>CM057337.1:720955898-725955898 GCA_030015575.1 Agapanthus africanus
GAAAGCCTTGAATTTCTCTTGGAACTAGGCACCTTTCCAATGCCTAATGCCGCTCCAGCTGACCGGGGTCGACCCCAAAGCAATAATGTTTCAAAACGAATTCAGACCCAATTTGCGCTAATCACTGAAAAAGTCCAGAAATTGACGATCCAGAGTTCCAAAGGTATGAAAGCGAACACTTTATTCTGTCCCAGTCAGAGCGAGTAATCATGTCTCTTCTTATTCCTAAAAAGATTCTCTTATTGCAAGAAAACATCAACTCAAGTGAATCAGCTAGAAGTGCTCGCTTCACTATGCCCAACAAATCTTATTCAAAGGTAACAGAAAGATTCGATTCGTAGAGCCAGTGCTGCCGCTGTCTGCGTGTAGGGCCATGCCCCACTCTTAAACAAAGAAAAAGGTGCATGCCACACTCACGAGGGACTACCAGTGAGATACTGGAGGAAGGTGGGGATGACATCAAGTCCGCATTGCCCTTATGGCCTGGGCTACACATATGCTACAGTGGAAATGACAATAGGAAATAAGGTTGTAAGGAGGAGTGAATCCAGAAAGATTGCAGCACGAGTAAGCAAGTTCAAACTAAGATGAATTGGTTGCGATGTACTACTTGTACAAGTCTGGATCTATTCGCTGCGATCCATGTATTCTCGGACAGATCTATACAAACTCACCCTTCCACTTTATCAAGAATTTCTGGAAATCATCGGAGGGTTTTATTGCATAAAAATGCTGGGACGCTGTCTTTTGCAGAGGGAAGCCCAACGAATGTCAGATGCAAAGCCCCACACCTCATTAAGATCATATTGGCAGACATCACATCTGGAGAGGAAGCAAAGGCTAAGGAAAGGTGAAATCGGGATGAGCCCGAATGAGATCCCAGATCGAGAAATCAAGGTCAAAAGAGTGCCTTCAACTTATGGTCAGCAGGTATTCTGCTTCCCCATGTTCCTTGCCCTATCTAATTGGTCCGACCAACAAGCCTATTTAATAGATCGGCTCTTGTTCTTGTCCTGCAAAGATTGGCTATTGCTTTCCCTACAACTTGGTCAAGTGCTTTTCACTGACTCACTTTCTGATTACTTATTTCTCAGTTCGGGATGGACTCGCTTGCCCCCGACTAAAGGTATTAACCTTTCTAGGGCATTTTCTCTTGACGCTAGTCCTGCCTTTCGATTAAGAATCAGAGACATACTCCCCCGAAAGCGGACTCCACCAAGAAAGTCTGTACCACTCAAGGAGTACTTTTCCTTTTTCGGATCTAAATACATAATGCATTTTCGGAAACAGAGTAACTACATTTGGCTTTGCTCCCTCACAGAGGACGAACTTTGGTCACATCCGAATCAGGGGTCCTTATTAAATGACTGGTTCCTGTGATCTATACCCCAGCCGATAGTAATCACCGCTTATATATCTTACATAAACGAATGGAACGAGAATGTTCTAGTTTAGAAGGATACTCAATCTTCATAATATGAGCAATGCAAGTGTAGTTCCACTGAGTTGGTATGGATCTTGTTGAAAAGAAGTGCCTAATAGCCATCACGATATCCTTCCGAATAAGTTGCCGATCTCTCTTGTCAAAGATTGCCGAGATCCCATATGGCCTTGGGGGCTTTCTCCCCTTTTTCGCACCACATCCAGCGCAAAGTCGACATCTTCATGATTCTAGGTCAGAAAATGCCCTTTTAGCCCACTCTCTTTTTACATAGCCAACTAGTTGGTGTACTCTCCGTCGACGCTGACCCGATAGAAGTCAAGCTTTTTGTATAAAAAAGAATGGACCCGATCTTCTTCATTCTTAGCATTATTGTAATCCATTTGATCTTAGTCGTCTTGCGTGGAAGGAGCCAAATGACGGAGACTTTTCTCGACGTCTCGTCCAAGGACCAGAACCCATGTTGGCCCCAAGACGTTAGTCTCTAACTAGAAAAGTAAATGCTTGAGCTTGAGAAGCTTCTGGTCCGGTGGGTCTATAAAACACACTAAGATAAGTTGTATTATTGAACCAGAAGAAACAACAAGTGATGAAACACTTGCTCTGTTGGCTTTTCTCGAAGATCTTGAACTGTCAAGAGATGCGCTAACTTACCTAGCAAGAAAACGGATGCGCTAACGCGCACTAAGGCCATGTTTTGTTTATTTCGTTGTCAAAGAATAACTGGAAGATGGATAGTAAACTTTAGTAGGGAAAACAGAACCCCCTCATCATCATCTGTGTATCAATCAATCCCAGTTTCTAGAATTGGAGTGAAGGCCCGATCCATGCTAATCACCGGAAAAGTCCAGAAAATGACGATCCAGAGTTCCAAAGGTATGGTTTACTTTGGAAAGTGTATGATCGTGTAGCTGTGAGAGGTGTTATGTAACATTTTGAAAATTATAAATATTAATTTATAATTTAAATATGAATATTATGAGTTTACGGAAATAATATCATGTATGGATTTTGAGTTTTCATAGATTGGAATCTGCATATACATTTATTTTGGGAATGGGAAAAAGTGATATATTTTGAAAATGATAAGTATTTTGTTATGAGAAATGATATAGGATTTTGGTGATGAGTTATGGTTTATTTTTGTGTGTGAGAGAGAAGAGATATGTTAAGCTTGTAATATTCCCACACATATCCTAACAAAAATATCCTAACATATACCCTCACTCACTCTCTCTCATCCTCTCATAATTCCTACATCATTCTCTCTCCTCTAAAATATCTTTTTCATCCTCTCAAAAATATCCTAACTCCTCAAACCCTCCACCAAAACCCTAGCTTGCCCTCACTAAAACTCATGGATCTTGCCAAGTTTTGCAAGATAACCCATCAAGACTTCAAGTAGATCCACCACAACCTTTAAGAGCTTCAAGTGGCCATCTCTAGAGTTTGGATCTCCTATACTTCTTACCCAATTTGGTAAAAATCCCTCTTTTCTACAAGTTCTTCAAGTATTTAAAGTTTTAGCCATGGAAAACTGTAGTATTTGCATAAAAATGTTATTTTATTGGGTTTTTGATATGGATAATGGGTTAGAATGGTTTCTTAGTTGATCACAACATGTTTGGGGATAGTTTGTGGTATTTTGATGCAAGGATTCTTGGTTTTAAAGTTTTAAAATTAGGATTTCATTGAGTTTTTGGCGTTCAAAACAATTATGGAGCAATTAGGGAACTCTGAAAAATAAAAGTGTTATTGTTTTGAGCTGTTTAGACCCTCCTGAGACCATGGCAGAAGCCCGACCCCAAATTTTATACCATGGCCGAGCATAGGCCGAGATTTTCGGCCCAATTTCCAAGTTAGGGTTTGGTTTTTGGTCTGTAGCTCAGAAACTTGATTAATTAGCCTTTTTGATATCTCTTTTTGTCCCAGATTCCCTGTAAGCCAAATCTGAGAGCAATTTGGTTAGGTTTTGATGACATTTTACGGTTTTTGAGCTTTTTTTTGGATTTCCATATCTTGACTTGATTTTTAGATATTCATACGTCGACGTCGGAGGTATTTTGTCGTATTTAGCACACGCTAACCATAGCTTCTAACCTATGCCCGCGTAACTCGTTGTGTTGTTTTTTATTTGGATATTTATGCGGTTGCGTTATGGTTTTGAGGTATGATCACGGGTACTTCCGAGACGGCAAGGATAGGCAGGCAGTCGTAGGTGTCGACCAACTCGAGAAGCGTCGGTGAGTAGATCTATATCTATGGGGGAAGTCGGGTAGATGACGTATATCACCCCCGCAACTAAGCTAGTAGAAACCATATTATATTATATATATAACTATATCTAGTCTATTTTGATATACCAGGAATTTGTATACTTATCTATAACTATAAGTCGTTGATCATTGGTAGGCTAGAGACTTAGTTTATAAGTCATAACTAGTAGGCTATATATAAGTATTATAAGATTATTGTTTTGTGGCGTACGTGACTATATGTCCGTACTATATCGATTGGATGATTGGTTGATATCGTACGAGAGATGATTCCGTACTTGATATGATGATGATAGATTGCCGTATGCAGCTAATATTTATTTGACTCGTGGAGTCTTGCTAAATCCTAATTGGGACTTTATGATATGTTAAGAGCTATACTCCTTTAAAAACCAATGATTCATTTCTTACTTTTAAATGATGATGTCAAGGATGCACTGCTAATTTCAAACGGATATTTATTTTAAATATACCGTAACTTCCTTATTCCCCAAAAAACGTTTCGTTCTATTTTAAACTATAACCGTATAGCTCGTAAGTATGTAGCTATATTTTAACGCTTGTGCACATACGATTATTTTACGCTCGCGTTTTGATTACTTATCATATACGCTACGTTTATATAACTAGTTCTAATTAGTTTCGTATGCTAGTTAGCAATTGCCAGACTTATATGAATGCACCGATAGAACTGTTTACCGCCGAATACAGAGACGCGACCGCGTAGGTTCGTCTTGCCTGAATTTGGGGGCAGATACTATTTGGTTTTATCCATCCACCTCTCCGAAGATGCCAAGTTGATTTATGGCACCGTATATCGGAGGTTTAGACGGATGCGACCGTTGTAGCGGACTTCGTCAGATTCCCCCTCCTTTGAGGGGTTTTTGATTGTGGGGATGCTCTTCCCTGCAGGCGCAAGCCTCTGTAGTTAATTACGCTACCGCATCGCGGCAACAACTTTCTCCTTCTCCAGATAGTCACTTCGTGTCGTGTGTGTTTGTTTTCGTTTTGGTTGCCCGTAGATTGTTTACGGAGACTAATTTATGTTGTCGCTCATAGGGCGTGGATTAGTCCAAATCCGTATTTTCTTAGATTTGGGTTTTGGTTTGGATTTAAGGATCGTTAATCTCATTTGAGACTAAAATCAACTTAAACATTTGTTAAGAATACGTTAGTCTAATTTTAGACTAAGATCAACTTAACGGGATCATTTAGATCCAACAAAAGAGCATTTGTGCTCTATTGTTTTAGTTTAGGGACTTTGCGGTCCAGAAGTTTAAGGACATCACAGTATATGGATTTTAAGGACATTATAGTCCATGAG
This sequence comes from Agapanthus africanus, assembly GCA_030015575.1. Lineage (NCBI taxonomy): Eukaryota > Viridiplantae > Streptophyta > Magnoliopsida > Asparagales > Amaryllidaceae > Agapanthus > Agapanthus africanus. Next base: position 720,960,940 of record CM057337.1, read on the forward strand.
TTTAAGGACCCCACAGTCCGTGGTAGTTTAGAGACTGTAAGTCGATGTACAACACCCTAATACTTGTGAGGAGGCGGAATTTTCAAAAACGAACTTGTTTAGTGAACAAACATCGACTAACCGCTTGAATCGAAGCTAAACGATAACTAACCAAACACATAGTTGTTCTAAACTACTATGCTTAGGGATTATACCTATCGAACTAAGTCCTTCGGCTTTACGATCTCCTCGTCCTCCTCGGCCTTCTCGATGTAGTAGATGATCCACCCGAGAGCAAAACTCCAAGCTTAGCCTCTAAACTTGAGGCAACCAACCTTCTTGGATTGCTAATCAAAGAAGATAGATGAGATAGAGTGAGGGTTATGGATTGTTTAGTCTAACTAATCCTTGTTCTCAACACATGAGAGGTGAGGATTAGGGTTTGAAGAGAGTGAGCTTGAGGAGAGAGAATGTGAATGATATTATCAAATGAGAATAGTAAGTTATCATAATATATATGAAACTTTAAAATTCATCAACAAAAGAAAAACAAATGATGAATAATCAAGTTTCATAAATATCTAATGGTGATTCATAACCATGACTCATTAATCATTTATTGTGCATTAATGATATGGATGAATCACTCTCATGACTCACTAAACTCATTCAATGCATATGACACCTAAACCTCCTTAGTCACCATCTTCTAGAAGCTTCTCGCACAATTACGAGAACGCCCCTCCAATCCGCAAAAATACGGAAAAACTTTAGACTGTATAAATCCAATAACCGGATACCAGTAACTGGCTTAAACCAAAGCCGACTGGTAAAAACTGTCCGAAAGTCGTACGTGCGAAAACACACGTATGCGTCCGAACCCTTTGTCGTAAAACCATACGACCTCTATATCGTTTCGCCTGGAGTAGGAAACTCTCTGTGTGGGACTCTAGAGACTCGACTACTACGCTGGCAGTGGGTTTAACCACAGACCACAAGCGGCACTAGCTGTACGTAACGGTCCCCAGGTAGTTGTCGATAAGAAGGCCGATGAGGAAACCCATCCGAACTCCTACTGAGCCTGCTGTGACAATCTCCATACAGTCCGGTCCGTTCGTCTTAGACTATCGCATATCGGGCCTAGGGGGGCGGCAAGCGTCAGTCCCCTAATAGCGGTATAAGTCGTGTCGGAGCGAAGCCCATCACACCCTGAGAAACTACTGGAACCTACCAGCAAATCTCGCTTGCCCTGGCCAGGGACTTTGCGTAATGGCTCTCTGACACAGCGCGATATCAACTCCCAATACCGGGAGAGACGAATCCTGTCTAACCGCCACTGCCTCCAAGTGCTCGGGACTGCACCCAACTGCTACCTGTTTGCACGACTCCTTTGAGCCGTGGTAGGGTAGCAATCTAAGAACAGTGGGACACACTCGAGGCGAAGTAGCAGTGTCAAGTCTGCGGACTATGCTGTACTCATGTCACCTGGGAACTGTTCACTGACGACTGGTATAAAACCAACCAACAGTTCCCTGTGAGTCTTGTCCGGTGTACCCGTAACCCAACGAGCACCTGCATACTATCTCCAGTACGACGTACTGACGGCTGTGGGACAGACCATCTCCCCAACTGGGATGAGAAGCGTACACACTAGTCTACTCCGGAGTATCGATGCTCTGTCTCGATAATCCAACGACCAGGGACCTGAATAAGGATGTGCTTGTAGACTACCCAGCCCCCACTAGTGTGACTTCCATCACAACGCTGGTAGACAAGCAAGATCGTAAGAGCTCTATCAATACGTACACTCACATATTAAGATAGAAAAACCAAGTAGCATACTACCATGTTTAGCAACACTGTTATATACATGTGAATATCCCAAGCTTCCATTAAGTAATATACAAACTAGTATGATACAGTAATGGCCTTCTAGGGCATAAACACTAACAATCTCCCACTTGCACTAGGGCCATGTACTGGCATATCGTAGACCGATGATCTCGAGCAGCCTCTTGAACTGAATCTGAGGTAGGGCCTTTGTGAATGGATCAGCAATGTTCTCTTCAGAAGCAACTCTCCGAACCTCGATCTCCTGACGATCAATGATCTCCCTGATCAGGTGATACCGCCTTAAGATGTGTCTGGACTTCTGATGGGACCTTGGTTCCTTTGCTAAAGCTATAGCTCCGTTGTTGTCGCAATACAGAGGTATTGGATCAACTATGGTAGGAACCACCTGAAGTTCTGTTAGGAACTTCTTCATCCAGACTGCTTCTTTTGCGGCATCGCAAGCAGCTATATACTCCGCTTCCATCGTCGAGTCAGCAACGGTGTCCTGCTTGGAGCTCTTCCAGCACACCGCCCCTCCATTGAGGGTAAATACATAACCCGACATGGACTTGGAATCGTCCTTATCACTCTGGAAGCCGGAATCAGCAAAGGCCTCCAACCTGAGGTCTTTTCCGCCGTAAACCAAGAACATCTCCTTAGTCCTTTTCAGGTACTTGAGAATGTTCTTTACTGCTATTCAGTGCTTCTCCCCTGGGTCTGACTGATACCGGCTTACCACGCTCAGTGCGTAAGCTACATCTGGTCTGGTGCACAACATCGCATACATTATAGAGCCTACCGCAGAAGCGTAGGGTATAACAGACATGCGTTCCCTTTCCAAATCAGTCTTGGGAGACATCTCTTTGGAGAGGGTGATTCCATGACAAGCCGGTAGATTACCGCGCTTAGAATCTTCCATACTGAATCTTTTCAGTACAGTGTCGATATACCTGGACTGCGAAAGTCCCAACATCCTCTTGGATCTATCACGATAGATCCGGATCCCCAGAATGTAAGAGGCATCACCCAGGTCTTTCATGGAGAACCTGTGTGACAAGAATCCTTTGACAGATTGTAGCATAGGAATGTCATTTCCTATCAATAGAATGTCATCCACGTACAAGACGAGGAATACGACACTTCTGGCTACAACTTTACTATATATGCACGGTTCATCTGGATTTTTGATAAAGTCATATTCTTTGACTGTCTCATCAAAACAGATGTTCCAACTCCGCGATGCCTGCTTTAGTCCATAAATGGACTTAAGTAGCTTGCATACTTTCCCGCTGCTCCCACTCTGATTGAAACCCTCTGGCTGATCCATATAGACGCTCTCTTCTAAATTTCCATTCAGAAAAGCCGTTTTTACGTCCATCTGCCAGATTTCATAATCATGGAAGGCAGCAATAGCAAGAAGGACCCGAATGGATTTGAGCATAGCCACTGGAGAAAAAGTTTCGTCATAGTCCAAACCAGGTCTTTGACGAAAACCCTTTGCAACAAGTCTAGCCTTATAGGTTTCCACCTGTCCGTCTACACCAATCTTTTTCTTGAAGATCCATTTGCATCCTATGGGTTTTACCCCATCTGGAGCAAAGTCCAAAGTCCATACTTTGTTGGTGTACATGGACTCCATTTCGGTTCGCATTGCATCTAGCCATCGTACCGAGTCGCCGCTCTGGATGGCCTGCTGGAAGTCAGTAGGTTCATCATCATCTATGATGCAATCCTCTCTATCCCCATCTATGAGAAAACCGTAGTATCTCTCAGGCGGATGAGACGGCCTACTACTCCTGCGGAGGGGTGCGGGAATGTCCTGTTCTTTTTGAACTACTGGTTCTACCAAACTTTCAGTAACAGTTTGTGGTTCTGGAATTTCTTCCAGTTCTACTACGCTCCCACTCTTCTGATTTTCTAAAAATTCAGTTTCTAAGAAGCGGGCATGACGAGAAACAAAAACCTTTTGTTCCTCTGCGTAATAGAAATAATATCCCATAGAGTTCTTTGGATATCCCACAAACTTACACTCTACTGAGCGTGCCTCGAGCTTGTCCGAATGCTGCTTTTTTACAAAAGCTGGACATCCCCACGTCTTCAGGTACCGAAGACAGGGTTTCTTCCCACTCCATATCTGATATGGTGTGGTAGGCACAGTTTTGGTTGGAACTTTGTTCAAAATATATGCAGCTGTCTCTAGTGCATAACCCCAGAATGATCGCGGTAACTCAGCATTACTCATCATGGATCGTACCATATCTAATAAGGTTCGATTCCGTCTCTCCGATACACCGTTATGCTGTGGAGTGTATGGAGGAGTAAGCTGAGAGAGAATTCCTTTCTCTTTTAGATAACCTAGGAACTCGGCACTTAAGTATTCTCCACCTCGATCAGATCTCAGTGTCTTAATACCTTTGCCTGTTTGGTTTTCCACTTCACTCTTGTATTCCAGGAATTTCTTAAAGGCCTCGGATTTATGCTTCATCAAGAAAACATGTCCATACCTAGAGAAATCATCTGTAAAAGTAATGAAGTAGGAATAACCACCTCTCGCATGTGTAGATATTGGACCACATACATCGCTGTGTATGAGTCCTAAGAGCTCGCTCGCTCTTACTCCTTGTCCAGTGAATGGAGTCTTTGTCATCTTTCCTTTGAGACAAGATTGACAAGTGCCATAAGTTTGATATTCGAACGAGTCCAAATATCCTTCGTTATGCAACTTAGTCAACCTTCTCTCATTGATGTGACCCAGTCTACAATGCCATAAGAAAGCTTTATTTAAATCTGGAGACTTTCTTTTTAGTGTGTTCTGGACATTGAAAATTTGGAGTTGGTTTAAAACATATATACCGTTATTTAGAGTACCTGACCCAATCAAACCATGATTAAGGTGGATGTTAACAACATCTCTTACAAACGTGAAATCATAACCTTTATTTGATAACAAGGAAACTGATATGATATTACACGTTAAGCTTGGTACAAAATAACAGTTATGTAAAACCAAAATGTGTCCACTCGTCAATCCTAGGTGATAATCCCCGACGGACGCAGCTCCCACGCTAGCTCCGTTAGCAACCTTTAGGGTCATATCACCTTCCTTCAGCACTCTACGGTTTCTCAGCGCCTGCAATGAATTGCAAATATGAGATCCTGATCCGGTATCCAATACCCAGGAAGTAGAGTTGATCGACAGACAATTCTCAATTACAAACACACCTGAAGTCGAAGCCACAGCTTGCTTCGGTTCCTGGTTCTTGGCGTTCCACGCCTTGCAATCCTTCTTCCAGTGCCCTTTCCTGTGACAATGGAAGCACTCATCCTGGCCCACTACCGGTACCGCAAACTTTTTCTTTCCCTTCCCTCCCACCTTTTTTACACCTCCTCTAGGTTTGGGTGCGGCCTTCTTCTTCCTTCCTTTGGCCCTAGCCTTGGACCCGGAAGAAGATGCACCGCCAACAAACATAGCGGGTGTTTCCCTTGCTTTCTGCAAGGTGCCCTCTGCACTCCTTAACATGTTCAGGAGTTCCGCAAGTTCAACTTCTTTTCCTTGAAGATTGAAGTTCAGGATAAACTGGGCGTAGGTGGGAGGAAGGGACTGGAGAATAAGGTCTGTATAGAGCTCATTATCCAAAGTCGTCCCAAGGTCTGCGAGCTCTTCAATATAGCCGATCATCTTTAGGACATGTTCTCCTACCGATGACCCGACAGCCAACCTCGCTCGAAACAAGTTCTTAGAGGTCTCGTATCTTGCTATACGAGATTGCTCTCCATAAAGTTCCTTTGTATGGAGAAATATGCCATCTAGGGTCATATCCTCGTGCCTCCTCTGATGTTCATTGTTCATTGAGGCAAGCACGATGCACTTGGCTTTCGCGCAATCTAAATCCCAGGTTTTGCGGATTTCCTTATCCGCATTGCTGGATTTGGGACCAGGGACAGCAGGTGCCGTAGCGGTGAGGATGTACCCCAATTTGTCATAGGTCAAAGCCATTTTGACATTCCGCAGCCAATCTTTATAGTTTGGCCCTGTCAGTATATTTTTCTCTAAAAGTAACTTAAGTCCAGTCATTTTCAGGGTCGCTGCAATTAGGAGAGAGAGAAGAAAACTCTTTAGCATGATGCTCTTGCAAGTTTAGAGTGGTTTTTAGTTTATCTAAACTGGATGGCTCCCACTGTTTCTCGAATCCTTCCTCAAACCATAAAAGAAGAATTAGCCAGGACTATTCTCACCGTACAATACTTGCTTAACCGTTCATCCAGGCCAGTGTCGATACTTCGAGGGAGGTTTTCCAACGCTTTCGCGAAGTTCCTTAATTAAATAACCTCTTTTCTCTGGGGGCGTAACCCCTCTGACACTTTTCTGGGCACCTACTAGGTTTATAGCATTGATCGTTAAGTGACGAATATCCTGATAAGTAGCATATACTCACAGTAGGATCGGGATCCAAATATCATCGTATGATAATGTTGAAGGAATCCTACCAACATTCATCAAACTCCAAATGGTATGCATCTCTTTGCAAATTTCAGTTTCTTTAGAAATTCCCGATATATGTTTTTGCCCCATGCTCTTATGACCTTGACGAAAGCCAATAAATCATAAGTCACATGTCAAGTTCTGCCCATCATTATCTTGTTAATTTGAACCCACCCGTATATACCCTTGACGAAAGCCAACAAGGTAATACGACTGTCCCAAACCAACACATCTATCTATGTAACAAATGAATACCCAGCAGCTACCAAACACTATGTCTTGACGAAAGCCAACAAACACAGCTTGAATACTACTGACTATCCATAAGAAATGACGGAGGGCTACGACTAGTTTTGGCGAAACCGTGAACGTAGTGAACTTGATATAACCGAAGGAACCTGATAGCTTTTTAAAAGGAGTGGTTAAAGCTCCGCATTTAAAAATATCTGTTTTTAAAATTAACCGAGTGGTTTCTTTTAAATTGCTCCAACGATTTAAACTTTGGTTTGTTTTTCTTTGCATTATAGATAATGCGTCCCATCATTAACCTATCATTGCAGAAAACAACGAAAATACAACGTCCTCTTATGCCATCCGCATTCGCCACGGGGTCCCGTCATCACCCGTTAGGTTACTTAACTAACGACAGAGCGGGGGCTGGGCTAGCGCGGGTGTAAAACATAAGTGACGTCTAAATAGCTATCATATATATAGATATTTTACATTCGTCTGACGCAATGATATACATTCCAGAACACAGATGAACTTAATTGGATTTGCAAGCAATCCGTATTTCTTTTGAGCCTGCAAGAAAAGACGGATAACACAGTTGTGATGAATAGCCATTACCCCACCCTCGACCCCTACGGGTACGGCAAACTACCCGCCCGGCAGTTTGTGTACCCCACCTTGGATCAGTCCTAGGAGCATAAACAGTAAAATGAAATAATACAACGGTGGCTACAACCGCAACCTGGATGTGCCCCGCAAAAATAATATTACAACAAATTACATTTACAACAAATGAATTAAATAATAACCCATCACATAACCCCGGCTATACATCACAACAGTCCAACACAGTTCATATGCACAAACAGATAAAATCCATTTCAGAAATGTGCAACCCCCTGCCAACTGACATACTAGCAGTTAGGGGAGGTTTACGAACACATTATACAATCACAGATATAATCCAACAAGCAAATACTGTATAATTTTGATCGATTAAACATTTTTAATATTGCTCCAATACTGCTCTGTAAACTTGAAACCTGAGCAAAATTAAAAAATACCAGAAAATCCCAAATATCACAGAGAACCAACACAAGAAAAATGGTTCCCTGAATCGTCAACTCGGCGGCGGAAGCGCGGCTCTATCTGTGTTAGCCGCCGCGGATCCGCGGCGCCGTAGGCGATTCAGGGGACCAAATTTTTTGTGTGTTCTACTACTATCATTTTAAGCTTTCTGAACATCCCTGAAAAATTTTTGGACTTCATTTATAAATCGACAGAAACATGATGTTTTAGGGTTTTCCGGTTACGTTTTTTCCGTTCGAAATTCATACAAATTTGCAAAAAAGTTATTTATTGTTTAGCGAGGCTCTGATACCACTGTAAGTCGATGTACAACACCCCAATACTTGTGGGGAGGCGGAATTTTCAAAAACGAACTTGTTTAGTGAACAAACATCGACTAACCGCTTGAATCGAAGCTAAACGATAACTAACCAAACACATAGTTGTTCTAAACTACTATGCTTAGGGATTATACCTATCGAACCAAGTCCTTCGGCTTTACGATCTCCTCGTCCTCCTCGGCCTTCTCGATGTAGTAGATGATCCACCCGAGAGCAAAACTCCAAGCTTAGCCTCTAAACTTGAGGCAACTAACCTTCTTGGATTGCTAATCAAAGAAGATAGATGAGATAGAGTGAGGGTTATGGATTGTTTAGTCTAACTAATCCTTGTTCTCAACACATGAGAGGTGAGGATTAGGGTTTGAAGAGAGTGAGCTTGAGGAGAGAGAATGTGAATGATATTATCAAATGAGAATATTAAGTTATCATAATATATATGAAACTTTAAAATTCATCAACAAAAGAAAAACAAATGATGAATAATCAAGTTTCATAAATATCTAATGGTGATTCATAACCATGACTCATTAATCATTTATTGTGCATTAATGATATGGATGAATCACTCTCATGACTCACTAAACTCATTCAATGCATATGACACCTAAACCTCCTTAGTCACCATCTTCTAGAAGCTTCTCGCACAATTACGAGAACGCCCCTCAAATCCGCAAAAATACGGAAAAAATTTAGACTGTATAAATCCAATAACCGGATACCAGTAACTGGCTTAAACCAAAGCCGACTGGTAAAAACTGTCCAAAAGTCGTACGTGCGAAAACACACGTATGCGTCCGAACCCTTTGTCGTAAAACCATACGACCTCTATATCGTTTCGCCTGGAGTAGGAAACTCTCTGTGTGGGACTTTAGAGACTCGACTACTACGCTGGCAGTGGGTTTAACCACAGACCGCAAGCGGCACTAGCTGTACGTAACGGTCCCTAGGTAGTTGTCGATAAGAAGGCCGATGAGGAAACCCATCCGAACTCCTACTGAGCCTGCTGTGACAATCTCCATACAGTCCGGTCCGTTCGTCTTAGACTATCGCATATCGGGCCTAGGGGGGCGGCAAGCGTCAGTCCCCTAATAGCGGTATAAGTCGTGTCGGAACGAAGCCCATTACACCCTGAGAAACTACTGGAACCTACCAGCAAATCTCGCTTGCCCTGGCCAGGGACTTTGCGTAATGGCTCTCTGACACAGCGCGATATCAACTCCCAATACCGGGAGAGACGAATCCTGTCTAACCGCCACTGCCTCCAAGTGCTCGGGACTGCACCCAATTGCTACCTGTTTGCACGACTCCTTTGAGCCGTGGTAGGGTAGCAATCTAAGAACAGTGGGACACACTCGAGGCGAAGTAGCAGTGTCAAGTCTGCGGACTATGCTGTACTCATGTCACCTGGGAACTGTTCACTGACGACTGGTATAAAACCAACCAACAGTTCCCTGTGAGTCCTGTCCGGTGTACCCGTAACCCAACGAGCACCTGCATACTATCTCCAGTACGACGAACTGACGGCTGTGGGACAGACCATCTCCCCAACTGGGATGAGAAGCGTATACACTAGTCTACTCCGGAGTATCGATGCTCTGTCTCGATAATCCAACGACCAGGGACCTGAATAAGGATGTGCTTGTAGACTACCCAGCCCCCACTAGTGTGACTGCCATCACAACGCTGGTAGACAAGCAAGATCCTAAGAGCTCTATCAATACGTACACTCACATATTAAGATAGAAAAACCAAGTAGCATACTACCATGTTTAGCAAGACTGTTATATACATGTGAATATCCCAAGCTTCCATTAAGTAATATACAAACTAGTATGATACAGTAATGGCTTTCTAGGGCATAAACACTAACAGAGACATCATAGTCTGTAAAGTTTAAGGACATCATAGTCCATGAGTTTAAGGACCCCACAGTCCATGGTAGTTTAGAGACATCATAGTCTGTAAAGTTTAAGGACACCATAGTCTATTTAAAGACGTCATAGTCTATAGAATGTATGGTTGTCGGGACCCGTCAACTCTCTGAAGACGTTGAAGGATTACAACGACAAATATCAGAGGAGTGAAGAGATGTACTCTGGAACCAATATTGGTTGGGAGATCTGTAGTCCAATTTGGGACTAAGATCAAAGATTTATGAGCATATGGGCTCAATTAATCTGAAATAGGGTTCTGTGGCTACTTTGGGCTCGGCCCATTTAGTTAAAATGTTGAACATTTAACAATGATGAGCATTGGTTTGGGCTCTGACAATCTTTTTGTCTTTTATTGAGTGCTGGGCACTTATCATAGCTCCGGGACTTTATTTTTTAAAGAACAATTTATGTTCTCTCAGCGCACACGTGAGGAACACGTGGCGCGCTTGGCGCTGTGCGCCAGTCAATGAGCGCAGAGCGCTTATTTTAAGTAGTGCAAACGTGAAGAGAACGTGGCGCGCTTGGCGCTGTGCGCTAGAAAATGAGCGCAGAGCGCTTCTGTTAAGTAGCGTACACGTGAGGAGCATATGGCGTGCTTGGCGCTATGCGCCAGATAATGAGCGCAGAGCGCTTCTGTTAAGTAGCGCACACGTGAGGAGCATGTGGCGCGCTTGGCTCTATGAGCCAGATAAAGAGCGCAAGGCGTTTCTTGTGAGTAGCGCACATGTGAGAAGCACGCGGCTCACTTGGCGCTATGCGCCAGATAACGAGCGCAAGGCACTTGTGAAATTTGGAGCGCTAAGGAACTATAGCGCTGTGCGCTAGATTTGAAGTGTTGAAGCGCTTCTTTTAATTGGAGTGCTGAGGTCCTTTATAGGCAGCTTTGCGCTCTGAGAATTAAATTTTCTCTTATAAGAGACTTTGTCTCATGGATCTAAGAACAAAGTTCTTATTTTATAGGAGATGTTTCAATCTCTTATGTTTTTGGTGAAAGGCTTTCCCTTTGTGGATCTGTGATCCTAAGAGAATTGAATTATTCTCCCCCATTTTTTATAATGAGATGTTATGATCTCTTTTGTGAAAGACCATTTGTCTTAAAGATCTATGGTCTAGCATAAGAACTAAGTTCTTTTTCTGATGAGATGTTTTGATCTCTCTGTTTTTACCTTGAAGAAAAGTTCTTCTTCTCAGAGCTTGCTCTTTTCTTTGAAATTTCTCAAAGCTTGTGTGTGGGGGGGGTTCCTCTATATAATACTTGAAGTCTTGGGGCCTTTATATAGTGAAGGCTGATTTGTTCAATCGGTTAAGGAGATCTTTTCTCTAATTGATTTGGGGATATTTCCCCCGTTGGATTTTTGATCCAAGGGCTTCTGATTTACAGAAGGCGATTTTGTTTTTAACAAGATTGGGAGATATTTTCCCATACAGAATTTATTCTGTATTTTGGTAATTTTTAATCACCATTGGATCATTGATCCAATGGTGCTCTGATTTTCAGAGCACAATCTTTCCTGTTTGGAAAGATTGCGAGGAATGTTTCCTTAACAGAATTTTATTCTGGTCAATTGATGATTTTTAATCATGTTCGTTGGATTTTTGATCCAACGGTGGGGAACATTTAGTTCCAGCGCCAGCGCTCACGTGCTTTGCACGTGGTGCGCTGTTTAGAGTGCAGCGCTCTTGACGTTAGTGCTTACATGCTTTGCACGTGGTGCGCTGCTTAGAGTGCAGCGCTCTTAGCGCTAGCGCTCACGTGCTTTGCACGTGGTGCGCTGCCTCAAAGTCTTTGACTCTCAGCGCTGGCGCTGCTATGAAGCGCTGCTTTATTTCAAATTTCAAAATTTGAACAGAGCTTTGCTTTGATTGGGGAAACAAATGCCCCCCACCGTTGCGCTCACGTGGCCTACATATGAGTGCAACAGTGGCAGCATCTATGCCGCTGGATCAACTCAGAAGTTGAAACAGCTCTCAGTGCTTATAAATAGGACCCCTGGCCCTTAAGATGATCTCTGTTCATCTTCTTTCTTGTTTTCTGAGAATTAATTCTCCTTCAGAGCATAACTCTTTCCCTTAAGAAATTTCTTAAGAGTCAAAACTCTGCCCAACTTAGGTAAAAATTGAACTTTTTAACAGAGCTTTGCTCTCCTTAGATCATAGATCTAAAAATATATCTTTAGGGTTTTACCCATTAACAGAGCTATGCTCATCTCCAAGATATAATCTTTTTAGGGTGATTTTAACCCATGAACTGGAATATTGTTCATGAAGAACTTAAGGGTTTATTCATAGATCTTGAAGATCTTGGAGTTTTTACTTTGTAGAAGCTTTGCTTTTTAGGGTTTCTTGATGGATTGTTTCATCTTCCTTACAGAGCATTGCTCTTTAGAAATTTTGGGGGGAATTTTATTCCCCTCATAATTAATTATGACAGATGTCTGTCTGTTGCAAGCACTGCTCTCAATGGGAGATTTACTCCTTGGCCCGAGAGGCCCTCATTAAATGAGAATCCTTTGAGGATTTCCTCATTTAATGACAGTCTCATCAAATGATGAGTTTGTTTTATTAATAGTGAGAATCATCTAGATTGTGTGGGTCCCCTTTTGCCCCTTTTTACTGCATTGCAGCGTGGTACGGATTTAAAGTACCAAGTACCGAACTTGACTTGTAGCATTGACGGCTAACTTTGTTCTCTTTCGTGCAGGTACCATGTCTTTTGATATTTCGTTTCCCTTTGTCTGTTCAGAAAGCGGGTTCCCTGCAGTGCCAGTAGACCAAGAAGTTTTCACACTAATCAAGGATCATGACCCAGAGCGGAAGAATCTCCATTTATGGGGAACATGGTACAACTAGATCATCATGGGTCGGCGTAGCTTCTCTTGCGCAACACCTTCAGAGCCCATTTCGGCGATTCATTATTTTGACGTACCCCCGGTGAACTATGCCGTGGAGGTGGTTAATTGGACTTCAGAGGGTTGCCTTCAGCCCTCTATGGCTGCAATACCTGTACAACCGCCGATGGCTTTGGACATTCTAGGGCGGTGTATACGCCAGGGCGAGTCGTGCCCTTGGGGACAGCCATACAATATAGGCTTGACTCCCCGTCACTCAGCTGGATATCTGCAGTGGGTCTGATACATCTTATCGGGAAAGAAGTCAGAGCTGCTGAGGCTCCGGTTGTACCCCGCGATCTATGCTTCTCTGTTCCAGTATTCCATACCTCCAGCATGGTGGGTCAAAGCTTTTTTGGAACAATGGAACGTTCCAACTCACACCTTCCTTATGCTAGATCGGGAAGTTTCCATCTCTTTGGAGGAGTTTGCAGATATCTCCGGCTTGCCTGTCAGAGGGGAGCATTATGAGGAGATCTTGCCCCCTGACGAGTATATTTTCGCTACCCGACTGGTGATGATGGGTCTAACCCCAGAGAATGCTATTCAGCACCGATTCCCCAGCTTGATCAAGGTGCTAAACATTTATGAGGGCCTGTTTCTTGAATCTGGAAGCCATGGGGTTAGCTTTGCGGACTTCATCGCCCGTTTTCTCTGCCCAGAAGCTTTATCGCAGCAAGGTGAAAGGTTTGCCAAACTTGATGATCCTTTCAGTTTTGGCTTGGATAGCCGGCCGATAACGGAAGCCGATCAAAAGAGTTTCTTCTTTCCAAACGTCACGGTCGTCCCCTTTTCAGAAATCGCCGCTCAGGATATGGATGAAGAAGCGTTCTTTCTAGGGTTCTTCGGTTTGTGGTTATGATGGTTCGCTCTTCCCATGCACCCTCGCTACATGAGGCCGTCTGTCTTCTACCCAGCTCATTGGATGGTTGAAGGGAGACAGGTTGCTGTTGGGATTGCCGGGCTTGCTTGTTTGTATCACGGCCTTAGCTTGGCGGCCGACACTACTCAACCGGGGGTGCAGCCCGTGAACTTCCCGATGCATTATTTTACTTCATGGCTCGAGCTGCATGTGATCGGTGCTTTTGGAATGCATAAGCGGCCCTACTTCTATGAAACTTGCATTTTTCCACGGATCATGCGGTTGGTCGATGCTTCCACTATGGAGCAAGTCAGCGAGAGGCTCGGGGTGTGATTCTTCGCCCACGTACAGTCTGGGACGACATGACCTTTGTTGATAAGGTCATGACTATCGGTAAGAAATCTGCTAAGACGGTGCAGCCGCTGCGGGACACCTTTAAGGATGGAGCTTCTACCTTGAAAGCTCGGGAGATTCTCCATTTGTACTCGATCAGGACGGGCTACTTGGTGTTTAGGCAGAACGACTCGGTTTTGTTCATGAGATATAACCCCCACCATTTTTCCTAGCAATCAAGTTATAATCAGGGCATCCCGCTCGAGGCGTTCTTGGCAGAACATGTTAATACTGAAGAGGGCATCCGGAGCGCTTTGCACCATTTCATGCGCCTAAACACAGGGTCCAATTTCTTCATCAGTGAGCCGAGTTGTGCTCCGAAAGCCCTGAACGTATACATGGCGTGGTATCAACACGCGATGGGTGCTGTTATCAAGGAGGAGAAGCGACTGTTGCTTGATCGCAAAGGCACCTCCCCGTCTTGTAATCCCGCTGTTCCTTTGAAGCGACGGACTATCGTCCGTCCTCCCTTAAGGGAAGCTGCTGCAGTTGTGGTACCACGTGTTATGCCTGATCTGCCCCTTCCCCGTGTGCCCAAAAAAAGGTATCCGCGTCGTCTCCTAAGTCCGATGTGGGTGCGGAGATTGGAACTCGTCGTCCAAAGTTATCCACCAAGCGCAAGCTTGTGTTATCGGCTGCCAGCACTCGTTCGCAGAAGAAAAAGAAGTCCATACTTTCTGTGGACGTTGTATTCGGCCAGGAGCCCCATGCTCCTTACAACGAGGGTTTGAGCGAATACGGGACCAATGAAGGCTTATTCATGGCGCCGGATGATACTGATCTAGAGGCTGCTATTGCAGCTTCCGAACGATTAGCTACCCACAAAGCAGGACTGGTCACCCTTGCACAGTCAGGTAGACTTCAGTCGTATCTTTTCACTGTTACGTTTTTATTATCATGCTTTGACTGACACTTCTTCTTCAACAGGCATCTCTACTGAAGAAGCTCCCGCGGCTTCTCTCAAGACTTTTGAAGAGGAGGAAAGGCTTCGAGCTTCCTTGGGCATTGGTACATTTCGGTTCACTATGCCTTCATTCCCGTTTTTATAGGTAAACCAACTCTTCTTTTCCATCTTATTGCAGGGACTACCTTGACTCAGGTTATCCCAAGTGCAGTGCTGATCGCGAGTGGTGACGTGGCGACGCTCCCAAGGCCGGCTGCCAAAGTCCCAGCTCTCCCAGTATTGCCGAAAGAAGCTTCGCTCAAACAGTCGATGACGGACGCCATAGAGGCTCCAGAGGCAGAACTTGGTTCGGACGATGACATCTCCTTGACGGAGGTCTTGAGGAGGTCACTTCTCACTGCCAAGGCCGACAAGAAGAGTAGAAAGCGCGCAGCTAAAGAACATGATGCCACTTTGGCTATAGGTGCAGGCTCAAGCGCTATTCCATCCGTTACTATTTTCTCCGAAGATGCTCCAGCTGCCCTGTCTATCGTTCGTAGACAGGTTTTGCGCGCGGCTCGAGAGGCAATCGAAAAGCCGCCTCAAGGTAACATAATACTGGTTTTTTTTATTAGAGTTTGATCTTCTGATTGTCATATATCATACCCTGCAGGGCCAAGTCCTGATGAGGAGGTGGTAGGTAAGATGACGGCAACTACCGAGCCTGAAGTGGCTACTCTCTCCAAGGAGTCCAGGACTGCTCCAATTGCCGCTCTTTCCACCCGCGGTTCCCTGCCATCGCCTGGCATTGCGAGTGTCACGACGACTCTCGTGGAATCAGGGGACGAAGCCACGGGCGGCGAGACCATCACCCCGAATGAGATCGAAGAAGTCGTGACGCTTGGTGATGCTTCCGTCGCAGTTTTGGCTAATGCCCTGTCTGGTAGGTCTCGGGCCGCTGCATTCTTTTCGTTTTGCAATCCCTTTGGGTCCTTTCTAATGACATTTTGTTCCTTTCAAATATAGGTATGGTGAGCGCTGAGGTTGTGCCATCTGAAGAAGCATCACCAGCTGCCGCTCTGACGGTCGCTGTCCCTTCGTCTCCTCTTATATGCTCTCAAATGCTGGAAGGTATGGGTTTGTGATTAATTTAGATCGGGGACATCATCTTTCGTGTACTGACCATGTATCGTCGTAATCTTGCAGGAGTTCTCTTTGATCATCTGTATCAAGTTTTGAACCCGTACTTCTCTTTCCAGTCGGAAATCGCTTTGCCTACCGGTGCGGGTGAGTATAGTCTTTTTTTAAACGACGTCTTTTCCTTTCTTCTACAGGCAGCCATATCATTGCTAATTCTTATTTGTATTACTTGTAGCCTCACAAATTGAAGGAGGGGACGAGGGTATCGTCGCACCACCAGTACTCCCAGCTCTTCCCTCTGTTGTAGCCGGTATAGCAGACTCTATTATTCGTGTATTTTCTTTATTTCTTGAGCCGATATCTGACTATGATTTGTTTTGCAGCGGTCGCACCGACTCCAGCTCCCTTCGAGTCTCGAATTCCAATGCCGGCAGGGCCCTTTGTTAAACGCCCATCTTCCAGGGGTGCCGCGAACAGCCTGCGAATGTTAAGTGAGTTCGTCGAGGATCTTGACGCCGAGGCTTTCGCATCTGCTGCGAATTTTGCTGCTGAGGTTAATCTCATGCTGGCGTTACTCGCGAACTTCCACAGCGAGGGTGTCGTCGAGTCTTGGGTTAATCACTGTAGGAAGATCGAGGCCTGTTTGTATAAGATTGAGCTTATGCGTCCTACTCCGGAAATGTTGGCTTTGAACTCCCAGAGGGCTGCATGGGTTGAGCAGAACGTGCCCTTCCTCTGCCATTTTGAACAAGATGCGACCTTGAGGCGGAAGGAACGCGAGGAGGCTTCAGGTGAATCTGCCCGGCTGTGTGCCCAAGTTGAAGCGAATGCCGCGCAACTGAGAGCCGTCTTTGACAATTTATAGTGATGTATTTCGGACGGGCTGGTATTGAGGCGGAAGCTCGACTTCATTGAGCGGGTTACACAGAGTCGCGAAGCTGCCCAACGGGAAATCGATGAAAAGGTTTCATCGTGTTTGCAGCAACGGGCTCGAGTCGAAGCGGAGCTGGCCGCAGCAGCTGACCATGAAAAGGAGTTGAAAAGAGTGTGTTCCCCGCCGAAACTCGGAGATGCGACCGCGTAGGTCCATCTTGCCTGAATTTCGGGGCAGATGCTAATTGGTGCTATCCGTCCACCTCTCCGAAGATGCCAAGTTGATTTATGACACCATGTATCGAAGGTTTAAACGGATGCGACCGATGTAGCAGACTTCGTCAGATTCCCCCCCGTTGAGGGGTTTTTGATTGTAGGAATGCTCTTCCCTGCAGGCACAAGCCCCCTGCAGTTAATTACGCTACCGCATCGCGGTAACCACTTTCTCCTTCTCCAGATGGTTACTTCGTGTCATGGGTGTTTGTTTTGTTTTTGGTTGCCCGTGGATTGTACACGGAGACTAATTTATGTTGTCGTCCGTAGGGCGTGGATTAGTCCAAATCCGTATTTTCTTAGATTTGGGTTTGGGGGTTGGGTTTAAGGATACGTTAGTCTTATTTGGGACTAAGATCAACTTAAACGTTTGTTAAGGTTATGTTAGTCTAATTTTAGACTAAGATCAACTTAACGGGATCATTTAGATCCAACAAGAGAATATTTGGGCTCTATTGTTTAGTTTAAGGACATTGCGGTCGATTACCAATTTAAGGACATGGTGGTCCAATGTTAGTTTAAGGACATCTCGGTCCATTGTTAGTGTAAGGACATCTCGGCCCAAGGTTAAGGACATCATAGTCCATGGGTTTTAAAGGACCCCACAGTCCGAGGTTAAGGACATCATAGTCCATGGGCTTAAGGACCCCACAGTCCGTAGTTTAAAGACGTCATAGTCTATAAAATGTATGGTTTTCGAGACCCGTTACCTCTCTGAAGACGTTGAAGGATTACAACGACAAATATCAGAGGAGTAAAGAGATGTACCCTCGAACCAATTTGAGTTGGTTGAAAGACCTGTAGTCCAATTTGGGGCTAAGATCTGTTAAAATGTTTATGAGCAGATGGGTTCAATTAATATGATTTGAGGACTTATGGCCAATCTTGGGCTAAGTCCAATCAGGTTAAAATGTTTAACATTTTATTTTGGGATGTTGAGCCTTTATTTGGGCTTAGCCCTGACAGTGTTTTAGTCTTTGCTGAATGCTGAGCATTCCTCATAGCCTTAGGCTTATTAAAGAATAATTTATGTTCTATCAGCGCGACACGTGGCGCGCTTGGCGCTTTGAGCCAGTCAAAGAGCGCCATGCGGTTCTGCCGAGTAGCGCACACGTGAGGGACACGTGTCGCGCTTGGCGCTAAGTTCCAGATGATGGGCGCATTGCGCCAGTTTATGAGCGTAGAGCGCTATTAGTTTAATGACACACACGTGATTGACACTTGGTGCGCCTGGGCTGAGTGCCAGCCCATGAGCGCAGTGCGCTATTTCAAGAGCGCAAAGCGACACGTGTTGCGCTCGGCACTGAGCGCCAGTCTAAGAGCGCAGAAGCGCAGTTCAAGAGCGCAAAGCGCAGTTCCAGAGCGTAAAGGCGTATATGATCAATTTTATGATCTAAAAAGAGACTTTGTCTCAAGATTCTAAGAACAAAAGTTCTTCAATCTCTTATGTTGATGAAAGGCTTTGCCTTTATGGATCTATGATCTGTGAGGAAGAGGTAAACTCTTCTTTTATTTTATGATGAGGTCCTTTTGATCTCTTTGTAAAAGCCTTTTTGTCTTTGTAGATCTATGATCTGTGAGAAGATTTATATTCTTCTTTTTATTTTATAATGGGATCTTTTGATCTCTTTTGAAAAGACCTTGGTCTTTGTAGATCTATGATCTTTTAAAGAAGTGAATCCTTCTTTTCAAATTAATTCCGAGATGATTTCATCTCTCTGTTCATCACCATTCTTTTTTTACCTTGAAGAAAAAATCTTCTTTCTCTGAGAGCTTGGCTCTTCTTCTTTGAATTTCTCAAAGTTTTGAGGAGGTTTCTCTCTATACTTCTGTATATGAGAGACTTGAAGTCTAGGGGCCTTTATATAGGGCAAGCTGATCAGTTCAATCAGTTAAGAAGATCTTTTCTCCAATTGATTTTGGGAATTTCCCATCGTTGGATCTTTGATCCAAGGGCTTCTGATTTACAGAAGGTAATCTTCTTGTTTTCAACAAAGATTGGGAAATCTTCTAAATAGAATTTATTCTGTATTTTTAGTGATTTTTTAATCACCATTGGATCATTGATCTCACGGTGCTCTGATTTACAGGGCACAATTTTGTTGTTTGGAAAGATTTTGAGAAATCTTTCTTTAACAGAATTTAGTTCTGGTTAATTAATGATTTATCATTATTATTAGATCTTTGATCTAATGGTGGGGAGCTTTTAGTTCCAGCGCTAGCACACCCGTGCTTTGCATGTGGTGCACTGCTTGCAGCGCACTTAGCGCTAGCGCACCCATGCTTTGCACGTGGTGCGCTGCTTAGAGCGCAGCGCACCCAGCGCTAGCGCATCCGTGCTTTGCACATGGTGCGCTGCTTAGAGCACAGCGCACCCAGCGCTAGCGCACGCGTACTTTGCAAGTGGTGCGCTGCTTAGGGTGCAGCGCACTTGGCGCTGCATGTTGGATATAGTGCCCTCAGAGTCAATTATTGGATCACAGGCACGCGATTGCAATGATTGAGGGAGGACCTATGCCGGTAGGACAGTCTTACTCGAGATGATAGTATGCTATCTGGTTTATCTTTATCATCGTGTACTGCTTTAGGTGACATTACTAATCACTATTGCACGTTGATAGAGCCCCTAAGATTCTTGCTTGACTACCAGCAGTATGAGGGCGATCATATACGTGGGAGATGGGGTCTATAAGCACATCCTTAAAAGGTCCCTAGCCGTGGGAGTTTCGAGACAGGGCATCGATACTCCAGAGTAGACTAGTGTATACAGTCGAGACCCCGATGAGGGGCGGTGGCCGGTCTCACAAGCCACTGGTGTCAGTTGGTTCACCTAAGATGTATACAGGTGCTCATTGGGTTATGAGTACACCGGACAGGACTCGCCGGGAAACTGCTAGTTGGTCTTATACCTGACGTCAGATAGCAGTTCCCTGGTGACATGTGTACAGGTTAGTTCATCGACCTGAGGATCGTCATTTGTCTCGTGTGAGTTCCCACTGTACTTTGTGTAAGTGCACGGCGGCGCCCCGGCCGTCAATCCGACGGCCAAATGCGGAAGCGGTGATAAACTTTAATTTTACTTGAACTGGCAAACCGCCGCGCACTAATACCCGGATCGAACCATTAATTAGTCCTAGCTATCTACAAGAAAGGGAATAGAGATATACCGACGATCCAAGTCCTCCGGTCTTCTCATCATCGTCCCGATCTCCTGCGGAATGTCCCGTCTCCTCCTCGTCGCCGGAAGTGCACCACATCGCCTTCTTCTTTTATAGGCTCCCACCTCAATGCCGAGGCAACTCGGGCACGATGCTGGCTAGTCAACGTGCCCAAGATTTGCTGTAGAATGTGTGAAGAACCATGTCTCACTTGGGGTTGTGGAATTGCCATTGGAGGAGGGATTGGACTTGGAGCTTTTTAGATGGAACTTGTGGGATTTTTGCAACATGAAATGAAGCAAAATCCCACCTCAAAATATTTGGACAGCCCCACTAGGACTTGGCCGGCCACAAGAGATGATGGAGGGAGTGAATGAGAGTGAAGGAGTGATATGAAAAAACAAAAGATCAAACCACAACCATAATCAAAAGAGAGAGAGAAAGGAATGGTTATGATAATCAACCATGATCACAAAGCAATGCCAACACTCCACACAACCATCATCAACAACCATGATGCTAACAAAGTCAAGCCATCATGAAGTATGAAGTCAAACAAGTCAATGGATGGTGCACCATCATGAAGACTATCATGATGCAACAAAAAGCAAAGACCCCCTCCATAAATACTTATTTGCAACAATGCAAATAAGCCCTCCTCCACCAATCTTCGGCCAAGGAACGGAACAATGGAAATTGGCCGAAACGGAAAGCAAACTGGCAACTCCAGAAAACTGGTCCCGTAATAAATTACAGGAAAACCCCGATACTGTGCATACACACCCGCATCTGTATTTCGACCGAAATACAAATGCAATGAGACAAAATCTACACTGTACTATACTAGGATCCGGCTTAAACCAAAGCCGGCCAGTAATATCCGTTCGATCCTGATCCGTGCAATACCGCACGTATCTGATCGAACCCTGCCATATAACCATACGGCCTATAGTACAGACTGTCCGATCCTGATCCGTGCAATACCGCACGTATCTGATCGGACCTTGCCATATCTCCATACGGCCTCTACAACCTTTCGCCCGAAAGCTGAGTAACTGAATGTGGGGGACTCTAAAGACTCGTCAACACCTTGGTTGTGGATTTAACCATTAGCACGTCAGAGGTATAAGCCAATACGTAACGGGCTACCAGGTACTGACTAAAAGGGATGTCTGTGAGCGAACTCAGCCTGACAACCCTACTGAGCCTGTCAGTGACAATATCCGTACAGTCCGGTCCGTTCGTCTATGAGCATCGCATGGCGGGCCTAGGGGGTTGGTAAAAGTCAGACCCCCAAAAGCGGTACAAGTCGTGTCGGAGTGTAGCGCAGAACACCCTGAGATACTACTGGAATACCTACCAGTAAATCTCCTTGCCTCGGCCGAGGGCTTCGTGTAATGGCTCTCCTAGACACAGCACGACCTCACCCCCAATACCGGGAGAGACGAACCCCTGAAGATACGCTCACTGCCTCCATGTGGCTCGGGACTGCACCCAACTAAAACCTGTTTGCACGACTCCTTTGAGCCGTGGTAGGGTAGTAATCAAAGTACAGTGGGAACTCACACGAGACAAATGACGATCCCCAGGTCGATGAACTAACCTGCACACATGTCACCAGGGAACTGCCATCTGACGTCTGGTATATGACCAACTAGCATGTTCCCGGCGAGTCCTGTCCGGTGTACTCATAACCCAATGAGCACCTGTATACATCTTAGGTGATCCAACTGACACCAGTGGCTTGTGAGACCGGCCACCGCCCCTCGTCGGGGTCTCGACTGTATACACTAGTCTACTAATGGAGTATCGATGCCCAGTCTCGAAACTCCCACGACTAGGGACCTTTTAAGGATATGCTTGTAGACCCCCAGCTCCCACTTATATGATCGCCCTCATACTGCTGGTGGTCAAGCAAGAATCCTAGGGGCTCTATCAACGTGTAATAGCGACGTGTCATGTCACCTAAAACAGTACACGATGATAAAGGTAAACCAGATAGCATACTATCATCTCGAGTAAGACTGTCCTACCGGGATAGGTCCTCCCTCAATCATTACAATCACGTACCTGTGACCTAATAATTGACTCTGAGGGCACTATCTCCAACAATCTCCCACTTGCACTCAAGGCTAATTATTGCGATGTCGCATACTCACAGCCCGTGTGATACCGAACATCCAACTCCTCTACTAGTCAGTCTCACAAAGCTCGTTTGCGAAACTATTGCGTTCGAGGAATAGCCTCAGTGAGTGGATCCGCATAGTTGTTTCTTCCTTTGTCTCTCTATATCTCAAGTTCGCGGAGAAAGCCATCTCCCGAAAAGAGCAATACCTGTCTTAGAACGTGTCTGGATGTCTGATGGGACATAGCTCATAAATGAACTCCAAATCCAAACTTCTTAGACTGTATCGTCAACTGAACTTAATCAGTATCCTGCGCCATGCCTCCCTCAGTATTGCCCTGGACCACCTGTCCAAAATACTGCCCCTCATCAGAAGGAAAACTATAGCTCTGACAACCTCCTTGTCGTCCATGTCACCTTGGAAGCCTGGAATGATAACTGTCTCCTGAATGAGGCTGTCGTTATCATATCCCTAGAACATCCACTTATGTTCTAAAACTGCTTCCGACTGTTTCTCCAGGATTGGATTAATGTCAACTTATTGCATCTAGTGCAAGAACAACATCTGGTGGTACTTGACATCTCATGATTGACTCAATTGCCTAAGCAAGTGCTCTGCCAATCATGCACGTCCCTCTCCCCTTTAGTCTGTAAGACACCTTTGGAGAGGGTGACTCCATTACCTGCAGGTACACTACCGTGCCAGGAGTCGTCCATTCTAAATACTCTTAGAATGCTGTCAAAGTACCCTGATTGGGAAACCACCCAAATCTAGATCTAAAGCCATAGATCTAGTAACCAATATGTCTGATACAAAATCCATTTCCTTTGTGGAGAAACCACTGTGTGACGACCAAAGTATAACCGATCGTAGTGTAGGAGTTTCTTTTCCTACTCTGTGTATATCATCCAGATACCAGGATATCACACCCTACTACCTTCTCAACAGATCCATCCGTTATTCTGATGAAGTCAAACCCATGACTGTCACGTCAGAAACAGATGATCTATCTCCGCTACATCTGCTTTAGTCTATAAATAGACATAAGCCACCTGTCCACCAATGCTTCCGCTGCTCCCACTGACTACGACAACCCTCTGGCAGAGTCATATACACGTGCACTTCTAAAACTAGTTTAGAACGACGCTATACTCATCCTCCCGCCGGGTCTCGCAGCCTGGAACAACAGCAATGGTAATTGTGGGTAAACAAGAACTTCCCTGTCACCGTCCTTGAGGCTACCGGAGTACCTCTCGGGTGCCTGAAGTTACCCACCTTATCTGCGGAGTGGCCAATGGAATGTCAATCTAGATTGAATCTTTAGATTCCTTATCAAATCTTCAGTAATCGTTTGTGGTTCTGGAATCACTTCCAGTTCTACCATACTCCCACTACTGTTTTCTGAAAAAGTCCATTTTATTTAAAACTGTGGCGAGTCTAGAACAATATTGCTATTGTTCATCCAGATGGTAGAAAGTCAACCCGCGTCATAGCCTGGGTCAACCCACAAACAGCCATTACAGAAACGTGCCTTGAGTTGTCCAGTGTCTGGTTTTAAGCATAAACCGGACAACTCCCCGTACCTTAACAATGTTAAGATATGAACTGTTCTATATCCAATATAGAAACAGAGGCACTGATTTAATTGAACCAGATTCAAATCATGCAGCTGTCCCCAGCGCATGTCAACTAAATGGAAGGAGGCCGATCAGCGTTACTCAACTTAGGAATACTTCCAATTATGAGTAACCTGAAAGAGAAGCAAGATCTCTTTATCATTACTATCAACTGAATACCATACACAAGTATCTACATCTTCGATCTCTTTGAAGAATCCCGATACTTGCTATACCTGGTTCTCTACTCTATTCAAATACCTATAACTTCTCAAAATTCGGACCCTGTGTTTCCGCGAAACACCTGTCTAAAAACTAGAGAAGTCATAAGTAAACCGAATATAGTACGAGGACCAACCCCTCTGTCCTAATGGACCCTGGACAACATACAATCCTTTGTATAAGTCCCTTGAGTCTGATAACTTATTCACTGTGTGTCGTAGGTTGAAAACTGTACTTATGGTTAAGAAGAATTACACCGCTGTTTTATGCTCCTTACCTAACCATCCACTGATATAGGTAAATGTCATCGACATAATTTCAGAAAGGTATATCTCACTCTATGAAAATAGACGTACAGATATATCAATTTGAAATTGGTGCATGAAAGCGGATATTCAAAACCAAATATTTGCCGACCGGCAAACAACCCAGGTGATTTCCTCAAATATCACCGATTACAACGAATCCCGATATAATGAGGATGATCACCCAATTCCCAATAACTTACTCCCACTCATCATCTGTAAAACCATACAGATGTGAGAATCATACTTGGTAAATACATACCCTGGAATAAGTATCTAATCGGGAAATCAGTTTTCCTTTAACATTACACAGTGAAACTGAAACATTGAAATATTCCGATGGGGTATTCTGGTATTCCTAGTAATGCCTCTTCCAGATTCACGACTGTAACCGTATAGTTCTTTGCCACCTCTCCAAATCCCTTCATATGTCTTTAGTCTTTACCTTCTGCACACCCCTTTAGGCCAAATGGTTTTCTTCCTTCCCTACCGTTCGGCACCAGCCTATGGTTTGGAAGAAGACTATCCAATAAGCATAATGGGTGTACTGTCCCAATCCTAGGAACACTCGCAACGCGAGAGAAGGTGAAGATAAAAGACACCTGAATGTACTTTATTCCTATTTCTCCTGAACCAGGATCCAACCCCGAACTGGAACAAGTTCCTTTCGAGTTCGTATATCACCATACGATGGATTATCCAATAAACTGTGGATCTTCGTAGTGATACGGAGTGTCCTGGAGAAATACAAAGGTGATTAGGGAGTGGTAACGAAGTATTTGGTTTGGTCGTGAATATCTGTTGCAATTTACTTTGCCCTCTTACTAATCCCTTGCTTTGTCTGAACTTAATACCTTCTGTACACCATCGTTATGCTAATTGGTTTTCTTCATTCCCTACCGGTCGGCACCAGCCTAAGGTTTGGAAGAAGACAATCCAATTTGCGTAATAGGTATACTACCCCTAAACCAAGGAGTACTCGCAACCTGAGAGAGGGTAAAAGGAAAAGACAACTGAATAATCCTATCCGTTTTCTCCAGAACCGGAAACCATCCTCGAATAAATTCTTTCGAGTTCGTATCTAACCATACGATGGTTTTGTCCAATGGAAGTGGACGTTCGTAGTAAAACGGGGTGTCCTGGAGAAAAGGGTAAAAGTAGGAGTGGCAATGAGGTTTGCAACTCTGACAATCCAAAAGCCAGTGTTTAGAAGGTTCGGTCAACTTGGTCACTGAGTCAAAGTCTTAGGGTCGGGTCAATGGTCGCTGCCAAAGAGAGAGAGAGAAAAGAAACACTCAGCGTGCACTCTATCCTAGATCAGAATGGTTACCAATTTATCTAATCTGGAAACCTCCCACTGTACCTCAAATTCTCCTCCAAACCTGAAAGAAGAATTAGTCGGGATCACCCGAGGAGTAAACCAACTCATCAGTGGGAATCGGGATCCAACTCTCATCGCATGACAACGTGACGGAATCCGCTCACGGTATCACACTCCAGAAGGTATGCGCATATCTGGCAAGTTTCAGTACTTTTGAAACTCCCGATGTGGATTTTTACCCCATGCTCTTATGACCTTGACTAAGGCCAACAAATCATAAGTCACATGTCAAGTTCTACCCGTCATTATCTAGGTTGATTTGAACCCACCCGTACAAGCCCTTGACTAGGGCCAACAAGGCTATACGACTGTCCCAAACCAACGCATCTATCTATGCAGCATATGAACACCCAATAGCTACCAAACACTGTGCCTTGACTAAGGCCAACAAACACAGCTTGAATACTATTGACCACCCATATGAAACGACGGAGGGCTACGAATGGTTTCTGGCGAAAACCTTTAACGTAATGAACTTGATATCGTCGAAGGAACGGATAGCTTTTTAAAAATATAGTGACGAAAACCGTTGCTAAAGAGGTCACTCCCGGTGAAGGGATCTCGGCTCTTTCCCTGTAGAATGGGGTGCAGGATATTCCAAATGAATACCGCGATGCAAAGCAAAAGTAATCGGCTATAATGAAGTTAATGCCCTGACGCAAACTTCTGTCCAAGGGGTCACTCCCGGTGAAGGGATCTCGGCCCTTGCCTCGTCGACTGAGGAGCAGGATATTCCAACTGAATATCACGATGCAAAACAAAAGTGAACGTCCTTGCAATAACAGCTTTTTGAAAAGTGTTCCAACAACATCAGATTAGGTTGGTTTTTAACTTGCATTGATCCGAATCAACGCAGTCCCATCAATTGATCACACCACAAAGAACGAAAATATACTGATGTACGTATATGCCATCCGCATTCGTCACTGGGTCCCGTCATTACCCGTTAGGTTAGCTAACTAACGACAGAGCGGGGACTGGACTAGCGCGGATGTAAAACATATACAACATCTACTAATATATATACCAATATATTATATTTCGCTCAAGGCGTGAAAGAAATGCAACATCACAGAGAATGAACAGCATCACAGAAACAATACAGATATCTAGGATCCCCGGGTTTCACAGAGCCACTAATGAAACCCGACGTTCCCCTGGTCGTGTGGATAGCCTGCGCAATGAAATCCTAGACCCCTACGGGCGCGGCAAGTCACCCGCCAAAACCTGAAGCGAGGCAGCCCCCTTCAGCGCCGTGAATGGACCACCCAGCACTTCACGGAATCCAGTAACTTGGGCACCCCTCCTGGGTCAACCTGTACCCCCTACGAGTGCGGCGAATAGCCCGCCAATCCTAGAGTGAAGCCCCCTCCGTCTCAATGCCATGAGATGCGGGCTTGTTGCCCTCTAGAACCCGGCTATCCGTGCACCCCTCCGCGGGGTAACCCTAGTACAGAAAGTAAAATATACATACAACGGGTACATCGACCGCAACCAGGTCGTGCCCCAAAATAATAATACAAACAGGCAGTGACGGCAGTCCACATGTCGGACGCTCGCCCCGCAATATCAAATGTACATAATACAACAATACATCTGTACTAGCATTGCATCCAGGCTATCCCCCACGACCGATCCGCAACATCACAGCAAAAACAAAACATCAACGTGAAAGTCACGTTCGCAAATCCGTCTAACCGGGCTATAGCAGTTAGACCGGATTTACCGATCGAGTGACATTCACGGTCGCAGATATAATGTAAATACTGTGAAAAATGTGTTTAAAATTTTCCGATTGATCAAACAATTAACAAGTGGGCCCCCAAACAAAACTGTAGCACTTACAGAAAACCTGGGCCCAATTTTAATATTCCAAAACCCCTAATTATAGCCCATAAGCCCACTACAAAAAAATTTCAACACGAACAGATAAACTTGCGGCGGAAGGGCGGCCAGAAGTGGGTTTTGGCCGCCCTTCCGCGGTCGAAAAGAGGAATCGTGTTACCAAATTTTTTCAGTGTTCTTACAACTCCCTGCACATCATTCTGAGACTACCTGAAAAATTTTTCGAGACCAAAAATTTTCAACAGAAACTGATGCGAAGGCAA
The DNA here is from genome assembly GCA_030015575.1 of Agapanthus africanus. Taxonomy (NCBI): domain Eukaryota; kingdom Viridiplantae; phylum Streptophyta; class Magnoliopsida; order Asparagales; family Amaryllidaceae; genus Agapanthus; species Agapanthus africanus. Next base: position 720,989,037 of record CM057337.1, read on the forward strand.
TACGGGTTTTGGAACTTTTTGATCGATCGGAAATGCAAACACATTACACAAAGCTAGACTAAGTTAATGGCGAGGCTCTGATACCACTGTAAGTGCACGGCGGCGCCCCGGCCGTCAATCCGACGGCCAAATGCGGAAGCGGTGATAAACTTTAATTTTACTTGAACTGGCAAACCGCCGCGCACTAATACCCGGATCGAACCATTAATTAGTCCTACCTATCTACAAGAAAGGGAATAGAGATATACCGACGATCCAAGTCCTCCGGTCTTCTCATCATCGTCCCGATCTCCTGCGGAATGTCCCGTCTCCTCCTCGTCGCCGGAAGTGCACCACATCGCCTTCTTCTTTTACGGGCTCCCACCTCAATGCCGAGGCAACTCGGGCACGATGCTGGCTAGTCAACGTGCCCAAGATTTGCTGTAGAATGTGTGAAGAACCATGTCTCACTTGGGGTTGTGGAATTGCCATTGGAGGAGGGATTGAACTTGGAGCTTTTTAGATGGAACTTGTGGGATTTTTGCAACATGAAATGAAGCAAAATCCCACCTCAAAATATTTGGACAGCCCCACTAGGACTTGGCCGGCCACAAGAGATGATGGAGGGAGTGAATGAGAGTGAAGGAGTGATATGAAAAAACAAAAGATCAAACCACAACCATAATCAAAAGAGAGAGAGAAAGGAATGGTTATGATAATCAACCATGATCACAAAGCAATGCCAACACTCCACACAACCATCATCAACAACCATGATGCTAACAAAGTCAAGCCATCATGAAGTATGAAGTCAAACAAGTCAATGGATGGTGCACCATCATGAAGACTATCATGATGCAACAAAAAGCAAAGACCCCCTCCATAAATACTTATTTGCAACAATGCAAATAAGCCCTCCTCCACCAATCTTCGGCCAAGGAACGGAACAATGGAAATTGGCCGAAACGGAAAGCAAACTGGCAACTCCAGAAAACTGGTCCCGTAATAAATTACAGGAAAACCCCGATACTGTGCATACACACCCGCATCTGTATTTCGACCGAAATACAAATGCAATGAGACAAAATCTACACTGTACTATACTAGGATCCGGCTTAAACCAAAGCCGGCCAGTAATATCCGTTCGATCCTGATCCGTGCAATACCGCACGTATCTGATCGAACCCTGCCATATAACCATACGGCCTATAGTACAGACTGTCCGATCCTGATCCGTGCAATACCGCACGTATCTGATCGGACCTTGCCATATCTCCATACGGCCTCTACAACCTTTCGCCCGAAAGCTGAGTAACTGAATGTGGGGGACTCTAAAGACTCGTCAACACCTTGGTTGTGGATTTAACCATTAGCACGTCAGAGGTATAAGCCAATACGTAACGGGCTACCAGGTACTGACTAAAAGGGATGTCTGTGAGCGAACTCAGCCTGACAACCCTACTGAGCCTGTCAGTGACAATATCCGTACAGTCCGGTCCGTTCGTCTATGAGCATCGCATGGCGGGCCTAGGGGGTTGGTAAAAGTCAGACCCCCAAAAGCGGTACAAGTCGTGTCGGAGTGTAGCCCAGAACACCCTGAGATACTACTGGAATACCTACCAGTAAATCTTCTTGCCTCGGCCGAGGGCTTCGTGTAATGGCTCTCCTAGACACAGCACGACCTCACCCCCAATACCGGGAGAGACGAACCCCTGAAGATACGCTCACTGCCTCCATGTGGCTCGGGACTGCACCCAACTAAAACCTATTTGCACGACTCCTTTGAGCCGTGGTAGGGTAGTAATCAAAGTACAGTGGGAACTCACACGAGACAAATGACGATCCCCAGGTCGATGAACTAACCTGCACACATGTCACCAGGGAACTGCCATCTGACGTCTGGTATATGACCAACTAGCATGTTCCCGGCGAGTCCTGTCCGGTGTACTCATAACCCAATGAGCACCTGTATACATCTTAGGTGATCCAACTGACACCAGTGGCTTGTGAGACCGGCCACCGCCCCTCGTCGGGGTCTCGACTGTATACACTAGTCTACTAATGGAGTATCGATGCCCAGTCTCGAAACTCCCACGACTAGGGACCTTTTAAGGATATGCTTGTAGACCCCCAGCTCCCACTTATATGATCGCCCTCATACTGCTGGTGGTCAAGCAAGAATCCTAGGGGCTCTATCAACGTGTAATAGCGACGTGTCATGTCACCTAAAACAGTACACGATGATAAAGGTAAACCAGATAGCATACTATCATCTCGAGTAAGACTGTCCTACCGGGATAGGTCCTCCCTCAATCATTACAATCACGTACCTGTGACCTAATAATTGACTCTGAGGGCACTATCTCCAACACTTTGATTACTACCCTACCACGCTCAAAGGAGACGTGCAAATAGGTTTTAGTTGGGTACAGTCCCGAGCCACATGGAGGCAGTGAGCGGATCTTCAGGGGTTCGTCTCTCCCGGTATTAGGGGTGAGGTCGCGCTGTGTCTAGGAGAGCTATTACACAAAGTTCTTGGCCAAGGCAGGAGATTTACTGGTAGGTATTCCAGTAGTATCTCAGGGTGTTCTGGGCTACACTCCGACACGACTTGTACCGCTTTTGGGGGTCTGACTTTTACCAACCCCCTAGGCCCGCCATGCGATGCTCATAGACGAACGGACCGGACTGTACGGATATTGTCACTGACAGGCTCAGTAGGGTGTCAGGATGAGTTCGCTCATCGACGTCCCTTTTGGTCAATACTTGGTAGCCCGTTACTTATTGGCTAATACCTCTGACGTGCTAGTAGTTAAATCCACAACCAAAGTATTGACGAGTCTTTAGAGTCCCCTACAGACCAGTTTCACAAGTTTCGGGCAAAACGCTGTAGAGGACGTATGGAGATATGGCAGGGTTCGATCAGATACGTGCGGTATTGCACGGATCGTGATCGGACGTATAATACTAGCGGGCTTTGGTTTAAGCCGGATCCTAATATTGTACAGTGTATATTTTGTCTCTTTGCATTTGTATTCAGTGGGAATACAAATGCGGGTATGTATATACAGTCGCGGGGTTTTCCTGTAATTTATTACGGGATCAGTTTTTTGAAGTTGCCAGTTTGCATTCCGTTCCGGCCAGTTTTCTTTTGTTCCTTCGCGGCCGGACTTTTCCGATGGAGGGGGTTATTTGCTGTTATGCAAATTATCTATTGTGGAGGGGTTATTTGTGAAATGGGAGATTATGAGAGCATCTTTTGATTCCATTCTTTTCTTGTGATCATTTCTTGCATTAATGAGATTAGAGTTGATTAGGAGTTGATGTGAGGCTTGCTTTTGGATGTGGTCACCTCTTTTATTTCCTACACTCACCTCCCTTCATGTTGGTTTCTTTTTCCCCCACCATCAAAGAGGGGCCGGCCATATTTAGAGAGGGGGAGGGTTTTCATTTTTGAGTGGTGATTTCTTGATCTCATTTCATTATTCCTTGCTAGAAAAATGATAGCTCCATTTCCCTCCAAAGTTCATTCTTTCTTCACCTCCATTAATGGCAACTTCAACCCTCTAGAGACAATGGATTCTATACTTGTCTACAGCAAACCTTGGACGCGTTGGCTAGCCAACTTCACGCTCGAGTTGCCTCGGTCCAGAGGTGGGAGCCCGTAAAAGAACCTGGCGATGTGGTGCCCATTTCGACGAGGAGGCGATGACCGGGGATTCCGCGAGGAGATCGGAGTGGAGGCGAAGTCCGAAGGACACGGATCGCTTAGTATAGCATTCTCTACTCCTTTTCTTGTTTGCTAGAGCTAGGTTAATGGCCCGATCCGGGATTTTTTGTGCGCGGTGGTGCCGGTTTTCTAGTTTGAAAAGTTTTTCGTTTCCGCATTCCGGCGTCGGATTGACGGCCGGGGCGCCGCCGTGCACTTACAATGGTATCAGAGCCACGCCATTAACTTACTCTAGCTTGCTCTAGTATGTTTAAAGCTTCGATCGAACGAATTTCCAAAATCCACAATTTCTATAGCTCAAGTTTCTGTCGAATTATTTTTGTCTTGAAATTTTTTTCAGGTTGTTGCAGAAACATGTGCAGAGAACTTTAAGCATTCTGCAAAATTTTGGTTGGGTGATGCTTCAGTATGACCACGGAAACGCGGCCTAACCTCTGGTTTGGCCGTGGTTCCGTGGTGGAAACAAGTCAACTCCGTACCAAAATTTTCCAGTGGGCTTCTGGGTTGGAAATATGGGTTTTGGGCCCAGTTTTTCTGTGAGTGCTACAGTAGTGCTTGGGGCCCACTTCGATAAATTTGATCGATCGAGAATTTTAAACATGTTAGTTCACAGTATTTACATTATATCTGCGACCGTGAATGTCATTTGATCGGTAAATCATGTCTAACTGCTATAGCCCTTTTAGACGGATTTGCGAACGTGACATTCACGTTGATGTTCTGTGTTGTGCTGTGATGTTGCGGATTGGTCGTGGGGGATACCCTGGATGCAATGGTAGTACAGTTTTGTTTTATATGTACATTTGTTATTGCGGGGCGAGCGTCCGACATGTGGACTACCGTCACTGCCTGTTTGTATATTATTTTTTGGGGGGAAGACCGGGTCGAGGTCGATGTACCCGTTGTTTGTATATTTTACTTTCTGTACTAGGATTACCCCGCGGAGGGGTGCACGGATAGCCGGGTTCTAGAGGGCAACGGGCCCGCATCTCATGGCGTTAAGACGGAGGGGGCTTTACTCTAGAATTGGCAGGACTATTCGCCGCACTCGTAGGGGGTACAGGTTGACCCAAGGAGGGGTGCCCAAGTTACCGGATTCCGTGAAGAGCTGGGTGGTCCATTCACGTTGCTGAAGGGGGCTGCCTCGCTTCAGGTTTTGGCGGGTAACTTGCCGCGCCCGTAGGGGTCTAGGATTTCATTGCACAGGCTATCCACACGACCAGGGGAACGTCGGGTTTCAGTAGCGGCTCTATGAAACCCGGGGATCCCAGATATCTGTATTGTTCTGTGATGCTGATTATATTTCTGTGATGTTTCTTTTTATCACGCCTTGAGCGAATATTATATATTGATATATATACTAGTAGATGTTGTATATGTTTTGCATCCGCGCTAGTCCAGTCCCCGCTCTGTCGTTAGTTAAGTAACCTAACGGGTGATGACGGGACCCAGTGGCGAATGCGGATGGCATATACGTACATCATTATTTTCGTTCTTTTGTGCTGTGATCAATTAATGGGAATGCGTTGATTCGGATCAATGCAAGATAAACAAACCTATTCTGATGTTGTTGGAACAATTTTTCAAAAAGCTGTTATTACAAGGGCGTTCTCTTTTGTTTTGCACAGTGGTATTCGGTTGTGAATATCCAGCTCCTCAGTCGACGAGGCAAGGGCCGAGATCCCTTCACCGGGAGTGACCCCTTGGACAAAAGTTTGCGTCAGGACAATAACTTCACTATAGCCGATTACTTTTTCTTTGCATCGTGGTATTCAGTTGGAATATCCTGCACCTCATTCTACGGGGAAAGAGCCGAGATCCCTTCACCGGGAGTGACCTCTTTAGCAAAGGTTTTCGCCACTATATTTTTATAAAGCTATCCAGTTCCTTCAACGATATCAAGTTCATTACGTTAAATGTTTTCGCCAGAAACCATTCGTAGCCCTCCGTCGTTTCAGACGGGTAGAACGTAGTATTCATGCTATGTTTGTTGGCCTTCGTCAAGGCATAGTGTATGGTAGCTGCTTGTTACCTTTCTGCTGCATAGATAAATGCATTGGTTTGGGACAGTCGTATAGCCTTGTTGATCTTCGTCAAGGGCTTGTACGGGTGGGTTCAAATTAACCTGGACAATGACGGGTAGAACTTGACATGTGACTTATGATTTGTTGACCTTCGTCAAGCTCATAAGAGCATGGGGCAAAAAATCACATCGGGAGTTTCTAAAGAAACTGAAACTTGCCAGATATGCGCATACCTTCTGGAGTGTGATAACATGAGCGGATTCCGTCACCTTATCATGCGATGATAGTTGGATCCCGATTCCCACTGATGAGTTGGTTTACTCCTCGGGTGATCCCGACTAATTCTTCTTTCAGGTTTGGGGAAGAATTTGACGTTACAGTGGGAGGTTTCCTGATTAGATAAAGTGATAACCATTCTGATCTAGGCTAGAGTGCACGCTGAGTGGTTCTTTTCTCTCTCTCTTTGGCAGCGACCATGACCCGACCCTAGACTATGACTCAGTGACCAAAATTAACCGAACCTTCTTTAACACTGGCTTTTGGATCGTCAGAGTTGCAAACCTCATTGCCACTCCTACTTTTACCCTTTTCTCCAGAACACCCCGTATTACTACGAACGTCCACTTCCATTGGACAAAACCATCGTATGGTTATATACGAACTCGAAGGAATTTATTCGAGGATGGTTTCCAGTTCTGGAGAAAACTAATAAGACTATTCAGTTGTCTTTTCCTTTTACCTTCTCTCAGGTTGCGAGTACTCCTTGGTTTAGGAGATAGTACACCTATTACGCAAATTGGATAGTCTTCTTCCAAACCTTAGGCTGGTGCCGAACAGTGGGGAATGAAGAAAACCAATTAGCCTAGATGGTGTACAGAAGGTATTAAGTAAAGACATATCAAGGGATTAGTAAGAAGGCAAAGTAAATTGCGACTGCTATTCACGACCAAACCAAGTATTTTTTTGCCAATCCTAAATCACCTTTGTATTTCTCCAGGACACTCCATATTACTACGAAGATCCACAGTTTATTGGATACTCCATCGTATGGTTATATACGAACTCGAAAGGAACTTTTTCCAGTTCGGGGATGGATTCTGGTTCAGGAGAAATAGGAATAAGGTTTATTCGGTTGTCTTTTATCTTCACCTTCTCTCGCATTGCGAGTGATCCTAGGATTAGGACAGTACACCCATTATGCTTATTGGATAGTCTTCTTCCAAACCATAGGCTGGTGCCGAACGGTAGGGAAGGAAGAAAACCATTTGGCCTAAAGGGGTGTACAGAAGGTAACGACTAAAGACATATAAAGGGATTTGGAGAGATGGCAAAGAAATATACGGTTACAGTTGTGAATCTGAATAATGGAAGAGGTATTACTAGGAATACCGGGATACCCCATCGAAACATTTCAATGTTTCAGTTTCACTGTGTACTGTTAAAAGAAAACTGATTTCCCAATTAGACACTTGCTCCAGGGTATGTATTTACCAGGTATGATTCTCACATCTGTATGGTTTTACAGATGATGAGTGGGAGTAAGTTATTGGGAATTAGGTGATCATCCTTATTATATCGGAATTCGTTGTAATTGGTGATATTTGAGGAAGTCACCTGGGTTGTTTGCCGGACGGCAAATATTTGGTTTTGAATATCCGTTGTTATGCACCAATTTCAAATTGATATATCTGTACATCTATTTTTATAGAGTGAGATATACCTTTTTGAAATTATGTCTATGACATTTACCTATATCAGTGGATGGTTAGGTAAGGAGCATTAAACAGCGGTGTAATTCTTTATAACCATAAGTACAGTTTTCAACCTACATCACACAGGGAATGAGTTATTAGACTCAAGGGACTTATACAGAGTATTGTATATTGTCCAGTGTCCATTAGGAAAGAGGGGTTGGTCCTCATACTATATTCTGTTTACTTATGACTTCTCTAGTTCTTAGAAAAGTGTTTCGTAGAAACACAGGGTCCAAGTTTTGAGAAGTTATAGGTATAAGAGTAAAGTAGAGAACCAAGTATTGCAAGTATCGGGATTCTTCAAGGTGATCGAAGATGTAGACACTTGTGAATGGTATTCAGTTGATAGTAATGATTAATAGAACATACTTCACTTTCAGGTTACTCATAATTGGAAGCACTCCTAAGTTGAGTAACGCTGATCGGCCTCTCTCCATTTAGTTGACATGCACTGGGGACAGCTGCATGATTTGAATCTGGTTCAATTAAATCAGTGCCTCTGGTTCTATATTGGATATAGAACAGTTCATATCTTAATGATGTTAAGGTACGGGGAGTTGTCCGGCTTATGCTTAAAACCAGACTCTGGATGACTCAAGGCACGTTTCTGTAATGGCTGTTTGTGGGTTGACCCAGGCTATGACGAGGGTTGACTTTCTACCATTTGGAAGATCAATAGTGATATTGTTATTGACTCGCTACAGTTTTAACAAAAATGGATTTTTTCAGAAAACAGTAGTGGGAGTATTGTAGAACTGGAAGTGATTCCAGAACCGCAAACGATTACTGAAGATTTGATAAGAACCTAAACATTCAATCTGGTTTGAAATTCCATTGGCCACTCCGCAGATATAGTGGGTAACCTCAGGCACTCGAGAGGTACTTCGGTATGCTCAAGGACGGTGGCAGGGAGGTTCTTGTTTACCCAGACTTGCCATTGCTGTTGTTCCAGACTGTGAGACCCGGCAGGAGGATGAGTATAGCGTCGTTCTGAACTAGCTTTAGAAGTGTACGTTTATATGACTCTGCCAGAGGGTTGTCGTAGTCAGTGGGAGCAGCGGAAGCATAGTGGATAAGTGACTTATGTCTATTTATAGACTAAAGCAGATACAGCGGAGATAGATCATCTATTTCTGATGTGACAGTCATAGGTTTGACTTCATCAGAATAGGGGATGGATCTGTTAAGAAGGTAGTAGAGTGTGATGTCCTGGTATTTGGATGACATACACAGAGTAGGAAGTGATATTCCTATACTACGATCGGTTATACTTTGGTTGTCACACAGTCGTTTCTCCACATAAGAATTGGATATTATATCATACATTCTGGTTACTAGATCTATAGATCTAGATTTGGGTGGTTTCCCAATCTGGGTACTTAGACAGCATTCTAAGAGTATTTAGAATGGACGACTCCTAGCACGGTAGTGTACCTGCAGGTAATGGAGTCACCCTCTCTAAAGGTGTCTTACAGACTAAAGGGGAGAGGGATGTGCATGATTGGCAGATCACTTGCTTAGGCAATTGAGTCAATCATGAGATGTCAAGTACCACACCAGATGTTGTTTTTGCAATAGATGCAATAAGATGATATTGATCCAATCCTGGAGAAACAGTCGGAAGCAATTTTAGAACATAAGTGGATGTTCTAGGGATATGATAACGGCAGCCTCTTTTGGGAGACGGTTATCATTCCAGGCTTCCAAGGTGACCTGGATGACAGAGTGGCTGTCAGAGTTATAGTTATCCCTCTGACGAGGGACGGTGTTTTGGACAGGTGGTCCAGGCGGATACTGAGGGAGGCATGGCGCAGGATACTGATTAAGTTCAGTTGACGATACAGTCTAAGAAGTTTGGATTTGGAGTTCATTTATGAGCTAGGTCCCATCAGACATCCAGACACATTCTAAGACATGTATTGCTCATTTCGGGAGATGGCTTTCTCTGCGAACTTGAGATAAAGAGAGACATAGAAAGAAACATTAGAGCGGATCCACTCACTGAGGCTATTCCTCGAACGCAATAGTTTCGCAAACGAGCTTTGTGAGACTGACTCGTAGAGGAGTTGAGTGTTCGGTATCACACGGGCTGTGAGTATGCGACATCGCAATAATTAGCCTTGAGTGCAAGTGGGAGATTGTTGGATATAGTGCCCTCAGAGTCAATTATTGGATCACAGGCACGTGATTGCAATGATTGAGGGAGGACCTATGCCGGTAGGACAGTCTACTCGAGATGATAGTATGCTATCTGGTTTATCTTTATCATCGTGTACTGCTTTAGGTGACATTACTGATTACTATTGCACGTTGATAGAGCCCCTAGGATTCTTGCTTGACTACCAGCAGTATGAGGGCGATCATATATGTGGGAGCTGGGGTCTATAAGTACATCCTTAAAAGGTCCCTAGTCATGGGAGTTTTGAGACAGGGCATCGATACTCCAGAGTAGACTAGTGTATACAGTCGAAACCCCGACGAGGGGCGGTGGCCGGTCTCACAAGCCACTGGTGTCAGTTGGTTCACCTAAAATGTATACAGGTGCTCATTGGGTTATGAGTACACCGGACAGGACTCGCCGGGAACCTGCTAGTTGGTCTTATACCTGACGTCAGATAGCAGTTCCCTGGTGACATGTGTAAAGGTTAGTTCATCAACCTGAGGATCATCATTTGTCTCGTGTGAGTTCCTACTGTACTTTGATTACTACCCTACCACGCTCAAAGGAGAAGTGCAAACAGGTTTTAGTTGGGTACAGTCCCGAGCCACATGGAGGCAGTGAGCGGATCTTCAGGGGTTCGTCTCTCCCGGTATTGGGGGTGAGGTCACGCTGTGTCTAGGAGAGCCATTACATGAATTCCTTGGCCAAGGCAGGAGATTTACTGGTAGGTATTCCAGTAGTATCTCAGGGTGTTCTGGGCTACACTCCGACACGACTTGTACCGCTTTTGGGGGTCTGACTTTTACCAACCCCCTAGGCCCGCCATGCGATGCTCATAGATGAACGGACCGGACTGTACGGATATTGTCACTGACAGTTTCAGTAGGGTGTCAGGATGAGTTCGCTCATCGATGTCCCTTTTGGTCAATACCTGGTAGCCCGTTACGTATTGGCTAATACCTCTGACGTGCTAGTGGTTAAATCCACAACCAAAGTATTGACGAGTCTTTAGAGTCCCTCACAGACCAGTTTCTCAAGTTTCGGACGAAACGCTGTAGAGGACGTATGGAGATATGGCAGGGTTCGATCAGATACGTGCGGTATTGCACGGATCGTGATCGGACGTATAATACTAGCGGGCTTTGGTTTAAGCCGGATCCTAGTATTGTACAGTGTAGATTTTGTCTCTTTGCATTTGTATTCAGTGGGAATACAAATGCGGGTATGTATATACAGTCGCGGGGTTTTCCTGTAATTTATTACGGGATCAGTTTTTTGAAGTTGCCAGTTTGCATTCCGTTCCGGCCAGTTTTCTTTTGTTCCTTCGCGGCCGGACTTTTCCGATGGAGGGGGTTATTTGCTGTTGTGCAAATTATCTATTGTGGAGGGGTTATTTGTGAAATGGGAGATTATGAGAGCATCTTTTGATTCCATTCTTTTCTTGTGATCATTTCTTGCATTAATGAGATTAAAGTTGATTAGGAGTTGATGTGAGGCTTGCTTTTGGATGTGGTCACCTCTTTTATTTCCTACACTCACCTCCCTTCATGTTGGTTTCTTTTTCCCCCACCATCAAAGAGGGGCCGGCCATATTTAGAGAGGGGGAGGGTTTTCATTTTTGAGTGGTGATTTCTTGATCTCATTTCATTATTCCTTGCTAGAAAAATGATAGCACCATTTCCCTCCAAAGTTCATTCTTTCTTCACCTCCATCAATGGCAACTTCAACCCCCTAGAGACAATGGATTCTACACTTGTCTACAGCAAACCTTGGACGCACCGGCTAGCCAACTTCACGCCCGAGTTGCCTCGGTCTAGAGGTGGGAGCCCGTAAAAGAACCCGGCGATGTGGTGCCCGTTTCGACGAGGAGGCGACGACCGGGGATTCCGCGAGGAGATCGGAGTGGAGGCGAAGACCGAAGGATACGGATCGCTTGGTATAGCATTCTCTACTCCTTTTCTTGTTTGCTAGAGCTAGGTTAATGGCCCGATCCGGGATTTTTTGTGCGCGGTGGTGCCGGTTTTCTAGTTTGAAAAGTTTTTCGTTTCCGCATTCCGGCGTCGGATTGACGGCCGGGGCGCCGCCATGCACTTACATTGCATCTGAAGCGTTGCTTCATTTCAAAATTTAAATTTCAAACAGAGCTTTGCTCTGATTAGGGGAAACAAATGCCTCTCACCATTGTGCTCACGTGACCCACATATGAGTGCAACGGTGGCAGCATTTGTGCCCCTGGATCAACTCAGAAGTTGAAAAGGCATTTCAATGCCTATAAATAGGACCTTTGGCCCTCTAAGATGACCATTGTTCATCTTCTTCCTTCTGAGAATTATTATTCTCTTGCAGAGCATAGCTCTTTGGCTTAAGAAGTTTCTTAAGGACAGAACTTTGTCAAAATTTAGGTAAAGATTAAAACTTTTAATAACGTAGGGTTTTACCCATTAACAGAGCTTTGCTCTTCATTGATCTTAAATCTAAAAAAAATGTTATTAGGGTTTTACCCATAACAGAGCTTTACTCTTCATAGATCTTAGATCTAAAGAAAACCTTTTGAGGGTTTCTTGACTCATTAACAGAGGTTTGCTCTTTTCAATAACGGAGATTTGTTAATCTCTTATGAAGAACTCACAGAGTTTGTTCATAGATCTTGGAGATCTCAGAATTTTAATTCATATAAAAAATGATTTCAATTTTTCTGATGGGTTTTTCCATCATTTTTACAGAGCCAGGCTCTTGAGGAATTTTTATTCCTTCATCATTAGAACTTGACAGGTGTCATTCTGTCACAGAGCACTGCTCTCAAGGGGAGATTTACTCCTTAACCCGAGGGATTTCTTATTAAATGAGAATCAATTGAGGATTTCCTCATTTAATTGACAGTATCATCAAATGATGAGGCTGTCTTATTAATGATGAACCGTCATCTAGATTTTGTGGGTCCCCCTTTGGTCCCCTTTTTACTGCATTGCAGTGTGGTATGAATTTTAAAGTACCAAGTGTCAGAGTTTAAATTGTAGCATCGAGGGTTGACTTTTTTTCTTTTTCGCGCAGGTGACATGTCTTTCGACACTTCTTTTCCGTTTGTCCGCTCAGAAGGAGGATTTCTTGAGGCGTCCATTGATTTATGTAGGATTTTATAGATCAAAAATAATTTACCGCAATCAAGAACGGCGTCGCATGTAGCTAGCCGGTGAGTACGGGTCGGTCCACAGGGATGTTGTAATTTTCCTAAATGTTCTTACGAGCTAATTCCGATGGGTGTTCGGATTGATTTATTAAATCTAAAAAAACTACCAAATTAAGTTATACTAAAATTATCTAGATCTAAGTCTTGTTAGGGTTAGGCTTAGGGGAAGTTGAGAGATTAAAGGTTTCCTCACCGCTTTCAATGCCTTATTTTAGATCTATTAGATGTTATGGTAATTATCAATAAAGTGGATTAGAATCTTTTGGGAAGGTGTTTATTCCTCTAGGTTCTTATCCTTCCTTTATCGATCCTTACCCTAACCTCCATGGAAAACACGTGCAACCGGTTCTTTATACTACGGTATCACCGTACCTCGATGAGTAAGGTACCGCAGGGAGCGGTGTGTGCGTGTATGCATGGAGTTCTAATTCTTAGGTGTGAATGGGCAAGAAAAGGGTGAGAGATCTCATCTCTCAAACCTTTCCCTAAGGCTAACCCTAACAAGCGAGGAGATTACTCGCTCATTAGGGGATTAAAGGACATTCTAAATTAAAAGAGAACTAAAGCAAAGAAATAAAAGTAACTTACTAATTTTTATTGATGGCTCTCTCCAAACATCAACGCAGTACAGATTTGAATTTGTGAAATGAAAATAGGCATAGCCTCATACAGAATTTAGAGTTCCTATTTATATAGGATAGGAAACCCTAGGGTTACAATGACTCGCACATCTGCTATTACAAAAATACCCCCTAAAAATCCCAACAAACGCACCGACGCACCGCCACAATATTTCTGCACCGATACGTGCAATAGACGGCCGCGGAACCGCGACATGGGTGGGGGTAAGGCCACGGTTCCGCGGCCCCTTGGTAAGCTCCTCTGTTGCATTTTTGTGGGCTGCTTCTGAGATTTTTGGGCTTTTGTATTCTTTGATTCTTTTCTCCATTTGGTTTCTGGGTCTTCTCCAGATCTTTCAGTAAAAAACTCATAGTGGTCTTTTAGCCGTTCGCCTTGACATTTTGGACCTTGCGTTGCCTTGTTAATTATGAACTGTTCTTCGTCTAGGCTTGACTAGGATCTTTCTATTTGTTGGTCAAAAGTCTCTCCTTTGTATCATCTTTTATCTTTTTCACTGTTTTCGCTCCAAGAACCTGTAACCTGTATTATGTAGCAGACATGCGTCAAAAGCACCTGTTTTTATTGTAAAATGCATAAGAATGGGGAATATAAAATGCAATATTATGATATGAACAAATACCCCCAAACTTATCTTTTGCTCGTCCTTGAGCAAACTTTTTTTTTATTCTCTACAAAATCCTAACCGCACTTTCGCAGGGAAACGCGATTGCACTGAGCTCGTGCAACAAGCCGTTAAACCTCTGGGTGTCCCTAGTAGGAGGAGTGTTGTCTCCTGAGGGTTTTCAGCGGATACCACCCACAAAATCCTATCAATTCGGCTTATTAACTTTAATTCTCCAATTAGGTTTTCTAACAAGGAATACTATTATCGTCGACCCGTAAATTATCCACCCATATTCTTCACACTTCCTCATCATCTAACTCAAGATTATATATGTTCCATAAACTTACTTAGCTTTCGACATCTCTTATGTTTTCCTTCTAGGGTTCCATCTCCACTTAGGAATTTTTTATCAACTCTAGTAAAGATACAAGTTCTATTCTTCATTCCTTTATCTCATCTAAACTCCAATCACATATCCTTACGTGTGTGTATAGATCACCCCTACACTTGGAAATTGAAATCAAGCAATCATACTCTCGTCCGTTGTCCAAAGCACTTCTTAATTGGTGAATTTTTAAATGAATTTTGCTTACACATCCTTCATGCGACTGTTAATACTTCTTGAGGTACCAACAACCGATTACAAGATGTGTCTGCATATTAAAGCATAATTCCTAGTCTTGCAACACCCAAGGCTTTAGCAGTGACTCCCAAACCAGTTGGTCTAAGGCACTAGGTGATGAAGCACCCTCGCTAAATATTTTTCTATTTTTACAGCCTTAAGTAATCACAAAAACCAGTGTTTATTTTTTTTTTCTTTATTCACTTTTTTTTCTTTTATTTTCATTGTACTAAGGACTTTAGACAAGAGCATTTCAAGGTCTCTTCTACTATTCCAAGTTTCAAGATGCGTGATTGTGCAAATTGTAGGGTATACATTTTCAGAATCTAGACTTAAGCTAGGAATTATTTTTCAAACTTATACTCTAATAAGAACATCAATACTTTTCTTTTGTTTCAACTTAGCCCAAGAACTGAACTCAAAATTTGCCTATTTCTAAATAAACTACAAAGACATATATTTTCTACCGTTAAACTTTAAGCAAGGTTATTTTTAGGGTTTTTAATTTACTACGTCTAAGATCTAGTTGTTCCTAGCTAGTTAACCTATTTGTCAAACTCTAGTCAACTAAGCCAAAATTGAATACAATAATTTTTATAATTTTTCAAAAATTTTTCAATTTTTTATGGGTTTTCAATTAAGTATGCAAATGCAAAAAATATGAACAAATGAATGCGAAGGAAGAAGACATACCGAGCATACCCCCAAACTTAAAATTTGACAGTGTCCTCACTGTCATGCTATACCAAGAGGGTCAAAATGTCGGCACTCCCCTGTTTATTTATTTACAACTTTTTTTTGAATTGTTATATACAGAAAGGCCCCCCAAAACTTCATTGAAACAATGTTAAACGTCATTGCCAAACTTTGCAAAGACCAAACGTCAACACCAACCAGTCGAAAAATTTATTAGTAAAGAGTATCGGTTGGTGGAAGAACATGTTGTACCGATCCAAAAAGAATTGGGAAAGATATAAGTGGTGGTATGGAAAGTGTGGAAGTGAATAAATATGAGGTGGTGATGAATCAAAACGAGAATGGAAATGATCAGCAATCAGTGGAATATTGGCATTCTCGTAGCTTATTAAAAGAAATGGGGGTGGTTCAACCTCTAAAGTAGGAGGTTGACTAACCACACTATCCCCAAGACATGTCTGTGGATCCTTTATCGACTTGGCATCATCCATCATATGCATATGATATTCAATTATGAGGGAACTAATCTCCTCGATGTCTGCCATAGTCCAGCCGAAAACTTGCCGCCTATCTTGTAAGACCATTAAAAGAGCGTTTTCTTGCTCGAAGGCTAGAGAGGCTGATATGATAATGGGAAAGGTCTCATTCTCACCTATGTAAGCATATTTAAGGTGAGACGGCAAGGGCATGAGTTCGAGTTTCGGAGGCGAAAGAATCATAGGTAAAATTGGGGAATCTACCTCGAACTCAAAGGACTCCAACAAAGGTTCAAAATCACTGCAAACAACCGATTCGAATGGTTCAACTAACTCATCCAAAAATTCAAAAGACTCATATTCGGGCTGTGAGTCGTCATCATCCGAAAAAGTGAAACATTCATAATCAATATCGGTTGTGTCAACTGTGGTAGGCTCAAGGAGGGACGCACTAGTGGCGTCAAAACTGTTTTCATCAAACAAAAATCTTTCAAGCTCGCAGTCCTCCTGCGTGATTTTGTGAATAGAGCAAACTTCTCATGTACTAGTTTTAGGCACGGGGGGCAGACTTCCTAACTTGTAAATATTGAACTCACTAGACATCTTCCCGAATGATAGAGTCATGGAGCCATTGCGACAGTTTATTACGGCATTGGAAGTGGCCAAAAATGGTCGACCGAGGATCACTGGAATTTGGTTCCGTGAGTTAGCAAAAGGTTGTGTGTCCATAACAATAAAATCAACGGGGAATATGAAATCCCCAACTTTGATCAACA
The DNA here is from genome assembly GCA_030015575.1 of Agapanthus africanus. Taxonomy (NCBI): domain Eukaryota; kingdom Viridiplantae; phylum Streptophyta; class Magnoliopsida; order Asparagales; family Amaryllidaceae; genus Agapanthus; species Agapanthus africanus. The sequence goes on from CM057337.1 coordinate 721,005,688, forward strand.
CATCCTCTAGCTCACCCCTAGGATGGGTGATTGATCGATCAGCCATTTGGAGAGTACAACGAGTGGGTCTCAACTCTCCAATCCCTAATTGCTCGTACACGGAGTAGGGAAGCAGGTTAACATTAGGCCCAAGATCTAAAAGTGCTCGATTGATTTTCTTATCCCCAATTGTTATTGAAATCGTAGGGCAGCCGGGGTCCTTTCGTTTTTGGGGTAAGGGTTGAGGTTGGTTAATAGCATTGCTCACTGCACTAGCCACTAGCACTTTCTTGGGTATTTGAGACGACTTTCTCTTGGATGTGCATAAGCCCTTTAAGATTTTCGCGTATGAAGGGACTTGTTGGATTTCATCCAAGAGAGGTATATTTATGCTAACCTGTTTAAATAACTCCACAATCTTTTCCATTTGTGCAGTTGGTTTATTGGGACTCAATCTGTTTGGAAATGGAGCATTTTTAAAATCTGTTGAGTCCAATGTCTGTGGAGTTGAATGTGGAGTTGGAACGGATCCCAGTGTGGGTGTGTTCGTGAAGTGAGAAGTGGGTCCGTTCGGATTAGAAGAAGAAGAGCTTTTTGAAGAAGGAGAATAGGCTCTAGCGGAGGAGATGAGGGTGAAGAAGACGAAGAAGGAGAAGAAGGAGAAGAAGGAGAAGAACCACCGGCGGAGATGTCATCACTAGTACCCACATTATTCTGCAACACTCTTCCGGATCTCAACGTGGTCACCGCATTTACATTGTGATTGTGGTATGCGTTTTGTGTGTGACCGGGATTTGGTAATGGTTGAGATGGAGGCTTTCCCTTTTCTCTCTCACTCAACGCAGCAGTTAATTGTGCAATTTGTGCTTCAATAGATTTGATGCTTTGATCTTGTGAAGTATTGTTGTGCACTAAAGACTGGACGCAATTTTCCAATCTTGTTGCGGATTCTGTAGATTGCTTGAGAAACGCATCTAGACTTTTTTCTAGCGAGATAACCTTATCATCATTTGGTTGAACCAAATTGTTCGTTTGATTTGGATAAGGTTGTGGTTGGAAAGGTTACTGGTTTTGAGTTTGTTGGGGTGCTAGTTGTTGTGGAGGAGGCCTTTGAAAGTTTTTGTTTCCTTGGAGTTGCTGATTTTGATTCCAAGCAAAATTTGGGTGGCTCCTCCAACTCGGATTGTAGGTCGAAGAGTAAGGATCATTTCTTTTTCGTTGCTGAAAGGCAGTATTGACTTGATCTTATCCTTGAACAGGTGGACTGTAAGGACACTCTTCGGTAAGGTGTGATGGATCCGAACAACAAGCACAAACAGTTCATAGGGGTAAAGCAGGGGCAGGAGAAGACGATGAGATTTTGGTCTCAATGGCTTCTAGCTTTTTCATAAGTGCGGCCATCTCGGCCTTCATAGCAATCGACATATCTACTTGATGTATGCCTGCCCTAGATTGACCAATAGAAGAAGATGAGGTGGTCTTTGTGCTCTCCCACTGAATTGTTTGTTCACTAAGATCCTCGAGAAACTGCCATGCTTCCTCACTAGATTTGGTTAGAAAGTGACCTTGACAAATGGTTTCTAGCAACTGCTTCATTGCCGGGTTCAATCCTTCGTATAATGTTTGGCAAAGTTGCCAACTTTCGATTTCATGGTGAGGGCATTGAACAAGTAGGTCTTTGAATCTTTCAAAACACTTCCAAAATGGTTCGGAAGGAAGCTAGGAAAATTGTATTATCTCATTGCGAATTCTCGCGGTCTTGTGATGAGGATAAATCTTTTTAAGAAAAGCTTTAACAAACTCGTCCCAATTTCTAATTGAATGTGATGCTGTGCTGTATAGCCACTTCTCGGCTAAGTCATATAAGGTGAAAGGAATGACCCTTAGCTTTATAGCGTCATCACTTAATTGGGTTGTTTTCATCATGGCGCAAACGTTTTAGAATTTATTGATAAAGATATAAGCATCTTCGGATTCCAATCCATGAAATTTTGGCAGCATATTGATGAAGTGGGGTTTTATTTCAAAATTGTCCCCATTTGCCAGTGGGGGTGAAAGACAGGTAGGTAAAGAGGTGCGAACAGGGTAGAAGAGATCCTGGAGCGCGATTCGTTGGGGCGTTACAACAAGCGGGAGATTCGGGTTATTCGCACCTAACGGAGGTGGAATCAGTCCCGTGGGTAAGGTGTTGTTGGGATTGTGTCCCGACATACCTTCGGAAGAAGAATTTGAAGGTGGAGGTAAGGAAATGGAGGGAATTTCGACTTCGGTGTCGAAAGGTTCGTCGGTCGGTACCAACGAAACATGGACTAATCGGGCGCTAGTGTTCTTAGTCCAAAGTGACATACACTAAATGGGTAGTGTAGTCAGAAAAAAAATGAAAGACAGAATGTGGAGGTACGATAACATCAATGAGAAGAAGGTGAGTGGTGGTGGGGTGCAAGGATTTTACGCGACAAGTTGCAAGTTTTTATAAAAGATTTTTTCTTTTTCCCCTTTTTTTAGAACCGTTTGCAAAAAAGATTTTTGATAAAGGGCTAAGACACACTTTCGATCAACCAAAAATGCACAATCAGGCCTAACTCTAGGGTCACCTAGGTCAGCTAGACAGCTCCTAACTGTTCCAAAGGGCTAGAGATAGGATCTCAAACCGTCTCTTCACCACCAATTGCGGCCAGGTAAGTGCCAGGTAAGTGGGAGGCTCCCCGCTACAAGTAGCGGTCCTAATTAAGCAACCACTTGTCTTGACACACTTGCCTAGACACCGCAAAGTCAGGTTAGGATAAACGGCTGATGCCTATAACTATTCCTTTGTCCTATTGAGCTCGAAGTCCTTAGGGCTGAGTCTAGTATTTTTTAATTAATAGATGGTCAATGCATATGCCTTATGTGATTTCTGGGGTCCTGAGAATGGTGATGAAATCCCCACCCAATCTGAATTGGTCAAAAAGCCCCTTAAAGTCAGTTTTAAAGATATGCAAAACAGAAAAAAAATCACTTGCAATCAAAGATTTTTATTTTATGCGGCGCAAAGAATCCTGCAGAAAATCAATTATTGGAAGGGGGAAGAAGATTTTTAGCGCAAAGAATCCTGCAGAAGATTTGGCAAAAGATATATGGGGATTTTTAGAAGAGGGGAAAAGGAAACAAACAGTGCAAAAATTGCGCGATGAGGAATCCAGAGAGGCGCGGTTCCGCGGCAGGAGGACGTTTCGGCGGCGCTTCCGCGGTCTCATGGGAGGTTCAGGTCCTGAGAAAATTTGTACTGCTCTGTTGTTGAAATTCGCCTCTGTTTTGATGTATCATTTTCTGATTCGCCTTCTGTGTTATTTCAGATCCGTCAATCCTGCAAAAATTCACAAAAGAAACCCTTCAAACAATAAAAGATAATTTTTTTATATTTTTGATTTTTCAATTTTTTATGGCTTTTATATTTTATATTAACCCGAAATTACAAAAAGGAAATTTTACGCCATCCCCGGCAACGGCGCCATTTGATTTATGTAGGATTTTATAGATCAAAAATAATTTACCGCAATCAAGAACGGCGTCGCATGTAGCTAGCCGGTGAGTACGGGTCGGTCCACAGGGATGTTGTAATTTTCCTAAATGTTCTTACGAGCTAATTCCGATGGGTGTTCGGATTGATTTATTAAATCTAAAAAATCTACCAAATTAAGTTATACTAAAATTATCTAGATCTAAGTCTTGCTAGGGTTAGGCTTAGGGGAAGTTGAGAGATTAAAGGTTTCCTCACCGCTTTCAATGCCTTATTTTAGATCTATTAGATGTTATGGTAATTATCAATAAAGTGGATTAGAATCTTTTGGGAAGGTGTTTCTTCCTCTAGGTTCTTGTCCTTCCTTTATCGATCCTTACCCTAACCTCCATGAAAAACACGCGCAACCGGTCCTTTATACTACGGTATCACCGTTACCTCGAGGGGTAAGATACCGCAGGGAGCGGTGTGTGCGTGTATGCATGGAGTTCTAATTCTTAGGTGTGAAGGGGCAAGAAAGGGGTGAGAGATCTCATCTCTCAAACCTTTCCCTAAGGCTAACCCTAACAAGCGAGGAGACTACTCGCTCATTAGGGGATTAAAGGACATTCTAAATTAAAAGAGAACTAAAGCAAAGAAATAAAAGTAACTTACTAATTTTTATTGATGGCTCTCTCCAAATATCAACGCAGTACAGATCTGAATTTGTGAAATGAAAAGAGGCATAGCCTCATATAGAATTTAGAGTTCCTATTTATAGAGGATAGGAAACCCTAGGGTTACAATGACTCGCACATATGCCATTACAAAAATACCCCCTAAAAATCCCAACAAACGCACCGACGCACCGCCACAATTTTTCTGCACCGACACGTGCAATAGACGGCCGCGGAACCGCGGCATGGGTGGGGGTAGGGCCGCGGTTCCGCGGCCCCTTGGTAAGCTCCTCTGTTGCATTTTTGTGGGCTGCTTCTGAGATTTTTGGGCTTTTGTATTCTTTGATTCTTTTCACCATTTGGCTTCTGGGTCTTCTCCAGATCTTTCAGTGAAAAACTCATAGTGGTCTTTTAACCGTTCGCCTTGACATTTTGGACCTTGCGTTGCCTTGTTAATTATGAACTGTTCTTCGTCTAGGCTTGACTAGGATCCTTCTATTTGTTGGTCAAAAGTCTCTCCTTTGTATCATCTTTTGTCTTTTTCATTGTTTTCGCTCCAAGAACCTATAACCTGTACTGTGTAGCAGACATGCGTCAAAAGCACCTATTTTTATTGTAAAATGCATAAGAATGGGGAATATAAAATGCAATATTATGATATGAACACCTGTAGATCAAGAGGTTCTTGCGCTGATCAAAGACCATGACCCGGAATACTAGAATCTTCACCTATGGGGTAGTTGGTATGATCAAATTATCAGAGGCCGCCGGAGCTTTTCTTGTGCGACACCCTCGGAGCCTATTTCTGCAATCCTTTATGCAGATGCACCCCCAATCAATTATACTGTAGAGGAGGTAAATTAGACTTCAGAAGGTCTCCTTCGGCCTTTTATTGCCGCAGTACCCATGCAGCCGCGTGTGGCTTTGGACACCCTAGGGCGGTGCATATGTCAGGGCGAGTCGCGCCCTTGGGGACATCCCTACAACATCGGACTAACTCCCTGTCATCCGGCCGCATACTTGCAGTGGGCCCGATATATCTTATCGGCAAAGAAATCGTAGCTGCTGAAGCTTGGCTTATACCCTGCGATCTACGCTTCCTTGTTCCAGTATTCTGCACCTCCCACATGGTAGATCAAGGCATTTTTAGAGCAGTGGAACATTCCGACCTACACCTTCCTCCTATTGGATCGAGAGGTCTCCATTTCGTTGGAGGAATTTGCCGAGGTTTCTGGTTTACCAGTTAGGGGAGAGCACTACGAGGAGCTGCTTCCTCCGGATGAGTATGTTTTTGCCATCAAATCAGTGGTAATGGGTCTTACCCCAGAGAACACCATTCAGCACCAGTTCCCAAGTCTGATAAAGGTGTTGAATATGTATGAGAGCCTCTTTCTTGAATTCGGAGGCCGGGGGGGTCAGCTTTGAGGACTTCATTGCCCGTTTTCTTCGCCCAGAAATTTTGTCGTGACAAGGTGAAAAGTTTGCTAAACTTGATGACCCTTTCGGCTTTGGCTTGGATCGTCGGCCAATATTGGAAGCCGATCAAAAGGATTTCTTTCTTCCCGATGTCGCGATCATCCCTCTGTCAGAAATTTCCGCTCCGGGCATTGATGAGGAAGCGTTCTTTCTCGGGTTCCTCGGTTTATGGTTAAGCTGGTTCGCGCTTCCTATGCACCCTCTCTACATGAGGCATTCTTTCTTCTACCCTGCGCATCGAATGGTTGCCGGAATACAAGTGGCCATCGGGATCGCCGGGTTAGCCCACCTATATCACGGCCTCAGCTTGGTAGCGGATACCACTGAACCAGGGGTGCATCCCGCCAACTTCTCAATGCATTACTTCACCTCATGGCTAGAGCTGCACGTGCTTGGGGTCTTCGGTATCTACAAAAGACCTTTTTACGACAGATGCAAGTTCCCTCGGATAATGCGGCTGGTTGACGCCTCCATCGTAAGTCCGTCACCGCGGGAAGCTAGGGGTTTGCTCCTTCGTCCGTGCATGGTTAGAGATGGTATGTCTTTCACCGACAAAGTCTTGACCGTCGGTCAGGAAACTTCAAAAGCGGTGCTGCCATTGCAAGACATTTTTAAAGACGGGGCCTCTGTGTTGAAAGCTCGGGAGATTCTTCATCTGTACTCCATCAGGCCGGGCTTTCTCGTATTCAGGCAAAATGATGCGGCGTTATTCATGAGATACAACCCGCATCGTTTCGCCCAGCAGCTGAGTTACAATCAGGGTGTCCTACTTGAGGCTTTCTTGGTAGAACCTGCTGCTACCGAAGAGGGAATGTGGAGCGCGCTGCATCATTTTATGCGCCTGAACATAGGGTCCCACTTCTTTATCAGTGAACCGAGTTGTATTCCGAAGGCCCTGAATGTGCATGTGGCCTAGTATCAGCATTCAATGGGCGCCATCATCAGGGAGGAGAAGCGATTGCTGCTTGATCGTAAGGGTACCGCTCCGGCCGGTAATCCAAGTGTTCTTCTGAGGCGACGTACCATTGTCTGTCCTCCCTTAAGAGAAGTTGCTGTGGTCGAGGTCCCGCACGATAGGCCCGAGCTACCGATGCCCCGTGCTCCCATGGAAACGGTGACTGTAGCTTCCCCCGAGTCTGGCGTGGGTTCAGATATCGGGACTCGTCATCCCAAAGTGCCCACCAAGCGTAAGCTTGTGCTAGCTGCGACCGGTGCTCGCTCGCAGAAGAGGAAGAAAAAGTCGATCCTCTCTGCCGACGTTGTATTTGGTCAGGAGCCTCATGCTCCTTATAGTGAGGGCTTGGGCGAATATGGGACCAATGAGGGTCTATTCATAGCGCCGGACGATACCGACCACGAGGCTACTATTGCAGCTTCCGAGCGACTAGCAAGCTACAAAGCGGGATTCGCCATCCTCACGTGATCGAGTAAACATCAGCCGTACCTTTTGTCATTGCATCATATTTTTATCATCATGTTTTGACTGACACTTTTCCTTCTTTAACAGGCATTTCCACCGAAGAAGCTCTCGCAGCTTCTCTCAAAACTTTTGAGGAAGAGGAAAGACTTCGAGCGTTCTTAGGCATCAGTACATTTCGGTTTACCGCGTCTCCATTCCCATTTCTTATGGGTAATCTGACCCTTCCTTTTTATCTTATTACAGGAACTACCTCTACTCAGATTATTCCAGGTGTGGTACCGACTTCGCAGGGCGGTGCAGAGACGTTTCCAGGGTCAGCTATCGAAGTCTCAGTTCCGCCGGTATTGCCGAAAGAAGCTTCTCTTAAGCAACCGATGACGGATGCCATAACGGCTCCAGAGGTAACCCTTGGCGCAGACGATGACGTCCAGTTGGCGGAGGTCTTAAGAAGATCCGCTCTCACGGCCCGAGCGGAAAGGAAGCGTAGAATGCACGCAGCAAGGGAGCGTAACGCTGCCTTGGCTGCGGGTGCAGATTCGAGCGCTGCTACCCCTGCCCCTACTCCTTCAAAAGATGCTTCGGCTGCCTTGTCTACCGCTCACAGACAGGCAGCACGTGCGGCTTGGGAAGTAATCGAAAGACCGACCCAAGGTAACGTGACATTGAGTTCTTTTTGTCAAAGTTTTAATTTTTAGATTCTCATATATCCTATCCTGCAGGGCTGAGTCTTGATGAGGTAGCGGTAGGTGAGATGGCTACAATCGTCGAGCCTGAGGTAGCGGTAGGTGAGATGGCTACAATCGCCGAGCTTGAGGTAGCGGTAGGCGAGATGGCTGCAATCGTCGAGCCTGAGGTAGCCACTCTTTCTTAAGAGTCTGGCACTGCCCCAATCGCCACTCTTTCCCCTTGCGGCTCCTTGCTGTTTCCGGGCGCTGCGAGTGTCACGACGATTCTCGTGTAGTCGGGGGATGAGGCTATGGGTGGCGAGACCGTTCCGGTAGAGGAGGGTGAAGCATTCGCTGCATCCAGTGACGCCCTTGTCGTGATCTCGACCGGCGACTCACCAGGTAGATTTTGGGTCATTACTCTCTCCTTTATTCTGCAATCCCTTTCAATCTCTTTTGATAGCATTTATCTTATTTCTAATGCAGGTGTGATGAGCGTTGAGGTTGTTCTACCCGAGGAAGCATCTCCAGTTGCTGCTTTGACGGTGACCGCCCCTTTGCCTTCTCTCATACCCTCTCAAATGTTGGAAGGTGCGGATTTGTGACCCATCAGTTTCATTGTAGGTAGTATACTTTATGTACCGACATTGCATTATTACATCCTTGCAGGAGTCCTTTTTGATCACCTGTATCAGGTGCTGCACCCACATTTCTCCTTCCAGTCAGAGTTTGCCTCTTCTAGCGGAGCTGGTGAGTACAGCCTTTAGCTAACGTCTTTTCTTTTCTTTTATGGGCAGTCAAATCATTTCTAATTCTTCTTTGTTTTGATTGCAGCCCTACAGATCGAAGGAGGAGACGAAAGAACAGTCGCACCACCGGTACTCCCGGTCTTGCCACCTGCTGCAGCCGGTATGGTAAACTCCGTTGTTCATGAACCTCCTTTATTTCCTGAACCGTTATTTGACTGTGATTTGCTTTGCAGCTGTAACGCCGACTTCAGCTTCATTCGAGTCTAGAATTATAATGCCAGCAGGCCCCTTTTCCAGACGTCTATCTTCAAAAGGCGCTGTGAATAGTCTGCGTATGTTAAGTGATCACCTCGAGGAGCTTGACGTGGAGACTCCTGCCCTTGCTACAGATTTTGCTGCTGAGGTTAATCCCATGCTGGCGATGCTCGTGCATTTTCATAGCGAGGGCGTAGTTGAGTCTTGGGTTAATCACTGCAGAAAAATTGAGGCTTGTCTGCATGAACTCGAGGTCGGACGTCCTGCTCTTGAGGTCCTAGCTGTGAACTCTCAACGGGTTGCATGGGTCGACGAGAGCACTCCCTACTTCCGCCATCTTAAACAGGAAGTAGCCTTAAAGCGTAAGGAGCGCGAAGAGACTTCAAGCGAATCTGCTCGATTGCATGCTCAAGTTGATGCAAACGCTGCACAGCTGAAAGTTATCTTCGAAAGCCTTCTACGATGTATTTCTGACGGGCTTACGCTGAGGCAAAAGCTCGATCTCATCGAGCGAGATGCACAGAATCGTGGGGCAGCTCAGCGGGTCGTCGAAGAGCAACTTTCATGCTATTTGCAGCAACGAGCTCAGGTTGAAGCAGAGTTGTCCGCGGCAGCTGACCATGAAAAGGGGCTGAGGGAAGTGCGCGAGCGGCTGATTGGTCTATTAAAAACGCTTCCCTCCTAATAATTGTTTTTGCACCATTTGTAATTTTGAATAAAATGTATCCATTTTTTATTCTTTCATATGATGTATCTTGTACCCAATTGAATTTATGAATAAAAGATACATTTCTTTCGTAATATCTTGTGTCATCTCTTGCTTTCTTCTTTTCTTTGTTACTGGCATGTCACTTTAGTAAGCGTAGCCTGCAGATGATAGAGAGAGCATTCCGTTTTGAATTCTTCGAGAGGTAGCGATGGCTTAGGAAGCAGGTTCAGATCTGCTGTCTAAGGCTTTTCAACTTTATGAGCCGTGAGGGTCTCATAAAGATTTTTCTCCCTACGAGTCGAGAGGATCTCGTAGGCGTATTTTCTTCTTAGGAATCGTGAGGATTCCTAAGTGTGTTTTCTCTCGGGAGTCGTAAGGATCTCACGAGAGAGTTTTCTTCCTTACGAGTCGAGAGGACCCGTAAGTGTTTGATGAGACTGACGTTATCCGCATTTCATGGAGTCAGGAGTTGCTCTGAGCGCTTCCTACGGGGTCAGGATTGACATAGCCGTGTTCCACAAGGACCAGGTTCCGCTCTGGACGCTTCCCACGGGGTCAGGATTGACATAGGCCGTGTTCCACATAACTAGGATTTGCTCTGGATGCTTCCCACGGGGTCAGGATTTACATAGCCGTGTTCTGCGAGGACCAGGCTCCGCTCTGGACGTTTCCCACGGGGTCAGGATTGATATAGGCCGTGTTCCACGTGACCAGGATTTTGCTCTGGATGCTTCCCACGGGTCAGGAATAACATAGCCGTATTCTGCGAGGACCAGGCTCCGCTCTGGACATTTCCTACGGGGTCAGTTTGATATAGGCCGTGTTCCACTAGACCAGGAATTTGCTCTGGATGCTTCCTACAGGGTCAGGATTGATATAGCCGTGTTCTGCGAGGACCAAGATCCGCTCTGGACGTTTCTCACGGGGTCAAGATTGACATAGGCTGTGTTCCACGTGACCAGGATTTTGCTCTGGATGCTTCCCACGGGGTCAGGATTGACATAGCCGTGTTCTGCGAGGACTAGGCTCCACTCTGGACGTTTCCCATAGGGTCAGTTTGACATAGGCCGTGTTCCACTAGACCAGGAATTTGCTCTGGATGCTTCCCATGTGGTCAGGATTGACATAGCCGTGTTCTGCGAGGACCAGGATCCACTCTGGACGTTTCCCACGGGGTGATGATTGACATAAGCTATGTTCCACGTGACCAGGAATTTGCTCTAGATGCTTCCTACAGGGTCAGAATTGACATAGCCGTGTTCTGCGAGGACCAGGATCCGCTCTGGACGTTTCCCACGGGGTCGGTTTGACATAGGCCGTGTTCCACATGACCAGGAATTTGCTCTGGATGCTTCCCACAGGGCCAGGATTGACATAGCCGTGTTCTGCGAGGACCAGGCTCCGCTCTGGACGTTTCCCACGGGGTCAGTTTAACATAGGCCGTGTTCCACTAGACTAAGAATTTGCTCTGGATGCTTCCCACGGGGTCAGGATTGACATAGCCGTGTTCTGCGAGGACCAGGATCCATTCTGGACGTTTCCCACGGGTCAGGATTGACATTGGCCGTGTTCCACGTGACCAGGAATTTGCTCTGGATGCTTCCCACAGGCTCAGAATTGACATAGCCATGTTCTGCGAGGACCAGGATCCGCTCTGGACGTTTCCCACAGGGATGGTTTGACATAGGCCATGTTCCACGTGACCAGGAATTTGCTCTAGATGCGTCCCACAGGGTAAAGATTGACATAGCCGTGTTCTGCGAGGACCAGGCTCCTCTCTGGACATTTCCCACGGGGTCAATTTGACATAGGCCGTGTTCCACGTGACTATGAATTTGCTCTGGATGCTTCCCACGGGGTCAGGATTGACATAGCCGTGTTCTGCGAGGACCAGGCTCCGCTCTGGACGTTTTCCACGGGGTCAGGATTGACATAGGCCGTGTTCCACATGACCAGGAATTTGCTATGGATTCTTCTTACGGGGTCAGGATTGACATAGCCGTGTTCTGCGAGGATCAGGCTCCGCTCTGGACGTTTCCCATGGGGTCAGGATTGACATAGGCCGTGTTCCACATGACTAGGAATTTGCTCTGGGTGCTTCCCACGGGGTCAGGATTGACATAGCCGTGTTCTGTGAGGACCAGACTCTGCTCTGTACGTTTCCCATAGGGTCAGGATTGACATAGGCCGTGTTCTACGTGACCAGATTTGCTCTGGATGCTTCCCACGGGGTCAGGATTGACATAGCCGTATTCTGCTAGGACCAGGATCCGTTCTGGACGCTTCCCACGGGGTCAGGATTGACATAGGCCGTGTTCCACGTGACCAGGAATTTGCTCTGGATGCTTCCCATAGGGTCAGGATTGACATAGCCGTGTTCTGCGAGGACCAAGATCCGCTCTGGACGTTTTCCATGGGGTCAGGATTGACATAGGCCGTTTTCCACGTGACCAGGATTTTGCTCTGGATGCTTCCCATGGGGTCAGGATTGACATAGCCGTATTCTGCGAGGACCAGGCTCCGCTCTTGACGTTTCCCACAGGGTCAGTTTGACATAGGCCGTGCTCCACGTGACCAGGAATTTGCTCTGGATGCTTCCCACGGGGTCGGTTTGATATAGCCGTGTTCTGCGAGGACCAGGATCCTCTCTGGACGTTTCCCATGGGGTCAGGATTGACATAGGCCGTGTTCCACGAAACCAGGAAAGGTTGACTCTCGGTTGTTTGTGCATCGTCGAGTCATGGAACTGGGAATTTTGCCGCAGCTCCAATTTGTTGATGTTGTGTCTGTTGAAATGAGACGGATGTTAAGATGATCTCCAGGCTGCTTTGTGAACCATCGAGACTTGGCTTTCTTTCAGATGGAGCCTGGGGGGAAGGTATGGTTCCCTCTCTGTTTGTTCCCCTGGATTATATACAGGGATCGATGTGATCTTACCTGTAGGGCAAAAAATTTCATTCTTTCAGAAATTTTTTTATTTCTTTCCGCGATGCTCTATCATTTCAGCTTTTATATCGCGAAAGTCGCGATTGCCCAATCATTTCGGCTATTTTTCGCGGTGCCCAATCATTTTGGGTATTTGTTTTATTTACTCGCTGCTTTTTATTGCGAGCTGCCCAATCATTTCGGCTATTTCGCATGCATACAATTTTACTTGCTGATTTGCAAGTTGCCCCATCATTTCGGCTATTTCGTATGCATTTGTAATTCGCTGGCTTTTCGCTGCGAGTTTGGGATTGGACACCGATTTCAGCATCAGCACCGCTACAACTGGGATATTGCCAGGAGCGAATCATCATTTGCCTCTGTCGATGTCGAACAAAGGTGGTTTAGCAAACAGGGTTAAGATCCTGTCGACTAAGGCTTTTGACTTCATGAGCCGTAAGGGTCTCATAAAGATTTTTCTCCCTATGAGTCGTGAGGATCTCGTAAGTGCGCTTTCTTCTTAAGAATTGTGAGGATTCCCAAGTGTATGGCTTCTCGTAAGTCGTAAGGATCTTACAAGAGTGCTTTCTCTTTATAAGTCGAGAGGACTTACAAGGGCTGTTCACTGTGTAAACATATCCCTAGTCGCGGGCGGGACTTTGTTAGGGAAATGTTTATTCGCGCCCGTGGATTGTATACAAGGGTCAATACTGAACCGCTTGTAGGGCAATATCGGAGGTTGTGATGGCTGCTTAAGAACAGGTTCAGATCCCTGTAGCTTAAGGCTTTTGAATCCTATGAGCCATGAGGGTTTCAAAGGGGGAATTCTCTTTACGAGTCGTGAGGATCTCGTAAGTGTAATTTCTCCTTAGGAATCGTGGGGATCCCTAAGTGTGTTGCTCCCTTGTGAGTCATAAGGATCTCACGCAGGTGGTTTCTCCTCACAAGGTCGAGAGGACCTTGCAAGTGTCTTTTAATGAGATCGTGCCCTTTCGGGTTTTCACAAAACTCGCCGGTAGCCCTGCCGTTTTTACTCACAGAGCCCTTTCGGGTTTTCATCCGTACCCATTTTGCTTATAGACATTCCGTTTTCTTCTTCTTTTTTTATTTATATATATTTTTGTCAGCCTTAAGATGCTGCGGTCCGTAGTAGTTATCGACGTCTTGGTCAACAGCCAATTTTAGGACATAGTGGTCCATTGTTAGTTTAAGGAAATTTCGGTCCAATGCCAGTTTTAGGACATAGTGGTCTATCGTTAGTTTAAGGACATTTCGGTCCGCTGTTAGTTTTAGGACATTTAGGTCCGTGGTTAGTTTAGGGACGTTTCGGTCCGTCGTTAGTTTTAGGACATTTCGGTCCGTTGTTGGTTTAAGAAAGTTTCGGTCCGAAAGCCAGCTACTACTTATAGAGTTTGGGCTTCGGAAGATAGCGAGCGGACATAGGCGTCGTCATTTATCGTTGACCTAGGCCATGAATCGTCAAGCGGAGTATTTTTTCAGGAAGCGACCGCTTATTGGCCTGAAAGGTCTTTCACCATGCATGTCCATGAGTAGATATGCTCCACCCTGATAGACTTTGTCTATGATATATGGGCCTTCATAGTTCGGCTCGAATTTCCCTCGCTTGGCACGATTGGGGATCATAGGTCTTTTGACCACTAGCACGAGTTCCCCTTGGCGGAATGTTCTCGGCCTAGTCAATCTGTCATATGAGCGCGTCATCTTTGCTTTATAAGCCTCCAGATTTTGTTGCGCCATGAGCCGGGTTTCATCAAGGGCGTCGAGCTCCTCAAGCCGAAGGTGAGCATTTTCTTCGTCTGTTAGCTCGTAGTGAACCGCCATTCGTAGAGAGGGTAACTCTATCTCGAGGGGAAGTACCGCTTCTGTGCCGAATACCAATGCATACGACGTTGTGTTTGTGGCTGTTTTGAACGTAGTTCGATACGACCAAAGAGCTTCATGCAGTCTCTCATGCCAGTCCCTCTTATTTCGAGACACCGTCTTTTTCACGATCTTCGTCAAGGTCTTGTTAAAAGCCTCAGCTAGACCGTTAGCTCGAGGATTATAGAATGATGAATATCTCCAGTCTATGTTATGTTGTTGTGCGAAGCGGCTGATCTTGTGGCTTCTATAGGCTGGCCCGTTATCGGAGATAATCCGTCGCGGAGTGCCAAACCGATAAATGACATGTGTCTTGAAGAAATGGAGGATATTCTCCGTCTTCACTTCTCTTAGCGATATGGCTTCTGCCCACTTAGAAAAGTAATCGGTCGTCGCCAAAATGAATCGATGTTCTCTGGACGATGCTGGTTCGATGGGCCGGATTATGTCAGTTCCCCACATTTCGAACGGCCAGCTAGCCACCGTTGGGTGTAGTGGATTTGGATGCTGGTGAATAAAGTCCCCGTGAACCTGGCACGAGTGACACTGCTTCGCGTATTCGAGGCAGTCCTGGATCATCATGGGCCAATAGTAGCCTATCCTTTTGATCTTCAGCTTCATCTTCGGGTCGGCTTGGTGAGAACCGCAGAGTCCGTCGTGAGTTTCTTGGATGACTCTCTTTGCCTCTTCGGGTCCCAGGCATCTTATCCATAGAGAATCAAATGATCTCTTATATAGAGTATCATTAACAAAGGCGAAGGATAGAGCTCGTTTCATGAGCTGATGCCTTGAGGATGCATCTTCAGGTGTTCGACGGGATCTGAAGTAGTCTATAAAGACTTCCCTCCAATCCATAGTCTTTTCCTGGTCTTTTACTTGCAGAGCCATTTGCTCGATCGCTCCCTTTTCTTCGGACGAATCCGGAGATATTTCTGCCGGTGCAAGAACCCGACGGCTTTGCACAATGATCCTCACGTCATCGAGGTTCTCGTCAGCCAGTTCTTTAGCGAGCTTGGCTAATGCATCCGTCTTGCTATTTTCCGCACGCGGTATGCTTTCTAGGTCATAGGCAGGGATTTGAGTCAGCAATTGCTGCACTCTCTTGCCGTATTTCACCAACTCTGGCTTGCACGTTTGATAGTCACCATTTACTTGACTAACTACCAGTTGGGAGTCTCCGTATATGAGGAGGTTCTCAATTCCCATGTCGACGGCGATCTCAAGACCTGCTATCAAAGCTTCGTACTCGGCTTCATTGTTCGTCCTCGGCTCTATTAAGGAGAAGGCAAAGCGTATTATCCCTCCTTGGGGAGTTATGAAGATGAGGCCTATCCCGGATTTGATTATGGGGGTGCTTTGTTTGCACTTCTTCATGGAAGATGCCCCATCGAAGTAGAGTTCCAATCGGGTGTCACTCTCTCTTCTCTCTCCGTCGGTCGTGTCAAACGCGTGCTCGTCTGGCAATTCGCAGTTCAAGGGAGATTCGGCAGGTATCGGATGCTCAGCGACGAAGTCGGCGATGGCCTGGCATTTCACTGCCTTGAGGGGTCGATAAGTTATCGAGAACACCATCAAGAGCAGGGCCCATTTAGCGAGTCGTCCCGTTAATATAGCCTTTGACATTAAATATTTGAGAGGATCCACCTTCGATATGAGATGGACCTCATGTGCCAACGCGTAGTGTCTGAGCTTCGTTATCACGAAGATCAACGCCAGGCAGTGTTTTTCGATGGGAGAATAATTGTTTTCTGCCCCCAAGAAAAATCGACTCAAGTAGTAGAGGGCTCTCTCTTTTACTTGGTCATTCTCTTGTGCCCATAGCGCGCCTAAGGAACCTTCAAGGGCAGTTGTATACAGAATGAGGGGCTTTCCCTTGACTGGAGCGGTTAGCACCGGAGGATTATGTAAGTATTGCTTGATTTCGTCCAGTGCGCTTTGGCATTTGCGATCCCAGACGAACGGAATTCCCTTCTTCATTAGGTGACTGTAAGGACGGCACTTGCCTGAGAGATTGGCTATAAATCGCCGGATATACGCGAGCTTTCCTTAGAGAGACCACAGTTGCTTGAGAGTCCTTGGCGGAGGTATTTCCATGATCGCCTTGATCTTCGACGGGTTTATCTCGATGCCTTGGTGGCGGACGATGAATCCCAGGAACTTGCCTGAGGAAACTCCGAACGCGCATTTAAGAGGGTTCATCTTCAAGTTGTATTTCCGAAGGCGATGAAACACGATCTTCAGATGCTCTAAATGTTCCTCGTATGATTTGCTTTTAACCATGAGGTCGTCGATATAGCATTTGACAATTTCATGTATGAGGTCATCGAAAATCTTCATCATGGCCCTTTGATAGGTGGCACCGGCGTTCTTTAGACCTAACGGCATCACCTTGTAGCAGAATAAGCCCAAAGTGGTCCGAAAAGCGGTATGCTTCTGGTCCTCGGGATGCATCTTTATCTGATTGTATCCTGATGAGCCATCCATGAAGGAGAAAACTTCGTGAGTGGACGTATTATCTATCATCAGCTCAGTGACTGGTACTGGGAAGTCATCCTTCGGGCAGGTTTTATTGAGATCCCGAAAGTCCACACATATGTGCATCGTCCCATTTTTCTTCATCACCGGGACGATGTTGGCGATCCAGTCAGGATACTGAACCTCTTGGATGAAGCTGGAGTTAATTAGCTTCTTGACCTCGGCGTTGATGCTCATCTCAAGCTCGAGCCACATCCTTCTCGGATCTTGTTTGACCAGCTTGACGTCTGGAGAAATCGCCAATTTGTGGACGGCTATTTCTGGATCTAATCCGGGCATCTCTGAATAGTTCCACCCGAAGCAGTCTTTATACTTCATGAGCACGTCTTTGAGCGTAGCCACCTTTTCTTCAGACAACAGCTCACTGACGAATGTCGGCCGTGGGTCATTTGCCGTTCCCAAGTCGATTTTTCCGAGGTTATCTGCAGTAGTGTGTATCCTATCTTCCAGCTCTTTGGGCACCGGTGGAAACTCGGAGATCACCTCGTCATCATCGTTTTTGAAGCACCAGGAGAGATCATTCATATTCTCGGGTTCTTCTTCTGACAGCGTTATCATATGACAGGTACGAGACCGTTTCTAAGACTGATATTGATTCGGTTCCATTCTCGCTGCATACGTGGCTTTCGGTTCATGCTTCTACGGCGGGGTTACCTTCCAACTGCTGGATAAAGCGAACTTGCCTTGTTGATACTGGTCTTCTACCCAGTCTTTGAAAGTGAAGCAGTCTTCGAGAGGATGTCCTATCGCTCAGTGATAGGAGCAATAGTCCGGGTGAGAGACGTCGCCTGCTTGCTCGGGGTGTTTGGACTCTGGGAGCATCATTATCTGATGTTTTATGACAAGATCAAATATCTTCTTTGTCTTGTCTTGGGGAAAAGAATACGCTCGACCCATCTTCTTTATAAGAGACGAATCCTGGTTACTTGATTCTCGACCGCGTGGCTTCTTTGTCCCGCTTTGTCGCTGTCGAACGCTTTTCCCGTTCTTTGGTTTATTTTTGCCTCTGCGTTGGGTATTTTGTATGACGGGATGGCGACGAAGAGCATCGTCATTTTCTGTATCCTGCTGAAGGAGGCGCTGCGTCTTGGCTTTCTCATAGATGGACATTTCTCGATTATGATCGTCTTGAACCTTTTGACCCGCTTCCCTTATAAGTTTGTCCATTTGTTCTTTGAACGACGGGCTTGGTATTTTCATGACGGGAGCTCGTTTTGGTTCAGGGTTAGCATCTTCCCATAGAGCATCTCCTTCTTCATCGAAGTCATGTATGACGCAGCAGTCACGGAATAGCTCCCGTTTCTTGGATTGAACATATCCAAGCCCGATCGTTTCCATTCTCCCGTTGGGCAACTTTCGTTGAGTTCCGGGGATGCTCCAGATCCTGTTATAGAACTGGGCTTGTCGAGCAGTCTATTTGAAGGGTATGCCTTAACGCCTCAACAGCCTTTTTAATCCTTCTGTGTAGTATCTGGGAAACGGATGGGCTGGAGCCTGTCAAGTGTAGAATCTGCACCATGCCAGACTTCTTTTTTCACTCTGGTCTCCGTTGATCGGTAAAAGAGGATCTCCTTTTCATCTCTTCGCCTGGGAGGGACATAGAATGTCTACAGTTCTTGCAAACTATAAGTTTCAAGTGCATCGAGCTCTTTGTAATGCTCTTGTGGAACCATGGCAACTTGCAAACTTTGATCTTCATCGGCGAAGGTTTGTATCGATGGCCGAGCGGAGAATACAACATTGACCTCATCTTCTGAGTCACTGCTGAAGACCAACATAGGGATGAACGGTCCCGGCTTGTTGTATTGGGGCGGCCCTGAATAAACTATATCTTCCTCCTCCTCGGTATCACTCCTGATGACTGGAATAGTAGTGATAGCTTTGTTCTTGTCCTCCGGTTTGCGACATCTTTCTGTGTCTTCGAAATCTGGCAGGAAGTACTGGCATCCTTATATTTGTGGACTTCGTTCACGGAGAAGGGGTTTAGTTCCCCTGTCACAGTGTACTCGAGACCATCTCTGAAGTACTTCATACACTGATGTTATGTAGAAGGGATAATGTTGTACTCGTGTAACCAAGGCTGGCCGAGCAAAGCGTTGTAGCATGTCTTAGCGTCAATGACGTGAAATTTAATGTCCGTGATGAGAAGCCCAAAGTGCAACGTCAGTATCACAGACCCGAGCGTCCTTGACGACTGGGAGTCAAAACCGGAGATGGTGATTTTGTCACGAGTGAGGTATTGAACGCTCATGCAGATTTCCTTCAACACTCTTATATTGAGGAGATTAATGGAAGACCCATTGTCCATCAGGATTTTGCCTATTTTGATATCATGACAGTATCCAGAGACATAAAGAGGGCGATTATGCTCACACGTCCCGAGGAGATGATCTTCATCGCCGAAGGTGATATCGGCTGTGTGCACTTCTTCCAACTCGTCTTTCATCTTCTCTTCGGTGAGGAAAGCTTGGAATTGCTCGGGCTCTCGTAACGTCTTGATCAGAGAATCTCTTGCTTCTTTTGATAACAAGAGGGCATCGAGAATGCTTAGCTGCGAAGGTAGCTTCCTCAAGTATGCCAGAACGTTGTAATCCACCTTGCTTTTCTTTGGAGGGTCCTTGACTGTCAGTTCTTTAACGACTTGGTCATCTAGGGCGATATCCTCAGGGACCTTTTCTTTCCCCTTATCTTTTCTATTCGACCCACTGTTCGCGGGCCCGAGATTCTTTTCGGGCAGCGTACGATTGCGCAGCTGAATGTTCTCGCAGCTCTTCGGTCCTTCCTCTTTTCCCGAGGTGGATTCTTTAAAGAGAGGGCCAAGAGTCATTTCTTCATCAGAGTCGCTCCCAAAGGTGAGAACTTGCGATCCCTCAATGTTGACCATGTGACATTTGCCGGCAGTTCTTTTACGCTCCTCGGTCGTATTTCCTTGCTCCCGACGAGCTTTGCGCTTCATCCGCTTGAAATGTTGCCAGTGAGCAACATATCCCTGCCACCAGTTTTTAAAGGCGATGCACTCTTCAGTAGGGTGCGCAATCCTTTGATGATATAGACAGTAGTTAGGATGTATATCCGCTTCATCAGGAGTGTTTCCTTTGGAGGGCGGTAGCTTCGTTCCCATCGATATGGCTTTGGCGAACCTCTTCCTTGTCTTGAACCTGCTTTTATTTATGGCGGATGTATTTTGATCTGCTGGGAGTGCTTTAACCCTTTCGTCCAGTCACCGGTGTTTGGCCTTTTCAAATATGGACATCTCACGCTCTCGAGCAGCTTTTCTTTTAAGAAGAGCTTCGTCCAGGAATGCATCAATCATTTCTTCCGATGGTCCTGGAAGTTTCGGCTCAGGATCTGCCCCCAGTTTCTTTGCGTAAGGAGCTTCTTCATCATCTATTAATGAGTGAGAGATCACATGGCAGCTTGCTACATAATCCTTAGATTCATCCGATGAGTCTTCTCCATTGTCATCATCTTCGTCCTCAAGGACGTGGCTGAGAAATTCTTGGAGTGTGACCGGGGTTCGCGCTTTCTGGTTATATTCTTCCAGCGCGTCGATATATTTTTGCAGGCCCGTGCGGTTATCACCAGGCTTCACGGGCTTTTTGGTCTTCTTCTTCTTCGTCGAAGACTTTGACGGGTGGGTGTGAGCGCTTTGACTATCACCACCAATTTTTGGAGTTGGGCATGGTTTTAGCATTCCCTCGATGATCTCCGGTTCCAGTGGATTTTTCCACCTGATTGCCGGGCATGTTTGGAGATCCTTCAGCATTCTTTTAGTCTTGGCTGAAAGAACGACCTCCCATGGGGATTTTTCTACAAAAGAGCATGATGCCCCTGGTGTGTCCCCCCGTTTTAAGAGCGTGTGGCTGAGGCGGGTTTACTTTCCAATTCTCGGATAGTGTGAACTTGCCCTGTTGGTATTGGTCTTCGATCCAGCCTTTAAAGACGAAGCAATCTTCGATTGGATGGCTTACTGCTTGGTGGTAAGGGCAGTAATTAGGATTGTTGACATCGCCTGGCTGCAACGGACGTTTTGGATCCGGCAGATTGATGAGCCTGTTGCGCACCGCCAACTCGAACAATCTCCTCATTTTGTCCCGGGGAAATGAATAAGGGCGCTTCATTTTCTCATTATAGTATCACCGCCTCTCGTCCAGGCGATCAGTTAGTTTTGGGCCACTGGGCTGCTGTTGAGCATTTACGACGAAGGTTGCTTTCCCTTTGCCCTTTTCGTTTCGTGGCTCCGGCTTTGAAGGAGACGGTCTATGACCCATCTGGTCCATTTGGGCCAGTTTGTCAATCAAGGCCTGGAACGTGGTCGGTTTGAAGAACATCATAAATTGGGAAATAGTCGCTTGAGGATCAAGAGTGCCTACGAACATGCCCACGGCCGGCGCTTCTTCGATGCGCTGCTTACATTTCGACCATAAATTCCGCCATCGTATTGCGTATTGAACCCATGTCTCGCCAGGTTTCACCCTGGCATTGATCAATGCCGTTATTGTGGTGCATTTACTAGCACTTGCGAAACGCTGGGTAAACAGCAGCTCCATCTCTGCAAATGTCTTGACAGAGTCGTTCGGAAGTTCAGAGTACCATTCGAATGTTGTCTCCGACAGGCTGCCGACGAACTGGCGAAGTAGCAGTTTATCATCACCTCCAGTGTTGCCACATAGAGCCCTGAACTGGGCGACATGCTGGTGCGGATTCCCCGTCCCTTTATATACTTGGAATTTAGGGATCGTATATCCCGGCGGGTACCTTATTTGGTCATACCATCCTGGATATGGTCGCCCAGTTTTGACGACTTGGCCAGTTGCTTCATTTGCTTGATGAGCCCGTATTTGCTGAGCTATATAATCATCCAGGGCAGCTTTTGAGATGGTTTCCTCCTTGGCTGCTGACAGAGCCGGCAGGGGATTTGACGTCTCCGCTCAGTCATCTTCGAGGATAATCGGAGGATCTTCAGCTGGAGGGTCCGGCTGGATCATCATGCCCACCATGTCTTGGAATAGAAGGGCCATTTGTTTTATGTTGGCCGCTTGTTCCGCGGCCTCTTTTTCCTTCTTCTCGAGCATTCTACGGAGGAGTTCAGTATCAGTTTCTTGTTCCTGACGTTGCTCTGAGGTCTCTGGAGTTTCTTTCGGCCCAGTGAGTGCGGCCATTGCAGTCAGCATCTCCTGAAGTTTCTGCTGCTGTTGTTCCTGAGCCTTCGTTATCGATCGGGTAAGCGGTCGATGACCCATGGAAGCACGTCTTTCCACTTTTCCGGAAGCCATATAAACGGTATGTGTTACCATGCCCCCAGACTTGGGGCATTTAGATTCAACGTCTTTGCGGTTTGCCGCGGTCACAGAGGCTTTCTCCGGCCTCCTTCTCTTGTGAGCGGCTGATATTGAGGGAGCCATTGCAGTGGGCACCCAGATGGTTGTCGCCTTTTATGGCTTAACAGGATGGTTTTCTCTTTGTCAAGCTTTAAGCTTCTTTGATCGGCGAGAGTAGTCCTGGTCAATCACCTATTCCTGGACCTGTCTCCAGACTGTGTAAATTTTGGAGGACAGCCGCTGAGGGGGCTGCTCCGGCTTCTTTTCTGTAGCATTCTCCACAGGTGGGGGAGATCTTTTCAGCATGGCAGTTAAAGATTTCTTGCGGACCCTCCTAAGCGGTTCAAAGCTGTTCCCAGTTGGAACAACAGCATTGATTTCCACCATGGGAGCTGGCGGAGTCAGTCCAAAATGGGAGCTACCCCCAGCCTTCCTTACTCGGCGCCAGTAGCGACGTCGAGCGTGTCGAGCTGTTGGGATTGTCTCATCTATAGGGGTGACTTCCTCATGTTGGATATAGTGCCCTCAAAGTCAATTATTGGATCGCAGGTACGTGATTGCAATGATTGAGGGAGGACATATACCGGTAGGACAGTCTTACTCGAGATGATAGTATGCTATCTGGTTTGCCTTTATCAGTCGTGTACAGTTTTAGGTCACCACGTTGATAGAGCCCTTAGGATCCTGCTTGACTACCAACAGTATGATGGTGATCATATACGTGAGAGTTGGGTAGTCCATAAGCACATCCTTAAAAGTGGTCCCTAGTCGTGGGAGTTTCGAGACAGGACATCGATACTCTAGAGTAGACTAGTGTATACAGTCGAGACCCCGACGAGGGGCAGTGGCTGGTCTCACAAGCCACTGGTGTCAGTTGGATCACCTAAGATGTATACAGGTGCTCATTGGGTTATGAGTACACCGGACAGGACTCGCCGGGAACCTGCTAGTTGGTATTTATACCTAGCGTCAGATAGCAGTTCCCTGGTGACATGTGTACAGGTTAGTTCATCGACCTGAGGTCGTTATTTGTCTCGTGTGAGTTCCTACTGTGCTTTGATTTCTACCCTACAACAGCTCAAAGGAGTCGGGCAAACAGGTTTTTTTTGGGTACAGTCCCGAGCCACATGGAGGCAAGTGAGCGGATCGGTAGGGGATTCGTCTCTCCCGGTATTGGGGGTAAGATCGCGCTGTGTCTAGGAGAGCCGTTACACCAAGTCCTTGGCCAAGGCAGGTGAGAATTACTGGTAGGTATTCCAGTAGTTTCTCAGGGTGTTCAGGGCTACTCTCCGACACGACTTATACCGCTATTGGGGGTCTGATGTTACCAGCCCCCTAGGCCCGATATGCGATGCTCATAGACGAACGGACCGGACTGTATGTATATTGTCACTGATAGGCTCAGTAGGGTTCCAGGATGGGTTCGCTCATCGGCTTCCCTTGAGGTCAGTACATGGGCAGACGTTACGCATGGCTAGTGCCGCTGACGTGCTTGTGGTTAAACCCACTGCCAGGGTACTGACGAGTCTTTAGAGTCCCCTACATATAGTTTCCCAAGTTCGGGCGAAACGTTGTAGAGGCCATATGGTTTTATGGCAGGGTTCGAAAATGCACGTGCACTTGTGCACGTGTCATATTTCGGACAGATAATACTGGTGGGCTTTGGTTTAAGCCGGATCCATGTATTATATTGAGTCGGAATATTTTAGTCTCTCGTATTCGTATTCGGTCGGAATACGGATACATGTATGTATATACAGGTGAGGGGTATTTTCGTAATCCGTTATGAGAATACTTTAGAAGATGCATTTCTTTTAGTTAATCATTTTAGTTTAAATGATTAAATAGGTTTTGGAAATTGTGACTCATGGTTATGACTCATCAATTCTAGAATGTCCACTAATGACTCATGTAATGAGTCATCTAGTGAGTCATTAAGAATTAATGAGTTTTGTTTTGTGAAGAGATATTTTGAGGAGATATTTTCTTTAGATATTTCTCTTTGGTTTTTGATAAAATTAACCTCATATATATC
Organism: Agapanthus africanus; assembly: GCA_030015575.1. NCBI lineage: Eukaryota > Viridiplantae > Streptophyta > Magnoliopsida > Asparagales > Amaryllidaceae > Agapanthus > Agapanthus africanus. The sequence goes on from CM057337.1 coordinate 721,029,793, forward strand.
TATTCACATAAGAAGAAAATAATAGAGAAGTTTATATGCTTGGTTTTCTTTTGCTCTCTTGATTTTCTTGAGTTCACCATTTCCAATCCTAAGCATCTTCTTCAACCTCCACCCTAACCCTCTTATGTGATGAGAACCCTAGGGTGTTTGAGATAAAGTATTCTACTCATTCTCTACTTCATCTTGGTCATCTCTTTTAGCAGACTTGATGACCGAGTTGCCTCGGTATAGAGGTGGGAGCGCGTTTAAAGATCCGTTGACGTGGTGCCACCTCGATGAGGAGATGAGAGATCGGAGTTGCCGCGAGGAGCGTAGGATGATGGCTAAAGACCGAAGGACTCGGATCGATTGGTATAGCCTTTCTACCTCTTTACAGTTTATTAGTTTAGCATTAATGGCAAGATCCGGGTTATAGTATGCGATAGCGCCAGTTATAAAAGTTTTTGTTCCATGTTTGGCGTCAGAATGACGGCCGGGGCGCTACCGTAGACTTACATGGTATCAGAGCCATGCCATTAACCTTTACTAACTTGTTCTAACGTGTTTAAAACAACGATTGAACTAAATTTCTAAAACCGCATTTTTCAGGATAAAGTTTCTGTCGATTTTTTAAACAGGTCTAAAAATCATTTTGAGCATCTCAGAAAATCGTGCAGGCTTTTTTAAGAATACTGTAGAAATTTGGTAGACTGAAGCTTCCAAAGCGTCGCGGAACCGCCGCACAAACCCTGGTTTGGCAGCGGTTCCGCCGCCGTTTTGGAGCAACAGTAAACCATTTTTCTACAGTAGGGTCTTCATGTAAAATTGTGGTTTCTGGAATACTTTGTTTGGGCCCAGATTTTGTTTGTGTACTGCAGTTGTACGTGGGCCCACTTCGGGAAGTTTTGTCGATCGGAATTTTAAACTTGTTAGTTTACAGTACTTACATTATATCTCCGACCGTGAATGTCATTCGAGCGGTAAATTGCGTCTAATTGCTATAGTCCTTTTAGACGGATTTGCGAATGTGACATTCGCGTTGATATTCTGTGTTGTGCCGTGATGTTACGTATTTGTCGTGGCGGATAACAGTGTGCAATGGTAGTGCAGTTTGGAATTATTTGTACATTTGATACTGCGGGGCAAGCGTCCAACATGTGGACTGCCGTCACTGCCTGTTTGTATAATATTCTTTTGGGGCACGACCGGGCTGAGGTTGATGTACCCATTGTACATATTTTTCATTTCTGTACTAGGTTTACCCCGCGACGGAGTGCATGGATAGCCGGGTTTTGGAGGGCAACGGGTCCGCATCTCATGGCTTTAAGTGGCTGAGGGCCTCACTCTAGAATTGGCCGACTATTCGCCGCACTCGTAGGGGGTACAGGTTGACTCAAGGAGGGGTGCTCAAGTTACCGGATTCCGTGAAGAGCAGGGTGGTCCATTTACTATGCTGTAAGGGGCTGCCTCGCTTCAGGTTTTGGCGGGTAACTTGCCGCACCCGTAGGGGTCTAGCTTTCATTGCACATGCTATCCACATGACCAGGGGAACGCTGGGTTTCAGCAGCGGCTCTGTGAAACCCGGGGATCCCAGATTATCTGTATTGTTCTGTGATGCTTATTACTTTTCTGTAATGTTGCATTTTATCACGCCTGGAGCGATTATTGTATATTGGTATATATACTAGTAGATGTTGTATATGTTTTACACCCGCGCTAGTCCAGTCCCCGCTCTGTCGTTAGTTAAGTAAGCTAACGGGTGATGACGGCACCTAGTGGCGAATGCGGATGGCATATACGCACATTTTATTTTCGTTCTTTTCTGGTGTGATTAATTGATGGGACTGCGTTAATTTTGATCAATGCAAGGAAAACAAACCTATTTGGACGTTGTTGGGACAATTTTAAAAAGTGTTATTACAAGGACGTTTTCTTTTGTTTTGCACAGTGGTATTCAGTTGGAATATCCCGCACCTCATTCTACAAGGCAAGGGCCGAGATCCCTTCACCGGAAGTGACCCCTTGGGCAGAAGTTTGCGTCAGGGTAATAACTTCACTATAGTCGATTACATGTTGCTTTGCATCGCGGTATTCAGTTGGAATATCCTGCACCTCATTCCACGAGGAAAGAGCCGAGATCCCTTCACCGGGAGTGACCTCTTTAGCGAAGGTTTTCACCACTATATTTTTATAAAAAGCTATCAGGTTCCTTCAGCGATATCAAGTCTGTTACGTTAAAGGTTTTTCGCCAAAAACCAGCCGTAGCCCTCCGTCATTTCATTTAGGTATTCAGTAGTATTCAAGCTATGTATTTTGACCAACGCCAAGGCATAGTGTTTGGTAGCTGCTGGGTATTCATCTGTTGCATAGATAGATGAGTTGGTTTAGGACAGTCGTTCTGCCATTTGGCCAACATCAGGGGCATGTGCAGATGGGTTCAAATTGACAAGATAATGATGGGTAGAACTTGGCATGTGACTTATGGCATTTTGGCCAATGTCAAGGTCATAAGAGCATGGGGAAAAAATCCATATCGGGAGTTTCTAAAGAAACTGAAACTTGCCAAGTATGCGCATACCTTCTGGAGTGTGATAACGTGAGTGGATACCTTCACGTTATCATGCGATGAGAGTTGGATCCTGATTCCCACTGATGCGTTGGTTTACTCTTCGGGTGATCCCGATTGATTCTTCTTTCAGGTTTGGAGGAGAATTTAACAGTACAGTGGGAGGTTTCCTGATTAGATAAAGTGATAACCATTCTGATCTAGGTTAGAGTGCACGCAGAGTGTTTCTTTTCTCTCTCTCTCTTTGGCAGCGACCATCGACCGACCCTAGACTATGACTCAGTGACCAAGTTGACCAAACCTTCTTAAAATACTGGCTTTTGGATTGTTAAAGTTGCATAAGTCATTGCTGCTCCTTCTTTTACCCTTTGCATTTCTCAGAACACCTCGTATCACTACGAACATCCACTTCCATTGGATAGATTCATCGTATGGTTATATACGAACTCGAAGGGACTTTTTCGAGGATGGATCAAGGTTCAGGAGAAATTGAATTGGTTTATTCAGTTGTCTTTTATCATCACCTTCTCTCAGGTTGCGAAGGCTCCTTAGTTTAGGAGAGTACACCTATTACGCTTATTGGATAGTCTTCTTCCAAACCATAGGCAGGTGCCGAAAGGTAGGGAATGAAAAAAACCACTTAGCCTAAGTAGGGTGTGCAGAAGGTAATAAGTAAAGACAAAATGAAGCGATTAGAAAAAGGGCAAAGTAAATTGCGACTGCTATCATTCATGACCAAACCACGTACTTCATCGCCACTCCTATTTCACCTTTGTTTTTTTCCCCACTTCGGGAGAAATAGAATAAGGTATTATTCAGTTGTCTTTTATCATCACCTTCTCTCAGGTTGCGAGTACTCCTTGGTTTAGGAGGGTACACCTATTATGCTTACTGGATAGTCTTCTTCCAAACTATAGGATGGTGCCGAACGGTAGGGAAGGAAGAAAACCACTTAGCCTAAAGGGGTGTACAGAAGGTAACGACTAAAGACAAATAAAGGGATTTGGAGAGATGACAAAGAAATATACGGTTATAGTCATGAATTGGATTATGGAAGAGGCATTACTAGGAATACCAGGATACCCCTTCGAAACATTTTCATGTTTCAGTTTCACTGTTCATTGTTAAAGGAAAACTGATTTCCCGATTAGATACTTACTCCAGGGTATGTATTTACCAGGAATGATTCTCACATCTGTATGGTTTTACAGATGATGAGTGGGAGTAAGTTATTGGGAATAAGGTGATCATCCTCATTATATCGGAATTCGTTGTAATTGGTGATATTTTAGGAAATCGCCTGGGTTTTTGCCGGACGGCAAGTATTTGGTTTTGAGTATCCGTTGTTGTGCACCAATTTCAAAATGATATATCTGTACCTTTATTTTTATAAAGTGAGATATAACTTTTTGAAATTATATCCGTGACATTTACCTATATCAGTTGACGATTGGGTAAGGAGCATTGAACAGCGGAGTAGTTCTTAACCATAAGTACAGTTTTCAACCTACGATGCACAGGTTTTGAGTTATTCAACTCAGCGGACTTATACAGAGTATTGTATGATGTCCAGTATCCATCAGGACAAAGGGGTTGGTCCTCGTACTATGTTCTGTTTACTTGTGACTTCTCTACTTTTTAGGCAAGTGTTTCGTAGAAATATAAGGTCTAAGTTTTGAGAAGTTATAGGTATAGGAATAAAGTAGAGAACCAGGTATAGCAAGTATCGGGATTCTTCAAAGAGATCGAACATGTAGATACTTGTGATTGGTATTCAGATAATAGTAATGGTTTTGAGAAACTTGTTTCTCTTTCAGGTTACTCATAATTGGATGCATTCCTAAGTTGAGTAATGCTGATTAGCCTCTCTCCATTAAGTTGATATGCACTGGAGACAGCTGCATGATTAGAATCTGGTTCCAATTAAATAAGTGCAAAAGTTTCTATATTGGATATAGAATGGTTCATATCTTAACGATGTTAAGGTACGGGGAGTTGTCCGGCTTATGCTTAAAACCAGACTTTGGATAACTCAAGGCACGTTTCTGTAATGGCAGTTTGTGGGTTGACCCGGGCTATGTCGAGGTTGACTTTCTACCATCTGGAAGATCAATAGTGATATTGTTCTTGACTCGCCACAGTTTTAGTAAAATGGATTTTTTCAGAAAACAGAAGTGGGAGTATGGTAGAACTGAAAGTGATTCCAGAACCGCAAACGATTACGGAAAATTTAATAGGACCTAAAGATTCAATCAGGTTTGACATTCCATTAGCCACTCCGCAGATATGGTGGGTAACCTCAGGCACCCGAGAGGTACTCCGGTAGCCTCAAGGACGGTGACAGGGAGGTTCTTGTTTACCCAGACTTGACACTACTGTTGTTCCAGGCTATGAGACCCGCCAGGAGGTTAAGTATAGCGTCGTTCTAAACTAGCTTTAGAAGTGCACATATATATTATTTTGCCAGAGGGTTGTTGTGGTCAGTGGGAGCAGCGGAAGCATAGTAGGCAAGTTGCTTATGTCTATTTATAGACTCGAGCAGATATAGCGGAGATAGATAATCTAATTTTGATGTGACAGTCATGGGTTTGACTTCATCAGAATAGGGGATGGATCTGTTAAGAAGGTAGTAGGGTGTAATGTCCTGGTATTTGGATGACATACACAGAGTAGGAAGTAAAATTCCTATACTACGATCGGTTGTACTGTGGTTGTCACACAGTTGTTTCTCCACAAAGGATATGGATATAATATCTGACATTCTGGTTACTAGATCTATGTATTTAGATCTAGATTTGGGTAGTTTCCCAATGTGGGTACTTTGAAAATATTCTAATAGTATTTTAGAATGTACGACTCCTGGCATGGTGGTGTACCTGCAGGTGATGGAGTCTCCCTCTCTAAAGGTGTCTTACAGACTAAAGGGAAAGCGATGTGCATGATTGGCATATCACTTGCTTAGGAAATTAAGTCAATCGTGAGATGTCAAGTACCACACCAGATGTTGTTTTTGCACTAGATGCGATAAGTTTATATTAATCCAATCCTGAAGAAACATAAGGAAGCAGTTTTAGAACATAAGTGGATGTTCTAGGGATTTGATAACGGCAGCCTCCTTCGGTAGACGTTTATCATTCCAGGCTTCAAAGGTGGCATGGATGACATAGAGATTGTCAGAGTTATAGTTTTCCCTATGACAAAGGGGGCAGTATTATGGACAGGTGGTCCAAGAGAATACTGTGGGAGGCATGGTGCAGGATACTGATTAGGTTCAGTTGACGATACAGTCTAAGAAGTTTGGATTTGGAGTTCATTTATGAACCGGGTCCCATCAGATATCCAGACATATTCTAAGACATGTATTACTCAATTCAGGAGATGGCTTTCTCCGCGAACTTGAGATTAAGAGAGACATAGAATGAAACATCAGGGCGGATCCACTCATTGAGGCTATTTCTCGAACACAAGAGTTTTACAAACGAGCTTTATGAAACTGATTAGTAGAAGAGTTGGGTGTTCGGTATCACACGGGCTGTGAGTATGCGACATCGCAATAATTAGCCTTAAGTGCAAGTGGGAGATTGTTGGATATAGTGCCCTCAAAGTCAATTATTGGATCGCAGATACGTGATTGCAATGATTGAGGGAGGACCTATACCGGTAGGACAGTCTTACTCGAGATGATAATATGCTATCTGGTTTGCCTTTATCAGTCATGTACAGTTTTAGATGACATGATCACTCTTACACGTTGATAGAGCCCTTAGGATCCCTCTTGACTACCAACAGTATGATGGTGATCATATACGTGAGAGTTGGGTAGTCCATAAGTACATCCTTAAAAGTGATTCCTAGTCGTGGGAGTTTCAAGACAGGGCATCGATACTCCGGAGTAGACTAGTGTATACAGTCGAGACCCCGACGAGGGGCGGTGGCCGGTCTCACAAGCCACTAGTGTCAGTTGGATCACCTAATATGTATACAGGTGCTCATTGGGTTATGAGTACACTGGACAGGATTCGCCGGGAACCTGCTAGTTGGTATTTATACCTAGCGTCAGATAGCAGTTCCCTGGTGACATGTGTACAGGTTAGTTCATCGACCTGAGCTCGTCATTTGTCTCGTGTGAGTTCCCACTGTGCTTTGATTTCTACCCTACCATGGCTCAAAGGAGTCGCGCAAACAGGTTTTTTTTAGGTACAGTCCCGAGCCACATGGAGGCAAGTGAACGGATCGGCAGGGGATTCGTCTCTCCCGGTATTGAGGGTGAGACCGCGCTGTGTCTAGGAGAGCCATTACACCAAGTCCTTGGCCAAGGCATGTGAGAATTACTGGTAGGTATTCCAGTAGTTTCTCAGAGTGTTCAGGGCTACTCTCCGACATGACTTATACCGCTATTGGGGGTCTGACGTTACCAGCCCCCTAGGCTAGATATGCGATGCTCATAGACGAACGGACCGGACTGTATGTATTTTGTCACTGATAGGCTCAGTAGGGTTCCAGGATGAGTTCGCTCGTCGGCTTCCCTTGAGGTCAGTACATAGGCAGCCGTTACGCACAGCTAGTGCCGCTGACGTGCTTGTGGTTAAACCCACTGCCAGGGTCTGACGAGTCTTTAGAGTCCCCCACAGATAGTTTCCCAAGTTCGGGCGAAATGTTGTAGAGGCCGTATGGTTTTGTGGCAGGGTTCGAAAATGCACGTGCACTTGTGCACGTGTCATATTTCGGACAGATAATACTGGTGGGGTTTGGTTTAAGCCGGATCCATGTATTATATTGAGTCGGAATATTTTAGTCTCTCGTATTCGTATTCGGTCGGAATACGGATACATGTATGTATATACAGGTGAGGGGTATTTTCGTAATCCGTTATGAGAATACTTTAGAAGATGCATTTCTTTTGGTTAATCATTTTAGTTTAAATGATTAAATAGGTTTTGGAAATTGTGACTCATGGTTATGACTCATCAATTCTAGAATGTTCACTATTGACTCATGTAATGAGTCATCTAGTGAGTCATTAAGAATTAATGAGTTTTGTTTTGTGAAGAGATATTTTGAGGAGATATTTTCTTTAGATATTTCTCTTTGGTTTTTGATAAAGATAACCTCATATATATCTATTCACATAAGAAGAAAATAATAGAGAAGTTTATATGCTTAGTTTTCTTTTGCTCTCTTGATTTTCTTGAGTTCACCATTTCCAATCCTAAGCATCTTCTTCAACCTCCACCCTAACCCTCTCATGTGATGAGAACCCTAGGGTGTTTGAGATAAAGTATTCTACTCATTCTCTACTTCATCTTGGTCATCTCTTTTAGCAGACTTGATGACTGAGTTGCCTCGGTATAGAGGCGGGAGCCCGTTTAAAGATCCGTTGACGTGGTGCCACCTCGATGAGGAGATAAGAGATCGGAGTTGCCGCGAGGAGCGTAGGATGATGGCTAAAGACCGAAGAACTCGGATCGATCGGTATAACCTTTCTACCTCTTTACAGTTTGTTAGTTTAGCGTTAATGTCAAGATCCGGGTTATAGTATGCGATAGCGCCAGTTATAAAAGTTTTTGTTCCGCGTTTGGCGTCAGAATGATGGCCAGGACGCTACCGTAGACTTACACCTCATGCCCCCTGTGTTGGTCAGAAGTTGTTGTTATCAGCCTATTGAAGACTGACGTCCGTTGAGAGGGAATAGCCGGTCTGTCGAAGGCAGAATTCCGAGCAGATGAAGCAGCCTTGACGATTTCACCTGAAACGGGAGCCGGAACGGCTAGCCTTTTGAAGACTGACTTCTTGGCAGAAGAAGCCTCTCTAATAATTTTGTCCGCTTGAGCCGGGATGGCTATCCGCTTTGTGATGGCTGCTTCGGGTATCTCGAGCTTGTTGGCGTTCTGGCCCAGTCTGCTGAAAACTGAGGCAGTGGAGTTGGGTGACCCGTTGAGAGGGGCCGCGGCAGTGGTAAGTCGATCAAAGACTGACTTCTTTGGGGCTTCTTGCGGCAACAACGGGGCATTGAAGTTCATCAGTGGGATCATGATCCCAAAGAACAGTCCAGTGGTAGCTTGAGTTATTTGCTCCACCGGCATCTTGAACAGTGAGGCCGCTTGGGGCCCGTAGGTTACACCTCCAGATGAGGCGGAACGGGAGCTGCAATTGCAGTTGGAGCAGTTGGAGGCCATTTCTTTTTCTGCATGAGAACAAAACTAAATCTTAGTACCTCAAATCCAAAGGCAACCATATCAAACCGCGATTCGTTCGTGAACACGACACACGAAGTGTGGAGTGGAAAGAGGAAAAGGTCCCACCGGGTGTGCCAGAATCTATTCCCCGTCGAAACACGGAGACGAGACCACGTAGGTCCGTCTTGCCTGAATTTCGGGGCAGATGCTTATTGGTTCTATCCGTCCACCTCTCCGAAGATGCCAAGTTGATTTATGACACCATGTATCGAAGGTTTAAACGGATTCGGCTGATATAGCAGACTTTGTCAGATTCCCCCTCGTTGAGGGGTTTTTGATTGTGGGGACGCTCTTCCTTGCAGGCGCAAGCTCCTACAGTTAATTACGCTACCACATCGCGGTAACCACTTTCTCCTTCTCCAGATGGTCACTTTGTGTCGTGGGTGTTTGTTTTGTTTTTGGTTGCCCGTGGATTGTATACGGAGACTAATTTATGTCATCGCCCGTAGGGCGTGGATCAGTCCAAATCCGTATTTTCTTAGATTTAGGTTTGGGGTTGGGTTTAAGGATACGTTAGTCTTATTTGGGACTAAGATCAACTTAAACGTTTGTTTAGGACACGTTAGTCTAATTTTAGACTAAGATCAACTTAACGGGATCATTTAGATCCAACAAGAGAGCAATTGGGCTCTATTGTTTAGTTTAAGGACATTGTGGTCGATTACCAATTTAAGGACATGGTGTCCAATGTTAGTTTAAGGACATCTCGGTCCATTGTTAGTTTAAGGACATCTCGGTCCAAGTTTAAGGACATCATAGTTCATGGGTTTTAAAGGACCCCATAGTCCAAGGTTAAGGACATCATAGTCCATGGGCTTAAGGACCCTACAGTCCGAGGTTAAGGACATCATAGTCCATGGGCTTAAGGACCCCACAGTCCGTAGTGTAAAGACGTCATAGTCTATAAAATGTATGGTTGTCGGGACCCGTCACCTCTCTGAAGACGTTGAAGGATTATAACGACAAATATCAAAGGAGTAAAGAGATGTACCCTCGAACCAATGTGAGTTGGTTGAAAGACCTGTAGTCCAATTTGGGGCTAAGATCTGTTAAAATGTTTATGAGCAGATGGGTTCAATTAATATGAGTTGAGGACTTATGGCCAATCTTGGTCTAAGTCCAATCAGGTTAAAATGTTTAACATTTTATTTTGGGCTGTTGAGCCTTTATTTGGACTTAGCCCTGACAGTGTTTTAGTCTTTGTTGAATGCTGAGCATTCTTCATAGCCTTAGGCTTATTAAAGAACAATTTATGTTCTATCAGCGAGACACATGGCGCGCTTGGCGCTCTGCGCCAGTCAAAGAGCGCCGTGCGGTTCTGCCGAGTAGCGCACACGTAAGGGACACGTGTCGCGCTTGGCGCTAAGTGCCAGATGATGGGCGCATTGCGCCGGTTTATGAGCGTAGAGCGCTATTAGTTTAATGACGCACATGTGATTCACACTTGGTGCGCCTGGCGCTGAGCGCCAGCCCATGAGCGCAGTGCGCTATTTCAAGAGAGTAAAGCAACACGTGTCGCACTCGGCGCTGAGCGCCAGTTCAAGAGCGCAAAGCGCAGTTCCAGAGCGCAAAGGCACATATGATCAATTTTATGATCTAAATAGTGACTTTGTCTCAAGATTCTAAGAACAAAAGTTCTTCAATCTCTTATGTTGATGAAAGGCTTTGCCTTTATGGATCTATGATCTGTGAGGAAGAGGTAAATTCTTCTTTTATTTTATGATGAAGTCCTTTTGATCTCTTTGTAAAAGACTTTTTGTCTTTGTAGATCTATGATCTGTGAGAAGATTTATATTCTTCTTTTTATTTTATAATGGGATCTTTTGATCTCTTTTGAAAAGACCTTGGTCTTTGTAGATCTATGATCTTTTAAAGAAGTGAATCCTTCTTTTCAAATTAATTCTGAGATGATTTCATCTCTGTTCATCACCATTCTTTTTTTACCTTGAAGAAAAAATCTTCTTTCTCTGAGAGCTTGGCTCTTCTTTTTTGAATTTCTCAAAGTTTTTGAGGAGGTTTCTCTCTATGCTTCTGTATATGAGAGACTTGAAGTCTAGGGGCCTTTATATAGGGCAAGCTGATTAGTTCAATCAGTTAAGGAGATCTTTTCTCCAATTGATTTGGGGAATTTCCCATCGCTGGATCTTTGATCCAAGGGCTTCTGATTTACAGAAGGTAATCTTGTTTTCAACAAAGATTGGGAAATCTTCTAAACAGAATTTATTCTGTAGTTTTAGTGATTTTTTAATCACCATTGGATCATTGATCCAACGGTGCTCTGATTTACAGGGCACAATTTTGTTGTTTGGAAAGATTTTGAGAAAGCTTTCCTTAACAGAATTTAGTTCTGGTTAATTAATGATTCATCATTATTATTAGATCTTTGATCTAACGGTGGGGAGCTTTTAGTTCCAGCGCTAGCGCACCCGTGCTTTGCACGTGGTGCGCTGCTTAGGGCGCAGCGCACCCAGCGCTAGCGCACGCTTGCTTTGCACATGGTGCGCTGCTTAGGGCACAGCGCACTTGGCGCTGCATCTGAAGCGTTGCTTCATTTCAAAATTTAAATTTCAAACAGAGCTTTGCTCTGATTGGGGGAAACAGAGTGCGCGAGCTATTGACTGATTTATTGAAAACGCCTCCTTCTCAGTAGCTACTTTTGTATCATTTGTAATTTTTGGAATAACTTGTATCCATTTTTTATTCTTTTATATGATTCATCTTGTACTCCATTGAATTTATGAATAAAGATACACATTTCTTTCTCCCACTGTTGCTTTCTTCTCTTTGCTGTATTGTCATCATGTGATTTCAGCAGGTATGGCCCGTAGATAGTAGGTAGCTGTCCATCTTGGACTATTTACAAGGTAGCGATGGCTTAGAAAACAGGTTCAGGTCTGCTGCCTAAGACTTTTCAATTTTATAAGCCGTGAGCGTCTCATAAAGATTTTTCTCCCTACGAGTCGAGAGGATCTCGTGGGTGTATTTTCTCCTTAGAAATAGTGAGGATTTTTAAGTGCGTTTTCTCTTGAGAGTCGTAAGGATCTCACAAGAGAATTTTCCCGCTTACCAGTCGAGAGGACTCGTAAGTGGCTGTTTCCCTCCTTATCGAGATTCGACTTTGGAGAGTGTGGCTCGTGAATAGTATGCAAGAGTCCATCTTGGACCGACTTGCAGGACCCCAGTGCTTAGGAAATAGTTTTTTTTACTGCCTAAGGGTTTTCCCTACGAGTCGAGACGAATCGAAAGGTTCTCGCAAGGACACTAATTTCCTTACAAGTCGAGACGAATCGAGAAGTTCTTGCAAGATGTCATAACGTCACAGTTAAGCTCTGCTCTTTATGACAAAGGTCCGTTAGGGTCTGTGGTACTAGGGTTTTGCCCGTCGTACCGTCGCGTTGGCTGATGTATTCCTCAATAGGAAATCTTTCTGTTCGAGCAGCCTTGCGACTGTCGTGTCTCTAATCCCTTCGGGGGCTGGACAAGATATCTTTAAGCAATCTTCCTAGGCAGTTTGACCGTAGGAAGAGCAAGCGTTAGGAATTTTGCCATGTCGCTTTTTACTTGAGGTTAGGCTCGGTTTGGGGAGCCCCGATGAGTTATAACCACTCCGCGCTGGTATGGGATGATCTCCAATAGTCTTTTAGGTTTTATTTGAGTTGCCCTCAAGACCTTGAAGCTAGGAATTTGGCATTTGCTTCGTTTGCTGGCATTGCGTCTGCTGTAACGAGATGATTGTCGCAGTTGTCTCTAAGTTGCTTGTGAACCGTCGAAATTTGGAACTAGGGATTTTGCCATGGCTCCGCTTTGCTGACGTTGCGTCTGCTGTAATGAGATGAATGTCGATGTGGTCTCTAGGTTGTTTGTGAACCGTCGAGATTTGGAACTAGGGACTTTGCCGTGGCTCCGCTTTGCTGACGTTGTGTCTGCTGTAACGAGACGAATGTCGAGGTGGTCTCTAGGTTGTCTGTGAACCGTCGAGATTTGGAACTAGGGACTTTGTCGTGGCTCCGCTTTGCTGACGTTGCTTCTGCCGTAAAGAGACGAATGTTGAGGTGGTCTCTAGGTTGTCTGTAAACCGTTGAGATTTGGAACTAGGGACTTTGCTGTGGCTCCGCTTTGCTGACGTTGCGTCTGCTGTAACAAGACGAATGTTGAGGTGGCCTCTAGGTTGTCAGTGAACCATCGAGATTTGGAACTAGGGACTTTGCCGTGGCTCCGCTTTGCTGACGTTGCGTCTGCTGTAACGAGATGAATGTCGAGGTGGTCTCTAGGTTGTCTGTGAACCGTCGAGATTTGGAACCAGGTGTTAGTGTATATGCCCTAGAGGCCATTACTGTATCATACTAGTTTGTATATTACTTAATGGAAGCTTGGGATATTCACCTTGTATATACAATCTTGCTCAAAATAGTAGTATGCTACTTGGTTTGTTTCTACTTCAATGTGTACATGTGTTTATTTTAGTATATCACCTATACACATTAGTGGAGCCCTTAGGATCTTTGCTTGATTACCAGTGATGTGATGGCAGTCACACTAGTGGGGCTGGGTAATTTATAAGCACATCCTTATGCAGGTCCCTAGTCACAGGACTATCGAGACGGGGCATCGATACTCCGGAGTAGACTAGCGCATGCGCTTCTCATCCCAGTGTAGGAGACGGTCTGTCCCACAGCCGTCAGTACGTCGTACTTGAGATAGTATGTGGGTACTCGTTAGGTTACGAGTACACTGGACAGGACTCGTCGGGAACTGACTAGTTGGTATTATGCCTATCGTCATTTATCAGTTCCCAGGTGACATGAGTACAGCTTAGTCCGCTGACTTGACACTGTCACTTCGCCTCGAGTGTGTTTCCACTGCACTTTGATTACTACCCTACCACGGCTCAAAGGAGTCGTGCAAACAGGTAGTAGTTGGGTGCAGTCCCGAAGCACTTGGAGGCAGTGACGGTTAGACAGGATTCGTCTCTCCCGGTATTGGGGGTTGACATCGCGCTGTGTCTAGGAGAGCCATTACACGAGTAGTCCCTGGCCAGGGCAAACAAGATATACTGGTAGGCTTCCAGTGTTATCTCAGGGTGTTTTGGGCTTCATTCCGACACGACTTGTACCGCTATTGGGGGACTGACGTTTACCGCCCCCTAGGCCCGCCATGCGATGTATCAGACGAACAGACCGGACTGTACGGAGAATGTCACATTCAGGCTCAGTAGGAGTTCAGATGGGTTTCGCCTCATCAGTCTTCTTGTCGGCATCTACCTGGGGACCGTTACGCACTGCTAGTGCCGCTTGCGGTCTATGGTTAAACATACTGCCAGCGTAGTGTCGAGTCCTTAGAGTCCCACACAGAAAGCTATTCGCCTTTAGGCAAAAGAGTAGAGGTCGCATGGTTTTGCGACAGGTCGTATGGTTTTGCGACAGGGTTCGGTCACATCCGTGCACTTGTGCACGTACAGTGTCCGGACAGTTCACACTAGCGGGCTTTGGTTTAAGCCAGATCCTAGTGTACCTTTTGGGATTGGATTTATCCAGTATGTATTCGTGTTCCTCGGAACGCGGATGCGGGTGTGTATGCACAGTTGATGGAGAGACAGAGGCAGAGGATTCTCATTAGGGTTGTTGACAGTTGACCGTTGACTATTGACTTTTTGCTCAACCCTAATGAGAATATGATATGTGATTAACAATTATATTAATTAAGTATTATGGTGACATGGTTGTTGAGGGATTGACTTTGTTGACTTGTTGACTTTTGTTGACTTGTTGACTTTGTTGACCGGTTGACTAGGCTTGACTAGTTGACCATCATGATAACTATAGCTATCATTTCATGGCAAAGACTTTTGCTTACTTGCTCTTTTGTGCAAAATGAGTGCATGAAATGATATGGCTATGGTTGCTTAAACCATCACATAATACTTGATTGATATGAGGTGTTATGATTGTTTTGGATTATGAGAGCCAAAATGAGAAAAGTCTTCTCTCATTCTTTCATGCTCATTCTCTCTCTTGTTCTTGAGCTCTCATCTTCCTCCTCTTGCTCTCCCTCTCTTGACTCTATGGTTCACTTGTCTCATGAGTTGAGAACCAAGAATCATAGATAAAATCCCATACAAACTCTTCTCTACTCACTCTAGTTCACAAGGTTTAGCAAACCGAGTGAACTAGTTTCTTCAAAGATCGAAGAAGGAGCCAAAGGTTGAAGCTTTCAGGTGGATCTATCTTCGGCGTAAGGAGACGACGGGAAGAAGCCGATCCGGACCACCATCGAGGTTTGAAGACGAAGGAGTTCAAGACAAGAAAGGTATAAACCCCCTAACCGAGTAGTTAACGACTCCTAGTTAGGTTGTTAGTTAGATGTTTAACAAAGATCCGGGTTTTAAGTCCGTGTTACCACCTCTAAGAAAATCATTTTTCATCAAATTCCGCAAGCCCGAAAGTACCGGGAGAGGTAGCATGGACTTACACCAGGGACTTTCCCGTGGCTCCGAAATTGATTGTCACGTTCGAATCCTACTGGAATGAGGAGGAACTTTGTTGTAGGTCTCTAGACTGTAGATGCTGCCATTGAGACTTGGCTCTCTTTCTGATAGAGCCTGGTGGGAAGATATGGTTCCTTCTTTGTTTTTGCCCCTGAATTGTATGCAGGGATCGATGTGATCTCATCTGTAGGGCAAAAGTTTCATGTTATATGTATTATTATTTTTTTTTGTTTTCTTTCCGCGATGCTCTATCATTTCAGCTTTTGTATCGCGAAAGTCGTGATTGCCCAATCATTTCGGCTATTTTTCGCAGTGCCCAATCATTTTGGCTATTTTTTCTTTTCTACTCGCTGCTTTTTATTGCGAGTTGTCCAATCATTTCGGCTATTTTGTATGAATATATTTTTACTTGCTGATTTTGTTGCAAGTTACCCCATCATTTCGGCTATTTCATATGCATTTTTGGCTCGCTGATTTTATTGCAAGTATGGAACTTGGAATCTGGTGCCAGTCTTAGCATCAGCATCACTGCGACTGGAATATTTCCAGGAGCGAATCATCATTTTCCTTGAAAGGACTTGGGATTTGATACCGATTTAAGCATCAGCATTGCTACAACTGGGATATGGCCAGGAGTGAATCATCATTTGCCTCTGTCGATGTCGAACAAAGGTGGCTTAGCAAACAGGGTTAGGATCCTGTTGACTAAGGCTTTTTGACTTTACGAGCCGTAAGGGTCTCATAAAGGTATTTCTCCCTACGAGTCGTGAGGATCTCGTATGTGTATTTTCTCCTTAGGAATCGTGAGGATTCCTAAGTGTGTGTTCTTTTATAAGTCATAGGGATCTTATAAGAGTGTTTTCTCCTTATAAGTCGAGAGGACTTACAAGGGTTGTTCACCGTGTGAGCATATCCCTAGTCGCTGGTGGGACTTTGTTAGGGAAAGATTTATTCGTGCCCGTGGATTGTATACAAGGGTTAATATTGAAACGCTTGTAGGGCAGACGTGGGGTGTATGACAGCATAAGAACAGGTTTAAATCCCTATAGCTTAAAGCTTTTGAATCCTATGAGCCGTGAGGGTCTCAAAAGGTAATTCTCTTTACGAGTCGTGAGGATCTCGTAAGTGTGTTTTCTCCTTAGGAATCGTGGGGATTTCTAAGTGTGTAGCTCCCTTGTGAGTCGTAAGGATCTCATGCAGGTATTTTTTCCTTACAGGGTCGAGAGGACCTTGCAAGTGTCTTTTAACGAGAATGCGCCCTTTCGGGTTTTCACAAACTCGCCGGTAGTCCTGCTGTTTTTACTCACGGATCCCTTTCGGGTTTTCATCCGTGCCCATCTTGCTTATGGACATACCGTTTTTTTATTTTTTACATTTTTAATTTTTTAATTTTTTTAATTTTTAATTTTATTTTCTTTTGTCAGCTTTGGGATGCTGCGGTCTGTAGTAGTTTATAGACATCTCGGTCAGGCATAGTATTTCTTCAAGGCCTGAAGGGTCTTTCGCCATGCATATCCATGAGCAAGTAAGCCCTACCTTGGTAGACTTTGTCTATGATGTACGGGCCTTCATAGTTCGGCTCGAATTTCCCCAGTTTGGCATGGGGATCATAGGTCTTTTGACCAGTAGCACAAGTTCGCCTTGGCGGAATGTTCTCGGCCTAGTCAATCTCTCGTATCAGCGCATCATTTTTGCTTTGTAAGCTTCTAAGTTTTGCTGCGCCATGAGCCGGGTTTCGTTGAGGGTATCGAGCTCCTCAAGCCGAAGATGAGCATTCTCTTCGTCCGTCAGTTCGTAATGAACCGCCACTTGTAGAGAGGGTAGCTCTATCTCCAAGGGGAGTACTGCTTCAGTGTCGAATACCAATGCATACAGCGTTGTGTTTGTGTCCGTTTTGAACGTAGTTCGATACGCCCATAGAGCTTCATGCAGTCTCTCGTGCTAGTCCTTTTTATTTTTGGACACCGTCTTTTTCACGATCTTCGTCATGGTCTTGTTGAAAGCCTCAGCCAGACCGTTAGCTCGGGGATTATAGACCGAAGAGTATCTCCAGTCTATATTATGTTGCTGCGCGAAGCAGCTGATTTTGTGACTTCTGTAAGCTAACCCGTTATCGGAGATAATTCATCGTGGAGTGTCGAACCGATAGATGACGCGTGTCTTGAAGAAATGAATGATATTCTCCGTCTTCACTTCTCTTAGTGGTACTGCTTCTGCCTACTTGGAGAAGTAATTAGTTGTCACCAGTATGAACCGATGTCCTCTGGACGATGCTGGTTTAATGGGCCCGATTATGTTAGTTTCCCACATTTTAAATAGACAGCTAGCCACCATTGGGTGTAGCGGACTCGGATGCTGGTGGATGAAGTCCCTGCGAATTTGGCACGAGTAGCACTGCTTCGCGTATTTGAGACAGTCCTGAATCATCGTGGGCCAATAGTAGCCCATCCGTTTGATCTTCAGTTTCATTTTTGACCCATCTTGGTGAGAACCGCAGAGTCTGTCGTGAGTTTGTTGGACGACTCTCCTTGCTTCTTCAGGTCCCAGGCATCTTAGCCATAGAGAATCAAATGATCTCTTATATAGAGTGTCATTGACGAAGGCGAAGGATAGAGCTCGTTTCATGAGCTGATGTTTTGAGGACGCATCTTCAGGCGTTCAACGAGATTTGAAGTAGTCTATAAAGACTTCTCTCCAATCCTTGACCTTTTCCTGGTCCTCTATCTGTAGGGCCGCTTGCTTGGTCGCTTCCTTTTCTTCAAACGACTCCGGAGATATTTCTGCCGGTGCGAGAACCTGACGGCTTTGCACAACGATCCTTACGTCATCGAGATTTTCATCAGCCAATTCTTTAGTGAGCTTGACTAGTGCATCAGCTTTGCTATATTCCATGCGCGGTATGCTCTCCAGTATGTAGGAGGGGATTTGAGTCAGCAATTGTTGCACTCTCTCACCGTACTTTACCAACTCTGGTTTGCACATTTAATAATCACCATTAAGTTGGCTAACAACCAACTGAGAGTCTCCGTATATAAGGAGGTTTTCGATCCCCATGTCGACAGCGATCTCAAGTCCTGCTATCAACGCTTCATATTCGACTTCACTGTTTGTCCTCGGCTCTGTTAGGGAAAAGGCAAAGCGCATTATCCCTCCTTGTGGAGTCACGAAGATTAGGCCTACCCCAGACTTGATTATGGGGGAGTTGTGCTTTCGCTTCTTCATGGAAGATGCCCCGTCGAAATAGAGTTCCCACCGGGTGTTACTCTCTCTCTTTTCTCCCCGTCAAACACGTGCTCGTGTGGCAATTCACAATTTAGGGGTGAGTCGGCAGGTACCGGATGCTCAGCAAGGAAGTCGGCGATGGCTTGGCCTTTCACCGCCTTGAGTGGTCGATATATTATCGAGAACTCCATCAAGAGGAGGGTCCATTTAGCGAGTCGTCTCGTCAGTATGGCTCTTGACATCAAATACTTGAGAGGATCCACTATTGATATAAGGTGAACCTCGTGCGCCAATGCATAGTGTCTGAGCTTCATTATCGTGAAGATTAACGCCAGGCAGTGTTTTTCGATGGGGGAGTAATTGTTTTATGCCCCCAGGAGAACTTGACTCAAATAGTAGAGGGCTCTCTCCTTCCCTTGGTCATTTTCTTATGCCCATAGTGCGCCTAAAGAACCTTCAAGGACGGTTGTGTACAGGATGAGAGGCTTTCCCTTCACTGGAGCGGTCAGCACCGGAGGATTCTATAGGTATTGTTTGATTTCGTCTAGTGTGCTCTGGCATTTACGATCCCAGACGAAAGGGGTCCCCTTCTTCGTTAAATGGCTATTGGGGCGGCACTTGCCGGAGAGATTGGCTATGAATCGTCGGATATACGCGAGCTTTGCTTGGAGAGACCGCAGTTGCTTCAGAGTCCTTGGCGGAGGCATTTCCATAATCGCCTTGATCTTTGACGGGTCTATTTCAATGCCCCGGTGTCATACGATGAATCCTAGGAATTTTCCTGAGGAAACTCCGAACGCGCATTTGAGAGGGTTCATCTTCAAATTGTATTTCCGAAGGCATTGGAACACTATCTTCAAATGCTCCCAATCCTTCTCGTGTGATTTGCTTTTTACCACGAGGTCGTCAATATAGCACTCGACGATTTCATGTATGAGGTCATCGAAAATCTTCGTCATGGCCCTCTGATAGGTAGCGCCGGCGTTCTTCAGACCGAAAGGCATCACTTTGTAGCAGAATATGCCTAGCGGGGTCTGGAAAGCGGTATGCTTCTGGTCTTTGGGATGCATCTTTATTTGATTGTACCCTGATGAGCTATCCATGAAGGAGAAAACTTCGTGAGTGGACGTGTTGTCTATCATCAGCTCGGTAACCGGTACGGGGAAGTCATCCTTCGGACATACTTTGTTGAGGTCCCGAAAGTCTACGCAGATGCGCACTGTCCCATTTTTCTTCATTACTGGGACAATGTGGGCGATCTAGTCAGGATACTGAACCTCTTAGATGAAGCCGGAGTAGATTAGCTTCTTGACCTTGGCGTTGATGCTCATTTCAAGTTCGAGCCGCATTCTTCTCGGCACTTGTTTGACTGGCTTGATGTCCGGAGATATTGCCAATTTATGCACCGCTATTTTCGGATCTAGCCCCGGCATCTCGGAGTAGTTCCATGCGAAGCAGTATTTATACTGTATGAGCACGTCCTTGAGCGTAGCCACCTTTTCTTCAGACAACATCTCACTGATGAACGTCGGCCATGGGTCGTTTGTCGTCCCCAAGTCGATTTTTCTTAGGTTATCTGCAGTAGTATGTATCCCATCTTCCAACTCTTTTGGCGCCGGTGGAAACTCTGAGATCACCTCATCATCATCGTTTTCGAAGCACCAGGGGAGGTCGGTCATATCCTCACGTACTCCTTCTCCTGATAGCGTTATCGCGTGATAGGTACGAGATCTCTTCCAAGACCGATGTTGATCCGGCTCTACTCTCGCTGCATATGCGGCTTTTGGTTCATGCTTCTGTTGCGGGGTTACCCTCCAACTACTAGATAAAGCGAACCTACCTTGCTGATACAGGTCCTCTACCCAGTCTTTGAATGTGAAGCAGTCTTCGAGAGAATGTCCCATCGCTCGGTGGTAGGAGCAATAATCTGGGTGAGAGACCTCGGCTGCTTGTTCGGGGTGTTTGGACTCTGGGAGCGTAATCATTTGATGTTTCATGACAAGATCAAATATCTTCCTTGTCTTGTCTTGGGGAAAAGAGTATGTTCGACCCATCTTCTTTATAAGAGACGAATCCGGGCTGCTCAATTTTCGATCGTGAGGTTTCTTGGACCTGCTTTGCTGCTGTCGAACGTTTTTTCCGTTCTTCAGTTTATTTTTGCCTCCGCGTCGAGTCTTTCGAATGACGGGCTGGCGACGAAGGGCATCGTCATTTTTCATAGCCTACTGAAGGAGGCGCTGCGTTCTGGCTTTTTCATAGATGGCTATTTCACGGTTATAGTCATCCCGGACCTTTTGACCCGCCTCCCTTAGTAGCTTGTCCATCTGTTCTTCGAACGACGGACTTGACACTTTCATAGCGAGACCTCATTTTGGTTCATGGTTAGCATCTTCTAACAGAGCATCTCCTTCTTCATCGAAATCATGTATAACATAGCAGCCATGGAATCGCTCCCATTTCTTGGATTGAACATATCCGAGCCCGATCGTTTCCATTCTCCCGTTGGGCAATTTTCGTTGAGTTCCGGAGACGTTCCAGATCCTGTTGTAGAATTGAGCTTATCGAGCAGTCTGTTTAAAGGGTACGCCTTGGCATCTTAACAGCCTTTTTAATCCTTCTGTGCAGTATCTGGGCAGACGGATGGGCTGGAGCCTGTCAAGCGTAGAATCGGCGCTATGCCAGATTTCTTTCCCCACTTTGGTTTCCGTGGATCGATAAAAGAGGATCTCCTTTTCATATCTTCGCTTGGGAGGGATATAGAACGTCTACAGTTCTTGCACACTATAGGTATCAAGTGCGTCGAGCTCTTTGTAGTGCTGCCGTGGAACCATAGCGATTTGTAAACTCCGTTCATCTCTAATGAAGGCTTACACTGATGAACGAGCCGAGAATACTGTGTTGATCTCGTCTTCAGAGTCACTGCCAAAGACCAGAATAGGGGTAGACGGTCCCGATTTGTTGTATCGGAGAGGTCCCGAATAGACTATCTCTTCTTCCTCCTCGGTATTGTTGGAGATAATGCCCTCAGAGTCAATTATTAGGTCACAGGTACGTGATTGTAATGATTGAGGGAGGACCTATCCCGGTAGGACAGTCTTACTCGAGATGATAGTATGCTATCTGGTTTACCTTTATCATCGTGTACTGCTTTAGGTGACCTGACACGTCGCTATTACACGTTGATAGAGCCCCTAGGATTCTTGCTTGACCACCAGCAGTATGAGGGCGATCATATAAGTGGGAGCTGGGGTCTATAAGCTTATCCTTAAAAGGTCCCTAGTCGTGGGAGTTTCGAGACTGGGCATCGATACTCCATTAGTAGACTAGTGTATACAGTCGAGACCCCGACGAGGGGCGGTGGCCGGTCTCACAAGCCACTGGTGTCAGTTGGATCACCTAAGATGTATACAGGTGCTCATTGGGTTATGAGTACACCGGACAGGACTCGCCGGGAACATGCTAGTTGGTCATATACCAGACGTCAGATGGCAGTTCCCTGGTGACATGTGTGCAGGTTAGTTCATCGACCTGGGGATCGTCATTTGTCTCGTGTGAGTTCCCACTGTACTTTGATTACTACCCTACCACGGCTCAAAGGAGTCGTGCAAACAGGTTTTAGTTGGGTACAGTCCCGAGCCACATGGAGGCAGTGAGCGTATCTTCAGGGGTTCGTCTCTCCCGGTATTGGGGGTGAGGTCGTGCTGTGTCTAGGAGAGCCATTACACAAAGTCCTTGGCCAAGGCAAGGAGATTTACTGGTAGGTATTCCAGTAGTATCTCAGGGTGTTCTGGGCTACACTCCGACACGACTTGTACCACTTTTGGGGGTCTGACTTTTACCAACCCCCTAGGCCCGCCATGCGATACTCATAGACGAACGGACCGGACTGCACGGATATTGTCACTGACAGGCTCAGTAGGGTGTCAGGATGAGTTCGCTCATCGACGTCCCTTTTGGTCAATAGCTGGTGGCCCGTTACGTATTGGCTTATACCTCTGACGTGCTAGTGGTTAAATCCACAGCCATTGTATTGACGAGTCTTTAGAGTCCACCACACTTTCAGTTATTCAGCTTTCGGGCGAAACGCTGTAGAGACCGTATGGAGATATGGCAGGGTTCGATCAGATACGTGCGGTATTGCACGGATGGTGATCGGACGGTTTTTACTAGCCGGCTTTGGCTTAAGCCGGATCTTAGTATTTGATAGTGTAGTTTTGTCTCTTTGTATTTGTATCCGGTCAGAATACAAATGCGGGTGTGTATGCACAGTATCGGGGTTTTCCTGTAATTTATTACGGGACCAGTTTTCTGGAGTTGCCAGTTTGCATTCCGTTCCGGCCGGTTTTCCTTTGTTCTTTCCCGGCCGGACTTTTCCGATGGAGGGGGTTATTTGCAAGTTTGCAAATAACATTTGTGGAGGGGGTTTCTTGCAATTGTTTTGCTTATGATAGCATCATATCTTTTCCACCATCATTTTGATTCTTTTGCATTAATTAAGGTAAGGATGGGTATGGTTTTTGATGTGATTTGGTGATGGGATTTGGGAATGGGCCGGCACTGTTTGGGAATGGAGTGGGGGCCGGCCATATCCTGTGAAGAGGGATGGAATGAATTAAAAATTGTGAGCTCTTGAATTGTTTTTGTTGGTTTGATAAATTAATATTTATTTGATTGCTTTGTGTTATAAAATGAGTGTGCTGGAGTGAAACTTTGGGGAGATGATTAATTAATTTGAGCTCACATCATTCTTTTCCAGTGAGAACCAACAGCTTCTGGCCGAGCTCCTTTTTGGAGGGGATGCTCCATTTTTCTTCAAGCCTTCATGAAAATCTTTGTGCACATATTCCTCCATCATGGCAACTCTCTTAAACCCCAAAGAGACAAGTTTCTACATTATTCTACAGCAAATCTTGGGCGCGTCGGCTAGCCAACTTCGCGCCCGAGTTGCCTCGGTATTGAGGTGGGAGCCCGTAAAAGTACCCGGCTTCGTGGTGCCCTTTTCGACGAGGAGGAGACGGACGGAGATTCCGCGAGGAGATCGGAGTGGAGATGAAGACCGGAGGACTCGGATCAGTCGGTATATCTCTAACCCATCTTCTAGTTAGCTTAGACTTGTTAATGGTTACGATCCGGGTGTTTAGTGCGCGGTGGTGCCGGTTTGCTAAGTCCGCAAAATTAAAGTTTTTCACCGCTTCCGCATTCCGGCGTCGGATTGACGGCCGGGGCGCCGCCGTGCACTTACAGTGGTATCAGAGCCTCGCCATTAACTTAGTCTAGCTTTGTGTAATGTGTTTGCATTTCCGATCAATCAAAAGTTCCAAAATCGCATTTTTGATCACATCAGTTTTCTGTTGGAAATTTTTGGTGTCGAAATTTTTTTCAAGATGTATAAAATTGATGTACTGGAGATTACAAGGATACTGTAAAAATTCGACAGGTTCAGTCGACAGTGCAGGCGCGGAACCGCGGCCAAAACCCCCTTTGGGCCGCGTTTCCGCCGCGTACTGTTGAGGTCTCTGCACCCAATTTCTACAGTGTCTTTGTGGGCCATATATATGTGTTTTGGAATATTAATTTTGGGCCCAGGATTTCTTGATCTGCTACAGTATTGTTTGGGGGCCCACTTGTTAAAATTTGATTGATCGGATATTTTAAACACATTTTTCACAGTATTTACATTATATCTGCGACCGTGAATGTCACTCGATCGGTAAATCCATTCTAACTGCTATAGCCCGGTTAGACGGATTTACGAACGTGACTTTCACGTTGATGTTTTGTGTTTTTGCTGTGATGTTGCGGATCGGTCGTGGGGATAGCCTGGATGCAATGCTAGTACAGTTTCTGTTGTATTATGTACATTTGATATTGCGGGGCGAGCGTCCGACATGTGGACTGCCGTCACTGCCTGTTTGTATTATTCTTTTGGGACACGACCAGGTTGCGGTCGATGTACCCGTTGTATGTATATTTTACTTTCTGTACTAGGGTTACCCCGCGGAGGGGTGCACGGATAGCCGGGTTCTAGAGGGCAACGGGCCCGCATCTCAGGGCATTGAGACGGATGGGGCTTCAGTCTGGAATTGGCGGGCTATTCGCCGCACTCGTAGGGGGTACAGGTTGACCCAGGAGGGGTGCCCAAGTTACTGGATTCCGTGAAGTGCTGGGTGGTCCATTCACGGCGCTGAAAGGGGCTGCCTCGCTTCAGGTTTTGGCGGGTAACTTGCCGCGCCCGTAGGGGTCTAGGATTTCATTGCACAGGCTATCCACACGACCAGGGGAACGTCGGGTTTCAGCAGTGGCTCTGTGAAACCCGGGGATCCCAGATATCTGTATTGTTCTGTGATGCTGTACATTTCTGTGATGTTGCATTTCTTTTCACGCCTTGAGCGAAATATAATATATTGGTATATATATTAGTAGATGTTGTATATGTTTTGCATCCGCGCTAGTCCAGTCCCCGCTCTGTCGTTAGTAAGCTAACCTAACGAGTGATGACGGGACCCAGTGGCGAATGCGGATGGCATATACGTACATCAGTATATTTTCGTTCTTTTTGGTGTGATCAATTGATGGGACTGCATTGATTCGGATCAATGCAAGTTAAAAACAAACCTAATCTGATGTTGTTGGAACACTTTTTCAAAAAGCTGTTATTGCAAGGACGTTCACTTTTGTTTTGCATCGAGATATTCAGTTGGAATATCCTGCTCCTCAGTCGACGAGGCAAGGGCCGAGATCCCTTCACCGGGAGTGACCCCTTGGACAAAAAGTTTGCGTCAGGGCATTAACTTCACTATAGCCGATTACTTTTGCTTTGCATCGCGGTATTCAGTTGGAATATCCTGCACCTCATTCTACGGGGAAAGAGCCGAGATCCCTTCACCGGGAGTGACCTCTTTAGCGAAGGTTTTCGTCACTATATTTAAAAAGCTATCCGTTCCTTCGACGATATCAAGTTCTTTACGTTAAAGGTTTTCGCCAGAAACCATTCGTAGCCCTCCGTCATTTCAGCTAAATATTCGGTAGTATTCAAGCTATGTATTTTGACCTCACGCCAAGGCATAGTGATTGGTAGCTGCCGGGTATTTATCTGTTGCATAGATAGATGTGTTGGTTTGGGACAGTCGTACTACTATTTTGGCCTACGTCAAGGGTATGTACGGGTGGATTCAAATTAACCTGGATAATGACGGGTAGAACTTGACATGTGACTTATGATATTTTGACCTCACGCCAAGGTCATAAGAGCATGGGGCAGAAATCACATCGGGAGTTTCAAAAGAACTGAAACTTGCCAGATATGCGCATACCTTCTGGAGTGTGATACCGTGAACGGATTCCGTCACGTTGTCATGCGATGAGAGTTGGATCCCGATTCCCACTGATGAGTTGGTATACTCCTCGGGTGACCCCGACTAATTCTTCTTTCAGGTTTGGAGGAGAATTTGAGGTACAGTGGGAAGTTTCCAGATTAGATAAATTGGTAACCATTCTGATCTAGGTTAGAGTGCACGCTGAGTGTTTCTTTTCTCTCTCTCTTTGGCAGCGACCATTGACCCGACCCTAAGACAATGACTCAGTGACCAAGTTGACCGAACCTTCTTAACACTGGCTTTTGGATTGTCAGAGTTGCAAACCTCATTGCCACTCCTACTTTTACCCTTTTCTCCAGGACACCCCGTTTTACTACGAACGTCCACTTCCATTGGACAAAACCATCGTATGGTTAGATACGAACTCGAAAGAATTTATTCGAGGATGGTTTCCGGTTCTGGAGAAAATGGATAGGATTATTCAGTTGTCTTTTCCTTTTACCCTCTCTCAGGTTACAAGTACTCCTTGGTTTAGGGGTAGTACACCTATTACGCAAATTGGATTGTCTTCTTCCAAACCTTAGGCTGGTGCCGACCGGTAGGGAATGAAGAAAACCAATTAGCATAACGATGGTGTGCAGAAGGTATTAAGTTCGGACAAAGCAAGGGATTAGTAAGAGGGCAAAGTAAATTGCGACTGATATTCACGACCAAACCAAGTATTTCTTCGCCAATCCTAAATCACCTTTGTATTTCTCCAGGACACTCCGTATCATTACGAAGATCCACAGTTTATTGGATACTCCATCGTATGGTTATATACGAACTCGAAAGGAACTTGTTCCAGTTCGGGGATGGATTCTGGTCCAGGAGAAATAGGAATAAGATTTATTCGGTTGTCTTTTATCCTCACCTTCTCTCGCATTACGAGTGCTCCTAGGACTAGGACAGTACACCCATTATGCTTATTGGATAGTCTTCTTCCAAACCATAGGCTGGTGCCGAACGGTAGGGAAGGAAGAAAACCATTTGGCCTAAGGGGTGTGCAGAAGGTAATGACTAAAGACATATAAAGGGATTTGGAGAGGTGGCAAAGAATTATACGGTTATAGTTGTGAATCTGGATAATGGTAGAGGCATTACTAGGAATACCAGGATACCCCATCGAAACATTTCAATGTTTCAGTTCAACTGTGTACTGTTAAAAGAAAACTGTTTTCCCGATTAGATACTTACTCCAGGGTATGTATTTACCAGGTATGATTCTCACATCTGTATGGCTTTACAGATGATGAGTGGGAGTAAGTTATTGGGAATTGGGTGATCATCCTCATTATATCGGGATTCGTTGTAATCGGTGATATTTGAGGAGATCATCTGGGCTGTTTGCCGGTCGGCAAATATTTGGTTTTGAATATCCGCTGTTATGCACCAATTTCAAATTGATATACCTGTACGTCTATTTTCATAGAGTGAGATATACCTTTTGATATTATGTCGATGACATTTACCTATATCAGTGGATGGTTAGGTAAGGAGCATTAAACAGCGGTGTAATTCTTCTTAACCATAAGTACAGTTTTCAACCTACGACACACAGTGAAAGAGTTATTAGACTCGGCGGACTTATACAGAGTATTGTATGTTGTCCAGTGTCTATTAGGACAGAGGGGTTGGTCCTCATACTATGTTCTGTTTACTTTTAACTTCTCTAGTTCTTAGACATGTGTTTCGTAGAAACACAGGGTCTAAGTTTTGAGAAGTTATAGGTATTTGAATAGAGTAGAGAACCAGGTATAGCAAGTATCGGGATTCTTCAAAAAGATCGAAGATGTAGATACTTGTGTATGGTATTCAGTTGATAGTAATGATAAAGAGATCTTGCTTCTCTTTCAGGTTACTCATAATTGGAAGTATTCCTAAGTTGAGTAACGCTGATCGGCCTCCTTCCATTTAGTTGACATGCGCTGGGGACAGCTGCATGATTTGAATCTGGTTCAATTAAATCAGTGCCTCTGTTTCTATATTGGATATAGAACAGTTCATATCTTAACGATGTTAAGGTACGGGGAGTTGTCCGGTTTATGATTAAAACCAGACACTGGACAACTCAAGGCACGTTTCTGTAATGGCTGTTTGTGGGTTGACCCAGGCTATGACGAGGGTTGACTTTCTACCATCTGGATGAACAATAGCGATATTGTTCTAGACTCGCCACAGTTTTATTAAAGATGGATTTTTTCAGAAAACAGTAGTGGGAGTATGGTAGAACTGGAAGTGATTCCAGAACCACAAACGATTACTGAAGATTTGATAAGGAACCTAAAGATTCAATCTGGATTGACATTCCATTGGCCACTCCGCAGATAAGGTGGGTAACTGCAGGCACCCGAGAGGCACTACGGTAGCCTCAAGGACGGTGACAGGGAAGTTCTTGTTTACCCACAATTGCCATTGCTGTTGTTCCAGGTTACGAGACCCGGCGGGAGGATGAGTATAGCGTCGTTCTAAACCAGTTTTAGAAGTGTACGTCTATATGACTCTGCCAGAGGGTTGTCGTAGTCAGTGGGAGCAGCGGAAGCATTGGTGGACAGGTTGCTTATGTCTATTTATAGACTAGAGCAGATGTAGCGGATGTAGATCATCTATTTCTGACGTGACAGTCATGGGTTTGACTTCATCAGAATAGGGGATGGATCTGTTGAGAAGGTAGTAGGGTGTGATATCCTGGTATTTGGATGATATACACAGAGTAGGAAAGGAAACTCCTACACTACGATCGGTTATACTTTGGTCGTCACACAGTTGTTTCTCCACAAAGGAAATGGATTTTATATCAGACATACTGGTTACTAGATCTATGGTCTTAGATCTAGATTTGGGTGGTTTCCCAATCAGGGTACTTGACAGCATTCTAAGAGTATTTAGGATGGACGACTCCTGGCACGGTAGTGTACCTGCAGGTAATGGAGTCACCCTCTCCAAAGGTGTCTTACAGACTAAAGGGGAGAGGGACGGGCATGATTGGCAGATCACTTGCTCAGGCAATTGAGTCAATCGTGAGATGTCAAGTACCACACCAGATGTTGTTCTTGCACTAGATGCAATAAGTTGACATTAATCCAATCCTGGAGAAACAGTCGGAAGCAGTTTTAGAACATAAGTGGATGTTCTAGGGAAATGATAACGACAGCCTCATTCAGGAGACAGTTATCATTCCAGGCTTCCAAGGTGACATGGACGACAAGGAGGTTGTCAGAGTTATAGTTTTCCTTCTGATGAGGGGCAGTATTTTGGACAGGTGGTCCAAGGCAATACTGAGGGAGGCATGGCGCGCAGGATACTGATTAAGTTCAGTTGACGATATAGTCTAAGAAGTTTGGATTTGGAGTTCATTTATGAGCTAGGTCCCATCAGATATCCAGACATATTCTGAGACAGGTATTGCTCTTTTCGGGCGATGGCTTTCTCCGCGAACTTGAGATATAGAGAGACATAGAAAGAAACAACTAAGCGGGTCCACTCACTGAGGCTATTCCTCGAACGCAATAGTTCCGCAAACGAGCTTTGTGAGACTGACTAGTAGAGGAGTTGGATGTTCGGTATCACACGGGCTGTGAGTATGCGACATCGCAATAATTAGCCTTGAGTGCAAGTGGGAGATTGTTGGAGATAATGCCCTCAGAGTCAATTATTAGGTCACAGGTACGTGATTGTAATGATTGAGGGAGGACCTATCCCGGTAGGACAGTCTTACTCGAGATGATAGTATGCTATCTGGTTTACCTTTATCATCGTGTACTGCTTTAGGTGACCTGACACGTCGCTATTACACGTTGATAGAGCCCCTAGGATTCTTGCTTGACCACCAGCAGTATGAGGGCGATCATATAAGTGGGAGCTGGGGTCTATAAGCTTATCCTTAAAAGGTCCCTAGTCGTGGGAGTTTCGAGACTGGGCATCGATACTCCATTAGTAGACTAGTGTATACAGTCGAGACCCCGACGAGGGGCGGTGGCCGGTCTCACAAGCCACTGGTGTCAGTTGGATCACCTAAGATGTATACAGGTGCTCATTGGGTTATGAGTACACCGGACAGGACTCGCCGGGAACATGCTAGTTGGTCATATACCAGACGTCAGATGGCAGTTCCCTGGTGACATGTGTGCAGGTTAGTTCATCGACCTGGGGATCGTCATTTGTCTCGTGTGAGTTCCCACTGTACTTTGATTACTACCCTACCACGGCTCAAAGGAGTCGTGCAAACAGGTTTTAGTTGGGTACAGTCCCGAGCCACATGGAGGCAGTGAGCGTATCTTCAGGGGTTCGTCTCTCCCGGTATTGGGGGTGAGGTCGTGCTGTGTCTAGGAGAGCCATTACACAAAGTCCTTGGCCAAGGCAAGGAGATTTACTGGTAGGTATTCCAGTAGTATCTCAGGGTGTTCTGGGCTACACTCCGACACGACTTGTACCGCTTTTGGGGGTCTGACTTTTACCAACCCCCTAGGCCCGCCATGCGATACTCATAGACGAACGGACCGGACTGCACGGATATTGTCACTGACAGGCTCAGTAGGGTGTCAGGATGAGTTCGCTCATCGATGTCCCTTTTGGTCAATAGCTGGTGGCCCGTTACGTATTGGCTTATACCTCTGACGTGCTAGTGGTTAAATCCACAGCCATTGTATTGACGAGTCTTTAGAGTCCACCACACTTTCAGTTACTCAGCTTTCGGGCGAAACGCTGTAGAGACCGTATGGAGATATGGCAGGGTTCGATCAGATACGTGCGGTATTGCACGGATGGTGATCGGACGGTTTTTACTAGCCGGCTTTGGCTTAAGCCGGATCTTAGTATTTGATAGTGTAGTTTTGTCTCTTTGCATTTGTATCCGGTCAGAATACAAATGCGGGTGTGTATGCACAGTATCGGGGTTTTCCTGTAATTTATTACGGGACCAGTTTTCTGGAGTTGCCAGTTTGCATTCCGTTCCGGCCGGTTTTCCTTTGTTCTTTCCCGGCCGGACTTTTCCGATGGAGGGGGTTATTTGCAAGTTTGCAAATAACATTTGTGGAGGGGGTTTCTTGCAATTGTTTTGCTTATGATAGCATCATATCTTTTCCACCATCATTTTGATTCTTTTGCATTAATTAAGGTAAGGATGGGTATGGTTTTTGATGTGATTTGGTGATGGGATTTGGGAATGGGCCGGCACTGTTTGGGAATGGAGTGGGGGCCGGCCATATCCTGTGAAGAGGGATGGAATGAATTAAAAATTGTGAGCTCTTGAATTGTTTTTGTTGGTTTGATAAATTAATATTTATTTGATTGCTTTGTGTTATAAAATGAGTGTGCTGGAGTGAAACTTTGGGGAGATGATTAATTAATTTGAGCTCACATCATTCTTTTCCAGTGAGAACCAACAGCTTCTGGCCGAGCTCCTTTTTGGAGGGGATGCTCCATTTTTCTTCAAGCCTTCATGAAAATCTTTGTGCACATATTCCTCCATCATGGCAACTCTCTTAAACCCCAAAGAGACAAGTTTCTACATTATTCTACAGCAAATCTTGGGCGCGTCGGCTAGCCAACTTCGCGCCCGAGTTGCCTCGGTATTGAGGTGGGAGCCCGTAAAAGTACCCGGCTTCGTGGTGCCCTTTTCGACGAGGAGGAGACGGACGGAGATTCCGCGAGGAGATCGGAGTGAAGATGAAGACCGGAGGACTCGGATCAGTCGGTATATCTCTAACCCATCTTCTAGTTAGCTTAGACTTGTTAATGGTTACGATCCGGGTGTTTAGTGCGCGGTGGTGCCGGTTTGCTAAGTCCGCAAAATTAAAGTTTTTCACCGCTTCCGCATTCCGGCGTCGGATTGACGGCCGGGGCGCCGCCGTGCACTTACAGGTATCTCTCCCGAAGACCGGAATGGTGGTGATAGCTTTTTGCTTATTCTCCGGTTTATGGCATCTTTCCGTGTCTTCAAAGTCTGGCAGAAAGTACTTTGTGTCCTCGTATTTGCGGACTTCATTCACGGAAAATGGGTTCAGCTCCCCTGTCACGGTATACTCGAGCCCATCTTTGAAGTACTTCATACACTGATGATGTGTAGAAGGGATGATGTTGCACTCGTGTAACCAAGGCCGGCCGAGCAAAGCGTTGTAGCAAGTCTTGGCGTCAATGAGAACTTGATATCAGTGACAAGCAGCCCGAAGCGTAATGTTAGTATCACAGACCTGAGCGTCCGTGATGACTGGGAGTTGAACCCGGAGATAGTGATTTTATCCCGCGCGAGGTGTTGAACGCTCAAGCAGATTTCTTTCAGCACCCTTACATTTAGGAGATTGACAGAGGACCCATTGTCAACTAGGATCCTCCCTATCTTAATGTCATTGCAGTATCCGGTGACATATAGGGGACGGTTATGCTCACACGTTCCGAGGAGGAGATCTTCATCGTCGAAAGTGATGTCAGCTGTGTGAATTTCTTCCAGCTCGTCCTTTATCTTTTCTTCGGCGAGGAAAGCTTGAAAATGCTCAGGCTCTTGTAATGCCTTGATCAGAGAATCTCTCGCCTCTTTGGATAGCAGAAGGGCATCGAAAATGCTCAGTTGCGAGGGTGTCTTCCTCAGATGTGCCAGAACGTTGTAATCCACATTGTTTTTCTTTGGCGGGTCCTTGGCTGTCAGCTCTTTGATGACTCGATCATCGAGGGGGATATCCTCAGGGACTTTTTCTTTCCCCTTATCTTTTTTGTTCGATCCCTTGTTTGTGGGTCCGAGACTCTTTTCGGGTAACATGCGATTGCGCAGCTGAATGTTCTCGCAGGTCTTCATTTCTTATGTATCGGAGGTAGATTCCTTAAAGAGAGGGCCAAGAGGTATTTCTTCATCAGAATCGCTCCCGAAGGTAGGAACATGCGATCCCCTGCTATCAACCATGTGACAGTTGCCGGCAGTTCTTCTACGCTCGTCTGTCGTGCTCCTTTGTTCCCGACGAGTTTTGCGCTTCATCCGCTTGAAATGCTGTCGATGAGCAACGTATCCCTGCCACCAATTTTTAAAGGCCATGCATTCTTCGGTAGGGTGCGCGATCCTCCGATGATATAAGCAGTAATTCGGATGTACATCCTCTTCGTTAAGGTGTATCCCACCTGGAGTGTTTTCTTTAGAGGGTGGCAGCTTCATTCCCATTGACATGGCATTGGCGAACCGTTTCCTCGTCTTAAGTTTGCTTTTGTTTGCAGCGGATGTGCTTTGATCTAGTTGGAGCATTTCAACATTTTCATTCAGTCGCCGGCGTTTGGCTTTTTTGAATATAGTCAGCTCACGCTCTCGATTAGCTTTGCTTTTCTGGCGGGCTTCATTCAGGAATACGTCAATCATCTCGTCTGACGGTCCTAGGGGTTCTGGTTCAGGGTCCGCCCCCTTTTTCTCTACATCAGGAGCTTCTTCACTATCTACCGGCGAATAATAGATCACGTGGCAACTTGCCACATAATCCTCAGGTTCATCCGACGAGTCTTCTCCCCCATCATTGTCATCATCTTCGTCCTCAAGGATGTGGTTGAGAAACTCTTGGAGCGTGACCGAGGTTCGCGCCTTCTGGTTATATTCTTCCAACGTGTCAATATATTTTTGCAGGTCCGTGCGCTTGTCACCATGCTTTACGGGCTTTTTGGTCTTCTTCTTCTTTTTCGAAGACTTTGATGGCTGGGCCTGAGCGTTTTGATTATCGCTACCAACTCTGGGCATTGGGCACGGCTTCAGCATTCCCTCAATGACCTTGGGTTCCAACGGACTTTTCCACCTGATCGCCGGGCATGCGTGAAGATCCTTCAGCATTCTTTTCATCTTGGCTGAAAGAGCAACCTCCCATGGAGCTTCTTCTATAAAAGAACATGATACCCCCGGTGTGTCCACCTTTTTAGGAGCGTGCGGCTGGGGCGGGCTTACTTTCCAATTCTCGGACAACATGAATTTGCCCTGTTGGTATTGGTCCTCAATCCAGTCTTTGAAGACGGAGCAATCTTTGATTGGATGGCCTACTACTCAGTGATACGGGCAGTAATTAGGATTATTGGCATCGCCTGGCTGCAGCGGATGTCTTGGTTCTAGCAGATTGATGAGTCTATTGCGCACTACCAGCTCGAACAGTCTCCTTGTTTTATCCCGGGGAAACGAGTAAGGACGTCCCAATCTCTCCTCGAGGGATTGGCATGAACGCACGTTGCTTTGGAGAACAACAGGTTTTAAGTCGCTCGGCTGTTGTTGAGTAATAGAGACAAAGGTAGCTTTCCCTTTGCCCTTTTCATTCCGCGGTTCTGTCTTTGAAAAGGAAGGCTTATGTCCCAACTGGTCCATCTTATCAATCAGGGTATGAAAGGTAGCCGGCTTGAAAAACATCATGAACTGGGATATTGTCGCCTGCGGATCAAGAGTACCCACGAACATGCCTACCTCAGGAGCTTCCTCGATACGTTGTTCACACTTCGACCATAAATTTCGCCACCGTATCGCGTACTGCACCCACGTTTCTCCCGGCTTCACCCTAGCGTTAATTAATGCTGTGATGGGGGTGCACTCGCTAGCGCTTGCGAACCTTTGTGTGAACAGTAACTCCATTTCTGCAAATGTCTTAACGGAGTCGTTCGGGAGCTCGGAGTACCATTCAAATGCTGTCTCTGACAGGCTGCCAACAAACTGGCAAAACAACAGTTTGTCGTCACCTCTGATGTTGCCGCATAGAGCCTTAAATTGAGCAACGTGCTGATGTGGATTCCCCGTCCCCTTATATATATGGAATTTAGGGATCGTATATCCCGGCGGATACTTTATTTGGTCGTACCAACCCGGATAGGGTCGTCCAGTCTTAACAATTTGCCCGGCCGCTTCGCTCGCCTGATGAGCTCGTATCTGTTGAGCGATATAGTCATCCAGGACGGCTTTGGAGATGGTCTCCTCCTTGGCTGCTGAACAAGCAGGGAATGGGTTTGACGTCTTCCCCCTATCATTTTCAAGGATAATCGGAGGGTCTTCAGCTGGAGGATCCGGCTGTAACATCATCCCGACCATGTCTTGGAATAAAAGCGCTATTCTTTTTATGTTGGCAGCTTGTTCCGCTGCCTCTTTGTCCTTCTTCTCGAGGATTCTGCAGAGGAACTCAGCATCAGTTTCTTGTTCATGATGCTATTCTGACGACGTCTCCGGGCTTTCTTTTGGCCCAGTGAGTGCAACCATCTATGTCAACATTTTCTGGAGCTTCTGTTGTTTCTCCTGGGCCTTTGTTACGGATCTGGTGAGTGGTCGATGACCCGTAGAGATACGGCTATCCTCTTTCCTGGATGCCATATAAATAGTGTACACCACCATGCCCCCAGACTTAGGGCGCTTAGATTCAGTGCCCTTGGAATTCGTCGCGGACATGGGGACATTCTCCGGCCTTCCTCTTTTGTGAGCGGTCGAAGTTGAGGGAGCCGTTGCAGCGGGCATCCAAGTAGATGACACCTTCCGCGGCATGACAGGGTGGTCCTTCTCTCCCAGAACTTTCATCTTCTTCGGTTGGCGGGAGTGGTCTTGGTCGATAACCGAGTTTTGGACCTGTCGCCAGACCTTGTGAATTTTAGAGGACAGCCGCTGAGAGGGCTGCTCTGGCTTCACCTTTGTAGCGTTCTCCATAGGTGGAGGAGCTTTTCAGCACGGCAGTCGGAGAGTTCTTGCACACCCTCCTAAGTGGTTCAAAACTGTTCCCAGTTGGAACATCATCATCAATTTCCACCATTGGAGCTGGCAGAGTCAGTTCAGAAGGAGAGCTACCCCCAGCCTTCTTTACTCGGCGCCAGTGGCGACGTCGAGCATGGAGAGCGGCCGGACCACCTCCATTGTTGAATCAACTTTTCCATACCCCCTGTTCTGATGAGAGTCTGTTGTTGGCACCAGCCTGTCAAAGACAGATGTCCGCTGAGAGGGAATGGTCAATCTGTCGAAAGCTGACCTTCAAGAATGGAGAGCAGCTTGGATGACCTCAACTACAGCAGGAGTTGGAGTGTCTTTCTCTGGTATTGCGAACCTCTTTGCAGGCCCACTTGAGCTTTACCCCAGCCTGTCGAAGACTGAGGCATTGGAGTTGGACGACTCGCCGAGAGGGGCCGTGGTGGTTGCAAGCCGATCAAAGACTGACTTCTTCGCAACTTCCTGTGACGGCATCTGAACGTTGAAGCTTGTTGGTGGGATCATAGTCCCGAAGAATAGCCCAGTGGTGGCTTGGGTCACTTGTTCCACCGGCATTGTAAAAAGGGAGGCCGCTTGGGGACCGTAGGTCACTCCTCTAGATGAGACAGAAAGGGAGTTGTTGCAATTAGTGCAGTTTGAAGCCATTGATCTTCTATTTTTTCTGCACGGAGCAAGATACCAAATCTTAGTACTACACATCCAAAGGCAACCATAGCAAACTGTGATTCATTCGCGAAACACGACATACGAAGTGTGGAGTGGAAAGAGAAAAAGGTCCCACCGGGCGTGCCAGAATTTGTTTACCGCCGAATACAGAGACGCGACCGTGTAGATTCTTCTTGCCTGAATTTGGGGGCAGATGCTATTCGATTTTATCCATCCACCTCTCTGAAGATGCCAAGTTGATTTATGGCACCATATATCGGAGGTTTAGACGGATGCGGCCGTTGTAGCAGACTTCGTCAGATTCCCCCTCGTTTGAAAGGTTTTTGATTGTGGGGACGCTCTTCCTTGCAGGCGCAAGCCCCTGCAGTTAATTACGCTACCGTATCGCGGTAACAACTTTCTCCTTCTCCAGATGGTCACTTCGTGTCATGTGTGCTTGTTTTCTTTTTGGTTGCCCGTGGATTATATACGGAGACTAATTTATGTTGTCGTCCGTAGGGCATGGATTAGTCCAAATCTGTATTTTCTTAGATTTGGATTTTGGTTTAGGTTTAAGAATCGTTAATCTCATTTGAGACTAAGATCAACTTAAACATTTGTTAAGGATACGTTAGTCTAATTTTAGACTAAGACCAATTTAACGGGATCATTTAGATCCAACAAAAGAGCATTTGGGCTCTATTGTTTTAGTTTAGGACTTTGCAGTCCAGAAGTTTAAGGACATCATAGTTCATGGAGTTTAAGGACATCATAGTTCATGGAGTTTAAGGACATCATAGTCTATGAGTTTAAGGACCCCACAGTCCGTGATAGTTTAGAGACATCATAGTCTGTAAAGTTTAAGGACATCATAGTCCATGAGTTTAAGGACCCCATAGTCCGTGGTAGTTTAGAGACATCATAGTCTGTAAAGTTTAAGGACATCATAGTCCATTTTAAAGACGTCATAGTCTATGGAATGTATGGTTGTCGGGACCCGTCACCTCTTTGAAGACGTTGAAAGATTACAACGACAAATATCAGAGGAGTGAAGAGATGTACCCTTGAACCAATATTGGTTGGGAGATCTGTAGTCCAATTTGGGACCAAGATCAAAGATTTATGAGCATATGGGCTCAATTAATCTGAAGTAGGGTTCTGTGGCCACTTTGGGCTTGGCCCATTTAGTTAAAATATTGAACATTTAACAATGTTGAGCGTTGGTTTGGGCTCTGACAATCTTTTTGTCTTTTATTGAGTGCTGGGCACTTATCATAGCTCTGGGACTTTATTGTTTAAAGAACAATTTATGTTCTCTCAGCACACACGTGAGGAGCACGTGGCGCGCTTGGCGCTGTGCGCCAGTCAATGAGCGCATGGCGCTTATTTTAAGTAGCGCACACATGAGGAGCACGTGGCACGCTTGGCGCTGTACGCCAGACAATGAGCGCAGAGCACTTATGTTAAGTAGCGCACACATGAGGAACACGTGGCGCGCTTGGCGCTATGCGACAGATAATGAGCGCAGAGCGCTTCTGTTAAGTAGCGCACACGTGAGGAGCACGTGGCGTGCTTGGCGCTATGTGTCAGATAACGAGCGCAAGGCGTTTCTTATGAGTAGCGCACACGTGAGGAGCATGTGGCGCACTTGGTGCTATGCGCCAGATAACGAGCGCATGGCGTTTCTTGTGAAATTTGGAGCGCTAAGGCTCTATAGCGCTGTGCGCTAGATTTGAAGTGTTGAAGCGCTTCTTTTAATTGGAGCGCTGAAGCTCTTTATAGCCAGCTTTGCGCTCTGAGAATTAAATTTTCTTTTATAAGAGACTTTGTCTCATGGATCTAAGAACAAAGTTCTTATTTTATAGGAGATGTTTCAATCTCTTATGTTTTTGGTGAAAGGCTTTGCCTTTGTGGATCTGTGATCCTAAGAGAATTGGATTATTCTCCCCCCATTTTTATAATGAGATGCTATGATCTCTTTTGTGAAAGACAATTTGTCTTAAAGATCTATGGTCTAGCATAAGAACTAAGTTCCTTTTCTGATGAGATGTTTTGATCTCTCTGTTTTTACCTTGAAGAAAAGTTCTTCTTCTTAGAGCTTGCTCTTTTCTTTGAAATTTCTCAAAGCTTGTGGGGAAGTTCCTCTATATGAGACTTGCAGTTTTGGGGCCTTTATATAGTGAAGGCTGATTTTTTCAATCGGTTAAGGAGATCTTTTCTCTAATTGATTTGGGGATATTTCCCCCGTTGGATCTTTGATCCAAGGGCTTCTGATTTATAGAAGGAGATCTTCTTGTTTTTAACAAGATTGGGAGATCTTTTCTCATACAGAATTTATTCTGTATTTTGGTGATTTTTAATCACCATTGGATCATTGATCCAACGGTGCTCTGATTTTCAGAGCACAATCTTTCCTGTTTGGAAAGATTGCGAGAAATGTTTCCTTAACAGAATTTTATTCTGGTCAATTGATAATTTTTAATCATGTTCGTTGGATCTTTGATCCAACGGTAGGGAATATTTAGTTCCAGCGCTAGCGCTCACGTGCTTTGCATGTGGTGCGCTGCTTATAGTGCAGGCTAGCGCTTACGTGCTTTGCACGTGGTGCGCTGCTTATAGTGCAACGCTCTTAGCGCTAACGCTCACGTGCTTTGCACGTGGTGCGCTGCCTCAGAGTCTTTGACTCTCAGCGCTGGCGCTGCTTCATTTCAAATTTCAAAATTTGAACAGAGCTTTGTTCTGATTGGGGAAACAAGAACGCTGCACAACTACCAATGATTTCTATATTGTACAAATCACAGACTCGCATATTATACTACATATCATTGGTACTGCCATGATACTGTATGATTGTAATGCTAAACCATATCCTTGTTTATGTGGATACTCTCTATTATGACTTTGTTATTTATGTGATCGATTGATATATCCGTATGTAGAACACTTGTACAACTACTAATGATTGTCATGCTGCATGATCACAGACTAAGATGTTATATTATACATCATTAGTATTGCCATGACACAGTAGAACTGCTATGCTTTTCGTGTTCTAGTTAGATATACTAGTATGCAAAATACTTGTTGATTTTGGTATACGAATACCTTTGCTATAGGTATTCGTATATGTTTGTTGCCAAATGTGGCAAACATGATTTATGCTTTGTATTCTTATGAACTTGAGATGAATTATGGATTTCGTTCTTCGGAACTTGATATTTTTCCATGGATTTGAGAATCCGCAGTATAATTTATAAAACTTGTGAATATTTTCAAAGTGTGGTTTTCTCCCGAATTTGATGATGATGATGATACATCTACCCTAAGCTTTCTATGTATTTATGATGATATACGGTAGTTCGAGGAGGGGGCCGAAGCCTATACAGATATCGGGTAGACGATGTTTTGGTGATCTTCAGTAGTTCGAGGAAGGGGACGAAGCCGATACGGATATCAGGTTGACAACATTTTGGTGGTATCCGGGAATCGAGGAAGGGGCCGAAACCGATTACGGATACATGACAATTCACGGTTGATATCTTGAGGACACCGACCGGTGATAGTCTTGAACATGGTGAAATTAGCTAGGGTTCGAAGACAAGGATGATGATTTTGAGCGTCGATGATGGATACTCGGTAGATGATGGACGCTTGGTGGATGATGGACTCTCGGTGGATGATATAGATGTTATGGACGATATATTTTTATATATTGATGATCTTGTGGATCATGTGTATTGTGCTCCATTCGATATGGCCCGCTTATAGATACTGATGTGATATATATATATATATATATATTTATATTCGTTATCACATAGTATGATAGTATTATTATATATGACCTAGGTAGATTGTTATGCATTTCGATTTCTACCTTGCGATATATTTTTATTCACTGAGTTGACAATTCACCCCCGTTGTGCCTTAGTTTCTTGCAGGACCGACCGCTCGGATTAATAGTGACTTGCTGGAACACTTCCTCCTTTGGGTGATTGCTTTTGGTAGGTGGGCTTCGCAGTCTTATTGTAATCGCCTCTTGTGTGTGTGTGTGTGTGTGTGTGTATAGAGAGAGAGAAAGAGAGAATAATGGAGGAAAGATGCCATAGGAGGGAATTTCCTCCTATGGCGTCGAAAAAATACAATCTCCATCATGTTTTCTGACGATCGGCACCGATCATCTTTATCGTTATCATCTAAGATATGGGTACACCAAATTTCATATGATTCTACAACTTTTCACCATTGAATTAGTGGGTTCAAAATTAATGATTTACCGACAATAAAACTTTTTACATTGCTAAATCAACGGTGAAAAAGTTGTAGAATCACATGAAATTTGGCGTACCCACATCTTAGATGATAACGATGAAGATGATGGATTCCGATCATCGGAAAATACGATGGAGGGCATATTTTTTTGACGTCATAGAAGGAAATTCCCTCCTATGGCCTCTTTCCTCCATTATTCTCATATATATATTCTTTTGGATCTGGTTAAAAACTCTATCGACCAAAACTTGTATATTTGTGAGTTATAAGAGAGACATATATGTTTATGTATTTGGTTGTCGTACTCGTGTGGAGTCGATTGATATTGGATTTGTTATGTTTATGGTTTCGCTTTCTATTCTTCACCTTGGACGTCGTATATTAACTGTGTGGTTGCTCCGCCGTTTGTACGTAGATGCTAGCTCCTATTGGGGATGATTATTATATATTATGCTTTGTATATGGTTTTATTCAAAATTTATAAAGGAGGTGCTGCCTAATTTTAAACAACGAAAATGTTTTCAAATCAAACTTTACTTATACTTCAAAGCAAAACTTGATTTCATTTAGTAACTGTTTCAAAACTTCACTTCTGTTATTCTTTTTAAAAAGAGGTTTAGATTTCCGGTTTCTAGCTTACTTGGGTTACGGTGGGGTCCTTTAGATTTCACATGATTTAAGTGCCGGTCATGTGCCTTTTCTGAGTCGTGACATGTTCACTATCGTCAACTCAAAAAGGATAAGTTGCATTGGAATCGAGAAAGTTCCGTGGAGTTCATAATTGCATAAAAGGTAGTTTACTTGCTGACTCGTTGCCTTCCCCGCTTGCTTTCTTGATATGTTTCCAGGATCACTTATACTAGTTCATCGACAGCGGCTTACCCTCCATCTTCCATCTTTGAAAGAGTGTCTTTGAGCTCGGAAAGTAGGCTCTTTAGAGTAAGGTAGTGAATACTTTCTGACTTGAAAGAGTCTGGGGATGTACAGTTTTTTGAATCTTTTAGATGGAGAAAGGGGAAAACATTAGGAGAGGTTGAAGCTAAATAGTGCAAAAAAGGGAACTTTAGTTTACTAGAGCCATCAACATCTTCTTCTAGTTCAGTGTAAACAATTTCGTTGCCTCAGGATTCGACGAGTAGAAATAAGGCTAGACAAATTTGATAAAATCCTACTCTTCGTCAGAGATCATCTAGAAAGTGAGTAGCTTGAGCAAAAGTTCCCATTGGAAGCACATATGGGAGATGAAACGAAAAGAAAGAATCTAGAATTGCCCGCTCTTTCATTCGCCATTAAAAGAATAAGAATCCGTTGTTCCAGAATCTCCCGAAAAAACGAAATCCTAATCTTCATCTGTGCAGATATAGGCGGACACAATTTCTACCCTTTAAAATAAAAGTCTATCTTCCTCCCTGGTAGCAGCAGTAGCTTTGAGTCCTTACCGGTGCAATTCCTAATGGGCCGTTTCGAGCAAGCTTTTTCTTTTTCTCCCGGCTTTCAACAACGTTCGCTTTAGCTTCAAAAGGCAACCCTATGTCTACACTAGCCTCGTATCTTTCCGTATGCTACTATCTAGACCTTGTTGCTTTTGGCAATTGTTGACCAGTGCTATTTTCATAGAACTATTTCCCTCGTTATTATCAACTAATCTTTTGTAGACTTCCTGATCATCATTTGACCTAGCGCTGAGCCAAAGAGAGAAAAAGCCCTTGATCGCTAGAGGACTCTCTTTTCTAGATACAAAGTCTCAGATGGTTGCTTCTTCGGTGCCTGTTGTTGCCTTTCTCTAGCTTGAGAAAAGAAGCAAACTCTAGAACCTAGGCGCTTTTTTTCATGGTCGCGATTGTTGTATTGTAGTAGGTCAGGGGAAGCTACCGCTTCTACGAAAGCTCTGCTTCCTCGTCTTGCTTCTGGTAAAGCTTCTACTTTGCTTACTTCTCTTGTGCTTGCTTGTGTGAAGGCGTCATAGTCTTTTTGATTTGAATGTGGAATGCTTTTCCCCTTTCTTTTTTAAACCAGACCTTCAAAGTCATAGAAAACATAAGCTGACATATCAAAATGATGAACCTAGCGCATTTATACTTGGCTGGTGTGGTGGCACAACTTCCGACTTCTCCATCATCTCAGGTGATTAGATGGGGACATGATCGCTTTTCATTCTGTGAGGGAAGGTCCTTTCTTCTAGGACCATATGTAACTACCCTAAAAGTCTTATACACTTTTATTGATCCAAAATTAATAAAAGAATATATTTTTGTCCTGCTTTCGAGTTATAAGTTATTTTTGACAATGCATATACAAGAAATACCTTATAGCTCATTGGTTAAGCCTTTCCTCTACTGTCCTATAGCCTGCAAGTTCGAATCTCATCAATTCCAATTATTTTTAATATTTTTCTTTTTAATTTTTCGGAAGCCCATGAGTTGCACGTGCATTACACGGAGAAACGAAGCGTTGCAAATAAATCAAATCAAACAATAAAAACGAGGCATAAATACTCAAATGAAGGCACTGAACGAACCACGAGGCAATTACCTCATTTTTGACCGTCGGATTTTTCCCAAAACCGCTACCGACGGGTGG
Source organism: Agapanthus africanus (assembly GCA_030015575.1). Lineage (NCBI taxonomy): Eukaryota > Viridiplantae > Streptophyta > Magnoliopsida > Asparagales > Amaryllidaceae > Agapanthus > Agapanthus africanus. The sequence continues at coordinate 721,072,817 of CM057337.1, forward strand.
AATAGCCCTAAATCCCTCCAGTTTTTTCCCGTGCATCCCTTCAGCTCCCCACTCCTCCTTTTTCCTATATTTTTCTAAAATTAAACAGAGAGCTCTCAACCTTTCATATACCCTATTAACACTCTTTTATATCATTTTAATGTCTCATTTTAATTCACCTTACCCCCATACTTTATCCTATAAATACCCTAGTCTATTCCAAGCTCTTTCCTTTTGAATTAAACAGATAGTCCACCTTAAAAATCTCTCTCAAAACTATTTTCCTCTCAAGTCCTAATTGAACCATCGCCATAGATACCGAAGCTCCATTCCGCCACGACGACAACGTACCTTGGCCAAGCATCCTCTAGCTCCTCATCATCTGTTAGTTATATGTATGTCCTAGAGGCCATTACTGTACTTAGGATGTATATTGTAGTGGATGCTGGGACATATATAGAGAGGACTTTCTTGCTCGACATGATAGTATGCTATCTGGTTGCTCTTTACCTTAACGTGTATGCTGATTGTCTCTCTGTTACATGTTGGTAAAGCCCTTAGGATGTGTGCTTGACTACCTGGACTATGATGCGGATCATACTAGTGGGGACATGGTAGTCCATAAGTACATCCTTCAAAGTCCCTAGTCGTGGGTGTATCGAGACGGGGCATCGATATACCAGAGTAGACTAGCGTGTACCTTCTCGACCCATACAGATGGGCGATGGATGGTCCCATATCCATTGGTGTTTGACATCAGAGATGATATACGGGTGCACAGTAGAGACTGGGTACACTGGACGGACTCGCCGAGAACTCCCAGATGGTATTATACCTCACGTCAGATGGCAGTTCTCTGGTGACACTGGTACAGAGTAGTCTGTTGACCCGAGATCGTCATAGAGTCTCGTGTGGTTCCCACTGTGCTTTGATTTCCATCTTACCACGTCCAAGAGGGCGTGCAAAACGGTGGTTTTTGGGTACAGTCCCGAGTCACATGGAGGCAATGAGCGATAGGAGGGGATTCGTCTCTCCCGGTATAGGGGGTTGATGTTGCGCTGTGTTCGATTGGCTATAACAGGAAATCCCTGGCCAGGGTTGCTGAGATTTACTGGTAAGTGTTACCAGTAGTTTCTCGAATTGTTATAGACCTCATATCGACACGACTTATTGAGCTATTGGGGTCTGACGTTTTACCACCCCTAGGCGAGATATGCGACATATCAGACGATCAGACCGGACTGTACGGTAGTGTTACTGGTTGGATTCACTGGAGTGTGAGCGGGCTTGCTCGTCGATCTTCAGATCGCTCAATACCCGGGTGGCCGTTACGTTTAGCAGACCGCTTGCGGCTTGTGGGTGTTTGATATGATCATCATCTGCTGCCGGCGTATTGACGAGTCTTTAGAGTCCTACACAGAGGTTTCCTGGCTCAAGCGAAACGAAATAGGAGCGCATATGAGATATGTGCGGGACCGAGAATAATGCGTGTATGTGATACCGTATTTCATTCTCGCGATGAATGTGTCGTATGGTTATATGCGATATAACCTAGTTATCGAATCGAGGGTTGATTCGATAAGCCGATACATTGGATACTAGTCGGTTATATGCGATATGACCGGATCATTAAATCAAGTGTTGATTTAATGATTTAATGCATAATTATATATTTGATATATTACTTTGCATTAGCTAGTATAGGTTCACTTTATATGGATTTTCTCACTCAATGTGCAAGTTGTATATGTGATATACTTTTGTGCATATACTTTGTGTCATGTTTGATGATACATGTTGACTTGTGCTTGTGTAAAGATTAAACCAAGGTTATATGAATGGTTAGGGTTTTATATACTTATTCATTTATTTATATTCATTATTCATTTAAGGAAAAGAAAAGAAAAATGGTGGCATTCTTTTGTTCATTCATGAAGCTTCATGAATACTCTGACTTAGTCACCATTTTTGTCTTCATTCATAACCTAACCATTCACTTAACTTGGGTTTAGTCTCTACACATAACCATGGTCATGTTATGATAAAGATAGGACTATTCTTTTCTTTTTAATTAATCTTATCATATCATTTCTTCTTCTTCTTCCTTCAACTCAAGAAGAAAAACCTAGACTACATCAATGGTGGATTGATGATATGAGTGAGAAATCCAAATCTAAAGTTTACCCACTTCCTATTTCTTCATCCTCTACTTCTTGCCAAGTAGTAGAGTGTGTTTCCTTCACAAGTTTCTTGACTTGGTGAAGTGAGAGCTTGATCTTGCGATGCTTCGACGTAGATCATCTTCGGCATGGACATCGACGACCTAGCTCGCCTATTCTCCGATGAAGCCGACGCTAGAGCCCAGGATTTGTGTAGGACAGCGAGAGGACTTCATTGCGGAGCTATGGAGGTGGAGCACCGGATCTACAAAGGTTGTATTTCCGATTCTCATAGTTAAGTGTTAACTAGTTAGCTTTTTCGCCTAGTTTTCTAGCAAACGATCCGTAGTCGGGCTTCTCGGCACCTAGATTTTTTGAAAATGGCATGTTCGATGCCTTGTGAGACCTCATTAGGGTGCCTAGGAACCCTACATCATCATCACCACCAATGACGTCACCACCATCCAACACCATCGCCGTTGTAGAATCCGTAACAACCATGCATCGAAACCTATCTTGCTTGTAATCAACTGGAACATTTTTCCGTGTGCCGTCGGTCTCGGTTCTTCAAACCGAGACTACTTCTCTCCATTCCATCATTTGTACAAGTGCGATTGGTTGTCGAGTAAGTCCCTCCTCCTCCTCCTCTTTCAATTCGATTTCTCCCCATCATTATTTAAAACAAAAACCGACAAAGTGGAGTTAACAATTAAAATCATTTCTTATAAACATTTTTATAATATTTGATAGGACAATCTAAGTCACACAAATACTTCTAACACCACTTGAAATATTATTCATCTCATTTACTTTTAATGTGTTCATAATTTACTACGAAATAAACACACATATCAAACACTTTTCATATAAATACCATGAACTTTAAAAGTAACATTTATATCGATACCTATAAATATATATCTCTAGAAATTTCACGGGATAACGACCAACCCCACTCACAACACCATGGTTTCATAGCACGATGTTTTGGTTAAATTTTATTTAAAAGAAACAATTTACATTAAAATACCATCACTTTTATAAAATGTTTTATTGCTATTTTTAAATCCTTTGCAATTTCGCCACTACAACCCTTTTAGGGGTATCTATCTATGGATGGTATGGGTTATCGCACATCCTTGAGATAGTAGAGTGAGATACAAAGCTCCTCATGGAGAATTCGGTCTTGAAAGGAAATATAAATACGGTTTTTAAGAAATATGATTTTTTTTAAACAAAACAATCTTTGAAAAATTTATATAAAATTATCAATCCGTATTTTCAATAAAAAACTTGTGAAAATATATTTTTAAAAGGAAGATTGAAATTTTAATAAAATACCAACAAGTTTCCAAAAGTAGCAGTTTTCATAAAAATAGCATAAACTTTTAAAAGCTAGGTTTCATCGCTAAAATACAACTAAAATTAAAATACATGTTCATAAAAACTCTTAATAATACAAACCACTCTCGAGGTTTATTTTTAAACAATATTAAAGTATTTTTCATAAAACCCCCTCGAGAAACGCAAACAATATAAATACAATGTAAACAATCTATAATAAAAATTTAAGGGCTCTAGATTAATATAGGTTTAAGCGGTATCATTTCTCTTAAGCCCCGGGAAGCCGGAGAAAGTGAGTGCTTGTCTATTCAGGTTAAACAAGTTTCACGGAGTTATCAATAGCAATTGTCTTGGAAAAATACATAAATCCCGCCGTCCATGTGCAGCAGTTGCATGATTACTCCCGAACTTAAGAAATTCAAGAGCTAAATTCTTTCATCAGATATTTACTCTAATCTGAATACAAACTCAACTGGGATCTAAACTTTAACATAAACTTGAACCCTTGATCATGAATCAGAACACTTGAATTTGAATATCCCAAAACTTGAATACTAGAATACTATGACTTGACATGAACTTAACATGAATACCAGAACACAATGGTTGCTATTGAAACTGACTTGACTCGAACCATGAATACAATTTGACATGAATACATAAACACTTGATACGAATACTTGACATTGACATGAACTCAATCTTGCAACTTGATGTATTCATGGATTCGAACAAGGCTAGTAATATTAACTATAAACTAGAATACACGGGGTGTTGGGGTAGTTCAAGTACGAATCCAACAAAATCTCAGGAGTCCCCCTAGATCATGAATCCATGTCTACTAATACAAGCAAGCTATCATAAGGGCCCGTATTTCCTTACTTCTGGATTATAACCTGTTGAGTTTGGAATACTTCAACACTAGGTTAAAATCTCATTACTAACACTTGATTCGGGCCCGTGGTTCCTTACCCTTGGATTAAAGCCTGTTGGGTTCAAGAACACTCTTGAGATTGGTTTGCATTCACCTATGAACTTACGTTAACTTAGTTTTTCTATATAGAGACCTTTAAGGACACTTACATGCACTTCATGTTCATTATATCTACACTACACGGCCATGCTATACTATGCTCATGTTACTTTTTCATGATATATATAGAACTGCATGTTAAATAGAATTTCCATGCTTACATTAAATGACATGTTTAAACACCATATCTCATAGTCTATTACTTCATGATATCCATTTTTCTTCGTCATTATATTTTTATACTTCACATCCTTTTTTCTTGGGAACTTACCGAGCGAAAGTTCGCTGACGGGTATTCTACCCACCTTTGTTTCTTGGGGCCTAGACTAGTTATCATTTTCTTTCAATTTATGTATGCCACCTGTTTAGGCATTTCTTTTCTTGTATTTCCTTTTCAGTTGAACTCATGTATTGTAAATGTATCAAGTTTGAATGTAAATAAAGTTGTTGAAGTTTAAATCTTATGTTAATTTCTTGTCATTTTATATTGCTCATTTACGCTAAGCGTATTTATTCCGGGAAATGAGCTTCTCGGAATAAATACGTCGCGGGCTTGTCATGTTCCCGTTTCCGTCTACCGGGAAGCGGGGCGTGACATGTTTTGTTGGTGGCCCATGCATGTCCGTTCTACATGAAGTCGTAAGCAATATATCACAAGAAATATGAAATTCAACAACATTACATTCCTTGAAATTCAATTTCCGTTGAATCTATCCTAATCTTTCTTCTCTATCTAAGGTGATGGATTCTCTCAACAACGCTAGCGCCAACGCCAATGGAAGTACACCACCACCACCTACCTTTAACGCTCTTCCACCTCCCCCACCATAGCCGCTCCACTCACAGAACAGACGATACTTCTGGAGGCTATCAAAATCCTGCTTGAGGGTCAGCAGGCTCAAGGCATGATTTTGCAGGAGCTCGCTCTCCTTCAACAAAGTTTCATCCGCTCTGAAGCAGAAGTACCGGGAGTGAAACAATTTCGAGTATTACACCCGAAAAACTTCTCAGGGAAAGAGAAACCACTTGAAGCAGAGGAAAGGACTCAAAGCATAGAAGATGACCTAGCAGCAACCCAAGTTTCAGAAGCGGTGTGGGTCAGAATAGCAAAACTCCAACTTACTGACAATGCAAGAGTCTGGTGGAAAGCCGAAGAGAGCCGTCTTGAACAGCCGATCGAGTGGAAGATTTTCCGTGATCTCTTTGACGCCAAGTATTTTCCGGAAACCATACACTTCGAGATGGAACAGAAGTTAATTCACCTGCAACAAGGATCCATGTGGGATAAGTCGGTGGATAAGTATGATGCCGAATTCACCATGCTCGGCAGATTCGCTACCCATCTAATTCCTACTGTCGAAATCAGAGCCATACGCTTCCGGAAAGGATTAGACCTTGAGATCCAGGCTGCCCTAGTAACGGGAGAATACCTAACACATGAAGCAGCTCTGAAGTCAGCCCGTCGCTATGAAGTTGTCATTAAGAAGAAGAGAATGCCACAGTCAGTCGGTATGAAACGTCCCGCCAACCAAATAACTGGAGGAGCCTCTTCTAGGCTAACTTTCCCAGAGCCATCTATGAGGCCAGGAAGATCATTTTCCGAGACTGAACTAGACTTCTATATCTATTGTAAGAGGACCGGACACCAGATCAAGGATCGCCGTTGAGCAAATGGTCTTTGTTTGATATGTGGATCACCTTCACACACTGTAGGAACTTGCCCACACAACTGAACTGGCCCAGCCCCCGCAGCTAGATCAGCTATTCAAGCTCCACCTACTCGTTTAGCCTTTCCTGCACCACCTCCACGCAGACCACCCTTACCTCGTCAGCCATCGATGTACCGGCGTGCACGGAGAAATATGCCGAGACGTCAGACTTTCACTTTGGCGGTCGTAGAGGCTAAAGCCATAGGTTAAGATAACACTGGTAAATCTCCTCCCATCTTTTTCAGCCTTTTCAAATACTTGCATCCTTTTGTTCTTTTATCTACCTGAACTTTTTCACGCACTTTTGGTATGATATAAGTAATTCCCTCACCACTGCTTTAACCAAATTTTTCTTGAATCTGTTATAACATCCCTCTTCTATAAATTTCGAGGATGAAATTTTTCTAAGGTGGGTAGGATGTAACAACTCTAAAAGTCCTATACACTTTTATTGATCCAATGTAAATAAAAGAATGTATTTCTGTCCTGATTTCGAGTTATAAGTAATTTTTAATAACTTGTATACAAGAAACTCCTTATAGCACACCGGTTAAGCCTTTCTTCTACCGTTCCATAAACTGCAAGTTTGAATCCCATCAGTTCCAATTATTTTTAATATTTTTTTTAATTTTTCGGAAGCCCAAGAGTTGCATGTGCATTACACGGAGAAACGAAGAGTTACAAATAAATCAAACAATAAAAATGAAGTATAAATACTCAAATGAAGGCACTGCACGAACCATAAGGCAATTGCCTCATTTTTGACCGCCGGTTTTTGCCCAAAAACCGCTACCAACGGGTGGAATAGCTCCAAATCCCTCCAGTCTTTGCCCGTGCATCCCTTCAGCTCCCCACTCCTCCTTTTTCCTATTTGATTTTTCTGAAATTAAACGGAGAGCTCTCAACCTTTCATATACCCTATTAACACTCTTTTATATCATTTTAATGTTTCATTTTAATTCACCCTACCCCCATACTTTCTCCTATAAATACCCTAGTCTATTCCAAGCTCCACCCCTCTGAATTAAACAGAAAGTCCACCTTAAAAATCTCTCTCAAAACTATTTTCCTTTCAAGTCTTAGTTGAACCATCGCCGTAAACATCGAAGCTCCGTTCCATCACGATGACAACGTACCTTGGCCAAGCATTCTCTAGCTCCTTATCATCATCACCAATGACGTCGCCGCCATCCAACATCATCACCGTCGTAGAATCCGTAACAGCCATGCATCGAAACCTATCTTGCTTGTAATTAACCGGAACATTTTTCCGTACGCCGTCGGTCTCGGTTCTTCAAACCGAGGCTACTTCTCTCCATTCCATCGTTCGTACGAGTACAAGTGGTTATCGAGTAAGTCCCTCCTCCTTCTCTCTCAATTCGATTTCTTCCCACCATTATTTAAAACAAAAACCGACAAAGTGGAGTTAACAATTAAAATCATTTATTTTAAACATTTTTATCATATTTGATAGGCCAATCTAAGTCACACAAATACTTCTAACACCACTTGAAAGATTATCCATCTCATTTACTTTTAATGTGTTCACAATTTAATGCGAAATAAACACACATATCAGACACTTTTCATATAAATACCATGAACTTTAAAAGTAACCTTTATATGATACCTAGAAATATATACCTCTAAAAATTTCACGGGGTAACAACCTACCCCACTCACAACACCATGGTTTCATAGCACGATATTTTGGTTAGATTTTGTTTAAAAGAAACAATTTACATTAAAATACCATCACTTTTATAAAATGTTTTATCACTATTTTTAAATTCTTTGCAATTGCGTCTCTACAACCCTTTTAAAGGAACCTATCTATGGATGGTGTAAGTTATCGCACATCCTTGGGATAGTAGAGTGAGATACAGAGCTCCTTACGGAGAATTCGGTCTCGAAAGAAAATAAAAATACTGTTTTTAAGAAATACGTTCTTTTCTAAACAAAACAATCTTTGAAAAATTTATATAAAACTACCAATCTGTATTTTCAATAAAAACAACTTGTGAAAATATATTTTTAAAAGGAAGATTGAAATTTTAATAAAATACTAACAAGTTTTCAAAAGTAGTAGTTTTGTTGGGTTATGTTAGCGCCCTGGCCATTAGCCGTGGCCGGTGTGGAACAAAAACCGGTGTTTAAAAACTTGACGCTAACGAAACCCGCTAGAATCGAACCATAAACCTATACTAGCAAACTACAAAGTGCTAAACTATTGAAATAAAAATGGTTATACCGAATGAACCAAGTTTTTCAGTTTTCTACCATCTTCCCAAGCTCATCGAGACGTCCTGAACTGAACTTGGTCGCCGGTCTTCTTTCGTCGATGATGATCCACCAGAGGGATGTAGCACTTGACTCTAGCTCCACAACATAAACAAGTGAAGTTGTTAGTGTATATGCCCTAGAGGCCATTACTGTATCATACTAGTATGTATATTGCTTGATGGAAGCTTGGGATATTCACAGTTGTATAGACAATCTTGCTTGAAATGGTAGTATACTACTTGGTTTGTCTCTACTTTAATGTGTACATGTGTTTCTTTTATTATATCACCTATACGCATTAGTGGAGCCCTTAGGATCTTTGCTTGATTACCAGCGTTGTGATGGCAGTGACACTCGTGGGGGCTAGGTAATCTGCAAGCACATCCTTATTTACACGTCCCTGGTCGTGGGATTATCGAGACAGGGCATCGATACTCCGGAGTAGACTAGCGTATGCGCTCCTCATCCCAGCACGGGAGACGGCCTATCCCACAGCTGTCAGTACGTCGTACTTGAGATAGTATGCGGGTGCTCGTTGGGTTACGAGTACACTGGACAAGACTCGTCGGGAACTGTTGGTTGGTATTATACCTATCGTCAGTTATCAGTTCCCAGGTGGCATGAGTACAGCTTAGTCCGCTGACTTGACACTGTCACTTCGCCTCAAGTGTGTTCCCACTGTACTTTGATTACTACCCTACCACGGCTCAAAGGAGTCATGCAAACAGGTAGTAGTTGGGTGCAGTCCCGAAGCACTTGGAGGCAGTGACGGTTAGACATGATTCGTCTCTCCCGGTATTGGGGGTTGGCATCGCGCTGTGTCTAGGAGAGCCATTACACAAGTAGTCCCTGGCCAGGACAAGCGGGATATACTGGTAGGTTTCCAGTGTTATCTCAGGGTGTTCTGGGCTACACTCCGACACGACATGTACCGCTATTAGGGGACTGACGTTTACCACCCCCTAGGCCCGCCATGCGATGTTATCAGAAGAACAGACCAGACTGTACGGAGATTGTCACATACAAACTCAGTAGGAGTTCAGATGGGTTTCACCTCGTCCGTCTTCTTATCAGCATCTACCTGGGGGCCGTTACGCACAGCTAGTGCCGCTTGCGGTCTGTGGTTAAATCCACTGCCAGCGTAGTGTCGAGTCTTTAGAGTCCCACACAGAGGGTTATTCGCCTTTAGGTAAAACAGAGTAGAGGTCGTATGGTTTTACGACAGGGTTCGTTCATATCCGCGCACTTGTGCACGTTTGGTGTCCGGACAGTCATTACTAGCGGGCTCTGGTTTGAGCCGGATCCTAGTATATGTTTTGGGGTTAGTTTTATCTCATTGTATTCATGTTCCTCGGAACACGAATGCGGGTGTGTATGCACAGTTGTTTGAGGCGGAGGAAGAGGATTTTCATTAGGGTTTTGGAATGGGTGTGTAGGCACAGTTGACAGTCGTCTTTTTCCAAACCCTAATGAATTTGTGATATATATATTAATAATATTAATTAAATGTAATTGTGTCATGGTTGGGTGTGTTGACTTGTTGACCAAGATTGACTAGTTGACCATGGTTGAAACATTGACCATTATCATTACACATCAAAGATGCTCTTTGATCTTTGCAAAAAACATTTAATGTGATATGATAATGGTCTCATCAAACCATCCATCACCTTTTTCCATTTTGGATTAATATTATTATTAGATAATTCACTTATATTGTTATGGTTGTAAAATACCATCCTCATTCTATCATAACCATTCTCTCTCCTCTCTTCTTCCTCCTCCTCCTCTAGTTCAAGGAGATCCATTCTCATGAGTTGAGAAACCTCTCCTTGAGATAAAATACCCTAAACCACTCTCTACTCACTCTAAGGTTGAAGGTCTAGCAAGCCAAAGACCTTAGTTCTCTCAAAGTTCGAGAAAGGAGCTCAAGGAAGAAACCCTCAGGTGGATCCATCTTTGACGAAAGAAGGCGACGAGGAAAGCACCATCCAAGGACTACAAAGAGTTCAAGAAGAAGGAGTTCAAGTGAGGTATAACCCCTAACCGAGTAGATAAATCTCTAGTTAGGTTGCTAGTGTGTAGTTTAGCCAAGATCCGTTTCTGCAAGTCCATGTTACCTCTCCCGGTTCTTTCGGGCTTGCGGAAATGGTGAAAAACAATTTTTAGGGTTTAGGTAATTTTTCACCATTTCCGCAAGCCCGAAAGAACCGGGAGAGGTAACATGGACTTACAGTGGTATCAGAGCCTAACTAAACACACCCTAGCATGTTAGCAAAGTATTTAAAATATCGACCGAACGAAAAACCCGCAAAACACCCCGGAAAACCCTAGTTTCTGCCGATTTTTTTCTGCTCAAAAAGTAATAAATCATATCTTAAAAATCGGTTCGGGGTTTTTAAAGAACAGGCAAGAAAAACGATCGCACGAGCCAACCAACTCACCGCGGTTCCGCGGCCGAGTTGACTCGGCCGTGGATCGTTTCTCCTGCAGTTTGTTTCTGGTGGTATTTTGGGATTTTTGGGATGGTTTGTTTCTGCCCAGATTTTCCAGAGAACAAGTTTTTTTTTGGGGTGGTTACAAATCCGTATTTTGGTCGATTTTCTGTAGACTTTGGCTAATGGTTATATCTGTAATGTTATATATGTATTGAAGTCTGCTAATTGCTATACATCGATTAGTGGGGGTTATACATATCTGTGATCTGTGATGTTGATGGTTTGTGTATATGAATTCGTTGGATTGTCGCGGATGAATAGCCGGGGGGAATTGTGAGATGAGAGTTTTGTTTATCTTTCAATTCTTGTAATATGTAAATTGATGTAATATTATTTGTATGGCCGCACAACCGGGTCGGGGTTGTAGCCATCATTGTATAATTTCTTTTTACTGTTTTTGCTCCTAGGATAGACCCAAGGTGGGGTGCACAAACTACCGGGTATCTCGAAGTGCCGAGTGGCCTACTCACGAGTTGAGGGAGGTTGCTTCGCTTCGGGTACTTGGCGGGTAGTTTGCCGCACCCGTAGGGGTCTAGGGTGGGGTGTGGCTATTCATCGCGACCGTGTAATCCGCTTTTCGTTACAGGCTCGAATGGATTGCGGATTCCTAGTATATCCAATGTATTCATCTGTGATCTTAATGTCTATCATTGCTATATATATATACGATATCTATTTAGGCGTTGCTTATGTTTTGCATCCGCGCTAGCCCAGTCCCCGCTCTGTCGTTAGTTAAGTAACCTAACGGGTGATGACGGGGCCCCGTGGCGAATGCGAATGGCATAAGCGTACGTCATATTTTGGTTGTTTTCTTCAATGGTAGGATTAAATGATGGGACGCATTGGAATTAATGCAAGAAAATAAACTAAGTAAAAATCGTTGGAACACTTTCAAAACTACTCGGTTCTTTTCAAAAACCAACTTTTAAATGCAGAGCTTGAACCACTCCTTTTAAAAGCTATCTCGTTCCATCGATTATATCAAGTTTACTACGTTCACGGTTTCGCCAAAACCATTCGTAGCCCTCCATCATTTCAGTTAAATATTCTGTAGTATTCATGCTATGTATTTTGACCCCGCACCAAGGCATAGTGATTGGTAGCTGCCAGATATTTATCTGTTGCATAGATAGAATGCGTTGATTTGAGACGGTCGTACTGCCATTTTGGCCTACGTCAAGGGTAGGTACGGGTAGGTTCAAATTAACCTGGATAATGATGGGTAGAACTTGACATGTGACTTATGACATTTTGACCTCACACCAAGGTCATAAGAGCATGGGGCAAAAATCCACATCGGGAGTTTCATAAGTACTGAAACTTGCTAGCGCTGCATACCATTTGGAGTGTGATAATTCTGGTAGGATTCCTTCAGTTTTGTCACGCGATGATATTTGGATCCCGATCCTACTATGAGTATATGCTACTCCTCGGGAAATTTCTCACTTAAAGATCAATGCTATAAACCTAGTAGGTGTCTAGAAAGGTGTTAGCGGGGCTATGCTCCCATGGAAAAGAGGTTCTTAAATTAAGGAACTTCGCGAAAGCGTTGGAAAACCTCCCTCGAAGTACCGAAACTGGCCTGGCTGAATGGTTAAGCAAGTATTGTGCGGTGAGATTGATCCCGACTAATTCTTCCTTTATAGTTTGAGAAGGGATTCGAGAGACAGTGGGAGCCATCCTGTTTAGACAAACTAAAAACCACTCTAAACTTGCAAGAGCATCATGCTAAAGTGTTTCTTCTCTCTCTCCTAATTGCAGCGACCATACATCATGACTGGACTTAAGTTACTACTAGATAAAAACATACTGACAGGGCCAAACTATAAAGATTGGCTCAGGAATGTCAAAATGGCAATCACTTATGACAAGTTGGGGTATCTTCTTACCACCAAAGCTCCCCCTGTCCCAGGTCCCAAAACCAGCGTCGCGGATAGGGAAATCCGTAAGACCTGGGAAATCGACTGCGCGAAGGCCAAGTGCCTCATGCTTGCCTCTATGGACAACGAACATCAAAGGAGGCATGAGAATATGGACCTCGAATCCATATTTCTCCATACAAAAGAACTGTATGGAGAGCAATCTCGTATCGCCAGATACGAAGTGTCGAAGAAGTTGTTTTCGGCAAGATTGGCCGTCGGATCATCGGTAGCGGAACACGTACTTAAGATGATTGGCTACATAGAGGAGCTCGCGGACCTTGGGACCATGTTGGAGAATGAGCTCTATACGGACTTGATTCTTCAGTCCCTTCCTTCCACTTACGCCCAGTTCATCCTGAATTTCAACTTGCAAGAAAAGGAAGTTGAACTTTCTGAGCTCCTCAACATGCTGAGGAGTGCAGAGGGCACCCTACAGAAAGGTAGGGAAACATCCACTTTGTTTGTAGGAGGATCTTCCTCTTCTAGGTCCAAGGCGAAAGCCAAGGGAAAGAAGAAGAAAACCCCCGCCAAACCAAGGGGCGGTGTTTGTAAGAAGGATACGAAAGGAAAGGCAAAAGCAACAAAGGTAGCAGGGAAGCTTGTGGATAAGGAAGAATGCTTTTACTGTCATAAGAGTGGACACTGGAAGAAAGATTGCAGTTCTTGGAAGGCCAGAACACAGGATCTGAAGCAAGTTGCGGCTTCAGCTTCAGGTGTGTATGTTATTGAAAAATGTGTAACACCCGAGCCCAATAATACTATTTATATTACTAGTTGAGGGTTATATACTGCTCATTCCAATTATCCTGATTATCTGGTGTTTATTGCTAAATTTTAACCGGTTAAGTCATTTTGGCACATAACAAATTTTAACACCTAAAATGAAATTAAAAATATCCATGTTGGCCTACTCGTCGCCACCAGTCGCGTGGTAGCGTCCGCACGTCGAGATTCCGTCCCGTTCGGCTAAACGGGCAAGTTTGGACGACTACGCGCGCGTACAAGTGTCCGACTTGGGGGCATGCATTTTAATCATTAAACAGCTCTTTTCAAAATTTGGAACCCGCTTAAAATCCTATAATTTGAATTTGGAACATTTGGGCGCAACCCGGGCGCGATTTGGAAATGTTTCATTTAGCGCCAAAAAGGCCCATTTTAATTAAATATCATAAAATTAAAATATATACGATTATAATCTTCTTAACTGTTAAATCCTTTAAAATCTTTCAAATCTCCTTTCAAAATTGTGCCTCAGCCAATCACGAGCTCTTAAATCAACTCGTGGGCCCCCCTTTCCCTCTCTATCTCTCTCCGTCTCTCTCTGTCTCTCTCTCTATATTCTTTTTCTCTCTCTCTCTCTAAAATCTTTCTCTCAATCTCTCTCTCTCTCTTCCTTTATAATTACGTGTCTCCCCTCCTTCTTCTCCATCACGAGAACCCACCGCGAGAAACCTCTCACAACCCTAACCCTAGCTCCTCGTGCTTGCGCCGCCGACCTCCCCGCGACCTCGCCGTCCTCGCCACCTCGGCCTTACCTTACCCTCTTCCTCCTTCCTCCGCTCTCTTCCGCGCCTGCACCCAACCCCGACGACATCACCCGGCCGCAGATCTCGCCGTCGACGCCGCCTCCCGTCACCGACGACGCCTGCGACCCCCTCTCTTCCTCCTCGTCCTGACCTCGTCGTCGCCTTCCTCCTCCCCTCGCCGGACCACCACCAGACCCGAGCCCGACCCTAGCACCAATCCCCGGGTCGCCGGGAAACGCGCCGTCGATCATCGCCGTCATTGCCAGAGCCACCGCCGACACCTCCTCTCTCTCCTGCCACCCAGACCAGGCCACTACATCCCTCGTCGCGGCTGCAACAGAACCAGAAACCCTTCAGCCTAGGCTGCCGCCCTCGCCGCATCTCCTGTTCACTGCCGGCGCGCCCATCGCCGTCGGGCCCGTCGTGGTTGCCCCTGGTTCTTCTCTGTAAGCATCACTTTACTTCCTTTGGTGCAAAACCCCCTCGCTAGTCGTTTGCCCGCATGTATCGTGTTTGCTAACTTCGTTGTTTTGACTGTTGCCGGATTCCGGCCGTGCCGCCATTTGGACCCGACGCTCCAGCGAAGTACCCTGGTCCGTGTGGTCCCGTTGTTCGCTGTTGGGACTCGATCCGTGGCCCGTGCACCCGTCTCGTGTTTTCTGCCGATATCGCATCCGTGCTTTCCGGTTTGCGAAACCGTCGAGGCAAGATTTCTTGCTACATGCTACCTTAAACTAATTAAATGTTTGACTCACAAACTCGCTATATTAACTAGTATTGCTACTTATCTCATTGGACGAAATATGATGTACATTATAATACTGCCACTTAAATCGTATTTTGCCACCATAGCCTTAATAACAACTACCTGCTAATCATTTTAATATTTAGAGGATAATAGTCGCACACTTATATATTTATTGCCTGCTGTTATTAATATTGCGCTACACTGTGATTATTGCACCCCAAGGGTGCTTGAACCTGTTAATAAGAGAGTACAAAGCATCACTGTGTTTACATGGAATAATATCGTTATTTGCTGTTCCTGCTGTTGTCCCTTATTCGTTACTATACCTGTTATCAGCATACATTTGATTGCACTACATATTGACCGATCTTGATACACCTGACACATGTACTGATACACCGGACATGACACCCTATACATATCGACTCAACCTGTTAAAACGTGACCTGACCTGTTACCTGATTTCATGCCTAATGCCGACAAACCTGACCATTCCTGCTGTCTATCCAGACAGACCTATTTACACCTGATTTTGTGTTGGCATTAGTCCTTGACTATTGAATACCTGACCTGACATACATAACTTGGGGGTATGGGGAAATCAAAGGTGAAACCGACTTGTAACTCAACAGTTCGATACTTGTTCTGATCAGTCTTACGGGCTTGGCCAGTCCGGGAGTGATGATGCTGACATCACTCATCCATCCTACTACCTATTACTGCTTAGCGGCACGTCTCGGATTCAGCCCCGAGGACCTTGACCGTGGTCCCGGGCACGCACGGGATACTATTGAGTTACATCGACGATTCATCAATTGATTTCGAAGACTTTAGGGTAGAAACCTGATAGGACAGTTTAGTTACCGCTGCACTGTTAATCCATAGTACTGCTTTATTCATGTTCATACCTGCATTGTTTACTACCATGTTTATACTATATACTTGATGTCACGACGCGCTGACGTCTGGGTTTTGCATGGCCCAGATTCCGTACCACTGTCGACGACCGAGCAGGAGTACTTCAGCCAGCAGGCTGAACTGTGAGTTCCTTAGGGTTTAGTTTATTTATTTTCATTTCATTTCCAGATGTGAGCCCGCATTATGGGACGTACTGTTTATTTATTGTATTGGATCATTTGCTTCCGCACTCTTTGTTTATTGATTCTTGTTATTATGGATTTGGACATGTATTAGATTAGTTTATTATCTAATTTCTTGATATCTCTACAACCGTAATGTGACTGTGGATGGATATTTCCTACCCACAGGTAGCATGGTTGGCTATGTCACGTGCCCAATCTTGCGTACTCTGGGAAGCGGGGCGTGACATGGTTCTTTTGGTATCAGAGCATAGGTTAATTGGGTTGATTCTTTGTAGTTGGGTATTGCACCCGATACACGAATCATAATACCCGTGACTAGGAAACATGTCCTGCCACCTTGACCGTTTTACCATCCTTGAATCACTCGTCCGGATCATGTCGACATGCAAACTTACTTTGTATTGTCAACTCGAAAACCTAATTTCTTGTTATCTCTAGGACTTAGGCGACTTGGGTGGAGTTAAGTAATTGCGGCTATGATACCGCGGCATAGCTACAATGCAGTACTCTATTTAAGTATCTTGGAGTTCTAGCCTTGGTTTATATATTGAATCTATCATCATGCTAATGTTGTTCGTTTTGATTTCAGGACCATGGCAGATAAGAATTTCAAGACGTATCAGAGGCGTGTGGATGAAGCCGCCATGTTAGGAGTGATACGTGGGATGTTGGAAAATCAGAAGAGGCAAACTGAGCTGATCCAGCAGCAGGCAGATTCATTTCAGGAGGGTTTGCAGGCCATTCAGCAGTCTGTAAACACCGCTGTAGCGAAGCCAGTTGACCGAATAAGGACCGTGGCAGACTTCAGACGGTTGGGTCCTACTACTTTCACTGGTTTGGAGGAGCCGCTGCCAGCCGAGCAGTGGCTAGTGGACACAGAGAATTTACTGATTGCGGCACAGATCCCTGAAGACAAGAGAGTTGATGTGGTACGCATTCAGCTGGTGGATTACGCCCGAGAGTGGTGGCTTGTGGAGGAGACCCGCTTGTCCAAGCCAATCAGTTGGGCGGATTTCTCTAAGAGTTTCTTGGAGAAGTTCTTCCCGCGGACTGCACGGGAGGAAATGGAGGAGAAATTTATCGGGCTGAGACAAAATGGAGCAGCTGTGGATGTACATGCAGCGGAATGGACGAGACTCAGCCGTTTCGCTGGACCCTTAGTCGCCAAGGAGGCAGACAGGGCGCGAAGGTTCTTGCGCAGTTTGGATGTGGAAATCCAGAGGCAGATTGTTTCCCTGGGTTTGACCACTTTCTCCCAGGTTCTTACGGCAGCCAGAGAGCAGCAGAGTTTATCAGGATCGAAAGGGAACCTTCACCAGACAGCAGTTGCGGCCAGGAAGCCTGCATTTGTACCTAACCGAGATCATGGGCGCAGAGGTATTCCAGTGGACCGTCGAGGCGTAGAACCCATGAAGAAGCCTGTGATCGTTGACCGAAGGAAGAGCGTGACCTGTGCCTACTGCCACTTACCTGGGCACGTGCATAAGGATTGTAGAAGAAGACTGGGACTTTGTCTGGTTTGTGGGGCAGCCGATCACGCAGTTGGTGCCTGTCCGTCGAAGCTTCGCACGAGAGATGATATACAGAAGCCTCCGCAGAGACCGTTCCAAGGGCAGAAACAGCTGACTCAAGGACCAAACCAGGCTCGAGCTTTCACGTTGACAGCTGAGGAAGCTAAGGCATCAGGAGAAGTGGTTTCAGGTACTTTGCTCGTTCATGGTTTTCCCGCATTGGCATTATTTGATTCCGGAGCGTCCCACTGTTTTATGTCATCCAAATTTATAACTACACACTCGATTACCTGCACGACCCTGTCTAGTTTTTGGGACATACACACTGGGAATGGGAAAATCATAGCTAGTAAGGAATGTAGAGAGTGTACAGTTGTTGTTTGCGGACGGGAGCTTTTTGCAGATTTCTTGGTGATTGATACGGGCAGTTATGAAGTAGTCTTGGGAATGGATTTTCTTGGCACTTTCCACGCCCACATTGATTGTAGGGCAAGGAAAGTAATTTTCCAGATTCCCGGACACCCTGAGTTTACTTTCATTGGAGGAAGCAGCTCTGTCGGGCCAGTCGAGTTTAGGGCTAGGCCGACAAACAGTGTTCTTGCGACAATGGAAGCGGATAGTAATGAAGAGCCGGCAGTTGTTTGTGACTTTATGGATGTGTTTGAAGATATATCAGGCTTACCGCCGAAGCGAGATGTGGAGTTTGCGATTGACCTTATTCCTGGTGCAGCGCCAGTATCAAAATCTTATTATCCGATGGCACCGGTTGAATTGGAGGAAGTTAAGAAACAAGTTGGTGAATTACTCGAGAAAGGTTGGATTCGAAGCAGCAACTCACCTTGGGGAGCTCCAGTTCTTTTAGTAAAGAAGAAGGATGGCACGAGAAGGATGTGCATTGATTATCGAGAATTGAACCGGGTGACTATTAAGAATAAGTACCCGATCCCTCGCATTGGAGAACTTTTTGAGCAGCTTAGTAGCGCGAGGGTATTCTCGAAACTGGATTTGCGATCAGGATATCATCAGGTCCGAGTGAAAGCAGAAGACATTTGCAAGACGGCGTTTCGAACTCGATATGGACATTTCGAGTATTTGGTGATGCCCTTCGGAGTGACTAATGCGCCGGCAATATTCATGGATTTGATGAACAGGATCTTTTCACCATTCTTGGACCAGTTTATTGTGGTATTCATTGACGATATTCTGGTATACTCGAAGAGTCCGGAGGAGCATGCAGAGCATTTAAAGATTGCCCTGCAGACGCTGAGACAGGAGAAATTATTCGCGAAAATGAGTAAGTGCGAATTTTGGCTGGGAGAAGTGAAGTTTCTGGGGCATGTTGTGTCGGGCGATGGAATCGCCGTTGATCCCGAGAAGATTGCAGCAGTTCGAGATTGGCCTATTCCAAAGAATGTTGCGGAGATAAGAAGTTTTCTTGGACTCGCCGGATACTACAGGAGATTTGTGGAGAACTTCGCTCGTTTGGCAGAGCCGTTAACCAAGCTTACGCGTAAGGAGGTACCGTTTGTTTGGACGGATGGATGTGCATTGGCCTTCGAGACGTTGAAGCAGAAGTTGATAACCGCCCCTATCCTAACCGTACCGGATGATTCGGGAGGACTGGTGATTCATAGCGACGCATCCGGAAAAGGATTGGGATGTGTTTTGATGCAGAATGGGAAAGTCGTCGCTTACGCATCGAGACAACTGAAGACTCATGAGAAGAACTATCCGACTCATGACCTAGAGCTTGCAGCCGTGATCTTCGCCCTGAAGATTTGGAGACACTACCTTTTGGGCGAGAGAGTTGAAGTCTTTACAGATCACAAGAGTTTAAAGTATGTGTTCACTCAGAAGGAGTTGAACATGAGGCAACGCAGATGGTTGGAGCTGATGGCTGACTATGACCTTGATCTTAAGTACCATCCGGGAAAGGTCAACTTCGTGCCGGATGCGCTGAGTCGGTTACCAGCAATTCAGGTATTGACCGCACAAAGGGAGATCATTGCGGATTTTCAGAGATTTGACTTGGAGGTTGTGCTACCACATGCTACGGGACAGTTGATGCAGTTGCAAGTACAGTCGTCCTTAGTTGAGAAGATTAAAGCGGCACAATCGCAGGATCCTAGACTGCAAAAGTTTCGAGAGCAGGTTGGAGCCGGACTACGAACCGATTTACTGATCCATGAAGACGGTTCGTTGAGATATGGTAGCCGTGTGTGTGTGCCAAAAGGAGATGTGCGTGAAGAGCTTATGAGGGAGGCACACAGTTCAGCTTACTCTGTACATCCAGGAGGGACAAAGATGTACCGAGATATTCGACAGCATTTCTGGTGGGAAGGTATGAAACGGGAAATTGCTCGCTTCGTGGCTAAGTGCTTGGTGTGTCAGCAAGTCAAGGCTGAACACCAAAAGGTTGCTGGTTTTTTGCAACCACTTTCGATTCCTCAGTGGAAGTGGGAACATATAACCATGGATTTCGTGACGGCTTTACCGCGGAGTCCAAGGGGCAACAATGCAGTATGGGTGATTGTCGATCGGTTGACCAAAGCAGCTCACTTTATTCCTTTTCGGGTTGGTCAATCGACGGAGACTTTGGCAGAGCGATACATGCAGGAGATTGTCAGATTGCATGGAGTGCCGGTAAGCATCGTGTCCGATCGGGACACTCGATTCTTGTCGCACTTTTGGAGGAGTTTACAAGAAAGTTTGGGGACTCGATTGAAGTTTAGCACAGCTTATCATCCTCAGACTGATGGACAATCGGAGAGAACGATCCAGACCCTTGAAGATATGTTGAGGGCTTGCATGTTGGACTTCAAAGGTTCTTGGGAGGATCATCTACACCTGGTGTAGTTTTCGTACAACAATAGCTTCCAAGCAACTATTCAGATGGCTCCGTTTGAAGCACTGTATGGTCGTAAGTGCCGTTCACCTGTTTGTTGGGATGATGTTGGTGAACGAAGGTTACTAGGACCAGATTTGGTGGTACAGACAGTCGAGAAGGTGAATACAATCAGGAAGCATATGAAGGCAGCTCAAGACAGACAGAAGAGTTGGGCCGACACGTCAAGAAGACCTCTAGAGTTCGCCGTGGGTGATTTGGTATTCCTGAAGATATCACCGACTAGAGGGGTGATTCGCTTTGGGAGTCGGGGAAAGCTTAGTCCTCGATTCGTTGGACCCTTCGAGATATTGGAGCGTGTTGGAGAGGTAGCGTACCGTTTGGCGTTACCACAGTCATTGGCAGGAGTGCACGATGTGTTTCATGTGTCTCAACTACGGAGGTATGTTCGTGATGAGACTCACATTTTGGATCATTCGGAGTTGACCGTACGGGAGGACCTAACCTTTGAGGAGCGACCAGTTGAAATCAAGGATCGAAGAGAAAAGGTTCTTAAGAACAAGGTTATCCCTCTTGTGCTAGTTTCTTGGGGTAATCGATCGCATGGAGAATCCACTTGGGAGCGAGAAGACGAGATCCGGAAGAAATTCCCTCACCTTTTCCAGTAGTTAGCTATCTTGTATTCTTGGAATTTCGAGGACGAAATTCTTTTTGTAGTTGGGTATGATGTAACACCCGAGCCCAATAATACTATTTATATTACTAGTTGAGGGTTATATACTGCTCATTCCAATTATCCTGATTATCTGGTGTTTATTGCTAAATTTTAACCGGTTAAGTCATTTTGGCACATAACAAATTTTAACACCTAAAATGAAATTAAAAATATCCATGTTGGCCTACTTGTCGCCACCAGTCGCGTGGTAGCGTCCGCACGTTGAGATTCCGTCCCGTTCGGCTAAACGGGCAAGTTTGGACGACTACGCGCGCGTACAAGTGTCCGACTTGGGGGCATGCATTTTAATCATTAAACACCTCTTTTCAAAATTTAGAACCCGCTTAAAATCCTATAATTTGAATTTGGAACATTTGGGCGCAACCCGGGCGCGATTTGGAAATGTTTCATTTAGCGCCAAAAAGGCCCATTTTAATTAAATATCATAAAATTAAAATATATACGATTATAATCTTCTTAACTGTTAAATCCTTTAAAATCTTTCAAATCTCCTTTCAAAATTGCGCCTCAGCCAATCACGAGCTCTTAAATCAACTCGTGGGCCCCCCTTTCCCTCTCTATCTCTCTCCGTCTCTCTCTGTCTCTCTCTATATTCTTTTTCTCTCTCTCTCTCTAAAATCTTTCTCTCTCTCTCTCTCTCTCTCTCTTCCTTTATAATTACGTGCCTCCCCTCCTTCTTCTCCATCACGAGAACCCACCGCGAGAAACCTCTCGCAACCCTAACCCTAGCTCCTCGTGCTTGCGCCGCCGACCTCCCCGCGACCTCGCCGTCGCCGTCCTCGCCTCCTCGGCCTTACCTTACCCTCTTCCTCCTTCCTCCGCTCTCTTCCGCGCCTGCACCCAACCCCGACGACATCACCCGGCCGCAGATCTCGCCGTCGACGCCGCCTCCCGTCACCGACGACGCCTGCGACTCCCTCTCTTCCTCCTCGTCCCGACCTCGTCGTCGCCTTCCTCCTCCCCTCGCCGGACCACCACCAGACCCGAGCCCGACCCTAGCACCAATCCCCGGGTCGCCGGGAAACGCGCCGTCGATCATCGCCGTCATTGCCAGAGCCACCGCCGACACCTCCTCTCTCTCCTGCCACCCAGACCAGGCCACTACATCCCTCGTCGCGGCTGCAACAGAACCAGAAACCCTTCAGCCTAGGCTGCCGCCCTCGCCGCATCTCCTGTTCACTGCCGGCGCGCCCATCGCCGTCGGGCCCGTCGTGGTTGCCCCTGGTTCTTCTCTGTAAGCATCACTTTACTTCCTTTGGTGCAAAACCCCCTCGCTAGTCGTTTGCCCGCATGTATCGTGTTTGCTAACTTCGTTGTTTTGACTGTTGCCGGATTCCGGCCGTGCCGTCATTTGGACCCGACGCTCCAGCGAAGTACCCTGGTCCGTGTGGTCCCGTTGTTCGCTGTTGGGACTCGATCCGTGGCCCGTGCACCCGTCTCGTGTTTTCTGCCGACATCGCATCCGTGCTTTCCGGTTTGCGAAACCGTCGAGGCAAGATTTCTTGCTACATGCTACCTTAAACTAATTAAATGTTTGACTCACAAACTCGCTATATTAACTAGTATTGCTACTTATCTCATTGGACGAAATATGATGTACATTATAATACTGCCACTTAAATCGTATTTTGCTACCATAACCTTAATAACAACTACCTGCTAATCATTTTAATATTTAGAGGATAATAGTCGCACACTTATATATTTATTGCCTGCTGTTATTAATATTGCGCTACACTGTGATTATTGCACCCCAAGGGTGCTTGAACCTGTTAATAAGAGAGTACAAAGCATCACTGTGTTTACATGGAATAATATCGTTATTTGCTGTTCCTGCTGTTGTCCCTTATTCGTTACTATACCTGTTATCAGCATACATTTGATTGCACTATATATTGACCGATCTTGATACACCTGACACATGTATTGATACACCGGACATGACACCCTATACATATCGACTCAACCTGTTAAAACGTGACCTGACCTGTTACCTGATTTCATGCCTAATGCCGACAAACCTGACCATTCCTGCTGTCTATCCAGACAGACCTATTTACACCTGATTTTGTGTTGGCATTAGTCCTTGACTATTGAATACCTGACCTGACATACATAACTTGGGGGTATGGGGAAATCAAAGGTGAAACCGACTTGTAACTCAACAGTTCGATACTTGTTCTGATCAGTCTTACGGGCTTGGCCAGTCCGGGAGTGATGATGCTGACATCACTCATCCATCCTACTACCTATTACTGCTTAGCGGCACGTCTCGGATTCAGCCCCGAGGACCTTGACCGTGGTCCCGGGCACGCACGGGATACTATTGAGTTACATCGACGATTCATCAATTGATTTCGAAGACTTTAGGGTAGAAACCTGATAGGACAGTTTAGTTACCGCTGCACTGTTAATCCATAGTACTGCTTTATTCATGTTCATACCTGCATTGTTTACTACCATGTTTATACTATATACTTGATGTCACGACGCGCTGACGTCTGGGTTTTGCATGGCCCAGATTCCGTACCACTGTCGACGACCGAGCAGGAGTACTTCAGCCAGCAGGCTGAACTGTGAGTTCCTTAGGGTTTAGTTTATTTATTTTCATTTCATTTCCAGATGTGAGCCCGCATTATGGGACGTACTGTTTATTTATTGTATTGGATCATTTGCTTCCGCACTCTTTGTTTATTGATTCTTGTTATTATGGATTTGGACATGTATTAGATTAGTTTATTATCTAATTTCTTGATATCTCTACAACCGTAATGTGACTGTGGATGGATATTTCCTACCCACAGGTAGCATGGTTGGCTATGTCACGTGCCCAATCTTGCGTACTCTGGGAAGCGGGGCGTGACAAAATGTCTATCAATAAACTCTACTTCCCGGGTATTGGATACCGGATCAGGATCTCATATCTGTAATTCTTTGCAGGGGTTGAGAAAGCGTAGGTTTTTGAAGGCAGGTGACATGACCCTCAAAGTTGCAAACGGAGCTAGCATGGATGCTGAGGCTGTGGGGGACTATCACCTGGGAATGTCAGATGGACATGTTTTAGTTTTACGTAATTGCTTTTTTGTACCCAACGCAACTTGTAATATCATTTCTGTATCTTTGGTTTCTAAAGAAGGTTATGAATTTGCGTTTGTAAGTAATGTTGTAAACATTCACCTTAATCAAGTTCTGATTGGGTCAGGTACATTAAGCAATGGTATATACGTATTGAACCAACCACAGATTTTCAACGTCCAGAATACACACAAAAGAAAGTCTCCGGATATCAATTAGGCTTTCTTATGGCATTGTAGACTGGGTCACATCAATGAGAGAAGATTGATGAAGTTACATACTGAAGGATATTTGGATCCGTTCGAATATCAATCATATGCAACTTGTCAATCCCGTCTCAAAGGAAAGATGACAAAAACTCCGTTCACTGGACACGGAGTAAGAGCGAGCGAGCTCTTGGGACTCGTACACAGCGATGTGTGCGGTCCAATGTCTACACATGCGCGAAGCGGTTATTCTTACTTCATTACTTTTACGGATGATTTTTCAAGGTTCGGACATGTCTTCTTAATGAAGCATAAATCTGAAGCCTTTGAAAAGTTCCAGGAATACAAGAATGAAGTAGAAAAACAAACAGGCAAAAGTATCAAGACACTAAGATCTGATCGTGGTGGTGAATACTTGAGTGCTGAGTTTCTGGATTACCTAATAGAGAATGGAATTCTCTCTCAGCTTACTCCTCCCTACACTCCGTAACATAACGGTGTATCGGAGAGACGGAACCGAACCCTATTGGATATGGCACGGTCCATGATGAGTAACGCTGAGTTACCGCGATCATTCTGGGGATATGCGCTAGAATCAGCCGCATACCTTTTGAACCGAGTTCCAACTAAGACTGTGCCTACCACACCATATGAGTTATGGAGTGGGAAGAAACCCTATCTTCAATATCTGAAGATCTGGGAATGTCCAGCTTTTATCAAAAAGCAGCATGCGGAAAAACTCGAGGCACGCTCAGTGCTGTGAAAGTTTGTGGGATACCCAAAAAACACCAGGGGGTATCTTTTCTACCACACAGAGGAACAAAAGGTCTTTGTTTCTCGTAATACCCACTTTCTAGAACACCAGTTCTTAGAAAAGGAAATTAGTGTGAGCACAGTATAACTGGAAGAAATTCCAGAACCACAAGCTATTACTGAAAGCTTAGTAGAACCAGAGGGTTCGAAAGATCAGAACATTCCTACGCCGCTCCGCAGGAGTAGTAGGCAGTCTCATCCGCCCGAGAGATACTACAGTTTTCTCATAGACGGGGATAGAGAGGATTGCATCATTGATTGTGATGAGCCTACTAGCTTCCACCAAGCCATTCAGAGCGTTGACTCGGTAAAATGGCTGGATGCAATGCGGACCGAAATGGAGTCCATGTACACCAACAAAGTAGGGACGTTGGACATTGCTCTAGATTGGGTAAAACCCGTAGGATGCAAGTGGATCTTCAAAAGGAAGATTGGTGTAGATGGACAGGTTGAGACCTTTAAAGCTAGACTTGTTGCGAAGAGGTTTCGTCAAAGACCTGGTTTGGACTATGACGAAACCTTTTCTCCAGTGCCTATGCTGAAATCCATTCGGATCCTTCTTGCCATTGCTGCCTTCCACGATTATGAGATCTGGCAAATGGACGTAAAAACCGCTTTTCTAAATGGAAATTTAGAGGAGTGTGACTATATGGACCAGCCAGATGGTTTCATTCAGAGTGGGAGCAGTGGAAAAGTGTGCAAGTTTCTTAAGTCCATTTATGGACTAAAGCAGGCATCGCGGAGTTGGAACATCTGTTTTGATGAGACGGTCAAAGAATTTGGTTTTATCAAAAATCCAGATGAACCATGCATCTATAGTAGATTTGTACCAAGAACTGTCGTATTCCTCGTTTTGTACGTGGATGACATTCTGTTGATAGGAAATGACATTCCTATGCTACAATCTGTCAAGGGGTTCTTGTCACACAGGTTCTCCATGAAAGACCTGGGTGATGCTTCCTACATTCTGGGGATCCGGATCTATCGTGATAGATCCAAGAGGATATTAGGACTTTCGCAGTCCAGGTACATCGACACCATACTGAAAAGATTCAGTATGGAAGATTCCAAGCGCGGTAATCTACCGGCTTGTCACGGGATCACCCTCTCCAAAGAGATGTCTCCCAAGACTGATTTGGAAAGGGATCGCATGTCTATTATACCCTACGCTTCTGCGGTAGGCTCTATAATGTATGCGATGTTGTGTACCAGACCAGATGTGGCTTATGCACTGAGTGTGGTAAGCAGGTGTCAGTCAAACCCTGGGGAGAAACAATGGATAGCGGTAAAGAACATTCTCAAATACCTGAGAAGGACTAAGGAGATGTTCTTGGTGTATGGCGGAAAAGACCTCCAGATTGAGGCCTTTGCTGACTCCAGCTTCCAGAGTGACAAGGATGATTCCAAGTCCATGTCGGGCTTTGTCTTTACCCTCAATGGAGGGGCGGTGTGTTGGAAGAGTTCCAAACAGGAAACCGTTGCTGACTCGACTATGGAAGCGGAATATATCGCTGCATCTGATGCCGCAAAAGAAGCCGTCTGGATGAGGAAGTTCTTGAAAGAACTTCAGGTGGTTCCGTCCATTGTTGATCCAATACCTCTGTATTATGACAACAACGAGGCTATAGCTTTAGAGAAGGAACCCAGGTCCCATCAGAAATCCAGACACATCTTGAGGCGGTATCACCTGAT
Organism: Agapanthus africanus; assembly: GCA_030015575.1. Lineage (NCBI taxonomy): Eukaryota > Viridiplantae > Streptophyta > Magnoliopsida > Asparagales > Amaryllidaceae > Agapanthus > Agapanthus africanus. Next base: position 721,099,999 of record CM057337.1, read on the forward strand.
CAGGGATATCGTGGATCGCCAGGAGATCGAGGTTCGGAGGGTTGCTTCAGAAGATAACACTGCAGATCCATTCACGAAGGCCTTACCCCAGACTCAGTTCGAGCGGTTGATCGAGATGATAGGTCTTCGATACGCCAGTACATGGACTTAGTGCAAGTGGGAGATTGTTAGTGTATATGCCTTAGAGGCCATTACTGTATCATACTAGTATGTATATTGCTTGATGGAAGCTTGGGATATTCACAGTTGTATAGACAATCTTGCTCGAAATGGTAGTATGCTACTTGGTTTGTCTCTGCTTTAATGTGTACATGTGTTTCTTTTATTATATCACCTATACGCTTTAGTGGAGCCCTTAGGATCTTTGCTTGATTACCAGCGTTGTGATGGCAGTCACACTCGTGGAGGCTGGGTAATCTACAAGCACATCCTTATTTACACGTCCCTGGTCGTGGGATTATCGAGACATGGTATCGATACTCTGGAGTAGACTAGCGTATGCGCTTTTCATCCCAGCACGGGAGACGGCCTGTCCCACAGCCGTCAGTACGTCGTACTTGAGATAGTATGCGGGTGCTCATTGGGTTACGAGTACACTGGACGGGTCTCGTCGGGAACTGTTGGTTGGTATTATACCAATCGTCAGTTATCAGTTCCCAGGTGACATGAGTACAGCTTAGTCCGCTGACTTGACACTGTCACTTCGCCTCAAGTGTGTTCCCACTGTACTTTGATTACTACCCTACCACGGCTCAAAGGAGTCGGGCAAACAGGTAGTAGTTGGGTGCAGTCCCGAAGCACTTGGAGGCAGTGACGGTTAGACAGGATTCCTCTCTCCCGGTATTGGGGGTTGGCATCGCGCTGTGTCTAGGAGAGCCATTACACAAGTAGTCCCTGGCCAGGGCAAGCGGGATATACTGATAGGTTTCCAGTGTTATCTCAGGGTGTTCTGGGCTACACTCCGACACGACTTGTACCGCTATTAGGGGACTGACGTTTACCATCCCCCTAGGCCTTCCATGCGATGTTATCAGACGAACAGACCGGACTGTACGGAGATTGTCACATACAGACTCAGTAGGAGTTCAGATGGGTTTCACCTCGTCCGTCTTCTTATCGGTATCTACCTGGGGTCCGTTACGCACAGCTAGTGCCGCTTGCGGTCTGTGGTTAAACCCACTGCCAGCGTAGTGTCGAGTCTTTAGAGTCCCACACAGAGGGTTATTAGCCTTTGGGCAAAACAGAGTAGAGGTCGCATGGTTTTGCGACAGGGTTCGTTCATATCCGCGCACTTGTGCACGTTTGGTGTCCGGACAGTCATTACTAGCGGGCTCTGGTTTGAGCCGGATCCTAGTATATGTTTTGAGGTTAGTTTAATCTCATTGTATTCATGTTCCTCGGAACACGAATGCGGGTGTGTATGCACAGTTGTTTGAGGCGGAGGAAGAGGATTTTCATTAGGGTTATGGAATGGGTGTGTAGGCACAGTTGACAGTCGTCTTTTTCCAAACCCTAATGTATTTGTGATATATCTATTAATAATATTAATTAAATGAAATTGTGTCATGGTTGGGTTTGTTGACTTGTTGACCAAGGTTGACTAGTTGACCATGGTTGAAACATTGACCATCATCATTACACATCAAAGATGCTCTTTGATCTTTGCAAAAAACATTTAATGTGATATGATAATGGTCTCATCAAACCATCCATCACCTTTTTCATTTTGGATTAATATTATTATTAGATAATTCACTTATATTGTTATGGTTGTAAAATACCATCCTCATTCTATCATAACCATTCTCTCTCCTCTCTTCTTCTTTCTCCTCCTCTTATTCAAGGAGATCCATTCTCATGAGTTGAGAAACCTCTCCTTGAGATAAAATACCCTAAACCACTCTCTACTCACTCTAAGGTTGAAGGTCTAGCAAGCCAAAGACCTTAGTTCTCTTAAAGTTCGAGAAAGGAGCTCAAGGAAGAAACCCTCAGGTGGATCCATCTTTGACGAAAGAAGGCGACGAGGAAAGCACCATCCAAGGACTACAAAGAGTTCAAGAAGAAGGAGTTCAAGTGAGGTATAACCCCTAACCGAGTAGATAAATCTCTAGTTAGGTTTCTGTAGGGTTCCTAGGCACACTAATGGAGTCTTACAAGTGATCAAACATGCAAATTTCTAAAAATTACGGTGCCGAGAAAACCTAGAACGGATCGTTAACTAGATATTTAGGCAAAGCAAGCAAGTAAACGGAAATACAGAAATAGGGAAGGGGATACAACCTTTGTAGATCCGATCCACCACTTCGTGAGCTCCACGATGATCTCCCTCCGCTGTCCAAATCGAACTCACGACTCTAGCATTGGCATCATCGAAGAACGGGCGGGCTTGATCGTCGGTTCGATGCCGAAGATGATCTACGTCGAAGCATCACAAGAACAAGCTCTAACTTCACCAAGCTTTGAAAACTTGTGAAGTGAACACCCTATACAACTTGGCAAGAGGTAGAGGATGAAGAAATAGGAAGTGGGTAGACTTTATATTTGGATTTCTCACTCAATTTCACTAGTTGCCATTAATGGCCACTAGCTTTCTTCATGTTGAAGAAGATGAAGAAGAAGAAGAAGATATGATAAGTTAATTAAAAATGAGATAATTAAATCAATAATTATCATGACTTCAACTATAGTTAAGTGTAGAGAATTAACTTGGGTTAGTTAAATGGTTAGGGTTAAGTATAAGACAAGAATGGAGACAAAGTCAAAACTTCAAGAAAGTTCAACTAAAAACAAAACAAGCAACCATTCATTTATCCTTTTCATTTTCCAAAATGAATAAATGAATAAGATAAATGAATAAGTAATTAAGTAAACAAAACCCTAATCATTAACTTAACCATAGTTTAATTCTTTACACTTAACCAAATAAGCAGGTATCATCAAACATGATACAATCATGTGCACAAAAGTATATCACATATACAACTTGCACAATTCAAGTGAGTAAATCCATTTAAAGTGAACCAATACTAGTTAATGCAAAGTAATATATCAAATATATAATTATACATTAAATCATTAAATCAACACTTGATTTAACGATCCGGTCATATCGTATATAACCGACTAGTATCCAATGTATCGGCTTATCGAATCAATCCTTGATTCGATAACTAGGTTATATCGCATATAACCAATCGATACATTCATCGCGAGAATAGAACGCGGTATTACATACACGCATTATTCTCGGTCCCGCACATATCTCATATGCGCTCCTATTTCGTTTCGCTTGAGCCAGGAAACCTCTGTGTAGGACTCTAAAGACTCGTCAATACGCCGGCAGCGGATGATGATCATATCAAACATCCACAAGCCGCAAGCGGTCTGCTAAACGTAACGGCCACCCGGGTATTGAGCGATCAGAAGATCGACGAGCAAGCCCGCTCACACTCCTGTGAATCCAACCAGTAACACTTACCGTACAGTCCGGTCTGATCGTCTGATATGTCGCATATCTCGCCTAGGGGTGGTAAACGTCAGACCCCAATAGCTCGATAAGTCATGCCGACGTAAGGTCCATAACATTCATGAAACTACTAATAACTCTTACCAGTATATCACTACAACCCTGGCCAGGGATTTCCTGTTATGGCCAGTCGAGCATAGCACAACATCAACCCCCAATACCGGGAGAGACGAATCCCCTCCTATCGCTCATTGCCTCCATGTGAATCGGGACTGTACCCAAAAACCACCTGTTTGCACAACTCAGTAGAGCCGTGGTAGGGTGGAAATCAAAGCACAGTGGGAGACACACAAGACTCTATGACGATCTCGGGTCAACAGACTAAGCTGTACCAGTGTCACCAGAGAACTGCCATCTGACGTGAGGTATAATACCATCTGGGAGTTCTCGGCGAGTCCGTTCAGTGTACCCAGTCTCCACTGAGCACCCGCATACCATCTTCGATGTCAAACACCAATGGATATGGGATCATCCATCGCCCATCGCATGGGTCGAGAAGATATGCGCTAGTCTACTCTGGAATATCGATGCCCCGTCTCGATATTCCCTCGACTAGGAACATTTGAAGGATATACTCATGGACTACCCAGGCCCCACTAGTATGATCTACATTATAGTCCTGGAAGTCGAGTACACATCCTAAGGGCTTTATCAACATGTAATCAGAGAGACAGAAAGTATACATGTTTAGATAAAGAGCAACCAGATAGCGTACTATCATGTCGAGCAAGAAAGTCCTACCTATATATGTCCCAGCATCCACTACAATATACATCCAATGTACAGTAATGGCCTCTAGGGCATACATATAACTAACAATCTCCCACTTGCACTAGGGCCATCTGTAGCAGTGGTTGTAGTATCACATACTCAACCATCCCCTAAAAGTCTCTCTTTGGGAAAAAGGCCTTCGTGAGTGGATCCGCCGTGTTGTCCTCTGAGTCTTCTCTCCTAACCTCGATCACCTTGGAGATCAACTATCTCCATGATCAGGTGATGCTGCCTCAGAATTTGTCTGGGTCACTGATGGGACCAGGGTTCCAGGGCCAAAGCCACACTTCCATTGTCATACAATGGCAGGAACCTAGTTCATCTTATGAACCAATATACACCCAAACTTCCTCTTTGGTAGTATCTTCAATAGCGATGTTGCCAGCCTTTATCGTCTAGTTTGCCACGGTATCTATCTTGGAACTCTTCCAACATACCGTCCCTTTACTGAGGGTAAAGACAGTGCCTGTGACTGACATTCAGTCGTCTTTATCACCCTGGAACACTTCCAGTGATTCTCCCCAGGATCGATTGATACAATCTCACTATACCTAGTGAGAACCCTAATATCCCTTTAGATCTATCTCATAGGTCCAAATCTCAGGATTTAGGAGGTATCATCTTTATCCTATTTGGAGAATCCTTGTGATAATAGGAGATTGATCGATCGTAGTATAGGAAACTCTTTTCCTATCAAGAGTATGTTGTCTACGTACAATACGAAGATGACCACCTTACTCTCTACTACCCTTTTGTATATACAAGGTTCGTCTACCATTTTGATGAAGTCAAACACTTTGACTATCACATCAAAACAGACGTTCCAACTCCGCGATGCCTGCTTCATTATGTAAAGCAACTTGCACACGTTTCCGCTGCTCCCACTGTTTACGAAGACCTCTGGCTGTGTTCTTATAGACGTTCTCTTCTAAATCAGTATTTAGAAAAGCAGTCATGGCACCCAACCGCCAGATATCGTAGTCATGGTATGTAGCCGTGGTAAGTAGGATCTGGACAGACTTAAGCATAGCTACTGGAAAAAGGTTTCATCATTATCCACGCCTGGTCGATGACGAAAACCTTTAACAAGTCTAGCTTTGAAAGTCTCAACTTTTCCATCTAAACCAAGTAATCTTCTCAAGATATACTTGCTCTTGATGGGGATTTAACCCTTCAGATATAGCAGCTAAAGTCCATACTTTGCTGGTGTACATGGATTCCATCTCAGATCGCTAAGCATCCAGCCATTCTTACAGAGTCCCTACTCTCGATGGCCTGCTCGAAACTAGTTGGGTCATCATCTCATGATGCAATCCTTGCTCCCACTGTCATCGAGAAACCGAGGTATCTGTTAGGCGGATGAGGAACCCTACTAGATCGGCGGAGAGGCTGAGGTTCGTCGGGAACTATAGAATCTTATGGTTCTGTCAAATCATCAACTGCAGTTTTGTATAGCTGGAACCTTTCCAGTTCTACAGAACTGATCCTGCCTCGATCTTGTCCGGATTTTGCTTTAAACATAGGCCGGACAACCCCAAATCTTAACTCGCTTAAGAGATGGGTTCTTCCCATACCATATCTTATATGGAGTCGTAGGCAGTGATTTGATTCAAGCCTAATTCAATAGGTATGCAGCTTCTCAAGTGCATAACCCCAAAAGGAAATAGGTAACTCAGTAATACTCATCATAGAGCACACCATATCTAATATTGTGCAATTGCTCCGCCCTGATACACCGTTGTGCTGTGGTGTATTCAGAGGAGTAACACTGAGAGAAAATCTCATTCTCCTTTAGAATAGTCCAGGAATTCTATGCACAAGTATTCTCCTCCCTGATCTTATCATAGGACATAATACTTATATCCGTATTTTGGTTCTCTACTTCCTACTTATATTCTGTGAATACCTCAAAAGGTTCGGACTTATATTTCAACAGGAATATATGACTGAATCTTGAGAAATTATCAGAGAATATAATGAAGTATAAAGAACCAGTCTTGGCATGTGTAGACAGGAGACCTTACATACATCATCATGCATCAGTCCCAAGAGTTCATTAACTCTTTCTCTGTTTCCAATAAACAGAGCTATAGTCATATTATCTTTGTGACATGACTGGCAAGTTTCACAAGATGTAAATTCAAACTGATTTAAATATACATCTAAATGTAACTTCAGCCAGTCGGGTCGCATTGATATGACCTAATCTACAATGCCTCAAGAAGAATTCGTTCATTTCTGAACTCTTCCTCTTGTGTGTGTTCAGTAAACTAGGAACTGTAGTTTGATTTAGAACGCTAATGCTTTTAGATAGCGTGCCTGAACCGATCAACTTTTGATATAGGAAGTGTTCAAAACATTATCCATCAATACAAAATTATATCCTTTCTTTACTAATAAAGAGACTGATATGATTTTGTATATCAGGTTCGGTATCTAATAGCATTTGTTCAGAATCAATGTATTCGTAATACAGGGTGACAGTGACCAACAGACTTGGCTGCAACACTTGCCCCGTTTTCTGTCTCATGAAACTTATCACCCGTTCTCAGTTTTTCTACCCTTTTATAGCCCTATGTAACAGATTACATATCTGGGATCCTGATCCGGTATCATATACCCAGGATGCAGAGGATACTGAGAAACAGTTCTTTGTAATGAACACACCCGAAGGAGATGCATCATATGCACTTTCTTCGTTTGGGCGGCATAGGAATTCTGGTATTCCCCAATTTCCTGCTCTGTCTTATAACAATTATAAGTTGGAGCAGGACCAACGTTCCCCAGCTCAGTATAACAAGCGGGTTCGGTCAATACATCCGTATTATTATCTTGATTAAGGCATGATATGGTCGCTACCAGGAGAGAGAGAGAAGAAAACACTCTGCGTGCGCTCTTGCAAGATCAGATTGGTTATATATTTTATCTAATCAGGATGGCTCCCACTGTTTTTATCAAATCTTCCTTCAAACCTTAAAAGGAAAGACTAGCCGGGATTAATTGCACTCTACAAGTTCGCCAATCTTTCAGTCAGGCCAGTGTCGGTACTTTGAGGGAGGTTCCCCGTGCTTTCGCACGGACCTAATTACAGTAAACCTCGTTTTCCCAGAGGCGTAACCCCGTTGACACCTTTCTAGACACCTACTTGATCGGCTAATTGCAAAGTGCAAAACTCTCCCAGGAGTAACAATTACTCGCAGTGGGTATCGGGATCCAACTATCACATAGAAGGTATGCAATCTCATTGCAAATTTCAACACTTGAAACTCCCGATAAAGGTTTTTACCCATAGCACCTATGACCTTAACTATGGTCAACAAATCACAAGTACTAGTCAAGTTCTACCCGTCATTTCGTGATTAATTAGACCCACCCACATGACCCGTAACTAAGGTCAACAAAGTCACGCGACTGTTCTAACTAATCGCATCATATGCGGTGTAGGAAGACATCACTTAGCTACCGTACACTGTGCCTTGACTATGGTCAACAAACACAGCACGAATACTAAGTACTCTACTTCCTAAAATGACGGAGGGTTGCGAATGGTTTTTGTGAAAACCTTTAACGCTTTGAACTTGATCTCGTTGTGGAATCAAATGGTTTTTAAATGGAATGTTTTCGAGGCTTTTCTAGTTTTGCTAAAGGGGTCACTCCCGGTGAAGGGATCGTCGGCCCTTCCTCGTCGAATGAGGTGCGGGATATATCATATATATCACTGTGCAAAGCGGAAACTATAGAAGCGATCAAAGACAAACCGAGGGTTGTAGCATCTGCCAGTTATTGCTAAAGGAGTCACTCCCGGTGAAGGGATCTCGGTCCTTTCCTCATCGAATCAGGTGCAGGATGTTCTATAATGAACACCGCGATGCAAAGCAAGAACTGTAGCTACCTGTTTTTATTTTGAAATTCGATTCCACAACATCAATTAGGTTTATTTTCTTTCATTAATCTCATTAATGAATATCCCATCATTTAAGTCCACCTAAACATCACAGATAAATATAACGTACGCTTATGCCATCCGCATTCGCCTCGATGTCCTGTCTGCACCGTTAGGTTAGGTAACTAACGGCAGAGCGGGGCAGGGCTAGCGCGGGTGTAAAACATAAGAAACGTTTATATAATATATCATATATACTATATATAATATCTGTCACAGAACATCACATGATCACAGATAAATCACAGCAGAAAAAACATATGAAATATTGGATATACTAGGACGTCCGTGTTTTCAATACGAGCCAGTATAAAACACGGATTCCACGGTCGTGATGAATAGCCAATCCCACACCCCTAGACCCCTACGAGAGCGGCAAGCAACCCTACCAATTCTAGGGTTAGGAGACCCGGACTCGACTCCTCGAGTTGGTCTCCCACTGGACCCCAGAACCCGGTTACTTGTGCTCCCCTCCTTGGGTCTATCCTAGTGCAGAAAAGTAAATAATATACAAATGGTGACAACATCCGCAACCTGGAAGTGCCCCAATAAAAGAATATTACATACAAGTTTTTACATGAATGAAAATGAAAAACACTCATCTCACATAATAACCCCCCGGCTATTCAAACACGACGATCCAATATAACATATCCAGCAACACATAACATCACATGTCATCAACGTAAGTAAATATGCGCATCCCAATTGTCGTTGACATATAGCAACGAAACCGGCGATATCACATATTACACTTACGGTCACAGAAAAGAAAATGTAAAACTACAACAGTTGGAATCCGCAACTTCCTCAGACATCGCATGCCTGACCAAATGAATTACTTAGACATCGCATGCCTAACAATTATAAACCCCGCATTTTAGTCTCATTATCGAAAACTCTTTTCAATATCAAGTCGGGCAATTCAACAGGATTCCCGACATTCTGATCGAATGCTCGTCGTAAACTTTAGTAGGCGGCCGCACCCCCGACGCCATCGACGAAGTGCACCAAGGCGGAACACCGCTACCGGGAGCACCCGAACGGATGCTTTCGGCGACGGGGTTCTCCTACAGTCACTTGGTCGGGGCTATGGGGTGAGGCTGTCTATTAAATTTACCCGGCGAGTATCCGTGTACGCTACGTGATTGCGACGGACTTTTGATCACATCAAAACTCCGTGGCAACCGATCAAGTGAGACTAAACTGCTACGTTTATAATATTCATTCCGTTATCTCATAACAATTTGTGAATTCCAATTATTGTATCACATTCCGGATAGATAGAAAATGCTAAACTTTTCGATCGAACAATCGAACACCCAAGTTTTCCCGATACAGCTCAACACATGAAATAAGTCTAACAACATTCAGTTCGTGCCTCAGTACCAACGGTCCAGCCGTAGAAGGGTCAAGCCAACGCCTCACATGTGGCACGCCGTACTGCCCCAAACCCGAAGGTTCAAAGGGCAGTTCAAGACGGTCACATAATCGAGTTAAGGTTTGTTGTCTTCTAGAGGGTCCATTGAGTTACTTGCACTACTTAGAACGTCGTTAAACTACGGAAAAGTCCAACAATTGGAAATTTCCTGGCAGGGGAAAAAGTGGGTATTTATATCCGGTCGAACCTTTTAACATATTCTAAGAATACCCGGAAAAGCACACCGACAAAAATTAGACAGTCCGATCGAATACACTGAGTCCCCAATACAACCCAGAAAATGCAACTCTGGAAAAAATTATTAAAATCCCCAGGAAATCCAGCACAGATAACTAAGAATTACTGTGTAACAGTGGATGCACAAAACGACAAACTGGCCGCGGATCAGCCGCACGAGCCATGCTCGTGCCGCGGATCCACGGCTCTTTGATGGAATTACTCCATCGAAATTCACAGTAATTCTTAAATTAGCCTGCTGATTTTTCTGGATATTTTTAATGTGGAAAAATCCTCGAAATTAGAAAATGTACAGAGAGCATATTCAAAGTCGGGGTTTTGGGTCGATCGGACTTCTAACTCCGTCAGGACTTCGCCTAAGGCTCTAGCTAGGCTCTGATACCACTGTAGGGTTCCTAGGCACACTAATGGAGTCTTACAAGTGATCAAACATGCAAATTTCTAAAAATTACGGTGCCGAGAAAACCTAGAACGGATCGTTAACTAGATATTTAGGCAAAGCAAGCAAGTAAACGGAAATACAGAAATAGGGAAGGGGCTACAACCTTTGTAGATCCGGTCCACCACTTCGTGAGCTCCACGATGATCTCCCTCCGCTATCCAAATCGAACTCACGACTCTAGCATTGGCATCATCGAAGAATGGGCGGGCTTGATCGTCGGTTCGATGCCGAAGATGATCTACGTCGAAGCATCACAAGAACAAGCTCCAACTTCACCAAGCTTTGAAAACTTGTGAAGTGAACACCCTATACAACTTGGCAAGAGGTAGAGGATGAAGAAATAGGAAGTGGGTAGACTTTATATTTGGATTTCTCACTCAATTTCACTAGTTGCCATTAATGGCCACTAGCTTTCTTCATGTTGAAGAAGATGAAGAAGAAGAAGAAGATATGATAAGTTAATTAAAAATGAGATAATTAAATCAATACTTATCATGACTTCAACTATAGTTAAGTGTAGAGAATTAACTTGGGTTAGTTAAATGGTTAGGGTTAAGTATAAGACAAGAATGGAGACAAAGTCAAAACTTCAAGAAAGTTCAACTAAAAACAAAACAAGCAACCATTCATTTATCCTTTTCATTTTCCAAAATGAATAAATGAATAAGATAAATGAATAAGTAATTAAGTAAACAAAACCCTAATCATTAACTTAACCATAGTTTAATTCTTTACACTTAACCAAATAAGCATGTATCATCAAACATGATACAATCATGTGCACAAAAGTATATCACATATACAACTTGCACAATTCAAGTGAGTAAATCCATTTAAAGTGAACCAATACTAGTTAATGCAAAGTAATATATCAAATATATAATTATACATTAAATCATTAAATCAACACTTGATTTAACGATCCGGTCATATCGTATATAACCGACTAGTATCCAATGTATCGGCTTATCGAATCAATCCTTGATTCGATAACTAGGTTATATCGCATATAACCAATCGATACATTCATCGCGAGAATAGAACGCGGTATCACATACACGCATTATTCTCGGTCCCGCACATATCTCATATGCGCTCCTATTTCGTTTCGCTTGAGCCAGAAAACCTCTGTGTAGGACTCTAAAGACTCGTCAATACGCCGGCAGCGGATGATGATCATATCAAACATCCACAAGCCGCAAGCGGTCTGCTAAACGTAACGGCCACCCGGGTATTGAGCGATCAGAAGATCGACGAGCAAGCCCGCTCACACTCCTGTGAATCCAACCAGTAACACTTACCGTACAGTCCGGTCTGATCGTCTGATATGTCGCATATCTCGCCTAGGGGTGGTAAACGTCAGACCCCAATAGCTCGATAAGTCATGCCGACGTAAGGTCCATAACATTCGTGAAACTACTGATAACTCTTACCAGTATATCACTACAACCCTGGCCAGGGATTTCCTGTTATGGCCAGTCGAGCATAGCACAACATCAACCCCCAATACCGGGAGAGACGAATCCCCTCCTATCGCTCATTGCCTCCATGTGAATCGGGACTGTACCCAAAAACCACCTGTTTGCACAACTCAGTAGAGCCGTGGTAGGGTGGAAATCAAAGCACAGTGGGAGACACACAAGACTCTATGACGATCTCGGGTCAACAGACTAAGCTGTACCAGTGTCACCAGAGAACTGCCATCTGACGTGAGGTATAATACCATCTGGGAGTTCTCGGCGAGCCGTTCAGTGTACCCAGTCTCCACTGAGCACCCGCATACCATCTTCGATGTCAAACACCAATGGATATGGGATCATCCATCGCCCATCGCATGGGTCGAGAAGATATGCGCTAGTCTACTCTGGAATATCGATGCCCCGTCTCGATATTCCCTCGACTAGGAACATTTGAAGGATGTACTCATGGACTACCCAGGCCCCACTAGTATGATCTACATTATAGTTCTGGAAGTCGAGTACACATCCTAAGGGCTTTATCAACATGTAATCAGAGAGACAGAAAGTATACATGTTTAGATAAAGAGCAACCAGATAGCGTACTATCATGTCGAGTAAGAAAGTCCTACCTATATATGTCCCAGCATCCACTACAATATACATCCAATGTACAGTAATGGCCTCTAGGGCATACATATAACTAACAGTTTCTAGTGTGTAGTTTAGCCAAGATCCGTTTTTGTAGTCCAAGTTACCTAAACCCTAAAAATTGTTTTTTACCATTTCCGCAAGCCCGAAAGAACCGGGAGAGGTAACATGGACTTACAGAAGTAACTAGGAACTCTAGGTTGCTAATCTAGAGTGCCTAGAATATAGTAAATGGATCCATGTGTTTATCTATCTCACCTCCTCTCTTGATTCTCAACACATGAGATTGTAGAGAGGAGGTTGAGATTGAAGATGGAGGAGCTCATAGAAACACCAGAGAGGGAGTGAAGCATGATGGTGAGAAAGCAAGTTAAAAAAAAATGAACCATCCATAAAGAGAGAAAAAGAGAAGCTTGGTTTTGTAAAACCAATTAATAACTAATAATTCATTTGTGCAACATCTATATAATATCAAGCTCATGCTTGAATAGTTTGCACAAATGAATTAATAATTCATTTGTGCAACACTATGCAAGCATGACTCTCACCATACTCCCCTCATTCCTTTTCCACCTCATTTCCATTTATGAATAAATGGATAAAAACTAAATGAGGTGTCCACCTTCTAGAATATTATCTGTAAAAAATACGGATTACATTCTACTGTATATACATACTTGTATTCGTACCAAAATATGAATACTCGAAGAGATAGAATAACACAAAGAACATAATACTAGAATATAAATATCGAAATATATATACGTAAATTATTAAATCAATACCTGATTTAATAATCCGGCTCAAACCCGAGCTGACTAGTATTATCAACCGTCCGATCGAAAGTCCTGGTATATAGTATAATCAATCGATCGGAACCCTGCACGTATGCAATACGGCTACTATATTATTTTGCCAGAACCAGGGAAACCCTCTGTGTGGAACTCTAAAGACTCGTCAATACGCTGGCAGTATGTTTAACCACAAGCACGTTGACGACACTAGCTGTACGTAACGGCTACCAAGGAATTGAGCAAAAGTAAGGCCGACGAGCAAACTCATCCGAATCCTTATTGAGCCTGTCAGTGATAATATCTGTACAGTCTGGTCTATTCGTCTAAGAGTATCGCATATCGAGTTTAGGAGGGTGGATAAAGTCAGACCCCTAATAACACAATATTTCATGTCGGTATGAAACCCATCACCCACTGAGAAACTATTGATCCAAATCAGTAATTTTCGACTATCTTGGCCAAGGATTTCTGATGATGGCCACCCGTGCACTGCGTGACATCAACCCCCAATATCGGGAGAGATGAATCCCCGACAATTCTCTCACTGCTTCCATGTGGCTTGGGACTGTACCCAACTAAAATCTGTTTGCATGACTCCTTTGAGCCATGGTAGGGTGGTAATCAAAGCATAGTGGGAACTCACACGAGACAAATGACGATCTCAGGCCGACAGACTAACCTATACACATGTCACCTAGGAACCGCTATCTGACAATATGTATAATACCAACTAGCATATTCCTGGCAAGTCCGTCCAGTGTACTCATAACCCAATGAGCACCTGCATACTATCTTAGGTGACTGACTGACACCAATGGCTTGTGAGACCGGCCACCACCCCTCGTCGGGGTCTCGATAAGTATACACTAGTCTATTCCGGAGTATCAATACCCAGTCTCGATGCTCTCTCGACTAGGGACATTAAAGGATGTGATAGACCACCCACCTTCCATATATATGATCGCCATCATAATACTGGTAGTCAAGAAAGAATCTTATGGGCTCTATCAACATGTAATAGCGATCTGCAATATCACATAAAGCATGTACATGATGATAGAGACAAACCAGATAGCATACTATCATCTCGAGTAAGACTGTTCTACCCATATAGGTCCTCCCTCAATCATTACAATCGCGTGTCTGCGGTTACAATAATTGACTTGAGGGCACTATAGCCAACAGTTTTCATAAAAATACCATAAACATTTAAAATCTAGGTTTCATCACTAAAATACTACTAAAATTAAAATACATATTCATAAAAACTCTTAATAATACAAACCGCCCTCGTGATTTATTTTTAAACAATATTAAAGTATTTTTCATAAAACCCCTTCGAGAAATGCAAACAATATAAATACAATGTAAATAGTCTATAATAAAAATTTAAGGACTCTAGATTAATATAACTTTAAGCGGTATCATTTCTCTTGAGTCCTGGGGAGCCGGAGAAAGTGAGTGCTCGCGCATTCAGGTTAGACAAGTTTCATGGAGTTATCAATGGCAATTGTTTTGGAAAAAGACACAAATCCTGCCATTCATGTGCAGCAGTTGCCCGATTACTCCCGAACTTAAGAAATTCAAGAGCTAAATCCTTTCATAAGATATTTACTCTAATCTGAATACAAACTCAACTAGGATCCAAACTTTAACATAAACTTGAACCCTTGATCATGAACCAAAACACTTGAACTTGAATATCCCAAAACTTGAATACTAGAATACTATGACTTGACATGAACTTAACAAGAATACCAGAACATAATGACTGCTATTGAAACTGACTTGACTCGAACCATGAATACAATTTTACATGAATACATGAACACTTGACACGAATACTTGACATTGACATGAATTCAATCTTGCAACTTGATGTATTCATGGATTCGAGCATAGCTAGTAATTTTAACTGTAACCTAGAATACATGGGGTGTTGGGGTAGTTCAAGTGCGAATCCAACGAAATCTCAGGAGTCTCCCTAGATCATGAATCTATGTCTACTAACATAAGCAAGCTATCATGAGGGCCCGTGTTTTCTTGCTCCTGGATTATAGCTTGTTGAGTTTGGAATACTTCAACACTAGATTGAAATCCCGTTACTAACACTTGATTCAGGCCCGTGGTTCCTTACCCCTTGGATTAAAGCCTGTTGGGTTCGAGAACACTCTTGAGATTGGTTTGAATTCATCCTTGAACTTACGTTAACTTAGTTTATCCATGTAGAGACCTTTTAGGACACTTACATGCACTTCATGTTCACTATACCTTCACTACACGGCCATACTATACTATGCTCATGTTACTTTTCCATGATATATATAGAACCGCATGTTAAATAGAATTGCCATGCTTACATTAAATGACATGTTTAAACACCATAACTTATAGTCCATTGCTTCATGATATCCATTTTTCTTTATCATTATACTTTTATACTTCACACCCTTTTTCTTGGAGACTTACCGAGCGAAAGTTCACTGACGGGTATTCTACCCACCTTTGTTTCTTAGAATGTTCGTTAGATATCGTGGAGACTGAAGAGGTGGACACCACAGAGGAGGAGCACAATCAGATCGCGACTGAGGCCTAGACTAGTTATCCTTTTCTTTCAGTTTATGTATGCCACCTGTTTAGGCATTTCTTTTCTTGTATTTTCTTTTCAGTTGAACTCATGTATTGTAAATATATCAAGTTTGAATGTAAATAAAGTTTTTGAAGTTTAAATCTCATGTTAATTTCTTGTCATTTTATATTGCTCATTTACGCTTAGCATATTTATTTCAGGAAATGAGCTTCTCGAAATAAATACGTTGCGGGCTTGTCACGTGCCCGTTTTCGTCTACTGGGAAGTGGGGAGTGACACCATAGGTTTTATAGCCACCTGCAAAGTATGGTTCGCTAGAGAAACGAGGCATCGGCTCTGTCCACCTTCCCCAAGAATAAGTATGGAAAGGGAGGAGAATCATAGCCGGTAGAGCCCATTGTACGGGTGGTGGTTTAATAAGTTTGTGGAACTCTGATAGTACCCTCCTTCGCCTCCCAAAGTCATTAGTAGGGCACTCTTCACTTCAATCATGAATTCTCTATTGGAATCTTCTTTTGAAGAGTGGTAGTATACTGGGTTACTGGGCTAAGCAGGACTGATGTTTTAGTTCGCTAAGTTTGAAAAGTCCAAAGAGCACAGATTAGCCACGAAGCTTGGATACGGTTTCCTGATCGCATAAACGAATGGGACGAGAATGTTCTAGTTTTGAAGGATACCCACTCTTCAAAATAAGAGCAATGAAAATGGAGTTCCACTAAGTTGGCATGGACCCCGTTGAAAAGAAGCGCCTAATAGCCATCAGGATATCCTTCTGTATAACATTTCGATATCTTTTGTCAAAGACTGCCGAGATCCTATCTGGGCCTGGGGGCTTTCTCCCTTTTTTCGCCCCACATCCGTAAGCTCATGCATTGAAACTTCCTTAACAAGATCGGCACCTCGCTCTTTTGGTATCCTGTTTAGCTACTAACTCGAACTTGGCTTTGCTTGCTAGCTACTTTCCCATGACGTAGTTAAGTATGGTGCTGGTGGCATTCTGGTATGTTAGGAAGACTCCTTTTAAGGCCATAGAAGCGATAGTGAAGCCAAGCTGTCAAATCAAAAAGCGAGCAGACCTTATAGCAGTAGCAACCCAAACGACCAACTTATAGCCCTCTTTTTTCTTATTTTGTTTAGTTGCTACTGAACTACCAAAGTTGACCATACTCAATGACCTAATCGATGACAAGCCTGGGACAATCGAACATACAGGGAATTGGAGGTACCATTCTACCGATGTCAAGTCATGGACTGGTTCCTCCAGCCCTTTTTCTATGTGTTGGTGTTCTATAAGACCGATATAAGACTCGGTAGTAGGAACAGAGATGAAAGCAAACATTCTCCTCGACCTTTCTAATTTTAAGGTTTTGATCCAGAGAAAGCATCATTTTATATCGATCGAGACTGAGAGTCTCTGGTTCTAGAAAGCAGTCAAGTCAACTCTGTCTGAACCGAAGCAACCGGGTAAGGCTCCTCCTTAACTCAGGTTGGAACTTGTCCAGGGGTGTGATTGATGTGTCACTGGGTCGGTGGAGAACCCGTTTTGGCCAGATAGAGGAAAATAAAGTCGGTTTGTGTTAGCAAAGCTTTTTTGACAGCAATGAAGAGATACCAGAAAAGAGAGAGGTGTCGCATAGTCGAGCGAACCTTCTTTTCCATTATTTTCCATGTTGAAGAGCGATAGAAGATGGGTCTTAAGAAAGTAAATTGTATGGATTGTTTTTTTTTCCACTCCTCTGAGTAAGGGCCAAAAGAATGAAACAAATAGAACGAAAGTCCCTTGTTCGTTAAGAGCCAGCTATTCTTGCCGTTATTAAATATAGGAGTTGCCCTGGAAGATTCTTATTTCCATCACGGAAGCCAAGAATAGGTTTCTTGATCTATACAATCCTTTGGAAATGATAATTCTTAATAAAAGAAAGATTATTGAAGCGTTCGGTTACTCTTGAAGAGCCTTTTGTATCAGCAACCTCCACCTCAACCATTATTATAGTTGAAACCAGTTGCACAGATAGGATAGCTTTCTTCAAAGACGCGAACGGAGGCTAAGTAGCAGGAAGGTTGTATAGGTAGTTTTGGCTTGACCTAGATCTTCCCTGGATTGCATTGTGCTATATATTTTGAATACAAAGGTATAGAGCATCGAGCCTCTCTCCGAGATAGTGCCCAAATTGTTACGCCTTTCGTACCGGTTGGAACTATCGCCCATATAACTACCTTGGAAGATGTAAATTAAGAGGCACATACCCCAGAGCCAAGGTCTTCTTTTCTACTGGAGTTGTAGTTCGTTGCGAGCCTATCTTTATTCATCCACTTTAGGGTGCACAACTACTTTTGGAGAAAAAACTAACTCCGGTATAGATCCCTACGCTATCTTTTCTTGATACCTAGCTCTTTTTCGGTCTTAACCCTGGCCTGCTAAGTGATGAGCGCGCTAACGCGATATTGGTTTTCATTTCATGTGGCAGCGATTGAAGTAGTTCAACTCCTAGTTGATGAGAGTGACTTCGGGGAGTCAAAAGAGTTCACGTCATTCTCTCAATCTAGGACTCATTCCTGTCCTTATCCACCATTGGAATTTTTGGAGTCTACAAAAACATTAAAGGATAAGTGTTGAGCTCTATAAAAATACCAAGGAGATCTACTCTAACTATCTTATTGGGTGAGCCCACTCTAGATGAGACTGGTTTTGCTTTAGATGACGACGCTTGTGTCCGCTCCCTAAACTTGCAGTCTCAGAAAGAGTACACCTATTTGATGAAACTACTTGAGCTATCAAACAGAGTTCAAAAGCCTAAGAAGACACCTAAAGGGGTCCTCGACATAGAAGTCCCTTCTATCAAGACAAAGTAGGGTTCCCGACATGAAGGCTCCCGCTATCAAGCCAAAGGGGTCCCCAAAATGAAGGTCCACGCCATCGTACCCAAGGGGGTCCCTAACATAGCGGTCCCCGCCATGCCTAAGGGGGACCCCAACGTTGGAGGGGTCCCTGCCAAACGTAAGGAAGTGGCTATAACCGCATCCCCACGTCCTTATTTGGTGGCCTAAGTGTAAGTCGATGTCGTGTTGGGTCACGATAGCGCCCTGGCCATCTGCCGTGGCCGGTGCGGAACAAAAACTGGCGTTTAAAATTTTTGGCGCTAACGAATCCGTCAAGATCGAACCATAAACCTTTACTAGCTAACTACAAAGTGCTAAACTACCATGATAGAAGTGTTATACTGAATGATCCATGTCCTTCGGTCTTCCACCATCATCCTTAGCTCCTTGAGGTGTCCACGATCGAGCTTGGCATCCGGTCTTCCTCCGTCGAAGATGATCCACCCGAGGGAGACGATGCAGGGTCCAGCTTCGCCTAGCGAAGCAACCGACGCTCCAAGGTTGCTAGCAATGGAGTGTGGGATGTAGGAATATCTCACTATCTTTTTCTCTCATACCTCATGCTCAAATGAGCAATCAAAGAAGAAGAAAGAGGAGGTGAGGAAAACTATGGCATGAGCAACTCAAGAAATGGCTATGTCTCCAAAGAGTATGAATGAATGTGAGTGTAGCGAGTCATGTAGAAAGAATGGCTAAGTATCTTTTTAACCATGTAAAGAAAATATCTCATTCATTTGCAATAAACAATAAAGAGCCATACCTCTCTACATACCTCAACATGATCATACCACCTCACCTCTCCACCCCATTTCCTAATGATTTTCTAAAAAGGAAAATCATATAATGAGGTGTCAATCTTCAAGAAGATATTCCGTATAAATACGGAATACAACCCGGTATACGTATCGAAATACATATACACGTATTCGTACAAAAATACGAATAGCCAAGAGGGAAAATGAATAGTGAACAATAATACTAGAATACATATCTAAATATATATATATATATATATATATATAAATTATTAAATCAAAACTTGATTTAATAATCCAGCTCAATCCTAAGCCGCTATTATTATCAACCGTCCGATAAAAGTCTGTGTAGCTTGTACACATATTTAATCGGACACCTGTATGTACCAACATACATCATCTACATCATATCGCCTGAACCATGAAAACCCTCTGTGTGGGACTCTAAAGACTCGTCAATATGCTGGCAGTGGGTTTAACCACAAGCACGTCAACGGCACTAGATGTACGTAACGGCTACCTAGGTATTGAGCGAAAGGAAGGCCGACGAGCAAACTCATCCGGACCCCTACTGAGCCTGTCCGTGACAATATCCATACAGTCCGGTCTGTTCGTCTAAGAGTATCGTATATCGAGTCTGGGGGTGGATAAAGTCAAACCCCTAATAACGCGATATTTCGTGTCGGTATGAAGCCCATCACCAATTGAGAAACTACTGATCCAAATCAGTAATTCTCGACTACCTTGGCCAAGGATTTCTGGTGATGGCCACCCATGCACCTCACGACATCAACCCCCAATACCGGGAGAGACGAATCCACGACGATCCACTCACTGTCTCTATATGGCTCGGGACTGTACCCAACTAAAACCTGTTTGCACGACTCCTTTGAGCCATGGTAGGGTAGTAATCAAAGCACAGTGGGAACTCACACGAGACAAATGACGATCCCAGGTCGACAGACTAACCTGTACACATGTCACCTGGAAACTGCTATCTGACAATAGGTGTAATACCAACTAGCATGTTCTCGGCGAGTCCGTCCAGTGTACTCATAACCCAATGAGCACCTATATACTATATTAGGTGAGTAACTGACACCAATGGCTTATGAGACCGGTTACTGCCCCTCGTCTGGGTCTCGATAAGTATACACTAGTCTACTCTGGAGTATCAATGTCCAGTCTCGATACTCCCTCGACTAGGGACATTTAAGGATGTACTTATAGACCATCCAGCTCTCACGTATATGATCACCATCATAATGCTGGTAGTCAAGCAAGAATCCTATGGGCTCTATCAACATGTAATAGTGATCTGTAATACCACATAATGCATGTACATGATGATACCAGATAGTATACTATCATCTCAAGTAAGACTTTTCTACCCGTATAGGTCCTCCCTCAATCATCACCATCACGTGCCTGCGATCACAATAATTGACTTGAGGGCACTATTGCCAACAATCTCCCACTTGCACTTAAGGCTAATTATTGTGGTGTCGCATACTCACAGCCCGTGTGATACCGAATACCCAATTTCTCTACTAATCAGTCTCACAAAGCCCGTTTATGAAACTATTGCATTTTGCTCCAGTGTTTCTATCTTTATCTCTCTATATCTCAACTTCGTGGAAAAAGACTATCTCCCGAAATGAGCAATACTTGTTTTAGAATTTGTCTGAATATCTGATGGGACCTAGTTCACAAATGAACTCCAAATCCAACAAACTTCTTAGACTGTATCATCCACTGAATTTAATCAGTATCCTGTGCCATGCCTTCCACAGTATCCGCTTGGACCATCTGTCTATCATACTGCCCCTCAAAAGAGGGAAAACTATAATTCTGACAGCCACTCTGTCATCCAGGTCACCTTGGAAGCCTAAAATTATAACCGCCTCCTGAAGGAGGCCGCCGTTACTATATACCAAGAACATCTACTTATGTTCATAACTTCTTCCCAACGTTTCTCCAGGATTGGATTAATATATGTCATTGCAGCCAGTGCAAAAACAATATCTGGTGTAGTACTTGACATCTCATGATTGACTCAATTGCCTAAGCGAGTGATATACTAATCATGCAAATCTCTCTCTTCATCAGTCTAGAAGACATCTCTTTAGAGAGGATGACTCCATCACCTGCGAGTACACCACCACGCCAGGAGTCGTCTATTCTAAAACCCTTTAGAATAGTGTCAAGTACCCGAATTGGGACACTTCCTAAATCTAGATCTAAAACCATAGATCTAGTTATCAGAATCCCTGATATTTTATCCAGATCCTATGTGGAGAAACACCTTATGACAACCACAGTATAACCGATCGTAGTATAGGAATATCACTTCCTACAAAGAGCATGTCATCCAAAAACCAGGACATCCTACTACCTTCTTACCAGGTCCATCTGTTGTTCTGATGAAGTCAAACTCTATGACTGTCATATCAAAACTAGACGATCTATCTCTGCTATACTTGTTTTAGTTTATAAATAGACATAAGCTACTTGCCTTCTATGCTTCCGCTGCTCCCACTGACTACAACAACCTTCTGGTAGAGTCATAAATACGTGCACTTCTAAAGCTAATTTAGAACGATGTTATACTCATCCTCCTGCTAGATCTTATAGTTCAGAATAGCAGCAGTGGAAAATATGGGTAATCAAAAACCTCCCTATCATCGTTTTTGAGGAGACCGAAGTACCTTTCGGGTGTCTGAGGTTACCCACGAAATCTGCGGAGTGGCTAACGAAATGTCGAATCCAATTGAATATTTAGGTTCTACTAAATTTTCAGTAATCGTTTGTGGTTCTGGAATCACTTCCAGTTCTACCATACTCCCACTGATGTTTTTTTGAAAAGAATCCATTTTACTAAAACTGGTGGTGAGTCAAGAACAATATAACTATTGATTTTCTAGATGATAGAAAGTTAACCCTCGTCAAAGCCCGAGATAACCCACAAACTGCCATTATTGAAACGTGCCTTGAGTTTGTCCTGAAGCATCAGCCGGACAACTCCATATACCTTAACATCGTTAAGATATGAATCCATTCTATATATCTAATATAGAAAATCTAATATAGAAACAAATGCACTAATTTAATTGGAACCAGATTCAAAATACATGCAGTCGTTTCCAGTGTATATCAACTAGATGGAAGGAGGCCAAGCATTACTCATCAAGGAGCGCACCCACGCATGAGTAACCTGAGAGAGAAGCAAGTTCTCAAAACTATTATATACAGCAGAATACCAAACACAAGTATCTACATTTTCAATCACCTTGAAGAATCCTGATACTTGCAATATATGGTTCTCTACTTTA
Organism: Agapanthus africanus; assembly: GCA_030015575.1. NCBI lineage: Eukaryota > Viridiplantae > Streptophyta > Magnoliopsida > Asparagales > Amaryllidaceae > Agapanthus > Agapanthus africanus. The sequence continues at coordinate 721,122,818 of CM057337.1, forward strand.
TTCTTTTACATATATCTTCTCAAAATCTGGACCTTGTATTTCAACGAAATACTTGTCTAAAACTAGAGAAGTCATGAGTAAACAGAATATAGTACGAGTACCAACCCTTTTGTCCTAACAGACACCGGACAATATACAATACTCTGTATAAGTCCACTGAGTTTAATAACTCAAACCCTGTGCGTCGTAGGTTGAAAACTGTACTAGGGTTAAGAAGAATCACACCTCTGTTGAATCCACCTTACCTAACCATCAATTGATATAGGTAAATATCATAAACATAATTTCAAAAAGTTATATCTCACTTTATAAAATAAACATACAGATATAATGCATAACAATGGATATTCAAAACTAAATATTTGCCGTCAGGCAAAACCCATGTGATTTCCTTAAATATCACCAATTACAAAGAATTCTGATATATAGAGGATCTAATCATCAAATTCCTAATATCTTACTCCCACTCAACATCCGTAATGTCATACAGATGTGAGAATCAAATCTGGTAAATACATATCCTGGGGTTAGAATCTAATTGGGAAAATTAGTTTTCAATTAACAGCGTACAGTAAAACTGAAACGTGAAAATGTTTCGAAGGGGTAGCTGGGTATTCCTAGTAACGCCTCTTCTACTATCCAGATTCATGACAGTAACCGTATACTTTCTTGCCCTCACTTTAATCCTTTTATATGTCTTTACTTCTTACCTTCTGTACACCACACTTAGGATAATTGGTTTTCTTCCTTCCCTTCCTTTTAGCACCAGCCTAAGGTTTGGAAGAAGACTATCCAATAAGCGTAATAGGTGTACTCTTCTAACAATAGGAGCCCTCGCAACCTGAGAGAAGGTAAAGAGAAAAGACAACTGAATAATCCTATTCAATTTCTCCTGAACTGGAAACCGTCCTCGAACTGAAATAAGTTCCTTCGAGTTCGTATGGAACTATACGATGGCACATCCAAGCAATATGGATCTTCATAGTGATACGGAGTGTTATGGAGAAATGCAAAGGGGAAGTTGGAGTGGTAAGGATATATATGGCTTCGTCGTGAATGATAGCAGTCGCAATTTTCTTTGCCCTCACTTAATCTCTTTATATGTCGTTACTTATTACCTTCTGTACACCACACTCAGGCCAATTGGTTTTCTTCCTTTCCTACCTTTTAGCACCTGCCTATGGTTTGGAAGAAGACTATCCAATAAGTGCAATAGGTGTACTCTCCTAATACTAGGAGCTCTCGCAACCTGAGAGAAGGTAAAGAGAAAAGACAACCGAATAATCCTATTCAATTTCTCCAGAACCAGAATCCATCCTCGAACTGAAACAAGTTTCTTCGAGTTTGTATGTAACTATACGATGGAATATCCAAGAAATATGGATCTTCATAGTGATACGGAGTGTTCTGGAAAAATACAAAGGGATAATAGGAGCGGCAGGGATACATGCGACTAAATGACAATCCAATAGCCAAAGTGTTTTAAGAAGGTTCGGTTAACTTGGTTCATGAGTTTTAGTTTGAGGTCGGGTCATGGTCGCTGCCAAAAAGAGAGAGAAAAGAAACACTCTGCGTGCACTCTAACCTAGATTAAATTGGTTAATCACTTTATCTAATCAAGATGGCTCCTACTGTTTCTTCGAATTCTCCCTCAAACCCTAAAAGGAGAATTAGTCGGGATCATCTAAAATCACCCGAGGAGTAACACCTACTCATCAGTGGGAATCGGGATCCAACTATCATCGCATGATAACTTGATGGAAGCCACTCAAGTCACCACACTTCAGAAAGTATGCGCATGCCTGGCAAGTTTCCTATATGTTTGAAACTCCCGATGTGGTTTTTGCCCCTAACGGTTTATGACCTTGACAAAGGCCAACAAATCATAAACCACTAGTCAAGTTCAACCCGTCATTATCCTGGATTAATCTAGACCCATCCGTACAAGCTCTTGACAAAGGCCAACAAGGATATATGACTGTCCTAGATAATCGCAACTCTATGCAACAGACAAGCAATATCTTGCTACCGTACACTACGCCTTGACAAAGGCCAATAAACACAGCACGAATACTAGGTAGTACTAATCCGAAATGACGGAGGGCTATGGCTGGTTTTTGGCGAAAAACCTTTAACGTAATGAACTTGATATCGTTGAAGGAACCGAGTGGTTTTACAAATATATAGTGGCGCAAACTTTTGCTACAGAGGTCACTCCCCGTGAAGGGATCTCGGCTCTTTCCTTATCGAATGAGGTGCAGGATATTCGAAACTGAATACCACGATACAAAGCAAAAGAATCGACTATAATAAAGCTATTACATCGATGTAAACTTTTGCCCAAGAGGTCACTCCCGATGAAAGGATCTCGGCCCTTGCCTCGTCGAATGAAGTGCTGGATATTCATAACCGAATACCACTGTGCAAAGCAAAAGGAAACGTCCTGTAATAACAGTTTTTTTGTAAGTCCACGTTGCCGACCCCGATGCTTACGGGGAGGCAGAAAACGGAATAAAAATCAAATTTTTATGAGCTTAGGCAACATGAACTACACTATGAAGGATCTTTGCTAAACAAAAACAAGCTAAAGCTAACTAGAAACTAGCTAAGTGCTAGAAAGGTTATACTTTGGGCTTTATGTCCTTCTCTCCTTGCTCCTTGGAGTAGTAGAAGGAGATCACTTTTGTCGTCTTCTCCCGTCAAAGAAAGATCCACCCGAAAGTCTCAACCTTTGGCTTCAACTTTAAGCTAGAAGTAACTAGGGTGCAAGAAGTGCTAATCCTTGAACCCTAGATGAGAGTAGAGATTATCAAGAAAGGGTTTTTCTCAAGCTCAAGTGTTTCTCAACACATGAGAGGGGAGAGCTTGAGGGAGAGGAAGAACAAGAGAGAGAATGTGAATAATAGAATGAGAGAATAATATGAAGCATTCTCTCATATATGTGTGAATTATTGTAATTAGATAATTAGTGAGATAATTGTCATGGCTTAATCAAGACATGACCATTATCATTTCATTTTTAATGCAAATTGCAAGGATCAAAGAGCATCTTCCAAATGAAATGATGGTGGTCAAAGTGTCAACAAGGTCAACAAGTCAAGATAGGTCAAATGGTCAACAACCATAACCATGCACAATTATTAAACTAATATCAATTAACCATAATACACACATAATCATTAGGGTTAATAAAATGACAATGGTTATTAACACTAATCAAAGTCCTCACCCTCTGTCTCAAGCAACTGTGCATACGCACCCGTATTCGCGATCCGAGGAACACGAATACAATGAGAAAAACCAATCCCAAATCATATACTAGGATCCGGCTTAAACCAAAACCCGCTAGTATAAGCTGTCCGGACAGCAAACGTGCACAAGTGCGCGGATGTGAACGAACCCTGTCGCAAAACCATGCGACCTCTACTCATTTTGCCTAAAGGCGAATAGCTCTCTGTGTGGGACTCTAAAGACTCGACACTACGCTGGCAGTGGGTTTAACCACAGACCGCAAGCGGCACTAGCTGTACGTAACGGTCCCCAGGTAGATGTCGATAAGAAGACTGACGAGGTGAACCCCATCCGAACTCCTACTGAGCCTGTATGTGACAGTCTCCGTACAGTCCGGTCTGTTCGTCTGATACATCGCATGGCGGGCCTAGGGGGCGGAGAACGTCAGTCCCCTAATAGCGGTACAAGTCGTGTCGGAGTGTAGCCCAGAACACCCTGAGATAACACTGGAGACCTACCAGTATATCTCGCTTGCCCTGGCCAGGGACTACTCGTGTAATGGCTCTCCTGGACACAGCGCGATGTCAACCCCCAATACCGGGAGAGACGAATCCTGTCTAACCGTCACTGCCTCCAAGTGCTTCGGGACTGCACCCAAAAACTACCTGTTTGCACGACTCCTTTGAGCCGTGGTAGGGTAGTAATCAAAGTGCAGTGGGAACACACTCGAGGCGAAGTGACAGTGTCAAGTCAACGGACTAAGCTGTACTCATGTCACCTGGGAACTGATAACTGACGATAGGTATAATACCAACCAACAATTCCCGACGAGTCCTGTCCGGTGTACTCGTAACCTAACGAGCACCCGTATACTATCTCAAGTACGACGTACTGACGGCTGTGGGACAGACCGTCTCCCACACTGGGATGAGAAGCGCATACGCTAGTCTACTCCGGAGTATCGATGCCTTATCTCGATAGTCCAACGACTAGGGACCTGTATAAGGATGTGCTTATAGATCACCCAGCTCTCACGAGTGTGAGCGCCATCACAAGCTGGTAATCAAGCAAAGATCCTAAGGGCTTTACTAATATGTATATCAGCAATATGCTAAAAGAAACACATGCACATATTAAAGCAGAGACAAACCAAGTAGCATACTACCATTTCGAGCAAGATTGTATATACAATTGTGAATATCCCAAGCTTCCATCAAGTAATATACAAACTAGTATGATACAGTAATGGCCTCTAGGGCATATACACTAACAATCTCCCACTTGCACTAAGGCCATGTACTGGCGTATCGAAGACCTATCATCTCGATCAGCCGCTCGAACTGAGTCTGGGGCAAGGCCTTGGTGAATGGATCTGCTGTGTTATCTTCTGAAGCAACTCTCCGAACCTCGATCTCCTGGCGATCCACGATCTCCCTGATCAGGTGATACTGCCTCAAGATGTGTCTGGATTTCTGATGGGACCTGGGTTCCTTCGCTAAAGCTATAGCCCCGTTGTTGTCGCAATACAGAGGTATTGGGTCAACAATGGACGGAACCACCTGAAGTTCTTTTAAGAACTTCCTCATCCAGACAGCTTCTTTTGCGGCATCAGATGCAGCGATGTATTCCGCTTCCATAGTTGAGTCGGCAACGGTTTCCTGCTTGGAGCTCTTCCAACACACCGCCCCTCCATTGAGGGTAAAGACAAAACCCGACATGGACTTGGAATCATCCTTGTCACTCTGGAAGCTGGAGTCAGCAAAGGCCTCAATCTGGAGGTCTTTTCCGCCATACACCAAGAACATCTCCTTAGTCCTTCTCAGGTACTTGAGAATGTTCTTTACTGCTATCCAATGTTTCTCCCCAGGGTTAGATTGATACCTGCTTACCACACTCAGTGCATAAGCCACATCCGGTCTGGTACACAACATCGCATACATTATAGAGCCTACCGCAGAAGCGTAGGGTATAATAGACATGCGATCCCTCTCCAAATCAGTCTTGGGAGACATTTCTTTGGAGAGGGTGATCCCGTGACAAGCCGGTAGACTACCGCGCTTGGAATCTTCCATACTGAATCTCTTCAGTATGGTGTCGATGTACCTGGACTGTGAAAGTCCTAATATCCTCTTGGATCTGTCACGGTAGATCCGGATACCAGAATGTATGAGACATCACCCAGGTCTTTCATGGAGAACCTGTGTGACAAGAACCCCTTGACAGATTGTAGCATAGGAATGCCATTTCCTATTAAGAGAATGTCATCCACATATAAAACGAGGAATACTACAGTTCTCGCTACAAATCTACAACAGATGCATGGTTCTTCTGGGATTTTGATAAAGCCAAATTCCTTGACCGTCTCATCAAAACAGATGTTCCAACTCCGCGATGCCTGCTTTAGTCCATAAATGGACTTAAGCAACTTGCACACCTTTCCGCTGCTCCCACTCTGAATGAAACCCTCTGGCTGGTCCATATAGACACACTCCTCTAAATGTCCATTTAGAAAAACTGTCTTTACGTCCATCTGCCAAATCTCATAATCGTGGAAGGCAGCAATGGCAAGAAGGATGCGAATGGATTTCAGCATAGCTACTGGAGAAAAAGTTTCGTCATAGTCCAAACCAGGTCGCTGACGAAAACCCTTTGCAACCATTCTAGCTTTATAGGTCTCAACCTGTCCATCTACACCAATCTTCCTTTTGAAGATCCACTTGCATCCTATGGGTTTTACCCCATCTGGAGCAATGTCCAACGTCCATACTTTGTTGGTGTACATGGACTCCATCTCGGTCCACATTGCATCCAGCCATTTTACCGAGTCGACGCTCTGAATGGCTTGCTGGAAGCTAGTAGGCTCATCAAAATCTATGATGCAATCCTCTCTATCCCCGTCAATGAGAAAACCGTAGTATCTCTCGGGCGGATGAGACTGCCTACTACTTCTGCGGAGTGGCGTGGGAATGTCCTGATCTTTCGAACCCTCTGGTTCTACTAAGCTTTCAGTAATAGCTCGTGGTTCTGGAATTTCTTCCGGTTCTATTGCGTTCCCACTTAATTCTTTTTCTATGAACTGGTGTTCTAGAAAGTGAGCATGGCGAGAAACAAACACCTTTTGTTCCTCTTCGCAATAGAAGAAATATCTCTTGGAGTTCTTTGGATAACCCACAAACTTGCACTGTACTGAGCGTGCCTCGAGCTTGTCCGCATGCTGCTTTTTTACAAAAGCTGGACATCCCCATGTCTTAATGTGATTAAGATAGGGTCTCTTCCCACACCACATCTGATATGGTGTAGTAGGCACAGTCTTAGTTGGAACTCGGTTCAAAAGGTATGCAGCTGATTCTAGCGCATATCCCCAGAACGATCGCGGCAACTCAGCGTTACTCATCATGGACCGTACCATATCCAATAGGGTTCGGTTCCGTCTCTCCGATACACCGTTATGTTGCGGAGTGTATGGAGGAGTAAGCTGAGAGAGAATTCCATTCTCTTTTAAGTAACCCAGAAACTCGGCACTCAAGTATTCACCACCTCGATCAGATCTCAGTGCCTTGATACTTTTGCCTGTTTGTTTTTCCACTTCATTTTTATATTCCTGGAATTTTTCAAAAGCCTCGGATTTATGTTTCATTAAGAAGACATAACCGTACCTTGAAAAGTCATCCGTAAAAGTAATGAAGTAAGAATAACCGCTTCGCGCATGTGTAGACATTGGACCGCACACGTCGCTGTGTACGAGTCCCAAGAGCTTGCTCGCTCTTACTCCATGTCTAGTGAACGGAGTCTTTGTCATCTTTCCTTTGAGACAGGATTGACAAGTTGCATACGATTGATATTCGAACGGATCCAAATATCCTTCTTTATGTAACTTAGTCAACCTTCTCTCATTGATGTGACCCAGTCTACAATGCCATAAGAAAGTTTTATTGATTTCTGGAGACTTTCTTTTGTGTGTATTCTGGACATTGAAAATCTGTGGTTGGTTTAATACGTATATACCGTTGTTCAATGTACCTGACCCAATCAAAACTTGATTAAGGTGAATGTTCACTACATTACTTACAAATGCAAATTCATAACCTTCTTTAGATAATAAAGATACAGAAATGATATTACAGGTTGCATTTGGTACATAATAACAACTACGCAAAACCAAAAAATGTCCATCCGACAATCCCAGGTGATAGTCCCCCACGGCCTCAGCATCCATGCTAGCACCGTTTGCAACTCTGAGGGTCATGTCACCTGCCTTCAAAACTCTACGCTTTCTCAACGCCTGCAAAGAATTACAGATATGAGACCCTGATCCGGTATCCAATACCCAGGATGTAGAGTTTATTGATAGACAGTTTTCAATAACATACACACCTGAAGCTGAAGCTGCAACTCGCTTCAAATCCTGTGTTCTGGCCTTCCAAGCCATGCAATTCTGTTTCCAGTGACCACTTTTGTGACAATAGAAGCATTCTTCCTTCCCCACCAGCTTTCCCGCTACCTTTGTTGCTTTTCCTTTTCCCTTCGTATCCACTTTACCGACACCGCCTCTTGGTTTGGCGGGGGCTTTCTTCTTCTTACCCTTGGCTTTTGCCTTGGATCTAGAAGAGGAAGATCCTCCTACAAACAAAGTGGATGTCTCCCTACCTTTCTGTAGGGTGCCCTCAGCACTCCTCAACATGTTCAGAAGTTCGGAAAGTTCAACCTCCTTTTCGTGCATGTTGAAGTTAAGAATAAACTGGGCGTAAGTGGAAGGAAGGGACTGGAGAATCAAATCAGTATAGAGTTCATTCTCCAACGTGGTCCCAAGGTCCGCGAGCTCCTCTATGTAGCCAATCATCTTAAGCACGTGTTCCGCTACCGACGATCTGACGGCCAACCTTGCCGAAAACAACTTCTTCGACACTTCGTATCTTGCGATACGAGACTGCTCTCCATACAGTTCTTTTGTATGAAGAAATATGGACTCTAGGTCCATAATCTCTTGCCTCCTCTGATGTTCGTTGTCCATCGAGGGTAGTACGAGGCATCTGGCCTTCGCGCAATCTATTTCCCAGGTCTTGTAGATTTCCCTATCTACGACACTGGTTTTGGGACCTGGGACAGGGGGAGCTTTGGTGGTAAGGACATACCCCAACTTGTCATAAGTGATTGCCATCTTGACATTCCTGAGCCAATCTTTGTAGTTTGGCCCTGTCAATATGTTTTTATCTAGTAATAACTTAAGTCCGGTCATGTTGAATGGTCGCTGCAATTAGGAGAGAGAAAAGAAACACTTTAGCATGATGCTCTTGCAAGTTTAGAGTGGTTTTTAGTTTGTCTAAACTGGATGGCTCCCACTGTCTCTCAAATCCCTTCTCAAACCGTAAAGAAAGGATTAGTCAGGATCAATCTCACCGTACAATACTTGCTTAACCGTTCAGCCAGGCCAGTGTCGGTACTTCGAGGGAGGTTTTCCAACGCTTTCGCGAAGTTCCTTAAATAAAGAACCTCTTTTCCCTGGGGGCGTAGCCCCGCTAACACCTTTCTAGACACCTACTAGGTTTATAGCATTGATCGTTAAGTGAGAGTTTTCCCGAGGAGTAGCATATACTCACAGTAGGATCGGGATCCAAATATCATTGCGTGATAAAACCGAAGGAATCCTACCAGAATTATCACACTCCAAATGGTATGCAGCGCTAGCAAGTTTCAGTACTTATGAAACTCCCGATGTGGATTTTTGCCCCATGCTCTTATGACCTTGACTTTGGCCAAAATATCATAAGTCACATGTCAAGTCCTACCCGTCATTCGCCTGGTTAATTTGGATCCACCCGTACCTACCCTTGACTTTGGCCAAAATGGCAGCACGACTGTCCCAAACCAATGCATCTATCTATGCTACACATGAATACCCAATCGCTACCAATCACTATGCCTTGACTTTGGCCAAAATACATAGCTTGAATACTTTTGACCATTCATGTGGAATGACGGAGGGCTACGAATGATTTTGGCGAAACCGTGAACGTAGTGAACTTGATATAATCGATGGAACGAGATAGCTTTTAAAAGGAGTGGTTCAAGCTCCGCGTTTAAAAGTTTAGTTTTTAAAAGAACCGAGTGGTTTTCAAAGTGTTACAATCGACTTTTACTTGGTTTATTTTCTTGCATTAGTTCTTTTAATGCGTCCCATCATTTAATCCTACCATTGCAGAAAACAACCAAAATATGGTGTACGCTTATGCCATCCGCATTCTCCATGGGGTCCCGTCATCACCCGTTAGGTTACTTAACTAACGACAGAGCGGGGGCAGGACTAGCGCGGATGCAAAACATAAGCAACACCTAAATAGTTATCATATATAAATATATAGCAATGATAGACATTACAGATCACAGATGAATACATTGGATATACTAGGAATCCGCAATACGTTCGAGCCTGTAATGAAAAGCGGATTACACGGTTGCGGTGAATAGCCAATACCCCACCCAAGACCCCTACGGGTGCGGCAAACTACCCGCCAAGTATCCGAAGCGAAGCAACCTCCCTCACCACCGTGAGTAGGCCACTCGGCACTTCGAGATACCCGGTAGTTTGTGCACCCCCTCCATGGGTCTATCCTAGGAGCAAAAACAGTAAAAAGAATTATACAATGACGGCTACAACCACGACCCGGTTGTGCGGCCATACAAATATTATTACATCAATTTACATATTACAATGAATGAAAGAAAAAGCAACACTCATCTCACATCCACCCCGGCTATTCATCCACGACAATCCAACCCATTCATATACACATACCATCATCAATCACAGATCACAGATATGTATAACCCTAACTAATCGACATATAGCGATTAGCCGACGTTCAATACATATAAACATCACAGATATACCCTTTTAGTCAAAGTGTATTGAAGTTCGGAAAAAATACGGATTTATAGGCCCCCAAAAACAAATTTCTATTCTGGAAAATCTGGACACATATAAACCATCTTAAAAATCCTAAAACCAAGCCAGAAATACACTGCACCAAACTCGACCCAGTGAAGAGCCAAGACGGCCGCGGTTGCGCGGCAATAGCTTGCTATTGCCGGGGAACCGCGGCTCTTTGGTCGAATCACTGGATCGTTTTTGGTGGCTTTCTTCACAAAACCCTGAGATGATTTTTGGAGTATAACAAATTTTATTTTGACCAGAAAAAATTTTAACAGAAACTTAGGGTTTTGAAAACTCGGTTTTTCGATTTTTCCGATTCGAACTTCGATACACTTTACTACCTAGCTAGTTTATGTTTAGTTAGGCTCTGATACCACTGTAAGTCCACGTTGCCCACCCCGGTGCTTACGGCAAGGCGGAAAACGGAATAAAAATCGAATTTTTATGAGCTTAGGCAACATGGACTACACTATGAAGGATCTTTGCTAAACAAAAACAAGCTAAAGCTAACTAGAAACTAGCTAAGTGCTAGAAAGGTTATACCTTGGGCTTTATGTCCTTCTCTCCTTGCTCCTTGGAGTAGTGGAAGGAGGTCACCTTTGTCGTCTTCTCCCGTCAAAGAAAGATCCACCCGAAAGCCTCAACCTTTGGCTTCAACTCCAAGCTAGAAGTAACTATGGTGCAAGAAGTGCTAATCCTTGAACCCTAGATGAGAGTAGAGATTATCAAGAAAGGGTTTTTCTCAAGCTCAAGTGTTTCTCAACACATGAGAGGGGAGAGCTTGAGGGAGAGGAAGAATAAGAGAGAGAATGTGAATAATAGAATGAGAGAATAATATGAAGCATTCTCTCATATATGTGTGAATTATTGTAATTAGATAATTAGTGAGATAATTGCCATGGCTTAATCAAGACATGACCATTATCATTTCATTTTTAATGCAAATTGCAAGGATCAAAGAGCATCTTCCAAATGAAATGATGATGGTCAAAGTGTCAACAAGGTCAACAAGTCAAGATAGGTCAAATGGTCAACAAACATAACCATGCACAATTATTAAACTAATATCAATTAACCATAATACACACATAATCATTAGGGTTAATAAAATGACAATGGTTATTAACCCTAATCAAAGTCCTCTCCCTCTGTCTCAAGCAACTGTGCATACGCACCCGTATTCGCGATCCGAGGAACACGAATACAGTGAGAAAAACCAATCCCAAATCATATACTAGGATCCGTCTTAAACTAAAGCCCGCTAGTATAAGCTGTCTGGACAGCAAACGTGCACAAGTGCGCGGATATGAATGAACCCTGTCGCAAAACCATGCGACCTCTACTCATTTTGCCTAAAGGCGAATAGCTCTCTGTGTGGGACTCTAAAGACTCGACACTACGCTGGCAGTGGGTTTAACCACAGACCGCAAGCGGCACTAGCTGTACGTAACGGTCCCCAGGTAGATGTCGATAAGAAGACTGACGAGGTGAACCCCATCTGAACTCCTACTGAGCCTGTATGTGACAGTCTCCGTACAGTCCGGTCTGTTCGTCTGATACATCGCATAGCGGGCCTAGGGGGCGGAGAACGTCAGTCCCCTAATAGCGGTACAAGTCGTGTCGGAGTGTAGCCCAGAACACCCTGAGATAACACTGGAGACCTACCAGTATATCTCGCTTGCCCTGGCCAGGGACTACTCATGTAATGGCTCTTCTGGACACAGCGCGATGTCAACCCCTAATACCGGGAGAGACGAATCCTGTCTAACCGTCACTGCCTCCAAGTGCTTCGGGACTGCACCCAAAAACTACCTGTTTGCACGACTCCTTTGAGCCGTGGTAGGGTAGTAATCAAAGTGCAGTGGGAACACACTCGAGGCGAAGTGACAGTGTCAAGTCAACGGACTAAGCTGTACTCATGTCACCTGGGAACTGATAACTGACGATAGGTATAATACGAACCAACAGTTCCCGACGAGTCCTGTCCGGTGTACTCGTAACCTAACGAGCACCCTATACTATCTCAAGTACGACGTACCGACGGCTGTGGGACAGACCGTCTCCCACACTGGGATGAGAAGCGCATACGCTAGTCTACTCCGGAGTATCGATGCCCTGTCTCGATAGTCCAATGACTAGGGACCTGTATAAGGATGTGCTTATAGATCACCCAGCTCCCACGAGTGTGAGCGCCATCACAACGCTGGTAATCAAGCAAAGATCCTAAGGGCTCTACTAATATGTATATCAGCAATATGCTAAAAGAAACAAATGCACATATTAAAGCAGAGACAAACCAAGTAGCATACTACCATTTCGAGCAAGATTGTATATACAACTGTGAATATCCCAAGCTTCCATCAAGTAATATACAAACTAGTATGATACAGTAATGGCCTCTAGGGCATATACACTAACATTTTTAAAATTTGGTTCCAATAATATCATATAGGTTTTTTTTCCCTTGCATTAATCAGAATTAATGTAGTCCCATCAATTAATCCATATCACACCAGAAAAAGGAACGAAAATAAAATGTACGTATATGCCATCCGCATTCGCCATGGGGCCTCGTCATGCACCGTTAGGTTACTTAACTAACGGCAGAGCAGGGGCTGGACTAGCACGGGTGCAAAACATATACAACATCTACTAATATATATAACATTCGTCCCAGGCATGATATAAGCAAGATCACAGAATCTCAACAAGCAACACATAATGGTGGATAATCTTGGAGCCTCGGGTTTCATTTGAGCCGCAAATGAGACTCGGTGTTCCCGGTTATGTGGATAGCCTATGCAATGAAAACCTGGACCCCTACGAGTGCGGAAAGTTACCCGCCAAATTCAGAAGTGAGGCAACCCCAATCAACAAAGTGAATGGGCCACCCAGTACTTCACGGAATCTGGTAACTTGAGCACTCCACCGTGGGTCATCTTATACCCCCTACGAGTTCGATGAATAGCCCACCAATTCTAGAGTAAGGCCCCCTTTGTCTCAACGCCATGAGATGCGGGTCTGTTGCTCTCTAGAACCCGGCTATTCATGCACTCCACCGCGGGGTAAACCTGGAATAGAAAAGAAAAATATATATACAATGGCGACATCGACCTCAACCCGATCGTGCCCCAATAAAAGAATATACAATCTGGCAGAGACGGCTGTCCACATGTCGGACGCTCGCCCTGCAATAAAAAATATACAAATGAATCTTAACTGTACTACTACCATTGCACCACTGGCTATCCACCATGACAATCCAACCATAATATCAGTACAACACAGAACATCAACGTGAATGTCATGTTCGTAAACCCGTCTAATAGAACATATAGTAATTAGTCGGGTTATACCACTCAAATGACATTCACGGTCGCAGATATATTCACATGCACTGATAGACACGAACTTAAAATTTCGATCGACTAAACATTTCCAAATTGGCCCCAAATGCAAACCAGCACTCAAACAAATTTGGGCCAAAACCATATAAACCAAAAAATCATAATTCCATGAAATAGAGTGCCAGAAGAAATATGGTGCACCATGACCACAAATGCACCGTGGAACCGCGGCCAATGTACATATAATGCGGCGGTTCCGCGGCCATTTGGTGGGCCCAAATTTCTTCAGGTGCTCTAATTTTGCCTGCACGTATTTTTAAAACAATCTGAAAGATTTTTTGAACGCATTTAAAAATTGATAGCGAGCATGATAAAATGGAAAAACGATTTGAAAAAATTGGTCGATCGAGATTTTAACTTTGTGCAAACTAACTAGTAATGGTTTATGGGGTGGCTCTGATACCATGTTGAGTCACGATAGGGGCCTGGCCATCTGTCGTGGCCGGTGCGAACAAAAACCGGCATTTAAAAATTTTGGCGCTAACGAATCCGTCAAGATCGAACCATAAACCTTTACTAGCTAACTATAAAGTGCTAAACTACTATGATAGAAGTGTTATACCGAATAATCCGTGTCTTTCGGCCTTCCACCATCATCCTTAGCTCCTTGAGGTGTCCACGATCGAGCTTGGCCTTCGGCCTTCCTCCGTCGAAGATGATCCACCCGAGGGAGATGATGCAGGCTCCAGCTTCGCCTAGCGAAGTAACCGACACTTCAAGGTTGCTAGCAATGGAGTGTGGGGTGTAGGAATATCTCACTATCTTTTTCTCTCATACCTCATGCTCAAATGAGCAATCAAAGAAGAAGAAAGAGGAGATGAGGAAAACTATGGAATGAGCAACTCAAGAAATGGCCAAGTCTCCAAAGAGTATGAATGAAAGCGAGTGTAGTGAGTCATCTAGAAAGAATGGCTAAGTCTCTTTTTAACCATGCAAAGAAAACATCTCATCCATTTGCAATAAACAATGAAAAGCCATACCTCTCTACATACCTCAACATGTTCATGCCACCTCATCTCTCCACCTCATTTCCTAATGATTTTCTAAAAAGGAAAATCATATAATGAGGTGTCAATCTTCTAGAAGATATTCCGTATAAATACGGAATACAAGCTGGTATACGTATCGAAATACATATACGCGTATTCGTATAAAAATACGAATAGCCAAGAGAAAATGAATAGTGAACAATAATACTAGAATGCATACATACATACATACATACATATATATACATACATACATACATATATATATATATGTATATATAAATTATTAAATCAAAACATGATTTAATAATCCGGCTCAATCCTAAACCGCTAGTATTATCAACCGTTCGATAAAAATCTGTGTAGCCTGTACACATATTTAATCGGACACCTGTATGTACCAATATATGTCATCTACATCATATCGTCTGAACCGTGAAAACCCTCTGTATGGGGATCTAAAGACTCGTCAATATGCTGGTAGTGGATTTAACCACAAGTACGTTAGCGGCACTAGATGTACGTAACGGCTACCCAGGTATTGAGCGAAAGGAAGGCCGACGAGAAAACTCATCTGAACCCCTACTGACCTTGTCCGTGACAATCTTCGTACAGTTCGGTCTGTTCATCTAAGAGTATCGCATATCGAGTCTAGGGGTGGATAAAGTCAGACCCCTAATAACGCGATATTTCGTGTCGGTATGAAGCCCATCACCTACTGAGAAACTACTGATCCAAATCAGTAATTCTCGACTACCTTGGACAAGGATTTCTGGTGATGGCCACTCATGCCCCTCGCGACATCAACCCCCAATACCGGGAGAGACGAATCCGCGACGATCCGCTCACTGTCTCCATGTGGCTCGGGACTATACCCAACTAAAACCTGTTTACATGACTCCTTTGATCTGTGTTAGGGTAGTAATCAAAGCACAGTGGGAACTCACACGAGACAAATGATGATCTCAGGTCGACAGACTAACCCGTATACATGTCACCTGGGAACTGCTATCTGACACTAGGTATAATACCAACAAGCATGTTCCCGCCGAGTCCGTCCAGTGTACTCATAACCCAATGAGCACTTGTATACTATTTTAGGTGACGAACTGACACCAATGGCTTGTGAGACCGGCCACCGCCCCTTGTCAGGGTCTCAATAAGCACACACTAGTCTATTCTGGATTATCAATGCCCAGTCTCGATACTCCCTCGACTATGGATATTTAAGGATGCGACCATCCAGCTCTCACATATATGATCGCCATCATAATGCTGATAGTCAAGCAAGAATCCTATGGGCTCTATCAACATGTAATAGTGATCTGTAATACCACATAATGATAAAGGCAAACTAGATATCATACTATCATCTCGACTAAGACTGTTCTACCCGTATAGGTCCTCCCTCAATCATCACAATCGCGTGCCTGCGATCACAATAATTGACTTGAGGGCACTATAGCAAACATGTTGCACACCCCACGCACTTGTGGGGAGGCGGAATTTACAAAAAAAAAATGATTTTTCATACTTTGCAACACCGACCTAAACTACAGAATCTTAAAAGAAACCTTAACTAGCTATACTACTTGGAGGTTTTAACTACTCGGTAAGAGTTTTATACCTCCTTGTCACTTATCCATCGGGTCTTCTTCTCCTCTCTTTGTTGAGCTCCTCGAAGATCTGGATCGCGCTTGATCGTCGACCTCCTCGTGTCGAAGATGATCCGCCCGAGAGTCTATACCTCAAGCTCCAACCTCTAAACCGAGATAACTAAGATACCTAGTTTGCTAAGCTATATAGCTTAGAAGATGTAGAGTGTTTAATAGAGTATTTAATCTCAAGAGACCTAATGGTTCACAACTCATGTGAGGGTTTTAGGTCTTGTAGGAGAAGGAGAGAAAAATGGAGAGAGAAAGTAAATCAACAAATGAGCTAGGGTCTTGGCAAGTGAAGAATGGCTCCAACACTTACTCACATCAAGCAAGCAATATTTTCTAATTGAAAATATCAACCATGCTTGAATAGTGAGTCTAAACAAATATACAAATGAAAAAAATCCATGCTTCACCATGCCATAAATATCTCCATTTTCCACCTCATTAATCTATTTGCAAAAATAGATAAATCCAAATAATGAGGTGTCCCCCTTTAGAAGCATCTCTTGTGAAATTACAAGAATGCTCTCACCGTATATGCATACCCATATTCGTATTCCGAAAAATACGAATACAACGAGATAATAATAATCCAATAATATAATACCAGAATCCGGCTTAAACCAAAGCCCACTAGTATTATCCGTCCGAACAACATCCATGTAGCCAGTACACTTATATGATCAGAACCTTGCGTAAAACCATACGGCGTCTACATCGTTTCGCCCGAAGCAGGGAAACCCTCTGTGTGGGACTCTAAACACTCAACAGTACGCTGGAAGTGGGTTTAACCACAAGCCTATCAGCGGCACTAGCTGTGTGTAACGGCTACCCAGGAATCTGTTGATAAGAAGGCCGATAAGAAAACTCATCCGAATTCCTACTGAGCCTATCTGTGATAATCTCCGTACAATCCGGTCTGCTCGTCTAAAAGTATCGCATATCGGGCCTAGGGGGTGGTAACCGTCAGACCCCTAATAGCGCAATAAGTCGTGACGGTGTAGAGCCCAATATATCCTGAAAAACTACTGGTGTACCTTCCAGTAAATCTTACTTGCCCTGGCCAGGGACTTTGTGTAATGGCTTTCCGAACATGGCGCGATATCAACTCCCAATACCGGGAGATACGAATCCAATCTAACCACTACTGTCTCCAAGTGCTACGGAATTGCACCTAACCACTACCTGTTTGCACGACTCATTTGAGCCATGGTAGGGTAGTGATCTAAGTACGGTAGGAACACACTCGATACGAATAGTGATGTCAAGTCAGCGGACTAACCTGTACTCATGTCACCCGGGAACTGCTATCTGACGATAGGTATAATACCAACCAGCAGTTCTCATCGAGTCCATCCAGTGTAACTCATAACCCAATGAGCACCTGTATACTATCTCCGGTACGACATACCAATGGCTGTGGGACAGGCTATCTTCCCTGTTGGGATGAGAAGCGTATACACTAATCTACTCTGGAGTATTGATGCCCTATCTCGATAATCCTATGACTAGGGACTAGTATAAGGATGTGCTTATAGACTACCTAGCCCCCACTAGTGTGACTATCATCACAACGCTGGTAGTCAAGTAAAGATCCTAAGGGCTCTATCAATATGTATTAGCGATATGATAAAAGAAACATATACACATATTGATATAGAATCAAACCAAGTAGCATACTACTATATTGAGTAAGACTGTTATTATATCTGTGTATATCCCAAGCTTCTAAAATGTAATATACAATCCAGTACTATACAATAGTGGCCTCTAGGGCATATATCACTAACAATCTCCCACTTGCACTAAGGCCATGTATTGGCATATCACAGATCTATCATCTTGAATAGCCTCTTGAACTGCGTCTGAGAGATGGCCTTTGTGAGTGGATCTACAGTATTGTTCTCCGTATCTACTCTCCGCACCTCGATCTCCCGGCGATCAACGATCTCCCTGATCAGGTGGTACCACTTCAAGATGTGTCTGGATTTCTGCTAAGACCTTTGTTCCTTCGCTAAAGCTATAGCCCCGTTGTTGTCACAATACAAAGGTATTGGATCAATAATGGACGAAACCATCTGAAGTTCAGTTATGAACTTCCTCATCTAGACTGCTTCTTTCGCGGCGTCACATGCAGCGATATACTCCCCTTCCATCGTCGAGTCAGCAACGGTGTCCTGCTTGGAGCTCTTCCAACAGATCTCCCCGATTGAGGGTAAAGACATAACCCGATATGGACTTGGAGTCATCCTTGTCACTCTAGAAGCTGGAGTCGGCAAAGGCCTCGATCTGGAGGTCTTTACTGCCGTATACCAAGAACATCTCCTTAGTCCTTCTCAGGTACTTGAGAATGTTCTTAACTGCTGTCCAGTGCTTCTTGCCAGGGTTTGACTGATACCGGCTTACCACGCTTAGTGCATAAGCTATATCTGGTCTGGTACACAACATCACATACATTATAGAGCCTACCGCAGAAGCATAGGGTATAATAGTCATACGATCCCCTTCCAAATTAGTTTTAGGAGACATCTCTTTGGAGAGGGTGATTCCGTGACAAGCTGGTAGATTACCGCACTTTGAATTTTCCATACTAAATTTTTTCAGTATGGTGTCGATGTAACTGGACTGTGAAAGTCCCAACATCCTCTTACATCTATCACAATAGATCTGGATCCCCAGAATGTAGGAGGCATTACCCAGGTCTTTCATGAAGAACCTTTGTGACAAGAATCCTTTGACTAATTGTAGCATAAGAATGTCATTTCCTATCAGGAGAATGTCATCCACGTACAAGACGAGGAATACCACACTTCTCGCTAGAATCTTACTATAAATACATGGTTTATCTGGATTTTTGATAAAGTCGAATTCCTTGACCGTCTAATCAAAACAGATGTTCCAACTCCACGATACCTGCTTTAATCCATAAATGGATTTAAGCAACTTGCACACCTTTCCGCTGCTCCCACTCTCTATGAAACCATCCGGCTGATCCATATAAACACATTCTTCCAAATTTCCATTCAGAAAAGCGGTCTTTACGTCCATCTTCCAAATTTCATAATCATGGAAGGCAGCAATGGCAAGTAGGATCCGAATGGATTTGAGCATAGCCACTGGAGAAAAGGTTTCATCATAGTCCAAACAATGTCTTTGATAAAAACCTTTTGCAACAAGTCTAGCCTTATAAGTTTTAATCTGTCCATCTACACCAATCTTCTTTCTGAAGATCCATTTGCAGCCAACGGGGTTTACCCTTTCTGGAGCAATGTCCAAAGTCTATACTTTGTTGATGTACACGGACTCCATTACGGTTCTCATTGCATCCAGCCATTTTACTGAGTCTCTGCTCCTAATGGTTTGCTGGAAACTAGTTGTCTCATCATCGTCGATTATGCAGTCCTCTCTATCCCCGTCTATGAAAAAATCGTAGTATCTCTCGGGCGGATAAGACTGCCTACTAGTCCTGCGGAGTGGCGCAGAGATGTCCGGTTCTTTCGAAACTACCGGTTCCTCCATACTTTCAGTAATAACTTATGGTTCTGGAATTTCTACCAGTTCTATTGCACTCCCACTTATTTTTTTTTCAAGAAATTGAGTTTCCAAAAAGTGGGCATGCCGAGAAATAAAGACCTTTTGTTCCTCTGCATAATAGAAAAGATACCCCCTGAAGTTCTTTGGGTATCCCACAAACTTACACAGTATTAAGCATGTAGGGTTACTAGGCACTCTAACAAGGTTCTACAAGGCACCAACCATGCCCGATTAAAATTTTAGCCGTGCCAAACAACCCTAAACAAGATCTTTGCTAGATAATTAGGGTTACACATGCAAGTAAATATCTTTTACGACTAAGTGAATACAAAATACAACCTTTGTACATCGTTCCTTCACTTCAAAAGCTCCTTGTTGTATTCCCTTCGCTGTGATCATGGTCCTCCCGGGCTCTTGCATGGCATCACGAGGCAGAAGGAGCGTCCTTGCTTGAAGTCTTCGAGGCCGAAGATGATCTAGGTCGAGGGAATACGAACTCAAGCTTCTTCTTCAATAACTAGAGAATTAGTGAAGTAAACACCCTAAACTAAAGTGCTATTCTAGTAGAGGATGAGGAAATAGAAAGTGGGTACACCTTAGAATTATTTATCTCACATTTATTTCTCACTTAATCAAAACCTAGAGAGCTTTTGAGCTCAAGGAAGAAGATGAAGAAATATTGAGATGAGGATAATGATCAAGTGAGTGAGCTAACCATGGGTGAGTGAGTATCATATACTAACTCATGTAAAGACATAACCATGGCTAATTCTAATGGTTGGGTTAACTAAATATCTCAAGTAAAACAAATTGAGTTGAATTTGTCAAAGCACCAAAAAGCTTCTACAAGCTTCATGCACTTAACAAAAATAACCAATTTAGATTTACTTTAAATATAAAAACCCCTCCACTAAAATTAGAATGGTGTATGTCTTATACACCCATGTTATATGTATCAATAACCATGATACAAAAAGAAAACACATTTTAATATATATCACATATATATTAAGGTTGTGCACATGTGAGAAAAATCCTTAAGTGAACAAATGTTAGTTAATGTAAATTAGTATATCATATATACAATTATACATTAAATTATTAAATCAACATTTGACTTAATAATCCGGTCATATCTGATATAACCGACTAACATCCAATGTATCGACTTATCGAATCAATACTTGATTCGATAAGCTGGCTATATCATATATAACCGACCGATACAAAAAGTCGTGAGAATAGAATACGGTATCACATACACGCATTATTCTCGGTCCCGCACATATCACATACGTGCTCCTATTTCGTTTTACCTGAGCCAGGAAAATCTCTATGTAGGACTCTAAAGACTCGTCAATACGTCGGCAGTAAGTGATGATCACATCAAGCACCCATAAGCCGTCAGCGGTACTAGCTGGACGTAACGGCTACCCGGGTATTGAGCGATTAGAAGATCAGCAAGCAAGCCCGCTCCAACTCCTGTAAAAGCCTGACAGTAACACTTCCCGTACAGTCTGGTCTCCTCGTC
Organism: Agapanthus africanus; assembly: GCA_030015575.1. NCBI lineage: Eukaryota > Viridiplantae > Streptophyta > Magnoliopsida > Asparagales > Amaryllidaceae > Agapanthus > Agapanthus africanus. Next base: position 721,144,102 of record CM057337.1, read on the forward strand.
TGATATGTCGCATATCAAGTCTAGAGGTGGTAAACGTCAGACCCCAATAACCGATAAGTCGTGCCGATGTGATGCTCATAATGGGTCGAGATACTACTGGTAACACTTACCAGTAAATCTCTAAATCAGCCCTGGCCAGGGACTTCCCTGTTATGGCCAATCGAGCACAGCGCAACATCAACCCCCAATACCGGGAGAGACGAAACCCCTCCTATCGCTCATTGCCTTCATGTGACTCAGGACTGTACCCAAAAACCACCATTTTGCATACCCTCTTGGACGTGGTAAGGTGGAAATCAAAGCACAGTGGGAATCACACAAGACTCTATGACGATCTCGGGTCTACAGACTAACCTGCACAAGTGTCACCAGAGAACTGCCATCTGACGTGAGGTATAATACCATCTGGGAGTTCTCGGCGAGTCCGTCCAGTGTACCCAGTCTCCACTAAGCACCCGTATACCATCTTTGATGTCAAACACCAATGGATATGGGATCATCCATCGCCCATCTCATGGGTCGAGAAGCGTATACGCTAGTCTACTCTAGTATATCGATGCCCTGTCTCGATACACCTACGACTAGGAACATTAAAGGATGTACTTATGGACTACCATGGCCCCACTAGTATGATCTGCATCATAGTCCTGGTAGTCAAGTACACATCCTGAAGGCTTTACCAACACGTAACTATAAGACAGTATCAAGAGACAAGTATACATGTTAAGATAAAGAGCAACCGGATAGCATACTATCATCTCGAGCAAGAAAATCCTCTTTATATATGTCCAAGCATTTAATATAATATATATCATCTGTACAATACTGGCCTCTAGGGCATACATACAACTAACAATCTCCCACTTGCACTAGGGCCAGCTGCTGTAGTATCGCATACCAAGCATCCCGAAGAGTCTCTCAAACTATATCTGGGGAATGGCCTTCGTGAGTGGATCTGCTGTGTTGTTCTTCGTGTCAACCATCCTGACCTCGAACTCCCGGCGATCTACTATCTCCCGGATCAGGTGATACCGCCTCAGAATATGCCTGGATCGCTGATGGGACCTGGGTTTCTTGGCTAAAGCCACCGCTCCATTGTTATCACAATACAAAGGTATTGGATACTCAATGGATGGAACCACTCCAAGTTCAGTAATGAACTTCTTGATCCAGACAGCCTCTTTGGCAGCATCGTTGGTAGCGATGTATTCAGCCTCCATCGTCGAGTCTGCTATGGTTTCCTGCTTGGAACTCTTCCAGCTAACCGCCCCTCCGTAAAGGGTAATGACAAATCCCGAGTGCGACTTAGAGTCGTCCTTATCACTCTGGAATCTTGAATCGGTAAAGGACTCCACTTGGAGTTCTCCGTTACCATACACCAAGAGCATCTCTTTAGTCCTTCGCAAGTACTTGAGAATGCTCTTCACAGCTGTCTAGTGACTCTCTCCAAGATCAGCTTGATACCTACTCACTACACTTATTGAGTGTGCTACATCGGGTCTGGTACATAGCATCGCGTACATGATAGAGCCCACAGCCGAAGCATAGGGTATCGCTTGCATGCGAGCTCTCTCCAAATCAGTCTTGGGAGACATCTCTTTGGAGAGAGTGAGCCCTGAGATTGTGGGTAAAAACCCACGTTTGGACTCTTCCATACTAAACCGCTTTAGTATGGTGTCAATGTACCTGGATTGGGACAATCCCAGTATTCGTTTGGATCTATCTCTATAGATCTTAATCCCCAAGATGTAGAAGGCATCCCCTAGATCTTTCATTGAGAATCTCTGTGATAAGAAGAGCTTGACTGATTGCAGCATAGGAATGTCATTTCCTATCAAGAGTATGTCGTCCATGTACAATACGAGGAAGACAACCTTACTCTCTACCACCTTCTAGTAGATACAAGGTTCATCTACGTTTCTGACGAAATCAAACTCTTTGATAACGACGTCAAAGCAGATGTTCCAACTCCGCGATGTTTGCTTTAATCCATAACTGGATTTAAGCAGCTTGCACACCTTCCCGCTGCTCCCACTAGCTACGAAGCCCTTTGGCTGAGTCATGTACACGCTCTCTTCTAAATCACCGTTTAGAAAGGCGGTCTTAACATCCATTTGCCAGATTTCGTAGTCATGATATGCAGCGATGGCAAGCATAATCCGGATGGATTTAACCATAGCCACTGGAGAAAAGGTTTCTTCATAGTCCACACCTGGTCTTTGACGAAAACCCTTTGCAACAAGTCTATCTTTGAAAGTCTCCACTTTCCCATCTACACCAAGTTTTTTCTTGAAGATCCACTTGCTCCCAATGGGTTTTACCCCTTCAGGAGCATCTTCCAAAGTCCATACTTTGTTGGTGCACATGGATTCCATCTCGGACCGCATTGCTGTAAGTGCACGGCGGCGCCCCGGCCGTCAATCCGACGCCGGAATGCGGAAGCGGTGATAAACTTTAATTTTTGCGGACTTTGCAAACCGGCACCACCGCGCACTAAACTCCGGATCGTAACCATTAACAAGTCTACGCTACTAATAAGAAAGGGAAGAGATGTATACCGACGATCCAAGTCCTCCGGTCTTCATCTCCACTCCGATCTCCTCGCGGGATCTCCGTCCGTCTCCTCCTCGTCGGAAAGGGCACCACATCGCCTGTAGCTATTACGGGCTCCCACCTCAATACCGAGGCAACTCGGGCGCGAAGCTGGCGAATCGACGCGTCCAAGATTAGCTGTAGGAAGTGGTGTAGAATACGCTTTGTCTCAATGAGGTTTGAAGTTGCCTTGATGGAGGAATCAAGATGATACGAACTTGGGGATTTTTGTGGCAATGAAAATGATATGAATGATTAATTTTCCCACACCAAAATGAAGCCTCTCATTTTTCTCCCCTCCTCCCAAAAAAGTGGCCGGCCAAAACTCTATGAGGAAATGTGGTGGAGGGTGAAACAAAAACAAGAGGGAGGTGAGTGTAGGAGAATGGAAGTGGTGACTCTAAACAAACATCAACCATGCTTACACTTTAATCAAACCATACCCTTTCCAATCACAATTAAAAGCAAGCATGGAAGAAAGAAATGAAAGCTATCATAATCAAACTTTATGCAAGAAAACCCCTCCACAAATGTAATTTGCAAAACTGCAAATTACCCCCTCCATCGGAAAAGTCCGGCCGGGAAAGAACAAAGGAAAACCGGCCGGAACGGAATGCAAACTGGCAACTCCAGAAAACTGGTCCCGTAATAAATTACAGGAAAACCCCGATACTGTGCATACACACCCGCATCTGTATACCGTCCGGATACAAATGCAAAGAGACAAAATCTACACTGTACTAAACTAGGATCCGGCTTAAACCAAAGCCGGCTAGTAATAACCGTCCGATCCTGATCCGTGCAATACCACACATATCTGATCGAACCCTGCCATATACCTATACGGCTACTAGTACAAACCGTCCGATCCTGATCCGTGCAATACCGCACGTATCTGATCGGACCCTGCCATATCTCCATACGGCCTCTACAACGTTTCGCCCGAAAGCTGAGTAACTGAAAGTGTGGTGGACTCTAAAGACTCGTCAATACTATGGCTATGGATTTAACCACTAGCCCGTCAGAGATATAAGCCAATACGTAACGGGCCACCAGCTATTGACTAAAAGGGATGTCGATGAGCGAACTCATCCTGACACCCTACTGAGCCTGTCAGTGACAATATCCGTACAGTCCGGTCCGTTCGTCTATGAGTATCGCATGGCGGGCCTAGGGGGTTGGTAAAAGTCAGACCCCCAAAAGCGGTACAAGTCGTGTCGGAGTGTAGCCCAGAACACCCTGAGATACTACTGGAATACCTACCAGTAAATCTCCTTGCCTTGGCCAAGGACTTTGTGTAATGGCTCTCCTAGACACAGCACGACCTCACCCCCAATACCGGGAGAGACGAACCCCTGAAGATACGCTTACTGCCCCCATGTGGCTCGGGACTGTACCCAACTAAAACCTGTTTGCACGACTCCTTTGAGCCGTGGTAGGGTAGTAATCAAAGTACAGTGGGAACTCACACGAGACAAATGACGATCCCCAGGTCGATGAACTAACCTGCACACATGTCACCAGGGAACTGCTATCTGACGTCTGGTATATGACCAACTAGCATGTTCCCGGCGAGTCCTGTCCGGTGTACTCATAACCCAATGAGCACCTGTATACATCTTAGGTGATCCAACTGACACCAGTGGCTTGTGAGACCGGCCACCGCCCCTCGTCGGGGTCTCGACTGTATACACTAGTCTACTAATGGAGTATCGATGCCCAGTCTCGAAACTCCCACGACTAGGGACCTTTTAAGGATAAGCTTATAGACCCCCAGCTCCCACTTATATGATCGCCCTCATACTGCTGGTGGTCAAGCAAGAATCCTAGGGGCTCTATCAACGTGTAATAGCGACGTGTCAGGTCACCTAAAACAGTACACGATGATAAAGGTAAACCAGATAGCATACTATCATCTCGAGTAAGACTGTCCCACCGGGATAGGTCCTCCCTCAATCATTACAATCACGTACCTGTGACCTAATAATTGACTCTGAGGGCACTATCTCCAACAATCTCCCACTTGCACTCAAGGCTAATTATTGCGATGTCGCATACTCACAGCCCGTGTGATACCGAACACCCAACTCCTCTACTAGTCAGTCTCCCAAAGCTCGTTTGCGAAACTATTGCGTTCGAGGAATAGCCTCAGTGAGTGGATCCGCTTTGTTGTTTCTTTCTATGTCTCTCTATATCTCAAGTTCGCGGAGAAAGCCATCTCCCGAAAAGAGTAATACCAGTCTTAGAATATGTCTGGATGTCTGATGGGACATAGCTCATAATTGAACTCCAAATCCAAACTTCTTAGACTGTATCGTCAACTGAACTTAATCAGTATCCTGCGCGCCATGCCTCCCTCAGTATTGCCTTGGATCACCTGTCCAAAATACTGCCCCTCGTCAGAGGGAAAACTATAACTCTGACAACCTCCTTGTCGTCCATGTCACCTTGGAAGCCTGGAATGATAACCGTCTCCTGAATGAGGCTGTCGTTATCATATCCCTAGAACATCCACTTATGTTCTAAAACTGCTTCCGACTGTTTCTCCAGGATTGGATTAATGTCAACTTATTGCATCTAGTGCAAGAACAACATCTGGTGTGGTACTTGACATCTCATGATTGACTCAATTGCCTAAGCAAGTGATCTGCCAATCATGCACGTCCCTCTCCCCTTTAGTCTGTAAGACACCTTTGGAGAGGGTGACTCCATTACCTGCAGGTACACTACCGTGCCAGGAGTCGTCCATCCTAAATACTCTTAGAATGCTGTCAAGTACCCTGATTGGGAAACCACCCAAATCTAGATCTAAAACCATAGATCCAGTAACCAGTATGTCTGATATAAAATCCATTTCCTTTGTGGAGAAACAACTGTGTGACGACCAAAGTATAACCGATCGTAGTGTAGGAGTTTCTTTTCCTACTCTGTGTATATCATCCAAATACCAGGATATCACACCCTACTACCTTCTCAACAGATCCATCCCCTATTCTGACGAAGTCAAACCCATGACTGTTACGTCAGAAATAGATGATCTATCTCCGCTACATCTGCTCTAGTCTATAAATAGACATAAGCTACCTGTCCACTAATGCTTCCGCTGCTCCCACTGACTACGACAACCCTCTGGCAGAGTCATATAGACGTACACTTCTAAAGCAAGTTTAGAATGACGCTATACTCATCCTCCTGCCGGGTCTCGCAGCCTGGAACAACAGCAATGGTAATTGTGGGTAAACAAGAACTTCCCTGTAACCGTCCTTGAGGCTACTGTAGTACCTCTCGGGTGCCTGAAGTTACCCACCTTATCTGCGGAGTGGCCAATGGAATGTCAATCCAGATTGAATCTTTAGGTTCCTTATCAAATCTTCAGTAATCGTTTGTGGTTCTGGAATTACTTTCAGTTCTACCATACTCCCACTACTGTTTTCCTGAAAAAAACCATTTTTAATTTAAAACTGTGGCGAGTCAAGAACAATATTGCTGTTGATCTTCCAGATGGTAGAAAATCAACCCTCGTCATAGCCTGGGTCAACCCACAAACAGCCATTACAGAAACGTGCCTTGAGTTGTCCAGTGTCTGGTTTTAATCATAAACCGGACAACTCCCCGTACCTTAACATCGTTAAGATATGAACTGTTCTATATCCAATATAGAAACAGAGGCACTGATTTAATTGAACCAGATTCAAATCATGCAGCTGTCCCCAGCGCATGTTAACTAAATGGAAGGAGGCCGATCAGCGTTACTCAACTTAGGAATACTTCCAATTATGAGTAACCTGAAAGAGAAACAAGATCTCTTTATCAACTGAATACCATACACAAGTATCTACATCTTCGATCACCTTGAAGAATCCCGATACTTGCTACACTTGGTTCTCTACTCTATTCAAATACCTATAACTCCTCAAAACTTAGACCCTGTGTTTCTACGAAACACATGTCTAAGAACTAGAGAAGTCATAAGTAAACCGAATATAGTACGAGGACCAACCCCTCTGTCCTGATGGACCCTGGACAACATACAATACTCTGTATAAGTCCCTTGAGTCTGATAACTCATTCACTGTGTGTCGTAGGTTGAAAACTGTACTTATGGTTAAGAAGAATTACACCGCTGTTTGATGCTCCTTACCTAACCATCCACTGATATAGGTAAATGTCATCGACATAATATCAAAAGGTATATCTCACTCTATGAAAATAGACGTACAGATATATCAATTTGAAATTGGTGCACAACAGCGGATATTCAAAACCATATATTTGCCGACCGGCAAACAACCCAGGTGATTTCCTCAAATATCACCGATTACAACGAATCCCGATATAATGAGGATAATCACCCAATTCCCAATAACTTACTCCCACTCATCATCTGTAAAACCATACAGATGTGAGAATCGTACCTGGTAAATACATACCCTGGAGTAAGTATCTAATCGGGAAATCAGTTTTCCTTTAACATTACACAGTGAAACTGAAACATTGAAATGTTCCGATGGGGTATTCTGGTATTCCTAGTAATGCCTCTTCCATTATCCAGATTCACAACTGTAACCGTATAGTTCTTTGCCACCTCTCCAAATCCCTTCATATGTCTTTAGTCTTTACCTTCTGTACACCCCTTTAGGCCAAATGGTTTTCTTCCTTCCCTACCGTTCGGCACCAGCCTATGGTTTGGAAGAAGACTATCCAATAAGCATAATGGGTGTACTGTCCCAATCTTAGGAACACTCGCAATGAGAGAGGGTGAAGATGAAAGACAACCGAATAAACCTTATTCCTATTTCTCCTGAACCAGAATCCATCCCCGAACTGGAACAAGTTCCATTCGAGTTCGTATATAACCATACGATGGAGTATCCAAATAAACTGTGGATCTTCGTAGCGATACGGAGTGTCCTGGAGAAATACAAAGGTGATTTAGGATTGGCGAAGGAATAATTGGTTTGGTCGTGAATACCTGTTGCAATTTACTTTGCCCTCTTACTAATCCCTTGCTTTGTCTGAACTTAATACCTTCTGCACACCATCGTTATGCTAATTGGTTTTCTTCATTCCCTACCGGTCGGCACCAGCCTAAGGTTTGGAAGAAGACAATCCAATTTGCGTAATAGGTGTACTACCCCTAAACCAAGGAGTACTCGTAACCTGAGAGAGGGTAAAAGGAAAAGACAACTGAATAATCCTATCCGTTTTCTCCAGAACCGGAAACCATCCTCGAATAAATTCTTTCGAGTTCGTATCTAACCATACGATGGTTTTGTCCAATGGAAGTGGACGGTCGTAGTAAAACGGGGTGTCCTGGAGAAAAGGGTAAAAGTAGGAGTGGCAATGAGGTCTGCAACTCTGACAATCCAAAAGCCGGTGTTAAGAAGGTTCGGTCAACTTGGTCACTGAGTCAAAGTCTTAGGGTTGGGTCAATGGTCGCTGCCAAAGAGAGAGAGAAAAGAAACACTCAGCGTGCACTCAAACCTAGATCAGAATGGTCACCAATTTATCTAATCTGGAAACCTCCCACTGTACCTCAAATTCTCCTCCAAACCTGAAAGAAGAATTAGTCGGGGTCACCCGAGGAGTAAACCAACTCATCAGTGGGAATCGGGATCCAACTATCATCGCATGATAACGTGACGGAATCCGCTCACGGTATAACACTCCAGAAGGTATGCGCATATCTGGCAAGTTTCAGTTCTTTTGAAACTCCCGATGTGATTTCTGCCCCATGCTCTTATGACCTTGGCGAAGGTCAACAAATCATAAGTCACATGTCAAGTTCTACCCGTCATTATCCAGGTTAATTTGAATCCACCCGTACAAGCCCTTGACGAAGGTCAACAAGGCTATACGACTGTCCCAAACCAACGCATCTATCTATGCAACAGAAAGGTAACAAGCAGCTACCATACACTATGCCTTGACGAAGGTCAACAAACATAGCATGAATACTACGTGCTACCCGTCTGAAACGACGGAGGGCTACGAATGGTTTCTGGCGAAAACCTTTAACGTAATGAACTTGATATCGTTGAAGGAACGGATAGCTTTTTAGAAAATATAGTGACGAAAACCTTTACTAAAGAGGTCACTCCCGGTGAAGGGATCTCGGCTCTTTCCCCGTAGAATGGGGTGCTGGATATTCATAACCGAATATCACTGTGCAAAGCAAAAGTAATCGGTTATAGTAAAGTTAATGCCCTGACGCAAACTTCTGTCCAAGGGGTCACTCCCGGTGAAGGGATCTCGGCCCTTGCCTCGTCGACTGAGGAGCAGGATATTCCAAATGAATACCGCGATGCAAAACAAAAGTGAACGTCCTTGCAATAACAGCCTTTGAAAAAGTGTTCCAACAACATCAGAATAGGTTTGTTTAACTTGCATTGATCCGAATCAATGCAGTCCCATCAATTGATCACACCACAAAGAACGAAAATATACTGACGTACGTATATGCCATCTGCATTCGCCACTGGGTCCCGTCATCACCCGTTAGGTTAGCTAACTAACGGCAGAGCGGGGACTGGACTAGCGCGGATGAAAAACATATACAACATCTACTAATATATATACCAATATATAGTATTTCGCTCAAGGCGTGAATAAAATGCAACATCACAGAAATGTACAGCATCACAGAACAATACAGATATCTGGGATCCCCGGGTTTCACAGAGCCACTACTGAAACCCGACGTTCCCCTGGTCGTGTGGATAGCCTGTGCAATGAAATCCTAGACCCCTACGGACGCGGCAAGTTACCCGCCAAAACCTGAAGCGAGGCAGCCCCCTTCAGCGCCGTGAATGGACCACCCAGCACTTCACGGAATCCGGCAACTTGGGCACCCCTCCTGGGTCAACCTGTACCCCCTACGAGTGCGGCGAATAGCCCATCAATCCTGGAGTGAAGCCCCCTCCGTCCCAATGCCATGAGATGCGGGCTTGTTGCCTTCTAGAACCCGGCTATCCGTGCACCCCTCCGCGGGGCAATCCTAGTACAGAAAGTAAAATATACATACAACGGGTACATCGACCGCAACCAGGTCGTGCCCCAAAAGAATAATACAAACGGGCAGTGACGGCAGTCCACATGTCGGACGCTCGCCCCGCAATATCAAATGTACATAATACAACAAAACTGTACTAGCATTGCATCCAGGCTATCCCCCACGACCGATCCGCAACATCACAGCAAATACATAGAACATCAACGTGAAAGTCACGTTCGCAAATCCGTCTAACCGGGCTATAGCAGTTAGACCGGATTTACCGATCGAGTAACATTCACGGTCGCAGATACAATGTAAATACTGTGAAAAATGTGTTTAAAATTTTCCGATTGATTAAACATTAACAAGTGGGCCCCCAAACAAAACTGTAGCAACCACAGAAAACCTGGGCCCAATTTTAATATTCCAAAAACCACATTTATCACTCAGGAACACACTGCAAAAATTTGGGGGGGTGAACAGTTAAATCCGCGGCGGAAGCGCGGCCAAAACAGGGGTTTGGCCGCCCTTCCGCGGCGGTATGATGAGCTCGTTGAACCAAATTTTTACAGTGACCTTAAAATTCCCTGCACATCACTCTGAGACAACCTGAAAAATTTTTGGACTCAAAAAAAATTCGACAGAAACTGATATGCAAAAAATACGGGTTTTTGGACTTTTTGATCGATCGGAAATGCAAACACATTACACAAAGCTAGACTAAGTTAATGGCGAGGCTCTGATACCACTGTAAGTGCACGGCGGCGCCCCGGCCGTCAATCCGACGCCGGAATGCGGAAGCGGTGATAAACTTTAATTTTTGCGGACTTTGCAAACCGGCACCACCGCGCACTAAACTCCGGATCGTAACCATTAACAAGTCTACGCTACTAATAAGAAAGGGAAGAGATGTATACCGACGATCCAAGTCCTCCGGTCTTCATCTCCACTCCGATCTCCTCGCGGGATCTCCGTCCGTCTCCTCCTCGTCGGAAAGGGCACCACATCGCCTGTAGCTATTACGGGCTCCCACCTCAATACCGAGGCAACTCGGGCGCGAAGCTGGCGAATCGACGCGTCCAAGATTAGCTGTAGGAAGTGGTGTAGAATACGCTTTGTCTCAATGAGGTTTGAAGTTGCCTTGATGGAGGAATCAAGATGATACGAACTTGGGGATTTTTGTGGCAATGAAAATGATATGAATGATTAATTTTCCCACACCAAAATGAAGCCTCTCATTTTTCTCCCCTCCTCCCAAAAAAGTGGCCGGCCAAAACTCTATGAGGAAATGTGGTGGAGGGTGAAACAAAAACAAGAGGGAGGTGAGTGTAGGAGAATGGAAGTGGTGACTCTAAACAAACATCAACCATGCTTTCACTTTAATCAAACCATACCCTTTCCAATCACAATTAAAAGCAAGCATGGAAGAAAGAAATGAAAGCTATCATAATCAAACTTTATGCAAGAAAACCCCTCCACAAATGTAATTTGCAAAACTGCAAATTACCCCCTCCATCGGAAAAGTCCGGCCGGGAAAGAACAAAGGAAAACCGGCCGGAACGGAATGCAAACTGGCAACTCCAGAAAACTGGTCCCGTAATAAATTACAGGAAAACCCCGATACTGTGCATACACACCAGCATCTGTATACCGTCCGGATACAAATGCAAAGAGACAAAATCTACACTGTACTAAACTAGGATCCGGCTTAAACCAAAGCCGGCTAGTAATAACCGTCCGATCCTGATCCGTGCAATACCGCACATATCTGATCGAACCCTGCCATATACCTATACGGCTACTAGTACAAACCGTCCGATCCTGATCCGTGCAATACCGCACGTATCTGATCGGACCCTGCCATATCTCCATACGGCCTCTACAACGTTTCGCCCGAAAGCTGAGTAACTGAAAGTGTGGTGGACTCTAAAGACTCGTCAATACTATGGCTATGGATTTAACCACTAGCCCGTCAGAGGTATAAGCCAATACGTAACGGGCCACCAGCTATTGACTAAAAGGGATGTCGATGAGCGAACTCATCCTGACACCCTACCGAGCCTGTCAGTGACAATATCCGTACAGTCCGGTCCGTTCGTCTATGAGTATCGCATGGCGGGCCTAGGGGGTTGGTAAAAGTCAGACCCCCAAAAGCGGTACAAGTCGTGTCGGAGTGTAGCCCAGAACACCCTGAGATACTACTGGAATACCTACCAGTAAATCTCCTTGCCTTGGCCAAGGACTTTGTGTAATGGCTCTCCTAGACACAGCACGACCTCACCCCCAATACCGGGAGAGACGAACCCCTGAAGATACGCTCACTGCCCCCATGTGGCTCGGGACTGTACCCAACTAAAACCTGTTTGCACGACTCCTTTGAGCCGTGGTAGGGTAGTAATCAAAGTACAGTGGGAACTCACACGAGACAAATGACGATCCCCAGGTCGATGAACTAACCTGCACACATGTCACCAGGGAACTGCCATCTGACGTCTGGTATATGACCAACTAGCATGTTCCCGGCGAGTCCTGTCCGGTGTACTCATAACCCAATGAGCACCTGTATACATCTTAGGTGATCCAACTGACACCAGTGGCTTGTGAGACCGGCCACCGCCCCTCGTCGGGGTCTCGACTGTATACACTAGTCTACTAATGGAGTATCGATGCCCAGTCTCGAAACTCCCACGACTAGGGACCTTTTAAGGATAAGCTTATAGACCCCCAGCTCCCACTTATATGATCGCCCTCATACTGCTGGTGGTCAAGCAAGAATCCTAGGGGCTCTATCAACGTGTAATAGCGACGTGTCAGGTCACCTAAAACAGTACACGATGATAAAGGTAAACCAGATAGCATACTATCATCTCGAGTAAGACTGTCCCACCGGGATAGGTCCTCCCTCAATCATTACAATCACGTACCTGTGACCTAATAATTGACTCTGAGGGCACTATCTCCAACAATTGCCTCCAGCCATTTCACTGAGTCACCACTCGTGATGGCCTGCTCAAAGTTAGTTGGGTCATTATCTTCCATGATGCAATCCTCGCTCCCACCATCCATGAGAAAACCGTAGTATCTCTCAGGTGGGTAAGGAACCCTACTGGATCGGCGGAGTGGCCGGGGTTCGTTGGGAACTACCGAATCCTCTGGTTCCACTAAATCTTCAGTTGCAGTTTGTGTATCTGGAACCTTTTCCAGCTCTACCACTTTGCCACTAATTTCTTTCACAATAAATTCCTTTTCTAAAAAGGTGGCATGTTGAGCAACAAATACCTTTTGTTCCTCATTGTGGTAGAAAAAATACCCATATGAGTTCTTTGGATATCCCACAAACTTGCAAAGAACTGACCGTGTCTCGAGTTTGTCCGGATTTTGTCTTTTGACATAGGCCGAACAACCCCATATCTTAACTCGTTTAAGATATGGTCTTTTCCCACTCCTTATCTCATATGGTGTGGTAGGTACAGATTTAGTTGGAACTTGATCAATAGGTATGCTGCTATCTCCAGTGCATTCCCCCCAGAAGGAAATAGGTAACTCAGCTATGCTCATCATAGAGCGCACCATATCTAATAGGGTGCGGTTCCTCCATTCTGATACACCGTTGTGCTGTGGTGTATATGGAGGAGTTAGCTGAGAGAGAATCCCATTCTCTTTTAGGAAGTCCAGGAATTCATTGCTCAAGTATTCACCTCCTCGATCAGATCGAAGGATTTTAATACTTTTCCCGGTTTGGTTCTCGACTTCTTGTTTATATTCTCTAAATTTCTCAAAATCTTCTGATTTGTGTTTCATCAAGAACACATATCCGAATCTAGAGAGATCGTCAGTGAATGTAATGAAGTACGCAGAACCATTCCTGGCATGTATAGACATGGGGCCGCATACATCACTATGTACCAGTCCCAAGAGTTCTGTAACTCTTTATCCGTGTCCCGTAAACGGAGTTTTGGTCATCTTACCTTTGAGACATGACTGGAAAGTGTCATAAGATGAAAATTCGAACGGTTTCAAATATCCATCCTTATGCAACTTAGTTAGCCGTGTTGCATTTATATGACCAAGTCTACAATGCCACAAGAAGGATTCGTTCATTTCTGAACTCTTCCTCTTTTGTGTGTTTGTTATGTTCAGAACTGTTGATTGATTTAGAACATAAATGCCATTGCACAGCGTGCCTGATCCAACCAACTTTTGGTTCAGGAAAATGTTCATAACATTATCCTTTAATACAAAATTATATCCCTCTTTACTCAATAAAGAAACCGATATAATGTTGCATATCAGGTTCGGCATGTAATAGCATTCGTGCAGAACCAATGTATTACCAGTTGGTAATACAAGGTGATATTCCCCGACGGTTTTAGCTGCAACAATTGCACCATTTCCAACCCTTATGTCTTTATCACCCTCTCCAAGTTCTCTACCTTTCATAAGCCCATGTAACTGATTACATATATGGGATCCTGACCCGGTATCTAATACTCAGGACGTAGAGCAAATGGAGAAATAGTTCTCTGTAACGAACACACCCGAAGAAAATGCATCAACATGTACTTTCTTTATTCGGGTGGCATGGGAATCCTGGTATTCCCCTATATCCTGTTCAGTCTTATAACTTTTATAAGAAAGAACGGAACCAACGTTCCCCAGCACAGTATAACATGCGGGTTCAGTCAATACATCCATATTATTATCTTTATTAAGGCATGATATGGTCGCTACCTGGAGAGAGAGAGAAGAAAACACTTTAGTGTATGCTTTTGCAAGATCAGATTGGTTATTATTTTATCTAATCAGGATGGCTCCCACTGTTTTTATCAAATCTTCCTTCAAACCCTAAAAGGAAAGATTAGCCGGGATTAATTACACCCTATAATTTCGCCAATTTTTCAGCCAGGCCAGTTTCGGTACTTTGAGGGAGGTTCCCCGTGCTTTCGCACGGACCTAATTAAAGTAAACCTCGTTTTCCCAGAGGCGTAACTCCGTTGACACCTTTCTAGACACCTACTTGATCGGCTAATTGTCCTGTGTAAAACTCTCCCAGGAGTAACAATTACTCGCAGTGGGTATCGAGATCCAACTATCTCATAGAAGGTATGCAATCTCATTGCAAATTTCAACACTTGAAATTCCCGATAATGTTTTCCCCCAAACGATCTATGACCTTGACAAGGTCAACAACCATAGACCGTAAGTCAAGTTCAACCCGTCATTTCTTGATTGAATTAAACCCACCCGTACGACCCTTGACAAGGTCAACAAGGCCGTACGACTACCCTAATCCAATCTGCATCATATGCATAAGCAGATAAATACTAGTCAGCTACCGCACACTACGTCTTGACAAGGTCAACAAACGCAGCACGAATACTAAGCAGGACTTATCTGGAATGACGGAGGGCTACGACAGGTTTTTCTGAAAACCTATTACGTAATGAACTTGATATCGTTGTAGAATCGAGTGGATTTTGGAATGGAGTGATTTCGAGGATTTCATTAGTTTTGCTAAAGAGGTCAGTCCCGGTGAAAGGATCTCGGCTCTTTCCTTATGGAATAAGGTGCAGGATATATCATATATATTGCTATGCAAAGCAAAACTCTAAAAGCAATCAAAAGACAAACCGAGTGTTGTAGCATCTGCCAGTTTTGTTAAAGAGGTCACTCCCGGTGAAGGGATCTCGGTTCTTTCCTCATCGAATAAGGTGCATGATATATCATATATATCGCTATGCAAAGCAAAAACTGTAGCTACCCTTTTTGAAAGTTTGATTCTACAACATCTTTTAGGTTTCTTTTCTTTCATTAATCATATTAATGAAGTCCCATCATTTAAGTCACCTAAACATCACAGATAAATACGACGTACACTTATGCCATCCGCATTCGCCTCAATGTCCCCTCATGCACCATTAGGTTAGGTAACTAACGGCAGAGCGGGGCAGGGATAGCGCGAGTGTAAAACATAAATAACGTCTATATAATATATCATATATACTATATACAGTATCTATCACAACATATCAAATGATCACATCACAGATTTCGCAACAGAAGAATCATATGAAATAATGGATATATTAGGAGGTCCGTGTTTTATTTTGAGTCTCTATAAAACACGGATTCCACGGTCGTGATGAATAGCCAAACCCACACCCTTAGACCCCTATGAGAGCGGCAAGCAACCCTACCAATTCTAGAGTTAGGAGACCCGGACTCGACTCCTCGAGTTGGTCTCCCGCTATACCCTAGAACCCGGTTACTTGTGCTCCCCTCCTTGGGTCTACCTAATGCGAAAAAGTAAATAATATACAATGGTGACATCATCCTCATCCCGGAAGTGCCCCAATAAAAGAATATTACATACAATGTATTTTACATGAATGAAAATAAAAACTCTCATCTCACATAAAACCCCCGGCTATTCAGAACACGACGATCCAATATAACATATCTAGCAACACATAGCATCACATGTCATCAACGTAAGTAAATATGCGCATCCCAATTGTCGTTGACATATAGCAACGAAACCGGCGATATCACATATTACACTTACGGTCGCAGAAAAGAAAGTGTAAAACTACAACATTTGGAATCCACAATTACTTTAGACATCATAAATCCGAAATATCACATACTTCGCATTTCATACCTAACTATATGAATTCCACATAGTGTAT
Organism: Agapanthus africanus; assembly: GCA_030015575.1. Classification (NCBI taxonomy): domain Eukaryota; kingdom Viridiplantae; phylum Streptophyta; class Magnoliopsida; order Asparagales; family Amaryllidaceae; genus Agapanthus; species Agapanthus africanus. The sequence continues at coordinate 721,160,377 of CM057337.1, forward strand.
CACATTCCAGATAAATAGACAGTATTAAACTTTCCTATCGAATAATCAAATACCCAAGATTTCCTAAATAGCTCAACATTTGAGCGGAGTCCAAAAATCCCAGAATACGTCACAGTACCGATAGTCCAGCCGTAGAAGGGTCAAGCCAACGCCTTGGCACGCCGTACTGCCCCAAACCCTAAGGTTTAGAGGCGGTTCAGACGGTCACATAATCGAGTTGAGGTTTGTGTTCTTCTAGAGGGTCCATCGCGTTACTTGAACGTTTTTCCGAAAGATTTAAACTCAAGAAAAATTCAACACTTGAAAGTTTTTCGTGTCGGGAAAAAGTGAGTTAATGATATCCGTTCGACATTTTAATACTTTCTAAATTATCCGGAAAAAGAACGAAATTAAATTTTCTGATCGAATCAACGAATACAAAATAATCCCCAGAACACTCAATACTTGAGTCAGCTTAAAAATACCCAGAAGCAGCTACAAGCACCTACGGATATTACCCTGAAGACACGTGTCTAAAATGCCAAAGTTCGGCCGCGGAACCGCCGCGGGAAGCAGGTTCATGCCGCGGTTCCGTGATGACTTCATGGTATTTTGGTCTCGTATTTCATGGTAATTCTTAGAATTCCCTGCTGATTTTTTTGAGTATTTTCAATGCAGAAAAAATCACATTTTTACAAAATTTCCAGAGAGGGGTCTATTTCGACGTTTCAGGGTTCGATCGGAGTTTTAACTTCGTAAACACGTCGCCTAATGCTCTAGCTAGGCTCTGATACCACTGTAGGGTTACTAGGCACTCTAACAAGGTTCTACAAGCCATCAACCATGCCCGATTAAAATTTTAGCTGTGCCGAACAACCCTAAACAAGATCTTTGCTAGATAATTAGGGTTACACATGCAAGTAAATATCTTTTCCGACTAAGTGAATACGAAATACAACCTTTGTAGATCGGTCCTTCACTTCAAAAGCTCCTTGTTGTAGTCCCTTCGCTGCGATCATGGTCCTCCCGGGCTTTTGCATGGCTTCACGAGGCAGAAGGAGCGTCCGTGCTTGAAGTCTTCGAGGCCGAAGATGATCTACGTCTAGAGAATACGAACTCAAGCTTCTTCTTTAATAACTAAAGAATTAGTGAAGCAAACACCCTAAACTAAAGTGCTAGTCTAGTAGAGGATGAGGAAATAGGAAGTGGGTATACCTTAGAATTATTTATCTCACATTTATTTCTCACTTAATCAAAACCTAGAGAGCTTTTGAGCTCAAGGAAGAAGATGAAGAAATATTGAGATGAGGATAATGATCAAGTGAGTGAGCTAACCATGGGTGAGTGAGTATCATATACTAACTCATGTAGAGACATAACCATGGCTAATTCTAATGGTTGGGTTAACTAAATATCTCAAGTAAAACAAATTGAGTTGAATTTGTCAAAGCACTAAAAAGCTTCTACAAGCTTCATGCACTTAACAAAAATCAACTAATTTAGATTTACTTTAAATATAAAAACCCCTCCCCTAAAATTAGAATGGTGTATGTCTTATACACCCATGTTATATGTATCAACAACCATGATACAAAATGAAAACACATTTTAATATATATCACATATATATTAAAGTTGTGCACATGTGAGAAAAATCCTTAAGTGAACAGATGTTAGTTAATGTAAATTAGTATATCATATATACAATTATACACTAAATTATTAAATCAACACTTGACTTAATAATCCGGTCATATCTCATATAACCGACTAACATCCAATATATCGACTTATCGAATCAACACTTGATTCGATAACCCGGCTATATTACATATAACCGACTGATACAAAAAGTCGCGAGAATAGAATACGGTATCACATACACGCATTATTCTCGGTCCCGCACATATCACATACGTGCTCCTATTCATTTTGCCTGAGCCAGTAAAACCTCTATATAAGACTCTAAAGACTCGTCAATACGCCGGCAGTAGGTGATGATCACATCAAGCATCCACAAGCTGTCAGCGGTACTAGCTGGACGTAACGGCTACCCGGGTATTGAGCGATCAGAAGATCAGCAAGCAAGCCCGCTCCAACTCCTGTAAAAGCCTGACGGTAACACTTCCCGTACAGTCCGGTCTCCTCGTCTGATATGTCGTATATCAAGTCTAGGGGTGGTAAACGTCAGACCCCAATAACCGATAAGTCATGCCGATGTGAGGCTCATAACGGGTCGAGAAACTACTGGTAATACTTACCAGTAAATCTCTAAATCAGCCCTGGCCAGGGACTTCCCTGTTATGGCTAATCGAGCACAGCGCAACATCAATTTCCAATAACGGGAGAGACGAAACCCCTCCTATCGCTTATTGCCTTCATGTGACTCGGGACTGTACCCAAAAACCACCATTTTGCACGCCCTCTTGGATGTGGTAAGGTGGAAATCAAAGCACAGTGGGAATCACACAAGACTCTATGACGATCTCGGGTCTACAGACTAACCTGCATAAGTGTCACCAGAGAACTTCCATCTGACGTAAGGTATAATACCATCTGGGAGTTCTCGGCGAGTCCGTCCAGTGTACCCAGTCTCCACTGAGCACCCGTATACAATCTCTGATGTCAAACACCAATGGATATGGGATCATCCATCACCCATCTCATGGGTCGAGAAGCGTATACGCTAGTCTACTCTGGTATATCGATGCCCTGTCTCGATACACCTAGACTAGGAACATTAAAGGATGTACTTATGGACTACCATGGCCCCACTAGTATGATCTGCATCATAGTCCTGGTAGTCAAGTACACATCCTAAGGGCTTTACCAACACGAAACTATAAGACAGTATCAAGAGACAAGTATACATGTTAAGATAAAGAGCAACCAGATAACATACTATCATATCGAGCAAGAAAGTCATCTCTATATATGTCCAAGCATCCAATATAATATACATCATCTGTACAATACTGTCCTCTAGGGCATACATACAACTAACAAAGCGTGCCTTGAGCTTGTCCGCATGCTGTTTTCTTACAAAAGCTGGACATCTCTGTATTTTAAGATACTTAAGATAAGGTTTCTTCCTACTCCACATTTCATATGGTGTGTTAGGCACTGACTTAGTAGGAACCTTGTTCAAAATATATGCAGCAGATTCTAGTGCATAACTCCAGAAGGATTGCGGTAACTCAGCGTTACTCATCATGGAACGTACCATATCCAATAAGGTGCGGTTCCGCCTTTCGATACACCGTTGTGCTGAGGTGTGTATGGAGGAGTAAGCTAAGAGAGAATTCCATTCTTTTTTAAATAATCCAGGAACTCGGCACTTAAGTATTCACCACCTCGATCAGATCTAAGTGTCATGTTACTTTTGCCTGTTTGTTTTTTTCACTTCATTCTTTTATTCCTAGAATTTCTCAAAGGCCAATGATTTATATTTCATCAAGAATACATGTCCATACCTTGAGAAATCATCCGTAAAAGTAATGAAGTAGGAATAGCTACTTTTTGCATGTGTAGACATTGGACCACATACGTCGCTGTGTATGAGTCCTAAGAGCTCGCTGGATCTTACCTCGTATCCAGTGAATGAAGTCTTTCTCATCTTTCCATTGAGACATGATTGACAGGTTGCATAAGATAGATATTCAAACGGATCTAGATATCCCTCTTTATGTAACTTCGTCAACCGTATTTCATTGATGTGACCCAGTCTACAATGCCATAAGAAAACTTGATTTAATTTTGGAGACTTTCTTTTAAGTGTGTTCTGGACATTGAAAACTTGGTATTGATTTAATGCGTATATACCGTTGTCTAGTGTACCTGACCCAATCAAACCATGATTAAGGTGGATGTGAACGACATCACTTACAAATGTAAAATCATAACCTTCTTTAGATAGTAAAGATACAGAAATAATATTATATATCAAATTAGGTACACAAAAACAGTTACGCAAAACCAATGTGTTTCCACTTGTCAATCCTAGGTGATATTCCCCTACGAATATAACATCCACGCTCGTTCCGTTAGCAACTCTGAGAGTCACATCACCTGCTGTTCAGTCGAAAATACTGCATATTTTATATAACATTTTCCTTACTTTTCTTACATATTTAAAGGTGTTTATTATAAATATGAAACATATGAGGGTTTATCTGCAAAATATCTATTTTCATATATTTATATATTATAATTAACATTATGAAGGAAAATGTATGCATATAATATTTATATAATATTTTGATAATTTAAATATGCATATCATATCAAATATCCTTAACCAATATTCTCAAAATATAATATCATATCAAATGGTTAGGATAATATCTCAAAAATACCAAATATTACTAACAGTATTCATTAAGATATTGTGCAAGGTTTAGTTCAGTTCAGGAGATCGAGATGTTGAGATGTCGGGAATCAAAAATCTGCCGATAAAGTTAGAAAAAATCGAAGAATCAATACTGGTAGAGACTCAGAAAAGATATGAAGATTCCAAATATCTAGAAAATCTTCATGTGTCAACATTCCTTAGCCCCAGAAAAATGAAGCCAAGATTCAACCAAACGGCCGCGGTTGCGCTACCAAAATAGCAATAATGCGGCGGATCCGCGGCAGGAAAGGAGATTTAGGGTTTGGGATTTTTATGTTTGATTTGCAACAACAAATTCTGATTCTTGGGATCTTTAGTTTTTGGCTTTGGGGCTATATAAAGGACCGAGGGCTAAACCAAGAAATCATCAAACCGAAGAGATCACGAAATTCAAGTTGACTCACGCATCCAGGTTGATCAACCGGCTGTTCATTTACCTCCTTCAAGATAGATCGAGAAGAAAACTAGGGTTTTGTATTGCACTTTCTAAAGGAACAAAAAGTGTAATTAATCAAGTTGATTAATAAAGGTAGTTGTTTTATTCTTATTGCATTTATTTTTTATTTACATCATGATCTCTATCCATTCTTCTATCTCCATCATGTGTGAGTAATTCACCGTTTGATAGGGTTCGTAGGATTAGGGTAGATCAATGGAAGATGAAAAATTTCTTAATTTCTTTTAAGTCTTATGAAGTTTATAAAATTTAGCAAAATAAATGTTAACATCCTAATCGGGCGCGCTATCAATTTATTGATAGTCTTGACAGTGATTTGAGATTAGATTAACAATTGTTTTGTTAAGGGATGGACATGAATAGAGATCAATGAAAGGACATGGGTCAATAGTGTGGAAATACTAGTTTCTTCGAAGAACCCTAATCCTCATTCATTACTATCAATCTAGTTTTAAATCTATCAATAGATAAAAGGAGTCATTTTTATTAATCATCCATTACTACTAAATCCTAACGAACCTTACAAGCCCTCTTCTGATATAAAATCTACATCTTTGTTTAAACTAGATCTATTTTCTATATCCGTATTTTGACGTAGATCTAGAAACTATTCTCCACTATTCTTTATTTTTCTATTCTTCCTCTTTTTCAACACGTCTAAAGGAAGATTGAAAGATTCAACGTTTCCCTGAGGACGACCCGTACTCATCTCGGTTAGCTACACGCGATACCGTTATTGATTGCGGTTATTTTACAAACACTTCTTTAAAATATAGACCAATCAAATGGTGCCGTTGCCGGGGATACGTGCGTAATATTTTTTTCTTATAATTCGTGTTGAATTCTTATTCGATCAATATCATAAATAAAACAAAACAGCACATTGTGTATTTAACGATTAGTATGCGATTTTTGCGAGGGAATCTGAAGACAATAGAACGAGAAAATCAAGATTCAGAGACTTTCAGAGAGGTCCAGAGGAGCATAGGAGGGCACAAGAGCAATTATTTTCAAACGATCCCACTAAGTCGCGGCGGAACCGCGCCCACAAGGGCATTTCGGCGACGGAACCGCAGCGGTCTTGAGGGATCGTGCATCCAAAATTCTCTGGTAACTTTCCTACATCTTTCTCTCTCCTCTGAAAAATCCAATAATATATTTTCTGCAGGATTCTTTGCAAAATATCGCCGCTTAAAAAAAATCTGTTTGCGTGTTTTGTAATTATTTTGTATATATTTTAATACGGACATTAAGGGGCAAAGACAAAATTCAGATTAGGTGGAGATTTCATCACCCTTCCTAGGCCTCACAAATCAAAAAACGAGCATCCGCATCACCCTACATTAATTAAAAAATATCTAGACTAAGACTCTAAGGACTGCCGCGCTCAATAAGGACAGAGCAAGGTCATGGGTAATCTATCGTGTCTAGGCAAGCGTGACTAAGGCAAGTGGTTACTTAATTAAGCCCGCTATTTTCGGTGATTCGTATAGCGGATACCTCTTACTTACCTGGCCACAAGAGTGATAAAGAGCTGGTAGAGGATTGATCCTGCGGCTTGTTCTTTGGAAGTCTAGGAGCGGTCTAGTGACTTGACCTAGGTGACCTTAGTTCTAGGGTTGATTGTGAAATTTTGTGTGATTTGTCCCACGTCCGACAATTTTTCAAAATAAACCATTTTTAAATCGTACACACGATGCCACGTCCGCTAAACCTACTTAGTGCATGCTTGGCTGGACACGGGATTCCGGTGCCCGTCTTGTCCGCTTTTCGGCTATCGACTCCGAAGTCGGAACTTCTTCATTTTCTTTTTCCCCTCCACCCACCACATCGACCGAGATGGACAATTCTCCATCAGATTATAACACCACCCTGACACCACCCGTCGGTGCACAGAATCCACCACATATCTCTTTCCAAGAGAGATGCTATCCTATACGCGGTCCTCTTCCTACTTGTCTATCTATTCCACCAGCCAATGGGGATAATTTTGAAATTAAACCCCACTTCATCAACCCGTTGCCCAAATTTCACGGGCTTGAGTCTGAAGACGCATATGTTTTTATCACCAAATTCGAAAATGTATGCGCAATGATGGGTACGTCATAACTTTTTGTGGATGCTATGCGCTTGCGTCTTCTCCCTTTCACTTTGTGTGATTTAGCAAAAAATGGCTTTATAACACTGCCGCACACTCTATTACCAATTGGGGTGAATTCGTTATAGCATTCCTTAAGAAATTTTACCCTAATCATAAGACCGCCCGTGTTCGGAGCGAAATAAACCAGTTTACCCAGCTTCCCAATGAACTATTTTGGAAGTGCTTTGAACGGTTTAAGGATCTGCTTGTCCAATGTCCTCATCATGGAATAAATAGATGGGATCTGTGTCGAGTTATATATGAGGGTATTACTCCAACGACAAAGCATATGCTTGAAACCATGTGTCAATGAAATTTCATGTACAAAGACGATGGTGAAGCTTGGAAATTTCTGGAAGATCTCGCTGAACACACTTTGCAGTGCGAAAGCGTTAGACCATCATCTAGAAGAGGTATCTATCAGCTCGATGTTTCCATCGCAGTAAAAGCCAAAATGGCAGCGATGCAAAAGAAACTCGACACTATGAAGAACAAATTCTCATTAATCTCCCTAAACCAGGTTACGCTTCCCAAGACCATGTGTGGTTGCTGTTCCGATCCATCACATCTGACGGAAGAATTTCCTGTGAATGCATCATCTCAAGGTCAAGAACACACTAATGCTACTTTTCAGCAGCGACCTAGAAACGATCCTTATTCATCCACGTATAATCAGGGATGGAGGAATCATCCTAATTTTGCTTGGAACCAAAACCAAACCTAAAATCAAAACCAGTTCCAAAGCAATTATCAAAGACCTCCTCCACCACAGCAGCAACCACACCCACAGAGTCAGCACCCCTTTCAATCGCAACCTTTTCAAAATCCGGCCAACAATTCTACACCTTATAATAATTCTTTCCAAATGGCCGGTAACGAAAACTCATCTGCACTCAAACGAAGCGTGGATATGTTTATTAATCATTCCATGCAATCTACAGATGAAATAAAGTCTTCTATCGGAGCATTAACACAGACCACCACCTCCCACGGTGAAAGTATAAAATCGATAGAAGCACAACTTGCACAAATAAATTTCGCGATGAGTGCGAGAGAAAAAAGGAAACTTCCATCTGACCCCTACCGAATCCTGGCCACTCACAAAATCATAATGTGAGTGTTGTTACCACGTTGAGATCGGGAAGAGTGTTGAACAGTCAAGTGGGTGAACAGATTGATGATGAGGAATCATTGAAACCCCGGCTTCCACTTCTTTCCCTATTTCGTCTAATCTCCCACCTTCTTCCAAGCCTATTCTCCGTTTTCCCCAAGGCTCGAACACTCCGCTCACTTCCTCGAAACTACCTAAAACGATCCCCACTCCAATTCTAAGATCGATTCTATCCCCACAAACATCTCCACAAATGTTGGACCCAAAACTTATTGATAAAGCTCCATTTCCAAACAGGTTGAGGGCCAACAAACCTAACGCACAAATGGAGAAGATTGTGGAAATGTTTAAGCAAGTTAACATAAATATCCCTTTCCTAGATGCTATTCAACAAGTTGTTAGTGTATATGCCCTAGAGGCCATTACTGTATCATACTAGTATGTATATTACTTAATGGAAGCTTGGGATATTCACCTTGTATTGACAATCTTGCTCAAAATGGTAGTATGCTACTTGGTTTGTTTCTGCTTTAATGTGTGCATGTGTTTCTTTTAGCATATCGCCTTTACACATTAGTGGAGGCCTTAGGATCTTTGCTTGATTACCAGCATTGTGATGGCAGTCACACTCGTGGGGGCTGGGTAATCTATAAGCACATCCTTATGCAGGTCCCTAATTGCACGACTATCGAGATAGGGCATCGATACTCCGGAGTAGACTAGAGTATGCGCTTCTTATCCCAGCTTAGGAGACGGTCTGTTCCACAGCCGTCAGTACGTCGTACTTGAGATAGTATGCGGGTGCTCGTTAGGTTACGAGTATACTGGACAGGACTCGTCGGGAACTGTTGGTTGGTATTATACTTATCGTCAGTTATCAGTTCCCAGGTGACATGAGTACAGCTTAGTCCGTTGACTTGACACTGTCACTTCGCCTCGAGTGTGTTCCCACTGTACTTTGATTACTACCCTACCACGGCTCAAAGGAGCTGTGCAAACAGGTAGTTTTTGGGTGCAGTCCCGAAGCACTTGGAGGCAGTGACGGTTAGACAGGATTCGTCTCTCCCGGTATTGGGGGTTGACATCGTGCTGTGTCTAGGAGAGCCATTACACGAGTAGTCCCTGGCCAGGGCAAGCGAGATATACTGGTAGGTTTCCAGTGCTATCTCAGGGTGTTCTGGGCTACACTCCGACACGACTTGTACCGCTATTAGGGGACTGACGTTTACCGCCCCCTAGGCCCGCCATGTGATGTATCAGACGAACAGACCGGACTGTACAGAGATTGTCACATTCAGGCTCAGTAGGAGTTCAGATGGGTTTCACCTCATCCGTCTTCTTGTCGGCATCTACCTGGGGACCGTTACGCACAGCTAGTGCCGCTTGCGGTCTGTGGTTAAACCCACTGCCAGCGTAGTGTCGAGTCTTTAGAGTCCCACACAGAAAGCTATTCGCCTTTAGGCAAAAGAGTAGAGGTCGCATGGTTTTGCAACAGGTCGCATGGTTTTGCGACAGGGTTCGGTCACATCCGTGCACTTGTGCACGTTTGGTGTCCGGACAGTTAACACTAGCGGGCTTTGGTTTAAGCCAGATCCCAATGTATATTTTGGGATTGGTTTTATCTCGTTTGTATTCGTGTTCCTCGAAACGCGGATGCGGGTGTGTATGCACAGTTAACAGAGAGACAGAGGCAGAGGATTCTCATTGGGGTTGTTGACTGTTGACTGTTCACTGTTGACCATTGACTTTTGCTAAACCCTAATAAGAATAAGAAATATGATTAATGATAATATTAATTAAGTATTATTGTGTCATGGTTGAGATGAGGGGTTGACTTTGTTGACTTATTGACTTTGTTGACCGGTTGACTAGGTTGGACTAGTTGACCATCATCGTTACAATGGCTATCATTTCATGGAAAAGACTTTTGCTTGCTTGTTTGTTTTTGCAAAATGAGTGCATGAAATGATATGGCCATTTTGACTTGAACCATCACATAATACTCAATTACAACTATGAGTAATCATGGTTTTGGATTATGAGAGCTTGGATGGCAAAAGGGTTACTCATTTTCTCTCATTTTCATTTCTCTCTCTTGCTTGAGCTCTCCCTCTTGCTCTTCCTCTTGCTCTCTCTCTAGCTCAAGGCAACACCCTCTTATGAGTTGAGAAACATTGCCTTAGAGATAAAAGAAAACCCAAATCACTTCTCTACTCATCCTAGTTCACAAGGTTTAGCAAACCAAGTGTTTTAGTTTCTTCAAGTTCGAAGAAGAAGCCAAAGGTAGAAGTTTTCAGGTGGATCCATCTTCGGCGCAAGGAGACGACGAGGTGAGGCCAATCCGTACACCGGAAAAAGTTGAAGACGAAGGAGTTCAAGAAAGATATAACCCCCTAACCGAGTAGGTAAAACTCTTGTTAGGTTTGTTAGTTAGTTGGTTACTAAAGATCCGTTTTTGAGTCCATGTTACCACCTCTTGAAAAATCGTTTTTCATCATTTCCGCAAGCCCGTAAGTACCGGGAGAGGTAACGTGGACTTACAGTGGTATCAGAGCCTAGTTAAACACTATCTAACATGTTAGCAAAGTAACTAGAAGTTCGATCGAAGAAAAAGTCGCGAAACACGCCCGTAAAGTTTCTGCCGATTTTTTCCTCTGTTCCAAAAGTAATAAATCTGACACTAAAAATCGGCTTAGGCTTTTTAAAACCCACACAAGAAATTTGGTCCATCGACTCGGTTAAAGCGCCGCGGAAACGCGGCGGGAGCATGCTCCCGCCGCGGTTCCGCAGCCGAGTTGACTCGGTCATGGAAAAGGTTTCCTGCAGTATTTTTCTGGGGCTGTTTTGGGATTTTTGGGATATGTTTTTTCTGCCCAGATTTTACAGAAAGAAAAATTTGTGTTTGGGGCCTAAAAATCCGTATTTTGATCGAACTTCTAAAGACTTAAGCTGACAGGTATATATCTGTGATGTGATATATGTATTGAACGTCCGCTAATCGCTATACGTCGATTAGTGGGGGTTATACATATCTGTGATCTGTAATGTTGATGGTATGTGTATATGAATTCATTGGATTGTCGCGGATGAATAGCCGGGGGGTTGTGAGATGAGAGTTTTTCCTTTTATCTTTCAATTCATGTAATATGTAAATTGATGTAATATTAATTTTTGGCCGCACAACCGGGTCGGGGTTGTAGCCGTCATTGTATAATTTCTTTTTACTGTTTTTGCTCCTAGGATAGACCCAAGGTGGGGTGCACAAACTACCGGGTATCTCGAAGTGCCGAGTGGCCTACTCACGTCGTTGAGGGAGGTTGCTCCACTTCGGATATTTGGCGGGTAGTTTGCCGCACCCATAGGGGTCTAGGGTGGGATATTGGCTATTCATCGCGACCGTGTAATCAGCTTTTCGTTACAGGCTCGTACGAATTGCGGATTCCTAGTATATCAAATGTGTTCATCTGTGATCTGAAATGGCTATCATTGCAATATATCTATATATGATATTATTTAGGCGTTGCTTATGTTTTGCATCCGCGCTAGTCCAGCCCCCGCTCTGTCGTTAGTTAAGTAACCTAACGGGTAATGACGGGGCCCCGTGGCGAATGCGGATGGCATAAGCGTACGTCATATTTTGGTTGTTTTCTGCAATGGTAGGATTAAATGATGGGACGCATTGGAATTAATGCAAGAAAAAAATAAACCAAGTAAAAGTCGTTGGAACACTTTGAAAACCACTCGGTTCTTTTCAAAACCAAACTTTTAAATGCGGAGCATGAACCACTCCTTTTTGAAAGCTATCTCGTTCCATCGATTATATCAAGTTCACTACGTTCACGGTTTCGCCAAAACCATTCGTAGTCCTCCGTCGTTTCACATGAATGGTCAATAAGTATTCAAGCTATGTATGTTGGCCAAAGTCAAGGCATAGTGATTGGTAGCTATTGGGTATTCATGTGCAGCATAGATAGATGTGTTGGTTTGGGGCAGTCGTTCTACCATTTTGGCCAAAGTCAAGGGTATGTGCGGGTGTGCTCAAATTAACCTGGAGAATGACGGGTAGAACTTGACATGTGACTTATGATATTTTGGCCAAAGTCAAGGTCATAAGAGCATGGGGCAAAAATCCACATCGGGAGTTTCAAAAGAACTGAAACTTGCTAGCGCTGCATACCATTTGGAGTGTGATGATTCTGGTAGGATTCTTTCAGTTTTGTCACGCAATGATATTTGGATCCCGATCCTACTGTGAGTATATGCTACTCCTCGGGAAATTTCTCACTTAACGATCAATGTTATAAACCAAGTAGGTGTCTAGAAAGGTGTTAGCGGGGCTACGCCCCCAGGGAAAAGAGGTTATTTAATTAAGGAACTTCGCGAAAGCGTTGGAAAACCTCCCTCGAAGTACCGACACCAGCCTGGCCGAACGGTTAAGCAAGTATTGTACGGTGAGATTGATCCTGACTAATTCTTCCTTTTTGGTTTGAGGAGGGATTCGAGAGACAGTGGGAGCCATCCTGTTTAGACAAATTAAAAACCACTCTAAACTTGCAAGAGCATCATGCTAAAGTGTTTCTTCTCTCTCTCCTAATTGCAGCGACCAAACATCATGACCGGACTTATGTTACTACTAGATAAAAATATACTGACAGGGCCAAACTACAAAGATTGGCTCAGGAATGTCAAAATGGCAATCACTTATGACAAGTTGGGGTATCTCCTTACCACCAAAGCTCCCCCTGTCCCAGGTCCCAAAACCAGCGTCGCGGATAGGGAAATCCGTAAGACCTGGGAAATCGACTGTGCGAAGGCCAAGTGCCTCGTGCTTGCCTCTATGGACAACGAACATCGAAGGAGGCACGAGAATATAGACCTTTCATTGACCAGATGTTAGAACGATTAGCTTGACATGAATACTATTATTTCTTGGACGGATACTCTGGCTATAACCAGATCCTCATCTCCGAAAAGGATCAAGATAAAACAACATTTACTTGTCCTTTCGGTACTTTTTCTTATAGATGCATGCCTTTTGGGTTATGCAACGCTCCCGCTACATTTCAGCGGTGTATGATGGGGATATTCTCAGACATGGTCGAGAATTTTTTGGAGATATTTATGGACGATTTCTCCATATTTTGGGACTCCTTTGAGGAATGCCTACATCATCTTGACGCGGTTCTTACCCGCTGTAAGGATAAGAACTTAACTTTGAATTAGGAAAAATACCATTTCATGGTTCAAGAAGGTATTGTCCTTGGACATATTATTTCACGAAAAAGCATTGAAGTAAACAGAGCTAAAATTGATGTCATCTATAACCTTCCTCATCCCAAATGCGTCAAAGATATACGATCCTTCCTCGGTCATGCAGGATTTTATAGGAGATTCATTAAGGACTTTAGCAAAATTTCTAAACCCTTAACTCTTTTCGTAGCCAAGAATACAACATTTCACTTTGATTCGGATTATGAGGCTGCTTTTGAATCGCTTAAAAGATCTTTCACTACAGCCCCCGTTCTATCATCTCTGGAATGGAACCACCCGTTCAAGCTTATGTGTGATGCATCAGATTTTGCTTTTGGTGCGGTCTTAGGACAACACATTGATAAGATGCCACATGTAATTTACTATGCAAGTAGGACCTTGAACGATGCACAAATTAATTACATAACTACCGAGAAAGAACTCTTGGCAGTTGTATTTGCATTAGAAAAATTCAGGCCCTACTTGATTGGCTCGGCAATAGCGGTTAACACCGATCACTCTGCTCTACGACACCTTTTATCGAAGAAGGATGCTAAGGCCAGGCTAATACGTTGGATCCTGTTGTTACAAGAATTTGATCTTATCAGACGAGACAAGAGTGGATGTGAAAACGCTGTAGCTGACCATTTATCACGCATCAAATGTTCACCAACGTTGATCGTGCCAATAAATGACTCCTTCCCTGACAAATAGCTCTTAACCATATCCTGCGAAGCTTGGTTCGTGGATATTGTGAATTATCTAGCAACGGGACTTATTTCTAGCGATTGGTCGAAACAAGACAATTTTCGATTTCTATCCCAAGTAAAACACATTTACTGGGATGAACCTTATTTGTTTAAATATTGTTCCGATCAAATCATCCGCAGATGTGTCCCTAACGATGAATTCAAGAGCGTATTGTCTTTTTGACATGATCAGGCATGTGGAGGTCACTTTGGTCCACGTAAAACGGCGAAGAAAGTTTTTCAATGTGGATTTTATTGGCCAACATTATTTAAAGACGCATACGATCATTGCAAAAATTGTCCACGATGTTAACACATGGGTCGGATTTCACGAAGAAATAAGATGTCGCTCCAACCTATCTTGGTTGTGGAGATATTCGATATTTGGGGTATTGATTTTATGAGCCCTTTCCCAACTCTTTTGGGAATTTATATATCTTGTTAGCGGTTGATTATGTCTCAAAATGGATGGAAGTAATACTGTGTCACACTAATGACAACAAGATTGTTATTAAGTTGCTTAAAGAAAATATCTTTTCGCGATTAGGGCACCATCGCGATATAATTAGAGACAACGGGACGCATTTCTGTAATCGGTCTTTCGAGACTTTGATGCGGAAATATTCAATCAACCACAAACTTTCTACGTCCTGTCATCCCCAAATTAGCGGGCAAGCTGAGATTTCCAATAGGCAGATCAAACAAATTTTGAAGAAGACGGTTTCTAAAAACCGTAAGGATTGATCAACCAAATTGACGGATGCTCTTTGGGCATTTCGTACCGCTTATAAGACCGATCTTGGTATGTTTTCATACCGCCTAATATTTGGAAAGTCTTGCTACCTTCCTGTCGAGATCGAACATAAAGCAATGTGGGCTATTAAAGAACTTAACTTGGATTTTGATCAAGCCTACAGCTATCGAAAACTGCAATTAAATGAGCTAAGCGAACTCCGCAATGAAGTTTGCGATAATGTGGTTATGGTAATGAACCGGACTAAAGTGTTCCACGATAAAAACCTTTTTAGAAAAACCTTCTTAGAAAAACCTTCATACCGGGACAACAAGTCCTTCTTTACGAGTCTTCATCTTCATCCGGGTAAGCTAAAATCTCTTTGGAAGGGACTTTTTGTGGTGCGGTATGTATATCTGCACGGGGCAATAGAAGTTGAAAATGTTAAAAACGGTTAAATTTTTAAAGTAAATGGGCATAGATTGAAACCGTATTTTTCCGCTGACCCAGCGGAGGAGCTCATGTTTTTACAGGAGCCGTTTTATCATAACTAAAACTCCTCTGCCTCACCTTCATGTCTTGGTAACATTGTCTCATCTTAAGCATGGAGGTGAGTGAAAATTGACTTAATTGAATATCCGTACGTGCCAAAACATAAGTTTGGGTGTAGTTTTCATTTAACTATTATTTTACCCCTGTCATTTTCTCTCCCCAAGTCTACAGGTCTATGCATTCAAAGAACAATATCAGTGAGGACACTGCTGAAAACAGGTTTGGGGGGAGGTTTGTATTCACTGAATTATCTTTTGACACTAGGCACTATACAAAAATTTCTTTTGATAATAAAAGATTAGAAAGTGAAAAATTATATATGAAAGATAGGAATAGTTTAAGAAAAGCAAGAAAGTTAGATGTTTTCTTAAACGAAACTAGTAATAAGTTGTTATGAGCCGTTGTCCCAAGGGTTAGTAAGATGAAGGAAATTACTAATCTGAGAAAAAAAATAAGTCTGAAAAATAGTCCTTATTCTTGTGGCCAAACATCTGAATGTTGATACCCTACTATACGCACTTGCACACATCTTGAAACTTGAGGTAGTAGAGGATACCTTGAAATGCTCTTGTCTAAAAACCTTAGTATGAAGAGAAAAAAATATAAATGGTGAAGAAAAAAAATGAACACTGGTTTTTGTAATTACCAAGGCAGCATAAAAAAATATAGTGAGGGTGCTTTATCACCTAGTGCCATAGACCAACTGGTTTGGGAGCCACTGCTAAGCTTTATGTGTTGCAAAACGAGGAAATTATGCTTAAATGCGCGAGCACATTTTGTAATCGGTTGGTCAGTACCTCAAGTAGTATTAACGGTCGCATGAAGAATGTGTGAGCAATTTTATCTAAAAATATTCACTAACTAAAAAGTACTAAGGAAGATGGACAAGAGTATGATAGCTTGAATTGAATTCTCTAAGTGTAGGGATTGTAGGGGTATATGATCAATGTTTGGAAGAAAGATAGGGAGGAAGACTAAAGGCAATGTTTTATTGAAGGATGATGTGATTTCTAACATTTTTTCACAGCCATTAAGATAGGGCTCATGGCAACTGAAAAGCTAGTGTAGCTGGAAACTCTTCTTTTCAAGTTCTTTCTTTTATAGTTCTTATCTTTATATGTAACTTTCACTATTTTTCTTTTATTATAGGATTTTGTGGGTGTAATCCGCTGAAAACCCTCAGGAGACAACACTCCTCCTATTAGGGACACCTAGAGGTTTAACGGCTTGTTGCACGTGCTCAGTGCAACCGTGTTGCTTACGAAAGTGTGCTATTAGGTTTTTCTTTCTTTTTCTTCTTCTCTTGAATAAATAGTTTGCTCGGGACGATCAAACTTAAGTTTGGGGGTATTTGTTTAGTCGAAAATACTGCATATTTGATATAACATTTTTCTTACTTTTCTTAGATATTCAAAGGTGTTTATTATAAATATGAAACATATGAGGGTTTATCTGCAAAATATTTATTTTCATATGTTTATATATTATAATTAATATTATGAAGGAAAATGTATGCATATAATATTTATATAATATTTTGATAATTTAAATATGCATATTATATCAAACATCATTAACCAATATTCTCAAAATATAATATCATATCAAATGGTTAGGACAATATCTCAAAAATACCAAATATACTAACATTATTCATTGAGATATTATGCAAGGTTTAGTTCAGGTCAGGAGATCGAGATGTTGAGATGTCGGGAATAAAAAATCTGCCGATAAAGTTAGATAAAATCGAAGAATCAATACTGGCAGAGACTCAGAAAAGATATGAAGATTCCAGATATCTAGAAAATCTCCACGTGTCAACATTCCTTAGCCCCAGAAAAATGAAGCCAAGATTCAACCAAACGGCCACGGTTGCGCGGCCAAACTAGCAATAATGCGGTGGATCCGCGACAGGAAAGAAGATTTAGGTTTTGGGATTTTTAGGTTTGATTTGCAACAACATACCCTGATTCTTGGGATCTTTATTTTCTGGTTTTGGGGCTATATAAAGAACCGAGGGCTAAACCTAGAAATCATCAAACCGAAGATATCACGAATTTCAAGTTGACTCACACATCCAGGTTAATCAATCGGTTGTTCATTTACCTCCTTCAAGATAGATCGAGAAGCAAACTAGGGTTTTGTATTCCGCTTTCTAAAGGAACAAAAAGTGTAATTGATCAACTTGATTAATAAAGGTAGTTGTTTTATTCTTCTTGTATTTATTTTTTATTTACATCATGATCTCTATCCGTTCTTCTATCTTCATCTTGCGCGATTAATTCACCGTTTGATAGGGTTCGTAGGATTAGGGTAGATCAATGGAAGATGGAAAATTTCTTAATTTTTTTTAAGTATTATGAAGTTTATAAACTTTAGCAAAATAAATGTTAACATCCAAATCGGGCGCACTATCAATTTATTGATAGTCTTGACCGCGATTTGAGATTAGATTAACAATTGTTTTGTTAAGGGCTAGACATGAATAGAGATCAATGAAAGGACAAGGGTCAATATTGTGGAAACACTAGTTTCTTCCAAGAACCCTAATCCCCATTCATCACTATCAATCTATTTTTAAATCTATCAATAGATAAAAGGATTCATTTTTATCAATCATCCATTACTAGTAAATCCTAACGAACCTTACGAGCCCTCTTCTGATATAAAATCTACATCTCTATTTAAACTAGATCTATTTTCTACATCCGTATTTTGAAGTAGATCTAGAAACTATTCTCCACTATTCTTTATTCTTCTATTCTTCATCTTTTTCAACACGTCTAAAGTAAGATTGAAAGATTCAACGTTTTCCTGAGGACGACCCGTACTTATCTTGGCTAGCTACATGCGACACCGTTATTGATTGCGATTATTCTACAAACACTTCTTTAAAACAGATCAATCGCCTGCCTTCAAAACTTACGGTTTCTCAGCGCCTGCAATGAATTACAGATATGAGATCCTGATCCGGTATCCAATACTCAGGAAGTAGAATTGATTGACAGACAGTTTTCAATCATAAGCACACCTGAAGCCGAAACCACAACGTGCTTCGAATCCTGGTTTCTGGCTTTCTGAGCCCTGCAGTCCTTCCAATGGCCTTTCCCGTGACAATAGAAACATTCTTCCTTCCCTACTGTCGGCCCCGAAACATTTGCCTTGCCTTTTCCCTCTACTTTACTGACACCGCCTTTCGGCTTGGTGGGGCCCTTCTTCTTCTTTTCCGTGGCTTTCGCCTTGGATCTAGAAGAGGAAGATTCCCCAATAAGCAGAGCGGGTGTCTCCCTGGTTTCTATAGTGTGCCCTTTGCACTCCTCAACATGTTAAGGAGTTCTGAAAGTGAAACTTCCTTACCTTGAATATTGAAATTCAAGATAAACTAGACGTATGTAGAGGGGATGGACTATAGAATCAAGTCTGTATACAACTCGTTCTTCAACGTGATTCCAAGATCCGCGAGCTCTTCAATATAGCTGATCATCTTAAGGATGTGGTCTCCTATAGATAACCCGACAGCCAACCTCGCCTGAAACAATTTCTCCGAGGTCTCATATTTTGCGATACGAGATTGCTCTCCATATAAATCTTTGGTATGGAGGAAGATGGAAGCTAAGTCCATTTTCTCGTGCCGCCTCTGGTGTTCATTATCTATTGAGGCCAGCATGAGGCACTTGGCTCTCGCACAATCTATTTCCCATGTCTTACGGATCTCAACATCCGCGATGGTGGAATCTGGACCTGGGACGGCGGGGGAATTGGTAGTAAGGAGGTAGCCCAGCTTGTCATAGGTAATGGCCATCTGGACTTCCTTAGCCAATCTTTATAATTTGACCCCGTCAATTTATTTTTATCTAGCAGTAACTTAAGTCCAGTCATTTTGGTCACTGCAGTCAAGAGAGAGAAAGAAAAAACACTCAACATGATACTCTTGCAAGTTTAGATTGGTTATTATTTTCTCTAAACATGATGGCTCCCAATGTTTCTCAAATCCTCCTTCAAACCATAAAAGAAGAATTAGTCAGTATTAATCTCACCTTACAATTCTTGATAAACCTTTCGGCCAGGCTGGTGTTGGTACTTCGAGGGAGGTTTTCCAACACTTTCGCGAAGTTCCTTAATTACATAACCTCTTTTCCCTGGATGTGTAGCCCCGCTAACACCGTTCTAGGCACCTACTTGGTTTATAGTATTGATTGTAAAGTGAAAAATTCTCCCGAGGAGTAACAAAACTCACGGTGGGATCGGGATCCAAATATCATCGTGTGACAACTTTGAAGGAATCATACCAAAATCATCACACTCCAAATTGTAGGGTTCCTAGGCACTCTTGTGAAGGTTCATAAGGCATCAAACATGCCCGGATAAAAATTTAGACGTGCCGAACAACCCAAAGCCGGGATCTTTGCTAGATTATTAGGGTTAAACATGCAAGATGATAACTTTTATCTAAGTGTGAGGGATTACAACCTTTGTAGTCCGCTCCTTCGCTTCACAAGCTCCGAGTAGAAGTCCCTTTGCCGCGATCCACGATCTCCCGGACTCATGAGAGGCTCCACGACTCGAACGATCCATGCTAGCTTGAAGTGTTCCAAATCTCCGATGATCTACGTCGAAGTTGCAAAGACTCAAGCTTTCTCACTCTAAAGAGATGAACACACTAATCTCATGAGATAGATGAGATGAGGATGAGAGAGTAGTATTTTTGCTTTCTTTTTAAATCATTTTCTCATATTTATTCATCACATAAAGAATTTCTAGTGAGCTTTTTCAAGAGAGAAAAAGATGATAATGGAAAATGATAAATGATAATTCCTTTTGTGATGAATAGAAATAAAAGTATATGATTGATGTATAAACCATGGTCAAGGATGAGTGGCTAATAATGTGTAGAGAAACAACTAGAGTTAGGGTTTGGTTTGGTTAGGAATGTGTCATCAAAAAATATCTTAACCATGACAAAAGATAAAGCTTCTAGAACGTGCATGAAGCAACTAACCCTAATCAAACCCTAACCTCATTTAATCATCCTTAAACATGTTTAACAATAAATCATATCATGTCACAATAATATATATCACATATATATTATATATTTGCAACAAAAGAAAATAATACAATTAACATATATCGCATATATATCAATGTATCATCCAGTGAGAAGATGAAATAATAAAGCGAGCCAATATTAGATAATGTAATACAATATATCATATATATTATTATACATTAAATCATCGAATCAACACTTGATTCGACGATCCGGCTATATCGAATATTACCGACTAATATATCATGTACCGATTCATCGAACCAACACTTGATCCGATGACCCGGTTCATATCTAAATATCGCGAGAATATAATACGGTATCTCATATCGCATTATCCTCGGCCCTGCGCATATCACATATGTGCCTTTACTCCGTTTCGCCTGAGCCAAGAAACCTCTGTGTAGGACTCTAAAGAATCGTCAATACGCCGGTAGCAGGTGATGATCATATCAAACACCCACAAGCTGCAAGCGGTCAGCTAAACGTAACAGCCACCCAGGTATTGAGCGATCAGAAGATCAACAAGCTAGCCTGTGCGTTCTCCTGTGAATCCAATCAGTAACACTCCCGTACAGTCCAGTCTGTTCGTCTGATATGTCGCATATCTAGTCTAGGGGTGGTATACGTCAGACCCCAGTAACCGATAAGTCGTGTCGATGTGTGGCTCATAACGGGTCGAGAAACTACTAGTAACACTTACCAGTAAATATCTATATCAGCCCTGGCCAGGGACTTCCAGTTATAGCCAATCGAACACAGCGCAACATCAACTCCCTATACCGGGAGAGACGAATCCCCTCCTATCGCTCATTGCCTCCATGTGATTCGGGACTGTACCCAAAAGCCACCGTTTTGCACGCCCTCTTGGACGTGGTAAGGTGGAAATCAAAGCACAGTGGGAATCACACAAGACTCTATGACGATCTCGGGTCTACAGACTACCCTGTACCAGTGTCTCCGGAGAACTGCCATCTGACGTGTGGTATATCACCATCTGGGAGTTCTCGGCGAGTCCGTCCAGTGTACCCAGTCTCCACTGAGCACCCGTACACCATCTCTGATGTCAAACACCGATGGATATGGGATCATCCATCGCCCATCATATGGGTCAAGATGCGTATACGCTAGTCTACTCTGGTGTATCGATGCCCTGTCTCGATATACCCTCGACTAGGAACAGTTATAGGATGTACTCATCGACTACCGTGGCCCCACTAGTATGATCTCATCATAATCCCAGTAGTCGAGTACAGATCCTAAGGGCTTTATCAACATGTGAGAGTAAAACAGTAAACCAATACAAGTCAACATGTTAAGATAAAGTGAAACCAAATAGCATACTATCATGACGAGCAAGAAAGTCATCTCTATATATATCCAAGCATCCATTATAATATACATCATATGTACAACAATGGCCTCTAGGGCATATACATAACTAACAATCTCCCACTTGCACTAAGGCCAGCTGCTGTAGTATCTCATACCTAGCATCCCGAATAATCTCTCAAACTGTATCTGGGGAATAGCCTTCGTGAATGGATCCGCAGTGTTGTCCTTCGTATCTACTCTCCTGACCTCGATCTCCCGGCGATCAACTATCTCCCTGATCAGGTGATACCGCCTCAGAATATGTCTGGACTTCTGATGGGATCTAGGTTCCTTGGCCAATGCCACAGCTCCATTGTTATCGCAATACATAGGTATTGGATGCTCAATGGATAGAACCACTCCAAGTTCAGAAATGAACTTCTTGATCCAGACAGCCTCTTTGGCAGCATCGTTGGCAGCGATGTATTCAGCCTCCATCGTCGAGTCTGCAACGGTATCCTGTTTGGAACTCTTCCAACATACCGCCCCTCCATTGAGGGTAAAGACAAAACCCGAATGCGACTTAGAGTCGTCCTTATCACTTTAGAAGCTGGAATCGGTAAAGGACTCCACCTGGAGTTCTCCGTTACCATACACCAAGAACATCTCCTTAGTCCTTCGTAAGTACTTGAGAATGTTCTCCACAGCTGTCAAATGACTCTCTCCAGGATCTGCTTGATACCGACTCACTACACTTAGTGAGTATGCTACATCGGGTCTGGTACATAGCATCGCATACATGATAGAGCCTACTGCCGAAGCATAGGGTATCCCTTGCATGCGAGCTCTCTCCAAATCAGTCTTGGGAGACATCTCTTTGGAGAGAGTGAGTCCAGAGATCGTGGGTTGGTTCCCACGCTTGGATTCTTCCATACTAAACCTCTTTAGTATGGTGTCAATGTACCTGGATTGGGACAATCCCAGTATCCGTTTAGATCTATCTCTATAGATCATGATTCCTAATATGCAGGAGGCATCACCTAGATCTTTCATTGAGAATCTCTGTGATAAGAAGAGCTTGACTGATTGCAGCATAGGAATATCATTTCCTATCAAGAGTATGTCATCTACGTATAATACGAGGAAGACAACCTTACCCTCTGCTACCTTCTTATAGATACAAGGTTCATCTATATTTTTGATGAAGTCAAACTCTTTGACTACAACATCAAAACAGATGTTCCAACTCCGCAATGCTTGCTTTAACCCATAAATGTATTTAAGCAGCTTGCACACCTTTCCGCTGCTCCCACTATCTACGAAGCCCTCTGGCTGAGTCATGTACACGCACTCTTCTAAATCACCGTTTAGAAAGGCGGTCTTAACATCCATTTGCCAGATTTCGTAGTCATGGTATGCAGCAATGGCAAGTAAGATCCGGATGGACTTAAGCATAGCCACTGGAGAAAAGGTTTCGTCATAATCCACACCTGGTCGTTGACGAAATCCCTTTGCTACAAGTCTAGCTTTGAAAGTCTCAACTTTTCCATCTACACCAAATTTCCTTTTAAAAATCCACTTGCTCCCAATGGGTTTTACCCCTTCAGGAGCATTTTCCAAAATCCATACTTTATTGGTGTACATGGATTCCATCTCAGATCGCATTGCATCCAGCCATTTCACAGAGTCACCACTCGTGATGGCCTGCTCGAAACTAGTCGGGTCATCATCATCCATGATGCAATCCTCGCTTCCACCGTCAATGAGAAAACCGTAGTATCTCTCAAGCGGATGAGAAACCCTGTTAGATCGGCGGAGAGGCTGAGGTTTGTCGGATACTACTGAATCCTCTGGTTCAACCAAGTCTTCTGTTATAGTTTGTGTTGCTGGAACCTCTTCCAGTTCTGCCTCAATGCTGCTATTCTGTTTCATAAGAAAACATTTTTCTAAGAAAGTGGCATGTCGAGAAACAAACACCTTTTGTTCCTCGGGATGGTAGAAGATATACCCTTGTGAGTTTTTGGGATATCCTATAAACTTACATAAGACAGATCTTGTCTCGAGTTTGTCCGGATTTTGTCTTTTGACATAGGCCGGACAACCCCATATCTTAATGTAATTAAGATGTGGTCTCTTCCCTTTCCATATCTCATATGGAGTGGTAGGCACAGATTTGGTAGGAACTCTATTCAATAGGTCTATGGCTGTCTCAAGCGCATACCCCCAAAAGGAAATAGGTAACTCAGCTGTACTCATCATCGAGCGCACCATATCTAATAGGGTGCGATTCCTCCGCTCCGATACACCGTTGTGCTGTGGTGTATAAGGAGGAGTAAGCTGAGAGAGGATCCCATTCTCTTTTAGATAATTTAGGAACTCACTGCTTAAGTATTCACCTCCTCGATCAGATCGAAGAATCTTAATACTTTTGCCCGTTTGGTTCTCTACTTCGTGCTTATATTCTCTGAATTTCTCAAAAGCTTCAGACTTGTGTTTCATCAGAAACACATGTCCGTATCTAGAGAGATCGTCAGTGAATGTAATGAAGTAGGAAGAACCGTTCCTGGCATGCGTAGACATGGGACCACATACATCACTATGTATTAGTCCTAAGAGTTCAGTAACTCTTTCTCCGTGTCCACTAAACGGAGCTTTGGTCATTTTTCCTTTGAGACATGAATGACAAGTATCATAAGATGATAATTCGAACGGATTCAAATAACCATCCTTATGTAACTTAGCCAGTCGTGTCGCATTGATATGACCAAGTCTACAATGCCACAAGTAGGATTCATTCATATCTGAACTTTTCCTCTTGTGTGTGTTTTGTATATTCAGGACTGTATTCTGATTTAGAATGAATATGCCATTATGTAACGAGCCTGATGCAATCAACTTTTGATCTAGGAATATGTTCATAACATTATCCTTTACTACAAAATTATATCCTTCTTTACTTAATAAAGAAACTGATATAATGCTGCACATCATGTTCGGTATATAATAGCACTCATTTAGAATCAGTGTATCACCACTTGGTAATACTAGGTGATATTCGCCAACTGCTTTGGCTGCAACATTTGCACCGTTCCCTACTTGAACGGAATGATCACCCTTTCCCAATTCTCTACCTTTACGTAGCCCATGTAACTGTTTACATATGTGGGATCCTGATCCGGTATCTAATATCCAGGACGTAGGGTGAACTAAGAAACAGTTCTCAATAACTAACACACCCGAAGAAGATGCATCAACATGCATGTTCTTTTGAGCGGCGTGAGAATCCAGATATTCTCCTGTTTCCTGTTCAGTCTTATAACTCTTATAAGAAAGAACGGGTCCAACGTTCCCCTGCTCAGTATAATAATGGGGTTCAGTCAATACATCCATTTTATTATCTTGATTATGGCCTGACATAGTTGCTACCTGGAGAGAGAGAGAAGAAAACACTTTAGCGTACGCTCTTGCAAGATTAGATTGGTTATTATCTTATCTAATCAGGATGTCTCCCACTGTTTTTATCAAATCTACCTTAAAACCCTAAAAGGTAAGATTAGCCGGGATTAATTACACCCTACAATTTCGTCAATCTTTCAGCCAGATCAGTGTTGGTACTTTGAGGGAGGTTCCCCGTGCTTTCGCACGGACCTAATTAAAATAAACCTCGTTTTCCCAGAGGCGTAACCCCGTTAACACTTTTCTAGACACCTACTTGATCGGCTAATTGTCCTGTGTAAAACTCTCCCAGGAGTAACTCTTACTCGCAGTGGGTATCGGGATCCAACTATCTTATAGAAGGTATGCAATCTCATTGCAAATTTCAACACTTGAAATTCCCGATAAAGCTTTTACCCCTAGTGTGCTATGACCTTGACGCATGCCAAACAACCCATAGTCCACTAGTCAAGTTCAACCCGTACATTTCGTGATTGAATTTAAACCCACCCGTACGACCCTTGACGCATGCCAAACAACGTCGTACGAATACCTTAATCCAATCGCATCTCATGCTGCAGATAAGTAATAATCAGCTACCGTACACTACGCCTTGACGCATGCCAAACTACCGTAGCACGAATACTAAATATTACTTATCTGAAATGACGGAGGACTACGCAGGTTTTTCTGAAAACCTATTGCGTAATGAACTTGATATCGTCGTAGAATCAAGTGTTTTTGAAAAGGAGTGTTTTTGAGGCTTTTCTTAGTTTCGCTAAAGGGGTCACTCCCGGTGAA
Organism: Agapanthus africanus; assembly: GCA_030015575.1. Taxonomy (NCBI): domain Eukaryota; kingdom Viridiplantae; phylum Streptophyta; class Magnoliopsida; order Asparagales; family Amaryllidaceae; genus Agapanthus; species Agapanthus africanus. Next base: position 721,186,338 of record CM057337.1, read on the forward strand.
GGGATCGTCGGCCCTTTCCTCATCGAATAAGGTGCAGGATATATCATATATACCGCTGTGCAAAGCAAAACTTTAAAAGCAATCAAAAGACAAACCGAGTTTTGTAGCATCTGCCAGTTTTGCTAAAGAGGTCACTCCCGGTGAAGGGATCGTCGGCTCTTTCCCCATCGAATAAGGTGCAGGATATATCATATATATCACTGTGCAAAGCAAAACTGTAGCTACCCTTTTTATAAAGTTTTGATTCTACAACATCTTTAGGTTTCTTTTCTTTTTATTAATCTCATTAATAAAATCCCATCAGCTTATGCTTCCTAAGCATCACAGAAGAAATGAAAGCAGTAATATTTATATATCAGCATATATATAGTATAAGCATTCGTCTCAGGCAGTAATATGATCTCATCACAGAACATTGCAGCAGAAGAACATATATGAAATATTGGATATACTAGGACGTCCGTGTTTTCAATACGAGCCTGTATAAAACACGGATTCCACGGTCGCGACGAATAGCCAAACCCACATCCCAAGACCCCTACGAGAGCGGCAAGTAACACTGCCAATTCTAGGGTTAGGAGACCCAGTCTCGACTCCTCGAGATGGCCTCCCACTGAACCCTAGAACCCGGTTACTTGTGCTCCCCTCCTTGGGTCTACCTAATGCGGAAAAGTAAATAATATACAACGGTGACATCATCCGCAACCTGGAAGTGCCCCAATAAAAGAATATTACATTACAAATGAATTTTACATGAATGAAAATAAAAACCCTCATCTCACATAAAACTCCCGGCTATTCAGAATGCGACGATCCAATATAACATATCACAGCAACACATAATATCACATATCATCAACGTAAGTAAATATGCGCATCCCAATTGGCGTTGACATATAGCAACGAAACCGGCGATATCACATATTACACTTACGGTCACAGAAAAGAAAGTGTAAAACTACAACATTTGGAATCCACAATCACTTTAGACATCGTAAATCCGAAATATCACATACTTCGCATTTCATGCCTAACTCTATGAATTCCACATATTGTATCACATTCCAGATAAATAGACAGTATTAAACTTTCCGAACAGATAATCAAATACCCAAAATTTCCTAAATTGCTCAACGCTTGAGCGGAGTTGAAATAATCCCAGAATATGTCACAGTATCGGTGATCCAGCCGTAGAAGGGTCAAGCCAACGCCTCACATGTGGCACGCCGTACTGCCCCAAACCCGAAGGTTCAAAAGGCAGTTCAAGACAGTCACATAATCGAGTTAAGGTTTGTTGTCTTCTAGAGGGTCTACCGCTTAACTTGTACAATTTTTTCGAAAGATTTAAACCCGATAAAAATTCAACACTTGAAAGTTTGCCGTACCGGGAAACAGTGAGTTAATGATATCCGTTCAAATAGTTTGACAGTTTCTAAATATCCGGAAAGAATTACGAATTTAAATATTCCGATCGAATCTACTATTACAAAACAAACCCCAGAAGTCTTAACACTTAAAACAGATTAAAAATACCCAGAAGCATCAACAAGCACCTATGGATATTACCATGAAAAACACATGTCACCAATCCATAATTCCGCCGCGGAACCGTCGCGAAAAGCATGTTTTCGCAGCGGTTCCGCCGCCGTTTAGAGGAATTGTGGGCCCGTGTTTCATGGTAATTCTTAGAATTCCCCGCTGATTTTTTTACGTATTTTTAATTCAGAAAAATCCCAGTTTTTGAAAAATATCCAGAGAAGGGTCTATTTACGTCGGTTCGGGTTCGATCGGAGTTTTAACTTCGTAAACACGTCGCCTAATGCTCTAGCTAGGCTCTGATACCACTGTAGGGTTCCTAGACACTCTTGTGAAGGTTCATAAGGCATCAAACATGCCCGGATAAAAATTTAGACGTGCCGAACAACCCAAAGCCGGGATCTTTGCTAGATTATTAGGGTTAAACATGCAAGATGATAACTTTTATCTAAGTGTGAGGAATTACAACCTTTGTAGTCCGCTCCTTCGCTTCACAAGCTCCGAGTAGAAGTCCCTTTGCCGCGATCCACGATCTCCCGGACTCATGAGAGGCTCCACGACTCGAACGATCCATGCTAGCTTGAAGTGTTCCAAATCTCCGATGATCTACGTCGAAGTTGCAAAGACTCAAGCTTTCTCACTCTAAAGAGATGAACACACTAATCTCATGGGCTAGATGAGATGAGGATGAGAGAGTAGTATTTTTGCTTTCTTTTTAAATCATTTTCTCATATTTATTCATCACATAAAGAATTTCTAGTGAGCTTTTTCAAGAGAGAAAAAGATGATAATGGAAAATGATAAATGATAATTCCTTTTGTGATGAATAGAAATAAAAGTATATGATTGATGTATAAACCATGGTCAAGGATGAGTGGCTAATAATGTGTAGAGAAACAACTAGAGTTAGGGTTTGGTTTGGTTAGGAATGTGTCATCAAAAAATATCTTAACCATGACAAAAGATAAATCTTCTAGAAGGTGTATGAAGCAACTAACCCTAATCAAACCCTAACCTCATTTAATCATCCTTAAACATGTTTAACAATAAATCATATCATGTCACAATAATATATATATCACATATATATTATATATTTGCAACAAAAGAAAATAATACAATTAACATATATCGCATATATATCAATGTATCATCCAGTGAGAAAATGAAATAATAAAGCGAGCCAATATTAGATAATGTAATACAATATATCATATATATTATTATACATTAAATCATCGAATCAACACTTGATTCGACGATCCGGCTATATCGAATATTACCGACTAATATATCATGTACCGATTCATCGAACCAACACTTGATCCGATGACCCGGTTCATATCTAAATATCGCGAGAATATAATACGGTATCTCATATCGCATTATCCTCGGCCCTGCGCATATCACATATGTGCCTCTACTCCGTTTCGCCTGAGCCAAGAAACCTCTGTGTAGGACTCTAAAGAATCGTCAATACGCCGGTAGCAGGTGATGATCATATCAAACACCCACAAGCTGCAAGCGGTCAGCTAAACGTAACATCCACCCAGGTATTGAGCGATCAAAAGATCAACAAGCTAGCCTGTGCGTTCTCCTGTGAATCCAATCAGTAACACTCCCGTACAGTCCGGTCTGTTCGTCTGATATGTCGTATATCTAGTCTAGGGGTGGTATACGTCAGACCCCAGTAACCGATAAGTCGTGTCGATGTGTGGCTCATAACGGGTCGAGAAACTACTAGTAACACTTATCAGTAAATCTCTATATCAGCCCTGGCCAGGGACTTCCAGTTATAGCCAATCGAACACAGCGCAACATCAACTCCCTATACCGGGAGAGACGAATCCCCTCCTATCGCTCATTGCCTCCATGTGATTCGGGACTGTACCCAAAAGCCACCGTTTTGCTCGCCCTCTTGGACATGGTAAGGTGGAAATCAAAGCACAGTGGGAATCACACAAGACTCTATGACGATCTTGGGTCTACAGACTACCCTGTACCAGTGTCACCGGAGAACTGCCATCTGACGTGTGGTATATCAGCATCTGGGAGTTCTCGGCAAGTCCGTCCAGTGTACCCAGTCTCCACTGAGCACCCGTACACCATCTCTGATGTCAAACACAGATGGATATGGGATCATCCATCGCCCATCATATGGGTCAAGATGCGTATACGCTAGTCTACTCTGGTGTATCGATGCCCTGTCTCGATATACCCTCGACTAGGAACAGTTATAGGATGTACTCATCGAATACCGTGGCCCCACTAGTATGATCTCATCATAGTCCCAGTAGTCGAGTACAGATCCTAAGGGCTTTATCAACATGTGAGAGTAAAACAGTAAACCAATACAAGTCAACATGTTAAGATAAAGTGAAACCAAATACCATACTATCATGACGAGCAAGAAAGTCATCTCTATATATATCCAAGCATCTATTATAATATACATCATATGTACAACAATGGCCTCTAGGGCATATACATAACTAACACAAATGGTATGCAGAACTAGCAAGTTTCATTTTCCTTTGAAACTCCCAATGTTGATTTTTGCCCCAGGCGCTTATGACCTTGACGAAGGCCAACATATCATAAGACGCAAGTCAAATTCTACCCGTCATTGTCCAAGTTAATTTGAGCTCATCCGTACGAACTCTTGACGAAAGCCAAAATAGTTGTACGACTGTCCCAAATTAACACATCTATCTATGCTACAGATCAATAACCAGAAGCTATCAATTACTATGCCTTGGCGAAGGTCAAAATACATCGCTTGAATACTACTGAATAGCCATCTGAAATGACGGAGGGCTACGGCTGGTTTTAGCGAAAACCGTGAACGTAATGAACTTGATATAGTCGAAGGAACCATGATAGCTTTTAAAAAGAGTGGTTTAGGCTCCGCATTTAAAAGTTGTTTTTCAAGAAAACCAAGTGGTTTTGAAATTGTTCCAACGATTTAACTTTGGTTTGTTTTCTTTGCATTAATCAATATTAATGCGGTCCTATCATTTAATCCCATCATTGCAGTAAGAGATGAAAATAGAACGTACGCTTATGCCATCCACATTCGCCACGGGACCCCGGCATGCACCATTAGGTTACTTAATTAACGGTAGAGTGGGGGCTGGACTAGCATGGGTGCAAAACATAAGCAACGTTTATTATATACAATATATATATATCTATTCGTCTCACGCAATAATAGGCATTCCAGATCACAGCAACACAGATGAATATATTGGATATACCAAGATTTCTGTATTTTGTTTTAGCCTAGAATGAAAGACGGATTCTATGGTCGTGATGAATAGCCAAACCCTACCTTAGACCCTACGGGTGCGGCAAACTACCCGCCAAATTCCCGAAGTGAAGCAACCTCCCTCAATAAAATGAGTATGCCACTCGGCAATAGTTTGTGCACCCCACGTTGAGTCTATCTTAGGTGCAAGAAAAAGTAAATGAAATAATACAACGGTGGCTACAAGCTCCACCCGGATGTGCCCCGCAAAAATAATATTATATCAATTTACAAATTTACATGAATGAAAGAAAAATAACACTCTTCTCACATCCCCCGGCTATTGATTCACGACGATCCAATACTTCATATACACAAACCATCAAGATACAAATATGTGCAATCTCCATTATTCGACATATAGCAATTAGCAGACGTTTATCAACACATATACAAACATAGAATCACATATTAACTAAGAACTTAGAATTTCTATCGATAAACATTATCCATGTCTACCCCATGCACAAACAAATACAAAAACAAATCTGGGTAGAAACCAAATATGCCAAAAATCATAATTCCAAACACCTGAACCCCAGAAAAAATTGTAAGCAAATCCGCCCCAACTCGGCGGCAGATCCGTGGCCAAATGGCATGTTTGGCCGCGGTTCCGCGGTCTAGTTAGGGGATTAGGTTCTCAAAAATTTTTCTCGTTCATACAAATGCCTGCATGTATTTTTAAGATCACTGAAAAGATTTTTTGAGCAGTTTTGAAAATTGACAGGAAGCATGTTTGAAAATTTAATTCCGGGCAATTTTTTGTCGATTGAGATTCTAATCACTTGCTAATAAGCTAGTTAAGGTTTTGTATGCTCTGATACCACTGTAAGTCGATGTCGCACACCCCACGTACTTGTGGAGGTGGAATTTACAAAAAAACGATTTTTCATACTTTGCAATGTCGACCTAAACTCCAGGATCTTAACAGAAACCTTAACTAGCTATACTACTTGGAGGTTTTAACTACTCGGTAAGAGTTTTATACCTCCTTATCACTTGTCCTTCAGGTCTTCTTCTCCTCTCGTTGTTGAGCTTCTCGAAGATCCGGATCGCGCTTGATCGTCAGCCTCCTCGTGTCGAAGATGATCCACCCGAGAGTCTATACCTCAATCTCCAACCTCTAAACCGAGATACCTAAGGTACTTAGTTTGCTTAGCTGGGTAGCTTAGAAGATGTAGAGTATTTAATGGAGTATTTAATCTTAAGAGACCTGATGGTTCACAACTCATGTGAGGGTTTTAGGTCTTGAGGAAGAAAGAGAGAAAAATGAAGAGAGAAAGCAAATCAACAAATGAGCTAAGGTCTTGGAAAGTAACGAATGGCTCTTACACTTTCTCACATCAAGCACGCAATATTTTCCAATTGAAAATATCAACCATGCTTGAATAGTGAGTCCCAAAATATAAACAAATGAAAGTATGCCATGTTTCACCATGCCACAAATATCTCCATTTTCCACCTCATTAATCTATTTGCAAAAATAGATAAATCCAAATAATGTGGTGTCCCCTTCTAGAAGCATCTCTTATGAAATTACAAGAATGCCCACACCGTATATACATACCCATATTCATATTCCGAAAAATATGAATACAATGAGATAATAATAATCCAATAATATAATACTAGAATCCGGCTTAAACCAAAGCCCACTAATATTATCCATCCGAACAACATCCGTATAGCCAGTACACATATATGATCGGAACCCTGCGTAAAACCATACGTCTTCTACATCGTTTCGCCCGAAGCAGGGAAACCCTCTATGTGGGTCTCTAAAGACTCGACATTACGCTGGCAGTGGGTTTAACCACAAGTCCGTCAGCGGCACTTGCTGTGCATAACGGCTACCTAGGTATCTGTCGATAAGAAGGCCAATGAGTAAACTCATCCGAACTCCTACTGAACCTATCTGTGACAATCTCCGTACAGTCTGCTCTATTCGTCTAAGAGTATCACATATCGGGCCTAGGGGGTGGTAACCGTCAGACCCCTAATAGCGCAATAAGTCATGCCGGTGTAGAGCCCAATACACCCTGAGAAACTACTGGTGTACCTACCAGTAAATCTCGCTTGCCCTGGCCAGGGACTCTGTGTAATGGCTTTCCGAACACAACGCGATATCAACCCCCAATACCGGGAGAGACGAATCATATCTAACCACTACTGCCTCCAAGTGCTTCAGGACTGCACCCAACCGCTACCTGTTTGCATGACTCATTTGAGCCGTAGTAGGGTAGTGATCTAAGTACACTGGGAACACACTCGAGACGAATAGTGATGTCAAGTCAGCGGACTAACTTGTCCTCATGCCATCCGGGAACTGCTAACTGACGATAGGTATAATACCAAACAACAATTCCCATCGAGTCCGTTTAGTGTAACTCATAACCCAATGAGAACCTGTATACTATCTCCGGTACGACATACCAATGGTTGTGGGACAGGTCATCTCCCCTACTGGGATGAGAAGTGTATACACTAGTCTACTCTAGAGTATCGATACCCTGTCTCGATAATCCTACGAGTAGGGACCAGTATAAGGATGTGCTTATAGACTACCCAGCCCCCACTAGTGTGATTGCCATCACAACGCTGGTAGTCAAGCAAAGATCCTAAGGGCTCTATCAATATGTATTAGCGATATGCTAAAAGAATTATATACATATATTGAAATAGAATCAAACCAAGCAGCATACTACCATATTGAGCAAGATTGTTATTATATCTGTGTATATCCCAAGCTTCCAAAATATAATATACAATCCAGTACTATACAATAATGGCCTCTGGGATATATATCACTAACACTAAGTTCATGGCCACATTTCCAACTACCCCAGAGGCTATAAATACTCCCTATATGCCTCCGGGTAAAGGATAATCAATGTTAATCACTAAAAACATATAAAACGCTCTCAAATCAAATTTTCTCAAGGAAGAAAAAGAGAAGAAGTCTTAAATTCATGTAAGTATGGAGCAATTAAACTCCTCTTCTCTGCAAATTCCCTCTGCTTCAGTGATTCACTCTTTAATTGCTATGAAACTTAGGTTGAAGGGATGATCGATATATTTATCCCAAGATTCGAGTTCTATAGTCACTGTTTTAAACTATTCGATGTCATGTGTTCCTCTAATATTTAAACATAATAAAAAGAGCTAAGCTCTGTTAAATTTTGTTGAGGCAGTACCTCATGAGGGCGCCAGCACCAACCCTTTAGGATTAAATCCTATAGTGGCACCGCACGTGAAGCTCATATGGGAGCCAATGTGCAAAGCACATGAGCGCCTATCATAAATAAGAATTTAATTCTTAAGTGGCGCCTACGTGCACAATACGTGAGCACCGGCGTCCAGGTTTATATCAGTAGAATTAAATTCTATATGAGGATATTTTCCTTTAAAAAAATTGGGATACTTTCTGTTAAACAGAGTCGTTGGATCAAAAATCCAATAGTGATCAAACAATAGAATTAAATTCTATTTTGAGTAATATTTTTCCTTCAATCTTTACAAACAAAAACCATTTTTCTTTGTAAAATAGAGAGCCCTTAGATTAAAAATCCAACGGTGATTAAAAATCACCGTTTCACAGAATAAATTATGTATATGGGAAAATATTTCTCCAATCTTGCTAAAAAACAAGAAAACATATTCTGTAAAACAGAACCACTTGGATCAAAGATCCAACGGCGGGTAAAATTCCCCAAATCAGTTTTGAGACCAATTAAATCAATTGTAATCTCTCAATGAGAGATTTTCTCAAAACTAATTAACAATTTGTCTCCACTATATAAAGGACCCGAGACTTCAAGTCTCATATAGAGAGAACCCCCCCATAAGCTTCTGAAAAAATACAGAAAGCTTTTAAAAAAACAACAGAGAATTTGATTCTCAACAAAAGAAGAAGACTTGCTTCCTCAAAACCCTAGGTAAAGAAAACACGGAGATCAAAATATCTCTTTTTACCTATCTAAGGGTTTAACCCTTCTCAAAGAACTTAGTTCTTTCTCTAGATCAGAAATCTACAAGACAAGTCTCCCACAAATTGAGAATTTAATTCTCATCGGGAAGATCTTGTTCTTAAGAATCAAAGATTCAGAAAAGAAATATGTTAAAAAGAAAGAGAAAAGAAAAAGAACATATGTTCTAGGAATTTAATTCCTCAGAAATTAGGGTTTAACCCTATATAAAGAACTTAATTCTTATAAAAAAGAAAAGAAGAACTTAGTTCTCCAATAAAGAAAAAACGATCCAAGGTCTTCAAAATAGAGATCTTGATGATCATTAATAGTCAAAAATGACATTAACAGAAATTTAATCTCTAAAAAAGAAGCTCCTCACGTGTTTTCCACATGGACGCCCTCCCAATAGCGCCCAGCGCCTTGTTCATATCAGATTTTTGCATTATTATATTCCCCATTCTTAATCATATTGCAAATAAATAGGTGCTTTTGATCCATGTCTGCTAAATAGTTGCAGCTTACAGGTTCTCAGAACAATACAGTGAAAATGGTGAAAAGACGCTACAAATGTGAGTGTACGACCAACAAATAGATGAATCTGCAAGATACCGCCTACAGTTTAAGAAACAAATGAAGATCAATGAACAGTTCAATTGCACAACGTAGAAGGGCAGCACAAATTCAAGACTTCAACACGAAACTAACGGTAAAAGTCCACAACATTCTGCACTGTGGAAATCTGGAAGAACATAGAAGATATTCTGAGAAACCAAGTGAAGAAAACAGATGGAAAAAGCAACTTGAAGCATCACAGAAAAACAGAGCCCAAGAGCCCATCAAACGACCGCGGATCCGCGGCCAAGTAAGGCATTCCGCCTCGGATCCGCGGCCGTGCAGAGCAAGTGTCGGTGCGTGTCGGTGGAGTCGGTGTATTGACCCGGTTTTCTTAGGGCAGTCTAGTAATTTCAGATGTGGATCGGATGTAAACCCTACGGTTTCTCCTATCTATAAATAGGAAAGCCTACAGCTCTTTTGGAGCATGCCTCTTTTTAATTCTAGATTAAAATTTTAATTCCCTTGTAATCGTCAAATAGTGCATCAATAAAAGTAAGTTTTTATTTTGAATTTTCCTTATCTGCAATTTAATTTCTGTAATTTTCATATCTGTCTTTTATTATCTGCACGTTAATTAGATAATTAAAAAGAAAATTAAAAAAATGAACTTCATTGTTAATACCCTAATGAGGGAGTAGTTCCTCACTTATTAGGGTTAGGTTTCGGTAGGTTTGAGAGATGGAAATCTCTCACTCCTTTCTTGCCCGTTCAATATTTTAAATTAGGACTCTATGTAAATCAAACACACACCGCTCACTACGGCACACTATCCCACGAGATAGCGGTGATTCCCTAGTTAGACCGGTTGTGGTTGATTTATATAGAGGTTAGGGCTATGAGTTAAGAAAGGACGGACAAGGACCAAAAGAAAGAAACTATGTTTCTTCCTAGTCGTGATAATCCCCTTTGTTAACTATTACCTTAACACCTAAGTTCTTAATTAGGGCTAAGGAAGCAGTGAGTAGAATTAACTTTCCAAACTTACCTAATTCTAATCCTAGCAAGATTTTAATCCAAATCAATTTCAATTTCAGTTTTTATAAAAATCAAAACCTACCACAAATAGGAATTGACTCGTTAGAATAATAAGAAAAGACACGTTTTCCCTGTGGACCGACCAGTACTCAACCGGCTAGCTACCAAGTGACACCGTCTTGATTACGGTATATTCTATTCTTTGATTTCAAAAGCACATGCAAAACAACTATCAATCAAATGGCGCCGTTGCCGGGGATAACGGTAGTTATTTTCTTTTTGTAATTTCGGGTTAATTAAAAATTAAAAAATCATAAAAACTGAAAAGACATAAAAACAAAAAATATTATCATCTTGTTATTTTTTGAAGGGTTTTTGTGCAATTGTGCAGGATTCTTTGCGCCGCAAATAAAAGAAAAAAATTTGGCAAGTGTTTTGGATTTTTGTGTGTTTACTGCTTTGCATTTTTAAAACGGACTTTTAAGGGGCTATAACACCAATCCAGATTGGGTGGAGATTTCATTACCTTTCCTAGGACCCCAAAAATCACAAAAAACATTTGCATCAACCCTCGAGTTAATTAAAAAATATTTAGACTCAGCCAATAAGGACTGTCGCGCTCATTAGGACAAAGGAAGGTCATGGGCATCGGTCGTTTATCTAAACCTGACTTTGTGGTGCCTAGGCTAGACAAGTGGGAAAGGTAATTTTAAAAGGCCCGTCTCACGGTGATTCATGAGCGGATCCCTCCTTTCTTTACTTGTGCTTACTTGGCCATAATTGGCGGTGAAGAGGCGATTCGAGGATATCTCACAACTTGCCCTTTGGAACAGTTACGAGCAGTTTAGTTGACTTAGGAGACCCTACCTCTAGGCTTGAATGTGCATATTGTGATTGCTTGAAAGTGTGTCTAGCTCCTTATAAAAAAAAACCACAAAACAAAATTTTTACAAGAAAAAACTTGCCATTTTGTCGCTAGAAATCCATTGCACCCAACTTGCATATGCATTCTCTCATTGACGTTTTCTTACCCCCACCTTCTATTTTTACTTTTTGACTACACTACATCTCGTTAGTGTATGTCCAGTTGGACTAGGGACACTAGTGCCCGTTTAGTCCGTGTCTCGTTAGTGCCTACTGACGACGCGTTCGACTCCGAAGTCGAAATTCCATCCACTTCTTTACCTTCATCTTCAAATTCATCATCTTCTAAGGAGATGTCGGGATTCAATCTTAATAACCCCTTACCTACTACGGGACTGATTCCACCTCAACTGGGTGCGAATAACCCACCACACCCTCCTGTCGAAGTGCCCCAACGAATCGCGCTCCAGGATCTTTTCTATCCAACCCGCACCGCACTTCCCACTTGTCTTTCACTTCCACCGGCTAATGGGGATAACTTCGAAATTAAGCCCCACTTCATCAACATGTTGCCCAAATTTCACAGGCTGGAATCCGAAGATGCCTATATCTTCATTAAAAAATTCCAGAATGTTTGCGCAATGATAAAGACCACCCAACTTTCCGATGATGCTATAAGGCTACGTGGCATTCCATTCACTTTATGTAACCTAGCTGAAAAGTGGTTATGTAGCACAACATCGCATTCGATAAAAAATTGGGAAGAGTTTGTTAAGGCTTTACTTAAAAAGTTTTACCCACATCACAAGACTGCGAGAATTAGAAATGAAATTAATCAATTTTCCCAGCTTCCTTCCGAACCTTTTTGGAAGTGTTTCGAAAGATTTAAGGAACTTCTTGTTCAGTGCCCTCACCACGGTATCGAGAGATGGCAACTTTGCCAAACTTTATACGAAGGACTGAACCCAGCAACTAAACAGTTGTTGGAAACCATTTGTCAAGGTCACTTTCTTATAAAATCGAGCGATGAAGCTTGGCAATTTCTCGACGATCTTGCTGAACAAACACTTCAGTGGGAAAGCATAAGACCACTTCATCTACTTCATCAGGTCAGTCTAGGGCAAGCATACATCAAATTGATATGTCGATTGCAATGAAGGCCGAAATGGCTGCACTCACGAAAAAACTAAAAGCAATTGAGAGAAAATTCTCATCGCCTTCGCCTGCCCCAGCTTTACCCCCACGCACTATTTGCGCTTGTTGCTCGGATCTATCCCATCTAACCGAAGAGTGTCCTTACAACCCGCCTGTTCAAGGACAAGATCAAGTCAATGATGCCTTTCAGCAAAGACAAAGAAATGATCCATACTCTTCAACTTATAATCCTGGTTGGAAGAGCCACCCAAATTTCGCCTGGAATCAAAATCAACAACAATTCCAAGGCAATAACAGCTTTCAGAGGTCTCCTCTACAACAACAAGCCCCTCAACAAACTCAATATCAGCAAGCTTTCCAACCCCAACCTTACCAAAACCAAATGAACAATTTTGTACCAAACAACTCTTATCCTCAAAACAATTTTGTTCAGCCAAATAACGATAAGGTTTCTCGCTAGAACGAAGTCTGGATGCATTTTTAAAACAATCTACGCAATCCTCAACCAGCATTCAATCTTCCATTCAGTCTTTGGCGCAACACACTGCTTCACATGATCAGAGCATCAAAACAATTGAAGCCCAAATCGCACAACTGAATGCTGCGTTAAGCGAGCGAGAAAAGGGAAAACTTCCATCTTAACCACTGCCAAATCCCGGTCACACACAAAATACATATGTTGCTCATGAACAATAAAATCATAATGTGGGTGCTATAACTACATTAAGATCTGGAAAGGTATTGCACAACAACGTTGGCAATAATGATGACACCCCGGCCGCCGCTTCTTCTTCTTCTTCTTCCTCATCTTCTTCATCTTCTTCAGAGCCTGTTCTTCATTCTTCCCAAGGCTCTACTTCTTCTAATTCGAACGGATCCACATCTCACTCCACGAAAACATCAACACTGGGATCCGTTCCAACTCCGTAATGTACTCCACAAACATTGGACTCAACAAATTTTCAAAATATTCCATTTCCAAACAGGTTGAGATCCAATAAACCAACTCCACAAATGGAGAAGATTGTGGAGTTATTCAAACAGGTTAGCATTAACATACCTCTCTTGGATGCAATCCAACAAGTCCCTTCTTACGCTAAAATCATGAAGGACTTATGCACCAAGAAAGGAAATCGCAGGTACCTAAGAAAGTTTTCGTGGCTAGTGCAGTAAGTGATGTTCTTATCCAACCTTTACCCCAAAAACGCAAGGACCCTGGCTGTTCTACAATTTCAATAACAATTGGGGATAAGAACATCAATCGCGCACTTTTAGATCTTGGTGCCAGTGTTAATTTGCTTCCCTATTCAGTATACGAACAATTAGGCGTTGGAGAGCTGAAACCCACACATTGTACTCTCCAAATGGCCGACCGATCCATCACCCATCCTAGGGTTGAGTTAGAGGATGTGCTAATTAAAGTAGGGGACTTCATTTTTCCCGTTGATTTCATTGTTATGGACACACAGCCTGTAGCTAACCCCCGGAGTCAAATTCCGGTGATACTTGGTCGACCATTCCTTGCAACTTCTAATGCGGTGATCAATTGTCGAAATGGTTCGATGAACCTATCTTTTGGAAACTTGACAATTGAGCTCAACATTTTTAAGTTGGGGAATCAGCCCTCCGAGCCTAATGCTCATATACTTGATATTTGCTCGATCCAAGAGATCACTCAGGAGAACTGTGAGCTCGAAAAATTTCTGTTCGATCACAGCAGTTTTGACGCCAGTAGTGCGTTCTTCCTTGAATCTGGCACAGTTTTCACACCCGATAACAATTACGAGTGTTTTACCTTTTCAAATGATTTTGAAGAATCACCACCTGAGTTTGAGTCCTTTGAATTTTTGGATGAGTTAGCTGAACCATCCAACTCGGTTGCTTACACTCGCTTCGAACCTTTGTTGGAATCCTTCGAGTTTGAGATAGTTTCACCAATTTTACCTTCAATTGTTTCGCCTCCAAAACTCGAACTCAAGCTATTGCCATCTCACCTTAAATATGCCTACTTAGGTCAGAATGAGACCCTTCCTGTTATCATATCGGCATCTCTAGCCCCCGAGCAAGAGACAGCCCTTTTAACAGTCTTACAAAATAATCGGCAAGCTTTTGGCTGGACTATGGCGGATATCAAGGGGATTAGTCCCCTCATAGTTGAACATCATATTCATATGATGGATGATGCCAGGCCAGTAAGGGATCCACAGAGACGCCTCAATCCTATCATGAAGGAGGCTGTTAAAAAGGAGATTGTAAAATGTTTAGATAGTGGTATCATTTACCCTATCTCTCATAGCCAGTGGGTTAGCCCCATTCACGTTGTCCCAAAGAAATCGGGCATAACGGTCATAACTAATGAGGTGAATGAGTTAATACCTACTCGCACCCAAACTGGGTGGCGAGTATGCATCGATTATAGAAAACTCAATACCGCTACATGGAAAGACCACATTCCATTACCTTTCATTGACCAAATGCTAGAACGATTGGCTGGGCATGAATTTTTTGGATGGCTACTCCGGCTATAATCAAGTTCCCATCGCCGAAAAGGATCAAGACAAGACCATATTTACTTGTCCTTTCGGTACATTCGCTTACCGTTGCATGCCCTTTGGGTTATGCAATGCACCCGCTACTTTCCAGCGGTGTATGATGGGCATTTTTTCAGACATGGTGGAAAAAAATTTGGAGATTTTTATGGATGATTTCTTCATTTTCGACGACTCCTTTGACGAGTGTTTGCTACATCTAGACGCAGTTCTTATCTGATGTAGGGATAAGAACCTCACTTTAAATTAGGAGAAATGCCACTTTATGGTACGAGAAGGTATTGTCTTAAGACATATCATCTCGCAAAATGGCATCGAAGTTGATAAGGCTAAGATTGAAGTTATTTCCAATCTTCTTCCTCCCAAGTGCGTCAAAGACATCCGAGCCTTACTTGGCCATGCCGGTTTCTATAGACGGTTCATCAAGGATTTTAGCAAGATAGCTAAACCCTTGACTCTTTTGTTGGCTAAGGACACCACTTTTGATTTCGACTCAAGCTGTATGATTGAAAAACTCACTCATTTTCGCTCCCATTCTTTCATCTCCCGACTGGACGCATCCATTTGAAATTATGTGCGATGCATCTGATTGCGCTATTGGTGCTGTCCTTGGACAGCACATAAATAAGATGCCGCATGTAATTTATTACGCTAGCCGAACCTTAAACGAGGCCTAATTAAATTACACAACAACTGAAAAAGAATTCTTAACTATTGTGTTTGCACTAGAAAAGTTCAGGCCCTATTTAATCGGCTCTCTAATCATCGTTTACACAGACCACTTAGCTCTTCGCCATCTTTTTGCGAAGAAGGATGCTAAATCTCGGCTGATACGTTGGATTCTCTTGCTACAAGAGTTTGACCTTGTCATAAGAGACAAGATAGGATGCGAAAACGTAGTCGCCGACCACCTTTCACGACTTCCTTCTTCGCCTACACTTCAAATTCCTATAAAAGACGTTTTTCCAGATGAGCAGCTCTTAACTGTGTCATGCGAACCTTGGTTCGCAGATATCGTAAATTATTTGGCCACCGGACTTATACCAAACGATTGATCGAATCAGGACAGACTCCGATTCCTGTCCCAAGTAAAACATTTTTACTGGGATGAACCGTATCTCTTTAAATACTGTTTCGACCAAATCATTCATCGGTGTGTCCCCGACAACAAGTTTAAGAGCATGCTGTCATTCTGCCACGATCAAGAGTGTGGCGGGCATTTTGGCCCCAAAAAGACAGCAGAAAAAATCTTGCAGTGTGGCTTCTACTGGCCACGACTTTTTAAAGATGCATATGAGTACTGCAAGACGTGCTCCTGGTGCCAACACTTGGGCCGGATATCTCAGAGAAATGAAATGCCGCTCCAACCAATTTTGGTTGTTGAGATTTTTGACGTTTGGGGGATAGACTTTATGGGACTATTTCCCAACTCTTTTGGGAACATGTATATTCTACTTGCTGTTGACTATGTTTCCAAGTGGGTCGAGGCCGTGCCTAGACGAACTAATGACAACAAGGTTATCGTTAGATTTATCAAAGAAAACATTTTTTCTTGGTTTGGGCATCCTCGCACGATTATCAGTGATAATGGATCTCACTTTTATAATAAGACTTTCGAGTCCTTAATATGGAAATACTCCATTACTCACAAACTGTCAACGCCCTATCATCCCCAAACTTGTGGGCAAGCCGAGATTTCGAATCGGCAGATTAAACAGATATTGGAGAAAACGGTTTCCAAAAACCGTAAAGATTGGTCGTCAAAACTTATTGATGCACTTTGGGCATTCCGAACTGCCTATAAGACTGATCTTGGCATGTCTCCATATAGGCTTGTTTATGGAAAGGCTTGCCACCTTCCAGTTGAAATAGAGCATAAGGCATTTTGGGAAATAAAAGAGTTGAACCTATCCTTAGAAGATGCGGGCAGTAATAGAAAGCTGCAGTTGAACGAATTAGACGAGCTGCGGGATGAAGCCTATGAGAACGTAGTAGTTGTTAAAAACCGAACGAAGGTGTTCCACGATAAACACCTTATGCGCAAAACTTTCAAACCTGGTCAACAGGTTTTACTTTACGACACTCGGTTACATTTCCATCCCCGCAAGCTCAAATTTCGATGGAATGGGCCATTTTTGATACGCACCGTATTTCCGCACGGTGCGGTCGATCTAAAAAATCCATAGGACGGTTCACTGTTTAAAGTGAACGGACATCGACTTAAACCGTTCCTCGCTGCTGACCCTTCGGAGGAGCTCCTGTTTTTACAGGAGCCAATTTATATTGACTGGTCTTCCTCCATTTACCCCTAAATTTTGATTATCTAGCCAAAACACTGTTTCAAACAAATTTGGGGGTATGTATCATTTGTAATTATATAAAAACAAAATAAAAAAATGAAAATTTGAAAATAAAAAAAATTGGGGTATTTTTGTAAATTTCCAATTTTAATAAAATAAAAATAAAAATTTTATTTACAAATAATTTCCTCTTTTTAAGAGGGGCTTTTTGCAAATAACCAACACGCTCCCCCTATAAATAAATCCCGACCCCTCTCTGTTTTCTTAACCCTAATTTTTCACCTCTCTGCAAACCCTAGCCGCCGCTCAAGATTTTCCAGCAAGATCTCTCTGCGCCGCCGCCCAACAGCCGCAGGAACCCCAATTCGGCCGCGCTTCCGCCGCACCCCTGCCACTTCTCCCTCTGAATTTTCTCACAGGAGGTTTGCATCTCTTTGTCCTCTCTGTTAAATATTTTTAAAAGATCTCAACTTTCTGTGATGGCACCAAACATGCAATTAGAACGTGATTTCTCACAAATCTTTTCACACACAATTTACGGAAGTTATTTTCGTGATGAAATCATACGGAGGGGGTGAAACTTTTTAATTTACAATCATCCCAATGCTTACGCCCTTCCAGATCTAGTCACTCGTTTTTACGAGTGCATGAAAGAAGGCTGCCTTACACAATACGGTTTTATTAAGTTACTGTGGGGCGATAGGGAGATAATTATTGACAGTGACTTCATCCATGAAGTCACTTTAATCCCTAGATTACATGTTCATGACCAACCCTTTTAATTTGAAGATTACATGCCCTTAATGGGTAATGACTGCTCGAGGGCACCTAGGAAGGGAATACAGGCTAGAACCCTCTTCGCCAATGTTTTAACCGTGTGCCGGTAGGCACAAAATAATATTTTTGGGAGTTCACATAATACCCCATTTTTTACCCCGTCTCTTCATATCGTGCACACCCTAATGACTAAGAGCCCTAGATTTGATATGTGCACGGTTTTGCTTTATTCAATTGGTGCTGGCAAAAGGGTCGCAAATTATTTATGCCCCATGTTAGTGACACAATTGTGTCGCTATTTCCTCCCTGTGGAGGAATTTGAATTCTATATGCATGGAGGTATACCCATTAGGCCTCTCATTGAGGGCGTATCCACGTCCTATACCCGCTTGACTGATGTATGGTCATAAATGGAACCGGCTGAACATGTACCCGCCAGGACACCCAGCTCCAGCTCGACCATGAGCGATGAAGAGCTAACCCCTGCTGCGTAAGCGTGCTTACTTCGAAGAAACAATAGGGGATAGAAAGATTTCTTGGAATGATGACGCAGCATGATCAGCGTCTAACACAAGTATAGCAGGGGATCAGAACCCTGCTAGCTAGGGAGGAGCGTTCCCGTTCACGTTCAAGGGGACGGCGAGGGCCTGAGCAGTGAGGGCACTGCTTTTGGTAAGTTTGGGGGAGGAGGTGGTTTGTAAATAGTTATCATTGGATTGCATATTTTTAATTTTTGTACATATTTTTTTCTTTTTCTTTTGCATGTTTATTTCTGCATTGCATCTTTATAAAATAATTTAAAAAATGAAAATAAAAAATATATAAAAATAAAATCAAATAAAAAATTGAAAAATTTTAAATTATAAAAATTGAAAAATTCAATTTTGGTCATAATTGACTTAAGTTTGACAAGACGGTTAACTAGCTAGGAAAAACTAGATCCCAAAACTTAGGAAATTAAAAACCCTAAAAATAACCTTTCTTAAAATTTAACGGTAGAAAATATATGTCCTTGTAGTTTACTTAGAAATAGGCAAATTTTGAGTTCAGTTCTTGGGCTAAGTCAAAATAAGGGAAGAGTATTGAAATTTTTATTGAAGTGTAAGTCTGAAAAATAATTCTGAACCTTTAGTCTAAAATTCTGAAAATATATACCCTACAACTCGCACATACACGCACCTTAAAACTTGGAATAGTAGAGGATACCTTGAAATGCTCTTGTCTAAAATCCTTAGTATATGAAAAAAATAATAATAAAAGTATAAGTGGTGAATAAAGAGATAAAAAAAATGAACACTGGTTTTGTAATTACTTAAGGCTGTGTAAAATAAAAAAATATATAGCGAGGGTGCTTTATCACCTAGTGTCTTAGACCAACTGGTTTGGGAGTCACTGCTAAAACCTTAGGTATTACAAGACGAGGAATTACGCCTTAAAGCGCAAACACATTTTGTAATCGGTCGTTAGTACCTCAAGAAGTATTAACGGTCGCATGAAGGATGTGTGAGCAATTCCATCTAAAATTCACCAACTAAAAGTACTTTGGACAATGGACAAGAGTATGATAGCTTGAATTGAATTTCCAAGTATAGAGGTGATACATACACACACGTAGGGGTATATGATTGGGGTTTGGATGAGAGATAGGAATGAAAGATAGGGCTTATACCTTTAGTAGAGATGATAAAAATTCTTAAGTTGAGATGAAACCTTAGAAGGAAAATTCAAAAGATGCTAAAACCTAAATAAATTTACAGAACATGCACAATCTTAAGTTAAATGATAAGTGAGTGTGAAAAATACGGGTTGATAATTTCTAAGTTGAAGATAATAGAATTTCTTGCTAGAACACCGAATTCAAGAATGAAAGTCAATAGGCCAAATTGATCGGATTTTATGGGTAGTATCCGCTGAAAACCCTCAGGAAACAACACTCCTCCTACTAGGGACACCTAGAGGTTTAACGGCTTGTTGCACGAGCTAAGTGCAATCGTGATTCCCTGCGAAAATGAGGTTAGGTTTTTTCGAGAATAAAATGGTTTTGCTCGGGACGAGCAAAAGATAAGTTTGGGGGTATTTGTTCATATCAGAATTTTTCATTATTATATTCCCCATTCTTAATCATATTGGAAATAAATAAGTGCTTTTGATCCATGTCTGCTAAATAGTTGCAGGTTACAGGTTCTCAGAACAATACAGTGAAAATGGTGAAAAGACGCTACAAATGTGAGACTACGACCAACAAATAGATGAATCTGCAAGATACCGCCTACAGTTTAAGGAACAAATAAAAATCAATGAACAGTTCGATTGCACAACGTAGAAGGGCAGCACAAGATTCAAGACTTCAACACGAAACTAACGGTAAAAGTCCACAACATTCTGCACTGTGGAAATCTGGAAGAACATAGAAGATATTCTGAGAAACCAAGTGAAGAAAACAGATGGAAAAAGCAACTTGAAGCATCACAGGAAACAGAGCCCAAGAGCCCATCAAACGACCGCGGATCCACGGCCAAACAAGGCATTCCGCCGCGGATCCGCGGCCGTGCAGAGCACGTGTCGGTAGGAGTCGGTGCATTGACCTGGTTTTCTTAGGGTAGTCTTGTAATTTCATATGTGGATCAGATGTTAAACCCTTGGGTTTTTCCTATCTATAAATAGGAAAGCCTACAGCTCTTTTGGAGCATGCCTCTTTTTAATTCTAGATTAAAATTTTAATTCCCGTGTAATCGTCAAATAGTGCATCAATAAAAGTAAGTTTTTATTTTGAATTTTCCTTATCTGCAATTTAATTTCTGCAATTTTCATATCTGTCTTTTATTATCTGCATGTTAATTAGATAATTAAAAAAATTAAAAAAATGAACTTCATTGTTAATACCCTAATGAGTGAGTAGTTCCTCACTTGTTAGGGTTAGGTTTCGGTAGGTTTGAGAGATGGAAATCTCTCACTCCTTTCTTGCCCGTTCAATATTTTAAATTAGGACTCTATGTAAATCAAACACACACCGCTATCTACGGCACCCTATCCCACGAGATAGTGGTGATTCCCTAGTTAGACCGGTTGTGGTTGATTTATATAGAGGTTAGGGCTATGAGTTAAGAAAGGACGGACAAGGATCAAAACAAAGAAACTATGTTTCTTCCTAGTCGTGCTAATCCCCTTTATTAACTATTACCTTAACACCCAAGTTCTTAATTAGGGATAAGGAAGCGGTGAGTAGAATTGACTTTTCAAACTTATCTAATCCTAATCCTAGCAAGGTTTTAATCCAAATCAATTTCAATTTCAGTTTTTATAAAAATCAAAACCTACCACAAATAGGAATTGACTCGTTAGAACAATAAGAAAAGACACGTTTTCCCTGTGGACCGACCCATACTCAACCGGCTAGCTACCAAGCGACACCGTCTTGATTGTGGTATATTCTATTCTTTGATTTCAAAAGCACACGCAAAACAACTATCAATCACGCCTCACATGAAAAACACGTGGGCACTCAAAGTAAAAGGCCAGTGCCTCATGTGAAATACACGTGAGCGCTGAATAAAAAGGCTTAGCGTTTCATATACAGCCAAAACAACTGAGTGCTTAGCATTGATTGGGCAGTGCCCAACACCTCGCGTGCTCCTCACGTGGGCGCCACACAAAAGTGCTTAGCAATTCAATACAGCTAAAGCTACTGAGTGCTTAGCACTGATTGGGCAGCGCCTCACGTGGGCGCCAAACAAAAATGCTTAGCATTTCATAAATAGCCAAAACACCTGAGTGCTTAGCACTGATTGGGCAGCGCTCAGCGCCGCACGTGCACTTTACGTAGACGCTATATAAAAAGTACTTAGCATTATAACTGAGTTCTTAGCACTGATTGGGCAGCACCCATAACTGAAGGCTTCATTTGATACCCATGTGAGCACCAGAGCTTCTAACAAGTTCTTAGCACTTTTGCATAAAAAGGGTGGAGCTGAACAAACAGAGCCCAAATAAGTGCTTAGCACTTTTGAACAAAAAAAGTCTGAGCAGACTAAGCCAAATTGGCTAAGTCTCTTGCAGTTAAGCCCAAATGCTCTGTTGTTGGACCTTAATAAAATTTAAGGATCCTTAAAATATTGCTAGGTTGATCTTAGTCTCAAATAAGACTAATGTATTCTTAGTTAAAAATAAATTGGGCCCAAACGCTCAAACTAGATTAACGGTCCTTAAACCAAACAAAATATTTTTGAACTAAAGGAAAAATATAACTTAAGTTCAAAATCCTAAATCTAAAATATATGGATTTGGACTAATCCGCGCCCTACGGGCGACGATATAAACTAGTCTCCGTTTACAATCCATGGGCAACCAAAATAAACAAAAATACACACGACACGAAGTGAACTGCTGGACCAGGAGAAAATGGTTATCGCAATGTGATAATGTAATTAACTTCAGGGGCTTGCGTCTGCAGGGAAGAGCATCCCCAGAATCAAAAACCCCTCACAAATGAGGGGGAATCTGATAAAGTCTGCTACAACGATCGCATCAATCCAAACCTCCGATATATAGTGTCATAAATCAACTTTGTATCTTCGAAGAAGTGGATGAAGAAGTCCAAATAGCATCTGCCCCTAAAATTTAGGCCAGATGTCCTAACGTCTCGGTCCGGTCTTTCGGCGGTGAACAGGTTTTGGCACGTCCAGTGGGACCTTTTTCTCTTTCCACTCCACACTTCGTGTGTCGTGTTTTACGAACAAAATCACGGTTCGCTATGGTTTCCCTTGGATTCGAGATACTAAAACTTGGTGTCTTGCAACTGTACAGAAAATCAATGGCTTCTCAATGCACTACATGCAATAGCAATTCTCACTCTACCCCAACCGGAGGAGTGACCTATGGGCTCAACACGGCCTCTATTTTCTCAATGCTAGTGGGGCAAGTTACACAAGCCACTACTGGATTGTTCTTTGGGACTATGCTCCCACCTATGAGTTTCGGTGCCTCAGCGCCATAAGAAAAAGCTCCTAAAAATTCGGTCTTCGATCGACTGGCAACCACAATGGCCCCTCTCAACGGGCTGTCCAAATCTGGATCTTAGTCTTCAACAGGCTAAGCAAAAGCACAGACGGGTCCGCAAAGAAGCTCGTGATACCTGAAAGGGCTATCCTAAAACGGATAGCCCTCCCAACTCCTCCTACAGGCGAAGCCGTCAAAGGGGCTTCCCCTACTAGACGGTCGGTTTTCGAAAGGCTAGCTGCTTCTCCTCGAACTTTAACAAGGACGTCAGTCTTCAAAAGGCTGACACTGATCGAAGCTCCTCAGCAAAACCAAGGGCGTGATGAAGCCGCTTCCAAAACTGAGGCAGTCTCTTCTGCGAGGCACGCTCAACATCGCCACTGGCGTCGAGTGAGAGAAGCTGGGGGCAACTCCCCCTTTAGACTCACCCCACCAGCTCCAATAGTGGAAGTCGACGTTGCTGTTCTAACCAGGAACAACTTTGATCCGCTTAAAAGGGTGCGCAAAAACTATCCAACATCGGTGCTAAAGAAATCACCCCCGCCTGCAGAAGTTACAGTGCAGGAAAAGTCGGAGTAGCCTCATCAGCGACTCTCCTCATAAATTCATAGGGTCTTACGAAAAGTCCAGGACTCTGTGATTGACCAGAACTACTCTCGTCGACCGAAGAAATCGAAGGCTTGACAAGAAAAGGACTACTCCTCTCTCCATATAATAGAGGACTTCTCCTAAGCAGGTGCCTGTCATAACGGCTCTTTCAACTCCAATCTCTCATAAAAGAATGAGGCTGGAGAAAACTCTACCACCCACGGCAAATTCCAAAGACGATAGACTTATATGCCCCAAGGCCGGGGGCATAACAATACATACGGTCTACATGGCTTCGGGAAAAGAAGAAAGCCGTGCTTCGGCGAGTCACCGGCCGCAAACTCGATTGCTGACTAAGGAAGACAAAAGCTCGATTGCTGACTAAGGAAGACAAAAGCTCTACGAAATGCTAACCAAAATGGCAGCACTTATCAGACAGAAAGAAAGTCCGGACAAGGAAGACGAACAGCGCCATGAGCAGGAGACCGATACAGAGTTTCTCCGAAGGGTGCTCGAGAGAAAAGACAAAGAATTCGCTGAACAAGCTGCCAATATAAAGCAGATGGCTCTTTTGTTCCAAGACATGGTTGGAATGATGATCCAGCCAGAACCCCCGGCCGAAGATCCGTCAATAATCGTCGACGATGACAGAGGGGAGACATCAAACCCTCCTCCGGCCTTATCGGCAACCAAGGAGGAAACAATCTCTAAGGCCGCCCTTGATGATTACATTGCTCAACAAATAAGAGCTCATCAAGATAATGAAGCTGCTGGCCAAATCGTCAAACCGGACGACCGCATTCAGGCTAGTATGATCAAATCAAGTACCCGCCGGGTTAGACGATTCCCAAATTCCATGAATACAAAGGGATAGGCAACCCTCACCAGCACGTCGCGCAGTTCAGAGCTCTGTGCGGCAACACTGGAGGAGATGACAAATTGTTACTTCGCCAGTTCATTGGCAGCCTGTCAGAAATGACTTTCGAATGGTACTCGGAGCTCCCAAATGACTCCGTGAAAACATTCACAGAGATGGAACTGCTGTTAACACAGCGGTTCGCCAGCGTGAGCGAACGTACTCCAATCACGGCATTAATCAATGCTAGGGTAAAGCCGGGAGAAACCAGGATCCAATACGCAATCCGGTGGCGGAACCTGTGGTCTAAATGCGTACTACGCATTGAAGAATCCCCTGCCGTGGGCATGTTCATCGGGACCCTTGATTCTCAAACGACTGTGTCCCAGTTCATGACATTCTTCAAACCAACAACCTTTCAGGCTCTGATAGGTAAATTGGCTCAAATGGACCATATGGGCTACGGGCCTTCTTACTCAAATAAGAACCCTCGAAATAACATGGGTAAAAGGAAAGCGACCTTCATTTCCAATACGCAACAACAGCCGAGTGGCCCAAAACCAGTTGCTCGCCAAAACAACGCGCGTCCGCGCTCATCCTTGGAGGAAAGATTGGGACGCGCTTACTTATTTCCCTACAATAAGACGAGGAGACTGTTTGAATTGGCAATGCATAATAAACTCATCATATTGCCAGACCCGTGGCATCCATCACAACCTAGCGATGTTGTTTATCACAAAAAACTGCATTTCAATACCACTCATTCATTATCTGTTTTATTATATATCAGTACTATTAATCAGTGTCTGCTCAGTAAATACAGATTACAGGTATCCATGACACAATAGTGGAAACACACTCAAGATCACAGATATAACGTTTGTGAGCCGACACTGCAACCGGAACTGCAAACCGATCGATATCCAAAGAGTTCTTTTGCAACAAATAAATGTGTACACAATTTTGGTCCAACAATACAAGTATGCACATAACTCTTTGGCACATGGACCATGGTGGGGGCTGCCTTACAAAAGTTGGCATTCACAAATGATGACTTGTGCAAGTAGTAGGCACACATGGGGGACATGAATGATAAATGCAAAAAGTTGTGATGTGATATAAAGCTATATGTTTCCCTCCAAATCCCTGAATGCAGACCAGGTTCATATAGACAAATCAAACAGCACCAGTGGAATTGTCGAGAGAACACTAGACCACCACACCAACATGAGCCAAATTGCTTGGACTAAGCCCGGTGCCCCCTTAAACCCAGCGCCACCAGTCCCCCCCAGCTCCATTCGTCCCTAATTTTCTTCTGTCCATCCCTTTCTGTCACATCATCTTATTTTTATTGTTTGTTTAATCTTATTTTGGGCCTATAAATGTAAGTTGATGTCGCGCATCCCACATGGTTGCGGGGAGGCGGAATTTGCAAAAAATGATTTTTACGGGCTTCGCAACACCGACTGGAACCAAGGATCGAACATACACCCTAGCTAGCAAACTACATGAGATTTAACTACTCGGAAAGAATGTTATACCTCATGATAAAAATCCTTCGTGTCTTCTTCCCTGTCCTCCTCGTCATCATAGGCTCCAAGGATCGATCCGGATCGTAGCTTCTGTTGCGCCACGGCAGCGCCCCGGCCGTCAATCCGAGGCCAAAATGCGGAATCAAAAAATTTCTTAACTTTCAAACTGGCGCTACCGCGGACAATAAAACCCGGATCGTAACCATTAACCGATACTAGCTAACAAGAGATGGGGTGAGAGATATACCGAGCGATCCGTGTCCTTCGGTCTTCTCGTCGTCGTCCCGATCTCCCGCGGAAATTCCGGTCGTCGCCTCCTTGCCGAAAGGGCACCACATCGTCTGCATCTTTTACGGGCTACCACCTCTGGACTGAGGCAACTCGGGCGCGAAGTTGGCTAGCCGACGCGTCCAAGAAGTGCTGTAGGCTAGTGTAGAATGGTTGTCTCATTTGGGGTAGTGAAGTTGCCATGGTGATGGAGGAATAGAATGGAAATGAACTTTCATGTGGAGCTAGAATGTATGTAGCAAGAAAAATGAGATGAACCAATTATCCTCATCAAAATGAAACCCTCTCATTTTTCTCCCCTCATCAAAAATGTGGCCGGCCTCTCTTTTTGTGGAAATGGTGGAGGGAAAAAACCAAATACAAGAGGGAGGTGAGTGTAGTAAAAGATGGAGGATGACCACATCCAAAGCAAATCTCACATCAAAGGTGCAAATCAATCTTAATCCTTTCTAATCACATTAATGCAAAAGAAAAGACTAAGAAAGAAACTCATAATTATGAACCATCATGAAGCCCCACAAATACAAAGAAACCCCTCCACAAAATATTATTTGCACACTTGCAAATAAACCCCCTCCATCGGAAAAGTCCGGCCGGGAAAGAACAAAGGAAAACCGGCCGGAACGGAATGCAAACAGGCAACTTCAGAAAACTGATCCCGTAATAAATTACAGGAAAAACCCCGATACTGTGCATACACACCCGCATTTGTATTCCCTCTGAATACAAAAGCAAAAAGACAAAATCTACACTATACTAAACTAGGATCCGGCTTAAACCAAAGCCGGCTAGTAATATCCGTTCAACCCTGATCCGTGCAATACCGCACGTATCTGATTGAACCTTGCCATATATCTATACGGCCTCTAGTACAAACCGTCCGATCCTGATCCGTGCAATACCGCACGTATCTGATCGGACCCTGCCATATCTCCATACGGCCTCTACAGCGTTTCGCCCGAAACTTGAGTAACTGTCTGTGTGGTGGAGTCTAAAGACTCGTCAATACTATGGCTGTGGATTTAACCACTAGCACGTCAGAGGTATTAGCCATACGTGACGGGCCACCAGCTATTGACCAAAAGGGACGTCGATGAGCGAACTCATCCTGACACCCTACTGAGCCTGTCAGTGACAATATACGTACAGTCCGGTCCGTTCGTCTATGAGTATCGCATGGCGGGCCTAGGGGTTGGTAAAAGTCAGACCCCCAAAAGCGGTACAAGTCGTGTCGGAGTGTAGCCCAGAACACTCTGAGATACTACTGGAATACCTACCAGTAAATCTCCTGCCTCGGACGAGAGCTTTGTGTAATGGCTCTCCTAGACACAGCGCGACCTCACCCCCAATACCGGGAGAGACGAACCCCTGCAGATCCGCTCACTGCCTCCATGTGGCTCAGGAATGTACCCAACTAAAACCTGTTTGCACGACTCCTTTGAGCCATGGTAGGGTAGTAATCAAAGTACAGTGGGAACTCACACGAGACACATGATGATCTCAGGTCGATGAACTAACCTGTACACATGTCACCAGGGAACTGCTATCTGACGTCAAGTATAAGACCAACTAGCATGTTCCCGGCGAGTCATGTCCGGTGTACTCATAACCCAATGAGCACCTGTATACATCTTAGATGAACCAACTGACACCAGTGGCTTGTGAGACCGGACACCGCCCCTCGTCGGGGTCTCGACTGTATACACTAGTCTACTCTGGAGAATCGATGCCCTGTCTCGAAACTCCCATGACTAGGGACCTTTTAAGGATGTGCTTATAGACCACCAGCTCTCACGTATATGATCGCCATCATACTGCTGGCAGTCAAGCAAGAATCCTAGGGGCTCTATCAGCATGTAATAGCGACCTGTAAGGTCACCTGAAGCAGTACACGATGATAAAGGTAAACCATATAGCATACTATCATCTCGAGCAAGACTGTCCTACCGGGATAGGTCCTCCCTCAATCATTGCAATCACGTGCCTGTGATCCAATAATTGACTCTGAGGGCACTATCTCCAACAATCTCCCACTTGCACTCAAGGCTAATTATTGCGATGTCGTATACTCACAGCCCGTGTGATACCGAACACCCAACTCCTCTACTGGTCAGTCTCACAAAGCTCGTTTGTGAAACTATTGCGTTCGAGGAATAGCCTCAGTGAGTGGATCCACTGTGATGTTTCTTTCTATGTCTCTCTATATCTCAAGTTCGCGGAGAAAACCATCTCCCGAAATGAGCAATACCTGTCTTAGAGTATGTCTGGATATCTGATGGGACCTAGCTCATAAATGAACTCCAAATCCAAACTTCTTAGACTGTATCGATAACTGAACTTAATCAGTACCCAGCGCCATGCCTCCTTCAGTATTGCCTTGGACCACCTGTCCAAAATACTGCCCCTCGTCAGAAGGAGAAACTATAACTCTGACAGCCACTCTGCCATCCATGTCACCTTGGAAGCCTGGAATGATAACCGTCTCCTAAAAGAGGCTATCGTTATCACATCCCTAGAACATCAATTTATGTTCTAAAACTGCTTCCGACTGTTTTTCCAGGATTGGATTAATATCAACTTATTGCACCTACTGCAAGAATAACATCTGGTGTGGTACTTGACATCTCATGATTGACTCAATTGCCTAAGCAAGTGATCTGTCAATCATGCGTATCCCTCTCCGCTTTAGTCTGTAAGTCACCTTTGGAGAGGGTGACTCCATTACCTGTAGGTATACTACCGTGCTAGGAGTCTTCCATTCTAAATACTCATAGAATGCTGTCAAGGTACCCAGATTAGGAAACCACCCAAATTTAGATCAAAAACATAGATCTAGTAACCAGAATGTCTGATATAATATCCAAGTCCTGTGTGGAGAAACCACTGTGTGACAACCAAAGTATAACCGATCGTAGTATAGGAATATCACTTCCTACTCTGTGTATGTCATCCAAATACCAGGACATCACACGCTACTACCTTCTTAACAGATTTATCCCCTATTCTGATGAAGTCAAACCCATGACTGTCACATCAGAAATAGATGATCTATCTCCGCTATATCTGCTTAAGTCTATGAATAGATATAAGCCACATGTCCACCAATGCTTCCGCTGCTCCCACTGACTACGACAACCCTCTGGCAGAGTCATATAGACGTACACTTCTAAAGCCAGTTTAGAATGACGCTATACTCATCCTCATGCCGGGTTTCACAGTCTGGAACAACAGCAATGGCAAGTCTGGGTAAACAAGAACCTCCCTGCCACCATCCTTGAGCATACCGAAGTACCTCTCGAGTGCCTGAGGTTACCCACCATATCTGTGGAGTGGCTAATGGAATGTCAAGCCAGATTGAATCTTTAGGTTCCTATCAAATTTTCAGTAATCGTTTGCGGTTCTGGAATCACTTCCAGTTCTACCATACTCCCAATGCTGTTTTCTGAAAAAATCCATTTTTGTTAAAACTGTGGCGAGTCAAGAACAATATCACTATTGATCTTCCAGATGGTAGAAAGTCAACCCTCGTCATAGCCCGGGTCAACCCACAAACAGCCATTACAGAAACGTGCCTTGAGTTATCCAGAGTCTGGTTTTAAGCATAAGCCGGACAACTCCCCGTACCTTAACAATGTCAAGATATGAACTGTTCTATATCCAATACAGAAACAGAGGCACTGATTTAATTGGAACCAGATTCAAATCATGCAGCTGTCTCCAGTGCATATCAACTAAATGGAAGGAGGCCGATCAGCGTTACTCAACTTAGGAATGCTTCCAATTATGAGTAACCTGAAAGAGAAGCTAGTTCTTTTAATCATTACTATCAATTGAATACCATTCACAAGTATCTACATCTTCGATCACTTTGAAGAATCCCGATACTTGCAATACTTGGCTCTCTACTTTATTCAAATACCTATAACTTCTCAAAATTCGGACCCTGTGTTTCCACGAAACAGATGTCTAAATCCTAGAGAAGTCATAAGTAAACCGAATATAGTACGAGGACCAACCCCTCTGTCCTGATGGACGCTGGGCAACATACAATACTCTGTACAAGTCCCTTGAGTCTGATAACTCATTCACTGTGTGTCGTAGGTTGAAAACTGTACTTATGGTTAAGAAGAATTACACCGCTGTTCAATACTCCTTACCTAACCATCCACTGATATAGGTAAATGTCATAGACATAATTTCAAAAAGGTATATCTCACTCTATGAAAATAGACGTACATATATATCAATTTGAAATTGGTGCATAGCAACGGATATTCAAAACCAAATATTTGCCGACCGGCAAACAACCCAGGTGGCTTCCTCAATTATCACCAATTACAACGAATCCCGATATAATGAGGATGGTCACCCAATTCCCAATAACTTGCTCCCACTCATCATCTGTAAAACCATACAGGTGTGAAAATCAAAACTGGTAAATACATACCCTGGAGCAAGTGTTTAATCAGGAAATCAGTTTTCTTTTAACAGTACACAGTGAAACTGAAACATTGAAATGTTTCGATGGGGTATTCTGGTATTCCTAGTAATGCTTCTTCCATTATCCAGATTCACAACTGTAACCGTATAATTCTTTGCCATCTCTCTATATCCCTTTATATGTCTTTAGTCATTACCTTCTGCACACCCCTTTAGGCCAAATGGTTTTCTTCCTTCCCTACCGTTCGGCACCAGCCTATGGTATGGAAGAAGACTATCCAATAAGCATAAAAGGTGTACTGTCCTAATCCTAGGAGCACTCGCAAGGCGAGAGAAGGTGAAGATAAAAGACAACCGAATAAACCTTATTCCTATTTCTCCTGAACCAGAATCCATCCCCGAACTGGAACAAGTTCCTTTCGAGTTCGTATATAACCATACGATGGAGTATCCAAATAAACTGTGGATCTTCGCAGTGATACAGAGTGTCCTGGAGAAATACAAAGGTGATTTAGGATTGGCGAAGAAATATTTGGTATGGTCGTGAATAGCAGTCGCAATTTACTTTGCCCTCTTACTAATCCCTTTCTTCGTCTTTACTTAATACCTTCTGTACACCGTTTAGGCTAATTGGTATTCTTCATTCCCCACCGTTCGGCACCAGCCTAAGGTTTGGAAGAAGACTAACCAATTTGCGTAATAGGTGTACTATCTCCTAAGCCAACGAGTACTCGCAATCTGAGAGAGAAGGTAAAAGGAAAAGACAACTGAATAGTCCTATTCTTTTTCTCCAGAACCGGAAACCATCCTCGAATAAAATCCTTCGAGTTCGTATCTAACCATACGATGGTTTTGTCCAATGGAAGTGGACGTTCGTAGTAATACGGGGTGTCCTGGAGAAAAGAGTAAAAGTAGGAGTGGCAATGAGGTTTGCAACTCTGACAATCCAAAAGCCAGTGTTAAGAAGGTTCGGTCAACTTGGTCACTGAGTCATAGTCTAGGGTCGGGTCATTGGTCGCTGCCAAAGAGAGAGAGAAAAGAAACACTCAGCGTGCACTCTAGCCTAGATCAGAATGGTTATCACTTTATCTAATCAGGAAACCACCCACTGTAACGTCAAATTCTTCCCCAAACCTGAAAGAAGAATTAGCCGGGATCACCCGAGGAGTAAACCAACTCATCAGTAGGAATCGGGATCCAACTATCATCGCATGATAACGTGACGGAATCCACTCACGTCACCACACTCCAGAAGGTATGCGCATGCCTGGCAAGTTTCAGTTTCTTTAGAAACTCCCGATGTGATTTTTACCCCTAGGACCCAAGTGACCTTGACTGAGCCAACATATCAAAGGATCCTAGTCAAGTTCAACCCATCATTATCTTGATTGCATTAGACCCACCAGCACGAATCCTTGACTGAGCCAAAATGACCGCACGACTGTCCTAACCAATCTCATATCCATGCAACAGAAAAGCACTACATAGCTACCGAACACTACGCCTCGGCTAAGCACGACATACGCAGCACGAATACTAAGTAATACTAATCTGAAATGACGGAGGGCTACGACTGGTTTTTGGCGAAAAACCTTTAACGTAATGAACTTGATATCGTTGAAGGAACTGCATAACTTTTTATAAAAATATAGTGACGAAAACCTTTGCTAAAGAGGTCACTCCCGGTGAAGGGATCTCGGCTCTTTCCCCGTAGAATGAGGTGCAGGATATTCCAAATGAATACCATGATGCAAAGCAAAAGGCAATCGGCTATAGTGAAGTTATTGCCCTAACGCAAACTTCTGTCCAAGGGGTCACTCCCGGTGAAGGGATCTCGGCCCTTGCCTCGTCGACTGATGAGCAGGATATTCCAAATGAATACCACGATGCAAAACAAAAGTGAACTTCCTTGCAATAACAGCTTTTTGAAAAGTGTTCCAACAACATCAGAATAGGTTTGTTTTTTAACTTGCATTGATCCGAATCAACGCAGTCCCATCAATTGATCACACCACAAAAAACGAAAATATACTGATGTACGTATATGCCATCCGCATTCGCCACTGGGTCCCGTCATTACCCGTTAGGTTAGCTAACTAACGACAGAGCGGGGACTGGACTAGCGCGGATGCAAAACATATACAACATCTACTAATATATATACCAATATATTATATTTCGCTCAAGGCGTGATAAAAAAACAACATCACAGAAATATACAGCATCACAGAACAATACAGATATCTGGGATCCCCGGGTTTCACAGAGCCGCTGCTGAAACCCGACGTTCCCCTGGTCGTGTGGATAACCTGTGCAATGAAATCCTAGACCCCTACGGGCACGGCAAGTCACCCGCCAAAACCTGAAGCGAGGCAGCCCCCTTCAGCACCGTGAATGGACCACCCAGCACTTCATGGAATCCGGTAACTTGGGCACCCCTCCTGGGTCAACCTGTACCCCCTACGAGTGCGGCGAATAGCCCGCCAATCCTAGAGTAAAGCCCCCTCCGTCTCAATGCCATGAGATGCGGGCCCGTTGCCCTCTAGAACCCGGCTATCCGTGCACCCCTCCGCGGGGTAACCCTAGTACAGAAAGTAAAATATACATACAACGGGTACATCGACCGCAACCAGGTCGTGCCCCAAAAGAATAATACAAACAGGCAGTGACGGCAGTCCACATGTCGGACGCTCGCCCCGCAATATCAAATGTACATATAAAACAAAACTGTACTAACATTGCATCCAGGCTATCCCCCACGACCGATCCGCAACATCACAGCAATACATAGAACATCAACGTGAATGTCACGTTCGCAAATCCGTTTAAACGAGCTATAGCAGTTAGACAGGATTTACCGATCAAGTGACATTCATGGTCGCAGATATAATATAAATACTATGAACCAATGTGTTTAAAATATCCGATCGATCAAATTTTAACAAGTGGGCCCCCAAGTACAACTGTAGCACATCAAGAAATTCTGGGCCCAAAATTAATATTCCAGAAACCCTAAAATCAACCCAGAGAGCAACAGCAGAAATTTCATGCAGTGATCTCAACATAGTGCGGCGGAACCGCGGCCCAAAGGGGTGTTTGGCCGCGGTTCCGCGCTCTCACTATGGATTCACTGCATCGAATTTCTACAGTGTTCTTACAATTTCCAGTACATCACTTTTCTACAACCTGAAAAAATTTTCGAGCAAGAAAAAATTCAACAGAAAACTGATGTATGTGAAACGCGGATTTTGGAATTTTGGTCGATCGGAAAAGTGAAACACATTAGACAAAGCTAGACTAGGTTAATGGCGTGGCTCTGATACCATGTTGCGCCCCGGCAGCGCCCCGGCCGTCAATCCGAGGCCAAAATGCGGAATCAAAAATTTTCTTAACTTTCAAACTGGCGCTACCGCGGACAATAAAACCCGAATCGTAACCATTAACCGATACTAGCTAACAAGAGATGGGGTGAGAGATATACCGAGCGATCCGTGTCCTTCGGTCTTCTCGTCGTCGTCCCGATCTCCCGCGGAAATTCCGGTCGTCGCCTCCTTGCCGAAAGGGCACCACATCGTCTACATCTTTTACGGGCTCCCACCTCTGGACCGAGGCAACTCGGGCGCGAAGTTAGCTAGCCGACGCGTCCAAGAAGTGCTGTAGGCTAGTGTAGAATGGTTGTCTCATTTGGGGTAGTGAAGTTACCATGGTGATGGAGGAATAGAATGGAAATGAACTTTCATGTGGAGCTAGAATGTATATAGCAAGAAAAATGAGATGAACCAATTATCCTCATCAAAATGAAACCCTCTCATTTTTCTCCCCTCATCAAAAATGTGGCCGGCCTCTCTTTTTGTGGAAATGGTGGAGGGAAAAAACCAAATACAAGAGGGAGGTGTGTAGTAAAAGGTGGAGGATGACCACATCCAAAGCAAATCTCACATCAAAGGTGCAAATCAATCTTAATCCTTTCTAATCACATTAATGCAAAAGAAAAGACTAAGAAAGAATCTCATAATTATGAACCATCATGAAGCCCCACAAATACAAAGAAACCCCTCCACAAAATATTATTTGCACACTTGCAAATAAACCCCCTCCATCGGAAAAGTCCGGCCGGGAAAGAACAAAGGAAAACCGGCTGGAACGGAATGCAAACAGGCAACTTCAGAAAACTGATCCCGTAATAAATTACAGGAAAAACCCCGATACTGTGCATACACACCCGCATTTGTATTCCCTCTGAATGCAAAAGCAAAAAGACAAAATCTACACTGTACTAAACTAGGATCCGGCTTAAACCAAAGCCGGCTAGTAATATCCGTTCGACCCTGATCCGTGCAATACCGCACGTATCTGATCGAACCTTGCCATATATCTATACGGCCTCTAGTACAAACCGTCCGATCCTGATCCGTACAATACCGCACGTATCTGATCGGACCCTGCCATATCTCCATACGGCCTCTACAGCGTTTCTCCCGAAACTTGAGTAACTGTCTGTGTGGTGGACTCTAAAGACTCGTCAATACTATGGCTGTGGATTTAACCACTAGCACGTCAGAGGTATTAGCCATACGTGACGGGCCACCAGCTATTGACCAAAAGGGACGTCGATGAGCGAACTCATCCTGACACCCTACTGAGCCTGTCAGTGACAATATCCGTACAGTCCGGTCCGTTCGTCTATGAGTATCGCATGGCGGGCCTAGGGGTTGGTAAAAGTCAGACCCCCAAAAGCGGTACAAGTCGTGTCGGAGTGTAGCCCAGAACACCCTGAGATACTACTGGAATACCTACCAGTAAATCTCCTACCTCGGCCGAGGGCTTTGTGTAATGGCTCTTCTAAACACAGCGCGACCTCACCCCCAAAACCGGGAGAGACGAACCCCTGCAGATCCGCTCACTGCCTCCATGTGGCTCGGGACTGTACCCAACTAAAACCTGTTTGCACGACTCCTTTGAGCCGTGGTAGGGTAGTAATCAAAGTACAGTGGGAACTCACACGAGACAAATGACGATCTCAGGTCGATGAACTAACCTGTACACATGTCACCAGGGAACTGCCATCTGACGTCAAGTATAAGACCAACTAGCATGTTCCCGGCGAGTCCTGTCCGGTGTACTCATAACCCAATGAGCACCTGTATATATCTTAGGTGAACCAACTGACACCAGTGGCTTGTGAGACCGGACACCGCCCCTCGTCGGGGTCTCGACTGTATACACTAGTCTACTCTGGAGAATCGATGCCCTGTCTCAAAACTCCCATGACTAGGGACCTTTTAAGGATGTGCTTATAGACCACCAGCTCTCACGTATATGATCGCCATCATACTGCTGGCAGTCAAGCAAGAATCCTAGGGGCTCTATCAGCGTGTAATAGCGACCTGTAAGGTCACCTGAAGCAGTACACGATGATAAAGGTAAACCAGATAGCATACTATCATCTCGAGCAAGACTGTCCTACCGGGATAGGTCCTCCCTCAATCATTGCAATCACGTGCCTGTGATCCAGTAATTGACTCTGAGGGCACTATCTCCAACAGCTTCCTCGTCGGCTTTCTCGAGTCAAAGACGATCCACCCGAGAGTCTACAGTCCGAGCTCCAGCCTAAAATCTGAGGTAACTAGGGCAACTAGCTTGCCAAACTAGATAGCCTAGGTGATGTAGAGAATGAAGATGGATTTATTTGTCTCTTGGAAACCTAGTTTACTCAACTCATGAGACCTTAAGGGTTTTTGTTGTGAGGAAGAAGAAGAGAGCTAACTTGAGGAAAGAGAAATGGTTTTTGATAATGATAATAGAAAAATGAGATGGCTCACTTAATATGACTACAAGCATGGCAAGAAAATATCTCACCCAAAATATCTAGTGCCATAAAATATCTCACAAGAAATATCTAGTTAAAGAGTCAAACCAAGTAAAGTAGTCAAACCAAGTCAAATGGTCAAACTAAGTCAAGAAGTCAAAACAAATAGCCATGCCATAATTATCATTTACAAATATAACAATACTTTCCTCCACCTTATAATTGTTTTAATTGCAGGGTTTTCTAGCACGGCAGCAAGGTTTCGGGAGACATCTTCCATACCAATTTTAAAAAATTGCCGTATTAGCTAACCCTAACCCTAGAATCGCTACTAGAAAATTCGATGAATCGATATGCAAACAACTTTGCAAAGAAGTGAATAAGGAATACAACCTTTGTAGACCGGTCCATCACTTCAATAGCTCCGTGTAGTAGTCCCTTCGCTGCGATCCATGAACTCCAGGACTCTTGAGAGGCTCCACAAGATGTACGGAACAAGTTTGCTCGAAGACTTCGAGGACGAAGATGATCTACGTCGAGGAGACACTAACCCAAGCTACCTCTTCACTAATTGTGGAATTAGTGAAGCAAACACCCTATACTAAATGGCTAGTAGTAGACGATGATGGAGGGGAATTTTACTCACTTTAGAAATAATTTTCTCACATATTTTCTTCATTTTCCATTGAAGCTAGAAAGCTTGAGAGGAAGAAGATGAAGAAATCTCTCATGATAAATTATCAAGTGGAGAATGGAAATCATGGGTGAGTTAACATCATATGCTAACCCTTGTAGAGAGTTAACCATGGCTAAGTGATAATGGTTAGATTTATAAATATCTTAGGTAAAACAAATTAGTGGACTTGGTCAATGAACACTACAAGCTTCTACAAGCTTCTACAAGCTACTAGTCATGACAAAATCCCACCATTTTGTAATTACCAAAATAAATAAAAACCCTACTTATCATCATAAGCATGTGCGTGTCTCATACACCCATCTTGCATGTATCATCAAACATGGCACAATATCATGTACACAAATATATATCACATATATACAATGTGCAAAAAGTGAGAAAAATAAATCATAAGTGAGCAAGTATTAGTTAATGTAACTTAATATATCAAATATATAATTATACATTAAATTATTAAATCAACACTTGATTTAATAATCCGGCTATATCACATATAACCGACTAATATCATGTGTATCATCTTATCGAATCAACACTTGATTCGATAACCCGGCTATATCACATATAACCGACCGATAACACAAATCACGAGAATAGAATACGGTATCACATATCGTATTAATCTCGGTCCTGCATATATCACATATGTGCTCCTACTCCGTTTCGCTTGAGCCAGGAAACCTCTATGTAAGACTCTAAAGACTCATCAATACGCTGGCAGTAGGTGTTGATCATATCAAACACCCACAAGCCGCAAGCGGTCTGCTAAACGTAACGGCCACCCGGGTATTGAGCGATCAGAAGATCAACAAGCAAGCCTGCTCGTACTCCTGCGAATCCAATCAGTAACACTACCGTACAGTCCGGTCTCTTCATCTAGTATGTTGCATATCACAGCCTGGGGGTGGTATAACATCAGACCCCAATAGCCTGATAAGTCATGCCGATGCAATGTCTATAACAGTTCGAGAAACTACTGATAACACTTACCAGTAGATCTCAGCAACCATGTCCAGGGATTTCCTGTTATGGCCAATTGAGCATAGCGCAACATCAACTCCCAATACCGAGAGAGACGAAACCCCTCCTATCGCTCATTGCCTCCAAGTGACTCGGGACTATACCCAAAAACCATCTTTTTGTACGATCTCTTGACCGTGGTATGGTGGAAATCAAAGCACAGTGGGAATCACACAAGACTCTATGACGATCTCGGGTCTACAGACTAACCTGTACCAGTGTCACCAGAGAACTGCTATCCGACGATAGGTATAATACCATCTAGGAGTTCTCTGTGAGTCCGTTCAGTGTACCCAGTCTCCACTGAGCACCCGTATACCTTCTCTGATGTCAAACACCAACGGATGTGGGATCATCCATCGCCCATCATATGAGTCAAGAAGCGTATATGCTAGTCTACTATGGAGTATCGATACCCTGTCTCGATACTCCTACGACTAGGAACATTTATAGGGTGTACTTGTGGACTACCCTTGGCTCCACTAGTATGATCTCCATCATAGTCCTGGTAGTCAAGTACACATCCTAAGGGCTTTATCAACATGTGAGAGCACGACAGCATCACGTATACAAGTCAACATGTTAAGACAAAGAGCAACCAGATAGCATACTATCATATCGAGCAAGAAAGTCCTCCCTATATATGTCCAAGCATCCACTACAATATACATCCCATGTACAGTAATGGCCTCTAGGGCATACATATAACTAATAATCTCCCATTTGCACTAAGGCCATCTGTTGTAGTATCCAATACCCAACAATATAGCAGTGGTTGTAGTATCTCATACTCAACCATTCCAAAATCTCTTAAATAGTATTTGGGAAAGCAGGCCTTGGTGAGTGGATCCGCCGTGTTGACTTCAAAATCTACTCTCCTTACCTCGATCCTTTAGAGATCAACCATCTCTCTGATCAGGTGATATTGTCCTCTGAAAATGTCTGGATCGCTGATGGTATGGGCGTTCCTAGGCCAAAACCACAACTCCATTGTTGTCTCAATAACACTTATTGGACGCTCAATGGTAGGAACCATGTTCATCTCATGAACAAGAAATATCCAGACAGCTACTTTGGTAGTATCATTGGTAGCAATGTATTCATCCTTTATCGTCTAGTATGCCACGGTGTCTAGCTTGGAACTCTTTCAACATATCGTCCCTCCAATGAGGATAAAGACAATGCCTGTGAATGACTTTTAGTCGACTTTATCACTCTGGAAGCTCGAACCAAGAACATTCTTTTAGTGCTTTTCAAGTACTTAAGAATGTCCTCCACAGCTGTCCAGTGATTCTCCCAAGATCAGATTGATTCCTAATCACTACACCTAGTGAGTCATCTACATCTGGCCTGATACATAACATCTCATGCATGACAGAGCCTACTGCGGAAGCATAGGATATCCCTTGCACACGAGCTCTCTCCAAATCAGTCTTGGGAGATATCTTTTTGGAGAGAGTGATCCATGAGTAAGTGGGCGAGCCACCACGCTTAGAATCGTCTATACTAAACCCCTTTAGTATGGTGTTAATGTACCTGGATTCGGGACACTCCCAACATTCATTTAGATCTATCATCATAGATCATAATCCACAAGATGTAGTAGGTATCATCCAGATCTTATATTGAGAATCCTCGTGATAAGTGGAGCTTGACCGAGTGTAGCATAGGAAACCATTTCCTATCTAGAGTATGTCATCTACGTATAATACGTGGAAGACAACCTCACTCTCTACTACCTTCTTTTATATACAAGGTTCATCTACCTTTTTGATGAAGTCAAACTCTTTGACTGCCGCATTAAAATAGATGTTCCATCTCCGCGATGCTTGCATTGATCCTGATGGACTTAAGCATAGTTTTGAAAGTCTCAACTTTTCCATCTACACCAAGAATCTTCTCAAGATCTATTTGCTCCCAATGGGTTTTACCCCTTCAGGTGCAACACTCAAAGTCATACTTTGTTGGTGTACATGGATTCCATCTTTGATCGCATAGCATCCAGCCATTTCATAGAGTCGCCACTCGTGATGGCCTTCCTGAACCTAGTTGGGCCATCATCAACCATGATGCAATCCTCGCTCCCACTATCACCGAGAATACCACAGTATCTCTCAAGTGGATGAAGAACCCTACCAGATTCGCGGAGAGGCTGGAGTTTGTTAGAGACTATTGAATCCTTTGGTTTCACCAAATCATCAGCTGTTAGTTTGTCTAGCTGGAACACCTTCCAGTTCTACCTCATGACCACTAATTTCTTCATAAGAAATTCCTTTTCTAAAAAGGTGGTATGCTGATAAACAAAACACATTTTGCTCCTCAGTGTGGTAGAAGATATTCCCTCACAAATGTTTGGGATATCCTAACAAACTTATACAGAACTGACCTTACCTCGAGCTTGTCCGGATTTTGCTTTTGAACATAGGCCGGACAACCCCATATCTTAACTCGTTTAAGACATGGTCTCTTTCCATTCCATATCTCATATGGAGTGGTAGGCACTAATTTGGATGGAACCCCATTCAATAGGTATGCATCTTCTCAAGTGCATAACTCCTAAAGGAAACAGGCAACTCAGCAGTACTCATCATAGAGCGCACCATATCTCATAGGGTGTGATACCTCCGCCCCGATACACCGTTGTGTTGTGGTGTAATCGAAGGAGTAAGCTGAGAGAGAATCACATTCTCCTTTTAGAAACTCCAAGAATTCCATGCGCAAGTATTCACCTCTTCGATCACAGCGAAGGACTTTAATACTTCTACCCGTCTGGTTCTCAACTTCAAGTTTATATTCCTTGAATTTCTCAAAAGTTTCGGACTCGTGTTTCAACAGGAACACATGTCGGGATCTTGAGAGATAGTCGATGAATGTAATGGAGTATAAAGAACCAACCCTGGCATTTGTAGACATAGGACCGTATACATCATCATGTATCTGTCCCAAGAGTTCAGTAACTCTTTCTTTGTTTCCAATAAACGGAGTATTGGTCATTTTATCTTTGAGACAAGACTGGTAAGTAGCATAAGATGAAAAATTCGAACAGATTCATATATTCATCGTTATGTAACTTAGCTGGTCGTGTCGCATTGATATGACCTAGTCTACAATGCCACAAGAAGGATTCGTTCATTTCTGAACTACTTCTCTTGTTTGTGTTCTAGATACTTTGAACTATGGTTTGATTTAGAATGTATATGCTATTATATAACCTGTCTGATCCAATCAACTCTTGATTCAAGAAAATGTTCATAACATTATCCTCCAAAACAGAATTACATCCTTCTTTAACTCATTAAAGAAACCGATGCAATGTTGTATATCAGGTTCGGTATGTAATAACATTCGTTCAGAATCAATGTACTAATACAAGGTGATATTTGCCAACTATTTGGCTGCAACACTTGCACCATTCTCTAACTCTTAGAGATATATCACATATTCTCAGTTCTCTACCTTTCTGTAGCCCATGTAACTCTTAGATATGTGGGATCCTGATCCGGTATCTCATACCTATGACGTAGAGGATACTGAGAAACAGTTCTCGGTAATGAACACACCCGAAGAAGATGCACCAACATACACTTTCTTCGATTGGGTGGCATGGGAATCCGGATATTCCCCTATTTCCTGCTTGGAGTTTTAACAGTTATAATATAGAGCGGAACCAACGTTTCTTAGCACAGTATAATAAACATGTTCGGTCAATGCATCCATATTATTATCTTGATTAAGGTGTGGCATAGTCACTACCATGAGAGAGAGAGAGAGAAGAAAACACTCTGCGTGCGCTCTTTTAAGATTAGATTGGTTATTATTTTATCTAATTAGGATGGCTCCCACTGTTTTTATCAAATCTTCCTTCAAACCCTAAAAGGTAAGACTAGCTGGGATTAATTAAATCCTACAAGTTCGACAATCTTTCGACCAGGCCAGTGTCGGTACTTTGAGAGAGGTTCCCCGTGCTTTCGCATGGACCTAATTAAAAGAAACCTCGTTTTTCTAGGGGCGTAACTGTTAGTGTATATGCCCTAGAGGCCATTACTGTATCATACTAGTTTGTATATTACTTGATGGAAGCTTGGGATATTCACCTTGTATAAACAATCTTGCTCAA
Organism: Agapanthus africanus; assembly: GCA_030015575.1. Classification (NCBI taxonomy): domain Eukaryota; kingdom Viridiplantae; phylum Streptophyta; class Magnoliopsida; order Asparagales; family Amaryllidaceae; genus Agapanthus; species Agapanthus africanus. The sequence goes on from CM057337.1 coordinate 721,228,729, forward strand.
TATAGTAGTATGCTACTTGGTTTGTTTCTACTTCAATGTGTACTTGTGTTTATTTCAGTATATCACTTATACGCATTAGTGGAGCCCTTAGGATCTTTGCTTGATTACCAGCGTTGTGATGGCAGTCACACTAGTGGGGGCTGGGTAATCTATAAGCACATCCTTATACAGGTCCCTAGTCGCAGGACTATCGAGACAGGGCATCGATACTCCGGAGTAGACTAGCGTATGCGCTTCTCATCCCAGTATGGAAGATGGTCTGTCCTACAGCCATCAGTACGTCGTACTGGAGATAGTATACGGGTGCTCGTTAGGTTACGAGTACACTGGACAGGACTCGTCGGGAACTGACAGGTTGGTACTATACCTATCGTCAGTTATCAGTTCCCAGGTGACATGAGTACAGCTTAGTCCGCTGACTTGACACTGGCACTTCGCCTCGAGTGTGTTCCCACTGCACTTTGATCACTACCCTACCACGGCTCAAAGGAGTCATGCAAACAGGTGGTGGTTGGGTGCAGTCCCGAAGCTCTTGGAGGCAGTGACGGTTAGACAGGATTCGTCTCTCCCGGTATTGGGGGTTGACATCGCGCTGTGTCTAGGAGAGCCATTACACGAGTAGTCCCTGGCCAGGGCAAGCGAGATATACTGGTAGGTTTCCAGTGTTATCTCAGGGTGTTTTGGGCTTCACTCCGACACGACTTGTACCGCTATTGGGGGACTGACGTTTTACCGCCCCCTAGGCCCGACATGCGATGTATCAGACGAACAGACTGGACTGTACGGAGACTGTCACATTCAGACTCAGTAGGAGTTCAGATGAGGTTTCACCTCGTCAGCCTTCTTGTCGACATCTACCTGGGGACCGTTACGCACAGCTAGTGCCGCTTGCGGTCTGTGGTTAAACCCACTGCCAGCGTAGTGTCGAGTCTTTAGAGTCCCACACAAAGGGTATTCGCCTCTGGGCAAAACAGAGTAGAGGTCGCATGGTTTTGCGACAGGGTTCGTTCTCATCCGCGCACTTGTGCACGTTTAGAGTCCGGACGGATATTACTGGCTGGCTCTGGTTTGAGTCAGATACTGGTATATGTTTTTGGGGTTGCTTTTATCTCAGTATTCATGTTCCTCGGAACAAGGATGCAGGTGTGTATGCATGGTTATTTGAGGAAGAGGAAGATAACTTTCATTAGGGTTTCGGAACGGGTGCGTATGCACAGTTGACAGTCGTCTTTTTCCAAACCCTAATGGATTTGTATTATATCAATTAATAATATATAATAAAATGAAATTGTGTCATGGTTGGTTTTTGTTGACTTGTTGACCATGGTTGACTTGTTGACCATGGTTGAAGTTTTGACCATCATCATTACAAAAGAAAGATGCTCTTTGATTCTAGCAAATTCATTTAATGTTTGAAATGATAATGGTCATTCTAAAACTTTCCATCAACCTTTTCATTTTCATTATTATTATTATTGATAATTCTTTTTCTTTTGCATTATGGTTGCAAGAAAGAAAAAGGATAGCTCATTCTATCATATTCATTCTCTCTCTTCACTTCATCTTCTTCTTCCTCTAGCTAAAGAGAAACCTTCTCATGTGTTGAGAATCCTTCTCTTTAAAAAGAAAAGCACCCCTTAGACTCTCTCTACTCATTCTAGGTTCAAGGTTTAGCAAGCCGGAAACCCTAGTTCACTCAAAGATCGAGGAAGAGCCCAAAGGTCGAACCTTCGAGGTGGATCCATCTTCGACGGAAGAAGGCGACAAGAAGAGAACCATCAACCTCTACAAAAGTTTGAAGAAGAAGGAGTTCAAGTTTAGGTATAACCATCCTCATCCGAGTAGCTAACTTTCTTTAGCTTGTATGCTAGTTTTAGTTTAGCTAAAGATCCCGACTTTGCTTAGTCCATGTTGCCCCTTGCGCTAAAAATTTGATTTTTATACCGTTTCCGCCTCCCCGTAAGAACCGGGGGTCGCAACGTGGACTTACAGTGGTATCAGAGCCTAACTAAACTTAAACTAGCTTGGTAGTGAAGTGTAACGAAGTTCGGAACCGAAAAAAATCACAAAACCGGAAAAACAAAACCCTAAGTTTCTGTTGAAATTTTTTCTGCTCTAAATGAAATACTTTACACTTGTAAATTCGGCTCAGGGTTTTGTGTGAACACCCAAGAAAAACGATGCAGTGATTCGTTCAAACCGCCGCGCTTCCGCCGCACGAGGTAGGCATGTGCCGCGGAAGCGCCGCGGTTTGTCGTCTTCTGTGCATCGTTTTTCGTGCAGTGTGTGTCTGTGTTGGTTTTGGGATTTTTAAAATATATTATATGTGCCCAGATTTTCCAGAAATGAAATTCACTTTTGGGGTCCTATAATTCCGTATTTTTTCCGAACTTCACTGCACTTTGACTATGATGGTTATATCTGTGATGTTTGCATGTATTGAACGTCGGCTAATCGCTATAGGTCGATTAGTCGGGGTTATACATGATCTGTGTTTGATATTGGATTGTGTATATGAATGTGTTGGACTGTCGCGGGTGAATAGCCGGGGCGGATGTGAGATGAGCTTTTGTTTTTCTTTCATTCATTGTAAATGTAAATTGATGTAATAATTATTATTTGTTTGGCCGCACAACCGGGTCGGGGTTGTAGCCGTCATTGTATAATTCTTTTTACTGTTTTGCTCCTAGGATAGACCCATGGAGGGGTGCACAAACTGCCGGGTACTTGGCGGGTAGTTTGCCGCACCCGTAGGGGTCTTGGGTGGGGTATTTGGCTATTCACCGCGACCGTGTAATCCGCTTTTCATTGCAGGCTCGAAAGGATTGCGGATTGCTAGTATATCCAATGTATTCATCTGTGATCTGTAATGTCTATCATTGCTTTCTATTTAGGCGTTGCTTATGTTTTACAGCCGCGCTAGCCCAGCCCCCGCTCTGTCGTTAGTTAAGTAACCTAACGAGTGATGACGGGACCCCGTGGCGAATGCGAATGGCATAAGCGTACGTCATATTTTGGTTGTTTTCTGCAATGGTAGGATTAAATGATGGGACGCATTAAAAGAACTAATGCAAGAATATCACGCATTAAAAGAACTAATGCAAGATAATAAACCAAGTTTAAGTCGATGGAACACTTTCGGAAAACCACTCGGTTCTTTTCAAAACTAACTTTTAAATGCGGAGCTTGAGCCACTCCTTCTAAAAGCTATCTCGTTCCATCGATTATATCAAGTTCACTACGTTCACGGTTTTACCAAAACCATCCGTAGCCCTCCGTCGTTTCATATGAATATTCAACAGTATTCAAGCTGTGTTTGTTGGCCTTAGTCAAGGCACAGTGTTTGGTAGCTGCTGGGTATTCATATGTTGCATATATAGAATGCGTTGGTTTGGGACAGTCGTATTGCCTTGTTGGCCATAGTCAAGGGTACATACGGGTGGGTTCAAATTAACCTGGATAACGACGGGAAGAACTTGACATGTGACTTATGATTTGTTGGCCTTAGTCAAGGTCATAAGAGCATGGGGCAAAAATCCACATCGGGAGTTTCATAAGTACTGAAACTTGCTAGATTTGCATACCATTTGGAGTGTGATGATTATGGTAGGATTCCTTCATTTTCGTCACGCGATGATATTTGGATCCCGATCCTACTGTGAGTATATGCTACTCCTCGGGAAATTTCTCACTAAACGATCAATGCTATAAAACTAGTAGGTGCCTAGAAAGGTGTTAGCGGGGCTACGCCCCCAGGGAAAAGAGGTTCTTAAATTAAGGAACTTCGCGAAAGCGTTGGAAAACCTCCCTCGAAGTACCGACACTGGCCTGGCTGAACGGTTAAGCAAGTATTGTACGGTGGGATTGATCCCGGCTAATTCTTCCTTTGTGGTTTGAGGAGGGATTCGAGAGACAGTGGGAGCCATCCTGTTTAGACAAATTAAAAACCATTCTAAACTTGCAAGAGCATCGTGCTAAGTGTTTCTTCTCTCCCCCTGCAGCGACCAAATCGAAATGACTGGACTTAAGTTACTTCTAGATAAAAACATACTGACAGGGCCAAACTACAAAGATTGGCTCAGGAATGTCAAATTGGCAATCGCTTACGACAAGCTGGGGTATCTTCTTACCACCAAAGCTCCCCCCGTCCCAGGTCCCACCTCCAGCGTCGCGGATAAGGAAATCCGTACGACTTGGGAGATTGACAGCGCGAAGGCCAGGTGCCTCGTACTTGCCTCGATGGACAACGACCATCAGAGGAGGCACGAGAATATGGATTTGGAATCCATATTTCTTCATACAAAAGAACTGTATGGAGAGCAGTCTCGTATCGCAAGATACGAAGTGTCGAAGAAGTTATTTTCGACAAAGTTGGCCCTCGGATCATCGGTAGCGGACCACGTGCTTAAGATGATTGGCTACACTGAGGAGCTCGCAGAACTTGGGACCACGTTGGACAGTGAACTCTATACGGATATAATTCTCCAGTCCCTTCCATCCACTTACGCCCAGTTCATACTGAATTTCAACTTGCAAGAAAAGGAAGTTGAACTTTCAGAACTCCTCAACCTGCTGAGGAGCGCAGAGGGCACCCTACAGAAGGGTAGGGATACACCCGCTTTGTTTGTAGGAGGATCTTCTTCCTCTAGGTCCAAGGCGAAAGCCAAGGGAAAGAGGAAGAAAGCCCCCGCCAAACCAAGAGGCGGTGTTAGTAAAGTGGGTACGAAGGGAAAGGAAAAGGCAACAAAGATTGCGGGGAAGCTTATTGGAAAGGAAGAGTGCTTCTATTGTCATAAGAGTGGACACTGGAAGAAAGATTGCAGGGCTTGGAAAGCCAGGACACAGGAACTGAAGCAGGTTGCGGCTTCAGCTTCAGGTGTGTATGTTATTGAAAACTGTCTTTCTATAAACTCTACTTCCTGGGTATTGGATACCGGATCAGGATCTCATATCTGTAATTCTTTGCAGGCGTTGAGAAACCGTAGGTTTTTGAAGGCAAGTGACATGACCCTCAGAGTTGCGAACGGAGCTAGCATGGATGCTAAAGCCGTGGGGGACTATCACCTGGGAATGACAGATGGGCATGTTTTGGTTTTGCGTAATTGCTTTTTTGTACCCAACGCAACTTGTAATATCATTTCTGTATCTTTGGTTTCTAAAGAAGGTTATGAATTTGCGTTTGTAAGTAATGTTGTAAACATTCACCTTAATCAAGTTCTGATTGGGTCAGGTACACTGAGCAATGGTATATACGTATTAAACCAACCACAGATTTTCAATATCCAGAATACACACAAAAGAAAGTCTCCAGATATCAATCAGGCTTTCTTATGGCATTGTAGACTGGGTCACATCAATGAGACACGGTTGACTAAGTTACATAAAGAAGGATACTTGGATCCGTTCGAGTATCAGTCTTATGCCACTTGTGAATCTTGTCTCATGGGAAAGATGACAAAGACTCCGTTCACTGGACACGGAGAAAGAGCGAGCGAGCTCTTAGGACTCATACACAGTGACGTGTGTGGTCCAATGTCTACACATGCGAGAAGCGGTTATTCATACTTCATTACTTTCACAGACGATTTCTCTAGGTATGGACATGTCTTCTTAATGAAGCACAAATCCGAGGCCTTTGAGAAATTTCGGGATTACAAGAATGAAGTTGAAAAACAAACAGGCAAAATTATCAAGATCCTAAGATCGGATCGAGGTGGTGAATACTTGAGTGCCGAGTTCCTGGACTATTTAAAAGAGAATGGTATTCTCTCTCAGCGTACTCCTCCATACACTCCGCAACATAACGGTGTATCAGAAAGGAGGAATCGAACCCTATTGGATATGGTTCGTTCCATGATGAGTAAGGCTGAGTTACCGCGATCTTTCTGGGGATATGCACTAGAAACAGCTGCACATCTCTTGAACCAAGTTCCTACTAAGACTGTGCCTACCACACCATATCAGATGTAGAGTGGGAAGAAACCCTGTCTTAAAGCCTTTAAGACATGGGGATGTCCGGCTTTTGTAAAAAAGCAGCATGCGGACAAGCTCGAGGCACGCTCAGTACAGTGCAAGTTTGTGGGATACCCAAAGAACTCCAAGAGGTATCTATTCTATTACGCAGAGGAGCAAAAAGTCCTTGTTTCTCGCCATGCCCACTTCTTGGAAACTGAGTTTTTGGAAAATCAGATAAGTGGGAGCGCAGTAGAACTGGATGAAATTCCAGAACCTCAGACTATTACTGAAAGCTTAGTGGAACCAGAGGGTTCAAAAGAACACGACATTCCTATGCCGCTCCGTAGGAGTAGTAGGCAGTCTCATCCGCCCGAGAGATACTGCGGTTTTCTCATAGACGGGGATAGAGAGGATTGCATCATAAATTATGATGAGCCTACTAGCTTCCAGCAGGCCATTCAGAGCGTTGACTCGGTAAAATGGCTGGATGCAATACGGACCGAAATGGAGTCCATGTACACCAACAAAGTATGGACGTTGGACATTGCTCCAGACGGGGTAAAACCCGTAGGATGCAAGTGGATCTTCAAAAGGAAGATTGGTGTAGATGGACAGGTTGAGACCTATAAAGCTAGACTTGTAGCAAAGGGTTTCCGTCAAAGACCTGGCTTGGACTATGACGAAACCTTTTCTCCAGTAGCTATGCTGAAATCCATTCGGATCCTTCTTGCCATTGCTGCCTTCCACGATTATGAGATTTGGCAGATGGACGTAAAAACCGCTTTTCTAAATGGAAATTTAGAGGAGTGTGTCTATATGGATCAGCCAGAGGGTTTCATTCAGAGTGGGAGCAGCGGAAAGGTGTGCAAGTTGCTTAAGTCCATTTATGGACTAAAGCAGGCGTCGCGGAGTTGGAACATCTGTTTTGATGAGACGGTCAAGGAATTTGACTTTATCAAAAATCCAGATGAACCATGCATCTATAGTAGATTTGTAGTGAGAACTGTAGTATTCCTTGTTTTATACGTGGATGACATTCTCTTAATAGGAAATGACATTCCTATGCTACAATCTGTCAAGGGTTTCTTGTCACACAGGTTCTCCATGAAAGACCTGGGTGATGCCTCTTACATCCTGGGGATCCGGATCCATCGTGATAGATCCAAGAGGATATTAGGACTTTCACAGTCCAGGTACATCGACACCGTACTGAAAAGATTCAGTATGGAAGATTCCAAGCGCGGTAACCTACCGGCTTGTCACGGGATCACCCTCTCTAAAGAGATGTCTCCCAAGACTGATTTGGAGAAGGATCGCATGTCTATTATACCCTACGCTTCTGCGGTAGGCTCTATAATGTATGCGATGTTGTGTACCAGACCGGATGTAGCTTATGCACTGAGTGTAGTAAGCCAGTATCAGTCAAACCCTGGGGAGAAACATTGGATAGCAGTAAAGACATTCTCAAGTACCTGAGAAGGACTAAGGAGATGTTCTTGGTGTATGGCGGAAAAGACCTTCAGATCGAGGCCTTTGCTGACTCCAGCTTCCAGAGTGACAAGGATGATTCCAAGTCCATATCGGGTTTTGTCTTTACCCTCAATGGAGGGGCGGTGTGTTGGAAGAGTTCCAAACAGGAAACCGTTGCAGACTCGACTATGGAAGCGGAATACATCGCTGCATCTGATGCCGCAAAAGAAGCTGTCTGGATGAGGAAGTTCTTAAAAGAACTTCAGGTGGTTCCGTCCATTGTTGACCCAGTACCTCTGTATTGCGACAACAACGGGGCTATAGCTTTAGCAAAGGAACCCAGGTCCCATCAGAGATCCAGGCACATCTTGAGGCGGTATCACCTGATCAGGGAGATCGTGGATCGCAAGGAGATCGAGGTTCGGAGGGTTGCTTCAGAAGAGAACACTGCAGATCCATTCACCAAGGCCTTACCCCAGACTCAGTTCGAGCGGCTGATCGAGATGATAGGTCTTCGATACGCCAGTACATGGCCTTAGTGCAAGTGGGAGATTGTTAGTGTATATGCCCTAGAGGCCATTACTGTATCATACTAGTTTGTATATTACTTGATGGAAGCTTGGGATATTCACCTTGTATAAACAATCTTGCTCAATATAGTAGTATGCTACTTGGTTTGTTTCTACTTCAATGTGTACTTGTGTTTATTTCAGTATATCACTTATACGCATTAGTGGAGCCCTTAGGATCTTTGCTTGATTACCAGCGTTGTGATGGCAGTCACACTAGTGGGGGCTGGGTAATCTATAAGCACATCCTTATACAGGTCCCTAGTCGCAGGACTATCGAGACAGGGCATCGATACTCCGGAGTAGACTAGCGTATGCGCTTCTCATCCCAGTATGGGAGATGGTCTGTCCTACAGCCATCAGTACGTCGTACTGGAGATAGTATACGGGTGCTCGTTAGGTTACGAGTACACTGGACAGGACTCGTCGGGAACTGACAGGTTGGTACTATACCTATCGTCAGTTATCAGTTCCCAGGTGACATGAGTACAGCTTAGTCCGCTGACTTGACACTGGCACTTCGCCTCGAGTGTGTTCCCACTGCACTTTGATCACTACCCTACCACGGCTCAAAGGAGTCGTGCAAACAGGTGGTGGTTGGGTGCAGTCCCGAAGCTCTTGGAGGCAGTGACGGTTAGACAGAATTCGTCTCTCCCGGTATTGGGGGTTGACATCGCGCTGTGTCTAGGAGAGCCATTACACGAGTAGTCCCTGGCCAGGGCAAGCGAGATATACTGGTAGGTTTCCAGTGTTATCTCAGGGTGTTTTGGGCTTCACTCCGACACGACTTGTACCGCTATTGGGGGACTGACGTTTTACCGCCCCCTAGGCCCGACATGCGATGTATCAGACGAACAGACCGGACTGTACGGAGACTGTCACATTCAGACTCAGTAGGAGTTCAGATGAGGTTTCACCTCGTCAGCCTTCTTGTCGACATCTACCTGGGGACCGTTACGCACAGCTAGTGCCGCTTGCGGTCTGTGGTTAAACCCACTGCCAGCGTAGTGTCGAGTCTTTAGAGTCCCACACAGAGGGTATTCGCCTCTGGGCAAAACAGAGTAGAGGTCGCATGGTTTTGCGACAGGGTTCGTTCTCATCCGCGCACTTGTGCACGTTTAGAGTCCGGACGGATATTACTGGCTGGCTCTGGTTTGAGTCAGATACTGGTATATGTTTTTGGGGTTGCTTTTATCTCAGTATTCATGTTCCTCGGAACAAGGATGCAGGTGTGTATGCACGGTTATTTGAGGAAGAGGAAGATGACTTTCATTAGGGTTTCGGAACGGGTGCGTATGCACAGTTGACAGTCGTCTTTTTCCAAACCCTAATGGATTTGTATTATATCAATTAATAATATATAATAAAATGAAATTGTGTCATGGTTGGTTTTTGTTGACTTGTTGACCATGGTTGACTTGTTGACCATGGTTGAAGTTTTGACCATCATCATTACAAAAGAAAGATGCTCTTTGATTCTAGCAAATTCATTTAATGTTTGAAATGATAATGGTCATTCTAAAACTTTCCATCAACCTTTTCATTTTCATTATTATTATTATTGATAATTCTTTTTCTTTTGCATTATGGTTGCAAGAAAGAAAAAGGATAGCTCATTCTATCATATTCATTCTCTCTCTTCACTTCATCTTCTTCTTCCTCTAGCTAAAGAGAAACCTTCTCATGTGTTGAGAATCCTTCTCTTTAAAAAGAAAAGCACCCCTTAGACTCTCTCTACTCATTCTAGGTTCAAGGTTTAGCAAGCCGGAAACCCTAGTTCACTCAAAGATCGAGGAAGAGCCCAAAGGTCGAACCTTCGAGGTGGATCCATCTTCGACGGAAGAAGGCGACAAGAAGAGAACCATCAACCTCTACAAAAGTTTGAAGAAGAAGGAGTTCAAGTTTAGGTATAACCATCCTCATCCGAGTAGCTAACTTTCTTTAGCTTGTATGCTAGTTTTAGTTTAGCTAAAGATCCCGACTTTGCTTAGTCCATGTTGCCCCTTGCGCTAAAAATTTGATTTTTATACCGTTTCCGCCTCCCCGTAAGAACCGGGGGTCGCAACGTGGACTTACAGTAACCCCGTTAACACCTTTTTAGACACCTACTTGATCAGCTAATCGTAATGTGTAAAACTCTCTCAGGAGTAACTCTTACTCGCAGTGGGTATCGGGATCCAACCATCTCATAGAAAGTATGCAATCCCATTTCAAATTTCAACACTTGAAATTCCTGATAATATTTTACCCCTAGCATCTTATGACCTTGATGGAGGTCAACAAACCATAAGCTGCTAGTCAAGTTCTACCCATACATTACATGATTGAATTAAACCAACCCGCACGACCCTTGACGGAGGTCAACAAAGCCGCACGACTACCCTGATCCAATCGCATCGTATGCAACAGATAAGCACTAGTCAGCTACCGCACACTACGCCTTGACAGAGGTTGATTAGTGTCAAAAATATGAGTTTACCGCAATCAAGAAACGGCGTCGCTTCGCAGCTAGCCGGTGAGTGCGGGTCGATCCACAGAGACGGGTAAATTTCTTTAGTGTGTTTTAACGAGTTGATTCAAAGTGTCGTTTTGGTTGGGTGTCTAAAATTTATAAAAACTGATCTAAATTAATCTAATTAAGAGTCTTGCTAGGGTTAGGCTTCGGGGAAGTTTTGGAGATTGACGTTTTCCTCACCGCTTTCATTGCTATATTTTAGATCTGTTAGATGTTACGATAATTATCAAATAAGTGGATCCGAATCTTTTGGGAAGATGTTTCTTCCTCTAGATTCGCATCCTTCCTTTGTTGATAATTACCCTAACCCCCATGGAAAACACGCGCAACCGGCCCTTTATACTGCGGTTCATCGTTACCTCGAGGGGTAGGATGCCGTAGGGAGCGGTTGTGCGTGCATGCATGGAGTGCTAACTATTAGGTGTGGATGGCATGAAAGGGGTGAGAGATATCATCTCTCAAACCTTTCCCTAAGGCTAACCCTAACAAGCGAGGAGACTACTCGCTCATTAGGGGATGATAAAACATTAAAAGAATAGAAAAAAACACTTACTAATTTGACGGCTCCCTCCAAGCGATAAAGAACAGATCTGAATAATTGTTCCCAGAAATTCTGAACTTTTATTTATTGAAAAGAGGCATAGGGTTTTACAATTTTGAGAATACAATTTATAGGAAAGCAGGAGATCTAGGGTTACAGACTCTCGGAAATATGAAATTACAGATTTGACCCCTGAAAATCCTAACATATACACCGACGCAACGGCACAGGAAAAGTGCACCGACACGGGCACTGAATGGCCGCGGAACCGCGGCTCCAGGCTCACTTTGGCCGCGGTTCCGCGGCTATGTTGAGGACTTGGGCTATGAAACTTCAGGTCTTTATTCAGGGCTTCTTGGGCTTTTTACTTTTATGCATAATTTCTATTTTTGGCTTCTGTTTCTTCTCCAGATCTTCAGTGAAAACTTGTACGTATCTTTTGACCGTTCACTTAACATTTTTGGACCGTGCAATGTTCTTCGTCTCGGCTTGAGTAAGATCCGTCTGCTTGTTGGTCAAAAGTCTATTCTCTGTATCAACTTCGTCTTTTTCACTGTATTCGTATCCAAGCCCTGTATCCTGTAACATGTAACAAAAGTGCGTCAAGAGTATCTGTTTATTTATAAAACTGATAAGAATAGGGGAATGAAAAATGCAATATTATGGTCTGAACAAATACCCCCAAACTTACCTTTTGCTCGTCCTCGAGCAAACTTATTATTTTATTCACTAAAATCCTAACCGCACTTTCGCAGGGAAACGCGATTGCACTGAGCATGTGCAACAAGCCGTTAAACCTCTAGGTGTCCCTAGTAGGAGCAGTGTTGTCTCCTGAGGGTTTTCAGCGGATTAGACCCACAAAATCCTATCAACTCGGCCCATTGACTTTTGTTTTCCGATTAGGTTTTCTAACAAGGAATTCTATTATCTTTTGACTCGCAAATTGTCCACCCATATTCTTCACGCATCCTTATCATTTAACTTAAGATTATATATGTTATGTAGACCTACTTAGCTTTCGGCATCTCTTAAGTTTTCCTTCTAGGGTTCCATCTCCACTTAGGAATTTTTATCAACTCTATTAAAGATACAAGTTCTATTCTTCACTCCTTTCTCTCATCTAAATACCAATCACATACCCCTACGTGTGTGTATAAGTCACCCCTACACTTGGAAATTCAAATTAAGCAATCAACCCCTTGTCCGTTGTCCAAAGTACTAATTAGTTGGTGAATTTAAATGAAATTTGCTTACACATCCTTCATGCGACCGTTAATACTTCTTGAGGTACCAACGACCGATTACAAAATGCGCTTGCACTTTAAAGCGTACTTCCTAGTCTTTGCAACACCCAAGGCTTTAGCAGTGACTCCCAAACCAGTTGGTCTAAGACACTAGGTGATGAAGCACCCTCGCTAAATATTTTTCTATTTTTACAGCCTTAAGTAATCACAAAAACCAGTGTCCATTTTTTCTTTATTCACTTTTTTTTTCTTTTTTTTTTTCATTCCTAAGGACTTTAGACAAGAGCATTTCAAGGTCTCTTCTACTATTCCAAGTTTCAAGGTGCGTGAATGTGCAAATTGTAGGGTATACATTTTCAGAATTTAGACTTAAGCTAGGAACTATTTTTCAAACTTATACTCTAATAAGAACATCAATACTCTTCCTTTGTTTCGACTTAGCCCAAGAAGTGAACCCAAAATTTGCCTATTTCTAAATAAACTACACGGCATATACTTTCTACCGTTAAACTTTAAAGAATGTTATTGTTAGGGTTTTTTATTCACTAAGTCTAAGATCTAGTTGTTCCTAAATAGTTAACTTATTTGTCAAACTCAAGTCAATTAGCCAAAATTGAATACAATAATTTTTATAATTTTTGAAAATTTTCAATTTTTTATGGGTTTTCAAATAAGTATGCAAATGCAAAAATATGTATAAATGAATGCGGAGGAAGAAGACGTACCGAGCATAAATACCCCCAAACTTGAACTTGACAGTGTCCTCACTGTCATACTAAACCAAGAGGGTCAAAATACCGGCACTTCCCTGTTTATTTATTTATAATTTTTTTATTGTTAAGAAAAATAAAAATATATACAAAAAGGCCCTCCCCCAAACTTCATTTAAACTATGTTAGACATTACTGCCAAACTTTCCCTAGACCAACGTCAACACCAACCAGTTGAAAAATTTATCAGTAAAGAGTATTGGTTGGTGGAAGAATAAGTTGTAGCCATTCGCAAAGAATTGGGAAAGATAGAAGTAGTGGTATGGGGGTGTGGAGGTGAATATACAGGTGATGGTGATGCATCGAAACGAGAATGTAAATGATCAGCAATCAGTGGAGTATTGGCATTCTCGTAACTTATTAAAAGAAATGGGGGTATTTCAACTTCTAAAGGAGGAGGTTGACTCACCACAATACCTCTAAAATGTTCCTGTGGGTCCTCTATTGACTTGGCATCATCCATCAATTGTGTATGATATTCACTTATGAGGGAACTTATCTCCTCGATGTCCGCCATAGTCCAACCGAAAACTTGCCGCCTCTCTCGTAAGACCGTTAAGAGGGCATTCTCTTGCTCGAGGGCTAGAGAGGCCGATATGATAATGGGAAAGGTCTCATTCTCACCTATGTAAGCATATCTAAGGTGAGACGGCAAGGGCGTGAGTTCGAGTTTCGGAGGCGAAAGAATCATTGCGGAATCTACCTCGAACTCAAAAGACTCCAACACAGGTTCGAAATCACTGCAGACAACCGATTCGGATGGCTCGACTGGCTCATCCAAAAATTCAAACGACTCATATTCGGGCTGTGAGTCGTCATCATCCAAAAAAGTGAAACATTCATAATCAATATCGTTTGTGTCAACGGTGGTAGGCTCAAGGAGGGACGCACTAGTGGCATCAGAACTGTCTTCATCAAATAGAAATCTCTCAAGCTCGCAGTCCTCCTGCGTGATTTCGTGAATAGAGCAAACTTCTCGTGTACTAGTTTTTGGTACGGGGGGCAGACTTCCCATCTTATAAATATTGAACTCACTAGACATTTTCCCAAAGGATAGAGTCATGGAGCCATTGCGACAGTTTATTACAGCATTGGAAGTGGCCAAAAATGGTCGACCTAGGATCACCGGAATTTGGTTTCTTGGGTTAGCAACAGGTTGTGTATCCATAACAATAAAATCAACGGGGAATATGAACTCCCCGACTTTGATCAACACATCCTCTAGTTGACCCCTTGGATAGGTGATTGATCGATCAGCCATTTGGAGAGTGCAACGAGTGGGTTTCAACTCTCCAACCCCTAATTGTTCGTACACGGAGTAGGGAATCAGGTTAACACTAGACCCAAGATCTAGAAGTGCTCGATTAATTTTCTTATCCCCAATTGTGATGGAAATCGTAGGACAGCCGGGGTCCTTTCGTTTTTGGGGTAAGGTTTGATGGTGGTTAATAGCATTGCTCACTGCACTAGCCACTAGCACTTTCTTGGGTACTTGAGATGCTTTTCTCTTTGAGGTGCATAAGCCCTTTAAAATTTTCGCGTATGAAGAGACTTGTTGGATGGCATCCAAGAGAGGTATATTTATGCTAACCTGCTTAAACAATTCCACAATCTTCTCCACTTGTGCAGTTGGTTTATTAGGACTCAACCTGTTTGGAAATGGAGCATTTTGAAAATTAGTTGAGTCAAAAGTCTGTGGAGTAGAATGTGGAGTAGGAACGGATCCCGGTGTAGATGTGTTCATGTTGTGAGAAATGGGTCCGTTAGAGCTAGAAGAAGTAGAGCCATGTGAAGGGTGGAGAATAGGCTCTAAAGAAAAAGGTGAAGAAGAAAGTGAAGAAAATGAAGAAGGGGAAGAAGACGATGGAGAAAAAGAAGAAGAAGATGAAGAACCACCGGCGGGGATGTCATCACTAGTATCCACATTATTTTGCAACTCTCTTCCGGATCTCAACGTGGTCACCGCATTTACATTGTGATTGTGATATGCGTTTTGTGTGTGACCGGGATTTGGTAATGGTTGAGATGGAAGCTTTCCCTTTTCTCTCTCGCTCAATGCAGCAGTTAATTGTGCAATTTGTGCCTCAATAGATTTGATACTTTGATCGTGTGAGGCATTGTTATTCATTAAAGATTGAACATAACTTTCAAATCTTGCTGCGGATTCTGTAGATTGCTTGAGAAATGCTTCTAGACTTTTCTCGAGCGAGCTAACCTTATCATCATTTGGTTGAACTAAGTTGTTCGTTTGATTTGTATAAGGTTGTTGTTGGAAAGGTTGCTGGTTTTGAGTTTGTGAGGGTGCTTGTTGTTGTTGTGGAGGAGGTCTTTGAAAATTATTATTCCCTTGGAACTGTTGATTTGGGTGACTCCTCCACCCCTGATTGTATGTCGAAGAGTACGGATCATTTCTTTGTCGTTGCTGAAATGCAGCATTGACTTGATCCTGTCCTTGAATAGGTGCATTATAAGGACACTCTTCGGTTAGATGCGATGGATTCGCACAACAAGCACAAACAGTTCGTGTGGGTAGAGTAGGGGCAGGAGAAGACGATGAGATTTTGGTCTCAATGGCTTTTAGCTTTTTCATAAGTGAGGCCATCTCGGCCTTCATAGCAATCGACATATCTATTTGATGTATGCCTGCCCTAGATTGACCAACAGAAGAAGAAGATGTGGTCTTGGTACTCTCCCACTGAATTGTTTGCTCACTTAGATCCTCAAGAAACTGCCACGCTTCGTCGCTAGATTTGGAAAGAAAATGACCTTGACATATAGTTTCTAGCAACTGCTTCGTTGCTGCGTTCAATCCCTCGTATAATGTTTGGCAAAGTTGCCAACTTTCGATCCCATGATGAGGGCATTGAACAAGTAGGTCTTTAAATCTCTCGAAGCACTTCCAAAATGGTTCGGAAGGAAGCTGTGAAAATTGTATAATCTCGTTTCGGATTCTAGCAGTTTTATGATGAGGGTAGAACTTTTTCAGAAAAGCTCTTACAAACTCGTCCCAATTTCTAATGGAATGTGATGCGGTGCTATATAGCCACTTCTCGGCTGGGTCACATAAGGTGAAAGGAATGACCCTTAGCCTTATCGCGTCATCACTTAATTGGGTTGTCTTCATCATGGCACAAACGTTTTGGAATTTATTAATGAAAATATATGCATCTTCGGATTCCAAACCATGAAACTTAGGCAGCATATTGATGAAGTGTGGTTTTATTTCAAAATTATTCCCATTCGCCGGTGGGGGTGAAAGACATGTGGGTAAAGAAGTGTGAACGAGGTAGAAGAGATCCTGGAGCGCAACTCGTGCGAGCGCTACAACAGGCGGAAGATTCGGGTTATTCGCACCTTGTGGAGGTGGAATCATTCCCGTCGGTAAGGTATCGTTGGGGTTAAATCCCGACATACCTTCGAAAGAAGAATTTGAAGGTGGAGGTAAGGAAATGGACGGAATGTCGACGAAGGGTTCGTCGAAGGGTTCGTTGGTCGGTACCAACGAAACACGGACTAATCGGGCGTTAGTATCCCTAGTCCAAAATGACATACACTAAAAGGTAGTGCAGTCAGAAAAAAAAAGAAAAACAGAATGTGGGGGTAAGATAACGTCAATGGAGGAGAAATGGTGGAAGTGAGGTGCAAGTTTTCTTAGCGGCAAGTTGCAAGTTTTGAAAAGATTTTTCTTTATTTATTTTTTATTTATGTGAGAGTTTTGCAAAAAGGTTTTAGAAACGGGACTCGTGACACAAATGTATCAACCACACATGCATAATCAGACCTAGATCTAGGGTTGCCTAGGTCTACTAGACAGCTCCTAACTAGGGCTAGAAATAGACCTCAAACCGCCTCTTCACGGACAAATACGGCCAGGTAAGTGGGAAGGAACCACCACTACAGTGGGCCTAATTAATAACCACTAGCCTAGACACCGCAAAGTCGGTTAGGATAAACGGCCGATGCCTGTACTAGTCCTTTTCCTATTGAGCTCGATGTCCTTAGGTCTGAGTCTAATCTTTTTTAATTAATTGTGGTCGATGCAAAATGCTTTAGGTGTTTTCTGGGGTCCTGGGAAGGGTGATGAAATCCCCACCCAATCTGAGTTTGGTCAATTAGCCCCTTAAGTCCAATTAAATTATGCAAAACAAAAATTCACTTGCATTCAATTTTAGCGCGGCGTAAAGAATTCCTGCAGAAAATTTTCACAGACAGAGATATGGAGGTTGCAGAGGGGAGAAGAAGAGAACAAACAGTGCAAATCTGGTGTGCTGACGTGGCAGACGAGGCGCGGATCCGCGGCGTGGGGCCCACTTCTGCGGCGGAAACGCGGTCAGGGGGTGGGTTCAGCCACTGAAAAAAATTGTGTAGCTCTGTACTGATAGTTCCTCTCTGTTCTTATATGTACCTTTCTGATTTGCGCTCTGTAAAATTTCAGATCTTCGCTATTCCTGCAAGATTCAAAAATAAACCCTTCAAACAGATCAAAATTGATAATTTTTATATTTTTTATATTTTCAGATTTTTATAATTTTTTTAAATTTATATCAACCCGAAAATTCACAAAAAGAAAGATTACGCCGTCCCCGGCAACGGCGCCATTTGATTAGTGTCAAAAATATGAGTTTACCGCAATCAAGAAACGACGTCGCTTCGCAGCTAGCCGGTGAGTGCGGGTCGATCCACAGAGACGGGTAAATTTCTTTAGTGTGTTTTAACGAGTTGATTCAAAGTGTCGTTTTGGTTGGGTTTCTAAAATTTATAAAAACTGATCTAAATTAATCTAATTAAGTGTCTTGCTAGGGTTAGGCTTCGGGGAAGTTTTGGAGATTGACGTTTTCCTCACCGCTTTCATTGCCATATTTTAGATCTGTTAGATGTTACGATAATTATCAAATAAGTGGATCCGAATCTTTTGGGAAGATGTTTCTTCCTCTAGATTCGCATCCTTCCTTTGTTGATAATTACCCAAACCCCCATGGAAAACACGCGCAACTGGCCCTTTATACTGCGGTTCATCGTTACCTCGAGGGGTAGGATGCCGTAGGGAGCGGTTGTGCGTGCATGCATGGAGTGCTAACTATTAGGTGTGGATGGCATGAAAGGGGTGAGAGATATCATCTCTCAAACCTTTCCCTAAGGCTAACCCTAACAAGCGAGGAGACTACTCGCTCATTAGGGGATAATAAAACATTAAAAGAATAGAAAAAAAACACTTACTAATTTGACGGCTCCCTCCAAGCGATAAAGAACAGATCTGAATAATTGTTCCCAGAAATTCTGAACTTTTATTTATTGAAAAGAGGCATAGGGTTTTACAATTTTGAGAATACAATTTATAGGAAAGCAGGAGATCTAGGGTTACAGACTCTCGGAAATATGAAATTACAGATTTGACCCCTGAAAATCCTAACATATACACCGACGCAACGGCACAGGAAAAGTGCACCGACACGGGCACTGAATGGCCGCGGAACCGCGGCTCCAGGCTCACTTTGGTCGCGGTTCCACGGCCATGTTGAGGACTTGGGCTATGAAACTTCAGGTCTTTATTCAGGGCTTCTTGGGCTTTTTACTTTTATGCATAATTTCTATTTTTGGCTTCTGTTTCTTCTCCAGATCTTCAGTGAAAACTTGTACGTATCTTTTGACCGTTCACTTAACATTTTTGGACCGTGCAATGTTCTTCGTCTCGGCTTGAGTAAGATCCGTTTGCTTGTTGGTCAAAAGTCTATTCTCTGTATCAACTTCGTCTTTTTCACTGTATTCGTATCCAAGCCCTGTATCCTGTAACATGTAACAAAAGTGCGTCAAGAGTATCTGTTTATTTATAAAACTGATAAGAATAGGGGAATGAAAAATGCAATATTATGGTCTGAACAGAGGTCAACAAACGTAGCACGAATACTAAGTAGTACTTATCTGAAATAACGGAGGGCTATAACAGGTTTTTAAGAAAACCCTTGGCGTAATGAACTTGATATCGTTGTAGAATCGAGTGATTTTGAAAAAAGAGTGTTTTTGAGGCTTTTACTAGTTTTGCTAAAGAGGTCACTCCCGGTAAAGAGATCTCGGCTCTTTCCTTATCGAATAAGGTGCAGGATATTTCAAAAATACCACTATGCAAAGCAAAAACTATAAAAGTAATCAAAAGACAAACCGAATGGGTTGTAGCATCTGCCAGTTTCGCTAAAGAGGTCACTCCCGGTGAAGGGATCTCGACTCTTTCCTTATCGAATAAGGTGCTGGATATTCTACAAGGAATACCGCTATGCAAAGCAAGAACTAGAGCTACCAGTTTTTTTTTAATACAAGTTTCTACAATATCTTTAGTTTTCTTTTATTTCATTAATCTCATTAATGAAGTCCCATTTATTATGCTTCCTAAGCATCACAGATGAAACGAAAGCAGCAATATTAATTAAATCTCATATATATAATATAGGCATTCATCTCAGAACATATCAAGTGATCACATCACAAAATAACAGCAGCAGAAGAATCACATATGAAATATTGGATATATTAGGAATTCCGTGTTTTAAATTAAGCCAGTATAAAACACGGATTCCACGGTCGTGTGAATAGTCAAACCCATATCCCTAGACCCCTACGAGAGTGGCAAGCAACCCTTCCAATTCTAGAGTTAGGAGACCCGGTCTTGGCTCCTCGAGATGGTCTCCCACTGGACCCTAGAACCGGGTTACTTGTGCTCCCCACCTTGGGTCTATCCTAATGCGGAAAAGTAAATAATATACATCAATGGTGACATCATCCTCAACCGAAAGTGCCCCAATAAAGAATATTACATACAAGCTTTTACATGAATGAAAATGAAAAACTCTCATCTTACATAGAAAAAACCCCGGCTATTCAGAACACGATGATCTAATATAACATATTACAGCAACACATAACATCACATGTCATCAACGTAAGTAAATATGCGTATCCCAATTATCATTGACATATAGCAGCGAAACCGGCGATACACCACATATTACACTTACGGTCGCAGAAAAGAAAGTGAAAAACTACAACAGTTGGAATCCGCAACCACCTTAGACATCATAAACCCAATGTATCACATACTTTGGATTTCATGCCTAACCAAATGAATTCCTTAGACATCACATGTCTAACAATTATAAACCCCGCATTTTAGTCTCGATATTGAAAACACTTTTCAATAACCTGTTGGGTAATTCAATAAGATTCCTGATAACCTGATCGAATGCTCGTCGGAAACTTTATTAGACGGCCGCACCCCCGATGCCTTCGACGAAGTGCACTAAGGCGGAACATCACTGCCGCGAGCACCCGAACGGATGCTTTTGGCGATGGGGTTCTCCTATAGTCACTTGGTCAGGGCTATGGGGCATGGCAATATAGTAAGGTTACCCGACGAGTATCCGCGTACACTACGTAATTGCGACAGACATTTGATCCACATCAAAATTCCGTGGCAACCGATCAAACGAGACTAACTTGCTAGATTTATAAAATTCAAACTAGTTATTACATAACTAAATGCGTGGATTCCAAATATTGTATCACAATCACAGATATCTAGACGAAGTTAAACTTTTCGATCGAATAAACAAACACCCAAAATTTTCCAACAAGCTCAACACTTGAGCGGAGTTCAAAAAGTACCCAGAACATGCCACAGCTCCTATGAACCAGCCGTAGAAGGGTCAACCAATACCTCACCTGTGGCACCGCTGAACTACAATAAACCCTAGAGTTTGATGGCAGTTCTGACTGTCACAGAATCGAGTTAAGGTTTCGTTCTTCTAGAAGGTCCATAGAATCGCTTGCAAGATTTTCTGAAAATTTTAAACTCGGAAAAAATCTAACTCTTGAAAAATTTCCAGCGGGGGAAAAATTGGGTTATTGATATCTGTTCGAACTTTTTAACATCGTCTAAATAACCCGAATACATGTTAGAATTACGATTACGAAACACTCTGAGTTGCCTTTGTAGAAAGTTAACAACACCTGAAACACCAAAACCCAGAGACTGGAACACCATGAAAATTTGAAGTCATAACTCCAAAATTGGGCCGAGGAGGCCGGTTTTTAGCATGATGTGGCCGGCCACTTTTGCACAAAACCCCCTCAAATTTTCACAGTGTTCATGTTATATCACATACAACATTCTGTAGTTGTTTAAAAAAAATTTAAAGACCTTTTAAATTCGACAGAAACCAAGTTTTTGTATCGGGTGTTCCGGAGTAATTTCGGTTTCGTAATCCTAGCAAACATCGTCTAATTTTCTAGCATTGCTGAGATACCACTGCAGGGTTGTCTAGCATGGCAGTAAGGTTTCGGGAGGCATCGTCCATGCTAATTTTTAAAAATTGCCGTATTAGCTAACCGTAACCCTAGAATCGCTACTAGAAAATCTGACGAATCGATATGCAAACAACTTTGCAAAGAAGTGAACAAGGAATACAACCTTTGTAGACCGGTCCATCACTTTAATAGCTCCGTGTAGTAGTCCCTTCGCTGTGATCCATGAACTCCCAGACACTTGAGAGGCTCCACAAGATGTACGGAACAAGCTTGCTCGAAGACTTCGAGGCCGAAGATGATCTACGTCGAGGAGACACTGACCCAAGCTATCTCTTCACTAATTGTGGAATTAGTGAAGCAAATACCCTATCCTAAACGACTGGCAGTAGAGGATGATGATGTAGGAATTTTACTCACTTTAGAAATAAGTTTCTCACATATTTTCTTCATTTTCCATTGAAGCTAGAAAACTTGAGAGGAAGAAGAAGCAATTAGTCATGACAAAATCCCACCATTTTGTAATTACCAAAATAAAAAAAAACACTAATTATCATCATAAACATGTGTGTGTCTCATACACCATCTTGCATGTATCATCAAATATGACACAATATCATGTACACAAATATAGATCACATATATACAATGTGCACAAAGTGAGAAAAAGAAATCATAAGTGAGCAAGTATTAGTTAATGTAACTTAATATATCAAATATATAATTATACATTAAATTATTAAATTAACACTTGATTTAATAATCCGGCTATATCACATATAACCGACTAATATCATGTGTATCATCTTATCGAATCAACACTTGATTAGATAACCCAGCTATATCACATATAACAGACCGATAACACAAATAACGAGAATAGAATACGGTATCACATATCGTATTAATCTCGGTGCCGCACATATCACATATGTGCTCCTAATCCGTTTCGCTTGAGCCAGGAAACCTTTGTGTAGGACTCTAAAGACTCGTCAATACACCGGCAGTAGGTGTTGATCATATCAAACACCCACAAGCCGAAAGCGGTCTGCTAAACGTAACGGCCACCCGGGTATTGAGCGATCAGAAGATCAACAAGCAAGACTACTCTTACTCCTGTGAATCCAATCAGTAACACTACCGTACAGTCTGGTCTCTTCGTCAGATATGTCGCATATCACAGCCTGGGGGTGGTATAACGTCAGACCCCAATAGCCTGATAAGTCAGGTCGATGCAAGGTCCATAATGGTTCGAGAAACTACTGATAACACTTACCAGTAGATCTCAGCAACCCTGGTCAGGGATTTTCTGTTATGGCCAATCGAGCATAGCGCAACATCAACTCCCAATACCGGGAAAGACGAAACCCCTCTTATCGCTCATTGCCTCCATGTGACTCGGGACTGTACCCAAAAACTACCTTTTTGCACGATCTCTTAACCGTGGTATGGTGGAAATCAAAGCACAGTGGGAATCACACAAGACTCTATGACGATCTCGGGTCTACAGACTAACATGTACCAGTGTCACTAGAGAACTACTATCCGACGATAGGTATAATACCATCTTGGAGTTCTCAGCGAGTCCGTTTAGTGTATCCAGTCTCCACTAAGTACCCATATACCTTCTCTTATGTCAAACACCAACGGATGTGAGATCATCCATCGCCTATCATATGGGTCAAGAAGCACATACGCTAGTCTACTCTGGAGTATCGATGCCCTGTCTCGATACTCCTACGACTAGGAACATTTATAGGGTGTACTGGTGGACTACCATTGGCCCCACTAGTATGATCTCCATCATAGTCCTGGTAGTCAAGTACACATCCTGAGGGCTTTATCAATATGTGAGAACAAGACAGTATCACGTCTACAAGTCAACATGTTAAGATAAAAAGCAACCAGATAGCATACTATCATATCGAGCACGAAATTCCTTCCTATATATGTCCAAGCATCCACTACAATATACATCTCATGTACAGTAATGGCCTCTAGGGCATACATATAACTAACATTAATCAAGTCAATGGTTAAAACCCTAATGAGGCGTCTCCTTCTATGCCCCTCTCATCCGTATATACATACCCGCATCCGTGTTCCGAAAAACACGAATACAAAGAGACGAAACTGATCCATCAATATAATACTAGGATCCGGCATAAACCAAAGCCCACTAGTATTATCCGCCCGAACATCATACGCACACAAGTGCACGTACGTGATCGAAGCCCTGCCGTAAAAGCATACGTCCTCTACATCTTTCGCCCGATGCAGGGAAACTCTTTGTATGGGACTCAAAAGACTCGACAGTACGCTGGCAGTGGGTTTAACCATAAGCCGCAAGCGGTACTAGCTGTACGTAACGGCTACCCAGGTATCTGTCGATGAGGAAACCCATCCGAACTCCTACTGAGCCTGAGATGACAATCTTTGTACAGTCCAGTCTGTTCATCTAAGAGTATTGCATATCGGGCCTAGGGGGCGGTAATCGTCAGACCCCAAATAGCGCAATAAGTCGTGTCGGAGAGTAGCCCAATACACCCTGAGAAACCAGTGGAATACCTACCAGTAAATCTCGCATGCCTTGGCCAAGGACTTTGTGTAATAGCGTTCCGAACACAGTGCGATATCAACCCCCAATACCGGGAGAGACGAATCCTATCTAACTGCCACTGCCTCCAAGTACTTCGGGACTGCACCTAACTACTACATGTATGCACGACTCCTTTAAGCCTAGTAGGGTAGTAATCAAAGTACAGTGGGAACACACTCGAGGCGAAGTAGCAGTGTCAAGTCGACGGACTAAGCTGTACTCATGTCACCTGGGAACTGCTACCCGACGACAGGTATAATATCCACCAACAGTTCCCGACGAGTCATATCCAGTGTACTCATAACCTAATGAGCACCTGCATACCATCCCCAGTATGACGTGCTTGTTAGTTATATGTATGCCCTAGAGGCCATTACTGTACATACGATGTATATTGTAGTGGATGCTAGGACATATATAGGGATGACTTTCTTGCTCGACATGATAGTATGCTATCTGGTTGTACTTTATCTTAACATGTACTCTGATTGTCTCTATATTACATGTTGATAAAGCCCTTAGGATATGTACTCGACTACTGGGACTATGATGAGATCATACTAGTGGGGCCACGGTAGTCGACGAGTACATCCTATAACTGTTCCTAGTCGAGGGTGTATCGAGACAGGGCATCGATACACCAGAGTAGACTAGCGTATACGCATCTTGACCCATATGATGGGCGATGGATGATCCCATATCCATCGGTGTTTGACATCAAAGATGGTGTACGGGTGCTCAGTGGAGACTGGGTACACTGGACGGACTCGCCGAGAACTCCCAGATGGTATTATACCATACGTCAGATGGCAGTTCTCCGGTGACACTGGTACAGAGTAGTCTGTTGACCCGAGATCGTCATAGAGTCTTGTGTGATTCCCACTGTGCTTTGATTTCCATCATACCACGTTCAAGAGGGCGTGCAAAAAGGTGGCTTTTGGGTATAGTCCCGAATCACATGGAGGCAATGATCAATAGGAAGGGATTCGTCTCTCCCGGTATAGGGAGTTGATGTTGTGCTGTGTTCGATTGGCTATAACCGGAAATCCCTGGCCAGGGTTGCTGAGATTTACTGGTAAGTGTTATCAGTAGTTTCTCGAACTGTTATAGACCTCATATCGACACGACTTATCGAGCTACTGGGGTCTGACGTTTACCACCCCTAGGCGAGATATGCAACATATCAGACGACGAGACCGGACTGTACGGAAGTGTTACTGTTTGGATTCGCAGGAGAATGTACAGGCTTGCTTGTTGATCTTCTGAGCGCTCAATACCTGGGTAGCTGTTACGTTTAGCTGACCGCTTGCAGCTTGTGGGTGTTTGATATGATCATCACCTACTGCCGGCGTATTGACGATTCTTTAGAGTCCTACACAGAGGTTTCTTGACTCAGGCAAAACGGAGTAGGGGCACATATGTGATATGTGCGGGACCGAGGATAATGCGATATGTGATACCGTATTCTATTCTCGCGATATTTGATATCAGCCGGGTCATCGGATCAAGTGTTGATTCGATGAATCGGTACGGATAAATATTAGCCGGTTATATGCGATATAGCCGGATTGTCGGATCAAGTGTTGATTCGATAATTTAATGTATAATAATATATATGATATATTAAATTGCATTAACTAATATTTGCTCACTAAAAGATTCTTTTTCTCACTCGGGTAATACATTGATATATATGCGATATATGCTAAATGTATTATTTTATTTTGTTACGATAAATATTATATATGTGATATATAATATTGTAACATGATATGATAACTAATGCAACTTGTTTAGTGGAGTTTAAACATGATTAGGGTTTAGATTAGGGTTAAGCTTTCTAGATGTTTCTAGAAGGTTTTCTTTTTGTCATGATAAAGATATTTTCAAGTGAGTCATGCTTTAACCCAACCCAAACCCTAACCCTAGTTAATTCTCTACAAAGGTTCACTTGACCATGGTTGCATAATTCTATCATATTATTCTTTTCCTATTCATCACAAAAGGATTCTAATATTGTTCATCATCTTCTTCCTTCTTCTTCTTCGCTTGAAATGGTTTCTTGCTTTGATTTTTGTGATGGATAAATATGAGAAAAAGATAAATAAAGAGAGCAAAAATCCTACTTCATCATCCTCATCTTCCCTTGCCATTTAGATGAGAGTGTTCACATCATTTCATGAGTGTTAGCTTGTGTTAAAGAAACTTCAAGGTAGATCATCTTAGTATCGAAGATCGGAAGCAAAGGTCGCGTCTTTCTCTTCGTGGAACCTCTCGAGAGTCCGGATCCCGATGATCGCAGCGAAGGGACCACAACACGGAGCATATGAAGTGAAGGACCGGATCTACAAAGGTTGTAATCCCTCTCACTTAGTGTTAAAGTGTTTAGCATGTTTGTTTTCGCCTAATCTCTAGTTTAAAGTTCCGTATTCGGGTTGTTCGGCACGGCTAAATTTTTAATCAGGCATGGTTGATGCCTCGTAGACCCTTGTGCGCGTGCCTAGCAACCCTACAGCGGTATCAGAGCCAAGCTAGAGCTTTAGGCGAAGTCTAGACGAAGTTTAAAGTCCGATCGAACCCGGAAAACCCGATATAACCCCTTCTCTGGAAATTTTCTGAAACTTTGGATTTTTGTGAATTAAAAATTGCCAAAAAATTCAGCAGGGAATTCTATGAGTTACTGTGAAGTACGTGATGCTAACTCGACAAAGGAGGCGCGGAACCACGGCCCAACCCTGGGTTTCGCGGCGGTTTCGCGGCCACTTTGTTGAGTTACACCACGTGGCTTGCACAGTAATTCTTGTCTTCAAGTGCTGAGTCTTCTGGAAATTTTTATTTTTTTTTATTCAACTGTTGAATTATCTGGGTTGTATTGGGGACATAAAGATTCGATCGGATATTTTAACTTTGTTTAGTTTTTTGTCCGGATAATTTTTAGAAACTGTTAAAAAGTTCGAACGGATATCAATAACTCACTTTTTCCCCTATCGGAAAATTTTTCAAAAGTTGGATTTTTCCTCGTGTTTAAGAACGTTCTAAGTCGTGCAAGTAACGCGGTGGACCCTCTAGAAGACAACAAACCTTAACTCGATTATGTGACCGTCTTGAACTGCCTTTTGAACCTTAGGGTTTGGGGCAGTACGGCGTGCCACATGTGAGGCGTTGGCTTGACCCTTCTACGGCTGGACCATTGCTACTGTGGCATGTAATGGATGTTTTTAAACTGATTTCAAGTGTTGAGATATATTGGGAAAATCTTGGGTTTTTGATGATTCGATCGGAAAATTTAACTTTTTCTATTTATCTGGAATGTGATACAATATTTGGAATCCACAGGTAGTTATGAGATAACTAATTTGAATATTATAAACATAGCAGTTTAGTCTCAGATGATCGGTTGCCACGGAATTTTGATGTGATCAAAAGTCCGTCGCAATCACGTAGCGTACACGGATACTCACCGGGTAAACTTAATAGACAGCCTCACTCCATAGCCCCGACCAAGTGACTGTAGGAGAACCCCGTCGCCGAAAGCATCCGTTCGGGTGCTCCCGGTAGCGGTGTTCCGCCTTGGTGCACTTCGTCGACGGTATCGGGGGTGCGGCCGTCTACTAAAGTTTGCGACGAGCATTCGATTAGGACGTCGGGAATCTTGTTGAATTGCCCGACTTGATATTGAAAAGAGTTTTCGATAATGAGATTAAAATGTGGGGTTTATAAGGAATTCATTTGGTTAGGCATGTGATGTCTAAAGAGGTTGCGGATTCCAACTGTTGTAGTTTTACACTTTTTTTTCTGTGACCGTAAGCGTAGTATGTGGTATATCGCCGGCTTCGTTGCAATACATCAACGACAATCGGGATACGCATACTTGCTTACGTTGATGATATGAGATATTATGTGTTGCTGTGATATGTTATATTGGATCGTCACGTTTGAATAGCCGGGGGTTTTATGTGAGATGAGAGTTTTTCTTTTTCATTCATGTAAAATTCATTTGTATGTAATATTCTTTTATTGGGGCACTTCCAGGTAGCGGAAGCTGTCACCGTTGTATATTATTTACTTTTCCGCATTAGGTAGACCCAAGGCGGGGAGCACAAGTAACCGGGTTCTAGGGTCCAGTGGGAGACCATCTCGAGGAGTCGGGACCGGGTCTCCTAACCCTAGAATTGGCAGTGTTACTTGCCGCTCTCGTAGGGGTCTAGGGATGTGGGTTTGGCTATTCATCGCGACCGTGGAATCCGTGTTTTATACAGGCTCGTATTGAAAACACGGACGTCCTAGTATATCCAATATTTCATATATGTTCTTCTGCTGCAATGTTCTGTGATGAGATCATATTACTGCCTGTGACGAATGTTTATATTATATATATGAGATATATGTTATATTGCAGATTTCGTTTCAAAAAGAGATGCTTGTGAAGCATAAATAAAATGGGACTTCATTAATGAGATTAATGAAATAAAAGAAACCTAAGATGTTGTAGAGACTTGTTTATAAAAACTGGTAGCTCTAGTTGTTGCTTTGCATAGCGGTGTTCCTTGTAGAACATCCAGCACCTTATTCGATAAGGAAAGGATCGAGATCCCTTCACCGGGAGTGACTCCTTTAGCAATAACTGGCAGATGCTACAACCCTCAGTTTGTTTTTTGATTGCTTCTATAGTTTCTGCTTTGCATAGTGATATATATGATATATCCCGCACCTCATTCGACGAGGAAAGGGCCGACGATCCCTTCACCGGGAGTGACCCCTTTAGCAAAACTAGAAAAGCATCAAAAACACTCCATTTCAAAATCATTTGATTCTACAACGATATCAAGTTCATTACGCAATAGGTTTTCAGAAAAACCTGTCGTAGCCCTCCGTCATTTCAGATAAGTCCTACTTAGTATTCGTGCTACGTTTGTTGACCTTCGTCAAGGCGTAGTGTGCGGTAGCTAACTAGTATTTATCTGCTTATGCATATGATGCAGATTGGATTAGGGTAGTCGTGCGGCCTTGTTGACCTCCGTCAAGGGTCGTGTGAGTGGGTTTAATTCGATCAAGAAATGACGGGTTGAACTTGACTAGTAGCCTATAGTTTGTTGACCTCCGTCAAGGTCATAGGACGCTAGGGGCAAAATATTATCGGGAATTTCAAGTGTTGAAATTTGCAATGAGATTGCATACCTTCTATGAGATAGTTGGATCCCGATACCCACTGCAAGTAATTGTTACTCCTGGGAGAGTTTTACACATTACAATTAGCCGATCAAGTAGGTGTCTAGAAAGGTGTCAACGGGGTTATGCCTCTGGGAAAACGAGGTTTACATTAATTAGGTTCGTGCGATAGCACGGGGGACCTCCCTCAAAGTACCGACACTGGCCTGGCTGAAAGATTGGCGAACTTGTAGCGTGTAATTAATCCCGGGTAGTCTTTCCTTTTAGGGTTTGAAGGAAAATTTGATTAAAACAGTGGGAGACATCCTGATTAGATATATTAGATAACCAATCTAATCTTGCAAGAGCATACGCTGAGTGTTTTCTTCTCTCTCTCTCCAGGTAGCGACTATATCACGCCTTAATCAAGATAATAAAATGGATATATTGACCGAACCCGCTTGTTATACTGAGCTGGGGAACGTTGGTCCCGCTCCAACTTATAATTGTTATAAGACAGAGCAGGAAATTGGGGATTACCAGAATTCCCATGCCGCCCAAACGAAGAAAGTGCATAATGATGCATCATCTTCGGGTGTGTTCATTACACAGAACTGTTTCTCAGTATCCTTTACGTCCTGGGTATGTGATACCGGATCAGGATCCCGTATATGTAATCTGTTACATGGGCTACAGATAGGTAGAGAACTGAGAACGGGTGATAAGTTTCATGAGACAGAAAACAATGCAAGTGTTGCAGCCAAGTCTGTTGGTCACTGTCACCCTGTATTACCGGAATATATTGATTCTGAACAAATGTTATTAG
Source organism: Agapanthus africanus (assembly GCA_030015575.1). Taxonomy (NCBI): domain Eukaryota; kingdom Viridiplantae; phylum Streptophyta; class Magnoliopsida; order Asparagales; family Amaryllidaceae; genus Agapanthus; species Agapanthus africanus. The sequence goes on from CM057337.1 coordinate 721,258,658, forward strand.
ATACCGAACCTGATATACAAAATCATATCAGTCTCTTTATTAGTAAAGAAAGGATATAATTTTGTATTGTTGGATAATGTTTTGAACATTTCCTATATCAAAAGTTGATCGGTTCAGGCACGTTATCTAAAAGCATTGATGTTCTAAATCAGACTACAGTTCTTAGTATACAGAACACACACAAGAGGAAGAGTTCAGAAATGAACAGATCCTTCTTGAGGTATTGTAGACTAGGTCATATCAATGCGACCCGACTAGCTGAGTTGCACATAGATGCATATTTAAATCTGTTTGAATTTACATCTTGTGAAACTTGCCAGTCATGTCACAAAGATAAGATGACCATAGCTCCGTTTACTGGAAACAGAGAAAGAGTTAGTAAACTCTTGGGATGATACATGTTGATGTATGTAAGGTCCCCTGTCTACATATGCCAGGACTGGTTCTTTGTACTTCATTACATTCTCTGATGATCTCTCAAGATTCAGACATATGTTCCTGTTGAAACACAAGTCCGAACCTTTTGAGATATTCACAGAATATGATTTAGAAGTAGAGAACCAAAACACGGGTATAAGTATTATGTCCTTTGATGAGATCGAGGAGGAGAATACTTGAGCACGGAAATCCTGGATTATTCTAAAGGAGAATGAGATTCTCTCTCAGCATTACTCCTCCGTATACACCATAACACGATGGTATATCGGGGCGGAGCAATAGCACCCTATGTGATATGGTGTGCTCTATGATGAGTACTACTGTGTTTCCTATTTCCTTTTGGGAGTTATGCACTTGAGAAGCTGCATACCAATTGAATTGGGTTCAAATCAAATTAGTTGCCTACCACTTCATATGTGATATGGAAAGGGAAGAGCCCATATCTTAAGTTGGTTAAGATTTGGGGTTGTCCGGCCTATGTCTAAAAGCAAAATCCGGACAAGCTCGAGGCAAGGTCTGTTATGTAGAACTGGAAAGGTTCCAGCTATACAAAATGCAGCTGATGATTTGGTAGAACCAAAGGATTCAATAGTTTCCAACGAACCTCAGCCTCTCCGCCGATCTAGTAGGGTTCCTCACCTACCTGAGAGATACTTCGGTTTTTCTATGACAGTGGGAGCGAGGATTGCATCATGAGATGATGACCCAACTAGTTTCGAGCTGGCCATCAGGAGTGGGACTCTGTAAGAATGGCTGGATGCTTATCGATCTGAGATAGAATCCTTATACACCAACAAAGTATGGACTTTGGTTGCTTTATCTGAAGGGTTAAATCCCCATCAGGAGCAAGTATATCTTGAGAAGATTACTTGGTGTACATGGAAAGGTTGAGACTTTCAAAGCTAGACTTGTTAAAGGTTTGCATCATAGACCAGGTATGGATTATGTTGAAACCTTTTCTAAGGATCTATGCTTAAGTCCATCCAGATCCTACTTGCCACGGCTACATACCATGACTACGATATCTGGTGGTTGGGTGTCATGAATGCTTTTCTAAATGATGTTTTAGAAAAGAGCGTCTATAAGTACACAGCCAGAGGGCTTCGTAGACAGTGGGAGCAGCGGAAACGTGTGCAAGATGTTTTATATAATAAAACAGGCATCGCGGAGTTGGAACATCTGTTTTGATGTGGTAGTCAAAGAGTTTGACTTCATCAAAATGGTAGATGAACCTTGTATATACAAAAAGGTAGTAGAGAGTATGGTGGTGATCCTCGTAGAGTACGTGGATGACATACTCTTGATAGGGAAAGAGTTTCCTATGTTACGCTCGGTCAATCTCCGCTTATCACAAGGATTCTCCATATAGGATCAAAGTGATACCTCCTAAATCCTGGGTTTTGGATCTATGAGATAGATCTAATTGGATGTTAGGACACTCACTAGTTATAGTGAGGTGGTATCAATCGATCCTGGGAAGAATCACTGGAAAGGTTCCAGGCTGATAAGAACGACTGAATGTCAGTCGCAGGCATTGTCTACACCCTCAGTGGAGGGACGGTATGATGGAAGAGTTCCAAGCTAGATACCGTGACATACTAGACGATTAAAGGCAAGATACATCGTTACCAAGGATACTACAAAAGAGGCAGTCTGGATATTTATAAGTTCATAAGATGAACTTCGTTCCTACCATTGTGTGACAATGGAGTTGTGGCTTCAGCCAAGGAACTTCCGTCCCATCAGAAATCCAGATATAATTCTTAGGCAATATCACCTGATCATGGAGATGGTTGATCTCCAGGAAGATCGAGGTTAGGAGAGAAGACACAGAGGACAACAGCGCGGATCCATTCACGAAGGCCTTTTTCCCAGTAGAGACTTTTATGGGATGGTTGAGTATGAGATACTTCAACCGCAGCTAATTGTTGGGTATGCGATACCACAACAGATGGCCCTAGTGCAAGTGGGAGATTGTTAGTTATATGTATGCCCTAGAGGCCATTACTGTACATACGATGTATATTGTAGTGGATGCTAGGACATATATAGGGAGGACTTTCTTGCTCGACATGATAGTATGCTATCTGGTTGTACTTTATCTTAACATGTACTCTGATTGTCTCTATATTACATGTTGATAAAGCCCTTAGGATATGTACTCGACTACTGGGACTATGATGAGATCATACTAGTGGGGCCACGGTAGTCGACGAGTACATCCTATAATTGTTCCTAGTCGAGGGTATATCGAGACAGGGCATCGATACACCAGAGTAGACTAGCGTATACGCATCTTGACCCATATGATGGGCGATAGATGATCCCATATCCATCGGTGTTTGACATCAAGGATGGTGTACGGGTGCTCAGTGGAGACTGGGTACACTGGACGGACTCGCCGAGAACTCCTAGGTGGTATTATACCATACGTCAGATGGCAGTTCTCCGGTGACACTGGTACAGAGTAGTCTGTTGACCCGAGATCGTCATAGAGTCTTGTGTGATTCCCACTGTGCTTTGATTTCCATCATACCACGTCCAAGAGGGCGTGCAAAAAGGTGGCTTTTGGGTACAGTCCCGAATCACATGGAGGCAATGACCGATAGGAAGGGATTCGTCTCTCCCGGTATAGGGAGTTGATGTTGTGCTGTGTTCGATTGGCTATAACCGGAAATCCCTGGCCAGGGTTGCTGAGATTTACTGGTAAGTGTTATCAGTAGTTTCTCGAACTGTTATAGACCTCATATCGACACGACTTATCGAGCTACTGGGGTCTGACGTTTACCACCCCTAGGCGAGATATGCAACGTATCAGACGACGAGACCGGACTGTACGGGAGTGTTACTGTTTGGATTCGCAGGAGAATGTACAGGCTTGCTTGTTGATCTTCTGAGCGCTCAATACCTGGGTAGCTGTTACGTTTAGCTGACCGCTTGCAGCTTGTGGGTGTTTGATATGATCATCACCTACTGCCGGCGTATTGACGATTCTTTAGAGTCCTACACAGAGGTTTCTTGACTCAGGCAAAACGGAGTAGGGGCACATATGTGATATGTGCGGGACCGAGGATAATGCGATATGTGATACCGTATTCTATTCTCGCGATATTTGATATCAGCCGGGTCATCGGATCAAGTGTTGATTCGATGAATCGGTACGGATAAATATTAGCCGGTTATATGCGATATAGCCGGATTGTCGGATCAAGTGTTGATACGATAATTTAATGTATAATAATATATATGATATATTAAATTGCATTAACTAATATTTGCTCACTAAAAGATTCTTTTTCTCACTCGGGTAATACATTGATATATATGCGATATATGCTAAATGTATTATTTTATTTTGTTACGATAAATATTATATATGTGATATATTATATTGTAACATGATATGATAACTAATGCAACTTGTTTAGTGGAGTTTAAACATGATTAGGGTTTGGATTAGGGTTAAGCTTTCTAGATGTTTCTAGAAGGTTTTCTTTTTGTCATGATAAAGATATTTTCAAGTGAGTCATGCTTTAACCCAACCCAAACCCTAACCCTAGTTAATTCTCTACAAAGGTTCACTTGACCATGGTTGCATAATTCTATCATATTATTCTTTTCCTATTCATCACAAAAGGATTCTAATATTGTTCATCATCTTCTTCCTTCTTCTTCTTTGCTTGAAATAGTTTCTTGCTTTGATTTTTGTGATGGATAAATATGAGAAAAAGATAAATAAAGAGAGCAAAAATCCTACTTCATCATCCTCATCTTCCCTTGCCATTTAGATGAGGGTGTTCACATCATTTCATGAGTGTTAGCTTGTGTTAAAGAAACTTCAAGGTAGATCATCTTAGTATCGAAGATCGGAAGCAAAGGTTGCGTCTTTCTCTTCGTGGAACCTCTCGAGAGTCCGGATCCCGATGATCGCAGCGAAGGGACCACAACACGGAGCATATGAAGTGAAGGACCAGATCTACAAAGGTTGTAATCCCTCTCACTTAGTGTTAAAGTGTTTAGCATGCTTGTTTTCGCCTAATCTCTAGTTTAAAGTTCCGTATTCGGGTTGTTCGGCACGGCTAAATTTTTAATCGGGCATGGTTGATGCCTCGTAGACCCTTGTGCGCGTGCCTAGCAACCCTACAGTACTAATGGCTGTAGGACAGACCATCTCCCCTGCTGGGATGAGAAGCGTATACACTAGTCTACTGTGGAGTACCGATGCCCTGTCTCGATAATCCTACGACTAGGGACCTGTATAGGACGTGCTTATAAATTACCCAGCCCCCACTAGTGTGACTGCCATCACAACGCTGGTAATCAAGCAAAGATCCTAAGGGTTCTACCAATATGTATAAGCGATATGCTAAAAGAAACTCATGCACATATTGAGGTAGAAACAAACCAGGTAGCATACTACCATTTTGAGCAAGACTGTTACTATATCTGTGTATATCCCAAGCTCCCATTAAGTAATATACAATCCAGTATGATAAAATAATGGCCTCTAGGGCATATATCACTAACAATCTCCCACTTGAAATAAGGCCATATACTGGCATATTGCAGACCGAAGATCTCGAATAGCCTTCTCGAACACTGTCTGAGGGATGGCCTTTGTGAGTGGATCTGCAGTGTTGTTCTCCGTATCTACTATCCTCACCTCGATCTCCTGGGATCAACGATCTCCCTGATCAGGTGGTACCACCTCAAGATATGTCTGGATCTCTGATGAGACCTGGGTTCCTTCCCTAAAGCTATAGCACCATATTTTGTCGCAATACTAAAGTATTGGACCAACAAATGGAAGGAACCACCTGAAGTTCAATTAAGAACTTCCATATCCAGACTGTCTCTTTTGCGGCATCTCATCCAGCGAACTACTCCGTTTCCATCGCTGAGTCTGCAACGGTGTCCTGCTTAGAGCTCTTCCAACAGACCGCCCCTTCACTGAAGGTAAAGCCATAACCCAATATGGACTTGGAGTCATCCTTATCACTCTTGAAGCTGGAGTTAGCAAAGGTCTCGATCTGGAGGTCCTTTTCTGCCATTCACCAAGAACATCTTTTTAGTCCTTCTCAGGTACTTAAGAATGTTCTTTACTGCTTCCCAGTGCTTCTCCCCTGGGTTTGACCGATACCGGCTTACCACGCTCAGTGCGTAACCTACATCTGGTCTGGTACACAACATCGCATACATTATAGTGCCTACCGCAGAAGCGTAGGGTATAATCGTCATGCGAGCCTTTTCCAAATCAGTCTTGGAAGACATCTCTTTAGAGAGGGTGATTCCGTAACAAGCCGGTAGACTACTGTGCTTAGAATCGTCCATACTAAATATTTTCAGTATGGTGTTGTTGTACCTTGACTGTAAAAGTCCCACCATCCTCTTTGATCTATCACGATAGATCTGGATCCCCAGAATGTAATTGGTATCACCCAGGTCTTTCATTGAGAACCTCTGTGACAAGAATCCTTTGACTGATTGTAGCATAGGAATGCCATTTTCTATCAAGAGAATGTCATCCACGTACTCAACGAGGAATTCCACAGTTCTTGCTACAATCTTATTATAAATGCATAGTTCATCTGGATTTTTGATAAAGTCGAATTCTTTGACTGTCTCAATAAAAACAGATGTTCCAACTCCGCGGTGCCTGCTTCAGTCCATAAATGGACTTAAGCAACTTGCACATTATCCCGCTGCTCCCACTCTGATTGAAACCCTCTGGCTGATCCATATAGACGCACTTTACCAAATTACCATTTAGAAAAGCCGTCTCTACGTCCATCTGCCGGATCTCAAAATCTTGGAAGGCAGCAATGGCAAGAAGGATCCGAATGGATTTGAGCATGACACCGGAAAAAAGTTTTCATCATGGTCCAAACCAGGTCTTTGACGAAAACCTTTTGCGACAAGTCTAGCCTTATAGGTTTCAACCTATCCATCTACACCAATCTTCTTTCTGAAGATCCATTTGTAGCCTACGGGTTTCACCCATTCTGGAGCAATGTTCAAAGTGCATACTTTGTTGGTGTAGATGGAATCCATTTCGGTCCATATTGCATCCAGCCATTTTACCGAGTCGCCGCTCTGAATGGCTTACTGGAAGCTAGTTGGCTCATCATTGTTAATGATGCAATCCACTCGATCCCCGTCTATGAGAAACTCATAGTATCTCTCGGATGGATGAGACTACCTACTAGTCCTACAGATTGGCGTAGGGATGTCCGGTTCTTTTGAAACCTCTGGTTCTACCATACTTTCAGTAATAATTTGTGGTTCTGGATTTTCTTCTTGTTCTATTGCGCTCCTACTATTTCCTTTTAAAAAATTGAATTTCCAAAAAAATGGGCATGACGAGGAACAAAAAACCATTTGTTCCTCTGCGTAATAGGAAAGATACCCCCTGGAGTTCTTTGGGTATCCCACAAACTTACACAGTACTGAGCGTGCCTCGAGCTTGTCCGCATACTGCTTTTCAACAAAAGCTGGACATCCCTATATCTTCAGATAAGATAGGATTTCTTCCCACTCCACATATGATATGGTATAGTAGGCACAGTCTTGGTAGGAACCTTATTCAAAAGATATGCAGCTTATTCTAGTGCATAACTTCAGAAGGATCGCGGAAACTCAGTATTACTCATCATGGAACGAACAATATCCAATAGGGTTCTGTTCTGCCTTTCCTATACACCGTTGTGTTGTGGTGTGTATGGAAGAGTAAGCTGAGAGAGAATTCCATTCTCTTTTAGGTAATCCAGGAACTCGACAATTAAGTTTTCACCACATCGATCAGATCTCAGCGTCTTGATACTTTTGCCTATTTGTTTTTCCACATCATTCTTATATTCTCGGAATTTTTCAAAGGGTCTCAGATTTATGCTTCATCAAGAAGATATGTCCTAACCTAGAGAAATCATCCGTAAAAGTAATGAAATAGGAATAACCACTTCATGCATCTGTAGATATTGGACTACACACGCCGCTGTGTATGAGTCCCAAAAGCTCGCTCTCTCTTACTCCATGTCCAGTGAACGGAGTCTTTGTTATCTTTCCTATGAGACAAGATTGACAAGTTGCATAAGACTGATATTCGAACATATCCAAATATCCCTCTTTATGTAACTTCGACAACCATGTTTCATTGATGTGACCTTGCCTACAATGCCATAAGAAAGTTTTATTTAATTCTGGAGACTTTCTTTTAAGTGTGTTCTGGACGTTTGAAAACTTGAACTTGATTCAATATATATTGTCCTCTAGTGTACCTGACCCAATCAAACTTTGATTTAGGTGGATGTGAACCACATCGCTTACAAACTAGACTTGGTACACACAAACAGTTATGTAGAAACAATATCTGCCCACTTATCAATTCTAGGTGATATACCCTACGGATACAACGTCCACGCTCATTCCGTTAGCAACCCTGAGAGTCATATCATCTGTCCTGATAACTCTACGGTTTCTCAAAGCCTGTAATGAATTACAGATATGAGATCCCGATCCGGTATCTTGTACCCAGGAAGCAGAGTTAATTGACAAACTGTTTTCAATCACCAACACACCCGAAGTCAAAGCCACAACATGCTTCGGATCCTGGATTCTGGCTTTCCAAGCCCTGCATCCCTTCTTCCAATGCCCTTTCCCGTAACAATAGGAACATCCATCCTTCCCTACAGTTAACCCCCGAAACTTTTGCCCTTCCCTTTACTTCTATCTTACCGACATCGCCTATCGGCTTTGTGGAGGTCTTCTTCTTCTCACCCTTGGCATCCGCCTTAGATCCAGAAGAGGAAGATTCCCCAATAAGCAGAGCGGGTATTTCCCTGGTTTCCTTCAAGGTGCCCTTAACTGGAAGTATAAATTTCTTCCCCTGGACGTAAGTAGGACGTACGGACTATAGAATCATGTCAGCATATGATTCGTTCTCCAACGTGGTCTCCAGGTCCGTGAGCTTTTTAATATAGCTAATCATTGTAGGGACGTGGTCCCCTACAGATGATCTGACAGGCAACCTCGCTTGAAGCAATTCCTTTGAGGTATCATATCTTGCGATACGAGATTGCTCTCCGTATAAAACATTGTTATGGAGGAAGATGGAGACTAAGTCCATCTTCTCATGCTGCCTTTGGTATACACCATCAACTGAGGCCTACACGAGGCACTTGGTATTCACACCGTCCTTTTCCCTTGTCTTATAGATATCCTTATCCGTGACGGTGGAAACTGGACCTGGGACGGCGGGGGCTTGAGTAGTAATGAGGTGGTCCAGCTTGTCATAGGTAATGGACATCTGGACAAACCTTTGCCAGTTATTATAGTATAGCTCAGTCATTTTATTATCTATCTGTAACCTAATCTGGTCACCTGGTCGCTGCAATTAGGAGAGAGAAAAGAATACACTTAGCATTATGCTCTTACAAATTTATATTGGTTTTTAATTTATCTAAACAGGATGGCTCCCACTGTTTCTCGAATTCTTCTTCAAACCATAAAAGAAGAATTAGTCAGGATTAATCTTACCTTATAATACTTACTTAACCGTTCGGCCAGGCTAGTGTCGGTACTTCGAGAGAGGTTTTACAATGCTTTCGTGAAGTTCCTTAATTAAATAACATTTTTCCCTGGAGGCGTAGCCCCGCTAACACTGTTCTAGACACCTACTTAGTTTGTAGTATTGTTCATTAAGTGAAGACTCTCCCGAGAAGTCATAGATACTCACAGTATGATCGGGATCCAAATATCATTGTGTGATAATTCTGAAGGAATCCTACCAATATTATCACACTCCAAATGGTATGCAGCACTAGCAAGTTTCAGCTTCCTTAGAAACTCCCGTTGTGGATTTCTGCCCCATGCTCTTATGACCTTGATGAAAGTCAACAAATCACAAGTCACATGTCAAGTTATACCCATCATTGTCCAGGTTAATTTGAGCCCACCCGTATATTCCCTTGACGAAGTTCAACAAGGTAATACGACTGTCCCAAACCAACGCATCTATCTATACTACATATGAACACCCAGCAGCTACCAATCACTATGCCTTGATGAAAGTCAAAAAACATAGCTTGAATACTATTGAATATTCATATGAAATGAAGGAGGTCTATGGCTGGTTTTAGCGAAACCGTGAACGTAGTGAACTTGATATAATCGAAGGAACCCGATAGCTTTTAAAAGGAGTGGTTTAAGCTCCGCGTTTAAAAGTCTCCTGTTTTAAAATAACCGAGTGGTTTTAAAATTTGTTCCAATGATTCAGCTTTGGTTTGTTTTCTTTGCATTAATTTAATGCAGTCCCATCAATTAACCTACCATTGCAGAAAATAACGAAAATACAACGTACACTTCTACCATCCGCATTCACCATGGAGCCCCATCATCTCCCGTTAGGTTACTTAACTAACGATATAGCGGGGGCCAGACTAGCATGGATGAAAAACATAAGCAAAGTCTATTATATAATATATATAATAATATCCATCAAATGTAATGATAGGCATTCCAGATCACAGATGAACACATTGGATAAACTAGGAATTCCGCGTTTCGTTTGAGCCTGTAACGAAAGACAGATTCCATGGTCATGATGAATAGCCAAACCCCACCCTACACCCCTATGGGTGCGACAAAATACCCGCCAAATACCCGAAGTGAAGCAATCTCCCTCAACAAAATGAGCAGGCCACTCGGCACTTCAAAGTACCCGGTAGTTTGTGTACCCCACCTTGGGTCTATCCTAAGGGCAAAAACAGTAAAAGAAATAATACAACGGTGGCTACAAGCTCAACCCGGATGTGCCCCGCAAAAATAATATTACATCACTTTACAAATTTACATCGAATGAAAGAATGAAAACCCTCATCTCACATCCCCGTCTATTCATCCACGATGATCCAACAAGTTCATATACACAAACCAACATAACAACATTACATATATGTGCGACCCCGACTAATTGAAGTATAGCAATTAGTCGACGTTTCCAAACATATATATACATCACAAAGTTTGTAAAGTAACTACGACATTAGAATTCCGCACGCAATTAGCAAACTTAACCAATTTTCCAAAACTTGAAAATCCAATGAGCTAAAGTTCCCAAAACGATCGTTTTAAGCCAATCCGGGAGTCGAAACGAACTCGAAACCCGCCCGAACCTTCGCGGGAAGTTATAGCAAAAAATTAACTTCAAGTCGGGGGGCCTAGAGGGGGTACCCTACCCCTGAGGCCACCATGAGGTGGCCATGGGGTGAGGCAGACCCGAAACTGCCCAAGGTGGGGCAGTTTCGGGTCCCCACCGCCAAGACCACCTTGTGGTGGTCTTGGGGAGTGGTCACAGCCGTTAGGCCCTCCTCGAGTGTCCCCAGGATGCGCACGCTCCACCCCGCGGCTTCTCGGTTCAAACCGTGAGCCCGCGGGGTGTGCAAACAACTCAAAACTTCATTTTTGAAAACTGTTTTTTCGGCAGTTTTTGCGCGATAAAAAACGGCGGAATTATAACATCGCTACAAGCTATCTAAGGTTTATGAGAGCCTTTGATACCATTTTAAGTCGATGTCGCGCACCCCACGTGGTCGCGGGGAGGCGGAATTTGCAAAAAAATGATTTTTACGGGCTTCGCAACACCTACTAGAACCAAGGATCGAACATAAACCCTAGCTAGCAAACTACATGAGATTTAACTACTCGGAAAGAATATTATACCTCATGATACAAGTCCTTCGGGTCTTCTCAGCTATCCTCCTCGTCATCGTAGGCTCTAATGATCGATCCGGATCATAGCTTCCTCGTCGGCTTCCTCGAATCAAAGACGATCCACCCGAGAGTCTATAGTCCGAGCTCCAGCCTCAAATCCAAGGTAACTAGGGCAACTAGCTTTCCAAACTAGATCTAGGTGATGTAGAGAATGAAGATGGATTTATTTGTCTCTTGGAACCTTAGTTTACCCAACTCATGAGACCTTAAGGGTTTTTGTTGTGAGGAAGAAGAAGAGAGCTAACTTGAGGAAAGAGAAATGGTTTTTGATAATGATAATAGAAAAACGAGATGGCTCACTTGCTATGACTACAAGCATGGCAAGAAAATATCTCACCCAAAATATCTAGTGCCATAAAATATCTCACAAGAAATATCTAGTCAAAGAGTCAAACCAAGTCAAGTGGTCAAACTAAGTCAAGTAGCCATGCCAAAATTATCATTTACAAATATAACAAATACTTTCCTCCACCTCATAATTGTTTTAATCAAGTCAATGGTCAAAACCCTAATGATGTGTCTTTTTCTATGCCCCTCTCATCCGTATATACATACCTGCATCCGTGTTCCGAGAAACACGAATACATAGAGACGAAATTGATCCATCAATATAATACTAGGATTCAGCTTAAACCAAAGCCCACTAGTATTATCCACCCGAACATCATACGCGCACAAGTGCACGTACGTGATCGAAGCCCTACCGTAAAATCATATGGCCTCTACATCTTTCACCCGATGCAGGGAAACTCTCTGTGTGGGACTCTAAAGACTCGACGGTACGCTGGCAGTGGGTTTAACCACAAGCCGCAAGCGGTACTAGCTACACGTAACGTCTACCCAGGTATCTGTCGATAAGAAGGCCAATGAGGAAACCCATCCGAACTCCTACAGAGCCTGAATGTGACAATCTCTGTACAGTCCGGTCTGTTCGTCTAAGAGTATCACATATCAGGTCTAGGAGGGCGGTAATCGTCAGACCCCTAATAGCGCAATAAGCCACGTCGAAGAGTAGCCCAATACACCCTGAGAAACTAGTGAAATACCTACCAGTAAATCTCGCTTGCCTTGGCCAAGGACTTTGTGTAATGGCCTTCTGAACATAGCGCGATATCAACCCCCAATACCGGGAGAGAAGAATCCTATCTAATCGCCACTGTCTCCAAGTGCTTCGGGACTGCACCCAACTACTACCTGTTTGCGTGACACCTTTGAGCCGTGGTAGGATAGTAATCAAAGTACAGTAGGAACACACTCGAGGCGAAGTAGCAGTGTCAAGTCGACGGACTAAGCTATACTCATGTCACCTAGGAACTGCTACCCGACGACAGGTATAATACCCACCAACAGTTCCCGACGAGTCATGTCCAGTGTACTCATAACCTAATGAGCACCTGCATACTATCTCCAGTACGACGTACTAATGGCTGTGGGACAGACCATCTCCCCTGCTGGGATGAGAGGCGTATACACTAACATACTGTGGAGTACCGATGCCCCATCTCGATAATCCTATGACTAGGGACCTGTATAGGATATGCTTATAGATTACCCAGCCCCACCAGTGTGACTGCCATCACAACGCTGGTAATCAAGCAAAGATCCTAAGGGCTATACCAATATGTATAAGCGATATGCTAAAAGAAACACATGCACATATTGAGGTAGAAACAAACCAGGTAGCATACTATCATTTTGAGCAAGACTGTTACTATATCTGTGTATATCCCAAACTCCCATTAAATAATATACAATCCAGTATGATAAAATAATGGCCACTAAGGAATATATCACTAACAACAAATACAGATCAATGAGCAAGGGAAGGGACACATACACTTGATATACTTGGATGCACTTTTTGTTTATTTTCCATTTTGTTCTTGTACATAGCTAGTTCACCTTGAGTTCTTTACCTTCTCTTGATCTTGCAACCTCTTCATTGAGCTTGCAAGTTTAAGTTTTGGTTATTGAACTCATGGTTTGTATCATAACTTGGACTTAATAAAGCTTTCATTTTGCACTTGGGTTCTTAGTATTTATCTCTTTTACTTGCAATTTATTTCTTGCCATTTACTTACTTGCAATGTTGCTCTATTCTTTTCTTTTATCATTTCATTTGCTCTTTCTTTTTGTTGTTTTGATGGTTTGTAAATAATGGTGTTGTTAGGAAAAAGAATGGTATTGTAAGTTAAGGTTTTCTTTTCTCATTTCCTTTGCCCGATATTTTCGAATTGAACTCCGCCCAGATCTTACGCAAGCACTCCGTTAGGCACCCTACCCTACCAAGATATCGGTGATCCCTAACCGTGACCAGTTGCGTTCGGTTTGGCCGGAGGCGAAAGTCAAGAGACATAAACGGACGAACAAGGGTCAATAAGCCGGATTTCACTAATACCGTACTTAAGCACCCTAATCCACATCGTTGCCAATTGCTCTAGCTTCAATAGTCAAGCTTGGCACAAAGGATTGAGTAAGTACTTCCCTAACTTACACTAGCCTATCTATTCTTAACAATTTTTACTTTGCATATACAAACACTTAGGTTAGAAACGAACCACTCCGAACCTCGCATTAACTCGTCATAACAAGAATGCGAAATGCACCGTCTCCCTACGGACGACCCGTACTCATCGCGGCTAGCTACACGCGACGCCGTCTTGATTGCGGTTAATTTTAGAACTTAAATACGGCGCGCGCAAGCGCGCAACAATCAAATGGCGCCGTTGCTGGGGAGACGGTAACGTTTTTATTCTTGTTATTTTGGATTAATCTCTGTATATCATGTTTATAATTCTAACACCATTCTAAAAACAAACAAAAAAAATCAAAAATTTTCAAAAAAACTAAAACAAAAGTTAACAATTCTAACATTTTGCTCTCTGGAAATTTGACCTGCTAACATTTTGGGACTAATTAAAAAAGTTAAACAATAACATTGAGACACTAGTAGAACACTAAGACATCAGAAGAAATTTGGAGCCCAAACTCAAAATTCCATCCGGCGAGATCCTTCTAAAACCCGGCGCAACCGGTCTTCTTTTCTTAATTGGCTCCAAAATTTTGAGTGCTACTCCAGTGTTTTATTATTATCTCAATTTTATTGTTTGATTTTTATAATTTTGAGTGTGCAGGAGTTTGGGCATTCATATCGCTTTTTCGCACTAAAAATCCGTTTTTCCGATATTTGCGGATTTTGACGGATTTGCGAACTGCGTTCATGTGGAGAAAAGTGTACATTCAAAACTAAGGTGATTGCGAAGTACAGTGCCAAAGATCCGGGTAGTTTGACCCGCTCAAGAGAACTTTTCAAGCTAGCCAGATTCAATTCAACGAGGGTTTCTTAACCCGAAAACTTATCGGTACATATTTCCTAACACCTTCTTCTCAAATCCGACGCATCCAATATATTATCTTTGCAGGATTCTTTGCAAGTTCGTTGTTAAACGCCAAAAGTGACTAACCCGTATTTGTTGCAGTACCATGCCTAAACATAAAAAACGGTTGTTTGATACTTTGAATAACTTTTTCATTAACTTACGCATTGCATCCATTAATACGGACTTAAGGGCAAGCGAACCCCACAACATATGGTAAAGGATTTCACCAGCTTTTCCATGGCCCACAAATCATGAAATTGAGCATAATGTTTACCCGCATAAATTTTAAAAAGAAACTAGACTTTAAGCCTGTAAGGACTTTGCGCTCATTAGGAGAAGTTAACTATGTTTAGAACACCGCTTAACGGTATATCGTTCACGGGGTGTCTAGAAAAGTTTTCACGGGGAAACCGCCAAAAGAGAAGGGGTTATCTAATAAAAGAATTTTGCGAAAGCATTGGAAAACCTCCCCTTATCTCTGCGCTTACCTGGCCTCGTGATCAGTATACCTTGAACCCGTTTCTCGACACAGTTTTACTTCGACAATCAAGTTCTTGAACAAGTCTAGTTGACCTAGGTGAACCCTAGACCGATTAGGTGTGTGGTATTATGTCATGATTATTTTTCTTCTTTTCGTTTTGTGTGTATATTTCATACTTTTGTTGATAACTGACATATAAAAAAAGCTCACATTCTTTGTCCTCTCATTTTCTTTTTTTCTTCTCTTCATATCATGGGTACCCCACATAGACCAACTCTCGCCGAACTTTGGTACCCTCAACCAGACATTACTTCATATAGATCTTGCTTTGGTCGAATTTCGAACGATCCCTCCATACCCAAACTTTCTTTGAGAGATCGGATAGACAAGTCTAGGACAAACAATTAGACTCCGCGGTCCACTTCGTATCAACCGTTTCAACCTCCCCCACCTTCTTATGTTAATAACCCTTTTGAGAGTCATGTTGCAACTCCGAAACCCATGTCCATCACTGACCGAATTGAACAATCTCGTAGCCGATCTTTCACTCCTTTCACCATTCCAAATTCAGTAGGACAACAATTACAATCATCTTCATATCAGAATGTTGATTCTAATCCTGTGCATTTTTCACATCCATTAGATTCTTACCACTCCTACCCGACTTTTACACCTTCCCTAGACATTGCTTCTGAACAGCCTTTAGAAAGTTTCACGTATCCAAAAGAATTTGAATCTTTTACTGAAACCCCTTCACAACCCATGTCTAGTCTTGAGCAAACTTTGGAAGAATTTTGGGTAGCGTCGTGCGAACAGATGGTGGATTTGAATGCTTCTATGGCCGCCCTCATACAACCTAACGAACCGGCAGCTAGTTTCCAACTAGCTCCGAATTTTCTAATGTATGATGAGGCGATTGGAAAGTTTGCGGATTTGAGTCATGAGAGTGAGCGGTACACCCTTCCAAATCAAACCTATCCATTGCAAATTGAATTCCACAACTTCGGTTTTGAAAGTCTATCGAGTGTCCCAAATGATTCACCAATTGAAGATAGAATGTTTAATGAGTTGCGCGGCTTTGTAGTGTTTGATTTACCGGATTGTGAAGGGACTTTGTCAAGTGAAACCACACCCAAACCCTTTGACCTCTACACCTCTATCCTAGAACCATAATTGATTGAAATCCATGCTTTTGATGAGGTGTTTGAGAAATTTTATTTTCACTTGATTGAAGATATCGATGCTGGGAATATTTTGGATGATGAACCTGCAGTTTTGGATGAGTTTTTCTCACCAATTCATCATGTCCTTTCACTTCCGTGTGGACATCATCCCGAGTCATTAACTGTTTTTCCCGAACTTCATATGCGTCTAGTTATTGATGATAAATGCATGGATAAGTTAATTTTTGAGGGGAATATTGAGGAAATTTTTTAGGATGAACCAGTTTTACTTGATGAGTCGGATTTTCCAATTCATCATATCCCTTCTATTGACTGTGTACACCCTCCTGAATCTTTAACCGATACCATTCCTCGATCACTCCCCTCCATTCTTTTCATCATTCCCACCTCGCAAGACACCATATCATTTTCATTTCCTGTGTCTGGTTTACCAAGTTCGTTCTACCCATGTTTTCTCACGAATCTTGAGAGCTTTGACCCCATTTCTCAACGGGTTGATAGATTAGTACAATTGATTTTTACACATCGGTCATTACAAATTGTACTAATTTATTCACGTCATTTCCACCCTCAAGTTCGTATTCCATTTCTTTTTCCCCTCCGCCATTCTCCTCCACCGAGACCGTATCCTACTTCTATCCTCATATGGTCTCGCGTATTCTCCATTTCTTTCCTCTCCGCATTCTTTCACCAACCTGCACATTATCGCGATAATTTTTTTTGAAAGGTTGGTGTTAACTTTTGGCATGTGTAAGGCCCTGTATAGATTAAAAACTGTTCCCTCCCCTAACCTTGAACTTCAACGCTTAACAGTGGCAACACTGTTTCACTTAAGTTTTTAGGGGATCTTTTTGTGTATATATTTTTGGTTTGACTTTTGTTTTGTATAAAAAAAACATGGGAGCGCCGACAATTTTGACCCTCTTGGTATAGTCTGACAGTGAGGGCACTGTCAAGTTTAAGTTTGGGGGTATGCTCGGTAAGCTTTCTACCTTCGCATTCATATGTATATTTTGCATTTACATACTTATTAAAAAAAACCATAAAAATCGAAAAATTTTACAAAAATATAAAAACTTTGTCGTCAAGTTAGCTAATATGGTAACTTAGATTTTTATTCTGAAAATTTAGTTGATGCGTTATAAATAACTAAATCCTAGGCTTAGGAATTGAAAACCCTAAAAATAACCCTCCTTCTGTTTAACCTTGGTAATTATATACCCTTGCAGTTTTTTTAGAAGTAGGTAATCTTGAGTTCGGTTCTTGATTAAATTCAAATTAAAGGGAAAGTATTGAAAGCTTTACTGAAGGATAAATCTGAAAAATAGTTTCTATTCTAGAGTCCAAATTTAGAAAGTATATACCCTATAAACTGCACATACACGCACCTTGAAACTTGGGATAGTAGATGATACCTAGAAATACTCTTACCTGAAAACTTAGTATGAAAGAAAAAACGGTATTTAAAGCTAACCACCATAAGAGCATCATTGAAAAATATATCCGGTCTTGAAAAAGAAAAATAAAGAAAAAAGGGAAAAAATAAATAAATTCAAGACCTGGAAACTGCTATTTACGCTTTAAGCTCACACATTCAGTAATCGGTCGTTAGTGTTTCAAGAAGCATTAATAGTCGCATGAAAGGTGTGTGAGCAAAACCGTCCATCATTAACAAAAAGAAGTAGTATTAGGTATTAGGGGCAAGAGTATTATAGCTTGAATTGAATTCTTAAAGTGTAAGGGTGAAATTTTACACACACGTAGGGGTATACAATCGATGTTTGTAGAAAAGATAGGAATAAAGAATAAGACTTATGTTTTCCGTAAAGATGATAAAAATCCCTGATTGGAGACCGCACTTTAGAAGGAAAACTCAAGAGAAGCCGAGATCTTTCTAAACTGTAAAAACATATAGGATCTGAGATTGAATAAATAGGAGGCGTGAAACATAAGGGTTGAATAATTCTATCTTAGGATGATAGCATTTCTAACCTAGATACTAAACTGTAGGAGTAGAATCGACATTAACTTATGAAACTAGCTTGACGGAATTTTGTGGGTGTAATCCGCTGAAAACCCTTAGAAGACAACACTCCTCTTACTAGGGACACCTAGAGGTTTAACGGCTTATTGCATGATCTCAGTGCAATCGCGTTCCCTGCGAAAGTGAGGTTAGGATTTTGTTTTGCTCGGAACGAGCAAAAGATAAGTTTGGGGGTATTTGTTTATCACAAAAAACTGCATTTCAATACCACTCTTTTATTATCTGTTTTGTTATATATCGTACCTATTAACCAGTGTCTGCTCAGTAAATACAGATTACAGGTATCCGTGACACAATACTGAAAACACACTCAAGATCAAGGATATAACGTTTGTGAGCCGACACTGCAACCGGAACTGCAAATCGATCGATATCCAAAGAGTTCTTTTATAACAAATAAATGTGTACACAATTTTGGTCCAACACAATACAAGTGTCCACATAACTCTTTTGCACATGGACCATGGTGGGGGCTGCCTTACACAAGTTGGCATACACAAATGATGACTTGTGCAAGTAGTAGGCACACATGGGGGACATGAATGATAAATGCAAAAAATTGTGATGTGATATAAAGCTACATATTTCCCTCCAAATCCCTAAATGCAGACCAGGTTCAGATAGACAAATCAAACAGCACCAGTGGAATTGTTGAGAGAACACTAGACCACCACACCAACATGAGCCAAATTGCTCGAACTAAGCCCGGCGACTTCCCTCTTAAATCCGGTGCCACCGGTCCCCCCAGCTCCATTCATCCCCAATTTTATTCTGTCCATCCCTTGCTGTCACATCATCTTATTTTTATTGTTTGTTTAATCTTATTTTGGGCCTATAAATACAGATTAGTGAGCAAGGGAGGTGACACATACACTTGATATACTTGGATACACTTTTTGTTTATTTTCCATTTTGTTCTTGTACATAGCTAGTTCACCTTGAGTTCTTTACTTTCTCTTGATCTTGCAACCTCTTCATTGAGCATGCATGTTTAAGTTTTGGTTTTTGAACTCATGGTTTGTATCATCACTTGGACTTAATAAAGCTTTCATTTTGCACTTGGGTTCTTAGTATTTATCTCTTTTACTTACTTGCAATTTATTTCTTGCCATTTACTTACTTGCAATGTTGTTCTATTCTTTTCTTTTATCATTTCATTTGCTCTTTCTTTTTGTTGTTTTGATGGTTTGTAAATAATGGTGTTGTTAGGAAAAAGAATGGTATTGTATGTTAAGGTTTTCATTTCTCATTTCCTTTGCCTGATATTTTCCAATTGAATTCCGTCCAAACCTTACACAAGCGCTCCGTTAGGCACCTTACCCTACCAAGGTATCAGTGATCCCTAACCGTGACCGGTTGCGTTCGGTTTGGCCGGAGGCGAAAGTCAAGAGACAAGAACGGACGGATAAAGGTCAATAAGCCGGATTTTACTAATACCGTGCTTAAGCACCTTAATCCATGTTGTTGCAGATTGCTCTAGTTTCAATGGTCAAGCTTGGCACAAAGAATTGAGTAAGTACTTCCCTAACTTACACTAACCTATCTATTCCTAACAACTTTTACTTTGCATATACAAACACTTAGGTTAGAAACGAACCACTCCGAACCTCGCATTAACTCATCATAACAAGAACGCGAAACGCACTGTCTCCCTGCAGACGACCTGTACTCATCGCGGCTAGATACACGCGACGCCGTCTTGATTGCGGTTAACTTTAGAACATAAATACGGCGCGCGCAAGCGCGCAACAATCAGATGTCAACAACCCCAATTACTGCTCCTATCACAGAATGGTGAGCCATCCAATTGAAGATTGCTACGTCTTCAAGAACTGGGTCGAAGACCAGTATCAACAGGGGAAATTCGCGTTGTCTTATAACTAGAGGGTAAACCCACCCCAGAAGCACACTCTCAAAAAGGTGGATGCGCAGGGGCATCATGCTCACTCATGGAAGAAACTCCGTGGGAAATTGTTCTTTCAGCAAAAACCAAAAGAATGCTGAAACATTTACAAGCATGTCCGGCAGTCAGGTGGAAAAGCCCACTTGAACCTGAAGTAATCGAAGGGATGCTAAAACCTTGCCCCATGCCAAAAATTGTTGATGAGGGGAAAAGCCCCCAAGTCAAGCTTTCAAAGTTTTCGAAGAAAAAGAAGAAGACCAAGAAGCCTGTGCAGCCTGCCAAGTATGACGACAAGCGCACAGATCTACAAAAATACATTGACGCGCTGGAGGAGTACAACCAAAAGATGCAAACACCGGTCACGCTAGAAGAACTCCCCAAGCATATTCTTGAGGTCGAAGATAGTGACAACGATGAGGAAAATGACTCATCAAAATACACCGAAGACCGTGTAGCAAGTTGCCACATGATCTCCCATTCGTCGTTATATAATGAAGAAACTCCTTCAGCGTCAGAAAACAATGCAGAGGAACTTGGGGCAAAATCGGCGCTAAAATTCCCGGAACTGGCAGAAGACCTGATCGATAGGCTATTAAATGAAGCCTTTCAAAAAAGAAAAGTTGACTGAGAATGCAAGACAGCCATATATGAAAAGGATAAGCATCAACGTCAGGATAAAGAAGTTGTTGTGATGACAAGTCGTAAAGTACTGCAACCAAACTAAAGCACACCTGCTACAAATAAGAGCAGGATCAAAACAGAGAAGCGGTTCGCCAAAGCCCTGTCAATGGGGATGAAGCTGCCACCTCTCGTAAGGAACACTCCCGGGGTCATATGCCTCGATGGAGAAGATGCATGTCCAAACTACTGCCTATATCATCGGAGGGTCACTTACCCTACCGAGGAATGCAGTGCCTTCAAGAAGTGGTGGTAAGGATACGTTGCCCACCAAAAACACTTCAAGAGGATGAAGCGCGAAGCTCATGCTCGTCAAAAACAAAATAGTGCGACAAATGTGCATGAAGAAACGACTGGCAGCTGTCATATGGTTGGTACCAGTTCGGAAGGGGAAAAACCCCAAGTTCTTACCTTCGGGAGCGATTATGAGGACAAAATACCCCTCAGCCCTCTCTTCAAAGACTCCACCTCCGAAAAAGAAGAGGAGGAGTAGAACTGCGAGAATATTCAGCTGCGTAATCGCACGCCGCCCGAGAAGAACCTCGGACCTACAAACAAAGGTTCGAATAAAAAAGGGAAAGGGAAAATCCCTGAGGAAATTGCCCTCGATGAAGAAGCAGTCAAAGAGCTCGCAGCAAGAGACCCGCCTAAGAAAAACAAGGTAGATTACAACGTCCTAGCACATCTGGGGAAAATATCCTCACAACTGAGCATATTGGATGCTCTCCTCCTATCCAAAGAGGCACAAGATTCCCTGATCAAGGCATTGCAAGAGCCCGATCAGTTCCAAGCTTTCTTCGCAGAAGGGAAAATGAAAGATGAACTGGCAGAGGTCCACACGGCTGACATTACATTCAACGATGAATATCTCCTCCTCGATACGTGCGAACATAATCTCCCGTTATACGTCACCGGATACTGCCACGACATCAAGATAGGGAAAATCCTTGTCAACAACGAATCCTCCGTTAACCTGCTCAACGTAAGAGTGCTGAAGGAGATTTGCATGAACGTTCAACACCTCTCCCGAGATAAAATTACCATTTCCGAGTTTGACTCACGGTCATCACGGAAACTTAGGTCCGTGATACTGACGCTATGCTTCGGGCTGCTCGTCACTGACATCAAATTTCATGTCATTGACGCCAAGACTTGCTATAACGCTCTGTTCGGCAGGCTTTGGTTACATGAGTACAACGTCATCCCTTCTACACAACATCAGTGTATGAAGTATTTCAAAGATGGCTCAGAGCACACCGTCTCGGGAGAGCTAAACCCCTCGGTAAACGAAGAGCGGAAATATGAAGACGCAAAATACTTCTTACCAGACTTCAAAGATACGGAAAGGTGTCATAAGCCGGAGGATAAACAGAAGTCCGTCGCCACTATCCCGATCTTTGGGAGCGATACCGAGGAAGATGAAGAAATAGTCTACTCGTGGTAGCCCCAGAAAGAAAACAATAAGCCCAGACTATCTACTCCTATTTTGGTCTTTGGCAGCGAATCAGATGATGAGGAAAACACAATGTTCTCCGTCCGTCCGTCAATACAAACTTTTGCTGGAACAAATCAGAGTCTAAAAATTACAATGGCTCTGCCGCGGCATTATAAGTAATTTGGTGCGCTCCATACACACAGCGTATAAGAACTGCAAACTTTCTATGTACCTCCCAGGCGAAGAGGTGAAAAAGCGATCCTATTCTACCAATCTACGGAAAATAAAGTATAAAAAGAAGTCTGGCATGGTGTCGATTTTGCATTCGACAGGTTTCAACCAATCCGCCTGCCAAGATACTATTCAGAGGGATTGAAAAGACTATTAAGATACCAAGGTGTACCTCTCGAACAAACTGTTCGACAAGCCCAATTCTACAAAAAGATTTGGGATATTCACAGGACTCAGTGAAAGATGCTCAATGGGAAGATGGAGACAATCGGGCTCGGATATGTTCGTTCCAAGAAACGGGAACAAATCCACAGTTGCCACGTCGTAAACAGCTCGAGTGAAGCGGAAAACGCTCTTCCAAATAACTGTGACATCGAAACAGAGCGAAATATCGCTCTAAGAACATTAAGTCTGTCGCTCGAAGAACAAATCGACAAGCTAATAAAAGAAGCTTGTCAAAAGAGCCGGGATAATCACAGCTGCGTGATGGCCATTTATGAAAAGGCCAGGATGCAGCGTCTCAGTCAGCAATCTGTGGAGAAAAAAGACTATAATTCTTTTCATCCCCGGCCCACTGTATGTTCTCGCGAAAGGGGAATATCCTGAAATGGAGACAAAAACAGGCCAAAGAACGCAAACAATGTTCGAAAACATCAAAGCAGATCCAAGACACCGTGCAATCTAGAAAAACTCGATTGGAGCCCGTCCTTTATAAAGAAGATGGGTCGGGAATACTCTTTCTCTCAAGACAAGATAAGAAAAATATTAAACCTTATCATGAAGCATCAAATGATGATACTTCCGGAGTCTTAGCACCCCCAAACAAATAAACGAGGTCCATCATCCGGATTATTGCTCTTACCACCGAGCAATAGGTTATCCCTTTAAAGACTGCTTTACCTTCAAAGACTGGATAGAAAACCAGTATCGACAAGGCAGATTTATATTATCTGACTGCTAAAGGGTAACCTCACCACAAAAACATGAGCCGAAAAGGACCATACCGTCAAGATAGGACCAGCTCAACATCAAAAAGGGAAGCAAACTCGTACCTGCCATATGATAACACTCTCAAAAAAGGGAGGGCACGAGACTATGAATGATCTCTACAGGTGCTTTGCAAATGAAAACGAGGACGAGATAATCTTAGAGTTTCCACCAGCACCAAAAGAGCTGGAAGATGGGATACACACCACGGCGGACAATCTAAGAAAAATTGACTTAGGGACGGAAAATGATCCGAGACCAACGTTCGTCAGTGAACTGCTATCTAAAAACAGGTGGCCACATTAAAAGATGTGCTCATGAAATATAAAGATTGCTTCGCCTGGAACTATTTTGAAATGCCAGCTCTAGATCCAAAAGTGGCAGTATATAAACTGGCCATATCACCGGACATAAAACCAGTCAAGCAGGCGCCAAGAATAATGCAACTCGAACTTAAGATGAGCAACAACGCTGAGGTCAAGAAACAAATCGACTCCGGGTTCATCTAAGAAGTTCAATATCCCGACTGGATCGCTAACATCGTTCCAGTGATGAAGAAAAATAGGACAGTGTGCATCTGCGTGGACTTTTGGGACCTCGACAAAGCTTGCCTGAAGGATGACTTCCCGATACCTGTTACCGAGCTGATGATCGATAACACGTCTACCCATGAGGAATTCTCCTTCATGGATGTATCTTCAGGATACAATCAAATAAAAATGCATCCAGAAGACCAAAAGCATACCGCCTTTCGAACCCCATTGGGCATATTCTGCTATAAAGTAATACCCTTCGGTTTGAAGAACGCTGGCACTACCTACCAGAGAGCCAGGATGAAGATCTTTGATGACCTCATCCATCAGATTGTCGAATGCTACATCGACGACCTTGTGGTAAAGAGCAAATCTCATGAGGAACATTGGAAACATCTAAAATTAGTGTTCCGGCGTCTTCGGAAGTATAATCTGAAGATGAATCCTCTAAAATGCGCGTTTGGAGTCTCCTCAGGCAAATTCCTAGGATACATCATATGTCACCGGGGTATCGAAATCCATCCTTCAAAAATCAAGGCGATTATAGAAATGCACATGCCAAGGACCCTCAAACAACTGCGGTCTTTCCAAGAAAAACTCGCATATATCCGGCGGTTCATAGCTAACCTTTCCAAAAAATGTTGTCCCTACAGTCATTTGATGAAAAAGGGGACCCCGTTCGTCTGGGACCAAAAGTGCCAAAATGCACCAGATGAAATCAAGCAATACCTGCAAAATACGCTGGTATCGACCGCTCCAGTTAAGGGAAAACCCTTTATCCTATATACAACGGCCCTCGAGGGTTCTCTAGGTGCACTATGGGCACAAGAGAACGATCAAGGAAAGGAAAGGGCTCTGTACTATTTGAGTCGAGTTCTCCTCGGGGCAGAAAACAACTATTCCCCCATCGAAAAGCATTTCCTGGCACTGATTTTCGCAATAACGAAGCTCAGACATTACGCCTTGGCACATGAAGTCCATCTCATATTGAAGGTGGATCCTCTCAAATATCTAATGTCAAGGGCCATACTAACAGGAAGCCTCGTCAAATAGGCCATCCTCCTAATGGAGTTCTCGATAACATATCGTCCCCTCAAAGCAGTGAAAGGACAGGCTATTGTCGACTTTCTTGCGGAGCATCCAATACAGGCTGACTCCCCCTTAAATTGCGAGTTGCCAGATGAACATGTATTTGATACAACTGAAGAAGAAAATGATTCCCAATAGGAACTCTACTTCGATGAAGCATCTTCCATGAAGCGACGAAAGCAAAACACCCCTATAATCAAAGCCGGGATGGGCCTTATCTTCGTGACTCCGTAAGGAGAGATATTACGTTATGCCCTCTCCTTAACAAAGCCAAGGACTAATAATGAAGCTGAATACGAAGCTTTGATAGCAGGTCTAGAGATCGCTATCAACATGTGAATCAAAGACCTCCTCATATATGAAGACTCCCAGCTGATCGTTAGCCAGGTAAATGGCGACTATCAGACAGGCAAGCCGAAGCTGATAAAATATGGCGAAAGAGTGCAGAAATTGCTGACACAAATCCCCTCCTACAACCTGAAGAGTATACCGCGTGCAGAAAATAGCAAGGCAGATGCATTGGCCAAATTGGCTAAAGAACTGGTGTCACGCCCTGCTTCCCAATGTACAGAAGCAGGTACATGACGAGGCCGCGGCGTATTTATTTCGAGAAGGTCATTTCCCGGAATAAATACGCTAAGCGTAAAATAAACAATATAAAATGACAAGAGAATAAACATGAGATTTCAAATTTAACAACTTTATTTACATTCAACTTGATTCATTTACAATACATGATTTTTAACTGAGAGAAAATACAAGGATGGAAACGCCTATACAGGCGGCGTACATAAACTGAGAAAAGGTAACTGGTCTAGGCCTGGGTCTCAGTCTGATCGTGCTCTTCCTCTGAGATGTCCATCTCTTCAGTTTCCACAGTATCTAATGAACATTCCAAGAAAACAGAGAAAGGTAGAATGCCCGTCAGTGAACTTTCGCTCGGTAAGTCCTAAGGAATGAAGTGAAAAATAAAGTGTAATGATAAGGAAAATGCATATCATGAACAATGGATTATGAAGTATGATGTGTCAGCATGTTGTGTAATGTAACATAGCGAGTTTATGTAGCATGCAGTTTTATCATAATATATATGAACAAGTATGGTAATGTATGAAAAGTAGATAAGTATGATAGCATGAACATGGTGATTGGTTGTGTATTTTTGGAGAAAGAAGAGAAGTTTAGAAGTTTTAGTAAAGTAACAGCAATCAACACGGCGTCGCGTGTAGCTTAGCTGTGGTGAATACAGGCCGTCCTCTTGGATTCGTGGAATTTTATAGTTCTTGCTTTAGATGGCTTGAAAGAAATAGAAAAAAGAAAATCAAGAAAATCAAGAAGATAGTTTCAAGATCTAATCGAAGAAAATCAAGAAAATGGTTTCAAGATCTAATTGAAGAAAATCAAGAAAATGGTTTCAAGATTTAATTGAATTATCAAGAAAATTTATATGAAGAGGGCTTGTAGGATTCTTTAGGATTTAGTAGCCATCGATGACTAATAAAGATTACTCATCTTATCTATTGATAGATTTAAAACTAGATTGATGGCGATGAATGAGGATTAGGGTTCTTTGGAAGAAACTAGGATTTCTCCTCTATTGACCCTTGTCCTTTCATTGATCTCCATTCATGTCTAGCCCTTAATAAAAGGATCGTCAATCTTATCTCAAATCGTGGTCGAGATTATCAAGAAATTGATATCGCGCCTGATAAGGATGTTTATGATTCTTTTACTAAGGTTTATAAACTTCATAAGATTTAAAAGGAGTATGGTATTTTCTCATCCATTGATCTACCTTAATCCTACGAATCCTATCAATCGGAGAATTACTCACATCATGAAAATAAAAGAAAGAATAGAGAAAGAATTCATAATGCAGAAATTGAAAGTAAGCGAATTGATAAAAATGATGATCTACCTTTATTACTCAACTTCACAATACATTTTTCCAAGTTTAAATTACAAGAGGAAGAAGAATTTGCTCTCGATCTCTGCCTCGAAGAAATAAATGTTCCGTCGATCTTCATGTCACTTGATCACCTCGAGTCTTGGACCTGTCTTGAATCGTTTGCTCGTTGACGGTGATTGGTTTCGTGTAAAGGAGACTTGCTTGATTGATCGCTTGATTGATTTCTCGATGGATTTCTTGATCTTGGATCTCAAGATCGTAGATTCTTGATCTTAGATTGGATTTTGATCTTTGAGATTGATTTTTCTTGGATATTGGATGTTTTTGATTTTAGATCTAGATCCCCCATTTGATCTGTAGCCCTCGGTCCTTTTTATAGCCCCAAAATCAGTAACATAAGCCCCTAACAAACTAAGTTAGTTACAAAGAAGATTCCAGAAAATTTCCAAACCCTAATTCCTTGAATCGGCCATAGATCGACGGCGACTCGGCCTGACTCGGCCGCGGTTCCGCCGCTTCTTGGTGAGATCTTGGCTTCAAACTTCTGGAATCTTCTCATGTTGGTATTTGGGTATTTATTTGATGTCTGGAACTTTCTTATCTCTTCCGAGTCTCTATCAGTATTTGATTCTTCAACTTTCTTTACTTTATCGGCAGATTCTTGATTCCTGATATCTGACATGAGCTAATCTTGCAGAATATCTTCAATGAACAATGTTAGTTATATTTGAGATACAATTTGATATGATAAGCGTATCAAAATATTAAGCACATTTTCTTTCATAATTTTGATTATAATATATAAACACATGGTAAATGGTATTTTGCAGATAAACTTCTAATATGTGTTATATTTATAACAAACAACTTTAGATGATTAAGAAAAGTAAGAAAATTGTCATGTTAAAAATGCAATATTTTCGACTGAACAAATACCCCCAAACTTGACTTTGATCGTCCCGAGCAAACTATTTATTTAAGAGAAGGAGAAAAGAAAATAGAAAGAAAAACTAACTAGAACAATTTCGTAGGCAACACGATTGCACTGAGCACGTGCAACATGCCGTTAAACCTCTAGGTGTCCCTAGTAGGAGGAGTGTTGTCTCCTGAGGGTTTTCAGCGGATTACACCCACAAAATCCAATAATAAAAGTGAAATGGTGAAAGTTACATATAAAGATAAGAACTATAAAATAAAAGAAGTTGAAAATAAGAGTTTTCAACTACACTAACTTTTCGGTTGCCATGAGCCCTATCTTAATGGTCATGAAAAGATGTTAGAAATCACATCATCCCTCAATAAAATATCGCCTTTAGTCTTCCTCTCTACCTTTCTTCTAAGCACCGATCATATACCCCTACATGTGTATAAAAGACATCCCTACACTCAGAGAATTCAATTCAAGCTATCATACTATTGTCTATCTACCTCAGTACTTTTAGTCGGTGAATATTTTAGATGGAATTGCTCACACATTATTCATGCGACCGTTAATACTTCTTGAGGTACTAACCGACCGATTACTAAATGTGCTCACATATTAGGCGTAATTAGCAATTTTCTCGTCTTGCAACACCTAACCCAAACCAGTTGGTCTAAAGCACCCTCTCTATATTTTTTTTATGCTGCCTTGGTGATTACAAAACCAGTGTTCATTTTTCTTCACCATTTTATACTTTTATGCTTCATTTATATTTTCTTCGTACTTTGGCTTTTAGACAAGAGCATTTCAAGGTATGCTCTACTATCCCGAATTTCAAGACATGTGTAAGTGCGTATAGTAGGGTATTAACGTTCAAATGTTTGGCCTCAAGAATATAGACTATTTTCAGACTTATTTTTATCCTCAGGTTAGTGACTTCCTTCATCTTACTAATCCTTGAGATAACGGCTCATAACTACTTATTACTAGTTTCGTTTAAGAAAACATCTAACTTTCTTGTTTTTCTCAAACTCTTCCAATCTTTTAAATGTAATTTTTCACTTTCTAATATTTCATTATCAAAGAAAAAAAAATTATGCTTATGCAAAGTGTAATGCAAAGTAATGCGTAAATAAGCACAAATCTCCTCCAAACCTGTTTGCAGCAGTGTCCTCACTGTTGTCGTCTTTTAAATCTCAAAAACCTGTAGACTTGGGAGGAAAATTTATTAACAGGGATAAAAATAAATGAACATAAAAAATCTCCCCCAAACTTATTTTTGATCATACGGATATTCAATTAAGACCTTTTTCACCCACCTCCATTCTTAGGATGAGACAATATTATTGAGACATGGAGGTGAGGCGGAGGAAATTTAGTTATGATAAAGCGGCTCCTGTAAAAACAGGACCTCCTCCGTGGGGTCAGTGGAAAAATACGGTTTTAATCTATGCCCATTCACTTTAAAAATATAACCGTTTTTAATATTTTCAACTTCAACTGCCCCGTGCGGGTATACATACCGCACCACAAATGGTCCATTCCAATGAGATCTTAGCTTACCCGTATGAAGATGGAGACGGGAATCGTAAAGAAGGACTTGTTGTCCCGGGGTAAAAGTTTTTCTAAAAAGATTTTTATCGTGGAACACTTTAGTCCGGCTCTTTACTATAACCGTATTATCGTAAACTTCATCGCGGAGTTCGCTTAGCTCATTTAATTACAGCTTTCGAAAGCTGCAAGCTTGATTGAAATCGAAGTTAAGCTCTTTAATAGCCCACATTGCTTTATGTTCGATCTCGACAGGAAGGTGGCAAGCCTTTCCAAATACTAGGCGGTAAGGAGACATACCAAGATCAGTCTTATAAGCGGTACGAAATGCCCAAAGAGCATCCGTCAATTTGGTTGACCGATAATTATGGTTTTTAGAAACTGTCTTCTCCAAAATTTGTTTGATCTTCCTATTGGAAATCTCAGCTTGCCCGCTCATTTGGGGATGATAGGACGTAGAAAGTTTATGGCTGATTGAATATTTCCGCATCAAAGTCTCGAAAGACTGATTATATAAATGCATCCCGTTGTCACTAATTATAGCGTGAGGGTGTCCAAATCGCAAAAAGATATTTTCTTTAAGGAACTTAATAACAACCTTGTTGTCATTAGTGCGACACGGTATCGCTTCCACCCATTTCGAGACGTAATCAACCGCTAACAAGATATATAAATTCCCAAAAGAGTTGGGGAAAAGGCCCATAAAATCAATACCCCAAACGTCAAAAATTTCCACAACCAAGATAGGTTGGAGTGGCGTCTCATTTCTTCGAGAAATCCGATACATGTGTTGACACCGTGGACAAGTTTTGCAATGATCATATGCATCTTTAAATAATGTAGGCCAGTAAAAAAACACATTGCAAAACTTTCTCCGCCGTTTTACGTGGACCAAAGTGACCACGACATGTCTGATCATGACAAAAAGACAAACACTATTGAATTCATCATTAGGGATACATCTGCGAATGATTTGATCGGGACAATACTTAAACAAATAAGGTTCATCCCAGTAAAAATGCTTTACTCAGGATAGAAATCGATGATTGTTTTATTTAGACCATTCGCTGGGAATAAGTCTCGTTGCTAGATAATTCACAATATCCACGAACCAAGGTTCGCAAGATACGGTCAGGAGCTGTTTGTCAGGGAAAGAGTCGTTTATTGGCAAGGTCATTATAGGTGAAGAAGAGATGCGTGAAAGATGTTCGGCTACTACGTTTTCACATCCACTCTTATCTCGTATGACAAAATCAAATTCTTGTAATAACAAGATCCAACGTATTAACCTGGTCTTAGCATCCTTCTTCGATAAAAGATGTTTTAGGGCGGAGTGGTCGGTGTAAACCACTATCGGTGAGCCAATCAAGTAAGGCCTGAATTTTTCTAATGCAAATACAACTGCCAAGAGTTCTTTCTCGGTAGTTGTATAATTAATTTGGACATCATTCAAGGTTTTACTTCCATAATAAATTGCATGTGGCATGTTATTAATGTGCTGTCCTAAGACTGCACCAACAGCAAAATCTGATGCATCACACATAAGCTCAAACGGGTGGTTCCAATCAGGAGATGATAGAACGGGGGCTGTAGTGAGGGAGCTTTTAAGTGAGTCAAAAGCAGCCTCACAATACGAATCGAAGTGAAATGTTGTATTCTTGGCCAAGAGAAGAGTTAAGGGTCTAGCAATTTTGCTAAAATTCTTAATGAATCTCTTATAAAATCCTGCAAGGCCAAGGAAGGATCGTATATTTTTGACGCATTTGAGATGAGGAAGGTTATGGATGACATCTATTTTAGCTCTATCTACCTCAATACCTTTTCGTGAAATGACATGTCCAAGCACAATACCTTCTTGGACCATGAAATGGCATTTTTCCTAATTCAAAGTTAAGTTCTTATCCTTACAGCGGGTAAGAACCGCGTCACGATGACATAGGCAATCCTCAAAGGAGTCCCCAAATATAGAGAAATTGTCCATAAATATCTCCAGAAAATTCTCGACCATGTCTGAGAGTATACCCATCATACACCGCTGAAATATAGCTGGAGCGTTGCATAACCCAAAGGGCATGCGTCTATAAGCAAAGGTACCGAAAGGATAAGTAAATATTGTTTTATCTTGATCATTTTCAGCGATGGGGACCTGGTTATAGCCAGAGTATCCGTCCAAGAAACAATAATATTCATGTCTAGCTAATCGTTCCAACATCTGGTCAATGAAAGGTAGAGGGAAGTGATCTTTTCTTGTTGCGGCATTGAGTTTCCTATAATCAATACATACACGCCACCCAATTTGGGTGCGTGTTTGGATCAACTCATTAGCCTCATTAGTTATGACCGTGATGTCAGACTTTTTAGGGACTATATGAATAGGACTTACCCATTGGCTATCAGAGATTGGGTAAATTATACCACTATCTAGGCACTTGACAATTTCTTTCTTTACCGCCTCCTTCATGACGGGATTTAACCGTCTTTGTGAGTCTCGGGTTGGTTTGGTTTCATCCATCAAATGTATATGATGTTCAACAATTAAGAGACTAATCCTTTTGATGTCTGCTATTATCCAACCAAATGCTTGTCGATTTGATCTCAAGACCATCAAAAGAGCGTTCTCTTGCTCTAACGCTAGAGAAGCGGATATGATCACGGGTAAAGACCCATTCTCACCTAAATATGCATATTTAAGATACGAAGGTAGTAGTTTGAGATCTAATGTCGGCGGAGAGACGATAAAAGGCAGGGTAAAGGAATGATACTCGGACTCCCTAAGAATTTCATAACTTGCATATATTGACTTGGAAAGTGCTACTGACTTTTGCGATGATTCAAAAAGTTCGAACTTGGGGGTGGACTCGTCAAAGGTGTCCTCACTATAATAATTTGCTAGATCAAACAATGATATACTAGTGTCGATGAGATCATTATAGCAAAATTCCTCAACCTTGCTGATGTCGGAAGCTATCTCGTTGACATAATAGACATCAATTAGATGAGTAGTCGGTTCAGATGGTTTACTTCCTAGCTTGTAAATGTTAGGTTCAATTGTCATCTTCCCGAAGGATAAGTTCATAAAACCGTTATGACAATTAATGACGGCATTAGAAGTGGCTAAGAAGGGTCGACCAAGAATCACCGGAATTTGGTTTCGTGGGTTTGCTACAGGCTATGTATCTAGAACAATAAAGTCTACAGGGAATATAAATTCCCTGACTTTTATCAACACGTCCTCTAGCTTACCCCTAGGTTGGATGATAGATCGATCTGTCATCTAGAGAGTGCCGTGGGGAGGTTTCAACACTCCCATACCTAACTGCTCATAGACATAGTAAGGAAGCAAGTTAACACTAGCGCCAAGGTCTAGTAGAGCACGATTGATATTTTTACCTCCAATAGAATTAGAGATTGTAGGACAGCCGGGGTCCTTACGTTTCTTAGGTAATTGCTGGGTAAAAGTTTTGCTTACATTACTCGTCATGAACACCTTTTTCGGCACTTGAGTTTTTCTCTTCCTAGTGCATAAGTCCTTAAGTATTTTCGCATAAGCCAGAACTTGTTGTATAGCATCTAGGAGAGGGATATTTATGTTAACCTGTTTAAATATTTCTATAATCTTCTCCATTTGTGGACTTGGTTTGTTTGCCCTTAACCTATTTGGATAAGGAGCTTTATCAATAAGAGTTGGGTCCAATATTGGAGAAGATCGAGGGGGTGAAACGAATCTCAGAATTGGAGTTGGGATCGTGTTAGGTTGACTCAAGGAGGTGGACGGAGGGTTCGAGCCTAAAGGAAAACGAAGAATAAGCTCAGAAGAAGATGGTAGATTAGACGAAATAGGGTTAGAAGTGGAAGCCGGGGTATCATTGATTGATTCCTCATTGTTAACTTGTTTACCGACTTGGTTGTTCAGCGCTCTTCCCGATCTCAACGTGGTAATGGCATTCACATTATGATGTTGTGAGTGGCCAGGATTCGGTAGAGGTTAAGATGGAAGTTTCCATTTCTCTCTAGCACTCATCGCGGCATTTAATTATGCAATTTGTGTTTCTATCAATTTTATACTCTCACCGTGGGAGGCGGAGTCCTTCGATAATGTATCGATAGAAGACTTTATATCAGCCGACGTTTGCATGGAATGTTTTATAAACATATCCAAGGTTCGTTCGAGTGCAGAGGAGTTTTCGGTACCGGCCGTTTGGAAGGAATTATTATAAGGTGCAAAATTGTTGGCCGGATTTTCAAAAGTTTGTGGCTGAAAGGGATGCTGACTCTGTGGTGGTTGCTGTTGTTGTGGAGGAACCCTTTGATAGTTATTTTGGTTTAGAACCGTATTTTGAGTTTGAGTTTGGTGTTGGTTCCAAGCAAAATTAGGGTGATTCCTCCAACCCTGATTATATGTGGAAGAATAAGGATCGTTACTAGGTCGCTGCTGAAAAGCAGCATTAGTGTGTTCTTGACCTTGAAATGGAGAATTCAAAGGACATTCTTCCGTCAGATGTGATGGATCGGAACAGCATCCACACATGGTTTTAGGGAGCATCACCTAGTTTAGGAGGCTAATAGAAATTTATTTTCCATTGCTTCGAGTTTCTTTTGCATCGCTGTCATTTCTGCTTTTACTGCGATGGAAACATCGAGCTGATGGATACCTCCCCTAGATGACGGTGGTCTAACACTTTCCCATTGCAAAGTGTGTTCGGCAAGATCTTCCAGAAATTTCCAGGCTTCACCATCGTCTTTGGACATGAAATTGCATTGGCAAATGGTTTCAAGCATCTGCTTTGTCGCTGGAGTAATGCCCTCATATATAATTCGGCACAGATCCTATCTATGGATTCCGTGATGAGGACATTGGACAAGAAGATCCTTAAACCGTTCAAAGCATTTCCAAAATGGTTCATTGGGAATCTAGGTAAACTGGTTGATTTCGCTCCGAACACAGGTGGTCTTATGATTGGGATAAAATTTCTTAAGGAATGCTATAACGAATTCATCCCAATTGGAAATAGAGTGTGCAGTTGTGTTATAAAGCCATTTTCAGGCTAAATCACACAAAGTAAATGGGAGAAGACGTAAACGCATAGCATCCACAGAAAGTTATGAAGTGCCCATCATAGCACATACGTTTTCGAATTTGGTGATGAAAACGTATGAGTCTTCAGACTCAAGCCCGTGAAATTTAGGCAAAAGGTTGATAAAATGGGGTTTGATTTCAAAATTATCCTCATTGGCTGGTGGTATAGATAGACAAGTAGAAAGGGGACCACGTATAAGGTAGCATCTCTCTTGGAGAAAGATGCGCGGTGGATTCCGCGCACTTGCGGCTGGTGGCAGAGTGGTGTTATTAAAATTTGATGGAGAACTATCCATCTCGGTCGATGTTGTGGGTGGGGAGGAAAAAGAAGAAGTAGAAGTACCGACTTCGGAATCGATAGAAGAAACGCAGATAAGATAGGCACTAGAATCCCGTGTACAACCGAGCATGCACTAAACGGGTTTAGCGCAAGTGGCAACGTTTGTGAGAATTACATAAAAAGAAATGTTTGTTTTTGAAAAAGTCGGACTTAGACAAATCACAAAAATGCATAATCAACCCTAGATCTAAGGTCACCTAGGTCAAGCACTAGAAAACTCCTAGACTTCCAGAGAACAAGTTACATGATCAATCCTCTACTACCTCTTTATCTCTCTTGTAGCCATGTAAGTGCCAGGTAAGTGGGAGGTATCCAATATACGAATCACCGTAAATAGCGGGCCTAATTAAGTAACCACTTACCTTAGACACACTTGCCTACACACCACAAAAGAAATGCGGATAAGCAGTACATTACCCACAACCTTCCTCTGTCCTAATTGAGCGCGATGGTCCTTAGAGTCTTGGTCTAGATATTTTTTTAATTAATGAAGAGTGATGCGGATGCTCGTTTTATGATTTGTGGGGCTTAGGAAGGATAATGAAATCCCCACCTAATCTGAATTTGGGTCTTGCCCCTTAATTGTCCGTATTAAAATATGCAAAAACAACCCCCAAAAAAACATGCAATAAGAATTTTTTAAGCGGCGAATTTTTTGCAAAGAATCTTGCAGAAAAATTCTTATTGAATTTTTCAAAGGAGAGAGAAGAAGATAGAAAATATACCAGAGAGACTTGAAACCCTAATTCACCCAAGCCGCCGCGGTTCCGCCGCCATATGTGCTTATTGCCACGGTTCTGCCGCCAACTTAAGGATTCTTGAAACTCTTTTTGCTACAGTTGTTTCCCTTGCTCCTTTGGTCTTGATGAATGCTTCTGAATTTTTATCTCCTTGCTACAGTGATTCCAGATCCCCTTGCAAAAATTCACACACTAACCGTTAAGCACAAGATGCGTTCTTGATTTATATTTTGATGGAATAATAATATTTCAACCCAAATAGCAAGGAAGAAAAAATTACGCACGGATCCCCGGCAATGGCGTCGTTTGATTGGTTGTGTATTTTTGGAGAAAGAAGAAAAGAAGAGAAGTTTAGAAGTTTTAGTAAAGTAACTGCAATCAATATGGCGTCACGTGTAGCTTAGCTGCGGTGAATACGGGTCGTCCTCTGGGATTCGTAGAATTTTATAGTTCTTTCTTTAGTTGGGTTGAAAGAAATAGAAAAGAGAAAATCAAGAAAATCAAGAAGATGGTTTCAATATCTAATCGAAGAAAATCAAGAAAATGGTTTCAAGATTTAATTGAATTATTAAGAAAATTTATATGAAGAGGGCTTGTAGGATTCTTTAGGATTTAGTAGCCATCGATGACTAATAAAGATTACTCCTCTTATCTATTGATAAATTTAAAACTAGATTGATGGCGATGAATGGGGATTAGGGTTCTTTGGAAGAAACTAGGGTTTCTCCTCTATTGACCCGTGTCCTTTCATTGATCTCCATTCATGTCTAGCCCTTAACAAAAGGATCGTCAATCTTATCTCAAATCGTGGTCGAGATTATCAAGAAATTGATATCGCCTGATAAGGATGTTGATGATCCTTTTGCTAAAGTTTATAAACTTCATAAGACTTAAAAAGAGTATGGTATTTTCTCATCCATTGATCTACCTTAATCCTACGAATCCTATCAAGCAGAGAATTACTCACACATCATGAAAATAAAAGAAAGAATAGAGAAAGAATTCATAATGCGGAAATTGAAAGTAAGCAAATTGATAAAAATGATGATATACCATTATTACTTAACTTCACAATACATTTCTCCAAGTTTAGATTATAAGAGGAAGAATAATTTGCTCTCAATTTCTGCCTCGAATAAGTAAATGTTCCGTCGATCTTCACGTCACTTGATCACCTCGAGTCTTAGACCTATCTTGGATTGCTTGCTCGTTGACGGTGATTGGCTTCGTGTAAAAGAGACTTGCTTGATTGATCGCTTGATTGATTTCTCGATGGATTTCTTGATCTTGGATTTCAAGATCGTAGATTCTTGATCTTAGAGTGGATTTTGATCTTTGAGATTGATTTTTCTTGGATATTGGATGTTTTTATTTTAGATCTAGATCCCCCATTTGATCTGTAGCCCTCGGTCCTTTTTATAGCCCCAAAACCAGTAACAGAAACCCCTAACAAACTAAGTTTGTTATAAAGAAGATTCCAGAAAATTTTCAAACCTTAATTCCTTGAATCGGCCGCGGATCCGCGGCGACTCGGCCTGACTCGGCCGCGGTTCCACCGCTTCTTGGTGAGATCTTGACTTCAAACTTCTGGAGTCTTCTCATGTTAGTATTTGGGTATTTATTTGATGTCTGGAACCTTCTTATCTCTTTCGAGTCTCTGCCAGTATTTGATTATTCGACTTTCTTTACTTTATCGGCAGATTCTTTGTCCTGAGCTAATCTTGCAGAATATTTTCAATGAACAATGTTAGTTATATTTGAGATACAATTTGATATGATAAGCGTATCAAAATATTAAGCATATTTTCCTTCATAATTTTGATTATAATATATAAACACTTAATAAATGGTATTTTGCGGATAAACTTCTAATATGTGTTATATTTATAACAAACACCTTTAGATGATTAAGAAAAGTAAGGAAATTGTCATGTTAAAAGTGCAAAATTTTCGACTGAACACGTGGCAAACAAAAGTAATATGGCCGTGTAGTGTAAGTATAGTGAACATGCAGTGAATGTAATGTTTTAACAGGTCTCTAATTGGGTATACTAATTTAACGTAAGTTCAAAGGTGAATGTCAACCAATCTCAAGAGTGTTCTCAAACCCAACAGGCTGTAATCCAGGGGTAAGGAACCACGGGCCTGAATAAAGTGTTAGTAACGGGACTTCAACCTAGTGTTGAAGTATTCCAAACTCAACAGGCTGTAATCCAGAAGCAAGGAAACACGAACCCTCATGATAGCTTTCTTGTGTTATTAGACATGGATTCATGATCTAGTGGGACTCCTGAGATTTCGTTGGATTCATGCATGAACTACCCCAGGAACTACCCCAGCACCCCGTATATTCTAAGTTACAGTTAAAATTACCAGCCTTGCTCGAATCCATGAATACATCCGTTTGCAAGATAGTGTTCATCTATATATCAAGTATTCATGTTAAGTATTCTTTAATTCATATCAAGTTGTATTCATGGTTCGAGTCAAGTCAAGTCATGTATTCAGGTTTGATATATGTGTTTGAATTTAGGTATTCAGGTTCAAGTATGCATGTTATACTTTGGATTCATGTTTGAGTTAGATTCTGATTTGAGTTTAGTTTCAAGTTTGATTTAGACCCAGACTTGAGTCAGACACTTATAACTGATTTAGATATGGAATTAGGTTCAGGAGTTATCGGTAACTGCAGCACATGGACGGCAGGATTTATGTCTTTTTTCAAGACAATTACCATTGATAACACCGTTAAGTTTTCTACCCTAAATAGGAAAGCACTCACTTTCTCCGGCTCCCTGTGGCTCAAGAGAATTGATCCCGCTTAAACCTATATTTACTAAAGTTCTTAACAGTGTTTTATATAGCTCGAGGGAGTTTTATGAAAAATATTTTTATATAATTTAAAAATAAACCTCGAGAAGTTATTTATATTATTTAGAGTTTCCGTGAATGTGAATTTTAGGGATTTGAGATATTTTAGTGATAAATACTTAGCTTGAATAGTTCATGGTATTTTACTGTAAAGCTTGACTTGTATTGATATCTTGAGGGTATTTTGATGAAACTTGTAATTCTTTTATTTGAAAAAAATATAAGTTATTATATTTTGAAAATATATGGATTTTATAATATTTATATAATTATTAAAAATTAATTTTGATTATTAAGTAGAAAATCTAGTTTTTCTTAAAAATCGTATTAAAAACCTTTCGAGACTGAATGCTCCGTGAGGAGGTCTACATCTCGCTCTACTAGCCCAAGGATGTGTGATAACCCACACCATCCAATAGCGGGTCTCCTAAAAAGGATTGTATAGGCTTATTTGCAAAAGGTTTTGACATACAATTCAAAGAAAACCATTTTTTATAGTTGATGGTATTTTAGTGTAATATGATAACAAAAACATGTTCAAGGGAAATCGTGCTATGGAAACATGTGTGTATGTGAGGGGTAGGTCATTACCCCATAAAGTTTTCTAAAGGTAAAGTATTAACAACATACTAAAAGGTGATAAGTAAAGTTCATGGTATTTTAACGAAAAAGTTAAATTGTGATTGTTTTACAAAAGATTCTTGGATAAAATTTATTCTAGACGTGAGTATTAAACTTATAAGTGAAGTGTTACAATTTGTTTGATCAAAAATTAAAGGAAGATGGAGTTATATGTTTTAGGGAAAAAAACATCGATAATAACTCCACTTTTTACCGATTTTGATTCAAAAGAAATTCAAGAGATAGGAAGAAAGATTTGGAGGGACTTAGCGGTTGAATTTGTTAGAAAGAAGTAGAAGAAGGATAAGAAAGCTTTGGGGTGTCGCAGAAACGCCGGGATTAGCTTCAATTTTCGCCGGAAGTTACTTGTTTGCTAACTCCACTTTACTCCACTTACACTTAGGAACTTTTGAGAGAATTTTGGCTACAATTTTCAGAATGAAGATGGGCAAGGGCATGGGGTGGTATTTATAGTGTGGAATTAGGGTTTTGGGATTAAAAGATTGAATTAAATGAAAGTCGGCCTTAACACCACCATGAGATTCTAGAGGCATCAAGCATACCACATTTTAATTTTTATTAGGTGCTAAGTAAGACCAACAAGATCATTACTAGATTATTAGGGTTTTCCTTTGTGATGTGATTAACTTAAAGAGAAGAAAAGAGCATACAACCTTTGTAGTTCGAGACATTCTCTTCAATAACTCCGGGTTGTGGTCCACGCGACTCCACTAGGCTCCTCTTCGAGTTGAACGAACCTCCTTCGTGATCTTTGTGCCAAAGACGATCCACCCGAAGTCCACTAGCTCAAACTAATCCTTCACTAATCTCATTAGTGAAGGCAACACTCCATATCAAATTGCTAATCTAATGTGAGATGGTGAAGTAGGGGTTTATTTTTCTCACTTGTTTGTGTTCAAGCTTCATGATTCACATCTCATGTGAGGGTTGAAGCTTGAACCATGACATTTGAGGAGGAAGATGAAGCTAGAGAGCAACCATGGGAGCAACTCAAGAAAAATGCCTAAGTGTTGAGAATGAGACTAGAATGAATGGCAATTCTTGACCCCCCACTCATTCAAGCATGGAATTTTGCAATATAAATTTGCAACCATGCTTGAATAGTGAGTCAAGATGAATAAACTATGAATAAAGCCCATACTTGCAATCATGCTCTCATTTTCTACCTCTTTTCTATTTTTCTCAAAAATAGAAATCATGACATGCTTCATTATTATTATTATTATTATTATTATTATTATTATTATTATTATTATTATTATTATATATATATATATATATATATTAATATATATATAATGAAGAATAATTAGTGAGCTAATGATATTAGTTAAGATATAATTATATCACATATAATATATATCATATTATTAAATCAACACTTGATTTAATAATCCGGTTATATCACATATGACTGACTAATATCATTAATCTGTATACCACATTATCAAATCAACACTTGATTCGACAATCTGGTTATATCACATATAGCCGAACCGATAACAGATAACTGCCAGATTACAATACGGTATCACATAATCATATTTAATCAGGCCCACGCACATATCAACATATGTGCCCTACTTCGTTTCGCTCGAACCAGGAAACTTCTGTGTGGGACTCTAAAGACTCTTCAATACGCCAGCAGTAGGTGATGATCATATTAATCACCTACAAGCCGTCAGCGGTACTAGCTGGAAGTAACGGCTATCCGGGTATTGAGCGATATAAAGATCAACAAGCAAACTCGTTCATACTCTGCATGAACCCTATCAGTCACACTACCGTACAGTCCGGTCACTTCATCTGATATGTCACATATCATGTCTAGGGGTGGTAAACGTCAAGCCCCAGTAACGTGATAAGTCATGCCGATGTCTGGCCTATAACGGTTTGAGAAACTACTGATAACTCTTATCGGTAAATCTCAGTAGGAGCCCTAGCCAGGGACTTCCAGTTATAACCAATCGAGTATAGCGCAACATCAACCCCCAATACCGGGAGAGACGAAACCCCTCCTATCGCTCATTGCCTATATGTGACTCGGGACAGTACCCAAAATCTACCTGTTTGCACGATTCCTTTGAGCCGTAGTAGGGAGGAAATCAAAGCACAGTAGGAGCCGCACAAGACTCTATGACGATCTCGGGTCTACAGACTAACTGTACCAGTATCACCAGAGGACTGCTATCTGACGATAGGTATACTATTACATAGGAGTCCTCGGCGAGTCAGTTCAGTGTATCCATTCTCCAATGAGCACCTGTGTACTATCTTTGATCTCACACACTAATGGTTGTGGGATCAACCATCGCCCTCTAAGGGACAAGAAATGTACACACTAGTCTACACTGGAATATCGATGCCCTGGTCTCGATAATCCCACGACTAGGAACTGATTAAAGGATGTACTTGTGAAGCACCCTGGCCCCACTAGTATGATCTCATCATAATCCTTATAGTCAAGTACATATCCTAAGGGATTTATCAACATGTGAGAGCAAGACAGTAAAGAATACCAGTCAACATGTTAAGATAAAGAGTAACCAGATAGCATACTATCATGTCGAGTAAGAAAATCCTCTCTATATATATGTCCAAACATCCACTATAATATACATCACATGTACAATAATGGCCTCTATGGCATACATATAACTAACAATCTCCCACTTGCACTAAGGCAATGTGTTGTAGTATCTCATACCCAACATTCCAAAAAGTCTCTCAAATTGTGTCTGGGGGAAGGCCTTTGTGAGTGGATCCGCTACGTTTTTCTTCGTGTCAACTCTCCTGACCTCGATCTCCCGGCGATCTACTATCTCCCTGATCAGGTGATACCGTCTCAGAATATGTCTGGATCTCTGATGGGATCTGGGTTCCTTGGCCAAAGCCACCGCTCCATTGTTATCACAATACATAGGTATTGGATGCTCAATGGATGGAACCACACCAAGCTCAGCAATGAACTTCTTCATCCAGACAGCTTCTTTAGAAGCATCATTAGCAGCGATTTATTCAGCCTCTATCGTCGAGTCTTCTACGGTGTCTTGCTTGGAACTCTTCCAACACACCGCCCCTCCGTTGAGGGTAAAGACAAAATCCAAGACCGACTTACTGTCGTCCTTATCACTCTGGAAGCTCAAATCGGTAAATGACTCCACCTGGAGTTCACCGTTACCATACACCAAGAACATTTTTTTAGTCCTTCTCAAGTACTTAAGAATGGTCTTCACAGCTGTCCAGTGGTTTTCCACAGGATCTGATTGATACTTGCTCACTACACCTAGTGAGTTAAATATATCCGGTCGGGTATATAACATCGCATACATGATAAAGCCTACTGCTGAAGCATATGGTATCCCTTGTATGTGAGCCCTCTCTAAATCAGTCTTGGGAGATATCTCTTTGGAGAGAGTGATTCCTGAACAAGAGGGTACATTACCTTGCTTGGAATCTTCCATACTAAACCTCTTTAGTATGGTGTCTATGTAACTAGATTGGAACAATCCCAAAATTCGTTTAAATCTATCTTTATAGATCTTTATCCCCAGAATGTAGAAGGCATTACCAAGATCTTTCATGGAGAACTTGAGTGATAAGAAGAGCTTGACCGAGTGTAGCATAGGAACATCGTTTCCTATCAAGAGTATGTCATTCACGTACAAAACGAGGAATACCACCTTACTCTCTACAGCCTTCTTATATATACAAGTTTCATCTATATTTTTGATGAAGTCAAACTCTTTGATAGGTTCATCAAAACAGATGTTCCAACTCCGCGACACCTGCTTTAATCCGTAGATGGATTTAAGCAGCTTGCATACTTTTCCGCTGCTCCCACTGTCTACGAAGCCCTCTGGTTGTGTCATGTACACGCTCTCTTCTAAATCACCATTTAGAATAGCGGTCTTGACATCCATCTGCCAGATTTCGTAGTCATGGTATGCAGCAATGGCAAGTAGGATCCTGATAGACTTAAGCATAGTGACAGGAGAAAATGTTTCATCATAGTCGACGCCAGGTCGTTGACGAAAACCTTTTGCTACAAGTCTAGTTTTGAAAGTCTCAACTTTTCCATCTACACCTATCTTCTTTTTGAAGATCCACTTACTCCCAATAGATTTTACCCCTTCAGGAGCAACTTCCAAAGTCCATACTTGGTTAGTGTACATGGATTCCATCTCGGATTGCATAGCATCCAGCCATTTCATAGAGTCCCCACTCGTG
This sequence comes from Agapanthus africanus, assembly GCA_030015575.1. Lineage (NCBI taxonomy): Eukaryota > Viridiplantae > Streptophyta > Magnoliopsida > Asparagales > Amaryllidaceae > Agapanthus > Agapanthus africanus. The sequence goes on from CM057337.1 coordinate 721,302,090, forward strand.
ATGGCCTGCTCGAAACTAGTAGGGTCATCATCTTCCATGATGCAATCCTCGGTCCCACCGTCTACGAGAAAACCGTAGTATCTCTTAGGTGGATGAGAAACCCTAGTAGATCTGCGGAGTGGCTGGAGTTCGTTGGATACTATTGGATCCTCTGGTTCCACCAAATCATCAGTTCTAGTTTGTGCAGCTGGAACTTCTTCCAGTTCTACCCCATTGCCACTAATTTCTTTTACAAGAAATTCCTTTTCCAAAAAATTGGCGTATTAAGAAACAAACACCTTTTATTCCTCAGAGTGGTAGAAGATATATCCATAATAATTCTTCGGATATCCTACAAACTTACATAGAACTGACCTTGCCTCGAGCTTGTCCGGATTTTGCCTTTTGACATAGGCCGTACAATCCCATATCTTAACTCGTTTAAGATGTGGTCTCTTTCTACTCCATATCTCATATGGTGTTTTGGGCACAGATTTTGATGGAACTTAATTCAATAGGTATGCTGCTGTCTCAAGCATATAGCCCCAAAAAGAAATAGGCAACTCAGTAGTACTCATCATAGAGCGCACCATATCTAATAAGGTGCGATTCCTCCGCTCCGATACACCGTTGTGTTGTGGCGTATACGGAGGAGTAAGCTAAGAGAGAATCTCTGTAATGTTTTGAAAATCGTTTCGGTGAAATTTCGAAAAAACGGTAAAATAAAGGGGTTTTCTGTAAAAAGTCAAAATGCAAATATCTTTATTATAAAATTAAATATACATATTCTAGCTATGTAATCACTAGTATTTGGTGTTTATTGACCCACTGGTGAAATTTCAAATTTTCTGAAAATTTTTCCGAAAATAATTATTTTAATATTATTTTAAGCCGTCACTAATATATTTAATTAGGGAAAATTACAAATTGGAATGAGTTGAAACAAATTTTGTGCATCATAAAACATTAAATAAAATTTTATCATGTGGTTTATGAAATGAAATCGTTTGCCAAAACAGTTTAGAAAATATCGAAGAAAAAGGCTTTTTTCGGTCAAATTAGTGTTAATGGGAATTGGGGTAATACATTTATCTTTTTACCTAACCCACACACCCACACCTCACCCTCTCTCCCTCTCCCCATGTGGCCGGCCCCACCATGACAGCCCTCCCCCTCTCCCTCTCTCCAATCACCTCCTTTTTCAAAAGAAAAAAAAAAGAATAGAATAGAAAATGAAAGAAACATGTGGACTTTGACTAGATGTGATTTTCCCCACCTCCCTCTCTCTCCTCTTTTTTCCTCACTTGCAGCCGAGCCCCCCTTCATTGCTGTCCAGAAATTTCCCCAAAAGCCCATCTCTTTTTCCTTCAAAAATTTCATCTTTTTGCCTCAAAATCAAGCTAAAAATTCAATATTTCTTAAATCCAATCTCTACCCATTTCTTCTTGACCTATTCTAGTGTGGATCATGGATCAAGACAGCAATTTGGAGTCCAAGATTTTGGTGCTAGATCTCTAATTTTGTGAGGTATAAACCTTAACTTATGCTTTGATTGTTAGTTAATTACTCCAATTTAGTTAAATTTGGTGTTTAATTTTGGTTCTAGTTGCTAACTTGAAAATTTAAGTTTAGGGTTGAATCTAGTTAGGGTTTTGATCATTTATTTGTGGTGGTGAGTTGTAGTTTAACATGTTAAATCATGTAAAAGATAAGCTAGTTGCTAGGTTGCTAATTGTTAAATTAAAATTGTGCTAAATATGCTATTTTTGCTAACTAGGTTTTTGAAATTAAATTACAATGTGGGATTAAAATCTAAATTGAGGTTTCATGTCATTATTAATATTATAATGAGTGGTTTAATGACTTTGGTTCATGCAAAACCAAGCTTAATTGATGAATTGTGAATTTTGCTTTAAAAGGTGTTAAAAATTGATATTTTTGCAAATTAGGATTTTGGAAATTATGCAAATTTATGAGATTAAATTATGGAAATGGTTTTTATGACTTATTTGAAATATTTAGTGAATATTGTGGCCGCTAGATTCGTTTATACATCGAGTTTTGTACTAAAACGGTGATTTGTGCTTGCTAGATTTTCGGAAAAATGACTTTTTAAGCGAAATTGGGGTTTTGTGAATTTTAACCTATTCTATATTTAAATTAGTATTCGTGAATGTGCAAATGAATGTACTTGGGTTTTTCTCGATGGTTTGGCGTTTGTACGCCGACGTCGAGGGTTTTTGGTTGATTTGTGAAAGCAACCATAGGTTTTGACCTATGTGGGATTCGTGTGTCGTTTTGGTCATGAATCGGATTTTAATGCGATACGGTGCGTTATGATATGTAGGTACCCATGTAGACTTCGAGACGACAAGCAAGCGCGTGGCGACGTACGCACCGGCGAGCGAGGACCAGGTGAGTAGATTTATATCTACGGGGAGAAGTCGGGTGGATGGCGTACAGCACCCCCGCAGTTCGTGGTGATGTATACGAATACGTATACACACATATATTTTGATTATATTATTGTTGATATGAGACTTGATGATAAAGGTAGATTCTAGGTGTTCATGGATTAGTTTAGCGTTAGTTGCGAAACCCTAGAGTAGTTGTTATACCCATATACGCACGCAGAGACTTGCGTACATTACTTTCTTGTGCGTAGATGGGGATGTTGTATTATATGTATATACGCGTGGGTATGGGACTATGCATATATACATTCATATACACATTCATGGATGATGAGGATGGTACTTGGGATTTGAGATGAGTCGATGAGATTTGATTTGAGGCCGCGAGATCGGTGATATGGTAGAGTTCGTATTGGAGATACGACATGACGTTGTAGCGGGTCCTTGACGTAGTGTTTCACACACGTGCATGCATACTTAGGCGGTATCAGTATTGTACTAGACGTAGATCAGTACCCCGATCATGATATTTGATAAAGAGGATACCAGATGAATAGTATGATGAATGTGATGTTGACCCGTACCCCGATTTGGGATGCCGTACGACGGATTTACGTACGGGCTATATATTGATGATTGATCCGCACTCTTGACTTGGGATGTCTGATTATAGATATGGTATCGGATATGATATTATTGAGGCGGGATCACCGACTAATATATATACAGGTATGTATATGTATCGACTCAGATGTTAGGCGGTTTCCTTACCGGTAGTCCAGCTTGTTAGCTTAGCCCTTTAGTCTAGTTTAGTTGTTAGATTAGATTCGATTCTTACCTATTTCAAAAACTAAAGAATCGTGGGTATTTTAAAAGGCAGCCCAAGGGATCCTACGGATATTTCAAAAGACGTATCTTTTCATAAAACACCGTAGCCCTATTTTCAAAACCCCATGATTCGTGTTATTTCAAAAGGCACCATTTGTAGGATTTATATTAGATTAATACAGGTTAGTTGCAGTTGCGTCTAGTATTCAGCTCCCGCTTATTATTGTGGTTCGCTTCGCATCGTATACTTATGTTATAATTTCTTATTGCAATGTTGATATCATATTGTTAGGACACCAGCACCATTACCGATGATGTGTATGTACCACGTACACTTACTTGCCGGCTCACACACATCTTCATCGGTAATTGCCATGTCACGTACACCTTAGAAAATATTATTGCTTGACATAGCCTGTTAGCTAATAGTTTAGACATGATATTAGCGTACTTGCCTTATATGTTAGTTTAGACATTGTAGTTATTACCTGCTACTTCATGCATACTGTTATTCATTGTTATGCCGCATTCATGGATTCTCATGCATATATTCACTATTTTACGTGTTATTGAGGTTTTGGATTTGGATTTCCATGAGATTTTTCTGGATTTGGAGGAAAACCGCAAAAACATAAATAAACCTTTTCTCTCTTTTAAAATAAAAAGTGCGGTTTTCCCATGATGTATGAGTCGTCCACCATGAGTTTGCTGATGGATTTCGAGACCCGATTCGAGGAGACGGATGAACCGTTTCGGGTACATGGTGGACACGGTAAGGTACCCCGAGGCAAGAAGCGCGTGATGATGACGATGTGAGCCTGGCAGGGGAGCACTACCTACCGGTGATTTTACCCGACGCGTCGGATATCCGGAGGATACCGTCGTGGTCTTGAGATGGATGGTAGGGGCCGGTCTGGACTAGACGAGACGCCCTAGATATTATGATTGAGATATTGAGATTTCGAGATATTGAGGTACAGAAACTGTGATACAGAGATATCGAGATATTGGGATTACGTTTTGTGCCGATGCTAGGCACTGTTTTATGCTGATTTCATTATGATACCTCATTTTAAAATATACAAAGGAAATCTCACTAAATTATGAAAACAGTTCTTCACTTACATGTATTCTGTTTTCATGCATTCATACCTCATTCATATGATATATTGCTACCTGAGGCACTGACACGGGCACATGAGATTACACTCGGGTTAGATATTTACCCTAGCCTTGTTATAGGTTGCATGTTATATATATAATTGAGGTTATATTATGATCATGACCTAGGTTGCGTTATTTATGCGATTTCTTTCCATAGATGTTTTTCTATTCATGAGTTGGCACTCACCCCCGTTGTGCCCCAGTTTCTTGCAGGTTTGCCGTACAGGTTTCATTACGGCTTTGCGGGCATAGTTTCCTTTGGGTGATTTGCTAGTAGGTGGGTTTACTTGTATCGTACCCCCATTATATATCTTGTATATCATTATCCTGTTGTATCTATAAGTTCCATCGACCAAACATGTGTTATTTTTGAGATAGAGACCAGTGATGTTATTCTTTCGACCTTAGAGTCGCGCGTTGTATTTCTATGGTTTCCTTGTTGTTTTGAGTTCCTTTTGAGTTTTGATCCTCGCCCTTGGCGTTGTATATTATATTGCTTGTGTGGTTGTGACCGTCGATTGACGAAGAGCTAGCTCCCGCTTGGGGATGCCTTTTTATTGATTTCGTATACTATTCATGTTGTATCCCGTTTGGGAGCCAGTATTTACAAAGGAGACTCTGCCGAAATTTTCAGGAAATACTTGATGTTTTTTTAAAACCGCATAACTCGGCTTATGCTATTAAAACTACTTGATTTTAAATTGGTTTTCCTTCACTCTACTACTTTTCTTGGTTTGGATTTCTGGGTTTTCGGTTTACTTAGATTACGTACGCCTCGAGACGTTCGTAGTTTAAGTGTCAGTCATGTTCCGTACTTTCGGGTCATGACAAAGTTGGTATCAGAGCGTTAGGTTTTACCTTCGGAGCGTAGGGTGACCCTTGGTTGATGGAATAGGTGACTAAAGTAGAGTGACGTACCGTAGGTATGTTCCGCGGCATATTTACGATACGCTACTCCACTTAAGAAGCCTTAGGATGTACATTTCTTTGCTCAGTATTATATTCATTCCGATCTAGCCTCATCAGTACCAGTTATGGTTTTGCTGCCACGATTACGGGCATGGAAAGCTACGGCTAGAGTTGCGGTAAGCACGAGCTCGTCACGAACGAGGACTGACCAGGGCATGATTCCGGCGACACACGATTGCAGAGATGTGTTTTTTTATTATGTCTTCACGCCACGAGCGTTTGGCGGATCGCCTTTATGAGGTTACTCGGATGTGCGGATCGATACTAGAGGATTGAGCCAATGATAGAGGCCAGCCAGATTTCGATGACCGTTGGTGTATTGCTTACTCATGATGATTGAGGCACTGTTCAGCGTGCAGACGAGTGAGCCAGTTGTTGCTGCGAGCGACGAGATATCGCCCTATATGTTGGAGCTATTGCAGCACAAGTTGTACTAAGAGATGATAGAAGGTCGCTAGTCACCCGAGGATGAATGACTAGGACATGTGGTTCGTTCGCCTACCCGATGAGAGGTCATCAGATAGATTGATTCCAGCAAGAGACGACTTCACGCGGAGATGTTGAGAGTCGACAGAGACGATCGAATGTCAGAAACCTATTATTCCAAGTTTAAAGTAGTCGGAAAGACATGCAGGCAATTCTATGGTCCCTCTAGAAGAATGAAACCCTAACTCGACTTAATGACCGTGTGAAAGCCTTTGAAGCTTAGGGTTTGCGGCAGTTCCGCGGCGCCATTAGTGAGGCTTGGGTTTGCCCTTCTACGGCTGGACCACCGATGCTGTGGTATGTACTCGATACTATTAAACTGTGCCCAAGAGGTTGAGCTCTTGGGGGATTATGAAGTTTTGACGACTCGATCGGAAGGCTCGACTTAATTCGGATGCTGGGTGGTGAGATGCATTTCTTGGGAGACTCCCGATATGAGGATAGCCGTTGGAGCTCAGTCCATGTAGCCACGATGAGACGAGTCCGAAGCAGTCGACATCAGAGAAAAGTGGAGTAAGAGGTTCGTACGAGATCTTGATGAGACGATGTTCCACTCCGCCGACATCAGAGATGCGATATGCATGCCGAGGCATTGTACATGGATATACCTTTCAGAAGGAGTCACGATGAGTACGCAGCCGTTCCGGAACGAGGACAGATCTAGTAAGGGACGATGACTTCCGGACAGTTCAGCAGAGACGAGATTTGGGAGAGATTTCGACAGGACCTTTCTGGAATGAATTACGAGAAGACTTGGACCCAAGAGTGGTCATGTTACGCACACCGACAGGCCAGAGTTCTGGATCGTCGACGAGACATGCTATGAGTGACCACGACAGTTGGCCAGAGATTCTTGGAGGATGTGTTTGAGTGGGACTATTCCGCCATACTTGATTTTGGTATTTTGAGCGATCTATTCGCATGATTTGGTTTTGATGATTAAGTTTCATGATATCGTTTTCATGCGCCATGGTTGCACCCACTGCGTATTTACGATTTTTGCACAGTTGTTACACTCGTTATCGTTTTCGTGCCTTGGTTTCTCATGTTTATGATTTTATGGGTTTCATATAGTTGAGTTGATTTTGTGTGTATATACGCATACGATTTGCTTTTTGCACTCGGTATGATTCGCATATGCTTGCAGGGCAGTGATACGCATTTTGTGCACTTAGATGCACTGGACTTCGATTTCGATTATGATACTCGATGTTTATTTTGTGCACCTTGTGCACCTGATTGGATTTTTGCGCATGTTTTGAAGTGTGATTTTAGTGCACACCAGATGCACTAAATCGAGATTTTTCGTGCATGTCAGATGCACCTGATTTTGCTGTCAGGCACACATGTTGCCTACGACAGATGTTTCGTGCACACCCGATGCACTTAGATGTTGTTTCTGTGCATATGTATGGCACATATTTGGATTTTGATTTCCGTGTGCACAAGACGTGCGTAGTATTCATATGCGTATTTTGGGATTGATTTTTCTTATAGAGCAGTACGTTTTTATGATATTGCTATGTGTTTTCGTACTGAGCAGGACTAGTCAGAGGACAGTACCTGAATATATTTTACATGTATAGTTTCGAGTTATATCATATTGGTTTTGCTTTGGATTTGGTATTGATGTCTTCCCCATGACTCCGATGATTGCGGGATGCTTGACGGAGTTCTGATTTGAGTTATATGCTCATTTTTCATGCGCACGCGTTGCGCTACGATTTGTTTTATGTATTTATGATTTCGGAGCCCCGGCGATTTGATGGTTTTGGCTGAAATATTTTAGTATTTGGGGGAAGTTTTAATTTAAATTCAGGGACCGAATTTCTTTAAGGGGGGAAGATTGTAACGTTTTGAAAATCGTTTCGGTGAAATTTCGAAAAAACAGTAAAATAAGGGGGTTTTCTGTAAAAAGTCAAAATGCAAATATCTTTATTATAAAATTAAATATACATATTCTAGCTATGTAATCACTAGTATTTGGTGTTTATTGACCCACTGGTGAAATTTCAAATTTTCTGAAAAATTTTCCGAAAATAATTATTTTAATATTATTTTAAGCCGTCACTAATATATTTAATTAGGGAAAATTACAAATTGGAATGAGTTGAAATAAATTTTGTGCATCATAAAACATTAAATAAAATTTTATCATGTGGTTTTTGAAATGAAATCGTTTGCCAAAACGGTTTAGAAAATATCGAAGAAAAAGGCTTTTTTTCGGTGAAATTAGTGTTAATGGGAATTGGGCTAATACATTTATCTTTTTACCTAACCCACACACCCACACCTCACCCTCTCTCCCTCTCCCCATGTGGCCGGCCCCACCATGACAGCCCTCCCCCTCTCCCTCTCTCCAATCACCTCCTTTTTCAAAAGAAAAGAAAAGAATAGAATAGAAAATGAAAGAAACATGTGGACTTTGACTAGATGTGATTTTCCACACCTCCCTCTCTCCTCCTTTTTCCTCACTTGCAGCCGAGCCCCCCTTCATTGCTGTCCAGAAATTTTCCCAAAAGCCCATCTCTTTTTCCTTCAAAAATTTCATCTTTTTGCCTCAAAATCAAGCTAAAAATTCAATATTTCTTAAATCCAATCTCTACCCATTTCTTCTTGACCTATTCTAGTTTGGATCATGGATCAAGACAGCAATTTGGAGTCCAAGATTTTGGTGCTAGATCTCTAATTTTGTGAGGTATAAACCTTAACTTATGCTTTGATTGTTGGTTAATTACTCCAATTTAGTTAAATTTGGTGTTTAATTTTGGTTCTAGTTGCTAACTTGAAAATTTAAGTTTAGGGTTGAATCTAGTTAGGGTTTTGATCATTTATTTATGGTGGTGAGTTATAGTTTAACATGTTAAATCATGTAAAAGATAAGCTAGTTGCTAGGTTGCTAATTGTTAAATTAAAATTGTGCTAAATATGCTATTTTTGCTAACTAGGTTTTTGAAATTAAATTACAATGTGGGATTAAAATCTAAATTGAGGTTTCATGTCATTATTAATATTATAATGAGTGGTTTAATGACTTTGGTTCATGCAAAACCAAGCTTAATTGATGAATTGTGAATTTTGCTTTAAAAGGTGTTAAAAATTGATATTTTTGCAAACTAGGATTTTGGAAATTATGCAAATTTATGAGATTAAATTATGGAAATGGTTTTTATGACTTATTTAAAATATTTAGTGAATATTGTGGCCGCTAGATTCGTTTATACATCGAGTTTTGTACTAAAACGGTGATTTGTGCTTGCTAGATTTTCGGAAAAATGACTTTTTAAGCGAAATTGGGGTTTTTGTGAATTTTAACCTATTCTATATTTAAATTAGTATTCGTGAATGTGCAAATGAGTGTACTTGGGTTTTTCTCGATGGTTTGGCGTTTGTACGCCGACGTCGAGGGTTTTTGGGTTGATTTGTGAAAGCAACCATAGGTTTTGACCTATGTGGGATTCGTGTGTCGTTTTGGTCATGAATCGGATTTTAATGCGATACGGTGCGTTATGATATGTAGGTACCCATGTGGACTTCGAGACGACAAGCAAGCGCGTGGCGACGTCGGCACCGGCGAGCGAGGACCAGGTGAGTAGATTTATATCTACGGGGAGAAGTCGGGTGGATGGCGTACAGCACCCCCGCAGTTCGTGGTGATGTATACGAATACGTATACACACATATATTTTGATTATATTATTGTTGATATGAGACTTGATGATAAAGGTAGATTCTAGGTGTTCATGGATTAGTTTAGCGTTAGTTGCGAAACCCTAGAGTAGTTGTTATACCCACATACGCACGCAGAGACTTGCATACATTACTTTCTTGTGCGTAGATGGGGATGTGTATATATGTATATACGCGTGGGTATGGGACTATGCATATATACATTCATATACACATTCATGGATGATGAGGATGGTACTTGGGATTTGAGATGAGTCGATGAGATTTGATTTGAGGCCGCGAGATCGGTGATATGGTAGAGTTCGTATTGGAGATACGACATGACGTTGTAGCGGGTCCTTGACGTAGTGTTTCACACACGTGCATGCATACTTAGGCGGTATCAGTATTGTACTAGACGTAGATCAGTACCCCGATCATGATATTTGATAAAGAGGATACCAGATGAATAGTATGAAGAATGTGATGTTGACCCGTACCCCGATTTGGGATGCCGTACGACGGATTTACGTACGAGTTATATATTGATGATTGATCCGCACTCTTGACTTGGGATGTCTGATTATAGATATGGTATCGGATATGATATTATTGAGGCGGGATCACCGACTAATATATATACAGGTATGTATATGTATCGACTCAGATGTTAGGCGGTTTCCTTACCGGTAGTCCAGCTTGTTAGCTTAACCCTTTAGTCTAGTTTAGTTGTTAGATTAGATTCGATTCTTACCTATTTCAAAAACTAACGAATCGTGGGTATTTTAAAAGGCAGCCCAAGGGATCCTACGGATATTTCAAAAGACGTATCTTTTCATAAAAACACCGTAGCCCCTATTTTCAAAACCCCATGATTCGTGTTATTTCAAAAGGCACCATTTGTAAGACTTATATTAGATTAATGCAGGTTAGTTGCAGTTGCGTCTAGTATTCAGCTCCCGCTTATTATTGTGGTTCGCTTCGCATCGCATACTTATGTTATAATTTCTTATTGCAATGTTGATATCATATTGTTAGGATACCAGCACCATTACCGATGATGCGTATGTACCACGTACACTTACTTGCCGGCTCACACACATCTTCATCGGTAATTGCCATGTCACGTACACCTTAGAAAATATTATTGCTTGACATAGCCTGTTAGCTAATAGTTTAGACATGATATTAGCGTACTTGCCTTATATGTTAGTTTAGACATTGTAGTTATTACCTGCTACTTCATGCATACTGTTATTCATTGTTATGCCGCATTCATGGATTCTCATGCATATATTCACTATTTTACGTGTTATTGAGGTTTTGGATTTGGATTTCCATGAGATTTTTCTGGATTTGGAGGAAAACCGCAAAAACATAAATAAACATTTTCTCTCTTTTAAAATAAAAAGTGCGGTTTTTCCATGATGTATGAGTCGTCCACCATGAGTTTGCTGATGGATTTCGAGACCCGATTCGAGGAGACGGATGAACCGTTTCGGGTACATGGTGGACCCGGTAAGGTACCCGGGGGCAAGAAGCGCGTGATGATGACGATGTGAGCCTGGCAGGGGAGCACTACCTACCGGTGATTTTACCCGACGCGTCGGATATCCGGAGGATACCGTCGTGGTCTTGAGATGGATGGTAGGGGCCGGTCTGGACTGACGGCGCCCTAGATATTGTGATTGAGACATTGAGATTTCGAGATATTGAGGTACAGAGACTGTGATACAGAGATATCGAGATATTGGGATTACGTTTTGTGCCGATGCTAGGCACTGTTTTATGCTGATTTCATTATGATACCTCATTTTAAAATATACAAAGGAAATCTCACTAAATTATGAAAAAAGTTCTTCACTTACATGTATTCTGTTTTCATGCATTCATACCTCATTCATATGATATATTGCTACCTGAGGCACTGACACGGGCACATGAGATTACACTCGGGTTAGATATTTACCCTAGCCTTATTATAGGTTGCATGTTATATATATAATTGAGGTTATATTATGATCATTGACCTAGGTTGCGTTATTTATGCGATTTCTTTCCGTAGATGTTTTTCTATTCACGAGTTGGCAACTCACCCCCGTTGTGCCCCAGTTTCTTGTAGGTTTGCCGTACAGGTTTCATTACGGCTTTGCGGGCATAGTTTCCTTTGGGTGATTTGCTAGTAGGTGGGTTTACTTGTATCGTACCCCCATTATATATCTTGTATATCATTATCCTGTTGTATCTATAAGTTCCATCAACCAAACATGTGTTATTTTTGAGATAGAGACCAGTGATATTATTCTTTCGACCTTAGAGTCGCGCGTTGTATTTCTATGGTTTTCTTGTTGTTTTGAGTTCCTTTTGAGTTTTGATCCTCGCCCTTGGCGTTGTATATTATATTGCTTGTGTGGTTGTGACCGTCGATTGACGAAGAGCTAGCTCTCGCTTGGGGATGCCTTTTTATTGATTTCGTATACTATTCATGTTGTATCCCATTTGGGAGCCAGTATTTACAAAGGAGACTCTACCGAAATTTTCAGGAAATACTTGATGTTTTTTTAAAACCGCATAACTCGGCTTATGCTATTAAAACTACTTGATTTTAAATTGGTTTTCCTTCACTCTACTACTTTTCTTGGTTTGGATTTCTGGGTTTTCGGTTTACTTAGATTACGTACGCCTCGAGACGTTCGTAGTTTAAGTGCCGGTCATGTTCCGTACTTTCGGGTCGTGACAATCTCATTCTCTTTTAGATAATCACGGAATTCCCCGCTCAAGTATTCTCCTCCCCGATCAGATCGTAGGATTTTAATACTTTTGCCCATCCGGTTTCTACTTCGTACTTATATTCCTTGAATTTCTTAAAAGCTTCAAACTTGTGTTTCAACAAGAACATATGTCCGAACCTTGAGAGATCATCGATGAATGTAATAAAGTACGAATAACTATTCCTGGCATGTGTAGACATAGGACCACATACATCACTATGTATGAGTCCCAAGAGTTCCGAAGCTCTTTCTCCGTGTCTAGTAAACGGAGTTTTGGTTATCTTACCTTTGAGACATGACTGGCAAGTTTCATAAAATGAAAATTCGAACGGATTCAAATATTCATTCTTATGTAACTTAGCTAGTCGTATCGCATTGATATGACCTAGTCTATAATGCCACAATAAGGATTCGTTCATTTCTGAACTCTTCCTCTTGTGTGTGTTGTGTACGTTAAGAACTGAGTTTTGATTCAGAATATATAAACCGTTACATAATGTACCAAACCCATTCAACACTTGATTTAGGTAAATGTTCATAACATTATTTTCTACTACAAAATTATATCCTTCTTTATCTAATAAAGAAATTGATATTAAATTGCATATCATAAAGGGTATGTAATAACAGCCGTTCAAGATCAACGTATTCCCATTTGGTAATACAAGGTGATATTTACCAACTGCTTTGGCTGCAACATTTGCATCATTCCCTACTTTTAGAGAATGATCACCTTTTTCCAGTTCTCTACCTTTCTTTAGCCCATGTAACATATTACATATATGGGATCCCGATCCGGTATCTAATACCCAGGACGTAGAGTGTACTGAGAAACAGTTCTCGGTAACGAACACACCCGAAGAAGATGCATCAACATGCTCATTTTTCGTTTGGGTAGCACGGAAATCCTGGTATACCCCTATTTCCTGCTCGGACTTATAACAATTATAAGAAAGAGCGGAACCAACGTTCTCCTGCTCAGTATAACAAGTGGGTTCGGTGAATACATCCATATTATTATCTTGATTAAGGTCTGACATGGTCGCTACCTGGAGAGAGAGAGAAGAAAACACTTAGTGTATGCTTTTGCAAGATTAGATTGGTTATTATCTTATCTAATCAGGATGACTCCCACTGCTTTTATCAAATCTTTCTTCAAACCCTAAAAGGTAAGACTAGCCGGGATTAATTACACCCAACAAGTTCGCCAATCTTTCAGCCAGGCCAGTGTCGGTACTTTGAGGGAGGTTCCCTATGCTTTCGCACGGACCTAATTAAAATTAACCTTATTTTTCCAGGGGTGTAACCTCGTTAACACTTTTCTAGATACCTACTTGATCGGCTAATTGTGATGTGTAAAACTCTCCCAGGAGTAACTCTTACTTGCAGTGGGTATCGGGATCCAACTATCTCATAGAAGGTATGCAATCTTATTGCAAATTTCAACACTTGAAATTCCCGATAATATTTTTACCCCTAGCTACTTATGACCTTAACAAGGTCAATAAATCATAAGCGCAAGCCAAGTTCAACCCGCCATTTCTTAATTGAATTAAACCCACCCGTACGACCCTTAACAAGATCAACAAAGACGTACAACTATCCTAATCCAATCATATCACTTGCTGCAGATAAGTAGTAATCAGCAACTCACACTACGCCTTAACAAGGTCAACAAACGCAGCACAAATACCAAATAGTACTTATCTGAAATGACGGAGGGCTACGCAGGTTTTTAAGAAAAACTATGAACGTAATGAACTTGATATCGTTATAGAATCTAGTGATTTTGAAAAGGAGTGTTTTTTAGGCTTTTGCTAGTTTCGCTAAAGAGGTCACTCCCGGTGAAAGGATCTCGGCTCTTTCTTCATCGAATGAGGTGCTGGATATTCTACAAGGAATACCGCTATGCAAAGCAAGAACTAAAAAAAGCAATCAAAAAACAAAACCGAGTGGGTTGTAACATTTTCTAGTTTTGCTAAAGAGGTCACTCCCGGTGAAGGGATCTCGGCTCTTTCCTCATCGAATGAGGTGCTGGATATTCATCAAGGAATACCACTATGCAAAGCAATAACTAGAGCTACCCTTTTTGAAAATTTGATTCTACAACATCTTTTGGTTTCTTTCTTTTCATTAATCACATTAATGAAGTCCCATCAATTAATGTTTCCTAAACATCACAGAAAAATGAAACGAAAATAGAACGTACGCTTATGCCATCCGCATTCGCCATGGGGCCCCGTCATGCACTGTTAGGTTACTTAACTACCGGCAGAGCGGGGGCTGGACTAGCGCGAGTGCAAAATATAAACAACGTTATTGTATATCATATATATAATATTACATTCGTATCACGCAATTATATGATCAACATCACAGAAATAAGCAACAGAAGCAACATATGAAATATTGGATATACTAGGATGTCCGTGTTTTAAATTTAGCCAACAATGTAAAACACGGATTCCACAATCGTGATGAATAGCCAAACCCACATTCCTAGACCCCTATGAGAGAGAAAAGTAACCCTACCAATTCTAGAGTTAGAAGACCCGGTCTCAACTCCTTGAGATGGTCTCTCACTGGACTCTAGAACCTGGTTACTTGTGCACCCCACCTTGGGATTATCCTAATGCGGAAAAGTAAATAATATACAACAATGGTGGCATCATCCTCAACCCGGAAGTGCCGCAATAAAAGAATATTACATTGAATATTACATGAATGAAAATATAAAAACTCTCATCTCACATAAAACTCCCCGGCTATTCAATCACGACAATCCAATGAATCATATCAACAGCAACACATAACATCTCATGTCATCAACATAATTAAATATGCGTATCCCGAAAACTCTTTGACATATAACAACGAGATTGAGATACCTCATATATTACACTTACGGTCGCAGAAAAGAAACAGAAAACTACAATGATTAGAATCCGCAATATCCTTAGACATCATAAATCCGGAATATCTCATATTCCGGATTTCATGCCTAACATGTAAAACTTACATTTTAGTCTCAAATTGAAAACTCTTTTCAATTGGTTGTCGAATAATTCAACAGGATTCCCGACTTAATGATCGCGTATAATACGCAATTACGACAAAGTTTTGATCCGAATCAAAATTTCGTGGCAATCGATCAATTGAGACTAAACGGCTAACTTTACAATATACTAACTTAGTTTTCATAAAACTAATTAATCCAGATTCTAATAATTGTATCACACATCATAAATCTTGTATAGTAACCACGACAGTAGAATTCCACACGCAATTAGCAAACTAAACCAATTTTTCCAACACTTAAAAAATCCAGTGAGCTAAAGTTCCAAAACCGATCATTTTAAGCCAATCCGGGAGTCGAAACGAACTCGAAACCCGTCCGAATCTTCACGGGGACGAAGACCTAAGATTAAGTATCGAATGGAGGGTCTATAGGGGGAACTCCACCCCTGAGTCCACCACGAGGTGGCCAGGGGGTGAGGCAGATCCGAAACTGCCTATGGTGGGGCAGTTTTGGGTTCCCACCGCTAAGACCACCTTGTGGTGGTCTTGGGGAGTGGTCCCAGCCGTTCGGTCCCCCCCAGGGTATCCCCGGGGTGTCTACGCTCTATCCCACGGCTTCTCGATTCAATCTGTGAGCCCACGGGGTGTGCAAACAACTCAAAACATTAATTTCGAAACTGTTTTTATCAGCAGTTTTTGCGTGAAAAAAACGGCGGATTTCTAACGTCGCTACAAATTACATTAATGTTCTGGCTTGGCTCTGATACCATGAAAGTCGACCTTAACACCACCGTAAGGTTCTATAGGCATCAAGCATACCACATTTTAATTTTTATTATGTGCTAAGTTAGACTAATAAGATCATTACTAGATTATTAGGGTTTTCCTTTGTGATGTGATTAACTTAAAGAGAAGAAAAGAGTATACAACCTTTGTAGTTTGAGTCCTTCTCTTCAATAGCTCCGGGTTGTGGTCCACACGACTCCACTAGGCTCCTCTTCGAGTTGAACGAACCTCCTTCGTGATCTTCGCGCCAAAGACGATCCACCCGAAGTCCACTAGCTCAAGCTAATCCTTCACTAATCTAATTAGTGAAGGCAACACTCCACATCAAATTGCTAATCTAATGTGAGATGGTGAAGTAGGGGTTTATTTTTCTCACTTTTTTGTGTTCAAGCTTCATGATTCACATCTCATGTGAGGGTTGAAACTTGAACCATGACATTTGAGGAGGAAGATGAAGCTAGAGAGCAACCATGGGAGCAACTCAAGAAAAATGGCTAAGTGTTGAGAATGAGACTAGAATGAATGGAAACTCTTGATCCCCCACTCATTCAAGCATGGAATTTTGCAATATAAAATTGGAACTATGCTTGAATAGTGAGTCAAGGTGAATAAACTATGAATAAAGCCCATGCTTGCAACCATGCTCTCATTTTCCACCTCTTTTCTATTTTTCTCAAAAATAGAAATCATGCCATGCTTCATTATTATATATATATATATATATATATATATATATATATATATATTAATATATATATAATGAAGAATAATTAGTGAGCTAATGATATTAGTTAAGATATAATTATATCATATATAATATATATCACATTATTAAATCAACACTTGATTTAATAATCCGGTTATATCACATATGACCGACTAATATCATTAATCTGTATATCATATTATCAAATCAACACTTGATTCGACAATCTGGTTATATCACATATAACCGAACCGATAACAGATAACTGCCAGATTACAATACGGTGTCACATACTCATATTTAATCAGGCCCACGCACATATCAACATATGTGCCCTACTTTGTTTCGCTCGAACCAGGAAACTTCTGTGTGGGACTCTAAAAACTCGTCGATACGCCAGCAGTAGGTGATGATCACATCAATCACCTACAAACCGTCAGCGGTACTAGCTGGACGTAACGGCTACCCAGGTATTGAGCGATATGAAGATCAATAAGCAAGCCCATCCATACTCTCCATGAAGCCTATCAGTGACACTACCGTACAGTTCGGTCTCTTCGTCTGATATGTCATATATCATGTCTCGGGGTGGTAAACGTCAAGCCCCAGTAACGTGATAAGTCATGCCGATGTCTGGTCTATAACGGTTTGAGAAACTACTGATAACTCTTATCAGTAAATCTCAGCAGCAGCCCTGGACAGGGACTTCCAGTTATAGCCAATCGAGCATAGCGCAACATCAACCCCCAATACCGGGAGAAACGAAACCCTTCCTATCGCTCATTGCCTCCATGTAACTCGGGACTGTACCCAAAATCCATATGTTTGCACGACTCCTTTGAGCCATGGTAGGGAGGAAATCAAAGCACAGTGGGAGCCACACAAGACTCTATGACAATCTCGGATCAACAGACTAATCTGTACCAGTGTCACCAGAGGACTGCTATCTAACGATATGTATACTACTACATAGGAGTCCTCGGCGAGTCCGTTCGGTGTACCCATTCTCCATTGAGCACCTGTGTACAATCTTTGATGTCACACACCAATGGTTGTGGGATCAACCATCCCCCTCTAAAGAACAAGAAATGTACACACTAGTCTACACTAGAATATCGATGCCCCGGTCTCGATATTCCCACGACTAGGAACTAATTAAAGGATGTACTTGTGGACCACCCTAGCCCCACTAGTATGATCTCATCATAATCCTGGTAGTCAAGTACATATCCTAATGGCTTTATCAATATGTGAGAGCAAGACAGTAAAGAATACCAGTCAACATGTTAAGATAAAGAGTAACCAAATAGCATACTATCATGTCGAGCAAGAAAGTCATATATGTGTGTGTGTGTGTGTGTGTCCAAGCATCCACTATAATATACATCACATGTACAATAATGGCCTCTAGGGCATACATATAACTACATTAAAATGCATTAAAAAGAGGATAAATGGGGAATTGAAAAGTCTCTGTTTGAGCAATCAAACAGTGCAGGAGAGTTAAAAGTAAGGGAAAGGGCAAGTGTGCAAAGCCCGGGGTTCATTGGACCAAATCCGACCGTCGAGGCCGGTCTAAATGCATGTTTGGCCGGCCGATTGAGGGAGTTGGGGTAATGGATTGGAGCCACGTGTTCATCTCAGTGTTTAAACCTTTTGGCACATGTTTGATTTTTTTTGTCTTTTCATTTTTGTGTGTTTTGTACGTGTAAACTTTTGGGCATCCAAAAAGTTTAAAAGAAAAATAAAAAAAATATAATGTGTCTGATGGGGTTCGAACACAAGAGTTACGTCACAGCAGTGCAAGGCTTTACCAGTGAGCTACAAGTTGTTTCTTGCTGTTCTTAAACAAGATATACTTATAATTTGTACTCAGGCTTGTAAACTCCTTTCTGTACATAAAAAAGAAAAAATTTGTACAGAAAATTCAGAGTCGTTACAACTGGCCGATGAAGACCTCGATGGCGTAAGGATCATTATGCAAAGCCACAGGGTTCTCACGCCAACCGATATATCTTCGAAAGACTTAATAGAGCCATCTGAAAGACAAGAAACGACCGAACAAGTAGCCCTTCAAATAGAGGACGATGAAAAGGTCAAGGATTGGAGGGAAGTTTTCATAGACTACTTCAAATCCCAACGAACGCCCGAAAATGCGTCGTCTAAACATCAGCTCATGAAACGAGCTTTGTCTTTCACCTTCGTCAATGATACTTTATATAAGATATCGTTCGACTGTCTATGGCTAAAATGCCTGGGGTCGGAGGAAGCAAATAAAGTCATCCAAGAAACTCACAACGGACTCTGCAGTTCTCATCAAGCTGGACCAAAAATGAAGCTGAAGATAAATAATGGGTTATTATTGGCCCACAATGATTCAATACTGTCTCGAATATGCGAAGCAGTGTCACTCATGCCAAATTCATGGGGACTTCATCCATCAACATCCAAATCCTCTACACCCGACAGTGGCCAACTGGCCGTTCGAGATGTGGGGAACAGATATAATTGGCCCTGTTGAACCAGCGTCCTCTAAAGAACATCGGTTCATGCTGGAAACAACCAACTACTTCTCTAAGTGGGCAGAAGTAGTACCACTAAGAGAGGTGAAGCTGGAGAATATCCTCCATTTTTTCAGAACACATGTCATCTATCAGTTCAGCACTCCGCGACGAATAATCTCGGACAATGGGCCAGCTTACAGAAGCCATAAAATAAGCCGCTTCGCACAGCAGCATAAAATAGACTGGAGATACTCTTCAGTCTATAATCCTCGGGCCAATATTCTAGCTGAAGCTTTCAGCAAGACTTCGATAAAGATTATAAAAAAGACGGTGTCCAGAAACAAAAAAGACTGGAATAAAAGGTTGCATGATGCTTTCTGGACGTACCGAACAACGTTCAAAACGGCCATGAATACAACACCATATGCGTTAGTATTTGGCACGGAAACAGTGGTCCTATTGGAGGTAGAACTCCCTTCTCTACGAGTAGCGGTTCGATACAAGCTGACAGATGAAGAAAACGCTCATCTTAGGCTTGAGGGGCTCGATGCCCTCAACGAAACTCGCCTTATATCACAGCAAAATCTGAAGGCTTATAAGGAAAGGATGACACGGTCGTACGAAAAACTGACCAAGCCGAGAACATTCCGCCAAGGAGAACTCATGATAGTCGTCAAAAGACCAATGATCCCCAATAGTGCAAAACGGAGGAAGTTCGAGCCAAACTATGAAGGCCCGTACATCATAGACAAAGTCTACCAAGGTGGAGCTTACCTACTCTGTATATGCATGGCAAAAGACCATTCCGGCCAATAAACGACCGATTCCTCAAAAAATACTATGCTTGATGAGTCACGACTTAGGTCAATGATAGATGACGACGCTCGTATCCGCTTGCTATCTTCCTGAATAAGAACTCTGAGAGTAGTATCCAAAAAGCTTCGTCGCCTCAAACATGACGATAATGGACCGAAACGTCCCTAAACTAATGTCGGACCGAGATGTCCCTAAACTAATGTCGGACCGAGATGTCGCTAAACTAACAATGGACCGAGATGTCCTTAAACTAACAATGGACCGAGATGTCCCTAAACTAACGTTCATCCCCAAGATGGGAATGCTGGACCGAAAAGTCCTTAAACTAAAAATCCGCCTCACACATGGTGATAATGGACCGGAACGTTCCTAAACTAGGACACCGCCTCAAATATGGCAATATGCTCCCTTGAGATCTATATTGCAACCGAATTCCTAGCAACAAAGGTTGCAACTCAAGTCCCACTGGTTGCACAGCTACTCCAGCAATAAAGACACCTCCAAGTCTCACCGGCAAACAAATGGGTCACCTGTGACAAAACTATCCTCGAGAGTTTCGTCTCGTTAAAAAAAGGGTATGTCCACAAGTGAAATAGGCACGGATGAAAACCCGAAAAGGAGCCGTAAGTAAAAATAGTAGGACTGCTGGCGAGTTGTGAAAACCCGAAAAGGGCGCAAACTCGTAAAAAAAATTTCATGTGCACTTGCAAGGTCCTCTCGACCTTGTGAGGAGAAAATACCTGCGTGAGATCCTTACGACTCACAAAGGAGCAACACACTTAGGAATCCCTATGATTCCTAAGGAAAAACTACACTTGCGAGATCCTTACAACTCATAAGGAGAATTTGCCCCCATAAGACACCCAAGGCTCATAGGATTCAAAAGCCTTAAGCTACAGGGATTTAAACATGTTTTTAAGCCATCATATTCCCCTAAAATTGCCCTACAGGCGGTCCTATATTGACCCTTGTATACAATCCATGGGCATAAATAAATATATCCCCCACCAAGTTCCACCAATGATGAGAAAAGTCCCCATGTGGTGAACAACGCTCGTAAGTCCTCTCGACTTATAAGAAGAAAACACTCTCGGAAGATCCTTACGACTTACAAGAGAAAATGCACTTAGGAATCCCCACGATTCCTAAGAAGAAAACTACATCTACGAGATCCTCTCGACTCGGAGGGAGAAATACGTTTATGAGACCCTTATGGCTCATAAAGTCAAAAAGCCTTAGTCGACAGGATCCTAAACCTGTTTGCTAAGAAATCTTTGTTCAAATCGACAAAGGCAAATGATGATTCGGTCTTGGCAACATTTCAGTTGTAGCAAAACTGATGCCTAAATAGGTGTCAAAATCCAAGTCCTCTCGCGGTAAATGATGATTCACTCCTGGCAATATTCCAGTGGTAGCAATGCTGATGCCAAGATTGGTATCAGATTTCAAATCCCAAAAAAAGGGGGCCGAAATGATAGGGCAACTCACAATAAAAAGCAGAAAGTAAAAACAAAAACAGCCGAAATGATAGGGTAACTCACAATAAAAAGCAGCAAGTAAAAACGAAAACAGCCGAAATGATTGGGCACCGCGATAAATAGCCAAAATAATTGGGTAATCGCGACTTTCGCGATATAAAAAGCTGAAAAGATAGTGCATCGACGGAAGAAAAAAAATAATAAAAATGAAACTTTCTGCCGTGCAAGTATGTCCATATTGACTCTTGTATACGATCCATGGGCACAAATAAAAAAAAAGGAACCGTATTTTCCCACCAGGCTCCGTCAAAGGGAGAGCCAGATCTTGATGGTAACATCTACAGCCTAAAGATCGACTTGACGTGCTTCTTATGCCAGCAGGGTGCAGACGCGACATCAAAAAAGACCCAAGGGTCGAATAAAAGAGGAGTGATAGCAAAATCCTAGCTCCAAGTCTTGACGGTACATATACAACCTAGAGATTATCCGGGCGTTTCTTCTTATTCCAACAGGATGCAGACGCAACGTCGTCATCAAAAAAGAAAGACCCAAGGGTGAAAGAAAAAAATGGAGTAATGGCAAAATTCTAAATCCAAGTCTTGACGGTACAACCTAGAAACTATCCCGGCGTTCCTTCTCATTTCAGCAGGATGCGGACACAACTATCAAATGAAATTCGAGCAATGGCATATTCCTAGTTTCGAACATCAATTACAATACATATTGCATAGAGGTCCTACAGATGTCTACCCTATTTCAGCAAAGAATCGGCGTGACATCATCAAAACAAAAATAAAGTGACGGTATATTTCCAGCTTCGGGTCTTGACGATAGCTCATATAAAGCCTAAAAGACCATTGGAGATCATCCCACCCCAGAAGGGTGCGGTTATAGCTCATCGGGGCTCCAAATTGAGCCTAATCTCAGGTAAAAAGCATCATGGCAAATTCCTAACGCTTACTCTTCCGACGGTAATATGACCTAAGGAGATTACTTGAAGACGTCTTGTCCAGCCCCCGAAGGGATCAGAGACACGACAGTCGTGGAGCTACCCGAACAGCGGCTTAAAGACTGCATATCTAGGAATACATTAGCCAACGCGACAATACCATGTACTAAAACCCTTGTACCACAAACCTAACGGACCTCTGTCGTAAAAAGAATGGGGGTTATCAACATACAACGTTAGGACAAGTTTGCCTGTAAACCCAAGGGAGGTAAACTAAAGATACTCCGAAGTGAGTGAATAAACTAGAAACTCCGAAATGAGTACATAAACTAGAGACTCCGAAACGAGTGAATAAACTACAAAATCCGAAATGAGTACATAAACAAGAGACTCCGAAACAAGTGAATAAAATACAAACTCCGAAATGAGTAAATAAACTAATTAGCGCTAAATAAGACATCAAACACAGAGGAGCGCATGCAAAAAAAATGTATATTCTTTATTCATGAATCAAAATGTTTGAAAGATACAATTTATATAAAAAAAAATAGGGGGATACAATTCTAGCCTTTAAGAGGGCGGGGCCTTCAATAAAATAGCAGCCCATTCACTCTCTTGACGTAGCTCCTCCTCACGCTCCACTATTGCAACCAGCATTGCTTCGACTTGAGCTCGTTGTTGCAAGCATGAAGAAAGCTTCTCAATAATTTCCTGCTTAGCAACTTCGCAATCTCGCATTCCCCGCTCAGTAGAGTCAAGGTTCTGCC
Source organism: Agapanthus africanus (assembly GCA_030015575.1). NCBI lineage: Eukaryota > Viridiplantae > Streptophyta > Magnoliopsida > Asparagales > Amaryllidaceae > Agapanthus > Agapanthus africanus. The sequence continues at coordinate 721,325,394 of CM057337.1, forward strand.
TCAGCGCTACTCCTTCAGAAATGCATTGTTGAATATTTTCAAAGATAACTTGCAGTTGCGCGGCATGCGCTTCGACCTAGGCATGCAATTGGCTGGATTCGCCAAAAGCCGTCTCATGCTCCTTTTGCTTCAGAACCAACTTCTGCTCTAAGTATTGAATGGAAGCGGCACTTTGCTCGATCCATGCGACCAGTTGAGCCTTCGAGGATAATGCCTCAGGCACAAAACGTTTGTACTCGATCTCATGGAGGCAAGCCTCAATTCGCTTACAGTAGTCAACCCAAATGCCGATGAAATCTTCATTATGGAAAGTCATAAGAGTCACCAGCATGGGTTGACTTCGTCCGCAAAGTCTGCAGTAGAAGTGAGAGCTTCGACATTAAGGTCTTCAATAAATTCACTTAGCATCTTCCTGCTATTTGTCGCACCCCTAAAAGACTGACGCTTAGCGAAGGGCCCCGCGGGCATAGAAATGCAAGACTCAAGAGGTGCTAAAGCCGGTGTAGCTGCTACAAAGTAAGACATGCACAAAGAAGGGTCGGGTTTCAACCTAAAAATAAAAATGAATGATGATGAATGAGATCTAACATACCAATAGTCAAAAGTGGCAAATCAGAGAGCATAGGAGGATCAGCTATTCCTTCGTCTTCTTCTTCGAGCCGTAAGACTGTGGTCAATACAAGAAAAGCTTAGCAATAGAAAGATTACTCGTAAAAAGATGAAATAAGAAATGAAGAATATACTGACCAACGCCCGAAAGAGGGACGAATTCCGATCGGAAGGCGAAGTGCGAGCTTAACATTTGGCATAAGTGGTCGAAAAGCACTCCTACAGGATTGCAATAATATACGGTAAAGAAATTAATCCAAGAAATAATATCTATACTGAAACAAGGAAATGAAAAATATTTACCTTCCGTCATTGAATCCGAGAAAACTAGGGGGTACAAAGGAGATAGGTGGAGCAGCGACAGTCATGGCCACGGCTGATGGTGATTCTTTAATCAGTACAGCGCCAGGGTTTACCGCACCTATATTTAAAATAAAGGAGATATCAGTGAATATGTCCAGCAGGACTGAGAACCCAAAAGTAAAAACACGAGGAATACCTGACGGGGCAAAAACCATAGCGGTATCTGGAGCGCCACTAACTATGATGGCTTCCTCAATTTCCACCATCATCAGGAAGATGGATTCAACGTCTACACCTTCGTCCCCTGAATCAATAAAGGATGTCGTCATGCTCGTTGTCACGTCCCGCTTCCCAGTGTACGGAGAAGTGGACGTGATGGGCCGCGACGTATTTACTCAAAAGTAAACACGTTAAGTGTAAATAAGCAATATAAATGAATACACAAGAATAACAAGAGATGTAAAAATAACAACTTTTATTAACATTCTTTCTTTACATTACAACTGATTTGAAAAGGAAATGTACAATGATAAAAGCAATGCCTAAACAGTGGCATACGAATGAAAAGGAAATAAGTACAAGTAAAAAAACTAAAAGTCTGGCTCCTCTGTGAACTGATCCAAGTCCTCCTGGCTGGGCTCGGTCTCCTGAGAGTCGGGTCCTTCTGACGAACATTCTAAAGAAAGAAAGAAACAGGAATGTTGTCAGCGAACTAACGCTCGGTAAGTCCCAAAGATAAGGATGGAATAGAACAAGTAAAGAGGAGAGAACTGGTAATTTAAACAGGTACATGTTTGTTATACTAACGTAGTTGTTTGTAGCTTGGTACAGAATATATCAGTATATACGAGAGGAGTCCAACTATCCTGTGGAATATGGTAACATGTAAGTACAAGGCCCCATCAAAACCCACTGGACAATGGCACAGGATGTTCATGTAGGTGTCTTTTAGTATACTTCATCGTGCCATTTTTAACACATTTCGTACCAGTCTACCCCTTTAAACCCCGTAATGTCTATTGTATAAATTGTAGTTATCAGACTTGCCGAGACCATGGGTATAAGTTGTTCATGTAAACGGTTTCAAAATTGTATCAAGTAATCATGTAGTCAAGTCATAGCCATGGTTCGGTCAAGTCATGTTATGTTTGCATGTTGATATTGTTCTGGTATTCAGGTTCAGGTTCAAGTATACATATTGGATTGTTAGATTTGGATTCATGTTTGGATTGGACTCAGATTTATTTGGACTCAGACTTGAGTCAGACACTTAGAACTGATTTGGATCCTGAATTAAGTTTAGGAGTTATCGGTAACTGCTACACATGGACGACAGGATTTGTGTCTTTTTCCAAGACAATTAATATTGATAACTCCGTTATAGTTTTCTACCTTAAATGGGAAAGCACTCACTTTCTCCGGCTCGCTGAGGCTCAAGAGAATTGATCCCGCTTAAACCTATATTTACTAAGGTCCTTAGTGTAATTTTATATAACTCGAGGGGGTTTTATGAAAAATATCTTATATACTTTCAAAATAAACCTCGAGTAATTATTTATGTTCTTTAGGGTTTTTATGGATGTGAATTTTAAAGAGTGAGTATATTAGTGACTATTTATATAGCTTGAATAATTCAAGGTATTTTAGTGTAAGACTTGTCTTGTATTGATACTTGATGGTATTTTGGTGAAACTTGTCATTCTTTTATCTTTTAGACAACATGGAATTTTATTATAACTTGAAACCATGTGGTTTGATAATATTTATATAATATTAAAAATTAAATTTTATTATTAATTAGAAAATATAGTTTTTCTTAAAAATCGTATTAAAATTCTTTTGAGACCGAATGCTCCGTGAGAAGGTCTGCATCTTGCTCTACTAGCCCAAGAATGTGCGATAGTCCGCAACATCTAATAGCGGGTTCCCCAAAATTGGTTGTAGAGGCATAATCGCAAAATGTTTGAAATACAATTCTAAAGAAAACCGGGTTTTTATAGTTTATGGTATTTTGATGAAAAGTTGTAATCGCCACAAAAATAGGTTTCCAAGAGTATCATGCTATGTCAATATGTATTTATGTGAGGGGTAGGTCATTACCCCGTGAAGTTTTCTAGAGGTAATAGCAAGCAAAACAAATAAATATGGTCGATACAAAGCTCATGGTATTTAAAGGTGAAACTCAATTTAAAGTTGTTTAGCATGATAATTTAGGGTGAAAGTTATTCTAAACTTTAGTTTTATGATTAATAAGCAATGTATAGGAATATGAATGAGCAATTCTTTAGAAAAATTGTAGTTTCAAATATTGTAGAATCAATTGTCGGTATAACTCCACTTACCGACATATTTTATAAAAAGAGACTTTTTATGTAGAAAGAGAAGAAGGGGGTGGGATTTACTAGCTAGAAGGGTGAAGATAAGGTAGAAGAAGGCTGTGTAGTCACCGTGGTGTCGTGGGGTAGCCGGAATTGCTTCTTTTCCTCGCCAGAAGTTGACCTTGGGCTAACTCCACTTCTGCTCCATTTGTACGTAGAAAAATTTGATAATTTTGGCTAGGGGTTTCAAAATGAGAAGGGGCTAAGGCATGAGGTTGTATTTATAGTGCGGAATTAGGGTTTTGGAATTGAAAGAATAAATTAAAATGCATTAAAAATTGGATTAATTGGGAAATTGAATTCTCTGTTAAATTGCAGAGAAAACAAACAGTGCAGGGGTAATGGGGTGGGCCAATCGTCAAGTGTGCAATGCCCGGGGACTTTTTCCTACAGACCGACCGGCGTCGCCGGCCCAAAGCTTAATCTCGCTGGCCAAGTTTTGGGTGTTGGGGGTTAGATGCTTGCCACGTGTCCTCTTCAGTATATACAACATTTTGCACATGTTAAATTTCTCTGACTTTTCATTTCTATGTGCAGTGCACATGTAAACTTTTGGGCTTCCAAAAAGTTTAAAAGAAAAATCAGAAAAAATAATATGTGGCTGATAGGATTCGAACACAGGGGCTATGTCACAGCAGTGCAAGGCTTTACCAATGAGCTACAAGTGCTTTCTTGCTGTTCTTAAACAAAAATAACTTTTAAATTGTATTCAGGCTTGCAAACTCCATTCTGTATATTAACTTAAAAAATTTCGTACAGTAAAATCAGAGTCGTTACATTCTACCCTCCTTACAAAAATTTTGTCCTTGAAATTTATAATTACATAAGGACTAATTTACAAATAAGTAAGGATATCTTGCATGCATGTTATCTTCTCGCTCCCAGGTTGATTCTCCTGGAGAATCTTTTCCCCACATCACTCGGACCAAGTTTACTTCCTTGTTCCTCAGTGACTTTACCTTTCGGTCTAGGATCTCAATGGGTTGTTGCTCACAAGTTAAGTCTGTCTGTACAGTGAGCTTGGAGTGATCAAGGATGTGGCTGGGGTCGCTCACATATCTTCGAAGCTAGGATATATGAAACATGTTGTGCACTCCTTCCAATGAGGGTGGTAGTGCCAAACGATATGCCACTTCTCCGACTCGTTCGAGAATGTCGAACAGTCCTATATATCTCGGACAGAGCTTACCCCTGTTTCCAAAGAGGATTACTCCTCGGTTTGGAGAGATCTTCAAGAACACATGATCTCCAGGTTGGAACTCCTGGTGTCGACTCTTTGCATCAGCCCAGTGCTTTTGTCTGTCTTGGGCTATGCGCATTCTTTTCCTGATCGTGCAAACTACATCCACAGTTGCTACAATCATCTCTGGTCTAAGGAGTTCCCAATCTCCGATATCGTCCCAACTTAGTGGTGAACGACACTTCCTTCCATAGAGCACTGCAAATGGTGCCATTTCAATACTCTCCTGGTAGCTATTGTTGTATGAAAACTCCACAAGATGTAAATGATCTTCCCACGATCCTCCGAAATCTAACATACAAGCTTTTAGCATTTCTTCTAGAATCTGAATTGTTCGATCAGACTGTCCATCTATTTATGGATAATAAGCTGTGCTGAAGTTCAGACTCGTTCCCAGGATAGCTTGAAGACTCTGCCAAAACTGCGATCGGAATCTGGTATCACGATCGGAGACGATGCAGACCAGTACTCCATATAATCTCATGATCTCCTGCATGAGTTCATGGGTATCAGAAATAGTACATCTTGAGGTTAAATATTATATTAGATTTATGCTTACCTCCATGTACTTCTTTGCTAGTGTCTCGGTAGATTGGCCAACTCGAAATGGGATGAAGTGAGCCGACTTGGTGAGTCGATCCATAATAACCCATACTGCATCGTTACCTTTCGTGCTGCGAGGAATGGTGGTCACGAAGTCCATGGTGATGTGTTTCCATTTCCATTCCGAGATAGGTAACGGTTGAAGTAAACCAGCAGTCCTGTGATGTTTAGTCTTTACTTGCTGACACACCAAGCACTTGGCTACGCTTCTGGCTACTTCACGCTTCATTCCATGCCACCAGTAGTGTTGTCGTAGATCCTTGTACATTTTGGTACCACCGGGTTGTACTGAGTACGGAGAGCTGTGAACTTCTTTCATCAACTCTTCCCGAACAGGACCTTGTGGTACACACAATCTACTTTCATATCTTAAAGATCCACCTTCGTGGATGATGAAATCTATTTGCAGTCTACTTTGTACTTGTTCTCGGATCTTTTATAGCTTGGCATCACTTGTTTGAGCTGTCTTGATCTGATTGACAATACTAGACTGAACTTGTAAGTTCATCAAATACGAAGCGTTACCTGGCATAATCACTTCTATCTCTATCCCGTGCAATTCCTATTGTAGCTTCCACTGTGCGGTGAGATTCATTGATAATGGCTGGCGACTAAGTGCATCAGGAACTACATTCACCTTCCCTGGATGATATTGTAGGTTGATGTCGAAGTCCGCTATAAGTTCTAGCCGTCTTCTCTGTCGCATATTCAACTCCTTCTAAGTAAACACATATTTCAGACTCTTGTGGTCCATGTATATATCCACTCGTTCTCCGAGAAGATAATGGCGCCAAATCTTAAGTGCAAAGATAACGGCTGCCAACTCTAAGTCATGTGTTGGATAGTTACGCTCATGGACCTTCAGCTGTCATGATGCAAAAGCTACAGCCTTTCCATGCTGGTGTAAAACACATCCTAATCCCTTACCGGACACATCGCAATGCACAACGAAACCTCCAAGTTGGTCTGGTATTATGAGAATAGGAGCTGATGTCAATCTTAACTTGAGTTCTACAAAAGCTTGTTTACTTGCTTCTGACCACACGAATACTTCATCTTTATATGTGAGCTTGGTCAGGGGTGTTGCAATCTTCGAGAAACCTTCAATGAATCTTCGGTAGTATCCTGCTAAACCCAAGAAACATTGAATATCCTTCACCGTATTTAGTGTCGTCCATTCGTTGATAGCTGACACTTTAGCTGGATCTACTGAGATTCCTTCGCCCGAAACAATGTGTCCGAGAAATCTGACTTGATCTAGCCAAAATTCGCACTTGCTGTACTTGGCATAGAGTTGATGTTGTCGTAATGTCTCCAGGACAATCCGCAAATGCTCAACGTGCTCTTTCCGATTCTTTGAATACACCAGGATGTCGTTGATGAAAATAAAAACAAACCTGTCTAGGTACTCTCGGAAAACTTGGTTCATCAGATTCATGAAAATAGCAGGTGCATTGGTCACTCCAAATGGCATCATGAGAAACTCATAATGACCATAGAGAGTCCTGAATGCCGTCTTCGAATATCAGACTCTTTGACCTTCACCTGATGATAACCCGAACGAAGATCTTGCTTTGAGAAAACACAAGACCCACTTAGTTAATCGAATATCGTCGATATGCGGTAGTGGATACTTGTTCTTTATCGTCACTTCATTCAGAGCTCGGTGGTCTATACACATTCTGTATGAACCTTCTTTCTTCTTTACGAGCAACACTGGAGATCCCCTGTTGGGTTACGCCAGCGCCCCGGCCATCAATCCGTAGCCAAATACGGAACAAAAACTTTTAAAACCCGGCGCTAACGGAGCCCTAATCGAAGGATCGTACCATTAACCCTATACTAGTTCTATGAAAAGAGTTTAGAGAGGTTATATCAATCGATCCATGTCCTTTGGTCTTCAACTTCTGTCCCAAGCTCTTCGCAGCTTCCTCGATCAAGTTCGATCTTTGGTCTCCCCATCGAAGACGATCCATGTCGAGGACTAGTAATACGGGCTCCCGCCTCAAAGCTGAAGCAAATCGGGTATCTAGTTTGCCAACCTAGATAGCCAAGATGAAGTAGAGAGAGTGTGTGATTACTTTGTCTCAAAATACCCAAGGATTCTCAACTCATGAGAGGTATGGGTGGAGGTTGAAGAAGATGCCATGGGAGAAGAAGTGTGAAGCAAATGCTTGGCTAAAGAAAAAGGCAAGTGAAGAAAGTGTCTGCTCTTTGTCTTGTGTTGTTTTGCTAAGTGTTTTGTGTGTTATTTATTGTTGTAAGCAAGAGAAACTAAAGAAAAGCTCACTAGAAAATGAGCTGCCTCTTTCCACCAAAAAATCTCACACAAAATATCTTAACAAAACCAAAACAATCCCATGACTCAATACCATGAGTCACCAAATGCACATGCTACATCAATGCACAAAGCCAAGACTTGCACTCACACTTTCCACCATTTAAACATTTAAACTAAATGTTTAATAGAAAAAGAAATGGCATACTCTAAAGTAATCTCGTAACGAATTTCATGAACACCCCTCATCCGTATATACATACATGTATCCGTATTCCGACTGAATACGAATACAACGAGACGAAAATAATTCAACAATATAATACTAGGATCCGGCTTAAACCTGTTAGTTATATGTATACCCTAGAGGCCATTATTATACATGTGATGTATATTATAGTGGATGCTTGGACATATATAAGGAGTACTTTCTTGCTTGACATGATAGTATGCTATCTGGTTTCTCTTTATCTTAACATATACACTTATTGTCTCTTTATTACATATTGATAAAGCCCTTAGGATGAGTACTTGACTACCAGGATTATGATGCAGTTCATATTAGTGGGGCAGAGGTAGTCGGTAAGTACATCCTTCAATTGCTTCTAGTCGTGAGAGTATCGAGACGGGGCATCGATATTCCAGAGTAGACTAGCATATACGTTTCTTGACTCATATGATGGGCGATGGATGATCTAACATCCATTGGTGTTTGACATCAGAGAAGGTATACGGGTGCTCAGTAGAGACTGGGTACACTGAACGGACTCGCCGAGAACTCCTAGATGGTATTATACCTATCGTCAGATAGCAGTTGTCTGGTGACACTGGTACAGGTTAGTCTGTCGACCCGAGATCGTCATAGAGTCTTGTGTGATTCCCACTGAGCTTTGATTTACACCTTACCACATTCAAGAGATCGTGCAAAACGATGGTTTTTGGGTACAGTCCCAAGTCACATGGAGGCAATGAGCGATAGGAGGGGATTTCGTCTCTCCCGGTATTGGGGGTTGATGTTGCGCTATGCTCGATTGGCCATAACAGGAAATCCCTGACCAGGGTTGCTGAGATCAACTGGTAAGTGTTATCAGTAGTTTTTCGAACCGTTTTGGGCCTCACATCGTTATGACTTATCAGGCTATTCGGGTCTGACGTTTACGACCCCCAGGCTGCGATATGCGACATATCTGACGAAGAGACCGGACTGTACGGTAGTGTTACTGATTGGATTCTCAGGAGTATGAGCAAGCTTGCTTATTGATCTTCTGATCGATTAATACTCGGGTGGTCGTTACGTTTAGCAGACCGCTTGCGGCTTGTAGGTGACTGATATGATCACCACCTACTGCCGGCGTATTTACGAGTCTTTAGAGTCCTACACAGAGGTTTCCTGGCTCAAATGAAACGAAGTAGGAGCACATATGTGATATGTGCAGAACCGAGATTAATACGTGTATGTGATACCGTATTCTATTCTCGCGATATATGATATCGGTCGGTTATATGAGATATAGCCAGGTTATCAGATCAAGTGTTGATTCGATAAGTTGATACATTTGATATTAGTCGATTGTATGCGATATAGCCGGATTATTAAATCAAGTATTGATTTAATAATTTAATGTATAATTATATATTTGATATATTAATTTACATTAACTGATATTTGCTCACTTAAGCATTTCTATTTCTCACTTGTGCATTAAGTATATATGTGATATATATTAATGTACATTTTTTTGTGTGTCATGCTAGATGATACATATGACATGGGTGTATGAGACTCACACCATGCTTAACATAATCAAGGGTTTTATTATTTAAAGTAATTCAAAATTGAGTGCAAATTAGTCATGATTCATGCTTAGTGGAAGCTTGTAGAATCATTGACTAAGTCCACCAATTTTGTTTTACTTAAGATATTTATTAACCCAACCATTATGATTAGCCATGGTTTAATCTCTACATGAGTTAGTGTATGATATTAACTCACCCATGGTTCCCATTCTACACTTGATCTTTTTTTTCTATGGTTGCTTTTCTTCATCTCCTTCCTCTAGCTCTCTTGCTTTTTGGGAGGTAAAGAAAATGAGTGACAAAAATATTTCTAAAGTGAGCAAAATTCCTACTTCATCATCCTCTACTAGATTAGCCATTTAGTTTAGAATGTTTGCTTCACTAATTCCATATTAGTGAAGAGGTAGCTTGAGTTGGTGTCTCTTCGACGTAGATCATTTTCGGCCTCGAAGACTTCAAGTAAGCTTGTTCTGTTCATCTTGTGGAACCTTTCTAGAGTCTGGGAGTTCACTACTTGGAGCGAAGGGACTACTACATGGAGCTATTGAAGTGAAGGACCGGTCTACAAAGGTTGTATTCCTTGTTCACTTAGATGTAAAGTTATTTACATTCTAGTATTGTCTAATTCTCTAGTTAAGATTTTAGGGTTAGGGTTGTTTAGCATGGCAATTTTTTGAAAATGGCATGGACGATACCTCCTGAAATTTTGCTGTCGTGCTAGGCATTCCCAACAGTGGTATCAGAGCCAAGCTAGAGAATTAGATGATGTTTGTAGAATTACGAAACCGAAACAACTCCGAAACACTCGGAATAAAAACCAAGTTTCGGTCGAAATTTTTAAGGTGTCTAAAATTTTTTTAAGAAATTGCAGAATGGTATATGAGATGTAACATGAACACCATAGAAATTTGATCTGTCCTCGCCGGAATTTGGCCGGCGACATGTAGTTAAAATCCGAGCTCGCCGGATTTTTAGTGGGGCTTTTGGCTTTAAATTTTTGTGGTGTTCCAGTCTCTGGGTTATGGTGTTTCAGATGTTGCTTGTTTTTACTGATATTGCATGTGATGTTATATTTCTGTAAAGGCAATTCGTAGTGTTTCGTAATCATAATTCTAACGTCATTTCGGGTTATTTTAGATGACATTAAAAAGTTCGAACGAATATCAATAACCCATTTTCTCCCTCGCTGGAAATTTTCCAAGAGTTGGATTTTTCCAAGTTTAAGATCTTCAGAAAATCATGCAGGTGATTCTGTGGACTCTCTAGAAGAACGAAACCCTAACTCGATTCTGTGACCGTCAGAACCGCCACCAAACCCTAGGGTTTGTGGTAGTTCCGCGGCGCCATAGGTGAGGCAAGTGTTGACCCTTCTACGGTTGGTCCATAGGTGCTGTGGCATGTTTTGAGTACTTTTTAAACTCCGCTCAAGTGTTGAGCTCTTTGGGAAATTTTTCATATTTTTTGATTCGATCGAAAAGTTTAATATCGTCTAGCTATCTGTGACTGTGATACAATACTTAGAATCCACAATATTTAGTTTTATGAAAACTAATTTGAATTTTATTAATCTAACAATTCAGTCTCATTTGATCGGTTGCCACGGGATTTTGATGTTGATCAAAAGTCCGTTGCAATCACGTAGAATACGCGGATACTCGCTGGGTAACCTTACTAGATAGCCACGCCCCATAGCCCCGACCAAGTGACTGTAGGAGAAGCCCGTCACCAAAAGCATCCGTTCGGGTGCTCACGGCCGCGATGTTCCGCCTTAGTGCACTTCGTCGACGGCATCGGGGGTGCGGCTGTCTACTAAAGTTTCCGACGTGCATTCGATTAGGTCATAGGGAATCTTGTTGAATTACCCGACTGGTTATTGGAAAGTGTTTTCAATATCGAGACTAAAATGCGGGGTTTATAATTGTTAGGCATGTGATGTCTAAGGAATTCATTTGGTAAGGCATGAAATCTAAAGTATGTGATACATTGGGTTTATGATGTCTAAGGTGGTTGCGGATTCCAATTGTTGTAGTTTTTCACTTTCTTTTCTGCAACCGTAAGTGTAATATGTGGTGTATCGCCGGTTTCGTTGCTATATGTCAACGACAATTAGAATACGCATATTTACTTACGTTGATGACATATCATGTTATGTGTTGATGTGATATATTATATTGGATCGTCGTGTTTTGAATAGACGGGGTTTTTTATATGAGATGAGAGTTTTTCATTTTCATTCATGTAAAAACTTGTATATAATATTCTTTATTGGGGCACTTCCGGGATGAGGATGATGGCACCATTGATGTATATTATTTACTTTTCCTCATTAGGATACACCCAAGGCGGGGAGCACAAGTAACCGGGTTCTAGAGTCCAGTGGGAGACCATCTCGAGGAGTCGAGACTGGGTCTCCTAACTCTAGAATTGGTAGGGTTGGTTGCCGCTCTCGTAGGGGTCGAGGGATGTGGTTTCGACTATTCATCACGACCGTGGAATCCGTGTTTTTTACTGGTTTAATTAAAACACGGAATTCCTAGTGTATCCAATATTTCATATGTGTTCTTCTGCTGCTGATATTCTGTGATGTGATCACTTGATATTCAGAGGCGAATGCTTATACTATATATATGATATATAATAAATATTGCTGCTTTCATTTCTTCTGTGATGCTTAGGAAGCATAAATGATAGGACTTCATTAATGAGATTAATGAAATAAAAGAAATCTAAAGATGTTGTGGAATCTTGTTTTAAAAACTGGTAGCTCTAGTTCTTGCTTTGCATAGCGGTATTCCTTGTAGAATATCCAGCACTTTATTCGATAAGAAAAGAGTCGAGATCCCTTCAGTCGGGAGTGACCTCTTTAGCGAAACTAGCAGATGCTACAACCCACTCGGTTTTGTTTTTGATTGCTTTTTTTTAGTTCATGCTTTGCATAGTGGTATTTGTGAAATATCCAGCATCTCATTCGATGAGGAAAGAGCCGAGATCCCTTCACCGGAAGTGACCTCTTTAGCAAAACGATTAAAAGCCTAAAAAACACTCCTTTTCAAATCACTCGTTTCTGCAACGATACCAAGTTCATTACGCAAAAGGTTTTCTTAAAAAACTGTCGTAGCCTTCCGTCATTTCAGATAAAGACTATTTAGTATTCGTATTGCATTTGTTGACCTTGTCAAGGCGTAGTGTGCGGTAGCTGATTAGTGCTTATCTGCAAAGCATATGATGTGATTGGATTTGGGTAGTCGTGCGGCCTTGTTGACCTTGTCAAGGGTCGTGCGGGTAGGTTTAATTCAATCAAGAAATGTACGGGTTAAACTTGACTTGCGATTTATGGTTTGTTGACCTTGTCAAGGTTATAGATCGCTTGGGGCAAAATATTATCGGGAATTTCAAATGTTGAAATTTGCAATGAAATTGCATACCTTCTATGAGATAGTTGGATCCCGATACCCACTACGAGTAAGAGTTACTCCTGAGACAGTTTTACACATTACAATTAACCGATCAAGTAGGTGTCTAGAAAGGTGTTAACGGGGTTACGCCCCTGGGAAAACGAGGTTTAATTTAATTAGGTTCATGCGAAAGCACGGGGAACCTCCCTCAAAATACCCACACTGGCCTGGCCGAAAGATTGGCGAACTTGTAGGGTGTAATTAATCCCGACTAGTCATACCTTTTAGAGTTTGAAGGAAGATTTGATAAAAACAGTGGGAGCCATCCTGATTAGATAAAATAATAACTAATCTAATCTTGCAAGAGCATACGCTGAGTGTTTTCTTCTCTCTCTCTCCTAGTAGCGACCATGTCACGCCTTAATCAAGATAATAATATGGATGCATTGACCGAACCTGCTTATTATACTGAGCTGGGGAACGTTGGTTCCGCTCTATCTTATAATTGTTATAAGTCTGAGCAGGAAATAGAGGAATATCCGGATTCCATGCGACCCAATCGAGGAATGTGCATGTTGATTCATCTTCTTCAGGTGTGTTTATTACCGAGAACTGTTTCTCAGTATTCTCTACGTCCTAGGTATGAGATACCGGATCAGGATCCCATATATGTAATATGTTACATGGGCTAAAGAAAAGTAGAGAACTGGGATTGGGTGAAATGTCTCTAAGTGTTAAAGAATGGTGCAATTGTTGCAGCCAAATCAGTTGGCAAATATCACCTTATATTACCAAGTGGTAAATACATTGATTCTGAACGGATGTTATTACATACCGAACCTGATATACAACATTACATAAGATTCTTTATTAAGTTAAAGAAGGATATAATTCTGTATTGGAGGATAATGTTGTGAACATTTTCCTGAATCAAGAGTTGATTGGATCAGGCACTTTATGAAATGGCATATACGTTCTAAATCAGTCCACAGTTCAAAGTATATAGAACACACACAAGAGAAGTAGTTCAGAAATGAATGAATCCTTCTTGCGGCATTGTTGACTAGGTTATATCAATGCGACACGACTAGCTAAAGTTACATTAAGGATAAATATTAGAATCTGTTCGAATTTTCATCCTATGATACTTGCCAGTTTTGTCTCAAAGATAAAATAACCAATACTCCGTTTACTGAAAACAGAGAAAGAGTTACTGAACTCTTGGGACGGATACATGATGATGTATAGGGTCCTCTTTCTACAAATGCCAGGGCTGATTCTTTGTATTTCATTACATTTATCGACGATCTCTCAAGATTCGAACATGTGTTCCTATTGGAACACGAGTCTGAAAATTTTGAGAAATTCAAGGAATATAAGCTTGAGGTTGAGAACCAGATGGGTAGAAGTATTAAGTCTTTCGATGTGATCGAGGAGGCGAATACTTGCACATGGAGTTCCTGGAGTTTCTAAAAGGAGAATAGGATTCTCTCTCAGCTTACTCCTTCGTGTACACCACAGCACAACGGTGTATCGGAGCGGAGATATCGCACCCTATGAGATATGGCATGCTCTATGATAAGTACTGCTAAGTTACATGTTTCCTTTTTGGTGTTATGCACTTGAGAAGCTGCATACCTATTGAATGGGGTTACATCTAAATCACTGCCTACTACTCTATATGAGATGTGGAATGCGAAGAGACCATGTCTTAAACGAGTTAAGATATGGGGTTGTCCGGCCTATATTGAAAAACAAAATCCGGACAAACTCGAGGCAAGGTCAGTTCTGTAAGTTTGTTAGATATCCCAAACATTTGCGAGGGTATATCTTCTACCACACTGAGGAGCAAAAGGTGTTTTGTTTCTCAGCATGCCACCTTTTTAGAAAAGGAATTTCTTGTGAAGAAATTAGTGGTCATGAGGTAGAATTTGAAGGAGTTCCAGCTGGACAAACTAACATCTGATGATTTAGTGGAACCAAAGGATTCAATAGTCTCCAACGAGCCTCAGCCTCTCCGCGAATCTTGTAGGGTTCCTCATCCACCTGAGAGATACTACGGTTTCCTCGGTGACGGTGGGAGCGAGGATTGCATCATGGTAGATGATGACCCAACCAGGTTCCGACAGGCCATCATGAGTGAGGACTCTATGAAATGGCTGGATACTATGCAATCAGAGATGGAATCCATGTACACCAACAAAGTATGACTTTGAATGTTGCACCTGAAGGGGTAAAACCCATTGGGAGCAAATGGATCTTGAGAAGATTCTTGGTGTAGATGGAAAAGTTGAGACTTTCAAAACTAAACTTATAGTAAAAGGCTATCGTCGATAACCAGGTGTGGTTTATGATGAAACCTTTTCTCCAGTGGCTATGCTTAAGTCCATCAGGATTAAAGCACGCATCCCAGAGTTGGAACATCTGTTTTGATGTGGCAGTCAAAGAGTTTGACTTCATCAAAAAGGTAGATGAACCTTGTATATACAAGAAGGTTGTAAAGAGTAACGTTGTCCTCCACGTATTGTACGTAGATGACATACGCTTAATAGGATATGGTTTCCTATGCTACACTCGGTCAAGCTCTTCTTATCACGAGGATTTTTCATGGAAGATCTGGATGATACCTACTACATCTTATGGATTATGATCTATTGTGATAGATCTAAGTAGATGTTGGGAGTGTCCTAAATCCAGGTACATTAACACCATACTAAAGGGGTTTAGTATGGAAGATTCTAAGCGTGGTGGTTTGCCCACTTACTCAGGAATCACTCTCTCTAAAAAGATGTCTTCCAAGACTGATTTGGAGAGAGCTCGCGTGCAAGGGATACCCTATGCTTCGGCAGTAGACTCTATCATGTATGCGATATTATGTACCAGACCAGATGTAGCTAACTCACTAAGTATAGTGATCAGAAATCAATCGGATCTTAGGAGAATCACTGAACAGCTGCGAGGGACATTCTTAAGTACTTGAGAAGCACTAAAGAAATGTTCTTAGTGTTTGGTAAAGGTGAACTCCAGTGGGATTCCTTTACCAATTCAAGCTTCCAGAGTGATAAGTTCGACTGAAAGTCAGTCGCGGGCTTTGTCTTTACCCTCAGTGAAGGGACGGTATGTTGGAAGAGTTCCAAGCTATATAACATGGCAAACTAGACGATAAAGGCTGAATACATCACTACCAACGATGCTACCAAAGTGGATGTCTGGATAATTCTTGTTCATGAAATGAACATGGTTCCTATCATTGAGCGTCCAATAACTGTTATTGAGAAAACAATGGAGTTGTGGCTTTGGCCTAAGAATGCCGGTCCCATCAGCGATCCAGACATATTCTGAGGCAAGTATCACCTGATCAGGGAGATGGTTGATCTCCAGGGGATCAAGATAAGGAGAGTTGACACAAAGGAAAACACGGTGGATCCACTCACAGAGGCCTTTCCCTAGAGAGACTTTTTATGGAACGTTGGGTATGATATACTACAACAAATAATCTTAGTGCAAGTGGGAGATTATTAGTTATATGTATGCCCTAGAGGCCATTATTATACATGTGATGTATATTATAGTGGATGCTTGGACATATATAGGGAGGACTTTCGTGCTCGACATGATAGTATGCTATCTAGTTGCTCTTTATCTTAACATGTACACTTATTGTCTCTCTATTACATATTAATAAAACCTTTAGGATGAGTACATGACTACCAGGATTATGATGCAGATCATACTAGTGGGGCAGAGGTAGTCAGTAAGTACATCCTTCAATTTTTCCTAGTCGTGAGAGTATCGAGACGGGGCATCGATAATCCAGAGTAGACTAGCGTATACGTTTCTTGACCCATATGATGGGCGATGGATGATCTAACATCCATTGGTGTTTGACATTAGAGAAGGTATACGGGTGCTCAGTGGAGACTGGGTACACTGAACGGACTCGCCGAGAACTCCTAGATGGTATTATACCTATCGTCAGATAGCAGTTCTTTGGTGACACTGCTACGGGTTAGTCTGTCGACCCGAGATCGTCATAGAGTCTAATGTGATTCCAACTATGCTTTGATTTCCACCTTACCACGTTCAAGAGATCGTGCAAAACGGTGGTTTTTTGGTACAGTCCTGAATCACATAGAGGCAATGAGCGATAAGAGGGGATTTCGTCTCTCCCGGTATTGGGGGTTGATGTTGCGCTATGCTCAATTGGCCATAACAGGAAATCCCTGGCCAGGGTTGCTGAGATCTACTGGTAAGTGTTATCAGTAGTTTCTCGAACCGTTACGGGCCTCACATCGGCATGACTTATCAGGCTATTGGGGTCTGACGTTTACCACCCCCGGGCTGCGATATGCAACATATCTGACGAAGAGACCGGACTGTACGGTAGTGTTACCGATTGGATTCGCAGGAGTATGAGCAAGCTTGCTTGTTGATCTTCTGATCACTCAATACCCGGGTGGCCGTTACGTTTAGCAGACCGCTTACGGCTTGTAGATGACTGATATGATCACCACCTACTGCCGGCGTATTGACCAGTCTTTAGAGTCCTACACAGAGGTTTCCTGGCTTAAGCGATACGAAGTAGGAGCACATATATGATATGTGCAGGACCAAGATTAATACATGTATGTGATACCGTATTCTATTCTCGCGATATGTGATATCGGTCGGTTATATGAGATATATCTGGGTTATCGGATCAAGTGTTGATTCAATAGTTAATACATTTGATATTAGTCGGTTGTATGCGATATAGCCGGATTATTAAATCAAGTATTGATTTAATAATTTAATGTATAATTATATATTTGATATATTAATTTACATTAACTAATATTTGCTCACTTACGCATTTCTTTTTCTCACTTATACATTAAGTATATATGTGACATATATTAATGTACATTTTTTTTTGTCATGCTAGATGATACATGTGACATGGGTGTATGAGACTCACACCATGCTTAACATAATCAAGGGTTTTATTATTTAAAGTAATTCAAAATTGAGTGCAAATTAGTCATGGTTCATGCTTAGTGGAAGCTTGTAGAATCATTGACTAAGTCCACCAATTTTGTTTTACTTAAAATATTTATTAACCCAACCATTATGATTAGCCATGCTTTAGTCTCTACATGAGTTAGTATATGATATTAAGTCACTCATGGTTCCCATTCTACACTTGATCTTTTTTTTCCATGGTTGCTTTTCTTCATCTCCTTCCTCTAGCTCTCTTGCTTTTTGGAAGGTGAAGAAAATGAGTGAGAAAAATATTTCTAAAGTGAAAAAATTCCTACTTCATCATCCTCTACTAGATTAGCCATTTAGTTTAGGGTGTTTGCTTCACTAATTCTATATTAGTGAAGAGGTAGCTTGAGTTGGTGTCTCCTCGACGTAGATCATCTTCGGCCTCGAAGACTTCAAGCAAGCTTGTTTCGTTCATCTTGTGGAGCCTTTCTAGAGTCCGAGAGTTCACTACTTTGAGCGAAGGGACTACTACACAGAGCTATTGAAGTGAAGGATCATTCTACAAAGGTTGTATTCCTTGTTCACTTAAATGTAAAGTTGTTTACATTCTAATAATGTCTAATTCTCTAGTTAAGATTCTAGGGTTAGGTTGTTTAGGATGGCATTTTTTTGAAAATGGCATGGACGATGCCTCCCGAAACCTTGTTGTCGTGCTAGGCATTCCCAACAACCAAAGACCACTAGTATTATCCGTCCGATCATGATCCGTGCATAAGTGCACGAATATGATCGAACCCTGCCATAAAACTATACGGCCTCTACAACGTTTCGCCCCAATCAGGGAAATCCTCTGTGTGGGACTCCAAAGACTCGTCAATACGCTGGCAGTGGGTTTAACCACAAGCACGTCAGTGGCACTAGCTGTACGTAACGGCTATCCAGGTATTGAACGAAAGGGAGGCCGATGAGCAAACTCATCCTGAAACCCTACTGAGCCTGACAGTGACAATATCCGTACAGTCCGGTCCGTTCGTCTATGAGTATCGCATATCGAGTCTAGGAGGTGGATAAAGTCAGACCCCTAATAACTTGACATTTAGTGTCGGCATGAAACCTATCACCAACTGAGAAACTACCGATCCTAAATCGGTAATTCTCGTCTACCCCGGTCGAGAATTTCTGGTGATGGCCACCCGTGCACACCGCGACATCAACCCCCAATACCGGGAGAAAAAAATCTCCTAACGATCCGCTTACTGCCTCCATGTGGCTCGGGGATGTACCCAACTAAAACTTGTTTGCATGACTCATTTGAGCCGTGGTAGGGTAGTAATCAAAGCACAGTGAGAACTCACACGAGACAAATGACGATCTCGGGTCGATAGACTAACATGTACACATGTTACCAGGAAACTACTATCTGACAATAGGTATAATACCAACTAGCATATTCCCGGCGAGTCCGTCCGGTGTACTCATAACCCAATGAGCACCTGTATACATCTTAAGTGAACCAACTAATACCAATGGCTTGTGAGACCGGCCACCACCCCTTGTCGGGGTCTCGATCCGTATACACTAGTCTACTCTTGGAGTATCGATGCCCGGTCTCAAAACTCCCATGACTAGGGACACTTTAAGGATGTGCTTATAGACCACCCAACTCTCATATATATGATCGTCATCATACTGGTGATAGTCAAGAAAGAATCATATGGGCTCTATCAACATGTAATAGTGATTTGTAATGTCACCTGAAGCATGTACACGATGATAAAGACAAACTAGATAGCATGCTATCATCTCGAGTAAGACTGTTCTACCGGTATAGGTCCTCCCTCAATCATTGCAATCACGTACCTGCGATCCAATAATTGACTTGAGGGCACTATAGCCAACAATCTCCTACTTGCACTTTAGGCTAATTATTGCGGTGTCGCATACTCACAGCCCGTGTGATACCGAACACCCAACTTCTCTACTAATCAGTTTCACAAAGCTCGTTTGTAAAACTATTGCATTCGAGAAATAGCCTCAGTGAGTGGATCCACTCCAATGTTTCTTTCTATATCTCTCTTTATCTCAAGTTCGCGGAGAAAGCCATCTCCCGAAATAAGCAATACCTATCTTAGAATATGTCTGGATATCTGATGGGACCCAGTTCATAAATGAACTCCAAATTCAGCAAACTTCTTAGACGGTATCGTCAACTGAATTTAATCAGTATCCTGCGCCATGCCTCCCTCAGTATCCGCTTGGACCACCTGTCCAAACTAATGCCCTTCAAAAGAGGGAAAACTATAACTCTGACAGTCACTCTGTCATCCAGGTCACCTTGGAAGCCTGGAATAATAACTGTCTCCCGAAGGAGGCTGCCGTTACCAAATCCCTAGAATATCTACTTATGTTCATAAACTTCTTCCGAACGTTTCTCCAGGATTGGATTAATATATACATTTATTGCAGCTAGTGCAAAAATGACATCTCATGATTGACTCAATGTCCTAAGCAAATGATATGCCAATCATGCACATCCCTCCCCCGTTTAGTCTGTAAGACACCTTCAGAGAGGGTGACTCCATCACCTGCAGGTATACCACCATGCCAGGAGTCGTCTATTCTAAAACACCTTTAGAATACTGTCTAAGTACCCTGATTGGGAAACTACCTAAATCTAGATCTAAAACCATAGATCTAGTAACCAGAATGCCAGATATAATATCAATATCCTATGTGGAGAAACCACTATGTGACAACCACAGTATAACCGATTGTAGTATAGGAATTTCACTTCCTACAAAGTGTATGTCATCCAAATACCAGGACATATCACCCTACTGCCTTCTTAACAGATCCATCTCCTATTCTGATGAAGTCAAACCCTATGACTGTCACATCAAAAATAGATGATCTATCTCCGCTATACTTGCTTTAGTCTATAAATAGACACAAGCTTCTTATCCACTATGCTTCCGCTGCTCCCACTGACTACAACAACCCTCTGGCAGAGTCATATACACGTGCATTTCTAAAGCTACTTTAGAACAACGATATACTCATCCTTCTGCCAGGTCTCATAGTCTAGAACAGCAGTAATGGCAAGTCTGGGTAAACAAGAACCTCCCTGTCACCGTCTTTGAGGATACCGAAGTACCTCTGGGGCACCTGAGGTTACCCACCATATCTGCGGAGTGGCTAATGGAATGTCAAACCCCGATTGAATCTTTAGGTTCTATATAAATTTTTAGTAATCGTCTGTGGTTCTGGAATCACTTCCAGTTCTACCATACTCCAACTACTGTTTTCTGAAAAAATCCATTTTACTAAAACTGTGGCGAGTCAAGAACAATATCACTATTGAACTTCCAGATGGTAAAAAGTTAACCCTCGTCATAGCCCGGGATAACCCACAAACTGCCATTACTGAAACGTGCCTTGAGTTATCCAGAGTCTGGTTTTGAGCATAAGCCGGACAACTCCATATACCTTAACATCGTTAAGATATGAACCATTCTATATACAATATAAAAACAGAGGCACTGATTTAATTGGAACCAGATTCAAATCATGCAGTCGTCTCCAGTGCATGTCAACTAAATAGAAAGAGGTCGATCAGCATTACTCAACATAGGAGTGCATCCAGATATGAATAACCTGAAAGAGAAGCAAGTTCTCAAAACCATTACTATCAACTGAATACCAAACACAAGTATATACATCTTCGATCACTTTGAAGAATCCTGATACTTGCAACACATGGTTCTCTACTTTATTCTTGTACCTATAACTTCTCAAAACTTGGAACTTGTATTTCTACGAAATACTTGTCTCAAAACTAGAGAAGTCATAAGTAAATAGAATATAGTATGAGGACCAATCCTTCTGTCCTAATAGACACTGGACAACATACAATACTTTGTATAAGTCTCCTGAGTTGATTAACTCAAACCCTGTGCGTTGTAGGTTGAAAACTGTACTATGGTTAAGACGAATTATACCGCTGTTTAATGCTCCTTACCCAATCATTAACTGATATAGGTAAATGTCATGGACATAATTTCGAAAAGTTATATCTCACTTTATAAAATAAACGTACAGATATATCAGTTTGAAATTGGTGCATAACAATGGATATTCCAAACCAAATATTTACCGTCAGGCAAAACCCCTGGGGATTTCCTCAAATATGACCAATTACAATGAATTCTGATATAATGAGGATATAATCACCTAATTCCTAATAACTTACTCCTATTCATCATCTGTAAAACCATACAGATGTGAGAATCAAACCTAATAAATACATACCCTGGAGCAAGGATCTAATTAGGAAATCAGTTTTCAATTAATAACGCACAGTGAAACTGAAACATGAAAATGCATCGAAGGGGTAGCCCGGGATTCCTAGTAATGCCTCTTCCATTAACCTGATTCATGACTGTAACCGTATATTTCCTTGCCA
Source organism: Agapanthus africanus (assembly GCA_030015575.1). NCBI lineage: Eukaryota > Viridiplantae > Streptophyta > Magnoliopsida > Asparagales > Amaryllidaceae > Agapanthus > Agapanthus africanus. The sequence continues at coordinate 721,347,427 of CM057337.1, forward strand.
TCTCACCAAATCCCTTTATTTGTCTTTACTCATTACCTTCTGTACACCACTCTTATGCTAAATTGTTTTCTTCCTTCCCTACCGTTCGGCACCAGCCTATGGTTTGGAAAAAGACTATCCAATAAGAGTAATAGGTGTACTCTCCTAATCCTAGGAGTACTCGCAACCTGAGACAAGGTAAAGATAAAATACAAATGAATAAACTTTATTCTATTTCTCCTGAACCGGAATCCATTCTCGAACTGGAACAAATTCCTTCGAGTTCGTATGTAACTATACGATGGATTGTCCAATAAATGTGGATCTTCGTAGTGATAAGGGGTGTTCTGGAGAAATTCAAAGATGAAGTAGGAGTGGCGATGATATATGCGGTTTGGTCGTGAATGATAGCAGTCGCAATTTACTTTGCCCTCTTTCTAATTCCTTTATTTGTCTTTATTTATTACCTTCTATACATCTTACTTAGGCTAATTGGTTTTCTTCATTCCCCACCTTTTGGCACCTGCCTATGGTTTGAAAGAAGACTATCCAATAAGCACAATAGGTGTACCCTCTCCTAATCCCAGGAGCCTTCACAACCTAAGAGAAAGTAAAAGGAAAAGACAACTGAATAATCCTATTCAATTTCTCCAAAACCGGAAACCATTCTCGAATCTGAAACAAGTTTCTTCGAGTTCGTATGTAACTATACGATGGTCATATCCAATAACTGTGGATCTTCGTAGTGATACGGAATGTTCCGGAGAAAACCAAAGGGTAAAAGTAGGAGTGGCAATGAAGTATGCAACTCTGACAATCCAAAAGCCAGTGTGTTTTAAGAAGGTTCGGTTAACTTGGTTATTGAGTTATAGTCTAGGGTCGGGCCATGGTCGCCGCTAAAGAGAGAGAGAAAAGAAACACTCAGCGTGTACTCTAACCTAGATCAGAATGGTCAATCACTTTATCTAATCAGGATGTCTCTCACTGTATCCTCAAATTCTCCTCCAAACCTGAAAGAAGAATTAGTCGGGATCATATAAAAATCACCCGAGGAGTAAACCAACTCATCAGTGGGAATCGGGATCCAACTATCATCACATGATAACCTGATGGAATCCACTAATGTTATCACACTCCGGAAGGTATGCGCATGTCTGGCAAGTTTTCTGTATGTTTGAAACTCCCGATGTGATTTCTACCCCATGCTCTTATGATCTTGACGAAGGCCAACATATCATAAGTCACATGTCAAGTTCTACCTGTCATTGTCCAGGTTAATTTGAACTCATCCGTACATACCCTTGACGAAGGCCAACATTGTAATACGACTGTCCCAAACTAACGCATATATCTATGCAACAAAAAAGTAACAAGCAGCTACTATACACTATGCCATGACGAAAGCCAATAAACATAGCATGAATACTAAGTGCTACCCGTCTGAAATGACGGAGGGCTACGAATGGTTTTTGACGAAAAACCTTTAACGTAATGAACTTGATATCTTTGAAAGAACCGGATAGCTTTTTACAAATATATAGTGGCGAAAACCTTTGCTAAAGAGGTCATTCCCGGTGAAGGGATCTCGGCTCTTTCCTCGTCGAATGAGGTGCAGGGTATTCCCACTGAATACCACGATGCAAAGCAAAAAGTAATTGACTATAGTGAAGTTATTACCCTGACGCAAACTTCTGCCCAAGAAGTCACTCCCAGTGAAGGGATCTCGGCTCTTGTCTCGTCGAATGAGGTGCTGGATATTCATAACCGAATACCGCTGTGCAAAACAAAAGAAAATGCCCTTGTAATAACAGCTTTTGAAAATTGTTCCAACAATATCGAATAGATCTGTTTTCATTGCATTGATCAGAATCAATGCAGTCCCATCAGTTAATCACACCAAAAAAGAACGAAAATATGATGTACGTATATGCCATCCGCATTCGCCACTGGGCCCCGTCATCACCCGTTAGGTTACTTAACTAACGATAGAGCGGGGGCTGGACTAGCGCGGGTGTAAAACATATGCAACATCTACTAGTATATATATAGCAATATATAATAATCGCTCCAGGTATGATAAATGCAACATCACAGATAAACGATAAGCATCACAGAACAATACAAATAATCTAGGAGCCCCGGATTTCCTTTGAACCGCAAGTGAAACCCGGCGTTCCCCTGGTCATGTGGATAGCATGTGCAATGAAAACCTAGACCCCTACGAGTACGGAAAGTTACCCACCAAAACCAGAAGCGAGGCATCCTCCTTCATCAAAGTGAATGGGCCACCCAGCACTTCATGGAATCCGGTAACTTGAGCACCCCTTCTTGGGTCAACCTGTACCCCCTACGAGTGCGGCGAATAGCCTGCCAATTCTAGAGTGTGGCCCCCTCCTTCTCAACGCCATAAGATGTGGACCCGTTGCCTTCCAGAACCCAGCTATCCGTGCACTCCATCACGGGGTAATCCTAGTACAGAAAAGAAAAATATGTACAACGGTGACATCGACCTCAACCCGGTCGTGCCCCAAACAAATAATATATAAGCAGGCAGTGATGGCAGTCCACATGTCGGATGCTCGCCCCGCGATGTCAAAGGTACAAATAAAACTAAACTGTACTATCATTGCAACCAAGCTATCCACCACGACGATTCCGCAACAACACAGCATAACACAGAACATCAACGTGAATGTCACGTTCGCAAACCCGTCTAAAAGAACTATAGTAAATAGTCAAGTTGTACCGCTCTAATGACATTCACGGTCGCAGATAGTAATGCATGTACTGTAAACTTTAAACAGTGTTAGAAATATCGACTTCGAAATAACCTTGAATAGCCCCAAACAACTAGATAAAACCATATCTAAACTGGGCTAAACAAGCAATACCACTAAACCAATATTCCAGAAACTAGACCACACCCAAAATCTCGAGTCCCAAATCAACTCAAAAACCGGCCAGGTCGGAATTTCATCAAGTCTCGCCGGGTCACTGCAGGTGATTGGGGCTCGTATTTGGGGAGTGTTCTAGTAGTCACCATAGTAGCCTTCTGTAGGGTTCCTAGGCACACTTGTGAAGGTTCATAACGCATCAAATATGCACGAATAAAATTTTACATGCGCCGAACAACCCAAAGACAGGATCTTTGCTAGATAATTAGGGTTAAGCATACAAGATTACATCTTTTAAGCTAAGTGTGAGGGATTACATCCTTTGTAGTCCGCTCCTTCGCTTCACAAGCTCCGAGTAGAAGTCCCTTCGCCGTGATCCACGATCTCCCGGACTCAAGAGAGGCTCCACGACTCGAACGATCCATGCTAGCTTGAAGTGTTCCAAATCTCCGATGATCTACGTCGAAGTTTCAATAACTCAAGCTTTCTCACTCTAAAGAGATGAACACACTAATCTCATAGGCTAGATGAGATGAGGTTGAGAGAGTAGTATTTATGCTTTCTTTTTAATTCACTTTCTCACAATTTATCATCACAAATGGAATTACTAGTGAGCTCAAAATCAAGAGAGAAGAAGATGATAATGGAAATGATAATTCCTTTTGTGATGAATAGAAAGAAAAGTATATGATTGACATATCAACCATGGTCAAGGATGAGTGGCTAAGAGTTTGTAGAGAATAAACTAGAGTTAGGGTTTGGTTAGGTTAAGTTATGAGTCATGTAAAAATATCAACCATAATATCTTAAGCATGACAAAAACAAAGCTTCTAGAAGGTGCAAGAAGAAGCTAACCCTAATCAAACCCTAATCCCATTTAATCATCCTTAAACATGTTTAATAATAAATCATATCATGTCACAATAATATATATCACATATATATTATATATTTGCAACAAAAGAAAATAATACAATTAACATATATCGCATATATATCAATGTATCATCCAGTGAGAAAATGAAATAATAAAGCGAGCCAATATTAGATAATGTAATACAATATATCATATATATTATTATACATTAAATCATCGAATCAACACTTGATTCAATGATCCGGCTATATCGAATATTACCGACTAATATATCATGTACCGATTCATCGAATCAACACTTGATCCGATGTCCCGATTCATATCTAAATATCGCGAGAATATAATACTGTATCTCATATCGCATTATCCTCAGTCCTGCACATATCACATATGTGCCTCTACTCCGTTTCGCCTGAGCCAAGAAACCTCTGTGTAGGACTCTAAAGAATCGTCAATACGCCGGTAGCAGGTGATGATCATATCAAACACCCACAAGCTGCAAGCGGTCAGCTAAACGTAACAGCCGCCCAGGTATTGAGCGATCAGAAGATCAACAAGCTAGCATGTGCGTTCTCCTGTGAATCCAATCAGTAACACTCCCGTACAGTTCGGTCTGTTCGTCTGATATGTTGCATATCAAGTCTAGGGGTGGTATAAGTCAGACCCCAGTAACCGATAAGTCGTGTCGATGTATGGCTCATAACGGGTCGAGAAACTACTAGTAACACTTACCAGTAAATCTCTATATCAGCCCTGGCTAGGGACTTCCAGTTATAGACAATCGAACACAGCACAACATCAACTCCCTATACCGGGAGAGATGAATCCCCTCCTATCGCTCATTGCCTCCATGTGATTCGGGACTGTACCCAAAAGCCACCGTTTTGCACGCCCTCTTGGACGTGGTAAGGTGGAAATCAAAGCACAGTGGGAATCACACAAGACTCTATGACGATCTCGGGTCTACAGACTACCCTATACCAGTGTCACCGGAGAACTGCCATCTGACGTGTGGTATATCACCATCTGGGAGTTCTCGGCGAGTCCGTCCAGTGTACCCAGTCTCCACTGAGCACCCGTACACCATCTCTGATGTCAAACACCGATGGATATGGGATCATCTATCGCCCATCATATGGGTCAAGATGCGTATACGCTAGTCTACTCTGGTGTATCGATGCCCTGTCTCGATATACCCTCGACTAGGAACAGTTATAGGATGTACTCATCGACTGCCATGGCCCCACTAGTATGATCTCATCATAGTCCCAGTAGTCGAGTACAGATCCTAAGGGCTTTATCAACATGAGAGAGAAAAACAGTAAACCAATACAAGTCAACATGTTAAGATAAAGTGAAACCAAATAGCATACTATCATGACGAGCAAGAAAGTCCTCTCTGTATATATCTAAGCATCCATCATAATATACATCATATGTACAACAATGGCCTCTAGGGCATATACATAACTAACAATCTCCCACTTGCACTAAGGCCAGCTGCTGTAGTATCTCATACCTAGCATCCCGAATAATCTCTCAAACTGTATCTGGGGAATAGCCTTCGTGAGTGGATCCGCAGTGTTGTCCTTCGTATCTACTCTCCTGACCTCGATCTCCCGGCGATCAACTATCTCCCTGATCAGGTGATACCGCCTCAGAATATGTCTGGACTTCTGATGGGATCTGGGTTCCTTGGCCAAAGCCACAGCTCCATTGTTATCGCAATACAGAGGTATTGGATGCTCAATGGATGGAACCACACCAAGTTCACTAATGAACTTCTTGATCCAGACAGCCTCTTTGGCAGCATCGTTGGCAGCGATGTATTCAGCCTCCATCGTCGAGTCTGCAACGGTATCCTGTTTGGAACTCTTCCAACATACCGCCCCTCCATTGAGGGTAAAGACAAATCCCGAGTGCGACTTAGAGTCGTCCTTATCACTTTGGAAGCTGGAATCGGTAAAGGACTCCACCTGGAGTTCTCCGTTACCATACACCAAGAACATCTCCTTAGTCCTTCATAAGTACTTAAGTATGTTCTTCACAGCTGTCCAGTGACTCTCTCCAGGATCTGCTTGATACCGACTCACTACACTTAGTGAGTATGCTACATCGGGTCTGGTACATAGCATCGCATACATGATAGAGCCTACTGCCAAAGCATAGGGTATCTCTTGCATGCGAGCTCTCTCCAAATCAGTCTTGGGAGACATCTCTTTGGAGAGAGTGAGTCCAGAGATCGTGGGTTGGTTCCCACGCTTGGATTCTTCCATACTAAACCTCTTTAGTATGGTGTCAATGTACCTGGATTGGGACAATCCCAGTATCCGTTTAGATCTATCTCTATAGATCATGATTCCCAATATGCAGGAGGCATCACCTAGATCTTTCATTGAGAATCTCTGTGATAAGAAGAGCTTGACTGATTGCAGCATAGGAATATCATTTCCTATCAAAAGTATGTCATCCACGTATAATACGAGGAAGACAACCTTACTCTCTGCTACCTTCTTATAGATACAAGGTTCATCTATGTTTTTGATGAAGTCAAACTCTTTGACTACTTCATCAAAACAGATGTTCCAACTCCGCGATGCTTGCTTTAACCCATAAATGGATTTAAGCAGTTTTCACACCTTTCCGCTGCTCCCACTATCTACGAAGCCCTCTGGTTGAGTCATGTACACGCACTCTTCTAAATCACCATTTAGAAAGGCGGTCTTAACATCTATTTGCCAGATTTCGTAGTCATAGTATGCAGTAATGGCAAGTAAGATCCGGATGGACTTAAGTATAGCCACTGGAGAAAAGGTTTCGTCATAATCCACACCTGGTCGTTGACGAAATCCCTTTTCTACTAGTCTAGCTTTGAAAGTCTCAACTTTTCCATCTACACCAAATTTCCTTTTAAAAATCCACTTGCTTCCAATGGGTTTTACCCCTTCAGGAGCATTTTCTAAAATCCATACTTTATTGGTGTACATGGATTCCATCTCAGATCGCATTGCATCCAGCCATTTCATAGAGTCACCACTTGTGATGGCCTGCTCGAAACTAGTCGGGTCATCATCTTCCATGATGCAATCCTCGCTTCCACCATCAATGAGAAAACCGTAGTATCTCTCAGGTGGATGAGAAACCCTACTAGATCGGCAGAGAGGCTGGGGTTCGTCGGGTACTACTGAATCCTCTGGTTCTACCAAGTCTTCTGTTATAGTTTGTGTCGCTGGAACCTCTTCCAGTTCAACCTCAATGCCATCAATTTCTTTTGCAAGAAATTCCTTTTCCAAAAAGGTGGCATGTTTAGAAACAAACACCTTTTGTTCCTCAGTGTGGTAGAAGATATACCCTTGTGAGTTCTTAGGATATCCTACAAACTTACATAAGACAGATCTTGCCTCGAGTTTGTCCGGATTTTGTCTTTTGACATAGGCTGGACAACGCCATATCTTAACATACTTAAGAGATGGTCTCTTCCCTTTCCATATCTCATATGGAGTGGTAGGCACTGATTTGGTAGGAACCATATTCAATAGGTGTATGGCTGTCTCAAGCGCATACCCCCAGAAGGAAATAGGTAACTCAGCTGTACTCATCATTGAACACACCATATCTAATAGGGTGCGATTCCTTCGTTCCGATACACCGTTGTGCTGTGGTGTATAAGGTGGAGTAAGCTGAGAGAGAATCCCATTCTCGTTTAGATAATCTTGGAACTCATTGCTCAAGTATTCACCTCCTCGATCAGATCGAAGGATCTTAATACTTTTGCTCGTTTGGTTCTCTACTTCGTGCTTATATTCTCTGAATTTCTCAAAAGCTTCAGACTTATGTTTCAATAGGAACACATGCCCGTATCTAGAGAGATCGTCAGTGAATGTAATGAAGTAGGAAGAACCGTTCCTGGCATGCGTAGACATGGGACCGCATACATCACTATGTACCAGTCCTAAGAGTTCAGTAACTCTTTCTCCGTGTCCACTAAACGGAGCTTTGGTCATTTTTCCTTTGAGACATGAATGGCAAGTATCATAAGATGATAATTCGAACGGATTCAAATAACCATCCTTATGTAACTTAGCCAGTCGTGTCGCATTGATATGACCAAGTCTACAATGCCACAAGTAGGATTCGTTCATATCTGAACTTTTCCTCTTGTGTGTGTTTTGTATATTCAGGACTGTATTCTGATTTAGAATGAATATGCCATTATGTAACGAGCCTGATGCAATCAACTTTTGATCTAGGAATATGTTCATAACATTATCCTGTACTACAAAATTATACCCTTCTTTACTTAATAAAGAGACTGATATAATGTTGCACATCATGTTCGGTATATAATAGGACTCATTTAGAATCAGTGTATTATGATTTGGCAATACAAGGTGATATTCGCCAACTGCTTTGGCTGCAATACTTGCACCATTCCCTACTTGAACGGAATGATCACATTTTCCCAGTTCTCTACCTTTCCGTAGCCCATGTAACAAGTTACATATGTGGGATCCTGATCCGGTATCTAATACCCAGGACGTAGGGTGAACTGAGAAACAGTTCTCAATAACTAACACACCCGAAGAAGATGCATCAACATGTATGTTCTTTTGGGCGGCTTGAGAATCCAGATATTCTCCTATTTCCTGTTCAGTCTTATAACTCTTATAAGAAAGAACGGGTCCAACGTTCCCTTGCTCAGTACAATAATCGGGTTCAGTCAATACATCCATATTATTATCTTGATTATGGCCTGACATGGTCGCTATCTGGAGAGAGAGAGAAGAAAACACTTTAGCGTATGCTCTTGCAAGATTAGATTGGTTATTATCTTATCTAATCAGGATGTCTCCCACTGTTTTTATCAAATCTACCTTCAAACCCTAAAAGGTAAGATTAGCCGGGATTAATTACACCCTACAATTTCGTCAATCTTTCAGCCAGATCAGTGTCGGTACTTTAAGGGAGGTTCCCCGTGCTTTCGCACGGACCTAATTAAAGTAAACCTCATTTTCCCAGAGGCGTAACCCCGTTAACACTTTTCTAGACACCTACTTGATCGACTAATTGTCCTATGTAAAACTCTCCTAGGAGTAACTCTTACTCGCAGCGGGTATCGGGATCCAACTATCTCATAGAAGGTATGCAATCTCATTGCAAATTTCAACACTTGAAATTCCCAATAATATTTTGCCCCTAACGTTCTATGACCTTGACGAAAGCCAACAAACCATAGTCCGCTAGTCAAGTTCAACCCGAACATTTCTTGATTGAATTAAACCCATCCGTACGTCCCTTGACGAAAGCCAACAAAGCCGCACGACTACCCTAACCCAATCTCATCATATGTAACAGATAAGTAATAATTAGCTACCGCACACTACGCCTTGACGAAAGCCAACAAACGTAGCACAAATACTAAGTATACCCTATCTGAAATGTCGGAGGGCTACGCAGGTTTTTCAGAAAACCCTGAGCGTAATGAACTTGATATCGTCATAGAATCGAGTAATTTTGAAAAGGAGTGTTTTTTAGGCTTATCTTAGTTTCGCTAAAGGGGTCACTCCCGGTGAAGGGATCGTCGGCCCTTTCCTCATCGAATAAGGTGCAGGATATATCATATATACCGCTGTGCAAAGCAAAACTCTAAAAGCAATCAAAATACAAACCGAGTTTTGTAGCATCTGCCAGTTTCGCTAAAGAGGTCACTCCCGGTGAAGGGATCTCGGCTCTTTCTTCATCGAATGAGGTGCAGGACATATCATATATATCACTGTGCAAAGCAAAACTGTAGCTACACTTTTTATAAAGTTTTGATTCTACAACATCTTTAGGTTTCTTTTCTTTTTATTAATCTCATTAATAAAATCCCATCAGCTTATGCTTCCTAAGCATCACAGAAGAAACGAAAGCAGTAATATTTATATATCAGCATATATATATAGTATAAGCATTCGTCTCAGGCAGTAATATGATCTCATCACAGAACATTGCAGCAGAAGAACATATATGAAATATTGGATATACTAGGACATCCGTGTTTTCAATACGAGCCTGTATAAAACACGGATTCCACGGTCACGGCGAATAGCCAAACCCACATCCCAAGACCCCTATGAGAGCGGCAAGTAACACTGCCAATTCTAGGGTTAGGAGACCCGGTCTCGACTCCTCGAGATGGCCTCCCACTGGACCCTAGAACCCGGTTACTTGTGCTCCCCTCCTTGGGTCTACCTAATGCGGAAAAGTAAATAATATACACTGGTGACATCAACCTCAACCTGGAAGTGCCCCAAATAAAAGAATATTACATTACAAATGAATTTTACATGAATGAAAATAAAAACCCTCATCTCACATAAAACCCCCGGCTATTCAGAACGCGACGATCCAATATAACATATCACTGCAACACATAATATCACATATCATCAACGTAAGTAAATATGCGCATCCCAATTGTCATTGACATATAGCAACGAAAACTGGCGATATCACATATTACACTTACGGTCACAGAAAAGAAAGTGTAAAACTACAACATTTGGAATCCACAATCACTTTAGACATCGTAAATCCGAAATATCACATACTTCGCATTTCATGCCTAACTCTATGAATTCCACATATTGTATCACATTCCAGATAAATAGTCGGTATTAAACTTTTCGAACAGATAATCAAATACCCAAAATTTCATAAAGTGCTCAACACTTGAGCGGAGTTCAAATAATCCCAGAATATGTCGCAGTACCAGTGATCCAGCCGTAGAAGGGTCAAGCCAACGCCTCACATGTGGCACGCCGTACTGCCCCAAACCCGAAGGTTCAAAAAGCAGTTCAAGACGGTCACATAATCGAGTTAAAGTTTGTTGTCTTCTAGAGGGTCCACCGCTTAACTTGTACAATTTTTCCGAAAGATTTAAACCCGATAAAAATTCAATACTTGAAAGTTTGCCGTGCCAAGAAAAAGTGAGTTAATGATATCTGTTCAAACAGTTTAACAGTTTCTAAATATCCGGAAAAAATAACGAATTTAAATATTCCGATCGAATCTACGATTACAAAGCAAACCCCAGAATATTCAACACTTGAGTCACATTAAAAATACCCAGAAGCATCAATAAGCACCTACTGATATTACTATGAAGCCACGTGTCACAATCCCATAAATCGGCCGCGGAACCGCCGCGGGAAGCAGGTTCCCGCCGCGGTTCCGCCATGGTTTAGTGGAGTTGTGGGCCCTTGTTTCATGGTAATTCTTAGAATTCCCTGCTGATTTTTTTACGTATTTTTAATTCAGAAAAATCCCAGATTTTGAAAAATTTCCAGAGAGGGGGTTATTTTCGTCGGTTCGGGTTCGATCGGAGTTTTAATTTCGTAAACACATCGCCTAATGCTCTAGCTAGGCTCTGATACCACTGTAAGGTTCCTAGGCACACTTGTGAAGGTTCATAACGCATCAAATATGCACGAATAAAATTTTACATGTGCCGAACAACCCAAAGACAGGATCTTTGCTAGATAATTAGGGTTAAGCATACAAGATTACATATTTTAAGCTAAGTGTGAGGGATTACAACCTTTGTAGTCCGCTCCTTCGCTTCACAAGCTCCGAGTAGAAGTCCCTTCGTCGTGATCCACGATCTCCCGGACTCAAGAGAGGCTCCACGACTCGAACGATCCATGCTAGCTTGAAGTGTTCCAAATCTCCGATAATCTACGTCGAAGTTTCAATAACTCAAGCTTTCTCACTCTAAAGAGATGAACACACTAATCTCATGGGCTAGATGAGATGAGGATGAGAGAGTAGTATTTATGCTTTCTTTTTAATTCACTTTCTCACAATTTATCATCACAAATGGAATTACTAGTGAGCTCAAAATCAAGAGAGAAGAAGATGATAATGGAAATGATAATTCCTTTTGTGATGAATAGAAAGAAAAGTATATGATTGATATATCAACCATGGTCAAGGATGAGTGGCTAAGAGTTTGTAGAGAATAAACTAGAGTTAGGGTTTGGTTAGGTTAAGTTATGAGTCATGTAAAAATATCAACCATAATATCTTAAGCATGACAAAAACAAAGCTTCTAGAAGGTGCAAGAAGAAACTAACCCTAATCAAACCCTAATCCCATTTAATCATCCTTAAACATGTTTAATAATAAATCATATCATGTCACAATAATATATATCACGTATATATTATATATTTGCAACAAAAGAAAATAATACAATTAACATATATCGCATATATATCAATGTATCATCCAGTGAGAAAATGAAATAATAAAGCGAGCCAATATTAGATAATGTAATACAATATATCATATATATTATTATACATTAAATCATCGAATCAACACTGATTCGATGATCCGGCTATATCGAATATTACCGACTAATATATCATGTACCGATTCATCGAATCAACACTTGATCCGATGTCCCGATTCATATCTAAATATCGCGAGAATATAATACTGTATCTCATATCGCATTATCCTCGGTCCTGCACATATCACATATGTGCCTCTACTCCGTTTCGCCTGAGCCAAGAAACCTCTGTGTAGGACTCTAAAGAATCGTCAATACGCCGGTAGCAGGTGATGATCATATCAAACACCCACAAGCTGCAAGCGGTCAGCTAAACGTAACAGCCACCCAGGTATTGAGCGATCAGAAGATCAACAAGCTAGCCTGTGCGTTCTCCTGTGAATCCAATCAGTAACACTCCCGTACAGTCCGGTCTGTTCGTCTGATATGTTGCATATCAAGTCTAGGGGTGGTATACGTCAGACCCCAGTAACCGATAAGTCGTGTCGATGTATGGCTCATAACGGGTCGAGAAACTACTAGTAACACTTACCAGTAAATCTCTATATCAGCCCTGGCCAGGGACTTCCAGTTATAGCCAATCGAACACAGCACAACATCAACTCCCTATACCGGGAGAGACGAATCCCCTCCTATCGCTCATTGCCTCCATGTGATTCGGGACTGTACCCAAAAGCCACCGTTTTGCACGCCCTCTTGGACGTGGTAAGGTGGAAATCAAAGCACAGTGGGAATCACACAAGACTCTATGACGATCTCGGGTCTACAGACTACCCTATACCAGTGTCACCGGAGAACTGCCATCTAACGTGTGGTATATCACCATCTGGGAGTTCTCGGCGAGTCCGTCCAGTGTACCCAGTCTCCACTGAGCACCCGTACACCATCTCTGATGTTAAACACCGATGGATATGGGATCATCCATCGCCCATCATATGGGTCAAGATGCGTATACGCTAGTCTACTCTGGTGTATCGATGCCCTGTCTCGATATACCCTCGACTAGGAACAGTTATAGGATGTACTCATCGACTGCCATGGCCCCACTAGTATGATCTCATCATAGTCCCAGTAGTCGAGTACAGATCCTAAGGGCTTTATCAACATGAGAGAGAAAAACAGTAAACCAATACAAGTCAACATGTTAAGATAAAGTGAAACCAAATAGCATACTATCATGACGAGCAAGAAAGTCCTCTCTGTATATATCTAAGCATCCATCATAATATACATCATATGTACAACAATGGCCTCTAGGGCATATACATAACTAACACCTTCTGCAGTTGCTAAAATATTTTTAGAAGACTCAGAAAATTTTGACAGAGAATGGAATACATCGAGTGATATATCGGAGTTGTTTCAGTTTTGATACTTTAACATCGTCTAAACAAACTAGTATGTGGTTAATGGGTTGGCTCTGATACCATGTTGGGTTACGCCAGCACCCTGGCCATCAATCCGTGGCCAAATGCAGAACAAAAACTTTTAAAACCTGGCGTTAATGGAACCCTAATCGACGGATCGTACCATTAACCCTATACCAGTTCTATGAAAAGAGTTTAGAGAGGTTATACTGATCAATCCATGTCCTTCGGTCTTCAACCTCTGTCCCAAGCTCCTCATGGCTTCCTCGATCAAGTTCGATCTCCGGTCTCCCCATCGAAGACGATCCATGTCGAGGATTAGCAATACGGGCTCCCGCCTCAAAACCGAAGCAACTCGGGGATCTAGTTTGCCAACCTAGATAGCCAAGATGAAGTAGAGAGAGTGTGTGCTTACTTTGTCTCAAAACACATAAGGATTCTCAACTCATGAGAGGGTATGGGTGGAGGTTGAAGAAAATGCCATGGGAGAAGAAGTATGAAGCAAAGGCTTGGCTAAAAAAAGCAAGTGAAGAAAGTGTATGCTCTTTTTCTTGTGTTGTTTTGCTAAGTGTTTTTGTGTGTTATTTATTGTTGTGAGCAAGAGCAACTAAAGAAAAGTTCACTAGAAAATGAGCTGCCTCTTTCCACCAAAAAATCTCACACAAAATATCTTAACAAAACCAAAACAATCCCATGACCCAATACCATGAGTCACATACTACATCAATGCACAAAGCCAAGACTAGCACTCACACTTTCCACCATTTAAATATTTAATAGAAAAAGAAATGGCATACTCTAAAGTAATCTCATAACGAATTATAAGAATACCCATCATTCGTATATACATACCTGCATCCGTATTCCGACTGAATACGAATACAACGAGACGAAAATAATCCAACAATATAATAGTAGGATCCGGCTTAAACCAAAGCCCGCTAGTATTATCCGTCCGATCATGATCCGTGGACAAGTGCACGAATATGATCGAATCCTACTATAAAACCATACGGCCTCTACAACGTTTCACCCGAATCAGGGAAATCCTCTGTGTGGGACTCTGAAGACTCATCACTATGCTGGCAGTGGGTTTAACCACAAGCATGTCAGTGGCACTAACTGTACGTAACGGCTACCCGGGTATTGAGCGAAAGGGAGGTCGATGAGCAAACTCATCCTGAAACCCTACTGAGCCTAACAGTGACAATATCCGTATAGTCCGGTCCGTTCATCTATGAGTATCGCATATCAAGTCTAGGGAGGTGGATAAAGTCAGACCTCTAATAACTTGACATTTAGTGTTGGCATGAAACCTATCACCAACTGAGAAACTACCGATCCTAGATCGGTAATTCTCGTCTATCCCGACCGAGGATTTCTGGTGATGGCCACTCGTGCACACCGCGACATCAAACCCCAATACCGGGAAAGACGAATCCTCTGACGATCCGCTCACTGCCTCTATATGGCACGGGACTGTGCCCAACTAAAATCTGTTTGCACGATTCATTTGAGCCGTGGTAGGGTAGTAAACAAAGCACAGTGGGAACTCACACGAGATAAATGACAATCTCGGATCGATAGACTAACCTGTACATATGTCACCTAGGAACTGCTATCTGACAATAGGTATAATACCAACTAGCATGTTCCCGGCGAGTCCGTCCGGTGTACTCATAACCCAATGAGCACCTGGATACATCTTAGGTGAACCAACCGACACCAATGGCTTGTGAAACCGGCTACCGGCCCTTGTCAGGTCTCGATCCGTATACACTAGTCTACTCTTGGAGTATCGATGCCCAGTCTCGAAACTCCCACGACTAGAGACACTTTAAGGATGTGCTTATAGACCACCCAACTCTCACGTATATGATCGCCATCATACTGCTGGTAGTCAAGCAAGAATCCTATGGGCTCTATCAACATGTAATAGTGATCTGTAATGTCACCTGAAGCATTTACACGATG
The DNA here is from genome assembly GCA_030015575.1 of Agapanthus africanus. Classification (NCBI taxonomy): domain Eukaryota; kingdom Viridiplantae; phylum Streptophyta; class Magnoliopsida; order Asparagales; family Amaryllidaceae; genus Agapanthus; species Agapanthus africanus. The sequence goes on from CM057337.1 coordinate 721,362,856, forward strand.
ATAAAGATAAACCAGATAGCATACTATCATCTCGAGTAAGACTATTCTACCGGTATAGGTCCTCCCTCAATCATTGAAATCACGTGCCTGCGATCCAATACTTGACTTAAGGGCACTATAGCCAACATCCCCAACTTGAAGTACCGGGACGAATCTGCAGGGTTCCCTAGGTCGGCAGCAAAGTTTCGGGAGGCATCGTCCATGTCGTTTTCAAAAATTTCCCGTTCTAAAGAACCCTAACTCAGAATCTTAACTAGAGATTTAGATAATAAGCAATGCAAACAACTTTACATCTAAATGAATGAGGAATAAAACCTTTGTAGACCGGTCCTTCACTTCTAAAGCTCCATGTAGTAGTCCCTTCGCTCCAAATAGTGAACACCCGAACTCTTATATGAGTTCACATGAAGAAATGAACAAACTTGCTCGAAGTCTTCGAGGCCGAAGATGATCTACGTCGAGGAGACTCAAGCTCATGCTACCTCTTCACTAATGGTAGATTAATGAAGCATTAGTGAAGCAAACACCCTAAACTAAATGGCTAATATAGTAGAAGATGATGAAGTAGGAAATAGGCTCACTTTAGATTTAATTTTCCCACAATACTTCATCACCATTTTCAAAAGCTAGAAAGCTTTTTACATGAGGAAGAAGAAGATGAAGTGAAGATGAGAATGAAACCCATGAGGTGAGAATAGCAACCTTGGGTGAGTTAGTGTCATACACTAATCCATGTAAAGAATAAACCATGGCTAATATTAATGGTTAGGTTAACAAATATTTACAAGTAAAACAAAATTAGTGGACTTGGTCAATGGTTCCACATGTTTCTACAAGCTTCAACCATGTGACTAATTACCATTAATTTTGATTTACTTTAAATAAACAAAACCCTCACATTATTATAAGCATTGTGTGAGTCTCATACACCTATGTTGCATGTGACATCAAGCATGACACAAATAAAATATACATTAATATATATCACATATATACTTTATGCACACAAGTGAGAAAAAGAAATACTTAAGTTAGCAAATATTAGTTAATGTAAATTAATATATCACATATATAATTATACATTAAATCAACACTTGATTTAATAATCCGGCTATATCACATACAACCGACTAATATCAAATGTAACAATCTATCGAATCAACACTTGATCTGATAACCCGGCTATATTATATATAACCGACCGATATCACATATCGCGAGAATAGAATACGGTATCACATACGTGCATTAATCTCGGTCCCGCACATATCACATATGTGCTCCTACTTCATTTCGCATGAACCAGGAAACCTCTGTATAGGACTCTAAAGACTAGTCAATACGCCGGCAGTAGGTGATGATCATATCAAACACCCACAAGCCGCAAGCGGTCTGCTAAAAGTAACGGCCACCCGGGTATTAAGCGATCAGAAGATCAACAAGCAAGCCTGCTCATACTCCTGCGAATCCAATCAGTAACACTACCGTACAGTCCGGTCTCTTTGTCAGATATGTCGCATATCGCAGCCTGGGGGTTGTAAAATGTCAGACCCTAATAGCCTGGTAAGTCATGCCGATGGAAGGTCTATAACGGTTTGAGAAACTACTGATAACACTTACCAGTAAATCTCAGCAACCCTGACCAGGGATTTCCTGTTATGGTCAATAGAGCATAGTGCAACATCAACCCCCAGTACCGGGAGAGACGAATCCCCTCCTATCGCTCATTGCCTCCATGTGACTCGGGGCTGTACCTAAAAACCACCTTTTTGCATGATCTCTTGAACGTGGTATGGTGGAAATCAAAGCACAATGGGAATCACACAAGACTCTATGACGATCTCGGGTCGACAGACTAACATGTACCAGTGTCACCAGAGAACTGCTTTCTGACGATAGGTATAATACCATCTAGGAGTTCTCGGCGAGTCCGTCCAGTGTATCCAGTCTCCACTGAGCACCCGTATACCTTCTCTGATGTCAAACACCAATGGATATGGGATCATCCATCGCCCATCATATGGGTCGAGAAACGTATACGCTAGTCTACTCTGGAATATCGATGCCCTGTCTCGATACTCCTACGACTAGGAACATTTGAAGTATGTACTTGCCGACTACCTCTGCCCCACTAGTATGATCCGCATCATAATTCTAGTAGTCAAGTACTCATCCTAAGGGCTTTATCAACATGTAATAGAAAGACAATAAGTGTGCATGTTAAGATAAAGTGCAACCAGATAGCATACTATCATGTCGAGCAAGAAAGTCCTCCCTATATATGTCCAAGCATCCACTACAATATACATCACATGTACAGTAATGGCCTCTAGGGCATACATATAACTAACAATCTCCTACTTGCACTAAGGTCATTTGTTGTAGTATCTCATACTCAATGTCCTATAGAAGTCTCTCTAGGGAAAGGCCTTTGTGAGTGGATCCGCCGTGTTATCCTTCGTGTCAACTCTCCTGACCTCGATCCCCTGGAGATTAACCATCTCCCTGATCAGGTGATACTTGCCTCAGAATATGTCTGGATCGCTGATGGGACCGACGTTCCTAGGCTAAAGCCACAACTCCATTGTTGTCACAATAACAGTTATTGGACGCTCAATGGTAGGAACCATGTTCATCTCATGAACAAGAATTATCCAGACATCTACTTTAGTAGCATCGTTGATAGCGATGTATCCAGCCTTTATCGTCTAGTATGTCACGGTATCTAGCTTGGAACTCTTCCAACATACCGTCCCTCCACTGAGGGTAAAGAAAATGCATGTGACTGACTTTCAGTCGACCTTATCACTCTGTAAGCTAGAACCAAGAACTTTCTTTTAGTGCTTCTCAAGTACTTAAGAATGTTCTCTACAGCTGTCCAGTGATTCTCCCAAAATCCGATTGATTCCTGATCACTACACCTAGTGAGTCATCTACATCTGGTCTGGTACATAACATCGCATACATGATAGAGCCCACTGCCGAAACATAGGGTATCCCTTGCACGCGAACTCTCTCCAAATCAGTCTTGGAAGACATTTTTTTGGAGAGAGTGATTCCTGAGTAAGTGGACGAACCACCACGCTTAAAATCTTCCATACTAAACCCCTTTAGTACGGTGTTAATGTACCTGGATTTAGGACACTCCCAACATCCACATAGATCTATCACCATAGATCATAATCCATAAGATATAGTAGGTATCATCCAGATCTTCCATGGAGAATCCTTGTGATAAGAGGAGCTTGACCGAGTGTAGCATAGAAAACCATTTCCTATCAAGGGTATGTAATCTACGTACTATACGTGAAGGACAACCTTACTCTCTACAACCTTCTTATATATACAAGGTTCATCTACCTTTTTGATGAAGTCAAACTCTTCGACTGCCACATCAAAACAGATGTTCCAACCCCGCGATGCGTGCTTTAATCCTGATGGACTTAAGTATAGCTTTGAAAGTCTCAACTTTTCCATCTACACCAAGAATCTTCTCAAGATCCATTTGCTCCCAATGGGTTTTACCCCTTCGGGTGCAACATGCAAAGTCATACTTCGTTGGTATACATGGATTCCATCTTTGATCGTATAGCATCCAGCCATTTCACAGAGTCATCACTCATGATGGCCTGCCTGAACCTAGTTGGGCCATCATCTATCATGATGCAATCCTCGTTCCCACTGTCACTAAGAAGACTGTAGTATCTCTCAAGTGGATGAGAAACCCTACCAGATTCGCAGAGAGGCTGAGGTTCGTTGGAGACTATTGAATCCTTTGGTTTCACCAAATCATCAGCTGTCAGTTTGTCTAGCTGGAACTCCTTCCAGTTCTACCTTATGACCACTAATTTCTTCACAAGAAATTCCTTTTCTAAAAAAGGTGGCATGCTGAGAAACAAAACACCTTTTGCTCCTCAGTGTGGTAGAAGATATTCCCTCGCGAATATTTAGGATATCTAACAAACTTACAGAACTGACCTTGCCTCGAGCTTGTCCGGATTTTGTTTTTCAACATAGGCCGGACAACCCCATATCTTAACTCGTTTAAGACATGGTCTCTTCGCATTCCACATCTCATATAGAGTAGAAGACAGTGATTTGGATGGAACCCCATTCAATAGGTATGCAGCTTCTCAAGTGCATAACACCCAAAAGGGAACAGGTAACTCAACAGTACTCATCATAGAGCGCACCATATCTTATAGGGTGTGATACCTCCACCCCGATACACCGTTGTGCTGTGGTGTACTCGAAGGAGTAAGCTGAGAGAGAATCCCATTCTCCTTTTAGAAACTCCAGGGACCCCATGCGCAAGTATTCGCTTCCTCGATCACATCGAAGGACTTTAATACTTCTATCCATCTGGTTCTTAACTTCAAGCTTATATTCCTTGAATTTCTCAAAAATTTCAGACTTGTGTTTCAACAGGAACACATGTCCGAATCTTGAGAGATAGTCGATGAATGTAATGAAATACCAAGAACCAACCTTGGCATTTGTAGACATAGGACCGTATACATCATCATGTATGCGTCCCAAGAGTTCAGTAACTCTTTCTCTGTTTCGAGTAAACAGAGTATTGGTCATTTTACCTTTGAGACAAGACTGGCAAGTATCATAAGATCAAAATTCGAACAGATTCTCATATTCATCTTTATGTAACTTAGCTAGTCGTGTTGCATAGATATGACATAGTCTACAATGCCATAAGAAGGATTCGTTCATTTCTGAACTACTCCTCTTGTGTGTTCTAAATACTTTGGACTATAATTTGATTTAGAACGTATATGTCATTTCATAACGTGCATGATCCAATCAACTCTTGATTCAGGAAAATGTTCACAACATTATCCTCCGATACAGAATTATATCCTTCTTTAACTTAATAAAGAATCTGATGTAATGTTGTATATCAGGTTCGGTATGTAATAACATTCGTTCAGAATCAATGTATTTACCATTTGGTAATACAAGGTGATATTTGCCAACTAACTTGGCTGCAACAATTGCACCATTCTTTAACACTTAGAGATATATCACCCAATCTCAGTTCTTTACCTTTCTGTAGCCTATGTAGCAGATTACATATGTGGGATCCTAATCCGGTATCTCATACCTAGGACGTAGAATGTACTGAGAAACAGTTCTCGGTAATAAACACACCCGAAGAAGATGCATCAACATGCACTTTCTTCGATTGGGTGGCATGGGAGTCCGGATATTCCCCTATTTCCTGCTTGGACTTATAACAATTATAAGATAGAACGGAACCAACGTTCCCTAGCACAGTATAATAAGCAGGTTCGGTCAATTCATCCATATTATTATCTTGATTAAGGCGTGACATGGTCGCTACCAGGAGAGAGAGAGAGAAGAAAACACTCTGCGTGCGCTCTTGCAAGATTATATTGGTTATCTTTTTCAGGATGGCTCCCACTATTTTTATCAAATCTTCCTTCAAACCCTAAAAGGCAAGACTAGCCGGAATTAATTACACCCTACAAGTTCGCCAATCTTTCAGCCAGGCCAGTGTCGGTACTTTGAAGGAGGTTCCCCGTGCTTTCGCACGGACCTAATTAAAATAAACCTCGCTTTCCCAGGGGCGTAACCCCGTTAACACCTTTCTAGACACCTACTTGATCCGTTAATTGTAATGTGTAAAACTCTCCCAGGAGTAACTCTTACTCGCAATGGGTATCGGGATCCAACTATCTCATAGAAGGTATGCAATCTCATTGCAAATTTCAACACCTGAAATTCCCGATAATATTTTTCCCCAAGCGACCTATGACCTTGACAAGGTCAACAAACCATAAATCGCAAGTCAAGTTCAACCCATACATTTCATGATTGAATTAAACCCACCCGCACGACCCTTGACAAGGTCAACAAGGCCGCACGACTACCCTAATATAATCGCATCATATGCTTTATAGATAAGCACTAATCAGCTACCGCACACTATACCTTGACAAGGTCAACAAACGCAGCACGAATACTAAATACTACTTATCTGAAATGACGGAGGGCTACGACAGGTTTTTAAGAAAAGCCTTTGCGTAATGAACTTGATATCGTTGTAGAATCGAGTGATTTTGAAAAAGGAGTATTTTTGAGGCTTTTACTAGTTTTTCTAAAGAGGTCACTCCCGGTGAAGGGATCTTGGCTCTTTCCTTGTCAAATAAGGTACAGGATATTTCACAAATACCACTATGCAAAGCAAAATCTATAGAAGTAATCAAAAGACAAACCGAGTGGGTTGTAGCATCTGCCAGTTTCGCTAAAGAGGTCACTCCCGGTGAAGGGATCTCGGCTCTTTCCTTATCGAATAAGTTGCTGGATATTCTATAAGGAATACCGCTATGCAAAGTAAGAACTAGAGCTACCAGTTTTTAAACAAGTTTCTATAACATCTTTAGGTTTCTTTTATTTCATTAATCTCATTAATGAAGTCCCATCAATAATGCTACCTAAGTATCACAGAAGAAACGAAAGCATCAATAGTTATTATATATCATATATATAATATAAGTATTCGTCTTAATATATCAAGTGATCACATCACAGAATATCAGCAGCAGAAGAACACATATGAAATATTGGATATACTAGGAATTCCGTGTTTTAAATTAAGCCAGTATAAAACACGGATTCCACGGTCGCGATGAATAGCTAAACCCACATCCCTAGACCCCTACGAGAGCGGCAAGCAACCCTCCCAATTCTAGAGTTAGGAGACCCGGTCTCGACTCCTCGAGATAGTCTCCCACTGGACCCTAGAACCCGGTTACTTGTGCTCCCCACCTTGGGTCTATCCTAATGCGGAAAAGTAAATAATATACATCAATGGTGACATCATCCTCAACCCGGAAGTGCCCCAATAAAAAAATATTACATACAAGCTTTTACATGAATGAAAATGAAAAACTCTCATCTCATATAAAAAACCGGCTATTCAAAATACGACGATCCAATATAACATATCACAGCAACACATAACATCACATGTCATCAACGTAAGTAAATATGCGTATCCCAATTGTCGTTGACGTATAGCAACGAAACCGGCGATACTCCATATATTACACTTACGGTCGCAGAAAAGAAAGTGAAAAACTACAACAATTGGAATCCGCAACCACGTTAGACATCATAAACCCAATGTATCATATACTTTGGATTTTATGCCTAACCAAATGAATTCCTTAGACATCACATGCCTAACAATTATAAACCCCGCATTTTAGTATCGATATTGAAAACACTTTCCAATAACCTGTCGGGTAATTCAACAAAATTCCCGATAATCTGATCAAATGCTCGTCGGAAACTTTAGTAGACGGCCGCACCCCCGATGCCGTCGACGAAGTGCACTAAGGCGGAACACCACGGCCGTGAGCACCCAAACGGATGCTTTTGGTGACGGGGTTCTCCTACAGTCACTTGGTCAGGGCTATGGGGCATGGCTATCTAGTAAGGTTACCCGGCGAGTATCCGCGTACACTACATAATTGCGATGGACTTTTGATCCACATCAAAATCTCGTGGCAACCGATCAAATGAGACTGAATTGCTAGATTTATAAAATTCAAACTAGTAATCACATAACTAATTATTGTGGATTTCAAATATTGTATGACAATCACAGATAGCTAGATAATGTTAAACTTTTCGATCGAATAAACAAACACCCAAAATTTCCTAAAGAGCTCAACACTTGACCGGAGTTCAAAAAGTACCCAGAACATGCCACAGCTCCTATGAACCATCCGTAGAAGGGCCGACCCATGCCTCACTCATGTCGCCGCGGAACTGCCGCAAACCCTAGAGTATGACCGCAGTTCCACGATCCAAAAAGTCAAGTTTGGGTATCGTTCTTCTAGAGGGTCCACAGAATCGCTTGCATGAGTTTCTGAAGATTTCAAACTTGGAAAAAATCCAACTCTTGGAAAATTTCCTGCGAGGGAAAATATGGGTTATTGATATCCATTCGAACTTTTTAACGTCGTCTAAATAACCTGAATAGATATTAGAATTAGGACTACGAAACACTCCGAATTGCCTTTGCGGAAAGTTAACATCACATGCAAATTCGCAAAAACAAGCAACACCTGAAACACTAAAACCCAGAGACTGGAACATCCTAAAAATTTGAACCCAGAATCCCACCATTGAACCTGTGAGCTCGGAATTTTAGCCTATGTGGCCAGCCACTTTGCAACCAATTTGCTTCAAATTTCTGTGGTATTCATGTTATATCATATACAACATTCTGCAGTTGCTAAAAAAATTTTAGAGGCTATTTAAAATTCGACAGAAACTAGGATTGTATATCGGGTGTTTCGGAGTTGTTTCGGTTTCGTAATCTAACAAACATCGTCTAATTCTCTAGCCTGGCTCTGATACCACTGCAGGGTTCCCTAGGTCGACAGCAAGATTTCGGGAGGCATCGTCCGTGCCGTTTTCAAAAATTTGTCGTTCTAAAGAACCCTAACCTAGAATCTTAACTAGAGATTTAGACAATAAGCAATGCAAACAACTTTACATCTAACTGAATGAGGAATACAACCTTTGTAGACCGGTCCTTCACTTCTAAAGTTCCGTGTAGTAGTCACTTCGCTCCAAGTAGTGAACACCCGAACTCATGTAAGGGTTCACATGAAGAAATGAAAAAGCTTGCTCGATGTCTTCGAGACCGAAGATGATCTACGTCGAGGAGACTCAAGCTCATGCTATCTCTTCACTAATGGTAGATTAGTGAAGCAAACACCCTAAACTAAATGGCTAATATAGTAGAAGATGATGAAGTAGGAAATGGGTTCACTTTAGATTTAATTTTCTCATAATATTTCATCCCCATTTTCAAAAGCTAGAAAGCTTTTTACATGAGGAAGAAGAAGATGAAGTGAAGATGAGAATGAAACTCGTGAGGTGAGAATAGCTACCTTGGGTGAGTTAGTGTCATACACTAACCCATGTAGAGAATAAACCATGGCTAATATTAATGCTTAGGTTAACAAATATCTACAAGTAAAACAAAATTAGTAGACTTGGTCAATGGTTCCACAAGCTTCTACAAACTTCAACCATGTGACTAATTACCATTAATTTTGATTTACTTTAAATAAACAAAACCCTCACATTATTATAAGCATGGTGTAAGTCTCATACACCCATGTTGCATGTGGCATCAAGCATGACACAAATAAGATGTACATTAATATATATCACATATATATTTATGCGCACAAGTGAGAAAAAGAAATACTTAAGTGAGCAAATATTAGTTAATGTAAATTAATATATCACATATATAATTATACATTAAATTATTAAATCAACACTTGATTTAATAATCCGGCTATATCACATACAACCGACTAATATCAAATGTAATAATCTATCGAATCAACACTTGATCTGATAACTCGGCTATATTATATATAACTGACCGATATCATATATCGTGAGAATAGAATGCGGTATCATATACGCGCATTAATCTCGGTCCCGCACATATCACATATGTGCTCCTACTTCGTTTCGCATAAACCAGGAAAGCTCTGTGTAGGACTCTAAAGACTCGTCAATACGCCGGCAGTAGGTGATGATCATATTAAACACCCATAAGCCGCAAGTGGTCTGCTAAACGTAACGGCCACCCGGGTATTGAGCGATCAGAAGATCAACAAGCAAGCCTGCTCATACTTCTACGAATCAAATCAGTAACACTACCGTACAGTCCGGTCTCTTCGTCAAATATGTCACATATCGCAGCCTATGGGTGGTAAAACGTCAGACCCCAATAGCCTGATAAGTCATGCCGATGCAAGGTCCATAACGGTTCGAGAAACTACTAATCACACTTACCAGTAAATCTCAGCAACCCTGGCTAGGGATGTCCTGTTATGGACAATCGAGCATAACGCAACATCAACCCCTAATACCGGGAGAGATGAATCCCCTCCTATCGCTCATTGCCTCCATGTGACTCGAGACTGTAGCCAAAAACCACCTTTTTGCACGATCTCTTGAACGTGGTATGGTGGAAATCAAAGCACAGTGGGAATCACCAAGACTCTATAACGATCTCGGGTCGACAGACTAACCTGTACCAGTGTCACCAGAGAACTGCTATCTGACGATAGGTATAATACCATCTAGGAGTTCTTGGTGAGTCCATCCAGTGTACCCAGTCTCCACTGAGCCCCCGTATACCTTCTCTGATGTCAAACACCAATGGATATGGGATCATCCATCGCCCATCATATGGGTCGAGAAGCGTATACACTAGTCTACTCTGGAATATCGATGCCCTGTCTCGATACTCCCACGACTAAGAACATTTGAAGGATATACTTACCGACTACCTTTGCCCCACTAGTATGATCCGCATCATAATCCTGGTAGTCAAGTACTCATCCTAAGGGCTTTATCAACATGTAATAGAGAGACAATAAGTGTACATGTTAAGATAAATTGCAACCAGATAACATACTATCATGTCGATCAAGAAAGTCCTCCCTATATACATCCACTACAATATACATCACATGTACATTAATGGCCTCTAGGGCATACATATAACTAACAGAATCCATCCTTTCTTCAGAAGTTCGTCCAGCTGAGTACGGATCTCCTTCAATCCTTCTAGACTTAACCGATATGGTGCTTTGATCACTGGTTGTGCACCAGGTGCTAAGTCAATGCTGAATTCAAGATCTTGATCGGGAGGCAAACCTGAGATATCTTCAGGGAAAACATCTTCAAACTCTCGAACTACCTCTGACTTGTCTTCTTCCACTTGTATTGTTGCAATCACTGCCTTCCTTGCTTTACCTTGTAGGTGCTAAGTTCTAGGGTACGGTCTCCACTCTTGAAATAAAAGACCGGATGATCTGGTATCTCGAACACTACCCTCCTTTAATGACAGTCGATGGTAGCGAAGAAAGTTCCTAGCCAGTCCATTCCCAAGACTACGTCGAAGTTTGGTATGTCCAGCACCTTGAAGTCCGCATAAAATTATCTGCTGCAGACTACCACTAGACATAGATCGTATCCCATAGTTGCCTTTAGAACGTCGTTCCCTGAACTGACATTCCAGCTGGATACGAGCGGTTTAACTGGAATCGCATGAGTTCGGGTGAACCGTTACGACATAAAGCAATGTGATGCTCCAGTGTCGAAAAGTGCTAAAGCGGGTATGGAGGCTACTAAAATTGTACCTAAGTTGTGTGGGATATGTTTAGGTACATGAAAAGAATATATTGATGTATAAGGATTGAAAAGGTTTGAAATATGGGAAGTTACCAGTGATGACTTGGTCAGAAGCTTCAGCTTCTTCCACAGTCATCGTGAAAGCCTGACACCAGGGTACATTCCTCCTTGCTGGAGGCATATTTCTCTGTCCGTTTCTCTGTCCTTAAGGCATGTTCCTCTGTGCCTGATGGAACTGACGAGGAGGCTGTGCAGGAGGTCCACTAGGAGGTGGAGCAGGTAGGGCTAAGCGAGGTGCAGGAGCCTGAATAGCTGGCCGTTGCGGAAAAATGATCGTTGGTCGGGGTGCAGGAGCTGGGGTGAGACGATATGGGCAAGCTCTGATGGTGTGAATGGATGCGCCATAAACTAAGCACAGGCCATTCGCATGCCTGCAGTCCTTTGCCAGGTGTCCATTCCTTTTGCAATAGAAGCAAAAGTCTGGACTGGGCCGGTTAAATGGTACTCCCGGTCTCCTGGGTGCAAAAGTAGGCCTGGAAGAGGCTCCTCCTGCCATCTGAGAGGCAGGGCATTTCACACCGGCAGTCTGAGGTCTGGCCTTTTTCTTCACCACTGCCTCATATCGTCGGGCAGCCTTCAATGCAAGATCATGGGTTGGGAAATCCCCTATAGCTAATGCAGCTTGGATCTCCAGATCCAACCCTTGCTGAAATCTACATTCCCAGATCTCAGTAGTCGGGATCAGGTGTGCCGCGAACCTGTTACGGTCTTGTGTCAGTAGTGTAGTATATGATAGCAAGAAATTGAATATTGAGACATACCTTACCTGCTGAGTATGGTAAACTCAGCATCGTATTCATCCACAGATTTGTTCCACATCGAACCTTGCTGTAAGTGGATGAACTGTTGTTCCATGTCGAACGGGCAGTCTCGGGAAAGTATTTCGCGTCGAACATGTCGCGAATAGTCTTCCATTCAATCGGCTGGGCAAGACGGCTTTCTTTAGCCTTCCACCATACTCTGGCGTTGTCTGTGAGTTGCAGCTTCGCGGCTCTCACCCAAGCAATCTATGGCACTTGTGCTACCGCCAGGTCATCTTCAATGGACTGAGCCCATTCCTCTGCCTGTAGTGGGCTCTCTTTCCCAGAAAAATGCTTTGGATGCAGAGCCCCGAATTGCTTGACTCCGGGTGCCTCAGTCTCTGGGCGGTGCATGAGGATAGCAGTTTGCTGCTGCTGACCCTCCAAGAGGCTCTTGATCGCCTCAAGCAATACCGTCTGCTCATTGATAAGAGTGGTAACGGTAGGTGGTGGTAGTAAAGGAGGTGGTGGGGTGTTGCCATTGACGTTGGTACTCGTGTTGTTCGGAGAATCCATAACCTTAAGAAAAATGGAAGGGTTAGGATAGATTCAAGAGATTAAAAATGTAAGGAATGTTTAGTTGCTAATTCTTATAATTCTTGTGATATATTGCGTAGGATTCCATGCAGAAATGACCTGCATGGGCCGCCAATAAAACCTGCCATGCCCCGCTTCCCATTGTACGGAGAAGTAGACGTGACGGGCCGCGACATATTTACTCAAAAGTAAACACATTAAGCGTAAATAAGCAATATAAATGAATACATAAGAATAACAAGAGATGTAAAAACAACAGCAAGTTTTATTAACATTCTTTCTTTACATTACACTGATTTGAAAAGGAAATGTACAATGATAAAAGCAATGCCTAAACAGTGGCATACGAATGAAAAGGAAATAAGTACAAGTAAAAAAACTAAAATTCTGGCTCCTTTGTGAACTGATCCAATTCCTCGTGGCTGGGCTCGGTCTCCTGAAAGTCGGGTCCTCCTGACGAACATTCCAAAGAAAAAAAGAAACAGGAATGTCGTCAGCAAACTAGCGCTCGATAAGTCCCAAAGATAAGGATGGAATAGAACAAGTAAAGAGGAGAGAACTGGTAATATAAATCGGTATATGTTTGTTATACTAATATAGTTGTTTGTAACCTGGTACAGAATGTATCGGTGTATACGAGAGGGGTCCAACTATCCCATGGACTATGGTAACATATAGGTATAAGGCCCCGTCAAAACCCACGGGACAATGGCACTGGATATTCATGTAGGTGTCTTTTAGTGTCCTTCATCGTGCCACCTTTAACACATTTCGTATCAGTCTACCCCTTTAAACCCCGTAATGTATATTGTATAAATTGTAGTTATTAGACTTGCTGAGACCATGGATATAAGTTGTTTATGTAAATGGTTTCAGGATTGTATCAAGTAGTCATGTAGTCAAGTCAAGTCAAAGCCATGGTTCGGTCAAGTCAAGTCATGTTTGCATGTTGATATTGTTCTGATATTCAGGTTCAGGTTCAAGTAGACATGTTGGGTTCATGTTAGATTTGGATTCATGTTTGGATTGGACTCGGATTGATTTGGACTCAGACTTGAGTCAGACACTTAGAATTGATTTGGATCCTGAATTAGGTTTAGGAGTTATCGGTAACTGCTACACATGGACGGCAGGATTTGTGTTTTTTTCTAAAACAATTACTATTGATAACTCCGTTTTAGTTTTCTACCATAAATAGGCAAGCACTCACTTTCTCCGGCTCCATGAGACTCAAGAGAATTGATCCCGCTTAAACCTATATTTACTAAGGTCCTTAATGTAATTTTATATAACTTGAGGGGGTTTTATGAAAAATATCTTATATACTTTCAAAATAAATCTCGAATAATTATTTATGTTATTTAGGGTTTTCATGGATGTGAATTTTAAAGAGTGAGTTATATTAGTGAATATTTACATAGCTTGAATAATTCAAGGTATTTTAGTGTAAGACTCGTCTTGTATTGATAGTTGATGGTATTTTGGTAAAATTTGTCATTCTTTTATCTTTTAGAAAACATGGAATTTTATTATAACTTAAAACTATGTGGTTTGATAATATTTATATAATATTAAAAATTAAATTTTATTATTAATTAGAAAATGTCGTTTTTCTTAAAAATCGTATTAAAATTCTTTTGAGACCGAATGCTCCGTGAGGAGGTCTGCATCTCGCTCTACTATCTCGAGGATGTGCGATAATCCACACCATCCAATAGTGGGTTCCGTAAAATGGGTTGTAGAGGCATAATCGTAAAGAGTTTGAAATATAATTCTAAAGAAAACCGGGTTTTTATAGTTTATGGTATTTTGATGAAAAGTTATAATCGCCACAAAAATAGGTTTCCAAGAGTATCGTGCTATGTCAATATGTGTGTATGTGAGGGGTAGATCATTACCCCATGAAGTTTTCTAGAGGTAATAGCAAGTAAAGCAAATAAATATGGTCGATACAAAGTTCATGATATTTAAAGGTAAAACTCAATTTAAAGTTGTTTAGCATGATGATTTAGGGTGAAAGTAGTTCTAAACTTTAGTTTTATGATTAATAAGCAATGTATATGAATATGAATGAGCAATTCTTAAGAAAAATTGTAGTTTCAAAGATTTTAAAATCAATTGTCGGTATAACTCCACTTACCAACATGTTTTATAAAAAGAGACTTTTTATGTAGAAAGAGAAGAAGGGGGTGGGACTTACTAGGTAGAAGGGTGAAGACAAGGTAGAAGAAGGTTATGTAGTTACCGTGGCGTCGCGGGGTCGCCGGAATTGTTTCTTTTCCTCGTCGGAAGTTGATCTTGGGCTAACTCCACTTCTACTCCACTTGTACTTAGAAAAATTTGATAATTTTGGCTAGGGATTTCAGAATGAGGAGGGGCTACGGTATGGGGTTGTATTTATAGTGTGGAATTAGGGTTTTGGAATTAAAAGAATGAATTAAAATGCATTAAAAATTGGATTAATTGGGAAATTGAATTCTCTGTTAAATTGCAGAGAAAACAAACTGTGCAGGGGTAATGGGGGTAGGCCAATCATCAAGTGTGCAAAGCCCAGGGACTTTTCCTTATGGATTGACCAGTGTCGCCGGCCCAAAGCTTAATCTTGCCGGCCAAGTTGTGGGTGTTGGGGGTTTGATACTTGCTACGTGTCATCTTCAGTACATACAACATTTTGCACATGTTAGATTTCTCTGACTTTTCATTTCTATGTGCAGTGCACGTGTAAACTTTTGGGCTTCCAAAAAGTTTAAAAGAAAAATCAGAAAAAAATAATATGTGGCTGATGGAATTCGAACACAGAGGCTATGTCACAGCAGTGCAAGTCTTTACCAATAAGCTATAAGTGCTTTCTTGCTGTTCTTAAACAAAAATAACTTTAAAATTATAGGCAGGCTTGCAAACTCCAGAACTTAAAAATTCGTACAGTAAAATCAGAGTCGTTATACTCGCATCACCCGCCGATGCTGGTAATCCACGGGGGGAGGAAGCGGCAGTTGGAACAGTCTCGGATTCGAAATGAAGGCCCGACGCCCCAGACTATTCAAACACTGGCACTTCACCCGCCACGTTAACACCTAAACTCGGCCCTGTTGCACCATTCAAGGACAAATGTGTTATAATTTAAGAAAAACTGCTATGGGAAGAAACCTGGAAAAGTAAATAAGTCCTACTAGGTTTCAATAAAGGATCGTGCGTTGTTTTACCTTGAAGTAACCGCTCAGCCTCTTCGCGAGCCGCACGCGCAATCTGCCTATAAGCGGTTGACAAGGCAGAAGGAATGTCCTTCATGGGAACATCATGGGGTCGTGTATCACTCGAACCCGTGCCTAATCCCAAGGTAGACTGACGCCTCCTTGATGCGTGCTTTCGACGCTTCTTCTCAGCTTTAGCTGTACGAAGATATCTCCTCAAAACCTCCGACAAAGGAACGTCTTTATCTAAATCAGGCTCGGCCTCCGGATCAGCTGCAACGTCCGTTATCGGCTGCTTTAGCGACGCTTCCCATAGCGGCCCTGGGGTGACCTCAACTATAGCCGATAGATTTGAAGGCTCCTCTGCACCACCACCTAAGGACGACATCGCACTCGGAACAACACAAGTTGCGGTGGTTCCTGTAATAAAAAAAGAAAGAGAGAAGGGAGTCAGGGTGTGAACGAAATGAGCTAAACATGTGAATTCAAAGGCGTCGCAAAATGAATCATACCGAAACCCATAGAAGCGCGAAACCTCTCCTCTTCCTCAAATGTTTTGAGGGGCGCCAAAAGAGCCTCTTCAGTGGAGATACCTATTAAGAAAAGAGCGTTAATAAAGCATAATAAATTCAAATATATATATACAGAAAAATGTAAATGAGATATACCTAACGCTGCAAGAGAAGCAAGTGCTGCTTACTCGCGGGCTAATCTCTCAGAAGCCTCAATAGCGGCTTGAAGATCAGTAGCGGCATTCTCATCAGTAGAAGCCCTGAATAGACTGTCATTGGTGTCGTATTCGGACAAGCCCTCGCTGTATGGAGCATGTGGCTCCTGACCAAATACAACATCAACCAAAAATAAAGATTTCTTTTTTTTTCTGGAAGCCGGCAACAACACCCGACAATAAAAGCTTACGCTTTACGAGTTTCTTATGATGGCGAGTCCCGATTTCTGAGCCAATACCCGACTCAGGAGATGCCTCAGCCACAACATTCCCAGGAGCACTTACATCTGGTCGTGGCTTAGCCGGAAAGGCTCGCTGAACTACAGCCGCAGTGCTCTTTCTTAAAGAAGGACGGACAACTGCCCGTCGCTTCAGTGGAACCGTAGGATTACTGGCCATGACAGAATCTTTATGGTCAAGAAGCATCCGCCTTTCCTCCTTGACAATGGCACCCGTCGCATGCTGATACCAGGCAATGTAAGCATTCGAGGCCTTCGGGATATGACTTGGCTCACTGATCAGGAAATGAGACCCCGTATTCAGCCGCATAAAATGATGTGCCGCATTGCGAACGCTCTCCTCTGTAGAAACCGGATCAATGAGAAACGCTTGAAGGGGAACGCCATGGTTATAACCAGATTGTTGGGAAAAGCGATGTGGGTTATATCTCATGAACAACACCGAGGCATTTTGTCTGAATACAAGGAAACCCGGCCTAATAGAATACAAATGCGCAATCTCTCGGTCCCTCAAAGCAGAAGCTCCATCCTTGAAGATATCATGGAGCAGCTGGATCACTTTGGAGGGTTCCTTACCAATGGTAAGAACCCTATCAACGAAGTTCATGATGTCCCCAACCATGCGCGGATGTAGAAGTAATCACCGAGACTCTCGTTGTGTTGGGTCTGGAGAAGAAGTATCAACCAATTGCATGACTCAAGGGAAGTTGTACCCTTCGTAAAATCTAGGCCTTTTATGCACGCCAAAGGCACTCAACACGTGCATCTCGATCCATGAGGTGAAGTAGTGCAAGGGGAGATTTACGGGCTTCAAACCCGGCTGGACGGTGTCGGCCGCTATACTTAGGCCATGATACAAGTGGGCCAATCCGGCAACCCCAACAGCCATACGCGTCCCCGCCACGATGCGATGAGCCGGATAGAAGATAGACGGTCTTATGTAGCGAGGGTGCATTGGGAGTGCAAACCAGCTTAGCCACAAACCAATAAAGCCCATGAAAAACGTCTCCTCATCAATATCCGGAGCGACAATCTCTGCAAAAGGGATGATGGGGGTATCCGGAATAAAAAAAACTGCTTTAAATCCGCTTCTGCAGTTGGCAATCTATCCGAGCCAAATCCGAACAGATTATCGAGCTTGACAAACTTTGCAGCCTTCTTCGATAAAGCCTCTGGACGAAGGAAACGGGTGACGAAGTCAGAAAGGCTAATCCCATGCCCCCCAGACTCCAAAAACAAGCTCTCATAGATATTCAATACTTTGATCAAACTAGGGAACTTGTGTTGGATAGCATTTTTTGAGGTAAGACCTATGACTACCGACTCGTTGGCAAAAACGTACCTGTCAGGAGGAAGTATCTCCTCATAACGCTCCCCTCTGACGGGTAACCCGGAAATTTCTGCGAATTCTTCCAGCAAAATCGATACTTCACAGTCCGATAAAAGAAATGTGTGTGTCGGAATATTCCACTGCTCCAAGAAGGATTTAACCCACCACACATGAGGAGTGTGGTAATAAAAGAAAGACGCGTAGACCGCCGGGTACAATCCGGTCTTCAGCAGCATCGACTTCTTGACCGATAAAATGTAATGGGCCCACTGCAGATAACCAGCCGAATGTCGAGGGTAACTCCTATTGTATAAACCTAACCCCAAGGACACGCTTCTCCTTGACATATGCGACGTCCCAGAATATCTAGGGCCATCGGAGGATGGACTGGTATCGACGCCATGGAAGGTTGGAGACAATCTTCCGCGGTCTGATTGACCTCTTCCACTGCATAAGCGACCTGCGAAGGATCAGCATAATAAATCGACAGGATCGGTTCTGATGGCACCGCACAAGTAAAGCTGCGCCGACCCCGGATAATATAACTGTACCACGACCCCATAGATGAAGAGACTTCTGCTCTGGGTCGTAGTCCCGGATTAAAGCAAAGACTTCCTGATCCGTAGGCGCGTCGGCAAAAGCGCTCTCCGAGCGGACATAAGGTAAAAAAGAATCGGAAGACATAGTACCTAAAAAACCCCGTAGAGAGTTAGCGATTGGCATAATGTAATTAATTGCAATTAAGGGCCTTAGCATTTTTAGTACACCCAAATCTGTACTCCATTATGGCGTAATAAAATCACTTAGTCAAAAAAACAGTGGGCCACACAAAATCAAGGTGATGGCTCATCAATGATGAGACATGCACCCATTGTGAGAATTCAAAAGGATTCTCATTAAATGAATAATCCTATTGAGCAGTGGAGTTAAAAACTCTAAATGTTCTCGAAAAACGAGCCCTGCAACAGATTCAAATCTGTGAAAAAGGGTATTAGAACCTTATATATAAAAAAAGAGGGGAATAGGAAAGGGGAATAAAATTCCTAGAAAGTTCAAAAAATTTCTCAAAGCTAAGCTCATTAAGACAAAATGGAATTAAATTCCTCAGATAATGGGATTAAATCCCAGAATTCCCCCATGTTGGGAGACAGGTGAGAAATATAATGGAATTAAATTCCAGAAACCCTCAAAGAAGAAGATCAATGATAGGGTAAAACCCTAAGAAGAGAACTAACAGGGATTTGAGACCCATGGTGTATTTAAAAAGGGATGAGAAGTTCTTTTTAAGATCTTTGAGAGATCATTTTAAAAAAAAGAGAGAGCCAAGCTCTGTTAATGGGTTAAAAATCCAAAACAAAAAGGAAGGTTCTTTTAAGAGTTGAACTTTGATCATGATCCTTACTATTTTTTTTTGACAGGGTTTAACTTTGAAAAAGTTTTGTGGACAAAGATCTAAGCTCTGAGATGAGAATTAAATTCTCAAGGAAGAAGAAGACTTAAGAAAGATGATGAGACGACAGTCATCTCAAGGGCCAAAGGCCCTATTTATAGAATGTGAAGGGACGGTTCAACTCCCTAAAAGATCAAATGGTGGAAAAAGTGACACCGTTGCACTCACGTGTTTGGCTCGGATAGATTTAAGCATAATAAAATGCTCTGTTAAATTTTGTTAAGGCGGCGCCTCACGTGCCCCTCACGAGGGCGCCAGCGCCAACCCCTTAGGATTAAATTCTATAGTGGCGCCGCACGTGAAACTCACGTGGGCGCCAATTTCCAAAGCACAGGAG
This sequence comes from Agapanthus africanus, assembly GCA_030015575.1. Lineage (NCBI taxonomy): Eukaryota > Viridiplantae > Streptophyta > Magnoliopsida > Asparagales > Amaryllidaceae > Agapanthus > Agapanthus africanus. Next base: position 721,382,744 of record CM057337.1, read on the forward strand.
GGCCTATCATAAATAAGAATTTAATTCTTAAGTGGCGCCCACGTGCACAACACGTGAGCGCCGACGTCCAAGTTTATATCAGTAGAATTAAATTATACATGAGGACATTTCCCTAAAAAAATTAGGATACTCTCTGTTAAACAGAGCCATTAGATCAAAAATCCAATGGTGATCAAACAATAAAATTAAATTCTATTCTGAGGAATTTTCCTCAATCTTTACAAATAAAAAAGATTGTTCTCTGTAAAACAGAGAGCCCTTGGATTAAAAATCCAATGTGATTAAAAATCACCATTTGACAGAATAAATTCTGTATATGGGAAAATATTTCCCCAATCTTGCTAAAAAACAAGAAAACATATTCTGTAAAACAGAAGCACTTGGATCAAAAATCCAACGGCAGGTAAAATTCCACAAATCAATTTTGAGACCAATTAAATCAATTGGAATCTCTCAATGAGAGATTTTCTCAAAACTAATTAACAATTTGCCTCCACTATATAAATGATCCGAGACTTCAAGTCTCATATAGATAGAACCCCCCATAAGCTTCTGAAAAAATATAGAAAGCTTTTTAAAAAACAACAGAGAATTTGATTCTCAACAAAAGAAGAAGACTTGCATCCTCAAAACCCTAGGTAAAGAAAACACAGAGATCAAAATATCTCTTTTTACTTATCTAAAAGTTTAACCCTTCTCAAAGAACTTAGTTCTTTCTCTGGATCAGAGATCCACAAGACAAGTCCCACAAGTTGAGAATTTAATTCTCATCGGGAAAATCTTGTTCTTGAGAATCAAAAGTTCAGAAAAGAACTAGATTAAAAAGAAAGAAAAAAGAAAAAGAGCATATATTCTGGGAATTTAATTCCTCAGAAATTAGGGTTTAACCCTACATAAAGAACTTAGTTCTTATAAAAAGAAAAGAAGAACTCGGTTCTCTGTTCTCCGCCGAAAGACTGGACCGAGATGTTGGGCGTCTGACCTGAATTTTGGGGACAGACGCTATTTGGACTTCTCCATCCACTTCTCCGAAAATACTAAGTTAATTTATGGCACCATATATCGGATGTTTGGACTGATGCGACCGTTGTAGCGGACTTCATCAGATTCCCCCTCATTTTTGAGGGGTTTTTTATTGTGGGGACGCTCTTCCCTGTAGCTGCAATCCCCTGCAGTTAGTTACGTTATCGCGTTACGATAATCACTTTTTCCTTCTCCAGCAGTTCACTTTGTGTCGCGTGTTATTTTGTTTGTTAAGGTTGCCCGTGGATTGTATACGGAGACTAATTTATGTCGTCGCCCATAGGGCGTGGATCAGTCCAAATCCGTATATTTTAGATTTGGAATTTTGAACTTAAGTTATATTTTCCTTTAGTTCAAAAATATTTTATTTGGTTTAAAGACCGTTAATCTAGTTTGAGATTAAGATAACCTTAAACATATGAACATTTAGGCCCAATTTATTTTAACTAAAGAGACGTTGGTCTTATTTAAGACTAAGGTCAACTTAGCAATATTTTTAGGATCATTAAATTTTATTAAGATCCAACAACAGAGCATTTGAGCTCAGCTGCAAGAGACTTAGCCAATTTGGGCTTAGTCTGCTCAGTCTTCTTTTGTTTGTTCAAAAGTGCTAAGCTCTTATTTGGGCTCTATTTGTTCATCCCCCCTCCCCTTATGCAAAAGTGCTAAGCACTTGTTTGAAACTCTGGCGCTCACATGGGTATCATGTGAAGCCTTCAGTTATGGACGCTGTCCAATCAGTTCTTAGCACTCAGTTGTTTTGACCGAATATATATATATATATAGTGCTAAGTACTTTATATATATATATATATGGTGTCCACGTGAGGAGCATGTGAGGCACTGGGCGCTGTCTAATCAGTACTAAACACTCGACCGTTTTGGCTATATATGAAGTACTGAGCACTTTTACTCAGCGCTCACGTGTATTTCACATGAGGCACTGGCATTCTGCTTTGGGCGTCCGCTTGTTTTTCATATGAGGCGCTGGACGCTATTGGCAGGGCGCCTACGTGGGAAACACGTGAGGCGCTAAGCTCTTTTATTTTTTAGAGATTAAATCTCTGTTAATGCCATTTTTGGCCATTAATGACCTTCAAGATGTCTATTTTGAAGACCTTGGACCGTTTTTTCTTCATTAGAGAACTAAGTTCTTCTTTTCTTTTTATAAGAACTAAGTTCTTTATATAGGGTTAAACCTTAATTTCTGAGGAATTAATTTCCCAGAACATATGTTCTTTTTCTTTTTTCTTTCTTTTTAACTTAGTTCTTTTATGAATCTTTGATTCTCAAGAACAAGATCTTCCCGATGAGAATTAAATTCTTAACTTGTGGGAGACTTGTCTTGTGGATCTCTGATCCAGAGAAAGAACTAAGTTCTTTGAGAAGGGTTAAACCCTTAGATAGGTAAAAAAAAGATATTTTTTATCTCTGTGATTTCTTTACATAGGTTTTGAGAGAAAAAAAGATTTTCTTCTCTATTAAGAATTAAATTCTCTGTTATTTTTTAGAGCCTTCTGTATTTATTTTTTTTTCCAGAAGTTTATGGGGGGTTCCCTCTCTTATTTGGAAAGAAAGATCATTGGTCATTGGGATCCACCACCTCTCCGACGACGCTGAGAGATTACAACGCTATATATCGAAGGTGTAAAGAGATGTACCCTTTGAACCATGTCTCGTTCATCAGGGGGAAGAACAGGTTGGAGTTTAAACTCCTAACTACTGAAAAAGACTTCTTTGCGTTCGCGCACATGCGTCGCACGTGGCGGGCGCAAGTGCGGCGCACGTGGCGGGCGCATGGCGCATGTATTGCTTACACATCATAGGGGGCAACTAAGGCCCTAACTTAGAGAACTAAACTCTTTTAAGGATTGAATCCTCACCCATGGTGCGCACGTGCATTGCACGTGATGCGCACATGGCGGTCACGCATATGTGCATTATGAGGGGGCAGCTAAGGCCCTAACTTGGAGAACTAAGCTCCTATGGAGAACTAAGCTCCTTTGAGGATTGAATCCCCGAATGTGGCGGACGCACGTCGTGCTCATGTGGTGGACACATGTGCATCACATGTGGCGCATATGGCGTTTGCGCATATACGCATTATGGGGGGCAGCTAAGGCCATAGCCCGGAGAACTAAGCTCCTTTGAGGATTGAATTCTCGCACGTAGTGCGCACATGGCGGGCGCACGTGCGTCACACGTGGCGCACGTGGCGGGCGCACGTGCGTCACACGTGGCGCACGTGGCGGGCGCACATATGCGCATTATGGGGAGGGCAGCTAAGGCCTTAACTAGGAGAACTAAACTCCTATGGAGAACTAAGCTCTTTTGAGAATTGAATCCCCATTTTTCTAAAAGGTATCCCCTCTAATTTATAGGGAAGTGGGAGAGAAGGGATCTCTCTTTTTCCTGATGTGGACTAAAAATATATCCCCCATGTAGTAGAGCATTACTTAGACTATATGTGCATAGCACATTTACTTATAACTTTTGATTCCGAAAGAGTTATGAGGCCCGTAATATATCAAATCGAAGGATCTTTCGAGTCGCTTTCGATACCATCAGAATTTATCTGATTATCATTTAGGAGTTTAGCAAAATACAGCCCGGAAAATACTGGTTTGCATTTTCTTAAGCGTATTGCTGCCATTTGATATCTTGCGTTCTTTTGTGCAGAAATTTTTGGCGGGAATATTCTCCAATAAAGAAAAAACGATCCAAGGTCTTCAAAATAGAGATCTTGATGATCATTAATGGCCAAAATGGTATTAACAGAGATTTAATCTCTGAAAAAGAAAAGAGCCTAGCGCCTCACGTGTTTCCCACGTGGGCGCCCAGCGCCTCACGTGTTTCCCACGTGGGCGCCCAGCGCCTCACGTGAAAAACACATGGACGCCCAAAGTAAAAGGCCAGCGCCTCACGTGAAATACATGTGAGCGCTGAATAAAAGCGCTTAGCACTTCATTTACAGCCAAAACGGCTGAGTGCTTAGTACTGATTGGGCAGTGCCCAGTGCCTCACGTGGGCGCCACACAAAAGTGCTTAACACTTCATATACAGCCAAAACGGCTGAGTGCTTAGCACTGATTGGGCAGCTCTCAGCACCTCACATGCTCCCCACGTTGGTGCCACACAAAAATACTTAGCACTTCATATACAGCCAAAATGGCTGAGTGCTTAGCACTGATTAGGCAGCGCCCAGCGCCGTACGTGCTATTCATGTGAACGTTATATAAAAATTGCTTAGCACTATAACTGAGTGCTTAGCAGATTGGACAACGCGCATAACTGAAGGCTTCACATGATACCCATGTGAGCGTCGGAGTGTGAAACAAGTGCTTAGCACTTTTGCATAAAAAGGATGGGGCTGAACAAACAGAGCCCAAATAAGTGCTTACCACTTTTGAACAAAAAGAAAGACTGAACAGACTGAGCCCAAATTGGCTAAATCTCTTGCAGTTAAGCCCAAATGCTTTGTTGTTGGACATTAATAAAATTTAAGGATCCTTAAAATATTGCTAAGTTGATCTTAGTCTTAAATAAGACTAATGTATTCTTAGTTAAAACTAAATTGGGCTTAAATGCTCAAACTAGATTAACAGTCCTTAAACCAAACAAAATATTTTTGAACTAAAGGAAAAATATAACTTAAGTTCAAAATCCCAAATCTAAAATATACAGATTTGGACCGATCCGCGCCCTACGAACGACGACATAAACTGGTCTCCGTATACAATCCATGGGCAACCAAAATAAACAAAAATACACACGACACGAAGTGAACTGCTAGAGCAGGAGAAAGTGGTTATCGCAACGCAATAATGTAATAAACTGCAGGGGCTTGCGCCTGCAGGAAAGAGCATCCCCGCAATAAAAAACCCCTCACAAATAAGGAGGAATCTGATAAAGTATGATACAACGGTCGTACCTATCCAAACATATGATATATGGTGCCATAAATCAACTTGGTATCTTCGGAGAGGTGGATGGAGAAGTCCAAATAGCATCTGCCCCTAAAATTCAGGCCAGACGTCCCAACGTCTCGATCCGGTCTTTCGGCGGTGAACAGCCTGGAAAATCTTTAAAAAGTCTAATGACGGTTCCTCTGTAAATTAGGGGATGCTTGCAAAAGCTATCCTCTTTTTGGATGCTTTTTGGAGTTATACCCATGTATATGGATGCTTTTTGGAGTTATCCCCCATGAGATTGTCCCCATAATGGACTCTATGGGCATATACATGAGTAAAAGATAAATAAATGCACAAAATATATGCATATGCATACTGGACATGCCTAATACAGCGCATATTCAAGGCCTTAGATAACCCATCAACAAAATAGCCAATGTCGGGGACATAAAATACCCAGAACAGATTCTCAAAACTATGCAAAAGCCAATGACTGACACCCCCAGAAGTCCCCGTCATACTATAAAACCAATGACGAGCAACCCCAAAGGTCCATGCTCCCCTATAATACCAATGGAGAAGAACCCCAGAGGTCCCCGCCTTATCATAAAATCAATGGCGAACACCCCCAGAAGTTCATGTCCTATCATAAAATCAATGGCGGACACCCCCCGGGGTCCCTACCCTATCATAAAACCAATAGTGGACACCACCAGAGATTCCCTCTCCCCTATAAAACCAATGGCGGAGTCCCCCAAACGTCCCCAACATTGGATCCCAAAGTCCCTAAACTAGATCTGATGGACCTCTACGTTCTTAAACTGGAAAATTCTGCTAAAATCCCCAATGGACCTTCAAGTCCCTAAACTGGATCTATGGACCACTATGTCCCTAAACTGGAATTTTTTTCCTATGGTAGGTAAAACAACTTGTCATATACGATCCACAGGCTACTATCGTGACACAGAAGTCAAATATACCAACCCTTCATGCTGCCCTATCACGCCCCGCTTCCCAGAGTGCGCTAAGATCGGCACGTGACAGAGCCAACCATGCTACCTGTGGCTAGGAAATATCCCTCCACATTCACATTAGGGCTGTACAGAAGATATCAATTTAATGAATTATCGATGTAACTCAATAGAATCTCGTGCGTGCCCGGGACCACGGTCCAGATTCTCAGGCTGAATCCGAGACATGCCGCTAGGCACTAAACAAAAAACATGTACAGATGAATGATGTCAGCAGCACCATCTCCGGGGTGGCCTAGCCCATAAAACTGATCAGTATAAGTATCGAACTATTAAGTTACATCGATGATTCATTAAATTGATTTCACAAACTTGAGAGTAGTTAACCCTGTAGCACAGTTTAGTTTTATCGCTGCACTTCACATATACTGGTACACTTCACTGTTCGATATCCCTGCTCACTTATTACATTCATGTTACCATTTTATAATTCATTCCTACATATCATGTTACCCCCTGATTATATTATTGTTGATATTGTGACGCGCTGACATCTTGGTTTTGCATGGCCCAGATCCGCTACCCTTGTCGCAGGCCGAGCAGGAGTACTTCAGCCGACAGGCTGAGCAGTGAGGACCCTGTTAGTATTCTAGTTTAGTTTCCTTTCAGCATTTTATTTCCTGATGTGAGCCCGTATTGGGACGTACCTTCCAGATTGTTATTGTTACTTGGATTTATTGCTTCCGCATATTATTTCTTGACTCGTTTATTCTGGCTCATGGACATGTACTAGATAGTTTATTTTATTTCTACTGTTCTTGATATCTTATAGACAGCCGTAATGTGACTGTGGAAGGATGTTTCCTAGCCATAGGTAGTATGGTTGGCTCTGTCACGTGCCGATCTTAGCGCACTCTGGAAAGCGGAGCGTGACATGCCCTATGGCAATTTATCATAATTTGTCATATATGATCCACAAGCGACCATCGTGGCATAGAAGCCAACAACATATGACATTAAATTCAACTGCACCCAATACCAAACATGCCCTACATTTTGCTTAAATCTGGCTATCGTACACTATCCATGGGCTATTGTCGTGACATAGAAGTCAACCTAATACTCACGGCCGAGACGAATTTAAACTAATACCCATGCCCGAAATGACTTTAAACTAATACCCATGTCCGAGATGATTTTAAACTAATATATATACCCAAGTCCCAAAATTGCCCTATGGCAAGAAAAGCAATCTGTCATACACAATCTACGGGCGATCATCGTGGCATAAAAACCAACTATATTTGCCGCACCTGGCATATACCACCCATGAGCTTCTCATTACAAGCACATAGTACATATTCTCCTGTAGCTGCCCTACGGTCTGGATAATATATTCTATAAAACCATATATAATCCATGGGTGTGAATAGCAATTCAAGTACATGTTTTCCCAATGGCAAAGACATATGTAAATTGATATGTACAATATTGTATATGATGATTATGAAAATACATATTCTAATTGCTGTCTCCATATACTTTTGTTGTTGAATATATACATACATATATATATGTGTGTATGTGTGCGCGCGCGCGCATGCCATTGCCATTTGTGTTGCTCTTACGTTTAAATGCGCTTAGAAATAAACAACTTATAGAAAGTGCATTCCGTTTAAATACAAAGGGGTAATTAACTATAAGGGTTTGCGCTTGTAGGAAATCTAGTCCCCACAATCAAAAAAGCCCTTTTCGAAGGGTGAATCTGAAAAGTCACGCTATATCGGTCGTATCCGCTTGACCCCTTAACCATATGCGTCGTAGCAAGGCGTCGCACTGAGGAGCCATGTGGATCTGCATCGATCTGACCCCTTAAACCCGGGTCCTCCCAGAAAGAGAGAGACAGGGGATTTTTCGACGGCGAACAAGAGGGCTATAACTTAATAATATAATCTTCTCAAAGATCACAAGGTGAGTTGCAGAGGCTCTCAAACTTTCTGTGATCACTATACGATGATTGTGAAATTTAGATCTTTAGGCTCCTTAAAACTCTTTTCAAGTTGAAGGCAGGGGGATCCAATGAAATAGATAAGTCTTCACTATCCAACCTTCTTATAGTTCTCTTAGAACCTTCGGACTGGTTACTCCATGACCACAAGCGGCCAGTGTAAGAATCACAACTCACCAGATTCGTTCTAGAGCTTTCTATGCCCCCTTTACTAGGTTGACAGAATCCACTGGCTCATGAAGAGCCCATATTCCAAATGAACAAATTCAAACTCGAAAAGGATCATTCTGATTCTCGAAGAATGAGGGGAAAATGGATTGATCGAGAAAAATCTCTTAAAGAAATTATGCAATGGGGTCTCTGGACCCTTATTTTAAGAGATTATGACCAACAACTGGAACACCATAAAGAATAGGCTTTTGGCTGAAAATCATAGTAGCATTGCCTCTTTTTCTACCTACGATCGATGTGATTATACTGTAGAAGCTTCGGAGGAGGAAGAGGTGTAGCTGGAAGGTCGACCTATTTCTCTTCCTCAAAAGGCAGGCTTTAAGGCAAATGAATAGACCCCTGCAAGCATATGAAGTCGCATTTTCAGGGCCTCGACGTTCCTAGAAGGTTAGATGATCTCATCTGTGAATCGTTAACGATCGTCTTGTCTCGTCATCTGTCCAAGCTCCAGTTTTGAAACTCTCTGATTTTGAGAAAATCTTTAAGGTGTCTTGTGATACATCTATTGAGGCACTATCTTCTCAAAAGAGTGTGCCCTAAGGATTTAAATGAATTCTAGATAGATAGGTTGCGAACCTAGGTAGTTAAGAATAACGAGTGGTGCAGATACCGAAGGATCTGGAAGAGTTTCATGACGAGAGATCATGGACTAGTTTGAGGTGGGTAGGTGTCGGACTTGATTGGTGATTCACTGATTGAAGTGACTCGGATAGGATTTCTGTTGGCTTTATCTGGAGGCTCGCGTAGTTTGTTACGTCAACTCAAAAAGGATAAGTTGTATTCGAATCAAGAAAGTTCCGTAGAGTTTATAATTGCATAAAAGGTAGCTGACCATTCAGAAAGCCAGAGCTAGTCTAACAAATACCGATTCTTCTCACCCTGGGGGCCCGGTAAAAACCTCTAACGTTTGGTTTCCCTTTCTCAGATTCCTGCTTGTGCTACTCGACTAACTCTGGTGCTTTCGAAGAAAACCTTTCTTTGATTGAAAAGAGAAAGAAAGTCCTCACTTGATCCATTGAATGATCAAACCATTTCTCTTTGAATACAATAGGGGATTTTGAGGACCAGCAAATGCCATCGCAAATCTAATGAATAAACTCCAGAGTCAACGTATGCGATGGCTCTTAAACGAACTTCTCTCCTACATCTGATCGCAATCAGCCAAAAAAACGTGAGTGCTTCGCGCGATATGGCTTTTTGTTTGGCCTACTCTTGCTTCTTTCTTGTCCTTTTGATTTTGGAAAAGAAGATTGATATCGCTTGCTCTTGAAGCTCAACGTCAACTACTCCCACTCGGGAACCCGGAAATCCTCCCTCTCTCTCCCTCCCTCCCTCTCCCTCTCCTCCCTTTACCTATTCATCCGGATGGGAGAAGAATGGATAGAGTTCGGTACCTGCCCTTGACGGCATGGCATTCCAAAGCTTACTCTACCCCCGTCCGAGTCTTTTCTCCGGTTGTTCCTGAAGAAGCATCGCACGGCTCCCGAAGTGGTGTCTATTGGCCGAGAGAACCTGAAGATTTTATTTTCATTAAAATACTCTCAAAATTTGCATTTAAGGTAGTTTAGGGGCTGATTGATTTGCAGCTATGCATGGATCCAAATACTTGAATAGTATCTTCGTTGTTTCGGTAAATTGTCAAAAAGCCCGGTCCCGCTTCAAACTTATGTAAAACCCCTGAGCTTTTTGGGCCCAATCGAAACCCCTTGTATACCAATTATCAGTAATATCTAAGCTATTGTGGTTGCCAACAGTTGTCTATAATATCTAAACAACTACCTTTAATATCTGAGCAGTTGCATGAGGGAATACAAGACTTAAATGAACTAGAGCCCAGGGGTTTCATGAAGATTTTGAACAGCAGGTGCTTCCCAACAATTTTGAAAATTACAGGGATTTTTAGACAACTCCTTAATTTATTAAGGTTTAAAAAAATTCATTGTCCAAACACTCAACCACAAACTCACAAACTCGCAAATTCATTGTAGATTTTTCCCAAAAGGATGAACAAACAAAGCAGATCTTAATTTTTTTCCCCTTAAACAATCAGACAACAATGTTAACCCAACCCCTCTTCCTCCCACCTTCAGCCCTCTCCTCCTCCTTATCCTCCCTCTCCCTCACCACCACTACCACCCCTTTCCAGTGGGTCCCACCACCTCGCCGGCCCCACCACCACCTCCTCCTCCTCCTCCCTCCCATCCGCATGGGAGGCGGGCCCCGCACCTTCCCAGGTGGCGTCAGCAAGTGGCAATGGAAGAGGATGCAGGCGAAGAAGTCGAAGCAGCTCCTCAAGGCCCGCCTCCTCCGCGAGCGCCACATCTACGACATGCGCAAGCGCTCCGAGCTCAAGGCCGCCGTCTCCGCCCTCGAGAAGCCCTGGGAGCTCGTCGAAAAGGCCCCCACCCTCTTCTCCGTCACCGCCGACGAGCAGGTCAAGGCCTTGGCCGACCGCTTCGTCAAGCCTGGAGGCTTCGACATGTGGTCCGACCACGACGGCCCTCGGGTCTTCCGGACAATCCCCGGGGAGGATGCCCTTCTTCCGAGCCGGAGGTTCTTCCCCGAGGGGGCCGTGCACAGCGTCAGGCCTTACGGAGTCGAGACCGGTGATGATCGCGCTGAAGGTGTTCGATGGAATGATTCTAAGTGCATTGATGTCGAAGGTAGAGTTGTCGGTGGTGAAAAGGGCGATTTGGATTCGGAGGGGAGAAATGGGTGGGCACGAGGTAGTGGAGAAATTGGGAAGAATTTGAGCAGAAGCAGGGTGACTCTAAGGCCGACAAGCAAGTTGAATTCCGTCAGAGGCGGCAAGGAAGTTCAATTTGAGTTTGGAGAATTCGCTGGTAGAGGAAACGGTCGTCTGGGCCCAGAGAGTTATAAGGGGAGAAATGGATTGAGACAAAGTGATAGAGGAAATAAGAAGAACTTGGCTGGAAGCGATGGGAGAGCTATGATTAGGCGAACGAGCGAGTGGAATTCTGATGATGAATCTGGTGTTAGAGAATTAGAGGATAGGGATAATGGACATTTGGGTTCGGAGGATTCCAAGGTTTTGAAAGGGAGAAATAGAATGAGACAAGGTGTTCGAGGAAATTCTAACTCGGGATCAATAGGAAATGGGAAGAATATGAGCAGAATCCATCACCGCTTCAATGCTGAAAAGACTATGGGCGGGTTGAATTCTGATGAAGGCAACAACAAAATTCAATTCAGATACGGAGAACTGGAAGGCAGTGAAAATGATCATTCGGGTTCAGAGAATTCAAAGGTTTTGAAAGGGAGAAATGGATTGAGGCAAGATGTTCGAGGAAATTCTTGTTCGGGTTCAGAAGGAAACGGGAAGAACATGAGCAGAAGCTATCGCCTCTCCGATGCTGAAAAGACTACGCTGAGGCTGAGGCCAACGAGCAAGTTGAATTCTGATAAAGGCAACAACAAAATTCAATATGGGTTCAGAACACTCAAAGACAGTGAAAATGAACATTCGGGCTCAGAGAGTTTGAAGGTTTTGAAAGGGAGAAATGGATTGAGGCAAGATGTTCGAGGAAATTCTTGTTCGGGTTCAGAAAGGAACAGGGAGAACATGAGCAGGAGCTATCGCCCCTCCAGTGCTGAAAAGATTACGCCGAGGCCAACGAGCGGGTTGAATTCTGATGAAGGCAACAACAAAATTCAATATGGGTTCAGAAGCAATCGAGAGAGAAGCATGTAGAAGATAAAACAAATGTTTCTGAAATGTGTATATATCTCTACTGCTAAGGTTGATATCTTGAGCCTGCTTTGTAATGCATGCTCATTTTGCTTGACAGGATCTTGAGGTTTGTTGTATGCATGCAAATGTTGTTGTGTTGTTACTTGCAAATTGATGCCGATTAAGGTTGTGAGGACCTCTTTCATACAATGCTCACTTAAATCAATAGTGTAATGTTTTGTATGCTTCATTTTCATTGCAGCCGGACCGCAATGCCATAAACCTCTTTTTATCAATTTGCTACATTTCATTGCCGAGCTTGGCCCCACAATGCTGATCAATGTAAAATTAAGTTTGCAGTGTTCTTCATGTTGATCCTATACTTTTAAGCGCGGCGAAAATGTATCAAATTTTGTAGAGTCGCATCAAATGGAGGTCCAAGTGCTCCGATTCTGTCATGGAACTATGAACCATAAGAACAACGTCTGGTAGCATACTTGCAGCAAATTATCTGATACTTTTTTCCATAACTGAAAAGATAACAAGATGCTTTAAAAGCTCAACATATAAGAGAACTGCTGCTGCAACTGAGCAAACAAATTTACAGGAACAAGAAATCATCGCTGCAACAAACAGGATGTCGACAGTTTATCAATAATTCTTTCAATGGTTCAGTTTGAACACAAACTTTGATAGACGCAGACAATTCATACCAACTAGCACACAAAACTGAGAAACATTGTGCTTTGGGGCCACAACATGAAGCAAGCGGAATCTGCGAAAGGCCCAGATTATTTCAGCTAACCTGCGAACAAAATTCACCATTAGCCTTCGAATATCACCTTTTATAATGCTTAATAAGCGTAACATTGACAACATTATAGCTGAAAATATCTGAACAAATGTCAGCACATGATTATATGAGATCAAAAAAGAAGATTATAGAATGGGGTTGCCGGACCTGCACTCTATACCACAAGCCTGCTGTCTACGATGCATACCTAACGGGGCAAAAACGGACCGCGGATTTTAAGTTGGGGAGAATCAGCCCCTGCCCCCTTTCGGTATTGCGCAGGCCCATTAAAGCCTTACAGAATCATGTGGCACTCAATGCGGAAAAGGATGCAACAAGGTGAGTCAGAATATTTATACAATTGGTGTGTGTGTGTGTGGGGGGGGGGGGGGGGGGGGGGGGGGGCGCTACTAACATCATCACGTTAGGTGGTGAAATTCCGCAACCTACAAACCTTTTCCACGGAAACCTTATTATACTTAGTATTGCCTGCTTCACTGAAACCAATATGGTCAAACAAAATACACCATTAGTTTTGTAAATAGTTGTGGCAATATTTACATAGTGTATTATTCTATACTAGCAAGGAACTCATCGCAATGCACGAGTACGAAGTCTAAACTAAAGAAAAATCATAATAATTTAAAAGTTTATAATTATATGCTTTGTAAGTTGTAATATCTCATATTTATGGACTTCATATATAAAATATGAGGTCCTGTTTGGGAATGGAATTAAGTTTTCTAAACTGCGGTTTCATAAAGTCAGCAAAGCCAAACTCCAAAATCTTAACTTTTGCTTGTTTGGCTACCATTTTGGAGTTGAGATAACTATAGTTATCTCGGTCCAAATGTTGAGGTTATCTCAACTCCAATCTGATAAAAGTTTTGTAAACTCCATTTTTGGAGTTTGGGGCTTGCAAACCATAGTTTGCATCCCTCTACCTTCACTTAAAAATAAACTACGGTTATCCCAACTCTATATCCAAACATGGCATGAAAGATTAACTAGCAATTACTTCGACAGTTTTCTTCTTTCCAATATTTTCCTTAGTATACAAATTACAAATTAAAAATCCCAAAATTTTCTGTTTTCGGTTGTTCAATATTTTGATTGTATAGCACATGAGAAGTACAGGATTTACAAAAATCCCTTATTTTTTGCTTTCTTAAAATTTTTAACATTTTGCACTCTACAGTACATGAATATGGCGAAATTTTAAAAATATCAAGATTTCCGTGTTCTTCGATTTTTCAATATTTTGCTTGCTATAGCATAAGAAACTCATGAAAATTTCTAGGTTTTTTTCCTATATTCAACCCTCAAAATTTTTGTATTTCTAAATAAATCCCCTGAAACTTCATATTTCTAAATAAAAACCCCAAATCCTTTAATTTGTCTAAAAAGGACCCCTATCATTAAATAGTTATTAATTAGCCTAATTAAACTGCTAAATTCCCAATCTACCCTTAGTAACCTAATCAACCCTCAACCCATCCTTGCTTACTATATTTGGTCCTCCGTAGAAAAAATGATCATTTGTAATTCATGAAGGCGGTTTGCGAATGGTTTTAGAAAATGGCCACTAGAATCATAATTATAAATGGGTATAATTCTAATGGGTGGTTGGGTGTTGGAATTAGAAAAGAAATAAAATGGTGTTGATGGAATATGGAAGAAGATAAGGTTAAAATAGTCATTTTAAATGGAATTCGGATGGAAAACTAACCATGGGGACCAATTTAAACAACCTAAACGATTTGGGGGTTTTATATAGAAATACGAAAGTTTTAGGGGTTGAATATTGAAAATAAAATATTTTCTGTTTTTTTGGGTTGTCAATATTTTCCATGATATACCATACGAAAATTGCAGAATATTCAAAAAAAATAGTTTATTTGGGATTTTAATATTTTTCATGCTAGCACATGACAATCATTGAAGTTACAAAAGTTCTAAAATCATTTGTTTTCTTCAAATTTATAATATTTTGCATGATACAATACGAAAATTACGTAACTTTAAAATATCTCAAACTTTTTAGTATTCTTCAGGTTTTCAACATTTTACTTGCTATATACACATGAAAATCATGAAATTTTCAAAGATCTCAAAAAAATTTAGCTTTCATCAATAAAATCATGAAATTTTCAAAGATCTCAAAAAAATTTAGCTTTCATCAATTTATCAAAATTTTGCATGCATCTCAAAATTTTCGGTGCTTTTCGAATTTTAATAGTATGCTTGTGCACACAAAAATTGCGATATCTTAAAAAGTCCTAAAATTTTCAGTTTTCTTCAAATTTTCAATATTTCACATGCAAGCACACGAAAATCGCGTGTTTTTAATTCAAAATTTCCGTTTTCTTCAAATTTTCGATATTTTGCATGTACACGAGAATCGCGTATTTTTCACACAAAGATCGCGAACTTTTTAAAAATAACAAAAAATTCTTCCGTTTTTCAATATTATGTTTCTTATAGCATACAAAAATCTCAAAAAAAAATCTTCGGTTTTATAATTTTTTGTATGACACACAAAAATCACGATTTTAAAAAATATCAAAATTTTCTATTTTCTTTGGTTTTTTTATTATTTTGAGTTCTATATGAAGCATGAAAATTGCAATATTTTAAAAATCATGATTCGGGTTTTCAATGTTTTGCTTCTTATAACAAACGTAAATAGCAAAATTTTCAGAAATCTTAATTTTTTTTCTGTTTTATTCACTTTTTCAATATTTTACATGATATAGCACATTAAAATCGAAAGTTTTCAAAGAAATTTAAAAAAATATGTTTTCTCCCTTTTTTCATTATTTTGCATGCCATAACACAAGAAAATTATGAAATTTCAAAAACCTCAGAATTTTGTTTTCTTTGATTTTCTAGTAGTTTATTTGTTCATACTTTCGGAGAACTTTCAGGTCTCAAGGAGACATGTGAAATAAAAGAAGAAAAGGCCACCGATTGCTACTAAGAACCTAACAAAACAAAGAAATCGTGTCCTAGTGAATGGAAGGCCTAACAGTGCACGAAATCATGGAATTTTAAAAATCGCATAATATTTTATTTTCTTCAAATTTCCAATATTTTGCACGCACACGAAAATTGTGAGATTTTCAAAAATATCAAAAATTTCTATTTTCTTTAGTTTTTCAATCTTTTGCTTGTTATAGCCTACGAAAATCAAAAAATCTTTAAAATATCAAGAATTTTTTGCTTTCTTCATTTTTTAAATTTTTTAGATATAGCATACAAAAATCATGAAATTTTTAAATGCCTCGGTATTTTTTGTTTTCTTCCATTTTCTATATTTTTAATGTTATAACATAAGAAAATCGTAAAATCTTCTAAACTCTCAATGTGTTTGTTTTCGTTTCATTTTTAAATATTATGTATGTCATAGCACACGAAAATCGTAAAATTTTCAAAATTCTAAAATTTTCTGTTTCTTTCAAAATTTTAATATGATACATGTTATAACACATGAAAATAATGATTTTTTCAAAAATATCAAAATTTTCCTTTTTCTTTGGTTTTTTATATTTTTTTTGCAACACTAAATAAAAATCGCGAAATTTTAACTCTAAAAAAGTTTCATGTATTTTCGATTTTTCAATATTTTACATGTTATAGCAGACAAGAATTATAAATTTTTTGAATATTTTGCTAGTAAAACGAGAAAACATAGAAAAAATATTTTAAACACATAATTTCCACCATATACGCCTAGCTAAAAGAGTGATAAATATTGAGCAAAAAACCGATTAAAAAATTTCATAACCCAAATACAAAAAAAAATTAAATAGGGTCAGATAAGAATTTCTCCACTAAAAACCAGTGTAAATAAGAAAATATTCCAAAGAACACTCTCTCGTATAGCTTTATGTATATTATATAGATGGAGCTTGAATTTTCAAACCCACTGAATTCGGCAAGTATCCAGCAAGAGTAGCTTTTGCAACAAATCTGACTAATGAAAGTTAAGAGAAAAATGAGAAAGTGACGACCCTAGCGTTTGCGGGAGAACTTTTCTTTCTCTGCTTTCTCTTTTTTCTTTGTTTCTTACTTTTCTCCGGTATGCTAAAAAGTGATTGGAAAGTATTGTTTTACTTACCACATCATCTATTCCCCTCATTCAGTTAATCTCCAAAACCTTCAAAAAGCATAAGAAAGTGGATTATATTATTTTATTATATCCTATTTTCTATTTTGTTTTACACTTTCTTATTTTCTATCATTCCAACCTGACAACTTAAGCTCAATTTACATTGCCACGTAAGCACCAACTCGGTTTTTTCTCATTTTCTTTTTAGCAAAACAAACAAAAATTACTCCTTCCATTTCACAGTACTTGCCTTTTTTGCTTTTTATTTCTCCTCAAATTATTTGTCCCTTTACACTGTCAAGAAGAATGATGTTTCAATTATCAATACACATAAAATATAATGTTTCTAATCTAACCAGCATTTAAATTTTTAGGAAACTATTCTTCATGGTTCATGCTTGTCCAAATCTCAAGAAATTCATGAAAAACATCCTGGGGTTAATTAAGGAATCTAACATCTATAGAATTTTCGAGTTTAGAAGTCATTCAAATCTTAATACTTTATTATTAATTTCTTAGTTTACTACTTTCTTTCCACTTTCCAATTTTCAAACATGCCCCAGAGGAAGCAACTTATGAATACAAACAACATATAGGATTAACCTACCCTTAATAATGATGTTTTTAAGTTCAAGAGTTTGACATTACAATCATAATATCATCATCGATCGTCACTAATGCTTTTCCCAATTAAAACAATGTTAGTTTTGAGAGAACATTTATTTAATCTCTTCCTATAAAATTGGTGTCTGCAACGAGCAGTAAATCCAATCAAGTAGCACACACAAAAGAGTAGACAACCTTGATAACCAATTGTTCTCTTAAACCTTTCGTAAAAGGAACTTTACAAGATGATTCGAGGCTAGGCATCCAATCCACCAGGATCGAGACTTTATGTATCAGAGGATTAGAATTTTATTTTAAGTACATATATAATCTTGATCTTTGCCTAACTTGAATGGAAGCATGGTCTATTGGTCAGAGCCTTTTGGCTTTGATCTAAAATCCCAATTTCAATTCTCGCTGCATGATATATTTCTTCTCTTTTAAAATAGTGATAAAACTTCTGCTTTAAAGTTAAAACCCTTTGAATTACTTCAGTTCTATAAACACTTATGTAAATTTTTCCGATGAAAAAACTCTGTGCTGCCTGACATAAAGTACTAGCTCCAACTGCTAGTTCCTGGTTTTTCCAGCAAAAGGTGAAACATCAAGTCCTAAATATGATAATTTTTTACCTTTCTTTTTTTCCTGAGAATTAAGAATGGTTAATTTAATTCCCCTTACTTTCCTTCAACCTTACTCGAACTTGATATCATATCACAATGCTCTACTAACTCTCCCATCCATAAATAAGAATTCTCATGCAATATTTAATTAATGGCCCTTTACCTTGGCTCCTACTCTAGTTATTGTTTCAATGAGAAGTTCTTTTTTCATTGGAGGTTATGATTAGGGTTAGGGGTAGGTTAGGATTAATATTTAATTAATGGCACTTTCCCTTCTGGGGTTTCTGGGGTTCAAACCGCGCACTCTCCCTAAGAGAGGAAGTGTCCGTACCAACTGAGCTACTGCTCATTGGTAAAATAGCAGGGAGTTGAAGTGAGATTTTCGTCCCTCGGGGAAGAATAGTATCTCTGTGTAAAGGTAATGGGCGATATGCTCTCCAGGATACTACTACGATGTCTTCGTCGTAGATGTACACCGATATATGGTGGATTCAAGAACCTTTTTTTTCAATCGACCCTCTTCAGGGATCGAACTTGCGATCTCTCGTATTGGAGAGGAAATCGGTACCAACCGAGGTATGCCCGATTGATCAGGATAACTAGTTTGTTGCTTGGACGGGGTCATTGGATGAACAAGAACTTGCTTGTTGCTTGTGCTCTTTTGGATATCAAGATCAAAAGAGGAATCGTTGAAGACAAATATGGGGCACAGACTTCATTGAAGGGTTGAAGCCCAGCATTGGCAAAAAGAAGGGAAAAATGAATGTTCATGGACTGACAGGCCATCTTCTATTCATCTCCAAACTATAGAGCTGGCACCACCCAACAACAAGAAACAACAATCTAAGGGGCGGTTCGGGTGATCCGTGTGAAACCATGGTTTTGTAACCAAATCATATTTTGGATGTGTTCGGATGTGTGGTGTGAAACCATGATTTTGTAAATATAATTTTTTTTAAAATTTAATATATTTTTAAAAAAAGTAAAGGGAAGCCCGCCATTTAAATTTTTTAAAGGGGAGGCCCACCATCTTCCCATTTATAATTAAAACAATACTTTTAAGAGGAGGACCATCTTCCCCACCGCTTATTGAGCATTGAAAAGCTACCATCAGGTAGCTTTTCTCACCACTCAAATTGAGCAGTGGGAAAAGCTCGCCGCTCTTCTGAACGGGCCCTAAACAAACCTAGAATATGGGATACCACCCAACAACAAGATACAACAATTTAAACAAACCTAGATAATCAGATATTTTAGTATGATCGGAATAAAATGTCTTTGATATACCAATCAATACATACAACTTTATTATAATAACTTTACTATTATAATTATAATGATAGCTCTCAAAAAGATTCCAGATTGATTTTTACCTCACTAGTATATTGAGGCTTTAAATAGAAGGAAAAAAATGGAAAAAATTATAACTTATATTGCTATATCATCTCAATAAATACAAACGAAAAGCCAACTTCCGTCTAATACCTCCAAACTTTGAAAATAAATTTAAAATTCAAACACAAAATAAGAGCCAAAGCTCCATTTAAAAATTTTCAACTCAACCAAAAAATTAAGTTCAAATACACAACAATAGCAGTGATGATATATAAAATTTCTCACGGTTTTGAAAACAAAATATTTAAGGGCTTTTTCCCAAAATGCTTCTCATACTTCGCTAATTACTAAAATGCCTTCCCTCATACTTCATATTTACTTAAAAGACTCATAATACATTTAAATTGCATTAAAAAAAAACCTCATTAGTTTTCCATCAAAACTTAGCGTTCCGTTAGGAAGGTGGAGCTGGAGATTGTGTTGATTGTGTTTAAGCTGTTCTTTTACTTTCTAGGTATTTAGATTGGTTTTTCTACCATAAAAAGAACCCGTATACTCAGTTGAAAATTGAGATTTAGCATAACTAAAAAATCGCCCTTTTTTCGAATTAGGTTGCCCACAAACTCGAAACTTGCAATTGAAAGGAAAACGACACTCGACAAGTTTGTTACTGAAGAAGATTGAGAAAGACGAGCCGATTTTCATGATCAATTAGAGAGATCTTTAATCAAAACCCTAATTCTAAAACCAATTTGAGAAGAAATTTAGGAATTTTGGAAAAAGAAAAGGGGTTGGGAAGGCTTTAAATCCCTAACTCAATACTCACCGTTAGCCTCGATAGCAAAAAGATTCTCTTTTAGCCCGTCAGGGGCTTTTTTTTGGTGCAACTTAAATATGAGGGGTCTTTTAGGTAAATACAAAGTATGCAGGTTTTTTAATAAAAAGCCCAATATTTAAATAATAGATAGCTTGTAAAAGATTTAGGCAAAAAAAGAAAAACAGTTCACCAAAAGCCTTTAACCTATATTATTTTAACTGCTGCTTTGAAGAAGAAAAAATTCCTCATGCCAGGATATCCAATCATGCATCGCCCCGTGCTAATCTCTAGTCTCTAGTAATTTCAATCTGCCAACTTTGACGAAGTGTTGATAGAAAAGTTTCACGATCCAGCATCCTCATAGGGAAGCAGATGATCATACAAGTCCAAGAAAGCTACAACAAACCTAAAAGAAATAATTCTCCATTATTGACCTGCTGTACTCACGCAGGATCCTGATTAAATTATTAGGATTAGATTAGTTAGAGATATTTGCCAGTTGCTTTCAAACACTATTAAATAGCTTTCTCGTTTTATTAAAGGAGTTGCACCAACAATACCACCATCATTTCCTTTTTGCTCACATCATATTCTCCCAAAATGCACATTTTATTATTCCTTCTCCTTCTTCCTCCTCTCCTCGTTTTGAAGGTGAGTTCCTTATCCTCGCCATGTGAATTCCCTGCCATTTTCAATCTCGGCGATTCCAACTCCGACACGGGTGGCTTGTCAGCAGCCTTCCCGCCCCTTAAGCCGCCTTACGGCGAGACCTTCTTCGGCTCGCCGGCTGGCAGAGTATCCGACGGTCGCCTCATCATTGATTTCATTGGTACAACTCCTAAATTTTTTATATTTATTTAAGTTTGGGTTAGTTTCACGAAAATACCATGAACGCTCAGCGGTTGTCAGATAAATGCCATGAACTTAGTCAACTGCGATTAAACACCACAAACAATTACAAATGTCCAATGCAATTTATAATGTTAATGGTATTTATGAAAACCTTTTAGATTTAAACCATCGATATATAGTCCGATGTTTGCTAACATAATTGGATAAATTTCAGCTGAGAGCCTTGGATTGCCTTCTCTCAGTGCATACCTCGAGTCCATAGGTTCGAATTTTAGCCATGGGGCGAACTTTGCGACTTCAGGATCTGAGATTCTACCTCCTTACACAAAGGGTTACAGTCCATTCTCGTTAGATGTGCAGATAGACCAGTTCTTGGAGTTCAAATCCAAATCGCAAACGGCCTACAAGAAAGGCAAGTAATAGCTTAATTAGTTGCATAATTTGTGTACTCAATCAATGAATATTAAGTTGATAATATATACATTCTGCTTAAAATAGGAGGGGTCATCAAGGACTTGCTGCCCAAAGAGGGCTACTTCTCACAGGCTCTTTACACATTCGATATCGGTCAGAATGACCTCACCGCAAAGTCTGGGGATGAATTTATCCCAGATGCAATGAAGTTGTTTTCTAAAGTGATTAAGGTACTATTGCAGAATTAACCTCTCATGTTTATCTTTTCTAGCACTTATCACCCCTCAACCGATTTATTAGCATATAATGGGTCAAATTTTCACTTCTAAGTCATAACAAGAGTATTATCATCTCTCAACTGGTTTTAACATCGCACAAAACCCATGAGTTAATCTGTGATCATTGATCACTCAAGTTTTCTCTTCTGATTCATATCGAGGCTAACCCCAGGGGCGACGATATGTGTTATATGAGGTTTACATGAAGGTTGTTATATGCAATCAACTCTTCAATTTATTAGTTGATTTAGTTTTTGTGCTAAGATGTTTTGCCACAGACTATATATGAAAAGGGTGGGAGATATTTCTGGATTCACAACACAGGTCCCCTTGGTTGCCTTCCTTATGTTCTCATCGAAGCGAAGGCAGACGAATTGGATTCAGTTGGATGTGCGATATCTTATAATGACTTGGCCCAGAAATTCAACAAGATGCTTCATGAAACAGTAGTGCGGCTAAGGAGAGATTTCCCTGTCGCAACTTTCACTTACGTTGATGTGTACGCAGTGAAATATTTGCTCATAAGCCAAGCTGAGAAGCATGGTAAGATGAATAGAAAGTTTTATTTCAAGAAACGACCAAAAAACTATACATGGTTTTACAATAAGCTACCAAAGATCTTCATAGATAACAAGCAACTACCAAACATTCATATTAACAATACCTGTTTTTCATTAGACTATTAAAATATAGCTTTACAAATTTTGTTGACATCGTTGTTTTAAATGAGTAAACTACGGGTAATAATCCATTCAGAGATGAGTACTTTTAATACGGAACTTTCTGGTAGTTTCTTGAAAATTACAAGTTTTTTGATAGTTTGGTGAGAAACAAGTATAGTTTTGGTAGTTTAGTGAATTTAAGCCTTCTAATTCACTCAACTTCATGGCTACAACTCAATCTCTATATATTATAAGCTCCAATGGCTCTCTCTACTATTCCATAAACTTACATAATACATCCTTGTCAGTTGAGAAGTCTACATATTCCTACATTCAGGGACTTGGCATCTTCCTAGAATAGGAGACGCATGAACAAATTACTAGATATTTCGACAATTACACTGTACAAACTGCATCTTAACATATAGAATCTGTATACAGAGGAAAAAGTAATTATAATCATTTTCAACCTAAGCACCCAGAAATCAGAATTACAAACAGCCAACTCCTCTAATGAATTGATGACAGATAACAGCTTATGTTAGAAATATACACATTTGATGTTTTCAGGGTTTGAGCATCCACTTTCAGCTTGTTGCGGATACGGTGGTGGACCATACAATTATGACCCGGATATCGAATGTGGAGATACCACCGAGATGAATGGCACCGAGGTTTTACTTGGAAAATCATGTGGAAACCCCTCAAAGCGAATCAATTGGGATGGGATTCATTACACGGAGGCTGCAAACAAATGGGTTTTCGAGCAAATTTTAAACGGAAACTATTCAGACCCCCCAAATTCACTCACAGCGGCATGCCACAAGACCAAACTTCAATATGCCGCTTATTGAATCTGTATCAGGAGGAAATAGAATTTGTTACGGGTTTCCATTAATATTAATGAAAATGTGTTTGAAATAAAATGCATTAGTCATACACGTTAATGCAAGTATAAATTTGTTCTTTCCTGCTCTTTAACTGTGCAGTCCGGCTGAACTCAAATGATCAATATGATTTGCTCAGGCTGGTTGAGTTTATTTTGAATAAACAATGAAACTCTTGATTAAATTATGTAATTTAATTTGAAAGCATGGATATTACTAACAATTCTGTGTACACAGAGAAGGCAATCCAAGGCTCTCTGAGCTCAAATATTTATTATGTCAGCAAACAATAATATGAACTTAGTCAGTAACAATTGTTCATATGGTATTCAATACTGTAATAAAGATGCTGGTGTTTATTCGCAAGTCGCAACTGACCAAGTTCAAGGTATTTATTCGCAATTTATGGTATTTATCTTAAAACCGGTGATAGTTCATGGTATTTCTAGTGAAATTAAGCCTAACTTATATATCGAGCATTACAAGGAGTTGCACCTTTGAAATCAGTGAGGAGGCGACCATCGGATCATCCACTAGCTGACATTCCACAGAAGGTATCGTCAGACTAATAAGGCAGCAGAAGGGGCGGGAAGCCTGCAGCATTTCCACCAGTGTCGGAGTTGGAATCACCAAAATTGAAAACTGCATGTATTTCACAAGGCAATGATAATGAATTCAGATTTGGAGGAGGAGGAGATATTGAGATTTTAGAAGAGAGGAGGTGATAATGTGATATATAATTGGTTGGTATAATAATTTTTGAAAGATGCAGGCATATATCTCCACTTGATCTTTACAATTAGGCTTAGGATCAAGGTTCAAGGTTTCAGCTGAAACCACCGATACGTGGTGATTTCGTATCGGTTTCGGTGAAGACCGATACGAAATCCGAAACCGATACGAAACCAATGATACAATATCGTTTCAGCTGAAAACTTTAAAAACTTATTTTTTTATACCATTTTTACCGTTGTTGTGATCATTGTAGGCCTTCGTTGTTAGAAAACCGCAAAAAACGAACCCAACCCCTATATTAATACTTATCGAAGTACACTTTTCAATATATTTTGCATCATGGCTGGATTTTTAAACACTAGGATAATTGTCTTGTAATATAGAACCATAAATTTAAATATTTAATATATCTGCACTTACATATGTTGTATTATTGTCGAAACCGAAACCCGAACAAAGATTAACGAAACTAGCCGAAACCCAGCGAAACTAATAAAATTATGAGAGACCGAGACCGAGTTCTTGAACCTTACTTGGGATTCTGTGTAGTTTGGAAAGGGTGGCAGATATTTCTGGATTCGCAACACAGGTCCCCTTGGATGCCATCCATATACTCAAATTAGATCGAAAATGGGGCGATTGAACTCAGTTGGATGTGTACTCAGTAAATTACTTGTTCATAAGCCAAGCTCAGAAGAATGGTGAGATAAAAAACAAAGGTTTATTTCAAGAAACTCCTATAACCTTTTATCCAAATGGTTTCCTCTAATTTCTAATTTAGGCTTATTTCACTAAAATCCCCAAAAATGGTACCCATTAGTAATAAACCATCAATAACTTTATAAATAACAAATAACTAGCAAACACTTCCGTATCACAATACCCTTTTTTCATTAGACTACAAAAATATCATTTTACAAACTTTTTAAATCAGTATGTTAGTTGAGTAAAATACAAGTACAATTCATTACAAAAAGGGTACTTTTAATATGAATGTTTCTGGTAGTTTCTAGTAATTCACCAAGTTTTTGTAGTTTAGTGAAAAACGAGTATAGTTTTGGTTATTTAGTGAATTAAGTGTTTTAATTTAAATTGTTCTATAAGTTCGTTCAATCTTACTTCATAAATTGTTCTAAAAGTTCGATCAATCAAATTACTTCATTATTTCAACTCCATGTCTATTTATTGACTCCAATGAATATCTTAGATTCTGAACACTTTCATTATGCGTCTGTCATCAGAGAATACTACATATTTCCTACGTATAGAGCCTTGTCATGACCTCATCAAACTTTACATGTTACAAGATATTCTATAATTACAATCACAAACTGCATCATATATATATATAGAGAGAGAGAGAGAGAGAGAGAATAATGGAGGAAAGAGGCCATAGGAGGGAATTCCCTCCTATGGCGTCGAAAAAATACCCCCTCCACCAATTTTTCCGACGATCGGCCCCCATCATCTTCATCGTCATCGTCTAAAATGTGCGTACACCAAATTTCATGTGATTCTACAACTTTTTCACCGTTGATTTAGCAATGTAAAAAGTTCTATTGTCGGTAAACCGTTAATTTTGAACCCACTAAATCAACGGTGAAAAAGTTGTGGAATCACATGAAATTTGGTGTACGCACATCTTAGACGATGACGATGAAGATGATGGGGGCCGATCGTCGGAAAAATTGGTGGAGGGGGTATTTTTCCGACGCCATAGGAGGGAATTCCCTCCTATGGCATCTTTTCTCCATTATTCTCATATATATATATATATATATATATATATATATATATATATATATATAACCTGAAAATGGATAAAAGGTTTGACAGAATCAAACTAGCTAATTGCTCATATATGCAGGCGAAAACAGTTATTTAAATCGTTTTCCGACTTGAACTTCCAGATATCTTCACTAGCTATTAGACTAATAGTTCGATGGAGCATGTAGCTAACTCTTTTGCGTGAGTAGCTTTGAACAGATAAGCTACGTCTGCACACAACTATCAACATGCCAATTATTGAACAGATAAAAGGTTTGACGGGATTCATTATACCGAGTCTGTATACAAATGGGTTTTCAAGCAGATTGTGGGCGGAAATTTTCAGATCCCCCATATTCACTCACAATGGCATGCGACAAGATAAGTTTCAACATGCCAATTATTGAATTCTATCAAGAGAAAATAATATTTGTTTTAGGTTTTTTTTCAACATTATTGATAATTTTTACTAATAAAATTCATTAATTATACATATGTAAGAAAAGTTTGTTCTTTCCAGTTCTTAATATAGGATGCAGTTCGGATGAACTCAGATGGTCTATTTGATTTGCTTACTGGCTCAGATTGATATAAGGATTTTGAATAAAAACAGCCTAAATCTTGATTGTATTATGTAATTTTATTTGAAAGTAGATACCTGAATTCATTAACTCACAAGAAAACGCTCATATACACTCTTTCTTCTCTCTATTTTGTTGTGCATGTATCACAAAATAATCATTCCACACTCACATTGCATGTTAATCCTTTAATATGCCCGCTCTTAATCATCATATTCATTAGTTAAAGTTACGGCCATTTTCTTCACCAAAAGCCAAAATCGTCTCAAATCAGAGTAAATGCTATTCACAACTTCTAGTAGAATGTGAGGCTTCAAGCCAGTGCTTAAGAACCTAGAGTAGTTATCATTGCAAGAAGAAAAACAAATTACAGTCTGATGATTTGGAAAACTCTTTTGCTTATGAATCTGAGTCCAATCTGTCTCCTAAGGACAATATCCCTCCCCCCCCCCCCCCCAAAATCCCCTCTCCTTAACTTATTTGCAAAGGTTTTCTGGAAAATTTCCTCCAAAGATAAAACTGACGCACATAATTTCTGTAGTTGATTTATTGAAAATAGGAGTGCCAAACTCGACTCAAATCTACTGTTACAAAAGAGGAGAGCAATTTTATCAATGATAGGTGTTGTGGTTTGGGTATTCTTTGTAAAGGTTCTCGAAACGCTTTATGGCAACCCATCATCACCACAGGACACTCTTTCACCCATTGGACCTCACCTTTCCATAAAGGAGATGATTTCATCTAATGCATTTTCCTTGAAACATATCCATCGAACCTACAATTCGATGGACTGGAATATGGTGAAATACAGTTTGCTTGAATGGCAATTGGTACCAAACCAATAAATAGGTGTCATACTGTCACTAATTGGATATGCATTGCCTTCTGATTAAATGTATATACATTTACAAAATCCCAACATCTTCTTCAATCCCTTGTCTCTTTTTGCTCACATCGTATTCCCCAAAATACTCATTTTATTCCTCCTCCTTTTGAAGGTGAACTCCTTATCATTGCCTTGCGAATTCCCTGCTATTTTCAATTTCGGTGATTCGAACTCCGACACTCATGTGAAGGCAGCAGCCTTCCCTCCCCTTCTGCCACCTAATGGCGAAAGCTTCTTCGGTATGCCAGTAGGCAGACGCTGTGATGGTCTCCTTGTCATTGATTTCATAGGTACAATTTCTTATTTTTTAAATGACTATAATTGTTTTTCAGATAAATAACATCAAATTTCTATTTTGCAAATAATTACCAAGAAACACCGCAACTTGCAAAACAATACCTTGAACTTTCAAATTTCAGTTTTATACCAAACGTTATTTTTCAATTGCAAGTGTTCATATTGTATGGTCTAAAACTGAAGCCTAAATTGAAAACCTTCGAATGGAATTAAATTGAAATAGCTTGAAATTTCATGGTGCTAAGTTCATTTATTTATGTACAATTTATAAAGGTTATGGCATTTGGCTGAAAATCCCTGAGAGTTTATGGTATTATAGTGAATTTTTTAAATTTGAATCATCTAAAGTGAACTGTTTGCTAGCGTTACCTGGAATCAGCTGAGGGGTTTGGGTTGCCTTCTCTAAGCGCCTACCTCGACTCTGTAGGCGCAAACTTTAGCCACGGTACAAATTTTGCGACCTCAGGATCTGAGATTTTGGCTCCCTTCAGTTTCAGTCCCTTCACCTTAGATGTGCAGCTAAACCAGTTCTTGCAGTTCAAATCCAAGTCACGATTGACCTACAAAAAAGGCAAGATTTAGTTAGTTGCACATTATGCTTATTGCATCAAGGAAAATTAAGATGGTATTGTATTCTTAATTTATGTCTGAAATAGGAGGAATCATCAGGAGCTTGGTGCCCAAAGAAGACCACTTTCCCAAGCACTTAACATTTTCGACATCGGTCAGAATGACCATACTGCGAAGTCGGGTGATGAATTCATCCCGCACGCATTGAAATTGTTTTCCAAAGTAATTAAGGTACTGTTACTGATAGCACTTTTTGATTCATGGTAATACAAAAATATCATGAACTTTCCTCATTATCATACTAAAATACCATCCATCAGTTGACTCTCCAAAACATTTATTGTGGTAGTCATGTAACCGCCATGCGGCCCATATATCCTAATTTTAAACTTGTAAATTCTTCGAGAAACTCATTTCTCTTTATCAATTGTCTCTTCCTCTTATACCCTGAAGCAATCCATTTCTACATAGAAAGAAAATATTTAGAAAGAGGAAAAATGGGTTTTCAAAGAATCTACAATTTTTAAATGAGGATATCTTGATCTTTAGAGTGTCACGTGACTACTGAACTAACCATTTTGAAGAGATAATGACGGACTGTATGGTAGCGCAACAAGTTATAAGGTTATTAATATAGCCATGTAATATATACAGT
Source organism: Agapanthus africanus (assembly GCA_030015575.1). Lineage (NCBI taxonomy): Eukaryota > Viridiplantae > Streptophyta > Magnoliopsida > Asparagales > Amaryllidaceae > Agapanthus > Agapanthus africanus. Next base: position 721,411,448 of record CM057337.1, read on the forward strand.
TGGTATTTATATGAAAAATGGTGGAAGTTCATAGTATTTTTTGTATAATATACCCCTTTACTTCTTATCTGATTACATTTTTGCGTTAAATAAAATGTTTAGATACAGAATATATATGAGAACGGTGGGAGATATTTCTGGATTGACAACACAGGCCCCCTTGGTTGCCTTCCCTATATTCTCGTTGCACGGAATAAAATGGAAAAGGAATTGGACTCAGTGGGATGTGTGATCAATTATACTGATTTGGCCAAGAGATTCAACAAGATGCTTAGTGAAACAATAGTGCAGCTGAGGAGAGATCTTCCTCTTGCTGCTCTCACTTATGTTGATGTATACTCGATAAAGTACCTGCTCATATCCCAGGCTGAGTAGTATGGTAAGATTCTAAAACACAAAAATTTACATTCATTTCTGCAAGGATTCAAGTATTTAAGCTATCGGTTCAAATCCAATGCAAACCGCATTCATCTTGTAGGAAATTGGAAGCTATGGAACTTGAACTTCCTATTCATTCAACAAACTTCATAAATACAACTTAACTCTTACATCTACAGACTCCCCATGGATTATTCATACTTCTGTGTTTATCCTTTTCTAGGATCTTCTATAATACTTGTACTAGATATTTCTGGAAATACATATTTAATTATTACATTTAGGTAATACTATAAATAAAAGGTTTGCAAGAGTCAAAATGCAGCTAATTGCTCTTACATGCAGGGAAAAGCAATCTTATTCCAATCATTTCAAATTAAAAAACTCGATACTGCTAGCCTACTAGACTGATGGTTCAATGGAGCACATCATGCACAAGCAGTGTCAGATACAGATAAACTACATTTGAACATAATAGCACATCTTGTATTGAATACGAGATGGAACTTCCAATTACGAATGGCATATAAATAGTAGTACAAGGCATAGCTGTTAATACAGAAGCACACGACAGGAGCACATATATGCAACACAACAACAAATTAATTATAATAAAGTAAAAGTAATAGAATTAGCAAACAGCTACTTCTGTGATGATTTGAAAATTTTGACATCAGAAAACAACTTATGTTGGAAAGCTGAAGAAAAATATACTTTTAGTCCTCAGTCCACTGTCTTTCGGCTCGCAGCCAATACTAACACTAGTTAGGGTAACAAAAATGATAGGTTTTGTGGTGAAGATCCACTTCTCCAAAAAGCTTAAGCTATTGTGAAACAAAAATGTATATCAAGCTAACATAACATTTAATGCTCCCCCTCATGTGGTCTCTGGGCTATTGAGTTGTGGGATAACAACATTCGAGAAAATAAATGGGCTATATAAATAATTTTTGGGCTGAGCTTGATGAGGTTTAAAATCAAGATCCTCTTGAAACTTGGTACCCTGGTATCATGTCAAAAACCACTTTACAGAAAACATTAAGATATTGAGTTGTGGGCTAACGATGCACATGAAGCTAACCTAACACTTGAACAACAATCTTTGGCATGAGGATCCAATTTATCTTCTCCAGGAGCAAGTCTATGAACAAAACATACACTGCCGAACACTTCAGCACGTAGTGCAAAAGGTGAAATCGCTAGGAACAAAACAGATGAGGAGACTTTCCTCCCAAAGTAGGAGTGAGTAGACGATTAATAAAATAACATGCTGTTAAAATAGCATCACTCCAGTACATTTTGGGAACATGCATATGAAACAATAAAAAACGAGCAATTTTCAATAAATAACACATTTTCCTTTCAGCAATCTCATTTTATTGAGAGGTATATGAGCAAGACGTATGTACAATCCCATTATCAGCAAGATATTTATTGAAATAATCAGAAACATATTCTTTTACATTATTTGTACATAGGATTTTTAACGACACATCAAATTGGTTTTGAACTTCCAGATGAAAGACATAAAATATATTATTTAATTCAGAACGATTTTTCATTAAGTACAAATAAGTTATACGAGAAAAATTGTCCACAAATATGACAATATTTAAAACCTAAATATGACGGCCCATTAAAGGAATCCAAAATATCTGAATATACTAAATGAAAAAGGTTCAACATACGACTCTTAGAAATAGGAAAAGATGCTTGATGATATTTACCAAACTGACACGACTCACAATCAAATGATTTTATTGACCTAAGATGTGGGAATAAATTCTGAGGAACCTTCAAATTGGGATGACTCAACTGACAGTGGAGCTGAAAAGGAGAAACTAATGAGGACAAAGCTACGAAATCTGAAGAAAAAACATTATCCTTGTTCAGATAATAAAGAACTTGAGATTCATGTCCGCCACCAATCAGCTTCCTGGTCAGCAGATCCTGAAAGACAAAATGTGAAGGATAAAATGTTACAGAACAGTTCAACGATCTCGTAAGTTTGCTAACGGACATTAAGCTAATAGGGAATCATGGAACACGATAAACAGATGAAAGCAAAAGATCCTTGGATAAATGTACCGATCCACTTCCAGTGATAGAGGAAGATCTATCGGCCAAGATGACATGAGATTTTTGTGTAGACAGTGTGAAGGAAATAAAAGAATCACAATTACCTGTTATATGATCTATAGCACCTGAATTAATGATCCAGGGCTTGCTAATAGCACTACAAATTATAGGAGTACCTGAAACATGGGTTACCGTGGCAACAGATGCAGACCGTTGAGTAGAGAGGAGCTTGTAATACTCATCCTCAGAAATAGACATCATCTTTGAGGTTGAAAATGCCGCATCAAATGGAGCAGTGGGATACGAGTACTCCAATATATCACCTTAAGAGGATGCATGATTAGCAGCAGGTCTGCTTTGTCCCAACAAAAGTCAACAGAATTGCCTGATTTCCTACGGTGTGTGCACAACTTTCCACCTCGACTACCACCACGACCACGTCCTCCACGATCACCACGAAAATAGCCGTGACCACGACCACGTGTACTACCGGATGTGGTCACCAATGCAGACTTATCCACACTACTATCACCACACACATTAGACGAGAGATCTGACATGGAAGAACGGCGTAACCTGGAGAATACTTCATAAAGGTTCGGAATCTTTGAACTCCCTAAAATAGCAAATCGAACGGACACATACTCCGGGAGAAAACTCGATAAAAAAAACGCACAACATTCAGTATCTCACGTTGCTTCTTCATCTTCGCAACATTGGAAGAAATAGGCTGATACAAATCCAATTCCTAGCATAATCTATTGAAAGACAAGTAATAATCTTCAAGAGAGTTCTCTCCTTTCTCCACCTAGAAATAATCTCAATACAACTGATAAATGCGTACAATATTGCTAGAACCCGAGTGTAATTTTAAGTTGCCCCCATATCTCTTTCGACGTAGACAAAAACACAACGTTGTTGTTCACCTTAGGTTCCATATTATTCCACAACCAAGTTCAAATCTGCGCATCTTCAGCAAGCCAATCATCATATTTCTTCTCATCTTTGTTCTTAGCAAGAGGACTTTCCAGCAAGTAATGCAACTTCCGTTTACCTATCAAGAAAGTCTCAACTGCAACAGACCATTGGGCATAATTATCACCATTAAGCGTTGTCGATACCATCGGAATAAAATCAACCGAGATAAATAAACTTTCTCCATTGCCCGATGCCATTAACATGATTCCAGCAGCAAGAATCAACCACAACCACAACCACAACCAACAATGACCAACGACGAATAACGATCAACAACCAATAATAAACAACGATCAACAACCAACGATAATCAAATCAACATCCACATCAACATACAACATCCAACAACCAACAAAAAAGTCTGGATAATATTGTGTGAATCCAGATCAGATCTGAATCGGATCATAAATACGATGCGGTGATGTAGGACTGAGTGGTGACCGGTGATGCGACGGTGATGCAGTGGTGGTGCGAGATCTGGTGCAATTTGGTGCGGTGGTGCGATCTGATGCGGTGGTGCGTGATGACAAGGATCTGGAGGCGAGGTTTGGTGCAGTGGTGTGGCTAGGGTTTGATGGCGGAGGTTGGCGGCGGCTAGGATTTGCGGAAAAAATAGAATTTTTTTTATTAACTAATTCATGGAGGAATACATATAAATTTATATTAGAGTTTACGGATACGGGTTTGGATCTAATATCAAAATCCCAACTACTTTATCACACATTATCTCTAGCACCCTCAAACTGAATAAGTTGGGATAGGGTTCATTACACCGAGGCTGCAAATAAATGGGTTTTTGAGCATAATGTGAGCGGAAAATACTCAGGTCCCCAAAATCCACTCATCATGGCATGCCACAAGACCGAACCTCAGCATGCACAGCTACAATACTGCATAAAGAAGATATACTATTAGTTATGGTTTTCTTTCAGCATTGTGGAAAATGTGTATAAGGAATAAAATTGTGGCAAGCATATATAATAAATAGAAAATGAGAGGGGTTTTGTGCAAGAACGTTACAACCATCTCCTATATGAATTGAGCAGTGAGAGTAGTTTTCTTTTAGGCTGAAAGATGAAATTTGTTCTATTAGTTTTGGTTTTCTTGTAACATTATGGAAAATGTGTTCAAGGAATAAAATGTATTACTTATGCAAGTTTATGTATGTTAAATTTGTTTGTTCTCATGCCCAAGATGCAAAAGCAACAGCGGCAGGAGTGTTGGTAGCTCTTAAGTAGTGTCACAATATAAAAAATTCAGATGTTGAGGTCTGATGGGATGCAGATGTAGTTGTCTAACTTCCAAAGCCATAAACTCTCCTGCCCCCTGGAGACTAGCTTATATACATAATGAGAGAAGGTCTATCCTTGAAATCCACCCCACAATCGTGTCATGTCTGAGAGAACATAACACGGAAAATCACTCCTCACTAGAAGCAGCTTTAGCTAATAATGAGTTTAGTTATTAGCAAGTTCCTGAACCACCCTCTAATTTTTGTAATGCTTTCACAAGATTTTCATTGCTATGTCTAATAAAGGTCAAGGCCATTCCATAGACAAAGCAAAACCTTGATCATCTTTTTAGAAGACCAACCATCTCGATTTATACAACTCTTATAAAACTCTGATTACAACCAGTCATAAAAATATATCTAAACTATCAGAACTAAGCATATTTTAATTTATCATAATAAACCATCTATCTATCTATCTATCTATATAATCTATATAAATCCATATGAGAAAATATTCCTTAGCGTATTCCCTTATCTAGCTTCGATTTTAGCGAAAAATTTATTATCTATCCCTTATTTAATTTTTCTTACTACATTCGGGTCATGGAAATTTTTTTATCGGCGCCCTACTTAATAAATTATCACATAAGCTAGGCTTATATGGTGGAAAAATTTGGCCCCCTTTTAAATCCCCTTCTATTTTTTCTCTCACTACTCAAGTTTTACTGGCAAAATATTGAAAAAAATCATGATTTAGCATGCGGAATATTGAGAAATCGAAAAAACAAGAGTTTAAAATTTTGTAATTTTCGTTTTGTATTGTACAAAAATATAACAACCAAACAAAACAGAAAAGTTTGACATTTTTAAATATTTGCTACTATAGCATGTAAAAATTAAAATTTCGAAGGTAACTGAAAAATTTGAGATTTTGTTTGAAGATTTCGTAATTTTTTTGTGCTATAGCAAGCATAATATTGAAAAAACGAAAGAAAACAGAAAATTTTGAGATTTTCTTATGTTATATAACAAGTAGAATATTAAAAAACAGAACAAAACTGAAAATATTGAGACTTTTGGAAATTTCGCCCATATGCTATGGCAAACAAAAAATATTGAAAAACCATTGAAAACAGAAAATTCTTGAGACTTCTAAGGATTTTGCGACTTTCATATGCTATAACAAGCAAAATATTAAAATCAAATAAAACGGAAAAAAATTATATTTTTTTGAAAACTTTGTGAATTTCATGTGCTACAGCTATTGTTGTCAATATCTTACGATATAGTAGCTTTTTGATGCGATACGATATAGAATAATGCACCATAAAAAATTAGGTTCTAAATTCTACTTCGGTTCGGTTCCGCATATATTGGTTAATTATCTTATGAACTAAAATTGTGCATTTAAATTTTCTTGATTCACGTACTTTCTATTTGCATTTGTATAGTTGTGTCACTTACTTGATTAGAGCTTTACTAAGCATGCATTTCTCTATATATGTTGTTCTATATTTACTAATTTGAACAGAATATATAGTTGGATACTTAATTGAATTACTATTAAGAGAAAAAATATTAACAATATGATATGATACAATATGTGATATACAATATGATATAATAGAAAAACGATATGTGATACGGATCATGATTCGAAAACTATGACTGCAACATGCAAAATATTATAAATTTGAAGAAAAAATATTGGGATTTTTTAAAATTTCATGACTTTCGTGTGTTGCCAAGGGTTCCCAGTCACATGAAGTTTTAGTGACCCGGATCGGAATTCTTTGTTTTGTTGGTCTTAATAGCAATCGGCGATCTTTTCTTCTTTTACTTCAAATAACGTTTTATCTCTTTAATACCCGAAAGTTCTCTGAAAGTAAATTTTTTTAAGATTTCTAAAAATTCGCGATGTCTGTTTGTTATAGTAAGCAAAATGTTGAAAAACCAAAGAAAACAGAAAATTTTGAGATTTTGGAAAATATTACAATTTTCATGCTTTATCTATATAGAAAGCAAAATAATAAAAAAACGAAAAAACAGAAAATTTTAAGATTTCTGAAAATTTCACGATTTTCGTGTGCTAGCATACAAAAAATTGTAAAACCGAAGAAAACAAAATTTTGAGAATTTTTAAGATTTAGCGATTTCTGTGTGCAGAACTAAACCATAGAAAAGGGGAAGAAAACGGAAAATTTCGATATTTTTGAAAAGTTCGCGTTATTTTTGTGCTATAACAAGCAAAATATTGAAAAACCAAACAAAATAGAAAATATTAAAAAAAATCGCGATTCCGTGTGCTATATGCAAAATATTGAAATTTTGAAGAAAACAAAAAAAATTGAATTTTTAAAATACTCCTGATTTTTGTGTACTTCCGGAATATTGAAAATTTGAAAGAAATAGAAAATATTTGGATTTTCGAAGATGTCACGAATTTTGTGTGCTGTATAGCAAAGCAAAAATTGAAAAAACCAATGAGCACAAAAGTTTGAAATTTTTTGAAAATTTCGTGATTTTTGTGTGCTAAGGCAAAACATTAAAAACCGACAAAACAGAAATATTTGAGATTTTTGAAAATTACTCAAATTTCATGTAGTGACTTGCAAACATTGTAAACTTGAAGGAAAAATAACTTAGGATTTTTGTAAATTTCGCGACTGTCATGTGCAATGCATAATATTGAAAAAATTAAGAAAATTGAAATTTTTGAGATTTTTTTAAAATTATGTGATTTTCATGCACTATATCATGAAAAATATTTGAAAACTGAAGAAGAGAAAAAAAAATCTGGGTTTTTAAAAATTTTGTGATTCTCGTGTGCTATATATATAAGCAAAGGAAATATTGAAAAGCTGCAGAAAAATGCCGAAATATTTGCAAGTTAATCCTTCAAATATTTTACATATGAAGTCCATAAATATGAAACGTTACAACTTACAAATCATATAATAGTAAAGTTTTGAAGTAATATGATTTTCTTGACTTTGGACTTTGTATCCGCGCATTGCGCATGGGCCCTTGCTAGTATAGTTACATGAAGATATTTAACAATCTATCATGATGATGATTATCTATTAGAGGGATGTAACGATTTACTAGAGCATGTTCCAAACGTAAGAACTTTTGAAAGTGAGCATTCCTAGACGAGTCACCTTAGATAACATACTCAGGGAGTAGGACTAAATTTATATGGTGGCCATCTAGTGATGATCTGTACCATTAATAGAGAACTTTATCTAAGACAACAATTGAGTAAGGAAGATTGCTAGGCATTTTACTTTATTTTTCCCCCTCTTTTCATAAAGAGCATATGGTTTACAAATTTTAGGACATTTTAGCACCCAAAACAAATCCAATAGGTAAGCCTAAAGGTAAATGAACTTTATGGGACTTAAAAGTAACTAAGACTTTATTAAATAAACGCAGAGCGACATTTGGGGGGCAAAACCCAAAATAGAACATGCGCGCGCACAAACATGATATTTGATTAAAATTACTCATGAATTTTTGTGTGTAATACAGCATATATTTGTTATTACTTTCTAGATGCAATGCTCTTCTGAATTGGCGGTGTTCTATTATTGACATTCCATTTGCAATGAAGCTCAGCTGTTCCTAACCTTTGTGCTATCCAATGATCACCCTTCACTTGTTGACTAGGATCTTCGTTAGGATCTTGTACATTAGATATTTCTTGAAGAAGAAAACAATCAGTGTATAACTCGAGTACCATAGAATGGTTGTCTGCGTTCAAATTGTTTGCTTATGGTCGATTTCATGATGTCTTCCAAAGTTTGATCAATTTTTGTGAAACGGTAGGATGCACTTCTCTCTACTTCTCTTTTTGTTTCTCTGTTTTCTTAGTTTATTTCACTATGAGTTCATTACGGGCAACAGTAGAAGAGGTTGTTCAAAAAATATTAAATAGCTGCAGATATTAATATCATGGACCCAACCCTACAGTTTATCCATTGAAAATTTAAGACAATCAGATTGCAATGCCAAATTATAGTGTAAAACATGTAAAGTTGCAACTACTCATTCACTTATTTGACAAAAGCAACAATTTTGGATGCTGTTTTATTCTTAGTTTCTAATGAAAATGGCATTGCAACTACATTTGCACACAAATAATATATACATAATAGTAAAACAGACATGTCAATACAAGATATAACAAGTAGAATTAAAAAAAAAATCTGAGAAATTCATCTAAAATATTTCAAAGGCTATAAAACAGATAGATACAGATCAGAATGTTAATTGTATGCTGCATGTGTCAATTAAGCACCAATAAAAACATCAACAGATGCACTTACAACAGGGTAGGTGCAATAGAAACAACAGGCATCTTAGTTCGCTAATGAAAAAAAATAGACTGAATACATTTTACGAAACAAACTAAGAGTTTTAACATGTTCAGGGTTTGATCATCTACTCACAGCTTGTTTTGTGGGTAGGACAGGGGAGCATTCAGCTGCCATGGGAACATCGACTGCGGAGATTTGGCTGAGGTGAACGGCACCACGGTTTTGCTGGTCAATAATAAAATAAAATGAAGAATGTACAACAGCAATAAAGTTTTTGTAATATAAAGAACAGAAACAAAATGAAGAAAACCCCTTAATAATAATGCTATGTTGAGCGATCACTAAACGTTAGATCTTAATTTAAGATTGGATGGGATTCCCTTACCAAATTGTGAGCTTGGTCAAGTTCCTGACATGTATATGGCTCCTTTGCTGTAAGTAAGCCACCAACTTTTAAATCGGTTTGAGGTTTGTAGCCTTTGCTCAATTGTATATCGGCGCCTTCTTAATTTACAGTCATCGCCAGAATTTCCTGATCATCGAGTGAATGGCCCTGATAGCATCATGCCAATAGCGGATGTTTCAAATGCAAAGTTATCCATTCATTTTCAAAGGACCCGCTCAAACACTGCGGTCGAGCATTTGCACTACCAATAATCCCCGCATGAGCATTCCCCATTCTCAAATTGGTGGAACCTCGCCCTATCCCGAACTATAATCACCCGACCATATGTCCTCGATATCAGCTTAAACACATTATGACAATCCCCACAAACCCTCAAATTTTTTCTCACATTTATCGGTGTGCCCTCTGGCGTACTAACCAACCCAAAAGCAATAGCCAGCTTCTCGCTATGATGATAGAGTGCAGCATCTTTGTCTTCTTCCTCTATATCGTGCAACACATTGCTTATATCAGGAATGTATCCCAACCCACTGATCCTCACCCCAATCTCATCCAGCTTTCGGTATATCTCCTTCCATCTTTCATGCCCCTTGTCGCCATTAAAGAATATATGCACCACTCCATCAATCTCCGTATAACTAAACCCTGGAACTTTCCTGATGTCATTCTTGACCATTTCATCCCTCACCCTATCCACGTCGGACCAGCGCTCTTTCGCCGCATAAACATTCGACAAAAGGACGTAGTCGCCGCATCCGTTCGACCCCATTTCTCGAAGCTTATTCGACGCATACTCAGCCAGCTCGACATGGCCGTAAGTCTTGCATGCGCCGAGAAGAGTCTGCCAGAGGACCATGTCGGGCTCTATATCCGATGGCATGGACGTAATTACATCGTAAGCTTCGGATAACCGCCCGGCTCGGCCAAGAAGATCGACTATAGTACCATAATGCTTCACCGATGGGGCCACCTTCAGAGATCTAAAAACGCGGAGCCCCTCATCCACAAGCCCCGCGTGATTGCACCCGCACAGCACGGCCAGATAAGTGACAGCGTCAGGCCGCACCGTCCCCAACGCCAGCATCTCATCGAACAGCTCCAACGCACGGGCCCCACGCCCGTGCATCCCCAGGGCCATGATGATGGCGTTCCACGACACGAGCGACCTATCCAACATCGACCTGAACACTGCCTCCGCCCGGTCCACCGCCCCGCATTTCGCATACATGTCTATCGCCGCGTTCCTGACACGGACGCTGGCGTAGAACCCGTTCCTCCTCACGTACTCATCCACCCCCTCGCCTTCGGTGAGCGTCCCGAGCTGCGCGCACGCGGACAGCGCCCCCACAACCGTGATCTCGTTCACCCGCTCCCTTCCGCTGCTGCGCAGGTCCGGCGACTCACGCAGCATGCCGAACATGGACAGCGCTTCGCGGGGGCGTTTCCCGGCAGCGAACCCGATGATGAGGGCGTTCCACGTGGCGATGTCCCTGACCGGCATTTCATCGAACACCTTCTCGGCGAGGGTGAGGGAGCCGCACTTGGCGTAGGCGTCGAGGAGGGTGGTGGCGAGGATGACGTCGGCGAAGACGCCAAAGCGGAGGACATGGGAGTGGAGCTGGAGGGAAGGGGGGAGGGCGGAGAGGCGGGCGCAGGATTTCAAGGCGAAGGAGAGGGAGAGGGCGTCGGGGCGGGTGTGGGGGCCGCGGGAGGAGAGGGAGAGCATCCGGGAGTAGAAGGGGAGGGAATGGGAAGGGGTTGGGGAGAGGGAGACGGCGCGGAGGACGGCGTTGAAGTCGTTGGTGACGGGGCGGAGGACGGAGGAGAAGAGGGAGAGGGCGTAGGTGAGGGAGGTAGGGGACGAGGACACGGCGACGCGGTCGATGAGGTTGGAGCGGATGGAAGAGGAGTGCTGGAAGAGGTTGCTGGTCACGAGGTGGGCGTGGAGCTGCTGGATGTGCCTGAGGGTGCTGCATCTTTCCAGCAGGGGTTGTAAATGTGCCATTTTGATTTTGCAGGAAAAAGGAGGGATTAATTTGAAAACGCTGGCTTCACAACCCACACAGATTAACGAAGATACATATGGTCTTTAAACATTTGCGTCTCAAGCAAGTCCCTTCCCTTTAGATACTCGCGCTTCAAACAAGATCCAAACCGCGGGGGGCTCCATCCTCGCACCCTTGGGCCATGGGCTACTGGCTAGGCCCATAGACCTCCGGGGGCCTAGCCTTCATTCCTCAGCATCGAGGCTTGCCCTTTCAGGCTTAACATAGATCGATAGCTCGCATACTTCATGCGCTCAACCACAGAGCTTGGAATAGAGCTTGGAATAGCTCTGTAAGCAAGCAATAAAGTGTCAATGACAGGTAACGGGGTCACATAATCCAAGAAACACAAAACAAACAAGACAAGTTGAGAGAATTACAGCCTTGCTATGCGGGGAAAATGTTAATCAAACTTTGCAATGTGTTTTGATTTATCAACTTTGAGTACGCCGATTTAAAAACTAGTCCATATCCAGCCTAGCTTCCAGTTAAATTTTTCCATGCATTGTACTGTCATTCTTGTCACCTTTTTCCTCTTATTTCGCTAATATTTCCAAATCCTAAATCATACTTCTCTTTATAATAACAGATAAAATTTTGGATAGTTGCTCAGGATCAGGATCCTCTGCTTGGCAAGCAGGGTTCTTGCCAAGCAGGGGCCGTCCCGTCCCGACCCCGTCAACCCCTTGCTCCCTTATTTTCCACCGATCTCGACCATCCAAAAATCAGAGGAGGGGAAGAAAAATATCTGAGGATCCGGATCCAGTAGCTCATATGAGATGGCTACAAATCAATCACTCTTGACCATTCATGACATTGCCATTTTGTCTTCTCTTTATGATCACACATTTATCAATCTAAGCCAAGCAACAGGATATTTCTCTCAACCTCCTCACCCTCCTCTCAATAGTTGTAGCACAACATGATGAAGCCTCATGATCATCTTCTCCCTCTTCTTCTTTTACTACAGCTTTTGGGATCAGTCTCATGCTCACCTTGCAACTTTCCTGCTCTCATCAATCTCGGCGATTCAAACTCCGATACCGGTGGGCTCTCGGCCACCTTCGGGCCCGTACCGCCGCCTTATGGCGAGACGTTTTTCGGAATGCCAGCTGGCAGATACTCCGACGGTCGCCTCATCATCGATTTCATCGGTATATTATCAAATACTAACCAAAATCAAATTCATCTCAACGATATTAAAAGCGTAAACTATCTCTGTTCCTGGCCAAAAAAATACTTTTTGCTAATTTTCTTTAGTTTGGCAGCTGAGAGCTTGGGTTTGCCGTTACTTAGCGCATATCTAGACTCCATAGGCACAAACTTTCGCCATGGTGCAAACTTCGCGACCGCAGCATCCACGATTATCGAGCCGAATGAGACACTATCAATTGGTGGGTACAGTCCCTTTTCTTTAGGAGTACAACTCAAGCAGTTTTCACAGTTCAAATCGAGGTCGCAGTTTGTTTACCGGCGAAGGCGTTTTAAGGACTTGATGCCCAGAGAGGAATATTTTTCACAGGCGTTGTATACCGTCGATATCGGGCAGAATGATCTAACTGCAGGCTATTTCAGCGACAAGCCTGCAGCAGAGTTCATACCAGATGCCATGAAGGAGTTCTCAAGAGTAATCAAGGTATAAGAATCTTGAGTCGTCGGTAACTACGATATTTTTTGTAGATTAACTAATCATGAAAGTTTTGAAAGTGATACAAAGTTGATTTCCAAAAGAACATGCATGCTGTGAAGAACAACTACCATGCTAGAACCAACAGAACCTAATGCAGGCATCTTTGTCTTTCCTAGTCCTCTGATTGATCTTGTTGAGTACTTGGCGTCTTTGAGACCATGTTCTTGAGTTTTCCCCCCTTCTGATGTTAGATGTAACTGATTGAATGAACACGACTAATAGGAAGTATTTCTTAAATGTGTCCGTCACTTGCACCAAAACTCTACGGTTATGATAAGAGTAGAGAGTGTAGAGTTATTTTCATCACCCTATTGAAATAGGATGCGCTCGCTTGTCAGGCTTGTACAGATTCCCCCTATCCCATGATAAGCAAGGTTTTATTGATTGTGGAGATTCCAATCTCCGACGGCCGCGGGCCAAATTGCTGTTAATTAGCTCTCTCTTTGATACGAGTAAACCTCCGATTAACAGATCGTACGAATCACGCGAACTTAATGTGAAAATATGTATGTGTGTGGAAAACGATTCTTAGGCCTCTTTAAACATATCAGGGGCCATCACACGGGGTTCCCGCTGCCTGTTCAGCGGGCTGGGATCAAAGGAGCTAGCAGCCCTCTTGCAAGATGCGGAACAACATCCCGTTATAATTTTTTTAAAGGGAAGCGTTTTGAGTGTGTCGGAGATCTTCGAAAAAGGAAAATTTAGAGAGAAGTGATTATCTCCTTGGAGGTGTCCATGAGCAAGCATCCCCTAAAGATGTCTGAAGCGAATATAGCGAAATATCCTCTTAGGGGGGATTTCCAAGATGGAAAATCCTCTTGCGGAATTTACGAGGAGGACATTCCCCTCACGGGGATGTCCATGGCAATGATACTTTTGAGGATCCTCGCCAACGAGCGGAGGCGGCATGAATAGGATAAAAGCCAATGGCTTTCATCGAAGTTTTTCATTGGCGGTTCTTTTCTTGTGTTCGATGCTATCGGTTATACTTGCTCGGGATGAAAGTCGTGGGCTTTCTGTAGGGTGTTTTTCGTCACCCCATTGAGATGGGAATACGCGCACGCTTGTCAGGCGTACTACAGATTCCCCCTGCCTAGGGTAGGCGGGGGTTTAATGATTGTGGGGATCCGAATCTCCGGCAGCCGCGGACTAAGCTGCCGTTAATTACCCCTCGCCTTTGGGGCGAGGGAACCTCCGATTAACGGGTTAAACAGGGCATGCGAACTCAATGTGCAGTGTACGTGTGTTCTGTTTTGAAAGGGGGGTTTTGGATATATCGGGAGCCACGCAGAGTTTTTACGGGGGTCCCGCTACCCGGATAGCGGGCTGGGGGTCAAGGGGGCTAGCAGCCCCCTTGCGGGGTTCGGGGCAGCGCCCCGGCCCGAAAAATTTTTTGCAGGGGGAGAATGTTGCGGAGTATGTATATGTGTGAATTTGTATACATATGTATATGTATATGTATGTACATAAAAAGAGGGGGAAAAGGCATCCAAGGGATGCGTGGGGGCCAGCGCCTTGAGCGCTGTGCGCTTAGGTGCTGTGCGCTCAGGCGCAAGCGTGCCACGTGTCGGCACGTGGGCGTTTTGCGCATGAGCGCTACGCGCAGGTGCGCAAGCGCGCGCGCCACGTGTCGGCACGTGGGCGCTTTGCGCATGAGCGCTGCGCGCAGGTGCGCAAGCGCGCGCGCGCCACGTGTCGGCACACGGGCGCTTTGCGCACATGCGCATGCGCGCAGGTGCGCAAGCGCGCGCGCCACGTGTCGGCACGCGGGCGCTTTGCGCACTTGCGCTGCGCGCTGGCGAGGATAAGAGGCTTTTAGCCTCAAAAAAAAGATTTCTCAAAAGAGAAATCAGAGAGGAGTTGGACTCCTGAAAGTATTCTTTTCTTTGGGGGTTTAATGAAAGATGTTCTTCTTCTTCCTCCTCTGTTAAGCTGGATCTTGAAGATCAAGAGATGTGAGATCTCAAAATCTCTTCCTTTTGAGATCTGATGACAGATCCAAGTTCCTCTTTGTGGGTTTTGTCATGAAAAACTATTTTGTTTTGAAAAAGGAGGAGTAAAACTCTTGATTTAATTCAAAAAAAAAGAAGAAGGTTTTGGAACCTTGAAGAAGGAAGAAAGATCTCAGATCTGAAACCTTTTTGGAGAGAGAAAGAGTTGTTAGATATTTTCATTATCTTTGCCTTTATAGGCCATACATTTTACACATAGCCCATTGGGCTTCACAAAATGGCATTTTGCCTATCCCATGGCTCATGTGCCATTTCTTTTTGCACATAAGCCATGGGCTTTACAAAAATTTGGCTTTATGCCTATTTTTCTTACATTTATCCAAAAATAAAATAAATGCAACAAAATTGTTTATTACAAAATTTTTATCTTGGCATGGAGAGGCCGGCCGCTTAATGTTGGGCTCGACCCGGGCATGGGCCCACTGGATCCGGGCTTGGGCCCACTTGGCTTGGGGTTGACTTTGATTTTGACTTGGTCAACCGGGGTGTAAATTTTTACCCCAACAAATTGCCCTCCATCAATAAATGCACACCACATATGTGGGTCGTATGCATAAAGTTGATGGATCTTCTTTCACGTGGAGGCGACTTGATTTGGTTCCCGCTTTGTAGGAATCATGCGCTGCCCTTTTTGCGACGTGGACAGTCGGTGCTGCCATTTTAGCGACTTGGACGGTCGGTACTGCCCTTTTTGCGACTTGGACGGTCGATTCTGCCCTTTTTGCGATATGGACGGTCGTTTCTGCCCTTTTTGCGACATGGACGGTCGGTGCTGCCATTTTAGCGACTTGGACGGTCGGTGCTGCCCTTTTTGCGACTTGGACGGTCGTTGCTGCCCTTTTAGCGACGTGGACGGTCGGTGCTGCCCTTTTAGCGACGTGGACGGTCGGTTCTGCCCTTTTTGCGACTTGGACGGTCAGTGCTGCCATTTTTGCGACTTGGACGGTCGGTGCTGCCCTTTTAGCGACGTGGACGGTCGGTGCTGCCCTTTTAGCGACGTGGACGGTCGGTTCTGCCCTTTTTGCGACTTGGACGGTCGGTGCTGCCCTTTTAGCGACGTGGACGGTCGATGCTGCCCTTTTAGCGACGTGGACGGTCGGTGCTGCCATTTTAGCGACATGGACGGTCGGTGCTGCCCTTTTAGCGACGTGGACGGTCGATGCTGCCCTTTTTGCAACTTGGACGGTCGGTGCTGCCCTTTTAGCGACTTGGACGGTCGGTGCTGCCCTTTTAGCGACGTGGACGGTCGATGCTGCCCTTTTAGCGACGTGGACGGTCGGTTCTGCCCTTTTTGCGACGTGGACGGTCGATGCTGCCCTTTTAGCGACTTGGACGGTCGGTTCTGCCCTTTTTGCGACGTGGACGGTCGGTTCTGCCCTTTTAGCGACGTGGACGGTCGATGCTGCCCTTTTAGCGACGTGGACGGTCGGTTCTGCCATTTTAGCGACGTGGACGGTCGATGCTTGATTTGACTTGCTCTGCTTCTTGCAATGTCAGGGGTAGACTTGACTTGCTCCGCTTCTTGCGGTGTCGGAGTGGAAGTTGACTTGTTGATTTTGATTTGGGTTGACATCAGCATCGCTATACTGGAATATGGTACCAGGAGCGAATCATCATCTGTCATGGAGAGGATTTTGGGATTTTGGTTTTGTTTGGCATCTGCATTGCTGCACTGGAATAATGCCAGGAGCAACTCATCATTTGCCCCAAGAGGATTTGGGAATAATTGGGATTGTTTTACGCCCGTGGATTGTATACGGTTTTGCAGGATGTATGATCCAGACCGTAGGGCCGGAAAAATTTCGGGATTTTGCCAGCGTCTGCATCGCTGCACTGGTACATGGTACCAGGAGCGACTCATCACTCGCCGTTAGGGTATGGGATTTGGAATTTGGTTGGCGTCTGCATCGCTGCACTGGAATATGGTACCGGGAGCGACTCATCATTCGCCATGTAGGGATTGGATTTGGAATTTGGTTGGCGTCAGCATTGCTGCACTGGAATAACGCCAGGAGCAACTCATCATTTGCCTTGGGAGGACTTGGGATTTGGGTTTTTGGTCGGCATCTGCACCGCTAACACTGAAGCGAAATGCCAGGAGCGACTCATCATTTGCCGTTGCCCGTTGGGGAACGATGGCTTAGGAGACAGGTTTGGGTCCCCATCACCTAAGGCTTTTCAATTTTATGGGCCGTGAGGGTCCCATAAAAGCATTTTCTCCCTACGAGTCGTAAGGATCCCGCAGGTGTATTTTCTCCTTAGGAACCGTGAGGATTCCTAAGTGTGTTGCTCCTTTGTGAGTCGTAAGGATCTCACGCAGGGGTTTTCTCCTCACAAGGTTGAGAGGACTTTGCGAGTGTATTTCATCTCTTTTCACGAGTTTGCGCCCCTTTCGGGTTTTCACAGACTCGCCGGTAGTCCTGCTGTTTTTACTCACGGAGCCCTTTCGGGTTTTCATCCGTGCCCATTTTGCTTGTGGACATACCGTTTATTTCTTCTTCCCTTTTTTTTTTAACAAAATTTTGCCGCTGGTGGGACTTTAAAGTAGTCTTACCGGTAGGGTTTGGGAGAAATAGGGGTCATTTACGCCCGTGAATTGTATACGGTTTTGCAGGATGTCTGATCCAGACCGTAGGGCTGATGTGCTCAATTCGCCTGCGACTTGGAGCATTCATGTGTAGTATTTCTTGAGATATCGGCCATTGATGGGTGGCATGGGCCTTTCTCCCTCGGCACTTATTAGTTGGTAGGATCCTCCGTCGAACACTTTCTCGATGACGTATGGTCCTTCCCAGTTCGGCTCGAATTTTCCCTTGGCATGTCGATTGGGAATGATCGGTCTTTTGAGGACCAACACTAATTCACCTTTCTTGAAAGCGCGGAGACGGGTTATCTTGTCATAGGCCCGTGACATTTGGGCTCGGTATAGCTCCAGATTTTGCTGCACCGCGAGCCTCTTTTCTTCGAGGGCATCGAGTTCTTCAAGTCGAAGGAGCACGTTTTTTGCAGGGGGAGAATGTTGCGGAGTATGTATATGTGTGAATTTGTATACATATGTATATGTATATGTATGTACATAAAAAGAGGGGGGAAAGGCATCCAAGGGATGCGTGGGGGCCAGCGCCTTGAGCGCTGTGCGCTTAGGTGCTGTGCGCTCAGGCGCAAGCGTGCCACGTGTCGGCACGTGGGCGTTTTGCGCATGAGCGCTACGCGCAGGTGCGCAAGCGCGCGCGCCACGTGTCGGCACGTGGGCGCTTTGCGCATGAGCGCTGCGCGCAGGTGCGCAAGCGCGCGCACCATGTGTCGGCACGCGGGCGCTTTGCGCACATGCGCATGCGCGCAGGTGCGCAAGCGCGCGCGCCACGTGTCGGCACGCGGGCGCTTTGCGCACTTGCGCTGCGCGCTGGCGAGGATAAGAGGCTTTTAGCCTCAAAAAAAAGATTTCTCAAAAGAGAAATCAGAGAGGAGTTGGACTCCTGAAAGTATTCTTTTCTTTGGGGGTTTAATGAAAGATGTTCTTCTTCTTCCTCCTCTGTTAAGCTGGATCTTGAAGATCAAGAGATGTGAGATCTCAAAATCTCTCCCTTTTGAGATCTGATGACAGATCCAAGTTCCTCTTTGTGGGTTTTGTCATGAAAAACTATTTTGTTTTGAAAAAGGAGGAGTAAAACTCTTGATTTAATTCAAAAAAAAAGAAGAAGGTTTTGGAACCTTGAAGAAGGAAGAAAGATCTCAGATCTGAAACCTTTTTGGAGAGAGAAAGAGTTGTTAGATATTTTCATTATCTTTGCCTTTATAGGCCATACATTTTACACATAGCCCATTGGGCTTCACAAAATGGCATTTTGCCTATTCCATGGCTCATGTGCCATTTCTTTTTGCACATAAGCCATGGGCTTTACAAAAATTTGGCTTTATGCCTATTTTTCTTACATTTATCCAAAAATAAAATAAATGCAACAAAATTGTTTATTACAAAATTTTTATCTTGGCATGGGGAGGCCGGCCGCTTAATGTTGGGCTCGACCCGGGCATGGGCCCACTGGATCCGGGCTTGGGCCCACTTGGCTTGGGGTTGACTTTGATTTTGACTTGGTCAACCGGGGTGTAAATTTTTACCCCAACAAATTGCCCCCCATCAATAAATGCACACCACATATGTGGGTCGTGTGCATAAAGTTGATGGATCTTCTTTCACGTAGAGGCGACTTGATTTGGTTCCCGCTTTGTAGGAATCATGCGCTGCCCTTTTTGCGACGTGGACAGTCGGTGCTGCCATTTTAGCGACTTGGACGGTCGGTACTGCCCTTTTTGCGACTTGGACGGTCGATTCTGTCCTTTTTGCGATATGGACGGTCGTTTCTGCCCTTTTTGCGACATGGACGGTCGGTGCTGCCATTTTAGCGACTTGGACGGTCGGTGCTGCCCTTTTTGCGACTTGGACGGTCGTTGCTGCCCTTTTAGCGACGTGGACGGTCGGTGCTGCCCTTTTAGCGACGTGGACGGTCGGTTCTGCCCTTTTTGCGACTTGGACGGTCGGTGCTGCCATTTTTGCGACTTGGACGGTCGGTGCTGCCCTTTTAGCGACGTGGACGGTCGGTGCTGCCCTTTTAGCGACGTGGACGGTCGGTTCTGCCCTTTTTGCGATTTGGACGGTCGGTGCTGCCCTTTTAGCGACGTGGACGGTCGATGCTGCCCTTTTAGCGACGTGGACGGTCGGTGCTGCCATTTTAGCGACATGGACGGTCGGTGCTGCCCTTTTAGCGACGTGGACGGTCGATGCTGCCCTTTTTGCAACTTGGACGGTCGGTGCTGCCCTTTTAGCGACTTGGACGGTCGGTGCTGCCCTTTTAGCGACGTGGACGGTCGATGCTGCCCTTTTAGCGACGTGGACGGTCGGTTCTGCCCTTTTTGCGACGTGGACGGTCGATGCTGCCCTTTTAGCGACTTGGACGGTCGGTTCTGCCTTTTTTGCGACGTGGACGGTCGGTTCTGCCCTTTTAGCGACGTGGACGGTCGATGCTGCCCTTTTAGCGACGTGGACGGTCGGTTCTGCCATTTTAGCGACGTGGACGGTCGATGCTTGATTTGACTTGCTCTGCTTCTTGCAATGTCAGGGGTAGACTTGACTTGCTCCGCTTCTTGCGGTGTCGGAGTGGAAGTTGACTTGTTGATTTTGATTTGGGTTGACATCAGCATCGCTATACTGGAATATGGTACCAGGAGCGAATCATCATCTGTCATGGAGAGGATTTTGGGATTTTGGTTTTGTTTGGCATCTGCATTGCTGCACTGGAATAATGCCAGGAGCAACTCATCATTTGCCCCAAGAGGATTTGGGAATAATTGGGATTGTTTTACGCCCGTGGATTGTATACGGTTTTGCAGGATGTATGATCCAGACCGTAGGGCCGGAAAAATTTCGGGATTTTGCCAGCGTCTGCATCGCTGCACTGGTACATGGTACCAGGAGCGACTCATCACTCGCCGTTAGGGTATGGGATTTAGAATTTGGTTGGCGTCTGCATCGCTGCACTGGAATATGGTACCGGGAGCGACTCATCATTCGCCATGTAGGGATTGGATTTGGAATTTGGTTGGCGTCAGCATTGCTGCACTGGAATAACGCCAGGAGCAACTCATCATTTGCCTTGGGAGGACTTGGGATTTGGGTTTTTGGTCGGCATCTGCACCGCTAACACTGAAGCGAAATGCCAGGAGCGACTCATCATTTGCCGTTGCCCGTTGGGGAACGATGGCTTAGGAGACAGGTTTGGGTCCCCATCACCTAAGGCTTTTCAATTTTATGGGCCGTGAGGGTCCCATAAAAGCATTTTCTCCCTACGAGTCGTAAGGATCCCGCAGGTGTATTTTCTCCTTAGGAACCGTGAGGATTCCTAAGTGTGTTGCTCCTTTGTGAGTCGTAAGGATCTCACGCAGGGGTTTTCTCCTCACAAGGTTGAGAGGACTTTGCGAGTGTATTTCATCTCTTTTCACGAGTTTGCGCCCCTTTCGGGTTTTCACAGACTCGCCGGTAGTCCTGCTGTTTTTACTCACGGAGCCCTTTCGGGTTTTCATCCGTGCCCATTTTGCTTGTGGACATACCGTTTATTTCTTCTTCCCTTTTTTTTTAACAAAATTTTGCCGCTGGTGGGACTTTAAAGTAGTCTTACCGGCAGGGTTTGGGAGAAATAGGGGTCATTTACGCCCGTGGATTGTATACGGTTTTGCAGGATGTCTGATCCAGACCGTAGGGCTGATGTGCTCAATTCGCCTGCGACTTGGAGCATTCATGTGTAGTATTTCTTGAGATATCGGCCATTAATGGGTGGCATGGGCCTTTCTCCCTCGGCACTTATTAGTTGGTAGGATCCTCCGTCGAACACTTTCTCGATGACGTATGGTCCTTCCCAGTTCGGCTCGAATTTTCCCTTGGCATGTCGATTGGGAATGATCGGTCTTTTGAGGACCAACACTAATTCACCTTTCTTGAAAGCGCGGAGACGGGTTATCTTGTCATAGGCCCGTGACATTTGGGCTCGGTATAGCTCCAGATTTTGCTGCACCGCGAGCCTCTTTTCTTCGAGGGCATCGAGTTCTTCAAGTCGAAGGAGCACGTTTTTTGCAGGGGGAGAATGTTGCGGAGTATGTATATGTGTGAATTTGTATACATATGTATATGTATATGTATGTATATAAAAAGAGGGGGAAAAGGCATCCAAGGGATGCGTGGGGGCCAGCGCCTTGAGCGCTGTGCGCTTAGGTGCTGTGCGCTCAGGCGCAAGCGTGCCACGTGTCGGCACGTGGGCGTTTTGCGCATGAGCGCTACGCGCAGGTGCGCAAGCGCGCGCGCCACGTGTCGGCACGTGGGCGCTTTGCGCATGAGCGCTGCGCGCAGGTGCGCAAACGCGCGCGCCACGTGTCGGCACGCGGGCGCTTTGCGCATGAGCGCTGCGCGCAGGTGCGCAAGCGCGCGCGCCACGTGTCGGCACGCGGGCGCTTTGCGCACATGCGCATGCGCGCAGGTGCGCAAGCGCGCGCGCCACGTGTCGGCACGCGGGCGCTTTGCGCGTTTGCGCTGCGCGCTGGCGAGGATAAGAGGCTTTTAGCCTCAAAAAAAAGATTTCTCAAAAGAGAAATCAGAGAGGAGTTGGACTCCTGAAAGTATTCTTTTCTTTGGGGGTTTAATGAAAGATGTTCTTCTTCTTCCTCCTCTGTTAAGCTGGATCTTGAAGATCAAGAGATGTGAGATCTCAAAATCTCTCCCTTTTGAGATCTGATGACAGATCCAAGTTCCTCTTTGTGGGTTTTGTCATGAAAAACTATTTTGTTTTGAAAAAGGAGGAGTAAAACTCTTGATTTAATTCAAAAAAAAAGAAGAAGGTTTTGGAACCTTGAAGAAGGAAGAAAGATCTCAGATCTGAAACCTTTTTGGAGAGAGAAAGAGTTGTTAGATATTTTCATTATCTTTGCCTTTATAGGCCATACATTTTACACATAGCCCATTGGGCTTCACAAAATGGCATTTTGCCTATCCCATGGCTCATGTGCCATTTCTTTTTGCACATAAGCCATGGGCTTTACAAAAATTTGGCTTTATGCCTATTTTTCTTACATTTATCCAAAAATAAAATAAATGCAACAAAATTGTTTATTACAAAATTTTTATCTTGGCATGGGGAGGCCGGCCGCTTAATGTTGGGCTCGACCCGGGCATGGGCCCACTGGATCCGGGCTTGGGCCCACTTGGCTTGGGGTTGACTTTGATTTTGACTTGGTCAACCGGGGTGTAAATTTTTACCCCAACAAATTGCCCCCCATCAATAAATGCACACCACATATGTGGGTCGTGTGCATAAAGTTGATGGATCTTCTTTCACGTGGAGGCGACTTGATTTGGTTCCCGCTTTGTAGGAATCATGCGCTGCCCTTTTTGCGACGTGGACAGTCGGTGCTGCCATTTTAGCGACTTGGACGGTCGGTACTGCCCTTTTTGCGACTTGGACGGTCGATTCTGTCCTTTTTGCGATATGGACGGTCGTTTCTGCCCTTTTTGCGACATGGACGGTCGGTGCTGCCATTTTAGCGACTTGGACGGTCGGTGCTGCCCTTTTTGCGACTTGGACGGTCGTTGCTGCCCTTTTAGCGACGTGGACGGTCGGTGCTGCCCTTTTAGCGACGTGGACGGTCGGTTCTGCCCTTTTTGCGACTTGGACGGTCAGTGCTGCCATTTTTGCGACTTGGACGGTCGGTGCTGCCCTTTTAGCGACGTGGACGGTCGGTGCTGCCCTTTTAGCGACGTGGACGGTCGGTTCTGCCCTGTTTGCGACTTGGACGGTCGGTGCTGCCCTTTTAGCGACTTGGACGGTCGGTGCTGCCCTTTTAGCGACGTGGACGGTCGGTGCTGCCCTTTTAGCGACATGGACGGTCGGTGCTGCCATTTTAGCGACGTGGACGGTCGATACTGCCCTTTTTGCAACTTGGACGGTCGGTGCTGCCCTTTTAGCGACTTGGACGGTCGGTGCTGCCCTTTTAGCGACGTGGACGGTCGATGCTGCCCTTTTAGCGACGTGGACGGTCGGTTCTGCCCTTTTTGCGACGTGGACGGTCGATGCTGCCCTTTTAGCGACTTGGACGGTCGGTTCTGCCCTTTTTGCGACGTGGACGGTCGGTTCTGCCCTTTTAGCGACGTGGACGGTCGATGCTGCCCTTTTAGCGACGTGGACGGTCGGTTCTGCCATTTTAGCGACGTGGACAGTCGATGCTTGATTTGACTTGCTCTGCTTCTTGCAATGTCAGGGGTAGACTTGACTTGCTCCGCTTCTTGCGGTGTCGGAGTGGAAGTTGACTTGTTGATTTTGATTTGGGTTGACATCAGCATCGCTATACTGGAATATGGTACCAGGAGCGAATCATCATCTGTCATGGAGAGGATTTTGGGATTTTGGTTTTGTTTGGCATCTGCATTGCTGCACTGGAATAATGCCAGGAGCAACTCATCATTTGCCCCAAGAGGATTTGGGAATAATTGGGATTGTTTTACGCCCGTGGATTGTATACGGTTTTGCAGGATGTATGATCCAGACCGTAGGGCCGGAAAAATTTCGGGATTTTGCCAGCGTCTGCATCGCTGCACTGGTACATGGTACCAGGAGCGACTCATCACTCGCCGTTAGGGTATGGGATTTGGAATTTGGTTGGCGTCTGCATCGCTGCACTGGAATATGGTACCGGGAGCGACTCATCATTCGCCATGTAGGGATTGGATTTGGAATTTGGTTGGCGTCAGCATTGCTGCACTGGAATAACGCCAGGAGCAACTCATCATTTGCCTTGGGAGGACTTGGGATTTGGGTTTTTGGTCGGCATCTGCACCGCTAACACTGAAGAGAAATGCCAGGAGCGACTCATCATTTGCCGTTGCCCGTTGGGGAACGATGGCTTAGGAGACAGGTTTGGGTCCCCATCACCTAAGGCTTTTCAATTTTATGGGCCGTGAGGGTCCCATAAAAGCATTTTCTCCCTACGAGTCGTAAGGATCCCGCAGGTGTATTTTCTCCTTAGGAACCGTGAGGATTCCTAAGTGTGTTGCTCCTTTGTGAGTCGTAAGGATCTCACGCAGGGGTTTTCTCCTCACAAGGTTGAGAGGACTTTGCGAGTGTATTTCATCTCTTTTCACGAGTTTGCGCCCCTTTCGGGTTTTCACAGACTCGCCGGTAGTCCTGCTGTTTTTACTCACGGAGCCCTTTCGGGTTTTCATCCGTGCCCATTTTGCTTGTGGACATACCGTTTATTTCTTCTTCCCTTTTTTTTTTAACAAAATTTTGCCGCTGGTGGGACTTTAAAGTAGTCTTACCGGCAGGGTTTGGGAGAAATAGGGGTCATTTACGCCCGTGGATTGTATACGGTTTTGCAGGATGTCTGATCCAGACCGTAGGGCTGATGTGCTCAATTCGCCTGCGACTTGGAGCATTCATGTGTAGTATTTCTTGAGATATCGGCCATTGATGGGTGGCATGGGCCTTTCTCCCTCGGCACTTATTAGTTGGTAGGATCCTCCGTCGAACACTTTCTCGATGACGTATGGTCCTTCCCAGTTCGGCTCGAATTTTCCCTTGGCATGTCGATTGGGAATGATCGGTCTTTTGAGGACCAACACTAATTCACCTTTCTTGAAAGCGCGGAGACGGGTTATCTTGTCATAGGCCCGTGACATTTGGGCTCGGTATAGCTCCAGATTTTGCTGCACCGCGAGCCTCTTTTCTTCGAGGGCATCGAGTTCTTCAAGTCGAAGGAGCACGTTTTCCTCTTCTGTCAACTCATGCTGAACGGCCATTCTTAAGCTTGGAACTTCGACTTCGAGTGGGAGGACTGCCTCCACTCCGAAGAGCAATGAGTATGGAGTGGACTGAGTTGGAGTACGGTGCGTGGTACGATATGCCCACAATGCCTCGTGAAGCTTGAGATTCCAGTCTCTCTTGTTGGCTGAAGCATTTTTCCTCAGGAGCTTGCATAGAGTCTTATTGAAGGCTTCGGCTAGCCCATTGGCTCTTGGATTATAGATGGAGGAATATCTCCAGTCTATCTTGTGCTGAGTAGCGAACCTTGAGACATTGAAGCTCTTGAAAGAAGGCCCGTTGTCAGAAATGATTCTTCTTGGTGTACCGAAGCGGTATAGAATATTATGCTGGAAGAATGTTAGAATATCCTTTGTCTTAACTTCTTTTAGCGGGACAGCTTCAGCCCATCTGGAGAAGTAGTCTGTCACGGCCAGTATAAATCGGTGGCCTTTAGATGACGGAGGATCAATTGGGCCAACAATGTCGGTGCCCCAAACTTCGAAAGGCCACGATGCCACCGTAGGATGCAATGGATTGGGATGCTTGTGAATAAAATCACCGTGAATTTGGCAGATATAACATTTCTTTGCATGCTCTCCGCAATCTCGTATCATGGTGGGCCAGTAATACCCAAGCCGTTTGATTTGAAGTTGCATCTTGGGGCCAGACTGGTGAGCACCGCAAACGCCCGAGTGGACATCTTTCATGACCTTTTGGGCTTCGGCCAATGACAGACACCTGAGCCAGAGTTGGTCATATGACCTGCGGTATAACGTGTCATTTACAAACACGTATCGGAGAGCTCTTTTCTTCAGCTGAATCCTCGCAGATTTTTCTTCGGGCAACTTGTCGTATCGGAGGTACTCTATGAAGGGTTCTCTCCAATCGGGCTCGTCTTGGATGATCGAAGCTTCTTCCGCAGGACTGCTCTTCTGTTCCGCGCTTTCCTCTTCTCGTAGAGAGACTGGGGGTAGAATTTGCCGGCTCCTGACTGTGATCAGAATTTCGTCCATGTCAGGATCAGCCAGCTCCTTGGCCAAGCGAGCGAGTACATCAGCCTTTCCGTTCAACGCTCTAGGGACTCTCATTAGTTCAATATGAGTGATCTGTTTCATGAGTTCCACCACTCGACCTTTGTACCGAGCTAACTCGGGTTTGTATATCTTATAGTCGCCGCTTACTTGGTTGATGACAAGCTGGGAGTCACCGTAGACTCGTAGCCGACGGATTTCCATTTCTACGGCAAGCTCCAAACCAGCTATCAGAGCTTCATACTCAGCTTCATTGTTTGTCCGAGGCTCGGTGAGAGCAAAAGAACGCCGTAGGGTTCCCATTGATGGTGTGATGAACACCAATCCTACCCCTGCTTTTATCTCCGGGATGCTTGATTTACTGGAGGTCCTTATTGACGAGGCTCCATCGAAGTAGAGCTCCCAACATGGCTCATCTTCCTCGAGGTGCAGCACTTGTTCATCGGGTAACTCACAATTTAGCGGCGACCCTTCTGGTATGGGATGAGCAGCGAGAAAGTCTGCAAGTGCTTGCCCTTTTACTGCTTTCTGAGAGGTATAAACTATGTCAAACTCAAGTAGCATGACAGCCCATCTTGCCATTCTGCCTGCTAGGCTTGCTTTGGTCATCAAGTGTTTGAGCGGGTCGACCTTGGAGATCAGCATAACCCGATGAGCGAGCAAATAGTGCCTCAGCTTCTTCACAGCAAATATTAGAGCCAGGCATTGCTTTTCGATTGGGGAGTAGTTGTGTTCCGTCCCGACTAGAGTTCGACTGAGGTAGTAGATGGCATTTTCTTTTCCTTCCTCGTTATTCTGGGCAAGGAGCGCACCGAGTGACTCGTCCAGCGCGGCAGTGTAGAGAATCAGCGGTTTATTTGGAATGGGAGCGGCCAACACTGGAGGGTGCAACAAGTACTGTTTGATGCTTTCGAACGCTTCTTGACATTCGGCATCCCAGATAAAAGGAGCTCCTTTCTTCATGAGCTTTGAGAAGGGCCTACATCTCCCCGATAAATTTGAGATAAACCTCCTTATATAAGCAAGCTTGCCTTGAAAACATCTTAGCTGCGTCAGACTTTTCGGAGGGGGCATCTCCATGATGGCCTTTATCTTTGATGGGTCAACTTCGATCCCTCGATGTCGGACTATGAAGCCCAGGAATTTTCCCGATGACACGCCGAAAGCGCACTTCAGAGGATTCATCTTCAGATCGTATTCCCTCAGTCTGGTGAGAACGGTCCTAAGATCTTGGATGTGGTCGGTCTTGGCCTTAGTTTTGATGACCAAGTCATCAACGTAACATTCGACGACTTTATGGATTAGGTCATCAAAGATATTAGTCATTGCCCTTTGATATGTAGCACCTGCGTTCTTCAGTCCGAACGGCATCACTTTGTAGCAATATATCCCGATCGGGGTTCGAAATGCTGTGTGTTTCTCATCCTCAGGCGACATCTTGATCTGATTATATCCAGACGAGCCATCCATAAAGGTGAACAGCTCGTAATTTGAGGTGTCATCGACCATCATTTCCATGACCGGTAGCGGGAAGTCGTCTTTAGGACATGCTTTGTTGAGGTCCCTGAAATCGACACAAACTCGGATCTGCCCATTTTTCTTCTTCACTGGGACTATGCATGCGATCCAGTCTGCATATTTCTCTTCCCTGATGAAGCCGGCATCGATGAGCTTCTTGGTTTCCTCGACGACCTTTTCTTCCAACTCCCTTCTCATTCTTCGAGGAGCTTGTTTGACTGGCTTAGCATCAGGAGATATAGCCAGCTTATGCACGGCTACCTCAGGGGAAAAGCCAGGCATTTCTTTGTATGTCCACGCGAAGCAGTCGACGAACTCATGCAGCAGGGCAATTATCTGCGCTTTCATTTCCTCTGACAAGAGCGAGCTAATATAGGTCGGCCTTGGATTATCGGGCGTTCCTAATTCGATCTCGGTTAGCTCGTCAAATGTTGCTTGTCCGCCATCTTCGAGCTCTTGAGGAGCTTCTTCTGGCTCGGCTATCTCGTCGTCATCATTTGATCTTTCGCTGGCCTCACCAACATAGATCATTTAGCACGCTTTGGAATCAGGTTGAATGTAACCTATTCCCCGTCTGTCTGGAATTCGTCCATCGATGAGTGCTCGGATCTGGGGCGGATGCCATAGCCCTTCGTAAAACTTTGCTTCGGACTCCGTTTGATATAACCGGCATCCGCACTTCTTAAAGTATTCCCGCATCTCGGGCGCATAGTATCTGGGATTGAGGACGGCTCTTATGCCTCTCTCATATGGAAGGCACGCGACAGACAAATCGTCCGGGTGCACAACGGGGTTTGACCCATAAAACAGGATGCCTTTCTGTCCACTTTTCCTCCCGGGAACGTAGAAGGTTTTCAGCTGGTCCACGGTGGAGATTGATAATGCATCGAGCTCTTTGCACATTTGCTCTGGTACCTTTATAACGGCTAGGGACCCTTCTGCAACTTCAAAGGTCTCTCGTAGTTTCGCTTGTTGCGTGGGGGTCTAATCTGCACCGCTGTTGCACGACAGGTCCTCCTCCTCTGACTCTTCAGTGTCGCTGCCAAGATGAGGGCGGACTTTACTGCTAGATGGGCTTTCAGTAACAGATTCGTCCGTATCGCTGCCGAAATGAGGGCGAGTTTTGCGGAAGGACGGGCTTCCAGCGTCGGACTCATCAGTGTCGCTGCCGAAATGCGGGCGCACTTGGGTATTTTTGCTTTTGAAAGTGATAGCCGGCGCAGATTTGCTTTTGAGTCTTGGGGCTGGTCTATCCTCAGTCAGTTGTGGCTTAGCATTTTGGTGGTTCATAAAGTACCGAGAATCTTCATATCGGATTTCATGCACACCGAACGGCTGGATGTCTCCGTCAATGCGTCTTTCTTCGCCATTTTTAGTATACTTCATGCATTGATGGAGAGTTGACGGAATGATGCCGTAATCGTGGAGCCACGGCCGCCCCAGGAGAATCTTATAAGACGTGTCGGCGTCGATCACGTATATCTTAGCTTCAGTTTGCAGCTCCCCGAATTTGATTGGCAAAGCTATAGACCCCAGGACTTGCTGGCAATTTTGGTTGAAGCCTTGAATGACAATCCTTTCCCTTGACAGGTGTCAGATGTCCATCGACAAACTCTTCAGCGTCCGCAAGTTCATGATGTTCACTGAGGACCCCGGATCAATCAATATGCGATTAATTCGATCTCCGTCGCTGTACCCGGTCACGTAAAGCGGCCGATTATGCTCAGCCGTTCCCAGTAGCAAGTCTTCATCCTTAAATGTGACTGCGGCGGCATGCAAAGCGTGCTGGGCTTCTTTCATATTAATTTCCGCAAAGTGAGCCTGATACCGCTCGGAGTTTTGTAGAGCGTGAATGAGAACATCTCTAAGCTTCTTAGATAGGACCAAGGCGTCGTAGATGCTCAGGAGAGACGGAAGCTTCCGGAGATGCGCCAAGACATTATAGTCCACCGAGGAAGGACTTATGTTTTCATCAGCCGGTTCTCTGCCATCTTCTTCATTAGCGACTTGTTTTTCCTTCCCTTTTGGGGCGTTGCCCTGATTTAGCGGTAGAGCCCTGCCGCTTCTGAGCTGGATTTGATTGGTCGTTGTGGCGAGCTCCTCATCCTCTTCGGGAAAACAAAGATCATCCTCGGAGTCGCTGCCAAGATGGATGGCGTAGCAGGTCACTACTGGGATCTCTTTATTGGAGTCTTCTCCTAACTCCTCCAGGATTTCAGCCGCTTGTACAGGGAAGAACTCCTTCAATTGAATCAATGTTCTTTCCTTTTGTTCATATTCTTCGAGAGAATCGATATATTTTTGAATGGTCGATCTCCCTGCAGACACTTTTTCGCGCCGAGCTGCACTTTTCTTCTTAGTGAGCTT
This sequence comes from Agapanthus africanus, assembly GCA_030015575.1. Taxonomy (NCBI): domain Eukaryota; kingdom Viridiplantae; phylum Streptophyta; class Magnoliopsida; order Asparagales; family Amaryllidaceae; genus Agapanthus; species Agapanthus africanus. The sequence continues at coordinate 721,441,845 of CM057337.1, forward strand.
CTTGGATTTTGAGCTTGATGGAGCCGCATTGGCAGCTGGACTGGTAGGCTTCTTCTGTCTTTCCCATTCCATCCTGGGCTCTTTCTGAAGTAGCTTTAGCATCTTCTTCGTCTTATTAGATATGTGCGTACTCCATGGAGGCTGCGGCGAGTCGGCCTCATTTCTCAGGGTAGCGGGTTCGGCTGTTTGCTCCCAGAAGGCTTCAATTTTTGTCTGTATAAAGTTGGCGGTTGCAACTTGATTGTTCACCAACACGCTTTTGGACAGCTCGATCTCTCCATCCTTGTACTGCTTCTCGACCCAGTCTTTGAAGATATAGCAGTCCTCGATCGCATGGCTCACTACTCGGTGGTACGGGCAATACAGAGGATTTTCGGTCATCTTTTCTTCTTGGGGTCTTTTCGACTCCGGCAATTGTAGGCCGTTGTTCAAGGCATCTTTAAATATCTTACGGACCTTGTCCCTTCTGAAAGAGTAAACCTTGTTCTTCTTCTCCTCTAGGGAAGGCCCATCTCCTCCCAGCAATGGCTTTCGAGACCGGTTGGTTTTGGATTCGCCCGCCCTTCGCTTTTCTTCATTGTCGGAGGCATTGAAGACATTAGTATTGCTGGAACTCCCGCTTCTACGGTTGTCGTCCCGCTTGCTTTTCCAAGTTTTGTCTCTCTGAGAATCCGGCGGGGACTCTTGCTTTGAGCGTTCCAGCATTTGGACTTTCTTGGTTAGCTCCTGAAATGTCTTGAGGCCCGCTGTACATAAGAATGGGACCATCCAATTGCTGAGGTTCCCAATGAGAAGGCTGACGGACTGGTCCTGCTCCAGCGGCGGTTCGCACTTGACCGTGAGATTACGCCATCGGGCAATAAAGTCGGTGTTGCTTTCATTCTTCCCCGGCTTGGTCCTCACAAGGTCGGCAATGGAGATTTTATCACTGACACTCATGAATCTTTGCCGGAACAGAGACTCCATTTGGGCAAAGGTAATGACAGACCCGTCCGGTATACTCGCATACCAGTCGAAGGCGACGCCGGTCAAGCTGTTGACAAACTGACGAAGAAGGAGCGCGTCATTGCCCCCTGTATTTCCGCACGATGCTTTGAAGTGGGCGACGTGCTGGTTTGCATTCCCCGTTCCATCAAATCTTCCGAACTTAGGAATGACGTAGCCGCTTGGGAACTCAATCAGATCGTATTGCGCGGGATATGGCCGCCCACTACTGCCGATTTCTTTCTGAGCCTCGGCTTCGGCCACCAATGTTTTAACCTTGCTGGTGACCAAATCCATTATCCGATCCTGTGTTAGCGGGATGGTGCTATCTGGGGCCAAGGCGTCCCCAGAAGCGGAGTGTGGCCGGCTTTCATGTGGCTCGACCAGTCTTGGACCCGAAGGAACAGGCATTGGCTGCCTCGGATTGTCATCACCCGGCTGATTACCAGCGGCTTGTGCTTGATTGGGAGGCGCTCGAGCAATTTGAGCCGTAAGCTGCATCACCACGTTCGTTAAGTCGTCAATCTTCGAATAGAGCTTGGCCATCTCTTTATCTTTGCTCCTGAGCTGTTTTCGAAGCTCTTGAAGCAGCTCTTGCTCCGCAGTCCTGGGGCGGAAAGTCGGCTCTTCCTCGCTGTCTGAGCTTGACTCTGCATGGACCGAGGGGTCTTTCTGCCTATCATCCTCATCGAGAGGGTTTTCTTCATCCAGCGGGGGCGGCTGTTCTTGGGCGGCGGCAACCACATTCAGGCTAGATTGGGCTTGGGATGTGGTGGCCCCATCCTTGCTTTTGCTGCGAAGGTTGTCGCTGGGGCGCCCGCTTTCCATATAGACCGTATGGATGATATATCCGGCCGTCTTTCTATCATTGGCGGCTGATTTCACGGATCGTTGTCTTGACCCCCTTGCTTCGGTAGCTGGTAGTCGATCGAAGTCGGCTGGCCTAACCAGGTTCTTGAATGGTGCTGGCGCTTCTTTTCTGGGTTTGCCCCGCTGCTTTCGTGAGGCACAGAGTGCTTGATAGACTCTTGAAGAGATCGTGTCATACTTTTTCTGTTGGGGCCGGGACACGTCTCTTTGTGGCACTGTTCGGACCGCTGTCTTCTTGATTCTGGCGGTCATGGAATTTTTCTGAACCCACTTTAGAGGCTCGAAGGAATTGCTGATTCTTACGTCCGACTCAGCCGTCGTCGCGGGGCAATCCTGCACTTGGAACTTCACACGATTCCATTTGGCCGAAGCCTTGGCCCGTTTGTTGGCTCGATACCTGAGCCGCTTCTGCCTTAACTTTTCTGTTCTAAGCACCTGGCAGACTTCGACTCTTTGGGAAGACGCCGCAGACCGATTGATAGAGGGCCTTGGAAATACGCCCGATTGTGCATTTGTTGGAGTCATCGCCTGAGCTCGTCCGTAACATTTGATGTTGCCTTTCGCACCGGAAGCCTTGCCCCCAGCTGGAGCGCCAGGGAGTCGTTCAGACACCATCTTAAGTTTCGGTTGTGGTGCCTTAGCAATCACAACATTCGGCCTCTTGCCCCTTGGGACCGACTTGGCCACCTGTTCCGCTGGGATTTCCGCCAGATGAGCGCTTCCGGCAGGGAAGATGATGACGGAGCCAAACTGGCGGGGCGGTTCCTCCCACTGTCGACTGAGGCTCGCGGGGATAACCACACGAGCGTTGATCTTGACCACGTACGGAATCGGGGTCACGTTGGAAGCTGAATTCGTCTGGGGAGACATTGTCGTCGAAGGTTGATTGCTGCATGGAAAAAAAAACATCATTTCAGTATAGGCAATCGATATATATATGGATTGAGTTCGCATGAACGTTTAACCCGAAATATGGGAGGAGAGATTGGTCCCACCGGGCGTGCCAGAATCTGTAGGGTGTTTTTCGTCACCCCATTGAGATGGGAATACGCGCACGCTTGTCAGGCGTACTACAGATTCTCCCTGCCTAGGGTAGGCGGGGTTTAATGATTGTGGGGATCCGAATCTCCGGCAGCCGCGGACTAAGCTGCCATTAATTACCCCTCGCCTTTGGGGCGAGGGAACCTCCGATTAACGGGTTAAACAGGGCATGCGAACTCAATGTGCAGTGTACGTGTGTTCTATTTTGAAAGGGGGGTTTTGGATATATCGGGAGCCACGCAGAGTTTTTACGGGGGTCCTGCTACCCGGATAGCGGGCTGGGGGTCAAGGGGGCTAGCAGCCCCCTTGCGGGGTTCGGGGCAGCGCCCCGGCCCGAAAATTTTTTTTGAGGGGGAGAATGTTGCGGAGTATGTATATGTGTGAATTTGTATACATATGTATATGTATATGTATGTACAAAAAAAGAGGGGGAAAAGGCATCTAAGGGATGCGTGGGGGCCAGCGCTGTGCGCTTAGGTGCTGTGCGCTCAGGCGCAAGCGCGCCACGTGTCGGCACGTGGGCGCTTTGCGCATGAGCGCTGCGCGCAGGTGAGCAAGCGCGCGCGCCACGTGTCGGCACGCGGGCGCTTTGCGCACTTGCGCAAGCGCGTAGGTGCGCAAGCGCGCGCGCCACGTGTCGGCACGCGGGCGCTTTGCGCACTTACGCTGCGCGCTGGCGAGGATAAGAGGCTTTTAGCCTAAAAAAAAAGATTTCTCAAAAGAGAAATCAAAGAGGAGTTGGACTCCTGAAAGTATTTTTTTCTTTGGGGGTTTAATGAAAGATGTTCTTCTTCTTCCTCCTCTGTTAAGCTGGATCTTGAAGATCAAGAGATGTGAGATCTCAAAATCTCTCCCTTTTGAGATCTGATGACAGATCCAAGTTCCCCTTTGTGGGTTTTGTCATGAAAAACTATTTTGTTTTGAAAAAGGAGTAAAACTCTTGATTTAATTCAAAAAAAAAGAAGAAGGTTTTGGAACCTTGAAGAAGGAAGAAAGATCTCAGATCTGAAACCTTTTTGGAGAGAGAAAAAGTTGTTAGATATTTTCATTATCTTTGCCTTTATAGACCATACATTTTACACATAGCCCCTTGGGCTTCACAAAATGGCATTTTGCCTATCCCATGGCTCATGTGCCATTTCTTTTTGCACATAAGCCATGGGCTTTACAAAAATTTGGCTTTATGCCTATTTTTCTTACATTTATCCAAAAATAAAATAAATGTAACAAAATTGTTTATTACAAAATTTTTATCTTGGCATGGGGAGGCCGGCCGCTTCATGTTTGGGCTCGACCCGAGCATGGGCCCACTGGATCCGGGCTTGGGCCCACTTGGCTTGGGGTTGACTTTGATTTTGACTTGGTCAACCGGGGTGTAAATTTTTAGCCCAACACTTTCATTCCGATAACCTTGCTCCTCCCTAGTTCTTCAAGTTTGGTAAGAAAAGATTTGAGAGATGGAGTTTTCTTCAAGAGATGGGTTCTCTTTTGATAGATTGTTTTGGAGAAGAAAGAGAGAGAGAAGATGACAGCGACCCAAAAATAACTCTCTTTTCCTTTGGATCTCTCTTGAGGAAGAAGGAGGGCTCACCTCAAGAGAGCAATAGAGACACAAAACCCTAGAATGATATGAGAGAAATTAAAGTTGTTATTTCTTCGTATGTTTAATCTTATATAGGCATATAACTTTACACATCGCCCCTTAGCCTTTACACAATTTGCATTTTGCCTTTCTCATATCCATGTGCGTATTTCTATTTGAACATAAGCCTTGGGTTTTACATAAATTTGAATTTTTGCTCATTTGCATTACATTTCACTCTTATTTGCATACAAAATTTATTTATTACAATTTTTTTTCTTTTTCTTCTTTGATGGCCGACCGATTTTTTTTGGGCTTGAGGCGGTTTGGGCGTGGACGGACTTACTTGGGCTTGGCCTCGGTTTGGTTGGACTTGGGTCCACTTGTTTAGGCCTTGACTTTTTTTATTTTGACTTTTGATTTGGCAATGGGGTGTAAATTTCGACCCCAATAGAGAGATACAACTGTATATTGTAACACACATTAATAGATTGAGCTTCCATTTTATGGACCAAAACCTGAGCTTTTGCGTTAGGTAAATTTTTTTTAACTTGATCTGTTTAAATAAGTAGGATTTGAACTTATATATATTCTAATACCATCCTAAATTTTTCACTCACTGGCACCAAAACTTCAAAGTTATGATAAACGTTGAGTGATATAATTTTATATTCCAACTGTTGCAAAGAATTAATGATCCACAACGGAAATTCAAGATCAATGTTTTAGGGTAAACTGAAAAAGACTACCAACGACAAATACCAAATCACAACGAAAAGCACAGCAATACAATAAACACAAGATTTATCCTAGTTTGATGCAGCTTTGCACTTACTCTTGCATCTGCGATGAGATCTTCCACTATAAGAAAAGTTACAAGAGATTACAGCAAACTTCTCAGAGCCCCTTAACAAAGAAATTCTCTCTCTCCCCTCTATCTGCGTCATACTTGGCTGCAACCCTACGTTTATACTTTCTATTTGGTCTCTCTCTGCGCCATACTTGGCCGCAACCCTAGCTTTGTAATTTCTATTTTGGTGGCTTAAATAAACCCTAGAGAATAGAAGCTATATATATAGAGGAAAATAAGTCCTACAGAGACTTGATTTAAGATCCCTAATTAGGTAATAACCCAATTGAAGAAAGGAAAATTTCATTGCCAAATCGTAGCCAAATTTACCTTCCCAAATCTTCGTTCTAAATTTGGAAACGGGACCCGCGCTCGAATTTGTATCACAGTCAACACCAACAATAGTTGCATTCAAACTGGAATACATGACGTCAAGCATTTTAGCTTGTAAATTAAGGCATTCCTTTTCAACTTTTTAATTCTTGATAATGCAGAGTGTATATGAAAAGGGTGGCAGGAATTTTTGGATCCACAATATAGGTCCTCTTGGTTGCCTTCCCTATGTTTTTCTTCGCGAGAAGCTCTCCCGATCGGACTTAGACTCCGTCGGGTGCAGTATTCGTTACAACAAATTGGCTCAAGAATTCAACAAGATGCTCAATGAAACAGTAGTCCGGCTTAGAAAAGAACTCACTCATGCTAGTTTTACTTATGTCGATGTCTATTCCGTCAAGTACTTGCTAATAAGCGAGGCGCAAAAGTATGGTAATGATCCTTTCAACCTTACACTCAAGTAACATCAAATATAGTAATCAAAATCGACTAGAAAAGCCCTCCTTCAAAAGAGCTTGTGTAATAATAGTCAAGCCTTTTGTCATATTTCCAGGATTCGAGCAACCGCTTGCAGCTTGTTGTGGTTATGGTGGCGGAGAATTCAACTTTGCTTTTGCTGTGAGGTGCGGAAACACTGGGTATGTTAATGGCACTGAGGTTCTGCTCGGAAAATCATGTGAAAGTCCGTCGAAGAGAATCATATGGGATGGAATCCATTATACTGATGCAGCTAACAAATGGGTTTTTGATCGGATATCAGGCAAACAATTCTCTGATCCTCCCAACTCACTGAAAACGGCTTGCCATAGAGCGGCCGCGAGCACAGAAGATTAAACAACGTTTTCTTTTCGTTGTAATACTTGTATGTTGGAAAAGAAACTAAGAATAAAACAGCATCCAAAGTCGTGATTTGTGAAATAACTAGACGAGAAGTTGCATACTTTACATGGCTTCAGGGCCATCTCTTTGGTTGATTCGCTATTTTCCATATGATCATATCTATTATTTGAAATGGTTTATTTACCCCTTGAATAACCTTTTTGCTGTTGCCGGTAGCGAACTTCTCGTGTCAAGTGAGATGAATTTTGGAACAGCAGGGAAAAGGTGGTTTTATCAATCAAATCAACCACGGTTGAAATTATAAAGATATATACCTTACATGTTCATGAAGAATACGGAGGCTTGGAAAGCATACAAGGAATAATTCTTGAAGATTATGAATTTATGATGATAATTTGATGCTGGAACAGTGAGTTAGGACGGAAATTAGGGAGAGGATTATCAGGGAGGTGATAAATAGGGAATAAACGAGACCGTTCCGAGGAATCACCCGGAGGACACTACTACAAAATTGTTCAAAAGTCACGGGGCTTTCTTCACGGTTCAAACCGTGACCACTTTATCGTCACAGTCGTAAAAGAATTAGTCACGGTATGAACCGTGACCAAATGCATAATGTGGCGGGCCCCACAGCTGTAACACCCGAGCCCAATAATACTATTTATATTACTAGTTGAGGGTTGTATATTGCTCATTCCAATTTTCCTGATTTTCTGGTGTTTATTGCTAAATTTTAACCGGTTAAGTCATTTTGGCACATAACAAATTTTAACTCCTAAAATGAAATTTAAGATGTCCATGTTGGCCTACTCGTCGCCACTAGTCGCGTTGTAGCGTCCGCGTGTCGAGATTCTGTCTCGTTTGGCTAAACGGGCAAGTTTGGACGACTACGTGCGCGTGCAAGTGTCCGACTTGGGGGTATGCATTTTAATCATTAAACACCTCTTTTCAAAATTTGGAACCCGCTTAAAATCCTATAATTTGAATTTGGAACATTTGGGCGCAACCCGGGCTCGATTTGGAAATGTTTCATTTCGCGCCAAAAGGCCCATTTAATTTAATATACTAAAACTAAAATATATATACGAATAAAATCCTTAACAGCTAAATCCTCTCAAATCCTTATCCAAATAATTCCCTACCTCCCTCCAGCCAATCACAGCACGAGATTACACCGCGTGGGCCCCTCCCATTTTTCCCTATCTCACTCTTTCTCTCTCCAATCTCCCTCTCTCTCTCTTCCTCTATAAATTTAAATGCATGCAGCCGCCTTCCCCCAACCCACCTTCTCCAGGAGGAACACCCCGCAAACCCTAACCCTAGCCCTCGTACTCGCGCAGCCCACCATCGCCACCGCGACCTCGCCGTCGCCGTCAGCACCCTCAACCTAGCCGCACCCTCCTACCCTTCCTTCCTCCTCTCCTCCCATCTTCCCGGGCCTGTAGCACAACCCCGACGCTACACCAGCGTGCAGGGTGCGCCGTCGCCGCCGTCTCTCACCGCCGCCGACACCAAGATCCTTCTCCCTTCCTCCTCGTCGCGACCTCGTCGACGCCTTCATCCTCCCTTCGCCGGACCACCAGCAAACCCGAGCCCAACCCTGCACCATCTCCAGTTCGCCGGAGAAGCCCCGGTCGACCCTCCTCGTCGTCGCCTGTGCCACCGCCGACCACTTCCTCTCCCCTGAGACCAGAACCCGGCCCGTACATCCCCTCAGCACTGCACCACCACCTTTCCAGCGACCCGGGAAACTTTCCAGCCCTCGCCACATCTCCTGTTCACCGCCGGCGCGTCCATCGCCGTCGAGCCCGTCGTGGCTGTCCCTGGTATCTCTCGGTGAGCATCCCTATCTCTCCTGTATGCAAAGTCTTCACCCCCGCTGATCGCATTGAGTCTTTTGTCTGTTGCTAACTTGTTGTCGCGTTTTGCCGGAATCCGACGTGCCGTCTCGGCGAACCCGACGCTCCAGCGAAGCCCCCTGGTCCGTGTGATCCCGTTGTTCGCTGTTGGGACCTGATCCGTGGCCCGTGCTAGCATATCGTGCTTTCTGCCGACATCGCATCCGTGTTCCAGTTTGCAGACCGTCGAGGCAAGTATCTGAATACTTGCTCTAACATGCTAGCGTGCGAGATCTAGTCTTGCCACGCAATTGAACTCATACTATTTAATACCACAACTTAATGATGGCATTTGATATCGTATTATTGCTGTTATCTTTATAGTGGAATCGTTACAACAGTTCCTCGTAATTAATTAACCCACATCAATCCATGCTTTAACTAAATAAAACGACTGAATCATATCTGCTTAAACTGTTAAATCATTCATGAGACAATTACTATATTTAGTATAATTTCATGTAGTTTCCTTAATTTATAATTGTGGATATTGCTTTACCTTGTGGCTATTGCACCCTAAAGATGATTGAACCTGTTAATAAGAGAATACAAAACATCACTGTGGTTATATGGAATATTGTGGTTAATTACTGTTTCTTGCTGTTGTTCATTATTGATTGTATACCTGTTGTGAGCACTTACCCGATTGCACGATATATTGACCTGACCCTGCTACACCTGACATATACATACATACCGACTCATCCTGTTGTACCATGACATAACTTGTCTCACGATTTCATGCCTAATGCCGACAAACCTGACCATTCCTGCTGTCGATCCAGACAGACCTACTTTTACTTGACTTTGTGTTGGCATTAGTCCTTGACTACTGAATACCTGACCTGACATACATAGCTTGGGGGTATGGGGAAATCAAAGATGAACCTGACTTGTAACTCGACAGTTCACTACCGTTCGAGTGTACACATTCCTTTCTGTGCCTAACGGCATGTCTCGGTTTCAGCCGAGAATATTGTGGCCGTGATCCCGGGTATGTACGGGGTAATACCGAGTGTACACCTTCCTATTCTGTGCCTAACGGCATGTCTCGGCTGCCGCCGAGAATATTGTGGCCGTGGTCCCGGGTATGTACGGGATACTAATACTTTCCTATTCTGTGCCTTACGGCATGTCTCGGCCGCCGCCGAGAAATATTGTGGCCGTGGTCCCGGGTATGTACGGGATACTATTGGGTTACATCGACGATTCATCAATTGATTTCAAAGACTATAAAGTAGAAAACCTGATAGGACAGTTTAGTCACCTTTGCACATTACCCTGCTTGTTATCTCTTATTATTGCTTTATTCATGTTCATACTTGCATTGCTTATTACCATGTTTATGCTATATACTTGATGTTTTGACGCGCTGACGTCTGGGTTTTGCATGGCCCAGATTCCGTACCTTTGTCGACGACCGAGCAGGAGTACTTCAGCCAGCAGGCTGAACAGTGAGTCCTTAGGGTTTAGTTTATTTATTTCTGTTCATTTCCAGATGTGAGCCCGCATTATGGGACGTACTGTTTATTCATTGTATTGGATCATTAGCTTCCGCACTTATTGTTTATTGATTCTTGTTATTATGGATTTGGACATGTATTAGTTTAGTTTATTTTACTGTTCTTGATATCTCTACAACCGTAATGTGACTGTGGACGGATGCGTCCTACCCACAGGTAGCATGGTTGGCTATGTCACGTGCCCAATTTTGCGTACTCTGGGAAGCGGGGCATGACATGGTTCTTTTGGTATCAGAGACATAGGTTAATTGGGTTGATTCTTTGTAGTTGGGTATTGCACCCGATACACGAATCATAGTACCCGTGATTAGGAAACATGTCCAGCCACCTTGACCATTTTACCATCCTTGAATCATTCTTCCGGATCATGTCGACATGCAAACTTACTTTGCATTGTCAACTCGAAAACCTGATTTCTTGTTATCCCTAGGACTTGGGCGACTTGGGTGGAGTTAAGTAATTGCGGCTATGATACCGCGGCATAGCTACAATGCGGTACTCTATTTAAGTATCTTGGAGTTCTAGCCTCGATCTATATTCAGAATCTATCTCATGCTAATATTGGGTGTTTTGAGTTCAGGATTATGACAGGTAAGAAGTTGAAGACGTACCGGAGGTGTGTGAACGAAGCCGCCGTGCTTGAAGTGATAAGAGAAATACTGGAAATCAAAGAAACAGACCGAGCTGATCCAGCAGCACGCGGACTTGTTTCAGGAAGGTTTGCAGATCGTTCAGCAGTCTGTAAACGAAGTTGGAACTAGACCAGTCGACCGAGTGAGGACCGTGGCAGATTTCAGACATTTGGGTCCTACTACTTTCACTGCTCTGGAGGAGCCGTTGTCAGCCGAGCCGTGGCTAGTGACACGGAGAATTTGCTGATTGCGACACAGATTCCAGAGTACAAAGGAGTTGATGTGGTGCGCATTCAGTTAGTGGATTACGCCCGAGAGTAATGGCTTGTGGAGGAGACCCGCTTGCCCAAGCCGATCAGTTGGGCGAAGTTTTTCTAATAACCCCTGGAGAAGTTCTTCCCGCAGACTGCGCGGAGGAAAGGGAAGAAATTTATCGGACTAAGGCAGAATGGAGCAACCGTGGACGTGCATGCAGCGGAGTGGACGAGACTCAGTAGTCTCGCTGGACCTTTCACGGCCAACGATGCAGACAGCAGTTGCGGTAAGGAAGCAGTTCTGTCGGGCCAGTCGAGTTTAGGGCTAGGCCGACCAACAATGTTCTTGCGGCTATGGTAGTGGAGAGTAATGAAGAGCCGGCAGTGTCCGCGACTTTATGGATGTGTTTGAAGATATTTCGGGCTTACCGCCGAAGCGAGATGTGGAGTTTGCGATGGACCTTATTCCTGGTACAGCGCCAGTATCAAAATCTTATTATCCGATGGCATCGGTGGAATTGGAAGAAGTTAAGAAACAAGTGGGTGAATTACTCGAGAAGGGATGAATTCGAAGCAGCAACTCACCTTGGGAAGCTCCAGTTCTTTTAGTGAGGAAGAAGGATCGCACTGCAGACGCTGAGACAAGAGAAGTTATTTGCGAAGATGAGTAAGTGTGAATTCTGGCTGGAAGAAGTGAAGTTTCTGGGGCATGTCGTGTCGGGCGATGGAATCGCCGTCGATCCCGAAAAGATTGCAGCAGTTCGAGATTGGCCTATTCCGAAGAATGTTGCGGAGATAAGGAGTTTTCTTGAACTCGCCGGATACTACAGAAGATTTGTGGAGAACTTCGCTCGCGTAGCCGAGCCGTTAACCAAGCTCACGCGAAAGGAGGTACCGTTTGTCTGGACGGATGGATGTGCATTGGCCTTCGAGACGTTGAAGCAGAAGTTGATAACCGCCCCGATCCTGACCGTACCGGATAATTCAGGAGGACTGGTGATTCATAGCGACGTATCTGGAAAGGGATTGGGATGTGTTTTAATGCAGAACGGGAAAGTCGTCGCTTACGCATCGAGACAACTGAAGACTCATGAGAAGAACTATCCGACTCATGACTTAGAGCTTGCAGCCGTGATCTTCGCCCTGAAGATTTGGAGACACTACCTATTGGGCGAGAGAGTCGAAGTCTTTACAGATCACAAGAGTTTGAAATATGTGTTCACTCAGAAGGAGTTGAACATGAAGCAACGCAGATGGTTGGAGCTGATGGCCGACTATGACCTTGATCTTAAGTACCACCCGGGAAAAGTTAACGTCGTGCCAGATGCGCTAAGTCGGTTACCAGCAATTCAGGTTTTGACCGCACAAAGGGAGATCATTGAGGATTTTCGGAGATTTGACTTGGAGGTTGTGCTACCACATACTACAGGACAGTTTATGCAGTTGCAAGTACAATCGTCCTTAGTTGAGAAGATTAAAGCGGCACAATCGCAGGATCCTAGACTGCAAAAGTTTCGAGAGCAGGTTGAAGCCGGACTACGAACCGATTTACTGATCCACGAAGACGGTTCGTTGAGATATGGTGGTCGTATGTGTGTACCAAAGGGAGATGTGCGTGAAGAGCTTATGAAGGAGGCACACAGTTCAGCTTACTCTGTACATCCAGGAGGGACAAAGATGTACCGAGACATTCGACAGCACTTCTGGTGGGAAGGTATGAAACGGGAAATTGCTCGCTTCGTGGCTAAGTGCTTGGTGTGTCAGCAAGTCAAGGCTGAACACCAAAGGGTTGCTGGTTTATTGCAACCATTTCCAATTTCTCAGTGGAAGTGGGAACATATAACCATGGATTTCGTGACAGCTTTACCGCGGAGTCCAAAGGGCAACAATGCAGTATGGGTGATTGTCGATCGGTTGACCGAGACAGCTCACTTTATTCCTTTTCGGGTTGGTCAATCGACAGAGACTTTGGCAGAGCGGTACATGCAGGAGATTGTCAGATTTCATGGAGTACCGGTAAGCATCGTGTCCGACCGGGACACTCGGTTCTTGTCGCACTTTTGGAGGAGTTTACAAGAAAGTTTGGGGACTCGATTGAAGTTTAGCACAGCTTATCATCCTCAGACTGATGGACAATCGGAGAGAACGATCCAGACTCTTGAAGATATGTGGAGAGCATACATGTTAGACTTCAAGGGTTCTTGGGAGGATCATCTACACCTGGTGGAGTTTTCGTACAACAACAGCTTCCAAGCAACTATTCAGATGGCCCCGTTTGAAGCACTGTATGGTCGTAAGTGCCGTTCACCTGTTTGTTGGGATGATGTTGGTGAACGAAGGTTACTAGGACCAGATTTGGTGGTACAGACAGTCGAGAAGGTGAATACAATCAGGAAGCATATGAAGGCAGCTCAAGACAGACAGAAGAGTTGGGCCGACACGTCAAGAAGACCTCTAGAGTTCACCGTGGGTGATTTGGTATTCCTGAAGATATCACCGACTAGAGGAGTGATTCGCTTTGGAAGTCGGGGAAAGCTTAGCCCCCGATTCGTTGGACCCTTCGAGATATTGGAGCGTGTTGGAGAGGTATCGTACCGGTTGGCGTTACCACAGTCATTAGCAGGAGTTCACGACGTGTTTCATGTGTCTCAACTACGGAAGTATGTTCGTGATGAGACTCATGTCTTGGATCATTCGGAGTTGACTGTGCGAGAGGACCTGACTTTTGAAGAGCGACCAGTCGAAATCAAGGATCGAAGAGAAAAGGTTCTTAAGAACAAGGTTATCCCTCTTGTGTTAGTTTCTTGGGGTAACCGATCGCATGGAGAATCTACGTGGGAGCGAGAAGACGAGATCCGGCAGAAATTCCCTCACCTTTTCCAGTAGTTAGCTATCTTGTATTCTTGGAATTTCGAGGACGAAATTCTTTTTGTAGTTGGGTATGATGTAACACCCGAGCCCAATAATACTATTTATATTACTAGTTGAGGGTTATATATTGCTCATTCCAATTTTCCTGATTTTCTGGTGTTTATTGCTAAATTTTAACCGGTTAAGTCATTTTGGCACATAACAAATTTTAACTCCTAAAATAAAATTTAAGATGTTCATGTTGGCCTACTCGTCGCCACTAGTCGCGTGGTAGCGTCCGCGTGTCGAGATTCTGTCCCGTTTGGCTAAACGGGCAAGTTTGGACGACTACGTGCGCGTGCAAGTGTCCGACTTGGGGGCATGCATTTTAATCATTAAACACCTCTTTTCAAAATTTGGAACCCGCTTAAAATCCTATAATTTGAATTTGGAACATTTGGGCGCAACCCGGGCTCGATTTGGAAATGTTTCATTTCGCGCCAAAAGGCCCATTTAATTTAATATACTAAAACTAAAATATATATACGAATAAAACCCTTAACAGCTAAATCCTCTCAAATCCTTATCCAAATAATTCCCTACCTCCCTCCAGCCAATCACAGCACGAGATTACACCGCGTGGGCCCCTCCCATTTTTCCCTATCTCACTCTTTCTCTCTCCAATCTCCCTCTCTCTCTCTCTTCCTCTATAAATTTAAATGCATGCAGCCGCCTTCCCCCAACCCACCTTCTCCACGAGGAACACCCCGCAAACCCTAACCCTAGCCCTCGTACTCGCGCAGCCCACCATCGCCACCGCGACCTCGCCGTCGCCGTCAGCACCCTCAACCTAGCCGCACCCTCCTACCCTTCTTTCCTCCTCTCCTTCCATCTTCCCGGGCCTGTAGCACAACCCCGACGCCACACCAGCGCGCAGGGTGCGCCGTCGCCGCCGTCTCTCACCGCCGCCGACACCAAGATCCTTCTCCCCTCCTCCTCGTCGCGACCTCGTCGACGCCTTCATCCTCCCTTCGCCGGACCACCAGCAAACCCGAGCCCAACCCTGCACCATCTCCAGTTCGCCGGAGAAGCCCCGGTCGACCCTCCTCGTCGTCGCCTGTGCCACCGCCGACCACTTCCTCTCCCCTGAGACCAGAACCCGGCCCGTACATCCCCTCAGCACTGCACCACCACCTTTCCAGCGACCCGGGAAACTTTCCAGCCCTCGCCGCATCTCCTGTTCACCGCCGGCGCGTCCATCGCCGTCGAGCCCGTCGTGGCTGTCCCTGGTATCTCTCGGTGAGCATCCCTATCTCTCCTGTATGCAAAGTCTTCACCCCCGCTGATCGCATTGAGTCTTTTGTCTGTTGCTAACTTGTTGTCGCGTTTTGCCGGAATCCGACGTGCCGTCTCGGCGAACCCGACGCTCCAGCGAAGCCCCCTGGTCCGTGTGATCCCGTTGTTCGCTGTTGGGACCTGATCCGTGGCCCGTGCTAGCATATCGTGCTTTCTACCGACATCGCATCCGTGTTCCAGTTTGCAGACCGTCGAGGCAAGTATCTGAATACTTGCTCTAACATGCTAGCGTGCGAGATCTAGTCTTGCCACGCAATTGAACTCATACTATTTAATACCACAACTTAATGATGGCATTTGATATCGTATTATTGCTGTTATCTTTATAGTGGAATCGTTACAACAGTTCCTCGTAATTAATTAACCCACATCAATCCATGCTTTAACTAAATAAAACGACTGAATCATATCTGCTTAAACTGTTAAATCATTCATGAGACAATTACTATATTTAGTATAATTTCATGTAGTTTCCTTAATTTATAATTGTGGATATTGCTTTACCTTGTGGCTATTGCACCCTAAAGATGATTGAACCTGTTAATAAGAGAATACAAACATCACTGTGGTTATATGGAATATTGTGGTTAATTACTGTTTCCTGCTGTTGTTCATTATTGATTGTATACCTGTTGTGAGCACTTACCCGATTGCACGATATATTGACCTGACCCTGCTACACCTGACATATACATACATACCGACTCATCCTGTTGTACCATGACATAACTTGTCTCACGATTTCATGCCTAATGCCGACAAACCTGACCATTCCTGCTGTCGATCCAGACAGACCTACTTTTACTTGACTTTGTGTTGGCATTAGTCCTTGACTACTGAATACCTGACCTGACATACATAGCTTGGGGGTATGGGGAAATCAAAGATGAACCTGACTTGTAACTCGACAGTTCACTACCGTTCGAGTGTACACATTCCTTTCTGTGCCTAACGGCATGTCTCGGTTTCAGCCGAGAATATTGTGGCCGTGATCCCGGGTATATACGGGGTAATACCGAGTGTACACCTTCCTATTCTGTGCCTAACGGCATGTCTCGGCTGCCGCCGAGAATATTGTGGCCGTGGTCCCGGGTATGTACGGGATACTAATACTTTCCTATTCTGTGCCTTACGGCATGTCTCGGCCGCCGCCGAGAATATTGTGGCCGTGGTCCCGGGTATGTACGGGATACTATTGGGTTACATCGACGATTCATCAATTGATTTCAAAGACTATAAAGTAGAAAACCTGATAGGACAGTTTAGTCACCTTTGCACATTACCCTGCTTGTTATCTCTTATTATTGCTTTATTCATGTTCATACTTGCATTGCTTATTACCATGTTTATGCTATATACTTGATGTTTTGACGCGCTGACGTCTGGGTTTTGCATGGCCCAGATTCCGTACCTTTGTCGACGACCGAGCAGGAGTACTTCAGCCAGCAGGCTGAACAGTGAGTCCTTAGGGTTTAGTTTATTTATTTCTGTTCATTTCCAGATGTGAGCCCGCATTATGGGACGTACTGTTTATTCATTGTATTGGATCATTAGCTTCCGCACTTATTGTTTATTGATTCTTGTTATTATGGATTTGGACATGTATTAGTTTAGTTTATTTTACTGTTCTTGATATCTCTACAACCGTAATGTGACTGTGGACGGATGCGTCCTACCCACAGGTAGCATGGTTGGCTATGTCACGTGCCCAATTTTGCGTACTCTGGGAAGCGGGGCGTGACAACAGCCCTGACGCGATAAAACCCAATCCCTCACCCAAAATTCCCTTGATCGATCAGCCCTAATTTTTTCCCTCCCCCTGCCCCAAAAATTTCCCCCCTAATTTCTCCCGCTCCTTGTCACCGTTGATCGATCGAAACCCTCCGATGTCGAGGATCCTCTCCTCCTCTTCTCCGGAGCTCGAAACCTGCCTCCGGAGCTCTCCGCCATCGCTCGAAACCGCCCTGGCCGCTGCCTCCGGAGCTCAAAGCTCGCCGCCGCTCGATCGAGCTCGTCGAAGCTCAACACTGGTCAAAGCTTGCTCGTCGAAGAGGTAAGTATAAATTAACCATTTAAATTTTTATTTTTTTTTAATTTTAATTGTTTTGCTCGATTGATCCCACAAATTTTGTCGACGGAAATGTTGCTGCTGTTGCTGCTGCTATTGGTGTTGCTGCTATTTTTGTTATTGTTGTTGTCAAGCCCCCCTTGAGTTGGCCGGCCGGATATTGATTAGGGTTTGGGTTTCGGTTGGGGGTTAATTAGGCCGGCCGGGTTAGGGTTAGGATTTTGGGGTTAGGGCGGGGTTAGGGGTATGATTAGGGTTAGGGTTAATTATGGGTAATGGTTAGGGTTAGGTTTAAGGTCCGGGTTCAGGTAATTTGGCAATTTTTTGTAGGTAATTTATTGAAAAGCAACAACAATTTACGGTATTTTAGTGAAAAACAACAATAGTTAATGGTATTTGAGTGAAACTTATCGTAATTTAGTTATTTCAAGTATATGAATGGTTTATTTAAATTTGTTAAGGTAGTTTAGTGAAAAACAACAATAATTAAGGTTATTTTAGTGTACATTACTGAAATTGAAAGAACAAGTTGCTTAGGACCCCCGTTAAGGTAATTTAGTGACAAAACAACAATAGCCAAAGGTAGTTTAGTGAAACATTATAAGGTATTTTATAGTAATTTAATAAATGTGTGCCCGTGCTTGTGTGTGTATGTGTGCGTGCATACACACACACAAGCACACACACACACACACACACACACAAGAGCACACGCACTTACACACAGAGAAAGAGAGACATACAAACAAGACCAAAACTTAATTCATCATTATTCTTCTCTACATAGAACTCTTGTCAAATCCCACCTTAACCCCAAACCTAATCCCAAATATACACACTCAGATATACACAAACAGACACACACATATACACATATGAATAAGGCTAAACCCTAATTCATCATCATTCTCCTCTACATTGAACTCTTGTCAAATCCCACCCTAACCTTTTCCCTAAATCCAAAATCTTAAACTCGATTAAGAAAATCCTTATCTTTTAAAAAAATTATCCTAAACTTAGAACTTCAAAACCTTGTAGTTGAAACGTAAACGTAAAACTAATTGAAATCAAATCCTAAACTAAGTGTATGATTTTCGATGATAATATGAAATTTTCATATTCTCATCGATAATTAATCATATGTGAAAATGAAAACGTGACTTAGTTCCTGTCTATCGGTTAATATACGTTTGGTGTTCGTAATGACATAAAACTACACGAAGTTGTTAAACACCAGACGTTATCGTTCAGTTTCTAATAACCATCATGTAGTCTATGTAACGAGAATTAATATTCGATCGTATGATAACCGATAGATTTGTCCCGTATGGACAGGTTAGGAATGTATAAAGCAGAAATCTGCATTCACTTGTGTTTTTCATTCGTTTCGGGATATTTCGTCGGTACCTTTCCACTGGTTCTCCGTGTACAACAATAGATTAGATGTTCGTTTCAATGGTGTTTACAGTATTGAAACGATTATCTGTTCTATTACGGTGTATTCGGAGAACAGCGGGAAGGTGCTGCCAAACTTTTCTCGAAACGGATGAAAGTACAAGTGAATGGGTGTATACTTTATATATTCTTAATAAGATAGGTACCTTACCCTTACAGCCGTTATTCTCGATATCCAATAAAGAACATTTAATATTATCATCATCTTTCTTGGAAGAGAAAAAGAAAAAAACTGTGGATCTGTTGAATAGAAGAATTCAATTCTCGAGTTTTGAGATTAGAAGGAGAAAGTTCTCAATTGGAGTTTGAGAAGAGCCCAATCCAATAACAATTGAAACCAAACTTAACGAAGTCGTCAATTAAATCTAACACTAACGCTCCTTATTATCCGTCTATCTCGTATTTGTCATAAAATCTTAATTCCACGACTCTTATCTATAGGAACCTTGCTATGTTCCATTTTCTTCCAATATAGCATTCACGTACCTCCACGACAAGAGTTGGATGTACGTCGACGTTTCCTCGAGAGCCACTGATTTTTTTCTTAACGGTGTTTACTTTTTCACCGATTTTGCCTATGCACGTCTTTGGATACCGAAAGAGCATGAAATCTATTGTCCTTTCTATAAGTGTATGAACACGTGATTACAGAAGAAGTCGGATGTTGAGTTACATATCATGAAAAACAGTTTCGTTTGAGATTACACTAAGTGGGATATTCACGAAGAAAAGAACGATGGAAGCCCAGTGCAAGAGACGGCAAACAAATTCATTGAAGTGGAAACCGAAGAGTGGTAAGGGATAGTAGAAGAAGAGGAGGAAGAGGAGGAATGGCAGTGTGAAGAAGACGAAACCGTCGAAGACGATGATGTTGTGTTCGCATCGGTCGATGACATGGATGGGCTTATAAATACCGCTGGACTTTCTTATGATACGGAAAGCACTGGACCCACGTTATTAGAGAAGTACAAGGCTTCCTCGAGAATCCCTCTATATTCAAAATGCAAAGGGTTTTCGATACCATCCTTTTTTCGTACGTCTCTTCCAAATTAAGTGCAAGAACAGATGGAGTGAGCAATCTTTCACCGATCTCCTAGCATTGCTGAAGGAAACTTTTCCCAATGGAAATGAAGTGCCACTGAGCTGGTACAAGGCACAAAAAATAATCACAAATATCGGCCTAAAGTGTAAGAAGATACATGCATGCGAGAATGACCGCGTTTTGTTCCGAAAAGAACACGTTGCACTCAAAAGCTGCCCAGTGTGCGGGAAAAGCTGATTCAAGCTTAAGAAAGACTCCCGTTCGAGTGATGTGCCCGTGAAGATTCTTTGTCATTTTCCGTTAATATCGAGCTTGCAACAGTTATTTATGTGTGAGGAGACGACGTCCAAAATGCAGTGGCACCATAAAGCGTCTCGTGAAGAGGGAAAAATGAATCATCCTAGAGATTCGATATCGTGGAAAGTTTTAGATAGAAAACATCTTTCGTTCAGCACAGACCCTCATAACATGAGGCTGAGGATTGCGAGCGATGGTTTCAGTCCATTTGGGATGGTTCACGGCGGGCGTACTCACAATACTTGGCCCGTTGTGGCGACTATATACAACCTGCCGTCATGGGGGGCTATGATGCAGTCTTATTTTATGTTGGCACTTTTAATCGACGGTCCCTCGTCTCCTGGGAAAAATATCGACGTGTACCTTCAACCTTTGATCGATGAGTTAAACTTGTTGTGGGAACCTAGTGTGTGAACTTATGACGCAGATGGTAAAAATTTTTTTCATATGCGTGCTGCTTTGTTATGGACGATTAATAATTTTCTTGCCTACGGCATGCTGTCGAGGTGGACAACTCAAGGTAAGCTTGTCTGCCCTGGTTGTCATATTCGTACGAGCAGCGTACGCTTGAAGTTTAGCGGGAAAGAGTCGTTTATGGGCCACCGACGATTCTTACCTATAACTCACAGATTCAGAAGGAATAAAGAAATGTTCAATGGCAAGACGGAGACCGGTATGCCTCCTGAATCATTGTCCAGTAACGACATACTGCAACAATGGAAAGGTTATCAGAATATCATAATCAGAAAGAAACAGAACAAAGATACAATGCCATGCCCATCTGGCTGGAAGAAGCTTAGTGGTTTATTTTAGCTTCCGTATTGGTCCGATCTACCGCTACGCCACAGTTTAGATGTCATGCATATCGAGAAGGGCGTCTTCGAGCACATCATCAATCTTCTGCTATGTAAGGATGGAAAAATGAAGGACAATCTCAACGCCGGTCGTGATTTGACGAATTTGGATAGTTTGTCCATTAGAAAAGAATTGCAATCTCAGCCTGTGGCTGGTAAACCGGGTTATTACGAGATCCCATCAGCAATCTACAACATGAACAAAAAGGAGAAGCGGCGGCTTTTGGGTGTGTTGAAAGAATTGAAAGTCCCCGACGGTTTCTCATCAAACATTTCCAAACAGGTGCAGGTAGAAAACGGAAAAATCGTAGGATTCATGAGTCAGGATTACCACATATTGATGCAGCATCTGCTTCCTTTATGCCTCAGAGCATTGGTAAAACCAGAAATTGGTCTCGTGCTTAACGACTTTTGCACGTATTTCCGCCAATTGTGTTCCAAAAACGTGGACGTCAATGAGATAGCAGAGCTCGAAAAAGACATTCCTTTGATCCCTGCAAACTCGAAACTATCTTTCCACCTTCTTTTTTCAACATTATTGTTCACTTGTCCGTCTATTTGGCAACCGAGGTCAGGATTGGCGGTCCGGTTCATTACCGTTGGATAAATCCAATCGAGAGGTATTATTGACGTTTATTATTCATCATTTAAATTGCATAGAATTATCATGAATTATTAATTTATTTCATTTTCAACAGATATCTGTTAACTTTAAAAAACTATATCCGCAATAAGCATCGTCCTGAAGGTTCGATTGCTCAAGGTTATCTCCTGTAAGAAGCCACGTCTTTCTGTGCTCGTTTCTTGAACGACGATGTCAGGACGAAGCTAAACAAACCCCAGAGTGTTCCTAACGGTCCAATTGGAGCAGGAAGGCTAAAAAGCATGTCTTATGATCTCGCGGCCAGTGTACATGCGTACATCTTGATAAACAGCGATTGTTTTACTAAATATTTATAGTAAGTGTTTATTATTTCATCGTTTTAAACGTTCAAAATTAAATTTAATCTAATTAATACAACTTTATATTAATGAACATAGCACACAAAGATATACTCACGAGATCGAATCTTAGGACATTGTCGAATGATAGGATCGAAGAAGAACAGAGGCGCACTTTCGCCACTTGGTCTATAAAAGAAATGAACGAACAATTGAATCGTGGAAAGCACGTTGATAGAGAGGTCCACGACCTTTTAAACAGTCCAACAATCACAGTTAGGTTTTACAACGGGTACGGGGTATCCAGATATAAATTTGAGGTAGAAAGTACGGAACGTATTACAGCTACACAAAATAGTGATATCGCAACCGTCTACGAGGATAGAAATCCCTACTACGGTACTCTTAAGGAAGTTATAGCGGTCTCATACCAGCATACGTCTGTCCCATTTTATATATTCCATTGGAGATGGTACGATACCAAGACTGACTGGGGTATGAAGGTCGATCAATACGGTCTAATTTTGGTAAACACCAAACGGATGTTACCAAAATATGACAGCTTTATCTTTTTCACAATGGCAACACAAATATATTATTCTCGGGACTTGCAGAAGATTGACTGGGATGTTGTTTGTCGTTGGAAATCGAGAGATTATTATAACGTGCCGATGTGGATTAGCTCTGAAGATGAGAGCGACGATGAAGATCTCGTGTTAACACGTCTCGGTCCATCTATTGAACATTCCAGGGATCCAAACTATTCTGCACCGTCCATCCATACGTTTGTAAGAAGTGATATCGGCCAATTGATTGTCATGGATCAAGATTTTGAGAATCCACCTAACGAATCTTCAAATAATGTACTGTCACGCCCCGCTTTCCAGTGTATGGCGAAGGGGACGCAGCGAGGTCCGCTACGTATGTACTCAGAAGTACATACGCTAATCGTAGCTAAGCAATATAGAAAAAATACACAAGAGACAAGAGTATAAAAGAACAGCAACTTTTATTTATTAACATTCTTTGTACAATGCATGAAAAAGGAAATACATCTGAAATAAAAATGCCTAAACATTGGCATAACAGGAAATGGAAAGTACTGAAAAGAAAAGTGTACAATGAAATTATACTGCTGGGTCTTCGGCAAAATGCTCCAAATCTTCTTGTGATGGCTCAACTTCCGCCGGGTCCAAGTCACCTGACGACATTCAAAGAAAAGAGAAACAGAATGTCGTCAGCGAACAGATCGCTCGGTAAGTCCCAAAGGTAAGAGGGAAGTAGAGAAGACAGAAGAAACATTTTTAAAATGTAAACTATTGTTGTAATATTATGTTAACGCTGTTGTTTGTAGCTTGGTACAGAAGAATGCCAGTGTATACGAGGGGAGTCTCACTTGCCAGAGACTAGGGTACGTGTAGTACAAGGAACCGTTATGCCACGGTACAACAGCAATGGGATTCAGGTTAGGTGTATTAATCTGACCACCTCGTGCCACCTTTAACACCTTCCGTACCAATCTACCCCTTAAACCCCGTAGTATTGTTGTATTGTAAAAATGGTATAGATTGCATGATCGATTGACTGACTGACCGAAACCATGATATCAGGAAACGGTTATAACCGTAGAGTCATGTAAATGGAATACTGGGAATCATGTAAAAGGAATATCCATGGTTCGGTTCAATCAGGTTATATAGATTGTTAACTGGATTCAGGGATTCATGTATTCATCTTGAGTTGAAATATAAAGAATATAGATTGACTTGAATCATTTTCAAGTCAGAAATAGTCAGACTCTAACCCGAGTCAGACTAAAAGAAAAGTAATTGGAAGTTCAATATTTGTTAGGGGCCTTATTGTAATTTATAAAACTTGAGGGGGTTTTATGTAAAAATACTATTGTATAGTTTTCAAAATACACCTCAAATATTTAATATTCGTCTTTATAGTTATAATGAGTGTGAATTTTATTTGTGTTATTCTAGTGAATATATCTTAATAAAAGTATTAATTGATTTATTTGAAACTCAGGGTATTTTAATGTAACTTTTAAACTTGGAATTTTAGAATAAGATGGAAACTTTATCTTATGATAAAATAGGTGTTTAAATGATAATTAAATATATATTAATACAAGAATAAATATTTTATTTTCCAAAAATCACATTTTTCTTAAATGCCGTATTTTAAACCTTTCGAGACCGAATGCTCCTTGCGGAGGTCTGAATCTCGTACTACTAGCCCGCGGGTGCACGATGAACCGTACTATCCCTAACGGGTTCCCCAAAAGTGGGTTGTAGCGGCGCTTTGCTTAGGTTTAACAAATACTATTCATTTAGGAAAACGGTTTTATAAGTATAAGGTATTTATTTGTAAAAAGGTATAAATTTTCGTATTTTAGTTTCTAAGGTTTCCTAAGCCAATTAGCCTATTTCTAAGGTCTAAACGACAAGTCATTAGAAGCCTCAAATCGCCTCTTCACCGTCAATTGCGGCCAGGTAAGTGCCAGGTAAGTGGGAAGGAACCACAGTCGTGGGCCTAATTAAAAACCACTAGCCTAGACACACTTGCCTAGACACCACAAGACAGTTTAGATAAACGATCGATGTCCATGACATATCGTGTTTTCATTTTAAAAGATTTATTTAGAATTGTGTACAACTTAAAGCTTTTATAAAAGGTTTATAAAGAATATGGTATTTTAGTGAAAAGTCCTGTATTTTCGTATTCTATATTTTTAACGATATCAATTAAAGGTTATATTTGTGTGTGTGTAGAGGTAGGTCATTACCTCGTGACTTATTTTAAGGTTTAATGAAGTTTTAAAGGTTAATTATGATATATTAAACTTGAAGGTATTAAAGTGCAAGAATACGGTATTTGAAAACGTTATCATTTCATGTGTGAAAATTCATTCAAATTGATTTCTACAAGTTTAGTGATCAAGATAAACATATTTAGGAGTGAGGGAATTGATTAAACAAAGAAAAATAAACTTCATGGTATTTTTATGAAAAGAATACGGTTTTACAAGAAAGCTATCATTTCATGTGAGAAACTTTATTTAAATTGGTTTCTAGGTGATTAATAGTCAACGTGAATATGTTAGGGTATTGTGGATTAGGTGACAAGTGAAATTTTGTAGAAAAATCGAATCGGAAATCGGTTTGTTCCGATTTCCGTCGGGTTCCATAAATCCGTATTTTTAAGAAATAGAAAGGTGAGAAGGATGGGACTTATGGGTTTAAACTCTTCTAAAGAGTAAAGAGAACTAGGGAGGAAGGCCGAGGTGGTTACGTCGCCAGTTGCTCCAAAACACGTCGCCGGAATTCCGTCAGGGCTTCGCCGGGAACTTGATTTCAAAGCACACTTCTTGTGGAAATTTCAAGAGAGTTTTTCTAGGGTTTTGGAATGAGAAGGTAGGGGGTAGGAGTCTATTTATAGGGTAGCTAGGGTAGGGTAGGTGAAGAGTCTTCTTTTATTTTAAAAAATTATAAAAATTTGATAAAAAGCATTAAAATTGACATTAAAATGGTTGTAATTAAAATTCAGAAACTGATCAAATAATTTGGAGTAAACCATGAGTTTCAGAAGGCCAAAAGACACCTTTTTCATGTTGGGACCCCGGCCGTCGGCGCAACTCCGGCCGGCGGCGCCGGCCGACCGCCGGCCGAGTTGGCCGATTCCGGCCGATTTCGGCCGGCGTTGGGTCCGGGGTCTCGTGACTAGGCTTTTGGCACGGTTCAAATTTTGGGTTCAGTTCACTATTTGGGTGTTATGACCTGTGGACTTTTGGACTTCCAGAAATTTTAAAGAAAAATGTGCTAAAAATAATGTGGGATGTGGGATTCGAACTCTGGTGGCTTGGTTCAGCAGTGCAAGGTATTACCAATGAGCTACAAGCTCCTTCTTGTAATTATTGTAAAGAGATAGATACTTAAAGTGTTAGCAGCAACATTAATACTCCAAGTATACTTCAAATTTAATTCAAATTTAGGTATACAAAATTTGGAGTTGTTACATGTACCACATAAACGTGTTAGGTAATAAAGTTAAATTGAATGTTCTAAATTGTATAATGATTATAAGTAATGAAATAGTGTTTATATATATATATATATCTGTGTGTGTGTGTGTGTGTAGGATTTGATCATGGGCGCAGGCGAAGGCACTAAACGCCACAAGAGACAGCCTATACAAGACATTCTGAGTCGATCCATACTCGCCGAAGAGACTATCCTAGACCCTCAGCATGCACGGGAGCCGCAGCAACAACACTTATCCCTAGCAGCGCTCCCCCTATTACCGCCATATCACCCTCATGGCCCCCTACTCACACTACATCGCCCCCGACTGTCCTCCCTATCCTTACTAGCGCTCATCCTATTACCGCCACATCACCCCCCATGGCCCCCCTATTCACACCACATCATCCCTGACTGTCCCCTATCCTTACTAGCGTTCCCTATACTACCGCCAGATCACCCGCAACGTTGCAGCCTCCTCCACCCTTACTAGTGCGTCAGCGTGTCCTTATACCCCCGTCACTCCTGTGCATGGTGCATAGTTTACTCATTTGAAATTTAACACATCATTATAATATAAGTGGATATTAAATCATCTAACAGTTTATTGTTTGAAGATCCGCATTCTACTCGCGGGATGGCGTCTGGCGCCGGTTCTAGCGCCACACAGGGGACGACAGGTATAATCGTTATTTCTTAAAACTTTTAAATAACGATTGTAATTTAAATTTGTCAAATTCTATATTCATATTCTAAATATTATAATATTGTGTATGTATATCTATTTTTTTGCAGGCTCGAGCAGTGTTAAGACGAGATGTCCTACTGGGTCCGACTGTTGCAGGCTATGGGCGGATGCTGGGCCATGGGATCTGATTTTTGACGCAGCAAGTGTGCCTGTTGGAGAGCACGCGACCCAGTGGGGGATTATGTTGGGCAGGAGGTCCGTACTTATTACAAGCACCCGCTCCATATTCGATGGAATAAGGCCCGGACTGA
This sequence comes from Agapanthus africanus, assembly GCA_030015575.1. Taxonomy (NCBI): domain Eukaryota; kingdom Viridiplantae; phylum Streptophyta; class Magnoliopsida; order Asparagales; family Amaryllidaceae; genus Agapanthus; species Agapanthus africanus. The sequence goes on from CM057337.1 coordinate 721,468,543, forward strand.
GCGTGCTACGTGGTTTTTTGGGTCGGAGGAGGTATAACATACCCTTTCACACATTTAAATTTCAATCGTCGTTATATACATATACATATAATTATTTGTTTAATATATTTCAATTTCAGAGCAGGAAGAATTACAGATTCGTTGGCGAGCCCGGCGAGAATGGCGTGTACAGGCCATTCGATATAGATCGTGCTCTCGCTCACTTCCTATGCCAGTATCAAGTGATCAAGCGACATCGCCGATGGGAAGTGAAGAGTGAACTGTACCTTCTGTAACGACTCCAATTTCATTATACAAAAATTTTCAAATTAATGTATAGAATGGAGTATTTGCAAATCTGAGTATACTTTAAGTATTATTTTTGTTTTAGAACAACAAGAAAGCACTTGTAGCTCATTGGTAAAGCCTTACACTGCTGTGATATAGTCCATGTGTTCGAATCCCACCAGCCACATATATTTTTACTGATTTTTCTTTTAAACTTTTTGGAAGCCCAAAAGTTTACACGTGCAATACACGTAAAAATGAAAAGTCAGATTAAATAAACATGTGTAAATGGGTCTTTAGACAGACTAGGATACGTAGCAAACATCCAGAGCCCAACCCCTTCCAAGTGGCCGGCGAGATTGCCACTTGGACCGGCGCCGCCGCCCTCCCGGTCGGAAATGCCCCCAATTTTTTCTCACCTGACCCTTGGCCTACACCCTTAACTCCTATTATGTTTGATTTCTCTGCATTTATCCAAAGAGTGTAATTTCACTCTTTAATTCTATTTTAAAAGCATTTTTAATTCCTTTCTTCAATCCTCAAAACCCTAATTTCTCTTATAAATACCACATCATATCCTAGCCACTTCATTCTGAAATCCATTGTCAAAAATTCTCAAAATTTTTCAAGTCAAAGAAGAGTACAAGTGGAGTTAGCCAAGGTCAAGTTCCGGCGACGATTCAAGACGTTTCTGCCGACCCCGCGATTCCACGAAGCTTCCAAATCCTTCCTCAACCTCCCCTCTCTCATTTCATCTTGTAAGTCCCTTCTACTCTCTTCTTTTCATCTCTCAAAACTTCTTCTTTTCAATGATGTCAGTAAGTGGAGTTATACCAACATTCATTTCTAAAACTTCTTAAACTAACAATTTTTCTTAAGAACTATTTATCTAAATTATTGTACTTTGTTTGTTAAACATTAAACAATAATTAGAAACAAGTTTCAATTCAAAACTCCATATAAAACCACTTTTATTGCACTTTTACGTTTAAATACCACAAACTTTACATACGACATCTTTTATCATATTTGCTTATATTACTTTTAGAAAAATCTCACGAGGTAATGACCCACCTCTCACAACACGCATCATGATATAACACGATTTCCTTTTAACAATATTTTCGGGACAAATACGATTTTTACATTAAAATACCATAAACTATTAAAAACCGTATTCTTTAAATTTGTATTATTCACATTCCTTGCAATTGTGCCTCTACAACCCATTTTGGAAAACCCGATCGGGATGGTCCAGGTTATCGCACATCCTCTGGACTAGTAGAGCGAGATGCGGACCTTCTCACGGAGTATACGATCTCGATGGAATTTTTAATACAACTTTTAAGAAAAACGTGATTTTCTATTTAATAAATAAATTTTATTTTTAATAATTATATATAAATATTATCAAACCATCTATTTTAAATATATAATAAATTCCATGTTTTCTAAACCAAAAAGAAAAGAATTACAAGTTTCAAGAAAATACCTTCAAGAATCCATACAAGTCAAATTTACACAAAAATACCATGAACTATTCAACTAGGTATTTATTCACTAGAATATCTCACTTTTAAAAGTTACATCCATGAAAACCCTAAATACGATAAATAAATACTTGAGGTTTATTTTGAAAGTATATTAAAACTATTTTTCATTAAACCCCTTCAAGTTATATTAATTTACATTAAGGACCCTAGTAAATATAGGTTTAAGCGGGACCAATTTCTTAAGCCTCAGGGAGCCGGAGAAAGTGGGTGCTTGCCTATTTAAGGTAGAAAACTAAAACGGGGTTATCAATGGTAATTGGCTTGGAAAAAGTCACAAATTCTGCCGTCCATGTGCATCAGTTACCGATAACTCCAAAACCTAATTCAGGAATCTAATTCTGTTTAAGTGTCCGACTCAGTCAGAGTCTCAGTCTAATCTGAATACAATCCATAAATGAATACAATTCAAATATAACTCCAATACAACATGAATCCATATATACTGGAACTTACGGGGTGCGGGGCAACGCCTCGTTAGAAATTTTTTCTAACGGGAGTGGTATTTTGAGTGTGGAGCGTATAGGAAACAGAAGGTTGAGGAGCGTCCTAAGAATGTGTGAGACAACACGTGACCGCTAGGCGCCAGCGGGTCACGTGTGTGGCGCGTAGGCGCTGGACACCAGCAGGTCACGTGCCAAGTGCTGGGCAGCAGCGGGTCACGTGCCAGGCGCGTGGGCGCAACGGATCAGGGGCGTGGATGCAGCGGGTCATGTGCTCGACGCATGATTGTTGGCGCCAGCGGGTTGCATGCCCGGCACGCTGTGCGCGGCGCGCGGCCGCTGGGCGTCAGCGAGTCACTTGCGCGGCGCGTGGCCGCTGGGCGCCAGCGAGTCACTCGAAACACCAGCGGAAGAAGGGGCTTAGCCTCTGAGCTGAGAGTTGAACCCCCGAGTGGTTTTAGAGTTAAACTCCTAGGGAAAGAGAGATTTTTATTTTGATTTTTCGGAATTCAGAGGAGTTAAATTCTTAAAGAAAAGATTTTTATTTGGAGTTAAACTCCCAGATGATTTTCGGAGATGATGAAAGGGGACCCCTTTTTTCCCTTGAGCCTTGGAACCTCCTAAAATTGGATTTTTGGAGATGAGTCTCCTTCCTCTTGCTCTCTTTCCGTTGGATCTTGAAGAAAAAGGGTGGTGAGATTTAAAAATATCCCCTTTTAGAGATTTGATGGAAGATCTGAGCTCCCCTTCGAGGGTTTTATGGTGAAAAACTATTTCTTTTTGGGAAAAGAAGAGTTAAACTCTTGATTTAATTCAAAAAAAAGAAGAAGATTTAAAATCTTGAAGAAGGAGAAGGAGGCACATAACCCTAGAAATTATAAGAGAATAATGTTATTCTTGATTTTCTCATCATATTTGTTTTTTATAGGCTGCACACTTTATGTATAGCCCCTTGGGCTTTTCCAAATGTCAATTGTGCATCCTCATGCCTTATGTGCTTATTTCTTTTTGCACATAAACCATATAGTTTACAAAATTTTGGATTTTTGCCCATTTTTCATATATTTATTTCAAAAAATTGCATTTAAACTAATTTATTGCCTCCTTTTTTGCTTGGAGCCGCCCCCTTCCATGTTTGGTCTTGGCTTGGGCTTGGGCCCGCTTGCTTAGGCTCGGGCTTACTTGACTTGGGGTTGACTTTGATTTTGACATGGTCAACCGAGTTGTGATTTTTGACCCCAACAACAGTCATATAATGAACTAGGGTGTTTTATTTGAGATTACACAATTCATAACATTTAAATCCAGTATGATAGAGGCCAAGGGTTACTTAAAGTTCTTTGTTGATCGATTTTCCCGTGAAGACGTCACTATCAACCCTGCTATGCTTGTGGAGTGCGATAATCCACACATCCACTAAGAAGCCCTCATAAAGAGTTGCAGGCGATACAATTATCAAAAGAACTTAGTACCATCTTAGGTCTAAGGGGTTTAATGTAAAAGTTCTCTTTCCAATATTCAGGGTATTTTAATTATTGCTTAGGAAAGTACATGGTATTATTTGAAATTAATATTTTATGAAAATATTTCTGTGTTAGCAACCACTGCACATGGGCGGCCAGTATTTGTATCCTTTTTCAGGACGATTGCCTCATAACCACGGAGAGTTTTACATAAAATATCAATTAGGATATATTCGTTGGAACATACATTTTTATAAGTTTAAGGTATTTAATTGCAAACATGAATATTACATAAACTGGTAAATTTAATATAAATTTTTGGTCTTCAAGTTAAGGGTATGTTTTTAGCACTTAAATACGGTTTTGTCGTATTTTTATTTAAAAGCTCAACCTTTACAAAAATAAGGGTATTTTAATGAAAAGAACACAATTTTCACGTTAAGGGTATAATTTTAGCTTCACAATGCTTAAAGGTATTTTCATAAAGTAACAAACAATATTTTAGAAGTTTTAGCGTAATTTTAAAGAATAACCTAGCCTTTTAAAGTTAAAGGTATTTTAGTGAAACTTGATTTTCGAAGATTAATGGTATTTTAGTGGTACTTGAGTTTCAATAGTTAAGGTATTTTAATGAGATTTATATTCAAAGGGAACAACTAATTTTATTTTTAATGAATTTAACTTGCAAAAGTTATAAGCATTCTTATTCTTTTCTTTTCATTTTTATCCTTTTCTTTTACAAGTTTCTAACCTTTAGTCATCGGAAACCCTTTCTTAAGCTACCTCATATAAAAAAACTTGGCAAAATGTCGTATTATGATATGAGCATTCTTGATCGAGGGTAAGTCGTTACCCCGTGACATATTGTGTGCAAGAAAATAATTTAAGAAAATGAATCGACGGTTATAAAAAAATAATTGGTTATAAGGCGTCATTTGGTGTGGTAGCTTACTAGAATATCAAGATCAGTATTTTATATTTTATTTTTCAGAGATTGACAATGAAAAAGAAAGCGTTGGATGAAGAAGAGAGAGGCGGATCTTACAGTGTGTTGAGATACGAATTTTAGGATGTCAGTACGTCGCCTTACACGAAAACGCGAGCCTCGGCATCGGCATAAGAAAAACGAAGACCAGGGTATTTTTCTCAGATTTTTGAGATGAATATTTTGTGAGAAAAAGAAGGTTGAGGAGCGTCCTAAGAATGTGTGAGACAACACGTGACCGCAAGGCGCCAGCGGGTCACGTGTGTGGCGCATAGGCGCTGGACACCAGCAGGTCACGTGCCAGGTGCTGGGCACCAGCGGGTCACGTGCCAGGCGCGTGGGCGCAATGGATCAGGGGCATGGATGCAGCGGATCATGTGCTCGACGCATGATTGTTGGCGCCAGCGGGTTGCATGCCCGGCACGCGTGCGCGGCGCGCGGCCGCTGGGCGTCAGCGAGTCACTTGCGCGGCGCGTGGCCGCTGGGCGCCAGCGAGTCACTCGAAACACCAGCGGAAGAAGGGACTTAGCCTCTGAGCTGAGAGTTGAACTCCCGAGTGGTTTTAGAGTTAAACTCCTAGGGAAAGAGAGATTTTTATTTTGATTTTTCGGAATTCAGAGGAGTTAAATTCTTAAAGAAAAGATTTTTATTTGGAGTTAAACTCCTAGATGATTTTCGGAGATGATGAAAGGGGACCCCTTTTTCCCTTGAGCCTTGGAACCTCCTAAAATTGGATTTTTGGAGATGAGTCTCTTTCCTCTTGCTCTCTTTCCATTGGATCTTGAAGAAAAAGGGTGGTGAGATTTAAAAATATCCCCTTTTAGAGATTTGATGGAAGATCTGAGCTCCCCTTCGAGGGTTTTATGGTGAAAAACTATTTCTTTTTGGGAAAAGAAGAGTTAAACTCTTGATTTAATTCAAAAAAAAAAGAAGAAGATTTAAAATCTTGAAGAAGGAGAAGGAGGCACATAACCCTAGAAATTATAAGAGACTAATGTTATTCTTGATTTTCTCATCATATTTGTTTTTTATAGGCTGCACACTTTATATATATCCCTTTGGGCTTTTCCAAATGTCAATTGTGCATCCTCATGCCTTATGTGCTTATTTCTTTTTGCACATAAACCATATGGTTTACAAAATTTTGGATTTTTGCCCATTTTTCATATATTTATTTCAAAATATTGCATTTAAACTAATTTATTGCCTCCTTTTTTGCTTGGAGCCGGCCCCTTCCATGTTTGGTCTTGGGCCCGCTTGCTTAGGCTCGGGCCTACTTGACTTAGGGTTGACTTTGATTTTGATATGGTCAACCGAGTTGTGATTTTTGACCCCAACAACAGTCATATAATGAACTAGGGTGTTTTATTTGAGATTACACAATTCATAACATTTAAATCCAGTATGATAGAGGCCAAGGGTTACTTAAAGTTCTTTGTTGATCGATTTTCCCGTGAAGACGTCACTATCAACCCTGCTATGCTTGTGGAGTGCGATAATCCACACATCCACTAAGAAGCCCTCATAAAGAGTTGCAGGCGATACAATTATCAAAAGAACTTAGTACCATCTTAGGTCTAAGGGGTTTAATGTAAAAGTTCTCTTTCCAATATTCAGGGTATTTTAATTATTGCTTAGGAAAGTACATGGTATTATTTGAAATTAATATTTTATAAAAACATTTCTGTGTTAACAACCACTGCATATGGGCGGCCAGTATTTGTATCCTTTTTCAGGACGATTGCCTCATAACCACGGAGAGTTTTACATAAAATATCAATTAGGATATATTCGTTGGAACATAAATTTTGATAAGTTTAAGGTATTTAATTGCAAACATGAATATTACATAAACTGGTAAATTTAATATAAATTCTTGGTCTTCAAGTTAAGGGTATGTTTTTAGCACTTAAATACGGTTTTGTCGTATCTTTATTTAAAAGCTCAACCTTTAGAAAAAAAAAGGGTATTTTAATGAAAAGAACACAATTTTCATGTTAAGGGTATAATTTTAGCTTCACAATGCTTAAAGGTATTTTCATAAAGTAACAAACAATATTTTAGAAGTTTTAGAGTAATTTTAAAGAATAACCTAGCCTTTTAAAGTTAAAGGTATTTTAGTGAAACTTGATTTTCGAAGATTAATGGTATTTTAGTGGTACTTGAGTTTCAATAGTTAAGGTATTTTAATGAGATTTATATTCAAAGGGAACAACTAATTTTATTTTTAATGAATTTAACTTGCAAAAGTTATAAGCATTCTTATTCTTTTCTTTTCATTTTTATCCTTTTCTTTTACAAGTTTCTAACCTTTAGTCATCGGAAACCCTTTCTTAAGCTACCTCATATAAAAAAACTTGGCAAAATGTCGTATTATGATATGAGCATTCTTGATCGAGGGTAAGTCGTTACCCCGTGACATATTGTGTGCAAGAAAATATTTTAAGAATATGAATCGACGGTTGTAAAAAAATAATTGGTTACAAGGCATCATTTGGTGTGGTAGCTTACTAGAATATCAATATCAGTATTTTATATTTTATTTTTCAGAGATTGACAATGAAAAAGAAAGCGTTGGATGAAGAAGAGAGAGGCGGATCTTACAGTGTGTTGAGATACGAATTTTAGGATGTCAGTACGTCGCCTTACACGAAAACGCGAGCCTCAGCGTCGGCATAAGAAAAACGAAGACCAAGGTATTTTTCTCAGATTTTTGAGATGAATATTTTGTGAGAAAAAGACTGTGAAATGAGACTCTATTTATAGGGTTAAAGGGAAAATAAAATCAATTAAATTCGTTGCGGATTTGAACCCGACCGGATCCAAACCCGCGTGTGAATCCACGCCCGAATCCAAGCTCTGTCGCTTGCGATGGCAGGAGCTAACCATGGTCGTTGGATCTGGTGATCCTACAGCCCTCGCTCGCCCCATGGGCGAGCGCCAACCTTGTGGGGCCACGTGCATACGCGTGGCTCCACGCGTTTTCCTCTTTCCCCACGCGGGGAAATGGAGACCGTTGGATCCTAGATCCAACGGGCCCTGTTTCCCTGCAGATTTAATTTTTAAAAAAAACATTTTTTCCTTTAAAATCATTAAATCAATTTCCAAAATTTATTTTTATTTTAGAAAAAATATTTTAAAATAGTTAAAATTGTTAGAAAAATTAGGAAAAATTTCATAAATTCTATTTTAATGTTTTCTTTAATTTGTGATAAAAAATGGTAAAAAAAATTATTTTCGGATATTAAAAATACTTAATAATTCTATCATTTTCTTAAAATTCCTTTTTAAATTCTTAAAAATTATATTAATTTTAGAAAAATATTTTTAAAGTTTTTTTCAATATTAGAACGCTAAAATAATTATTTGATACAATAAATTTTTTTTTAAAATTTAAAAAATCTTTTATTAGGTATAGGAAAAATCCTAGACGTTACAGGGTTGGGCGGCTTGACTCGGCTCGTGGCTCAGCGGCTCGGCTCGGATTGGTCGGCTTGAAGCAGCTTGGCTTGGTTGATGGCTTTGTTGGGAGGCTCGGGCTTGGCTTCGTTGATGGCACTTTTGATTGGTGGCTTTGTTAGGGAGCTTCAGAAATTCAAGATTGCTCGAATGATTTGTTGGTGGTTCGGGGACTTCGTGGGTCTTCATGAAAAACTATCTTCGTGGGTCTTTGTGGAGGCGACAACTTTGTGGGGGGGATGCGGCAACTTCGACGGAGGCGAGTTAGACGGAGACTTGGATGGAGGCGTCTAGATTGGCAAAAACGAACACCCAACAACATCGTCTTTAAAAAATAAATCGGCGGAATCAAGACGGTCTCGTGACGGCTATGATGCCCACAAGAAAAATAAAATCGACAAGGATCAATCAGCAGCGAAGGATAGCTTTGATACCATATTAGAAATTGTATATTGGGAAGAAGAAAAATATTATTGATGATTGATCAAGATCCAATATACAATGTGCATCTCTATATATATAGCCTACAAGATTAAATCTCAATATTAAGATATAAGATTAAATCCCTATACAAAGAGATAAAGATAAAAAGATATATGAAAGATTTATAAATATCTTAACAAAAATATTATTTCCTCTTTATGAAATTGTGCATGCTGAAGTTTAGATCTTGCCACGCGTAATGCTGAGTGAATTTGGGGGATCTAAATATTTTCCGTCTATGATTTGCTCGAAAACCCATTTGTTTGCAGCCTCAGTGTAATGTGTTGGGCAGACGGAAGTCTAGCGGATAATGCGGATTTGAATTTTAGAAAGCAAGCTTAATTGAGAATATTAAGTTACAAATACTTTGTGTTTGTAATATAATGAAATATTACAAAGAGGACTTTTGAATAATTTTGTCTTTTTATATATGGCTTATTTTCTTCTCTCGTGGATTAAATGATACAATTGCTAGATTTCTCTTTATATAAAGAAAACACCTCCACTATTTCACCTATTTATAAGCTAGCTTTAATTAAGATGCATTCACCTCATGCATGCAATGTTTCACATGGGCTGCTGCACATTTTAGCCAATGCTAGCAAATACAAATTGTATTCTCAAACTATTTCTGAAATTGATAAATTTTTCCGTTACGATTGCATTAGTGAAAATATCTGTTAGTTGTTGATTTGTTGGGATGAACTCCAGCTCAATCTTTTTTTTTACGAGCTCTCTGATGAAATGGTGTCGAATCTTGATGTGTTTGAATCTTGAATGAAACACCGGATTTTTCGTTAAAGCAATTGCTGACATGTTTTCGCAGTAGATTGTTGTAGGAGCGTCTTGTTTTCGTTGCAGATTTGAAAAAATTCTTCTAAGCCAGATTGCTTCACATGCAATTCTTGTAGCTGAAATGTATTCAGCTTTTGCAAACGAGAGTGCTATCGTTTGCTGCTTCTTAGACGACCAGAATATCACCTTTGAACCGAGAGTGAAAATATATCCTGACGTACTTTTACGATCATCGACGGAACCTGCCCAGTCACTATTGGTATAGCTGACTAGTGTGTTATCTTCTTCGGTTGTATACTTGAGCCCTAGCTTCTTTGTGCTATGAAGATATCTGAGGATACGCTTGGCTACTGCGTAATGTAGTTTGCTTAGATCACTTATGAACCTTGAGACTACGCTGACTGTATGTAGTATGCCAGACCTTCTATTTGTAAGGTAGATCAGCGATCCGATCATGCTTCTATAGATTAAGGCGTCAAATTTCTGTGTCCCATCATGCATGCTTAGCTTCTCGTTCAATACTGCTAGTGTGGCGACCGGCTTGCAGTTTGACATGTGGAAATTCTTCAGAAGATCTTTGCAATATTTTTCTTGGCTGAAAAATATTTCTCATGTATATTGTTTGACTTGTATGCCGAGAAAATATCATATCAAACCTAGATCTTTCATCTCGAATTCTTTCATCATTTTCTTTTTAAATTCTTCTATCATCACAGGATTTGTGCTGCAATATATCAAATCATCAACTTAAAGACAAACAATAAGATAATTTGTACCTTGCCTTTTTACATACAAGTACGGTTCCCTTGGGCTTCTGTAAATATCGTTCTTATGAAAGTGTTGATCAATTTTACTGTTCCAGGCTCACAGTGTTTGCTTTAGCCCATACAGTGCTTTGTGAAGATGATAGATTTTGCGCACTTCTCCTTTTACAATACAGCCTTGAGGTTGTTTGACGTAGACTTCTTTTCAAGCTCTTCGTTAAGAAATGCTGATTTGACGTCTAACTGGAACACCTTCAGTTGAACTGTGTTGCAAGTGCCAAGACGGTTCTGATTGTCTCCATGCGAGCAACTGGGGAGAATGTCTCGTTGAAATCGATACCTGGTGTAACACCCGAGCCCAATGCTACTATTTTCAGTTACTGTTTGAGCATAATGTGGTACTCATTTCATTTAATTTGCTTGTTTGTTGCTTACTGTAAAATTTACCCGGCAAAGTCATTTCTACATATAACAAATTTTAGCATCTAAAATAAAATTGAAAATATTCATCTTGGCCTACTTGACACCCCTAGCCTCGTGGTAGCGTCCGTGCATTGTGTTCTCGTCCCGTTCAGTAAAACGGACAAGTTTGGATGGCTACGTGCACGCACGTGTGTCCGTTTTGAGAGTATGCTTTTTAATCATAAAACATTTCATTTTAAAATTTGGAACCCGCTTAAAATCCTATTATTTGAATTTCGAATTTTTGGACCCAACCCGGGCGCAATTTGGAAATGTTTCATTTGGCGCCAAAATCCCAAATTTTTAATATTATTAAAACCTTCGCATATATTTTTCTAACTAATCTGATATCTTACTGTTCATTACCTATCTTTTAAATGTTTAAGTTAACCATATAATAATTTTACAATCTTTTATATCCTTCTCAATTTATTCTCTCAGCCAATCGCAACCTCCCCTTTAACCCCGTGGTCCCCACTTTCTCTCTCTCCTTCTTCTCTCTCTCTCCACTTTCTCTCTCTCTCTACCCCTTATATATTCTCTCGTACTTCTCTTTATCATTTTTCTCTTCTTACTTCATGTCTCGTTTCTCATTTCTTTTAACTGTTCTTTTGTTACCGGAATTCCGTCGTGCCGGTGATGTTTCTCGACGTTCCAGCGAGATACCCCGACCCGTGTGGTTCCTTTGTTCGTCGTTTGGGTTCATTCCGTAAACCGTGCGCCGTCGCGAGTTTTCCCCGCCGACGGTTAACGTTCCGTTTTCCCGATTCGCGACCCATCGAGGCAAGTTAATCTTGCTACATGCTATATACTTTTATAATCTTCATTTTATAATATTATACATTTGAAAATCTTATAGTTTACATATGAAATGTCGTTGAAAAATCGGATATGACAAATCTGAAATTTACTGTACACCTTATCTTATAAAATTCATTATAAATCATAGAAAAATCATTAGGATACGTTCTTTAGTTCGTTGCGAAGCTAATTCAGAATACTATAACTATATGAAATATTTACTTGCAAAATAAATTGTTTAATTAACGTAAAATGCAAATGAACACGTCTCTAAACTGCTGTCCAGGGAAATTCCAGCAGCAAACTTTCAACTTTGAATATTCATAACTTTTTGTAGGGATAACCTGAGATGCTTATACTTATAAAAATGAAAACCTTATTGAATTATCTTTGTTTTGGTATAAGATACGTCTCTTCTGGAGAACATTTGTTATTTTTAAGCTATTTTACAAATTAGGGTGACGCTAAATTTCTGAACGGAACCTTCTTGTGCATGGTTAATCAATACATCTTTTATAGTTACTAATCGCTTTGAATATGCTATCCATATTAATATTATTATATCACATATTGTTTAGTTGTACATCCCACATTACCATTTTATAGTTTTATAACTTTTCGGATACCCGTTTGCATCCATCGCATTTAAGATACATATAATTGCATCCATAGATCACATCACTACATAATAATGTGATATTAACACTCCATGTTTAATAAATTGTATCCTAATTAATATTGGAACTATAAATGTAACCCTAATCGATAACTGTGCATCCATATCCTTGAAATTATATCTATTGGCATATCATATTACATGTTCCAGTTATTGTTCTGATAGTACTCATGCTTGTTTAATTATACACATGTTTATGTTAGTTTGATTATGAGCACCCACATGACATCTTGTGCTTCCTGACATGACCTGTTACACTTCCTACTTGACATGACATGGTACCGTACACTCTTGACATGACATGACACCTTTATACATTACTTGGTTGACCTGATGGACCATGGCTTTACCTGTTACCTGATCTCATGCCTAATGCCGACAAACCCGACCATCCCTGCTGTCTATCCAGACAGACCTACTCTTACCGGATTTTGTGTTGGCATTAGTCCTTGACTACTGAATACCTGACCTGACATACATAGCTTGGGGGTATGGGGAAATCAAAGATGAACCTGACTTGTAACTCGACAGTTCACTACCGTTCGAGTGTACACATTCCTATTCTGTGCCTAACGGCATGTCTCGGTTTCAGCCGAGAATATTGTGGCCGTGATCCCGGATATGTACGGGGTAATACCGAGTGTACACTTTCCCATTCTGTGCCTAACGGCATGTCTCGGTTTCAGCCGAGAATATTGTGGCCGTGGTCCCGGGTATGTACGGGATACTAACACCTTCCTATTCTGTGCCTAACGGCATGTCTCGGCTGCCGCCGAGAATATTGTGGCCGTGGTCCCGGGTATGTACGGGATACTAACACCTTCCTATTCTGTGCCTAACGGCATGTCTCGGCTGCCGCCGAGAATATTGTGGCCGTGGTCCCGGGTATGTACGGGATACTATTGGGTTACATCGACGATTCATCAATTGATTTCAAAGACTATAGAGTAGAAACCTGATAGGACAGTTTAGTTACCACTGCACATTACCCTGAACTGTTATTTCTTAGTACTGCTTTATTCATGTTCATACCTGCATTGCTTATTACCATGTTCATATTATATTGTTGGTCGACATGACGCGCTGACGTCTGGGTTTTGCATGGCCCAGATTCTTTACCACTGTCGACGACTGAGCAGGAGTACTTCAGCCAACAGGCTGATTTGTGAGTTCTGTAGTGGTTAGTTCATTTATTGCATTTTATTTCCAGGTGTGATCCCGCATTACGGGACGTACCTTTCTATTATTGCATTGGATCATTTGCTTCCGCACTCATTTATCATTGACTCTGGTTATTATGGATTTGGACATGTGTTAGATAGTTTATTTATCTTGTTCTTGATATCTCTACAGCCGTAATGTGACTGTGGATGGATACTTCCTACCCACAGGTAGCATGGTTGGCTATGTCACGTGTTCAATCTTGCATACTCTGGGAAGCGGGGCGTGACATGGTTCTTTTGGTATCAGAGCCATAGGTTAATTGGGTTGATTCTTTGTAGTTGGGTATTGCACCCGATACACGAATCATAATACCCGTGATTAGGAAACATGTCCTGCCACCTTGACCGTTTTACCATCCTTGAATCATTCTTCCGGATCATGTCGACATGCAAACTTACTTTGCATTGTCAACTCGAAAACCTAATTTCTTGTTATCCCTAGGACTTAGGCGACTTGGGTGGAGTTAAGTAATTGCGGCTATGATACCGCGGCATAGCTACAATGCGGTACTCTATTTAAGTATCTTGGAGTTCTAGCCTTGATCCATATTCAGAATCTATCATCATGCTAATATTGGGTGTTTTGAGTTCAGGATTATGACAGGTAAGAAGTTGAAGACGTACCAGAGGCGTGTGAACGGAGCCGCCATGCTTGGAGTGATAAGAGGAATGCTGGAAATCAAAGAAACAGCCCGAGCTGATCCAGCAGCAAGCGGACTCATTTCAGGAAGGTTTGCAGATCGTTCAGCAGTCTGTGAACAAGATTGGAACTAGACCAGTTGACCGAGTAGGGACCGTGGCAGAGTTCAGACGTGTGGGTCCTACTACTTTCACTGGTTTGTAGGAGCCATGCCAGCCGAGCAGTGGCTAGTCAGCACGGAGAATTCGCTGATTGCGGCACAGATTCCAGAGGACAAAGGAGTTGATGTGGTGCGCATTCAACTAGTGGATTACGCCGAGAGTGGTGGCTTGTGGAGGAGAACCGTTTGCCCAAGCCAAGCAGTTAGGTGGATTTCTCTAAGAGTTTCCTGGAGAAGTTCTTTCCGCGGACTGCACGGGAGGAAATGGAAGAGAAATTTATTGGGCTGAGGCAGAATGGAGCACCCGTGGACGTGCATGCAGCAGAGTGGACGAGACTCAGCAGTTTCGCTGGACCTTTAGTCGCCAACGATGCAGACAGGGCACGAAGGTCCATGCACAGCTTGGATGTGGACATCCAAAGGCAAACCGTCTCCCTGGGTTTGACCACTTTCTCACAGGTTCTTACGGCAGCTCGAGAACAGCAGAGCATATCAGGAAAAATTGGGAGTTCACAGCAGACAGCAGTTGCGGTAAGGAAGCAGTTCTGTCGGGCCGGTCGAGTTTAGGGCTAGGCCGACAAACAATGTTCTTGCATCAATGGAAGTGATGAAAGTAAAGAGCCGGCTGTTGTTCGTGATTCTATGGACGTGTTTGAAGATATATCGGGCTTACCGCCGAAGCGAGACGTGGAGTTCACGATTGACCTTAGTCCTGGTGCAGCGCCAGTGTCTAAAGCTTACTATCCAATGGCACCAGTGGAATTGGAAGGAGTTAAGAAGCAAGGTGGTGAATTACTTGAGAAGGGTTGGATTCGAAGCAGCAACTCGCCTTGGGAGCTCCAGTTCTTTTAGTAAAGAAGAAGGATGGCACGAGAAGGATGTGCATTGATTATCGAGAATTGAACCGGGCGACTATTAAGAACAAGTACCCGATCCCTCGCATTGGAGGACTTTTGAGCAGCTTAGTGGCGCGAGAGTATTCTCGAAACTGGATTTGCGATCCGGATATCATTAGGTCCTGCAGATGTTGAGACAGGAGAAGCTTTATGCGAAGATGAGTAGTGCGAATTCTGGCTGGAAGAAGTGAAATTTCTGGGACATGTCGTGTCGGGTGATGGAATCGCCGTCCATCCCGAAAAGATTGCAGCAGTTCGAGATTGGCCTATTCCAAGGAATGTAGCTGAGATAAGAAGTTTCCTTGGATTAGCCGGATACTACAGGAGATTTGTGGAGAACTTTGCTCGTTTGGCAGAACCGCTGACCAAGCTTATGCGTAAGGAGGTACCTTTTGTATGGACGGATAAGTGTGCGTTGGCTTTGAGACGTTGAAGCAGAAGTTGATAACCGCCCCTATCCTGACCGTACCAGACAATTCCGGAGGACTGATGATTCATAGCGACGCATCTGGGAAAGAATTGGGATGTGTTTTGATGCAGCATGGGAAGGTCGTAGCATACGCATCAAGACAACTGAAGACCCATGAGAAGAATTATCTAACTCATGACTTGGAGCTTGCGGCTGTGATTTTCGCTTTGAAGATTTGGAGACACTACCTTTTGGGCGTAAGAGTCGAAGTTTTTACAGATCATAAGAGCTTGAAGTACGTGTTCACGCAGAAGGAGTTGAACATGAGGCAACGCAGATGGTTGGAGCTGACGGCCGACTACGACCTTGATCTTAAGTACCATCCGGGAAAAGTTAACGTCGTGCCAGATGCGCTAAGTCGGTTACCAGCAATTCAGGTATTGACCGCACAAAGGGAGATCATTGCGGATTTTCGGAGATTTGACTTGGAGGTTGTGCTACCACATGCTACGGGACAGTCGATGCAGTTGCAAGTACAGTCGTCCTTAGTTGAGAAGATTAAAACAGCACAATCGCAGGATCCTAGACTACAAAAGTTTCGAGAGCAGGTTGAAGCCGGACTACAAACAGATTTATTGATCCACGAAGATGGTTCGTTGAGGTATGGTAGCCGTGTGTGTGTGCCAAAAGGGGATGTGCGTGAAGAGCTTATGAAGGAGGCACACAATTCAGTTTACTCTGTACATCCAGGAGGGACAAAGATGTACCAAGATATTCGACAGCATTTCTGGTGGGAAGGCATGAAACGGGAGATTGCTCGCTTCGTGGCTAAGTGCTTGGTATGTCAGCAAGTCAAGGCTGAACACCAAATGGTTGCTGGTTTATTGCAACCATTTCCGATTCCTCAGTGGAAGTGGGAACATATAACCATGGATTTCGTGACGGCTTTACCGCGGAGTCCAAAAGGCAACAATGCAGTAAGGGTGATTGTTGATCGGTTGACCAAGGCAGCTCACTTTATTCCTTTTCGGGTTGGTCAATCAATAGAGACTTTGGCAGAGCGGTACATGCAGGAGATCATAAGATTGCATGGAGTACCGGTGAGCATCGTGTCCGATCGGGACACTCGGTTCTTATCACACTTCTGGAGGAGTTTACAGGAAAGTTTGGGGACTCGATTGAAGTTTAGCACAGCTTATCATCCTCAAACTGATGGTCAGTCGGAGAGAACGATCCAAACTCTTGAGGATACGTTGAGAACATGCAGGTTGGACTTCAAGGGGTCTTGGGAGGATCATCTACTTTTGGTGGAGTTGTCTTACAACAACAGTTTTCAGGCAACTATTCAGATGGCTCCATTTGAAGCTTTGTATGGTCGTAAATGCCGTTCACCTGTTTGTTGGGACGATGTCGGTGAACGAAGATTATTGGGACCAGATTTGGTTGTGCAGACAGTTGAGAAGGTTAACCCTATCAGAAATCATATGAAGGCAGCACAGGACCGACAGAAGAGTTGGGCAGATACGTCAAGAAGACCTCTGGAGTTCACCGTGGGTGATTTGGTATTCTTGAAGATATCACCGACTAGAGGGGTGATTCGCTTTGGGAGTCGGGGAAAGCTTGGTTCTCGATTCGTTGGACCCTTCGAGATATTGGAGCGTGTTGGAGAGGTAGCATACCGTTTGGCGTTACCACAGTCCTTGGCAGGTGTACACGATGTGGTTCGTGTATCTCAACTACGGAGGTATGTTCGAGATGAAACCCACATATTGGATCATTCGGAGTTGACCGTACGGGAGGACCTAACTTTTGAAGAGCGACCAGTTGAAATCAAGGATCGAAGAGAAAAGGTTCTTAAGAACAAGGTTACCCCTCTTGTGCTAGTTTCTTGGGGTAATCGATCGCATGGAGAATCCACTTGGGAACGAGAAGATGAAATCCGGCAGAAGTTTCCTCACCTTTTCTTGTAGTTATCTATCTTTGTATTCTTGGAATTTCGAGGATGAAATTCTTTTAGTAGTTGGGTATAATGTAACACCCGAGCCCAATGCTACTATTTTCAGTTACTGTTTGAGCATAATGTGGTACTCATTTCATTTAATTTGCTTGTTTGTTGCTTACTGTAAAATTTACCCGGCAAAGTCATTTCTACATATAACAAATTTTAGCATCTAAAATAAAATTGAAAATATTCATCTTGGCCTACTTGACACCCCTAGCCTCGTGGTAGCGTCCGTGCATTGTGTTCTCGTCCCGTTCAGTAAAACGGACAAGTTTGGATGGCTACGTGCACGCACGTGTGTCCGTTTTGAGAGTATGCTTTTTAATCATAAAACATTTCATTTTAAAATTTGGAACCCGCTTAAAATCCTATTATTTGAATTTCGAATTTTTGGACCCAACCCGGGCGCAATTTGGAAATGTTTCATTTGGCGCCAAAATCCCAAATTTTTAATATTATTAAAACCTTCGCATATATTTTTCTAACTAATCTGATATCTTACTGTTCATTACCTATCTTTTAAATGTTTAAGTTAACCATATAATATTTTTATAATCTTTTATATCCTTCTCAATTTATTCTCTCAGCCAATCGCAACCTCCCCTTTAACCCCGTGGTCCCCACTTTCTCTCTCTCCTTCTTCTCTCTCTCTCCACTTTCTCTCTCTCTCTACCCCTTATATATTCTCTCGTACTTCTCTTTATCATTTTTCTCTTCTTACTTCATGTCTCGTTTCTCATTTCTTTTAACTGTTCTTTTGTTACCGGAATTCCGTCGTGCCGGTGACGTTTCTCGACGTTCCAGCGAGATACCCCGACCCGTGTGGTTCCTTTGTTCGTCGTTTGGGTTCATTCCGTAAACCGTGCGCCGTCGCGAGTTTTCCCCGCCGACGGTTAACGTTCCGTTTTCCCGATTCGCGACCCATCGAGGCAAGTTAATCTTGCTACATGCTATATACTTTTATAATCTTCATTTTATAATATTATACATTTGAAAATCTTATAGTTTACATATGAAATGTCGTTGAAAAATCGGATATGACAAATCTGAAATTTACTGTACACCTTATCTTATAAAATTCATTATAAATCATAGAAAAATCATTAGGATACGTTCTTTAGTTCGTTGCGAAGCTAATTCAGAATACTATAACTATATGAAATATTTACTTGCAAAATAAATTTTTTAATTAACGTAAAATGCAAATGAACACGTCTCTAAACTGCTGTCCAGGGAAATTCCAGCAGCAAACTTTCAACTTTGAATATTCATAACTTTTTGTAGGGATAACCTGAGATGCTTATACTTATAAAACTGAAAACCTTATTGAATTATCTTTGTTTTGGTATAAGATACGTCTCTTTTGGAGAACATTTGTTATTTTTAAGCTATTTTACAAATTAGGATGACGCTAAATTTCTGAACGGAACCTTCTTGTGCATGGTTAATCAATACATCTTTTATAGTTACTAATCGCTTTGAATATGCTATCCATATTAATATTATTATATCACATATTGTTTAGTTGTACATCCCACATTACCATTTTATAGTTTTATAACTTTTCGGATACCCGTTTGCATCCATCGCATTTAAGATACATATAATTGCATCCATAGATCACATCACTACATAATAATGTGATATTAACACTCCATGTTTAATAAATTGTATCCTAATTAATATTGGAACTATAAATGTAACCCTAATCGATAACTGTGCATCCATATCCTTGAAATTATATCTATTGGCATATCATATTACATGTTCCAGTTATTGTTCTGATAGTACTCATGCTTGTTTAATTATACACATGTTTATGTTAGTTTGATTATGAGCACCCACATGACATCTTATGCTTCCTGACATGACCTGTTACACTTCCTACTTGACATGACATGGTACCGTACACTCTTGACATGACATGACACCTTTATACATTACCTGGTTGACCTGATGGACCATGGCTTTACCTGTTACCTGATCTCATGCCTAATGCCGACAAACCCGACCATCCCTGCTGTCTATCCAGACAGACCTACTCTTACCGGATTTTGTGTTGGCATTAGTCCTTGACTACTGAATACCTGACCTGACATACATAGCTTGGGGGTATGGGGAAATCAAAGATGAACCTGACTTGTAACTCGACAGTTCACTACCGTTCGAGTGTACACATTCCTATTCTGTGCCTAACGACATGTCTCGGTTTCAGCCGAGAATATTGTGGCCGTGATCCCGGGTATGTACGGGGTAATACCGAGTGTACACTTTCCCATTCTGTGCCTAACGGCATGTCTCGGTTTCAGCCGAGAATATTGTGGCCGTGGTCCCGGGTATGTACGGGATACTAACACCTTCCTATTCTGTGCCTAACGGCATGTCTCGGCTGCCGCCGAGAATATTGTGGCCGTGGTCCCGGGTATGTACGGGATACTAACACCTTCCTATTCTGTGCCTAACGGCATGTCTCGGCTGCCGCCGAGAATATTGTGGCCGTGGTCCCGGGTATGTACGGGATACTATTGGGTTACATCGACATCAATTGATTTCAAAGACTATAGAGTAGAAACCTGATAGGACAGTTTAGTTACCACTGCACATTACCCTGAACTGTTATTTCTTAGTACTGCTTTATTCATGTTCATACCTGCATTGCTTATTACCATGTTCATATTATATTGTTGGTCGACATGACGCGCTGACGTCTGGGTTTTGCATGGCCCAGATTCTTTACCACTGTCGACGACTGAGCAGGAGTACTTCAGCCAACAGGCTGATTTGTGAGTTCTGTAGTGGTTAGTTCATTTATTGCATTTTATTTCCAGGTGTGATCCCGCATTACGGGACGTACCTTTCTATTATTGCATTGGATCATTTGCTTCCGCACTCATTTATCATTGACTCTGGTTATTATGGATTTGGACATGTGTTAGATAGTTTATTTATCTTGTTCTTGATATCTCTACAGCCGTAATGTGACTGTGGATGGATACTTCCTACCCACAGGTAGCATGGTTGGCTATGTCACGTGCTCAATCTTGCATACTCTGGGAAGCGGGGTGTGACACCTGGCTTCTTTGAGTATCCTTTTTCTACAAGTCGAGCCTTCAGTTTTTGAATTGAGCCGTCTTCGTTGTATTTGGTCTTGTAGACCCATTTGAGCCCGATTAACTCATTCCCTTCTGGAAGATGAGCCAGCTCCCATGTTTTGTTTTTTCGATCATCGCTGTAATACCCTGTATCTATAAATCCCAATAAAATAAGTGTTTGAACGTATTTCTTTAATTTTATGTTCATGAAATATATCAAGTGCAATGTCAGAACCAATATCGGCTCAAATATTAGCCTGAGCCAGCTCAAGACATGTTTGAGAGGGCTCATGAGTCTTTCACAATGCTTATTTCTTCTCTAGATGCGTGAGACGGCTCATGAACACTTTGAGCTGGCTCATGGGTCCAGATATTTTCCATTCCTTCTTTGTGTGTGTGTGAGAGACGGCTCATGATGAAATCGAGCCGGCTCAACCATTCCTTGAAATGGCTCAAGTTAATTTGAGCCCGCTCATATCATGCCTGGAAAATTATTATTCATTCTTTGTCTCGTTGGGACGACTTAACATAGTTTTGAGCCGACTCAACTTCGATCTGATCGAATTCCTGATATCTCGCATGGATAATTATTTGGTGTAACCGACCCAACATCTATATATACCCACGTCCATACATGATCGAAACCCTAATTTTATAGCCTCCCTTCCTCTCTAAAAACCCTAGATCCCTCCTTCATAAAACCCTAGCTTTTCCTCTCTCTCGAGCAACTCGACGTCGTCGTCATCTTCTTCATGAGATCGGCAACAAGAAACCGAGCAAGAAACCCATCGATCCAAAGATCCAATCTAAGATTGTTCCCACCGTCGTTTCGAGATCTCACGTATTCTTCAATCACAAGAAAGTACTCTTGCTCTCTCTAGGTTAACTGATACGACATCGGTTATCTTCTTAACTAAATTCCCCTGTTTTAGAATTAAAAGAACAAGGACTTTGACATCGTGATTCCTTATTATTACGCGAACCTATGCTAGCTGTAATTATAATCGAAACCCTAGGATTATAGCACACCCATTAATCAAACTTTAAAATCATGCATAACATGTGTTCGATTAAATGCCAAATCCAATTATCGAATGAAAAAGGGCTTGTGTGATAAACTTATAACCTTGTTTATTTTTTTCATGCGATCTTGTAATTTCCTGTTAACATTGACATGCACAAGAACCCTTTTTGACATACTTTATATATTCGAGACCATTAGTGATTGACATGTATAAAAACACCTTGACATGTCATGCCTTTTCATGATCACTGTTCATTTATATTAAAATGCAATCACCGACTAGAATGCTGAGTTACATGACTAGAAACAAATATTCGTGTTTACGTGTTTTCCCCATTCATTGATATTATCATGTTTACTCGTGAATCGAGTCCAGAACCTGTCCAGTGCGCATTCATGTTTTTGTGATTGGGTTGTAGTGTTGTTATATAAAATTATAAACGCGGGGTGTTAGGATAGTTTGAGTGTGAGTTCGATCAACGGAATCTTAAGAGTCCCATCACCGGTAGATTTCATGATTACATTTTGCAGGGGAGACTGGACGGGAACGGTACCAATCTATTACATTTTGTTGGGAAGACCGGGGGGGAACGGTATCAATCCATTACATTTTGCTGAGAAAACCGGGCTTGGAACGGTACCAACCCATTACATTTTGCTGGAGAGAACGGACTCGGAGCGGTACCAATTCCATTACATTCAGTTGGGCCCGTATTTCCTTACCCCTAGAGCATTACCCTTGGATTGGGAATACTTATGTAGCAGTTGACGCTCACTTTCGAACTTACATTAGTTTAGATTACCTTTGTAGTGACCCCTAAGACTTGACCTGACCTGTTGATATGCATGTTCTTATCGTTTTTGTTGTACCCATATCTACATGAGAAGAATTATCCAACTCATGACTTGGAGCTTGCGGCTGTGATTTTCGCTTTGAAGATTTGGAGACACTACCTTTTGGGCGAAAAAGTCGAAGTTTTTACAGATCATAAGAGCTTGAAGTACGTGTTCACACAGAAGGAGCTTAACATGAGGCAGCGTAGATGGTTGGAGCTGATGGCTGACTACGATCTTGATCTTAAGTACCATCCGGGGAAGGTTAATGTTGTGCCGGATGCGCTTAGTCGGTTACCAGCAATTCAGGTGTTAACTACGCAGAAGGAGATCGTTGCAGATTTTCGAAGATTTGACTTGGAGGTTGTGCTACCGCGTTCTACAGGACAGTTGATGCAGTTGCAAGTGCAGTCGTCTTTGATTGAGAATATTAAAGCAGCTCAATCGCAGGATCCTAGACCGCAAAAGTTTCGAGAGCATATTGAAGCCGGGCTACGAGCAGATCTACTGATCCACGAAGATAGTTCGTTGAGGTATGGTAGCCGTTTGTGTGTGCCAAAGGGAGATATTCGTGAAGAGCTTATGAAGGAGGCACACAGTTCAGCTTATTCTGTACATCCAGGAGGCACAAAGATGTACCGAGATATTCGACAGCATTTCTGGTGGGAAGGCATGAAACAGGAGATTGCTCACTTTGTGGCTAAGTGCTTGGTGTGTCAGCAAGTTAAGGCTGAAAATCAAAGGATTGCTGGTTTATTGCAACCACTTCCGATTCCTCAGTGGAAGTGGGAACATATGATCATGGATTTCGTGACGGCTTTACCGCAGAGTCCAAAAGGCAACAATGCTGTATGGGTGATTGTTGATCGGTTGACCAAGGCAGCTCACTTTATTCCTTTCCGGGTTGGTCAATCGACAGAGACTTTGGCAGAGCGGTACATGCAGGAGATTGTAAGATTGCATGGAGTACCGGTGAGCATCGTGTCCGATCGGTACACTCGGTTCTTATCACACTTCTGGAGGAGTTTACAGGAAAGTTTGGGGACTCGATTGAAATTTAGCACAGCCTATCATCCTCAAACTGATGGTCAGTCGGAGAGAACGATCCAAACTCTTGAAGACATGTTGAGAGCATGCATGTTGGACTTCAAGGGTTCTTGGGAGGATCATCTACACTTGGTGGAGTTTTCTTACAACAACAGTTTTCAGGCAACTATCCAGATGGCTCTGTTTGAAGCTTTGTATGGTCGTAAATGCCGTTCACCTGTTTGTTGGGATGATGTCGGTGAACAAAGATTGTTGGGACCAGATTTGGTGGTGCAGACAGTTGAGAAGGTTAACACTATCAGGCATCATATGAAGGCAGCTCAAGATAGACAGAAGAGTTGGGCTGACACGTCAAGAAGACCTCTAAAGTTCGACGTGGGTGATTTGGTATTCTTGAAGATATCACCGACTAGGGGGTGATTCGTTTTGGGAGTCGAGGAAAGCTTAGTCCTCGATTCGTTGGACCCTTTGAGATCTTGGAGCGTGTTGGTGAGCTAGCGTACCGTTTGGCGTTACCGCAGTCCTTGGCAAGTGTGCACGATGTGTTTCACGTATCTTAACTCCGTAAGTATGTTCGAGATGAAACACACGTTTTGGATCATTCGGAGCTAACAGTACGGGAAGACTTAACTTATGAGGAGCGACCGGTTGAAATTGTGGATCGAAGGGAAAAGGTTCTTAAGAACAAGGTTATCCCCCTTGTGCTTGTTTCTTGGGGTAATCGCTCGCATGGAGAATCCACTTGGGAACGAGAAGATGAGATCCGGCAGAAGTTTCCTCACCTTTTCCTGTAGTTTTCTATCTTTGTATTCTTGGAATTTCGAGGACGAAATTCTTTTTGTAGTTGGGTATAATGTAACACCAGAGCCCAATGCTACTGTTTTTCAGTTACTGTTTGAGCATAATGTGGTACTCATTTCTTTTAGCTTGCTTGTTTGTTGCTTACTGTAAATTTTTACCCGGTAAAGTCTTTTCTGCATATAACAAATTTTAGTATCTAAAATAAAATTAAAAATATCCATCTTGGCCTACTCGGCACCCCGAGCCTGGTGGTAGCGTCCGTGCTTTGTGTTCTCGTCCCGTTCAGTGAAACGGGTGAGTTTGGGCGGCTACGCGCGCGTACATGTGTCCGTCTTGGGGGTATGCTTTTTAATCATAAGACACTTAATTTTAAAATTTGGAACCCGCTTAAAATCCTATTATTTAAATTTCAAATTTTTGGACCCAACCCGGACGCGATTCGGAAATGTTTTACTTTACGCCAAAATCCCAAAATTTTGATATTTTAAACCGGCATATATTTTCATAACCATATATTATTTTACTGTTCCCATAAATTATTCCAAATCTTTTATCAGCAACCAATCAGCTTCCTCTTTCTCTAATTGTGGGCCCCGTCTCTCTCTCTACCTCTCTCCTCTCTCTCTCCCTTAAATCTCTCTCTATCCCCCCAGCTTCTCTCCCTCTCTCTAACCCCATGCCTATCTCTCTCTCTCCCCCTCATATATTTCATTTTCTTCTCTCACGCAACCAAACCCCTCACGTAACCCTAACCCATCGCAGAGCTAGCCACCGCCGTCTCCCTCCTCGTCGTCGCAACCCCCCTACCGCCTTGCTCTCGCCGTCGGTAACCCGATCACCCTCCTCCAGCAAACCAGCAACCCAACTCCATTTTCCTTCCTGTAGCACTTTCCCCGACAGCCCACATCGGAGCAACCCATCAACACCGTCGCATCACCTTACCTCCACCACCGGCATCGTAAACACCTCCATCATGCCACCGATTTCAACCAAACACCACTGAACCCTAACAACCACTTGTACCACGGTAGGACCCTCGTCGAGATCCCCTCACCGTCACTAACTTCACCGCTTGCGGATGCGTCTCCGGGATATCTGCAACCAGATTCTGTACGATAAATGGTTCAGCGTGTTTCATTATCCAGTCTCAGACGAGGATGCACCAAATTATCGTTCCATTGTTCAGAATCCCATGGATATAGCTACTTTGTTGCAACATGTGGACTGTGAGCAATATCTTACACGTTCGGCCTTTGTGCAAACTTTGGCTTGATTGTGGCCAATTCAAAGGCATATAATGGAGACGATTATAATGGTACTAGGATTGTTAGCAGAGCTTATGAGCTTGGAGGCGTGGTGCAAGGTATGCTGTCACAAATGGACCCAGCTTTAGTCTCCTTCTGTGACAAGATTGCAGCACAAGGGGGCCCACTTCATGTAGAAGATGATGTAGGAGGCTTGTTCCTATCATCGGTACCTGTTGTTCAACTGGCTTCTGTAACGAGAACGAGTGCCAGGCTTAGGAGTGTCCAACCTGAGGCAAACTTATCACAAAGCTATGAAGCGTTGAAACGGGCAAAGAAAACACGGAGAATGAACAAGCAGGGATCATGAGTTTCTTGACAGAATTTCTGATTGCTCGCCGGAATCCGGCCGTGCCGGTGACGTGTCCTGACGATCCAGCGAGGTACCCCGACCCGCGTGGTTCCTTTGTTCGTTGTTTGGGTTCAATCCGTGAACCGTGCGCCCGTCGCGAGTTTTCCCGCCGACGTTACGTTCCGTTTTTCCCGGTTCGCGACCCGTCGAGGCAAGTACCCCTTGCTACATGCTATACAATATTTACATATATATATTGACACCCTAAACCTGTAAAATTTAACTTGGTATAATCGTTTCCCGTTTTCGGTTACAATATTGCATTATATCATTTTACTGTTAAACATGGAACCTACAGTTTGCAAATTGAACCTAATAATCATATCTACCTGTTCAATCACATTTTACTGTTAAAACAGCTGGTAGCATTTATCCCTGTAGTTCTATTACATTCGGACACTCGCATGCATTAACCTGAAATAACTGTATTGGACCGTTACATAAATTATTGCACCGCTAAGGGTGCTTAAACCTGTTAACATGACTAAACAGCTACATTGTATTACTGCACTCTTGTGATTGAATGAAACTGCTTATTATTTAATTCATTGCTTATTTCATGTTGTTAATACCCACGTGTGATTATATCTGATTGGGAGCACACTCACGATATTGCGTACATCTTGACTTGACATTGCTACACATATGTATATATTGATACACCTGACATGGTACCGTATACTGTTGACTTGACCTGATGTACCATGACCCGACCCGTTGCCTGATCTTGTGTCTAATGCCAACAAACCTGACATGTAGTCCTCATGGACCGTTCCTGTTGTCTATCCAGACAAACCTGCTTTTACCTGATCCTGTGTTGGCATTAGTTCTTGATTACTGAATACCTGACTCGACATACATAACTTGGGGGTATGGGGAAATCAAAGGTGAAACCGACTTGTAACTCAACAGTTCGATACCTGTTCTTATCAGTCTTACGGGCTAGGCCAGCCCCGGAGTGATGATGCTGACATCACTCGCCCATCCTGCTACTTGTTACTGCCTAGCGGCACGTCTCGGATTCAGCCCCGAGAATCTTGACCGTGGTCCCGGGCACGCACGGGATACTATTGAGTTATATCGACGATTCATCAATTGATTTCAAAGACTTTAGAATAGAAATCCTGATAGAACAGTTTAGTTACCCACTGCACGCTACCCTGCACTGCTTGATTCACATTATTGCTACTCTCGTTTTATTCATATTTATTTTGCATTGCCCGTTACATTGTTCATATTATATTACTTGTTGACATGACGCGCTGACGTCTGGGTTTTGCATGGCCCAGATTCTATACCGCTGTCGCAGTCCGAGCAGGAGTATTTCAGCCAGCAGGCTGAGCTGTGAGTTCAGTAGTAGTTAGTTTTATTTTCCTGCATTTATTTCTGATGTGAGCCCGCATTATGGGACATACTTTTCAGCTATTTGTATTGGATCATTTGCTTCCGCATTTATTTATTATTGACTCCTGTTGTTCTGGATTATGGACATATTTTAGATAGTTTTAGTTTGTTCTTGATATCTCTACAGCCGTAATGTGACTGTGGATGGATACTTCCTACCCACAGGTAGCATGGTTGGCTATGTCACGTGCCCAATCTAGTGTACTCTGGGAAGTGGGGCGTGACATGGTTCTTTTGGTATCAGAGACATAGGATAGTCGGGTTGATTCTCTTGTAGTTGGGTATTGTACCCAATACACGAATCAGAATACCCGTGTTTAGGAAACATGTCCTGCCACCTTGACCGTTTTACCATTCTTGAATCGCATTCTTCCTGATTATATCTTCTACGATGTGCAAACTTCCTTTGCATATCGATTCGAAAACCTGATTCCTTGTTATCTCTAGGACTTAGGCGACTTGAATGGAGTTATGTAATTATGGCTATGATACCGCGGCATAGTTACAATGCGGTACTCTATTTAAGTATCTTGGAGTTCTAGCCTTGATCTATATTCAAAATCTATCATCATACTAATGTTGGGTATTTTGAGTTCAGGATTATGGCCGGTAAGAAATTGAAGACATACCAGAGGCGTGTGGACGAAGCCGCCATGCTTAGAGTTATAAGGGGAATGCTGGAGAATCAAAAGAGGCAGACTGAGCTGATCCAGCAGCAAGCAGACTCGTTTCGAGAAGGTTTGCAGATCATTCAGCAGTCTGTAAACGATGTTGGAGCTAAACCAGTTGACCGAGTAGGGACCATAGCAAATTTCAGGCGTTTGGGTCCGTCTACATTTACTGGATTGGAGGAGCCGTTGCCAGCCGAGCAGTGGCTAGTTGACACGGAGAATTTGCTGATTGCAGCACAGAATCCAGATGACAAAAGAGTTGATGTGGTACTCATTCAGCTAGTGGACTACGCCCGAGAATGGTGGCTTGTGGAAGTGAACCGTTTGCCAAGCCAATCAAGTGGGCGGATTTTTTTTTTCCGAAGAGGTTCTTGGAGAAGTGCTTCCCGCGGACTGCACGGGAGTAAATGGAAGAGAAATTCATCGGGCTAAAGCAGAGTGGAGCACCCGTAGATGTGCATGCAGCAGAATGGACAAGACTCAGTAGATTCGCTGGACCTTTAGTTGCCAACGATGCAGACATGGCACGAAGGTTCATGCGCAGCTTGGACGTAGACATCCAGAAGCAGATCGTCTCCCTGGGTTTGACCACTTTCTCACTAGTACTTGCGGCAGCCCGAGAGCAGCAGAGTTTATCTGGGATGAAAGGGAGTTTGCAGCAGACAGCAGTAGCGGTAAGGAAGCAGTTCTGTCGGGCCAGTCGAGTTTAGGGCTAGGCCGACAAACAATATTCTTGCAGCAATGGAAGTTGATAGTGGTGAAGAGCCGGCGGTTGTTCGCGATTTTATGGACGTATTTGAAGATATATCGGGTTTACCGCCGAAGCGAGACATGGAGTTCGCAATTGATCTTATTCCTGGTGCAGCACCAGTATCTAAAGCGTATTATCCAATGGCACCAGTAGAGTTGGAAGAAGTTAAGAAACATGTTGCTGAATTGCTTGAGAAGGGTTGCATTCGAAGCAGTAACTCACCTTGGGGGGCTCCAGTTCTTCTAGTAAAGAAGAAGGATGGCACGAGAAGGATGTGCATCGACTATCGAGAATTAAACCAGGTGACCTATTAAGAACAAGTACCCTATCCCTCGCATTGGAGAACTTTTTGAGCAGCTTAGTGGCGCGAGGGTATTTTCGAAGCTGGATTTGCGATCCGGATATCATCATGTCCGAACGAAAACAGAAGATATTTGCAAGACGGCGTTTCGAACTCGGTACGGACATTACGAGTACTTAGTGATGCCCTTCGGAGTAACGAATACGCAGGCAGTATTCATGGACTTGATGAACCGAATCTTTCCACCGTTCTTGGATCAGTTCATTGTGGTATTCATTGACGATATTTTGGTTTACTCGAAGAGTTTTTGAAGAACATGCTGAACATTTGAAGATCGCACTGCAGACGTTGAGACAAGAGAAGCTTTATGCAAAGATGAGTAAGTGCGAGTTTTGGCTGGAGGAAGTGAAGTTTTTGGGGCATGTTGTGTCTGGCGATGGAATTGCCGTCGATCCAGAAAAGATTGCGGCAGTTCGAGATTGGCCGATTCCAAAGAATGTTGCGGAGATAAGAAGCTTTCTTGGACTCGCCGGATACTACAGAAGATTTGTGGAGAACTTTGCTCATCTGGCGGAGCCGTTAACCAAGCTTACGCGCAAGGAGGTATCTTTTGTTGGACGGACAAATGCGCGTTAGCTTTTGAGACGTTGAAACAGAAGTTGATAACCGCCCCTATTCTGATCGTGCCAGACAATTCCGGAGGATTGGTGATTCACAGCGACGCATCTGGGAAAGGATTGAGATGTGTTTTGATGCGGCATGGGAAAGTTGTAGCGTACGCATCGAGACAATTGAAGACCCATGAGAAGAATTATCCAACTCATGACTTGGAGCTTGCGGCTGTGATTTTCGCTTTGAAGATTTGGAGACACTACCTTTTGGGCGAAAAAGTCGAAGTTTTTACAGATCATAAGAGCTTGAAGTACGTATTCACACAGAAGGAGCTTAACATGAGGCAGCGTAGATGGTTGGAGCTGATGGCTGACTACAATCTTGATCTTAAGTACCATCCGGGGAAGGTTAATGTTGTGCCGGATGCGCTTAGTCGGTTACCAGCAATTCAGGTGTTAACTACGCAGAAGGAGATCGTTGCAGATTTTCGAAGATTTGACTTGGAGGTTGTGCTACCGTGTTCTACGGGACAGTTGATGCAGTTGCAAGTACAGTCGTCTTTGATTGAGAATATTAAAGCAGCTCAATCGCAGGATCCTAGACCGCAAAAGTTTCGAGAGCATATTGAAGCCGGGCTACGAGCAGATCTACTGATCCACGAAGATGGTTCGTTGAGGTATGGTAGCCGTTTGTGTGTGCCAAAGGGAGATATTCGTGAAGAGCTTATGAAGGAGGCACACAGTTCAGCTTATTCTGTACATCCAGGAGGCACAAAGATGTACCGAGATATTCGACAGCATTTCTGGTGGGAAGGCATGAAACGGGAGATTGCTCGCTTTGTGGCTAAATGCTTGGTGTGTCAGCAAGTTAAGACTGAACATCAAAGGGTTGCTGGTTTATTGCAACCACTTCCGATTCCTCAGTGGAAGTGGGAACATATGATCATGGATTTCGTGACGGCTTTACCGCGGAGTCCAAAAGGCAACAATGCTGTATGGGTGATTGTTGATCGGTTGACCAAGGCAGCTCACTTTATTCCTTTCCGGGTTGGTCAATCGACAGAGACTTTGGCAGAGCGGTACATGCAGGAGATTGTAAGATTGCATGGAGTACCGGTGAGCATCGTGTCCGATCGGTACACTCGGTTCTTATCACACTTCTGGAGGAGTTTACAGGAAAGTTTGGGGACTCGATTGAAATTTAGCACAGCCTATCATCCTCAAACTGATGGTCAGTCGGAGAGAACGATCCAAACTCTTGAAGACATGTTGAGAGCATGCATGTTGGACTTCAAGGGTTCTTGGGAGGATCATCTACACTTGGTGGAGTTTTCTTACAACAACAGTTTTCAGGCAACTATCCAGATGGCTCCGTTTGAAGCTTTGTATGGTCGTAAATGTCGTTCACCTGTTTGTTGGGATGATGTCGGTGAACAAAGATTGTTGGGACCAGATTTGGTGGTGCAAACAGTTGAGAAGGTTAACACTATCAGGAATCATATGAAGGCAGCTCAAGACAGACAGAAGAGTTGGGCTGACACGTCAAGAAGACCTCTAAAGTTCGACGTGGGTGATTTGGTATTCTTGAAGATATTACCGACTAGGGGGTGATTCGTTTTGGGAGTCGAAGAAAGCTTAATCCTCGATTCGTTGGACCCTTTGAGATCTTGGAGCGTGTTGGTGAGGTAGCGTACCGTTTGGCGTTACCGCAGTCCTTGGCAAGTGTGCACGATGTGTTTCACGTATCTCAACTCCGTAAGTATGTTCGAGAAGAAACACACGTTTTGGATCATTCGGAGCTAACAGTACGAGAAGACTTAACTTATGAGGAGCGACCGGTTGAAATTGTGGATCGAAGGGAAAAGATTTTTAAGAACAAGGTTATCCCCCTTGTGCTTGTTTCTTGGGGTAATCGCTCGCATGGAGAATCCACTTGGGAACGAGAAGATGAGATCCGGCAGAAGTTTCCTCACCTTTTCCTGTAGTTTTCTATCTTTGTATTCTTGGAATTTCGAGGACGAAATTCTTTTTGTAGTTGGGTATAATGTAACACCCGAGCCCAATGCTACTGTTTTTCAGTTACTGTTTGAGTATAATGTGGTACTCATTTCTTTTAGCTTGCTTGTTTGTTGCTTACTGTAAATTTTTACCCGGTAAAGTCTTTTCTGCATATAACAAATTTTAGCATCTAAAATAAAATTAAAAATATCCATCTTGGCCTACTCGGCACCCCGAGCCTGGTGGTAGCGTCCGTGCTTTGTGTTCTCGTCCCGTTCAGTGAAACGGGCGAGTTTGGGCGGCTACGCGCGTGTACATGTGTCCGTCTTGGGGGTATGCTTTTTAATCATAAGACACTTAATTTTAAAATTTGGAACCCGCTTAAAATCCTATTATTTAAATTTCAAATTTTTGGACCCAACTCGGACGCGATTCGGAAATGTTTTACTTTACGCCAAAATCCCAAAATTTTGATATTTTAAACTTGCATATATTTTCATAACCATATATTATTTTACTGTTCCCATAAATTTTTCCAAATCTTTTATAGCAACCAATCAGCTTCCTCTTTCTCTAATTGTGGGCCCCGTCTCTCTCTCTACCTCTCTCCTCTCTCTCTCCCTTAAATCTCTCTTTATCCCCCCAGCTTCTCTCTCTCTCTAACCCCGTGCCTATCTCTCTCTCTCCCCCTCATATATTTCATTTTCTTCTCTCACGCAACCAAACCCCTCACGTAACCCTAACCCATCGCAGAGCTAGCCACCGCCGTCTCCCTCCTCGTCGTCGCAACCCCCCCTACCGCCTTGCTCTCGCCGTCGGTAACCCGATCACCCTCCTCCAGCAAACCAGCAACCCAACTCCATTTTCCTTCCTGTAGCACTTTCCCCGACAGCCCACATCCGAGCAACCCATCAACACCGTCGCATTACCTTACCTCCACCACCGACATCGTAAACACCTCCATCATGCCACCGATTTCAACCAAACACCACCGAACCCTAACAACCACTTGTACCACGGTAGGACCCTCGTCGAGATCCCCTCACCGTCACTAACTTCACCGCTTGCGGATGCGTCTCCAGGATATCTGCAACCAGATTCTGTACGATAAACGGTTCAGCGTGTTTCATTATCCAGTCTCAGACGAGGATGCACCAAATTATCGTTCCATTGTTCAGAATCCCATGGATATAGCTACTTTGTTGCAACATGTGGACTGTGAGCAATATCTTACACGTTCGGCCTTTGTGCAACACTTTGGCTTGATTGTGGCCAATGCAAAGGCATATAATGGAGACGATTATAATGGTACTAGGATTGTTAGCAGAGCTTATGAGCTTGGAGGCGTGGTGCAAGGTATGCTGTCACAAATGGACCCAGCTTTAGTCTCCTTCTGTGACAAGATTGCAGCACAAGGGGGCCCACTTCATGTAGAAGATGATGTAGGAGGCTTGTTCCTATCATCGGTACCTGTTGTTCAACTGGCTTCTGTAACGAGAACGAGTGCCAGGCTTAGGAGTGTCCAACCTGAGGCAAACTTATCACAAAGCTATGAAGCGTTGAAACGGGCAAAGAAAACACGGAGAATGAACAAGCAGGGATCATGAGTTTCTTGACAGAATTTCTGATTGCTCGCCGGAATCCGGCCGTGCCGGTGACGTGTCCTGACGATCCAGCGAGGTACCCCGACCTGCGTGGTTCCTTTGTTCGTTGTTTGGGTTCAATCCGTGAACCGTGCGCCCGTCGCGAGTTTTCCCGCCGACGTTACGTTCCGTTTTTCCCAGTTCGCGACTCGTCGAGGCAAGTACCCCTTGCTACATGCTATACAATATTTACACATATATATTGACACCCTAAACCTGTAAAATTTAACTTGGTATAATTGTTTCCCGTTTTCGATTACAATATTCCATTATATCATTTTACTGTTAAACATGAAACCTACAGTTTGCAAATTGAACCTAATAATCATATCTACCTGTTCAATCATATTTTACTGTTAAAACAGCTGGTAGCATTTATCCCTGTAGTTCTATTACATTCGGATACTCGCATGCATTAACCTGAAATAACTGTATTGGACCGTTACATAAATTATTGCACCGCTAAGGGTGCTTAAACCTGTTAACGTGACTAAACGGTTACATTGTATTACTGCACTCTTGTGATTGAATGAAACTGCTTGTTATTTAATTCATTGCTTATTTCATGTTGTTAATACCCACGTGTGATTATATCTGATTGGGAGCACACTCACGATATTGCGTACATCTTGACCTGACATTGCTACACATATGTATATATTGATACACCTGATATGGTACCGTATACTGTTGACTTGACCTGATGTACCATGACCCGACCCGTTACCTGATCTTGTGTCTAATGCCAACAAACCTGACATGTAGTCCTCATGGACCGTTTCTGTTGTCTATCCAGACAAACCTGCTTTTACCTGATCCTGTGTTGGCATTAGTTCTTGATTACTGAATACCTGACTCGACATACATAACTTGGGGGTATGGGGAAATCAAAGGTGAAACCGACTTGTAACTCAACAGTTCGATACCTGTTCTGATCAGTCTTACGGGCTAGGCCAGCCCCGGAGTGATGATGCTGACATCACTCGCCCATCCTGCTACTTGTTACTGCCTAGCGGCACGTCTCGGATTCAACCCCGAGAATCTTGACCGTGGTCCCGGGCACGCACGGGATACTATTGAGTTACATCGACGATTCATCAATCGATTTCAAAGACTTTAGAATAGAAATCCTGATAGAACAGTTTAGTTACCCACTGCACACTACCCTGCACTGCTTGATTCACATTATTGCTACTCTCGTTTTATTCATATTTATTTTGCATTGCCCGTTACATTGTTCATATTATATTACTTGTTGACATGACGCGCTGACGTCTGGGTTTTGCATGGCCCAGATTCTGTACCGCTGTCGCAGTCCGAGCAGGAGTATTTCAGCCAGCAGGCTGAGCTGTGAGTTCAGTAGTAGTTAGTTTTATTTTCCTGCATTTATTCCTGATGTGAGCCCGCATTATGGGACATACTTTTCAGCTATTTGTATTGGATCATTTGCTTCCGCATTTATTTATTATTGACTCCTGTTGTTCTGGATTATGGACATATTTTAGATAGTTTTAGTTTGTTCTTGATATCTCTACAGCCGTAATGTGACTGTGGATGGATACTTCCTACCCACAGGTAGCATGGTTGGCTATGTCACATGTCCAATCTAGTGTATTCTGGGAAGTGGGGCGTGACAAAGTCTGAAGAAGATAAATCTCCAGATCTTGCATTTTGAGGGTCTTGGTTGGAAGAACTGGACGCTTTGCATTCTTCTTCGATGATTGTTGGCGTCGTGGCTTGATTTTCTTTCCAGCTCCATGCAGCTGCTTTATCAAAGATAACATCTCGTGAAATTACAAGCTTATCGATGCTAGGATCATGCATCCTGTAAGTTTTAGATTCATCGCTGTAACCGATAAAGATATATTTTTCTCCTTTCTCCTCAAACTTTTCTTTTCTGTTTGGTGCTGGAATGTGAGAATAATAGATACAGCTGAAGACTTTCAAGAAATCTATTTTTTCTAGGCTTCGTATGACATTCTGTCTGGTACGGTTTTTGTTGGCGATCTGTTTAAGATGTATACAGCCGTATTCACTGCTTCTGCCTAAAACTTGTTCGGAAAATTTTTGTCTTTCAACATGCTTCTGCCCAACTCCATAATTGATCTGTTTCTTCTTTCAGCTACGTTGTTTTGCTAAGAAATGTATCTTGCGGTTAGCTTTTTTTTGATACCTTGAGCCTTGCAAAAGTTTTGAAACTGTGTAGAAGTAAACTCTCATCTACGATATGTTCTCAGCACCTTCAATTTATGGCCACTTTGTTTTTCTACTAATGCTTTGAATTGGACAAATATATAAAATACTTCAAATTTTTCTTTAAGAAAATAAACCCACTTTATTCTATTATAATCATCAACAAATAGTAAGAAATATGTTTTTCCACTTAATGATGGAGTTTAAGTAAGACCACATACATCGGCATGCACAAGTTCTAATGGAGTTTTAGCCCTCCAAGATATTTTTGTAAATGGGAGTCGATGCATTTTGCCATAAATACATCTTTCACAGACTTTTTCTTATTTGGTTATTTGAGTAAGACTGATAACCATATTTTTTGTTTTTAACAAACCGAGTCTTCTAAAATTTAAATGGCCAAATCTTAAATGCCACAATAGAGAATTATTATTTTCTTCAGATTTTAGTGAAAGATTCTCGTATGACATTTTTAAGTGAAAAACACTTTTTTGTGCCATTTTAATTTTAGTCATTATGTGTTTATCGTTGTTATCAACAATCACATATTCATCTTTAACAAAGTTTACCAGATATCCTTTTTATATTAATTGTCTTACACTTAGCAAATTTATTTTTAGTTCTGAAACATAAATAACATCTAAATTAGTTTTTGTGTTACCTCCTTTTGTTTGCACTCCAATATCTCATTTTCGGCTTTATGCAGATTTCCATTTTCGAGCTTTATTTGATAATCGACCCTTTCATTTAGGCTGACGAAAATACTTTTGTTTCTTGTTATATGATTGCTGCAACCACTATCCAGATACCAAATATCTTTTGCGTTTGATTGAGCATTAAAACATGAATAGAATACATGATCTGTTTCTGAAAAATTGATTTTATCATTTTTCTGATTTTTCTGAAACCAGCAATCTCATTAGGGGTGATTAAAAATTTTGCATTATATGCATTTGTATCGGCAATTTTCTAATTTGTGATTAAATTTTCCGCAAACTAAACAATTTCAGGAAAATTTGTTTGAAAAGTTTTTATTTTGGTCATACCTCCCTCTTTGATATTATCATCGCTTTCATTCTTGTTTTGATATTAATTTTGAACGTCTTTTTTGAGCTGCTGCTTCGGAAAGAAATTCTTTCCATTATTTCTCTTTTGAAATTGTCCTCCCTTGTTTCTGAGATTGTCATCTTGGAATGGAAAGCTTGCTCCACCTCCCTTGTTGCGGATCTGTTCATTCGCAACTCATGTGTCTTCAAAGATGTCATTAGTTCATTAAAGGTCAAAGTTGATAAATCTTTTGACTCTTCAATAGCAGCAACAACATGATCCCATTTTTATGGTAAATTTCTTAATATTTTTTCAACAATCTTTTTCTATTTCAATAGTATTTCCATATGTTCTGGTTTGATTAATTATTGCGGTAACTCAATCAAAAAATAATTTCATTGATGCACTATCTTTCATGGCTAAATTATCGAAATCTCGCCATAAAATATGTAATTTGATAGAAATTACCGTTGCAGAACCTTTAAATTGTTAGTTGAGAATTTCCCAAGTCTCTTTTGATGTAGCAGCGGCCGTGATTCTGGGAAAAATTGTTCTGCTCATACCTTGCTGAATAAAAGAAGTGATTTTGCATCTTTTTTCTATTCTCATAGTACTTTTTTTGTTTCTTTTGAGACCATGATGCAAATGTTTCAGAATCATCGGCTATCTTGTAGCCACTTTCAACAAACTCCCAAAGTTCTTGAGAGATAAAGAGGATCTACATTTGGAGACTCTAAAAATCGTAATTCTCGCCGTCGAAAACCGGAACGAGATTTTGCGAGTAGTTGAATAGGGATAGTGCCGATGGAGAGGAAGTTGCCATATCAACAGAGATAGAGATAAATAGCTCTAATACCAAATTTGTTGTGGGGCAGACGGAAGTCTAGTGGATACTGCGGAATTGAATTTAAGAAAGCAAACTTAATTGAGAATATTAAGTTACAAATACTTTGTGATTGTAATATAATGAAATATTACAATGAGGAATTTTGGATAATTTTGCCTTTTATAAGGCTTCTTTTCTTCATTGGATTAAATGATACAAATGCTAGATTTCTCTTTATACAGAGAAAACACCTCCACCATTACACCAACTAATAAGGTAGCTCTAATTAAGATGCATTCACCTCATGCATGCAATGTTTCATATAGGGTGATGCACATTTTAGTCAAAGCAAGCAAATACAAATTGCATTCTAACATAATGAATCCCATCCCAGCTGATTCTCATTGAGGGGTTATCGCATGGTTTTCAGGTCAAGACCGAGGTTCCATTCACCTCGGTCGTGTGCATCCGCACCGCGGATAATGTCTCAATCAAAATTGTATGCTCCTCCGCCATATCCACAACAAGCTGTGAGTGGATGCTCAAATCCTGAAGTCATCAAAATTTTCATATTTCCATCGTCAATTTTATTCCATTTAAGGGGAATATTACTATTTTAAACAATGTTCGATGCACTGCGTTGGATCTTAACATAATTCTCAGTTTGGCTTATAAGCAAGCACTTCACTGAATACACGTCGACATAAGTGAAAGTAGCAAGAGGAAGGTCTCTTTTTAGCTTCACTATCCTCTCGTTCAGCTCTTGTTGGATCTCTGTGCCAACTCATTATGGCCAATCGCACATCCGGCTGAGTCAAATTCATCCACCATCGGATTTGCTTTAATGAGAACACTTGGAAGGCAGCCACGGGGACCTGTGTTGTGAATCCAGAAGTATCTCCCGCCGTTCTCCGTATATAGTCTGTACCATAACATCTTAACCAACACAGAGACGAAAAATTAATAAATAAATCGACTAATAAACTAAAACTCGTCTGCAGGAGTACCTTAATTGCTTTGGATAGCAATTTCGATGCGTCTGATATGAATTCATCCCCAGACTTATGAACGAGGTCGTTCTAACCGATGTCCAACATGTAAAGAGCTTGTGAGAAGTACTGCTCCTCTTTCGGCAGCAAGTCCTTGGCGACCCCTCCTGTTTTTTCAGAAGCTGCATGTTAACATCTTTATTTTGATATTTTGTATGACGCGCTAGACTTGTTGGGCAATGAAATAGTGCCTTTTTCAGAGGCGGACCGTGACTTGGATTTGAACTGCAGGAAGTGGTCTAGCTTTGTCATGTGGTATTAATTTTTAACAATGGTGAAAGTTTGTGGTATTTCTTTGCAATTTGCTGTCTTCATGGTATTCATGCTTGTTATATAATAAGTTGTACCTATGCAATCAATGATAAGGCGGCCATCGGAGACTCTGCCAGTTGGCTTGCTGAAGAAGCAGACCCCGCTCCGGTATCAGAGTTGGAATCGCCGAAATTGAAAGCAGCAGGAAATTCACAAGGTAGGGATAAGGAATAAGAAGAAAAGGAAAATGTGCATTTTTGGAGAGTATGATGCGACCAGAAGGAAAGACGGATACAGAAGAATGAGGTATTGCTTGGTAGGTTTAAAGCCTTACAAAGGAGAAAGTTCTAAAACTGTTTCTTGGCCTGGTTTCTTAACTTGTATTTCTTTTAAACCAAAAGATTCTAAAATCTATTGTAAGCCCGTTGTCCATCAGCCATCATATATTATCGAAGATGATTAAAATATACCAACCACGGTAATACAAGATGCCTTAAAATTATTTGCGGAGAAAAATATTGTTGAATAAGATGGTGTGCTATCGGCAAATATCTACTATTGTAATACAAACTTCATGGACATGATGCAAATCTCAACTGTTATAATTTGCATTAGGTATAATAAAGCATCCAAATTGCCGCTTTTGTCAAATAACTGTATGGGTAGTGGCAACTTTACATGCTATATACTATAATTTGACCTTGCAACCTTATTGCCTTAAATTTTCAACAGATGAAATGTAGGGTTGGGTCCTTGGTATTTTTATGTGCATCTAATCCTATCGACTATTTTTTATTTTTTTAAACATGTTTTTCCTCTTATTGTTGCCTGTGATGAACTGATGGCAAAATAAACTAAGAAAACAGAGAAAAAAATAAAGAGAGAAGTGCATACTAGAACTCAATCAAGAACAAACAATTCGAACACATGACAACATTCCACGGTAATCGAATGAAGTACTGATCATTTCCGTCTTCAAGAAGCATCCAAAGTAGAAGATCCTAACGACGATCTTAGTTGATAAGTGAAGGGTAATCATTGTATATAGCACAAGATTGGGTAAAGCCGAGCTCCATTGCTGATGGAATATCAATTTGTAGAACACTGATAATTCAGATCTTAGAAGAGGATTCTAGAAGTAACGAAATTTCATATCTTTGCCTTACGCTGGAGTTCGACTAGGATCCTAACAATATGATTTGGCCGAGTTTTAAGCAATTAGATCTGTTTTAGAATGTGTGGCGCAGGCAATTATGCATTGTCAGAATAGATGATAACTTCTCTTCATAACTATGATATGCCTAGAAATCTCGAAGAGGACAATGAAGATCCGCTTATATGGGACATCTAATTGAATTCAATGATAATACAAAAGTTAATCAAACGACATATAATTACTAGATAATCCATAAATAAACAGATAATGCATTGAA
Organism: Agapanthus africanus; assembly: GCA_030015575.1. Lineage (NCBI taxonomy): Eukaryota > Viridiplantae > Streptophyta > Magnoliopsida > Asparagales > Amaryllidaceae > Agapanthus > Agapanthus africanus. The sequence goes on from CM057337.1 coordinate 721,508,654, forward strand.
CAGCAGATCAGAGATCATCGATAGAATTTCAACTGGAATAATCGAACAATATGAGAAAATGAACGTGCCTGAATTTTCATTCTAATTAACATACAAGAAAGCTCTCTTAGACAAGAAAAGTTTTGCACACAACATAAACCATATCGAACAGGTTTCTCTGAGTACATCAATAAAATTCAAACCAAATACTAACAGTCAACAACTGGATGCAATCTTCTTGAAACGCAGGCAAACATTCAGCCTCTAAACTAAGATTTACCCCCATTCAGTTGCACTGTTAAAATTAAAAAAGAAACATGCACAGCAGGAAAAAAAATGTCCAAAATGATCCATTTTGCTAGCACCCGTACCCTCATCCGTCTAAATTCCCAATAATCTAGCCTATTTTAAGAATTTTTAAAATCAATTTACCCTGGATCTCTTGTTGCTGCAAGCCGGGCACTTGTACTGCTTGATGTGTTCAGCGCGTGCAGGCGTGATCCGCACACACTTCCCATGAAACCATCTCTCGCAAAGGTCGCAGCAGATCCAAAACTCGTCGTTTGCGTAATTGTCGCCACAAGCGCCGCATAAAGTGTTGCCATGCTCATCCTCTTCTTCATCCTCGCCGCCATCTTCTCCTTCACTTTCGTCATCTTTTGGTGGGGCCATTTTGGAGGTCTTTATCTCTGATTGACGCGATGGCTAACAATAGCATAACATGAAGGGGAGAGAATCAAGTATATGTTATTTTAATTCAACAAGGAGGGTCCTCAAATTGAAAAATCCTCATAATTTTGAGAAGAAATATATCATTTCAAATCATTAAAAAAACATTTTCTTCAGTAATTTGACTAAAAATATCCTCAAATATTTGCTCAAGATATCTAACATATGCACATGTGCATTGCACATGCGCCAGTACTAATTTTAATGTGGAGAGGGAGAGGGAGAGGGAGGGAGGGAGAGAGAGGGAGGGAGGGAAGGACAATTGATGAATGTTGTATTCACCTTTGAATTTGACTTGTTGCTCTTGTTGCTGCTGCTGTTGGGGGTTTTCTCTTTTGTTTGCTTCTTGGTGGTTCCAGACACAACTTCAAATATAGTTGGAAGACCATTTATCATTTGAAAGAGTCGCCTCCTGTAAAGTAAATGCCACAAAGCAGGTCAAGCATGGATGTGTATTTTCTTTAATTTGAAGGGCAAATATGAACAAAAATTTCAAACGAAAGCAGCGGGCATATGATGAATACAAAACACCTACAAGCTACACCTAAAAAGACACTGTAATCACAAGTGATGCATTGAACATATAAAAGCAGTATCCGGTTAAACTCTGGAAATACGCACAAGAAAGGCAAAACCCACAGATAGCACAAGTATTATATGCATGAGATGAAAGGCCCTTGGTCAAAACTAAAATGACACCGACACTCTTTGTACGGAAAATAAGAGCATTCACAAACTAATCCATTGATAACATGCAAATTCTAAGTCTTCTGCAGGGGCACAACATGACAGAATTTGGATCTCATGTATCTAGCAACAGATGTCGGTATGTGTAAGTATAGATACACTTGTGTGTTTTGTTACTACAAGCGTTATGATAAGTGATGCTGCAAGCTACCACTTTGGATAGCTATAACTAAAGGTTTTGATTCTGGCCATATAAATAGGCGAAAAACCACAACACAACTCCACTTGCAATCAGTAGGCTCTATCACCAGAATCAAATATCAAGAAGGAAATTTAGAGCATTACTTGCAACAAAACCAGGCCCTCAAATAAGCATCCAACACAGATAATCTTAGTTCCTACTTTAATCACACGGGTCGAATATAACGATATGGTTGCATTTTATACTTTACTGCCCTAGAAGATTATAATTATGAAATCAAAAACAAAAGCCATCTCACCACCAGCAACATCTAGGCCTTTTCCCAGTAAAATGGGATTGGCTGTGAAGCATGACTGAAGTCAAGAAAGCTTCACAAATGAGTAGACTAAATCCTTTCTACCAGCAATGTTGATCCTCTGAATTGGTTTTAAATTCCAGACAATGGTAACCATGAAGAAGAAGGTATGACTACCTTTTGGTAATGCAAATTTAGCTCATGCACCGAGAAGCAACCAGCCTCAAATTTTAAAACTCAAAATGATCTTCAGTAAGATGTAAAATATTATTGTTAAAAGAGCCAAATGTACTGAGAGGCACATTTAAAAAATTTCAATGCAACTACATATCAATATCTCTAGAAAACCTTTTCCATCGCAATCTCCAAGGATGCTAACATTTGCTAACATTGTGACAGAACCATGTCACTGGCACCTATTATTCCCATCAAATTATTTAGAATGAAAATTATAATGATCATGCTCCTACGCGCTAGGTAGCAACATTAACTGTATTTGATGTCAGGCCCTTCACACCGAAGCAACCATAAACACTGGAAGCGCTTATTAGGAGATTTCCCAACAACATTATTTCTCGAATCCAAATATACACTGAAGCAAACATACACACTAGAAGCACTTATTAGGAGATCTCCCAAGTCCCAACAGCATTGCTTCTCGAATCCAAATATTATTTTTAATGTAATGACTAAGCATGGTTGAAATCCAATTCCTCACCTGTGTCAGTGCATCTATCCAATATTTCCTTATTATGAAATATAAAATGCCCGTATATCGTGGATATAGGTGTGGAGTAACGCAAATTCAGACAAGATATCTTATAGAATGAAAAGGGGCATTATAATAGCAAAGCCTAGCAAGGAAAAAGATGGGTGAAAAGAAACGAGAATAAATTTCAATTTTTATATTAATTTCAATATCTTAATTCTACATTTCATTTTCTCCACAAGCGACATCGAGAAACTTGGGTACAAGTTTTAATGCATTGAAACTAAAACTCTTCAAGGACACAAATCAAAAGATTGTAAAGCAACTTCCAAATATTGCCCTTTTCTATCTTTCTCTTCACCACAGCAATTACATGACAACAGTATATCCTTAAAATGACATTACCAACAGCTTTAACAATTAAAAAGTCAGAGGAAGCAAAAGAAAAACGGTGCTATATAACTGCAAATAAATACCTTCAACCTCATCCTGAATACTCTCTCTTGTGCTGAATGCCATTGTCTAGTTTATTAAATCTTTCTTTCATTCTCCGTCCATCCAGAAAAAATTCCATGAGAATGACTGATCTGAGTGATCAATAACCTTATACCTAGAATACTAGTTTGGGCCAATATGGATGAGAAAGGGGAGCACACTCACAAGCCAGCATGAAGAACAGAAAGATCAATGTACTACCATTTGATCATCAGCTAAAAAGGATTCAATGCGAGATGGCCAAGTTATAAAGTTTCCAGGCAGCAGCAAGAAGCTAATCACTGAAGTCCAAAAATCGCATGTGGTGAGCATAACAGCTTCTCCATTTATTGTTATATAGGCGTGAAGCAAGACCAATTGCAACAGTGACTCAATGGGCCCGCAAAACCACATTGGAATATTTAATCTTTAGAATATTAGATTTATAATCTTAGTTTGAGTTTGAGTATGATTACAATAGTGTTTTTACATTATTTAGATATAAGTTGTAACTTTCAGATTGAAATATGAAGTTGATTTCTTAGGATTTCCATGATATCTTTCTTCCAGATTTTATCTTTTTATATGAGTAATAAAATGGAATTTAAGCTGGTTTAGATGACAATTTTGAATTCAATTTTCAGGTAACTCAACTTATTCAAGCCAATGGAATTTTTATGACAATGCTTACCACTTGAAAAACAAATAACCATCCTAAACTTGTAATTTATTGACTCCCGGTCATCAATGGGTTTGTGTGTTATTTACTCTTTACATAAAATTCTAGTTCTCCAAGAAAATGAGTTACTCCACTCTTTTCTCATGTCTCTAATTAGAGTTCCATTTTTCACAAGGTCATTCTACAAAACTGTTTAATTTTACCAATCGAAAATCAGTCTGATAAATCAATTGATATATAAATCAAACAATTACAGAGGTCACTCCATCTACAGAAAGAATTCATGTGACTAATGCATTTGAATTTTTATAAACACATCACATTCTCCCAATATGTTTGAAAATTAAAATTCGGTATTAGATTTGCAATCCTCTAATCCCTACATGTTTCAAGACAATTAATCATGCATTAATTTGGCAACCATGAAACTACATCGGTTCTCATCCTATACAATAGAAATGCTCATCACTAGGTATGGTGGCATGCACATAAATTTAATCTGAGTTATACACATATATGAAAATTTTCAATTTTATGCAGAAATGGAAATTCACCAACTATTTATACTAAAACAGTAAAGCATGAACGGGAAGAAAAAAATAGGAAAGAATATATTATCCTGCATATGAAATTTACAAAAGAAAGAAGCATTACCAGGAATACAGTATTCATGATTCCTATTCAGCTGAACATAGTATATAATAACATAAACTTTCCTCTTAATTCCTCCTACCATGAGTTCTTATATTTTCCATTTTGGCGGTCCATCTTTTTGGTCAGGACATGAATTTGACATGCATCGTACTAAAAAAATTCAAGGAAAAAAATAATAAATGGCAAGCAATGTAAATGTGACGTAAATGAAACAAGAACACAAAAATATAAAAGAAATGGTTATCTTTCACTTCGTTGACTAACCCAAAGATCAAGAGTAGAATAGAATGCTGCCACTTAAAGCAGTATTAAGGCAGTTTATCTCTGTAAAATGTTCCAGAACCACAGCTACCGAGGTCAAGAAAGCTAAATTAAAATACTAAAATAAAACAAAAGCATATATATTGAGGACTATCGCTATATTAAAAGACAAGGACCCAACAATGAATAAGAACAAAAAGATTAGACCGTCTTGATGCATTCCACATAAAAAAAAGGTAATAACAAGTAACTAAAAGATCTTTAATAGAAATTATGCTACAAGAGACAGTACAATAGAGGGATATAGTCTGAACATGTCAACTCAAAAGATAAATTAAGAAACCGAGCATTATCCAACAGTGGGGACATATATATACCTGGCATCCTTGTCAAAGCCGAAACGAGCCCCAAAATAAAAGGCAACGGACAGTAACCATGCATCACTGTGAACTGCAACAAGTGATAGCCAATCTTTTTCATCCATGCCATCTCTAGCAAAATTTATTCCCAATGCAGGCTCAGGAAGTTCAGGAGGAACTTCCTCAGCAGGCAGGTTAACTTCCCAAGTCTCATTGGGAAGTCCATACAAACATAAGTTCTCTTTCTCTGAACATTACAAGCACAGCGTTAGAAGGATGAACAATAGCCTTGACAGTATAATCACAGAAATTTCATGGTACTGCAAGAGATATATTAGACAATTAGACACTTGTATGTATGAATAAACTGTGGCAGAAAACCTAAGGTGATTTATAAAAGAAATAAAAATTTTAGGCTTTTAGTGCAATTATGTAAATCTTGTCTACAAAATTAAATAGGTAATATACCATTTGGTTGATGACTTGATATTATTCCTAATATTCTCATGCAATAAAAAAGAATATATAGCTGATTTTTTTATTAAAAAAAACACCACAGAACTTATTATAAACTAAAAATACATAGTTGATGCAGGGGAGACTCCTAAATACCAACATAGCACAATACTTAGTATGAACTAAAAATAGGTAGTTAATCTGGGGAGACACCTAGAGTCGATATCAAAATTACTGTGGGGAGGGGGGGGGGGGGCTTCATATGTCTCATAGGAATAGTCTGAATGGTACAGTAAATGGTTAGAGATATATGAGTTTATCCTCGTATCTGTTTCATTTAAATTATTTTGTAAAAGGAAATTACAAAAGTAATTTAAAATAATGTAGATTTTATTTGAAAAGCAAGCTTTATTTATCAAGGTATGTAAAGAATTTAGGTTAGGGTGGGATTCTTTAGTGGAAGCTTTTTGCTCTTTAAAAGAACCGCTATTTATTCGGTGTTCATCTGTTTCTGACAAGATGAATGAACTTGGTAGTTTCATTATTAGAAAGTCCCTGGTCATTCTATTTTAGTCCTCGAACAGTAAGAAAAGCCTATAGTTAGCTTACCGAGAAAGTTCTAAGACAAATAATCACATAAAATCTTCAAATCTCTTAATCCACTATCTTCGACTCAATAAACCATTGTACCGTAGCCTGCATCGATATACCAAATCGTAGCAAGCCTTAAGGATGAATGGAAAAGAGATTATCGATTGCTACTAAAGTTGTTCAGTTACTAATGATGACAACAATTCCATGAAAAAGCGAATTTTCCTCTTCTGCATTACATAAAATAATAAAAGCAAATCCAATTTGAGGAAACATCAGAATTTTTCAAAAAAAATAGCGGAAAGGGAAAATTTTATGTATGAAACTAAACCTAGCAGCTCTAATGCCTGCCCAAAAGGAGAAAGCATAGCCTTTATGTTCAAAAGGAGACCTATGACTATAGAATCCATACTTCTGGCATTATTAATAGAATTTTTTGTGACTTGGAAAGAAAAATATCAATAAGCGAAGAAGCTTCTACAAACTACTAGAACTAAGAGGGGCAAAGAAGAGTCATGAACCAACCACATTGCATAGAGTGGTATGTTTTACGGATTTCTCGCTGTTAGCGAACAATGGAAATTCACAAACAGAAAATAGTGTGCTATACGGAGAAAAGAAGAATGGGTCTATCCAATTTAGAGGAACATCATAAAGTTAAATAATTCAGAAATTTTTTTTTGAAAAAATATTCTACTGGAAAAGTACTCATCGAATGGTATTGTTCCCAAACAAGGAATGCAACCAAAAATGCTTGCGCTTTAAAGAAAACTATTTTACCCTCCGGATGAACCCGTAGAATTTGTTGTGTTGCTTGAAGTGGTAATGAAGAATTTTCAAATGTGATGGGCAAACGATAATTCACTAACAATAAATTTTACCGAAAAAATGCTTCTCAGGCCTGCCAATGGATTGAGTCTACACACATAACAAAAAGAAAAAAGAAAAAGCGATTCGTAGTTGAAAGCATATACCCCAGAAATTAAAGCCCTAAATTATGCCTCTCATTAAAGAACCACGAATTTCAATGCCCTCAAAATGCAAAAAAAAAAAAAAAACAATCCTTTCATCAACAAAAACCCTAAAACATCACAGGACTCAAACTAGAAAAAATAGAAAGGAGAGGCAAGCTCACCAGGATCACAGAGCTGAAAGAATTTCTCCATTTCTGAAACAAAACGAAGATGAAACAAATTAGAACCAAATCAAGCAAATTTTTTACCCTCTAACTGAAAAAAAAAGATATCAAGAAAGATTAGAGATAGACCAGTGGTGAGAGCCTTGATCATTCCAGCTCGCCTCCCTCTAAAATCCCTAAACACCTCCTCCGCCGTCCTAGGGTTGTATCCCCCTGCTCGCCCCTCCATTCAATTAGCGTTATGGTTAGGGTTTCTGAGAGGAGCTTCAGTTTTTTGAATCGCTGCAATAAGAGGGGGGAGATTTTGGAGAGAAAAATGGTGAGGGTTTGATTGGGTTTATTTTTAATTATCTGTTGCCTTTTTTTTTTCTTGGGGGTTTTATTGGTGACGATGGTGTTCGTTGTTTCGCTAGGTGAGATCACCGCAATCAGATTCTTTTAGTGGAGATTAGTCTCTTATATATATGAAAAATGCTAAGCCTGCCTTTGTTTGAATCTAACACAGTCAGGGCTGCATCCGGATCAGATATGAGAATTTTCATATCCGTATCCGTTTTGTAGTTTCGGATACAAATACGAATACGGATATGGTCCGGTAAAACATACTCATATCCATATCTGGAAAAAAACGGATACAGATACAAAGTGGATATTAAAGAGATAGACGAATCGGATATTTGTATAAATGAGATATAATATAAAAAACATATAAATGTGAAGTAGAAATGTATATGTAATAGATAGATTTCATTGACTACTTATTTAACATGACTTACAAAATATTTGATTGAGACAAATTTACATAAAAATGAATATTATATGAATAAATATGTTAACAATATACTAAATATAATTAGTGGTGTTTTAAAATAATTTATAAAAAGAATTGATGGAACAATATATCATAATATTCTTTTAAATGCATACCATATAAAATGAATAAAAAAATGTATGGTTTAAATAGGCATTTTAAGAGAATAAAATTAATACAAAAAGTATATTTTCTTGTATTTTTCTGCGGATATCTGGATCCAGATCCGTATCCGGATTCACATATCGGGATACCGGTATCCGTATCCGGGTAATTTCGCTAAAATCGTATCTGTATCCGTATCCGGATTCACATTTCGGGATACCGGTATCCGTATCCGGGTAATTTCGCTAAAATCGTATCTGTATCCGTATCCGTAAGAATATTTAAATATATATCTGTATTCGTATCCGTATCCGGCCGCATATCAAAATCCGGATCTGGATGCAACCATAACCACAATCCACCCAAGAGACAAAAATCATGGGACCCACTTGTTTGGCACTAATATCTAGGTGTTGTGGGTCCCTCCATTTTATCTCTTGGATGGATTGTGGTGAGATTTCAAGCCCGTTAGATAATTTATTACTCTAAATATATAAGATACTGTGCAGCCGATACAGAAACTTTTTTTTTAAATGACATTTTAAAAGTTTGATATGATTGTTTAAAGAAAGAGAGCAAGGCGCTTACCATACCTAATCAAAAAGCGAAGTCCGAGATGTAGGCCACGTGTACAAAAAATGAGATGATTTGAGCAATTATGAATGGCATTTTTTTAATGTTATATTATTTGCTTAAAGTCATGGGAATGTTTCTTATCATTTCTGGCAAGGAATTGCACTGAAATATCAAATTGAAACTCACTCTCTTAAATTACTTAAATCAAATAGAAAATTTTGTAATATGTGAAAAGAAAAGGATTTGATGGGGTTATGTATAAATTCTCAATTTCAAGATGTGTGTGTGCGAGAGAGAGAGAGAGAGGGGGGGGGGGGGGGGGAATTGGAATTGAGGGGGATCTGAGGCAAAAACCATCCAACTTTTTTGACAACTTTTTGAAAAAAATATTCCCAGAAGCATTTTTATTGAAGAAATAGGAAACGTCATCTGTACCTTTTGAGTTTTAGTTATAGCAGTATCGATGGCTTCTCCAATCCGATGGATGAGATTTCACTCATGGCGAAACCTTCCGCCCTACCTCCTCCAAGTTAAGGCTATAAAATACTCATGCTTTTATGACCTTTGATTAGATATAGATCTGGTTTTTCTTTCTAGATGTTCTTGTCAGAAATGCGTACTCCTTGCTTATGAGAATGTTGATCTGGAACTCGAGTATGGGTCTGTGTGTCCTTTTTCTAGCTATACAGAGATATCCCTCTAAGATCTTAGTATTGGCTATTGTTCTTTGGTTGTGCCTGATACATGGAATGGAAGATTATCGGCAATCTTTGTATTCCCGGAAATGGGATGATCATGCATCTAATTCTAAGAAATCTTGCATTAACATACTTGGTATATTTTAATCATTCTCGATATTAATATTTATGTGCAACCGTCGATCGGCGGCAAGGCCGGAGGAGGGTCGGTGGATGGCGGCAAGATAGGTGACGACCAATCAACTACGGGCGGCAGGGCCGGCGGGCGGCGAACGTCCGATCGGCAGCCGACCAATAAACGTCTTTTTCAACCTGATCTAATTATCTTTTTCAATATATACACACATAGAGTTCGAGCTAATCTAATTTCAAGCATCGTCAATCCAGTAATAACATTAATCTATTCTGATTTATGGTTTTTCCGATAAAGAGACTGAAAGAAAAAAAAAGGCAACCCTCGCATTTTCCTTCATTCGGTTAGATGCTTTTAGATATATATAATTATAGGAAGAGTTGTTAGTGTGTTTTGATCCGAAACAACCTCGGATCTGGTAATCACACAGTAAACAATAATTTTTTTTATGCCTTCAATATTTTAATACTCTGTAAAAACAAAATAAAATTAAATTTTGCTCTCCGAAGCAACGCGGTGATGACCTGGTCCGCCCATTCTATTTAACAAGCATTTTTGCAAGCTTTATCCTATTTAGAGCACAAAAAAATAAAATTTTAGTCCATGGATAAATATAAAATGGGTGGCTTTTGGTGTAAAATTATTTTAAATGTTAATAAGTGCATAAAATAGTTATTTTAGTAGCTTGAATCAAGAGTATTCTAAAAGATATTATAATGTATTATTTATCTTATTTAAGTAAAAGAAGATAGTTATAAGTAAATCGAAGTAAATTTGAAAAACGATAAGATTAAAATAATTTCTAGAAAGTTCTTTTTTGTCTTAAGTTTGAGTATAATGTAGATTAAATTTGGAATTTAAACTAATTTCCACAAAGTTCTTTTTCGTTAGGAGAAATTTAATCATTTTTGTCTTTTTTTTTTATAATGTGAAGACTCTAAGATTTATTTTTTTAAAACATAACAATTAATTATTTTTGCCTCTCTACATGATGATGTGGAGGCCCTACAAATGAAGGATTTTTTTTCTTTTTTCCAAAGAAAAAGGATAGCTTTTAATCAAGTTCATTTGCATTATATAGCAGCAGGTATAGATGTGTTAGAGACCCAGACCTGGACCATGGATTTGGACGAAGAACAAGGTGATGGTGGTGGGGCCTACAGTGGATGATTAAGATTCTAAATTTGATAGAGACCCAAACAAAAAACTTTACAAAAAGTTAAAACAGAAAATATTGTAATGCAATTTATGCAACCCATATAATAATTATATAAATTTACAGCTGATTGTATCATATTCAAATTCCATTTTTAGTTCTGGTTCAGAAGGTGCATTGTTTTTGGTTGATTGAGCCCTAGCTGCTCCATATTGTTTTCTCACTTGGCTCCCTGTTTCCTCAGCCTGCAGAATCGTCAAATATATCACCATATTATATTGTTTGATCTGCTTTGTGAAATGGACGGGTCGGGACATCTGCGGGCAGGTCATCGCAGTTAGCAGGTCAAACAAGCATGGATAGAAATGTCCGGGTTTAAACAAATGTTAAATTTCATTCCCATGACCCGACCCATTATGGATGGACGGGTGTGCGGGGTAACTCGTGGAGTGTGCTTGATAGGAGGTAATCTAGGTGTAATCCTGGATCACCACGAAATAGTACCACACTTGTTTATGTGTAAAAGATATTTCCAAGAATATAGAATTATCATGGTAATCAAATGACCCCATTTCATGGTAGTGGATAGATAAACGGGTCATCCATCCACGGATCAACGTCAACATAGAGCATCATAAAATATTTTTTTGTGATTTAAAAGGAAAATCATTGTATATCGGTTTTTGGAGTTAGTACCTGCTGACAATTTTAATTAAAAATAATATAAACATTGAAATACATATTCTCAAAACAGGATATCATATCATAGCTGCATTCATAATAAATAGTTTAAATATAGAGAATTTATTCTCATGTCTATAAAACTAATGAAAAATCTTTGACTTAGTTCAGCAGGGTTCCAAAAAAACAGTAAATACTAAAGAAAATTAACCTCTAAAATAATAGTAATAAGAATACTGGTTTGTTTTACCGAATAAATAAATAAGAATCGGAACAACATTGGATTGATCGTATATCTTAAGAAAAAATACTTTTCCTACCAGGACGGTAGAATCCTTATAGATTATATGGATTCTCATTGAATAAAAAATAGACATGATTTCTAATATATAGGGAATTGCATCCTCTATCACATATTGTATCCAATGAGTGTCATAGTAGATGATGTGGATTCCACTAAATCTCTACTATGATAATGCTAAAACAAGAGGTTTCCAATTTTGAAATCAATTTGATGATGTGGTATTCTTATTTACAAGAGAAATCAACTAAGAAATTATAGAAAATAAAATCAAATTTCATAATCACATCTAATCCTCACTGTAAAATTGAATCCAAACTTCTCCTGTGACCGCTTTCTCAATCTATTTTTAAAAAGTCTAATTTATCAAATACTTGCATGTGTAAAATATTAGAGGGTAGGAGAAGTATTTCTCTATCGAAAGGCTCGAGCATTCATTTATTTACAACTTTAGCCATCCATCATGAACCGTTGATGGAACATAATGAACGGCAGATGAGGGGAGTGGGAGGGTTCCCTACTTAAATGGTGGCATCTCTAGGGTTTTGTTAGCCGCTTCTTTAGGCTTCCCCTTCATCTCATCCTCAACAAACATTAGTCTTCCATTCAAAGAAGAGAGAAACAAATTTCAGTAGAAGGAAATGGAGATTGATGTCAATCTGATCCTCAGAAATGCAAAATTTACGGAATGTGAGGTTTTGGAAATATAGCAGCAGGTATAGATTCTGGCCTTTTAAACGTTTTAATATTAGCTGTTGCAAGTCATATTGCTCTTTATGTGATTTTAACCTTATGTCTTCAATCTTTATTTATTTATTTATTAGCTCTATACTCTGCATATTTGTTCATATTTTCCTTTGAACAACAAAACTTTCAACACCGGGCAATACTATATGGTAAATTTTTTGGAATAAACCTTATTGAATTAGTATTATTAAAAATAAACCTCTTTTAAAAGATAATAGAAAATTAGGCTATTTTCTGCTATGAGCGTTAAGTCAGTGCCAGCTCAGTGTTGACACCTGCGTGTAATTTTTTTTTTAAGGGACGCAATTTGAAATTGCTTTTGAGCAGTTTGAAACTGCGCCCATTACAAACGCAGTTTCAAACCGCGTCATCAATAGACGCACTTTCAAAATGCGGCCATATATTTTCCTGAAAAATAATGGGATGCACTTTAAAAGTTTGCCCCGTTTTCCAACTTAAGATTAAATAGATGTAATCTATTTCTTTTCCTCATTCTTCTCTATTATCTCTCTTTGGCTCGGTCTCTCATCTCTCTCTTACTCTCTCTCTGCTCTCCCTCTCATCCTTCCTCCATCTCTCACTCTCGGTCTCCCCCCATCTCTCATCTCGCAGTCTCCTTTCGTTCTCTCCCTCTCTTTTTCTCAATCCGGGTCTCACATTATGTGATACCCCAGGTATTATCCGGTATATCCATATATACTAGATAAATATGAGAATCCACTGTAAAATAATGGGGAATTTTCGGAATACATTTCGAAAGAGAACAGATTTGTACTATAATGGAATGATATCACTCTTCAATACAAAGACGCCTTTTAAGTGAACTGGCACTACATGAGTTTGAGAACTTTGTAGTTAAGCGTGCTCGGGCCAGGAAAGTCTGGGGGAGAATGTAATACCTTAGGTATTATCCGGTGTACCCATATATACCAGATAAGCATGGGGACCCACTGTAAAACAATAGGGAATTTTCGGAATACATTCCGAAAGAGGACAGATCTGTACTATAAATGAAATGATACCACTCTTTAATGCAGATGCGCCTTTTAAGTGAACTGATATTACAGGAGTTTGAGAACTTCGTAGTTAAGCGTGCTCGGACCTGGAAAGTCCTGGGACAGGTGACCTCCTGGGAAGTGCTTCGAAGGACGAACCATTGTTCTAAGTGGGGGAGAATGTAATACCCTAGGTATTATTCGGTATACCCATATATACCAGATACGCATGGGGACCCACTGTAAAACAATGGGGAATCTTCGGAATATATTCCGAAGGAGGACAGATCTGTACTATAAATGAAATAATACCACTCTTTAATGCAGAGCCGCCTTTTAGGTGAACTGACACTACAGGAGTTTGAGAACTCCGTAGTTAAGCGTGCTCGGGCCAGGGAAGTCCTGAGATGGGTAAACTCCTGGGAAGTGGTCCCTGATCTGGCCCGGTTCGCTTCGAAGGACGTTTCATCCAGAGTGGACAATACTCTCTGTATTGGGGGTGGGGTGTGACAGAAGATACCGACAAAACTATGTCACGTCCCGCTTCCCAAAGTACGGAATACGATGGGTGATAAGGCCAGCCATACTCCTTACGGTTAAGGAAATATCCTGCCGTAGTCACACTTCGGATTCTAGTTTTGCATGGTAGTAACCAAAACAGATATAAAACTAACCAAATAGAGTCCAGGGAAAGATGGCGCTGACGTCGCTGATCTAGATGTCCGCAATATTCTCGACGTAAGACAAATCTTGATCCGAGCTAAGTCCCCTTCTCACTCTGAGCATGCATACTCAGGTCGTCAGAGCGACACAATAGCAATATGTACATATATATATATGTGCAACGATGGTAAACATGAAGCAGTAACATAAAGTAATGACGTGAGCATGAAATAATCGGTACATGTAACTATAAAGCAAGTGTATCAGATCGGTCTCTAAGTCTCAAAGTCTAAGTCACTAATTCTATCATCGGTCCGAGTGTGAGCGTCAACCACCGCAGAAGTATCCCCAACCCAAGGGTAAGCCCCAGGGGTAAGGGAACACGGGCCCGAATCACGCTCGCTAATAATCAAAATACCATCCATACAACTCCCGAAATCGCTATATATGCCGGCAGTGGGGCTCCGGAGATTCCGTTGATCGAACTCACACTCAAACTACCCTACACCTCATGGTCTATATCAAACACCGATCATGAATCCAATTACTAGTCGCTCCATGACAAGCCTACGTGAGACCTGGAGACAGGGTCTCCATCAAGCATGTCTCGACTGGTACCCAAAATAAATGGACAATGCTCGACATCTCACCTATAAAACTAATATAAATGCTTCTATAACCGTCTCATACCAGTTATAGTTATACTTATATATGCCCTATAGGCGTCAACAATGCAATCACTAATTGGTTCCGCTGGTTGTGTACAAGTATGTGTCATTTCACTTATTCAATCACGCTTTTACACTAACGTACTTGCCACAATCCAATCACTAACATTTATCACTTGGTAATGTAATACGATCACTAGGTTATCGATGCAAATGAACACTATTTACAAGGGTATATCGGTCATGCAACATGATGGGGGTACAGTAAACGCACTACTGAATACATGTGAGCAAACGGTGTCGGTTGGATTAGAAAAATCATATAAAATCACACATGTATAATTTGGCGAAACAATATAAAAAGTGTAAATAGTGTATTAAACTATCTCTATAGCAAAATTGGTTTCGAGTCAATCGGGTTTCAGGTTTGTGAGTTACGGTTATTCCATTTTAAGTGTTTGCTGCTGGAAATCCAATTTCTGAACTGGGAGTCTGTTTCGTAATACATTTTACTCCCTGTTGGAAGCATAATTAGGCGACGCTAAAGTTAGATAATATTTAGATTTATCAGTTATGTTTGTAACGCATCAGACGGATCAATGATATCCACTGTACGCAGTGAGATATACACTGTCTAATGTTGAGATATACATTCTGTTTCTGCATGAAACCGCAGAACACAACGACGGTTTAAAAGATGTCATAAATATCAAACGACACTGGAATGCAACGAGACCAGCACCGTTAGAAAGCTAATTCGATTATCTACACTGCTATGTATGGTTCCGCACACTTGCACGTCTAAACAGGGAGAAACATGCGTTCCAAAACGGGTAAAGGTAATGGTCCTTGCTCTGGACAGCAATCCAGAGTCACGAATCGCCACAGTTTTCGTTGCTATAACTTAATAAAATTCAGAGATCAACTATGGGATACTGTAGGTTTATCTGCTGACTTCGATACAAGCCCTAAAATATTAAGTTGCGAGTTGTATTCAATTTAATATAGATTTTAGAACGTGGCATGTGCGGTGAATTTCAGATTCGACGTTGCCTTTTTGGGGGCGTCGTTACATGATATAAACTTCACTATTTGCAACCCAAATTCCTACATGATGTTCTTTATCGGCAAATGGATCTATCTATAACCAGTTCCTCCATTTTAACATGAGCTTTTGCCTAGGGTTCGCATCGAACATCTAAGTTATGTATAAGATTAGTGATCGAACGTTTGTTTTCTTTAACTGAACCAACACGGTTTGGTTCTACGATTCCCATATGACGTTATCACTAGGTTTTAGACTCGTATGTCTCTCAACTCAAACGACTATTTGTTACGGAGTATTATGAAAAACACTAAGGAAATGTCCGATGTAAAATAACTATATATGTCAATATGTATATTCTTCACATAGCATGTAAGCAAGTGAGGACACTTGCCTGGCGACGATATCTTGACAATGGCGATAGATGGAATGGCAGAGAGAATGGCACAGTCATGTAACGCCTCGAAAAGTCGTTTTGGTGTTTTCCTGAAAATCGGTGAAAATTCGGTATTTTTCCGAAAACCGTCTTTCTCGTTATTTTGCAGTTTAGGACTAATTATACCTAAAATGGATAGGTAATTGCTTGTTTTTAGTAGCTAATGAGTTACTTATGAAATTTTGGTCATTTAAAAATTTTTCCCTTTTTTTCAATTTTTAATATTATTTTAAGCCGGTAAGAAAATACATTAAATTAGCGATAAATACAAATTTAAATGGGCTAAAATTAATCTTTAAAATCATGTTAATTAAAATCTAATTGTAATATAAATTTTTAGTAATTTATTTGAAGTTTTAACTAATTTTTATTATGGAAAACGAAATTTATTGAATTTAAGCTTAAACTTGCAATTTTTGACTTGTAGGGGGTCTTTTTGCATAAAATTTCTTTTTGTATTCACTCCCACTCACCCCCACTCCCCAAGGCCGGCCCCACCACTGCTGAAGCAGCCCCCATCCCTCTCTTTTTTGACCTTAAGTCTTGTGAATGGATGGTTTTGAATAGGATTTAAATATAGTATTTAGGTGGGGGTATTATGGTATTTTTGGGGGGGGGTTTGACTAAGACTTTTTGCACCATCCTCTCACATCCCCCATCCCCCTCTCTCTCCACCGAATTCCTGCAGTTTGCAGCAGCCCCTCCCCCATTTTTTTTGCCTCATCTCTTTTCTTCATCAAAGTTAATCCAAATATTGCTCCAAAAATCAACAATTTCCTTCACCATTTCAACACAAAACCTTGTTCCATCTCTTCTCACACCCACTTTAGTTTAAATCTTGTGGAAAGGAGGCATCTTTGGAGGCAAATTATTCTTGCTAGATCTCTAGTTGAGGTATAAATTCTTGCTAATTAAATTCTTTTAGTTAAGTTTCTTAAGTTAAATGGTTGTAGTGTTAATTTAGTGTTAGTTCTAATCTAGTTTTTTTTTAAAGTTTATGGTTAGAGTTTAACTAGGGTTTCTTGAAACCATTATTTAGTTAATTAAAGCTAATTAGCCATCTAGTTGTTTGCTAATCTAGGTTAATGAGGTTACTTTATTTGTGTGGGCTTCAAATTAGTGTTAATTTGGTATTGTCATGTTTAGTTTTGGATTGAAATTGCTAATTATGAAAATCAAGAAAGGT
The DNA here is from genome assembly GCA_030015575.1 of Agapanthus africanus. Lineage (NCBI taxonomy): Eukaryota > Viridiplantae > Streptophyta > Magnoliopsida > Asparagales > Amaryllidaceae > Agapanthus > Agapanthus africanus. The sequence continues at coordinate 721,526,068 of CM057337.1, forward strand.
TTTGTTTATGGAAATTAGGTTTTTAAGCTTAGTTAATGATTTAAAATTAGTGTAATGGCTACCTAGTGGGTTAGTTTGGATTGTTGTGTTGGATTGTGTTAATTTTGTCGCTAATTGTCGATGTTTGCACCAAATTTGCAAACTTCTAGCTTAATAGGTTTTTATTATATTATTGTGGTGAATTAATTGCGATATCTAGATTATATTGTTGGCATATCCTATGACATTTAGGATGCGTGAGTGCGGATTTTTGAGTAGCCGGGTTTTAGTTTTGCCGGGCGACCAAATCGGCGATTTTTGCAGTTTTTGCGATTTTCGCGTGTGTTCCGCGCACTTTGTGCACATTGTACCTAGCTTGTGAACGTTAGTGTTTTCGTTTGGGTTTTGCGTCGTTCTTGATATGTAACCTTATGTTTGGTATTGATGTAAATTCCAGGTTCGGTCGCGGAGTTGTCAGACGCGGCACGAAAGGGGAAAGCGGTGATTGGACGTGACTAGCTAGGGATTTCGGTGAGTAGATGTAATATCTACGGGGGACTATCGTTTGGATGGCGCAAGTCGCCCGATAGTTTAAGTAGTTAAAGATTTCTAGTAATATTAGTAACTACATCCATACTTTATTTGACATACATATGCGAACCCATTCTATAGTACACCTGCACTATTGCTAGGGTTTTTATATGCAGCACGAGCACTATTCATGCGTACACACACGCCCTGGCAATTGCCATGCCACGACACTAGATAACTTATAATCTAGAATATTGTCACCCTATTTGATATCTAAACCTGTACTATTGCAATAAATCCTTAAAATAACATCGTAGAATTGCTATTCATGTGCATGTATATCATTATATCATTTGCTCATGCCTAGTCTATTAATCATACATTGTAACTTGAACATTAATACCATATGCATTCATTATCATTGACGTATACATTCATGATGATTTCTTGAGATTTATGATATTTCTGTATTTCGGGGGAAAGCCGCAAAATTTCTAAAACTTATTACCCTTTTTAAAAATATGCAAAATTGCGGTTTTCTAGTGATGTAAAGTGTCGTCCACCATGAGTTTGCTGTGGTTTTTGAGATCCGTGTCGAGGAGTGGAGGAACCGTCACGGGTACATGGTGGGCCCGGTATGGTACCCCGGGGCAAGATGAATGTGGTGTTGACGTTGAGCCTGGCAGGGGACGGATGACCTACCGGTGACTGTTTGGCACGGCGGATATCCAGAGGATACCGACCGTGGCCGCGAGATGATGAGATTTTGATATTGAGCTGGGTCAGCCGGATGGCTGAGGCCAGAGATACTATGACATGGATATATGAGATTTGTGATAGTTTTGAGGTGTCGTTGCTGGACACAGGTTCTTGTTGATTCTATTGGTATTGTGCTGGTATTTCAAAAGAGATTCTTAAAGGGAAAAACATGATTTCTTATACTTACACATTCAGATCATGAGTTGATTCGCATTGCATTCATACCTGCTAGTATATTCATATTGCATACATACCTGCTATTATGTCCTGCCTTACCTGTATTTGAGATGCTAGGATGCTTGTGTGCATGCATTCGATAGCCTGTGTAGATGTTATTTATTACTCACGAGTTGGCAACTCACCCCCGTTGTGCCACAGCCTTTTTCAGGTCCGCTCCGTCAGTACAGTAGCGGCGGACGCACTTGCTTATTTTGCTCTTTTGCCTGGACTCGAGGTTTTGCTCTTAGGTGGGTTATATTATTATTTTTGTACTACCTTGTATATTCTTTGTATCTAGTGCACTCCATCTACTGTATCTACCAGTATTATTGTATATTGACCTAGAGATGAGACTGTGAGAATCGTGGACTTTTATGCTGTATTTTGGGGTCGAGCTCACTTGAGTCGACATGCTGTTTTTTTTTCCTCATGCTTCCTTATGATTATTTCGCATGTTGTTGCTTTATATTGCGTGGGATTTGTGACCGCCTTGTGGCGAAGAGCTAGCTCCCGCTTGGGGATGCCTTATTTGTTGGATTCATATATATTCTTGTTGTACCCATTTTGGGGGCCAGTATTTACAAAGGAGACTCTGCCGAAATTTTCGGAAAAATTGATATTATTTTTAAAAAGGGGTTTTATATGACTTATTTGATAAACTCGCTTTCAATTGATTGGGTTTTCTTCACTCCTTTGCTTATTTGGTTTTGGTTTCTGGGCTTTGGCTTACTTATTTTACGGACGTCTTGAGACGTTTCGTAAACTTAAGTGCCAGTCACGTTCCGTACCCTGCGGGTCGTGACAAAGTTGGTATCAGAGCGATAGGTTTACCTTTTTGAGTGTAGGATGACCCTTGGTAGATGGAGTAAGTGACTTAAGTGGGGTAACGTAGCGTGTGTATTTCCGCGGCATACTTGCGATACGGTACTCCGCCTAAGTGACTTTAGGATACATGCTTGAAATTCCTTCTTCAATTCCGTGTATCCTATGATTCTATTGCACTGTTCTTATTATCCGTTTTCCTGTAACAGCCACTATGCCGCCGAAGGCTACGAGGGCACAGAGGGCTGCCGCCCGAGACGAGATTCGAGCTGGCTCGTCCGAGACTAGGACTGAGCAGGGTGGTATGCCTACGCCGCAGGGACAGACCGATCCACCTTCCCCAGGCCGTATGGATAGGCTCGAGATTGGTATGGAGGAGTTGCGACAGATGATGGGGGGCATGCAGGAGCTACGTCAGATGGTAGGATCCCTAGTTGCAGCCAGTCGTACACCGAGGCCGGATGACGTACCTACTACATCACAGACGACCATGATACCTGCTCCTACTACTACCACCGTGGCCATTCCGGTTTCGCTACAGGATTTCATGAGGCTGAGACCTCCAGTATTCACCGGCACCGAGGCAGCGGAGGACCCACAGACGTTCCTTGACAGTTTAGCCAGGATCTGTCGTTCGCTGAGATGATCGATGGGTAGAGCTTGCGAGTTTCCGACTAGAGGGTCTCGCGCAGACATGGTGGGAGTCAGTTTTGAGAGGTCGAGCTGCAGGTCTACCGCCTATGACGTGGGCCGAGTTTACAGCGGTCTTTCTAGCTCGTTTCCTCCCAGAGAGCGTTCGTGACGCCAGAGCTCGTAGCTTCGAGGCCTTAGTCAAGACACCTGGGATGACGGTGTCTGAGTATGACATCCAGTTTACACAGTTATTCCGATATGCTCAGTATTTGGTGGATACCGAAGAGAAGATGGTGAAGAGGTTTGTACAGGGACTTGATGCCCAGCTATATCTTGCCATTGGCGCCCAGCACTACGACACTTATTCAGCTGCTATGGATACGGCATTGCGGATGGAGGCACGCATATCACAGACTTCGGCCGTTTCTGGGCCGAAGAGGATTCGCATCGATGTACCGTCTCAGAGGCAGCATGCCAGATTCTTTCCGAGAGATAGGACTGGCAGAGGATTTGGGCGGGGACAGTTATATGGTTCTTATCCCCAGGGACAGCAGCCGTCGCCAGGGTGTTTTGGGTGCGGGAGTCCGCACCATCTTGTCAGAGACTGTCCGGCGAGACGACAGGGAGCAGCGACAGTTCCGCATGTGACCCTACCACCATCACCACCCCCTCCTCAGAGAGCCCTACTTCCTACCACCGGCGATGCTCCACGCCAGTTAGGTGCACCCAGAGGCCGTGGACGCGGCGGTCCTGTTCAGAGAGGACGAGGAGGCAGAGGCTGAGGTCGAGGTCAGCCCGCTATCGGTGGAGGACAGGCCCGAGTATTTGCTTTGACACCGCAGGATGCGCAGGCATCCAATGCCGTTGTGACAGGTACCTTGCCAGTTTGCTCTTTTGACGCGCGGGTATTATTTGACCCAGGTTCCACACATTCGTACGTCTCCACACACTTTGCACCGATGTTGGGCCGTGAGTCGTCGTCGTTAGATCATCCGCTTGTTGTTAATACTCCGGTAGGCGAGTCGTTTGTCGCTCGTTTTGTTTTTCGATTGTGTTCCGTTCGTATCGGGGAGAGGGATTCATCGGTTGATTTGATTCTCCTCGATATGTTGGACTTTGATGTGCTTCTGGGCATGGATTGGCTAGCCACTTGTTATACTTCGGTGGACTGCCGTGAGAAGGCAGTCAGATTTAGCTTTCCGGGAGAGCCAGTCCTTGTTATTTAGGGAGACCGCAGTGTCACCCTTCCCAGCTTAATTTCGTCTCTTCGCGCTGGTCAGCTCTTGCGGAAGGGATGTCAGGGATTCTTAGCGTATATTTGTGATACTCGAGCTGCAGAGGTTCCGTTGGACCGGGTCCCGGTTGTTTGTGAGTTCCCTGATGTTTTCCCTGATGAGCTACCTAGGCTACCGCCTGAGCGCGATGTTGAGTTCTGCATTGATTTGATTCCCGGCTCGGGGCCTATTTCTATACCGCCTTATCGGATGGCCCCGGCAGAGCTTCGAGAGCTGAAGGATCAGTTGCAGGATTTGTTAGATAAGGGGCTTATTCGACCTAGTGTTTCTCCGTGGGGTGCTCCGGTCCTGTTTGTCAAGAAGAAGGATGGAAGTTTGCGCTTATGTATCGACTACCGCCAGCTAAACAAAGTTACCGTTCGGAACAGATATCCGTTGCTACGCATTGATGATTTGTTCGACCAGCTTCAGGGTGCGGGGTATTTTTCGAGGATCGACTTGCGATCAGGATACCATCAGCTGCGAGTTCGACAGGAGGATATACAGAGGACAGCTTTCCGCACGCGCTACGGCCACTACGAGTTTTTGGTGATGTCGTTCGGACTCACCAACGCCCCAGCAGCATTCATGGATTTGATGAACCGTACTTTCAGGCCGTATCTTGACTTGTTCATCATCGTGTTTATCGACGATATCTTGGTGTACTCCCGGAGCAGAGAGGAGCACGAGCAACACTTGCGGATTACGTTACAGACTCTGAGGGAGCACCAGCTGTTCGCAAAGTTCTCCAAGTGTGCATTCTGGCTGGACAGCGTCGGATTCTTGGGTCACGTGGTTACGAGAGACGGCATATGTGTGGACCCGAAGAAGATTGAAGCTGTTCAGCAGTGGCCCCGACCTACATCGGTTACTGAGATCCGTAGTTTTCTAGGCCTGGCGGGCTACTACAGGCGTTTTGTTCAGGACTTCTCCCGTATAGCTGCACCTTTGACCGGTTTGACCCGGAAGGGAGTTCCTTTCGTTTGGACAGAGGAGTGCGAGCGCAGTTTTCAGCAGCTGCGGACATGTTTGACTACGGCGCCGGTATTATCTTTGCCTTCGGGATCAGGCGGATTTGTGGTCTACTGTGATGCTTCGCGAGTGGGATTAGGATGCGTATTGATGCAGCATGGCCGGGTGATCGCATATGCTTCTCGGCAGTTGAAGAAGCATGAACAGAACTACCCCACTCACGATTTGGAGATGGCTGCAGTGGTCTTTGCACTGAAGATTTGGCGACATTACCTATATGGCGAGTCGTGTCAGATATTCACTGATCACAAGAGCTTAAAGTACATATTTCAGCAGCGAGACCTGAACCTCAGACAGCGTCGTTGGATGGAGTTGGTGAAAGACTACGACTGCGAGATCTTATATCACCCAGACAAGGCGAATGTGGTGGCAGATGCTTTGAGCAGGAGGCCCGGGGGTAGTCTATCGTGTTTGCGCGCAGTGCAGAGGCAGTCGTCAGCAGATTGGCAGATGTTATGCGACAGCCGAGTTGAGTTCGAGTTCACTCAGACAGGGGGACAGCTCGCGCATATTCGTGCACGCCCACAGTTGCTTGACCGTATACATGAGGCACAGCGCAGTGACGACCGTTGCTCAGAGATCATGGCACAGATGGGACATGGCAGATTTTCCGAGTTCGTAATTGACGATCAGGGGATTTTACGATATGGATCTAGACTGTGCGTACCAGATGCTGATGGATTGCGGCGCGACATTCTTGAGGAGGCACACCGATCAGTGTATAGTGTCCACCCCGGTTCCACCAAGATGTACCATGATATGAGAGAGACCTACTGGTGGGACGGGATGAAGAAGGACATTGCGGAGTTTGTATCGAGATGCCTGACTTGCCAGCAAGTCAAGGCCGAGCACCAGAGGCCCGCAGGAGAGCTACAGCCGTTACCCATTCCGGAGTGGAAATGGGAGCAGATTTCGATGGATTTCGATGTGGGTCTACCCAGGACCAGTCGAGGGTACGACTCCATCTGGGTGATCGTAGATCGATTGACGAAAGCGGCTCACTTCCTGCCAGTGAAGACGACTTTCAGCTTCACTCAGTATGCTCAGCTCTACATTGACGAGATCGTGCGGTTGCATGGCGTACCGACTTGTATCGTGTCAGATCGAGGCACCCAGTTCACCAGCCGACTTTGGCAGAGACTTCAGGAGGCTTTGGGCACTCGTTTGAGCTTCAGCACAGCGTTTCATCCGCAGACCGACGGACAGTCAGAGCGGACCATTCAGACTCTCGAGGACATGCTCAGAGCGTGCGTTTTAGACTTCGGCGGTAGCTGGGATCGTCATTTACCTCTAGTGGAGTTCTCCTACAACAACAGCTTCCAGGATACTATTCAGATGGCACCTTTCGAGGCATTGTATGGGAGGAGATGCAGATCGCCCGTCTGTTGGACAGAGCTCAGCGAGAGCAGTATTTTGGGGCCGCAGCTTGTTGAGGAGACGACAGCGAAGATACAGCTGATCCGAGACCGGATGAGAGCGGCTCAGAGCAGGCAGAAATCGTATGCGGACAGGCGCCGTCGCAGACTAGAGTTCGCAGTTGGCGATCATGTTTTTCTGAGAGTCTCTCCGATGAAGGGCGTGATGCGTTTTGGGCGAAAGGGGAAGCTTAGCCCTAGATTCGTAGGTCCCTTCGAGATCCTCGAGCGTGTCGGCGCTGTTGCATATCGTTTGGCCCTTCCACCCAGCTTTCCCGATGTTCACCCCGTCTTCCACGTATCGATGCTACGCCGTTTTCTTCATGACCCTTCCCACACGATTCAGCATCAGACAGTTCAGCTCGAGCCCGACCTTTCATTCGCCGTGGAGCCAGTTGAGATCCTGGATCGGCAGGTGAAGAAGTTGAGATCGAAGATTATACCAACCGTCAAGATCCTTTGGCGTAGCCCGAGTAGCGAGGAGGTTACCTGGGAGACCGAGGGCGAGATGAGGAAGAAATATCCCCATCTCTTTAAGGTGCGCGTAGTTATTTTTTAAATTCGGGGACCGAATTTCTTTAAGGAGGGAAGATTGTAACGCCTCGAAAAGTCGTTTTGGTGTTTTCCTGAAAATCGGTGAAAATTCGGTATTTTTCCGAAAACCGTCTTTCTCGTTATTTTGCAGTTTAGGACTAATTATACCTAAAATGGATAGGTAATTGCTTGTTTTTAGTAGCTAATGAGTTACTTATGAAATTTTGGTCATTTAAAAATTTTTCCCTTTTTTTCAATTTTTAATATTATTTTAAGCCGGTAAGAAAATACATTAAATTAGCGATAAATACAAATTTAAATGGGCTAAAATTAATCTTTAAAATCATGTTAATTAAAATCTAATTGTAATATAAATTTTTAGTAATTTATTTTAAGTTTTAACTAACTTTTATTATGGAAAACGAAATTTATTGAATTTAAGCTTAAACTTGCAATTTTTGACTTGTAGGTGGTCTTTTTGCATAAAATTTCTTTTTGTATTCACTCCCACTCACCCCCACTCCCCAAGGCCGGCCCCACCACTGCTGAAGCAGCCCCCATCCCTCTCTTTTTTGACCTTAAGTCTTGTGAATGGATGGTTTTGAATAGGATTTAAATATAGTATTTAGGTGGGGGTATTATGGTATTTTTGGGGGGGTTTTGACTAAGACTTTTTGCACCATCCTCTCACATCCCCCATCCCCCTCTCTCTCCACCGAATTCCTGCAGTTTGCAGCAGCCCCTCCCCTATTTTTTTTGCCTCATCTCTTTTCTTCATCAAAGTTAATCCAAATATTGCTCCAAAAATCAACAATTTCCTTCACCATTTCAACACAAAACCTTGTTCCATCTCTTCTCACACCCACTTTAGTTTAAATCTTGTGGAAAGGAGGCATCTTTGGAGGCAAATTGTTCTTGCTAGATCTCTAGTTGAGGTATAAATTCTTGCTAATTAAATTCTTTTAGTTAAGTTTCTTAAGTTAAATGGTTGTAGTGTTAATTTAGTGTTAGTTCTAATCTAGTTTTTTTTTAAAGTTTATGGTTAGAGTTTAACTAGGGTTTCTTGAAACCATTATTTAGTTAATTAAAGCTAATTAGCTATCTAGTTGTTTGCTAATCTAGGTTAATGAGGTTACTTTTGTAAGGTTAGCCTAGCACCCTATGAAGAGATTTCAAGCATCACATGACCTAAAGTTTTCATTTTTATGGTGCTAAACTAACAAGCAAAGGAATCGATCCTAGAAAGATTAGGGTTACAAAACTATAAGCTAACAAAGTTAGGGTTTGAAGGCTACAACCTTTGTAGCTCCCGTTTTTGCTTCACTCCTTAGGCTCTTTGGGTGTTGGATGAAGGTCCGGTTGTACTCCTCCCACGTCCACGACGATCCACCCGGAGTTTTCCCGTCCAAGCTTGCAACTTTGAAAAACAAAGAGAACACTCTAATCAAGTGAGCTAGACTTGATTAGAATGAAGTTGTGGCTATGGATCTCACTTCAAAATGTTATTTTTATGAGCGATTCACTCTCTTGTATGAACTAGAGAGCAAAAGCATGGAGGTTGATGAAGATGGTGGATTTTAGAAGAAGAGAATGAATTATCTTGTGAAAGAGAAAAAGGAAAATAGCTATATATATTTTCCTTTCTCTAAACCAACCATGGTTAGATATATAGATATCATTTTATTTTAAATTAAAAGCATGATAAGAAAATAAACTATGGGTTAAATGTTAGGTGAGCATGGTTGAGTTAGAAGAGTGTAGAAACTCTTAAGTGATTTAACCCATTTTTTATTTTCTTTTGCTTTAATTTAAATCCAATAATTATCCAAATATAACCATGGTGTAATTCTTATACATCCACCATTCCCATTGTATAAACAACCATGATAATAAATGATGTATGTATGCATGTGTGCTTGCACATCCATATGTGCATGAACAAGAATGAATGCACACATGCATGCATACATCCAACATAAACAAGATAGGATTTGTAGTGAGAAACTAATGATGAATCAACACTTGATTCACTAATCCGGTCATATCACATATGACCCGACCATTAGCAAGCCGCCCAATTAATATACGGTATCCCATACACGCATTTTAATCGGGTCCAAGCGCATATCGCATACGCGCACCACAACGTTTCGCCTGGACTAGGTAACTCCTATGTGGGACTCTAAGACTCGTCAATACGCCGGCAGTGGGTGATGATCATATCAAGCACCCCCAAGCCGCAAGCGGTCAGCTAAACGTAACGACCACCCGGGTATTGAGCGATTAGAAGAAAACAAGCGAACCTGTTACAACTCCCGTCGAGCCATCCGGCAACACTACCGTACAGTCCGGTCTTTTCGTCAGATATGCTGCATATCGAGCCTAGGGATGGTCACGTCGACCCCAATAACTCAATAAGTCGTGTCGGTGAATGGTCTATAACAGATCGAGAAACTACTGATAACACTTACCAGCAAATCTCAGCAGCCCTGGCCAGGGACTTGCTGTTATAACCAGTCGAGCACAGCACAGCATCAACTCCAAATACCGGGAGAGACGAAACCCCTCCTATCGCTCATTGCCTTCGTGTGTCTCGGGACTGTACCCAACGGCCACCTGTTTGCACGACTCAGTAGAGCCGTGGTAGGGTGGCAATCAAAGTACAGTGGGAGAACCCACAAGACTCCATGACGATCTCGGGTCTACAGACTAACCTGTACCAGTGTCACCTGAGAACTGCTATCCGACGATAGATATAATTCCATATAGGAGTTCTCGGTGAGTCCGTCCAGTGTACCCAGTCAGCACTGAGCACCCGTATATGATCTTGATGTCAAACATCGATGAATGTGGGAACATTCATCGCCCATCACATGGGTCTAGTATCATATACGCTAGTCTACTCTGGTATATCGATGCCCCGTCTCGATACACCTCCGACTAGGGACATTCCAGGATATGCTTATAGACTACAGATGTCCCACTAGTATGATCTCCATCATAATCAGAGTAGTCAAGCCGATATCCTCAGGGTTTTATCAGCATGTATGAATGAATAAAAGCATGATCAAATAAACATGTCAGATAAAGAAGAACCAGATAGCATACTATCATGTCGAGCAAGAATGCAAACTGAATATATATACATGTATAGATACATCCACTATCACATAATGGCCTCTAGGGCATACATATATCCAACAATCTCCCACTTGCACTAAGGCCAGTTATTGGCGTATCTCATACCCAACATCTCAAAAAGTCGCTCATGCTGCGGCTGAGGGAGGGCCTTGGTGAATGGATACGCGGCGTTGTTCTTTGTGTCAACTCTCTTAATCTCGATCTCGCGGCGATCTACAATCTCCCGGATCAAATGAAAGCGCCTCAGGATATGTCTGGACCGCTGATGGGATCTGGGTTCCTTGGCTAACGCCATCGCCCCATTATTGTCACAATACAAAGGTATTGGATCAATAATGGTTGGAACTACTCCTAGCTCCGAGACGAACTTCTTCATCCAGACGGCTTCCTTGGCGGCATCATTTGCAGCAATGTACTCAGCTTCCATCGTAGAGTCTGCAACGGTATCTTGTTTGGAACTCTTCCAACTCACCGCCCCTCCATTGAGGGTAAATACAAACCCTGAGATAGATTTGCTGTCATCCTTATCGCTCTGGAAGCTCGAATCGGTAAAGGCCTCCATTTGGAGATCTGTATTACCATACACCAAGAACAATTCTTTAGTCCTTCGCAAGTACTTAAGAATGTTCTTCACAGCTGTCCAGTGGTTCTCCCCTGGGTTGGATTGATACCTGCTTACAACACTAAGTGCATAAGCTACATCTGGACGTGTACATAACATCGCATACATTATAGATCCTACTGCCGAAGCATAAGGTATAATGCTCATGCGAGCTCTCTCTTCATCGGTCTTTGGACAAGAATCCTTGGAGAGAGTGACTCCATGGCAAGCGGGTAAGGCACCCCGCTTGGAGTCTTCCATACTAAACCTTTTTAGGATGGTGTTGATGTACCTAGTTTGGGACAATCCCAATAACTTTTTGGATCTATCCCTATAGATCCTTATGCCCAGGATGTATGTGGCATCACCCAGGTCCTTCATGGAGAACCTTAGTGATAAGAATGATTTGACCGACTGTAGCATAGGAATATCATTTCCTATCAGAAGAATATCATCCACGTACAATACGAGGAATGTGACAGCTCTTCCTACAGCCTTCTTATAAACACAAGGTTCATCTGGATTTTTGATGAAATCAAACTCTTTGATAACATCATCGAAACAGATGTTCCAACTCCGAGATGCCTGCTTTAACCCATATATGGATTTAAGCAATCTACATGCTTTCTCGCTGCTCCCACTGTCAATGAAGCCCTCTGGCTGATCCATATAAACGCATTCTTCTAAATCTCCATTTAGAAATGCTGTTTTAACGTCCATCTGCCAGATTTCATAGTCGTAGTGAGCAGCAATAGCAAGTAGGATCCGAATGGATTTAAGCATGGCTACGGGCGAAAAAGTTTCGTCATGGTCCAAACCTGGTCTTTGACGAAAACCTTTCGCCACAAGTCTTGCCTTATAGGTCTCTACCTGCCCATCTACACCAATCTTTCTTTTAAAGATCCATTTGCACCCTACAGGTTTTACCCCAGGGGGTACAACGTCCAAAGTCCACACTTTGTTGGTGTACATAGACTCCATTTCGGATCTCATGGCATCCAGCCACTTCACAGAGTCACCACTCGTGATAGCTTGCTGAAAACTGGTAGGATCATCATCATCCATGATACAGTCTTCTCTGTCACCATCAATAAGGAAACCGTAGTACCTTTCCGGTGGGCGAGAAGTCCTACCAGACCTACGGAGTGGCCGAGGTTCTTCTGTTTCTGTTGCAACAGTCGGTTCAACCAAATCGTCATTTGTAGTTTGTGTCTCTAGAACCTCTTCTAGATCTACCACTTTGCCATCATCTTTATCTGTGAAAAACTCTTTTTCCAAGAATGTGGCATGTTGAGAAACAAACACTTTTTGTTCCTCTTTGTGGTAGAATAGATATCCATAAGAATTCTTTGGATATCCCACAAAGTTACACATGACCGGCCGTGTCTCGAGTTTGTCCGGATTCTGCTTTTTAACATAGGCCGGGCAACCCCAAATCTTAATTCTCTTAAGAGATGGTCTCTTCCCATTCCATATCTCATATGGCGTGGTAGACACGGCTTTGGTTGGAACCCTGTTTAGCAGAAACGCTGCAGTCTCCAATGCATGCCCCCAAAACGAGCCTGGTAACTCAGCATCACTCATCATGGACCGGACCATATCTAATAGGGTCCTGTTCCGTCGTTCTGACACACCGTTGTGCTGTGGTGTGTAAGGGGGAGTGAGCTGAGAGAGAATCCCATTCTCTTTTAGGAAGTTTGCAAATTCTGTACTGAGATACTCTCCACCTCGATCTGATCGAAGCATCTTAATACTCAAGCCGGTTTGTTTTTCTACTTCTTGTTTATATTCAATGAATTTCTCGAAAGCGTCGAACTTGTGCTTTAATAAAAATACATGACCGAATCTTGAGAAATCGTCGGTGAATGTAATGAAGTATGAAAAACCGCCTCTAGCCTGTGTAGACATAGGCCCACATACATCACTATGTATGAGGCCCAGGAGCTGAGTAGCTCTTTCTCCGTGTCCGGTAAACGGAGTTTTGGTCATTTTACCCTTGATACAAGACTGGCAAGTCGCATAAGATTTATATTCAAAAGAGTTTAAATATCCATCTTTATGTAACTTGTTTAGTCTTGTTTCGTTAATATGATCAAGTCCACAGTGCCAAAGAAAGCTTCATTTAATTCTGAAAATTTTCTTTTATTAGTGTGTTGTACACTGAAAACTGTGTGTTGATTTAGGACATATATTCCGTTATTAAGTGTACCATACCCAACCAACATTTGATTTAGGTGAATGTTCATAACATTGTTCTGCAACACAAAATTATACCCTTCATTGTCCAACAAAGAAACGGATATTATATTACATAGCATAGTTGGTACAAAATAACATGGATTCAAAATCAAAATACATCCAGATGGCAACCCCAAGTGATACTCTCCCACTGCGACTGTATGTACATTGGAACCATTTCCAACGCGGAGAGTATGGTTACCTATCCTCAAAACCTTGCTATTTCTCAGCCCCTGCATAGAATTGCAAATGTGAGAACCTGAACCGGTATCCAATACCCAGGAAGCAGAGTTTATAGAAAAACAGTTTTCAGTCACAAACGCACCTGAAGCAGAAGCATCACCATGCTTCTTCTTGAGACTTAGGTACTCCGTGCAGTTGCGCTTCCAATGTCCTGTCTTGTGGCAATGGAAACACTCGCCTTTCCCTGGGTCTCCAGCCGTGGACTTTCCCTTTCCTTTCACCTTTTTGACTCCGCCCTTAGGATTAGTGGGTTTCTTCTTTTTCTTTCCCTTGGCCTTAGCTTTTGGGCGAGAAGAAGAAGACTGTCCAATGGTCATAACGGGAGTCTTTGCTGACTTCATGGTGCTCTCTGCACTCCTTAACATATTAAGGAGTTCAGGGAGGTCCTTCTCCATGCCATGCATGTTGAAGTTCACTATGAACTGAGCAAAGGTGGAGGGGAGGGACTGCAGAATAATATCTATATATTGTTCATTTTCCATTGTCCATCCAAGGTCCTCAAGCTCTTCTATAAGAGCTATCATCTTCAACACATGGTCTCCTACTGGTGTGCCAGGGGCCATTCGCATCTGAAACAGTTTCTTTGATGCTTCGTATCGTAATACGCGGGATTGCTCCCCATACAACTCCTTTGTATGGAGCAGTATCCCGTGAATGTCCATGTCCTCGTGCTGCTTTTGATGTGTGTTATCCATCGATGCAAGCGCGAGGCATGTGGCCGTGGCACAGTCAGCGTCCCATGTCTTGCGGACTTCTATGTCCGCAACTGAGGATTTTGGGCCTGGGACGGGCTGGGCTGAAGCCGTGAGGACATATGATACTTTATCATAAGTCAAGGCGATCTTCAGATTCCTTAGCCAGTCTTTATAGTTGGTCCCATTCAGTTTGTTTTTATCTAGTAGAAGCTTAAGTCCAGTCATTGGTATCTGCCATTAAGAGAGAGAAAAGAATACACTCAGCGAAAGCTCTTGCATAGATTAGATTGGTTTATTATCTTGTCTAATCGATGTTTCCCACTGCTTTTTATCAAGTTTTTCTTTCAAACCTTAAAAAGAAAAACTAGCCAGGATTAATTACAGTCTACAACTTCGCTAACCGTTCAGCCAGGCCAGTGTCGGTACTTTGAGGGAGGTTCCCCGTGCTTTCGCACGGACCTAATTAGAATAAACCTCGTTTTCCCAGAGGCAGAGCCCCGTTAACACCTTTCTAGACACCTAATGAGTTAGCTAATTGTAAACTGTAAAACTCTCCTAGGAGCAACTATTGCCCACAGTGGGATCGGGATTCAACCATCACATGGAAGGTATGCAATCTCATTGCAAATTTCAACACTTGAAATTCCCGATGTGGTTTTTACCCCTAATACTCGTGACCTTGGCTAAGGTCAACAAATCACGAGCACTAGTCAAGCTCAACCCGTCATTTCTTGATTAATTAGACCCGTTCACATGACCCTTGGCTAAGGTCAACAAAGTCATATGCCTGTCCTAATTAATCTGCATCATATGCGTTTGTAGGAAGACATCACTTAGCTACCGTACACTACGCCTTGGCTAAGGTCAACAAACGTAGCACGAATACTAAGTACTCTACTTCCTAAAATGACGGAGGGTTGCGAATGATTTTTAAGAAAATCTTTAACGCTTTGAACTTGATATCGTTGTAGAATCAAATGGTTTTTCAAAAAGGAGTGGCTTAAGCTCCGCAGTTTTGAAATGTAGCTTTTTCATAAATAGCCGAGTGGTTTTCAAATCCGATTCTACAACATCTTTTTAGGTTTATTTTCTTTACATTAATCACATTAATGTAATCCCATCATTTAAGTCCTAAAGCCAATCACAGAAAAGAAACGAAAATAACACGTACGCTTATGCCATCCGCATTCGCCGCAATGTTCCGTTATGCACCGTTAGGTTACTTAACTAACGGCATACCGGGACGGGACTAGCGCGGGTGTAAAACATAAGCAACGTCTACTATATATCATATATATAATAAGTCATTCGTCTCAGATATCACAGAACACAGGCAGCAGAAATATAGATATAACGTGGGATATACTAGGACGTCCGTATTTAGTATTTAGCCAGAATAGAAAATACGGATTCCACAATCGCGATGAATAGCCAAGCCCACACCCTGGACCCCTACGAGAGCGGCAAGTGACCCTACCAATCCTGGAGTTTAGGAGACCCGGTCTCGACTCCTCGAGATGGCCTCCCACTTAACCCCAGAACCCGGTCACCTGTGCTCCCCTCCTTGGGTCCATCCTAATGCGGAAAAGTAAATAATATACAACACTGGTGACACAACCGCAACCTGGAAGTGCCCCAAATAAAAGAATATTACATTACATTTGAATTTACATGAATGAAAATATAAAACTCTCATCTCACAAAACCCCCCGGCTATTCGATCGCGACAATCCTACACATCATATCTCAGCAACACATAATATCTCATATCATCAACGTAAGTAAGTATGCGTACCCCGATTGTCGTTGATGTATAGCAACGAAACCGGCGATATCTAACATACTACACTTACGGTCACAGAAAAGAAAGTGTAAAACTACAATATTTGGAATCCAGATTCTCTTTAGACATCATAAATGCGAAATATCACATATTTCGTATTTCATGCCTACACTATATGAATTCCACATATTGTATCACATTCCAGATAAACAGACAGCATTAAAGTTTTCGAACGAACTATCAAGCACCCAAGATTCACTAAAGCTCAACACTTGAGCAGGGTTCAAAAGATCCGGAGTGTGGCACAGTAGCGGCGGTCCAGCCGTAGAAGGGTCAAGCCAACGCCTCACATGTGGCACGCCGTACTGCCCCAAACCCTAGGGTTCAAAGGGCAGTTCGAGACGGTCACATAATCGAGTTAAGGTTTGTTGTCTTCTAGAGGGACCACCGCAAAAAAGACTTGCACGCATCTCCAAACTATTTAAACCCCGTGAATATTGAGTAAATGATATTCGTTCAAACACTTCAATACTTTCTAGTTTACCCGGAAAAGAAAACGAAATGAAAATTTCGATCGAAACCACGAGTCCAAAAACATCTCCAGAAATTTTCAACAGCAGGTTCAGATTAAACATACTCAAAATATACTATAGCAGGTAAAGAAAAAAACTGTGCAAAAATTGGTCAAAGATCCCCTTATATGGCCGCGGATGCGCGGCCTAAGCTTGCTTATGCCGCGCTTCCGCGGCCAAAAGTACTGTTCATGGGGTCGGATTTTCCAGATTGTCTTATTTTTACCTGCTCTATTTTTTGAGAATTTTTAATTCTGAAAAAAGGCAGTTTTTAAAAAATTTCCAGAGAGCACCTTTAAAAGTCGTATTTTGTTTCGATCGGACTTTTTACTTCGCAAAAAGGTCGCCTAATGTTCTAGGTCGGCTCTGATACCAATGTAAGGTTAGCCTAGCACCCTATGAAGAGATTTCAAGCATCATATGACCTAAAGTTTTCATTTTTATGGTGCTAAACTAACAAGCAAAGGAATCGATCCTAGAAAGATTAGGGTTACAAAACTATAAGCTAACAAAGTTAGGGTTTGAAGGCTACAACCTTTGTAGCTCCCGTTTTTGCTTCACTCCTTAGGCTCTTTGGGTGTTGGATGAAGGTCCGGTTGTACTCCTCCCACGTCTACGACGATCCACCCGGAGTTTTCCTGTCCAAGCTTGCAACTTTGAAAAACAAAGAGAACACTCTAATCAAGTGAGCTAGACTTGAATAGAATGAAGTTGTGGCTATGGATCTCACTTCAAAATCTTATTTTTATGAGTGATTCACTCTCTTGTATGAACTAGAGAGCAAAATCATGGAGGTTGATGAAGATGGTGGATTTTAGAAGAAGAGAATGAATTATCTTGTGAAAGAGAAAAAGGAAAATAGCTATATATATATTTTCCTTTCTCTAAATCAACCATGGTTAGATATATAGATATCATTTTATTTTAAATTAAAAGCATGATAAGAAAATAAACTATGGGTTAAATGTTAGGTGAGCATGGTTGAGTTAGAAGAGTGTAGAAACTCTTAAGTGATTTAACCCATTTTTCATTTTCTTTTGCTTTAATTTAAATCCAATAATTATCCAAATATAACCATGGTGTAATTCTTATACATCCACCATTCCCATTGTATAAACAACCATGATAATAAATGATGTATGTATGCATGTGTGCTTGCACATCCATATGTGCATGAACAAGAATGAATGCACACATGCATGCATACATCCAACATAAACAAGATAGGATTTGTAGTGAGAAACTAATGATGAATCAACACTTGATTCACTAATCCGGTCATATCACATATGACCCGACCATTAGCAAGCCGCCCAATTAATATACGGTATCCCATACACGCATTTTAATCGGGTCCAAGCGCATATCGCATACGCGCACCACAACGTTTCGCCTGGACTAGGTAACTCCTATGTGGGACTCTAAGACTCGTCAATACGCCGGCAGTGGGTGATGATCATATCAAGCACCCCCAAGCCGCAAGCGGTCAGCTAAACGTAACGGCCACCCGGGTATTGAGCAATTAGAAGAAAACAAGCGAACCTGTTACAACTCCCGTCGAGCCATCCGTCAACACTACCGTACAGTCCGGTCTCTTCGTCAGATATGCTGCATATCGAGCCTAGGGATGGTCACGTCGACCCCAATAACTCAATAAGTCGTGTCGGTGAATGGTCTATAACAGATCGAGAAACTACTGATAACACTTACCAGCAAATCTCAGCAGCCCTGGCCAGGGACTTGCTGTTATAACCAGTCGAGCACAGCACAGCATCAACTCCCAATACCGGGAGAGACGAAACCCCTCCTATCGCTCATTGCCTTCGTGTGTCTCGGGACTGTACCCAACGGCCACCTGTTTGCACGACTCAGTAGAGCCGTGGTAGGGTGGCAATCAAAGTACAGTGGGAGAACACACAAGACTCCATGACGATCTCGGGTCTACAGACCAACCTGTACCAGTGTCACCTGAGAACTGCTATCCGACGATAGATATAATTCCATATAGGAGTTCTCGGTGAGTCCGTCCAGTGTACCCAGTCAGCACTGAGCACCCGTATATGATCTTGATGTCAAACATCGATGAATGTGGGAACATTCATCGCCCATCACATGGGTCTAGTATCATATACGCTAGTCTACTCTGGTATATCGATGCCCCGTCTCGATACACCTCCGACTAGGGACATTCCAGGATATGCTTATAGACTACAGATGTCCCACTAGTATGATCTCCATCATAATCAGAGTAGTCAAGCCGATATCCTCAGGGCTTTATCAGCATGTATGAATGAATAAAAGCATGATCAAATAAACATGTCAGATAAAGAAGAACCAGATAGCATACTATCATGTCGAGCAAGAATGCAAACTGAATATATATACATGTATAGATACATCCACTATCACATAATGGCCTCTAGGGCATACATATATCCAACAACTTTATTTGTGTGGGCTTCAAATTAGTGTTAATTTGGTATTGTCATGTTTAGTTTTGGATTGAAATTGCTAATTATGAAAATCAAGAAAGGTTTTGTTTATGGAAATTAGGTTTTTAAGCTTAGTTAATGATTTAAAATTAGTGTAATGGCTAGCTAGTGGGTTAGTTTGGATTGTTGTGTTGGATTGTGTTAATTTTGTCGCTAATTGTCGATGTTTGCACCAAATTTCCAAACTTCTAGCTTACTAGGTTTTTATTATATTATTGTGGCGAATTAATTGCGATATCTAGATTATATTGTTGGCATATCCTATGACATTTAGGATGCGTGAGTGCGGATTTTTGAGTAGTCGGGTTTTAGTTTTGCCGGGCGAGCAAATCGGCGATTTTTGCAGTTTTTGCGATTTTCGCGTGTGTTCCGTGCACCTTGTGCACGTTGTACCTAGCTTGTGAACGTTAGTGTTTTCGTTTGGGTTTTGCGTCGTTCTTGATATGTAACCTTATGTTTGGTATTGATGTAAATTCCAGGTTCGGTCGCGGAGACGTCAGACGCGGCACGAAAGGGGAAAGCGGTGATTGGACGTGACTAGCTAGGGATTTCGGTGAGTAGATGTAACATCTACGGGGGACTATCGTTTGGATGACGCAAGTCGCCCGATAGTTTAAGTAGTTAAAGATTTCTAGTAATATTAGTAACTACATCCATGCTTTATTTGACATACATATGCGAACCCATTCTATAGGACACCTGCACTATTACCAGGGTTTTTATATGCAGCATGAGCACTATTCATGCGTACACACACGCCCTGGCAATTGCCATGCCACGACACTAGATAACTTATAATCTAGAATATTGTCACCCTATTTGATATCTAAACCTGTACTATTGCAATAAATCCTTAAAATAACATCGTAGAATTGCTATTCATGTGCATGTATATCATTATATCATTTGCTCATGCCTAGTCTATTAATCATACATTGTAACTTGAACATTAATACCATATGCATTCATTATCATTGACGTATGCATTCATGATGATTTCTTGAGATTTATGATATTTCTGTATTTCGGGGGAAAGCCGCAAAATTTCTAAAACTTATTACCCTTTTTAAAAATATGCAAAATTGCGGTTTTCTAGTGATGTAAAGTGTCGTCCACCATGAGTTTGCTGTGGTTTTCGAGATCCGTGTCGAGGAGTGGAGGAACCGTCACGGGTACATGGTGGGCCCGGTATGGTACCCCGGGGTAAGATGAATGTGGTGTTGACGTTGAGCCTGGCAGGGGACGGATTACCTACCGGTGACTGTTTGGCACGGCGGATATCCAGAGGATATCGACCGTGGCCGCGAGATGATGAGATTTTGATATTGAGCTGGGTCAGCCGGATGGCTGAGGCCAGAGATACTATGACATGGATATATGAGATTTGTGATAGTTTTGAGGTGTCGTTGCTGGACACAGGTTCTTGTTGATTCTATTGGTATTGTGCTGGTATTTCAAAAGAGATTCTTAAAGGGAAAAACATGATTTCTTATACTTACACATTCAGATCATGAGTTGATTCGCATTGCATTCATACCTGCTAGTATATTCATATTGCATACATACCTGCTATTATGTCCTGCCTTACTTGTATTTGAGATGTTAGGATGCTTGTGTGCATGCATTCGATAGCCTGTGCAGATGTTATTTATTACTCACGAGTTGGCAACTCACCCCCGTTGTGCCACAGCCTTTTTCAGGTCCGCTCCGTCAGTACAGTAGCGGCGGACGCACTTGCTTATTTTGCTCTTTTGCGTGGACTCGAGGTTTTGCTCTTAGGTGGGTTATATTATTATTTTTGTACCACCTTGTATATTCTTTGTATCTAGTGCACTCCATCTACTGTATCTACCAGCATTATTGTATATTGACCTAGAGATAAGACTGTGAGAATTGTGGACTTTTATGATGTATTTTGGGGTCGAGCTCACTTGAGTCGACATGCTGTTTTTTTCTTCTCATGCTTCCTTATGATTATTTCGCATGTTGTTGCTTTATATTGCGTGGGATTTGTGACCGCCTTGTGGCGAAGAGCTAGCTCCCGCTTGGGGATGCCTTATTTGTTGGATTCATATATATTCTTGTTGTATCCATTTTGAGGGCCAGTATTTACAAAGGAGAGTCTGCCGAAATTTTCGGAAAAATTGATATTGTTTTTAAAAGGGGTTTTATATGACTTATTTGATAAACTCGCTTTCAATTGATTGGGTTTTCTTCACTCCTTTGCTTATTTGGTTTTGGTTTCTGGGCTTTGGCTTACTTATTTTACGGACGTCTTGAGACGTTTCGTAAACTTAAGTGCCAGTCACGTTCCGTACCCTACGGGTCGTGACAAGTCATGGCACGATCACTGCGACAACAACGACGATCTCGGGTGTGCAAAAGAGGTGGTGAAGTCTCGGGTCTGGCTCTGGACAGCGGGGAGCTTGATGGTAGTGTAGTGGTGACGACGACGAGTGGCTGAGACGACGGTCGAGGGGCTGAAACGATCCAGAGCAGCCCTGACGAAGAGTGGTGGAAGTCAGGGGTGATTGGTTGCTTGTCGAGATGGTGTGCATCGAGGAAGGTGACGACGGTGGTTAGAGGTTCGTCGGCGGTGTTGGGTGCAGTGTGGTCGCCGGCGAGAGGAGGAGGAGCACGGTTGTGAGAGGAGGGGAACCTTGGTGGAGTTAATGAAGTGGGGCTCGGTGTAGTGGGGGTTGCGGCGACGAGGTCAGCGGAGGAAGCAGCGATGGTGATGATGGTGGTGGTGCTGTGTTGGTGACGAGGAGGAGATCGGCGGCATTTGTAATACCTTAGAATGCGTTTTGTGGTTAGTTAAGCGATAATGCGTTTTTTCGCAAAAAGTTTGCCAAAACGGTTTTCAAATATTTTATAAAAATTAATGAATATTTTATTAGAATTTAGTTTGGGCTTGCACACACATGTGCATATTAACCTAGGGCTAATTTGGGGTTAAACCATGTTATGTAACCATGGTGTAGTAACCCATTTTATTAGGATCATATGAAGTTAATTAAGGGTATTAGTTTTCATAATTAAATTAACTTTTGTTTGTTTTGGGGTTGACTTGTGAAAGTGAAGAGAGAGAGAGAGGGGAGGCATGGCTCCACTAACCTCACCCTCATTTCCAAACCCTCACTCTCTAACACCCTCACACTCCTACTCATTCCCTCACTCTCATTTCTTTTCACTCATAATTCTCACTCCCTCTCTTTTCTTTTCCCTCAACTGCAGCAGCAATAGCTCTTGCACCAACAGCCCCTCCCCCTTCTTCTTTTCTTCTTCTTCTCCATTCACTCAAACTCCAATCCCTAACACAAAAATCCATTTTTCTTCTCTAAAATCTCTTGCTAAAGCACCCAAAACCCTTCCTTGCTGGACCTTGAGGCAAGATCATTAAGTTTGAGCCACACCTAGACCAACTTGAGGATAAGGTTAACCTCAACTTCCATTTTGCTAAACTTGTAATTTATTTAGCATAATTTAGGGTTTAAGTTGATTTTAGTGCTAGTTTTGTGATTTAAGTGGGGTTTAGACCAAGTTAGGATTTTTATGGCTAAAGTAGCTTAACTAAGTGTTATTAAGGTCATCTAATCCAAGTTTTTGCACCAGATTTCACAAAAATACCATATTGTATCATTTTAGTGTTAATTAGTGTTTTAGTTAGGATTTGGGTTCTTTTTGAGATCTGCTTCAGGAAAAAGTTGCAAATACTGGAGCTTAGTGACTGGGATAGGACCACACACTCGAAATACGAGACCCCCTCTCCCCTTTTAGGCCGCACTTTTAATGTTTCTGGCCGCAATTTGCGGCTAGAGGGTGGGTGTGGGTGTCGGGTCTTGGTCTGTAGGAGTCTGCTATATATCTAAGGTTTTTGGTATATACAACTTTTGCTTTTTCCACTCAAGTCAAAATCTGGAACCTAAAACCTCGTTTTCAATACTTTTTTAACTTGTGCGACACGTGCGTTATGTGAGTTGGGTTTGTTGTTCACTGCGCGTCACAGCGAGTCAGGTGGTTTCAGGCGAGGTTACACACGTTTTGGCTTATCGAGTGCACACGCGTTTAGCTTCCAACGCGAGTTTCTCTTTTGATCTTGACATCGCATTATTGGCAGGATTTTAGCCTTATGTGTGTTGCTTGTGTGTTTCTAGGATCGATCGCGGGGACGTCGGACGCGGCGCGGAAGGGAAAAGCGGTGGTTGGACCTAGCCAGTACGAGATCACGGATGAGTGGGGAATCGTTTGGATGGCGCAAGACGCCCGATAGTTTAGATAGTTTAAAACCTTCTGGTAGTACTAGCATTTATGAGTATAGTTCCTAGTTAATTATCTTGCTGCGTTCACGATCCTATATATTTACATACATGTGCGAACTCATCTCATAGGACACTTGCACCATTACCATGGTTTTATGCAGCACGAGCACTATTCATGCGGACACACACGCCTTGGTAATTGCTATGCCACAAACACTAGATAACTTGTATAACCTGAAATCTAGAATGATTTCACCATATATGATGTGTAAACCTGTGCTAATACATTTAAATTCCTCAGGATGAACATGTAGGATTGTTAGTCATTTGCACGTACCTCATTGCATCATTCGTTCATGCCTAGTCTTTTAGTCATACACTGCAGTTTGCCTTGTTGATACCATAGGCATTCATTATCATTGACATGTGTACTTATGATGATTTTCTTGAGCATTTCAGCACTTGAGATTTATGAGATTTTGGGGAAAAGCCGCAAGGATTTAATAAACCTGATATTATTTTTAAACATTGCGAGTTGCGGTTTTTTTTCTCGTGATATGATACATGTGTCGTCCACCATGGGTTTTCTGTTAGTTTTCGAGACCCGTTTCGAGGAGTTGGATGAACCGTCTCGGGTACATGGTGGGCCCGGTAAGGTACCCCGGGGCAAGAAGTTCAAGTTGTAGACGATGAGCCTGGTAGGGGCAGACTACCTACCGGTGATTGTTAGCGCGGCGGATATCCATAGGATACTGACCGTGGTCGTAGGATATTGAGCTATTGATACTTTGAGATGGGCCAGTCCGGAATGCCGGAGCCCAAGATTTTGAGATACCGATACTTTGGGACACCGAGATATTCATTTGAGGTGTCGATACTTGATGCGGATTTCTGTTGTTTTCATTGATATTTCTTCAGATATTTCACAGCAGTTGTTCTAAGATGAAATTTATGATTTTCTCATATCAAACATACTCAAATCTCGTTTTAAATTGCATTCATGTTGCATACACTACTACAAATAGGGGTTGCCCCTATGGATAAAGGAATCCGTAAGGGCAACTTTTTATTGCCCTTACGGATTAATCCGTAGGTCCCCATTCTTGTCCCTACGGTTTTCTACGTTTTAATTTAAAAATATTTAATCGTAATTTATTGTTTGGCCCTACGGAGCCGCAAACAAAGAATCTACGGGTAAGTCCATAGGGGCATGTATACGGGTTAATAATAAAAAAAGGCACATAAAATCCCTCACCGTTCCCAAAATTTCCTTCTCTTATTCTTCCGCGCCTCGCGACGATCGTTCCCGCATCTCGATCCCGACCTCGTCGCCGATTGCGTCCTCATCCCCCCGCCACCGCAATCGCGCTTGACTCGTCGACTTCCACGTCGCAACCGCGCTTGACTCGTCGCCGATTGCATCGTCGACTACCGGCCTCCTCCGTCGTCTCCTCCACCGCCCTACAGGTTAGTAAATCTCCAATTTTTACTTCTAATTTAATGCTTTTATTTCCCTCTTTTGATGATGTTAGGGGTAGGGTTCAGGGATCAGGGTTCGGGTAGGGGTGAGGGTTAGGTGAGGCATCGGGTCAGTTAGGGTTAGGGTTAGGGTTCGGTTGGGGTTGGGGTTGGGGTTGGGGTTAGGGTTCGGTTGGGGTTGGGGTTGGGGTTGGGGTTAGGGTAAGGGTTCGGTTGGGATTGGGGTTGGGGTTGGGGTTAGGGTTAGGGTTCGGTTGGGGTTGGGGTTCGGTTGGGGTTGGGGTTAGGGTTAATTAGTTGGGCTTAGGGTTATGGTAATTAGTGTTAGGGTTAGGGTCAGGTTTAGGGTTAGAGGCTAGGGTTAATTTGGGTTAATAACAGGGTAGGGTTAATTTGGGTTAATTAGTGATAATTTGAAAGGGTTAGGATGTTGATTAGGCTTAATTTGGTTAATTTGGGTAAATTTGGTTTAGTTTGGGTTGATTAGGGTTAATTAGGTTAATTTGGGTAAATTGGGTAAATTGGGTTGAGTTTAGGTTAATTAGTGATAATTTGTGTTAGGGTAACAATTATGGTTAATTAAGTTAATTTGGGTTATTTAGGTTTATGGTGCACTAGTTTATTTAGTAGGATACACTAGTTCATTGCAATAGGATACTCGATGACAACGTAAACGTACAACTTTACCGCAAACGCAAGAAAAATTTACCCTAAACATGAAATTTCGAACCCTTAATAACGAAACGTAAACGTAAAACTTATTCACGTTAAATGTTCAAGTTAAAACATATATATGATACTCGATGATAATATGAAATCTTCATATTCTCATCGATACTCATATATGAAACTAAAAGCGCCACTTAGTCCCCGTCTATCGGTTAACATACGTGCGATGCTCGTCGTGACATAGAACTATACGAAGGTTGTTAAATATCGGACGGTATAGCTCGATACTAACAATCGTCGTATAGTCTACGCGACGAGAAAATTCAATCGTATGGTAACCAATAGATTTGTCCCATGTGGACAAGTTAAGAATGTATAAAGCAAACGCCTTCATTCACTTGTGTTTTCATCCGATTCGAGATATTTCGTTGGTACCTTTCCGCTGGTTCTCCGTGTACAAAGATAGATTAGATGTTCATTTCAACGTTGTTTCACAGCTTTGAAATGATTATCTATTCTATTACAGTGTACTCGGAGAACAGCGGGGAGGTGCTGCCGAAATTTACTCGAAACGGTTGAAAGCACAAGTGATGGGTGTTCGCTCTATACATTCTAAATGGGATAGAAGCCTACCCAAGACAGCCGGAACACACACATACAACAAGAATACACAACAAACGCATAATTAGAGAGTGATTCGAGATGTTCAAGTTAAAACCAATATATGATAATATGAAACCTTCATATTCTCATCGATACTCATATATGAAACTAAAAGCGCCACTTAGTCCCCGTCTATCGGTTAACATACGTGCGATGCTCGTCGTGACATAGAACTATACGAAGGTTGTTAAATATCGGACAGTATAGCTCGATACTAACAACCGTCGTATAGTCTACGCGACGAGAAAATTCAATCATATGGTAACCCATAGATTTGTCCTGTGTGGACAAGTTAAGAATGTATAAAGCAAACGCCTTCATTCACTTGTGTTTTCATCCGTTTCGAGATATTTCGTCGGTACCTTTCCGCTGGTTCTCCGTGTACAAAGATAGATTAGATGTTCATTTCAACGTTGTTTTATAGCTTTGAAATGATTATCTATTTTATTACAGTGTACTCGGAGAACAGCGGGGAGGTGCTGCCGAAATTTACTCGAAACGGTTGAAAGCACAAGTGATGGGTGTTCGCTCTATACATTCTAAATGGGATAGAAGCCTACCCCCGATAGCCGGAACACACACATACAACAAGAATACACAACAAACGCATAATTAGAGAGTGATTCGAGATGTTCAAGTTAAAACCAATATATGATAATATGAAACCTTCATATTCTCATCGATACTCATATATGAAACTAAAAGCGCCACTTAGTCCCCGTCTATCGGTTAACATACGTTCGATAATTTATTCTTTTCAACGACAAACGCACACACAAAGCATATACACGGATTTTCTCCTTTGTCAGTAACTATCCCGTTCTTATATTTCTTAATATAGTCACCATAACCTACAATTTATATGTTATACAGTCTAACATGGCCCATGAGTATGTCAGAGTTAAGGACTGGATGTATGTGGATTGGTAACAACGTATGCAACCTAAGTTTGTCGCAGGAGTTGCTGCTTTCATTGAATTTGCACGCGCACATAATAAGATCATAATAGAGAAGATTCTCTGTCCGTGCGATAGATGTGGCAATAAGTACTGGCAGAAGGTAGAATTGGCAGAGTTTCATATTGTAAAACATGGGTTTACTAGACTTTATACAACTTGGAAATATCACGGGAAAGGAGAAGAATGCAGTACTGCGGCAGAAGAAGAAGGAGAACACGATAATGCGGCAGGAGAAGAAGAAGAATTCGGTAATGCGGCAGAAGGAGAAGACGGTAATTTATTTCCATCAGAAGAAATGGTGGATATGGTAGAGGCTGCCCTATGTGAATCTATTCGTACCGAAGATGACATTCCTTCCGGTCAAGGACCGCGTGCGGATAAATATGAAAATTTCATGAATGATGCTAGAAAACCAATTTATGAGAATGCAAAGTATTCCACGCTCTCATGGTTCGTCCAACTTTTCCAGACTAAGTGCTTAAATGGATGGAGCAACAAGTCATTCACAATGCTTCTTTCGTTCTTGAAAGATTCTATGCCCCAGGGAAATAACATGCCCAACAGCTGGTACGGACCCAGAAGATGATATCTGATTTGGATCTAAAGTGCGAGAAGATTCAAGCATGTCCTAAAAATTGCGTGTTGTACCGGAAAGAAAATTCAGATTTGAAAGAGTGTCCAACATGCGGAGAGGCCAGGTATAAGCCGAAAGATTCTAATGAGAAGCCTGATATACCTGTGAAGATAGCACGATACTTTCCCATAACACAGAGGCTACAGAGGCTATTCAGGTGCAAGAAAACAGCCGAGGCAATGATTTGGCATCACCGTGCTCCTCCAAGTGAAGATGGAAAAATGAGTCATCCAAGAGATTCACCGGCATGGAAGGATTTCGATAAGAGGCACGCAATATTCAGTAGCGATCCTCGCAATGTCCGGCTCGGACTGGCTACTGATGGCTTCTGCCCATTCAACTATATGGCTGGAAGTCACAGCACATGGCCCGTTGTAATGATAATTTATAATCTGTCGCCTTGGTTGGTTATGGACCAATCATATTTTATGATGCCTCTTCTTATCGACGGACCAAACTCACCGGGGAACAATATCGACGTCTATCTCCGACCTCTGATCGAGGAGTTGAAATCTTTGTTCATTGATGGTGTAGAGACATATGATGCAAACACAAATACAACCTTCATACTGCGTGCAGCTTTAATGTGGACAATTAATGACTTTCCTGCGTATGGAATGCTTTCAGGTTGGTCCGTACATGGTCACAAAGCATGTCCTCATTGCCATGAACACACAACATCGAAATTCTTGAATTTTAGCAGGAAGGTTTGTTATTGCGGCCATCGACGTTTCCTGCCTCCAGACCATCCCTATAGGTTAGACACGGTTCACTTTGATGGTCATCAGAAGCTTCTTGGACCTCCATCCCTATTGTCCGGAGAGGATGTGACTGCTAAATGGGATGGTTACAATAATGTGACCTTCGGGATGGATCCGACGAAACAGGTCAAACCACCATATTGGAACAAGTTAAGCATTTTCTTCGAGCTTCCGTACTGGTCTACAAATTCAGTGCGTCATTGTCTGGACGTCATGTATATAGAGAAGGGAGTATCAGAGCACATACTTAACTTGCTTCTTTGTAAAGACGGGAAATCGAAAGACAACATGAATGCTCGGATGGATCTACAAGAGTGGGGAATAAGAAGTGAATTGCACCCTAGACC
This sequence comes from Agapanthus africanus, assembly GCA_030015575.1. Classification (NCBI taxonomy): domain Eukaryota; kingdom Viridiplantae; phylum Streptophyta; class Magnoliopsida; order Asparagales; family Amaryllidaceae; genus Agapanthus; species Agapanthus africanus. The sequence goes on from CM057337.1 coordinate 721,554,805, forward strand.
GGTAGCGGGTAAACCGGGCAAGTTTGTACTTCCCAATGCCGCTTATCATATGTCACAACCGGAGAAGAAAAGATTCCTGCAGGTGTTGCATGATTTGAAAGTCCCCACATGTTTCTCATGATCATTCAGCAAGAAAATAAAAATTGTGAAGGGAAAGATCGATGAGCTGAAAAGTCATGATCACCATGTTATCGTGGAGCACCTACTTCCATTAGCCCTCAGGACTTCTCTCCCCGACTCGGTTGGTCTAGTAATCAACGACCTATGTTGTTTTTTCAGGAAGTTGTGTGCTAAAACACTGGAGGTTGTGACGCTGGATAAACTTGAAAATTCTATTGCGTTGATACTTTGCAAGTTTGAGCGTATTTTCCTACCGTCATTCTTCGATATCATAATACACTTGACGGTTCATCTTGCAACTGAGGCGAAGTTAGCCAGACCGGTACAATATCGATGGATGTATCCCGTCGAGAGGTACGTGTAATTTTTCGTTTCGCGCAATTTATAAATTTATTGTTGTCCTGTATGCCCGTATTTATTTATTCAACATATTTTCATTAGGTGCCTCTACACTCTTAAGAAGTATATACGCAATAAAAATTGACCAGAGGGTTCTATCATGCAAGGTTATCTTCTTGATGAAGCAACCATATTTTGTTTCCGCTATCTGGACGAGAACATTGAGACAAGGCTTAACCGAACACGAAGAATTCAAGACGGGCCATATGGTAAAGCCGAGTATAAGAGGGTAGACACTATGTTTATCAACAAGATATACCGGTTTATCTTGCTTAATTGCGCATGTCTTGAACAAATTACAGAGTAAGTTTTTTTGGATTAATTGTTATATCTGTGTTTGTTTGTGTATGAAATAATATAATATTAATGTCACAATTATTTGTCGAAAACAGAATTCATTTTAACGAGGTACGTGAGGGGCATCCTGATTGGAACGAAGAACGTTTGGAAAAATATCATCAGGATAATTTTTGTGATTGGGTCACAGATCATGTAAGTTATTCGAATAACATTTTATTGCTATCAGTTTTAATCTAAACCTGTATCGTTATGTATATGTCGTAAAATTTGTTTTGTTAGATCCACGATCCGAACTTGTCTGCATCATTTTAGAGTGATTCAAGATGTTTAGCTCAATTTCCTAGTATGGAGGTTACATATTACAAAGGATTTGGTGTCCTTGGATACAAATTCGAAGTTAAGGACATAGAAACATCTAGAACCACTCAGAATAGTGGGATTGCGACGGTATGATCGGACGGTGTGATTTATTATGGGTACTTAAATTGTATACTCGGTATTCACTATCCCGGACGATCAGAACCCTTTTATATATTCCAGTGTACTTGGTACGATACACGAACCGATACGGACAGGTGGAGAAGCAATCTTGGGACTTGGAAAGATGAATATGGATTGACCAGTGTGAACACAATTCGATTTTACGGTCAGAAAGATCCGTTTATCTTTTCGAACCAAGCGTTCCAAGTATACTACTTACAGTGTTTGAAGCATCCGGGATGGAGTGTTGTATGTCGATGGAAACCCAGAGATGTCTACGATGTCCCAGAATTCGAGGACAGCGATGAGGACGAAGAAGAGAGAAGGCTTAAAGTGCTCCGACCGTCTGTTTCGAAGGACGGGTTGTCTTCGACCGATCATGAAGTTACGTGGGTTAGAAATGACATCGACGATGAAATCCAAGTAGGTATGTATAATGCGTCCACGAAACGAAAAAGGTTATCAGTAATGTTATATTATTACTTCACATTTTACGCTCTATACATATATAGTCAATACTTTTAATGATTGTCTAATGCGTCCACGAACCGTTTATCTAGATTTGATGACGATGTCGGGAGCAGCGAGGGGCGGCAGGAGCTCCAGCCGCGGCAGAGGCAGAGGCAGAGGCAGAGGCAGAGGCAGAGCGGTTCTGCCGCCCGGAGAGCTCCGTAGGGAGCTTCAGAGGGCCGGTCTTGCACCCAGATCGGAGACCCCTTCAGATGCCTCCTTCCGTGTGGATTTTGCCACACCTCCAGGTATACTGCACGCATATCCATTTTGAATGTAATATTACAGATATACATGCATGTTTATGTCAAAATTACTTATATTGTCAATGTTTGATTGTCTAGTTGTTGGTGATGCGTCCACATCTGGGACAGAGGCCACTCCCGCTCCTCCAGGTATGTTTATATATCATATAGTGCATGTATATTGATTTAGAATGCTATATCATAAATACACACATTCCTTTTGCTCTTACTTAGCAATTTTTATTATTGTCTAGCTGTAGGTGGTGACACCACCGCATCTGCGGGTATGTTTATATATCCTATAGTGCATGCATATTGATTTAGAACGTTATATTATTGATTTACACATTCTTTTTGCAATTACTTATATAATCTATTTTTAATTGTCTAATTATAGATGGTGCGTCCACATCTTCCGCAGGGGCCACTCCTGCCGCTTCCATATCCTCCGCATCGTCTGCAGGTTAGTATGAATAAATATAAAATATTTATTCATTTTACATATGCTCTATAGAATAAATATGAACTTCATGGAAATTTAGCGTCAATATTTATTTTCTAGTTGGAGGGGATGCGTCCGCATCCGGGACCCCGGTTGTTCCTCACCGGAGGAACTATCGTCCCGCTCGTGCTGCTGCCCGGGCCCAGGCTCGTGCGATAGTCACCGGAGGTATATATCACACTTGAATTTTCGTTTAACCTTGATTTCTTAATACAACTTTGTCTTAATATTGATTGTCTTGATATTTCGTGCAGACGCAGGGCCTCCCCATCCCCAGAGGGGGACTCGAGGCTCGAATCAGTCTCATAGGCTGAGGCCTGACAGAGCTAGGGGGGAGGCAGCATTCCCCTCTTTTTTACCCTTGACTATCGCTATACCGGTCCTCATGCCGAGAGGTTCGGCCGGTATATGGGGGACGAGAGCCGGCTCGTGAAGAACTATCCACTTCACGTTGAGTGGAGCGAGCAGCACCAGCGCTCATTCGCCCTCTTCTTTGATCAGGCTCGGGTACGTATTAATATATATTTTCATTTGATCTATCCAATATATTTATTATTAACACTTGCAATCTAATAACAATGTTTTTTTTTGTATTTTCAGTTGGATTACGATTTTTTGCCTGTAGCCGACCCTGATCACCCGGGGAGGATGCTCGACCTTCATGCTCTGTACAATGGCCTGATGAAGAACATGCAGGCCAAGGTCCGATACAACAGGAATGAGCTGAAGGCCGACTGCTACTCCCTGTGGATGGCAACCCCCGAGGCAGAGAGAGCGGCCCTCATATCTACTCCGGCGTTTGCGAGAGTCGACGTAGAGACATGACCTCTATTGTGCGAATATTTCGACTCCCAACGCAAACATGTATGTATTTTAAATGTAATTCATTGTTTAGGATATAATTTATTTTTTGTGTTCCTTAATTAGAAAACAAAATGTTAATGCGTTGTGCAGAAACAGGCCGCTCAGAATACAGAGAACAGGAAGTCGGCGAAGAGGGGTCGCCCTACTTACATAGGTGGCTCGAGGAATATTACTCGAGCCATGGAGTTATCGGTAAATTACAATAGACCGACCTTTGTGATATTCTGCAATATTAAGAGTTATTTTCTAATATTTCTAATATTAAGAGTTATTTTCTAATATTGCAGACAGCTTGGACCGTGGCGTCAGGTGGTACACCGAGCGTGCTGTCCGCATATCTTGCCGTCCACGGCACCTCGACAGATCCCGCCATGGGCGAGCTTCGATATCCCGACGTCGCTACCCAGGAGTATTGCGTAAGTGTTAATATTTATTCTACCCATATTTGAAATTTTAGTTTTGGAAGGTTCAAGTTTAAATTCTATATTTATACTTTACTGCTTAATGTGGGTGTAGGAGCGGGTGGTTGAGCAGGCCGAGGCCTCGGGGATCGATTTTACCGAACAGAGCGATCCGAGGCTGCTGACCCCAGTTCTGGACGCCGCACACGGAGGGCACCACGGAGGTTGGGAGAGAGGCCGGGGACTGGGCCCTAGCAGGGCCCATATGAGGTTGGACTCCACCCCGGCGGTTACTTCCTCCGTCTCCAGTGAGCGACGTGTCCAGCAGGAACTGGAGAGCTTGAGGGCCACCGTTCAGGAGTTGAAGGAGATGATGGTATGTATACTACTTTATAGTAAAATATCATGTCATATTATAGATATCAACATATCCATAATTAGTACGTAGCTTGAGCTTATTTGGTTTTAGACTTAGGTTTGATTAATCATACATACATATGTAATTAAAATAAACAACGGTTTTCCAACCTAGATATCCAAATGGGGTTTCGAAATAACTTGATAATGATACGAATTCGAATAATACACAGTTCTTACACGCTTCTTACACACGTTAGGTCCAGACGCGACAGGGTACATCGGCCGAGCCTCCACATGCATCTCCTTCGGCTGCGGCTCCGCAAGCCACTACATCGGCTGCGGTTCCGCAGACAGCTCCTATAGCTCCACCGCCCGCTCAGACTCCCGCAGCCGCGGCTCCGCAAGCGACTACCTCGACGGCGGCTGCGCAGACCACATCGCCAGCTCCACAGGCCGCTCAAACTCCCGCACACGCCGAATTGCATGGTTTATTGACCGAGGAGCAGGCGCGCTTGATTCTATCGTTTATCAGGGGTGGAGCTGGACCGTGCTAGGGTAGCTTTTTGATTCATATTTTTTGAAACATGTATTTATTTATATCATACATATTGTACTACATTTTGAAATGATATTGATATTTGATATTGGTTTATTTATATCATATTCAGTTTTTGGGTTTCTTTTGTATATTATATGCGTGAGATGTGATTATGAATACTGCGTATATGTTGTGTGATGATTAATTTTATTGATATATATATTATTGTGCACAGGGCGGGAAAAAATCAGGCAGCCCTTTTTTTAAAAAAAAATACAGATAATGTATACCTACGGATTAATCTGTAGGTACACATGTTGCCCCTACGGCTTAAACCGTAGGGGAAAAATATCAGCAGTAACTGATAAATCCCCCCTGATCTCAGTACCAGGGGGTTGGGAGTGCCCTACAGATATATCCGTCGGGGCAAACAAAGGCCCTTACGGAGTTATCCGTAGGGGCAAAATATCATGAATCCTGATATTTTGCCCCTACGGATAAGTACCTACGCGGATATCCGTAGGGAATAGTACTTGGCCCTACGGATATCTCTGTAGGTACAGTTAATATATTTAAAAAAACCGTAAATAAAATAACTTTTTTTACCCTACGGCCTACTCCGTAGGTGAAAATGGCCCTACACAGAACTCCGTAGGGGCAAGATTTTGCCCGTAGGGGCAATTTCAGGGCTTCAACTTGCACCTACGGCGTTTGCACCTACAGGTTATTTCTTCGCCCCTACGGAAATATCCGTAGGGGCAGTGGTTTGCCCTTACGGATAAATCCGTAGGGGCAACCCTTATTTGTAGTAGTGATACATGCTAGTACATCATGCCATATCAGGACTGTAGGGTTGTGACACTTGTGCATACATGTTTACGATAGCCCTATTAGATGGTACTTATTACTCACGAGTTGGCAACTCACCCTCGTTGTGCCGCAATCTTTTTGCAGGTCCGTTTCGTCAGCACCGTAGCGGCGGACGCACTTGCTCCTTTTGCTCCTTTTGCTTGGATTTGAGACTTTTGCTCGTAGGTGGGTTGTGAGAATATTTACGTACATGTGCGAACTCATCTCATAGGACACTTGCACCATTACCATGGTTTTATGCAGCACGAGCACTATTCATGCGGACACACACGCCTTGGTAATTGCTATGCCACAAACACTAGATAACTTGTATAACCTGAAATCTTGAACGATTTCACCATATATGATGTGTAAACATGTGCTAATACATTTAAATTCCTCAGGATGAACATGTAGGATTGCTAGTCATTTGCATGTACCTCATTGCATCATTCGTTCATGCCTAGTCTTTTAGTCATACATTGCAGTTCGCCTTGTTGATACCATAGGCATTCATTATCATTGACATGTGTACTTATGATGATTTTCTTAAGGATTTCAGCATTTGAGATTTATGAGATTTTGGGGAAAAGCCGCAAGGATTTAATAAACCTGATATTATTTTTAAACATTGCGAGTTGCGATTTTTTTTCTCGTGATATGATACATGTGTCGTCCACCATGGGTTTTCTGTTAGTTTTCGAGACCCGTTTCGAGGAGTTGGATGAACCGTCTCGGGTACATGGTAGGCCCGGTAAGGTATCCCGGGGCAAGAAGTTCTAGTTGTTGATGATGAGCCTGGCAGGGGCAGACTACCTATTGGTGATTGTTGGCACGGTGGATATCCATAGGATACTGACCGTAGTCCTAGGATATTGAGCTATTGATAGTTTGAGATGGGCCAGTCCGGATTGCCGGAGCCCGAGATTTTGAGATACCGATACTTTGGGACACTGAGATATTCATTTGAGGTGTCGATACTTGACGCGGATTTCTGTTGTTTTCGTTGATATTTCTTCAGATATTTCACAGCAGTTGTTCTAAGATGAAATTTATGATTTTCTCATATCAAACATACTCAAATCTCGTTTTAAATTGCATTCATGTTGCATACATGCTAGTACATCATGCCATATCAGGACTGTAGGGTTGTGACACTTGTGCGTACATATTTACGATAGCCTTATTAGATGGTATTTATTACTCACGAGTTGGCAACTCAACCCCATTGTGTCACAACCTTTTTGCAGGTCCGTTCCGTCAGCACTGTAGCGGCGGACGCACTTGCTCCTTTTGCTTGGATTTGAGACTTTTGCTCGTAGGTGAGTTATGAGATTATTTTGTTTCCACCGTGTATATTTATTATATCTAGAGTACTCCATCTACTGTATCTGCTACTTGTACTGATGTATTGTGACTTGGAGACGAGACAATGAGATTTGGGTATATTTATATTGTTTCTCTGGATCGAGCTCACTTGAGCCGACGTGATGCTTACTACTCGTGCCTTTATATGCTTATTTTTGCACTGCAATGATTTTGATTGCGTGGGATTGTGAATTCGCTTTTGGGCGAAGAGCCAGCTCCCGCTTGGGGATGCCTTATTTCATGCTATATGTATATTCCTGTTTTGTACCCGTTTGGGGCCAGTTTTTACAAAGGAGACTCTGCCGAAATTTTTGGAAAATGTGATGTTGTTTTTAAAGATTTTGATGCGACTTACTGGTTTTCCTTCACTCTATTTCTTAATTGGGTTTTGATTTCTGGGCTTTGGCTTACTTAGATTACGTACGCCTCGAGACGTTTCATAATTTAAGTGGCAGTCACGTTCCGTGCCTTTTCGGGTCGTGACAGCATTATTGGAGGTCGGCGGTGGAGTCCCTCGCGGTCGGAAGAGGAGACAAGGGTGCAGTAGGCGGCTATGGGTGTGCGGGCGTGGATTGGTGGAGGCGATGAGGTCGAGCGTGGGGTGTAGTAGCGGCTCGAGCTCGTCGGTTGGGGCTAGGCGATGGAGGGCTAAGGCGGCGGTGCAGATGGAGGCGAGGAGCTCGGGCTGGAGGCGGCGAAGGCGAAGGCGAAGAGAAAGAGTGAGACTCGGTTGGGTGGTCGGTGGAAGTACTCGGGTGGCGAGGAATGAGGAGAAGAAGATGAGAGGCAGCTAGGATTTGCGTGGGAAAGATCGCTAGAAGGTGGCGGTGATCGTGGGTGGTTGGCGAGGGAGATGGAGGAGCTCGTCATAGGTGAGCAGGGTCGTGCGGGGGTTGTTGGATCGTGGACGCTGTCGTCGTGGAGGTGGGCGTAAGGACGTGGGATGAGGAGGAGCGGGTCGTGGAGGAGAAAGGCGTGAAAGAAGGTGAGGTAGAAGAAAGACGAGGCTAGGGAAAAACTATTAGGTTAGGTAAAAAAATTAATTATAATATATAATAAAGAGAAGAGAGAGAGACAGAGAGAGGCTGTTAGGATTAGGATATATTAAAATATATTTTGTTAAAAATACAAACGTATATATAGTTTAAATAGTTTATATAATAAGAATATTTTATTAAATATATTTGAGTTTTATAGTCAATACAAAAATACTCCAAAATATGCTCGGGTTGGGTCTAAAATTACGGTTTGAAAATATGGATAATATACGTGTCAACCAAAACCAAAAAACGATATCCTGTTAAAGAAAATGCATACCCCAAAAAATGGATACACGTAGTATGCACGTAGTGATCCAAACGAGTCCGTTTCACTAAACGGGATGGGAACATGATGTATGGATGCAACCATAAGGTCTGGGATAGGAAGAAAGAATTAGGAAAAAATATAAAAAGGGGATAGGGTTTAATTAGGGTAAAGGTTTAGAAGTTAGGTTATAGAAAAATATAGCAAATTATGTAGGAAAATTTGGGGAAAAATATCTGGAAATTTTTCATTAAAATACGGTTACAGTATATCGGAACTGATCATTACACATTATCTCTCTCGTGCAGATTTAAATGAAAATTCACCGGCGAACAATCACCTTCATTATCAGCATCGTCATCCCTACTGCGAGCATAAAAAATGTTAGCAAAACCCTAATTTTCTTTAAAAATCATTTCTAAAAATATTTGGTTCAAATTTGGTATTGGAAAAACAATTTGAAAAAATTGGATATATATAAGTGTTTTTTCCTGATTTTACTTGTGACGAATCAATGAGCATAATACAAGTTCTTGCAATATGTTACATGCTAGAAATATGGATTTTATTATTAGTTAACGTAATTAGGCGAGTATAAATGTGAAGATAAATAAGTAGGGGTTTTATGAGAAATCTCAAAATATGCGTCAATTTTTCTAGCAGGTGAAAAAATGACGGATAATTATATCCATCTACTTTACTATTTCGATGGCCAATTATCGATTGGAAAAAATAATATTCCTGAACATGTTAGAGAAAAAATTAAGATGATATCTTCTTAATATGCAAATGGCTGACGGAGCATGAATCGCCTTTGAAGTATCCGATGATGAGAATACACAAGTCATGCTTGTATCGGAATCGAAATCGATTGAGTTGTTTGTGAAGAAGGAGATATTGACGTCCGTTCAATTGCCCGAACCTTCATCCGAAGTGCCTGATCTTTCTTTTCGAGCATTCCGACATTATCCATAAGGAGAAATAACACACATGCTCAATATGAATGCTGATTCTACAGGTTTTATGTCTTTCACCAATGATGAACAATATAGAGATCAAAGTTACATAGGTAAATGCACATCAAGCGGGGCGGTAGTGAATTTGCAGTTTATGAAGTAGGTATTATCTTGCATATTTTTATACTGCACGTACATTTAGTGAAACACTATTTATTGAGAGTGGAGGTATGCTATAGTTACTAAGTATTTATAAATTTGTGTGCAGTTCTTATGTACCGTCGATTGGTTATAATTGTATGTCACCGTCAAACTTCGGTTTTACTTGCATGCCAACGCCAAGCTTCAGCTTCAATATTCTACCCCAAAATATCGAGGACATGCAGTCATACAACACTAGATACAATACGGGATGAACATCGTTTACAGACGATAGGTCAGGATTTCGTCGGTATGAAACCGAAATATCAAGTATCATGCAAATTCCTAATGTTAGTTCCGCACATCCAACCAATATACCTACAACGGATCCAGCGGTGTTAGAACATAATCGAGATGAAAGTGATGATGATGATGCCAGTGATGAGGACGAGATTCAAGCACAACATAGCATGCAAATTGCATATGTCCTTGATGATGAGAATGATAGGCGGTTGATTGCTAATTCATGTGTTAATAATGATTTCATTGCGTTTGAAAATTCACTTGCCGATAACATGACAGATGCTCACATGTTACCTATAGCGGTAATGGAGAATGTCAACTTTCGTGCTGATAGGTTTTCAGCAGTCGATTTTGAAAGTGGGTTGAAAGTCAGCGATTTGTTCGAGAATAAGAAGAAGTTAATTCAGCCAGTCAGCATTTGGTCAATTAAACACGGAGTATCTTTTAAACCAACCAAGTGTACCACGACCAAATACACCGCCATTTGTAAAACAGACGTGAACTGCACGTAAAGACTTCATGCATATATCTCGAAGAAATCACCGTAGGACATTGATAGATAAAGAAGTATGTGGGTAATCATAGTTGTGTGAATCATGTAGTGAATTCAAATTATAAATATGTTACTTCTACATCCTTATGTAACAGGATCTTGCTTTCGTGAAAGTGGATGTCGATTTGACCCCCAAAACGATTCAAGTGTTTATAAAAGAAAAATTATTCATTGAAATAAATAATGTGAAGGCGTAGTATACGTTGAACAAGGCATAGTTTAAAATATACGGAGATTGGAAAGATTCGTATAAACATTTGCCACGATACCTGACCGCCATCAAATCTACTAATTCCGGAACCGTCTTCAAGATGACCGACGCATCAATGTCAGAAAGAATGAGATGTTTTATCGATGCATTTTGGGTATTTGGACCGGCCATTGATGGTTTCGCTTATTGTCGTTCCGTTCTCAGTATTGATGGGACACACTTATATGGCAGATACAGAGCGATTTTGCTTATTGCTACCGGTGCTGATGCAAATGACGGCCTTTATCCTTTGGAATTTGTAGTTGGAAGTGAAACCACAGAAAATTGGGAGTGGTTCATTACTTGCATTCATCGCTACATTCCATTCGTGCGGAGAAGGCACATTACTTTCATATCTGACCGGATGAAAGGGATTCTAACTGCACTACGAAATTCATGGCCGAAACCTCATAATTATCGTTATTGTATGCGACATATCAGAGTCAACTTCTCAACTGCTGGATTTAGTGGTAAAACCCTGCAAAGTTTATTCTCTCAAATTGCATGTGCACCAGATGACTTGATATATACAGAGCTGAGAGAGGAACTTTAACGTATATGTCCAAGAGCAGATATTTAGATTGAAAGTAGTCTTGAAAATGAAGAAAAAAGATGGGCTCTTTCGAAAGATGGTGGTAGGGGATTTTGCATGATGACTACAAACATTTCAGAAAGCTTTAACGGGGTCTTAAAAGGATCTCGATCTGCCTATTCAGACCTTAGTAGCACGGAATTTTTACCTGGCAAACAAATACTTCTTTGCACAACGTCAGGAGGGACAAGAGTGAACGACAAAGTTATGTCCTAAGTTCGAACAATTAATAACAAAAAGGGTTACTGATGCTATGCATGCTTGGCTCGTAAGGCTCAGCCAGTCCGAATGGCAGGTAACCGACAAAGATGGAAAAAAATTACGCCGTAAGCATCGATGGTAGAAACTGCAGTTGTACGTGCAATATACCTAAGTTGCAAAAGTTACATTGTTCACATGTAATTTCAGCATGTACACGAGCAGAGGGTGGGGGGAACATTACACATAATGATCTTCTTTCGAAGTGGTATTCTGTCTCTAAATATAAAGCTGCTTATACTCCGTTGTTCCATCATGTACCTGATAGCCGATATTGGGAGGGGTACAATGGTTCATTTATATTACCACTTATCGGTAGGGGACAAGCGGAACGACCACGTTCTACTCGCATCAAAGATATTATGGATGATTCATGAGAAGGACGTATACAAAATAGATGCAGTATCTGTAACGAGTATGTTCATGATAAGGCACGATGCAAAAATCATCCAGTGCCACGTCGTCTTTGGTAATCACCGCCTCTATTTTGAAATACACACACGCGCGCGCGCGAGCACACACACACGTGCAAACACAAAAAACATACATACATATACACACATACACACATACATATGTTCTTTGTTATACATGTTCGTTTTTTCAAAGATAATATAACTCGACTTTTTCATTGTGCAGATATACTTATGGAGCCTGGACCTATAGATATGATTGTTCTATACTTGCAGGATGATCGCGGGTCAGCCAACGCCGCATTAGTACAGATAAAACTTTGTAATTTTATTTTCTCTAATTTTATATGGTATTTATACGTTATTGATACAAGTACTCTTATTGTACTTAGCAGAGTGATCAGGTGATTACATACGTTGACCGCTTAGTTCAGAGCAGCAGGATCCCATTTAGAGATGCCCGTGTGCAGGCTGAGCTGCAACGAACATGCTTTCATTTTCTATCCAGATTAGAGTATATACGTCTGAATAGAGCCTTGATTACGGTTTTGATAGGTAGATGGAGATCAGAGACCTTCACATTTTATTTTAGAGGTTGTGAGATGATTATCACCCTGCAGGACGTCGTTGTGTTGCTTGGTTTGCCTATAAACGGATAAGTGGTTGCTGTGGAGTATAGCCATATAGCCACGTTTGGTCAGATTTGTGTTCCGGTTTGTTGGGTAGGATTCCGTCTGTTGGGCAGAAGAGAGGCGGTAGCATTATCTTGAGTTGGCTGCGGGAGGCGTTTAGTGCCGAGCCTACCATAGATGTTATGTCTGCAGCGATCGAGCAGCATACACGAGCATATATTTTACATCAGATAGGGTTCGCTCATTTCCGGATAAGAGTAAGAGTAGAGTTAGTCTTGCCTGGCTGGCGCTTTTAGTTGATCTTGACCAGTATGCCACTTTATCGTGGAGGAGTGCGATTCTGTCATTTCTCTACAGCGAGATGAGTATAGCTGCATTGATGGAGTAGAAGAGTTTGGGGGGTTGTTTGACACCTTTTCAGGTATAAAATACTTAAAACCGTATTCTACTAATTTTGCGTAATCAAATTGATATTTAATGTAAATCATATTTTATTTCAGATATGGTCATGAACATATCTCTCTATTGGTCGCCCGACTATTACGACCCAGTTCGTTTTAGATGGTCAAAGGCCATATAGTTTCCAGTAAGTAATTGAACCTACGCGCATATTTCAAATTTCAAGTTTTTTGGAATATTAACTTGTGTGTAATCTCTATACAGGTGGAATGTGGTCAGGTCATGGGATGTGACACCGGATCACAGCCTCCGTTTCTACCGCGACGAGCTTGATGTCATGGAGGGGTTATCTGTTATGTGGACACCATACACACCTGACCTGTTGGGCACTCAGCATCCATTATGCTTGGTAGACGTCGGCATTTGGCGTGCGCGGACGCCGATCATCTGCAACAATGTTATTCAGATGCACGTTCCAGATCGTGTCCTTCGCCGGTTCGGCTTGAGGCAGCACATACCAGGTGTAGTGGAATGGACACCGCGTTAAGGTAGGACGCTAGCTGGAGATGCTTGGCTCGTGGAGTATCATATTTAGGTGGGTCGATGGTACGGTCGGGTAAACCATATAGCAGATGAGATATAACTATGTATACCGATAAATCAGTACCTTGCCTGGTATTGGACGATTACTCACAGATTCGTCATCACACCCGTCCCTCCGCCCACGTTATATACGCCTTGAGAACGGATAGAGAGAGATTTGGTAACTTATATCAAAGCCTATAAAACTATAATATTATTTTTATGAAATTCATTATCTTATTTACCATTAATATAGGTCCAAACCATTTACACGTTAGAGTATATAGCTGATGAGGGGAGAAACTCAGCCAATTGCTTTATGAACATCAAGACCCTCATCAGCAGTGTGATGACGAGACACAGATTCACACGTCCACCGGCCATGCCTATACCACTCGTGCCTACACCATCTGTGTCCGCACCAGTCATTTCTATCACATATGCACGAACAAGATTTAGACGGACAGAGCTAGAGCAGTCTCAGCATCTCGAAGAGTGCGGGCAAGGACAATCACAGCCAGAGCCGTCTCAGCCATCTGCCGCCGACGAAGCCGGACCGTTACCTCCTTGACGTCCTGTAGTGAAGAAGAGGACATCAGGGATGTTGCGATGACTTCGTTAGATTGCATGAAGTATTGTGTTGTATTATGATTTAGTCGAACTCGTGTGGAGTCGGCTTAACTTTATTTATTTTACCGTGTTTATTGATTTCAGCTTATTGGTTTTCACCGTTTGGACGTCGTATATATTGCATGGATTGAGTCTCCGCCGTTTGGACATTGAGTATTCGCCGTTTGGGCATTGAGTTAGCTCCGTCTGTGGATGTTATTATTTTATTATTCTTGTGCATGAATTTTATTCAAAACTTACAAAGGAGGTGCTGTCCGATTTTCAAACATTGCTGTCCGATTTTCATATATTAATTCTTTAAACACTTTAATTCATTTTAATTCAAACGTTAATTCTCTCACACAAACACATGTTCATACACGATATATTGCACACACATCCACTGCACACAATGTCGCAAACAAAGTAGATAGCAAGAACAATAACAACACCATAATTCTTCACTAAAATTTTAGAAATAAATCCTCTTCAGTACCGAGCCCCGCAACAACAGAATTGATTCGCTCTATAATGACATCAATGGTCTCATCACCTACAGTGGAATGTTGAGTGAGTTCGAGATGGTTTAAAATCCGATGGTGCATATAGATGCGGTAGAGAGAGCTTGCGGAGTACTCAATATTGCGACTAGAAAGAAGATCCATAGAATAAAAGAAGTGTAGATGATGATTTGCTTCCCCGTGGTGGTCATGGATTACTTCTTCAGGGGGAGACGGGAGCGCATCCAATACGGGTAAGTGCAAGAGTCGCAGGATTTCATGATCGATTTTCATTAGCCAGTTCATACCCCCCGTAATCGATAGAGAATACTTTCGTAACTAGAGTAGTCTATCCTCGTGTATACAAATTTCACAACGGTGTAAAAGATGCACCTCTTGATATCATCGATTGACAGCAATCCTGCAGATGAAGATTCCGATATTGAAAGAGAGCGAGACTGAGACCTGAGAGGGAGAAAGATAGAGATGGCGATGGTGATAAGATCTGAGAGAGTGAGAGAGCGCGACACAGAGAGAGATTTGAAATAGAGAGGAAGAGATCGAACTCTTCATATAAGGAACACAGTCATTTATGAGTATGTGTTTTTCCTAGCAAGGCTTATAAGATAAGGCTAAGCGAAAGAGTTGACAACAGCGCCTCAGAAACACACATACTCGTGAATAATTGTGTTTCTTTTTGGGGCGCACTTGCAAATCACGCCATAAAAAGACATATACCCGTGAATGAGTATGTTTCTTTTTTAGACGCAGTTTGCAATCGCGTCCAAAAAAACAAAGTCCCAACAATGAAAATGGTGTATTGGGCTCACTTTAGAAGTGCGTCCAATGAAAATCAATGGGCGCACTTTGAAAGTGCGTCCATTGATAAAATTAATTGGCACACTTTGAAAGTACGCCCATTAATAATTCATATTTTTGCTTCATTTTTAATGGGCGCAGTTTCAAACTGCGCCCCTTACATTTGTAATGGGCGCAGTTACAAACTGTGCTTCTTAAAAAAAAAATTTACACGCCAGCGTTAGCGCTGAGCTGGCGCCTACATGGCGCCCAGTGACAGAAAGTGGCCTATTTTTGTAATATCCTTTGAAAGTGGTTTATTTTTAATAATATTAATTTAAAATGGTTTATTCCAAAAAATTGTCCATCCTATATTCCTATAGGAATTTCAACTGCCCGAGTTGGAAGAATGGCTGAAAAAATTGTGAAAATTTGACAATAAATATTGTGTGTGTGGAAAGAGAGAGAGAGAGAGAGGAAATTGTTTATGAGCCGACATCTTATTCTGTGAAATGAGGCGTCACCTTAAAACTTGACTTTACACCATGTTTTCCGATGATCGGCATTGTTCAATTTGATCGTCATGGTCTAGATAATAAGTATACCAAATTTCATATATTATTGATAATGTTTACTCTCGCATCAGGTGGTTGCAAAATCATAGGTATATTATAGGCAATCCTATGTTTTACACCATCACTATAGAAAAATCACGGTTATTTCGTTAGGCAAGCAAGTTACTTCGTTTGGTTAAATTCGACCAAATAAAGGTAATTTAGTTCGAGTTAGTAGGCCAAAGTTTTAATTATTTTCGAGGCCTATTTCGTCGGCTTGTAGCCGACGAAATAAATGCACAAAACAAATAATACTTATGGGGGCTTTCGGTTTGAGATCATTTCTAAAAGATCTCAAACCCTAACCCCCAAAGGATCGCCTCCGCCCCTCTTCGAGCTCCGCCGCCATGTCTTCGACATCGATGCCATCGCGATCTCCTCGTCGCCTCCACGTCAATCCTAGCCGACGCCGTCTCCTCGCCTCAACGCTGACGCCGTCTCCTCCTCGCCACAACACCATCCTCATCGACACCGACACCGACACCAGCTCCTCCTCGCCTCGACGTCGAAGCCCTCCCCGACGCCGAAGCCCGCCCCTTGACAAACTCTTCCTCCCCTCGACGAGCTCGATGCCTCTCCTCGGGTTTATGCTCGTTGCAATCTGCTCCCTCGAGTTCTTCGCCTCCTCATCTCCTCCATCTTCACATTGAGGTAATTTTCTAAAAATATTATTTGTTATTTATAGGAATTAGCAATGATTTTGCATCTTTATTAGTGGTAAAGAAATCGGTTTTGAGGATGAATTAGAATTTGCTTGAAGCATATTGAGAATTCGGTTTCAAGAATAAAAGTTGTGTTTTTTAGAAGAAGAATTGTGAATGGAAAGGTAACTTATGAGAAAAAGGAGAGCAAAAAAGGTTAGCGGGATGAGTTTAAAAAGATAAATTGGTTTCCTGTCAAGAGATAGGCTTAGAGAGGAAAATGAGTTTTAAAAATGAAGATTGATTTGAATTAAATCATTTTTAATTGTTGATGTTGGTTGATGTTGTTTTGATTGATGTTGTGAGGATTATTGATGAAGGGTGATATCTGATGGAATAAAAGGGTATTTCTTTTAGTAAAGGTAAAGTTGAAAACTTGAAAACCCTAAAGCAAAAACTTGAAAACCCTAAAAAAAACTTGAAAACCTCAAACGAACCCTATTAAACCAAGAAGTGATAATAATACAAAAAACCTAAAGTATAAACTACAAAACTCTAAACTAAAAACTTGAAAACCTCAAACTCGAAACGAAACCTGTATCTAAGTGTATGATATAACTCGATGATAACACAGAAAATCCATGTTATCATCGAGAATATCACATAACAAATTACCGCGTCTTAGACCCCGTCTATTAGTCATATGCGTAACGGATTTCGTCGTGACAGGAAATTGGGACCTATTTTGACGGGGGACTTATTTCGACACTTGTCTCTTGTCGAAATAGGTCGTCAATTTTTGAGAATTTATTGACTTCGGTCAACACCTATTTCGAAGTCTCTCGTCGAAATAGGTGTTGACCAAAGTCAACAACCCTACCCCCATTATCCCCTTTTCCCGTCCCCCCAAAATTTTATTTCCCCCCAATTAATTCCCCTTTTCCCCTCCTCCATCGAGAGCCCCCCCTAAAATTCTCCCCTCCTCGACCACCCGCCTCCACCGTACTTAGATCACCCGCCTCCGAGCCCCTCTGATCTCCCCCATTTCCCTTCATCCTCTACCACCCCGCCTCCACTCGTCTCTAAGCCCCCTCCTCTTTGAGCCCCCTGTCTCCTTGCCTCTCCGAGACCCCTCGCCTCTGACTCTCCTGCCTCCGAGCCCCTCCTCCTGCATCGACCACTCGCCTCCACCGAGCCCTTCCTCCTCCTCATCGTCAAGTCGAGCCCCTGCTTCCACCGTTCTCCTCTTCCACCGATCTACTTCGACGCCAAATCGACGCCAAATTAGGCGAGTTGTTCTTAATTTAGTTAATTTGTTGTTAATTTTAGTTAATTGTAGGGTTAGGCTTAGGGTTAATTTAGTTAGTTTGTTGTTAAATTTAGTTAATTTTAAGGTTAGGGTTAGTGCCAATTACATATAAAAACTTGCATACGTGCTAAATACTGGTACCACATAAAGTCAAATATTATTATTTTTATATAATTTGTTAATTTTAGTTAATTTTACGGTTAGGGTTAAGATTTGGCTCAACATGAATGATGTATGTTTGGAAGCCTTGATCATCATTATAGACATAATTTGAGGGAAATAATGCTAAGAAGAAAAGAAAGAGGATGACATGAATTAAACTTTTCATATTTGATATGAATTTGGATTTGATGATGAGATCTACCTAGGAGTGTGTGTGTGTGTGTGTGTGTGAGTGCTCTATTGTAAACCGGTCCGCGTTTTTTTAAAAACGGGAACTCTCAGTCTATGACGTATTTGAACAATCCGACCCGTTTAAGGTGACCACCCTACCCTCAATTGTATGTGTATGAAAAGTCAAAGGATTTGAATACCTCTAACAAATGAATCGGATGGAGTTTATGTTGCATTATCGTAACACATTCATTTTTTACCCATCCGATGCATTAGTTAGAGCTCTTCAAATCCTTTGATTTTTCATACACATACATTCAAGGGTAGGGCGATCAACTTGAACGGGCCGGATCATTCAAATACATCACAGACCGGGAGTTCCTGTTTTAAAAACCGCGGACCAGTTTGTAATAGATCACTCCCATATGTGTGTGTGTGTGAGTGTGTTATTACTTATAGAGAAGGGAAACGCTGAATGAAGCTAAACATTTGTAATTAAAAAAATTATGTGATGGTAGGATTGACGTCGGCGTGATTGCTCATTTTTTATTTGCATTCTATATACATCAGTCTCCAGTACACAACTCTATCCCTTTTTTTATTCTTAACTACTAAATTTAGACTAAGTTACCATACCTAAATTAAGTCACCAATTAAACATTAATTAAATCGAAAACCACGTTCTCCTAATATAGATATTTGATATGCCATAAACCAATTAGCAATATACGTACTTTCTTTCACAGGTTTAAAATCAGTTAATCATCATTCCTTAAA
Organism: Agapanthus africanus; assembly: GCA_030015575.1. NCBI lineage: Eukaryota > Viridiplantae > Streptophyta > Magnoliopsida > Asparagales > Amaryllidaceae > Agapanthus > Agapanthus africanus. The sequence goes on from CM057337.1 coordinate 721,573,706, forward strand.
CAAACAGTCAATGTCGGGATCTTCATCCACCCTTCCAAGAGGCCATGGCTCCTCATTTGTAAGATTGCTTTCAATGGATGAAATCAAAAGGAGCATCCTTTACATCATAGTGAAAGCCGAACTCACGAGGATAAATTACGCTTGTTAAGAAGGTATTCTCCATTGATTATGGGGGGTATGAAATGGCTGATTAAGATCGATCATGCCATCCTTTGGCTCTTGCACTTAGTCATATTGAATGCGCTCCCGTCTCCTCCTAAAGAAGTAACCCATGGCCATCACGACGAAGCAAATTGTTGTCTTCAATTCATTCATTCTATGAGTTTTCTTTCTGATCGTGCTATCGAGTACTCCGAAAGCACTCTCTACCGTATCTTTATGCACCGTTGGACTTTGCACCATCTTGAACTCATATGGGATGTTGCGGTAGATAACGAGGCCCTTACAGAGTGGATCAATTCTATTGCCGCAGAGCTCAATATTAAAGAGAATTTATTTCTTAATTATAAGTGATGAATTCTGGTGTTTTGATTGTTTTTGCTATCTCTTTGGTGTGCGATATTTGCGTGTCTGTTGTGGATGTGTGTGTACCATGTGTGTGTAATTTATTGTGTGGATGTGTATATTGTGTGTTAAATATGTTGTGGACATATGTTTGTGTGAGAGAGAGTGAGACTTACATTTATGTAATGTTCGTTGTATGAATGCGTATTTATTTTAATAAATCCAGATGCTTTGTTATTAATATCAATTGTTTGAGCAATTTACCATTAAAACTGAAAATTCCAAAACCCTAAATTAAATACTTCAATAACTGACAATATTGAACGTTAACCATCAAAACTAATCTAATTAAGTGCATGATACTCGATGATGACAAAAGGTAAACCGATACATATCGTCATCGAGTATCTCACATTGCTAAAATATCGCACCTTAGAACCTATCTATCGGTTATATGCGTACGATTATCTTCGTGACATAAAACTACGCGTGGGTTGTCAACCTCGAATGTTAATCATTCTTCGTTGACAACCAACGTTCGCTGCAGAAGCTCGTAATGTGAGACTTGAATTATCGGCTGATAGCTTGGAACCTTTTAAAGGATGTGTATCTCACAGCGTATGGTCCGTTACACTAGTAGTTTATAACCTCTTTCCGTGGATGAGTATGAAACAATTTTACATCCAAATGCCTTTGTTGATACCTTGAAGCAACTCTCCTGGTAATGACATCGATGTTTATTTAAAGCCATTGATCGATGAGTTGATTGAGCTGTGGGAGACCGACATCGTTGCTTATGATGTCCACAGGAAGGAGAGATCCACATTGCGTGCGGCGCTGCTTTGGACAATATACGATTTCTCATCATATGCCATGTTATCGGGATGGAGTACGAAAGGCCACCGTGCTTGCCCTTGTTGTCAAGAATACACCGTCTGTGAAACTCCAGTAAATCGGATTTCTTGTTACACTAGACATCATCGTTGGTTAGATGCTTATCATCGTTATCAATGCAATGGAATCAGTTCAATGGTGAGCAGGAGCATCGAGCCCCTCCTCCTGAACCAAATAGGATAAAGGCGTTTGAGGATGTAGCGCACATCAATGTTATTTTCGGTAAGAAGTATAAGCATACTATTTTGAATGAGATATCAAATAACTGGAGAAATAGATTTATATTTAATGATTTGCCGTATTGGTGATTTCTTAATCTCCGTCATAACTTGGACGCTATGCACATTGAGAAAAATGTCTGCTAGCTCTTACTGGGTACCTTACTGAATACCAAATTCAAGAAAAGAGACACACTTGCCATACGATAATGGTTTGCTACAAAGAATTTGCGGCCAGAATTGCATCCAATTTCGAAAGAGAATGGTAAATGGGCAATTCCTGAAAGTCTACCCTAGCACCACTACTGGGTTTTCACAAGCATCTAGCATGCTATATTTAAAAAATTGGGGTGCTAAGCTAAACTAACCTAGAATCCTAACTAGATGATTAAGGTTTAAAGTATGATATCACAAACTTTACACTAAGAGAAGGAGGCTACAACCTTTGTAGACCGTGTCCTTCTCTTCAAATGCTCCGGGTAGTAGTCCCTATGACTCCACTAGGCTCCACTTGAAGTTGGATCGATCTTCCTTTGCGATCTTCGTGTCGAAGATGATCTACCCGAAACTCCGCCAATCCAAACTACCTCTTCACTAAACTCTTTAGTGAAGGAAACACACCACACTTAATTGCTAATCAAGTGCAGGATGGTGAAGTAGGGGTTCAAAACTCACTAGGGTTCTCACAAGCTCAAGGATTCACAACTCATGTGAGGGATTGAGCTTGGAGATGAAGGATGAAGAAGACGGAGAGAGCTAGAGAGGAGAACTCATCATATGAGCTCAAGTGAGGAAAAAACACAAGTGTAGAAACTCAAGTAAAGAATGGCTTACTCCTTGTGTTCACTTATTGAAGCATACAATTTATTCCAATAATAAATTGCTCCTATGCTTCATTAGTGATTACAAATGAATAAATAAATATAAAAGCCATACCTTGCCCCATTCCTCATTTCTATTTTCACAAAATAGAAATTCAACCATGCTTCTTTTAATATATATATATATATATCAAATATATATATCAAATATATATATTAATATATATAAACAAAATAATTAGTGAGCAATAATATTAGTTAATATATAATTATATCAAATATAAATATATATCATATTATTAAATCAACACTTGATTTAATAATCCGGTTATATCACATATAACCTACTAATATCATTTATCTGTATATCATATTATCAAATCAACACTTGATTCAATAATCCGGTTATATCACATATAACCTAACTGATATCAAATAACCGCTAGATTAGAATACGGTATCACATACACATATTTAATCAAGCCCCCGCAAATATCAACATATGTGCCCTACTTCGTTTCGTCTGAACTAGGAAACTTCTGTGTGAGACTCTAAAGACTTGTCAATACGTCAGCAGTAGGTAATGATCACATCAGTTACCCACAAGCCATCGGCGGTACTAGCTGGTCGTAACGGTTACCTAGGTATTGATCGAATAGAAGATCAACAAGCAAGTTTGTCCAAACTCCCATGAAGCCTATAAGTAGGGGGTGGTAATTGAACGAGCCAGCTCGGGTTCGATTAAGGTTCGGCTCGGTATCAGCTCGTTCAAATTCAGTTCATTTATTAATGAGCCGGACATGAGCCAGAAAGCCCGGCTCGTTTATTAAACGAGCCGGACTCGAGCTCAGCCAGGCTCGTTCGGTATTGACTCGGGTTCGGCTGGGTTACACAGCTTGAAAAAAAAACAGTAATATGTAATATATAGCAGATTCTATACAACTCTCAGAACACTTAATTCAATTAAATGACAATATATAAAGTGTACTGAGATAAATATAAAACCCAACACTTAGACCCATTCAATACTCTAGATGTTAATGTTTTTTTAATTTTTCCATATCTCAAAACCCTGAATTTTAAGCATTATTGTTAATTATGTTTTTTTCTTGGAAGATACTATTAATATGAGTAAATGAGCTGAAAACGAGCCGAGCTCACAAACGAGCTCAGTTGAGCTCGGCTCGTGAACTCGGCTCGTTTAGTTAATGGGCCACAAATGAACCGAACACGAGCTGGGCATGTTTAATCGAACTGGACTTGAGTTGAGCATCTCTAGCTCGATTAACTAAACGAGCCGGACTTGGGCTGACAAAAAGAACCACGAGCCAACCTCGAGCCGAGCTTGGCTGGCTCGAGTTCGGCTCGTTTACACCCCTACCTATAAGTAACACTTACCGTACAGTCCGTTCTCTTCGTCTGATATGTCGCATATCAAGTCTAGAGATGGTATCATCAGATCACGGTAACTTGATAAGTCATGCCGATGTATGGCTCATAACGGTTCGAGAAACTACTGATAACATTTACCAGTAAATCTCATCAGCCCTGACCAGGGACTTACTGTTATAACTAATCGAGCATAACGCAACATTAACTCCCAATACCGGGAGAGACGAAACCCTTCCTATCGCTCACTGCCTCCATATGAATCAAGACTGTACCCAAAATCCACCTGTTTGCACGACTCCTTTGAGCCGTGGTAGGGAGGAAATCAAAGCACAGTGGGAACCACACAAGACTCTATGACGATCTCGGGTCTACAGACTAACATGTACCAGTGTCATCAGAGAACTGCTATCTGACGATAGGTATGGTACCATCTAGGAGTTCTCGGCGAGTCTTATTCGGTGTACCCTTTCTCTAATGAGCACTTGTGTACAATCTTTGATGTCAAACACCAATGGTTATGGGATCAACTATCACCCTTTACAGGGTCAAGAAACGTACACACTAGTCTACTCTGGAATATCGATGCCCTGTCTCGATATTCCCTCGACTAGGAACAATCAAAGGATGTGCTTGTGGACTACACAAGACCCAGTAATATGATCCACATCATAGTCCTGGTAGTCAAGCAAACATCCTAAGGGCTTTATCAACATGTATCAGAGACAGTATAATAATACAAGTGTACACGTTAAGATAAAGAGCAATCAGATAGCATACTATCATGTCGAGCAAGAAAGTCCTCTATATATATGTCCAAGCATCCACTATATCATACAATAATGGCTTCTAGGGCATACATATTCCTAACTATCTCTTGTTAGTTATATGTATGCCCTAGAGGCCATTACTATACATAGGATGTATATTGTAGTGGATGCTGGGACATATATAGGGAGGACTTTCTTGCTCGACATGATAGTATGCTATCTGGTTGAACTTTACCTTAACGTGTATACTGATTGTCTCTCTGTTACATGTTGGTAAAGCCCTTAGGATGTGTGCTTGACTACCTGGACTATGATGCGGATCATACTAGTGGGGACATGGTAGTCCACAAGTACATCCTTCAAAGTCCCTAGTCGTGGGTGTATCGAGACGGGGCATCGATATACCAGAGTAGACTAGCGTATACCTTCTCGACCCATACAGATGGGCGATGGATGATCCCATATCCATCGGTGTTTGACATCAGAGATGATATACGGGTGCTCAGTAGAGACTGGGTACACTGGACGGACTCGCCGAGAACTCCCAGATGGTATTATACCTCACGTCAGATGGCAGTTCTCTGGTGACACTGGTACAGAGTAGTCTGTTGACCCGAGATCGTCATAGAGTCTTGTGTGGTTCCCACTGTGCTTTGATTTCCATCTTACCACGTCCAAGAGGGCGTGCAAAACGGTGGTTTTTGGGTACATTCCCGAGTCACATGGAGGCAATGAGCGATAGGAGGGGATTCGTCTCTCCCGGTATATGGGGTTGATGTTGCGCTGTGTTCGATTGGCTATAACAGGAAATCCCTGGCCAGGGTTGCTGAGATTTACTGGTAAGTGTTACCTGTAGTTTCTCGAACAGTTATAGACCTCATATCGACACGACTTATCGAGCTATTGGGGTCTGACGTTTACCACCCCTAGGCGAGATATGCGACATATCAGACGATCAGACCGGACTGTACGGTAGTGTTACTGGTCGGATTCACTGGAGTGTGAGCGGGCTTGCTCGTCGATCTTCAGATCGCTCAATACCCGGGTGGCCGTTACGTTTAGCAGACCGCTTGCGGCTTGTGGGTGTTTGATATGATCATCGCCTGCTGCCGGCGTATTGACGAGTCTTTAGAGTCCTACACAGAGGTTTCCTGGCTCAAGCGAAACGAAATAGGAGCGCATATGAGATATGTGCGGGACCGAGAATAATACGTGTATGTGATACCGTATTACATTCTCGCGATGAATGTATCGGAAAGGTTGTATGCGATATAACCTAGTTACCGATTCAAGCGTTGATTCGATAAGCCGATACATTGAATACTAGTCGGTTGTGTGCGACATGACCGGATCATTGAATCAAGTGTTGATTTAATGATTTAATGCATAATTATATATTTGATATGTTACTTTGCACTAACTAGTATTGGTTCACTTTAAACGGATTTTCTCACTCGGATGGGCGCATTGTATATGCGATATACTTTTGTGCACTTGATTGTATCATGTTTGATGATACATGTTTACTTGTGTTTTGTGTAAAGTTTAAACCATGGTTATGTAATGGTTAGGGTTTACATTTTCCTATTCATTTATTTGTTCATTTATTCTTTTTGGAAAAATGAATAGCATAAAGGAAAATGGTGGCTTGTTTTGGATTCTAGTTGAAGCTTCATGAAGCTTTGACCTAAGTAACCATTTTGTCTCATGCTTAACCCTAACCACTCCATTAACCCTAGTTTAATCTCTACACTTGACCATGGTTCAATATATGATAAGGATTGGTTTTTCTTTTCTTTTCTAATTAATCTTATCATATTTTTTTTTCTTCTTCTTCCTTGAACTCAAGAAGAAAAGCTTAGGTTCATCAATGGTGATTGATGATTAAGAGTGAGAAATCCAATTCTAAAGTCTACCCACTTCCTATTTCTTCATCCTCTACCTCTTGCCAAGTAGTAGAGTGTGTTTCCTTCATAAGATTTTAGGGTTTGGTGAAGGTGGAGCTTGATCTAGCGATGCCTCGACGTAGATCATCTTCGGCATGGACATCGACGACCTGGCTTGCCCATTCTCCGACGAAGCCGACGCTAGAGCCCGGATTTGATTTGGACAGCGGAGAGGACTTTGTTGCGGAGCTATGGAGGTGGAGCACCGGATCTACAAAGGTTGTATTTCCGTTAAACTTTTAGTTAAGTGTTAACTAGTTAGTTTTTCGCCTAGACATCTAGCCAACGATCCGTAGTCTAGGGTTTCTCGGCACCGTAAAATTTGAAATTGGCATGGTTGATGCCTTGTGAGACCTCTCTTCTGTGCCTAGGAACCCTACATCTCTCACTTGCACTAAGGTCAGTTGTTGTAGTATTTCATACCCAACATCCCAAAATGTCTCTCAAACTGTGTCTGGAGGAGGGCCTTTGTGAATGGATCCGCTGTGTTATCCTTCGTGTCAACTCTCTTGACGTCGATCTCCCGGCGATCTACTATTTCCCTGATCAGGTGATACCGCCTAAGAATATGTCTGGATCACTGATGGGACCGGGGTTCCTTGGCTAAAGCCACAACTCTATTGTTATCATAATACACAGGTATTGGATGCTCAATAGATGGAACCACACCAAGTTCAGCAATGAACTTTTTCATCTAGACAGCCTCTTTAGCAGCATCGTTGGCAGCGATATATTCAGCCTCCATCGTCGAGTCTGCTACGCTATCTTGTTTGGAACTCTTCCAACATATCACCCCTCCATTGAGGGTGAAGACAAAACCCGAGACCGACTTACTATCGTCTTTATCACTTTGGAAGCTCGAATAGGTAAAGGACTCCACTTGGAGTTCACCGTTATCATACACCAAGAACATTTTTTTAGTCCTTCTCAAGTACTTAAGAATGTTCTTCACAGCTATCCAGTGTTTTTTCCTAGGATCTGATTGATATCTGCTCACTACACCTAGCGAGTAAGCTACATCCGTTTTGGTACATAACATCGCATATATTATATACTCGACTGCCAAAGCATAGAGTATCCCTTACATGCGAGCCCTCTCCAAATCAGTCTTGGGAGGTATCTCTTTGGAGAGAGTGATTCCTGAACAAGTAGGTAAATTACCATGCTTAGAATCTTCCATACTAAACTTCTTTAGTATGGTGTCTATGTACCTGGATTAGGACAATCCCAACATCCGCTTAAATCTATCTCTATAGATCTTTATTCCCAGGATGTAGGAGGCATCACCTAGATCTTTCATGGAGAACTTGTGTGATAAGAAAAGCTTGACCGAGTGTAGCATAGGAACATCGTTTCCTATCAAGAGTATGTCATCAATGTACAATACGAGGAAAACAACTTTACTATCTACAACCTTCTTGTATATACACGGTTCATCTACATTTTTGATGAAGTCAAACTCTTTGATAGCTTCATCAAAACAGATGTTCCAGCTCCGCGACGCCTGCTTTAATCCGTAGATGGATTTAAACAGCTTGCACACCTTTCCGCTGCCCCCACTGTCTATAAAGCCCTATGGCCGTGTCATGTACACACTCTCTTCTAAATCACCATTTAGAAAAGCGGTCTTGATGTCCATCTGCCAGATTTCGTAGTCATGGTATGCAACAATGACAAGTAGGATCCTGATGGACATTAGTATAGCGATAGGAGAAAATGTTTCATCATAATCGACATCTGGTCGTTGACGAAAACCTTTAGTTACAAGTCTAGCTTTGAAGGTCTCAACCTTCCAACTACACCAATTTTCTTCTTAAAGATCCACTTGCTCTCGATGGGTTTTACCCCTTCAGGAGCAACTTCCAAAGTCCATACTTTGTTTATGTACATGGATTCCATCTCAGATCGCATAGCATCCAGCCATTTCACGGAGTCTCCACTTGTGATGGCCTGCTCGAAACTAGTTGGGTCATCATCTTCCATGATGCAATCCTTGCGTCCACCGTCTATGATAAAACCGTAGTATCTCTCAGGTGGATGAGAAACCGTACTTGATCTGGAGTGGCTGAGGTTCATTGGGGACTATTGAATCCTTCGGTTCTACCAAATCGTCAGTTATAGTTTGTGTTGCTGGAACTTCTTCTAGTTCTACCTTATTACCACTAATTTCTTTCACAAGAAATTCCTTTTCTAAAATGGTGGCATATTAAGAAAGAAACACCTTTTGTTCCTCAGTGTGGTAGAAGATATATCCATATGAATCCTTTGGATATCCCACAAACTTGCACAAAACAGACCTTGCCTCGAGCTTGTCCGGATTTTGCTTTTTAACATAGGCCGGACAATCCCATATCTTAACTCGTTTAAGAGATAGTCTCTTCCCATTCATATGGAGTGGTAGGCACGGATTTGGTCGGAACCTTATTCAATAGATATGCAACTGTCTCTAGTGTATAACCCCAAAAGGAAATAGGCAACTCATCATTACTCATCATAGAGCGCACCATATTTAATAGGGTGTGATTCCTGCGCTCTGAAACTCCATTGTGCTGTGGTGTATACGGAGGAGTAAGCCGAGAGAGAATCCCATTCTCTTTTAAATAGTGTCTGAATTCCGTGCTCAAGTATTCTCCTCACTGATCAGATCGTAGGACTTTAATACTTTTACCCGTCAGGTTCTCAACTTCGTACTTATATTCCTTAAATTTCTCAAAAGATTTAGATTTGTGTTTCATCAGAAACACATGTCCGTATCTTGAGAGATCATCGGTGAATGTAATGAAGTATGAAGAACCATTGCTGGCATGTGTAGACATAGGACCGCATACATCACTATGTATCAGTCCCGAGAGTTCAGTAGCTCTTTCTCCGTGTCCAGTAAATAGAGTTTTGGTCATCTTTCCTTTGAGACATGAATTGCAAGTTTCATAAGATGTAAATTCGAACTGATTCAAATATGCATCTTTATACAACTTAGCTAGTCTAGTCTCATTGATATGACCTAGTCTACAATGCTAAAAGAAGGCTTCGTTCATTTCTGAACTTTTCCTCTTGTGTGTGTTCTATATATTTAGAACCGTGGTTTGATTTAGAACGTATATACCATTAGTTAACGTACCAAACCCAATCAACACTTGATTTAGGAAAATGTTCATAATATTATCCTCCAATACAAGGTTATATTCTTCTTTATGCAACAAAGAAACTGATATAATATTGCACATCATATTTGGTACGTAATAACAGTCGTTCAGGATCATTGTGTTGCCATTTGGTAAGATAAGGTAATATTTGCCAACTGCTTTGGCTGCAACAATTGCTCCATTCCCTACTTTTAAAGACATATCACCCTTTTCCAATTCTCTACCTCTTTTTAGCCCATGTAACAAATTACATACGTGGGATCCTGATCCGGAATCCAATACCCAGGACGTAGAGCAAACTGAGAAGCAATTCTCGGTAATGAACACGCCCGAAAAAGATGCATCAGCATACTCCTTCGTTCGGATCCCATGGGAATCCGGGTATTCCCCTATTCCTTACTCAAACTTATGACAATCATAAAAAAAAGTGGAACCAACATTCCCCGGCTCAGTATAATAAGCGGGTTCGGTCAATACATCCATATTATTATCTTGATTAAGGTGTGTCATTGGTCGCTGCCTGGAGAGAGAGAAGGAAACGCTTTAGCGTGCGCTCTTTGCAAGATTAGATTGGTTATTATCTTATCAAATCAAGATGGCTCCCACTGTTTTTATCAAATTTTCCTTCAAACCATAAACGGTAAGATTAGCCGGGATGAATTACACCCTACAAGTTCGCCAATCGGTCAGATAGGCAGGTATTGGTACTCCGAGGAGTCTCCCCGTGTTTTCGCATAGAACTAATTAAATAACCTCGTTTCCGCAGGAACATAACCCCGTTAACACCTTTCTTAGACACCTACTGGATCGGCTAATTGTAAATTGGAAAACTCTCTCAGGAGTAACTCTTACGCGCAGTGGGTATCGGGATCCAACTATCTTATAGAAGGTATGCAATCTCATTGCAAATTTCAACACTTGAAATTCCCAATATCCGTTTTTACCCCTAGCAACTTATGATCTTAACTATGGTCAACAAATCATAAGCGCTAACCAAGTTCAACCCGTTCATTTCGTGATTGAATTAAACCCACCCGCACGACCCTTGACAAGGCCAACAAGGCCGTATGACTACCTTAAACCAATCACATCACATGCGGCAGATAAACACTAATCAGCTACCACACACTACGCCTTGACAAGGTCAACAAACACAACACGAATACTAAATAGCACTTATCTGAAATGACGGAGGGCTACGACTGGTTTTGAAGAAAACCTTTAACGTAATGAACTTGATATCGTGTAGAATCTAGTGATTTTAAAAGGAGTGGTTTTCATAACACTTGCTAGTTTTGCTAAAGAGGTCACTCCCGGTGAAGGGATCTCGGTTCTTTCCTCATCGAATGAGGTGATGGATATTCATCAAGGAATACCACTATGCAAAATAAGAACTAAAGAAGCTATCAAAAACAAAACCGAGTGGGTTGTAGCATTTGCTAGTTTCGCTAAAGAGGTCACTCCGCGTGAAGGGATCTCGCCTCTTTCCTCATCGAATGAGGTGCTGGATATTCCTCAAGGAATACCACTATGCAAAGTAAGAACTAGAGCTACCTTTTTAAAAAAAAATTGATTCTACAATATCTTTAGGTTTCTTTTCTTTCTATTAATCTCATTAATGAAGTCACATCATTTATGTTTCCCTAAATATCATAGAAAAGAAGCGAAAATAGAACGCACGCTTATGCCATCTGCATTCGCCACGTGGCCCCGTCATGCACCGTTAGGTTACTTAACTAACGGCAGAGCGGGGGCTGGACTAGCGCGGGTGCAAAACATAAGCAACACAATATATATATATAGCATTCGTCTCACACAGTTATATGATCACATCACAGAACCAAGCAGCAGAAGTCAACATATGAAATATTGGATATACTAGGAGGTCCATGTTCTAAATTCAGCCAGTAATGAAAAACACGGATTCCACGGTCGTGATGAATAGCCAAACCCACATCCCTAGACCCCTACGAGAGCGGAAAGCAACCCTGCCAATTCTAGAGTTAGGAGACCCGGTCTCGACTCCTCGAGATTGCCTCCCACTGGACTCTAGAACTCGGTTACTTGTGCTCCCCGCATTGGGTCTATCCTAATGCGGAAAAGTAGATGATATACATCAGTGGTGACATCATCCTCAACATAAAAGTGTCCCAATAAAAGAATATTACATACAACTTTTTACATGAATGAAAATGCAAAAACTCTTATCTCACATAAAACCCCCGGCTATTCTATCACGGCGATCCAATATAACATATCACAGCAACACATAACAACACATGTCATCAACGTAAGTAAATATGCGTATCCAGAATTCCGTTGACATGTAGCAACGAGATCGGAGATACCCCACATATTACACTTGCTGTCGCAGAAAAGAAATGAAAAACTACAATAATTAGAATCCGCATTTTCCTTAGACATCATGAACTCAGAATATCTCATATTCCGAATTTCATGCTTAACCTATAAACCTTGCATTTTAGTCTCAAACTAAAAACTCTTTTCAATAAACAGTCGGATAATTCAACAAGATTCCCGACTGAGTGATCGCGTACAATACGCGATTGCGACGGAGTTTTGATCCGAATCAAAATTTCGTGGCAATCGATCAATAGAGACTAACATGCTAGATTTACACTTACCAACTAGTTTTCACAAAACTAATTGTATGCGGATTCCAACTACTGTATCACATATTAAACTTAAACCCAAAACGACGTTAGCACGACTACGAAACACTTCGAATAGCCCCAATACGAAAGTTAACATCACATGCAAATTGGTATAATCAAACATAAACATGAAACCCTAAACCCAACACATCAGAACACAAAAAAAATTCGAGCCCAAAATATTGTACTGGGACCGGCCAGGCAGGCCAGAATGTGATTTTCGCCAGGTCAATTTTGGATTTTTGGCCTCGAATTTCTCCAGTGTTCAAGTTACATCAAATGTAAGATTCTGTACTTGTTTAAAAAAAATTCAGAGATCATTTAAAAATTTACAGAAACTTGAGTTTGGGTTTTGTTTTTCGGAGTTGTTTCGGTTTCGCAATTCTACAAATATCGTATAATCTTCTAGCTTGGCTCTGATACCATGAAAGTCTACCCTAGCACCACCACTGGGTTTTCACAAGCATCTAGCATGCTATATTTAAAAAATTGGGGTGCTAAGCTAAACTAACCTAAAATCCTAACTAGATGATTAGGGTTTAAAGTATGATATCACAAACTTTACACTAAAAGGAGTCTACAACCTTTGTAGACCGTGTCCTTCTCTTTAAATGCTCTGGGTAGTAGTCCTTATGACTCCACTAGGTTCCACTTGAAATTGGATCGATCTTCCTTTGTGATCTTTGAACCGAAGATGATCCACCCGAAGCTCCGCTAATCCAAGCTACCTCTTCACTAAACTCTTTAGTGATGGAAACATACTACACTTAATTGCTAATCAAGTGTAGAATGGTGAAGTAGGGGTTTAAAACTCACTAGGGTTCTCACAAGCTCAAGGTTTCACAACTCATGTGAGGGATTGAGCTTGGAGGTGAAGGATGAAGAAGATGGAGAGAGCTAGAGAAGAGGACTCATCATATGAGCTCAAGTGAGGAAAAAACACAAGTGTAGAAACTCAAGTAAAGAATGGCTTACCCCTTGTGTTCACTTGTTGAAGCATACAATTTATTCCAATAATAAATTGCTCCTATGCTTCAATAGTGAATACAAATGAATAAATAAATATAAAAGTCATGCCTTGCCCCATTTCTTATTTTCCACCTCATCATTTCCATTTTCACAAAATAGAAATTCAACCATGCTTCTTTTAATATATATATATATTAATATATATAAACAAAATAATTAGTGATCAATAATATTAGTTAATATATAATTATATCAAATATAAATATATATCATATTATTAAATCAACGCTTGATTTAATAATCCGGTTATATCACATATGACCTACTAATATCATTTATTTGTATATCACATTATCAAATCAACACTTGATTTAATAATCCTGTTATATCACATATAACCTAACTAATATCAAATAACCGTCAGATTAGAATACGGTATTACATACTCGTATTTAATCAGGCCCCCGCACATATCAGCATATGTGCCCTACTTCATTTCGCCTGAACTAGGAAACTTTTGTGTGGGACTCTAAAGACTCGTCAATACGCCAGCAGTAGGTAATGATCACATCAGTTACCCATAAGCCGTCAACGGTACTAGCTTGACGTAACGACTACCCAGGTATTGATCGAATAGAAGATCAACAAGCAAGCTTGTCCAAGCTCCCATGAAGCTTATAAGCAACACTTACCGTACAGTTTGGTCTCTTCGTCTGATATGTCGTATATCAAGTCTAGGGGTGGTATCGTCAGACCCCAGTAACTTGACAAGTCATGCCAATGTATGGCTCATAACGGTTTGAGAAACTACTGATAACACTTACCAATAAATCTCATCAGCCCTGATCAGGGACTTACTGTTATAACTAATCGAGCATAACGCAACATTAACTCCCAATACCGGGAGAGACGAAACCCCTCCTATCGCTCACTGCCTCCATATGAATCAGGACTGTACCCAAAATCCACCTGTTTGCACGACTTCTTTGAGCCGTGGTAGGGAGGAAATCAAAGCACAGTGGGAACCACACAAGACTCTATGACGATCTCGGGTCTACAGACTAACATGTACCAGTGTCATCAGAGAACTGCTATCTGACGATAGGTATGGTACCATCTAGGAGTTCTCGGCGAGTCCTATTCGGTGTATCCTTTCTCTAATGAGCACTTGTGTACAATCTTTGATGTCAAACACCAATGGTTATGGGATCAACCATCGCCCCCTACAGGGTCAAGAAACGTACACACTAGTCTACTCTAGAATATCGATACCCTGTCTCGATATCCTCTCGACTAGGAACAATCAAAGGATGTGCTTGTGGACTACACAAGTCCCAGTAGTATGATCTGCATCATAGTCCTGATAGTCAAGCAAACATTCTAAGGGCTTTATTAACATGTATCAGAGAGACAGTATAATAATACAAGTGTACATGTTATGATAAAGAGCAACCAAATAGTATACTATCATGTCGAGCAAGAAAGTCCTTTATATATATGTCCAAGTATCCACTATATCATACAATAATGGGCTCTAGGGCATACATATTCCTAACAATTCCACCAGCAAAATACACAATATCCGATAATTAGAAACCGGGTTTCCTTAAGGTACCTGAACAAGTAAGGGTACCGGATGCATATTCTGCGAACATCAGTAAATGTGTAAACTTGAAAAATAAAACCCTCGTCGACCTGAAGAGTCTTGACTGTCTTGTGATCATGCAATAATTGCTGCCCATTGCTATTAGGGTGTTACCAGATAACGGTGTTGTATCAGTTGTGACTGATTTGTGTCATTATTTCAGAGACTTATGCTCCAAAGATTACTCGGCAAATGATTTTAGAACCCTGGAGAATAAGATACATGACATCCTTTGTAGAATGGAGATGATGTTTCCATCTACTATTTTTACCGTAATGTTGTATCTCACTATTCACCTTACTCAAGAGACATGTTTAGGTGGTCCCATGAACTATCAGTGGATGTATCCGTCAAGAGGAAAAAATAACTTAATAATTTTTTATTGTTTATAATAAATCGAATATTTATAATAAAGAGAATTGAATTTGTTTGCATCTGTCAGGTTCATGTACAAAGTTAAACAGTATATCCGTAACAGGAATCAGCCTGAAGGGTCGATTACTAAGGGGTTTCTCGTGGAGGAATGTATGACGTTGTGTTCTATATATTTAGAGGATATTGAGACTGTATTTAACAGGCCGAGACATAATGATAACATGGTCAACAATAGACCCGTGATATCCGTCTTCCGGGCCCATGGAAAGGAACTGGGTATGGTAAAGTCGAATCACATTGCATCTCAGCAGCTCGGTATGATTTACTGTTATGTTTTATTCTAATGTTCAGAGATGAGCAGTTTTATCGGGTATGTATTTATTAGTTTTTCCTTAACATAAATATAAAAAATCTCCAAGTTAAAATTAAATATTTATTTCGATATATATAGCATTTGGAATGCTTAATACCATCCACCTACTAAACACATCGGCAATAGAATATCGATAAGGAGCGACATAAACAATTTCCCGCTTGGTTGAAAATACGTGTAAGTTTTTAACTATAAAAACTTAACTATAACTCATGTTGATACACACAAACACACTGAATCCGGTTTATATTAATAGGTTGAAAGAGATACCAATGGTAGACCTGTAACAGAAAACATAAAAGCGCTAGCGTATGGTCCAGACTAACAAGCCGAGTACCTTTCCGGTTACGTTGTGAACGGGTTTATATTTCACACCAGAAAACGAGATAAAAATAAAAAAGTTTCAAAATTGTGGCGTCTGTGTGACCTCTGCCGTTACTGGATATTCATTTTCTAGAGATTCAAATCCAACCACGGAAAAACTTGACTATTACGGGTGCTGAAAAAAATAGTTCGGGTGCGTTATCAGGAACAAACGGTTATCATATTTAAGTGCTTATGGTACGATGTCCATATTCGACCAACTGGGTTCAAAGTTGAAAATGGCATATTTTTACTCAATTAATCGAAACTCACTTTTTGTGAAGAGCCTTATATCCTTGCCAATCAAGCCTGTCAATACTTTTACGTCGCAAACCCTAAAGATACTCTGTGAGATGTTGCTATTATGACAAATCCATGAGATTATTACAATATGGGTGAAAGTGATGTAAGCGAGATTAGTTGTCCTACAACCCTGGTTATACAAGCTGATGATATTCCCCTCGAATTCGATAACAACAGCTTATCAAGGATAAACATAGAGCAGGAAATAGTCTCTGATGTGCCATCGGCGGTAGTAGAACCGAAAGTCTAAGAACTGACGCGTCGACATTATGATAATGATTTGTCGTTATTCTATGAACCATTTTGACGTAATATTGATATTTAACTCGCTCTTGTATGATATTCATAACTTAAGTAATGTGAAACTTACATATTTGTTGCTCCTGTATGATATATCCTACATTTCATCTCCTTTTCAGCATATTCTTTTCAGCATTTGTTGCTCCTATATGATATTCTTTTCAACATTAATTTTCACTATTATTTTATTCTCTAACATACTAAGCTATATGTTGTGAAGTTGTTTTAGATATATCAGGTTCTGATAACAGGATCGATCGGGATACGGAGGATGCGGGACAATCCTCCAAGAAACGGACATGGAATGGGAAAGGACCCACGCAGGCTACTGATATCTGGAGGAGGAGCCACATGAGCCCAACAAGCCGATTGTATACCTTTCGTACACAGGTGACACTGTTTATAAGAGCTGCAAAGAAGCAAAGAAGATGTTGTCTTCTATCGTGAACAATGAGAAACGTATGCCTCATATGATCAATGACGACGATGGCGAGTGGGTGGCCTTAGATTGGGAAAGCCCAGAGTTAAGGCAAAAGAAGAACGTTGTTGTATGGGAGATGATGGTGAGATTCTTTTATAAAATTTAAGACTGAACTTTATTTTGTTTTGTTTAAATATGATGATGAATTATCATGTTTTGCAGGCACGGCTCGACTTCCTGCGGTATAGCGTAGAGGGCCTCAAGGCGGTTGTTGATGAACGTGCAATTTACGATAAGCTGCTTAAGTATATGGGGAAGAATTGGTGAGGCCATAAGAACAAGGTCTTCTCAAAACTTGAATCCGCCTCTTCACCGAAGGAGATGTTGTTGGGGTCAAAAATTACACCCGGTTGACCAAGTCTAAGTCAAAGTCAACCCCAAGCCAGGTGGACCCAAACCCAGGTCAAGTGGGCCCATGCCCAAGTTGAGCCCCGCGGCCAGCCTCCTCCATGCCAAAATGAAAATTATGTAATAAATAATTTTGATGTAAATTTTATGACTAAATGTAAGAAAAATGGGCATAAAGCCAAATTTTTGTAAAGCTCATGGCTCATGTGCAAAAGAAATAAGCACATGAGGCATGGGATGGGCAAAATGCCTTGTAAATCCCAATGGGCTATGTGTAAATTAGTAAGCCTATATAAGACAATATAATGATGAAAAGAAAAAAGAATTGATTCCCCCCAAAAATTCTAGGGTTTCTGTGCCTCCTTCTCCTTGTTCAAGGTTCTAAACCTTCTTATTTTTTTGAATAAAATCAAGAGTTTTACTCTTCATTTTCCAAAAAGAAATAGTTTTTCACCACAAAACCCTTGAAGGGAAACGCGGATCATTCATCAAATCTTCAAAAGGGGAGATTTTCAAAATCTCACCCTCTTTTCTCCAAGATCCAGCCAATAGAGAGGAGGAAGAAGGAGACCCACCTCCAAAAATCCCACTTTGGGGAAGATCCAGGGCTCAAGGGAGAAGAAAGGGGTCCCCTTTCATCATCTCCGAAAATATCTTAGGAGTTTAACTCCACAAAATTTATATATATATATATAGATATAAAATAATAATAATAATAATAATAAATCTTTCTTATTAGGAGTACAACTCCCAGTGCATGGGCTAAGCCCCTTTGTCCTCTTTTTCAGGAGTTTAACTCCAAAAGTCAATTGGGAGTACAACTCCCAGTATAGGGGCTAAGCCCTTTTTTCCTGTTGGCGCCCAACGCCCGCATGCCAGGCACGTGAGGCACTGGCACTCATGCGTCCTTTGGACGCTATTTTCCCCTCCTTTTTTTATATATACACATTCCACAACACTTTTCCCGCCAGAAAATTTTTTTATAACGGGATGCTGCCCCGCACCCCGCAAGGGGGCTGCTAACCCTTTGGCCCCCAGCCCGTTATCCGGGTAGCAAGACCCCGGTAAACTCTGCGAGGCCCCCGATATATCCAAAACCTCTCAAGACACACATACGCACACTGCACGTTGAGTTCGCATGACCAATTTGACCCGTCAATCGGACGTTCTCTCGCTTTAAAGGCAAGGGGTAATTAACGACAGCTTAGTCCGCGGCTGCCGGAGATTCGGATCCCCACAATCAATAAACCCCCGCCTACCCTAGGCAGGGGGAATCTGTAATACGCATGACAAGCGACGTGTATTCCCATCTCAATGGGATGACGAAAAACACCCTATAAATTCTGGCACGCCCAGTGGGACCAATCTCTCCTCCCATATTTCGGGTTAAACTTTCATGCGAACTCAATCAATATACATATCGATTGCCTGTACTGAAATCATGCTTCTTTGTGCAAGTTAACAGTTCCTAATTGCAATCTTCGGACACAGCAAAAATTCTCCAAGGACAAGCTCAGCTCTCAATACGGCTCCCATCTCCTACACAATGAAGATGGATGCCAGGACGGTCCTCCCGGCCAGTCTCAGGCGATAATGGGAGGAGCCGCTGCTACCATTCGGCTTTATTCTATTCGTGCCAGCTAACGTCATCTCTGCTCCTCAAGCCCCGGTAGTGGATAAACCGGCTTCAAAGGGGAAAAGGCCAAATGTCATGGTCGCGAAGACACCACTACCCAAACGCAAGTCGGTGTTTGAACGACTTTTCTTGGCTCCAGCTGGGGGCAAGGCCATCAACACCAACAAAGCAATAAGGCATCTCGGGCAAGCTCCAGCGATGCCCCTGACAACTGGTCAATCGGATATCTTCTCTAAGCTCCCCGTTAATCGACTCACGATGGCTTCCTGGATGACGCATGCCCGTCAAGCCCTCAAAATCGAGAAGCTAAGACAGAAAAGGCTCAGATACAGAGCCAACAAAAAGGTTAGGGCTCATATTAGGCTGGACTTCATGAGGTTCCAAGAACATGGTTACCACGCAACAACAGCTGAATAAGCTGTAAAGCTCGCTAACTTTTTTGAACCACTGAAATTGGTCCAGAAGAATGCCATGACCTCAAGGGTCAAGAAAGGTGCGATCCGGACAACGCCACCCAAGGACCCAGTCAGACCAACCGTCTTTAGTCGCATGTCCTTTCTAGAAGAGAAAGGGCCACGACGATGGTCCGAAAAATCAGCCGCCAAAGATAAGGAAATGGCTGGACATATGGTCCACACTGTCTATATGGTGGGCACACGCAGTAAGAGCAAGGACGGGGCCACCACATCCCAAATCCAATCTGATGTGAATGTGGCTGCCACTTCCCAAGACCAGCCTCCTCTGGAAGGTAATGAAAACCCTTCCAGTGAGGATGGTAAGCAGAGTGATCTCTCGGTTCATGAGGAGTCGGGCTCGGAAAGCGAAGTGGAGCCAATCTTCCGTCCTAAGACCGCAAAGCAGAAACTTCTCCAAGAGCTCCAGAAGCCGCTCAGAAACAAAGACAAAGAGATGACCAAACTTTACTCCAAAATTGACGACTTGACGAATGTCATGATGCAGCTCACGACCTAAGTTGTCTCTCAGCTGTCCAATCAAGCGCAGGGTTCTGCTCATGAACCGGGAAACGGTGTCCCGAGACAGCCGACGCCTATTCCTTCAAATCCAAAGGTGGGCGGACCGCATGAAAGTCAGTAGCGTCTTATCTCGGGAAATGCCTTGGCTACCGATGACAATAGCCCGCTAACTCAAGATCAAATCATAGGTCTGGTTGCCAACAAAGTCAAAACATTGGTAGCCGAAGTCGAAGCGCAGAAAGATATTAGCAGTAGCAGGAGACCATATCCTGCTCGGTATGATCTTGTGGAGTTTCCCACTGGCTATGTCGTCCCCAAATTTGAAAGTTTCGATGTGACGGAAAATGCGAACCGGCACATTGCCCAATTTAAAGCATCATGCGCGAATACTGGGGGCAATGATGCGCTCCTTCTCCGTCAGTTTGTCAATAGCTTGACAGATGTTGCTTTCGATTGGTATGCAAGCATACCGGATGACTCGATCACGACATTCCCTCAAATAGAATCCCTGTTCAAGCAAAGGTTCATGAGCGCCAACGATAAAATCACCATTGTCGACCTCGTAAGGACCGAGCCAAAGAACAACGAAAGCAACATGGATTTTATAGTCCGATGGCGCAATCTCTCTGTCAAATGTGAACCTCCGTTGGAGCAAGACCAATCCGTCAGTCTTCTTATAGAAAATCTGAACAACTGGATGAAACCTTTCCTATGAACCGCAGGCCTCAAAACATTCCAAGAGCTGATCAAGAAGGTTCAAATATTGGAACGCTCAAAGCCCGAGTCCACTCAAAGTCTCCACTCGAATGGACGACGACCAGAAAAGCGAAAGTTCCAATAGCACCGATTCTCTAAATAAGCAGAGAGCGGGCAGAGCAAAGATTAACAAGTCTCTAGAGCCAACTTTGGAGGAAAGGAGAAATAAGATCTATTCTTTCAGAAGAGAGAAGGTTCCTAAAATATTCAAAGATACTCTGAAGAATGGCCTGCAGCTACCGGAACCAAAAAGGCTAGGTGAAGCGAACAAGACTGATCATCCCAACTTTTGCCCATACCACCGAGTGCTAGGGCACACTATTGAAGATTGTTGTATCTTCAAGGATTGGATCGAGAAACAATACAAGGCGGGAGAAATATCATTATCCCCTGGCGTGTTAATAAACAGTCAAGCTGCGACCGCCAATTTCACACAAACGGAGACTGAAGTCCTTCAGGAACCTAATTCTCTCAGACATCCGTCTTTCTCTGAAAAGAGTGGACCGAGGCAACAATCTAAGAGCCAAACGAGCAGCATTGCTAATGAAGAATCAATAGACGGGTACACAACCCATACGGTCTACATGATGGAGCTTAGAGGAACAAGTTCTCCTACGCCTTTTATCTATGGCAATGACGTAGCTGTTGCTACCCAACATCGGCTCGGTCTAAATGATGAAGAGCTCGCTCAGGCCATTAAGCCAAAGGAACCCATGGTTCTTGCTGAATCAAGCACAAGCGGTAAGGATGACCCCGTTGTCATACCCAGAACTATAGAACAAATATTATTCCAATGGCTTCAAAAGTAGATTCAGGACAGAGACAAAGAGATGGCCAAGGTCCATTCTAAAGTCGACGAGCTGGTAAACGTCGTGGCAGATCTCACGACCCAAGTCGTCCGATTGCAATTACAGCAAAATAAAATTTCAGTTCATGGGCCAGGAATTGATATCCGGAAACAACCAACTGATACCCTCTCTAGCCCAAAAGCGAAACACCTTTGCGAAAAATGGCCACGATCAGCCTCCAGTCCCTCTGATACGTACACTAAATATGGTAAGCGGACAGCAGGCGAACCAAAAACTGATCGGCCTTGAGGACCGACATCAGGAAGGGCACCTACTCTAATGGAGAGAAAGAAGAAAGTATACTCTTTCAGAAAGGATGAAGTCCGCAAAATATTCGAGAACGCCTTGAACAACGGTCTGCAACTGTCTATTCTAAAGAGGCCACATGAAATGAACATGACCGGCAATCCCATATACTGCCCATATCATAGAGTGGTGAGTCATACCATTGAAGACTGCTATGTTTTCAAAGATTGGGTAGAGAACCAATACAAGCTTGGGAAAACCTCACAGTCCTCGGATGTACCAGTAAGTTACAGAGCTACGGTCATCAACACAGCTCCGCCAAGATCGAAGTTCGAGGAGATGGGATAAGCAAACACACATGACCACTACATCATTAAACTGGGAACAAACGACCCCTAAGTCGTTAAACTGGGAATGTAAAAAAATGTGTGTAAATAAAAAAATGTGTAAATAAAAGAAAGAAAGAAAGAACAAGCCGAAGTGATGGGGCAACTCGCAATAAAAATCGGCGAGTGAAATAAAATGAAAAATAAAGCCGAAATGATGGGGCAACCGTGAATAAATAGCCGAAATGATAGGGCAATCATGACCATCACGATGAGAAAAGTTTAAATGATAGAGTGATCGCGGTAAAAAAAAATGGCAAATGATGAGTCACTCCTGATATCATATTCCAGTGCAGCGGTGCTGACGCCGGCCAAAATTCAAATCTCCAACGGCGAATGATGAGTCGCTCCTAATACCATATTCCAGTGCAGTGATACAGACGCCAACCAAAATCCAAAATCCCTAAATGGCGAATGATAAGTCGCTCCTGGTACTATATTCTAGTGCAAGGATGCAGACGCCAACCAAAATTTCAAATCTCTAAATGTCCCAACGGCGAATGATCAGTCGCTCATGGTACCATATTCTTGTGCAGCGATGCAGACGCCAACAAAGTCCCAAAATTCTCTCAGCCCTACGGTTGGTTCCTAAGTTGACTACCGTATACAATCCACGGGCTCAAATAACATCACACCCATTCCCCATCTCAATCACCAGTTACGCGGCCGGCCTCCGCCCTTGGAATTATGCACCATTGGGAAGACCCACTTATGTATGAGGAGAACAAAACTTACGGGATCCTCACGACTCGTAAGAAAACACCTTCGTAGGATCCTTACGACCCATAAAGGCAAAACACACTTGGGAGTCCCCACGACTCCTAAGGAAAAAATACACTACGGGATCCTTTCGACTCGTAAGGAGAAAATACTTTTATGGGACCCTTACAGCTCATAAAATTGAAAAGCTTTAGGGGATAGGGACCTAATCCTGTCTCCTAAGCGATCGCTCCCTAACGGGTAAAGGCAAATGATGAATTGCTCCTAGCACCTGTGCTTCAGTGTTAGCAACGCTGATGCCGAACCCTACCCCGAAATTCCAAATCGATCCAATAGACCCTTAAGTCGTTAAACTGGGAGCAGGTGACCCCTAAGTCGTTAAACTGGGAACAAGGAAAATCTCCTCATGGCAAATGATGATTCGCTCCTGGTTCCACATTCCAGTGTAGCGATGCTGATGCCAAACCAAAACCAAAATCCCCAGATTCTCTCACGGCAAATAATGATTCGCTCCTGGTACCACATTCCAGTGTAGCGATACTGATGCTAAACAAAAATCCAAAAATCTAAATTCCAAATCCCACGCTGCAATGCCTCGAATTCAAGGGTCCCGCCAGACAAGGCAAGAATCAGGCAAATCAAACTAAAGTCCCATCCGGAAGCGCTTTCAAGCTCAAAAGTCCCGTCGGACAGATTGGAGCTACTCCAAAACAAATAAAGCCAACCAATTCCGACAATGGCCTCTACATAAAAAACAGCGACACTCCATGCCGGGGACATGTCGACCAGCGACACTCCATGCCGGGGAAACGTCGACCAGCGACACTCCATGTCGGGGAAACGTCGACCACAGACACTCCGTGCCGGGGAAACGTCATATACAGACACTCCGCCTCGGGGATAAGTCGACCAGCGACACTCCTTGCCGGGGACACATTGACCAGCGACACTCCAAGCCGGGGAAACGTCGACCAACGACACTCCGTGCCGGGGAAACGTCGACCATAGACACTACATGCCGGGGATACGTCGACCAGCGACACTCCATGCCGGGGAAACGTCGACCAGCGACATTCTGTGCCGGGGAAACGTCGACCACCGGTACTCCGTGCCGGGGAAACATCATATATAGATACCCCCCCTTGGGGATAAGTCGACTAGTGACACTCCGTGCCGGGGACACGTCGACCAGCGACACTCCATATCGTGAAAACGTCGACCAGCGACACTTTGTGCCAGGGAAACGTCGACCACAGACACTCCATGCCGGGGATACGTCGACCAGCGACATTCTGTGCCGGGGAAACGTCGACCAGCGACACTCCGTGTCGGGGAAACGTGTCACGCCCCGCTTCCCAGTGTACGGCGAAGTGGACGTGACGAGGCCCGCTACGTATGTACTCAGAAGTACATACGCTAAGCGTAACTAAGCAATATAAAATAATCACAAGAGACAAATGATATTGAAATAACAGCAACTTTTATTAATATCATTCTTTGTACAGTGCATGAAATGAAAATGCAACTGGAATGGAAAAGCAATGCCTAAACAGTGGCATAATAATAAAAGGAAATACTGGAAAGAACAAAGTACAATTATCTAGAGCTCTGGGTCTTCTTGGAACTGCTCCAAATCTTCACTTGTGGGCTCGGTCTCAACTTGGTCCAACGCACCTGACGACATTCAAAGAAGAAAGAAATAGAATGTCGTCAGCGAACAGGTCGCTCGGTAAGTCCCAAAGAAAAGAAGAATGAGAATGGCAGAGTAGCAGTATTTTCTAAAGTATTATGTTGTTGAATATTATGAAATATTGTTTAACGCCATTGTTTGTAGCTTGGTACAGAAGGATGCCAGTGTATACGAGGGGGATCTCTATATGCTAGAGATCAGGGCAAATGGAGAGTACAAGGAACCGTTATGCCACGGTACAACAGCAACAGTATTCATGTTAGGTGTCTTAATCTGACCACCTCGTGCCACCTTTAACACCTTCCGTACCAATCTACCCCTTTAAACCCCGTAGTGTTTTAACAGTGTTGTAGTATTGGAATATGTAAACTGGATGACTGACCAAAACCATGATATCAGTAAACATGTTGTAACTGTATAATCAGGAAAATGGAATATCAGGATAATGGATGAATATCCATGGTTTGATTCAGTCAAAATGAATATATTGTTAACTGGATTCAGGGATTCTTGTATTCAAATTTGTATTGCAATATGATTGAATATAGGTTGACTTGAATTATATTCAAGTCAGAATTAGTCAGACTCCAACCCGAGTCAGACTAAAAGAAAGATAATTTGAAGTTCAATATTAGTTAGGGGCCTTATTGTAATTTGTGAAACTTGAGGGGGTTTTATGTAAAAAGTACTTTTGTATAGTTTTCAAAATATACCTCAAGTATTTAATAATCATCTTTATTATTATAATGAATGTGAATTTTATTTGTGTTATTCTAGTGAATATATCCTAATAGAAGAATTAATTGTTTATTTGAAATTCGTGGTATTTTAATGTAACTTTTAATCTTGAATTTTAGGAAAAAGTGAAAACTTTATATTATAACAAAATAGGTGTTTAAATGATAATTATATATAATTAAACACATAAATAATTTTCTTTTATATGAATATTTTATTTACAAAAAGTCTCACGTTCCTTAAATATCGTATTTTAAACCTTTCGAGACCGAATGCTCCTTGCGGAGGTCTGAATCTCGCACTACTAGCCTGCGGGTGCACGATGAACCGTACTATCCCTAACAGGTTCCCCAAAGATGGGTTGTAGCGGCACTTTGCTTAGGTTTTATAAATACTTTTCATTTAGGAAAACGGTTTTATAAATATAGGGTGTTTATTTGCAAAAGAGTATAGTTTCCGTATTTTAGTTATTAGGGTTTCCTAAGCCAACTAGCCTATTTCTAGGGTCTAAACGATGAGTCATTAGAAGCCTCAAATCGCCTCTTCACCGTCAATTGCGGCCAGATAAGTGCCAGGTAAGTGGGAAGGAACCACAGTCGTGGGCCTAATTAAAAACCACTAGCCTTAGACACACTTGCCTAGACCCACAAGACAGTTTAGATAAACGATCGATGTCCATGACCAATCGTGCTTTCATTTTATATAAGATTTTATTTAGAAAAGTTTACAATTTAAAGATTTAACTAAAGGTTATAAAGGTTATGGTATTTTAGTGAAAAGTCCTGTAATTTCGTATTCTTTATTTTTGATATTTATCATTTAGGGTTATATTGAGTGTGTGTAAGGGTAGGTCATTACCCCGTGACTTATATTAGGTTTTGGTGAAGTTTAAAGGTGAAATAAGCTATGTTAAACCTAAAGGTATTAAAGTGCAAGAATACGGTATTCGTAAACGTTATCATTTCATGTGTGAAATTTCATTCAAATTGATTGAAACAAGTTTAGTTATCACAATAAACATGTTTAGGAGTGAGGTACTTGATTACATTAAGAAAAATGAACTTCATGGTATTTTAATGAAAGAAATACGGTTTTGTAAAGAACTTATCATTTCATGTGGAAAAGTGTGATTAAATTGGTTTAAGGGTGATTAATAGTCAACATGCATATGGGTAGATAATATGTATTAGGTGACAAGTGGAATTTTAAAGAAAAATCGAATCGGAAATCGGTTTGTCCGATTTCTGTCGGGTTCCAGAAATTCGTATTTTTACATTAAAGAAAAAGAAGGTAGAAGAGGTGGGACTTACAGGTTTAAACTCTTCTAAAGAGTAAAGAGAACTAGGGAGGAAGGCCGAGGGGTGATTACGTCGCCGGTTGCTCCAAAACGCGTCGTCGGAATTCCGTCAGAGTTTCGCCGGGAACTCGATTTCGAAGCACACTTCTTGTGGAAACTTTTGAGAGAGTGGCTCAAGATTTTGGGGGGGTGAGAGGGTAGTGTGTAGGGTTGGTATTTATAGGGTTAGGCTAGGGTTAGGGTAGATGAAAAGTTAAAAATAAAAATATGATAAAATGTAATAAAAATGTATTAAAAATGGAGTAATTGGGGGTTTTAAAGAGCTCTGGAAGTGGTATGAGGCTGAAACTTTGCAGGTGCGTAGGGAATACCAAAAGACACAACTTTCATGTTGTGACCATCGCCGGAATCGGCCGAATCGGGGGTGACTCGGCCGTGACTCGGTCGGATCACTGAGTCGGCCGAGTCAAGGCCGAGTTGGCCGATTCCCGACCGATTCCGGTGACCTGGATCTCCCCCGACGGTTCATCTACCCTCTGCAAGTGTTACATCTTTGGGTGTAGTGGGGTTTTTGTGAGATATGCACGTGTAAACTCTTGGTATTCTAAAGGTTTTTAAAAAATCCATATTAAAAAATAATGTGGGGTATGGGATTCGAACTCTGGTGGCTTGGTTCAGCAGTGCAAGGTATTACCAATGAGCTACAAGCTACTTCTTGTAATTATTGTAAGGAATTAAATATTTAAGTTGTTTCCAGCAACAACAATACTCCAATTGTACACTATTTTTAAAGCAAATTTTTGGTATACAAAATTGGAGTTGTTACAATCTACCCTCCTTACAAAAATTTCGTCCTCGAAATTTACAACTTTTATTTGAGGACTAGTTTATAAAAAGGTGCGGATATCTTGCACGCATCTCATCTTCCCTCTCCCATGTGGTTCTCCTGGAGTGTCTTTCCTCCACATTACCCGGACCAAATTAACTTCTTTGTTCCGAAGTGTCTTCACTTTCCTGTCCAGGATCTCCACAGGTTGCTGCTCACAAGACAAATCGGGCTGTATCGTGAGCTCTGAATGATCAAGTACATGGCTGGGGTCACTCACATACCTTCTGAGTTGAGATATGTGGAACACGTTATGCACTCCTTCCAATGAAGGTGGAAGCGCTAATCGGTATGCCACTTCACCGACTCGTTCGAGTATATCGAACGGTCTAATGTATCTCGGACTCAACTTTCCCCGTCTCCCAAATCTGATCACTCCGCGGTTCGGAGATATCTTCAAGAATACATGATCTCCTGGCTGGAACTCCAAGTGTCGTCTCTTCGCATCAGCCCAATGTTTTTGTCTATCTTGGGCTATGCGCATTCTTTCTCTGATAGTACGAACCACATCAACGGTCGCTACTATCATCTCTGGTCCAAGGAGTTCCCTATCTCCGATGTCGTCCCAACTTAATGGCGATCGACACTTCCTTCCATATAATGCTGCAAAAGGTGCCATTCCTATGCTTGCTTGGTAGCTGTTGTTGTACGCGAACTCCACAAGATGCAAGTGATCTTCCCACGATCCTTTGAAGTCGAGCATACATGCTCTGAGCATATCCTCCAAGATCTGAATAGTTCGTTCCGACTGACCATCTGTTTGTGGATGATAAGCCGTGCTGAAGTTCAGACTTGCAGACTCTGCCAAAATTGTGATCGGGACCTGGTGTCACGATCGGAGACAATGCAGACCGGTACTCCATGAAGTCTCACAATTTCCTGTATGAGTTCATGGGTATCAGAGGTAGTACATTATGAAGAGTTTTTAAATCTAAAATAGATTATTACCTCCATGTACTTCTTTGCTAATGTCTCAGTTGATTGGCCAACTCGAAATGGGATGAAGTGAGCCGACTTTGTGAGTCGATCCACAATGACCCAAATCGCATCGTTACCCTTTGTGCTGCGAGGAAGAGCAGTTACAAAGTCCATCGTGATGTGCTGCCACTTCCATTCTGGGATTGGTAACGGTTGAAGTAGTCCAGCTGTCCTATGATGTTCAGCCTTTACCTGCTGACACACCAAACATTTTGCGATACTCCTGGCTACTTCACGCTTCATTCCATGCCACCAATAATTCTGACGTAGATCTTTGTACATTTTGGTACCTCCAGGATGTACTGAATAGGGAGAGCTGTGAGCTTCTTTCATTAACTCTTCCCGAACAGGACCTTTTGGTACACTCAATCTGCTGCCGTATCTCAAAGATCCGTCTTCATGGATGATGAAATCTGTTCTGAGTCCATTCTCCACTTGTTCTCTGATCTTTTGCAACTTAGCATCGCTGGCTTGAGCTGCTTTGATCTGATTGACAATAGTTGATTGAACTTGTAGATTCATCAAATTTGAAACATCACCTGGCATGACTAGTTCAATCTCCATCTGATGTAGGTCTTGCTGAAGCTTCCACTGTGCGGTGAGATTCATTGCTAATGGTTGACGACTAAGAGCATCAGGTACTACGTTCACCTTTCCTGGATGATATTGCAAATTGATGTCGAAGTCCGCCATAAGTTCTAACC
The DNA here is from genome assembly GCA_030015575.1 of Agapanthus africanus. NCBI lineage: Eukaryota > Viridiplantae > Streptophyta > Magnoliopsida > Asparagales > Amaryllidaceae > Agapanthus > Agapanthus africanus. The sequence continues at coordinate 721,603,082 of CM057337.1, forward strand.
ATCTTCTCTGCCGCATATTCAATTCCTTCTGAGTAAACACATACTTCAGACTTTTGTGATCTGTGTAGATGTTCACTCGTTCACCAAGTAAGTAGTGGCGCCAAATCTTGAGAGCAAAAATAACAGCTGCCAACTCTAGATCATGCGTCGGATAATTGCGCTCATGAGTCTTCAGTTGTCTTGAAGCATAAGCCACAACCTTACCGTGCTGATGTAGAACACATCCTAATCCCTTACCAGATGCATCGCAATGCACTTCTAATCCTCCAGATTGATCCGGTATGACGAGAATAGGTGCATATGTCAGTTTTGACTTGAGTTCTACGAAAGCTTGCTCGCATGCTTCTGACCACACAAATTCCTCATCTTTTCGTGTGAGCTTGGTCAGGGGTGTTGCTATCTTCGAAAAGCCTTCAATGAATCTTCTGTAATATCCAGCTAAACCCAAGAAACTCCGAATATCCTTCACTGATTTTGGTGTAGGCCATTCGCTGACTGCTGAAACTTTTGCTGGATCCACAGAAATCCCTTCTCCTGATACGATGTGTCCAAGAAAACCAACTTGTTTTAGCCAAAACTCGCACTTGCTGTACTTGGCATAAAGCTTATGTTGTCGAAGTGTTTCCAGGACAATTCGTAAGTGCTCCGCATGCTCTTTCCGATTCTTAGAATATACCAGGATGTCGTCGATGAAGATGACAACGAACCTGTCTAAATACTCCCGGAAAACTTGGTTCATAAGGTTCATGAAGATTGCTGGTGCATTGGTCACTCCAAATGGCATTACTAGAAATTCGTAATGTCCATAACGAGTTCTGAAAGCTGTTTTGTGAATATCAGCCTCCTTGACCTTCACTTGATGATATCCTGAACGAAGATCTAGTTTAGAGAAGACACAAGATCCACTTAGCTGATCGAATAAATCGTCGATGCGCGGGAGTGGATACTTGTTCTTTATAGTAACTTCGTTCAAGGCCCTATAGTCGATGCACATTCTGTATGAACCTTCCTTCTTCTTCACCAACAGTACAGGTGCTCCCCAACTTGAAGTGCTGGGACGAATCCATCCTTTCGCCAGTAATTCGTCCAACTGTGTTCGTACTTCCTTCAATCCTTCCGGACTTAGTCTATAGGGTGCTTTGATTACTGGTTGTGCTCCTGGTACTAAGTCAATACTGAATTCAAGAGCTCGATCAGGAGGCAAACCTGATATATTGTCAGGGAATACATCATCGAACTCTCGAACTACCTCCGGTCTTGTTTCTTCTTCTGCATGAGCTGCTGCAACTACTGCTTCCCTTGGCTTTGCTTTGTAAGTGCTTGGTTCTAGTGTACGATCTCCACTCTTGAAATAGAAGACCGGATGATCTGGAATCTCAAATACTACCCTCCTTTGACGTCAGTCGATGGTAGCATAAAAGGTTCCAAGCCAGTCTATTCCTAGAACCACATCGAAGTTTGGTATGTCCAGTACTTTGAAGTCGGCGTAAAACTCTCGACTGCAGACGATGACTGGACACATGCTGTATCCCATAGTTGCCTTTAGAACACCATTTCCAGAACTGACGTTCCAGCTGGATACAAGCGGTGAGACTGGAATCGCATGGGTTCGGACAAACCGTTGCGACATAAAGCAGTGGGATGCCCCAGTATCAAACAGTGCAAGTGCAGGTAGTGAAGCTACTAGGATTGTCAAGCATCGACCGTCCATGTCGTAAAAAGGGCAGTGTCAGCTTCCCAAAAGTGGGAACCAAATCAAGTCACACTACGCGAATGAGATCCATTAATTTCATGCACACAACACATACACGCGGTGTGTATTTATTGATGGAGGGCAGTTTGTTAGGGTCAAAAATTACACCCGGTTGACCAAGTTAAAGCCAAAGTCAACCCCAAGCCAGGTGGGCCCATGTCTAAGTCGAGCCCTGCGGCCAGCCTCCCCGATGCCAAAATGAAAATTATGTAATAAATAATTTTGATGTAAATTTTATGAATAAGTAAGAAAAATGGGCATAAAGTCAAATTTTTGTAAAGCCCATGGCTCATGTGCAAAAGAAATGAGCACATGAGGCATGAGATGGGCAAAATGCCATTTTGTAAAGCCCAAAGGGTTATGTGTAAATTTGTAAGCCTATATAAGGCAACATAATGATGAAATGAAAAAAGAATTGATTCTACCCAAAAATTTTAGGGTTTCTGTGCCTCCTTCTTCTTACTCAAAGTTCTAAATCTTCTTTTTTTTGAATTAAATCAAGAGTTTCACTCTTTCTTTCCAAAAAGAAATAGTTGTTCACCACAAAACCCTTGAAGGGGAATGCGGATCTTCCATCAAATCTTCAAAATGGGAGATTTTTAAAATCCCACTCTATTTTCTCCAAGATCTAGCCAATAAAGAGGAGGAAGAAAGAGACCCACCTACTGGGGTTTGCCGGCGCCTTGGCCATCTACCGTGGCCGATGCGGAACAAAAACTGACGTTTAAAAAATTTGGCGCAAACGAAAACCCGCCCCAAGATCGAAACCATAAACCTATACTAGCAACTAAAAAGGCTTAACTAAATGTTAGAGAGGGTTATACCAAAAGAACCAAGTCCTTCGGTCTTCCATCACCTTCCTAAGCTCTTTGAGGCGTGCTCGAACGAACTTGGCCGTCGGTCTTCCTCCGTCGAAGATGATCCACCCGAGAGATGTAGCTCATGGCTCTAGCACCACATCAAAGCAAGTGAAGCAACTAGGGTTTCTAGGTTGCTAATCTAGAAAACCTAATATGTAGTGAGTGGTCTAAGTGTATCTATCTCATCTCACATCTTCTCATGATTCTCAACACATGAGAGTTGAAAGGAGGTGGAAGATGAAGGTGGAGAGAACTCAAGAAATCTAGAGGAATGAATCTCAATGGTGAGGAGAAGAGAGAAACCTCAACCAAAGGAACCATCTCAAAAAATAATGAAGCCTCTTGGAGAGAGAAAATCTAATGGCTAGGTTTTGTAAAAACCTTTTCTTTCATTTAAAAACCACCCATACTTGAATAGTATGCATAAATGAATTAATAATTCATTTGTGCACACTATGCAAACATCGTCCTCACCATACTCCCCTCAAATCTTTGTCACTTCATTTATCCATTTAAAAAATAAATGGTCAAACCCAAAAATGAGGTGTCTACCTTCTAAAATGTCATCTGTAAAAAATACGGATTACATTCTACTATATATAAATACATGTATTCGTACCGAAATACGAATACCCGAAGAGATAGAATAACACAAAGAATATAATACTAGAATATACGTATCGAAATACATATACATAAATTATTAAATCAATACCTGATTTAATAATCCGGCTCAAACCCGAGCCGGCTAGTATTATCAACTGTCCGATCGAAAGTCCGGGTACATAGTACAATCAAACAATCGGAACCCTGCACGTATCCAATACAGCTACGACATCGTTTTGCCAAAACCAGGGAAACTCTCTGTGTGGGACTCTAAAGACTCGTCAATATGCTGGCAGTGGGTTTAACCACAAGCACGTTAGCGGCACTAGCTGTACGTAACGGTTGCCCAAGTATTGAGCGAAAGGAAGGCTGATGAGCAAACTCATCCGAACCCCTACTGAGCCTGTCCGTGACAATCTCCATACAGTCCGGTCTGTTTGTCTAAGAGTATCGCATATCGAGTCTAGGGGGTAGATAAAGCCAGACCCCCCAATAACGCGACATTTTATGTCGGTAAGAAGCCCACCACCCACCGAGAAACTACTGATTCAAATCAGTAATTCTTGTGTACCTCGGTCGAGGATTTTTGGTAATGGTCACCCGTGCACAACGCGACATCAAACCTTAATACCGGGAGAGACGAATCGCTGACGATCCGCTTACTGCCTCCATGTGGCTCAGGACTGTACCTAACTAAAACCTGTTTGCACGACTCCTTTGAGCCGTGGTAGGGCAGTAATCGAAGCACAGTGGGAACTCACACGAGACAATTGACGATCTCAGGTCGACATACTAACCTGTGCTCATGTCATCTGGGAACTGCTATCTGACAATAGGTATAATACCAATTAGCACGTTCCCGGCGAGTCCGTCCAGTGTACTCATAACCCAATGAGCACCTGTATATTATCTTAGGTGACTAACTAACACCAATGGCTTGTGAGACTAGTCACCGCCCCTCGTCGGGGTCTCGATAAGTATACACTAGTCTACTCCGGAGTATCGATACTCAATCTCGATATTCCCACGACTAAGCACATTTAAGGATGTGCTTATAGACCATCCAGCTCCCACTTATATGAGCGCCATCATAATGCTGGTAGTCATGAAATAATCCTATGGGCTCTATCAACATGTAATAGTGATTTGTAATGTCACCTAATGCAAGTACATGATGATAAAGACAAACCATATAGCATACTATCATCTCGAGTAAGACTGTTCTACCCGTATAGGTTCTCCCTCAATCATCACAATCGCGTACCTGCGATTCAATAATTGACTTGAGGACACTATAGCCAATAATCTCCCACTTGCACTTAAGGCTAATTATTGCGGTGTAGCATACTCACAGCCCGTGTGATACCGAACACCCAACTTCTCTACTAATCAGTCTCGCAAAGCCCGTTTTCAAAACTATTGCGTTAAAAAATAACCTTAGTAAGTGGATCCGCTCCAATGTTTCTTCCTTTACCTCTCTATATCTCAACTTCGCGGAGAAAAACTATCTCCCGAAATGAGCGATACTTGTCTTAGAATTTGTCTGGATATCTGATGGGACCCAGTTCACAAATGAACTCCAAATCCAACAAACTTCTTAGACTGTTTCTTCCACTGAATTTAATCAGTAACGTGCGCCATGTCCTCATCGGTATCCGCTTGGACCACCTGTCCAACATACTGTCCCTCAAAAAAGGGAAAACTATAATTTTGACAGTCACTCTGTCATCTAGGTCACCTTGGAAGCCTAAAATGATAACCTCCTCCTGAAGGAGGCTGTCGTTACCATATGACAAGAACATCCACTTATGTTCATAACTACTTCCCAACATTTCTCCAGAATTGGATTAATATATATGCTTAATGCATCCGGTGCAAAAGCAATATCTGGTGTGGTACTTGACATTTCATGATTAACTCAATTGCCTAAGAAAGTGATATGACAATCATGCAGATCTCTCCTCATCAGTCTGAAAGACATCTCTTTAGAGAGGATGATTCCATCACCTGCGGGTACACCACCACGCCAGGAGCCGTCCATTCTAAACACTTTTAGAATAGTGTCAAGTACCCAAATTGGGACACTTCCCAAATCTAGATCTAAAACCATAGATCTAGTAACCAGAATCCCTGATATTTTATCCAGATCCTGTGTGGAGAAACACCTTGTGACAATCACAGTGTAACCGATTGCGGTATAGGAATATCACTTTCTATCAAGAGCATGTCATCCAAATACCAAGACATCACTCCCTACTACCTTCTTACTAGATCCATCTGTTATTCTGATGAAGTCAAGCTCTATGACTGTCACATCAAAAATAGACGATCTATCCTCTATATCTGTTTTAGTCTATAAATAGACATAAGCTACTTGCCTACTATGATTCCACTGCTTCTACTGACTACAACAACCCTCTGGCAGAGTCATATACATGTGCACTTCTAAAGCTAATTTATAACGACGTTATACTCATTCTCCTGCCGGATCTCATAATCTAGAACAACAGTAGTGGCAAGTTTGGGTAATCAAAAACCTCCATGTCACCGTCTTTGAGGAGACCGAAGTACCTCTCGGGTGGCTGAGCTTACCCACCAAATCTGCAGAGTGGATAATGGATTGTCGAATCTAATTGAATCTTTAGGTTCTACTAAATTTTTAGTAATCGTTTGTGGTTCTGGAATATCTTCCAGTTCTACCATACCCCCACTAATATTTTCTTAAAAGAATCCATTTTACTAAAACTGATGGCGAGTCAAGAACAATATATAACTATTGATCTTCCTGATGGTAGAATGTTAACCCTCGTCAAAACCCGGGATAACTCACAAACTGCCATTACTGAAACGTGCCTTGAGTTTATCCAGATTCTGGTTTTAAGTATAAGCCGGACAACTCCATATACCTTAACATCGTTAAGATATGAAACCATTCTATATACCATATAGAAACAAAGGCACTAATTTAATTGGAACCAGATTCAAAATTCATGCAGCTGTTTCAGTGCATATCAACAAAATGGAAGGAGGCCAAGCAATATTACTCATCAAGAAATGCACCCACATATGAGTAACCTGAAAGAGAAGTAAGTTCTCAAAACTATTATTTACAACGGAATACCTAGTACAAATATCTATATCTTTGATCACCTTGAAGAATCCTGATATTTACAACATATGGTTCTCTACTTTATTCTTATACCTATAACTTCTCAAAATTTGGATATTTCAACGAAATATGTGTCTAAAACTAGAGAAGTCATAAGTAAACAGAATATAGTACGAGTACCAACACCTTTGTCCAAATAGTTATCGGACAATATACAATACTTTGTATAAGTCCTCTGAGTTTAATAACTAAAACCCTGTGCGTCGTAGGTTGAAAACTGTACTATGGTTAAGAAGAATTACACCGCTGTTGAATGCACCTAACCTAACCATCAACTGATACAGGTAAATGCCATAAACATAATTTCAAAAAGTTATATCTCACTTTATAAAATAAATATACCAGTTTGAAATTGGTGCATAACAACGGATATTCAAAACCAAATATTTGCCGTTAGGCAAAACCCAGGTGATTTCCTCAAATATTACCAATTACAAAGAATTCCGATATGTTGAGAATACAATCACCCAATTCCCAATGTCTTACTCCCACTCAGCATCTGTAACGCCATACAGATATGAAATCAAGTCTGGTAAATACATACTCTGGAGTCAGAATCTAATTGGGAAAACAGTTTTCAATTAATATCGCACAGTCAAACTGAAACATGAAAATATTTCGAAAGGGTATCCGGGTATTCCTAGTAATGTCTCTTCCACTATTTAGATTCATGACAGTAACCGTATACTACCTTGCCCTCACTCCAATTTCTTTATATGTCTTTACTTATTACATTTTGTACACATCACTTAGGCTAATTGGTTTTCTTCCTTCCCTATTTTTCGGCACCAGCCTAAGATTTGGAAGAAGATTATCCAATAAGCGTAATAGGTGTACTCTTTTAATACCAGGAGCTCTTGCAATCTAAGAGAAGGTAAAGAGAAAAGACAACTGAATAATTCTTATTCTATTTCTCCAGAACCAGAATCCATCCTCGATCAGAAACAAGATTCTTCGAGTTCGTATGTAACTATACGATGGCATATCCAATAAATGTGGAAATTCGTAATGATACGTGGCGTTCTGGAGAAATACAAAGAGGAAGTAGGAGTGGCAGGGGTATATGCGGTTTCGTCGTGAATGATAGTAGTCGCAATTTCCTTTTCCCTCACTCTAATCCCCTTATATGTCTTTACTTATTACCTTCTGTACACCACAATTAGGCTAATTGGTTTTCTTCCTTCCCTACCCTTCGGCACCAGCCTATGGTTTGGAAGAAGACTATCCAATAAGCGCAATAGGTGTACTCTCCTAATACCAGGAGCCCTCGCAACCTGAGAGAAGGTAAAGGGAAAAGACAACTGAATAATCCTATTCATTTTCTCCAGAACCAAAATCCATTCTCGAACTGAAACAAGTTCCTTCGAGTTCGTATGTAACTATACGATGGAATATCCAAGAAATGTGGATCTTCATAGTGATACGGAATGTTCCGGAGAAATTCAAAAGGAAAAGTAGGAGCAGCAATGAGTTATGTGACTATGACAATCCAAAAGGCTAAAATATTTTAAGAAGGTTCGGTTAACTAGGTTCATGAGTTTTAGTTTAGGGTTGGGTCATGGTCGCTGCCAAAGATAGAGAAAAGAAACACTCAGCGTGCACTCTAATCTAGATTAGATTGGTTAATCAATTTATCTAATCAGGATGTCTCCCACTCTTTCCTCGAATTCTCCTCTAAACCCAAAAGGAGAATTAGTCAGGATCATCTAAAATCACCCGAGAAGTAACACCTACTCATCAGTGAGAATCGGGATTCAACTATCATCGCATGATAACTTCATGGAAGCCACTCAAGTCACCACACTCTAGAAGGTATGTGCATGCCTGACAAGTTTCCTGTATATTTGAAACTCTCGATGTTGTTTTTACCCCTAACGGTTTATGACCTTGACTAGGTCAACAAACCATAAACCGCTAGTCAAGTTCAACCTACCATTTTCTTGATTGCATTAAACCCACTCGCACGTGCCCTTGACCAGGTCAACAAGGCCGCACGACTGTCCTAACCAATCGCATTTACAATGCACAGAAGAGTACCACCTAGCTACCGTACACTACGCCTTGACTAGGTCAACAAACGCAGCACGAATACTAAATAATACTAATTTGAAATGATGGAGGGCTGCGGCTGGTTTTTCCCGAAAAACCTTTAACGCAATGAACTTGATATCATTGAAGGAACCGAGCGATTTTACAAATATTTAGTGGCGCAAACTTTTGCTAAAGAGGTCACTCCCTATGAAGGGATCTCGGCTCTTTCTTAGTCGAATGAGGTGCATGATATTCCAAACTAAATACCACGATGCAAAACAAAAGAATCGACTATAGTGAAGTTATTACAATGACGCAAACTTTCGCTCAAGAGGTCACTCCCGATGAAGGGATCTCGGCTCTTGTCTCATTGAATGAGGTGCTCAATATTCTGAACCGAATACCACTGTGTAAAGCAAAAGGAAACATTTTGCAACAACAGTTTTTCAAAATTGGTTCCAACAATATCATATAGATTTGTTTTTTCTTACATTAATCAGAATTAATGCAGTCCCATCAATTAATCCATATCACACCACAGAAAAGGAACGAAAATAAAATGTACGTATATACCATCCGCATTCGCCACCGAGCCCCGTCATCGCCCGTTAGGCTACTTAACTAAAGGCAGAGCGGGGGCTGGACTAGCGCGGGTGCAAAACATATACAACATCTACTAGTATGTGTGTGTGTATATATATATATATATAACATTTGTCCCAGGCATGATATAAGAAATATCACAGAAGCATCACAGAATAACGGATAATCTAGGAGCCCCGGGTTTCCTTTGAACCGCAAATGAAACCCGACATTCTCCGGTCGTATGGATAGCCCGTGCAATGAAAATCCTGAACCCCTAAGAGCGCGGCAAGTTACCCGCCTATCCCAGAAGTAAGGAAACCCCAATCAACAAAGTGAATGGGCCACCCAGCACTTCACGGAATCGGGTAACTTGAGCGCCCCTCCATGGGTCATTCTATACCCCCTACGAGTGCGGTGAATAACCCGCCAATTCTAGAGCGAAGCCCCCTCCATCTCAATGCCATGAGATGCGGGCTTATTGCCCTCTAGAATCCGGCTATTCGTGCACTGCTCCATGGGGTAATCCTAGTACAGAAAAGAAAAGTATATACAACGGTGACATCGACCTTAACCCGGTCGTGCCCCAATAAAAAGAATATACAAACTGGCAAAGACGGCAGTCCACATGTCGGACGCTCACCCAGCAATACTGAATATACAAATGAATCTGAACTGTACTATTACCGTTGCACTACAGGTTATCCACTACAACAATCCAACCATAATATCAGCACAATACAGAACATCAACGTGAATATTATGTTCGCAAACCCGTCTAGTTGAACATATAGCAACTAGTCGGGTTGTACCGCTCAATAATATTCACGGTCGCAGATATCATCATATGCACTGATAAACACACATTTAAAATTTCGATCGACTAAACATTTCCACATTGGCCCCAAATGCAAACCAGCACTAACAAATCTGGGCCAAAACCAAAAAATCCCAAAAATCCCAAAAATCATATTTCCATGAAATAGAGCCCCAGAAAAAAATTAGGACACTGTAGCAAAAAAAGAGCCACGATTCCTCGGCAAAACATGCCATTTGGCTTGGGTTCCGCGGCGGAATTTTGGAGTTACGTGCCCAAATTTTTTTCTTAGCTTTAGTTTTGCCTGCTCATATTTTTAAGACACCTAAAAAATTTTTTGGAACAACTTTGAAATTTGACAACAAGCACTTTAATATGGAAATACGATTCGGAAAAATTTGTCGATTAAGATTTTAATTTTGTGCAAACTAGCTAGTATTGGTTTATGGGTGTCTCTGATACCATGCTGGGGTTCGCCGGCGCCGTGTCCATCTACCGTGGTCGATGCGGAACAAAAGCTGGCGTTTAAAAAATTTGGCGTAAACGAAAACCCGCCCCAAGATCGAAACCATAAACCTATACCAGCAACTAAAAAGGCATAACTAAAGGTTAGAAAGGGTTATACCAAAAGAACCAAGTCCTTCGGTCTTCTATCACCTTCCTAAGCTCCCCGAGACGTGCTCGAACGAACTTGGCCGTCGGTTTTCCTCCGTCGAAGATGATCCACCCGAGAGATGTAGCTCATGGCTCTAGCTCCACATCAAAGCAAGTGAAGCAACTGGGGTTTCTAGGTTGCTAATCTAGAAAGCCTAGAATATAGTGAGTGTACTAAGTGTATCTATCTCATCTCACCTCTTCTCATGATTCTCAACACATGAGAGGGTTGAGAGGGGGTGGAAGATGAAGATGGAGGGAACTCAAGAAATCTAGAGGAGTGAAGCTCAATGGTGAGGAGAAGAGAGAAACCTCAAGCAAAGGAACCATCTCAAAAAAATAATGAAGCCTCTTGGAGAGAGAAAATCTAATGGCTAGGTTTTGTAAAAACCTTTTCTTTCATTTAAAGAACCACCCGTACTTGAATAGTATGCACAAATAAATTAATAATTCATTTGTGCACATTATGCAAGCATGGTCCTCACCATACTCCCCTCAAATCTTTGCCACTTCATTTATCCATTTAAAAAATAAATGGTCAAACCTAAAAATGAGGTGTCCACCTTCTAGAATGCCATCTGTAAAAAATACGGATTACGTTCTACTGTATATAAATACTTATATTTGTACCGAAATACGAATACCCGAAGAGATAGAATAACACAAAGAACATAATACTAGAATATACGTATCAAAATACATATACGTAAATTATTAAATCAATAACTGATTTAATAATCCGGCTCAAACCCGAGCCGGCTAGTATTATCAACTGTCCGATTGAAAGTCCGGGTACATAGTACAACCAATCGATCGGAACCCTGCACGTATTCAATACGGCTACTACATCGTTTCGACAGAACCAGGGAAACCCTCTGTGTGAGACTCTAAAGACTCATAAATACGCAGGCAGTGAGGTTAACCACAAGCACGTCAGCGGCACAAGCTGTACGTAACGGCTATCCAGGTATTGAGCGAAAGGAAGGCCGACAAGAAAACTCATCTGAACCCCTACAGAGCCTATCCGTGACAATCTCCATACAGTTCGGTCTGTTCGTCTAAGAGTATCGCATAACGAGTCTAAGGGGTGGATAAAGTCAGACCCCTAATAACGCGACATTTCGTGTCGGTATGAAGCTCATCACCTACTGAGAAACTACTAATTCAAATCAGTAATTCTCGTCCACCTCGGCCGAGGATTTCTGGTGATGGCCACCCGTGCATAACGTGACATCAACCCCCAATACTGGGAGAGGCGAATCCCCGACGATCCGCTCACTGCCTCCATGTGGTTCGGGTGTCACGACTCGGAAAAGGCGCGTGACTGACACTTGAATCACGTGAAGTCTATAGGACCCCACCTAATTAAAGTAAGCCAAAAGAATAGAAATCTAAAGCTTTTTAGGGGAAAAATAATGGAAGTGCAGTTTTGAAATAAGGTTTACTGAAATCAAACTTATTCTTATATATACATAAGTAGTAATATATGAAAACGCTATATTTGTATCTAACTTGAAAACCCTTTTTGTCGTTTGAAATTTGGGTAGCACCTCTTTTGTAATTTTTAACCCAAAAACGAATATAAGCAATAATATATATGGCATCCCCAACCGGGAGCTAGCTCTTCGCCAATTAGTGGAAACAACCACGCAAGTAATGCAAATATACAACGCCGAACGCGCGGATCAAAACTCAGAAAGAAAGTAATGAAAATAGAGCATCATAAGAAAACCAAGAACAACAATAAATACATAAGCACAACTCTAAGGCCGAAAGAATAAACAAACTGTGGTTATCTAAGTCTACTAAATATACAAGTCTGGTTGATGGAGCCTTTAACTAGATACAACTGAAATATAAAATACATATGCAACGGTGGTCACGACACAAGTGAACCCACCTACCAAAGCAATCATCCGGAAGGAGGTGGTGTGCCAGCAAAGCCGCTATGGAACCTATACGGCGAAACCTACAAGAAACTGTGGCACAACGGGGGTGAATTGCCAACTCGTGAGTAGAAGACATTACCGAGTAGAAATCGCATGTATGACGATCTCCTAGGTCATACAATAATATACTCAAAAATAACATTGAAACATCTAGTTGTGGCAAGGATAATAAGCTAAGCATAAGTGTAATACCAAGTACTCGTGTCAGTGTCTCAAGTAGCAACATGTCATGTATATGATGTATGAATGCATCAAGAATGAAATCAGAACATATCTGTATGAGAAAGATGTGTTCTTATCTCAGTAAGATTTTAGTATAAAAAATGGAGTATCATCAATGAAATCGACAGAAATCCGTGTCAAATATTGACACAAAATCCTCAAATCCCGGGCTCCGTCAGTCCGGATTGGCCCATATCATCCAATCTCACGACTATGGTCAGTATCCTCCGGATATCCGCCGCGCCAAATATCACCGATAGGTAGTCTGCCCCTGCCAGGCTCATCGTCTACAACTCGAGTTTCTTGCCCCGGGGTACCTTACTGGGTCCACCATATACCCGAAACGGTTCATCCTACTCCTCGAATCGGGTTTCCAAATCCAACTCAATCAGAAAAACTCATGGTGGACGCCATAGACATCATATCACGAGAAAACCGCAACATACATTTTTAAAATGATAACGAGTTTATAAAATTCTTGCGGTTTTCCCCCAAATCCAGAAATCTCATGGAAAATCCAAAATCCCAAAATCAAGAGTCAATAAGCAGTGACTATTGTCTTAAAGCCCACAATATTGCATAACAGAATGAATATATAAATGCATAGGGTATCTAAGTAAGGAATACAATATCTAAACTAACATATGAGAGCAAGCATACTAATAATATATGAAACTACCAGCTAGCAGGTTATACCAATGAAGTAACGTTTTTTAAAGTGTACGTAATATAGCAATTACCGATGATGATGTATGGGAGGCAGCAAGCAAGTGTACGTGAAACATACGCATCATCGGTAATGGTGCTAGTGTCCTAATAGACGTGATTCATAATAGCTAAAGAAACACATGTAATAATTATGCAATGCAATGAGAACAACATAAATATAACAAAAAAGCGAATAGTAAACGTAACATTATAAAATATCCATATCTTTATACGAGTCATACAGTTTTAGTGTTTTGAAATAGCACGAATCGTGGTTTTAGAAAAGTAGGGGCTACGGTGTTTTTGAGAAAAGATATGTCCTTGAAAAATCCATAGCATCCCTCGGGTTGTTCTTTGAAAATACTCACGATTCGTTAGTTTTGAAAATATGTATGACTCGAGCCTAGTCTAGCATCTATTTAATAACTAAGAGACTAAACTAAGGAACTAGTTGAAAGGATACGAAAATCTACATATATTCCGAGTCGATATACCTAGCAGTCGGCGATCCAGCCTCATAGCGTTACGTACTGTATAATACATAGTTCGGCATTCTAGAGTCAAGAGTGTGGATCAATCATCTTATACGTATCGTACGGTAATATCCATCGTACGGCATCCTCAAAATCGAGGGTACGGGTCAAAATCATACATAATATTATCATTCGTGCAATATCATGATCACGGGTACGGTTCTAAAGTCTCGTACATTCAAATATTTTCAACTCACATATTATCGTATGTATGAATACATAGCGCCCAACGATCCATTATAATATCATATCATATATCATATTACGACTCAAACACATATCAAAATCTCACGGCATCATGCCCGATCATATCGACTCATCTCCACATATCACATACTATCCTCATCACTCGTGTATATGTACACACACACACACACACACACACACACACACATATATACACACATATACATACAAAAACAAGTATGTGTGTGCGCGCGCGCGTGTGTGTGTGACTACATATAACCTGCAATTCGCCACCAAGGTAATCATCCTATGGATAAGTCTTCCTAGATCAACCTAATCTAACCTAAAGTCTTCTAAATACCCTATTCGCTAAGTAAACAAATATCGCATCCAACTTACTAATATAGTAATACCCTATTCTACTGTTGCGGGGGTGCTATACGCCATCCACCCAACTTCCCCTGTAGATATACATCTACTCATCTTGATCCTCGCTTGCCGAAGTCGATAACGCCACACTCTCTTGTCATCCGAAGTCCACGCAGAGGTACCTACAGTTTAAACACGTCGTATCGTAACACAAATCGAATGCAGAAACCAAAGCGGCACACGAAACACACATAGGTTAGAACCTATGGTACACGCATGTAAAAACAACCAAATAACTCTCGACATCGACGTGTGAACCTCAATTGAACGAGACAAATCGTAAATACCAAAATCCAAGTCATTAAAAGTCGAAAAACGAAAACAGAAACTTAGGTAAACACCTCCAGATTTTGATAGGGGTGAAATTGGACAAAGTTGCATACACCAGGGACCTTAAATAAATAGCAGACAACTACCAAGAAAAATCCAACACCAAAGTCCCACCTCTAGCCGCAAATTGCGGCCAGAAACACTAAAATGGCGGCGTCGGCTTGGGGTTGGGGGCTCGTGCTTCGATGGTGTAATTCTAGTCCTATAAGCACCTCACAGTAAACGCTAAATAATTTTCAGGGTTTTCTAGTTGTAGCAGATCTCCATACATCATCACAATTTCTAAAAAAAACCCGATATCGGTAAATCTAAAGTCCAAGTCTTGGGTTTTATTCTCTGGTTTGGTCCAGGTTTTATACACTAGAAGGGTTGTAGTCAAGACTAACTTCAATTACACCTTTACAACTCAAAATATCTTCCTAACCTCATCTTGGAAAATTCTAACATCACTAATCCTCATTAGTTTAACTCTAATACACTATAGGACATAAAGAAACTAAATTTCTAAACCAAGGGTGTAGAATTTACCTTATGAAACAGCTAAAGAAAAACCCTAGATGATCCCAATTGCTCAAAGTCAAAACTTGATTCCACCAATGGGTTTGTAGTGAAGAGGAGAATAATTTTTGTGAAGGTAGCAAGGTATTTTAGTGGATATTTGGGGGTGTTGTGAGGATGGAAGTGAGGTGGAGGATGAGGGAGGTGGAGCATGAGGAGAAGAAGAATGGAGATGAAGAAAATAAAGAGATGAAGAGGTGAAGAAGTCAATAGAAGAGTGTAAAATTCTCTCTCTCACTCTCTCCATCCTAGCCATGCTCACATGTCCCCACCTCATTATTTGTTTTCTTTCCTTTTCTTTCCTTTTATTTTCTCACTTTAAAACAAAACAACACAATATATATGAAAATGAAGACATGGTTAATATATAAAAAAATATACAAGTGTGGCAACATGTCATGTTGCATGACACAATATGTAAACATGATTAATGTATGATTATTGAAATTTAAATTAAGTTTAGCATTAATATTTTATACAAATAATTATTTAAATAAACTATAATTGTTCAATTCTCATAATCCCCTTAAAAAACAATGATTTAAATAAATTTTCCAATTATTTCCCAACTATAATATATAATTATACCATTTCATTAAAACTAATTCTCATGCTTAATAATATTCATAAAATTTATTATTTTAATTATTTAAATTCCTAAAAATAATATTTTATTTTCCTGAAATGTTACAGTCTTCCCCCCTTAAATAAATTCGGTCCCCGAATTTAAATTTAAACTCCCCCAATACTTAAAACATTTCAATCAATAAATCAAATCAACAGGGCTCCGAGTATCATGAATACATAAAACATATCTTAGCGCAATGCATGCGCATGAAAATGAGGGTAAAACTCAAATCAAACTCCGTCAAGTGTTACGCCATCCTGAGAGTTAATGTGAAAACACCAGTGTCCAAAAACCATTACGAAAATCACATATGATGTAAATAGGGCTATAGCCTATATGCAGTATGTATCTTTGTGAAATTGTCAAAACAACCAATTGAAAGTGCCTGCAAAACCCCTTTTTCAAATCGCCGTGTGATGCGCGTATCGCGACACAAGTAGCGGACGTTCATTATAAGGAAAATAGTTATACATATATACATATCTTTTGTTTAATATATACGTCCCGCCTTTGAAAAAAATGATTTATAAGGGTTGTAAAGTTTCGTGTCATCATGGAAACATAAGAAAATATTGAGACTATAGCTCCTTTTTGGAAATTTCTTCGGTAAATATCGATGCATATAAAAATACTCAGGTATTGTTCTTAGACCAGCCATGTTCGGTTACTAAACCGTAGTATGTATCATAAAAACATGACGCTAGAAATGAAATCAATCTCAATAAAGTATATAAATATGCCACGTGCGTCCGGTGCGCACGGAAATCAAAATTAGTACAGGTGCCATGAATGTGCACAAAAATAAGGCTCGTTGCAATAGGTGTGCACGAAAACATCTGTCCAGTGCAATTGGTGTGCACGGCAATAATATCAGGTGCATCTGATATGCACAAATAATCTTGATTTAGTGCATCTGGTGTGCACAAAATCGCATCAAGTGCGTCAAGTGTGCGCAAGAATCTCAATCGAGTACACAAGGTGCACAAAAACGAACATCGAGTATCAAAATCGAAATCAACGGTATACGACATACATTAAATCAAAATCAAGCATACCGCGATATATAAACTCATAAACATATGCATCTATGCGCACAAAACCATATCAAATACTAAAAGCGCGTGCAAACTACACTGAATGCATAAGTCAAAATCATGTGCAACCCATATGCACGAAATCAAATCAATATCTCAGAATGTATAAAAACCAAAATCAAGTGCAATGGGTATGCACAAAATGAACATCGGTACAACTGATACATGGAACACGAATCGAGCGCAACCATCGTGCACATAAATTCCAATCGAGAAACTAATCATCAGAATACCGAAATAAAACGATGAAAATGCGATCTCTAAATTGCCAAGACGCAATATAATAACAGTCGTCGAGGTGCATCCAAGGCTGGCAGAGCAAGAATATCGACTTTCCTCTTGCCCACGGTCTGGCGTCCTCTGCCCTTAGGTTCTCATCTCTGTGAATTACCAGTTATATGCCCTATTTGGCTTGACAACCCGATTCGTGGTAGCGACGGAAACAGTCCCGTTTTGGCGCTTCTCTGAAGATTTTCTGACCAATTAACATGGTCGCTCGTAACGTATCGCGTCAATGATGGCAACCTCTGCCTATTAAGGGTGTGCGATAAATCTGATCCTGGGTCCAAGTCTTCTCGTGTAGTATTACAGAAAGATCCTATCAGGGTCTCTTTCCCAATCTCGTCTCTGCTGGACTGCCCGGAAGTTCGCACTCTTTACTAAATCCATTTCTTGTTCCGGAATAGTTGCAATCTTTTCATGACTTTTCTCTGGAATTATGGCCGCATTCAACGCCTCTACATAGACATCCAGTCTCTGATGTCAACGGAGTGGAACGTCATCTAGTCAAGATCTCGTACGAACTTCTTACTCCGCTTTTCTTCAATATGGACCAATTCAGAATTATCTATTCGTAGTTGTGTAAACTGCGCTCTAAACGGCTGCACTCATATCCAAAGTCTCCTTTCTGAAGCTATGAACTCGGCATCTCAAATATCCTGTAGTAGGCATCTTGCCAATTACATTCTCGGGAACTCGTTCAAATCATCGGGGTGATGCGTTTACGCTCGTCCTTTCTCGATCGACTTACAATACGCCTGTGTGAGGTCTTCTTCTAGCTAAAGCTAGCCAATCTAGTGATCCCGCATTGGGTATCCAAGCGAACCATATGTCCTAATCATTCATCCATAGGTGACTAGCGATCTTCTATCATATCCCTAAGTACAAACTTATGCTGCAATAGCTTCAAACATCTGGGGCGATATCTTGTCAGTCGCAGCAACAGCTGGTTCATCCGTCCGCACGATAGATAATGCCTCAATCATCAAGAATAGACGGTACATTAACAGTCATCACATTCTTGCTGGTCTCTAGCGGTGGCCTAATCATCTGGTGTGGATCTGCTCTTGCGTCAACAAGAAATCTTAGCAAAACAATGCATCGAAACGCTCACGTCAACGAAAAACATAATAAAACGATATATCAATGCAATCATGTGTCACCGGAATTACGCCCTGGTCAATCCTCATTCATGACGAGCTCGTGCTGACCGCACCTCTAGCCGCAGCTCTCTCTCTGCTCGTGTAACCGTGGTAACAGAAACCACAATCCGACATCGATGAGGATAGATCGTAGGAACTAATAGAAATACAGTGCCTAAGAAATGTACATCCTAATGCTTCTTAAGCGGAGTAGCGTATCGTAAGTATACCGCGGAACATACACACGGTATGTCACTCTACTTAAGTCACCTACTCCATCAACCAAGGTCAACCTATACAACGAAAGTTCGGGTCTAATACCCCCTCGGCCAAGTCTAAGTTCCGTAAGGTCAAGCCTAGGTTCCGAATATAAATATACGTCCTAGACTCCGCATAGTCAAACCTAGACTTGAACCAAGGTTAAACCTAACGCTCTGATACCAATTTTGTCACGACCCGAAAAAGGCATATGACTGGCACTTGAATCACGTGAAGTCTATAGGACCCCACCTAATTCAAGTAAGCCAAAAGCCCAGAAATCTTGTAATGTTTTAAAAATCGTTTAGGTTAATTGTCCAATAATTAGTAATACAACACGTGTTTTTCGTAAAACTTAGTTATAATTATTTTTTTTCCACATAAACACAATTAAACCTACCTTAATTATGTAAAGGTTTATGTATGGGTGTTTTGTTAGTTATTTATTTAATTGCTAGTTTATTTAATTATTTTCTTTAAGTATTTATTTTAAATATTATTTTGATCATACACTTACACATTTAATTAGTATTAATTACAAATTAGCAAGGGTTAATTACACATTTGTGCACCATGACAACTAAACTCTTAGTTGTGTAACATATTTTCCTTACTAAAATTTTTGTCTAGGGTTCTAGACAATTCTAAACAATTAGAAAATAAAATAAATAATAATTGAGAAAAGAAAGATTAGATGTTGATGTGTGTGTGGGGGGGGGGGGTATGGTTACCTCTCTCTCTCACTCACCTCACTCTCTCTCCCCCTCTCATTTTGGCCGAGCATTTGGCAGCCCCTCCCTTCTTCAATTCTTCTTCTTTCTTCATCTCTAAAACCTCAATTCTTTATAAAAAAATCCACAAAAAAATTAACTCCAAATCCTATTAAAATTATCACAAGATTTTTCCCTTGCCTAAACTAGCTTGGATCTTGATACAAGTTTTTATTTTGGGTAGCAAGTTAGCATGTTGATCTTTCCAAAACTTGAGGTATAAACCTACTCTGATTGTTACTTTGTTAATACTTGTTCTAATCTAATTTTAATTAGGTGTTATTATGGTTTTAACTGCAAAATAGGAATTTAAAGAGAGCGGTTTGTTTAAAAATTAATGTTTTATCACTAATTTATGGTAGCAATAAGTAGTCAACATCTAATGGTGTATCATACATAATCTAGTTGTTAAACTTGCAAATCATTGCTTTTAAATTATCTTAATTAAATGTTCATGCAAACTAAATTATGTTTAGTATGTAAAAAGGTGAGATTAAAATTTAGTTAATATTTGAGTGACTTAATTAAGATATTAAGTGTAGATTGTCGCCACTAGATTTGGTAAAACATCTAGTTTTGCGCTAAAACGGTTAATTGTTGCTTACTGGGTTTTTGGAACAAATAGATTTTAATTAATATTGAGCTTGGAATGATCTATAACCTAAATTCTAAGATATGTAATGTGATGTGAATGCGCGATTGGTACGATTGGGTTCTAGGTTTGGGAATTGCCACGTACAGCGACCCCTAGTGGTGATTTTGGCGATGTCGTGTGCGTTTTGTGCACCAAGTATATGCGTGTCTAGTTAGTGCGCGTTAGTTAGTTTGTACTGTCTTGACTTCACGTCTATTTAAATGGTTAACCTCATATATACTCATTGTGCGATTTTAGGATCGGTTACGGAGACGTCGGACGCGGCACGGAAAGGAAAGGTTGTGATTGGATCAAATTAGTCGAGGCGTCCCGGTGAGTAGATGTACACATCTATGGGGGGATCGTCTGGATGGCGCGAGGAGCCCGATAGTTAGGATTGCTAGTAGTGATTGTATTTATATGCGTAGTCTCTTAGTCATTCATCTCATTGCATTGCATCATCTTATATACATATGATATTATCTCATAAGACACTTGCATCATTACCATAGGTCCATGCCACACGTACACTATTTTATGTGAATACATACGCCATTGGTAATTTCCATGTCACGAACACTATAGAACTTGCTTAAAATTGGTATCTGTGCATTTGCATTATATATGATATGTAGACTTGTAGTTGTATATTCATTTCATCAGGATGAATACGTAGGATTGCTAGTCATATATACATACCTCATTGCATCATGATTCATACATAGCTTATGGCCATACATCGTATGGTATATACTATCGTATCATAGACATCCATCATTACTGACATGTTTACATAATGTGATTCTTCTTGAGGATTTCAGTACTTATGAGATT
Organism: Agapanthus africanus; assembly: GCA_030015575.1. NCBI lineage: Eukaryota > Viridiplantae > Streptophyta > Magnoliopsida > Asparagales > Amaryllidaceae > Agapanthus > Agapanthus africanus. The sequence goes on from CM057337.1 coordinate 721,624,108, forward strand.
TCTGGATTTTGGGAAAACCGCAAGGATTTTATGAGCTTATTATCATTTTAAAAATGCAAGTTGCGGTTTTCTCGTGATATGATTTATGTGTCGTCCACCATGAGTTTTCCTGATTTCTGTTGGTTTTCGAGACCTGATTCGAGGAGTAGGATAAACCGTCTCGGGTACATGGTAGGCCCGGTATGGTACCCCGGGGCGAGAAGCTCGAGTTGTAGACGATGAACCTGGCAGGGGCTGACTACCTACCGGTGATGTATGACGCGGCGGATATCCGGAGGATACCGATCGTAGTCGTAAGATTTGATGATATGGGCCTATCCGGACTGACGGAGCCCGAGATATTGAGGATATTGTGTCGATACTTGACACGGACTTTCTGTCGATTTCACTGATGATATTCCAGTTTTATTATAAAAATGGTTTTACTAAGATAAAGATACAGATCTTCTCATATCAGATATATCATGATTTCATGTTGATTATCCATTCATGTTGCATTCATACTAGTGTATCTCATCATATTTGTATATGCAGATTGTGACGCATTTGCATGCATGCTTACGATAGCCTTATTAGATGTTACTTACTACTTACGAGTTGGCAACTCACCCCGTTGTGCCACAGTATCTTGCAGGTCTGACCCGTCAACATAGTAGCGGAGAGCGTACTTCCTCATTTTGTTTTATTTGCTTTGACTTGCGGCTTGCTCGTAGGTGGGTTGCGAGGATATTTTGTTTCCACTTTGTGTATTATTATTGTATCTAGTATACTCCATCTACCTTATCTACTATTTTCCACCAGTTGTATTTGGACTTAGATGGTGAGCTTGTGAGACTTGTATGTATTCTATTTCTGGTGTCGATACTCACTTGAGCCGACGTGGTATTTTCTTATTTCTTGTTTTCAGATGCTTATCTCATATTATGATGATATATATTGCTTGTGATTGTGATCCCGCCATAGGCTAAGAGCTAGCACCCGCTTGGGGATGCCTTTATTCATCACTTATGTATATTCTTGTTGTGTTGTACCCGTTTGGGGTCAATATTTATAAAGGAGACTCTACCGAAATTTTCGAGAAAAATTGATATTTTAAAATGTTTTAATGTGACTTTATTTTACAAAAATCACCTTTTTAAAGTTAAGTTTTCCTTCAGTCTATTTCTTTAAATAGTTTAGATTTCTGGGTTTTGGCTTACTTAGATTGCGTTACGCCTCTAGACGTTGCGTAATTTAAGTGCCAGTCACGTTCCACATATTCGGGTCATGACAAATTTAAACCTTTTTAGGGGGAAAATAATGGAAGTGCTGTTTTGAAATAAGGTTTACTGAAATCAAACTTATTCTTATATATATAAGTAGTAATATATGAAAACGCTATATTTGTATCTAACTTGAAAACCCTTTTTGTAGTTTGAAATTCGGGCAGCACCTCCTTTGTAATTTTTAACCCAAAAACGAATACAAGCAATAATATATATGCATCCCCAAGTGGGAGCTAGCTCTTCGCCAATTGGCGAAAACAACCACGCAAGTAATGCAAATATACAACGCCGAAGACGAGAATCAAAACTCAGAAAGAAAATAATGAAAACAGAGCATCATAAGAAAACCAAGAACAACAATAAATACATAAGCATGACTCTAAGGTCGAAAGAATAAACAAACTGTGGTTATCTAAGTCTACCAAATATACAAGTCTGGTTGATAGAGTCTTTAACTAGATACAACTGAAATATAAAGTACATGTGCAACGGTGGTCACGATGAAAGTGAACCCACCTACCAAAGCAATCATCCGGAAGGAAATGGTGTGCCAACGAAGCCGCTATGGAACCTATATGATTAAACCTACAAGAAACTGTGGCACAACGGGGATGAGTTGCCAACTCATGAGTAGAAGACATCACCGAGTAGAAATCGCATGTATGACGATATCCGAGGTCATACAGTAATATACTCAAAGATAACACTGAAACATCTAGTAGTGGCAAGGGTAATAATCTAAGCATAAGTGAATACCAAGTACTCGTGTCAGTGCCTCAAGTAGCAACATGTCATATATATGATGTATGAATGCATCAAGAATGAAATCAGAACATATCTGTATGAGAAAGCTGTGTTCTTATCTTAGTAAGATTTTAGTATAAAAACTGGAGCATCATCAATGAAATCGACAGAAATCCGTGTCAAATATCAACACAAAATCCTCAAATCTCGGGCTCCGTCAGTCCGGATCGGCCCATATCATCCAATCTCACGACTACAGTCGGTATCTTCCGGATATCCGCCGCGCCAAATATCATCGGTAAGTAGTCTGCCCCTGCTAGGCTCAGTGTCTACAACTCAAGCTTCTTGCCCTGAGATATCTTACTGGGTCCACTATGTACCCGAAACGGTTCATCCTACTCTTCGAATCGGGTCTCCAAAACCAACTCAATCAGGAAAACTTTTGATGGACGCCATCGACATCATATCACGAGAAAACCGCAACTTGCATTTTTAAAATGATAGCGAGTTTATAAAATTCTTGCGGTTTTCCCCCAAATCCAGATATCTCATGGAAAATCCAAAATCCCAAAATCAAGAGTCAATAAACAGTGAATATCGGCATAAAGGCCACAATATTGCATAACAGAATGAATATATAAATGCATGGGGTATCTAAGTAAGGAATGCAATATCTAAACTAGCATATGAGAGCAAGCATACTAATAATATGTAAAACTACCAGCTAGCAGGTTATACCAATAAAGAAACGTTTTATAAATTTGTATGTGACATGGCTGTCATGCCCCACCCCCAATACAGAGAGTATTGTCTGCTTTGGCCGAAACTGCACGGTTTTGCCCTTCGGAGTGAACCGGACCCGACCAGGGGCCACTTCCCAGGAGGTCACCCATCCCAGGACTTCCCTGGCCCGAGCATGCTTAACTACGGAGTTCTCAAACTCCTGTAGTGCCAGTGCACTTAAAAGGCGCCTCTGTATTGAAGAGTAGTATCATTCCATTTATAATACAGATCTGTCCTCTTTCAGAATGTATTCCGAAGATTCCCCATTGTTTTACAGTGGGTCCCCATGCTTATCTGGTATAAATGGGTATACCGGATATTACCTGGGGTATAAAATTCTCCCCTACTTAGAACAATGGTTCGTCCTTGAACCACAGACCTACTATTGAGGAACCTGGCTCTGATACCATTCTTTCATGCCCCATCCCCAATATAGAGAGTATTGTCCGCCCTAGCCGAAACCGCACGGTTTTGTCCTTCGGAGCGAACCGGACCCGACCAGGGTCCATTTCCCAGGAGGTCGCCCATCCCAGGACTTCTCTGGCCCGAGCACGCTTAACTACGGAGTTCTCAAACTCCTGTAGCGCCGTTTCACTTAAAAGGCGCATCTTTATTGAAGAGTGGTATCATTCTATTTATAGTACAGATCTGTCCTCTTTCGGAATGTATTCCGAAGATTCCCCATTGTTTTACAGTGGGTCCTCATGCTTATATGGTATAAATGGGTATACCGGATAATACCTGGGGTATTACGTTGGCAATTACCGATGATGATGTGTGTGAGCCGGCAAGCAAGTATACGTGAAACATACACATCATCGGTAATGGTGCTGGTGTCCTAACATACGGGATTCATAATAGCTAAAGAAACACAAGTAATAATTATGAAATGCAATAAGAACAATATAAATATAACAGAAAAGCGAATAGTAAACGTAACATTATAAAATATACATATCTGTATACGAGTCAAACAATTTTAGTATTTTGAAATAGCACGAATCGTGGTTTTTAGAAAAGTAGGGGCTACGGTGTTTTTGAGAAAAGATATGTCCTTTGAAAAATCCATAGCATCCATCGGGTTGTCCTTTGAAAATACTCACGATTCGTTAGTTTTGAAAATAAGTATGACTCGAGCCTAGCCTAGCATCTATTTAACAACTAAGAGACTAAACTAAGGAACTAGTAGGAAGGATAAGAAAATCTACATATATTCCGAGTCGATATACCTAGTAATTTGCGATCCAGCCTCATAGCGTTACCTACTGTATAATATATAGTACGGCATTATCGAGTCAAGAGTGTGGATCAATCATCTTAGACATCTCGTACGGAATATCCATCGCACGACATCCTCAAAATCGAGGGTATGGGTCAAAATCATACATAATATCATCATTCGTGCAATATCATGATCATGGGTACGGTTCTAAAGTCTCGTGCATTCAAATATTTTCAACTCATATATTATCATATGTATGAATACATAGCGCCCAACGATCCATTATAATATCATATCATATCACGACTCAAACACATATCAAAATCTTACGGCATCATACCCGATCATATCGACTCATCTCCACATATCACATACTATCCTCATCACTCGTGTATATGTACACACACACACACACACACACACACACATATAGACACACACAGACACACACATACACACAAAAACAAGTATGCGTGTGCGTGTGTGTGACTACATATAACCTTCGATTCGCCACCAAGGTAATCATCCTATGGATAGGTTTTCCTAGATCAACCTAACCTAACCTAAGGTCTTCTAAATACCATATTCGCTAAGTAACCAAATATCGCATCCAACTTGCTAATATAGTAATACCCTATTCTACTGTTTCGGGGGTGCTATACGCCATCCACCCAACTTCCCCCGTAGATATACATCTACTCACTTTGATCCTCGCTTGCTAAAGTCGATAACGCCACGCTCTCTCTTGTCATCCGAAGTCCACGCGGAGGTACCTACAGTTTAAACACGTCGTATCGTAACACAAATCGAATGCAGAAACCAATGCGGCCCACGAAACACACATAGTTTAGAACCTATGGTCCACGCATGCAAAAACAACCAAATAACTCTCGACATCGACGTGCGAACGTCAATTGAACGAGACAAATCATAAATACCAAAATCCAAGTCATTAAAAATCGTAAAAAGAAAACAGAAACTTAGAAAAACACCTCCAGATTTTGATAGGGGTGAAATTGGACAAAGTTGCATACACCAGGGACCTTAAATAAATAGCAGACAACTACCAAGAAAAATCCAACACCAAAGTCCCACCTCTAGCCGCAAATTGCGGCCAGAAACACTAAAATGGCGGCGTCGGCTTGGGGTTGGGGGCTCGTGCTTCGATGGTGTAATTCTAGTCCTATAAGCACCTCACAGTAAACGCTAAATAATTTTCAGGGTTTTCTAGTTGTAGCAGATCTCCATACATCATCACAATTTCCAAAAAAAACCCGATATCGGTAAATCTAAAGTCCAAGTCTTGGGTTTTATTCTCTGGTTTGGTCCAGGTTTTATACACTAGAAGGGTTGTACTCAAGACTAACTTCAATTACACCTTTACAACTCAAAATATCTCCCTAACCTCATCTTGGAAAATTCTAACATCACTAATCCTCATTAGTTTAACTCTAATACACTATAGGACATAAAGAAACTAAATTTCTAAACCAAGGGTGTAGAATTTACCTTATGAAACAGCTAAAGAAAAACCCTAGATGATCCCAATTGCTCAAAGTCAAAACTTGATTCCACCAATGGGTTTGTAGTGAAGAGGAGAATAATTTTTGTGAAGGTAGCAAGGTATTTTAGTGGATATTTGGGGGTGTTGTGAGGGTGGAAGTGAGATGGAGGATGAAGGGGGTGAAGCATGAGGAGAAGAAGAAGGGAGATGAAAAAAATGAAGAGATGAAGAGGTGAAGAAGTCAATAGAAGAGTGTAGAATTCTCTCTCTCACTCTCTCCATCCTAGCCATGCTCACATGTCCCCACCTCATTATTTGTTTCTTTTTCTTTTTCTTTTCTTTTCTTTTCTCACTTTAAAACAAAACAACACAATATATATGAAAATGAAGACATGGTTAATATATTAAAAAAATGTACAAGTGTGGCAATATGTGATGTTGCATGACACAATATGTAAACATGATTAATGTATGGTTATTGAAAATTAAATTAAGTTTAGCATTAATATTTTATACAAATAATTATTTAAATAAACTATAATTGTTCAATTCTCATAATTCCCTTCCAAAACAATGATTTAAATAAATTTTCGAATCACTTCCCAACTATAATATATAATTATACCATTTCATTAAAACCAATTCTCATGCTTAATAATATTCATAAAATTTATTATTTTAATTTTTTAAATTCCCAAAAATAATAATTTATTTTCTTAAAATGTTACATCGGGACTGTACACAACTAAAACCTGTTTGCACGAATCTTTTGAGCCGTGATATGGTAGTAATCAAAGCACAGTGAGAACTCACACGAGACAAATGACGATCTTAGATCGACAGACTAATCTGTACTCATGTCACCTGTGAACTGCTATCTGACAATAGGTATAATACCAACTAGTATGTTTCCGGCGAGTCCGTCCAGTGTACTCATAACCCAATGAGCACATGTAAACTATCTTAGGTGACTAACTAACACCAATTGCTTGTGAGACCAGCCACCGTCCCTTGTCGGGGTTTCGATAACTGTACACTAGTCTACTCCGGAGTATCGATGCCCAGTCTCGATACTCCCACGATTAGAGACATTTAAGGATGTGCTTATAGACTATCCAGCTCCCACTTATATGAGCTCCATCATAATGCTGGTAGTCAAGCAAGAATCCTATTGACTCTATCAACATGTAATAATGATCTGTAATGCCACCTAATGCAAGTACATGATGATAAAGACAAACCAGATAGCATACTATCATCTTGAGTAAGACTGTTCTACCCGTATAGGTCCTCCCTCAATCATCACAATCGCGTGCCTGCGATTCAATAATTGACTTGAGGGCACTATAACCAACACCACCTTCGAAAATCCCACTTTGGGAAAGATTCAGGGCTCAAGGGAGAAGAAAGGGGCCCCTTTCATCATCTCCGAAAAATATCTTGGGAGTTTAACTCCACAAAAAAGAATAATATATATATATAATAAATTTTTCTTATTGGGTGTACAACTCTCAGTGCAGGGGCCAAGCCCCTTTATCCTCTTTTTCAGGAGTTTAACTCCAAAAGTCAATTGGGTGTACAACTCCCAGTATAGGGGCTAAGCCCCTTTTTCCCGCTGGCGCCCAGCGCCCGCGTGCCAGGCACGTGAGGCGCCGGCGCCCAGCACCCAGCGCCCTTGTGCCAGGCACGTGAGGCGTTGGCGCCCAGTACCCAGATCCCGTGTGCCAGGCACGTGAGGCGCTGGCACCTACGCATCCTTTGGATGCTATTTTCCCCTCCTTTTTTATATATACATATTCCACAACACTTTTCCCGTCAGAAAAAAATTTCTAACGGGGCGCTGTCCTGCACCCGCAAGGGGGCTGCTAGCCCCCTTGACCCCAGCCCGCTATCCGGATAGCGGGCCCCCCGTAAACTTTGCGAGGTCTCTAATATATCCAAAACCCCTCAAGACACACATACGCACACTTCACATTGAGTTCACATGACCAGTTTGACCCGTCAATCGGAAGTTCTCTCGCTCCAAAGGCGAGGGGTAATTAACGACAGTTTAGTTCGCGGCTGCCGGAGATACGGATCCCCACAATCAATAATCCCCCGCCTACCCTAGGCAAGGGGAATCTGTAGTACGCCTGACAAGCGACACTTAATCCCATCTTAATGGGGTGATGAAAAACACCCTACAGATGTATGCGATGAAGCTGTATCCACTTTGGTCTGACGCATACTGGCGTGCCTTGGTCAAGCATTTCCTGACCGATAAGTTTAGCGTATGTCTTTTGACGATACTTTTTTACTCTTTTGTAGCAACTCACTAAAAAATATTTGATATAACTGCAGAAGAAGAACGAGTGAGGCAAAGCATCTCGTGCTCAGTTGCAAGATATTTACAGGGGAGGGAGTAAGAGTTCCTTACAGGTTTACGTCGAACATGTAAGTATCGACAATCAATAATGAATATTAATATGTTCAAAAAATATCTTAGAAATTTATGTGTTAACTTTTTAAATGTAATATGCAACAAGAAAGCCATGACGGAGAGTCCCTTGATCGGATCAAAGTTTTCAGGGCCATATTTGTACGAGACGATGGAACACCTACATCGATTGATGCCCAGGAGCAATATGTAAGACTCCACTAATATTGTGTTTCTTAACTATTTCGTCATAATTATTGTGTAGCTATTAGAACGACAGTAATATTTTTCTTATCCAAACAGGTGGCCATGGCTGCTGAGAGATCCGTTGATTGAGGAGATGGAGAGGGAGCAGGGACACCCGGTTGATGATGGGCAGAGATTTTTTGCTGCGGATTGGGCTTTCATGTCATATCGACTGGATCATCACAGGAGAGTCCAATGTGTGTCCGCCAAGATCTCTCCCACCTAGTATAACGCTCTTTTCCAGCCGACTGGGAATCCACCTCCTAGGTATCATATGGCAGACGACGTGGCATCAGAGACATTGCGTAGGACCAGGACCCCCGTGTTTCATGGATATCCTCAGGAGTGACAGTTCTTCATATCGATCGGCCCCTTCTTCCGCTCTCGGTCTCACTCTCGCTCCTACTGCCGATCCATTTACTGGCTGGACAGTCGAGCAGAGACTTAATCTTATCACCATGTATATCGAACGAGGGATGCCAGTACCTATGGTAAGTTCGATAACCCTAACTTAATAATAAATAAATATATAAATATCTTGAGAGTTTAACTCCACCTCTTCAAGAGTCTACATTCGCTTTTTTTTGTGACCCTTCTTTCCGCGGTTCCAACAGTCGCCTTAGATCTTCCTTTTTGATTTTCCTTGGTTTTTTGACTTGCACATCTTCCCTTTTCCCATTTCCATCATTTTGTCAGGATTCTCCATTGAAAGTGCAGAAATTTCCAAACTCCCACCCACAGCTTTTCTCTGTATCTCATCATTTAATATGCAACTCACCGCATCATTAAACGTGAGAGTCCCTGAGATCGAGTTGCTTACCGCCATCACTAGGTTTTCCTAACTCTCCGGCAACGAACAGAAAAATAACAGGGCTCGAATCTCGCCTTCAAACACAATTGAAATGGATTATATTTGGCTCGTCGCGCTGTTGAATTCATTCAGGTGCTCCGTCACCGAACCATTCTCTGCCATCTTCATGTTGAAAAGCTTTTTCATCAGGAATATTTTGTTTGATGTCGAAGGCTTCTTATACAACTTCGTTAATGTTGTCATTAGCCCCACGGTTGTTTTCTCCTTTGAGATATTACAGACCAATTACGGAGTCAACGATAGCCTAATCGTTGCCAGGGTTTTCCTATCCAATAGATTCCATACCTCATCGGATATCTTCTCGGGATTTTCGCCCAACAACGGAAGATACAAATCCTTTAGGTATAGGTAGTCCTCCATCTGCATGCGCCACCAACCATAATTGTGACCATTGAATTTGTTTATTCTTATCTTATCCTCCGCTATCTTTTAGTCTATGTCGCAGCAAACTCAACTTCTCATTCGGATCTAAACCAACACCTTCAAAATTACAATCTAAGAAGATGGGGAAGAGGACACATGCGTCGTTACCCACCATTAATCTGGATCGTAGAATCGAAAGACTCTTTAGTTCCCTAACCGCGTTCTGATACCGGTTGTTGTGGTATCAAGCGTCAAGCCATAGACTTCGGTACCAGTTGTTGGAAGATAACTAATGACGAAGAATTAACGCTACGACAAACAATCACACAACAACAAATGTGATACCGACGAAAAATCACAAATAATAATAAAGTGCAAGAATAAGAAAACAGAATCACAAAAAAACCAGGAAAAATGAAGGATTTTTTAACGAGATTCACCCACTGTATGGCTAGTCCCCGGCAAAGCGGAATCTGTAAAGTTTACTATAATTTTGAATCAAGTACACCCACGAGTAACCCTAGGAGTTTTCTCTCAAATCTCTCTAGATCTAAACCGTCACCCTCTTAATACAATAGTCTTTCTTAATAGCAGTTCATTAATCATATGAGAGATCCCTATATATAGGCAATCCCCAAGCCTACTTTAAACAGGAGATAAACTCAAATTATCAAATATAAGATTCGCACCGATTTCCCGTCGATGGACGTCTGAACAAGAAATAGTCAAACGTCTGCCAACTCTCTGTAAGGCTTTGTCTTCTTGGGTAGACGTCTTCCCCTTTACTATCAGACATCTGCCGCTGCTCTGGATCGGGCTTCAGCATCTCCAGACATCTGCCACAGACGTCTGGCTACGCTCTGTTCTTTTAGTTTCGACTTGACCAGACGTCTGCATCCTCTCCATCAGACGTCTGGCGTTGCTCTAGATTTCTGACATAGCTCTCGTGTATGTCCAGACGTCTGTACTCTTCACATCAGACATCTACCGGAAGTTTCTCCGCAATTTTAACAATCGGAACCTACAATGTGGATCCCAACACTTTTAGACATGCTTTCTGAAGCAGCGTCAAAGGTGTATAGCTTGAGTCCTGGTACCTTTAGACATGTCGAGTAAAGGGTTCTGGTATCGTCTCACGGTCGTCCTGGATAAAACATCCATGGCGTACTCTCTATTAAGTGCTAAAAGGTTCTCAACAGGCCCTTCGACTAACTTTATCTCGGCGGCCCCCGTTGCATAAAGCTGAGAGATGTCTATATCGTGCATCACACAATAGCTTGATCGTGAATTATCTTTGTGTTTTGTCGCCATATTGGCCGACTGCTGTATGATGATAATAAAAATATCAATCATCTTCAATTGCTTTTGTCATGCTCTACCTGTTAAGTTTGTCATTTTGTCATGACGAATGTAGCTAGCTAGTAACTAAACTTAATGCTTCTAACCGCTCGTAATAGGCTTCTGTCGGTGAAACTCGCTTATTAAAGGAAAATCGTTCTCCACTTTTTCTTAAAAATCATCTATAAATAAAAAGATAAGTGTTTGCTTTGAATATATGTTCTTGACTTGTGGGCCCTACCTGTTGCATCGCAAGGAAACATTTAAAGCCATCACAAGTAAATTGCTAATGGCATAGTGGTTTTTTATGGAAACATGCTTCATGTATCTAATTTGGAAATCTTTTTGCATGCAACTTAGTTTCCAAAAATCTATGCTATTTTTTCTACCTTTAATCCTTTTTTCCTCTTTTCCTATTTTTGATGGAATGCAATAAATAAAACATAAACTTAATGCGGTGTGTGAGCAGAACTCGGTTGAGAGAAAACTTCTCAATAAGGATTTGTAGAGAAAATTTCTTTACATGCCTCTTGGATGTATTTTGAGATTCGTGCAAAACAAATCTTTTTGGCATACTCTTTCTCTTCTCTTACACGAATCTCAAATTCCATTAACAAAATACTTACTGAGAAGATTTTTACTTAAAGATAGTGGGATGAGATCTAATTATGTTGACTTTAGAGGCATGTTCAGATTCCTTTCCATAGAGATGTTGAAAGTCAAACATGAATGCGACTAGAGACATGCACCCATTTGATCATTATAAGTTAGGCATGCACTGATGCTGATTTGGCTTTTCTTGAAATGTTAGGCCATTCTCACATATTATGATAAACAAACTCCATAGGCCAACCCTTTTTTCCCCCTCATTTTCACAAGGGGAAAAAAACTTAATGTTGAATCAAAACAAAGCAAATGAAAGAGAGGAAAAAAGAAATCGGTGGGCCAACTTGAATATGCGAGGAATTGAAAGACTAGTTCAGACACAAAGCTAATAGTCTGATAACTTAGAAGAAGCTAATACATGTGTAATATCATCTCAAATTCATGGTATCTGTATGCAAAATTAGTAAATTAGAAAATCAGAATAAATCGTTTATAATACAGATCTAAAATTTCATAAATATATATTAAATTCGCAGCATAGATCAATTAAATCATGCCTACAATCCATATATGGAACATGATCATTACCTCATAGTAATTCTAAATGTTGTTACTTGTGGTTCATCCTGATTTAATTAAGCATCTGTTAAAAGATTTTGACTGTTAATAGGCTTTCTCTAACCATCCCTTTGCATTTCAAAATAATACTATTGGTTTCTTCTTTAGATCTATAAATGCACCAGCTCAAATGACTAGCAAGAAGTCAGATGCATTTTCAGCTTTACACGATAAAATGAAAGACGGTTATATTGAAAACCATATCTTAAAAATTAATATATTAAACAATTGTATAATCAAATTGCGTACCAAAGAGTGATTTTCTGTTAGATTGAAATCTACCTCCCTCAGAAACGAGAATTAATAACTTTTCTGTAAAAGTGATTTTCAAGCATTACATCTCACATGCTCGCTAATCGACAAAAGGATTTTTTTCATATAAGTCCCTCAATTCAAAAAGAAAAAAGTTAGATACTCATTCCCTCAATATTCAGTTTCTTTAATGAAATGTTTGGAAAATTGACAAGTTCAAAAAGAAAATAGAAAATTATGAAAGTGTTAAGAAAATGGAAAATATTGGTTCTTTTTTTGTTAAAAGTAAAATGGAAAAGAAATTGAGTTGACCGTTCACACGTGATAATGTGAACTTAGATTGTTTGGTTGTAATAGCAAAAAATAATATAGTCTAAACGAAAACTAGAACAAAACATTATAGTAAAAAATAAATCACTTTCTTATTACTTCTCTCCACTTTCTACGGTTTTGGACAGAAATCTAACCGAACGATAAAAATACACGGTGTCAAGAAAATAAAATATAATTTCCATCATTTTTAGCATCCCAACTAAAGAAAGTGAAAAATGTTGTTACTTTCTCACTCTCCTGCCACCGCGCCAAAGATGTCCTAAGGGTCTGTTTGGTTGCAGGATATTTTTGGATTTGGATTGTGAAATCCTAGAATTCCATAATTTTGTGTTTGGTTGGGGGATTTGGATTTCTAGAATTCCTTTGTTTTTTATGGAGGGCCCACCACAAAACATGGATTTCTGAATCCTAAATTTTTTTTAAGGATTTTCAAGAATTTGGCACTATTCATTGTACTTTTAGACGGTACCCGTGTACTTTATTTATTTAATAATCCTCTCTCTATCTATCTCTCTCTAAAATCCTCAAATCCAAATCCCACTTTTTTCACCAACCGAACAAAGATTACAAGAATCTACAAATCTAATACTAGAAATCCAAAACCAACCAAACAACAAATTACCAAATCCAGAAATTTTCAACCGTACTATTTTGGAATCCAAATTTCATAATCTTGCAACCAAACGGTCCCTGAGGTACCTTAAAGTAAATATCTGCATTTTAGGACCTACTACTAAAACTATATAAAAGGAGGGACCCAAGTGCCAAGCGATCCTGGATGGAGCCTGCCAAGCGCCAGATCCTTGCATCCTACGACTTTTCCCGCCTTTCATTCTCGCAAGCAACCTAACTAATTTGTTTATATGTTTTTTTTATATAAATAAATATAAATATTTTTTGAAACTAGCAAACAAAGCATAGAACCATTCAATCCTACATCCAAAAGTTTGAACATATCAGCCCTTATTTAGTGGGTTAGGCATGTGTTACTCGAACCCCCCGTTGAGTGTTTTCATCAAACCCGCCCCTTATAAAACTTCCTCAATCTTCATCCCATTCCCTCAATCATCATCCGAATATTTTCTTGCTTAATTACAAAATGGGAGGCCTTGATGAGTACCACTCCAAGAAGCCCAACCAGCAGCAATCCACAATCAAATCCAAGCTCAAAATCATTTTGCTACTCATCTCCACCAATATCCTCACCATCTACCTCTTCTCGAGCCCTTCCTTCAACCTGTCACGGTACACCCCCCACATCCACTTGTGGGACTCCCAGGCCCTCCTCCGAAACCTCAACTCGACGCACTCCCAGCTTCAAGAGGCGCAATCCCAACTCTCCGACCTCCGCCGCCGCCTCACCACCTCGAACTCCCTTCTCGAGACGCTTTTACAGGACCTCGGCAAGGCCCATGGCGATAAGTCCCGATCTAATGACCTTGACGGATGGCCCGACGAGCTCTACGGCGAGCTTAAGCTCGCCGTGGGCCCACATAAGCTCCCTTTCGGCTTTACCTCCAACATCGGCTCCGACGAAATCTACCCGTCGCTCGGCTCGGCTTGCAGAAAGTTGCAGGATCAGGTACGGCATCTAAAATGTTTTTAACCCTTGACTCAACTCAACTTTTAAACAACAAGAAACAAAATATATAATATATACACAAAAGACAGGGACAGCATGTCCCACTCAAATTTGAAATAATTTGCCGCCTTCTATTTATTTTTTAGGTGATTCTGTTTCCTATTTTCTGCAAGTCCTATTTGAATAAACGGGGCATCATAATATTAATAAAGCTTATCAGGTTCATTACTTTGTACATAGGTAAACCGGTATATGGAGTATGACATCGGCGGAGAGTGCCCGTCGGACGACGTCTTCGCGCAGCGCCTGCTGCTCAGCGGCTGTGAGCCGCTCCCGCGCCGCAGGTGCCATCCCAAGTCCCCGAAAAATTATTTGGGGCCCATTCCGTTTCCGGAGAGTCTGTGGACGATTCCCCCTGATACCAGCATTATCTGGGACCCCTATACGTGCAAGAACTACACATGTTTAGTAAATCGCAGGAAAGAGAAGATCTCCTACGACTGCAAAGACTGTTTCGAACTTGAAGGGCGGGAGAAATCCAGGTGGATGTTCGATTCGGATTCTTTAGACTATGGAGTCGATGCGATTCTTGCGATGAAACCTAAAGGGACGATCCGGATCGGGCTTGATATCGGAGGTGGAAGCGGAACGTTTGCCGCGAGAATGAGAGAACGGAACGTCACGATCGTGACGAGCACGATGAACTTCGATGGGCCTTTCAATAGTTTTATCGCGTCGAGGGGGTTGATTTCGATGCACATCAGCATCGCGAACAGGCTTCCGTTTTTCGATCACACGCTCGACATCGTGCATTCGATGCATGTGTTGAGTAATTGGATTCCTGACATGGTGCTCGAGTTCGCGCTGTATGATATTTACAGGGTGTTGAGGCCCGGCGGGTTGTTCTGGTTGGACCACTTCTTTTGTATCGGGACGCAGCTTAACGGAACATACAAACCGATGTTTGATCGGATCGGATTCAAAAAGGTGAGGTGGAATGAAGGGAGGAAGTTGGATAGAGGGATTGAGAAGAATGAATGGTACATCTCTGCTCTGCTAGAAAAGCCACTGACATGAGGAAACGTGAAGAAGTGATTTGTTTTAGAGTTAATTGTTTGCTCAAAATAAGAATGTGAAGTTTGTGTTTGATCAATCTTGTATACAAAGGTTAAAAAAAGATTGGTGGGTGTGGGGTGGGGGATGGAAGAACACTGTCATTAATCAACTTGAATACCCTGTGACTGAACTTGGGGGATTCTCTGGGTAGTGTTGAAAAGTTTGTACTTTTCTGTTCAATATCTTGATGATGATGATATACAATTAATTTATTACAACTTATTATTATTATTATTATTCAGGGTTAATTGCATTTAATCTCTTCATTGGTAGTGGTGGTGATGATGCTCGATATCGGTGATCTTCCAGATCATGACACGTGGTAGATAACGTGTCCCGAGACTCACAAGAAAGGACCTACAGTAGCCGACCAGACCACTCCCGTGCTCGTCCTACAAGCAAACGCTGGCTCACCTCCGAGCCCCTGCATAATTGGTCTCCTCGGCATACCAGCTCGTCTCCGAGCTACCACAGAACCAAGATATCTCGGCTCTCCCGTTCGTCCGCGAGCTCTCCCGCCGAGGTCATCTTCCTCGGTCTTATCGACCGACCAACGGCACCGCTCACAGGCGCAGCCGCCATCCCGCGAATCTCACCATGCGCGAGATATCCGCCGGCCACATCCCACGTTCCACGCCATCACGATTCTCCATTAATGAGTCTGTCTCGTCATTAATGGGAGGTCCCGCTCATCATGCGGGTGTGACGTCGGGAGCGTAACTGCCGGCGTGATTCTCGTGTCTGTTCTGCCTGCTGCCACCACTATATAAACCCCTCTTCCAGACGGTCCAAGTAAGCCATTTTTTACTCCACTAAGTCGTTACTCTGCTCGGATCTCTAGTCTAACTTGATCGTCAGAGGGTCCTCGGTGGTATAACCATCCCGAGACTTCCTTGCAGGTAGCTCGGCGACCACAATCTCAAACCCATTGAGATCCATACGCTTCAGGAGCGACAGCTTCCAGATCCAATCTCAGCCACCCATCGCCGCCATCGGCAGATCAACGGAAGGTAACATCTTGGCGCGATACAGGTCGCGTCAGCTGGCGCCGTCCGTGGGAACACCTTGATTCCACAAAAACAAAGTTCACTTTTCGATCTCAATCCAATGGCGAGCGATCATCACGAAGATCCAAGTACTAGCCGTCGCTTCCCCCTCAACGGAGGCGCGGACGAACCTCCTCCGCCGAACGTCATTAGCGCCCTCGCTGGTCGAATAGACCGACTCGCGTCCTTCATGGAGGCGATCATCCGCGTCCAAACGGCTGGACAAGATCCCCAGGTCGCCGCTCCCCCGCCTCGGGACCGGGACCCCTACAGGGGAAGAGAAGACTCCGTCCGTGTTGGCACGGCCGACTACCGCGTCACTACCTCCCACGGCCGCAGATCTCCTAGGCCGATACGTTCTGAGGCCCGCTGGACGCCTCACAGTTCAACGCCGAGGTTCGTCGCCAGAGCGCCTCGTCCCGAGATCCTTCGCACACCTGTCCCTCCCGAGGAGATGTCTGCCAGCTTGCTTGTCACCAGGCCTGACTGACACTCCCTCCCTCGACGAGGTCACGCGGACGAGACTCACCGCGGCGGCTCGAAGACCACCTCGCCGGGGGATTTAAGGAACCTCATTGAGAGGAACCGGGGCCGAAGCCAGACGCATGCCTCCAACAGCAGAGGCCTGGGATCAGAATGTGCCGAGTCATCAGGGTACCAAGGCCTACTCGACGCCCTCGAGAAGTAGATCGAGGGTCTGCATCGGGAGGGTCACCGTTCGAGCGACGGGGCTAAGTACGCCGCCGACTCGCTCACCAAACCATTCACCGAGGAGCTGCTCGCTGTCCACGTCTCCTCTCGCAACAAACCTCCAAAGGTCTCCCTCTTCGACGGCAAGTCTAACCCGAAAGACCATTTGGATGCGTTCACCGCAGGGATGAGCTTCCAAGACAATTCCGACGCCGCCCAGCGCCGGGCTTTCTCGGCCACTCTCATCCGCTCCGGGCGAAACTGGTTCTGAGGACTCAAGCCGCGCTCAATCTCAACTTTCGACGAGCTGGCCACCCAATTCCTCCGCCACTTCGTCGGGAACAGGCGGCAAAAACGCACCGTCGACCACCTTTTCACGATCAAGAGCGGGGATAAAGAGACGTTCAAAGTATACGTCATCCGCTTCTACAACGCCCTTCTCGAGGTCCCCGAGCACCGGGACGAGACGGTCATCACGGCACTAAGGTCTGGTCTTAGGCATAAGGAGTGGTTACGCTCCTTTGAACTAGCGCAATCTAAGACCATGGCCGAGGTAAAGGCCTGGACCGAGCGCGAGGTCCAGCTCGAATCTGAAGTAAACGCAAATCTCTCCCGGGCAGAGCAAACTGACCGGAAAAAGAGAGCAAGAGAAGAGAGAAGGGGACCTGAATGGCAAAAGCTCTATCTCCCAAAGTTCCAGGAGTACACACTGCTCAATGTCTCCCAGGCAGTGCTACTAGAAGAGGCTAAGGATGAGGGGTTCTTCAAACTCCTCCCGATCCCACGAATGGCCTCAAAGCGAACCCGGGGCCCCTACTGTGGGTTCCATAGGTCGCTAGGCCACTCCACGGAGAGTTGTAAGCAGCTCCGAGACTATATCGAGGAGCTCATCCGTTCGGGGCACCTAGCGACGTACTTGAGGGACAAGCGGCAAGCTGACCGCAAACAGGAGCAGCGTCCCCCTCCAGCCGAGCTGACCGTCGGCCAGATCATGGTAGTGTCAGTGGAGGATACGTCTGGTACCCACGAAGCTGGTACCCTATGCCGGACATAGATGCCAACAGACATCCGGGGGGCTCAAGCTGCACGAATAAGAACATCTACTAGTATGTATTTTCTTTTCAGAGCAATGTACATCTTTCCTGAGATCTTTTGTTTATATAATAAAGGGATCAATAAAGCATTGCAGAAAAGAAAAAGAATCTCATTCATTCAAGAGGTACTATAGGCTCCTCAGCCGAACAAAAAAAATATATATATATTACAACAGCGGGGGAATGGGGTACAGAGAGCACTATTCGTGGTACTCTGAGGATATTTCCGCCAGCCGAGCCCTCGCGGCGTCTAACCTCTCCCTTCGATGACCCCCGCTAGCGTCGGCATCGAGCCTTAAGTGGAAGCACTCAAGGACGAGTGCCTCCGAGCGATTTAGCCGGCTCGCAGAGATCAGGCCGAAATGCCTCAGAGATTTCAGCTTGCCAATGGCCTCGTCTTTCAGCTGCTCGGATAAGGGGTTGTAGAGCCCCGACGACGCCCTCCAGATGGAGTACATCAACACCTGAAGTAGGGAGGAGCGCCGGGGAGCAATCGACTGAAATGATCCTCGATCCGGCCAATCACCAACTGCACCGTGTCATCAGTGCAGAACTGATCGTAGAGATACACGTCCTCGAAGCTTATGATATCGGGGATGGTGAAAGGGAAGTCTTCTATCCTTGCGTTTTGGGTGTGAGGAAAGGAGTCATCAACAATCTCTCCATTTTATAGCCCACAATGCCCCCGGAGTTCAACGGTCGCCCGCAACTGTGCCGCCACGCGGTAGACATCACGCCGCTCGACGCGAGATCGAAACGACACGGCTCTGGTGCTTCACCTCCTCCACGCGTTCGTGGCACGTGTCCCTCGCGACTGTCCATCCTTGGCAGGCCTCCCACGGCCCCTCCAGCGCCAAGGAGCGAAGCCCTAACGAAGAAGCAGACCTGCAGCTGTCCTGCTCGGCTATCCCCGGCCGGTAGCTTGCCTACCCCACAACGCCAGGGATCGAAGCCCTCAAAAAGAGGCAACCGAGCAGCTTCCTTGCTTGGTTCATCCTTGGTAGGCCTCCCCCGGCCCCTCCAGCGCTAAGGATCGAAGCCCTCATGAAAAGGCAGCCCTGCAGCTACCCTGCTCGGCTATCCCTAGCCGGTAGCTCGCCTACCCTACAATGCCAGGGATCTAAGCCCTCACTAAGAGGCAACCGAGCAGCTTCACTGCTTGGTTCATCCTTGGCAGGCCTCCCACGGCCCCCACAACGCCATGGATCGAAGCCCTCACCAAGAGGCAGCCCTGCAGCTACCCTGCTCGGCTATCCCTGGCTGGTAGCTTCCCTACCCAACAACGTCAGGGATCTAAGCCCTTATTAAGAGGCAACCGAGCAGCTTCACTGCTTGGTTCATCCTTGGCAGGCCTCCCATGGCCCCTCCAGCGCCAAGAATCGAAGCCCTCATGAAGAGGCAGTCCTGCAGCTACCCTGCTCGGCTATCCCTGGCCGGTAGCTCGCCTACCCCACAACCCAGGGATTTAAGCCCTCACTAAGAGGCAATCGAGCAGCTTCATTGCTTGGTTCATCCTTGGCAGGCCTTCCACGGCCCCCACAACGCCAGGGATCGAAGCCCTCACCAAGAGGCAGCCCTACAGCTACCCTGCTCGGTTATCCCTGGCTGGTAGCTTCCCTACCCCACAACGCCAGGGATCGAAGCCCTCACGAAGAGGCAGCCCTGCAGCTATCCTGCTCGGCTATCCCTGGCTGGTAGCTTCCCTACCCTACAACGCCAGGGATCGGATCCCTCACCAAGAGGCAGCCCTGCAGCTACCCTGCTCGGCTATCCCTGGCTGGTAGCTTCCCTACCCCACAACGCCAGGGATCGAAGCCCTCATGAAGAGGCGGCCCTGCAGCTACCCTGCTCGGCTATCCCTGGCTGTAGCTTCCCTACCCTACAACGCCAGGGATCGGAGCCCTCACCAAGAGGCAGCCCTGCAGCTACCCTACTCGGCTATCCCTGGCTGGTAGCTTCCCTACCCCACAACGCCAGCGATCAAAACCCTTGCCAAGAGGCACCGGGCAGCAACCCTGCTCGGCCATCCTTAAGGACAAAATGCCCTCACCAAGAGGCATCGGGCAGTAACCCTACTTGGCCATCCTTAGCAGGCCACTTACGGCCCCTCCCGCGCTAAGGATGAAAAGCCCTCGAAAAGAGGCAACCGGGCCCGCCCTTGCTCGGTTATCCCTGGCTGGTAGCTCCCTACCCCAACAAACCAGGGATCAAAGCCCTCGCCAAGAGGCAACTGGGCCTGCCCTTGCTCGGTTATCCCTGGCTGGTAGCTCCCTACCAAACCAGGGATCAAAGCCCTCGCCAAGACGCATCGGGCAGTAACCCTGCTCGGCCAGTCTTTAAGAATCAAAGCCCTCGCCAAGAGGCACCGGGCAGTAACCCTGCTCGGCCATCCTTAGTAGGCCACTTACGACCCCTCCCACGCTAAGGATGAAAAGCCCTCGAAAAGAGGCAACCGGGCCCGCTCTTGCTTGGTTATCCCTGGCTGGTAGCTCCCTACCCCAACAAACTAGGGATCAAAGCCCTCGCAAGAGGCAACCGGGACCGCCCTTGCTCGGTTATCCCTGGCTGGTAGCTCTCTATCCAAACAAACCAGGGATCAAAGCCTTCGCCAAAAGGCACCGAGCAGCTACCCTGCTCGGCCCCGTCCTTAGTAGGCCACTTACGGCCCCTCCCGCGCTAAGGATCAAAGACCTCGCCAAGAGACACCGAGCAGGGTATCCCTGGCTGGTAGCTTCCCTACCCCACAACGCCAGGGATCGAAGCCCTCACCAAGAGGCAACCCTGCAGCTACCCTGCTCGGCTATCCCTGGCTGGTAGCTTCCCTACCTCACAACGTCTGGGATCGAAGCCCTCACCAAGAGGCAGCCCTGCAGCTACCCTGCTCGGCTATCCCTGGCTGGTAGCTTCCCTACCCAACAACGCCTGGGATCAAAGCCCTCACCAAGAGGCAGCCCTGCAGCTACCCTGCTTGGCTATCCCTGGCTGGTAGCTTCCCTACCCCACAACGCCAGGGATCGAAGCCCTCACCAAGAGGCAGCCCTGCAGCTACCCTGCTCGGCTATCCCTAGCTGGTAGCTTCCCTGCCCCACAACGCCAGGGATCGAAGCCCTCATGAAGAGCCAGCC
Organism: Agapanthus africanus; assembly: GCA_030015575.1. Lineage (NCBI taxonomy): Eukaryota > Viridiplantae > Streptophyta > Magnoliopsida > Asparagales > Amaryllidaceae > Agapanthus > Agapanthus africanus. The sequence continues at coordinate 721,645,322 of CM057337.1, forward strand.
CTGCAGCTACCCTGCTCGGCTATCCCTGGCTGGTAGCTTCCCTACCCCACAATGCCAGGGATCAAATCCCTCACTGGGAGGCACCGGGCAGCAACCCTGCTCGACCATCCTTAAGGACAAAAAGCCCTCGCCAAGAGGCACCGAACAGCTACCCTGTTCGATCATCCCCCGCAGGAAATTCAATACCTTAAAACTCTAGGGATCGAATCCCTCGCCTAGAGGCGCCAGGCAGCAGACCCTGCTCGGTCGATCATCAGCATGCCTCTCCAAGCTTCCCACGCTAAGGAACATGACCTCACCAAGAGGCATCCGGTTCTACGTCTACGCAATCTCCACCTCGACTTCGGGGCCATGGAGATACCGCCTTCGCACCGGACCGGTCTTTATGCACTCGGCAAATGAACAGATTCAACTCGATGTTTGATCGCTAGACAAAGAACTGACATAAAGCGAAGGCAGTGCTGCGCAAATACGAGTGCTTACCGACAAAAGGAAAACTTGAGCACAAACACTACTGCAAAAACAAAAATCTTTAATCACAAAGTCAAAGTTTTTACGAACGTACCGTGGGCTCCCCAGCCTTACAAAAAAAAATCCCCGAAGGCCTACAAAATACCCGACGCAAAAGAAGGAAAAACATGAGGACATGGGGCTTCAGGCCTCAGGGCCGGGCGCAACCTTGGGAAGCCTAGCGCCCACCATAGGAGCCTCGGCGTCGCCCTCGTCGGGTATCTCCCCGGGGACGTCCTCCTGCTGGTCATCCCCTCGGGGATATTCAGCTCGGAGCTCTTCGTCAGCGAACTTCGGCATCCGAGCTTTGACGGCGTCAAGGGCCTCATGCCAGATGGCAGTGGTAGCCGAGGCTAGGACGGTGTAGAACTGTTTCGACTTTTGGAAGTTCTCCATTGCCTTCGCCGGTCTGAGGTCGGCTCGCTTCGCCGCCTCTACCGCAGCCTCCAACTCCTTCCGGTGGGCGCTCGCTGACTTCTTCATGGTGCCGACGAGCACCTTGGAGTCCTAAAGTTTGGCCTCGGCGGCCTGGACGACCTCGCGGAACCTGGCGACCTCCTGCTTCGAGGTCGCCACCTCCTGCTTTGCGGCGGCCGCCTTCTGCTTCGCGGTGGCCGCTTCCTGCTTCGCGGCGGCCGCCTCCTGCTTCCCGGACGCCACCTCACCCTCAAGGGCAGCGACCCTCGCCATCGCCGCCTCCAGCTCCCGCTTCGAGTTCTCCCCCAGCGAGGAAAGCTCGCTCGCGGCTCGCATCGCCGGGGTTATCTCCTCCTCCTCCATCCGGACGACGAGAGCGACGTGCTGGAGAACCTGAAGAAATTAGAGGAGGGTCAGAAAGAAAAAGGAGCACCAAATCTCATGAATGATGAGACGCTTAGGAATTGAGTGAGGTACGAGCACTAACCTGCACGACCTCTTGGGCGATGGACGCCATTTGTGCCTTCAGTGTCCCCCCAGGGACCTTGCCCCTGGCCGACCTCTCAATGTCGGACAGCAAGCTGTTAGCGACGGAGAGCCCCGAGGGCACCTCAAAGCGGAGCTCCCCCTCGTCCACCAAGATCGGGGAGGCCGAGGTCCGCGGGACTGCGTGGGGGAACCTCTTGAGGGCTGACGGCGGAGGGCTGGTCTCTACCTCCGAAGCCGGGGCCTCCTGCCCCCGAACCCTCTTTCGGCTCGGCGCCTTGCTGGGCCCCGGGGCGCGATCCGCATTCGAGCCCTGGGGCAGGAAGGCTGCTAGGGGAGCCGGGATCAACGTCTGACGAGAAGAGCTACCCCCTCTAGCCTTCGACCCCTTCTTCGGCTTGCGCATGACCGCTCGAAGGTAGCTCAGGTCCATGGGTTCTGCACAAGGCAAGGTACAATGAAGTTAGCAACACAAGTAAAAATGAAAATAAACGCAAGCCTAACAGAACGCCTACGAGCTCCTAACTTACCGGCGAACTGGGCGGGGCTGAGCCCGGCCCAGCTAAGGGCCCGCTCAGAAAGCAGCATGTCAGCCCGGGGAGTGGGCTCCCACTCCGCCACTCTCACAGCGTCGGGGTCGTTGGACGGGCTTCCCCGCCGGCACCTATCCCTAAACCACTGGGTGGGCACGGGCCAGTCCTCACCTTCCGGCGGCCCGACGAAGAAAAACTTCTTCTTCCAATCATGGATGGAAGAAGGCAGGGCAACGACACCCGACCAGGGTGCACTCCCCGGTCGTTTCCTAAAAGAGAGATAAACCCACCTCGGGTCGCCCGCGTGGGTGCCGGGGTGGCCTTTGTAAACTAGAGAGGAGGCGAGGATGGACAAACTAAAAGGAATCATCAACAACTTCAAGCGGACCAGGAACCCAAAAAGAATCCTCCATGAGTTCGGCACTACCTGGCCCGGGGCTAGCCTAAAGTAATTTAGCGCCCTAACAATCTCGAGAGAGAAGGGCAGGCGCATTCCGGCCCAAAAAGATTCTAGATACAAGGCAATCTCTTTACCCCGTACCTGATCCGCCCTCTCTCCTTCCTCGGCCAAACGTAGAGTGTAACCGGACAGGATATGGAAACGAGCCTAAGCGGTGGCAAGCTCGTTCTCGTACCTCACCAAGGATGTCACGCCAGGGGCGTCCGCCACCTCCGCTCTGAGATCCGCCCCTGACACGCGACCCCGGGAAGAAGATCTGACCCTAACTCCCCGGGAAGGCTCCGACTCGGCGGAAGGAACCCTAGAATCTACTCTGACGACTTCTACAGACCCCTCAAAGGAAGACATCTAACCTGATGGAGAAGTCCTCGGAAACGCAGAAATCCGACCTAAGAGGAGAGCGCCGAGTTTACAAGATCAAGAGTGAGGGAAATATAAAGAGAGATGGGCCCTGAAGCGGACCCCACCCCTATTTATAGCCACCAGCGTCCTCATCCAACGGCGACAGTCGATTCCCGCCAAAACAACTCTTCGCATTCGATGACCACGATCGCTCCACCTGTTGCACGCGCATTGGCCGGATCCTATCAGACGCCCGAGGTCTGCGGCCCGTCGTGCCAGCCAACCAGCGCTTGGCACGTGGTCTGTTGCTTCAGCAAAAGTACGCGTGATCCGGCGCACCCTCTTTAATGCAGATATCTCTCCCTGATTCGCTGACATCATCCAGAAAATACAACGGATTATCCGGGGACACGCCTGACGATATCTTCGAAAGGAAGCTCACCTCGGGTGACCCGGCAGACCACTCTCGACCCGACCCATCAGCTGGTCGGGACGAGAGTGGGGGGCTAATGATGATGCTCGATATCGGTGATCTCCCAGATCATGACAGTGGCAGATGACGTGTCCCGGGGCTCATAAGAAAGGACCTACAGTGGCCGACCAGACCACTCCCGTGCCCGTCCTACAAGCAAACGCTGGCTCACCTCCGAGCCCCTGCACAATTGGTCTCCTTGGCCTACCAGCTCATCTCCGAGATACAACAGAACCAAGATACCTCGGCTCTCCCGCTCGACCCGAGCTCTCCCGCTGAGGTCATCTTCCTCGGTCTCATTGACCGACCGACGGCACCGCTCACAGGCGCAACCGCCACCCCGCGAATCACGCCATGCGCGAGATATCCGCCGGCCACATCCCACGTTCCACGCCATCACGATCCCCCATTAACGAGTCTGTCTTGCCATTAATTGGAGGTCCCGCTCATCACGCGGGCATGACGTAGGGAGCGTAACTGCCGGCGTGATTCTCGCGCCTGTCTTGCCTGCTGCCACCGCTATATAAACCCCTCTTTCAGACGGTCCAAATAAGCCATTTTTTACTCCACTAAGCCGTTACTCTGCTCGGATCTCTAGTCTAACTTGATCGTCAGAGGTCCTCGGTGGTACAACCATCCCGGGACTTCTTTGCAGGTAGCTCGGCGACCACAACCTCAAACCCATTGAGATCCACATGCTTCAGGAGCGACAGCCGCCAGATCCAATCTCAGCCATCCATCGCCGCCATCTGCAGATCAACAGAAGGTAACATCTTGGCGCGATACAGGTCGCGTCAGTTGGACACTAATTTTCTCCTTTTAACTACTTTAATATTCATAACATAGAAAGTTTTTGGTAAAGATGTGCTCCCCCCCTCCCCCAAATCATATTTGCTTATATTAACTGCATTGGAGATGAATTCTAATCGTTTAAGCATATAAACAACAAACAATCTTTTATGTCTAGAAAATTTATATCATCCATGCATAAAGTTTTGGAAAGTATAACTCGCAAGAATAATAATGAAAAGAGGCCCTAAAATATTGTTCATCTTACTTTTCTCATGATTAGTATGACAGGTATCCCACAAGATAATCGTGTGTCGATTACTTATATAATCTCTATATATTAGTTTTGTGATAGATTTATTTGCTTCATGAGTTCTTAGACATTCATATTCATGCAAACTAAACAAGAAATATACAAATTGTGTCTATTAGTGATATGTTGGAGGAAATCATTTACTTTAAAAGTGTTTACAAATTAAACTCTTCTATATTCAAGTTATGATTTTTCCTCGCCCATCATTTATATTGAGATCAATTTAGTCGCGTCTTTTCATACTCTCAAATAATGAACTCTAGTCTAGCCTTGATACAATTAACCCGAGTCCAGCCTTAGCAATCTTTTTCTGTCATACCGTCTTAACTCCTTTAGACTATAGAAAATCGAAGAGATTCAAAGTACTGTAGTAAAAAATCAAAATGACATGATGAAATGATTTCCTTTATTTTTCAAAGATTGCGGCAAGAATATTCGCTTTATTTTCTTTTTCTATTTGTATAATTTTAAGTTTTTAGAATTGTAGTATAGTTTATGTTGCAGATTGGATGGGGTTTCCGAAGTTTGATGAAGAAATAATTTATTTTTTCTCTAAAACTGAAAATTATGCATTTTCCCCCAAGTTTTCTATTTTTCAGCTGCAAACAAAATCTGTTAATCATCATAACTATCAATGGAGAAGGATAGGGGAGGGCGAGGCTAGGGCAGCGGCAAGACGGTGACGATAGCATTAGAGGAGGATAATGGCGGCTAGGGTTAGGGTTAGGTGCATGAAGAAAAGGGTATTTTTGAGTTTTTTTATTTTTATTTTTTGCAATGTTTGGGATGACAATGCAGTTAAGTTATGATGCTGACGTGGTAAAGAAGTGACACCATTTGTAATGACGTGGCACCATAGCCATGACAGTTTTATGTAGATAGAAACCTTTTGGTAGCCAAACCATAATTTAGGAGTTTTATAGACATAAGGAATGTAAATACTAACTCCCGAATTTTGATTTTTACCTTTGCAACTGTTGGATATGCATGCTCCAAAAGCATGTATTGTATAGGATACTAGGAATATATATGTACAGGATAATCTTGCTCAGTTGTATATACTATATTATTTGAATTGTCTTTGTTTTAATATGTGTTTCTATCTCTTGTTACTTTATATAGCTTACACATATTGATACGGACTCGATACAGTGGTATAGTATTATGGTTTGAGTTTATCTTAACATATGCATATGTTATACTCAATATCACATATGGCGGATATATGTTGATAAAACCCGTAGGATTTTGCTTGGGTACCAGCGTTATGATGGCGGTCATACTGGTGGGAGCTGAATGGTCCATAAGCACATCTTTAAATGTCATAAGTCGCAGGAGTATCGAGACCGGATATCGATACTCCAGAGTAGACTTGTGTATACATTTCTAGACCCCGAAGAAGGGTGGTGGTTGGTCCCACAGTTATTTGTGTGATCACCTAAGATTGTATATAGGTGCTCACTGGGGGTGAGTACACTGGGCGGACTCGCTAAGAATTTCTAGATCGTATTATACCTATCGTCAGATAGTGGTTCTCAGATGACATGAGTATAGGTTAGTCTTTAGATCTAAGATCATCATTTGTCTCATGTGAGTTCCCATTGTGCTTTGATCACTACCCTACCACGGCTCTACTGAGTCGTGCAAATATGTTTTGGTTGGGTACAGTCCTGAGCCACATGGAGTCAGTGAGTGATTGTCAGTGATTCATCTCTCCCGGTATTGGGAGTCGATATCGCACTGTGTCCGGTTGGCCAGAACCATAAGAGCTTAGCCAAGGTAGATGAGATTTACTGATGATTAGATCAGTAGTTTCTCGGATTGGTCCTGAACCAAATCGACACGACTTATCAGGTTATTAGGGGTCTGACGCTTACCATTCCGCTAGACCCGGTATGCGATACTCTTAGACGAAGAGACCGGACCGTACGAAGATTGTCACAGATAAGCTCAGTAGGGGTTCGGATGAACTTGCTCGTTGGCCTTTTTTGTGACAGGTACCTGGATAGCCATTACGTACAACTAGTGCCGCTGACGTGCTTATGTTTAAACCCACTGCCAGTATACTGTCGAGTCTTTAGAGTCCCACACAGAGGGTTTCTTTGATAGAGGCGAAAGGATGTGGTGGCCGTATATTTATACATGCAGGTTTTCGATCGAATGATAATACTAACCGGCTTAAGATTAAGCCGGATTATTAAATCAGGTATTGATTTAATAATTTACATATATGCATTTTGATATGTATATTCAAGTGTCATCTAGGTTTCCTATCGAACTGGGTTCCGATCGAATGATAATACCAGCCGGCTTGGGATTAAGCCGGATTATTAAATCAGGTATTGATTTAATAATTTACATATACATATTTTGATATATATATTCTAGTGTTATCTAGATTTTCGATTGGACGGTTGATAATACCAGCGGGCTTTGGATTAAGCCGGTTTGTTAAATCAGATATTGATTTAATACTAGTATTATATTAATAGTATTATTCTATCTTTTGGGTATTCGTATTTTGGTACGGATACGGATATGAATATACAGTAGAAAGTATTTACTCAAGATGTTGGCTATAGTGCCCTCAAGGAAATTATTGAATCGCAGGTATGCGATTGCGATGATTGAGAGAGGACCTATACAGATAGAACAATCTTACTCAAGATGATAGTATACTATCTGGTTTGTCTTTATCATCATGTACATATTTTATATGGTATTACAGTCACTATTACATGTTGATAGAGCTCATAGGATTCTTGTTTGACTACCAGCATTATGATGGCGATCATATACGTAGGAGCTGGGTGGTCTATAAGCACATCCTTAAATGTCCCTAGTCGTGGGAGTTTCGAGACTGGGCATCGATACTTCAGAGTAAACTAGTGTATACTGATCGAGATCCCGACGAGGAGCGGTGGCCAGGTCTCACAAGCTATTGGTGTTAGTTTGTTCACCTAAGATAGTATACAGGTGCTCATTGGGTTATGAGTACACTGGACGGACTCGTCGGGAACCTGCTAGTTGGTACTATACCTATTGTCAGATAGCAGTTTTCAGGTGACATCTGTACAGGTTAGTCTATCGACCTGAGATCGTCATTTGTCTCGTGTGAGTTCCCATTGTGTTTTGATTACTACCCTACCACGGTTCAAAAGAGTCGTGCAAACAGGTTTTAGTTAGGTACAGTCCCGAGCCACATGGAGGCAGTGAGCGGATCGTCGGGGATTCGTCTCTCCCGGTTTTGGGGGTTGATGTCGTGCAGTGCACGGGTGGCCATCACCAGAAATCCTTAGCTAAGGCAGTCGAGAATGACTGATTTGGATCAGTAGTTTCTCAGTTGGTGATAGGCTTCATACCGACACAAAATGTCGCGTTATTAGGGGTCTGAATTTATCCACCCCCTTAGACTCGATATGCGATACTCTTAAACGAACAGACCGGACTGTACGGATATTATCACGGACAGGCTCAGTAGGGGTTCGAATGAGTTTGCCCGTCGGTCTTCTTTCCGCTTAATACCTAGGTAGCCGTTACGTACAGCTAGTGCCGCTGACGTGCTTGTGGTTAAATCCACTGCCAGCGTATTGACGAGTCTTTAGAGTCCTATATAGAGGGTTTCCCTGCTTCGGGCGAAACGATGTAGAGACCGTATGGTCTTACGACAGGGTTCGATTATATACGTGCACTTGTGCACGTATCATGATTCGGACGGATAATACTAGTGAGTTTTGGTTTAAACAGGATTCTAGTATTATATTGTTGGATTATTTCGTCTTTTTGTATTCGTATTTTTCGGAATACGGATACGGGTATGTATATACAGATGAGGGGTATTCTTGTAATTTATTACAAGGTGCTTCTAGAAGATGACACCTCATATATTTTTAACCATTTTGGATTAAATGGTTAATGAGATGGAGGATGAGGTGTTTATTGCATTAATTGATGGTATGGCTTTGTAGTGACTCATGGTTACTATTCAAGCATGCTTGATATTTATTTTGTTGTGAGATATTTTGGGGCCTTAAGATATTTTGTTGACTTGAGATATTTTGTGTTGACTTAAAATGTTTTGGAGACTTGAGATATTTATGTAATGCTTCATTATTGCTCACAACACTTAGCCATTTTTCTTGAGTTGCCCCACACTCTCATCCTCAAGCTTCTTTTTCTACCTCCACCCTTCAAGTCTCATGTGTTGAGAAACCTAGGGTGTTATGAGACAAATTAATCCATTACTACACTCTACATCCTTTAGGCTATCTAGTTTAGCGAACTAGATACCCTAGTTATCTCGGCTATTGAGGTAGGAGCTCGGAATACAAATCCTCAGGTGGATCATCTTCGATGGAGGGAGACCGGAGATCAAGCTTGATCATGGAGGCCTCTAGGAGCTTGAGATGATGGTTAAAGACCAAAGGACACGGATTATTCGGTATAACCTTTCTAAACTCCTTTTATGTATGCTAGCTTTAGGTTTATGGTCGATCCGTATGTCGGGTTGTTCTAGCGCCAGTTTTGAAAATTTTTGTTCCGCATTCGGCCACGGTTTGATGGCCAGGATGCTGGTATAACCCAACATGGTATCAGAGCCAACCCATAAACCCTATACTAGCAGTTTAAACGACGTTTAAAGTATCAAAACCGAAACAACTCCGAAACAATACCCTATATATTCCAGTTTCTGTCGATTTTAAATTGGTCTTCAAAAATTATTTAAATAATTGCAGAAGACTATTATTGTGACAACTAGAACACCTACCAAAAACAAGACCCTAACTCCTTAGTACGGCCGACGAGACCGGCCAAAAACCCGCCATCGCCGGTTTTCTTAAGAAGTTGGGTCTTGGGTTTTTGCCTGTGTTCTAATATCTGGAATATTGGTTATATGGTATTGTTTGTTTTTCCCAGATTGCATCTTTTGTTATCTTTTGTTTAGGGGCAATACGGAGTATTTCGAAGTCGCTATTTTTAACACTGTTTAAAAGTTTTTCAGTACATCCATTACTATCTGCGACCGTGAATGTCATTAGAACGGTATAACTTATTTAACTGCTATATATTCTTTTAGACGGGTTTGCGAACATGACATTCACGTTGATGTTCTGTGTTGTGCTGAGGTTGTGGTTGGATCGTCGTAGTGGATAGCCAGTGGTGCAATGATAGTTGTATAGTTCATATTCATTTGTATATTTGATATTGCGGGGCGAGCGTCCGACATATGAACCGCCGTCTCTTCCAGTTTGTATAATCTTTTTTATTGGGGCATGACCGGGTTGAGCTTGATGTCACCCTTGTACATATATTTTCTTTTCTGTACTAGAATTACCTCGCGGTGGAGTGCTCGAATAGCCGGGTTCTAGAGGACAATGGGCTCGTATCTCATGGCGTTGAGACGGAGGGGGCCTTACTCTAGAATTGGCGGGCTATTCGCCGCACTCGTAGGGGGTATAGGTTAACCCACGGTGGGGTGCCTAAGTTACCGGATTCTGTGAAGTGCTGGGTGGCTTATTCATGTTGTTGATTGGGGTTGCCTCGCTTCTGGGATTGGCGGGTAACTTACCGCACTTGTAGGCGTCTAGGTTTTCATTGCACAGGCTATCCACACGACAGAGAACGTCGGGTCTCATTTGCGGCTCAAGTGAAACCCGAGGCTCCAGAATTATCCACCATTCTGTGTTGCTTGCTGAAATTCTGTGATGTTGCTTTATATCATGCCTGGGACGAATGCTATATATATTTATATATATACTAGTAGATACTGTATATGTTTTGCACCCGCTCTAGTTCAGCCCCCGCTCTGTCGTTAGTTAACCTAACGAGTGATGACGGGGCCCAGTGGCGAATGCGGATGGCATATACGTATATTGTATTTTCGTTCTTTTCTGGTGTGATATGTTTAATTGATGGGACTGCATTAATTCCGATTAATGCAAGGAAAACAAACCTATATATATGATGTTGTTGGAATCAAGTTTTTTCAAAAACTGACATTACAGACGTTCTCTTTTGCTTTGCACAGTGATATTCGGTTATGAATATCCAGCATCTCATTCGACGAGGAAAGAGCCGAGATCCCTTCACCGGGAGTGACCTCTTTAGCAAAATTTTACGTCATCGTAATAACTTCACTATAGTCGATTCTTTTGCTTTGTATCGTGGTATTCAGTTTGGAATATCCTGCATCTCATTCGACGAGAAAAGAGCGAGATCCCTTCACATGGAGTGACCTCTTTAGCGAAAGTTTGCACCACTATATATTTGTAAAACCACTCGGTTCCTTCAACGATATAAAGTTCATTACGTTAAAGGTTTTTCGCCAAAAACCAGCCGTAGCCCTCTGCCGTTTCGAATAAGTAGCGCATAGTATTCATGCGGTGTTTGTTGGTCAAAGTTAAGGCATCGTCAATGGTAGTTGTATGTTGCTTATGGTAAATGCATTGGTAAATGCATTGGTTTAGGATAGTCGTACCGCTTTATTGGCCAAAGTCAAGGGTGTGTGCGGGTAGGTCTAAATTAATCAGGATAATGATGGGTAGAACTTAACTTGCGTATTATGATTTTTTGGCAAAAGTCAAGGTCATAAGCGCTTAGGGTAAAAACCACATCGGGAGTTTCAAACATACAAGAAACTTGCCAGGCATGCGCATACCTTCTGGAGTGTGGTGACTTGAGTGGTTTCCATCAAGTTATCATGCGATGATAGTTGGATCCCGATTCCCACTGATGAGTAGGTGTTACTTCTAGGGTGATTTTAGATGATCCCGACTAATTCTCTTTTTAGGGTTTGAGGGAGAATTCGAGGAAACAGTGGGAGCCATCTTGATTAGATAAAATGATTAACCAATCTAATCTAAGTTAGAGTGCACGTTGAGTGTTTATTTTCTCTCTCTCTCTTTGGCAGCGACCATGGTCTGACCCTAAACTAAAACTCATGAACCAAGTTAACCGAACCTTCTTAAAATACTTTGGCTTTTGGATTGTCATGGAGTCACATATATCATTACGAACTCGAAGGAACTTGTTCCGGTTCGAGGATGGATTCTGGTTCAGAAGAAATAGAATAGGATTATTCGGTTGTCTTTTCTCTTTACCTTCTCTCAGATTGCGAGGGCTCCTGGTATTAGGAGAGTACACCTATTGCGTTTATTGGATAGTCTTCTTCCAAATCTTAGGCTGGTGCCAAAAGGTGGGGAAGGAAGAAAACTAATTAGCCTAAGTATGGTGTACAAAAGGTAATAAGTAAAGACATATAAAGGGATTAGAGTAAGGGCAAAGGAAATTGCGACTACTATCATTGACGACAAAACCGTGTATACCCCTGCCACTCCTACATCCACTTTGGATTTCTCCAGAACACTTCGTATCACTACGAAAATCCATAATACTTGGATATGCCATCGTATAGTTACATACGAACTCGAAGTAACTTGTTCCAGTTCGAGAATGGATTTTGGTTCTGGAGAAATAGAATAGAATTATTCAGTTGTCTTTTCTCTTTACCTTCTCTCAGGTTGTGAGGGCTCCTGGTATTAGGAGAGTACACCTATTGTGTTTATTGGATAGTCTTCTTCCAAACCTTAGGCTGGTGCCGAAGGGTAGGGAAGGAAGAAAATCAATTAGTCTAAGTATGGTGTACAGAATGTAATAAGTAAAGACATATAAAGGGATTGGAGTGAGGGCAATGAAATATATGGTTACTGTCATGAATCTGGATAGTGGAAGAGGCATTATTAAAAATACCTGGATACCCCTTTGAAACATTTTCATGTTTCAGTTTTTACTGCGCAGTGTTAATTGAAAACAGTTTTCCCAATAAGATTCTGAGTCCAGGGTATATATTTACCAGCTTTAATTCTCACATCTGTATAATGTTAAAGATGATGAGTGGGAGTAGAATATTGGGAATTGGGTGATTATATACTCATTATATCGGAATTCTTTGTAATTGGTGATATTTGAGGAAATCAGTTGGGTTTTACCTGACGGCAAATATTTGGTTTTGAATATCCGTCGTTATGCACCAATTTCAAACTGATATATCTGTACGTTTATTTTATAAAGTGAGATATAATCTTTTGAAATTATGTCTATGAAATTTACCTATATTACTTGGTGATTAGGTAAGGAGTATTCAACAACGGTGTAATTCTTCTTAACCATAGTACAGTTTTTCAACTTACGACACACAGGGTTTGAGTTGTTAGACTCAGTGGACTTATACAAAGTATTGTATGTTGTCCAATATCCATTAGGACAAAAGGGTTGGTACTCGTACTATATTCTGTTTACTCTTGACTTCTTTAGTTTTAGACAAGTATTTCGTTGAAATACAGGATCCAAATTTTGAGAAGTTATAGATATAAGAATAAAGTAGAGAACCACATGCTGCAAGTATTAGGATTCTTCAAGATAATCGAAGATGTAAATACTTGTGTTATGTATTCCATTGTAAGTAATAGTTTCGAGAACTTGCTTCTCTCTCAGGTTACTCATGCGTGGATGCATTCCTTGATGAGTAATGATGCTTGGCCTCCTTCCATTTAGCTGATATGCACTAGAGACAGCTGCATGATTTTTGAATCTGGTTCCAATTAAATTAGTGCCTTTGTTTCCATATTGGATATATAGAATGGATTCATATCTTAACGATGTTAAGGTATATGGAGCTGTCCGGTTGATGCTTAAAACTAGAATCCGGATAAACTCTAGGCACGTTTTAGTAATGGCAGTTTGTTGGTTATCCCCGGTTTTGACGAGGGTTAACTTTCTACCATCAGGAAGATCAATAGTTATATTGTTCTTGACTCGCCACCAGTTTTAATAAAATGGATTCTTTTCAGAAAACATTAGTGGGAGTATGGTAGAACTGGAAGTGATTCCAGAACCACAAATGATTACTGAAAATTTAATAGAACCTAAACATTCAATTGGTTTCGACGATCCATTAACCACTCCGCAGATTTGGTGGGTAACTTCAGACACCCGAGAGGTACTTCGATATCCTCAAAGACGGTGACAGGGAGGTTTATGATTACCCAAATTTGTCATTGCTGCTGTTCTAGACTATAAGACCTGGCAGGAGAATGAGTATAAAGTCATTCTAAATTAATTTTAGAAAGTGCACGTGTATATGACTATACCAGAAGGTTGTTGTAGTCAATGGCGCAAGCATAGTGGGCAAGTAGCTTATGTTTATTTATATACTAAACCAAGTATAGTGGAAATAGATCATCTATTTTTGATATGATAGTCATAGGTTTTGACTTCATCAGATTAGGAGATGGATCTGGTAAGAGGTAGTAGAGAGTGATGTCCAGGTATTTGGATGACATACACTTGATAGGGAGAGATCTTACTATACTACGATCGATTATATACTGTGGTTGTTACAAGGTGTTTCTCTACATACGATCTGAATAAAATATCAGGGATTCTGGTCAGTAGATTTATGGTTTTGGATCTAGATTTGGGAAGTGTCCCAATTTGGGTACTTTGACATTATTCTATAGGTGTTTTAGAATGGACGACTCCTGGCGTAGTGGTGTACCCACAGGTGATGGAGTCACCCTCTCTAAAGAGTGTAAGGTGTTTTTCGTCACCCCATTGAGATGGGAATACGCGCATGCTAGTCAGGCGCATTACAGATTCCCCCTGCCTAGGGTAAGCTGGGGTTTATTGATTGTGGGGATCCGAATCTTCGGCAACGGCAGACTAAGCTGCCGTTAATTACCCCTCGCCTTTGGAACGAGAGAACCTCCAATCAACAGGTCAAACAGGTCGTGCGAACTCAATGTGCAGTATTGTGTTTTGAAGGGATTTTGGATATATCGGGGGCCCCGCAGAGTTTTTACGGAGGTCCCGCTATCCGGATAGTGGGCTGGGGGTCAAGGGGGCTAGCAGCCCCCTTGGTGGGGTGTGGGGTAGCGCCCCGTTAGAAATTTTTTCTAATAGGGACAGTGTTGTGGAGTATGTGTATGTGTATATACATATATAAAAGTAAAAATAAAAGGGGAAAAAGCGCCTAAAGGACGCGTGGGGCAGAGCGCCTGCGCCTCACGTGCCTGTCACGTGGGCACTGGGCGCCAGAGCGTCAGCGTCCCCACGTGCCTGGCACGAGGGCGCTGGGCGCCAGAGCGCCAGCGCCCCACGTCCCTGGCACGCGGGCGTTGGGCGCCAGAGCGCCTGCGCCCCACGTGCCTGGCACGCGGGCGCTGGGCGTCAGCAGCAGAAGGGACTTGGTCCCAACACGGGGAGCTGTACTCCCGATTTGACTTTTGGCGTTGAACTCCTGATTTCTTTCTTCTTTTTTTATGGAGTTAAACTCCCAGAAACTTTAATTTGTGGAGTTAAACTCCAAGAAATCTTTGTAAGTGCTCAAGGGAACCCCTTTCTTCTCTCTTAATTCTTGGATCTTTCCCAAAATGGAATCTTTGGAGATGGGTCTCATTCCTCCTCTTCTGTTGGCCGAATCTTGGAGAATAAGAGGGGTGAGATTTTTAAAATCTCCCCTTTTTGAGATCTAATAGGATATCTAAGCTCCCCTTTGTGAGTTTTGTGGTGAAAAATTATTTAGTTTTGTAAAAGGAAGAGTAAATCTCTTGATTTAATTCAAATGAAAGAAGAAGGTTTAGAACTTTGAGGAAGGAGAAGGAGGCACAGACCTTAATTTTTTTTTTGAGAGAAAAAAAGATCTTGAGATATTTTCATTATTTTTGCCTTTATAAGTTATACACTTTACATATAGCCCCTTGGGCTTTACAAAATGGTATTTTTCCCACCCCATACCTCATGTGCTATTTATTTTTGCACATAAGCCGTGGGCTTTACAAAAATTTGGTTTTATTCCCATTTTCCTTACATTTATTCATGGAAATAGAAATAAAAAAAAGAAATACACCAAAAATTATTTATTACAAAAAATTTATTTCTGCATGGGGGGAGGCCGGCCGCTTCATGTTCGGGCTCGACCCGGGCATTGGCCCACTTGGCTTGGGGTTGACTTTGATTTTGACTTGGCCAACCGGGGTGTAAATTTTGACCCCAACAAATTGCCCCCCATCAATAAATGCACACCACATATGTGGGTTGTGTGCATGAAATTGATGGATCTTCTTTCGTGTGGAGGTCGACTCCATTTTGACGACGTAGAGGTCGATGCTGCCCTTTTTGCGACTTGGACGGTCGGTTCTTCTCATTTTGCGACTTAGACGGTCGGTGCTGCCATTTTAGCGACTTGGACGGTCGGTTCTGCCATTTTAGCGACTTGGACGGTCGGTGCTGCTCTTTTAGCGACTTGGACGGTCGGTTATGCCATTTCAGTGACTTGGACGGTCGGTGCTGCCCTTTTTGCGACTTGGACGGTCGGCTCTACCCTTTTTGCGACTTGGACGGTCGGTTCTTCCCTTTTTGTGACGTGGACGGTCGGTGCTGCCCTTTTTGCAACGTGGACGGTCGGCTCTGCCCTTTTTGCGACTTGGACGGTCGGTTCTGCCCTTTTTGCGATGTGGACGGTCGGTGCTTGATTTGACTTGCTCCGCTTCTTGCGGTATCAGGGATTGGATTTGACTTGCTCCGCTTTCTGCGGTGTCAGGGTTGAATTTGACTTGCTCCGCTTCTTACAGTGTCGGGATTTGATTTGACTTGCTTCCGAGGTGGAGCTTGATTCCTCCAGGGAAGTTGTTGGTTGTCTTGCTGATTGTGATTTGGGTTGACATCAGCACCGCTACACTGGAATATGGTACCAGGAGCGAATCATCATCTGCCATGATAGGATTTTCCTCGTTCCCAGTTTAACGACTTAGGGGTCATCTATTCCCAGTTTAACGACTTAGGGGTCATCTGTTCCCAGTTTTAACGACTTAGAGGTCAATTGGATTGGAGTTTGGGATTATGTGGTTAGGGTAGGCATCAGCGTTGCTAACACTGAAGCACATGTGCCAGGAGTAATTCATCATTTGCCTTTTCCTGTTGGGGAGCGATGGCTTAGGAGACAGGTTTAGGTCCCTATCACCTAAGGCTTTTCAATTTTATGAGCCGTAAGGGTCCCATAAAAGCATTTTCTCCCTACGAGTCGAAAGGATCTCGTAGGTGTACTTTCTCCATAGGAGTCGTGAGGACTCCCAAGTGTGTTTTTCCTTCATGAGTCGTAAGGATCCCACGAAGGTTTTTTCTTACGAGTCGAGAGGATCTCATCGAAGGTTTTTTCTTACGAGTCGAGAGGATCTCATAAGTTTTTTCTCCTCATGTATCGTGAGGACACATAAGTGGGTCTTCCCAAATGGAGCATAATTCCAAGGGCGGAGACCGGCCGCGTGACTGGTGGTTGCTGTGGGCCATGGATGTGAGGATTATTTGAGCCCATGGATTGTATACGGTAGTCGATTTGGGGACCACCCGTAGGGCTGGGGGAATTTTAGGAAATTAGATTTTGGTTGGCGTCTGCATCGCTGTATTGGAATATGGTACCAGAAGCGACTCATCATTCGCCATTGGGACATTCAGGGATTTGAAATTTTGGTTGGCGTCTGCATCGCTGCACTGGAATATGGTACCAGACGCGACTCATCATTCGCCGTTTGGGAATTTGGGGTTTGAGTTTCATCAGCACCGCTAACACTGAAGTGTAATGTCAGGAGCGACTCATAATTTGCCGTTGCCCGTAGGGGAACGATAGCTCAGGAGACAAGTTTAGATCCCTATCACCTAAGACTTTTCAATTTTATGAGCCGTAAGGGTCTCATAAAAGCATTTTCTCCCTACGAGTCGAGAGGATCTCGCAGGTGTATGTTCTCTTTAGGAATCGTGAGAATTCTTAAGTGTGTTGTTCCTTTGTGAGTCGTAAGGATCTCACGCAGGGATTTTCTCCTCACAAGGTCGAGAGGACTTTGCGAGTGTATTTCATCTCTCTTTTTACGAGTTTGCGCCCTTTCGGATTTTCACAAACTCTTCGACAGTCCTGTTGTTTTTACTCACGGAGCCCTTTCGGGTTTTCATCCGTGCCCGTTTTGCTCATGGACATACCTTTTTTTTAGAATCTCCATTGCTGGTGGGACTTTAAATGTAGTCTCGCCGGTAGGACTTAGGAGAGATATGGGCCGTTCATGCCCGTGTATTGTATACGGTTTTACAGGATGTATGATCCAGACCGTAGGGCCGGTGTGCTCAATTCGCCTACGACTTGGAGTATTCACGCGTAGTATTTCTTGAGATATCGGTCATTGATGGGTGGCATGGGCCTTTCTCCCTCGGCATTTATCAGCTAGTAGGATCCTCCATCAACCACTTTCTCGATGACGTATGGTCCTTCCCAGTTTGGCTCGAATTTTCCCTTAGCATGTCGATTGAGTATGATCGGTCTTTTGAGGACCAACACCAATTCACATTTCTTGAAAGCGCGGAGACGGGTTATCTTGTCATAGGCCTGTGACATTTGGGCTCGGTATAGCTCCAGATTTTGCTGCACCATGAGCCTCTTTTCTTTGAGGGCGTCGAGCTCTTCAAGCCGAAGGAGCACGTTTTCCCCTCCGTCAACTCGTGTTGAACGACCATTCTTAAGCTTGGAACTTCGACTTTGAGGGGGAGGACCGCCTATACTCCGAAGAGCAATGAGTATGGAGTGGACTGAGTTGGAGTACGGTGTGTGGTACGATATGCCCACAACGTCTCGTGAAGTTTGAGATTCCAGTCTCTCTTATTGGCTGAAGTATTTTTCCTCAGGAGCTTGCATAGAGTCTTATTGAAGGTTTCGGCTAGGCTATTGGATCTTGGATTATAGATGGAGGAATATCTCCAGTCTGTCATGACCCGAAATAGCCCGTGACTGGCACTTGAATCATATGAAGTCTATAGGACCCCGTCTAATCCAAGTAAGCCAAAAGCCCAGAAATCTAAAACCTTTTTAAGTAATAAATAAGGAAAAACTAGTTTTAAAGAAGTAAAGAAAACATGTTTTAAATACAAGGTTTTTAAATAAGTAACCCGAATGTGCATTTTAAAAATGTATAGTCTTTTCTAAAAATTTCGGCAGAGTTTCCTTTGTAAAAACTGGCCCCGAACGGGGTACAACAAGAGTAATACATGTGCAATGATAAAAGGCATCCCCAAGCGGGAGCTAGCTCTTCGTCAATCGACGGTCACAACCACACAAACAATATGATATACAACGCCGAAGGGCGAGGATCAAAACTCAAAGAAAAATCAAAATACCATGAAAACCGTAATACTACTACATGCGACTCTAAGGTCGAAATAATACATCACTAGAGTCTAAGTCTAAAACAATATAAAAGTTTTTGGTTGATAGAATTTCTAGATACAATGAATAATATATATACAAGGGTGGTTCTGATGCAAGGAACCCACCTACCAAGCAAATCACCCGCAAAGGAAAGCAATGTGCCGGAAATGCTGCTATGGAACCTGTACGGCAAAACCCTGCAAGAACTGTGGCACAACGGGGGTGAGTTGCTATCTCGTGAATAGAAAATATCTACAAGCAGAAATCGTATGCATGACATAATCCTAAGTCAAAACGATCAGATATAATATAAACCTCAAAGGGTAAGTCTGAAGCATGATAAGGTGGCAATGTAACATCTAAACATGTAGGTAGTGCCAAGTACTCGTGCCAGTGCCTCAGGTAATAACATGTCATAAATATAAGGAATGTCTGCATGAAGTAAATATGATAAAGTATCAAAATGGATATCAATACACATATATTAGCGTCCCATTCCACTAATATTGGTGTAAGGGTATATATAACAGCGCCCTCATACCCTGTTATATATACAAATGAAGTATGATCAATGTAATCAAGGTCTGTATGTGATCAATGTCTGTATATATGTGGATCCCGTCCACCTGTCACCCAATGACAATAAGCATCATGCATGTAGATATGAGGATATAATCAAAAGCATGGAAAACATCATGAAAACTGTGCCCAGCATCGGCACGTAAATCCTCATATATCGGGCATCCGTCAGTCTGGGTCAACCCACGGGCTCCGTCTGCGGTATCGGTTCTCGGCCCCAGCAGTACGCCCATATCCATCTATCGACTCTGGTAAGTATCCTCCGGATAACCGCCAGGTCCAACCAATCACCGGTAGGTAGTAGTCTCTCTGCCAGGCTCACCGTCTATTGCACAGCGATCCGTTCTCGCCCTGGGGTACCATACCGGGTCCACCATGTACCCGCAATCGGCCTCATCCGCCTCCTCGAATCGGGTTTCACATGTCACTCTAGCACCGAGAAAACACATGGTGGACTCACTGAAATATCATATCAAGGGTAACCGGGTTTTTAAAACAATTACATATTTTCTTTTGAAATATCCATAGTTCCCAAATCCAGAAATATCATGGAAACAACATATCTCAATGCGTATAATCAAAAGCATGATATATGCGACATGTAAAAGAAATGCAAGCACATCTGTCTATCATGCAACCTGGAATAGTAATATGCACATATTGAGGGAAACCGCTCTTTTAAAATGAATCAGTTTTAAAGGGTATCTTGCGGTTCCCAAATCTAGAAATATCATCTATGTATGTGCAAACATGTATGTGTACCAGTATAAATATACAGTAAGTATGTATACAAGTATGCCATGCAAGGATCGTATCCTGAATGCAACAGTACTACAGTGTAGTGACATGGCAATTATCGATGATGAAGTGTGTGAGCCGGCAAACAGTGTACGTGGAACATATGCATCATCGATAATGGTGCTGGTGTCCTAACAGCATGATGGTAATATAGCAATAACATATGAAATGCAATGCGAATAGCAATGAAAATGCGGAATCGAATAAATCAACGCAACAGTGAAGAGTCTACCTCAATATGTATATGTCATGCAATTGTGCCATTTGAAATAAAACAAATCGGGGTTTTTAGCAAAATAAGGGCTACGGTGTTTTTAAGAAAGATACGTCCTTTGAAAATACTCGTAGAATCCCTTTACTTGTTTTTAAGATATTCCCGATTCGTCAGTTTTTGAAATAGGTATGACTCGAGTCTAGTCTAACATCTACTATACTAACTACTGATCTAACTATCAAGTCAATCGGGAGGGGTATGGAAACTACCTAAATCTGAGTCGATATATATGTAAATATAAATATAATAGTCGGTGATCCCGCCTCAATAGTATCGCGTACTATACCGTATATCATCTGACATTCTCGAGTCATGAGTGCCGATCAATCATCAATATACTGCTCGTACGGTAAATCGTCGTACGGCATCCCAATAGCTGGGTACGGGTCAATATCACATTTCTCTCATCACATATCATGTATCATTATCATCATATCACATAATCTGGGGTACTGATCTAAGTCTAGTACAAGTCGATACCATCTATATAAGTAAGAATGCGTGTGTGAAACACACGCCCAAAGGCCCGCCCAAAATCACATATCGTATCCCAAATACGAATCATATCACATCACCGATATCACGGCACTATGCCCAATCTCATCAACTCATCTCCAATGTTCTCCAATATCCTCATCATCACAGTATAAACATAGCAAATATGTACGTGTGTGCGTGTGGGTGTAAACCTATTCTAGGGTTCGCGACTAGGAACTACACTAGTTACTTCTAACCCTAATCTATGCATAGTACACCTAACACATCCTAGACAACCAAGTCACACATAAGCTATCATATATATAAATATAGTATATATGGTATACTAGACATCGGACTGCGGGGGTGCTATACGCCATCCACCCGACTTCTCCCCGTAGATATAAATCTACTCACCTTGCTCCTCGTGTTGCGATGCCGATGTCGGCATCTCAATCTTCAACGCCTCGACGTCACGTGGGGTACCTATAAGGATATCACAAACGCTAAAGCACATGAAAACCATGTCGGAAACCAAAACGGTACGCGTTACGCCAATAGGTAAAAACCTATAGCCTCGCATGCAAACACAACCAATAACCTTTTGCCGTTGACGTTCAAACGCCACCCGACAGAAATGAATCATCAAATACTAAAATCCATGCTAAAACAAGTCGTAAATCATACGCCAACTCAAGAAAATCAACCCAGATTCTACCCTGATTGGAATCAGACAAAACTGCACATACCCAGAGTCAAGTCTACCGGAAATAGGGCTACAAAACAAAAATGAGACGATTCCCCCCTGCTCTGGCCGAAATTTGCGGCCAGGGGGATTAAATCTGCGGCCAGGAAAATGAGGTTGGGGCTAGGGTTTTGTGGGGTGGTTCCAGGGTGCCTGCACAGCATACTGCCAAGTCAATTTTATTTTAGGGGTCCCGGGGTGAAAGCAGATTCTAGAAAGGTCAAAAAGTCGACAAAATCGCTAGGTTGTGCCAAGTCGAACAAATCTGGTATTTTGGTGAAACCTGAGACAAATCTTGGGTTAACTGGTCTCAAACACACTTAATAAGGCTATACTAACAATCAAAACCATCACTTGGTCAAGTCTCACTCAATTTACCTAAAACTAGCACTAACTCACATAATAACACGAAATTTCAGCTTTAACGACCACAATCAAGCAAGAAAGAAGTTGGGTTGTAAGATTATACCTCAAGGGATCCTAGGATGTAGGAGAAGAGAGGATGAAGGAGGAGAAAGGGGCTGTTGCTGCTGCTGAGCTGCTCCTTTTGCTCTTGTAGTTGCTGTTGCAGCAGTTGCTGAAGCTGCTCAGGCTGCTGCTGCTGCTTGAAATTTTCTTTTTGGTTGCTATTGCAGCAGCTACAGCTGTTGCTTTTGTTGTTTGTGGCTGTTGTGTGGCTGAGGTTGGTTGTTTTTGTGGTGGAGTGTGAGAGTGAGAGATGTGAGGGAAGATGTGATCAATGAGAGGGAGTGATATGAGTGAGAGGGAGTATGAAAGAAAACAATGGATTAAGACATAACCTCAAGTTAACCCCCTCACCCTTTCTCTACATTAAATGCTAGCATGCCCAAAACCATCATGGCTCTCTTCCTCTCTCACCTACCTACTAGTCAACCCCTACCCTAATCAAATTTAAAAACTAAAACCCTTAATTAAACCCAATTTATCTTAACCAAATGGTTCAATCCACCATGCTCATTTAAACATGGTTAACCCTAGGCTACCATGAATCCAAAACATGAAACAAGTGTGACAAGTGTGGAAAATGATATGTGCACATTTTTGTACCAAAAGCCAAAAATCCAATTAGCGATTTTTAATCGCGATTAACACTAAAATAACATATAATTAACCATAAAAGCTTAAAAATGACATAATTCCACAAAATACTCTATTTTAGAATTTTCCATAATTAATTTTTTTTTCCAGAATTTTCCCCATTTATCGGTATTTAATTATGCCGAAATATTAAAATATTCATTACAAATTAATATTAAATTATAAAAATTCCCAAAAATAATATTTTATTTTTTGAAATGTTACACAGTCTATCTTGTGCTGAGTAGCGAACCTTGAGACTTTGAAGCTCTTGAAAGAAGGCCCATTGTCAGAAATGATTCTTCTTGGTGTACCGAAGCGGTATAGAATATTATGCTGGAAGAACGTCAGAATATTTTCGGTCTTGACTTCTTTTAGCGGG
Source organism: Agapanthus africanus (assembly GCA_030015575.1). Taxonomy (NCBI): domain Eukaryota; kingdom Viridiplantae; phylum Streptophyta; class Magnoliopsida; order Asparagales; family Amaryllidaceae; genus Agapanthus; species Agapanthus africanus. The sequence goes on from CM057337.1 coordinate 721,668,242, forward strand.
ACAGTTTCAGCCTATCTGGAGAAATAGTCAGCTGCGACCAATATGAACCGGTGGCCTCTGGATGACGGAGGATCAATTAGGCCAACTATGTCGGTTTCCCAGACTTCGAAGGGCCACGACGCCACTGTAGGATGCAACAGATTGAGATGCTTGTGAATGAAATCACCATGAATTTGGTAGATATAACATTTCTTTGCATGCTCTCCGCAATCCCGTATCATGGTGGGCCAGTAATATCTAAGCCTTTTAATTTGAAGTCGCATCTTGGGGCCAGATTGGTGAGCACCGCAAACGCCCGAGTGAACTTCTTTTATGACCTTTTGGGCTTCGGCCAATGACAGACACCTGAGCCAGAATTGGTCATATGCCTGCGGTATAGTGTGTCATTTACAAACACGTATCGGAGAGCTCTCTTCTTCAGCTGAATCCTTGCAGATTTTTCTTCGGGCAGCTTGTTGTATCGGAGGTACTCTATGAAGGGTTTTCTCCAATCGGGCTCGTCTTGGATGATCGAACCTTCTTCGGCAGGAGTGTTCTCTTGTTCTACGCTTTCTTCTTCACGCAAAGAGGCTAGAGGCAGAATTTGCCGGCTTTTGACTGTAATTAGAATTTCGTCCATGTCAGGATAAGCTAGCTCTTTAGCTAGGCGAGCGAGGATGTAGGCTTTTCCGTTCAACGCTCTAGAGACTCTCATTAGTTCAATGTGAGTGAACCGTTTCATGAGTTCCACCATCCGGTTTCTGTACCGAGCTAACTCAGGTTTGTATATCTTATAGTCGCCACTTACTTGGTTGACAACAATCTGGGAATCACCGTAGACTCGTAGCCGAAACATTTCCATTTCTATAGCGAGCTCCAGACCAGCTATCAGAGCCTCGTACTCAGCCTCGTTGTTCGTGCGAGGCTCGGTGAGAGCAAAAGAACGCCGTAGGTTCCCCATCGATGGCGTGATGAACACCAATCCTATCCCTGCTTTTATCTCCGGGACGCTTGATTTACTGGAGGTCCTTATTGATGAGGCTCCATCGAAATAGAGCTCCCAACATTGCTCGCTATCCTCGAGGTGCAATATTTGTTCATCGGGTAATTTACAATTTAGCGGCGACCCTTCTGGTATAGGATGAGCAACGAGGAAATCAGCGAGGGCTTGCCCTTTTACCGCTTTCTGAGGAGTATAAACTATGTCAAACTCAAGTAGCATGATAGCCCATCTTGCCATTCTGCCGGCTAGGCTTGCCTTGGTCATTAAGTGTTTGAGCTGGTCGACCTTAGAGATCAACATAACCCGATGAGCAAGCAAATAGTGCCTTAGCTTCTTCACAGCGAATATCAGAGCCAGTCATTACTTTTCGATCAGGGAATAGTTGTGTTCCGTCCCGACTAGAGTTCGACTGATGTAGTAGAGGGCATTTTCTTTTCTCTCCTCATTGTTCTGGGCAAGGAGTGCACCGAGTGACTCATCTAGCACGACAGTATAGAGAATCAACGGTTTATTTAGAATAGGGGCAGCAAGTACTGGAGGGTGCAACAGGTACTGTTTGATGCTTTCGAACGCTTCTTGACATTCGGCATCCCAGACAAAAGGAGCTCCTTTTTTCATGAGCTTTGAGAAGGGCCTACACCTCCCCGATAAATTTGAGATAAATCTTTATATATAAGCAAGCTTGTCTTGAAAAGATCTTAGCTGCGTTAGACTCTTTGGAGGGGGCATCTCCATGATGGCCTTTATCTTGGATGGGTCAACTTCGATCCCCCGATGTCAGACTATAAAGCCCAGGAATCTTCCCGATAACACGCCAAAAGCGCACTTCAGAGGATTCATCTTCAGATCGTATTCCCTCAGTCTAGTGAAGACGGTCCTAAGATCTTGGATGTGATCGACCTTGGTTTTAGTCTTACGAACAAATCATCAACATAACATTTGACGACTTTATGGATTAGGTCATCAAAGATATTGGTCATGGCCCTTTGATATGTAGCACCTGCGTTCTTCAGTCCGAACGGCATCACTTTGCAGCTGTATATTCCGATCGGGGTTCAAAATGCTGTGTGCTTCTCATCCTCAGGCGACATCTTGATCTGATTATATCCCGACGAGCCATCCATAAAGGTGAATGTTCCCCTCCGAACGACGGCGCGACGGAGGAGACGTCTTGCCTGAGGTTCGGGGCAGATGCTAATTGGTGCTATCCGTCTACCTCTTCGAAAATGCCAAGTTGTTTTATGGCACCGTGTATCGAAGGTTTAGACGGATGCGTCCGATGTAGCAGACTTCGTCAGATTCCCCCTCGCTTGAGGGGTTTTTGATTGTGGGGACGCTCTTTCCTGCAGGCGCAAGCCACTGCAGTTAATTACGCTACCGCATCGCGGTAACCACTTTCTCCTTCTCCAGATGGTTACTTTGTGTCGTGTGTGTTTATTTTGTATTTAGTTGCCCGTGGATTGTATACGGAGATTGAATTATGTCGTCGCCCGTAGGGCGTGGACTAGTCCAAATCCGTATTATCTTAGATGTAGGTTTGGGGGTTTGGGTTTAAGGATTCGTTAGCCTCATTGGAGACTAAGATCGACTTAAACGTTTGTTAAGGACACGTTAGTCTAGTTTTTAGACTAAGATCGACTTAACGCGATCGTTTAGATCCAACAATAGAGCCATTAAGGGAGCCCTGTTGTTTAGTTTAGTGACGTTGCGGTCAATAGGTAGTTTAAGGACATTGCGGTCCAGTGTTAGTTTTAAGACGTTGCGGTCAAGGTTAAGGACGTCGTAGTCCGTGGATTTAAGGACTCCACAGTCCGATGTTAGTTTTAAGACATCACGGTCAAGGTTAAGGACCTCATAGTCCGTGGATTTAAGGACTCCACAGTCCGATGTTAGTTTTAAGACATCACGGTCAAGGTTAAGGACCTCATAGTCCGTTGATTTAAGGACTCCACAGTCCGATGTTAGTTTTAAGACATCACGGTCAAGGTTAAGGACCTCATAGTCCATGAGTTTAAGGACCCCACAGTCCGTATCAGTGTATGGTCATCGGGACCCACCACCTCTTTGAAGACGTCGAGGAATTACAACGCTAAATATCAAAGGAGTGAAGAGATGTACCCTTAAACCAAGGTAGATTAAACAGTCTTTGGCCCAGTTTGGGACCAAGACCAATTAATTATGTTATGAGCCCATTAGCCCAGTTAAGTTTGAATTGAGGACTTATAGCCATCTTGGGCTAAGTCCAATCATATTTGGAATATTGGCTGTAAGTCCACGTTGCCCACCCCGGTGCTTGCGGGGAGGCGGAAAACGGAATAAAAAACGAATTTTTATGAACTTAGGCAACATGGACTTGACTATGAAGGATCTTTGCTAAACAAAAACAAGCTAAAACTAACTAGAAACTAGCTAAGTGCTAGAAAGGTTATACCTTGGGCTTTATGTCCTTCTCTCCTTGCTTCTTGGAGTGGTGGAAGGAGGTCACCTTTGTCGTCTTCTCACGTCGAAGAAAGATCCACCCGAAAGCCTCGACCTTTGGCTTCAACTCCAAGCTAGAAGTAACTAGGGTGCAAGAAGTGCTAATCCTTGAACCCTAGATGAGAGTAGAAATTATCAAGAAAGGGTTTTTCTCAAGCTCAAGTGTTTCTCAACACATGAGAGGGGAGAGCTTGAGGGAGAGGAAGAACAAGAGAGAGAAAATGAATGATAGAATATGAGAATAAAATAAACCATTCTCACATATATGTGTGTATTATTTTAATTAGATAATTAGTAAGATAATTGTCATGGCATAATCAAGACATGACCATTATCATTTCATTTTTAATGCAAATTGCAAGGATCAAAAAGCATCTTCCAAATGAAATGATGATGGTCAAAGTGTCAACCAAGGTCAACAAGTCAAGAAGGTTAAATGGTCAACAACCATAACCATGCACAATTATTAAACTAATATCAATTAACCATAATACACACATAAGCATTAGGGTTAATAAAATGACAATAGTCATTAACCCTAATCAAGGTCCTCTCCCTCTGTCTCAAGCAACTGTGCATACGCACCCGTATTCGTGATCCGAGGAATACGAATACAATGAGAAAAACCAATCCCAAATCATATACTAGGATCCGGCTTAAACCAAAACCCGCTAGTATAAGCTGTCCGGACAGCAAACGTGCACAAGTGTGCGGATGTGAACGAACCCTGTCGCAAAACCATGCGACCTCTACTCATTTTGCCTAAAGGCGAATAGCTCTCTGTATGGGACTCTAAAGACTCGGCACTATGCTGGAAGTGGGTTTAACCACAGACCGCAAGCGGCACTAGCTGTACGTAACGGTCCCCAGGTAGATGTCGATAAGAAGACTGACGAGGTGAACCCCATCTGAACTCCTACTGAGCCTGTATGTGACAATCTCCGTACAGTCCGGTCTGTTCGTCTGATACATCGCATGGCGGGCCTAGGGGGGCGGTGAACGTCAGTCCCCTAATAGCGGTACAAGTCGTGTCGGAGTGTAGCCCGGAATACCCTGAGATAACACTGGAAACCTACCAGTATATCTCGCTTGCCCTGGCCAGGGACTACTCGTGTAATGGCTCTCCTGGACACAGCGCGATGTCAACCCCCAATACCGGGAGAGACGAATCCTGTCTAACCGTCACTGCCTCCAAGTGCTTCGGGACTGCACCCAAAAACTACCTGTTTGCACGACTCCTTTGAGCCGTGGTAGGATAGCAATCAAAGTGCAGTGGGAACACACTCGAGGCGAAGTGACAGTGTCAAGTCAACGGACTAAGCTGTATTCATGTCACCTGGGAACTGATAACTGACGATAGGTATAATACCAACCAACAGTTCCCGACGAGTCCTGTCCAGTGTACTCGTAACCTAACGAGCACCCACATACTATCTCAAGTATGACGTACTGACGGCTGTGGGACAGACCGTCTCCCACGCTGGGATGAGAAGCGCATACGCTACTCTACTCCGGAGTATCGATGCCCTGTCTCGATAGTCCAACGACTAGGGACCTGTATAAGGATGTGCTTATAGATCACCCAGCTCCCACGAGTGTGAGCGCCATCACAACGCTGGTAATCAAGCAAAGATCCTAAGGGCTCTACTAATATGTATATCAGCGATATGCTAAAAGAAACACATGCACATATTAAAGCAGAGACAAACCAAGTAGCATACTACCATTTCGAGCAAGATTGTATATACAACTGTGAATATCCCAAGCTTCCATCAAGTAATATACAAACTAGTATGATACAGTAATGGCCTCTAGGGCATATACACTAACAATCTCCCACTTGCACTAAGGCTATGTACTGGCGTATCGAAGACCTATCATCTCGATCAGCCGCTCGAACTGAGTCTGGGGCAAGGCCTTGGTGAATGGATCTGCTGTGTTATCTTCTGAAGCAACCCTCCGAACCTCGATCTCCTGGCAATCCACGATCTCCTTGATCAGGTGATACCGCCTCAAGATGTGTCTGGATTTCTGATGGGACCTGGGTTCCTTCGCTAAAGCTATAGCCCCGTTGTTGTCGCAATACAGAGGTATTGGGTCAACAATGGATGGAACCACCTGAAGTTCTCTCAAGACTTTCCTCATCCAGACAGCTTCTTTTGCGGCATCAGATGCAGCGATGTATTCCGCTTCCATAGTCGAGTCAGCAACGGTTTCCTGTTTGGAGCTCTTCCAACACACCGCCCCTCCATTGAGGGTAAAGACAAAACCCGACATGGACTTAGAATCATCCTTGTCACTCTGGAAGCTGGAGTCAGCAAAGGCCTCAATCTGGAGGTCTTTTCCGCCATACACCAAGAACATCTCCTTAGTCCTTCTCAGGTACTTGAGAATGTTCTTTACTGCTATCCAATGTTTCTCCCCAGGGTTTGACTGATACCTGCTTACCACACTCAGTGCATAAGCCACATCCGGTCTGGTACACAATATCGCATACATTATAGAGCCTACCGCAGAAGCGTAGGGTATAATAGACATGCGATCCCTCTCCAAATCAGTCTTGGGAGACATCTCTTTGGAGAGGGTGATCCCGTGACAAGCCGGTAGATTACCGCGCTTGGAATCTTCCATACTGAATCTTTTCAGTATGGTGTCGATGTACCTGGACTGTGAAAGTCCTAATATCCTCTTGGATCTGTCACGGTAGATCCGGATACCCAGAATGTATGAGGCATCACCCAGGTCTTTCATGGAGAACCTGGGTGACAAGAACCCCTTGACAGATTGTAGCATAGGAATATCATTTCCTATTAAGAGAATGTCATCCACGTATAAAATGAGGAATACTACAGTTCTCGCTACAAATCTACAATAGATGCATGGTTCATCTGGATTTTTGATAAAGCCAAATTCCTTGACCGTCTCATCAAAACAGATGTTCCAACTCCGCGATGCCTGCTTTAGTCCATAAATGGACTTAAGCAACTTGCACACCTTTCCGCTGCTCCCACTCTGAATGAAACCCTCTGGCTGGTCCATATAGACACACTCCTCTAAATGTCCATTTAGAAAAGCTGTCTTTACGTCCATCTGCCAAATCTCATAATCGTGGAAGGCAGCAATGGCAAGAAGGATCCGAATGGATTTCAGCATAGCTACTGGAGAAAAGGTTTCGTCATAGTCCAAACCAGGTCGCTGACGAAAACCCTTTGCTACCAGTCTAGCTTTATAGGTCTCAACCTGTCCATCTACACCAATCTTCCTTTTGAAGATCTACTTGCATCCTACGGGTTTTACCCCATCTGGAGCAATGTCCAACGTCTATACTTTGTTAGTGTACATGGACTCCATTTCGGTCCGCATTGCATCCAGCCATTTTACCGAGTCGGCGCTCTGAATGGCTTGCTGGAAGCTAGTAGGCTCATCACAATCTATGATGCAATCTTCTCTATCCCCGTCAATGAGAAAACCGTAGTATCTCTCGGGCGGATGAGACTGCCTACTACTCCTGCGGAGTGGCGTGGGAATGTCCTGATCTTTCGAACCCTCTGGTTCTACTAAGCTTTCAGTAATAGCTTGTGGTTCTGGAATTTCTTCCAGTTCTATTGCGCTCCCACTTACTTCTTTTTCTATGAACTGGTGTTCCAGAAAATGGGCATTACGAGAAACAAGGACTTTTTGTTCCTCTGCGTAATAGAAAAGATACCCCCTGGAGTTCTTTGGGTATCCCACAAACTTGCACAGTACCGAGCGTGCCTCGAGTTTGTCCGCATGCTGCTTTTTGACATAAGCTGGACATCCCCAAATCTTCAAGTATTGAAGATAGGGTTTCTTCCCACTCCATAACTCATATGGTGTGGTAGGCACAGTCTTAGTGGGAACTCGGTTCAAAAGGTATGCAGCTGTTTCTAGCGCATATCCCCAGAACGACCGCGGTAACTCAGCGTTACTCATCATGGACCGTACCATATCTAATAGGGTCTGGTTCCATCTCTCCGATACACCGTTATGTTGCGGAGTGTATGGAGGAGTAAGCTGAGAGAGAATTCCATTCTCTTTTAAGTAACCCAGGAACTCAGCACTCAAGTATTCACCACCTCGATCAGATCTCAGTGCCTTGATACTTTTGCCTGTTTATTTTTCTACTTCTTTCTTATATTCCTGGAACTTTTCAAAAGCTTCGGATTTATGCTTCATCAAGAAGACATGTCCGAACCTTGAGAAATCATCCGTAAAAGTAATGAAGTAAGAATAACCGCTTCGCGCATGTGTAGACATTGGACCGCACACGTCACTGTGTACGAGTCCCAAGAGCTCGCTCGCTCTTACTCCGTGTCCAGTGAACGGAGTCTTTGTCATCTTTTCTTTGAGACATGATTGACAAGTTGCATACGATTGATATTCGAACGGATCCAAATATCCTTCTGCATGTAACTTAGTCAACCTTCTCTCATTGATGTGACCCAGTCTACAATGCCATAAGAAAGTTTTATTGATTTCTGAAGACTTTCTTTTGTGTGTATTCTGGACATTGAAAATCTGTGGTTGGTTTAATACGTATATACCGTTGTTCAAAGTACCTGACCCAATCAAAACTTGATTAAGGTGAATGTTCACTACATTACTTATAAATGCAAATTTATAACCTTCTTTAGATAATAAAGATACAGAAATGATATTACAGGTTGCATTTGGTACATAATAACAACTACGCAAAACCAAAAAGTGTCCATCCGACAATCCCAGGTGATAGTCCCCCACGGCCTCAGCATCCATGCTAGCACCGTTTGCAACTCTGAGGGTCATGTCACCTGCCTTCAAAACTCTACGCTTTCTCAACGCCTGCAAAGAATTACAGATATGAGATCCTGATCCGGTATCCAATACCCAGGATGTAGAGTTTATTGATAGACAGTTTTCAATAACATACACACCTGAAGCTGAAGCCGCAACTCGCTTCAAATCCTGTGTTCTGGCCTTCCAAGCCTTGCAATCCTGTTTCCAGTGACCACTTTTGTGACAATAGAAGCATTCTTCCTTCCCCACCAGCTTTCCCGCTATCTTTATTGCTTTTCCTTTTCCCTTCGGATCCACTTTACCGACACCGCCTCTTGGTTTGGCGGGGGCTTTCTTCTTCTTACCCTTGGCTTTCGCCCTGGATCTAGAAGAGGAAGATCCTCCTACAAACAAAGTAGATGTCTCCCTACTTTTCTATAGGGTGCCCTCAGCACTCCTCAACATGTTCAGAAGTTCGGAAAGTTCAACCTCCTTTCCTTGCATGTTTAAGTTAAGGATAAACTGGGCGTAAGTGGAAGGAAGGGACTGGAGAATCAAATCAGTATAGAGTTCATTCTCCAACGTGGTCCCAAGGTCCGCGAGCTCCTCTATGTAGCCAATCATCTTAAGCACGTGTTCCGCTACCGATGATCCGACGGCCAACCTTGCCGAAAACAACTTCTTCGACACTTCGTATCTGGCGATACGAGACTGCTCTCCATACAGTTCTTTTGTATGAAGAAATATGGACTCTAGGTCCATATTCTTGTGCCTCCTCTGATGTTCGTTGTCCATCGAGGCAAGTACGAGGCATTTGGCCTTCGCGCAATCTATTTCCCAGGTCTTGTAGATTTCCCTATCTACGACACTGGTTTTGGGACCTGGGAAAGGGGGAGCTTTGGTGGTAAGGAGATACCCCAGCTTGTCGTAAGTGATTGCCATCTTAACATTCCTGAGCCAATCTTTGTAGTTTGGCCCTGTCAATATGTTTTTATCTAGTAATAACTTAAGTCCGGTCATGTTGAATGGTCGCTGCAATTAGGAGAGAGAAAAGAAACACTTTAGCATGATGCTCTTGCAAGTTTAGAGTGGTTTTTAGTTTGTCTAAACTGGATGGCTCCCACTGTCTCTCGAATCCCTTCTCAAACCGTAAAGAAAGGATTAGTCAGGATCAATCTCACCGTACAATACTTGCTTAACCGTTCAGCCAGGCCAGTGTCGGTACTTCGAGGGAGGTTTTCCAACGCTTTCGCGAAGTTCCTTAATTAAGTAACCTCTTTTCCCTGTGGGCGTAGCCCCGCTAACACCTTTCTAGACACCTACTAAGTTTATAGCATTGATCGTTAAGTGAGAGTTTTCCCGAGGAGTAGAATATACTCACAGTAGGATCGGGATCCAAATATCATTGCGTGATAAAACCGAAGGAATCCTACCAGAATCATCACACTCCAAATGGTATGCAGTGCTAGCAAGTTTCAGTACTTATGAAACTCCCGATGTGGATTTTTGCCCCATGCTCTTATGACCTTGACTTTGGCCAAAATATCATAAGTCACATGTCAAGTTCTACCCATCATTCTCCTGGTTAATTTGGACCCACCCGTACCTACCCTTGACTTTGGCCAAAATGGCAGCACGACTGTCCCAAACCAACGCATCTATCTATGCTGCACATGAATACCCAATAGCTACTAATCACTATGCCTTGACTTTGGCCAAAATACATAGCTTGAATACTTTTTGACCATCATGTGGAATGACGGAGGGCTACGAATGGTTTTGGCGAAACCGTGAACGTAGTGAACTTGATATAATCGATGGAACGAGATAGCTTTTAAAAGGAGGGGTTCAAGCTCCGCGTTTTTAAAAGTTTAGTTTTGAAAAGAACCGAGTGGTTTTCAAAGTGTTCCAATCGACTTTTACTTGGTTTATTTTCTTGCATTAGTTCTTTTAATGCGTCCCATCATTTAATCCTACCATTGCAGAAAACAACCAAAATATGACGTACGCTTATGCCATTCGCATTCGCCACGGGGCCTCGTCATCACCCGTTAGGTTACTTAACTAACGACAGAGCGGGGGCTGGGCTAGCGCGGCTGTAAAACATAAGCAACGTCTAAATAGTTATCATATATAAGTATATAGCAATGATAGACATTACAGATCACAGATGAATACATTGGATATACTAGGAATCCGCAATCCGTTCGAGCCTGCAACGAAAAGCGGATTACACGGTTGCGGTGAATAGCCAAATACCCCACCAAGGACCCCTACGGGTGCGGCAAACTACCCGCCAAGTACCCGAAGCGAAGCAACCTCCCTCAACACCGTGAGTAGGCCACTCGGCACTTCCAGATACCCGGTAGTTTGTGCACCCCCTCCATGGGTCTATCCTAGGAGCAAAAACAGTAAAAAGAATTATACAATGACGACTACAACCCCGACCCGGTTGCGCGGCCATACAAATAATATTATTACATCAATTTACATATTACAATGAATGAAAGAAAAAGCAACACTCATATCACATCCACCCCGGCTATTCATCCGCGACAATCCAACCCATTCATATACACATACCATCATCAAACACAGATCACAGATATGTATAACCCCGACTAATCGACATATAGCGATTAGCCGACGTTCAATACATATAAACATCACAGATATAACCTTTTAGTCAAAATGTATAGAAGTTCGATAAAAAATACGGATTTATAGGCCCCCAAAAACAAATTTCTATTCTGGAAAACCTGGGCACATATAAACCATCTTAAAAATCCCAAAACCAAGCCAGAAATACACTGCACCAAACTCGACCCAGTGAAGAGCTAAGACGGCCGCGGTTGCGCGGCAATAGCTTGCTATTGCCGCGCAACCGCGGCTCTTTGGTCGAATCACTGGATCGTTTTTTGTGGCTTTCTTCATAAAACCCTGAGATGATTTTTGGAGTATAATTTATTTTGTTTTGAACAGAAAAAATTTTAACAGAAACTTAGGGTTTTGAAAACTCGGTTTTTCGATTTTTCCGATTCGAACTTCGATACACTCTACTACCTAGCTAGTTTATGTTTAGTTAGGCTCTGATACCACTGTAAGTCCACGTTGCCCACCCCGGTGCTTGCGAGGAGGCGGAAAACGGAATAAAAAACGAATTTTTATGAACTTAGGCAACATGGACTTGACTATGAAGGATCTTTGCTAAACAAAAACAAGCTAAAACTAACTAGAAACTAGCTAAGTGCTAGAAAGGTTATACCTTGGGTTTTATATCCTTCTCTCCTTGCTCCTTGGAGTGGTGGAAGGAGGTCACCTTTGTCGTCTTCTCACGTCGAAGAAAGATCCACCCGAAAGCCTCGACCTTTGGCTTCAACTCCAAGCTAGAAGTAACTAGGGTGCAAGAAGTGCTAATCCTTGAACCCTAGATGAGAGTAGAAATTATCAAGAAAGGGTTTTTCTCAAGCTCAAGTGTTTCTCAACACATGAGAGGGGAGAGCTTGAGGGAGAGGAAGAACAAGAGAGAGAAAATGCATGATAGAATATGAGAATAAAATAAACCATTCTCACATATATGTGTGTATTATTTTAATTAGATAATTGTCATGGCATAATCAAGACATGACCATTATCATTTCATTTTTAATGCAAATTGCAAGGATCAAAAAGCATCTTCCAAATGAAATGATGATGGTCAAAGTGTCAACCAAGGTCAACAAGTCAAGAAGGTCAAATGGTCAACAACCATAACCATGCACAATTATTAAACTAATATCAATTAACCATAATACACACATAAGCATTAGGGTTAATAAAATGACAATAGTCATTAACCCTAATCAAGGTCCTCTCCCTCTGTCTCAAGCAACTGTGCATACGCACCCGTATTCGTGATCCGAGGAATACGAATACAATGAGAAAAACCAATCCCAAATCATATACTAGGATCCGGCTTAAACCAAAGCCCGCTAGTATAAGCTGTCCGGACAGCAAACGTGCACAAGTGCGCGGATGTGAACGAACCTGTCGCAAAACCATGCGACCTCTACTCATTTTGCCTAAAGGCGAATAGCTCTCTGTGTGGGACTCTAAAGACTCGACACTACGCTGGCAGTGGGTTTAACCACAGACCGCAAGCGGCACTAGCTGTATGTAACGGTCCCCAGGTAGATGTCGATAAGAAGACTGACGAGGTGAACCCCATCTGAACTCCTACTGAGCCTGTATGTGACAATCTCCGTACAGTCCGGTCTGGTCGTCTGATACATCGCATGGCGGGCCTAGGGGGGCGGTGAACGTCAGTCCCCTAATAGCGGTACAAGTCGTGTCAGAGTGTAGCCCGGAACACCCTGAGATAACACTGGAAACCTACCAGTATATCTCGCTTGCCCTGGCCAGGGACTACTCGTGTAATGGCTCTCCTGGACACAGCGCGATGTCAACCCCCAATACCGGGAGAGACGAATCCTGTCTAACCATCACTGCCTCCAAGTGCTTCGGGACTGCACCCAAAAACTACCTGTATGCACGACTCCTTTGAGCCGTGGTAGGGTAGCAATCAAAGTGCAGTGGGAACACACTCGAGGCGAAGTGACAGTGTCAAGTCAACGGACTAAGCTGTACTCATGTCACTGGGAACTGATAACTGACGATAGGTATAATACCAACCAACAGTTCCCGACGAGTTATGTCCAGTGTACTCGTAACCTAACGAGCACCCGCATACTATCTCAAGTACGACGTACTGACGGCTGTGGGACAGACCGTCTCCCACGCTGGTATGAGAAGCGCATACGCTAGTCTACTCCGGAGTATCGATGCCCTGTCTCGATGGTCCAACGACTAGGGACCTGTATAAGGATGTGCTTATAGATCACCCAGCTCCCACGAGTGTGAGCGCCATCACAACGCTGGTAATCAACCAAAGATCCTAAGGGCTCTACTAATATGTATATCAGCGATATGCTAAAAGAAACACATGCACATATTAAAGCAGAGACAAACCAAGTAGCATACTACCATTTCGAGCAAGATTGTATATACAACTGTGATTATCCCAAGCTTCCATCAAGTAATATACAAGCTAGTATGATACAGTAATGGCCTCTAGGGCATATACACTAAAAATGGCTTCCTGTTGGTCCATGAGAGGCTTTGCCTCTAGACACTTAACTAATTGGGCTAAGGTTAGTGTTAAACACTAAAGACCAGCAGTGTTGAACACTGGGAACAAGTTAGTGTTTTAACGCTAAAAGATAGTTGGTGTTAAACACCAGCAACAGGGGGTTCAAATTAGTGTTAAACACTAAAACGAATCAGTTTTAAACACTAGCAACAGAGATCTCAAATTAGTGTTAAACACTAAGATAATCAGTGTTAAACACTGGTGACAGAGATTTTAATTTAGTGTTGAACACTAAAAAAGTTAATATTAAACTCTGTTAACAGAGATTTAGTTTGGTGTTAAACACTCAAAAATTCAGTGTTAAACGCCGCAAGTAAAGCTCTTTAATTAATGTTGAACACTAAGGCAAAACAGTGTTAAACACTGGATTCAGAGGTTCCAATTTAGTGTTAAACACTAAGGCAAGAGGGGTCACGTGGAAGCACGTGAGGGCGCCTTCCCTTTATTTGTTCTGCTAAGAATATTGAATACTTTGGAGTATCACGTGCTGTCACGTGATGGGCATTTAAGTGTTTGTGCGTTAAAGCTTCTGCCAAGGGTCGTGTGGGTCACGTGAGGCATTGCCTCAAAAGCCCTTCTCTGTGGATCTTTCCGGGGGTCACGTGGTAGCACGTGACCCTGCCTTTTTGCAATTTCTGATTAAATTCTTCATTAAATCCCCATTTTCCTCTGAAGAATTATATTCTCTGATAGAGTTGAACTCTGATTTTCCTGTAGGAATTAAATTCCTCCTATATATGAAGATCTGAATTTTATCATAGGGTTAAACCCTAACAAAAGCTTTAGAGGAATTATATTCCCATTCTCTTTTAGAGAATTATTCTTAAATAGGGTTAAACCCTAATTTATATTCTGAGGAATGAGATTCTGTCATAGGGTGAAACCCTAATTTCTTCTTTCTTAAGAGAATTAAATTCCTGTTATTTTGACAGAACTAAGTTCTTAATTAGGGTTAAACCCTGATTCTGTTCATTCTGAAGGAATTAAAGTCCTATAACATAGGGTTAAATCCTAATTTTATCTCAAAGGAATTAAATTCCTATAATTCTGTGAGAATTAAATTCTCAAATTTCCTTTCCCTCTCTATGCTTTGGATCTGCATGGCAGGATCTCAACCCAATGAGAATTAAATTCTCAATTCATGGGGAGATGTGCACTTTGCAGATCCTCTACTAAAAAGAGAACTATGTTCTTCTTTTAATATAAGAGTTGAACTCTTTTGAGAATTAAATTCTCTTTTAGAGGCCTTCCCTTTCTTACCTAAGATTTTCTTCTGCAGAAGATCCAATTCTTCCAAAGTCTCAAGACTCTATATTTCTCTTTTTCTATCTCTCTTCTTCTGTATATCCCTCCCCCTCTCTATATGTCTGTTGGCTCCTATTTATAGGAGAAGGAGCAGAATCAATTAGTCTTAGTGAATCTTTCATTGAGAGATTTGATTTGCATTCATTCAGAGATCTGATTCGCATTCATCATCCATCTGGTCCTTTGGATTATTAGGTGAATTTTATTCACCATTGGATTTTAAATCCAGAGATTTCCCTCTGTTATTTCGGTTAGATTTTAAGGGGAAATCTTTCCAAGTTCAAGATTTTTCCATAAATAGGTGATATTTAATCACCTTTAAATCTTTAATCCAATCGGTTCCAAATAATCATTTTCCTTTGGAAAGATTTGAATCCTTTTCAGAATTTAATTCTGTTAAATAGATGGGTTTTGAAAGCCGGTCACGTGTGGCCACGTGACCCTTGGTCACGTGTAGGCACATGACCCCCCTGGAACGAGCTTTCTTCTC
Source organism: Agapanthus africanus (assembly GCA_030015575.1). Taxonomy (NCBI): domain Eukaryota; kingdom Viridiplantae; phylum Streptophyta; class Magnoliopsida; order Asparagales; family Amaryllidaceae; genus Agapanthus; species Agapanthus africanus. The sequence continues at coordinate 721,683,461 of CM057337.1, forward strand.
CTTTCTGCGCTCTGTCTTCTAGCCGCTGTTCAACCGTCACGTGCCAACACGTGACCCTTTCTGGAGCCTTTTCTTTGATTTAATCAAGGAGCTGACTTTGCCTTTGCCGCTGCTTTTAAATGTCACGTGCCAACACGTGACTGCTGGTCACGTGGTGGCACGTGATGCTTCTTCCGTAACTTTCCTGATTTTAAATCAGGAAACTGTGAACCGCTTGTAATTTGAGATGTCGTCAACCATCATTTCCATGACCGGTAGCGGAAAGTCATCTTTAGGACATGCCTTGTTGAGCTCCCTGAAATCGACACAAACTCGGATCTGCCCATTTTTCTTCTTCACTGGGACTATGCATGCGATCCAGTCCGCATATTTCTCTTCCCTGATGAAGCCGGCATCGATGAGTTTCTTGGTTTCCTCGATGACCTTTTCTTTCAGTTCTCTTCTCATTCTTTGAGGAGCTTGCTTGACTGGTTTAGAGATATAGCCAGCTTATGCACGACCACTTCAAGGGAAAGGCCAGGCATTTCTTTGTACGTCCACACGAAGCAGCCGACGAACTCATGCTGCAGGGCGATTATCTGCTCTTTCATTTCCTCTGACAAGAGTGAGCTGATGTAGGTCGGCCTTGGATTATCGGGCATTCCTAAGTCAATCTCGGTTAGCTCGTCAAAGGTTGCTTGTCCGCCGTCTTCGATCTCTTGAGGAGCTTCTTCTGGCTCAGCTAGCTCATCATCATCATTTAATCTTTCGCTAGCTTCACCAACATGGATCATGTAGCATGCCTTGGAATCAGGCTAAATGAAACTTATGCCCCGTCTATCTGGAATTCGTCCATCGATGAGTGCTCGGACCTGAGGCGGATGCCATAGCCCTTCATAAAACTTTGCTCCGGACTCCGTTTGATATAACCGGCATCCGCACCTTTTGAAATATTCCCGCATCTCGGGCGCATAGTATCTGGGATTGAGGACAGCCCTTATGCCTCTCTCATAGGGAAGGCACGCGACAGACAAATCGTCCGGGTGCACAACAGGATTTGACCCATAAAACAGGATGCCCTTCTGTCCACTTTTCCTCCCGGGAACGTAGAAAGTTTTCAGCTGGTCCACGGTAGAGACTAACAATGCATCGAGCTCTTTGCACATCCGCTCCGACACCCTTGTGATGGCTAGGGACCCTTCTGCAACTTCGAAGGTCTCTCGTAGCTTCGTTGTTCGCACGATAGCCCGATTTGCACAGCCGTTGCAAGACGGATCCTCTTCTTCTGATTCTTCAGTGTCACTACCTAAACGAGGGCGGATTTTGCTGTCGGATGGGCCTTCAGTATCAGATTCGTCTGTATCGCTACCGAAATGAGGGTGGGTTTTACAGAAGGACGGACTTCCAGCATCGGACTCATCAGTGTCACTGCCGAAACGCGGACGCACATGGAGGTTTCTTCTTTTGAAAGTGACAGCCGGCTCAGACTTGCTTTTGAGTTTCGGGGTTGTTCTGTCTTTGGTCAGCTATGGCTTAGCACTTTGGAGGTTCACAAAGTACCGAGAATCTTCATAACGGACTTCATGCACATTGAACGGCTGGATGTCTCCGTCAATGCGTCTTTCTTCGCCATTTTTAGTATACTTCATGCATTTAAGGAGAGTTGACGGAACGATGCCGTAATCGTGGAGCCACGGCCATCCCAAGAGAATTTTATAAGACGTGTCAGCATCGATCACGTATATCTTAGCTTCAGTTTGCAAATCCCAAAATTTGATTGGCAAAGCTATAGACCCCAGAACTTGCTGGCAGTTTTGATTGAAGTCTTGAATGACAATCCTTTCCCTTGACAGGTGTCGGACTTCCATTGACAAACTCTTCAGAGTTCGCAAGTTCATGATGTTCACTGAGGACCCTGGATCAATCAATATACGATTAATCCGATCTCCGTCATTGTACCCGGTCACGTAAAGCGGCCGATTATGCTCAGCCGTTCCCAGTAGCAAGTCTTCGTCCTTAAACGTGACTGCGGCGGCATGCAAAGCATACTGGGCTTCTTTCATATTAATTTCCGCAAAACGAGCCTGATACCGCTCAGGGTTTTGTAGAGCGTGAATGAGAACATCTCTAAGCTCCTTAGATAGGACCAAGGCATCGTAGATGCTCAGGAGAGACGGAAGCTTCCGAGGTTTTGTAGAGCGTGAGTGCAACGCTGTCACTTTTGTGACCGTTGGATTCCTCTAGGGATTTGGGGAGATGAAGCGTCTCCATCACATCCTATAAATACCCATGTTCTTTCAGAAGAGCCTCCACTTTGCTCATCTTCTTCTCTTGCAAACTTTTCTGAGAATTTAATTCTCTTCTTCCAGCGCTTAGTTCTTTGCCTTGAAACCTTTTCAGAGTTTAACTCTATTCAGAAAGACTCTTTTCCTCAGGTAATGTCCTTGAACAAACGATGAACTTCACATTCCTCTGGATTTTAAATCCAAAACAAGGGTTTTTACCCTTTAAATATGGACCCATGAAACCAATTAATCTTCAGCAGTAAATCTCTTTTAGGGTTCATTTGATCCTCCAAGGAGATGACGATGACAGTTCAAATCCATGGAGTTTAACTCCGTTCACAGAAAAAAGTTTCTGGGGATTTAATTCCCTTTTCCAAAAGAAATTCAATTCCTGTGAAGAACTAAGTTCTTCCCCATAGAGCCTTCTTAGGGTTTCCTTCGCCCCAGGTTGTCCTTCTGTGATCAGTGAAGAAGACGGTTGCAATGATGTCTTTTGTGGGAATTTAATTCTCCTGATTTTGTTTGATTTGTTGTAGAGCCCAAGGTAGATTTGTCCTTTAGGAGAATGTGTAGAGCCACTTGAAACCCACTTTTTATTTAATGAGGGTATCCCCTTTGTCTTATTACAACTGCTTGGTCTCATTATTAACGAGCCGTCATCTTGATTCCGTGGGGCCCATGTGTTTTGTAGCCAATGGTCCCAAAAAAAAGTCTACTGTTGTTTTCTTCAACTAGTCTTCATGTTCATGCATGGATATATATTGCTGACTTTGCTTTTGACGGTCTTCTTCCATTCGATTTCAGGTGCGATGGCTTCTGCTCCGTGTTTTTCCTTTACCCGTTCGGAGGCCGCTTTTCCTCAATCACCGTCCGATGAGGAAGCGATGGCGATAATCCGGGCTCATGACCCGAACTGTACCAACTTGCTTCTATGGGGAACTTGGTACAGCCATATTATCCAGGGTCGCCGAAGTTTCCTCTGCGCAATACCAACAGAGCCTACTTTCCCGTTTTTGCAGATGGACCCTCCGAGGACGGTCTTTGCTGTGGAGATGCCCAACTGGACTCCAACAGGGAGGCTCGAGCCTTCGATGAGCGGTATTCCGAACCATCCGATCCCGGCTATAGACATTCTGGGGTGGCGCATTTGCCAGGGTGAGGCCCAACCATGGGGACAAATCTACAAGATAGGGCTCACCCCTCGACATCCTACGGGGTACCTTCTTTGGGCTCGCTACATCCTGTCCGCCCATCGCGCGAGGCTGCAGAAGGTCGGGCTTTACCAGGCGATCTACGCGTCGCTCTTTCACTACCAATCCCCGCATGTTTGGTGGGTTAAGGCGTTCCTGAACCAGTGGAACCTTCCCACTAACACTTTCCTTTTACGGGACCGCGAAGTCTCGATCTCTCTGGCAGAATTCTATGACATCTCGGGGTTGCCAATCAGGGGTAGTCTGTATGAGGAGTTGCTGCCCTCTGACGAGTACATCTTTGAGCCCGAGCCCGCCCCGGTTGACGGCCTGTCTGCCGAGAATGCCGTCCGCCACAAGCGTCCCAGTTTGATCAAGGCGCTAGGTATCTTCGACCGATTATTCACCGAATCCAAAGAGCAGGGTGTTACTTTCAAGAGCTTCATTGCTCGTTTCCTTCACGAGGACGTCTTGACCAAGACAGCCCCGAAGTTCGCCAACATTAGGGACCCCTTTGGGTTTGGTCCGAAGAAGCTGTCGACCACCGAATCGGATCTACCATAGTACTACATCCCTATTATGTCGCCGACGTCTTTTGAATCCATTGCAGCTCCCGGCATGGATGAGGAGACGTTCTTCGTGGGATTTGTCAGTGTCTAGCTCAGTTGGTTTGTCATCCCCATGCATCGTCATTTATTAGGGCTTCGGTTATCTACTAGGCTCATTGTATCGCTGAGGGGACGCGGTTGGCCGTCGGTATCCCGGCGTTGGCGCATCTTTATCATGGGTTGGGCACCGCAGCTAATACCTCTACTCCCGGCGTGGATGTAGTAAACTTTTCGCTTCATTATTTCACGTCCTGGGTCGAAATGCATGTGCTGGGGGCTTTCGCTATGCATCAGAGGCCCGCGTTTTACGACGCCTATCCCTTCCCGCAACTTATGCGATTGGTGGATGCTTCTGCCGCCGACCCTACTCAATTCGGGGCTATTCGGGTGCTGATTTCTCCTTACGCCGCCGCTGGCGGGCTGGTTTTTAATGATCTGGTCTTGTCTACTCCCTTAGGTCCAGTTCAACAACTCTGGGACCAGTCAAAGGACAACGTACCTTCTTTGAATCCCCAGGAGGTCGCGCACTTGTATACAATTAGACCGGGCTACTTGGTGTTTCGCCAGGACAGTGCAGCTCTTTTCATGCGGTACAACCCGCATCGATTCGCCCGACAGCTTGGATACGACCAGGGCGTTCCCTTTGAGGCTTTCATAGTTGCGCCGGTCCCTTCACTTGATGCCGTTCGCAATGCCGCACATCATTTCGTGAGGTTAAACACCGGCTCCCATTTTATGATCCCTGAAGCTGAGCATACGCCCCGGTGCGTGGGATCGTTCACGGGTTGGTATCTCCATCGAGTCAGCCCGATTATTCTTGAGGAAAGAAGGGTGCTTCTTGGTCATGATGCCCCTCCTCAGGTTCCGGGAGCTAAGGTGCGACCGAGGGCTCCGGTCCGCTTCCCTCTGAGGGAGATTGGCACCGCGCTCATTCCGGGGGAGTCAGGGGTGGACCTTACTCCAACAGCTGGTATGCCTCTAGGTACCCGATCGCGGGGTAGACGGGCCCCGGTAGCAGCACCACTGCCTGCGGCAGCATTGCCTCCCGTGGCATCGACAATGGCGGTGTCATCCTCGGTTGTGGCGCCAAGCGAGGGTAATAGGGACGATGGTGTTGAAGGCGACGTGGGTCGCCGCCGCACCAAAGCTCCGCGAGGAAAGAAATGGTCGTCTTCGGCGGCCGGTTCTGGATCTAAGAGGCGGAAGAGGGTAGCCACCAACCTACTTGATTCTTTAACGGATTCGGAGCCCATACTTCCAGATGAGTCGCTGGCCGTACAAGAGTCGGACACTGGTCTTCTTTTCCCGGGTTCGGCTGCCGAGGAGGCCGCACAATTGGCTGAGGCTATAAGACGTTCCCAAGATGAGTCCCAGAACGTCAGGGTTCCGAAGAAGCCCTATCCTGCCGTAATCTTTTATGAAGACCCTTCATGGATTCGGCGGCAGTTCATTGGTCCTTTGGAGGAATGGGGGAAAGGGCCCTGAAGCAGGCCGCTTCAGAAGACGCAGCGGAAGCACTTTCTTTATGGACCGGCGGCCATGAGTCTACCCTTGAACCCCGGCGAGCACGCCTCCTTGAGAAGGAGCAGCGGCTTGAAGAAGCCATATTGAGGGCTTCTTTGCGCATCGGTACGTTGTTGTTTTTTTTGCAGTTTTTCAGATTATTTACGCCTGTATATGTGTATCCTTATTCTTATTTGAATTGTGCAGAATCTTCGACGCTGGGGGAGCTCCCTACAGGCTCATTGAAGCTGAAGTCTGCTGAAATTCCCGATGAAGTATTGCTCGATGTGGAAGGGGCTGATGAGGCTGCTCCTCTTATGATAGAGCCTCCAGCGGCGGTTCTTGATCAGGGAGTGCTTGCCCCTTTGAGGAAGGCTCCTTTGGTGGTTGCCGCCCCAATGACTCTTCCCGAGGGTGGCCCAGAGGCTGAGAGAGAGGCAGTCGGGACTACCCTCCCTTTGTTGGAGCCCGACGTCACGGCGGAGGCCGTTGAAGCTGCAATCCCCCCAGCTCAGAATGGGAGGAGTGTTGAAGGTAACCTTCTGAATCTTAAATTAGCAACCTTTCCGTTGTCTGAACTCTTTTGTTTTCTCAGAATTACGCGAGCTGGCGGCCTCTATTGCCGATCTGTCTCCCCGGCAATCCTTTCAGCGTCTGCTAGAGATGGCAGCTCCGCAGGCGATATCTCCCCAACGCATCGTCCTCTCATCCGGACAAGGTTGGTGTCGTCCAGCATTTCTCATAGCATCGTTGTTATTTTGCGTATTGACATTGATGTTTTCTACAGTTTTGAAGGCCGATGACGAGGTTGAGGTCCTCGAAGGGCCAGGGGAACCTTCAGCTCCTACTTGCATGACCGTAGGTGAGTGACATTTCGGTATAGTCCGACTTGTTCCTTTGCTTAAGAGTTTTACTGACATTTTTTAAATCTGAACAGCCTTGCCAGCCCCCATAGCGTTGGAATCGCGTATCGCCATGCCGCCCGGTCCTTATGCTCTGCGAGCTTCAGAACGCTTGGCCCAATTGAGTCTTGTCTCCTTGTCATCTTTAATTGAGGAGCTTCGTGCTGGCAGTGCAACCACAGCTGAAGCATTTGCTGCCGAGGCTAACGATTCTCTTCCTTTTCTTGCCACCTACTATAGCGAAGAGGTGGTGCGAGTCTGGGTGGAGTTCTGTCGGCAGGTGGAGGCTTGCTTGTACGCCCTTGAATGTTCCCGTCTTTCCTCGGAGGTCATGGCTGCAAAGGCGGACTTGCGGGGGCTGATAGCGCGGTGCACGGCAAACATGACATCGTGCGAGAAGAGGCTCGGCCGCAAATTCTCGGAGAGGGAGCTGGCTTCTAAAGCGCTGAGCGAGCTTCGGGCGAGTCTTACTGCCAAGGCCAACAAAGCGTATGAACTCTGGCGTGTGCTTCAAGAGTCTATCAGGGAGGTGGTGACTCTTGATAAAGCTGCTACGTTCACTCGTGAGAGGGTCGAGGCTCATAAGGCCACCGAGAAAGAGCTTGAAGGCCGGCTCGCTTCATATCAGGCTCAGCAGGCTCAGGCGGAGGCTCGTCTTCAAGCGATCCTGAATCATGAAGCCGTGACTCAGCAGAAGAAAGATGAGCTAGTAAAATTACTACATCGCCCGCCGGCTTGAAGACTTGTATCTTTTCCTTTCTTTTCTGTTTTTGTACATACTCCTGAATGCGAGTATTTTCTTTTTTGTTCTTTCATGAATTGTACTTTGTATCCATTTTGGTTTATGAATAAAAGATACAATTTTTCTTCTCGACGGTGTGTCTCTTTTCATTTAATGTGTTTTGCGGACCATTTATCTTGATCTCTTTGCAGGGAAACGATGGCTTAGGATTCAGGGTTAAGATCTGCTTCCTAAGACTTTTGCACTTTATGAGCCACGAGGGTCTCATAAAGAGTTTTTCTCCCCATGGGTCGAGAGGATCCCATAGGTGTAAGTTCTTCTTAAGAATCGTGAGGATTCTTAAGCGGGTTTTCCCTTGAGAGTCGTAAGGATCTCAGAAGAGAGATTTTCTTCCTTACAGGTCGTGAGGACTTGCAAGTGCTGGATGTGGTCACCCTTATCCGTGTTTCACGGGGTCAGGGGTTGCTCAAGGCATCGTAGTTTAAAGACGTCGCGGTCAAGGTTAAGGACATCATAGTCCGTGGATTTAAGGGCTCCACAGTCCGATGTTAGTTTTAAGACATCACGGTCAAGGTTAAGGACGTCATAGTCCGTGGATTTAAGGATTCCATAGTCCGATGTTAGTTTTAAGACATCACGGTCAAGGTTAAGGACTTCATAGTCCGTGGATTTAGGGACTCCGCAGTCCGATATTAGTTTTAAGACATCATGGTCAAGGTTAAGGACCAATTAGTCCGTGGATTTAGGGACTCCACAGGCCGATATTAGTTTTAAGACATCACGGTCAAGGTTAAGGACCTCATAGTCCGTGGATTTAGGGATTCCATAGTCCGACATTAGTTTTAAGACATCACGGTCAAGGTTAAGGACCTCATAGTCCGTGGATTTAGGGACTCCGCAGTCCGATGTTAGTTTTAAGACATCACGGTCAAGGTTAAGGACCTCATAGTCCGTGGATTTAAGGACTCCACAGTCCGATGTTTAGTTGCAGGGACCCGTCACCTCTTTGAAGACGTTGAGGAATTACAACGTCAGGCATCAAAGGAGTGAAGAGATGTATCCTTAAACCAAGGTAGAATCAGTACAGAATCAGGGTGGTTGATTGTTAGTTTTAAGACATTACAGTCGAGGTTAAGGACATCATAGTCCGTGGATTTTAAGGACTCCACAGTCCGGTGTTTGCTCTGGATGCTTCACACGGGTTCACTGCCGTGCTTGGCGAGGACCAGGCTCCGCTCTGGGCGTTTTCCGCGGGGTCAAAGAGTGACATTATCCGCGTTCCACGTGACCAGGAATTTTGCACTAGATGCTTTACACGGGTTCAATGCCGTGTTCGGCGAGGACTAGGCTCCGCTCTGGATGCTTCACACGGATTCACTGCCATGCTCTGCGAGGACCAGGATCCGCTCTGGACGTTTTCCACGGGGTCAAAGAGTGACGTTATCCGCGTTCCACGTAACCAGGAATTTTGCACTAGATGCTTCACACGGGTTCACTGCCGTATTCGGCGAGGACTAGGCTCCACTCTGGATGCTTCACACGGGTTCACTGCCGTGCTCTGCGAGGACCAGGATCCGCTCTGGACGTTTTCCATGGGGTCAAAGAGTGACGTTATCCGCGTTCCACGTAACCAGGAATTTTGCACTAGATGCTTCACACGGGTTCACTGTCGTGTTCGGCGAGGACTAGGCTCTGCTCTGTGTGCTTCACACGGGTTCGCTGCCGTGCTACGCGAGGACCAGGATCCGCTCTGGACGTTTTCCACAGGGTCAAAGAGTGACGTTATCCGCGTTCCACGTAACCAGGAATTTTGCACTAGATGCTTCACACGGGTTCACTGCCGTGTTCGGCGAGGACTAGGCTCCGCTCTGGGTACTTCACACGGGTTCACTGCCGTGCTCTGCGAGGACCAGGATTTGTTCTGGACGTTTTCCACGGGGTCAAAGAGTGACGTTATCCGCATTCCACGTAACCAGGAATTTTGCTGATTGTATCCGCATTTCACGGAAGGGAGGTTTGGCTGTTGGTGATATGTATATTGCCGAGCCATGGAGCTAGGGGTTGCCGCTGCTCCGCTTTGTCTGAAGTTGTGTCCGTTGTTACGAGACGGGCGTTGGGATGATCTCTAGGTTGCTTGCGGCCCGTCGAGGCTTAGCTTCTTTCTTTGATGAGACCTGGGGGAAGTATGATCACTCCTTTGTTTACGCCCTTGGATTGTATATAGGGTGTGATGGAACATCACCTGTAGGGCATAAATTAAAACCTCTTTTTTTTATTTTATTTCTTTTTCCGCGATGCTCTATCATTTCAGCTTTTATATCACGGAGGTCGCGATTGCCCAATCATTTCGGCTATTTTTCGCGGTGCCCAATCATTTCGGCTATTTATTTCATTTTTACTCGCTGCTTTTTATTGCGAGTTGCCCCATCATTTCGGCTATTTTTCATGCATACATTTTTACTTGATGTTTTTATTGCAAGTTGCCCCATCATTTCGGCTATTTCGTATGCATGTGTGGCTTGCTGGCTTTTCGCCGTAAATCTGATATTAGACACCGATTTCGGCATCAGCACCGCTACAACTGGGATATGGCCAGGAGCGAATCATCATTTGCCTCTGTCGATGTTGAACAAAGGTGGCTTAGCAAACAGGGTTAGGGTCCTGTCAACTAAGGCTTTTGACTTCATGAGCCGTAAGGGTCTCACAAAGGTATTTCTCCCTACAAGTCGTGAGGATCTTGTAGGTGTATTTTCTCCCTAGGAATCGTGAGGATTCCTAAGTGTATGTTCCTCTGTAAGTCGTAAGGATCTTACAAGAGGGCTTTCTCCTTATAAGTCGAGAGGACTTATAAGGGTTGCTCATCATACAGACGTATCCCTAGTCACGGGTGTGACTTTGCTGGGGAAATGCTCATTCGTGCCCGTGGATTGTATACAAGGGTCAGTATGAGCCGCTTGTAGGGCATTGTCGAAGGGTATGGGGGATTTCGCTTAAGCACAGGTTTAGGTCTCTGTGACTTAAGACTTTCAAATCTTATGAGCCGTGAGGGTCCCATAAGAGAGTTCTCCTTATGAGTCGTGAGGATCTCGCGAGTGTATTTTCTCCTTAGGAATTGTGAGAACTCCTAAGTGTGTTGCTCCTTTGTGAGTCGTAAGGATCTCACGCGGGTGGTTTCTCCTTACAGGGTCGTGAGGACCCCGCAAGTATCCTTTAACGAGGTTGCGCCCTTTCGGGTTTTCACAAACACTCGCCGGTAGCCCTGCTGTTTTTACTCACGGAGCCCTTTCGGGTTTTCATCCGTGCCCTTTTTGCTTATGGACATACCCTTTTTTTTATTCTTTTTATTTTATTATTTTTTTTACGAGGACGCGCCCTTTCGGGTTTTCACGAATACTCGCCGGTAGCCCTGCTGTTTTTACTCACGGAGCCCTTTCGGGTTTTCATCCATGCCCTTCTTGCTTATGGACATACCATTTTTTTTTGTTTTTTTATTATTATTTAGTTATTATTTTTTTTTCATCTCATCAGCCTAAGAATGCTGCGGTAGTAGTTTTAAGGACGTTTCGGTCCGTCGTTAGTTTAAGGACGTTTCGGTCCGTCGTGGAGAAGGCCAACTACTACTTATAGAGCTTGAGCTTAGGAAGATAGCGAGCGGACATAGTCGTCGTCATCTATCGTTAACCTAGGCTGTGGCTCATTAAGTGTAGTATTTCTTCAGGAAGCGGCCGTTTATCGGCCTGAAAGGCCTTTCACCGTGCACATCCATGAGTAGATAGGCTCCACCCTGATAGACCTTATCTATGATATACGGGCCTTCATAGTTTGGCTCGAATTTTTCTCGCTTGGCGCGGTTGGGGATCATAGGCCTCTTGACCACTAGCACGAGTTCGCCTTGGCGGAATGTCCTCGGTCGGGTCAATCTTTCATGCGAGCGCGTCATCTTTGCTTTATAAGCCTCCAAGTTTTGTTGTGCTACGAGCCGTGTTTCATCAAGGGCATCAAGCTCCTCAAGCCGAAGGTGAGCATTTTCTTCACCTGTCAACTCGTGGTGGACTGCCACTCGTAGAGAAGGTAGCTCTATCTCGAGGGGGAGTACCGCTTCCGTACCGAATACCAATGCGTATGGCGTCGTGTTCGTGGCCGTCTTGAACGTAGTTCATTATGCCCAAAGAGCCTCCTGTAGTCTCTCGTGCCAGTCCCTCTTATTTCGGGACACCGTCTTTTTTATGATCTTTGTCAAGGTCTTATTGAAGGCCTCGGCCAGACCGTTAGCTCGTGGATTATAAACTGAGGAGTATCTCCAGTCTATATTATGTTGTTGCGCGAAGCGGCTAATCTTATGGCTTCTGTAGGCTGGCCCGTTATCGGAGATAATTCGCCGTGGAGTTCCAAACCGATAAATGACGTGCATCTTGAAAAAGTGGAGGATATTCTCCGTCCTCACTTCCCTCAGCGGTACTGCTTCCGCCCATTTGGAGAAGTAATCAGTCATCGCCATGATGAAACGGTGTCCTCTGGACGATGCCGGTTCGATGGGGCCGACTATGTCAGTTCCCCACATTTCGAATGGCCAGCTAGCCACCGTTGGATGTAGTGGATTTAGATGCTGGTGGATGAAATCCCCATGGATTTGGCATGAGTGGCATTGCTTTGCATACTCGTGACAGTCCTGGATCATCGTGGGCCAGTAGTAACCCATCCGTTTAATTTTTTACTTCATCTTCGGGCCTGCTTGATGAGAACCACAGATTCCGTCATGAACTTCCTGAACGACTCTTTCTGCTTAATCAGGTCCTAAGCATCTCAACCACAGAGAGTCAAATGACCTCTTATATAGAGTATCATTGACGAAAGCGAAAGATAGAGCTCGTTTCATGAGCTGATGTCCTGAGGACGCTTCTTCGGGCATTCGGTGGGACATAAAGTAGTCTGTGAAGACTTCCTTCCAGTCCTCAGCCTTCTCACGGTCTTTTATTTGTAGAGTCGTCTGCTCAATCGCTCCCTTTTCTTCGAATGATTCCGGAGATATTTCCGCTGGGGCGAGCACTCGACGGCTTTGTACCACGATTCTGACGTCGTCGAGGTTCTCATCAGCCAGTTCTTTAGCGAGCTTAGCTAACGTGTCTGCCTTGCTATTTTCCGCGCGTGGTATGCTCTCCAAAGTATAGGAGGGAATTTGGGTCAACAGTTGTTGCACCTTTTCACCGTATTTCACCAACTCCGGTTTGCACGTTTGGTAGTCGCTGTTTACTTGACTAACGACCAGTTGAGAATCCCCGTTTATGAGGAGGTTTTCAATTCCCATGTCAATGGCGATCTCGAGGCCTGCTATCAAAGCTTCGTATTCGGCTTCATTGTTTGTCCTCGGTTCCGTTAAGGAGAAAGCAAAGCGCATTATCCCTCCTTGTGGCGTTACGAAGATGAGGCCTACCCCTGATTTGATCAATGGGGTACTTTGTTTGCGCTACTTTACGGAGGATGCCCCATCGAAATAATGTTCCCATCGGGTATCACCACCGTCGATCGCGTCAAATGCATGTTCGTCCGGCAAATCGCAGTTTAGAGGTGAACCGGCAGGTACTGGATGCTCAGCGAGGAAGTCGGCGATGGCTTCGCCTTTCACCGCCTTGAGAGGCTGATAGGTTATTGAAAACTCCATCAAGAGTAAGGCCCATTTAGCGAGCCTTCCCGTCAATATAGCCTTTGACATTAGATATTTTAGGGGGTCCACCTTTGATATAAGACGGACTTCATGTGCCAATGCATAGTGCCGGAGTTTTGTTATCGCAAAGATTAGCGCCAGGCAATGTTTTTCGATTGGGGAGTAATTGCTTTCTGCCCCCAGCAGAACTCGACTTAAGTAGTAGAGCGCTCTCTCCTTCCCTTGGTCGTTTTCTTGCGCCCATAATGCGCCTAAAGAACCTTCTTGGGCTGTTGTATAAAGAATGAGGGGCTTTCCCTTGACTGGAGCAGCTAACACCGGCGGGTTCTACAGGTACTGCTTGATCTCATCTAGCGCGCTCTGGCATTTTTGGTCCCAGACGAACGGGGTTCCCTTCTTCATCAGGTGGCTGTAAGGACGGCACTTGCCTGACAGGTTGGCGATAAACCGCCGGATGTACGCAAGCTTCCCCTGAAGAGACTGCAGCTGTTTGAGAGTCCTTGGGGGTGGCATTTCAATGATCGCCTTGATCTTAGATGGATCTATTTCGATACCTCGGTGTCGGATGATGAATCCCAGGAATTTACCCGAGGAGACTCTGAACGCGCATTTGAGGGGATTCATCTTCAAATTATATTGCCGAAGGCGTTGAAATACAGTCTTCAGATGCTCTAAATGCTCTTCGTATGACCTGCTCTTCACTACGAGGTCATCGATATAGCACTCGACGACTTCATGTATGAGATCATCGAAGATCTTTGTCATGGCCCTTTGATAGGTAGCACCGGCGTTCTTTAGACCGAAGGGCATAACTTTGTAGCAGAATATACCCAAAGGAGTCCGAAAAGCGGTGTGCTTCTGGTCTTCGGGATGCATTTTTATCTGATTGTACCCTGATGAACCGTCCATAAAGGAGAAGACCTCATGAGTGGACGTATTGTCTATCATCAGTTCGGTGACCGGTACCGGAAAATCGTCTTTCGGGCAGGCTTTATTGAGATTTCGGAAGTCCACACATATGCGCACTGTCCCATTCTTCTTCATTACCGGGACGATGTTGGCGACCCAATCAGGATACTGTACCTCCTGGATAAACCCGGAATCGATTAGTTTCTTGACTTCGGCGTTAATGCTCATTTCAAGCTCAAGCCGCATCCGTCTCGGCGCCTGCTTGACTGGCTTGATATCCGGGGATATTGCTAATTTATGCACAACAATCTCTGGATCTAATCCCGGCATCTCGGAATAGTTCCACGCGAAGCAATCTCTATGCTGTAGAAGCACGTCTCTTAACGCCGTCACCCTTTCCTCAGATAGTAGCTCGCTAACGAATGTTGGTCGCGGATCGTCTTCCGATCCCAACTCAATCTTTTTGAGGTTATCTGCAGTCGTATGTATTCCATCTTCCAGTTCTTTCAGAGCTGGTGGAAATTCTGAGATCACCTCATCATTGCTGTTCTCAAAGCACCAGGGAAGGTCATCTATGTTCTCGGGCTCTTCTTTTAATATTGTAATCATGTGACAAGTGCGAATCCGCTTCCAAGACTGATGTGGATCTGGCTCTGCTCTTGCGGCTTTGGGTTCGTGCTTTTGTGGCGGCGTTACCCTCCAGCTGCTGGATAAAGCAAATCTGCCTTGCCGGTACAGGTCTTCGACCCAGTTCTTGAACGTGAAGCAGTCTTCGATAGGGTGTCCTATGGCTCGGTGATAAGAGCAATAGCCCGGATGAGAAACCTCGTTAACTTGCTCAGGGTGCTTAAACTCCGGAAGTGCGATCATTTGATGTTTTATAGCGAGCTCGAGTAGCTTCTTCGTCTTGTCTCGAGGGAAGGAATACGCTCGACTCATCTTCTTCATGAGGGACAAATCCGGACCGCACAATGCCCGATCACACAACTCTCTAATCCTGCGTCGCTGTTGTCGACTTCTTTTTCCGCCTCTTGACTTACTTCTGCCTCTGCGTTGGGCCTTTTGTACAACGGGTTGATTGGGAGGAGTACCTTTGTCTTTTGCAGCCTGTTGAAACAGACGTTGCGTCCTGGCCTTCTCGTAGATGGCCATCTCGCGGTTGTGATTTTCCCGAGCCGTTTGACCCGCCTTCCTGATAAGCCTGCCCGTTCGTTCTTCAAATGACAGACTCGGCATTTCGCTCGTAGGATCCAGTTTTGACAAGGGGTTGGCATTGCTGGACAGGGCGTTTTCCTCCTCATCAAAGTTATATACGGCGTAGCTACCGTGGATTCGCTCCCGTTTACCGGATCTCACGTATCCAAGGCCGAGCGTTTCCATTCCCCCGTTGGGCAATTTGCACTAAGTTCTAGGGACATCCCAAATTCTCTTGTAGAATCGAGCTTGTCGAACAGTCTGTTTTAAGGGTACCCCTTGGCGCTTCAATAGCCTCTTTAGTCCATTTGTGTAGTATCTGGGCAAACAGATGGGTTGGAGCCTATCAAGTGTAACATCCGCGCCATGCCATATCTCTTTGTCCACTCTCGTTTCTGTGGATTGGTAGAATAGGATCACCTTTTCACCTTTTTGCCTGGGAGGGACGTAAAACATCTGCAGGTCCTGCACATTGTGAGCCTGAAGTGCGTCAAGATCCTTGTAGTATTTCCGCGGCACCATGGTGATTTGCAAACTCTGATCATCGCCAGGGGATGCTTGTATTGACGGCCGACTGGAGAACACGGCATTAACCTCATCTTCCGAGTCACTTCTGAAGATCAATATGGGGGCGGACGGTCCCGGGTTGTTGCGTCGGGACGGACCTGCGTAAACTATCTCTTCTCCTTCTTCGGTATCGCTCCCGAAAATAGGGATGGTGGCAGCGGCTTTGTTCTTCGGCTTGCGACACCTTTCTGTATCCTCGAAATCTGGCAAAAAGTACTTCGCATCTTCGTACTTGCGGACTTCGTTCACGGAAAATGGGTTCAGCTCACCTGTTACGGTATATTCGAAGCCATCCTTAAAGTACTTCATACACTGATGCTGTGTAGAAGGGATGATGTTGTACTCATGTAACCAAGGACGACCGAGCAAGGCGTTGTAGCAGGTCTTGGCGTCAATGACGTGAAATTTGATGTCCGTGACGAGTAGTCCAAAGCGTAATGTTAGTATCACGGATCCGAGAGTCCGTGACGACTGGGAGTCGAAACCGGAGATGGTAATTTTATTACGAGCTAGGTGCTGCACGCTCATGCAAATTTCCTTCAACACCCGAACATTAAGGAAATTGACGGAGGATCCATTATCAACCAGGATTTTGCCTATCTTGATATCGTGGCAGTATCCGGAGACGTACAGGGGACGGTTATGGTCGCACGTCCCGAGGAGAAGGTCTTCGTCACCGAAAGTGATGTCGGCCGTGTGCACTTCTTCCAGTTCATCTTTTATCCTTTCCGCGGCGAGGAAGGCTTGGAATTGCTCGGGTTCTTGTAACGCCTTGATTAATGAATCTCGCACTTCTTTTGATAATAGGAGGGCGTCGAGAATGCTGAGCTGAGAAGGTAGCTTTCTTAGGTGCGCTAGGATGTTGTAGTCCATTTTACCCTTCCTGGGAGGATCTTTGGCAGCCAACTCCTTCGTGACATAATTATCTAAGGTGATATCCTCAGTGGCCTTCTCCTTTCCCTTATCTTTTTTATTCGCGGATCCGAGATTCTTTTCCGGGAGCGTGCGATTGCGCAGCTGAATGTTTTCGCAGGCCTCTGGTTCTTCCTCTTTCCCTAAAACGGATTCCTTAAAGAGAGGGCCCAGAGCCATTTCTTCATCAGAGTCGCTTCCAAAGGTAAGAACTTGTGACCTTCCGGCGTTAACCGTGTAACAATTGCCGGCAGTTCTTTTGTGTTCTTCGGCCGTGTTTCTTCGTTCCCGACGAGTCTTGCGTTTTATGCGCTTAAAATGTTGCTGGTGAGCAACATATCCTTGCCACCACATCTTAAAAGCGTCGCACTCCTCAGTAGGGTGCGAAATTTTCCGATGATATGAGCAATAATTAGGGTGCCTTTCCGCCCCATCGAACGTGTTCTCTTCCGAAGGTGGTAGCTTCATCCCCATTGACATGGCTTTGGCAAACCTTTTTCTCATCTTGAACACGTTTTTATTCGCATCGGATATCTTTTGATCTGGCGGGAGTGCTCCGACTCTTTCGTTTGGTCGCTTGCGTTTGGCTCCTTCCAATGCGGCCCTCTCACGCTCCCGATCGGCTTTACTCTTCAAACGAATCTCGTCTAGAAAGGCGTCGATCATTTCATCTGTTGGCCATACAAGTTCTGGCTCAGGCTGTGCCCCCAGTTTCTCAGTGCCAGGAGTTCTTTCATCGTCCGTAAACGAATGGGAGATCATATGACAGCTTGCCACATATCCCTCGGATTCATCTGACGAGCTTTCTCCATCATCTTCCTCCTGAAAGACGTGGTTGAAGAACTCTTGCAGTGTGACGGGAATCCGCGCCTTTTGATTGTACTCCTCCAGTGCATCAATCTGTTTCTGTAAATCCGTGCGTTTGTCTCCAGGCTTCACGGGCTTTCTGGATTCCTTCTTCTTTTTCTTCGAAGATTTTGACGGTTGGGTGTGAGTATTCGGGCCATCACCACGAGTCTTCGTAGTTGGGCGCGACTTCGACATCCCTTCGATGATTTGAGGTTCAAGCGGGTCCTTCCATTCGACCGCCGGGCACGCCTGAAGGTCCCTCGGCATTCTTTTGGTTTTAGTTGACAGTACGACCTCCCATGGAGCTTCTTCAATAAAGGAACAGGTTGCCCCCGGTGTATCTGCTTTCTTAGGAGTATGCGGCTGTGGCGGGTTCACCTTCCATTTTTCGGATAGTGCAAACTTCCCCTGGAGGTATTGATCTTCAATCCATCCTTTAAAAACGAAGCAATCCTCAATCGGATGGCTTACCGTTTGATGGTAGGGGCAATAGTTGGGGTTGTTCACCTCAGTGGGTTGTGGCGGTTGTCTTGGATTTGGCAGGTTTATAAGTCTGTTGCGTACTGCTAACTCGAATAACCGTTTCGTCTTATCCCGCGGGAACGAGTAGGGGCGCTTCATCTTCTCGTTGTAATACCGCCGCCTTTCTTCCAGCTGATCCGCCAGCTTTGGGGCACTGGGTTGTTGCTGTGTGTTCGCAACGAAGGTTGCCTTCCCTTTACCCTTGTCATTCTGAGGTTCTGGTTTCGAGGGAGGCGGCCTGTGACCCATCTGGTCCATCTGGGCCAACTTGTCGATTAGAGCCTGGAATGTGGTTGGCTTAAAGAACATCATAAACTGGGAGATAGTTGCATGAGGGTCTAGGGTACCCACGAACATGCCTACCGTGGGCGCTTCCTCAATGCGTTGCTCGCATTTCGACCACAAATTTCGCTAGCGTATAGCATACTGGACCCACATTTCGCCTGGTTTCACCCTGGCATTAATCAACGCCGTTATTGGAGTGCGTTTGCTGGCGCTTGCGAATCGCTGAGTGAATAGCAACTCCATTTCAGCGAACGTCTTGACAGAATCGTTCGGGAGTTCCGAATACCATTCGAACGCTGTTTCTGATAAGCTGCCCACGAACTGGCGAAGCAACAGTTTATCATCACTGCCGGTGTTGCCGCAAAGGGCCCTGAACTAGGCAACATGTTGGTGGGGATTGCCGGTCCCCTTATACACGTGGAATTTTGGTATTGTATAACCCGGCGGATATTTGATTTGGTTGTACCAGCTCGGATATGGTCGTCCCGTTTTTACGACTTGACCAGCTGCTTCAGTCGCATGATGAACCCGGATCTGCTGGGCTATATAGTCATCCAAGTCAGCCTTGGAGATTGTCTCCTCCTTGGCTGTTGAAAGAGCCGGTGATGGATTCAATGTTTCTCCTCTATCATCTTCGAGGACGATCGGGGGATCTTCCGCAGGAGGATCCTGTTGAATCATCATCCCAACCATATCTTGAAATAAGTGGGCTATTTTCTTTATATTGGCCGCTTGTTTCGCAGCCTCTTTGTCTTTCTTTTCCAACATCCTCTGGAGGAACTCAGCGTCGGTTTCCTATTCTTGTTGCTGATCCGAGGACGCCTCGGGGCTTTCTTTCGGCCCAGTAAGCGCGGCCATTGCGATCATCATTTCCTGGAGCTTTTGTTGTTGCTCCTGAGCTTTGGTCACCGACCGTGTAAGCGGTCTATGACTTGCAGACGCACGGCTGTCTTCCTTCCCCGATGCCATGTATACAGTATGGACCATCCTGCCCCTAGCCTTAGGGCGTCTGGGCTCAGCGCTTTTAGCTTTCGTTGCAGGCCCGGGGGTCTTCTCCGGCTTCCTCTTTTTATGAGCAGTGGAAGTTGAGGGGGCCGTTGAGGTGGGCACCCAGACTGCTTTTCGTGGCTTAGCCTGGTGACTGACTTCCTGTTGGATTTTCAGCTTCTTGTGCTGGCGGGAGAAATTTGGATCGATCGCCGAGTCTCGGGTCTGCCGCCAGACTTTATAAATTCGGGAGGACAGCCGTTGAGGAGATTGGGGCTGTTCTGGCTTTACTTCTATAGCCCTTTTTAGCGGATGGGGAGACTTCTTTAGCACCGCGGTAAGAGAATTCCTACGCACCTTATTTAGTATCTCGAAGTTGTTCCTAGTTGTAACAGCAGCATTAACTTCTGTCGTCGGGGCTGGAGGAGTTAGCCCAGAAGGGGAGTTGCCTCCGGCCTTCCTCACTCGGCGCCAGTAACGACGTCGAGCGTGTCGTGCTGATGGCATCGGCTCGGTGATGGCGATAGCCTCATCCTGCCCCCTGTGTAGGTGGGGGATCGCTGCTGATGCCAGCCTGTTAAAGACTGATGTCCTTCGGGTAGCGGGAGCGGGAGCTGGAACAGTCAATCTTGTAAAGACCGACTTTTTGGAAAGAGAAGCCGCCTTGACGACTTCAGGAGCGGGACTGGTTATTTTCTTAGGAGCAGCCTTCTCTGGGATTGTAGGCCCCATCATGGTTCCACAGGAGCTCTGGCCTAGTCTGGAGAAGACCGACTTCTTGGGAACTTCTGCTGTCAGCACCGGAGCGATGAAGCTTGTCGGTGGGAGCATGGTCCCAAAAAACAACCCTGTGGTGGCTCGAGTGACCTGTTCCATGGGCATTGTGAATAGCGAAGCAGCTTGGGGTCCGTAGGCTATACCTCCTGGTGAGGCAGAGCATTGGTTGCAATTGCAGTTGGAGCATATCGCGCAAGCGGAAGCCATTGATTCTTTGCTTTCTTCAATAAGCAAGACGCCGAATCTTAGTACCTTGAAACCCAAGGGCAACCATTAGCGAACCGTGTTTGGTTCGCGAACATGACACACGAAGTGTGGAGTGGAAAGAGGAAAAGGTTCCACCGGGCGTGCCAGAATCTGTTCCCCTCCGAACGACGGCGCGACGGCGGAGAGGAGTGGAAAGAGGAAAAGGTTCCACCGGGCGTGCCAGAATCTGTTCCCCTCCGAACGACGGCGCGACGGCGGAGACGTCTTGCGTGAGGTTCGGGGCAGATGCTAATTGGTGCTATTCGTCTACCTCTTCAAAAATGCCAAGTTGTTTTATGGCACAGTGTATCGAAGGTTTAGACGGATGCGTCCGATGTAGCAGACTTCGTCAGATTCCCCCTCGCTTGAGGGGTTTTTGATTGTGGGGACGCTCTTCCCTGCAGGCGCAAGCCCCTGCAGTTAATTACGCTACCGCATCGCGGTAACCACTTTCTCCTTCTCCAGATGGTCACTTTGTGTCGTGTGTGTTTATTTTGTGTTTAGTTGCCCGTGGATTGTATACGGAGACTGAATTATGTCGTCGCCCGTAGGGCGTGGACTAGTCCAAATCCGTATTATCTTAGATTTAGGTTTGGGGGTTTGGGTTTAAGGATTCATTAGCCTCATTGGAGACTAAGATCGACTTAAACGTTTGTTAAGGACACGTTAGTCTAGTTTTTAGACTAAGATCGACTTAACGGGATCGTTTAGATCCAACAATAGAGCCATTAAGGGAGCCCTATTGTTTAGTTTAGTGACGTTGCGGTCAATAGGTAGTTTAAGGACATTGCGGTCCAGTGGTAGTTTTAAGACGTTGCGGTCAAGGTTAAGGACGTCGTAGTCCGTGGATTTAAGGACTCCACAGTCCGATGTTAGTTTTAAGACATCACGGTCAAGGTTAAGGACCTCATAGTCCATGGATTTAAGGACTCCACAGTCCGATATTAGTTTTAAGACATCACGGTCAAGGTTAAGGACCTCATAGTCCGTGGATTTAAGGACTCCACAGTCTGATGTTAGTTTTAAGACATCACGGTCAAGGTTAAGGACCTCATAGTCCATGAGTTTAAGGACCCCACAGTCCGTATCAGTGTATGGTCATCGGGACCCACCACCTCTTTGAAGACGTCGAGGAATTACAACGCCGTATACCGGGAAGCGGGGCGTGACAGGTTTTGTTGGTGGCCCATGCAGGTCAGAGCTGTATGAAACCCTATCATGCAGTTCTGTTCTGCGTGAACAAGCTAAGCAATATAAAACACAAGAAACAGCAACTGAAAACATTCTTTACATTATATATTCCTTAAATCCATCTTGAACTCCACCTTCGGTTTCCTTGAAGTCCATCTCTCCACTTTTGAATCCTTAATTCTTATTCATCCTTTCTATTTGTATCTTGTAGATTTATTAGCTCAATTGGTTAGAGTATCAATCGACGGAGTTCGAAAAAGACATCATCCTAATCCTATTTCCTTACTCTGTTACATCATCCTTCTTGAGTAATTTCGAGGACGAAATTATTTTTAAGGAGGGTAGAATGTAATGACCCTAAATTCTTTATACATTTGTATTATCCCTCTTCAATAATATACCGTATTTATTTGTACTTGGTATTTTCCTTTTTCTATTAAATTTATTATTATTTTATTCCTCAATCTATTATGTAATTTTCTGTGTACAATTTCTTTTTCTTATATTTAAGTTTTTAACTTCTCATTCTTATTTTTCCTTTCATAAATATTTAACCCAAATCCATTATTCTTATTCTCTACAGCCCATCTGAAATGCCCACTTTCTTTTTAAGCAACAGCATATATTTAATTCTAATTAAATATGTGCATAAACAACCTTGTAGCTCATTGGTTAAGTCCTTGCATTGTTATTCCATAAGTCACATGTTCAAATCCACATTCTTGCAATTATTTTTTATCATTTTTTTATTCTTCTTATAACCTACAAATGAGACCTTTCATTTCCAAAATGAATGGCGGCCTTTCATTTCTCTTTTAATTCTCATGTTAAATGCATATATTATTATTCACCATTACACCATCTTTATTTGTCCTCCTCTATCTTTTCCTTCCTCACATTTTTTATCTCTCACTTCTCCCTCTTCACCTAGAGTCCAAGAAGAAGAACATGAAGAAGTCTTCAAGAGGGTCTCGCTACTAACGCGAGGCTATCGGCGGATACACAAGCCCGGTGACAATACCGGCTTGTGTATGTAAGTCCTTTCTCTCTCTCCCTCTCCATATCTTTATTCTCCTTTTGTCATATCTCGTAAACCCGCTATTCTTTTCATATCGTAATCCATAAGAGAAGATAAAGATAAACATATACATATATATAAGTCTAGATATATATGGTTCTATATGGTTTAATAAATATCTTATTGCTTCTTGTTCAAATCAAAGTGTTTTCAATTCTTTGTTCATGATTATGAATGTTTATTACAAGTTATGAGAACATAGATTTCATGCCACAATATATCTACGATATCTCATGGAATCGGTTTGGTTATTAAAGGAAAGGATGAAGCTTGCATAAAAATACTAGTTAATCTTTTTACCGATTTTAGTATACACATCAATACCTTTAGCTTTTAAATAATTTTTAGAAATTAATTTTTACTTCTGAAAATTTCAGGAAATTTACATATGATATAGTATATTATTTTGTACATGCTGTAAAAATTTTAGATCCAATCACCTAGCGGTTTAGGAATTATATCGTTTTTATTCACTGTTCGTAAAATAGAAAACTGCAGTTATTGGTCAACTTTTAGGACACATAACTTGGTATACCGATATCCAAATTGAGCAAACTCAGGTGTTTTAGATATCTACATCGAATAATATAGATTTTATTAGTTTTTATCTTTTACTGAAAACCAACGTAATATAAAGAAAACTGCGTTACAATATTAAGTGACGGATCTGGACAGAATCTGTCCTGATTCGCACACTGTTTTTAAATTAGACATAATTCAAACTCCCGATATCCGTTCGTGACAAAATTTAGATGTGTAGATGCACAATTGATAGAACTATAATTTTATGTATACTTTATTACTTATAAATGCATGAAACACCCTGATATAGGCTTTGCAATACAATATATAGTTGCTGTTCTTTTTATATTCTTGTCTCTTGTGTATTTATTTTATATTGCTTAGCTACGCTTAGCGTATGTATTTCTGAGTACATACGTAGCGGATCTCGTCGTGTCCCCTCCGCCGTATACCGGAAAGCGGGGCGTGACAGGTTTTGTTGGTGGCCCATGCAGGTCAGAGCTGTATGAAACCCTATCATGCAGTTCTGTTCTGCGTGAACAAGCTAAGCAATATAAAACACAAGAAACAGCAACTGAAAACATTCTTTACATTATATATTCCTTGAATCCATCTTGAACTCCACCTTCGGTTTCCTTGAAGTCCATCTCTCCACTTTTGAATCCTTAATTCTTATTCATCTTTTCTATTTGTATCTTGTAGATTTATTAGCTCAATTGGTTAGAGTATCAATCAACGGAGTTCGAAAAAGACATCATCCTAATCCTATTTCCTTACTCTGTTACATCATCCTTCTTGAGTAATTTCGAGGACGAAATTATTTTTAAGGAGGGTAGAATGTAATGACCCTAAATTCTTTATACATTTGTATTATCCCTCTTCAATAATATACCGTATTTATTTGTACTTGGTATTTTCCTTTTTCTATTAAATTTATTATTATTTTATTCCTCAATCTATTATGTAATTTTCTGTGTACAATTTCTTTTTCTTATATTTAAGTTTTTAACTTCTCATTCTTATTTTTCCTTTCATAAATATTTAACCCAAATCCATTATTCTTATTCTCTACAGCCCATCTGAAATGCCCACTTTCTTTTTAAGCAACAGCATATATTTAATTCTAATTAAATATGTGCATGAACAACCTTGTAGCTCATTGGTTAAGTCCTTGCATTGTTATTCCATAAGTCACATGTTCAAATCCACATTCTTGCAATTATTTTTTATCATTTTTTTATTCTTCTTATAACCTATAAATGAGACCTTTCATTTCCAAAATGAATGGCGGCTTTTCATTTCTCTTTTAATTCTCATGTTAAATGCATATATTATTATTCACCATTACACCATCTTTATTTGTCCTCCTCTATCTTTTCCTTCCTCACATTTTTTATCTCTCACTTCTCCCTCTTCACCTAGAGTCCAAGAAGAAGAACATGAAGAAGTCTTCAAGAGGGTCTCGCTACTAACGCGAGGCTATCGGCGGATACACAAGCCCGGTGACAATACCGGCTTGTGTATGTAAGTCCTTTCTCTCTCTCCCTCTCCATATCTTTATTCTCCTTTTGTCATATCTCGTAAACCCGCTATTCTTTTCATATCGTAATCCATAAGAGAAGATAAAGATAAACATATACATATATATAAGTCTAGATATATATGGTTCTATATGGTTTAATAAATATTTTATTGCTTCTTGTTCAAATCAATGTGTTTTCAATTCTTTGTTCATGATTATGAATGTTTATTACAAGTTATGAGAACATAGATTTCATGCCACAATATATCTACGATATCTCATGGAATCGGTTTGGTTATTAAAGGAAAGGATGAAGCTTGCATAAAAATACTAGTTAATCTTTTTACCGATTTTAGTATACACATCAATACCTTTAGCTTTTAAATAATTTTTAGAAATTAATTTTTACTTCTGAAAATTTCAGGAAATTTACATATGATATAGTATATTATTTTGTACATGCTGTAAAAATTTTAGATCCAATCACCTAGCGGTTTAGGAATTATATCGTTTTTATTCACTGTTCGTAAAATAGAAAACTGCAGTTATTGGTCAACTTTTAGGACACATAACTTGGTATACCGATATCCAAATTGAGCAAACTCAGGTGTTTTAGATATCTACATCGAATAATATAGATTTTATTAGTTTTTATCTTTTACTGAAAACCAACGTAATATAAAGAAAACTGCGTTACAATATTAAGTGACGGATCTGGACAGAATCTGTCCTGATTCGCACACTGTTTTTAAATTAGACATAACTCAAACTCCCGATATCCGTTCGTGACAAAATTTAGATGTGTAGATGCAAAATTGATAGAACTATAATTTTATGTATACTTTATTACTTATAAATGCATGAAACACCCTGATATAGGCTTTGCAATACAATATATAGTTGCTGTTCTTTTTATACTCTTGTCTCTTGTGTATTTATTTTATATTGCTTAGCTACGCTTAGCGTATGTATTTCTGAGAACATACGTAGCGGACCTCGTCATGTTCCCTTCGCCGTATACTGGGAAGCGGGGCGTGACAGGAGTGAAGAGATGTACCCTTAAACCAAGGTAGATTAAACAGTCTTTGGCCCAGTTTGGGACCAAGACCAATTAATTATGTTATGAGCCCATTAGCCCAGTTAAGTTTGAATTGAGGACTTATGGCCATCTTGGGCTAAGTCCAATCATATTTGGAATATTGGCTTCCTGTTGGTCCATGAGAGGCATTGCCTCTAGACACTTAACCAATTGGGCTAAGATTAGTGTTAAACACTAAAGACCAGCAGTGTTGAACACTGAAAACAAGTTAGTGTTTTAACACTAAAAGATAGTTGGTGTTAAACACCAGCAACAGGGGGTTCAAATTAGTGTTAAACACTAAAACGAATCAGTGTTAAACACTAGCAACAGAGATCTCAAATTAGTGTTAAACACTAAGATAATCAGTGTCAAACACTGGTGACAGAGATTTTAATTTAGTGTTGAACACTAAGAAAGTTAATATTAAACTCTGTTAACAGAGATTTAGTTTGGTGTTAAACACTCAAAAATTCAGTGTTAAACGCCGCAAGTAAAGCTCTTTAATTAATGTTGAACACTAAGGCAAAACAGTGTTAAACACTGGATTCAGAGGTTCCAATTTAGTATTAAACACTAAGGCAAGAGGGGTCACGTGGTAGCACGTGAGGGCGCCCTCCCTTTATTTGTTATGCTGAGAATATTGAATACTTTGGAGCATCACGTGCTGTCACGTGATGGGCATTTATGTGTTTGTGCGTTAAAGCTTCTGCCAAGGGTCACGTGGGTCACGCGAGGTATTGCCTCAAAAGCCCTTCTCTGTGGATCTTTCCGGGGGTCACGTGGTAGCATGTGACCCTGCCTTTTTGCAATTTCTGATTAAATTCTTCATTAAATCCCCATTTTCCTCTGAAGAATTATATTCTCTGATAGAGTTGAACTCTGATTTTCCTGTAGGAATTAAATTCCTCCTATATATGAAGAACTGAATTTTATCATAGGGTTAAACCCTAACAAAAGCTTTAGAGGAATTATATTCCCATTCTCTTTTAGAGAATTATTCTTAAATAGGGTTAAACCCTAATTTATATTCTGAGGAATGAG
This sequence comes from Agapanthus africanus, assembly GCA_030015575.1. Lineage (NCBI taxonomy): Eukaryota > Viridiplantae > Streptophyta > Magnoliopsida > Asparagales > Amaryllidaceae > Agapanthus > Agapanthus africanus. The sequence continues at coordinate 721,710,015 of CM057337.1, forward strand.
ATTCTGTCATAGGGTGAAACCCTAATTTTCTTTCTTAAGGGAATTAAATTTCTGTTATTTTGACAGAACTAAGTTCTTAACTAGGGTTAAACCCTGATTCTGTTCATTCTGAAGGAATTAAATTCCTATAACATAGGGTTAAACCCTAATTTTATCTCAAAGGAATTAAATTCCTATAATTCTGTGAGAATTAAATTCTCAAATTTCCATTCCCTCTCTATGCTTTGGATCTGCATGGCAGGATCTCAACCCAATGAGAATTAAATTCTCAATTCATGGGGAGATATGCACTTTGCAGATCCTCTACTAAAGAGAGAACTATGTTCTTCTTTTAATATAAGAGTTGAACTCTTTTGAGAATTAAATTCTCTTTTAGAGGCCTTCCCTTTCTTACCTAAGATTTTCTTCTGCAGAAGATCCAATTCTTCCAAAGTCTCAAGGCTCTATATTTCTCTTTTTCTATCTCTCTTCTTCTGTATATCCTTCCCCCTCTCTATATGTCTGTTGGCTTCTATTTATAGGAGAAGGAGCAGAATCAATTAGTCTTAGTGAATCTTTCATTGAGAGATTTGATTTGCATTCATTCAGAGATCTGATTCGCATTCATCATCCATCTGGTCCTTTGGATTATTAGGTGAATTTTATTCACCATTGGATTTTAAATCCAGAGATTTCCTTTTGTTATTTCGGTTAGATTTTAAGGGGAAATCTTTCCAAGTTCAAGATTTTTCCATAAATAGGTGATATTTAATCACCTTTAAATCTTTAATCCAATCGGTTCCAAATAATCATTTTCCTTTGGAAAGATTTGAATCCTTTTCAGAATTTAATTCTGTTAAATAGATGGGTTTTGAAAGCCGGTCACGTGTGGCCACGTGACCCTTGGTCACATGTAGGCATGTGACCCATGGTCACGTGACCCCTCTGGAACAAGCTTTCTTCTCCTTTCTGCGCTCTGTCTTCTAGCCGCTGTTCAACCGTCACGTGCCAACACGTGACCCCTGGTCACGTGTGAGCACGTGACCCTTTCTGGAGCCTTTTCTTTAATTTAATCAAGGAGCTGACTTTGCCTTTGCCGCTGCTTTTAAATGTCACGTGCCAACACGTGACTGCTGGTCACGTGGTGGCACGTGATGCCTCTTCCGTAACTTTCCTGATTTTAAATCAGGAAACAGTGAACAACTTGTAATTTGAGATGTCGTCAACCATCATTTCCATGACCGGTAGCGGAAAGTCATCTTTAGGACATGCCTTGTGATTGGTTACGAAAGAGTGTTTGTTTGTAGTTTATCCGCAATCAATAACGGTGTCGCGTATAGCTAGACCGAGATGAGTACGGGTCGTCCTCTGGGAAACGTGGAACCTTTTACTTTTACTTTAGATGTGTTGAGAAAGAGAGGAGGGATAAAGAATTTTATAGAATGGTTTCTAGATCTACGTTAAACAAGAATATAAAATATAGATCTAGATTATTTTAAAGATGAAATTAATATAATAAGAGGGCTTGTAGGGTTCGTTAGGATTTAGTAGTTATGGACGATTAATTAAAAGTTACCATTTTTATCCATTAATAGATTTAGAACTAGAACGACGGTGATGCATGTAGATTAGGGTTTCTGGAGGGAAAAGGAATCCCACTCTTAACCCTTATCTCGACACGGAACTCCGTTCATATCTAGCCTTTACCAAAACAATCATTAATCTAATCTCTAATCGCGGTCGGAACTAGCAAAGAATTACTAGCGCGCCCGATTAGGATGTTAATGATTCTTTTGATAAAGTTCCTAAACTTTATAGGACTTAAAAAGGGTTTAATTATTTTCATCGTCCATTAGCCTACCCTAATCCTACGAACCCTAACAAGCGGAGAATTACTCGCGCATGTTGGGAGAAAAAGATGAAAAGACAGAAAGGGAAAACATAATGTAAAATGCAAAAACAATTAAATAAAAATAACTACCTTTATTAATCGACTTGAACAAACTACACTTTAATCCGTAGAAAATGATTACAAACTAGTTGCTTCTCGATCTTTCCTAAGGAGGTAGTCGAACAGTCGATGATCAGCCTGGATGCGTGAGCGTCTGGAGTTTCGTGATCTCTTCGGCTTGATAGCTTTTCCAAGAGGCTCTCGGTGCCTTTTTATAGTGCAAAGCCAGAATCTTTTGCTTCAAAAGTTGGTAAAATATAGCAGAGAATCATGCCCCAAAATCTTGCCTCCTAATTCTCTAGAAGTGCGGCGGATCCGCGGCCAAAGGAGGGTATGGCCGCGGATCCGCGGCCAATGGGTGAGATCTCTTGATCAATTTTCTTGGGCTCTCTGATTTTGACATTTGGCAATCGTAGGCACCTTTAGAATTCAGAAATCTTCTCTCGGTTGCTTCCAGACTTGGTCTCCAAGTTTTGCTTCTTAATTTGGCAAGTTTTCTTCAACAAATTGATTTGTTTGATAAATTCTGCATAACAACTTGGAAAATTCTGCACAATAATCTCAAATAATATTTAGTAGGCTTATTTCTACTAGAATTTGGTCAATAGATTTATTTGCATACATTTTCCTACCAAATGATAATTAAAATATATTAACACATGGAAAATGGTGTTTTCACACATAAACCCTCATATGTATAATATATTATAATAAAGTCCTTTTTTAATATGAAAATTGTAGGAAAAATGTAATACAAATGTGCAGTTTTATCAACTGAACAAATACCCCCAAACTTATCTTTGATCGTCCCGAGCAAACTAGTTTATTTAAGAGGAGAAAAAGAAAGGAGAAAATTAAGCACACTTTCGTAGGCAGACACGATTGCACTGAGCACGTGCAACAAGCCGTTAAACCTCTAGGTGTCCCTAGTAGGAGGAGTGTTGTCTCCTGAGGGTTTTCGGCGGATTACACCCACAAAATCCTATAAAAAAAGAAAGATAGTGAAATTTACATATAAAGATAAAAACCATAAAAGAAAGACTTTGAAAATAAGAGTTTCCAACTATACTAGCTTTTCAGTTGTCATGAGCCCTATCTTAATAGTCATGAAAAGATGTTAGAAATCACATTATCCCTCAATAAATCATCGTCTTTATTCTTCATTCCTACCTTTCATCCAAACATTGATCATATACCCCTACGTGTGTGAAATGGACATCCCTACACTCGGAGAATTCAATTCAAGCTATCATACTCTTATCCATCTACCTTAATACTTTTTTAATTTGATGAATACTTAGATTTGCTCACACATTTTCATGCGACCGTTAATACTTCTTGAGGTACTAACCGACCGATTACTCATGTGCTTGCTGATTCGGTGATAATATTTTCCTCGTCTTGCACCACCTAAGGCTTAGCAGTGACTCCCAGACCAGTTGGCCTTAGGGCACTAGGTGAAGAGGCATCCTCGCTATATTTTTTTATTGCTGCCTTGGCGGTAACAAAACCAGTGTTCATTTTTTTTTCTTTTCACCATTTTTATATTTTCTTCATTTTTTTTTCATTTCCTTCATACTTTGGCTTTTAGACAAGAGCATTTCAAGGTATCCTCTACTATCCCGGGTTTCAAGACGTGTGTAAGTGCATATAGTAGGGTATCAACATTCAAATGTTTGGCTTCCAGAATAGAAACTATTTTTTCAGACTTATTTTTATCCTCAGATTAGTGACTTCCTTCATTTTACTAACCCTTGGGACAACAGCTCATAACTACTTATTACCAGTTCGTATAAGAAAACTTCTAATTTTCTTGGTTTTCTTAAACTTTTCCTATCTTTTGGATGTAATGTTTCACTTTCTATTCTTTTGTTATAAAAAAAAAAATTTAATGCCTGGTGTCAAAGATAATTCAGTGAATACAAACCTCCCCCGCAAACCTGTTTTCAGCAGTGTCCTCACTGATGTAGCCTTTTGAGAACATGGACCTGCATACTAAGGGAGAGATACAAGGGGTAAAATAATAGTTAAATGAAAAATTCCCCCAAACTTATTCTTTGACACGCACAGATATTCAATCAAATCCATTTTTTACTCACCTCCATTCTTAAAATGAGAAAATGTTTTCAAAACATGGAGGTGACGCGGAGGAATTTTAGTTTTGATAAAGCGGCTCCTGTAAAAACAGGAGCTCCTCCGGGGGGTCAGCAGAAAAATACGGTTTTAATCTATGCCCATTTACTTTAAAAATTGAACCGTTTTTCAAATTTTCGACTTCAACTGCCCCGTGCGGGTGTACATACCGCACCACAAAAGGTCCTTTCCAACGAGATTTAAGCTTACCCGGATGAAGATGGAGACGGGAATCGTAAAGAAGGACTTGTTGCCCCGATGTGAAGGTTTTTCTAAAAAGATTTTTATCGTGGAACACTTTAGTCCTATTCTTTACTATCACCGCATTATCGTAAGCTTCATCGCGAAGTTCGCTTAGCTCATTCAATTGCAGCTTCCGATAGCTGCCTGCATGATCAAGATCAAAATTAAGCTCTTTAATAGCCCACATTGCCTTATGTTCAATCTCGACAGGGAGGTGGCATGCCTTCCCAAACACAAGGCGGTATGGAGACATACCAAGATCGGTCTTATAAGCGGTGCGGAATACCCAAAGAGCATTCATCAATTTGGTTGACCAATCCTTACGGTTTTTGGAAACCGTCTTCTCCAATATCTGTTTGATTTGCCTATTTGAGATCTCAGCCTGCCCGCTTGTTTGGGGGTGATAGGGCGTAGAAAGCTTGTGGGTGATTGAATATTTCCGCATCAAGGCCTCGAAAGACCTATTGCAGAAATGTGTCCCGTTGTCGCTAATTATAGCGCGAGGGTGTCCGAATCGCGAAAAAATATTTTCTTTAAGGAACTTAATGACAACTTTGTTGTCATTAGTGCGACACGGTATAGCTTCCACCCACTTCGAGACATAATCAACCGCTAACAAGATATATAGATTCCCAAAGGAGTTGGGAAAAGGGCCCATAAAATCAATACCCCAAACATCAAATTTTTCCACAACCAATATAGGTTGGAGCGGCATCTCATTCCTTCGTGAAATCCGACCCAAATGCTGACATCGCGGACAAGTTTTGCAATGTTCAAATGCATCTTTAAATAATGTTGGCCAATAAAAGCCACATTGCAAAACTTTCTCCGCCGTTTTTCGAGGTCCAAAATGACCGCCGCATGCCTGATCATGACAAAATGATAACACGCTCTTGAATTCATCGTTAGGGACACACCTGCGAATGATTTGATCGGAACATGGTTCATCCCAGTAAAAATATTTTACTTGGGATAAAAATCGAAGTTTGTCTTGTTTCGACCAATCGCTAGGTATAAGTCCCGTCGCAAGATAGTTCACGATATCCACAAACCAAGGTTCGTAGGATACATTCAAGAGCTGTTCGTCGGGAAATGAGTCATTTATCGGCACGGTCACAGTTGGCGAAGAAGTGATGCGTGAAAGATGGTCGGCTACAACGTTTTCACATCCACTCTTGTCTTTGATGACAAGATCAAATTCTTGTAACAATAGGATCCAACGTATTAGCCTGGCCTTCGCATCCTTCTTCGATAAAAGATGTCATAGGGCGGAGTGATCTGTGTAAACCACAATAGGCGAGCCAATCAAGTAGGGCCTGAATTTCTCTAATGCAAATACAACTGCCAAGAATTCTTTCTCGGTAGTTGTGTAATTTATTTGTGCATCATTCAAGGTCCTACTTGCATAGTAAATTACATGTGGCATCTTATCAATGTGTTGTCCTAAGACCGCACCAATAGCAAAATCTGATGCATCACACATAAGCTCGAACGGGTAGTTCCAATCCGGAGATGATAAAATGGAGGCTGTAGTGAGTGATTCTTTAAGCAATTCAAAAGCAGCCTCACAATCCGAATCGAAGTGAAAAGTAGTGTTCTTGGCCAATAGAAGGGTTAAGGGTCTAGCAATTTTGCTAAAGTCCTTAATAAATCTCCTATAAAATCCTGCATGACCAAGGAAGGATCGTATATCTTTGACGCAATTGGGACGAGGGAGGTTTTGAATGACAACTATTTTAGCTCTGTCGACCTCAATGCCTTTATGTGAAATTATATGTCCAAGTACAATTCCTTCTTGGACCATAAAATGGCATTTTTCCCAATTCAAAGTCAAGTTCTTATCCTTACAGCGGGTAAGAACAGCGTCAAGATTACGAAGGCAGTCCTCAAAGGAGTCCCCAAAAATGGAGAAATCGTCCATAAAAATTTCCAGAAAATTTTCCACCATATTTGAAAATATCCCCATTATGCACCGCTGAAATGTAGCGGGAGCGTTGCATAACCCAAAGGGCATGCGTCTATAAGCAAAAGTTCCGAAAGAACAAGTAAAAGTGGTTTTATCTTGATTCTTTTCGGCGATGGGGACCTGGTTATAACCAGAGTATTTGTCCAAGAAACAGTAGTATTCGTGTCCCGCTAATCGTTCTAACATCTGGTCAATGAAAGGTAGAGGGAAGTGATCTTTCCTCGTCGCGGCATTGAGTTTCCTGTAATCGATACATACGCGCCACCCAGTTTGGGTACATGTTTGGATTAACTCATTAGCCTCATTAGTGATGACCGTGATGCCAGACTTTTTAGGGACCACATGAATTGGATTTACCCATTGGCTATCAGATATGGGGTAAATTATTCCACTATCAAGGCACTTGACGATTTCTTTCTTTACCGCCTCCTTCATAACGGGATTTAACCGTCTTTGTGGGTCTCGGGTTGGTTTGGCTTCATCCATCAGATGTATGTAATGTTCAACAATTAAGGGACTAATCCCTTTGATATCAGCCATTGTCCAACCAAATGCTTCCCGATTCGATCTCAACACTGCCAAAAGTGCATTCTCTTGCTCTAAGGCTAGAGCAGCGGAAATAATCACTGGCAAAGTCTCATTCTCTCCTAAATATGCATATTTAAGATGAGAAGGTAGCGGTTTGAGATCAAGAATTGGCGGAGAGACAATAGAAGGTGGGGTAAGCGAATGATATTCGGACTCCCGAAGAGGTTCAAAACTTGCATAAGATATTGACTTGGAAAGTGCTGCTGACTTTTGCAACAAGTCAACGGGTTCAATCTCAAGGTTGGACTCATTGAACATATCCTCACTGTAAAGTGGTGCAAGATTAAACGATGTCTCGTTAATGTTGTCGAGAACATCAAAGCAAAGCTCCTCATCCATGCAGCTTTCGGAAGCTATCTCGTGGATGGAACAAACATCCAGCAAATGAGCAGAAGGTTCTGATGGCTGACTTCCTAGCTTGTAAATATTAAGCTCAATTGTCATTTTCCCGAAGGATAAGTTCATAGAACCGTTACGACAATTAATTACAGCGTTAGAAGTTGCTAGGAAGGGTCGACCAAGTATCACCGGGATTTGATTACGTGGGTTTGCCACAGGTTGTGTATCTAAAACAATAAAGTCCATGGGAAATATGAATTCCCCGACTTTAATTAACACATCCTCTAGTTCGCCCCGAGGTTTGGTGATAGATCGGTCTGCCATTTGGAGAGTACAATGGGCGGGTTTTAACTCTCCAGTTCCTAACTGCTCGTATACTGAATTAGGAAGCACGTTGACGCTAGCGCCTAGATCGAGTAAAACACGATTTATATTTTTACCCCCAATAGAAATAGAGATTGTAGGACAGCCGGGGTCCTTACGTTTCTTTGGTATTTGTTGGGTAAAAGCTGTGCTAACATTACTCGTCATGAAAACCTTTTTAGGCACTTGAGTTTTTCTTTTCCTAGTGCACAAGTCTTTAAGGATTCTTGCATAAGATGGGACTTGTTGAATAGCATCTAGGAGAGGAATATTCACGCTAACTTGCTTAAACATTTCCATAATCTTTTCCATTTGCGGGTTAGGTCTGTTGGCCCTTAATCGGTTTGGAAATGGAGCTCGATCAATAAGTTTTGGTCCAACGTTTGTGGAGAAGACTGTGGCGACGGATTCGATCCCAAAATTGGAGTGGGCATCGACTTAGATAGATTTGGCGAAATGTTCGAGCCTTGGGGAAAACAGAGAATAGGCTCGGATGAAGGTGTGGGACTAGACGAATTAGGGGAAGATGAAGAAGAAGCTGGGGTATCAAATGTGTCACTATCATCAAATTGCTCACCCACTCGGTTATTCAGCACTCTCCCCGATCTCAACGTAGTAATGGCATTCACATTATGACTTTGTGAATGGCCAGGATTCGGTAGGGGTTGAGATGGGAGTTTCCCTTTCTCTCTCGCACTTATTGCGGCGTTTAACTGTGCGATTTGGTTTTCTATTGATTTGATACTCTCACCATGGGAGGAGGAGTTTTTCGTTAGGGTATCAATAGAAGACCTCATCTCAGCCGAAATTTGCATGGATTGTTTCATGAACATATGAAAAGTTTGTGCAAGTGAGTTGTTAGTACCGGCCACTTGTGGTGTAGAAATGTTGGCCGGATTTTGGAAATTCTGTGACTGAAAGGGGGGCTGATTCTGTGGTTGTGGTTGCTGTGGAGGAGGTCTTTGAAAATTACTTTGTTGGTTTTGATTCCAAGAAAAGTTAGGATGATTCCTCCATCCTTGATTATATGTGGAAGAATAAGGGTCGTTTCTAGGTCGCTGCTGAAAAGCAGCATTAGCTTGAAACGATGCATTCATAGGACATTCTTCCGTTAAGTGTGAAGGATCCGAACAGCAACCACAGACAGTCTTGGGAAGCGTGACCTGATTTAGGGAGACTGATGAAAGTTTGTTCTCAATAGAATCGAGTTTCTTCTGCATCGCTTCCATTTCGGCTTTTACTGCGATGGAAATATCGAGCTGGTGAATACCTCCCTTAGTTGTAGGTGGTCTTACGCTTTCCCACTGTAACGTGTGTTCAGCAAGGTCTTCCAGATATTTCCATGCTTCACCATCATCTTTAGACATGAAATTGCATTGGCATATTGTTTCAAGCATCTGCTTTGTCGCTGGATTAATGCCCTCATATATAATCCGACATAAATCTCATCTTTGTATTCCGTGATGGGGGCATTGGACAAGCAGGTCCTTGAAATGTTCAATGCACTTCCAAAATGGTTCATTGGGAAGCTGGGTGAACTGGTTGATCTCGCTCCTAATATGGGCAGTCTTATGATTTGGGTAAAACTTCTTAAGAAATGTACGACAAATTCATCCCAATTAGTGATAGAGTATGCGGCAGTATTATAAAGTCATTTTTCTGCCAAGTCGCACAATGTGAATGAGAGAAGACGTAAGCGTATAGCATCTAAAGTCAATTGTGAAGTACCCATCATTGCGCATACGTTTTCGAATTTAGTGATGAAAACGTACGCGTCTTCCGACTCAAGCCCGTGAAATTTGGGCAGCAGATTGATGTTGTGGGGTTTAATTTCGAAATTATCCCCGTTAGATGGTGGAAGAGATAGACAAGGAGGAAGAGGACCACGAATAGGATAACATCTCTCTTGGAGAGAGATGCGCGGTGGATTCTGCTCACCTGCGGGCGGTGGCAGCGTGGTGTTATAATTAGATGGAGTGCCGTCCATCACGGTCGTGGTGTGTGGTGGGGGAAAAGAAGATGAAGAAGTACCGACTTCGGCGTCGATAATAGGAACGCGGACAAGACGGGCACTAGGATCCCGTGTCCAGCCGAGCATGCACTAAGCGGGTTTAGTGCAAGTGGCAGCGTGTGTGTGATTTAAAATTGGTTTGTTTTGAAAAAGTGGGACTCAAGACAGATCACCCTAAGATGCACAAGCAACCCTAGAACTAAGGTCACCTAGGTCCAGTCTCTAGACCGCTCCTAGACTTCCAAAGGACAAGCTGCAGGATAAATCCTCTATCGCCTCCGTACTACCCTTGTAGCCAGGTAAGTGCCAGGTAAGTGGGAAGGAACCACGTCGTGGGCCTAATTAAAAACCACTAGCTTTTGTCACACTTGCCTAGGCACTACAAAAGTAATGCGGATAAACGATAGATTACCCACGACCTTCCTCTATCCTTATTGAGCGCGACAGTCCTTAGAGTCTGGTCTAGATATTTTTTAAATTAATGAAGGGTTGATCTATATGCTCGGTTTGTGATTTGTGGGGCATAGAAAGGGTGATGAAATCCCCACCTAATCTTGATTTGGTCTTTGCCCCTTAAAATCCGTATTAAATATGCAAAACAAAACCAATCACAAAACTTTTGCAAAAAGATTTTTGAGCGGCGCAATTTTGCAAAGAATCCTGCAGAAAATAGATTTTATTGGATTTGAGGAGAGAGAGAAGGAGTTGAGAAAGATACCAGAGAAGATTGATTCCCTAATTCCTCCAAATTGCCGCGATTCCGCCGCAGAAGGGGTGCTTTTGCCGCGGTTCCGCCGCGTGGCAGAAGGAACAGTTGATGAAATTTTTGTATAGCCTTCTGTGCTCCTCTGGATCTCTAAAAATGTCTCTGTTTCCTGTTCTCCTTAATTCTGTGACTCCAGATCTCCTTGCAAAAATTCACGCACAAATCGTTAAATATGCAATTTGCAGTTTTGTTTTAATAATGATATGGCCCGTCTAAGAATTCAACACAAATAGTAAAAATAAAAAATTACGCACGTATCCCCGGCAATGGCGCCATTTGATTAGTTACGAAAGAGTGTTTGTTTGTAGTTTAACCACAATCAATAACGGTGTCGCGTATAGCTAGACCGAGATGAGTACGGGTCGTCCTCTGGGAAACGTGGAATCTTTTACTTTTACTTTAGATGTGTTGAGAAAGAGAAGAGGGATAAAGAATTTTATAGAATGGTTTCTAGATCTACGTTAAACAAGAATATAAAATATAGATCTAGATTATTTTAAAGATGTAATTAATATAATAAGAGGGCTTGTAGGGTTTGTTAGGATTTAGTAGTTATGGACGATTAATTAAAAGTTACCATTTTTATCCATTAATAGATTTAGAACTAGAACGATGGTGATGCGTGTAGATTAGGGTTTCTGGAGGGAAAAGGAATCCCACTCTTAACCCTTATCTCGACACGGAACTCCGTTCATATCTAGCCTTTACCAAAACAATCATTAATCTAATATCTAATCGCAGTCGGAACTAGCAAAGAATTACTAGCGCGCCCGATTAGGATGTTAATGATTCTTTTGATAAAGTTCCTAAACTTTATAGGACTTAAAAAGGGTTTAATTATTTTCATCGTCCATTAGCCTACCCTAATCCTACGAACCATAACAACCGGAGAATTACTAGCGCATGTTGGGAGAAGAAGATGAAAAGACAAAGAGGGAAAACATAATGTAAAATGCAAAAACAATTAAATAAAAATAACTACCTTTATTAATCGACTTGAACAAACTACACTTTAATCCGTAGAAAATGATTACAAACTAGTTGCTTCTCGATCTTTCCTAAGGAGGTAGTCGAACAGTCGATGATCAGCCTGGATGCGTGAGCGTCTAGAGCTTCGTGATCTCTTCGGCTTGATAGCTTTTCCAAGAGGCTCTCGGTGCCTTTTTATAGTGCAAAGCCAGAATCTTTTGCTTCAAAAGTTGGTAAAATATAGCAGAGAATCATGCCCCAAAATCTTGCCTCCTAATTCTCTAGAAGTGCGGCAGATCCGCGGCCAAAGGAGGGTATGGCCGCTGATCCGCGGCCAATGGGTGAGATCTCTTGATCAATTTTCTTGGGCTCTCTGATTTTGACATTTGGCAATCCTAGGCACCTTTAGAATTCAAAAATCTTCTCTCGGTTGCTTCCAGACTTGGTCTCCAAGTATTGCTTCTTAATTTGGCAAGTTTTCTTCAACAAATTGATTTGTTTGATAAATTCTGCATAACAACTTGGAAAATTCTGCACAATAATCTTAAATAATATTTAGTAGGCTTATTTCTACTAGGATTTGGTCAATAGATTTATTTGCATACATTTTCCTACCAAATGATAATTAAAATATATTAACACATGGAAAATGGTGTTTTCACACATAAACCCTCATATGTATAATATATTATAATAAAGTCCTTTTTTAATATGAAAATTGTAGGAAAAATGTAATACAAATGTGCAGTTTTATCAACTGAACACCTTGTTGAGCTCCCTGAAATCGACACAAACTCGGATCTGCCCATTTTTCTTCTTCACTGGGACTATGCATGCGATCCAGTCCGCATATTTCTCTTCCCTGATGAAGCCGGCATCGATGAGTTTCTTGGTTTCCTCGATGACCTTTTCTTCCAGTTCTCTTCTCATTCTTTGAGGAGCTTGTTTGACTGGTTTAGAGATATAGCCAGCTTATGCACGACCACTTCAAGGGAAAGGCCAGGCATTTCTTTGTACGTCCACACGAAACAGTCGACGAACTCATGCAGCAGGGCGATTATCTGCTCTTTCATTTCCTCTGAAAAGAGTGAGCTGATGTAGGTCGGCCTTGGATTATCGGGCATTCCTAAGTCAATCTCGGTTAGCTTGTCAAAGGTTGCTTGTCCGCCGTCTTCGATCTCTTGAGGAGCTTCTTCTGGCTCGGCTAGCTCGTCATCATCATTTGATCTTTCGCTAGCTTCACCAACATGGATCATGTAGCATGCCTTGGAATCAGGCTAAATGAAACCTATGCCCCGTCTATCTGGAATTCGTCCATCGATGAGTGCTCGGACCTGAGGCGGATGCCATAGCCCTTCATAAAACTTTGCTCCGGACTCCGTTTGATATAACCGGCATCCGCACCTTTTGAAATATTCCCGCATCTCGGGTGCATAGTATCTGGGATTGAGGACAGCCCTTATGCCTCTCTCATAGGGAAACCATGCGACAGACAAATCGTCCGGGTGCACAACAGGATTTGATCCATAAAACAGGATGCCCTTCTGTCCACTTTTCCTCCTGGGAACGTAGAAGATTTTCAGCTGGTCCACGGTAGAGACTGACAATGCATCGAGCTCTTTGCACATCCGCTTCGACACCCTTATGATGGCTAGGGACCCTTCTGCAACTTCGAAGGTCTCTCGTAGCTTCGTTGTTCGCACGATAGCCCGATTTGCACAGCCGTTGCAAGACGGATCCTCTTCTTCTGATTCTTCAGTGTCACTGCCTAAACGAGGGTGGATTTTGCTGTCGGATGGGCCTTCAGTATCAGATTCGTCCGTATCGCTACCGAAATGAGGGCGGGTTTTACGGAAAGACGGACTTCCAGCATCGGACTCATCAGTGTCACTGCCGAAACGCGGACGCACATGGAGGTTTCTGCTTTTGAAAGTGACAGCCGGCTCAGACTTGCTTTTGAGTTTCGGGGTTGTTCTGTCTTTGGTCAGCTATGGCTTAGCACTTTGGAGGTTCACAAAGTACCGAGAATCTTCATAACGAACTTCATGCACATTGAACGGCTGGATATCTCCGTCAATGCGTCTTTCTTCGCCATTTTTAGTATACTTCATGCATTTATGGAGAGTTGACGGAACGATGCCGTAATCGTGGAGCCACGGCCGTCCCAAGAGAATTTTATAAGACGTGTCAGCATCGATCACGTATATCTTAGCTTCAGTTTGCAAATCCCAAAATTTGATTGGCAAAGCTATAGACCCCAGAACTTGCTGGCGGTTTTGATTGAAGCCTTGAATGACAATCCTTTCCCTTGACAGGTGTCGGACGTCCATTGACAAACTCTTCAGAGTTCGCAAGTTCATGATGTTCACTGAGGACCCTGGATCAATCAATATACGATTAATCCGATCTCCGTCATTGTACCCGGTCACGTAAAGCGGCTGATTATGCTCAGCCGTTCCCAGTAGCAAGTCTTCGTCCTTAAACGTGACTGCGGCGGCATGCAAAGCATACTGGGCTTCTTTCATATTAATTTCCGCAAAACGAGCCTGATACCGCTCGGGGTTTTGTAGAGCGTGAATGAGAACATCTCTAAGCTCCTTAGATAGGACCAAGGCATCGTAGATGCTCAGGAGAGATGGAAGCTTCCGGAGATGAGCCAAGACATTATAGTCCACCGAGGAAGGACTTGAGTTTTCATTAGCCGGTTCTTTGCTATCTTCCTCATTAGCCACCTGTTTTTCTTTTCCTTTTGGGGCGTTGCCCTGATATGGCGGCAGAGCCTTGCCGCTTCTGAGCTGGATTTGGTTGGTCTTTATGGCGAGCTCTTCATCCTCTTCGGGAAAACAGAGCTTCTCCTCAGAGTCGCTGTCAAGATGGATAGCGTAGCAGGTCACTATAGGGATTTATTCATTGGAGTCTTTCTCTAACTCCTCCAGAATTTCAGCCTCTTCTATAGGGAGGAACTCCTTCAATTGAATCAGGGTTCTTTCCTTCTGTTCATTATCTTTGAGGGAATCGATATATTTTTGAATGGTCGATCTCCCTGCAGACTCTTTTTCGCGCCGAGCCGCACTTTTCTTCTTCTTGAGCTTTTTGGATTTTGAGCCTGATGGAGCTGCATTGGCAGCTGGAATGGTAGGCTTCTTCTGCTCTTCCCATTCTGTCCTGGGCTCTTTCCGAAGTAACTTTAACATCTTCTTCGTCTTATTAGATATGTGCGTACTCCACGGAGACTGCGGTGAGTCAGTTTCATTTCTCAGGGCAGTGGGTTCAGCTGTCTTCTCCCAGAAGGCTTCAGCTTCTGTCTGTATAAAGTTGGTGGTTGCAACTTGATTGTTCACCAACGCACTTTTGGACAGCTCGATCTCTCCAGCCTTGTATTTCTTCTCGACCCAGTCCTTGAAGATATAGCAATCCTCGATCACATGGCTCACTACTCGGTGGTACAGGCAATACAGAGGATTGTCGGTCATTTTTGCTTCTTGAGGTCTTTTCGACTCCGACAATTGTAGACCGTTATTCAAGGCATCTTTAAATATCTTGCGGACCTTATCCTTCATGAAAGAGTAAAGCTTGTTCTTTTTATCCTCTAGGGAAGGCCACTCTCCTCCCAGCACTGGCTTTCGAGACCGGTTGGTTTTGAATTCGACTGCCTTTCTCTCATCTTCATTGTCGGACGCATTGAAGACATTGGTACTACTTGAATTCCCGTTTCTATGGTTGTCATCTCTCTTGTTTTTCCAAGTCTTGTCTCTCAGAGAGTCTGGGGTGGACTCTTGTTTCGAGCGTTCCAGCATCTGGAATTTCTTGGTTAGCTCCTGAAATGTCTTGAGGCCTGCTGTACACAAGAATGAGGCCATCCAATTGCTGAGGTTCCCAACGAGAAGGCTGATGGACTGGTCCTGCTCTAGCGGCGGTTCGCACTTGACTATGAGATTACGCCATCGGGCGATAAAGTCGGTGTTGCTTTCATTCTTCCCCGGCTTGGTCCTCACAAGGTCAGCAATGGAGATTTTATCACTGACAATCATGAACCTTTGCCGAAACAAAAACTCCATTTGGGCAAAGGTAATGACGGACCCGTCTGGTATACTCGCGTATCAGTCGAAAGCGACACCGGTCAGGCTATTGACAAACTGACGAAGAAGGAGCGCATCATTGCCCCATGTATTTCCACACGATACTTTAAAGTGGGTGACGTGCTGATTTGCATTTCCTGTCCCGTCAAATCTTCCGAACTTAGGAATGACGTAGCCGCTCGGGAACTCGATCAGATCGTACTATGCGGGATATGGCCGCCCACTACTGCCAGTTTCTTTCTGAGCTTCAAATTCGGCCACCAATGTTTTAACCTTGCTGGTGACCAAATCCATTATCCGATCTTGTGTTAGCGGGATAGTGCTATCTGGGGCTAAGGCGTCCCCAGAAGCGGAATGTGGCCGGCTTTCGTGCGGCTTGACCAATCTTGGACCCAAAGGGACAGGCATCGGCCGCTTCGGATTGTCATCATCCGGCTCATGAGTAACGACTTGTGCTTGATAGGGAGGTGCTCGAGCAATTTGAGCCGTAAGCTGCATCACAACGTTCGTTAGGTCGTCAATTTTCGAGTAGAGCTTGGCCATCTCCTTATCTTTGCTCTCGAGCTATTTTCGAAGCTCTTGAAGCAGCTCTTGCTCAACGGTCCTGGGGCGGAAATTCGGCTCTTCCTCGCTGTCCGAGCTTGACTCTACATAGACTGAGGGGTCTTTCTGCCTATCATCCTCATCGAGAGGGTTTTCATCATCCAGCAGAGAGGGCTGTTCTTGGGAAGCGGCAACCACATTCAAGCCAGATTGGGCTTGGGATGTGGTGGCCCCATCCTTACTTTTGCTGCGAAGGTTGTCGCTGGGGCGCCCGCCCACCATATAGACCGTATGGATAACATATCCAGCCGTCTTTTTATTATCGGCGGATGATTTCACGGATCGCTGTCTTGACCCTCCTGTTTCGATAACGGGCAGTCGACTGAAGGCGACTGGCCTGGCCGGATTCTTGAATGGTGCTGATGCTTCCTTTTTGGTTTTGCCCCGCCGTTTTCGCGTGGCACAGAGCGACTGATAGACTCTTGAAGAGACAGTGTCATACTTTGTCACGCCCCGCTTCCCAGAGTACGCAAGATTGGGCACGTGACATAGCCAACCATGCTACCTGTGGGTAGGAAGTATCCATCCACAGTCACATTACGGTTGTAGAGATATCCAGAACAAGATAAATAAACTAATCTAACACATGTCCAAATCCATAATAACAAGAGCCAATAAACAATAAGTGCGGAAGCAAATGATCCAATACAATAAATAAATAGTACGTCCCATAATGCGGGCTCACATCTGGAAATGAAATGAAATAAATAAACTAATCACTATGGAACTCACAGATCAACCTGCTGGCTGAAGTACTCCTGCTCGGTCGTCGACAGTGGTAAGGAATCTGGGCCATGCAAAACCCAGACGTCAGCGCGTCATGTCAACCAATAATATAATATGAAACATGGTAATAAGCAATGCAGGGATGAACATGAATAAAGCAGTACTATGAAATAACAGTGCAGGGTAATGCGCAGTGGTAACTAAACTGTCCTATCAGGTTTCTACTCTAAAGTCTTTGAAATCAATTGGTGACTCGTCGATGTAACTCAATAGTATCCCGTGCATGCCCGAGACCACGGTCAAGACCCTCGGGGCTGAATCCGAGACGTGCCGCTAGGCAGTAAATAGGTAGCAGGATGGACGAGTGATGTCAGCATCATCACTCCCGGACTGGCCAAGCCCGTAAGACTGATCAGAACAGGTATCGAACTGTTGAGTTACAAGTCGGTTTCACCTTTGATTTCCCCATACCCCCAAGTTATGTATGTCAGGTCAGGTATTCAGTAATCAAGGACTAATGCCAACACAGGATCAGGTAACAGGTCAGGTTTGTCTGGATAGACAACAGGAATGGTCCATGAGGACCCCAAGTCAGGTTTGTTGGCATTAGGCATGAGATCAGGTAATAAGTCAGGTCGTGGTACAACAGGTTGAGTCGGTATGTATATATATGTTATGTGTAGCAAGGTCAGGTCAATATGTAGTGCAATCGAGTATGCTCACAACAGGTATACAATCGAATAATGAACAGCAGCAAGAATCTCAAGTAAACAGCAATAATAGTCACTTAATCACAATGGTGCTTTGTATTATCTTATTAACAGATTCGAGCACCCTTGGGTTGCAATAATCACAGGGTAGCGCAATATTAATAACAGCAGGTAATGAAGATATAAGTGTACGACTATCGTCCTCTAAATAACAAAATAATTAACAGGTAGTTGTTATTAAGGTTATGGTGGCAAAATACGATTTAGATGGCAGTATTATGATGTATATCATATTTCGTCCAATGAGACAAGTAACTATACTTAGTTAATATTGCAAGTTTTAAGAGTCAAACACTTAATTAGTTTAACGTAGCATGTAGCAAGAAATCTTGCCTCGACGGTTTCGCAAACCGGAAACACGAACGCAACGTCGGCGGAAAACACGCGACGGATGCACGGGCCACGGATCGAGTCCAAACAGCGAACAGCGGAACCACACGGACCAGAGTACTTCGCTGGAGAGTCGGGTCCAGTCGTCGGCACGGCCGGAATCCGGCGAAATGTCAAAACGGCGACTAATTAGCAAAACACGACACACGGACACTAAAGACCAGCGAGGGGGTTAACACGAATGGAAAGGTGAAGAGATGCTTACAGGGAAGAACCAGGGGGCAACCACGACGGGTTCGACGGCGATGGGGCGCCGGCGAGGCAGCGACGGCGGCAACGAAGGCTGAAAGTTGCTGGTTCGCTGGAAAGGGATGGTGCGGTGAGTAGAGGGGGTGCTGGCCTGCTCTGGTGTCCAGGGGGAGAAGGAGGTGGTCGGCGGTGGCTCTGGCAACGACGGCGAGGGTCGACGGCGAGTTTCCCGGTGACTAGGGTTGGGTGATAGGGTTAGGCTCGGGTTCTGTGGTGGTCCGGCGAGGGGAGGAGGAATACGAGGAGGTCGGGACGAGGGTGAAGGGAGGAAGGCTTTGGCGTCGTCGGCGATGGGAGGCGGCAGCGACGGCGAGCACTGCGTGCTGGTGGTGGCGTCGGGGTTGGGTTGCAGGCGCTGAAGGAGGGAGGAGAGGAGGTAGGGGGTGCGGTTAGGCTGTGGAGGCGAGGGTGATGACGGCGAGGTCACGGGGAGGTCGGCGGCGACGGCAGGAGGTGGCTAGGGTTTGGCTTCGTGGGTGCTGCGAGGTTTCTCGTGAAGACGAGGGCGAGGGACGTGGGTATATAAAAAGGATAGAGAGAGAGAGAGAGATCGTTAGAGAGAGAGATAGAGAGAGATTGAGAAGCGGAGAGAGAGAGAGAGAGAGAGAGTGGGTTGGGGGGCCCCACGAGTGATTTGGGCGCTCATGATAGGCTGAGGAGGTACGGAAATTTTTAAAAGGAAAATTTTAAGAGATTTTAAAGATTTTAAACGTTATATATATGGTAACAGAATATATTATATAGTTTAATAATATTAAATTAAAATGGGTATTTCGGCGCTAAATGAAACATTTCCAAATCGCGCCCGGGTTGCGCCCAATTGTTTCAAATTGAAATTATAGGATTTTAAGCGGGTTCCAAATTTTAAAAAGAGATGTTTTGTGATTAAAATGCATGCCCCCAAGTCGGACACTTGCACGCGCGCGTAGTCGTCCAAACCTGCCCGTTTCACCGAACGGGATTAAATCTCGATGCGCGGACGCTACCACGCAACTTGTGGCGACGAGTAGGCCAACATGGATATTTTAATTTCATTTTAGGTGTTAAAATTTGTTATATGCAAAAATGACTTAGCCGGTTAAAATTTAGCAAAATCACCAAACAAGCAAGATAATTGAAATAAGCAATGTATAACACTCAACTAGTATCAGAAATAGTATTATTGGGCTCGGGTGTTACATCATACCCAACTACGAAAAGAATTTCGTCCTCGAAATTCCAAGAATACAAAATAGCTAACTACAGGAAAAGGTGAGGAAATTTCTGCCGGATCTCGTCTTCTCGCTCCCAAGTGGATTCTCCATGCAATCGATTACCCCAAGAAACTAGCACAAGAGGGATAACCTTGTTCTTAAGAACCTTTTCTCTTCGATCCTTGATTTCAACCGGTCGTTCCTCAAAAGTTAGGTCCTCCCGTACAGTCAACTCCGAATGATCCAAGACGTGGGTCTCATCTCGAACATACCTCCGTAGTTGAGATACATGAAACACATCGTGCACTCCTGCCAAGGACTGTGGTAACACCAAACGGTACGCTACCTCTCCAACATGCTCCAATATCTCGAAGGGTCCAACGAATCGAGGACTAAGCTTTCCCCGACTCCCAAAGCGAATCACCCCTCTAGTCGGTGATATCTTCAGGAATACCAAATCACCCACGGCGAACTCTAGAGGTCTTCTTGACGTGTCAGCCCAACTTTTCTGTCTGTCTTGAGCTGCCTTCATATGCTTCCTGATTGTATTCACCTTCTCGACTGTCTGTACCACCAAATCTGGTCCTAATAACCTTCGTTCACCAACATCATCCCAACAAACAGGTGAACGGCACTTACGACCATACAACGCTTCAAACGGAGCCATCTGAATAGTCGCTTGGAAACTATTGTTGTAAGAAAACTCCACCAAGTGTAGGTGATCCTCCCAAGAACCTTTGAAGTCCAACATGCAAGCCCTCAACATATCTTCAAGAGTCTGGATCGTTCTCTCCGATTGTCCATCAGTTTGAGGATGATAAGCTGTGCTAAACTTCAATCGAGTCCCCAAACTTTCTTGTAAACTCCTCCAGAAGTGCGACAAGAACCGAGTGTCCCGATCGGAAACGATGCTTACCGGTACTCCATGCAATCTTACAATCTCCTGCATGTACCGCTCTGCCAAAGTCTCCGTCGATTGACCAACCCGAAAAGGAATAAAGTGAGCTGCCTTGGTCAACCGATCGACAATCACCCATACTGCATTGTTACCCTTTGGACTCCGCGGTAAAGCCGTCACGAAATCCATGGTTATATGTTCCCACTTCCACTGAGGAATCGGAAGTGGTTGCAACAAACCAGCAACCCTTTAGTGTTCAGCCTTGACTTGCTGACACACCAAGCACTTAGCCACGAAGCGAGCAATCTCCCGTTTCATACCTTCCCACCAGAAGTGCTGTCGAATATCTCGGTACATCTTTGTCCCTCCTGGATGTACAGAGTAAGCTGAACTGTGTGCCTCCTGCATAAGCTCTTCACGCACATCTCCCTTTGGCACACATACACGGCTACCATACCTCAACGAACCATCTTCATGGATCAGTAAATCGGTTCGTAGCCCGGCTTCAACCTGCTCTCAAAACTTTTGCAGTCTAGGATCCTGCGTTTGTGCCGCTTTAATCTTCTCAACTAAGGACGACTGTACTTGCAACTGCATCAACTGTCCCGTAGAATGTGGTAGCACAACCTCCAAGTCAAATCTCCGAAAATCCGCAATGATCTCCCTTTGAGCAGTTAATACCTGAATCGCTGGTAACCGACTAAGCGCATCCGGCACGACGTTAACCTTTCCCGGATGGTACTTAAGATCAAGGTCGTAGTCGGCCATCAGCTCCAACCATCTGCGTTGCCTCATGTTCAACTCCTTCTGAGTGAACACATACTTCAAACTCTTGTGATCTGTAAAGACCTCGACTCTCTCGCCCAGAAGGTAGTGTCTCCAAATCTTCAAGGCGAAGATCACGGCTGCAAGCCCCAAGTCATGAGTCGGATAATTCTTCTCATGAGTCTTCAGTTGTCTCGATGCGTAAGCCACGACCTTCCCATTCTGCATCAAAACACATCCCAATCCTTTTCCAGATGCGTCGTTGTGAATCACCAGTCCTCCTAAATTATCTGGTACGGTTAGGATAGGGGCGGTTATCAACTTCTGCTTCAACGTCTCGAAGGCCAATGCACATCCATCCGTCCAAATAAACGGTACCTCCTTGCGCGTAAGCTTGGTTAACGGCTCTGCCAAACGAGCGAAGTTCTCCACAAATCTCCTGTAGTATCCGGCGAGTCCAAGAAAACTTCTTATCTCTGCAACATTCTTTGGAATAGGCCAATCTCGAACTGCTGCAATCTTTTCGGGATCGACGGCGATTCCATCGCCCGACACGACATGCCCCAGAAACTTCACTTCTTCCAGCCAGAATTCGCACTTACTCATCTTCGCGAATAACTTCTCCTGTCTCAGCGTCTGTAGTGCGATCTTTAAATGCTCAGCATGCTCCTCCGGACTCTTCGAGTACACCAGAATATCGTCAATGAATACCACAATAAACTGGTCCAAGAATGGTGAAAAGATCCTGTTCATCAAATCCATGAATATTGCCGGCGCATTCGTCACTCCGAAGGGCATCACCAGATACTCGAAATGTCCATATCGAGTTCGAAACGCCGTCTTGCAAATGTCTTCTGCTTTCACTCGGACCTGATGATATCCTGATCGCAAATCCAGTTTCGAGAATACCCTCGCGCCACTAAGCTGCTCAAAAAGTTCTCCAATGCGAGGGATCGGGTACTTGTTCTTAATAGTCACCCGGTTCAATTCTCGATAATCAATGCACATCCTTCTCGTGCCATCTTTCTTCTTTACTAAAAGAACTGGAGCTCCCCAAGGCGAGTTGCTGCTTCGAATCCAACCCTTCTCAAGTAATTCACCAACTTGTTTCTTAACTTCTTCCAATTCCACCGGTGCCATCGGATAATAAGATTTTGATACTGGCGCTGCACCAGGAATAAGGTCAATCGCGAACTCCACATCTCGCTTTGGCGGTAAGCCCGATATCTTTACTATGTCCATGAAATCGCGAACTACCACCGGTTCTTCACAACCATCAACTTCCATAGCTGCAAGAACACTGTTTGTCGGCCTAGCCCTAAACTCGACTGGCCCGACAGAACCGCTTCCTTACCGCAACTGCTGTCTGCATCGTTGGCTGCGAAAGGTCTAGCGAGACTTCTGAGTCTCGTCCATTCTGCTGCATGCACGTCCACGATTGCTCCATTCTGCCTTAGTCCGATGAACTTCTCTTCCATTTCCTCCCGTGCAGTCCGCGGGAAGAATCTCTCCAGGAAACTCTTAGATAAATCCGCCCAACTGATCGGCTTGGAAAGTGGGTCACCTCCACAAGCCACCACTCTCGGGCGTAATCCACTAGCTGAAAGCGCACCACATCAACTCTTTTGTCCCCTGGAATCTGTGTTGCAATCAGCAAACTCTCCGTGTCACTAGCCACTGCTCGGCTGGCAACGGCTCCTCCAGACCAGTGAAAGTAGACGGACCCAAAAGTCTGAAATCTGCTACGGTCCCTGCTCGTTCGACTGGTCTAGTTCATCGTTGTTTACAGACTGCTGAACGATCTGCAAACCTTCCTGAAACGAATCTGCTATTGCTGGATCAGCTCAGTCTGTCTCTTTGATTTCCAGCATTCCTCTTATCACTCCAAGCATGGCGGCTTCGTTCACACGCCTCCGGTACGTCTTCAACTTCTTACCTGTCATAATCCTGAACTCAAAACACCCAACATTAGCATGATGATAGATTCTCAATATGGATCAAGACTAGAACTCCAAGATACTTAAATAGAGTACCGCATTGTAGCTATGCCGCGGTATCATAGCCGCAATTACTTAACTCCACCCAAGTCGCCTAAGTCCTAGAGATAACAAGAAAGTAGGTTTTCGAGTTGACCATGCAAAGTAAGTTTGCATGTCGACATGATCCGGAAGAATGATTCAAGGATGGTAAAACGGTCAAGGTGGCAGGACATGTTTCCTAATCACGGGTATTCTGATTCGTGTATAGGGTACAATACCCAACTACAAAAGAATCAACCCAACTAACCTATGTCTCTGATACCAAAAGAACCATGTCACGCCCCGCTTCCCAGAGTACGCAAGATTGGGCACGTGACATAGCCAACCATGCTACCTGTGGGTAGGAAGTATCCATCCACAGTCACATTACGGTTGTAGAGATATCCAGAACAAGATAAATAAACTAATCTAACACATGTCCAAATCCATAATAACAAGAGCCAATAAACAATAAGTGCGGAAGCAAATGATCCAATACAATAAATAAATAGTACGTCCCATAATGCGGGCTCACATCTGGAAATGAAATGAAATAAATAAACTAATCACTATGGAACTCACAGATCAGCCTGCTGGCTGAAGTACTCCTGCTCGGTCGTCGACAGTGGTAAGGAATCTGGGCCATGCAAAACCCAGACGTCAGCGCGTCATGTCAACCAATAATATAATATGAAACATGGTAATAAGCAATGCAGGGATGAACATGAATAAAGCAGAACTATGAAATAACAGTGCAGGGTAATGCGCAGTGGTAACTAAACTGTCCTATCAGGTTTCTACTCTAAAGTCTTTGAAATCAATTGGTGACTCGTCGATGTAACTCAATAGTATCCCGTGCATGCCCGAGACCACGGTCAAGACCCTCGGGGCTGAATCCGAGACGTGCCGCTAGGCAGTAAATAGGTAGCAGGATGGACGAGTGATGTCAGCATCATCACTCCCGGACTGGCCAAGCCCGTAAGACTGATCAGAACAGGTATCGAACTGTTGAGTTACAAGTCGGTTTCACCTTTGATTTCCCCATACCCCCAAGTTATGTATGTCAGGTCAGGTATTCAGTAATCAAGGACTAATGCCAACACAGGATCAGGTAACAGGTCAGGTTTGTCTGGATAGACAACAGGAATGGTCCATGAGGACCCCAAGTCAGGTTTGTTGGCATTAGACATGAGATCAGGTAACAAGTCAGGTCGTGGTACAACAGGTTGAGTCGGTATGTATATATATGTCATGTGTAGCAAGGTCAGGTCAATATGTAGTGCAATCGAGTATGCTCACAACAGGTATACAATCGAATAATGAACAGCAGCAAGAATCTCAAGTAAACAGCAATAATAGTCACTTAATCACAATGGTGCTTTGTATTATCTTATTAACAGATTCGAGCACCCTTGGGTTGCAATAATCACAGGGTAGCGCAATATTAATAACAGCAGGTAATGAAGATATAAGTGTACGACTATCGTCCTCTAAATAACAAAATAATTAACAGGTAGTTGTTATTAAGGTTATGGTGGCAAAATACGATTTAGATGGCAGTATTATGATGTATATCATATTTCGTCCAATGAGACAAGTAACTATACTTAGTTAATATTGCAAGTTTTAAGAGTCAAACACTTAATTAGTTTAACGTAGCATGTAGCAAGAAATCTTGCCTCGACGGTTTCGCAAACCGGAAACACGAAAGCAACGTCGGCGGAAAACACGCGACGGATGCACGGGCCACGGATCGAGTCCAAACAGCGAACAGCGGAACCACACGGACCAGAGTACTTCGCTGGAGAGTCGGGTCCAGTCGTCGGCACGGCCGGAATCCGGCGAAATGTCAAAACGGCGACTAATTAGCAAAACACGACACACGGACACTAAAGACCAGCGAGGGGGTTAACACGAATGGAAAGGTGAAGAGATGCTTACAGGGAAGAACCAGGGGGCAACCACGACGGGTTCGACGGCGATGGGGCGCCGGCGAGGCAGCGACGGTGGCAACGAAGGCTGAAAGTTGCTGGTTCGCTGGAAAGGGATGGTGCGGTGAGTAGAGGGGGGTGCTGGCCTGCTCTGGTGTCCAGGAGGAGAAGGAGGTGGTCGGCGGTGGCTCTGGCAACGACGGCGAGGGTCGACGGCGAGTTTCCCGGTGACTAGGGTTGGGTGATAGGGTTAGGCTCGGGTTCTGTGGTGGTCCGGTTAGGGGAGGAGGAATACGAGGAGGTCGGGACGAGGGTGAAGGGAGGAAGGCTTTGGCGTCGTCGGCGATGGGAGGCGGCGGCGACGGCGAGCACTGCGTGCTGGTGGTGGCGTCGGGGTTGGGTTGCAGGCGCTGAAGGAGGGAGGAGAGGAGGTAGGGGGTGCGGTTAGGCTGTGGAGGCGAGGGTGATGACGGCGAGGTCACGGGGAGGTCGGCGGCGACGGCAGGAGGTGGCTAGGGTTTGGCTTCGTGGGTGCTGCGAGGTTTCTCGTGAAGACGAGGGCGAGGGACGTGGGTATATAAAAAGGATAGAGAGAGAGAGAGAGATCGTTAGAGAGAGAGATAGAGAGAGATTGAGAAGCGGAGAGAGAGAGAGAGAGAGTGGGTTGGGGGGCCCCACGAGTGATTTGGGCGCTCGTGATAGGCTGAGGAGGTACGGAAAATTTTAAGAGATTTAAAAGATTTTAAACGTTATATATATGGTAACAGAATATATTATATAGTTTAATAATATTAAATTAAAATGGGTATTTCGGCGCTAAATGAAACATTTCCAAATCGCGCCCGGGTTGCGCCCAATTATTTCAAATTCAAATTATAGGATTTTAAGCGGGTTCCAAATTTTAAAAAAAGATGTTTTGTGATTAAAATGCATGCCCCCAAGTCGGACACTTGCACGCGCGTGTAGTCGTCCAAACCTGCCCGTTTCACCGAACGGGATGAAATCTCGATGCGCGGACGCTACCACGCGACTTATGGCGACGAGTAGGCCAACATGGATATTTTAATTTCATTTTAGGTGTTAAAATTTGTTATATGCAAAAATGACTTAGCCGGTTAAAATTTAGCAAAATCACCAAACAAGCAAGATAATTGAAATAAGCAATGTATAACACTCAACTAGTATCAGAAATAGTATTATTGGGCTCGGGTGTTACATACTTTTTCTGTTGGGGCCGGGACACGTCTCTTTGTAGCAACGTTCGGACCGCTGTCTTCTTGATTCTGGCCGTCATGGCATTTTTCTGAACCCACTTCAGAGGTTCGAAGGAATTGCTGATTTTTACAGCCGATTCAGCCGTCGTTGCAGGATGACTCTGCTCTTGGAATCTCACAAGATTCCACTTGGCCGGAGTCCTGGCCCTCTTGTTAGCTCGATATCTGAGCCGCTTCTGTCTCAGCCTTTCTGTTTTGAGCACTTGGCTGGTTATGGCTCTTCGGGAAGCCGCCGTAGACCGGGCAACGGAGGGCTTTGGAGATACGTCTGATTGTGCATTTGTTGGAGTCATCGCCTGAGCTCATCCGCAACGTTTGATGTTGCCCTTTGTACCAGAAGTCTTGCCCCCAGCTGGAGCACCAGAGAGTCATTCAGACACCGTCTTAAGTTTCGGTTGTGGTGCCTTAGCGATCAAACCATTCAGCTTCTTGCCCCTTGAGACCGGCTTGGCCACCTGTTTTGCCGGCTTTTCTGCCAGACGAGCGCTTCCGGCAGGGTAGATGATGACGGAACCAAATTGGCGGGGCAGTTCCTCCCACTGTCGACTGAGGCTTGCGGGGAGAACCACAAGAGCATTGATCTTGATCACGTACGGAATCGGGGTCGCGTCAGAAGCTGGATCCATCTTAAGAGACATTGTTGTTGAAAGTTGATTACTGCATGGAAAAAAATATTATTTCAGTACAAACATCGGCATATATGTTAAATGAGTTCGCATGAACACTTGACCCGAGATATGAGAGGAGAGAAAGGTCCCACCGGGTGTGCCAGAATTTGTAGGGTGTTTTTCGTCACCCTATTGAGATGGGAATACGCACGTGCTAGTCAGGCGCATTATACATTCCCCCTGCCTAGGATAGGCTGGGATTTATTGATTGTGGAGATCCGAATCTCCGGCAGCCGCGGACTAAGCTGCCGTTAATTACCCTCCGTCTTTGGAGCGAGAGAACCTCCGATTGACGGGTCAAACAGGTCGTGCGAACTCAATGTGCCGTATTGTGTTTTGAAGGGGTTTTGGACATATCAGGAACCCCGCAGAGTTTTTACGAGGGTCCCGCTACCCGGATAGCGGGGTGGGGGTCAAGGGGTTAGCAGCCCCCTTGCGGGGTGCGGGGCAGCGCCCGGTTAGAAATTTTTTCTAACGGGGATAGTGTTGTGGAGTATGTGTGTGTGCGCGCGCGCGCGTGTGTGTATACATATATATAAAAATAAAATAAAAGGGGAAAAAGCGCCTAAAGGACGCGTGGGGCAGAGCGCCAGCGCCCCACGTGCCTGGCACGCGGGCGCTGGGCGTCAGCAGCTGAAGGGACTTGGTCCCAGCACGGGGAGCTATGCTTCCGATTTGACTTTTGGAGTTGAACCCCTGACAAGAAATACTTTTTCTTTCTTCTTTTTTTTGGAGTTAAACTCCCAGAAACTTTAGTTTGTGGAGTTAAACTCCATGAAATCTTTGTAAGTGCTCAAGAGAACCCTTTTCTTCTCCCTTGAGCCTTGGATCTTTCCCAAAATGGGATCTTTGGCGATGGGTCTCTTTCTTCCTCTTCTGTTGACCGGATCTTGGAGAATAAGAGGGGTGAGATTTTAAAAATCTCTCCCTTCTGAGATCTAATGGAAGATCCGAGCTCCCCTTTGTGAGTTTTGTGGTGAAAAACTATTTAGTTTTGGAAAAGAAAGAGTAAAACTTTTGATTTAATTCAAAACAAAGAAGAAGGTTTATGTCACGCCCCGCATCCCAAAATACGGAATACGAGGTATGATTAGGCCAGCCATGCTCCTACGGTCAAGGGATCGTCCCGCCGTAGTCACACTTCGGCTTCTAGCACTACATGGTAATCAGTAATAAAGCACAGTATTAAAGGAATCACATCACTAATTTATTACATTAAAATTCCATTGTTCACAGATTACAGATAATAAGAACGATAACTAACCAAGTTCAATCTCACAATTTGTTTTATGGAAAGCAGTGAATGAAGAAGGTACACCAAACTATATCTCCGTGAACTCAAAGGATAGATCCGTCTCCGGTGCTGGTCCTCGCGCGGAACCTGAGCATGCATACTCAGGTCGTCAGAGCGACACAAATAATAATATTATTATAATCAGATGCAACAGGTAAATGAGGTAATACTGGTATGAGAATAATGCAAGTAATCACTATGTCACAATATGATGCAGAATATGTTATGTGTCCCTATCGGTCTCTAGGTCATGTTTGAAATCACATAGTGGAAGGAGGATCATGTTTAACAGGAGTCTCGTACATACCCGAGACAACGGCCCACATGCCCGGGACATAACCCTGTCAGCCGGATCGCTAGATCCTGTCCTACACGTATAAGTATCACAGTTCGAATGATCATCCTCTAATCACGGTCCCGCTAAATACGATACTCTTTCCACTTTGATTTCCCCTTTTTCCCCAGGTTACACTATTTATGATATTGGTCTAGTTGTGTACAAGTATACCAACGACACGGTTTCATCACTATCCACTGTATCAATCACTGTCACGAATGTTCACTTTCCATTGGTATACTGGTCACTCCTAAACTAACATTTATCACGCACGATAATGCAATGTCCACACGCACTAACACTGTGTATATGACAAGGATATGATATATGTATTGTAAACTACCATATAAGCTCGGTATGTTATGAATTAATATGCATGTCACGAACCAAAATGAATTACACAAATTAATATGTTACGAATTCAGCAAATATGATGTAAGTAAGATATATAGAACAATCAGTCAGGACTTCATCAAATTTTGTTTCAGTTCGATCGGAGTTTCGGTTTTCAAGATATAACTGTTTCAGTTTAAGTGTTCGCGGCTGAAATTTCAATTTCAGAACTGAACGTCTGTTTCGCGACACGAATTGCGCCCAGTTGGGCTCAGAACTTAGCGATGTCACGGTTAGATGAAATTTAGGGTTTTCGATAAAGTATTCAACGCAACAGACGGAGCCTCAGTCGCATCTGTACGTTGAAAGTTATACACAGTTCAATCTCAAATGTCGTTTCAGAAAGTGTTCTGAACAGCTTTACGTTCTGCCTTTTTAAAATAAGTTTAAAATAACAAACTGCGATGAATCGGAAAGAGACCACTTGTTTTCTTTCACTAACAGGTATATCTTATAACTACTGTAAAGTTCCGTACCATGCGATTTCAAGAAATACGGGGACGCAGGATTTTAGACAGAACACACCAATCAGAAACGCTCTGGACTGCAGTCCAGAGTCGTGTTCCGACCCAGTTATCTTCAGGATTTCAGAACAGAAAACATTAAAATTCTACATAGTATTAAAGTTCGTCGAGTCGGCTTCGATTTAAGCCCTCGAACGCATCTTTCCAATATGTGTATGATTTATGGTGATTTTATTCGTTTTCAGTTACGGGAGAATTCTAGTTTTAACGACATGTTCGGGGGTATCGATTTTTGTTACAAACAATCGCGTTTTCCAGCAAATTTCACACACGTTATATATCATTCAAAGGGCCAACAGAACGTATCGGTTGCCGTCAAATTAAACAGCCATATCCATGAGAGACTAGCATCGAACACCTTGGTCAATATATATATATATATAATCATTAAGTTCGTAAACTATGTGATCTAGGTGTGTAACACGACTATAATAGCATGAAGCAAGTAAACACTTGCCTGGAGAATGCCTCGGGATCGTATGGCAGCAGTGTCGTCACGAACGCGCGTCGTACGCCGCGGAACGAGTTCGCGCGAGCCTCGATCGAGCACGGGTTTTACGTCGGAGTTCCCGGAGTCGTCTTTGTGCCTGCTGGAAGTCTAGAAGGGTGCCCTGTGGGTCTCCCGGGGTGTGCTGGGGTCGGCGTCGGTTGGCGGCGCTCCGGCTATGTGTACGGTGCAGTTTCACAGTGAGGGGAAGAAATTTAAAAATGTGTTTTTGAGATTTGTAGAGATGGGGAGCAGTGGGGGTCGGGTCTGGAGAGGTGAGGGTGATGCTGAGGGTGTTGAGGGCTACAGATGTGGTTCAGGTGAAGTGGGGTGGCTCATCGGCGTCGAGGGGATAATGTGGCCGAGCTTGGTCGAAGTGGGTTGTGTGCAGGGGATATTTGAGAGGGGCTCGGTTGAAGAAGGGTGGAGTCGTGGAGGGATGAGGCTGGTGGAAGAGGAGTGATCGAAGGTTGCCGAGGGATTGTCGTCGTCGTCGTCGTCGGAGTTGGAGATTGTAATGGCTGCTCGAGGTTGGGCTCGATGGGTGTAGCGAGAGAGAGGAGGGAGGAGGAGACTGGAAAAATGAGGAGGTGAGCGAGGTGGGAAAGTGATAAGGGAGACGAGGTTGAAAACGTGGGGCAACGGTAGGGCGAAGGCGTGGGCGACGGCGGAGGAGGCGTGTCGCGCGCGCGTTTAATGGAGGTAGCCGTTGAGTTTTTTTTTGAATGGAAGATGAACAGTATAGGGGAGTTGTGCTTGGGTTAATGGGAGTGGGCTGAGAAAATCTATTGGGCTTGAAAAAGAAAAATGGGTTGAGGGATTTTAAGGGGGGACGGGCCGAACATGGTGAGGAATTTTTTTTTGAAAGAAAGTGGCTGAGGTAAAGTTTGATTGGGCTGAGGGTTATACATATAAAAGGAATTATTAAAACCAAATGTGCTGATGGATATTGATACAAGGGTTTGGGGGGGGAAATTTAGTGGTTAAAAATTTGGGTTAAATTAAATTAGTTTTATTTGCTTTAGTTTTAAATCTTGGGTTTTGGTTTTCAGGGTTTCGACTATAATTCCAAAAGAGCTGGAAAAATAGGGTTTTAACAACCAACTAAAAATATACGAAGCCAAGAATGAGGTAATCACTAGAATTCAGGAAAATAGGAAATTTCATTTAGAAAGGAAACGGGGATTTACATCATACCCCCCCTTAACGAAAATTTCGTCCTCGAAATTTTAACAAGGATACAAAGAAACAAAAGTACTAAACAAAGAGATGTGGATATCGATCACGGATGTCTTCCTCCCGCTCCCAGGTGGATTCTCCTGGGGAACGACCGCCCCAAGACACTCGGACTAACGGAATGACTTTATTCTTCAGCACTTTCTCTCTACGGTCGAGAATGGTGGTAGGCTGCTCTTCGTACGATAAGTCAGTACCCAAAACTAGCTCTGAATGGTCCAGGACATGACTCTCATCCCGGACATAACGCCGCAACTGTGATACGTGGAAGGTATTGTGCACACCAGCTAGCGATGGAGGCAAGGCCAGTCGATATGCCACCTCTCCTACTCGCTCTAGCACCTCAAAAGGTCCGATAAAACGGGGACTAAGTTTTCCCCGACTTCCGATTCTGATAACTCCACGAGTAGGGGAAATCTTCAAGAACACATGATCTCCGCCTTCGAACTCAAGTGCCCTTCTGCTGGTATCTGCCCAACTCTTTTGTCGATCCTGAGTCGTCTTAATATGCTGCCTGATCATTTGGACCTTGTCAACTGTCTGAACGATGAGTTCGGGGCCCAGTAATCTTCGTTCTCCCACATCGTCCCAACATACTGGGGATCGACACTTACGCCCATATAATGCTTCAAAAGGAGCCATCTGAATACTAGCCTGATAACTGTTGTTATAAGAGAACTCGACTAGGTGCAGATGGTCCTCCCAGGAGCCCTGAAAGTCCAACATACAGGCTCTCAACATGTCCTCGAGCGTCTGAATTGTACGCTCGGATTGTCCATCCGTCTGTGGGTGATAAGCTGTGCTGAATTTAAGGCGGGTTCCCAAACTCTCCTGTAAGCTCTTCCAAAAGTGCGACAAGAATCTCGTGTCCCGGTCTGACACAATGCTGACTGGAACACCGTGAAGTCGCACAATCTCCTGCATATATCTTTCTGCCAGTGATTCTGTCGACTCTCCCACTCGGAAAGGTAGAAAGTGTGCAGCTTTTGTGAGGCGATCAACGATAACCCAAATAGCATTATTGCCTCTAGGGCTCCGTGGTAAGGCCGTCACAAAATCCATAGTAATGTGCTCCCACTTCCATTCAGGTATCGGCAATGGTTGTAATAATCCTGCTGTTCTCTGATGTTCCGCCTTCACCTGCTGACATACCAAGCATCTGGATACGAACCTCGCAATTTCCCGCTTCATTCCGTTCCACCAAAAGTGCTGCTTTAGGTCCTGATACATTTTTGTACCTCCTGGATGCACAGAATAAGCTGAACTGTTTGCTTCAGCCAACACTTCTTCTCGTACATCTCCTTTAGGTACACAGAGTCTGCTACCGAATCTCAAAGAGCCATCTTCATGTATAATCAAATCCGTTCTCAGTCCAGCTTCCACTTGCTCTCTGAACTTTTGCAATCGAGGATCACCCGCTTGGGCAATCTTGATACGATCCACTAGGGAAGATTGCACCTGTAGTTGCCAAAATTGACTTAGTGCGTTCGGCGTAACGACCTCAAGTTCAAGTCTCTGGAAATCCTCAATAATGCTCCTCTGATCGGTCAACATCATGACCGCTGGTTTGCGACTGAGCGCATCTGGTACAACATTTACTTTCCCCGGATGATACTGAAGGTCCAGATCATAATCTGCCATTAGCTCTAGCCATCGGCGCTGCCTCATGTTCAGTTCCTTCTGAGTGAATACATATTTCAAGCTCTTATGATCCGTGTATACCTCCACTTTCTCACCCAAAAGATAGTGCCTCCAAATCTTCAATGCAAAAACTACCGCAGCTAACTCCAAGTCGTGCGTAGGGTAGTTCTTCTCGTGGTTTCTCAGTTGTCGAGAGGCGTAAGCAACCACTAAGCCGTGCTGCATCAAAACACAGCCTAAACCCTTTCCTGAGGCATCACTGTGTATCACCAAACCACCTGAATTATCCGGCACAGTAAGAATAGGTGCCGTGGTTAACTTCTGCTTTAGTGTGTCGGATGCCTGAGTGCATTCCTCTGTCCATGTAAACGGCACGTCCTTCCGTGTCAGCCTTGTCAATGGTTCCGCGATCCTTGAGAAGTCTTGGACGAATCTCCGATAATAACCTGCCAATCCCAGAAAACTCCTGATCTCTGCTACTGACTTCGGCGTCGGCCAATCTCTGACAGATTCTATCTTCGCCGGGTCCACCGAGATGCCTTCACCCGAAACAATATGTCCCAAAAACTGCACCTTGTCAAGCCAGAACTCACACTTGCTTAGCTTCGCATACAGCTTCTCTTCCCGAAGAATTTGTAGGACTGTGCGCAAGTGTTCAGCGTGCTCCTCCTGAGTCTTCGAGTAGACAAGTATGTCGTCGATAAACACAACGATAAACGTGTCCAAGTATTTTGCGAACACCCTGTTCATTAAATCCATGAATATTGCTGGGGCATTGGTAACACCGAACGGCATCACAAGGAATTCGTAATGTCCGTATCGGGTCCTGAAAGCCGTCTTGCATACATCCTCGGCTGCTACTCTGATTTGATGATATCCAGAACGGAGATCCAACTTCGAGAAAACCTTGGCTCCACTTAGCTGATCAAATAGGTCATCGATACGCGGGATTGGGTACTTGTTCTTTATTGTAACCTTGTTCAGCTCCCGGTAATCTATGCACATTCGCAATGATCCATCCTTCTTCTTTACCAATAGAACTGGTGCACCCCACGGTGAAGCGCTTGGCCGAATAAATCCCTTCTCCAATAATTCTTCAATCTGTTTCTTCAATTTCGCCAACTCCACTGGTGCCATCCTGTAGGGGGCCCTGGATACTGGGGCGGTACCTGGAATCAAATCGATCGAGAACTCCAAAATTCGAGGAGGTGGTAGACCTGGTAGATCTTCAGGAAATACGTCTAGGAAGTCCCGAACAATTTCTGGGGCTGGGCTCTTATCAATCTCCATGGCTGTCAGTTCCTTAGGCTTTGCTCTGTACTTAGCTGGTTCCAAACATTCGCTTCCGCCCTCGAAAACAAACTCCGGGTGATTGGGAATGCGGAAGATCACCTTCTTTGCACGACAATCGATAACTGCATGGAAAGTGCTCATCCAATCCATCCCAAGGATTGCATCGTAACTGCCTGTCCCAATTAGGAGGAAATTCGCATAGAATTCCCTGCCACACACTACAACCGGGCATAATCTACATTCTCGACTAGATATAATAACGCCATTACCCGTATGAATTTCCCATCCCTTGGTTAGTGGTTCATATGGTATTGAGTGTGTATTTGTGAAATGCTCAGACAAGAAACAATGCGATGCTCCTGAATCAAAAAGTACTCTAGCTGGCAAGGAATGTACAAGTAGAGTACCTGTAACCACATCTCCTGACGCTTCTGCCTGCTCTGCGGTCAAGGTGAAAGCCCGTCCCTGACCGCGACCTGTAAATGGTTGTCTCTGCTCCTGCGGCCTCTGCTGTGACGGTCCAGAACCTCCCTGTATTTCTGCTCGCTCAGGACAACTGTTAATCCTGTGTTGACTGGAACCGCAAATCAGGCACTGTCCCTTGGCATGGCGACAGTCCTTCTGAGTATGTCCTCCTCTACCGCAATAGCCGCAAGTTACGCCTGTCTCTGGGGGCGATGCTGTGGTACAAACGGGCGCTTCATTTGCATCGTCCCTGCTCTGTGAACCGGTATAGCTCCTCGAGAAGGCGCGTGGTTACGTGCTGGAACGACTGGGGGTCTTCTGAACTTGTTAATCAATTGCTCCTGAACTCTCGCCGCGTTGAGTACCTGTGCGAAAGTCTGTAGATCCAACGATGCAATCAGCTGCTGCAACTCAAAATCTAACCCCTGAAGGAAACGCCTAGCCCTGGTAACTTCTGATTTGACCATGTATGGAGCAAAGCGGCTCAGACGGTTGAACTCCGCCGCATAAACGTCCACTGGGCGCCCATTCTGCTTTAAAAGAATAAACTTTTCCTCCATTTCTGCCTTGGCTGTGGGAGGAAAATAGTGATCTAAGAAACACTCCTTAAACTTGCTCCATTCGATCGGCTCTTCAAGTCTGCTTTCTTCTACCGACCACCATGTACGGGCCTCGTCTTCTAATTGTATCTTTATCACACTCACCCGGTCTTCCTCTGGGACCCTGGCGGCTGTCAATAAATTCTCCATGTTTACCAGCCATTGCTCAGCCTCAAGGGGTTCAGCTAGCCCTGTGAATGCAGATGGGTGTAACCGTCGGAAGTCTGATACGGTACCAGCCCTAGCCTGATAAGCTGGTGGAGTAGCGCCCTCGGGGGTGGTAATAAGTGCGGAGGATCCCCCTACAGCGGTAATCGCCCTGAGTCCCTCAGTAAGCAAATCTGTCTTCCTCTCCTGAGCTTCCGCGAGAGTGGTCAGTGCACTGAGTATTCTTTCAGTGCGGTCCTGAGAGCTGGAGTCCGAGGAGGGGTCGTTCGGGGACGTCATATCACTGGAAGATTCAAAAGAATAGGTTCAGATTCAAGGATAGAAATCAAGAGTAGTGAAACAAGAATAACGTAATACAGCATAGTTAATGTTATCCCTTGATACTAAACACAGGCTCTGATACCAACTAAACCATGTCACGCCCCGCATCCCAAAATACGGAATACGAGGTATGATTAGGCCAGCCATGCTCCTACGGTCAAGGGATCGTCCCGCCGTAGTCACACTTCGGCTTCTAGCACTACATGGTAATCAGTAATAAAGCACAGTATTAAAGGAATCACATCACTAATTTATTACATTAAAATTCCATTGTTCACAGATTACAGATAATAAGAACGATAACTAACCAAGTTCAATCTCACAATTTGTTTTATGGAAAGCAGTGAATGAAGAAGGTACACCAAACTATATCTCCGTGAACTCAAAGGATAGATCCGTTTCCGGTGCTGGTCCTCGTGCGGAACCTGAGCATGCATACTCAGGTCGTCAGAGCGACACAAATAATAATATTATTATAATCAGATGCAACAGGTAAATGAGGTAATACTGGTATGAGAATAATGCAAGTAATCACTATGTCACAATATGATGCAGAATATGTTATGTGTCCCTATCGGTCTCTAGGTCATGTTTGAAATCACATAGTGGAAGGAGAATCATGTTTAACAGGAGTCTCGTACATACCCGAGACAACGGCCCACATGCCCGGGACATAACCCTGTCAGCCGGATCGCTAGATCCTGTCCTACACGTATAAGTATCACAGTTCGAATGATCATCCTCTAATCACGGTCCCGCTAAATACGATACTCTTTCCATTTTGATTTCCCCTTTTTCCCCAGGTTACACTATTTATGATATTGGTCTAGTTGTGTACAAGTATACCAACGACACGGTTTCATCACTATCCACTGTATCAATCACTGTCACGAATGTTCACTTTCCATTGGTATACTGGTCACTCCTAAACTAACATTTATCACGCACGATAATGCAATGTCCACACGCACTAACACTGTGTATATGACAAGGATATGATATATGTATTGTAAACTACCATATAAGCTCGGTATGTTATGAATTAATATGCATGTCACGAACCAAAATGAATTACACAAATTAATATGTTACGAATTCAGCAAATATGATGTAGGTAAGATATATAGAACAATCAGTCAGGACTTCATCAAATTTTGTTTCAGTTCGATCGGAGTTTCGGTTTTCAAGATATAACTGTTTCAGTTTAAGTGTTCGCGGCTGAAATTTCAATTTCAGAACTGAACGTCTGTTTCGCGACACGAATTGCGCCCAGTTGGGCTCAGAACTTAGCGATGTCACGGTTAGATGAAATTTAGGGTTTTCGATAAAGTATTCAACGCAACAGACGGAGCCTCAGTCGCATCTGTACGTTGAAAGTTATACACAGTTCAATCTCAAATGTCGTTTCAGAAAGTGTTCTGAACAGCTTTACGTTCTGCCTTTTTAAAATAAGTTTAAAATAACAAACTGCGATGAATCGGAAAGAGACCACTTGTTTTCTTTCACTAACAGGTATATCTTATAACTACTGTAAAGTTCCGTACCATGCGATTTCAAGAAATACGGGGACGCAGGATTTTAGACAGAACACACCAATCAGAAACGCTCTGGACTGCAGTCCAGAGTCGTGTTCCGACCCAGTTATCTTCAGGATTTCAGAACAGAAAACATTAAAATTCTACATAGTATTAAAGTTCGTCGAGTCGGCTTCGATTTAAGCCCTCGAACGCATCTTTCCAATATGTGTATGATTTATGGTGATTTTATTCGTTTTCAGTTACGGGAGAATTCTAGTTTTAACGACATGTTCGGGGGTATCGATTTTTGTTACAAACAATCGCGTTTTCCAGCAAATTTCACACACGTTATATATCATTCAAAGGGCCAACAGAACGTATCGGTTGCCGTCAAATTAAACAGCCATATCCATGAGAGACTAGCATCGAACACCTTGGTCAATATATATATATATAATCATTAAGTTCGTAAACTATGTGATCTAGGTGTGTAACACGACTATAATAGCATGAAGCAAGTAAACACTTGCCTGGAGAATGCCTCGGGATCGTATGGCAGCAGTGTCGTCACGAACGCGCGTCGTACGCCGCGGAACGAGTTCGCGCGAGCCTCGATCGAGCACGGGTTTTACGTCGGAGTTCCCGGAGTCGTCTTTGTGCCTGCTGGAAGTCTAGAAGGGTGCCCTGTGGGTCTCCCGGGGTGTGCTGGGGTCGGCGTCGGTTGGCGGCGCTCCGGCTATGTGTACGGTGCAGTTTCACAGTGAGGGGAAGAAATTTAAAAATGTGTTTTTGAGATTTGTAGAGATGGGGAGCAGTGGGGGTCGGGTCTGGGGAGGTGAGGGTGATGCTGAGGGTGTTGAGGGCTACAGATGTGGTTCAGGTGAAGTGGGGTGGCTCGTCGGCGTCGAGGGGATAATGTGGCCGAGCTTGGTCGAATTGGGTTGTGTGCAGGGGATATTTGAGAGGGGCTCGGTTGAAGAAGGGTGGAGTCGTGGAGGGATGAGGCTGGTGGAAGAGGAGTGATCGAAGGTTGCCGAGGGATTGTCGTCGTCGTCGTCGTCGGAGTTGGAGATTGTAATGGCTGCTCGAGGTTGGGCTCGATGGGTGTAGCGAGAGAGAGGAGGGAGGAGGAGACTGGAAAAATGAGGAGGTGAGCGAGGTGGGAAAGTGATAAGGGAGACGAGGTTGAAAACGTGGGGCAACGGTAGGGCGAAGGCGTGGACGACGGCGGAGGAGGCGTGTCGCGCGCGCGTTTAATGGAGGTCGCCGTTGAGTTTTTTTTTGAATGGAAGATGAACAGTATAGGGGAGTTGTGCTTGGGTTAATGGGAGTGGGCTGAGAAAATCTATTGGGCTTGAAAAAGAAAAATGGGTTGAGGGATTTTAAGGGGGGACGGGCCGAACATGGTGAGGAATTTTTTTTTGAAAGAAAGTGGCTGAGGTAAAGTTTGATTGGGCTGAGGGTTATACATATAAAAGGAATTATTAAAACCAAATGTGCTGATGGATATTGATACAAGGGTTTGGGGGGGGGGGAAATTTAGTGGTTAAAAATTTGGGTTAAATTAAATTAGTTTTATTTGCTTTAGTTTTAAATCTTGGGTTTTGGTTTTCAGGGTTTCGACTATAATTCCAAAAGAGCTGGAAAAATAGGGTTTTAACAACCAACTAAAAATATACGAAGCCAAGAATGAGGTAATCACTAGAATTCAGGAAAATAGGAAATTTCATTTAGAAAGGAAACGGGGATTTACAGTTTAGAAACTTGAGAAGGAGAAGAAGGCACAGACCTTAATTTTTTTTTTGAGAGAAAAAAAGATCATGAGATATTTTCATTTCTTTGTCTTTATAGGCTATACATTTTACTTATAGCCTCTTGGGCTTTACAAAATGGCATTTTGCCCACCCCATGCCTCATGTGCTATTTATTTTTGCACATAAACCATGGGCTTTACAAAAATTTGGCTTTATGCCCATTTTTCTTACATTTATTCATAAAAATAGAAATTAAAAAAAAAGAAATACACCAAAAATTATTTATTACAAAAATTTTATTTCGACATGGGGGGAGGCTGGCCGCTTCATGTTCGGGCTCGACCCGGGTATTGACCCACTTGGCTTGGGGTTGACTTTGATTTTGACTTGGCCAACCGGGGTGTAAATTTTAACCCCAACAAAGAGATGTCTTCTGAACTGATGAGGAGAGAGATTTGCATAATTGACTTATCACTTGCTTAGGCAATTGAGTCAATCATGAGATGTCAAGTACAACACCAGATATTGCTTTTGCACTGGCTGCAATAAGCATATATATTAATCCAATCGTGGAGAAACGTTGGGAAGCAATTATGAACATAAGGGGACGTTCTTGGGATATGGTAACCGCAGCCTCCTTCAGGAGACGGTTATCATTTCAGGCTTCCGAGATGACCTGAATGATAGAGTGGCTGTCTGAGTTATAGTTTTCCCTCTTTTGAGAGACAGTATGTTGGACAGGTGGTCCAAGCGGATACTGTGGAAGGTATGGTGCAGAATACTGATTAAATTCAGTGGATGGTACAGTCTAAGAAGTTTGTTGGATTTGAAGTTCATTTATGAACTGGGTCCCATCAGTATCCAGACAAATTCTATGACAGGTATTGCTCATTTCGGGAGATGGTCTTTCTCTGCGAAGTTGAGATATAAAGAGATAAAGATAGAAATATTGGAGCGGATCCACTCACTGAGGCTATTTCTTAAACACAATAGTTTCACAAACAAGCTTTGCAAAACTAATTAGTAGAGAAGTTGGGTGTTCGGTATCACACGAGCTGTGAGTATGCGACACCGCAATAATTAGCCTTAAGTGCAAGTGGGAGATTGTTGGTTATAGTGCCCTCAAGACAATTATTGAATCGCAGGCACGCGATTGCGATGATTGAGGGAGAACCTATACGGATAGAACAATCTTATTCAAGATGATAATATGCTATCTGATTTGTCTCTATCATCATGTACATCCTTTATGTGGTATTACAGTCACTATTACATATTGATAGAGCCTATAGGATTCTTACTTGACTACCAGTATTATGATGATGATCATATACGTGGGAGCTGGATGGTCTATAAGCACATCCTTAAATGTCCCTGGTTGTAGGAGTTTCAAGACTGGGCATCGATACTCCAGAGTAGACTAGTGTATACTGATCGAGACCCCGACGAGGGGCGGTGGCCAGGCCTCACAAGCCATTGGTGTTAGTTTGTTCACCTAAAATAGTATACAGGTGCTCATTTGGTTATGAGTACACTGGACGGACTCGCCGGGAACCTGCTAGTTGATACTATACCTATTGTCAGATAGCGGTTTCCAGGTGACAAGTGTACAGGTTAGTCTGTCGACCTGAGATCATCATTTGTCTCATGTGAGTTCCCTCTGTGCTTTGATTACTACCTTACCACGGCTCGAAGGAGTCGTGCAAACAGGTTTTAGTTGGGTACAGTCTCGAGCCACATGGAGGCAGTGAGCGGATCGTCGGGGATTCGTCTCTCCCGGTATTAGGAGTTGATGTCGCGCAGTGTACGAGTGGCCATTACCAGAAATCCTTGGCCAAGATAGTCGAGAATTACTGATTTGGATTAATAGTTTCTCAGTTGGTGATAGGTTTCATACCGACACGAAATGTCGCGTTATTAGGTGTCTGACTTTATCCACCCCCCTAAACTCGATATGCGATACTCTTAGATGAACAGAATAGACTGTACGGATATTGTCACAGACAGGCTCAGTAGGGGTTCGGATGAGTTTGCTCGTCGGCCTTCCTTTCGCTCAATATCTGGGTAGCCGTTACGTTAAGCTAGTGCCGCTAACGTGCTTGTGGTTAAACCCACTGCCAGCGTATTGATGAGTCTTTAGAGTTCTATACAGAGGGTTTCCCTACTTCAGGCGAAATGATATAGAGGTCGTATGGTCTTACGGCAGGGCTCGATCATATATTGCACTTGTGCACGTATCATGATAATACTAGTGGACTTTGGTTTAAACCGGATTCTAGTATTATATTGTTGGATTATTTCGTCTTTTTGTATTCGTATTTTTCGGAATACGGATACGGGTATGTATATACAGATGAAGGGTATTCTTGTAATTTATTACAAGGTGCTTCTAGAATATGACACCTCATATATTTTTAACCATTTTGGATTAAATGGTTAATGAGGTGGAGGATGAGGTGTTTATTATATTAATTGATGGCATGGCTTTGTAGTGACTCATGATTACTATTCAAGCATGCTTGATATTTATTTTGTTGTGAGATATTTTGGGGTCTTAAGATATTTTGTTGATTTGAGATATTTTGTGTTGACTTAAAATATTTTGAAGACTTGAGATATTTATGGAATGCTTCATTATTGCTCACAACACTTAGCCATTTTTCTTGAGTTGCCTCACACTCTCATCCTCAAGCTTCTTCTTCTACCTCCACCCTTCAAATCTCATGTGTTGACAAACCTAAGGTGTTATGAGACAAATTAATCTATCACTACACTCTACATCCTCTAGGCAATCTAGTTTAGCAAACTAGGTACCCTACTTATCTCGGCTATTGAGGTAGGAGCTCAGAATAAATCCTCAGGTGGATCATCTTCGATGGAGGGAGATCGGAGATCAAGCTTGATCATGGAGGCTTCTAGGAGCTTAGGATGATGGTTAAAGACCGAAGGACACGGATCATTCGGTATAACCTTTCTAAACTCCTTTTATGTATGCTAGCTTTAGGGTTTATGGTCAATCCGTATTTCGGGTTGTTCTAGCGCCAGTTTTGAAAAATTTTGTTCCGCATTCGGCCACGGTTTGATGTCCAGGGCGCTGGTACAACCCAACAATATTAGTAGTATTATTCTACTTCTTAGGTATTCGTATTTTGGTACGAATACGGATATGAATATACAGTAGAAAGTATTTTATATTTATACAAAATACATTCTAGAAGATGACACCTCATCATGCATTTTTCTATTTTATTGAAAATAGTAAATGAGGTGGAAAAGGGAGGCATGACATGAAGCATGGCTATGGTATTTATTGCAAATACTATTGAAGTATGGTTGTGTTTTTTAATAAAAGAAAAATGCTTTATAGAAAAAGAGTGAGCCATTCTTCACATAGCTTCAAGATAGTCATTCTTCATGATATTCATTCTTCACTTGCCCTTCTCTCCTTTCATATTCTTGAGTTCATTCTTTAGTAAATCCTTATCATTTTCATATATTGAGAACCAAAAGATTTGAGATAGTAAACTACTACTAAACATAACCACATCTAAGCGAACTAGATTAGCTAACTGGATTAGCAAACTAGTTTGCTTAATTTGATTCTTTTTGAAGTAGGAGCTTGAATCAAGAACCTTCAGCTGGATCATCTAGGATCGAGGAGGCTGGCCATCAAGGTTAATCTAGGAGATCTCAAGGAGTTTAAGAAGAGGAGTGAAGACCCGAAGGACACGGACTTTAGGTATAACCTCTTATCACAGTCGCTAGATCTCTCTAGTTTGCTAGTTTCAATATTTGGTTAGATTCTAGGATGTGTTTTCTAGCGTCAAGTCTTAAAAAGTCAAAGTTTTTCGTTCCGCAACGGCCACGAACAGCGGCCAGGATGTTAGGAATCCCAACAGCAACTTCCACAACATTGGCGATGGTGATGTCCTATTGCAGGAGCTTAGCAGCTATGAAAGACAAGAAACAAAGCAGCGAGCATATATGATTCATCTCTCTTACAAGGAGTCTCATTTATCATCCCTTCACTAAATGGATAAGATTAATTATATGAGTTTGAGAGAATCATGAAACAGATAGCGATGAGAAATTGTAATACAATTTTTACCTGTTTCCAGCACAATGGATAAGTAGCAGGAGCCTGAAAAAGTGCTCATTAGGTGTTAATTTTAGAAATACTATCCAGAAACACAAAATCAACAACCCTTCACAGGAATACAACAATTATGAATCCACGATGTTCACATTAAACTATAGTAGCATTTTTTACCTCATTGCTTGAAAATGAAATTAACTGAATAAACTTGATTATGATTTAACCATGAAAAAAGAAACATATTTGGCCTAAATTACTTACATAGAAGCCAAACAAATGACACAGAAAAAGGTCAGAAGGCCCTTATTGAAGCAACTAACAGCATTTATTAGAATATAAACATAATTAATCTACTTATGGAAAAATATTGCATATTAATATTGTAAGTTAGGCTGACTGAGGAAGTCATGTTCTTTGAGACTAGCCTCGGACTCTTTGATCGGCTCTTCTATCGGGGTGAATACAAGGCCAAGGCCGATCAGTATTTTTTCTGCATCTTTGCATGCTACAAGTCCAGGCTGGGTTTCTTCAGTGAACCTGTGAACATTCAAGCCAGACAGATATTTGGAAGATGATTACAAATTTCAGAACAAAGATAAATCCGAATGAGCAGAATAACAGATTACTCTGCTATGATATTTGGCTGATTTTCAAATTAAAATGAAATGCAATAAATTTTGCGCAAGAAAGATGGGGTGGGGTGGGGGGCGGGCGGTAAACAGAAAGGCATTCTCACTTCATGATCAACAAAATAAAGAATCTTCAAAGTTGAAAGCAGGATGAATAGCATCATAAATGTTTGAGAGTGAAAAGATGGTATAGATCAGATTTACATGTACTGTAAGCTGTTTTCAGCTTGCATGGCCTTAAGTTCACATTTACATAGTACATCATTTTTACAGAGATAATCTGCTTATTAAAAATCAATAATGACTCCTATGAGGTAATATCACTAGTGAGAAATACATGTCTATTTCAGTGAGTGATATTTCACGACTAAGTGCTACTGAAGAATATTCTTATGATTAGGAAGAACACTCAATCTCTCCCCTTCTTCTTCATCTTATTTTTATTTTTCTGTTCTCTTTTGGGTTTTTTCTCCTTTATCTCAATGTTGACCCCTTCTATATTATAATACCCCCCCCCCCTCCCGGTTCTTGTCATTACTCACTGATTACTATCCTCATTTGAATTATATATTCTGGATGTTGGTTTTTCTTCTTTTTTATGCATTCTAGTTTGTGTGTTGATATGATTTAGTATTCTTTTCTCCAGATTTTATTATAATGTTTTATCTCTGAATTGGGTGTTAAATAAACATATAGCTAACAAGATATCTGTAATTGATATAGGATATAGGATATACTTTGAATTGGAGGAACTCTTCAGCGATACAACTTTTGCTAGACAAGCTTTCTGGGATAAAGAAAAAGTTGCTCAGATTGGTGTCGTTGATTTGTCTTGCTGCTAAAATATCCTTCAGAATGTTGATACTCAAAAGCTATCTTGTTGAAACTCAGATGGCAGATTTTCAATGCATCAAGAGATAATGATCATGAGATTTCAAATTTGAAAGTTTGAATACATCTAAAGTAAATAAGGCTGATTTCATGAGGACCGAAAACAAAATGCATTAAGCAGAAGAGATCCATCTCT
This sequence comes from Agapanthus africanus, assembly GCA_030015575.1. Taxonomy (NCBI): domain Eukaryota; kingdom Viridiplantae; phylum Streptophyta; class Magnoliopsida; order Asparagales; family Amaryllidaceae; genus Agapanthus; species Agapanthus africanus. The sequence goes on from CM057337.1 coordinate 721,754,668, forward strand.
TATATTCCTAGAGATAAGTTTCAAATTAGTGTTATCTCTTCTGATGCCTCGACTCTCCTTCTATTCAGCACCCCCCCCCCCCTGCCACACACACACGCCGCCGCCGCCCCCCAAAAAAATAATAATAATAGCTAAGGAAAATTATGAAGGGCAGTGGGACTAAGGGATTGGACAAATAAAATATATTGCCAACATCCGCAGACAACAACGAATGGCAAAATATTTGGCCTCTATGAATTGGGAAAATAAGATCTATGCTTGCTATAAATCACCAATGATCTTGTAGGAAGCTCCAAATCATCAGAAATCTGATAGCATTCTAGTTCATATTGACCATAGTATCTGATAAAATTTACCAACAAAGAAAGGGGAAAAAAGCGAAAAACCTTATAAAGGGAAAAAGGAAAAAGATACATATGACTACTGCTTCAGTGCCGGCATATACCATCCAAAATTGTCCCGTATGAGATGTTAAAGATTCCCTAAAACAAGGTAATCAAGTAGGATATGCATAGAATTAACTGAGCATCAATGTGCCTGCCACTGCACCCTAATTACGGAAAGGATTCTACAATGAGGAAGCCTTAAAGTATACAAATAACATGCTAGCAAATAAATATGCACATCACCGAACTCTTAGATTAGATAACTAAGATTTTGTTGATGTAGTAGAATTCGAAGTCCAACACTTATTGCATTAGCAAACAAGAAGAAAATGCCGCACTAAGAGTGAGCTTGCTATAGCTAGTTACCTATGCAAGTTGTATCCTGGACACAGCCTAGCGACGGTTTCAGCAAATTCCTTGAATCCAGATGCACTTGGTGTCTCCAAGGGCAAGATCTGCGCATCAGCAACGTCATGGACATGGACACAGCCCAGCCAGTGATACTCTTGAGTGTCCTTCGACCCTGTAATCAACAAAACATAAACTATAAGAAACATGGTATACGAGATTAGGGATGTAATTATCATTAAAATATTACTCCGTATGTACCTTGTAACAATTGCTGTAGGACTGCAGAGCTAGCATCGAGACCGGGTTGCAGGAGGGGGCCAAGGCATGTGGATGGATTGATGCCCACGATGTCCATGCCGTATTTTTCTGCATATTCCCAAGCTGTTTTCTCGGCTAGCGTCTTCGAAACCGGGTACCATTTCAGGGGTAAAACCATATCCGTGATTGTTAGGATCGAACTATTTTATTATCGCCAGGATGAGGGGATTGCAAATATATTTGAAAAAACAAAATCTAATCTACAAATATTTACAAAAAGTCAATTTTTTTTTAAAATAAAAATTACTTACCGTTTAGTAAAGTATGCAAAAGGAAGCAATAGGTTGTTTAGTTTGTTGGCATATTAAAAAATGCTACATTTCTTTTGCAAGTAAGCAACATTTTCCAAATCAAAATCATTTTGTTTTTTTGATTGAAGAAAACACTGGCCAAATTGCAACTATGATCTATTGCTACTTGCAAATTTTGAATGAGATTATACCATCATATTTTACAAATTCCTCGTTACAACTTCAAGAAAAGATTAGATCTTTGCAATCACAAGTAAAAATACAAAACAAATTGGGGGGAAAAATTGAAAACCCTAACCTTTATCTGGTTGCAGTAATCAAGATCGGTCCAGCACTCCTCGTCGACGGCCCTTCCCGGGGCACACCCAGGGTTGGGGACCATGCCCTAGCTTTACTTCATGTTAGAGCATTTCATACTGTCATGTTTGTTTGACATGAAAAAACGATTGAAGCAGTGGAAGTAATGGTTTTGGAAGTTATTTTCACTGCTTTATGTGTTTGTTTTGATAGGAGAAGTATTTAAAAGTTACTTTTAAATTATGAAATGGATCTTATATAGCATAGCTGCTTTAGAAATTTCTTACTGGGCACAAGAAACAAGACAATAAATAATGCTTATATGAATCAACCTTTTTTTTGTTTTGCTCATGCAATAAGTACAATAAGTTACTTCATAACTATTTTTTTCTTCCAAAAACAAGCAACCAAACACCAGAAGTAAACTTTTACGACACTATTTTAGGAAGAAAGAAATTAGTTATGAAGTAATGGGGCATCCGCCCGTGCCCATAGTTAAGATAAGACGGACACGGACCGAGGAATTTCGGTCAATGGGAGCACAATATATAGTAATGTACCATTGAAAAGACCAAATGCATAATATATAAAACTAATTTCAATCCATCCATTTGGTGAAGAAGAACCTATTTTATTGCATATGTGGTGCACATGTGTGTGTATTTATGTATATCTATGTGTGTTTGTGTGTGGGTAAACACACACACACACAGAGGTGCATGAAAAATAATTCTCAAGTGCGAATTTATTTTTGTGAGAGCAAAGAGAGAGTGTGTTGGCATGAAGCATCCGAAGCTATATATTTTTCCTCGATTTCTTCTTAATTTTATTGTGGAAAAAAGAGAAGAAACATTCGTTAGGTTTTGGTTATGCTGGTAGTAGTGATGGTTTATGAACACAATTTTAAAATATTCTATTATCTTCACAATTAAAAGTATGAAAAGAGCACATGATTGATAATTTAATAAAAACAAAAAAAATGTCAACAGTCAAAATTAAACCTACCTGATGCAATTAAAAGTGTCACACTATCAACCGAGCAAAAAAATCTTTATTTTTGGATTATAAACACAATATAATAAACTCTCATTTATATGTATTTGCATTAATAGATCGAAATAGGGAATTTTCTTCTCCGAAAATCTATCTCAATAGGTACATGTGCCCCCGCTGAGCTCTTCCTGGGTCCACCCATGTCACGGTCTAATTATAGAAATTCATGATAAGGTTAAATCTTAGTGAGATATCAGATATCAGGGATAGCAAAAGATAAAAGGAACAAATTCCCTGCAAAGCTAAATATATAGGTGAAGAAATTGCAAGGTCAGGAAATAAAATGTTACCAAATCGATTCTGACAAGATCATATTAAATTTACCAAAGAAAAAATATTTTTCAACATAACCACTGGTTTTCATAAACATTTGCAGATTCTACTTGCGGTTGGCACGAAATTGGAGCAAGTTATCGTTCAGTCAGCTAACGAGATTGTCAAACAGCAGTTAGCCATCTTTGACAGGTTAATTTGGAAATAAGGCCTTCAGAATGATTTATTTTCTCTTCATCAGCCCTGAGTCATCCTCTTCTTCATTCACTTCATTCTTTTCGAAAATGCCTTCGTGATTACCGTCTTCTTCTGGATTTGGGTAAGTGAAACTTCAAGCAATTAATCCTGTTCATGAGCCATTCAAATTTCTTCTATCGTTTTGACCTGTGCATAGCTACGGATATCATAGAATATTCCTAGGATGACTTGATGACTTGAGAGGTTATTGTAACTAAGTATGTGTACACCAAGATATATGTGCAATATACCATCTAACAAAAATTAAAAGATCAAATAATGAGATATCAGGTCCTTATATATATATATATATATATTGTAGAGTGGCAGAAGAATTCTCCATGCAAACAACTCAATAATATGATAGGCAAAAACCATAAATGTGATCAACGTGTTACGGAAAATCATTCAATTTGTAGACAACAGAAAAATATAAGTATTTGGTGGTTTATTTTCAATGCTAACCATACATGAAATTTGGAGCTTTTATTTTCCAACAAATGTTACACGCAACTCCATTTACCAACCAAACCGCCTTAGGGCATGTTTGGGAATACACTCAATCCGGATCATCCAAACATGCCCTTAGTCTTCCCATTGATTCCATTTCTTAAATTCTTTCAGTGTCTGATTATATCTTTTTTTCTCATTCAGATGATGTATGGCTTTCATTCCTTGCATCATGGGGCATGTTGGCTCTATCGTCCCTCGACTCACAATCGGGTATCTATGCAGAAGCATACCCCATTTTTGCATAATGTAATAAAGGCTAAATTTCGCTAACTATTGTTGTTTGTCCCTAACCTACAGTATGGTGTATTTATTATAGAATACTCCATTAAAACTTTAGTTTTAAGAGATTCTGTTTTCACTAAAATACCCTTATAACAGCATCTTCAGGGAGTTTTCTGTAATATAAACTTGAAGCAATTAGAATTTTAGTGAAATTTAACCAATTATTATTATTATTATTATTATTATTATTTATTCTTAGAAACCAAATTATCCTGCAATTAATGGTTTTAACCTACTCGTTTCACAGTGTGATTATACAAATTGTCTACATTTACAGCACCCTACCACTCTATGCCTTCGTAACCTAGATTTATATCTATCATTTTTCTATTTCCTTTTTTTCCCATTACATTAAGGCAAAATATAAATGTCTCTACACTTTGTTTCTCTTCTGGCTTAAGATGGGGAGTTCGCTAAAAGGTGTCATATTTGAGGAGTATTTGCATGAAAGCTTTGTCGGTTGGAGCCATAAGGCATGCTAAAAAGAGGAAGAGTAAGAAGGTAAGAGACGAAGATAGTATTGAAAGAATAGCAGGATCAGAAAAAGCATCTGCCACAATTGAAAATACTGTTCCTCGCGAAGATTATTCAATGGAAACAATAAGAAAACACAAGGATTCTTTTGATGGAAGAATATAACAAATACAGGAGAGAATGCAATTGCTCAAAAGAATTCCCCTGATCGAAAAGACTGATTACAATTGACCAATATATGGTGATCATAGTAAGTTTTAGAAGCTAAATTGATTTTCTAGATGTTTGTGATACAAATCTGTATATATAACCGAAATATATTAAGAGTGGCAGTTGCAGTTGCCAGTTGTAGTTTTGGTTTCAGTCGCGAAATCTTGCTGAACTCGTTCTCTTTTTCCCTTAATTCTTCTTTTTAGGAGCATGGATAGGGTCACTGTGATTCTCGCCAAATTAAAATGCATTGCAGCCACATGTAGAACATTTGCAGTTAATTTTTTTTATTGTATTAACCCCGTACCTTCTCTGGTCCATGGATAAGGTAAGTTACAGTCAAGATAATAATATTCTCAAACCGGCGTCTTCTTAGTCATTCTTTTTTGTGAGTTTGTACGGATTCGATTATTTTGCGGATAATCCTCCTCTACACACAGCTATCCAAAAATGCATAAAAATACCATGGTACACTGAAAGCATAAGCACTGCCTATATTTATGAAATTCATTACCTTCGTTCTCAGAAAATTAATTCCATGGCCTTCAACGATTATTTTATCCACTCTAAAGCGAGCGTTTCCTCGAAGAATGTTGCAGCCAAAATCAATTCATTACCCATTTTACCTAGTCATCAAAGCATAACAATCTGTTCATTCTTTGGCCACCATATCTACCTGCACAAAACAAAGCCATCAGTCATCTTTCAGATACAATTTGGGAAGCAAGAGCTATAAATTAAATCTAAATACTAAACTAAATCAAGATTTTCACTGGTGACCTGTAATCGATTTTTACTTCAGATTAGTTTGAAGAGTTTAACTTGTGTATTGTGACTGCAAATAACTTTACTTTGAAAGTAATATTATGCCCTCTGTAGCTACATAGTATCATATACACGCAATTGCACTTGATTTGAAGTTCAGTAATTTGGTTTCCATCATTAAATAATTATAGGGTAAATTATAATTTTAAATAAAACATATATAACACTGTCTAGGCCACCCCAAAAATTTGGGACGAAGGCTTGTTGTCATTGTTGTACACAATGTTTCCCGGAACGCGGAACATTTCAATACGAGGAACGAAAACAGGAACGCGGAACACCACTTGTTGTGGAATCCGGTACGATAAGGATAGTATTCCTCCATTGATTATATAAAACAGAATACATACCTCTAGAAAGTAAAGTATTTGTGGATCTTTTGTGTGTGTATCAAACAAACATAATTTTAGTATAATCTAATACAAACCTAATTATATGTCTCATTTAACCTAAGTTTTTATTGGGTTCGATCAGAATGGTGATTCTTCCAATCCGGAAAGCTAGTGTTCTTGAATTGGGAACGATAGTTCCAATTCGCAATTCACTAGTGGAATAGCGATTTATGGTATTGTACATATAACACTGTCTGGTGCTATAAAATGAAATGTTTTAAAAATTTACCAAGGGCCTAAGAGATTGAAATCCACAACATTAATGTGTTTAATGACCATCCCATCTGAAGCATGCACGATTGAAGTTTCAAGTTCGGCTGTTCCTCAGCAAAAATAACTGACATTCTACTTTCAGAAACCACTCAAGATGCATCTAATATATACCAAAACCTACTGTTACAATAGTGAAAGTCTAAACTAAAAATCAGAAATATTCTAGAATTGTATATGCAAGCTTGAAACCACCAAGTCTATAAAACTTACTTTGATTACATTTAGTGTCGAGTTAAGAACATGGCAGCCATTTGACTTAATGAAAGGATGCAAGTGGTTGTTGGTCGCTATTTTTGAATTACAACGGCAGCCATCTATATTTCATCTAATTCAGTCTTTCATGAAAAAGGACCGAACACATCGAGGTCAACTGGCACTTTGTCCATGAGAAGGTGGAAGATGGGACTAGGGGTGTAATCGAGCCGAGCTTGAACGAGCCGACCCTTGTCCAAGCTCGGCTCGGCTTAGTTTATGCTAGCTCAAGCTCGGCTCGAGTTCGTCTCGAGCTGAGCAGGTCTGGCTCATGTTCAGCTCGTTAGCTTATTGAGCTTTAAACGAGCCAAACTTGAGCTCGGATACATCTTCTATTAGGTGACCTCTGAAAGGAAAATAACAAAGACGCATTTGGTGGAGGCTGAGAATAGGTCAATGACCATCACAGGTGTTTCAGAAGAAAACAAACAACAACAACTGAGCCTTTTTATCCCAAGCATATGGGGTAGGCTACATGAACCAACATGAGAATCATGCCGGGTCCAGTGCATGAATCCTCCGCCTCTACTCATTCCTATCGAACAATATACTTTCATTGAGGTCTTTGGCAACCATATCTTTTCGTATCACCTCCATCCATATTTTCTTCGGTCTCCCTTTCGCCCTTTTAACATTGCCTATATCGAGAGTATCCATTCGTCGAACCGGTACTTCCATAGGTCTGCATCATATATGACCAAACCATCTTAGCCAGTTTTCCCGCATCTTCTCCTCTACATGTGTTATACCAACTTTTGCACGAATATCCTCATTTCGCATCTTATCTTTTCTAGTGTTACTACACATCCAACAAAGCATGCGCATCTCCGCTACATGCATCTTCTGTGTATAATGTTTCTTAGGAGCCTAACATTTTGTACCATATAATAAGGCAGGTCGAATAGCGCTTCGATAAAACTTCCCTTTCAATTTTAACGGAAGTTACGATCACACAAAATTCCTGTTGCGCTCCTCCATTTCAACCAACCAGCTTGGATCCTTTGATTAACATTGCTATCGATCTCCCCATCCTTTTGGACGATGGAACCTATATATCTAAACTGATCACTCGGTGATATATCTTACCCTTCCAATATTATACCAATATGGTTTTAACTTCCATGTTTGCTAAATTTGCAATGCATATATACTGTCTTGGATCTGCTCAATTTGAACCTCCAAAATTCCAATGTTTGCCTCCATAACTCCAATTTGGTATTAACCTCTGCTTTCGTCTCATTTACTAAAACAATATCATCAGCGAATAGTATACACTAAGGTACTCCATCTTGGATAGTTCTAGTAAGCTCATCCATCACGATGGTGAATAGGAATGGACTTAATGCAGATCCTTGATGTAAACCAATTGTAATTGGAAAATTACGTGTTAGACCGCCGCAAGTTCTGGCATTTGCCACTACTCCATCGTACATGTCCTTGATTATATCAATGTACTTGATGGAGACCCCTTTCTTCATCATTGTCCCCCATAATACCTCTCTAGGTATCTTGTCGTACGCTTTCTCTAAATCAATAAATATCATATGCAAATCCCTTCTCCTCTCTCGAAAACGCTCGACAAGTTGACGAAGCAAATGAATAACATTCGTCGTCGATCATGTATGAACCCAAACTGGTTCTCTGTTATCTTAACATCCTTCCTTAGCCTGTATTTAATCACTCTCTCCTAAAGTTTCATGGTGTGACGCATAAGTTTTATTCCACGATAGTTTGAGCAACTTTGAATGTCTCTCTTATTCTTGTAGATAGGTACAAGAGTACTTTTTCTCTATTCATTTGGCATTTTTTTAGTCTGCCAAATCTTATTAAACAGATTTGTTAGCCATTTAACGTCTATTTCTCTTAAGTATCTCCAAACCTCGATAGGAATTCTGTCTGGACCAACCGCTTTTCTTGATCTCATTCTCTTCAAAACTTCTTTAACCTCAGGTAGTCTTATTTTACGCAAGAAATCACGGTTTATATCTTGAGATTGAATGACAAGTCCATCCAAATTCTTAGTAAAGCTCTCATTGAACAATTTGTCAAAATAATTTTTCTACCTTTCCTTGATATTCTCATCTTGAACTAAAACCTTCTGATTTTCATCTTTGACACACTTCACCGCATATAAGTCTCTGGTCTTCTTTTCCTGCATCCGAGCAATCCAGTATATATCATTTTCAGCCTCCTTATTGTTTAACTTCTCGTACGTCTCCTTATAGACCTTAGCTTTAGCTTCCCGAACAACTTTCTTAACTTCCTTTTTAGCCATTTTATACTTCTCAAATCTATCTGTATTTCTGTTTTTCTTCAAATCTTTATAAGAATCTCTCTTAATTTTAATAGCAGCTTTTATTTATTCATTCCACCATGATATGTTCTTAGATGGTGGAGCACCACCTCTCGACTCACCATGTAGATCTCTAACTACCCTCTTGATACAACTAGCAATTTTGTGCTATGTTCTGTCTGAATTATCTTCAGACTGCTAATCCGCCTCTTAAACTACACGATTTATAAAAACCTTTTGATTACCTTCCTTCAATCGCCGCCATTTAATTTTAGGCTCTACCTTACGTCTAATTTTCCTTGGTTCTCTTCTAAATCAAAAATTTAGAACTAAAAGTCTATGTTGAGTAGTTATACTCTCACCTGGCACTACCTTACAGTCGATACAACAAGCTCTATCTATCATTCTCGTCAAAAAAAAAGTTTATTTGACTTGCACTTGATACACTCCTAAAGGTGATAAGGTGAAACTCTCTTTTCCTAAACCAAGTGTTTGCTAAGATCAAGTTATAAGACAAGGCAAAATCTAGTTATACTTTACACCATCTCTCCACTAGTACCTACATGTCTATTGAGATCACCACCACTAAATAACTTCTCTCCACTAGGTATACTTTACACCATCTCGTCTAAATCCTTTCAGAATAGACGCTTACTAGCGTCATCAAGACCTATCTGTGGTGCATAAGCATTAATAATATTAAGGATCTCCCCAACTAAAATAAGCTTAACCAGTAAAACTATCACCTTTTCTTCTAATGTCAACTACATTCTCAAGTAACTGTCTATCTATGAGGCTAGGCTGAGGACAACAATCATAGAGCCTAAGATCCAGGGTTTTGAGATATGGAAAGATTAAAAAAAATTAATATCTAGAGTATGGAATGGGTCAAGTACCTGTTCCCCTCCGAATGGCGGCGCACAGGACCGCGATGTCCTGACGCTGAGATTCGGGGCAGATGCTATTTGGTTTTATCCGTCCCCCTCTCCGAAGATGCCAAGTTGATTTATGGCACCGTGTATCGGAGGTTTAGACGGATGCGGCCGATGTAGCAGACTTTGTCAGATTCCCCCTCGCTTGAGGGGTTTTTGATTGTGGGGACGCTCTTCCCTGCAGACGCAAGCCCCTGCAGTTAATTACGCTACCGCATCGCGGTAACAACTTTCTCCTTCTCCAGAATTTCATTTCGTGTCGTGTGTGTTTGTTTTGTTTGTGGTTGCCCGTGGATTGTATACGGAGACTGAATAATGCCGTCGTCCGTAGGACGTGGACTAGTCCAAATCCATATTTACTTAGATTTGGGTTTGGTGTTTCTAGTTTAAGGATGCATTAGTCGCGTTGTGGCTAAGATCAACTTAAACGTTCGTTAAGGATACAATAGTCCTGTTTGAGACTAAGACCAACTTAACGTGATAATCCATTTAATATCTGGCCATCGGGACTCGTCACCTCTCTAACGTCGTTGAAGGATTACAACGGCAGATGTCAGAGGAGTTCAGAGATGTACCCTTGAACCAAAGTCGATTTGGAGTTTTATAGTCCATTTAAATGTTTAAGGATACGTTAGCCGTATTTGGGGCTAAGATCAACTTAAACGGGACCGTTTAGATCCGGCAAAAGAGTATTTGGGAGCTCTATTGTTCCAGTTTAGAGACGTAGTGGTCCATGTCCCAGTTTAGGGACGTGGTGGTCCACCATTAGTTTAGGGACGTTTCGGTCCAACATTAGTTTAGGGACGTTTCGGTCCACGAGTTTAAGGACCCCGCAGTCCGTATTGATGTGTGGTCGTTGGGACCCGTCACCTCTTTGACGTCGTTGAGGAATTACAACGATGGATGTCAAAGGAGTTCGGAGATGTACCCTCGAACCGGATATAAATTGGTTTAGGAGAGCAATCTTGCTCGGTCAATTTAATTTAAGGACTTATGGCCAAAATTGGGCTAAGTCCAATTGGAAATGTCCAACATTTTATTTGCTTTTGCATTGCATTTCTTTTTTTATTTTTATTTGGGCTTTGCCCAGAAAGGATGCAGAGCATCAGTTTGTTTTGGGCTCTGCCCTTTATAAATGATGCAGGGCATCAATTTCATTTGGACTCTGCCCTTTTTATTGCTTTGCAATTTATTTTGTCCTGTTAGGTCTTTTTGACTTGGGCCTGGCCCTTCAAGTAATGCATTGCATTTGTGCAAAACCCCAAGAATCTTTGTAGATTCAAGAACAGAAGTGCAAAGCACTTCTTTTTTTTTTTAATCTAAATTCAGATCAAAGAAAAACAAGTTTTTCTCTTGTTTTTCCTTATCTCAGAGAACCAAAGGTTCATAACAAGTGCAAGGCACTATTTTTATTTATTTATTTATTTATTGAAGATTAATGATCTTGTTCTTAGATCAATGATCTGTTCATCAGAGATTTTCCTCTTCTTTTAAAGGTCTTTACCTTTTTTTTATGTTCTTGAGGAGTGCCCAAGAGTTCTCTTCTCTTCTCTTTTTTTTAGCCAGAAGTTGATGATCTTGAATTGAGATCTGGGGTCCTTTTTATAGTGTTCATAAATTAGTTAAATTTGTTAAGGAAATCATTTTCTAAATGATTTGGGGAATTTTCCCCACCGTTGGATCTTTGATCCAAAGGCCCCTGTTTTACAGAAGAAAATCTTCTTGTTTTAACAAGAACAGAAAAGATTTCCTTAAATCTCCATTTTGTTTTTTGCGCAACTCCCCCAGCGCGTGACACGTGTCGCACAGCGCAGCAGCAAGCGCTGCGCTGCGCACGTGTCTCGCAGCGCAGCGCTTGCACAGCTGCGCAGACGCAACTGCGCAGACACGTGTCGCGCAGCGCAGCGCTTGCGCAGCTGCGCAGACACGTGTCGCGCAGCGCAGCGCTTGCGCAACTGACCGTTGCTTTCTTTTACTTTTTGTTTTTAAAAGAGCCCTGCTCTGATTGGACGCACTGCCTCGGGCGTTGCGTTGACGTATCAACTTCTGACACGTGGCGCGTTGCGCGCAGCGCACGGGATTTGAAGCGTTTCAAAATTTGAATTCAAACAGAGCCTTGCTCTGATTGGGGGAAACAAATGCCCCCCCACCGTTGCGCTCACGTAGCGCGCACGTGAGTGCAGCGGTGGCAAGATCTTGGCCGTTGGATTAATGAGCGATCTGAAGGGGCGCAGGCGCCTATAAATAGGACCCTTGGTCCTTACCATTTTCAAGAATCTTGATTTTCAGAGCCTTGCTCTTGCTTAAGAATTTTAGAGCCTTGCTCTTGCTTCTTCCAAAGAACTCCAGAGTTCAGAACTTAAAACCATCTTAGGTATTAATAAAATTAAATTAAATTAAATTAAAGCTGATTAATAGAGCCTTGCTCTCAAAGTTCATAGATCTACAGAGATCTTGTTCATGGGTTTTAACCCATGAACAGAGCTTTGCTCATGGATCAAATGTAGATTTTTTTAAGATCTGAAAAATGAAGAATTTTTTTATAAGTTTTCATGGATTTTTCAAGATTCCAAAATTTTAATTCTTTTAAGTGTGTTAAAAAATTTGATGGATCTCTCCATTATTACCAAAGAGCTATGCTCTTTTGAGGAATCTTGTTCCCCTGAGACCAGAGTTTGACAAATGTCACTCTGTGACAGAGCTTTGCTCTAAAAGAGGAGATTTTCTCCTTGTCTCTAGGGATTTCCCATCAATAAGGATATTCTTTGTGGATCTTTTTCCATGAATTGACAGTCTCATCTAATGATGGGATCGTCTTATTAAATGATGCACCGTCATCCAGATTTTGTGGGTCCCCCTTTGGTCCCCTACCCACTGCATCACAGTGTGGAGTAAGATTTTAAAATGCCAAGCGTTAGAACACTAATGGTCATTTTTGTCTTTCCACAGGAAACATGTTTGATGACTTGTCTTTCCCCTTCGTTCGCTCGGAAGGAGGGTTCCCCCATTCGCCAGTGGACCGGGTGGCGTTCGCTCTCATTAAAGATCATGACCCTGAGTGCAAAAAGCTCCACCTATAGGGAAGGTGGTACAGCCAGATCATCCAAGGCCGTCGCAGCTTCAGTTCCGCCTCGCCTTCTGAGCCCATAGTTACGATCCCTTATGCGGACGAACCCCCGGTGAAGTATGCTGTGGAGGTTAAAAATTGGAATTCTGACGACCTCCTCCAGCCTGCAATCGATGCCAGCCCTGTGCAGCCGCCGCCGGCGATAGACATTCTGGGGAGGCGAATCCGTCAGGGTGAAGCACGCCCTTGGGGACAGGTTTACAATATTGGACTGATCCCGCGACCGCTCGCCGGATATTTGCAATGGGCCCGGTACATCTTATCGGCGAAAAGGACTCATCTAACGAAGATTGGTTTATATTCGGCCATTTACGTTTCGCTTTTCGAGTATCCCTCTCCTCCGACGTGGTGGATCAAGGCCTTTGTTGAACAATGGAATATCCCTACCCACACCTTCCTGATGACGGATAGGGAGGTCTCCATCTCCTTAGAGGAGTTTGCTGAAGTTTCGGGTCTACCAATGAGGGGGGAGCACTACGAGGAGCTGCTTCCTCCTGACGAATACATCTTTGCCACCAAGCCGCTGGTGTTTGACTTGACTCCGGAGAACGCCATTCAGCATCAGTATCCGGGCTTGGTGAAGGTATTGGAGATCTATGAGGAACTCCATCTGGAATCGGGCGACCGGGGCGTCAGTTTCGCCGATTTTATTGCTCGCTTCATTCGCCCGGAGTTCCTATCAGAGCAGAGTGAGAAGTTCGCTCAGCTTGATGACCCTTTTGGTTTCGGCTTGGACCGCCGACCCGTATCGGAAAATGACCAGAGGGATTTTTATCTTCCCAGCGCTGCCATCGCCGCTTTCTCAGAAATCGCCGTCCCAGGCATGGATGAGGAGACCTTTTTTATTGGGTTCTTGGGCTTGTGGCTATGCAGCTTTGCGCTCCCCATGCACCCACGCCTCATGCGGTCCTCTGTCTTTTACCCAGCGCATCGGATGGTGGCTGGTTTGCAGTTATCGGTAGGAATCGCCTGGCTGGCTTATCTTTACAATGGATTTAGCGTAGCGGCGGACGCTAGTGAGCCTGGGGTACAGCCTGCTAACTTCCCGATGCACTACTTCACTTCTTGGATGGAGCTGCATGTGCGAGGGGTGTTCGGTGTCTATAAGATTCCTCCGTTCTTTGAGAAATGCAGACTCCCGAGAGTCATGCGGTTGGTCGGCGCTTCAATTGTGGTTGCACCCCCACGGGAGTCTAGGGGGCTGCTCCTTCGTCCACATCTGGTCGGAGCGAAGATTTCCTTTGTGGATAAGGTTATAACCATAGGCTCAGAGACTACTAAGTCAGTAGTGCCACTGCACGATGATTTCAAGGATGGGGCTTCCGTATTGAAGGCTCGGGAAATCCTCCACCTCTACTCCATTCGGCCGGGCTATCTAGTGTTTAGGCAGAATGAGACCGCACTTTTCATGAGGTACAACCCGCACCGGTTTGCTCAGCAATCGAGCTACAACCAAGGGATCCCGATGGAAGCTTTCTTGGAAAAGCCTGTGGTCAGCCGAGAGGGGATGAAGAATGCAATGCACCATTTCATACGGCTTAACACGGGTTCCTATTTCTTCATTAGTGAACCCAGCTGTGCCCCTAAGATGCTTAATTCATATGTAGCCTGGTATGCGCATGCGATGGGCCCAATTATCCTAACGGAGAAGCGTATATTGGTTGACCGTAGGGGTGCGCCTCCTGGCGGTGATCGCAAGGCCCCCTTGCAACCAAGGATCCCGGTCATTCCTCCGTTAAAAGATGCCGGAGTCGACCGACCACGCGTGTTGAGCCCTCCGCGTGGATTGCCGCTGTCTGCTACGGTGAATGCACCACAGGCGGCCCGTGTTCCCAGGAAGACGGTTAATGTAATATCGCCAGAGTCCGGCGTAGGAGCGGATATCGGGACCCGCCGTCCTAAGGTGACTGCCAAGCGCAAATCTATTCCGGGTGGATCTAAAGCTGGCGGGCAGAAGAAGAAAAAGTCTATCCTTTCCCTTGATGCGATCCTCAGCTTAGAGCCTGCGGCTGCTCCCAACGAAGGCATAAGTGAATACGGCAGCAACGAGGGCTTCTTGCTAGACCCTGCAGACACCAATTTGGCTGCCGCCATTGCAGCTTCGGAGCGATCGGCGAGGCTCGAGGCGATGTTAAGTAAACTCGCTGAGTCAGGTAATCATCAGCCGCCTTCTTCATCATTTTATTGCACTTTTTATTATTATCTTTAACTAATATTTGCCCCATTTTCAACAGGTGTCTCTACTGAAGAGGCTATTGCTGCTTCTTTGAAGACCTTCCAAGAGGAGGAGGAGAAATGTACTCTAGCAGGCGTTGGTATGGCCTACCCCTTTCTCTTTTATAAGGAAAGTTTGTTATCTCTTCTGATGGTCAACCTAACCTTCTTCTTTTGTTTCTCTGCAGGGGCTATATCAGTTGATGCGGGGATCCTCCCCAAGCCTGTTACTGAAGTCCCGGTCTCATCGGGGCTGCTGCAGGAGCCTCGACTCGACAAAACGACGAGGGATGCCTTGAAAAATTTGGAGGCATCCCTATTCACGGACGAAGACGCCTCAATTAAGGAGGCTCTAGTGGCATCCGTCTCAACGGCTCGGGAGGAGGGGAAGCGGTTGAGACGCGAAGCAAAGGCGCGCAGAGCTGCTTTGGCCATGGGAGCGGGCCCTAGCACCATCCCTCGCGCTGATACACCCTCCCAAGAGGCCCCTGTCGCCCTATCTACTGCTCGCAGGCAAGTGGCGCGCGCGGTTCGAAGTGCAAATGATAAATCCTCTTCAGGTAGCATTTCTTTCAGAACCTTGTTGTAAGAATTATAAAGCCACCAGTTCTTATGTATCCCATCTTGCAGGGCCAAGTCCTACCGAGGGGGAGGCGGAGACCGTTGAACCCAGGGAAACAGAGCCGACGGTGAGCAACGTCGTTGGGGCTATGGGGCCTGAAACAGAGGTTGGGGGATCTGCAGCCGAGAGGGTCATTGATGCTGAACCTGAAGTGTCGGCAGATGAAATGATCGTCATAACCGAGCCGAGGGTAGTGGTGGGCGAGGCGCTCGAGGCTGGCGACCTCGTGATGACGGTGGACGAGACAACCGTGACCGCAGAACCCGAGGGAGTAGCGGGTGAGGTGGCCATGATTCCTGAGGATGAGCTAACCGCTCCTTCTCAGGAATCTGGCAATGCTCCAATCATAGCCCTCCCCGTCTGTGGTCCCCCGCCGTCTCCAGGGCTTGCAAGCACGACAACGGTTCCCATTGAGTCTGGTGATGAGGCCACGGGCGGTGGCCTCATGCCAATGGAGGAAGGAATTGCCTCAGTTTCGGCCGGCAGCTCGTCGGGTAAATTTCGAGTTACTATCATTCTCTTTTTATATCTCGCGATCTTTTCTAACAAGTTTGTCTTTGTTTTTAATGCAGGTGCGGCCAATGCCGATGCTTTATTGCTCGAAGGAGCACCGTCAACTACTGCCTTGGCGGTGGTCACCTCCCAGCCTTCCCTTGTGATGTCGCGGATGTTGGAAGGTATGGATCTGTGACTTATTAGTTTATCTTTTAACCGCACAACTCATGTGCTAACGCCGTACCGCTTGTGCCTTTTCAGGAGTGCTCTTTGATCATCTATATCAAGTGTTGCTCCCACACTTCTCCTTCCCATCCGAACTCGCTTCTCCCTCTAGTGGCGCCGGTGAGTATACTTTCACTCCGATGTACTTATTTTCCCCCCTTTTTTTAGCAATGGGATGATTTCTGACTTTTCCTCTTCCTTATTGTAGTGCCACAAATCGAAGGAGGGGATGCCAGACCTGCCTTGCCACCGGCCCTTCCGACTTTGCCATCTGTTGCAGCTGGTATAGTAAATTTCCTTTTTGACAACTCTTCAAAATCTCCTGAACTATCGTTTAACTATGTTTCGTTTTGCAGCTATCGTTCCGGCTCCGGTCCTTCTTGAGTCTCGTGTCCTTTCACCGACAGGCCCTTTCTTGAAACGTCCATCTTCAAAGGGTGCCGTGATGAGTTTGGGCATGATGAGCGGGTATGTCGAAGAACTTAACGCGGACGCTCTCCCCTCTGCTGCAGATTTCGCTGTCGAGGTTAACCCAATGTTGGCGGCGCTCGTAAACTTTCACAACGAAGGCGTCGTCGAATCTTGGGTTAACTACTGCAGAGAGATCGAGGCCTGCCTGCATCGGCTGGAGTCGACGCGTCCTTCTCCTGAAGTTTTGGCCATGAGCACCCAACGGACAGCTTGGCTCGAGCAAAGCGCTTCTTATCTCCGCCATTTGGAGCAGGAAGCAGCTTTACGGTTGAAGGAGCGTCGGGAATCTTCAAGCGCAACCGCTCGCCTGCGCGCTGAAGTTAGGACGAATGCTGCTGAGGTGAAAGCCGTCTTTGAAGGCCTTCTGGAGCGTATCTCTAATGGGCTAGCACTGAAGCGGAAGCTCGATGCCGCTGAGCGTGATGCCCGAGGCTAAGAAGCAGCTCAGCAGGTCATTGGGGAACAGCTCGCATCCTTCACGCAGCAGCGGGCTCAAGTAGAGGCCGAACTGGCGGTGGCGGCTGATCAAGAGAAGGCGTGGAAGGAAGTACGCGAGCAATTGATAGAGTTGTTCAAGAAGCTTCCTTCTCCCTGAATATTTTGTATCATTTACACACTTGTAATTTGTATATAGTATATATACATTCTCTGTTCTTTATACGATTCGCCTTGTATTTTGATTGAATTTATGAATAAAGATACACATTCCTTCTTGCAATGTCTTGTACTATTTCTTTGCTTTCTCCCTTTTCATTATGATGTTTTCGATGAACCTGATTGGCGGATAACTTAATTTCTCCAAGAGATAGCGATAGCTTAGGCTGTAGGTTCAGATCTGCCGTCTAAGACTTTTCAACTCTATGAGCCGTGAGGGTCTCATAGAGACTTTTCTCCCTACGGATTGAGAGGATCTCGTAGGTGGGTTTTCTCCTTAGGAATCGTGAGGATTCCCAAGTGTGGTTTTCTCTTATAAGTCGTAAGGATCCTATAAGAGAATTTTCCCTCTTACGAGTCGAGAGGATTCGTAAGCGGTTGTTTCCCTCCTTGTCGAAAATCGACTTTAGAGAGTGAGACCCGTGAATAGTATGCAAGAGACCATTTTGGATTGACTTGCAGGGCCCCATTGTTCAGGAAGCAAGCTTTTCAATCCTTGCTGCCTGAGACTTCATCTTGTAAGTTGAGACGAACCAGGAATTCTCCCGCAGAGACAGTGGTGGCTCTGCATGGGTCAAGAGGCTCTCGTCACGGAGTGTTTGTATCCGTGAGTCAAGGAGTTTGCTAGGGATTATTTGTTTCCCAAGCGCCAAGGATTATTTGTTTCCTTAGGGTTTGAAACGAGTCGAGGATTTCCCACGGAGGCACTGGTGGCTCTGCAGGTCGATGCGAATCAGGAGGCTCTCATCAAGGAGTGTTTGTATCCGTGAGTCGAGGAGTTTGCTAGGGATTATTTGTTTCCTAAGCGCCAAGGATTATTTGTTTCCTTGAGGTTTGAAACGAGTCGAGGATTTCCCACGGAGGCACTGGTGGCTCTGCAGGTCGACGCGGATCAGAAAGCTCTCGTCAAGGAGGGTTTGTATCCGTGAGTTGAGGAGTTTTGCTAGGGATTATTTGTTTCCCGAGCGCCAAGGATTATTTGTTTCCTTGGGGTTTGAAACGAGTCGAGGGTTTCCCACGGAGGTACTGGTGGCTCTGCAAGTCGACGCGGATCAGGAAGCTCTCGTCAAGGAGTGTTTGTATCCGTGAGTCGAGGAGTTTGCCGAAGACACTGGTTTCTTCGGAGTTGGAATGAACCGTCAAGGTTTGGCTTTGTCTTCCGACGGAGTTTGTTGGGAAAATATTGTTCCCTGTTTGTTTACGCCCTTGGATTGTATACAGGGATCGATGTGATCTTAACTGTAGGGCCAAAGTTTTATCATCATCATTTTTTTTGTTTTATTTCCGCGATGCTCCATCATTTCAGCTTTTATATCGCGAAAGTCGCGATTGCCCGATCATTTTAGCTATTTTTCGCGGTGCCCAATCATTTCGGCTATTTATTTTATTCTTACTCGCTGCTTTTTATTGCGAGTTGCCCCATCATTTCGGCTATTTCGCATGCATACATTTCACTTGCTGCTTTTTTTTATTGCAAGTTGCCTCATCATTTCGGCTATTTCGCATGCATGTGCGGCCTACTGGCTTTTCGCCGTAAACCTGAACTCGGACACCGATTTTGGTATCAGCACCGCTACAACTGGGATATTGACAGGAGCGAATCATCATTTGCCTCTGTTGTTGTCGAACAAAGGAGGCTCAGCGACCAGGGTTAGGGTCCTGTCGACTAAGGCTTTTGACTTTATGAGCCGTAAGGGTCTCACAAAGCTATTTCTCCCTACAAGTCGTGAGGATCTTATAGGTGTATTTTCACCCTAGGAATCGTGAGGGTTCCTAAGTGTATTGTTCCTCTGTAAGTGGTAAGGATTCTACAGGAGGGTTTTCTCCTTGTAAGTCGAGAGGATTTACAAGGGTTGTTCACCATGCAAACATATCCCTAGTCTCGGATGGGACTTGGTTAGGGAAATGTTTATTCGCGCCCGTGGATTGTATACAAGGGCCAATATAGGACCACTTGTAGGGCAGTATCGAAAGTTGTGGGGGTTGCTTAAGTACATGTTTAGGTCTCTGTAACTTAAGACTTTCAAATCTTACGAGCCGTGAGGGTCCCATAAGAGAGTTCTCCTTACGAGTCGTGAGGATCTCGCAAGTATATTTTCTCCTTAGGAATCGTGAGGATTCCCAAGTGTGTTGCTTCCTTGTGAGTCGTAAGGATCTCACGTGGGTGGTTTCTCCTTACAAGATCGTGAGGACCCTATAAGTGTCCCTTAACGAGGTTGCGCCCTTTCGGGTTTTCACAAACACTCGCTGGTAGTCCCGCTGTTTTTACTCACGGAGCCCTTTCGGGTTTTCATCCGTGCCCATTTTTGCTTATGGACATACCTTTTTTTTTATTCTTTTTATTTTCTTTTTCTCTCTCTCTTTTTTTTTACGAGGTCGCGCCCTTTCGGGTTTTCACGAACACTCGCCGGTAGCCCTGCTGTTTTTACTCACGGAGCCCTTTCGGGTTTTCATCCGTGCCCTTTTTGCTTATGGACATACCGTTTTTTTATATTATTTTTATATGTTTTTTTTATATCTCGTCAGCCTAAAGATGCTGCGGTAGTAGTTTAAAGACGTTTCGGTCTACCGTTAGTTTAAGGACATTTCGGTCCGACATTGAGAAGACCGGCTACATGCTTATAAAGTTCGAGCTTAGGAAGATAGCGAGAGGACATAGTCGTCGTCGTCTATCATTGACCTAGGCCGTGATTCATTAAGCGTAGTTCTTTAGGAAGCGACCATTTATTGGCCTGAAAGGCCTTTCACCGTGCATATCCATAAGCAGATAGGCCCCACCCTGGTAGACCTTATCTATGATGTACGGGCCTTCATAGTTTGGCTCGAATTTTCCCCGCTTAGCGCGATTGGGGATCATAGGCTTTTTGACTACTAGCACAAGTTCGCCTTGGCGGAATGTCCTCGGTCGGGTCAGTCTTTCATATGAGCGCTTCATCTTTGCTTTATAGGCCTCCAGATTTTGTTGCGCCATAAGTCGTGTTTCTTCAAGGGCGTCAAGCTCCTCAAGCCGAAGGTGAGCATTTTCTTCGTCCGTCAGCTCGTAATGGACTGCCACTCGTAGAGAGGGTAACTCTATCTCGAGGGGGAGTACTGCTTCTGTCCCGAATACTAACGCATATGGTGTTGCGTTCGTGGCCGTTTTAAACGTGGTTCGATACGCCCAGAGAGCTTCTTGCAGTCTTTCGTGCCAGTCTTTCTTATTTCGCGACACTGTTTTCTTCATGATCTTCGTCAAGGTCTTGTTGAAGGCCTCAGCTAGACCGTTAGCTCGCGGATTATAAACCGAGGAATATCTCCAATCTATATTGTGTTGTTGCGCGAAGCGACTGATCTTCTGGCTTCTGTAGGCTGGCCCGTTATCGGAGATGATCCGTCTTGGCGTTCCAAACTGGTATATGATGTGCGTCTTGAAGAAGTGGAGGATATTTTTCGTCTTCACTTCTCTTAACGGTACTGCTTCTGCCCATTTGGAGAAGTAGTCAGTCGTCGCCAGGATGAAACGATGTCCTCTAGACAATGCTGGTTCGATGGGGCCGACTATGTCAGTTCCCCACATTTCGAACGGCCAGCTAGTCACCGTTGGATGTAATGGGTTTGGATGCTGATGGATGAAGTCCCCATGAATTTGGCATGAGTGGCACTGCTTCGCATATTCGAGGCAATCCTGAATCATCGTAGGCCAGTAGTAGCCCATCCGTTTTATCTTCATCTTCATCTTCGGGCCTGCTTGATGAGAACCGCAGAGTCCGTCGTGAATTTCCTGGACGACTCTTTTCGTCTCGTCAGGTCCTAAACATCTCAGCCACAGAGAATCAAACGACCTCTTGTACAGAGTATCATTGACAAAGGCGAAAGACAGAGCTCGTTTCATAAGCTGATGTCTTGTGGATGCTTCTTCTGGCATTCGGTGGGACTTAAAGTAGTCTATGAAGACTTCCTTCCAATCCTCGGCCTTTTCCCGGTCTTTTATTTGTAGAGCCATCTGCTCGCTCGCCCCTTTTTCTTCGGATGATTCCGGAGATATTTCTATTGGGGCAAGCACCCGACGGCTTTGCACCACGATTCTAACGTCATCGATGTTCTCGTCAGCCAGTTCTTTAGCAAGTTTGGCCAATGCGTCTGCTTTGTTGTTTTCCGCACGCGGTATGTTTTCCAAAGTATAGGAGGGAATTTGAGTCAACAGTTGTTGCACTTTTTCGCCGTACTTTACCAATTCTGGTTTGCATGTTTGGTAGTCGCCGTTTATTTGATTAACGACCAGTTGAGAATCCCCGTATATGAGGAGGTTTTCAATTCCCATGTCAATGGCGATCTCGAGGCCTGCTATCAGAGCTTCGTATTCGGCTTCATTATTTGTCCTCGGTTCTGTTAGGGAGAAAGCAAAGCGCATTATCCCTCCTTGTGGAGTCACAAAGATGAGTCCTACCCCCGATTTGATTATAGGGGTACTTTGTTTGCGCTTCTTTACGGAAGATGCTCCATCAAAATAGAGCTCCCATCGGGTATCACCACCGTCGATCGCATCAAACGCATGTTCGTCTGGAAGATCGCAATTTAGAGGAGAATCGGCGGGTATGGGATGCTCAGCGAGGAAGTCGGCGATGGCCTGGCCTTTCACTGCCTTGAGAGGTTGATACGTGATCGAGAACTCCATCAAGAGTAGGGCCCATTTAGCGAGTCGTCCCGTCAATATGGCCTTTGACATCAAGTATTTAAGGGGGTCCACCTTTGAAATGAGACGGACCTCATGCGCCAACGCGTAGTGCCTGAGCTTTGTTATCGCGAAGATCAACGCCAGGCAGTGTTTTTCAATGGGGGAGTAGTTGCTTTCTGTCCCCAGTAGAACTCGACTTAAGTAGTAGAGTGCTCTTTCTTTCCCTTGGTCATTTTCTTGTGCCCATAACGCGCCTAAAGAACCTTCAAGAGCGGTCGTGTAAAGAATGAGAGGCTTTCCCTTAACCGGAGCAGCCAAAACTGGAGGGCTCTGCAGGTATTGCTTGATCTCATCCAGTGCGCCTTGGCATTTGTGATCCCAGATGAATGGGGTTCCCTTCTTCATCAGGTAGCTATAAGGACGACACTTGCCAGAGAGGTTGGCTATAAATCGTCGTATGTATGCGAGCTTCCCTTGAAGAGATCGCAGCTGTTTAAGAGTTCTTGGCGGAGGCATTTCCATAATCGCCTTGATCTTGGACGGATCTATTTCAATACCTCGATGTCGAACAATGAATCCCAGGAATTTGCCTGAGGAAACTCCGAATGCACACTTAAGCGGGTTCATCTTCAAGTTGTATTGCTGAAGGCGTTGAAATACGGTCTTCAGATGCTCGAGATGTTCCTCATATGATTTGCTTTTAATAACGAGCTCGTCGATATAGTATTCAACGATTTCGTGTATAAGGTCATCGAAGATCTTCGTCATGGCCCTCTGATAGGTGGCACTGGCGTTCTTTAAACCGAAGGGCATCACCTTGTAGCAGAATATACCCAAAGGAGTCCTGAAGGCGGTGTGCTTCTGGTCTTCGGGATGCATCTTTATTTGATTATACCCTGATGAGCCGTCCATAAAGGAGAAAACTTCATGAGTGGATGTATTGTCTATCATCAGCTCGGTGACTGGCACTGGGAAATCGTCCTTCGGACAAGCTTTATTAAGATCCCGGAAGTCTACGCATATACGCACTGTCCCGTTTTTCTTCATCACCGGGACGATGTTGGCGATCCATTCAGGGTATTGAACCTCCTGGATGAAGCCAGAGTCGATCAGCTTCTTGACCTCGGCATTGATGCTCATCTCAAGCTCGAGGCGCATTCTCCTCGGCGCCTGTTTGACTGGCTTGACGTCCGGGGATATCGCCAATTTATGCACGGCAATTTCTGGATCTATTCCCGGCATTTCGGAATAATTCCACGCGAAGCAATCTCTATGCTGTAGAAGCACGTCTTTTAACGCAGCTACCCTTTCTTCAGATAGTAGCTCGCTGATGAATGTCGGTCGCGGATCGTCTGCTGATCCCAACTCAATTTTCTTAAGGTTATCTGCAGTGGTATGGATTCCATCCTCCAATTCTTTCGGAGCTGGCGGAAATTCTGAGATCATCTCCTCATTGTTGTTTTCGAAGCACCAGGGAAGGCTGTCCATGTTCTCGGGCTCTTCTTTTGATATTGTTATCATGTGACAAGTGCGAATCCGCTTCCAATCCCGATGTGGAGTTGGTTCTGTTCTTGTGGCTTTGGGTTCGTGCTTCTGTGGCGGCGTTACCTTCCAGTTGTCAGACAGAGCGAACTTGCCGAGCTGGTACTGATCTTCGACCCAATTCTTAAAGGTGAAGCAGTCTTCGAGCGGGTGCCCTATTACTCGATGGTAAGAGCAATAGTTTGGGTCAGAGACTTCGCTTGCTTGTTCGGGGTGCTTGGACTCCGGCAGTGTGAGCATCTGATGTTTTAGAGCAAGCTCAAATATCCTCCTCGTCTTATCCCGAGGAAAAGAGTATGCTCGACTCATTTTCTTCATGAGGGATAGATCAATAACGCTCGCCTCCCGTTTGCGTGACTTCTTAGCCCTGCTTTGTTGCTGTTGAGCGCCTTTTTGGCCTTTCGACTTATTTCTGCTTTTGCGCTGAGCCTTCTTTATAACAGGTTAACAAGGAGCGGTATTTTCATCCTTTACGGCCTGTTGGAGAAGGCGTTGCGTCTTGGCTTTCTCATAGATGGTCGTCTCACGGTTGTGATCATCTCGGACTTTTTGACCAGCTTTCTTTATAAGTTTGTCCATTTGTTCCTCGAACGACGGACTGGGCTCCTTTGCATCTGGAACTTTCACTGGCTTAGGATTAGCGTCCTTCCATTGAGTATCCGCTTCTTCATCAAGGTCATACACGACGTAGCAGCCGGGTAGTAACTCTCGTTTCTTTGACCGGATGTATCCAAGCCCTTTTGTTTCCATTCTCCCACTAGGCAGTTTGCGTTGAGTCCCGGGAACGTTCCAGACCCTGTCATAGAATTTGGCCTCTCTTACGGTCTGTTTGAAGGATATCCCCTGGCGTTTCAGCAGCTTCTTCAAACCCTCTGTATAATATCTGGGAAGACGGATAGGCTGAACTCTGTCGAGCGCAGGATCCGCGCCATGCCAGATTTCTTTTTTTACCCTGGTTTCTTCAGAGCGGTAAAATAGAATTGCTTTTTCGCTTTCTCGTTTGGGAGGGATATAGAATGTCCGCAGCTCTTCTACACTGTAGATATTAAGTGCATCCAGTTCTTTATGATGCTCAGGCAGCACCATGGCGACTTGTAGACTTTGCTCTTCGTCAGCGGACATTTGTATTAAAGGTCGAGCAGAGAATACGGCATGGACTTCATCTTCCGAGTCGCTGCCAAAGATCAATGTAGGAGACGATGGTCCCGGCTTGTTGTGTTGGGGCGGATCCGAATAAACCATCTCCTCTTCTTCCTCAGTATCACTGCCGAAGACAGGGATGATAGCGTTAGTTTTATTCTCCGGCTTGTGACACTTCTCTGTGTCTTCGAAACTCGGTAAGAAGTATTTGGCATCTTCATATTTGCGGACCTCGTTCACAGAGAACGGGTTCAGTTCTCCCGTCACGGTATACTCGAAACCATCCTTAAAATACTTCATACACTGATATTGTGTAGAAGGGATGATGTTGTACTCGTGTAACCATGGTCGGCCGAGCAAAGCGTTGTAGCATGTCTTGGCGTCTATGACGTGGAACTTAATGTCCGTGACGAGTAGCCCGAAGCGTAGCGTCAGTATCACAGATCCAAGAGTCTTTGACGATTGGGAGTCGAACCCGGAGATGGTGATCTTGTCCCGAGCAAGGTGCTGGACGCTCATGCAGATTTCCTTCAACACCCGGACGTTGAGTGGGTTAACAGACGACCCGTTATCGATCAGGATTTTGCCTATCTGTATATCATGGCAGTATCCCGAGACATAGAGAGGGCGATTGTGTTCGCACGTCCCAAGTAGAAGGTCTTCATCGCCAAAAGTGACATCGGTCGTGTGCACTTCCTCCAATTCATCCTTCATCTTTTCCTCGGCCAAGCAAGCTTGGAATTGTTCCGGGTCTTGGAGCGCCTTAATCAACGAATCTCTCGCCTCTTTTGATAGCAAAAGGGCGTCAAGAATGCTGAGCTGTGAGGGCAGCTTCCTCAGATGTGCTAAGACGTTGTAGTCCACCTTATTCTTCTTTGGTGGGGCTTTGGCAGCTAGCTCTTCCACCACTTGGTCATCTAAGACGATATCTTCAGAGGCCTTTTCTTTCCCTTTATCTTTCCTGTTCGAGGGTCCGAGGTTCTTTTCGGGTAGCGTGCGATTACGTAGCCGGATATTTTCGCAAACCTTCGGTTCTTCTTCTTTTCTCGAATCGGACTCTTTAAAGAGGGGGGCAAGTTCTAGCTCTTCATCAGAATCACTCCCAAATGTAGGCACTTGTGGTTTACCGGTGTTAATCATGCAACAATCGCCAGCAGTTCTTTTAAGCCCTTCGGTTGTATTTCTTTGCTCCCGACGAGTTTTACGTTTTTCCCGCTTAAAGCGTTGTCGATGAGCAACATATCCTTGCCACCGTCTATCGAAAGCTTTGCACTCTTGAGTGGGATGTGAAATCTTTTAATGATATAAGCAATAGGAGGGGTGCGTTTCCCTTTCACCAGTGACGTTTCCTTCAGAGGATGGTAGCTTCATGCCCATTGATATGGCCTTAGCAAACTTTTTCCTCATCTTGAATTGGTTTTTGTCGGTAGCGGAGGTGTTTTGCTCCAGCGGGATCGTCTCAGCTCTTTCATCAAGTCGCTGGCGCTTGGCCTTTTCAAATATAGCCGTCTCGCGTTCTCGATCAGCTTTACTTTTCAACCGGGCTTCATTAAGGAATGCGTCAATTACCTCATCTGATAGCCCCAGAATTTTTGATTCAGGATCTGCCCCCGGCTTTTCGGTGCAAGGAGTCTCCTCATCGTTCGTGATCAAATGGGAAATCATATGACAGTTCGCCACGCATTCTTCGGATTCATCAGATGAACTTCTTCCCTCGTCTTCTTCTTGAAAGACGTGATTGAGGAACTCCTGGAGCGTAATGGGGGTCCGTGCCTTCTGATTGTATTCCTCCAGCGCGTCAATTTGTTTTTGTAAGTTCGTGCGCTTGTCGCCAGGCTTCACGGGCTTCTTAGATTTCTTCTTCTTCTTTTTCGAAGATTTTGACGGCTGGCTGCAAGTGCTTGAACCACCACCATCGGTCTTTGGAGTTGGACGTGGTTTCAACATCCCTTCAATGACCTGCGGTTCCAACGGGTTCTTCCACTCGATCGCTGGACATGTCTGAAGATCGTTTAGCATCCTCTTTGTCTTGGCTGATAATACAACCTCCCAAGGAGCTTCTTCAATGACAGAGCATGTTGCCCCCGGCGTATTCGTCCCCTTAGAGGTGTGTGGCTGCGGGGGATTCACCTTCCATTTGTCGGATAACGCGAACTTGCCCTGTCGGTACTGGTTTTCAAACCAATTTTTGAAAACGTAGCAGTCTTCGATCGGATGGCCTAGTACTCGATGGTAAGGACAGTAGTTGGGTTCGTTGACGTCACTTGGTTGTAACGGACGTTTTGGATCCGGCAAATTTATGAGTCTGTTGCGCAACGCCGGCTCGAATAACCTCCTCGTTTTATCGCGGGGAAAGGAATAAGGACGTCCCATCCTATCCTCAAGGGGCACGTACGGTCGCATATTATTTTGACGAGCAACCGGCTTCGAGTCGCTCGGTTGTTGTTGAGCATTAGCGACGACAATCGCTTTTCCCTTCCCTTTATCACTTCGGGAGTCCAGCTTTGGAAGAGGAGGTTTGTGGCTCATCTGATCCATCTGTGCTAGTTTGTCAATCAAGGCCTGGAAGGTAGTTGGCTTGAAAAACATCATAAACTGCGAGATGGTTGCTTGTGGATCGAGGGTTCCCACAAGCATACCCACCACGGGAGCTTCTTCAATGCGTTGCTCACACTTCGACCATAAGTTCCACCATCGTATAGCGTACTGAACCCACGTCTCGCTGGGTTTTACCCTGGCGTTAATCAGTGCTGTCATCGGGGTACGTTCACTGGCGCTTGCAAAACGCTGAGTAAACAACAGCTCCATCTCCGCGAAAGTTTTAATAGAGTCGTTCGGGAGCTCAGAGTACCATTCAAACGCCGTATCTGATAAGCTTCTAACAAACTGGCGGAGCAACAGCTTGTCGTCACCGCCGGTGTTGCCGCAGAGTGCCCTGAACTGGGCAACATGCTGATGAGGATTGCCCGTCCCCTTGTAGACATGGAACTTGGGAATCGTATAACCTGGAGGGTACTTGATCTGGTCGTACCAACTCGGGTATGGTCTCCCCGTTTTCACAACCTGGCCGAATGTTTCAGTTGCATGATGAACCCGTATTTGCTGGGCAATGTATTCATCCAAATCAGCTTTGGAGATTGTATCCTCTTTAGCTGTGGACAGAACTGGTGGAGGATTCGACGTCTCTCCCCTATCGTCTTCAAGAATGATTGGGGGATCTTCAGCAGGCGGATCTTGTTGAATCATCATACCCACCATATCCTGGAATAGGAGGGCCATTTTCTTTATGTTGGCTGCCTGCTCCGCAGCTTCTTTATCTTTTTTCTCCAGTACGCGACGAAGGAATTCAGCGTCCGTTTCTTGTTCTTGACGCTCGTCCGAGGATGTTTCAGGGGTTTCTTTTGGCCCTGTAAGTGCGGCCATAGCGTTCATCATTTTTTGGAGCTTCTGCTGCTGCTCCTGAGCCTTGGTCACTGACCTCGTGTGCGGTCTATGACCTGTTGATATGCGGCTATCTTCTTTTCCCGATGCCATGTAAACCGTATGAACTGTTATGCCCCCTGACTTGGGGCGTTTAGGTTCACTATTTTTAACTTTTGCCGCTAACGCGGGAGTTTTCTCTGGCCTCCTTCTTTTGTAGGCCGTTGAGGTTGAAGGAACCGTTGAAGGGGGCAGCCTTGCAGCTGCTGTCCCCTGCTGTTTAATAGGATGGTCTTTTTCTTTTTGCACTTTCGCCTTCTTTTGTCGACGAGAGTGATCTGGGTCGATCACTGAGTCTTGAACCCTTCGCCAAACCTTGTATATTCTTGAGGACAGCCGTTGAGGGGGCTGTTCTTGCTTTGTTTCTGGGACTCTCTCCGCAGGCGGAGGAGATCTTTTCAGTGTAGCGGTTAGAGAATTCTTCCGTACCCTCCTCAGCAGTTCAAAGCTGTTCCCAGTTGGAACAGCAGCGTTGACTTCCACCACTGGAGCCGGTGGAGTTAGCCCTGAGGGGGAATTGCCCCCTGCCTTCCTCATTCGTCGCCAATGGCGACGTCGAGCATGACGAGCCGTTGGGACTGGCTCGGAGATAGAGACAGCTTCTTTTTGCCCCCTGCTTGAATGAGGCGTCGCTGGTGTTAACCTCTTAAAGACTGAGGTTGTCTTTTGAGGGGTGATATTCAATATATCGAAGACGGATCCTTGAGCAGGGGCGGGAATCGTCAGTCTTGAAAAGACTGACTCTTTGACAGGGGAAGCCGCCTTGACGACTTCTGGAGCAGTAGTCATTGCCTTCCTTGGGACAGCCAATTTAAAGTTCTGATCCAGCCTGGCGAAAACTGAAGCTGTTGGTTTGGCAGTGGGTGACCCGTTGACAGGGGCCGTCGTGGCAGTGAGTCGGTCGAAGACCGACTTCTTGTTTACCTCCGATGCAGGCATCGGCATAGAGAAGCTTGTAGGTGGGATCATGGTCCCGAAGAACAGGCCAGTGGTGGCTTGGGTCACCTGGTCTACTGGCAGAGTGAGGAAGGAAGCCGCTTGGGGCCCATATGCTACACCTCCGGGGGAGGTGGAGCGTCCGTTGCAGTGGCACTTCGAGCAGTTGGTGCAATTAGAGGCCATTGAATCTTGAGTTCTGCGCCAGGCAAAAGACCAAATCTTAGTAACTTGAAATCCGAAGGCAACCATTAACAAACCGCGACTGGTTCGCGAAGACGACACACGAAGTGTGGAGTGGAAAGAGGAAAATGTCCCACTGGGCGTGCCAGAATCTGTTCCCCTCCGAATGGCGGCGCACAGGACCGCGATGTCCTGACGCTGAGATTCGGGGCAGATGCTATTTGGTTTTATCCGTCCCCCTCTCCGAAGATGCCAAGTTGATTTATGGCACCGTGTATCGGAGGTTTAGACGGATGCGGCCGATGTAGCAGACTTTGTCAGATTATCGCTTGAGGGGTTTTTGATTGTGGGGACGCTCTTCCCTGCAGACGCAAGCCCCTGCAGTTAATTACGCTACCGCATCGCGGTAACAACTTTCTCCTTCTCTAGAATTTCACTTCGTGTCGTGTGTGTTTGTTTTGTTTGTGGTTGCCCGTGGATTGTATACGGAGACTGAATAATGCCGTCTCCCGTAGGACGTGGACTAGTCCAAATCCATATTTACTTAGATTTGGGTTTGGTGTTTCTAGTTTAAGGATGCATTAGTCGCGTTGCGGCTAAGATCAACTTAAACGTTCGTTAAGGATACAATAGTCCTGTTTGAGACTAAGATCAACTTAACGTGATAATCCATTTAATATCTGGCCATCGGGACTCGTCACCTCTCTAACGTCGTTGAAAGATTACAACGGCAGATGTCAGAGGAGTTCAGAGATGTACCCTTGAACCAAAGTCGATTTGGAGTTTTATAGTCCATTTAAATGTTTAAGGATACGTTAGCCGTATTTGGGGCTAAGATCAACTTAAACGGGACCGTTTAGATCCGGCAAAAGAGCATTTGGGAGCTCTATTATTCCAGTTTAGAGACGTAGTGGTCCATGTCCCAGTTTAGGGACGTGGTGGTCCACCATTAGTTTAGGGACGTTTCGGTCCAACATTAGTTTAGGGACGTTTCGGTCCACGAGTTTAAGGACCCCGCAGTCCGTATTGATGTGTGGTTGTTGGGACCCGTCACCTCTTTAACGTCGTTGAGGAATTACAACGATGGATGTCAAAGGAGTTCGGAGATGTACCCTCGAACCGGATATAAATTGGTTTAGGAGAGCAATCTTGCTCGGTCAATTTAATTTAAGGACTTATGGCCAAAATTGGGCTAAGTCCAATTGGAAATGTCCAACATTTTATTTGCTTTTGCATTACATTTCTTTTTTTATTTTTATTTGGGCTTTGCCCAGAAAGGATGCAGAGCATCAATTTGTTTTGGACTCTGCCCTTTATAAATGATGCAGGGCATCAATTTCATTTGGGCTCTGCCCTTTTTATTGCTTTGCAATTTATTTTGGCCTGTTAGGTCTTTTTGACTTGGGCCTGGCCCTTCAAGTAATGCATTGTATTTATGCAAAGCCCCAAGAATCTTTGTAGATTCAAGAACAGAAGTGCAAAACACTTCTTTTTTTTTTATCTAAATTCAGATCAAAGAAAAACAAGTTTTTATCTTGTTTTTCCTTATCTCAGAGAACCAAAGGTTCATAACAAGTGCAAGGCACTATTTTTATTTATTTATTTATTTATTGAAGATTAATGATCTTGTTCTTAGATCAATGATCTGTTCATCAGAGATTTTCCTCTTCTTTTAAAGGTCTTTATCTTTTTTTTATGTTCTTGAGGAGTGCCCAAGAGTTCTCTTCTCTTCTCTTTTTTTTTAGCCAGAAGTTGATGATCTTGAATTGAGGTCTGGGGTTCTTTTTATAGTGTTCATAAATTAGTTAAATTTGTTAAGGAAATCCTTTTCTAAGTGATTTGGGGAATTTTCCCCACCGTTGAATCTTTGATCCAAAGGCCCCTGTTTTACAGAAGAAAATCTTCTTGTTTTAACAAGAACAGAAAAGATTTCCTTAAATCTCCATTTTGTTTTTTGCGCAACTCCCCCAGCGCGTGACACGGGTCGCGCAGCGCAGCGCAGCGCTTGCGCAGCAGCACTTGCGCAACTGCGCAACGCTTGCGCAACTGACCGTTGCTTTCTTTTACTTTTTGTTTTTAAAAGAGCCCTGCTCTGATTGGACGCACTGCCTCGGGCGTTGCGTTGACGTATCAACTTCTGACACGTGGCGCGTTGCGCGCAGCGCACGGGATTTGAAGCGTTGCTTCAAAATTTGAATTCAAACAGAGCCTTGCTCTGATTGGGGGAAACAGTACCGGGTTTTATATTCACCTCAGTTGCACTTTATATACTGTCCCTTAATTGAATTAAACTTCCGGAGAATTGTATAGAATCTGCTCTATATTACATATTACTATTTTTTTAAACTGTGCAACCGAGCCGAACTCGAGTCAATACTGAACGAGCCTGACTGAGCTCGAGTTCGGCACGTTTAATAAATGAGCTAGGCTTTCAGGCTCATGTTTGGCTCATTAATAAATGAACCGAGCTTGAACGAGCTGATACCGAGTTGAACCCTAACCCGAGCTGGCTCGTTCAATTATCACCCCTAGATGGGACGATTGATACTTACTATGTGAAATCTCCTAATCGATTGGCAGATAAGTCCTTTGAAAGGTCACGGGCGTGTTCTATTTGTACCAGGTTAGGCATGTACAATATGTTATTGGTCTTCGCAGCTGTGGTTTTTACTCATGTGCTTGGATGCTTCTGAGGGGATCACGATCCCTAAGAGAGATAAGTAAGAAAAGTACTTTTCTACGATTAATCTCACATGTCATGCTTTGGAAACGATAATGCAAGATGGGCACAAGGCATCAAGGTTTATTCACTAAACCCAATTACCAATTCAACTGCTATCTTCCCTTGATGTAAAATAAAATCGAGTAAAATACACAAGTAATTCATTCTGATGAATCAATCAAACACGCGTGTGACGATATTAGATGACTGAAATTAACAGATTAAATGCTACATTTTATTTTAAATGTAGAGGGAGTATCTGTGGAAGGCAATGGTTTTCCCACTCTCAAGCTCTTCTCATCCCATTATCTATTCTCCAACTCCTTGTCAACCAACTGGAATAAGTCTACACCAAAATAGACCTTTGACAAAAAGTATGAAACAAGCCAATCCCATCAACTTCCCAATCTCTAGGCTTATTTTTTAAAAGCTAAATGTGAGATCTAGGCTTCACAATGCTTGTGGGAGAGCGTGTTAAAATGTTCAGGCCAATCACTGTGTGGGAATAGGGTAGGATTAAGATTTGCATGGTAATGTTTTTTAAGTTGGGCATGCGCTTCTGTATGACAGTCTATCTACCGTAGTAGCACGTCTACTTCCGACTTGTAAGATACGACCTAATTAAAAGATGATGAGTGAAACCCTGCCTCCTTATACTCAGTCTTGTAGTGATTTAAACTAGGGTTGTCAATTTAATCAAACCCAATTTACCTGATCCGAAATAAAAGGTAATGGTCAGGCATAAACATGTATGCGTTCTTGCAAGTTACAAATACAATCCATATATATATATTCAAGGGAATCAAGATTATCTCACTCATGGAACATAATCACATTGGAAAGAAACACACAAGAGCAAGAACACAAGCTGGCTTATTACGCACAAAATAATCCAAAATGAACGATTGGTAAAAGATGAATAGAGTTAATTATGCCAATCGGCATTGGTGGATTGCTCAGGAATAATATATTATGATTGTGTGCCTCTACTTGTGCTGTCCTTTTGAGAAGCTTATGCAGTGTATTAAGGACATTAGTGCTATATATCAGGTCCTGATGCTTTGAGATGTGTGGTTGAAGCTTATATTGTAGCAGATGGACTGAAAGACCTTTGATGCCTTCATCGAACAACCTGCATACACAAAAATAATATATCACATCATATTAAGACACTGAATGCTATATCGTAAACGCGTGCAACAGGGAGGAATTGTCTGAGAAAGGAATATAATGCTTTCCCCACTCCCGGTTATGGAGGTCTGGATCTCCTTCAGACGTTGTCCTCCGTCGATCTGTCGTGAGCATTGATGAAAGGTTGAGATTGGTCTTGAAGGTTATCTCCTTGGACGTGTGGATCTCAATGGGTTGATTTTAAGGTGAAGCCGAGCTAGCTGCAAAGAAGTCCCGGAATGGTTGTACCACCGTAGACCCTCCGACGATCAAGTTAGCCGAAAAGTTTGAGCAGAGTAGCGGCTTGCTGGATTGAAATTGCCTTACCTGAGTCGTCCGATAGAGGGGTTTTTATAGTGGTCGTTTGGAGCGAGCTGGCACGAGATCTTCGCAGTCAGTTTACACCCCTGACGTTACGCCTGTATGAATGATGGGATCCCCCCATTAATGACGAGATACGCTCGTTAATGGGGGATACGACGGCGTAGAACGCAGGATGTTGGGTGGCGGATATCTCGCTTCTGGCAAGATACGCGGAGCCGTGGCGGAGGTGCTTGGGCTATGCATTCTTGGTTGTTAGGTAGAACCGGAGAGGCTTAGCTCGGCGGGAGGCTCGGAGGCGAGCGGAAGGCCGAGGAAGCTCGGTTCTGTGATAGCTCGGAGGCGAGCAAGGAGGGCTAAGGAAGCACATCGTGTAGGAGGGCTCGGAGGAGAACCGATGGTTATTTGTAAGGCAAGCATAAGAGTGTTCTGAGAGGCCATTGAAGGTCGAGTCAATTCTCGGGACAAAGGCCCGGGGAATGTCTTCAATGTATCGTGTTTGCTCCTGTCCCATGAGCCCCGGGACACGTCATATACGACGTATCATGATCTGGGGAATTCCTACTTATAAGTATCATCATTAGCCCACCACTCTCGTCCCGACCTATTTATGGGTCGGGTCGAGAGTGGTTTGATCGGTTTTCTGGACGCAGACTGTTGCCAAAAATCTATCGGCGCGGATTTCCGGGACGACTCAGTGTAGGGCAGTTGCGTCGTTCGGATTTATGAGCCCGCGTGGCGTATCCCGGACGCTTGGATCTTCACGCGCATCTTTGATGACATCAGCGGATCAAGGAAAGGATCGTGCTTTAAAGAAGGGGCGCCGATTCGCTCATACGTCCGTTGAGGTGCAGGCCACGTGTCCGACGTGGATTGGGGAATGCGACAGGCTGTCATTGCTGCCTGCGGCCGAAGGGACGTCTCCAATGGTCGTTCGACACGTAGGGATTCGATGGCTAGTAGACGCAACGCTTTGTTTTGGCGGGAAATGATCAGGGCCGTCGGATGCTTCCCCGCGATTTGTATAAATAGGAGGGGAACCCCTCTAGGGTTAACAATTCCACCATTATTTCCCTTCGTTGCAAGAGATTACTCGGCGTTCCTCCTTTTTTCAGATCAGATCTCTTGCGCCTTTCCTCGGCGAAACCTTTCTTTTGAATCAGGTTAGATGTTTTTCTTCGAGAAGTCTGTAGAAGTTGTTAGGGTCGAGTCGGGTGATGAGGTTCCAGTTGTTGGAGCCGAGTCCAAGGTGTCTTCTTCCGTCTCTTCGGCTGACCATCTGCGTCTGGTCCCCTCATAGAGTTAAGGCTATCCGCACCGCTCGTCGCCAGGCGACGGCAAGGGCCTTTAAAGTGCGCATCAGGAACACTCGTGATGCGCCCTCCCTCTTAAGAAACGTGGACGAGCTTACCGAGGTCTGGGTTCACTTCCACATTCCCCCTAGCCATTCGCTTCGTTTAGCTAGGGACGATGAAAGGGCAGATCAGGTGCAGGGCAAAGAGATTGACCTGTACCTGGATCCATTCTGGGCTGGAATGCGTCCGCCCTTTCCATCCGAACTATGTGGGGTACTTCGTTACTTCCAACTTGTCCCGGACCAACTAGTACCGAACTCGTGGAGAATTCTTCTAGGGTTACTGGTCCGGTTGAAACTTGACGATATCCCTTTCAGCCCGACCCTTCTTACTTCCTTCCTCTGTTACAAAAATCACTCTGGCACCCGTAAGAATGAGTCGAGCTGGGTGTATATTTCTTTTAAAAAACGTAAGGGAGGGGCAGCCGGGTCGGGAGTAGTAATCGTTCCTTCTTCTATTCACGAATGGAAGGAGAAGTTTGTATTCGTCGGGCCACCCGAGGGCGAGGATTGGCCTATGCCTATACAGTGGCACATGGCCGACTGCCCGCGGGAAAAGCAGTCGTCCTCTTCCGAGGCGAGGGCGGTGTCCATGTGGGAGCCGATCCAGCGGGCTGACGTCTTGCTTTCCGAGCAGGTCCTTAGCTGAGCCGGGCTCAGCCCCGCACGCTTCGCGAGTAAGTTAGGAGCTTGGACGATCTGTTTAGACTTGAATAATTTCCTTTTACCCTTCTTGCATCACTAACTTTTCTGTGTATTCTCCTTTTGTAGGACAAATGGACCGATCCAGGATCCTAGCTGCCATCGCTGTTACGTCCTACAAAAAAGGCCGGGGGCGTGAGCTTGTCCCGAGCTGGCCCGAGCTCAGCCCTGAGACCAGAGCTACCGGCGAGGCCTTCTGCATCGCCCTGAGCCCCCAATGACCGCCGCGGGGGTATCCAGAAGCACGTGCGAGACCCGGAACCCCGGGCGAGGGAGGAGGAGGAGGGAACCGAGGTTCCCCTCAAGAGGAAAGGACGGTCTCCCGAGCGCCGTCGACTGAGATCCCTGAGGGGATTCCTGTGCAGGAGGAGGACGTCTGCTTCGTGGTCCCCTCGGGGCTTTCCATCACCAACAGCTTGCTCACGGACATGGAGTAGTCGGTCAGGGGCAAGATTCCCGAGGGGACCCTAAAGACCCAAGTGGCCGCCATTACTCAGAAGGCAGTTCGGGTTGGTATCCGTTTAAGTATTATCTTAAGTGCCCTTTCTTGATATGAACACCTCTAAATCCATCTGCTGTTTTCTTTAGGACCTCCAACATTGTGACCTTATCGTCAACATGGAATCCGAGGAGATTGTCCCGGCCATGAGGAAGGCCGGGGAATCGTCTTCGGAGGAGGAGGATCTGCGCCTTAAGCTGCGACAGGAGAAGGAGAAGACAGCCGCCCTCAAAACCCAGTTGGCCGCCGAGGAGTTCATGATCTCCAAGAGCCAGGAGTCCTACTGATTTCTGAGCGAGTCCCACTGAGCCGTCGAGGCCAAGTTGGAGGAGTTGGGCAAGCGCTACGCCATAATGAAGAAGGCAAGGGATGCCAGCAAGAGAGAGACCGAGGCTGCGCTTGAGGTGGCGAAGATCGCCGAGCTCCAGGTTCGCAAGTCGGTGGACTCGTGCAAGGCGTCGGACCAGTTCTACGCCGACATTGGCGAAGCCTCTGCCATCATTTGGCACGAAGCTCTTGATGCCGTCAAGGCGTTAATGCTGGAGTTTGCTGACAGCGAGCTCCGCGCTCTGGTCCCGCTTTCGGTGGACGCACCGCAAGCGGCTGGCGCCGGGGGAGGGGCGGTCATGGAAGTAGAAGCTCCGGCCCCTAAGGGCGGTGCCGAGCAAGGAGAGATCCGGGCCGAGCTTGCAACCTGAGCTTTTGTTTTTCCCTTTATTTTTCTCAAATTTTGTAAAGCCGAGGAGCCCAGAATACCTTATAAAGACTTTCTGAACATGAATAAAACTGGGTTTATTTTCCTCTGCATGACAA
Organism: Agapanthus africanus; assembly: GCA_030015575.1. Classification (NCBI taxonomy): domain Eukaryota; kingdom Viridiplantae; phylum Streptophyta; class Magnoliopsida; order Asparagales; family Amaryllidaceae; genus Agapanthus; species Agapanthus africanus. Next base: position 721,791,604 of record CM057337.1, read on the forward strand.
TGCGTTTCTTGCGTGAGTACTTGAGCATGTCGGTCTTTTCCTCGATTCAAGTGTTAAGCCGTAGATCGATGACCGGCCTTTTAAATGACGATCGCCCATCGAGTGTAAGTCAATTAATCGCCAAGTGCAAGAAGGTCGGTGCCCTCCCGGCCCCGGAGTCGAGGTGGCGATCGTTCACTTAGAATACATCGGAAGATCTCTCAGTGTAGGAAGGTTGGTATTTGTCCATCCCTTAGAGTCAGACCAACAACCACGTCTCTTAGCATGAGTTGGACATTAGCCGAGTTAGAATTGGTCGACGTTGGCTGATTCCCCCGTGATATAGTTCCTAGACCTTCGTCTTGAGATGATAGGAATTTATCACTTGGAAGTTAGCCGAGCAGGGATCTGCACGGTTTCCCCTTGGTGGGGTTTCGATCTTTAGCGTCGGTGGGTAGGACATTACCCGCTAAGGATGGACCGAGCAGGAAAGCTGCTCGGTGGCCTCTTGACAAGGGGTTTGATCCTTAGCGTAGATGGATAGGAAGTTACCCGCTAAGAATTGACCGAGCAGGGAAGCTGTTCGGTGGCCTCTTGACGAGGGCTTTAGATCCTTGGTGTCGGTGGGTAGGGGACTACCCGCCAGAGATTGACCGAGCAGGGAAGCTACTCGGTGGCCTCTTGATGAAGGCTTCAATTCTTGGCGTAGGTGGGTAGGAAGCTACCCGCTAGGGATTGACCGGGCAGAGAAGCTGCTCGGTGGCCTCTTGATGAGAGGTTCGATCCTTAGCATAGGTGGGTAGGAAGTTACCCGCTAAGGATTGACCGAGCAGGGAGGCTGCTCGGTGGCCTCTTGATGAGGGCTTTAGATCCTTGGCGTCAATAGGTAGGGGATTACCCGCCAGGGATTGACCGAGCAGGGAAGCTGCTCGGTGGCCTCTTGATGAGGGCTTCGATCCTTGATGTAGGTGGGTAGGAACCTACCCGCCAGGGATTGACCGGACAGGGAAGCTGCTCGGTGGCCTCTTGATGAGGGTTTTAGATCCTTGGCATCGGTAGGTAGGGAACTACCCTCCAGGGATTGACCGATCAGGGAAACTGCTCGGTGGCCTCTTGATGAGGGTTGTTTAAGCTTCTTTTCGCCTTCATAGGGCGTCGTTCAATCTCTCCTGACCCATAAGATCTGGAAGAGTGACCGTCGCAGACAACACGTGGCAGAAACGTACAGGCGAGGTGCGACGCTCCGTGGTTTGCGTCGTTTCAACTTCCATTGACCGCTTAAGGGCTCGTGAAGATCGGCATGGTCACCACGTGGCAGCTCTGTATTGGGAAATTTGAAAATATCCCGTGATTCGCGTTTCTACGCACGCAAATTTCGGCCTTTAGGGATTCTGTTAGGGCTATAAATAGTGAAGGCATGTTGGTTTCTTATAGCTTTGCATTTCTGAAAATGGCCGGACGTCCGTGTGTGCTCATCAGGGAGATCATTTCTCGCGACGATGTGTATCTTTACAATCTTGACCGATCCGAACAGATGTACGAGGCAGTGACAAACCGCGTGGAGGGCCACTTCGGACACCTTCCCCGGCAATCACCACTCCTCCAGGTGCTTATTTATGCGATCTGGAGGAGGTCCCCGGGTCTGCACAACGTCTTGTCTCCGCAATTGAGGGATGAGGCGATCGAGAAGTTGCACTCGCTTTATCATCTCGGCCTGATCTCGAAGAGTAGGCAGGACCGATCAGTGGACTTTCTTTTGGAGTGTTTCCAGAAGAGATTGATCGTTGATTTTTTTCCGGCGGGTGGCGCTTCCAAGGTAGCCGAGGAGGCTAAGGTTTGGCTGGCGGAGATTTCGTCGGAGTACCATCAACAATACTTTCTCAATCCCCGGCCTCCTTTGCTGTAATTTTTGTAAGGCTGGGGAGCCTATAATACCTCTTAATGAATAAAATTCTTCTTTTCTGATGTGTTTTGTCTTCTTTTATCCCTTAGCATTTTTTACATATTTTCTCAAAACGAATCTAGGGATTTTGGAACCGAGGAAGAAGAAAATATATCGAAGAAGTCTTTTCTAATTCAGGAGACTTAAAAAAAATTATATAGCTTTGAAAAGAAGAAAATACCTTCATTTGTATAGTTTGAGTTTTTCAGTGTTGTAGGGCCGAAGAAACTTGCGTCCCTCGGCGTCTTGTAAGCGATAGGCTCTACCAGGCAACACTTCGGAGACGAGGAAAGGGTCGTCCCACTTCGGAGAGAACTTATGCGGTTTGCCCTGACTTACGAATTCGTTCCGCCTTAAGACCAAGTCTCCCGTCTTGAAGGCGCGATGCTTAACTCGTGCGTTGTAGTAGCGAGCAGTTTGTTATTGGTAAATGGCCGCCTTGATCTGCGGTCGGTCTTGCTTCTCTAGCAAGATGTCCAAATTGGTCCGGAGTGCCGAGGTATTGGTTTCGTCATTGAAGTGTTCGAATCTGTAACTGGTCAGTCCGATCGCCGCTGGGACCATTGCCTCGGTACTATAGCAGAGGCTGAAGGGGGTCTCTCCCATGGCAGTTTTCTTCGATGTGCGTAAGGCCTATAATACCCGCGGTAGTTTCTCGACCCAGCTGCCCTGTCTTCCTTCCAAACGAGCTCGAAGACCTCGGATGACGTCTTGGTTAGCAATCTCAGCCTGTCCGTTGCATTGAGGATGCATGACCGCGGCAAATTTCATTAATATTTGGTATTCATTGCAGAACTCTTTGACTGTCTTTTTCAAAATTCGTCCCGTGGTCGGTAAAAATGCACCTTAGGATCCCGAATCGAGAGATTACGTTGTTCTGCCGGAACTTTATGGTAGTGGCTGTGTCCGATTTTCTGATGGGGACGGCCTCAATCCACTTCATTAAATAGTCTACTGCGATGAGGATATACTTGTGTCCGCCCGTACCAGTGGGGAGTTGGCCCACCATGTCCATCCCCCACTGGGCAAACAGCCAAGGGGAGGCGAGGGCCGTTAGATCGGTAGCATGAAAACGGGGTATGCTGCCGTGGAGTTGACAGCTCTTGCATCTTCTGACGAGCTTCTGAGCGTCTTGGTGTACCATCAGCCAACAATATCCTTGGAGCAGCGTCTTCTGGACCAAGGTATGGGTCCCTTGATGCGCTCCACCGATCCCTTCATGTATCTCACGTAGGACGTAGTCGGCTTTGTGAGCGTCGACGCACCGGAGAAGAGGCTGTGTGTATTACTTCTTATAAAGGTTTCCACTGCTCCAGATGAAATAGCAGGCCTTGGCTCGAAAGCGGCACGCTTCCCCTCGGTCTTCCGGAAGTGTACCATCCTTCAAGAACTCCATGAGGGGCTTCCTCTAATCCTGGCCTTCTTCTTGATCAGTGTATACTTGAAGCGTCACCTCTCTGTCTTCCACGCTGGGCCGTGGCAAGACTTCGAAGAGGATATTCCTCTTATTTTTGGCAACATAGGAAGATGCAAGTTTGCTTAGGGCGTCGGCTTGGGCGTTCAGGTGCCGGGGGATCTGTTCCACCTGGGCTTCGTCAAAATTTTTTCGTAGTCTTTTCACCTCAGCCAAGTACTTCACCATGAGCTGCTCTCGGGCCTCGAAGCGCCCGGTCACTTGGCCAACGACTAAGGCGAAGTCGCTGCGAATCCGGATCGTTTTCAGCCCTGCCCCAGAAGCGATTCGCAACCCGGCTAGCAAAACCTCATATTCCGCGGCGTTGTTTGATGCTCTGAACTCGAGCTTCAAAGAGTACTCCATCTCTGCCTCGTTCGGGCTTTGAATGATAAGGCCAGCCCTGCTCCCTTACTCGGTAGAGGACCCGTCGACGTAGAGAATCCAATCGGAGACGGAGTCTGGTACTTCCTCGACCGAGGATCGGGGTCCGCCGTTCCGTATTGCCGCTTCTTCTTTAGTGGGAATAGTACATTCGACCACGAAGTCAGCTAGGACCTAAGCTTTGATGGCTTGTTGGGGGCGGTATTTGATGTCGAATTGGGATAATTCCTACCTCCATTTTTCTAGACGATCTGATGACTCGGGGGAGGCGAGAATTGTCCCTATAGGACGCTCAGTGAGGACGAAAATGGTGTGCGCTTGAAAGTAGTGCCGGAGTTTTCTTGAGGTGACGACAAGAGCCAAGACTATCTTTTCCATGGCCGGGTACCTTGTTTCCGCGTCTTTGAAGACATGGCTCACGTAGTAGACCGGCTTCTGTACCCCTTCGACTTCTCGGACGAGCACCGAGCCAGCAGCATGACCGGAGATCGTAAGATACAATGATAGCTCGTCTCCTTCGATTGGTCGGGTGAGCAGCGGAGGAGTTGCCAGGTGCGCTTTGAGCTACTCGAAAGCGTTTTGACATTCTTCCGACCATTCGAACTTTAGGATCTTTCTCAGGGCTTTGAAGAATGGGATGCACTTTTCTCCGGATCTCGACATGAAGCGACTCAGAGCGGCCACTCTCCCCGTGAGTCGCATAATCTCAACATTGCTCTTCGGTGTGGCCATGTTGAGAATGACGATGATCTTTTCTTGGTTAGCTTCAATTCCTCAATAGGTAACCATGAACCCGAGGAATTTCCCGCTAGTGACTCCGAATGCGCACTTGGATAGATTCAGCTTTATTTTGTACTTGCGGAGGATGTTGAATGCCTCACCAAGATCTTTGGTGTGCTCGTCCGATTAGGTTGATTTCACGAGCATGTTGTCGACGTATACCTCCATGTTCTTCCCGGTCTGCGGTTTGAACATTTTGTTAACTAGACGCTGGTATGTAGCCCCAGCATTTTTTAGGCCGAAGGGCATCACTTTGTAGCAATATACCCCCGGTCCATGGTGAACGTGGTAAGTTCTTCATTCGCCGGGTTCATACGAATCTGGTTGTAACCGGAGAAAGTGTCCATGAAGCTGAGCAATTCGTGGCCTGCCGAGCTGTCTACTAGTTGGTCTATCCGAAGGAGAGGATAGTTGTACTTCGCCGCCCGGCACTCGGCGAGCTTCACCGCGTCTAAAGCCACCCGGACATCCCTCTTGAGGGCATCCCTCGACTTCTTCATCGAGTGATAAAAGCCGTTCACCTCCTCCAACTTAGTTTGAATAGCCCGGTTGGACTCATCCAGAAGCCGATGAAACTCCTTCAGCTTGGAGTTCGTCAGCTCCTCGGCGACCAGACAAGTGTCGAGAAGAACGGCCTTCTCCTCCGCTTGCCGCAGTTGGAGGCGGAGTTCCTCCTCCAGCTTGGAAGACTCGCCTGCCTTTTTCAGGGCCAGGGCTACCTCCTCGAACTCCATGGCGACGAAGAGTGCGCAGTGGTGGAGGACCCGAGGAAAGCAGCAAACGGGTTAGAAAGTTCAAACCGAGAAAATAAGACTTAAAATAATTTCTAAGAAAAATCAAGAACCCATCTGAACCGTCTCCTGGGCTATGGTGGCCACCTGGTCCTTTATGGTCCCCGGGGTATTTGAACCCCGGCCGCCTGCTCCATGTCAGAAAGCAGGCTGTCGGCGACTGGGAGCCCCGAGGGCACCTCAATGCAGGAGTCGCCCCCTGCACTGTGGTCCCGGAAGAAGGTGGCCGGGAGACCGTTCGCTTCTGCCTCCTGAGGGGGACTTCAGCGGGCTCAGCCTCTCCCTCCTCTTCCTCTCGCGCCCGGGGCGTCGGGTCCCGCGAATGCTTATGGCCCCCCTCCCCCGCGGCGTTCTTCTGGAGCTCAGGGAGCGGAGGAGGGCTTAGATGATGGAGTTGGCCTTGGGGCCAAACTCAGACCAGGTCGAGACGAGCTTGCGCCCCCGGCCTTCTTTTCCCGAGTCTAAGCGGCCAAGACGGCTAGGATTTTCGCTCGGTCCATAGGCTCTGCAAATAGGGAACACACAAACAAAGAGGGTTAGCAACACAAAAACAGCAAAGGAATTTGACAGTCTAAATAGATCGTCGAAAGTCCTAACTTACCTAAGAAACACGCACGACTGAGCCCAGCCCAGCTCAGTGCCTGGACATCCGCCCGTTGGATCGACTCTCACTGGGACACCACCCTCGCTTCGGGGGAAGTCGACTGCTTTGCCTTCTGGCAGTCGGGCTCGTGCCACTGTGTAGGCACATGCCAATCCTTGCCCTCAGGCGGCCCGACGAATATAAACTTCTCCTTTCATGGATGGAAGAAGGGACGGCTACTACCCCCGACCTGGCCACTCCGTCCTTGCGTTTTTTGAACGAGAAATACACCCAGCTCAGCTCATCCTTACTAGTGCCGGGATGATTCTTATAACAAAGGAAAGAGACAAAGAGAGTCAAGCTGAAGGGGATATTTTCATGTTTTAACTAGACCAGAAACCCGAGGAGAATTCTCCACGAGTTCGGAGCTAGCTGGCCCGGGGCGAGATGAAAGCAACGAAGCACCCCGCAGACCCCAGTTGGGAAGGGCAGACACATTCCTGCACGGAACGCTTCCAAATACAGGGCAATATCCATTGGCTATAGTGCCCTCAAGTCAATTATTGGATCGCAGGCACGCGATTGCGATGATTGAAGGAGGACCTATATGGATAGAACAGTCTTACTCGAGATGATAGTATGCTATCTGGTTTGTCTTTATCATCGTGTACATACTTTAGGTGACATTACAGATCACTATTACATGTTGATAGAGCCCATATGATTCTTTCTTGACTACCAGTATTATGATGGCGATCATATACGTGGGAGCTGAGTGGTCTATAAGCACATCCTTAAATGTCCCTAGTCGTGGGAGTTTCGAGATGGGGCATCGATACTCCAGAGTAGACTAGTGTATACTGATCGAGACCCGACGAGAGGCGGTGGCCGGTCTCAGAAGCCATTGGTGTCAGTTTGTTCATCTAAGATAGTATACATGTGCTCATTGGGTTATGAGTACACCGGACAGACTCGCCGGGAACATACTAGTTGGTATTATACATATTGTCAGATAGCAGTTTCCTGGTGACATGTGTACATGTAGTCTATCGATCTGAGATCTTCATTTATCTCGTGTAGTTCCTACTGTCCTTTGATTACTACCTTACCACGGCTCAAAAGAGTCGTGCAAACAAGTTTTAGTTGGGTACAGTCCCGAGCCACATAGAGGCAGTGAGCGGATCGTCAAGGGATTTGTCTCTCCCGGTATTGGGGGTTGATGTCGCGGTGTGCACGGATGTCCATCACCAGAAATTCTTGGCCAAGGTAGTCGAGAATTACTGATTCGGATCAGTAGTTTCTTAGTGGGTGATGGACTTCATACCAATACTAAATGTCGCGTTATTATGGGTCTGACTTTATCCACCCCCTAGACAGGATATGCGATACTCATAGACGAACGGACCGGACTGTACGGATATTGTCACTGTCAGGCTCTGTAGGGTTTCAGGATGAGTTTGCTCGTCGGCCTCCCTTTCGGTCAATACCTGGATAGCCGTTACGTACAGCTAGTGCCGCTGACGTGCTTTTGGTTAAACCCACTGCCAGCGTATTGACGAGTCTTTAGAGTCCTACACAGAGGGTTTCCCTGCTTCGGGCGAAACGATGTAGAGTTCGTATGGTTTTAGGCAGGGTTCGATCACATACGTGTACTTGTGCACGGATGATGTTCGGACGGATAATACTAGTGGGTTTTGGTTTAAGCTGGATCCTAGTATTATATTGTTGGATTATTTTCATCTCATTGTATTCGTGTTTTTCGGAATACGGATGCGGGTATGTATATACTGATAATGGGTATTCTTATAATTTCTTATAATATTACTTTTAGAAAATTACATCTCATTATAGTTTAGACATTTCTGGATTAAAAGGTTATTGAGGTGGAGGATGAGGTGTTTATTGCATTATTGTTGCATAGCTTAGTAATAACCCATGGTTACTATACTAAGCATGCTAAAGTTTTTGTTTGTTGTGAGATTATTGTTGACTTGCGATATTTTTGGTTGACTTTAGATATTTTGGAGACATGGGATTTTTTTATTGGGTGGCTCTATTATTTATTACTAATCTCTCAACAAAGAAAAGACTAAGCCATTATTCATTCTCTCTCTTACAACACTTTCATCCTCATGGCATCTTCTTCTTCCTCCACCCAAACACTCCCATGTGTTGAGAAATCTTGGGTGTCTTGAGACAAACTAATCCATTACCATACTCTACATCCTCTAGGCTATCTATGGTAGCGATCTAGGTACCCTAGTTATCTCGGATATGAGGTTGGAGCTCGATTCATAGACTCTCGGGTGGATCATCTTCGATGAAGGGAGACTGAAGATCGAGCTTGATCAAGGAGGCCTCTAGGAGCTTAGAAAGATGGTTGAAGACCGAAGGACACGAATCAATTCAGTATAATCACTCTAACCCCTTAGTTTAGCTCTTATGCATGTTTTTGTTATCTAGGGCTTATGGGTCGATCCGGGTTATCGGGTTGTTCTAGCGCCGGTTTTTGAAAATTTTTGTTCCGCAATGGCCACGGTTTGATGGCCCGCGTGCTTGCATAACCCAACAATCTCCTTGCCCTGCACCTGATCTGCCCGCTCTCCCTCTCGAGCTAAACAGAGAGAATAGTTAGAAGGAATGTGGAATCGAGCCCGAATTTCGGAAAGCTCATTCAGACTCTTCAAAATGGAGAGCACATCACGGGTGTTCCCGGCGCACACCTTGGGAGCCCTTGTCACCGCCCGATGGCGAGTGACAGGGGTGGCCCTGACTCTAGAGGCGAACCTGACACAGAGGACGAAGAAGAAGAACACTCTTTGTTATCTGAAGCCGAAGTGGAGAAAGACCCGCTAGACTCGGCCCCAACAACGGGTGCATCATCGTCCGACTCTACCTTTACTATCTCTATGGACTCCTCAGATGAAGATATCGAACCTTATTCAAAGGAAGGAACTCACCGAGGAGAAATCAACAGAGTATTCGATCTAAAGGAAGGAGCGGGCAATCTTCAACAATGAAAGAGGATTTAAGTAAAGTGTCAGCCCTAGGATGGTCCCCTCTTATTTATACACCCCAAAGGAGAACATCCTACGGCCCCAATTGATTCCCGCCAAAACGAAACGTCGCGCCCAGCGACCGGTGAGGCTCCACATGGCGATCAGCCATTGAGGACGTCTTTTCGACTGCAGGAGTCAGAGACAGCCTGTCACTTCCGCCAACTGACGACCGACACGTGGCCCGTATCCCAACTGGCGATCGGCTGAAACGACGTCCTTTCTTTAAAGCACGATCATTTCATTGATCCGCTGACGCAATCAGGGATACGCGTGAAGATTCAGGTACACGACGAGACAACACGTGGGCCCAAAGATCGAAACAGCGCAACCCCCAAACGCCTTGATGTTTCCGGGTGATCCACATTATGAGTCTTGGCGCCAAAATGAGCAAAAGAAAAACCGAGCAGGCCACTCTCGACTCGACCCGTGAATAGGTCGGAACGAGAGTGGGGACTAATGATGTGTCTCATAAGTGGTATCTCCTCATATTACGACACATGGCGGATGACATGTCCCGAAGGCTACGGAGGTGGAATAAATGAGTTGCATTATGGGGGATTCCTCGGGATCCTCTTCTCGAGGAACGTATCCGACCTTTCAGGAGACCTCCCTGAATACATTCCACCTTCACCTAGGAAAATACCAACATCTCATCTCCGAGCTTCCTCGGTCTCCTTGCTTATCTCCGAGCCATCTGACATGCCGAGCTTCCTCGGCCACCTTGCTCGTCTCCGATCCGTCAGACATGCCGAGCTTCCTCGGCTACCAGGCTCGTCTTCGAGCCGTCTGACATGCCAAGCTTCCTCGGCCACCCAGTTCGTCTCCGAGCTCCCGACATGCCGAGTTTCCTCGGCCTCCCGGCTCGTCTCTGAGCTCCCGACATTTCGAGCTTCCTCGGCCTCCCGGCTCGTTTTCGAGCTCCTGACATGCTGAGCTTCCTCGGCTTCCCCCGATCAATCAAGAACGCGGATCTCATGCACCCCGCAACGGCTCCGCGTATATCGCCAGGGTGAAATATCCGCCTCCCACGATCCGCGTCCCACGATAGCGTATCCCGCCATTCAAGACGAGGATAACGCTGGGGCGTAACTGACGGTGATGATCTCGTGCCCGCTCGCTCCACGCGACCCCTATATAAACCCCTCTCTCAGATGACTCGGGTAACTCGAATTTATTTCAATACGCCGCTACTCTGCACCTATATCTCGGCTCTAACTTGATCGTCGGAAGGTCCTACGGTGGTTACCCACCCCGATACTTCTTTGCAGGTAGCTCGGAGTCCAACACCAACCAATTGAGATCCATACTCAACAACTTTCAAAACCAAATCTCAGCCGTCGAAGACAGCCATCACAGGATCAACGGAGGACAACATCTGAAGGAGGTTCGAAGCTCCATCAGCAAGGGTCTCAATAGAGACAATCCAAATAATCAATTGAATCAAGAATTTTGCTAGTCACCTGCAATCTATCTTTATAATATACTAATTTGGTAGCAAGAGTGGAAATTTTAATAATTCCACTCTTGCCCTTGCTATTCACTGCACATCCTTATAATAAAACTTGGATATTTTAGGCAAATTTGAGGTTTTGATGAAGTTGTGAGTATAATTATGGAAAATCATTGGAATGGCAAAAATTCACTTTAATTACAGTTCTGCCATCAACCACAACTTCATACTAATTGCATTTTTGCCACGTGCTCAAAAATTACAGTTTTGCCATCAACCCATAATCTCACTTAGATTTTCACTAAAATACCATGCATTCTCAAAGTTTTTTTAGAACATTTCCATGGATTTTTTTATTACAAATAAATACCATTAACTTCCCAAAATTTTAAAAATGGATACAAACTTTTTCCAAATAAATACCATAAACTTCCCAATGTTTTTTAAATCGATACCATGGACTTTTTTGTATTAAATAAATATTATGAACTTCCGACATTTTTCACAAAACTAAAATGGGATGTGCTAATTAATACAAATAAATAAATAGAACTTTTAATGTTTTTCAGATAAGTACCATGGAATTTTTTCTTACAAATTTAAAACTACAAATTTTCAATGTTTTCCAAATAGATACCATTAATGTTGTGGAAAGTGTAAAGCGTAGCGAAAGGATGGGGCTTAGGCTTTAGCGGCAAAAAAAGCCAAGACGTTTTTTCAATATTAAACAGGATTATATGATGGAAAAGTTAGATAGATAGAAAGATTTATATACAAAAGATATAAAAATAAAAAATATGTTATTCTTTTTTGTATTCTATAAAGTTCATATCTGATAATAGAAATATATTGAATAATTTTAAGACAGCATTAATAAACATGTCATAATGTAAGGCCTGAAAAAATATTGGTATGGTTTAGAGACAATGATAAGATTTTCTGGTTCTATTATTTAATATGACATTTTTAAATTTTTAATAGAAAAAGGACTTTATTGTACTATAACTGACTAAAAAGCGGGTTTAAGTGGCGTTTCAAGAGCATAAAAACGGACCAACGCAGGATTCCGGGCTATTAAAGAAGCACAAAGGATTTATACTACAGCTTTATACGAAAGTGAAGCGTTTCGTAACCACTTTCCGCTAAAGCGGGGCTTTAGCAGAGGTTTTTGAGGCTTTCTATAGCATTGGATACCATGTGCTTTCTTCATTACAAATAAATATCACGAACTTTGTTTATTACAGAAAATACAACAAGTTTCGAATAAATGCCATGGTCTTTGCTTTTTGGAAATAAACACTACGAGCTTTAATCATTTTCAGATAAATACCATGGCCTTTGTTTTTTGCAAATAAACACCATGGACTTAGTTTCTTACTACTCAAATAATACCATAGACTCTGACATCGATAAATCTAGAACCATATATAGATATTGCTTTATATGATCAATTTTTCCAATGTATAAAGGTTTTATGGATTATTTCATAATTCATGCGCATCGGCGCAGGGTTTAACCCTAGTATACACTAAACCCAAATGCATGCCCATTTCCCATTTGTCAGCCCCGACAAAGATCGGTAAATGCAAACGGAACCTTGAAATATCACCAAAAGCTTCATGTGCAAGAGAGGTTTGAGACAGGGAGATCCATTGTCTCCTCTGATTTTTACACTGGTAGCTGACGGACTTAACAAGATGATTTCTCTGGCTAACAAATCACATTTGATCGACGGCCTGGGAACTAATAGAACGTCGATCATAAATCTACAATATGTGGATGACACCTTATTGTTCGGAAAGAGAGACAGGGATCAAGCGTTAAAAATGAAAGGACTACTCTGTCTATTTGAGGACCGGTCAGGTTTAAAGATCAACTATCATAAAAGCTCATTAACCTTAATTGGGAATGTCGGGGACGACTATGAAGATTTGTTTAGGATCTTTGGATGCAACAGAGTAGATTTCCCCATAAAATATTTAGGTTTACCGTTTCGACCAGGAAAATTAAAAACTTCTGACTGGATGCCTGTTATCGAGAGAATGACTAAGAGATTAGAGGGGTGGAAGGGGCATCTTCTCTCAATCAGAGGGAGGGTTACGCTTTTAAATGTGGTTCCTACTGCTATCCCTATGTACTACCTTGTTGTGTACGAGCTGCCCGTCAAAATTGTAAAGCGTTTTCTCTGGAAAAGCGGCTCTAAGGAGACTGGTTACGCATATGTTAAGTGGTCGACACTACTACAAATAAGGGTTGCCCCTACGGATTTATCCGTAGGGACAACCCACTGCCCCTACGGATATATGCGTAGGGGCGAAAAAATACCCCGTAGGTGCAAAGGCCGCAGGTGCAAGTTGAGGCCCTGAACTTGCCCCTGCGGGCAAATTCTTGCCCCTACGGATTTATGTGTAGGTCCTGTAGCCCCTACGGATTAAGCCGTAGGGTATAAGATTTTATATTATTTACGGTTTTTTTTAATATATTACTTGTACCTACGGACATATCCGTAGGTCCATGTACTACCCCCTACGGATATATGCGTAGGTACGTTTCCGTAGGGGCAAAATATCAGGATTCCTGATATTTGGCCCCTACGGATAACGCCGTAGGGGAGAGGCAGTGGCCCCTACGGATATGTCCGTAGGGGCATTCCCAACCCCCTAGCACTGAGATCAGGGGGGAAATATCAGTTACTACTGATATTTTGCCCCTACGGATAAAACCGTAGGGGCAACATGTGTACCTACAGATTAATCCGTAGGTACATTTTGTCTGTATTTTTTTTAAAAAATGGGCTGCTTGATTTTTTCCCGCCCTGTGCACAATAATATATACATCAATCAAATCATATATTGCAGTATTCATAATCACATCTCACGCATATATATAATATACAAAAGAAACCCAAAAACTGAATATGATATAAATACAAACCAATATCAATATCGTTTCAAAATGTAGTACAATGTGTATGATATAAATAAATACATGTTTCAAAAAATAAGAACCAAAAATCTACCCTAGCTCGGTCCAGCTCCACCTCTGAATAACGATAGAATAACGCGTGCCTGCTCCTCGGTCAATAAACTCTGCAATTCGTCGCGAGCGGGAGTCTGAGCGGCATGTGGAGCTGGCGATGTGGTTTGCGCATCCGCCGTCGAGGTAGTCGCTTGCGGAGCCGCGGCTGCGGGAGTCTGAGTGGGCGGTGGAGCTACAGGAGCTGTCTGCGGAACCGCAGCCGATGTAGTGGCTTGCGGAGCCGCAGCCGAAGGAGATACATGTGGAGGCTCGGCCGATCTACCCTTGTAAGTCCACGTTGCCCACCCCGGTGCTTGCGGGGAGGCGGAAAACGGAATAAAAAACGAATTTTTATCAACTTAGGCAACATGGACTAGACTATGAAGGATCTTTGCTAAACAAAAACAAGCTAAAGCTAACTAGAAACTAGCTAAGTGCTAGAAAGGTTATACCTTGGGCTTTATGTCCTTCTCTCCTTGCTCCTTGGAGTGGTGGAAGGAGGTCACCTTTGTCGTCTTCTCACGTCGAAGAAAGATCCACCCGAAAGCCTCGACCTTTGGCTTCAACTCCAAGCTAGAAGTAACTAGGGTGCAAGAAGTGCCAATCCTTGAACCCTAGATGAGAGTAAAGATTATCAAGAAAGGTTTTTCTCAAGCTCAAGTGTTTCTCAACACATGAGAGGGGAGAGCTTGAGGGAGAGGAAGAACAAGAGAGAGAAAGAAAATAATAGAATGAGAGAAAATATGAAGCATTCTCTTATATATGTGTGAATTATTGTAATTAAATAATTAGCTAGATAATTGTCATAGTTAATCAAGACATGACCATTATCATTTCATTTTTAATGCAATTTATAAGGATCAAAGAGCATCTTCCAAATGAAATGATGATGGTCAAAGTGTCAACCTAGGTCAACAAGTCAAGGAGGTCAAATGGTCAACAACCATAACCATGCATAATTATTTAAACTAATATCAATTAACCATAATACACACATAAGCATTAGGGTTAATAAAATGACAATAGTCATTAACCCTAATCAAAGTCCTCTCCCTCTGTCTCAAGCAACTGTGCATACGCACCCGTATTCGTGATCCGAGGAACATGAATACAATGAGATAAAACCAATCCCAAACCTATACTAGGATCTGGCTTAAACCAAAGCCCGCTAGTATAAGCTGTCCGGACAGCAAACGTGCACAAGTGCGCGGATGTGAACGAACCCTGTCGCAAAACCATGCGACCTCTACTCATTTTGCCTAAAGGCGAATAGCTCTCTGTGTGGGACTCTAAAGACTCGACACTACGCTGGCAGTGGGTTTAACCACAGACCGCAAGCGGCACTAGCTGTACGTAACGGTCTCCAGGTAGATGTCGATAAGAAGACTGACGAGGTGAACCCCATCTAAACTCCTACTGAGCCTGTATGTGACAGTCTCCGTACAGTCCGGTCTGTTCGTCTGATACATCGCATGGCGGGCCTAAGGGGCGGTGAACGTCAGTCCCCTAATAGCGGTACAAGTCGTGTCGGAGTGTAGTCCAGAACACCCTGAGATAACACTCGAAACCTACCAGTATATCTCGCTTGCCCTGGCCAGGGACTACTCGTGTAATGGCTCTCCTAGACACAGCGCGATGTCAACCCCCAATACCGGGAGAGACGAATCCTGTCTAACCGTCACTACCTCCAAGTGCTTCGGGACTGCACCCAAAAACTACCTGTTTGCACGACTCCTTTGAGCCGTGGTAGGGTAATAATCAAAGTGCAGTGGGAACACACTCGAGGCGAAGTGACAGTGTCAAGTCAGCGGACTAAGCTGTACTCATGTCACATGGGAACTGATAACTGACGATAGGTATAATACCAACCAACAGTTCCCGACGAGTCCTGTCCAGTGTACTCGTAACCTAACGAGCACCCGCATACTATCTCAAGAACGACGTACTGATGGCTGTGGGACAGACCGTCTCCCACGCTGGGATGAGAAGCGCATACGCTAGTCTACTCCGGAGTATCGATGCCCTGTCTCGATAGTCCAACGACTAGGGACATGTATAAGGATGTGCTTATAGATCACCCAGCTCCCACGAGTGTGAGCGCCATCACCACGCTGGTAATCAAGCAAAGATCCTAAGGGCTCTACTAATATGTATATCAGCAATATGCTAAAAGAAACACATGCACATATTAAAGCAGAGACAAACCAAGTAGCATACTACCATTTCGAGCAAGATTGTATATACAACTGTGAATATCCCAAGCTTCCATCAAGTAATATACAAACTAGTATGATACAGTAATGGCCTCTAGGGCATATACACTAACAATCTCCCACTTGCACTAAGGCCATGTACTGGCGTATCGAAGACCTATCATCTCGATCAACCGCTCGAACTGAGTCTGGGGCAAGGCCTTGGTGAATGGATCTGCTGTGTTATCTTCTGAAGCAACCCTCTGAACCTCGATCTCCTGGCGATCCACGATCTCCCTGATCAGGTGATACCGTCTTAAGATGTGTCTGGATTTCTGATGGGACCTGGGTTCCTTCGCTAAAGCTATAGCCCCGTTGTTGTCGCAATACAGAGGTATTGGGTCAACAACCGACGGAACCACCTGAAGTTCTTTCAAGAACTTCCTCATCCAGACAGCTTCTTTTGCGGCATCAGATGCAGCGATGTATTCCGCTTCCATAGTCGAGTCGGCAACGGTTTCCTGTTTGGAGCTCTTCCAACACACCGCCCCTCCATTGAGGGTAAAGACAAAACCCGACATGGACTTGGAATCATCCTTGTCACTCTGGAAGCTGGAGTCAGCAAAGGCCTCAATCTGGAGGTCTTTTCCGCCATACACCAAGAACATCTCCTTAGTCCTTCTCAGGTACTTGAGAATGTTCTTTACTGCTATCCAATGTTTCTCCCCAGGGTTTGACTGATACCTGCTTACCACACTCAGTGCATAAGCCACATGCGGTCTGGTACACAACATCGCATACATTATAGAGCCTACCGCAGAAGCGTAGGGTATAATAGACATGCGATCCCTCTCCAAATCAGTCTTGGGAGACATCTCTTTGGAGAGGGTGATCCCGTGACAAGCCGGTAGATTACCGCGCTTGGAATCTTCCATACTGAATCTCTTCAGTATGGTGTCGATGTACCTGGACTGCGAAAGTCCTAATATCCTCTTGGATCTGTCACGGTAGATCCGGATACCCAGAATGTATGAGGCATCACCCAGGTCTTTCATGGAGAACCTGTGTGACAAGAACCCCTTGACAGATTGTAGCATAGGAATGTCATTTCCTATTAAAAGAATGTCATCCACGTATAAAACGAGGAATACTACAGTTCTCGCTACAAATCTACAATAGATGCATGGTTCATCTGGATTTTTGATAAAGCCAAATTCCTTGACCGTCTCATCAAAACAGATGTTCCAACTCCGCGATGCCTGCTTTAGTCCATAAATGGACTTAAGCAACTTGCACACCTTTCCGCTGCTCCCACTCTGAATGAAACCCTCTGGCTGATCCATATAGACACACTCCTCTAAATGTCCATTTAGAAAAGCTGTCTTTACGTCCATCTGCCAAATCTCATAATCGTGGAAGGCAGCAATGGCAAGAAGGATCCGAATGGATTTCAGCATAGCTACTGGAGAAAAGGTTTCGTCATAGTCCAAACCAGGTCGCTGACGAAAACCCTTTGCTACCAGTCTAGCTTTATAGGTTTCAACCTGTCCATCTACACCAATCTTCCTTTTGAAGATCAACTTGCATCCTACGGGTTTTACCCTATCTGGAGCAATGTCCAACGTCCATACTTTGTTGGTGTACATGGACTCCATTTCGGTCCGCATTGCATCCAACCATTTTACCGAGTCGACGCTCTGAATGGCTTGCTGGAAGCTAGTAGGCTCATCACAATCTATGATGCAATCCTCTCTATCCCCGTCAATGAGAAAACCGTAGTATCTCTCGGGCGGATGAGACTGCCTACTACTCCTGCGGAGTGGCGTGGGAATGTCCTGATCTTTCGAACCCTCTGGTTCTACTAAGCTTTCAGTAATAGCTTGTGGTTCTGGAATTTCTTCCAGTTCTATTGCGCTCCCACTTATTTCTTTTTCTAAGAACTGATGTTCCAGAAAATGGGCATTACGAGAAACAAGGACTTTTTGTTCCTCTGCGTAATAGAAAAGATACCCCCTAGAGTTCTTTGGGTATCTCACAAACTTGCACAGTACTGAGCGTGCCTCGAGCTTGTCCGTATGCTGCTTTTTGACATAAGCTGGACATCCCCAAATCTTCAGGTATTGAAGATAGGGTTTCTTCCCACTCCATAACTCATATGGTGTGGTAGGCACAGTCTTAGTGGGAAATCGGTTCAAAAGGTATGCAGCTGATTCTAGCGCATATCCCCAGAATGATCGCGGCAACTCGGCGTTACTCATCATGGACCGCACCATATCCAATAGGGTTCGGTTCCGTTTCTCCGATACACCGTTATGTTGCGGAGTGTATGGAGGAGTAAGCTGAGAGAGAATTCCATTCTCTTTTAAGTAACCCAGGAACTCGGCACTCAAGTATTCGCCACCTCGATCAGATCTCAGTGCCTTGATACTTTTGCCTGTTTGTTTTTCTACTTCATTCTTATATTCCTGGAACTTTTCAAAAGCTTCGGATTTATGCTTCATCAAGAAGACATGTCCGAACCTTGAGAAATCATCCGTAAAAGTAATGAAGTAAGAATAACCGCTTCGCGCATGTGTAGACATTGGACCGCACACGTCGCTGTGTACGAGTCCCAAGAGCTCGCTCGCTCTTACTCCGTGCCCAGTGAACGGAGTCTTTGTCATCTTTCCCTTGAGACAGGATTGACAAGTTGCATACGATTGATATTCGAACGGATCCAAATATCCTTCTGTATGTAACTTAGTCAACCTTCTCTCATTGATGTGACCCAGTCTACAATGCCATAAGAAAGTTTTATTGATTTCTGGAGACTTTCTTTTGTGTGTATTCTGGACATTGAAAATCTGTGGTTGGTTTAACACGTATATACCGTTGTTCAATGTACCTGACCCAATCAAAACTTGATTAAGGTGAATGTTCACTACATTACTTACAAATGCAAATTCATAACCTTCTTTAGATAATAAAGATACAGAAATGTTATTACAGGTTGCATTTGGTACATAATAACAACTACGCAAAACCAAAAAGTGTCCATCCGACAATCCCAGGTGATAGTCCCCCACGGCCTCAGCATCCATGCTAGCACCGTTTGCAACTCTGAGGGTCATGTCACCTGCCTTCAAAACTCTACGCTTTCTCAACGCCTGCAAAGAATTATAGATATGAGATCCTGATCCGGTATCCAATACCCAGGATGTAGAGTTTATTGATAGACAGTTTTCAATAACATACACACCTGAAACTGAAGCCGCAACTCGCTTCAAATCCTGTGTTCTGGCCTTCCAAGCCTTGCAATCCTGTTTCCAGTGACCACTTTTGTGACAGTAGAAGCATTCTTCCTTCCCCACCAGCTTTCCCACTACCTTTGTTGCTTTTCCTTTTCCCTTCGTATCCACTTTACTGACACCGCCTCTTGGTTTGGCGGGGGCTTTCTTCTTCTTGCCCTTGGCTTTCGCCCTGGACCTAGAAGAGGAAGATCCTCCTACAAACAAAGTGGATGTCTCCCTACTTTTCTGTAGGGTGCCCTCTGCACTCCTCAGCATGTTGAGGAGCTCTGAAAGTTCAACTTCTTTTTCCTGTAAGTTGAAGTTCAGGATGAACTGGGCGTAAGTGGAAGGAAGGGACTGGAGAATCAAGTCCGTATAGAGCTCATTCTCCAACGTGGTCCCAAGTTCTGCGAGCTCCTCTATGTAGCCAATCATCTTAAGCACGTGTTCCGCTACCCATGATCCGACGGCCAACCTTGCCGAAAACAACTTCTTCGACACTTCGTATCTGGCGATACGAGACGGCTCTCCATACAGTTCTTTTGTATGAAGAAATATGGACTCTAGGTCCATATTCTCGTGCCTCCTCTGATGTTCGTTGTCCATCGAGGCAAGTACGAGGCATTTGGCCTTCGCGCAATCTATTTCCAAAGTCTTATAAATTTCCCTATCTACGACACTGGTTTTGGGACCTGGGACAGGGGGAGCTTTGGTGGTAAGGAGATACCCCAGCTTGTCGTAAGTGATTGCCATCTTGACATTCCTGAGCCAATCTTTGTAGTTTGGCCCTGTCAATATGTTTTTATCTAGTAATAACTTAAGTCCGGTCATGTTGAATGGTCGCTGCAATTAGGAGAGAGAAAAGAAACACTTTAGCATGATGCTCTTGCAAGTTTAGAGTGGTTTTTAGTTTGTCTAAACAGGATGGCTCCCACTGTCTCTCGAATCCCTTCTCAAACCGTAAAGAAAGGATTAGTCAGGATCAATCTCACCGTACAATACTTGCTTAACCGTTCAGCCAGGCCAGTGTCGGTACTTCGAGGGAGGTTTTCCAACGCTTTCGTGAAGTTCCTTAATTAAGTAACCTTTTTTTCCCTGTGGGCGTAGCCCCGCTAACACCTTTCTAGACACCTACTAAGTTTATAGCATTGATCGTTAAGTGAGAGTTTTCCCGAGGAGTAGCATATACTCACAGTAGGATCGGGATCCAAATATCATTGCGTGATAAAACCGAAGGAATCCTACCAGAATCATCACACTCCAAATGGTATGCAGCGCTAGCAAGTTTCAGTACTTATGAAACTCCCGATGTGGATTTTTGCCCCATGCTCTTATGACCTTGGCGTGAGGTCAAAATGTCATAAGTCACATGTCAAGTTCTTCCCATCATTATCCCGGTTAATTTGAACCCACCCGTACCTACCCTTGACGTAGGCCAAAATGGCAGTATGACTGTCTCAAACCAACGCATTCTATCTATGCAACGGATAACTATCCGGCAGCTACCAATCACTATGCCTTGGCGTGAGGTCAAAATACATAGCTTGAATACTGCCGAATATTTAATTGAAATGATGGAGGGCTACGGATGGTTTTGGCGAAACCGTGAACGTAGTGAACTTGATATAGTCGATGGAACGAGATAGCTTTTAAAAGGAGTGGTTCAAGCTCCGCGTTTAAGAGTTTAGTTTTGAAAAGAACCGAGTGGTTTTCAAAGTGTTCCAATCGACTTTTACTTGGTTTATTTTCTTGCATTAGTTCTTTTAATGCGTCCCATCATTTAATCCTACCATTGCAGAAAACAATCAAAATATGACGTACGCTTATGCCATTCGCATTCGCCACGGGGCTCCGTCATCACCCGTTAGGTTACTTAACTAACGACAGAGCGGGGGCTGGGCTAGCGCGGCTGTAAAACATAAGCAACGCCTAAATAGTTATCATATATAAATATATAGCAATGATAGACATTACAGATCACAGATGAATACATTGGATATACTAGGAATCCGCAATCCGTTCGAGCCTGCAACGAAAAGCGGATTACACGGTCGCGGTGAATAGCCAATACCCCACCCAAGACCCCTACGGGTGCGGCAAACTACCCGCCAAGTACCCGAAGCGAAGCAACCTCCCTCACCACCGTGAGTAGGCCACTCGGCACTTCGAGATACCCGGTAGTTTGTGCACCCCTTCCATGGGTCTATCCTAGGAGCAAAAACAGTAAAAAGAATTATACAATGACGGCTACAACCCCGACCCGGTTGTGCGACCAAACAAATAATAATATTACATCAATTTACATATTACAACGAATGAAAGAAAAAGAAACACTCATCTCACATCCACCCCGGCTATTCACCCGCGACAATCCAACACATTCATATACACATACCATCATCAAACACAGATCACAGATATGTATAACCCCGACTAATCGACATATAGCGATTAGCCGACGTTCAATACATATAAACATCACAGATATAACCTTTTAGTCAAAGTGTATTGAAGTTCGATAAAAAAATACGGATTTATAGGCCCCCAAAAACAAATTTCTATTCTGGAAAACCTGGGCACATATAAACCATCTTAAAAATCCCAAAACCAAGCCAGAAATACACTGCACCAAACTCGACCTAGTGAAGAGCCAAGACGGCCGCGGTTGCGCGGCAATAGCTTGCTATTGCCGCGGAACCGCGGCTCTTTGGTCGAATCACTGGATCGTTTTTGGTGGCTTTCTTCACAAAACCCTGAAATGATTTTTGGAGTATGATTTATTTTGTTTTGAACAGAAAAAATTTTACCAGAAACTTAGGGTTTTGAAAACACGGTTTTTCGATTTTTCCGATTCGAACTTCGATACACTCTACTACCTAGCTAGTTTATGTTTAGTTAGGCTCTGATACCACTGTAAGTCCACGTTGCCCACCCCGGTGCTTGCGGGGAGGCGGAAAACGGAATAAAAAATGAATTTTTATCAACTTAGGCAACATGGACTAGACTATGAAGGATCTTTGCTAAACAAAAACAAGCTAAAGCTAACTAGAAACTAGCTAAGTGCTAGAAAGGTTATACCTTGGGCTTTATGTCCTTCTCTCCTTGCTCCTTGGAGTGGTGGAAGGAGGTCACCTTTGTCGTCTTCTCACGTCGAAGAAAGATCCACCCGAAAGCCTCGACCTTTGGCTTCAACTCCAAGCTAGAAGTAACTAGGGTGCAAGAAGTGCCAATCCTTGAACCCTAGATGAGAGTAAAGATTATCAAGAAAGGTTTTTCTCAAGCTCAAGTGTTTCTCAACACATGAGAGGGGAGAGATTGAGGGAGAGGAAGAACAAGAGAGAGAAAGAAAATAATAGAATGAGAGAAAATATGAAGCATTCTCTCATATATGTGTGAATTATTGTAATTAAATAATTAGCTAGATAATTGTCATGGTTAATCAAGACATGACCATTATCATTTCATTTTTAATGCAATTTGCAAGGATCAAAGAGCATCTTCCAAATGAAATGATGATGGTCAAAGTGTCAACCTAGGTCAACAAGTCAAGGAGGTCAAATGGTCAACAACCATAACCATGCACAATTATTTAAACTAATATCAATTAACCATAATACACACATAAGCATTAGGGTTAATAAAATGACAATAGTCATTAACCCTAATCAAAGTCCTCTCCCTCTGTCTCAAGCAACTGTGCATACGCACCCGTATTCGTGATCCGAGGAACATGAATACAATGAGATAAAACCAATCCCAAACCTATACTAGGATCTGGCTTAAACCAAAGCCCGCTAGTATAAGCTGTCCGGACAGCAAACGTGCACAAGTGCGCGGATGTGAACGAACCCTGTCGCAAAACCATACGACCTCTACTCATTTTGCCTAAAGGCGAATAGCTCTCTGTGTGGGACTCTAAAGACTCGACACTACGCTGGCAGTGGGTTTAACCACAGACCGCAAGCGGCACTAGCTGTACGTAACGGTCCCCAGGTAGATGTCGATAAGAAGACTGACGAGGTGAACCACATCTGAACTCCTACTGAGCCTGTATGTGACAGTCTCCGTACAGTCTGGTCTGTTCGTCTGATACATCGCATGGCGGGCCTAGGGGGCGGTGAATGTCAGTCCCCTAATAGCGGTACAAGTCGTGTCGGAGTGTAGCCCAGAACACCCTGAGATAACACTGGAAACCTACCAGTATATCTCGCTTGCCCTGGCCAGGGACTACTCGTGTAATGGCTCTCCTAGACACAGCGCGATGTCAACCCCCAATACCGGGAGAGACGAATCCTGTCTAACCGTCACTGCCTCCAAGTGCTTCGGGACTGCACCCAAAAACTACCTGTTTGCACGACTCCTTTGAGCCGTGGTAAGGTAATAATCAAAGTGCAGTGGGAACACACTCGAGGCGAAGTGACAGTGTCAAGTCAGCGAACTAAGCTGTACTCATGTCACCTGGGAACTGATAACTGACGATAGGTATAATACCAACCAACAGTTCCCGACGAGTCCTGTCCAGTGTACTCATAACCTAACGAGCACCCGCATACTATCTCAAGTACGACGTACTGACGGCTGTGGGACAGACCGTCTTCCACGCTGGGATGAGAAGCGCATACGCTAGTCTACTCTGGAGTATCGATGCCCTGTCTCGATAGTCCAACGACTAGGGACCTGTATAAGGATGTGCTTATAGATCACCCAGCTCCCACGAGTGTGAGCGCCATCACCACGCTGGTAATCAAGCAAAGATCCTAAGGGCTCTACTAATATGTATATCAGCAATATGCTAAAAGAAAACCATGCACATATTAAAGCAGAGACAAACCAAGTAGCATACTACCATTTCGAGCAAGATTGTATATACAACTGTGAATATCCCAAGCTTCCATCAAGTAATATACAAACTAGTATGATACAGTAATGGCCTCTAGGGCATATACACTAACAACCCTGTCGCGTCTGGACATAACGTGTGTAAGAAGCGTGTAAGAACTGTGTTTTATTCGAATTCGTATCATTATTAAGTTATTTCGAAACCCTGTTTGGATATCTAGTTTGGAAAAGCGTTGTTTATTTTAATTACATATGTATGTATGATTAATCAAACTTAAGTCTAAAACCAAATAAGCTCAAGCTACGTACTAATTATGGATATGTTGATATGTATATAATATGAAATGATATTTTACTATAAAGTAGTATACATACCAGCATCTCCTTCAACTCCTGAACGGTGGCTCTCAAGCTATCCAGTTCCTGATGGACATGTCGGTCACTGGAGACGGAGGAAGTAACCGCCGGGGTGGAGTCCAACCTCATATGGGCCCTGCTAGGGCCCAATCCCCGGCCTCTCTCCCAACCTCCGTGGTGGCCTCCGTGTGCGGCGTCCAGAACTGGGGTCAGCAGCCTCGGATCGTTCTGTCCGGTAAAATCGATCCCCGAGGCCTGGGCCTGCTCAACCACCCGCTCCTACACCCACATTAAGCAGTAAAGTATAAGTATAAAATTTAAACTTGAACCTTCCAAAACTAAAATTTCAAATTTGGGTAGAAAAAATATTAACACTTACACAGTACTCCTGGGTAGCGACATCGGGATATCGAAGCTCGCCCGTGGCGGGATCTGTCGAGGTGCCGTGGACGGCAAGATATGCGGACAGCACGCTAGGTGTACCACCTGACGCCACGGTCCGAGATGTCTGCAATATTAGAAAGTAACTCTTAATATTAGAAATATTAGAGAATAACTCTTAATATTGCAGAATATTAGAGAATAACTCTTAATTTACCAATAACTCCATGGCTCGAGTAATGTTCCTCGAGCCACCTGTGTAAGTGGGGCGACCCCTCTTCGCTGACTTCCTGTTCTCCGTATTCTGAGCGGCCTGTTTCTGCACAACGCATTAACATTTAGTTTTCTAATTAAGAAACACAAAGAAATAAATTATATCATAAATAATGAATTAAATTTAAAATACATACATGTTTGCGTTGGGAGTCGAAATAAGCGCACAATAGAGGCCATGTCTCTACGTCGACTCTCGCAAACGCCGGAGTAGATAGGAGGGCCGCTCTTTCTGCCTCGGGGGTCGCCATCCACAGGGAGTAGCAGTCGGCCTTCAGCTCATTCCTGTTGTATCGGACCTTGGCCTGCATGTTCTTCATCAGGCCATTGTACAGAGCATGAAGGTCGAGCACCCTCCCCGGGTGATCAGGGTCGGCTACAGGCTGAAAATCGTAATCCATCTGAAAATACAAAAAAAAAACATTGTTATTAGATTGCAAGTGTTAATAATAAATATATTGGATAAATCAAATGAAAATATATATTAATACATACCCGAGCCTGATCAAAGAAGAGGGCGAATGAGCGCTGGTGCTGCTCGCCCCACTCAACGTGAAGTGGATAGTTCTTCACGATCCGGCTCTCGTCCCCCAAATACCGGCCGAACCTCTCGGCATGAGGACCGGTATAGCGATAGTCAAGGGTAAAAAAAAGGGGGAATGCTGCCTCCCCCCTAACTCTATCAGGCCTCAGCCTATGGGACTGATTCGGGCCTCGAGTCCCCCTCTGGGGATGGGGAGGCCCTGCGTCTGCACGAAATATCAAGACAATCAATAATAAGACAAATTTGTATTAAGAAATCAAGGTTAAACAAAAATTCAAGTGTGATATATACCTCCGGTGACTAGCGCACGAGCTTGGGCCCGGGCAGCAGCACGAGCGGGACGATAGTTCCTCCGGTGAGGAACAACCGGGGTCCCGGACCCGGACGCATCCCCTCCAACTATAAAATAAACATCGACGCTAAATTTCCATGAAGTTCATATTTATTCTATAGAGCATATGTAAAATGAATAAATATTTTAAATTTATTCATACTAACCTGCAGACGATGCGGAGAGTATGGAAGCGGCAGGAGTGGCCCCTGTGGAAGGTGTGGACGCACCACCTATAATTAGACAATTAAAAATAGATTATATAAGTAATTGCAAAAAGAATGTGTAGATCAATAATATAACGTTCTAAATCAATATGCATGCACTATAGGATATATAAACATACCCGCAGGTGCGGTGGTGTCACCACCTACAGCTAGACAATAATAAAAATTGCTAAGTAAGAGCAAAAGGAATGTGTGTATTTATGATATAGCATTCTAAATCAATATACATACACTATATGATATATAAACATACCTGGAAGAGCGGGGGTGGCCTCTGTCCCAGATGTGGACGCATCACCAACAACTAGACAATCAAACATTGACAATATAAGTAATTTTGACATAAACATGCATGAATATCTGTAATATTACATTCAAAATGGATATGCGTACAGTATACCTGGAGGTGTGGCCAAATCAACACGGAAGGAGGCATCCGAAGGGGTCTCCGATCTGGGTGCAAGACTGGCCCTCTGAAGCTCCCTACGGAGCTCTCCGGGCGGCAGAAGCGCTCTGCCTCTGCCTCTGCCTCTGCCGCGGCTGGAGCTCCTGCCGCCCCTCGCTGCTCCCGACATCGTCTACAAACCTAGATAAACGGTTCGTGGACGCATTAGACAATCATTAAAAGTATTGACTATATATGATCTAGAGCGTAAAATGTGAAGTAATAATATAACATTACTGATAACCTTTTTCGTTTCGTGGGCGCATCATACATATCTACTTGGATTTCATCGTCGATGTCATTTCTAACCCACGTAACTTCATGATCGGTCGAAGACAACCCGTCCTTCGAAACAGACGATCGGAGCACTTTAAGCTTTCTCTCTTCTTCGTCCTCATCGCTGTCCTCGTATTCTGGGACATCGTAGACATCTCTGGGTTTCCATCGGCATACAACACTCCACCCCGTATGCTTCAAACACTGTGAGTAGTATACTTGGAACGCTTGGTTCGGAAAGATAAACGGATCGTCCTGACCGTAAAATCGAAGTGTGTTCACACTGGTCAATCCATATTCATCTTTCCAAGTCCCAAGACTGCTTCTCCACCTGTCCGTATCGGTTCGCGGATCGTACCAAGTACACTGGAATATATAAAAGGGTTCTGATCGTCCGGGATAGTGGATGCCGAGTATACAATTTAAGTACCCATAGTAAATCACACCGTCCGATCCTACCGTCGCAATCCCACTATTCTGAGTGGTTCTAGATGTTTCTATGTCCTTAACTTCGAATTTGTATCCAAGAACACCAAATCCTTTGTAATATGCAACCTCCATACTAGAAAATTGAGCTAAACATCTTGAATCACTCTCAAATGATGCAGACAAGTTCGGATCGTGGATCTAACAAAACAAATTTTATGACAAAATACATAACGATACAAGTTTAGATTAAAACTGATAGCAATAAAATGTTATTCGAATAGCTTACATGATCTGTGACCCAATCACAAAAATTATCCTGATGGTATTTTTCCAAACGTTCTTCGTTCCAATCAGGATGCCCCTCACGTACCTCGTTAAAATGAGTTCTGTTTTCGACAAGTAATTGTGACATTAATATTATGTCATTTCATACACACACAAACACAGATATAACAATTAATCCAAAAGAACTTACTCTCTAATTTGTTCAAGATATGCGCAATTAAGCAAGATAAACCGGTATATCTTGTTGATAAACATAGTGTCTACCCTCTTATACTCGGCTTTACCATATGGCCCGTCTTGAATTCTTCGTGGTCGGTTAAGCCTTGTCTCAATGTTCTCGTCCAGATAGCGGGAACAAAATGTGGTTGCTTCATCAAGAAGATAACCTTGCATGATAGAACCCTCTGGTCGATTTTTATTGCGTATATACTTCTTAAGAGTGTAGAGGTACCTAATGAGAATATGTTGAATAAATAAATACGGGCATACATGACAACAATAAATTTATAAATTGCGCGAAACGAAAAATTACACGTACCTCTCGACGGGATACATCCATCGATATTGTACTGGTCCGGCAAACTTCGCCTCAGTTGCAAGATGAACCGTCAAGTGTATTATGATATCGAAAAATGACGGTGGGAAAATACGCTCAAACTTGCAAAGTATCAACGCAATAGAATTTTCTAGTTTATCCAGCGTCGCAACCTCCAGTGTTTTAGCACACAACTCCCTGAAAAAATAACATAGGTCGTTGATTACTAGACCAACCGAGTCGGGGAGAGAAGTCCTAAGGGCTAATGGAAGAAGGTGCTCCACGATAACATGGTGATCATGACTTTTCAGCCCATCGATCTTGCCCTTCACAATTTTTATTTTCTTGCTGAATGATCCTGAGAAACCTGTGGGGACTTTCAAATCATGCAACACCTGCAGGAATCTTTGCTTCTCCGGTTGTGACATATGATAAGCGGCATTGGGAAGTACAAACTTGCCCGGTTTACCCGCTACCGGTCTAGGGTGCAATTCACTTCTTATTCCCCACTCTTGTAGATCCATCCGAGCATTCATGTTGTCTTTCGATTTCCCGTCTTTACACAGAAGCAAGTTAAGTATGTGCTCTGATACTCCCTTCTCTATATGCATGACGTCCAGACAATGACGTACTGAATTTGTAGACCAGTACGGAAGCTCGAAGAAAATGCTTAACTTGTTCCAATATTGTGGTTTGACCTGTTTCGTCGGATCCATCCCGAAGGTCACGTTATTGTAACCATCTCATTTAGCAGTCACGTCCTCTCCGGATAATGGGGATGGAGGTCCAAGAAGCTCCTGATGACCATCAAAGTGAACCGTGTCTAACCTATAGGGGTGGTCTGGAGGCAGAAAACGTCGATGGCCGCAATAACAAACCTTCCTGCTAAAATTCAAAAATTTTGATGTTGTGTGTTCATAGCAATGAGGACATGCTTTGTGACCATGTACGGACCAACCTGATAGCATTCCATATGCAGGAAAGTCATTAATTGTCCACATTAAAGCCGCACGCAGTATGAAGGTTGTATTTGTGTTTGAATCATATGTCTCTACACCATCAATGAACAAAGTTTTCAGCTCCTCGATCAGAGGTCGGAGATAGACGTCGATATTGTTCCCCGGTGAGTTTGGTCCGTCGATAAGAAGAGGCATCATAAAGTATGATTGGTCCATAGCCAACCAAGGCGACAGATTATAAATTATCATTACAACGGGCCATGTACTGTGACTTCCAGCCATATAGTTGAATGGACAGAAGCCATCGGTAGCCAGTCTGAGCCGGACATTGCGAGGATCGCTACTGAATATTGCGTGCCTCCTATCGAAATCCTTCCATACCGGTGAATCTCTTGGATGGCTCATTTTTCCATTTTCGCTTGGAGGAGCACGGTGATGCCAAATCATTGCCTCGGCTGTTTTCTTGCACCTGAATACCCTCTGTAGCCTCTGTGTTATGGGAAAATATCGTGCTATCTTCACAGGTATATCAGGCTTCTTATCAGAATCTTTCGGCTTATACCTGGCCTCTCCGCATGTTGGACACTCTTTCAAATCTGAATTCTCTTTCCGGTACAACACGCAATTTTTAGGACATGCTTGAGTCTTCTCGCACTTTAGACCCAAATCAGACATCATTTTCTGGGCTTCGTACCAGCTTTCGGGCACATTATTTCCCGGAGGCATAGAATCTTTCAAGAACGAAAGAAGTATTGTGAATGACTTGTTGCTCCATCCATTTAGGCACTTAATCTGGAAAAGTTGGACGAACCATGAGAGGGTGGAATACTTCGCATTCTCATAAATTGGTTTCCTAACATCATTCATGAAATTTTCATATTTATCCGCACGCGGTCCTTGACCGGAAGGAATGTCATCTTCGGTACGAATAGATTCACCTAGGGCAGCCTCTACCATATCCTCCATTTCTTCTGATGGAAATAAATTTCCGTCTCCTGCCGTATTACCGAATTCTTCTTCTTCTCCTACCGCATTATCGTGTTCTCCTTCTTCTTCTACCGCAGTACTGCATTCTTCTCCTTCCCCGTGAAATTTCCAAGTTGAATAAAGTCTAGTAAACCCATGTTTTACAATATGAAGCTCTGCCAATTCTACCTTCTGCCAGTACTTATTGCCACATCTATCGCACGGACAGAGAATCTTCTCTATTGTGATCTTATTATGTGCGCGTGCAAATTCAAGGAAAGCAGCAACTCCTGCGACAAACTTAGATTGCATACGTTGTTTCCAATCCACATACATCCAGTCCTTAACTCTGACGTACTCATGGGCCATGTTAGACTAAATAACATATAAATTGTAGGTTATGCTGACTATATTGAGAAATATAAGAACGGGATAGTTACTGACAAAGGAGAAAATCCGTGTATATGCTTTGTGTGTGCGTTTGTCGTTGAAAAGAATAAATTATCGCACGTTATGTTAACCGATAGACGGGGACTAAGTGGCGCTTTTAGTTTCATATATGAGTATCGATGGGAATATGAAGGTTTCATATTATCATATATTGGTTTTAACCCGAACATCTCGAATCGCTCTCTAATTATGCGTTTGTATATATGTGTTCCGGCTGTCGGGGGTAGCCTTCTATCCCATTAAGAATGTATAGAGCGAACGCCCATCACTTGTGCTTTCAACCGTTTCGAGTAAATTTCGGCAGCACCTCCCCGCTGTTCTCCGAGTACACTGTAATAGAATAGATAATCATTTCAAAGCTGTGAAACAACGTTGAAATGAACATCTAATCTATCTTTGTACACGGAGAACCAGCGGAAAGGTACCGACGAAATATCTCGAAACGGATGAAAACACAAGTGAATGAAGGCGTTTGCTTTATACATTCTTAACTTGTCCACACGGAACAAATCTATGGGTTACCATACGATTGAATTTTCTCGTCGCGTAGACTATACGACGGTTGTTAGTATCGAGCTATACTGTCCGATATTTAACAACCTTCGTATAGTTCTAGGTTACGACGAGTATCGCACGTATGTTAACCGATAGACGGGGTCTAAGTGGCGCTTTTAGTTTCATATATGAGTATCGATGGGAATATGAAGGTTTCATATTATCATCGAGTATCATATATTGGTTTTAACCCGAACATCTCGAGTCGCTCTCTAATTATGCGTTTGTTGTGTATTCTTGTTGTATGTGTGTGTTCCGGCTGTCGGGGGTAGGCTTCTATCCCATTAAGAATGTATAGAGCGAACGCCCATCACTTGTGCTTTCAACCGTTTCGAGTAAATTTCGGCAGCACCTCCCCGCTGTTCTCCGAGTACACTGTAATAGAATAGATAATCATTTCAAAGCTGTGAAACAACGTTGAAATGAACATCTAATCTATCTTTGTACACGGAGAACCAGCGGAAAGGTACCGACGAAATATCTCGAAACGGATGAAAACACAAGTGAATGAAGGCGTTTGCTTTATACATTCTTAACTTGTCAACACGGGACAAATCTATGGGTTACCATACGATTGAATTTTCTCGTCGCGTAGACTACACGACGGTTGTTAGTATCGAGCTATACTGTCCGATATTTAACAATCTTCGTATAGTTCTAAGTCACGACGAGCATCGCACGTATGTTAACCGATAGACGGGGACTAAGTGGCGCTTTTAGTTTCATATATGAGTATCGATGGGAATATGAAGGTTTCATATTATCATCGAGTATCATATATTGGTTTTAACCTGAATATCTCGAGTCGCTCTCTAATTATACGTTTGTTGTGCATTCGTGTTGTATGTGTAACATGATTTTAAACCATTGAGATCAAGATTGATAGAACTGATCATCCTACATTGCAATAGCATTCATCAACCAAAAACTATTATTGCAATGGTATTCATCTATAACAATCAACAATTAAAACTACAAATGTAGGATACTGATATCATAAAGCGTTATACGCAACATTGATAGAACTGATAAATAAAAAAACGAAACACAAACCGTATCAAGATTTAACAACTTTGATTATGTCATATACGCGGGCCGATATTTTCATATTAGCCAATAGGCAAAAATAGATTGCGGTCTGGATATGGCATATTGGCAGATGTTACCTATATGCATACATGCATGTTGTCTCCCCATTTTTTCATAAATCAAACCAACTACATACATCAAACTAGTCCATGCCACCAATCGGAAACTCCACTATGTCTTTGAATTATTATTTTTCCAAATAGCATTGAGCTCCTATTGACATTGTCCCATCCAACAAATTTGTTATGCTTGCCTCGACCTTCATCTAGCTTTCACATGACATACATATTATATGAGTAATATAGTTATAAATTATGGTATTTTGTTGTCATCAATCCACCTAACCCTAACCCCAAGTTGCTCTCTGAAAGCATATAGAACCATCCCCCCTAGTCAAGCATAGCTTTTTCTGTGCAATTGTTCTCATTCTTAATTTCTCACATTCATTACTCTCTCATTTTCTTGTCAACAAATTTGTTGTGCAATTGTTCTCATTCTTAATTTCTCACATTCATTACTCTTTCATTTTCTTGTTTTTTTCTAACTCCCCACCACTTAACCCCAACCCAACCCCAGCCCAGCCCCAACCTAACCCTAACCCCAGCGTGGCCAGCTAAACCCCAACACCAACCCTAAGACAAACCCTAACCCCAGCTTACCCCAGCAGCAGCCGAACCCCAACCCTAACCCTACCCCGACCCCGACCCCGACCGCGACCGCGACCCCTGCCGAACCCCAACTCGCGCGCGCAACCCCAGACCCAGCCATGAACCCTAAGCCCAAAATAATCAAAAAATTCTTTAATTTACCTCAAGATTTACTCACCTGAACGGCTGCTGCTGGGGCTGGGGCGACGACCTGAACGGCGGTGGCGACGACCTGAACGGCTGCTGCTGGGGCTGGGGCGACGACCTGAACCGCGGTGGCGACGAGAACGGCGGTGGCGACGAGGAGAACGACGGTGGCGACGACGGCCTGGCGATTTGGGGATTTTTTTCGCGCGCGATCGAGAGAGAGAGAGAAAGTGAGCGTAGGCGATCGATCTGGACTTTTGTTAAATCGATATTTACTTGCCCCTACGGATATACCCGTAGGTCCTTTGTTTGCGGCTCCGTAGGGGCAAACACCAAATTAAGAATTAATATTTTTATTCTTGGACGTCTGTGCCCATAGGGGCAACCTTTTAGCCCTACGGATTAATCCGTAGGGCCAAGTTAAATCTGCCCCTACGGATTCCAATATCCGTAGGGGCAACCCCCTATTTTACTAGTGCGACAGTTTGTTTACCCAAAGAACTGGGTGGATTAGGGGTTTTAAACCTGAGAGATATGAACAAGGCTTTGTTAGCCAAATGGTGGTGGAAAATGCGTGACGACGACGAAGGCAAATGGAAAGATTTCATTACATAGAATTACCTGAGAAAAGGAGATTTAAGGGGAAAGCAGAAGAACACGGTATCTTGCTCAGGTTTTTGGGAGGAGTTTATAAGAATAAAAAAATCTTCTTCTCAGGGGTAAC
This sequence comes from Agapanthus africanus, assembly GCA_030015575.1. Taxonomy (NCBI): domain Eukaryota; kingdom Viridiplantae; phylum Streptophyta; class Magnoliopsida; order Asparagales; family Amaryllidaceae; genus Agapanthus; species Agapanthus africanus. The sequence goes on from CM057337.1 coordinate 721,824,963, forward strand.
GTTCACGATAGGAGATGAAAGCAAGATCAACTTCTGGAAAGACATTTGGTGTGGTGAGGTGTCGCTCCGATTTATATACTCTAAACTTTATGGTATAGAAAGTAATAGATACGCGAAGGTTGCGGAGGTGTGAAATGGACGGAAGTGGCGTCTAACCTTCAAACATACTCTGGGGGGCAAGAGAAAGATTTCAGTTAAGGGCACTAAAGCAATTTTTGGATGATTGGCGCCCAATTAGCCACAGTCGTGACCAACCGAAATGGAGGTGGAATTGTAATAACAAATTCTCGGTCAAGTCACCCTATAAGATCATCAACGGCGGGGGGAACTGGGAGGGCTTCTTGCAAAAATTTGGAAAGCAGAAGTTCCGAGCAGAATTAAGGTCTTCTGCTGGTTGGTGAGTAAAAAGGCGGTTTTAACTAGAGACAACCTACTTAAGCAGAAGTGGCAAGGGCCGTCAATATGTGAATTGTGCAAGAACTACGACGAAACCGGAGATCACCTGTTCATTTCTTGCAACTATGCTAGGGATGTCTGGTCTCACTTCTGTGCAAAGGAATAATATACACTTATTACCTACATCAATAGATGATGTTTGGAGAAATTGGCAGAGGCGACTAGGAGGGGTTACCAATAGAAGCAATTGGGATATCATCATAATAGGGATTACTTGAGGAATATGGAGAGAACGTAATGACAGAATTTTCAGGGGGAAAAATAATTGCACTGAAGCCAAGCTGTTGTTTACCGGATCTCTTCCATGCCTTTCAATTGGTAGTATTTGCTTGCAGACAAGTCAAAGCTCAAAATTAGAGAGATGGTCCCCGAGTTGGACAGGAACGCAGGGGAGGGGGCCGTCTTAGGCGGAGGAGGCAATGGGGAGGATGCCGAGATCGAGGAAGCCGCTTAAGTTGGGGGAGCGTTTCGCCGATTTGGAGGATGCGGCAATACTCTACCTGTGTGTGGCACAGGTTCTTTTTGGCTTTGACATGTATTCTAATTATGAATGTATACTCTAATTGGGATTTGGTGCCATTTGGATGTAAACATTAAAAGATTTTTAATGATACAGGATGGCTAATTATCCAGATTTTTTCTCCAATAAAAAAACAAACAAATAATAACATGAAAGGGATAAGCTATATAATAATAATAATACCAAAACGATACATATACCTTTAACATCCGGTGGAGGACACGTTTCATTGAACACCTGGCAAGTATGATGAATGAGAAAAGTATGGATCAGTTTCACAACCAAAATATTAGTTTCAAAAGGTTTCGGGGCTCAAACAAAACCTTACTTTTTTAACCACAAAAGGGGCGGAGCTTTACAAGGTTTCATGCCCTTAAGGGAAAAAAAAGTCAACAGTAATCAAAAGTTGATTTTGTTTTAACTTGGAACGAGATCCGGGTCAATTTTTATAAATATCAATAAACAAATAGAAAGGAAAAAGAAACCAAACTGCGGTTCAGTTATGCAGCCACAGTCTCTCTTTCTTTCTTCCGCGTTTTTATAGTCTTTGCATTTCTTTCTTCAAATTTCTTCATTCTAAATAGTATTAGTGATGGAGGTCCTTTTCGGGTCTCCTTCAGATGTTGTCTTCCGTCGATCTCCCGGTGGATCTTGGAGGTGATCTCCTGTTGTGTGTGGGTCTCAATGGGTTTTGAGGAGATTGGTGACTTTGAGGAGTGTAGCGCCGAGTACCTGCAAGGAAGTCCCGGGATGATTTGGTACCACCGAGGACCCTCCGACGATCAAGTTAGTACCAGATCCGAGCAGAGTAACGACTAAGTGGAGTCAAAAATGGCTTACTTGACCCCTCTGTGATGGGGGTTTATATAGTGGCGGCAGCACGCAGTAGCAGGCGCGAGAATCTCGCCGGCAGTTACGCTCCCGACGTCACGCCCGCGTAAAGAGCGGATCGCCCATTAATGGGGATCGCGACGGTGTGGAACGTGGGATGTTGCTGGCGGAGAATCAGCACCTGGCGAGATTTACGGAACGGCGGTTACGCCTGCGAATGGTGGAGCTGGTCGGTCGGAGAACTGAGGAAGATGACCTTGGCTGGACAGCTCGGGATGAGTGAGAGGGCCGAGGAGTCTTGGTCCCGTGGCAGCTTGGGACGAGCTGAGAGACCGAGTAGGCCAAATTTCAGGAGGCTCTGAGATGAGCCAGCTTGTGCTTGCAGGTCGGGTATGGAGGTGGTCTGGTCGACCCCCGTAGGCCCTTTCTTCTGAGTTCTGGGACACGTCATCTGCCACGTGTCCTGATCTTGAAGATCGTCAATATTGAGCATCAACAATTAGAAAATATCAAATGGGAGTAGTAGGAGATTTGACTAGTATATCTCCCATTTGAACATGCCAAGTATAGTTTTCAACGCTGAAGCTTTGTATATAAGGACTCCTTCATTTGTTGTTTAGATGAAGAGGATAGGAAATGGGAAGGAGAAGGAGAGAATCTGGAGCACACGCCAATATGGATCATTGCTTTGGTTTGCTCCGTGATTGTGTTGATCTCTCTCGTTGCCGAAAGGCTCCTCCAATATCTTGGCAATGTACACATTCTTCTTCTTGCATTTCTTCTCAATATTATCGGATGGTGTTTGATGGAGCTTCGGATCTCCTTCAAATGTTGTCCTCCGTCGATCCTGTGATGGCGATCTTTGACTGCTGAGATTTGATTTTGAGAGTTGTTGAGTGTGGATCTCAATAGGTTGGTGTTGGATGTCGAGCTACTTGCAAAGAAGTTCCGGGGTGGGTAACCGCCGTAGGACCCTCCGACGATCAAGTTAGAGCCGAGTTATAGGTACAGAGTAGCGGCGTATTGAAATAAATTCGAGTTACCTGAGTCGTCTGAAAAAGGTTTATATAGGGGTCGCGTGGAGCGAGCGGGCACGAGATCATTTCCGTCAGTTACACCCCAGCGTTATCCTCGCCTTGAATGGCAGGATGCGCTAGCGTGGGACGCGGATTGTGGGAGACGGATATCTCGCCCTGACGATATACGCGGAGCCGTTGCGGGACGCATGAGATCCTCGCTCTTGATTGATCGGGGGAAGCCGAGAAAGCTCGGCATGTCAGGAGCTCGGAGACAAGCCGGGAGGCCGAGGAAGCTCGGCATGTCGGGAGCTTGGAGACAAGCCGGGAGACCGAGAAAGCTTGGCATGTCGGGAGCTCGGAGACGAGCCGAGGAAGCTCGGCATGTCAGACGGCTCGAAGACGAGCCGGGTGGCCAAGGAAGCTTGGCATGCCAGACGGCTCAGAGACGAGCAAGGTGGCCGAGGAACCTCGGCATTTCAGACGGCTCGGAGACGAGCAAGGAGACCGAGGAAGCTCGGAGATGAGCTGTTGGTATTTTCCTGGGTGAAAGTGAAATATATTCAGAGGGGTCTCCGAAATGTCGGATACGTTCCTCGAGAAGAGGATCCTAAGGAATCCCCCCTAATGCAACTCATTTATTCCACCTCCGTAGCCTTCATGACACGTCATCCACCACATGTTGTAATCTGAAGAGATACCACTTATGAGCATCATCATTAGCCTCCCACTCTCGTTCCGATCTATTCATGGGTCGAGTCGAGAGTGGCCTGCTCGGTTTTTTTTGCTCATTTTGGCGCCAAGACTCATAATGTGGATCGCCCGGAAACGTCAAGACGTTTGGGGGTTGCACTGTTTCGATCTTTAGGCCCACGTGTCACCTCGTCGTACACTTGAATCTTCACGCGTATCCTTGATGGCGTCAGCGGATCAATGAAATGATAGTGCTTTAAAGAGGGGGCCGTTTCAACAGCCAGTTGGGATACGGGCCACGTGTCGGTCATCGGTTGGCAGAAGTGACAGGCTGTCTTTGACTCCTGCAGTTGAAAAGACGTTCCCAATGACCGATTGCCATATTGAGCCCCGCTGGTTGCTGGGCGTGACATTTCGTTTTGGCGAGAATCAATCGAGGCCGTAGGATGTTCTCCTTTGGAGTGTATAAATAGAAGAGGACCATCCTAAGGCTGACAATTTACTCAAATTCTCTTTCATTGTTGAAAATTGCCCGGCGCTCCTTCCTTTAGATCGGATCCTCTGTTGATTTCTCCTCGGTGAGTCATTTCTTTTGAATCAGGTTCGATGTCTTCATCTGAGGAGTCCGTAGAGGTAGTAAGGTTAGAGTCGGACGATGAGGCACCCGTTGTTGGGGCCGAGTCCAGTGGGTCTTCCTCCTTTTCGGCTTCAGATAGCCAAGAGGGTTCTTCTTCTTTTTCGTTCTCTGTGTCAGGTTCACCCCTAGAGTCAGGGTCGCCCCTGTTACACGCCGTCGGGCGGCGACAAGGGCCCCCAAGGTGCGCGTCAGGAAAACCCGCGATGCGCTCTCCGTTTTGAAGAGTCTGGACGAGCTTTCCGAAATTCGGGCTTGATTCCACATCCCCTCTAACTATTCCTTCCGTTTAGCTAAAGAGGGCGAGCGGGCAGACCAGGTGCAGGGCAAGGAGATTTCCCTGTATTTGGAAGCGTTTCGGATAGGAATGCGTCTGCCCTTCCCAACTAGGGTCTGCGGGGTGCTTCTTTGCTTTCATCTCGCCCCGGTCCAGCTAGCTCCGAACTCGTGGAGAATTCTCCTCAGGTTACTGGTCCGGTTAAAACTTGAAAATATCGCTTTTAGCTTGACTCTCCTTGTCTCTTTCCTTTGTTATAAGAATCATCCCGGCACCAGTAAGGATGAGCCAAGCTGGGTGTATTTCTCGTTCAAAAATCGTAAGGGTGGAGTGGCCGGGTCGGAGGCAGTAGCCGTCCCTTCTTCCATCCATGAATGGAAGGAGAAGTTTATATTCGTCGGGCCGCCTGAGGGCGAGAATTGGCCAGTGCCTACACAGTCGGACAGGGCCGACTGCCCGAAGGCAAAGCGATCAACTTCTCCCGAAGCGAGGGTGATGTCCTAGTGGGGGCTGATCCAACGGGCGGATGTCCTGCTATCCGAGCAGGCACTGAGCTGGGCTGGGCTCAGTCGTGCGCGTTTCTTGGGTAAGTTAGGGCCTTCGACGATCTGTTTAGACTTTGTCAAATTTCCTTAATTGTTTTTGTGTTGCTAACCCCCTTTGTTTGTGTGTTCCCTTTTTGCGGAGCCCATGGACCGAGCGAAAATCCTAGCCGCCTTGGCCGTCAAGACCCAGGGAAAGAAGGCCGGGAGTGCAATCTCGTCCTGACCTGGTGCGAGTTCGGCCCCGAGGCTAACTCCACCATCTAAGCCCTCCGCCGCTTCCCAAGCTCCAGAAGAACGCCGTGGGGGGAGCCATAAGCACTCGCAGGACCCGGCGTCCCGGGCGTGAGAAGAGGAGAAGGGAGAGGCTGAGCCTGCTGAGGGCACCCTCAAGAGGCAAAAGCAAACGGTCTCCCGGCCACCTTCTTCCGGGACCACAGTGCAGGAAGGAGACTTCTGCATTGAGGTTCCCTCTAGGCTCTCAGTTGCCGACAGCCCACTTTTTAACATGGAGCAGGAGGCCGGGGTTAAAATATCCCGGGAGACTATGAAGGCCCAGGTGGCCGCCATAGCCTAAGAGGCGGTTCAGGTAGGTTCTTGACTTTTCTCAGTAATTATTTTAAGTCTTATTTCCTCGGTTTGAGCTTTTTAACCCGTTTGTTGCTTTTCTCAGGTCCTCCACCACTGCGCACTCCTCATCGCTATGGAGTCCGAGGAGGTAGCTCGGCCCTGAAAAAGGCGGGTAAGTCCTCCAAGATGGAGGAGGAACTCCGCCTCCAACTGTGGCAAGAAAAGGAGAAGGCCGCTCTCCTCGACACTCGTCTGGTAGCCGAGGAGCTGACGAACTCCAAGCTGAAGGAGTCTCATCGGCTTCTGGACGAGTCCAACCGGATTATTCAAGCCAAGCTGGAGGAGGTAAACGACTTCTATCACTCGATGAAGAAGTCGAGGGATGCCCTCAAGAGAGATGTCCGGGTGGTTTTGGATGCGGTGAAGCTCACCGAGTGCCGTACGGTAAAGGCCGTGGAGGTGTACAAGGCGTCGGAGTAGTTCTACGCCGATCTCGCCGAATCCACAGCCGTCGTGTTGCACAACGCCCTCGATGCCATCAAGGAGTCTTCGCCGGAGTTCGATATCAGCGAGCTCCGCGCTAAATACCCCCTGGCCGAGGAGGTGCCGCAGAGGGAAGTTGCCGGGGCGGTCGCCGGGGGTGAGGCTGCCAGTGGAAGCGCCGACCTAGAGGTCACAGTTTTGGTCCCCGACGCTGGCGTCGAGCAGGGCGAGATCTTTTCCGAGCGGACGGTCTGAGCTTTCCTCCCTTGGGATTTTTTCTTTTTCAGAATTTTGTAAGGCTCCGGACATTTTTGTAAGGCCGAGGAGCCCAGAATCCCTTATATTTATAAAGTTCACATTTTTCATCTTTGTCCAAATGTCTGCTCATTGTACAAGTGCCTATAGCTCGTATAATTTTGTTCGAACCTTCATTCTGCAAGTACTTTTATCTCATAGGTCTTTACATCTCGCAAGTACTTATTAGCTCGTAGGTCTATCCTTCCCGCACTTGTCGACTGTTCATCGAGTAGATTCGAAGTGTCGGAAGGTCGGTATCCTCCATTTCTCCGGAGTTGAGGTGGCTGTCGCGTGTCGATGGCCAAGCATAGGAAGGTCGGTATCTTCCTTTCTACTCAGCTGCCTCATGGTGATGACTTTGATCCACAGCGTTGTTGGGCAGGAAGCTACCCGCTGCGAATGGACCGAGCCGTAAGCTGCTCGGCCGCCTCGTGAGGAGAGCTTTCGATCCACAACGTAAGTTGGGCAGGAAGCTACCCGCTGCGGATGGACCGAGCAGGAAGCTGCAGGGTGGCCTCATGATGAGGGCTTTTGATCCACAGCGTAAGTTGGACAGGAAGCTGCCCGCTGTGGATGGACCGAGCAGGAAGCTGCTCGGTGGCCTTGTGAGGAGGACTTTTGATCTACAGCGTTGCTGGGCAGGAAGCTACCCACTGAGGATGGACCAAGTAGGAAGCTACTCGGTGGCCTTGTGAGGAGGGCTTTCGATCCACAGCGTACTTGGGCAGGAAGCTACCCGCTGAGGATGGATCGAGCAGGAAGCTACTCGGCCGTCTCGCAAGAAAGGCTTTTGATCCACATTATAAGTTGGGCAGAAAGCTACCCGCTGAGGATAGACCGAGCAGTAAGCTACCCGATGGCCTCGTGAGGAGGGCTTTTGATCCACAGCGTAAGTTGGGCAGGAAGCTGTCCACTGCGGATGGACCGAGCAGGAAGCTGCTCGGCCGCCTCGCGAGGAGGGCTTTTGACCCACAACGTAAGTGGACAGGAAGCTGCCTGCTGAGAATGGACCGAACAGGAAGCTATTCGATGGCCTCGTGAGGAGGGCTTTTGATCCACAGTGTAAGTTGAGCAGGAAGCTGCCCGCTGCAGATGGACCGAGCAGGAAGCTGCTCGGTGGCCTCGTAAGGAGGGCTTTCTAGACTGCCTTATGCCTTCGTGGGGTATCGTTTAACCTTCCATGGTCCGCATTGGCGGGAGTAAGGGCGTCATTCAACCTTCCGTGGGTCGCACAGCCACTCGTGAAGACCGGCATGGCCAACACGTGGCAGTTCTATATCGGGAAATTGAGACATCCCGTGATTCGTGTTGCTGCACGAGTAAATTTAGATCGATGGAAGATTTTTGTTAAGGCTATAAATAGCGAAGGCATATTGGTTTCATTCTAGCATTGTGTTTCTGAAGATGGCCGGACACATTTTTACCATCGGGGAGATTGTCTCTCGAGACGACGTGTACCTTTACAGCCTCGATCGCTCCAAGTAGACGTATGAGATGGTGATAGACCGCGTGGAGGGCCACTTTGGACGCCTACTTTCCCGGTGATTTGCTCTCCTCCAAGTGCTCATTTACGTGATCTGGAGGATGTCCCGGGTTTGCACAACGTCCTGTTTCCACAGCTGAGGGACAAGGTGCTTGACAAGGTGCACACGCTCTACCATATCGGTCTGATCTCGAAGAGCAGAAGGGAACGATCAGTGGGTCTTCTTCTGGAGTGTTTCCAGAAAAGGCTGCATTGCCTCTTGTCCGGCGGATGGGGTCCCCGCGCTTTCGTGGACTTTAGGGTCTGCGGGCACCGTCAGAGGGAGCGGGCTGAGGATGCTCGGGCTCGGCTGGAAGAGATTTCCTCGGAGTACTATCAACAGTGATTCCTTGATCTTCGCCCCCCTCTGTTGTAATTATTGTAACGCTGGGGAGCCCATAATACCCCTTCGAAAATAAATCAGGATTTTGGCAGTAGTGTGCTGTCTCTTTTGTTTTCTTCGTGCATTCTATAGACTTAACTAAACGCCAACAGGAATTATATTATTTCAAAAGAGGATACAATTTTTTTACTTATACAACTTGAGCTTTTCAGCGTTGTAAGGCCGGGGAAAGTTATGCCCCCTGGCGTCTTTCAGGCAGTACACTCCATCGGGCAAAACCTCTATGACGAAGAATGGTCTGTCCCACTTCGGGGAGAATTTATGTAGTCTCCCTTGGTCCATGAACTCGTTTCTTCGTAAGATCAAATCTCCCATCAATGCTTCCACCGGGGATCCTCGGACTTCCTTTTGGTTGTCGCGCGTATCAAAAGACCCGTGGAAATCACACGCATCTTCAAAATCGTCGCCCATTTCTCCGGCAGGTGACGTGGAGGCAAGACAAATCTTAGCGATTTGCTGGTTCCCGTAGGCCCGGCCTATCCCCCTTGATCCAAAGGGAATTTGATCATGAGGTGATAAGTCGAGATTTGAGCCCGAAGGGCGTTTAAGGTTGGACGACCCAGAAGGATGTTATAGGATGAAGGGACTTTAGCAACAATGAATTTCACCGATATGGTCCTCGTATGGCCTGCTTTTCCAATGTTGAGGAGGAGGGTGACCGCTCTTTCAGCCAGGATGGAGTGGTTGGTAAACCCAGAGAGAACGTAGGAGGTCGGATGGTCCTAGCCCCATACGCTGGAAACGGTCATAGAAGAGAATGTCTGCCGAGCTCCCGGAATCGACCAATATTCTCTGTACCCGTAACGATGGACCCGGGCCGCTATCACGAGAGGGTCGTTATGAGGTAGGGATATACCATGGAGGTCTTCATCGGTGAAGATGATAGGCTCGTCCTTCCTACACTTCTTCTGAGGTGGATCGCCTACACCCTCGACCAGGAGGAGGCAGTGGATTCCGCCAGCTTCCCGAGCAGGATCCGACATAATGACCATGTTTTGCCCGATTGTTAACTCCCCGGTAGGGGGCTGGTTCTCTTGCTCCCGTTCTGCCTGCCGCTTGTCCAGCAAGTACTTCGCCAGATGGTCGGAGCGGATCAACTCCTCGATGTAGTCATGGAGTTGTTTGCAGTTTTCGGTCGGGTGGCCCTGTGACTTGTGGAAGGCGCAGTACGGGCCCTGTAGATGCTTGCTCACCCTCTGGGTAACTGGTGGGAGCTTGAAGAAACTCTCACCCTTAGCCTCCTCCAGCAGCTCGGTCTGGGAGATGTTAAGAGGAGTGTACTCCTGGAACTTCGGGGTGTAAGGTTTTGGTCGGTCGACTCTCTTTTTCTCTTCTCTACCCCGCTTCTTTTGGTCGGTTTGGTCACCCCTGGGCAGATTTGAGTTCACCTCCAACTCAAGTTGGATCTCCCGCTCGGTCCAGGCTTTTACTACGGCCATAGTCTTAGGTTGCACTAATACAAAAGAGCGGAGCCACTCTTTGTGCCTAAGATTCGACCTCAGCGCGGTGATAACTGTTTCATCGCGGTGCTCGGGGACCTCCAGGAGAGTGTTGTAGAAATGAATGATATATCCTTTGAAGGATTCTTTGTCTTCGCTCTTAAGGGTGAACAGTTAGTCGACCGTCCTTTTCTGTCGTCGATTCCCGACGAAGTGACCGAGAAATTGGGTGGCCAGCTCGTCGAAGGTCGAGATGGAGCGTGGCGTAAGTTCTCGAAACCAGTCCCGGCCAGCCCGAATGAGGGTGGTGGGGAAAGCTCGGCACTAAGCCGCGTCGGAGTTATCCTGGAAGCTCATGCCCACCGAAAATGCGTCTAGATGGTCCTTCGGGTCGGATTTCCCGTCGAAAAGGGCCACTTTTGGCTGCTTATTCCTGGATGAGATCTGCTCGGCTAGCAGCTCCTCTGTGAAGGGCTTCGTCAGTGAGTCGGTGGAGTACCTGGCCCTTTCACCGAACGTGTAGCTATCCCTTCGTATGCTTTCGATCTTCTTCCCGAGGGCTTTAAGACGGTGGTGGTACCCCGAGGATTCTGCACAGTCGGAGTGGTGGCTACCCCCACTCCGGGCTGTGCGATGGTGTGGTTTCAATTTTGCTCTATCAAGTGCCTCAAATCTTCGGGTGAGCCCCTTCTCGAGCAGTTTCTGCGCTCGTCGTTCAAACGGTCCCGACAAGAGTGGGGGCGTCAGTCGTGTCTGGAAACAGGTGAGCTGACCGACACCTCCACAGGGGGAGAGAACGCGCGACGGGCATCGGAGCGACGGCCCAGTCTTCCCTGGGATCATGGCGTAGAGCTATTCGACGCCCAGCGGGTCATGGAATCAATCGCCGTATGCAGGTAAAGGTGGCCAGAGTCGGCCCGCCGGCGCTCGGTGGCGCTGTGATGAGGGTGAGGGAGATCGAGGGCTCGAGTGTGCACGTCCGTCCTTCGGCGGACATCGTTATCCCGGGGAGGGGGAGCCACGGTCTGGTGGATAGGGCCCGCCGCTTGAATGCGGACAAGGGCATCCACCAGCGATGTGAGCCTGTCTATCCGGACGGATAAGACGTGGATGGTATTGGGAGGAGGAGACGAGCCGCTCCCGCCTCCATTATGGCGGCTCGTATTTGGACCGTCGCGGTTGTCGCTCGCCATCGGGTCGAGGGCGGAAGATCAACTTTTATGGTGGAACAAAAAACAAGTCTTTTGTTTCCCACAGAAGGTGCCAACTGATGGAGCTTCGGATCTTCTTCATATATTGTCCTCCGTTAATCCTGTGATGGCGGTCTTTGATGGCTGGGATTTGGTTTTGAGAGTTGTTGAGTATGGATCTCAATGGTTGGTGTTGGACGCCGAGCTACCTGCAAAGAAGTCTCGGTGTAGGTAACCACCGTAGGACTCTCTGACAATCAAGTTAAAGCCGACCGTTATAGTCAAAGTCAGCAACTTTTAGTACAAGTTACCCAGGAGAAATATTGGTCTAACTTGATGGGAATGGAAACCAGAAACCAGAAGCACGGCCGGGGTCTTCGTGGGCCGAGCGCTTTTCAAGCGCTTAGCTTCTGTGCTAGCGGGGATAGACAATGATCCTTTGGTAAGGTTCAACTTTCATAGTAAAAGGGTCGGAAGTAAGTAGTTCGCTTTTGGATTTCGGGTCCAAAACCCAAGAAGAGGGAAAGGCGGGAATGAAAGAGGGATTGTCCGAGCTCAAAGGCAAAGAGATCTATTTCAATAAAGTAAAACGTAGGCCGTCATTCCGAGGCCAAAATGCGGAAACAAAAACTTTTTCAAACTAGAAACCGGCGCTATCGTATGCTTAAAACTCGGATCGAACCATTAACCTACAACTAGCTATCTAAAAAAGGGATAGAAAGGCTATACTGATCGATCCGTGTCCTTCGGTCTTTGGCCACCATCCCAAGCTCCTCGCGGCATCTTCGGTCTCGATCTCCTCGTCGGAAAATGCACTACATCTACGAGTCTTTTTACAGGCTCCCGCTTCATCCGAAGCAACTCAGGCACGAAGTGTGCTAGCCGACGTGTCCAAGGTGTTGTAGAGAATGTTTGTGATCACCTTGTCTCTTGCATACATGGCTTGGATGGAGGTTAGAGGTGTTGCCATTGATGGAGATAATGAGCTAGAGGAGGAAGAAGAAGAAGAAGCTTTCTTTTCTTTTCTTTTTGCTTTTTGTGATGATCAAATGAGAGTGAGAGAGTTTTATGAAAATAATACAAGACAAAAAACTTAACTCATGGCAGCCCCTCTCTTTCTCCTCCTCTCATATCAACCCAAAAACATCACATAATGTGACAATAACACATAAAAAGAGACCATGAGTCACTAATGTGTCCATGTCACATTTAATGCATGTCATGATGAATTCTAGCTTATTATTTCCACCATCCAAATATTAATCCAAATGTTTGGTCCAACAAAAAGATCCGGCAACATCTAAAGTAAACTCGTGACGGATCACAAGGATACCCCTCACCTGTATATACATACCTGCATCCGCATTCCGACTGAATTCAAATGCGATGAGACTAAAGTAATCCAACAAATCTAATAATAGGATCCAGCTTAAACCAAAGCCCACTAGTATGATCCGTCCGATCATGATCCGTGCAATACCGCACGTATAAGATCGAACCCTGCCATATATCATACGGCCTCTACAACGTTTCGCCCGAAACTTAAGAAACTGTTTGTAGGGGACTCTAAAGACTCGTCAATACTTTAGCTATGGATTTAACCACTAGCACATCAGAGGTATTAGCCGTACATAACGGGCTACCAGGTATTGACCAAAAGGGTGGTCGATGAGCGAACTCATCCTGACACCCTACTGTGCCTGTCAGTGACAATATCCGTACAGTCCGGTCCGTTCGTCTATGAGCATCGCATGTCGGGCCTAAGGGGTGGTGAAAGTCAGACCCCCAAAAGTGGTACAAATCATGTCGGAGTGTAGCCCAGAACACCCTGAGATACTACTGGAATACCTACCAGTAAATCTCCTGCCTTGGCCAATGACTTCGTGTAATGGCTCTCCTAGACACAGCACGACCTCACCCCCAATACCGGGAGAGACGAACCCCTGCCGATCCGCTCACTGCCTCCATATGGCTTGGGACTGTACCCAACTAAAACCTGTTTGCACGACTCCTTTGAGCCGTGGTAGGGTAGTAATCAAAGCACAGTGGGAACTCACACGAGATAAATGACGATCTTAGGTCGATGAACTAACCTGTACACATGTCACCAGGAAACTGCTATCTGACGTCAGGTATAATACCAACTAGCATGCTCCCGACGAGTCCTGTCCGATGTACTCATAACCCAATGAGCACCTGTATACATCTTAGGTGAACCAACTGACACCAATGGCTTGTGAGACCGGCCACCGCCCCTCGTCGGGGTCTCGACTGTATACACTAGTCTACTAATGGAGTATCGAAGCCCAATCTCGAAACTCCCACGACTAGGGACCTTTTAAGGATGTGCTTATAGACCCCAGCTCCCACGTATATGATCGCCATCATACTGCTGGCAATCAAGCAAGAATCCTAAGGGCTCTATCAATGTGTAATAGCGACCTGTAAGGTCACCTAAAGCAGTACACGATGATAAAGACAAACCATGGTAGCATACTACTCTCTATCAACGTGTAATAGTGAACTACAATGTCACCTAAAACATGTACACGATGATAAAGACAAACCAGATAGTATACAATCATCCTGAGTAAGATTGTCCTACCGGCATAGGTCCTCCCTCAATCATTGCAATCACGTGCCTGCGATCCAATAATTAACTCTGAGGGCACTATATCCAACAATCTCCCACTTGCACTCAAAGCTAATTATTGCGATGTCGCATACTCACAGCCCGTGTGATACCGAACACCCAACTCCTCTACTAATCAGTCTCACAAAGCCCGTTTGCGAAACTATTGCGTTCGAGAAATAGCCTCAGCTAGTGGATCCGCCCTGATGTTTCTTTCTGTGTCTCTCTTTTTCTCAAGTTCGCGGAGAAACCCATCTCCCGAAATGAGCAATACCTATCTTAGAATATGTCTGGATATCTGATGGGACCTAGTTCATAAATGAACTCCAAATCCAAACTTCTTAGACTGTATCGTCAACTGAAACCAATCAGTATCCTGCGCTATGCCTCCCTCAGTATCCGCTTGGACCACCTGTCCAAAATACTGCCCCTCGTCAGAGGGAAAACTATAACTCTGACAGCCACTCTGTCATCCAGGTCACCTTGGAAGCCTGGAATGATAACCGTCTCCCGAAAGAGGCTACTGTTATCAAATACCTAGAGCATCCACTTATGTTCTAAAACCGCTTCCGAATGTTTCTCCAGGATTGGATTAATATCAACTTATTGCATCTGGTGCAAAAACAATATCTGGTGTGGTACTTGACATCTCATGATTGACTCAATTGCCTAAGCAAGTGATCCGCCAATCATGCACATTCCTTTCCCCTTTAGTCTGTAAAACACCTTTAGAGAGGGTGACTCCATCACCTGCAGGTACACTACCATGCCAGGAGTCGTCCATTCTAAAACGCCTTTAGAATGCTGTCTAAGTACCCAGATTGGGAAACTACCCAAATCTAGATCTAAAACTATAGATCTAGTAACCAGAATATCTGATATAATATCCATATCCTATGTGGAGAAACCACCGTGTGACAACCAAAGTATAACTGGTTGTAGTATAGGAATTTTACTTCCTATTCTGTGTATGTCATCCAAATATCAGGACATCACACCCTACTACCTTCTTAACAGATCCATCCCCTATTCTGATGAAGTCAAACCTATGACTGTCACGTCAGAAATAGATGATCTATCTCCGCTATATCTGCTTTAGTCTATAAATAGACATAAGCTACTTGTCCATTATGCTTCCGCTGCTCCCACTGACTACGATAACCCTCTGGCAGAGTCATATACACGTATACTTCTAAAGCCAGTTCAGAACGACGCTATACTCATCCTCCCGCCGGGTCTCATAGCCTGGAACAACAGCAATGTCAAGTCCGGGTAAACAAGAACCTCCCTGTCACCGTCCTTGAGGCTACCGGAGTACCTCTCGGGCGCCTGAGGTTACCCACCATATCTGCGAAGTGGCCAATGGAATGTCAAACCAGATTGAATCTTTAGGTTCTCATCAAATTTCCAGTAATCGTTTGTGGTTCTAGAATCACTTCCAGTTCTACCATACTCCCACTACTGTTTTCTGAAAAAATCCATTTTACTAAAACTATGGCGAGTCAAGAACAATATCACTATTGATCTTCCAGATGGTAGAAAGTCAACCCTCGTCATAGCCCGGGTCAACCCACAAACAGCCATTACAGAAACGTGCCTTGAGTTATCCAGAGTCTGGTTTTAAGCATAAGACGGATAACTCCCCGTACCTTAACATTGTTAAGATATGAACTATCCTATATCCAATATAGAAACAGAGGCACTGATTTAATTGGAACCAGATTCAAATCATGCAGCTGTCCTTAGTGCATGTCAACTAAATGGAGAGAGGCCGATCAGCATTACTCAACTTAGGAGTACTTCCAATTATGAGTAACCTGAAAGAGAAGCAAGTTCTCTTAATCATTACTATTAATTGAATACCATACACAAGTATCTACATCTTCGATCACCTTGAAGAATCCTGATACTTGCAGCGCCTGGTTCTCTACTTTATTCTTATACCTATAACTTCTCAAAACTTGGACTTTGCATTTCTACGAAACACATGTCTAAGAACTAGAGAAGTCATAAGTAAACAGAATATAGTACGAGTACCAACCCCTCTGTCCTCATGGACACTGAACAATATACAATACTCTGTATAAGTCCCATGAGTCTAATAACTCATTCCCTTGTGTGTCGTAGGTTGAAAATTGTACTTATGGTTAAGAAGAATTACACCGCTGTTTTAATGCTCCTTACCTAACCATCCACTGATATAGGTAAATGCCATAGACATAATTTCAAAAAGTTATATCTCACTTTATAAAAATAAACGTACAGATATATCAATTTGAAATTGGTGCATGACAACGGATATTCAAAACCAAATATTTGCCGTCCAGCAAACAACCCAGGAGATTTCCTCAAATATCACCAATTACAACGAATCCCGATATAATGAGAATGATCACCCAATTCCCAATAACTTACTCCCACTCATCATCTGTAAAACCATACAGATGTGAGAATCAAACCTGGTAAATACATACCCTGGAGTAAGGGTCTAATTGGGAAATCAGTTTTCTATTAACAATACACAGTGAAACTGAAACATATAAATGTTTCGAAGGGGTATCTAGGTATTCTTAGTAATGCCTCTTCCACTAGCAGATTCACAACTGTAACCGTATATTTCTTTGCCATCTCTCCAAATCCCTCTTTAGTCATTACCTTCTGTACACCCCTTTAGGCCAAATGGTTTTCTTCCTTCCCTACCATTCGGCACCAGCCTATGGTTTGGAAGAAGACTATCCAATAAGCATAATGGGTGTACTCTCCTAATCCTAGGAGTACTCGTAATCTGAGAGAAGGTGAAGATAAAAGACAACCGAATAAACCTTATTCCTATTTCTCCTAAACCAGAATCTATTCCCGAACTAGAACAAGTTCCTTCGAGTTCGTATATAACCATACGATGGAGTATCCAATAAACTGTGGATCTTCGTAGTGATACGGAGTATTCTGGAGAAATACAAAGGTGATGTAGGATTGGCGAGGAAATACTTGGTTTGGTCGTGAATAGCAGTCGCAATTTACTTTGCCCTCTTTCTAATCCCTTTATTTGTCTTTACTTAATACCTTCTGTACACCTTCGTTAGGCTAATTGGTTTTCTTCATTCCCTACCGTTCGACACCTGCCTATGGTTTGGAAGAAGACTATCCAATTAGCGTAATAGGTGTACTGTCCTAATCCAAGGAGTACTCGTAACCTGAGAGAAGGTAAAAGGAAAAGACAACTGAATAGTCCTATTTATTTTCTCCAGAACCGGAAACCATCCTCGAATCTGGAACAAGTTCCTTCGAGTTCGTATATAACCATACGATAGTTTTATCCAATGGAAGTGGATGTTTGTAGTAATACGGGGTGTTCTGGAGAAAATGGTAAAAGTAGGAGTGGCAATGAGGTTTGCAACTCTGACAATCCAAAACCAGAGTTTTAAGAAAGTTCGGTCAACTTGGTCACTGAGTCATAGTCTAGGGTCGGGCCATGGTCGCTGCCAAAGAGAGAGAGAAAAGAAACACTCTGCGTGCACTCTAACCTAAATCAGAATGGTTATCACTTTATCTAATTAGGAAACCTCCCACTGTAATCTCAAATTCTCCTCCAAACCTGAAAGAAGAATTAGTCGGGATCACCCGAGGAGTAAACCAACTCATCAGTGGGAGTCGGGATCCAACTATCATCGCATGATAACGTGATGGAATCCACTCATGTTATCACACTCCAGAAGGTATGCGCATATCTGGCAAGTTTCAGTTTCTTTAGAAACTCCCGATGTGATTTTTACCCCATGTTCTTATGATCTTGACGAAAGCCAACATATCATAAGTCACATGTCAAGTTCTACCCGTCATTGTCCAGGTTAATTTGAACCCACCCGTACATACCCTTGACGAAGGCCAAAATAGTAGTATGACTGTCCCAAACCAACGCATCTATCTATGCAGCAGAAAAGTAACAATTAGCTACCATACACTATGCCTTGACGAAGGCCAACATACATAGCATGAATACTAAGTGCTACCTCTCTGAAATGACGGAGGGCTACGAATGTTTTTTGGCGAAAAACCTTTAACGTAATGAACTTGATATCGTTGAAGGAACCGGATAGCTTTTTATAAAAATATAGTGACGAAAACCTTTTCTAAAGAGGTCACTCCCGGTGAAGGGATCTCGGCTCTTTCCCCGTAGAATGAGGTGCAGGATATTCCAACTGAATACCACGATGCAAAGCAAAAATAATCGACTATAGTGAAGTTATTACCCTGACGCAAACTTCTGTCCAAGGGGTCACTCCCGGTGAAGGGATCTCGGCCCTTGCCTCGTCGACTGAGGTATTGGATATTCATAACCAAATACCACTGTGCAAAACAAAATAGAACGTCCTTGCAATAACAGCTTTTTTGAAAAATGTTCCAACAACATCAGAATAGGTTTGTTTAGCTTGCATTGATCCGCATCAATGCAGTCCCATCAATTAATCACACCACAAAAGAACGAAAATATGATGTACGTATATGCCATCCGTATTCGCCACTCGGTCCCGTCATCACCCGTTAGGTTACTTAACTAACGACAGAGCGGGGACTGGACTAGCGCGGGTGTAAAACATATTCAACATCTACTAGTATATATATCAATATATAATAATCGCTCCACGCGTGATAAAATGCAACATCACAGAGAGGTAATAAGCATCACAGAATAATACAGATAATCTGGGATCCCCGGGTTTCATAGAGCCGCTACTGAAACCCGACGTTCCCCTGGTCGTGTGGATAGCCTGTGCAATGAAATCCTAGACCCCTACGGGCGCGGCAAGTTACCCGCCAAAACCTGAAGCGAGGCAGCCCCCTTCAACAACGTGAATGGACCATCCAGCACTTCACGGAATCCGGTAACTTGAGCACCCCTCCTTGGGTCAACCTGTACCCCCTACGAGTGCGGCGAATAGCCCGCCAATTCTAGAGTGAAGCCCCCTCCGTCTCAAAGCCATGAGATGCAGGCTCATTGCCCTCTAGAACCCGGCTATCCGTGCACCCCACCTTGGGGTAATCCTAGTACAGAAAGTAAAATATATACAACGGGTACAGCGACCTCAGCCCGGTCGTGCCCCAAAAGAATAATATACAAATAGGCGGTGACGGCAGTCTATATGTCGGACGCTCGCCCCGCAATATCAAATGTACAAATGCAACCAAACTGTACTACCATTGCATCCAGGCTATCCACGACGGCTAATCCGCAATTTCACAGCACAACACAGAACATCAATGTGAATGTCACGTTCGCAAATCCGTCTATACAGGATTTACCGATCAAACGACATTCACGGTCGCAGATATAATGTAAATACTATAAACTAACATGTTTAAAAATTTCAATCGACAAAATTTCCCGAAGTGGGCCCCAAGCACAATACCCAGTACTCAAACAAATCTGGGCCCAAACAAAAAATACCAGAAACCCCATTTCCATGTCAGAAAGCACTGTAGAAATTTTGGTGCAGTGAGAGCACAGAATGGCGGCGGAACCGCGGCCATAAGAGGGTTATTTCCGCGGTTCCGCGGCGACACCGTACGATCATGCAACCAAAATTTCTCAGAACTCCTAAAAAACCCTGCCTGATTTTCTGCAGCACACAAAATAATTTTTTGACCACAGGAAAAATTCGACAGAAACTGTGACTTGGAAATGCAGTTTTTAGAAAATTCATTCGATCGATGTTCTAAACACGTTAGAGCAAGCTAGTAAAGGTTAATGGCGTGGCTCTGATACCATGTAAGACTACGGTAGCGCCCCGGCCGTCATTCCGAGGTCAAAATGCGGAAACAAAAACTTTTTCAAACTAGAAACCGGCGCTATCGTATGCTTAAAACTCGGATCGAACCATTAATCTACAACTAGCTATCTAAA
Source organism: Agapanthus africanus (assembly GCA_030015575.1). Lineage (NCBI taxonomy): Eukaryota > Viridiplantae > Streptophyta > Magnoliopsida > Asparagales > Amaryllidaceae > Agapanthus > Agapanthus africanus. The sequence continues at coordinate 721,844,370 of CM057337.1, forward strand.
AAAGGGATAGAAAGGCTATACTGATCGATCCGTGTCCTTCGGTCTTTGGCCACCATCCCAAGCTCCTCACGGCATCTTCGGTCTCGATCTCCTCGTCGGAAAATGCACCACATCTGCGAGTCTTTTTACAGGCTCCCGCTTCATCCGAAGCAACTCAGGCACGAAGTGTGCTAGTCGACGTGTCCAAGGTGTTGTAGAGAATGTTTGTGATCACCTTGTCTCTTGCATACATGGCTTGGATGGAGGTTAGAGGTGTTGCCATTGATGGAGATAATGAGCTAGAGGAGGAAGAAGAAGAAGAAGCTTTCTTTTCTTTTCTTTTTGCTTTTTGTGATGATCAAATGAGAGTGAGAGAGTTTTATGAAAATAATACAAGACAAAAAACTTAACTCATGGCAGCCCCTCTCTCTCCCCTCCTCTCATATTAACCCAAAAACATTACATAATGTGACATTAACACATAAAAAGAGACCATGAGTCACTAATGTGTCCATGTCACATTTAATGCATGTCATGATGAATTCTAGCTCATTATTTCCACCATCCAAATATTAATCCAAATGTTTGGTCCAACAAAAAGATCCGGCAACATCTAAAGTAAACTCGTGACGGATCACAAGGATACCCCTCACCTGTATATACATACCTGCATCCGCATTCCGACTGAATGCGAATGCGATGAGACTAAAGTAATCCAACAAATCTAATAATAGGATCCGGCTTAAACCAAAGCACACTAGTATGATCCGTCCGATCATGATCCGTGCAATACCGCACGTATAAGATCGAACCCTGCCATATATCATACGGTCTCTACAACGTTTCGCCCGAAACTTGAGAAACTGTCTGTGGGGGACTCTAAAGACTCGTCAATACTTTGGCTGTGGATTTAACCACTAGCACGCCAGAGGTATTAGCCGTACATAACGGGCTACCAGATATTGACCAAAAGGGAGGTCGATGAGCGAACTCATCCTGACACCCTACTGAGCCTGTCAGTGACAATATCCGTACAGTCCGGTCCGTTCGTCTATGAGCATCGCATGTCGGGCCTAGGGGGTTGGTGAAAGTCAGACCCCCAAAAGCGGTACAAGTCATGTCGGAGTGTAGCCCAGAACACCCTGAGATACTACTGGAATACCTACCAGTAAATCTCCTGCCTTGGCCAAGGACTTCGTGTAATGGCTCTCCTAGACACAGCGCGACCTCACCCCTAATACCGGGAGAGACGAACCCCTGCCGATCCGCTCATTGCCTCCATGTGGCTCGGGACTGTACCCAGCTAAAACCTGTTTGCACGACTCCTTTGAGCCGTGGTAGGGTAGTAATCAAAGCACAGTGGGAACTCATACGAGACAAATGACGATCTCAGGTCGATGAACTAACCCGTACACATGTCACCAGGGAACTGCTATCTGACGTCAAGTATAATACCAACTAGCATGCTCCCGGCGAGTCCTGTCCGGTGTACTCATAATCCAATGAGCACCTGTATACATCTTAGATGAACCAACTGACACCAATGGCTTATGAGACCGGCCACCGCCCCTCGTCGGGGTCTCGACTGTATACACTAGTCTACTAATGGAGTATCGAAGCCCAGTCTCGAAACTCCCACGACTAGGGACCTTTTAAGGATATGCTTATAGACCCCAGCTCCCGCGTATATGATCGCCATCATACTGCTGGCAGTCAAGCAAAAATCCTAAGGGCTCTATCAACATGTAATAGCGACTTATAAGGTCACCTAAAGAAGTACACGATGATAAAGACAAACCATGGTAGCATACTATTCTCTATCAACGTGTAATAGTGAACTACAATGTCACCTAAAACATGTACACGATGATAAAGACAAACTAGATAGTATACAATCATCCTGAGTAAGATTGTCCTACCGGCATAGGTCCTCCCTCAATCATTGCAATCACGTGCCTGCGATCCAATAATTGACTCTGAGGGTACTATATCCAACAGTATAGATGCAGAATAGCGGCGTATTGAAATAAATTCAAGTTACCTGAGTCGTTAGAGAGAGGGGTTTATATAGGAGTCGTGTGGAGCTAGCGGGCGCGAGATCATCGCCGTCAGTTATGCCCCAGCGTTATCCTTGTCTTGAATGGCGGGATGCGCTAGCGTAGGACATGGATCATGGAAGGTGGATATCTCGTCCTGATGATATACACGGAGCCGTTGCGGGGCGCATAGGATCTGCGCTCTTGATTGATCGGGGGAAGCCGAGGAAGCTCGGCATGTCGGAAGCTCGGAAACGAGCCGGGAGGCCGAGGAAGCTCGGCATGTCAAGAGCTCGAAGATGAGCCGGGTCGCCGAGGAAGCTCAGCATGTCAGACAGCTCGGAAACGAGCCGGATGGCCGAGGAAGCTCGGCATGTTAGACATCTCGGAGACGCGCAAGGTGGACGAGGAAGCTCGGCATGTCAGATGGCTCGGAGACGAGCAAGAAGATTGAAGAAGCTCGGAGACGAACTGTTGGTATTTTCGTAGGTGAAGGTGGAATGTATTCAAGGAGGTCTCCTGAAAGGTCGGATACGTTCCTCGAGAAGAGGATCCCAAGGAATCCCCCTAATGCAACTCATTTATTCCACCTCCGGAGCTTTCGGGACACGTCATCCGCCACGTATCGTAATCTGAGGAGATGTCACTTGTGAGCATCATCAGTGTTGCTAGATTTGAAGAGCTTTGTTGCAGTTGATCCATAATGATTTTTGCTAGTGTTTTTAATAAAAATTGGAAAAAATGGGGCACTTTGTGCCTATTCTGTAATATGTTTAGATGTCAAAGCGGAGGGATCATCTGGGGTGACCGGTAAAATTACCCAAAGTTATAGGCATGTTAAAATTTATGCCCATCAACCAACCTATAGATGGCAGCGAGTGTCACGGCAACCCGTGTATTGATAAACGGGTCATCGATGAATGGATTTGCGGCTAATTTTTATTAAACCTTGTTGAATAGTCACAAAAGTCTGAACTATTTTACTAAATTATAGCGATTATGTAGATGAAAATAAATGCACAAAAAAGTTCTATAACCAAAATTTAAATAAATAAATAAAAAGTTGAACACATGAAATTGATGTCGGATTGTTTCTTCTTGTTATTTTGGAAGCTCCACAATAGTTTTTATCCTTAAATTCATGCCCAATACACTAGGTAAAACACACGATCCCGCGAGTCTGGTCGACCCGGTGACACTTATAAACAAGCTGGTCGTGTATAGATGTTTTTTAAATGGATAGTAAATTTTTGACCTGTGACCGTGTATGCACTGATAAACCTATTGAAGCAGTGTATGTTTTGTATGAGGTAAACTACAAGGGTGTTTTGTGCTATTTGGCGATGTCCTACTAGAGGAGCAAAGAAAAAGTGATGTTTCTCTACAGTAGCATTTTTTCTTGAAGGAGAATATTTGTAATGAGTTATAAGGTTTGGACTCTTGTCAGATTCACCCTTCCCTTCAATATATGAGTAACATTTTTCATATACATCGGGTAGGATCCACATCAGCTACTTCTGGTTTTCTCATTTGAGGTTCGGGAATTGATGATACTCGATATCGGTGACTCTGCAGATCATGACACGTGACAGATGACGTGTCCCAGAGCTTACAAGAAAGGATCAAGAATGGTACATTGGAAGCATACTCCGGGCATGCGACCTGGGGATGTTACCGACCTTCGGTGGCCTTCCAGACCACCCCCAGCTCGCCTCCGAGCTATCACAAAACCAAGATGCCTTGGCCTCCCGCCGAGCTTATCTTCCTCGGTATCATCGACTGACCTACAGCACCGAATACAGGGGCCTCCGCCACGGCTCTGCGAATCTCGCCAGGCGCGAGATATCTGCCGTCCATGATCCCGCATTCCACGCCATCACAATCCCTCATTAACGAGCATATCTTATCATTAATGGGGAATCCCGCCTATCATGCGTGCGTAACGCCAGGGCGTAACGGCCGGCGTGAATCTCGCGCCCGCCTGCCCATTGTTGCCATTATATAAACCCCACTCCCAGACGACTCGATAAGCCATTTTTTACCCCCAATAAGTCGTTACTCTGCCAAAATACCCCGTATAACTTGATCGTTGGAGGGTCCTCGATGACACAACTACCTTGGGACTTCCTTGCAGGTAACTTGGCCTCAACCACATAAAACCCATTGAGATCCACATGCTTCAAAAGTCAACCCTCCAAATCCAATCTCAGCCATCCATCAGCACTCGCAGCAGATCAACGGAAGGTAACATCTGAAGGAGATCCAGAGATCCATCAGTTGGCGCCGTCTGTGGGAATGCTAGTTCCATTCAACGAAAGTTCATCTTCCGATCTCGACTTCATGGCGAGCGGTTACCGCGACGATCCAAGCACCAGCCGTCGTCCTCTCCGCAGTGGGGATGAAGGAGAATCCCCTCCTCCCCCGAACGCCATTCACGCCCTATCCACTCTAATAGATCGGCTCGCGTCCGTCGTAGATGCACTCGTCCGTGTCCAAACAGCCGGGCAAGCTCCCCAGGTCGTCGCTCCCCCACCTCAGGACCGAGACCCCTACAGAGGGAGAGAAGACTCTGCCCGCGTCGGCACGACCGGACACCACCTCGCTGTCTCCGGCGGCCGCAAATCCCCCAGGCAGACGTACTCAATGACCCGCTGGGCGCTGCACAACTCAACACCAAGGTCTTTCGCCAGAGCGCCTCGCCTCGAGCCCCATCACGCCCCTGTCCCTCCCGAGGAGGTGTCGGTCGGCTCGCCTGCACCCAGGCATGACCTGCACCCCTTCCTTCAACGGGGTCGCACGGACGAGACTCGCCACGGCAGCTTGAAGACAACCTCGCCAGGGGACCTAAGTAACCTCATCGAATGGAACCGGGGCCATGGCCAGGCACAAGTCTCCGACAACAGAGGCCAAAAATCAGAATGTGCCGAATCATCAGGATACCACGGCCGACTCGACGTCCTCGAAAAGAAGATCGAAGGCATGCATCGGGAAAATAGTCCTTCAAGCGACAGGGCTAAATATGCCGCCGACTCGCTCACGAAGCCCTTCACCAAAGAGCTACTCGCCGTCCACGTCTCCTTCCGGAACAAGCCCCCGAAAGTCTCACTCTTCGACGGGAAGTCCGACCCGAAGGACCATTTGGACGCGTTCACAGCTGGGATGAGTTTCCAGGACTGTTCTGACACCGCTCAATGCTGCGCTTTCCCCGCCACTCTCATCCGCTCCGGACGAGACTGGTTCCGAGGACTCGGGCCACGCTCAATCTCTACCATCGGTAAGCTGGCCACCCAATTCTTCGGCCACTTCATCGGGAACAGATAGCAGAAGCGGACCATCGATCATCTCTTCACCATAAAGAGCGGGGACAAAGAATCCTTCAAAGGATACGACGCCCGCTTTTACAACGCCCTCCTTGAGGTCCCAGAACACCGGGAAGAAACGGTCATTACGGCCCTTAGGTCAGGTCTTAGGCATATGGAGTGGCTACGCTCCTTTGCATTAGCGCAACCTAAGACCATAGCCGAGGTAAAGGCCTGGACCGAACGTGAGATCCAGCTTTAGTCCGAGGTGAACGCCAACTTGCCCCAAATAGAACAAGCTGATCAGAAGAAAAGAGCCCAGGAGGAGAAAAAGAAGATTGAGCGGCCAAAGCCCTACTCCCCGAAGTTTCAGGAGTACACCCCGCTCAACGTCTCCCAGACGGTACTGTTGGAGGAGGCTAAGGGCGAGAAGTTCTTCAAACTCCCCCAGTCTCGAATAGGGCGGCAAAGTGCACCTGGGGCCCCTACTGTGGTTTCCACAGGTCGTAGGGCCACTCCACTGAGAATTGCAAGCAGCTCCGAGACTACATCGAGGAGCTAATCCGCTCGGGGCACCTGGCAATGTACTTGCGAGACAAGCGGCAAGCCGACGTGAGCAAGAGAAACGTCCCCCTCCCGGCGAATTGACAATCGGCCAAATCATGGCCATATCAGCGGGGGATACGACGAAGACCAACGAGACTCAGCGTCCCTCACCGATCGAGGGGACTAGCAGCCACCCGAGGAAGAAGGACAAAGCAGCCGAGCAGATCGTTTTTACCGACGAGGACCTCCATGGTATATCCCTGCCTCACAACGACTCGCTGGTGATCACAGCTTGGGTCGACCGCTACGAAGTGCAGAGAATACTGGTCGACTCGGGAAGCTCGGCAGACATTCTCTTTTATGACTGCTTTCTATGTATGGGACTCACCCCGTCGGACCTAAGGCCGACCGCCCACGTCCTGTCAGGGTTCACTAACCACATCATCCCAGTGGAAGGGGTTATCGCTCTCCAATTTAACATCGGGGAGGCGGGCCGTACGCGCACCGTGCCTGTAGAGTTTATCGTCACGAGAATCCTATCGGCCTACAACGTCCTCTTCGGTCGCCCGACACTGAACTCCCTCGGGGCCCAGATATCGACCTACCACCTAGCGATGAAATTCTCGCTCAACCAAGACGGGATAGGCCGGGCCTACGGGGACCAACGAACCACAAAGGTTTGCTTCACCGCAACATCTACGTCTGAGGGGCCAAACAATGACGTTGAGGGCGAGGGTGATATCAAGGGTTCTCTGGACCACTCAAGATGAGTAAAAAGTGGTCTGAGGGACCCCGGTGGAGCCACTAACAGAGGTCCCCCTCATAGAAAGGGACGACGAATGAACCATTTAGATCGGGTAGCTTTTGATGGGGACTCAGCGAGACGACCTGGTTCACTTCCTTAGAAACAACTCTGACGTGTTCGCCTGGGCACCTGCCGACATGCCTGGGATCAACCTCGAAATCATATCTCACAAGCTCGGGGTAGACCCTACGGTCCGACCCGTCAGACAGAAAAAACGAAGCTTCATCCCAATCAAGCAAAAGGTGATCGAGGACGAAGTAGATAGGCTCCTCGCCGCCAACTTCATTCGGAATGTGCCTTACTCAGAATGGTTGGCAAACGTAGTCATGGTTAAAAAGTCAAGCGGGAAGTGGCACATGTGCGTCGAATTCACCGACCTCAACAATGCCTGCCCGAAAGACAACTGTCCCCTCCCTCGGATAGATCAGCTCGTCGACAGCTCGGCAGGCCACGAGCTACTCAGCTTTATGGATTCCTTCTCCGGCTACAATCAGATCCATATGAATCCGGCAGACGATGATCTCACAGCATTCACAATGGACCGGGGGGTATACTGCTACAAGGTGATGCCTTTCAGCCTCAAAAACGCCGGAGCTATGTACCAACGCTTGGTCAATCGCATGTTTAAGCTGCAGATCGGCAGGAATATGGAAGTTTATGTCGACGACATGCTCGTCAAATCGGTCTCATCGGACAAACATGCCAAGGATCAGGGCGAGGCCTTCGACGTCCTCCACAAATACAAGATGAAACTGAACCCCGCTAAGTGCGCATTCGGGGTCACCGGTGGAAAGTTCCTCGGTTTCATGGTCACCTACCGTGGAATCAAAGCTAACTCGGAGAAAATCAGTGCCATCCTTAACATGGTCGCGCCCAAGACTAACGTCGAAATCATGCGGCTGACAGGGTGAGTAGCCGCTCTGAGTCGTTTCATATCGAGGTCTGGGAAGAAGTGCCTCCCGTTCTTCAAGGCTATAAGAAAGATACTAAGGTTCGAGTGGTCGGAGGAGTGCCAGACCGCCTTTGAGGAATTAAAGAGGCACCTTGCGACTCCCCGGCTGCTCACCCGTCCAGTTGAAGGGGACAAGCTATCGCTATATCTAGCGGTATCCGACCAAGCTACAGACTCGGTGCTCGTCCGAGAGGTCGAGGGGGTCTAGAAGCCGGTATACTATGTGAGCCACGTCTTCAAGGACGCGGAAACGAGGTACCCAGCCATAGAGAAGATCGTCTTGGCACTCATCGTGGCCTCAAGGAAACTACGACACTATTTCCAGGTGCACACCATCCTCGTTCTTACCGAGCGGCCTTTGGGGGTTATCCTCGCCTCTCCCGAGTCCTCTGGCCACTTAGAGAAATGAAGGTGGAAGTTGTCCCAGTTCGACATAAAATACCACCCGAGGCAGGCTATCAAAGCACAAGCCTTGGTCGATTTTATCGTCGAGTGCACCATCCCCGGCAAAGGGCCGGATTACACGCCGGCCCCCGCAGCTTAACCCTCAATCGATGAGAAGCCCGACTCCGTCCCTGATTGGATCCTTTACGTCGATGGGTCCTCGACCGAGGAAGGCTATGGTGCCGGCATCATTATTCGGGGCCCAAACGAGACATAAATGGAGTATTCTCTGAAGCTCGGGTTCAAAGCCTCAAATAACGCGGCAGAATACGAGGCCTTCCTGGCCGCTGCGCATAGCCTTCGGACCGGGGCTGAAAATGATCTGTATCCGCAGCGACTCCGCCCTAGTCGTTGGCCAAGTGACCGACCGATTCAAGGCACGGGAGCCTCTGATGGTGAAGTATCTGGCTGAGGTAAGAAGATTGCGAAAGGACTTCCACGAAGTCCAGGTGGAGCAGATCCCCAGACAACTAAATGTCCTGGCTGACGCCTTGAGTAAGCTGGCTTCATCTTATACGACCAACAACAAGAGGAACATCCTCTTCGAGGTCTTGCCACGGCCCAACGTGGAAGACGGGGCAACGCCACTTCAAGTGTGCACAGCCCGGAAAGAAGACCGGGATTGGAGAAAGCCCCTCGTGAAATTCCTGAGGGAAGGTACGCTCCTGGAAGATCGGGGAGAAGCCCGCCGTCTCCGAGCCAAAGCTCGCCATTTCTTCTGGAGCAATAGGAACCTCTACAAGAAGTCCTTCACTCAGCCCCTGCTCCGGTGCGTCGACCCCCACGAAGCCGACTATGTCCTCTGTGAGATCCACGAAGGGGTCGGCGGCGCGTACCAAGGGGCCCGCACCTTAATCCAGAAGGCACTGCTCCAGGGGTACTACTGGCCGATGATTCATCAGGACGACCAGAAGCTCGTCAGGAGATGCAAAAGTTGCCAACTCTATGGAAGCATACCTCGCCTTCCGGCTACCGAGCTAACCGCCCTAACCTCCCTATGGCCATTTGCCCAGTCGGGAATGGACATGATAGGCCAGTTCCCTACCGGTACGGGCGGGCACAAGTATATCCTCGTCGCCGTGGACTACTTCATGAAGTGGATCGAGGTCATTCCCATCAGGAAACCGGACGCCACCACGACTATCAAGTTCTTGCAGAACAACGTGATACACCGGTTCGGCATCCCGTGGTGTATCATTACCGACTATGGGACAAATTTCGAAAACGAAAAAATTAAGGAATTCTGCAGCGAATATCATATCCTCATGAAGTTTGCAGTGGTCGCACATCCCCAATGCAACGGGCAAGCCAAGGTCGCTAACCGGGACGTCCTCCGAGGTCTTCGAACGCGCCTAGAAGGACGTCAAGGCAGTTGGGTCGAGGAATTACCCCGGGTCTTATGGGCCCTGCGCACGTCGAAGAAAACCCCCACTGGGGAAACCCCTTTCAGCCTCTCCTACGGTACCAAGGCGATGGTCCCAGTGAAGATCGGCTCCCCAGTTATCGGGTCGAGCACTTCGACGATGAAGAGAACACCTCGGCACTCCGAACTAACCTGGACATCTTGTTAGAGAAACGGGACCGGGCTCAGATCAGAGCTGCCGCCTATCAACAGCAAACCGCCCGTTACTATAACACGCGAGTCAAGCGTCGCTTCTTCAAGATTGGAGATTTAGTCATAAGGCGGAACGAGTTCGTCGATCAAGGCAAGATGCATAAGTTTTCCCTAAAATGGGACGGTCTCTTCCTCGTCTCCGAGGTCCTGCCCGGCGGAGCCTATCGTTTACAAGACGCGAATGATCGCAAATTTCCACGGCCTTACAACGCTGAGAAGCTCAAGCTGTACCTCTGAAAAGAATATCTACGAATTTATATTTCTTCTTTCACAAAGGAGATGTAAACCTTTCTAAAGTTCTTTCTATTTAAATAATAAGAAGGGAATAATGGGGTATCGCAAAAAGGAGAATTTTATTTATTCAAAAGGTATTATGGTCTCCTCAGCCTTACAGAAAAAGAAAAAGGAAAAATTTACAACAGAGGGGGAACGGGATCGAGGAAGTACTCCTGGTGATACTCATAGTAGATTTCCGCTAGCCGGGCCCTAGCCTCTGCTGCCCGCTCCCGTCGATGCTACACGCGAACCCGAGACGCTACGGAAGCACCCGACACTCCGCCCTCCATGCCTTGGCTCACGATGTACCTATTTTTGAAGCACTCCAAAATGAGAGCCAAGGATCGGTCGTGCCTGGCCTTCGAGATGAGACCGAGCAGGTAGATCGAGCGCACCTTGTCGAGTGCCTTGTCCAGCAACTCCTTGGAGAAGGGGTTGTACAACCCCGGGGACCTCCTCCAAATTGCGCACATCAGCAACTGTAGGAAGGATGACCGCCGAGGGAGAAGCCGGCCGACATGACCCTCGAGGCGCTGAACCACTCCCCGGTACCCTTCCTCAACCAGGAATTAGTCATACACGAAGACGTCGTCAAAGGTGATGATCTCTTCGATCGAATACATGCGCCCAGTCATCTCAAAAAGCGATGCCGAAGAAGTTGCCGTCTCCTTCTCTATTTATAACCTCAAACAGAATCCTTAAGGACCCAGATTCGCATGCGCATGGGCGCGAATCCTGGGATCCACCAAGATTACTCCAATATCGCGCCGCCACGTGGCAAAACTGACGCGGCTCCTTGACACGTACCGCCTCCCCCAAGCATTCCTGACACGTACCGCCTGCGACGGTCGCTCCTCCCAATGTTCACGAACCAAGGGAGGTTAGACTGAACCTCGCAAATCCACTGAGCAGCTACCCTGCTCGGTCCATCCTTGGCTGGTAATCTCTTACCCAACGACGCCGAGGATCAAAGCCCTCATCAAGAGGCCACCAAGCAGCTATCCTGCTCGGTCCATCCTTAGCAGGCCACTACTTGGGTTCTTTAACAAAGCGATGTAAATTTTTTTAAGTTCTTTTTATTTAAATAATAAGAAGGACACGATAGATCATTGCAAAAGGGAGAATTTTATTCATTCAAAAGGTATTGTAGGCTCCTCAGCCTTACATTGCTTAAAAAAATTACAACAGCGGGGGAAGGGGGTGCAAGAAACATTGCTCATGGTACTCCGAGGATATTTCCGCCAGCCGAGCCCTTGCCGCCTCGGACCTCTGCCTTTGATGCTGTCCGCGAACCCTAGTGGCCACGGACGGGCTAGAAAGTTCTGCGGGCAGGTGCCCATCGGCGAGATGCCTCAATTGGTAACACTTGAGGACGAGTGCCACCGATCGATCCTGCCGACTCATCGAGATCAAGCCGAGACGACATAACGATCTCAGCTTGCCAACCATCTCGTCCTTTAGTTGTTCGGATAAAAGGTTGTGCACCCCCGGCGATGCCCTCCAGATCGAGTACATCAGCAGCTGGAGTAGGGGTGATCGTCGGGGAAGCAGGCGGCCGACATGATCGTTAACGCGCCGGATCACCGCCTGCTGCGTCTCCTCGGAACACAGCTGATCGTATAAGTATATGTCCTAGAAAGAAATGATCTCGGGGATAGAGAAAAGGAATTGATCCATTCTTACGTTTTGAAAATGGAGAAAGGAATGATCAACACGCCTCTCTGTTTTATAGCCCCACAGCGCCCCTAAGAGTCCAATATTCACTCGTTTCTTCCAATGTCGTACCGCCACACGGCGGATATCCCGCCTTTTTCGGCAAAGCGAAGTCGGAGCGACAAGGCTCTTACGCTTTGCCTCCCCTCATGTGTTCATGGCATGTGTTGCCCACGACGTTCACTCTTCCCGATGTTCACACACCAGGAAAGGTCGGACAGAACCTCGCAAAACTGAGTAGCAACCCTGCTCGGTCCATCCTTGGTTGGTAATTTCTTACCCCACGATGCCAAGGATCAAAGCCCTCATCAAGAGGCCACCGAGCAGCTGCCCTGCTCGGTCCATCCTAGGCTGGTAATCTCTTACCCCATGACGCCAAGGATCAAAACCCTCATCAAGAGGCTATCGAGCAGCTACCCTGCTCGGTCCGGCCTTGGCTGTAATCTCTTACCCCACGATGCCAAGGATCAAAGCCCTCATCAAGAAGCCACCGAGCAGCTATCTTGCTCGGTCCATCCTTGGCTGGTAATCTCTTACCCCACGACGCCAAGGATCAAAGCCCTCATCAAGAGGCCATCGAGCAGCTACCCTGCTCGGTCCGTCCTTGGTCGGTAATCTCTTACCACACGACTCCAAGGATCAAAGCCTTCATCAAGAGGCCACCGAGCAGCTACCCTACTCGGCCCATCTATGGCTGGTAGTTCACTACCCACCGACACGAAGGATCAAAGCCCTCGCCAAGAGGCAACCGGGCAGCAACCCTGCTCGGTCCATCCATGGCCGGTAGTTCACTACCCACCGACGCCAAGGATCAAAGCCCTCACCAAGAGGCCACCAGGCAGCAACCCTGCTTGGTCCATCCATGGCTGGTAGTTCACTACCCACTGACGCCAAGGATCAAAGCCCTCACCAAGAAGCCACCAGGCAGCAACCCTGCTCGGTCCATCCATGGCTGGTAGTTCACTACCCACCGACGCCAAGGATCAAAGCCCTCGCCAAGAGTCAACCGGACAGCAACCCTGCTCGTTCCATCCATGGCTGGTAGTTCACTATCCACCGACGCCAAAGATCAAAGCCCTCATTAAGAGGCCACCGAGTAGCTACCCTGCTCGGTCCATCCATGGCTGGTAGTTCACTACCCATCGACGCCAAGGATCAAAGCCCTCATAAAGAGGCCACCGAGCATCTTCACTGATCAACTTCCTACGCGTCTTTAGTAAGCGATCTCCACCTCGACTTCGGGGCCATGGAGATGCCGGCCTTTCACCGGTCATTGCACACTTGGCAAATGGTTGAATTCAACTCGACGTGCGATCGCTAGATGAAAAATCGTTCTAACATGAAAGCTGTACTGCGCAAATAAATTTTTTACCACAAACAAAGGGAAAATGCGCATGCAAAGAACACTGCAAAAAGATTTTTATTCATAAAGTCGGAAGTCTTTATAGAGGTTATGGGCTCCCCAGCCTTACAAAAATGCCCGGAAGCTTACAAAATTTCAGCGCAAAAAGAGAAAAAGGTGAGGAGGTTCAGGCCTCGGGGCCGGGGAGAGCCTCGATGAGCTCCGCATCCACCACCACGACCGGGGTTGCGTCTTGAAGGTCGGTGCCCATCGCAGGAGCCTCAGTGCAGGGATCCGGGGGGACCGACTTCTCCCCAACGCTCCCACCGGGGGCCTCTCTCCCTGCAGCGCTTCCGGGGGCATTCCCCTGCGCGTCATCCCTGAGAGGGTACTTACCCCGGAGCTCGCCGTCAGGAAACTCCGGCATCAGAACCTTGACGGCATCGAGGGCGTCGTGCCAAACGACAGCAGCGGCTCCAGTGAGGTCGGTGTAGTACTGGTCCGACTTCTTGTAGCTCTCCACCGCCTTCGATGCTCAGAGCTTGGTACACCTCGTTCCCTCCTTCGCTGCCTCATTCTCCCTTCGGAGGGTGTTCGTCGTCTTCTTCAGGGTGGCGAAAAGCACCTTGGAATCTTCCAACTTCGCCTCGGCGGCTCGGGCAGCCTCTTGGCACTTGGCGATCTCCCGATCCCCGGCTACCACCCGGTCTTCGAGAGCAGTGACCCTCTCCATCGCCTCCTCCAGCTCCAATCTTGAGCTCTCCTCCCGCAAGGAGAACTCGCCCGCGGCCCGCATCGCCGGGGCAATTTTCTCATCCTCCATGTTGACGACGAGGGCGACGTGCTGGAGGACCTGAAGAAAACAAAGGAGGGTTAAAAAGAAAAGGGGCACCCAATCTCATAAAAAAAAGACTAAATGAAGACCCGAGTGTGGTGCGAACACTAACCTGCACGGCCTCTTGGGCTATGGCCGCCATTTGGGCCCGGAGGGTCCCCCGAGGGATTCTGCCCCCGGCCGACCTTTCCATCTCCGAGAGCAGGCTGTCGGCGATGGAAAGCCCTGAGGGCACCTCGAAGCGAAGCTCCCCATCGTCCACGATGATCGGGGAAGCCGGAGAGCGGGGCGCCGTCCTATGGAACCTAATGAGAAGAGACGCAGGGGAACCAGTCTCACCTCCCACCTCCGGAACCCGGGGCTCTTGCTCCCGAGCACGTTTTCGGCTCGACGCACGGCTGGAATCCGGGGCCCGGGGCGTGCTTGTGCGCTTGGATGGAGCGGCCGCCGGTGGAGCCGGAGCCGACTGGAGGGTGTTTTTCGTCACCCCATTGAGATGGAAATACACGCGCGCTTGTCAGGCGCATTACAGATTCCCCCTGTCTAGGGTAGGCCGGAGTTTATTGATTGTGGGGATTCGAATCTCCGGCAGCCGCGGACTAAGTTGCTGTTAATTACCCCTCTCCTCTGGAGCGAGAGAACCTCCGATTAACGGGTCAAGCAGGTCATGCGAACTCAATGTGCAGTATACGTGTGTTGTAGAATATGTATGTGTGTGTGTGTGTAAAGAGAAAGGGCATCCAAAGGATGCGTGGGAGAAAGCGCCAGCGCCTCACGTGCACAGCACGCGGGCGCTTGGGCGCTGGCGCTATCACCTTGGGCGCTAGCGCCTCGCGTGCCAGGCACGTGGGCGCTCGGGCGCTAAGGCGCTAGCGCTCAAAGTGGTAGCGCCCCACGTGCAAGGCACGTGGGCGCTCGGGCGCTGGCGCTTTGGGCGCTCAGACGCTCGCGCTTTGGGCGTTAGCGCCACACGTGCCAGGCACGTGGGCGCTAGCGCCACACGTGCCAGGCACGTGGGCGCTCGGGCGCTAGCGCCTCACGTGCCACGCACGTGGGCACTCGGGCGCTCGCGCTTTGGGCGCTAGCGTCTCACGTGCCAAGCACGTGGGCGCTCGGGCACTGGACGGCAAAAGGGACTTGGCCCCTGCACTAGGAGTTGTACTCCCAGAAAAAAATGCTTATTATTTTGCATATATATATATATATATATATATATGAGGAGTTAAACTCCTAAGATATTTTTGAAGCTGATGAAGGGGCTTCTCTCTTTGAGCCCTGGATCTTCTCCAAAATGGGGTCTTTGGAGATGGGTCTCCTTCTTCCTCCTTTGTTGGCCGACTCTTGGATAACAAGAGGGGTGACATTTTAAAAATCTCTCCTTTTTAAGATCTAATGGAAGATCCAAGCTCCCCTTTATGGGTTTTGTGGTGAAAAACTATTTAGTTTTGGAAAAAGAAGAGTAAAACTCTTGATTTTATTCAAAAGAAAGAAGAATGTTTAGAACCTTGAGGAAGAAGAAGGAAGCACAAACCTTGATTTTTTTTAGAGAGAGATCTTGAGATATTTTCATTACCTTTGTCTTTATAGGCTATACACTTTACATATAGCCTCTTGGGCTTTACAAAATGGCATTTTGCCCATCCCATGCCTCATGTGCTATTTATTTTTGCACATAAGTCATGAGCTTTACAAAAATTTGGCTTTAAGCCCATTTTCCTTACATTTATTTATAGAAATAAAAAAGAAATACACCAAAAATTATTTATTACGAAAAAATTTATTTTGGCACGGGGGGAGGCCGGCCGCTTCATGTTCGGGCTCGACTTGGGCATGGGCCCACTAGCTTGGGCTTGGGCCCGTGTAACACCCTAGTTCATTTATACCAGTTCTATTTCAAGTATTTCTTTATTTATGGTATTTTCCTGATTTTTTGTGTTTGGGGTGCGAGTAGTGTTTTTGACATTTGTATTGCATCCAACCCAACTCGCTTGCTGGAAACCCATCTTGATTCCTGTTTATAATTTATCCCGGCTTGGTATGTGGACCCGTGCACTTTCATATTTTATATACTGCATACTGGTATTTTATCTGGCATCTGTATTTTTTTAATATAGCATTTAAAGTCAAGTAAAATATTTTAAAAATATATTGCATTGCCTGCATGATACCCCTAACCCCGTCGTAGCATCCGCGCACCCTGTTCTCGTCCCGTTCAGTGTAACGGACCTGTTTGGATGGCTACGTGCATGTGCGTGCATCCATTCTTCGGGGTATGCATTTTCGTTACCCGGATATCCAAGTTTGGTTTTGGTTGACACGTATATTTTCCGTATTTTAAAACTGGATTTTTAGACCCGACCCAGACGTGTTTTGGACTATTTTTGTATTAGCCAAAATATCAAGTTTTATTAATATTATATTATACTTATTTAACTATTAAATATATACATATATAATACGTTTAACCAAAATAATATTTTAAAAGATTTTTTTAAAAAAAACTCACAGATCTCTCTCTCTCTTTCTCTCTCTCTCTCCCCTCCCGCGGTGAGCGAGATCCCGTCACCTCCATTTTTCCCTACGCTCACCTCCCTCCATCATTTCTTTCTTCTTCGTTTCTTTTTAAACCCTGATTGGTAGGGATTCTGCGTGTTCAAGTTTAGTTAATTACCGCAATCAAAACGGTTTCGCTTGTAGCTAGCCGGTTGAGTAAGGGTCGTCCGCAGGGAGATGGGAATCTTTTTCTATGTGCTTTAACGAGTTAAGCCCAAAAGTCCAGATTTGTTTGTGATTAACTAAGTGTTAAAATGATATGTAAAGAGAGCTTGTTAGGGTTAGGATTAGGTTAGTTTGAGTTAGGAGTCGCTCACTTCTTTCGTTACCACTCTTAATATCGGTGTTACGGTAATCGGCAACAACGGGGATTAGCACGACTAGGAAGGAACTTGCGAGTATAAGCTAGGCTTTGCAACGCATAAGTTCTTCCTTTTGGTGCTTGTCCGTCCGTTCTTGGCTCTTAGCCTTAACCTCCGGTTAATTCAACCACAACCGGTCTCACTACGGAATCACCGCTATCATGTAGGATAGGGTGCTGTAGGGAGCGGATTGTGGTTCAATTAACGGGAGTTCGATTTAAGATGTTGGGCAAGGAAAGAGTGAGAGAGATTTTCTTCTCTCAAACTTCCCTTATCCTACCCTAACAAGTATGGAAATTACTCACCCATTACAAGAAGAACGAAAAATAAAACAAAGGAGGAAGATAGAAAGAAAGAGATTAGAAGATAACAACTAGCTATTTGCGACTTCATCTTGGCAAGGATCAAACGTAAGCATCATGGTTGTTTAAGGATAAAGGAAAAGAGAATAAGAAAGAAACAACAATAAATAACAACAACTAAATTATCAATTGAAGATTACAAGCAATTAACATAACAAGAGCAAGACAAGTATAATAACAAAAAGAACTTCTTTATTCATCATTCTTCACTCACAAAAGCTCATTACAAGTTTTTAATGGAGAAGAGATAAGAAGAGGAAGAAGAAGAACAAGTATTCTAAAACCTAAAATACAAGATTAAGCACCCTTGGCTTCACAAGGTTCTGGGCTATTTATAGGCTGAAAAATGAAAACCTAGGCCAACATTCAGAACTAAAATGGAATGACCAATCTGCCCCCCAAAACACTCCCTCTGAGGAGCCAGTACGGCCGCGTTTCCGCGGCCTAAGCATGCTATTGCCGTGGAAACGCGGCCGTTTAGAGGAGTTGGCTCCTCGAACTTTGTGTGCTGCCCTGGTCTTTTATGTCCTTCTGTCTGGTATATGTTTTTTCTGATAATCTCTTCACATTGCTTCCAGAATTTTGGTTGATCAAAAGGTGATTGGATGTGTATCTTTTTGTCATGATTTCCTCGAGCTCCGCGTAGATTTCTTGGACTTGGTGTTGCCATTGTGCTTTGTGCATGAAGATGACAATTGATTTGCCATTTTGTCTCTTAACTGGTGTGTGGCAACATACGGATAGAGAGCGGAGACCTGTGTTTTATCTGTGGTTGGCAGGAATCCGGATTTTGTCGTGCTTTTCCATAAATTTCATCGTTTAGAGCCGAGAATCTGTATCCTGCAATTGACTAGCAAACACGGTTCAAGAGTACCTACCGATAAGCAATATGATAAAAATTGGGCGGTATAAAAATGAAAAAATCTGATATGAACAAATACCCCCAAACTTATCATTTGCTCGTCCCGAGCAGAGCGAATTTATTCACAAAAAATTTCCTAATCTCACTTTCGCAGGGAACGCGATTGCACTGAGCATGTGCAACAAGCCGTTAAACCTCTAGGTGTCCCTAATAGGAGGAGTGTTGTCTCCTGAGGGTTTTCAGCGGATACTACCCACAAAATCCGGTCAAGCTAGTTTTGCAAAATTACTATGATTCAAACCCCTAAAGTTTTATTTCAGAAAATAACAATTCTATGATCCTAAGTCTAGACTATCGAATCTTTATTTTTCACATCTCGCTTCTTATTTAACTTAAGATTTTATATGTCTTTACGTGCAGTGCAAATAGTGTCGTTAAGTTCCAGAAGGATCGATTAAAGTCATCATGTCACACAATAAAGCCCAGATAAGAATTTTGAAAGGATCACATAAGTTTTATAAAGAGTTAAGCATTTTTCAAGTTTCGTTTTCCAGTAAAGTTTCAACTTCAGAATTTCTATCTTCCTTAACAGGAAACTAGGTCTTATTTTTCACTCCACCTTTTTCTTGTTTTCATTTCATACACACCTCTGTGAACGTGCAATAGTCTTTATCATAGAATAAAACCATCATATCTCCGCTAATTTTTTTTTTATAAAAGCCTGTCTTTTATCAAGATTATTCTCACACAAAGAACCGTTAGGAATTTTAACTCGGAGAGAACACTTGCTTGACTTTGTTTTAATCTGGACTTTCTAGGCTTCTTAGCGAGCTTTGGGCCAATGCATCCAAACCAGTTGGCTTTAGGGCATTAGGTGTAGAAACACCCCAGCGGACTTAATTACTCAAGTTACCTAGGTCCAAAAACAAAAGACAATTTGGCGTGAAAATCAAGATGATTCAATACGAACGGAGACATAACCGGCAGTTCAATTATTTTTTGGATAAAAGACGTGTTTAGTGGTTTCGGTGTGTAATCATTCCAATCAAGTTCCAGATAGGTTATTTTTCAGACTTAGTTCCAATTAAGGCATCAATAACATTCCTTCATATTCACTTCACTTCATAAACTATTCTTGATATTACTTATTTCAGAACAAACCTATTTGATCCTTAGAAAATCATTTATCCATTTAAAAGTTTTTAGACATAAAAAACTTGTCATCTAATTTCCAAAACTCACGACACGTGTAGTGTGATGTAAAGACGTATATCAGCTATAGTTAACTTCAAAGGAGAGTTATCTTTCAGGTTTTCAAAATCTAAAAATAAGATTTAGTTATTCTTATCTTATCAAACAAAACCGTCGAAATGTTGAATCAGAGTTCTCCCACTAGCTAACTTGACAGAAAAGTTTTTATGTTTTTAGAAAATTTTCTGATTTTTATGGGTTTTGTGGATTTTAGTATGCAGATGCAAAATATACATATGAATGCGAAGGTTAGAAATGCGTACCGAGCGTATCCCCAAACTTAAACTGGACAGTGTCCTCACTGTCATTGCATGAAGAGATCTTTTGAAGGGTCAAAATTGTCGGTTAGATATACACAAATTTTTTTGTTTTATATATTTTTTTTTATGTTTTTTAAAAAATGGAAAAGAATATCCACAAATAAATACAAAATGGTATATACATAGCCCCAAACTTATTTGGAACAGTGTCCACTGTTCTTGGCTGGATAACCGAAATTTGGTGGTAGGCAGAGGAAGATTATGCAGGGTAAACCAGCTCCTGTAAGACCAGGAGCTCCTCTGTTGGTTCGGCACTAAGGTACGGTTTTAGTCGGTGTCCGTTCACTTTGAAAAATGAACCGTCCTTTGGATTCTCCAAATCCACAGCGCCATGCGAATACACATTCCGCACAAAATACGGCCCTTTCCAGCGAGATCTGAGCTTTCCTGGATGGAAGTGTAGTCTGGTGTCGTAAAGCAGTACCTGTTGACCAGGTACGAAAGTTTTGCACAAAAGGTGTTTATCGTGAAACACCTTCGTTCGATTCTTAACGACAACCGCGTTATCGTAAGCCTCATCCCTAAACTCACTCAATTCGTTCAACTGCAGCTTCCGATGGTTGCCCGCATCTTCGAGAGACAGATTCAGTTCTTTTATCGCCCAAAATGCGCGATGCTCTATTTCGACAGGTAGGTGGCAAGCCTTTCCGTACACAAGCCGATAGGGAGACATGCCAAGATCGGTCTTATAAGTGGTTCGAAATGCCCAAAGGGCATCAGTGAGTTTCAGCGACCAATCCTTACGGTTCTTGGAAACCGTCTTCTCCAGTATCTGCTTGATTTGCCGATTTGAAACTTCGGCCTGCCCACAGGTTTGGGGGTGGTAGGGCATGGATAGCTTATGATTAATGGAATATTTCCGCATCAAGGCCTCGAAAGTCTTATTGCAGAAATGAGTTCCATTGTCGCTAATGATCGCTCGGGGATGCCCCAACCGGGAGAAAATGTTTTCTTTAAGAAACCTAACGACAACCTTGTTGTCGTTAGTCCGGCTCGGCACAGCCTCGACCCATTTAGAGACGTAATCAACAGCGAGAAGGATGTACAAGTTCCCGAAAGAGCTGGGAAACGGCCCCATGAAATCTATCCCCCAAACATCGAAAATCTCCACAACCAAGATCGGTTGGAGCGGCATCTCGTTCCTCCGGGATATCCGGCCCAAGTGTTGGCACCGGGAGAAAGTCTTGCAATAGTCATGAGCGTCTTTGAAGAGTTGTGGCCAGTAGAAACCACATTGCAAGATCTTCTCAGCTGTCTTTCTGGGGCCAAAATGCCCGCCACATGCTTGATCGTGGCAAAACGACAGCACACTCTTGAATTCCTCGTCAGGGACACACCGACGAATAATCTGGTCAGGACAGTACTTGAACAGATAGGGTTCGTCCCAGTAAAAGTGTTTTACTTGGGATAAGAAGCGAAGTTTGTCCTGACTTGACCATTCAGTCGGTAGTAATCCTGTGGCCAAATAGTTCACAATATCTGCGAACCAGGGTTCGCAAGATACCGTCAAGAGCTGTTCATCCGGGAAAACGTCGTTGATCGGAATATGAAGCGAAGGAAAAGAAGGAAGTCGTGAGAGATGGTCGGCAACTACGTTTTCACATCCTCGTTTGTCCTTAATGACAAGGTCAAACTCTTGAAGCAAGAGAATCCAACGTATTAGCCGAGATTTTTCATCTTTCTTCTCAAAAAGATGGCGCAGAGCAGAATGGTCTGTGTAGACAATGACTGGAGAGCCGATGAGGTAGGGCCTGAACTTTCTAAAGCAAATACAACAGCTAAGAATTCCTTCTCAGTTGTTGTATAATTAAGTTGGGCGTCGTTCAGGGTTCGGCTAGAATAATAGATCACGTGCGGCATCTTGTTGATGTGTTGTCCAAGGACAGCACCAATGGCAAAGTCAGATGCATCGCACATATTCTCAAATGGGTGTGTCCAGTCAGGTGAAGAAAGAACGGGAGCAGAAGTGAGTGAGCGTTTTAATGACTCGAACGCAGTCACACAGCTCGAGTTGAAGTCGAATGGCGTGTCCTTGGCCAACAAAAGAGTCAAGGGCCTAGCAATCTTGCTAAAGTTCTTGATGAACCGTCTATAGAAACCGGCATGGCCAAGGAAGGCTCGGATGTCTCGAACGCATCTGGGAGGAGGTAGATTGGAAATGACCTCAATCTTTGCTTTGTCAACTTCTATGCCATTTTGCGAAATGATATGTCCTAAGACAATACCTTCGTGCACCATGAAGTGGCATTTCTCCCAATTCAAAGTAAGGTTCTTGTCCTTACATCGGGTAAGGACAGCGTCAAGATGCAGCAAACACTTGTTGAAGGAATCGCCGAAGATGGAGAAATCGTCCATGAAGATCTCCAGAAATTTTTCCACCATGTCTGAGAAGATTCCCATCATACACCGCTCGAAGGTAGCGGGCGCATTGCATAACCCAAAGGGCATGCGACGATATGCAAACGTGCCGAAAGGACAAGTGAATGTGGTCTTGTCCTGGTCTTTTTTGGCGATGGGAATTTGATTATAGCCGGAGTAGCCATCAAGAAAGCAGTAGTACTCGTGTCCGGCCAATCGTTCAAGCATTTGGTCAATGAAAGGTAGCGGAAAGTGGTCTTTCCGCGTTGCGGCGTTGAGTTTTTTGTAATCAATGCATACTCGCCACCCAGTTTGGGTGCGAGTAGGGATTAACTCATTCGCCTCGTTAGTGATGACCGTTATTCCTGATTTCTTGGGGACAACGTGAATGGGGCTAACCCACTGGCTATCAGAGATAGGGTAAATGATACCACTATCCAGACATTTTACGATCTCCTTCTTCACAGCCTCCTTCATGACTGGGCTGAGACGTCTTTGTAGATCCCTGGCTGGTTTGGCATCATCCATCAGATGAATGTGATGTTCAACGATCAGGGGACTAATCCCCTTGATGTCCGCCATGGACCAGCCAAAAGCTTGCCTATTGCTGTGCAAGACTGCAAGAAGGGCTCTCTCTTGCTCGGGAGCTAGAGAAGCTGAGATGATGACAGGGAGGGTCTTGTTCTCACCTAAGTAAGCGTACTTAAGGTGAGACGGCAAAGGCTTGAGTTCGAGCGTTGGAGGTGAAACGATGGAAGGCAAGATTGGTGAAGAGGGCTCGAACTCAAAGGACTCCAGCAAAGGTTCAAAACGAGTGTAAGCGACCGAGTTGGATGGTTCAGGTAACTCATCCGGAAATTCGAAGGATTCAAACTCGGGTGGTGAGTGGCTAAGATCATTCGAGAAAGTGAAACACTCGTAGTCATTGTCGGGCGCAGAAGCAGCAGCAGGTTTGAAGAGGAACGCACTAGTGGCATTAAGGTTATCATGATCAAACAGAAACTCCTCGAATTCACACTCTTCAGGGGTGATCTCCTGGATTGAGCAAACGTCCAGTATATGAGCATTAGGTTCGGAGGGCTGATTCTCCAACCTAAAAATGTTGAGTTCAATTGTCATGTTTCCAAAAGAGAGGTTCATCGAACTATTGCGACAATTGATCACAGAATTTGAGGTTGCAAGGAATGGGCGACCGAGTATCACCGGAATTTGATTCCGGGGGTTAGCTACAGGCTGTGTGTTTAATACAATGAAGTCAACGGGGAATATGAAGTCCCCGACTTTGATTAACACATCCTCTAGCTCACCCCTAGAATGGGTGATCGATCGGTCGACCATTTGGAGAGTACAGTGTGTGGGTTTTAGCTCTCCTACACCTAATTGCTCATATACTGAGTACGGAAGCAGGTTAACACTGGCACCAAGATCTAATAGTGCGCGGTTGATGTTCTTATCTCCAATGGTAATAGAAATCGTAGGACAGGTAGGGTCCTTCCGTTTTTGCGATAAAGATTGGGTAAGAGCATCACTCACAGCACTAGCCAAGAAAACTTTCTTGGGTACCTGAGACTTCCTCTTTTTCGTGCACAAGTCCTTTAAGATTTTCGCGAAGGACGGGACTTGTTGGACAGCATCTAAAAGGGGAATATTGATGTTAACCTGCTTAAACAACTCCAGAATCTTCTCCATTTATGGATTTTGTTTGGTGGACTTCAACCGGTTTGGAAATTGAACATTTTTAAAATTGGTTGAGTCCAATGCTGGAGGAGGAGATTGTGGAGTTGGAACGGATCCCAGAACTGGTGTTTTCGTGGAGTGAGAATTGGGTCCGTTTAGAGCAGAAGAAGAGGAAGAGCCTTTTGAAGAATGGAGAATAGGCTCAGAAGACGAAGACGAAGAAGAAGAAGAAGAAGAAGAAGAAGAAGAAGAAGTGGCCGGGGTGTCATTGTTGATCCGTGTGCCGATGTTGTTTTGCAGCATCCTTCCCGATCTCAATGTGGTCACGGCACTCACATTATGGTTCTGTTGTTCAAGAGCAACATGTACATTATGTGGGTGACCGGGATTTGGGAGTGGCTGGGACGGGAGCTTCCCCTTCTCTCGCTCGCTTAAGGCCGCATTCAGCTGTGCAATCTGGGCCTCGATGGTCTTGATGTTTTGCCCGTGAGCGGCAGTGTGTTGCACTAAGGACTGAATGGAGGACTGGATGTTGGTGGTGGACTGAGTTGATTGTTTAACGAATGCCTCCAGACTTCATTCGAGCGAGGAAACCTTATTGTTGTTTGACGGAACAAAGTTGTTTTTGGGAAAAGAATTGTTGGGTGCAAAGTTGTTCGTCTGATTTTGAAAAGGTTAGGGTTGGAAGGGCTGCTGAAATTGATGTTGAGTTTGTTGTTGCGCTTGTTGTTGCGGCGGAGGGGGCCTTTGGAAATTGTTGCCTTGGAATTGATGCTGATTCTGATTCCAGGCGAAATTGGGGTGGTTCTTTCAACCGGGATTGTAGGTGGAAGAGTATGGATCATTCCTCGGTCTTTGCTGAAATGCAGCATTAACCTGATCCTGTCCTTGCGATGGTGGATTATAAGGACACTCTTCGGTCAAGTGAGAAGGATCGGAACAACAAGCACAAATGGTACGAAGGGGAAGAACAGGGGCAGGAGATGAAAATTTGCTCTCTATCGCTTCAAGTTTTCTCGTTATTGCAGCCATTTCAGCTTTCATCGCAATAGAGACATCGAGTTGGTGAATTCCTACCCTAGACTGACCGGTAGAAGTGGAGGTAGAAGAAGAAGAAGTGGTCTGGTGCTCTCCCATTGTAGCGTTTGTTCCGCAAGGTCGTCGAAGAATTGCCACGCTTCCTCGTCAGATTTTGATAGGAAGTGGCCCTGACAAATGGTTTCCAACAACTGCTTGGTTGCTAGGTTCAGGCCCTCGTATAAGGTTTGGCAAAGTTGCCATTTCTCTATACCGTGGTGAGGACACTGAACAAGAAGGTTTTTATACCGGTCAAAGCACTTCCAGAAGGGTTCAGAAGAAAGCTGAGAGAATTGGTTGATTTCATTACGGATCCTTGCGGTTCTATGATTCGGATAAAATTTCTTGAGAAACGCTTTTACAAACTCGTCCCAACTGGTTATGGAGTGGGAAGCGGTGCTATACAGCCATTTTTCGGCAAGATCGCACAAAGTGAACGGAATGACCCGTAGCCGTATAGCATCGTCCGACAGCTGGGTTGTTTTCATCATGGCATAAACGTTTTGAAATTTGTTGATAAAGATATAGGCATCTTCAGATTCAAGCCCATGAAATTTTGGAAGCATATTAATGAAATGGGGCTTAATTTCAAAATTATCCCCATTGGCTGGTGGAAGAGAAAGACAGGTGGGAAGTGCAGAACGTGTGGGATAGAAACGATCCTGGAGTGCGATTCGCTGTGGCGCTACAACAGGCGGTGGTGGTGGGTTATTCGCATCCATAGGTGGCGGAATCAATCCCGGGGGAGTCAAAGAGATGTTTGGATTAAATCCTGACATCACGGAAGAAGAGGTTGGTGAAGTTGAAGGTGAGGATGTATGAACAGAATTCCGGTCAACGTCGGAGTTGGCCGGCAAAGGTAAGGATGAAAGAGGCGTGGACGGAGTTTCGACGTCTGAGTCGATCGCGTAGTCGGTGGCGACTAACGTAACACGAACTAGGCGGGCGCTAGTATCCCGAGTCCAAGCGGACATACACTAAACGAGTTTAGTGTAGTCAAAACGGAGAAGGTGAGGGTAAGAAAACGTCAATGGAGAAATACGATGGGTGGTGGGTGAAACAATGGATTCTGGCGACAAAGGGCAAGTTTTTATAAAATTTTTTGATTTTTTCTTTTTTTTTTCTTTTTTAGAAAGAGCTTTACGGAAATATGTACGGATTTACGGCTTTAAGCAATCACAAACAAGATATGCATAATCACACCTAGATCTAGGGTCACCTAGGTCAGCTAGACAGCTCCTAACTGTTCCAAAGGACTAGAAATAGGACCTCAAACCGTCTCTTCTCCGCCAATTGCGGCCAGGTAAGTGGGAGGCTCCCCACTACATAAGTAGTGGTCCTAATTAAGTAACCACCTGTCTTGGACACACTTGCCTAGACACCGCAAAGTCAGGATAGGATAAACGGCCGATGCCTGTAACTGGTCCTCTGTCCTATTGAGCGCGAAGTCCTTAGGGCTGAGTCTAGTATTTTTTAATTAACAATGGTCAATGCATATGCTTTTTATGATTTCTGGGGTCCTGGGAAGGGTGATGAAATCCCCACCCAATCTGAATTGGTTTCAAGCCCCTTAAGTCCGTATTAATAAATGCAAAGCAGTAACAAATCAATTGCAATCAATTTTTATTTTTTTAGCGCGGCGCAAAGAATCCTGCACAAAAACAATTTATTAGAAGGGGGAAGAGAGTTTGCGCAAAGAATGCTGCAGAAAACACAATTCAGTGGAGTCCAGAGGAGTGGGGGAGAGAAGAGAAAGACTCACAGAAATTTTTAGATGCAGATGGCACTAAGTGGCCGCGGTTCCGCGGCTTAAGCCTTCTTATGCCGCGGTTCCGCGGCAGAAACAGAGAGTTGGGCCTTCAAATTTTTTGTAGGTGCTGGTCTGGGTCTCTTCTGCTTGTCTGGATGTCCTGAATTTTGATTTGCTCACTGGAACTGCTCCAGAATCTTTCAGTAGACCGTTTTATCCGTCTTGAACCTGTCGCGGTGTAGCCGCGAGATATGGGTCTATCTTCCCACGTCTTTGGCACTGAACTCGAACGTCATTTTATCCTGCACACTTGCACAAAAACTAATCAAAAATAACAAGATGATTTTTTTTACAATGTATATTTTTTTTTCCGGTTAGCTTTATATTCACAAATTAACCCGAAATTACACAAAGAAATAAACTACCATCTCCCCGGCAACGGCGCCATTTGATTGGTAGGGATTCTGCGTGTTCAAGTTTAGTTAATTACCGCAATCAAAACGGTTTCGCTTGTAGCTAGCCGGTTGAGTACAGGTCGTCCGCAGGGAGATGGGAATCTTTTTCTATGTGCTTTAACGAGTTAAGTCCAAAAGTCCAGATTTGTTTGTGATTAACTAAGTGTTAAAATGATATGTAAAGAGAGCTTGTTAGGGTTAGGATTAGGTTAGTTTGAGTTAGGAGTCGCTCACTTTTTTCGTTGCCACTCTTAATATCGGTGTTACGGTAATCGGCAACAACGGGGATTAGCACGACTAGGAAGGAACTTGCGAGTATAAGCTAGGCTTTGCAAAGCATAAGTTCTTCCTTTTGGTGCTTGTCCGTCCGTTCTTGGCTCTTAGCCTTAACCTCCGGTTAATTCAACCACAGCCGGTCTCACTACGGAATCGCCGCTATCATCTAGGATAGGGTGCCGTAAGGAGCGGATTGTGGTTCAATTAATGGGAGTTCGATTTAAGATGTTGGGCAAGGAAAGAGTGAGAGAGATTTTCTTCTCTCAAACTTCCCTTATCCTACCCTAACAAGTATGGAAATTACTCACCCATTACAAGAAGAACGAAAAATAAAACAAAGGAGGAAGATAGAAAGAAAGAGATTAGAAGATAACAACTAGCTATTTACGACCTCACCTTGGCAAGGATCAAACGTAAGCATCATGGTTGTTTAAGGATAAAGGAAAAGAGAATAAGAAAGAAACAACAATAAATAACAACAACTAAATTATCAATTGAAGATTACAAGCAATTAACATAACAAGAGCAAGACAAGTATAATAACAAAAAGAACTTCTTTATTCATCATTCTTCACTCACAAAAGCTCATTACAAGTTTTTAATGGAGAAGAGATAAGAAGAGGAAGAAGAACAACAAGTATTCTAAAACCTAAAATACAAGATTAAGCACCCTTGGCTTCACAAGGTTCTGGGCTATTTATAGGCTGGAAAATGAAAACCTAGACCAACATTCAGAACTAAAATGGAATGACCAATCTGCCCCCAAAAACACTCCCTCTGAGGAGCCAGTACGGCCGCGTTTCCGTGGCCTAAGCATGCTATTGCCGCGAAAACGCGGCCGTTTAGAGGAGTTGGCTCCTCGGACTTTGTGTGCTGCCCTGGTCTTTTATGTCCTTCTGTCTGGTATATGTTTTTTCTGATAATCTCTTTACATTGCTTCCAGAATTTTGGTTGATCAAAAGGTGATTGGATGTGTATCTTTTTGTCATGATTTCCTCGAGCTCCGCATAGATTTCTTGGACTTGGTGTTGCCATTGTGCTTTGTGCATGAAGATGACAATTGATTTGCCATTTTGTCTCTTAACTGGTGTGTGGCAACATACGGATAGAGAGCGGAGACCCGTGTTTTATCTGTGGTTGGCAGGAATCCGGATTTTGTCGTGCTTTTCCATGAATTTCATCGTTTAGAGCCGAGAATCTGTATCCTGCAATTGACTAGAAAACACGGCTCAAGAGTACCTACCGATAAGCAATATGATAAAAATTGGACGGTATAAAAATGCAAAAATCTGATATGAACAAACCCCCGTGACGACAAGAACCCTAACCCTAACTCATTCTCGTCGCCTTCCTCTCATCTCCTTCCCTTCTCCTCGACCTCCTCGTCGTCATCACCTCTTCCTTTCCTCCCCACAACCCACAGCCTTTGCCTCACCTCGCCTAAAACCCTAACCGTCCCTGCACACCCTTGCCTCACCGGAGCTCCGACCTCGTCGTCGTCTCCACATCCCCGTCATCACCATCTTCATCACCTTGACCTCCTCTCCACTCCCCTGCACCCAGAGTTTTCCCTGCACACCCCAACAACCAAATCCGACCCCACAGCCACCATGAACCCCATCGACATTCTCGCCGTCGACAACCTATCGCCATGATAACCCCCTCGCATCGTCTCTAGCCCTGAGCACCAACCCCAGAGCACCTTCTTCTCTTCTTCTCCTTCTTTTTCTTCTTTCTTCTTTCTTTCTTGATCTTGTTTCTTTTTCCGGTGATCACCGTCGGAGCCATGCCGCCGCCGACGATCCGAACGAACCATACCATCACCACAGTACCACTACAATACCAAAATCATACCATCACCACTTCCATATCACGACTGTATCACGGTCAGATCGTGTCCAGATCGCGACCAGACCATGCACGAGATCGTGTACAGATCACGACCAGACCACCACCAGACCATGCACCAGATCGTCTCCAGATCGCGACCAGACCACCACCAGACCATGCACCAGATCGCGACCAGACCATGCACCGTACCCAGACCGTGCTATGACCGTGTCATCACCGTACTCGGACCGTGTCACGCCGTGTGCCCTGCTCTTGTACTACGTCATGCCCACTTCGTGCTCGGCCCATGCCACTTGTTTGTCACCATCGCACCAGTCCCGTGTCACCGCAAGACCCAGCACCGTGTCGTGCCATTTCACACACCATATCGTGTCGTGTCGCACCAGGCCGCCTGCATATCGACCATTGTTTCTGAGGCAAGTTTATCTTGCTACATGCTATACTACTATATTTGCATTCATGCGAATAATAATATTACATATTGTTTAGTTATGCATCCAATGTTACAGTTTTACAGTTTTATAATATCCGTTCGCATCCGTACAGTTTATTACATATCTAGTCGTATGTAAGTTTATCTTGTTACATGCTATAATACTTATCTTGCATCCATATGAATAAAAATATCACATGTTGATTGCATTATACGTCCATACGAATGTTTTACTGTTTTCGGATACCCGTATGCATCCATATCATTTAATATATATGTAGCTGCATCTACAGATCACATTAATTCATATTACTGCTACATTAGTACCCCATACTTGATAATGTGCATCCTACATAGTCATGAAGCTATAATCGTAACCCCTGATAGATATTTGAGCATCCATGTTTTATTGTGTATCCATACCATTAATTCTGCATATCCAGTTGCATGCCATATTATATTAATTCATATTATTGTTACATTAACACCCCATGCTTGATAATGTGCACCCTACATAGTCATGATGTAACCCCTGATAGATATTGTGCATCCATACTTTCACCGTACATCCGTACCTTTACCGTGATTCGATACTTGCTATATTTTACTGTTGGGCACCCACTTGATACATGTACACTACCTGACATGACCTGATATATCACTACTTGACATGTTACCTGATTCTGTTTCTAATGCCGACAATCCTGACATGTTGTCCTGATGGACATATCCTGTTGTCTGTATAGACAAACCTGTACCTGCTTGATCCTGTGTTGGCATTAGCTCCAGATTTATCAATACCTGACTTGAACACATAACGTTGGGGTATGGGGAAATCAATGATGAAACCTGACTTGTAACTCGATAGTTCGATGCTTATACTGATCAGTTTTACGAGCTAGGCCAGCCCCGGGATGATGCTGCTGACATCATCCGTTTGTACATGTTACCTGTTTACTGCCTAGCGGCACGTCTCGGATTCAGCCCAAGAGTCTTGACCGTGGTCCCAGGAATGCACGGGATACTATTGAGTTACATCGACGATTCATTAAATTGATTTCACAGACTTGAGAGCAGTTAACCCACTAGCTTAGTTCAGATTACTCACCGCACGTCACATGTGCTTATACCCTTCACTGTTCCTTATTCATATTACTGTTATACCTTATTTACTGTTCATACTCATGACTGCATATCTTGTTACCTTCTGATTATATTATTGTTGATATTATGACGCACTGACGTCTGGGTTTTGCATGGCCCAGATCCTTTACCTTTGTCGTAGGCCGATCAGGAGTACTTTAGCCGACAGGCCGAGCAGTGAGGATCCTGTCAGTATTTAGTTTAGTTTAGTTTTCTTCCAGCATTTTCATTTCCTGATGTGAGCCCGTATTTTGGGACGCACTTTCCAGATTGTTGTTGTTATTTAGATTCATTGCTTCCGCATATTATTTCTTGACTCGTTTATTCTGGCAAATGGACATGTAATAGATAGTTTATTTTATTTTACTGTTCTTGATATCTTTTAGACAGCCGTAATGTGACTGTGGAGGGATATTTCCTAGCCACAGGTAGCATGGTTGGCTCTGTCACGTGTCGATCTTAGCGCACACTGGGAAGCGGGGCATGATAGGGTTAGTTTGGTATCAGAGCCATAGGATTTAGGTTAATCGGGTTTGATTCTTTTATAGTTGGGTATTGGACCCAATATACGAATCAAAGAACCCGTCATTAGGAACATGTCCTGCCACATTGTTATCGTGATTTTTGAATCTTATCTTTCTCTTGACTTTTGTCTTGACGATATGCAAATGACCTTGCATCTCAACTTGAAATCCTATTGGTTCCCTATCGTTTCTTCCGTTCTATTCTTTTGATTCTGATACTAAGATTTGGGCGACTTGAACGGAGTTATGTGATTGTAACTATGAACTGCAGCATGGTTACAATGCGGTACTCTATTTAAGTAACTTAGAGTCCTAGTCTTGATTCATTTTCTTGATTTATGGTCATGATATTACTTTGGTTCTCTCAATTTCATTGCTTACGAGTTCATGTTTTATCGCAAGATTGAATCCTGTTTACCGTGCTAATTTTCTTCAGTGTTTGGCTTCAGATGAAGTCATTTAAGGTATCCTACTTGTTCATGTTTTTCCCGCATTAACATTGTTCGATTCAGGTGCATCCCATTGTTTGATGTTGTCTTGGGAATGGATTTTTTCGGCACTTTCCATGATCACATTGATTGTAGGGCAAAGAAAGTGATTTTCCAGATTCCCGGACATCCAGAGTTTGTTTTTGCTGGAGGTAGCAGTTCTGTCGGGCCAGTCGAGTTTAGGGCTAGGCCGACAAGCGCCGTTCTTTCGTCGATGAAAATTGATAAGGAGGAAGCGCCAACAATAGTTCGAGAGTTCATGGACGTGTTCGAGGACATCTCGGGTTTACCACCAAAGCGAGATGTGGAGTTCGCGATTGATCTTGTTCCTGGTGCAGCGCCAATCTCAAAGACGTACTATCCGATGGCACCAGTGGAGTTGGAAGAAGTAAAGAAGCAGGTTACCGAGTTGCTAGAGAAGGGTTGTATTCATAGCAGTAATTCACCTTGGGGAGCTCTAGTTCTTCTAGTCAAGAAGAAAGATGGCACAAGGAGGATCTGCATCGATTATCGAGAATTGAACCGGGTGACTATTAAGAACAAGTACTCGATCTCTCGCATTAGCGAATTATTCGAGCAACTTAGTGGCGCGAGGGTATTCTCAAAGTTGGATTTGTGATCCGGATATCATCAGGTCCGAGTTAAATCAGAGGATATTTGCAAGACTGCGTTCCGAACTCGGTATGGACATTACGAGTATTTAGTGATGCCATTCGGAGTCACGAATGCACCGGCGATATTTATGGACTTGATGAACCGAATCTTTTCACCGTTCTTGGACCAGTTTATAGTGGTGTTCATTGATGATATTCTGGTCTACTCGAGGAGCCTTGAAGAGCATGTAGAACACTTGAAGATCGCACTGCAGACATTGAGGCAAGAAAGATTATATGCAAAGATGAGCAAGTGCGAGTTTTGGCTTGAAGAAGTAAAGTTATTGGGGCATGTCGTATCCGGAGATGGAATCGCCGCTGATCCCAAGAAGATTGCAGTCGTTCAAGATTGGCCGATTCCGAAGAACGTAGCAGAGATCAGAAGTTTTCTTGGACTTGTCGGATATTACAGAAGGTTCGTGGAGAATTTTGCTCGATTTGCTGAGCCTTTGACCAAGCTTACGCGTAAGGAGGTACCGTTCGTTTGGACGGATGGTTGTACGTCAGCTTTTGAGGCGTTTAAGTAAAGATTGATAACCGCTCCTATTTTGGCCGTACCAGACTGTTCCGGAGGATTGGTGATTCACAGCGACGCATCTGAGAAAGGTTTGGGATGTGTTCTGATGCAGCATGGGAAGGTCATAGCTTATGCATCGAGACAGTTGAAGACCCATGAGAAGAATTACCCAACTCATGACCTGGAGCTTGCAGCAGTGATTTTCTCTTTGAAGATTCGGAGATACTACTTATTGGGCGAAAGGGTTGAAGTATTCACCGATCACTAAAGCCTAAAATATGTGTTCATGCAGAAAGAGCTTAATATGAGGCAGCGTAGATGGTTGGAGCTGATGGCTGACTACGATCTTGACCTTAAGTACTATCCGGGGAAAGTTAATATAGTGCCGGATGTGGTTAGTCGGTTGCCAGCAATTCGGATGTTGACTGCATAGAAGGAGCTTATCGAAGATTTTTGGAGATTTGAGTTGGAGTTCGTGCCACCGCATTCTTCGGGACAGTTGATGCAGCTGTAAGTACAGTCGTCGTTGATCAAGAGTATTAAAGCAGCGCAGTCACAGGACCCAAGATTGTAGAAGTTTCAAGAACAGGTAGAAGCGGGACTTCGAACGGACTTGTTGATTCATGAAGATGGTTCATTGCGATATGGTAGCCGTTTGTGTATGCCAAAAGGAGACATTTCTGAAGAAATTATGAAGGAGGTGCACAGTTCCGCATATTCCATACATCCAGAAGGCATGAAGATGTACCGTGATCTACGACAGCATTTCTGGTAGGAAGGCATGAAAAAGGGAGATTGCCCGTTTGTAGCGAAGTGCTTGGTGTGTCAGCAAGTTAAGGCTGAACATCAAAGGGTAGCTGGTTTATTGCAACCACTTTCGATTCCTCAATGGAAGTGGGAACATATAACCATGGATTTCGTGACAGCTTTACCGCAGAGTCCAAAGGGCAACAATGCAGTTTGGGTGATTGACCAAGGCAGCTCATTTCATACCATTTCAAGTTGATTAGTCAATGGAAGTATTAGCAGAACGGTACATGCAGGAGATTGTGAGATTCCATGGAGTACCTGTGAGCATCGTTTCCGATCGTGATACCCGATTCTTATCGCACTTCTGGACGAGTTTACAGGAAAGTTTGGGAACGCGATTGAAGTTTAGCACTGCTTATCATCCCCAGACAGATGACCAGTCGGAGAGAACGATCCTAACTCTTGAAGACATGTTGAGAGCTTGCATGTTGGACTTCAAGGGCTCGTGGGAGGATCATCTACACTTGGTGGAGTTTTCTTACAATAACAGTTTTCAGGCGACTATTCAGATGGCTCCATTCGAAGCATTGTATGGTCACAAGTGTCGCTCACCCGTTTGTTGGGACGATGTTGGAGAACGAAGATTGTTGGGACCGGATTTGATCGTGCAAACAGTAGAGAAGGTTAATACTATCCGGAATCATATAAAGGCAGCACAGGATCGGTAGAAGAGTTGGGCCAATACATCGAGAAAACCTCTAGAATTCGCTGTTGGCGATCTTGTATTCTTGAAGATATCACCGACTAGAGGAGTAATTCGTTTTGGGAGTCGAGACAAGCTTAGTTCTCGATTCGTGGGGCCTTTCGAGATTATTGAACGTGTTGGAGAAGTGGCTTATCGATTGGCTTTACCACCATCTTTGGCGAATGTTCATGACGTGTTTTACGTATCTCAACTCCGTAAATATGTTCGAGATGAAACACGCGTGCTAGATCATTCGGAGCTGACTGTAAGGAAGGATTTGACATTTGAGGAACGACCGATATCGATTGTTGATCGAAGAGAAAAGGTTCTTAAGAACAAGGTTATCCCTCTCGTACTTGTTTCTTGGGGGAATCGCTCGCACGGAGAATCGACTTGGGAACGTGAAGATGAGATTCGACAGAAGTTTCCACACCTATTCTTATAGTTTCATGTTTGTTTATCTTTTCCTATTTTGGGAATTTCGAGGACGAAATTCTTTTTGTAATTGGGTATAATGTAACACCCTAATTCATTTATACTAGTTCTATTTCAAGTATTTCTTTATTTATGGTATTTTCCTGATTTATTGTGTTTGGGGTGCAAATAGTGTTTTTGACATTTGTATTGCATCCGACTCGACCCGCTTGCTGGAAACCCGTTTTGATTCCTGTTTATGATTTATCCCGGCTTGATATGTAGACCCGTGCACTTTCATATTTTATATACTGCATACTAGCATTTTATCTGGCATCTGCATTTTTTTAATATAACATTTAAAGTCAAGTAAAATATTTTTAAAATATATTGCATGGTCTGCATGATACCCCTAACCCCGTCGTAGTATCCGTGCACCTTGTTCTCGTCCCGTTCAGTGTAACTGTAACACCCTAGTTCATTTATACCAGTTCTATTTTGGGTATTTCTTTATTTATGGTATTTTCCTGATTTATTGTGTTTTGGGTGCGAATAGCGTAATTGACATCTGTATTTGTATCCTACCCGACCCGCTAGCTGAAAACCCATCTTGATTCCTATTTATGATTTATTCTTACTTGTTATGTGGATCCGTGCACTTTCATTATTTGTATACTACATACTGGCATTATATCTGGCATTTGCATTTTTTTTATAACATTTAAAGTCACATAAAATATTTTAAAATATATATATATATATTGCATAGCCTGCATGATACCCCTAGCCCCGTCGTAGCATCCGCGCACCTTGTTCTCGTCCCGTTCAGTGTAATGGGCTTGTTTGGATGGCTACGTGCATGTGCGTGCATCCATTCTTGGGGATATGCTTTTTTATTACCCGGATATCCAATTTTGGTTTTGGTTGACACGTATATTTTTCGTATTTTAAAACTGGATTTTTAGACCCAATCCGGACGTATTTTGGACTATTTTGTATTAGCCAAAATATCATATTTTTAATAATATTATATTTTAATATTTATAACTGTTACTATAATTATATGTTTGTATTTTTCAACGACTTAAATCTTTTAGATTTTTTAAATCTTTTTTTTTTGAAACAGAATTCTTTCTCTCTCTCTCTCTCCCCCTCTCTCTCCCCTCTCGCAGTTACTGTGTGCTTCTCGATTCTTGTTACCTCCCTTCACACCTTACTGTCACCTTCCTTCACACTTTTTCTTCTTTTCTTCTTCTTTATATAAACCCTACGCCCACCGCGATGAGAAAACCCATACCCAAACCCTAGCCTCGCCGTCACCACCTCCATCCTCATCTTCTTCTTGACCTTCTTCTCTCCTTCTCTTCCTCTTCTCTCTTCTCCATCCCCGACACCCTTGCAGCAACCCCGAAACCCCCTGCACACCCCGACCTCTTCTCATCCGTGCCTAACCGCCGCCGCCCATCTTCCTGACCTCGACCCTCTCCGACACCACCTCCATCACCTCCTTCCTCACTTTTCCCGAGCTCCCCTTTTCCCTGCAAGAACCCTAGCCTTCCCTGCACACTGCAACTCAAACCCCATCACCCGACTTCAAGAACCCTAGCCTTCCTTGCCGGCGATCCTTGCCGGCGATTCCTTGCCGTCGCCTCAACACCTTCGCAACCACCCCATCGCCTTCTCCCAAACCCCAGCACCACACCAGAGCCACCCCAAACATTTCTTTCCTTCTTCTTCTTTTCTTTCCTTCTCTTTTCTTGATCTCGTTTCTTCTCCGGTGATCACCCGCCGGAGCCGTGCTCGTCGTTGCCGATCCAGCGAACGTCCCTTACCTGCGTGGTTGTCCTCTTGCCCTGCCTGGACCCGTCCCGCGTGCCGTGTGTGCGTTGCGACGATTACCCGATGTCGGACGTGCTGTATGCACCCGTCGTGTGTTCCGTTCAGGCAAGTTTATCTTGCTACATGCTATAATACTTATCTTGCATCCATATGAATACAAATATTACATGTTGATTGCATTATACATCCATATTAAAGTTTTACTGTTTTTGGATACCCGTATGCATCCATATCATCTATTACAAATGTAGCTGCATCTACAGATCATATTAATTCATGTTAATGTTGTAGTAACACCCCATGCTTGATAATGTGCATCCCACTTAGTCTTGGAGCTGTAGTTGTAACCCCTGATAGTTATTTATGCATCCATATTTTATTATGTATCCATACCATTAATTCTACATATCTAGTTGCATGCCATACTATATTAATTCATATTATTGTTACATTAACACCCCATGCTTGATAATGTGCATCCTGCATAGTCATGATGTAACCCCTGATAGATATTTGTGCATCCATGCTTTTACTGTACATCCGTACTTTTACCCCGATTCAATACTTGCTACATTTTACTGTTGGGCACCCATGTGATACACTGTGCACTACTTGACATGACCTGATATACCACTACTTGACATGTTACCTGATCCTGTTTCTAATGCCGACAATCCTGACTTGTTGTCCTGATGGACGTTATTGTTGTCTGTATAGACAAAACCTGCACCTGCTTGATCCTGTGTTAGCATTAGATATTGAGTGGCAATACCTGACTTGAACACATAACTTGGGGGTAAGGGGAAATCAAGAATGTAACCGAACGTAACTCAAAGGTCTATTATATTGTTTGCCGTATTTCCGGGCATATACTGAATAATCATGTTACCGTGGTCCCGTGGGGAATGAACGGGGCATAGTCTGATGGGTTACGATGAGAATTACATTAATTGGTTTCGAAGACTTTAGAATAGATAACCCAGTAGTATAGTTTAGATTACCCACTGCACTTCACTTGCACGTATACACTTCAAAGTGAAGTTTATCCATGTTTACTGGTTATATTCATGTTATCGTTTATACTCATGCATGCATATCTCGTGTATCCTGTTCATGTATTATTGTTTGATATTATGACGCACTGACGTCTGGGTTTTGCATGGCCCAGATCCTCTATCTTTGTCGCAGGCCGATCAGGAGTACTTCAGTCGACAGGCCGAGCAGTGAGAATCCTGTTAGTATTTTAGTTTAGTTTTCTTTCAGCATTTCCATTTCCTGATGTGAGCCCGTATTTGGGACGTACTTTACAGATTGTTATTGTTACTTGGATTTATTACTTCCGTATATTATTTCTTGACTCGTTTATTCTGGCATATGGACATATACTAGATAGTTTATTTTATTTCTACTGTTCTTGATGTCTATAGACAGCCGTAATGTGACTGTGGAGGGATATTTCCTAGCCACAGGTAGCATGATTGGCTCTGTCATGTGCCGATCTTAGCGCACTCTGGGAAGTGGGGCATGACAGGGTTTGTTTAGTATCAGAGCCATATGATTTAGGTTAATCGGGTTTGATTCTTTTGTAGTTGGGTATTGGACCCAATACACGAATCAGAAAACCCGTAATTAGGAGTATGTCCTGCCACATTGTTCTCGTGATTCTTGAATCTTATCTTTCTCTTGACCCTTATCTTGACGATATGCAAACAACCTTGCATCTCGACTTGAAATCCTTTTGGTTCCCTATTGTTCTCTCATCCTATTCTTTTGATTCTGATACTAGAATTTGGGCGACTTGAACGGAGTTATGTGAGTGTAACTGTCACGCCCCGCTTCCCGGTATACGGCGAAGGGGACGCGACAATGCCCGCTACGTATATACTCAGAAGTACATACGCTAAACGTATCCAAGCAATATAAAATAAATACACAATAGACAAGATATAAAAGGAACAGCAACTTTTATTTATTAACATTCTTTTGTACAATACATGAAAATGAAATACAACTGAAATAAAATGATGCCTAAACAGTGGCATAACAGGAAATGAAAAATACAGAAAGAAAAAGTGTACAATGAAACTAAAGTGCAGGGTCTTCGGCAAACTGCTCCAAGTCTTCTTGAGATGGCTCGATCTCCGCTGGGTCCAAACCACCTGACGACATTCAAAGAAGAAAGAAATAGAATGTTGTCAGCGAACAGGTCGCTCGGTAAGTCCCAAAGATAAGGGAGAAATAGACAGAGAGTAAGAGAGAGAGAGAGAGAGTAGCTTTTAATGTTGTATTATAATATTGTAATGTTGTATTGACGCTGTTGTTTGTAGCCTAGTATAGAAAATGCCAGTGTATACGAGGGGAGTCCCACTTACACTGGGGACTTTGGTAACCTGTAGTACAAGGCTCCGTCGATAATACCACGGAACAACGGCATGAATGTAATTATGTTTTAAGTGACCACCTCGTGCCACCTTTAACATATTCCGTACCAGTCTACCCCTTAAACCCCGCGATATCTTGTTTGTATTGTTATCTTGTAAAATTGTATTGATTGTATGAGTGATTGACTGACTGACCGAAACCATGATATCAGGAAACGGTTATAACTGTAGAGTCATATAAATGGAATACTGTGAATCATGTAAAAGGAATATATATCCATGGTTCGGTTCAGTCAAGTTGTATAACCTGATAATTGTATTCATGGATTCATGTGTTCATATTGAATTGGAATCTTGTAGTTTATAGATTGACTTGAATCATATTCAAGTCAGATTAATCAGACTCAAACCCGAGTCAGACAATCAGAAATGTGAATCGAGGTCTTACAATTGCTAGGGTCCTTAGGGTCACTTATAAAACTTGAGGGGGTTTTATGTAAAAATACTTTTATATACTTTTCAAAATACGCCTCAAGTATTTATTATTCGTCTTTAGGATTGTAATGAGAGTGGATTTTATATTGTGACATTTCTAGTGAGGATATCCTAGTTTTAGGTATTTATCTGTAATATTGATTATTTGAAGTTCATGGTATTTTAGTGTAAATTTATTCTTGTGATTTTTTAGAAAAAGGTGGAAAATTTATATCATAATAAAATAGATATTTAAATGATAAATATACATATGTTTATATAAAAATAATTTTAATAAATATTTTATATTCCAAAAATCTCATTTTCTTAAGATATCGTATTTTAAACCTTTCGAGACCGAATGCTCCTTGCGGAGGTCTGAATCTCGCACTACTAGACCGAGGGTGCGCGATAAAACGCATGATCCCGAACGGGTTCCCCAAAGATGGGTTGTAGCGGCGCTTTGCAAAGATTGTAAAATACTAATCCTTTAGAAAACGGTTTTGTAAAGTAAAAGGTATTTATTTGCAAAGGTGTGAATTTCCGTATTTTAAATTCTAGGGTTTCCTAAGCCAACTAGCCTATTTCTAAATGGTCTAAACGACAAGTCGTTAGAAGCCTCAAATCGCCTCTTCACCGCCAATTGTGGCCAGGTAAGTACAAGTGAGGAAGGAGGGATTCGCTCACGAATCGTGAGACGGGCCTTTTAAAGTTACCTAAGCTCACCTGCCTAGCCTAGACACCACAAAGTCAGGTTTAGATAAACGATCGATATCCATAACTTATCGTATTTCCTAATGAGAGGTATTTATTTACAAGCGTATCAAATGTAAAACTTTTAAGAATGGTTTTATTAAGAATATGGTATTTAAATGAAAGTTTTGTTTTATCGTATTCTAAGTTCTTTGATGATGTCGCTTAGGGTTGTATTTGCGTGTGTGTGGAGGTAGGTCATTACCTCGTGCTCTACTTTAAATGTATAGCAAAGTTTAGGGGTTAAATGTGAAATCGAAATATGATGGTATTAAAGTGAAAAATACGATAGATTGGAAAGTTTATCATTTCATGTGAGAAAACTTGTTCAAATTGATTTTTAAAAGTTTAATAGTCAAGATAAAAATGTTTAAGCATGATTGAATTGATTATAAGTGAAATTTTATAGAAAACCGAATCGGAAATCGGATTTGTTCCGATTCCGTCGGGTTTCGAAGTTTCGTATTTTAGAGAAATAGAAAGGGGGATAGAATGGGACTTACGGGTTTCGATCTATACTAAGAAGTGTAGGGGAACTAAGGGAGTTGCCGAGGCGTTGCTTCGTCGCCGGTTGTTTCTAAAAACGTCGCCGGAATTCCCGCCGGAATTTCATCGGAGCTTCACCGCGAACTTGTTTTCAAAGCACACACTTCTTGGAAAATTTTGAGAGAGTGGGCCTAGGGTTTTAGGGGTGAGAGGGTAGTATGTAAGATTGGTATTTATAGGGTTAGGCTAGGGTTAGGGTAGATGAAAAGTTAAAAATAAAAATGTGATAAAATGTAATAAAAATGTATTAAAAGTGGAGTAATTGGGGTTTTTTAAGAGCTCTGGAAGTGGTCTGAGGCTGAAATTTTGCAGGTGCATAGGGAATATGAAAAGACACAACTTTCATGTTGTGGCTGTCGTCGGAATCGGCCGACTCGGGGGTGACTCGGCCGTGACTCGGTCGGAGCACTGAGTCTGCCGAGTCGAGGCCGAGTTGGCCGATTCCCGGCCTAGTCCGGTGGCCAGGATCCTCCCCGACGTTTCATCTAACTTCTTCAAGTGTTACATCTTTGGGTGTAGTAGGGTTTTTGTGAGATATGCACGTGTAAACTCTTGGTATTCTAAAGGTTTTAAAAAAAATCAATATAAAAAATAATGTGGGGTATGGGATTTGAACTCTGGTGGCTTGGTTCAGCAGTGCAAGGTATTACCAATGAGCTACAAGCTCCTTCTTGTAATTATTGTGGTATTTAATTACTTAAAATGATAGCAGCAAGAATAAATACTCCTAGTATACATTAAATTTAAAGTAATTTCTTGTACACTAAAAATGGAGTTATTACATTCTTGTTGCTTGTAATTAAAAACAAAATAATTACCTATATCTTGTGCTCAGGCTAAAATACCCCTTTGTGGATTTTTGAAAAACATATTTGAAAAATTTTGTATAGGAAATTTAGGGTTGTTACAGTAACTATGAATTGTAGCATGGTTACAATGCGGTACTCTATTTAAGTAACTTGGAGTTCTAGTCTTAATTCATTTCCTTGATTTATGGTCGCCATATTACCTTACTTTTCTCGGTGTCGTTGCTTACCAGTTCATGTTTTATCGTAAGCTTGAATCCTGTTTATCGTGCTTATCTTCTTCGGTGTTTGGTTTCAAGGGAAGTCGTTTCAGGTATCCTACTTGTTCATTATTTTCCCGCATTAGCGTTATTCGATTCTGGTGCATCCCATTGTTTTATGTCGTCCAAGTTTATTACTACACACTCGATTTCTTGCACGACCCTGTCTAGTTGTTGGGATATACACACTGGGAATCATATCTAGTAGCGAATGCAAGGATTGTTCTGTTGTTATTTGCGGACGGGAGTTATTTGCAGATTTTTTGGTGATCGATACTGGCAGTTATGATGTTGTCTTGGGAATGGACTTTCTTGGCACTTTCCACACTCACATTGATTGTAGGGAAAAGAAAGTGATTTTCCAGATTCCTGGACATCCGGAGTTAGTTTTTGCTGGAGGTAGCAGTTCTGTCGGGGTAGTTGAGTTTAGGAATAGGCCGACAAACAGTGTTCTTTCGTCGATGGAAGTTGATAAGGAGGAAGCGCCAGCTGTAATTTGAGAATTCATGGATGTGTTCGAGAACATCTCGGGTTTACCACCAAAACGAGATGTGGAGTTCGCGATCGATCTTGTTCCTGGTGCAGCGCCAATCTCAAAGGCGTACTATCCAATGGCACTAGTGGAGTTGGAAGAAGTAAAGAAGCAGGTTACCGAATTGCTAGAGAAGGGTTGGATTCACAGCAGCAATTCATCTTGAGGATCCTCAGTTCTTCTAGTCAAGAAGAAAGATGGCACAAGGAGGATGTGCATCGATTATCGAGAATTGAACCGGGTGACTATTAAGAACAAGTACCCGATCCCTCGCATTGGCGAATTGTTCGAGCAACTCAGTGGCGCGAGGGTATTCTCGAAGCTGGATTTGCGATCCGGATATCATCAGGTCCGAGTTAAATCAGAAGATATTTGCAAGACTGCATTCCGAATACGGTATGTACATTACGAGTATTTAGTGATGCCATTCGGAGTCACGAATGCACCGGCGATATTTATGGACTTGATGAACTGAATCTTTTCACCGTTCTTGGACCAGTTTATAGTGGTGTTCATTGATAATATTCTGGTCTACTCGAGGAGCATAGAAGAGCATGCAGAATACTTGAAGATCGCCCTGCAGACATTGAGGCAAGAAAGATTATATGCGAAGATGAGCAAGTGCGAGTTTTGGCTTGAAGAAGTGAAGTTTTTGGGGCACGTTGTATCGGAGATGGAATCGTCGTTGACCCTGAGAATATTGCAGCAGTTCAAGATTGGCCGATTCCGAAGAACGTAGCAGAGATCAGAAGTTTTCTTGGACTTGCCGGGTATTACAGAAAGTTCGTGGAGAATTTTGCTCGATTGGCTGAGCCTTTGACCAAGCTTACGCGAAACGAAGTACCGTTCGTATGGAAAGATAGATGTGCGTCAACTTTTGAGGCGTTGAAGCAAAAATTGATAACCGCTCCTATTTTGACCGTACCAGACGGTTCCGGAGGATTGGTGATTCATAGCAACGCATCTGGGAAAGGTTTGGGATGTTTTTTGATGCAGAATGGGAAGGTTATAGCTTACGCATCAAGACAGTTGAAGACCCATGAAAAGAATTACCCAACTCATGATTTGGAGCTTGCAGCAGTGATTTTCGCTTTGAAGATTTGGAGACACTACTTATTGGGCAAAAGGGTCGAAGTATTCACCGATCATAAAAGCCTGAAGTACGTGTTAACACAGAAAGAGCTTAACATGAGGCAGCGTAGATGGTTGGAGCTGATGGCTGACTACGATCTTGATATTAAGTACCATGCGGGGAAAGTTAATGTGGTGCCGGATGCGCTTAGTCGGTTGCCAGCAATTCGGATGTTGACTGCACAGAAGGAGCTTATCGAAGACTTTCGGAGATTCGAGTTGGAGATTGTGTTACCGCATTCTTCGGGACAGTTGATGCAGCTGCAAGTACAGTCGTCGTTGATCGAGAATATTAAAGCAGCGCAGTCGCAGGACCCAAGATTGCAGAAGTTTCGAGAACAGGTTGAAGCCGGACTTTGAACAGACTTGTTGATTCATGAAAATGGTTCATTGTGATATGGTAGCCGTTTGTGTGTGCCGAAAGGAGATATTCGCGAAGAAGTTATGAAGGAGGCACAAGTTCCGCATATTCCGTACATCCAGGAGGCATGAAAATGTACCGTGATCTACGACAGCATTTCTGGTGGGAAGGCATGAAAAGGGATTGCTCGCTTTGTAGCGAAGTGCTTGGTATGTTAGCAAGTTAAGGCTGAACATCAAAGAGTTGCTAGTTTATTGCAACCACTTCTGATTCCTCAATGGAAGTGGGAACATATAACCATGGATTTCGTGACAGATTTACCGCGGAGTCCAAAGGGCAATAATGCAGTTTGGGTGATTGTTGATCGATTGACCAAGGAATCTCATTTCATACCGTTTCGAGTTGGTCAGTCGACGGAAGCGTCGGCAGAGCGGTACATGCAGGAGATTGTGAGATTGCATGGAGTACCTGTGGGCATTGTCTCCGACCGTGATACCCGATTCTTATCGTACTTCTGGAGGAGCTTACAGGAAAGTTTGGGGACGCGATTGAACTTTAGCACCGCTTATCATCCTTAGAAAGATAGCCAGTCGGAGAGAACGATCCAAACTCTTGAAGATATGTTGAGAGCTTGCATGTTGGACTTCAAGGGTTCATGGGAGGATCATCTACACTTGGTGAAGTTTTCTTACAATAACAGCTTTCAGGCGACTATTCAGATGGCTTCATTCGAAACGTTGTATGGTCGCAAGTGTCGTTCACCCGTCTGTTGGGACGATGTTAGAGAATGAAGATTGTTGGGACCAGATTTGATCGTGCAAACAGTAGAGAAGATTAATACTATCCGGAATCACATGAAGGCAGCACAGGATCGGCAGAAGAGTTGGGCCGATACATCGAGAATACCTCTAGAGTTCGTTGTTGGTGATCTTGTATTCTTGAAGATATCACGTACTAGAGGAGTGATTCGTTTTGGGAGTCGAGGCAAGCTTAGTCCTCAATTCGTGGGACCTTTCGAGATTATTGAGCGTGTTGAAGAAGTGGCTTATCAATTGGCTTTACCACCATCTTTGGCGAGTGTTCATGATGTATTTCATGTATCTCAACTCCGTAAGTATGTTCGAGATGAAACACACGTGCTAGATCATTCGG
The DNA here is from genome assembly GCA_030015575.1 of Agapanthus africanus. NCBI lineage: Eukaryota > Viridiplantae > Streptophyta > Magnoliopsida > Asparagales > Amaryllidaceae > Agapanthus > Agapanthus africanus. The sequence goes on from CM057337.1 coordinate 721,889,268, forward strand.
AGCTGACTGTAAGAGAGGACTTGACCAATGAGGAACGACCGATGTCGATTGTTGATCGAAAATAAAAGGTCCATAAGAACAAGGTTATCCCTCTCGTACTTGTTTCATAGGAGAATCGCTCGCATGGAGAATCGACTTGGAAACGAGAAGACGAGATTCGACAGAAGTTTCCATACCTCTTCTTGTAGAGTCATGTTTGTTTATCTTTTCTTGTTCTTGGAATGTCGAGGACGAAATTCTTTTTGTAGTTGGGTATAATGTAACACCCTAGTTCATTTATACCAGTTCTATTTTGGGTATTTCTTTATTTATGGTATTTTCCTGGTTTATTGTGTTTTGGGTGCGAATAGTGTAATTGACATCTGTATTTGCATCCTACCCGACCCGCTTGCTGAAAACCCGTTTATTTATGATTTATCGTGGCTTGTTATGTGGATCCATGCACTTTCATTATTTGTATACTGCATACTGGCATTATATCTGGTATCTGCATTTTTTTTATAACATTTAAAGTCACATAAAATATTTTTAAAAAAATATTTATTGCATGGCCTGCATGATACCCCTAGCCCCGTCGTAGCATCCGCGCACCTTATTCTCGTCCCGTTCAGTGTAACGGACCTGTTTGGATGGTTACGTGCATGTGCGTGCATCCGTTCTTGGGGGTATGCTTTTTCGTTACCTGGATATCCAATTTTAGTTTTGCTAGACACGTATATTTTCCATATTTTAAAACTGGATTTTTAGACCCAATCCGGGCGTGTTTTGGACTATTTTTGTATTAGCCAAAATATCATATTTTTAATAATATTATATTTTAATATTTATGACAGTTACTATAATTATACGTTTGTATTTTTTCAGCTACTTAAATCTTTTAGATTTTTTAAATCTTTTTTTTTGAAACAGAATTCTTTCTCTCTCTTTCTCTCTCTCTTTCTTTCTCTCTCTCTGTCTCCCACTCTCTCTCCTCTCGCTGTTACTGTGCGTTTCTCGATTCTTGTCACCTCCTTTCACACTTCTTCTTCTTTTCTTCTTCTTTATATAAACCCTACGCCCACCGTGACGAGAAAACCCATACCCAAACCCTAGCCTCGCCGTCACCACCTCCATCCTCATCTTCTCCTCGACCTTCTTCTCTCCTCCACTTCCTCTTCTCTCTTCTTCATCCCCGACACCCCTGCAGCAACCCCGAAACCCTCTGCACACCCCGACCTCTTCTCATCCGCGCCTCATCGCCGCCGCCCATCTTCCTGACCTCGACCCTCTCCGACACCACCTCCATCACCTCCTTCCTCCCTTTTCCCGAGCTCCCCTTTTCCCTGCAAGAACCCTAGCCTTGCCTGGACCCGTCCCGCGTGCCGTGTGTGCGTTGCGACAATTACCCGACGTCGGACGTGCCGTACGCACACGTCGTGTGTTCCGTTCAGGCAAGTTTATATTGCTACATGCTATAATACTTATCTTGCATCCATATAAATACAAATATTACATGTTGATTGCATTATACATCCATATTAAAGTTTTACTGTTTTCGGATACCCGTATGCATCCATATCATCTATTACAAATGTAGCTGCATCTAAAGATCATATTAATTCATGTTAATGTTGTAGTAACACCCCATGCTTGATAATGTTAGTTATATGTATGCCCTAGAGGCCATTACTGTACATTGGATGTATATTGTAGTGGATGCTGGGATATATATAGGGAGGACTTTCTTACTCGACATGATAGTATGCTATCTGGTTACTCTTTACCTTAACGTGTATACTGATTGTCTCTCTGTTACATATTGGTAAAGCCCTTAGGATGTGTACTTGACTACCTGGACTATGATGCGGATCATACTAGTGGGGACAAGGTAGTCCATAAGTACATCCTTCAAGGTCCCTAGTCGTGGGTATATCGAGACGGGGCATCGATATACCAGAGTAGACTAGCGTATACCTTCTCGACCCATACAGATGGGCGATGGATGATCCCATATCCATTGGTGTTTGACATCAGAGATGATATACAGGTGCTCAGTGGAGACTGGGTACACTGGACGGACTCGCCGAGAACTCCCAGATGGTAATATACCTTACGTCAGATGGCAGTTCTCTGGTGACACTAGTACAGAGTAGTCTGTTGACCCGAGATCGTCATAGAGTCTTGTGTGGTTCCCACTATGCTTTGATTTCCATCTTACCACGTCCAAGAGGGCGTGCAAAACGGTGGTTTTTGGGTACAGTCCCGAATCACATGGAGGCAATGAGCGATAGGAGGGGATTCGTCTCTCCCGGTATAGGGAGTTGATGTTGCGCTGTGATCGATTGGCTATAACCGAAAATCCCTGGCCAGGGTTGCTGAGATTTACTGGTAAGTGTTACCAGTAGTTTCTCAAACTGTTATAGACCTCATATCGACACGACTTATCGAGCTATTGGGGTCTGACGTTTACCACCCCTAGGCGAGACATGCGACATATCCGACGATCAGACCGGACTGTACGGTAGTGTTACTGGTTGGATTCACTGGAGTGTGAGCGGGCTTGCTCGTCGATCTTCTGATTGCTCAATACCCGGGTGGCCATTACGTTTAGCAAACCGCTTGCGGCTTGTGGGTGTTTGATATGATCATCATCTGCTACCGGCATATTGACGAGTCTTTAGAGTCCTACACAGAGGTTTCCTGGCTCAAGCGAAATGAAATAGGAGCGCATATGAGATATGTGCGGGACCGAGAATAATGCGTGTATGTGATACCGTATTTCATTCTCGCGATGAATGTATCGAATGGTTGTATGCGATATAACCTAGTTATCGAATCAAGGATTGATTCGATAAGCCGATACATTGAATATTAGTCGGCTATATGCGATATGACCGGATCGTTAAATCAAGTGTTGATTTGATGATTTAATGCATAATTATATATTTGATATATTACTTTGCATTAACTAGTATTGGTTCACTTTAAATGAATTTTCTCACTCGCTTGTGCACATTGTATTTTCGATATAGTTTTGTGCACTTGATTGTATCATGTTTGATGATACATGTTTCCTAGGGTTTTTGTGTAAAGATCAAACCATGGTTACATGATAATGGTTAGGGTTTTGCTTTTCATTTTCTTATTCATTTATTTACTTTTTTATTCATTTTGGAAATGATAAGAAAAGAATGGTGGCTTTATTTGTAGTTTAGTTGAAGCTTCATGAAACTTTGACCTAGTCCACCATTCTTGTCTCTTGCTTAACCCTAACCATCATATCTAACCATGGTCTATTCTCTACACTAAACTAGGGTTAGTATTATGATAAGTATTGTTTTTCCTTTTTATTTTAATAACTTATCATAATATCTTCTTCTTCTTCTTCATCTTCTTCAAAGAAGAAAACCTTGGACCATCAATGGTGATTGATGAAAAAGAGTGAGAAATCAAATTCTAAAGTCTACCCACTTCCTATTTCTTCATCCTCTACCTCTTGCCAAGTAGTAGAGTGTGTTTCCTTCACAAGTTTTCTAGACTTGGTGAAGTTGGAGCTTGATCTAGCGATGCCTCGACGTAGATCATCTTCGGCACGTCGTCGATGACCTAGCCCGCTCTTTCTCCGATGAAGCCGACGCTAGAGCCCGGGATTTGATTTGGACAGCGGAGAGGACTTCATCACGGAGCCGTGGAGGTGGAGGAACGGATCTACAAAGGTTGTATTTCCGTACTCTTAGTTAAGATGTTAACTAGCTCGTTTTGTCGCCTAAAAATCTAGCCAACGATCTTGTTAGGGTTTCTCGGCACCGTTAAAATTTGAAATTGGCATGGTTGATACCTTGTGAGACCTCATTAGGGTGCCTAGGAACCTTTCACTGGTATCAGAGCCTAGCTAGAGCCTTATGCAAAGTCTAGACGACGTTTGAAACTCGATCGAACCGAAAACATAACTCTCAAAATGCTCTCTGTCCAATTTTTAAAAATCTGGATTTTTCAATATTAAAAATATGCAGAAAAATAAGCAGGGTCTTATTTGAATTGCTGTGAAATACGAGGGTCTAATTCAAATATTCCACCGCGGAACCGCGGCATAAGCGCTCACATGCGGCGGTTCCGCGGCCGTACTGTCCCTTTGACCAATGTTTTCTGCACAGTAATTCATATAATTGAATGCTATATTTTCTGGTTATTTTTAATGTGACTCTACGTTGAGTGTTCTGGGGTTGTTTTGGGGATTCGGTGTTTCGATCGGAGTATCAGATTTTGTCTATGTGGCTTTCCGGATAAATTTTAGAATATGTTAAAAAGTTCGACCGGATATAAATACCCAATTTTTCCCCTGTCGGGAAATTTCCAAGTGTTGGATTTTTCCTTAGTTTAATAACGTTCTAAGTAGTGCAAGTAACTCGATGGACCCTCTAGAAGACAACAAACCTTAACTCGATTATGTGACCGTCTTGAACTGCCCTTTGAACCTTCGGGTTTGGGGGAGTACGGCGTGCCACATGTGAGGCGTTGGCTTGACCCTTCTACGGCTGGACCGTTGGTACCGAGGCACGAACTGAATGTTGTTAGACTTGTTTCATGTGTTGATCTGTATCGGGAAAACTTGGGTGTTTGACTGTTCGATCGAAAAGTTTAACATTTTCTATTTATCTGGAATGGGATACAATAATTGGAATTCACAAAAGTTATGAGATAACTGAATGAATGTTGTAAATCTAGCAATTTAGTCTCGCTTGATCGGTTGCCACGGAATTTTGATGAGATCAAAAGTCCGTCACAATCACGTAGCGTACGCGGATACTCGCCGGGTAAACTTAATAGACAGCTACACCCCATAGCCCCGACCAAGTGACTGTAGGAGAACCCCGTCGCCGAAAGCATCCGTTCGGGTGCTCGCGGTAGCGGTGTTCCGCCTTGGTGCACTTCGTCGACAGTATCGAGGGGTGCGGCCGTCTACTAAAGTTTGCGACGAGTATTCGATCAGGATGTCGGGAATCTTGTTGAATTGCCCGACTTGACATTGAAAAGTGTTTTCGACTTTGAGACTAAAATGCGGGGTTTATAATTGTTAGGCATGCGATGTCTAAAGAATTCATTTGATTAGGCATGCGATGTCTATGGAGGTTGCGGATTCCAACTGTTGTAGTTTTACACTTTCTTTTCTGCGACCGTAAGTGTAATATATGATATCGCCGGTTTCGTTGCTATATGTCAACGACAATTGGGATGCGCATATTTACTTACGTTGATGACATGTGATGTTATGTGTTGCTGGATATGTTATGTTGGATCGTCGTGTTTGAATAGCCGGGGGTTTTTATGTGAGATGAGTGTTTTTCATTTTCATTCATGTAAAAACTTGTTTGTAATATTCTTTTATTGGGGCACTTCCAGGTTGCGGAAGATGTCACCTTTTGTATATTATTTACTTTTCCGCACTAGGATAGACCCAAGGAGGGGAGCACAAGTAACCGGGTTCTGGAGTCCAGTGGGAGACCAACTCGAGGAGTCGAGTCCGGGTCTCCTAACTCTAGAATTGGTAGGGTTGCTTGCCGCTCTCGTAGGGGTCTAGGGGTGTGGGTTTGGCTATTCATCACGACCGTGGAATCCGTGTTTTATACTGGCTCGTATTGAAAACACGGGCGTCCTAGTATATCCAATATTTCATACGTTTCTTCTGCTGCGATATCTGTGATGTGATCATGTGATGTTCTGTGATAGATACAGTATATAGTATATATGATATATTATATAGACGTTACTTATGTTTTACACCCGCGCTAGCCCTGCCCCGCTCTGCCGTTAGTTACCTAACCTAACGGTGCACGAGGGGACATCGAGGCGAATGCGGATGGCATAAGTGTACGTCGTATTTATCTGTGATGTTTAGGTTAATATATGATGGGAATTCATTAATGAGATTAATGAAATAAAAGAAACCTAAGATGTTGTAGAATCGAATCTAAAAAATAAAACAGGTAGCTACAGTTCTTGCTTTGCACAGCGGTATATGTGATATATCCTGCACCTTATTCGATGAGGAAAGGACCGAGATCCCTTCATCGGGAGTGACTCCTTTAGCAATAACTGGCAGATGCTACACACTCGGTTTGTCTTTTGATTGCTTTTAAGAGTTTTTTGCTTTGCACAGTGATATATATGATATATCCCGCACCTCATTCGACGAGGAAAGGGCCGACGATCCCTTCACCGAGAGTGACCCCTTTAGCAAAACTGGAAAAGCCTCAAAAACACTCCATTTCAAAATTCATTCGATCCTACAACGATATCAAGTTCATTACGCAATAGGTTTTCAGAAAAACCTGTCGTAGCCCTCCGTCATTTCAGATAAGTGCTAGTTAGTATTCGTGCTACGTTTGTTGGCCTGCGTCAAGGCGTAGTGTGCGGTAGCTAACTAGTATTTATCTGCTTATGCATATGATGCAGATTGGATTAGGGTAGTCGTACGACTTTGTTGGCCTGCGTCAAGGGTCGTGCGGGTGGGTTTAATTCAATCAGGAAATGACGGGTTGAACTTGACTAGCGCACTATGGTTTGTTGGCCTGCGTCAAGGTCATAGGACGCTAGGGGCAAAATTATCGGGAATTTCAAGTGTTGAAATTTGCAATGAGATTGCATACCTTCTATGAGATAGTTGGATCCCGATACCCGCTGCGAGTAAGAGTTACTCCTGGGAGAGTTTTACACATTACAATTAGCCGATCAAGTAGGTGTCTAGAAAGGTGTCAATGGGGTTACGCCTCTGGGAAAACGAGGTTTACATTAATAAGGTTCGTGCGAAAGCACGGGGGACCTCCCTCAAAGTACCGACACTGGCCTGGCTGAAAGATTGGCGAACTTGTAGTGTGTAATTAATCCCAGCTAGTCTTTCCTTTTAGGGTTTGAAGGAAGATTTGATAAAAAGCAGTAGGAGCCATCCTGATTAGATAAAATAATAACCAATCTATTCTTGCAAGAGCGCACGCTGAGTATCTTCTTCTCTCTCTCTCCAGGTAGCGACCATATCACGCCTTAATCAAGATAATAATACGGATTATTGACCGAACCCGCTTGTTATACTGAGCTGGGGAACGTTGGTCCTGCTCCAACTTATAATTGTTATAAGACAGAGCAGGAAATTGGGAATTGCCAGAATTCCCGTGCCGCCCAAACGAAGAGAGTGCTTGATGATGCATCATCTTCGGGTGTGTTCATTACAGAGAACTGTTTCTCAGTATCCTTTACGTCCTGGGTATGTGATACCAGATCAGGATCCCAGATATGTAATCTGTTACATAGGGCTACAGCTAGGTAGAGAACTGAGAACGGGTGATAAGTTTCATGAGGCAGAAAACGGGGCAAGTGTTGCAGCCAAGTCTGTTGGTCACTGTCACCCTGTATTACCTATACATTGATTCTGAACGAATGTTATTAGATACCGAACCTGATATACAAAATCATATCATTCTCTTTATTATTAAAGATATGATAAAATTTTGTATTGTTGGATAATGTTTTGAACATTTCCTATATCAAAAGTTGATCAGTTCAGGCACGTTATCTAAAAGCATTGATGTTCTAAATCAAACTACAGTTCTTAAGTATACTGAACACACACAAGAGGAAGAGTTCAGACATGAACGAATCCTTCTTGAAGCATTGTAGACTAGGTCATATCAATGCGACCCGACTAGCTGAAGTTACATAAAGATGCATATTTAAATCAGTTTGAATTTACATCTTGTGAAACTTGCCAGTCATGTCACAAAGATAAGATGACCACAACTCTGTTTATTGGAAACAGAGAAAGAGTTAGTGAACTCTTGGGACTGATACATGATGATGTATGTAAGGTCCCCTGTCTACACATGCCAGGACTGGTTCTTTATACTTCATTACATTCTCTGATGATCTTTCGAGTTTCAGACCTATGTTCCTGTTGAAACACAAGTCCGAACCTTTTGAGATATTCACAGAATATAAGTTAGAAGTAGAGAACCAAAATACAGGTTTAAGTATTATGTCCTTTGATGAGATCGAGGAGGAGAATACTTGAGCACGGAAATCCTGGAATATTCTAAAGGAGAATGAGATTCTCTCTCAGCATTACTCCTTCGTATACACCAAAGCACGATGGTATATCGGGGCGGAGCAATAGCACCCTATGTGATATGGTGTGCTCTATGATGAGTACTACTGAGTTACCTATTTCTTTTTGGGAGTTATGCGCTTGAGAAGCTGCATACCTATTGAATACGGTTCAAATCAAATCAGTTGCCTACCACTTCATATTTGATATGATAAGGGAAGAGCCCATCTCTCAAGTTAGTTGAGATTTGGGGTTGTCCAGCCTATGTCTGAAAAGCAAAATCCGGACAAGCTCGAGGCAAGATCTGCTATGTAGAACTGGAAATGTTCCAGTTATACAAACTGCAGCTGATGATTTGAAAGAACCAAATGATTCAATAGTTACCAACGAATCTCAGCCTCTCCGCCGATCTAGTAGGGTTCCTCACCCACCTGAGAGATACTTCGGTTACTCTATGACAGTGGGAGCGAGGATTGCATCATGAGATGATGACCCAACTAGCTTCGAGCTGGCTATCAGGAGTAAGACTCTGTAAGAATGGCTGGATGCTTAGTGATCTGAGATGGAATCCATGTACACCAACAATGTATGGACTTTGGTTGCAAAATCTGAAGGGTTAAATCCCCATCAGGAGCAAGTAAATCTTAAGAAGATTACTTGGTGTAGATGGAAAGGTTGAGACTTTCAAAGCTAGACTTGTTAAAGGTTTGCATCATTGACCAGCTGTGGATCATGATGAAATTTTTTCTAAGGATCTATGCTTAAGTCCATCCAGATCCTACTTGCCACGGCTACATACCATGACTACGATATCTGGCGGTTGGGTGCCATGACTGCTTTTCTAAATGATGTTTTAGAAGAGTACGTCTATAAGTACACAGCCAGAGGGCCTCGTAGACAGTGGGAGCAGCGGAAACGTGTACAAGATGCTTTATTGGAAAAAGCAGGCATCGCGGAGTTGGAACGTCTGTTTTGATGGATTAGTCAAAGAGTTTGACATCATCAAAATGGTAGATGAACCTTGTATAAACAAAAAGGAAGTAAGGAGTATGGTGGTGATCCTCGTAGAGTACGTGGATGACATACTCTTGATAAGAAAGGAGTTTCTTATGCTACGCTCGATCAATCTCCGTTTATCACAAAGAATCTCCGTGTAGGATCAAAATGATACCTCCTAAATCCTGAGTTTTGGATCTATGAGATAGATTTAATTGGATGTTAGGATTCTCACTAGTTGTAGTGAGATGATATCAAACGATTCTGGGGAAAATCGCTGGAAAGGTTCCAGGGAGATAAAGACGACTGAATGTCAGTCGCAGGCATTGTCTTTACCCTCAGTAAAGGGACGGTATGTTGGAAGAGTTCCAAGCTAGATACCGTGACATACTAGACGATAAAGGCAGGATACATCGCTACTTAAGATGCTACCAAAGAGGCTGTTTGGGTGTATATTGGTTCATGAGATGAACTATGTTCCTCCCATTGTGTGACAATGGAGTTGTGGCTTATGCCAAGGAACGCAGGTCCCATCAGTGATCCAGACATATTCTAAGGCAGTGTCACCTGATCATGGAGATGGTTGATCTCCAGGGTGATCGAGGTTTGGAGAGTAGACTCAGAGGACAAACACAGCGGATCCACTCACGAAGGCCTATTCCCAAAGAGAGACCTTTATGGGATGGTTGAGTATGAGATACTACAACCACTGCTACAGATGGCCCTAGTGCAAGTGGGAGATTGTTAGTTATATGTATGCCCTAGAGGCCATTACTGTACATTGGATGTATATTGTAGTGGATGCTGGGACATATATAGGGAGGACTTTCTTGCTCGACATGATAGTATGCTATCTGGTTACTCTTTACCTTAACGTGTATACTGATTGTCTCTCTGTTACATGTTGGTAAAGCCCTTAGGATGTGTACTTGACTACCTGGACTATGATGCGGATCATACTAGTGGGGACAAGGTAGTCCATAAGTACATCCTTCAAGGTCCCTAGTCGTGGGTATATCGAGACGGGGCATCGATATACCAGAGTAGACTAGCGTATACCTTCTCGACCCATACAGATGGGCGATGGATGATCCCATATCCATTGGTGTTTGACATCAGAGATGATATACGGGTGCTCAGTGGAGACTGGATACACTGGACGGACTCGCCGAGAACTCCCAGATGGTATTATACCTTACGTCAGATGGCAGTTCTCTGGTGACACTAGTACAGAGTAGTCTGTTGACCCGAGATCGTCATAGAGTCTTGTGTGGTTCCCACTGTGCTTTGATTTCCATCTTACCACGTCCAAGAGGGCGTGCAAAACGGTGGTTTTTGGGTACAGTCCCGAATCACATGGAGGCAATGAGCGATAGGAGGGGATTCGTCTCTCCCGGTATAGGGAGTTGATGTTGCGCTGTGATCGATTGGCTATAACCGGAAATCCCTGGCTAGGGTTGCTGAGATTTACTGGTAAGTGTTACCAGTAGTTTCTCAAACTGTTATAGACCTCATATCGACACGACTTATCGAGCTATTAGGGTCTGACGTTTACCACCCCTAGGCGAGACATGCGACATATCCGACGATCAGACCGGACTGTACGGTAGTGTTACTGGTTGGATTCACTGGAGTGTGAGCGGGCTTGCTCGTCGATCTTCTGATCGCTCAATACCCGGGTGGCCGTTACGTTTAGCAGACCGCTTGCGGCTTGTGGGTGTTTGATATGATCATCATCTGCTACCGGCGTATTGACGAGTCTTTAGAGTCCTACACAGAGGTTTCCTGGCTCAAGCGAAACGAAATAGGAGCGCATATGAGATATGTGCGGGACCGAGAATAATGCGTGTATGTGATACCGTATTTCATTCTCGCGATGAATGTATCGAATGGTTGTATGCGATATAACCTAGTTATCGAATCAAGGATTGATTCGATAAGCCGATACATTGAATATTAGTCGGCTATATGCGATATGACCGGATCGTTAAATCAAGTGTTGATTTGATGATTTAATACATAATTATATATTTGATATATTACTTTGCATTAACTAGTATTGGTTCACTTTAAATGAATTTTCTCACTCGCTTGTGCACATTGTATTTTCGATATAGTTTTGTGCACTTGATTGTATCATGTTTGATGATACATGTTTCCTAGGGTTTTTGTGTAAAGATCAAACCATGGTTACATGATAATGGTTAGGGTTTTGCTTTTCATTTTCTTATTCATTTATTTACTTGTTTATTCATTTTGGAAATGATAAGAAAAGAATGGTGGCTTTATTTGTAGTTTAGTTGAAGTTTCATGAAACTTTGACCTAGTCTACCATTCTTGTCTCTTGCTTAACCCTAACCATCATATCTAACCATGGTCTATTCTCTACACTAAACTAGGGTTAGTATTATGATAAGTATTGTTTTTCCTTTTTATTTTAATAACTTATCATAATATCTTCTTCTTCTTCTTCATCTTCTTCAAAGAAGAAAACCTTGGACCATCAATGGTGATTGATGAAAAAGAGTGAGAAATCCAATTCTAAAGTCTACCCACTTCCTATTTCTTCATCCTCTACCTCTTGCCAAGTAGTAGAGTGTGTTTCCTTCACAAGTTTTCTAGACTTGGTGAAGTTGGAGCTTGATCTAGCGATGCCTCGACGTAGATCATCTTCGGCACGTCGTCGATGACCTAGCCCGCTCTTTCTCCGATGAAGCCGACGTTAGAGCCCGGGATTTGATTTGGACAGCGGAGAGGACTTCATCACGGAGCCGTGGAGGTGGAGGAACGGATCTACAAAGGTTGTATTTCCGTACTCTTAGTTAAGATGTTAACTAGCTCGTTTTGTCGCCTAAAAATCTAGCCAACGATCTTGTTAGGGTTTCTCGGCACCGTTAAAATTTGAAATTGGCATGGTTGATGCCTTGTGAGACCTCATTAGGGTGCCTAGGAACCTTTCAGATAATGTGCATCCCACTTAGTTTTGGAGCTGTAGTTGTAACCCCTGATAGTTATTTATACATCCATATTTTATTGTGTATCCATACCATTAATTCTACATATCTAGTTGCATGCCATACTATATTAATTCATATTATTGTTACATTAACACCCCATGCTTGATAATGTGCATCCTGCATAGTCATGATGTAACCCCTGATAGATATTTGTGCATCCATGCTTTTACTGTACATCCGTACTTTTATCCCGATTCAATACTTGTTACATTTTACTGTTGGGCACCCATGCGATACACTGTGCACTACTTGACATGACCTGATATACCACTACTTGACATGTTACCTGATCCTGTTTCTAATGCCGATAATCCTGACTTGTTGTCCAGATGGACGTTATTGTTGTCTGTATAGACAAAACCTGTACCTGCTTGAACCTGTGTTGGCATTAGATATTGAGTGGCAATACCTGACTTGAACACATAACTTGGGGGTAAGAGGAATCAAGAATGTAACCGAACGTAACTCAATGGGCTATTATATTGTTTACCGTATTTCCGGGCATATACTGAATAATCATGTTACTGTGGTCCCGTGGGGAATGAACGGGGCATAGTCTGATGGGTTACGATGAGAATTACATTAATTGGTTTCGAAGACTTTAGAATAGATAACTCAGTAGTATAGTTTAGATTACCCACTGCACTTCACCTGCACGTATACACTTCAAAGTGAAGTCTATCCATGTTTACTGGTTATATTCATGTTATCGTTTATACTCATGCATGCATATCTCGTGTATCCTGTTCATGTATTATTGTTTGATATTATGTCGCACTGACGTCTGAGTTTTGCATGGCCCAGATCCTCTATCTTTGTCACAGGCCGATCAGGAGTACTTCAGTCGACAGGCGGAGCAGTGAGAATCATGTTAGTATTTTAGTTTAGTTTTCTTTCAGCATTTCCATTTCCTGATGGGAGCCCGTATTTGGGACGTACTTTCCAGATTGTTATTTTTACTTGGATTTATTGCTTCCGCATATTATTTCTTAACTCGTTTATTCTGGCATATAGACATATACTAGATAGTTTATTTTATTTCTACTGTTCTTGATGTCTATAGACAGCCGTAATGTGACTGTGGAGGGATGTTTCCTAGCCACAGATAGCATGGTTGGCTCTGTCATGTGCCGATCTTAGCGCACTCTGGGAAGCGGGACGTGACAGTAACGGACCTGTTTGGATGGCTACGTGCACGTGCGTGCATCCGTTCTTGGGGGTATGCATTTTCGTTACCCGGATATCCAAGTTTGGTTTTGGTTGACACGTATATTTTCCGTATTTTAAAATCGGATTTTTAGACCCGACCCGGTCGTGTTTTGGACTATTTTTGTATTAGCTAAAATTCAAGTTTTATTAATATTATATATATATATATTTAACTGTTAAATATATACATATATAATACGTTTAACAAAAATAATATTTTAAAAGATTTTTTTTTTAAAAAACTCACAGATCTCTCTCTCTCTTTCTTTCTCTCTCTCTTTTTCTCTCTCTCTCTCCTCTCGCGGTAAGCGAGATCCCGTCACCTCCCTTTTTCCCTACGCTCACCTCCCTCCTTCATTTCTTTCTTCTTCGTTTCTTTTTAAACCCCCGCGACGACGAGAACCCTAACCCTAACCCATTCTCGTCGCCTTCCCTCTCATCTCCTTTCCTTCTCCTCGACCTCCTCGTCATCATCACCTCCTCCTTTCCTCCCCACAACCCACAGCCTTCGCCTCACCTCGCCTACAACCCTAGCCGTGCCTGCACACCCTCGCCTCACCGGAGCTCCGACCTCGTCGTCATCTCCACATCCCCGTCGTCACCATCTTCATCACCTCGACCTCCTCTCCACTCCCTTGCACCCAGAGCTTTCCCTGCACACCCCAACAACCAAACCCAACCCCACAGCCACCAAGAACCCCACCTGCATTCTCACCGTCGATGACCTATTGCCGTGGTAACCCGCTCACATCGTCTCTGGCCCTGAGCACCAACCCCAGAGCACCCTCTTCTCTTCTTCTCCTTCTTCTTCTTCTTTCTTTCTTGATCTTGTTTCTTTTTCCGGTGATCACCGCCGGAGCCATGCCGCCGCCGACGATCCGGACGAACCATACCATCACCACAGTACCACTACAATACCAAAATCATACCATCACCACTTCCATGTCACGACCGTGTCGCGGCCAGATTGTGTCTAGATCGCGACAAGACCATGTACCAGATTGTGTCCAGATCGTGACCAGACCACCACCAGACCATGCACCAGATCGCGACCAGACCATACACCATACCTAAACTGTGCCATGACCGTGTCATCACCGTACTCGGACCATGTCACGCTATATGCCCTGCTCCTGTACCACGTCACGCCCGCTTCGTGTTCAGCCCATGCCACTTGTGTGTCACCATCGCACCAGTTCCATATCACCGCAAGACCCAGCACCGTGTCATGCCGTTTCACACACCGTATCGTGTCGTGTCGCATCAGGCCACCTGCATATCGACCATTGTTTCTGAGGCAAGTTTATCTTGCTACATGCTATACTACTATATTTTGCATTCATGCGAATAATAATATTACATATTGTTTAGTTATGCATCCAATGTTACAGTTTTACAGTTTTATAATATCCGTTCGCATCCGTACAGTTTATTACATATCTAGTCTCATGTAAGTTTATCTTTCTACATGCTATAATACTTATCTTGCATCCATATGAATAAAAATATCACATGTTGATTGCATTATACATCCATACCAATGTTTTACTGTTTTCGGATACCCGTATGCATCCATATCATTTAATATATATGTAGCTGCATCTACAGATCACATTAATTCATATTACTGCTACATCGGTACCCCATACTTGATAGTGTGCATCCTACATAGTCATGAAGCTGTAATTGTAACCCTTGATAGATATTTGAGCATCCATATTTTATTGTGTATCCATACCATTAATTCTGCATATCCAGTTGCATGCCATATTATATTAATTCATATTATTGTTACATTAACACCCCATTCTTGATAATATGCACCCTACATACTCATGATGTAACCCCTGATAGATATTGTGCATCCATACTTTCACCGTACATCCATACCTTTACCGTGATTCAATACTTGCTACATTTTACTGTTGGGCACCCACTTGATACATGTACACTACCTGACATGACCTGATATATCACTACTTGACATGTTACCTGATTCTGTTTCTAATGCCGACAATCCTGACATGTTGTCCTGATAGACATATCCTGTTGTCTGTATAGACAAACTTGTACCTGCTTGATCCTGTATTGGCATTAGCTCCAGATTTATCAATACTTGACTTGAACACATAACTTGGGGGTATGGGGAAAGCAATGATGAAACCTGACTTGTAACTCGACAGTTCGATGCTTATACTGATCAGTTTTACGGGCTAGGCCAGCCCCGGGATGATGCTTCTGACATCATTCGTCTGTATATGTTGCCTGTTTACTGCCTAGCGGCACGTCTCGGATTCAGCCCGAGAGTATTGACCGTGGTCCCGGGCATGCACGGGATACTATTGAGTTACATCGACGATTCATTAAATTGATTTCACATATTTGAGAGTAGTTAACCCAGTAGCTTAGTTCAGATTACTCACCGCACGTCACATGTGCTTATACCCTTCATTGTTCCTTATTCAAGTTACTGTTATACCTTATTTACTATTCATACTCATGCCTACATATCTTGTTACCTCCTGATTATATTATTGTTGACATTATGACGCATTCACGTCTAATTTTTGCATGGCCCGGATCCTTTACCTTTGTCGTAGGCCGATCAGGAGTACTTCAGCCGACAGGCCGAGCAGTGAGGATCCTGTCAGTATTTAGTTTAGTTTAGTTTTCTTCCGGCATTTTCATTTTCTGATGTGAGCCTGTATTTTGGGACGTACTTTCCAGATTGTTGTTGTTATTTGGATTCATTGCTTCCGCATATTATTTCTTGACTCGTTTATTCTGGCAAATGGACATGTAATAGATAGTTTATTTTATTTTACTGTTCTTGATATCTTATAGACAGCCGTAATGTGACTGTGGAGGGATGTTTCCTAGCCACAGGTAGCATGGCTGGCTCTGTCACGTGCCGATCTTAGAGCACTCTGGGAAGCGGGGCGTGACAGCCCGCTTACTTGGGGTTGACCTTGACTTTGACTTGGTCAACCGGGGTATAAATTTTGACCCCAACAAAGTGCCTCCCATCAATAAATGCACACCATATATGTGGGTCGTGTGCATGAAATTGATGGATCTTCTTTCGCGTGGAGGAGACTTACTTTGGTTCCCACTTTTTGGGATGCACTGCCCATTTTACGACATGGACGGTCGACGCTTGATGCGTCTCCATGGTAGACTTTTCTCTAGCCCGGAGTGATTTTGTTCCTAATTTGTGGGAAGCCTACACTGCCCTTTTTACTACATGGACGATCGACGCTTGACGCGTCTCCAAGGCGGAGTGTCCATGGTAGACTTTTCCCTAGCCCGGAGCGATTTGGTTCCCAATTTGTGGGAAGCCTGTGCTGCCCTTTTTATGACATGGACGGTCGACGCTTGACGCGTCTCCGAGGCGGAGTGTCCGTGGTAGACTTTTCCCTGGCCCGGAGCGATTTGGTTCCCAATTTGTGGGAAGCCTGCACTGCCCTTTTTACGACATGGACGGTCGACGCTTGACGCGTCTCCGAGGCGGAGTGTCCGTGGTAGACTTTTCCCTGGTCCGGAACGATTTGGTTCCCAATTTGTGGGAAGCCTGCACTGCCCTTTTTACGACATGGACGGTCGACGTTTGTGTCTCCGAGGCGGAGTGTCCGTGGTAGATGTTTTCCTGGCCCGGAGCGATTCGGTTCCCGATTTGTGGGAAGCCTGCACTGCTCTTTTTATGACATGGACGGTCGCTGCTTGACGCATCTCCGAGGCGGAGTGTCCTTGGTAGACTTTTCCCTAGCCCGGAGCGATTTGGTTCTCAATTTGTGGGAAGCCTGCAATGCCCTTTTGACGACATAGACGGTCGACGCTTGACGCGTCTCCGAGGCAGAGTGTCCGTGGTAGACTTTTCCCTGGTCCGGAGCGATTTGGTTCCCAATTTATGGGAAGCCTGCACTGCCCTTTTTACGACATGGACGGTCGACGCTTGACGCGTCTCCGAGGCGGAGTGTCCGTGGTAGACTTTTCCCTGACCCGAAGCGATTCGGTTCCCAATTTGTGGGAAGCCTGCACTGCCCTTTTTACAACATGGACGGTCGACGCTTGACGCGTCTCCGAGGCGGAGTGTCCATGGTAGACGTTTCCCTGGCCCGGAGCGACTTGGTTCCTAATTTGTAGGAAGCATGCACTGCCCTTTTTACGACATGGACGGTTGACGCTTGACACGTTTCCGAGGCGAAGTGTCCGTAGTAGACTTTTCCCTGGCCCGGAGCGATTTGTTTACCAAATTATAGGAAGCCTGCACTGCCCTTTTTACGACATGGGCGGTCGACGCTTGATTTGACTTACTATGCTTCTTGCAGTGTCAGGGGTGAACTTGACTTGCTCCGCTTCTTGCGGTGTCGAGATTGGATTCTGACTTGCTCTGCTTTCTGCGGTGTCGGAGTTGAAGTTAACTTGTTGATTGTGATTTGGGTTGAGATCAGCATCGCTACACTAGAATATGGTACCAGGAGTGAATCATCATCTGTCATGAGAGGATTTGGGGATTTGGTTTTGGTTTGGCATCTGCATTGCTGCACTGGAATAATGCCAGGAGCAACTCATCATTTGCCCCGGTAGGATTTGGGAATTGGCTTTTTGGGCGGCATCTGCATTGCTACACTGGAATAATACCAGGAGCAACTCATCATTTGCCCTGGAAGGATTTGGAAATTGGTGGCTTAGGAGACAGGTTTAGATCCCTATCACCTAAGGCCTTTCAATTTTATGGGCCGTAAGGGTCCCATAAAAGTATTTTCTCTCTACGAGTCGAAAGGATCTCGTAAGTGTATTTTCTCCTTAGGAGTCGTGGGGACTCCTAAGTGTGCTGCTCCTTTGTGAGTCGTAAAGATCTCACGCGGGAAATTTCTCCTCACAAAGTCGAGAGGACTTTGCGAGTGCATTTCATCTCTTTTTCACGAGTTTGCGCCCTTTCGGGTTTTCACAAACTCGCCGGCAGTCCTGATGTTTTTACTCACGGAGCCCTTTCGGGTTTTCATCCATACCCATTTTGCTTGTGGACATACCTTTTTTTTTTCTTTTTTTTGAATCTTCATTGCCGGTGGGACTTTGAATGTGGTCTCGCCGGTAGGACTTGGGAGAAATTGGAATCGTTTTACGCCCATGGATTGTATACGGTTTTGCAGCATGTATGATCCAGACCGTAGGGCCGGAAAAATTTCGGGATTTTGTTGGCGTTTGTATCGCTGCACTGGAATATGATACCAGGAGCGACTCAACATTTGCCGTTGGGGTATGGGATTTGGAATTTGGTTGGCGTCTGCATCGCTGCACTGGAATATGATACCAGGAGCGACTCATCATTCACCACTTAGGGTATGGGATTTGGAATTTGGTTGGCGTCCGCATCGCTGCACTGGAATATGGTACCAAGAGCGACTCATCATTCGCCATTTGGAGTTTTTTTTTTACCGCGATTGCTCTATCATTTCAGTTTTTTTATCGCGAAGGTCGCGATTGCCCTATCATTTCGGCTTTTTATTCGCGGTTGCCCCATCATTTCAGCTTTATTTTCATTTTTATTTTTACTCACTGATTTTTATTGCGAGTTGCCCCATCATTTCAACTTTTATACTTCTTTTTTTTATTTACACATTTTTTATTTACACACATTTTTTTTACATTCCCAGTTTAACAACTTAGAGGTCGATTGTTCCCAGTTTAACGACGTAGTGGTCGATTATTCCCAGTTTAATGACATGGTGGTCGACTGGTGTTCCCAGTTTAACGACGTGGTGGTCCTTTTTGCTTATCCCGGCTCCTTGAATTTTGATCTTGGCGGAGCTGTGTTGATGACCGTAGCTCTGTGGCTTGCTGATACATCCGAGGACTATGAGGTTTTTCCAAGCTTGTATTGGTCCTCTGCCCAATCTTTGAAAATACAGCAGTCTTCAATGGTATGACTCACCACCCTATGGTATGGGCAGTATACGGGATTGCCTGTCATATTCATTTCATGTGGCCTCTTCGGAATAGGCAATTGCAGACCGTTGTTCAAGGCTTCCTCGAATATATTGCGGATCTCATCCCTCCTGAAGGAGTGCACATTCTTTTTTCTCTCCATTAAAGTAGGTGCCCTTACTGATACTGGTCCTTGAGGCCGATCAGTTTTTGGTTCGCCCTTTTCCGATAATGGCACATGTCTGAGAGGATTAGGCTCCCGAAAGGATTCGGTCTCCATTTGTATGAAATCGGCGGTCATAGCTTGACTGTTTGGTAACACGCCTTTAGACAGTTCTATCTCTCCCGTCTTGTATTGCCTTTCGACCCAATCTTTAAAGACAAAGCAGTCCTCAATGGCATGACTTATCACTCTGTGATAGGGACAATATTTTGGGTCGTCGGTCATATTCTTTTCTTGCAGTCTCTTTGATTCTGGCAGTTGTAGACCGTTTCTTATGGCGTCCTTGAATATCTTATGGACTTTGTCCCTTTTGAAGGAATAGACTTTTTCCAATTTCTCTTTCAGAGGCGATTCCCCTTCGGTGTATGTATCGGAGGGACTGGAGGCTGATCGCGGCCATTTATCGCGAAGGCGCTCCACTCTTAGGTTGAAAGGGGTATCAGTTGGCTGCCTCTGGGTATCAATCCCTGGCTTATGAACCAAAATTTGATTCTGCTGTAATTGCAATCGGGCAACTTGGGTCGCGAGATCTGCCGCGACGTTTACCAATTCGTCGACCTTAGACTGTACCTTGGCTAACTTCTCGTCCCTGTCCTGAAGCTGCCTCTGAAGCCATCGGAATAATGCTTGTTCTGTAGTTCCGGTTATGACAACTAGGTCATCCTTATTGCCTGAGCACAATTCCGCAGGAACCCCAGGCTCTTTTGGCTTATCGGCCTGAGCGAGCTCTTCATCATTTAGACCGAGTGGACGTTGGGTAGCGTCCACCATATCATCACCATGGCTGTGAAGCATGGGAGGGTTCTTTTCTTCATGTCCGACCATGTAGACAGTGTGGACCACATATCAAGCCGTCTCTTTATCTTTGGCGGGGTAACCCCATTCTTGGAGCCTCATAAAGCTCGGCCTAGTATGAGCCCTAGCCCTTTGTTGGCTCTGTATCTGAGCCTTTTCTGTCTTAGCTTCTCGATTTTGAGGGCTTGGTGAGCATCCATTTTCTGGGAAGCCACCGTGAGTCGATTGATAGGGAGGTTAAAGAATATACCCGATCGAGCAGTTGTCGAGAGTACCGCTAGAGCTTGCCCGAGATACCTCGTTGCTTTGTTGACATTGATGGCCTTGCCCCTAGCTGGAGCGATGGAGAGTCGTTCGGAAACGGATTTGTGCTTGGGCTGAGGTGCCCTCCCGACCATGACATTCGGCCTTTTCCCTTTTGAGACCGGTTTGTCTATTACCGGAGCTTGAGGAGCTGGGACGACGTTAGCTGACACGAACAGAATAGAGCCAAATGGTAGCGGCGGCTCCTCTCATTGTCGCCCGAGACTGGCCGGGAGAACTGTCCTGACGTCCATCTTCATCGTGTAGGAGATGGAGCTGTGTTGAGAGCAGAGCTGATCCTTAGAGACATTTTGCTGCGTCCGGAGATTGCAATTTGAAATTTGTTAACCTGCATAAAGAAGCATGATTTCAGTACAAGCAATCAATATGTACATTGATTGAGCTCGCATAAACATTTAACCCGAAATATGGGAGGAGAGATAAGTCCCACCGGGCGTGCCAGAATGTCACGACCCAAAGTTTGGATGTGACCGACACTTAGATTGTATAATATCTAAAGATATCTACACAACCCGAGTAAGCCAAAAACCAAGATCAAAACCCTTTTTGCAGAATTTTTAGGAAAATTTAGTTTTTAAGTAAAAATCACAGTTTTAAGTAATTAAGATCTTAACAGTAACACCCTATTGAATTCATAATAAAAACAGTTATAAAGTGTTTAATTTGGTTGCATCCCAAGTTGGGATCAACAATATCAACAGCGGAAATAAATACACATCTTTATACGATATCAATAAGAATCTCAGACATAAGTAAAAGAAATATCATTTAATATAACTAAACGATCTCATCTGTCAAAACAATATACATACAACCACCTCTCGTTCTAAGTCATAATACAGGGTCTGATGGAGATATTCTAGATTCAATATACAATATCAAAAGAGAAGGTTACTATATATGTAACCCACCTAGCAAAAAGATGCGATAAAATCTGATAAGTGGATCTGCACTGCTGCTAACCGTCCACTCGACTCCTGCAAGGAACTGTGGCACAACGAGGGTGAGTTGCCAACTCAGTGAATAAGACTAACATATATCGGCTGATAATGTAAATATGACGAACTAGAACTACTATCAACAGTAATGAATGTGATGCATGATAACAGGTGGAAGAATGAATATGTACTACTCAATGTATAAATCAAAACTGAAATCTCATCAATTATTTTCCAAATTAGGTTCATTTTTCCGTGTCTAATATCGACACAAATCTTCGATATTTCATCAGGCATCGTTTCCCGAACGATCATGTTTCTCAATAACACCGGTCGGTATCATCTAGATATCCGCCGTGTTCATAACCGTCTCCGGTATCGAGTATCCTCGTTAGGCTCCCCGCCTAAAGTGCGGCTATCCTGCTCCTCGGTCTTGACTGGGTCCACCATGTATCCAACTGTATGCCCCCCGACTCAGTCTGGATAAAATTATAAATCCGCAACCGTATGACCCCCAACTCGGTTCGGAATAAAACCAAATCATAAAAACGACATCTCATGATGGACGTGACACATAATCATGAAAATCACTGATTTTACACAATAGTATATAAAAACTTAAAACCACAAATCCTCGAAAATACAAATGCCACTTATATCAACTTCTAACACTTGAATATGAAACATGATGTCATTTGCGCAAAATATTAATAATTTTGATTTTTAAGGTATGATAGGAATCATATTTAACAGGAATAATACTAAGTGTGAAAGTGACATGTAATATCGACGAGATGTAATGTAACATGTAGGTACATGCATGTGCAGTATGACTCGTCGATAATTGTGTAGTGTTCTAACAATTATTAACATGACAATGGATATATGTGTATGAATGCATATGTTCAAGTTATATGTAAAAGCACGTTTCATTTAACTTAAATTACGGGCGTATTACGCCATCCACACAAAATCCCCCGGTAGATGTTTAGTCTACTCACCGGAATACGTCGTACTACTCAGAAATCGCCAATCCTTTTCCTTTCCTTGTGGCTTCCGAAGTTTCCGTATTTGAATCTAACATCGAAATTAACTTGTATAAGGAAACAACTAATTTCGATACGGCGAAAATATGAATTTACAAGTTGTACGTACTAACTATATTACGTACGACTATTGCAAACTATCTAACACGTATTTTAACTGGAATTTAACCAAACGCTGTTTCGTAACAGAAAACAGAACGCGTTACGAATTACCCGTGTCGTATTTTAAACGTTTTAACCTCTTTTCAGATATTAGTTCCCAGATTTTATATACAGTTAAATTAACTTATTTAAACAATACCAAAACTCCTAAAATTTACACAGAGACCTACCAAAAAACCCAAACACCCAATTCAAAAAAAAATCCGGCGACGCCGGATTTGGCCTATGACTCGCCGGCCAAAATCCAAGCTCATGGGTTCGTACTCCTAGGGTTTGTTTTAGGTCCAACATACAATATTTAGGCATTGTTTGGTTAAGTTATTTATTACTTAAGTCATATCAGATTAACACAGAGCTGAATTTTGCCTAAAATACGATATTCGATTTCTAAATATTTAAAGTTTACAGAACTTGATCCTACTGTGTTTAGAGATTATACCTACAGAGATGATTGAAAGGCTTCCTCCAAGAAATCTAAGTCCTTAGCTCCTACCTTGATGGTGGAAATCCTTAGCCTAGTTCTTCTTCTTCACTTCTCTTTTCCTTTATTTCTCTTTTGTGAGTTCTAAGTGTTTTCTTTCTCTTTGTTTTGAAATATCAGAATTTTAATTTGATTATAATGATCTGAACACATAATATATGGTCAAAGGAAAGAGTGAGGTGTAGGAGGAGGTGTCACCAAGTAAGGTGTGTCATTCTCATGCAAGGAGGATGTGTTGTGCATGAAGTGTGCATGCAAGTAGGTGGTGGCTATGCATTATCACTCCAATTTATTTTATCTTGATATAATTTCTGAGCTAAACAATATCTAACCCCTTTTTCACTTACACCCAAAAAAATTCCAAGTTTGCATAATTTCCTAATTTTTTTCACAAAGACCCTTCGCTACCTATGTTATTATATAATACATTTTTAATTAAAATGAAGCTAAATTTCACACTAAAACCCTTGAAATTTATAAATGTTACACACTAAAATTTCAATTTAATTTGTTTTACATACTACTTAAGAAAATGTCCTAATTTGATTTAATAACTTTTTAAATTAACATTCTATTATTTAATTAATTAATTTTATTTATTTCCAAATTTTCAAAATATTACACAGAATCTGTAAGGTGTTTTTCGTCACCCCATTGAGATGAAAATACGCGCGCGCTTGTCAGGCGCATTACAGATTCCCCCTGCATAGGGTAGACTGGGGTTTATTGATTGTTGGGATCCAAATCTCCGGCAGCCGCGGACTAAGCTGCCGTTAATTACCCCTCGCCTCTAGAGCGAGAGAACCTTCGATTAACGGGTCAAACAGGTCATGCGAACTCAATGTGCAGTGTACGTGTGTGTGTATGTATGTATATATATATATATATACATATACATATATAAATATATATATATATACATATATAAAGGGAAAGGCATCCAAAGGATGCGTGGGAGAAAGCGCCAGCGCCTCACGTACGCAGCACGCGGTGCTTGGAAGCTGGCGCTATCGCCTTGTGCGCTTTGGGCGCCAGGGCGCTAGCGCTTTGGGCGCTAGCACCTCATATGCTAGGCACGTGGGCGCTAGCGCTTTGGGCGCTAGCGCCTCACGTGCTATACACGTGAGCACTCGGGCGCTAGCGCTTTGGGCGCTCGGGCGCTAGCGCCCTACACATGCCAGGCACGTGGGCGCTCGGGCGCTAGCGCTACACATACCAGGCACGTGGGAGCTCGGACACTAGCGCTTTTGGCACTAGCGCCATACGTGCCAGGCACGTGAGCGCTCGCGCTTTGGGCGCTGGGCGGCAAAAGGGACTTGGTCCCTGCACTGGGAGTTGTACTCCCAGAAAGAAATGCTTATTATTTTGTGTGTGTGTGTGTATGAGGAATTAAATTCCTAAGATATTTTTGAAGCTGATGAAGGGGCTTCTCCTCTTGAGCCCTGGATCTTCCCTAAAGTGGGGTCTTTGGAGATGGGTCTCCTTCTTCCTCCTTTGTTGGCCGGCTATTGGATAACAAGAGGGGTGAGATTTTAAAAATCTCTCCTTTTTAAGATCTGATGGAAGATCTAAGCTCCCCTTTGTGGGTTTTGTGGTGAAAAACTATTTAGTTTTGGAAAAGGAAGAGTAAAACTCTTGATTTTATTCAAAAGAAAGAAGAAGGTTTAGAATCTTGAGAAAGGAGAAGGAGGCACAAACCATGATTTTTTTTAGAGAGAGAAAAAGATCTTGAGATATTTTCATTATCTTTGCCTTTATAGGCTATACACTTTACATATAGCCTCTTGGTCTTTACAAAATGGCATTTTGCCCATCTCATGCCTTATGTGCTATTTATTTTTGCACATAAGTCATGAGCTTTACAAAAATTTGGTTTTATGCCCATTTTTCTTACATTTATTTATAGAAATAAAAAAGAAATACACCAAAAATTATTTATTACAAAAAAATTTATTTTGGCAAGGGGGGAGACCAGCCGCTTTAGATTCGGGCTCGACTTGGGCATGGACCCACTAGCTTAGGCTTGGGTCCACTTACTTGGGGTTGACCTTGACCTTGACTTGGTCAACCAGGGTACAAATTTTGACCCCAACACCTACGACGGGCGAGAAGGGCCGGCACCTCCGGCCTTCTTTTCCTTCTTCTGTTCGACCAGGGCTGCCCGAAATTTGCCTAGGTCCATAAGTTCTGCATAAGACAAAAGTACAAAGGAGTCAGCAATGCCAGAAAAAGTGAAAGAATACACAAGTCTAAACAGGTCGCCTGAAAACTCCTAACTTACCCGCGAACTGGACGGGGCTGAGACCGGCCTGTTCCCCTCCGAAAGGCGGCGCACAGGACCGCGGTGTCCTGACGCTGAGATTCGGGGCAGATGCTATTTGGTTTTATCCGTCCACCTCTCCGAAGATGCCAAGTTGATTTATGGCACCGTGTATCGGAAGTTTAGACGGATGCGGCCGATGTAGCAGACTTCGTCAGATTCCCCCTCGCTTGAGGGGTTTTTGATTGTGGGGACGCTCTTCCCTGCAGGCGCAAGCCCCTGCAGTTAATTACGCTACCGCATCGCGGTAACAACTTTCTCCTTCTCCAGAATTTCACTTCGTGTCGTGTATGTTTGTTTTGTTTGTGGTTGCCCGTGGATTGTATACGGAGACTGAGTAATACCGTCGCCCGTAGGACGTGGATTAGTCCAAATCCGTATTTACTTAGATTTGGGTTTGATATTTTAGTTTAAGGATGCGTTAGCCTCGTTGAGGCTAAGATCAACTTAAACGTGATTCATTTAATATATGGTCGTCGGGACTCGTCGCCTCTCTAACGTCGTTGAAGGATTACAACGACAGGTGTCAGAGGAGTTCGGAGATGTACCTTCGAACCGAAGTTGATTTAGTGTTTTATATTTCATTTGAATGTTTAAGGATACGTTAGCCATGTTTGGGGCTAAGATCAACTTAAACAGGACCGTTTAGATCCGGCAAAAGAGCATTTGGAGGCTCTATTGTTCCAATTTAGGGACATGCGTAGTCCAATTTGGGACTAAAGTCTGTTTGGAGGATACGTTAGCCATTTTTGAGGCTAAGATCGACTCAAACGTTTGTTAAGGATACGTTAGTCCATTTTGGGACTAAGGTCAACTTAACGGGACCGTTTAGGTCCGACAAAAGAGCATTTGGGTTCTATTGTGCCAGTTTAGGGACATGGTGGTCCAATACCAGTTTAAAGACATAGTGGTCCACCGTTAGCTTAAGGACGTTTCGGTCCAATATTAGCTTAAGGACGTTTCGGTCCGATATTAGTTTAAGAACGTCTCGGTCCAATATTAGTTTAGGGACGTCTCGGTCCACGAGTTTAAGGACCCCGCAGTCCATATCGATGTGTGGTCGTTGGGACCCGTCACCTCTTTGACGTCGTTGAGGAATTACAACGATGGATGTCAAAGGAGTTCGGAGATGTACCCTCGAACCGGATGTAAATTGATTTAGGAGAGCCATTTTGCTCAGTATTTAAGGACTTATGGCCACGATTGGGTTAAGTCCAGTTAAAAATGTCCAATATTTTATTTGCATTTGTTTTTATTTTTATTTGGGCTTTGCCCAGAAAAGATGCAGGGCATCAATTTGTTTTGGGCTCTGCCCTTTATAAATGATGCAGAGCGTCAATTTATTTGGGCTCTGCCCATTTATTGCCTTGCAATTTATTTTGGCCTGTCGGGTCATTTTGATTTGGGCCTGGCCCTTTAATTAATGCATTGCATTTGTGCAAAACACTGTTAATTTGAGAGTCTTTCAGATTTAAGAACCGATAGTTCATAAAAGAAGTGCAAAGCACTATTTGATTTAGATCTAAGAAAAAAGAACAAGTTTTTTCTTGTTTTTCTTATCTCAAAGAACCAAAAGTTCATAAAAGTGCAAAGCACTATTAATTTAAGAACCTTTTAGGTTCAAGAACCGATAGTTCATAAAACAAGTGCAAGGCACTATTGAATTTAGATTTAAAAAATAACAAGTTTTTTTTCTTATTATTCTTATCTCAGAGAACCAAAGGTTCATGAAAGTGCAAAGCACTATTAATTTAATAACCTTTTAGGTTCAAGAGCCGATGGTTCATAAAACAAGTGCAAGGCACTATTGAATTTAGATTTAAAAAAAAATAACAAGTTTTTTTTCTTGTTATTCTTATCTCAGAGAACCAAAGGTTCATGAAAGTGCAAAGCACTATTAATTTAATAACCTTTTAGGTTCAAGAACCGATGGTTCATAAAACAAGTGCAAGGCACTATTTTATTTATTTATTTATTTATCATTGAAGATCTATGATCTTGTTCATAAGAGAATTTTCTCTTCTTTAAAAAGTTTTTACCTTTTTTTTTTATTCTTCAAGAGTTCTCTTCTCTTTTTTTTTTAGCAAGATATTGATGCCTTTGAATTGAGGTCTAGGGTCCTTTTTATAGTGCCCATAAATTAGTTAAATTTTGTTAAATAGATCATTCTCTGAGTGATTTGGGGAATTTTCCCCACCGTCGGATTTTTAATACAAGGTCTCTGTTTTACAGAAGAAATCTTCTTGTTTTAACAAAAAACAGAAAAGATTTTTTTAAATCTTCATTCTGTTTTTACGCAACTCCCCAGCGCCTGACACGTGTCGCGCAGTTAAAATTTTTTTTTTTAATTAATTAATTAATTTTTAAATTTTTTAATTTTTTTATTATTATTTTTTTTTTAAAACTGCGCGGCGTGCGCACTGCGCAGCGCGCAGTGCAGTGCGCACTGCGCGGCGTGCGCACTGCGCAGCGCGCACTGGGCACTGCGCCGCGCGCAGCGCAGTGCGCAGTTGCGCTTTGCGCAATTTTTTTTTTTTTTTTTTTTTTGCTTTTCTTCCTACCTTGGAATTTTAACAGAGCTTTGCTCTGATTGAGGTAAACAAATGCCCCCCCACCGTTGCGCTTACGTGGCCTCCTAACGTGAGCGCAGCGGTGGCAGACTCTGAACCGTCGCGCCATCCCTTAGTAGCTGAAAGGGCACTTGATGCCTATAAATAGGATCTTTGGTCCCTTAGATGATTCTCATCTCTAAAATTTTACTTTCAGAACCCAGAGCCCTGCTCTCTTGTTTAAACACTTTTAAAAGTTTAAACTTTTAGAGAATTTTAGGTAAAAATATTAATTTTAATTAAATTAAATCAATTTTAAGAGCATTGCTCTCAATAGATCCCAGATCTAAAGAAGACCCATTTAGGGTTTCACTTAGTAGAGCTTTGCTCTAAGGGGGTCTATAGAAGACTAAGGAGAGCCCTATTAGAGTTCCATTAATAGAGCTTTGCTCTCTAAAAGATTTTCCCTGTATTTTCTCATTTCATTAATGGAGCTTTGCTCCTCCCAAATCATATAGAAGAACTCTTAAGAATTCTTGATGGATCTTGGAAGTTAAAGATGACATTTTATTCCTCAGTGCGTTATATCATTTTACTTAATTAGTCTTTCTGATAATTCTGTTGATCCTCTTTCACAGGAACAATGAACGCCCACATGTACGCTCTTAACGAGATCATCTCTCATGAGGACATCCGCCGACTTGGCCGCTCTCAAAATCAGGAGTTCACAAACGAGGAGTGTGCTGAAATAATGAGTCGCTTCGACGCATACAACGGTCCACTGCATCCCCGACGTTCCTTTCTTCTTAAACTTATCGTGGGAGCTATCTGGGAAGCGCTTCCCCTATTCTGTTCCGGTGTGCCGCTTAAGACGTTGGATGCCGCTGAAGACAAGGTGCACTCTGTGTACCTATTGAATTTTATCTCAAAGAAACGGCGAGATAGTCTTATTGACTTCTTGCACGAGGTCTTTCAACAGTCTGCCATACTCGCTGCTTATCGGAGGGTGGAAGACATCGGGAGGGACCCTGACGCTTGTGCTCGCGAAAGGAAGCACACTAGGATGGTCCGCGAGGCTTGGAAAGTCATAGATAGGATCGCTTTTGAATTCCTCAATCCATGCCCTGGATCTGAGGTTATTCCATAGTAACTTTCGTTTATTGTTTTTATGACTGTAAGAATTTCGGGCAATATTAATGGAAATTTTTTTTTTATCCCAGCTTGTCTTTATTATATATCTTTGTCCTGAGTCTTTTTACCCATGCATGAATGAATACGTCTTGAACGCTTGATCAAACGTAAATCGGGTGCTCTTTCTGTTGCTTTTCCTCTTTCTCAGCATGTCGTCACAATTAGCAGGTAATAGAGTAAGGTTCTTGATTTCTTCATGAGATAGCGAGGGCTTAGGCCGCAGGTTCAGATCTGCTGCCTAAGACTTTTCAACTCTATGAGCCGTGAGGGTCTCATAGAGACTTTTCTCCCTACGGATCGAGAGGATCTCGTAGGCGGGTTTTTCTCCTTAGGAATCGTGAGGATTCCTAAGTGTGGTTTTCTCTTGTAAGTCGTAAGGATCCTACAAGAGAATTTTTCCCTCTTACAAGTCGAGAGGACTTGTAAGCGGTTGCTTCCCTCCTTGTCGAAGTTCGACGTTGGAGAGTGAGACCCGTGGATGGTATGCAAGAGACCGTTTTGGGCCAACTCGCAGGGTCCCAATGCTTAGGAAACAGGCTTCTTTTATACCCACTGCCTAAGGCTTTATCTCACGAGTCGAGCCGCCTCGACAATTTTTCACAAGTCGAGACGAATCGAACATTTCTCGCAAGAACATCTTAACGTCGTATTTAACCTCTGCTCTTTACGCCAGAAGCCCGTTAAGGTTGGTGGTACTTAGGGTTTTGGCCATCGTACCGTCGCATAAGCTGATATAGTCCTCGATAGGCAATCGTGCTGTTCGAGTAGCACTGCGACTGCCGTGTCTCTGATCCCTTCGGGGGCTGGACAAGACGTCTTCAAGCAATCCTCCTTGGCAGTTTGACCGTCGGAAGAGCAAGCGCTAGGAATTTGCCATGCCGCTTTTTACTTGAGGTTAGGCTCATTTTAGAGAGCCCCGATGAGTCATAACCACTCCGCGCTGGTGTGGGATGATCTCCGATAGTCTTTCGGGTTTTATATGAGTTGCCGTGAAGACCCTGAAGCTAGGAATTTGGCCTTTGCTTCGTTTGCTGGCATTGCGTCTGCTGTATCGAGACGAATGTTGCAGTGGGAACTAGGGATTTTGCCGTGGCTCCGTTTGTTTGATGACGTTGCGTCTGCTGTGTCGAGACGAACGTTGGGGTGACATCTCGTCTGCTGTATCGAGACGGACGTCGAGGTTGTCTCTAGGTTGCTGGTGAACCGCCGAGGTTTGGAACTAGGGATTTTGCTGTAGCTCCATTCGTTTAATGACGTTGCGCCTGCTGTGTCGAGACGAACATTGGGGTGACATCTCGTCTGCTGTATTGAGACGAACGTCAAGGTGGTGACCACTCTGTGCTGATGCGAGATGATCTCCGATTGTCTTTCCGGTTTTATGTGAGTTACCGTAAAGACGTTGAAGCTAGGAATGTGGCCTTCGCTTCATTTGCTGGCATTGCGTCTGCTGTATCGAGACGAATGTTGCGGTGGGAACTAGGGATTTTGCCGTGGCTCCGTTTGTTTGACGACGTTGCGTCTGCTGTGTCGAGACGAACGTTGGGGTGACATCTCGTCTGCTGTATCGAGACGGACGTCGAGGTTGTCTCTAGGTTGCTGGTGAACCGCCGAGGCTTGGAACTAGGGATTTTGCTGTGGCTCCATTCGTTTAATGACGTTGCGCCTGCTGTGTCGAGACGAACATTGGGGTGACATCTCGTCTGCTGTATCGAGACGAACGTCAAGGTGGTGACCACTCTGTGCTGATGCGAGATGATCTCCGATTGTCTTTCCGGTTTTATATGAGTTACCGTAAAGACGTTGAAGTTAGGAATGTGGCCTTCGCTTCATTTGCTTTGTCATGTCTGAATCCCTACTGGAGGAAGAACGCTGAGGTTGACATTTCGTCTACTGTATTGAGACGAACGTCAAGGAGGTGACCACTTTATGTGAGATGGTCTCCGATTGTCTTTCCGGTTTTATGTGAGTTACCGTAAAGACGTTAAAACTAGGAATGTGGCCTTCGCTTCGTTTGCTTACACTGCGTCTGGTGTATTGAGACGAATGCTGAGGTGGAGCTGGGATTTTGCCATCACTCCGGTTTGTTTCGACCATGGGGTCTTTTGTTAACTTTGCATGTACACCCCGCTGGGCTGCGAAGGAACGCCGTTGTTGACATTGCGTCTGTTGTAACGAGACGAATGCTAAGATGGAGTTGGGATTTTGCCGTTACTCCGCTTTGTTTCGACCGTGAGGTCTTTTGTTGACGTTGCATCTGCCTCCAGCTGGACTGCGGAGGAACGCTGTTGTTGACATTGCGTCTACTGTATCGAGACGAATGCTGAGGTGAAGCTGGGATTTTGCCATCGCTCCGCCTGATGGTGTAACATCTGTGTCCTGTTGGAATGAGGAGGCACACCGTTGTTGGTCTCCAGGCTGTAGACGTGGCCATTGAGATTTGGAACTAGAGACTTTGCCATGGTTCCGTTTTGTTGCGATTCTGAGGTCGGTTGTTGACGTCATGTCTGCATCTAGTTGGAGTGAGGAGAAACGCCGTTGGTGATCTCTAAGTTGTCGATGTTGATGTCGAGACCCTGAAGCTCGGGATCTTCGTTTGCTTCATTTGTTGACATCGTGTCTGTAATATTGCGACAAATGTCGAGATTGTCTCTAGGTTGTCTATGAACCGTCGAGATTTGGTTTCGCTTTCTGATGGAGCCTGTTGGAAAGGTATGGTTCCCTCTTTATCTGTGCCCCTGGATTGTATACAGGGATCGATGTAATTTCACCTGTAGGACAAAAAGTTTCATTCTTTCATTTTTTTTTATTCTTTCCGCGATGCTTTATCATTTCAGCTTTTTATATCGCGAAAATCGCGATTGCCCAATCATTTCGGCTATTTTTCGCGGTGGCCAATCATTTCGGCTATTTACTTTATTTTTACTCGCTACTTTTTATTGCGAGTTGCCCAATCATTTCGGCTGTTTATTATGTTTTTACTCGCTGCTTTTTATTGCGAGTTGCCCAATCATTTCGGCTGTTTTGTATACATACATTTTTACTTGCTGATTCTGTTTGCAAGTTGCCCCATCATTTCGGCTATTTCGTATGCATTTTTTTTTTGGGCTCGCTGATTTTTTTTTTTTTTTTTTTTTGCGAGTAGGGAATTTGGGGTCTGATACCAATCTTGGCATCAGTATCGCTGCGACTGGAATATTACCAGGAGCGAATCATCATTTGCCTTGAAAGGACTTGGAATTTAATACCGGTTTAGGCATCGGCATCGCTGCAACTGGGATATTGCCAGGAGCGAATCATCATTTGCCTTGAAAGGACTTGGAATTTGATACCGATTTAGGCATCAGCATCACTGCAACTGGAATATTGCCAGGAGCGAATCATCATTTGCCGTAAATGGACTTGGAATTTGATACCGGTCTAGGCATCAGCATCGCTGCAACTGGGATATTGCCAGGAGCGAATCATCATCTGCCGTAAAAGGACTTGGAATTTGATACCGGTCTAGGCATCAGCATCGCTGCAACTGGGATGTTGCCAGGAGCGAATCATCATCTGCCTCTGTCGATCCCGAACAAAGGTGGCTTAGTAAACAGGATTAAGGGTCCTGTTGGCTAAGGCTTTTGACTTCATGAGCCGTAAGGGTCTCACAAAGGTATTTCTCCCTACAAGTCGTGAGGATCTTGTAGGTGTGTTTTCTCCTTAGGGATCGTGAGGATTCCTAAGTGTATGTTCCCCTGTAAGTCGTAAGGATCTTACAAAAGGATTTTCTCCTTATAAGTCGAGAGGACTTACAAGTGTTGTTTGCTGTACAAGCATATCCCTAGTCGCGGATGGGACTTTGTTAGGGAAATATTTATTCGTGCCCGTGGATTGTATACAAGGGTCAATATGAGCCGCTTGTAGGGCAATATCGAAGGTTGTGGGGGCTGCTTAAGAGCAGGTTAAGGTTTCTGCAAATTAAGACTTTCAAATCTTATGAGCCGTAAGGGTCCCATAAGAGAGTTCTCCTTACGAGTCTTGAGGATCTCACAAGTGTATTTTCTCCTTCGGAATCGTGGGGATCCCTAAGTGTGTTGTTCCTTTGTGAGTCGTAAGGATCTCACGCAGGTGGTTTCTCCTTACAGGGTCGAGAGGACCCTATAAGTGTTTCTTAACGATGTTGCGCCCTTTCAGGTTTTCACAAACACTCGCCGGTAGCCCTGCTGTTTTTACTCACGGAGCCCTTTCGGGTTTTCATCCGTACCCATTTTGCTTGTGGACATACCGTTTTTTTTATTATTTTTTTTTTATTCTCTTTTTTTTCCTTTTTTTTTCTTTTCTTTTTCTTTTTTTTGTTTTTTGAACGAGGTCGCGCCCTTTCGGGTTTTCACGAACACTCGCCGGTAGCCCTGCTGTTTTTACTCACGGAGCCCCTTCGGGTTTTCATCCGTGCCCATTTTGCTAGTGGACATACCGTTATTATTTTTTTTTTTTGGCACGTCAGCCTGAAGATGCTGCGGGTTGGGAGTAGTTTAACGACGTTTTGGTCATTTGCAAGTTTCAGGACATTGCGGTCCGCCGTTAGTTTAAGGACATTTCGGTCCGTTGTTAGTTTAAGGACGTTTCGGTCCGTTATCCAGTTTTAGGACGTAGTGGTCCGTTAGGCTTTCTCTATGAATGAGCATGATGCCCCCGGCGTGTCCATATTTTTTGGAGCATGCGGTTGTGGCGGGTTCACCTTCCAAATTTCGGACAACGCGAACTTGCCCTGTTGGTATTGGTCTTCAACCCAGTTCTTGAAGACGTAGCAATTCTCGATCAGATGACCTACCGTTTGGTGGTAAGGGCAATAATTAGGATTATTAATATCGCCTGGCCGCAACGGACGTTTTGGACTCGGCAGATTGATGAGTCTGTCACACACTGCCAGCTCGAACAGTCCCCTTGTTTTATCTTGCGGAAACGAGTAAGGACGTTTCAACTTTTCCTGGAGGGGTTGCCACTTGTTGCTTTGGAGAGCAACCGGCCTAGGGTCACCTGATTGTTGTTGAGTGCTGGCGACGAGGGCCGTTTTTCTTTTTCCTTTATCCTTTTTATTCGATCCTTTGTTTACGGGGCCGAGATTTTTTCCGAGTAGCATGCGATTGCACGGCTGAACGTTCTCGCAGCTTCTCAATTCCTTTATTTTTGAAATAGATTCCCCGAGGGAAGAGTTGGGGGTAGGTTCTTCGTCAGAGTCGCTTCCAAAGGTGATAATTTGTGATCCCTCGAAGTCGGCTATATGACAGTCGGCGGTGGCTCTTTTGCGCTCATCTATCGCATTTTTCCGATGTCCGCAAGCTTCACACTTTGTCCTGTCGAAGTGTCGCTTTTGAGCGACATGCCCTTGCCACCAATAGTTAAAGGATTCGCAGTCTTCGGTAGGATGTATGATCTTCTGATGATATAAACAGAAGTTAGGGTGCATCTCTACCTCAGAGAAAGAATTTTCTTCGGAGGGCGGTAGCTTCATTCCTACTGATAGAGCTTTGGCGAACCGTTTCCTCGTCTTGAATTTGTTTTTACCCGCAGTGTATGGCTTTTGATTTGACGGGAATACCTTGGTTCTTTCTAGTATGGCCATTTCATGCTCTTGATTGGCTTTTGGTTTCAGACGAATTTCATTTAGGAAGGCATCGATCAACTTGTCTGACGGCCACGGAATTTCTGTTTCAGGGTCCGCCGTTGATTTCTCAGCGCAAGGATCCTCCTCATCATCCGTCAGTGAATGAGAAATCACATGACAAGTCGCTACGTAGTCTTCGGATTCATGCGATAAGTTTTCTCCATCGTTTTCATCCTCGACGAAAGAACAAGTTGCCCCCGGCGTGTCCGTCTTCCTTGGAGAGTGCGGCTGTGGTGGGTTTACCTTCCAGCTTTCAGACAGCGTGAACTTGCCTTGCAGGTATTGATCCTCGATCCATCCCTTAAAGACGAAACAATCCTCAATTGGGTGACTTACCGTTTGGTGGTAAGGGCAATAATTGGGATTATTAAGATCGCCTGGCTGCGACAGACGCTTTGGACTCGGCAGGTTAATAAGTCTGTTGCGCACTGCCAGCTCAAACAGTCTTCTCGTTTTATTCTGCGGAAACGAGTAAGGACGTCCTAGCCTCTCTTCGAGGGATGGGCGTGGGCGCACGTTGTTTTGGCGAACGACCGGCTTTGAGTTGTTCGACCGTTGTTGAGTATTGGCAACGAAGGTTGCCTTCCCTTTGCCCTTTTCATTCCAAGGCTCTGTCTTTGAAGAAGAAGGCCTATGGCCCATCTGGTCCATTTGGGCCAATTTGTCAATCAAGACCTGGAAGGTGGTCGGCCTGAAGAACATCATGAATTGTGAGATGGTCGCCTGCGGATCGAGAGTGCCCACAAACATGCCTACCGCAGGTGCCTCTTCTATGCGTTGTTCGCATTTCGACCATAGGTTCCGCCATCGTGTTGCGTATTGGACCCACGTTTCACCGGGCCTTATCCTGGCATTTATCAGTGCTGTAATCGGGGTGCGTTCACTAGCACTTGCGAATCTTTGTGTAAACAGCAGTTCCATCTCTGCAAATATTTTGACAGAGTCGTTAGGTAGCTCCGAATACCATTCAAAGGCTGTTTCTGCTAAGCTGCCGACGAATTGACGTAGCAACAATTTGTCATCGCCTCCAGTATTGCCGCATAAGGCCCTGAATTGAGCGACATGCTGATGCGGATTCCCTGTCCCTTTATATACGTGGAATTTAGGGATCATATATCCCGGCGGGTAACTGATTTGGTCGTACCAGCTCGGATACGGTCGTCCGGTTCTAACAATTTGCCCAGCCGCTTCATTTGTCTGCTGAACCCGGATCTGCTGAGCTATATATTCGTCTAGGTCAACTTTGGAGATTGCCTCTTCCTTGGCTGTTGATAAAGCCGGCGGAGGATTTGACGTTTCTCCCCTGTCGTCTTCAAGGACGATCGGAGGATCTTCAGCAGGAGGGTCCGGTTGTAACATCATCCCTACCATATCTTGGAAGAGGAGCGCCATCTGTTTTATGTTAGCCGCTTGCTCTGCAGCTTCTTTGTCCCTCTTTTCGAGGACTCTGCGTAAAAAGTCAGCGTCGGTTTCTTGTTCTTGACGCTCATCCGAAGACGTTTCAGAGCTTTCTTTTGGCTCAGTGAGTGCAGCCATTGTAGTCATCATTTCCTGAAGCTTTTGTTGTTGCTCCTGGGCTTTCGTCACGGATCGGGTGAGCGGTCGGTGGCCCGTAGAAGTGCGGCTTTCTTCCTTTCCAGAAGCCATATAAACAGTGTGCACCACCATGCCCCCAGATTTGGGGCGTTTGTGTTCAGCGCTTTTATGCTTCGCCATGTTCACAGGGGCTTTTTGTGGCCTCCTTTTTTGAGTGATTGGAGTTAAGGGAGCCGTTGTAGTGGGCACCCAAGTAGCTTTTGCTTTTTGTGGTTTGACAGAGTAATCCTTCCCCTGCCGAACCTTCATCTTTTTCTGTCGTCGGAGGCAGTCTTGATCGATCACCGACTCTTGGACCTGTCGCCAGACTTTGTAAATTTTAGAGGACAGCCGTTGAGGGGGCTGCTCTAGCTTCTTCTCTGGAGTATTCTCCACAGGTGAAGGAGTTCGTTTCAACATCGCAGTAGGAGAGTTTCTGCGCACCTTGTTGAGCAGTTCAAAACTATTCTTGGTTGGAACAGCAGCATCGATCCTCACCATCGGAGCTGACGGAGTTATCCCGGAGGGGGAATTGCCCCCAGCCTTCCTTACTCGACGCCAGTGGCGACGTCGAGCGTGTCTTGCGGATGGAGTTGTTTCAGCTATAGGGGCGACCACCTCATGCCCCCTGTATTGGTCAGAATATACTGGTACCAGCTTTTTAAAGATCGACGTCCGTTGAACGGGGACGGCCAACTTGTCAGAAGCGGAATTCTGAACATGGGAAGCAACCTTGGTGATTTTGCCAGGAACGGGAGTTGGAATGGCTATCCGCTTCGGGATAACGGCTTCTGGTATGGCAGGCTTCTTCATGAGCCTGTTAGAGCTCTGGCCTAGTCCATTAAAAACTGAAGCAGTGGAGTTGGACGACCCGTTGAGAGGGGTCGCGGCAGTGGTAAGTCGATCGAAGACCGACTTCTTTGGAGCTTCTTGCAATATCATTGGGGCGTTGAAGCTCATTGGTGGGAGCATGGTCCCAAAAAATAATCCAGTGGTGGCTTGAGCCACCTGCTCCACCGGCATCTTGAAAAGGGAAGCCGCTTGGGGCCCATAAGTCACTCCTCTAGCAATGACGGAGCGAGAGTTATCGCTGCGGGCGGTGCAGTTCGAAGCCATCGATTTTCTGTTTTCTGCATAAAGCAAGACACCAAATCTTAGTACCTTGAATCCACAGGCAATCACAGCAAACCGCGATTTGTTCGCGAACACGACACACGAAGTGTGGAGTGGAAAGAGGAAGAGGTCCCACCGGGCGTGCCAGAATCTGTTCTCCTCCGAAAGGCGGCGCACAGGACCGCGGTGTCCTGACGCTGAGATTCGGGGCAGATGCTATTTGGTTTTATCCGTCCACCTCTCCGAAGATGCCAAGTTGATTTATGGCACCGTGTATCGGAAGTTTAGACGGATGCGGCCGATGTAGCAGACTTCGTCAGATTCCCCCTCGCTTGAGGGGTTTTTGATTGTGGGGACGCTCTTCCCTGCAGGCGCAAGCCCCTGCAGTTAATTACGCTACCGCATCGCGGTAACAACTTTCTCCTTCTCCAGAATTTCACTTCGTGTCGTGTGTGTTTGTTTTGTTTGTGGTTGCCCATGGATTGTATACGGAGACTGAGTAATACCGTCGCCCGTAGGACGTGGATTAGTCCAAATCCGTATTTACTTAGATTTGGGTTTGATATTTTAGTTTAAGGATGCGTTAGCCTCGTTGAGGCTAAGATCAACTTAAACGTGATTCATTTAATATATGGCCGTCGGGACTCGTCGCCTCTCTAACGTCGTTGAAGGATTACAACGACAGGAGTCAGAGGAGTTCGGAGATGTACCTTCGAACCGAAGTTGATTTAGTGTTTTATATTTCATTTGAATGTTTAAGGATACGTTAGCCATGTTTGGGGCTAAGATCAACTTAAACAGGACCGTTTAGATCCGGCAAAAGAGCATTTGGAGGCTCTATTGTTCCAATTTAGGGACATGCGTAGTCCAATTTGGGACTAAAGTCTGTTTGGAGGATACGTTAGCCATTTTTGAGGCTAAGATCGACTCAAACGTTTGTTAAGGATACGTTAGTCCATTTTGGGACTAAGGTCAACTTAACGGGACCGTTTAGGTCCGACAAAAGAGCATTTGGGCTCTATTGTGCCAGTTTAGGGACATGGTGGTCCAATACCAGTTTAAGGACATAGTGGTCCACCGTTAGTTTAAGGACGTTTCGGTCCAATATTAGCTTAAGGACGTTTCGGTCCAATATTAGTTTAAGGACGTCTCGGTCCAATATTAGTTTAGGGACGTTTCGGTCCACGAGTTTAAGGACCCCGCAGTCCATATCGATGTGTGGTCGTTGGGACCCGTCACCTCTTTGACGTCGTTGAGGAATTACAACGATGGATGTCAAAGGAGTTCGGAGATGTACCCTCGAACCGGATGTAAATTGATTTAGGAGAGCCATTTTGCTCAGTCAATTTAATTTAAGGACTTATGGCCACGATTGGGCTAAGTCCAGTTAAAAATGTCCAATATTTTATTTGCATTTGTTTTTATTTTTATTTGGGCTTTGCCCAGAAAAGATGCAGGGCATCAATTTGTTTTGGGCTCTACCCTTTATAAATGATGCAGAGCATCAATTTATTTGGGCTCTGCCCATTTATTGCCTTGCAATTTATTTTGGCCTGTCAAGTCATTTTGATTTGGGCCTGGCCCTTTAATTAATGCATTGCATTTGTGCAAAACACTGTTAATTTGAGAGTCTTTCAGATTTAAGAACCGATGGTTCATAAAAGAAGTGCAAAGCACTATTTGATTTAGATCTAAGAAAAAAGAACAAGTTTTTTCTTGTTTTTCTTATCTCAAAGAACCAAAAGTTCATAAAAGTGCAAAGCACTATTAATTTAAGAACCTTTTAGGTTCAAGAACCGATGGTTCATAAAACAAGTGCAAGGCACTATTGAATTTAGATTTAAAAAATAACAAGTTTTTTTTCTTGTTATTCTTATCTCAGAGAACCAAAGGTTCATGAAAGTGCAAAGCACTATTAATTTAATAATCTTTTAGGTTCAAGAGCCGATGGTTCATAAAACAAGTGCAAGACACTATTGAATTTAGATTTAAAAAAAAAATAACAAGTTTTTTTTCTTGTTATTCTTATCTCAGAGAACCAAAGGTTCATGAAAGTGCAAAGCACTATTAATTTAATAACCTTTTAGGTTCAAGAACCGATG
This sequence comes from Agapanthus africanus, assembly GCA_030015575.1. NCBI lineage: Eukaryota > Viridiplantae > Streptophyta > Magnoliopsida > Asparagales > Amaryllidaceae > Agapanthus > Agapanthus africanus. Next base: position 721,928,955 of record CM057337.1, read on the forward strand.
GTTCATAAAACAAGTGCAAGGCACTATTTTATTTATTTATCGTTGAAGATCTATGATCTTGTTCATAAGAGAATTTTCTCTTCTTTAAAAAGTTTTTACCTTTTTTTTTTATTCTTCAAGAGTTCTCTTCTCTTTTTTTTTAGCAAGATGTTGATGCCTTTGAATTGAGGTCTAGGGTCCTTTTTATAGTGCCCATAAATTAGTTAAAGTTTGTTAAATAGATCATTCTCTGAGTGATTTGGGGAATTTTCCCCACCGTCGGATCTTTAATACAAAGGTCTCTGTTTTACAGAAGAAATCTTCTTGTTTTAACAAAAAACAGAAAAGATTTTCTTAAATCTTCATTCTGTTTTTACGCAACTCCCCAGCGACTGACACGTGTCGCGCAGTTAAAATTTTTTTTTTTAATTAATTAATTAATTTTTTTTTAATTATTTTATTTTTTTATTTTTTTATTATTATTTTTTTTAAAAACTGCGCTCTGCACGCGCTGCGCGCAGCGCGCACTGCGCAGTTGCGCTTTGCGCAACTTTTTTTTTTTTTCTTTTCTTCCTACCTTGGAATTTTAACAGAGCTTTGCTCTGATTGAGGTAAACACGGCCCAACTGAGGGCCCGCTCTAACAGCAACACATCAACCCGGGGGAGGGGCTCCCACTCCGACACCGCCACCGCATCGGGATCATTCGACCGCCTCACCCGCGGACAGTTGGCCCTATGCCACTGGATGGGCACAGGCCAATTCTCACCCTCGGACGGCCGAACAAACAAAAACTTCTTCTTCCATTCGTGAATGGAAGAAGGTACTACGACGACCCCCGACCCGGCAGCATCTCCCCGATGTTTTCTAAAAGAGATGTATACCCAGCTTGGCTCGCCCCTGCGAGTACCGGGATGGTTTTTATAGCAGAAAGAAGAAACGAGAAGACTCCGGCTGAAAGGGATTAGATGTAATTTCAACCGGACCAGGAACCTAAGGAGAATCCTCCAAGAGCTCGGCACTAACTAGCCCGGGGCTAACTCAAAACAATTCAACGCCACACTCACCTTGGGGGAGAAGGGCAGGCGCATCCCGGCCTAGAAGCCTTCCAGGTACAAGGCAATCTCCTGCCCCGTACCTGGTCTGCCCTTTCCCCCTCCTCGGCCAGACGAAGCGAGTAGCTGGGATGAATGTTGAAATGAGTCTGGAAGGTGGCGAGCTCATCTGCATGCCTCAGCATGGATGACGCGCTAAGAGCATCCATGACCTGCTCTCTGGAGACCGCCCCCGTCGCACGACCCTGGGAAGCATGACTAACCCTAACTTCCCGGGGGGACTCCGACTCGGACGAGGAAGAGGAAGAAGCAGAAGAAGAAGAGGAAGAGGAAACTACAGAAGACTCCCTAGACTCTACCCGGACTATTTCTACAGACTCCTCGGTAGAAGACATCTAACCTGATCAAAGGGATGAGTCCTCGGGAGAGAAAACGCAAGGAATCCGACCTGAGGAGAAGAGCGCCGAACTAACACAACTAGGGACGAGGAAATAATGGTGAGGTATGGGTCCTGATGGGGATCCCACCTCTATTTATAGCTGTCGGCGTACACATCCTACGGTTCTGATCGCCTTCCGCTAAAACAACGCTTCGCAACCAACGGCCAACAACATTCCACCTGTCGCACTCACATTGGGCGTGTCCTATCGGGCGTGGGAACACCTGCGGCCCGTCTCGTCGGCCAACCAGCGCCAGACACGTGGGTTGTCGCTTCGACGAACGTATGCACAAACCAACGCTTCCTCTTTAATGCGAGATCTCTCCCTTGATCCGCTGACATCATCAGGAAAATACGACTAACTACCCAGGAATACGCACCGACGATATCTTCAAATAAGAGCTCATCCCGGGTGACCGGTCAGACCACTCTCGACCTGACCCAGGAATGGGTCGAGACGAGAGTGAGGGGCTAATGATGATGCTCGATATCAGTGACTCCGCAGATCATGACACGTGGCAGATGACGTGCCCCAGAGCTTAAAAGAAAGGATCAAGAACGGTACGTTGGAAGCATACCCCGGGCCTGCGACCCGGGGATGTTACCGACCTTCGGTGGCCTTCCAGATCACCCCCAGCTCGCCTCCGAGCTATCACAGAACCAAGATGTCTCGGCTTCCCGCTCGTTCCCGAGCCTCCTGCCGAGCTTTTCTTCCTCAGTCTCACCGACCGACCCACAACACTAATCACAGGCGCCTCCGCCACGGCTCCACGAATCTCGCCAGGCGCGAGATATCCGCCGCCCATGATCCCGCATTCCACGCCATCACGATCCTCCATTAACGAACATATCTCGTCATTAATGGGGAATCCCGCCTATCACGCGGGCGTAACGCCAGGGGCGTAACGGCCGGCGTGAATCTCGCGCCCGCCTGCTCATTACTGCCACTATATAAACCCCTCTCCCAGACGACTCAGGTAAGCCATTTTTTACCCCAATAAGCCGTTACTGTCACGACCCGCAGGGTACGGAACGTGACTGGCACTTAAGTTACGAAATGTCTCAAGACGTCCGTAAAATAAGTAAGCCAAAGCCCAGAAATCAAACCAAAAAGCAGACGAGTGAAGGAAAACCAATCAATTGAAAGCAAGTTTATCAAATAAGTCATATCAAGCCTTTTTAAAACAATATCAATTTTTCCGAAAATTTCGGCAGAGTCTCCTTTGTAAATACTGGCCCCCAAAATGGGTACAACAAGAATATATATGAATACAACAAATAAGGCATCCCTAAGCGGGAACTAGCTCTTCGCCACAAAGCGGTCACAAATCCCACGCAATGTAAATCAGCAATGTGCAGAAATAAACATAAGAAGCACAAGTAAAACAGCATGTCGACTCAAGTGAGCTCGACCCCAAAATACAGCATAAAAAGCCCACAAATCTCACAGTCTCTTCTCTAGGTCAATATACAACAATACTGGTAGATACAGTAGATGGAGTACTCTAGATACAAAGAATATACAAGGTGGTACAAAATAATAATATAACCCACCTACGAGCAAAAGCCTCGAGTCCAGGCAATAGAGACAAAAGAAGCAAGTGCGCCCACAGCTACTGTACTGACGGAGCGGACCTGCAAAAGGCTGTGGCACAACGGGGGTGAGTTGCCAACTCGTGAGTAATAAATAACATCTATATAGGCTATCGCAAGCATGCACACAAGCATCCTAGCATCTATAATACAGGTATGGCAGGATATACTAACAGGTATGTATGCAACATGAATGTACTAGCAGGTATGAATGCAATATGAATCAACTCGTGATCTGAATATATAGGTACAAGAAGTCATGTTTTTCATTTAGGAATCTCTTTTCTTTTAAATATCAGCACAATACCAATAGAACTAACAAGAATCCGTGTCCAGCATCGACACCTCAAAACTGTCTCAATCTCATGTATCCATATCATACTATCTCTGGCCTCAGCCGTCCGGCTGACCCATCTCAAATATCAATATCTCATCATCTCGCGGCCACGGTCGGTATCCTCTGGATATCCGCCGTGCCAAACAGTCACCGGTAGGTAGTCCATCCCCTGCCAGGCTCAACATCAGCAACACGACCTTCTTGCCCCGGGTACCTTACCGGGCCCACCATGTACCCGAGACGGTTCATCCAACTCCTCGAAACGGATCTCAAAAACCACAGCAAACTCATGGTGGACGACACTTACATCACTGGAAAACCGCAATTTACATATTTTAAAAAGGTAATAAGTTTAGAAATTTTGCGGCTTTCCCCCGAAATCCAGAAATATCATAAAATCTCAAGAAATCCTCACAAGTGCATATGTCAATGATAATGAATGCATATGGTATCAATAATCAAGTTGCGATGTATGATTAATAGACTAGGCATGAACAAATAATATGATGAGGTACATGCACATGAATAGCAATCCTACGATTTCATTTTAAGGAATTAAAGGCAATAGCACATGTTTAAGCATCAATTATAGTAAATGGTTTCAAATTATAGGTTATCTAGTGTGGTGGCATGGCAATTACCAGGGCGTGTGTGTACGCATGAATAGTACTCGTGCTGCATATAAAAACCCTGGCAATGGTGCAGGTGTCTATAGAATGGGATCGCAAATGTATGTCAAATAAAGTATGGATGCAGTTACTAATATTACTAAAAATCTTTAACTACTTAAACTATCGGGCGACTTGCGCCATCCAAACGATAGTCCCCCGTAGATGTTAAATCTACTCACCGAAATCCTCAGCTAGCTACGTCCAATCACCGCTTTTCCTTTTCGTGCCGCGTCCGAAGTCTCCGCGACCGAACCTGGAATTTGCATCAATACAAAACATAAGGTTACATATCATGAAACGACGAAAATCCCAAACGAAAATATCCACGTTCACAAGCTAGGCACAACGTGCACCAGGTGCGCGAAACGCACACGAAAATCGCAAAAACTAACTATAATCGTCGTTTTGGGATGCCCGGCAAAACTAAAACCCGATCACACAAAATTCCGTACTCACACATCCTAAATGTCATAGGATATGCTAAAAATATAATCAAGTTATCACAAATAATTTATCACATAATTTTATATAAAAACTAGTAAGCATTTACATTCCAAAAATCGGTGCAAACATCGCCGATTTGCGATAAAGTGCACACATCATCGCACAACCACCCAAGTTAACCATTAGAAAGCCACTACAATTAATTTAACCCAATTACCATGCTACAAAACCCATTATCTAAACACAACCCTTTCTTGAATTCATAACCTAGCAATTCCAAATCCAATTCCACACTTGAAAATTTAAATTAACACAAATAAAATCCCACATAAGAAAATTAACCTCTTAGATTAGGTTAGCAAAATAACTAGATAGAAAAATAGATTTAATTAGCCTAGTAATGGTGTGCTAAAACCCAAGTTCATATCAAACTACACTCTTTAAAAAAAAACTAGATTAGAAATTAACAAAAGATTTAACACTAAACAATTTCAAGGTTCTAATTAGCACACTTAAGCAACAATGTAACCATTTGATTAGAAGTTATACCTCAAAAGTTCAATCCTAAGCTTACTCAAGCCTTCCAAGACACCTCCTTTCTCCAAGATTTAAACCAATTTGGGCTTGAAAAGAGATAGAATAAGGTTTTGCTTTGAAATTGTAAATTAAATTGTTGATTTTTGTTGAATTTTAATGGATTTTGATGGAATTTTTTGTAGCAAAGAGAAAGGAAATGAGAGGAGCTGCACCAAGTGGGGTTTCGGCTAGATTTGGGAGGGGTTGGAGAAAGTGAGGGAAGTGTGGGAAAAGTCAAGGTCAAAGCCATACCAATCAACCAAAAACCCATACCCAATTTAATATATTAAAACCCTTATCATATCATTTTGTTCAAATGAGATGGGGGAAAATTTTGTGGGCTTGCTGCTGAGGTGGGGCCGGCCAAGAGAGTGTGAGGATGAGTGTGAGAGAGTGCACAAAATTTTTTATGCAAAAAGACCCCCCACAAGTCCAAAATTGCAAGTTTTAGTTCAAAATAAACATATTTTTGTTTTCCATAATAAAAACCCATTAAAACTTGAAATAAAATACTAAAAATTTATATTACAACTAGATTTTAATTAACATAATTTTAAAGATTAAAATTAGCCCATTTAAATTTGTATTTATCGCCAATTTAATGTATTTTTTTTACCGGCTTAAAATAATATTAAAAATTGAAAAATTAGGGAAAATTTTTAAATGACCAGAAATTTATAAGTAACTCGTTAGCTACTAAAAACTAGCAATTATCTATCCAAATTAGGTATAATTAGGTCTAAACTGCAAAATAACAAAAAAGACGATTTACGGAAAAATACCAAATTTTCACCGATTTTCGGGAAAACACCAAAACGACTTTTCAAGGCGTTACAGTTACTCTGCCAAAATACCCAGTCTAACTTGATCGTCGGATGGTCCTCGGTGGCACAACCATCCCGGGACTTCCTTGCAGATAGCCCGGCCTCAACTACATAAAACTCATTGAGATCCACACGCTTCAGGAGTCAACTCTCCAAATCCAATCTCAGCCATCCATCAGCGCTCGCAGCAGATCAACGGAAGGTAACATCTGAAGGAGATCCAGAGATCCATCAGGAATACTATTCATGAGATTGTACAATTCAAATTACCCCGCCGCTATTGGTAAGGTTGATAGATGATGTGGAGAATACCAATGGGTATGAAAAGTGCTGCTCTTAAGGGTTGGGATCGTTTTCCATTCCTTTTAGTTAATGACATTATTATTATAATTTCATGTCTACTAAGTCGTTCAATCCCTTGGGAACTTAAGCAACACATAATTTCATACCATCTTCTCCTTGTAATTCTAGACATTATCCAATAGGATTGAGCATTATGAAGGAGAAGGTTTAATTAATGCGAATAAGATTAGTTAGAAATAACCCATAACTCATAGGCCAATTGGTTGTGGCATGGGTATGCGTGGTGTGAGGTCTCGTGTTCGAGCCCCCCACACGTACAGGTATTTCCCTCTTTCCCTTTCTTTCTTTAATTAAATGTGCATGCTCCGCATGGGTGTGTGTGTGTCATGAGACCCCTGGGCTAGCCAGGGATGCTCGGTTGTCAAAAAAAGATTAGTTAGAAATAAATTTAACAGGAGGAAGCAGAAAATTAAGAAGAAACAAGGTGATGGTGGTTTGTTATGGAGAAAGGAACAAGAAGAATAGATTAGAGACATGGCTTGTTAGAGAGGGCAATGCCAGCTGGACATCAAGATCGAGAGCCGGTCATAAAGTTTCGTCAAATCTTTCATATAATCATTCTTCATAGCCGCTCCTATTTTGATAGGAAACACTTGCATGAAGATGACTATTCCTATCTTTCAAACTTAAATTATGAAACTTTTCCCCTTATGTTTGTAGTTTCTCAAGAACAAGAACCAGAAGCCATTGTTCGAAGCCCTCCTCAAAGTTAAAGAAGGTCGGCCTGCACTTATTCGTTTAATTAAATTTCTGTACCAAACATTGTATTTCGATGGATTCTTAAGATTTTGAAATTTGGTCGGTGACAGAGTTGATGCTGCTGGGGTTCATCTCTCTACTGCCTGTTGTGTTTCAAGGAGTCATACAGAAGATATGCATTCATGAGAGCTGGCAGAGGCATATGCTCCCTTGCAAGAAAGACAAGAACGAATCTTCTATTGTCGCAACTGCTCATTATTCCACAGCTTTCTTCTCCGGTGTTCTTGGCAGGGGTCGCCGGCTGCTTGCTAATGAAGAGACTGGCTCTACCCAGTGTAGCAGGAAGGTTAGTTTGATCTTATGTGATTATGTTATTTGTTTAGAATTGGATATTTTTTATGCCATCATTTGTACTTTGTTTTAAAGCATAAGGAGTGGGAATATGAGCTTTCTCGCTCTTGCATGTATGTGCGCCCTAAGTAGTAGGACTTCGGTATGGATATGGTACATGATACGAGTCAGATTTGCAATATTTCAGAAGTCACGGATACGATTAATTGAAGATTCTCTACTTTTCATTTGCTTATTTTTGCGTGTGCATGTGTATTTTTTCTTTTGTGTGTGTGTGAGAGAGAGTTTGTGTGTGTGCTTTTTTTGTTTGGGCTGGGGAAGGGGGTTGTGCACGCACATGGCTGCACTCTACTTTCCTGGTTTAGGAAAAGTCAAATGACGCTCTAGACACTTAGGATTATTATAAGCCCTTCTCTTGTCATTTTTGTTGGGTAGGTGTCCAGGCTCATGTGAGGGGCTAACCCAATTAAATTGTGAGGGGAAATTTCAACCCATTCTTGACTTTAGGGGCTATTGATTGAATTATTGTAGCTGCCTCCTTTTGTCGTTGTGTAAGGCTTCATTTTTCATAGAGCCAAGAGAGAGAGAAAACACGGAGAGTTGTAGAGAGAGAGTGGCTTTGGTTATCTTCACATGTTGATTCAATAGTGGATTTTCTTCGATCGACCTCAATCTGTAAGGGTTCATAGCCTTCGATCGATCTCTACACATCCACCGGTTCAGATCAGGTTTTCTCTTCCATTTCATCTCTATTTCGGTATATTCTCTCAAACTCCTTTATTTGTAGTTGCTATTGAAATCCACCTCTAAAGGGGACGCTCTTGGTATTGTGATCCCCTAATTTTGTCTAGAGAAGAAATATTGTGTAATCCAATTATTTCTATGATGGAAGAATATAGCAGTTGATCGTTGGCCGTGGTTTTTCCCGCAAGGGTTTTTCATATAAAAATTGGTGTTCTTGTTTTGTGTGGCTGGTTCGCTTGTTTATTTCCGCTGTGTTATTTCCACATATACTTTGGTGATTGTCAAGTTCGTGATTTTGTATTAATATCGTCTCATCCGTTCCTAATAATTATTGTTCAGTTTGCCTCGTATTCTCATCGATGGAAGTTGAGACGGCTAATGACAATTTTGAGCCGGCTCGATTCTATTCTGAGACGATTCACTACATATCTGGAATTACATATTTCTTTCTGTTTGTATGAGACTGCTCGAGATAATTTTGAGCCAGCCCAAACGTCTGTCGACGAGTCCCTCTAGGTTTTAGTTTTGGTGAAAATTCGTTTTGGAGATTAATTAGGAAAGTTTGTTGGAGAGTTATTTAAAGATTTGTTAGGAGAATTGTGAAGAGATTTGTTAGAGATTATTTTGGAGATTTGATGAGATCCTAATTGGAATAGGTTAAAGAATTCTAGGCCTATAAATATAGATTGATTAGGGTATTTTGTTTAGATGAAGAAGAAGAGAAGTAGAAGTTTTTGTAATTCGTATTAAGTTGAATAAAAGCAGAGAAGTTGGAAGAATTTCTTATATTTGGTTGTGTTTTTCATATTATCTTTTCTTTTCAAAGATTCTTTGTTTGTTTTCTTAATTGTCTGGACCTACAAATCCTTACAGATTGGTATCAGAGTTTGGTTGAGAGAAGAACGGTGAAAATGGAGACAATTCAAATCAAAGCAAGGATGGTGTGCTTGAATAGCATAAACTGGTCGATATGAAAGCCAAGAATGGATAACATGTTGTGTCTCAATGATTTAGACGTGCCTTTTGCTGGGATTAGCACCAAACCAGAGAAGATATCTAAAGAAAATTAGGAAAGGATGGATCGGAAAGCCAAGGGTCTTATTCAGGGATGGATAGAAGATTCGGTGTTCCACCATGTGTCGTTGGAGAAGACAATAGAGGCATTATGGAAGAAGTTGACAGATTTCTACAAGAGAAAGACGGCTACAAATAAAGCTTTTTAAATGAGAAAATTGATGAATCTAAAGTTCTAAGAAGATTCCTCAATAGCGGGGTATTTGAATGAAATTCAGAATATTATGAATCAACTAGTAGCCATAAAGATGTCGATTGAAGACGAGATGTAAGCGCTTATAGTATTAAGTTCCCTTCCGAATAGTTGGGAAACTCTAATAATTTTTTTGAGCAACTTATCTCCTAATGGAGTTATTTCGATGAGCGTGGTTACAAATTGTCTCTTGAATGAAGAACCAAGAAAGAAATCATCAAGTAGACCGTCTGATTCATCTGCACTTACTGTAAGAGAGGATCCAAAGTGGAGGAAGGAACAAAGCAACGATGAAAGAAATTAGAGATCATGACCTGTAAAAGATATTTCGAAGATAAGGTGTCGTTACTGCAACGAGATGGGTCACTTTAAATCCGATTGTCTCAAGTTGAAGGAAGACTTAGATGATCTAAAGAGACTTAGAGAGGAAGAGCAAGCGAACATGGCCCATGATGCCGAAATAAAGCAAGATATGGTTATGACTAGTAATGGAGAAGTTAAAAATGAAGATATGTGGTGCATGAATTCAGGAACATCCTTTCACGTATGTTCAAATAAGGAGTGGTTTGATGAGATTGAGAAGAAAAAAGAGACAATGACGTTAGCGGATGACTCTGAAGTACAAGTGGAAGGCGTGGGTAGCGTAAAAATGGAGATATTCGATGGGAAGCAGAGAGATCTTGGAGATGTCGGGTATGTCCCAAAACTGAAGATGGATCTAATTTCGCTTGGAAGATTGGATACAAAATGTTACATAATTATTGCTCAAGATGGAGTAATGAAGGTGTGCCAGAAAAACCGTGTCATGATGAAAGGTGTCAAAATTTCAAACGATATATATCAACTTATGGGGAAGCCTGTGCCTGGAAGAATAACATTGGAGTAAGGTGGAGCTTTGTGCAGCACTCAGAAGATGACTTGGATGGAAGTTGTGAAGAGAAAATAGAAGATAGCTCGTTGAATGTGAGGCAAGGCGGAGATTTGTTGAGTTTGCTTCGTATTCTCATTGATAGAAGTTGAGACGGCTCATGACAATCTTGAGCCGGCTCGACCCTATTCTGAGACAGCTCACAACATATCTGAAATTACAAAGTTCTCTGTACGAGACAGCTCGAGATAATTTTGAGCCGACTAAAACGTCTATCGACGAGTCCTTCAAGGTTTTGGTTTTGGTGAAGATTCGTTTTGGTGATTAATTAGGAAAGTTTGTTAGAGAATTATATGAAGATTTCTTAGGAGATTTATGAAGAAATTTGTTAGAGATTGTTTTGGAGATTTGATAAGATCCTAATTGGAATAGGTTTAGGAATTTTAGGTCTATAAATATAGATTGACTAGGGTATTTTGTTTAGATGAAGAATAAGAGAAGTAGAAGTTTTTGTAATTCGTATTAAATTGAATAAAAGCAGAGAAGTTGAAAGAATTTCTTGTGTTTGGTTGTGTTTTTCATATTATCCATTCTTCTAAAAAAATTCTCTGTTTGTTTTCAGAATTGTTTGGGAGCTCAAAATCCTTACAATTATTTTGTTAATTAAAAATTTGACATTAATCAAGAGTAGATTGGCATTTCCTGAACATCCAATCATAAAACTTTGTCACGTATTCAGTGAAGCTTTGCATCATAGCCTACCCCATTTTTTATGGAAAAAAGGCTTAGATGATTGAATGGAGTGGGTTAATATGGAAAAATTAGTTTCTTTGCAATGTTCTATAAATCACATAAAATCTCTTACCTGGCATATAAATTCCAGTTGATTTTAAATTTTAATTTCGCTTTTTTCTTCCAGGGAAAAGTTCCGTTCCTATCTATTGAAGCCATCCATGATCTGCACATATTTATCTTTGCTCTGGCAGTTACTCATGTGACTCTCAGTGCTCTCACGGTGCTTTTTGGAGGGGCAAAGGTAAATTGGTGACTCTCTTAATCTTTTGATCATTTTTGTATCAATTTTGCATTTCAACTCCTTCAACAAGCACATCTTTATATATTACTTTTATACTTATCAGATACGCCAGTGGAAGCCCTGGGAAGATTCAATTCAAAAAATTGTCACAAGAAATTGTATGAGGGAATTACTATTTATTTCTATATAAGGACTGGTTGTCATTTAAATTGTATATATTGTGCTAAATCTAGTTACTTACACATGCAGTCGAAAATAAAATCACCCATGTGCATCAATCCGAATTTATCAAGGACCATTTTCACGGTATTGGCGAAGACTCAATTATTGTTGGTTGGTTGGTAAGTAGTAGCTTTTTGTATCAAACATCGAGATTGAAACTTTATGATTGTTGTTATTTGAAAATGTTGAATTTATTCCTGAAAATCAACTGAAAACATCCCTTCTAGTCTGCTGGATGGAATATGCATGTTCTAATTATTTATCATGAGAAGTGTTTTCTTTTATTAAAAAAACGAGAATTGTTCAGATGCACACAAAAAATTGTGAATAAACATTTTATTTCTTCCTGTATAGATGCCCTACTGCCTGAAATTTGCCTGACCCATGCCAGACACGGTGTATACATCTCTCTAGTAGAATAAAACCTGAGCATTGTCTTTTCCGTGTAAAAAGTTGATACATGCAATAGAATGCCTCTCGCTTTTCCAAATTCGCTTTGGTTTATGTCGCATTATGTAGGTAGTTCAAATTGGTCATATCGGCCGATGTATCGCATCAGGACCCCTCGCGATTCGATAAAACCGATTCCTTTTTGGTGTTATATCGGCTGATATGGCTATATCGGCCGCATATGATACAGGAAACACCAAATCCAGTACAAGTCTCATATCCGATATATAAAACCTTTGCTTGTTGTTTGCTCTAATCATAGGAGCATATGAAAAGCATCTTACCTAGCTCGTTAGAACAATCTTACGTAATAATTTAATGCTTTTCACATAATAATAACAACTTCATAATTTAATCTTGTTGCTTTTTTTTCTTCTTGTTTCAGCATTCTTTTTTTAAACAGTTCTATGGATCTGTCACCAGGTCGGACTACACCGCAATGAGACTCGGTTTCATCATGGTAAGCTACAGGTTCTGTGTTGACCCTCTCTGCTAGGCTACTTCTATTTATGTATACAATTTTTTCTCAAAATTTAGTAATTTTTTTGTCTTCAATAATATTAAGCTCTTTTCTTGTAGACACATTGCAAAGGGAACCTAAAATTTGATTTTCACAACTACATGGTACGAGCTCTTGAAGCCGATTTTAAAAAAGTTGTCGGCATAAGGTATCCCTATCAAGAATACTTTTTTTTTCCATACAGCTTGGATTTCCAAGATATAGTTTCAACCGAATCTTATTGTCTTTATTAAGTATGATAATTAACTCTTGCAGCTTCTAAGTTAATATTATATCCATATCTTCATATTCTTGTAATTGAAGTTGTTCATCAATTGCAGTTGGTATCTTTGGATATTCGTGGTCATTTTCCTGTTGCTCAACGTTAACGGTAAGTAATGCATAAAACCATTGACTGTACTGTGCATACTCTATTGCGCCGATATATCATTCTTTAACTTATTTCTTTTATTATCTAAAATTCCTGATATTAAATTTCTAAATTTGTCTTAAGAGCTTTGATGATGTTAGTTCATAATTGCACCTATTTTATATTCGTTTCTGTAGGATGGCATGCCTATTTTTGGATAGCATTTGTTCCTTTAATTGTGAGTATGCCTCTTTAATTTATGTATATTTTCATTTTTGAATTCTTTGTACTAACCTTGTATTGATGATAACTTGTGAACATTTATACATGCAGATTCTACTTGTGGTCGGAACAAAGTTAGAGCATATCATAGGTCAGTTGGCTCATGAGATTGCGGAAAAGCACTCTGCTATCGAAGGCGATTTGGCGGTTAATCCTTCGGATGATCACTTTTAGTTTCATCGACCACGGATGGTTCTCTTTTTCATACACTTGATACTTTTTCAAAATGCCTTTGAGATTGCATTCTTCTTCTGGATATGGGTAAGTAAACTATGTTTTACTAATACAAGTTCTTGAAAATCACATAGAATTTGTAATACTATTTATTCTTCTTTTCTCTCACAGACAACATATGGTTTTGATTCTTGCATCATGGGACAAGTTGGCTTTATTGTTCCACGACTCGTAATCAGGTATTAGAAATCTCTTCTTTCATTACATCTTGCTTTATTGAAGAAATTAAATTCCTTGTGCTACATGCACAAATATAATTTTACTTTTATTTTCCGTTTTTGTGCATGTATTAGCGTGATTATACAGTTTCTCTGCAGCTATAGCACCCTTCCTCTTTACGCCATCGTGGTTCAGGTGAATATATATTGTTACTTCGTCTATGTTTTTTGCAAATAAATAAACACGGCTCAATTTTACTTTTTGGTGTTTTTCGCTTAAGATGGGAAGTTCATTCAAAGGCGAAATATTCAAGGACCATATAACAGAAAACATTGTTGGTTGGGCAAATAAGGTGAGGAATCGGAAGGGCAGGAGAGTGAACAACGAAGATTTCGTATCGACTTCCGTAGAATTAGAGAATACGACTTCGCATAATGCAGCGGCTCACCATGATTCTCGAATGGAAGAGGGACAAGTTGATGGTACTGAAGTGGATCAAATTCGACCGATACATGAAGTTTAGTTTATAATTTAGTATAAGTTATTTTACACCAAGGGTTGAAGCCAGGTAGAGAGCTGGCCATGGAAAAGATGTTGAAATTTATATATTCATAGTGGCCATAAGATGAAGTATCAATACATGTGTATATTTTTTATATGTGAAGAGATGTAGAATTTTGTATCATGTATAGGTATGATAAAAATATGAAGAGCTGTGTATTTGAGTTTTTAGGTGTAAAACATTTCAGACTATCAAAAAAGAGATTTATGTAGCAAATATAACTCTGGGGTTCTTGTTTTAGGATTAGGTTTTTATTTATTTTTTTCATTTTCATTTTTTTTCCTTTAAAATTTCTTGTTTGCTTGGTAATAGCCCTCAAGGCCTCTCTGAGGATGATTAAAGAGAAGTTTGAGGTTCAAGCGATTATACAGCAAGTCTTTATCCCAAAATTTCAGGATCGGCTATATTAACCTATTTCTTCCATTCCATTATGTTTGAGGTCAAGCCTTTATTTGAGCCTGTGTGCGCGCGCGTGTTATATAGTTATAGCACCACAGCACCACACAAGTATGAGGGCAACGCACCACGCTTCACCATAATTAAATAACATACGAGGCAAATGTCCCTGTGCACAGCCGCAAGCAAGTTGTCCACACCATACAAGCAGTCGAGTGCACAACAATGACGTCTAGTTCAATTGGTAGGATTGTTTGCATTTTCGCATCAACGAATAAGCGAAACAAAACATAAAATGGCTACACTTTTATTAAAGTTTTATATAGTGATATTTCATTCTTTCTTTAATATGGATGGATCTCTAATGCTATTTCTCGTGCTTCTAAACTCCTATAGCAACCAAATCACATTTTTCCTCACAAATAAGTTTTATTCTAAAACGAGCTAAAATTGAACCCCACACTTTAAATGGGTAAAAAGTTGACTAGAAGGCCAAATAAATTCTGTAGCATATATAATGCAAGTCACAAATGATCTTGAACGCATAATTCCCAACATAACATAAATATTGAAAAACAATAAGATTAAGAATGACAAGAAAATTTTGTAACCATCGAACATGTTTGATCATTATGAAAATAGAACATTAATTTAGCTTATAAAATTGCTCTTCTTTTGGGGTGGGTGGGGCGGTGGGGGGGCTTCAGAGATCCTAATGTGAGCATGTTATTGACAACGGTCTTCGACTTCTCATCCTCATTCTTCAGCAGCACTAGCAGCACTCAGATCCACAGTGAGGTCGACAGTCTGCAAAAATAAACATTTTTGTAAACTTTGTATTCATTTGTAAATAAACAGATCGAGAATGGCATATAATCAGAGTCTAGGATAATGGAAAAGGACAAGAAGATTATAAGTGGTCCCAATGGTTTGGACTTGAGTAGGCTGAAAAAAGATCGGGCCTGCGGTATACCACAAGGCCAGTTTATACAGTATGGGGCGAGAAACTCGTTAAAAAACAACAGGCGTCCCACTGTGTTAAGTTGGTGGGACCACCACTGCCTTGCTACTCTCTGCATGCCGTAGATAACTGGCCTGAGGTAATCTAAATAATAATTACCTTTCCAGTAATTTTGGTATACATAGCAAGTACATCGGTAACAGTAGACTCGAAATGTGTTGTGGCGTCGTAACTCTGCAAAATTAAGGACCAGGTTTTAGCCAGTTGAAGAGAGAGAAACGCAAGAATATAAAGAAAAGGTAAACCAACTACAGTACCATGAACTTTCACCGATTTTAGACATATACCATGAACTTTATGCTTACATTAAAATACCAGACTTTCCTGCTTGTTGCGCAAAAATAACATTTTCCAGTTTCCTTTACCATTACGGTGATCCTCATGTAACCATCATGTAAACAATATATCCCCATTTCACCGTAGTATATTACTTTAAAACTCACTCTTCTCTCCTCTTCTTGATTGAATTTTCCCCTTTCCAAATACAAATTGATTGATTCAAAGGTCAGAGACATGAACACGAATGAGAAAAATTAGAAAGAGAGGAAAATTATTTAATAAATTATCTGTAAGGGTTAAATAGGGATATATTATAACTTTAAAAAGGGATAAATTAAACACATGGCAGCCTGACTACTATAATAAAGGTTTGAAAAAATAACTAAGAAATAGTATTTTAGCGGCAAAAGCGGAGGAGTTCATGGTATTGTAATGTACATTTATCTCAAAAAAGGGTGAAAGTTTGTGGTATCAGTATAATTTAATCAGAAAGAAATAGATAAAACTTACAGTTGAGATGAAGCAATTATCCGAAGAGGATTCATTGGTAGGTTCAAATCTATCATAGGTATCAAAGAAAAGCTCGTCGACGGGGCCAAGAAGATCGGTCCCTGGCTTTAGTTCAATCTCAGGGTTATCGGTCTCAGCTTCGGTCGAGACAAATGCAATAAACTTTCCATTAGGAGCGACATGATGTGTATAAGAACAACAGAAAAGGTACCTGAAAACATGTCGGACGTTTCTTTAAGAAAAACTGTTAACCTCATATACATATTTTGCACCATTAAAATATTAGGAAAAGGACTTACATGTCGGACTTTCGTCCCAATTGCTTTTGGGGCAGAATGACTTGAACTGAATGAGACTCATCGGTGCTGGGAATAGGATGGCTCATAATAGCAATAGCTCTTGCGACTTTTCCCACCTTTTTAACCTATAGATAATCATCAAAATCTCTCAAGTGAAAATTTTAAGTTAAATATGTATTTCCCTCATCCCTCGCCATAACTTCAGAGTTGTAGAGACTGTAAAACAGTAGAACAGCCAGATTCAAACAACAGCAGGCATGCATTAAAAAAAACATATCAAACAAATATTGTTGCATAAGGGCAAAAACAGATCCTCAGCATGCGGGAAAGTGGTAGAATGTACAAGAATTTCCCTCATCCCTCGCCACAACTTCCAAGTTTTGTTGCAGTGGCATGGGCATGAAGATAAGTTATAAAATAGGTCAGTTTTATAGTTATTTGTATCTGATGAAAACCTTAAATTTCAAGAAAATGGGTGCATAAGAAAATAATTATGTTACCTTGTTTTCTAGGTAGGAAGGATCACACACAACTTTCTTGCATTTAGCAGTTTCTCCTTCTGATGTCACTCCGCAGGCTTTTCCTTCCTCATCAAATACAACCTAGGAGATTGTGTATGATTAAACAAGAAAATAATGTATACACAGGATGTCAGAATTAACTTAAAGATGCGTGGATTTAAAATTATCTTCTAGCAATCAAGGATTTAGGAATAACATGCAGCAGCAGCAAGCCTTGATCCCAAACTTTTGGGTTGCATGCATATATCTCTCTTCCACTCGGCTCTATTAAGAATCATCTCCTCAATTAAATCAATAGCTAACACGTAATTTTAAGCAACTACAATAAAATTGGGGGAGGGGGCATGTGAGTATAAAAAAATACCTTGCAATCCGGCTTGTTCAACATATATGTTCCACCATAAACAGCACTAAGGCGAGCAAATGCCTACATTCCAGTCACCCACAATTAGGTAATGAAAATAATAAAAGGTTCAAGAAATAGAGAGTGATCAAAGTAACAAACCTGCGGGAGCTCTGCCAATCCATACAGGGGATAGATATATGGTGAACCCCCTGCAAATCGTGCCAGAGATTCTGCATAAAGCTATAGCCAAGAAGAACAACACATTATCAGCAGTAGGAAGCGTGGTAGGTTCTCAATGCTACAACAAGCTTTTAAGTTAAACTGTTAGGTTGGATATCATGAACTCACTTAAGATCATCTTCACAATTAAGTTAATATATCTTCTATATTTGCCACCATTCATGTTCGTTAAGGCCTTATTCATTCTTTATTGTTCCCTTAGTTCACATCTATCGACCTCTTTTGCAAATGTAGAAACCATCTCACTCATTTGATTCTCTGTGATTGTGATTCAAGCTAATTGCAATAAATTACTACATTGGTGTCCCTGGTTCTCAACAGTGCTCTTGCAATTGAAGATATAATTTTGGCGGTGAAAGCTTGTCAATGATCTTTACAACCTTGCCAATTTTGAAAATACTCGCACATAAGATGCATGTATGCAGAAAATATTGGACCACCAAAAAAGAAAACCCAACCCCGAAACTAGTTTACAAGGTACGTACCATATATGGACAACAAATATATGGACAACAAAAAAAGCAAATCCCACAATAGCATTTTCTAAATAAGAGGGAAAAAGATGCGAGAACAATAAATATATTAAACAGCGCTTAAAACAGAAAACTGCAAATTTAAGATTCCAATCACCTCATACAGAAAATTCCTTCATCAAGCTGGTTTTCTTTTGAGAAATACTTTTCCTACCGGGTTTTATCTACCCAAAAATGTACCGGCTTATGTGGCATCACATGCGGCATCATCCATGGCCATTTACTTTTTCAGGAACAAAAAACTAGGCCAGAGTTTTTAATGCTTTCCTATTAATTAACTAGGAAAAAGCAAAGCCAGATCATCTTCTTCCAATCTTTCAACCAAACCCATAGACCTTCAGCAGCTTCTTCTTCTCATTTGTGCTAGAGAAACGAGATTAGCTTTGCAACCCATTGAATTCTCCAAAACTCGGCACTAATTTTTTCATCTCACCAGATTAGCTTCGCATCTGACGATGCAAAAATTGATCATAAGCTGGACTCAGTGGAAATCTGAATACAGGAAACTGATATTCCAAACATGCAACAATCTCATATTTGCTCACAGTCAAATTAAGGAAAAAGGACTATGATGATTTTCTCTGATTATTTTGATGTAATTTTTACACAAATATGAAAGAATGAAGAAATGAAAACAAGTCTCCTTACCTGGCCATATATCTAATTTGTAGCCGCGAGGCATACGTGCTTGAAGCTCGACGCACATTGCTAAGTTGCAGCATAGAAACTTAAGAATGCAATTTTATTGCACTTAATATACTTTTAAGTAGAGATCAATTTATTTGACTAAACTGAGAACCATACATTCTATCCCTTCTAGCACACTGCAATTTTGATCCCAAAAAAATGGTACACAAGATGTGGGTTAAGAGAAGATGGAAAACTGGTGCAGTACGCTAGCTCCTTTGACATTTGAAGAACCCATAATTAGCTTCAACAAGATAGGAACGTCGATGGCAAGTAACTCCGGCTGGGCTGCAACATTCGACAATAACCTAGCTAGCTCATGCAAGATGATCATTACAATCAATAGTAAATAATTCCAGAGCTAGATTAATCGAATCTTTAATATCGTGGCTCCCCGGACCTAGCTAGGTTGTTGTAGACTTTTCGAACGTTGCTGAAGTTACCTTACCGTTCACCATTTCACATCTTTGGAGCTGCTGGTCATAATTTGTCATTTCAATCTTGCCGGAGCGAAGAATATTTATCAGAGTTTGACCTCTCAATTCTATCTCATCGGGTTCACTAGATTAATTTGGGGATTTTGAGATAGGAGAAAGAAGAAAGAATGGGGAAGAAAAAAGAGACAAGTTGGGCAAGCTAATTGTTGCTGCTGCAATTATTACTATGTATAAATTACTGATTTTAAGGTTGTAGCCACATGGCTTGCCACATAAGCCGGTGCACTTTTTGGGTAAACAAAATCTTGTAGAAAAGTTATCTCTCTTTTCTTTTTACTGCTGACGCCAAATGTCAAGCACTGGCTTTGGTGCCAGTGAGAAATACTTTTTCTACCCATGTGGTAGAATCCACATTCATCTACAAGGGCTCCTATATAGGCCACAAGTTAAGGTAGAGGTTCCATGTAGTGGATATCATGTCTACTACTTACCCAAGTAGAATCCATGTAGCCTATGGATTCTACCATCCCGGTACAAAAAGTATTTTTTGGTGCCAATGGACCAAAATTCTAAAAGATTGTTTTACTCAAACCACAATATGAGATTTATACCACTAGCAAGAGATGCCGTGTCTTTATCACATGAATTTCTCTATATTTCCAGCTTCCATATTCTACATATCGATGTATCGCTTGTCCTAGAAAGTCTTACCATTAACAAATAACTGGATATGAGAAGAAGTAGTAGTTCGCATTATGTATTACCTTCATCCTTTTCACAGTATCAAGTGCAGGCTCATTCAGATAGCTATCGTCCCTGTGGAGTGCCAAAGCATGACCAATAAAGTCCATTGTGTTGTCATCCAAGCCATATTTTCTGGGGAGGAAACACAATGCAATCAGAATGCCAATTTAAGGTAGACAGTTTCCTGATAATATTCAAAATAGTAGTTTCTAATATCAGCCGCTGAATGATCGCCAATTCCACAAGCACCGAGATTTTAAACCTTGACGCTATGTTTACACGTTGATTTTTGAGGTTTTAATATTAAGTTAATAATTAAAGGGCTTATGGATTTATTATGAGTTATTATTAGTTTTTCTGACATCACTGAATACGCCTAAGTTATGTCAAAAAGTTTACAATTACTTTAACTATGTATCTGACTAATATTTTACTAAATTTTAAAAATTATTCTCGTCATGTGATAAAAAATATATAATATTTCAATCTGAAACTGTTGAGACTCGATATAGCCAAAAATATTAGATTCTGATCACACAAATGACCGTCCAATACACCTAGCGATACCGAGACTTTAAAGTTTACCTTGATTGAAATTTAACACTATATGAGTAGATGAATTTTCAACAAAATTGCAAAATGTTAATTCTAAGTATGAGTGCTATTTTGGTTTTCAAACCAAGGATCCATATACATATTAACAATAACGGCTATCATCAAATCCTTACCAGAAGAGCAAAGAAAGAATAATTAGCGAATATAAATCTTACACAGACATGATTTTATCTTGTCAAATTAGTTTGAATATCAGGAACATACCCAATAAGCTCTCTTGTAGTCACTCTTGTAAGGTCCATCCCTCCATGTGTTTTTGGATCATTCTCCTTATAATCTTGAACATAGATAAAGAACTTCCGAGCTCTCCGCTTCTCAAATAAGCCCATCAAAGGAGACTTCAGTGCCTCCATATCCGTTGCAGGAACCTTATGAATCTGCTCCAATGGGAAAATGCTAGAGGGTTGGATTCCGTTCTAATAAGGACTCATAAATATGAAATATTACTAAAACCATAAGGGAAAAAAGTACCTTCCCTTTGCTGAAAACATAACTTCCATCTACAGCTTTGAAGGACAGATATTTTGTAACATTTGTGTGAATCAGAACACGAACCAAGGTACCATTTGCCATCATGAACTAACGAGACAAAACATTTTCTAGTGAATTTGAGGTTTGCAAAATTTACAATAAGTTCCGTAACAAATGAACAAGTAGCAATCAAGCAAATGTGTAATAGATGCATCACAATCAACTGCTTAAGCAGATCAAATTGCAAGAGTGCGGTCATTATATCACTTGTTGCTTTCAGCATAGGTTAAAAAATCCATTATTTGACATGTCACTATCACCTATTGAGTGATTGGTATCAGTATCTCTGCATATTTGGATTCTAATTCAATTTTGAATAATTCAAGAAGTATTTGTCATCATCTGTTTGAAGAAATCTACTTCTATATACTTTTTCAGTTTATAAGGCTTTCGGTATCGAGGATGCAGAATATACAGTGATGGGACACATGGAAACCTAGCATTCATTGATCCATGTGTGGGTTTCTTTGCAAATACAAAAATCTTTTAGATTACAATGAAAAGGGGTAAAAAGCATGGATCCATGAATGCTATGTTGCCATGTGCCCCGTCACTATAGGAAATTCTTACCATGGGAAAGTTCCTCTTATACATTTAGGAATGTGTTAAATTGTATAAAAACTTATTGTATATACTGATAAATGGCCCTCAGGTGACACCTTAGAGTGCAACCTAAGGTGCCACCCATTTTGCACTTCATGAATGTCCTTAACCCATAAATGCATGGACCTTCATTAATTACATTGGCATTTATTTATAAGGTATGTCCTCTTATGAATTGCCACATAGGCAACTCCTTAGATTGCACCCTAAGATTTCCTCTTATATATAGAGAGAGGGGGCATAGGAGGGGAATTTCCTTCTATGGTATCGGAAAAATGCACCATCCATTTTTTCCAACGATCGGAACCCATGATTTTCATCTTTATCATCTAAAATGTGGATACACCAAATTTCATGTAATTCTGCAACTTTTTCACCGTTGAATTAGCAATGTAAAAAGTTTTATTGTCGGTAAACCATTAATTTTGCACCCACTAAATCAATGGTGAAAAAGTGGTAGAATCACATGAAATTTGGTATATTCACTTCTTAGATGATAAAGATGAAGATCATGGGTTCCGATCGTCAGAAAAAATGGAGGGTGTATTTTTTCAGCGTCATAGGAGGAAATTTCCTCATATGGCATCTTTCCTCCATTGTTCTCACACACATATAGTGGAGTTCTCTATTGCAAACCGGTTCCCGCGGTCACCCTACCCTGAAATATATGTGTATGAAAAATCAAAGGATTTGAAGACCTCTATCCCATGCGAATGGGTGCAAAAATGAACGTCTTTCGCTAATGCAACATAAACTTCATCTAATGCAACATAAACTTCAAATCCTTTGATTTTTCAAACACATGCATTTGAGGGTAAGGTGATCAACTTGAAAGGATCGGATAGTTCAAATATGTCGTAGATCGATAGTTCCCATTTCGAAAAAAATGCAAATATATATACAAGGATAATGGAGGAAATGTGGCATAGTAGGGAATTTACTCCGTGTCGAAAAGGTACACCTTCCACCATTTTTCACGACAAACGGCATCCATCATCTTCATCCTTATCATCTAAGCTATGGATTCACCAAATTTCATGTGATTCTATAACTTTTTCACCGTTGATTTAGTGGGAGGAAGATTAACAGTTTACCGACAATAGAACTTTTTACATTGCTTATTCAACGATGAAAAAGTGGTAGAATCACATGAAAATTGGTGTATCCACATCTTGGATGATAAAGATGATGATGATGGGTGCTGATAGTTCAATAAAATGTTGAAAGGTATATTTTTTCACCACCGCCGAACGAAAAACCCTCCTAGGGCCTCTTTTCTTCATTATTCTATATATATCAGCCCTTTAAGCATTCAAATAACTTCCTACACCTGACACATAAAAATTATATTACTTTTATTGTGGATAACTGCTCAATCACACTGTTCAATTATAAAAGGAACTGTAAGAAATGAAAACGATACCTTCGGAATCATGTCGACATTGTAATCTCTACTAGAACCTAAATTAGCTGGAGGTTTATCATCTCCTCTGAACCTTTTCCAAAGCTGCAGGATAAAGGATGTTTCAAAGAAGAAAAAAGTATCATATTTTAGTCAATCATATTCGAAGGGAGGTTATATTTTTTCATGACATGAATAATCATATTTTTTTAACGTAAAATTAACTTCTTAGCACATATTTAATACAAGAGGGATTAGAGATCTCTGAGATTATAGATATATATGATGTATTACAATGTAAGTATAAATTATATCTGTATGTGTTTTTATACCTGGGTGAGATTAAGTGATGTTGATTCCCCTCCATAATAATCATTCTTATCCATATGTAAGACCTGACGTAAAATGGTGATCAGAAAAATTCAAATGTTATGGATATCGCTGATCACAAACCAACCTAAAGATATTTATTTTTTTATATCAGGAAAATAAAACTGAAAGAAAATGGACACAATAACCACCAAATTAAATAGTCACATCCATAAAGCCGCTTTTTAAACCATTTTGTTGTATTTGGCCTGATTATTTTTATCAGATAGAACAAAAACTTCTATGCCATTTCACGAGGGTAAAAACTGTATATGGCATATTAAATTACAACCTACAATATCCAGTAAATTACATTGAATCGTGTTAGGAGAGCAAAATATTTCCAGCCGTTTTGCTGGATTGACCTAATTTTATGGAAAAAATCCAACATGCCAAACTTTTAAACACACAACCCCACCGATCTGCACTGGTCACTTTGATCTACATGCATGTTTCACGAGATTTTGAGAATAACACATTATTCAAGAGCCCCTTCTGGAATCTACATAACACTTTGATCTACATAACACAACTCTCCACTCTTTCTCTCTCCCCCTCGAGCCCTTTCTGGCTGATGCCATCACCACCACACCCTCTCTTCTCTGGCCAACACCATCACCCCTCCTCTAGCCGATGCCAACAATCCCCCTGCTACCCTCTTTTTCTCTCCCTAATAGACAACCGCACTACCATTGAGATATTGAGGAAGAAATAAATTTAATAAAACTAAAAATCTAAATAAATTAATATTTTTTCAAAAAAATAAGTTATATTAATGACGTTTACATTGCAAAAATGTAGAACCTGATATTTTGATACACCCGACATTTCACGATATCTGATATCGGACATTAAAATTTTCAGACCAACACGACATCGACATATGAAATTTAGAACATTAAGGAAACAGGTAATCAGCTAGTAGCTGTTATTAAACCGTTAGCTGGTGCTTAGAGGTGGCCTATTCTGATTGCAATCAACGATCCTTCCCCTCCGCCTTGTTCTAAACATGAGGTGATCCATGTATCGAAATTTATGATTAGATTTGAATGATTGCAAGTGATGGATTAAGCATTTAAAAAATGGATAGCTTTTAAACATCATAAAAAAGTCATACATGGGGAACACATGATCAAACTATAAAAGTTGTCGAATCAATCAAAATTTCACACATGAATCACTTCGTCTGTAAAACAAGATGGACGGATTGGATCGTCGATTTGATGGTTAAGCTGACGGTTCTTTTATCAGCTAATAGTTGATATCTCATTTTCTCATATGTGTGTGTGTGTTAGAATTAGCTAGAGAATCCAACATAAAACTCTAGCGTATTCCATTGGCCCCATTATCCAATTGATGTCTTTATTATCTTGGATCTTAATTTGATGTGAACTTTAGATACTTTATTACTATCATGTTGGTTTATATAATCAAATTTTGACAATCCTAATTCTTTTGTATATTCACTTTCTAATTATTCCGTAAACCATTATATTTGATTAATGTAGTTTTTTGTATAACAACAACTGAGCCTTTTATCCTAAGCATATAAGGTAGACTACATGAACCAACATGAGAATCACGTCGGGTCCAGCACATGAACCCTCCGCCTCCACTCACTCCTATCGAACAATATACTTTCATTGAGACCTTTGGCAACCATATCTTTTCGTATCACCACCATCTATGTATTCTTCGGTCTCCCTTTCGCCCTTTTGACATTGCCTATATCGAGAGTATCCATTCATTGAACCGGTGCTTTCATAAGTCTGCGTCGCACATGATCAAACCATCTTAGCCGGTTTTCCTGCATCTTCTCCTCCACAGGTGCTATACCAACTTTTTTTTGTATGCTGGGTTATAAACTCAAGTAAAAATAGACGATGACTAACAATATTTCGATGGCATCTCATTTGCTCATACTTAATATGTATTTAAAAGTTGCTTTATATTTTTAAATTTTAATTAAAATTAATAATGATAATTTAAAATTTTGTTGAAATGACTAATGATTTAACATTTTCCACTGAGGACTTGGCTCCCCTAAGAACAACTTTCCGGCTCTGCCACTAACCAAAACATTGTCTTCAAACTCACATGCCACATTTTTTATGTATTACAAAAATTGACATACATGCTCTATCTTGAGCTATATAACATTACCCAATAACATATGGATACGACCACTTTTTGCAAATTAAAGAAAGAGGAATTAAATCTAAAAATCCTAGGTTTTCCACTATTAACAAATATATAGCGAAAGCTTGCTGATTAAAGGGGCTACTACATGACAAAGAAGAGAGCAATAACACAGAAGTGATAATTTGAATGTTTTTTAAAATATTCTCTAAACAACTATTTATATTAAAGTTGTTCTTGCAACAGCTTCTTTAGTGATCTTAATTGGAGAAATATTGGCAGTGTTCGCTAACAAAAATATTTTAGTATACAATCCTCTTATCTGACTACCAAATGGTAAGCCTTGACATCGTTGGAGAATTCAACGGTGGAGCCAGAATTTATTTATTTGAGGAGTCAAAAATAATAATATAATTTTTAGATGAGAATAATGAAGGAAATGTGCCATAGGAGGGAATTTCCTTCTAAGGCGTCGAAAATATGGATCATCCCCGATTTTTTTCGACGATCGGCATCCATCATCTTCATCTTTTACATCTAAGACGTAGATACATAAAATTTCATTTGATTCCAACATTTTTTCACCGTTGATTTACTGGGTGCAAAATTAACGGTTTACCGACAATAGAACTTTTTACATTGGTAATTCAACCGTGAAAAAGCGGTATAATCACATGAAATTTGGTGTATTCACATCTTAGATGATAAAGATGATGATAATGGGTGCCGATCGTTGAATAAAATATTGGAAGGTGTATTTTTTCGATGCCGCGCAACGAAGAACCCTCCTAGGCCTCTTTCTTTCATTATTCTATTTTTAAAATAGTAATTAAAAATAATATTCCAAATTATAAATTAAGATAAAATGTAATCAAAATAACAAATGAGGTGTTCCCCGGGAAGAGCATCAAATTAAGTTTTTGAATTTGTTCTTTTCCAAGAAAAAATAGAGTAGGTTGGACAGTGGGAAAAAAGCAAATATCATAGCATTCACTTCTGCAATTGCAATTTTCACTAACCAGTGGCAATAAATACACACACATATGTGTGTGTATGAAGTTTTTGCATCAATATCGTTCTCAATATACCAAGCAATAAGCAAGAAAGTAATTGTGAAGTCTTATTTAACAATATTCGATACAAAAGGAAAGCTTGTTCAATAGTACTAGTTGTTGGTGGTGGGGGATAGAGAAAAGCGAAAATTATTTAGATACACAACAAATAGTAATAGTATTACGAACACACCATGTGAATTGGCCTGGTGATTATAAGCTAGTAATGTTCAAAGTTTCAGTTTCTTCTCTTTTCTAATAATTCTAATAAGCCAAAGTTACGTAACAGCTACGCCTGATTTGACAATGTACAAAAAACACATCATCAACTTTAAGGCTTGGTATACAAAAATTAAATGAAACACTTTCTTTACAACTTTGTTTCTTAGGAACATTGGCCGCCCTATTGGTGCAAGTTTCCAATCTACCGTTATTAGTCCCAGAAAGCCACAAGTAACATATTCAGAGTTTAGCGGCTTCAGCCAAGGTTGACAACAAGATCGTCTGCATGGAGAATATACTATGAAAAACACCCAGATATCATCGCACAATGCTAACTAGAATACAAACCCATTCCTCAAACTTTTTAAAGGAAAATGTTTGATGCCTAAAAAATACCACCATAAAAGAATTGATCTCGAGGAATGAGATTAAACAGCATTGTCAGATAAAGGGATGGAAGTTATAGCCTACATGATTTCAATTTATGTATAAAATTGTAAAGAGATGTCTCTATTATCCAATTTCCACTTTTGACATTAAATCACAATACCAACCCAAGATCCATCTCTGATGTTTGATTAAGTAATCAAATCAAACTAGCATATCAATTCATCGGATCAAAATTAGCACAACAGAAAATCTAGATCAAAACAATAATACCAAATAATTAACAACACACATCAATGATCTACAATTCTATGCCACTAATCATAACAAAAACAAACAAAAATAAAGATAACCCGATGACCCATTTCGAAAATAGAGATGAAATTAAGAATGGGCGATGCAAAATCCCAGCTTGCTCCTGATTAAATCCAATAAAAATAAGAAAATTTAAGGGGGAAAGAGAGGGACCTTGAGGCCATCGACAGAGAGAAGGCCGCTGAGGATGCACTCTTTGAGCCCAGTGCCGAGCACAATCACATCGTACTCTTCATCCATGGCGATCTAGAGAGAGAGAGAGAGAGAGGGATTTGAGATGGGGTTTGGTTTTTCTTCTATTTAAATTGGGAAAAAATAAGAAAGAAAAAGGAGTTTTTATGCGGAGCAACGCTGATGAAGTTAATCATAAGATTCGATTCACAAAATAAGTGAATTAACAACTAGTGTTTTATTTATAAAATTCGATTTTATACATGCCACCTTATTTTCTAAAAATCGGGATTGCCAACCCTAGTTTATCCTATGGATCTCCAAACTTACTCCTAGTTTGATCCAGAGTTATATTAGACTATGATTTGGTAAATTATGGCATGTAGTCCTAGTTTAATCAGGAATTTAGTTAAAACATCTATTCTTATAAGTAATAGGTTTAAGTTGTCTTAAATTAGGTAACATGGAAATTAGAAATTAATCAATGTTTATATTCTATAACCTAATCGTATGTGGATTAAAAAAATACTGAGGCTATATGAGAGGGCTAATAATCTTATTGTAATGGAGGGTTTTGAGTTTGTAACTTTTGATACTCTAACCAAGTTGGTTAAGAGAATTAATAAAAGTCAATTTTGAAGAGAAAATTATTCCCTCCATCAAAATCCTTATTTTCGATCTCTTTAATTCTCTTTTGCATATATCAAAACCTACTCAAATCCACATTACGTCTATTGGATTAGAGTTCTCAACCCGTCTTCATAGATTTGGGATCAAATTGGTTTTAAAGCCGTCTCGATCCCTACCACGGGAAAGAGTCCGCGGTGATTATCAACGTTCTAGAATCACACCAGGGTTAACGGTTCATCGGAAAGTTTAGCGAAATGGCTAACGGTGACGATTTGAATAATTGTTTAGCAAAACTTGAAAAGACAATCGGATCTATGGCGGTGACAGCCGACGGTGACGATTCAACTAATTGTTTTGCAAATCTAGACGCGACGGTCAGATTTATGGTGACGATATTGCGGGAGATTCTTCAGCAACTCGTTGTTTCTTCAACATCGAAGTCAGATATCGCAACTTCATCCAAACCAAAGGTGACAGAGGAGAAATCTCAAGCATTGAGGGCGATTCGGAAAAAGAAGAAGAGGAAGAACTCATAAGCAAGTCGATGCTCAAAGACAATAATTTGATGCAACCGTCTAAGGTCGGGGCAAAATGATTTGCCGATGTATGACGGTGTGGTGGACATGGAAAAGCTTGATAGTTGGATCGATCAACTAGAAACTTACTCCACTATCTACAGTTTTAATAGTACTTCATCATCTATGGTTATAATAGTCAGCAAAATGTATGTTTTGCGAGAGTGAAGCTGACAAGCTGCCCTTACATGGTGGAATTCATACATGAGATCTCATGATGTGTTGAAGATTACTTTGAAAACCTTCGTCAAACCCATCCATAAATAGTTTTATCCGCTCGGATATAAGGAAGATCGATGGATTAGATAGCAATACTTGCAATAGAAGTATGATCAATTAGTCTAAGACTACGCCGGAGTTTCATAAACAAGCTATTGTGTTAAGAATTTCAATCAATGACCAGCCACTCATGAAACATATTTGAGGGCTACATGAGATAATCCGAAATGTATTAAAATTGTTCATGGTCGATAATATCAGAGAAGCCAACCGAATAGCTTGGCGATTGAAAGGTGACTAGGATCATGAAGGATCTAAGGTGGGTCGAGGTTAGGCACTGTTAATTAATTGTGCTCACTCTACAATGAAAGTAGAGAGACGGAATGCACAAAAATCAAATTTTGAGCGAGCACAATCAACAAAACCCCAAGGATCAAACCATAACTCTAAACTGGCAACTACAAGAAGTTTAACTACTATGAAAAGGGGTTATATCTAAAAGATCAAGTCCTTTGGTCTTTAAAGCTTTTCCTTCTTGTGCTCCTTGAGGTCCTAGAAAACTTACTTAGATGATCCTTCCGAAAGAATATGGTTCAAGCTTGCACTTCACAAATGAAGTAACTAAACAAACTAGTTTGCCAGTCTAGCTCATTTAGAAGATGTAGAGATTGTTAATGGTTTATTTATCTCTAAAACCTCATGATTCTCAACACATGACAGGGTTGAGCTTGAAGAAGAATATGAGGGCTTGAGAGGAGAGAGAATGAGTTCATGAAAAATGAGAGCGGGGGTGTGAAAAATATCACAACCATTTTTGTTTTGTGAAAAGAATTTCACAATTAAAAATGGCTACCATACTTGAATAGTAATGACAAATTAATACATAATTCATTTGCACATTCCTCTCTACACTCTTATTCCACCTTGCATGCCACCTCATTTCTCATTTTCCAATAAATAGAAAAACTTAAACGAGGTGTCCCTTTTCTAGAAGTCGTTCTTGTATAAATACAAGAATACCAAACCGTATAAACATACTCGTATTCGTACCAAAAATATCAATACCAAGAGATAAATAAATCCAATAATATGATACTATAATTAAATCAATACATGATTTAATAAACTGGCTTAATCCTAAGCCCTCTAATATCACAAACCGTCCGATTAAATTTCGCGCAACTAGCGCACGTATTTAATCGGAACTCTACACGTATAAACATAGGGCCTCTACATCGTTCTGCCTGAACCAGAGAAACGCTCTGTGTGGGACTCTAAAGACTCGACGGTACGCTGGCAGTGGGTTTAACCACAAGCACGTCAGCGACACTAGCTATACGTAATGGCTACCCAGGTACTTGTTGAATAGAAGGCCGACGAGCAAACTCATCTGACCCCCTACTGAGCCTATCCATAATAATCTCCATACAGTCCGGTCTCTTCATCTAAGAGTATCGCATACCGGATCTCGGGGTGGTAAATGTCAGACCCTTAATAGCCCGATAAGTCGTGTCGATATGACTCAGGACCGATCCGAGAAACTACTAATCTAACCAACAGTAAATCACATCTGCCTTGGCCAAAGTCTTATGGTTCTGACCAACCCGACATAGTGCGATATCGATTCCTAATACTGGGAGAGACGAATCTCTAGCAATTGCTTACTTCCTCCATGTGGTTCGGGACTGTACCCAACCAAAACCTATTTGCACGACTCAGTAGAGCCGTGATAGGGTAGTGATCTAAGTACGGTGGGAACTCACACGAAACAAATGACGATCTCAGGTCTAAAGACTAATATGTACTCATGTCACTTGAGAACCACTATCTGACGATAGATATAATACCATCTAAAAGTTCTCGGCGAGTCCGTCCAGTGTAATCACCCCTAACGAGCACCTGCATACAATCTTAGGTGATCACACCAATGGCTGTGGGACCCACCACCGCCCCTCGTCGGGGTCTAGAAACGTATACACAAGTCTACTTTGGAATATCGATACTCAGTTTCAATACTCCTACGACTTGGGACATTTAAGAATGTGCTTATGGACTACCCAACCCCCACAAGTATGATCGCCTTCATAACACTGGTAGTCAAGCAAAATCCTACGGGTTTTATCAACATGTATCAGCCATATGTGATATCAAGTAAAATATATGCACATGTTAGATAAAGACAAACAAAAATAGTATACTACTGTATCGAGTTTTTATCAACATGTATAAGCAATATAAAACAGCAAGAAAAACAAGTACACATGTTCAGATAAAGACAAACCAAAATAGTATACTATATAACTGAGTAAGATTGTCCTGTACATACGCATCCCGAGCATCCTATACAATACAGGCTTCTAGGCCATACATATCCAATAGGCATCCGAACCACCTGGATCAGTAACTGCTACAGAGTTTTGGTCTCTTTATTGTATTTATAAATAATCTTTTGCATCTTGACTCACCTGGGAAATGGCTGCTTGGTCAGTGCTGAGCCTGTATTGTAAGAAGTGACGGGTTCGAATCCAACAAATCCATTCTGTTTCTGCTATTAACATTCTCTTTTTCCCTATGTGGGCCATCTTTTATCCTATGTGCCATAGCTTATGGGACTTAGGGCTGTTTGGCAACGGGAAGTGAGAAGAAAGAAGTAAAGTATGAAAGCGAAATGGAAAAAAAGTGAAAAGATAGTATTAATTCTTGTTTGTTTTGCTAAAATGAAAGTGGGAAATAAGCCGAGTTGACGCTTATGTGGCAATGAAAAGTGAACTTGAATTGTTTGATTGCAATGATAGAAAGTGAGAAAGCGATGTAGAATTATAAGAAGTTGGATTAAAATAGCATTAAACATCCACTTTCTAGCACTTTCTTTTGACTTTCCAAGGTTTTGCAAAGAAAGTGAAATGGGCAAAAAAAGCTTAGGTGGCAAGAATTTAAAAAATACTTTCCATTCACTTTCTTTTGCATCCAAACAAATAAACTTGGAATGTGCTCTCCGTTGACAAAAAAAAGGGTTAACAAAAGCAAAAGATCCCAAAATTATCATTTACGGATATCTTTTGAGTCAGATATCCCCTAAGTTGATATCCTCTAGGGTGGATATCCTCGAACGGGTATCTCCCGTTTACCAAAGTCAAAGCGGGTATATGTTTTGATGAGGCGGTTGCAGTATCTCTAAAAAGATACCCGCATGGGCTGTTATTGTCCATTTTTAAGGAAGTTGTTCTCTTCCCCCACTTCCCTAAAAATGATGATGTGGTTGTATAACTCCCCCATGTATATATACTCCACAAAAGGAGAAAGAGAAGGGAGGCCCCTCACTATTCAAGAAGAGAGGAGAAGAACTCTTAGAATTTTTAAGACCTGAAGACTTGGTTCCCTCGGCTAAGAGGGAAAAAAAGAAGAAAAGAGAAAGAAAGGGTAGAGATTTGATGAAAGACCTTTCATTTTGAAAAATGATTCTTCTTTTCTTCTTAATTTGATAGGGAATACTGAGGATTGAGGGCTTGAAAGAATCCTCATCGGTTCGTATAATCAAGAACTCCCATAATGAACTTAGGAACATGATTAATTTCATATTCTTTAACAAATATCAATTATGAAAAATACTCTCTTTAGAATATAGAAGAAATTCTATGTTCTCTTAAGAATATAGAGGAAGCCCTATATTCTTCATATATAAGAACATGAACTACAAATCCATATTCTTCTTTAAAACTTAAAAATATAATAGGAGACTCTGCCCAAATTTTAATAAATTCAAAGTAAATTTTTGGGTTGAATCTGTCTGCTTCGACACATGTTAGCAAAACAGCCATAACTCTCACCCGAGAGTATCAAATCATGATCCGTTCGAAACTTATGAAAGTTAAATCGATAAACTTCGAAGCAAAACCATATATGATGATAATTGTGTTGGATATAGTGCCCTCAAGGCAACTATTGTAATTGTAAGAAGGCAATTATGGTAATTGAAGAAGGACTTGTACAGGTAGAACAATCTTGCTTGAGATAATAGAATGCTATCTTGTTTGTCTTTATTATTCATGTGTTTACGTTTTACTTGCTATTACGTATCGCTAATACATAATGATAAAACCCGTAGGATCCTTACTCGACTATCAGTATTATGATGGCGATCATACATGTGAGAGCTAGGTAGTCCATAAGCACATCCTTAAATGTTCATAATCATGGGAGTATCGAGACTGGGTATCGATATTCCAAAGTAGACTAGTGTATACGTTTCTTGACCCCGACGAGGGGTGATGGCCGGTCTGACAGCCATTGGTGTTTGATACCAAAGATTGTATACAGGTGCTCATTAAATAATGAGTACACTGAAAAGTGCTCATTAGAGAATAAGTACACCGAACGGACTAGCCGAGAACTCCTAAATGGTATTATACCTATCGTCATATAGCAGTTCTCTGGTGTAACGCCTTAGGATTTCGATTAGTGTTAATTAAGCGATAGTGCGGGTTTTCTGTAAAAAGTTTACCAATTCGGTTTCCTCACATTTTATAACATTTAATTAATAATTTATTATTATTTGTTATGGTTTGCACACGCTTGTGCATGTTAATGTGACGGTGTGTTTGTGTTAATCTAGTCTAGCAACCATGACAACTTAACCAAATCCTAATCCTTGCTTTGCTTTAACCCTAACCCTCTAGATATTTGAGAGAGACATTTCCTTTGTGTTTTGGATTGGTAAGGAGGTGGCATGGTGACTCATGGGATAAGCTTGCTAGCATTGATGGTTGCTTTAATGATGCTTGGTGCACTTACCCTCTCACCCTACACTCACCTCTCTCTCTTTATCTTTCATTCTCTCTCACTTCATCTTTTTCTCATTTATTTTCATCTCCTCATAGCTCTCAACTGAACACTCACCTTTCCTTCACTAAACCTTTACTAATCTTCTTCAAAACATCACCAAATCACTTATCTTGCCTTGTTTTGCCTCTTGAATGCCTTAGAGCTTGGAAAGCTAGGATTTTTGAGTTTGTGAGAATAGATAATGATCTCTATATGTTAAGTAGGTGCTTTTTGTGTTGTGTAGCTTGATAGTTTCAGTTTAGAACGCGTAAAGTTTAGTTTCGTGCGAATATCGTATTTTTAGTGTAGTTTTGGGTCTCGGATGATCTGCTATCAAACCGGGTGTTTGTTGAAAAAGTTCCCATCACAGTGACCTAGTGTATTGACTTAGAAAATACCCTCAAAATACGAGCCCATTCCCTCAAGAACAGGCCACAGATTTATTGGTTCTGGCCGCAATTTGCGGCCAGAGTGGGGGCTGGGGTTGTGTGTTTTGGTGTAGGGGTCTCTGAGGTTGTGTTTGGTCTCGTGGCACTTGTAAATTTCACCAATTATTTGTGTAGCAAAATCTGGAATCACTTTGCTTGTTTTATAGTATTTCGATTACGCGCATTACGTTATCCGACACGGTTTGTGTTCTTGTGTAGCTGTTGCTCTTGGGTTGGGTTTGTAGTGTCGCTACGCACGTTCGCCACTAGACGAACACTTGAGAGTATGTTTGGAGTTGGTGCGTCGATCAAACGTAGTTGGTACGTGTTATTGGTCGATTGCTAATATATACATGTTATTGTTGTTTTATGATCTTAGGGACGTAGGCGAGAACTTCGGACGCTGCGAAGAAGGGAAAGCTAGTGGTTGGCTTTACTTAACCCAAGATCATCTGTGAGTAGATTTAACATCTTGTAACAACCCTAATTTTCCTATACAATTTTTTTTCAAATATTTTTTTCAAAATCCATAAAGGGGTATTTTAGTCTGAGCACAAGTTATAACTAATTATTTTGCTTTTTAATTATAAGTTAAAAGAATGTAATAACTCCATTTTTAGTGTACAAAAATTTGCTTGAAAATTAATGTATACTGGGGTATTTACATTTTCTGTAACTATTTTAAGTAATTAAATAACTCTTACAAGAAGGAGCTTGTGGCTCATTGGTAATACTTTGCACTGCTGAACCAAGCCACCAGAGTTCAAATCCCATGCTCCACATTATTTTTAATATTTATTTTGTTTTAAATTTTTTAGAAGTCCAACAGTCCACATAAGATAACTCCAGATTTTCCCACTACACTTGAAAAACTGAAAGTACCAGTGGCTACCCCGGGTGACCCCCCACCTCCCGAGACCCCGACTCGGCCTGACTCGGCCGAGTCGGCCGGCCGACTGGCCGACTCGGGCCGGCGCCGCCGGCCGGACTTGGCCGGTCGGCCGAGTCATCAACATGAAAATCCTGTCTTTTCCCCTTCCCAACTTCCCTGCATACTTTAATTTTTGAGATCATTTCCAGAGAGCTCATTATACCCTATTTATTCCAATTTTTAATGATTTTAATACATTTTACAATTTTTTTTAATTAAAACCCTACATCTACCCTAACCCTAGCCTAACCCTATAAATACCATCCCTATCCTCTACCCTCTCACCCCAAACTCTGAGCCAACTCTCTAAAAATTTCTAAGAAACATGTGTAGTTTGAAAACGAGCACGAAGCGAAGCTACGGCGAAATTCCCGGCGAACTTCCGGCGATCGTTCTAGGAGCTCTCGGCGATGAAGCGACGCACCGGCGATTCCTTTCCTTCCATCTCACTCTAGTTATTGTCCAAAACCCGTAAGTCCCATTTTCTATCTCTCTTTTCTATTCTAAAAATACGGATTTACAAACCTGACGGAATCGGAACAAATCCAATTTCCGATTCGGTTTTCTTATAAAACTTCACATCTCGTTAATACAATTATACTTAAACTCTCTCATGTTGACTATTAAACACTAATCAACCAAATTGATCAAGTTTCATTTCATAAAATGATGGCTATTTCAATTTATCGTATTTTTCACTTAAATACCACATTGTTTCAATTCTACATTTAACTTGCTATACCTTTAAGTAGACCACGAGGTAATGACCTAGCTCCTCACACACTCATATGCAACATAATATGATACCCTCGAGAACTTAGAATACGGGAAAACAAATATTTTCATTTAAATACCCTTTACTTATTAAAACCATTTCTAAAAGATTTAGTATTAATACATCTTTACAAATAAATAACCTTTGAGCTATTAATAAAAATATCTAGACTCAGCCAATTAAGGACTGTCACACTCATTAGGACAGAGGAAGGTTGTGGGCATTCAGTCGTTTATCTAAACCTGACTTTGTGTTGTCTAGGCTAGACAAGTGAGAAAAGTAACTTTAAAAAGCCCGTCTCACGGTGATTCATGAGCAGATCCCTCCTTTCTTCACTTGAACTTACCTAGCCACAATTGGCGGTGAAGAGCGATTTGAGAGATATCTCACAACTTGTCGCTTTGGACCAGTTAGGAGCAGTCTAGTTGACTTAGGAGATCCTGGAACATAGAATACGGGAAATTTACATCTTTACAAATAAATACCATTTATTTAATAAAACCGTTTTCTAAAGGATTTAGTATTTATACAATCTTTGCAAAGCGCCGCTACAACCCATTTTGGGAAACCCGTTCGGGATGGTGCTGATTATCGCACATTCTCGGGCTTAGTAGTGCGAGATTCAGACCTCTGCAAAGAGCATTCGGTCTCGAAAGATTTAAAATACGACATCTTGAGGAAATGAGATTTTTAGAATATGAAATATATATTAAAATTATTTTTGTATAAATATATGTATATTTATCATTAAAATATCTATTTTTGTTATGATATAAATATTCCATTTTTCTAAAATATCACAAGAATCAATTTACCTTAAAATACCATGAATTCCTTACAAGTTTAATATTACACTTTAATACCATATAATATGAAAGTTAAGTTATTTTCATTAGAATTGTCACAAGTATAAAATCTACAATTATTATAACTTTAAAGACGATTAATAAATACTTGGGGTGTATTTTGAAAACTATACAAAAGTATTTTACATAAACCCCCCTCAAGTTCTATAAATTACAATAAGGACCCAAGTAAATATAGGTTTAAGCGGGACCAATCTCTTGAGCCTCGGGGAGCCGAAGAAGTGGGTGTTTGCCTATCTAAGGTAGACAACTTAACAATGGTGTTATCAAAAAGGTAATCATTTTTGAAAAAGACATAAATCCTGCCGCCCATGTGCAGCGGTTACCGATAACATCAAAACAATCAGCACTTCAATTTACTTTGAGTTTCATTATAATCTGACTTGAACATAATTCAAGTACAATCTACAATCTACAATCTATAATCTACAATTTACAATCTACAATATTCTGATTCAACATGAATCCCTATATTCAATCTATTCAATACATTCAATCTATATTGACCGAACCGAACCATGGATATACATCCATTTACATGATTCTCCAGATATTCCATTTACATGATTATACAATTACATCCGTTTACTGATATTATGGTTTTGGTCAGTCATTCAACTATACAATCTATCCAAGACAATACAACAATACAAATAAACATCGCGGGGTAAGGGGTAGATTGGTACGGAAGATGTTAAAAGTGGCACGAGACGGTAAGATTAAGACACTTAAGCTATATTCCGTTGCTGTTGTACCGTGGCATAACGGTTCCTTGAATTCCTGATACCTTAGTTTCCGGGGCAAGTGAGACTCCTCTCGTATACACTGGCATCCTTCTGTACCAAGCTACAAACAACAGCGTTAACACTAAATACAACAATATAATACAACTGTAAAAACTACTCTTTCTCTCTCTTACTCTCTTTCTATTCTATTTCTCCTCTTATCTTTGGGACTTACCGAGCGATCTGTTCGCTGACGACATTCTCTTTCTTTCTTCTTTGAATGTCGTCAGGTGATCTGGACACGTCAGAGATCGAGCCTACTACTGAAGACTTGGACCAATTCAGTGAAGACCCCGAACTCTAGTTCATTGTACACTTTCCATTCAGTACTTTTCATTTCTGTTATGCCATTGTTTATGCATTACTTTTTATCAGTTGTATTTACCTTCCATGTATTGTACAGAAAGAATGTGAATAAATAAAGTTGCTGTTTTATTATATCTTATCTCTTGTGATTTTACTTTTATATTGCTTAGATACGCTTAGCGTATTTACTTCACAGTAAATACGTAGCGGACCAGTCGCGTCCCCTTCGCCGTATACCGGGAAGCGGGGCATGACACATCTACAGGTGAATCGCCCACATGTCGTTATGCGTCTGGGCTAGATATGATATGACATTAGTCGCATGTTTATTTGCATATATAGAGATTGTGCATGAACTCATTACATATCATTACTTGTTGTGCTTAGACTTGTACCCATTGGACACTACACTGTTATTGACGGTTCATGTCGCACGAGCACTGATTGTATGCCACACACACCGTCGATAATTGCCATGACACGCACAACACACATACCTATGTGATATTGTATGGTTAGTGACATTTAGATATTTATTCACGTCCTTTGCGCATATGACATATAGTATACCTATATACCTACATGCTTACACATATACCTCGCCATACCTACATGCTAGCTACACATATACCTATATGGTAGGGTACCATTAGTGACAGGTATATACACATATGAGATATGGCTATAGGTACATCTTGCATACATCTTACATGTACACCAATATACCTTGTTATAGTTACATGAACACCTTTATATGATGTTGCGTTGGATTTTGGATATTAGGAACCGCCTGATATATTTAATAACCTGTTGCAGTTAAATAGCAGTTTTTCCTTTATATGCTTATATTACTGTTTCATGTTGCATATATTATATTCATGGATTTTCGCATTGAGATATGGATTTCATATGATATTTTACTCTTAAGTATATATATCAGTGATATGGGATGCTGATATATATATATATATATATATATATATATCAGTGGTATGGGATGCTGTTATATATGTACACATATATAATGATCTATGCAATTATATTTATTGATTTCTTGATGTTTTCTGGATTTGAGGACCGTGGTGGTTTCATGAAATTATGCATTATTTGAAAAACCCGACTTCTCTTGATATGATATTTCAGCATCCACCATGAGATTTCTGATATATACCCCATGCGAGGAGTGGAGTGGGCCGTGTGTGGGTACATGGTGAGGCCCGGAGGTACCCCGGGACAAGAAGATCGCAGGTGATGGCGATGAGTTAGTGGGGGAGTCCTACCTACCAGTGACAATATTGGACTCGTCGGTGATCGCGGAGATATCGACCGGAGTCATGTGCGTATGGATACGTGGAATTTCGAGTGTTAAAGCTGGGCATTCGGGTTTCGATATCGTATGATACGTACCTATCAGGGCCAGTCGTGGTGACGACGCCTGATAGACCAGTTTTTATGTGTCGATGCTGGGCACTAGTTTTCATGATGTTTTCGGGTGTCGATATTTGACACTCAAGTTTCATGAGACTTACAGGTTATGAGGGCCGATATTATGGTCGATATGAGGGTCGATTTTATGGTCGATATGAGGGCCATTCTGAGGGCCGATTTGAGGAAATTGGGATTTAGATTGTCTTGATGGACATTGGTCCTGCCACGATAAGGATTCCATGAGGATGACATGTTTATCCCATACTCCGTATTTATTTGATAAGCATTGCTTCATGTATTAGTAGTACCTGATAGAGTACCTTTCATGACCGTTGCATATATATACTGCCATTTATTGCTATCAGCTTGCATGTGTTAGATTAGCGCAGTACGTGCATACTTGCGATTACCTGCATATGTTATTTACTATTCACGAGTTGGCAACTCATCCCCGTTGTGCCTCAGTGTTTTGCAGGTAGTCCCTCAGGGCAGTCGCGGTAGGGCTTTCATCTATCATATCATCTTTTGCAGCGGATACCGCTACGGCTGACTGGGTGCAGTTTTGCTATAGGTGAATTTTGCGGTTATCCGATATTGCTCATTGTATATTCGTTGTATCCAGTACTCTCCATCTACTACTATCATGTATTGACTTAGAGACGAGATGTGAGGACGATATTGTATATTATTTGGTGACTTGGGGGTCTTTTATGCAGTTTTTATTTATATCGTCTTTTTCTTCGCTACGGCGTCGTATATCTGTTGTGGTGGTTGTTTTCCGCCTTTGGGCGTGGATTTGCTCCCGTTTGGGGATGCTTTTACTTATATTTATGTTGTACCCTTTTTGGGGGCTTGTTTTACAAAGGAGGTGCTGCCAAATTTTTAAAGGAAGTAAATTTGGACTTTAAATATTTTTACTTGAAACTTCAAAAGTTTTTAAAATGTTATTATCACTTACTACTTTTGATGGTTTAGATTTCTGGGTTTTCGGTTTACTTGAATTACGTTACGCCTGGAGACGTTACGTGGTTTAAGGGCCGTCACGTGCCAAATTTCAGGTCGTGACATCTGGTGACATGAATACAGGGTAGTCTGTAGACCTGAGATTGTCATTTGTCTCGTGTGAGTTCCCGTTGTACTTTGATTACTACTCAACCACGGCTCTACTGAGTCGTGCAAACAGCTTTTAGTTGGGTAAAGTCCTGAACCATATATGTAACACCCTGGTACATTTATACTATATATTTAGGGTATTTCAAATCTTGCGGTAAAATTATTTATTATGGTTGTTTTGGGTTCCGAATGATGCAATTAGTATCCGTGGTTATTATCAGACCCGACCCACACGTTTGAAATGTTGGATATATGTATGTCCTAGAGGCCATTATTTAATAGTGGATGTATAGACATATATATATATATATATATATATATATATATATATATATATTCAGAGGAATTTCTTGCTCGACATGATGGTATGTTATCTGGTTACTCTTTATCTTAACATGTTCACTTGATTGTGTATACTGTTCA
Source organism: Agapanthus africanus (assembly GCA_030015575.1). Lineage (NCBI taxonomy): Eukaryota > Viridiplantae > Streptophyta > Magnoliopsida > Asparagales > Amaryllidaceae > Agapanthus > Agapanthus africanus. The sequence continues at coordinate 721,970,097 of CM057337.1, forward strand.
TTTGATACATGTTGATAAAGCCCTTAGGATATTTGCTTGACTATCATGATTATAATGCAGATCATACTAGTGGGGCATGACTGGTCTATAAGCGTATCCTTAAATGTTCCTAGTCGTGGGTGTATCGAGACGGGGTATCGATATTCCAGAGTAGACTAGCGTATACGTTTCTTGATCCATTTGATGGGCAATGGATGATCACATATCCATTGGTGTTTGACATCAAAGATTGTATACGGGTGCTCAGTAGAGACTGGGTACACTGAACGGACTCGCCGAGAACTTCTATATGGTATTATATATATCGTCGGATAGCAGTTCTCAGGTGACACTTGTACAGGTTAGTCTGTAGACCCGAGATCGTCATAAAGTCTTGTGTGTTCTCCCACTGTACTTTGATTTCCACCCTACAACGGCTCTACTGAGTCATGCAAACATGTGGCTTTTGGGTATAGTCCTGAGACACATGGAGGCAATGAGCGATAAGAGAAGTTTCGTCTCTCCCGGTATTGGGGGTTGATGTTGCGCTGTGCTCGATTGGCTATAACTAAAAGTCCCTGGCCAGAGCTGATGAGATTTACTGATAAGTGTTATCAGTAGTTTCTTGATCTGTTATAGACCACATATCGGCATGACTTATTGAGTTATTGGGGTTGACGATACCATCCTTAAACTCGATATGCAATATATCTGACGAAGAGACCGGACTGTATGGTAAGTGTTGCTGGTTGGCTTTACGGGAGTTTTGACAGGTTCGCTTGTTGTTCTTCTGTTCGCTCAATACCTGGGAGCCGTTACGTGCAGCTAGTACCGCTGAAAGTTTGTGGGTATGTGATATGATCACTGCCTATTGCTAACGTATTGACGAGTCTTAGAGTCCCACAAAGGGGTTTCTGAGCTCAGGCGAAACGATGTGGGGCGCATACGGGGATATGTGCAGAAGGTTGATTAAATACGTGTATTTGATACCGTATTTTAATCTGGCGTTTTCTATTGATCGGGTCGTATGTGATATGACCGGATTATTAAATCAGGTGTTGATTTAATATCAATTGACCATTAGCTCATTTATTAATTCCTTTCTTTATTTGTATGCATGCATGTATGTATGTTTATATTGATATGTATGCACGCATGCATGTATACATGTGTCATGGTTGATGATACATTGGAGATGGCTATACTAGACTCACATGGAAACATTTGTGATATTTTTATTTATTGAGTTAATGGAAATTAGGAATTAATCCATGGTTGATATTTGTTTCTACACACTTCTTATAAAATATCTTATGTAACCATGGTTTCATTTCTAATACTCCACTAACTCAACTGCTAAAAATATCTAGATATTTTCATGCCTTAATTAAGAGTGAGTGTGACTCTCTCATTGATATTATTATTATTATTATTGTGTTTATTTTTCTTAAGCTCAAGCTTAGCCATTTCCATCTCCTTCTTCCTCCAAGCTCTCTACCCTTTTCTAGTAAGTAAAAGAGAAAGAAAAGAAAGATTTAGTAGTGAGAAAAATTACCCACTTCATAAATCTATATTAGTCTAGCCCACTAGTGTAGGTTGTTTGCCTCATTTCTACTTAGATTAAGTGAAGCAAGGAGCTTGAGTCAAGGAACCCCATGGTGGATCATCGTGGACTTCGAAGGTTTCAAGCGGACCGGTTCAAGCTTCGAGTAGAACTAAGGAGTCAAGGACATCTACGCGGAGCTTTTGAAGAGAAGGAGAGGTCTACAAAGGTTGTAGTTCTTTTTCTCTTAGTGCTGGACACTTACTTGTATGTGATACTTGTTAGCTTTACGCCTAATTCTCTAGTTCGATTCTAGGTTCGGGTTGGTTAGTACCCTAGATTTTTAAAGTTGCATACTTGATACTTGTTAAAACCTAGTGAGGGTGCTAAGCAAAACCCCAACATGAAACCCAATATGGTTCGAGATTACATCAAATATTTACTAGTACAGTGTATCCATGCAAATCTAGATTATATTCATGCACATATAATATATTTAGAATCTACATATTTTTATAACACAATATAAAATCAAATAATATATTTTTATCTAGCCTTGCATATCATAGTACCCCATATAATGTGGTTGCGCCCATATATCATATTAGTATCTTAAAGAGTTATACAGACAGATTATTGGACCGCTACGTATATTTACGTAGATTTTATTTGGGGGTATATGTTTTTATTTACAGGATAGCGCATCATGGTTTAAATTCTTACGTATATTCTTCATATTTAAAAACTAGTTTTTTTGAAGGGAGACGGCTAATATTCGGATAAATATGGTATTATCTGTAAAATCCTATTATATATATTATATATTATTATAACTAATAAATATATATATAAACAGTTATATATATATAATATTAATTTTTAAAATAAAACTCTCTCTTTCTCTCGTCTCTGTCTCTCAAATTCTCCCCGTCCTTACCTCTTCTCTCCCTCTCTAATATATATATATATATATATATATATATATTATATAATAAAATTCATAACACTCTCTCTTTCCCTCGTTTTCTTCTTCTCCTCGCGCTCGTGCCGACCGTGAACCCTAACCACGCCTCGTTGCCCTCTCGCCATCACCGCCCTCTCATCGTCGCCGTCCCCATCTCCTCGTTATTGCCTCCTCTGCCTCACTGTCATCATCTCCTCCTTCCTCCTCTCCGACGACCCAAGCTCCTAACCCGACCTACACCAAGAACCCACCTTCAATCTCGTCGGCAACCCCAATGTCGCCGGAAAACCCATCACCACCGACCACCTCCATCACCTCCTCGTCTCCACAGCAAACCTAGAATACCAACACACCACCACCAACCCCTCTGCTATTTCCCCGATCACCTTTAAACCCCTCGTCCCGTCAACCTCGCCGCCAATGACTTCGCCTCATCCCCGTCACCTCGTCGCCAACCATCTCATCTGTCCTAGCCAACCCCAGAACCTAGCAACAGCCACATTTCTTATTCTTTTCTTCTTCCCAAGTTCAAAACCCGACTTTATCTCATCGCCGGCGAACCCAACTCATCGCCATCGCTTCCGACCCTGAACACCAGCCTCTGGAAATTCCACAGATTATCAGCGGCTACCCCAGAACGTTACGTAGTCATTTGTAGGCAAGGTTGTATTTACGTCGTGATTTCGGACATCGCCGTCGTTCGAAAAATTCATATCTCGACGTGAGATTCGATCAGGAAAGTTCTAAATTTGCAACATGCTAGTTTGTTTATATCAATAATTATAGGTTTAACTATAGTACACGTGTTTTGCTATTCAGCAAATATTATCGATTTACATTTTTATGGTATCCATCTGTATCTGTATCAATAATGGTTTATCTAGTTGCATACCGGATCGTCACAATATTATCATACTACAATATTAGTTAAATATGTTATCTAGATTGCAATATACATGGTAATGGACGTAACGGTTATTAGAGATAGATACATATGCATCCTAGCATTAGTTGTGTTTACCATGTTTCGATATTGATTATAATTTTACATTGGTATCTATTTTGGTTAATATACATTAGATAACATGTTCAAGACACATTACCAGACTTGTTACTTGGATATTATTGCTAATGCTAACAATCCTGATTTGTTATTCTGACGGACGTGACTTGTTGTCTGCATAGACAAGACATGTACCTGCTTGATCTTGTGTTGGCATTAGTTTATCTCATCAATACCCGACTTGAACACAAAATCTGGAGGAAAAGGGGAAATCAAGAATGTAACCGAAACGTAATTCAAGAGGATATTTGTCACAACCCGAAGGTACGGAACGTGACTGGAACTTAAATTACGAAACGTCTAGAGGCGTCACGTAATCTAAGCAAGCCGAAGCCCAGAAATCTAAACTATTTAAAAGAAAAAGTGTAGGAAAACAAGTTTAAAAACAACATCAAATTTTCTCAAAAATTTCGGCAGAGTCTCCTTTGTAAAAACCGGCCCCAAATGGGTACAAACAAGAATAATATATATAAGCAATAAAAAGGCATCCCCAAGCGGGAGCTAACTCTACGCCAAAAGGCGGAAACAACCACACAATGCACTATAATATACAACGCCGAAGGACGAGGCTCAAAACTCAAAAGAAAACCAATCCACCAGAAAAACCATAATAATACAAGCGCGACTCTAAGGTCAAAATAAAAACAACTGGTCTTCTAAATCTACCAATAATATAAGTCTCGTTGATGGAGCTTACTAGATACAAATGAAATAATAAAAGTACAACGGCGGTCCTGATACAAGTGAACCAACCTACCAAGCAAATCACCCTGAATGAAATGATGTGCCAGCAAGCTGCCAAGGAAACCTATACATCGAAACCTGTAAGAAAATTTGGCACAACGGGGGTGAGTTGCCAACTCATGAGTAGAAGACATCTGCGAGTAGAAATCGCATGCACGACGATCTCCTAGGTCATAATAATATACTTAACATGACAATAGTCATCTAGTAGTGGCAGGGTAATAATCTATACGTAAGTGCAATACTCAGTGCTCGTGTCAGTGCCTCAAGTAATAACATGTCATGTGTATGAGTATGCATGCATCATGAATATAAAACAATCAATCATGAAATCTGGACATATCTGTATAAGAAAATCTTAACTTTTATCATAGTAAAATTTGTATGATAATCTGAACACCATCAATGAAATCTATGGAAATCCGAGTCAAGCATCGACGCAAAACATGTAAATCTCAAAGTCTCAATACCTCATAGTCTCAATATCTCATAGTCTCAATATCTCGGGCTCCGTCAGTCCGGATCGGCCCATATCATCAAATCACACGACAACGGTCGGTATCCTTTGGATATCCGCCACGCTAGACATCACCGGTAGGTAGTCTTCCCCAGTCAGGCTCATTGTCATCCCCACAAAAACATTTTCGCCCCGGGGTACCGTACCGGGCCCACCATGTACTCGAGACAGTTCCTCCACTCCTCGAATCGGGTCTCGAAATCCAACAGAAAACATGAAAACTCATGGTGGACGACCCATACCTCACGAGAAAACCGCAACTTATATTTTAAAATGAGAGGGAGAGAGAGAGAGAAGTTTTTATATATATTCTTGCGGGTTTTCCCCAAAATGCAGAAATCTCATAGAAATCCAAAATCCCAAAATCATGAGTAAGTAAATAATGAGTGTCGGCATAAGCCCCACAATACTGTATGATAATATGAATATGTGAATGCATGAAGTGTCTAAGTAATAAATGCAATGTCTAAATTAGCACATTAGAGTAATCACACAATATTATATTGGACTAGCATTTAGCTGATTATATCAATAAAAGATAATATGTTCTAAAGTGTATGTGACATGGCAATTACCGATGATGATGTGTGTGAGCCGGCAAATAAGTGTATATGGAACATGCGCATCATCGGTAATGGTGCTGGTGTCCTAACAGGCAGAGTTTCATATTAGCTAAAGAAACATATGTGTGAACATGCAATGCGATGAATACAATATGAATATAACAGTGAATGTGTAGTAAACGCACAACTAGAGAATACATACTAATTACGAGTCATACAGTTTGTTGTTTGAAAAAGCACGAATCGTGGTTTTTTAGAAAATTAGGGGCTACGGGGTTTTTAAGAAAAGATATGTCCTCTGAAAAATCCGTACTATCCCTCAGGCTGTCTTTAAAAATGCGCACGATTCGTTAGTTTTGAAAATAAGTATGACTCGAGCCTAAACTAAGATCTACCTAGCCAACTAAGGAACTAACTAAAGACACTAGTCGAAAGGTAAGAAAAATCCTCCTAAACTCTGAGTCAATATCTCTAGTAGTCGGCGATCCAGCCTCAATAGTGTCACGTACGTAGTACGACTTTCTCGAGTCAAGAGTGCGGATCAATCATCACATCTATGCCTCGTAAGGTAAAATCCATCGTACGGCATCCCAAAATCGGGGTACGGGTCAACTATCACATATATACATCATCGTTCGTATAGTATCATCATCAAACAATATCATGATCAAGGGTACTGTACTATAATCGCATACATCCCAATATCATCAAACATATATCATCGTCTGTGTAAATATACATCGTCAAATGATCCACTAAAATATTGTCACGCCCCGCTTCCCGGTGTACGGCGAAGGGGACAGGACTGGTCCGCTACGTATTTACTGTGAAGTAAATACGCTAAGCGTATCTAAACGATATAAAAGTAAAGCACAAGACCGGATATAATAAACATCAACTTTATTTATTCACATTCTTTCTGTACAATGCATGGAAAGTAAATACAACTGAAATAAAAAGGCGATGCCTAAACAATGGCATAACAGAAAAGATGAGTACTGAAATGGAAAATGTACAATGAACTAGAGGTCAGGGTCTTCACTGAACTGGTCCAAGTCTTCAGTGCTGGGCTCGATCTCTGATGTGTCCAGATCACCTGACGACATTCAAAGAAAAAAGAAAGAGAATGTCATCAGCGAACAGGTCGCTCGATAAGTCCCAAAGATAAGGGAGAAATAGAATAGACAGAAAGAGAGAGAGTGTAACTTTTAAAGTTATATTTGATTGTTATAATATTGTATTTAGTGTTAACGCTGTTGTTTGTAGCTTGGTATACAAGAATGCCAGTGTATACGAGAGGAGTCTCTATATGCCAGAGACTAAAGGTAAGTATAGTACAAGGAACCGTTTATGCCACGGTACAACAGCAACTGGATTCATATTAGGTGTATTAAGTCTTACTGTCTCGTACCACTTCTAACACCTTCCGTACCAATATATCCCTTAAACCCCGAGATGTCTTGATTGTATTGTTTGTTTTGTAAATTGTATTGATTGTATAATTGGATGACTGACTAAAACCATGATATCAGTAAACTGATGTAACTGTATAATCATGTAAATGGAATAACTGTAGAATCATGTAAATGGATGAATATCCATGGTTCGGTTCAGTCAATGTAGATTGAATGTATTGAATAGATTGAACATAGGGATTCATGTTGAATCAGAATATTTTAGATTGTAGATTGTACTTGAATGATATTCAAGTCATATTATAATGAGACTCAAAGTAAATTGAAGTCCTGATTGTTTTGATATTATCAGTAACCGCTGCACATGGGCGGCAGGATTTGTGTCTTTTTCAATGACGATTACCGTATTGATAACACCGTTGTTAAGTTGTCTACCTTAGATAGGCAAGCACCCACTTCTCCGGCTCCGTGAGGCTCAAGAGATTGGTCCCGCTTAAACCTATATTTACTAGGGTCCTCAGGGTAAATTATAGAACTTGAGGGGTTTTTATGTAAAAATACTTTTATATACTTTTCAAAATACACCCTAAGTATTTATTAATCATCTTTAGAGTTGTAATGAATGTAGATTTTATATTGTGATATTTCTAGTGGAAATATCCTAATTTCATAATAAGTGGTATTTATTTGTAATATTGGTTTTGTATGGAATTCATGGTATTTTAGTGTAAAATTGATTCTTGTAATTTTTGAAAAGAGTTGGAATATTTATATTATTTCAAAATAGATATTTTAATGTTATATATACATATATTTATACAAAAATAATTTTAATATATATTTTATATTCTAAAAATCTCATTTTCTTAAGATGTCGTATTTTAAATCTTTTAAGACCGAATGCTCCTTGCGGAGGTCTGAATCTCACACTACTAAGCCCGAGAATGTGCGATAATCCGCACCATCCCGAACGGATTCCCCAAAATGGGTTGTAGTGGCGCTTTGCAAAGATTTGTATAAATACTAAATCCTTTAGAAAACGGTTTTATTAAGTAAATGGTATTTAAATGAAAATGTATCGCTTTCCCATATTCTATGTTCCCAAGGGTATAGTGCTATATTGCATATGAGTGTGTGAGGAGGTAGGTCATTACATCATGATCTACTTAAAGGTATAGCAAGTTTTGTGATGTTAAATGTAGAGTTGAAACTATGTGGTATTTAAATGAAAAATACGGTAAAATGAAATAGCAATTATTTTTATGATATGAAACTTGATCAACTTGGTTGATTAGTGTTTAATAGTCAACATGAAAGGGTTTAAGCATAATTGTATTAACGAGAAGTGAAGTTATATAAAGAAACCGAATCGGAAATCGGATTTGTTCCGATTCCGCCGGGTTTGTAAATCCGTATTTTAGAAAAGAAAAGAGAGGTAGAATTTGATGGCTTACAGGTTTAGGACAACAAAGAGAGGGAGGTGGAACGGGATGATTCGCCGGTGCGTCGTTTCGTCGCCGGGAGCTCCTAGAATGATCGTCGGAAGTTCGCCGGAAAATTCGCCGTAGCTTCGCCTCGTACTCGATTTCAAAGTACACAAGGTTTCTTGGAAATTCTTGAAAGTTGGCTCAGAGTTTGGGGTGTAGGGATGGCATTTATAGAGTTAGGCTAGGATTAGGGTAGATGAAGGGTTTTAATTTAAAAATTGTATTAAAATGTAATAAAAGTGGAGTAAATGGGGTTTTAAAAGAGCTCTGAAAATGGTCTGAGGATAAAATTTTGCAGGTGTACAGGGGAGACCAAAAGACACATTTTTTGTGTTGGGGTCGTCGCCGGAATCGGCCGACTCGGCCGTGACTCGGTCGGAGGACGGAGTCGGCCGAGTCGAGGCCGATTTGGCCGATTCCCGGCCGAGTCAGGCAGCCGGGATCCCCCCCACGACGGTTCATCTAACCTCTGGGAATGTTACATTTTTGGGTGTAGTGGGGTTTTTGTGAGATATGCACGTGTAAACCCTTGGTATTCTAAAGGTTTTTAAAAAAAATCAATATTAAAAATAATGTGGGGTATGCGATTTGAACTCTGGTGGCTTGGTTCAGCAGTGCAAGGTATTACCAATGAGCTACAAACTCCTTCTTGTAATTATGGAGCTAATTAATTAGTTAAAGTAATAACTGTAAATGTAAATACCCCAAGCATACATTAATTTTTAAGCAAATTTTGTACACTAAAAATGGAGTTGTTACATTATTTTAACTTGTAATTAAAAAGCAAATTAATTACTTATATCTTGTGCTCAGGCTAAAATACCTCTTTCTGGATTTTTGAAAAAAATGTACAGAAATTTGTACAGGAAATTTGGTGTTGTTACAAATATCATGTGATACATCATATCGTGATTAAGTCACATATTACAATCCGGGTTCTATTCTATTCTCTCGTACGTTTCAATGTCATCATCACCTATTATCGTTTATGTATAATTATACATTTTTTCATTTCACAACGATCCGCTAATATCATAATACATCTCATATCATAACTCGATCGTATATCCAATATCTCACGGCATCATGCCCGATCATATCGACTCATCCCCAAGCATCATTTAATATCCTCATATCACATGTATATGTTGTGTGTGTGTGTGTATACCTACACACACTCATATATACACACACACACACACACTTATACACACACACACACACACACACACACACACACACACACACACTCATATACACCAAGTCAAGTTTATGTGGGTGCGTGTGTGTGTGTCTACATGAAACCTACGAATTCCCTCTAAGACAATCATCATCTGGTTAAGTCTTTCTAAATCAGTCTAATCCAACTTAAAGTCTTCAATAGTACCCTACTTGTCAAGAATCTAAGGTCATGTCCGACTTCCTAATAATAGTACATAATATCCTTATTCTACGTTTGCGAGGGTGCTATACGCCATCCACCCGACTTCCCCCGTAGATATATATCTACTCACCTGTTCCTTATCTGTGGAAGTCGATGCCGCCATCCTCTTCTTCATCGTCCGAAGTCCACGTGAGGGGTACCTATACGCAAACATATATAATATTATAAACCGAAATAGCGGACAAAATCAAAACGGCACACGAAACGCGCATAGGTTAAAACCTATGACCCGCTCATGCAAAATAACCAAATAACCCTCGACATCGGCGTACAAATGCCGATTGATCGAGAAAAATCCCAAAACACACAAACGTGGTTTAACAAATCACTAATTATAATATGAAATAAATTGCAACTCATCAAAAACTTAAAATAAATCAAATCGATTTATTTCCGAAAACCTAGAAAGCACTTAGTTATCGTTTTAATTCGAAACTTGATATTTTAACAAAACTAATGGCCATAATATTCACTGAATATCATAACTAAGTCATACAAACCATCACCATAATTTAATCTCATCAATTTGTATTAAATCCAAAATTCTAGTTTGAAAAAATATCAAATTTTAACACTTTTTAAAGCAAAATTCACAATTCAACAACTAAGCTTGGTTTTGCATGAACTAAAGTATTAAATTACAATTTAAAATATTAATAATGTCATAAAACCCCTAATTGGATTTTAATCTCAATTATTTAATCAATTTCCAAAAACCTAGTTTGCAAAATTAGCATAATTAGCATAATTTCCAACTAACAATTTGAAACTAGTAACTATATTAGCTTTTGCATTCCATTAACATGTTAATCTCCTCATTAAAACTATGAATAATTGATAAAAATTCTCACTTGAATTTTATCTCACCTATTTATATGATTTATAAAAATCTAGTTTACAAATAGCTTAATTTAAACAATTAAAATGTAACAATTAGTAATTTGACAACTTAATTTCATTTTGCATACTCTAAGGTGTTATACTACACTTCAAACCATAACCACTTTATGAAAACCCTAACTTAATCTCAAACCCCTTTCTTGAATTTTCAATATTTGAAATTAAAACCTAATTAAGCATCATGATTAATTAAATTGAAGTAATTAAACATCAAGTAACAATTGGTTTAAAATTATACCTTCAAACCATGAGATCAAACATGCAAACTTGTCTTCAAAGTGGTCTCTTGCTCCAAGGATTTAAGCTAGATTTGAGCAAAGAATAATAGGTATGGGTTAAATGATGAATTAGTGGAGTTTTAATTTGATTTTTGTTGAATTTTTTGAAGAATTTTTGATGAGAAATGAGAGGAGAAATTTTTGGGCAGCCAAGGGGGAATTTCGGCCAAGAGGGAGGAGAGTGGGGAGTGTGTGTGAGTTGGTAGAAATGTGTAGAAGACTTCTTTAATTAATTACATCACTTAAGTCTTTTCACAATTATTTGATTTTTATTCATTTTCTTTTCTAACAAAAAAAGCTAGAATTTTCTAGAATTTTGGAGATAACTCAAGAAGAGAAAAGTATGCTACAAACTTAATTCTAATATGTCATGGCTCACTTTTGTAATATTAACCCATTGCAATTTGTAATTTGCACTAATTTAATGTATAATTAAAAGCTTATATTAATATTAGAAATAATTAATTAAGGAAAAGTATTAAAGTAAACTAATAATTTATAAGTGACTAAATAAATACCAAATACTAGCAATTTCATAGTTAAAATAGGCACATTTAAATCTATATTGAAAAATAATTGTAGTTGAGTTTTACGGAAAATACAATTTATTTTACCGATTATCAGAAAATTCACCTAAATGATTTTATTTATTTAATTATTTAATTATTTATTTTTAAAACGTTACAATATTATTATTGTTTACTGTGATTCCGGACGTGAACGGAATAATCATTGTTTATTGTACCGTGGTCCAGTGGGGAATGAACGGGATATATTGTGCCGTGGTCCCATGGGGGTTTGAACGGGATATATACTATTAAGTTACGATGAGGATTATATAAATTGATTTCAAGACTTGTAGAATAGATAACCTAGAAGCACAGACTTTAGGATACATATCAAATACATACAGCTCACTGTTTATACCTGGGTTTATTATTTACATTTATGTTTAATAATAGCATCATATCCTGGTTATTACTATTATTTTGATATTATGACACACTGACGTCTGGGTTTTGCATGACCCAGTTCCTCTGACTTTATCGCAAGCGGATCAGGAGTACTTTAGCAAGCAAGCCAAACAATGAGGAGCTAGCTATTTATTTTAGAGGTGATTAGTTTCTTTTACTTCCGTAGTTTAATTTTATCGATGTGAGCCCATAAGGGACGCGATTCAGATACTATTATTTATTGGATCTTGATTCGTTTCCGCTATATGCATTTCTTAATTTTATTTATTGTGGCAGATGGACATGTATTAGCTAGATTTTATTTTATTGTTCTTGATATCCGATTGACAGCCGTAATGTGACTATGGAGGGATGATTCCTAGCTATATGTAGCATGGTTGGCTCTGTCGCGTACCGTGTTTATGTATTTTGGGAAGCGGGGCGTGACAGGGTTTGTTTGGTATCAGAGCTATAGGATTTAGAGCTAGTCGGGTTTGGTTCTTTTGTAGTTGGGTGTTGAACCCAATACACTAACCAGGGAACCTGGGATTAAGAACATGTCCTGCTACATTACTATTTTGCCAGTCTTGAATCTATAGCTATCAATATCCTGTTTATTGAATCATATTTACCGATACTAATCTTCTTCAGTGTCTTGGCTTCAGAATCATGGCTGATAGAAATTTGCGGTCATACCAGAGGCGTGTAGATAACGCCGCATTGCTTGGAGTTGTACGTGGTATGCTTGAAAACCAGAAGTTTTAAACTGAGCTGAATCAGCGGCAGGCCGAGGCTTTCCAGGAGGGTCTGCGGACGGTCCAGCAGTCCGTTGTTGCAGCGGCACCTAGGCCAACACAGCGTGAGGGAACCGTGGCGGACTTTAGGAAGCTTGGTCCGTCAATATTTACAGGATTGGGGGAGCCATTGCTAGCGGAGCAATGGCTAGTTGATACAGAGAACCTGCTCGTTGCCGCGCAGATTCCAGATGAGTAAAGGGTGGATGTAGTACGCATCTAATTGGTGGATTACGCTCATGAGTGGTGGCTTGTAGAGGAGACCCGCCTGACCAAGCCGATCAGTTGGGCAGCTTTTTCGCGAAGTTTTTTGGAGTAGTTCTTTCCGCAGTCTGCTCGGAAGGAAATGGAAGAGAAGTTCATTAGCTTGAAACAGAATGGCGGATCCTTTGATACACATGCGGCTGAGTGGACCCGGCTCAGTCGATTTGCGGGGCCCTTGGTTGCCAACGAGACAGATAGAGCAAGGCGGGTTATGCGTAGCTTGGATGTGGATATTCAGAGACATGTCATATCATTGGGATTAACCACCTTCTCCCATATTCTCAAGACGGTTAGAGAACAACAGAGTTTATCAGTGAGAATAAAGGGTACTCAACAGCAAGCTGTTGTGGCGCGGAAGACTCCGTATGCACCAACTAGAGCTCCTGTACGTAGAGGCATTCCAATAAATAAACATGGGACAATACCTATGCAAAGGACCTCTGTTTCAACGCAGAAGAAGGATGTGATTTATGATTACTGCCAACGACCGGGTCATTTTCGGAAGGAGTGCCGGATGAGGCTTGGGCGGTGTTTGATTTGCGGAGCTGCTGATTGTCAAATTAATGCTTGTCCATCGAGAGTTCAGTTGAAGGGTGATACTCCGAGACCACCGCAAAAGCAGATTCATGGGCATAAGCTGATCACTCGGAGGCTTAATTAAGCACGGGCCTTCACCTTGACAACCGAGGAGGCCAAAGCTTCAGACGATATTGTTTCAGGTATCCTACTTGTCTATAATTTTCCCGCATTGGCATTATTCGATTCAGGTGCATCCCTTGCTTCATGTCGTCCAAGTTTATTAGTGCACACTCTATTCCCCACACGGCCCTGTCTAGTTCTTGGGACATACACACTAGGAATGGTAGAATTATATCTAGTAGTGAGTGCAAAGGTTGCTCGATTGTTATTTGTGGACGGGAGTTATTCGTGGATTTGTTGGTGATTGATACTAGCAGCTATGATGTTATCTTGGGAATGGATTTTCTTGGCATTTTCCATACTCATATTGATTGTAGGGAAAAAAGTGATTTTCTAGATCCCCGGACATCCGGAGTTCATATTTTTGGGAGGTATCAGATTTGTCAGGCCAGTCGAATTTAGGGCTAGGCCGACTAATGTCGTTCTTTCGTCGATGGAAGTAAACAAGGAAGAGGCACCGGCGGTAGTTTGGGAGTTTATAGATGTATTCGAGGACATCTCGGGTTTACCACCAAAACGAAATGTGGAGTTCGCGGTTGATCTTATTTCTGAAGCAGCGCCGATTTCAGGCTTATTATCCAATGACGCCGGTGGAACTGGAAGAGGTAAAGAAACAAATTGCCAAATTACTAGAGAGGGGTTGGATTCGCAGCAGCAGTTCACCCTGGGGATCTCCTGTTCTTCTAGTCAAGAAGAAGGATGGCACGTGGAGGATGTGCATCAATTATCGAGAATTAAATCGGGTGACTATTAAGAATAAGTACTCAATCCCTCGCATCGATGAATTATTCGATCAACTCAGTGGCGCGGGGGTATTCTCGAAGTTGGATTTGCGATCCGAATATCATCAAGTTCGGGTGAAATCAAAAGATATTTGCAAGACAGCATTCCGAACTTGATGTGGGCATTACGAGTATTTAGTGATGCCATTTGGAGTTACTAACGCACCGGCAATATTTATGGACTTGATGAACCGAATCTTTTCACCATACCTGGACCAGTTCATAGTAGTGTTTATTGATGATATTTTGGTCTATTCGAGAAGCAAAGAAGAGCATGCAGAACACTCGAGAATCGCACTGCAAACGTTGAGACAAGAAAAGTTATATGCTAAGATAAGCAAGTGCGAGTTTTGGCTCGAAAAAGTGAAGTTCATGGGTCATGTTGTATCTAGAGATGGAATTGCCATTGACCCTGAAAAGATTGCAATTGTTCATGATTGGCCAATTCCAAAGAACCTAGGGGAGATCAGAAGTTTTCTTTAGCTTGCCGGATACTATAGAAAGTTTGTGGAGAACTTCGCTCGAATAGTAGAACCATTGACCAAGTTAACTCGAAAGGAGGTACCTTTCGTATGGACCGAGAAGTGTGTGTCAGCTTTCGAAGCGTTGAAGCAAAGATTGACCACCGCTCCTATTTTGACAGTGTCAGACGGTTCCAGAAGGCTGGTTATTCACAGAGACGCATCTGCGAAAGGATTGGGCTGTGTTCCAATGCAGCATGGGAAGGTCATAGCTTATGCATCGAGACAATTAAAAACTCATGAGAAGAACTACCCAACTCATGATCCAAAATCAGCAGCAGTGATTT
The DNA here is from genome assembly GCA_030015575.1 of Agapanthus africanus. Taxonomy (NCBI): domain Eukaryota; kingdom Viridiplantae; phylum Streptophyta; class Magnoliopsida; order Asparagales; family Amaryllidaceae; genus Agapanthus; species Agapanthus africanus. The sequence continues at coordinate 721,985,294 of CM057337.1, forward strand.
TCGCTCTGAAGATTTGGAGACACTACTTATTGGGCGAAAGAGTGGAAGTGTATACTGATCACAAAAGCTTAAAGTATATATTTGTAGGGTTTCTTTAACACCTCACCTAGGGTTTTGCAAGCATCACACATGCCATATTAAAATTTTATGAGGTGTTAAACAAACTAACCTAGGAATCGAACTGGAATGATTAGGGTAACAAGTTCTAGTATCATATACTAGCAAGTGTCTAACACTAAGTGGGGAGAAATACAACCTTTGTAGACCTCCTTTGTAACTCCTTGGATCTCCTAGAGGTTGAACCGGCTAGCTCGAGCTTCTTCCACGTCCACGATGATCCACCCGGAGTACCTTTGCTCAAAACTCCTTGCTCCACTTGATCACAATGAAGATGAAGCAAACAAACTACACCAATGGGCTAGACAAGTGTAGTATGATGATATGGTTGTGTTCTCACATAAAAACCCTTTCTTTCTTTTTCGCTCACTCACTTAGAAATCTCAAGAGAGAGCTAGAGAGAAGAAGAAGAAGATGGCAACCTTGAGCTCATTTCTTTTTGGATGAAAGATAATGATAAAAGATAATGAGAAAAAGATAAATATCAAGAATAAATATCTTCATCTCAAACCATTGTTAATAAATATCTAGATATTTTAGAATGAGAGAAAAATAACAAGTGAAATAAAACCATGGTTCTAAACTAGGTCAAGTGAAGAATAGTCAATCATGATTTAATATCATTTATCTTTTTCTCATTCTAATATATATAAAGATATTTACTATCCATGTGAGTCTTATATTTCCATCTTTCTTGTATCATCAACCATGATACAAATGCATGTATGTATGTGTGTATGCACATCAACATGTACATATACATCCATGCATCCATCATAAAGAAAAGGTTTATTTAAATGAGATAAAAGTCAATATTAAATCAACACTTGATTTAATAAACCGGTCATATCTCATACGACCTGACCAATAGAAAACGCCCGATTAAAACACGATATCAAATACACGTATTTAATCGAGCTCCCGCACATCTCTCATATGCACACCACATCGTTTCGCCTGAGCTAGGAAACTCCTGTGTGGGACTCTAAGACTCGTCAATACGCCGGCAGTAGGTGATGATCACAACAAACACCTACAAGACGCAAGCGGTCAGCTAAACGTAACGGCCACCCGGGTATTGAGCTATCAGAAGAAGAACAAGCAAACCTGTCAAAACTCCTGTCGAGCCAGCTGGCAACACTTACCGTACAGTCCGGTCTCTACGTCAGATATGTTGCATATCGAGATTAAGGATGGTAACGTCGACCCTAATAACTCAATAATTCATGTCGGTATATGGCCCATAACAGATCGAGAAACTACTGATAACACTTATCAGTAAATCTTAGCAGTCCTGGCCAGGGACTTCCTGTTATAGCCAATCGAACATAGCACAACATCAACCCCCAATACCGGGAGAGACGAAACCCCTCCTATCGCTCATTGCCTCCATGTGCCTCGGGACTGTACCCAAAATCCACCTGTTTGCACGACTCGGTAGAGCCGTGGTAGGGTGGAGATCAAAGTACAGAGGGAGGACACACAAGACTCTATAGCGATCTCGGGTCTACAGACTAACCTGTACCAGTATCACCTGAGAACTGCTATCCGACGTGAAATATAATACCATATAGGAGTTCTCGGTGAGTCCGTTCAGTGTACCCAGTCTCACTGAGCACCCGTATATAATCTTTGGTGTCACCACACCAGATGGATATGGGATCATCCATCGCCCATCATATGGGACAAGAATGGTATACGCTAGTCTACCCTGGAGTATCGATGCCCCGTCTCGATACACCCACGACTAGGAACATTTCAAGAATATACTTATAAACTACAGGTGTCCCACTAGTATGATCCACATCATAATCCCAGTAGTCAAGCAAATATCCTAAGAGCTTTATCAACATATACCAAATGAATAAAAAGCATGATCAAATGAACATGTCATGATAAAGAGTAACCAGATAGCATACTATCATGTCGAGCAAGACTATCCTCTGAATATATATATGTATATATACAAACCAGTACATACACTATCATATAATGGCCTCTAAGGCATACATATATCCAACAGTATTCACATAAAAGAGCTCAACATGAGGCAGCGTAGATGGTTAGAGCTGATGGCTGACTATGGTCATGATCTAAAATACCATCCGGGGGAAGTTAATGTAGTGCCGGACGCTCTAAGTTGGTTGCCAGCAATACGGATGTTGACTGCACAAAAGGAGATTATAACTGATTTTTAGAGATTCGAATTGGAGAATGTACTACCAGATTCTTTGGGACAGTTGATGCAGCTGTAAGTACAATCATTCTTGATCGATAACATTAAAGCAATGCAGTCACACGATCCAAGGTTGGAAAAGTTTCGAAACCAAGTAGAAGCGGGACTTCGAACAGATTTGTTGATTCATGAAGATGGTTCGTTATGATATGGGATCCGTTTATGTGTGCCTAAAGGTGATGTTCATGAAGAAGTCATTAAGGAAGCTCATAGTTCCGCGTATTCAGTACACCCGGGAGGCACGAAGATGTAAAGAGATCCGCGACAACATTTCTGGTGGGAAGGCATGAAAAGGGAGATTGCTCGCTACGTATCGAAATACTTGGTTTGTCAGCAATTCAAGACTGAACATCAAAGGGTAGCTGGTTTGTTGCAACCACTTCCGATTCCTCAATAGAAATGGGAACATATAACCATGAATTTCGTGACAGCATTACCATGGAGTCTAAAAGGCAATAATACAGTTTGGGTGATTGTTGATCGATTGACCAAGGAAGTTCATTTTATACCGTTTCGAGTTGGGCAGTCGACGGAGGCTTTGGCAGAGCGGTACATGCAGGAGATTGTGAGATTTCATGGAGTACCTATGAGCATCGTTTCCGATCGTGATACTCGTTTTCTATCACACTTTTGGAGGAGTCTACAGGAGAGTTGGGGACTCGCTTGAAGTTTAGCACGTCCTATCATTCCCAGACAGATAGCCAGTCTGAAAGAACGATCCAAATTCTTGAAGATATGTTAAGAGCATGCATGCTAGATTTCAAGGGTTTATGGGAGGATCATTTGCACTTAGTGGAATTTTCATACAATAATAGTTTTCATGCGACTATACAGATGGCTCCATTTGAAGCATTATACGGACGTAAGTGTCGCTCACCTGTCTGTTGGGATGATATTGGAGAAAGAAGATTATTGGGACCGGATATTATTATGCAAACGGTGGAGAAACTTAACGTGATCCGAAATCATATGAAGGTGGCACAAGATCGGCAGAAAAGTTGGGCTGATACAAGAAGAAGATCTCTAGAGTTCGCAGTTGGTGATCTGGTGTTCTTGAAGATGTCTCCGACTAGAGGAGTAATCCGATTTGGCAGTCGAGGTAAGCTTAGTCCTCGATTCGTGGGGGCTTTCGATATCATCGAGCATGTAGGAAAAGTAGCTTATCGATTGGTTTTACCATCATCCTTGGCGGGTGTTCATGACGTGTTTCATGTATCTCAACTCTGTAAATATGTTCGAGATGAGACGCACGTCCTAGATCACTCGGAACTGACAGTAAGGGAAGATTTAACATATGAAGAGCGACCAATGGCGATCGTGGATCGACGAGAAAATGTCCTCAAGAATAAAGTTATCCCACTGGTACTCGTTTCATGGGAGAATTGGTCGCACGGAGAATCTACTTGGGAACGTGAAGACGAGATCCGACATAAGTTTCCACACTTCTTTTCTTAGATCCGTGTTTTCTTGTCTTTTCTTGTTCCGTGAATTTCAAGGACGAAATTCTTTTGTAGTTGGGTATAATGTAACACCCTAGTGAATTTATACTATATATTTGGGGTATTTCAAATCTTGCAGTAAAATTCTTTATTATGGTTGTTTTGGGTTTCGAATGATTCAATTAGTAGCCTTGGTTATTATCCGACCGATACGCACGTTTGAAATCCAACATGGTTCGAGATTACATCAAATATTTGCTGGTACAGTGTATCCATGCAAATCTAGATTATATTCATACACTTATAATATATTTAGAGTCTACATATTTTTATAACACAATATAAAACCAAATAATATATTTTTATCTAGCCTTGCATGTCATAGTACCCCATATCATGTGGTTGCGCCCATATATCGTGTTAGTATCCCATAGAATTATACAGACATATTATTGGACTGCTACATATATTTATGTAGATTTTATTTGGGAGTATATGTTTTTATTTACAGGATATCGCATCATGGTTTAAATTCTTACGTATATTCTTTATATTTAAAAACTAGTCTTTTTGAAGGGAGACGGGTAATATTCGGAGAAATCTGGTATTATCTGTAAAATATATAATATATATTATTTATTATTATAACTAATAAATATATGTATATAAACATTTATATATATAATATTAATTTTTAAAATAAAACTCTCTTTCTCTCGTCTCTCTCTCAAATTCTCCCCGTCCTCACCTCTTCTCTCTCTCTATAATATATATATATATAATATAATAAAATCCATAACACACTTTCTCTCCCTCATTTTCTTCCTCTCATCGTCGCCGTCCCCATCTCCTCGTCATCGCTTCCCCTGCCTCGCCGTCATCATCTCCTCATTCCTCCTCCCTGATGACCCAAGCTCCTAATCCGACCCCACACCAAGAACCCACTTTCAAACTTGCCGGAAACCCCTTCATCGCCGGAAAACCCATCACTACCGACCACCTCCATCACCTCCTCGTCTCACCAGCAAAACCAGAACACCACCACACCACCACCAACCTCGCTGCTATTTCCCCGATCACCTTCAAACCCCTCATCCCATCGATCTCGTCGTCGCCGACTTCGCCTCATCCCCGTCACCTCGTCGCCAACCATCTCCTCTGTCCTCGCCAACCCCAGAACCCAGTAACAGTCTCATTCTTCTTCTTTTCTTCTTCCTGTGTTCATAATCCGACTTTATCTCATCGCCGGCGAACCCCGACTCGTCGACGTCGCTTCCAACCCTGAACACCAGCCTCTGGGAATTCCACAGAGTATCAGTGGCTACCCCAGAACGTTACGCAATCATTTGCGGGCAAGGTTTTATTTATGTCGTGATTTCGGACATCGCCGTCGTTCGGAAAATCCGTATCTCGACGTGAGATTCGATCAGGCAAGTTCTAAATTTGCAACATACTAGTTTGTTTATATCAATAATTATAGGTTTAACTATAGTACATGTGTTTTACTATTCGGCAAATATTATCGATTTATATTTTTATAGTATCCGTCTGTATCCGTACCAATAATGGTTTATCTAGTTGCATGCCGGATCATCACAATATTATCATACTACAATATTAGTTCAATATGTTATCTAGATTGCAATTTACATGGTAATGAACGTATAACGGTTATTATAGATAGATACATATGCATTCTGGCATTAGTTGTGTTTACCATGTTTCGATATTGATTACAGTTTTATATTGGTATCTATTTTGGTTAATATACATTACATGACATATTCATGACACACTACTAGACTTGTTACTTGGATCTTATTGCTAATGCCAACAATCCTGATTTGTTGTCCTGACGGATATGACTTGTTGTCTGCATAGACATGTACCTGCTTGATCCTGTGTTGGCATTAGTTTATATCATTAATACCCGACTTGAATACAAAACCTGGGGGAAAAGAGGAAATCAAGAATGTAACCGAAACGTAACTCAAGAGGATATTTTTATTGTTTGCCATGATTCCGAGCGTGAACGGAATAATCATTGTTTATTATACCGTGGTCCCGTGGGGAATGAACGGGATATATTATGCCGTGGTCCCGTGAGGGTTTGAACGGAATATATACTGTTGAGTTACAATGAGGATTACATAAATTGATTTCAAGACTTGTAGAATAGAAAACCAGTATCTTCCGGCCTGTATTTTGATAAACTCCCGAAGGAGGAACTATTAAATTCTGATGGTATTGGAAGTATCTCAAAAAACCCTTCGATTTGATATATTATGGGCTTTATAATTCATCCGGGGTCAAAAGTTATGAGCAAATATACTATGCACTGTTCTCTGATTAAAAATCAGGAATTACCTCAACGAGGTGTCACGTGCTCATACGTGACCAATGGTCACGTGTTGACACGTGATAGTTAAAACAGAAATAAAAACAAATGGCTTAAGGAAATAGCTCAATGAGGTATCACGTGCTCACACGTGACCAATGGTCACGTGTTGACACGTGATGGTTAAAACTGAAGCGTAAATAAACGCTGAGAAAAGGACTCAATTGGGGGTAACGTGCTCACACGTGACCAAGGGTCACGTGTCAGCACGTGACTGGCTCCGAAAGCCTCACAGTTAATAGAATTAAAATTCTAAAATCTTCTAAATCTTTCCAAATGGAAAAGGATTATGGGGACCGTTGGATTAAAAATCCAAGGGTGATTAAAAATCACCAATTTATGGAAAAAAATCTTAGACAAGGAAAGATTTCCCCTAAATCTCACCGAAATTAACAAACAGAATATCTTTGGATTTAAAATCCAACGGTGAATAAAATTCACTGAATGATCTAAAGGATCATATTAATGATGAAAACAAATCAAATCTTTCAATGAAAGATTTGCTAAACAAATTGATTCTTTTCTTCCTCCTATAAATAGGAGCCAAGAGAAAAGAAGGGGATATAGAGTTTTGGATATAGAAGTTTGGCATCTTGAAAATTCAGAGAGAAAAGAAAGGAGAATTTAATTCTCAAGAGAGAAGAAAAGATAGGAGAATTTAATTCTCAACAAAAGAAAACCCTAGGTGAGAAAAGAAAGGGAATCAAAACTTCAAACAGAGAATTTAATTCTCAAAATCTAAGAGTTTAACTCTTCTACATAAAAGAACTTAGTTCTTTCTCTGATTGAAGATCTGCACAGAGCACATCTCCCCATAAGTTGAGAATTTATTTCTCATCGGGTTGAGATCCTACCATGCAGATCCAAAATTTAGAGGGGGAATTGAGTTTAGAGAATTTAATTCTCCCAAATCAAAAATAGGGTTTAACCCTATATGAGAATTTAATTCTCCCAAAACAAAACTAGGGTTTAACCCTATATGAGAATTCAATTCTCCTAAAATTACAGGAATTTAATTCCTTCGAGATGGACAGAACTAGGGTTTAACCCTATATAAGAATTTAATTCTTTTACATATATGCGAATTTAATTCCTCTAAAAGAAATTAGGGTTTAACTCTAAATAAGAATTTAATTCTTTCACAATAGGAATTTAATTCCTCCAAAACAAAATTAGGGTTTAACCCTACAGAGAATTTAATTTTTAAAAAAAGAGACTTGAAAGATCTCCATGGATGCAAAAGACCAAGGTCACGTGTCCCCACGTGACCCCTGAAAAGATCCCCACAAATGAGAAGGAAAGAGCTCTGAGGCAACGCCTCACGTGCTCCATGTGACCCCCGAAACACAGAAAGAAAAAGCAAAGGAAATGAAGGCTTTGGGCGCTCTCACGTGTCCCCACGTGACCCCTCAGCAAATGCTTTAACAAGTGGTGCACATACCTCCATCACGTGCCAACACGTGATGCTCGAAAATAAAATAAAAAGTGTTTAACACTTAATCGCAGAACGGATCTGGTCCCACCTTTGAGCGCTCTCACGTGTCCACACGTGACCCCTCTTTTTTTAGTGTTTAACACTAATTTGGGGATTATATCTCCAGTGTTTAACACTGATTGTTTCTAGTGTTTAACACTAAATTGAAGATTATATTTCCAGTGTTTAACACTGATTGTCTTTTAGTGTTTAACACTAATTTGAGAGTTCTGCCTCCAGTGTTTAACACTGTTGTTCTTTAGTGTTTAACACTACTTTTAGCCAAATTGGCTAGTTCTCCAGAGGCAAAAGTCCCTCCTCCAAATGAATCTCAAAATTGAGGAAATCAAAGACAAAATGTTGTCAGAGCCCCCAAACCTCTGTTTAGCACTGCTGAATGATGAGGGGCTGAGCCCAGACAAATGTCTAATGGCCCAAAGGGCCAATTTTTCAAACATAATTAGACTTAACCCAAACTGGCCATAAGTCCTCAAATCATCTTGAACTGAGCGCATCTGCTCTTTCAACCAACTCATTGGTTCAAGGGTACATCTCTGACCTCCTCTGATATTTGTCGTTGTAATCCTTCAACGTCTTCAGAGAGGTGATGGGTCCCGACAGCCATACATTCCATCGACCACAATGTCCTTAAACTGGCAATGGACCACCATGTCCCTAAACTGGCAATGGACCACTATGTCCCTAAACTAGAATAATAGAGCCCCCAAATGCTCTTTTGTCGGATCTAAACGATCCTGTTAAGTTGATCTTAGTCTCAAATTAGACTAACGTATCCTTAACAAACGTTTAAGTTGATCTTAGCCTCAAATATGGCTAACGTATCCTTAAACCAAAACCTTCAAACATACTTTAGTCCCAAATTGGACTATAGATCTCCCAACCAACTTTGGTTCGAGGGTATATCTTTGAACTCCTCTGATATATGTCGTTGTAATCCTTCAACGTCGTCAGAGAGGTGACGGGTCCCGACGGCCATACATTCAATGGACCACCATGTCCCTAAACTGGCAATCGACTGCAATGTCTTTAAACTAAACAATAGAGCTCAAATGCTCTCTTGTTGGATCTAAACGATCCCGTTAAGTCGATCTTAGTCTTAAATTGGACTAACGTATCCTTAACAAACGTTTAAGTCGATCTTAGTCCAAAAATGAGACTAACGTATCCTTAAACCAAAACCCCAAACCCAAATCTAAGAAAATATGGATTTGGACTAATCCACGTCCTACGGGCGACAACATAAATTAGTCTCCGTATACAATCCACGGGCAACCACAAACAAAACAAACACCCATGACACGAAGTGACCAGCTGGAGAAGGAGAAAGTTGTTACCGCGATGCGGTAACGTAATTAACTGCAGGGGCTTGCGCCTGCAGGGAAGAGCGTCCCCACAATCAAAAAACCCCTCGAACGAGGGGGAATCTGACGAAGTCTGCTACATCGGACGCATCCATTTAAACCTTCGATAAACGGTGCCATAAATCAACTTGGCATTTTCGGAGAGGTGGACGGATAGCACCAATTAGCATCTACCCCGAATCTCAGGCAAGACGTCCGCCGCGTCTCTGTCGCGTTTTTCGGAGAGGAACAGATTCCGGCACGCCCGGTGGGACCTCTTCCTCTTTCCACTCCACACTTCGTGTGTCGTGTTCGCGAACGAATCGCGGTTTGCTGTGGTTGCCTGTGGATTCGAGGTACTAAGATTTGGTGTCTTGCTCCGTGCAGAAAACAGAAGATCAATGGCTTCAAACTGCACTACCTGTAACTGCAACTCTCGCTCCGTCCCTTCTGGAGGAGTGACTTACGGGCCCCAAGCGGCCTCTCTTTTCAAGATGCCAGTAGAGCAGGTAACTCAAGCCACCACTGGACTATTCTTCGGGACCATGCTCCCACCGATGAGCTTCAATGCCCCAATGACGTCGCAGCAAGCTCCAAAGAAGCCGGTCTTTGATCGGCTTGCTACTGCCGCGGCCCCTCTCAACGGGTCGCCTAACTTCAATACCTCAGTTTTGAACAGACTGGGCCAGAACGTCTACAAGGCAGTGATACCCGAAGCTGCCATCCCAAAGCGGATAGCCATCCCGGCTCAAGCGGACGAAATCATTGGAAAGGCTCCTCCTTCCAAGAAGTCAGTTTTTACAAGGCTGGCCATTCCGGTTTCTGCTCCGAGCGAGGTCCTCAAAGCTACTTCCCCTGCCCAGAGGTCTGTCTTTGACAGATTAGACATTGCTTCTCAACGGGTGTTAGTCTTCGACAGGCTAGCATCAATAACAGTCTCTCCTCAAAGCAGGGGGCATGACGAAGTCACCCTTATAGCTGAAACAACTCCATCCGCACGACACGCTCGACGTCGCCACTGGCGCCGAGTGAGGAAGGCTAGGGGCAACTCCCCTTCTGGGATAACTCCGCCAACTCCGATGGTGAGGATCGATGCTGCTGTTCCAACCGAGAACAGCTTTGAACTGCTCAACAAGGTGCGCAGAAACTCTCCTACTGAAGTGCTGAAGAGAACTCCTTCACCTATGGAGAATACTCCAGAGAAGAAGCTGGAGCAGTCCCCTCAACGGCTGTCCTCTAAAATTTACAAGGTCTGGCGACAGATCCAGGAGTCGGTGATTGATCAAGACTATCTCCGCCGACAGAAAAAGATGAAGGTTCGGCAGGAGAAGGATTACTCCGTCAAGCCACAAAAAGCAACAGCTACTTGGGTGCCCACTGCAACGGCTCCCTCAACGTCAATCACTCAAAAGAAAAAGAGGCCGCAAAAAGCCCCTGTGAACATGGCGAACCGTAAAAGCGCTGAAGCTAAACGCCCCAAGTCTGGGGGCATGGTGGTGCACACCGTTTATATGGCTTCCGGAAAGGAGGATAGCCGCGCTTCAACGGGTCACCGACCGCTCACCCGATCCGTGACAAAAGCCCAGAAGCAACAACAGAAGCATCAGGAAATGATAACTGCAATGGCCGCACTTACCGGGCCAAAAGAAAGCTCGGAGGCATCCTCGGATCAACGCCGGGGGCAAGAAACTGACGCTGACTTCCTACGCAGAGTTCTCGAAAAGAAGGACAGAGAAGCAGCAGAACAAGCAACTAATATAAAACAAATGGCGCTTCTTTTCCAAGATATGGTAGGAATGATGTTACAGTAGGATCCTCCAGCTGAAGACCCTCCGACCATTACTGAAGACGATAGAGGGGAGACATCCAATCCTCCTTCGGCTCTTTCAGCAGCCAAGGAGGAAACCATTTCCAAGGCCGCACTAGATGACTATATAGCTCAGCAAATACGAGCTCATCAGGCGAGTGAAGCGGCTGAGCAAATTTTTAGAACCGGACGACCCTATCCGGGCTGGTACGACCAAATCAGTTACCCGCCGGGATATACGATCCCTAGATTCCACGTGTACAAGGGGACAGGGAATCACACCAGCATGTCGCTCAATTCAGGGCTTTATGCGGCAACACTGGAGGTGACGACAAACTGCTGCTTCGCCAATTCGTCGGCAGCTTAGCAGAAACAGCCTTTGAATGGTATTTGGAGCTACCTAACGACTCTGTCAAAACATTTGCGGAGATGGAGCTACTGTTTACACAAAGATTCACGGGTGCTAGTGGATGCACCCCAATCACGGCATTGATCAATGCCAGGGTGAAGTCTGGAGAAACTTGGGTCCAGTATGCGATACGGTGGCGTAATCTATGGTCAAAGTGCGAGCAGTGCATCGAAGAAGCTCCTGCCGTGGGCATGTTCGTGGGTACTCTCGACCCTCAAGCGACCATCTCCCAATTTATGATGTTCTTCAAGCCGACCACCTTCCAGGCCTTGATTGACAAGCTGGCCCAAATGGACCAGATGAGCCATATGCCTTCCTCTTCAAAGACAGAGCCTTGGAATGAAAAGGGCAAAGGGAAAGCAACCTTCGTTGCCAATACTCAACAACGGCCGAGCAACTTAAAGCTGGTTGTTCGCCAAAACAACGTGCGCCCATGCCCATCTCTCGAGGAGAGACTGGGACGTCCTTACTCGTTTCCCCAGGATAAAACGAGGAGACTGTTCGAGCTGGCAGTGCGCAACAGGCTCATCAATCTGCCGAGTCCAAAACGTCCGTTGCAGCCAGGCGATCTCAACAATCCTAATTACTGCCCTTACCATCAAGCAGTAAGCCATCCAATCGAAGATTGCTTGGTTTTCAAAGGCTGGATTGAGGACCAATACCAACAGGGCAAGTTTGCGTTGTCCGAAAACTGGAAGGTGAGCCCGCCACAACTACATGCTCCGAGAAAGATGGATATGCCGGGGGCATCATGCTCATTCATAGGGAAAGCCCCATAGACCGAAAAGTCGGTAAACTAGAAACTCACCTCAAATATGGCAACGATAGACCGAAACATCGTTAAACTAACAATGGACCATCATGTCCTAAAACTGGCTGTAGACCGAAACGTCGTTAAACTAACGATGGACCACTATGTCCTAAAACTGGCTGAAGACCGAAACGTCGTTAAACTAACGATGGACCACTATGTCCTAAAACTGGTTGATGACCGAGACGTTGTTAAACTACTACTAACCCGCGGCATCTTCAGGCTGACGTGGTAGTTTATATAAAAAAAACGGTACGTCCACAAGCGAGATGAGCACGGATGAAAACCCGAAAGGGCGCCGTGAGTAAAAACAGCAGGACTACCGGCGATGTTTGTGAAAATACGAAAGGGCGCAGACTCGTAAAAAAAACGGTATGTCCATAAGCAAAATGGGCACGGATGAAAACCCGAAAAGGCTCCGTGAGTAAAAACAGCAGGGCTACCGGAGAGTTTTGTGAAAACCCGAAAGGGCGCAATCTCGTTAAAAGACACTTGCAAGGTCCTCTTGACTTTGTAAGGAGAAACCACCTGCGTGAGATCCTTACGACTCACAAAGGAGCAACACACTTAGGGGTCCCCACGACTCCTAAGGAGAAATCACACTTGCGAGATCCTCACGACTCGTAAGGAGAATCCTCTTATGGGACCCTCACGGCTCATAAGATTTGAAAGTCTTAACCTACAGAGACCTGAACCTATTCTTAGGCAACTCCCACAACCCTCCGATATTGCCCTATAAACGGCTCAATGCTGACCTTTGTATACAATCCACGGGCACGAATAAACATTTCCCTAACAAAGTCCCACCAGCGACTAGGGATATGCTCACATGGTGAACGACCTTTATAAGTCCTCTCGACTTATAAGGAGAAAACACTCTTGTAAGATCCTTACGACTTATAATAGAACACACACTTAGGAATCCTCACGATTCCTAAAGAGAAAACGCACCTACGAGATCTTCACGATTCGTAGGGAGAAACACTTTTATGAGACCCTTATGGCTCATGAAGTCAAAAGCCTTAGTGGACGGGATCCTAACCCTGTTCGCTAAGCCACCTTTGTTCGACATCGACAGAGGAAAATGATGATTCGCTCCTGGTAATATCCCAGTGGTAGCGATACTGATGCCTAAATCGGTATCAAATTCCAAGTACTTTCATGGCAAATGATGATTCGCTCCTGGCAATATTCCAGTCGTAGCGATGCTGATGCTAAGATTGGCATCAGATTCCAAGTTCCACACTCACGATAAAAAAAATCAGTGAGCCAAAAATGCATATGAAATAGCCGAAATGATAGAGCAGCTTGCAAATAAAAATCAGCAAGTAAAAATGTATGCATACAAAAACAGCCGAAATGATTGGGCAACTCGCAATAAAAAGCAGCGAGTAAAAAAAAGCCGAAATGATTGGGCACCGCGAAAAATAGCCGAAATGATTGGGCAATCGCAACCTTCGTGATATAAAAGCTGAAATGATAGAGCATCGCGGAAATAAAATAATAATATAAAAAAAAAGTGAATGAAACTTTTTGCCCTACAGGCGATATCACAGCGATCCCTGTATACAATCTAGGGGCACAAACAAAGAGGAAACCATACCTTCCCAACAGGCTCCATCAGAAAGCGAAGCCAAATCTCAATGGTTCATAGACAACCTAGAGACAACCTCGATATTTGTCACAATATTGCGAACACAATGTCAACAAACAAAGCAAAGGAAGATCCCTAACTTCGTGGTCTCGACGTCAATATCGACAATTTAGAGATCACCAACGGCGTTTCTCCTCACTCCAACCAGATGCAGATGTGACGTCAACAACCGACCTCAGAGTCGCAACGAAACGGAGCCATGGCAAAGTCCCTAGTTCCAAATCTCAATGGCTACATCCACAGCCTGGAGACCAACAACGGTGTGCCTCCTCATTCCAGCAGGACACAGATGTTACACCATCAAACGGAGCCACGGCATAGTCCTTAGTTCCAAATCTCGACGGTTCACAGACAACCTAAAGACCATCTCAGCATTCATTTCGATACAGCAGACGAGATGTCAATGACGGCGTTCCTCCGCAGTCCAGCTGGATGCAGATGCAGCGTCAACAAAAGACCTCATAGTCGAAACAAAGTGGAGTGACGGCAAAATCCCAGCTCCATCTCAGCATTCGTCTCGATACAGCAGACGAGATGTCAACGGCGGCGTTCTTTCGCGGTCCATCAGGATGCAGATGCAACGTGAACGAAAGACCCCATGGTCGAAACAAAGTGGAGTGACGGCAAAATCCTAGCTCCACCTCAGCATTTGTCTCGTTACAGCAGACGAGATGTCAACGACGGTGTTCCTCCGCAGTCCAACAGGATGCAGATACAACGTCAACAAAAGACCCCATGATCGAAACAATGCGGAGTGACGGAAAAATCCCAACTCCACCTCAGCATTCGTCTCGTTACAGAAGACGAGATGTCAACAACGGCGTTCCTTCACAGCCCAGCAGGATGTAGATGCAACGTCAACAAAAGACCTCATGGTCGAAACAAAGCGAAGCGACTGCAAATCCCAGCTTCACCTCATCATTCGTCTTGATACAGCAGACGAGATATCAACGACGACGTTCTTTCGCAGTCCAGCAGGATACGGATACAACGCCGACAAAAGACCTCACGGTCAAAACAAAGCAGAGTGACGGTAAAATCCCGGTCACCACCTCGACATTCGTCTCGATACACCAGACGAGATGTCACTACAGCGTTCTTCCTCCAACAGGGTTCAGACGCGACAATCAAACAACGGAGCCACGGCAAAATCCCTAGTTCCAAACCTCGACGGTTCACCAGCAACCTAGAGACAACCACGACATTCGTCTCAATACAGCAGACGCAATGCAAGCAAATGAAGCAAAAGGCCAAATTCCTAGCTTCAGGGTCTTGACGGCAAGTCATATAAAGCCTGAAAGACAATCGGAGATCATCTCGCACCAGCACGGAGTGGTCACCACCTCGACGATCGTCTCGATACAGCAGATGAAATGCTACCCCAGCGTTCTTCCCCCAGCAGGATTCGGACGCGCCAAAGCAAATGAAGCAAAAGGCCAAATTCCTAGCTTCAGGGTCTTGACGGCAAGTCATATAAAGCCTGAAAGACAATCGGAGATCATCTCGCACCAGTGCAGAGTGGTCACAACCACGACATTCGTCTCAATACAGCAGACGCAATGCAAGCAAACGAAGCAAAGGCCAAATTTCTAGCTTCAGGGTCTTAACGGCAAGTCATATAAAGCCTGAAAGACAATCGGAGATTATCTCGCACCAGTGCGGAGTGGTCACCACCTCGACGTTCGTCTCGACACAGCAGACGCAACATCACCAAAAGGAGTCACGGCAAAATCCCTAGTTCCAAATCTCGACGGTTCACCAGCAACCTAGAGACAACCGCAACATTCGTCTCAATACAGCAGACGCAATACCAGCAAACGAAGCGAAGGACAAATTCCTAGGTTCAGGGTCTTAACGGCAAGTCATATAAAGCATGAAAGACAATTGGAGATCATCTCACCATAGTACAGAGCGGTCACCACCTCGACGTTCGTCTCGACACAGCAGACGCAACATCACCAAACGGAGCCACGGCAAAATCCCTAGTTCCAAACCTCGACGGTTCACCAACAACCTAGAGACAACCGCAACATTCGTCTCAATACAGCAGACGCAATGTCAGCAAACGAAGCGAAGGCCAAATTCCTAGCTTCAGGGTCTTAACGGCAAGTCATATAAAGTCTGAAAGACAATTGGAGATCATCTCGCCACAGTGCAGAGCGGTCACCACCTCGACGTTCGTCTCGACACAGCAGACGCAACATCACCAAACGGAGCCACGGCAAAATCCCTAGTTCCAAACCTCAACGTTTCACCAGCAACCTAGAGACAACCGCGACATTCGTCTCGATACAGCAGACGCGATGCCAGCAAACGAAGCAAAGGCCAAATTCCTAGCTTCAGGTCTTAACGGCAAGTCATATAAAGCCTGAAAGACTATCGGAGATCATCCCTCACCAGCACGGAGTGGTTATGACTCATCGGGCCTCTCCAAAATGAGCCTAATCTCAAGTAAAAAGCGGCATGGCAAAATTCCTAACGCTTACTCTTCCAACGGTCAAACTGCCTAGGAGGATTGCTTGAAGATGTCTTGTCCAGCCCCAGAAGGGATCGGAGACACGACAATCGCAAGGCTACTCGAACAGCAAAACTGCCTATCGAGAAATACATCAACCGATGCGGCGGTACGACGGACAAAACCCTAAGTATCACAGACCCTAACGGACCTCTATCGTAAAGAGCGGAGGTTAACTGTGACGTTAGGATATTCTTGCGAGAAATGCTCGATTCGTCTCGACTCGTGAGGAAATTAGTGTCTTTGCGAGAAATGCTCGATTCGTCTCGACTCGTGAGGAAAAGCCTTAGGCAGCGGGGATTAAAAAACCTATTTCCTAAGCATTGGGACCCAGCAAGTCGATCCAAAATGGTCTCTTGCATACTATCCACGGGTCACACTCTCCAAAGTCGAATCTCGACAAAGAGGGAAACAACCGCTTACGGGTCCTCTCGACTCGTAAGAGGGAAAATTCTCTTATAAGATCCTTACGACTTATAAGAGAAAACACACTTAGGAGTCCTCATGACCCCTAAGGAGAAAATACACCTACGAGATCCTCTCGATCCGTAGGGAGAAAAGTCTTTGTGAGACCCTCACGGCTCATAAAGTTGAAAAGTCTTAGGCTACAAGGACCCTAAACTTGTCTCCTAAGCCCTCAATTCCATGGCTACTCATAACATTGCACTACTTCACCCACGTATATATTTACATAGGCAAATTAGTCGGGGGCATTTGTTCCCGCCAAAAATTTCTGCGCAGAAGAGTCCAAGGTATCAAATGGCAGCGATACGCTTAAGGAAATGCGAACCAGAATCTTCCGGCCTGTATTTTGATAAACTCCCGAAAGAGAAAATATTAAATTATGATGGTATTGGAAGCATCTCGAAAAACCTTTCGATTTGATATATTATGGGCTTCATAATTCATCCGGGGTCAAAAGTTATGAGCAAATATGCTATGCACTGTTCTCTGATTAAAAATCAGGAATTACCTCAATGAGGTGTCACGTGCTCACACGTGACCAATGGTCACGTGTTGACACGTGATAGTTAAAATAGAAATAAAAACAAATGGCTAAAGGAAATAGCTCAATGAGGTATCACGTGCTCACACGTGACCAATGGTCACGTGTTGACACGTGATGGTTAAAACTGAAGCGTAAATAAACGCTGAGAAAAGGACTCAATTGGGGGTCACGTGCTCACACGTGACCAACGGTCACGTGTCAGCACGTGACTGGCTCCGAAAGCCTCACAGTTAATAGAATTAAAATTCTAAAAGCTTCTAAATCTTTCCAAATGGAAAAGGATTATGGGGACCGTTGGATTAAAGATCTAAGGGTGATTAAAAATCACCAATTTATGGAAAAAATCTTAGACAAGGAAAGATTTCCCATAAATCTCACCGAAAATAACAAACAGAATATCTTTGGATTTAAAATCCAACGGTGAATAAAATTCACCGAATGATCTAAAGGATCATATTAATGATGAAAACAAATCAAATCTTTCAATGAAAAATTTGCTAAACAAATTGATTCTTTTCCTCCTCCTATAAATAGGAGCCAAGAGAAGAGAAGGGGATATAGAGTTTTGGATATAGAATTTTGGCATCTTGAAAATTCAGAGAGAAAAGAAAGGAGAATTTAATTCTCAAGAGAGAAGAAAAGAGAGGAGAATTTAATTTTCAACAAAAGAAAACCCTGGGTGAGAAAAGAAAGGGAATCAAAACTTCAAACAGAGAATTTAATTCTCAAAATATAAGAGTTTAACTCTTCTACATAAAAGAACTTAGTTCTTCCTCTGATTGAAGATCTGCACAGAGCACATCTCCCCATAAGCTGAGAATTTAATTCTCATCGGGTTGAGATCCTGCCATGCAGATCCAAAATTTAGAGGGGGAATTAAGTTTAGAGAATTTAATTCTCCCAAAACAAAACTAGGGTTTAACCCTATATGAGAATTTAATTCTCCCAAAACAAAACTAGGGTTTAACCCTATATGAGAATTCAATTCTCCTAAAATTATAGGAATTTAATTCTTTCGAGATGGACAGAACTAGGGTTTAATCCTATATAAGAATTTAATTCTTTTACATATATGGCAATTTAATTTCTCTAAAAGAAATTAGGGTTTAACCCTACATAAGAATTTAATTCTTTCACAATAGGAATTTAATTCCCCCAAAACAAAATTAGGGTTTAACCCTACAGAGAATTTAATTCTTAAAAAAAGAGACTTGAAAGATCTCCATGCATGCAAAAGACCAAGGTCGCGTGTCCCCACGTGACCCCTGAAAAGATCCCCACAAATGAGAAGGAAAGAGCTCTGAGGCAACGCCTCACGTGCTCCATGTGATCCCCGAAACACAGAAAGAAAAAGCAAAGGAAATGAAGGCTTTGGGCGCTCTCACGTGTCCCCACGTGACCCCTCAGCAAATGCTTTAACAAGTGGCGCACATACCTCCATCACGTGCCAACACGTGATGCTCGAAAATAAAATAAAAAGTGTTTAACACTTAATCGCAGAACGGATCTGGTCCCACCTTTGGGCGCTCTCACGTGTCCACACATGACCCCTCTTTTTTTAGTGTTTAACACTAATTTGGGGATTATATTTCCAGTGTTTAACACTGATTGTTTCTAGTGTTTAACACTAAATTGAAGATTATATTTCCAGTGTTTAACACTGATTGTCTTTTAGTGTTTAACACTAATTTGAGAGTTCTACCTCCAGTGTTTAACACTGTTGTTCTTTAGTGTTTAACACTACTTTTAGCCAAATTGGCTAGTTCTCCAGAGGCAAAAGTCCTTCCTCCAAATGAATCTCAAAATTGAGAAAATCAAAGACAAAATGTTGTCAGAGCCCCCAAACCTCTGTTTAGCACTGCTGAATGATGAGGGGCTGAGCCCAGACAAATGTTTAATGGCCCAAAGGGCCAATATTTCAAACATAATTGGCCTTAGCCCAAACTGGCCATAAGTCCTCAAATCATCTTGAACTGAGCGCATCTGCTCTTTCAACCAACTCATTGGTTCAAGGGTACATCTCTGAACTTCTCTGATATTTGTCGTTGTAATCCTTCAACGTCTTCAGAGAGGTGATGAATCCCGAGAGCCATACATTCCATCGACCACCATGTCCTTTAACTGGCAATGGACCACCATGTCCTTAAACTGGCAATGGACCACCATGTCCCTAACTTGGCAATGGACCACTATGTCCCTAAACTAGAACAATAGAGCCCCCAAATGCTCTTTTGTCGGATCTAAATGATCCCGTTAAGTTGATCTTAGTCTCAAATTAGACTAACGTATACTTAACAAACGTTTAAGTTGATCTTAGCCTCAAATATGGCTAACGTATCCTTAAACCAAAACCTTCAAACAGACTTTAGTCCTAAATTGGACTATAGATCTCCCAACCAACTTTGGTTCGAGGGTACATTTTTGAACTCCTCTGATATATGTCGTTGTAATCCTTCAACGTCGTCAGAGAGGTGACGGGTTTCCACGGCCATACATTCAATGGACCACCATGTCCCTAAACTGGCAATCGACTGCAATGTCTCTAAACTAAACAATAGAGCCCAAATGCTCTCTTGTTGGATCTAAACGATCCCGTTAAGTCGATCTTAGTCTTAAATTGGACTAACGTATCCTTAACAAACGTTTAAGTCGATCTTAGTCCAAAAATGAGACTAACGTATCCTTAAACCAAAACCCCAAACCCAAATCTAAGAAAATACGGATTTGGACTAATCCACGTCCTACGGGCGACAACATAAATTAGTCTCCGTATACAATCCACGGGCAACCACAAACAAAACAAACACCCATGACACGAAGTGACCAGCTGGAGAAGAAGAAAGTTGTTACCGCGATGCCGTAGCGTAATTAACTGCAGGGGCTTGCGCCTGCAGGGAAGAGTGCCCCCACAATCAAAAAACCCCTCGAACGAGGGGGAATTTGACGAAGTCTGCTATATCGGACGCATCCGTTTAAACCTTCGATAAACGGTGCCATAAATCAATTTGGAATCTTTGGAGAGGTGGACGGATAGCACCAATTAGCATCTGCCCCGAATCTCAGGCAGGACGTCCGCCGCGTCTCTATCGCGTCTTTCGGAGGGGAACAGTCATGAACCTGACATCAGTATGACTTATCGGGTTATTAGGGGTCTGACGATTTCCACTCCCTAGACCTATTATGCGACACTCTCAAACGAAGAGACCGAACTATACGGAGATTGTCACTTATCAGCTCAGTAGGGTACGGACGGACTTGATTGTCGACCTCACTTTCAACATATACCTTGATAGCCGTTACGTACGGCTAGTGCCACTGACGTACTTATGGTTATGGATTTTATCCAGTAACTCACTGCTAGCGTATTGTCGAGTCTTTAGTGTCTCACGCAGAGGGTTTTCCTAGTTCAGGCGAAATGATGTAAAGGCCGTATGTTGATACGTGTAGGAGTCCGATTAAATACGTGTACTGGATACACGAACTTTAATTGGACGTTTGATAATACTAGCCGGCTTATGTTTAAGCCGGGTTATTAAATTAAGTATTGATTTTATAATATTCATGTGTGTGTGTGTATTCTAGTATTATATTCACTTTCTATTTTCTCTCTCTTGACTATTCGTATTTTTATACGGATACACGTATAGATATTCGATACATATACCGGGGTTGTATTTTGTATTTATAGAAAATACTTCTAGAAGGAGGACACCTCATTTAGGGGATTTTCTTTTTAGAAAATGATAAATGAGGTGGAGGGGTGAGGTGTAAAGAGAGTAGGTGAAAGGAATGGGCATGGAATTTTTTATTGAAAATTCATTTGTCAAAGTTATTCTTCCATGCTTGATTCTCTCTCCTCCATTCTCATTCTCACTTGCACACTCTCTCCCTCTTCTCCTTCGCCTTCTTCTTCATCTTGAGTTGGATGCTCTCTTGAGCTTGGAAAATTGAGAGAAAATGATAGTGTAAAATTCCTACATCCCTAACACTCTATCCCTAGCAAGTTTAGATAGTTAGTTGCTTCCTCAAAATTCACTTTGGAGTGAAGCTGAAGTTTGGATTGGTTTCCCTTCGGTAGATCATCATCGGCAAGGGCGATCAGCTCTCAAGCTCATTCCCGACGGTTTAAGAGCCTAGAAAGGGTCTTCTACGATTAGGTGGACATGCTACAAAGGTTGTATGTTCTTAACCTAGTAGTTTAGCTCTCTTGTGTTTGCTAGTTTAGTGTTTGGATCGATTTCTAAGGTTTTTAACTTTTAGTGCTTGCTTAAAAGTCATGCTTTTCGCTTCCGCTTAGGTCTCGAGTCTAGTGGCGCGAGCACTAGGAGCTTACAAATTTATCATGAAATAATAGGTTTTCGGATATCTCAAAAGATGTCCGCAGATTCATGGATTGAATCTGCCAGCCCAGACACATGTTAGTAAAACGGCCATAACTCTCATCCGAGAGCACCAAATCGCGATCCGTTCGAGGCTTGTGAAAGCTAACTCATTGAGTTTCGAAACAAGACCATGCATGGATATGAAAACTTTAAAACTTATGTCTTTAACTTAAATTTAAACATAGAGTAAAATTCTATGTTCATTTCAAAACCAATTTGAACATAACATGTATAGTGATGGAGCTCTGGATCTCCTTCAGATGTTACCTTCCGTTGATCTGTAACGAGTGGTGACGAGTGGCTGAGATTGGATCTGAGGGTTTCCCCTTTGTGCGTGTAGGTCTTAATGGGCTTGAAGTGGATGAAGCCGAGCTACCTGCAAGGAAGTCCCGGAGTGGTTGTGCCACCGAGGACCTTCCGACGATCAAGTTAAACGGGCTAAATGGACAGAGTAGCGGCCTATTGGGGGTAAAGTTGCCTTACCTGAGTCGTCTGAGAGAGGGGATTATATAGTGGCAACCATGGGCTGGTGGGCGCGAGATTCACGCCGGCCCTTATGCCCCTGGCGTTACGCCTGCATGAAAGACGGGATCTCCCATTAATGACGAGATATGCTCGTTAATGGGGGATCGTGATGGCGTGGAACGCGGGATCGTGGGAGGCGGATATCTCGCGTCTGGCGAGATTCGCGGAGCCATGGCGGAAACACCTGTGATTTGTGTTGTGGGTCGGTCGATGAGACCGAGGAAGCTAAGCCCGGTGGGAGGCTCGGAGGTGAGTGGAAGGCCGAGCAGGCTTGGTTCCTCGATAGCTCGGAAGCGAGCTGGGAGGGCCGAGGAGGCCCATCGTGCAGGAGGCTCGGAGGCGAGCCAACGGTTGTGTATAAGGCGGGCATGGGAGTGGTATAGACGGCCACTGAAGGTCGGAAACATCCTCGGGTCGAAGGCCTGGGGCATGCTTCCAAGGTACCGTTGTCGCTCCCTTCCCATGAGCCATGGGACACGTCAGTCGCCACGTGTCGTGATCTTAGGAAATACCACTTCTGAGCATCATCATTAGCCCCCCACTCTCGTTTCGACCTATTTATAGGCCAGGTCGAGAGTAGACTATACGGAGAATCTTCTGCTTGGTTTGGCACCGAGAACATGATGTCCATTGCCCAGGAACGAATAGAGGCGTCATTTCGTCTGTTAGGGCTGGCTATCGACCGAACTCGAGCTCTCCTATTTTTTGCTTACTTGAGCCATGTTAGGAGCTTGCCTTCTTCGGGGGCAGAGGCTTGCTAGCTGGTTCAATGTGAGGCTTAGGGATCCACCATTGAGACTGAGCATGAAGATGTCTGGCGGCTTCGTGACGAGGGCCTTGATCCATCTCTTTGTAGGGCAGGAAGCTGCCAGGAGTGGACGGACCGAGCAGGAGAATGCCCGGTCACCTTTTGAGGAGGGCTTTCGATCCTTGGCGTCGAGAGGCAGGTAGCTGCCCGCCAGGATGAACCGAGCAGGGTAGCTGCTCGGTTACCTCTTGGTGAGGGCTTTGGTCCTTGGTGTCGGTGGGTAGTGAACTACCAGCCATGGATGTACCGAGCAAGGAAGATGCTCGGTGGCCTCTTGATGAGGGCTTTGATCCTTGGCGTCGTTGGGTAAGAGATTACCAGCCAAGGATGGACCAAGCAGGGAAGCTGCTCGGTGGCCACTTGATGAGGGCTTTCATCCTTGGTGTCGTTGGGTAAGAGATTACCAGCCAAGGATGGACCGAGTAGGGTAGCTGCTCGGTTGCCTCTTGATGAGGGCTTTGATCCTTGGCGTCATTGGGTAAGAGATTACCAGCCAAGTATGGACCGATCAGGGAAGCTGCTCGGTGGCCTCATGATGAGGGATTTGATCCTTGGCGTCGTGGGGTAAGAGATTACCAGCCAAGGATGGGCTGAGCAGGGAAGCTGCTTGGTGGCCTGTTGATGAGGGCTTTGATCCCTGGCGTCGTTGGGTAAGAGATTACCAGCCAAGGATGGACCGAGCAGGGAAGCTGCTCGGTGGCCTCTTGATGAGGGCTTTGATCCTTGGCGTCGTTGGGTAAGAGATTACCAGCCAGGGATGGACCGAGCAGGGAAGCTGCTCGGTGGCCTCTTGATGAGGGCTTTGATCATTGGCGTCGTGGGGTAAGAGATTACCTGCCAAGGAAGGATCGAGCAAGGAAGCTGCTCGGTGGCCTCTTGATGAGGGCTTTGGTCCTTGGCGTCGGTGGGTAGTGAACTACCAGCCATGGATGGACCGAGAAAGGAAGCTGTTCGGTGGCCTTTTGGTGAGGGCTTTGATCCTTGGCGTCGTTGGGTAAGATATTACCAGCCAAGGATGGACCGAGCAGGGAAGCTGCTTGGTGGCCTCTTGATGAGGGCTTTGATCCTTGGCGTCGTTGGGTAAGAGATTACAGGCCAAGGATGGACCGAGCAGGAAAGTTGCTCGGTGGCCTCTTGATGAAGACTTTGATCCTTGGCGTCGTTGGGTAAGAGATTATCAGCCAAGGATGGACCGAGTAGGGAAGCTGCTCGGTGGCCTCTTGATGAGGGCTTTGATCCTTGGCGTCGTTGGGTAAGAGATTACCAGCCAAGTATGGACTGATCAGGGAAGCTGCTCGGTGGCCTCTTGATGAGGGATTTGATCCTTGGCGTCGTGGGGTAAGAGATTACCAGCCAAGGATGGGCCGACCAGGGAAGCTGCTTGGTAGCCTGTTGATGAGGGCTTTGATCCTTGGCGACGTTGGGTAAGAGATTACCAGCCAAGAATGGATCGAGCAGGGAAGCTGCTCGGTGGCCTCTTGATGAGGGCTTTGATCCTTAGCGTCGTTGGGTAAGAGATTACCAGCCAGGGATGGACCGAGCAGGGAAGCTGCTCGGTGGCCTCTTGATGAGGGCTTTGATCATTGGCGTCGTGGGGTAAGAGATTACCAGCCAAGGATGGATCGAGCAAGGAAGCTGCTCGGTGGCCTCTTGATGAGGGCTTTGGTCCTTGGCGTCGGTGGGTAGTAAACTACCAGCCATGGATGGACCGAGAAAGGAAGCTGTTCGGTGGCCTCTTGATGAGGGCTTTGATCCTTGGCGTCGTTGGGTAAGAGATTACCAACCAAGGATGGACCGAGCAGGGAAGCTGCTCGGTGGCCTCTTGATGAGGCTTTGATCCTTGGCGTCGTTGGGTAAGAGATTACTGGCCAAGGATGGACCGAGCAGGAAAGCTGCTCGGTGGCCTCTTGATGAGGACTTTGATCCTTGGCGTCGTTGGGTAAGAGATTACCAGCCAAGGATGGACCGAGCAGGGAAGCTGCTCGGTGTCCTCTTGATGAGGGTTTTGATCCTTGGCGTCGTTGGGTAAGAGATTACCAGCCAAGGATGGACCGAGCAGGGAAGCTGCTCGGTGGCCTCTTGATGAGGGCTTTGATCCTTGGCGTTGTTGGGTAAGAGATTACCAGCTAAGGACGGACCGAGCATGGAAGCTGCTCGGTGGCCTCTTGATGAGGGCTTTGATCCTAGGCGTCGTGGGGTAAGAGATTACCAGTCAAGGATGGACCGAGCAGGGAAGCTGCTCAGTGGCCTCTTGATGAGGGCTTTGATCCTAGGCATCGTGGGGTAAGAGGTTACCAGCCAAGGATGGACCGAGCAGGGAAGCTGCTCAGTGGCCTCTTGATAAGGGCTTTGATTCTTGGCGTCATTGGGTAAGAGATTACCAGCCAAGGATGGACCGAGCAGGGAAGCTACTCAGTGGCCTCTTGATGAAGGCTTTGATCCTTGGCGTCGTTGGGTAAGAGATTACCAGCCAAGGATTGACTGAGCAGGGAAGCTGCACGGCTTTGTGGGGTTTTGTCCGACCTTCCCTGGTGTGTGAACATCGGGAAGGGTGACCGTTACCGCACCGACACGTGGCGGAAATCCTCTATTTCTTGAAGAACCTCTCGCCTTTTACCTCCTCCAACAGTTCCATCTAGGAGACGTTGAGCGTGGTGTACTCCTGAAACTTCGGGGAGTAGGTGTTTCCCCAATTAGAGCAAAGCTCTGTTCAGAATTCAAAATTTGAATTAAAGCTGCGCTATTATAAAAGCGCTGCGCTA
Organism: Agapanthus africanus; assembly: GCA_030015575.1. Classification (NCBI taxonomy): domain Eukaryota; kingdom Viridiplantae; phylum Streptophyta; class Magnoliopsida; order Asparagales; family Amaryllidaceae; genus Agapanthus; species Agapanthus africanus. Next base: position 722,011,001 of record CM057337.1, read on the forward strand.
CAACTGGCGCACCCCGTGCAAAGCGCATAGGCGCTAGCACTAAATGCGCTGCGCTCTAAGTAGCGCATCACGTGCAAAGCACGTGTGCACTAGCGCTAAGAGCGCTGTGCTCCAAGTGGCGCACCATGGGCAGAGCGCATAAGCGCTAGCGCTGAAACTAAAAACTCCGCACCGTTAGATCAAAGATCTAATAATAATGATAAATCATTAATTAACCATAATTAAATTCTGTTAAGGAAAGATTTCTCAAAATCTTTCTAAACAACAAAATTGTGCTCTGTAAATCAGAGCACCGTTGGATCAACGATCCAATGGTAAATAAAAATTACCAAAGACAGAATAAATTCTGCATGGAAATATTTCCCAATCTTGGTAAAAAAACAAGAAGATTATCTTCTGTAAACCAAAAGACCTTGGATCAAAGATCCAACGATGGGAAATTCCCCAAATCAATTGGAGAAAAGATCTCCTTAACTGATTGAACAAACCATCTTGCCCTATATAAAGGCCTCCAGACTTCAAGTCTAAAAAAAGAGGAACCCCCCCATAAACTTTGAGAAAATCTCAAGAAGAAGAAGAAGCTCTCGGCAAAAGAAGACAATTCTTTTTCAAGGTAAAAAGAATAGAAAGACGAAATCGTCTCAATATAAACAGAAGTATTTATTTCTTTCACAGATCATAGATCTATAAAACAAAGTTGTCTTTCACAAAAGATATTATGAACATCTCATTATAAAGGGAGGGAGAATTATTCAATTCTCTTAGGATCACAGATCTATAAAGGCAAAGCATTTTATCAAAAAGAGATTGAAATATCTCCTATGAACTAAGAACTTTATTCTTAGAATCTTAAGACAAAGTCTCTTATCAAAGAACAGATAATCTGCAGAGCGCAAATTTAATCTAAGAAGAGCCTTAGCGCTCATAATCTAATAAGAGCCTTAGCGCTCCTAATTCAAAAGTGCCTTAGTGCTCTTCATCTAGTCGCACGCCCCGCTTCCCATTATACGGCGAAGGGGATGCGACTGGCCCGCTACGTATATACTCAGAAGTACATACGCTAAGCGTATCTAAGCAATATTAAAGTAAATACACAAGAGACAAGATATAAAAACAGCAACTTTTATTTATTAACATTCTTTTGTACAATGCATGAAAAGGAAATACAACTGAAATGAAATGATGCCTAAACAATGGCATAACAAGAAATGAAAAGTACTGAATGGAAAATGTACAATGAAACTAGAGCTCTGGTTCTTCGGCAAACTGCTCCAAGTCTTCTGCAGATGGCTCGATCTCTGCCGAGTCTAAACCACCTGACGACATTCAAAGAAGAAAGAAATAGAATGTCGTCAGCGAACAGGTCGCTCGGTAAGTCCCAAAGATAAGGGAGAAGTAGAAAAGAAGAAAGAGAGAGAGAGAGTGGCTTTTAATGTTGTATTATATTGTTGTAATGTTGTATTAACGTTGTTGTTTTTAGCTTGGTACAGAAGAATGCCAGTGTATACGAGAGGGGTCTCAGTATGTTAGAGACCAGGGCAAATGGAAGTACAAGACTCCGTTATACAACCCGGAACAACAGCAATTGGATTCATGTTAGGTGTCTTAATCTTACCGTCTCGTGCCATCTTTAACACCTTCTATACCAATCTACCCCTTAAACCCCGTAGTGTTTTATTTGTATTGTTTTGTACTGTAAATTATATTGAATGTATAATTGAAAGACTGACCGAAACCATGGTATCAGTAAATGGATGTAACCATAGAGTCATGTAAATAGAATAACTGGAGAACCATGTAAGTGGAATATATCCATGGTTCGGTTCGGTCAAGTTGTATAGATTGATAATTGGATTCATGGATTCATGTGTTTCTATTGAACTGGAATATTGTAGATTGTAGATTGACCTGAATCATATTCAAGTCAGATTAATCAGACTCAAACCCGAGTCAGACAATTAGAAATGTAAGTCGAAATCTTGATTATTTCTTAAACCTATAATTGCTAGGGTCCTTAGGGTAATTTATAAACTTGAGGGGGTTTTATGTAAAATATAATTTTATATACTTTTCAAAATACACCTCAAGTATTCGTTATTCGTCTTTAGAGTTGTAATGAAGGTGGATTTTATATTGTGATATTTCTAGTGAAAATATCCTAATTTCATAAATAAAGGTATTTATTTGTAAAGTTGATTTATTTGGAATTCATAGTATTTTAGTGTAAAATTTATTCTTGTGATTTTTAGAAAAAAGTGGAATATTTATATCATAATAAAATAGGTATTTTAATAATAAATATACATATATTTATACAAAAATAATTTTAATAAATATTTTATATTCTAAAAAAATCTCATTTTCTTAAGATATCGTATTTTAAATCTTTCGAGAACGAATGCTCCTTGCGGAGGTTTGAATCTCGCACTACTAAGTCCGAGGATGTGCGATAAACCGCACCATCCCGAACGGGTTCCCCAAAGTGGGTTATAGCGGCGCTTTGCAAAGATCGTAAATACTAAATGCTTTAGAAAACGGTTTTATGAAGTAAATGGTATTTATTTGTAAAGGTGTATATTTTCCGTATTGTATGTTCTAAATTCTCCTAAGTCAACTAGTCTATTCCTAACTGGTCCAGACGACAAGTTGTGAGATGCCTCAAATCGCTTTTTCACCGCCAATTGTGGCTAGGTAAGTACAACTGAGGAAAGGAGGAATCCGCTCACGAATCACCGTGAGTCGGGCCTTTTAAAGTTACCTTTCTCACTTGCCTAGCCTAGACACTACAAAGTCAGGTTTAGATAAACGATCGATGTCCATAATTTATCGTATTTTTCTAATAAGAGGTATTTATTTAAAAGTGTATCAAAGCTAAAACTTTTTGTAATGGTTTTATTAAGAATATGGTATTTAAATGAAAATATTGTTTTATCGTATTCTAAGTTTTGATGATATCGTTTAGGATTGTATATGCGTGTGTGTGGAGGTAGGTCATTACCTTGTGTTTTACTTTAAATGTATAGCAAAGTTAAGGGGATTAAATGTGAAATTGAAATCTTGTGGTATTTAAGTGAAAAATACGATAATTTGAGAACGCTATCATTTCATATGATGAAACTTGTTCAAATTATTTGTTAAATGTTTAATAGTCAACATAAAAATATTTATGCATGAATGTATTGGTGAGAAGTGAAATTTTATAGAAAACCAAATCGAAAATCGGATTTGTTTCGATTCTGTCGGGTTTTGTAATTTCGTATTTTAGAGAATAAGAAAGAGGGATAGAATGGGACTTATGGGTTTCGATTAAGCAAAGGAGTGAGGGGGGACTAAAGAGGTTGCCGAGGTGTTGCTTCGTCGCCGGTAGTTCCTAAGACATTCGCCGGAAGTTCCGCCGGAATTTCGTCGGAGCTTCGCCTTGAGCTTGTTTTCAAAGTACACAATCTTTGGAAAATTTTTGAGAGAGTGGGCTCAGGATTTTGGGGTGAGAGGGTAGTATGTAGGATTGGTATTTATAGGGTTAGGCTAGAATTAGGGTAGATGAAAAGTTTAAAATAAAAATGTGATAAAATATAATAAAAATGTATTAAAAGTGGAGTAATTAGGGTTTTTAAAGAGTTCTGGAAATTGTCTGAGGCTGAAATTTTGCAGGTGCATAGGGAATATGAAAAGACACAACTTTCATGTTGGGGTCGTCGCCGGAATCGGCCGACTCGGCCGTGACTCGGTCTGAGGACCGAGTCAGACCGAGTCAAGGCCGATTTGGCCGATTCCCGGCCAAGTCAGGCGGCCGGGATCCCCCTGACGGTTCATCTAACTCCTGGAAATATTACATCTTTGGGTGTAGTGGGGTTTTTATGAGATATGCACGTGTAAACTCTTGGTATTCTAAAGGTTTTAAAAAAATCAATATTAAAAATAATGTGGGTTATGGGATTTGAACTCTGGTGGCATGGTTCAGCAGTATAAGGTATTACCAATGAGCGACAAGCTCCTTCTTGTAATTATGGAGCTAATTAATTACTTAAAGTAATAACAGTAAATGTAAATACCCCAAGTATACATTAATTTTAAAGCAAATTTTTGTACACTAAAAATAGAGTTGTTACATTCGTTTAACTTGTAATTAAAAACCAAAATAATTACTTATAACTTGTGCTCAGGCTAAAATACCCCTTTATGGATTTTTTGAAATTTTTTTGTAAAAACTTGTATTGGAAATTTGGGGTTGTTACGTTCTACCCTCCTTATAAAAATTTCGTCCTCGAAATTTGTAAAAGGAAAGTGTAACAGTTTCAAGGAAAGTCTGATGACTGGAGTATAGATGGTGTATAAAAATAACAGAGTGATACAAGGGTGAAAAAGGCTTACCGGTGTTAGCTTGACCTACAGTCTCGGCTTCTCATGTGAATGTCTGTCGCCGTGGTATATTCCTTCTAGCTGGAGGCACATTCTGCCTTTGGGGCCTGTTTCTCTGCCCTCTAAGCATGTCCCTCATTGCTTGTTGGAATTGGCGAGTAGGCTATGCAGGTGGTGGAGCAGGTAGTGCAGGACAAGTTGCAGGAGCCTGGATAGCTGGCCACTGCGGGTAGTTGGTAGGTGTGTAAGCTGAGTTGTATCTATATGGACATGTCTTAATTATGTGATTGGATGTGCCACAAATTAGACACAGGCCTTTTGCACGTCTACAGTCCTTCCAAAAGTGTCCCTTTCTATGGCAGTAGTGGCAAATTTCTTCAGTTCTCCTGGGTTCAAACGATGGCCTGGAAGGGGCTCCTCCTGCCATTTGATTGGCAGGGCATTTCAAACCGGCAGATTGAGGTCTGCCCCTCGCCTTTATTACTACCTCATAACTGCGGGAAGCTTCCAAAGCATCCTCATGAGTCAGAAATTTCCTTGTGGCTGGTGCAGCCTGAATTTCCGTGTCCAAAGCTTGTTGAAAGCGACGGGCTCTGATCTCGTCCGTCGGTATCAAGTGTGCCGCGAATCGGCTTAGCATGGTGAATTCAGCGTCGTACTCATCTACTGACTTGTCCCACATCGAACCTTGTTGTAGATGAATGAACAGCTGCTCCATGGCAAACCTGGCAGTCACAGGGAAGTACTTCGCGTCGAACTTCTCGTGAAAAGTCTTCCATTCAATAGATTATACAAGACAGCTTTCTTCCGCCTTCCACCAGTTGCGAGCATTGTCCGTGAGAGGCAGTTTCGCCACACGGACCCAAGTTATGTGTGACACTTGTGCTGCCGCCAGATCATCCTCTATACTTTGTGCCCATTATTCAGCTTCAAGTGGGCTTCCCTTTCCGGAGAACTGCTTGGGATGTAAAGCCCTGAATTGCTTTACCCCAGGTGCGTCAGTCTCGGGACGGTTCAGGAGTTGTTGCTGTCCCTCAAGAAGGCTGCGGATCGCCTCAAGTAGCACTGTTTGCTCGGTGGGTGGTGTAGGAACAGCAGGAATGATTGGTAGTGGAGGTGGAGGTGTGTTGTTGACGTTGGTGCTGGTGTTGTTCGGGGAATCCATAACCTTGAAAAAGATTTGGGTTAGGACAGATTCAAGTACATAAAATGATAAGATTCAAGGAATATGAAATTGTAAGATTCAAGGAACATGAATTGTAAAGAATGTTTTAGTTACTGGTTCTTGTGTTTTATATTCCTTAGGTTTGTTCACGCAGAAAAGAACTGCATAATAGGGTTTCATACAGCTCTGACCTGCATGGGCCACCAACAAAACCTGTCACGCCCCACTTCCTATTATACGGCGAAGGGGGCGTGACTGGCCCGCTACGTATATACTCAGAATTACATACGCTAAGCGTATCTAAGCAATATAAAAGTAAATACACAAGAGACAAGATATAAAAACAGCAACTTTTATTTATTAACATTCTTTTGTACAATGCATGAAAAGGAAATACAACTGAAATGAAACAATGCCTAAACAATGGCATAACAAGAAATGAAAAGTACCGAATGGAAAATGTACAATGAAACTAGAGCTCTGGTTCTTCGGAAAACTCTCCAAGTCTTCTGCAGATGGCTCGATCTCTGCCGGGTCCAAACCACCTGACGACATTAAAAGAAGAAAGAAATAGAATGTCGTCAGCGAACAGGTTGCTCGGTAAGTCCCAAAGATAAGGGAGAAGTAGAAAAGAAGAAAGAGAGAGAGTAGCTTTTAATGTTGTATTATATTGTTGTAATATTGTATTAACACTGTTGTTTGTAGCTTGGTACAGAAGAATGCCAGTGTATACGAGAGGGGTCTCAGTATGCTAGAGACCAGCGCAAATGGAAGTACAAGGCTCCGTTATACAACCCGGAACAACGACAATTGGATTCATGTTAGGTGTGTTAATCTTACCGTCTCGTGCCACCTTTAATACCTTCTGTACCAATCTACCCCTTAAACCCCGTAGTGTTTTATTTGTATTGTTTTGTACTGTAAATTGTATTGAATGTATAATTGAAAGACTGACCGAAACCATGATATCAGTAAACGGATGTAACCGTAGAGTCGTGTAAATGGAATAACAGGAGAACCATGTAAGTGGAATATATCCATGGTTCGGTTCAGTCAAGTTGTATAGACTGATAATTGAATTCATGGATTCATGTGTTTCTATTGAACTGGAATATTGTAGATTGTAGATTGACCTGAATCATATTCAAGTCAGATTAATCAGACTCAAACCCGAGTCAGATAATTAGAAATGTAAGTCGAAATCTTGATTATTTCTTAAACCTATAATTGCTAGGGTCCTTAGGGTAATTTATAAACTTGAGGGGGTTTGATGTAAAATATAATTTTATATACTTTTCAAAATACACCTCAAGTATTCGTTATTCGTCTTTAGAGTTATAATGAAGGTGGATTTTATATTGTGATATTTCTATTGAAAATATCCTAATTTCATAAATAAAGGTATTTATTTGTAAAGTTGATTTATTTGGAATTCATAGTATTTTAGTGTAAAATTTATTCTTGTGATTTTTAGAAAAAAGTGGAATATTTATATCATAATAAAATATGTATTTTAATGATAAATATACATATATTTATACAAAAATAATTTTAATAAATATTTTATATTCTAAAAAAATCTCATTTTCTTAAGATGTCGTATTTTAAATCTTTCGAGACCGAATGCTCCTTGCGGAGGTCTGAATCGCACTACTAAGCCCGAGAATGTGTGATAAACCGTACCATCCCGAACGGGTTCCCCAAAATGGGTTGTAGCGGCGCTTTGCAAAGATCGTAAATACTAAATGCTTTAGAAAACGGTTTTATGAAGTAAATGGTATTTATTTGTAAAGGTGTATATTTTCCGTATTGTATGTTCTAGATTCTCCTAAATCAACTAGTCCATTCCTAACTGGTCCAGACGACAAGTTATGAGATACCTCAAATCGTCGCTTCACCGCCAATTGTGGCCAGGTAAGTACAAGTGAGGAAAGGAGGGATCCACTCACGAATCACCGTGAGTTGGGCCTTTTAAAGTTTCCTTTCTCACTTGCCTAGCCTAGACACCACAAAATCAGGTTTAGATAAACGACCGATATCCACAACTTATCGTATTTTCCTAATAAGAGGTATTTATTTAAAAGTGTATCAAAGCTAAAACTTTTAGGAATGGTTTTATTAAGAATATGGTATTTAAATGAAAGTATTGTTTTATCGTATTCTAAGTTTTGATGATATCGTTTAGGGTTGTATATGCGTGTGTGTGGAGGTAGGTCATTACCTCGTATTCTACTTTAAATGTATAGCAAAGTTAAGGGGATTAAATATGAAATTGAAACATTGTAGTATTTAAGTGAAAAATACGATAATTTGATAACGCTATCATTTCATGTGATGAAACTTGTTCAAATTGTTTGTTAAATGTTTAATAGTCAACATAAAGATGTTTAAGTATGAATGTTTTGGTGAGAAGTGAAATTTTATAGAAAACCGAATCGGAAATCGGTTTTGTTCCGATTCCGTCGGGTTTTGTAATTTCGTATTTTAGAGAATAAGAAAGAGGAATAGAATGGGACTTACGGGTTTCGATTAAGCAAAGGAGTGAGGGGGGACTAAAGGGGTTGCCGAGGCATTGCTTCGTCGCCGGTAGTTCCTAAGACGTTCGCCGGAAGTTCCGCCGGAATTTCGTCGGAGCTTCGCCTTGAGCTTGTTTTCAAAGTACACGATCTTTGGAAAAATTTTGAGAGAGTGGGCTCAGGATTTTGGGGTGAGAGGGTAGTGTATAGGGTTGGTATTTATAGGGGGGACAATTCCAAGCTTTCCTCGCCGAAGAAAAGATGAAGTACGAGCTGGAAGAAGTGCACACAGCCGATATCACCTTCGGCGATGAAGATCTCCTCCTTGGGACATGCGAGCATAATCGTCCCCTTTATGTCTCCGGATACTGTCATGATATCAAGATAGGCAAAATCCTGGTTGACAATGGGTCTTTCGTCAATCTCCTCAACGTGAGAGTGTTGAAGGAAATCTGCATGAGCATTCAGCACCTCGCTCGTGATAAAATCACTATCTCCGGATTTGACTCCCAGTCATCACGGACGCTTGGGTTTGTAATATTGACATTAAGCTTTGGGCTGCTTGTCATGGACATTAAGTTTCATGTCATTGACGCCAAGACGTGCTACAATGCTTTGCTCGGCAGGCCTTGGTTACACGAGTACAACATTATCCTTTCTACACAATATCAGTGTATGAAGTATTTCAAGCATGGTCTCGAGTATACCGTAACCGGAAAGCTGAACCCATTCTCCGTGAGCGAAGTCCGAAAGTACGAAGATGCAAAATACTTCTTACCAGATTTTGAGGACACGGAAAGATGTCACAAACCAAAGAACAAAGACATCACTAGTATTCCGGTCTTCGGGAGTGATACCGAGGAGGAAGAAGAGATAGTTTATTTAGGGCCGCCCCAATGCAACAAGCCGGGACCGTCCATCCCTATGTTGATCTTTGGCAGCGACTCGGAAGATGAGGTCAATGCCGTATTCTCTGCCTGGCCATCGATACAAGCCTTCGCTGATGAAGATCAAAATTTGCAAGTCGCCATGGTTCCGCGGGAGCATTACAAAGATCTCGTCACACTTGAAACTTATAGTGTGCAGGAAGTGCAGACATTCTACGTTCCCCCCAGGAGAAATGATGAAAAGGCGATCCTCTTTTATCGATCCACGGAAACCAAAGTGGAGAAAGAAATTTGGCATGGTACGGATTCTACACTTGACAGGCTCCAGCCCATCCGTCTGCCCAGATATTATACAGACGGATTAAAAAGATTGTTGAGGCGCCAAGGCGTACCCCTTAAGCAAACTGCTCGGCAAGCATGGTTCTATAACAGGATCTGGAACGTTCCCGGAACTCAACGAAAGTTGCCCAATGGGAGAATGGAAACGATCGGGCTTGGATATGTTCGATCCAAGAAACGGGAGCTATTCCGCGATTGCTACGTCATACACGACTTTGATGAAGAAGGAGATGCTCTGTGGGAAGAGGCTAACCCTGAACCAGAACGAGCACCTGCCGTGAAAATGCCAAGTCCGTCGTTCGAAGAACAGATGGACAAGCTTATAAGGGAAGCAGGTCAAACGGTTCGAGACGATCATAATCGCGAAATGGCCATTTATGAGAAAGCCAGAACGCAGCGTCTCCTTCAGCAGCTTGCAAAAAATGAAAATGCTCTTCCTTGTCAACCCGTCATACAAAAGGCCCGACGCAAAGGCAAAAATAAATCAAAGAGCGGGAAAGGCGTTCGACAGCGACAAAGCGGGATCAAGAAGCCACGCGATCGGGAATCGAGCAATCCAGATTCGTCTCTTATAAAGAAGATGGGTCAAGCATATTCTTTTCCCCTGGACAAGACACGGAAGATACTTGATCTTGCCATAAAATATCAAATAATTACCCTCCCGGAGTCCAAGCACCCTGAGCAAGCAGGTGAAGTTAATCACCCAGATTATTGCTCCTATCACTAAGCAATAGGACATCCTCTCGAAGACTGCTTCACATTCAAAGACTGGGTAGAAGACCAGTATCAGTAAGGCATGTTCGCTCTATCCAGCAGCTGGAGGGTAACTCCGCCACAGAAGCATGAACCAAAAGCCGCGCCTGCAGCGAGAGTAGAACCAGATCAACATCGGTCTTGGAAGCGATCTCGTACTTGTCATATGATAATGTTGTCAGAAGAAGGACCCGAGAATACGGATGACTTCCCCTGGTGCTTCAAAAACAATGATGATGAAATGATATCAGAGTTTCCACCGGCGCCAAAAGAGCTGGAAGATAAAATACATACTACTGTAGACAACCTCAGAAAGATCGATTTAGGGACGGCAAGTGACCCATGACCGACATTCGTCGGTGAGCTGTTGTCTGAGGAAAGGGTGGCTACGCTTAAGGACGTGCTCATGCAGCATAAAGATTGCTTCGCATGGAACTATTCCGAGATGCCAGGACTAGATCCAGAGATTGTTGTACACAAATTGGCAATATCTCCGGACGTCAAGCCGATCAAACAAGCACGGAGAAGAATGCGGCTCGAGCTTGAGATGAGCATCAACGCCGAGGTCAAGAAGCTAATCGACTCCGGCTTCATTCAAGAAGTTCAGTATCCCGACTGGATCGCTAACATCTGTAAGTGCACGGCAGCGCCCCGGCCGTCTGAACAAGGCCAAAATGCGGAAACAAAACTTTTCTAAAAACTAGAACCGGTGCTACCGCGAACTTTAAACCCGGATCGAGCCATTAGTCTAATGCTAGCTAACTAGAGAAGGGGTAGAGAGATATACCGAGCGATCCGTGTCCTTCGGTCTTCTCGTCGTCATCCCGATCTCCCCGCGGAATCTCCGGTCTTCATCTCCTCGTCGGAAGGGCACCACATCACCGGGTTCTTTTACGGGCTCCCACCTCTGGACCGAGGCAACTCGGGCACGAAGTTGGCGAGTCGACGTGTCCAAGAATGTTGTAGGATAGTGTAGAACTCTTTTGTCTCAATGGGGTTAAGGAAGTTGCCATATTGATGCGGAGGAAGAGTAGTAAGCTTTTTATATGAACTAGAGAATTTTTGGCAAGCAAAAGAGATCAAATTCTTTACTCAAATTTTTGGACAGCCCCCACTAGTTGTGGCCGGCCATGCTCAAGAGAGGAGGAGAATGAATGAGTGAGCCCAAAAATAATGCAAGAAAGAGAAAAGGTTATCATCATGAATAATGATCACAACCAAGTCACATCTTCAACAACCATCACAACTCAAAAGTCAAACAATGATGAACAAATGAAGGTCAAAGGATGGTAGAATTATCATGAAGCAACAATTTACAAAGACCACCCTCCACAATGCCAATTTGCACATTTGCAAATAAGCCCTCCTCCACCAATTTTCAGCCAATGAAAGATACAAAGAAAAATGGCCGAAACGGAAAGCAAACTGGCAACTTCAAAAAACCGATCCCGTAATAAATTACAGGAAAACCCCGCGACTATATATACATACCCGCATTTGTATTCCGACCGAATACAAATGCAATGAGACAAAATCTACACTATAATACTAGGATCCGGCTTAAACCAAAACCCGCTAGTATTATCCGTCCGATCATGATCCATGCAATACCGCACGTATCTGAACGAACCCTGCCATATCTCCATACGGCCTCTACAGCGTTTCGCCCGAAACTTGAGAAACGGTCTGTGGGGGAGCTAAAGACTCGTCAATACTTTGGTTGTGGATTTAACCACTAGCACGTCAGAGGTATTAGCCATACGTAACGGGCTACCAGGTATTGACCAAAAGGGACGTCGATGAGCGAACTCATCCTGACACCCTACTGAGCCTGTCAGCGACAATATCCGTACAGTCCGGTCCGTTCGTCTATGAGCATCGCATGGCGGGCCTAGGGGGTTGGTAAAAGTCAGACCCCCAAAAGCGGTATAAGTCGTGTCGGAGTGTAGCCCAGAACACCCTGAGATATTACTGGAATATCTACCAGTAAATCTCCTGCCTTGGCCAAGGACTTCATGTAATGGCTCTCCTAGACACAGCGCGACCTCACCCCCAATACCGGGAGAGATGAACCCCTGAAGATCCGCTCACTGCCTCCATGTGGCTCGGGACTGTACCCAACTAAAACCTGTTTGCACGATTCCTTTAAGCCGTGGTAGGGTAGTAATCAAAGTACAGTGGGAACTCACACGAGAAAAATGACGATCTCAGGTCGATGAACTAACCTGTACACATGTCACCAGGGAACTGCTATCTGACGTCTGGTATAAGACCAACTAGCCTGTTCCCGGCGAGTCTTGTCCGGTGTACTCATAACCCAATGAGCATCTGTATACATCTTAAGTGAACCAACTGACACCAGTGGCTTGTGAGACCGGCCACCTCCCCTCGTCGGGGTCTCGACTGTATACACTAGTCTACTCTGGAGTATCGATGCCCTGTCTCGAAAACTCCCACGACTAGGGACCTTTTAAGGATGTGCTTATAGACCCCAGCTCCCACGTATATGATCGCCATCATACTGCTGGCCGTCAAGCAAGAATCCTAAGGGCTCTATCAACGCGCAATAGTGACTTGTAAGGTCACCTAAAGCAGTACACGATGATAAAGATAAACCAGATAGTATACTATCATCTTGAGTAAGACTGTTTTAACGGTATAGGTCCTCCCTCAATCATTGCAATCACGTGCCTGTGATCCAATAATTGACTCTGAGGGCACTATCTCCAACAATCTCCCACTTGCACTCAAGGCTAATTATTGCGATGTCGCATACTCACAGCCCGTGTGATACCGAACACCCAACTCCTCTACTAATCAGTTTCACAAAACCCGTTTGCGAAACTAATGCGTTCGAGGAATAGCCTCAGTGAGTGGATCCGCTCTAATGTTTCTTTCTATGTCTCTCTTTATCTCAAGTTCGCGGAGAAAACCATCTCCCGAAATGAGCAATACCTGTCTTAGAGTATGTCTGGATATCTGATGGGACCTAGTTCATAAATGAACTCCAAATCCAAACTTCTCAGACTGTATCGTCAACCGAACTTAATCAGTATCCTGCGCCATGCCTCCCTCAGTATCCACCTGGACTACCTGTCCAAAACACTGCCCCTCGTCAGAGGGAAAACAATAACTCTGACAGCCACTCTGTCAGCCAGGTCACCTTGGAAGCCTGGAATGATAACTGTCTCCCGAATGAGGCTCTCGTTATCATATCCCTAGAACATCCACTTATGTTCTAAAGCTGCTTCCGATCGTTTCTCCAGGATAGGATCAATATCAACTTATTGCATCTAGTGCAAAAACATCTGGTGTGGTACTTGACATCTCATGATTGACTCAATTGCCTAAGCAAGTGATCTGCCAATCATGCACATCCCTCTCCCCTTTAGTCTATAAGACACCTTTAGAGAGGGTGACTCCATCACCTGCAGGTACATTATCGTACCTGGAGTCGTCCATTCTAAAACACCTTTAGAATGCTGTCTAAGTATCCTGATTGGGACACTACCCAAATCTAGATCTAAAACCATAGATCTAGTAACCAGAATGTCTGATATAATATCCATATCCTTTGTGGAGAAACCACTGTGTGACAACCAAAGTATAACTGACCGTAGTATAGGAATTTCACTTCCTACTCTGTGTATGTCATCCAAATACTAGGACATCACATCCTACTACCTTCTTAACAGATCCATCCCCCATTCTGATGAAGTCAAACCTATGACTGTCACATCAGAAATAAATGATCTATCTCCGCTACATCTGCTTTAGTCTCTTAATAGACATAAGCCACTTGTCCACCAATGCTTCCGCTGCTCCCACTGACTACGACAACCCTCTGGCAGAGTCATATAGACGTGCACTTCTAAAGCCAGTTCAGAACGACGCTATATTTATCCTCCTGCCAGGTCTCACAGTCTAGGACAACAGCAATGGCAAGTCTGGGTAAACAAGAACCTTCCTGCCACCGTCCTTGAGGCTACCGGAGTATCTCTCGGGTGCCTGAGGTTACCCACCTTATCTGCGGAATGGCCAATGGAATGTCAAACCAGATTGAATCTTTAGGTTCTTATCAAATCTTCAGTAATCGTTTGCGGTTCTGGAATTACTTCTAGTTCTACCATACTCCCACTACTGTTTTCTGAAAAAATCCATTTCTTTTAAAACTGTGGCGAGTCTAGAACAATATCACTATTGATCTTCCAGATGGTAGAAAGTCAACCCTCGTCATAGCCTGGATTAACCCACAAACAACCATTACAGAAACGTGCCTTGAGTTATCCAGAGTCTGGTTTTAAGCATAAGCCGGACAACTCCCCGTACCTTAACATCGTTAAGATATGAACTGTTCTATATCCAATACAGAAACAGAGGCACTGATTTAATTGGAACCAGATTCAAATCATGCAGCTGTCTCCAGTGCATGTCAACTAAATGGAAAGAGGCCGATCAGCATTACTCAACTTAGGAATGCTTCCAATTATGAGTAACCTGAAAGAGAAGCAAGTTCTCTTAATCATTACTATCAACTGAATACCATACACAAGTATCTACATCTTCGATCACCTTGAAGAATCCTGATACTTGCAACACCTGATTCTCTACTTTATTCTTATACCTATAACTTTTCAAAATTCGGACCTTGCATTTCTACGAAACACTTGTCTAAAAACTAGAGAAGTCATAAGTAAACCGAATATAGTACGAGGACCAACCCCTCTGTCCTAATGGACACTGGACAATATACAATCCTCTGTATAAGTCTTCTGAGTCTAATAACTCAAACCCTGTGCGTCGTAGGTTGAAAACTGTACTTATGGTTATGAAGAATTACACCACTGTTTAATGCTCCTTACCTAACCATCCACTGATATAGGTAAATGTCATAGACATAATTTCAAAAAGGTATATCTCACTCTATAAAAATAGACGTACAGATATATCAATTTGAAATTGGTGCATAACAGCGGATATTCAAAAACCAAAAATTTGTCGTCCGGCAAACAACCCAGGCGATTTCCTCAAATATCACCAATTACAACGAATTCTGATATAATGAGAATGATCACCTAATTCCCAATAACTTACTCCCACTCATCATCTATAAAACCATAGAGATGTGAGAATCATACCTGGTAAATACATACCCTGGAGTAAGAACTAATTGGGAAATCAGTTTTCCTTTAACAGTACACAGTGAAACTGAAACATTGAAATGTTTCGTAGGGGTATCCTGGTATTCCTAGTAATGCCTCTTCCATTATCCAGATTCACAACTGTAACCGTGCATTTCTTTGCCATCTCTCCAAATCCCTTTATATGTCTTTAGTCGTTACCTTCTGTACACCCTTTAGGCCAAATGGTTTTCTTCCTTCCCTACCTTTCGGCACCAGCCTATGGTTTGGAAGAAGACTATCCAATAAGCATAATGGGTGTACTGTCCTATTCCTAAGAGCACTCGCAATGCGAGAGAAGGTGATGATAAAAGACAACCGAATAAACCTTATTCTTATTTCTCCTGAACCAGAATCGATCCCCGAACTGGAACAAGTTCCTTTCGAGTTCGTATATAACCATACGATGGAGTATCCAAATAACTGTGGATCTTCGTAGTGATATGGAGTGTTCTGGAGAAATACAAAGGTGAAGTGGGAGTGGTAATGAAATACTTGGTTTGGTCGTGAATAGCAGTCGCAATTTACTTTGCCATCCTTCTAATCCTTTTATTTGTCTTAACTTATTACCTTCTGTATACCATCGTTAGGCTAATTGGTTTTCTTCATTCCCTACCGGTCGGCACCTGCCTATGGTTTGGAAGAAGACTATCTAATTTGCGTAATAGGTGTACTGTCCCCTAATCCAAGGAGCACTCGCAACCTGAGAGAAGGTAAAAGGAAAAGACAACTGAATAGTCCTATTCGTTTTCTCTAGAACCTGAAACCATTCTCGAATAAATTCTTTCGAGTTCGTATATAACCATACGATGGTTTTATCCAATGGAATTGGACGTTCATAGTAATACGGGGTGTTCTGGAGAAAAGGGTAAAAGTAGGAGTGGCAATGAGGTATACAACTCTGACAATCCAAAAGCCAGTCTTATAAGAAGGTTCGGTTAATCTTGGTTACTGAGTCATAGTCCAGGGTCGGGTCATGGTCGCTGCCAAAGAGAGAGAGAAAAGAAACACTTAGCATGCACTCTAACCTAGATCAGAATGGTTATTAATTTATCTAATCAGGAAACCTCCTACTGTACCGTCAAATTCTCCTCCAAACCTGAAAGAAGAATTAGTCGGGATCATCCGAGGAGTAAACCAACTCATCAGTGGGAATCGGGATCCAACTATCATCGTATGCTAACGTGATGGAATCCACTCACGCTATCACCCTCTAGAAGGTATGCGCATATCTGGCAAGTTTCAGTTTCTTTAGAAACTCCCGATGTGATTTTTACCCCATGCTCTTATGACATTGACTTTGGCCAACAAATCATAAGTCACATGTCAAGTTCTACCCGTCATTCTCCAGGTTAATTTGAACCCACCCGTACCTACCCTTGACTTTGGCCAACAAGGCAGTACAACTGTCCCAAACCAACGCATCTATCTATGCTGCATATGAATATCCAATAGCTACCAATCACTGTGCCTTGACTTTGGCCAACAAACACAGCTTGAATACTATTGACTATCCATATGAAATGACGGAGGGCTACGAATGGTTTTTGGCAAAAAATCTTTAACGTAATGAACTTGATATCGTTGAAGGAACCGGATAGCTTTATAAAAATATAGTGACGAAAACCTTTGCTAAAGAGGTCACTCCCGGTGAAGGGATCTCGGCTCTTTCCCCGTAGAATGAGGTGCAGGATATTCCAACCGAATACCACGATGCAAAGCAAAAGTCAATCGGCTATAGTGAAGTTATTGCCCTGACGCAAACTTCTGTCCAAGGGGTCACTCCCGGTGAAGGGATCTCGGCCCTTGCCTCGTCGACTGAGGTGCTGGATATTCATAACCGAATACCGCTGTGCAAAACAAAAGAGAACGCCCTTGCAATAACAGCTTTTTGAAAAGTTGTTCCAACAACATCAGAATAGGTTTGTTTAGCTTGCATTGATCCGAATCAATGCAGTCCCATCAATTGATCACACCACAAAAGAACGAAAATAATGATGTACGTATATGCCATCCGCATTCGCCACTGGGTCCCGTCATTACCCGTTAGGTTACTTAACTAACGACAGAGCGGGGAATGGACTAGCGCGGATGCAAAACATATACAACATCTACTAGTATATATATCAATATATAATAATCGCTCAAGGCGTGATAAAATGCAACATCACAGAAATGTAATAAGCATCACAAAACAATACAGATATCTGAGATCCCCGGGTTTCATAGAGCCGCTACTGAAACCCGACGTTCCCCTGGTCGTGTGGATAGCCTGTGCAATGAAATCCTAGACCCCTACAGGCGCGGCAAGTTACCCGCCAAAACCTGACGCGAGGCAGCCCCCTTCAGCAACGTGAATGGACCACCCAGCACTTCACGGAATCCGGTAACTTGGGCACCCCTCCTGGGTCAACCTATACCCCCTACGAGTGCGGCGAATAGCCCGCCAATTCTAGAGTGAGGCCCCCTCCGTCTCAACGCCATGAGATGCGGGCCCGTTGCCCTCTAGAACCCGGCTACCCGTGCACCCCTCCGCGGGGTAATCCTAGTACAGAAAGTAAAATATACATACAACGGGTACACTGACATCAGTCCGGTCGTGCCCCAAAAGAATAATATACAAATAGGCAGTAACGGCAGTCCACATGTCGGACGCTCGCCCCGCAATATCAAATGTACATATACAACCAAACTGTACTAACATTACATCCAGGCTATCCACCACGACAAATCCGCAACATCACAGCACAACACAGAATATCAACATGAATGTCACGTTCGCAAATCCGTCTAAAAGGGCTATAGCAGTTAGACAGGATTTACCGATCAAATGACATTCACGGTCGCAGATATAATGTAAATACTGTGAACTAACATGTTTAAAATTTTCGATCGACCAAAATTCTCGAAGTGGGCCCCAAGCACAACTGTAGCACTCAAAGAAAATCTGGGCCCAAAAAGAATATACCAAAACCCCTATTTCCATGTCAGAAGCCCACTGTAAACATTTGGTGCATTGAATAGTCAAAGTGGCGGCGGAACCGCGGCCAAATCATGGGTTTGGCCGCGGTTCCACGGCTGAACAATAATACCATGCGACCAAATTTTTACAGAATGCATAAAAAACCCTGCACGTATTTTTACAATATACCAAATAATTTTTTGACCACTGCAAAAATTCGACAGAAACTGTGCTTGAAAATACGGTTTTTGGAAAATCCGTTCGATCGAACTTGTAAACACGTTAGAGCAAGCTAGACTAGCTTAATGGCGTGGCTCTGATACCAGTGTAAGTGCACGGCAGCGCCCCGGCCGTCTGAACGAGACCAAAATGCGGAAACAAAACTTTTTTAAAAACTAGAACCGGCGCTACCGCGGACTTTAAACCCGGATCGAGCCATTAATCTAATGCTAGCTAACTAGAGAAGGGGTAGAGAGATATACCGAGCGATCTATGTCCTTCAGTCTTCTCGTCGTCATCCCGATCTCCCCGCGGAATCTTCGGTCTTCATCTCCTCGTCGGAAGGGCACCACATCGCCGGGTTCTTTTACGGGCTCCCACCTCTGGACCGAGGCAACTCAGGTACGAAGTTGGCTTGTGAGCACCTGTATACATCTTAGGTGAACCAACTGACACCAGTGGCTTGTAAGACCGGCCACCGCCTCTCGTCGGGGTCTCGACTGTATACACTAGTCTACTCTGGAGTATCGATGCCCTGTCTCGAAAACTCCCACGACTAGGGACCTTTTAAGGATGTACTTATAGACCCCAGCTCCCACGTATATGATCGCTATCATACTGCTGGCCGTCAAGCAAGAATCCTAAGGGCTCTATCAACGCGCAATAGTGACTTGTAAGGTCACCTAAAGCAGTATACGAAGATAAAGATAAATAAGATAGCATACTATCATCTTGAGTAAGACTGTTCTAACGGTATAGGTCCTCCCTCAATCATTGCAATCACGTGCCTGTGATCCAATAATTGACTCTGAGGGCACTATCTCCAACAACATCATCCCGGTGATGAAGAAAAATGGGACGGTACGAATATGCGTGGACTTCCGGGATCTCAACAAAGCTTGCCCGAAAGACGACTTTCCAGTACCGGTCACCGAGATGATGATAGATAACACATCCACTCACGAAGTCTTCTCCTTTATGGACGGCTCATCAGGATACAATCAAATAAAGATACATCCCGAGGACCAGAAGCATACCGCTTTCCGGACCCCTTTGGGCATATTCTGCTACAAGGTGATGCCCTTCGGTCTAAAGAACGCCGGTGCCACCTATCAGAGAGCCATGACGAAGATCTTCGATGACCTCATACATGAAATCATCGAATGTTATATCGACGACCTCGTAGTTAAAAGAAAATCATATGAAGAACATCTAGAGCATCTGAAGATCGTATTTCAATGCCTTCGGCAATACAACCTGAAGATGAACCCTCTCAAATGCGCGTTCGGAGTTTCCTTGGGCAAATTCCTTGGATTCATCGTCCGACACCGAGACATCGAGATAGATCCGTCAAAGATCAAGGCGATTATGGAAATGCCTCCGCCAAGGACTCTCAAGCAGCTGCGGTCTCTCCAAGGAAAGCTCGCATATATCCGGCGATTCATAGCCAATCTTTCCGGCAAGTACCGCCCCTACAGTCACTTGATAAAAAAGGGAACCCTTTCGTCTGGGATCACAAATGCCAAAGTGCACTGGACGAAATCAAGCAATACCTGCAGAATCCGCCAGTACTGACCGCTCCCGTTAAAGGAAAACCTCTCGTCCTGTACACAACAGCCCTCGAAGGTTCTTTAGGCGCGCTGTGGGCACAAGAGAACGATCAAGGGAAAGAAAGAGCTCTCTACTATCTGAGTAGAGTTCTCCTGGGAGCAGAAAGCAACTACTCCCCCATCGAAAAACACTGCCTGGCGTTGATCTTCACGATAACGAAGCTCAGACACTACGCGTTGGCACATGAGGTCCATCTCATATCGAAGGTGGATCCTCTCAAATATTTAATGTCAAAGGCTATATTAACGAGACGACTCGCTAAATGGGCCCTGCTCTTGATGGAGTTCTCGATAACTTATCGACCCCTCAAGTCAGTGAAAGGCCAGGCCATTGCCGACTTCCTCGCTGAGCATCCAATACCTGCCGATTCTCCTTTGAACTGCGAATTGCCAGACGAGCACGCGTTTGACAGATCGACGGGGAGAAAAGAGATAATGATACCCAGTGGGAACTCTATTTCGATGGAGAATCTTCCATGAAGAAGCGCAAACAAAGCACCCCTATAATCAAATCCGGGGTAGGCCTTATCTTCGTGACTCCACAAGGAGGGATAATGCGTTTTGCCTTCTCCTTAACAGAACCGAGGACGAATAATGAAGCCGAATACGAAGCTTTGATAACAGGGCTTGAGATCACTGTCGATATGGGAATTGAAAACCTCCTTATATACGGAGACTCCCAACTGGTCGTTAGTCAAGTAAATGGCGACTATCAAACATGCAAACCAGAGTTGGTGAAGTACGGCGAGAGAGTGCAGCAACTGCTGACTCAAATCTCTGCCTATGCTCTAGAAAGCATACCACGTGCGGAAAATAGCAAGGCGGATGCACTAGCCAAGCTCGCTAAAGAACTAGCCGATGAGAATCTCGATGACGTGAGAATCGTGGTAGCCGTCGGGTTCTTGCACCGGCAGAAATATCTCCGGAGTTGCCCGAAGAAAAGGGAGCGATTGAGCAAACGACCCTGCAAATAAAAGATCAGGAAAAGGCTAAGGATTGGAGAGAAGTCTTTATAGACTACTTCAAATCCCGTCGAACGCCTGAAGATGCGTCGTCAAGACATCAGCTTATGAAACGAGCTCTGTCTTTTGCCTTCGTCAATGATACTCTGTATAAAAGGTCATTTGATTCTCTGTGGTTAAGTTGCCTGGGACCTGAAGAGGCAAAAAGAGTCTTCCAAGAAACTCACGATGGACTCTACGGTTCTCACCAAGCCGGGCCGAAGTTGAAGTTGAAGATCAAACGGATGGGTTATTATTGGCCCACGATGATCCAAGACTGCTTAAAATACGCAAAGCAATGCCACTCGTGCCAGACTCACGGAGACTTTATCCATCAGCATCTAAATCCACTGCATCCAACGGTGGCTAGCTGGCCGTTTGAAATGTAGGGAACTCACATAATCGGCCCCATCGAACCAGCATCGTCCAGAGGACATCGATTTATTTTGGCGACAACTGATTACTTCTCCAAATGGGCAGAGGCAGTACTGCTGAGGGAGGTGAAGACGAAGAATATTCTCCGTTTCTTCAAGACGCAAGTCATTTATCGGTTTGGAACTCCGCGACGGATCATCTCCGATAACGGGCCAGCCTACAGAAGTTATAAGATTAGCCACTTTGCACAACAGCATAACATAGACTGGAGATACTCTTCAGTCTATAATCCCCGAGCTAACGGTCTAGCTGAGGCTTTCAACAAGACCTTGACGAAGATCGTGAAAAAAGACGGTGTCTCGAAATAAGAGGGACTGGCACGAGAGACTGCATGAAGCTCTCTGGGTGTATCGAACTATGTTCAAAACAGCCATGAACACAACGCCGTACCTGTTGGTATTCGGCACAGAAGCGGTACTCCCTCTCGAGATAGAGTTACCCTCTCTACGAGTGGCGGTTCACTATGAGCTAACAGATGAAGAAAATGCTCACCTCCGGCTCAAGGAACTTGACGTCCTTGATGAAACCCGGCTCATAGCGCAACAAAATCTGGAGGCTTATAAAGTAAAGATGACGTGTTCATATGAAAAATTGACTAGGCCGGGAACATTCCGCCAAGGCGAACTCATGCTAGTGGTTAAAAGACCTATGATCCCTAATCGTGCCAAGCGGGGGAAATTCGAGCCGAACTATGAAGGCCCGTATATCATAGACAAAGTTTACCAGGGTGGAGCCTATCTACTCATAGACATGCATGGTGAAAGACCTTTCAGGCCAATAAACGATCGCTTTCTAAAGAAATACTACACTTGACGAGTCACGGCCTAGGTCAACGATAGATGACGACGCCTATGTCCGCTCGCTATCCTCCTAAGCCTAAACTCTATAAATAGTAGTAGGCTAACGGACAGAAACGTCCTTAAACTAACAATGGACCGAAACGTTCTTAAACTAACAATGGACCACTATGTCCTAAAACTGGCATTGGACCGAAACGTCCTTAAACTAACAATGGACCACTATGTCCTAAAACTAGATGTTGACTGAAACGTCGATAAACTACTACGGACCGCAGTATCCTAAGGCTAAAATGGGCACGGATGAAAACCCGAAAGGACTCCGTGAGTAAAAACAGCAGGGCTACCGGCGAGTTTTGTGAAAACCCCGAAAGGGCACAGTCTCGTTGAAAGACACTTGCAAGGTCCTCTCGACCCTATAAGGAGAAACCACCTACGTGAGATCCTTACGACTCACAAGGGAGCAACATACTTAGGGATCCCCACGATTCCTAATGAGAAGTTACACTTGCGAGATCCTCACGACTCGTAAGGAGAACCCTCCTATTAGACCCTCACGGCTCATAAGATTCAAAAGTCTTAAGCTACAGGGATCTGAACCTATTCTTAAGCAGCCATCACAACCTCCAATGCTGTCTTACAAGCTGCTCGACCCTTGTATACAATCCGCGGGTGCAAATAAACATTTCCCTAACAAAGTCTCATCCGTGACTAGGGATATGTTTGCACAGTGAATAGTCCTTGTAAGTCCTCTCGACTTATAACTAGAAAGCACTCTTGTAAGATCCTTGCGACTTATAAGAGACCATGCACTTAGGAATCCTCACGATCCCTAAGGAGAAAGTGCACCTACAAGATCCTCACGACTCGTAGGGAGAAATACCTTTATGAGACCCTTACGGCTCATGAAGCCAAAAGCCTTAGTCGACAGGATCCTAACCCTGTCTACTAAGCCACCTTTGTTCGACATCGACGAAGGCAAATGATGATTCGCTCCTGGAAATATCCCAGTTGTAGCGGTGTTGATGCCGAAATCGGTTTCAAATCCCAAGATTCATAGCGAAAAGCCAGCGAGCCATAAATGCATACGAAATAGCCGAAATGATGGGGCAACTTGCAAACAAAATCAGCAAGTAAAAATGTATGCATGCAAAATAGCCGAAATGATTAGGCAGCTCGCAATAAAAAGCAGCGAGTAAATAAAACAAATAGCCGAAATGATTGGGCACCGCGAAAAATAGCCGAAATGATTGGGCAATCGCGACTTTCGCGGTATAAAAGTTGAAATGATAGAGCATCGCGGAAAGAAATAAAAAATTTTTTTGAAAGAATAAAATTTTTGCCTTACAGGTGATATCACATCAATCCCTGTATACAATTCAGGGGCACAAACAAAGAAGGAATCACACCTTCCCTCCCCAGGCTCCATCAGAAGAAGAAGCCAAATCTCAATAGTTCACAGACAGCCTGGAGATCATCTCAATATCTGTCTCATTTTAACAGACACGACATCAACAAATCGGAGCTGTGGCAAAATTCCCAGTTCCATGACTCGATGATGCATAAAAAACCGAGAGTCAACCTTTCCTGGTCACGTGGAACACGGCCTATGTCAATCCTAACCCCGTGGGAAATGTCCAGAGCGGAGCCTAGTCCTCACAGAACACGGCTATGTCAATCAGACCCCGTGGGAAGCATCCAGAGCAAATTCCTGGTTTCGTGGAACGCGGCTTATATCAATCCTGACCCCGTGGGAAATGTCCAGAGCGGATCCTGGTCCTCGCAGAACACGGCTATGACCCCGTGGGAAGCATCCAGAGCAAATTTCTGGTCACGTGGAACACGGCCTATGTCAATCCTGACCCCATGGGAAACGTCCAGAGCAGAGCCTGGTCCTCGCAGAACACGGCTATGTCAATCAGACCCCGTGGGAAGCATCCAAAGCAAATTCCTGGTTTCGTGGAACGCGGCCTATGTCAATCCCGACTCCGTCGGAAACGTTCAGAGCGGATCCTGGTCCTCGCAGAACATGGCTATGACCCCGTGGGAAGCATCCAGAGCAAATTCCTGGTCACGTGGAACACAACCTATGTCAATCCTGACCCCATGGAAAACGTCCAGGGCGGATCCTGGTCCTCGCAGAACACGGCTATGTCAATCAGACCCCGTGGGAAACATCCAGAGCAAAATTCCTGGTCACGTGGAACATGGCTTATGTCAATCCTGACCCCGTGGGAAACGTCCAGAGCGGAGCCTGGTCCTCGCAGAACATGGCTATGTCAATCAGACCCCGTGGGAAGCATCCAGAGCAAATTTCTGGTCACGTGGAACACGGCCTATGTCAATCCTGACCCCATGGGAAACGTCCAGAGCAGAGCCTGGTCCTCGCAGAACACGGCTATGTCAATCAGACCCCGTGGGAAGCATCCAAAGCAAATTCCTGGTTTCGTGGAACGCGGCCTATGTCAATCCCGACTCCGTCGGAAACGTTCAGAGCGGATCCTGGTCCTCGCAGAACATGGCTATGACCCCGTGGGAAGCATCCAGAGCAAATTCCTGGTCACGTGGAACACAACCTATGTCAATCCTGACCCCGTGGGAAACGTCCAGAGCGGAGCCTGGTCCTCGCAGAACACGGCCTATGTAAATTAGACCCCGTGGGAAGCATCCAGAGAAAATTCCTGGTCACGTGGAACATGGTCTATGTCAATCCTGACCCCGTGGGAAACGTCCAGAGCGGATCCTGGTCCTCACAGAACACGGCTATGTCAAACTGGCCCCGTGGGAAGCATCCAGAGCAAATTCCTGGTCACGTGGAACACGGCCTATGTCAATCCTGACCCCTTAGGAAACGTCCAGAGCGGATCCTGGTCCTCGCAAAATACGGCTATGTCAAACTGACCCCGTGGGAAGCATCCAGAGCAAATTCCTGGTCACGTGGAACACGGCCTATATCAATCCTGACCCCGTGGGAAACGTCCAGAGCGGAGCCTGGTCCTCGCAGAACACGGCTATGTCAAACCAACCCCGTGGGAAGCATCCAGAGCAACCCTTGACTCCGTGAAATGCGGATAAAGTCAACCCCTGACACCATATGGCCAATGTCAATCTTGACCCCATATGGCTTATGTCAACCTTTGTCGTAGAGCAATGCTCCGACACTTCCTCGTCGTTAAGCAAAGCTTCGACTTGGACCTTATGTCAATCTTTGTCGTAGAGCAATGATCCGACACTTCTTCGCCGTTAAGCAAAGCTTCGACTTGGACCTTATCACCCCCTGTCGTCGATCAATGCTCCGACGTTTCCTTGTCGTCAGGCAAAGCCTCAATTTGGATACATGATAACTCATAGCTCCCCTTGTCGTTGAGCAATGCTCCGACACTCCCTGTAGTCAAGAAAAGCTCCGACACGGAAAAATATCAACTCATAACCTTCTCAACCAGAGCAATGCTCCGCCTTAAAATATATATATATATACATTAATTCATAACTTCTCCATGTTCCCCTCCGAACGACGGCGCACAGGACTGCGATGTCTTGGCGCCGAGACTCGGGGCAGATGCTAATTGGTGCTATCCGTCCACCTCTCCGAAGATGCCAAGTTGAATTATGGCACCGTGTATCGGAGGTTTAGACGGATGCGTCCGATGTAGCAGACTTCGTCAGATTCCCCCTCATTTGAGGGGTTTTTGATTGTGGGGACGCTCTTCCCTGCAGGCGCAAGCCCCTGCAGTTAATTACGCTACCGCATTGCGGTAACAACTTTCTCCTTCTCCAGATGGTCACTTCGTGTCGTGAGTGTTTGTTTTGTTGCCCGTGGATTGTTTACGGAGACTAAATTATGTCGTCGCCCGTAGGGCGTGGACTAGTCCAAATCCGTATTATCTTAGATTTGGGTTTGGGGTTTTGGTTTGAGGATACGTCAGCCGTACTCGAGGCTAAGATCAACTCAAACGTTTGTTAAGGATACGTTAGTCTCACTTTGAGACTAAGATCAACTTAACGGGATCGTTTAGATCCGACAAAAGAGCATTTGGGGGCTCCATTGTTCCAGTTTAGGGACATAGTGGTCCATCGTAGGTATGGCCGTCGGGACCCATCACCTCTCTGACGACGTTGAAGGATTACAACGACGGATGTCAGAGGAGTTCAGAGATGTACCCTCAAGCCAGAGTCAATTGGGGGGATTCATAGTCCAGTCTGTTTGAAGGTTTAAGGATACGTTAGCCTTCTTCGAGGCTAAGATCAACTTAAACGGGATCGTTTAGATCCGACAAAAGAGCATTTGGGGGCTCCATTGTTCTAGTTTAAAGACATTGCGGTCCATGGGTAGTTTAAGGACATTGCGGTCCATTGTTAGTTTTAAGACATCTCGGTCAAGGTTAAGGACGTCGTAGTCCATGGGCTTAAGGACCCCACAGTCCATTGTTAGTTTTAAGACATTTCGGTCAAGGTTAAGGACGTCGTAGTCCATGGGTTTAAGGACCCCACAGTCCGGTATGTGCTCTGGATGCTTCACACGGGTTCACTGCCGTGCTCTGCGAGGACCAGGCTCCGCTCTGGACGTTTTCCACGGGGTCAAAGAGTGACATTATCCGCGTTCCACGTAACCAGGAATTTTGCGTTAAACATGGGTTTAAGGACCCCACAGTCCGTATTGATGTGTGGTCGTCGAGACCCGTCACCTCTTTGAAGACATTGAGGGATTACAATGCCAAGTATCAAAGGAGTGAAGAGATGTACCCTAGAACCGGAGTGGATTAAATAGTCCTTAGCCCAATTTGGGATCAAAACGAATTAATTATGTTATGAGTCCATTGGCCCAGTTAATCACAAATTGAGGACTTATGGCCATCTTGGGCTAAGTCCAATCAGGAGAGGCTTTGCCTCCATCCATTTAAGCCAATTGGGCCAAAGCCTAGTGTTAAACACTACAGAGCAGTCAAGGTTGAACACTGGGAATGAGGTTGACAAGTTAGTGTTTAACACTAAGAGATAATTGGTGTTAAACACCAGCAACAAGGCTTTTCAAATTAGTGTTAAACACTAAAACAGATCAGTGTTGAACACTGCAAATGAAGATCTCAGATTAGTGTTAAACACTAAGGTAATCAGTGTTGAACACTGCAGATAAAGCTTTTTAATTAGTGTTGAACACTAAGGCCCAACAGTATTTTAACACTGGGTTCGAGAGTTTCAATTTAGTGTTAAACACTAAGGCAAGAGGGGTCGCGTGGCAGCACGTGAGAGCGCCCTCCCTTCATTTATTCTGCTGAGATTATCGCATCTTTCAGAGCATCACGTGCCATCACGTGATGGGCATTCGAATGCCTATGTATTAGAGCTTCTGCCGAGGGTCACGTGGGTCACGTGGGGTGCTGCCTCAAAGGGGCTTTCTGTAGATCTCTTGGGGGGTCACGTGATGACACGTGACCCTGCCTCTAGGTATTTTGTTTAGAGGCTTTGTTAATCTTTTTTCAGGAATTAAATTCCTCGAGCTGTAAATTTCAGAGGAATTAAATTCCTACTTCCTTTCGAAGACTTATATTCTGGGATAGAGTTTAACTCTGAATTTTCTGTAGGAATTAAATTCCTCATATATGTGAAGAACCAAATAGGGTTGAACCCTAACAAAGCTTTTTTTTAAGGAGTTTAAACTTCCATCCTCTGTTAAATTATGATTAAGGGAATTAAATTCCCGCTGCTGCAACAGAACTAGGTTCTCAATTAGGGTTAAACCCTGTTTCTTTTTATTCTGAAGGAATTAAATTCCCATGATACAGGGGCAAGCCCTAATTTTATTTTAAAGGAATTAAATTCCTATAGTTCTGTGAGAATTAAATTCTCGTGCTTGCATTCCTTCTCTATGTTTTGGATCTGCATGGCAGGATCTCAACCCATTGAGAATTAAATTCTCAACCTTAAGGGGAGATGTGCACTTTGCAGATCCTCTATCAAAGAGAGAAGAAATATGTTCTTTTGTTTTTACATTATCAGAGTTAAACTCTGTTGAGAATTAAATTCTCTTTTTCTTTCAAGGAGCTTTTCCCTTTCTTACCTAGGGTTTTTGCAGAAGATCCAAGTTCTCCAAGTATCGAAGCTCTCTTTCTTTTCTTTTTTCTTCTCTGCGTATGTATATATATCTCTGTGTCTCTTGGCTCCTATTTATAGGAGAAGCAGCCGAATCAATCAGTTTTTGACGAATCTTCATTAAGAGATTTGATTTGCACCCATCATCTGTTTTGGACCTTTGGATTATTAGGTGAATTTTATTCACCATTGGATTTCAAATCCAGGGGTTCCCCTTTATTATTTCGGTTAGATTTAAAAGGGAAAATCTTTCCAAACCCGAGATTTTCCCATAGATAGATGATATTTCATCACCTCTGAATCTTTAATTCGATCGGTTCCAGATAGCCGCTTTTCTTTGGAAAGATTTGATTCTCCTTCAGAATTTAATTCTGTTTGACAAAATGGGCTTTGAAAGCCGGTCACGTGTGACCACGTGACTCATGGTCACGTGTGGGCACGTGACCCCCTTTGGAATGAGCCTTTTCCTTTCTTTTGCGCTCTGTCTTCTTATTGCTGCTTAAACGTCACGTGCTGCCACGTGACCCCTGGTCACGTGTGAGCACGTGACCCTTGTTTGAACTCTCTCTTTCCTTGGTTCAACTGGAGAACGTGTCTGCTGTCTTGAACGTCACGTGGCAACACGTGACCCTGGTCACGTGGAAGCACGTGACCTCCTCTGAAGCCTTTTCCTTGACTTGATCAGGGAACTGGTGTGCCTTTTGACGCTTGCATTTAAATGTCACGTGTCGCCACATGACCCGGGTCACGTGGGAGCACGTGACTCTTTCTGAAGCCCCCTTTTCTTCAGCGTAGTCAGGAAACTGAACTTGCCTTGATGATGTTTTTAGGTGTCACGTGCCAACACGTGACCGCTAGTCACGTGTAAGCACGTGACCCTCTTCTGAAGCTTTTTCCAGAAGCTTTCCTGATTTTAAATCAGGAAACAAATGCCCCCACAGCGTTGTTCTCACGTGTCTGCACGTGAGTGCAACACTGTCACCTCTTGTGACCGTTGGATTCCTCTAGGGATCTGGGGAGACGAAACGTTTTCATTGTCTTCTATAAATACCTCTGTCTCTTCATAGGAGCCTTCACTTTGTTCATCTTCTTCTTCTGAGAACTTCTTCTTTGAGAATTTAATTCTCGCTTTCAGAGCTTAGTTCTCTGTTTTAAAATATTTTCAGAGTTTAACTCTGTTTTAAAGGGATTCTTCCTCCTCAGGTAATGGTAATCGAAGCACCTTCGTTTTGACAAAACTCTCTGGATTTTAAATCCAGATCGAGGGTTTCACAAAGAACCCATTTTTCTTCAAATACTTTAACCAGAATATGAGACCACTTAACTTCCCACAGTAGATCGCTTAGGGTTCAGATGATCCCTTAGGGAGATGATGATGGCGGTTCAGATCCATGGAATTTAATTCCATTCAAAATGTTTCTGGGAATTTAATTCCCTTTTCTTAATAAGGAATTTTAATTCCAATGAAGAACTCGCTTCCTTCACACAGAGGCTTCCTGAGGTCTCTTGGCCCTAGGTTGTTCTTCCTGCAATTAATGCAATGGGGGCTTTGTAATGAATCTCACGACCTTTATTTCAGGTATCATGGATGCCCATCTGTATGATCTTGACGAGATCATTTCCTATGGGAATATTCGTGCACTGGGCCGCAGTCAGAACCAGGAGTTCACCGATGCTCAATGTGCCGAGATTATGAGCCGCTTTGATGAGTACAACCATCGGCTACTCCCCCGTCGTTCTTCTCTTCTGAGGCTGATCGTGTTGGCGATCAGGGAGGCTCTCCCTCTATTCTGTGCTGGTGTGCCGCTTGGGGCATTGGACGCCGCCGAGGATAAAGTACACTCGGTGTATCTGATGCACTTGATCTCAAAGAGAAGGCGGGATAATCTCATTGATCTCCTGCATCAGATGTTCCAGCAGTCGGCCATACTTGCCGCCTATCGGAGGGTGGAGGACATTCGTGAGGACCCCGATGCTTGTGATCGTGAGAGGAAACATACTCGGGAGGTTCGAAATGCTTGGAAAATCTTGGATAAAGTTAATTTTGAGTTTCTCAACCCATGTCCCGCATCTGAAGTTTTACCGTTGTAAATGCGTCCTCTGTGTTTTGTATGAACCTCTTGAAGTATGAGTGACAATTGTTATTATGTCTTTCTATGTTTGCATCTGGGATTTTATCATTTTTGCTACTGTTGTCGTTTGTGCTTTTAATATGCAGGGTACTACTCCATATATTTCCTTTTAAGCGCGCATCAGGTTTAGGCCTCACGTGTTCTGCACGTGGGTCCCTTGATGGGGCGGTTCACAAAATTTTCTTATGCCGTATTTTCAGTGCACAATATTGGATGCAGAGAAAGGGCCTTGGAAATAGTTTCATTTCCTTGATTTTAGACGCCCTTCCTTTTTTTGGGCCTTGGAAATAGCCTTACCATGCAAGATTTTCCGCGCACAGCACTTAATGCACTTCTTTATATATGAGGCTATAGCTT
Organism: Agapanthus africanus; assembly: GCA_030015575.1. NCBI lineage: Eukaryota > Viridiplantae > Streptophyta > Magnoliopsida > Asparagales > Amaryllidaceae > Agapanthus > Agapanthus africanus. Next base: position 722,041,803 of record CM057337.1, read on the forward strand.
TCTTTTCCTTTCACAGAGAGCTTCATATTATTATTTTTTTTTTATCTTGGAGTAACTTATCTTGAGAAACAAACGAGCGTCATGGCCTGCAATCGTCCTCATGCTCGCCGACAGCCGTGGGAAGTTCCTATTGAAGAGATGGTCCCCCGCTTTGCTGCTCGGTTGGTGGATCCCCTCCTTACCGACAACGAATGCGACTCAGCCATGCACGAACTCTCGATCCGTAGGGGGTCTCCCCTCCCGATAGGTTCTCTCTGGCTCCGGATGATCCTGATGGCCGTGCTTGCCGACATTCCTCCTCACCCGGCAGAGATGACCCTGGCAATGCTTGATGCGGCGGAAGAAAAGCTCAAGGGCTTTCATGAAGCATGCCTGATTACTCAGGCTCTGAAGGACTGCTCAATTCATCTGCTGAGCGAGATAAAGGCCCGGCGAGCTATTATGTTTGCATTCGCGGACGAACATGGCACCAACCGATGGGGAGCGACTTCTCGCGAGAATCGTCGCTTCGATGTGCTGGAGAAAGCGGAGAGAGAGATGGAGAATTTTATCCTTTGCTTCATCAACCCCTGTGCCGTTGATCCTGTGTTTGGTGACCTTTTCCGTTAGTGTAGAACCTCTTTAAATTAGTCCCTCCTTTTTGTATGCTTTATGTTGAACTTCCATGTAGGCTCGGTACTCGTATGTATATTTCCGCTTGCATGAATAAATTTTGTGTTCCTTTTATGAAAATTTTCTTCAATTATCAATACTGTTGTCATGTCGCGTGCACATTACAGCTTCGAATTTTATTTCTTTTTCGGATGTTCACATGATTGCGAGCACATGCTTGATAGGATAATCGTCGGAAAAAAAATTTCGTTGCTTTCCATACCGGGTTGTGTGAGCGCGTTTTGGATCGATTATTGCTGTCGATCGGAAGCCCATTTATATGGTCTCATAAATGTCTTGTTTCCAAGGCCGCGGTCACGAAAGCGAGCTTACGTGGCCTGATAGAGCGACACGTAGCGAACATATTGTTGTGCGAGAAAAGGGCTCGGCCGTAAATTTTCGGAAAGGGCATTGGCTTCTAAGGCGCTGAGCGAGCTTCAGGCCAGCCTCACAGCCAAGGCCAACAAAGCATACGAATTCTGGCGGGTGCTTCAGGAGTCCACAAAAGAGGTGGTGGCTCTCGATAAAGCTGCCATGTTCACTCGTGAGAGGGTCGAGGCTCATAAAGCCACCGAGAAAAAGCTCGAAGCTCGGCTCGCTTCGTATCAGGCTCAGCAAGCTCAAGCGGAGGCTCGTCTTCTGGAGATCTTGCGTCATGAAGCCGTGGCTCAGCAAAAGCAGGATGAGCTGACCAAGCTGCTGAGTCGCCCGCCGGCCTGAAACATTTGTATCTTTTTCTTCCCTTTTGTACATACTCATGGATGAGAGTATTTTCTTTTTGTTTCTTTCATGAATTGTACTTTGTACCCATTTTGGTTTATGAATAAAAGATACATTTTTCTTCTCAATGGTGTGTCTCCTTTTCATCGAATGTATTCTGCGGATATTCTATCTTGATCTTCTTGCAGGACAGCAATGGCTCAGGATTCAGGGTTAAGATCTGCTTCCTAAGGCTCTTGCATTTTCCGAGCCGCGAGGGTCTCATAAAGAGTTGTTCTCCCTACAGGTCGAGAGGATCCCATAGGTGTGAGTTCTTCTTAAAGATCGTGAGGATCCTTAAGCGGGTTTTCCCTTGAGAGTCGTAAGGATCTCACAAGTGAGTTTTTCTTCCTTACAGGTTGTGAGGGCCTGCAAGTGTTGGATGCGGTCACCCTTGTCCGTGTTTTACGGAGTCGGGAGTTTCTCAAGGTATCGTAGTTTAAAGACGTCGCGGTCAAGGTTAAGGACCTCATAGTCCGTGGATTTAGGGACTCCACAGTCCGATGTTAGTTTTAAGACATCACGGTCAAGGTTAAGGACCTCATAGTCCGTGGATTTAGGGACTCCACAGTCCGCTGTTAGTTTTAAGACATCACGGTCAAGGTTAAGGACCTCATAGTCCGTGGATTTAGGGACTCCACAGTCCGGTGTTTGGTTGCAGGGACTCGTCGCCTCTTTGAAGACGTTGAGGAATTACAACGCCGGGCATCAAAGGAGTGAAGAGATGTACCCTTAAACCAAGGCAAAGTCTTTAGGGAATCGGGGTGGTTGATCGTTAGTTTTAAGACATCACGGTCGAGGTTAAGGACGTCATAGTCCGTGGATTTTAAGGACTCCACAGTCCGGTATTTGCTCTGGATGCTTCACACGGGTTCACTGCCGCGCTTGGCGAGGACCAGGCTCCGCTCTGGACGTTTTCCACGGGGTCAAAGAGTGACATTATCCGCGTTCCACGTAACCAGGAATTTTTGCACTAGATGCTTCACACGGGTTCACTGCCGCGTTAGGCGAGGACTAGGCTCCGCTCTGGATGCTTCGCACGGGTTTACTGCCATGCTCTGCGAGGACCAGGATCCGCTCTGGACGTTCTCCACGGGGTCAAAGAGTGACATTATCCGCGTTCCACGTAACCAGGAATTTTTGCACTAGATGCTTCACACGGGTTCACTGCCGCGTTAGGCGAGGACTAGGCTCCGCTCTGGATGCTTCGCACGGGTTCACTGCCATGCTCTGCGAGGACCAGGATCCGCTCTGGACGTTTTCCACGGGGTCAAAGAGTGACATTATCCGCGTTCCACGTGACCAGGAATTTTGCACTAGATGCTTCACACGGGTTCACTGCCGCGTTAGGCGAGGACTAGGCTCCGCTCTGGATGCTTCGCACGGGTTCACTGCCATGCTCTGCGAGGACCAGGATCCGCTCTGGACGTTTTCCACGGGGTCAAAGAGTGACATTATCCGCGTTCCACGTGACCAGGAATTTTGCACTAGATGCTTCACACGGGTTCACTGCCGCGTTAGGCGAGGACTAGGCTCCGCTCTGGATGCTTCGCACGGGTTTACTGCCATGCTCTGCGAGGACCAAGATCCGCTCTGGACGTTTTCCACGGGGTCAAAGAGTGACATTATCCGCGTTCCACGTAACCAGGAATTTTTGCACTAGATGCTTCACACGGGTTCACTGCCGCGTTAGGCGAGGACTAGGCTCCGCTCTGGATGCTTCGTACGGGTTCACTGCCATGCTCTGCGAGGACCAGGATCCGCTCTGGACGTTTTCCACGGGGTCAAAGAGTGACATTATCCGCGTTCCACGTGACCAGGAATTTTGCACTAGATGCTTCACACGGGTTCACTGCCGCGTTAGGCGAGGACTAGGCTCCGCTCTGGATGCTTCGCACGGGTTCACTGCCATGCTCTGCGAGGACCAGGATCCGCTCTGGACGTTTTCCACGGGGTCAAAGAGTGACATTATCCGCGTTCCACGTAACCAGGAATTTTATCGATTGTATCCGCATTTCACGGAATGGAGGTTTGACTCTTGGTGATGCGTATATCACCGATCCATGGAACTGGGGGTTGCCGCTGTTCCATTTCGCTTGATGTTGTGTCTGCTGCGTCGAGATGATCTCCAGGTTATTTGTGAACCGTCGAGATTTGGCTTCCTCTCATGATGAAACCTGGGGGAGGAGTACGACTCCTTCTTTGTTTGCGCCCCTGGATTGTATACAGGGATTGATGTAGCATCACCTGTAGGGCAAAAAGGTTTCATTTTTCCATCATTTCTTTTATTCTTTCCACGATGCTCTATCATTTCAGCTTTTTATATCGCGAAGGTCGCGATTGCCCAATCATTTCGGCTATTTTTTCGCGGTGCCCAATCATTTCGGCTATTTGTTTTATTTTTACTCGCTGCTTTTTATTGCGAGTTGCCCCATCATTTCGGCTATTTTTCATGCATACATTTTTACTTGCTGCTTTTATTGCAAGTTGCCCCATCATTTCGGCTATTTCGTAGGCATGTGTGGCCTGCTAGCTTTTCCGCCGCAAGCTCGGATTTTGGACACCGATTTCGGCATCAGCATCGCTGCAACTGGGATGTTGCCAGGAGCGAATCATCATTTGCCATGAAAGAACTTAGGATTTGATACCGGTTTAGGCATCAGCATCGCTGCAACTGGAATATTGCCAGGAGCGAATCATCATTTGCCTTTGTCGCTATTGAACAAAGGTGGCTTAGCAAACAGGGTTAAGGTCCTGTCGACTAAGGCTTTTGACTTCATGAGCCGTAAGGGTCTCACAAAGGTATTTCTCCCTACAAGTCGTGAGGATCTTGCAGGTGTATCTTCTCCTTAGGGATCGTGAGGATTCCTAAGTGTATGTTCCTCTGTAAGTCGTAAGGATCCTACAAGAGGGTTTTCTCCTTATGGGTCGAGGGGACCTACAAGGGTTGGACTTTGCTGGGGATATGTTTATTCGCGCCCGTGGATTGTATACAAGGGTCGGTATTGAGCCTCTTGTAGGGCAATATCGAAGGTTGTGGAGGATTTGCTTAAGAACAGGTTCAGGCTTCTGTAACTTAAGACTTTCAAATCTCATGAGCCGTGAGGGTCCCATAAGAGAATTCTCCTTACGAGTCGTGAGGATCTCATAAGTGTATTTTCTCCTTAGGAATCGTGGGGATCCCTAAGTGTGTTTCTCCTTTGTGAGTCGTAAGGATCTCACGCAGGTGGTTTCTCCTTACAAGGTCGAGAGGACCCTACAAGTGTCTTTTAACGAGGTTGCGCCCTTTCGGGTTTTCACAAACACTCGCCGGTAGTCCCGCTGTTTTTATTCACGGAGCCCTTTCGGGTTTTCATCCGTGCCCATTTTGCTTATGGATATACCGTTTTTTTTTATTCTTTTTCACTTTTTTTTTATTTTATTTTTTTTTCTTTTCTCTCTCCTCTTTTTTTTATCTCGTCAGCCTAAAGATGCTGCGGTAGTAGTTTTAGGGACGTTTCGGTCCGTTGATAGTTTAAGGACGTTTCGGTCCGCCGTTAGTTTAAGGACGTTTCGGTCCGTCGTTAGTTTAAGGACGTTTCGGTCCGTTGATATGGGAAGGCCGGCTGCTGCTTGTAAAGTCTGAGCCTAGGAAGATAGTGAGCGGACATAGTCGTCGTCATCTATCATTGACCCCGGCTGCGGCTTATTAAGCGTAGTATTTCTTCAAGAAGCGGCCGTTTATTGGCCTGAAAGGCCTTTCACCGTGCATGTCCATGAGTAGGTAGGCTCCACCCTGGTAGACCTTGTCTATGACGTACGGGCCTTCGTAGTTTGGCTCAAATTTTCCTCGCTTGGCACGATTGGGGATCATAGGTCTTTTGACCACTAGTACAAGTTCGCCTTGGCGGAATGTCTTCGGCCTGGTCAATCTTTCGTATGAGCGCGTCATCTTTGCTTTGTAGGCTTCTAGATGTTGTTGCGCTATGAGCCGGGTTTCGTCGAGGGCATCAAGCTCCTCAAGCCGAAGGTGAGCATTTTCTTCGTTCGTCAGCTCGTGGTGGACTGCTACTCGTAGAGAGGGTAACTCTATCTCGAGGGGGAGCACTGCTTCCGTCCCAAACACCAACGCGTACGGCGTTGTGTTTGTGGCCGTCTTGAACGTAGTTCGATAAGCCCAAAGGGCTTCTTGCAGCCTTTCGTTCCAGTCTTTCTTATTCCTGGAAACGGTCTTTTTTATGATCTTCGTCAAGGTCTTATTGAAGGCCTCGGCTAGACCGTTAGCTCGTGGATTGTAAACCGAAGAATATCTCCAGTCTATATTGTGCTGCTGTGCGAAGCGGCTAATCTTATGGCTTCGGTAGGCCGGCCCATTATCGGAGATAATCCGCCGTGGGGTCCCAAACCGGTAGATGACATGCGTCTTGAAGAAATGGAGGATATTCTCCGTCTTCACTTCCCTCAGTGGTACTGCTTCTGCCCATTTGGAGAAGTAATCAGTTGTCGCCAGGATAAAACGGTGTCCCCGGGACGATGCTGGCTCAATGGGGCCGACTATGTCAGTCCCCCACATTTCGAATGGCCAGCTAGCTACCGTTGGGTGCAGTGGATTCGGATGTTGGTGGATGAAGTCTCCGTGAATCTGGCATGAGTGGCATTGCTTCGCATACTCGAGGCAGTCCTGGGTCATCGTGGGCCAATAGTAACCCATCCGTTTGATTTTTAACTTCATCTTTGGGCCTGCTTGGTGAGAACCGCAAAGTCCGTCATGAACTTCCTGAATGACTCTTTCCGCTTCGTCAGGTCCTAAGCATCTCAGCCATAGGGAATCAAACGATCTCTTGTATAGAATATCGTTGACGAAAGCGAAGGATAGAGCTCGTTTCATGAGCTGATGTCTTGAGGACGCTTCTTTGGGCATTCGGTGGGATTTAAAGTAGTCTATGAAGACTTCCCTCCAGTCTTCGGCCTTCTCATGGTCTTTTATTTGTAGGGTCGTCTGCTCAGTCGTTCCCTTTTCTTCGCATGATTCCGGAGATATTTCTGCCGGGGCGAGCACTCGACGGCTTTGTACCACGATTCTGACGTCATCGAGGTTCTCGTCAGCCAGTTCTTTAGCAAGTTTAGCCAACGCGTCTGCTTTGCTGTTTTCCGCGCGCGGTATGTTCTCCAAAGTATAGGAGGGAATTTGGGTCAATAGTTGTTGCACCCTTTCACCGTACTTCACCCACTCCGGCTTGCACGTTTGGTAGTCACCATTTACTTGACTAACGACCAGCTGAGAATCCCCGTATATAAGGAGGTCTTCAATTCCCATGTCGATGGCGATCTCGAGGCCTGCTATCAGAGCTTCGTATTCAGCTTCATTGTTTGTCCTCGGCTCTGTTAAGGAGAAGGCGAAACGCATTATCCCTCCTTGTGGAGTTGTAAAGATGAGGCCTATCCCTGATTTGATCATTGGGATACCTTGTTTCTGCTTCTTTATGGAGGACGCTCCATCGAAATAGAGTTCCCATCGAATACTATTGCCGCCAATCGCATCAAATGCATGCTCGTCCGGCAAATCGCAGTTCAGAGGAGAATCGGCCGGTATCGGGTGTTCAGCGAGGAAATCGGCAATGGCCTGGCCTTTTACCGCCTTGAGAGGTTGATACGTTATCGAGAACTCCATCAAGAGCAGGGCCCATCTAGCGAGTCGTCCCGTCAATATGGCTTTTGACATCAAGTATTTAAGGGGGTCTACCTTCGAGATGAGACGGACTTCGTGTGCCAACGCATAGTGCCTGAGCTTTGTTATCGCGAAGATTAACGCCAAACAATGTTTTTCAATGGGAGAGTAGTTGCTTTCTGCCCCCAGCAGCACTCGACTTAAGTAGTAGAGTGCTCTTTCTTTCCCCTGATCGTTCTCTTGTGCCCATAATGCGCCCAAGGAACCTTCGAGGGCGGTCGTATAAAGAATGAGGGGCTTTCCCTTGACCGGAGCAGCCAACACCGGAGGGTTCTGCAGGTATTGCTTGATCTCGTCTAGTGCACCTTGACATTTGTGGTCCTAAACGAATGGAGTTCCCTTTTTCATCAGGTGGCTGTAAGGACGGCATTTGCCCGAAAGATTAGCGATAAACCGCCGGATGTATGCGAGCTTCCCTTGGAGAGACCGCAACTGCTTGAGGGTTCTTGGCGGAGGCGTTTCCATGATCGCCTTAATCTTTGACGGATCTATTTCAATACCTCGGTGTCGAACGATGAATCCCAGAAATTTGCCCGAGGAGACTCCAAACGCGCATTTGAAGGGATTCATTTTCAAATTATATTGCCGAAGGCGTCGAAATACAGTCTCCAGATGTTTTAAATGCTCTTCGTACGACATGCTCTTCACTACAAGGTCATCGATATAGCACTCGACGATGTCATGTATGAGATCGTCGAAGATCTTTGTCATGGCTCTTTGATAGGTAGCGCCAGCGTTCTTTAGGCCAAAGGGCATAACCCAGTAGCAGAATATACCCAAAGGGGTCCGGAAAGCGGTATGCTTCTGGTCTTCGGGATGCATCTTTATCTGATTGTATCCTGACGAACCATCCATAAAGGAGAAAACCTCGTGAGTGGACGTGTTATCTATCATTAGCTCGGTTACTGGTACTGGGAAATCATCCTTGGGACAGGCTTTATTGAGATCCCTGAAATCCACGCATATGCGTACCGTCCCATTCTTCTTCATTACCGGGACGATATTGGCGATCCAGTCGGGATATTGGACTTCTTGGATAAATCCAGAATCGATCAGCTTCTTGACTTCGGCGTTGATGCTCATCTCGAGCTCGAGTCGCATCCTCCTTGGCGCCTGCTTGACTGGCTTGATATCTGGGGATATTGCTAATTTATGCACAGTAATCTCCGGATCTAATCCTGGCATCTCGGAGTAGTTCAAGCAGTCTTTATGCCGTAGAAGCACGTTCTTTAACGCAGCTACCCTTTCTTCGGATAGCAGCTCGCTGACAAAAGTCGGTCGCGGGTCGTCTGCCGATCCCAACTCAATCTTCTTGAGGTTATCTGCAGTAGTATGTATACCATCTTCCAGTTCTTTCGGAGCGGGCGGAAATTCTGAGATCACCTCATCATCGCTGTTCTCAAAGCACCGGGGAAGGTCATCTACGTTCTCGGGCTCTTTTCTTAATATCGTAATCGTATAACAGGTGCGAACCCGCCCCCCGGACTGAGGTGGACCCGGTTCTGCTCTTGCGGCCTTGGGTTCATGCTTTTGTGGCGGCGTTACCCTCCAGCCGTCGGATACAGCGAATCTGCCTTGTTGGTACTGGTCCTCGACCCAGTTCTTGAAGGTGAAGCAGTCCTCGGTAGGATGTCCTATGGTTCGGTGATAAGAGCAATAGCTCAGATGAGAAGCCTCGTTAGCTTGCTCAGGATGTCTAGACTCTGGAAGCGTGATCATTTGATGTTTTATAGCGAGCTTGAGTAACTTCTCCGTCTTGTCTCGGGGGAAGGAGTACGCTCGACTCATCTTCTTCATGAGGGACAAATCCGAGCCGTGCAATTCCCGACCACATAACCCTCTAATCCTGCGTCGTTGTTGTCGGCTCCTCTTTCCGCTTCTTGATTTATTTCCGTCTCTGCGTCGGGCCTTTCGTACAACGGATTGACGAGGATGAGCGTCTTTGTCTTTTGCAGCCTGTTGAAATAGACGTTGCGTCCTGGCCTTCTCGTAGATGGCCATTTCGTGGTTGTGGTCTTCCCGAGCTTTCTGACCCACTTTCCTGATAGGCTTGCCCATTCGTTCTTCAAACGACGGACCCGGCGCTTCAATCGCGGGGTCTAGTTTTGATGAGGGGTTGGCATCTCCCGACGAGGCGTCCTCTTCTTCATCAAAGGTATATATGGCGTAGCTACTGTGGGCCTGTTCCCGTTTTCCGGCTCTTGCGTATCCAAGCCCGAGTGTTTCCATCTTCCCGTTGGGCAATTTGCGTTGAGTCCCGGGGACATCCCAAATCCTGTTGTAGAACCGCGCCTGCCGAACGGTCTGTTCTAAGGGTACTCCTTGGCGCTTCAATAGCTTCTTTAATCCATTTGTATAGTATCTGGGCAGACGGATGGGTTGGAGCCTGTCAAGTGTAGCATCCGCGCCATGCCAGATCTCTTTCTCTATTTTCGACTCTGAGGATCGGTAGAATAGGATCACCTTCTCACCCCTTCGCCTGGGAGGGACGTAGAATGTTTGCAGGTCCTGCACATTGTGAGCCCGAAGCGTATCGAGATCCTTGTAGTGTTCTCGCGGTACCATGGTGATTTGCAAACTATGGTCATCGCCAGGGGGTGCTTGTATTGACAGCGGATTGGAGAACACAACATTAACTTCATCTTCTGAATCACTTCCGAAGACCAACACGGGGGCGGACGTCCCCAGGTTGTTGCGTTGAGATGGCCCTGCATAAACTATCTCTTCTTCTTCTTCGGTATCGCTCCCGAAAATAGGGATGGTGGCGGCGGTTTTGTTCTCCGGATTGCGACACCTTTCCGTATCCTCGAAATCTGGCAAAAAGTACTTCGCATCTTCGTATTTGCGGACTTCGTTCACGGAAAATGGGTTTAACTCACCTGTTACGGTATACTCGAAACCATCCTTAAAGTACTTCATACACTGATGTTGTGTAGAAGGGATGATATTGTACTCGTGCAGCCAAGGACGGCCGACCAAGGCGTTGTAGCAAGTCTTGGCGTCAATGACATGAAATTTGATGTCTGTAACGAGAAGTCCAAAGCGTAATGTTAGTATCACAGATCCGAGAGTCCGTGACGATTGTGAATCGAAACCGGAGATAGTAATTTTGTCACGAGCGAGGTGTTGCACACTCATGCAGATTTCCTTCAACACCCGAACATTAAGGAGGTTGACGGAGGATCCATTATCCACCAGGATCTTGCCTATCTTGATATCATGGCAGTATTCGGAGACATATAGGGGACGGTTATGGTCGCATGTCCCGAGAAGGAGGTCTTCATCACCGAAAGTGATGTCGGCTGTATGCACTTCCTCCAGTTCATCCTTCATCTTTTCAGTGGCGAGGAAGGCTTGGAATTGCTCAGGTTCTTGTAACGCCTTAATTAGTGAGTCTCGCGCTTCTTTTGATAATAGGAGGGCATCGAGAACGCTAAGCTGAGAAGGCAGCTTCCTTAGGTGCGCGAGGATGTTATAGTCCACTTTACTCTTCCTAGGAGGGTCTTTGGCAGCCAGCTCTCTGATGACTTGGTCATCTAAAGTGATATCTTCAGTGACCTTTTCCTTTCCCTTATCCTTTCTATTCCCGGGCCCGAGATTCTTTTCTGGGAGTGTGCGATTGCGCAGCTGAATGTTCTCGCAGGCTTCCGATTTCTCCTCTTTCCCTAAAGCGAATTCTTTAAAGAGAGGGCCTAGAGCCATTTCTTCGTCAGAGTCGCTCCCAAAGGTGAGAACTTGTGACCCCCCGGCGTTAACCATGTAACAGTTGCCAGTAGTTCTGTTGTGCCCATCGACGGTACTTCTTCGCTCTCGGCGGATCTTGCGTTTCATGCGCTTAAAATGTTGCCGACGAGCGATGTATCCTTGCCACCATATCTTAAAGGCGTCGCACTCCTCCGTGGGGTGTGAGATTTTCCGGTGATATGCGCAATAGTCATGGTGCCTCTCCACCCCATCGTGTGTGTTTCCTTCCGAGGGTGGTAGCTTCATTCCCATTGACATGGCTTTGGCGAACCTTTTCCTCGTCTTGAATATCTTCTTGTCTACTTCGGATGCCTTTCGCTCTGGCAGGGGTAGTTCAACTCTTTCGTTTAGTTGCCCGAGTTTGGCTCCTTCCGATGTGGCCATCTCACGCTCCTGGTCCGCTTTACATTTTAGACGAATCTCGTCTAGAAAAGCGTCAATCATTTCGTCTGTTGGCCATGCACGCTCTGGTACAGGCTCTGCCTCCAGCTTTTTAGTGCCAGGAGTTTTCCCATCATCGGTAAACGAGTGGGAGATCACGCTACAACTCGCCACATATCCCTCGGATTCATTCGACGAGCTTTCTCCATCATCTTCCTCTTGAAAGATGTGGTTGAGGAACTCTTGCAGTGTGACAGGAGTTCGCGCCTTCTGATTGTATTCTTCCAACGCGTCGATTTGCTTCTGCAAGTTCGTATGTTCGTTTTCAAGCTTCACGGGCTTCTTGGATTTCTTCTTCTTTTTCTTCGAAGATTTTGACGATTGGGCGTGAGTCTTTGTAGTCGGGCGGCGCCTTAGCATCCCTTCGACAATTTGAGGTTCAAGAGGGTCCTTCCATTCGATCGCAGGGCACGCATGAAGGTCTCTCAGCATTCTTTTGGTTTTAGTTGATAGCACGACCTCCCATGGAGCTTCTTCAATAAAAGAACATGTTGCCCCCGGTGTATCCGCTTTCCTAGGAGCATGCGGCTGTGGTGGGTTTACCTTCCACTTTTCGGACAGTACGAACTTCCCCTGGAGGTACTGATCTTCAATCCATCCTTTGAAGACGAAGCAATCTTCGATCGGATGACTTACCGTTTGATGGTAAGGGCAATAATTAGGGTTATTCACTTCCGTGGGTTGCGGCGGTCGCCTTGGATTTGGTAGGTTTATAAGTCTGTTGCGTATTGCCAGCTCGAATAACCGTTTCGTCTTGTCCCGTGGGAACGAGTAGGGACGCTTCATCTTCTCATTATAATACCGACGCCTTTCCTCCAGTTGATCTGCCGGTTTCGGGGCGTTAGGTTGCTGTTGGGCATTCGCAACAAAGGTTGCTCTTCCTTTACCCTTGTCATTCCGAGGTTCCGACTTCGGGGGAGGTGGTCTATGACCCATCTGGTCCATCTGAGCCAACTTGTCGATCAAAGCCTGGAATGTGGTTGGCTTAAAGAACATCATAAACTGGGAGATAGTTGCGTGAGGGTCTAGAGTTCCTACGAACATGCCTACCGCAGGTGCTTCCTCAATGCGTTGCTCACATCTCGACCACAAGTTCCGCCAGCGTATAGCGTACTGGACCCAGGTTTCGCCCGGTTTTACCCTGGCGTTAATAAGTGCAGTTATTGGAGTGCGTTCGCTGGCACTTGCGAATCGCTGAGTGAACAACAACTCCATTTCAGCGAACGTTTTGATAGAATCGTTTGGGAGTTCCGAATACCATTCGAACGCTGTTTCTGATAAGCTGCCCACGAACTGGCGGAGCAACAGTTTATCATCACCGCCGGTGTTACCGCAGAGGGCCCGGAACTGGGCGACATGTTGATGGGGATTGCCGGTCCCCTTATACACGTGGAATTTTGGTATCGTGTAGCCTTGCGGGTATTTGATTTGGTCGTACCAGCTCGGATACGGCCGCCCTGTTTTCACGACTTGACCAGCTGCCTCAGTCGCGTGATGAACCCGGATTTGCTGGGCTATGTATGTTAGTGTATATGCCCTAGAGGCCATTACTGTATCATACTAGTTTGTATATTACTTAATGGAAGCTTGGGATATTCACCTTGTATAAACAATCTTGCTCAATATAGTAGTATGCTACTTGGTTTGTTTCTACTTCAATGTGTACATGTGTTTATTTTGCGATATCACCTATACGCATTAGTGGAGCCCTTAGGATCTTTGCTTGATTACCAGCGTTGTGATGGCAGTCACACTAGTGGGGGCTGGGTAGTCTATAAGCACATCCTTATACAGGTCCCTAGTCGCAGGACTATCGAGACAGGGCATCGATACTCCGGAGTAGACTGGCGTATGCGCTTCTCATCCCAGTGTGGGAGATGGTCTGTCCCACAGCCATCAGTACGTCGTACTGGAGATAGTATACGGGTGCTCGTTGGGTTACGAGTACACTGGACAGGACTCGTCGGGAACTGACAGGTTGGTATTATACCTATCGTCAGTTATCAGTTCCCAGGTGACATGAGTACAGCTTAGTCCGCTGACTTGACACTGGCACTTCGCCTCGAGTGTGTTCCCACTGTACTTTGACTACTACCCTACCACGGCTCAAAGGAGTCATGCAAACAGGTAGTGGTTGGGTGCAGTCCCGAAGCACTTGGAGGCAGTGACGGTTAGACAGGATTCGTCTCTCCCGGTATTGGGGGTTGACATCGCGCAGTGTCTAGGAGAGCCATTACACGAGTAGTCCCTGGCCAGGGCAAGCGAGATATACTGGTAGGCTTCCAGTGTTATCTCAGGGTGTTTTGGGCTTCACTCCGACACGACTTGTACCGCTATTGGGGGACTGACGTTTTACCGCCCCCTAGGCCCGACATGCGATGTATCAGACGAACAGACCGGACTGTACGGAGAATGTCACATTCAGACTCAGTAGGAGTTCAGATGGGGTTCACCTCGTCAGCCTTCTTGTCGGCATCTACCTGGGGACCGTTACGCACAGCTAGTGCCGCTTGCGGTCTATGGTTAAACTCACTGCCAGCGTAGTGTCGAGTCTTTAGAGTCCCACACAGAGGGTATTCGCCTCTGGGCAAAACAGAGTAGAGGTCGCATGGTTTTGCGGCAGGGTTCGTTCTCATCCGCGCACTTGTGCACGTTTGGAGTCCGGACGGATTGTACTGGCGGGCTCTGGTTTGAGCCAGATACTGGTATATGTTTTGGGGTTGATTTTATATCTCGGTATTCTTGTTCCTCGGAACGAGAATGCAGGTGTGTATGCACAGTTGCTTGAGGCGGAGGATGAGGTATTTCATTAGGGTTTCGGAACGGGTGCGTATGCACAGTTGACAGTCGTCATTTTCCAAACCCTAATAGATTTATGAAATATCAATTAATAATAGTAATTAAATGAAATATTGTTATGGTTGATTTTGTTGACTTGTTGACCATGGTTGACTTGTTGACCATGGTTGAATGTTGACCACCATCATGCTTTGAAAGGATACTCCTTGATTCATGCTTACACTCATTTATTGAAAGTATGATAGTGGTCATTCCAAAACAACCATCAACTATTCTCATTTCAATTATTATCATTAATTAGATAATTCCTTTTCTTTTAGTTATGGTTGCAAAAGAAAAGAGCTCATTCTATCATAATCATTCTCTCTCCTCACTTCATCTTCTTCTTCCTCTAGCCAAAGGAGAATCCTTCTCATGTGTTGAGAATCCCTCTCCTTAAAAGAAAAGCACCCCTTAGACACTCTCTACTCACTTTAGGATCAAGGGTTTAGCAAGCCGGAGATTCTAGTTCACTCAAAGTTCGAGAAAGAGCCCGAAGGTTGAACCCTCAGGTGGATCCATCTTCGACGGAAGAAGGCGACGAGAAGAGAACCATCAACCTCTACAAAGTTTGAAGAAGAAGGAGTTCAAGTTTAGGTATAACCATCTTTCCGAGTAGCTAACTCTCTTTAGCTTGTTTGCTAGTTTTAGTTTAGGAAAAGATCCCGAGTTTGTTAGTCCATGTTGCCCCATGCGCTAAAAATTTGATTTTTATACCGTTTCCGCCTCCCCGTAAGAACCGGGGGTCGCAACGTGGACTTACAGTGGTATCAGAGCCTAACTAAACTTAAACTAGCTTGGTAGTGAAGTGTAACGAAGTTCGGAACCGAAAAAATCCAAAAACCAAACTTTTGCAAAACCCTAGTTTCTGTTAAAAAAATTTCTGGTCAAAACAAGATTTGTTATACACCTAAATTCGGCTCAGGGTTTTGTGTGAACACCCAAGAAAAACGATCCCCTAATTCATTCAAACCGCCGCGGATCCGCGGCCTCACCTATTCTTAGCGCCGCGGATCCACCGCCGTTTAGAGTCTTCTGGTGATCGGGTTTCGTGCAGTGTGTCTCTGTGTTGGTTTTGGGATTTTTAAAATATGTTATATGTGCCCAGATTTTCCAGAGCAGAAATTTACTTTTGGGGTCCTATAATTCCGTATTTTTTTCCGAACTTCACTGCACTTTGACTATGATGGTTATATCTGTGATGTTTGCATGTATTGAACGTCGGCTAATCGCTATAAGTCGATTAGTCGGGGTTATACATCTCTGTGATCTGTGTTTGATGTTGGAATGTGTATATGAATGTGTTGGACTGTCGCGGGTGAATAGCCGGGGTGGATGTGAGATGAGCTTTTGTTTTTCTTTCATTCATTTGTAAATGTAAATTGATGTAATAATATTATTTGTTTGGCCGCACAACCGGGTCGGGGTTGTAGCCGTCATTGTATAATTCTTTTTACTGTTTTTGCTCCTAGGATAGACCCATGGAGGGGTGCACAAACTACCGGGTACTTGGCGGGTAGTTTGCCGCACCCGTAGGGGTCTTGGGTGGGGTATTTGCTATTCACCGCGACCGTGTAATCCGCTTTTTGTTGCAGGCTCGAACGGATTGCGGATTGCTAGTATATCCAATGTATTCATCTGTGATCTGTAATGTCTATCATTGCTTTATATTTAGGCGTTGCTTATGTTTTACAGCCGCGCTAGCCCAGCCCCCGCTCTGTCGTTAGTTAAGTAACCTAACGAGTGATGACGGGACCCCGTGGCGAATGCGAATGGCATAAGCGTACGTCATATTTTGGTTGTTTTCTGCAATGGTAGGATTAAATGATGGGACGCATTAAAAGAACTAATGCAAGAATATCACGCATTAAAAGAACTAATGCAAGATAATAAACCAAGTTAAAGTCGTTGGAACACTTTCGAAAAACCACTCGGTTCTTTTCAAAACTAACTTTTAAATGCGGAGCTTGAGCCACTCCTTCTAAAATCTATCTCGTTCCATCGATTATATCAAGTTCACTACGTTCACGGTTTTACCAAAACCATTCGTAGCCCTCCGTTGTTTCACATGAATAGTCAATAGTATTCAAGCTGTGTTTGTTGGCCAAAGTCAAGGCATAGTGATTGGTAGCTATTGGATATTCATGTACAGCATAGATAGATGCGTTGATTTGAAACAGTCGTACTGCCTTATTGGCCAAAGTCAAGGGTATGTACGGGTGGATTCAAATTAACCTGGAGAACGACGGGAAGAACTTGACATGTGACTTATGATTTGTTGGCCAAAGTCAAGGTCATAAGAGCATGGGGCAAAAATCCACATCGGGAGGTTCATAAGTACTGAAACTTGCTAGATTTGCATACCATTTGGAGTGTGATGATTCTGGTAGGATTCCTTCAGTTTCGTCACGCGATGATATTTGGATCCCGATCCTACTGTGAGTATATGCTACTCCTCGGGAAATTTCTCACTAAACGATCAATGCTATAAACCTAGTAGGTGCCTAGAAAGGTGTTAGCGGGGATACGCCCCCAGGGAAAGGAGGTTCTTAAATTAAGGAACTTCGCGAAAGCGTTGGAAAACCTCCCTCGAAGTACCGACACTGGCCTGGCTGAACGGTTAAGCAAGTATTGTGCGGTGGGATTGATCCCGGCTAATTCTTCCTTTGTGGTTTGAGGAGGGATTCGAGAGACAGTGGGAGCCATCCTGTTTAGATAAATTAAAAACCATTCTAAACTTGCAAGAGCATCGTGCTAAGTGTTTCTTCTCTCCCCCTGCAGCGACCAAATCGAAATGACTGGACTTAAGTTACTTCTAGATAAAAACATACTGACAGGGCCAAACTACAAAGATTGGCTCAGGAATGTCAAAATGGCAATCACTTACGACAAGCTGGGGTATCTTCTTACCACCAAAGCTCCCCCCGTCCCAGGTCCCACCTCCAGCGTCGCGGATAAGGAAATCCGTAAGACTTGGGAGATTGATTGCGCGAAGGCCAGGTGCCTCGTGCTTGCCTCTATGGACAACGATCACCAGAGGAGGCACGAGAATATGGACTTGGAGTCCATATTTCTCCATACAAAAGAACTGTATGGAGAGCAGTCTCGTATCGCAAGATACGAAGTGTCGAAGAAGTTATTTTCGACAAAGTTGGCCGTCGGATCATCGGTAGCGGACCACGTGCTTAAGATGATTAGCTACACTGAGGAGCTCGCGGAACTTGGGACCACGTTGGATAGTGAACTCTATACGGATTTAATTCTCCAGTCCCTTCCATCCACTTACGCCCAGTTTATACTGAACTTCAACTTACAAGAAAAGGAAGTTGAACTTTCAGAACTCCTCAACATGCTGAGGAGCGCAGAGGGCACCCTACAGAAGGGTAGGGAAACACCCGCTTTGTTTGTAGGAGGATCTTCTTCCTCTAGGTCCAAGGCGAAAGCCAAGGGAAAGAGGAAGAAAGCCCCCGCCAAACCAAGAGGCGGTGTTAGTAAAGTGGGTGTGAAGGGAAAGGAAAAGGCAACAAAGATTGCGGGGAAGCTTGTTGGAAAGGAAGAATGCTTCTATTGTCATAAGAGTGGACACTGGAAGAAAGATTGCAGGGCTTGGAAGGCCAGGACACAGGAACTGAAGCAGGTTGCGGCTTCAGCTTCAGGTGTGTATGTTATTGAGAACTGTCTTTCTATAAACTCTACTTCCTGGGTATTGGATACCGGATCAGGATCTCATATCTGTAATTCTTTGCAGGCGTTGAGAAACCGTAGGTTTTTGAAGGCAGGTGACATGACCCTCAGAGTTGCGAACGGAGCTAGCATGGATGCTAAAGCCGTGGGGGACTATCACCTGGGAATGTCAGATGGGCATGTTTTGGTTTTGCGTAATTGCTTTTTTGTACCCAACGCAACTTGTAATATCATTTCTGTATCTTTGGTTTCTAAAGAAGGTTATGAATTTGCGTTTGTAAGTAATGTTGTAAACATTCACCTTAATCAAGTTCTGATTGGGTCAGGTACACTGAGCAATGGTATATACGTATTAAACCAACCACAGATTTTCAATGTCCAGAATACACACAAAAGAAAGTCTCCAGATATCAATCAGACTTTCTTATGGCATTGTAGACTGGGTCACATCAATGAGAGAAGGTTGACTAAGTTACATAAAGAAGGATATTTGGATCCGTTCGAATATCAATCATATGCCACTTGTCAATCATGTCTCAAAGGAAAGATGACAAAGACTCCGTTCACTGGACACGGAGTAAGAGCGAGCGAGCTCTTGGGACTCGTACACAGCGATGTGTGCGGTCCAATGTCTACACATGCGCGAAGCGGTTATTCTTACTTCATTACTTTTACGGATGATTTTTCAAGATACGGTTATGTCTTCTTAATGAAACATAAGTCCGAAGCTTTTGAAAAGTTCCAGGAATATAAGAATGAAGTGGAAAAACAGACCGGCAAAAGTATCAAGATTCTAAGATCGGATCGAGGTGGAGAATACTTAAGTGCCGAGTTCCTGAATTACTTAAAAGAGAATGGAATTCTCTCTCAGCTTACTCCTCCATACACTCCGCAACACAACGGTGTATCGGAGAGACGGAACCGAACCCTATTGGATATGGTACGGTCCATGATGAGTAACGCTGAGTTACCGCGATCATTCTGGGGGTATGCGCTAGAATCAGCTGCGTACCTTTTGAACCGAGTTCCTACTAAGACTGTGCCTACTACACCATATGAGATGTGGTGTGGGAAGAGGCCCCATCTCAGTCACATTAAGACTTGGGGATGTCCAGCTTTTGTTAAAAAGCAGCATGCGGACAAGCTCGAGGCACGCTCAGTACAGTGCAAGTTTGTGGGATATCCAAAGAACTCCAAGGGATATTTCTTCTACTGTGAAGAGGAACAAAAAGTTCTTGTTTCTCGTCATGCCTACTTCTTGGAAACTGAGTTTTTGGAAAACCAGATAAGTGGGAGCACAGTAGAACTGGAAGAAATTCCAGAACCTCAGACTATTACTGAAAGCTTAGTGGAACCAGAGGGTTCGAAAGAACAGGACATTCCTACGCCACTCCGCAGGAGTAGTAGGCAGTCTCATCCGCCCGAGAGATACTACGGTTTTCTCATAGACGGGGATAGAGAGGATTGCATCATAGACTATGATGAGCCTACTAGCTTCCAGCAGGCCGTTCAGAGCGTTGACTCGGTAAAATGGCTGGATGCAATGCGGACCGAAATGGAGTCCATGTACACCAACAAAGTATGGACGTTGGACATTGCTCCAGACGGGGTAAAACCCGTAGGATGCAAGTGGATCTTCAAAAGGAAGATTGGTGTAGATGGACAGGTTGAGACCTATAAAGCTAGACTTGTAGCAAAGGGTTTCCGTCAAGGACCTGGCTTGGACTATGACGAAACCTTTTCTCCAGTGGCTATGCTGAAATCCATTCGGATCCTTCTTGCCATTGCTGCCTTCCACGATTATGAGATTTGGCAGATGGACGTAAAAACCGCTTTTCTAAATGGAAATTTAGAGGAGTGTGTCTATATGGATCAGCCAGAGGATTTCATTCAGAGTGGGAGCAGCGGAAAGGTGTGCAAGTTGCTTAAGTCCATTTATGGACTAAAGCAGGCATCGCGGAGTTGGAACATCTGTTTTGATGAGACGGTCAAGGAATTTGGCTTTATCAAAAAATCCAGATGAACCATGCATCTATAGTAGATTTGTAGCGAGAACTGTAGTATTCCTCGTTTTATACGTGGATGACATTCTCTTAATAGGAAATGACGTTCCTATGCTACAATCTGTCAAAGGGTTCTTGTCACAAAGGTTCTCCATGAAAGACCTGGGTGATGCTTCGTACATCCTGGGGATCCGGATCCATCGTGATAGATCCAAGAGGATATTAGGACTTTCACAGTCCAGGTACATCGACACCGTACTGAAAAGATTCAGTATGGAAGATTCCAAGCGCGGTAACCTACCGACTTGTCACGGGATCACCCTCTCTAAAGAGATGTCTCCCAAGACTGATTTGGAGAGGGATCGCATGTCTATTATACCCTACGCTTCTGCGGTAGGCTCTATAATGTATGCGATGTTGTGTACCAGACCGGATGTAGCTTATGCACTGAGTGTAGTAAGCCGGTATCAGTCAAACCCTAGGGAGAAACACTAGATAGCAGTAAAGAACATTCTCAAGTACCTGAGAAGGACTAAGGAGATGTTCTTGGTGTATGGCGGAAAAGACCTCCAGATCGAGGCCTTTGCTGACTCCAGCTTCCAGAGTGACAAGGATGATTCCAAGTCCATGTCGGGTTTTGTCTTTACCCTCAATGGAGGGGCGGTGTGTTGGAAGAGTTACAAACAGGAAACCGTTGCAGACTCGACGATGGAAGCGGAATACATCGCTGCATCTGATGCCGCAAAAGAAGCTGTCTGGATAAGGAAGTTCTTGAAAGAACTTCAGGTGGTTCCGTCCATTGTTGACCCAATACCTCTGTATTGCGACAACAACGGGGCTATAGCTTTAGCGAAGGAACCCAGGTCCCATCAGAGATCCAGGCACATCTTGAGGCGGTATCACCTGATCAGGGAGATCGTGGATCGCAAGGAGATCGAGGTTCGGAGGGTTGCTTCAGAAGAAAACACTGCAGATCCATTCACCAAGGCCCTACCCCAGACTCAGTTCGAGCGGCTGATCGAGATGATAGGTCTTCGATACGCCAGTACATGGCCTTAGTGCAAGTGGGAGATTGTTAGTGTATATGCCCTAGAGGCCATTACTGTATCATACTAGTTTGTATATTACTTAATGGAAGCTTGGGATATTCACCTTGTATAAACAATCTTGCTCAATATAGTAGTATGCTACTTGGTTTGTTTCTACTTCAATGTGTACATGTGTTTATTTTGCGATATCACCTATACGCATTAGTGGAGCCCTTAGGATCTTTGCTTGATTACCAGCGTTGTGATGGCAGTCACACTAGTGGGGGCTGGGTAGTCTATAAGCACATCCTTATACAGGTCCCTAGTCGCAGGACTATCGAGACAGGGCATCGATACTCCGGAGTAGACTGGCGTATGCGCTTCTCATCCCATTGTGGGAGATGGTCTGTCCCACAGCCATCAGTACGTCGTACTGGAGATAGTATACGGGTGCTCGTTGGGTTACGAGTACACTGGACAGGACTCGTCGGGAACTGACAGGTTGGTATTATACCTATCGTCAGTTATCAGTTCCCAGGTGACATGAGTACAGCTTAGTCCGCTGACTTGACACTGGCACTTCGCCTCGAGTGTGTTCCCACTGTACTTTGACTACTACCCTACCACGGCTCAAAGGAGTCGTGCAAACAGGTAGTGGTTGGGTGCAGTCCCGAAGCACTTGGAGGCAGTGACGGTTAGACAGGATTCGTCTCTCCCGGTATTGGGGGTTGACATCGCGCAGTGTCTAGGAGAGCCATTACACGAGTAGTCCCTGGCCAGGGCAAGCGAGATATACTGGTAGGCTTCCAGTGTTATCTCAGGGTGTTTTGGGCTTCACTCCGACACGACTTGTACCGCTATTGGGGGACTGACGTTTTACCGCCCCCTAGGCCCGACATGCGATGTATCAGACGAACAGACCGGACTGTACGGAGAATGTCACATTCAGACTCAGTAGGAGTTCAGATGGGGTTCACCTCGTCAGCCTTCTTGTCGGCATCTACCTGGGGGACCGTTACGCACAGCTAGTGCCGCTTGCGGTCTGTGGTTAAACCCACTGCCAGCGTAGTGTCGAGTCTTTAGAGTCCCACACAGAGGGTATTCGCCTCTGGGCAAAACAGAGTAGAGGTCGCATGGTTTTGCGGCAGGGTTCGTTCTCATCCGCGCACTTGTGCACGTTTGGAGTCCGGACGGATTATACTGGCGGGCTCTGGTTTGAGCCAGATACTGGTATATGTTTTGGGGTTGCTTTTATATCTCGGTATTCTTGTTCCTCGGAACGAGAATGCAGGTGTGTATGCACAGTTGCTTGAGGCGGAGGATGAGGTATTTCATTAGGGTTTCGGAACGGGTGCGTATGCACAGTTGACAGTCGTCATTTTCCAAACCCTAATAGATTTATGAAATATCAATTAATAATAGTAATTAAATGAAATATTGTTATGGTTGATTTTGTTGACTTGTTGACCATGGTTGACTTGTTGACCATGGTTGAATGTTGACCACCATCATGCTTTGAAAGGATACTCCTTGATTCATGCTTACACTCATTTATTGAAAGTATGATAGTGGTCATTCCAAAACAACCATCAACTATTCTCATTTCAATTATTATTATTAATTAGATAATTCCTTTTCTTTTAGTTATGGTTGCAAAAGAAAAGAGCTCATTCTATCATAATCATTCTCTCTCCTCACTTCATCTTCTTCTTCCTCTAGCCAAAGGAGAATCCTTCTCATGTGTTGAGAATCCCTCTCCTTAAAAGAAAAGCACCCCTTAGACACTCTCTACTCACTCTAGGATCAAGGGTTTAGCAAGCCGGAGATTCTAGTTCACTCAAAGTTCGAGAAAGAGCCCGAAGGTTGAACCCTCAGGTGGATCCATCTTCGACGGAAGAAGGCGACGAGAAGAGAACCATCAACCTCTACAAAGTTTGAAGAAGAAGGAGTTCAAGTTTAGGTATAACCATCTTTCCGAGTAGCTAACTCTCTTTAGCTTGTTTGCTAGTTTTAGTTTAGGAAAAGATCCCGACTTTGTTAGTCCATGTTGCCCCATGCGCTAAAAATTTGATTTTTATACCGTTTCTGCCTCCCCGTAAGAACCGGGGGTCGCAACGTGGACTTACAATGTAGTCAGCCAAGTCAGCCTTAGAGATTGCCTCCTCCTTGGCCGTTGAGAGGGCCGGCGGTGGATTTGACGTTTCTCCTCGGTCGTCTTCAAGAACGATTGGGGGATCCTCGGCGGGTAAGTCCTGCTGGATCATCATTCCTATCATATCTTGGAAGAGAAGGCCCATACGTTGTATGTTGGCCGCTTGTTCAGCAGCCACTTTGTCCTTTTTCTCCAGTGTCCGGCGAAGGAATTCAGCGTCGGTTTCTTCCTCTCGGCGTGCGTCTGAGGACGTTTCCGGATTTTCTTTTGGCCCGGTGAGCGCGGCCATAGCATTCATCATTTCTTGAAGCTTTTTGCTGCTGCTCCTGGGCCTTCGTCACGGATCGGGTTAGCGGTCGGTGGCCCGTAGAAGTGCGGCTTTCCTCCTTTCCAGAGGCCATGTAAACAGTGTGCACCACCATGCCCCCAGACTTAGGGCGTCTGGGCTCGGTGCTTTTAGCCGTCGTTGCATACTGGGGGGTCTTCTCTGGCCTCCTCCTTTTATGAGCCATGGAGGTTGAGGGGGCCGTTGAGGTGGGCGTCCAGACAGCCTTTTGGGGTTTAGCCTGGTGACCCGCTTCCGGTTGGATTTTCGGCTTCTTGTGCTGGCGGGAGAAGTTTGGATCGATGATCGAGTCCCGGGCCTGCTGCCAAACCTTATAGATTTTGGAAGACAGCCGTTGAGGAGATCGGGGCTGTTCTGATTTTATTTCCACAACCTTTTTTAATGGGGGAGGAGACCTCTTCAGCACTGCAGTAGGAGAATTCCTTCGCACCTTGTTTAGCATTTCGAAGCTGTTCCCAGTTGGAACAGCAGCATTAACTTCTGCCACCGGGGCCGATGGAGTCAACCCGGAGGGGGAATTGCCCCCAGCCTTCCTTACTCGGCGCCAATGGCGACGTCGAGCGTGTCGAGCGGACGGTGTAGGGTCAGCGGTAAGAATGGTTTCGTCTTGCCCCCTGTCTGGGTGGGGGGTCGCTGTTGGTGTTAGCCTGTCAAAGACCGACGTCCTTTGGGCAGCAGGAGCGGGAGCTGAAGCCGTCAATCTTGTAAAGACCGACCTTTTGGCCGGAGAAGCCGCCTTGACGATTTCGGGAGCAGGAGCAGCCACTTTCTTAGAAGCAGCCTTCTCTGAGATTGTAGGCCCCATGATGGGTTTGCAGGATTCCTGGCCCAATCTAGAGAAGACCGAGGCGTTGACGTTGGGCGACTCGTTGAGAGGAGCCGCGACAGGGGTAAGACGATCAAAGACCGACTTCTTAAGAGCTTCCGTTGTCAGTACTGGAGCGGTGAAGTTTGTTGGCGGGAGCATGGTCCCAAAGAACAATCCTGTGGTGGCGCGAGTGACCTGTTCCACGGGCATTGTGAATAGCGAAGCAGCTTGGGATCCGTAGGCTATACCTCCTGGCGAGGCAGAGCGTTGGTTGCAATTGCAGTCTGAGCAGTTGGAGAATTTCACGGAAGTAGAAGCCATCGATCCTTTGCTTTCTGCAATAAGCAAGATGCCAATTCTTAGTATCTTGAAACCCAAGGGCAACCATTAGCGAACCGCGATTGGTTCGCGAGTCACGACACACGAAGTGTGGAGTGGAAAAAGGAAAAGGTCCCACCGGGCGTGCCAGAATCTGTTCCCCTCCGAACGACGGCGCACAGGACTGCGATGTCTTGGCGCTGAGACGCGGGGCAGATGCTAATTGGTGCTATCCGTCCACCTCTCCGAAGATGCCAAGTTGAATTATGGCACCGTGTATCGGAGGTTTAGACGGATGCGTCCGATGTAGCAGACTTCGTCAGATTCCCCCTCGTTTGAGGGGTTTTTGACTGTGGGGACGCTCTTCCCTGCAGGCGCAAGCCCCTGCAGTTAATTACGCTACCGCATTGCGGTAACAACTTTCTCCTTCTCCAGATGGTCACTTCGTGTCGTGAGTGTTTGTTTTGTTGCCCGTGGATTGTTTACGGAGACTAAATTATGTCGTCGCCCGTAGGGCGTGGACTAGTCCAAATCCGTATTATCTTAGATTTGGGTTTGGGGTTTTGGTTTGAGGATACGTCAGCCGTACTCGAGGCTAAGATCAACTCAAACGTTTGTTAAGGATACGTTAGTCTCACTTTGAGACTAAGATCAACTTAACGGGATCGTTTAGATCCGACAAAAGAGCATTTGGGGGCTCCATTGTTCCAGTTTAGGGACATAGTGGTCCATCGTAGGTATGGCCGTCGGGACCCATCACCTCTCTGACGACGTTGAAGGATTACAACGACGGATGTCAGAGGAGTTCAGAGATGTACCCTCAAGCCAGAGTCAATTGGGGGGATTCATAGTCCAGTCTGTTTGAAGGTTTAAGGATACGTTAGCCTTCTTCGAGGCTAAGATCAACTTAAACGGGATCGTTTAGATCCGACAAAAGAGCATTTGGGGGCTCCATTGTTCTAGTTTAAAGACATTGCGGTCCATGGGTAGTTTAAGGACATTGCGGTCCATTGTTAGTTTTAAGACATCTCGGTCAAGGTTAAGGACGTCGTAGTCCATGGGCTTAAGGACCCCACAGTCCATTGTTAGTTTTAAGACATTTCGGTCAAGGTTAAGGACGTCGTAGTCCATGGGTTTAAGGACCCCACAGTCCGGTATGTGCTCTGGATGCTTCACACGGGTTCACTGCCGTGCTCTGCGAGGACCAGACTCCGCTCTGGACGTTTTCCACGGGGTCAAAGAGTGACATTATCCGCGTTCCACGTAACCAGGAATTTTGCGTTAAACATGGGTTTAAGGACCCCACAGTCCGTATTGATGTGTGGTCGTCGGGACCCGTCACCTCTTTGAAGACATTGAGGGATTACAATGCCAAGTATCAAAGGAGTGAAGAGATGTACCCTAGAACCGGAGTGGATTAAATAGTCCTTAGCCCAATTTGGGATCAAAACGAATTAATTATGTTATGAGTCCATTGGCCCAGTTAATCACAAATTGAGGACTTATGGCCATCTTGGGCTAAGTCCAATCAGGAGAGGCTTTGCCTCCATCCATTTAAGCCAATTGGGCCAAAGCCTATTGTTAAACACTACAGAGCAGTCAATGTTGAACACTGGGAATGAGGTTGACAAGTTAGTGTTTAACACTAAGAGATAATTGGTGTTAAACACCAGCAACAAGGCTTTTCAAATTAGTGTTAAACACTAAAACAGATCAGTGTTGAACACTGCAAATGAAGATCTCAGATTAGTGTTAAACACTAAGGTAATCAGTGTTGAACACTGCAGATAAAGCTTTTTAATTAGTGTTGAACACTAAGGCCCAACAGTATTTTAACACTGGGTTCGAGAGTTTCAATTTAGTGTTAAACACTAAGGCAAGAGGGGTCGCGTGGCAGCACGTGAGAGCGCCCTCCCTTCATTTATTCTGCTGAGATTATCTCATCTTTCAGAGCATCACGTGCCATCACGTGATGGGCATTCGAATGCCTATGTATTAGAGCTTCTGCCGAGGGTCACGTGGGTCACGTGGGGTGCTGCCTCAAAGGGGCTTTCTGTAGATCTCTTGGGGGGTCACGTGATGACACGTGACCCTGCCTCTAGGTATTTTGTTTAGAGGCTTTGTTAATCTTTTTTCAGGAATTAAATTCCTCGAGCTGTAAATTTCAGAGGAATTAAATTCCTACTTCCTTTCGAAGACTTATATTCTGGGATAGAGTTTAACTCTGAATTTTCTGTAGGAATTAAATTCCTCATATATGTGAAGAACCAAATAGGGTTGAACCCTAACAAAGCTTTTTTTTAAGGAGTTTAAACTTCGATCCTCTGTTAAATTATGATTAAGGGAATTAAATTCCCGCTGCTGCAACAGAACTAGGTTCTCAATTAGGGTTAAACCCTGTTTCTTTTTATTCTGAAGGAATTAAATTCCCATGATACAGGGGCAAGCCCTAATTTTATTTTAGAGGAATTAAATTCCTATAGTTCTGTGAGAATTAAATTCTCGTGCTTGCATTCCTTCTCTATGTTTTGGATCTGCATGGCAGGATCTCAACCCATTGAGAATTAAATTCTCAACCTTAAGGGGAGATGTGCACTTTGCAGATCCTCTATCAAAGAGAGAAGAAATATGTTCTTCTGTTTTTACATTATCAGAGTTAAACTCTGTTGAGAATTAAATTCTCTTTTTCTTTCAAGGAGCTTTTCCCTTTCTTACCTAGGGTTTTTGCGGAAGATCCAAGTTCTCCAAGTATCGAAGCTCTCTTTCTTTTCTTTTTTCTTCTCTGCGTATGTATATATATCTCTGTGTCTCTTGGCTCCTATTTATAGGAGAAGCAGCCGAATCAATCAGTTTTTGACGAATCTTCATTAAGAGATTTGATTTGCACCCATCATCTGTTTTGGACCTTTGGATTATTAGGTGAATTTTATTCACCATTGGATTTCAAATCCAGGGGTTCCCCTTTATTATTTCGGTTAGATTTAAAAGGGAAAATCTTTCCAAACCCGAGATTTTCCCATAGATAGATGATATTTCATCACCTCTGAATCTTTAATTCGATCGGTTCCAGATAGCCGCTTTTCTTTGGAAAGATTTGATTCTCCTTCAGAATTTAATTCTGTTTGACAAAATGGGCTTTGAAAGCCGGTCACGTGTGACCACGTGACTCATGGTCACGTGTGGGCACGTGACCCCCTTTGGAATGCGCCTTTTCCTTTCTTTTGCGCTCTGTCTTCTTATTGCTGCTTAAACGTCACGTGCTGCCACGTGACCCCTGGTCACGTGTGAGCACGTGACCCTTGTTTGAACTCTCTCTTTCCTTGGTTCAACTGGAGAACGTGTCTGCTGTCTTGAACGTCACGTGGCAACACGTGACCCTGGTCACGTGGAAGCACGTGACCTCCTCTGAAGCCTTTTCCTTGACTTGATCAGGGAACTGGTGTGCCTTTTGACGCTTGCATTTAAATGTCACGTGTCGCCACGTGACCCGGGTCACGTGGGAGCACGTGACTCTTTCTGAAGCCCCCTTTTCTTCAGCGTAGTCAGGAAACTGAACTTGTCTTGATGATGTTTTTAGGTGTCACGTGCCAACACGTGACCGCTAGTCACGTGTAAGCACGTGACCCTCTTCTGAAGCTTTTCCCAGAAGGTTTCCTGATTTTAAATCAGGAAACACTCCATCATAGAGCAATGCTCCGTTTCGGGGATAAATCAAATCACAAATATCTTAACTTGAAAAATAAGGGCACAATCTTACAAAGAGATTTAAATAAACTATCAACGGAGTGCTCTCTCTGTCATCTACAGGCTACGCTTACTAAGGTAACGCGCCGGCAACAGAGAAAAGAGAAGAAAGCGATAAAGAGAACAATTGATTTGCATTCGGTTAAACGTTTAAAGCATACCCATTCATGCATGTGCAAAAGATTTAGTGCGTAAGATAGAACATGGAAACGAGGAATTTGCTATTCATACTTCGAAAAGTTCCTACAATAATGAAAGCAGTAAACGAAAACATCATCAAAATGATTACAATGGTAAAACCTCAGATCCAGGGTATGGATTGAGGAATTCGAAAGTAAAGCCATCTAGAATCTTTCTGGCCTTTCTGACCATTCTCGTGTGCATCCTTTCGCGATCACGGGTGTCGAGATCCTCGCCAATGCCCTCCTCCCTTTGATAAGAAGCGATTATCATCGTCTGTTGGAAAGTTTGATGCAGAATACCAATGAGGTTATCTCGACACTTCTTTGAGATCAGGCCAAACAGGTACACCGAGTGCACCTTGTCTTCAGCATCATCCAGCGCATCCAGCGGCATGGCTTCGTAAAACCCAGGAAGTGCTCCCCAAATTGCTCTCACTACGATTTTCAAGAGAGCGGAGCGACGAGGAAGCAGTCGACCGTTGTGTGCATACAGACGAGCCATAATCTCCGCACATTAGACATCTGTAAACTCTTGATTCTGGCAACGGCCCTATACGCGAATATCCTCGTAAGAGATAAACTCGTTCAGACTATATAAATGAACAGCCATAGTGCCTGAAAAGAAACATCATTAAAAGATTGGGAATGAGGAAAATCAGACATTGAGATTTAGACAAGTTCTCGGGAAGACAAGTTTTGTCAAGCGACAAACAAATCCAAATTTGGGCGATTAAGGAAGAAAACCCTTAAAAGACTCCCATTTAAGTCTCTCAAGCCAAGGAGTAAATCTCCCTTGAGAGCAATGCTCTCCAGCAGAAATGACAACTGCCATAATTAATAGGGGAATAAAATTCCCCGAAGATGCTAAAGAAGCAATGCTCTGCAGAGAAGATGAAATGATCCTTCAAGAAACCCTGAAAGCAAAGCTTTCTGCAGAAGTAAAAACTTCGAGAGCTTTAGGAGCTATAAAGTGAATTCCAAGAATTCTTCATCA
This sequence comes from Agapanthus africanus, assembly GCA_030015575.1. NCBI lineage: Eukaryota > Viridiplantae > Streptophyta > Magnoliopsida > Asparagales > Amaryllidaceae > Agapanthus > Agapanthus africanus. The sequence goes on from CM057337.1 coordinate 722,071,202, forward strand.
ATGGGTCGAAAGAAACCCTAAAAAAGAGCAAAGCTCTGATAACGAGTTTAAATCTTACCAAAAAAGAAAATATCTGACAGAGTTTTTAAGAGACTTCTTAAAAAAGAAAGCAATGCTCTGAAGGAGAAATAATTCTCAGAAAGAAGATGAACAGAAGTCATTTCAAGGGCCAAGGGTCCTATTTATAGGCACCAAGCGTCGTTTCAATTCCTCGGTTGATCCAAGAGTGGAGATGCTGCCACCGCTGCACCCACGTGTGGGCCCCGTGAGCGCAACGGTGGGGGGCATTTGTTTCCCCAATTAGAGCAAAGCTCTGTTCAGAATTCAAAATTTGAATTAAAACTGCGTTTTTATAAAAACGCTGCGCTACAACTGGCGCACCCCAGCGCATAGACGCTAGCGCTAGATGCGCTGCGTTCCAAGTAGCGCATCACGTGCAAAGCACGTGTGCGCTAGCGCTAAGAGCGCTGCGCTCCAAGTGGCGCACCATGGGCAGAGCGCATAAGCGCTAGCGCTGGAACTAAAAACTCCCCACCGTTAGATCAAAGATCTAATAATAATGATAAATCATTAATTGACCAGAATTAAATTCTGTTAAGGAAAGATTTCTCAAAATTTTTCCAAACAACAAAATTGTGCTCTGTAAATGAGCACCGTTGGATCAATGATCCAATAGTAAATAAAAATTACCAAAGACAGAATAAATTCTGCATGGAAAGATTTCCCAATCTTGGTAAAAAAACAAAAAGATTATCTTCAGTAAACCAGAAGCCCTTGGATCAAAGATCCAACGATGGAAAATTCCCCAAATCAATTGGAGAAAAGATCTCCTTAACTGATTGAACAAACCATCTTGCCCTATATAAAGGCCCCCAGACTTCAAGTCTAAAAAAAGAGGAACCCCCCCCCCCATAAACTTTGAGAAAATCTCAAGAAGAAGAAGAAGCTCTCGGCAAAAGAAGACAATTCTTTTTCAAGGTAAAAAGAATAGAAAGACAAAATCGCCTCATTATAAACAGAAGTATTTACTTCTTTCACAAATTATAGATCTATAAGACAAAGTTGTCTTTCACAAAATAGATTATGAACATCTTATTATAAAGGGGGAGAATTATTTAATTCTCTTAAGATCACAGATCCATAAAGGCAAAGCCTTTCATCAAAAAGAGATTGAAATATCTCCTATGAACTAAGAACTTTGTTCTTAGAATCTTGAGACAAGGTCTTTTATCAAAGAACAGATAATCTGCAGAGCGCAAAGTTAACCTGAGAAGAACCTTAGTGATCCTAATCTAATAAGAGTCTTAGCGCTCCTAATTCAAAAGTGCCTTAGTGCTCTTCATCTAGCGCAAAGCGCTGCAGTGCCAAAGCGCTTCAAACACAGCGCACTGCGCTAATTGGCTAGCGCTCAGCGCTAAGCGTGCTACGTGCTCCTTACGTGTGCGCTGCATTACTAAAAGCGCTCTGCGTTCATTATATGGCATCAGCGCCAAACGCCTCAACGCTTCAACTAAAAGCGCATCAGCGCTCCACATCCAGCGCTAAGCGCATCAGCGCTCTTCGTTTAGCGCAAAACGCTAAGCGTATTAGCACTTCATATCTGGCGCTAGTGCCAAGTGCACCACATACTTTTATGTGCGCTTGGACAGAACATAAAATGTTCTTTGAGTAAGCCTAGGGATATGATAAATGCACAGCATTCAATTAAAGACAAAATATTGTCAGAAACTAAACCAATGCTTAGCATTTTTAAAGGGATTGGGCTCAAGCAAACATCTAACAACTCCAAAAATAAATGTTGAATATTGTAATTGAATGGACTTAGCCCAAATTCCTCAATTCAGATTAATTGAGTTCATATGCTCATAAATCACAGATCTTAGTCCAAATTGGACCACAGATCTTTCAACCCACATCGGTTTAAGGGTACATCTCTGAACTCCTCTGATATTTGTCGTTATAATCCTTCAACGTCTTCAGAGAGGTGACGGGTCCCGACAACCACACATTTCATGGACTGTGGGGTCCTTAAGCCCACGGACTATGGTGTCCTTAACCTTGACTGTGAGGTCTTTAAACTCACGGACTATGATGTCCTTAACCTTGACTGTGAGGTCTTTAAACTCACGGACTATGATGTCCTTAACCTTGACTGTGAAGTCTTTAAACTCACGGACTATGATGTTCTTAACTTCGGACCGAGATGTCCTTAAACTAACATTGGACCGTAATGTCCTTAAACTAATCGATCGCAATGTTCCTAAACTAAACAATAGAGCCCAAATGCTCTCTTGTTGGATCTAAATGATCCCGTTAAGTTGATCTTAGTCTAAAATGAGACTAACGTATTCTTAACAAACGTTTAAGTTGATCTTAGTCTCAAATGAGGCTAACGTATCCTTATACCCAACCCCCAAACCCAAATCTAAGAAGATACGGATTTGGACCAATCCACGCCCTACGGGTGACAGCATAAATTAGTCTCCGTATACAATCCACGGGCAACCAAAAACAAAACAAACACACACGACACGAAGTGACCATCTGGAGAAGGAGAAAATTGTTACCGCGATGCGATAGCGTAATTAACTGCAGGGGCTTGCGCCTGCAGGGAAGAGCGTCCCCACAATAAAAAAAACCCCTCAAATTAGGGGGAATCTGACGAAGTCTGCTACATCGGCCGCATCCGTTTAAACCTCCGATATACGGTGTTATAAATCAACTTGGCATTTTCGGAGAGATGGACGGATAGCACCAATTAGCATCTACCTCGAAATTCAGGCAAGACGGACCCGCGAGGTCGCGTCTCCGTGTTTCGGCGGGGGAACAGTAGGACTTTGGCCGCTCGATCTTCTTTTTCTCTTGCCTGGCCCTTTTCTTCTGATCGGCTTAGTCTGTCCGGGGTAGGTTAGTGTTCACCTCGGATTCAAGCTGGATCTCACGTTCGGTCCAAGCCTTTACCTCGGCCATGGTCTTAGGTTGCGCTAATACAAAGGAGTGTAGCCACTCCTTGTGCCTAAGACCCGACCTAAGGGCCGTAATGACCGTCTCTTCCCGGTGCTCTGGGACCTCAAGGAGAGCGTTGTAGAAGCGGGTGGCGTATCTTTTGAAGGATTCTTTGTCCCCGCTCTTTATGGTGAAGAGATGATCAACGGTCCACTTTTGTCGTCTGTTCCCGACGAATGACCGAGGAACTGGGTTGCCATCTCATCGAAGGTAGAGATTGAGCGTGGCGCAGGTCCTCAGAACCAGTCTCATCCAGAGCGGATGAGTGGCGGGGAAAGCACGGCATTGCGCGGCGTCGGAATTGTCCTGGAAACTCATCCTGGCTGTGAACGCGTCTAAATAGTCTTTCGGGTCGGACTTCTCATCGAAGAGGGAGACCTTCAGGGGCTAGTTCCGGGAGGAGACGTGGACGGCGAGTAGATTTTTGGTGAAGGGCTTTGTGAGCGAGTCGGCGGCATATTTACCCCCGTCGCTTGAAAGACGATTTTCTCGATGTATGCCTTCAATCTTCTTTTCAAGGGTATCGAGTCGGTCGTAGTATCCCGATGATTCGGCATACTCTGATTTATGGCCTCTGTTGCTGGCGACCTGCGCCTGGTCGCGGCTTTGGTTCCGTTCGATGAGATTCCTTAGGTCCCCTGGCGAGGTCGTCTTCGAGCTGCCGTGGTGAGTCCCGTCCGCGCGACCCTATCGAGGGAGGGGAAGCCGATCATGCCTGGGAGCGAGCGAGCTGACCGACACCTCCTCGGGAGGGACAGAAGCGCGATGGGCCTCAGGGTGGGGTGTTCTGGCAAGAAACCTCGGTGTGGAGCTGTGAGGCGCCCACCGGGTCATCGAGTTGGTCGCCACAGGGGATCTGTGGCCGCCCGAGATAGCGAGGCGGTGCCCAGAAGTGCCGGCGCGGATAGTGTCTTCTCTCCCCACGTGTCGCTCCCGAGGTGGGGGAACGGCGACATGGGGAGCTTGTCTCGCCGTTTGGACGCGGACAAGTGCATCCATGACGGATGCAAGACGATAGGATGCGAATGGTGTTCGGGGGAGGAGGGGATCCACCCGCGTCTCCGTTGTGGGGAGGACGGCGGCTGGAGCTCGGATCGTCGCGATGATCACTTGCCATATGTTCGGGATCGGAAGGTGAACTTTCGTTGAGTGGAACTACCTTCCCACAGACGGCGCCAACTGATGGAGCTCTGGATCTCCTTCAGATGTTACCTTCCGTTGATCCGTAGCGAGTGGTAACGAGCGGCTGAGATTGGATCTGAGGGTTTCCCCTTTGTGCGTGTGGATCTCAATGAGCTTGAAGTGGATGAAGCCGAGCTACCTGCAAGGAAGTCCCGGGGTGGTTGTGCCACCGAGGACCCTCCGACGATCAAGTTAGACGGGCTAAATGGGTAGAGTAGTGGCCTATTGAGGTAAAGTTGCCTTACCTGAGTCATCTGAGAGAGGGGTTTATATAGTGGCAGCCATGGGCTGGTAGGCGTGAGATTCACGCCGGCCCTTACGCCTATGGCGTTACGCCCGCGTGAAAGACGAGATCTCCCATTAATGACGAGATATGCTCGTTAATGGGGGATCGTGATGGCGTGGAACGCGGGATCGTGGGCGGCGGATATCTCGCGTCTGGCGAGATTTGCGGAGCCGTGGCGGAAACGCCTGTGATCTGTGCTGTTGGTCGGTCGATGAGACCGAGGAAGCTAAACTCGGCGGGAGGCTCGGAGGTGAGCGGGAGGCCGAGCAGGCTTGGTTCCTCGATAGCTCGGAGGCGAGCTGGGAGGGCCAAGGAGGCCCATCGTGCAGGAGGCTCGGAGGCGAGCCAACGGTTGTTTGTAAGGCGGGCATAGGAGTGGTCTGGACGGCTACTGAAGGTCGGAAACATCCTCGGGTCGAAGGCCCGGGGCATGCTTCCAAGGTACCGTTGTCACTCCTTCCCGTGAGCCATGGGATACGTCAGTTGCCACGTGTCGTGATCTTCGGAAATACCACTTCTGAGTATCATCAGATAGAGATACCATATTTTACCGGAAAGTGCAAAAGTATCGTAGGTGAAAAATTAAAGGAAGTTTATGATTAATGCTACTAAGACACATGAATATTAAGTCTCGTTAGCGGTGGCATCGCAAGCCAAACGTTTGGTGAATGCATGTACAAAGTTCTCACTTTTCTTATGTACAAAAGAGAAAAAAGGCACTCTATTCGTGTCCAAGTTGTCATCGCAAGCAGGACATAAGCCAAAATCTATAGCAAAAACCAAACTCGATAACCTTTCACAAAAACCACATTGTGCAACTCCGAGCAAGCAAGACTTTCAATTAATGTCAGAAGCGTCACAATCAAGCTTAGAGATGCATCAAGGTCCTAGAGCAAAAAAGAGAGAGATGGAGCATTGTTCCCCTCGATCGATGATTTATTCGTCGAGGAGGATCCACTCAAGAAAGTTCTTGAGAGGAGTCACCACAAGACATATCTAAATATCTAATTCTATTGAGTTGGCGGGAAAGATGACAATCAAGCAGAGCAATATGGTTCAAGAGTGGAGTCCTTATATTTTTTACAGTCAGAGGCTGCACTCTTCCAAATTAGAGGAGCATTGATCCGGGTGGATCGTTCAATGTACTTTTAGTTTGATTAGGTGTTGTGTTAGATCATGATTTGTTAAATTATGGCATGTACTCCTAGTTTAATTAGGAGTTTAGTTAAAACAACTATCCTTATAAATAAAAGGAATAAGTTGTTCCTGTTTAAGTACAATGGAAATTAGAAAGTAATCAATTTTTATATTTTATAACCCAATCCTATATCGAGTAGGATAATATTGAGGCTATATAAAAGGGCCAACAGTAATGGAGGGTTTTGAATTTGTAACTTTTGCTACTCTAACCTAACTGATTAAGAAGTCCTTTTAGGGGAGGAAGTTATTCCCTCCGCCAAAATCATCATTTTCTATCTATATTATTTCGTTTCCGCATATGTCAAAACCTTCTCGAATCCACATACCGATCAGGAATTTCAACCAATCCCGTCTCTGTAGATTTGGGATCATCAGTTTCAACACGTTACCATCTCAATCCCTAGTCAGCATAGAGCATAGCTACTAGACTGGCACTTTTATGTTGATCTGCAACGGTTGAGAGAACAATCTTATCGTAGGGTGCAACAATCTTTGCCTCGAGCTTGATGCTCCCATCTCTAGACTACGAGTTGTGATGCCCGTTTCTTGTCCCCGATGGCTACATCACCGCGTTGAAAATGTTTGCTATTTTTTTAATCTTCATAGAAAATTGCACATGGAAGAAGGCAGAAAGAATGATGTGAGCATGTTTGGTTGTCCGGAAGTATCAGAAGAACTGGAAGTAATATTAAAGCAGCTTCCGAAAAAGTTATCATGGAAGTAGACCTAAATCTTACTTCTAGTGTTTGTTGGTATGTTTTTTTTTATAAAAAAGAAGTAGAAAATGAAGTAATTTAATATGTTTCTTTTATAAGAAAAGCAAACAAAAAAGTATTTTTTAATAGTATTATATCATTATTTAATGGAAGTAATAAAGAGAATCGTTAAATAATTAGTGTTTTTTTTCTTGTTTCTTTTGCTCCATGGTTACTTCCTATCCAAAATGAGGATAAGAAAATCTTGGAAATAACTATGTTACATAATATCCACCTTGTTTCGCCCAATCAGAGCAAAGCTCTGTTTGAATTCAAAATTCAAATCTTTGAAGCAAAGCTTCGAATCCCGCGCGCAGCGCCCAAGAAGGCGCGCCCAATCAGAGCAAAGCTCTGTTTAGAGGAAGCAACGCTTCAGCTGCACTGCGCTCTGCGCTAAGTGACACGTGTCAGCGCAGATGCGCTAGCGCAGTTGCGCTGCGATCTGCGCTGCGCGACACGTGTCAGCGCAGATGCGCTAGCGCAGTTGCGCTGCGATCTGCGCTGCGCGACACGCGTCAGCGCAGATGCGCTAACGCAGTTGCGCTGCGATCTGCACTGTGCGACACGTGTCAGCGCAGATGCGCTAGCGCACTTGCGCTGCGCTCTGCGCTGCGCGACACGTGTCATGCGCTGGGGTATCCGCGCCCAACTGAATTAAGATTTCATGAAATCTTTTCTGTTCTTTCCAGAACTAGAAGACTTTCTTCGGCCTCTGGATCAAAGATCCAACAGTGGGAAAACTCCCAAAAATCATTCAGGAAAGATCCCGTTAACAAATTCAACAAATTTATGGGGCACTATAAATAGGACCCCAGACCTCATTCAAAAGGCATGAAGAATTTTCTCGAAAAATCAAGAACCCTAAAACAGAGAAAACTCCGAGAAGAAAAAGGTAAAGAACCTTCATGAGGTAGAAAAAAAGGGGGGCCTTCTAATAGATCATTGATCTAAAAATAAGATCAATGATCTTTATAAAAAAAAAAGTGCTTTGCACTTCTTGTGAACCTTCGGTTCTGTAAAAACAACAAAAATAATAAAATAATAAAAGAATAGTGCTTTGCACTTTTAAGAACCTCTGGTTCTTCGAATAAAGAAAAATTTATTTTTCTTTGATCCAATTTAGACGAAGAAATTAAACAGTGCTTTGCACTTCCTTTCTTGAATCTAAAAGATTCTTAGTGCTTTGCACTTCCAATTTGCGCCGTTGCGCTCTTAAGAGAGCGCCACGTGTCGGCTATAAAACCATTTGCGCTAAGCGCTCTTAAGATAGAGCTTTGCTCTCTGGAATTAGCGCAACTCGCTGAGAGCGCGCCACGTGTCAGCAGCGCAATTGCGCCGCGCAACAGCGCAACGCGCTGCGCTAGTGCGCTTGCACTCATCAGAGCATGACACGTGTCGTCACCGTATGGACTTGCGCTCATTACTTAGCGCAAAGCGCAAATGCATTCAAAAGGGCCAAGCCCAACTAAGAGAAGGCCTAACAGGCTCAATAAAGCGTAAATGCATTATTTTAAGGGGCAGAGCCCAAATCAAAACAGATGCTTTGCATCATTTATAAATGGGCAGAGCCTAAACAGAATCTTCAGAATGCTGTGCATTTTTACCAGGGGCAGAGCCCAAATCAAACGAAATGCATTGCATCATTCATAAATGAGCAGAGCTCAGAATAGAGTGATGCTCTGCAGAACCTAAATGCAATGCATTACTTAGTAAAGTGTTGAACTGGACTTAGCCCAATCGTGGCCATAAGTCCTTAAATTAAATTGACTGAGCAAAATGGCTCTCCTAAATCAACTTACATCCGGTTCGAGGGTACATCTCCGAACTCCTTTGACATCCATCGTTGTAATTCCTCAACGACGTCAAAGAGGTGACGGGTCCCAACGACCACACATCGATATGGACTGCGGGGTCCTTAAACTCGTGGACCGAAACGTCCCTAAACTAACATTGGACCGAAACGTCCCTAAACTAACATTGGACCGAAACGTCCCTAAACTAATAATGGACCACCATGTCCCTAAAACTGGCGATGGACCACTACGTCCTTAAACTGGCAATGGACCGAAACGTCCCTAAACTAACATTGGACCGAAACGTCCCTAAACTAATAATGGACCACCACGTCCCTAAAACTGGCGATGGACCACTACGTCCTTAAACTGGCAATGGACCGAAACGTCCCTAAACTAATATTGGACCGAAACGTCCCTAAACTAAAATCGGACCACCACGTCCTTAAACTGGAATATGGACCACCACGTCCCTAAACTGGAATATGGACCACTACGTCCTTAAACTGGCGACGGACCGAAACGTCCCTAAACTAATAATGGACCACCACGTCCCTGAAACTGGCAATGGACCGTCACGTCCTTAAACTGGCACAATAGAGCCCAAACGCTCTTTTGCCGGATCTAAACGGTCCCGTCTAAGTTGATCTTAGCCCCAAATACGGCTAACGCGTCCTTAGATATTTAAATAAATAATAAAACTCCCAAATCAACTTTGGTTCAAGGGTACATCTCTGAACTCCTCTGACGCCTGTCGTTGTAATCCCTCAACGACGCCGGAGAGGTGACGAGTCTCGACGGCCAGATAATTAAATCAATCATTGCGTCAAGTCGATCTTAGTTCAAAACAGGACTAACGTATCCTTGATAAACGTTTAAGCTAGTCTTAGCCGCAACGCGACTAATGCATCCTTAAACTAAAAAACACCAAACTCAAATCTAAGCAAACACGGATTTGGACTAATCCACGTCCTACGGGCGACGACATCACTAAGTCTCCGTATACAATCCACGGGCAACCACAAACAAAACAAACACACACGACACGAAGTGAAATTCTGGAGAAGGAGAAAGTTGTTACCGCAAAGCGGTAGCGTAATTAACTGCAGGGGCTTGCGCCTGCAGGGAAGAGCGTCCCCACAATCAAAAACCCCTCAAGCGAGGGGGAATCTGACAAAGTCTGCTACATCGGCCGCATCCGTCTAAACCTCCGATACACGGTGCCATAAATCAACTTGGCATCTTCGGAGAGGTGGACGGATAAAACCAAATAGCATCTGCCCCGAACCTCAGGCACGGACACGACGTCGCCGGCCGCCGTTCGGAGGGGAACAGATTCTGGCACGCCCGGTGGGACCTTTTCCTCTTTCCACTCCACACTTCGTGTATCGTCTTCGCGAACCAATCGCGGTTTGTTAAATGGTTGTCCTCGGATTTCAAGTTGCTAAGATTTGGTCTTTTGTCTGGTGCAGAACTCAAGATTCAATGGCCACCAACTGCTCGAAATGCCATTGCAGCGGACGTTCCACCTCACCGAGAGGTGTAACATATGGGCCCCAGGCGGCTTCCTTCCTGACTCTGCCGGTAGAGCAGGTGACCCAGGCCACCACCGGCCTATTTTTCGGGACCATGGTCTCCCCTGCAAGCCTCTCCATGCCGATATCCGCACCAGAAACGAACAAGAAGTCGGTATTCGACCGGCTCGCTGCTGCTACGACCCCTGTCAACGGGTCGCCCGCTACTAAGCTGACAGCCTCTGTTTTCACCAGGCTAGGTCAGGATCATAAAGTGGTTGTCCCAAAGAGGGCAACGGCCACAGCTTCGGAAGTCGTTGAAGCAGCTTCTCCTATCAGAAAGTCAGTCTTCACAAGATTGACGGTTCCTACTCCTCCTCCAGCTGGTCAAAAAGCATCAGTCTTTAATAGGCTGACATCGGCAGTTACCCCACACTCAAACAGGGGGCAACAAGAAATTGTATCGATTTCCGAGCCAGTCCCAACGGCCCGTCGTGCACGACGTCGCCATTGGCAGCGAATAAGGAAAGCAGGAGGCAACTCCCCTTCAGGGCTAACCCCGCCTGCTCCAGTGGCGGAGGTCAACGCTGCTGTTCCAACTGGGAACAGCTTTGAATTGCTGAGGAAGGTGAGAAAGAACTCCCCGGTTGCTACATTGAAAAGGTCTCCTCCACCCATGGAAAAAGCTCCGGAGACGAAACAGGAACAGCCCCCTCAACGGCTGTCATCAAAAGTTTATAAAGTATGGCGCAGGGTTCAAAACTCTGTGATCGATCCGGACCAATTGCGTCACCAGAAGAAGGCGAAGGTGGAGAGTAACAAAAACTACCCCATTAAACAGCAGGGGGCAACAAATGCTAGAATGCCCGCTTCAACGGCTCTTTCAACCTCAAAGGTCTACAAAAGAAGGAGGCCAGAGAAAGCTCCCGCAACAGCAGCAAGAGTTAACAATGGTGAACCTAAACGCCCCAAGTCAGGGGGCATAACAGTTCATACGATCTATATGGCTTCAGGAAAAGAAGAAAGTCGTACTTCCCCGGGTCACCGACCGCTTACCCGGTCAGTGACCAGGTCTCAGGAGCAGCAACAAAAGCTCCAGGAGATGATGACTACAATGGCTGCACTCACGGGGCCAAAGGAGAATCCTGAGACGTCCTTAGATGAACGTCAAGAGGAGGAGACCGACGCCGAGTTCCTCCGCCGAATACTGGAAAAAAGAGACAAAGAGGCTGCAGAACAGGCGGCCAACATAAAGAAAATGGCCCTCCTGTTCCAGGATGTGGTGGGTATGATGATTCAACCAGATCCACCTGCTGGAGATCCCCCAATCATTCTTGAAGATGATAGAGGAGAGACATCGAATCCTCCACCGGCTCTATCCGCAGCTAAAGAGGATACCATATCAAAAGCTGATTTGGATGAATATATTGCTCAACAAATACGGGTGCATCAGGCGGTTGAAGCAGCCGGTCAGATCGTGAAAACGGGGCGGCCATATCCGGGCTGGTACGACCAAATCAAGTACCCGCCAGGTTACACAATTCCTAAGTTTCATGTCTACAAGGGGACCGGCAACCCCCATCAACATGTTGCCCAGTTCAGGGCGCTGTGTGGTAACACTGGAGGCGACGACAAACTCTTGCTGCGCCAATTCGTTGGAAGCTTATCAGACACGGCTTTCGAGTGGTATTCCGAGCTCCCCAACGACTCTATTAAAACCTTTGCGGAGATGGAGCTGCTCTTCACCCAACGTTTTGCAAGCGCCAGCGAGCGTACTCCGATGACGGCGCTGATTAACGCCAGGGTAAAGCCCGGCGAGACGTGGGTTCAATACGCTATACGGTGGCGTAATCTATGGTCTAAGTGTGAACAACGCATAGAAGAAGCGCCGGCGGTGGGGATGTTTGTTGGAACGCTTGATCCACAGGCAACCATCTCGCAGTTCATGATGTTCTTCAAGCCGACTTCCTTCCAGGCTTTGATCGACAAATTAGCGCAGATGGACCAGATGGGCCATAAACCCCCTCTCCCGAAGCCGGACCCCCGAAACGATAAAGGAAAGGGAAAAGCGATCATCGTCGCCAATGCCCAACAACAACCGAGCGACTCGAAGCCGGCTGCTTGTCCAAACAATACACGCCCATACGTACCCCTTGAGGACAGGATGGGACGTGCTTACTCCTTCCCCCGTGATAAAACAAGGAGGCTATTTGAACTGGCATTGCGCAATAGGCTCATAAATCTGCCAGACCCAAAACGTCCGTCGCAACCGAGTGACGTCAACGAGCCCAATTACTGCCCCTATCATCGAGTGTTGGGACATCCAATCGAAGACTGTTACGTCTTCAAAAATTGGCTGGAGAATCAGTACCGTCAGGGCAAATTTGCGCTATCTGACAAATGGAAGGTGAACCCTCCGCAGCCCCACACCTATAAAGGGACGAATACGCCGGGGGCAACATGCTCCGTTATTGAAGAAACTCCCTGGGAGGTTGTATTATCAGCCAAAACGAGGAGAATGCTAAATGATCTTCAAACCTGCCCAGCGGTCAAGTGGAAGAACCCCTTGGAGCCGCAGGTTATAGAAGGGATGTTGAAACCACGTCCGACTCCGAAGGCCGAGGGTGGTAGTTCAAGCGTTCGTAACCAGCCGTCAAAATCTTCGAAAAAGAAGAAGAAGAAATCTAAGAAGCCCGTGAAGCCTGGCGACAAGCGCACGGACTTACAAAAGCAAATCGACGCGCTGGATGAATATAACCAAAAGGCTCGGACCCCCATTACGCTCCAAGATTTCCTCGATCACGTCTTTCAAAAAGAAGATGAGGAGGGAAGTTCATCGGATGAATCTGAGGAGTATGTGGCAAGCTGCCGTACGATCTCTCGTTCGACCACGAGCGACGAAGGAACTTCTGGCACTGAAACGCTGGGGGCAAATGCCGAATCAAGAACCCCAGGGTTACCAGTTGAAATGATTAGCGCTTTTCTTAATGAAGCACGGTTGAAAAGCAAGGCTGATCGAGAACGCGAGACGGCTATATTCGAAAGGGCCAAGCGTCAGCGACTTGAGGAAGGAGCCGAAATGATCCCGTTGGAGCAAGATGCCTCCACCACTGACAAAAGCCAATTCAAGATAAAAAAGAAATTTGCTAAGGCCATATCGATGGGCATGAAGCTACCACCCTCTGAAGAAAAAGTTACTGGCGCGGTAGAAATGCACCCCTCTTATTGCTTATACCATCAGAAGGTCTCACATTCCACCCAAGATTGCAAAGCTTTCAATGGTTGGTGGCAAGGATACGTCGCTAATCGACAACGATTTAAACGGGAAAAACGTAAAATTCGCCGAGAGCAAAGAAATACGACTAAAGAACTTGAAAGAACTGCCGGCAATTGTCACATGGTTAACACTACCGGGTCACAAGTGCCTACATTTGGGAGCGACTCCGATGAAGAGCTAGAGCTTGCCCCTCTCTTTAAAGAGTCGACTTCGGGAAAAGAAGAGGAGCCAGTAGTTTGCGAAAATATCCGGCTGCGGAATCGGACACTGCCTGAAAAGGACTTCGGACCCTCGAATAGAAGAGATAAGGGAAAAGAAAAGGTCTCTGAAGACATCGTTTTAGATGACCAAGTTCTGGAAGAGCTGAACGCCAAAAACCCGCCGAAGAGAAGTAAGGTGGACTACAACGTCCTGGCACATCTGAGGAAACTGCCCTCTCAGCTCAGCATCCTTGATGCCCTGCTACTATCAAAGGAGGCAAGAGACTCTTTGATTAAGGCGCTACAAGATCCGGACCAGTTTCAAGCCTTCTTAGCCGAAGAAAAGATGAAAGACGAATTGGAAGAGGTGCACACAGCCGACGTTGCCTTTGGTGATGAAGACCTTCTCCTCGGGACGTGTGAACATAATCGCCCCCTTTATGTCTCAGGATACTGCCATGACATAAAGATAGGCAAAATCTTGGTTGATAACGGATCGTCTGTCAATTTACTCAATATACGAGTGTTAAAGGAGATTTGCATGAGTGTCCAACACCTCGCCCGAGACAAGATCACTATCTCCGGTTTCGACTCTCAATCCTCAAAGACTCTCGGATCTGTGATATTGACGCTACGCTTCGGGTTGCTCGTTACAGACATCAAGTTCCATGTTATAGATGCCAAGACATGCTACAATGCTCTGCTCGGCCGACCATGGCTACACGAGTACAATATCATCCCTTCTACACAGCATCAATGCATGAAGTATTCTAGGGATGGCCTCGAGTACACTGTCGCAGGAGAGTTGAATCCGTTTTCCGTAAACGAAGTTCGCAAATATGAAGATGCTAAATACTTCTTGCCGAGTTTCGAAGACACGGAAAGGTGTCACAAACCGGAGAACAAAACTAACGCCACCATCCCTGTCTTCGGCAGTGACACCGAAGAGGAGGAGGAGATAATTCATTCAGGTCTGTCCCAGTCCACCAGACCGGGACCATCCGTTCCTTCATTAATCTTCGGCAGTGATTCAGAGGATGAAGTTCATGCTGTATTCCCTGCTCGGCCTTCGATACGAATTTCCGCTGATGAAGAGCAAAGTCTGCAGATAACCATGGTGCCGCTTGAACATTACAAAGAACTGGATGCATTCGACATCAACAGCGTGGAAGAATTGCGGACATTCTATATCCCTCCCGGACGAAAAGGTGAGAAGGCAATCCTATTCTACCGGTCTGAAGAAAACAAGGTGGAAAAAGAAATTTGGCACGGCACGGATCCCACGCTCGACAGGCTCCGACCTATCCGTCTTCCCAGATATTATACCCAAGGCTTAAAGAAACTGCTGAAACGCCAAGGGATGTCCTTCACACAGACCGCTAGAAAAGCCAAATTCTATGATAAGGTCTGGAACGTTCCCGGGACTCAGTGCAAACTGCCTAACGGGAGAACAGAAACAAAAGGGCTCGGATATGTTCGCTCAAAGACGCGGGAACCAATAAATAGCTGTTATGCCATGTATGACTTTGATGAAGAAGCGGACGCTCAATGGGAAAACGCTAATCCTGAATCAGCAAAAGTTCCCGATGCGAGACCTCCTAACCCATCGTCTGAAGGCCAAATGAGCAAACCTACAAGGGATGCCAGTCGGGAAGCCCGAGATGATCACGATCGTGAAATGGCAATCTATGAGAAAGCCAAGACACGGCGCCTCCTTCAGCAAGCGATGAAAGACGAAGATGCCGCCCCTTGTCAACCTGCTATGAAGAAGATTCGACTCGAAAGCAAAAATAAGTTGAAAGGCAAGAGGAGCGCTCAACAACCACAAAGCAAAGCTAAGAAGCCACGCATCCGAGAGTCGAGCGTTATTGACCAAGCCATCATGAAGAAAATGGGTCGAACATACTCATTTCCTCAGAACAAAACAAGGAAAATACTTGAGCTTGCTCTGAAACATCAAATGCTTACTCTGCCAGAGTCTAAACATCCTGAGCAGGCGGGCGAAGTCTCCAACCCAAAATATTGCTTTTACCATCGAGTAATAGGGCATCCGCTCGAAGATTGCTTCACCTTTAAGAATTGGGCGGAGGATCAATATCAGCTTGGCAAGTTCGCATTGTCTGACAGTTGGAAGGTAGCGCCGCCGCAAAAGCACGAACCCAAAAACACAACAATAAGACCAACCTCGCATTGGGATCAGCAGGAAACTCGCACCTGCCATGTGATAACAATATTAAAAGAAGGGTCCGAGGATATGAATAACCTCCCTTGGTGCTTTGAAAGCGGCAGCGACGAGGTGATCTCAGAATTTCCCCCAGCTCCGAAAGAACTGGAGGACGGAATCCATACCACCGCAGACAATCTTAAGAAAATTGAGTTGGGGACGGCAAATGACCCGCGACCGACGTTCATCAGCGAGATGCTATCTGAAGAAAGGGTGGCCTCGTTAAAGGATGTGCTTCTACAGCACAAAGATTGCTTCGCGTGGAACTATTCCGAAATGCCGGGACTAGATCCAGAAATTGCCGTACACAAATTGGCGATATCCCCGGACATCAAGCCAGTCAAACAAGCGCCAAGAAGAATGCGACTCGAGCTTGAGATGAGCATCAACGCCGAAGTCAAAAAGCTGATAGACTCTGGCTTTATCCAGGAGGTTCAATACCCTGAATGGATCGCCAACATCGTCCCAGTGATGAAGAAAAATGGGACAGTGCGCATATGCGTAGACTTCCGGGATCTTAATAAAGCTTGCCCGAAAGATGATTTCCCAGTACCAGTTACCGAGCTGATGATAGACAATACATCCACTCATGAGGTTTTCTCCTTCATGGACGGCTCGTCGGGATATAATCAAATAAAAATGCATCCTGAAGATCAGAAGCACACAGCCTTCAGGACTCCCCTTGGTATATTTTGTTATAAGGTGATGCCCTTTGGTTTGAAGAACGCCGGTGCTACTTATCAGAGGGCCATGACAAAGATTTTCGACGACCTTATACACGAAATCGTCGAATGCTACATCGACGATCTCGTGGTCAAGATCAAATCATACGACGAACATCTTGAGCATCTGAAGACCGTGTTTCAACGTCTTCGGCAGTACAACTTGAAGATGAATCCTCTTAAATGTGCGTTCGGGGTTTCCTCGGGCAAATTCCTGGGATTCGTTGTTCGGCATCGAGGTATTGAAATAGATCCTTCAAAGATTAAAGCGATCATGGAAATGCCTCCGCCGAGAACTCTCAAGCAACTTCGGTCTCTCCAAGGGAAACTCGCATACATACGGCGATTTATAGCCAACCTTTCAGGAAAGTGCCGTCCCTATAGTCACCTGATGAAGAAAGGAACCCCATTCGTTTGGGATCAAAAATGTCAAGGCGCACTGGATGAGATCAAGCAATACTTGCAGAACCCACCCGTGCTGGCTGCCCCGGTTAAAGGGAAGCCTCTCATTCTTTATACAACCGCCCTCGAAGGTTCCTTAGGCGCATTATGGGCACAAGAGAATGACCAAGGGAAAGAAAGAGCACTCTACTACCTAAGTCGAGTTCTGCTGGGGGCAGAAAGCAATTACTCTCCCATTGAAAAACACTGCCTGGCGTTGATCTTCGCACTAACAAAGCTTAGGCACTATGCGTTGGCGCACGAGGTCCGTCTGATTTCAAAAGTGGACCCTCTCAAATATTTAATGTCAAAAGCCATATTGACAGGGCGACTCGCTAAATGGGCCCTGCTCTTGATGGAATTTTCGATAACATATCAACCTCTCAAGGCAGTAAAAGGCCAGGCCATCGCCGACTTCCTTGCTGAGCATCCCATACCTGCCGACTCTCCTTTAAATTGCGATTTGCCAGACAAATATGCGTTTGACACAATCGACAGTGGTGATAGCCGTTGGGAGCTGTATTTCGATGGAGCGTCTTCCATGAAAAAGCACAAACAAAGTACACCAATGATCAAATCGGGGGTGGGACTCATCTTCGTGACTCCGCAAGGAGGGATAATGCGCTTCGCCTTCTCCTTGACAGAACCGAGAACGAATAATGAAGCTGAATATGAGGCTCTGATAGCAGGCCTCGAGATCGCCATCGATATGGGAATTGAGAGCCTCCTCATATATGGGGACTCCCAATTGGTCGTCAGTCAAGTGAACGGCGATTACCAAACATGTAAACCGGAATTAATAAAATACGGTGAAAAAGTGCAGCAACTGCTAACCCAAATTCCCTCCTACACGTTGGAAAGCATACCGCGTGCGGAAAACAGCAAAGCAGACGCACTAGCCAAACTTGCTAAAGAACTGGCTGACGAGAACCTCGACGACGTTAAAATCATAGTACAAAGCCGTCGAGTGCTCGCCCCAACAGAAATATCTCCAAAATCATCTGAAGAAAAAGAAGCGGAAGAGGAGACAACCCTGCAAACAAAAGACAGGGAAAATACCGAGGACTGGAGAGAAGTCTTCATAGATTACTTCAAGTTCCACCGAATACCTGAAGAAGCGTCCACAAGACATCAGCTCACGAAACGGGCTCTGTCTTTCGCCTTCGTCAATGATACTTTGTATAAAAGGTCATTCGACTCTCTGTGGCTAAGATGCTTAGGACCTGACGAGGCGAGAAGGGTCGTCCAAGAGGTTCACGACGGACTCTGTGGTTCCCACCAAGCAGGCCCTAAAATGAAATTAAAGATAAAGCGGATGGGCTACTACTGGCCTACGATGATGCAGGATTGCCTGGAATACGCCAGACAATGTCACTCATGCCAAATTCATGGGGACTTTATCCATCAACATCCTAATCCACTGCACCCAACAGTGGCTAGTTGGCCGTTCGAAATGTGGGGAACTGACATAGTCGGTCCCATCGAACCAGCATCGTCAAAAGGACATCGTTTCATCTTGGCGACGACTGATTACTTCTCCAAATGGGCGGAGGCGGTACCGTTGAGGGAAGTGAAGACGGAGAACATTCTCCATTTCTTCAAAACGCACGTCATATACCGGTTCGGAACCCCGAGAAAGATCATCTCTGACAATGGGCCAGCCTACCGAAGTCATAAGATTAGCCGTTTCGCACAGCAGCACAATATAGACTGGAGATATTCATCAGTTTATAATCCGCGAGCTAACGGTCTAGCTGAGGCCTTCAACAAGACCTTGACGAAGATCATAAAGAAAACAGTATCCCGAAATAAAAAAGACTGGCACGAGAGGCTGCAAGAAGCTCTTTGGGCGTATCGAACTACGTTCAAGACAGCCACAAAAAACAACGCCATACGCGTTGGTGTTTGGGACGGAAACAATACTCCCTCTCGAAATAGAATTACCCTCTTTGCGAGTGGCAGTTCACTACGAGCTGACGGATGGAGAAAACGCACACCTCCGGCTTGAGGAGCTTGACGCCCTTGAAGGAACACGGCTCATAGCGCAACAAAACCTAGAGGCTTATAAAGCAAAGATGACGCGATCATACGAAAAGTTAACCCGACCGAGGACGTTCCATCAAGGCGAACTCGTGCTAGTGGTCAAAAGGCCCATGATCCCCAATCGCGCCAAGCGGAGAAAGTTTGAGCCAAACTATGAAGGACCGTACATCATCGATAAGGTCTACCAGGGTGGGGCTTATCTACTCATGGACATGCACGGTGAAAGACCCTTCAGACCAATAAACGGTCGCTTCTTAAAGAAATACTACGCTTAATGGGTCACAGCCTAGGTCAATGGCAGATGACGACGACTATGTCCGCTCGCTGTCTTCCTAAGCCCGAGCTTATAAGCAGTAGCCAGCCCTTTAACGTTGGACCGAAATGTCCTTAAACTAATAACAGACCGAAACGTCTTTAAACTACTACCACAGAAGATAAAAAAAAAAAAAAAAAAAAAAAAAAAAAAAAAGCGGTAAGTCCATAAGCAAAAATGGGCACGGATGAAAACCCGAAAGGGCTCCGTGAGTAAAAACAGCAGGACTACCGGCGAGTGTTTGTGAAAACCTGAAAGGGCGCAACCTCGTTGAAAACACTTTTAGGGTCCTCTCGACCTTATAAGGAGAAACCACCTGCGTGAGATCCTTACGACTCACAAAGGAGCAACACACTTATGGATCCTCACGATTCCTAAGGAGAAAATACACTTACGAGATCCTCACGACTCGTAAGGAGAACTCCCTTATGGGACCCTCACGGCTCATAAGATTTGAAAGTCTTAAGTTACAGAGACCTAAACCTGTGCTTAAGCAAACCCCCACAAACTTCCAATATTGCCCTACAAGCGGCTCAATACTGACCCTCGTATACAATCCACGGGCGCGAATAAACGTTTCCCTAACCAAGGTCCATCCATGACTGGGAATACGTTCGTATGGTAAACAACCCTTATAAATCCCCTCGATTTATGAGGAGAAAACCTTCCTGTAGGATCCTTACGACTTACAGAAGAACAAAACACTTAGGAACCCTCACGGTGCCTAAGGAGAAAATACATTTACAAGGTCCCCACGACTTGTGGGGAGAAATACCTTCACGAGACCCTTACGGCTCATGAAGTCAAAAGCCTTAGCCGACGGGACCTTAACCCCGGCCGCTAAGCCTCCTTTGTTCAACAACGATAGAGGCAAATGATGATTCGCTCCTGGTAATATCCCAGTTGCAGCGGTGCTGATGCCGAAATCGGTGTCCAATTTCAGGTTGACGGCGAAAGCCAGTAGACCGCTCACGCATACGAAATAGCCGAAATGATAGGGCAACTTGCAATAAGAAGCAGCAAGTAAAATGTATGCATGCAAAATAGCCGAAATGATCGAGCAGCTCGTAATAAAGATCAACGAGTAAAAAAAATAATAAAATAATAAATAGCCGAAATGATTGGGCACCGTGAAAAATAGCCGAAATGATTGGGCAATCGCGACCTTCGCGATATAAAAGCTGAAATGATAGAGCATCGCGGAAATAAGATAAAATAAAAAGAAGAAAGGATAAAATTTCGGCCCTACAGTTAAGATCATATCGATCCCTGTATACAATCCAAGGGCGTAAAACAAATAAGGAACCATGCCTCCCCAGCGGATTCCGTCAAACGACGAAACCAAGCCTCAACAGCTCACTTCAACCGAAGAAGCCAATGACTCCAACGAAAATTCCTCAACTCACGGATACAAACACTCCTTGACGAGAGCCTCCTGATCCGCGTCGACCCGCAGAGCCACCAGTGCCTCCGTAGGAACCCTCGACTCGTTTCAAACCCCAAGGACACAAATAATCCTTGGCGCTCGGGAAACAAATAATCCCGGCAAATTTCTCAACTCACGGATACAAACACTCCTTGACGAGAGCCTCCTGATCCGCGTCGACCCGCAGAGCCACCAGTGCCTCCATGGGAACCATCGACTCGTTTCAAACCCCAAGGACACAAATAATCCTTGGCGCTCGGGAAACAAATAATCCCAGCAAATTCCTCAACTCACGGATACAAACACTCCTTGACGAGAGCTTCTGATCCGCGTCGACCCGCAGAGCCACCAGTGCCTCCGTAGGAACCCTCGACTCGTTTCAAACCCCAAGGACACAAATAATCCTTGGCGCTCGGGAAACAAATAATCCCAGCAAATTCCTCAACTCACGGATACAAACACTCCTTGACGAGAGCCTCCTGATCCGCGTCGACCCGCAGAGCCACCAGTGCCTCCATGGGAACCATCGACTCGTTTCAAACCCCAAGGACACAAATAATCCTTGGCGCTCGGGAAACAAATAATCCCAGCAAATTCCTCAACTCACGGATACAAACACTCCTTGACGAGAGCCTTCTGATCCGCGTCGACCCGCAGAGCCACCAGTGCCTCCGTAGGAACCCTCGACTCGTTTCAAACCCCAAGGACACAAATAATCCTTGGCGCTCGGGAAACAAATAATCCCGGCAAATTTCTCAACTCACGGATACAAACACTCCTTGACGAGAGCCTTCTGATCCGCGTCGACTCGCAGAGCCACCAGTGCCTCCATGGGAACCATCGACTCGTTTCAAACACTAAGGACACAAATAATCCTTGGCGCTTGGGAAACAAATAATCCCTCGCAAAACTTCCCAACTCACGGATACAAACACTCCGTGACGAGAGTTTCTTTGACTCACATCTCGGGCAGTAAGGATTCAAAAACTTGCTTCCTAAAAAATGGGACCCTGCAAGTCAATCCTAAATGGTCTCTTGCATACTATTCACGGATCTCACTCTCTGAAGTCGATTCTCGACAAAGAGGGAAACAACCACTTACGAGCCCTCTCGACTCGTAAAAGGGAGAAATTCTCTTATAGGATCCTTCCGACTTATGAGAGGAAACCACACTTAGGAATCCTCACGATTCCTAAGGAGAAAATTCACCTGCGAGATCCTCTCGATCCGTAGGGAGAAAAGTCTCTATGAGACCCTCACGGCTTATAGAGTTGAAAAGTCTTGGGCAGCAGATCTGAACCTGCGGCCTAAGCCATCGTTATTTCTTAAGAAGGTCGGGAGACTCGTCCCAATTGTCCGTCAATTATGGTTATCGAGGTGGCGTACTGATTATAAAAGAAAAGAAAGACGGAGAAGTGACACAAGACATTACGAAAAGGTGTATCTTTTATTCATAAACTTGATCAAATACAGGATACATTATGTCAAAGGATAAAAAAAACATACATATACATTCTTTAATCTATAAGTATGACTGATACAAAAATGGATAGCTACCGAGGAGGAAGCGCCTTTAGTAAATTCACAAGCTGTGCTCGCACTCCCTTCAGCGCTTCCTCTCGGGTGACAGCCACGGCCACCTCCGCCTCCACCTGAGCCCGTTGTCGCAAGGAAGATGAAAGTTGCTCCTCTACCGCCTTCTGGGCTGCTTCCTGGCTGGCTGAAGCTCGCTCGACAACGTGAAGGTTATGCCTCAATGATAATCCTTCGGAGAGACATTGCAGGAGGCCCTCAAAGATAACCTTCAGCCGTGCAGCGTTGGCCTCCACTCGAGCATGCAGTTGAGCAGACCTACTCGAAACATCATCACGCTCTTTGCGCCTTGAAATAACCTCTTGTTCGAGATGGCGGAAATAAGAAGCGCTCTGCTCGATCCACGCAGTCCTTTGAATATTGGCAGCCACAGTCTCAGGAGTGGGACGCAACGATTCCAATTGGAATAGGCAACCCTCGATCTCCTTACAATGGTTAACCCAGGATGTAATGGTGCTCTCATTATGGAAGTTCACGAGTACTGCTAGCATCGGGTTAACCACCAGAGCGAAGTCCGCGGCAGATGTAGGAGCTTCAACATCGAGTTCCTCGACATAATCACTTAACATGCGCAGACTATTTGCAGCGCCCTTTGAAGACAGACTCCTCAGGTAAGGACCCGCCGGCATTGTGACGCGAGGTTCGAAGGACGCCGAAGCCAGAGCGGCAGCTGAAAGAGACGGGATGCGATCAGATAACAGTACAGAAAATAGAGAGAGGAAAGTTACCAATACGATGGTCTTTATACCAGTTAAGACAGGTGGCAAAGTCGGAAGGGCTGGTGGTACAGCTGAGCTTTTATCCCCTTCTTCAATCTGTAGCACTGCAGTTGAGATAAAAAAAAAAAGTTTAGAGACAATTCCATCAATAAAAAAAAAGGGGAAAAGAGAAAAAGGAAAAATGTTGACAGAAATTATACTTACCGACGCCACCAGGGGAAGAAGCAAGCTCAGATGGGAAGGAGAAATATGGGAGCAACATCTGATGAACATGATCAAAAAGCGCTCCTGAGAACACAACAGGATGACTTTAGTACGCGAATTAAATATCTAGAAAACAAGATTAATAAAGCGTAAGCATATACCTTCCAACATCTTTGGGGGTATGAGAGAAGGTTGAGAGGTGACCACCGCCAAAGCGGTCATCGAAGGCGTCCCCTCGAGCGGTGGGGCATCGGCACTAGCTGCACCTACATTACGAAAAGGCGAACTTGTCAGAAAAGGTTGTAAAGTAAAGAAAAGTAGCCACTTAGGGTTTACCTGAGGAGCTCCCGGCGGAAACAGAGGCAACTCCCTCCTCTACCGACATGAGACCACCACCCGTAGCCTCGTCACCCGATTCGATGGGGACCGTCATCGTGCTAGCCAGACCTGGGGACGGCGGAGGACCGTAGACGGGGAGGGCTATGACTGGAGTATTGCCAGATTCCAGAGAAGGAGCGTTTGGTTCGTCCTCGGGAATCACGGCCGCCTCACCCACTACTTTCTCAGGTTCAATAATGGCGGTCGTATCGTCCGCCATCGCCAGGGGATCGCCGACCTCGAGCGCTTCACTCACCACCACCCTGGACTCAGCTATAATGATCATATCATCTGCCCCCGCTTCAGGTTCGGCATCAATGACCTTCTCAGTGGTAGGCCCCTCGACCTCCACCCCAGGCTCCGTGGCCTCAACAATGTTACTTACTGTCGGCTCGAGTTCGACAGGCGTCGCCTCCTCCGTTCTCCTCGGGTCAACGGCTTCCGCCTCTCCCTCGATCAGACTTGGCCCTATAAAGATAAGAGATATAAGGACCAATGACATTAAAACCTTTATAACAAAAACTCTGAGAGAAATGTTACCTGAAGCGGATTTGCCGTTTGCGCTCCGAACTGCTCGCGCCACCTCTCTACGGGCGATAGACAGGGTGACAGGGGCCTCTTCAGAGGGAGTATCAGCGCGAGAGGCGGCGCTGGGTCCCGCTCCCATGGCCAGGGCAGCCCTGCGTGCCTTCGCCTCACGCCTCAACCGCTTCCCCTCCTCCCGAGCGGTTATGAGGGACCTCTGTGACGCCTCCCTCAAAGCATCATCATCTTCATTCAGGGAAGCCTCCAAAGCCTTTAGGGCATCTCTCATCGGCTTTTCAAGGCGAGCCCCCTGCAGTGTCCCAGAGGGAACAGGAACATCGGCCGCCGGCGGAACATCTGCGTCGCTAGGAGGAAGCGGCATTGAGGTCCCTACAATTAGATGGAAAGGTTAGATCGACCATAACGCAAGAAAAATGAAAAAATTCGATGAAGTCGAAACTTACTAAGGCCGACAGACACCCTGGCACGTTCCTCCTCATGAAAGGTCTTCAGAGAAGCGGCAATAGCTTCTTCATCAGTAACGCCTGTTAGAGGAAAAGAGAGAAAAGCGTTAACCAAAAATAACGAAATAAGGAAGAAAATACGTTACAGTAAAGAAAGAGTGACTAGCAGTTACCTGACTGCGCAAGCTTGACCAGCCACGCATCACGCTTCACCAGCCATGCCGAAGCTCTGAGAGCAGCTTCCAAATCTGTATCGTCTGGCGGCGGCATCACTAATCCCGCGTTAGTCCCATATTCGAGCAGACCCTCGGAATAAGGAGCATGGGGTTCCTGGCCGAACGCAACGTCCGCGGCAAAGAGCGATTTCTTTTTCTTCTTCCCTCCAGCCCTAGGCTCACGGGGAAGCGACTTACGCTTGGCAGCCGCTTTAGGACGACGGGTCCCGATGTCCGCACCCGCGCCAGACTCCGGTGAGGGTACAACCACTGTTGCCGCCTGAGCGCGGGGTGCAGGAGATGCATCCGCGATATCGGGGAGCGGTAGTTCATGTGGAGGACTTCGTGCGCGTGGCGGTCTATTCCCAGCATCTTTTAAGGGAGCGACTATTGGAGTCCTCGGCACCAGAGGAGCGCTGCGATCGCTACCTGGGGGTGCACCCTTACGGTCGATCAGCAACCGTCTTTCCTCTTTTATGACCGCTCCCGTCGAATGACTATACCATTCGGTGTATACCCTAAGGAGACGAGGAGCACAAGACGGCTCACTGATAAAGAAGTGAGAGCCCGTGTTTAGACGCATGAAGTGATGCAGCGCCCTCTCTATCCCTTCTTCGTTCGCGATAGGCTCCGATAAAAAGGCCTCTAGCGGTACCCCTTGGTTATAACTCAGCTGCTGAGCGAAACGATGCGGGTTGTATCTCATGAAAATCGCTCCCCCGTCTTGCCTAAACACCAAAAAGCCCGGTCTAATAGAGTATAAGTGAAGGGTCTCCCGAGCCGTTAAAATCGAAGCGCCGTCCTTGAAAGTGTCTTGCAATGGCCGCACTGCAGTAGCAGACGTTTTTCCAATGGTAAGCACCTTGTCAATAAAAGACACACCGGCTCCAACGGTGTGGGAACGAAGGAGTAAACTCCTGGCATCTCGCGGCGATGGATTCACGATTGATGCGCCAATCAACTGTAAAAGGCGAGGGAAAATGCACCTTTCGTAGAATGAGGGCCTTTTGTGCATGCCGAAAACACCTGCTGTATGTAATTCGAGCCACGACATGAAGTAGTGCATTGCGAAAACCACATGCAACGCCCCAGGCTCATTGGCATCTGCCGCTCGGCTAAGGCCATGATATAAATGTGCCAAGCCGGCGATCCCGACGGCCACCTTTACCCCGATAACCATCCGGTGAGCCGGGTAAAAAACAGAGGGCCGCATGCGGTGAGAATGCGTTGGAAGTGCAAACCAACTCAACCAAAGCCCAAGAAATCCCAAAAAGAAGGCCTCCTCGTCCATCTCGGGGGCTGCAACTTCTGCAAAAGACATGGCTGAAGAGTTGGGAAGAAAAAAGTCCTTCTGATCTATGTCTCTCGCTGGCAGGTTATCCAAACCTAAGCCGAAAGGATCCTCGAGGTAAGCAAACTTGGCAGTCTTCGCCGAAAGGACGCTTGGATGAAGGAACCGAGCAATAAAATCCTCAAAATTAACTCCACGGCTCCCATGCTCAACAAAAAGATTCTCATAGATGTTCAACACCTTAATCAGACTTGGAAACTGATGTTGAACAGCGTTCTCTGGCGTGAGCTCCCTTACCCTCGGCTTAGCCCCATAGATGTACTCGTCCGGCGGGAGCAATTCCTCATAATGTTCCCCCATAACCGGTAGGCCAGACACCTCCGTAAATTCTTCCAGCGAAATGGACACTTCCCGATCCATGGCGAGGAAAGTATGAGTAGGAATGTTCCACTGCTCCAAGAAGGCCTTGAACCACCAAGTAGGAAGCGTAGGATACTGGAAGAGAGAGACGTAGACTGCGGTGTACAGTCCTAGCCTTATCAACTGCGACTTCCTCGTCGACAGGATATACCGGGCCCATGGCAGATAGCCGACCGGGTGGCGGGGGATCAGACCAAGGTTATATGATTGCCCCCAAGGTCTCGCCTCGCCCTGACAGATACGGCGTCCTAGGATGTCCAAGACCATCGGACGCTGGACCGGGATGGCGTCTATGGCCGGATGAAGAAAACCCTTCGATGTCCAATCTGTCATCTCCGCGGCATACTGCACCGGGGGTGGGCTGGCATAGTGAATCGCCGTTATGGGCTCTGACGGCACCGCACATGTAAAGCTGCGCCGACCCATAATAATTTGATTGTACCATGACCCCCAAAGGTGGAGACTCTTATACTCCGGGTCGTGCACCTTGATCATAGCCAGAACCTCACGATCCAAAGGCGCCTCTGGAAACCCCTCCTCCGAACGGACAAACGGGAATGAAGTGTCTTCAGACATGATCGCTGCAAAAAGAACAATCTAGCCGTTAGTGCTGTAATCCCAACATTTGGCGTCTAAAAAAAAAAAAAAAAAAATGCATTAATTAAATTAAATTAAAATTAACTAATTACACCACACAGCAGTGCAGTGAGTAGGGGACAAAGGGACCCACAAAATCTGGATGACAATACGTCAGTTAATAAAACAATCTCATCATTGGATGAGATTGTCAGTTGGTCCCCAGGGGAACATTCCCATTAATAAAAAAGGGGAAGAATCCCTAGGGACAAGGAGAAAATCTCCTCTTTCAGAGCAAACCCCTGTCACAGAGTGACACTTGTCAAACTCTGGAAAATAGGTTTCCTTAAAAGAGCATAGCTCTATGGTAGTAAAGGAAAAGTCCATCAGAAAATGTTTACACTTAAAAGAATCAAGAAATTTGGATGAAAAACTCATAAAAAATTTTCTCATTTTTCAGATCTAAAAGATCTACAGATGATACAAAGAGCAAAGCTCTGTTCATGGATCAGAACCCATGAACAAGATCTCTGCAGATCTATAAGTTTTTGAGAGCAAAGCTCTGTTTATGAAACCCCAATGGGGATCCCTTTAAGATCAAAAAGATCTGTAAGAGCAAAGCTCTTTGGTTAAGGTTAATTTAAATTAAGTTGATTTAAATTAATGTTACCTAAAGTTTCTAATTTCAGAAATGAGCAAGAGCAAAGCTCTGGAAATTAAAATTCTGAAAATGGTGAAAAATTTCTGAGGGTCAAACGCCCTATTTATAAGGCGCTTGCGCCTCTTCGGATTCCCCTTTGATCCAACGGTCTGGAAGGTGGCCACCGTTGCACTCACGTGTGCGCCACGTGAGCGCAGCGGTGGGGGGGCATTTGTTTCGCCCAATCAGAGCAAAGCTCTGTTTGAATTCAAAATTCAAATCTTTGAAGCAAAGCTTCGAATCCCGCGCGCAGCGCCCAAGAAGGCGCGCCCAATCAGAGCAAAGCTCTGTTTAGAGGAAGCAACGCTTCAGCTGCACTGCGCTCTGCGCTAAGTGACACGTGTCAGCGCAGATGCGCTAGCGCAGTTGCGCTGCGATCTGCGCTGCGCGACACGCGTCAGCGCAGATGCGCTAACGCAGTTGCGCTGCGATCTGCACTGTGCGACACGTGTCAGCGCAGATGCGCTAGCGCACTTGCGCTGCGCTCTGCGCTGCGCGACACGTGTCATGCGCTGGGGTATCCGCGCCCAACTGAATTAAGATTTCATGAAATCTTTTCTGTTCTTTCCAGAACTAGAAGACTTTCTTCGGCCTCTGGATCAAAGATCCAACAGTGGGAAAACTCCCAAAAATCATTCAGGAAAGATCCCGTTAACAAATTCAACAAATTTATGGGGCACTATAAATAGGACCCCAGACCTCATTCAAAAGGCATGAAGAATTTTCTCGAAAAATCAAGAACCCTAAAACAGAGAAAACTCCGAGAAGAAAAAGGTAAAGAACCTTCATGAGGTAGAAAAAAAGGGGGGCCTTCTAATAGATCATTGATCTAAAAATAAGATCAATGATCTTTATAAAAAAAAAAGTGCTTTGCACTTCTTGTGAACCTTCGGTTCTGTAAAAACAACAAAAATAATAAAATAATAAAAGAATAGTGCTTTGCACTTTTAAGAACCTCTGGTTCTTCGAATAAAGAAAAATTTATTTTTCTTTGATCCAATTTAGACGAAGAAATTAAACAGTGCTTTGCACTTCCTTTCTTGAATCTAAAAGATTCTTAGTGCTTTGCACTTCCAATTTGCGCCGTTGCGCTCTTAAGAGAGCGCCACGTGTCGGCTATAAAACCATTTGCGCTAAGCGCTCTTAAGATAGAGCTTTGCTCTCTGGAATTAGCGCAACTCGCTGAGAGCGCGCCACGTGTCAGCAGCGCAATTGCGCCGCGCAACAGCGCAACGCGCTGCGCTAGTGCGCTTGCACTCATCAGAGCATGACACGTGTCGTCACCGTATGGACTTGCGCTCATTACTTAGCGCAAAGCGCAAATGCATTCAAAAGGGCCAAGCCCAACTAAGAGAAGGCCTAACAGGCTCAATAAAGCGTAAATGCATTATTTTAAGGGGCAGAGCCCAAATCAAAACAGATGCTTTGCATCATTTATAAATGGGCAGAGCCTAAACAGAATCTTCAGAATGCTGTGCATTTTTACCAGGGGCAGAGCCCAAATCAAACGAAATGCATTGCATCATTCATAAATGAGCAGAGCTCAGAATAGAGTGATGCTCTGCAGAACCTAAATGCAATGCATTACTTAGTAAAGTGTTGAACTGGACTTAGCCCAATCGTGGCCATAAGTCCTTAAATTAAATTGACTGAGCAAAATGGCTCTCCTAAATCAACTTACATCCGGTTCGAGGGTACATCTCCGAACTCCTTTGACATCCATCGTTGTAATTCCTCAACGACGTCAAAGAGGTGACGGGTCCCAACGACCACACATCGATATGGACTGCGGGGTCCTTAAACTCGTGGACCGAAACGTCCCTAAACTAACATTGGACCGAAACGTCCCTAAACTAACATTGGACCGAAACGTCCCTAAACTAATAATGGACCACCATGTCCCTAAAACTGGCGATGGACCACTACGTCCTTAAACTAACATTGGACCGAAACGTCCCTAAACTAATAGCGGACCGAAACGTCCCTAAACTAATAATGGACCACCACGTCCCTAAAACTGGCGATGGACCACTACGTCCTTAAACTGGCAATGGACCGAAACGTCCCTAAACTAATATTGGACCGAAACGTCCCTAAACTAAAATCGGACCACCACGTCCTTAAACTGGAATATGGACCACCACGTCCCTAAACTGGAATATGGACCACTACGTCCTTAAACTGGCGACGGACCGAAACGTCCCTAAACTAATAATGGACCACCACGTCCCTGAAACTGGCAATGGACCGTCACGTCCTTAAACTGGCACAATAGAGCCCAAACGCTCTTTTGCCGGATCTAAACGGTCCCGTCTAAGTTGATCTTAGCCCCAAATACGGCTAACGCGTCCTTAGATATTTAAATAAATAATAAAACTCCCAAATCAACTTTGGTTCAAGGGTACATCTCTGAACTCCTCTGACGCCTGTCGTTGTAATCCCTCAACGACGCCGGAGAGGTGACGAGTCTCGACGGCCAGATAATTAAATCAATCATTGCGTCAAGTCGATCTTAGTTCAAAACAGGACTAACGTATCCTTGATAAACGTTTAAGCTAGTCTTAGCCGCAACGCGACTAATGCATCCTTAAACTAAAAAACACCAAACTCAAATCTAAGCAAACACGGATTTGGACTAATCCACGTCCTACGGGCGACGACATCACTAAGTCTCCGTATACAATCCACGGGCAACCACAAACAAAACAAACACACACGACACGAAGTGAAATTCTGGAGAAGGAGAAAGTTGTTACCGCAAAGCGGTAGCGTAATTAACTGCAGGGGCTTGCGCCTGCAGGGAAGAGCGTCCCCACAATCAAAAACCCCTCAAGCGAGGGGGAATCTGACAAAGTCTGCTACATCGGCCGCATCCGTCTAAACCTCCGATACACGGTGCCATAAATCAACTTGGCATCTTCGGAGAGGTGGACGGATAAAACCAAATAGCATCTGCCCCGAACCTCAGGCACGGACACGACGTCGCCGGCCGCCGTTCGGAGGGGAACACACCTTATCATCATGAACTAACTTCCAAACTCTACTTCCGTCAAAACAAACACGTGAAGTACATGCAGTAAGCTTACTTCCGGTACTTTCATGGTACTTCCGTACAAACAAACATGCCCACATGACATCAAGGCCGAATTCACACATGGCATCAACACCTCATCACCATGAACTAAGGGCATAATTTCACACATGGCATGAACACCTCGTCACCGTGAACTAAGGGCATGTTTGGTTTGTCCGGAAGTACCGAAAGAACCGGAAGTAATATCGAAATAACTTCCAAAAAAATGGTCACGAAAACAGGCATAAATCTTACTTTTAATGCTTGTTTGTATGTTTATTAAGGAAAGAAGTAAAAAATAAAGCAGCTTCCAAGCTTTATTTAATAAAAAAAGCTAACACATAAAGTACTTTTTTAATAGTAAGATATTATTACTTTATGGGAGTAATAAAAAGAAGGATTAAATAATTAATTCTTTTGCTTGTTCCTTGTACTCGGTCACTTCTCATCCAAAATGAGAGAAAGAAAATTGTGGATATAATTATGCCATATATGATCCATCTCATCATCATGAAGTAACTTCCAATTTTAGTCAAAACAAACAATCGAAGTACCGGAAATAAGCTTACTTCCTGTACTTTCATATTATTTCCGCGCAAACAAACGTGCCCTAAGTGAAGAAGAAGAAGATGGAGTTACTGGTAAGGAATTGGAGGAGGAATGGTTTCTAGTTAGCATTAATTATTCTTTTTAAATGAAGATGTCGAATAGCACACATGGCATCAAGTCCGATTTCCATAAATAATAATGGCAGACAATGATTTCTTTACAAAAATCAAATGGGATACCAGCATCGGTCTCTGAACCGGCATAGTCATTTTTCGGACCGGAATCGGCCATTTTGAATCACAGGGATACACCAAATTTTCAAACCATGGTATTTACTTTTATAAGATAATTTGATTTTGGCATGTGTGTTGATCTGTTTTTCAACCAAAAGTGCAAGCAAGCAAATAAATATATCAAAGTCTGGACCATTGGACGGGCCGAGTCTTGAATAGATCTTTCATGACAAGAAAATCTATAGATATTTGGGTAAATTTTCAAAAAGCCCCCGGCTCGCTTAAAACTTTTGTAAAAGCCCTGGGCTTTTTGCTCTTGCTAAAAAAACCTTCGGGTCCAATCAAAACCCCATGTATACCGGTTGCATGTAATATCAAAGCAGTCGCAGTTGCCTGTAATATCTAGATAGTTGCATGCCCGTAATATTCAAGCAGTTTAGGGAATACAAGATCTAAATGAAATTCAGCCCAAGAGGTTTTTCATAAAGATTTTGATCAGGAGGTCATTCCCAACAATTTTGAAAATTACAAAGGCTTTTAGACAACTCTCTAGTGGGCCGGACAATTTACCCTATATATTTTGAAAATATATTAATCGTTGCTAAAGAATTTATTAAAAGATAAAATTAAAATGCACATTCAAATCCGAGGTAAAGCTTAATGCTCTACTTTTCCTTCTTAAAAGAAAATGGAGATTAATTTTTAGAAAGAAAAGAAAGGAAATTAAGTGGATATTTGATGGAGGCGTAGATCTCCTTCAGATGTTGCCTTCTGTTGATCTGCTGATGGCGGCGATGGATGGCTGAGATTGGATCTGGAGGCAGGCCCCTGAAGCTAGTGGATCTCAATGGGTTGAGGTTATTTGGGCCGAGCTACCTGCAAGGAAGTCCCGGGATGGTTGTACCATCGAGGACCCTTCGACGATCAAGTTAGAAAGGAAATCTGAGCAGAGTAACGGCTTAGTAGAGTAGAAATGGTTTCCTTGAATCGTCTGAAGAAGGGGTTTATATAGTGGTGGCAGCAGGCAGGGCTGGCGCGAGAATCACGCCGGTCGTTATGCCCCCGACGTCATGTCTGCGTGATGAGCGGGATCTCCCATTAATGGCTAGGCAGGTTCGTTAATGGGGGATCGTGATGGCGTGGAACGTGGGAGGTGGCCGGCGGATGTCTCGCGCATGGCGAGATTCACGGGATGGTGGTTGCGCCTGTGAGCGGTGCCGTTGGTCGGTCGATAAGACCGAGGAAGATGACCTCGGCGGGAGAGCACGCGGACGAGCGGGAGAGCCGAGGTATCTTGGTTCTGCTGTAGCCTGGGGACAAGCTGTGAGGCCGAGGATGCCGGTTATGCAGGGGGCTCGTAGGTGAGCCAGCGTTTGCTCGGTAGGACGAGCATAGATGTGGTCTGGTCGGCCACTGTAGACCCTTTCTTGCATACTCTGGGACACGCCATCTGCCACGTGCCATGATATGGGAGATCGCCGATATTGAGCATCATCATTAGCCCCCCACTCTTGTCCCGACCAGCTGATGGGTCGGGTCGAAAGTGGTCCGCTAGGTCTCCCGAGGTGAGCTCCTCTTCGAAGATATCGCCGGGCGTGTCCCCGGGTAATCCGTTGTATTTTCTGGATGATGCCAGCGAATCAGGGCGAGATCTTTTGCATTAAAGAGGGTGCGCTGGATCGTGCGTGTTTTCACTGAAGCGACAGGCCACGTGTCGGGCGACGGTTGGATGATGTGACGGGCCGCAGACTTCTGGCGTCTGATGGGATCCGGCCAATATGCGTGCAGCAGGTGGAGCGATCGTGGCCGTTGAATGCGAAGGGTTGTTTTTGGCGGGAGCTGACCATCGCCGTTGGATGAGGACGTCGGCAGTATAAATCGAGGGGAGGCCTGATTCGGGATCTCTCTCTCTCTTCACATTTTCCTCATTCTGAGTCTTGTTGGCTTGGCGCTTTCCCCTTTTAGGTCGGATCTGTGTTTTCTCTCCTCTAGGATTTCTTCCCATCAGGTCAGATGTCTTGTTTTGAGGAGTTTGTAGATGTCGTAGGGGTAGATACTAGGGATTCTTCCCCTAGGTTGGAGCCCCTTCGAGAAGTTGGGGTCAGATCCTCTTCCCGGGGTTGCACGTCTGGGGCGGTTCCCGGAGCGGTGGCAGCGGACGTCCCTGGTGCGTCGTCCTCAGTGAGATATGAGGACGGGCTTGTCACCACTCGGGCGCATTTCCATATTCCTTCCGGCTACACGCTACGATTGGCTGAGGTAGGAGAGAGGGTAGATCAGGTGCGGGGTAGAGAGATCGCCTTGTACCTGAAAGCTCTTTGGGCCGGAATGCGCCTGCCTTTCTCTCCCGAGATTATAGCTGCGCTAAATTACTTTGGGCTAGCCCCGAGCCAGCTAGTGCCGAACTCCTGGAGGATTCTCCTAGGGTTTCTGGTCCGGCTGAAGCTGCAGATGGTCCCCTTTAATCTGTCCATCCTTGCCTCCTCTCTCGTCTACACAAGTCACCCCGGAACTCGCGTGGGAGACCCGAGGTGGGTTTACCTCTCCTTTAGGAAGCAACGGGGGAGTGTAGCCGGGTCAGGAGTTGTCGTCTTTCCTTCTTTCATCCATGATTGGAAGAAGAAGTTCTTCTTCATCGGGCCGCCAGAAGGTGAGGACTGGCCCGTATCCATCCAATGGTCTAGGGATAGGTGCTGGCAGGGAAATCTGTCCAATGACCTCGACGCGGTGAGGGTGGCGGGATGGGAGCCTATTCCCCGGGCTGACGTGCTGCTTTCTGAGCGGGCCCTTAGCTGGGCCGGGCTCAGCCCCGCCCAGTTCGTCGCTAAGTTAGGAGCTCGTAGGTGTTCTGTTGGGCTTGCGTCTATTTTTAATTTTGTTTATGTTGCTAATTTCATTGTATCTTGTCTTGTGCAGAAACCATGGACTTGAGCTACCTCCGAGCGGCCATGCGCAAGCCGAAGAAGGGGTCAAAGGCTGGGGGGCCAGCTCTTCTCGTCAGACGTCGGTCCCAGCTCCCCTAGCAGCCGTTCCGCCCCAGCGCTCGAGCGCGGATCGTGCTCCGGAGCCCAGCAAAGCGCCGAGCCGAAAGCGAGTTCGGGGGCAGGAGGCCCCAGCTTCGGAGGCAGAGATCGGCCCTCCACCGCCGGCCCTCAAGAGGTTCCCTCGCACAGTCCCATGGACCCCGGCCTCCCCGATCTTGGTAGACGAGGGGGGCTCCGCTTTGAGGTGCCCTCGGGGCTCTCCGTTGCTGACAGCGTGCTGTCCGACATAGAGAGGTCGGCCGAAGGTAAGGTCCCTGGGGGGACTCTGAAGGCGCAGATAGCGTCCATCGCCTAAAAGGTCGTGCAGGTTAGTGCTCGTACCTTACTCGATTTTTCACTCAGCGTCTTGCCGTTCGCGAGACTTGGCGCCCCTCTTTCTTTCTGACCCCCCTCTGATCTCTACAGGTCCTCCAGCATGTCGCTTTCGTCGTCCGGATGGAGGAGGATGAAATAGCCCCGGCGATGAGAGCCGCGGGCGAGCTCTCCTCGCTGGGAGAGAGCTCAAAGCGGGAGCTGGAGGTGGCGGTGGCGAGGGTCGCTGCCCTTGAGGGCGAGGTGGAGGCCGGGAAGCAGGAGGTTGCCAGGTTCGGCGAGGCCGCCCAGATCGCCGAGGCCAAGCTTCAGGACTCCGAGGTGCTCGTCGGCACCATGAAGAAGTCGGTGAGCACCCTTCGGAAAGAGTTGGGGGCGGAGGTAGAGGCGGCGAAGCGAGCCGACCTCAGAGCGGTGAAGGCGGTGGAGAACTTCCAGAAGTCGGAACATTTTTACACCGTCTTAGCCTCGGCCACTATCGCCATCTGGCATGAGGCCCTCGACTCCGTCAAGGCTCGGATGCCAGAGTTTGCTGACGAAGAGCTCCGAGCCGAATATCCACGAGGGGGTGACAAGCAGGGGGACGACCCCGATGGCGATGTCGTG
Organism: Agapanthus africanus; assembly: GCA_030015575.1. Taxonomy (NCBI): domain Eukaryota; kingdom Viridiplantae; phylum Streptophyta; class Magnoliopsida; order Asparagales; family Amaryllidaceae; genus Agapanthus; species Agapanthus africanus. The sequence goes on from CM057337.1 coordinate 722,106,486, forward strand.
GAAGTGATCACCGACGAGGGCGACGCCGAGGCTCCTTGTAGGGTGTTTTTCGTCACCCCATTGAGATGGGAATATGCGCGCGCTGGTCAAGCGCATTACAGATTCCCCTGCCTAGGGTAGGCTGTGGTTTATTGATTGTGGGGATCCGAATCTCCGGCAGCCACGGACTAAGCTGCCGTTAATTACCCCTCGCATTTGGAGCGAAGGAACCTCCGATTGACGGGTTAAACTGGTCATGCGAACTCAATGTGCAGTTTGTTGGTGTGTGTGTGTGTTTTGAAAGGGGTTTTGGATATATCGGGGGGCCCATAGAGTTTTTACGGGGGGCCCGCTACCCGGATAGCGGGCTGGGGGTCAAGGGGGCTAGCAGCCCCCTTGAGGGGTGCGGGGCAACGCCCCGTTAGAAATTTTTTCTAACGGGGGAGACACATTTAGTATGGAGTGCACAAAAAAAAAGAAGGGAAAAAGCGTCTTAAAGACGCGTGCGTAGCATGTGGGAGCATGGTGCCTGGGGGCACGTGGCGCACACGCGACCATTGGGCGCCTCAGCGTCCGAGGTCACGTGGCGTACACGTGACCATTGGGCGCCCTAGCGCCCGGGGTCACGTGGCGCGCACGTGACCGATGGACGCCCTAGCGCCCTGGGGTCACGTGGCACGTACATGACCGATGGGCGCCTTAGCGCCCGGGGTCACGTGGCGCACACGTAACTGCTGGGCGCCTTTGCGCCCGGGGTCACGTGGCGCACGCGTGACCGCTGGGCGCCTTTGCGCCCGGGGTCACGTGGCGCACGCGTGACCGCTGGGCGCCTTTGCGCCCGGGGTCACGTGGCGCACACGTGACCATGGGCGCTTTAGCGCCCCGGGGTCACGTGGCGCACACGTGACCGACGGGTGCCTTAGCGTCCCGGGGTCACGTAGCGCACACATGATCACGGGAAACACCCGCGGGAAGGGGCGTAGCCCTTAAGTTGAGGAGTTAAACTCCCAAGGGGTTTTTGGAGTTGAACTCCTAACAGAAACTAATTTATGAAGTTAAACTCCAACAGATCTAGAAAGGAGTTAAACTCTTGGGGATTTATTGCTCTTCTTTTGAGCCTTGGATCTGTCCAAAATTAGATTTTTGGGGATGGGTCTTCTTCTTCCTGCTCTTGATCGGCGGGATCTTGGAGAAAAAGGGGTGAGACTTAAAAGTCTCCCCTTTTCGAGATCTGATTGGAGATTCGAGCTCCCCTTCGTGGGTTTTGTGGTGAAAAACTATTTATTTTTGAGAAAGGAAGAGTTAAACTCTTGATTTAATTCAAAGAAGAGGAAAAGGGTTTAGACCCTTGAGAAAGGGGAAGGAGGCACAAACCCTAGTTTTTTAGGGGAGTGAAAAGTCTATCCTTTATTCATCATCATATTGCCTTATATAGGCTTACATATTTATATATAGCCCTTTGGGCTTTACAAAATGGCATTTTGCCCATCCCATGGTTCATGTGCCATTTCCTTTTGCACATAAGCCATGGGCTTACAAAAAATTGGCTTTATGCCCATTTTGCATACATTCATGCACAAAAAATTACATCAAAATTATTCGTTACATGATTTTTATTTTGGTATGGCGGAAGGCCGAACGCTTCGTGTTCGGGATCGACCCGGGCATTGGCCCACTTGCTTGGGCTTGGGCCCACCTGGCTTGGGGTTGACCTTGGCTTTGACTTGGTTAACCAGGGTGCAAATTTTGACCCCAACAAAGTGCCCCCCATCAATAAATGCACACCACATATGTGAGCCGTGTGCATGAAATTGATGGATCTTCTTTCGCGTGGAGACGACTTGCTTTGGTTCCCACTTTTTGGGATGCACTGCCCTTTTTACGACGTGGACGGTCGACGCTTGACGCGTCTCCGAGACGGCGTGTCCGTGGTAGACGTTTCCCTGACCCGGAGTGATCTAGTTCCTGCTTTGTAGGAAGCCTGCACTGCCCTTTTTGCGACATAGACGGTCGACGTTCTGATCCGGAGCAATTTGGTTCCCGATTTGTGGGAAGTCTGCACTGCCCTTTTTGCGACATGGACGGTCGACGCTCTGATCCGGAGCGATTTGGTTCCCGATTTGTGGGAAGCCTGCACTGCCCTTTTTACGACATGGACGGTCGACGCTCTGATCCAGAGCGATTTGGTTCCCGATTTGTGGGAAGCCCGCACTGCCCTTTTTGCGACATGGACGGTCGACGCTCTGATCCAGAGCGATTTGGTTCCCGATTTGTGGGAAGCCCGCACTGCTCTTTTTACGACATGGACGGTCGACGCTTGACGCGTCTCCGAGACGGAGTGTCCGTGGTAGACGTTTCCCTGGCCCGGAGTGATCTGGTTCCTGCTTAGGAAGCCTACACTGCCCTTTTTGTGACATAGACGGTCGACGCTCTGATCCGGAGCGATTTGGTTTCCGATTTGTGGGAAGCCTGCACTGTCCTTTTTGCGATATGGACGGTCGACGCTTGACGCGTCTCCGAGACGGAGTGTCCGTGGTAGACGTTTCCCTGGCCCGGAGTGATCTGGTTCCAGCTTTGTACAAAGCCTGCACTACCCTTTTTGCGACATAGACGGTCGACGCTCTGATCCGGAGCTATTTGGTTCCCGATCTGTGGGAAGCCTGCACTGCCCTTTACGCGACATGGACGGTTGACGCTCTGATCCGGAGCGATTTGGTTCCCGATTTGTAGGAAGCCTGCACTGCCCTTTTTACGACATAGACGGTCGACGCTCTGATCCGGAGCGATTTGGTTCCCGATTTGTGGGAAGCCTGCACTGTCTTTTTGCGACATGGACGGTCGACGCTTAACGTGTGTAAATCCCCGTTTCCATCCTAATAAAAGTTTCCTATTCTCTGATTTCCAGTGATTTCTTTTCTTTTCCTTCATATTTTGAATTGGTTGTGTAAGCTTAATATTTATATTTTTCCAAACCCTAAAAGCCAAAACCCAAGATTTAAAACCAAAACCGAATTAAACCAAAATGAGTAAAATACTTAAACCTTAAACCTATTTTTTTTTAAACATTCAGCCCAAGCTTATATTTAAACCCCAAACCCAAACTTTAATTCCCTCAGCCCACTCAAAAATTTTCTTAATATATTCCTTATAAAAATCCCCCGGCCCAATCTCTTATCTCAGCCCACACAAATTTTTAAAGGGAATTTTTTTTACGGGCCCGGCCCAGTTCAACAACCCAACTCCTTTTCCATTTTCCTCAACTCATCCGACCCCTCTACTGTTCATCTTCTTTAAAAATTCCCAACGGTAACATCCCCTTTACCCGCTCGCGATCGTTTCCTCCGCCGCAGCCCGCGCCCTTGCTCACGCCTATTATTGCGACATTACACCCACGATTTCAACCTCGTTCTCTTCCTCACGCTCTCAACTCTCTCTTCTCTGCATCTCAAATCGATCCCTCATTCCTCACAAAAACTCACTGAGCACAAAATATTTTTTCATCACTTCGCCGCCGGCGACGACCCTCGACAGCCCTCGGCAACCTTCGCTCATTCCTCCTCCACCAACTTTCTCCCTCTACGACTCCATCTTCAACAACCCGAGCCCCTGCCGATCCTCTGCACTCCCAAACCCACTTGCAACCAACCACCACCTTGCACTCTCGACGCCGACGAGCCCCCATGGCGACCCCCACCACGTCGTCGACCTCCACATCCTCAGCACCATCCTCATCACTCCAAACCCGACCCCACTGCTCCCCCTCTCTTTCCAAAACCCATTTTCAAACATTTTCCCCCTCACTGTGAACTGCACTGTACACGTTGCCGGAGCGACGCCGTCGACCGTCGTCGACCCCAGTACACTCACAGAGGATTATCAAGCACCCCTCAACGCCCAGTGACCGTGCAACAACTCCGGACAACTCCGACGCAAAAACCCGTGTCTTGAACCAAGCTCGCGAGAATCCGTTACACGGCGTACGTCACGCGTTTGTGACGCCACTGCTGCCGTACGACCCCGAGACGTTTCCAGGCAAGTGTTTACTTGGTTCATGCTAAAATAATAGTGGTACAAACTTAAATAATCTAGTTTACGAATTTACCGATTCCCGATACGTATTGGGACCTAAGTGTTCGATGCTAGATCTCAATGGAGATAATAGTTTATTTTGACGGAAACTGATATTTTCTGTTGGCCCTTTCGATGATAAATATCGTGTATGGATCTCGCTGGAAAATACGATTGTTAGTGACAAAAATTGATACCCCCAAATATGCCGTTAAAACTAGAATTCTCTCGTACCTGAAAACGAATAAAATCACCATAAATTATATACATACTGGAATGATATGTTCGAGGGCTTAAATCGAAGCCGACTCGACGAACTTTAACCCTATGTAAAATTCTAATGATTTCCGTTCTGTAACTATGAAGATAATTAGATCGGAAGGCGACTCTGGACTGCAGTCCAGAGCGTTTCTGATTATTGTGTTCTGTCCAAAGACCTGTGTCACTGTGTTTCCTGAAGTCGTATGTTACGGAACCCTGCATTAGATTAAATATAATTCTTTTATTTGAACAAAACTGGTGGTTCCATTCCGATTCATCGCCGTTTGCTATTTTAAACTGTATTTAAAAGGGCAGAACGTATAACTGTCCAGAACAGAATCTGAAATGACACACTGAGGTTAAACTGTGTACAACTTTTAACGTACAGATGAGATTGAGGATCCGTCTGTTGAGTTGAATACTCTATTGGAAACCCTATATTTCATTCAACATTAGCATCGCTAAATTATGAGACCAATCGGGTGCAATTCGTGTCGCGAAACGGACGTTCAGTTCTGAAACTGAATTTCCAGCCGCGAGCACTTAAAATGAAACAGCTGTATCTTGAAAACCGGAATCCTGATTGAACTGAAACAAATTTTGATGAATTGCTAACTGAGTGTTCTATTTATCTTACTTGTATCATTTTGCTGAATTTTGAACATATTGATTTATGCAAATTATTTTAGTTAATGATATGCATGTTGATTCATAACATACAGAGTTTATTGGTAGCATACAATACACATATCATACCCTTGCCATATACTCAGTGTTAGTGCGTGTGGACATTGCATTATCGTGCGTGATAGATGTTGGTTTAGGAGTGACGAGTACACCAATGGAAAGTGAATATTCGTGACAGTGATTGATACAGTGAACAGTGATGAAACCGTGCCATTGGTATACTTGTACACAACTAGATCAAGATCATAAATAGTGTAAATCTGGGGAAAAGGGGGAAATCAAAGTGGAAAGAGTATCGTATTTAGCGGGACCGTGTTTAGAGGATGATCATTCGAACCGTGATACTGATACGTGTAGGGTAGGATCTAGCGATCCGGCTGACAGGGTTATGTCCCGGGCATGTGGGCCGTTGTCTCGGGTATATACGAGACTCCTGTTAAACATGATCCTCCTTCCACTATGTGATTTTACACATGACCTAGAGACCGATAGGGACACATAACATATTCTGCATCATATAGTGACATAGTGATTACTTGCATTGTTCTTACACCAGTATTACCTCATATACCTGTTTCATCTTATTATAATAATATTGTTATTGTGTCGCTCTGACGACCTGAGTATGCATGCTCAGATCCCGCGGGAGGACCAGCACAGGAGACGGATCTACCCTTCGAGTTCACAGAGATATAGTCTGGTGTACTTCCTATCTTTACTGCTTTCCATAAAAGTGATCGTGAGTTTGACTTTGGTTAGTATTTGTTCTTGTTATCTGTAATGTGTGAACAATGGAATATTAATGTAATAAATTCGTGATGTGATTCCTTTAATACTGTGCTTTATTTACTGATTACCATATAATGCTAGAAGCCGAAGTGTGACTACGGCGGGATGATTCCTAGACCGTAGGAGCATGGCTGGCCTAGTCATCCCTCGTTTTCCGTATTTTGGAAAGCGGGACGTGACAACGTGTCTCCGAGACGGAGTGTCCGTGGTAGACGTTTCCCCGGACCGGAGTGATCTGGTTCCTGCTTTGTAGGAAGCCTGCACTACCCCTATTGTGACATGGACGGTCGACGCTTGACGCGTCTCCGAGACGGAGTGTCCGTGGTAGACATTTCCCTGGCCCGGAGTGATCTGGTTCTTGCTTTGTAGGAAGCCTGCACTGCCCTTTTTGCGACATGGACGGTCGACGCTCTGATCCGGAGCGATTTGGTTCCCGATTTGTGGAAAGCATGCACTGCCCTTTTTGCGACATGGACGGTCGATGCTCTGATCCAGAGCGATTTGGTTCCCGATTTGTGGGAAGCCTGCACTGCCCTTTTTGCGACATGGACGGTCGACGCTCTAATCCGGAGCGATTTGGTTCCCGATTTGTGGGAAGTCTGCACTGCCCTTTTTGCGACATGGATGGTCGACTGCTTGATTTGACTTGCTCTGCTTCTTGTAGTGTCGAGATTGGATTCTGACTTGCTCCGCTTTCTGCGGTGTCGGAGTTGAAATTGACTTGTTGATTATGATTTGGGTTGACATCAGCATCGCTACACTGGAATATGGTACCAGGAGCGAATCATCATCTATCATTAGAGGATTTGGGGATTTGGTTTTTTGGGTCGGCATCTGCATTGCTGCACTGGAGTAATGCCAGGAGCAACTCATCATTTGCCCCGGGAGGATTTGGGAATTGGTTTTTGTTTGGCATCAGTATCGCTACACTGGAATATGGTGCCAGGAGCGAATCATCATATGCGCTTGCTTATTAGAAAGCGATGGCTTAGGAGACATGTTTTAGGTCCCTATCACCTAAGACTTTTCAATTTTGTGAGCTGTAAGGGTCTCACAATGCATTTTCTCCCTACGGGTCGTAAGGATCCCGTAGGTGTATTTTCTCCTTAAGAGTCGTGGGGACTCTTAAGTGTGTTGCTCCTTTGTGAGTCGTAAGGATCTCATGCGGGAATTTTCTTCTCACAAAGTCGAGAGGACTTTGTGAGTGCATTTCATCTCTTTTTTACGAGTTTGCGTCCTTTCGGGTTTTCACAAACTCGCCGGCAGTCCTGCTGTTTTTACTCACGGAGCCCTTTTGGGTTTTCATCCGTGCCCATTTTGCTTGTGGACATACCTCTTTTTTTTCTTCTTTTTTTATTGAATCTTCACCGCCGGTGGGACTTTGAATGTGGTCTCACCGGCAGTACTTGGGAGGGATTGGGATCGTTTTACGCCCGTGGATTGTATACGGATTTGTAGGATATATGATCCAGACCGTAGGGCTGGAAAAATTTTAGGACTTTGTTGGCGTCTGCATCGCTGCACTGGAATATGGTACCAGGAGCGACTCATCATTCGCCGTTGGGGTATGGAAGTTGGAATTTGGTTGGCGTTTGCATCGCTGCACTGGAATATGGTACCAGGAGCGACTCATCATTCGCCGTTTTGGGATTTGGAATTTGGTTGGCGTCTGCATCGCTGCACTGGAATATGGTACCAGGAGCGACTCATCATTCGCCGCTTGGGGATTTGGATTTTGGCCGGCGTCTGCATCGCTGCACTGGAATATGGTACCAGGAGCGACTTATCATTCTCCATTGCCTATTGGGAAGCGATGGCTTAGGAGACAGGTTTAGATCCCTATCACCTAAGGCTTTTCAATTTTATGGGTCGTAAGGGTCCCATAAAAGTATTTTCTCCCTACGAGTCGTAAGGATCTCGTAGGTGCATTTTCTCTTTAGGAGTCGTAAGGACCCCCAAGTGTGTTTTCCCTTTGTGAGTCGTAAGGATCCCACGAAGGTTTGTTCTCCTCATGTATCGTGAGGACACATGAGTGGGTCTTCCCAATGGAGCATAATTCCAAGGGCGGAGACCAGCCGCGTAACTGGTGGTTGCGGTGGGGTATGGGTGTGACGAGAATTATTTGAGCTCGTGGATTGTATACGGTAGTCAATTTAGGGACTAACCGTAAGGCCGGGAGAATTTTGGAAATTTGAATTTTTGTTGGCGTCTGCATCGCTGCACTGGAATATGGTACCAGGAGCGACTCATCATTCGCCTTTGTTTTGTTTTGTTTTTTTTTTGTTTTTGTTTTTATTTTACCGCGATTGCTCTATCATTTCAGTTTTTCTTATCGCGAAGGTCGCGATTGCCCTATCATTTCGGCTATTTATTCGCGGTTGCCCCATCATTTCAGCTTTATTTTCATTTTTATTTTTACTCGCTGATTTTTATTGCGAGTTGCCCCATCATTTCGGCTTTTCTTTATTTTTCTTTTATTTACACATTTTTTGTTCACACACATACACACACACACACACACACATATATATATATATATTTGCATTCCCAGTTTAACGACTTAGAGGTCGACTGTTTTCAGAGAAAGGCAGATGTCTGAGAGAATCAGTTTCACAAAGAACTTCGGTCTCCGATTGTATGAAATGGTCGCAGCTGGACTGTTTGTTAACACGCCTTTAGACAGTTCTGTCTCTCCTGCCTTGTATTGCTTTTCGACCCAATCTTTGAAGACGAAGCAGTTCTCAATGGCATGACCTATCACCCTGTGATAGGGGCAATATTTTGGATCGTCGATCATATTCGCTTCTTGCGGTCTCTTTGATTCTGGCAGTTTTAGACCGTTTCTTAGGGCGTCCCTGAATATCTTGTGGACTTTTTCCCTTTTGAAGGAATAGACTTTTTCCAGTTTCTCTTTCAGAGGTGATTCCCCCCCGGCGTATGTATCGGAGGGACTGGAGGCTGATTGCGGCCGTTTTTCACGCAGGCGCTCTGCTCTTAGGTTAAAAGGGGTATCAGTTGGCTGCCTCCGGGTATCAATCCCTGGCTCATGAACCAAAATTTGATTATGCTGTAATTGCAATCGGGCGACTTGGGTCGCGAGATCTACCGCGATGTTTGCCAATTCGTCGACCTTGGACTGTACCTTAGCTAACTTCTCATCCCTGTCCTGAAGCTGCCTCTGTAGCCATCGGGACAATGCTTGTTCTGTAGTTCCGGATATGACAACCGGGTCATCCGTATTGTCTGAGCTCAATTCCGCAGGAACCACGGGCTCTTTTGGCTTATCGGCCAGAGCGAGCTCTTCGTCATTTAGACCGAGTTGACGTTGGGTAGCGTCCACCGCATCATCACCCTGGCTGTGAAGTATAGGAGGGTTAGTTTCTTCATGTCCGACCATGTAGACAGTGTGGACCGCGTATCCAGCCGTCTCTTTATCTTTGGCGGTTGATTTCGCGGAGCGGTCCGGGCTTTGGAAATTCATAAATTTTAACATGGCTAGAGCTCTAGCCCTTTTGTTGGCTCTGTATCTGAGCCGCTTCTGCCTCAGCTTCTCTGCCTTGAGCGCTTGGCAGGCTTTTGCTCTTCGGGAAGCCGCCATAGGCTGAGTGATGAGGAGGCTTGAGAAGACACTCAATCGAGCAGTTGTCAGAGGCGCCGTTGAAGATTGCCCGAGATGCCTTGTTGTTTTATTGGTGTTGATTGCCTTGCCCCCAGCTGGGGCCAAGGAAAGTCGTTCAAACACCGACTTGCGTTTGAGTTGGGGCGTCTTCGATACCACCACATTTGGCCTCTTGCCTTTCGAGACCAGCTTGTCTATCACCGGGGCTTGAGATGCAGGGATGGCATTAGCCGAGACATACAGAATAGACCCAAATTGTAGCAGCGGTTCTTCCCACCGTCGTCCGAGACTTGCCGGGAGGACCGTCCTGGCGTCCATCTACATCGTGTAGGAGATGGGAGTTGTGTCGAGAGCTAAGCTGATCCTTGGAGACATCTTTGCTGCGTCCGAAGATTGCAATTGGAGAACGTTAACCTGCACACAAAAAACATGATTTTAGTACAGGCAATTGATATGCATATTAATTGAGTTCGCATGAAAGCTTAATCCGAAATATGGGAGGAGAGATTGGTCCCACCGGGCGTGCCAGAATCTGTATGGTGTTTTTCGTCACCCCATTGAGATAGGAATATGCGCGCGCTGGTCAGGCGCATTACAGATTCCCTCTGCCTAGGGTAGGCTGGGGTTTATTGATTGTGGGGATCCGAATCTCCGGCAGCCGCGGACTAAGCTGCCGTTAATTACCCCTCGCATTTGGAGCGAAGGAACCTCCGATTGACGGGTTAAACTGGTCATGCGAACTCAATGTGCAGTGCGTTGGTGTGTGTGTGTTTTGAAAGGGGTTTTAGATATATCGAGTGCCCCACAGAGTTTTTACCGCTACCCGGATAGCGGGCTGGGGGTCAAGGGGGCTAGCAGCCCCTTGCGGGGTGCGGGGCAGCGCCCCGTGAGAAATTTTTTCTAACGGGGGAGACACATTTAGTATGGAGTGCACAAAAAAGAAGAAGGGAAAAAGCGTCTTAAAGACGCGTGCGTAGCATGTGGGCGCATGGTGCCCGGGGTCATGTGGCGCACACGCGACCATTAGGCGCCTCAGCGCCCGGGGTCACGTGGCGCCCACGCAACCATTGGGCGCCTCAGCGCCCGGGGTCACGTGGCACGCACGTGATCGATGGGTGCCCTAGCGCCCCGGGGTCACGTGGCGCGTACGTGACCACTGGGCGCCTTAGCGTCCCGGGGTCACGTGGCGCACAAGTGATCACGGGAAACACCCGCGAGAAGGGGCCTAGCCCTTAGGTTGAGGGGTTAAACTCCCAAGGGGTTTTTGGAGTTGAACTCCTAACAGAAACTAATTTATGGAGTTAAACTCCAACAGATCTAGAAAGGAGTTAAACTCCTGGGGATTTATTGCTCTTCTTTTGAGCCTTGGATCTGTCCAAAGTTAGATTTTTGGAGATGGGTCTTCTTCTTCCTGCTCTTGATCGGCGGGATCTTGGAGAAAAAGGGGTGGGACTTAAAAGTCTCCCCTTTTCGAGATCTGATTGGAGATTCGATCTCCCCTTCGTTGGTTTTGTGGTGTAAAACTATTTATTTTTGAGAAAGGAAGAGTTAAACTCTTAATTTAATTCAAAGAAGAAGAAAAGGGTTTTAGACCCTTGAGAAAGGGGAAGGAGGCACAAACCCTAGTTTTTGAGGGGAGTGAAAAGTCTATCCTTTATTCATCATCATGTTGCCTTATATAGGCTTACATATTATATATAGTCCCTTAGGATTTACAAAATGGCATTTTGCCCATCCCATGGTTCATGTGCCATTTCTTTTTGCACATAAGCCATGCGCTTAAAAAAAATTGGCTTTATACCCATTTTGCATACATTCATGCACAAAAAATTACATCTAAATTATTCGTTACATGATTTTTATTTTGGTATGGCGGAAGGCCGGACGCTTCGTGTTCGGGTTCGACCCGGGCATTTGCCCACTTGCTTGGGCTTGGGCCCACCTGGCTTGGGGTTGACCTTGATTTTGACTTGGTCAACCAGGATGCAAATTTTGACCCCAACACTCCTATGGTGGGCGATGGGCTTCCCGAGGTTGCGCCCGGCCCTAAGGCCTGAAGCCCCTTGACTTCATGTTTCTCCTTCTCTCTTTTTTTCTTTCTATTGCCTCGGGTATTTTGTAGGCCTTCGGGCATTTTTGTAAGACTGGGGAGCCCACAATACCCTTGTAACGACTTTGGTTTTGTGAATAAAGACTTTCGTTTTTGCAGTAGTGTTTGTGCTCGTATTTTTCTTTGTCGGTAAACACTCGTATTTGCGCAGTACTGCCTTCGTTTTATGTCGGTTCTCTGTCTAGCGATCACACATCGAGTTGAATCTGTTCGTTTTCCGAGTGTGCAAAGACCGGTGTGAAGACGGTATCTCCATGGCCCCGAAATCGAGGTGGAGATTGCTTAGACGTAGAACTAGATGCCTCTTGACGAGGTCATGTTCCTTAGCTTGGGAAGCTTGGAGAGGCATGCCGGTGATCGACCGAGCAGGGTAGCTGCTCGGTGCCTCTTGGCGAGGGCTTTGATCCCTGGTGTGTTGGGGTAGAGAGCCGCTAGCCAGGGATAATCGAGCAAGGGTGGGCCCGGTTGCCTCTTTCGAGGGTCTTTGATCCTTAGCGCGGGAGGGGCCGTGAGTGGCCTACTAAGGATGGCCGAGCAGGGTAGCTGCTCGGTGCCTCTTGGCGAGGGCTTTGATCCCTGGTGTGTTGGGGTAGGGAGCCACTAGCCAGGGATAACTGAGCAAGGGTAGGCTCGGTTGCCTCTTTCAAGGGTCTTTGATCCTTAGCGCTGGAGGGGCTGTGAGTGGCCTACTAAGGATGGCCGAGCAGGGTAGCTGCTCGGTGCCTCTTGGCGAGGGCTTTGATCTTTAGAGTTGGAGGGGCCAAGAGTAGCCTACTAAGGATAGCCAAGCAGGGTAGCTGCTCAGTGCCTCTTGGCGAGAGCTTTGATCCTTAAGGACGGGCCGAGTAGGGCTACTGCCCGGTGCCTCTTAGCGAGGGCTTTGATCCCTGATTTGGTAGGGAGCTACCAGCCAGGGAAAACCGAGCAAGGGCAGGCCCGGTTGCCTCTTGGCGAGGGCTTTGATCCCTGATTTGTTGGGGTAGGGAGCTACCAGCCAGGGATAACCGAGTAAGGGCGGACCCGGTTGCCTCTTTCGAGGGCTTTTCATCCTTAGCGCGAGAGGGGCCATAAGTGGCCTACTAAGGATGGCCGAGCAGGGTTGTGCCCGGTGCCTCATGGCGAGGGCTTTTTGTCCTTAAGGATGGGCCGAGCAGGGTTACTGCCCGGTGCCTCTTGGCGAGAGCTTTGATCTCTTGCGTTGTGGGGTAGGGAAGCTACCAGCCAGGAATAACCGAGCAGGGTTGCTGCTGGGCTGCCTCTTCATGAGGGCTTGGATCTCTGGCGCTGGAGGGGCCGTGGAAGACCTGCCAAGGATGAACCAAGCAGTGAAGCTTCTCGGTCGCCTCTTAGTGAGGGCTTAGATCCCTGGCGTTGTGGGGTAGGGAAGCTACCAACCAGAGATAGCCGAGCAGGGTAGCCGCTCGGCTGCCTCTTGTTGAGGGCTTTGATCCCTGGCGTTGTGGGGTAGGGAAGCTACCGGCCAGGGATAGCCGAGCAGGGTAACCGCTGGGCTGCCTCTTCGTGAGGGCTTAGATCCCTGGCGTTGTGGGGTAAGGAAGCCACCTGCCAAGGATAACCGAGCAGGGTAGCCGCACGGCTGCCTTTCAGTGAGGGCTTAGATCCCTGGCGTTGTGGGGTAGGGAAGCTACCTGCCAGGGATAGCCGAGCAGGGTAGTCGCTCGGCTGCCTCTCAGTGAGGGCTTAGATCCCTGGCGTTGTGGGGTAGGGAAGCTACCAGTCAGGGATAGCCGAGCAGGGAAAGATCCATGAAGTGACCGGCTCGGTCTCCCTGGCCTTCTTCCTCGGCCGACTGTCGGCCTCCGTAGTTGGCATGGGGTGCTGAGTCTCGTAGGTATCCGACGTACCCCCGCCGTCATGACCATGATTTTTGGTGAGCCTCGGTTCCTTCCGGTGAGGTTCCTTACGCCCCCCGGTGGGGTTGTTTTTGAGCTGCCGCGGAGAGTCTCACGTGCGCGACCCCGTCGAGGGAGGGGGTGCCGGTCATGCCTGCGAACAGGCGAGCTGACCGCCACTGCCTCGGGAGGGACATGGGTGCGACGAGACTCGGGGCGAAGCTCTCTGGCGTAAGACCTCGGAGCCAAACGAAGCGGCGCCTACTGAGTCATTGCATATGTCGGCCCGGGGGACCCGCGGCCAGGGAAGGTAGCAAGGCGATGGTCGGCAGCGCCGGCACGGACGGAGTCTTCCCTCCCCCTGTAGGGGTCTCGGTCCCGAGGCGGGGGAGCGGCGACCCGGTGATCTTACCCCGCTGTTTGGACGTGGATCAACGCCTCCACAACAGACGCGTGTCGGTCTGTGCGACCGGCGAGGGCGTTGATGGCGTTCGGTGGAGGAGATTCGTCCGCGCCTCCGTTGAGGGGGAGGCGGCGACTGGTGCTTGGATCGTCGTGATGATCGCTCGCTATTAGGTTGAGATATGAAGGCGAACTTTTGTTTTTGTGGAATCTAAGGGTTCCCACAGACGGCGCTAGCTGATGGAGGCGTAGATCTCCTTCAGATATTGCCTTTCATTGATCTGCTGATGGCGGCGATAGATGGCTGAGATTGGATCTGGAGGCAGGCTCCTGAAGCGTGTGGATCTCAATCGGTTCAGGTTGTTTGGGCCGAGCTACCTGCAAGGAAGTTCGGGGGTGGTTGTACCACCGAGGACCCTCCGACGATCAAGTTAGAGAGGAAATCCGAGCAGAGTAACGACTCAGTGGAGTAGAAATGGCTTACTTGAATCGTCTGAAGAAGGGGTTTATATAGCGGTGGCAGCAGGCAGGGCTGGCACAAGAATCACGCCGGCCGTTACGCCCCCGACGTCACGCCCGCGTGATGAGCGGGATCTCCCATTAATGGCGATGCATGCTCGTTAATGGGGGATCGTGATGGCGTAGAACGTGGGAGGTGGCCGGCGGATATCTCGCGCATGGCGAGATTCGCGGAATGGCGGTTGCGCCTGTGAGCGGTGCCGTTGGTCGGTCAATGAGACCGAGGAAGATAACCTCGGCGAGAGATCTCGCGGATGAGCGGGAGAGCCGAGGTATCTTGGTTCTGCTGTAGTTCGGGGACGAGCTGTGAGGCCGAGGAGGCCGGTTATGCAGGGGGCTCGTAGGTGAGCCAACGTTTGCTCGGTAGGACGAGCATATGTGTGGTCTGGTCGGCCACTGTAGGCCCTTTCTTGCATGCTCTGGGACACGTCATCAGCCACGTGCCATGATCTGGGAGATCGCCGATATTGAGCATCATCAATATTGTTGTAAAAGTCCATTTGTAGAATTTTGAATAACAAATAGGTAATATCGATGCGCAATCAACCAATTGCCTACTCATCATCGTAGTATAGTTAAACAATACGACCATCTTAGATTAATCAAGCACTTAGCGTAAGTCCATAGGCAGGCGAGCGACTAGTCTTGCAAGACACTTAAAATACACTTAATTAGCTGTCTTAACATTTGCTTAGGAACTAACGAACAATCGTTAAGAAGGTATTAACCGTACAATTAGAGTTTGTGTGTTAACTGTTCTTGAAAGCAACCCATGCAAATGGAGAATTTGATGGTGATTGTAACGCAACCATAAAAATATGAGATATTTTTTGTTTGGGCTAGTTAACCACTCATGCTTGAAAGCAACTTACCAATAACGAATTGCCATGTGATTTGAATTATAAAAAAAATAAGGCACCATTTGCATCATTTATTAGTTTCAACAAAGCCTGTCTTTTTTGATGATTAATATATAAAATATATAAATAAACAAATCATTTATGTTATGTCCATATATTTTTTTCCACGTTAAGGATTCAAATATTATTTTAGATGTCTGTGACAATTAACCTTAGCTGTGAAGCTGCGATTTGCATTTTGATCTATGAACGTTTTTTAAATCAGGTGTCAAACTTTTTGGCTCTTCTTTCAAGATAATTATCTTGTGTATTAGATAACAGGCAGGATTTCATTCAGATTTAACCGATAAAAAGAAGCCAAGCTTATTTCCATTTGATCTTAATTATATAAAACCCCTCTTGAAATTTCAATTAAAAAAAACTCCTTTTGAAATTTACGTTACAAATGGATATCTATAAGTTTTCTTTTCTGTTCGATCATCATAAAACTTGTTATTGCTAAAATCGTATAATAATTTACCTTTATCATTTTGATCTTAATTTTTTCTAACCCAAGCAGCAAACTTTCCAAACGTCTGTTTTCTTCCTTTGTACTCATGTGTTTATAACCGCAGATACTTCCAACCGCTGTGGGGGTTGTGAGAGAGGCATAATGATTTCAGGTGGGTCCCATTTGAGAACACAAAGAAAGAGGTGGGCCCCACAAAGAAAAAGAAACGGAGAGATATAAATATGTTAACAATCATTTATTCCAAAATTATGAGGCAACTACTTCTGGTTTTTATTTGTGTGAATTGTCAAAAAGCCTTCTGCCGGCTTCAAACCTGTGTAAAAATCCGTGAGCTTTTTGCTCTTGTTAACAGAGCCCAGGGTCCAATCAAAACCACATGTATACCGGTTGTCTGTAATATCTAAGTAGTTGTCTGTAATATCTAAACAGCTGCATGCAATATATAAGCAGTTGCAGTTGTCTATAATATCTAAGCAATTGCCTGTAATATCCAAGCAGTTGACGGGCCTAAATGATATACAGCCTATGGGTATTTTCACAAAGATTTTGAACAGTAGGCCTTTCCCTACGATTTCGAAAATTACAAGGGCTTTTAGACGTTAAATTATTGGCCCCACCGCCGCTCATCGACGCCCATTGCCCGCCTTGCTTACTGCCATCCTCCACCGCCATCGAAAGTGGACCTTCGTCGCAGTCGTCTGGTATCATAAGAGAGATATAGATATACCCATCGAAAAAAAATATCCAAAAATTTAATTCGGATCATTTTATTTGACACCACCAACACAATTTTCTAGCAGTATGTCTTTAGTGTCTTGCTATATTAAACACAAAATCTTATCATAATTAATACAAATGATTATGGACATTTCACCAAAATCACAACCTTCCTAATTCTTGGAAAAATCTAAAGTCATAAAATCTCAACCCCAAATAATGCCACTCTCCTCCCATCTTCGTTTCAAAGGTTAATGAAATTTATAATCCCATTCTTCTTTCTCTATTTATTTCTTAATATTAATATTATTTTCCAAAAAAATGGTTACTTTCTAAATAACTAATTAATCTCCCACCTTTTATTCCCTGCCTTTTATTCTGCCATCACTCTTTTATGTCTTTCTTCCTAAAGCTCCCTCCTTCACCTTTCTCTATATTCTCTTCTCATTTTAATACCATTTATTTTGTTGATGTTCTCCTCTTTTGTCAGTGATTCATCATCAAAATCTCTTTTTGCAATCCTTTTCTGCGATTTTAGGTGATAATCTCAGATGGGTTCTTTGCTTTTTGTTGAATTTTGCCTCTTGGGCCTGATGGGATTCTAGGGTTTTCAGCAATAAGGTTGGTGATTTTCGATGGGTCATTCAGCAAATCAATTTCTCCATCTGGGTTCTTTCAATCAATGAACAAAGGTGAAATTCTTAAGGTAAAATTTGCAAATTTTTCTTTTTCCATCATTTTGGAGGAATCAATTGAGAAATTGTTTGATTGTTAAAGAAAAAGGGGGGAAAATGGAGGGCAAGATCAAGGATGTGTTAGTTGATGAAAATGAAACCATGCATTTGGAGAAAGATGGAAAATTTGAAGACCCACTTAGCTCAGAGATGGAGATTGATGATTATAATGAGAATATTGAATCTTTGGTACAAGAGAAAGGTGAGGGGAGCAATGTAGTGTTCTCTAGAGAATCACCCCTTTTGACTAAAGACCCCCAAATCTCAAAGAGTAGCTACAAAGGGAAAAAGCCTAGATTTGGATCTTCAGATTCGATGGACGAAGAATTCGAGGCCCGAAGAAGGATCAAGGATAAGAGCAAGCAAGAGAAGAAGCTCACTAGGCCAGAAAGAATCGAGCTAGGCCGAATGTTTCAAGGGGCAGTTAGCTCTCATGATTGGGAAAACGCCGAGTGTTTGATCATGCTGGCCGATCCTCACACCCTTAATGATGCGTTGTGTATAGCGTTGGATTCGATATGGTTTTTGAGTAACAGACATGAAGTTAATGGCATTACTGGGCTGATAAGAAAGATTGTTTCAAGTGGCGCTCATGATTTCACTCGGGCGGTGCTTCGTACGTCGTTTCTTGCTTCGTGTGTCTCTGCTTGCCGGAGCAAGACGATGAGTTTGACGGATACAGTTAATATCATGGCCCAAAGGTAAAGAAAATTTTCCACTACAATATCCATGCATATTAGCTTTTTTCTATATCATATCATTTTTCATTCAGTTTCTAGCAGAATCTTGAAATAGGTTCTATGGTTACACTATTCAACCAGATAAATGCAGCTATTTAGAAGATGTGACAAAATTGTAGTTACTAGAGCAACAAGGGATAGAGGTAAGCCTAAATGAACATGGATCGAGGTGGTTAAAAAATATAATTTAGCTGTTAATTTAATTGTGGAGAGTGGAGACAACCTTGATGATTGCTGGATCGAAGATTAAGATTCATGTAGCCGACCCAAAAAGTTTGGGATAAATGCTTGTTAATGCTGTTGATTTTATTTTCTCCTCATTTACAATATGATATCCCGATATATGATGATATTTTGCTTCCATTCTTTCTTTAACTATGAATTTTTTCTCATTTATTATTCTACGATTATTATAACTTAATCTTTAGTTATGAAGGACAACTATTCGTTAAACCTCAACAGGGTTATACTTATACCATGTTTCTGGACAATAGATTCGAGTAAACACTGTAATTTTTTTTGATTAGGTAGGATTTTGGGGGTACTCTCATAAAGTATGATAAATTTTGTGTCCTGTTTCGTTGCTTCGATTTAGGTTGCAGGAGCGTTTGCAAGAGTGCAATGGAGACGAGTTATTAAAGGCCGAAGCTGCTTCCAAAGTTCAGAAATTCACCGAATGGGCCTTGAAATGCATCGGATTCCATTCACGGTGCCAAGAAAACAGAGGTAAACATGGCCGTTGTACGATTCTCGAGGTCCACCTCCAGTTGTCAGCGTTCAAGGCCTTTCTTGAACTCGCGGGCAATAATCTAACAGGAAAAGATTTCACCGAGGCCTTTGATGCTGCATGCTTTCCTCTGACTCTCTTCTCAAGCTCTTTCAATCCTGGTTGGGCTTCGGGGGTCCCAGCCAGTGCAATGCAAGGGTTGCTTGGATTATTGGTAGAGGGAGGTGCGGATAATGTGAATCAATGCTTTCTTGAAGCCTCTCGCTTTGGAAGCACGGAACTTGTCCGTATGTTGTTGCAGGTAACTAATTTTCTTATGTTATTACCATACCAATTACCATATTGTATCATTTTTTATTCTTTAGTTCCAATCTTGCATTTGCCATAATAGTTTTACTAAGCATTATGACAATAGTTTTACTAAGTTTAGACACAGGGTTTAGGCTGGAGACATTACCTCTCCCTTTTCATAAGTGTTGAAATCATATGCACTTACTATGGTTATCTTCACATCTCAACCATGTTAGGTCTTGGCCGATCCCACTCTCTGATGGCCGATCTGATCCCAAAGATGATTGTTTGAGTTCCAATTGCTTAATAGGTGTTAGTATTAAGTTTATTATTTATAAAGGGGTTGATGGGGTTTTCACTGGGTTATTGATATATTTGACACCATTAATATTTTAACAATGCCAAAAAGCTCAAAGTTATATTTATTACATATCAGTTTGTTGCTCGTACGATGCACCTGAAATGAAATAAGCTTGCGTTGCATATAAAATGAATTTAGTTTATAGAAGTGTACGCAAAAATCATTCTTGATGTCATTTATTATACATATAAAAAATAAGTTTTTTTTATATATCACCCCCAAAAATATGCTATTTCCAGAAATCACCCCAAAAAACTTGAAATTCCAAATATCTCCCACAAAAGTTCTCCATTACTCAAAAAACTCCCACCATTGTCCTTTTCCATCCAAAATCTAACTTAGGTTAGCTGTGTTTACTAGGGATAAATCACCCAAAAAAAACACGTTCCCAAGTCTTTTTTTTCTCCCCCTCCTCTCTCAAGTTCTTAAACCCCGATCTCTAATCCTTGATATCATTCAAAAAATTCCCTTAAAAATCCTATTTTTCTTATACTTTGAACTCCAAAGAAGCTTTAGGTCATGTGGAAGAACATGTTTCGTCACCAAGGAAGCCGATAACATCCCATTTCTCAGCTGCTCTGCAATCGGCAAGAAAAATCCTTTGTTAAATAGTGTAATACTTTAGAGATTAGCATGTAGATTGATAAAATTTTACCCGAATAGCATATTCCCCCAATTTTTGAATCCTAGGGTTTTTTTTGTGATTTTTTCATTGAATCGCTTCAATAATCACCCCAATCTTGCTTGTATCAAAGTATAAAAACTGGGTTAAGAGGAAAAGCTTTAATTTTCAATGTGCAGAAAAGACCCAATTTTCAATTTCGAAGAAAAACCCTAACCCTAGCCCCTTTATAATGATGAAGGTGGGGAAGAAAATGACCGTTTGGGGGGTATTTTCGCCTTTTCATAACCCCAAATGGCTCTTGACTTGACCGCAAGAATATTCCCCGGTAAAACTAACCAAGGGGTTTTTTCAGACAACTTATGACTTGTGGGGGAGATATTTGGAATTTCACGTTTTTTGTGGTGATTTTTGGAAATAGCATATTTTTTGGGATGGTATATAAAAAAAACCCAAAAAATAAACAACACTAGATTTTAGGTGTAATGTGAAATCTGATCTCTTATTCATCTTGATTCAGGTATAGTTAAAATATCTCATTAATTGAGCTCACTATAATGTTTATTGTAGCAAAAGAATTGGTATGCATTCATTTTTATTTTTAAATCATCTTTCGATACTTGTATGGACATTTTGAAAAAAGAGATTTTTCTGTGTGTGTTAAAGAGAGAGGAGAGGTTGGAGATTATTATTATTATTATTATTATTATTATTATTATTATTATTATTATTATTTTGTTTTTTGTGCTTGGGGGGATTTTAAGTTAACTGTGAACATATGACATGGATAGCTTAGAATAGGGGGTCCATGGAGAGAATTTTTCTCTCCTCATGTAACTTTTTCCTAGAGAAAACAGACACCCTACACAACAAGACAACCCAATTTGGACCCCAAAAAAGTTTGCATTATAAGAACAGATAAAAAATAATCACTCTATAATTATTTATCAACTTGTTTGCTGCTATTTTACCATTTTATTAAACTTTAACTACTTTTTAAAACCTAGTTGAATCAAACAATAGAAAAAAGACGAAACCAGTATCGGTATTAAGATTTCAAACCTTGTTCTCGTCTGCTCTATAATTATTTATTGAAATACATGGATTTATTATTCAAGACATGATAGGAGTCGGATTTATGGATTTGCATTTTTTTTTACAAAATTTGAGGATATGATTTGTTGGGGTACGCTATTTTTTGTTGCTGTTTAAATATACATACATGATAACAAAAATTATCAGTTTAGCAAATCCAAACTTAATTAGAATTGATGCATAGATTGTTGGTGTCGTGGCCATTGATACATGTTTGATACATCTCCAATATAATATAAATACCAGTGTATGCCAAAATGTGTTCTATAAGTCTCCTTAATGAATCCAAGAGAATCTGGGATGGATGCAAATTTGATAGAATCTGATATGGATACGTCTCTAGGACGAATCCGTGCAAGATCGATTAACATGTCCATGTTGACGTTTTAGTGCATGCACATATTCACATTAACACCTACAAAATGAAGATATTACCTCTGTCGGTGTAAGGTTCCGTTTAGACACTTCTATAGCCACACACTTCTTTATCTTGTCCATGTAACAGTGGCATGCGATAAGCAATTATATTGTTTAATTTTATGAAGAAGTTGGCACCACTTCCATAGATTTGATGAGTATCGGTAGAGGAGTATTGCGCCTTTGTGTCTTGGTTTAACTATTTGAGGACTTAGGGATTGCTCTTTGATTTAATGTGTGGATACCTTCTCGCAAACAAGGATAAATATGGGGGTCTTATTGCTTCGATTCAATGAATTGGGCCTATTCAATGCCATTTCCTCGATTATTAATAACTAACCTACATTTTCAATTGCTCCATTGATATTCCTTTATGCCTACTCTAGTTTTTTCCTAGTTCCCTCAATTGCTCTTTCACAACTCCTATCTGGAGCACATATCGGTCTTTGCTGCATATGTTGAAACCGTCTGAATCAGATCATCCTCTACTGTCATCCATTCATATTTACATTCATGTTTCAGTTATACTCATTTTTGGTACTAGTTTCTTAATTTGTCAAAGCCGTCTTGTAGAGTTTTACCCTTCAGTTTCATGGATTCTCAATGGTCATGATACTAAACAGTTCTCTATTTATCCCTTATAATTAATCACATCCTAGCGTACCACCTAATTGTATCGTGTAAGTGTACTTTCCATGGTTAGGCTTGTGGTTACCACATCCGTGTCTGGGCTTATATTGGTTATCGCTACAAGGCAAGAGTTGTGTTGCAATTATGTTACAATTTAGGATATGTTACTAGCATTCATCCAAAAAATAAAATAAAAATGCAACCAACAAGTTTCAGGAATAATGTCAAATGCTTGAAGCTCCTGGTACTAATGCGCAAAATCCCCAGTTTATATTTACCCTCAGTCCTGCCCTATCAAATTCATAGCATATCCTCAAAAATGCCAAATATCACACATTTACTAAGATTTGATTACAAACCAAAAAACAAAATGCAAATAAGGAACCTAGTTCTTTTCCCTTAAATTTTATATTAAAGATTTTAAGTTGTTTTTGTAAGTTTGGGACATGGTATACATTCTAACTTTCGGATAAGTTACACATTTCAATCTTCAATCGACACATTTCCTGTAGCCATTGCCCTGAATAGGGAACTACAAGCCAAGTGGGTGATTTGGGAGCTTGTGAGCTGTAGTATTTTGTTTGTGGATAATGGAATTTGTTGCGTGGATACCTGGAAGGTCATGTTTTTGTTTGTCTGGACATGTACCCGACACAAACAACGCATCCCATAGATATATGTCCAAGATGTTCAAAGAAAAGCATCAAAATTTGAACCTGCTTTCAAGTTTCAACCATTGAGAACCATGCTTTCAAGTTTCAGCCCATGCTTATCTTGTGACTGATGCACAAACAAAAGATGCTGCAGATGGACATGATTTTGAAGGCTGTCTGAGGATGAAGACATACCCGCTGAATTTTGGTGGTGCGGGGCCTATAGAGTAACAGTATCATCGTATTTGGGGTTATTCACATGTTTTGAAGTGCTTTTAAAGATTAATTATCTTTTCCAAACAATTAAAAGCAAGGGATGCATTTAAACAGGAAATGAGATTCTTCGTGAACAGTAGAACCATTGACTGGAATTATGTTTTGTTCCTTTACTTGTTGTCCCTTGTTCACATAAAATTTGCCCTTTTCCCTTTAAATTGAAACACCTTATTACCCTTTTTCTTGGCTCATCAATTCATTATTAGTTACCGCATAGAACCGTGTTATAACAGTGTTTGTTACAGTGTTGTGATATTTCATTCTACAACGCCACAAACTATTGCCATGTGCCTCATTATTGTACTTCAGGCAACTAGTTTATAGTTATATATATAACAAGCATAATCAAGACATATTTGGTAGGCCGAACCAGCATAAAATCAAGCTAGAATAGTTTGAAAGTGAGTTTACAGACGCTGTATATCAAAACCAACATTCTTATATAGATTAGAATACTGCTATTGGCTAAGAAATAAAATGTTCATATATAAGGAGTTTGACTAGGATCCTTGCAACCTTTGAAAACAGAGACTTGTATCCTGCCATACATATTACTGAAATTTAGCCTTTAATGATTATTTGTTGATGTCGATCCGGATCCTTCACCCTGATGAATTCGGTGCAGAGGTGCATTAAAATCGAACGGTTTATAACAAGAATGCATTTTTTTAATCGGATGAGGGGTTGGATTTCTTCTAGATGGTACATCTAACTCGTTTCTCTTTCCAGATTGCCCAAAGAAACAGCCTCGATGTGGATGTTGACCTTGCCCTTGGCTTCGCCGCACACTACACCAAACTCTCCACCATGCAATGCCTCGTTGACGAAGGCCATGCCGATGCCTTCCTCGGCCCTTTAATGCGTGCCGCTGAGCGTGGGTCCCTCCCGGTCGTCCAGTGGTTCGTTGCCCGAGGCTGCCGCGACATGGAGCTCTGCCTGGCTCTGACCGCTGCCGCCTCTGCCAACCAAATCCAAATCGCTTCCTTCCTTCTCCCCTACGTCCCTAAAAGTGTCTTGTCTGCCCTGTCCGTCGAGATCCTTAAAGCTGCTGGCGAACGGAGTGGCGGGTCCCACGACGGTGTCGCCTTCCTCCTCCGCTCCGACTTTCTTGACGACCCCGCCGCCACCTATGCCGTCGCCAACAGCATTTCTAAAGCCGATTCAGAGGAGACCGTGTCTGTGGTGCCTGAGCTGAGGGCGTTTTTAAAAGAGCATTGGTCAGAGGCAGCATTTACTGAGGGGGTCAGGGTTGGGGAGGAGCATTATGTTAATTTCATCAGGATTTTGACGAGGGGTGGTTCGGGTATCTGTTTAAAAGACCTGCCGGGTCCGCTGGTGACCGCGGTGGTGTATTTGCCGTTGTATATGGAGTGCGTGGGGTTCGGGGGAGGAGGGGGACGGCTGTTATCGCAGAGGCTGAGAGGGGAGCTCGTGGAGGCGGTGAGGAGGCTTGGGAACGGGGAGGTCGATGCGGGGAGATGCGGGAGAGAGTTGTTGGCGATTTTGGAGCATCACTTGAAGCCATTTTTGAGTTAATACCCATTTGATATATATTTCGCATTTTCGATGTCCCGTCCTGTGTGCAGGTGGTTTTTCATGGAAATATGTAGCATGAATTGAGAGTATGAAGTTTTATGTAAATTTAATGTTAATCTAAGATGAGTGGTTATGGTAATTGGTGACTGGGTTCAGTTCACGGTATGAGCGAGGTTTCTGTAAATACCAACCTCTGTTTGGCTTATGGTAATTAGCGTGGTAACTGGAAACGGACTAATCTTTTTGTTGTATTATTTTTGGATGGATGGCTGAGCCATGGCTCACGCAGTATATTAAATACAAGTAAAATGAGTCTAATTATATGATAACCAATGTTTTAAACAACGGCCACGATGGCTATGCCGCTCAGCATTATGCCATATGCCAATTAAACGGAATGATATTCTCATCTGAATGATCGACCGGTTAAGTACACTCTTACTCTTTCGGTTAAGTACGCACTTTTTCGTATAGATTTAACTACAACAAATAGTTTGTAAATGTAATTTAAGGACTTCAATTACACCATCCTCTCCATCGAAGTTGCACCTTTGTATGAGTTTCTATAGAAACAGATATATATTGAATTTGGTGTCAAAATAACAAGCCCAGTTACCCCAAGTCTTCTTTTTTAGGTTATAACCATATTGTTGTCGAAGAAATAATTATTTTGGTTTGGTTTCAGAGGTTTGAATGATAATCAATGCCTCTAAATGCTATAGATTTTCAATGCTTCAGTTTTAGTACTTGATATACTTAATTAGCTGATGTTTAAGAAGAGGCTATCAATCTAGGGTTTTTTCCGTATAGACCCTCTAAAATATTGCTGTTTTTATAAAACATCGCCCAAAACTTCATATTTTTAAATACATCCCTAAAACTCTTAATTAAACTAAATGGACCTCTATGCTAAATTAATATCCCTAACACCGTTAGAAATATCCGTTAAGAAGCTAAAATGCTAACTTGAAGATAAGAATTTGGAAAATTTTGCACAAAAATAAAAAGATAAGGGTTTTGATGTTACGTAAGACTTTTTATCTCATAATCCATCATATTAACTCTAATCCAATTACTAATCCTAATTAACTTAAGTAAATGGGTGTTTTTAGTTAACGGAGAGATTTTAGGAGGTGTAGTTAAAAATATAAAGATTTAGTGGGTGTTTTTCAAAATACCAATATTTTAGGAGGCTTATATAAAAAAACCCCATCTATCTATCTATATAATTTTTGTAAAAGCCATATGCAAAAATATTCCTCAGAATAGATGGCTTTTAGTGAAAAAATTGTTATTTAGCCTTTATTTAATTCTCTTACTGCATTTGGCTTATGGAAAAAATTTATTGGCTCCCCAATCAATGTTTATCATTCTTTTATCTCATATACCTAGGCTTACATGGTGAAAAAAATTCTGATTGGCCTCCTTTTGTCTATCTTTTCTCTAACTAAGGTTTTATTGGTAAAATATTTTTTAAAATATCTTACAGTTTGCAAAATTTCGAAAAATTGAAAAAAAGAATTTTGTGGAAATAATAATTTTGCGATTTTCATTTAGTATTGGAAAAAAGAATATAAAAAATAAAAAAAATAGAATTTTGACTTTTTTGAAAACTTTGTTATTTTCATATATATACTATAACATATAAAATATTAAATTTTTGAATGAAACGGAAAATTTGAGACTTTTGAAAATTTTGGATTTTTGTATGCTATTACAACATAAATAATATTGAAACAATGGAAGAAAACAAATTTTCCGATTATCTTGTGCTATAACTGTAAAATATAGAACAACGAAACAAAAAACAGAAAATATTAAGAGTTTTGAAAAATTTCGTTATTTTATACTTTAGCAAACAGGTATTACTGAAAAACCAAAAAAAAAAAAGAAAATGTAACGACTGTGTTTTTACTATACCGTTTTTAAATAAATAAAAATCTATTTGTTTTGAAATGATTCGTTTTGTAAAAACTAGGCCGGTTTTGAAATATTATTTTAAAAGATTTATTTTATATTTTTAATAAAAAGAATTTATTCTTTTGAAAGGAAAATTTTGAAAAGAGAATTTGTTTTATTTAAATAAAAAAAATTAGTTTAAGGAAATGATTTATTCGGTTTATATTTTAAATTATTGTCTTTTGATCTTTAAAAAAAGTATGCATACGCTGCATAATTATCCTATTGGTTGATATGTTGTGGTGTTATGATTGAACCTTGGATCTTGCAATTATTTCTATCAATTTTTTTTAAAACTCTATCATAACCTACGGATGATTTAAGAACTTTCACATTTCTTTTTTAATTCCCCGTGGAACTATGATGACCATAAACCACTTTTTTTTTATGTTCCTCTCCTTTTTCTTCTTCATTTCCACTCAAAATTTAGACACTTCCTTGAAAAACTCAAAAATTATTTTTCTTCTACTTCGTCTTTTTCGGATCTCGAAGTCACCGGAACCTACCCGTTGCTAGGACAAAATCGGCAAGCCGGTTGTTAAACCAACTCGCGCTATTCGTAAATTTCCGTCTCTCTCTCCTCTTGTCGTGCTCCCCGTGAACCCACTGCCTTTGGTCTTATCGTAGTCCCTAATATAGAATATATAAATACACACATATATATAAAGAGATATAGTCATATATAATTTTGATCAAACTTATTGATTGCCTCCTGTTGAGCTTTATGTTTAATAATGTTTTCTTGTATAATACCATGTCTTCATGTTGTAAAGATTTAATTTTACCCTAATTAGCGACACCATGAAATGAAGGTAGATAAATAAACACCTCAAATATTGAATGATAATACCTTTACAAATGACTTCTAACATGAATATGGGAATTTTTGGTATAAGTCTTTGTCAAAGTTCATGATCCATATGTTAAGATTCGGACATCTTATATCGCTGTATTTTTAGTTATTTATACTCCAGTTTTTAAAAGAAAATTAAGTTACGAATAAATATCATAGTTTTGTCATTTTCAAATATGACCTCAAAATATCTAAATCTTCGAAATAAATTTTTTAGGGATCAATTTGACTTATGGAAATTTCAAGAAAATTAGTTAAGACAATAGATATTTTTATAAGTGCGCTGTAAAAAGTTTAAAACGATTGGAAACCTAGTTTAAGTTTTACGGTTTTCGTAGTCGCTATTTTTGACAGATCTGAAAATTGATTTCACCACCTATTTTTGAAAATCCATAACTCTGGTTTTAGAGATCTAAATTGAGTAAAACCAAGTTGTTTTAATAACTAGACTAAAAGGCCTAACTTTTTCTAGTAAAACATTTTTTTCTAAAAACTGACAGAAAATACCGTATTTTGCATTTTAAAAATCTGTGACGGTGCTGATTAGTTTTTGTCATCCTCTGTGCAGCGACACTAAAATGTGTTTATCTCCTAAACCAGTGATCGAAATTACGTGAAACTTGAACCCATGGCTGCATAACATCTAGGATTATATTTCTCGTATTGACACTATTTTCATATTAGTTGATTAGCTGTTAGTTTATAGCCTTTCTTTACACCACTATTTTTTAAGTCTGGTCTGGTCTACTCTGCGCAGCGTCACCGAAAATCTTATAACCGCCTCATTCGGATTCCGAATGAGGCAAACTCAGTTTTGTTGGTTGCCTGACTTCTTAATCTAAAACTTTTATGTTGATGACTTCCCCAAATTAAGTCCTGAAACTGTGTTTTTCTGCATGCAAACTAGTAACAACTTTTCTGGCCTGGATCTGAACCGATATGCTTGTAACCCATGTTTTGGTTATTTTCTTTTTCATTCATCTCGAACTTGACACGAACCTTATGATTTGTGTACATCTAGAACCCATGAATCCGTGACTTGACATGAAATTGAACAGCACGTATCCTTAGACTCGTGTTAGATTTGCATATGAACTTGATAGATTTAGAAACAGGATTTGGATTTGTTTGGGAAATGAATCGTGCAATTCGCTCTGGGAGTTCCCTTACTACCACAGGAATCCGTGAATCCGTGTTGCTGTGGTACCGGGCTGAAACGGTACATTATTAACTCATAAATCCGTGTTGTTATGGTATCTGACCGAAACGGTACAACTCCTGAAGCGGGTTAAACACTCACACCCAAACTTTAAGTTAGTATAATAACATCTTTTTGCCTGTGCTATCCTCATTCATTCATGACTTGTTATTACCATACCTACATGTACCTACATGTTTAGTTCATATCCTGTATCCTGTTTCTTTTCTGTTTTAAACTCTTTATGTTTAATATGGGACTTACCGAGCACAAATTCACTGATGGACATTCTGTTTTGTTTATTTTTATTTAGGAATGCTTGTCAGGTGGCATAGAAAAAGTAGGGAAAATGTCGTTCAAGGTGAAACCCACGGATCAGGGCCTTCAGCACGTTACCGCGCTAGCCAAATACTAGCCCAACAGTTCACTTTCTTGTTCAGCTAGATTTTTGTTGATGCTTTTACTTTTCAGCTTCCCTTTTAAATTATCAACTCAGTTGTGATATTTTTGTTGTTGAATTCTGTCGTCGTTTTGTAATAAATGAAATGTTAGAATTTGGTTAATTTATTCTTGTAATATTTATATTTGCTTCCAGAAGCTTAGCGTAGAGACTGCGGGAATAGATTTTCGGCTTGCTCTTGTTAAGCTTGGATTTTCGAAATATAATATATTTTTTTCTAGCTGATCTAATTGTATTAGTTTCTATAATTGCTAGCTCGACTTCCTTATTATTGCGAGTTTACGAGAGTTTTTAATCCCGCTTCCAGTCGAGTGTCTAAAGACGAGGTGCCTTACCCGGCACGAGTACTTAAAGCAATTTTTACAAGGCAAAGCCTAGTGTGGCCTGCCTTAATCTAATCGGGTAAATCGGCTAGTTGTTCAAAATCTCACTGTCCATCAAGATTAAATTGATAGCTCAGCTGCACCCAGTGTCCTCCGCGAATCCTTACTTTCTTCATAAGAATGAGGTCAAAACAGAAAGCGAGCATGAAGCCGAGAAGTCGGGCTAATAGACCGGATTGAGTCATCTGTATCGAGGAAGTGTATTCCCTGGTATATATACGTCGTGGATCTGGTCCATGCCTCGCTCTTCGTCTATTGAGAAGCGGGGACATGATGGAAAATTCATGAGAATTTTGAAAATTTTATGATTTTCGTATACCATAAATCTATAACAAGCAAAATATTTAAAAAAAAAGAAACTTTTGAGATTTTAAAAATTTCGCGATTTTTGTGTGCTACAACATATAAATTATTGGAGATCTGAAGAACAAATTTTTTAAGGATTTTTTAACATTTCATGATTTTCATGTGTTGTCAAGGGTTCTCACTTCTCAGTCATTCGGATACTCAATCACTTGGACCGGATTTTATGTTATGTTAGATTCTCAGCAACAATCAACAACTTTTTATTCTTTTATCTCATATAGCCTTTTATCTTCTTATTACCCGGAAGTCCTTCACAAGTATGATCAAGTAAAATATTGAAAACTGAAGAAAACAAAAAATTATGAGATTTTTAAAATTCCATGATTTTTTTGTGCTAGCATGCAAAATAATGACAGAAAAAATAGATTTTTTTTAGATTTTTGAAAATGCTGTAATTTTCATGTGCTATATCATGCAGAAGATTGAAAAGTGAACAAAACAGAAAGCTTTTGCAATTTTTGTTTGTTATAGTAAGCATGTTGATAAAACGAAGAAAACAATTTCATGGATTTCGTGTGGTTATAGCATATAAAACATTGTAAAACCAAATAACACATGTTTTTTTTTGAGATTTATTACAAGGGGAAATTGTTTCTTGGCCAATTTTGGAGAGATGGCTTATTTTTAAACCCACAAAGTTCCAAAATTAAGAAAAAACTCAAAACTATACTTTGGCATTATTTTAGATCTAAAACTTAATTTGTATACGTATTTATATATGCGTTGCCTATAATACCCTTATAATATTTTTTTAAGATATTAGAAAATGGGGTTTTTGGATTTCCCAAGATATGAGAATAGATAACTTTTGATTATGTATTTATGGTTTTCCATGGGTTCTTTATGATAATATTTTTATCATTGCATCTCCTAATTTCTTTTCTAAACCCATCTTCTTTATTGTTACGTCCTCTTTATTATTATTTGCCCTAATTTCCGACATTTTTTATTCCTTCCTTTTTATTATTATTTGCCCTAGTTTCCGACATTTTTTATTCCTTCCTTTTTATTGATAGTCCTAGTTTCAGCCGTCATGAGAGTAGATATGTCAAAAACAAAGAGGAAATTGGAGAATTGGGAGCGGAGATAGAGAAATCGAAAGAATTAGATCCGAGATTAGGGATTTGAAAGAGAAAATGTAGAAATTGGAAAGTGATGGAGGTCTTTTTCGGGTCTCCGTCAGATGTTGTCTTCCGTCGATCTCTCGGTGGACTTTGGAGGTGATCTCCTGTTGCGTGTGGGTCTCAATGGGTTTTGAGGAGATTGATGATTTGAGGAGTTTAGCGCCGAGTACCTGCAAGGAAGTTCCGGGGTGGTTTGGTACCACCGAGGACCCTCCGACGATCAAGTTAGCACGAGATCCGAGCAGAGTAATGGCTAAGTGGAATAAAAAATCGCTTACTTGACCCCTCTGTGATGGGGGTTTATATAGCGGCGGTAGCACGCGGCAGCAGGCGCGAGAATATCACCGGCAGTTACGCTCCCGACGTCACGCCCGCGTAACAAGCGGATCGCCCGTTAATGGGGATAATGATGGCGTGGAACGTGGGATGTTGCCGGCGGAGAATCTACGCATGGCGAGATTCGCGGAGTGGCGGTTACGCCTGTGAGCGGTGGAGTTGGTCGGTCGGAGGACCGAGAAAGATGGCCACGGCTGGGGAGCTCGGGGACGAGCGAGAGGGCCGAGGAGTCTTGGACCAGTGGCAGCTCGGGGCGAGCTGAGAGGCCGAGGAGATCAGTTTCAAGGGGGCTCCGAGGAGAGCCGGCTAGGGCTTGCAGGTCGGGCACACGGGTGGCCGGGTCGGTCCTTGTGAGCCCTTTCTTCTGAGTTCTTGGACGCGTCATCTGCCACGTGTCGTGATCCTGTAGACCACCAATATTGAGCATCATCATTAGCCCACCACTCCTGTCCCGACCAGCCATCTGGTTGGGTCAGGAGTGGACTGCCGGGCCGCCCGGGGTGAGCTCCCTCATAAGGTTTCGTCGGGACGCGTCCCCGGGCTGTCAGTTGTCTTTGTTGGGTAGGAAGCTACCCGCCGGGATGCGCCGAGTAGGAAGGGGCTCGGCGGCCTCGCGAAGAGGGCTTGAGATCCTCAGCGTCTGATGGGCAGGAGGACGCCCGTTGGGGATGCGCCGAGCAGAAAGGAACTCGGCGGCCTCGCGATGAGGGCTTCAGACCATCAGCGTCTGATGGGCAGGGGATACCCGCTTGGGATGCGCCGAGTAGGAAGGAACTCGGCGGCCTCGTGATGAGGGCTTGAGATCCTCAGCATCTGATGGGCAGAAGGATGCCTGCTGAGGATGCGCCGAGTAGGAGGGGGCTCGGCGGCCTCGCGATGAGGGATTCAGACCATCAGCGTCTGATGGGCAGGAGGACGCCCGCTGGGGATGCGCCGAGCAGGAAGGAACTCGGCGGCCTCACGATGAGGGCTTGAGACCCTCAGCATCTGATGGGTAGGAGGATGCCCGCTGAGGATGCGCCGAGCAAGAAGGAACTCGACGGCCTCATGATAAGGGCTTGAGATCCTCAGCATCTGATGGACAGGAGGATGCCCGCTGGGGATGCGCTGAGCAGGAAGGAACTCGGCGGCCTCGCGATGAGGGCTTCAGACCATCAGCGTATGATGGGCAGGAGGATGCCCGCTGGGGATGCGCCGAGCAGGAAGGAACTCGGCGGCCTTACGATGAGGGCTTGAGATCCTCAGCATCTGATGGGCAGGAGGATGCCCGCTGAGGATGCACCGAGTAGGAGGGGGCTCGGCGGCCTCGCGATGAGGGATTCAGACCATCAACGTCTGATGGGCAGGAGAACGCCCGCTGGGGATGCGCCGAGCAGGAAGGAACTCGGCGGCCTCGCGATGAGGGCTTGAGATCCTCAGCATCTGATGGACAGGAGGATGCCCGCTGAGGATGCGCCGAGCAAGAAGGAACTCGGCGGCCTCATGATGAGGGCTTGAGATCCTCAGCATCTGATGGACAGGAGGATGCCCGCTGGGGATGCGCCGAGCAGGAAGGAACTCGGCGGCCTCGCGATGAGGGCTTCAAACCATCAGCGTCCGATGGGCAAGAGGATACCCGCTGGGGATGCGCCGAGCAGGAAGGAACTCGGCGGCCTCGCGATGAGGGCTTGAGATCCTCAGCATCTGATGGGAAGGAGGATGCCTGCTGAGGATGCGCCGAGCAGGAAGGAACTCGGCGGCCTCACAGTGAGGGCTTGATCCCCGGCGTTGCGGTAGGGAAGCTACTCGCCAGGGATAGCCGAGCAGGGTAGCTGCAGGGCTGCCTCTTCGTGAGGGCTTTGATCCTTGGCACTGGAAGGGCCGTCTGAGGCCTGCAAAGGATGGCCGAGCAGGGTAGCTGCTCGGTGCTTCTTGGCGAGGGCTTTGATCCTTGACGCTGGAGGGGCCGTGAGAGGCCTGTGAAGGATGGCCGAGCAGGGTAGCCGCTCGGTGCCTCTTGGCGAGGGCTTTGATCCTCAGCATTGGAGGGCCTGTAAGAAGCCCACTAAGGATGACTGGGCAGTGAAGCTGCGCGGTTGCCTCTTGGCGAGGGCTTTGATCTATGGCGTCGTGGGTAGGCAACTACCAGCCTAGGATGACCGAGCGGGGTAGCCGCTCGGATGCCTCTTGCGAGGGCTTCGATCCCTGGCGTCATGGGTAGGGAGCTACTGGCCGGAGATGACTGAGCAGGGTAGCTGCTCGGTTGCCTCTTGCGAGGGCTTTGATCCTTCAGGACGGGGACCGAGCAGGGTTACTGCCCAGTGCCTCTTGGCGATGACTTTAATCCCTGTCGGTTGTGGTAGGAAGCTACCAGCCGGGGATAGCCGAGCAAGGACTCGACCGCCTCTGGGAGGACTTTGGTCCTTAGCGCGAAAGGGGCTCTAAGAAGCCTACCAAGGACCCTTGGCCGGGCAGGGTTACTGCCCGGTGCCTCTTGGCGAGGGCTTTTGTCATGAAGGATAGCCGAGCGAAGGATCCTAGAGCTTGACTGCCTCTGGGAGGGCTTTCTAATCCCTGGCGTTGCGGTAGGGAAGCTATCTGCCAGGGAGAGCCGAGCGAGGGATCCTCGGGCTCGACTGCCTCTGGGAGGACTTTCTGATCCCTGGCGTTGCGGTAGGGAAGCTACCCACCAGGGATAGCCGAGCGAGGGATCCTTGGGCTCGACTGCTTCTGGGAGGACTTTCTGGTCCTTGGCATTGCGGTAGGGAAGCTACCCGCCAGGGATAGCCGAGCGAGGGATCCTCGGGCTCGACTGCCTCTGGGAGGACTTTATGATCTCTGGCGTTGCGGTAGGGAAGCTACCCGCCAGGGATAGCCGAGCGAGGGATCCTCGGGCTCGACTGCCTCTGGGAGGGCTTTCTGATCCCTGGCGTTGCGGTAGGGAAGCTACCCGCCAGGGATAGCCGAGCAGGGTAGCTGCTGGGCTGTCTTTCAGTGAAGGCTTAGATCCTTGGGCAAGGTGGCCCTCGAGCTGCCGTGGCGAGCCCTTTCTGTGCGACCCCGTCAAGGGAGGGGGTGTCGGTCATGCCTGGGGACAGGCAACGTGACCGACATCTCCTCAGGGGGGTGAGGGTCGCGAGGAGGCTCGAGACGAGGCACCGTGGCGGAGGATCTTGGCGTGGAGCTGTGGGGCGCCCAGCGGGCCTCAGAGAGTATCGGCCCGTGTGACCCGGGGCCATGGGACGCAGCCTGCCTGTGGTCGGCCGCGCCGATGAGGGCAGAGTCTCCCGGAGGCGGAGGAGGTTCATCCACGCCTCCGGTGAGGGGGAGGCGGCAGCTGATATCTGGATCTTCAAGGTGATCGCTTGGCATGTGGATGGAGATCGGAAGGCCAACTTTGTTTCTTATGGAGTTTCTGTTCCTACAGACGGCGCCAAGTGATGGAGGTCCTTTTCGGGTCTCCGTCAGATGTTGTCTTCCGTCGATCTCCCGGTGGACTTTGGAGGTGATCTCCTGTTGCGTGTGGGTCTCAATGGGTTTTGAGGAGATTGATGATTTGAGGAGTTTAGCGCCGAGTACCTGTAAGGAAGTCCCGGGGTGGTTTGGTACCACCGAAGACCCTCCGACGATCAAGTTAGCACGAGATCCGAGCAGAGTAATGGCTAAGTGGAATAAAAAATCGCTTACTTGACCCCTCTGTGATGGGGGTTTATATAGCGGCGGTAGCACGCGGCAGCAGGCGCGAGAATCTCGCCAGCAGTTACGCTCCCGACGTCACGCCCGCGTAACAAGCGGATCGCCTGTTAATGGGGATCGTGATGGCGTGGAACGTGGGATGTTGCCGGCGGAGAATCTGTGCATGGCGAGATTCGTAGAGTGGCGGTTACGCCTGTGAGCGGTGGAGTTGGTCGGTCGGAGGACCGAGGAAGATGGCCTCAGCTGGGGAGCTCTGGAACGAGCGAGAGGGCCGAGGAGTCTTGGACCAGTGGCAGCTCGGGGCGAGCTGAGAGGCCGAGGAGATCAGTCTCAAGGGGGCTCCGAGGAGAGCCGGCTAGGGCTTGCAGGTCGGGTACACGGGTGGCCGGGTCGGTCCCTGTGGGCCCTTTCTTCTGAGTTCTTGGACGTGTCATCTGCCACGTGCCGTGATCCTGTAGACCGCCAATATTGAGCATCATCAGAAAGAGAGATGGAGGAATCGGAGGAATTGAATTAGAGATGAGAAATTTGAAAATGGAGATGCAGATTTTGAGAAAAGAGATTGAAGTGGGGGGGGGGGGGTTTAATTTGAAGTGAAGCGCCAAGAAAGAAAAAGTGAACAATGATAGCAGCAAGAGGAAATCATACAAATAATTTTTTTTGAGAGAATAAATATATGTGTATTTGATTAAAAAGAATGAGGGTAAACTTGGAATTTTTGGAAAAATATCCTATGTATAATACACATAATTTATTTTGGGTTTGACATATATGTATTTTATAAGTATTGGGGTTTTTCACAATTTTGAACATACGCGGATTTAAAAATAAGTCATCTCTCTAATCTGGACCTGGAAACATATGCATTTTATTATAATTTATCAATTTTCGTATGCTATAAAAACCAAAATATTGAAAAATGGAAGAAAACATAAAGTTTTAATATTTGTTCTTTATGTGCTTATAGCAAACAAAATATTGAAAATAAAACAGAAAATGTTGAAATTTTTGTGTGCTGCATGTAAAATATTGAAAATTTGAAGAAAATAGAAAATTTTATAAATTCATAATTTTCGTATGCGACAGGTAAATATTGAAAATTTAGAAAATAGAAAATTTTGGGAGTTTTGAAGTTATCCAAGTTTTCGTTGGAAATATTAAAAAACCAAAGAAAAGAAAATTTTGTGATTTGTAAAAGTTTCATGATTTTCGTATGCTATATAGTAAGAAAAATAGTGAAAAGCTGGAGAGAGAAAATGTCGAAATATTTGCAAGTTCATATTTCATATATTTTACATATGAAGTTAATAAATATAAGATATTACAACTTACAAATAATATAACAACAAACATTTAAATTAATATGATTTTTCTCAATTTTGGACTTTATGCCCGTGCATCATAATAAATATGTATTTTGTTTTGTTTTCCTTTTCTTCCTTTATTCAGACATTGCATGTGTAACACCTTAGAATGCGTTTAGTAGTTAATTAAGCGAAAATATGGTTTTTAGTAAAAAGTTTACCAAAACGGTTTTCAAATATTTTATAAAAATTAATGAATATTTTATTAGAATTTAATTGGGCTTGCACACACATGTGCATGTTAAAGTAGGGCTAAATTGGGGTTAAACCATGCTTAGTAGTCATGGTGCTTTAACCATTTCTTTAGATAAATTAGGTATTTAAATTAAGTGTTTTTATTCAAAAAAAAAACGTTTAATTTTCCTTTTGGGGTTGACTTTGAGAAGGAGGAAGAGAGAGAGAGAGGAGACAAAGCATGCTTAGCATTAAATGAGGAGAGAGAATGTGTCATGTTTTGTCCCCTAAGCCCCCTCTCACTCTCTCTATTCCTTTTCAAATCCTTTTCTTTCCCTCATTATTTTTTTGTTCATCTCTCTCTCTCTCTTGGCCGAACACTTCAGCCCCCCTTCATCAACCTTACCCCAAATCTCCAAGATCCCCACTACCCCTCATCAAAACTTACCACTTCTTTCACAAAAATTGATCCTACACCCCAAGTTAACCCATGGAGCTAGGAAAGCTTGGATTTTTGGAGCAACTTGTTTAGGTATAACTCCCTAACTGATAATTAGTTAGTTATGGTGTAGTATTACATTGTAGTTTTGTTCTTGAGCCTTAAATTTTCAGTTTTTGCCCGAATATCGTATTTTGGTGTCATGTTTGATACTTGTAATCTGCTGTTACCCCGTGCGTTACTAGTAAACCCAAACAATGTAGAAATATAGACCTAGTTACCCTAAGTGTTCACCTGGAGTTCGGGCCCGACCTGGGCGGTTTTGGCCGGTGACGTGGGGCCTATTTACGGCGAGATCGGCTTTAGTAGGGAGTTTGGGGTTGTAACTTGGTGGGTTTTTGTCTGCAGTGATTTTAAGCTGTTGGGTATTGTTTAGGTTTTGTGTTTCTACTGAGGGCAAAATCTGGGATTGTTTAGCTAATTTTAGTGTTTTGAGCGTGTTGTGATGATTTGGTGGTTTAGGTGGAAATTCTGTTAAATTAGGGTTTTTATGGTTAGATTAGATAGATTATGTACTGTTGGTATCACTTAATTCAAGTAATTTCACCTGATTTCATAAAAATACCTATTGTTGCAAATTAGTGTTTTAAAACGTTTTTAAAACAAAACTTTAGGATACGTAGAATCTGCTATATCTATGATGTTATTCTTGTTTTGCAAACATATACAGAATGATGTGCAGGCTTTTTAGATTACTGTGTAGGATTTTGAGCCCGTCTCCCTACCCAAAATCCGGCGAGGACCCTCCCAAATCCGAGCTCGCCGGCCTCCTAAGGGAATTGGCGGTTGGTGTTGTGCAGGGGGTGTCTGTGTGTGTTTTCTGTGTTTGGTATTGTTTATTTTCTTAGTTGTGTTTCAGGTAAGAACCTGGGACCTTTTACCCTTAATTAGTGTTTTGTGACTTACGCAACTCGTACGTTATGTGAGTAGATTTAATATCTACGAGGAAATCGCCCGTATGACGTTATGCGTCAGGGCTTGATACGGTGTTGTAGTCGCATGTGTATATATATATATGTACCATTGTTGCATACCCCTCTCTTGTTGCATATGGACATAGTAGTTACGAGACACTCGCACTGTAGAATTGCTATGCACCATACATCGTTTAGATTATCTCATCAGTGATGATTAGACATGATTTTGTTCCTTTGTGTATATTCATATCTACATACATACACATTCGTATATCCATATCGGCGCACATTGCTTATTGTACACTTATACTTGCGCACATACACATTTGCATATCCATATTGGCGCACATTGCATATTGTATACTTATACTTGCGCACATACACATTTGCATATCCATGTTGGTGCACATTGCATATTGTACACTTATACTTGCACACATACACATTTGTGTATCCATATTGGCGCACATTGCATATTGTACACTTATACTTGCGCACATACACATTTGTATATCCATATTGGCGCACATTGCTTATTGTACACTTATACTTGCGCACATACACATTTGTATACCCATATTGGCGCACATTGCATATTGTACACTTATACTTGCGCACATACACATTTGTATATCCATATTGGCGCACACTGCATATTGTACACTTATACTTGCGCACATACACATTTGTATATCCATATTGGCGCACTTTGCTTATTGTACACTTATATTTGCGCATATACCACTTGTACATCCATATTGGCACACATACATATTGTACACTCATATATGCGTATATACCACTTGCGCATCCATATCTACATACATACTTATTGCACATACATAGATGATGCTGGCTTCGGTTTTGGAGAATTGGGGACCGCATGAGATATTTTCAAAACTGGATCCATTTAAAAGAGCAGTTTTTCTCTTAATATGTCATATCACCGTTCCATGTTGCATGATATTCGGATATGCTTACATTTTTTTATCATATGCAGTATACATCATGCTCTATGATTTTTAGCATTGCGATATGCTGTTTTCATGAGATTGCTGGATTTGAGAACCGTGGCTATTTCAAAAGAAAACATGTACTATTTTAAAAACCCGGTTTCTCTTAATATGATATTTCAGTACGTCCACCATGCGTTTTCTCGGTTCTGAGACGTGTGACATGTGAAACCCGAGTGGAGGAGCTGGATGAGGCCGATTGCGGGTACATGGTGGACCCGGTATGGTACCCCGGGGCGAGAACGGATTGTTATGCTATAGACGATGAGCCTGGCAGAGAGACTAATACCTACCGGTGATTGGTTGGACCTGGCGGTTATCCGGAGGATATTGACCAGAGTCGAGAGATGGATACGGGCCGACCCGTACTGCCGGGGCCGAGGGCCGATTCCGCAGACGGAGCTCGTGGGCCGATCCGGACTGATGGAGCCCGATATATGAGGATTTGAGTGTCAATACTGGACACGAGTATTTCATGATGTTTTCGGGTGCCAATATTGGGCATCCCGTTTCTATGAGATTTACAGGATTGAGGGTTGGATAGAGTGACAGCGCCTAAGTTATCGGGCTTTTGGGGTGTTTTTGATAGACACCGAGGTTTTCCACGATGATGATTCGTGTAGATGATATTTTATCCCACGCTCAGCATTCATTGTTATGCATTGCATCATGTAGTCGTAGTACCTGATAGAGTACTTTGCATGATTACTGCGTACCCTGTTCACCATATAGATGTTATTAGATTGCACATGTTAGAGTATCGCAGTACGTGCATACTCACGATTACCTTTATATGTTATTTACTATTCATGAGTTGGCAACTCACCCCCGTTGTGCCACAGTGTTTACAGGTCGACCCTCAGAGTAGTTGCAGCAGGGCTATTTCCTTGTATCCTTTCGCTACGGATACTACTGCAGTTGGCATATGAGCCGTTTGCTTATAGGTGGGTTTTTGCGGTATCCGTTTATTTTCCATTTGTACACTCTATTGTATCTAGTACTCTCCATCTACCATTTCATGTATTGACTTAGAGACCAGTTGTGAGGACGTTGTTGTATATTATTTTGTACTCTGTATGTCGAGCTCGTGTAAGCCGGCTTTATTTATGCAGTTTTATCTTTTATGATGTTTTTCACTTATATTGCTCATTTTTTCGCTACGGCGTTGTATATTAGTCTTGTGGTGGTTGTTTCTGCCGTTGGGCGTGATTGCTCCCGCTTGGGGATGCTTTATTCTTATTATCAGTCATTTTACTTATATCATGTGTTGTACCCATTTCGGGGCTAGTTTTTACAAAGGAGGTATTGCCAAAATTTTTAAGAAAATAACTTAAACTTTAAAGATTTTTACTCAAGGTTTTCTAAAATGTTTTAAACTAATGTTTTCTTCACTCACTATTTTTAATGGTTTTGATTTCTGGGTTTCGGCTTGCTTAATCGCGTTACGCCTGTAGACGTTGCGTGGTCAAGTGCCAGTCACGGGCCGAACTTTGGGTCGTGACAAAGTTGGTATCAGAGCGTAAGTTTTATCTTTCGGAGTGTAGGATAATCTCGGTATGATGGAGTAGGTAGCTGAAGCAGAGTGGCGTAGCGTGTGTATGTTCCGCGGTATACTCACGACACGGTATTTCGCCTAAGTGACCTTAGGACTTATTGATTGAAATTCCTTCATGATTATGTACATTCTTGTGATTCGATTTCCGTATTCTTATCGAATCTTGTTTCATTTCCAGCCATTATGCCGCCGAAGACTACGAGGGTGCAGAGAGCGGCCGCGAGATCCGAGATTAGAGTTGACGCATCTGAGACGAGAACTGACCCGGGCAGTACACCCGCTGTACCAGAGCAGACTGTTCCCCCTTCGACAGACCAGATCGCTATGCTAAGGGTCGGTATGCAGGAGATGCGCCAGATGATGGGGTCGTTAGTTGAGGCACTTCGAGCGTAGCGACCAAAGGTAGTTCCACCCAATACAGGGACCGCGATGGTACCTACAATTCAGGCAGTTGCACCTGCAGCTACAGAGGTTATCACAGTATCGCTATCTGAATTTATGAGGCTGAAGCCTCCAGTCTTCACAGGCACCGATGCAGCCGAGGATCCACAGTCTTTTATTGATCGGATGGCCAGGATATGCCGTTCACTGAGATGCGCCGATGCGAGATGGGTGGAGTTCGCGAGCTTTCGCCTGGAAGGTCTTGCACAGAAGTGGTGCGAGTCGGTAGAAAAGGGCAGAGCAGCAGGTCTTCCTCCTATGTCCTGGACTGAGTTCATGACGGTGTTTCTTGCCCATTTCCTTCCATAGAGTGTCATAGATTCTAGAGCGCCCAGGTTCGAGTCTTTACGTCAGACTCCGGAGATGACAGTGGCAGAGTACGACATACTGTTTACCGAGCTATCTACGTACGCCCCATATTTGGTAGCCACTGAGGAGATGCGGGTCAAGAGGTTTGTTTGAGGACTGCTTACCCCGTTGTTTCTTGCGATCAGCGCACAGCATTGCGAGACCTATGCAGCAGCAGTAGATGCAGCCCTATTAGTCGAGGAGCGTCTTATCGAGACTTCGGTAGTTCCGGGACCGAAGAGGTTTCGTACTAATACACCAGCACAGAGACGGCCGTTCAGGCGCCGCGACAGACTTCATGCAGGTGGCAGAGATTTGGGGTGAGGCCGATTGTTTAGCTCTTATCCTCGGGAGGGTCAGCAGCAGACACCGTCTAGATGTTTCCGGTGCGGAGTACTTATCATCGTGTTTGAGATTGTCCGGAGCCACATGAGGGCGAGACAGCCGTACCACCTGTTACTTTACCACCTTCTCCACCTCAGAGGGCTTTGCCTCTTGCACCTGCTATAATTCCGCGTCAGACTTACGCACAGAGAGGTCGTGGTTTGCTCAGAGAGGCCGAGGTGGCCGAGGCAGAGGACAGCCAGTTGCCGGCAGAGGACAGCCAGTTACCAGTAGAGGACCGCCAGTCGCAGGTGGAGGGCAGGCACGGGTTTTTGCTTCGACTCACTAGGATGCGCAGACGTCCAATGCAGTGGTCTCAGGTACTGTCGGGACCCAGTTCTTGCTCACGGAGCAAAGTGCCACACGGAACAAAGTGCCACGCCAAGTGTCGTGTTAAGTGGGTGGGGGCCACCTCTTGAATCCGTGAGGGCCACCTCTTGAGTCCGTGGGACCCACTGTAGAACAATGGGGACTCTTCGGAATACATTCCGAAAGGGGGTAGATCTGTACTATAAATGGAATGATACCACTCTTCAATACAGAGGCGCCTTTTAAGTGAACCGGCACTACGGAGCTTGAGAACTCCGTAATTAAGCGTGCTCGAGCCAGGGAAGTTCTGGGATGGGTGACCTCCTGGGAAGTGGCCCCTGGTCGGGTCCGGTTCGCCCCGAAGGACAAAACCGTGTGGTTTCGGCCAGAGTGGACAATACTCTCTGTATTGGGGGTGGGGCGTGACAGAATGGTATCAGAGATGGTCCCTCAATAGTAGGTCTGTGGTTCGAGGACGAACCATTGTTCAAAGGTGGGGAGAATGTCGGGA
This sequence comes from Agapanthus africanus, assembly GCA_030015575.1. Classification (NCBI taxonomy): domain Eukaryota; kingdom Viridiplantae; phylum Streptophyta; class Magnoliopsida; order Asparagales; family Amaryllidaceae; genus Agapanthus; species Agapanthus africanus. Next base: position 722,148,812 of record CM057337.1, read on the forward strand.
CCCGGTTCTTGCTCACGGAGCAAAGTGCCATACGGAACAAAGTGCCACGCCAAGTGTCGTGTTAAGTGGGTGGGGGCCACCTCTTGAATCCGTGGGGGCCACCTCTTGAGTCCGTGGGACCCACTGTAGAACAATGGGGACTCTTCGGAATACATTCCGAAAGGGGGTAGATCTGTACTATAAATGGAATGATATCACTCTTCAATACAGAGGCGCCTTTTAAGTGAACCGGCACTACGGAGCTTGAGAACTCCGTAGTTAAGCGTGCTCGAGCCAGGGAAGTTCTGGGATGGGTGACCTCCTGGGAAGTGGCCCCTGGTCGGGTCCGGTTCGCCCCGAAGGACAGAACCGTGCGGTTTCGGCCAGAGTGGACAATACTCTCTGTATTGGGGGTGGGGCGTGACAGGTACTCTTTCAGTATGTTCTGTTGACGCACACGTGTTGTTTGATTCGGGGTCTACACACTCGTACGTTTCTACACACTTCACGCCGAGTTTAGGCAGAGAGTCGGGTATGCTTGACCAGCCGCTTGTTTTGACCACTCCCGTTGGCGAGTCGTTTGTTGCGAGGCACGTGTTTCAATCGTGTGTTGTCCGTATTGGTGAGAGAGAGTTGCCTGTCGACTTGCTCCTTCTTAAGATGTTGGACTTTGACGTCCTCTTGGGCATAGACTGGTTAGCCACGTGCTATGCGTCTGTGGACTGCTGTGAGAAGACAGTTAAGTTTTGTTTTCCCGGAGAGTCGGTTTTTGTTGTGCAGGGGGACCGTGGTGTCGCCCCTCATAGTTTGATTTCGTCTCTTCGTGCTGAACAGCTTTTGAAGAAGGGATGTCAGGGACTTCTAGCCTACGTTTGCGATACTAGAGCTGCAGAGGTTCCTTTGGACCAGATCCCGATTGTTAGTGAATTCCCTGATGTTTTCCCTGACGAGCTGCCTGGGCTACCGCTTGAGCACGATATTCTTTTCTGCATTGACTTGATTCCCGGCACGGGGCCTATTTCCATACCGCCTTATCGGATGCCCCCGGCGGAGCTTAGAGAGTTGAAATGTCAGTTGCAATATTTGCTGGATAAAGGGTTTATTTGACCTAGTGTGTCTCCTTGGGGTGCTCCTATCCTGTTCGTCAAGAAGAAGGACGGCAGTTGCACTTATGTATTAATTACCGTCAGCTGAACAGGGTTACCGTACGGAACAGATATCCCTTACCACGTATTGATGACTTGTTCGACCAGCTTCAGGGTGCGGGATACTTTTCGAGGATTGACTTGCGATCAGGCTACCATCAGTTGCGAGTCCGGCAGGAGGATATTCCGAGGACGACTTTTCGCATGCGTTACGGCCACTATGAGTTTTTGGTGATGTCGTTCGGACTCACCAACGCCCCAGCAGCATTTATGGACTTGATGAACCGCGTCTTCAGGCCTTATCCTGATCAGTTCATCATTGTATTCATCGACGATATCTTAGTGTACTCCCGGAGCCGAGAGGAGCACGAGCAACACTTGCGTGTTACGTTGCAGACCTTGAGGGAGCATCAGCTGTTCGCTAAATTCTCCAAGTCCGCATTTTGGCTCGACAGTGTAGACTTCTTGGGTCATGTGGTGACGAGAGATGGCATATGTGTGGACCCGAAGAAGATCGAGGCCGTTCAGCATTGGCCCATACCAGCATCAGTTACGGAGGTCCGCAGCTTCCTAGGACTGGCCGGCTGCTACCGACGATTTGTTCAGGACTTCTCCCGTCTCGCTGCTCCGTTGACCGGGTTGACCCGGAAGAGAGTTCCTTTCGATTGGAAGGAGGCGTGCGAGCATAGCTTCCAGCAGTTGCAGACTCGTTTGACTACGGCGCCAGTGTTATCGTTGCCTTCGGGATCGGGCAGATTTATGGTTTATTGTGACTCTTCTCGAGTGGGTCTAGGGTGCGTATTGATGCAGCATGACAGGGTTATCGCTTACGCTTCTTGGCAGCTGAAGAAACATGAACAGAACTACCCCACTCACGATTTGGAGATGGCTGCAGTGTTGTTTGCACTCAAGATCTGGAGACATTACTTATACGGGGAGGCATGCCAGATATTCACGGACCACAAGAGCTTGAAGTATATATTTCAGTAGCGAGACCTGAATCTGAGACAGCGCCGTTGGATGGAGCTAGTGAAGGACTACGATTGCGAGATCCTTTATCATCCGGGCAAGGCAAATGTAGTGGCGGATGCTTTGAGTCGGAGGCCCGGAGGTAGTCTATCTTGTTTTAGCGCAGTGCAGAGGCAGTCGTCGACAGATTGGCAGACTCTATGCGACAGCCGGGTGCAGTTTGAGTTCACTCCGACCGGGGGACAGCTTGCGCATATCCGTGCACGTCCACAGTTGCTTGACCGTATCCACGAGGCATAGCCCAGTGATGACCGTCTTTCAGAGATCAGGGAGCAGATTAGACAGGGCAGAGACTCCGAGTTCATGATCGATGATCAGGTGGTACTGCGATTTGGGACTCGACTATGCGTACCGGATTCTGAGGGACTGAGGCGTGAGATTCTCGAGAAGGCGCATCGATCGATATACAGCGTTCATCCAGGTTCCACCAAGATGTACCATGATCTGAGAGATGTTTACTGGTGGAAAGGGATGAAGAGGGACGTCACATACTTCGTGTCGAGGTGCCTGACTTGTCAGCAAGTCAAGGCCGAGCACCAGAGGCCCGCGGGAGAGCTACAGCCGTTGCCCATTCCGGAGTGGAAATGGGAGCAGATTTCTATGGACTTCATTGTGGATCTACCCAGGACCAGTCAAGGGTACGACTCCATTTGGGTTATCGTGGATCGATTGACGAAAGCGGCTCACTTTCTGCCGGCGAAGACCACTTTTGGATTTGCTCAGTATGCCCAGATTTACATCGACGAGATTGTACGATTGCATGGAGTCCCGACTTGTATCGTGTCCGACCGAGGCACCCAGTTCACCAGCCGACTATGGCAGAGGCTTCAGGAGGCTTTAGGCATCCGCTTGAGTTTCAGCACAGCATTTCATCCGCAGACCGACGGCCAGTCAGAGCGGACTATTCAGACTCTTGAGGACATGCTTTGAGCTTGTATTCTAGATTTCGGTGGCAGCTGGGATCATCATTTGCCCTTGATGGAGTTCTCCTACAATAATAGCTTCCAGGATACGATTTAGATGGCACCTTTTGAGGCTTTATATGGGAGGAGATGTCGATCGCCCGTCTGTTGGACAGAGCTCAGCGAGAGCAGTATTTTGTGGCCGCAGATCGTACAGGAGACGACTGAGAAGATACAGTTGATTCGAGACAGGATGAGGACAGCTCAGAGTAGGCAGAAGTCGTATGCTGACAGACGCCGTCGCATACTCGAGTTCGCAGTTGGCGATTATGTTTTTCTGAGGGTCTCTCCGATAAAGGGCGTGATGAGATTTAGGCAGAAAGGGAAGCTTAGCCCTAGATTTATAGGTCCTTTCGAGATCCTCGAGCGTGTGGGCGCAGTTGCATATCGTTTGGCTCTTCCACCCAACTTTCTGGATGTTCATCCCGTATTCCATGTGTCGATGCTTAGCAGATACCTTCATGACCCTGTTCCCCTCCGAAAGACGCGACCGGGACGTTGGGACGTCGGGGCCTGAATTCCGAGGGCAGATGCTAATTGGTACTATCCATCTACCTCTCCGAAGATGCCAAGTTGATTTATGGCACCGTGTATCGAAGGTTTAAACGGATGCAGCCGATGTAGCAGACTTCGTCAGATTCCCCCTCGCTTGAGGGGTTTTTGATTGTGGGGACGCTCTTCCCTGCAGGCGCAAGCCCCTGCAGTTAATTACGCTACCGCATCGCGGTAACAACTTTCTCCTTCTCCAGATGGTCACTTCATGTCGTGGGTGTTTGTTTTGTGTTTGGTTACCCGTGGATGTATACAAAGACTAATTTATGTTGTCGCCCGTAGGGCGTGGATTGGTCCAAATCCGTATCTTTCTTAGATTTGGGTTTGGGGGTTTGGGTCTAAGGATACGTTAGCCTCATTTGAGACTAAGATCAACTTAAACGTTTGTTAAGGATACGTTAGTCTAATTTTAGACTAAGATCAACTTAACGGGATCGTTTAGATTCAACAAAAGAGCATTTAGACTCTATTGTTTAGTTTAGGGACATTGCGGTCGATTAGTTTAAGGACATTACGGTCCATCGTTAGTTTAAGGATATCTCGGTCCATTGTTAGTTTAAAAACATCGCGGTTGAGGTTAAGGACATCATAGTCCGTGGGTTTAAGGACCCCACAGTCCAATGTTAGTTTAAAGACATCATGGTCGAGGTTAAGGACATCATAGTCCATGGGTTTAGGGACCCCACAGTCCAATGTTAGTTTTAAGACATCACGGTCGAGGTTAAGGACATCATAGTCCATAGGTTTAAGGACCCCACAGTGCAATGTTAGTTTAAAGACATCACAGTCGAGGTTAAGGACATCATAGTCCGTGAGTTTAAAGACCTCACAGTCAAGGTTAAGGACATCATAGTCCGTGAAATGTGTGGTTGTCGGGACCCGTCACCTCTCTGAAAACGTTGAAGGATTACAACGACAAATATCAGAGGAGTTCAGAGATGTACCCTTAAACCGATGTTAATTTGGAGATCTGTAGTCCAATTTGGAACTAAGATTAATTAATTAGATTATGAGCACATTGGCTCAGTTAAATCTGAATTGAGGACTTATGGCCAACTTGGGCTAAGTCCAATTAGATTTGAAGTGTTGGCCCTCTATTGGACCATTAGACATTTGTCTGGATTTCAGCCTACATTATTTAGCAATGCTGAACAAGAGTTTAAGGGCTTTGATAACATTTTTATTTTTGACTGAGCATGGAACATTATAGCTCTGAATTTTACTCAATTTTGAATGGGAGGCTTTGCCTATGGAATATTAACCAATTTGGTTAAAACTAGTGTTAAACACTAGATAACAACAGTGTTAAAGCTCTCAAGTTAGTGTTAAACACTAGAAGATAACAGTGTTAAACACTGAAAGTATAATCCCCAAATTAGTGTTAAACACTAGGAGATAATCAGTGTTAAATACTGAAAATAAGGTTTTCAAATTAGTGTTAAACACTAAAAGTAAAGTTCTCAAATTAGTGTTAAACACTAGAAGACAATCAGTGTTAAACACTGGGAATAAAGCTCACGAATTAGTGTTAAACACTAGAGAAAGAGGGGTCACGTGTGGACACGTGAGGGCGCCCGAAGGTGGGACCGAATCCCTTTTCTTTTACTTCGCTCTGCAAATAAGTGTTAAACACTTTTTTCTTTTATTTTGAGCATCACGTGTTGGCACGTGATGGACATTTATGCACTGATTGTTAACGCATCTGCTAAGGGGTCACGTGGGGACACGTGAGAGCGCCCAAAGCTTATATTTCCTTTGCCTTTTCTTTCTGCATTTTGTAAGTCACGTGGGAGCACGTGAGGCGTTGCCTTAGAACTTTTTCCTTCTCATTTTAGGGGACCTTTTCAGGGGTCACATAGGGCACGTGATTTAGCTCTTTTCATGCTCAGAGATCTCTTAAGTCTCTTTATTTTATTTTGAGAATTAAATTCTCTGTAGGGTTAAACCCTGATCATGATTTTAGAGGAATTAAATTCCTATTGTGAAAGAATTAAATTCTTATATATAGGGTTAAACCCTAATTTCTTTTAGAGGAGTTAAATTCCCATATATGTAAAAGAATTAAATTCTTGTATAGGGTGAAACTCTAATTTCATTTTAAGAGGAATTAAATTCCTGTGAATTTGAGAGAATTAAATTCTCAATTAGGGTTAAACCCTAGTTTTGTCCATCTTGAAGGAATTAAATTCCTGTAATTTTAGGAGAATTGAATTCTCATATAGGGTTAAACCCTAGTTTCATCTTCGAGGAATTAAATTCTTATAAATTTGGGAGAATTAAATTCTAATATAGGGTTAAACCCTAATTTTGTTTTGGGAGAATTAAATTCTCTAGACTCAATTCCCCCTCTAAGTTTTGGATCTGCATGGCAGGATCTCAACCCGATGAGAATTAAATTCTCAACCTATGGGGAGATGTGTTTCTGCAGATCTTCAACTAGAGGAAGAACTAAGTTCTTTTGTGCAGAAGAGTTAAACTCTTAGATTTGAGAATTAAATTCTCTTTTTTGAAGTTTTGATCCCCTTTCTTTTCTCACCTAGGGTTTTCTTTGTTGAGAATTAAATTCTCCTTTCTTTTCTCTCTGAAATTTCAAGATTCCAAAATTCTCTCTCCTTTTTTTTTCTCTTCTCTTGGCTCATATTTATAGGAGAAGGAAAAGAATCAATTTGTTTAGTAAATCTTTCATTGAAAGATTTTGTTTGCTTTCATAATTAATATGATCATTTAGATCATTCAGTGAATTTTATTCACCGTTGGATTTTAAATTCAAAGATATTCTGTTTGTTATTTTTGGTGAGATTTAGGGGAAATCTTTCCTTGTCTAAGATTTTTCCATAAATTGGTGATTTTTAATCACCCTTGGATTTTTAATCCAATGGTCCCCATAATCCTTTTCCATCTGGAAAGATTTAGAAGCTTTTAGAATTTAATTCTATTAAACCGTAAGGCTTTCGAAACCAGCCACGTGTTGACACGTGACCCCCAATTGAGTCCTTTTCTCAACGTTTATTTACGCTTCAGTTTTAACCATCACGTGTCAACACGTGACCATTGGTCACGTGTGAGCACGTCATACCTCATTGAGGTATTTCCTTCAGCCGTTTGTTTTTATTTCTTGACAGACTTTAATTCTGTACAAACGTCACGTGTCAACACGTGACCTTTGGTCACGTGTGAACACGTGATACCTCGTTGAGGTAACTCCTGATTTTTAATCAGGGAACAAATGCCCCCACAGCGTTACTCTCATGTGTCTGCACGTGAGTGCAACGCTGTCACTTTTGTGACCGTTGGATCCATCTAGGGAATCGGGGAGATGAAGCGTTTCCATCACATCCTATAAATGCAGGGGTCTCTTCAGAAGCGCCTCCACTCTTTCATCTTCTTCCTTGCAAACTTTTTCATTTTGAGAATTTAATTCTCCTTTCTAGAGCTTATTTCTCTGCCTTGAATATTTTCAGAGTTTAACTCTGTTTAAAATAGACCCTTTCTTCAGGTAATGATCTTTGAACGATCGAAGAATCTTCACAGAAATCTTGACTGGATTTTAAATCCACACCAAGGGTTTTCCCTTTTAACAAGAACCCATTTTTTCTTTAAGTTCTTTAGCAAGAAACCCACCCATTCTTTAATCAACAGGCCCTTTAGGGTTTCTCTGATTTTCAGGGGGTTGATGGTGTTGTTCGTCTTTCCCCTGGAATTTAATTCCATCCTCAAAGAGCTCTAGCTCTGGAAAAAGAAGTTTCTGGGAATTTAATTCCCTTTTTCAAAATGAATTTAATTCCTATGAAGAACTTAGTTCTTCCCAGGGGACTTCTTGGGGTCTTTTGCCCTGAGTTATCTTTCTGTAACCAAGAAGAAGAGGCATGCAGTGGTACTTTTCTGGGAATTTAATTCCCCTGATTCTATTTGATTTGTCACAGAGTCCAAGATGGATTTCTTTTTAGGGGAATGTGTAGGGTCATATGAAATCCATTGTTTATTTAATGAGAATCTTCCTTTTGTCTCATTATAATTGCTTTGCCTCATCATTAGCCAGCCGCCATCTTGATTTTGTGGGACCCACGTGTTTTGTAACCAATGGTCCCATAAAATGAGTCCTCTGTCGTTGTCTTTATATATATATATATATATATATATCTATAATCATTGTTGGCTTCGCTTTAACAGTTTCCCCTTTTTTTAATTTCAGGTACAATGACGTCTGTTCCGTATTTTCCTTTCACTCGCTCGGAAGCGCTTTTCCCCAATCGCCATCTGATGAGGAGGTGATGGCAATGATCAGGGCTTACGACCCGAATCGCACCAATCTACTTCTGTGGGGGACCTGGTACAGTCACATCATCCGGGGTCGCCGGAGTTTTCTTTGCGAAGTACCGACGGAGCCTACCTTTCCGTTCCTGCCGATGGATCCTCCAGGGATAGTCTTTGCTGTAGAGATGCCTAATTGGACTCCGATGGGACGACTTGAGCCTTCGACGACAGGCATCCCGAATCATCCTATCCCGGCCATAAATATTCTGGGACGCCGTATTTGCCAGGGAGAGGCCCAACCGTGGGGGCAAATTTACAAAATAGGGCTCACCCCTCGACACCCCACGGGTTATCTTCTTTGGGCTCGCTACATCCTGTCCGCCCATCGCGCGCTACTGCAGAAGGTTGGGCTTTATCAGGCGATCTATGCGTCCCTTTTCCACTACCCGTCTCCTCATGTCTGGTGGGTTAAGGCCTTCCTGAACCAGTGGAATCTCCCCACCAACACTTTCCTCCTAGGGGACCGCGAATTTTCGATTTCCTTGGAAGAATTCCGCGAGATCTCGGGGCTGCCGATCAGGGGGACACTTTATGAAGAGCTGCTGCCTCCCGATGAGTACGTCTTTGAAGCTGAGCCTGCAATGCCTGACGGCTTGTCTACCGAGAACGCCGTCCGTCACAAGTGCCCGAGTTTGATCAAGGCCTTGGGCATCTTTGACAAACTGTTCACAGAATCTGAGGAGCAGGGTGTCACTTTTAAGAGCTTCATTGCTTGCTTCCTCCGCGAGGATGTCCTGTCAAAGACGGCTCCGAAGTTTGCGAACATCAATGACCTCTTTGGGTTTGGTTTGGATAGGCGATCGACTAAGGAAGAGGATTTGCCGCAGTATTACATTCCTATCATGTCGGCAACATCTTTTGAATTGATTGCAGCTCCCGGCATGGAAGAGGAGACCTTTTTTGTGGGTTTTATCAGCATCTGGCTCAGCTGGTTCGTCATCCCCATGCATCGCCGCTTCATGAGGGTCTCGGTTATCTACCCGGCTCATCGTATTGCTGAGGGAACACGGTTGGCCGTAGGCATCCCAGCGCTGTCACATCTTTATCATGGGTTAGGCGCCGCGGCTAATACCTCAACTCCAGGTGTGGATGTGGTAAACTTTTCTCTTCATTACTTCACATCTTGGATTGAGATGCACGTGTTGGGGGCCTTTGCTGCACACCAAAGACCCAAATTTTACGACGCCTACACTTTTCCGAGATTGATGCGGCTGGTCGGTGCTTCTGCTCCTGACCCAACTCAGTCCGGGGCTATTCGTGTATTGATCGCTCTTTACGCTAGCGCGGGCGGACTGGTGTTCATTGACCGGGCCCTATCTTCTCTTTTAGGTCCGATTCAACAACTCTGCGACCAGTCGAAAGGTGAGGTGCCTTCTCTGAAGCCCTGGGAGGCCACGCACTTGTACACGATCAGACCAGGTTATCTGGTATTCCGTCAGAACAGTGCGGCTCTTTTTATACGGTACAATCCGCATCGTTTCGCCCGGCAGCTTGGATATGATCAGGGCGTTCCCTTCGAGGCTTTTACAGTTGTGCCGGTCCCTTCACCCGAAGCTGTTCGTAATGCTGCTCATCACTTCATGAGGCTGAACACTGGTTCCTGCTTCATGATTCCCGAAGCCGACCATATTCCCCGATGTGTGGGATCCTTCACGGGCTGGTACCTTCATCGGGTCAGCCCGATTATTGCTGAGGAGAAGAGGGTGCTTCTTGGACATGGCGCTCCTACTCCGGTTCAGGCCAAGGGAGTTCCGCCGCGGCCACGCGCACCGGTCCGCTTTCCCTTGAGGGACACCAGTGTTGCGCTCATTCCGGGGGAGTCGGAGGTGGACCTTACTCCCACAGTTGGTATGCCATTGGATACCCGGGCTCAGTCAAGGGGTAAAAAGGCGCCAGTAGTAGTACCACTGCCGGCGGCGTCGACAATGGCCGCGTCGTCCTCGGTAGCACCGCCAAGCGAGGGTGCCGGTAACGAGGGTGTTGAAGGTGAGGTGGGTCGGTGTCGTGCCAAGGCTCCACGGGGGAGGAAACGGTCATCCTCGGTGGTCGGTTCTGGATCCAAACGGCGGAGAAGGTGACTACCAACCTGCTCGACTCTTTAGTAGAGTCTGAGCCCATTCTTCAGGACGAACCGTTGGCCATGCAAGAGTCGGATGTTGGCCTACTTTTCCCAAGTTCAACTGCCGAGGAAGCCGCACAATTGGCTGAGGCCATAAGACGTTCTCAAGACAAGTCGGAGAAAGTAAGAATTCTGAAGAAGCCCTATCCAGCCGTCATTTTTTATGAAGACCCTTCGTGGATCCGGCGACGATTCATCGGCCCTTTGGAGGAATGGGGCGAAAGGGCCCTTATACAGGCTGCTTCGGAGGACGCTGCGGATGCGCTTTCATTGTGGACTGGCGGCCATGAGTCCACCCTTGAACCTCAGCGAGCACACCTCCTCGAGAAGGAGCGTCGGCTTGAACAAGCCATATTGAAAGCTTCCTTACGCATCGGTATGTTCCTATATTTCTTTGTAATACTTCATATTGTCTGCACTTGTATATATGTATTCTTATCCTTGTGTGAACTGTGCAGAGACTTCGGCGATGGGGGAGGTTCCGACGGGTTTACTGACTGTAGAGCCTGCTGATACCCCTAGTGAAACACTGCTCAGTGTGGAGGGGGTTGATGAAACTGTCCCTCTCGCGATAGAGCCTCCTGTGGTGGTTCTTGCTCCCGAAGCACTTTCTCCCTCGGGAGAGGCACCTTTGGTGGTCGCCATCTCAACGGATCTTCCTGGGGGCACCCAGAGGCTAGGATAGAGGTAGTCGAGGCTACCCCCTTTTGTTGGAGCCCGAGGTCGCGGCGGAGGCCATTGAAGCTGCTATCCCTCCTGCTCAGAATGAGAGGAGCGTCGAAGGTAACCTTCTACATTTTAAACTAGTAATCTTTCCGTTATCTGAACTCTTTTGTCTTTTCAGAATTGCGCGGACTGGCGGCCTCTATTGCCGATCTGTCTCCCCGGCAATCCTTTCAGCGTCTGCTGGAGATGGCCGCTCCGCAAGCGATATCTCCTCAACGCATCGTCCTCTCGTCTGGGCAAGATTAGTGTTGTTCACCATCTTTTCATAACATTGTTGTTATTTTGCAAAATGATATTGATGTCCTTTACAGTTCTGGAGGCCGGCGACGAGGTTGAGGTTCTCGAAGGGCCAAGGGAGCCTTCAGCTCCTTCTTGCATGACTGCGGGTAATTGAAGTCTCAATGTCGTCCCACTTGTTCTTTGCTTAGAAGTTTCACTGACCGTTTATAAATCTGAACAGCCCTGCCAGTTCTCACAGCGCTAGAGTCGCGTATTGCTATGCCACCCGGCCCCTATGCTTTGCGAGCCTCAGAACGGATCGCCAAGCTAAGCCTCGCCTCTCTGTCATCTTTGATCGAGGAACTTCATGCCGGCAGCGTGATTACGGCCGAAGCGTTTGCTGTTGAAGCTAACGGCTCTCTCCCTTTTCTTGCCACCTATCATAGCGAAGCAGTGGTGCAAGTCTGGGTTGAGTTTTGCCGGCAGGTGGAGGCCTGCTTGCATGTGCTTGAGTGTACCCGCCTGTCTTCGGAGGCTGTGGCTGCGAAGGCAAGCTTACGGGGCTTGATTGAGCGGTGTGCGGCGAATATGATATCTTGTGAGAAGAGGCTCGGCCGCAAGTTTTCGGAGAGAGGGCTGGCTTCGAAAGCGCTGATAGATCTTCAGGCCAACCTTACAGCAAGGCCAACAAAGCGTATGAACTTTGGCGAGTGCTTCAAGAGGCCATCAGGGAGGTCGTGGCCATCGACAAAGCTGTCGTGTTCACTCATGAAAGGGTTGAGGCTCATAAGGCTACTGAGAAAGAGCTTGAAGGCCGGCTTGCCTCATATCAGGCCCAGCAAGCTCAGGCGGAGGCCCGTCTTCTGACGATATTGTATCACGAAGGCGTGGCCCAGCGAAAGAGGGATGAGCTGACCAATCTGCTAAATCGCCCGCCGACTTGAAGACTTGCGCATATTTTTCTTTATTCTTCTTTTGTACATACTTCTGAATGAGAGTATATTTTTGTTCTTTCACGAATTGTACTTTGTATCCATTTTGGTTCATGAATAAAAGACATATTTTTCTTCTCAATGGTGTGTCCCTTTTAATAAGTGTATTCTGCGGATAGTCTATTTCGATTTCCTTGCAGGACAACGATGGCTTAGGATTCAGGGTTAAGATCTGCCTCCTAAAACTTTTCAACTTTATGAGCCGTGAGGGTCTCATAAAGAGTTTTTCTCCCTACAGGTCGAGAGGATCCCGTAGGTGTAATTTCTCCTTAAGAATCGTGGGGATTCATAAGTGTGTTTTCTCTTGAAAGTCGTAAGGATCTCACAAGAGAATTTTCTCCCTTACGAGTCGTGAGGACCCGCAAGTGATGGGTGAAGTTGTTCTTATCCGCATTTCACTGAGTCAGGGGTTGCTCTGGATGCTTCCCATGGGTTCACTGCCGTGTTCTGCGAGGACCAGGCTCCGCTCTGGACATTTCCCACGGGGTCAGAATTGACATTATCCGCGTTCCACATGACCAGGGATTTTGCTCTAGGTGCTTCCCACGGGTTCACTATCATGTTCGGCGCGGACTAGGCTCCACTCTGGATGCTTCACACGGGTGCACTGCCGTGCTCTGCGAGGACCAGGATCCATTCTGGACGTTTCCCACGGGGTCAGGATTGACATAAGCCGCGTTCCACGTAGCCATGAATTTTGCTCTGGATGCTTCCCACGGGTTCACTGCCGTGTTCGGCAAGGACCAGGCTCCGCTCTGGATGCTTCACATAGGGTCATTGCCGTGCTCTGCGATGACCAGGATCCGCTTTGGACGTTTCCCACGGGGTCAGAGTTGACGTTATCCACGTTCCACGTAGCCAGGAATTTTGCTCTGGATGCTTCCCACGGGTTCACTGCCGTGTTCTGCGAGGACCAGGCTCCGCTCTGGATTCTTCACACGGGGTCATTTCCGTGCTCTGCGAAGACCAGGATCTGCTCTGGACGTTTCCCACGGGGTCATTGTTGACGTTATCCGCGTTCCACGTAGCCAGCAATTTTGCTCTGGATGCTTCCCACGGGTTCACTGCCGTATTCTGCGAGGACCAGGCTCCGCTCTGGATGCTTCACACGGGATCATTGCCGTGCTCTGCGAGGACCAAGATCCGCTCTGGACGTTTCCCATGGGGTCATTGCCGCGTTCCACATAGCCAGGAATTTTGCTCTAGATGCTTCCCACGGGTTCACTGCCGTGTTCGGCGAGGACTAGGCTCCGCTCTGGATGCTTCACACGGGTTCACTGCCGTGCTCTGTGAGGACCAGGATCCACTCTGGACGTTTCCCACGGGGTCAGAGTTGATGTTATCCGCGTTCTACGTAGCCAGGAATTTTGCTTTAGATGATTCCCAAGGGTTCATTGCCGTGTTCGGCGAGGACTAGGCTCCGCTCTGGATGCTTCACACGGGGTCATTGCCGTGCTCTGCGAGGACCAGGATCAGCTCTGGATGTTTCCCATAGGGTCATTTCCGCATTCCACGTAACCAGGAATTTTGCTCTAGATGCTTCCCATGGGTTCACTGCCGTGTTCGGCGAGGACTAGGCTCCGCTCTGGATGCTTCACACGGGTTCACTGCCGTGCTCTGCGTAACCAGGAATGGTTGACTTTATCTGTGCACCACCGAGTCATGGAACTGGGGGTTGCTGCTGTTCCGCTTTGCTTGATGTTGTGTCCATTGTAATGAGACGAATGTTAAGATGATCTCCAGGCTATCTGTGAACCGTTGAGATTTGGCTTCTTCTTTTGATGAAACCTGGGAAGGAAGGGTGTGGTTCCTTCTTTGTTTACGCCCCTGAATTGTATACAGGGATTGATGTGATATCACCTGTAAGGCATAAATTTCATTTTTATTTTTCAATTCTTGCCGCGATGCTCTATCATTTCAGCTTTTATGTCGCGAAGGTCGCGATTGCCCAATCATTTCGGCTATTTTTCGCGGTGCCCAATCATTTTGTCTATTTATTTTATTTTTACTCATTGGTTTTTATTGCGAGTTGCCCAATCATTTCGGGTATTTTGCATGCATACAATTTTTACTTGCTGCTTCTGTTGCAAGTTGCCCCATCATTTCGGCTATTTTGCATGCATGTGTGGCTCGCCAGCTTTTTGCCGCAAGCTTGGGATTAGACACCGATTTTGGCATCAGCACCGCTACAACTGGGATATTGCCAGGAGCGAATCATTATTTTCCTCGGTCGATATCGAACAAAGGTGGCTTAGCGAACAGGGTTAGGATCCTGTCGACTAAGGCTTTTGACTTCATGAGCCGTAAGGGTCTCACAAAGGTATTTCTCCCTGCGAGTCGTGAGGATCTCGTAGGCGCATTTTCTCCTTAGGAATCGTGAGGACTCCTAAGTGTATGGCTTCTCGTAAGTCGTAAGGATCTTACAAGAGGGCTTTCTCCTTATAAGTCGAGAGGACTTACAAGTGTTGTTCACCGTGGAGACATATCCCCAGTCACGGATGGGACTTTGTTAGGGAAATGTTCATTCGTGCCCGTGGATTGTATACAAGGGTCAGCATTGAGCCGCTTATAGGGCAATATTGGAGGTTGTGGTGAGCTGCTTAAGAACAGGTTCAGATCCCTGTAGCTTAAGACTTTCAAATCTTATGAGCTGTGAGGGTCCCATAAGAAGGTTCTACTTACGAGTCGTGAGGATCTCGCAAGTGTAATTTCTCCTTAGGAATCGTGAGGATCCCCAAGTCTGTTGCTCCCTTGTGAGTCGTAAGGATCTCACGCAGGTGGTTTCTCCTTACAAAGTCGAGAGGACCTTGAAAGTGTCTTTTAACGAGATTACGCCCTTTCGGGTTTTCACAAAACTCGCCGGTAGCCCTGCTGTTTTTACTCACGGAGCCCTTTCGAGTTTTCATCCGTGCCCATTCTGCTTATGGACATACCGTTCTTTTTTCTTTTTTTCTTTTATTTTATTTTTTTTATTCCTTCCTTTTTTTTGTATCAGCTTTGGGATGCTGTAACCCACAGTAGTTTATCGACGTCTCGGTCAACAGCTAGTTTTAGGACATAGTGGTCCGTTGTTAGTTTAAGGACGTTTCGGTCCGTAGTAAAGAAAGCCGGTTACTACTTACAGAGTTTAGGCTTAGGAAGATAGCGAGCGGACATAGTCATCGTCATCTATCATTGACCTAGGACGTGACTTGTTAGGCGTAGTATTTCTTCAGGAAGCGACCATTTATTGGCCTGAAGGGCCTTTCGCCATGCATGTCCATGAGTAGATAGGCTCCACCCTGGTAGACCTTGTTTATGATGTACGGGCTTTCATAGTTCGGCTCGAATTTCCCTCGTTTAGCACGATTGGGGATCATGGGTCTTTTGACCACTAGCACGAGTTCGCCTTGGCGGAATGTCCTCGGCCTGGTCAATCTTTCATATGAGCGCGTCATCTTTGCTTTATAAGCTTCCAGATTTTGCTGCGCTAGGAGTCGGGTTTCATCAAGGGCATCGAGCTCCTCAAGCCGAAGATGAGCATTCTCTTCGTCCGTTAGCTCATAATGAACTGCCACTCGTAAAGAGGGTAGCTCTATCTCAAGGGGGAGTACCGCTTCTGTACCGAATACCAATACGTACGGCGTTGTGTTCGTGGCCGTCTTGAACGTAGTTCGATACTCCCAGAGAGCTTCATGCAGTCTCTCGTGCCAGTCCTTCTTATTTCGGGACACCGCCTTTTTCACGATCTTTGTCAAGGTCTTGTTGAAAGCCTCAGCTAGAGCGTTAGCTCGGGGATTATAGACTGAGGAGTATCTCCAGTCTATATTGTGATGTTGTGTGAAGCGGATGATCTTGTGGCTTCTGTAGGCTGGCCCGTTATCGGAGATGATCCGTCTCGGAGTTCCAAACCGATAAATGACGTGCGTCTTGAAGAAATGGAGGATATTCTCGGTCTTCACTTCCCTCAGCGGTACTGCTTCTTCCCATTTGGAGAAGTAATCAGTTGTCGCCAAAATGAATCGATGTCCTCTGGACGATGCTGGTTCAATGGGGCCGATTATGTCAGTCCCGCACATTTCAAACGGCCAGCTAGTCACCGTTGGATGCAGTGGATTTAGATGCTGATGGATAAAGTCCCCATGAATCTGGCATGAGTGGTATTGCTTCGCATACTCGAGGCAGTCCTGGATCATCGTGGGCTAATAGTAGCCTATCCGTTTGATCTTCAGCTTCATCTTCGGCCCGGCTTGGTGAGAACCGCAGAGTCCGTCATGAGTTTCTCGGACGACTCTTCTTGCTTCTTCAGGTCCCAGGCATCTCAGCCATAAAGAATCAAATGACCTCTTGTACAGAGTATCATTGACGAAAGCGAAAGACAGAGCTCGTTTCATAAGCTGATGTCTTGAGGACGCATTTTCAGGTGTTCGACGGAATTTGAAGTAGTCTATAAAGACTTCTCTCCAATCTTCGACCTTTTCTTGGTCTTTCACTTGTAGAGCCATTTGCTCGGTCGCTTCCTTTTCCTCGGATGATTCCGGAGATATTTCTGCCGGTGCGAGGACCCGATGGCTTTGTACCACGATTCTTACATCATCGAGGTTCTCATCGGCCAATTCTTTAGCCAGCTTGGCTAACGCATCCGCTTTGCTATTTTCCGCACGTGGTATGCTTTCCAAGGTGTAGGAAGGAATTTGAGTTAGCAGCTGCTGTACTTTCTCGCCGTACTTTACCAACTCTGGTTTGCACATTTGGTAGTCGCCATTTACTTGACTAACGACCAGTTGGGAGTCCCCGTATATGAGGAGGTTTTCAATTCCCATGTCGATGGCGATCTCGAGACCTGCTATCAAAACTTCATACTCGGCTTCATTGTTTGTCCTTGGCTCTGTTAAGGAGAAAGCAAAGCGCATTATCTTTCCTTGTGGAGTTACGAAGATGAGGCCTACCCCTGATTTGATTATGGGCATGTTTTGTTTGCGCTTCTTCATGGGGGATGCTCCATCGAAATAAAGTTCCCACCGGGTACCACTTCCGTCGATCGTGTCAAACGCATGCTCGTCTGGCAGTTCGCAATTCAAGGGAGAATCGGCAGGTATCGGATGCTCGGCGAGGAAGTCGGCGATGGCCTGGCCTTTCACTGCCTTAAGAGCCTGATAAGTTATTGAGAACTCCATTAAGAGCAAGGCCTATTTAGCGAGTCGCCTCGTCAGTATGGCCTTTGACATCAAATATTTGAGGGGATCCACCTTCGATATGAGACGGACTTCATGCGCCAATGCATAGTGCCTGAGCTTCGTTATCGCGAAGATCAATGCCATGCAGTGTTTTTCGATGGGAGAGTAATTGCTTTCTGCCCCTAGTAGAACTTGACTCAAATAGTAGAGGGGCTCTCTCCCTCCCTTAGTCGTTCTCTTATGCCCATAATGCACCTAAGGAACCTTCAAGGGCGGTTGTATACAGAATGAGAGGCTTTCCCTTGACCGGAGCAGCCAGTACTAGCGGATTCTGTAGGTATTGCTTGATTTCGTCCAGCGCGTTTTGGCATTTGTGATCCCAGACGAATGGGGTTCCCTTCTTCATCAGGTGACTGTAAGGACGGCACTTGCCAGAGAGATTGGCTATAAATCGCCGGATATACGCGAGCTTCCCTTGGAGAGACCGCAATTGCTCGAGAGTCCTTGGCATGGGCATCTCCATAATTGCTTTAATCTTTGACGGATCTATCTCGATGCCTCGGTGTCGGACAATGAATCCTAGGAATTTTCCCGAGGAAACTCCAAATGCGCATTTGAGGGGGTTCATCTTCAAGTTGTATTGCCGAAGGCGTTGAAATACGATCTTCAGAAGCTCAAGATGTTCCTCATATGATTTGCTTTTAACTACGAGGCCGTCGATATAGCATTCGACGATTTCATGTATGTGGTCATCGAAGATCTTCGTCATGGCCCTCTGATAGGTGGCACCGGCGTTCTTTAGACCGAAAGGCATCACCTTGTAGCAGAATATACCCAAAGGGGTCCGGAAAGCGGTATTTTTCTGGTCCTCGGGATGCATCTTTATCTGATTGTATCCTGACGATCCGTCCATGAAAGAGAAGACTTCGTGAGTGGACTGATTACCCCAATCAGAGCAAAGCTCTGTTCAAATTTTAAGGCGGGAAATGAATCAACGCTTCAAATTCCTTGCGCTGCGCGCAATGCGTCACGTGTCAAAAGCTGATACGCCAGCGCAGCGCCCGAGACAGCGCACCCAATCAGAGCAAGGCTCTATTTAAAGTAAAAAAATTAAAGGAAGCAACGCTTCAGATAATCTGCGCACAGCGCTGCGCGACACGTATCAGCGCAGTTGCGCTGCGCTCTGCGCTGCGCGACACGTGTCAGCGCAGTTGCGCTGCGCTCTGCGCTGCTCGACACGTGTCAAGCGCAGGTGCGCTTGCGCCAAACAGAAAAATTCTGAAAGATCTTTCTGATCTTATTAAAACAATAAGATTCTCTCCTGTAAAACAGGAGCCCTTGGATCAAAGATCCAACGGTAGGGAAAAATCCCTAAATCACTCAGAGAAAGATCTTTTCAACTGATTCAACAAATCAAATGGCACTATAAAAAGCCCCCTAGACTCCAAGTCTAAAAGGACATTAGCACACAGAGAATTCACAGAGCTCTTCTAAGAATTTTGAGAAGAATTCAGAAAGAAAGAAAGAAAAAGGTAAAACCTTTAGAAAAAGAAGAATTTTCTTCTGAAAAAATTAATGATCTAAGAACAAGATCAAAGATCTTCAATAAAAAATGATAATATTAATGAAAAGAAGTAATTTACTTCTTTACTAGATCATTTGATCTACAAAAAGGCATTACCTTTTGATGAACCATTGGTTCTGGAATCTTAAAAGATTCTCTTCTTTGATCCAAAATCGGATCAAGATATTAAACAGTGCCCTGCACTTGAAAAAATTGCACCGTTGCGCTCTCAGGTTGGCGCAAGCCACCAGAGAGCACCACGTATCAGCCCCAGAACAGACTGCGCTATACGCTTCTAAAACAGAGCACTGCTCTTATGAATTGGCGCAAGCCATCAGAGCACGCCACGTGTCAGCAACGCAACAGTGCAGCGCACTGTCGCAGCGCACTGCGCTAACAGACTTACGCTCACCAGAGCGTGACACGTGTCATCTCCACATGGACTTGCGCCTTACGCTCCTCAATTGGCGCAAAGCACCTGACAAGTCACGTGGCGCTTTGTCAGACTAATTAATGCAGCGCATTATTAAAGGGCAGAGCCCAATTAAGAGGCCCAATGGACCAAAACAAATGCTCTGCATTATAAAAAAGAGGACAAAGCCCAATTTAAAAAGCATAACAGGCCAGAATAAAATGCAGTGCAGGGGCAGAGCCTTAATAAAGGCCTAATAGGCCAAATGCAAATAAAATGTTGCACATTTTCAACTGGACTTAGCCCAATACTGGCCGTAAGTCCTCAAATTAAATTGACTGAGTATGATTGCTATCTTAATCAATTTACACCCGGTTCAAGGGTACATCTCCGAACTCCTCTGATATTTGTCGTTGTAATCCTTCAACATCTTCAGAGAGGTGACGGGTCCCGACAACCACATATTGATATGGACTGCGGGGTCCTTAAACTCGTGGACCGAAACGTCCTTAAACTAATATTCGTCCCAAAATGGGAACGTTGGACCGAAATGTCCCTAAACTAATGTTCGTCTCCAAATGGGAATGATGGACCACCATGTCCTTAAACTGGAAATCGACCGCAATGTCATTAAACTAAACAATAGAGCCAATTGCTCTCTTGTCGGATCCAAACGATCCCGTTAAGTTGATCTTAGTCTGGAGATTAGGCTAACGTATCCTTAACAAACGTTTAAGTTGATCTTAGCCTCAATAGGGCTAACGTATCCTTAAACTAAAACCCCAAACCCAAATCTAAATAAATACGGATTTTGACTAATCCACGTCCTACGGGCGATGGCATAACTTAGTCTCCGTATACAATCCACGGGCACCCACAAACAAAACAAACACACACGACACGAAGTGAAATTCTGGAGAAGGAGAAAGTTGTTACCGCGATACGGTAGCGTAATTAACTGCAGGGGCTTGCGCCTGCAGGGAAGAGCGTCCCCACAATCGAAAACCCCTCAAGCGAGGGGGAATCTGACGAAGTCTGCTACATCGGCCGCATCCATCTAAACCTCCGATGTATGGTGCCATAAATCAACTTGGCATCTTCAGAGAGGTGGACGGATAAAACCAAATAGCATCTGCCCCGAATCTCAGGCAAGACGAGTCTACACAGTCGTGTCTATTCGGAGGGGAACAGATTCTGGCACGCCCGGTGGGACCTTTCTTCTTTCCACTCCACACTTCGTGTTTCGTCTTCGTGAATGAATCGCGGTTTGTTAATGGTTGCCCTAGGGTTTCAAGTTACTAAGATTTGGTTTCTTGCTTGGTGTAGCAATCAAACAGTAATGGCGTCTAACTGCTCAAACTGCTCCAAATGCAACTGCAAAAGACGCTCCGCCTCACCGGGAGGTGTAGCCTATGGGCCTCAAGCGGCCTCCATCCTTGCTATGCCGGTGGAACAAGTGACTCAGGCTACCACCGGTCTGTTCTTCGGGACCATGCTCCCGCCGGTGAACATTAGCCTTCCAGTGCCCATACCGGAAGCGCAAAAGAAGTTGGTCTTCGATCGGCTCACTACTACCACGGCCCCTCTCAACGGGTCGTCCAATGTCAAGCCGGCAGCCTCGGTCTTCCTCAGACTGAGCCTGAACCCCGATGGGCCTGCCAAGAAGCCCGTGACCCCTGAGGTGGCCACCTCGAGAAAGACAGCCATCTCTGCCCCTGAAGTCGTTAAGACGACTTCTCCTACTAAAGAGTCGTTCTTCACAAGACTGACTGTTCCGGCTCCCGTTCCTGCTCGAGGGTCTTTCTTTGACAGATTGGACACCGCCACTCAAAAGACATCAGTTTTCAAGAGACTGGCACCAGCGGTGCCTCGTCTAGACAGGGGGCAAGACAAAACCATCCCCATCGCCGAACCAGCCCCAACAGCTCGACACGCTCGACGTCGCCACTGGTGCCGAGTAAGGAAGGCCGGGGGTAATTCCCCCTCTGGGTTAACTCCACCGGCTCCAATGGTGGAAATTAATGCCGCTGTTTCGACTGGGAACAGCTTTGAACCGCTGAGGAGGGTACGCAAGAACTCTCCGACTGCCATGCTGAAAAGATCTCCTCCACCCACAGAGAATGTCACAGAAACAAGGCCAGAGCAACCCCCTCAACGGCTGTCCTCCAAGATTTACAGGGTTTGGCGACGGGTGCATGACTCAGTAATTGTTCAAGATCACTCTCACCGGCAGAAGAGGGTGAAAGTTCAAGGAGAAAAGAACCGTCCTGTTGAACCGCAAAGGACGACAACCACTTGGGTGCCCACTACAACGGCCCCCTCCACGTCGACTACTCAAAAGAGAAGAAGGCCAGAGAAAGTTCCCACGCCTGCGGCGAATGTCAAAGGCAGTGAACCCAAACGCCTTAAGTCCGGGGGCATTGTGGTCCATACCGTCTACATGGCGTCCGGGAAAGAGGACATCCGTACATCTACAGGTCATAGAGCGCTTATGCGATCGGTGACTAAAGCTCAGGAGCAACAGCAGAAGCTCCAAGAAATGATGAATGCGATGGCCGCACTCACTGGGCCAAAAGTAAGCCCCGAAGCGTCCTCGGATCAACGCCAGGAGCAAGAAACTGACGCTGAATTCCTTCGCAGGATACTGGAAAAGAAGGATAAAGAGGCTGAGGAACAAGCGGCCAATATAAAACGAATGGCCCTTCTGTTCCAGGACATGGTGGGTATGATGATCCAGCAAGATCCTCCTGTTGAAGATCCTCCGATCGTCCTTGAAGATGACAGAGGAGAGACGTCGAATCCTCCACCGGCTCTGTCAATAGCCAAGAAGGAGACAATTTCTAAAGCTGCCCTAGATGAATATATAGCTCAGCAGATAAGGGTTCACCAGGCAACTGAGGCAGCCGGTCAGGTCGTTAAAACGGGGCGACCATATCCGAGCTGGTACGATCAGATAAAGTACCCGCCGGGCTACACCATCCCAAAGTTCCACGTCTACAAGGGGACTGGCAACCCCCATCAACATGTGGCCCAGTTCAGGGCTTTTTGTGGCAATACCGACGGTGATGATAAATTGTTGCTTCGCTAGTTCGTCGGTAGCTTATCGGAGACAGCATTCGAGTGGTACTCCGAGCTCCCAAACGACTCTATTAAGACATTTGCTGAAATGGAGTTGTTGTTTACCCAGCGCTTCGTAAGTGCCAGTGAGCGTACTCCAATAACAGCTTTGATTAATGCGAGAGTAAAGCCGGGCGAGACTTGGGTTCAATATGCAATCCGATGGTGAAACTTGTGGTCAAAGTGCGAACAACGCATTGAAGAAGCGCCGGCGGTAGGCATGTTTGTGGGCACCCTAGATCCTCATGCAACTATCTCACAGTTCATGATGTTCTTTAAACCAACCACATTCCAGGCCCTGATCGACAAGCTAGCTCAAATGGACCAGATGGGTTACAGACCGTCTCCTCCAAAGCCGGACTCTTGAAATGAAAAGGGGAAAGGGAAAGCGATCGTCGTCGCCAATGCTCAACAATAGCCAAGCAACTTGAAGCCGGTTGTTCATCAAAACAATATGCGTCCACACCTATCCCTCGAGGAGAGGCTGGGACGTCCTTACTCGTTTCCTCAAAATAAAACGAGAAGACTGTTTAAACTGGCATTGCGTAACAGACTCATTAATCTGCCGGAGTCAAGACGTCCGTCGCAGCCAAACGACGTCAATGATCCCAATTACTGTCCCTATCACCGAGTAATGGGTCATCCGATTGAAGATTGCTACGTCTTCAAAAACTGGATTGAAGATCAATATCAGCAAGGCAAATTCGTGTTATTCGAAAGATGGAAGGTGAACTCGCTGCAACCTCATACCTCTAAAAAGGTAAATACGCTGGGGACAACGTGCTCCCTCATTGAAGAAGCTCCATGGGAGGTTGTGCTATCAGCCAAAACAAAGAGGATGCTAAATGACCTCCAGACATGCCCGACGATCAGGTGGAAGAACCCGTTGGAACCTGAGATCATTGAAGGGATGTTGAAGCCGCGCCCAACTCCGAAGATCGGTGGTGATAGCCCGAGCACTCACAACCAGCCGTCAAAATCTTCCAATAATAAGAAGAAGAAATCCAAGAAGCCCGTGAAGCCTGGCGACAAGCGCACGGACTTATAAAAATAAATTGACGCGCTGGAGGAATACAACCAGAAAGCACGGAATCCCATCACACTCCAAGAGTTCCTCAACCATGTTTTTCAAGAGGAAGATGAGGGAAAGAGCTCGTCGGATGAATTCAAAGAATACGTGGCGAGCTGTCATATGATCTCCCACTCGTTTACAGACGATGAGGAAGCTTCTTACACTGAGAAGCTGAGGGCAGATCCTAAATCAGAACTTCTGGGGCCGTCAGATGAAACAATTGATGCATTCCTCAACGAACTACTGTTGAAAAGTAAAGCTGATCGGGAACGCGAGACGGTCCTATTTGAAAAGGCCAAGCGTCGGCGATTAGAAGAAAAGGTCGAGACACTCCCATCAAATCAAAGTACAACCATTGTGGACAAAATCAAATTCAAGACGAGGAAAAGGTTTGCTAAAGCCGTATCACTGGGGATGAAGCTACCACCCTCTGAAGAAAACAGTGTCGACAAAGCAGAAATGCGCCCTTCCTATTGCTTATATCATCGGAAGATTTCGCACCCCACCGAAGAGTGCAAAGCTCTCAATAAATGGTGGCAAGGATATGTCGCTCACCGGCAACATTTTAAGCGGGAGAAGCGCAAAACTCGTCGGGAGCGAAAAAGTACGACCGAGGAGCCTAGAAGAACTACCGGCGATTGTCTCATGGTTAACGCCGGGAAAGCGCAAGTTCTCACATTTGGGAGCGACTCTGACGAGGAAATGGAGCTTAGCCCTCTCTTTAAAGAGTCCACCTCGGGAAAAGAGGAAGAGCCAAAGGCCTGCGAAAATATCCGGCTGCGTAATCGTACGCTACCCGAAAAGAATCTTGGACCCTCAAATAAAAAAGATAAGGGAAAAGAGAAGGTCTCTGAGGATATCACCCTAGATGACCAAGTTGTGGAAGAGCTAACCGCCAAAGACCCGCCAAAGAAAAATAAGGTGGACTATAACGTTCTGACACACTTGAGGAAGTTACCCTCACAACTCAGTATTCTCGATGTCCTCTTACTATCAAAAGAAGCAAGAGAATCACTGATCAAAGCGCTATAGGAGCCGGAGCAATTCCAAGCTTTTCTCGCCGAAGAAAAGATGAAGGACGAGCTGGAAGAAGTGCACACTGCTGATGTCACTTTCGGTGATGAAGACCTCCTCCTTGGGACATGCGAACACAATCGGCCCCTCTATGTCTCGGGGTACTGCCACGATATAAAGATAGGCAAAATCTTGGTTGACAATGGGTCTTCCGTCAATCTCCTCGATGTACGGGTATTGAAGGAAATCTACATGAGCGTCCAGCACCTCGCTCGGGACAAGATCACCATCTCCGGGTTCGACTCTCAATCATCACGGACTCTTGGGTCCGTGATACTGACGCTACGCTTCGGGCTGCTCGTCACGGACATTAAATTCCACGTAATCGACGCCAAGACATGCTATAATGCTCTGCTCGGCCGGCCATGGTTACACGAGTACAACATCATCCCTTCTACACAGCATCAGTGTATGAAATATTTTAAGGATGGTCTCGAGTATACCGTGACGGGAGAACTGAACCCATTCTCCGTGAACGAAGTCTGCAAATATGAAGATGCAAAATACTTCTTACCGGATTTGGAAGATACGGAGAGGTGTCACAAGCCGGAGAACAAAGCTAACGCCACCATTCCGGTCTTCCGGAGCGATACCGAGGAGGACGAAGAGATAGTCTATTCCGGGCCACCCCAATACAACAAGCCGGGACCATCCGCTCCTACGTTGATCTTTGGCAGTGACTCGGAAGATGAAGTCCATGCTATATTTTCCGCTCGGCCTTCAATACAAACTTTCGCTGATGAAGAGCAAAGTCTGCAGGTCGCCATAGTTCCACTTAAACATCATAAAGAACTGGATACGCTCGATACCTACAGTGTAGAAGAGCTGCAGACGTTCTGTGTCCTCCCAGGCGAGAAGGCGAAAAAGCGATCCTATTCTACCGCTTCGGGGAAACCAAAGTGGAAAAAGAAATCTGGCACGGTGCGGATCCTATGCTCGACAGGCTCCAGCCTATCCGTTTTCCCAGATACTACACGGACGGACTAAAAAGACTCTTGAAGCGCCAAGGGATATCCTTCAAACAGACCGCTCGAAAAGCTAAGTTCTATGATAGGATCTGGAACGTTCCCGGAACTCAGCACAAATTGCCCAATGGGAGAATGGAAACAATCGGGCTTGGATATGTTCGGTCTAAGAAACGAGAGCTACTCCGCGGCTGCTATGTCGTACATAACTTTGATGAAGAAAGAGATGCTCAATGGGAAGATGCTAGTCCGAAGCCGGAAAAAGTCCCCGACGTAAAAATCCCCAGTTCGTCATTCGAAGAAAAAATGAACAAGCTTATAAGGGAAGCTGGTCAAAAAGTTCGAGACAACCACAACCGCGAAATGACCATCTACGAGAAAGCCAGGACGCAACGCCTCTTTCAACAGGCTGAGAAAGATGAAAATGTCGCTCCCTGTCAACCTGTTGCAAAAAAGGCTTGATGCAGAGGCAGAAACAAGTCAAAAAGCAGAAAAGGCATTCAGCAACAACAAAGCGGGACCAAGAAGCCACGCAGTCGGGAATCGAGCGGTTCTGATCTATCCCTTATGAAGAAGATGGGTCGAGCATACTCTTTTCCTCAAGACAAGACAAAGAAGATACTTGATCTCGCTATAAAACATCAAATGCTTACACTGCCGGAGTCCAAGCACCCCGAACAAGTAGGCGAAGTCTCACACCCGAACTATTGCTCTTATCATCGGGTAATAGAACACCCTCTCGAAGATTGCTTCACCTTCAAGAATTGGGTCGAAGATCAGTATCAGCTCGGCACGTTCGCTCTGTCTGACAGCTGGAGGGTAACACCGCCACAGAAGCATGAACCCAAAGCCACGAGAGCAGAACCAGATCCACATCGGTCTTGGAAGCGAGCTCGTACTTGTCATATGATAACAATATCAAAAGAAGAGCCCGAGAACATGGATGATCTTCCCCGGTGCTTCAAAAACAGCGATGACGAGGTGATCTCAGAATTTCCACCAGCGTCGAAAGAGCTGGAAGATGGAATACACACCACTGCGGATAACCTCAAGAAAATTGAGTTGGGGATGGCAAGCGACTCGCGACCGACGTTCGTTAGTGAGCTGCTATCTGAAGAAAGGGTGGCTTCATTAAAAGACGTGCTTATGCAGTATAAAGATTGCTTCGCATGGAACTATTCCGAAATGCCAGGACTAGATCCAGAAATCGCTATGCATAAATTGGCGATATCCCCGGACGTTAAACCAATCAAACAAGCACCGAGAAGAATGCGGCTCGAGCTTGAGATGAGCATTAACGCCGAAGTCAAGAAGCTGATCGACTCTGGGTTTATCCAAGAAGTTCAGTATCCCGATTGGATCGCCAACATCGTCCCGGTGATGAAGAAAAATGGGACGGTGCGAATATGTGTAGACTTTCGGGATCTCAATAAACCCTGCCTGAAGGACGATTTCCCAGTGCCAGTCACCGAGCTGATGATAGATAACACGTCCACTCACGAGGTTTTCTCCTTCATGGACGGCTCACCAGGATATAATCAGATAAAGATGCACCCCGAAGACCAGAAGCATACCGCTTTCCGGAACCCTTTGGGAATATTCTGCTACAAGGTGATGCCCTTCGGTCTAAAGAACGCCGGTGCCACCTACCAAAGAGCCATGACGAAGATCTTCGATGACCTTATACATGAAATCGTCGAATGCTATATCGATGACCTCGTGGTTAAGAGCAAATCATACGAGGAGCACTTAGAGCATCTGAAGACCGTGTTTCAACGCCTTCGGCAATACAACTTGAAGATGAACCCTCTCAAGTGCGCATTCGGAGTTTCCTCGGGCAAATTCCTAGGATTCATCATTCGACACCGAGGTATCGAGATAGATCCGTCAAAGATCAAGGTGATCATGGAAATGCCTCCTCCAAGGACTCTCAAGCAATTGCGGTCTCTCCAAGGGAAGCTCGCGTACATTCGGCAATTTATAGCCAACCTTTCAGGCAAGTGTCGCCCTTACGGTCACCTGATGAAGAAGGGAGCCCCTTTCGTTTGGGATCACAAATGCCAGAGCGTGCTGGACGAAATCAAGCAGTACCTGCAGAATCCGCCAGTACTGGCTGCTCCGATTACGGGAAAGCCTCTCATCCTTTATACAACAGCCCTCGAAGGTTCCTTAGGCGCATTATGGGCACAAGTGAACAACCAAGGGAAAGAAAGAGCTCTTTATTATTTAAGTCGAGTTCTCCTGGGGGCAGAAATCAATTACTCCCCCATTGAAAAACACTGTCTAGCGTTGATCTTCGCGATAACAAAGCTCAGGCATTATGCGTTGGCGCATGAAGTCCGTCTCATTTCGAAGGTGGACCCCCTTAAATATTTAATGTCGAATGCCATATTGACAGGGAGACTCGCTAAATGGGCCTTACTTTTAATGGAGTTTTCGATAACTTACCAGCCTCTTAAAGCAGTGAAAGGCCAGGCCATCGCCGACTTCCTCGCTGAGCATCCGATACCGGCTGATTCCCCTCTGAATTGCGAACTACCAGACGAACATGCGTTTGATGCAATCGACGGTAGTGGTACCCGGTGGGAGCTTTATTTCGATGGAGCGTCCTCCATGAAGAAGCGCAAACAAAGTACCCCTATAATCAAATCGGGGGTAGGCCTCATCTTCGTAACTCCACAAGGAGGGATAATGCGCTTTGCTTTCTCCTTAACAGAGCCGAGGACGAATAATGAAGCCGAATACGAAGCTTTGATAGCAGGCCTCGAGATCACCATCGACATCGGAATTGAAATCCTTCTTATATACGAAGATTCTCAACTGATCATCAGTCAAGTAAATGACGACTACCAAACGTGCAAACCAGAGTTGGTGAAGTACGGCGAAAAGGTGCAACAACTGTTGACCCAAATTCCTTCCTACACTTTGGAAAACATACCGCGTGCGGAAAACAGCAAAGCGGACGCGTTAGCCAAGCTCGCTAAAGAACTGGCTGATGAGAACCTCGATGACGTCAGAATCGTGGTACAAAGCCGTCGGGTGCTTGCCCCAGCAGAAATATCTCCGGAATCATCCGAAGAAAAGGAAGCAACTGGGCAAATGGCTATGCAAATAAAAGACCAGGGAAAGGCTGAGGATTGGAGAGAAGTCTTTGTAGACTACTTCAAATCCAGTCGAACGCCTGAAGACGCGTCCTCAAGACATCAGCTTATGAAACGAGCTCTGTCTTTCGCCTTCGTCAACGATACTCTGTACAAGAGGTCGTTTGATTCTCTGTGGTTGAGATGCCTGGGACCTGACGAAGCGAAAAGAGTCGTTCAAGAAGTTCATGACGGACTCTGTGGTTCTCACCAAGCAGGCCCGAAGATGAAGTTGAAAATTAAACGGATGGGCT
The DNA here is from genome assembly GCA_030015575.1 of Agapanthus africanus. NCBI lineage: Eukaryota > Viridiplantae > Streptophyta > Magnoliopsida > Asparagales > Amaryllidaceae > Agapanthus > Agapanthus africanus. Next base: position 722,177,603 of record CM057337.1, read on the forward strand.
ACTATTGGCCCACGATGATTCAGGACTGCCTCGAGTATGCGAAGCAATGCCACTCATGCCAGATTTATGGGGACTTTATCCATCAACACCCAAATCCTCTACATCCAACAATGGCTAGCTGGCCGTTCGAAATGGGGGAACTGACATAATCAGCCCCATCGAACCAGCATCGTCCAGGGGACATCGATTCATCTTGGCGATGACTGACTACTTCTCTAAATGGCCAGAAGCAATACCGCTGAGGGAAGTGAAGACGGGGAATATCCTCCACTTCTTCAAGACGCACGTCATTTATCGGTTTGGAACTCCGCGACGGATCATCTCCGATAACGGGCCAGCCTACAGAAGCCACAAGATCAGTCGCTTCGCGCAACAGCATAATATAGACTGGAGATATTCCTCAGTTTATAATCCCCGAGCTAACGGTCTAGCTGAGGCCTTCAACAAGACCTTGACAAAGATCGTGAAGAAGATGGTGTCCCGAAATAAGAAGGACTGGCATGAGAGATTGCAAGAAGCTCTGTGGGCGTATCGAACTACGTTCAAAACGGCCACGAACACAACGCTGTACGCGTTGGTATTCGGTACAGAAGCAGTACTCCCCCTCGAGATAGAGTTACCCTCTCTACGAGTGGCAGTCCACTATGAGCTGACAGACGAAGAAAATGCTCACTTTCGGCTTGAGGAGCTTGATGCCCTTGATGAAACCTGGCTCATAGCGCAACAAAATCTGGAGGGTTATAAAGCAAAGATGACGCGCTCATATGAAAGATTGACCAGGCCGAGGATATTCCGCCAAGGCAAACTCATGCTAGTGGTCAAAAGACCGATGATCCCCAATCGCACCAAGCGGGAAAAATTCGAGCCGAACTATGAAGGCCCGTACATCATAGACAAGGTCTACCAGGGTGGAGCCTATCTACTCATGGATATGCACGGTGAAAGGCCTTTCAGGCCAATAAACGGTCGCTTCCTAAAGAAATACTACGCTTAATAAGTCACAGCCTAGGTCAATGATAGATGACGACGATTATGTCCGCTCGCTATCTTCCTAAGCTCAAAACTCTATAAGTAGTAGCTGTCCTTCCTCACCGGACCGAAATGTCCTTAAACTAATGACGGATCACTTTGTCCTAAAATTGGTTGACGACCGAAACGTCGTTAAACTACTACCGCAGCATCCTCAGGCCGACGAGATAAAAAAAAAGAAGAATAAAGAATAAAATAATAATAATAAAAAAAACGGTATGTCCATAAGCAAAATGGGCACGGATGAAAACCCGAAAGGGCTCCGTGAGTAAAAACAGCAGGGCTACCAGCGAGTGTTCGTGAAAACCCGAAAGGGTGCGACCTCGTTAAAAAAAAGAATAAAAAAAAAGAGACGGTATGTCCATAAGCAAAATGGGCACGGATGAAAACCCGAAAGGGCTCCGTGAGTAAAAACAGTAGGGCTACCGGCGAGTGTTTGTGAAAACCCGAAAGGGCCCAACCTCGTTAAAGGAAACTTGCAGGGTCCTCTCGACCTTGTAAGGAGAAACCACCCGCATGAGATCTTTACGACTTACAAGGGAGCAACACACTTAGAGATCCCCACGATTCCTAAGGAGAAAATACATTTGCGAGATCCCCACGACTCGTAAGGAGAACTCTCTTATGGGACCCTCACGGTTCATAAGATTTGAAAGTCTTAAGTTACAGAGACCTAAACCTGTGCTTAAGCAAACCCCCCACAACCTTCGATATTGCCCTACAAGTGGCTCAATACTGACCCTTGTATATAATCCACGGGCGTGAATAAACATTTACCTAACCAAGTCTCACCCGTGACTGGGGATATGTCCATACGATGAACAATCCTTGTAAGGCCTCTCGACTTATAAGGAGAAAACCCTTTTGTAAGATCCTTACGACTTACAGGGGAACATACACTTAGGAATCCTCATGACCCCTAAGGAGAAAACGCACCTACGAGATCTTCACGACTTGTAGGGAGAAATACCTTTGTGGGACCCTTAAGGCTCATGAAGTCAAAAGCCTTAGTCGACGGGATCCTAACCCTGTTCGCTAAGCCACCTTTGTTCGACATCGACAGAGGCAAATGATGATTCGCTCCTGGCAATATCCCAGTTGTAGCGATGCTGATGCCTAAACCGGTATCAAATTCCAAACCCTTTCATGGCAAATGATGATTCGCTCCTGGCAATATTCCAGTTGTAGCGATGCTGATGCTGAGATTGGCACCAGATTCCAAGTTCTACACTCGCGATAAAAATCAGCGAGCTAAAAATGCATACGAAATAGCCGAAATGATGGGGCAACTTGCAACAAAATCAGCAAGTAAAAAAAAATGTATGCATACAAAATAGCCGAAATGATTGGGCAACTCGCAATAAAAAGCAGCGAGTAAAAATAAAATAAATAGCCGGAATGATTGGGCACCGCGAAAAATAACCGAAATGATTGGGCAATCGCGACCTTCGCGACATAAAAGCTGAAATGATAGAGCATCGCAGAAATAAAATAAAAAAAAATGAATGAAATTTATACCCTACAGGCGATATCACAGCAATCCCTGTATATAATCCAGGGGCGTAAACAAAGAAGGAAACACATCTTTCCTCCCCATGGTCCATCAGGAAACGGAGCCAAGTCTTGACGGCAACTCATATAAATCCTGAAGACAATCGGAGATCATCTCACCCCAGCGTGGAGTGATCACCACTTCATCGTTCATCTCTACACAACAAACGAAATGTCACTACAGCGTCCCTACTCCAACAGGATTCGGACACACCAAAGCAAGCGAAGCAAAGGCCAAATTTCTAGCTTCAGGGTCTTGACGGCAACTCATATAAAACCTGAAAGACCACCAGAGATCATCTCAACTCCAGGGAAATCAGTGTCCTTGGCAAATACCTCAATTCAGGGAAACTAGCGTCCTTGATGAGAGCTTCTTAATTCGCGTCGGCCCGCAGAGAAACCAGTGTCTTTGCAGGAATACTCCGATTCGTTTCAACCTCGAAGAAACCAGTGTCCTCGGCAAAATACTTCGACTCAGGGAAACTAGCGTCCTTGATGAGAGCTTCTTGATTCGCGTCGGCCCACAGAGAAACTAGCGTCTTTGCAGGAATACCCCGATTCGTTTCAACCCCAGGGAAATCAGTGACCTTGGCAACCTCCTCGACTCAGGGAAATCGGTGTTCTTGACGAGAGCACCTCGATTCGCGTTGACCCGCAGAGAAACCAGCGTCTTTGCAGGAATACTCCAATTCGTTTCAACCCCAGGGAAATCAGTGTCCTTGGCAACCTCCTCGACTCAGGGAAACTAGTGTCCTTGACGAGAACACCTTGATTTGCGTCAGCCCGCAGAGAAACTAGCGTCTTTGCAGGAATACTCCGATTCGTTTCAACCCCAGGGAAATCAGTGTCCTTGGCAACCTCCTCAACTCAGGGAAACCAGTGTCCTTGACGAGAACTCCTCGATTCGCTTCGACCCGCAAAGAAACCAGCGTCTTTGCAGGAATACCTCGACTCGTTTCAACCCCAGGGAAATCAGTGTCCTTGGCAACCTCCTCGACTCAGAGAAACCAGTGTCCTTGATGAGAGCACCTCGATTCGCGTCGGCCCGTAGATAAACCAGTGTCTTTGCAGGAACACTCCGATTCGTTTCAACCTCGAGGAAACCAATGTCCTCGGCAAAATACTTCGACTCAGGGAAACCAGTGTCCTTGACGAGAACACCTCGATTCGCGTCGACCAGCAGAGAAACCAGCGTCTTTGCAGGAATACCTCGACTCGTCTCAACCCCAGGGAAATCAGTGTCCTTGGCAAATGCCTCAATTCAGGGAAACTAGCGTCCTTGATGAGAGCTTCTTGATTCGCGTCAGCCCGTAGAGAAACCAGTGTCTTTGCAGGAATACTCCGATTCGTTTCAACCCCAGGGAAATCAGTGTCCTTGGCAACCTCCTCGACTCAGGGAAACCAGTGTCCTTGACGAGAACACCTCGATTCACGTCGACCCGCAGAGAAACCAGCGTTTTTGCAGAAATACCTCGACTCATCTCAACCCCAGGGAAATCAGTGTCCTTGGAAAATGCCTCAATTCAGGGAAACTAGCGTCCTTGATGAGAGCTTCTTGATTCGTGTCAGCCCGCAGAGAAACCAGTGTCTTTGCAGGAACACTCCGATTCGTTTCAACCTCGAGGAAACCAGTGTCCTCGGCAAAATACTTCGACTCAGGGAAACAAGTGTCCTTGACGAGAACATCTTGATTCGCGTCGACCCGCAGAGAAATCAGTGTCTTTGCAGGAATACCTCGATTCGTTTCAACTCCAGGGAAATCAGTGTCCTTGGCAACCTCCTCAACTCAGGGAAACTAGCATCCTTGATGAGAGCATCTTGATTCGCGTCGTCCCGCAGAGAAACCAGTGTCTTTGCAGGAACACTCCGATTCGTTTCAACTTCGAGGAAACCAGTGTCCTCGGCAAAATACTTCGACTCAGGGAAACCAGTGTCCTTGACGAGAACATCTTGATTCGCGTCGACCCGCAGAGAAATCAGTGTCTTTGCAGGAATACTTCGATTCGTTTCAACTCCAGGGAAATCAGTGTCCTTGGCAACCTCCTCAACTCAGGGAAACTAGCGTCCTTGATGAGAGCTTCTTGATTCGCGTCGACCCGCAGAGAAATCAGTGTCTTTGCAGGAGCACTTCGATTCGTTTCAACCTCGAAGAAACCGGTGTCCTCGGCAAAATACTTCGACTCAGGGAAATTAGTGTCCTTGACAAGAGCTGCTCGATTCGTCTCGACTCGTGAGGAAATTAGTGTCTTCGCGAGGACTTCCCGATTCATCTCGACTTGCAAGATAAAGCCTTAGGCAGTAGGGATTAAAAAGCTTGTTTCCTAAGCACCGGGACCCTGCAAGTCGGTCTAAAACGGTCTCTTGCATACTATCCACGGGTCTCACTCTTCAAAGTCGGATCTCGACGAGGAGGGAAACAACCGCTTACGAGTCCTCTCGACTCGTAAGAGGGAAAATTCTCTTATAAGATCCTTACGACTTATAAGAGAAAACGCACTTAGGAATCCTCACGATTTCTAAAGAGAAAATACACCTATGAGATCCTCTCGATCCGTAGGGAGAAAAGTCTTTATGAGACCCTCACGGCTCATAAAGTTGAAAAGTCTTAGGCAGCAGATCTGAAACTGCGGCCTAAGCCGTCGCTATCTCTTGAAGAAACCAAGACAGGATGCTCGTTCTATCATCTGTCGACCATGTTTACTAAGGCAGCATACTGATAATAAAAGAAAAAAGAAAGCGACAGAAAGAACATCCGATTTGCATTTGATCAAGCGTTCGAGACACACTCATTCATGCATGTGCAAAAGACTCAGAACGAGAAATAAGACAAGCTGAAATAAAAAATTTCCATTCATATTGCTAAAAATTCTTACAATCATGAAAGCAGTAAATGAAAAACATCATCAAATGTTTACAATGGCAGAACCTCAGATCCAGGGCATGGATTAAGGAATTTGAAAGTAAGGCCATCTAGAGTTCTTCTGGCCTTTCTGATTATTCTCGTGCGCAGCCTCTCACGCTCACATGTGTCAAGATCTTCGGCAAGGCCCCCCATCCTTTGATAAGCAGCGATTATCGTCGTCTGCTGAAAAATTTGAAGCAGAATGTCGATGAGGCTATCCCGCCGTTTCTTCGAGATTAGCCCCGATAGGTACACTGAATGCACCTTGTCTTTGGAATCATCCAGTGCATTAAGCGGCATGGCCTCGTGAAACCCCGGGAGTGCTCTCCAAATTGCTCCCAGCACGACTTTCAAGAGAGCAGAATGGCGAGGAAGCAACCAGCCAACGCGTGCGTTCAGACGACCCATAATCTCCGCACACTAGGCATCTGTAAACTCTTGGTCTTGGTGACGGCCCTGTACGCAGATATCCTCATAAGTGATGAATTCGTGCAGACTGTATAGATGAACAGCCATAATGCCTGAAGGAAACATCATTGGAAGATTAGTAATGAGAAAAAAGGGCACATGGAGTTAAACTCCTCGAGAGCAATACTCTGCAAACAGGAGTGACACCTATCAAATTCAGTAATGAGGGGAGTTTAAAGAAATCCCCCGAGAACATTGAGAGTTTTGCTCTGAAAAGATGATATAATAATAATAATAATATAAAATGCCATTTTTAACTTCCAAGATCCATGAAAAACTCTTAAGAATTCTTCTATATGATTTGGAGGGAGCAAAGCTCCATTAATGAATTAAGAAAATACAAGGAAAATCTTTTAGAGAGCAGAGCTCTATTAATGGAACTTTAATAAGGTTCTCCTTAGATCTCTTTAGATCCTTTTAGAGCAAGGCTCTGCTAAATGAAACCCTAAATGGGTCTTCTTTAGATCAGGGATCTATTGAGAGCAAGGCTCTTAAAATTAATTTAATCCAAATTAATTTTTACCTAAAATTTTTCTAGAGTTTTAACTCTTAAAAGTGCTTTAACAAAAGAGCAGGGCTCTGAACAAAATTCTTATGAAGAGATGAGAATCATCTAAGAGACCAAAGGTCCTATTTATAGGCATTGAAGAGCTGTTTCAACTTCCAAGGGATGGCATGAGGGTTGGAATTCTGCCACCACTGCGCTCACATTTGGGGCCACGTAAGCGCAACGGTGGGGAGGAATTTGTTTACCCTAATCAGAGCAAAGCTCTGTTCAAATTCCAAGACGGGAAATGAAGCAACGCTTCAAATTTCTTGCGCTGCGCGCAACGCGCCACGTGTCAAAAGCTGACACGCCAGCGCAGCACCCGAGGCAGTGCACCCAATCAGAGCAAGGCTCTATTTAAAGTAAAAAATTAAAGGAAGCAACGCTTCAGATAATCTGTGCGCAGCGCTGCGCGACACGTGTCAGCGCAGTTGCGCCGCGCTCTGCGCTGCGCGACACGTGTCAGCGCAGGTGCGCTTGCGCCAAACAGAAAAATTCTGAAAGATCTTTCCGATCTTATTAAAACAATAAGATTCTCTCCTGTAAAACAGGAGCCCTTGGATCAAAGATCCAACGATAGGGGAAAATCCCTAAATCACTCAGAGAAAGATCTCTTCAACTGATTCAACAAATCAAATGACACTATAAAAAGCCCCCTAGACTCCAAGTCTAAAAGGACATTAGCACACAGAGAATTCACAGAGCTCTTCTAAGAACTTTGAGAAGAATTCATAAAGAAAGAAAGAAAAAGGTAAAACCTTTAGAAAAAGAAGAATTTCTTCTGAAAAGATCAATGATCTAAGAACAAGATCAAAGATCTTCAGTAAAAAATGATAATATTAATGAAAAGAAGTAATTTACTTTTTTACTAGATCATTTGATTTACATAAAGGCATTGCCTTTTGATGAACCATTGGTTCTGGAATCTTAAAAGATTCTCTTCTTTGATCCAAAATCGGATGAAGATATTAAACAGTGCTCTGCACTTGAAAAAATTGCACTGTTGCGCTCTCGGGTTGGCGCAAGCCACTAAAGAGCGCCACGTGTCAGTCCCAGAACAGACTGCGCTATGCACTTCTAAATCAGAGCACTGCTCTCATGAATTAGCGCAAGCCATCAGAGCACGCCACGTGTCAGCAACGCAACAGCGCAGTGCACTGTCGCAGCGCACTGCGCTAACAGACTTGCGCTCATCAGAGCGTGACACGTGTCACATCCACATGGACTTGCGCCTTACGCTCCTCAATTGGCGCAAAGCGCCTGACAAGCCACGTGGCGCTTTGTCAGAATAATTAATGCAGCGCATTATTAAAGGGCAGAGCCCAATTAAGAGGCCCAATGGACCAAAACAAATGCTCTGCATTATAAAAAAGGGGACAGAGCCCAATTTAAAAAGCCTAACAGGCCAAAATAAAATGCAGTGCAGGGGCAGAGCCCTAATAAAGGCCTAATAGGCCAAATGCAAATAAAATGTTGCACATTTTCAACTGGATTTAGCCCAATACTGGCCGTAAGTCCTCAAATTAAATTGACTGAGTATGATTGCTCTCTTAATCAATTTGCACCCGGTTCAAGGGTACATCTCCGAACTCCTCTGATATTTGTCGTTGTAATCCTTCAACGTCTTCAGAGAGGTGACGGGTCCCGACAACCACATATTGATACGGACTGCGGGGTCCTTAAACTCGTGGACCGAAATGTTCTTAAACTAATATTCGTCCCAAAATGGGAACGTTGGACCGAAATGTCCTTAAACTAATGTTCGTCTCCAAATGGGAATCATGGACCACCATGTCCCTAAATTGAAAATCGACCGCAATGTCATTAAACTAAACAAAAGAGCCAATTGCTCTCTTGTCGGATCCAAACGATCCCGTTAAGTTGATCTTAGTCTGGAGATTAGGCTAACGTATCGTTAATAAACGTTTAAGTTGATCTTAGCCTCAATAGGGCTAACGTATCCTTAAACTAAAACCCCAAACCCAAATCTAAGTAAATACGGATTTGGACTAATTCACGTCCTACGGGCGACAGCATAACTTAGTCTCCGTATACAATCCACGGGTACCCACAAACAAAACAAACACACACGACACGAAGTGAAATTCTGGAGAAGGAGAAAGTTGTTACCGTGATGCGGTAGCGTAATTAACTGCAGGGGCTTGCGCCTGCAGTGAAGAGCGTCCCCACAATCAAAAACCCCTCAAGCGAGGGGGAATCTGACGAAGTCTGCTACATCGGCCGCATCCGTCTAAACCTCCGATGCACGGTGCCATAAATCAACTTCGCATCTTCGGAGAGGTGGACGGATAAAACCAAATAGCATCTGCCCCGAATCTCAGGCAAGACGAGCCTACGCGGTCGCGTCTCTGTATTCGGAGGGGAACATGGACGTATTATCTATCATCAGCTCAGTGACTGGTATTGGGAAGTCGTCTTTCGGGCAGGCTTTATTGAGATCCCTAAAGTCCACACATATGCGCACCGTCCCATTTTTCTTCATCACTGGTACGATGTTGGCGATCCAATCAGGATACTGAACCTCTTGGATGAAGCCAGAGTCGATTACCTTCTTGACCTCGGCGTTGATACTCATCTCAAGCTCGAGCCGTATTCTTCTCGGTGCTTGTTTGATTGGCTTTGCGTCTGGGGATATTGCCAATTTGTGTACAACAATCTCTGGATCTAATCCTGGAATCTCGGAATAGTTCTATGCGAAGCAATCTCTGTGCTGCATAAGCACGTCTTTTAGCGCAGCCACCCTTTCTTTAGATAGCAGCTCACTGACGAATGTCGGCCGCGGGTCACTCGCCGTCCCCAAATCAATTTTCTTGAGGTTATCTACAATAGTATGTATTCCATCCTCCAGCTCTTTCGGTGCCGGTGGAAACTCTGAGATTACCTCGTCATTATTGTTTTCGAAGACTGGGGGAGGTCATCCATATTCTCGTGCTCTTCTTCTGACAGCGTTATCATACGATAGGTACAAGCTCGCTTCCACGATCGATGTTGATCTGGTTCCACTCTCGCTGTATGCGCGGCTTTTGGTTCGTGCTTCTGCGGCAGAGTTACCCTCCAGCTGTTAGATAGAGCGAACCTGCCTTGCTGATACTGGTCTTCGACCCAGTTCTTGAAGGTGAAGCAGTCTTCAATAGGATGTCCTATCGCCCTATGATAGGAGCAATAGTCCGGGTGAGAGACTTCGCCTGCTTGCTCGAGGTGTTTGGACTCCGGAAGTGTAATCATCTAATGTTTTATGGCGATACCAAGTATCTTCCGTATTTTATTCTGAGGAAAAGAGTATGCTTGACCCATCGTCTTTATAAGAGACGAGTCCGGATTGCTCGATTCCCGATCGCGTGGCTTCTTGGTCCCGCTTTGTCGCTGTCGAACGCTTTTTCCGCTCTTTGATTTATTTTTGCCTCTGCGTCGGGCCTTTTGTATGACGGGTTGATAAGAAAGAGCATTGTCAGTCTCCGCCACATGTTGAAGGAGGCGCTGCGTCCTGGCTTTCTCGTAAATGGCCATTTCACGGTTATGGTCATCCCAGATCTTTTGACCCGCTTCCCTGATAAGCTTGTCCATTCGTTCTTCAAATGACGGACTCGGCATTTTGATGGCCAGATCTCGTTTTGGTTCAGGGTCAGCGTTTTCTGATAGGGCGTCCTCTTCTTCATCGAAGTCATATATGACGTAGCTACCATGGATTCGTTCCCGTTTCCTGGATTTTACATATCCAAGCTTGAGCGTTTCCATTCTCCCGTTGGGCAACTTGCGCTGAGTTCCATGGACATCCCAAATCCTGTTGTAAAACCGAGCTTGTCGAGTGGTCCGTCTGAAAGGTACCCCTTGGCGCCTCAAGAGTCTTTTTAATCCGTCTGTGTAATATCTAGGCAGACGGATGGGATGGAGTCTGTCGAGCGTAGAATCGGCGCCATGCCAGATTTCTTTCTCCACTTTGGTTTCCCCAAATCGGTAGAATAGGATTGCCTGTTCACCTTTTCTCCTGAGAGGGACGTAAAATGTTTGCAGCTCTTGCACACTATAAGCTTCAAGTACATCGAGATCTTTGTAATGTTCTTGTGGAACCACGGTGATCTGCAAACTCTGATTATCGCCAACGAAGTCTTGTATTGATGGCTGAGCGGAAAATATAGCGTTGACTTCATCCTCCGAGTCACTGCCGAAGATCAACATGGGGGTGGTCGGTCCCGGCTTGTTGTATTGGGGCAGCCCTGAATAAACTATCTCTTCTTTCTCTTCGGTATCACTCCCAAAGACCGGAATAGTGGTGATAGGTTTATTCTTCGGTTTGTGGCATCTTTCCGTATCCTCAAAATCTGGTAAGAAGTATTTTGTATCTTCGTACTTCCGGACTTCGTTCACGAAGAATGGGTTCAACTCTCCCGTCACAGTGTACTCGAGACCATCTTTAAAATATTTCATACACTGGTGCTGTGTAGAAGGAATAATGTTGTACTAGTGTAACCAAGGCCTGCTGAGCAAAGCATTGTAGCATGTCTTGGCGTCAATGACGTGAAATTTAATGTCTGTGACAAGCAGTCCGAAGCGCAGCGTCAGTATTACAGACCCGAGAGTCCGTGATGACTGAGAGTCAAAACCGGAGATGGTAATTTTATCGCGAGTGAGGTGCTGAACGCTCATGCAGATTTCCTTCAATACTCTCACGCTGAGGAGATTGACGGAAGACCCATTGTCAACCAGGATTTTGCCTATCTTTATATCGTGACGGTATCTGGAGACATAAAGGGGACGGTTGTGCTCGCACGTCCCAAGGAGGAGATCTTCATCGCCGAAGGTGATATCGGCTGTGTGCACTTCTTCCAGCTCGTCCTTCATCCTTTCTTCGGCGAAGAAAGCTTAGAATTGCTCTGGCTCTTGTAGCGCCTTGATCAATGAATCTCTTTCTTCTTTTGATAGTAAAAGGGCGTCGAGAATGCTGAGCTGGGAGGGTAACTTTCTCAAGTGCGCCAGAACGTTGTAGTCTACCTTACTTTCCTTTGGCGGGTCCTTGGCAGTCAGCTCTTTCATGACTTGGTCATCTAGGGTGATATCCTCAGAGACCTTTTCTTTTCCCTTATCTTTTCTATTCGTGGGTCCGAGATTCTTTTCTGGAAGCGTACGGTTGCGCAGCTGAATATTTTCACAGGCCTTCGGTTCTTCCTCTTTTCCCGAGGTGGATTCTTTGAAGAAAGGGCCGAGAGTCATTTCTTCGTCGGAGTCGCTCCCGAAGGTGAGAACTTGCGATCCCCCAGCGTTGACTGTGCGACAGTTGCTGGTATTCTTTTATGCTCCTCGATCATACTCCTTTGCTCCCAACGAATTTTGCGTTTCATCCGCTTAAAATGTTACCGGTGAGCAATATATCCCTGCCACCATCTTTTAAAAGCGTTGCACTCTTCAGTGGGGTGCGTAATCTTTCGATGATATAAGCAGTAGCTAGGATGCGTTTGTGCTTCACCAAGAATGTTTCCTTCGGAAGGCGGTAGCTTCATTCCCATTGATATGGTTTTGGCGAACCTTTTCCTTGTATTGAACCTGATTTTATTTGTAGCGGATGTATTTTGATCTGGCGGTGGTATTTCAGCCCTTTCTTCCAGTCGCCGATGTTTGGCCTTTTCAAATATGGCCATCTCACGCTCCGATCAGCTTTGCTTTTAAGAAGAGCTGTGTTTAAGAATGCATCAATTATTTCATCTGATGGCCACAGGAGTTCTGGCTCAGAACTTGCCCCCAGTTTCTTTGTGCAAGGAGCCTCTTCATTGTCTAACGATGAATGAGAGATCACATGGCAACTTGCTATGTAATCTTCAGATCCATCCGATGAGTCTTCTCTATCATTTTCGTCTTAAGGACGTGGCTGAGAAACTCTTGAAGTGTGACCGGAGTCCGCGCCTTCTGGTTATACTTTTCCAGCGCGTCAATCTATTTTTGTAGGTCCGTGCGCTTGTCGCCCGGCTTCACGGGCTTTTTGGATTGTTAGTGTATATGCCCTAGAGGCCATTACTGTATCATACTAGTTTGTATATTACTTAATGGAAGCTTGGGATATTCACCTTGTATAAACAATCTTGCTCAATATAGTAGTATGCTACTTGGTTTGTTTCTACTTCAATGTGTACATGTGTTTATTTTGCGATATCACCTATACGCATTAGTGGAGCCCTTAGGATCTTTGCTTGATTACCAGCGTTGTGATGGCAGTCACACTAGTGGGGGCTGGGTAATCTATAAGCACATCCTTATACAGGTCCCTAGTCGCAGGACTATCGAGACAGGGCATCGATACTCCGGAGTAGACTAGCGTATGCGCTTCTCATCCCAGTGTGGGAGATGGTCTGTCCCACAGCCATCAGTACGTCGTACTGGAGATAGTATACGGGTGCTCGTTAGGTTACGAGTACACTGGACAGGACTCGTCGGGAACTGACAGGTTGGTATTATACCTATCATCAGTTATCAGTTCCCAGGTGACATGAGTACAGCTTAGTCCGCTGACTTGACACTGGCACTTCGCCTCAAGTGTGTTCCCACTGCACTTTGATCACTACCCTACCACGGCTCAAAGGAGTCGTGCAAACAGGTAGTGGTTGGGTGCAGTCCCGAAGCACTTGGAGGCAGTGACGGTTAGACAGGATTCGTCTCTCCCGGTATTGGGGGTTGACATCGCGCTGTGTCTAGGAGAGCCATTACACGAGTAGTCCCTGGCCAGGGCAAGCGAGATATACTGGTAGGCTTCCAGTGTTATCTCAGGGTGTTTTGGGCTTCACTCCGACACGACTTGTACCGCTATTGGGGGACTGACGTTTTACCGCCCCCTAGGCCCGACATGCGATGTATCAGACGAACAGACCGGACTGTACGGAGAATGTCACATTCAGACTCAGTAGGAGTTCAGATGGGGTTCACCTCGTCAGCCTTCTTGTCGGCATCTACCTGGGGACCGTTACGCACAGCTAGTGCCGCTTGCGGTCTGTGGTTAAACCCACTGCCAGCGTAGTGTCGAGTCTTTAGAGTCCCACACAGAGGGTATTCGCCTCTGGGCAAAACAGAGTAGAGGTCGCATGGTTTTGCGACAGGGTTCGTTCTCATCCGCGCACTTGTGCACGTTTGGAGTCCGGACGGATATTGCCAGCGGGCTCTGGTTTGAGCCAGATACTGGTATATGTTTTGGGGGTTGCTTTTATATCTCGGTATTCTTGTTCCTCGGAACGAGAATGCAGGTGTGTATGCACAGTTGCTTGAGGCGGAGGATGAGGTATTTCATTAGGGTTTCGGAACGGGTGCGTATGCACAGCTGACAGTCGTATTTTTCCAAACCCTAATAGATTTATGAAATATCAATTAATAATAGTAATTAATTGAAATATTGTTATGGTTGATTTTGTTGACTTGTTGACCATGGTTGACTTGTTGACCATGGTTGAATGTTGACCACCATCATGCTTTGCAAGGATTCTCCTTGATTCTTGCTTACACTCATTTATTGAAAGTTATGATAGTGGTCATTCCAAATACAACCATCAACTATTTCATTTTTGATTTATTATTATTAATTAGATAATTCCTTTTCTTTTAGTTATGGTTGCAAAAGAAAAGAGCTCATTCTATCATTTAGCTTCTCTTTCCTCACTTCATCTTCTTCTTCCTCTAGCAAAAAGAGAATCCTTCTCATGTGTTGAGAATCCCTCTCCTTAAAAGAAAAGCACCCCTTAGACACTCTCTACCCACTCTAGGATCAAGGGTTTAGCAAGCCGGAGATTCTAGTTCACTCAAAGTTCGAGAAAGAGCCCGAAGGTTGAACCCTCAGGTGGATCCATCTTCGACGGAAGAAGGCGACGAGAAGAGAACCATCAACCTCTACAAGGTTTCAAGAAGAAGGAGTTCAAGTTTAGGTATAACCATCTATCCTAACTCTCCTTAGCATGTTAGCTAGTTTAGTTTAGGAAAAGATCCCGACTTTGTTAGTCCATGTTGCCCCATGCGCTAAAAATTTGATTTTTATACCGTTTCCGCCTCCCCGTAAGAACCGGGGGTCGCAACGTGGACTTACAGTGGTATCAGAGCCTAACTAAACTTAAACTAGCTTGGTAGTGAAGTGTAACGAAGTTCGGAACCGAAAAAAATCCAAAATCCAAACTTTTACAAAACCCTAGTTTCTGTTAAAAATTTTTCTGGTCAAAACAAGATTTGTTATACACCTAAAATCGGCTCAGGGTTTTGTGTGAACACCCAAGAAAAACGATCCCCTGATTCCTTCAAACAGCCGCGTTTCCGCGGCATGAGGTAGGCATTTGCCGCGGAACCGCCGCCGTGTGGGGTCCTCTCGTGATCGGGTTTCGTGCAGTGTTCTTCTGGTAGGGTTTTGGGATTTTTCAAATATGTTATATGTGCCCAGATTTTTCAGAACAGAAATTTACTTTTGGGGTCCTATAATTCCGTATTTTTTTCCGAACTTCACTGCACTTTGACTATGATGGTTATATCTGTGATGTTTACATGTATTGAACGTCGGCTAATCGCTATAAGTCGATTAGTCGGGGTTATACATCTCTGTGATCTGTGTTTGATATTGGAATGTGTATATGAAAGTGTTGGACTGTCGCGGGTGAATAGCCGGGATGGATGTGAGATGAGCTTTTGTTTTTCTTTCATTCATTTGTAAATGTAAATTGATGTAATAATATTATTTGTATGGCCGCACAACCGGGTCGGGGTTGTAGCCGTCATTGTATAATTCTTTTTACTGTTTTTGCTCCTAGGATAGACCCATGGAGGGGTGCACAAACTACCGGGTACTTGGCGGGTAGTTTGCCGCACCCGTAGGGGTCTTGGATGGGGTTTTGGCTATTCACCGCGACCGTGTAATCCGCTTTTCGTTGCAGGCTCGAACGGATTGCGGATTCCTAGTATATCCAATGTATTCATCTGTGATCTGTAATGTCTATCATTGCTTTATATTTAGGCGTTGCTTATGTTTTACAGCCGCGCTAGCCCAGCCCCCGCTCTGTCGTTAGTTAAGTAACCTAACGGGTGATGACGGGACCCCGTGGCGAATGCGAATGGCATAAGCGTACGTCATATTTTGGTTGTTTTCTGCAATGGTAGGATTAAATGATGGGACGCATTAAAAGAACTAATGCAAGAATATCACGCATTAAAAGAACTAATGCAAGATAATAAACCAAGTTAAAGTCGTTGGAACACTTTCGAAAAACCACTTGGTTCTTTTCAAAAACTAACTTTTAAATGCGGAGTTTGAGCCACTCCTTCTAAAAGCTATCTCGTTCCATCGATTATATCAAGTTCACTACGTTCACTGTTTTACCAAAACCATCCGTAGCCCTCCGTCGTTTCATATGAATATTCAACAGTATTCAAGCTGTGTTTGTTGGCCTTAGGCAAGGCACAGTGTTTGGTAGCTGGTAGGTATTCATATGTTGCATAGATAGAATGCGTTGGTTTGGGACAGTCGTATTGCCTTGTTGGCCGTAGTCAAGGGTATATACGGATGGGTTAAAATTAACCTGGATAACGACGGGTAGAACTTGACATGTGACTTATGATTTGTTGGCCTTAGTCAAGGTCATAAGAGCATGGGGCAAAAATCCACATCGGGAGTTTCATAAGTACTGAAACTTGCTAGATTTGCATACCATTTGGAGTGTGATGATTCTGGTAGGATTCCTTCAGTTTCGTCACGCGATGATATTTGGATCCCGATCCTACTGTGAGTATATGCTACTCCTCGGGAAATTTCTCACTAAACGATCAATGCTATAAACCTAGTAGGTGCCTAGAAAGGTGTTAGCGGGGCTACGCCCCCAGGGAAAAGAGGTTCTTAAATTAAGGAACTTCGCGAAAGCGTTGGAAAACCTCCCTCGAAGTACCGACACTGGCCTGGCTGAACGGTTAAGCAAGTATTGTGCGGTGGGATTGATCCCGGCTAATTCTTCCTTTGTGGTTTGAGGAGGGATTCGAGAGACAGTGGGAGCCATCCTGTTTAGACAAATTAAAAACCATTCTAAACTTGCAAGAGCATCGTGCTAAGTGTTTCTTCTCTCCCCCTGCAGCGACCAAATCGAAATGACTGGACTTAAGTTACTTCTAGATAAAAACATACTGACAGGGCCAAACTACAAAGATTGGCTCAGGAATGTCAAAATGGCAATCACTTACGACAAGCTGGGGTATCTTCTTACCACCAAAGCTCCCCCCGTCCCAGGTCCCACCTCCAGCGTCGCGGATAAGGAAATCCGTAAGACTTGGGAGATTGATTGCGCGAAGGCCAGGTGCCTCGTGCTTGCCTCTATGGACAACGATCACCAGAGGAGGCACGAGAATATGGACTTGGAGTCCATATTTCTCCATACAAAAGAACTGTATGGAGAGCAGTCTCGTATCGCAAGATACGAAGTGTCGAAGAAGTTATTTTCGACAAAGTTGGCCGTCGGATCATCGGTAGCGGACCACGTGCTTAAGATGATTGGCTACACTGAGGAGCTCGCGGAACTTGGGACCACGTTGGACAGTGAACTCTATACGGATTTAATTCTCCAGTCTCTTCCATCCACTTACGCCCAGTTTATACTGAACTTCAACTTACAAGAAAAGGAAGTTGAACTTTCAGAACTCCTCAACATGCTGAGGAGCGCAGAGGGCACCCTACAGAAGGGTAGGGAAACACCCGCTTTGTTTGTAGGAGGATCTTCTTCCTCTAGGTCCAAGGCGAAAGCCAAGGGAAAGAGGAAGAAAGCCCCCGCCAAACCAAGAGGCGGTGTTAGTAAAGTGGGTACGAAGGGAAAGGAAAAGGCAACAAAGATAGCGGGGAAGCTTGTGGGTAAAGAGGAATGCTTCTATTGTCACAAGAGTGGACACTGGAAGAAAGATTGCAGGGCTTGGAAGGCCAGGACACAGGAACTGAAGCAGGTTGCGGCTTCAGCTTTAGGTGTGTATGTTATTGAAAACTGTTTTTCTATAAACTCTACTTCCTGGGTATTGGATACCGGATCAGGATCTCATATCTGTAATTCTTTGCAGGCGTTGAGAAACCGTAGGGTTTTGAAGGCAGGTGACATGACCCTCAGAGTTGCGAACGGAGCTAGCATGGATGCTAAAGCCGTGGGGGACTATCACCTGGGAATGTCAGATGGGCATGTTTTGGTTTTGCGTAATTGCTTTTTTGTACCCAACGCAACTTGTAATATCATTTCTGTATCTTTGGTTTCTAAAGAAGGTTATGAATTTGCGTTTGTAAGTAATGTTGTAAACATTCACCTTAATCAAGTTATGATTGGGTCAGCTACACTGAGCAATGGTATATACGTATTAAACCAACCACAGATTTTCAATGTCCAGAATACACACAAAAGAAAGTCTCCAGATATCAATCAGGCTTTCTTATGGCATTGTAGACTGGGTCACATCAATGAGACAGGTTGACTAAGTTACATAAAGAAGGATACTTGGATCCGTTCGAGTATCATTCTTATGCCACTTGTGAATCTTGTCTCATGGGAAAGATGACAAAGACTCCGTTCACTGGACACGGAGAAAGAGCGAGCGAGCTCTTGGGACTCGTACACAGTGACGTGTGTGGTCCAATGTCTACACATGCGCGAAGCGGTTATTCATACTTCATTACTT
Source organism: Agapanthus africanus (assembly GCA_030015575.1). Lineage (NCBI taxonomy): Eukaryota > Viridiplantae > Streptophyta > Magnoliopsida > Asparagales > Amaryllidaceae > Agapanthus > Agapanthus africanus. The sequence continues at coordinate 722,195,767 of CM057337.1, forward strand.
TCACAGACGATTTCTCTAGGTATGGACATGTCTTCTTAATGAAGCACAAATCCGAGGCCTTTGAGAAATTTCGGGATTACAAGAATGAAGTTGAAAAACAAACAGGCAAAAATATCAAGATCCTAAGATCGGATCGAGGTGGTGAATACTTGAGTGCCGAGTTCCTGAATTATTTAAAAGAGAACGGAATTCTCTCTCAACTTACTCCTCCATACACTCCGCAACACAACGGTGTATCGGAGAGACGGAACCGAACCCTATTGGATATGGTACGTTCCATGATGAGTAAAGCTGAGTTGCCGCGATCTTTCTGGGGTTATGCACTAGAAACAGCTGCACATCTCCTGAACCAAGTTCCTACTAAGACAGTGCCTACCACACCATATCAGATATGGAGTGGGAAGAAACCCTGTCTTAAATCCTTTAAGACATGGGGATGTCCGGCTTTTGTTAAAAAGCAGCATGCGGACAAGCTCGAGGCACGCTCAGTACAGTGCAAGTTTGTGGGATACCCAAAGAACTCCAAGGGGTATCTATTCTATTACGCAGAGGAGCAAAAAGTCCTTGTTTCTCGTCATGCCCGCTTCTTGGAAACTGAGTTTTTAGAAAATCAGATAAGTGGGAGCGCAGTAGAACTGGAAGAAATTCCAGAACCACAGACTATTACTGAAAGCTTAGTGGAACCAGAGGGTTCAAATGAACATGACATTCCTACGCCGCTCCGCAGGAGTAGTAGGCAGTCTCATCCGCCCGAGAGATACTACGGTTTTCTCATAGACGGGGATAGAGAGGATTGCATCATAGACTATGATGAGCCTACTAGCTTCCAGCAGACCGTTCAGAGCGTTGACTCGGTAAAATGGCTGGATGCAATGCGGACCGAAATGAAGTCCATGTACACCAACAAAGTATGGACGTTGGACATTGCTCCAGACGGAGTAAAACCCGTAGGATGCAAGTGGATCTTCAAAAGGAAGATTGGTGTAGATGGACAGGTTGAGACCTATAAAGCTAGACTTGTAGCAAAGGGTTTCCGTCAAAGACCTGGCTTGGACTATGACGAAACCTTTTCTCCAGTGGCTATGCTGAAATCCATTCGGATCCTTCTTGCCATTGCTGCCTTCCACGATTATGAGATTTGGCAGATGGACGTAAAAACCGCTTTTCTAAATGGAAATTTAGAGGAGTGTGTCTATATGGATCAGCCAGAGGGTTTCATTCAGAGTGGGAGCAGCGGAAAGGTGTGCAAGTTGCTTAAGTCCATCTATGGACTAAAGCAGGCATCGCGGAGTTGGAACATCTGTTTTGATGAGACGGTCAAGGAATTTGGCTTTATCAAAAATCCAGATGAACCATGCATCTATAGTAGATTTGTAGCGAGAACTGTAGTATTCCTCGTTTTATACGTGGATGACATTCTCTTAATAGGAAATGACATTCCTATGCTACAATCTGTCAAGGGGTTCTTGTCACAAAGCTTCTCCATGAAAGACCTGGGTAATGCTTCGTACATCCTGGGGATCCGGATCCATCGTGATAGATCCAAGAGGATATTAGGACTTTCACAGTCCAGGTACATCGACACTATACTGAAAAGATTCAGTATGGAAGATTCCAAGCGCGGTAACCTACCGGCTTGTCACGGGATCACCCTCTCTAAAGAGATGTCTCCCAAGACTGATTTGGAGAGGGATCGCATGTCTATTATACCCTACGCTTCTGCGGTAGGCTCTATAATGTATGCGATGTTATGTACCAGACCGGATGTAGCTTATGCACTGAGTGTAGTAAGCCGGTATCAGTCAAACCCTGGGGAGAAACACTGGATAGCTGTAAAGAACATTCTCAAGTACCTGAGGAGGACTAAGGAGATGTTCTTGGTGTATGGCGGAAGAGACCTCCAGATCGAGGCCTTTCCTGACTCCAGCTTCCAGAGTGACAAGGATGATTCCAAGTCCATGTCGGGTTTTGTCTTTACCCTCAATGGAGAGGCGGTGTGTTGGAAGAGTTCCAAACAGGAAACCGTTGCAGACTCGACTATGGAAGCGGAATACATCGCTGCATCTGATGCTGCAAAAGAAGCTGTCTGGATGAGGAAGTTCTTGAAAGAACTTCAGGTGGTTCCGTCCATTGTTGACCCAATACCTCTGTATTGCGACAACAACGGGGCTATAGCTTTAGCGAAGGAACCCAGGTCCCATCAGAGATCCAGGCACATCTTGAGGCGGTATCACCTGATCAGGGAGATCGTGGATCGCAAGGAGATCGAGGTTCGGAGGGTTGCTTCAGAAGAAAACACTGCAGATCCATTCACCAAGGCCCTACCCCAGACTCAGTTCGAGCGGCTGATCGAGATGATAGGTCTTCGATACGCCAGTACATGGCCTTAGTGCAAGTGGGAGATTGTTAGTGTATATGCCCTAGAGGCCATTACTGTATCATACTAGTTTGTATATTACTTAATGGAAGCTTGGGATATTCACCTTGTATAAACAATCTTGCTCAATATAGTAGTATGCTACTTGGTTTGTTTCTACTTCAATGTGTACATGTGTTTATTTTGCGATATCACCTATACGCATTAGTGGAGCCCTTAGGATCTTTGCTTGATTACCAGCGTTGTGATGGCAGTCACACTAGTGGGGGCTGGGTAATCTATAAGCACATCCTTATACAGGTCCCTAGTCGCAGGACTATCGAGACAGGGCATCGATACTCCGGAGTAGACTGGCGTATGCGCTTCTCATCCCAGTGTGGGAGATGGTCTGTCCCACAGCCATCAGTACGTCGTACTGAAGATAGTATACGGGTGCTCGTTAGGTTGCGAGTACACTGGACAGGACTCGTCGGGAACTGACAGGTTGGTATTATACCTATCGTCAGTTATCAGTTCCCAGGTGACATGAGTACAGCTTAGTCCGCTGACTTGACACTGGCACTTCGCCTCAAGTGTGTTCCCACTGCACTTTGATTACTACTCTACCACGGCTCAAAGGAGTCGTGCAAACAGGTAGTGGTTGGGTGCAGTCCCGAAGCACTTGGAGGCAGTGACGGTTAGACAGGATTCGTCTCTCCCGGTATTGGGGGTTGACATCGCGCTGTGTCTAGGAGAGCCATTACACGAGTAGTCCCTGGCCAGGGCAAGCGAGATATACTGGTAGGCTTCCAGTGTTATCTCAGGGTGTTTTGGGCTTCACTCCGACACGACTTGTACCGCTATTGGGGGACTGACGTTTTACCGCCCCCTAGGCCCGACATGCGATGTATCAGACGAACAGACCGGACTGTACGGAGAATGTCACATTCAGACTCAGTAGGAGTTCAGATGGGGTTCACCTCGTCAGCCTTCTTGTCGGCATCTACCTGGGGACCGTTACGCACAGCTAGTGCCGCTTGCGGTCTGTGGTTAAACCCACTGCCAGCGTAGTGTCGAGTCTTTAGAGTCCCACACAGAGGGTATTCGCCTCTGGGCAAAACAGAGTAGAGGTCGCATGGTTTTGCGACAGGGTTCGTTCTCATCCGCGCACTTGTGCACGTTTGGAGTCCGGACGGATATTGCCAGCGGGCTCTGGTTTGAGCCAGATACTGGTATATGTTTTGGGGGTTGCTTTTATATCTCGGTATTCTTGTTCCTCGGAACGAGAATGCAGGTGTGTATGCACAGTTGCTTGAGGCGGAGGATGAGGTATTTCATTAGGGTTTCGGAACGGGTGCGTATGCACAGCTGACAGTCGTCTTTTTCCAAACCCTAATAGATTTATGAAATATCAATTAATAATAGTAATTAATTGAAATATTGTTATGGTTGATTTTGTTGACTTGTTGACCATGGTTGACTTGTTGACCATGGTTGAATGTTGACCACCATCATGCTTTGCAAGGATTCTCCTTGATTCTTGCTTACACTCATTTATTGAAAGTTATGATAGTGGTCATTCCAAATACAACCATCAACTATTTCATTTTTGATTTATTATTATTAATTAGATAATTCCTTTTCTTTTAGTTATGGTTGCAAAAGAAAAGAGCTCATTCTATCATTTAGCTTCTCTCTCCTCACTTCATCTTCTTCTTCCTCTAGCAAAAGGAGAATCCTTCTCATGTGTTGAGAATCCCTCTCCTTAAAAGAAAAGCACCCCTTAGACACTCTCTACTCACCCTAGGATCAAGGGTTTAGCAAGCCGGAGATTCTAGTTCACTCAAAGTTCGAGAAAGAGCCCGAAGGTTGAACCCTCAGGTGGATCCATCTTCGACGGAAGAAGGCGACGAGAAGAGAACCATCAACCTCTATAAGGTTTCAAGAAGAAGGAGTTCAAGTTTAGGTATAACCATCTATCCTAACTCTCCTTAGCATGTTAGCTAGTTTAGTTTAGGAAAAGATCCCGACTTTGTTAGTCCATGTTGCCCCATGCGCTAAAAATTTGATTTTTATACCGTTTCCGCCTCCCCGTAAGAACCGGGGGTCGCAACGTGGACTTACATGGATTTCTTCTTCTTCTTTGAAGATTTTGACGGCTGGGTGTGAGCGCTTTGGCTATCGCCACCAATTTTTAGAGCTGGGCGCGGCTTCAGCATCCCTTCGATGATCTGGAGTTCCAGCGGATTCTTCCACCTGATTGCCGGGCATGTCTGGAGATCATTCAGCATTCTTTTGATTTTCGTTGAAAAAACGAACTCCCATGGAGCTTCTCCAACAAAAGAGCACATTGCCCCCAGTGTGTCCATCTTCTTAAGAGTGTGCGGTTGTGGTGGGCTTACTTTCCACTTCTCAGACAACGCAAACTTGCCCTGTTGGTACTGATCCTCAATCCATCCCTTAAAGACGAAGCAATCTTCGATTGGATGGCTTACCGTTTGGTGGTAAGGACAATAATTGGGATTATTCGCTTCGCCGGGTTGCAATGGCCGCCTTGGATTCGGCAGATTGATAAGCCAGTTGCGCATCGCCAGCTCGAAGAGTCTCTTCGTTTTGTCCCGTGGGAATGAGCAAGGATGCTTCATTTTCTCATTATAATAGCGCCGTCTCTCTTCCAGTTGATCCGTTAATTTTGGGGTACTGGGCTACTGTTGAGTATTCGCAATGAAGGTCGCTTTCCCTTTACCCTTTTCGTTCCGCGGCTCCGGCTTCAGAGGAGACGGCCTGTGACCCATCTGATCCATCTGGGCTAGCTTGTCAATTAAAGCCTGGAATGTGGTCGGTTTGAAGAACATCATGAACTGTGAAATGGTTGCATGAGGGTCCAAAGTGCCCACAAACATGCCCACTGCTGGTGCTTCCTCGATGCGCTGTTCGCACTTCGACCACAGATTTCGCCATCGGATTGCGTATTGAACCCAAGTTTCGCCCGGCTTCACCCTTACATTGATCAATGCCGTTATTGGAATGCGTTCACTAGCACTCGCTAATCGCTGGGTGAATAACAACTCCATCTCTGCGAAAGTTTTGATGGAGTCGTTTGGAAGTTCGGAGTACCACTCAAACGCCGTTTCCGACAAGCTGCCGACGAATTGACGGAGCAAAAGCTTATCATCGCCCCCGGTGTTGCTGCACAGAGCTCTGAATTGGGCGATGTGCTGGTGGGGATTGCATGTCCCCTTGTATACGTGGAATTTGGGGATCGTGTATCCCGGCGGGTACTTTATCTGATCATACCAGCCTGGATACGGTCGCCCAATTTTGACAACTTGGCCGGCTGCTTCATTTGCCTAGTGAACTCTTATTTGCTGAGCAATATAGTCATCCAAGGCAGCTTTAGAGATTGTCTCCTCCTTGGCTGTTGACAGAGCTGGCAGAGGATTCGATGTTTCTCCTCTGTCATCTTCAATTATTACTGGAGGATCTTCGGCTGGGGGATCCGGCTGGATCATCATGCCCACCATATCTTGGAATAGAAGGGCCATTTGCTTTATATTGGCCGCTTGTTCCGCAGCCTCTTTATCCTTCTTCTCAAGCATTCTCCGAAAGAATTCAGCATCAATTTCTTGCTCACAGCGCTGCTCCACAGATGTTTTCGGGCTTTCTTTTGGCCCGGTGAGTGCGGCCATCGCAGTCAGCATCTCCTGAAGCTTCTGCTGCTGTTGTTCTTAAGCTCTTGTGATAGATCGGGTGAGTGGTCGGTGGCCCGTAGAAGCGCGACTATCCTCTTTCCCGGATGCCATATAGACGGTATGCACCACCATGCCCCCAGACTTAGGGCGTTTGGGCTCAGTGCCTTTGACATTTGTCGCAGGCATGGGGATTTTCTCCGGCCTTCTCCTCTTATGAGCGGTCGACGTTGAGGGGGCCGTTGCAGTGGGCACCCAAGTAGCCGTCGCCTTCTGTGGCTTAACATGACGGTTTTCTTCCCGTCGGACCTTCAGCTTCTTCTGCCGGCGGGGATAGTCTTGATCCACCACTGACTCTCGGACTTGTCGCCAGATTTTGTAAACTTTGGAAGACAGCCGTTGAGGGGACTGCTCCGGCTTTATTTCTGTGACAGTCTCCACCGGTGGCGGAGATCTTTTCAGTACGGCAGTAGGCGAGTTCCTACGTAACTTGTTCAGCAGCTCAAAACTGTTCCCGGTTGGAACAGTAGCATTAACTTCCACCGTTGGAGCTGGTGGAGTTAGCCTAGAGGGGGAGTTGCCCCCGGCCTTCCTTACTCGGCGCCAGTGGCGACGTCGAGTGTGTCGAGCCATTGGTGTTGGTTTGGTGATGGCTTTGTCTTGCCCCCTATCCAGGTGAGGGGTTGCTGCTGGCGTCAGCCTGTTGAAGACTGATGTCCGTTGAGAAGCAATATCCAATCGGTCGAAAGCGGACTTCTGAGCAGGGACAGGAACCGTAGTGGAAACCGGAATAGCCAGTCTTGTAAAAACTGACCCTTTGGTAGGGGAAGCCGCCTTGACGATTTCAGGGGTAGGGATGGATATCTTCTTCGGAACAACCCTCTCCGGGATTGCAGGCTTCATCATGGGCCCACATGGACTTTTGCCCCATCTGGCGAAGACCGAGGAGCTGGAACTGGACGACCGGTTGAGAGGGGCCGCAGTAGTTGTAAGCCGATCAAAGACCGATTTCTTGGGGGCTTCCGGTGTTGGCACAGGAGCGGTGAAGCTCGTTGGCGGGAGCATGGTCCTGAAAAACAATCCTGTGGTGGCTTGAGTGACCTGTTCCACCGGCATTGTGAACAGGGAGGCTGCTTGAGGCCCATAAGATATGCCTCCAGATGAGGCAGAGCGTGGATTGCAATTACAGTTGGAACACTTTGCACAAGTGAACGCCATTGATCCTTTGTTTTCTGCACCAAGCAAAACGCCAAATCTTAGTACTTCGAAACCCAAGGGCAACCATCAGCAAACCGCGATTGGTTCGCGGACACGACACACGAAGTATGGAGTGGAAAGAGGAAAAGGTCCCACCGGGCGTACCGGAATCTGTTCCCCTCCGAAAGACGGCACCGGGACGTTGGGACGTCGGGGCCTGAATTCTGAGGGTAGATGATAATTGGTGCTATCCGTCCACCTCTCCGAAGATGCCAAGTTGATTTATGGCACCGTGTATCGAAGGTTTAAACGGATGCGGCCGATGTAGCAGACTTCGTCAGATTCCCCCTCGCTTGAGGGGATTTTGATTGTTGGGACGCTCTTCCCTGCAGGCGCAAGTCCCTGCAGTTAATTACGCTACTGCATCGCGGTAATAACTTTCTCCTTCTCCAGATGGTCACTTCGTGTCGTGGGTGTTTGTTTTGTATTTGGTTGCCCGTGAATTGTATACGGAGACTAATTTATGTTGTCGCCCATAGCGCGTGGACTAGTCCAAATCCGTATCTTTCTTAGATTTGGGTTTGGGGGTTTGGGTCTAAGGATACGTTAGCCACATTTGAGACTAAGATTAACTTAAACGTCTGTTAAGAATACGTTAGTCTAATTTTAGACTAAGATCAACTTAACGGGATCGTTTAGATCCAACAAAAGAGCATTTGGACTCTATAGTTTAGTTTAGAGACATTGCGGTCGATTAGTTTAAGGACATTACGGTCCATCGTTAGTTTAAGGACATCTCAGTCCATTGTTAGTTTAAAGACATCACGGTCGAGGTTAAGGACATCATAGTCTATTGGTTTAAGGACCCCACAGTCCAATGTTAGTTTAAAGACATCATGGTCGAGGTTAAGGACGTCATAGTCCATGGGTTTAGGGACCCCACAGTCCAGTGTTAGTTTTAAGACATCACGGTCGAGGTTATGGACATCATAGTCCATGGGTTTAAGGACCCCACAGTCCAATGTTAGTTTAAAGACATCACGGTCGAGGTTAAGAACATCATAGTCCGTGAGTTTAAAGACCTCACAGTCAAGGTTAAGGACATCATAGTCCGTGAGTTTAAAGACCTCACAGTCAAGGTTAAGGACATCATAGTCCGTGAGTTTAAAGACCTCATAGTCAAGGTTAAGGACATCATAGTCCGTGAAATGTGTGGTTGTCGGGACCCGTCACCTCTCTTAAGACGTTGAAGGATTACAACGACAAATATCAGAGGAGTTCAGAGATGTACCCTTAAACCGATGTTGATTTGGAGATCTGTAGTCCAATTTGGAACTAAGATCAATTAATTAGATTATGAGCACATTGGCTCAGTTAAATCTGAATTGAGGACTTATGGCCAACTTGGGCTAAGTCCAATTAGATTTGAAGTGTTGGCCCTCTATTGGACCATCAGACATTTGTCTGGGTTTCAGCCCACATTACTTAGCTGAACAAGAGTTTAAGGGCTTTGATAACATTTTTATCTTTGACTGAGCATGGAACATTATAGCTCTGAATTTTACTCAATTTTGAATGGGAGGCTTTGCCTCTGGAATATTAACCAATTTGGTTAAAACTAGTGTTAAACACTAGATAACAACAGTGTTAAAGCTCTCAAGTTAGTGTTAAACACTAGAAGATAACAATGTTAAACACAGAAAGTATAATCCCCAAATTAGTGTTAAACACTAGGAGATAATCAGTGTTAAATACTGAAAATAAGGTTTTCAAATTAGTATTAAACACTAAAAGTAAAGTTTTCAAATTAGTGTTAAACACTAGAAGACAATCAGTATTAAACACTGGGAATAAAGCTCACGAATTAGTGTTAAACACTAGAGAAAGAAGGGTCACGTGTGGACGCGTGAGGGCGCCCGAAGGTGGGACCGAATCCCTTTTCTTTTATTTCGCTCTGCAAATAAGTATTAAACACTTTTTACTTTTATTTTGAGCATCACGTGTTGGCACGTGATGGACATTTATGCACTGATTGTTAACGCATCTGCTAAGGGGTCACGTGGGGACACGTGAGAGCGCCCAAAGCTTATATTTCCTTTGCTTTTTCTTTCTGCGTTTTGTAAGTCACGTGGGAGCACGTGAGGCGTTGCCTCAGAACTTTTTCCTTCTCATTTTAGGGGACCTTTTCAGAGGTCACATGGGGCACGTGACCTAGCTATTTTCATGCTCAGAGATCTCTTAAGTCTCTTTATTTTATTTTGAGAATTAAATTCTCTATAGGGTTAAACCCTGATCATGATTTTGGAGGAATTAAATTCCTATTGTGAAAGAATTAAATTCTTATATATAGGGTTAAACCCTAATTTCTTTTAGAGGAATTAAATTTTAGTTATATGTATACCCTAGAGGCCATTACTATACATAGGATGTATATTGTAATGGATGCTTGGACATATATAGGGAGGACTTTCTTGCTCGACATGATAGTATGCTATCTGGTTGCTCTTTACCTTAACGTGTATACTGATTGTCTCTCTGTTACATGTTGGTAAAGCCCTTAGGATGTGTACTTGACTACCTGGACTATGATGCAGATCATACTAGTGGGGACATGGTAGTCCATAAGTACATCCTTCAAGGTCCCTAGTCGTGGGTGTATCGAGACGGGGCATCGATATACCAGTATAGACTAGCGTATACCTTCTCGACCCATACAGATGGGCGATGGATGATCCCATATCCATTGGTGTTTGATATCAGAGATGATATACGGGTACTCAGTGGAGACTGGGTACACTGGACGGACTCGCCGAGAACTCCCAGATGGTATTATACCTTACGTCAGATGGCAGTTTTCTGGTGACACTGGTACAGAGTAGTCTGTTGACCCGAGATCGTCATAGAGTCTTGTATGATTCTCACTGTGCTTTGATTTCCACCTTACCACGTCCAAGAGGGCGTGCAAAACGGTGGTTTTTGGGTACAGTCCCGAATCACATGGAGGCAATGAGCGATAGGAGGGGATTCGTCTCTCCCGGTATAGGGAGTTGATGTTGCGCTGTGTTCGATTGGCTATAACCGGAAATCCCTGGCCAGGGTTGCTGAGATTTACTGGTAAGTGTTACCAGTAGTTTCTCGAACTGTTATAGACGTCATATCGACACGACTTATCGAGCTATTGGGGTCTGACGTTTACCACCCCTAGGCGAGATATGCGACATATCAGACGACGAGACCGGACTGTACGGTAAGTGTTACTGGTTGGATTCATAGGAGTGTGAGCGGGCTTGCTCGTCGATCTTCTGATCGCTCAATACCCGGGTGGCCGTTACGTTTAGCAGACCGCTTGCGGCTTGTGGGTGTTTGATATGATCATCACTTGCTGCCGGTGTATTGACGAGTCTTTAGAGTCCTACACAGAGGTTTCCTGGCTCAAGCGAAACGAAATAGGAGCGCATATGAGACATGTGCGGGACCGAGAATAATGCGTGTATGTGATACCGTATTCTATTCTCGCGATGTATGTATCGATTGGTTGTATGCGATATAACCTAGTTATCGAATCAAGGATTGATTTGATAAGCCGATGTTCAGACCATAATATTGCATTTATCATTCCCCTATTCTTATCCTTTTTATAAATAAACAGGTACTCTTGACGCACGTTTGTTGCATATTACAGGATACAGGGTTCTGGAGCAAATACAGTGAAAAAGACACAAAACAACAGAAAAGGGACTTTTGACCAACAATTAGACGAATCCTAGTCGAGCCCAGTTCACATAGGTGCAAGGCAACGAATGTCAATGTGAAACGGTTAAAAAGCCCAATACAAGTCTTCACTGAAGATCTGGAGAAGAGTGAGAAGCCAACAGAGAAAATACATATAAAAATACAGAGCCCCAGAACTCCTGAAGAAAGCCTAAAAGACTCGTGGCCCAAGATCACCAAAGGGCCGCAGATCCGCGGCCCAAGCCAGCATTTGCCGCGGATCCGCGGCCGTCTAATGCCCGGGTCGGTGGAGATTTCTTCTGTTGCCGCGACTGTTCTGTTGTTGGGATTCTCAGGGGTCAAATCAGTAATTGCGCATGTGCGAGAGTCTGTAACCCTAGGTTTCCTATTTTCCTATAAATTGTAATTTTAGATCTGTAAAAACTATGCCTCTTTTCAATAAATAAAATTCAGAATTTCTGGAAGTGACATTCAGATCTGTTCTTTATCGCTTGGAGGGAGCCATCAAATCTGTAGGTAATTTATTTCCTTGCTTTTATTTTCTAGTATAATTTATCATCCCCTAATGAGCGAGTAGTCTCCTCGCTTGTTAGGGTTAGCCTTAGCGAAAGGGTTGAAAGATGAGATCTCTCACCCCTTTCAATGCCATCTTCACTTTAGAGTTAGAACTCCATGCATACGCACACATCCGCTCCCTACGGCACCCTACCCCTCGAGGTAACGGTGAACCGTAGTATAAAGGGCCGGTTGCGCGCGTTTTCCATGGGGGTTAGGGTAATTATCAACAAAGGAAGGGTACGAATCTAGAGGAAGAAACATCTTCCCAAAAGATTCGTATCCACTTTATTGATAATTAACTTAACACCTAATAGATCTAAAAAAAAGAAGGCAATTGAAAGCGGTGAAGGAAACATTAATCTCCAAAACTTTCCCTAAGCCTAACCCTATCAAGACTCTTAATTAGATTAATTAGATCTAGTTTTTATAGGTTTTTATAAACCAATCAAAACGACAAATAGAATCAACTCGTTAAAACACATAAAAGGAATTTACCCGTCTCTGTGGATCGACCCGCACTCACCGGCTAGCTGCGAAACGACGCCGTTTCTGATTGCGGTAAATACAAGTTTTGACGAACAATCAAATGGCGCCGTTGCCGGGGACGGCGTAATCTTTCTTTTTTGTGAATTTTCGGGTTGATATAAATTTTAAAAATTATAAAAATCTGAAAATATAAAAAATTAAAATAAAAAAAAATAATCAAATTTGATCTGTTTGAAGGGTGTATCTTTTGGATCTTGCAGGAACAGCGAAGAATCAAGGATCTGGAATTTTACAGAGGGCAAATCAAAATTTGGTACATAAGAACAGAGAGGAATTGAAAGTGCAGAACCACACAATTTTTTCCAGTGGCTGAACCCACCCCCTGACCGCTCTTCCGCCGCATAAACAGGAATACCGCCGCGGATCCGCGCTCTGGAGGCCACGTCAGCGCATCAGATTTGCACTGTTTGTTCCCTTTTCCTCCTCTCTGCAACCTACAATATATCTCTCTGTAAAAAGTTTTCTGCAGGAATTCTTTGCGTAAAGAGTCTTTCTCCCCCTTCTAAATAACAGATTTTCTGCAGGTTTCTTTGCGCCGCGCTCAAATTGAATGCAAGTGAAATTTTATTTGTTTTGCATAATTTAACCGGACTCTAAGGGGCTATTTGACCAAACTCAGATTGGGTGGGGATTTCATCACCCTTCCCAGGACCCCAAAAAACACCTAAAGCATTTTGCATCGACCACAATTAATTATAAAAAAAAGATTAGACTCAGACCTAAGGACAACGAGCTCAATAGGAAAAGGACTAGGGTAGGCATCAGCCGTTTATCCTAACCGACATTGCGGTGTCTAGGCTAGTGGTTATTAATTAGGCCCACTGTAGTGGTGGTTCCTTCCCACTTACCTGGCCGTACTTGTCCATGAAGAGGCGGTTTGAGGTCTATTTCTAGCCCCTAGTTAGGAGCTGTCTAGTAGACCTAGGCAACCCTAGATCTAGGTCTGATTGTGCATGTGTGGTTGATTCAGTTGTGTCACGAGTCCATTTTCTAAAGCCTTATTGCAAAACTCTCCAATATAAAAATTAAAGAAAAATCTTTTAAAAACTTGCAAAAATTTTGTCGCTAAGAAATCCTTGCATTCTTCTATCATGGGTACCCCACATCATAAATCTCTTGCCGAATCTTGGTATCCCGAACCTAACTTTGCGTCGTTCGTCAATTGTTTCGGTCAATTTAAAAACGATCCCTCCTTGCCAAAAATTTCGTTGAAAGATCAAATAGAGGCGTCTAGGAGAAATAGTTTGACTTTTCAACCCACTTCGTGTCAACCGAGTCAACCTTTACAACCTACATATGTTGATACCACTTCTTCAAGTCCTTCTGTCACTCCTAGGCCGATGTCCATTGCTGAGCATATTGCTCAATCTCGCAGTCGATCTTTCACCCCTCTCCACTCATCTAGTTTTAGGGATCCGCACGATTATTCACCTTCTTATCCATATGTTGACCCTACTCCTGTCTTACCACCCATTTCCTACCAGTCATACCCGACCTTCCCACCTTCACTAGACGCTGTTTCGACACAGCCATTAGGGAGTTTCACATACCCAACTAATTTTGAATCTTTTACTGAAACCCCCTCACCACCTAAGTCTAGTTTGGAAGAGTCGTTGGAAGCATATATTGCTGTAACAAATAAAATAATGAGGAATGTGGAAGCATCCATGGCCGCCCTTATGCAACCTAGTGAACCGGTAGCTAGTGTCCCGCTAGCTCCGAATTTTTCAATGTATAAGGCGGCTGTTGGACAGAGTGAGAATGAGAGAGGATTTTCAAATCAAACCTACCCTTACCGAATTGAAGCCCACAACTCCGGTTTTCCATCAATTGTTCCAAATGATTCACCAGTTGAAAATAAAAATGAGTTGTGCGATTTTGTAGTGTTTGATTTGCCAAATTGTGAGGAACCCCTTTCGAGTGAAACCGCACCTAATCCATTTAACCTTTACACATCCACTCTAGAACCTACATTGATAAACAACCATGCTTTTGAGGAGGTGTCTAAAGAAATTGATTTTCACTTGATTGAGGATATAGACGCCGGGAATATTTCGGATGATGAACCTGTCGATTTAATAGAAATTTTATGTTCAAATCATCATCCTGAGTTATTAAATGTTTCCCCCGAATCTCATATGCGTCTAGATTTTGATGTTAATGGCATGGATAAATTAAATATCGAGGAGAGTCTTGAGGATAATATCGAGGTTGAACCATTTTTATTTGATGTGTCGGATTTTCCAATTCAGCCTCCTGAACCTTTGACTGTTATATCACCCTCCCTCCTTCCTATTGTTCCGACCGAACAAATGACCGTTACGCTTTCATCTCCTATACCAAGTTTGGCGTACCCATGTTTTCTTGCGAATCTTGAGGGATTTGACCCCATTGCACGACGAGTTGGTAGGTTAGCGCAGTCACTTTTAACACATCGGTCATCACAAATTGCGCTAATTTATTCACTCAATTTACACCCTCAAGATCGCACTCCACATCTTTCTTCTTTCCGTCTTTCTTCTCCCCCACCGAGACCAGATTCTACCATACGGTCTCGCGTGCCTTTCATCTCTTTTCTTTCCATCCCATTCTTGCACCAACTCTACCATTACCATGATAAGATTTTTGAATGGTTGGTGCTAACATTTGGCTTGTGTAAGGCCAAGCTTAACTTTGGGGGGAATCTTGTTGTATATATGTATATATCCTTTTGTTTTCTTTTTCTATAAAAAATAAAAAAAAATTCAAAACATAAAAAAAAAATTATTATAAATAAATAAACAGGGGAGTATCGGTATTTTGACCCTCTTGGTTTAGCATGACAGTGAGGACACTGTCAAGTGCAAGTTTGGGGGTATGCTCGGTACGTCTTCTTCCTTCGCATTCATTTGTATATATATTTGCATTTGCATATTTATTTGAAAACCCATAAAAATTTGAAAAATTTAAAATTATAAAAATTAATGTATTCAATTTTGGCTAATTGACTAGAGTTTGACAAATAAGTTAACTGGTTAGGAACAACTAGATCTTAGACTTAGTGAATTAAAAACCCTTAAAAATAACATTCCTTAAAGTTTAACGGTAGAAAGTATATGCCTTGTAGTTTATTTAGAAATAGGCAAATTTTGGGTTCACTTCTTGGGCTAAGTCGAAACAAGGGAAGAGTATTGATGTTCTAATTAAAGTATAAGTTTGAAAGATAGTTCCTACCTTAAGTCTAGATTCTGAAAATGTATACCCTACAAAATTGCACATTCACGCACCTTGAAACTTGGAATAGTAGAAGAGACCTTGAAATGCTCTTGTCTAAAGTCCTTAGTACAATGAAAAAAAAAAGTGAATAAAGAAAAAAATGGACACTGGTTTTTGTGGTTACTTAAGGCTGTAAAAATAGAAAAATATTTAGCGAGGGTGCTTCATCACCTAGTGCCTTAGACCAACTGGTTTGGGAGTCACTGCTAAAGCCTTGGGTGTTGCAAAGACTAGGAAGTACGCTTTAAAGTGCAAACGCATTTTGTAATCGGTCGTTTGGTACCTCAAGAAGTATTAACGGTCGCATGAAGGATGTGTAAGCAAATTTCATTCACCAACTAATTAGTACTTTGGATAACGGACAAGGGCATGATTGCTTGAATTGAATTTCCAAGTGTAGGGGTGATCTATACACACACGTAGGGGTATGTGATTAGAATTTAGATAGGAGAGAGGAATGAAAGATAAAATTGTATCTTTAATGGAGTTGATAGAAATTCCTAAGTGGAGATGGAACCCTAGAAGGAAAACTTAAGAGATGTCGAAAGCTAAGTAGGTCTACATAACATATATAATCTTAAGTTAAATGATAAGGATGTGTGAAGAATGTGGGTGGATAATTTACAAGTATAAGATAATAGAATTCCTTGTTAGAAAACTTAATTGGAGAATAAAAGTCAATGGGCCGAATTGATAGGATTTTGTGGGTGTAATCCGCTGAAAACCTTCAGGAGACAACACTCCTCCTACTATGGACACCTAGAGGTTTAACGGCTTGTTGCACATGCTCAGTGCAATCGCGTTTCCCTGCGAAAGTGCGGTTAGGATTTTAGTGAATAAAAATAAGTTTGCTCGAGGACGAGCAAAAGGTAAGTTTGGGGGTATTTGTTCAGACCATAATATTGCATTTATCATTCCCCTATTCTTATCCTTTTTATAAATAAACAGGTACTCTTGACGCACGTTTGTTGCATATTACAGGATACAGGGTTCTGGAGCAAATACAGTGAAAAAGACATAAAACAACAGAAAATGGACTTTTGACCAACAATTAGACGAATCCTAGTCGAGCCCAGTTCACATAGGTGCAAGGCAACGAATGTCAATGTGAAACGGTTAAAAAGCCCAATACAAGTCTTCACTGAAGATCTGGAGAAGAGTGAGAAGCCAATAGAGAAAATACATATAAAAATACAGAGCCCCAGAACTCCTGAAGAAAGCCCAAAAGACTCGTGGCCCAAGATCACCAAAGGGCCGCAGATCCGCGGCCCAAGCCAGCATTTGCCGCGGATCCGCGGCCGTCTAATGCCCGGGTCGGTGGAGATTTCTTCTGTTGCCGCGACTGTTCTGTTGTTGGGATTCTCAGGGGTCAAATCAGTAATTGCGCATGTGCGAGAGTCTGTAACCCTAGGTTTCCTATTTTCCTATAAATTGTAATTTTAGATCTGTAAAAACTATGCCTCTTTTCAATAAATAAAATTCAGAATTTCTGGAAGTGACATTCAGATCTGTTCTTTATCGCTTGGAGGGAGCCATCAAATCTGTAGGTAATTTATTTCCTTGCTTTTATTTTCTAGTATAATTTATCATCCCCTAATGAGCGAGTAGTCTCCTCGCTTGTTAGGGTTAGCCTTAGCGAAAGGGTTGAGAGATGAGATCTCTCACCCCTTTCAATACCATCTTCACTTTAGAGTTAGAACTCCATGCATACGCACACATCCGCTCCCTACGGCACCCTACCCCTCGAGGTAACGGTGAACCGTAGTATAAAGGGCCGGTTGCGCGCGTTTTCTATGAGGGTTTGGGTAATTATCAACAAAGGAAGGATACGAATCTAGAGGAAGAAACATCTTCCCAAAAGATTCGTATCCACTTTATTGATAATTAACTTAACACCTAATAGATCTAAAAAAAAGAAGGCAATTGAAAGCGGTGAAGGAAACATTAATCTCCAAAACTTTCCCTAAGCCTAACCATAGCAAGACTCTTAATTAGATTAATTAGATCTAGTTTTTATAGATTTTTATAAACCAATCAAAACGACAAATAGAATCAACTCGTTAAAACACATAAAAGGAATTTACCCGTCTCTGTGGATCGACCCGCACTCACCGGTTAGCTGCGAAGCGACGCCGTTTCTGATTGCGGTAAATACAAGTTTTGACGAACAATCAGCCGATACATTGAATATTAGTCGGTCATATGCGATATGACCGGATCATTAAATCAAGTGTTGATTTAATGATTTAATGCATAATTATATATTTGATATATTACTTTGCATTAACTAGTATTGGTTCACTTTAAATGGATTTTCTCACTTGAAATTCACAAGTTGTATATGTGATATACTTTTGTGCACTCTTTTGTATCATGTTTGATGATACATGCTAACTTGGGTTTGTGTAAAGGATTAAACCATGGTTATATAATGGTTAGGGTTTTCATTTTCTTATCTATTTATTTATTTATTTATTTTGGAAAAAGGTAAAGAGAAAATGGTGGCTTTCTTTATTTGTTGTTGAAGCTTCATGAAGCTTTGACTAAGTAACCATTTTGTCTTCATGCTTAACCCTAACCATTCTAATTAATCATAGTCTATTCTCTACACCTAACCATGGTTAGAATATGATAAGTATTCATATTATTTTCTTTTTGAAATAATACTTATCATATGATCTTCTTCTTCCTCTCCTTCTTCAACATGAAGAAAGCTTGCCTCCATCAATGGCAACTTGAGAAAAAGAGTGAGAAATCCAATTCTAAAGTGAACCCACTTCCTATTTCTTCATCCTTTACCACTTGCCAAGTAGTATAGGGTGTTTTCTTCACAAGTTTCATGACTTGGTGAAGTTGGAGCTTGATCTTGTGTTGCCTCGACGTAGATCATCTTCGGCATCGAAGTCGACGACCAAGCCCGCCCATTTCTCCGATGAAGCCGATGCTGGAGCCCGGGATTAGATTTGGACAGCAAGGAGACTTCATCATGGAGCTATGGAGGTGGAGGACCGGATCTACAAAGGTTGTATTTCCGTTCCCTTAGTTAAGTTATTAACTAGTTGCATGTTTCGCCTAAAATTCTAGTTAACGATCCGTATTAGGGTTTCTCGGCACATGTAAAATTTGAAATTGGCATGGTTGATACCTTGTGAGACCTCATTAGTGTGCCTAGGAACCCAACATTAAATTCCCATATATGTAAAAGAATTAAATTCTTGTATAGGGTGAAACCCTAATTTCATTTTAAGAGGAATTAAATTCCTGTGAATTTGAGAGAATTAAATTCTCAATTAGGGTTAAATCCTAGTTTTGTCCATCTTGAAGGAATTAAATTCCTGTAATTTAGGAGAATTGAATTCTCATATAGGGTTAAACCCTAGTTTCATCTTGGAGGAATTAAATTTCTGTAAATTTGGGAGAATTAAATTCTCATATAGGGTTAAACCCTAATTTTGTTTTAGGAGAATTAAATTCTCTAGACTCAATTTCCCCTCTAAGTTTTGGATCTGCATGGCAGGATCTCAACCCAATGAGAATTAAATTCTCAACCTATGGGGAGATGTGCTTCTGCAGATCTTCAACTAGAGGAAGAACTAAGTTCTTTTGTGCAGAAGAGTTAAACTCTTAGATTTGAGAATTAAATTCTCTTTTTTGAAGTTTTGATCCCCTTTCTTTTCTCACCTAGGGTTTTCTTTGTTGAGAATTAAATTCTCCTTTCTTTTCTCTCTGAAATTTCAAGATTCCAAAATTCTCTCTCCTTTTTTTTTCTCTTCTCTTGGCTCCTATTTATAGGAGAAGGAAAAGAATCAATTTGTTTAGTAAATCTTTCATTGAAAGATTATGTTTGCTTTCATAATTAATATGATCATTCAGATCATTCAGTGAATTTTATTCACCGTTGGATTTTAAATCCAAAGATATTCTGTTTGTTATTTTCGGTGAGATTTAGGGGAAATCTTTCCTTGTTTAAGATTTTTCCATAAATTGGAGATTTTTAATCACCTTTGGATTTTTAATCCAACGGTCCCCATAATCCTTTTTCTATTTGGAAAGATTTAGAAGCTTTTAGAATTTAATTCTATTAAACCGTAAGGCTTTCGAAACCAGTCACATGTTGACACGTGACCCTTGGTCACGTGTGAGCACGTGACCCCCAATTGAGTCCTTTTGTAACGTTTTGAAAATCGTTTCGGTGAAATTTCGAAAAAATCGGTAAAATGAGGGGGTTTTCTGTAAAAAGTCAAAATACAAATATCTTATTATAAAAATTAAATATACATATTATAGCTATGTAATTGCTATTTTTTGGTGTTTATTGAGCCGCTGGTGAAATTTCAAATTTTCTGAAAAAAAATATTATTTTATTATTATTTTAAGCCGTCACTAATACATTTAATTAGGGAAAATTACAAATTGGAATGAGTTGAAACAAATTTTGTGCATCATAAAACATTAAATAAAAATTTGTCATATGGTTTTTGGAACGAAATCAATTGCCAAAACGGTTTAGAAATTATTGAAGAAAAAAGGCTTTTTTTTAGCGTAAATGGATGTTTGGGGTATTGTATTTATCATTTTTCATCACCCCACACCCGTGCCCACACCCACACACCCCCACTTACTCCTCCCCTTAGCCAAATTCAGCAGCCCTCACTTTTCCCCCACTTGGTTTCCAAAGGAAAAAGGAAATGAAGAAAAGAATAGAAAATGGATAAAGTAGTTAGACTTTTGACTTGCTTTGACCTTGACTTTGTCCCCCACCATTTTCTCTACCTCCCTCTCTCTCCTCACTCCCAATTCTGGCTGAAATTCTCAGCCCCCCAACAGCAGCCCCTCCCTCCCTCTTCTCCTCTCATTTTCCATCAAAAAATTCACCCATTTCCATCAAAAATCAAAGCTAAAATGCAAATCAAAGCCCTACCCATTTTCAATTATCTCTTTAAGCATGGATCTTGGTGCAAAGATTTCAATTTGGAGGTCTAGTTTCATGTTGATCTCATGATGGTTTTAAGGTATAAATCCTAACCTATTGTTCAATTGTTCGGTTAAATTCCTTAATGTATCTTATTAGGTGCTTAAATATGGTTTAATTGCAAGTTTGGAAATCTAAAGAGAAGAAGTTTGAATTGAAAAGTTAGGGTTTGTTGTGGAAATGAGTTGTGTTTGATTGTGCATGGTTTAGTGAAGTGGTTTAACATAATTAGTTTTGTAGAAAACTAATCTAGTTGTTAATTACAAGTTGTTACTTGAAAAATTGTGTTAATTTGCTAATTGCTTACTAGGTTTTTGAAATTTGTTAAATTCTTGGGATTAAAAATGTGATTAGGGTTTTCTTGGCTTCATTAACTTTATTAAGTGTGGTTTAATGCTTTGGATCATGCAAATCTAAGCTAGATTGTAGTTTGTGCATTTTTGCTTTGAAATTGTTAAAAAGGGGTATTTTTGTAAACTAGAATATTAGGATTTTTGGAATTTAATGAGATTAAATTCCGGAAATTGTTTATACGACTTATTTAAGATATTTAATAAGTATATTGGCCGCTACTTTCATTTAAACATCATGTTTTGTACAAAAACGGCGAATTGTGCTTGCTAGATTTTCGGAAAAACGATTTTTTAAGTGAAATTGGGGTTTTTAGGAATTTTAAGCTATTTTATATTATAATTAGTGCTTGTAATTGTGTAAATGAGTGTGATTGGATTTTTCTCGATGGTTTGACGTTTGTACATCGACATCGAGGGTTGGTTTTACTATTCTTGCATGCGTAGGCGATAGGTTTGGACCTATGCGTGATACGCGTGCCGATTTGATTTTCGTATGCCGTTTCGATCTCGAATTTAGTTTTAATGCGTTATGATATGTAGGTACCCCCACGGGGACTTCGAGACGACAAGCAAGCGCGTGGCGACGTCGGCACCGGCGAGCGAGGACCAGGTGAGTAGATTTATATCTACGGGGAGAAGTCGGGTAGATGGCGTATAGCACCCCCGCAGTTCGTGGTGATGTATACGAATACGTATACACACACATATATATATTCTGACTATAATTTGTTTGATATTATCGATGATATAGATATTTGGTGTTCTTGGATGATTTAGTGTCGCGAAACCCTAGAGTAGTGGTCGCACCACACATGCACACACACACCCATACTTGCATACTTTCTTCTTTCATTTGCGCTTATATGGGATTATATAGTTATGTGTTCACATGGGTATGGGACTATGTGTTCACATACGGATTGAGGATGATAGTACTTGGGATTTATGATGAGTCGATGAGATTTGATTTGAGGCCGTGAGATCGGTGATATAGCAGGGTTCGTATCTTAGATACGACATGACGTTGTAGCGGGTCCTTGACGTGGTGTTTCACACACGTCCATGCGTACGTAGGCGGTATCAGTATGGTACTAGATATAGATCAGTACCCCGATCATGATATTTGATAAAGAGGATACCAGGTGAATAGTATGATGAATGTGATATTGACCCGTACCCAGATTGGGATGCCGTACGACGGATTTACGTACGAGCTATATTGATGATTGATCCGCACTCTTGACTTGGGATGCCTGATTATAGATATGGTATCGGATATGATATTATTGAGGCGAGATCACCGACTATACATATACAGGTATGTATATGTATCGACTCAGATGATAGGCGGTTTCCTTACCTGTAGTTCAGCTTGTAGTTCAGCCGTATAGTTTAGTGTAGTTGTTAGATTAGATTAGACTTCTTACCTATTTCAAAAACTAACGAATCGTGGGCATTTTTAAAGACAGCTCAAGGGAATCTACGGATATTTCAAAAACGACGTATCTTTTCATAAAAAACACCGTAGCCCCTATTTTCAAAACCCCATGATTCGTGTTATTTCAAAAGGCACCATTTGTAGGACTTATATTAGATTATTGTAGATTAGTTATCGTTGTGTCTAGTATTCAGCTCCCGCACACTATTGCTGTTCGCTCTGCCTCGCATATTTATTTTGCTGCATATTCCATTATTGATATCATGCTGTTAGGACACCAGCACTATTACCGATGATGCGTATGTACCACGTACACCTACTTGCCGGCTCACACACATCTTCATCGGTAATTGCCATGTCACGTACACTTTAGAGAATATAATTGCTTGACTTAGATTGTTAGCTAGTAGTGTTGACATGATATTAGTGTACTTCCCTTATATGCCATATTAGACATTGTAGTTATTACCTACCACTTCATGCATACTGTTATTCAGTTGTTCATGCCTAGTTCATTATCATTGACATATGCACTTGTGATGATTTCTTGAGATTTATGATATTTCTGGATTTCGGGGAAAGCCGCAAAATTTACAACTTATGATCTTTTAAAATATAAAATGTTGCGGTTTTCTAGTGATGTAATGTGTCGTCCACCATGAGTTTGCTGTGGTTTTGGAGATCCGTGTCGAGGAGTGGAGGAACCGTCACGGGTACATGGTGGGCCCGGTATGGTACCCCGGGGCAAGAGGAATGTGGTGTTGACGTTGAGCCTGGCTGGGGAGCACTACCTACCGGTGATATTAGCCGACGCGTCGGATATCCGGAGGATACCGTCGTGGTCTTGAGATGGATGGTAGGGGCCGGTCTGGACTGACGGCGCCCTAGATATTGAGATTGAGACATTGATATTTCGAGACAGTGAGATTTATGTTTTGTGTCGATGCTAGACACTGTTGACACTGATTTTAATTATGATACCTCAGTTTAAAATATGAAGGAAATCTCACTAATTTATGAAAACAGTTTCTTCATTTACATGTATTCTGTTTTCATGCATTCATACCTCATTCATATGATATATTGCTACCCGAGGCACTGACACGGGCACACGAGTTTACACTCGGGTTAGATATTTACCCTAGCCATTGTTATAGGCTGCATGTTATTTATATTTGAGGATATATTATGATCATTGACCTAGGATTGCGTTATTTATGCGATTTCTGTGCGTAGATGTTTTTCTATTCACGAGTTGGCAACTCACCCCCGTTGTGCCCCAGTTTCTTGCAGGTTGCCGTACAGGTTCATTACGGCTTTACGGGCATAGTTTCATTCGGGTGATTTGCTAGTAGGTGGGTTTACTTGTATCATACCCCCATTATTTATCTTGTATATCATTATTCTGTTGTATCTAGAATTCCATCAACCAAACATGTATTTTTTTGAGATAGAGACCAGTGTTGGTTATTCTTTCGACCTTAGAGTCGCTCGTTATTTTTCTGGTGGTTTTGAGTTTCCTTTTGAGTTTTGATCCTCGCCGTTGGCGTTGTATATTATATTGTTTGTGTGGTTATGACCGTCGATTGACGAAAAGCTAGCTCCCGCTTGGGGATGCCCTTTTCTTGATTTCGTATACTATTCATGTTGTATCCCGTTTGGGGGCCAGTATTTACAAAGGAGACTCTGCCGAAATTTTCAGTAAATTTTTGATGTTTTAAAAACCGCATAATTCGGCTTATGCTATTGAAATTACTTGCTTTAAGTTGTTTTTCCTGCACTCTACTATTTTCTTGGTTTGGATTTCTGGGTTTTCGGTTTACTTAGATTACGTACGCCTCGAGACGTTCGTAGTTTAAGTGCCGGTCATGTTCCGTACTTTCGGGTCGTGACAAAGTTGGTATCAGAGCGTTAGGTTTTAACCTTCGGAGCGTAGGATGACCCTTGGTTGATGGAATAGGTGACTAAAGTAGAGTGACGTACCGTGGGTATGTTCCGCGGCATATTCACGATACGCTACTCCACTTAAGAAGCCTTAGGATGTACATTTCTTTGTTCAGTATTATGTTCTTTCCGATCTAGTCTCATCGGTACCAGTTTGGTTTTGCTGCTACGGTTACGGCAGGGAGAGCTACGGCTAGAGTTGCGGTCAGCACAAGCTCGTCACGAACGAGGACTGACCAGGGCGAAATTCCGGCGACACGATTGCAGAGATGTGTCTTCTTACTGTGTTTCCGCGCCACGAACGTTTTGCGGATCGCCCTTATGAGGTTACTTGGAGGTGCTGGTCGACACTAGAGAATTGGGCCGATGATGGAGGCCAGCCAGATTTTGATGACAGTTGGTATGTTGCTTACTCCTGATGATTGAGGCACTGTTCAGCATGCAGACGAGCAAGCCAGTGGTTGCTGCGAGCGACGAGATATCGCCCCATATGTTGGAGCTATTGCGGGGCGAGTTGTACGAATAGATGATAGAAGGTCGCTAGTCACCCGATGATGAATGACTAGGATAGGTGGTTCGTTCGCTACCCCGATGCGAGGTCATCAGATAGATTGATTCCAGCTAGAGACGACTTCACGCGGAGACGTTGGGAGTCGACAGAGACGATCGAATGTCAGAAACCTATTTATCCAAGTTTAAAGTAGTCGGAAAGACATGCAAGCAATTCTATGGTCCCTCTAGAAGAATGAAACCCTAACTCGACTTAATGACCGTGTGAAAGCCCTTGAACCTTAGGGTTTGCGGCAGTTCTGCGGCGCCATTAGTGAGGCTTGGGTTTGCCCTTCTACGGCTGGACCACCGATGCTGTGGTATGTACTCGATATTATTAAACTGTGCCCAAGATGTTGAGCTCTTGGGGGATTATGAGGTTTTGACGACTCGATCGGATGGCTCGACTCAATTCGGATGCTAGGTGGTGAGATGCATTTCTTGGGAGACTCCCGATACGAGGATAGCCGTTGGAGCTCAGTCCATGCAGCCGCGACAAGACGAGTCCAAAGCAGACGACATTAGAGAAAAGTAGAGTAAGAGGTTCGCACCAGATCTAGATGAGATGGTGTTCCACTCCGCCGACATCAGAGAGGCGATGCGCATGCCGAGGCATGGTACTTGGAATTACCTTCCAGAAGGAGTCGCGATGAGTATGCAGTCGTTCCAGAGCAAGATGCAGATATAGGAAAGGACAACGACTTCCGGACAGTTGGCAGAGACGAGACATGGAAGAGACCGTGAGCAGGATTCCTTCCAGGACACTGCTGTAATGATACTTGCACCCAGGATCAGATGTGTCACGTACATTCAGAGAGCCAGAGGCCGACACCAGTGATATGCTGTCTTACGAGTGGTCGCGATGATTGACCAAGAGATGACCAGAGAAGTGCCAGAACGGAATCGTCCCCGTTAGCACACCTGACAGGGCCGATGAGCCGATGGACCGAAAGATTGGTAATTCACAGTGAAGACCTTGACCCAGGAGTGGTCATGGTTACGCACACCAGCAGGACAGAGTTCATGATCATCGACGAGACGTCCCACTAGTGACCACGACAGTTGGCCGAGATTCTTAGAGGATGCACTTGAGCGGTACTATTCCGCCATTATTGATTACGATGTTTTGGGTGATTTATTCGTATGATTTGATTTTGATGATTGAGGATTTACGACCTTTGCACAATGTTGCACTTGATATCGTTTTCGTGCTTTAGTTTCACATGTTTGTGATATTACGGTTTTAAACAGTTGAGTTGGTTTTGTGCGTATGCATGCACACGATTTCGTTCCTGCACTCGGTATAGTTTATATATACTTGCAGTGCAGTGATACGCCTTATGTGCACTTAGATGCACTGGACTTCGATTTCGATTATGATACTCGATATTTGTTTTGTGCACCTTGTGCACCTGATTGATTTTGCGCACGTTCGGCGCTTGATATTGGATTTCATGATTTCGTGCGCGATGGATGCACCTGATTTGGATTTTCGCGCATGTTGAGCGCATGTCTTGAGATGCGATTTTGGTGCACACCAGATGCACTAAATTGAGATTTTTCATGCATGTCAGATGCACCTGATTTTGCCGTCAGGCACACATGTTGCCTACGACAGATGTTTTGTGCACACCCGATGCACTTAGATGTTGTTCTGTGCGCATGTATGGCACATTCATGGATTTTAATTTCCGTGCGCACCAGACGCACGTAGTATTCATGTGCATATTTTGGGATTGATTTCTTATAGAGTAGTACGTTTTTATGATATTGCTATGTGTTTTCGTACTGAGCAGGACTAGTCAGAGGACAGTACCTGAATATATTTGGCATGCATTGATAGTTATTGAAGGGATTTCCAAAAAGCGAGCTATAGCCTCAGTATTTACCTACGTGTCTGATATGACACGAAATGTTTAAAACAAGGAGACCCTTCTAAATTGTTTCCAAAACGGCGGAACGTACATTTCAAACAAAGGTATATATGTATATAGTTATTTCCTTATGATAGACGTCCGCCACTGTGCAGTGTTATACGCGTGCACAGCGACTTAAAGAGATTTGGCATGCATTTCCTTCAGATACTTACATATATAGATTCGATATTTACATGTATAGTTTCGAGTTATATCATATTGGTTTTGATTTGGATTTGGCATTGATGTCTTCTCCATGACTCCGATGATTGCGGGATGCTTGACGGAGTTTTGATTTGAGTTATATGCTCATTTTTCATGCGCGTGCGCTGCGCAACGATTTGTTTTATGTAGTTACAATTTCGGAGCCCCGGCGACTTGATGGTTTTTCTTAGATGTTTTAGTATTTGGGGGAGTTGAATTTAAATTCGGGGACCGAATTTCTTTAAGGGGGGAAGATTGTAACGTTTTGAAAATCGTTTCGGTGAAATTTCGAAAAAATCGGTAAAATGAGGGGGTTTTCTGTAAAAAGTCAAAATACAAATATCTTATTATAAAAATTAAATATACATATTCTAGCTATGTAATTGCTATTTTTTGGTGTTTATTGAGCCGCTGGTGAAATTTCAAATTTTCTGAAAAAAAATATTATTTTATTATTATTTTAAGCCGTCACTAATACATTTAATTAGAGAAAATTACAAATTGGAATGAGTTGAAAAAAATTTTGTGCATCATAAAACATTAAATAAAAATTTGTCATGTGGTTTTTGGAACGAAATCAATTGCCAAAACGGTTTAGAAATTATTGAAGAAAAAAGGCTTTTTTTTAGCGTAAATGGATGTTTGGGGTATTGTATTTATCATTTTTCATCACCCCACACCCGTGCCCACACCCACACACCCCCACTTACTCCTCCCCTTAGCCAAATTCAGCAGCCCTCACTTTTCCCCCACTTGGTTTCCAAAGGAAAAAGGAAATGAAGAAAAGAATAGAAAATGGATAAAGTAGTTAGACTTTTGACTTTCTTTGACCTTGACTTTGTCCCCCACCATTTTCTCTACCTCCCTCTCTCTCCTCACTCCCAATTCTGGCCGAAATTCTCAGCCCCCCAACAGCAGCCCCTCCCTCCCTCTTCTCCTCTCATTTTCCATCAAAAAATTCACCCATTTCCATCAAAAATCAAAGCTAAAATGCAAATCAAAGCCCTACCCATTTTCTCTTATCTCTTTAAGCATGGATCTTGGTGCAAAGATTTCAATTTGGAGGTCTAGTTTCATGTTGATCTCATGATGGTTTTAAGGTATAAATCCTAACCTATTGTTCAATTGTTCGGTTAAATTCCTTAATGTATCTTATTAGGTGCTTAAATATGGTTTAATTGCAAGTTTGGAAATCTAAAGAGAAGAAGTTTGAATTGAAAAGTTAGGGTTTGTTGTGGAAATGAGTTGTGTTTGATTGTGCATGGTTTAGTGAAGTGGTTTAACATAATTAGTTTTGTAGAAAACTAATCTAGTTGTTAATTACAAGTTGTTACTTGAAAAATTGTGTTAATTTGCTAATTGCTTACTAGGTTTTAGAAATTTGTTAAATTCTTGGGATTAAAAATGTGATTAGGGTTTTCTTGGCTTCATTAACTTTATTAAGTGTGGTTTAATGCTTTGGATCATGCAAATCTAAGCTAGATTGTAGTTTGTGCATTTTTGCTTTGAAATTGTTAAAAAAGGGTATTTTTGTAAACTAGAATATTAGGATTTTTGGAATTTAATGAGATTAAATTCCGGAAATTGTTTATATGACTTATTTAAGATATTTAATAAGTATATTGGCCGCTACTTTCATTTAAACATCATGTTTTGTACAAAAACGGCGAATTGTGCTTGCTAGATTTTCGGAAAAACGACTTTTTAAGTGAAATTGGGGTTTTTAGGAATTTTAAGCTATTTTATATTATAATTAGTGCTTGTAATTGTGTAAATGAGTGTGATTGGATTTTTCTCGATGGTTTGACGTTTGTACATCGACATCGAGGGTTGGTTTTACTATTCTTGCATGCGTAGGCGATAGGTTTGGACCTATGCGTGATACGCGTGCCGATTTGATTTTCGTATGCCGTTTCGATCTCGAATTTAGTTTTAATGCGTTATGATATGTAGGTACCCCCACGGGGACTTCGAGACGACAAGCAAGCACGTGGCGACGTAGGCACCGACGAGCGAGGACCAGGTGAGTAGATTTATATCTACGGGGAGAAGTCGGGTGGATGGCGTATAGCACCCCCGCAGTTCGTGGTGATGTATACGAATACGTATACACACACATATATATATTCTGACTATAATTTGTTTGATATTATCGATGATATAGATATTTGGTGTTCTTGGATGATTTAGTGTCGCGAAACCCTAGAGTAGTGGTCGCACCACACATGCACACACACACCCATACTTGCATACTTTCTTCTTTCATTTGCGCTTATACGGGATTATATAGTTATGTGTTCACATGGGTATGGGACTATGTGTTCACATACGGATTGAGGATGATAGTACTTGGGATTTATGATGAGTCGGTGAGATTTGATTTGAGGCCGTGAGATCGGTGATATAGCAGGGTTTGTATCTTAGATACGACATGACGTTGTAGCGGGTCCTTGACGTGGTGTTTCACACACGTCCATGCGTACGTAGGCGGTATCAGTATGGTACTAGACATAGATCAGTACCCCGATCATGATATTTGATAAAGAGGATACCAGGTGAATAGTATGATGAATGTAATATTGACCCGTACCCAGATTGGGATGCCGTACGACGGATTTACGTACGAGCTATATTGATGATTGATCCGCACTCTTGACTTGGGATGCCTGATTATAGATATGGTATCGGATATGATATTATTGAGGCGAGATCACCGACTATACATATACAGGTATGTATATGTATCGACTCAGATGATAGGCGGTTTCCTTACCTGTAGTTCAGCTTGTAGTTCAGCCGTATAGTTTAGTGTAGTTGTTAGATTAGATTAGACTTCTTACCTATTTCAAAAACTAACGAATCGTGGGCATTTTTAAAGACAGCTCAAGGGAATCTACGGATATTTCAAAAACGACGTATCTTTTCATAAAAAACACCGTAGCCCCTATTTTCAAAATCCCATGATTCGTGTTATTTCAAAAGGCACCATTTGTAGGACTTATATTAGATTATTGCAGATTAGTTATCGTTGTGTCTAGTATTCAGCTCCCGCACACTATTGCTGTTCGCTCTGCCTCGCATATTTATTTTGCTGCATATTCCATTATTGATATCATGCTGTTAGGACACCAGCACCATTACCGATGATGCGTATGTACCACGTACACCTACTTGCCGGCTCACACACATCTTCATCGGTAATTGCCATGTCACGTACACTTTAGAGAATATAATTGCTTGACTTAGATTGTTAGCTAGTAGTGTTGACATGATATTAGTGTACTTCCCTTATATGCCATATTAGACATTGTAGTTATTACCTACCACTTCATGCATACTGTTATTCAGTTGTTCATGCCTAGTTCATTATCATTGACATATGCACTTGTGATGATTTCTTGAGATTTATGATATTTCTGGATTTCGGGGAAAGCCGCAAAATTTACAACTTATGATCTTTTAAAATATAAAATGTTGTGGTTTTCTAGTGATGTAAAGTGTCGTCCACCATGAGTTTGCTGTGGTTTTGGAGATCCGTGTCGAGGAGTGGAGGAACCGTCACGGGTACATGGTGGGCCCGGTATGGTACCCCGGGGCAAGAGGAATGTGGTGTTGACGTTGAGCCTGGCTGGGGAGCACTACCTACCGGTGATATTAGCCGACGCGTCGGATATCCGGAGGATACCGTCGTGGTCTTGAGATGGATGGTAGGGGCCGGTCTGGACTGACGGCGCCCTAGATATTGAGATTGAGACATTGATATTTCGAGACAGTGAGATTTATGTTTTGTGTCGATGCTAGACACTGTTGACACTGATTTTAATTATGATACCTCAGTTTAAAATATGAAGGAAATCTCACTAATTTATGAAAACAGTTTCTTCATTTACATGTATTCTGTTTTCATGCATTCATACCTCATTCATATGATATATTGCTACCCGAGGCACTGACACGGGCACACGAGTTTACACTCGGGTTAGATATTTACCCTAGCCATTGTTATAGGCTGCATGTTATTTATATTTGAGGATATATTATGATCATTGACCTAGGATTGCGTTATTTATGCGATTTCTGTGCGTAGATGTTTTTCTATTCACGAGTTGGCAACTCACCCCCGTTGTGCCCCAGTTTCTTGCAGGTTGCCGTACAGGTTCATTACGGCTTTACGGGCATAGTTTCATTCGGGTGATTTGCTAGTAGGTGGGTTTACTTGTATCATACCCCCATTATTTATCTTGTATATCATTATTCTGTTGTATCTAGAATTCCATCAACCAAACATGTATTTTTTTGAGATAGAGACCAGTGTTGGTTATTCTTT
Source organism: Agapanthus africanus (assembly GCA_030015575.1). Lineage (NCBI taxonomy): Eukaryota > Viridiplantae > Streptophyta > Magnoliopsida > Asparagales > Amaryllidaceae > Agapanthus > Agapanthus africanus. Next base: position 722,226,803 of record CM057337.1, read on the forward strand.
CGACCTTAGAGTCGCTCGTTATTTTTCTGGTGGTTTTGAGTTTCCTTTTGAGTTTTGATCCTCGCCGTTGGCGTTGTATATTATATTGTTTGTGTGGTTATGACCGTCGATTGACGAAGAGCTAGCTCCCGCTTGGGGATGCCCTTTTCTTGATTTCGTATACTATTCATGTTGTATCCCGTTTGGGGGCCAGTATTTACAAAGGAGACTCTGCCGAAATTTTCAGTAAATTTTTGATGTTTTAAAAACCGCATAATTCGGCTTATGCTATTGAAATTACTTGCTTTAAGTTGTTTTTCCTGCACTCTACTATTTTCTTGGTTTGGATTTCTGGGTTTTCGGTTTACTTAGATTACGTACGCCTCGAGACGTTCGTAGTTTAAGTGCCGGTCATGTTTCGTACTTTCGGGTCGTGACACCTTTTCTCAGCGTTTATTTACGCTTCATTTTTAACCATCACGTGTCAACACGTAACCATTGGTCACGTGTGAGCACGTGATACCTCATTGAGGTATTTCCTTCAGCCGTTTATTTTTATTTCTTGACAGACTTTAATTCTGTACAGACGTCACGTGTCAACACGTAACCTTTGGTCACGTGTGAACACGTGATACCTCGTTGAGGTAACTTCTGATTTTAATCAGGGAACAGACCCTTCTCACATGATTCAGCACCCGCGATCTTTCGTTCACCGAGCAGCCAGTAGTGATATTGGACCGGCAGGTAAAGAAACATCGATCGAAGGTCTTGCTATCTGTGAAGGTGCTTCGGCGCAGCCCGAATGGTGAAGAGATCACTTGGGAGGCCGAGGGCGAGATGCGGAAGAAGTTCTCTCATCTTTTTGATGATACGCGTAGCTATATTTTAAATTCGGGGACGAATTTCTTTAAGGGGGGAAGATTGTAACACCTTAGAATGCGTTTAGTGGTTAATTAAGTGAAAATATGGTTTTTAGTAAAAAGTTTACCAAAACGGTTTTCAAATATTTAATAAAAATTAATGAATATTTTATTAGAATTTAATTGGGCTTGCACACACATGTGCATGTTAAATTAGGGCTAAATTGGGGTTAAACCATGCTTAGCAGTCATGGTGCTTTAACCATTTCTTTATATAAATTAGGTATTTAAATTATATGTTTTTATTCAAAAAAAAAATACTTTTAATTTTCCTTTTGGGGTTTACTTTGAGAAGGAGGTAGAGAGAGAGAGGAGACAAAGCATGCTTAGTATTAAATGAGGAGAGAGAATGTGCCATGTTTTGTCCCCTAACCCCCTCTCACTCTCTCTATTCCTTTTCAAATCCTTTTCTTTCCCTCATTATTTTTTTGTTCATCTCTCCCCCCTTTGGCTAAACACTTCTGCCCCCCTTCATCAACCTCACCCCAAATCTCCAAGATCCCCACTACCCCTCATCAAAACTTACCATTTCTTTCACAAAAATTGATCCTACACCCCAAGTTAACCCATGGAGCTCGGAAAGCTTGGATTTTTGGAGCAACTTGTTTAGGTATAACTCCATAACTGATAATTAGTTAGTTATGGTGTAGTATTACATTGTAGTTCTGTTCTTGAGCCTTAAAGTTTCAGTTTTTGCTCGAACATCGTATTTTGGTGTCATGTTTGATACTTGTAACCTGCTGTTACCTCATGAGTTACTAGTAAACCCAAACAATGTAGAAGTATAGACCTAGTTACCCTGAGTGTTCACCTGGAGTTCGGGCCCAACCTGGACGGTTTTAGCCGGCGACGCGGGGCCCATTTCTGGCGAGATCGGCTTTAGTAGGGAGTTTGGGGTTGTAACTTGGTGGGTTTCTGTCTGCAGTGATTTTAAGCTATTGGGTATTGTTTGGGTTTTGTGTTTCTACTGTGGGCAAAATCTGGGATTGTTTAGCTAATTTTAATGTTTTGAGGGTGTTGTGATGATTTGGTGGTTTAGGTGGAAATTCTGTTAAATTAGGGTTTTTATGGTTAGATTAGATAGATTATGTACTGTTGGTATCACTTAATTCAAATAATTTCACCTGACTTCATAAAAATACCTACCGTTGCAAATTAGTGTTTTAAAACGTTTTTAAAACTAAAATTTAGGATACATAGAATCTGCTATATCTATGATGTTATTCTTGTTTTGCAAACATATACAGAATGATGTGCAGGCTTTTTAGATTACTGTGTAGGATTTTGAGCCTGTCTCCCTACCCAAAATCCGACGAGGACCCTCCTAAATCCGAGCTCGCCGGCCTCCTAAAGGAATTGGGGGTTGGTGCTGTGTAGGGGGGTGTCTGTGTGTGTTGTCTGTGTTTGGTATTGTTTATTTTCTTAGTTGTGTTCCAGGTAAGAACCTGGGACCTTTTACCCTTAATTAGTGTTTTGTGACTTATGTGACTCGTACATTATGTGAGTAGATTTAATATCTACGGGGAAATCGTCCGTATGGCGTTATGCGTCAGGACTTGATAGGGTGTTGTAGTCGCATGTATGTATATCTATATATATATATATATATATATATATATACACACACACACACATGCGACTATTGCATACCCCTCTCTTGTTGCATATGGACATAGTAGTTACGAGACACTCGCACTATAGAATTGCTATGAATCATACATCATTTAGATTATCTCATCATTGATGATTAGACATGATTTTGTTCCTTTGTGTATATTCATATCTACATACATACACATTCGTATATCCATATCGGCGCACATTGCTTATTGTATACTTATACTTGCGCACATACACATTTGCATATCCATATTGGCATATTGCATATTGTACACTTATACTTGCGTACATACACATTTGTGTATCCATATTGGCGCACATTGCATATTGTACACTTATACTTGCGCACATACACATTTGTATATCCATATTGGCGCACATTGCTTATTGTACACTTATACTTGCGCACATACACATTGTATACCCATATTGGCGCACATTGCATATTGTACACTTATACTTGCTCACATATACATTTGTATATCCATATTGGCGCACATTGCATATTGTACACTTATACTTGCGCACATACACATTTGTATATCCATATTGGTGCACATTGCTTATTGTACACTTATACTTGCGCATATACCACTTGTACATCCATATTGGTACACACACATATTGTACACTCATACATGCGTATATACAACCTGTGCATCCATATCTATATACATACTTATTGCACATACATAGATGATGCTGGCTTCGATTTTGGAGAATTGGGGACCGCATGAGATATTTTCAAAACTGGATCCATTTAAAAGAGCAATTTTTCCCTTAATATGTCATATCACTGTTCCATGTTGCATGATATTCGGATATACTTACATTTTTTTATCATATGCAGTATAAATCATGCTCTATGATTTTACGCATTGCGATATGCTGTTTTCATGAGATTGCTGGATTTGAGAACCGTGGCTATTTCAAAAGAAAGCATGCACTATTTTAAAACCCCGGTTTCTCTTGATATGATATTTCAGTACGTCCACCATGCATATTCTCGGTTCTGAGATGTGTGACATGTGAAACCCGAGTCGAGGAGCTGGATGAGGCCGATTGCGGGTACATGGTGGACCCGGTATGGTACCCGAGGCGAGAACGGATTGTTGTGCTATAGACGATGAGCCTGGCAGAGGGACTACTACTTACCGGTGATTGGTTGGACCTGGAGGTTATCCGGAGGATACTGACCAGAGTCGAGAGATGGATACGAGCTGACCCGTACTGCCGGGGTCGAGGGCCGATTCCGCAGACGGAGCCCGTAGGCCGATCCGGACTGACGGAGCCCGATATATGAGGATTTGCGTGTCGATGCTGGACACGAGTATTTCATGATGTTTTCGGGTGCGGATGTTGGGCACCCCGTTTCTATGAGATTTACAGGATTGAGGGCCGGACAGAGTGACGGCGCCTGAGTTATCAGGATTTTGGGGTTTATTTTATAAACACCGAGGTTTTCCACGATGATGATTCATGTAGATGATATTTCATCCCATGCTCAGCATTCATTGTTATGCATTGCATCATGTAGTCGTAGTACCTGATAGAGTACTTTGCATGATTACTGCGTACCCTGTTCACCATATAGATGTGTTCCCTTCCGAAAACGCGGAGACGCGACCGCGTAGGTCCATCTTGCCTGAGTTTCGGAGCAGATGCTAATTGGTGCTATCCGTCCACCTCTCCGAAGATGCCAAGTTGATTTATGGCACCATGTATCGAAGGTTTAAACGGATGCGGCCAATGTAGCAGACTTCGTCAGATTCCCCCTCATTTAAGGGGTTTTTGATTGTGGGGACGCTCGTCCCTGCAGGCGCAAGCCCCTGCAGTTAATTACGCTACTGCATCGCGGTAACAACTTTCTCCTTCTCCAGATGGTCACTTCGTGTCGTGTGCATTTGTTTTGTTTTTGGTTGCCCGTGGATTGTATACGGAGACTAATTTATGTTGTCGCCCGTAGGGCGTGGATTAGTCCAAATCCGTATCTTCTTAGATTTGGGTTTGGGGGTTGGGTTTAAGGATACGTTAGTCTTGTTTGGGACTAAGATCAACTTAAACATATGTTAAGGATACGTTAGTCTAATTTTAGACTAAGATTAACTTAACGGGATCGTTTAGATCCAACAAAAGAGCATTTGGACTCTATTGTTTAGTTTAGGGACATTGCGGTCGATTACCAGTTTAAGGACATGATGGTCCATTGTTAGTTTAAGAACATCTCGGTCCAAGGTTAAGGACATCATAGTCCGTGAGTTTAAAGACATCACAGTCAAGGTTAAGGACATCATAGTCCGTGAGTTTAAAGACCTCACAGTCAAGGGTAAGGATATCGTAGTCCGTGAGTTTAAAGACCTCACAGTCAAGGTTAAGGACATCATAGTCCGTGAGTTTAAAAACCTCACAGTCAAGGTTAAAGACATCATAGTCCGTGGGTTTTAAAGGACCCCACAGTTCGTAGAATGTTTGGTTGTCGGGACCCGTCACCTCTCTGAAGACGTTGAAAGATTACAACGACAAATATCAGAGGAGTAAAGAAATGTACCCTCGAACCGGCGTGAGTTGGTTGAAAGATCTGCAGTCCAATTTGGGGCTATGATCTGTTAAAATATTTATGAGCAGATGGGCTCAATTAATATAAGTTGAGGACTTATGGCCAATCTTGGGCTAAATCCAATGAATGTTTAACATTTTTATTCCGGGCTGTTGAGCCTTTATTTAGGCTTGGCCCTTTTAACAATGCTGAGCATTATATCTTGACAATTTTTTTTTTTGTTTTGTATTGAATGCAGAGCATTCATCAGAGCTCTGGCTTATTAAAGAACAATTTATATTCTGTCAGCGCAATACATGGCGCGCCAGGCGCTTTGTGCCAGTCAAAAAGCGCAGTGCGCTTCTTCCGAGTAGCGCACATGTAAGGGGCACGTGTCGCACTCAGCGCTAGGCGCTAGATGATGAGCGCATGATGCCAGTTTATGAGCGTTGAGCGCTAATCCATGAGTGCATTGCGCTTTCAGTTCAGTGGCGCACACATGAGTGACACATGGTGCGCTTGGCGCTGAGCGCCAGCCCATGAGCGCAGTGCACTATTTCAGAAGCGCAAAGCGCAAGTTGTTAATTGGCGCATACGTGGTTGACACGTGGCGCATTTGGCGCTGAGCGCCAGTCCAAAGAGCGCAGAAGCGCAGTTCAAGAGCGCAAAGCGCATCTGATCAATTTTATGATATGGGAAACAAATTTATGTTCTTTAAAAGAGATTTTGTCTCAAGATCTAAGAACAACAGTTCTTATTTTTGCAGGAGATATTTCCAATCTCTTATGTTGATGAAAGCCTTTGCCTTTATAGATTCATGATCTGTGAGAATAATTATGTTCTTCTTTTATTTTATGATGAGATCTTTTTATCACTTTTGTGAAAGACTTTTTGTCTAGTAGATCTATGATCTTTTTAAAGAAATGAATTTTTCTTTCTTAATCATGAGATGATTTCATCTCTGTGTTCATCATTCTTCATTCTCACCTTGAAGAAAAATCTTCTTGCAAGAGCTTGCTCTTTATCTTTGAGTTTCTCAAAGTTTATGGGGGGGGTTCTATATAAGACTTGAAGTCTTGGGGCCTTTATATAGGGCAAGCTGATTTGTTGAATCAGTTAAAGAGATCTTTCTCTGATTGATTTGGGGATGTTTCCCACCATTGGATCTTTGATCCTAGGGCTTCGGTTTTACAGAAGTCAATTTTCTTGTTTTTAACAAGATTGGAAAATCTTTCCATAACAGAATTTAATTTCGATTAATTAATGATTTATCATCATTATTATTAGATCTTTTGATCTAACGGTGGGGAGTTTTTTAATTCCAGGGCTAGCGCACCCGTGCTTTGCACGTGGTGCGCTGCTTAAAACGCAGCGCTCTTAGCGCAAGCGCACCCTGCGCTAGCGCACCCGTGTTTGACACGTGGCGCGCAGCGCGCCTAGCTGTAACACCCTAGTTCATTTATATCATATTCTATTTGATTATTTTCTTTATCTTGTGGCTAATTCTTAGTTTTATTTGTTTTGGGTGCGGATAGTGTTTTAGTATCTATGGTTAGTATTCGACCCGACCCGCATGCTTGAAACCCATCATGGTTCAAGATTACGTCATATATTTACTAGTACAGAGGATTCGTGTACATTTAGGTTCTATATACATGTATAATATATTTTAGTATCCGCATATCTTTTAATAATATAAATTAGAACTAAATAATATATTTTAATATCTAGCATGGCATGTTATCATACCCCATATCTTATTTTGCTTTTATTTTTTTACGCTTAAATCTCAAGATATCTAATATCAAATATGTACTAAATCTAGATATATTTTTAGAATTCTTTTAAATCTTAAATTAGGATTATGAGTTATTTAAAATATATTCTTGCATTATGGTTGAGAAGTTCACATATGTGAATTATTCTACAAAATATATTTTTTGATGAGATTTTGGTGGAGATTGGTTGTAGTTTGATATTATCTATATACATTAAAACTAATATATATTTATAACCTAATTTAAACTATACTATATATATTAAACACAAAACTTCTCTCTCTACATAACATATATCTGCCTCATCAATTTATATATCCTCCTTCTTCGTTCTTCAACCCCATACACATTCTTGCCGACGCAACTCCATCCGCATTCTAGAACCTTAACCGAGCCATCAAAACTTGATGTTGATTTGTATAGCGTCATGTTGCTTCCGTTCATCGCGTTTGTTTCGAGGCAAGTTTACAACTTGCTACATGCTATACTTTATGTAATTTATTTATATATTTCCGTATCATCATCATCATCATCATACAGCTATATCTAAATAATTTATACACCGTAGTTATTTAACGTTAATCGGTTTTATAATATAAAATGTATGAAAGTTTACAACTTACGACATGCTATAATTATATCTATAAATATATATATTGTCGTAATATTTCTTATTTTATCTTTAATTAGTTTATAATCTACATTTTTTAATGTTATACAAAATATAGTTTGAAAATATTATAGTTTACACATGAAACGTCGTTGCAAAGCGGATACGACAAATCTGAAATTTACTGTATACCTTACATTATAAAATTCATTATAAATCATAGAAAAATCATTAGTATATGTTCTTTAGTTCATTACGAAGATAACTCAGAATACTATAACTCTATGAAATATTTACTTGCAAAATAAATTGTTTAAATAACGTAAAATGCAAATGAAAATATCTCTAAACTGCTGTGCAGGGAAATTCCAGTAACAAACTTTCAACTTCGAATGTTCACAGATTTTTGTAGGAACAACCTGAGATACTTCAACTTATAAAAATGAAAACTTTATTGAATTATCTTTGTTCTGGTATAATACACGTCCCTTTTGGAGAACGCTTGTTATTTTTAAGCTAATTTTACAAATCAGGGTGACGCTGAATTTCTGAACGGAACTTTCTTGTGCATGGTTAATCAATACCACTTTTATAGTTATTAATTGGTTTGAATATGTTATCCATGTTAATATTATTATATCAATATCTATTTAATAAATAATAGTGCTTGTGTTTTAATATTCAGCAAATTTTACCGATTTATAGTTTTATAGTATCCGTCTGTATCCGTACGGTTTATTACATATCTAGTTGTACGCCGAGACCATATTATTTCATGTTACTGTTGTATTAGTGCGCCATGCTTGATAATGTGCTTCATACGTAGGTATGGAGTTGTAGATGTGATCCCTGATAGACATTATGCATCCGTACTTTTACCGTGCTTCGATACTTGTTACAGTTTACTTTTGAGCATCCGTGTGATACATATGTACTACCTGACATGACCTGATACACCACTGCTTGACTTGATTCCTGATCTTGTTACTAATGCCAACATCCCTGACTTGTTTTCCCGACAGACACATCCTGTTGTCTATTCAGACAAAACCTGTACATACTTGATCCTATGTTGGCATTAGTTTCATATTTATCAATACCTGAATTGAACATATAACTTGGGGGTAAGGGGAAATCAATGATGAAACCAGACTTGTAACTCGATAGTTCGATGCTTATACTGATCAGTTTTACGGGCTAAACCAGCCCCGGGATGATGCTGCTGATATCATTCGTCTGTACATATTACCTGTTTACTGCCTAGCGACATGTCTCGGATTCAGCCCGAGAGTCTTGACCGTGGTCCCGGGCATGCACGGGATACTATTGAGATATATCGACGATTCCATTAAATTGATTTCACAGACTTGAGAGTAAATAACCCAGTAATATAGTTTAGATTGCTTATCGCACTTTACATACACATACACACCTCAATGTCATATTCATGCTGTTGACTTATATTCATGCCTGCATATCTTGTTACATCTTAGTTATTACTATTGTTTGATATTATGATGCACTGACGTCTGGGTTTTGCATGGCCCAGATCCTCAATCTCTTTTACAGGATGACCAGAAGCATTTCACCCGACAGGCGGAACAGTGAAGCGCATGTTAGTGTTTAGTTTAGTTTAGTTTTCTTTCCATACTTTTATTTCTTGATGTGAGCCCGTATTTTGGGACGTATTTCCATATGTTATTGTTTATTGGATTTTATTGCTTCCGCATATATATTTCTTGACTCGTTTATTCTAGCAGATGGACATGTTTTAGATAGTAGTATATATTTCTTGTTCTTGATATCTTATGGACAGCCGTAATGTGACTGTGGAGGGATGTTTCCTAACCACATGTAACATGGTTGGCTCTGTCACGTGCCGATCTTAGTGCACTCTGGGAAGCGGGGATTGATAGGATTTGTTTGGTATCAGAGCCATAGGATTTAGATTAATCGGATTTGATTCTTTTGTAGTTAGGTATTGGACCCAATGCACGAATCAGAAAACCCGTAATTAGGAACATGTCCTGCCACATTATTGTCATGATTCTTGAATCTTATCTTTCTCCTGACCCTTTATCTTGACGAGATGGATGACTTTGCATCTCGGCTTGAAATCCTTTTGGTTCTATTGTTTCTCCCTTCCTATTCCTTCGATTCTAATACTAGGATTTGGGCGACTTGAATGGAGTTATGTGATTGTACCCATGAACTGCAACATGGTTACAATGCGGTACTCTATTTAAGTAACTTGGAGTTCTAGTCTTGATTCATTTCCTTGATTTATGGTCGTGATATCACCTTGCTTCTCTCAGTGTCATTGCTTACCAGTTCATGTTTTATCGCACGCTTGAATCCTGTTTACCGTGCTTATCTTCTTCAGTGTTTGGCTTCAGGTGAAGTCATTTCGGGTATCCTACTTGTTCATGTTTTCTTGCATTAGCATTATTCGATTCAGGTGCATCCCACTGTTTTATGTCATCCAAGTTTATTACTACACATTTGATTTATTGCACGACCCTGTCTTGTTGTTGGGACATACACACTGGGAATGGAAAGATCATATCTGGTAGCAAGTGCAAGGATTGTTCTGTTGTTATTTGCGGACGAGAGTTATTCATGGATTTCTTGGTGATCGATACTGGCAGTTATGATGTTGTCTTGGGAATGGATTTTCTCGGTACTTTCCATGTTCACATTGATTGTAGGGCAAAGAAAGTGATTTTCCAGATTCCCAAACATCCGGAGTTTATTTTTGCTGGAGGTAACAGTTCTGTCGGGCCAGTCGAGTTTAGGGCTAGGCCGACAAGCACCGTTCTTTCGTCGATGGAAGTTAATAAGAAGGAAGCGCCAGCTGTAGTTCGAGAGTTCATGGATGTATTCGAAGACATTTCGGGTTTACCGCCAAAACGAGATATGGAGTTCGCGATCGATCTTGTTCCTGGTGCAGCGCCGATTTCAAGGCGTATTATCCGATGGCACCAGTGGAGTTGGATGAAGTAAAGAAGCAGGTTACCGAATTGCTAGAGAAGAGTTGGATTCGCAGCAGCAATTCACCTTGGGGAGATCCAGTTCTTTGAGTCAAGAAGAAAGATGGCACAAGAAGAATGTGCATCGATTATCGAGAATTAAACCGGGTGACTATTAAGAACAAGTATCCGATCCCTCGCATTGGCGAATTGTTCGAGCAACTTAGTGGCGCGAGGGTATTCTCGAAGCTGGATTTGCGATCCGGATATCATCAAGTTTGAGTTAAATTAGAGGATATTTGCAAGACTACGTTCCGAACTCGATATGGACATTACGAGTATTTAGTGATGCCATTCGGAGTCATGAATGCACCAGCGATATTTATGAACTTGATGAACTGAATCTTTTCTCCGTTCTTGGACCAGTTTATAGTAGTGTTCATCGATGATATTCTGGTCTACTCGAGGAGCCTAGAAGAGCATGCAGAACACTTTAGGATCGCACTGCAGACATTGAGGCATGAAAGATTGTATGCAAAGATGAGCAAGTGCGAGTTTTGGCTTGAAGAAGTGAAGTTTTTGGGGCATGTCTGTAACAACCGAGTTCTGTTATACCAATTTCTATTACCGTATGTGTGGTTTGTAGTGTTTAATTCTTTTACTTGGTGGATGTGTGGTAGATTCTTTATGTTCGACTGCTTGCGTGAGCTTGTTGTTTCTTAATTATGGAATACCCTAACCTTACACTTTTGCATATAACAATTTAATTCATTTAAAATAATTTAAAATATTCTTGTCATGGCCTGCTTGATACCCCTAACCCTGTGGTAGCGTCCTTGCATCGTGTTCTTATTCCGTTCAGTGAAACGGACGTGTTTGGACGACTATGCGCACGTACGTGCGTCCGTTCTTGGGGGTATGCTTTTTCATTACAAAATCCTTCATTTCAAATTTTGGAACCTGCTAATATTTTTCATATTTCAAATTCAAATTCAAATTTTTGGACCCGACCCGGGCGTAATTCTGAAATATTTTGTATTTCCGCCAAATCCTATTTAATTTTGAATTTCTTAAATCATTTAGAAAATATTTTTTTAACTCACAGTATATTTCTTTCGACTAATAAACCTATTATTTAAAGAAGGTAAATCTTTTATATTTTTTCCCCAAAACAATTTTCCTAAACTCCCGAGCCAATCAGAACTCCCCATTTCCTCAGCGTGGGCCCCACGAACACAGCCCTCCCTCTCTCTCTCCCTTCGCTGCCCATCTCTCTCCCTTTCTCCTTCTCTTTCTCTCTCATTCTCCTTTCTCTCACCTCCACTAAAGGCCAAATTTATCTCTCCTTACTGTTACTCTCTCTCTCTCTCACTCCTCTCGCGAGAATCTCTCTCTCTCTCACTCCTCTCGCACAAATCTCTCTCTCTCTCCCCCATAATATATTTTCCCTGCATCATTCTTTTTCTCAAGAACCCATTCCCAGTTAACCCTAGCCGCCGTCGCCCCTCTCGCCGTCGCCCTAGCGCCGACGACGCCCGTGCAAACCTCGTCGCCTCCTCACCTTCGTCACCTCGTCGCCTCTACTCCCTTCTTCCCGACCACCCTGCACTTGCACCATACAGCCCGCGCACCCCCTGCACACTTTGCATCGCCGGAACTTTCACCGTCGGTGACCTCGTCCCCGTGTCCCTGGCCTTCGTGCACACCCCAATCGTGCACCGGAGCTCCGTCGACGTCGTCGATCCTCACGACCCCTCCACAGACCGTTGTGAGCTTCCTCTACTCAATCCTCCTTCTCTTCTTCTCTCTTTTCTTTCATACATCTCTTTGCTAGGTTTGATGTTTACTGTTTTTCTGGTTCGCCGGAATCCGACCGTGCCGGCGACGTTTCCCGTCGACCCAGCGAGGACCTCTGACCCGTGTGACTCCATTATTCGTCGTTTGGGCTCTTTCCGTGTACCGTGCGCGCGTCGCGACTTTTCCCCGCCGACGCGTAACGTTCCGTTTTCCGTATCGCGACCCGTCAAGGCAAGTAAAACTTGCTACATGCTAATTAATATATTATATATACATTTGATGGCACTTTAAACCCGTAGTTTAACTTTAGTACCATGATTTCCCTTTTACATGTTCGATGTTGCGTTATGTCATTTTAGTTTCCAGACTTGAAACCTACCGTTTGCTTTTACTTTATTAAACCAGATAACCACAATCATATGTTTTAATCACATTTTAACTATTGACATAGCCTATGATATTTTTTTCTATAGTTTTACTCCATCGGACACTCGTGTGCATGTTAACCTGTTTTAGCTGTGATTTCATCCATTGAACATATTTATAAATCATTGCATCCCTAAATTTCTTAATACTTGTTAATATGATTTAACGGCCATAATTATCATACTGTATTCATATAATGTTGACATCATCTCTGAAACACAAACTGATAACCGTACAGCTAAGTAGTTTAATCTGCGCATATTGCTTAACCTATTATATGTGCCAATTTATTGTGTTGTTGATACCCATGCTTGTTTATTTATAACCATGATTATGGTAGTCGATTATGAGCACCCACATGATATCTTTTACACCCTGACATGACTTGCAACACACATATTACTTGACCCGACATGGTACCGTACACTACTTAACTTGACCTGATGTACCATGGCTTGACCTGTTACCTGATCTTGTGTCTAATGCCAACAAACCTGACATGTAGTCCTTACGGACCGTTCCTGTTGTCTATCCAGACAAACCTGTACCTACCTGCTCCTGCGTTGGCATTAGTTCTTGATTACTAAAATACCTGACTCGAACACTTATAACTTGGGGGTATGGGGAAATCAATGATGAAACCTGACTTGTAACTCGACAGTTCGATACCTGTTCTGATCAGTCTTACGGGCTAGGCCAGCCCCGGAGTGATGATGCTGACATCACTCATCTGTACATGCTACCTTTTACTGCCTAGCGGCACGTCTCAGATTCAGCCCGAGAATCTTGACCGTGGTCCCGGGCACGCACGGGATACTATTGAGTTACATCGATGATTCATCAAATTGATTTTAAAGACTTGAGAGTAGATAACCCAATAGACTAGTTTAGTTTACTCACTGCACATTACCCTTCACAGCCCTGATTTATATTGTTGTTACACCTGCTTTACCATTCATGATTATATTTGCATTGCTTGTTACCCTATTTATATTTTATTGCTTGATGACATGACGCGCTGACGTCTGGATTTTGCATGGCCCGGATTCCGTACCTTTGCTGCAGTCCGAGCAGGAGTACTTCAGCAAGCAGGCTGAGCAGTGAGGATTCAGTAGTAGTTAGTTCTTTTACTTTTCTGCATTTTATTCGTGATGTGAGCCCGCACTATGGGACATACTTTCCAGTTATTTTGTATTGGATCTTTTGCTTCCGCATTTTTATTACTCTTGACTCATTTTATCTTGGCTTATGGACATGTATTAGATAGTTATATTTTGTTCTTGATATCTCTACAGCCGTAATGTGACTGTGGATGGATACTTCCTACCCACAGGTAGCATGGTTGGCTATGTCACGTGCCCATCTTAGCGTACTCTGGGAAGCGGGGCGTGATAATGTCGTATCCGGAGATGGAATTACCGTTGGTCCCGAGAAGATTGCAGCAGTTCAAGATTAACTGATTTTAAAAAGTGTAGCGGAGATCAGAAGTTCTCTTGAACCTGCTGGATATTACAGAACGTTCGTGGAGAATTTTGCTCGTTTAACTGAGCCTTTGACCAAGCTTATGCGAAAGGAGGTACCGTTTATATGGACGGATATATGTGCGTTAGTTTTTGAGGTGTTGAAGCAAAGATTGATAACTGCTCCTATTTTGACCGTACCATACGGTTCCGGAGGATTGGCGATTCACAACGACGCATCTGGGAAAGATTTGGGATGTGTTTTGATGCAACATGGGAAGGTTATAGCCTACGCATCGAGACAGTTGAAGACCCTTGAGAAGAATTACCCAACTCATGATCTGGAGCTTGCAGCAGTGATTTTTGCTTTGAAGATTTGGAGACACTACTTATTGGGCGAAAGGGTCGAAGTATTCACCTATCACAAAAGCTTAAAGTACGTGTTCACGCAGAAAGAGCTCAATATGAGGCAGCGTAGATGGTTGGAGCTGATGGCTGACTATGATCTTGATCTTAAGTACCATCCGGGGAAAGTTAATGTAGTGCCGGATGCGCTTAGTCGGTTGCCAGCAATTCGGATGTTGACTGCACAGAAAGAGCTTATCGAAGATTTTCGGAGATTCGAGTTGGAGATCGTGCTACCGCATTCTTCGGGACAGTTGATGTAGCTTCAAGTACAGTCGTCATTGATCGATAATATTAAAGCAGCGTAGTCACATGATCCAAGATTGCAGAAGTTTCAAGAACAGGTTGAAGCGGGACTTCGAACAGACTTGTTGATTCATGAAGATGGTTCGTTGCGATAAAGTAGCAATTTGTGTGTGCCAAAAGGAGACATTCGCGAAGATGTTATGAATGGGGTACACAGTTCTTCATATTCCGTACATCCAGGAGGCACAAAGATGTATCGTGATCTACGATAGCATTTATGGTGGGAAGGCGTGAAAAGGGAGATTGCCCGCTTTGTAGCGAAGTGCTTGGTGTGTCAACAAGTTAAGGCTGAACATCAAAGGGTAGCTGGTTTATTGCAACCACTTCCGATTCCTCAGTGGAAGTGGGAATATATAACCATGGATTTCATGACAGCTTTACCGCAGAGTTCAAAGGGCAACAATGCAGTTTGGGTGATTGTTGATCGATTGACCAAGGCAGCTCATTTCATTCCGTTTCGAGTGGGTCAGTCGACGGAAGCATTAGCAGAACAGTACATGCAGGAGATTGTGAAATTGCATGGAGTACCTGTAAGCATCATTTCCGATAGTTATACCCGATTCTTATCACACTTCTGGAGGAGTTTACAGGAAAGTTTGGGGATGCGATTGAAATTTAGCACTGCTTATCATCCTCAGACAGATGGCCAGTCGGAGAGAACGATCAAAACTCTTGAAGACATGTTGAGAGCTTGCATGTTAGACTTCAAAGGCTCGTGGGAGGATCATTTACATTTGGTGGAGTTTTCTTACAATAACAGCTTTCAGGCGACTATTCAGATGGCTCCATTCGAAGCATTGTATGATCGCAAGTGTCGCTCACCCATTTGTTGGGACGATGTTGGAGAACGAAGATTGTTGGGACCGGATCTTGTCGAACAAACAGTAGAGAAAGTTAATACTATCTGGAATCACATGAAGGCAGCACAGGATCGGTAGAAGAGTTGGGCAGATATATCGAGAAGACCTCTAGAGTTCGCTGTTGGTGATCTTGTATTCTTGAAGATATCACCGACTAGATGAGTGATTCGTTTTGGGACTCGAGACAAGCTTAGTCTTCGATTCGTGGGGCCTTTCGATATTATTGAGCGTGTTGGAGAAGTGGCTTATCGATTGGCTTTACCACCATCTTTGGCGAGTGTTCATGACGTGTTTCATGTATCTCAACTCCGTAAGTATGTTCGAGATGAAACACACGTGCTAGATCATTCGGAGCTGACTATAAGGGAGGATTTGACCTATGAAGAACGACCGATGTCGATTGTTGATCGAAGAGAAAAGGTCCTCAAGAACAAGGTTATCCCGCTTGTACTTGTTTCATGGGGGAATCGCCCGCACGGAGAATCGACTTGGAAACGAGAATACGGGATTCGACAGAAGTTTTCACACCTCTTTTCTTAGATTCATGTTTTCTTGTCTTTTCTCTTTCTGGGAATTTCGAGGATGAAATTCTTTTGTAGTTGGGTATAATGTAACACCCTAGTTCATTTATATCATATTCTATTTGATTATTTTCTTTATCTTGTGGCTAATTCTTGGTTTTATTTGTTTTGGGTGCGGATAGTGTTTTAGTATCTATGGTTAGTATTCGACCCGACCCGCATGCTTGAAACCCATCATGGTTCAAGATTACGTCATATATTTACTAGTACAGAGGATTCGTGTACATCTAAATTCTATATACATATATAATATATTTTAGTATCCGCATATCTTTTAATAATACAAATTAGAACTAAATAATATATTTTAATATCTAGCATGGCATGTTATCATACCTCATATCTTATTTTGCTTTTATTTTTTACGTTTAAATCTCAAGATATCTAATATCAAATATTTACTAAATCTAGATATATTTTTAGAATTCTTTTAAATCTTAAATTAGGATTATGAGTTATTTAAAATATATTCTTGCATTATGGTTGAGAAGTTTACATATGTGAATTATTTTCCAAAATATATTTTTTGATGAGATTTTGGTGGAGATTAGTTGTAATTTGATATTATCTATATACATTAAAACTAATATATATTTATAACCTAATTTAAACTATACTATATATATTAAACACAAAACTTCTCTCTCTCCACATAACATATATCTCCCTCATCAATTTATATATCCTCCTTCTTCGTTCTTCAACCCTACACACATTCTCGCCGACGCAACTCCATTCGCATCCTAGAACCTTAACCGAGCCATCAAAACTTGGTGTTGATTTGTATAGCGTCATGTTATTTCCGTTCATCGTGTTTGTTTCGAGGCAAGTTTACAACTTGCTACATGTAATTTATTTATATGTTTCCGTATCATCATCATCATACAGCTATATCTATATAATTTGTACACCGTAATTTTTTAACGTTAATCGGTTTTATAATATAAAATGTATGAAAGTTTACAACTTGCGACATGCTATAATTATATCTATAAATATATATATCGTCGTAATATTTCTTATTATTATCTTTAATTAGTTTATAATCTGCATTTTATAATGTTATACAAAATATTGTTTGAAAATATTATAGTTTACACATGAAACGTCGTTGCAAAGCGGATACGAAAAATCTGAAATTTACTGTATACCTTACATTATAAAATTCATTATAAATCATAGAAAAATCATTAGTATACGTTCTTTAGTTCGTTACGAAGCTAAATCAGAATACTATAACTCTATGAAATATTTACTTGCAAACTAAATTGTTTAAATAACGTAAAATGCAAATGAAAATATCTCTAAACTGCTGTCCAGGGAAATTCCAGCAACAAACTTTCAACTTCGAATGTTCATACCTTTTTGTAGGAACAACCTGAGATATTTCAACTTATAAAAATGAAAACCTTATTGAATTATCTTTGTTCTGGTATAAGACACGTCCCTTTTGGAGAAAGTTTGTTATTTTTAAGCTATTTTACAAATCATGGTGACGCTGAATTTCTGAACGGAACTTTCTTGTGCATGGTTAATCAATACCACTTTTATAGTTATTAATCGGTTTGAATATGTTATCCATGTTAATATTATTATATCAATATCTATTTAATAAATAATAGTGCTTGTGTTTTAATATTCAGCAAATTTTACCGATTACAGTTTTATAGTATCCGTCTGTATCCGTACGGCTTATTACATATCTAGTTGTACGCCGAGACCATATTATTTCATGTTACTGTTGTATTAGTGCGCCATGCTTGATAATGTGCATCATACGTAGGCATGGAGTTGTAGATGTGATCCCTGATAGACATTATGCATCCGTACTTTTACCGTGCTTCGATACTTGTTACAGTTTACTTTTGAGCATCCGTGTGATACATATGTACTACCTGACATGACCTGATACACCACTGCTTGACTTGATTCCTGATCTGGTTACTAATGCCGACATCCCTGACTTGTTTTCCCGACAGACACATCCTGTTGTCTATTCAGACAAAACCTGTACATACTTGATCCTGTGTTGGCATTAGTTTCATATTTATCAATACCTGAATTGAACAAATAACTTAGGGGTAAGGGGAAATCAATGATGAAACCAGAATTGTAACTTGATAGTTCGATGCTTATACTGATCAGTTTACGGGCTAGGCCGGCCCCGGGATGATGCTGCTGATATCATTCGTCTGTACATATTACCTGTTTACTGCCTAGCGACATGTCTCGGATTCAGCCCGAGAGTTTGACAAGTGTCACTCTTGCAGGGTTCCTAGGCACCCTAATGAGGTCTCACAAGGCATCGAACATGCCATTTTCAAAATTTATGGGTGCCGAGAAGCCCGACTACGGATCGTTGGCTAGAAAACTAGGCGAAACATGAACTAGTTAACACTTAACTATGAGATACGGAAATACAACCTTTGTAGATCCGGTGCTCCACCTCCATAGCTCCGCAACGAAGTCCCCTCCGCTGTCCAAAAAGAATCCGGACTCCAGCGTCGGCATCGTCGGAGAATGGGCAAGCTAGGTCGTCGATGTCCATGCCGAAGATGATCTACGTCGAGGCATCGCTAAAACAAGCTCCACCTTCACCAAGCCCTAAAAACTTGTGAAGGAAACACACTCTACTACTTGGCAAGAGGTAGAGGATGAAGAAATAGGAAGTTGGTAGACTTTAGAATTGGATTTCTCACTCATATGCTCAATATGCCATTGATGAAGACAAGCTTCTTCATGAAGAAGAAGAAGAGCAAGAAGAAGATAAATATTATGATAAGAAATAAAATAAAAGGAAAAATCCATTCTTATCATAATTCTCACCATGGTTAGGTGTAGAGAATTAACTTGAGTTAATAGAAGTGGTTAGGGTTAAGCATGAGACAAAATGGTCAAAGTCTTCATGAAGATTCATGAATGGTCAAAAGAAAGCAACCATTTTCCTCATTATCTTTTCATTTATTCATTTATCAAAAATAAATAGATAATTAAATAAGATAAATGAATAACAAATAATAAACCCTAACCATTCCTTTAACCAAGGTTTAATTCCTTATACTTAACCATTTTTGCATGCACCATCAAATATGATACAAGCAAGTGCACAAATCATATCGCATATGCAATGCGCACATCTGAGCGAGAAAATCCATTTAAAGTGAACCGATACTAGTTAATGCAAAGTAATATATCAAATATATTATTATGCATTAAATCATTAAATCAACACTTGATTTAACGATCCGGTCATATCGCATATAACCGACTAGTATCCAATGTATCGGCTTATCGAATCAACGCTTGAATCGATAACTAGGTTATATCGCATACAACCATTCGACGCATTGATCGCGAGAATGAAATACGGTATCACATACACGCATTATTCTCGGTCCCGCACATATCTCATATGCGCTCCTATTTCATTTCGCTTGAGCCAGGAAACCTCTGTGTAGGACTCTAAAGACTCGTCAATACGCCGGCAGCAGGTGATGATCATATCAAACACCCACAAGCCGCAAGCGGTCTGCCAAACGTAACGGCCACCCGGGTATTGAGCGATCTGAAGATCGACGAGCAAGCCCGCTCACACTCCAGTGAATCCAACCAGTAACACTACCGTACAGTCCGGTCTGATCGTCTGATATGTCGCATATCTCGCCTAGGGGTGGTAAACGTCAGACCCCAATAGCTCGATAAGTCGTGTCAATATGAGGTCTATAACTATTCAAGAAACTACAGGTAACACTTACCAGTAAATCTCAGCAACCCTGGCCAGGGATTTCCTGTTATAGCCAATCGAACACAGCGCAACATCAACCCCCTATACCGGGAGAGACGAATCCCCTCCTATCGCTCATTGCCTCCATGTGACTCGGGACTGTACCCAAAAACCACCGTTTTGCACGCCCTCTTGGACGTGGTAAGATGGAAATCAAAGCACAGTGGGAACCACACGAGACTCTATGACGATCTCGGGTCAACAGACTACTCTGTACCAGTGTCACCAGAGAACTGCCATCTGACGTGAGGTATAATACCATCTGGGAGTTCTCGGCGAGTCCGTCCAGTGTACCCAGTCTCTACTGAGCACCCGTATACCATCTCTGATGTCAAACACCGATGGATATGGGATCATCCATCGCCCATCTGTATGGGTCGAGAAGGTATACGCTAGTCTACTCTGGTATATCGATGCCCCGTCTCGATACACCCACGACTAGGGACTTTGAAGGATGTACTTATGGACTACCATATCCCCACTAGTATGATCCGCATCATAGTCCAGGTAGTCAAGTACAGATCCTAAGGGCTTTACCAACATGTAACAGAGAGACAATCAGCATACACGTTAAGGTAAAGATCAACCAGATAGCATACTATCATGTCGAGCAAGAAAGTCCTCCCTATATATGTCCCAGCATCCACTACAATATACATCCTATGTACAGTAATGGCCTCTAGGGCATACATATAACTAACAACTCTGTCATAGAGCGTTGCTCTCGAAGGGAGATATACTCCTCTGCCCGAGAGGTCTCACATTTAATGAGAATTTTCTTGAGAATTTCCTCACTTAATGACAGTCTCATCAAATGATGAGGCTGTTTTATTAATGATGAACTGTCATCTGGATTTTGTGGGTCCCCCTTTGGTCCCCTTTCCACTGCATTGCAGTGTGGTACAAATTCTAAAGTACCAAGTGTCGGAATTTAAATTAAATTATAGCACTGACAGTTGACTTCTGTCTCTTTTCGCGCAGGCGACATGTCTTTCGACAGTTCTTTTCCGTTCATCCGCTCAGAAGGCGGATTTCCTGAGGCGCCCGTAGACCGAGAGGTTCTTGCGCTGATCAAAGACCATGACCCAGAATACAAGAATCTTCACCTATGGGGTAGATGGTATAACCAGATCATCATGGGTCGACGCGGCTTCTCTTGCGCAACACCTTCAGAGGCTATCTCGGCGATCCACTATGCTGACACACCCCCGGTGAACTATACTGTGGAGGTGGTTAACTGAACTTCGGAGGGTTGTCTTCAGCCCTCTATGGCTGCCATACCTGTACAACCGCCGATGGCTTTGGACATCCTAGGACGGCATATATGCCAAGGTGAGTCACGCCCATGGGGACAGCCCTACAATATAGGTCTGACTCCTCGTCACTCGGCTGGGTACCTACAGTGGGCCCGATATATCTTATCGGCAAAGAGGTCAGAACTGCTAAAGCTTGGGTTGTATCCTGTGATTTATGCTTCTCTGTTCCAGTACTCCGCACCTCCCGCATGGTGGGTTAAAGCCTTCTTGGAACAATGGAACGTTCCAACTCATACTTTCCTTATGCTAGATCGGGAAGTTTCCATCTCTCTGGAAGAGTTTGCGGACATCTCCGGCTTGCCTGTCAGAGGGGAGCATTATGAGGAGATCTTGCCCCCTGATGAATATGTTTTCGCTACCCGACTGGTGATGACGGGTTTAAAACCAGAGAATGCCATTCAGCACCGATTCCCTAGCTTAATCAAGGTGCTAAACATTTACGAAGTCCTATTTCTTGAATCTGGAAGCCATGGAGTTGGCTTTGCGGATTTCATTGCCCATTTTCTTCGTTCAGAAGTTTTATTGAGACAAGGCGAAAAGTTTTCCACACTCGATGATCCCTTCGACTTTGGATTGGATCGCCGACCAATACTGGAAGCTGACCAAAAGGGATTCTTTCTTCCAAACGTCGTGATCGTCCCTTTTTCAGAAATTGCTGCTCCGGGCATTGATGAGGAAGCATTCTTTTTAGGGTTCCTTGGTTTGTGGTTAAGCTGGTTCACGCTTCCCATGCACCCTCGTTACATGAGGCCATCAGTCTTCTACCCAGCCCATCGGATGGTTGAAGGGAGATAAGTTGCCGTTGGTATTACTGGGCTGGCTCATTTGTATCACGGCCTTAGTTTGGCGGCCGATACCGCTCAGCCGGGGGTGCAGCCCGTGAACTTCCCGATGCATTATTTTATCGCATGGCTTGAATTGCATGTGCTATGTGCTTTTAGAATGCACAAGCGGCCTCATTTCTATGAAATGTGCAATTTTCCCCGGATCATGCGGCTGGTCAACGCTTCCATTGTGGAGCCAAGTCAGCGAGAGGCTCGAGGTGTAATCCTTCGCCCACGTACCGTCGGGGATGGCATGGCCTTTGTTGATAAGGTCATGACCATTGGTAAGGAGTCTGCCAAGACGGTGCAGCCATCACGGGACACTTTTAAGGATGGAGTTTCTACCCTGAAAGTTCAGGAAATTCTCCATCTATATTCCATCAGGCCGGGGTATTTGGTGTTCAGGCAAAACGATTCGGCTCTGTTCATGAGATACAATCCCCACCGTTTTGCTCAGCAATCAAGTTATAATCAGGGCGTCCCGCTCGAGGCATTCCTGGCGGATCCAGTTTATACCGAGGAGGGTATCCGGAGCGCTTTGCACCACTTCATGCGCCTAAACACAGGGTCAAATTTCTTTATTAGCGAACCAAGCTGTGTTCCTAGGGCCCTAAACGTATATGTGGTGTGGTATCAACACGCAATGGGTGCCATCATCAGGGAGGAAAAGAGATTGTTGCTCGATCGCAAGGGTGCACCCCCTACCGGTGATCCAAACGTCCCTCTGAAGCGATGGACCATTATCCAACCTCCCTTAAGAGAAGCTGCCGTGATCAAAATCCCGCATGACAGGCCTGAGCTGCCGATACCCCGTGCTCCAGTGAAAGCGGTGACCGTAGCGTCTCCCGAGTCTGGCGTAGGTTCAGATATCGGGACTCGTCATCCCAAGGTGCCCACCATGCGTAAGCTTGTGCTAGCGGCGACCGGCGCTCGCTCGCAGAAGAGGAAGAAGAAGTCGACTCTCTCTGCCGACGTTGCATTTGGTCAGGAGCCCCATGCTCCTTATAGTGAGAGCTTAGGCGAATATGGGACCAATGAGGGCCTATTCGTAGCGCCGGATGATACGGATCTGGAGGCTGCTATTGCAGCTTCTGTACGATCAGCAAGCCACAAAGCAGGGATGATCATCCTTGCCGAGTCGGATAATCTTCAGTTGCATCTTTCTTTACTGTTACATATTTTTCTATTATCATGCCTTGACTAACACCTCATCTTCAACAGGAATTTCCACTGAAGAGACTCTAGCGGCTTCCCTCAAGACTTTCGAGGAGGAGGAAAGAATTCGCGCTTCGCTGGGCGTTGGTATATTTCGGGTCATTGCGCCTTCATTCGCCTTTCTTATGGACAATCTGACCCCTTTTTATCTTATCGCAGGGACTACAATGCCAATCCCGCAGGATGATGCGGAGATACTTCCAAGGCCAGCCATCGAAGTCCCGGCCTCCTCAGCACTTCCGAAAGAGGATTTACTCAAACTACCGATGACGGATGCCATAACGGCTTCAGAGGTAACTATTGGCGTGGACGATGACATCCCGTTGAAGGAGATCTTTAGAAGATCCGCCCTCATGGCCCGGGCAGAAAGGAAGCGTAGAATGCACGCGGCAAGGGAGCTAACGCTGCCTTGGCCACAGGTGCAGGTTCAAGCGCTGCTACCTCTGCCTCTACTCCTTCAGAGGATGTTTCGGCTGCCTTGTTATCGCCCACAGACAGGCAGCACGTGCAGCTCAGGAAGCAGTCGAAAAACTGACCCAAGGTAAAGTGACAATGGGTTCTTTTTGTCAAAGTTTTAATCTTTAGATTTTCATATATCATATCCTACAAGGCCGAGTCTTGATGAGGTAGCGGTAGGTGAGGTGGATGCAATTGCCGAGCCTGAGGTAGCGGTAGGCGAGATGGCTGCAATCGTCGAGCCTGAAGTAGCCACTCTTTCTTAGGAGTCTGGCACTTCCCCATCGCCATTCTTTCCGCCTGCAGTTCTCTGCCATCTCCTGGCATCGTGAGCGTTACGACGGCTCTCGTAGAGTCAGGGGATGAGGCGATGGGAGGCGAGACCATTCCATTGGAGGAGGGTGAGGCAGTCACTGCATCCAGTGACGCCCTTATCGCGGTCTCGACCGGCGACTTACCAGGTAGATTTTGGGTCATCACTTTCCCCTTTATTCTGCAATCCTTTTCAATTTCTTTTGACAGCGTTTCTTTTATTTCTAATGCAGGTGTGATGAGCGTTGGGGTTGTGCCATCCGAGGAAACGTCTCCAGTTGCTGGTTTGACGGTGACCGCTCCTTTACCTTCTCAAATGCTGGAAGGTGCGGATTTGTGACCCATCAGCTTCATTATAGACAATATACTTTATGTATTGACATTGCATTATTACATTCTTGCAGGAATCCTTTTTGATCACCTGTATCAGGTGCTACACCCACACTTCTCCTTTCAGTCAGAGATTGCCTCTTCTAGCGGAGCTGGTGAGTACAGCCTTTAGTTAACGTCTCTTCTTTTCTTTTATGGGCAATCAAATCGTTTCTAATTCTTCTTTGTTTTAATTGCATCCCTACAGATCGGAGGAGGAGATGAAAAAACAGTTGCACCACCGGTACTCCCGGCTTTGCCACCTGCTGCAGCCGGTATAGTAAATTCCGCTGTTCATAAACCTCCTTTATTTCTTGAACCATTATTTGACTGTGCTTTGCTTTGTAGCTGTGACACTGACTTCAGCTCCGTTCGAGCCTCAAGTTATAATGCCAGCAGGTCCCTTCTCTCGACGTCCTTCTTCCAAAGGTGCTGTGAATAGCCTGCGCATGTTGATCGATCATCTCGAGGAGCTTGATGTGGAGACTCCTGCCCTTGCTGCAGATTTCGCTGCTGAGGTTAATCCCATGCTGACGACGCTCGTGCACTTTCATAATGAAGGCGTCGTGGAGTCCTGGATTAATCACTGCAGAAAAATCGAGGCCTGTCTGCATGAGCTCGAGTTTAGACGTCCTGCCCCCGAGGTCTTGGCTGTGAACTCCCAGCGGGCTGCATGGGTCGAGGAGAGATCCCCTTGCTTCCGCCATCTTGAAAAAGAAGCGGCTTTGAGGCGTAAGGAGCGCGAGGAGATTTTAAGCGAATCTGCTCGTTTGCATGCTCAAGTTGATGCAAATGCCGCACAACTGAAGGTTATCTTTGAAAGCCTTCTACGATGTATTTCTGACGAGCTAACGCTGAGGCAGAAACTCGACCTCATTGAACAAGATGCGCAAGGTCGTGAGATAGCCCAGCGGGTCGTTGATGAGCAACTTTCATCTTATCTGCAGCAACGGTCTCAGGTTGAAGCAGAGTTGGCCGCAGCGGCTGGCTATGAAAAGGGGCTGAGGGAAGTGCGTGAGCGGCTAATTGGTCTATTGAAAACGCTTCCCTCTCAATAACTGTTTTTGCACCATTTGTAATTTTGAATAAAATGTATCCATTTTTTATTCTTTCATATGATGTATTTTGTACCCAATTGAATTTATGAATAAAAGATATATTTTTTTCGTAATATCTTGTGTCATCTTTTGTTTTCTTCTCTTTTCTTTGTTGCCGGCGTGTTACCTTAGTAAGCGTAGCCTGTAGATAATAGAGAGAGCATTCCGTTTTGAATTCTTCGAGAGGTAGTGATGGCTTAGGAAGTAGGTTCAGATCTGCTGCCTAAGGCTTTCCAACTTCATGAGCCGTGAGGGTCTCATAAAGACTTTTCTCCCTACGAGTCGAGAGGATCTCGTAGGTGTCTTTTCTCCTTAGGAGTCGTGAGGACTCCTAAGTGTGTTTTCTCTTGAGAATCGTAAGGATCTCACAAGAGAATTTTCTTCCTTACAAGTCGAGAGGACTCGTAAGTGATTGATGAGTTGACCCACTCCTGAGTCAAAGCATTGCTTCAACAGGGAGGTCGAGGGTTGACTTTGGTTTGTCTGTGCACCGCCGAGTCATGGAACTGGGAACTTTGCCGCGGCTCCGCTTTGCTGACGTCGTATATTCCTGTAGAGATACTGATTTCTCTGTGGGTTGACGCAATCGAGATGTTCTCGTCAAGGACGTTGATTTCCCTGAATCAAGGTATTTGCCAAGGACACCGATTTCCTCGGAGTTGAGACGAATCGAGGTATTCCTGCAAAGACACTAATTTCTCTGCGGGTCGACACGAATCGAGATGCTCTCGTCAAGGACGCTGATTTCCCTGAATTGAGGTATTTGCCAAGGACACCGATTTCCTCGGAGTTGAGACGAATCGAGCTATTCCTGCAAAGACACTAATTTTTCTGCGGGTCGACGCGAATCGAGATGCTCTCATCAAGGACGCTGATTTCCCTGAATCGAGGTATTTGCCAAGGATACTGATTTCCTCAGAGTTGAGATGAATCGAGGTATTCCTGCAAAGACACTAATTTCTCTGCGGGTCGACGCGAATCGAGATGCTCTCGTCAAGGACGCTGATTTCCCTGAATCGAGGAGGTTGCCAAGGACACTGATTTCCCTAGGGGTTGAGACGAATCGAGGTATTCCTGCAAAGACACTAATTTCTCTGCGGGTCGACGCGAATCGAGATGCTCTCGTCAAGGGCGCTGATTTTCCTGAATCGAGGTTTTTGCCGAGGACACTGATTTCCTCGGAGTTGAGACGAATCGAGGTATTCCTGCAAAGACGTTGATTTCTCTGCGGGTCGACGCGAATCAAGATATTCTCGTCAAGGACGTTGATTTCCCTGAATCGAGGTTTTTGCCAAGGACACTGATTTCTCTGGGGTTGAGACGAATCAAGGTATTCCTGCAAAGACACTGATTTCTCTGCGGGTCGACGCGAATCGAGATGCTCTCGTCAAGGATGCTGATTTCCCTGAATCGAGGTTTTTTCCAAGGACACTGATTTCCTCGGAGTTGAGACGAATCAAGGTATTCCTGCAAAGACGCTGATTTCTCTGCGGGTCGACGCGAATCGAGATGCTCTCGTCAAGGACGCTGATTTCCCTGAATCGAGGAGCTTGCCAAGGACACTGATTTCCCTGGGGTTGGTTGACTTGTTCTGCTTTTTTCGGTGTCTAGGTTGACGTGCTCCGCCTCCTGCGGTGTACTCTACTTTCTGCGGTGTCAGAGTTGACGTATTTCCGAGACGGGGTCATTGGATGACGTATTTCCGAGACGGAGGTCATTGACCGACGTATTTCCGCTTTCTATGGTGTCGGATTGACTCTAGGTTGTCTGTGAACCGTAGAGTCTTGGAACCGGGGACTTTGCCGTGGCTCCGATTGGTGATGTCGTTTCCGTATCCTGCTGGAATGAGGAGGGACGCCGTTGGGGGTCTCCTGGGATGTAGATGTTGTCGTCAAGATCTGACTCTCCCTTTGACAAGGTCTGGTGGGGAAATGTAGTCCCCCTTTTTGTTTATGCCCAAGGATTGTATACAGGGGTCGGTATGGACTTACCTGCAGGGCAAAAGTTTCATCATTATTATTTTTTATTTCTTTCCGCGATGCTCTATCATTTCAGCTTTTATATCGCGAAAGTCGCGATTGCCCAATCATTTCGGCTATTTTTCGCGGTGCCCAATCATTTCGGCTATTTGTTTTATTTTTACTCGCTGTTTTTTATTGCGAGTTGCTCAATCATTACGGCTATTTTGCATGCATACACTTTTACTTGCTGATTTTGTTTGCAAGTTGCCCCATCATTTCGGCTATTTCGTATGCATGTGTGGCTCGCTGGCTTTTTGCCACGAGTTTTGGGATTTGACACCAATTTCGGCATCAGCACCGCTACAACTGGGATATTTCCAGGAGCGAATCATCATTTGCCTCTGTCGATGTCGAATAAAGGTGACTTAGTGAACAGGGTTAGGTTCCTGTCGACTAAGGCTTTTGACTTCATGAGCCGTAAGGGTCTCATAAAGGGATTTCTCCCTGCGAGTCATGAGGATCTCGTAGATGCGTTTTCTCCTTAGGAATCGTGAGGACTCCTAAGTGTATGGATTCTCGTAAGTCGTAAGGATCTTACAAGAGTATTTTCTCCTTTAAAGTCGAGAGGACTTACAAGGGCTGTTCACCATGTAGACATGTCCCTAGTCACGGATGGGACTTTGTTAGGGAAATGTTTATTCGCGCCCGTAGATTGTATACAAGGGTTGAGACGCTTGTAGGGCAATATCGAGGGGTATGACTGCTTAAGAACAGGTTCAGATCCCTGTAACTTAAGACTTTTGAATCTTATGAACCGTGAGAGGGTTCTCCTTACGAGTCGTGAGGATCTCGCAAGTGTAATTTCTCCTTAGGAATCGTGGGGATCCCTAAGTATGTTTCTCCTTTGTGAGTCGTAAGGATCTCACGCCGGTGGTTTCTCCCTACAGGGTCAACAAGACCTTGCAAGTGTCTTTTGACGAGATTGCGCCCTTTCGGGTTTTCACAAAACTCGCCGGTAGTCCCGCTGTTTTTACTCACGGAGCCCTTTCGGGTTTTCATCCGTGCCCATTTCGCTTATGGACGTACCGTTTTATTACCACGTCAGCCTGAGGACGCCGCAGGTTTGTATTAGTTTAACGACGTTTCAGCCAGGCGTTCATAGGTCCGAGATTTTTCGAGCAACATACGATCATGCAGCTAGATTTTCTCGCGAATCTTCCCATCTTTTGTGTCGGAGGTGGATTCCTTGAAGAGAAAGCTGAGGGCGATTTCTTCGTCAGAGTCGCTTCCAAAGGTGATAACTTGCGATCCCTTAGTGTCGATTATGTGACAGTTGTCAGCGGCTCTTTTGCGCTCATCTGTCGTACTTTTCTGTTCCCAACGAGCCTTACGCTTCACTCGTTGAACGTGTCATCGGTGGGCACCATATCCCTGCCACCAGTTTTTAAAGGCTATATGTAACACCCGAGCCCAATGCTACTATTTTCAGTTACTGTTTGAGCATAATGTGGTACTCATTTCATTTAACTTGCTTGTTTGTTGCTTACTGTAAAATTTACCCGGCAAAGTCAGTTCTACATATAACAAATTTTGGCATCTAAAATAAAATTGAAAATATTCATCTTGGCCTATTTGACACCCCTAGCCTCGTGGTAGCGTCCGTGCATTGCGTTCTCGTCCCGTTCAGTGAAACGGGCGAGTTTGGACGGCTACGCGCGCGTACATGTGTCCGTTTTGGGGGTATGCTTTTTAATCAGAAAATACTTAATTTTAAAATTTGGATCCCGCTTAAAATCCTATTATTTCAATTTCAAATTTTTGGACTCGACCCGGGCGCGATTTAGAAATGTTTTATTTGGCGCCAAAATCCTAAATTTTAATATTATTAAAACCATCGCATATATTTTTCTAACTAACCTGATATCTTACTGTTCATTACCTATCTTTAAAATCTTTAAATTAACCTATATATATATGCTACTGTTCCTTAAAATGTTTTGAATTTTTAATTAATATTTATCCTTAACTAACGATTCCCCTTTAGCCAATCGTGTTCCTTTTAATTCCGTGGGCCCCCACCTGCAGCTCTCTCTCTTGCTTTCACTTCTCTCTCTCTCTCTCTCCACTTTTTCTCTCTCTCTCTCTCTCATATATTCTCTCGTACTTCTCTTTATCATTCTTTCTCTTCTTGCTTCATGTCTCGTTTCTCATTTTTTTTAACTGTTCTTTTGTTGCCGGAATTTCATCATGCCGGTGACGCTTCTCGACGTTCCAGCGAGGTACCCCGACCGGTGTGGTTCCTTTGTTCGTCGTTTGGGTTCATTCCGTGAACCGTGCGCCCGTCACGAGTTTTCCCCGCCGACGGTTAACGTTCCGTTTTCCCGATTCGCGACCCATCGAGGCAAGTTAATCTTGCTACATACTATATAATTCATTTTATACCTATTTAAATAAATACCATACCTATAGTTTAAATCTAGTGCCCCATGTTTAATTTTATAACGTTTTGATGTTCCGTTTGCATCCGTTTATATCATATTAAATCTAGATCATGAAAACTTATCTTGTGACATACTAGATTATATTATACTGCATCCATATCAATTAAAATATACATCGTCGTAATATTTCTTATTATTATCTTTAATTAGTTTATAATCTGCATTTTATGATATTATATATTTAAAATATTATAGTTTACACATGAAACGTCGTTGAAAAAGCGGATACGACAAATCTGAAATTTACTATACACCTTACCGTATAAAATTCATTATAAATTATAGAAAAATCATTAGTATACATTCTTTAGTTCGTTACGAATCTAACTCAGAATACTATAACTCTATGAAATATTTACTTGCAAAATAAATTGTTTAAATAACGTAAAATGCAAATGAAAATGTCTCCAAACTGCTGTCCAGGGAAATTCCAGCAGCAAACTTTCAATTTCGAATGTTCATAACTTTTTGTAGGGATAACCTGAGATGCTTATACTTATAAAACTGAAAACCTTATTGAATTATCTTTGTTTTGGTATAAGACACGTCCCTTTTGGAGAACGTTTGTTATTTTTAAGCTATTTTACAAATTAGGGTGACGCTGAATTTCTGAACGGAACTTTCTTGTGCATGGTTAATCAATACCACTTTTATAGTTATTAATCGCTTTGAATATGCTATCCATATTAATATTATTATATCAATATTTATATCACATATTGCTTAGTTGTACATCCCACATTACCATTTTATAGTTTTATAACTTTTCGGATACCCGTTTGCATCCATCGCATTTAAGATACATATAATTGCATCCATAGATCACATTACTACATAATAATGCGATATTAACACTCCATGTTTAATAAATTGCATCTTAATTAATATTGGAACTATAAATGTTACCCTAATCGATAACTGTGCATCCATATCCTTGAAATTATATCTATTTGCATATCATATTACATGTTCCAGTTTATTGTTCTGATAGTACTCATGCTTGTTTATTTATATACATGCTTATGTTAGTTTGATTATGAGCACCCACATGACATCTTGTGCTTCCTGACATGACCTGATACACTTCCTACTTGACATGACATGGTACCGTACACTCTTGACATGACATGACACCTTTATACATTACTTGACTTGATCTGTTGTACCATGGCTTTACCTGTTACCTGATCTTGTGTCTAATGCCAACAAACATAACATGTAGTCCTCATGGACCGTTCCTGTTGTTTATCCAGACAAACCTGCTTTTACCTGATCCTGTGTTGGCATTAGTTCTTGACTACTGAATACCTGACTTGACATACATAACTTGGGGGTATGGGGAAATCAAAGGTGAAACCTGACCTGTAACTCAACAGTTCGATACCTGTTCTGATCAGTCTTACGGGCTAGACCAGCCCCGGAGTGATGATGCTGACATCACTCGCCCATCCTGCTACCTGTTACTGCCTAGCGGCACGTCTCGGATTCAGCCCCGAGGGTCTTGACCGTGGTCCCGGGCATGCACAGGATACTATTGAGTTACATCGATGATTCATCAATTGATTTCAAAGACTTTAGAATAGAAAACCTAATAGAACAGTTTAGTTTACCCACTGCACGCTACCCTGTACTGGTATGATTCATATTATTGTTATTCTTGCTGTATTCATGTTTATATTACATTGCCTGCTACACTGTTCATATTATATTACTTGATGACATGACGTGCTGACGTCTGGGTTTTGCATGGCCCAGATTCCGTACCGCTGTTGCAGTCCGAGCAGGAGTACTTCAGCCAGCAGGCTGAGCTGTGAGTTCAGTAGTAGTTAGTTTTATTTCCTGATGTGAGCCCGCATTATGGGACACACTTTTCAGTTATTTGTATTAGATCATTTGCTTCCGCATTTATTTATTATTGACTCCTGTTATTCTGGATTATGGACATATTTTAGATAGTTTTATCTTGTTCTTGATATCTCTACAGCCGTAATGTGACTGTGGATGGATACTTCCTACTCACAGGTAGCATGGTTGGCTATGTCCGTGCCCAATCTAGCGTACTCTGGGAAGCGGGGCATGACACTATACACTCCTCAGTAGGGTGTGTAGTCCTCTGATGGTATAAGCAGAAGTTATGATGTATGTCCGCTTCATCAAGATGTATACTGCCAGGAGAATTTCCTCTGAAAGAGGGCAGCTTCATTCCTATTGATAGGGCCCTAGCGAATCGTTTCCTTACTTCAAGCTTGCTTTTGATGGCGATAGGGATGCTTCAATCCGGTTGGGGTGCGTCGACCTTTTCATCCAGTCGTCGGCATTTGGCTTTTTCGAATATAGCCAGTTCGCGCTCTTGATTGGCTTTGCTTTTCTGACAGGTTTCGTTCAGTAGCAAGTCGATCATTTCGCCAAACGGTTCCAAGTTCTTTGGCTTCGATCCTGCCCCTAGCTCTTTTATGATGTCTTCTATCGCCGAGTGAGCTTCTTCGTTAGTTAACGCCGAATGAGAGATCATGTGGCAACTTGCCACATAGTTCTCAGATTCTTCTGACGAGTCATCCCCGTCATTATTGTCGTTATCTCCGCTCTCAAGGATATTGTTGAGAAATTCTTGGAGTATGACCGGGGTTTGCGCCTTCTGGTTATATTCCTCCAGCGCGTCAATATGCTTTTACAGATCCGTGCGCTTGTCATCCAATTGCGCGGGCTTTTTGGTCTTCTTCTTTTTCTTCAAAGACTTTGACAGCTGGGCCTGAATGTTTTGTCCACCATCACTATTAACTCCCAATGTTAGGCGTGGTTTCAGCATCCCCTCGATAATCTCCGGTTCTTGTGGAGTTTTCCACCTGATCGCCGGACATGTTTGAAAATCTTTCAGCAATTTTTTTTGTTTTTGCCGAAAGAACAACTTCCCATGGAGCTTCCTCTATGAATGAGCACGATGCCCCCGGCATTTCCATCTTTTTCGGAGCATGTGGTTGTGGCGGGTTCACCTTCTAATTTTCAGACAACGCGAATTTACCTTGCCGGTATTGGTCTTCAACCCAATTTTTGAAGACGTAGCAATCTTCGAGTGGATGGCCCAATACTCGATGGTAGGGGCGGTAATTGGGATCATTGACGTCATTCGGTTGCTGTGGGTGTCTCTACTCTGGTAAAGTAATGAGCCCATTGCGCACTGCTAGTTCGAACAATCTTCTTATTTTATCCCGGGGAAACGAATAGAGACGTCTCAACTTCTCATCGAGGGATTGCCGCTTGTTGCTTTGGAGAACAACCGGTCTCGGGCCACTCGGTTGTTGTTGAGCGTTGGCGATGGAGGTTGCTTTCCCTTTGCCCCTCTCGTTTCGAGACTCCATCTTCGAGGAAGACGGTCTATGGCCCATCTGATCCATTTGGGTCAGTTTGTCAATCAAGGCCTGAAAAGTAGTCGGCTTGAAAAACATCATGAACTGCGAAATGGTCGCCTACGGATCAAGAGTGCCCATGAACATGCCCACTGCCGGCGCTTCTTCGATGCGCTGCTCACATTTTGACCATAAATTTCGCCACCGTATTGCGTATTGTACCCAAGTTTCGCCTGGCTTCACCCTGGTGTTAATTAATGCCGTTATTGGGGTGCGTTCACTAGCACTCGCGAATCGCTGGGTGAATAATAGCTCCATCTCTGCGAAAGTCTTGATGGAATCGTTTAGAAGTTCAGAATACCACTCGAATGCCGTCTCCGACAAGCTGCCGACAAGCTGGCGAAGTAGCAGTTTATCGTCACCCCCAGTGTTGCTACATAGAGCCCTGAACTGGGCGACATGCTGGTGGGGATTGCCCGTCCCTTTATATTCATGAAATTTAGGGATCGTATATCCCGGCGGGTACTTTATTTGGTCATACCAGCCTGGATATGGTCGCCCAGTTTTAACAATTTGGCCGGCCGCTTCATTCGCCTGGTGAACTCATATTTGCTGAGCAATGTAGTCATCCAGAGCGGCCTTAGAGATGGTTTCCTCTTTGGCTGCTGAAAGAGCCGGAGGAGGGTTCGATGTTTCCCCTTTGTCGTCTTCCATAATGATAGGAGGGTCTTCAGCTGGGGGTTCCGGCTGTAACATCATCCCAGCCATGTCTTGGAACAAAAGAGCCATTCGTTTTATATTGGCTGCCTGCTCCGCAGCCTCTTTTTCTTTCCTCTCTAGCATTCTTCTGAGGAATTCGGTATCAGTTTCTTGTTCTCGACGTTGCTCCGTGGTCTTTGGATTTTCTTTTGGCCCAGTGAGTGCGGCCATTGCAGTCAGAATCTCCTGAAGTTTCTACTGCTGTTGTTCCTGAGCCTTCGTTATCGATCGGGTAAGCGGTCGATGACCCGTAGAAGCACGGCTTTTCTCTTTTCCGGAAGCCAAATAAACGGTATGCACCATCATGCCCCCAGACTTGGGGCGTTTAGGTTCGGTGTCTTTGCGGTTTGTTGCGGACACAGGGGCTTTCTCTGGCCTCCTTCTCTTGTGAGCAGTTGAAGTCGAGGGGGCCGTTGTAGCGGGCACCAAGACGGATGACGTCTTCTGTGGTACCACGAGATGGCTCTTTTCTTGCTGAGCTTTAAGCTTCTTTGGCCGGCGAGAGTAGTCCTGGTTAATCACTGATTCCTGGACCTGTCGCCAGACTTTAAAATTTTGGAGGACAGCCGCTGAGGGGGATGCTCCGGCTTCTTTTCTGTAGCAATCTCCATAAGTGGAGGAAATCTCTTCAGCACGGCAATCGGAGCGTTCTTGTGAACCCTCCTAAGCAGTTCAAAGCTGTTCCCAGTTGGAACAGCAGCATTGATTTTCACCATGGGAGCTGGCGGAGTTAGCCCAGAGGGGGAGTTGCCCCCGGCCTTCCTTACTCGGTGCCAGTGGCGACGTCGAGCATGTCGTGCGGATGGAGTTGGTTCAGCTATAGAGATGGCTTCGTCATGCCCCCTGCCTTGACGGAGGGTTGTCGCCGGTGTCAGCCTTTTGAAGACTGACGTTCGCTGGGAA
The DNA here is from genome assembly GCA_030015575.1 of Agapanthus africanus. Taxonomy (NCBI): domain Eukaryota; kingdom Viridiplantae; phylum Streptophyta; class Magnoliopsida; order Asparagales; family Amaryllidaceae; genus Agapanthus; species Agapanthus africanus. Next base: position 722,261,891 of record CM057337.1, read on the forward strand.
GTAACGTCCAACCTATCGAATACAGACCTCTGGGCAGTGGTGACTTCGCCTGGAGCGGGAGCCGGAGTGGCCAGCCTTGTGAAGACTGACTTCTTGTCAGGAGAAGCCTTTCCAATAATTTTGTCTGTTTGAACCGGGATGGCTATCCGCTTTGGGATGGCTGCTTCAGGTATTGCGGGCTTCTTGACGGGCCCATTGGAGTTCAGGCTCAGCCTATCGAAGACTGATGCTGTTGGCTTGGCACTGGATGACCCGTTGAGAGGGGCCGTGGTGGTAGTGAGCCGATCAAAGACCGACTTCTTCTGCGCTTCTTGCGGCAGTGGGATATTAATGCTCACTGGTGAGAGCATGGTCCCGAAGAACAACCCGGAGGTAGCCCGCGTTACCTGCTCTACCGGCATTGTGAAAAGGGAGGCCGCCTAAGGCCCGTAAGTTACACCTCCAGATGAGGCGGAACGGGAGTTGCAGTTGCAGCTGGAACATTTTATGCAGGTAGACGCCATTGATCTTTCGTTTTCTGCACCGAGTAAGACACTAAATCTTAGTATCTCGAACCCAAGGGCAACCATAGCAAACCGCGATTCGTTCGCGAACACGACACACGAAGTGTGGAGTGGAAAGAGGAAAAGGTCCCACCGGGTGTGCTAGAATCTGTTCACCTCCGAAAACGCGGAGACGCGACCGCGTAGGTCCGTCTTGCCTAAATTTCGGGGCAGATGCTAATTGGAGCTATTCGTCCACCTCTCCGAAGATGCCAAGTTGATTTATGGCACCATATATCGAAGGTTTAAACGGATGCGACCGATGTAGCAGACTTCGTCAGATTCCCTCTCGTTTGAGGGGTTTTTGATTGTGGAGACGCTCTTCCTTGCAGGCGCAAGCCCCTGCAGTTAATTACGCTACCGCATCGCGGTAACAACTTTCTCCTTCTCCAGATGGTCACTTCGTGTCGTGTGTGTTTGTTTTGTTTTTGGTTGCCCGTGGATTGTATACGGAGACTAATTTATGTTGTCGCCCGTAGGGCGTGGATTAGTCCAAATCCGTATCTTCTTAGATTTGGGTTTGGAGGTTTGGTTTAAGGATACGTTAGTCTCATTTGGGACTAAGATCAACTTAAACGTATGTTAAGAATACGTTAGTCTAATTTTAGACTAAGATCAACTTAACGGGATCGTTTAGATCCAACAAAAGAGCATTTGGACTCTAATGTTTAGTTTAGAGACATTGCGGTCGATTACCAGTTTAAGGACATGATGGTCCATTGTTAGTTTAAGGACATCTCGGTCCAAGGTTAAGGACATCATAGTCCGTGAGTTTAAAGACATCACAGTCAAGGTTAAGGACATCGTAGTTCGTGAGTTTAAAGACCTCACAGTCAAGGTTAAGGACATCATAGTCCCTGAGTTTAAAGACCTCACAGTCAAGGTTAAGGACATCATAGTCCGTGAGTTTAAAGAGCTTACAGTCAAGGTTAAGGACATCATAGTCCATGAGTTTAAAAGGACATCATAGTCCGTGGGTTTTAAAGGACCCCACAGTCCGTAGAATGTTTGGTTGTCGGTAGCCGTCACCTCTCTGAAGACGTTGAAGGATTACAACGACAAATATCAGAGGAGTAAAAAGATGTACCCTCGAACCGGTGTGAGTTGGTTGAAAGATTTGCAATCCAATTTGGGGCTAAGATCTGTTAAAATATTTATGAGCAGATGGGCTCAATTAATATAAGTTGAGTACTTATGGCCAATCTTGGGCTAAGTCCAATGAATATTTAACATTTTTATTCTGGGCTGTTGAGCCTTTATTTAGACTTGGCCCTTTTAACAATGCTGAGCATTATATCTTGACAAAATTTTTTTTGTCTTGTATTGAATGCAGAACATTCATCAGAGTTTTGGCTTATTAAAGAACAATTTATGTTCTGTCAGCGCAACATGTGGCGCGCCAGGCGCTTTGTGCCAGTCAAAGAGCGCAATGCGCTTCTGCCGAGTAGCGCACATGTAAGGGACACGTGTCGCACTCAGCGCTAGGCGCTAGATGATGAGCGCATGATGCCAGTTTATGAGCGCATTGCGCTAATCCATGAGCGCATTGCGCTAATCCATGAGCGCATTGCGCTTTCAGTTTAGTGGCGTACACGTGAGTGACACGTGGTGCGCTTGGCACTGAGCGCCAGCCCATAAGCGCAGTGCGCTATTTTAGAAGCGCAAAGCGCAAGTTGTTAATTGGCGCATACATGGTTGACACGTGGCGCATTTGGCGCTGAGCGCCAGTCCAGAGAGCGCAGAAGCGCAGTTCAAGAGCGCAAGGCGCATTTCATGAGTGCAAAGCGCATCTGATCAATTTTAGGATCTGGGAAACAAATTTATGTTCTTTAAAAGAGACTTTGTCTCAAGATCTAAGAACAACAGTTTTTATTTTTGCAGGAGATATTTCCAATCTCTTATGTTGATGAATGACTTTGCCTTTATAGATCCATGATCTGTGATAAGAATTATGTTCTTCTTTTATTTTATGATGAGATCTTTTGATCTCTTTTGTGAAAGACTTTTTGTCTTGTAGATCTATGATCTTTTTAAATAAATGAATTTTTCTTTCTTAATCATGAGATGATTTCATCTCTGTGTTCATCATCTTTCATTCTCACCTTGAAGAAAAATCTTCTTGTAAGAGCTTGCTCTTTATCTTTGAGTTTCTCAAAGTTTATGGGTTTTTTTTTTCTATATAAGACTTGAAGTCTTGGGCCTTTATATAAAGCAAGCTAATTTGTTGATTCAGTTAAAGAGAGCTTTCTCTGATTGATTTGGGGATGTTTCCCACCATTGGATTTTTAATCGTAGGGCTTCTGTTTTACAGAAGGCAATATTCTTGTTTTTAACAAGATTGGAAAATCTTTCCATAACAGAATTTAATTCCAATTAATTAATGATTTATCATTATTATTATTAGATCTTTTGATATAACGGTGGGGAGTTTTTTAATTCCAGCGCTAGCGCACCCGTGTTTTGCACGTGGTGTGCTGCTTAGAGCGCAGCGCTCTTAGCGCTAGCGCACCTGTGTCTTACACGTGGTGTGCTGCTCGCAGCGCACCCGTGTTTGACACGTGGCATGCAGCGCGTCTAGTGCTAGCGCACACATAGTGCGCTGCCTAGGGCGCAGCGCATTTGGCGCTGCATCTGAAGCGTTGCTTCAATTTTGAAATTTGAATTTCAAACAGAGCTTTGCTCTGATTGGGAGAAACAAGATGTTATTAGATTGCACATGTTAAAGTATCGCAGTACGTGCATACTCGCGATTACCTTTATATGTTATTTACTATTCACGAGTTGGCAACTCACCCCCGTTGTACCACAGTGTTTGCAGGTCGACCCTCAGAGTAGTTGCGGCAGGGCTACTTCCTTGTATCTTTTTGCTACGGATACCACTGCAGTTGGCGTGTGAGCCGTTTGCTTATAGGTGGGTTTTTGCGGAATCCGTTTATTTTCCATTTGTACACTCTATTGTGGTTTGGGTCCAATTTTGCATTACACCAGGGGTTCTAAGGTCACAATAAGCCTCAATCTCAACTTGATTTCAGTTTTACCCTAAACCCTCACTTGAATTCTCCAAAATCCACAACATGACACAATATCGATATGAAACTAGTATGGATGTAATAGAAATGAGATACTACTCTAATAGGTGCAGAAATTACCTCCTCTGGCAACTCAAGAAAATTCTTGAGTTGCTCAAAGTCCTCCAAATCCAATCTTGCTAGGTTCAATGTGTAGCTAGTAAGCCCGGGAACATTTTTTGTGAAGTGGGAATAGGGTTTTGGCTTTGTTTTCATGGTGGATCTAGGGTTTCATGAAGAGGGAGAGAGGAAGAAGAGAGAGATCAGCAGCAAGAGGAAGAGAGGAGAGAGAATGAGAAGGGGAAAATGATGAGGGATGGTGCAAAAAGTGGGGGGTTTGACTTGGTCTCTTTCTCACTCATTACCAACCTTTTTCCCTTTCTTTTCTTTTCCTTTATCTTTTCCTTCTCACTCCAATAGTGAATCCAAATGAACCATGGCTACAAAAATGTAACACAAGTATAACAAGTGTAAAAATGATATGTGCACATTTTTGCACAAAATTGCTAAAAATCCAATTAGCGATTCTTAATCGCGATTAGCACTAAATTAGCATATAACTAATCTTAAATACTTTAAAATGGCATAATTCCATAAAATACCTTATTTTAGAATTTTCCATAATTTTTCCCCATTTATTTGTATTTAATTAAACCAGAATATTAAATTATTCATTAAAATAATATTAAATTATAAAATTTCCCAAAAATCATATTTTAATATTTTGGAAACGTTACAATCTACCCCCCTTAAACAAATTCGGTCCCCGAATTTAAATTTAAAACCCTCAAATACTAAGATATTTCAATTCCAATTCCAAGTCATCGGGGATCCGAAATCATCAATACATAAAACATCATAGCGCAATGCATGCGCATGAGTACTGAGCAGATAACTCAAAAGCAACACTCCATCAAGCATCCCGCGATCATCGGAGTCATGGTAAAGACACAATGTCAAATCCAATACAAAACCAATATGATATAGATCAGAACTATACATGTAGACATCCAATCTATACATGTAAATAGCTGATGTAAATGCATGCCAAATCTTTTTAAGTCGCTGTGCGATGCGCGTAACACTGCACAGTGGCGGACGTTTTTCACAAGAAAATAACTATATATGTATATATATATATATCCTTTGTTTAATAGGTACGTTCCGCCGTTTTGAAAACAATTTTGAAGGGTTTCCTTGTTTTTAAACGTTTCGTGTCATATCGGACACGTAGGTATATATATATATATCGAGACCATAGCTCGCTCTTTGGAAATCCCTTCGAACTATCAATGCATGCAAAATATATCCAGGTACTGTCCTCTGACTAGCCCTGCTCGGTACAAAACGAATATCAAATATCATAGAAATGTACTGCTCCAAAAGGAATAAATCCTAAAGATGCACATAACATCACCCTGTGCGTCTGGTGCGCACGGAAATCAAAATCCATATATGTGCCATACAGGTGCACAAAACAACATCTAGGTGCAACGGGTGTGCACAAAACATCTGTCATAGGCAACGTGTGTGCCTGACAGCCCAAACTCCGGTGCATCTGATATGCACGAAGAAATCTCGATTTAGTGCATCGGGTGTGCACCAAAATCGTATCTCAAAGCCTACGCCCAACATGCGCGAAAATCCAAATCGGTGCATCCATCGTGCACGAATGAAAATCTAGACCCTGCGCACTCAACATGCACGGAATCACAAAATCCAATAGCAACGCCGAACATGCATAAGTCCAGTCAAAAGCACATAGTGCAAGAATCAATCATTAATATCACAATCAAAATCGACATATCGAAAGACATCAAATCGAAGTCAGGTGCAACCGTAATGCACAAAATGTAAATCCGGTGCAACAAAGGCACGAAATATAAATCTGATGCGATAAACGCAAGAAACATAAAACTGGTGCGACTAACGCACGAAGTATAGAACTGGTGCATCCATGCACAAATACCAGCAATAACTCAAATGCGTAAGCAGCAACACTAAGTGTACCCAGATATAAAGAAAATCATAAACGTGCGCAACTGCGTGCACAAAACACATATCAATGCACTACAAGCACATATAAGCTATACCGAGTGCAAAAATCAAATCGTGTGCGTAACATATGCACAACATCAAATCAACCGTATGAAATCCATAAAGTCATAAGCAGGTGCAGCCAAGGCACGAAACGATATACAACGCGGCTCAATCAAAATCGGGTGTACCGCGATGGAAAAACTCACAACCGCGTGCATCAGCGTGCACAAATCAAAACACTAAGAGTACATGAAACTATGCTGGAAGCGTAAATCAAATGACCGGCATAAAATAGGCATGAAATCACAATCAATACCTCAAGAGTAATAACTATGTGCAAGGTATAAATAACCAGTAGGTGCAACCATGGTGCACAAAATCAAATATCATGGAACTCAGTCATCAAGACTAAATCATGCAAATAGATCGCCAAAATACCGAAATCCCAAAGTGACGGATACGTGATAGTCGAATCACAAAATCACAAATCATAAATACCGTCGTCGGTATATCCTCCTTCAAAGTCGAGAAGGTGCCGGTACATCCAATGCTAGCGGCGCAAGATATCTACTTGCCTCTGGCTCGCGGCTGGCGTGCTCTGCCTCTGGTTCCTGATCTTTCCTGTAGATTACCAACCTCGCAATCCACCGGCTCATCGGCCCGGTCAGGAGCGCTGACAGGAACGATTCCGTTCTGGCACTTCCTTGGTAATCTCTCGGTCAATCCTCACGACTGCTCGTAAAGTAATATGTCATTGGCGTCGGCCTCCGGCTCTCTAAATGCACATCACACATCTGATCCTGGGTGCAAACACCATTGCAGCGGTGTCCTGGAAGGAATCCTGCTCAAGGTCTCTGCCGATCTTGCTTATGTCGATCTGTGCGGAGGCTGGTACTCTTGCTTAGTCTTTTCTCGTTCCATGGACATCTGTGTCCTCAGCACGGCATTTCCTCGGAAATTGGTCGCATCCCAACGCCTCTGTAAGCATATCAGGCCTCTGGTCTCGACGGGGAGTAATGACAGCTCATCAGCGTCTCGTACGAACCTCTTGTCCCGCTTGTCTGTATCATCGTCCATTTCGACATCGCGTCTCTATCTGTGCACTGCAATGCCTTCGGCTACGGTCCATCCGAAGTCTCTCATACGGACTTAAAATCACGAACACGGTATCTTCCTTACTCAGTAGAAGATATCTAGCCGAACACGTCCTCAGCGTGTAAGTCACATCTCTGATGTCAGCGGAGTGGAACGTCATCTCGTCGAAATCTCGTGCAAACTCTTTACTCCACCTTGCTCCAATGTCGACTGATTCGGACTCATCTCATCGTGGCTACACGGACTACGCCCCGACGGCTATACTCGTATCTGGAGTCTCCCAAGCAATGTCCCATCACATGATATCCGAATGATGTCGACTCATCCGATCGACTCGTCAGAACCTCACAATCCCCCAAGAGCTCAACATCTTGGGTACAGTTTAATAGTATCGAGTACATGCCACAGCGTCGGTGGTCCAGCCGTAGAAGGGCAAACCCAAGCCTCACTAATGGCGCCGCGGAACCGTCGCAAACCCTAAGGTTCAAAGGCTTTCACACGGTCATTAAGTCGAGTTAGGGTTTCATTCTTCTAGAGGGTCCATAGAATCGCTTGCATGTCTTTCCGAATACTTTAAACTTGGAAAATGGGTTCCTGACATTCGATCGTCTCAATCGACTCTCAACGAATCTGCGTGAAGTCGCCTCTAGCTGGAATCAATCTATCTGATGGCCTCGCATTGGGGTAAGCGAACGAACCACATGTCCTAGTCATTAATCCTCGGTGACTAGTGACTCACTATCATCTCTCTAAGAATATGCTCATGCTGCAGTAGCTCCAATCATCTGGGCGATATCTCATCAGTCATCACATCCTGGCTGGTCTCTATCAGTGGCTCAATCCTCTGGTACCGACCGGTACATCCGAAAAATCTCGCAACAGCGATCTATCAAACGCCCAAAGTGCGGAAACACAATAAGACGACGCCTCAATATGCAATCGTATGCCTCGGGAATCACGCCCTGGTCAGCCCTCGTCCCCGACGAGCTCATGCTGACACAACTCGAGCCGTAGCTCACTCTGCCCGTGCAATCGCGGCAGCAAAACCATAACCAGTATCGATGAAGGTAGATCATAGGAAGGAATATAATACGGTGCAAGGAAATGTACAACCTAAGGTTTCTTAAGCGGAGTGGCGTGTCGTAAGTATGCCGCGGAACATACCCACGGTACGTCACTATACTTTAGTCACCTATTCCATCAACCAAGGGTCATCCTACACGGCGAAAGTTCGGGTCTAATACCCCCTCAACTAAGTCTAAGTTCCGTAAGGTCAAGCCTAAGTTCCGTATATAAATAACGCCCTAGGCTCCACATAGTCAAACTCAGACTCGAACCAAGGTCAACCTAGCGCTCTGATACCAACTTTGTCACGACCCGAAAGAGCACGTGACTGGCCCTTGAACCATATGAAGTCTATAGGACCCCATCTGATCCAAGTAAGCCAAAGCCCAGCAATCTAAAACCATTTAAAGAGTAAATAAGGAAAACTGGTTTTGAAAAGTAAAGGAATCATGTTTCGAAAATCAAAGTTTTTAAATAACTAAGCCGAATGTGTATTTTTAAAATGTGTAACCTTTCCTGAAAATTTCGGCAGAGTTTCCTTTGTAAAAACTGGCCCCAAACGGGGTACAACAAGAATAATATATATGAAATGATAAAAGGCATCCCCAAGCGGGAGCTAGCTCTTCGTCAAACGACGGTCACAACCACGCAAGCAATAATGATATACAATGCCAAAGGGCGAGGATCAAAACCCACAAAGAAACTCAAAACAGCCAGAAAACCGTAATACTACAAGCGCGACTCTAAGGTCGAAATAATACAACACTGTTTTCTAAGTCTGAAGCAATATATAAGTTTTGGTTGATGGAAATTCTAGATACAATAAATAATACATGAGCAATGGCGGTTCTGATACAAAGAACCCACCTACCAACGCAAGTCACCTATAAGGAAGCAGTGTGCCAGAAATGCCGCTATGGAATCTGTACGGCAAAACCTGCAAGGACTGTGGCACAACGGGGGTGAGTTGCCAACTCGTGAATAGAAAAATATCTACAAGCAGAGATCGAATGCATGACCCATCCTAGGTCAATACGATCAGATATAAATAAACCTCATATGAATAAAGCTGAAGCATGCTAAACTGGCAATGTAATCTCTAAACATGAGTGTAGTGCCAAGTGCTCGTGCTAGTGCCTCAGATAATAGGATGTCATGAATATGAGGTATGATCAAAGTAATCAAATCTGCACACACGTGGATCCCATCCACTCGTCACCCACTGACAATAACCACCATGCATGTAAATATCATAAATCATGTGCATGGGAAAAATATGAGGATATAAACCATCTGTGTCCCTCGCGACACGTCAAAATCATGGAACCGGAGTGCCCAGCATCGACACTCGAAAACATCATGAAAACTGTGCCCAGCATCGGCACGTAAATCCTCATATATCGGGCTCCGTCAGTCCGGATCGGCCCGCGGGCTCTGTCTGCGGTATCGGCCCTCGGCCCCGGCAGTATGCCCATATCCATCTATCGACACTGGTCAGTATCCTCCGGATAACCGCCAGGTCCAACCAATCACCGGTAGGTACTCGCCCGCCTCCAGGCTCAATCGGCAAGGCTCATCGATCATCTTGCCGAGGGGAACCATACCGGGTCCACCATGTACCCGCAATCGGCTCGTCCACTCCTCGATTCGGGTTTCACATGTCGCTCTCAGCACCGAGAAAACACATGGTGGACGCACTGAAATATCATATCAAGGGTAACCGGGTTTTTAAAGCAATGACATATTCTCTTTTTAAATACCCACGGTTCCCAAATCTAGAAATATCATAGAAACAACATATCTCAATGCGTATAATCAGAAAGCATGATGTATGCGACATGTAAAAGAAATGTAAGCATATCATTATGTCATGCAAGGATCATATACTGAATGCAATAGTACTACAGTGTAGTGACATGGCAATTATTGATGATGAAGTGTGTGAGCCGGCAAACAAGTGTACGTGGAACATACGCATCATCGATAATTGTGCTGGTGTCCTAGCAGCATGACTGAAATGTATCAACAGTATGAGCGATGCAATGCAAACAGCATGAATGTGCGGAATCGAGTAATCAATGCAACAGTAGAGAACCTGCCTCAATAATTAGATCATGCAACCTTGCCTTTTGAAATAAGACGAATCAGGGCTTTTGCTGAAATAAGGGCTACGGTGTTTTAAGAAAAGACACGTCGTTTGAAAATATCCGTATAAACCCTTTTTGCCTATCTTTAAAATATCCCCGATTCGTTAGTTTTGAAATAGGTATGACTCGGGTCTAGCCTAACGCCTACTATGCGAACTACGAACCCGACAATCAGGCCAATAGAGAGGGGTATGGAAACCACCTAAATCTGAGTCGATATCACAATATCTCATCACATGACATGCATCACTACCATCATATCACATCTCCAATACGAACTCTGTCATGTCGCCAAATCCAACGGCCTCAATCGAATCTCATCGATTCATCTCAATCCCGCGTATCATCCTCAAAACCCGTATATAAACACATAGTCCCATACCCATGTGTAGATATACACACCATCATATGCGCACAGATATATGAAAGGATGTATGCAAGTATGTGTGTATGTGTGAGTGCACCCACTACTCTAGGGTTTCGCACTACTAAACCAATACATCCTTATTGTCAATATTCCATTATTACCATCAATAATCCTAAACAACACATAATAAATATATGTGTGTATACGTATTCGTATACATCACCATGGACTGCGGGGGTGCTATACGCCATCCACCCGACTTCTCCCCGTAGATATAAATCTACTCACCTTGCTTCTCATGTGTCGGTGTCGATGTCGCCATCTTCATCTTCTTTGCCTCACATCTCGTAGGGTACCTACAAGTATATCACAACGCTAAAGCACATGAAAATCACATCGGAAACCAAAACGGCACACGCTACGCCTATAGGTAAAAACCTATAACCTCGCATGCAAACACGATCAATATCCACCTGTCGTTGACGTCCAAACGCCACCCGACAGGAACGAAACACCAAATACCAAAATCCATGCTAAAACAAGTCTCAAATCATGCACCAACATAGGAAAATCATCCCAGATTTCACCCTAGATGGAATCTGTCAAAACTAGACATACCCAGGGTCAATACTAGAGGAGATAGGGCCATGCACAAAAATCGAGACAGATCCCTCCTGCTCTGGCCGCAATTTGCGGCCAGAAGGAATTAATTGGCGGCCTCAGTTTGGAGTTAGGGGCTAGGGTTTGGTGTGGTGGTTCTATGGTACCTGCACATCTCACTGTCAACTCAGTTTTATTTTTGGGGTCTCGAGGTGATAGCAGATTACACAAAACAGTGACAGATTTCCAGTTTTTCCGATATCGGTTCTGTAATTCCGTATTTTGGTTTCAATTCCAGGTTTGGGTCCAATTTTGCATTACACCAGGGGTTCTAAGGTCACAATAAGCCTCAATCTCAACTCGATTTCAGTTTTACCCTATAAACCCTCACTTGAATTCTCCAAAATCCACAACATGACACAATATCGATATGAAACTAGTATGGATGTAATAGAAATGAGATACTACTCTAATAGGTGCAGAAATTACCTCCTTTGGCAACTCAAGAAAATTCTTGAGTTGCTCAAAGTCCTCCAAATCCAATCTTGCTAGGTTCAATGTGTAGCTAGTGAGCCCGGGAACATTTTTTGTGAAGTGGGAATAGGGTTTTGGCTTTGTTTTCATGGTGGATCTAGGGTTTCATGAAGAGGGAGAGAGGAAGAAGAGAGAGATCAGCAGCAAGAGGAAGAGAGGAGAGAGAATGAGAAGGAGAAAATGATGAGGGATGGTGCAAAAAGTGGAGGGTTTGATTTGGTCTCTTTCTCACTCATTACCTACCTTTTTCCCTTTCTTTTCTTTTCCTTTATCTTTTCCTTCTCACTCCAATAGTGAATCCAAATGAAACATGGCTACAAAAATGTAACACAAGTGTAACACGTGTAAAAATGATATGTGCACATTTTTGCACAAAAATGCTAAAAATCCAATTAGCGATTCTTAATCGCGATTAGCACTAAATTAGCATATAAGTAATCTTAAATACTTTAAAATGGCATAATTCCATAAAATACCTTATTTTAGAATTTTCCATAATTTTTCCCCATTTATTTGTATTTAATTAAACCAGAATATTAAATTATTCATTAAAATAATATTAAATTATAAAATTTCCCAAAAATCATATTTTAATATTTTGGAAACGTTACACTAGTACTCTCCATCTACCTTTTCATGTATTGACTTAAAGACCAGTTGTGAGGACGTTGTTGTATATTATTTTGTACTCTGTATGTCGAGCTCGTATGAGCTGGCTTTATTTATGCAGTTTTATCTTTTATGATGTTTTTCACTTATATTGCTCATTTCTTCGCTACGGCGTCGTATATTAGTCTTGTGGTGGTTGTTTTCGCCGTTAGGCGTGATTGCTCCCGCTTGGAGATGTTTTATTCTTATTATCAGTCATTTTACTTATATCATGTGTTGTACCGATTTCGGGACTAGTTTTTACAAAGGAGGTGCTGCCGAAATTTTTAAGGAAATAACTTAAATTTTAAAGATTTTTACTCAAGGTTTTCTAAAATGTTTTAAACTAATGTTTTCTTCACTCACTATTTTTAATTGTTTTGATTACTGGGTTTCGGTTTACTTAATCGCGTTACGCCTGTAGACGTTGCGTGGTCAAGTGCTGGTCACGGGCCGAACTTTGGATCGTGACAGCATGTGATTTGAATGTAACATACTCATACATTAATCTTTATTATTGTTCACTATCACCCGGGCGAATAGATTTTATGAAATATTCAAGCAATTGGAAAATTTTGCTTCTTTTCCAACTGCCTTTTTCTTTCTTTTATCCCTTTGAAAATGCCCATCTACTCATTCACAAGCGCAAATGAACAAGAAATATTTTTCCAAAAAAAAAAATCCATCAAACATAATGATTAATAAATAATTTTCAAGAAATAACCAAAAAAAACCACATTGATGAATTCTGAGCGGATTTAGTGTTCAAATATCTTGCCCACTTAGCTTTTTTCCTAAGCTTTTCGAATATTGATAATAACCCATTACATTGATCAAGATTTTAAAAAGTACAAGCGAACCCAAAAGGCTTCAAACTGATTGGTTGATTGGCGTCCTGGATCTTTTATATTTTTTCAATGTCTCCGCAATTTGAAAAGAAATTTAATATCAAACACTATACTGCATGAGGATAAGTCTATTGAAAATCTTTTGGCTCCTTTTGTTCCCCTAGCAATTACATCTAATTATCTTTTAGTTAGCCCAACTATGAGCTACAAAACTCACAAGACTAGGCTTTGGTCCATCCTTTACCTCTCAGCTACCATCTTTGTAAACTACTTTCTATCGAGAAGAATCGACCAAACTCCAAAATATGGAATCAAACAAGTAAATTTGGAGCCCAATTAAATTTAGCTTTAATCGCAAGGGAACGAACAGCCTTAATTTGCAATTTCAATGTAATCAACAGAGTAATTTTATGTTTTCAACCACATCAAAAAACAAGGGGGTGGGTCTCATCAAAACTCCTACAAATTTTTTTACTATTTCTTTGCCGTTTTTTTTTTTTGTGATTATTGTAACCTAGAAGCCTTTCTCTTCTAGAAAGTAGCATTTAGAACCATTGTTTTAATTTGCTACATTGGCTTCATGTTTGCTTCATGTATTACTGAATTTCTAGCAAAACCTTAATCATTCCATTCATTTTGATTTTTCCTTAATATACAGTATTAAAGATTGTGAATTTTAATTTTTGACGGCATTCATCTCATTAGTCTAACTTGGAAAAATATTCATATCGTAATTTACCCAAGAGACAAACATACATGTCACATGCATATCATAATCACACAACTTTGTTAAGCCGATGTGCATGTGTGAGCCACACAGGTGTGCTTTCCATGGCCAGTAACCATCACAAACTTCATAAGATGTTGAAATTTGTTTGTCCATAATATATTTGCTTTCTGGGTTCAATGAACCATGCAACAACAACGTAAACAGAGCAATTAAAATAATTTCTTCCTTATTCATTCAATCGATTTGAAAAGCAATGCAGATACTAATAATAATTTCTTGCTCTCTTAAAATGAAAATTTATTTTCCTTTCTCTTGACATCGGTTTCAAATTTTGATCAATCATTGATCCTTGGAGACTTCAAGAAAACTATCACTACTACAATATAGGGTTGCCCCTACGGGTATAGGAATCCGTAGGGGCATCTTTTTATTGTCCCTGCGGATTAATCCGTAGCTCCCCATGGTTGTCCCTATGGTGTCCTACGTTTTAATTTAAAAATATTAAATCGTAATTTGTTGTTTGGCCCTACGGAGCCGCAAACGATGACCCCACAGTTAGGCCCGTAGGGGCATATAAATGAGTTATTAATAAAAAAAAAGCACAGAAAAGTCCTTGATCGTTCCCAAAAATTCTCTCTCTCACTCTACCGCACCTCGTCGCCACCGCTCTCCGCGCCTCGTCGCCACCGCTCTCCGCGCCTCGTCGCCACCTTCCTCGATCGTTTCCAAAACTTCCTCGTCGACATCGCCCGCGACTCATCGTCGATTGTGTCGTCGACCACCAGTCTCCTCCGTCGTCTCCTCCACCGCCCGCTACAGGTTAGTAAATCTCAAATTATTTATAATTTTAATGATGTTAGGTTTAGGGTTCAGGGTTTAGGGTGAGGGTTAGGGTTAGGCATCGAGTTCGGTTGGGGTTGGGGTTAGGGTTAGGGTTCGGTTGGGGTTGGGGTTGGGGTTAATTAGGGTTAGGATTAATTAGTTGGGCTTAGTGTTAGGGTAATTAGGGTTAGGGTTAGGGTTTGGTTCGGGTTTGGTTCAGAGGCTAGGGTTAATTTGGGTTAATTAAAGGATAGGGTTAATTTGGGTTAATTAGTGATAATTTGAAAGGGTCAGGGTGTTAATTAGGGTTAATTAGGTTAATTTGGGTAAATTGGGTTAAGTTTGGGTTGATTAGGGTTAATTAGGTTAATTTGGGTAAATTGGGTTAAGTTTGGGTTAATTAGGGATAATTTGTTTTAGGGTAACGATTATGATTAATTGTGGTTAATTTGGGTTATTTAGGGTTAGGGTTTAGGGTGCACTAGTTCATTGCAGTAGGATACTCGATGATAACGTAAACGTACAAGTTTACCGCAAACGCAAGAAAAATTTACCCTAAACTTGAAATTTCGAACCCTTAATAACGAAACATAAACGTAAAACATATTCATGATAAATGTTCAAGTTAAAACTAATATATGATACTCGATGATAATATGAAACTCAAAACGTCACTTAGTCCCCGTCTATCGGTTAACATACGTTCGATATTCGTCGTGATATAAAACTATACGAAAGTTGTTAAATATCGGACGGTATAGCTCGGTACTAACAACCGTCGTGTAGTCCATATGACGAGAAGATTCAATCGTATGATAACCGATAGATTTGTCCCGTGTGGATAAGTTAGGAATGTATAAAGCAAACACCTGCATTCACTTGTGTTTTCATCCGTTTCGAGATATTTCGTCGGTACTTTTCCGTTGGTTCTCCGTGTACAAAGATAGATTAGATGTTCATTTCAACGTTGTTTCACAGTTTTAAAATGATTATCTATTCTATTACAGTGTATTCGGAGAACAGCGGGGAGGTGCTGCCGAAATTTACACGAAACGGTTGAAAACACAAGCTAATGAGTGTCTGCTCTATACATTCTTAATGAGATAGAAGCCTTACCCCCGACAGCCCTAGGTGAATCTATTCGTACCGAAGATGACATTCCTTCCGGTCAAGGACCGCGTGCGGATAAATATGAAAATTTCATGAATGATGCTAGAAAACTAATTTATGAGAATGCAAAGTATTCTACCCTCTCATGGTTCGTTCAACTTTTCCAGATTAAGTGTCTAAATGGATAGAGTAACAAGTCATTCACAATACTTCTTTTGTTCTTGAAAGATTCTATGCCCCCGGGAAATAACGTGCCCAACAGCTAGTACGGAGCCCGGAAGATGATGTCTGATTTGGGTCTGAAGTGTGAGAAGATTCAAGCATGTCCTAAAAATTGCGTGTTGTACCGGAAAGAGAATTCAGATTTAAAAGAGTGTCCAACATGCGGAGAGGCCAGGTATAAGCTGAAAGACTCTGATAAGAAACCTGATATACCTGTCAAGATAGGACGATACTTTTCCATAACACAGAGGCTGCAGAGGCTATTCAGGTGCAAGAAAATAGCCGAGGCAATGATTTGGCATCACCGTGCTCCTCTAAATGAAGATGGAAACATGAGTCATCCAAGAGATTCATCGGCATGGAAGGATTTCGATAGGAGGCATGCAATATTCAGTAGCGATCCTCACAATGTCAGGCTCGGACTGGCAAGTGAAGGCTTTTGCCCATTCAACTATATGGCTGGAAGCCACAGCACATGACCCGTTGTAATGATAGTTTCTAATCTGTCGCCTTAGTTGGCTATGGACCAATTATACTTTATGCTAGCTCTTCTTATCAATGGACCAAACTCACCGGGAAATAATATCGACGTTTATCTCCGACCTCTGATCGAGGAGTTAAATTCTTTATTCATTGATGGTGTAGAGACTTACGATGCAAACACAAATACAACCTTCATATTGCGTGCGGTTTTAAAATGGACAATTAATGACCTTCCTGCGTATGGAATGCTATCAGGTTGGTCCGTACATGGTCACAAAGCATATCCTCATTGCCATCAACATACAACATCGAAATTCTTGAATTTTAGCAGGAAGGTTTGTTATTGCGGCCATCGACGGTTCCTGCCTTTAGACCACCCCTACAGGTTAGACGCTGTTCATTTTGATGGTCATCAGAAGCTTCTTGGACCTCCAGCCCCATTGTCCGGAGAGGACGTGACTGCTCAGTGGGATGGTTACAATAATGTGACCTTCAGGATGGATCCGACAAAACAGGTCAAACCTGTAGGGTTCTTAGGCTCAACCACAAGGTTTCATAAGGAATCAAACATGCTATATTTAAAAATTTAATGTGCCAAACAACCCTAACCAAGGATTTAACTAGAGTTTTAGGAGCTAAACTAGAAAGTAAACTACTTTACTTCTAAGTGATAATGGAATACAACCTTTGTAGACTGGTCCTTCACTTCAATAGCTCCTTATAGTAGTCCCTTCGCTGGGATCATGAAACCCCCGGACTCTTGCATGGCTTCTTAAGGTGAAAGGAACGAACTTGCTTGAATTCTTCAAGGCCGAAGATGATCTACGTCGGGGAGACACTAACTCAAGCTACTACTTCACTAATGAGAGAATTAGTGAAGCTAAACACCCTATACTAAAGTGCTAATCTAGTAAAGGATGATGAAGTAGGAAGTGGGCCCACTTTAGTTTTATTTTTCTCACAATATTTTCTCACTTGAACAAAACCTAGAGAGCTCTTGAGCTTTTTGGAAGAAGATGAAGTCAAGAGATGAGAATGAACTAATGAGGTGAGAGAATCAACCATGGATGAATTTGTATCATATATCTAACTCATGTAGAGACATAACCATGGCTAAATTATAATGGTTAGGTTAATAAATATCTTAAGTAAAACAAAATGAATGGACTAAGTCAATACATCCACAAGCTTCTACAAGTTTCATGCATGTGACTAATTATCCACTAATTTGTATTTACTTTAAATATTTAAACCCCGCATTATAATTAGTATGGTGTAAGTCACATACACCCATGTAGTGTGTATCAACAACCATGACACAAAAGAAAACACAATATATCATATATATATTAAGTGTGCACATGTGAGAAAATAAATGCTTAAGTGAGCTAATATTAGTTAATGTAACTAGTATATCTAATATACAATTATACACTAAATTATCAAATCAACACTTGATTTTATAATCCGGTTATATCACATATAACCGACTAATATCTTATGTACCATCTTATCGAATCAACACTTGATTCAATAACCCGACTATATCACATATAACCGACCGATACAAAAATCGCGAGAATAGAATACGGTATCATATACTCGTATTATTCTCGGTCCCGTACATATCATATATGTGCTCCTACTTCGTTTTGCCTGAGCCAGTAAAACCTCTATGTAGGACTCTAAAGACTCGTCGATACGCCGGCAGTAAGTGATGATCATATCAAACACCCACAAGCCGTCAACGGTAATAGCTGGACATAACGGCTACCCGGGTATTGAGCGATCAGAAAATCAATAAGAAAGCCCGCTCTAGCTCCTGTAAAGCCTGTCAGTAACACTACCGTACAGTCCGGTCTTTTCGTCTAAGATGTCGCATATCAAGTCTGGGGGTGGTAAACGTCAGACCCCAATAACTCGATAAGTCATGCCGATACGAGGCTCATAACGGGTCGAGAAACTATTGATAACACTTATCAGTAAATCTCTAAATCAGCCATGGCCAGGGACTTCCAGTTATAGTCAATCGAGCACTGCACGACATCTACCCCCAATACCAGGAGAGACGAAATCCCCTCCTATCGCTAATTGCCTCCATGTGACTCGGGACTGTACCCAAAAACCACCGTTTTGCACATCCTCTTGAACGTGGTAAGGTAGAAATCAAAGCACAGTGGGAATCACACAAGACTCTATGACGATCTCGGGTCTACAGACTAACCTATACCAGTGTCACCAGAGAACTTCTATCTGATGTCAGGTATAATACCATCTAGGAGTTCTCGGCGAGTCCGTCCAGTGTACCCAGTCTCCACTTAGCACTCGTATACCATCTCTGATGTCAAACACCAATGGATATGGGATCATCCATCGCTCATCGCATAGGTCGAGAAGCATATACGCTAGTCTATTCTGGTATATCGATGCCGCGTCTTGATACACCCACGACTAGAAACATTAAAGAATGAACTTATGGACTACCATGGCCCCACTAGTATGATCTGCATCATAATCCTGGTAGTCAAGTACACATCCTAAGGGCGTTACCAACATGTAACCATAAGATAGTATCAAGAGACAAGTAAACATGTTAAGATAAAGAGCAACCAGATAGCATACTTTCATGTCGAGAAAGAAAGTCCTCTCTATATATGTCCAAGCATCCACTATAATATACATCATATGTACAATAATGGTCTCTAAGGCATACATACAACTAACAATCTCCCATTTACACTAGGGCCAGCTGCTGTAGTATCGCATACCCAGCATCCCGAAGAGTCTCTTGAACTGTATCTAGGGAATGACCTTTATGAGTGGATCCGCAGTGTTATTCTTCGTGTCAACTCTCTTGATCTCGATCTCTCGGCGATCAACTATCTCCCGGATCAGGTGATACCGCCTCAGAATATGCCTGGATCGCTGATGGGACCTGGATTCCTTGGCCAAAGCCACTGCTATATTGTTATCGCAATACAAAGGAATTGGATACTCAATGGATGGAACCACTCCAAGTTCAGTTATGAACTTCTTCATCCAGACAGCCTTTTTGGCAGCATCGTTGGCAGCGATGTATTCAGCCTCCATCGTCGAGTCTACCACGGTTTCCTGCTTGGAACTCTTCCAGCATACCGCCCCTCTATTGAGGGTAAATACAAATCCTGAGTGCGACTTAGAGTCGTCCTTATCACTCTAGGAGCTCGAATTGGTACAGGACTCCACTTGGAGTTCTCCGTTAGCATACACCAAGAGCATCTCTTTAGTCCTTCTCAAATACTTGAGAATGCTCTTCACAGCTGTCCAGTGACTCTCTTCTGAATCTGCTTGATACCTACTCACTACACTTAGTGAGTATGCTACATCGGGTCTGGTACATAGCATCGCGTACATGATAAAGCCTACTGCCGAAGCATAGAGTATCCCTTGCATGCGAGCTCTCTCCAAATCAATCTTGGGAGACATCTTTTTGGAAAGAGTGAGTCCTAAGATCGTGGGTAAAAACCCACGCTTGGATTCTTCCATACTAAACCGCTTTAGTATGGTGTCAATGTACCTGTATTGGGACAATCCCAGTATCCGTTTAGATCTATCTCTATAGATCTTAATCCCCAAGATGTAAGAGGCATCACCTAGATCTTTCATTGAGAAGCTATGTGATAAGAAGATCTTGACCGATTGCAGCATAGGAATGTCATTTCCTATCAAGAGTATGTCATCCACGTACAATACGAGGAAGACAACCCTCTGGCTAAGTCATGTACACGCACTCTTCCAAATCACCATTCAGAAAGGCGGTCTTAACATCCATTTGCCAGATTTCGCTGTCATGGTATGCAGCAATGGCAAGCATGATCCGGATGGATTTAAGCATAGCCACTGGAGAAAAGGTTTCTTCATAATCCACACCTGGTCATTGACAAAAACCCTTTGCAACAAGTCTAGCTTTGAAAGTCTTCACTTTCCCATCTACACCAAGTTTTTTCTTGAAGATCCACTTGCTCCCAATGGGTTTTACCCCTTCAGGAGCATCTTCCAAAGTCCATACTTTGTTGGTGTACATGGATTCCATCTCGGATCGCATTGCATCCATCCACTTCACAGAGTCTCCACTCGTGATGGCCTGCTCGAAGCTAGTTGGGTCATCATCCTCCATGATGCAATCCTCGCTTCCACCATCAATGAGAAAACCGTAGTATCTCTCAGGTGGACGAGAAACCCCACTAGATCGGCGGAGAGGCTGGGGTTCTTTGGGCACTATCGAATTCTCTGGTTCCACTAAATCTTCTGTTACAGCTCTTGCAGCTGGAACCTCTTTCAGTTCTACCTCATGGCTACTAATCTCTTTTGCTAGAAATTCCTTTTCTAAAAAGGTGGCATGCCGAGAAACAAACACCCTTTGTTCCTCGGTTTGGTAAAAGATATACCCTTATGAATTTTTGGGATATCCTACAAATTTGCACAGAACAGACCGTGCCTCGAGTTTGTCCGGATTTTGCAGTTTGACATAGGCCGGACAACCCAATATCTTAATATAATTAAAACATGGTCTCTTCCCCTTCCATGTCTCATATGGAGTGGTAGGCACTGATTTGGTGGGGACCATATTCAATAGATGTATGGCTGTCTCCAGCGCATTGCCCCTGAAGAAAATAGGTAACTCAGCATTGCTCATCATAGAGCGCACCATATCTAATAGGGTGTGGTTCCTCCGTTCCGATACACCATTGTGCTGTGGTGTATACAGAGGAGTTAGCTGTGAGAGAATTCCATTCTCTTTTAGGAAGTCCAGGAATTCATTGCTCAAGTATTCACCTCCTCGATCAGATCGAAGGACTTTAATACTTTTTCCCGTTTGGTTCTTGACTTCTTGTTTATATTATCTAAATTTCTCAAAAGCTTCAGACTTGTGTTTCATTAGGAACACATGTCCGTATCTTGAGAGATCGTCGGTGAATGTAATGAAGTACGAGGAACCATCCCTGGCATGTGTAGACATGGGACCACATACATCATTATGTATCAGTCCCAAGAGTTCAGTAACTCTTTCTCCGTGTCCACTAAACGGAGTCTTGGTCATTTTGCCTTTAAGACAGGACTGGAAAGTGTCATAAGATGAGAATTCAAACGAATTCAAATAACCATCTTTATGTAACTTAGCGAGTCGTGTCGCATTTATATGACCTAGTCTACAATGTGTAGGGTTACTAGGCACTCTCACAAGGGTCTACGAGGCATCAACCATGCCCGATTTAAAATTTAGACGTGCCGAACAACCCTAACCAAGATCTTTAAACTAGAGATTAGGCGAAACTAAGCATGTTAAACACTTTAACATCTAAGAGTTTGGGATTACAACCTTTGTAGTCCGGTCCTTCACTTCTAAAGCTCCGTGTTGAGGTCCCTTCGCTGCGATCATCAAGTTCCCGAACTCTAGAGAGGCTCCACGAAGAGAATGATGCATACTTGCTTCCGATCTTCGATAACAAAGATGTTCTACCTTGAAGTTTGATTAACACAAGCTCTCACTTATAAATGAAGTGAACACCCTAATCTAAATGGTTAGGATAGATTAGAATGATGAAGTAGGATTTTAGCTCTCATTTATTTTCATTAACTCACTCATTTTCATCGCTTCATAAAAAGCTAGAAAGCTTTTCATGAAAAAAGAAGGAAGAAGAAGAAGAACCAATCCTTTTGTGATGAACAATGAAAACTCAAGTGAGGTTAGAAACGCAACTATGGGTTAAGAATGAAATCTTAACCCATGTAGAGAGTTAACTATGGTGAAGAGTTGGGTTGAGTTAAGCAAATAACTACACAAAATATCCAATGTCAAAGTCAAAGCAGCTTCTTGAAAGCTTCAAGAAGCTTCTTGAAAGCTTCATGCTTGCTTAACCCTAATCCAAACCCTAACCACAATTAAACTCCACAAATCATATTGCATTTATAACCATAACATGTTACAATATTATATATCACATATACAATATTTATTGTAAAAAAATAAAATAATACATTTAACATATATCGCATATATATCAATGTATTACCCGAGTGAGAAAAAGAATCTTTTAGTGAGTTTATATTAGTTAATGTAATTTAATATATCAAATATATAATTATACATTAAATTATCGAATCAACACTTGATCCGATAATCCGGCTATTTCACAAATAACCGACTAATATAATCTGTATCAATTCATCGAATCAACACTTGATCCGATGACCCGGCTATATCACATATACCCGGCCGATATCTCATATCGCGAGAATCTAGTACGGTATCACATACACGTATTGTTCTCGGTCCCGCACATATCAAATATGAGCTCCTACTCCGTTTTGCCTGAGCCAAAAAACCTCTGTGTAGGACTCTAAAGAATCGTCAATACGCCGACAGTAGATGATGATCATATCAAACACCCACAAGCTGCAAACAGTCAGCTAAACGTAACAGCTACCCAGGTATTGAGCGATCAGAAGATCAACAAGCAAGCCTATACATTCTCCTGCGAATCCAATCAGTAACACTCCCGTACAGTCCGGTCTCTTCGTTTGATATGTCGCATATCTCGCCTAGGGGTGGTAAACATCAGACCCCAGTAGCTTGATAAGTCGTGTCGATATGAGGTCTATAACAGTTCGAGAAACTACTGATAACACTTACCAGTAAATCTCAGCAACCCTGACCAAGGATTTCCAGTTATAGCCAATCAAACACATTACAACATCAACTCCCTATACCGGGAGAGACGAATCCCCTCCTATCGCTCATTGCCTCCATGTGATTCGGGACTGTACCCAAAAGCCACCTTTTTGCACACCCTCTTGGATGTGGTATGATGGAAATCAAAGCACAGTGGGAATCACACAAGACTCTATGACGATCTCGGGTCTACAGACTAACCTGTACCAGTGTCACTAGAGAACTGCCATCTGACGTGAGGTATAATACCATCTGGGAGTTCTCGACGAGTCCGTCCAGTGTACCCAGTCTCTACTGAGCACCCGTACACTATCCTTGATATCAAACACCAATGGATATAGGATCATCCATCGCCCATCATATGGGTCAAGATGCGTATACGCTAATCTACTCTGGTGTATCGATGCCCTGTCTCGATCTCGACTAGAAACAGTTATAGAATGTACTCGTCGACTACCGTGGCCCCACTAGTATGATCTCATCATAGTCCCAGTAGTCGAGTACATATCTTAAGGGCCTTATCAACATGTAACATAGAGACAATCAGAGTACATGTTAAGATAAAGTGCAACCAGATAGCATACTATCATGTAGAGCAAAAAAGTCCTCCCTATATATGTCCAAGCATCCACTACAATATACATCGTATGTACAGTAATGGCCTCTAGGGCATACATATAACTAACAATCTCCCACTTGCACTAGGGCCGTCTGTTGTAGTATCACATACCCAACAATTAGCTGTGGTTGAAGTATCTCATACTCAACCATCCCATAAAAGTCTCTACTGGGAAAAAGGCCTTTGTGAGTGGATCCGCGCTGTTGTCCTCTGTGTCTACTCTCCTAACCTCGATCTCCCTAGAGATCAACCATTTTCATGATCAGGTGATACTGCCTAAGAATTATATCTGGATTTCTGATGGAACGGTGGTTCCTTGGCTAAAGCCACAACTCTATTGTCACACAATAGCAGGAACTAAGTTCATCTCATGAACTATTATCTATATCCAGACTGCCTCTTTGGTAGCATCCTTGGTAATGATGTATCTTGCCTTTAATCGTCTAGTAAGTCACGGTATCTAGCTTGGAACTCTTCCAACATACCGTCCCTCCACTGAGAGTAAAGACAAAGCCTGCGACTGACATTCAGTCGTCCTTATCACCCTGGAACCTTTCCAGTGATTCTCCCCAGGATCGTTTGATACCATCTTACTACAACTAGTGAGATTCCTAACATCCAATTAGATCTATCCCATAGATCCATAACCCAGGATTTAGGAGGTATCACCTTGGTCCTATATGGAGAATCATTGTGATAAGCGGAGATTGACCGAGCGTAGCATAGGAAACCCCTTCCCTATCAAGAGTATGTCATCCACGTACTCTACGAGGATCACCACCATACTTTCTACTACCTTTTTGTATATGCAAGGTTCATCTACCATTTTGATGAAGTCAAACTCTTTGACTACCACATCAAAATAGGCGTTCCAACTCCGCGATACCTGCTTTATCATATAAAACATCTTGCACACGTTTCCGCTGCTCCTACTGTCTACGAAGCCCTCTGGCTGTGTACTTATAGACGCTCACTTCCAAATCATCATTTAGAAAAGCAGTCATGACACCCAACCGCCAGATATCGTAGTCATGGTATGTAGCCGTGGCAAGTAGGATCTAGATGGACTTAAGCATAGCTTTGAAATTCTCAACTTTTCCATGTACACCAAGTAATCTTCTCAAGATATACTTGCTCCTGATGGGAATTTAACCTTTCAAATAAAGCAACCAAAGTCCATACTTTGTTGGTGTATAAGGATTCCATCTCAGATCGCTAAGCATCCAGCCATTCTTACAGAGTCCCACTCCTGATGGCCAGCTCGAAATAAGTTGGGTCATCATCTCATGATGCAATCCTTGCTCCCACTGTCATAGAGAAAACCGAAGTATCTCTCAGGTGGGTGAAGAACCCTACTAGATCGGCGGAGAGGCTGAGGTTCGTTAGAATCTATTGAATCCTTTGGTTCTACCAAATCATCAGCTGCAGTTTGTATAGCTGGAACTCCTTCCAGTTCTACCTCATGACCACTAATTTCTTCACAAGAAATTCCCTTTCACAAAGGTGGCATTCTGAGAAACAAAACATCTTTTGTTCCTCGGTTTGGCAGAAGATATTCCCTTGCGAATGCTTGGGATATCCAACAAACTTCTACAGAACTGACTTTGCCTCGAGTTTGTCCGGATTTTGCTTTTAGACATAGGCCGGACAACCCCAAATCTTAACTTACTTAAGATATGGGCTCTTCCCATTCTATATCACATATGAAGTGGTAGGCAACTGATTTGATTGGAACCCTGTTCAATAGGTATGCAGCTTCACAAGTGCATAACTCCCAAAAGGAAATAGGAAACTCAGTAGTACTCATCATAGAGCGCGCCATATCAAATAGGGTGTGATTGCTCCACCCCGATACACCAACGTGCTATGGTGTATACGGAGGAGTAATGCTGAGAGAGAATCTCATTCTCCTTTAGAATAGTCCAGGAATTCCGTCCTCAAGTATTCTCCTCCTTGGTCTCATCAAAGGACATAATACTTATCCCATTTTTGGTTCTCTACTTCTAACTTATATTCATTTAATTTCTCAAAAGTTCCAGACTTGCGTTTCAACAGGAACATATGTCCGAATCTTGAGAGATAATCAGTGAATGTAATGAAGTACAAAGAACCGATCTTGGCATGTGTAGACAGGGAACCTTCATACGTCAGCATGTATCAATCCCAAGAGTTCACTAACTCTTTCTCTGTTTCCAATAAACGGAGCCGTGGTCAACTTATCTCTGTGACATGACCGACAAGTTTCACAAGATGTATATTCAAAAAAATTTAAATATGCATCTAAATGTAATTTCAGCTAGTCGGGTCGCATTGATATGACCTAGTCTACCACGCCTCAAGAAGGATTCGTTCATTTCTGAACTCTTCCTCTTGTGTGTGTTCTGTATACTAAGAACTGTAGTTTGATTTAGAACGTCTATGCTTTTAGATAACGTGCCTGAACCGATCAACTCTTGATATAGGAAATGTGCAAAACATTATCCAACAATACAAAATTATATCCTTCTTTACTAATAAAGAGACTGATATGATTTTGTATATCAGGTTCGGTATCTAATAACATTTGTTCAGAATCAATGTATTCTGGTAATACAGGGTGATAACTGCAAATAGACTTGGCTGCAACACTTGCATCATTTCCAACTCTTGAAACTTATCACCCATTCTCAGTTCTCTACCTTTCTGTAGCCCATGTAACAGATTACATTTGCGGGATCCTGATCCGGTATCTCATACCCAGGACGTAAAGAATACTGAGAAACAGTTCTCGGTAATGAACACACCCGAAGAAGGTGCATCAACATGCACTTTCTTCGTTTGGGCGGCACGGGAATTCTGGTAATTCCCTATTTCCTGCTCTGTCTTATAACAATTATAAGTTGGAGCGGGACCAACGTTCCCTGGCGCAGTATAACAAGAAGGTTCGGTCAATACATCCGTATTATTATCTTAATTAAGGCGTGACATAGTTGCAACCAGGAGAGAGAGAGAAGAAAACACCCAGCGTGCGCTTTTACAAGATTAGATTGGTTATCAATTTATCTAATCAGAATATCTCCCACTGTTTTAGTCAAATCTTCCTTCAAACCCTAAAAGGAAAAACTAGCCGGGATTAATTACACTCTACAAGTTCGCCAATCTTTCAGCCAGGCCAGTGCCGGTACTTTGAGGGAGGTTCCCCGTGCTTTCGCACGGACCTAATTAAAATAAACCTCGTTTTCCCAGTAGCGTAACCCCGTTAACACCTTTCTAGACACCTGCTTGATCGGCAAATTGTAATGTGTAAAACTCTCCTAGGGGTAACTCTTACTCGCAGCGGGTATCGGGATCCAAATAGAAGGTATGCAATCTCATTGTAAATTTCAACACTTGAAATTCCCAATAATATTTTACCCCTAGCAGCTTATGACCTTGGCTAAGGTCAACAAATCATAAGTGCTAGCCAAGTTCAACCCGTCATTTCCCGATTGAATTAAACCCAACCGCACAACCCTTGGCTAAGGTCAATAAAGTCGCACGACTATCCTAACTTAATCGCATCATATGCTTATACATATAAGCACTAATCATCTACCGCACACTACGCCTTGGCTAAGGTCAACAAACGCAGCACGAATACTAACCAGTATTTATCTGAAATGACGGAGGGCTACGACAGGTTTTTAAGAAAACCCTTTGCGTAATGAACTTGATATCGTTGTAGAATCGAGTGATTTTAAATGGAGTGTTTTTGAGGCTTTTCTAGTTTCGCTAAAGAGGTCACTCCCGGTGAAGGGATCGTCGGCTCTTTCCTCATCGAATAAGGTGCAGAATATTTCACAAATATCACTATATAAAGCAAAAACTATAGAAGCAATCAAAAAATAAACCGAGTTTGTAGCATTTGCTAGTTTCGCTAAAGAGCTCACTCCCGGTGAAGGGATCTCGGCTCTTTCCTTATCGAATAAGGTGCTGGATGTTCTACATAGAACACCGCTATGCAAAGCAAGAACTAGAGCTACCAGCTTTTAAACAAGTTTCTACAGCATCACATTTGAAACGAAATCTGTAATATAACATATATCTCATATATATAATATAAATATTCATCTCAGGCAGTAATATGATCTCATCACAGAACATTGCAGCAGAAGAACATATATGAAATATTGGATATGCTAGGACGTCCGTGTTTTAATACGAGCCTGTATAAAACACGGATTCCACGGTCGCGATGAATAGCCAAACCCACATCTCTAGACCCCTACGAGAGCGGCAAGCAACACCGCCAATTCTAGGGTTAGGAGACCCGGTCTCGACTCCTCGAGATGGTCTCCCACTGGACCCCAGAACCCGGTTACTTGTGCTCCCCGCCTTGGGTCTACCTAATGCGGAACAGTAAATAATATACAATGGTGACATCATCCTCAGCCCGGAAGTGCCCCAATAAAAGAATATTACATACAAATGAATTTTACATGAATGAAAAAGAAAAACTCTCATCTCACATAAAACCCCCGACTATTCTGAACGCGACGATCCAATATAACATATCACAGCAACACATAATATCTCATATCATTAACGTAAGCAAGTATGCATATCCCGATTGTCGTTGATGTATAGCAACGAAACCGGCGATACACCACATACTACGCTTACAGTTACAGAAAAGAAAGTGTAAAACTACAATAGTTGGAATCCGCAACCACCTTAGACATCGCATGCCTAACCAAATGAATTCCTTAGATATCGCATGCCTAACAATTATAAACCCCGCATTTTAGTCTCAATTATCGAAAACTCTTTTCAATATCAACTCAGGCAATTCAACAAGATTCCAGACATCCTGATCGAATGCTCGTCCGAAACTTTAGTAGACGGCCGCACCCCCAGATGCCGTCGACGAAGTGCACTAAGGCGGAACACCGCTGTCGCGAGCACCCGAACGGATGCTTTTGGCGACGGGGTTCTCCTACAGTCACTTGGTTGGGGCTATGGGGTGTGGCTATTTGTTAAGTTTACCCGGCGAGTACCCGCGTACGCTACGTGATTGCGACGGACTTTTGATCACATCAAAATCCCGTGGCAACCGATCATTTAAGACTGAACTGCTAGATTTATAACATTTAAATTAGTTATCTCATAACTACTTGTGGATTCCAAATATTGTATCACATTCCAGATAAATAGACAATGTTAAACTTTCCGATCGAATAAACAAACACCCAAGATTTTCCAAATAGCTCAACACTTGAGCGGAGTTCAAAAAAATATCCATCACATGCCACAGTACCGATGGTCCAGCCGTAGAAGGGTCAAGCCAACGCCTCACATGTGGCAACACCGTACTGCCACAAACCCTAAGGTTTAGAGGCGGTTCAGACGGTCACATAATCGAGTTAAGGTTTGTTGTCTTCTAGAGGGTCCACCGCGTTACTTGCACGACTTTCTGAAAGTTTCAAACTCGAGAAAAAATCCAACTTTTGAAAATTTTCCGACAGGGGAAAAAGTGAGTTATTGATATCCGTTCGAACTTTTTAACACGTTCTAAAATTATCCGGAAAAAATTAAACGAAGTTAAACTTTCCGATCGAATCAACGAGTTCCCAATACAACCCAGAAAACTCAACACTTGAGTATAATTAAAAAATTCTCAGAAGTATCAGGAAGTACCTACGGATCAACTGTAGCAAAATCTAACCTTTAATCCCCAAGTCCTGCCGCGGAACCACCGCCAATACCCTAGTTTGGCCGTGGTTCCGCGGCGCTTTGAGCGATTTAGGGTGTCGTTTTTCACACCTGTCCATAAATTTACCTGCTGAATTTTCTGAGCATTTTTAATATGAAAAAAATCAACTTTTTGAAAAATTTCCAGAAACTAGGGTTTTACGGGTATTCGGAGTTCGATCGGACTTTAAACTTTGCCTAGACTTCGCCAAAAGCTCTAGCTTGGCTCTGATACCACTGCAGGGTTACTAGACACTCTCACAAGGGTCTACGAGGTATCAACCATGCCCGATTTAAAATTTAGAAGTGCCGAACAACCCTAACCAAGATCTTTAAACTAGAGATTAGGCGAAATTAAGCATGTTAAACACTTTAACATCTAAGAGTTTGGGATTACAACCTTTGTAATCCGGTCCTTCACTTCTAAAGCTCCGTGTTGAGGTCCCTTCGCTGCGATCAT
This sequence comes from Agapanthus africanus, assembly GCA_030015575.1. Taxonomy (NCBI): domain Eukaryota; kingdom Viridiplantae; phylum Streptophyta; class Magnoliopsida; order Asparagales; family Amaryllidaceae; genus Agapanthus; species Agapanthus africanus. Next base: position 722,291,712 of record CM057337.1, read on the forward strand.
CAAGTTCCTGAACTCTAGAGAGGCTCCACGAAGAGAATGATGCATACTTGCTTCCGATCTTCGATAACAAAGATGATCTACCTTAAAGTTTGATTAACACAAGCTCTCACATATAAATGAAGTGAACACCCTAATCTAAATGGCTAGGATAGATTAGGATGATGAAGTAGGATTTTAGCTCTCATTTATTTTTATTAACTCACTCATTTTCATCACTTCATAAAAAGCTAGAAAGCTTTTCATGAAAGAAAAAGGAAGAAGAAGAAGAACCAATCCTTTTGTGATGAACAATGAAAACTCAAGTGAGGTTAGAAATGCAACCATGGGTTAAGAATGAAGTCTTAACCCATGTAGAGAGTTAACTATGGTGAAGGGTTGGGTTGAGTTAAGCAAATATCTACACAAAATATCCAAAGTCAAAGTCAAACCTTTAAGAAGCTTCTTGAAAGCTTCATGCTTGCTTAACCCTAATCCAAACCCTAACCATAATTAAACTCCACAAATCATGTTGAATTTATAACCATAACATGTTACAATATTATATATCACATATACAATATTTATTGTAACAAAATAAAATAATACATTTAATATATATCGCATATATATCAATGTATTACCCGAGTGAGAAAAAGAATCTTTTAGTGAGCTTATATTAGTTAATGTAATTTAATATATCAAATATATAATTATACATTAAATTATCGAATCAACACTTGATCCGATAATCCGGCTATTTCATAAATAACCGACTAATATAATCTGTATCAATTCATTGAATCAACACTTGATCCGATGACCCGGCTATATCACATATACCCGGCCGATATCTCATATCGCGAGAATCTAGTACGGTATCACATACACGTATTGTTCTCGGTCCCGCACATATCACATATGTGCTCCTACTCCGCTTTGCCTGAGCCAAGAAACCTCTGTGTAGGACTCTAAAGAATCGTCAATACGCCGGCAGTAGGTGATGATCATATCAAACACCCACAAGCTGCAAGCGGTCAGCTAAACGTAACAGCCACCCAGGTATTGAGCGATCAGAAGATCAACAAGCAAGCCTGTACATTCTCCTGCGAATCCAATCGGTAACACTCCCGTACAGTCCGGTCTCTTCGTCTGATATGTCGCATATCTCGCCTAAGGGTGGTAAACGTCAGACCCCAGTAGCTTGATAAGTCGTGTCGATATGAGGTCTATAACAGTTCGAGAAACTACAGATAACACTTACCAGTAAATCTCAGCAACCCTGGCCAGGGATTTCCAGTTATAGCCAATCGAACACAGCACAACATCAACTCCCTATACCGGGAGAGACGAATCCCCTCCTATCGCTCATTCCCTCCATGTGATTCGGGACTGTACCCAAAAGCCACCTTTTTGCACACCCTCTTGGACGTGGTATGATGGAAATCAAAGCACAGTGGGAATCACACAAGACTCTATGACGATCTCGAGTCTACAGACTAACCTGTACCAGTGTCACCAGAGAACTACCATCTGACGTGAGGTATAATACCATCTGGAAGTTCTCGGCGAGTCCGTCCAGTGTACCCAGTCTCTACTGAGCACCCGTACACCATCCTTGATGTCAAACACCGATGGATATGGGATCATCCATCGCCCATCATATGGGTCAGGATGCGTATACGCTAGTCTACTCTGGTGTATCGATGCCCTGTCTCGATACACCCTCGACTAGGAACAGTTATAGGATGTACTCGTCGACTACCGTGGCCCCACTAGTATGATCTCATCATAGTCCCAGTAGTCGAGTACATATCCTAAGGGTTTTATCAACATATAACATAGAGACAATCAGAGTACATGTTAAGATAAAGTGCAACCAGATAGCATACTATCATGTCGAGCAAAAAAGTCCTCCCTGTATATGTCCAAGCATCCACTACAATATACATCGTATGTACAGTAATGGCCTCTAGGGCATACATATAACTAACACAATGCCACAAGAAGGATTCGTTCATTTCTGAACTCTTCCTCTTATGTGTGTTTGTTATGCTCAGAACTGTTGATTGATTTAGAACATAAATGCCATTGCACAACGTGCCTGATCCAACCAACTTTTGGTTCAGGAAAATATTCATAACATTATTCTGTAATACAAAATTATATCCCTCTTTACTTAATAAAGAAACTGATATAATGTTGCATATCAGATTCGGCATGTAATAGCATTCGTTCAGAATCAATGTATTACCATTTGGTAATACTGTAGGGTGTTTTTCGTCACCCCATTGAGATGGGAATACGCGCGCGCTTGTCGGGCGCAGTACAGATTCCCTTGTTTACGGTAGGCTGGAGTTTATTGATTGTGGGAATCCGAATCTCCGGCAGCCGTAGACTAAGCTGCCGTTAATTACCCCTCGCATTTGGAGCGAAGGAACCTCCGATTGACGGGTTAAATTGGTCATGCGAACTCAATGTGCAGTGCGTTGGTGTGTGTGTTTTTTTGTTCCATTTGTTAAAAAAAAAGATATATATATTTTTCTATATAAAAAAATAAAAATAAATAAGTAAATAAATATTTAGAGAATTTTTTTAAAGTTTTATTATTATTTTTTTAATTTTAAAATATTATTTATAATTTATTTAATATTTTTTTTAAATAAAAAAGGGGTTAAATAAAGAAAGGAAGGAAGAAAGAAGAAAAAAAGAATTTTTTTTAAAAAGGGGGGAGAACCTGGGCTCCCATTTAGTGGGAGCCTCCCCTAACATGTGAGGGGGGTCACTTACTTGCATGTGACATGGAGGGTCATATGTTAGCACGTGACCCCTTACATGCTAGTCACATGCTAGCATGTGAAGGGGGAGTCACATGCTAGCATGTGACCCCTCTGCATGTGAGGGGGGTCACATGCTAGCATGTGGCCCTTCACTTGCTAGCATGTGAGGGGGGTCACATGCTAGCATGTGGCCCCTCACATGCTGTGGGCAAAAGGGCTCCAGATTTTTTTTTTACATGGAGTTCAACTCCAAAAGATTTTAAAATAGAGTTTTAACTCTAAAAAAGACTTTTATTGTGGAGTTAAACTCCAAAAGAATTTTTATTGTAAAGTTAAACTCCAAAAAAATTTAAATGGAGTTGAACTCCGAAAGAATTTTAAATGTGGAGTTAAACTCCGAATGAATTTTAAATGGAGTTAAACTCCTAAAAAGATTTAATGTGGAGTTAAACTCCCAAAAAAAATATTTTTACTGTGGAGTTAAACTCCAAAAGAGTTTTTATAGTGGAGTTAAACTCCAAAATAGCATGTGAGGGTCACATGCTAACATGTGGAGGTCACATGTTAGCATGTGACTAGCATGTGAAGGTCACATGCTAGCAAGTGGCCCCTCACATGCCAGCATGTGAGGGGGGCCAAAAGGGCTCCCATTAAATGGGAGCTCTCCCCTCACATGCTAGCATGTGATGGGGGTAAAAAGGGTTCTGAAAATTTAATTTTTTTTAATTAATTAATTAATTAATTTTTATTTTTTAATATTATTTTTTTTACATGGAGTTCAACTCCCAAAGAAATTTTTTTGGTGTCAGAAGTGGGAGTGAAAACTCCAAAAAAAAAAGATTTTTATTTTGGAGTTAAACTCCAAAAGAATTTTTGTTTGTGGAGTTAAACACCAAAAGAATTTAAAAGGAGTTGAACTCCGAAAGAATTTTTATTGTGGAGTTGAACTCCGAAAGAATTTAAAATGTGGAGTTAAATTCCGCAGAAAAGATTTTTATTGTGGAGTTAAACTCCAAAAGAATTTTTGAAGTGGAGTTAAACCCCAAAATAATTTTTCTGGTGGTGGAGTTAAACTCCAAAATAATTTTATTTCTGGAGTTAAAATCCAAAAGATTTTCTCTTTTCTCTTTTGAGAAGAAACCCAAAATAGGTTCTCTTGAAACTGCAAGATCTAGATCTTGGATGATAAAAAAAGAGACCATTTTTCTTCTCTTGATGGAGTCTTGGGAGGTGGGTTTATGGTAAAACTTTGTTTAGTTTAAAAAAAAGAGAGTTAAGCTCTTGATTTATTTAGAAAATGAAAAAGAAGAGGAAGAACTTGAAAAAGAGAGAGTGGAGGCACAAACCCTAGTTTTTTGAAGGAATGAAAAAAGTGTATTATTTTATTCATCATCATGTTGCCTTATATAGGCTTACACATTTACATATAGCCCCTTAGGCTTTACAAAATGGCATTTTGCCCATCCATGGCTCATGTGCCATTTCTTTTTTTGCACATAAGCCATGGGCTTACAAAATATTGGCTTTATGCCCATTTTGCATACATTCATGCATAAAAAATTACACAAAAATTATTTATTGCGTGATCTATATTTTGGTATGGAGGAGGCTGGCCGCGGGCCCGACTTGGGCATGGGCCCGCTTGACCTGGGCTTGGGCCCACCTGGCTTGGGGTTGACCTTGACTTTGACTCGGTCAACCGGGGGTGCAAATTTTGACCCCAACAAAATGCCCCCCATCAATAAATGTACACCGCACATTTGAGTTATATGCATGAAATTGATGGATTTTGAAGCTGAACTTCAAGGTGGAACATCATTCCAGGGGCGGAGCATCATCCCGGGGAGCATGATTCCCGGGGATCGGAATATCATTCTGATTCGCGGAGCATAATTCCACGGTCGGAGTATCCCTCTGGGAGCATGATTCCCGGGGATCGGGGTATCATTCCGATTTGCGGAGCATAATTCCAAGGTCGGGGCATCATTTCGAAGAGTCGAACCATAATTCCGAAGAGTAGAGGCATGATTCCAAGGATCGGAGCATCAATCCAAAGAGCGGAGCATGATTCCAAGGAACGGAGCATCATTCCGAAGCGCGGAGTATGATTCCAGGGATCGGAGCATCATTCCGAAGCGCGGAGCATGATTCCAAAGATCGGAGCATCATTCCGAAAAGTCGGAGCATAATTCCGGGATCAGAGCATCATTCCGAAGAGAAGAGCATGATTCCGGGGATCGGAGCATCATTCCGATGAGCGGAGCATGATTTCAGGGATCAGAGCATCATTCCAATGAGCAGAGCATGATTCCAGGGGATTGGAGCATCATTCCGAAGAGCGGAGCATGATTTCAGGGATCGGAGTATTATTCCGAAGAGCGAAGCATCATTCCATAAGGATCGGAGCATCATTCCGAAGAGCGGAGCATGATTCTAGGGATCGGAGCATCATTCCGACGAGCGGCAGACATTCTGACCGAAGCATAATTTCGATGCAGAGGTTGATTCCCAGAAGAAGCATAATTCCGATAGGGAAGGCAAATACTCCGAGGCGAAGCATGATTTCGACACGGGGTACATTCTGAGACGAAGCATGATTCCGGCGCAGAGCTTATTGGCCGACTTGATTCCGAGATGAAGTATAATTTCGACAAGGAAGGCAGATACACCGAGGCGAAGCATGATTTCGACACGGGGTGCACATTCTGAGACGAAGCATGATTCCGATGCAGAGCTTGCAGGTTGACTTGATTCCGAGGCGGAGCATAATTCCGACGAGGAGGTCGTTGGTTGATTCCGAGCCGAAGCATAATTCCGACAGGGAAGGCAGATACACCGAGGCGAAGCTTGATTTCGACGCGGGGTACACTCTGAGACAGAGCATGATTCCGATGCAGAGCTTTCTGGTTGACTTGATTCCGAGGCAGAGTATAATTCCGACGAGGAAGTCATTGGTTGATTCCGAGCCGAAGCATAATTCCGACAGGGAAGGCAGATACACCGAGGCGATGCTTGATTTCGACGCGGGGTACACTCTGAGACGGAGCATGACTCCGACGCAGAGCTGGTTGGTTGATTTGATTCCGAGGCGGAGTATAATTCCAGCAGGGAAGGTAAATATCCCGAGGCGAAGCATGATTTCGACACGAGGTAAATTCTGGGACGGAGCATGATTCCGCCGCAGAGCTTGTTGGCTTGATTTGATTTGGGTTGACATCAGCATCGCTATACTGGAATATGGTACCAGAAGCGAATCATCATTTGTCATGAGAGGATTTGGGAATTGGTTTTGGTTGGCATCTGTATTGCTACACTGGAATAATGCCAGGAGTAACTCATCATTTGCCCCGGGAGGATTTGGGAATTGGTTTTTGCTTGGTATCAGTATCGCTACACTGGAATATGGTACTAGGAGCGAATCATCATTTGCGCTTGCTAATCAGGAAGTGATGGCTTAGGAGACAGGTTTTAGGTCCCTATCACCTAAGACTTTTCAATTTTGTGAGCCGTAAAAATCTCACAAAGCATTTTCTCCCTATGGGTCGTAAGGATCCCGTAGGTGTATTTTCTGCTTAGGAGTCGTGGGGACTCCTAAGTGTGTTGCTCCTTTGTGAGTCGTAAGGATCTCACGCGGGAATTTTCTCCTCACAAAGTCGAGAGGACTTTATGAGTGCATTTCATCTCTTTTTCACGAGTTTGCGCTCTTTCGGGTTTTCACAAACTCGCCGGCAGTCCTGCTGTTTTTACTCACGGAGCCCTTTCAGGTTTTCATCCGTGCCCATTTTGCTTGTGGATATACCTTCTTTTTTCCTTCTCTTTTTTTTGAATCTTCCCCGCCGGTGAGACTTTGAATGTGGTCTCGCCGATAGGACTTGAGAGAGATTGGGATCGTTTTACGCCTGTGGATAGTATACGGTTTTACAGGATGTATGATCCAGACCGTAGGGCCGGAAAAATTTTGAGATTTTGTTGGCGTCTGTATCGCTGCACTGGAATATGGTACCAGGAGCGACTCATCATTCGCCATTGGGGTATGGGATTTGGAATTTGGTTGGCGTCTGAATCGCTGCACTGGAATATGGTACCAGGAGCGACTCATCACTCGCCATTTAGGGATTGGGATTTGGAATTTGGTTGGCGTCTGCAACGCTACACTGGAATATGGTACTAGGAGCGACTCATCATTCGCCACTTAGGAATTGGGGAGCGATGGCTTAGGAGACAGGTTTAGATCCCTATCGCCTAAGGCTTTTCAATTTTATGGGCCGTGAGGGTCCCATAAAAGTATTTTCTCCCTACGAATCGTAAGGATCCCGCAGGTGTATTTCTCCTTAGGAGTCGTGAGGACTCCTAAATGTGTTTTTCCTTTATGTGTCGTAAGGATCCCACAAAGGTTTGTTCTCCTCATGTATCGTGAGGACACATGAGTGGGTCTTCTCAATGGAGCATAATTCCAATGGCGGAGACCAGCCGCATAACTGGTGATTGTGGTGGGTCATGGGTATGACTAGAATTGTTTGAGCCCGTAGATTGTATACGGCAGTCAATTTGGGGACTGGCCGTAGGGCTGGAAGAATTTTGGAAAACTGGATTTTGGTTGGTGTCTGCATCGCTGCACTGGAATATGGTACCAGGAGCGACTCATCATTCGCCGTTTTTTTGTTTTTTTTGTTTTTTTTATTTACAGCGATTGCTCTATCATTTCAGCTTTTCTTATCGCGAAAGTCGCGATTGCCCTATCATTTCGGCTTTTTATTCGCGGTTGCCCCATCATTTCGGCTTTATTTTCATTTTTATTTTTACTTGCTGATTTTTATTGCGAGTTGCCCCATCATTTCGGCTTTTCTTTATTTTTCTTTTATTTACACATTTTTTTGTTTATTTACATATATATTGTTAGTGTATATGCCCTAGAGGCCATTACTGTATCATACTAGTTTGTATATTACTTGATGGAAGCTTGGGATATTCACCTTGTATAAACAATCTTGCTCAATATAGTAGTATGCTACTTGGTTTGTTTCTACTTCAATGTGTACTTGTGTTTATTTCAGTATATCACTTATACGCATTAGTGGAGCCCTTAGGATCTTTGCTTGATTACCAGCGTTGTGATGGCAGTCACACTAGTTGGGGCTGGGTAATCTATAAGCACATCCTTATACAGGTCCCTAGTCGTAGGACTATCGAGACAGGGCATCGATACTCCGGAGTAGACTAGCGTATGCGCTTCTCATCCCAGTGTGGGAGATGGTCTGTCCCACAGCCATCAGTACGTCGTACTGGAGATAGTATACGGGTGCTCGTTGGGTTACGAGTATACTGGACAGGACTCGTCGGGAACTGACAGGTTGGTATTATACCTATCGTCGGTTATCAGTTCCCAGGTGACACGAGTACAGCTTAGTCCGCTGACTTGACACTGGCACTTCGCCTCGAGTGTGTTCCCACTGCACTTTGATCACTACCCTACCACGGCTCAAAGGAGTCGTGCAAACAGGTGGTGGTTGGGTGCAGTCCCGAAGCACTTGGAGGCAGTGACGGTTAGACAGGATTCGTCTCTCCCGGTATTGGGGGTTGACATCGCGCTGTGTCTAGGAGAGCCATTACACGAGTAGTCCCTGGCCAGGGCAAGCGAGATATACTGGTAGGCTCCAGTGTTATCTCAGGGTGTTTTGGGCTTCACTCCGACACGACTTGTACCGCTATTGGGGGACTGACGTTTTACCACCCCCTAGGCCCGACATGCGATGTATCAGACGAACAGACCGGACTGTACGGAGACTGTCACATTCAGACTCAGTAAGAGTTCAGATGGGGTTCACCTCGTCAGCCTTCTTGTCGGCATCTACCTGGGGACCGTTACGCACAGCTAGTGCCGCTTGCGGTCTGTGATTAAACCCACTGCCAGCGTAGTGTCGAGTCTTTAGAGTCCCACACAGAGGGTATTCGCCTCTGGGCAAAACAGAGTAGAGGTCGCATGGTTTTGCGACAGGGTTCGTTCTCATCCGCGCACTTGTGCACGTTTGGAGTCCGGACGGATATTACTGGCTGGCTCTGGTTTGAGTCAGATGCTGGTATATGTTTTGGGGTTGCTTTTATCTCTCAGTATTCATGTTCCTCGGAACAAGGATGCAGGTGTGTATGCACAGTTATTTGAGGAAGAGGAAGAGGACTTTCATTAGGGTTTCGGAACGGGTGCGTATGCACAGTTGACAGTCGTCTTTTTCCAAACCCTAATGGATTTTTATTTTATCAATTAATAATATATATAATAAAATGAAATTGTGTCATGGTTGGTTTTTATGTTGACTTGTTGACCATGGTTGACTTGTTGACCATGGTTGAAGTTTTGACCATCATCATTACAAAAGAAAGATGCTCTTTGATTCTAGCAAATTCATTTAATGTTTGAAATGATAATGGTCATTCCTAAACTTTCCATCAACCTTTTCATTTTCATTATTATTATTATTAATTTAGATAATTCTTTTTCTTTTGGCATTATGGTTGCAAGAAAGAAAAAGAGAGCTCATTATCTTATTTAGCTTCTCTCTCCTCACTTCATCTTCTTCTTCCTCTAGCAAAAGAGAGCCCTTCTCATGTGTTGAGAATCCCTCTCTTTAAAAAGAAAAGCACCCCTTAGACACTCTCTACTCACTCTAGGATCAAGGGTTTAGCAAGCCGGAGATTCTAGTTCACTCCAAGTTCGAGAAAGAGCCCAAAGGTTGAAGCCTCGAGGTGGATCCATCTTCGACGGAAGAAGGCGACAAAAAGAGAACCATCAACCTCTACAAAAGTTTGAAGAAGAAGGAGTTCAAGTTTAGGTATAACCATCTTCATCCGAGTAGCTAACTCTCTTTAGCAAGTTTGCTAGTTTTAGTTTAGGAAAAGATCCCGACTTTGTTTAGTCCATGTTGCCCCTTGCGCTAAAAATTTGACTTTTATACCGTTTCCGCCTCTCCGTAAGAACCGGGGGTCGTAACGTGGACTTACAGTGGTATCAGAGCCTAACTAAACTTAAACTAGCTTGGTAGTGAAGTGTAACGAAGTTCGGAACCGAAAAATCCAAAAACCAAACTTTGCAAAAACCCTAGTTTCTGTTAAATTTTTTTCTGGTCAAAACAAGATTTGTTATACACCTAAATTCGGCTCAGGGTTTTGTGTGAACACCTAAGAAAAACGATCCCCTAATTCGTTCAAACCGCCGCGGATCCGCGGCCTCACCTATTCTTAGAGCCGCGGATCCGCCGCCGTTTAGTGTCTTCTGGTGATCGGCTTTCGTGCAGTGTGTCTCTGTGTTGGTTTTGGGATTTTTAAAATATATTATATGTGCCCAGATTTTCCAGAGCAGAAATTTACTTTTGGGGTCCTATAATTCCGTATTTTTTTTCGAACTTCGCTACACTTTGGCTATGTTGGTTATATCTGTGATGTTTGCATGTATTGAACGTCGGCTAATCGCTATAAGCCGATTGGTCGGGGTTATACATGATCTGTGTTTGATATTGGAATGTGTATATGAATGTGTTGGACTGTCGCGGGTGAATAGCCGGGGTGGATGTGAGATGAGCTTTTGTTTTTCTTTCATTCATTGTAAATGTAAATTGATGTAATAATATTATTTGTTTGGCCGCACAACCGGGTCGGGGTTGTAGCCGTCATTGTATAATTCTTTTTACTGTTTTTGCTCCTAGGATAGACCCATGGAGGGGGTGCACAAACTGCCGAGTACTTGGCGGGTAGTTTGCCGCACCCGTAGGGGTCTTGGATGGGGTATTTGGCTATTCACCGCGACCGTGTAATCCGCTTTTCGTTGCAGGCTCGAAAGGATTGCGGATTGCTAGTATATCCAATGTATTCATCTGTGATCTGTAATGTCTATCATTGCTTTATATTTAGGCATTGCTTATGTTTTACAGCAGCGCTAGCCCAGCCCCCGCTCTGTCGTTAGTTAAGTAACCTAACGAGTGATGACGGGACCCCGTGGCGAATGCGAATGGCATAAGCGTACGTCATATTTTGGTTGTTTTCTGCAATGGTAGGATTAATTGATGGGACGCATTAAAAGAACTAATGCAAGAATATCACGCATTAAAAGAACTAATGCAAGATAATAAACCAAGCTAAAGTCGTTGGAACACTTTCGAAAAACCACTCGGTTCTTTTCAAAACTAACTTTTAAATGCGGAGCTTGAGCCACTCCTTCTAAAAGCTATCTCGTTCCATCGATTATATCAAGTTCACTACGTTCACGGTTTCGCCAAAACCATTCGTAGCCCTCCATCGTTTCGTATGAATATTCAATGGTATTCAAGCTATGTTTGTTGACCTTCGTCAAGACATAGAGATTGGTAGCTGTTGGGTGTTCATATGTAGCATAGATAGATGCGTTGGTTTGGGACAGTCGTATTGCTTGTTGACCTTCGTCAAGGGTATATACGGGTGGGTTCAAATTAACCTGGATAATGACGGGCAGAACTTGACATGTGACTTATGATTTGTTGACCTTCGTCAAGGTCATAAGAGCATGGGGCAAAAATCCACATCGGGAGTTTCATAAGTACTGAAACTTGCTAGATTTGCATACCATTTGGAGTGTGATGATTATGGTAGGATTCCTTCATTTTCGTCACGCGATGATATTTGGATCCCGATCCTACTGTGAGTATATGCTACTCCTCGGGAAATTTCTCACTAAACGATCAATGCTATAAACCTAGTAGGTGCCTAGAAAGGTGTTAGCGGGGCTACGCCCCCAGGGAAAAGAGGTTCTTAAATTAAGGAACTTCGCGAAAGCGTTGGAAAACCTCCCTCGAAGTACCGACACTGGCCTGGCTGAACGGTTAAGCAAGTATTGTGCGGTGGGATTGATCCCGGCTAATTCTTCCTTTGTGGTTTGAGGAGGGATTCGAGAGACAGTGGGAGCCATCCTGTTTAGACAAATTAAAAACCATTCTAAACTTGCAAGAGCATCGTGCTAAAGTGTTTCTTCTCTCCCCCCTGCAGCGACCAAATTCGAAATGACTGGACTTAAGTTACTTCTAGATAAAAACATAATGACAGGGCCAAACTACAAAGATTGGCTCAGGAATGTCAAATTGGCAATCGCTTACGACAAGCTGGGGTATCTTCTTACCACCAAAGCTCCCCCCGTCCCAGGTCCCACCTCCAGCGTCGCGGATAAGGAAATCCGTAAGACTTGGGAGATTGATTGCGCGAAGGCCAGGTGCCTCGTGCTTGCCTCTATGGACAACGAACATCAGAGGAGGCATGAGAATATGGACCTCGAGTCCATATTTCTCCATACAAAAGAACTGTATGGAGAGCAGTCTCGTATCGCAAGATACGAAGTGTCGAAGAAGTTATTTTCGACTAAGTTGGTCGTCGGATCATCGGTAGCAGACCACGTGCTTAAGATGATTGGCTACACTGAGGAGCTCGCAGAACTTGGGACCACGTTGGACAGTGAACTCTATACGGATTTAATTCTCCAGTCCCTTCCATCCACTTACGCCCAGTTTATACTGAACTTCAACTTACAAGAAAAGGAAGTTGAACTTTCAGAACTCCTCAACCTGTTGAGGAGCGCAGAGGGCACCCTACAGAAGAGTAGGGAAACACCCGCTTTGTTTGTAGGAGGATCTTCTTCCTCTAGGTCCAAGGCGAAAGCCAAGGGAAAGAGGAAGAAAGCCCCCGCCAAACCAAGAGGCGGTGTTAGTAAAGTGGGTACGAAGGGAAAGGAAAAGGCAACAAAGATTGCGGGGAAGCTTTTTGGAAAGGAAGAATGCTTCTATTGTCATAAGAGTGGACACTGGAAGAAAGATTGCAGGGCTTGGAAGGCCAAGACACAGGAACTGAAGCAGGTTGCGGCTTCAGCTTCAGGTGTGTATGTTATTGAAAACTGTCTTTCTATAAACTCTACTTCCTGGGTATTGGATACCGGATCAGGATCTCATATCTGTAATTCTTTGCAGGCGTTGAGAAATCGTAGGTTTTTGAAGGAAGGTGACATGACCCTCAGAGTTGCGAACGGAGCTAGCATGGATGCTAAAGCCGTGGGGGACTATCACCTGGGAATGTCAGATGGGCATGTTTTGGTTTTGCGTAATTGCTTTTTTGTACCCAACGCAACTTGTAATATCATTTCTGTATCTTTGGTTTCTAAAGAAGGTTATGAATTTGCGTTTGTAAGTAATGTTGTAAACATTCACCTTAATCAAGTTCTGATTGGGTCAGGTACATTGAGCAATGGTATATACGTATTAAACCAACCACAGATTTTCAATGTCCAGAATACACACAAAAGAAAGTCTCCAGATATCAATCAGGCTTTCTTATGGCATTGTAGACTGGGTCACATCAATGAGAGACGGTTGACTAAGTTACATAAAGAAGGATACTTGGATCCGTTCGAGTATCAGTCTTATGCCACTTGTGAATCTTGTCTCATGGGAAAGATGACAAAGACTCCGTTCACTGGACACGGAGTAAGAGCGAGCGAGCTCTTGGGACTCATACACAGTGACGTGTGTGGTCCAATGTCTACACATGCGCGAAGCGGTTATTCATACTTCATTACTTTTACAGACGATTTCTCTAGGTATGGACATGTCTTCTTAATGAAGCACAAATCCGAGGCCTTTGAGAAATTTCGGGATTACAAGAATGAAGTTGAAAAACAAACAGGCAAAAGTATTAAGATTCTAAGATCGGATCGAGGTGGTGAATACTTAAGTGCCGAGTTCCTGGACTATTTAAAAGAGAATGGAATTCTCTCTCAGCGTACTCCTCCATACACTCCGCAACATAACGGTGTATCGGAAAGGAGGAATCGAACCCTATTGGATATGGTTCGTTCCATGATGAGTAAGGCTGAGTTACCGCGATCTTTCTGGGGCTATGCACTAGAAGTAGCTGCATATCTCTTGAACAAGGCTCCCACCAAGACTGTGCCTACCACTCCATATCAGATGTGGAGTGGGAAGAAACCCTGTCTTAAGTACCTTAAGATATGGGGATGTCCAGCTTTTGTAAAAAAGCAGCATGCGGACAAGCTCGAGGCACGTTCAGTACAGTGTAAGTTTGTGGGATACCCAAAGAACTCCAGGGGGTATCTGTTCTATTCCGCTGAGGAACAAAAGGTTTTTGTTTCTCAACATGCCCGCTTCTTGGAAACTGAGTTTTTGGAAACCCAGATAAGTGGGAACGCAATAGAACTGGAAGAAATTCCAGAACCACAAGCTATTACTGAAAGCTTGGAAGAGCCAGTAAGTTCAAAAGAACAGGACATTCCTACGCCGCTCCGCAGGAGTAGTAGGCAGTCTCATCCGCCCGAGAGATACTACGGTTTTCTCATAGACGGGGATAGAGAGGATTGCATCATAGACTATGATGAGCCTACTAGCTTCCAGCAGGCCGTTCAGAGCGTTGACTCGGTAAAATGGCTGGATGCAATGCGGACCGAAATGGAGTCCATGTACACCAACAAAGTATGGACGTTGGACATTGCTCCAGACGGGGTAAAACCCATAGGATGCAAGTGGATCTTCAAAAGGAAGATTGGTGTAGATGGACAGGTTGAAACCTATAAAGCTAGACTTGTAGCAAAGGGTTTCCGTCAAAGACCTGGCTTGGACTATGACGAAACCTTTTTCTCCAGTGGCTATGCTGAAATCCATTCGGATCCTTCTTGCCATTGCTGCCTTCCACGATTATGAGATTTGGCAGATGGACGTAAAGACCGCTTTTCTAAATGGAAATTTAGAGGAGTGTGTCTATATGGATCAGCCAGAGGGTTTCATTCAGAGTGGGAGCAGCGGAAAGCTGTGCAAGTTGCTTAAGTCCATCTATGGACTAAAGCAGGCATCGCGGAGTTGGAACATCTGTTTTGATGAGACGGTCAAGGAATTTGACTTTATCAAAAATCCAGATGAACCATGCATCTATAGTAGATTTGTAGCGAGAACTGTAGTATTCCTTGTTTTATACGTGGATGACATTCTCTTAATAGGAAATGACATTCCTATGCTACAATCTGTCAAGGGTTTCTTGTCACACAGGTTCTCCATGAAAGACCTGGGTGATGCCTCTTACATCCTGGGGATCCGGATCCATCGTGATAGATCCAAGAGGATATTAGGACTTTCACAGTCCAGGTACATCGACACCGTACTGAAAAGATTCAGTATGGAAGATTCCAAGCGCGGTAACCTACCGGCTTGTCACGGGATCACCCTCTCTAAAGAGATGTCTCCCAAGACTGATTTGGAGAGGGATCGCATGTCTATTATACCCTACGCTTCTGCGGTAGGCTCTATAATGTATGCGATGTTGTGTACCAGACCGGATGTAGCTTATGCACTGAGTGTGGTAAGCCGGTATCAGTCAAACCCTGGGGAGAAACACTGGATAGCGGTAAAGAACATTCTCAAGTACCTGAGGAGGACTAAGGAGATGTTCTTGGTGTATGGCGGAAATGACCTCCAGATCGAGGCCTTTGCTGACTCCAGCTTCCAGAGTGACAAGGATGATTCCAAGTCCATGTCGGGTTTTGTCTTTACTCTCAATGGAGGGGCGGTGTGTTGGAAGAGTTCCAAACAGGAAACCGTTGCAGACTCGACGATGGAAGCGGAATACATCGCTGCATCTGATGCCGCAAAAGAAGCTGTCTGGATGAGGAAGTTCTTGAAAGAACTTCAGGTGGTTCCGTCCATTGTTGACCCAATACCTCTGTATTGCGACAACAACGGGGCTATAGCTTTAGCGAAGGAACCCAGGTCCCATCAGAGATCCAGGCACATCTTGAGGCGGTATCACCTGATCAGGGAGATCGTAGATCGCAAGGAGATCGAGGTTCGGAGGGTTGCTTCAGAAGAGAACACTGCAGATCCATTCACCAAGGCCTTACCCCAGACTCAGTTCGAGCGGCTGATCGAGATGATAGGTCTTCGGTACGCCAGTTCATGGCCTTAGTGCAAGTGGGAGATTGTTAGTGTATATGCCCTAGAGGCCATTACTGTATCATACTAGTTTGTATATTACTTGATGGAAGCTTGGGATATTCACCTTGTATAAACAATCTTGCTCAATATAGTAGTATGCTACTTGGTTTGTTTCTACTTCAATGTGTACTTGTGTTTATTTCAGTATATCACTTATACGCATTAGTGGAGCCCTTAGGATCTTTGCTTGATTACCAGCGTTGTGATGGCAGTCACACTAGAGGGGGCTGGGTAATCTATAAGCACATCCTTATACAGGTCCCTAGTCGTAGGACTATCGAGACAGGGCATCGATACTCCAGAGTAGACTAGCGTATGCGCTTCTCATCCCAGTGTGGGAGATGGTCTGTCCCACAGCCATCAGTACGTCGTACTGGAGATAGTATACGGGTGCTCGTTGGGTTACGAGTACACTGGACAGGACTCGTCGGGAACTGACAGGTTGGTATTATACCTATCGTCGGTTATCAGTTCCCAGGTGACACGAGTACAGCTTAGTCCGCTGACTTGACACTGGCACTTCGCCTCGAGTGTGTTCCCACTGCACTTTGATCACTACCCTACCACGGCTCAAAGGAGTCGTGCAAACAGGTGGTGGTTGGGTGCAGTCCCGAAGCACTTGGAGGCAGTGACGGTTAGACAGGATTCGTCTCTCCCGGTATTGGGGGTTGACATCGCGCTGTGTCTAGGAGAGCCATTACACGAGTAGTCCCTGGCCAGGGCAAGCGAGATATACTGGTAGGCTCCAGTGTTATCTCAGGGTGTTTTGGGCTTCACTCCGACACGACTTGTACCGCTATTGGGGGACTGACGTTTTACCACCCCCTAGGCCCGACATGCGATGTATCAGACGAACATACCGGACTGTACGGAGACTGTCACATTCAGACTCAGTAGGAGTTCAGATGGGGTTCACCTCGTCAGCCTTCTTGTCGGCATCTACCTGGGGACCGTTACGCACAGCTAGTGCCGCTTGCGGTCTGTGGTTAAACCCACTGCCAGCGTAGTGTCGAGTCTTTAGAGTCCCACACAGAGGGTATTCGCCTCTGGGCAAAACAGAGTAGAGGTCGCATGGTTTTGCGACAGGGTTCGTTCTCATCCGCGCACTTGTGCACGTTTGGAGTCCGGATGGATATTACTGGCTGGCTCTGGTTTGAGTCAGATGCTGGTATATGTTTTGGGGTTGCTTTTATCTCTCAGTATTCATGTTCCTCGGAACAAGGATGCAGGTGTGTATGCACAGTTATTTGAGGAAGAGGAAGAAGACTTTCATTAGGGTTTCGGAACGGGTGCGTATGCACAGTTGACAGTCGTCTTTTTCCAAACCCTAATGGATTTTTGTTTTATCAATTAATAATATATATAATAAAATGAAATTGTGTCATGGTTGGTTTTTATGTTGACTTGTTGACCATGGTTGACTTGTTGACCATGGTTGAAGTTTTGACCATCATCATTACAAAAGAAAGATGCTCTTTGATTCTAGCAAATTCATTTAATGTTTGAAATGATAATGGTCATTCCTAAACTTTCCATCAACCTTTTCATTTTCATTATTATTATTATTAATTTAGATAATTCTTTTTCTTTTGGCATTATGGTTGCAAGAAAGAAAAAGAGAGCTCGTTATCTTATTTAGCTTCTCTCTCCTCACTTCATCTTCTTCTTCCTCTAGCAAAAGAGAACCCTTCTCATGTGTTGAGAATCCCTCTCTTTAAAAAGAAAAGCACCCCTTAGACACTCTCTACTCACTCTAGGATCAAGGGTTTAGCAAGCCGGAGATTCTAGTTCACTCCAAGTTCGAGAAAGAGCCCAAAGGTTGAACCCTCGAGGTGGATCCATCTTCGACGGAAGAAGGCGACAAGAAGAGAACCATCAACCTCTACAAAAGTTTGAAGAAGAAGGAGTTCAAGTTTAGGTATAACCATCTTCATCCGAGTAGCTAACTCTCTTTAGCAAGTTTGCTAGTTTTAGTTTAGGAAAAGATCCCGACTTTGTTTGGTCCATGTTGCCCCTTGCGCTAAAAATTTGACTTTTATACCGTTTCCGCCTCCCCGTAAGAACCGGGGGTCGCAACGTGGACTTACATATATATATATATATATATATATATATATATATATATATATATATATATATTTTATTTTTTTTTTTACATTCCCAGTTTAACGACTTAGAGGTCGACTGTTCCCAGTTTAATGATGCGGTGGTTGATTGTTTTCAGAGAAAGGCAGCTATCTGAGAGAATCAGTTTCACGAAAAATTTCGGTCTCCGTTTGTATGAAATTGGCGGTCGCAGCTGGACTGTTTGTTAACACGCTTTTAGACAGTTCTATCTCTCCTGCCTTGTATTGCTTTTCGACCCAATCTTTGAAGACGAAGCAGTCCTCAATGGCATGACCTATCACTCTGTGATAGAGGTAGTATTTGGGGTCGTCGGTCATATTCGCTTCCTGCGGTCTTTTTGACTCTGGCAGTTGTAGACCGTTCCTCAGGGCGTCTTTGAATATTTTACGGATTTTGTCCCTTCTGAGGAAATAGACCTTATCTAGCTTCTCTTTGAGTGGAGATTCTCCTCTCTCTCCGAACACTGGATTCCGAGGCTGGTTGGCACTAGGCCCGCTCATCCCTTGCTTGTTTCGGTTAGCCGAACTGTTAAAAGATTCAGAATCGTCGGGATTTCCGCCTTTGCGATTATCGTCCTTTCGGTTTCTCCAGGACCTATTGTTATTTTGGGAATCCGAGGAGGACTCCTGCTTTGAGCGCTCCAGCATCTGAACTTTTCTGGTCAGCTCTTGGAATGTTTTGAGACCTGCGGTGCATAAAACGGGGCCATCCAATTGTTGAGATTTCCGACAAGGAGACTGACAGATTGGTCCTGCTCTATCGGCGGTTCACATTTGACGGAGAGATTGCACCATCGGGTTATAAAATCCGTGCTGCTTTCGTTGTTCTTTGGCTTGGTCCTTACGAGCTCGGCAATGGTGATCTTATCGCTGACGCTCATGAACCTCTGCCGAAATAGAGACTCCATTTGGACGAAGGTTGTGACGGAGCCATCCGGTATGCTCGCGTACCAGTCGAAAGCAATATTGACCAAGCTATTAACGAACTGGCGGAGGAGAAGCGCATCATTGCCCCCAGTATTCCCGCATGAGGCTTTAAAGTGGGCGATGTGCTGATTCGCTTTACCCGTCCCATCAAATCTTCCGAATTTGGGGATAACATAGCCGCTAGGAAATTCTACCAGATCATACTGAGCAGGATATGGTCTCCCACTACTGCTGATATCTTTTTGCGCTTCGGTTTCGGCTACCAAGGTTTTGACTTTGTTGGCAACCAAATCCATGATTTGATCTTGAGTTAGCGGGCTGCTGTCATCGGTAGCCAAGACATTTCCCGAGATAGGATGCGACTGATTTTCATGCGGTCCGCCCACTTTTGGATTTGAGGGAATGGGCGTCGGCTGTTTCGGGACACCGTTTCCCGGTTCATGAGCAGAGCCCTGCGCTTGATTGGGCGGCCGAGAGGCAAGTTGGGCCGTAAGCCGTAAGACGACATTTGTAAAGTCGTCGATCTTTGAGTAGAGTTTGGCCATCTCCTTGTCTTTGCTTCTGAGCAGTTTTCGGAGCTCTTGGAGAAGTTGCTACTCTGCGGTCTTAGGCTGGAAAGTTGGCTCATCTTCGCTTTCCGAGCTCGACTCGTCATGAACTGAGGGCTCTCTCTGCCTATCATCCTCACTGGGAGGATTTTCATCACCCTTCGGAGGATGCTGATCTTGAGAAGTGACAGCCATATTCACACCAGGTTGGATTTGAGATGTGGTGGCCCCATCCTTGCTTTTGCTGCGAAGGTTGTCGCTGGGATGTGTGCCCACCATGTAGAAGATGTGGATAACACATTCAGCCATCCCCTCATCTTTAGCAGGGTAACCTTGTTCCTCGAATCTCATGAGGTTCAGCCTAGCAGGAGCCCTAGCCCTTTTGTTGGCTCTATATCTGAGCCTTTTCTGCCTTAGCTTCTCAATTTTAAGGGCTTGGTGGGCATCTGTTTCCTGGGAAGCCACCATGAGTCGATTAGCGGGGAGCTTAGAGAAGACACCCGATCGAGCAGTTGTCAGGGGAACCGCCGGAGCTTACTCGAGACGTCTTGTTGCTTTGTTGGCATTGATGGCCTTGCCCCCGACTGGGGCCAAGGAGATCCACTCAAACACCGACTTGCATTTGAGTTGGGGCGCCCGCGAGACCACCACATTTGGCATCTTGCCTTTCGAGGCCGGTTTGTCTGTCACCGGGGCTTGAGGAGCTGGGATGGCGTTAGCTGACATGAACAGAATAGAGCCAAATGGTAGCGGCGACTTCACCTATTGTCGCCCGAGACTGGCCGGAAGGACCGTCCTGGAGTCTATTTTCATCGTGTAGGAGACGGGAGCCGTACTGAGAGCTGAGTTCATCTTTGGAGATATTGTTGAAAAGTGATTGCTTGAAAATCTTCGTGAAAGAGCATTATTTTAGTATAAATATAAATATGTATATTGATTGAGTTCGCATGAACGTTTAACCCGAAATATGGAAGGAGAGATAGGTCCCACCGGACGTGCCAGAATCTGTAGGGTGTTTTTCGTCACCCCATTGAGATGGGAATACGCGCGCGCTTGTCGGGTGCAGTACAGATTCCCCCTGCCTAGGGTAGGCTGGGGTTTATTGATTGTGGGGATCCGAATCTCCGGCAGCCGCGGACTAAGCTGCCGTTAATTATCCCTCGCATTTGGAGCGAAGGAACCTCCGATTGACGGGTTAAACTGGTCATGTGAACTCAATGTGCAGTGCGTTGGTGTGTGTTTTTTTGTTCCATTTGTTAAAAAAAAGATATATATATTTTTCTATATAAAAAAATAAAAATAAATAAGTAAATAAATATTTAGAGAAATTTTTTTAAGATTTATTATTATTTTTTTAATTTAAAAATATTATTTATAATTTACTTAATATTTATTTATTTATTTATTTATTTAAATAAAAAAATGGTTAAATAAAGAAAAAAAAAAAGGAAGAAAGAAGAAAAGAAAGAAAAAAAAAAGAATTTTTTTTTAAAAAGAGGGAAGAATCTGGGCTCCCATTTAGTGGGAGCCTCCCCTCACATGCTAGCATGTGAGGAGGGTCACATGCTAGCATGTGACATGGAGGGTCACATGTTAGCATGTGATCCCTCACATGCTAGTCCCATGCTAGCATGTGAAGGGGGAGTCACATGCTAGCATGTGACCCCTCATTTGCTAGCATGTGAGCGGGGGTCACATGCTAACACGTAACCCCTCACATACAATGGGCAAAAGGACTCCAGATTTTTTTTTACATGGAGTTCAACTCCAAAAGATTGTAAGATAGAGTTTTAACTCCAAAAAATATTTTTATTGTGGAGTTAAAGTCCAAAGAATTTTTATTGTGAAGTTAAACTCTAAAAGAATTTAAATGGAGTTGAACTCCGAAAGAATTTTTATTGTGGAGTTGAACTCAGAAAGAATTTTTATTGGAGTTAAACTCCTAAAAAGATTTAATGTGGAGTTAAACTCCCAAAAAAAAGATTTTTACTGTGGAGTTAAACTCCAAAAGAATTTTTATAGTGGAGTTAAACTCCAAAATAGCATGTGAGGGTCACATGCTAACATGTGGAGATCACATGTTAGCATGTGACTAGCATGTCACATGCTAGCATGTGACCCCTAGCATGTGAGGGGGGCCAAAAAGGCTCCCATTAAATGGGAGCTCTCCCCCTCATGTGCTAGCATGTGATGGGGTTAAAAAGGGTTCCGAAAATTTAATTTTTTTT
Source organism: Agapanthus africanus (assembly GCA_030015575.1). NCBI lineage: Eukaryota > Viridiplantae > Streptophyta > Magnoliopsida > Asparagales > Amaryllidaceae > Agapanthus > Agapanthus africanus. The sequence goes on from CM057337.1 coordinate 722,313,301, forward strand.
AATTAATTAATTGATTAATTTTTATTTTTTAATATTATTTTTTTTTACATGGAGTTCAACTCCCGAAGAAATTTTTTTGGTGTCAGAGGTGGGAGTTAAACTCCAAAAAAAAGATTTTTATTTTGGAGTTAAACTCCAAAAGAATTTTTGTTTGTGGAGTTGAACTTCAAAAAAATTTAAATGGAGTTGAACTCCGAAAGAATTTTTATTGTGGAGTTGAACTCCGAAAGAATTTAAAATGTGGAGTTAAACTCCGCAGAAAAGATTTTTACTGTGGAGTTAAACTTCAAAAGAATTTTTGTAGTGGAGTTAAACTCCAAAATAATTTTTCTGGTGGTGGAGTTAAACTTCAAAATAATTTTATTTGTGGAGTTAAACTCCAAAAGATTTTCTCCTTTCTCTTTTGAGAAGAAACCCAAAATGGGTTCTCTTGAAACTCCAAGATCTAGATCTTGGATGATAAAAAAAGAGATCCTTTTTCTTCTCTTGATGGAGTCTTGGGAAGTGGGTTTATGGTAAAACTTTGTTTAGTTTAAAAAAGAGAGAGCTAAGCTCTTGATTTATTTGGGAAATAAAAAGGAAGAGGAAGAACTTGAAAAAGAGAGAGTGGAGGCACAAACCCTAGTTTTTTTGAGGGAATGAAAAAAGTGTATTATTTTATTCATCATCATGTTGCCTTATATAGGCTTACACATTTACATATAGCCTCTTGGGCTTTACAAAATGGCATTTTACCCATCCCATGGCTCATGTGCCATTTCTTATTTTGCACATAAGCCATGGGCTTACAAAATATTGGCTTTATACCCATTTTGCATACATTCATGCATAAAAAATTACATAAAAATTATTTATTACGTGATCTATATTTTGGCATGGAGGAGGCTGGCCGCGGGCTCGACTTGGGCATGGGCCCGCTTGACCTGGGTTTGGGCCCACCTGGCTTGGGGTTGACCTTGACTTTGACTCGGTCAACCGGGGGTGCAAATTTTGACCCCAACAAATACAAGGTGATATTCCCCGACGGATTTAGCTGCAACAATTGCACCATTTCCAACCCTTATATCTTTATGACCTTCTCCCAGATCTCTACATTTCCTTATCCCATGTAACAGATTATATATATGGGATCCTGACCCGGTATCCAATACCCAGGATATAGAGCAAAGGGAGAAACAATTCTCTGTAACAAACACACCGAAGAAAATGCATCGACATGTAATTTCTTCAATCGGGTGGCATGGGAATCCTGGCATTCCCCTATATCCTGTTCAGTCTTATAACAATTATAAGAAAGAACGGAACCAACGTTCCCCTGCACAGTATAACATGCGGGTTCGGTCAATACATCCATATTATTATCTTGATTAAGACGTGACATGGTCGCTACCTGGAGAGAGAGAGAAGAAAAACACTTTAGCGCATGCTCTTGCAAGATCAGATTGGTTATTATTTTATCTAATCAGGATGGCTCCACTGCTTTTTATCAAGTCCTCCTCCAAACCTTAAAAAGTAAGACTAGCCGGAATTAATTACAATCTACAACTTCGCTAACCGTTCAGCCAGGCCAGCGCCGGTACTTAAGAGAGGTTCCCCGTGCTTTCGCACGGACCTAATTAATATAAACCCCGTCTTTCCTAGAGGTGTAGCCCCGTTAACACCTTTCTAGACACCTAATGGGTTAGCTAATTGTAAGGTGTAAAACTCTCCCAGGAGCAACTCTTGCTCGTAGCGGGATCGGGATCCAACTATCTCATAGAAGGTATGCAATCTCATTGCAAGTTTCAACACTTGAAACTCCCGATATATTTTGCCCCTAGCATACTATGACCTTGACGAAAGCCAAAAAACCATAGTGCGCTAGTCAAGTTCAATCTGTATATTTCATGATTGAATTAAACCCACCCGCACGACCCTTGACAAAAGCCAACAAAGCCGTGCGACTACCCTAATCCAGTTGCATCATATACAGCAGATAAGCAGGAAGTAGCTACCGCACACTACACCTAGACAAAAGACAATAAATGTAGCATGAATACTAGATACTACTTATCTGAAATGACGGTGGGCTACGACAGGTTTTTCTGAAAACCTTTTGCGTAATGAACTTGATATCATTGCGGAATCGAGTGATTTTGAAAAGGAGTGTTTTTTAGGCTTTTCCTAGTTTCGCTAAAGAGGTCACTCCCGGTGAAGGGATCTCGGCTCTTTCCTTATCGAATAAGGTGCAGGATATATCACATATATCACTATGCGAAGCAAATACTCCAAAAACAATCAAAAGACAAACCGTATATTATAGCATCTGCCAGTTATTGCTAAAGAGGTCACTTCCGGTGAAGAGATCTCGGCTCTTTCCTTATCGAATAAGGTGCAGAATATATCACATATATCACTATGCAAAGCAAATACTATAGCTACCATTTTTGAAAATTTGATTCCACAACATCTTTTAGGTTTCTTTCTTTTCATTAATCTCATTAATAAAGTCTCATCATTTAAGTTTCCTAAGCATCACAGAAGAAACGAAAATACAACGTACGCTTATACCATCCGTATTCGCCACAGTGTTCCACTATGCACCGTTAGGTTACTTAACAAACGGCATACCGGGACGGGACTAGCGCGGGTGCAAAACATAAGCAACGTCTACTATATATCTCATATATAATGTATATCCATTCGTCTCAGAATCCACAGTGATCACATCACAGAGCAGTAGAAGAAACATATGAAATATTGGATATACTAGGAGGTCCGTGTTTTATTTTGAGCCTGTATAAAACACGGATTCCACGGTCGCGATGGATAGCCAAACCCACATCCCTATACCCCTGCGAGAGCAGCAAGCAACCCTACCAATTCTATAGTTAGGAGACCCGGACTCGACTCCTCGAGTTGGTCTTCCACTGGACTCTAGAACCCGGTTACTTGTGCTCCCCTCCTTGGGTCTATCCTAATGCGGAAAAGTAAATAATATACAACAACGGTGACATCTTCCTCAACTCGTAAGTGCCCCAATAAAAGAATATTACATACAATGAATTTTACATAAATGAAAATAAAAAAATCTCATCTCATATAAAACCCCAGGCTGTTCAAAACACGACAATCCAATATAACATATCACAGCAACACATAACATCACATGTTATCAACGTAAGTAAATATGCGTATCCCGGTTGTCGTTGACATATAGTAACGAAATCGGCGATACACCACATATTACATTTACGGTCGCAGAAAAGAAAATGTCAAACTACAACATTTGGAATCCATAATAACCTTAGACATCATAAACCCGAAATATCACATATTACAGATTTCATGCCTAACTATATGAGTTCCACATATTGTATCACATTCCACAAATAGCTAGACGATGTTAAACCTTTCAATCGAATCAACAAATTCCTAAAATTTCCCAGAAAACTCAACACTTGAGCAGTGTTAAAAATTCCCAGAAGCATGCCCCAGTACCAATGGACCAATCGTTGAAGAGCCGTCCCTTGCCTCCTTAGTGGCGCCGCGGAACCGCGGCCAAAACCATGTTTTGGCCGCGGTTCCGCAGTCACTAAAGCGAGTTAGAGACTCGTTCTTCAAGAGGGTCCATAAAATTACATGCATAATTTTCTGAGGATTTTTAATGTGAAAAATTCCAACATTTTGAAAAATTTCCAAAAAGTGGGCAATTTCGAGTTTTCGGAGTTCGTTCGAACTTCTAACTTCGCCTAGACAACTCCTAATACTCTAATAAGGCTCTGATACCACTGTAGGGTTCTTAGACACAACCACAAGATTTCACAAGGCATCAAACATGCTATATTTAAAAATTTAGTGTGCCAAACAACCCTAACCAAGGATCTAACTAGAGTTTTAGGAGCTAAACTAGAAAGTAAACTACTTTATTTCTAAGTGATAACGGAATACAACCTTTGTACACCGGTCCTTAACTTCAATAGCTCCTTGTAGTAGTCCCTTCACTGTGATCATGAAACCCCCGGACTCTTGCATGGCTTCTCAAGGTGAAAGGAACGAACTTGCTTGAAGTCTTCGAGACCGAAGATGATCTACGTCGAGAGGACACTAACTCAAGCTACTACTTCACCAATGAGAGAATTAGTAAAGCTAGCACCCTATACTAAAGTGCTAATCTAGTAGAGGATGATGAAGTAGGAAGTGGACGCACTTTAGTTTTATTTTTGTCACAATATTTTCTCACTTGAACAAAACCTAGAGAGCTCTTGAGCTTTTTGGAAGAAGATGAACTCAAGAGATGAGAATGAACTAATGAGATGAGAGAATCAACCATGGGTGAGTTTGTATCATATATCTAACTCATGTAGAGACATAACCATGGCTAAATTATAATGGTTGGGTTAATAAATATCTTAAGTAAAACAAAATGAGTGGACTAAGTCAATACATCCACAAGCTTCTACAAGCTTCATGCATGTGACTAATTATACACTAATTTGGATTTATTTTAAATATTTAAACCCCGCATTATAATTAGTATGGTGTAAGTCTCATACACCCATGTAGTGTGTATCAACAACCATGATACAAAAGAAAACACAATATACATCACATATATATTAAGTGTGCACATGTGAGAAAATAAATACTTAAGTGAGCTAATATTATTTAATGTAAACTAGTATATCTAATATACAATTATACACTAAATTATCAAATCAACACTTGAGTTAATAATCCGGCTATATCACATATAACCGACTAATATCATATGTACCATCTTATCGAAGCAACACTTAATTCGATAACCCGGCTATATCACATTTAACCGACCGATATAAAAATCGCGAGAATAGAATACGGTATCACATACTCGTATTATTCTCGGTCCCGCACATATCACATATGTGTTCCTACTTCGTTTTGCCTAAGCCAGTAAAAGCTCTATGTAGGACTCTAAATATTCGTCAATATGCCGGCAGTAGGTGATGATCATATCAAACACCCATAAGCCGTCAACATACTAGATGGACGTAACGGCTACCCGGATATTGAGCGATCAGAAGATCAACAAGCAAGCCCACTCTAGCTCCTGTAAAGCCTGTCAGTAACACTACCATACAGTCCGGTCTCTTCGTCTAAGATGTCACATATCAAGTCTAGAGGTGGTAAACGTCAGACCCCAATAACTCGATAAGTCATGCCGATACGAGGCTCATAACGAGTCGAGAAACTATTGATAACACTTATCAGTAAATCTCTAAATCAGCCCTGGCCAGGGACTTCCAGTTATAGCCAATCGAGCACTGCACGACATCTACCCCCAATACCGGGAGAGACAAAATCCCCTCCTAACGCTCATTGCCTCCATGTGACTCGGGAATGTACCCAAAAACCACCGTTTTGCACATCCTCTTGAACATGGTAAGGTGGAAATCAAAGCACAGTGGGAATCACACAAGACTCTATGACGATCTCGGGTCTACAGACTAACTTGTACCAGTGTCACCAGAGAACTGCTATCTGACGTCAGGTATAATACCATCTAGGAGTTCTCGGCGAGTCCATCCAGTGTACCCAGTCTCCACTGAGCACCCGTATACCATCTCTGATGTCAAACACCAATGGATATGGGATCATCCATCGCCCATTACATGGGTCGAGAAGCGTATACGCTAGTCTACTCTGGTATATCGATATCCCGTCTCAATGCACCCACGACTAGGAACATTAAAGGATGAACTTATGGACTACTATGGCCCCACTAGTAAGACTTGCATCATAATCCTGGTAGTCAAGTACACATCCTAAGGGCTTTACCAACATATAACCATAAGACAGTATCAAGAGTCAAGTATACATGTTAAGATAAAGAGCAACCATATAGCATACTATCATGTCGAGCAAGAAAGTCCTCTCTATATATGTCCAAGCATCCACTATAATATACATCATATGTACAATAATGGCCTCTAGGGCATACATACAACTAACAAAACCACCATTCTGGAACAAGTTAAGTATTTTCTTCGAGCTTCCGTACTGGTCAATAAATTTAGTGCGTCGTTGTCTGGACGTCATGCACATAGAGAAGGGAGTATCCGAGCACGTACTCAACTTGCTTCTTTGTAAAGACAAAAAATCGAAAGACAACCTCAATACTCGGATGGATCTATAGGACTGAGAAATTAGAAGTGAATTGCATCCTAAACTGGTAGCGGGTAAACCAGTCAAGTTTGTACTTCCCAATGCCGCTTATCATATGTCATAACCGGAGAAGAAAAGATTCCTACAGGTGTTGCATGATTTGAAAGTTCCCACAGGTTTCTCAGGATCATCCAGCAAGAAAATAAAAATTGTGAAAGGCAAGATCGATGGGCTGAAAAGTCATGATCACTATGTTATTATGGAGAACCTTCTCCCATTAGCCCTCAGGACTTCCCTCCCCGAATCGGTTGGTCTAGTAATCAATGACCTATGTTGTTTTTTCAGAGAATTATGCGCTAAAACACTGGATGTTGTGACGCTGGAGAAACTAGAAAATTCTATTGCGTTGATACTTTGCAAGTTTGAGCGTATTTTCTCACCGTCGTTCTTCGATATCATAATACACCTGACGGTTCATCTTGCAACTGAGGCTAAGTTAGCCGGACCAGTACAATATCGATGGATGTATCCCGTCGAGAGCTACGTGGAATTTTTCGTTTCGCGCAATTTGTAAAATTATTGTTGTCCTGTATGTCCGTATTTATTTATTTAACATATTTTTGTTTAGATATCTCTACACTCTTAAAAAGTATATACGCAATAGAAATCAACCAAAGGATTCTATCATGCAAGGTTATCTTCTAGATGAAGCAACCATATTTTGTTCCCGCTATCTGGACGAGAACATTGAGACGAGACTTAACCGGCCTCGAAGAATTCAAGACGGGCCATATGGTAAAACCGATTATAACAGGGTAAATACTATGTTTATTAACAAGATATACCGGTTTATCTTCCTCAATAGCGCATGTCTTGAAAAAATTAGAGAGTAAGTTTTTTTGGATTAATTGTTATATTTGTGTTTGTGTGTGTATGAAATGATATAATATTAATGTCATAATTTATTGTCGAGAACAGAATTCATTTTAACGAGGTACGTGAGGGGCATCCTGATTGGAACGATGAACGATTGGAAAAATATCATCAGGATAATTTTTGCGATTGGGTTGCAGATCATGTAAATTATTTGAATAACATGTTATTGCTATCAGTTTTAATCTAAACTTATATCGTTATGTATTTGTCGTAAAATTTGTTTTGTTAGATCCACGATCCGAACTTGTCCGCATCATTAGAGAGTGATTCAAGATGTTTAGCTCAATTTCCTAGTATGGAGGTTGCATATTATAAAGGATTCGGTGTCCTTGGATACAAATTCAAAGTTAAGGACATAGAAACATCTAGAACCACTCAGAATAGTGGGATTGCGACGGTAGGATCGGATGGTGTGATTTATTATGGATACTTAAATTGTATACTCGGCATCCAATATCCCGGATGATCAGAACCCTTTTATATATTTCAGTGTACTTGGTACGATACACGAACCGATACGGATAAGTGGAAAAGCAATCTCGAAACTTGGAAAGATGAATATGGATTGACCAGTGTGAACACACTTCGATTTTACGGTTAGGAAGATCTGTTTATCTTTCCGAACCAAGCGTTCCAAGTATACTACTCACAGTGTTTGAAGTATCCGGGATGGAGTGTCGTATGCCGTTGGAAACCCAGGGATGTTTACGATGTCCCAGAATTCGAGGACAGCGATGAGAATGAAGAAGAAAGAAGACTTAGAGTGCTCCAACCGTCTGTTTCGAAAGACGGGTTGTTTTCGGCTGATCATGAAGTTACGTGGGTTAGAAATGATATGGATGATGAAATCCAAGTAGATATGTCTAATGCATCCACGAAACGAAAAAGGTTATCAGTAATGTTATATTATTACTTCACATTTTACGATCTATACATATATAGCATGCATATGTAATGATTGTCTAATGCGTCCACAAACCGTTTTATCTTGATTTAATGATGACGACGGGAGCAGCGAGGGGCGGCAGGAGCTCCAGCCGCGGCACCGGCACCGGCAGGGGCAGAGGCAGAGCGGTTCTGCCGCCCGGAGAGCTGCGTAGGGAGCTTCAGAGGGCCGGTCTTGCACCCCGATCGGAGACCCCTTCGGATGCCTCCATCCGTGTGGACTTTGCCACACCTCCAGGTATATTACACGCATATTCATTTTGAATGTAATATTATAGATATACATACATATTCATGTAAAAATTACTTACATAGTCAATATTTGATTGTCTAGTTGTTGGTGGTGCGTCCACATCAGGGACAGAGGCCGCTCCCGCATCTTCAGGTATGTTACACGCATATTCATTTTGAATGTAATATTATAGATATACATGTATATTCATATCAAAATTACTTACATAGTCAATGTTTGATTGTCTAGCCGTTGGTGCGTCCACATCGGGAACAGAGACCACTCCCGCACCTCCAGGTATGTTTATATATTATATAGTGCATGTATATTGATTTAGAATGCTATATCATAAATATACATACATTCTTTTTTCTCTTACATACTTACATCAGGGGCAGAGCCCACCACCGCACCTGCGGATATGTTTATATATCCTATAGTGTATACATGTTGATTTAGAATGTTATATTATTGATATACGCATTCTTTTTGCGATTACTTATATAGTCAATATTTGATTGTCTAATTATAGGTGGTGCGTCCACGTTTGGTGCAGGGGGCACTCCCGACACTTCCATACCCTCCGCTTAGTCTGCAGGTTTGTATGAATAAATATAAAATATTTATTCATTTTACATATCCTTTAAGAATAAACACGAACTTCATGTAATTTTATCGATATTTATTTTCTAGTTGGAGGGGATGCGTCCACGTCCGGGTCACCGGCTGTTCCTCATCGGAGGAACTATCGTCTCGCTAGTGCTGCTGCCCGGGCCCAGGCTCGTACTTATGTCGCCGGAGGTATATATCACACTTCAATTTTCGTTAAACCTTGATTTCTTAATACCACTTTGTCTTAATATTGATTGTCTTGATATTTCTTGTAGACGCAGAGCATCACCATCCCGAGAGGGGGACTCAAGGCCCGAATCAGTCCCACAGGCTGAGACCCGACAGAGCTAGGGGGAGGCGGCATTCCTCCTCTTTTTTATCCCTGATTATCGCTATACCGGCGATTATACCGAGAGGTTCGGCCGGTATATGGGGGATGAGAGCCGCCTCGTGAAGAAATATCCACTTCACATTGAGTGGGGCGACCAGCACCGGCGCTCATTCGCCCTCTTCTGGAATCAGGCTCAGGTATTAATATATATTTTCATTTGATTTATCCAATATATTTATTATTAACACTTGCAATTTAATGACATTGTTTTTTTTGTATTTGCAGTTGGATTACGATTTTCAGCCTGTACCCTGTAGGGTGTTTTTCGTCACCCCATTGAGATGGGAATACGCGCGCACTTTTCAGGCTCATTACAGATCCCCCTGCCTAGGGTAGGCTGGGGTTTATTGATTGTGGGGATCCGAATCTCCGGCAGCTGCGGACTAAGCTGCCGTTAATTACCCCTCGCCTTTGGAGCGAGAGAACGTCCGATTAACGGGTCAAACATGTCATGCGAACTCAATTGCAGTGTACGTGTGTTGTGTTTTGAAAGCGATTTTGGATATATCGGGGGCCCCGCAGAGCTTTTACGGGGGTCTCGCTACCCAGATAACAGGCTGGGGGTCAAGGGGGCTAGCAACCCCCTTGCGGTGTGCGGGGCAGCGCTCCGTTAGAAATTTTTTCTAACGGGGGACAGTGTTGTAGAGTATGTATGTGTGTGTGTGTATATGTGTGTGTGTATATATATATATATATAATATAAAAGAGAAGGGGCATCTAAAGGATGTGTGGAAGAAAACGCCAACGCCTCACGTGCGCGGTACGCAGGCGCTTGGGCGCTGGCACTATCTCCTTGGGCGCTGGTGCTTTGGACGCCAGGGCGCCGGCCCCCCACGTGCCTGGCACGCGGGCGCTTTGGGCGCCAGGGCGCCGGCACCCCACGTGCCTGGCACGCGGGCGCTTTGGGCCAGGGCACCGGCACACCACGTGCCTGGCATGTGAGCGCTGCACACCAGAGCGCCGGCGCACCACGTGCCTGGCACGCAGGCGCTGTGCGTCAACAGCAAAAGGGACTTAGTCCCTACACTGGGAGTTGTGCTCCCGATTTGACTTATGGAGTTGAACTCCTGACAGAGATTAATTTAGGGAGTTACACTCCAATGGATCTTGAATGGAGTTAGACTCCTAAAAATATTTAGAAATGATCAAAGGGGGGCTGCTTTGTTTCTCCCTTTGGCTCTGGATTTTCCCAAGGTGGGATTTCTGGAGATGGGTCTCCTTCTTCTTCCTGCCGGTTGGCCAGATCTTGGAGAAAGGGGGAGAGATTTAAAAATCTTCCTTTTTGAGATCTAATGGAAGATCTGAGCTCCCCTTTGTGGGTTTTGTGGTGAAAAACTATTTAGTTTTTTGAAAGGAAAAGTAAAACTCTTGATTTAATTGAAGAAGGGGAAGAAGATTTAGAACCTTGAGGAAGGAGAAGGAGGCACAAAGAACCCTAGATTTTTGGGGGGAATGAAAAGTATATCCTTTATTCATCATCATGTTGCCTTATATAGGTTTACACATTTACATATAGCCCCTTGGGTTTTACAAAATGGCATTTTGCCCATCCCATATCTCATGTGCTATTTCTTCTTGCACATAAGCCATGGGCTTTACAAAAATTTGGCTTTATGCCCATTCATGCATAAAAAAAATTACATAAAAAATTATTTATTACATGATTTCATTTTGTCATAGGGAGGCCGGCCGCGGGGCTCGACTTGAGCATGGACCCACTTTCTTAGGCTTCGGCCCGCTTGGCTTAGGGTTGACCTTGACTTTGACTTAGTCGACTGGGGTGCAAATTTTTATCCCAACAAAGTGCCCCCCATCAATAAATGCACACCGTGCATATGAGTTGTGTGCATGAAATTGATGGATCTTGAAGTTGGACTTCGAGATGGAACATCATTCTAGGGGCAGAGCATCATCCCGGGAGCATAATTCCGAGGATCGGAGCATAATTCCGAGGATTGGAACATAATTCCGGGATCGGAATATCATTCCAGAAGAGCGGAGCATGATTATAGGGATCGGAGCATAATTCCGAAGAGCGGAGCATGATTCCAGGGGTCGGAGCATAATTCCAAAGAGCGGAGCATGATTCCAAGGGATCGGAGCATGATTCCGATGAGCGGAGCATGATTCCAGGGATCGGAGCATAATTCCGAAGAGCGGAGCATGATTCCAGGGATCGGAGCATAATTCCGAAGAGTGGAGCATGATTCCAGGGATCGGAGCATGATTCCAATGAGCATAACTTCGGGGATCGGAGCATAATTCCGAGGACCGGAGCATCATTCCGAAGAGCGGAGCATAATTCTAGGGATCGGAGCATGATTCCGATGAGCATAATTCCGAGGATCGGAGCATCATTCCGAAGAGCGGAGCATGATTCCACGGATCGGAGCATAATTCCGATGAACGGAGTATAATTCCGAAGAGCGGAGTATGATTCCAGGGATCGGAGTATAATTCCGAAAAGCGGCAGACATTCTGACCGAAGTATAATTTTGATGCAGAGGTTGATTCCCAGGCGAAGCATAATTCCGACAGGGAAGGCAGATACTTCGAGGAGAAGCATGATTCGACACGGGGTATACTCTGAGACGAAGTATGATTCCGGCGCAGAGCTTGTTGGCTGACTTGATTCCGAGACGAAGCATAATTTTGACGGGGAATGAAGATACGCCGAGGCGAAGCATGATTTCAACACGGGGTACACTTTGAGACGAAGCATGATTCCGGAGCAGAGCTGGTTAGTCGACTTGATTCCGAGGCGGAGTTTAATTCCGACGAGGAGGTCGCTGGCTGATTCTGAGCCGAAGCATAATTCCGACAGGGATGGCAGATACACCGAGGCGAAGCTTGATTTCGATGCGGGGTATACTCTGAGACGAAGCATGATTCCGGCGCAGAGCTTGTTGGTCGACTTGATTCCAAGCCGGAGCTTAATTCCGATGAGGAGGTCACTGGTTGATTCCGAGCCGAAGCATAATTCCTACAGGGAAGGCAGATACACCGAGGCGAAGCTTGATTTCGACGTGGGGTACACTCTGAGATGAAGCATGGTTCCGGCACAGAGCTTGTTGGTTGATTCCAAGCCGAAGCATAAGTTCGACAAGGAAGGCAGATACACCGACGCGAAGCTTAATTTCGACGTGGGGTACACTCTGAGACGAAGCATGATTCCGACACAGAGCTTGTTGGTCAACTTGATTCCGAGACGGAGCATAATTCCGATGAGGAGGTCGCTTGTTGACTTGATTCCAGGGCGGAGCATAATTCCGATGAGGAGGTCGCTAGTTGACTTGATTCCGGGACAGAGTGTCACTAGTTTTGATGTAGAGGATGATTGCCAAGCGAAGCATAATTCCGACAGGGCAGGTGGATACTCTGAGGCGAAGCATGATTTCGACTCGGGGTGCATTCTGAGACGAAGCATGATTTCGACGCAGAGCTTGTTGGTTTGATTTGATTTGGGTTGATATCAGCACCGCTACACTGGAATATGGTATTAGAAGCGAATCATCATCTGTCATGAGAGGATTTGGGGATTTGGTTTTGATTTGGCATCTGCATTGCTGCACTGGAATAATGCCAGGAGCAACTCATCATTTGCCCCGGGAGGATTTGGGAATTGGGTTTTAGGTCAGTATCAGCACCGCTACACCGGAATATGGTACTAGGAGCGAATCATCATTTGCCTTTCCCTGTTGGGGAGCGATGGCTTAGGAGACAGGTTTGGATCTCTATCACCTAAAGCTTTTCAATTTCATAGGCCGTAAGGGTCCCATAAAAGTATTTTCTCTCTACGAGTCGTAAGGATCCCGTAAGTGCATTTTCTCCTCAGGAGTCGTAGGGACTCCCTGTTAGTTATATGTATGCCCTAGAGGCCATTACTGTACATTGGATGTATATTGTAGTGGATGCTGGGACATATATAGGGAGGACTTTCTTGCTCGACATGATAGTATGCTATCTGGTTGCTCTTTACCTTAACGTGTACACAGATTGTCTCTCTATTACATGTTGGTAAAGCCCTTAGGATGTGTACTTGACTACCTGGACTATGATGCGGATCATACTAGTGGGGACATGGTAGTCCATAAGTACATCCTTGAAAGTCCCTAGTCGAGGGTGTATCGAGACGGGGCATCGATATACCAGAGTAGACTAGCGTGTACCTTCTCGACCCATACAGATGGGCGATGGATGATCCCATATCCATCGGTGTTTGACATCAGAGATGATATACGGGTGCTCAGTGGAGACTGGGTACACTGGACGGACTCGCCGAGAACTCCCAGATGGTATTATACCTCACGTCAGATGGCAGTTCTCTGGTGACACTGGTACAGAGTAGTCTGTTGACCCGAGATCGTCATAGAGTCTTGTGTGGTTCCCACTGTGCTTTGATTTCCATCTTACCACGTCCAAGAGGGCGTGCAAAACGGTGGTTTTTGGGTACAGTCCCGAGTCACATGGAGGCAATGAGCGATAGGAGGGGATTCGTCTCTCCCGGTATAGGGGGTTGATGTTGCGCTGTGTTCGATTGGCTATAACAGGAAATCCCTGGCCAGGGTTGCTGAGATTTACTGGTAAGTATTACCAGTAGTTTTTTGAATTGTTATAGACCTCATATCAACACGACTTATCGAGCTATTGGGGTCTGACGTTTACCACCCCTAGGCAAGATATGCGACATATCAGACGATCAGACCGGACTGTACGGTAGTGTTACTGGTTGGATTCACTGGAGTGTGAGCGGGCTTGCTCGTCGATCTTCAGATCGCTCAATACCCGGGTGGCCGTTACGTTTAGCAGACCGCTTGCGGCTTGTGGGTGTTTGATGTGATCATCACCTGCTGCCGGCGTATTGACGAGTCTTTAGAGTCCTACACAGAGGTTTCCTGGCTCAAGCGAAACGAAATAGGAGCGCATATGAGATATGTGCGGGACCGAGAATAATGCGTGTATGTGATACCGTATTCTATTCTCGCGATGAATGTATCGAATGGTTGTATGCGATATAACCTAGTTATCGAATCAAGTATTGATTCGATAAGTCGATACATTGTATACTAGTCGGTTATATGCGATATGACCGGGTCGTTAAATCAAGTGTTGATTTAATGATTTAATGTATAATTATATATTTGATATATTACTTTGCATTAACTAGTATTGGTTCACTTTAAATGGATTTTCTCACTTGATGTGCACATTGTATATGTGATATACTTTTGTGCATTTGTTCGTATCATGTTTGATGATACATGATTGTTTAGGTGTATGTTTAGTTTAAACCTTGGTTAAGTGAATGGTTAGGGTTGTGTTTAAATTTCTTATTTATTTATTTGTTTATTTATTCATTATGGAAATTAAAAAGGATGGTGGCTTATTTTGTTGTTTTGTGGAAACTTCTTGAAGTGTTGAAAGCTTAACCATTCTTGTTCTTTTCCTAAACCTAACCATTGACTCTAACCATGGTCTATTCTCTACACCTAACTTTGGTTAAAATTATGATAAGTATCATATTATTTCTTATTCTAAAAAGACTTATCATAATATTATCTTCATCTTCTTCTTCTTCTTCACATGAAGAAGCTTTTTTTCATCAATGGTGGATTGATGAAACAAGTGAGAAATCCAATTCTAAAGTCTACCCACTTCCTATTTCTTCATCCTCTACCTCTTGCCAAGTAGTAGAGTGTGTTTTCTTCACAAGTTTCATGACTTGGTGAAGTGAGAGCTTGATCTTGCGATTCCTCGACGTAGATCATCTTCGGCATGGACATCGACGACCTAGCTCGCCATTTCTCCGACGAAGCCGACGCTAGAGCCCGGGAACTCATTTGGACAGCGAGGGGACTTCGTTGCGGAGCTATGGAGGTGGTGCACCGGATCTACAAAGGTTGTATTTCCGTATTCCCTTAGTTAAGTGTTAACTAGATTATAGTTTCGCCTAGAATTATAGCCAACGGTCCTTGTTAGGGTTTCTCGGCACCCGTAATTTTTGAAATTGGCATGGTTGATGCCTTGTGAGACCTTCTTAGGGTGCCTAGGAACCCTACAGTGGTATCAGAGCCTAGCTAGAGCCTTAGGCGATGCGTAGACGGAGTTTGAAGTCCGATCGAACCGAAAACCTACATCCAAAATGCTTTCTGGACATTTTTGAAATTCGGGGTTTTTTTAGAATTAAAAATATGCATAAAAACCAGCAGGAATTTATAAGAATTACTGTGAAGTTCGATGACCTAATTCCATAAAAGTGCGGCGGAACCGCGGCATTAGCATGCTAATGCGGCGGTTCCGCGGCCCTTTTGTCTCTTCTCCCATTAAATTTTGCACAGTAATTCCTATTTGGCAGTGCTGGTTTTCATGGGAATTTTTAATCTGAAATCAAGAGTTGAGTATTTTGGGTTGTATTGGGAGTTCGTACATTCGATCGGATTGTCAAACTTTGTCTATGTGTTTTTCCGGATAATTTTTAAAATATGTTAAAAAAGTTCGACCAGATATAAATACCCAATTTTTCCCTGCCGGAAAATTTCCAAGTGTTGGATTTTTCCGAGGTTTAAAGACGTTCTAAGTAGTGCAAGTAACGCGATGGTCCCTCTAGAAGACAACAAACCTTAACTCGATTATGTGACCGTCTTGAACTGCCCTTTGAACCTTCGGGTTTGGGGCAGTACGGTGTGCCACATGTGAGGCGTTGGCTTGACCCTTCTACGGCTGGACCGTTGGTACTGAGGCATGAAGTGAATGTCTTTGAACTTATTTCATGTGTTGAGCTGTTTCGGGAAAACTTGGGTGTTCGAATGTTCGATCGAAAAGTTTAACATTTTCTATTTATCTGGAAAGGGATACAATAATTAGAATTCACAAGTAGTTATGAGATAACTGAATGAATGTTATAAACATAGCAGTTTAGTCTCACTTGATCGGTTGCCACGGAATTTTGATGCGATCAAAAGTCCGTCGCAATCACGTAGCGTACGCGGATACTCGCCGGGTAAACTTAATAGACAGCCTCACTCCATAGCCCCGACCAAGTGACTGTAGGAGAACCCCGTCGCCGAAAGCGTCCGTTCGGGTGCTTGCGGCAGCGGTGTTCCGCCTTGGTGCACTTCGTCGACGGTATCGGGGGTGCGGCCGCCTACTGAAGTTTGCGACGAGCATTCGATCAGGATGTCGGGAATCTTGTTGAATTGCCCGACTTGATATTGAAAAGAGTTTTCGATTATGAGACTAAAATGCGGGGTTTATAATTGTTAGGCATGTGATGTCTAAGGTATTCATTTGATTAGGCATGCGATGTCTATGTAGGTTGCGGATTCCAACTGTTGTAATTTTACACTTTCTTTTCTGTGACCGTAAGTGTAATATGTGATATCGCCGGTTTCGTTGCTATATGCCAACGACAATTGGGATGCGCATATTTACTTAAGTTGATGACATGTGATGTTATGTGTTGCTGGATATGTTATATTGGATCGTCGTGTTTGAATAGCCGGGGGTTTTTATGTGAGATGAGTGTTTTTCATTTTCATTTTTCATTTTCATTCATGTAAAAACTTGTATGTAATATTCTTTTATTGGGGCACTTCCAGGTTGCGGAAGATGTCACCTTTTGTATATTATTTACTTTCCGCACTAGGATAGACCCAAGGAGGGGAGCACAAGTAACCGGGTTCTGGAATCCAGTGGGAGACCAACTCGAGGAGTCGAGTCCGGGTCTCCTAACTCTAGAATTGGTAGGGTTGCTTGCCGCTCTCGTAGGGGTCTAGGGGTGTGGGTTTGGCTATTCATCACGACCGTGGAATCCGTGTTTTATACTGGCTCGTATTGAAAACACGGACGTCCTAGTATATCCAATATTTCATATGATTCTTCTGCTGCGATATCTGTGATGTGATCATGTGATATGTTCTGTGATGAATACAGTATATACTATATATGATATATTATATAGATGTTACTTATGTTTTACACCCGCGCTAGCCCTGTCCCGCTCTGCCGTTAGTTACCTAACCTAACGGTGCACGAGGGGACATCGAGGCGAATGCGGATGGCATAAGTGTACGTCGTATTTATCTGTGATGTTTAGGTAACTTAATTGATGGGACTTCATTAATGTGATTAATGAAATAAAAGAAACCTAAGATGTTGTAGAATCGAATTTCAAAATAAAACAGGTAGCTACAGTTCTTGCTTTGCATAGCGGTATATATGATATACCCTGCACCTTATTCGATGAGGAAAGGACCGAGATCCCTTCACTGGGAGTGACTCCTTTAGCAATAACTGGCAGATGCTACACACTCGGTTTGTCTTTTGATTGCTTTTGAGAGTTTTTGCTTTGCACAGTGATATATATGATATACCCCGCACCTCATTCGACGAGGAAAGGACCGACGATCCCTTCACCGGGAGTGACTCCTTTAGCAAATCTAGAAAAGCCTCAAAAACACTCCATTTCAAAATTCATTCGATCCTACAACGATATCAAGTTCATTACGCAATAGGTTTTCAGAAAAACCTGTCGTAGCCCTCCGTCATTTCAGATAAATCCTGTTTAGTATTCGTGCTGCGTTTGTTGACCTTGTCAAGGCGCAGTGTGCGGTAGCTAACCAGTATTTATCTACTTATGCATATGATGCAGATTGGGTTAGGGTAGTCGTGCGGCCTTGTTGACCTTATCAAGGGTCGTGCGGGTGGGTTTGATTCAATCAAGAAATGACGGGTTGAACTTGACTTGCGATCTATGGTTTGTTGACCTTGTCAAGGTCATAGATCGTTCGGGGCAAAATATTATCGGGAATTTCAAGTGTTGAAATTTGCAATGAGATTGCATACCTTCTATGAGATAGTTGGATCCCGATACCCGCTGCGAGTAATTGTTACTCCTGGGAGAGTTTTACACATTACAATTAGCCGATCAAGTAGGTGTCTAGAAAGGTGTTAACGAGGTTACGCCTCTGGGAAAACGAGGTTTACATTAATTAGGTTCGTGCAAAAGCACGGGGGACCTCCCTCAAAGTACCGACACTGGCCTGGCTGAAAGATTGGCGAACTTGTAGTGTGTAATTAATCCCGGCTAGTCTTTCCTTTTAGGGTTTGAAGGAAGATTTGATAAAAAGCAGTGGGAGCCATCCTGATTAGATAAAATGATAACCAATCTATTCTTGCAAGAGCCCACGCTGAGTGTTTTCTTCTCTCTCTCTCCAGGTAGCGACCATATCACGTCTTAATCAAGATAATAATACGGAATATTGACCGAACCCGCTTGTTATACTGAGCTGGGGAACGTTGGTCCCGCTCCAACTTATAATTGTTATAAGACAGAGCAGGAAATTGGGGAATACCAGATTTCCCGTGCCGCCCAAACGAAGAGAATGCATGTTGATGCATCATCTTCGGGTGTGTTCATTCTATAGAACTGTTTCTCAGTGTCCTTTACGTCCTGGGTATATGATACCGGATCAGGATCCCGCATATGTAATATGTTACATGGGCCACAGATAGGTAAAGAACTGAGAACGGGTGATAAGTTTCATGAGGCAGAAAACGGGGCAAGAGTTGCAGCCAAGTCTGTTGGTCACTGTCACCCTGTATTATAAATACATTGATTCTGAACGAATGTTATTAGATACCGAACCTGATATACAAAATCATATCTATCTCTTTATTAGTAAAGAAATGATAAAATTTTGTATTGTTGGATAATGTTTTGAACATTTCCTATATCAAAAGTTGATCGGTTCAGGCACGTTATCTAAAAGCATTGATGTTCTAAATCAAACTACAGTTCTTAGTATACAGAACACACAAAAGAGGAAGAGTTCAGAAATGAACGAATCCTTCTTGAGGCATTGTAGACTAGGTCACATCAATGTGACCCGACTAGCTGAAGTTACATGTAGATGCATATTTAAATCAGTTTGAATTTACATCTTATGAAACTTGCCAGTCATGTCACAAAGATACGATGACCATAGCTCTGTTTATTGGAAACAGAGAAAGAGTTAGTAAACTCTTGGGATGATACATGTTGATGTATGTAAGGTCCCCTGTCTACACATGCCAAGACTGGTTCTTTGTACTTCATTACATTCTCTAATGATCTTTCGAGATTCAGACCTATGTTCCTGTTGAAACACAAGTCCGAACATTTTGAGATATTCACAAAATATAAGTTAGAAGTAGAGAACCAAATACGGGTAAAATTATTATGTCCTATGATGAGATCAAGGAGGAGAATACTTGAGCACGGAAATCCTGGACTATTCTAAAGGAAAATGAAATTCTCTCTCAGCATTAGTCCTCCGTATACACCATAGCACAATGGTATATCGGGGCGGAGCAATAGCACCCTATATGATATGGTGTGCTCTATGATGAGTGCTACTGAGTTACCTATTTCCTTTTTGGGAGTTATGCACTTGAGAAGCTGCATACCTATTGAATAGGGTTCAAATCAAATCAGTTGCCTACTGCTTCATATATGATATGGAAAGGGAAGAGCCCATATCTTAAGTTAGTTAAGAGTTGGGGTTGTCCAGCCTATGTCTGAAAAGCAAAATCCGGACAAGCTCGAGGCAAGATCTGTTATGTACAACTGGAAAGGTTCCAGCTATACAAACTACAGCAGATGATTTGATAAAACCAAAGGATTCAATAGTTACCAACGAACCTCAGCCTCTCCGCCGATCTAGTAGGGTTTCTCACCCACCTGAGAGATATTTCGGTTTCTCAATAACAGTGGGAGCGAGGATTGCATCATGAGATGATGACCCAACTAGTTTCGAGCAGGCCATCGAGAGTAGGGACTCTGTAAGAATGGCTGGATGCTTAGCGATCTGAGATGGAATCCATATACACCAACAAAGTATGGACTTTGGTTGCTATATCTGAAGGGTTAAATCCCCATCAGGAGCAAGTATATCTTGAGAAGATTACTTGGTGTACATCGAAAAGTTGAGACTTTCAAAGCTAGACTTGTTAAAAGTTTGCATCATTTACCAGGCGTGGATTATGATGAAACCTTTTTCAAGTAACCAAGCTTAAGTCCATCCAGATCCTACTTGTCACGGCTACATACCATGACTACGATATCTGGTGGTTGGGTGTCATGACTGCTTTTCTAAATGATATTTTGGAAGAGAGCGTCTATAAGTACACAGCCAGAGGGCCTCGTAGACAGTGGGAGCAGCGGAAACGTGTGCAAGATGCTTTATAGGATAAAGCAGGCATCGCGGAGTTGGAACATCTGTTTTGATGGATAAGTCAAAGAAGTTGACATCATCAAAATGGTAGATGAACCTTGTATATACAAAAAGGTAGTAGGGAGTATGGTGACGATCCTCGTAGAGTACGTGGATGACATACTCTTGATAGGGAAGGAGTTTCCTATGCTACGCTCGATCAATCTCCGCTTATCACAATGATTCTCCAAATAGGATCAAAGTGATACCTACTAAATCCTAGTTTTTGGATCTATGAGATAGATCTAAATGGATGTTAGGATTCTCACTAGTTGTAGTGAGAAGGTATCAATCGACCCTAGGGAGAATCACTGGAATGGTTCCAGGGTGATAAAGACGACTGAATATCAGTCACAGGCATTGTCTTTACCCTCAGTAAAAGGGACGGTATGTTGGAAGAGTTCCAAGCAAGATACCGTGGCATACTAGACGATAAAGGCTGGATACATCGCTACTTAAGATGCTACCAAAAGAGGATGTTTGGGTGTATATTGGTTCATGAGATGAACTACGTTCCTACCATTGTGAGACAATGGAGTTGTGGCTCATGCCGAGGAACGCCGATCCCATCAGTGATCCAGACTTATTCTAAGGCAGTATCGCCTGATCATGGAGATAGTTGATCTCCAGGGTGATCGAGATTAGGAGAGTAGATTCAGAAGACAAACACAGCGGATCCACTCACAAAGGCCTGTTCCCAGAGAGAGACTTTTATGGGATGGTTGAGTATGAGATACTACAACCACTGCTACAGATGGCCCTAGTGCAAGTGGGAGATTGTTAGTTATATGTATGCCGTAGAGGCCATTACTGTACATTGGATGTATATTGTAGTGGATGCTGGGACATATATAGGGAGGACTTTCTTGCTCGACATGATAGTATGCTATCTGGTTGCTCTTTACCTTAACGTGTACACAGATTGTCTCTCTATTACATGTTGGTAAAGCCCTTAGGATGTGTACTTGACTACCTGGACTATGATGCGGATCATACTAGTGGGGACATGGTAGTCCATAAGTACATCCTTGAAAGTCCCTAGTCGAGGGTGTATCGAGACGGGGGATCGATATACCAGAGTAGACTAGCGTGTACCTTCTCGACCCATACAGATGGGCGATGGATGATCCCATATCCATCGGTGTTTGACATCAGAGATGATATACGGGTGCTCAGTGGAGACTGGGTACACTGGACGGACTCGCCAAGAACTCCCAGATGGTATTATACCTCACGTTAGATGGCAGTTCTCTGGTGACACTGGTACAGAGTAGTCTGTTGACCCGAAATCGTCATAGAGTCTTGTGTGGTTCCCACTGTGCTTTGATTTCCATCTTACCACGTCCAAGAGGGCGTGCAAAATGGTGGTTTTTGGGTACAGTCCCGAGTCACATGGAGGCAATGAGCGATAGGATGGGATTCGTCTCTCCCGGTATAGGGGATTGATGTTGCGCTGTGTTCGATTGGCTATAACAGGAAATCCCTGACCAGTGTTGCTGAGATTTACTGGTAAGTATTAACAGTAGTTTCTCGAATTGTTATAGACCTCATATCGACACGACTTATCGAGCTATTGGGGTCTGACGTTTACCACCCCTAGGCAAGATATGCGACATATCAGACGATCAGACCGGACTGTACGGTAGTGTTACTGGTTGGATTCACTGGAGTGTGAGCGGGCTTGCTCGTCGATCTTCAGATCGCTCAATACCCGGGTGGCCGTTACGTTTAGCAGACCGCTTGCGGCTTGTGGGTGTTTGATGTGATCATCACCTGCTGCCGGCGTATTGACGAGTCTTTAGAGTCCTACACAGAGGTTTCCTGGCTCAAGCGAAACGAAATAGGAGCGCATATGAGATATGTGCGGGACCGAGAATAATGCGTGTATGTGATACCGTATTCTATTCTCGCGATGAATGTATCGAATGGTTGTATGCGATATAACCTAGTTATCGAATCAAGTATTGATTCGATAAGTCGATACATTGTATACTAGTCGGTTATATGCGATATGACCGGGTCGTTAAATCAAGTGTTGATTTAATGATTTAATGTATAATTATATATTTGATATATTACTTTGCATTAACTAGTATTGGTTCACTTTAAATGGATTTTCTCACTTGATGTGCACATTGTATATGTGATATACTTTTGTGCATTTGTTCGTATCATGTTTGATGATACATGATTGTTTAGGTGTATGTTTAGTTTAAACCTTGGTTAAGTGAATGGTTAGGGTTGTGTTTAAATTTCTTATTTATTTATTTGTTTATTTATTCATTATGGAAATTAAAAAGGATGGTGGCTTATTTTGTTGTTTTGTGGAAACTTCTTGAAGTGTTGAAAGCTTAACCATTCTTGTTCTTTTCCTAAACCTAACCATTGACTCTAACCATGGTCTATTCTCTACACCTAACTTTGGTTAAAATTATGATAAGTATCATATTATTTCTTATTCTAAAAAGACTTATCATAATATTATCTTCATCTTCTTCTTCTTCTTCACATGAAGAAGCTTTTTTTCATCAATGGTGGATTGATGAAACAAGTGAGAAATCCAATTCTAAAGTCTACCCACTTTCTATTTCTTCATCCTCTACCTCTTGCCAAGTAGTAGAGTGTGTTTTCTTCACAAGTTTCATGACTTGGTAAAGTGAGAGCTTGATCTTGCGATTCCTCGACGTAAATCATCTTCGGCATGGACATCGATGACCTAGCTCGCCATTTCTCCGACGAAGCCGACGCTAGAGCCCGGGAACTCATTTGGACAGCGAGGGGACTTCGTTGCGGAGCTATGGAGGTGGTGCACCGGATCTACAAAGGTTGTATTTCCGTATTCCCTTAGTTAAGTGTTAACTAGATTATAGTTTCGCCTAGAATTCTAACCAACGGTCCTTGTTAGGGTTTCTCGGCACCTAGATTTTTTGAAATTGGCATGGTTGATGCCTTGTGAGACCTCTTTAGGGTGCCTAGGAACCCTACACTCCCAAGTGTGTTACTTCTTTATGAGTCGTAAGGATTTCACACGGGAATTTTCTCCTCACAAAGTCGAGAGGACTTTGCGAGTGCATTTCATCTCTTTTTCACGAGTTTGCGCCCTTTCGAATTTTCACAAACTCGCCGGCGGTCCTGCTGTTTTTACTCACGGAGCCCTTTCGGGTTTTCATCCGTGCCAATTTTGCTTGTGGACATACCATTTTTTTCACCGCCGGTGGGACTTTGAATGTGATCTCGCCGGTAGGACTTGGGAGAGATTGGGATCGTTTTACGCCCGTGGATTGTATACGGTTTTGCAGGATGTATGATCCAGACCGTAGGGCCGGAAGAATTTCGGGACTTTGTTGGCGTCTGCATCGCTGCATTGGAATATGGTACCAGGAGTGACTCATCATTCGTCGTTGGGAATTTAGATTTTGGTTGGCGTCTGCATCGCTGCACTGGAATATGGTACCAGGAGCGACTCATCATTCGCCGTTTTAGGATTTGGAATTTGGTTGGCGTCTGGATCGCTACACTGGAATATGGTACCAGGAGCGACTCATCATTCGCCGTTGGGAATTTAAGTTTTGGACGGCGTCTGCTGTTAGTTATATGTATGCCCTACAGGCCATTACTGTACATGAGATGTATATTGTAGTGGATGCTTGGACATATATAGGGAGGATTTTCTTACACGACATGATAGTATACTATCTGGTTACTCTTTATCTTAACATGTACACTGATTATCTCTCTATTACATGTTGGTAAAGCCCTTAGGATGTGTACTTGACTACCTGGATTATGATGCGGATCATACTAGTGGGTCAAAGGTAGTCGGTAGGTACATCCTTTAATGTCCTTAGTCGTGGGTGTATCGAGACGGGGCATCGATATACCAGAGTAGATTAGCGTATAGCTTCTCGACCCATGTAGATGGGCGATGGATGATCCCATATCCATTGGTGTTTGACATCAGAGACGATATACGGGTGCTCATTGGAGACTGGGTACACTGGACAGACTCGCCGAGAACTCCCGGATGGTATTATACCTCAGTCAGATAGCAGTTCTCTGGTGACACTAGTATAGGTTAGTCTGTCGACCCGAGATCGTCATAGTGTCTTGTGTGATTCCCACTGTGCTTTGATTTCCACCTTACCACGTTCATGAGAACGTGCAAAACGGTGGTTTTGGGTACAGTCCCGAGTCACATGGAGGCAATGAGCGATAGGAGGGGATTCATCTCTCCCGGTGTTGGGGGTTGATGTTGCGCTGTGCTCGATTGGCTATAACAGGAAGTCCCTGGCCAGAGTTGTTTATGAGATTTACTGGTAAGTGTTATCGGTAGTTTCTCGACCCGTTATGAGCCTCATATTGGCACGACTTATTGAGTTATTGGGGTCTGACGTTTACCACCCCAGACGAGATATGCGACATATCAGACGAAGAGACCGGACTGTACGGTAGTGTTACTGATTGGATTCGCAGGAGTATGAGCATGCATGCTTGTTGATCTTCTGATCGTTCAATATCCGGGTGGCCGTTACGTTTAGCAGACCGCTTGCGGCTTGTGGGTGTTTGATATGATTGTCTCCTACTGTCGGCGTATTGACGAATCTTTAGAGTCTTACACAGAGTTTTCTTGGTTCATGCAAAACGAAGTAGGAGCACATATATGATATGTGCGGGACCGAGATTAATGTGCGTATATGATACCGTATTTTATTCTCGCGATATGTGACATCGGTCAGTTATATGTGATATAGCCGGATTATTAAATCAAGTGTTGATTTAATAATTTAATATATAATTATATATTTGATATATTAATTTACATTAACTAGTATTGACTCACTTAAGTTTTCTTTTCTCGCTTGATTTTGTGCACATAATATATATATGATATATATTAATGTATATTATTTGTGTCGTGCTTGATGATACATACTACATGGGTGTATGAGACTTACACCAAACTAATTATAATGTAGGGTTTAAATATTTAAAGTAAATCTAAATTAGTTGGAAATTAGTCACATGCATGAAGCTTGTAGAAGCTTGTGGATGCATTGACTTAGTCCACTAATTTTGTTTTACTTAACTATTTATTAACCTAACCATTATCACTTAGCCATGGTTATATCTCTACATGAGTTAGTGTATAACACTAACTCACCCATGGTTGCTATTCTCACCTCATTAGTTCATTCTCACTTCTTCGCTTCATCTTCTTCATCCTTGAGAAAAAACTTTCTAGCTTTTGGAAAAGTGAGAAAATATTGTGAGAAAAATAAAACTAAAATGAGCCCATTTTCTACTTCATCATTCTCTACTACTTGCTATTTAGTATATGGTGTTTGCTTCACTAATTTCACAATTAGTGAAGAGATGGCATAAGCTTGAGTCTTCTCGACGTACATCATCTTCGGCCTCGAAGACATTGAGCAAGCTCGTTCATTTCTTCATGTGGATTCTTCTAGAGTTCAGGTGATCACTACTTGGAGCGAAGGGACTACTACACGGAGCTTTAGAAGTGAAGGACCGGTCTACAAAGGTTGTATTTCTCATTCACTTAGTGTAATGTTTGATAACATGCTATTGTAACTCCTAATTTTCTAGTTAGATCCTTGGCATGGGTTGCATAGCTCTCTAGGTTTTTTAAAATTGTATACTTGATGCCCCAAAAAATCCTAGTTAGGGTGCTATGGAACCCATCATTGGTATCAGAGCCAAGATAGAGTATTAGGCATTGTCTAGACGAAGTTAAAAGTCCGATCGAACCCCGAAAACTCAAGTTTGCACCCCTCTCTGGAAATTTTCCAAAAAGTTGGATTTTTCCATGTTAAAGATACTCTAAAAATCATGTAGGTAATTCTATGGACCTACCTAAAGAACGAGTCCCTAACTCGTCTAAGTGACCGCGGAACCACGGCCAAAACATGGTTTTGGCGGCGGTTCCGCGACGCCACTTGAGAGGCTTGGGACAGGCTTTTAGCTGCTGGTTCATGGGCACTGTGGTATGGTTCTGGGTACTTCTAACACTGCTCAAGTGTTGAGCTCTCTGGGAAATTTTGGGAATTCGTTGATTCGATCGAAACGTTTAACACCGTCTACCTATCTGTGATTGTGATACAATATTTGGAATTCACATAATTAGTTATATGATAACTAGTTTGAATTTTATAAATCTAGCAATTTGGTCTCAATTCATCAGTTGCCACGGAATTTTGATGTGGATCAAAAGTCCGTCGCAATTACGTAATGCACGTGGATACTCGCCGGGTAACATTATTAGATAGCCACGCCCCATAACCCCGACCAAGTGACTGTAGGAGAACCCCGTTGCCTAAAGCATCCGTTCGGATGCTCGCGGTCGCGGTGTTACGCCTAAGTGCACTTCGTCAACGGTATCGGGGGTGCGGCCGTCTACTAAAGTTTCCGACGAGCATTCGATATGGATGTCAGGAATCTTGTTGAATTGTCCGACTTGATATTTGAAAGTGTTTTCAATGTCGAGACTAAAATGCAGGATTTATAATTGTTAAGCATGAGATGTCTGAGGAATTCATTTGGTTGGGCATGAAATCCAAAGTATGTGATACATTGGGTTTATGATGTCCAAGGTGGTTGCGGATTCCAATTGTTGTAGTTTTTCACTTTCTTTTCTGGGACCGTAAGTGTAATATGTGGGGTATCGCCGGTTTCGTTGCTATATGTCAACGACAATTGGGATACGCATATTTACTTACGTTGATGACATGAGATGTTATGTGTTGCTGTGATATGTTATATTGGATCGTCGTGTTTTAAATAGCTGGGGGTTTTAAGTGAGATGAGAGTTTTTTATTTTTATTCATGTAAAAAACTTGTATGTAATATTCTTTTATTGGGGCACTTCCGGGTTGAGGAAGATGTAACCGTTGATGTATATTATTTACTTTTCCGCATTAGGATCGACCCAAGGAGGAGAGCACAAGTAACCGGGTTCTAGAGTCCAGTGGGAGACCATCTCGAGGAGTCGAGACCGGGTCTCCTAACTCTAGAATTGGTAGGGTTGATTGCCGCTCTCGTAGGGGTCTAGGGATGTGGGCTTGGCTATTCCTCACGACCGTGGAATCCGTATTTTATACAGGCTTAATATAAAACCCAGAAATCCTAGTATATCCAATATTTCATATGTTGTTTTCTGCTACGATATCTGTGATGTGATCATTTGATATGTTGAGATAGATACTGTATATAGTATATATGATATATTATATAGACGTTGCTTATGTTTTACACCCGCGCTAGCCCTGCCCCACTCTGCCATTAGTTACCTAACCTAACGGTGCATGACGGGACATCGAGGCGAATGCGGATGGTATAAGCGTACGTTGTATTTATCTGTGATGTTTAGGTAACTTAAAATGATGGGACTTCATTAATGAGATTAATGAAAGAAAATAAACCCAAAGATGTTGTGGAATCGAATTTTCAAAAACAGGTAGCTCTAGTTATTGCTTTGCATAGCGTTGTTCCTTGTAGAACATCCTGCACCTTTTTCAATAAGGAAAGAGCCGAGATCCCTTCACCGGGAGTGACCTCTTTAGCAATAATTGGCAGATGCTACAACCCTCGGTTTCGTCTTTTGATTGTTTTTCTAGTTCTTGCTTTGTATAGTGGTATTGTGAATATCCTGCACCTCATTCGACGAGGAAAGAGCCGAGATTCCTTCACCGGGAGTGACCTCTTTAGCGAAACTAGCAAAAGCCTAAAAAACACTCCATTTTAAATCATTTGATTCTACAACGATATCAAGTTCATTACGCAAGAGGTTTTCTTAAAAACCTGTCATAACCCTCCGTCATTTCAGATAAGTATTTCATAGTATTCGTGCTACGTTTGTTGGCTTTCGTCAAGGCGTAGTGTGCGGTAGCTATTTATGCTTATTTGCAAAAGCATATGATGCGATTGAGTTAGGGTAGTCGTGCGACTTTGTTGGCTTTCATCAAGGGTCGTGCGGGTGGGTTTAATTCAATCATGAAATGTACGGGTTGAACTTGACTAGCAGCCTATGGTTTGTTGGCTTTCGTCAAGGTCATAGGATACTAGGGGCAAAATTATCGGAAATTTTAAGTGTTGAAATTTGCAATGAGATTGCATACCTTCTATGAGATAGTTGGATACCGATACCCACTGCGAGTAAGAGTTACTCCTGGGAGAGTTTTACACATTACAATTAGCCGATCAAGTAGGTGTCTAGAAAGGTGTCAACGGGGTTACGCCCATGGGAAAACGAGGTATATTTTAATTAGGTCCGTGTGAAAGCATAGGAAACCTCCCTCAAAGTACCGGCACTGGCCTGGCTGAAAGATTGGCGAACTTGTAGGGTGTAATTAATCCCGGCTAGTATTTCCTTTTAGGGTTTGAAAGAAGATTTGATAAAAACAGTGGGAGCCATCCTGATTAGATAAAATTATAACCAATCTAATCTTACAAGAGCATACGCTGAGTGTTTTCTTCTCTCTCTCTCTTCAGGTAGCGACCATGTCACGCCTTAATCAAGATAATAATATGGATGTATTGACCGAACCCGCTTGTTATACTGAGCTGGGGAATGTTGGTCCCGCTCCAACTTATAATTGTTATAAAACCGAGCAGGAAATAGGGGATTACCAGGATTCCCGTGCCGTCCAAACGAAGAAATTGCACATCTTCTTCGGGTGTGTCCATTACAGAGAACTGTTTCTCAGTATCTTTTACGTCATGGGTATGAGATACCGGATCAGAATCCCGCATATGTAATATGTTACATGGGCTATTGATAGGTAGAGAACTGAGAATGAGTAATAAGTTTCAAGAGTTGGAAACGGTGTAATAGTTGCAGCCAAAGTGTTGGCAGCTATCACCCTGTATTACCAAATACATTGATTCTGAACGAATGTTATTAGATACCGAACCTGATATACAACATTATATCATTCTCTTTATTTAGTAAAGAAGGATATAATTTTGTATTGTTGGATAATATTTTGAACATTTCCTATATCAAGAGTTGACCGGTTCAGGCACGTTATCTAAAAGCATATACGTTCTAAACCAAATCACAGTTCTTAACATATAGGAACACACACAAGAGGAAGAGTTCAGAAATGAACGAATCCTTCTTGAGGCATTATAGATTAGGTCATATCAATGCGACCCGACTAGCTAAGTTACATTAAGATACATATTTAAATCAGTTTGAATTTACATCTTGTGAAACTTGCCAGTCATGTCACAAAGATAAGATGACCATAGGTCCGTTTACTAGAAAAAGTTAATGAACTCTTGGGATTGATACATGATGATATATGTAAGTCCCCTGTCTACACATGCTAAGACCGGTTCTTTATACTTCATTATATTCACTGATGATCTCTCAAGATTCGGATATATGTTCCTGTTGAAACACAAGTCTGAAGCTTTTGAGAAATTCAAAAAATATAAGTTAGAAGTAGAGAACCAAAACGGGTATAAGTATTATGTCCTTTGATGTGATCAGGGAGGAGAATACTTGAGCACGGAATTCCTGGACTATTCAAAAGGAGAATGAGATTCTCTCTCAGCATTACTCCTCCGTATACACCACAGCACAACGGTGTATCAGGGCGGAGCAATCACACCCTATTAGTTATGGTGCGTTCTATGATGAGTACTACTGAGTTGCCTATTTCCTTTTAGGGGTTATGCACTTGTGAAGCTGCATACCTATTGAATTGGGTTCCAACCAAATCAGGTGCCTACCACTCCATATGAGATATGGTATGGGAAGAGCCCATGTCTTAAGTGAGTTAAGATTTGGGGTTTTCCGGCCTATGTTAAAAGCAAAATCCGGACAAGCTCGAGGCAAGGTCAGTTCTGTGGAAGTTTGTTGGATATCCCAAGTATTCGCAAGGGAATATCTTCTACCACACCGAGAAACAAAAAGTGTTTTATTCCTCGGCATACCACCTTTTTAGAAAAGCAATTTATTTTGGAAAGAAATTTGTGGTCATGAGGTAGAACTGGAAGGAATTCCAGCTATACAAACTACAGCTGACGATTTGGTAGAACCGGAGGATTCAATAGTTCCCGACGGACCTCAGCCACTCCGCCTATCTGGTAGGGTTCCTCATCCGCCTGAGAGATACTTCGGTTTTCTCTATGACAGTGAGAGCGAGGATTGCATCATGAGATGATGACCTAACTAGTTTTGAGCAGGCCATCAAGAGTGATGACTCTGTAAGAATGGCTGGATCCTAAGTGATCTGAGATGGAATCTATGTACACCAATAAAGTAGGGACTTTGGTTGCTCTATCTGAAGGGTTAAATCCCCATCAGGAGCAAGTATATATTGAGAAGATTACTTGGTGTAGATGGAAAAGTTAAGACTTTCAAAGCTAGACTTGTTGTAAAAGGTTTTCTTCATCGACCAGGTGTGGACTATGATGAAACATTTTCTCCAGTGCCTATGCTTAAGTCCATCCGGATCCTACTTGCCATTACTATATAGCATGACTACGATATCTGGCGGTTGGGTGTCATAACTGTTTTTCTAAATAGTGATTTAGAAGAAAGCGTCTATAAGTACACAGCCAGAGGACTTCGTAGATAGTGGGAGCAGCGGAAACGTGTGCAAGTTGCTTTACGGGTTAAAGCAGGCACCGCGGAGATGGAACATCTGTTTTGATGTAGCAGTCAAAGCGTTTGACTTCATCAAAATGGTAGATGAACCTTGTATATACAAAAAAGGCAGTAGAGAGTAAGGTGTTCTTCCTCGTATTGTACGTGGATAACATACTCTTGATAGGAAAGATGTTTCCTATGCTACGCTCGGTCAATCTCCTTTTATCACAAGGATTCTCCATATAGGATCAAGGTGATACCTCCTAAATCCTGGGTTATGGATTTATGAGATAGATCTAAGTGGATATTAGGATTCTCATTAAGTGTAGTGAGATGGCATCAATCGATCCTGGGGAGAATCACTGGATAGCTTCCAGGGTGGTAAGGTCGACTGAATGTCAGTCACAGGTATTGTCTTTACCCTCAGTGGAGGGACGGTATGTTGGAAGAGTTCCAAGCTAGATACCGTGGCAAACTAAATGATAAAGGCTGGATACATCGCTACCAAAGATGCTACCAAAAAGGAAGTTTGGGTGTATAATAGTTCATGAGATGAACTTCGTTTCTACCATTGTGTGACAATGGAGTTGTGGTTTAGGCCTAGGAACCCCCATCCCATCAGTGATCCAGACATATTCTAAGGCAGTATCACCTGATCATGGAGATGGTTGATCTCCAGGGGATCGAGGTTAGGAGAGTAGACTTAGAGGACACCACGGCGAATCCACTCACAAAGGCCTTTTCCCAGAGAGAGACTTTTATGGAATGGTTGAGTATGAGATGCTACAACCACTGCTATATGATGGCCCTAGTGCAAGTGGGAGATTGTTAGTTATATGTATGCCCTAGAGGCCATTACTATACATGAGGTGTATATTGTAGTGGATGCTTGGACATATATAAGGAGGACTTTCTTGCTCAATATGATAGTATGCTATCTGGTTACTCTTTATCTTAACATGTACACTGATTGTCTCTCTGTTACATGTTGGTAAAGCCCTTAGGATGTGTACTTGACTACCTGGATTATGATGCAGATCATACCAGTGGGACAAAGGTAGTCGGTAAGTACATCCTTTAATGTCCCTAGTCGTGGGTGTATCGAGACGGGGCCTCGATATACTAGAGTAGACTAGCGTATAGCTTCTCGACCCATGTAGATGGGCAATAGATGATCCCATATCCATTGGTGTTTGACATCAGAGATGAGATATGGGTCCTCAGTGGAGACTGGGTACACTGGACGGACTCGCCGAGAACTCCCAGATGGTATTATACCTCACGTCAGATGGCAGTTCTCTGGTGACACTGGTACATGTTAGTTTGTCGTCCCGAGATCGTCGTAGTGTCTTATGTGATTTCCACTGTGCTTTGATTTCCACCTTACCACGTTCATGAGAGCATGCAAAACGGTGGTTTTTGGGTACAGTCCCGAGTCACATGGAGGCAATGAGTGATAGGAGGGGATTCGTCTCTCCCGGTATTGGGGGTTGATGTTGCGCTGTGCTCGATTGGCTATAACAGGAAGTCTCTGGCCAGGGTTGTTTATGAGATTTACTGGTAAGTGTTATCAATAGTTTCTCGACCCGTTATGAGACTCATATCGGCATGACTTATCAAGTTATTGGGGTCTGACGTTTACCACCCCGAGACGAGATATGCGACATATCAGACAAAGAGACCGGACTGTACGGTAGTGTTACTGATTGGATTCGCAGGAGTATGAGCAGGAATGTTTGTTGATTTTCTGATCGCTCAATACCCGGGTGGCCGTTACGTTTAGCAGACCGCTTGCGGCTTGTGGGTATTTGATATGATCATCGCCTACTGCCGGCGTATTGACGAGTCTTTAGAGTCCTACACAGAGGTTTCCTGGTTCATGCGAAACGAAGTAGGAGAACATATATGATATGTGCGGGACCAAGATTAATGCGCGTATGTGATACCGCATTTTATTCTCGCGATATATGACATCGGTCGGTTATATGTGATATAGCCGGGTTATCGGATCAAGTGTTGATTCGATAATTTGTTATATTTGATATTAGTCGGTTATATGAGATATAGCCGGATTATTAAATCAAGTGTTGATTTAATAATTTAATGTATAATTATATATTTAATATATTATTTTATATTAACTAGTATTGGCTCACTTAAGTTTTCTTTTCCCACTTGATTTTGTGCACATAATATATATATGATATATATTAATGTACATTATTTGTATCATGCTTGATGATACACAATACATGGGTGTATGAGACTTATACCATACTAATTATAATGTAGGGTTTAAATATTTAAAGTAAATCCAAATTAGTTGGAAATTAGTCACATGCATGAAACTTGTAGAAACTTGTGGATGCATTGACTTAGTCCACTAATTTTGTTTTACTTAAGATATTTATCAACCTAACCATTATCACTTAGCCATGGTTATGTCTCTACATGAGTTAGTGTATGACACTAACTCACTCATGGTTGCTATTCTCACCTCATTAGTTCATTCTCACTTCTTCACTTCATCTTCTTCATCCTTGAGAAAAAGCTTTCTTTTGGAAAAGTGAGAAAATATTGTGAGAAAAGTAAAACTAAAGTGAGCCCATTTCCTACTTCTTCATTCTCTACTACTTATCATTTAGTATAGGGTGTTTGCTTCACTAATTTCACAATTAGTGAAGAGGTAGAATGAGCTTGAGTCTTCTCAACGTAGATCATCTTCGGCCTCGAAGACATTGAGCAAGCTCGTTCATTTCTTCATGTGGATCCTTTCTAGAGTTCAGGTGATCACTACTTGGAGCGAAGGGACTACTACACGGAGATTTAGAAGTGAAGGACCAGTCTACAAAGGTTGTATTTCTCATTCACTTAGTGTAATGTTTGATTACATGCTAGTGTAACTCCTAATTTTCTAGCTAGATCCTTGGCATGGGTTGCATAGTTCTCTAGGTTTTTTAAAATTGTATACTTGATGCCCCAAAAAACCTAGTTAGGGTGCTATGGAACCCATCATCTGCATTGCTGCACTGGAATATAGTACCAGGAGCGACTCATCATTCGCCATTGAGAATTTGAGTTTTGGACGGCGTCTGCATCGCTGCACTGGAATATGGTACCAGGAGCGACTCATCATTCGCCATTGGGAATTTGAGTTTTGGACGGCGTCTGCATCGCTGCATTGGAATATGGTACCAGGAGCCACTCATCATTCGCCGTTGGGGACATTCAGAGATTTGAAATTTTGATTGGCGTCTGCAACGCTGCACTGGAATATAGTACCAGGAGCGACTCATCATTCGCCCTTTTTTTCCGCGATTGCTCTATCATTTCAACTTTTCTTATCGCGAAGGTCGCGATTACCCTATCATTTCGGCTTTTTATTCGCGGTTGCCCTATCATTTCGGCTTTTCTTTTTTCTTCTTCTTTTATTTACACTTATTTATTTATTTATTTACACACATTTTTTTTACATTCCCGGTTTAACGACTTAGAGGTCGTTTGTTCCCATTTTAATGACATGGTGGTCAGCTATTCCCAGTTTAATGACGTGGTGGTCAGCTGTTTCCAGTTTAACGACTTGGAGGTCATCTATTTCCAGTTTAAAAACTTAGAGGTCATCTGTTTCCGGTTTAAAGACTTAGAGATCATCTGACGGAGAGCTTAGAGAAGATACCCGATTGAGCAGTTGTCAGGTGCACCACTGGAGCTTGCTCGAGATGGCTTATTACTTTGTCGGTGTTGATGGCCTTGCCTCCAGCTGGGGCCAAGGAAAGTCGTTCAAATACCGACACGCGTTCGAAGATTGCAATCAAAAGTCGTTAATCTGCACAAAGAAGCAAGATTTCAGTACAGGCAATCAATGTATATGTTAATTGAGTTCACATTGATATTTAACCCGAAATATGGGAAGAGAGATTGGTCCCACCGGGCGTGCCAGAATATGTAGGGTGTTTTTCGTCACCCCATTGAAATGGAAATACGCGCGCGCTTGTCAGGCTCATTACAGATCCCCCTGCCTAGAGTAGGCTATGGTTTATTGATTGTGGGGATCCAAATCTCCGGCAGCCGCGGACTAAGCTACCGTTAATTACCCCTCGCTTTTGGAGCGAGAGAACCTCCGATTAACGGGTCAAACAGGTCATGCGAACTCAATATGCAGTGTACATGTGTTGTATTTTGAAAGGGATTTTGGATAGGGGGCCCCGCAGAGTTTTTACGGGGGTCCCGCTACCCGGATAGCGGGCTGGGGGTCAAGGGGCTACCAGCCCCCTTGCGAGGTGCAGAGCAGCGCCCCGTTAGAAATTTTTTCTAACGGGGGACAGTGTTGTAGAGTATGTGTGTGTGTGTATAAGAGAAAGGGCATCCAAAGGATGCGTGGGAGAAAGCGCCAGCGCCTCACGTGCGCGGCACGCAAGCGCTTGGACGCTCGGGCGCTGGCGCTATCGCCTTGGACACTAGCGCTTTGGACGCCAACGCACCACGTGCCTGGCACGCGGGCGCTACGCGACATGGCGCCAGCGCACCACGTGCCTAGCACGCGGGCGATGTGCGTCAGCAGCAAAAGGGACTTAGTCCCTGCACTGAGAGCTGTGCTCCCGATTTGACTTGTGGAATTGAACTCCTGATAGAGATTAATTTAGGGAGTTAAACTCCAATGGATCTTGAATGGAGTTAGACTCCTAAAAATATTTAGAAATGATCAAAGGGGGCTTCTTTGTTTCTCCCTTTGGCTCTAGATTTTCCCAAGGTGGGATTTCTGGAGATGGGTCTACTTCTTCTTCCTGTCGGTTGGCCGGATCTTGGAGAAAGGGGGTGAGATTTAAAAATCTCCCCTTTTGAGATCTAATGGAAGATCTGAGCTCCCCTTTGTGGGTTTTGTGGTGAAAAACTATTTAGTTTTGGGAAAGGAAGAGTAAAACTCTTGATTTAATTGAAGAATGGGAAGTAGGTTTAGAACCTTGAGGAAGGAGAAGGAGGCACAAAGAACCCTAGATTTTTGGGGGGAATGAAAAGTATATCCTTTATTCATCATCATGTTGCCTTATATAGGCTTACACATTTACTTATAGCTCTTTGGGCTTTACAAAATGGCATTTTGCACATCCCATGTCTCATGTGCTATTTCTTTTTGCACATAAGCCATGGACTTTACAAAAATTTGGTTTTATGCCCATTCATGCATAAAAAAAATTACATAAAAAATTATTTATTACATGATTTCATTTTGGCATGGGGAGGCCGACCGCGGGGCTCGACTTGGGCATAGGCCCACTTGCTTGGGCTTGGGCCCGCTTGGCTTGAGGTTGACCTTGACTTTGACTTGGTCAACTGGGGTACAAATTTTGACCGCAACATACCCGACCCTGATCACCCTAGGAGGGTGCTCGATCTTCACGCTCTGTACCATGGCCTGATGAAGAACATGCAATCGAAGGTCCGATACAATAGGAATGAGCTGAAGATCGACTGTTATTCCCTGTGGATGGCGACCCCCGAAGCAGAAAGAGCGGCCCTCCTACATACTCCGGCCTTTGCAAGGATCGATGTAGATACATGGGCTCTATTGTGCCAATATTTCGACTCTCGGCGCAAACAGGTATGTATTTTAAATGTAATTCATTGTTTCGTATATAATTTATTTTTTTGTGTTGCATAATTAGAAAACTAAATCTGAATGTGCTGTGCAGAAACAGGCCGATCAAAATAAAGAAAATAGAAAGTCGGCGAAGAGGGGTCGCCCCACTTATACAGGTGGCTCGAGAAATACTACTCGTGACATAGAGTTATCGGTAAATTACAATAGACATGCTGTGATATAATATAATATTAAGAGTTATTTTCTAATATATGTAAATTTTTTGAGAATTGCTGTCACACCCCGAAAGTACGGAACATGATCGGCACTTAAACTACGAACGTCTCGAGGCGTACGTAATCTAAGTGAGCCAAAAACCCAGAAATCCAAACCAAGAAAAGTAGTAGAGTGAAGGAAAACCAATTTAAAACAAGTAGTTTAATAGCATAAGCCGAATTATGCGGTTTTAAAAAAACATCAAATATTTCCCGAAAATTTCGGCAGAGTCTCCTTTGTAAATACTGGCCCCCAAACGGGATACAACATGAATAGTATACGAAATCAATAAAAAGGCATCCCCAAGCGGGAGCTGGCTCTTCGTCAATCGACGGACACAACCACACAAGCAATATAATATACAACGCCAACGGTGAGGATCAAAATTCAAAAGGAACTCAAAACCACAAGAAAACCACAGAAATACAACGCGCGACTCTAAGGTCGAAAGAATAACATCACTGGTCTCTATCTCAAAAATAAATACATGTTTGGTTGATGGAACTTCTAGATACAACAGAATAATGATATACAAGATATATATAATGGGGGTACGATACAAGTAAACCCACCTACTAGCAAGTCACCCGGAAAATGGGAAGCGGTGCCAGCAAAGCCGTAATGAAACCTGTACGGCAAAACCTGCAAGAAACTGGAGCACAACGGGGGTGAGTTGCCAACTCGTGAATAGAAAAACATCGACGAAAAGAAATCGCATAAATAACGCAATCCTAGGTCAATGATCATAATATATCCTCAAATATATAACCAGCAACCCATAACAATGGTTAGGGCAAATATCTAACCCAAGTGTAATTCCATGTGCCCGTGTCAGTGCCTCAGGTAGCAATGTATGAATGCATGAAA
This sequence comes from Agapanthus africanus, assembly GCA_030015575.1. NCBI lineage: Eukaryota > Viridiplantae > Streptophyta > Magnoliopsida > Asparagales > Amaryllidaceae > Agapanthus > Agapanthus africanus. The sequence continues at coordinate 722,351,131 of CM057337.1, forward strand.
CAGAATGCATGTACTGAAGAAAACTGCTTTCATAAATCGGTGAGATTTCTGTATTTTAAAAGTGAGGTACCATAAATGAAATCAGTATAAAACAGTGCCCAGCATCGACACAAAACAAGTGTCCACATATCTCGATATCTCTGTATCACAATCTCTGTACCTCAATATCTTAAACACAATATCTAGGGCGCCGTCAATCCAGACCGGCCCCTACCATCTATCTCAAGACCACGACGGTATCCTCCGGATATCCGACGCGTCGGGTAAAATCACCGGTCGGTAGTGCTCCCCTGCCAGGCTCAACGTCAACAACACGATCCTCTTGCCCCGGGGTACCGCACCGGGCCCACCATGTACCCGAAACGGTTCATCCACTCCTCGAATCGGGTCTCGAAATCCATCAGCAAACTCATGGTGGACGACTCATACATCATGGGAAAAGCGCACTTTTTATTTTAAAAGAGAGAAAAGGTTTATATATGTTTTGCGGTTTTCCTCCAAATCCAGAAAATATCATGGAAATCCGAATCATCAAAAGCATGTAAAACCATGAATATAAGCATGAGCATCCATGAATACGGCATATAATGAATAACAGTATGCACGAAGTGACAAGTAACAACTACAATGTTTAAACTAGTATATAATGCAAGCAACTAATCATCATGTCAAAACTACTAGTTAACAAGCTACATTAGGCGATAATATTTTCTAAGGTGTCTGTGACATGGAAATTACCGATGAAGATGTGTGTGAGCCGGCAAGCAAGTGTACGTAGTACATACGCATCATCGGTAATGGTGCTGGTGTCCTGACAGTATGATATCAACAATGCAATAAGAAATTATAATATAAGTATGCGATGCGGAGCGAACAGTAATAATGAGCGGGAGCTAAATACTAAACACAACGATAACTAATCTGCATTACCCTAATATAAATCCTACAAATGGTGCCTTTTGAAATAACACGAATCATGGGGTTTTGAAAATAGGGGCTACGGTGTTTTTATGAAAAGTTACGTCTTTTGAAATATCCGTAGGATCCCTTGGGCTGTCTTTTAAAATACCCACGATTCGTTAGTTTTTGAAATAGGTAAGAATCGAATCTAATCTAACAACTAAACTAAACTAAAGGACAAAGTTAACAAGCTGGACTGCAGGTAAGGAAACCGCCTAACATCTGAGTCGATACATATACATACCTGTATATATATATTAGTCGGTGATCCCGCCTCAATAATATCATATCCGATACCATATCTATAACCAGACATCCCACGTCAAGAGTGCGGATCAATCATCAAAATATAGCTCGTACGTAAATCCGTCGTACGGCATCCCCAAATCTGGGTACGGGTCAATATCACATTCATCATACTATTCACCTGGTATCCTCTTTATCAAATATCATGATCGGGGTACTGATCTACGTCTAGTACAATACTAATACCGCCTAAGTATGCATGGACGTGTGTGAAACACTACGTCAAGGACCCGCTACAACGTCATGTCGTATCTTAAATACGAACCCTGCTATATCACCGATCTCACGGCCTCAAATCAAATCTCATCGACTCATCTTAAATCCCAAGTACTATCCTCATTATCCATGCATGCGTATATGAATGTACATATGCATAGTCCCATACCCACGCATATATACATATATACACATCCCAATCTGCGCACAAGAAGGTAAAGTATGCAAGTCTGTGTGTGCGTATGTGGGTATAACAACTACTCTAGGGTTTCGCAACTAACACTAAACTAATCCCTGAACACCTAGAATCTACCTTTATCATCAAATCTCATATCAACATAATTTATATATAATCAAAATATGTGTGTGTATACGTATTCGTATACATCACCACGAGTTGCGGGGGTGCTATACGCCATCCACCCAACTTCTCCCCGTAGATATAAATCTACTCACCTGGTCCTCGCTCGCCGGTGCCGACGTCGCCATGCGCTTGCTTGTCGTCTCGAAGTCCACATGGGGTACCTACATATCATAACGCACCGTATCGCATTAAAATCCGACTCCTGACCAAAACGACACACGAATCTTACATAGGTCAAAACCTATGGTTGCTTTCACAAATCAACCCAAAAACCCTTGACGTCGACATACAAACGCCAAACCATCGAAAAAAATCCCAAACGCACCCATTTGCGCACTCACAAACACTAATTATAAAATGAAATAGGTTAGACTTCACAAAAACCCCAAATTCACCTTAAAAACCATTTTTCCGAAAACCTAGCAAGCAAAATTTACCGTTTTAATACAACGTTTGATGTTTCAACAATTCTAATGGCCATAATACATATTAAATAACTTAAATAAGCCATACAAACCATTTCCACGATTTAATTTCACCAAACTATATACGTTCAAAAAAACTAGTTTGCAAAAATACCGATTTTAACTCTTTTTAAAGTAAAATTCATAATTTTACAATTAAGCTTGGTTTTTGCATAACATAAGGTATTAAACCGCTCATTATAATGTTAATGATATGATGAAACCCTTACTATAATTTAAATTCTAAATTTTTATTTAATACCAAAACCTAGTTTGTTAAAACTCCAATTTTTAACAATTTTAAGTTACAATATACAAAAGACTACTAGACTAGATTTGCATATTATAAGATGCTAAAATACATATCACAACCATCATCAATTTATCACAACCCTAATATGATTCAAATACTTCTCTTGAATTTCTAAACTTGAAATTGGAACCATAATACTCACTAAATAAGTTTGATTAAAACAACAAAACAACAAATTTAACAAAAGCATGAGATTATACCTCACATGTTTGAGGCCAAACTTGCAAATTCTAGGCCTCCCAAAAAGGTTTCTTGCATCAAGATCCAAGCTTGATTTGTCCAAGGAAAGAAAGAAGAAGAAAAAAAGAATGAAGAATTAACTCAAACATGGGAGGTTTTATGTGAATTTTGATGAGAAATGGAGGTGTTTTGATATGGAAAAGTGATGGGGAAGTGAGGGGGAGCTGCTGGCCGAGAGAAAGAAAGGGAGGGGGGGTGTTGAAGGGAATGGGTTGAAGTCAAGAAAATGGGTAGAAGTCAAATTACAAACCATTCCTAAAAACAAAACACCATGCTTCAAGTACTTGATTAAATATTTCCTTATCCCATTCAACTTTCTTTTTCCATGAATTGGGAATGGGTGGGGCTGCACATCTGCAGCAAGGCCGGCCACTTTTGAATGAGGATAGAGGGAGTGAGGTGTCGAAATGCTAATGCTAAGTTAAATAAAAATAACCTTACTTCATTAATTAAAGCTCATGCTATCATGTTTGTTATTGCCTCATTAAATTTTTTTCTTTGGAGCAAAGGGAAGGGGGCTGCCCATTTGGATCAGCCAACATGACATGGGAATGGGTGTGGGTTTGTGTGGGTGAGAAAAATGATAAATAATTTCTCCGAAAAAAAGCATTTTTCTTCGATATTTTCTAAACCGTTTTGGCAAACCATTTCATTTCAAAGACCACATGATAAAATTTTGTTTAATGTGTTATGATACACAAAATTTGTTTCAACTCATTCCAATTTGTAATTTTCCCTAATTAAATATATTAGGGACGGCTTAAAATAATATTAAAATAATTAATTTCGGAAAAATTTTCAGAAAATTTGAAATTTCACCAGCGGCACAATAAACACCAAAAACTAGCAATTACATAGCTAGAATATGTATTTTTAATTTTATAATAAAGATATTTGCATTTTGACTTTTTACAGAAAACCCCCTTATTACCGTTTTTTCGAAATTTCACCGAAACGATTTTCAAAACGTTACAATTGCAGAGAGCTCAGACCCTGGTGCAGTGTGGTACACCGAGTGTGTTGTCCGCGTATCTTGCCGTCCACGGCACCTCGACAGATCCCGCCACGGGTGAGTTTCGATACTCCGACACCACTATCCAGGATTATTGCGTAAGTGTTAATATTTATTCAACCCATATTTGAAATTTTTGTTTTGAAAAGTTCAAATTTAAATGATATACTTATATTTTACTGGTTAATGTGGGTGTAGGAGCGGGTGGTTGAGCAGGCGGAGGTATCGGGGATCGATTTTACTGGACAATACGATCCGATGTTGCTGACCCCAGTCCTAGACGCCGCATACGGAGGGCACCATGGAGGTTGGGAGAGAGGCCGAGGACTGGGTCCTAGCAGGACCCATATGAGGTTGGACTCCACTCCGGCGATTACTTCCTCTATCTTCCGTGAGCGATGTCTAGAGCAAGAACTTGACACCTTGAAGGCCACCATCCAGGAGTTGAAGGAGATGATGGTATGTATACTACTTAATAGTAAAATATTATGTCATATTATAGATAGCAACATATCCAATATTAGTACGTAGTCTGAGCTTATTTGGTTGTAGAGTAAGCTTTGATTAATCATACATATATAGAACTGTCTAATTAAAATAAACTACGGTTTTCCAAACTAGATATCCAAACGAGACCTAAGTCCCTAAGTATTCATAAATTGAGGTTTGGCAATAAATTGATAATGATACGAATTCGACTAATACACAGTTTTTACTCGTTTATTACACGCAAAACTGAACAGAGGTGATAGGGTATTTCGGCTGAGATTCCACATGCATCTCCTTCGGCTGCGACTCCGCAATCCACTACCTCGGCTGCGGTTACGCAGACCACTCCTACAGCTCCACAGCTCGCTCAGGCTCCCGCAGCTGCGGCTCCGTAAGCCACTATCTCAGCTGCGGTTGCGCAGACCACTCCTACAGCTCTACAGCCCACTCAGTCTCCTTCACCATCCGCATTGCTCGAGTTGTTGACTCAAGATTTATCCGAGGAGCAGGTGTGCCAGATTGCGGCGATTATCAGAGGTGGAGCTGAACCGAGCTAGGGTAGCTTTTTTATTTTTATATTTTAAATATGTATTTACTTATACGATACATACTGTATATATTTTGAACGATATTGGTGGTGTTTGCGTGTTCATATTGATTTGGATTGATATCGTATTCTGCTTGTTGATTTCTTTTATATATTATGTGTGAGATGTTGATTATGATTACTGCAGTATATATTCTGCTTGTTGATTACTTTCATATATGATGTATATATTATTGTGCACAAGACGAGGAAAAAACAGGCAGCCCTTTTTTTTAAAAAAACTGATAATATGTCCCTATGGATTAATCCATAGTGACAAATATTGCACCTACCGTTTAATCCGTAGGGTCCAACTTTGTCCCTACATATTTATCCGTATGGACAAAATATCAGGATACCTGATATTTCGGCCTTATGGACTCAGTAACAGGGGTTAGGCTTGTCCCTACGGAGAGGCATTAGCTTTACCCCTACACATTTACCCGTAGGGACAAAATATCAGGATACATGATATTTTGCCCCTACACATCTGGTCCTACGCATTAAGCCGTAGGGGCATGTATTTGTCCCTACGGAGTTATCCGGAGAGGCAACTATTTTATTTTTTTAACCGATAAATTAAATAAATATTTTGTCCTTGCGGCTTAATCCGTAGGGACATATGGACCTATGTATTAAACCGTAGAGACAATGATTACTCCGTAGGGGCATGTTTGAGGCTAAGACTTGCACCTGCGGCGTATGCACCTGCGGCGTATTTTTGTGCACCTAAGACAGTATTTTCTAGAAAGTAGCATTTAGAACCATTGTCTTAATTTGCTACATTGGCTTTATGTTTGCTTCATGTAATACTGAATTTCTTATAGCAAAACCTTTATCATTCCATTCATTTTGATTTTTCCTTAAAATCCAGTATTAAAGATTGTGAATTTTAATTTTTGACGGAATTCGTATAGCGTCGCGTTACTTGGAAAAATATTCATACCCTAATTTAACTGAGAGACAAACATGCAAGTCGTAATCACACAACTTCGTTAAGCCAGGTGTGCATGTGTGAGCCACACACGTGTGCTTTCCATGGCCAGTAACCATCACAAACTTCTTAAGATGTTGAAATTTGTTTGTCCATAAAGTATTTGCTTTCTGGGTTCAATGAACCATGCAACAACAACGTAAACAGAGCAATTAAAATAATTTCTTCCTTATTCATTCAATCGATTTGAAAAGCAATGCAGATACTAATAATAATTTCTTGCTCTCTTAAAATGAAATTTTATTTTCCATTCTCTTGACATCGGTTTCAAATTTTGATCAATCATTGATCCTTGGAGACTTCAAGAAAACTATATAGTGCTTATACTATAAAAACTTGTAGCATGAATATATATATATATATATATAACTTGATTGATTATTATGTGAATAAAAACTTGATAATACTCCATCAACTTATTGGCCTCCTTGATGACTTGTACATGACTATGATATATGATGATGTAAGTGCATGCATCTTCTCTATGTAAATCACAAACAGGTATGAATGAATACAATTAAATTCATGTCGATGCGTCTTCCATTAACCAATTATTATTAACCATTTCATGTCATTACCTTATTTCTACACATATTTGTCTGTCATGAATAGAAATATATGATTTCTTTATCTTGATTGTGGAATGTATGTGTATATACTTCCTTTACTTCCATTTTTTTTTTCATTTTTTTCAGTCCATTGTAGTTTATTGGGACAGATACGCTGCTTGCATTGCCCTCTGCTTGCGAATTTCAACTCAGTGGAAAACAGGATGGCCTAGGGTTTGGTAGGGTCAGGGAGCGGATCCGACGGCTCCGGCTTGACAAGCACCGTGCTTGTCAAGCAAAGGATCCTAATTGATGGTTTTCCTGCCTGCTTTAGTTGTTTTTTATCTGAAGGTTTTGATGTTTTCTCAATTTTAACAAGTCACTTACCCCTTTACTGGTTTCTAAGTGAGTTTTTCTTGGTGCGGCATTTCTTTTATGAGAACGAAAATAATTTATCCATCGTTACAATCTTCAAAGTTTTGATACAATGACAAAAGTTCTAAAAGGGTGATTACACTAAAACACCCTTAACCGTCACATTTAACTTTAGTTTTCGAGAGATTTTTTTCACTAAAATAAGCATCACTAGCTCTTCTTTCTAGTGACATGTCACAGCAAAAGTAGAAGGCTTGGAATGACCTTTTTGCAAATAGGGATCATCTACCGACTATAATTTTTCAATTCTTTTTCCTTCCAAAGTTCCTATAACAAGGCAGCAAAATATTAAATTGATGGCTGTGGCATATGTAACTCATGGGTGTTTTTATATTTATTGGTTCAAGTGTAAGATCAAATACTGTCACAGAAAACCTGCTTTAAGGCCAGCTGGTTAATTTATTAAGTTACCTATTTGCATATATAATTTAGGTTAAAAGAGCAGTTTTCTCTCTCTCACTGTTGAGCTTTATTCACCAACCCAAAATTAAACAAACCTTGTCGAATACTAGCAATTAGATGAAATTGTAAATTGTTTTTTTTGGGTCCATTTGAAATCCTTCCATGTTAGAGATAAGAAACTCAAAACGGCCGTCTAAAGTATCAGAAGCATTAAAGTTGCTCATTTTAATTTACATAATAAGTTAACCTGAAACCTCTTTCTCAACAGCAAGAATCTTGGCCACTATTCTACAGTTGCGCACCAATCACATAACAAAAACTAATGTGAAGGATGATCATGTTTCCTGGAAAAGATAAGATTGGTGTGTATGATCTTAGAGATAAAAGTCTAACAAAAGAAATAGATGCCTCCACTGAAAATTTTCAAATGATCAATGTCTTTCATAACCATTGGACTAGGAAGTTTAGCTACATTGTCCATAACATGCAAGAACAAAACATCAACAAGCCTTATCTAAACCATCAGAATTGACTATACAAGACATTTTCTTCAATTCACCTCATTTTCTTCAATTCACCTCTGTTAAGGGTCATCTCTCTTCGACTAGCGATGTTAAATTGCATGACTCATACTTGTCAAATTGCTTCTCTAGGTTCTCGAACCACTATTCACCGACTACCGTTTCCTCAAGCAAGAATTTGGCAGCATTTTGCCAGCGTTCGATCAAGTTTCTCTATCGTTTAAATAAACCCGTTAAGTTTTAGCATCACAGAAAGTTCAACTCAGAAATGGCTTGCTTATTTATAATGATCTATAACAAAAACAATAAATGTGATTACAAAGACTTAATAGGAAAAAGATGCAACAAATGAACTCATCAAGTTATCCATAATGTATCTATGGCATGAATGATCTATACATATGTACCAGCATTATAAAACATTTTGCCATGTGAACAACACTTGTCATTTTATCAAAAAACAAACTCATCTCATTTAAAAAACTATCTACAACTACAGGCAAGGGGAAGCAATATCTCTAACATCAGGGGGCATGCAAGCCAAGATCAAAAGAACAACAAATATACCTATCGGAAGCAAAAGCAGCATGAAAGGCGGCGGAGGCAACGGCGGCAAAACAAGCGGCAGAATCAGTAACGATGCGGTGAGAAATATAAGTACCAGGAAAGATTGCAAGCTGAAATAATTCCTGTTGTTCCCATTTTGTTGAAGCCTTTTGTTTTCTGCAATCGGCCTCATTCTGCCTTCAATTCTTCCTGGCATCTCTCTGAAACGATCTTTAATTTTGAATTGGGTAAAATTCATTTATTCACTTGTACAATTTAATTATTATCTGCAACATTGAAAAAAAATTTACAAGGATCTTAAGTGCATTGCCCATCAACTTTGAATTGAACCTGTCTACAATATTTAGAGAATTTATCTTAGATTTAATTTTCAAAAAAATTAACCTGTCAACAATTAAATTTGCAGAAGGATGATCCCCTATCAACCCAACAGGTGAAATGCTTATTTATTCAATGAGCATATATAAGAATTATTCATCTAAAACCCCTAAAATCAAACTAAATCTGAAAGCTAGCCACAAGAACAAATTAGAAGAATGAAAGGAGGAAGCTGTACCTTTTGGATTGATGAAAAATTGCACTCTCTTGTATCTCTTTCCTTCAAAAGTTCAACCCTGAGCTAAAAAATACAAGAAGAAGAAAAGACAACAAGTGAGAAAGAGATATATCTGTATACAAGTAAATAAGAGATTAAAAAGGAAAGGAGAGACAAAAGGATGGTTGCTAAGATATGTGAATATATATGTTTTGTACAATGAGAGCAAGATTGATTCAAGGGTTTGCTTCAAAGATTTAATTCGCAGGCTTTGCTTAATGAGAAGGGGATTGAACAAGTGATGGTGATGTGGGTCACATATTTACCTCTTTAGTGTTTGGTGTTCAATGAGAGAGAGAGACGGGGTCAGATGTCAAACTTTGTAATATGAGATTTATTTTTTGAATTTAGGGGTGGATACATTGCATTCTTTCATCAATTGGTCACCCCACCCCCAACCCCCCATGCAAGTGGTGATAATGGTGGGGCATCATGTCTTTTTTCTAAGTTTGCTGGTCCTTTTCAAGTTTAAGGTACCTCTCCCCTGGCTACCTTTTTATTTTCCTTGCATTGATTCTCTCTTTCTAGATTATGCATAGTATTCTATATTATTATTGCTCCTATGTCATGGCTCCCCCCCACCCCCGCCCCCTCCAACAAAAAAAAATTGTATTCTTAATAAGATAAAGGCCAATTGGGAACCCCATTCATTCAGTTTTGCAGGATTTATACAACAACAACAACAACAACTGAGTCTTTTATTCCAAGCATATGGAGTAGGCTACATGAACCAACATGAGAATCACGCCGAGTCCAGCACATGAATCCTCTACCTCCACTCACTCCTGTCGAACAATATACATTTAATGTATTATGGCTTGATACCAATTTGTCGGAAATCGGTATGATAAATCAGTTTGCAGGATTTATAGTGTTATGATAAATCTGTCATGAGACCTTGAAGGTATTATGGCTTGATACCAATTTGTCGGAAATCGGTATCGAAAAGAATTATCATAAATATAATAGAATCGCTGCAACACAGAGACACAAGGATTTAACGTGCTTCGGATATAAGCCCTAATCCATAAGAAGAGGAGAGAGAGAGAGAGATTTTCATAAATTAAAAAAGAAGAAAGTTACATGGAGAATACATAAAGACTGCAGGATGAACTCTCGGCTATATGCAGGATGTTTCTGGAGTCTCTCAAATCTTATCTCTTAAATACACCACAAACTTTCCTAAAAGACTGCTGCCTTATTAAGATATTACAAACATTTTCCAATTCCACTTGCCAAAACCTAGAGCATACATGGATACATATAGTTCTCATATACATTAGGCTCAAGTAGAGGTACAAAACACGGGCTGTGGGTTTGAGCTTGATGTAACGTGGACGGAGCTTGCCGAATTCAAAGCACACATAATAAACGGAAAGTCTTTTCAATAAGAAAATCTGCGGTGTTTCCGCTATTATGACATGCAATGGAAAATAATTATATGCATATAAAAAATTCCAATAAAAATAATGTCACGGCCATCTTATAAGGTGCATATATTTTTACCAGGAGTTAAAAACTAATATAAGAGAAGACTACTTTTCTAACCTAAATCTATGTTTAAAGAAAGCAGATTAAATTCTTTTTAATTTAATCAATGTTCAACAATTAATTAATTTGTCTTTGAGTTTAGCTCATAGTTGAACTAGTCTTTCTTTTGAATCTTTTTGGACCAGAGAATTAGAACCAATAAACTTACATGATTTCTGGTCCTTTGATATATAGCCGTCTTATTATTCTCTTATGCATGAGAATACATGAAAACTATTGTCACATTTGTCTTTCAATCTTCAAAATTGTAATTTGTTGTTATTTTGGTTACTGTTAATCTTGAGCCTCGTGAAATGTTCACATTCCTAAGGAGCCCATTCAATTGGATTCAGTAATCTGAGGGCATACGTACTCTTTTTTCTAAACTGAATTGTTCAATTGAAAGCCCTTAAACTTGACACATGATTCTAATTGGTTTATTATAAAGGATATAGTTATTATCAGGAGAAAAATATTAAAATGATATTAAAAACCTTGGAAAGATTCAAAGAAGTACTCTTGATTAGAAAAAAAGCAGCCTGTTTGGCTGAAAAGAAAACGAGAGTTAAAAAGAAAATAAGAGAAGTGAATGCAAGAAAACAAAAGGTAAGAGGAAAATGTTCCTCACACTTTTTTTCCCTCTCTGATCAACAGCGAACCACCTCATCTGCCGGCCAAAATGAAAAGATAGACATAACATTTTTTTATTAAAAAAGAACATAAAAAGATCAGAAACAAATATTAGTTGTTGAAGTCGTAGTGGTCCTTCCAGACTGTCCGGTTCCCAAACAAGAAGCCGGAAACAACTTTTTATGGCATAGCTAGCAATTTGATCTCTCCCTCCCCATCTGCTACACGAACATCGACTGGGAGTAAAACTCTATGAGACCGAATATCTAAAGACCTATAAGTAAAAATTTTGATCATCATATATGCTATAAATATCGAGATTGTATACTAGAGCTACCATCTTTTGAATCGAGAGACAACGATGAATGCTTTTCGAATTTTCCATTCATACCCGTTCCAACATAAATACAAACGACACTATTCTAACCAACAATATAACAAAAATTGCTCTAACCATAATACATACTTAAACCAAAATCAACTATTTTAACAAATAGGAACATCCTTAAGCTATATGTTTATTTTTCCGATATCCTAGCATATATGCAAAGCCCACAGGTTGAGTATAGCTGAATTGTAAGAAGTTGGAGGTGATGTTTAATTAGGTGCTAATGCAAGTCAAGTGGCAACTTTGATTTATTTATACCCTTGATCAATCTATTTCTTTTCTGTACTCCATTATTTGTGCTATCCAATATCAATATAATAATATTAATAATAAATAATTTAAATAGGTCACAGATCAGATGTCCTTTTGTTATTTATTAGAAATTTATCCCTTTTGCTTGCTTGGATTTGATTCCTCAATGTCTTTTTCTTTAAAAAGGCAGGAGATAAGAGTACAAAATCCAAGAAGATGACACCAATGCCTTGCTTTCTTTGGGAGTTGGACAAATGCCAACAACTTCATGTGTACATGGGAACCTTTAGATTGCACTTGGTGCATGGAAGATTACGGGTTATACCCGGAAATGGGGAATGAGATTGCCCAACATCTAATTACAAGAAATTTTACATTAACGTGTATTTTGTGTACTTTAATTATTCCCGGTAATATATGTATACGCAACCATTGACTGGCTGCAAGGCCAGATGAGGTGGCGAGGGAGGCCGGCAGCGAACTATGGCAGGCCGGCGAACGACCGACGATAGATGGCAGGGCCGGCCTGCCGGCGGACGACCGACGATAGGTGGCGAGAGAGGCTTGCGGCGGACGGTCATGGCTCATTTCATGTTAGACGAGAATATTTCATGGTAATGTTGGATACACATGTTTTGGGAGGAATATGATTACCATGAAATGTGATCATTTGATTACCATGGTAATCCTATATTCTCGGGAGTATGTTTTACGCATAAACAAACATGATAATATTTCATGGTAATTACCATCTAGATTATCTCCTATCAAGCGCGTCTTTAGATATAACAAGAGAGAACTTTGAATTTTTCCTCTTTTTAAAGGTATAAAGTTTTGAAATTTTACTTATTTTAAAGTTTATAAAGTTCTATGGCAGAAGCCGTGCATTTTTGGTTTTGTAAGTTGAGCTTGATGAAATCTAAAAATGACCAAATCTAAAAATGACCGTAAGCACTATCACAATCATATCAGAAGACTCATGTTTTTGGAATTGTTCACGGATGCTAAATGGCTTCAGGAACCAACCAGCATCACGACTGTTACCAAATGGCCACAGCTCATGCGGTAAGAAATCCCTTTCCAATCCAAAGTGTGATGTCACTTGATCGATTCCTAGGAGGGTCGCATCCAAGAAAATAAAACGAACCGCCATGGCCAGTATACTGGCCAGCATACTAGGTGGGGACTATATAAGCAACTTGGATCCTCTCCGGTGCCAAAATGCATATTAAAGAGTCCAATGGCTAAGATGAAGCTAATGCTTTTTGACAGACCTGTCTACTAAATGGACATAAATGATCAGATAATGTACCTACCGGCCTCTTTAATACTCGAGAGGCTCCTAATATCTTTATAAATTGGTCAGCCAGCGGCCATTTTCCTGGTCCTCAAGAATGTACCAACTACACCAGCAGCCACTGCTGCCGCCCCCGGCACTGCAGCCATCATTGTTAGCTTGCTCCTATACCTCTCTTGTACCAAAAAAAAACCCAAAAAGGGAGATATGGGGAAGTTTGTAGCTGTAGGGCTTTGGCAGTGGTGGGCTCTGCATGTAGCTCCATATGGCCTTCAAATAAAAGCCCAATCTATGAGTTGGCCCAAATATGCAGCCTCACGGATAAAAATGCCAAGCCTTACCCACTGCATGTCAACTTAACCAGCGGTAATTCTTACCATTCTGCTGCTGTTGATTCCATCGATGCACAAAATTACCTCATGATATTGCTCATCTGCTTACTTACAAATCCTGTGACAGACAATGACTGTAACAGATACTAAGATCACATCGAGAACAAATATACATAGAACCTGCATGGTCTAAGAAATTATATTGACATTAATCAAGCGATGCAGGGCAAAATATCATGTATCTTGAAGTGGAGAAAATATACTCTGGTATCTCACTATGTCATCACCGCGTGCTCTGAGCGGTCTTCTATGCTGTTACTTGGTTCAATGCCGAGGATTCTCCTTAAATACTCCAATTGCTCAAATTCACCTTGCAGCTCCTCCCACTGCAATTTGACATAGCATTGAAAAAAGTGACTATTTTAAACATATAAAAAGGTGACCGCAGTGGCTATTTGAAAAATTAACTAAGACGGTGTATAATATATAGAGAGAGCCTTTTCAGGCAATAGAAAAGGTTATTTTCAAGTCAATTTTCTGCTTGTTGTATTCAGTTTTGTCGCCACTGTTTTAATTGTTTGCACCACAACTATGATTATACTTGCTTTAAATTATCTGAAGTATCTGAGAATTACTGAAGCATTTTCTAGACAACAAATTCTAAGACAGAACAATCAATCACCGAGTTCCAGAGGCTAGAAATAGACACAGATTCCATTAGAGAGGACGCACGTACATAACAAGCTTTCAATGAGAGGTCCAACCAAAAAAATATATCATAAAAACCTGCCATAGATATTCAAAATTTGCTTATTTAGTTATAGAAGAAAAACCTTTTTTATATTAATTTACAAGGAAATGACAAAATTAAATCCATACAACCACTTGAACCAATAAATTCATATAAATAAAAACCGATAAAATAGTGTTATCTGGCTAGTTGGTATTGAACCCTACATCTTTTGTAGGGAATAAGCCATACCGCTACTTGGACTAGATAACATATATTCTAAAATTCAACACTCACTTGCAACTGATATTAGTGGGTATGTAGCCCCACTCTCTCCTTACTAGAAAGCGGATAACACAAATAATTTAAAGTGGAAGTATCTTGTGGATTGTTTACTGATGAAACCTAGGATAAAGATATTTAAGTGCTCAAATGACACTTTTATTACCTTCACTTCTACAATGATATTTCAAACTAAAATTATACATGCTATAAAGTGCATCTCAATGTTTATAGAGAATGAATTCTTACAATTGCCTAAATGAAAACTGCCTAGCCGAAGTATCTTCTAAAGAATGAATTCATACAATTGCCTAAATAAAAATAGCATAACTGAAGTTAATGATACTGAGCTAATTGATTGAACTTTTATATCATTTAAATTTATTTTCATCTCAAAAAGACCGGGAATAACAAGAACCAATTGTTGGCGGCAGCATCATTGATCTTCTTATTCATAGTCAATTCTTTGATTATGAAAACTAAATTAAACTAAATTACCAAACTACAAACTTTTATCGCTTTTGTGTGAACTTCGACACTTGGAAGAGATAGAGGGGAGGGGGGAGAAAAAAATATTAATGGAACCTTTTTAGTCATGAATCATGAGTGCTTTGGTTGGAGCTTAAAGTCGGGATAAGAACAATGAGTTTCTCTCCAAGTTGACTTTATTTTTATAATTTCAAATAGAGCATATGCGCTATTATTAAATTAATCTTCGCTAAATTGCAGGGATCCCTCCTCGCTTTTTGTCGAAAAGTAGGAAACCCCCTTAACTTAAAAACATGCATTTTACTCCCACAAATTTAAGATTGCTAATTTTTTAACGCATGCTTCGCAAATTGTCTTCTAAGCTTTTCCTCTCTAAATTCTTCCCCTTTTATATATATATATATATATATATATATATATATATCCCCTCCAAAATTATTTTCCTCCTTTCTTCCCCAATATCTCGGATTCAAAACACTACCTATTTCCTCTCTTCTCCAAAGAATGAGCATGGAATTACGAGTATGAATTTCGGAAAGTTGACGGGGAAGAAAAGAGTATAACTAGGTTAGTCCATTAAATTTATTAGAGTATTTCTACTATACGAAAGTCTTATGGATAAAAATATCAACACCGGCGTGGCTTATGGGGCAAACTGCAGGTCTTCAAATTTCGGGGATTTCTTACTTTGCAGGAAAAAGTGAGGCAGTTTCCAACATTTTAGCCTTTAATCTTTATGGAATTTATGATCAACGCTACAATGTTTCATATTTGATTATATGTAATTCCAAAATCCTTATTTAAGATATGTTATATACCATAATTGAACACGAAGTTTGCTGATTTAACAATCAAAATGTTTTTTCCTCATTTTACCCTTATTAAATTGGAACTAGAACTAGTGAAAGTGATAGCAGTAGTTAAAAGTATCCTACATGTGTGACGCACATGATGTTAGTATATATTGTATGTTAGAATCAATCTTATCATCCTGTGTGATTTAAAAATTATGATTTTAGAATGAAGTTTTATAAACGACTCTAAATATTTATAGGAAAGGATGGCTTAGATGTTAATGCTTGGATGTAGAGAGATATTAGGATATTTAAAATTTGAATTTAAAAGATTCAACTAAAATATTTAAATTTGATGATAATCTGAATAGCACATCAATATGATATTTGATTGGAAGATTTTATCATTTATTGAATTCTTTTATTAAAAAAGTGAGATCATCAATTAATGACATGGTATCTTTAGAGTTCACATCATAAGAGTAGAGATGCTAGTAACTTGACATCTTCAAACAATTTGATGACACAATGGTTCTAAGAAATTCAACCATGCTTAAGGATATGTCCATGCTACAACCATATCTCAAAAACTTTAATCACTTAAAATTTTGTTTAATTTATCATATTGAACAATCTTAATAAACGTTCATATCACAATAAAGAAGAGCTCTACCGGTAACTAGTCTCGAATCTTAATTTGTGTAAGAGGTGAAAGTCTTCGAAAGTTTGTATTATTTAACACTTTTTAGACCCTTCTTGATGCCATGAATCTGATACAATGGACTATCAGACTCTTTATAGTTGATCACTCCATATAGACGCAAACCTTGTTTGGTTATGAGATTGGAGGTCCTATTTAATAGGCCGATGAATCTTCCCTTAAACATTTTTGGTAGCAATTACATCCAATAAGATTAGATGGATGAAAGACCACATATTTTCTCTATGCACAATATGCTGGCAAATGGTTTTATTTTTTCGTACCAATATATTTTCTTCATAAATTTTATTTTTTGAGATTTTTCTTTATGTATTGAAATCTTTTTTTTTTTGTTGTAAATTATATGTTGAATAATTCGTTTGTGCATAATTCGCTGGCTAACCGTAGAGAGAAGAGAACTATTAAGCATAAATGGTATCATAATCTCTAAAATCTATACAACCATCTTCTATTGTCCCTCCCCTACCCTAACAATACACACAAAAAGACATAATCTAGATGAAATTTCTATGTTCCTAGTTGATTCTAAACATGTGTATTTCATAATAACTAGCTGATTCTAAGATTGTTTCAAATTGACTTTTCAGCTCCGATCTCAAATCCCCCCACTTGTTGCTATATTTCCCATCTAGGATCAACTTCATTCATATTCATGTGCTAGTAAACTTTTCTATAACCAAGTAACCACTGACATGTGTCCCTCGATCAAAGTTTCCACCCAAATCTCCACAAAAAGATACAATCTACGTATATTTCTTGTCTTAAATATTCAACAGTAGTGCTACCTCTTTCTTAAGAATTATCTTCCTCATCTCCGTGTACTACTTCCAGATCCAAGTCTTTGCATAGTCTTTCCTGATTTACTAAATTTAAATATTCTATTAATTCATATCGGTGGTGAGTAGCTTGTTGTCTCGTCAGCAAATGAGAGAGGTTTCAACACATGATCCATGTTAGACTTTACATATTGTAGTTTGAAAAAAAGTCTTAATTCCAAAAAAAAAATAACATTTTAGCTAAAATACGAGAAACCCTCAAAAACTTTTAAAATACACAAGAAATTACCACAAAACTTTCAAAAACTATAAGAAACCCCCAAAAATCAGGTGCCACATCAGCAATAAATAGCACAAAATTGATTACCATTGGGGTTTCTCGTAATTTTAAAACTATTTGGGGGTTTCTCGTATTTTAGCTAAAAGGTTTGGGGCTTTTTTTTGGAATTAAGCTTTGAAAAAAATTAGGTTCTATCTGTTCCAATAAGTTCTAAAATTGCAGTATTCTCAGCCAACATATACATCTTCCTTAAAGTAAGTCAAATCTAGAAAATTTTAAGAATAAAATGAGGGAGAATCGATTAAGATGGTGTTGGATAGAGTTAATGGAGCAACAAATACATGAATAGAAGAAAAGGATTCATGAAATAGACTAAAAATGTTTGGGACAAAGTCGTCGTTTTTCTTTTGCATTGTTAAGCAAGGATGCTAGATTAAAATAGACTAATGCAAGCTCAAAATGATGTTGTATATCCTTCTGCATAGACAGTCAATCTGGTGCTAGAGTTCAAACATGGATGTTATGGAACTTATGAAGCTGTACAATCCAATTTTGTGCTATTATATGCATATTAAGTTCACAAAATAAAGAACAAGAAAAACCATTTATGTTCTATTTTTTGGTATGACTTGCCTCTTGATGAGAGAGAGAAACTAGTTTCCAACCAGCAGAAGAAATGTACCGTCGCTTCAGCATCGTGTGGCCTAATGGAGTTCCTGTAATGAAGCCAACATTAGAACAATTAACAAATTATGTAAAACAGTAAATATCAATCAGCAAAACATGCCTAAGTTCCGTGAAAAATGAGTCGGCCCATCAATCTCAAATCCGAGCTTTTTATTAAGAACCACAGCATCCAAAGTGTATCCATCCACCACATGTTCCCGGGCCCACTCGAGCCCAGTGCTCACCAGTAACCGAGCCACCTCCTTTTGGAACGAAGAGGTTGTTTTCTGATTAAATCGCCTAGTTTTTCCTGCACGAGATATTTTTGCTTCAATATCTTCTCTTAACGATAGACCGAGATGAGGGTACTCCAGCTTCAAGCATTGGTTTGCTAAATGAACTTGTGAAGCAAACATGATATCTTCCCTATATTGCTCCGATATCCTTTGTTCCTCGTATTGGCTCAATGCATTCCAAACATGAGAGAAGAAAACACGATCCATTCGTCCGAGAACAGAATAAGACCAAGCAATATTCCCAAGCTGGTCCCTATTGAACTTAAGCACACGAACATCATCGATGTTTCCAATATCCTCTTTTGCCTCTGCTTCCGTGCAACATTTGAGAATGCCCGAATCATTAAAAACAAAATCAAGAGAATCGAGCATTGGATCCGCACATTCATTCAAAGAAGCAAATGCCCACAAGAACTGAGCAAGCTCTTGTTCTTGAAAAGTTTCAACTCGTCCGGCTGCTCTTATTGATAATTTTGAAAAGAGCTCGGGTGCTGAGTGCTGCATCGAAGCAAATGCGCCAGCAATGTTAGCAACATTTTGCGCATTGAATTCTCCAACCTTGTCTGCTGCCACCTCAGCAATTCGATCCATCTCCGAAAAATAAAGGAGCTCACCACCGATTTTAGACAAAGCCCAGGCTATATTCGAAACCCCTTGAGCCGAACATTCAGGCAAAGCAGCCATTGCGATGCCCACTAACATAGACATTTCTCTTTGTCGAGCAAATGCTAGTCTTTTTGTTTTTAACATAGAAACCTTTTCCATGTTCTTGGCTATTCGGTGAAGCGCCGTCGCGATATTTATAGGTGAGAGAGGCGATGGGCTCAATCCTTTAGCTACGGCCGATATGGTGTCTGACACAACCTCTAAAACCTCTTCGGCGGTTTGTGACTCTACAATCAATTTATTTAAGTTGATTTCTTTCCTTCTATCAGAAGGTCCTGAAAATTGAGACACTTTCTCGATGAAAGCTTCCCTTGATTTCTCCTTCTTTTCTTCAAAGATACCGTCTCCTATAGAACCCATGGTCCTTAAAAGGTCGGTCCTAGGATCATTCTCCAAGTCCAAGTCCAAGTCCAATTCATCCAAATCTATTTCTTCTTCAAACTCATAATCCGAGTCTTCCGATTTCTTCTTTTTCTTATCAACCTTCTCACTCTTGGTCTTCTTGTTCTTCTTCTTCTTCGTCGTCTTTGAAGCTACCATTCTTTCAACGCTATGAGTTAACCCTCTCTCTTCGATGCTTTTCAATGCGACTCTCCTCGCCCTCACACACCAATCCATGCTATCGGTGTCCCTAAGCAACCTAGAGCTTTGTTTGGGTTTTTTCTTGGGGGCATTTGTAGTACTAATTTCACCTAAGAACTCCAATTTCCAAGTTGGGTCCTTTTGCTCTTCTTCAGCCTTTGAATCAACAGGAGAGCCACCAACTCCACACATATAGACCTTTTTCCTAATTGGATTGCAAAACCCATTTGTGGGTTTTGTCCTTGGAGAGATTCTGTTGGTTTTGAGTGAGGGGTTTGGTGATGTGAAGCATCTTTGGGGCAAAAGGGTAGTGAAATAAGCTTCCATTTTAGCTGAATATTTAGGGTTTACGAATTGAAATATGAGGAAATTTTACATGCCCATGATGCGAATTTGGAGGTGTTTTAAGAAAAACTGTGGAGAGTGTGAGATTTAATGATATTTGAAGGATTCAGGAAATTGAAATGGAAATTAGAAGTGAAAAATTACCTAGCTTCCGAAAAAAAATAGAGAGCCTTTTCTTCAGCTCTTGCGAACAAAAAAATGAAGCGAAGAAGATGAAGCGAAGAAGATAAAGCTCGAAGGGCAAAATCAATTGCCCAGGTTTTTTTTGTTTTATTTTATTTTTAATCTAGGATTTTAAAAAAACAACCCCAAAGATTGATATTTCCAAAAGAACCCCCACAACCTCT
Organism: Agapanthus africanus; assembly: GCA_030015575.1. Classification (NCBI taxonomy): domain Eukaryota; kingdom Viridiplantae; phylum Streptophyta; class Magnoliopsida; order Asparagales; family Amaryllidaceae; genus Agapanthus; species Agapanthus africanus. Next base: position 722,371,546 of record CM057337.1, read on the forward strand.
AGGTCAACAAGTAGGTTCCTGTAATTAAACCGGACCGTAACACCGTGAGAATTAACGGATGGAGGTGAAAATACGATATTACTCTTCTGATAAATGGTGAGAGACAAGAAGATTTAGAAGGCTTGCTGTGGAGGTGCCGAGAAAAACAAATTTGGCGAGTTTGAAACTCAGGGTTTTGCTAGGGAATGTGAGGGTAGAGCAAATTGAGAACGATAAAGGTAGTTTAGTCAATAAATTGTTTGTTTAACTTCATTTTAACCCTAACTCGTGGATTAAAGAAACAAATGATGCTTTTTAGTTAAGGGAGAATGTTATGGGGTTTTCCCGATTAGTAATCTTGGGGTTGACTTTTAAAATAGCTAATCTCTGTCCTGTGTAAAAAAACACCTGAGTTAAATATTCGATTCAAAATTATTCACTTAATTCATAATATTACACAAACATTCTAAACCTATCACTTTGCAAATAAATACCTTGCACTCTTCGAATTTTTCAATCTAATATCTACATGTTGACGGCGTGAAGTGCTAAAATTTGCATTATCTTGTTTGTCCCCGTACAGAAACAAGGTCGCAAAGCAACAAACCATATAATATCTTTTAAAAAATCCCATCAAACAACTATTTTACATCGTTGCTTTCACCGTACTATCAAAAGGTTTTTCTATTTTTTAAAATTGCATTAAGCTTTTCAATCATTAAGGGCTACATATAGGGTATGTTAGTGGAAGAAAACCTTAAGTTTAAGGGAGCTTATTCTAATATAAAAACATGGGCTTTTTTTTGAAATATTATAATTTTAAAATTAAATTATAAAAATAGGACGGGGGGAATTTTATTTATGGGAATAGGGTGGTTTCAAACCATCCCTCTGGTCCACCCCCACCCCCAGTATAGGGGACGGGTTCTGGGAACCCGCCCCCTATACATTTGTATAGGGGGGGTTCCCTCTATAGAAAACTATAGAGGGCGGGTTCTGGGAACCCGCCCCCTATACATTGTATAGGGGGCGGGTTCCCAGAACCCGCCCCCTTTTTTTTTAATTAAATTAATTTTTAATTTTAATTATTAACGTTTATAATTATAATATTATTATTATTATAATTATAATTATAATTATAATTCTTAAAAATAAAATAAAATTAAATAGACAAAAAAAAATATTTAGATTAAATAATAAAATTTCACTATATCAAATTTTTTTTTACAGAATGAATCCGTCGAAATTTACAATGCCAAAAAATCCTATCTATTTGTAAAATGTAAATGCTATATCGACGGTCGAATTTATAATAACAAAATGAATCCGTCAAATTTATAATACAAAAAAATCTGAGTGCACTTGTCACGATCCTGAAGGTCCCGCCCCTGATGCATATCCTGGACATCTGGTCCTATAATGGCCTGGTTGTTTGCATAGGCTACATCTGGATTGCCTTTGCTGAGGATCAGCATCCATTGTCATTCGATCTCGACGTACCTTAGGTCTTCCGGGCCTTATATTTTTTTCCGGCGGTAATACAGTCGGTGTTTGTCTGTTGGCAGTATAATAGTGCCAATAGCGACTGTCCGGTATAGGATGAAATTTTGGATCGTATGCATCTTGGTAATTAGAAACTGTATAGTAATGGGAAGCCAAACTGTAATGTGAGGTATGCATACTGCTCGCAGCAGCAATTGCGTGGGCACAAGGTAAATGTTGTTGCTGGAAAAGACCGCATGTACACGAAGAGAGCCCTTCATCTCTAAAGTTCACGGTATATTGATTCCCATTACCGCCCGTCACCTGAAACTCCGCCGTGTCAAACCTTTCAGATCTGTAGTATTATGCTCTGCGCTCTCTTTTCCGAAAGATATCTTCGTAATACGCGGTGAGCGGAGTGTCCATCGCCAAGGACTTTTCTCTTCTGTGCACAAAATAAGTATTCATCCGGAAAAATGTTCGAACAATCAACCCCTGTATCGGTAAGCCTCTAACCCCTTTAAGGATCCCGTTGAAGCTTTCAGACATATTAGTCGTCATTAGGAGATATCTGCACCCATCATCATGTGCTTGTGACCACATGCGTACTGGATACTCATCTAACCACGCTTTCGCGGCTTGACTCATCTCCCCAATTTTCGTCATGTATATGTCGTGAACATTAGGGTCAGGCGTTTCACCGGCTCTGTACATAAGTTTATGTAGATCCGAATTTTTAAATTTTCGATCAAAATTTTGCCTGAAGTGTCGTAGGCAAAACCTATGTGGGGTCGTCGGAAATACAGATCTCATTGCAGCTAGTATTCCCGGATGTCTATCAGATATGATGCATAAATCCGTTCTATGAAGAACAGATGGGATATTTTTGAGGTTGCGGAAAAACCATGACCAGGATGATGTATTTTCACCCTCGACAATAGCAAATCCCAACGGAAATATACCGTTATTAGCATCAACACCTGTAGCAATTAACATGCAGCCTCTGTACTTACCGTATAGATACGTACCATCAACGCACAATACCGGCCTACAGTGTGTGAAACCAGCCGCACATGGACCAAAGCACCAGAAAATTCTTTGAAACCTGACAGAGCCCTCGACGTCTGTTTCTGTGGTTTTTAACCAGTATACGGTCCCCGGATTTGATGCTTTCATGGCTTCCATAAAAGGGACTAGTGAGTTGTACGAGCTTTCCCAGTCCCCGAATATCTTGCACAAAGCCTTTCTACGAGCATCCCATGCCTTCACATACGAAATCTGAATTTTATGCTCTCCGCTAACCAAGAGCCGTATCTCTCGGGGAGTCATCGCCACATCTGTACGGATCAGGGGCATGATTAGCGAGCAAATGTAAGATGAAGTGCAATTCCGGTGATCCTGTAACATGATAGAATTGATGCAAGTGTGTTCTTGGTTGTACTTCGTGACCTTCCAAGCCTTGGCTCTTTTGGAACAACATGCATGCAATCTCCACTGACATTCAGGAGCTTTCGTACATATCAGTATAGTACGTCTTATTTGACTCTTCGGTTTTAAATATAACGTTTTGCTGAATGGACCATGACTTCAGCTTACAAATAAAATCTCCTTTTTCCTGAAATAAATCCCCGACGCTGATGCAATCTTCGCTTGCTGCTGTCGCGTCCAAATAGGGTGCCGTATTTACTTCTGCAACGGCTAAGTCTACCCAACCATCATCTTCCAGCGGATCGAGGCCGGGATCTTCTAGTTCGACAAAATCGTTATTCGCAATCATACCATCAAAGAATGCTACCTCATTCAATCTAGCAGCATATTCCACGCTATCCTCCCCCTGATGATCTTCACCGGTTTCATCATCATCACTGCCACACATATCAATATCACCCGTAGCAACATAAGGCTCGGGTGCAATATATGATGGTTGTGGTCGGTGTAATGTGGATGGTTCGGGGTGAGAAGACCGGAAAGATGTGGACGGACATGCTTGGAATGCACTGCTTGGATCGTGTTGGAATAATGCGGAGGTATGGGGAAATCTGCGTTTAGTATATAAATTGTTATTATAATATTATTCCTTAATATTTTCGTAACTAAATCATCACTTGTTTCAAATTTATTTACATGTGGAAGGCTGTGTATGGTAATTCTTGCTGTTCTTCTGGGGTGCATGTAACTGCAGCAGTCGACTGGGGAAACCTGGATTTATGCATTTTATTAAATGTTTGAATATTGGTATATAGGTATTACTAAAATGTTTAAATATGGGTTTATAAAATGTTTACCCATGTGCTTGAAGATTTGAATAATGTTGTGTATAGTCATATCCACCGGCACTGACGGCATCATCGTTGACCATGTGACCGTACCCCCAGGAACTATCTCCAGCATTACCATCAAAATTACCCGTTGGAGGTACATCTGATACTTCCAATTGGTCCTTCTGAACCAAAAGTTCGAAAGAATGCTGGGTGCTCGAGAGACCGAAATCTATCATCGAAGATATTGATGCATCGTCTATAATTTCAACCAATGCATTTCCACTGAACATAGGCCATATACAACTTAACTTAACCCTACTTTCACGGGGATCGTATTTCGTAATTTTGAACACTTTAGCCTCTAGTTCATCATAAGTCGTTGATGCTTCCAATCGCATGATTCGTGCAGACCCGCCCATATACTCGGGACCTTGTGCACTTGTGATAACCTGGCCATCGTATTTACATACAACAAATATACTTGGGGAGGCCATAATCCTGCACAAAAAACAGTTATATTTTTTATGTTGTGTTGAAATTGCAAAAAACTTTCAAACTCGAAGATTGCTTACTTCCAATACTTTATGAACTGTTCTACTGCTCGAAGATTGCTTACTCGCAGAATATGGTTCCTGGAACTTCACCTTCTTCTAAAACTCCACACTTACACAAAATTGATAGTGGAGAAGAATTGCAAAAAGTAAATAGATAGTGAGCGGTGTAGGATGAAAATTTGACAGAGATGAAATGAAATGGGTAGTGCGGAGACATATTTATAGCGGCAAGATATTAAAGAGAGCGGGTTCCAAGAACCCGCCCTCTTCAATATGATGTTCTGCAGATTTGACAAGACAATATAAAAAAACAAAATTAATGAAGAGGGCGGGTTCCTGGAACCCGCCCTCAACGTTACTTCTGCACACACGTTACTTCTGCACACTTACTTACACCTACATTGATTTGACAAGACAATATAAACAAACAAAATTAATGAAGAGGGCGGGTTTCAGGAACCCGCCCTCTTACTTTCTGAAATTGATGTCACATCAGAATATTATTGATGTGACAACATATGAATATTATTTATAATTTATAAATAATAATTCAAATCAAAAGTGACAAAGTTCAACGTTGTGAAAAGTTACAAATAGTACTTAAATAGTACTGATGTGACCTCTCACTAATTAATGAAGAGGGCGAGTTCCTAGAACCCGCCCTCTTCTTTGTGAATAAGAACGCTCTCTGTAATTAATGAAGAGGACGGGTTCCAGGATCCCGCCCTCTTCATTAATTAGTAATTGATTTGACGAATTATTGAAGAGGGCGGGTTCCTGGAACCCGCCCTCTTTGAGAACAAAGACTGTAGCGGGTTCCTCGAACCCGTTCACCCTCTATAAAAGCCGCATCCACACTTTCATCAACCCCACTTTCTTTCACACTTTCTAACTTTCATAAAACTCTCGACAAATCTCTGCTCCAGTACATTTCAATGGAGAATCAACCACTCGACAAATCTCTGCTTGTGCATCAACACGAACACAGATCGTTCAATATATTACACGGGGAGGAAATATTCTAAACTTAGTTAATTTTTTTTAATTACACCTTTCATTTTATTATAATAGTTGAAAATAACATTATTTAATTTTGCAGGATGGAGATAATCTCACCGTCGTCACACATGGCTCAGACAAATGGGTAGTTAGCGACCAACGAATAAACCATCGGCTTAGACGGGCCGGATTTTATGAAGCGTCGTTGATTCGGCATATCCAAATCGACCACGCCCTCGTCACCTCTCTGGTCGAACGTTGGAGAAAAGAGACCCACACCTTTCATCTAAGATGGGGTGAGGCCACAATCACACTCCAGGATATTGGCCTCTCACTCGGTTTACGGGTCAATGGGCTTGGGTTGGTCGGAGGAAAAATTGTCGGTCCAGATACCGACCACCCATATTGGGATACATATGCCGAGTCTGCTCTCGGACAGGTAAACAATTTCATTCTGCTTTCCCTATTTAGTGTACCAATTTTATGTTTTACATTATTTCTAGCTTTAATATTTAAAAAAATGCTAATATCAGGCACCAGGAGGCCACAGTATGGGGTATAAAATCAATTTGAACTGGTTAAGAAATACATTTAGTAATATCCCTGATGAAGCCACCGATGAAGTTTTGGATAGACATGCACGTGCCTACATTCTGTACATGATCGGTTCTTGGTTGATGCCAGACCAATCAGCAACGCATGTCCATCCGTTATACCTCGGCTTCCTAGCGGATTTTGATGTCTGTGGCCAATATGCTTGGGGAGCAGGGGTCATGGCCTTTCTTTATAAGGAACTCGATAAAGCATGTGCTCCTACGAAGAATAAAATTTGTGGATGCAGTACATTACTTCAGGTAAATTCTTTATTTTTCACAGCTAGAATTTTGCAATATTGGTTTTCTCTCTTATACTCTAAAACTTTATTTCTAGATCTGGTCGTGGGAGCATATGTATATAGGAAGACCAGAGAATATTAAAATAACTGCCTTGGATAACCCCGGAAAGCCGCTCGGCTGCTGGTGGAATGGGAAGAAAGCGTATAAGGCTCATCGTCGAGTGCTTAGGTACTATAGAGATGAGTTGGATCGCATGGAGGCGGCTCAGGTAATCATAATTTGGGTAATTTAATTTGTTTTACAATTTTGAAAATACCTAAATCACAATTTTTTTACTATGTTATTTGCGCAGTTTCTGTGGACGCCTTATACAGCAGATCGTCTAGAAAACTTACCCGGCATCTGTCTTGAAGGAGAGCCGGTTTGGCGGGCTCGATGCCCACTCCTCTGCATCAATGTCGTTGTTATGCACCTCCCAGATAGGGTATTGCGGCAGTTTGATAGATTGCAACATATTCCTGTCCCGCCGCCTTCGCCTATGACAATAGAGGGAGACATGCGAGGAGGAAATACGGAGCGTGATTGGAGGGAGCATCATCATCAGTATTTGCTGAGATGGGAGGATAGACAGCATAGTATTGCCTTACAGCAAATAGGTGACCACACAGCTACCGACGCTACCAAAGTATATCTACAGTGGTATAAGCGTGTCACCATAAGATATCTTTCTGCTCCTCCCAAAAACTTCCCAAACATCTCGCGGTACGAGCCTAGAGGCCACATGGAACGAGATTTGGTAAGCCGCCCTCTTTATATCATATTACTTTTTAACATCCGGCGGTATGAGTCAATACTTATTTCTTATTTCTAATGTAACGACAGGCTCGTGGGTTGCATCTCGTACAAACAATGGTGCAGGAACCATACCCGACTGATGCTGGTCCGGCATCTCAGGCTCAATTTTCAAATCTCGACCAATTTATTGGTGGTGTACTTGGTTCATATGGTATTTCTCAACATTTATCGCCGGCACCGGAGCCGCAGTATCAGCCGGCACCGGAGCCGCAGTATGAACCGGCACCGCAGCCGCAGTATGACCCGGCACCGCAGCCACAGTATGACCCGGCACCAGAGCCGCAGCATCAAGGAGATCCAGGGCAGCAGGATCGGTGGTTTAGATCACCATACCGTCAACAGCAACCCTGGCATACCGGACAGGCGCAACAACAACAGTCTTGGGGATCAGGTTTTGCAGAACAGCCGTCTTGGGGGTTAGGTTTAGCGCAACAACAGCACCCTTGGGGGTCAGGATTTGCGCAGCCATGGGGCCAAGGTTTTGTGCAAAATCAGCCGCATGAAACCGGGACAAGTTCTTCGCTACAACTGCCCAGTTGGGCTTCGGATTTAGCGTCCTACGCAAATTTGTTGGGAAGCAACACATATCCGACACCTGTCCCACATTCAGGTTCAGGATTTGTGGATCAACAGCCTGTCCAAGACGTTGCTGAAGACGAAGCTGAAACAGAACCCGAACCCGAAGCAGCAGAGCAGACGCCGACGCCGCCACCGCCATCTATCCAAGAAACAGGTGGTTCCTCCAGTCATCCCAGGAGGCATAGGCTTATGTCAAGCCTTCTCGGATTTCATAAAGGAAAAGGGAAAGGAAAAAAATAGCATATACATTTTACAAATAGATAGGATTTTTTGGCATTGTAAATTTTGACGGATTCATTCTGTAAAAAAAAATTTGATATAGTGAAATTTTATTATTTAATTTAAATATTTTTTTTTGTCTATTTAATTTTATTTTATTTTTAAGAATTATAATTATAATTATAATTATAATAATAATAATATTATAATTATAAACGTTAATAATTAAAATTAAAAATTAATTTAATTAAAAAAAAAGGGGCGGGTTCCCAGAACCCGCCCCCTATACAAATGTATAGGGGGCGGGTTCCCAGAACCCGCCCTCTATAGTTTTCTATAGGGGGCGGGTTCTGGGAACCCGCCCCCTATACATTTGTATAGGGGGCGGGTTCTGGAAACCCGCCCCCTATACTGGTGGTGGGGGTGGGCCAGGGAGGGTGGTTTGAAACCACCCTATTCCCATAAATAAAATTCCTCCCGCCCTATTTTTATAATTTAATTTTAAAATTATAATATTTCAAAAAAAAACCCTAAAAACATGAAGGTGGTTTAGTCAACAATATAGATAATATAGAGTGTTCTAGTGAAATTTACGCAAATTACTGCAGAAATCTCTTTCTTCTCTCTCAACACAAAAGCCATCAGTATCTCAAAGAAGTCCACATCTTAGATCGTTTGTTTTTGGTAGAATTTTTTTGGGAGGTGTCAAAAGAAAGGTAATTCCCTTATCCCTTAAATCCCAATTCAAATCTTGGAGTTCAACCATCATACCCTTGGGGTCTTGATCTAAAATTCCCAGGATGTCCATCATCCGTTTGTTGAATTTACTGTATGAATATGTCACCCATTCTTACTGACTAATTGCACTTGCCCAACACTAGTAATTAAGAGATGGATGGGTCTGTCACACTCTTCAACCAGCTCAAGGTCAGTTCCCTTTTTTTTTGCATGCCCAAATTTATATTTTTCTCAAGATTTAATGTAATGTACATCTTTTTGTTGGATTTGATCAGAGTGCAGAGCCATTTTTCTTTTTGGCATGATTGAGTCCGAGGAGCATGTCATGAAGATGGCCGAGCCCATAAAAGACGTCACATCTAAGTAAGTAGGAAAACATTTTCTTAGGTCAAGAGTTTGTTTTTTTATTAGAGACTGATGAGTGTTTAATGGTAATATTCATAGGCTTGGAGTGAAGCTTATTTTCAAGTCTAGTTTCGACAAAGCTAACCGCACTTCCTCCTGATCATTTTGTGGTCCCGGATTGGCAGAGGGATTGAAGGTGGTTATGAAACTTATCTGTGTAACTTATTGCTGCAATGTATATCTCATAAGCATGAGAAAGCTTGTTATCAAGCTTTAGCCTTGTTATCATTATATGCATGCCAATCACACTGATTAGAAATTTTATTGTAGGCTAAATTTCATGAAACCCTCTCACTTTTGCCCGAGTAACAGAAAACTGCCCTCGGTGTGAAAAGGCCACACTTTCCCCCCAGCTTTAACCGCTGATAACTTTTTCTGTTTCTATTTTCCCCCCAAAAGTCCCCCTCGGTTATCAGTGAAGAAACACCGATAGAACGATGAGAAGCTCCGGGGCATTTTGGGAATAATTAACAAAAATAACAAGACGTGAGGGCAGGAGGGTTGAAGTGCAGGTTGCTAAAACTAAGGATGGTTTCCTGCTATCTAGCCTATATTGTAAGCGTGTAAGCTTTTTTCCCAATTAATGTTAGACGTGGTGAAAAAGGAGCAAGCTTGTTGAAATGTTGCACATGCCATGATTTTTCCTCTTTTGTTAGAACTGTAACCATGTCGCGTTGGGATCGAGTTTGAGGAGCATGTTATCAAGACATCCAAGTGCAAAAAAGATGTAACATCTAAGCAAGAGTTTAAAGTCAGGCGATTATCAAATTGTTCATTTGATAATTAGGAGCATTTCATATTTTCACTACACAACCACAAACCATACCCATTTTTCAGTAGACTACCCATCCCTTTATAAATCACTAGTTGCTACCAAAAACATTTCCTATTAAAACTATTTCTTTGCACTAAACCACCATAACAAAGTTTTACACATTGCATTGAAGCCATTATGTTAGTTTAATAAATACGTGTATAATTCACTAAAAAAGTGATAATTTAATTGTGGTAGTTTCTTGTGATTCACTGAGTTTTTTTTGTAGTTTATTGAAAAATGAGCATAGTTTCTGGCAGTTTAGTGAAAGTAAGCCTAATGTTTGTGACTAAGCTATGGGCTTGGATTGAAATTGAAATTGGTTTCTATGTAGTTTCAAGTTTCAACAAAGCAAACCATACTTCCTCCGAATCATTTCGCGACCCTGGATTGGAAGAGGGCTTAAGGTTATTTTAAAACTTATCTTCTTATCATTGCAATGTATAACTTATAGAAAGAAGAAGCTAGCTATCGAGCTTTAACCTTGTTACCATTAAATGTTACTAATGAGAGAATATATTGTAGACTAATTTGCAGGAACCCCTCACCTTTGTCTGGTTAGCGATAGGCATCCTCAGTATGAAAAGCTTGCACTATGCCCCATATTCTAGTATCTATTAACTTTTTCCGTTTCTGTTATTTTTTATGCCTAAAACTATCTCTTGGTTAAAATATTTCATGACCGGTAAATGAAAAAATGATAGAAAACAGTAGAAGTTCAAGGACATTTTGGGAAATGATGAAAGGAAATAACAATACCAATAGGGTCGGAGGCATAAAGTGTAATTTCTTAAAACTAAAGATGGTTTCTTGCTATTCGGGAAATAGCGGTTTTTTTTTTGGGTTTCTTTTTTTGTTTTTGTTTTTTCTTGGGGGGGGGGGTGCGGGGGGGGGGCCTTCTACTTAGCCTATATTGTAAACTTGCAATATTTTTTTCTTCCAATTAAAGTCGAACGTGTAGAAAAACGAGCAAGTTTTATGCAAATTTACACATGCAATAATGTTTTATTCCTTTGTTTGGATTGTAATAACGCCATGTTGTTCAAATTTAAACTTAAATGCAGATCCTTGAGAAGGTCAAGCTGACATATGATCTTCCTACCGTGATGGATGTGCATGAAAGCAGTCAGGTAGATTCTAGCTCCCTTTCATGAAGGAGTTCATATTACCTTCTTTACATTTTTCATTGCAAAGTTCTTATTTAAAATATAATGCATGCACTAAAAATCATATTGTACTTTTTTAAGTTACTGATGAATTTTCTGTTCTTTAGTAATATATAGAAAAAATTTCCTTAAAAATCTATTCTTACTGCTTAAAATGACGAGTCCGATTCTGAGCCTATGTCTTTAGCTATTGAGTTTACAATGGGAAAAAAGCCTTTTATGCAACAAGTAGACAGAAGCAATAAACATCATGCCTGTATAAGCCGGGAGCCAACATTGCATCCCTTGTACTGTGCTAGCATTCAACATGCAATTATGGATGTCAATAATGCAAATTTTTTTCTCCGCGTTTAATTATCTGAACTACTTAAAATTGCTGTTAAGATGAAGCATCTTGAATAGATGGTTTCTATCAAATAAATACCTCTTATCTATCAGACTGAACTGAACTACATGGTGCCAACTAATAAACATCGCATAATCTCAATAATTAAACTAGTCTAGTTATGAAAAAAAAGAAATACAGAGTTTATTTACGTGGAGGACACTACTACAAAACAAAATCATCAGGATGGAAATATTTTTCTTTCTGTGTTTTTTCTTTTCTTTTTTTGAATAAGTGGCCATAACCTGATGCAAATGAGATTTTGACTGCAGACTGCAAGAAGCTTTATGACTAAGCTACAGCGACACTCACTATCTGAATGGAATTAATGAAACTTTTTGTCTATCAGACTGCTCTGCAGGATTGCTGTGTATTACAGTTTGTCTGATGCAAGTGGTCAATGATAATAATTAATGTTACTATTAAGTTTGTGTCTGAACCATGTTATTTAGCACATTATGGTCAGATTTTGATGCTTATGGGAGTCTAGTTTCATCTACTACTTGTAGGATCCCTTCATGGTTTTTTTTAACCTTGAAAAATGGGCATGTAACAGGACTCAAATCTTTATCAAACTTTATTTTGTCTTTACCACTGCACTTCAATATCTTATGAACACCTTATTTCCTTATGTTTTGCATTGGTGAGCAACGGTATTAAGGAGTGCTTGTTTTCTAAAATCTGAGTGGCATGAAAGATGTGCATGTGTTATATACTATTAGAGAAAATAAATTTCTAAGTTAGTTCATTTTCATCCAGTGTGAAGCTGTTGGAAAAGTTGCTGATATAATTCAGATTCCTTCTTTCCTGTGCCGACACGTACTTCGATACATTTTGGCATTCCTTAACAGACCATTTAGCTCTTTGCTGTATTCTTCTGTACAATTTTGCTGTCAGTTGATTGCTGAATGCACCTACTGTCTATTAATATTTTCCTAATATAAAATATTCCTCCATTGGAACAGACTGATCTCTTGGTTACAGTCGCCAAAACTGGGAAGATTATTAATATAAAGAAAGGCTAGTTCTGTGCTCCTTCGGTAAGTTGTGAAACGATGCATTCTGTTCTCTTGGTACTTGGTTGATATGCTGTTCATGCTTGTCACATTTCACGAAGCATATAATCTGCATGCTGTTCATTCTTGTCATGTTATGCATGCTGTTCATGCATGCTGTTTTCTTAGTACTTTGTTGATATCTGTTCATCTGCTTCATTTCAGAGAGGTTACTTCCTGCTATTTGCAACTGCATCTTCTTTCAATTCTACACAAAATTAGAAGTTATTGAGAAATATATATATATATTTCACTTTCAGCCTGTCTGTTGATATATCTTTTTTTTTTTTTGATTATTGAGATATACTTGTTTTTACCTTGATGCCCTTTTTACCTAACTTAATTTACGCTCCACGGGAGCTATTCTCTAAATGCTTCAAGATTTATGGAAAAGTCTTCCAATTTCCCTCTTCATTTTAGTAATTATAATCATGTCATTCTTGTGGTTTCTTCTGGTTTGACAGGTCATGATAAATTCTGCCGAAAAAGTTAGGCTTGCTGGGAACCAAAATGTGATGGTTTGCGAGCGAGGCACAATGTTCGGTTACAGTAAGTCATCATGTATCATAAAATCTTAATTCACCAAGCTGCTAGTGTGCAGTTATGTGAAGAGTCACAGCGCATATCAGTTATATTATATCCTGTTCTGAAGTTTCCAATGAATGTTTTTTGGGCCATTCTTTTTTATCTAATAACAGCTAGCTCATCATATTTCCAAGTTTTAAGTAAGCTAGCTAAGTTATGGTAATCTTGACGATTAAAATTTTCTGAATGACTTCATGCAAAAGGATAGTCTTCGACTTTCTTTTGCAAGCTTATCAAGTTGAACTTTATTACCACTTGATGATCTCACTATTTCATGGCTTCTATAAAGAAGTTTGAATGAATAAAAAGCAATCTCATAACTCTTTTACACATTCTGTAAGAAACACCCTTTGATTCACTATATAGACTCGATAGAGTGCTCATCAACCCCATTTCTAATTATCAAAGAGGCTTTTTGTTGAAGTCATATGTCCATAGCATGTACAACTAGAGAAAAATAGATTAATCATTAATGAATATCATTATATACAAGATGGAGTAGAAACAGCCTATAAGATGTTATGTGTGTTTGAACACTTTTTTTTAAGTTTCAAATAGACTTCTAGCTAGATTGAAACCCTGTAAGTTATTTATTGCCCATCCTTATTAATTTGCGCAAGGTTATGGAACACAGTATGCTCCACCATGCGGTTAACCGATCCATTTAGCATATATCGCATATGCGTTGTTGAATATGCGACTGCTAATGCGGTGTGGCTTTTTCTTTTGAAGAAAAAAGGAGAGGGATGAGTAAAATAAAAGAGAAAATTATTAATTGATGTGATGGCGAGAAAAAATTAACAAAACTTAATATTTATCTATGCTAATGAAATTGAGATACATTAATAAAGCATGCATTCCTAAGAAAAGAAGTTAACCATAAGAAGGTGAGCAAAAAGAAAGAAAAGAGAAATTATAAAAGAGTTGGACTATTTTGCTTTTAGGAGGAGAGGGAATCTACTCATACCATGTTTTTCACCGTTGGAATTGTAACTCGACAGTTGGATGCATATAGATAGTTACTGACAACATCCCATAAAAAATGGTGATGACATCATTCCACTTTTTCCACCGCTAGATACAACCATCCAATAGAGGAAAACATGAGAGGATGAGATTTCCTCATAGTCCAACTCTTTATAAAAATTGAGGGTTCGTTTAAGTTTTATTGGTTTTATAGTAGGTCCAATATATATATATATATATATATATATATATATATATATATATATATATATAAAGAGAGAGGGGGAGGGGGAAAGAGGCCATAAGAGGGAATTTCCTTCTATGGCGTTGAAAAAGTACATCCTCGCTCATTTTTTCCGACGATCGGCATCCATCATCTTCATCGTTATCATCAAAGATGTGGGTACACCACATTTCATGTGATTCCAAAACTTTTCATGGTCGATTTAGTAATATAAAAAGTTCTGTTGTCGGTAAACCATTAATTTTGAACCAACTAAATCAACGGTGAAAATGTTGTAGAATCACATTAAATTTAGTGTACCCACATCTTAGATGATAACGATGAAGATGATGGGTGCCGATCGTCAAAAAAAATGAGGAAGGGTGTATTTTTTCGACGCCATACGAGGAAATTCCTTCATATGGCCTCTTTCCTCCATTTTTCTTATATATATATATATATATATATATATATAGAGAGAGAGAGAGAGAGAGAGAGAATGCGCAGATCCGTTAGGGCGGGACTTGATCATGCTTTTTTAAATTTACGAACTTTTTTGTGTGACCTCCTTTCAACGATTTGCTCCGTACAAGGTGTTCTACATGCCCTAAATAGTATATGGATGAAAGATCGCATCGAATAGAAGTGTTTTGCATGTGTGAATTTATTTTAGCCGTGCAGTTTTTAAAATTTTCAAAGAAGGCTTTGTACATGCAAAACACTTCCATTCGATGTGATCTTTCATCCATACACTATCTAGGACCTATAGAACATCTTGGACAGAGCAGATCGTTAAAAGGAGGTCACACAAAAAAGTTCGTGTATTTGAAAAATATGAATCCGTCCTAACGGATCCGCATTATATATATATATGAGGAAACTGAGTATACCGTGGCACGGTAGGAAATTTCCTACCATGACACTTCTAAAAGTCAACTCTCTGTCGACATTTTCGGCGATCGGCTCCGACCATGTTAATCTTCATATCTTTAAATATATGTGTATCAATTTTCATCTCATTTGGACATTATTTGCCCTTGCATCGAATGATTGCAAAATTAGTGGTTTACCGACAATAGAACATTTCAAAACGTTATATGAATGGTCAAAAAGTATCCAAATGACATGAAAATTGATAGACATATGTTGATAGATATGGAGATCAACACAATGTTACCCAGGACGCGGAACGTTTCAGTACGCAAAACGGAAACGCGGAACGCCACTTGTTGTGGAACGCGGCACGATAAGGATATTTTTTTCCATATGCTTATATGGGATGGAAAACATTACCTCTAAAAAGGGAGTGTTTTGGACCATTTGTATGTATATGTATATTTGTGTATAATATACATAAATATAATTCGGGTTCTTTTGCTAAAAAATAAATAATTTGTAGTATAATGTAACAAAAATCCGATTATATGCCCTGTTTAGCTTAAGCATTGATCGGAATGATAGTTCTTCCAATTCGGAGTGCTGGTGTTCTCGAATTGGAAACGGTCGTTCCAAATCGCAATTCGCTAGCGATTCGCCGATTTATGGTAACATAGGATCAATATAGCCAAAGGCGATGGCCAAAAATGTCGACGGAGGGTTGACTTTCAGAGGCGCCACAGTATACTCCGTTTTCTATATCTATACTACTATATAATGCAAATGGCATTGGTTAGAGTCCACCTTCTTCATTTTTTGAAAAACAAAGAAAAAAGAAGAAAATTTCTCTACTCTTAGAGCCTCCACATTATCAAAAAAACAGACAAAAATAATTAATTGTTTTATTAATTTAAATTTCAAATTCATTCCACATTCTTTAAAACTTGAGACAAAAAAGAACTTTCTAGAAATTAGTTTGAATTCCAAATTCAATCTCCAATATACTCAAATTTAAGACAAAAAAGAACTTTCTAGAAGTTATTTTAATCTTATCATTTTTCAAATTCTATTTTCATTTATTTATATCTATCTTCTTTTATTTAAATATGGTAAATAATATATTATAATATCTTCTAGAATGCTCTTGATCAAAGTTACTAAAATGACTATTTTCTTCACTTATTAACATCAAAATAATTTTAAACCAACCCCCCATTTTATATTTATCCATGGGCTCAAGAATATTTTCGCTCTAAATAGGATAAAGCAACATAGTTCATTCAGATTTATATAAGTGTTATATATTATCACGTTCCGCTTTCCAAAATACGGAATACGAGAACGAATAGGCCAGTCATACTCTTACGGTCAAGGAAAATCCTGCCGTAGTCATACTTCGGTTTCTAGCATTACATGGTGATCAGTAAAACACAGTGTGGATAAAGAGAAACGCAATCACTAAAACTATCAGATATAAAGAGAACTGAACGCAACGGATACAAACAAAAGAGAAAACTAATCAGTGATATCAAACGAATGATACAGCTGGTTCACTGGTCTGGATCTCCGCGATCTTCTTGAAATTAGTCAGGTCCCCTTCTTCCTCTGAGCATGCATACTCATATCGAGGACGGCATAATTGTTGCGGTCAAAATTTGCACCCCGGTTGACCAAATCAAAGTCAAGGTCAACCCCAAACCAGGTGGGCCCAAGCCCAGGTCAAGTGGGCCCATGCCCAAGTCGAGCCCGCGGCCAGCCTCCCCATGCCAACATAAAATCATGTAATAAATAATTTTAATGTAATTTTTTTGCATGAATGGGTATAAAGCCAAATTTTTGTAAAGCCCATGGTTTATGTGCAAAAAGAAATGACACATGAGCCATGGGATGAGCAAAATGCCATTTTGTAAAGCCCAAGGGGCTATATGTAAATATGTAAGCCTATATAAGGCAACATGATGATGAATGTCATATACTTTTCATTCCTCACAAAAAGATTAGGGTTCTTTGTGCCTCTTCTCCTTCCTCAAGGTTCTAAACCTTCTCCTTTTTTTGAATTAGATCAAGAGTTTTACTCTTCCTTTTCCGAAACTAAATAGTTTCTCACCACAAAACCCACAAAGGGGAGCTCAGATTTTTCATTAGATCTCAAAAAGGGGGAGATTTTTAAGTCTCATCCCCTTTTCTCCAAGATCTAGCCGATCAAGAGGAGAAGGCGACTCATCTCCAAAAATCCAACTTTGGACAAAATTCTAGTCAAGAGAAGATCCAAGACTCAAGAGAGAAGAACCTCTGAAGATTTTTAGGGAGTTCAACTCCAAGACCCAAATCCTCAAAGGAGTTTAACTCCTAATCCAGATCCTTAGGAGTTTGACTCCAAATCTAAATCTTTTAGAGTTTAACTCCTCCTCGTTTTGGAGTTTAACTCCTGTTTCTGGGGTAAAATCCCCTCCTTTTGCTAGCGCCCAAAGCGCTAGCGCCCGGGCGTCCACGTGCCGGGCACATGAGGCGCTAGCGCCCGAGAGCCTGCGTGCCGGGCACGTGAGGCGCGAGCGCCCAAAGCGCTGGCGCTGGCGCCAGCGCCCAGGAGCCTAGCGCTAACCTAAGCGCTGTCACTCACGCGTTCTTTGGATGCCATTTCCCTCCTATTTTACACACACTCCACACTAGAAATACCTCCCCTGTTAGAAAAAATTTCTAGCGGGGGCTGTCCCGCACCCCGCAAGGAAGCTGCTAGCCCCCTTGACCCCCAGCCCGCTATCCGGATAGCGGGACTCCTGTAAAAACTCTGTGAGACCCCCGATATATCCGAAACCCCTTCAAAACACAACACTGCACATTGAGTTCGCATGACCAGTTTTACCCGTTAATCGAAAGTTCCCTCGCTCCAAAGGCGAGGAGTAATTAATGGCAGCTTAGTCCGCTGCTGCCGGAGATTCGGATCCCCACAATCAATAAACCCGGCCTACCCTAGGCAGGGGAAATCTGTAATGCGCCTGACAAGCGCGCGCGTATTCTCATCTCAATGGGGTGACGAAAAACACCCTACAATAATATTGTATTATAATAATACTAAACAGACTACAGTAAATAGTGAAGTATGAAACAGCCGTAATAAGCACTCACATGAATGTATAAAATAACATAAACATATAGCAGTAGTGAGCATGGATCATGGCAGTAATCTAGGTTAATATGCAAGTCACTACACTAACCGTCCTTATGTCATTTGAAATCGATCGGTGGAATGTATCATCATGTCTAGTAAGGGTCTCGTGCATGCCCGAGATAACGGTCAAAAATGTCCCTAGGACATAACCCTGTCGGCCGTGCCGCTAGACACAAATACCTACACGTATCACTGTCACTAATGTCGAATGTTCATCCTCTAAAATATTAAATACCTTGTAAATACGATTCGATTCCACTTCGATTTTCTCTTTTTCCCCAGGTTTCAATAATTATATGTATGAGACTAGTTGTGTACAAGTACGTATCAATAACATTGTTTTATTCACTATTCACTTTCACGAATTATTCACTTTTACAGGCGTACTTGACACACTAATCCGATACCACTCACATTCGGCAATGCATCGATCGCAAAAAAACAATAAGAGCGTTCGCTATTACTAAAGGTATCACGGTCGGGTAAGTATGTGAATTATGCCACTAATCAAGTCATCTACAATATGAATCATTATATGCCTTATGAGTTCAGAAAATCATATTAAATCATACGATCGTAAAATGATAAAAAAGGGATATAAAGTAAACTTAAACAGCAATCCAACAAAATTGGTTTCAGATCAATCGGGTTTCAGCTTTGCGAGTTACGACCATTCCATTTTAAGTGTTCTCTGCTGGAAATCCAATTTCTGAACTGAAAGTCCGTTTCGTAACACGTTTTACTCTTTATTGGGATCATAATTTGGCGACGCTACTGTTCAACTAATTGTAGGGCTATGAATTAACTTTACATCGCAGAATGCGGATCAACAATAGTCATCTTGGTTTAGAAGTTATGATCAGATTACTGATGAAGGGTACAATCTGAAATGGCAGAAATCTGCCGTACATGTCATCAGTTTAAAATATGTTTAAAATACCAAATGATACTGGAATTCAGTGAAACTAGTACTATTGAAAAGATAAAACAATTTTCTACACAGCGGTAAATGGCTCCGCACACTATCATGATTAAACAACAAGGTGTAAAGGGTATAAAAGCATGTTAAAGGGCGAATTCCTGCTCTGGACTGCGGTCTAGAGTCAGGTAAGTTCTATGTTTTCGATGTTCAGAAAATATATTTAACAGTAAACCTATATATAATGTCAAAGATTATGCAGTACACCTCGCAACGAACCCAAGCACGCTGCGATTGGATTTTTCTGGAATTAATTATGAGTTTAACGATGTCAAGTATTCGGTAAGACACGAGTTTCGGTACGGATGCTAGAGTGTCACTTTATGTGTGAAAATGATATCGATTTACCACCAAATTTCTACAAAGTGTTTGTTAATAGTATTAAGGTCTAAATATCATAAGTTCCGCCATTTTAAGATATGTTTTGGTCTAGAGTTTCACATCGATCAATCTCAGTTATGCATAAGGGTGTCGTTCGGGATATTTATTTCATTTAATCAACATGAGTTTTTATCGGTGCAATTTCTAAATATTATCATAATGAAAATAACAATCACTATACATGTTCTAGTCACAACGACTAACTCACTACGGTTTATAATTAAAACTACAGCGATACTTTACAGTATATAACTGGATATATATATACACGCACATACCCACACACGCACATATCTGT
Source organism: Agapanthus africanus (assembly GCA_030015575.1). Classification (NCBI taxonomy): domain Eukaryota; kingdom Viridiplantae; phylum Streptophyta; class Magnoliopsida; order Asparagales; family Amaryllidaceae; genus Agapanthus; species Agapanthus africanus. The sequence goes on from CM057337.1 coordinate 722,391,350, forward strand.
ACACATCGATCTAGAATTACTATAGCATGTAAAGCAAGTGGAATTCACTTGCCTCAAGAAGGTGGTAAAGACGGCGACATGGCAACTACACACGGCAACAGCTCAAGCAGCGATAATGGCTCGGCGACGGTAAGCTTGAAGGCTTGGAAGCTAGGCTTTGATGTGGTGTGGTCGATGGCGAGAAACTTTAGTTGGCGTGATGGTGGCCGGCGATGCAGAGGCGGCGGCGGTGATTGCAGGTGATGCAATGTGGGAGGGTGGAGGCAAGGATCTCAGGGCTGTGGGCTGGAGTGTGGAGACAAGGGCAAGATGGCCGGAGGAGGTCTCGGTGGAGGGAGTTGGGAGGTTGGAGAGAGGAGGGGTCGCCGGTAATGGAGGAAAGGGATGGAAACGGTGGCGAAGCTCCGGTGGGTTGAGGGGGAGCTCGAGGATGAGGTCGGTGCAGTGGACTCGGGTGCTTGGGGTTGGTGACGATGGAGGGAGGTGTTGGTGATGCCTTCGTCGTGGAGGCGTGGATGAAGGGGTCGTCGGCGTCAATGGAGGTTGCACGGTGGTGATAGGGTTGTGGGTAGAGGAGAGGTAGAGGGAGAGACAAAGACAGAGAGAGTTAGAGAGATCAAGGGAGATGGAGGGGAGAGTCGTTGAAGGAGATGGGGGCATAGACGAGGAGATATCATGTTCGTTGGGCATATGCTTCGTCGTGGGGAGCGTGGATCTAGCGGGCGACGACGAGGACGAGGAAGGAGGGAAAAGAGCGAGAGGAGAGAGAAAGAGAGAGAAATAGGAGAGAGAGAGAGAGAGACCCGGTGAGATTTGGGATTGAGTTTGGGTGTGGGGAGCTTGGGCCGGGCCAAGCCCAAGGGAAAAGAGAGAAGGGAGATAGGGGTTGGCCTGGGTGTTTGGGTTGGGTTATGTTTAGGAAAAAGTAGTTAGGGAATATATTAGGTTAATAGGAAATAGAGGGGGAAAATATGAGAAAAATATGGGAAAAAGTTTTATTAAAATACGGAAAAATTACAATGGAGACCGGGTATTACACATATTCTATTAATAAAACGTGCATCGCATGTGCAAAACGCTAGTGTGTGTGTGTGTTTGAAAATAACGGTGTTATACACCTAACTTCATTAATGAGATATAATGAAACAAAATCCGAAATACAATCCCATAACAACTCCATCACAAACCAAGCATTATACAACCCAAACACCTGTCCAAGGAAAAACAAAAATGAGTGATACAGTAAAGTACTCCAAGCGAGATGTTTTTAATTTGGGTTGTTTTGATATAGGCCCCCTAAAATATTGTTATTTTGAAAAACACCCCCTAAAACTTTGTATTTTAATATACCACCTAAAACTCTTAATTAAACTAAATTGGCCCATGTGCTTAATTATCATCCTTAACACCATTAGAAATCTCGGTTAAGAAGCTAACATGGCAACTTTGTCTTTTTAATAACTTTATATTTGTATTGGAAAGAGAGAATGAGAGAGATTATCAAGTATTATTGATGGTAGATAAGACTTTTTATCCCCTAATCCATCATATTAGCTCTAATCTTATCATTAATACTAATTAACTTGAGAAAAGGAGTGTTTTTAGTTAACGTAGAGGTTTTCAGTGGTGTACTTAAAAATATAAAGTTTTTGAGGGTGTTGTGCAAAGTACCAATGTTTTATGGGGCTTACATAAAAAAAACCTTTTTATTTATACATTTTATCATACTTTCTATACTTCGTAAATTCATCAATAGCACTTTACATGATTTTATACATAAAGCAGTAGCATTTCAAGTCTGGATGTTGATTACTTATATTGTTATAATCAACTATATGTTTATAGTTGTAGTAATTAGAAGCATCTGGATAATATTACTTTTTATGTCGCTTTTAGCCCTAAAGATTATTCTTCCTTGTTTAACCAATAGATGTGTCTATAGAATCAATGCCCTCTTACAGATTCTAAATTATTGGTTCCATAGGTGTTTTAATTAATTTGTTTGATTATAGATGTAGATTGTTTAAAAAAAATTATTTTTAAGGTTTGTGTTTGTTTCCAACACAGGAGCGTGGACATTAACATAAACCTCTTTTGCTAGTCGAGATGAATATGAATGCTCGGCATTTCTCTTAAACTAACAGCAAATTTTTATATAAATCGGTGAGCAGTTTTATCTTAAATTTAGTCCCCATACCATTTTCTCCGATTTATAGATGATTTGATCATGGATCCTCATAATTTCGAGTGGATGAGGGAAGCAAATTGTCCAATTGTAAGTTCCCGTTGTCGTTCTTTCATTCACCAAAAAGTGAAATAACTTGACCCTGTTATAGATATTGAAATATATATAACACATAGTTCTATTTAAAGATATCTCTTCGTATTCTTATTCCGCCATTGTTTACGACCTGTTGGGATGCACAGCATTCTTTTTTATTACTTTACATTGATTGCCACAAACAGTAAGTACAAGATGCTTCTTGGTGCATTTTCCCCCTAATCATATATAGTTTCTAGGTTAGACAAGCTTGTGGATGTTTAGATTGAGTCCATATTATAATCCTTAATTAGATCATTATACTATTAGCTTGAACCTTCAAGCCCATGCTACAGCCAAATGCAAACACGCCTACTTCTAATATACTAATACATTCTCTTTATTTTTATTGTTATTTATTACAAAAAGTGATTACATCGTACTTTGAACCTTGCAATAATCTTCAAAGTCCTGGTTTGCATTATCCAACCAATAGCCCTCGCTCACTAAAACTACAATGATGCACTATGATATTTAGTTTCATTTCTACCAGCTATTTTTTTTAGGTACGTAGGCGCCATGTGCAACTTAGTCATGATTTAACATCATTGGTAGAATTAACACGTGAGTCACTGGGATCATAGGAATAGCCTGCAGAATAATGGCACATGCATTTGCACTGTGTCAGCTTTCGTGACCATTCACTTTCCCTTTTTGAGTTCTACTTTGCAATCTGGTTTCTCAGTTAACCATTTTCATTTAGTGCTTATACTTGTTGCGATTATATTTAATCATCAGAGCTCCAAATTCTCCATTTATAGATCCAAATTTCTACCATATTTTCTTTACGAAAGATATGATTAATTGGCTTATGATACAGGTGGCAGATGTGACGACACATGCACTTCAACAACCTGCAGGGAAAAAGGTGAAATTTAGTTAGCTTTCTGTTTATTGGATTATTGGTGAATTGTCAAACATTCCATTTACACAGAATTTGAAGCTATTTCCTTCTTTTATCACTCGTGGTCCGACACTAAACAATGATACCTTAGCCAAATAGCACTCAGCTTGTTTTCTTACATTTTTTCACAGCTTAAATATATAATTAGTTTAAGAAAACAATTATTTTGCATAGAAGGAAATCAAACTTGTGCTTCTTAGGTTAATATTAAGGCATATTAAAATCGGCATATACCTAAATCCTTTAAAATCTGATGACAATGAAGGTTGGAGAGAACCGTGCCAAAAAGAATTTTCTTGAAACAAGAATTATGAAATATGTGGTGACAAAAAAATATCACGTTGAAGGAATGTATGCTGATTAACTCATTTGGTTTCATTTACTGCCATACCTTTTCTATGGCCTTGCTTGATAAAACTGTTTTAATATATTTGCTTAGGTAATTACATTAAGCTATGTTATTAAATTAAGCCATGATCAATTAGAAATTCTTTATCGATTTTGTTTGCATCTATTTAGCTGGACAGTGGAGGTGTTGCAAGGGGAGGTCTCCGTGAACTGATACCATGTATTGCAAGGACAGCAGTAGCAGTTGGGGTCGATGGAATCTTCATGGAGGTAAGAAACAGGGCACTATATAATATATTTCAGTAATTGTTGTTGCTTGGCTTTGCTTGTTTGGTTCAGAACAAGAAACAATTTTCAATGCATTAAAAGAGCTTGAACAGCAAAAGTCTCTAACAAAAAGTAATATTGTGGTAAAAAGACATTATTATGAGCAACTCTGAAATTTCTTTTTATTTTTTAACTTCGCTCCAGAGAGGCATTCTGTAAATTTAAACCAGAAAATTAAAAAATAATCACTATTGATGATTGAATAACCCTTTTTTTTTATATCAATGGAGTCTACTAGCTAGTCTATATGAATCTAGTTGAATGTTGCATCACATAAGCGGATGAAATTTGTAACATCCTAACCTGATCGTAATTTTTTTTTCTTTTTTTTCTTTTGAATGCATTGGGTTTTGTTATATCATTATTATTATTAATATTTTAAGTTGGAGTTTAATACTTTCTAGTTAAATATAACATATTATTATGGTGGTTGTAAGTTTGTTATAGTTATGATTTTCCAAGTTTGTTAAATAAGTATATTATTAGTATTTATTTTTGTTTACTATTTGATCAATATCTTAAAATTCTATACATATAATATTTATTTGTCTAACATTAGTTTCGTAACTAAATAGATAATATTAGTATCGTTGTTTTAACAAAAGATATTTACTATTTAAGGTGGTTTGATAATTTATTAATATCTTATTTTAATTTGTATCTAATATATTTTCAAATGTTAGATATGTAAACAAATATATTATGGTTATCTAAATTAGTTAAGTATATGGTATTTAACTTTTTGTTTTGTTAAATCTAATAATGTCTTATTTATATTCTAATACAATATTTTGTCTACCATAATATATTATTAATAATCTTTTAATGTTTAAATTTTATTTTAAATCTTTCAAATTAAACTATTGGGGGTTATGAGAATTATTTTTCTAAATTTATATATATTTTCTTATTCTTTCTCCAAAAATATTTTATCTCCCCAAACAAATCTATACCTATTTTAATCATACAAATTTAAACTAATCTATATATATCATATCTATTTAAAACCCTATATATATATTTATATAAATATTTTCTATTATCCTATATAATAACAAACCCAACACCTATATATATATATATATATATATTGATTATCTAGTTTGTTTAGGATGCTTATTGGTATGTTAATTTATATTTATATTAATTAATATACATACGATATATATACTGTTTATAATATTTTTGTAACCATAGATATATGGTAGATTGTTTTGCTTATGATAAATAATTAAGAAAATCCCTTAAAATCATTAACAAATAGTTCTTGTGGGGGTTTTGTGATATATTGTTTTATCTAGTTTAACAAATCTTTTCTCTCTTCTACAAATTTTATCCTAACCAATATATAAATAATACACTTATATTTTATTTAACCTTAATCTCTCTCTCCAATCAGAATATTTCTCTACTTCCTTTTCTCTCCCCCGGCTATATATATATATATATATATATATATATATATATATATAATTCTAAACCTATACTCATCTCTCGAATTTTCTTCCTATTCCTTTAAAAGTTGTCGAACACCCATCACCAACCGTATCCAACTCCAAAACAGCGAGCAGCGTGGATCGAGATTCTCTAACCGAGCAATCGAGTTTGTTTGCGTTTTGTGTCGTCGTATTTAATCGTCTGAAGGCAAGTACTCTTACTCATTTCCTTTGGTCGATACAATATCGGCGAATGGCTCAATACATTATTAGACCATAATACATTAATATTAAAAATCTCATATTCTGTTTATCTTAATTAATAATGGTATTGGGGATGATAGTATCATAGTAATCATATTATACATACAAGTATATTAGTCACCGATGGTAATTAAGAGTACATAATTATATTCGTTTTTATTAGTATTTATTTTAAATATAATCAGATACATATCATTGTATTTCTAATGATGCCGAGAGTGCCAGAACAGAGAAAAACAAGCATGAAGAAGATGGATTAGTTTGTCGCGGGTACATTCTCAATTCCCTCACCGATCGTCTGTATGAACTTTACAGAATTATGAAGACACTAAAGGAAATCTGGAGCGCCCTTGAAACTAAGTACAAAAATAAGAAGAGAGGTACGGATAAATTTCAAGCGCTTAAATATTTTGAATTTAAGATGACTGATGGCATGCCAATCATGGATCAAGTTCATGAATTACAAATTCTCGTCTCTAAAATGAGCGAACTTGAAATTAAAGCCCCTGATTCGTTTCAAGTTGGAGCGATTCTATCTAAACTTCCTCCTACTTGGAATGAATACAAAAAGAAAATTCTGCACTCTCCTGAAAATTTTACCATAGAGCAATTTCAGACTCATATGCAGATTGAAGCAGAGAACCGTGCACGTGACATGATTTTTCTTAGTTCTAAATCTAACTCTAAAGTGAATCATGTCAGTGAAAATGGTCATAGAAAATTTCAGAACAATTTCAAAGTCCAGAAGAAAGGAAATGATTTTAAGAAATCTAATTTTGCAAAGAAGAAATGGTCTTGTTATAACTGTGGAAAGAAATGCCACTATATTAAAGATTGCAAATTCAGAAATACCGGAAAAAAACTTGGTTTCGGATCAGAAAATAGCAACAAAGCAAATCTAATTGAAAATGAAGTCAAAAAACTTGTTGCTATGGTTTCTGACATGCAGATAGGCATGATTACGGAATTACATATGGCTACGGTAACTAGAACTGCAGATTGGTAGCTGGATTCTGGCGCAACCATCCATGTATGCAATAACAAAGCAATGTTTAAAACCTACACAGATCAGAAAGAACCTGAAGAAGTGTTGATGGGAAACCACGTTTCGGCTAAAGTGATCGGTAAAGGAAATGTTGAATTGAAGTTTACATCTGGACAGAAACTTACTCTGCTTAATGTATTTTATGTTCTTGATTTGAGGAAAAATCTTATATCTGCAAATCTGTTGTGCAAGAAAAGAGTTAAAATTGTTCTAAAGTCTGACAAAGTTGTAATATCGAAGAATGGTATATTTGTAGGAAAGGGATATTTCTATGATGGCATGTTCAAACTCAGTATTAATGAAATAAATTGTATGTTTGCTTATGTTGTTGAGTATTCTTTTTCTTTGTGGTATGCTAGATTATGTCATTTAATTTTTCGCTCTTTAAAGTATATGTCTAAACATGGTTAGTTTGCATGTCATAATGATCATAATGATAAATGTGAGATTTGCGTAGAAGCAAAAATGACTAGAAAACCTTTCCCTAAAATCGAAAGAGATACTAATTTATTAGAACTTGTTCATTTTGATATTTGTGAATTAAATGGTCAATTAACTTGAGGAGAAAAAAGATATTTTATAAATTTTACTGATGATCATTCTCGTTTTACATATGTATATTTATTAAGAACAAAAGATGAAGCATTTGAGAAATTTAAAGAGTATAAGTCAGTTGTAGAAAATCAGAAAGATAAAAGGATTAAAATCCTTAGAAGTGATAGAGGAGGAGAATATTTTTCTGATTCTTTTTCTCAATTTTGCGAAATGCACGGTATTATTCATCAAAGATCTGCACCTTATGCGCCTCAACACAATAGATTAGCCGAAAGAAAAAAATGGAATTTAGTTGAAATGGTAAATGCTATGCTTTTAAATGCAAAATTACCTTTTAATATTTGGGGTGATGCACTTTTAACAGCATATTATATTCATAATAGAATACCATCCAAGAAAACTCATGTTTCACCATATGAAATTTGGAATGGTAGAAAACCCAATTTAAACTATATTAAAGTGTGGAGGTGCATAGCATATTATAAAGTGACCGATCCATATAAATCTGAATTAGGACCGAGAGGTATTAGAAGTATATTTGTTGGATATGCACAAAATTCTAAAGCATATCGATTTCTAGATTTAGAATCAAATGTCATAATTGAATCGATACGCGTTGCATTTTTTGAAAATAAACTTATGCATGACAATGTTAATTCTAATTTGTATAATAAGGAAAATGCAGCAACTTCTAAGAAAATTACCAATGAGAAAAGAAGAGAAAGTAATGAAGATATTGAACCAAGAAAAGTCAAAGAATCAGGAAAGAAAAATATTTTGGTCCTGATTTTATTGATTCGCGTTCAATATTCTTTCTCGTTGAAGGATATAGAACCAAAGTGCTTAACAAAGTATTTATTCTATTTAATATAGAAGATGATCCTAAAATATTTAGTGAAGCAATGTCGTCAAAAGATACTGCATTTTGGAAAGAGGCTATTGATGACGAAATGGACTCAATAATGTCTAACAATACTTGGATATTGGTTGACTTGCCTCAAGGATCTAAGCCTATATAGTGTAAATGGGTATTTCGAAGAAAACAAAATACAGATGGCTCTATATAAATTTCAAGGCAAGATTTGCGAGAATGTGATTGCACAATTAGAATATCCTTGCGCTATTGAAAGCCATATGTATACGATACATTATACAAGGCCTGATATAGTTTTTGCAGTATGCAAATTGTCACGATACATCAGTAAACCCAGTACTAATCATTGAAAGGCAATTGGTAGAGTTTTTGGGTATCTAAAAAGAAAAAAAGAGTTTGGTCTATTTTATTCCAATTATCCTGCAGTACTAGAAGGTTATTCGGATGCAAGTTGGATCATAAGTGCAAGTGATAATAAATCCACAACAGCTTTGGTAAATTATTCCAATTATCCTGCAGTACTAGAAGGCCATCGGTGCAGTATGCAAATTGTCACGATACATCAGTAAACCCAGTACTAATCATTGGAAGGCCATCGGTAGAGTTCTTGGGTATCTAAAAAGAAAAAAAAAGAGATTGGTTTATTTTATTCCAATTATCCTCCAGTACTAGAAGGTTATTCGGATGCAAGTTGGATCACAAGTGCAAGTGATAATAAATACACAACAGCTTTGGTATTTACAATCGGAGGCGGTGCCATTAGTTGGGCCTCTAAGAAACAAACCCGCATCACACATTCAACAATGGAAACTGAATTTGTCGCTTTGGCTGCTGCCGGCAAGGAAGTGGAATGGTTGAGAAATTTATTATCGGTTATAGAGTTGTGGCCACAACCAATGCCATCTATTTCCTTGCATTGCGACAGTGGGGCGACTATGTTTAGAGCTTATAATAAAGTTTATAATGATAAATCTAGACACATTAGCTTAAGGCATGAATATGTTCAAGAATTAATTACTAATGGAATAATTACCATAGTTTATGTGAGATCTGCAAAGAATTTAGTAGATCCCTTTACCAAGACATTATCGAGAGATTTGGAAAAGAATACGTCAATCGGAATGCGACTTAAATATTTACAATTTCGCACCAGTAATGGTAACCCAACTTTAATTAGTAAAAACTAATTTTAATAGTTCAATGCGTAATAACAAGTTACTGTCATGTACCTGTATTGCACTAGACGTCTCATTCTTATATAAATAAGTATCTAGTGTTGTCTGTTATGATAAAGAGGATGAGCGAAAGCTCTCAATGGAATTATTTAATTTTTAAATATCCACAGTAACAGGGTTATAATAAAGGAAACTCCACCTATATTAGCTTAGAAGTGGTGTCGCTTCAACAAGAGATATGAAGTATTCTCTTGTAAATGCTTATGAAGACCAACTGTAGCACATGGCCATAATAATGCTAAAGCAGTTATAAACCTCTTAGAAAATAAGATGAATATTGTGTGTGTTGTATTTCAAATGTTAATAATAAAAGTTTTGGTTTAATCTGCGGACACCAATAACTTTGTTAGACGATTGATTTATATACACTAATGGAAGGTTTAAATCGAGAGATACCTTTCTTTATGCATAATATTTGTCACGAGAGAGATGTGGTTGCAGCCAATATATACAAACTAGTGGGGGATTGTTGGTAATTTGAATCTATTGGTAGCATTTGTATGTGGGAAATAGTCCCACATTGGATGGAGAGACGGATGTCCAAGCCTTTATAATAATTCCCAATATTTAAGTAATATCTTAAACAAAGTGGGTTATGAACCCAGTGAGCCTGATTTCTACCAGTCTTGTAATATTTATTTATTATTGTCTTTGATAGGGCACTTGGGCCATCTTGGGTTGACTTAATAACAGAGTTTGCCTTTTTGAATTTCAAATTCAAAGGTTGTCTGAAAAACTGTCCACTGCAGTTTTGTTATCTGAACAGTCACAACCGTCCAAACAGTTGTGTCATTCAACTCTAGTCACAACCATCCAAACAGTTGTGTCTATTAACTCTATAAATTAAGCCTTGCTCTTCACTATTTTTTCATTTTCTTCTCATTATCTTCTAAGAGAGTTTTAAGGGCTTTGTTGTATTTTGGGGGTGATTGCCTTCTACTGTACTCCCATAGTGGGGGCAATATTACCTTTCGGAAAGTGTATCATACACGCCTCAAAAATTTTAATTCTGTCTTTAACCAAACTAAAACTCAACAATCGAAACATGATATTCCATGGAGACAGAATTAAATTCAAGTGTCAAGGTTCTTTTCCAGAACCAAGATGTTATCAAACTGGATCGATTCGATGGAAGCAATTACACTAGATGGAAAAACAAGATGGTGTTCTTGTTGACCTCTTTGAAGATATTTTACGTGCTCGATCCGAACTTGCCGCCAATTCCAGATCCAGCCTCAATTTCGAATGATGTCGAGAGTGCCAGAACAGAGAAAAACAAGCGTGAAGAAGAAGAATTAGTTTGTCGCGGGTACATTCTCAATTCCCTCACCGATCGTCTGTATGATTTTTACAGAAATATGAAGACACCAAAGGAAATCTGGAGCGTCCTTGAAACAAAGTACAAAAATGAGAAGAGAGGTACGGATAAATTTCTAGCGCTTAAATATTTTGAATTTAAGATGACTGATGACATGCTAATCATGGATCAAGTTCATGAATTACAAATTCTCGTCTCTAAACTGAGCGAACTTGAAATTAAAGTCCCTGATTCGTTTCAAGCTGGAGCGATTCTATCTAAACTTCCTCCTACTTGGAATGAATACAGAAAGAAAATTCTGCACTCTCCTGAAAATTTTACCATAGAGCAATTTCAGACTCATCTGCAGATTGAGGCAGAGAACCGTGCACGTAACATGATTTTTCTTAGTTCTAAATCTAACTCTAAAGTGAATCATGTCAGTGAAAATGGTCATAGAAAATTTCAGAACAATTTCAAAGTCCAGAAGAAGGGAAATGATTTTAAGAAATCTAATTTTGCAAAGAAGAAATGGCCTTGTTATAACTGTGGAAAGAAAGGCTACTATATTAAAGATTGCAAATTCAGAAATACCGGAAAAAAACTTGGTTTCGGATCAGAAAATAGCAACAAGGTAAATCTAATAGAAAATGAAGTCAAAGAACTTGTTGCTATGGTTTCTAACATGCAGATAGGCATGATTACGGAATTGCATATGGCTGCGGTAACTAGAACTGCAGATTGGTGGCTGGATTCTGTCGCAACCATCCATGTATGCAATAACAAAGCAATGTTTAAAACCTACACGGATCAGAAAGAACCTGAAGAAGTGTTGATGGGAAACCACGTTTCGGTTAAAGTGCTCGGTAAAGGAAGTGTTGAATTAAAGTTTACATCTTGACAGAAACTTACTCTGCTTAATGTATTTTATGTTCCTGATTTGAGAAAAAATCTTGTATCTGCAAATCTGTTGTGCAAGAAAAGATTTAAAATTGTTCTAGAGTCTGACAAACTTGTAATATCGAAGAATGGTATATTTGTAGGAAAGGGATATTCCTGTGATGGCATGTTCAAATTCAGTATTAATGAAATAAATTGTATGTTTGCTTATGTTGTTGAGTATTCTTTTTTTTTTGTGATATGCTAGATTATGTCATTTAAATTTTCGCTCTTTAAAGTATATGTCTAAACATGGTTACTTTGCATGTCAGAATGATCATAATGATAACGTTGAAGCAAAAATGACTAGAAAACCTTTCTCTAAAATTGAAAGAGATACTAATTTATTAGAACTTGTTCATTCTGATATTTGTGAATTAAATGGTCAATTAACTAGAGGGGGAAAAAGATATTTTATAAATTTTACTGATGATCATTCTCGTTTTACATATGTATATTTATTAAGAACAAAAGATGAAGCATTTGAGAAATTTAAAGTGTATAAGTCAGTTGTAGAAAATCAGAAAGATAAAAGGATTAAAATCCTTAGAAGTGATAGAGGAGGAGAATATTTTTCTGATTCTTTTTCTCAATTTTGCAAAATGCACGGTATTATTCATCAAAGATCTGCACATTATACGCCTCAACACAATAGATTAGCCGAAAGAAAAAATTGGAATTTAGTTGAAATGGTAAATGCTATGCTTTTAAATGCAAAATTACCTTTTAATATTTTGGGTGAGGCACTTTTAACAGCATGTTATATTCATAATAGAATACCATCCAAGAAAACTCATGTTTCACTATATGAAATTTGGAATGGTAGAAAACCCAATTTAAACTATATTAAAATGTGGAGATGTATAGCATATTATAAAGTGACCGATCCGTATAAATCTGAATTAGGGCCGAGAGGTATTAGAAGTATATTTGTTGGATATGCACAAATTCTAAAGCATATCGATTTCTAGCTTTAGAATCAAATGTCATAATTGAATCGATACGCGTTGAATTTTTTGAAAATAAACTTATGCATGACAATGTTGATTCTAATTTGTATAATAAGGAAAATGCAGCAACTTCTAAGAAAATTACCAATGAGAAAAGAAGAGAAAGTAATGAAGATATTGAACCAAGAAAATGTCAAAGAATCAGGAAAGAAAAATATTTTGGTCCTGATTTTATTGATTCGCGTTCAATAGTCTTTCTCGTTGAAGGAGATAGACCCAAAGTGCTTAACAAAGTATTTATTCTATTTAATATAGAAGATGGTCCTAAAATATTTAGTGAAGCAATGTCGTCAAAAGATACTGCATTTTGGAAAGAGGCTATTGATGACGAAATGGACTCAATAATGTCTAACAATACTTGGATATTGGTTGACTTGCCTCAAGGATCTAAGCCTATAAAGTGTAAATGTGTATTTCTGTAACAACCGAGTTCATTTATACCAATTCCAGTTCCCGTTTTTATTATATCTGTAGTATTTTCTTGATTTATCGTGTTTGGGTGCGAATGGTATTTTACATTTTACTTTGCATTCGACCCGACCCGCTTGCTTGAGCTTGTTTGATTTATATTTATGGATTATCCTGATTTGTTACGTAGACTGGTGCATTTTCATGTTTAGTACATAATGACATTTTATCTGGCATTGCATGTTTTACCATATAACATTTTAGGTCACGTAAAATATTTTAAAATTACATAACATGGCTTGCATGATACCCCTGACTCCGTGGTAGCATCCGCGCATCTTGTTCTCGTCCCGTTCAGTGAAACAGACGTGTTTGGATTACTACGCGCGCGTACGTGCATCCGTTCTTAGGGGTATGCTTTTTCGTCACCTAAGCATTCACTTTAAAATTTGGAAGTCGCATAAATTTTTCGTATTTTAAATCTGAATTTTTAGACCCGACCCGGGCGCATTTTGGAATATTTTTGTATTCCGCCTAAATTCAAATTTATTTAATATTTTATTTTAATTTTCCTTTAAAAATCTCGTTAACAAACGAATCCTTTCAGATTTTAAATACAAAATCCTTTTAATTTTTTTTTAATCTTTTCCCTAACCAATTTTAGCTCTCCTCTCTGACCCCGGCCCCACTTATTTCTCTCCTTCTTTCTTTTTCTCTCTCTCAGAATTTCTCTCTTTCCTCTCTCTTTCTTTCTTTCTCTTGTTCTCTCTCTCAATCCCACCGCTGATCTCTCTCCCCCCCCCATATACTTCCAAATTCATCTCTCCTCATTATTCACGCGTTTCTCTCTCACCTCTCGATCTATCTCCTCTCTCTCTCTCTCAGAATCTCTCTCTCTCTCCTCTCGCATATATCCCCCTCTCTCTCCCCTATATATATATATTCCTTCTTCTTCCTTTCTTTTCTTTTCAAAAACCCACGAAACCCAAACCCTACCGCCGCTGCCTCCCCCTCGCTCACCCATCACCGACCCTCCTCTCGACCTCCACCATCATCTCAACCCTCGCAACCACCCTCTCCTTCCTCGACCACCCCCTCTTCCAAGAACCGACCCATCGCTTCACCATCTTTCCTCACCGACCTCGTCGCCTCCCGTCACCGACGACCTCGTCGTCGTGTTCCCCTCCGTCCACTCACCTCTCTCTCAACTCCCAACGCCGCCACCACTATTCTAGCCTACCCCGAGCACTTTTCCTGCACCCAAACTCAACCTCGGCACCCTCATTGCACCGTCGCCGCCGGAGCTCCGACGACCTCGTCGCTGTCTCCACAACCCTCTTCTCCCTCTCTCTTTCCTCTCCTCCTCTGCCAACGACCCTAGCCACCAAGAATTTCGCACACACACACACACACACCAGAACCCAAACCGAGCCCCTGCACACCTTTACATCGCCGGAGTTGATCGCCGCCGTCGGTCTCGCTCTTGTTTTCCGACTCTAGTGCACCTAGTGAGCATTTCTCTTCTTCCCAATCTCATTCTCCTCTTCCCTTTCCTCTCTTTCTTCTTTCTTTTCTTTGTGTTTCTTTTCTTTATACTCTCTGTCTTTGTAGTTTGCCGGAAAACGGGCGTGTCGTCGACGATCCCGACGACCCAGCGAGCGTACCTGACCCGTGTGATCACCTTGTGCGTTGTTTGGATCCGTTCCGTGTACCGTGCGCACGTCGCGACTTTTTCCGCCGACGTGAGACGTTCCGTATACTCGTTTCTTGATCCGTTTAGGCAAGTAAAACTTGTTACATGCTATTTAAATTATTATATACTTATTTAAATACATATTATACCTGTTATTTAAATCTAGTGCCCCATATTTCATTTTAACGTTTCGATGTTCCGTTTATATCATTTTAAATCTAGGTCATGGAAAATATATCTTGTTGCATACTAGATTATAATACACTGTACCCATATCCATATTTATTTCACATAGTGCTTATTGTACATCCTATAGTACCATTTTATAGTTTGTGACTTTCGAATACCTGTATGCATCTATTTCATTTAGAATATATAAGTTGCATCCATTTCATTTAGAATATACAAATTGCATCCATAGATCACTTGAATATATAACACTGTAATATTGACACCCCATGTTTAATAAATTGCATCCTAATTAATATTGGAACTATAATCTTAACCCTAATCGATAACTGTGCATCCATGTGTTTGAATTTATACCTATTTGCATACCACATCATACTTTTCCATTTTATTGTTACATTGGTACCCCATATTTGTTTTTGTGTACCCATGCTTATTATAGTTTGATTATGAGCAGCCACATGACATTTGTGCACCCCTGACGTGACTTGATACGCTGCTACTTGATACGACTTGATACCGTGCACTTCTTGACATGATTGGATCTATATACACTACCTGACTTGACCTGATGTACCATAGCTTGACCTGTTACCTGATCTTGTTACTAATGCCGACAATCTTGACCGGTTGTCCCTACGGACATTTCCTGTTATCTATTCAGACAAACATGTACTTGCTTAATCCTGTGTTGGCATTAGCTCCAAATTTATCAATACCTGACTTAAACACATAACCTGAGGGCATGGGGAAATCAATGATGAAACCTGACTTGTAACTCGACAGTTCGATACCTTTACTGATCAGTCTTATGGGCTAGGCCATCCCCGGGGTGATGCTGCTGACATCACTTATCGTTACCTACTACCCCTTTACTGCCTAGCAGCACGTCTCGGATTCAGCCCGAGAGTCTTTACCGTGGTCCCGGGCACGCACGGGATACTATTGAGTTACATCGATGATTCATCAAATTGATTTCAAAGACTTGAGAGTAGATAACCCAATAGAACAGTCTAGATTACCCACTACATATAACTCTCACTGTCCTTACTATATTACTGGCATTCCTGTTTTACCGTTTATACTCATACTTGCATGTCTTGCTACCCCTGTTTGTATTATTGCTTGATATTATGACGCACTGACATTTGGGTTTTGCATGGCCCAGATTCTTTACCTTCGCTGCAGACCGAGCAGGAGTATTTCAGTCGGCAGGCTGAGCAGTGAAGACTTATTAGTAGTTAGTTTATTTTACTTTCGGTATTTTCATTCCTGATGTGAGCCCGCATTATGGGACGTACATTCCAGTTTATTCCTGTATTGGATTTTTTTGCTTCCGCATTATTTTATTCTTGACTCGTTTATTCTGGCTTATGAACATGTGTTTGATAGTTTATTATTGTTCTTGATATCTCTACAGTCGTAATGTGACTGTGGATGGATATTTCCTATCCACGAGTAGCATGGTTGGCTATGTCACGTGCCTATCTTAGCGTATTCTGAGAAGCGGGGCGTAACATAGTTTGTTTGGTATCAGAGTCATAGGATCTAGGTTAATCGGGTTTGATTCTTTTTGTAGTTGGGTATTGCACCCAATACACGAATCAGAATACTCGAGATTAGGAACATGTCCTGCCATTTTACCATCTTGCCATTCTTGAATCTTAACTCCCTCCTGATCCTTACCTTGACGATATGCAAACTTCTTTTGCACCTCGACTTGAAACTTTTGGTTCCCTATTGTTTATCTCTAGAATTTGGACACTTGAGTGGAGTTATGTGATTGTAACTATGAACTGCAGCATGGTTACAATGCGGTACTCTATTTAAGTAACTTGGAGTTCTAGTTTTGATTCATATCCTTGATTCATGATCATCATTCATCGCAAGTTTCGAATCTTGTTTTGCATACTAATCCTCTTTGGTGTCTTGGTTGCAGGATCATGGAAGCCAGGAATCTACAATCGTACCAGAGGTGTATGAATGACTCCATTTTGCTTGGAGTAATTCATGACTTACTAGAGGACCAAGCAGCAGATCGAGCTGAAGCCGGCGTTTGCACCAAACCAAACGCCCGTACGTAGAAGTATTCCGGTGAACCGACGTGACGTAGCACCAATGAAGAAAACAGTCGCTGCTGATCGGAAAAGGAGCGTGATTTGTGACTTTTGCCGTTTTCCTGGGCATGTGCAAAGGGAGTGTCGAAGGAAGCATGGACTCTGTTTAAATTGTGGATCAGCGGATCACACTATCAATGCTTGTCCGTTGAAGCTTCATAAGAAAGAGAATGCTCGGAGGCCAGTTTTGCCCAAGCAAAAAGGAAGGGTGTTGTGCGATTACTGCCAACGACCGGGTCATTTCTGGAGAGATTGTCAAAGCAGACTTAGACTTTGTCTGATTTGTGGATCAACTGATCATACCATTGATACTTGTCCGTCAAAGCTAAGGTTGGAGAAAGATACCCGGGAACCACCGCAAAAGCAGTTTCCGGAGCAGGAGCAATTAACTCATGAAGCTAATCTGGCTCAAGCTTTTACCCTGACGGCTGAAGAGGCTAAATCTTCAGAGGAAGTCGTTTCAGGTACCCTACTTGTTCATGGTTTTCTCACATTAGCGTTATTCAATTCTAGTGCATCCCATTGATTTATGTCATCCAAGTTTATTACTATACACTCGATGACTTGCACGACCCTGTTTAGTTATCGGGACATACACACTGGGAATGGGAAAATCATAACTAATAGAGGGTGTAAGGATTGTTCTGTAGATATTTGCGGACGGGAGTTATTCGCAGATTCCTCGATTATTAATACCGGTAGTATGAAGTTATCTTGGGAATGGATTTTTCTTGGCACTTTCCACACTCGCATTGGTTATAGAGCAAAGAAAGCGAATTTCCAAATCCCCGGATATCCAGAGGTTGTTTGGAGTTAGTGGTTCTGTCGGACTAGTCGAGTGTAGAGCTAGGCCGACAAAACAATGTTTTTTCGTCGATAGAAGTGGAAGCGCCAGCTGTTGTTCGAGATTTCATGGACGTGTTCGAGGACATCTCGGATTTACCCGAAGCGAGATATGGAGTTCGCAATCGATCTTATTCCTGGTGCAGCGCCAATTTCTAAGGCGTACTATCCAATAGCACCAGTGGAGTTGGAAGAAGTCAATTACTTGAGAGAAGAGGTTGATTTTGCAGCAGCGATTCACCTTGGGAAGCTCCAATTCTTCTAATCAAGAAGAAGATGGCACAAGGAGGATGTGCGAGTTTTGGCCTGAAGAAGTGAAGCTTTGGAGCATGTCGTGTCCGGAGATGGAATTGCCGTTGATCTCAAGAAGATTACAGCAATTCGAGACTGGCCGATTCCGAAGAACGTTGCTGAGATTAGAAGCTTTTGGACTTGCCGGGAATTACAGAAGGTTCGTGGAGAATTTTGCTCGTTTGGATGAGCCCTTGACCAAGCTTACGCGCAAGAAGGCACCATTTGTATGGATGAATAAGTATGCGTCAGCTTTTGAGGCGTTGAAGCAGAGGTTGATAACCGCACCTGTTTTAATAGTACCAGACGGTTCCGGAGGATTGGTGATTCACAGCGGCGCATCTGGGAAAGGATTGAGATGTGTTTTGATGCAGCATAGGAAGGTGGTAGCTTACGCGTCGAGACAGTTGAAGACCCATGAGAAGAATTACCCAACTCATGACTTGGAGCTAGCAGCTGTGATTTTTGCTTTGAAGATTTGGAGACACTACTTATTGGGCGAAAGGGTCGAAGTATTTACCGATCACAAAAGCTTGAAGTATGTGTTCACACAGAAGGAGATTAATTTGAGACAGCGTGGATGGTTGGAGCTAATGGCTGACTACGATCTTGATCTTAAATACCATCCGGGGAAAGTTAATGTTGTGCCGGATGCGCTTAGTCGGTTCCCAGCAATTCACATGTTGACTGCACAGAAGGAACTTATTGAAGACTTTCGAAGATTTGATTTGGAGATTGTGATACCGCATTTTTCGGGACAGTTGATGCAGTTGCAAGTACAGTCGTCGTTGATCGAGAATATTAAAGCAGCGCAGTCGCAGGACCCGAGATTGCAGAAGTTTCGAGAACAGGTTGAAGCTGGACTTCGAACGGACTTGTTGATTCATGAAGATGGTTCATTGCGATATGGTAGCCGTTTGTGTGTACCAAATGGAGATATTCGCGAAGAACTTATAAAGGAGGCGCACAGTTAGGCATATTCCGTACATCCAGGAGGCACGAAGATGTACCGAGATACGACAGCATTTCTGGTGGGAAGGCATGAAACGGGAGATTGCCCGCTTTGTAGCAAAGTGCTTGGTGTGTCAGCAAGTTAAAGCTGAACATCAAAGGGTTGCTGGTTTATTGCAACCACTTCCGATTCCTCAATGGAAGTGGGAACATTTAACCATGGATTTCGTGACGGCTCTACCGCGGAGTCCAAAAGGCAACAATGCAGTTTGGGGGATTGTTGATCGATTGACCATGGCAGCTCATTTCATCCCATTTTGAGTTGGTCAATCAACAGAAGTTTTGGCAGAACGGTACATGCAGGAGATTGTAAGATTGCTTGGAGTACCGGTGAGCATTATGTTCGACCGTAACACGTTTCTTATTACACTTTTGGAGGAGCTTACAGGAAAGTTTGGGGACTCGATTGAAGTTTAGCACAGCTTATCATCCTCAGACAGATGGCCAATCAGAGAGAACGATCCAAACTCTTAAAGATATGTTGAGAGCTTGCATGTTAGACTTCAAGGGTTCATGGGAGGATCATCTACATTTGGTGGAGTTTTCTTACAATAACAGTTTCCAGGCGACTATTCAGATGGCTCCATTCGAAGCTTTATATGGTCGCAAGTGTCGTTCACCCGTTTGTTGGGACGGTGTTGGAGAACGAAGATTGTTGGGATCGGATTTGATCATGCAAACAGTTGAGAAGGTTAACACTATTCGGAATCGTATGAAAGCAGCATAAGACCGACAAAAGAGTTGGGTCGATACATCAAGAAGACCTCTAGAGTTCACTGTTAGTGATTTGGTATTCTTGAAGATATCACCGACTAGAGGGGTGATTCGTTTCGGAAGTCGAGAAAAGCTTAGTCCTCGATTCGTTGGACCTTTTGAGATTTTGGAGCGTGTTGGAGAAGTGGCGTATCGATTGGCGTTACCGCAATCCTTGGCGAATGTTCATGACGTGTTTCACGTATCTCAACTCCGTAAGTATGTTCGAGATGAAACACACGTACTGGATCATTCGGAGCTGACTGTCCGAGAAGATTTGAATTTTGAGGAGCGACCGATATCGATTGTGGATCGAAGAGAAGGGGTTCTTAAGAACAAAGTTATCCCTCTTGTACTTGTTTCTTGGGGAAATCGCTCACATGGAGAATCAACTTGGGAACGAGAAGATGAAATCCGGCAGAAGTTTCCACATCTTTTCTTGTAGTTTGTTAATTGTTTATCCTTTCTTGTTCTTGGAATTTCGAGAACGAAATTCTTTTTGTAGTTGGGTATAATGTAACAACCGAGTTCATTTATACCAATTCCAGTTCCCGTATTTATTATATCTGTAGTATTTTCTTGATTTATCGTGTTTGGGTGCGAATGGTATTTTACATTTTACTTTGCATTCGACTCGACCTGCTTGCTTGAGCTTGTTTGATTTATATTTATGGATTATCCTGATTTGTTACGTAGACTGGTGCATTTTCATGTTTAGTACATACTGGCATTTTATCTGGCATTGCATGTTTTACCATATAACATTTTAGGTCACGTAAAATATTTTAAAATTGCATAACATGGCTTGCATGATACCCCTAACCCCGTGGTAGCATCCGCGCATCTTGTTCTCGTCCCGTTCATTGAAACGGACGTGTTTGGATTGCTACGCGCGCGTACGTGCATCCGTTCTTGGGGGTATGCTTTTTCGTCACCTAAGCATTCACTTTAAAATTTGAAAGTCGGATAAATTTTTCGTATTTTAAATCTGAATTTTTAGACCCGATCCGGCCGCATTTTGGAATATTTTTGTATTCCGTCTAAATTCAAATTTATTTAATATTTTATTTTAATTTTCCTTTAAAAATCTCGTTAACAAACGAATCCTTTCAGATTTTAAATACAAAATCTTTTTAATTTTTTTTAATCTTTTCCCTAACCAATTTTAGCTCTCCTCTCTGACCCCGGCCCTACTTATTTCTCTCCTTCTTTCTTTTTCTCTCTCAGAATTTCTCTCTTTCCTCTCTCTTTCTTTCTTTCTCTTGTTCTCTCTCTCAATCCCACCGCTGATCTCTCTCTCTCCCCCCATATACTACCAAATTCATCTCTCCTCACTATTCACGTGTTTCTCTCTCTCAACTCTCGATCTCTCTCCTCTCTCTCTCAGAATCTCTCTCTCTCTCTTCTCGCATATATCCCCCTCTCTCTCCCCTATATATATATATATTCCTTCTTCTTCCTCTCTTTTCTTTTGAAAAACCCACAAAACCCAAACCCTACCGCCGCTGCCTCCCCCTCGCTCACCCATCGCCGACCTTCCTCTCGACCTCCACCATCATCTCAACCCTCGCAGCCACCCTCTCCTTCCTCGACCACCTCCTCTTCCAAGAACCGACCCATCGCTTCACCATCTTTCCTCACCGACCTCGTCGCCGCCCATCACCGACGACCTCGTCGTCGTGTTCCCCTCCGTCCACTCACCTCTCTCTCAACTCCCAACGCCGCCACCACTATTCTAGCCTACCCCGAGCACCTTCCCTGCATCCAAACTCAACCTCGGCACCCTCATTGCATCGTCGCCGCCGGAGCTCCGACGACCTCGTCGCTGTCTCCACAACCTTCTTCTCCCTCTCCCTTTCCTCTCCTCCTCTGCCAACGACCCCAGCCACCAAGAATCTCGCACACACAGACACACCAGAACCCAAACCGAGCCCCTGCACTCCTTTACATCACCGGAGTTGAACGCCGCCATCGGTCTCGTTCTCGTTTCCCGACTCCAGTGCACCCAGTGAGCATTTCTCTTCTTCCCAATCTCATTCTCCTCTTCCTTTTCCTCTCTTTCTTCTTTCTTTTCTTTGTGTTTCTTTTCTTTATACTCTCTGTCTTTGTAGTTCGCCGGAAACCGGGCGTGCCGTCGACGATCCCGACAACCCAGCGAGCGTACCTGACCCGTGTGATCACCTTGTGCGTTGTTTGGATCCGTTCCGTGTACCGTATGCGCGTCGCGACTTTTTCCGCCGACGTGAGACGTTCCGTATACTCGTTTCTTGATCCGTTTAGGCAAATAAAACTTGCTACGTGCTATTTAAATTATTATATACTTATTTAAATACATATTATACCTGTTATTTAAATCTAGTGCCCCATATTTCATTTTAACATTTCGATGTTCCGTTTATATCATTTTAAATCTAGGTCATGGAAAATATATCTTGTTGCATACTAGATTACAATACACTGTACCCATATCCATATTTATTTCACATAGTGCTTATTTTACATCCCATAGTACTATTTTATAGTTTATGACTTTCGAATAACTGTTTGTATCTATTTCATTTAGAATATATAAGTTGCATCCATTTCATTTAGAATATACAAATTGCATCCATAGATCACTTGAATATATAACACTGTAATATTGACACCCCATGTTTAATAAATTGCATCCTAATTAATATTGGAACTATAATCTTAACCCTAATCGATAACTGTGCATCCATGTGTTTGAATTTATACCTATTTGCATACCACATCATACTTTTTCATTTTATTGTTACATTGGTACCCCATATTTGTTTTTGTGTACCCATACTTATTATAGTTTGATTATGAGCACCCACATGACATTTGTGCACCCCTGACGTGACTTGATACACTGCTACTTGATACGACTTGATACCGTGCACTTCTTGACATGATTGGATCTATATACACTACCTGACTTGACCTGATGTACCATAGCTTGACCTGTTACCTGATCTTGTTACTAATGCCGACAATCTTGACCGGTTGTCCCTACGGACATTTCCTGTTGTCTATTCAGACAAACCTGTACCTGCTTAATCCTGTGTTGGCATTAGCTCCAAATTTATCAA
The DNA here is from genome assembly GCA_030015575.1 of Agapanthus africanus. NCBI lineage: Eukaryota > Viridiplantae > Streptophyta > Magnoliopsida > Asparagales > Amaryllidaceae > Agapanthus > Agapanthus africanus. The sequence continues at coordinate 722,414,307 of CM057337.1, forward strand.
TATCTGACTTAAACACATAACCTAGGGGTATCGGGAAATCAATGATGAAACCTGATTTGTAACTCGACAGTTCGATACCTTTACTGATCAGTCTTACGGGCTAGGCCAGCCCCGGAGTGATGCTGCTGACATCACTCATCGTTACCTACTACCCTTTTACTGTCTAGCGGCACGTCTCGGATTCAGCCCGAGAGTCTTCATCATGGTCCCGGGCACGCACGGGATACTATTGAGTTACATCGATGATTCATCAAATTGATTTCAAAGACTTGAGAGTAGATAACCCAATAGACCAGTCTAGATTACCCACTACACAACTCTCACTGTCCTCACTATATTTCTGTCATTCCTGTTTTACCGTTTATATCATACTTGCATGTCTTGCTACCCCTGTTTGTATTATTGCTTGATATTATAACGCACTGACGTCTGGGTTTTGCATGGCTCAGATTCTTTACCTTCGTTGCAGACCGAGCAGGAGTATTTCAGGCTGAGCAGTGAAGACTTATTAGTAGTTAGTTTATTTTACTTTCGGTATTTTCATTCCTGATGTGAGCCATCATTATGGGACGTACATTCCAGTTTATTCCTGTATTGGATCTTTTTGCTTCCGCATTATTTTATTCTTGACTCGTTTATTCTGGCTTATGGACATATGTTTGATAGTTTATTATTGTTCTTGATATCTCTACAGCTGTAATGTGATTGTGGATGGATATTTTCTATCCACAGGTAGCATAGTTGGCTATGTCACGTGCATATCTTAGCGTACTCTGGGAAGCGGGGCGTGACAATTTCGAAGAAAACAAAATACAGACGTCTATACAAATTTCAAGGCAAGATTTGTGACAATGTGATTGCACAATTAGAATATCCTAGCGCTATTGAAAGCCATATGTATACGATACATTGTACAAGGCCTGATATAGCTTTTGCAGTATGCAAATTGTCACGATACATCAGTAAACCCAGTACTAATCATTGGAAGGTCATCGGTAAAGTTCTTGGGTATCTAAAAAGAAAAAAAGAGTTTGGTCTATTTTATTCCAATTATCCTGCAGTACTAGAAGGTTATTCGGATGCAAGTTGGATCACAAGTGCAAGTGATAATAAATCCACAACAGCTTTGGTAAATTATTCCATTTATCCTGCAGTACTAGAAGGCCATCGGTGCAGTATGCAAATTGTCACGATACATCAGTAAACCCAGTACTAATCATTGGAAAGCCATCGGTAGAGTTCTTGGGTATCTAAAAAAAAGTGTTTGGTCTATTTTATTCCAATTATCCTACAGTACTAGAAGGTTATTCGGATGCAAGTTGGATCACAAGTGCAAGTGATAATAAATCCGCAACAGCTTTGGTATTTACAATCGGAGGCGGTGCCATTAGTTGGGCCTCTAAGAAACAAACCCGCATCACACATTCAACAATGGAATCTGAATTTGTCGCTTTGGCTGCTGCCAGCAAGGAAGCGGAATGGCTGAGAAATTTATTATTGGATATAGAGTTGTGGCCACAACCAATGCCATCTATTTCCTTGCATTGCGACAATGAGGTGACTATGTCTAGGCCTTATAATAAAGTTTATAATGATAAATCTGGACAGATTAGCTTAAGGCATGAATGTGTTCGAGAATTAATTACTAATGGAATAATTACCATAGTTTATGTGAGATCTGCAAAGAATTTAGTAAATCCCTTTACCAAGACATTATCGAGAGATTTGGTAAAGAATACGTCAATCGGAATGGGACTTAAATTTTTACAATTTGGCACCAGTAATGGTAACCCAACTTTAATTAGTAAAAACTAATTTTAATAGTTCAATGGGTAATAAAAAGTTACTGTCATGTGCCTGTATTGCACTAGACGTCTCATTCTTATATAAATAAGTATCTAGTGTTGTCTGTTATGATAAAGAGGATGAGCGAAGGCTCTCAATGGAGTTATTTAATTTTTAAATATCCACAGTAACAGGGTTATAATAAAGGAAACTCCACCTATATTAGCATAGAAGTGGTGCTGCTTCAACAAGAGATATGAAGTATTTTCTTGTAAATGCTTATGAAGACCAACAGTAGCACATGACCATAATAATGCTAAAGCAGTTATAAACCTTTTAGAAAATAAGATGAATATTGTGTGTGTTGTATTTCAAATGTTAATAATAAAAGTTTTGGTTTAATCTGCGGACACCAATAACTTTGTTAGACGATTGATATATATACACTAATGGAAGGTTTAAATCGAGAGATATCTTTCTTTATGCATAATATTTGTCACGAGAGAGATGTGGTTGCAGCCAATATATACTAACTAGTGGGGGATTGTTGGTAGTTTGAATCTATTGGTAGCATTTGTATGTAGGAAATAGTCCCACATTGGATGGAGAGACGGATGTCCAAGCCTTTATAATAATTCTCAATATTTAAGTAATATCTTAAACAAAGTGGGTTATGAGCCAAGTGGGCCTGATTTCTACCAGGCTTGTAATATTTATTTATTATTGTCTTTGATAGGGCACTTGGGCACTTGGGCCATCTTGGGTTGACTTAATAACAGAGTTTGCCGTTTTGAATTTCAAATTCAAAGGTTGTCTGAAAAACCGTCCACTGCAGTTTTGTTGTCTGAACAGTCACAACCGTCCAAACAGTTGTGTTTATTCAACTCTAGTCACATCCAAACATTTGTGTCTATTCAACTCTATAAATTAAGTCTTGCTCTTCACTTTTTTTCATTTCCTTCTCATTATCTTCTAAGAGGGTTTTATGGGCTTTGTTGTATTTTGGGGGTGATTGCCTTCGACTGTATTCCCATAGTGGGGGCAACATCACCTTTCGGAAAGTGTATCATACACGCCTCAAAATTTTTAATTCTGTCTTAACCAAACTAAAACTCAACAATCGAAACGTGATATTCCATGGAGACATAATTAAATTCAAGTGTCAAGGTTCATTTCCAGAACCAAGATGTTATCAAATGGATCGATTCGATGGAAGCAATTACATTAGTTGGAAAAACAAGATGGTGTTCTTGTTGACCTCCTTGAAGATATTTTACGTTGTCGATCCGAACTTGCCGCCAAGTCCAGATTCAGCCTCAATTTCGAATGATGCCGAGAGTGTCAGAATAGAGAAAAACAAACGTGAAGAAGATGAATTAGCTTGTCGCGGGTACATTCTCAATTCCCTCACCAATCGTCTGTATGATTTTTACAGAAATATGAAGACACCAAAGGAAATCTGGAGCGCCCTTGAAACAAAGTGCAAAAATGAGAAGAGCGGTACGGATAAATTTCTATCGCTTAAATATTTTAAATTTAAGATGACTGATGACATTCCAATCATGGATCAAGTTCATGAATTACAAATTCTCGTCTCTAAACTGAGCGAACTTGAAATTAAAGTCCCTGATTTGTTTCAAGTTGGAGCGATTCTATCTAAACTTCCTCCTACTTGGAATGAATACAAAAAGAAAATTCTGCACTCTCTTGAAAATTTTACCATAGAGCAATTTCAGACTCATATGCAGATTGAGGCAGAGAACCGTGCACGTGACATGATTTTTCTTAGTTCTAAATCTAACTCTAAAGTGAATCATGTCAGTGAAAATGGTCATAGAAAATTTCAGAACAATTTCAAAGTCCAGAAGAAGGGAAATGATTTTAAGAAATCTAATTTTGGAAAGAAGAAATGGTCTTGTTATAACTGTGGAAAGAAATGCCACTATATTAAAGATTGCAAATTCAGAAACACCGGAAAAAAACTTGGTTTCGGATCAGAAAATAGCAACAAGGCAAATCTAATTGAAAATGAAGTCAAAGAACTTGTTGCTATGGTTTCTGACATGCAGATAGACATGATTACGGAATTGCATATGGCTACGGTAACTAGAACTGTAGCTTGGTTGCTGGATTCTGGCGCAACCATCCATGTATGCAATAACAAAGCAATGTTTAAAACCTACACGGATCAGAAAGAACCTGAAGAAGTGTTGATGGGAAACCACGTTTCGGCTAAAGTGCTCGGTAAAGGAAGTGTTGAATTAAAGTTTACATCTTAACAGAAACTTACTCTGCTTAATGTATCTTATGTTCCTGATTTGAGGGAAAATCTTGTATTTGCAAATCCGTTGTGCAAGAAAAGATTTAAAATTGTTCTAGAGTCTGACAAACTTGTAATATTGAAGAATGGTATATTTGTAGGAAAGGGATATTCCTGTGATGGCATATTCAAACTCAGTATTAATGAAATAAATTATGTGTTTGCTTATATTGTTGAGTATTCTTTTTCTTTATGATATGCTAGATTATGTCATTTAAATTTTCGCTCTTTAAACTATATGTCTAAACATGGTTACTTTGCATGTCAGAATGATCATAATGATAAATGTGAGATTTGCGTAGAAGCAAAAATGACTAGAAAACCTTTCCTTAAAATCGAAAGAGATACTAATTTATTAGAACTTGTTCATTCTGATATCTGTGAATTAAATGGTCAATTAACTAGAGGAGTGTTCCCCTCCGAACGGCGGCCGAGACGCGGGGACGTCTATGCCTGAGGTTCGGGGCAGATGCTAATTGGTGCTATCCGTCCACCTCTCCGAAGATGCCAAGTTGATTTATGGCACCGCGTATCGAAGGTTTGAGCGGATGCGTCCGATGTAGCAGACTTCGTCAGATTCCCCCTCACTTGAGAGGTTTTTTGATTGTGGGGACGCTCTTCCCTGCAGGCGCAAGCCCCTGCAGTTAATTACGCTACCGCGTTGCGGTAACAACTTTCTCCTTCTCCAGATGGTCACTTCGTGTCGTGTGTGTTTGTTTTATTTGTGGTTGCCCGTGGATTGTATACGGAGACTGAGTTATGTCGTCGCCCGTAGGACGTGGACTAGTCCAAATCCGTATTTATCTTAGATTTGGGTTTGGGGGTTTGGTTTAAGAATACGTTAGCCATATTTGAGGCTAAGATCAACTCAAACGTTTGTTAAGGATACGTTAGTCTAATTTGAGACTAAGATCAACTTAACGGGATCGTTTAGATCCGACAAAAGAGCATTTGGGGCTCTATTGTTCCAGTTTAAGGACATAGTGGTCCATTGAATGTATGGCCGTCGGGACCCGTCACCTCTCTGACGACGTTGAAGGATTACAACGACAGATGTCAGAGGAGTTCAGAGATGTACCTTCGAACCAGGGTTGATTGGGGGGATTCATAGTCCAGTCTGTTTGAAGGGTTAAGGATACGTTAGCCACATTTGAGGCTAAGGTCAACTTAAACGGGATCGTTTAGATCCGACAAAAGAGCGTTTGGGCTCTATTGTTCCAGTTTAAGGACATAGTGGTCCATTGCTAGTTTAAAGACATTGCGGTCCGTAGGTAGTTTAAGGACATTGCGGTCCATGGGTAGTTTAAGGACATTGCGGTCCATTGTTAGTTTTAAGACATCTCGGTCAAGGTTAAGGACGTCGTAGTCCATGGGTTTAAGGACCCCACAGTCCATTGTTAGTTTTAAGACATCTCGGTCAAGGTTAGGGACGTCGTAGTCCATGGGTTTAAGGACCCCACAGTCCGTATCTTGATTTAAGGACGCATTAGTCCATGAGTTTAAGGACCCCACAGTCCGTATTAATGTGTGGTTGTCGGGACCCGTCACCTCTCTGACGACGTTGAAGGATTACAACGACAGATGTCAGAGGAGTTCAGAGATGTACCCTTGAACCAATGAGTTTGTTGAAAGAGCAAGTGTGTTCAGTTTAAGATGATTTGAGGACTTATGGCCAATTTGGGCTAAGTCCAATTGTGTTTGAAATATTGGCTCTCTGCTGGTCCATTGAAGGAGAAGCTTTGCCTCTAGAAACTTAGCCAATTGGGCTAAAGCTGGTGTTAAACACTAAAGGTCAACAGTGTTGAACACTGGGAATAAGATTAACAAGTAAGTGTTAAACACTAAAAGATAATCAGTGTTAAACACTGGGAACAGAGTTTTCAAATTAGTGTTAAACACTAAGCAAATCAGTGTTAAACACTGCCAATAGAGTTTTCCAAATTAGTGTTAAAAACACTAAGAAAATCAGTGTTAAATACTGAGGACAAAGTCTTCAGATTAGTGTTAAACACTAAGGAGAGAGGGGTCACGTGTGGACACGTGAGAGCGCCCTGATTTCCCTTATTTTATTCTGTAGATCGATGTTTAACTCTTTAGTTCTGGTGGCCATCACGTGCGAGCACGTGATGAAAGACCATGCTCTGTGCGTTATAATGCTCACTAGGGGTCACGTGGTGACACGTGAGGGCGCCCTAGAGCTCTTTTCTATTCCTTGTGCTTCAGAGGTCACGTGGGTCACGTGAGGCACTGCCTCAAAGGGCTTTATGTAGATCTTTGGGGGGGGGTCACGTGGCGGCACGTGACCCTGCCTCTATGTATGTTGTTTAGAAGATCTGTTAATCTTTTTCCTCGTAGGGTTCAACCCTAATAAAAGCTTTAAATTCCAGAGGAATTAAATTCCTACTTCCTTTTTGAAGATTTATATTCTGGAATAGAGTTGAACTCTGAATTTTCTGTAGGAATTAAATTCCTCATATACATGATGAACCGAATAGGGTTAAACCCTAATGAAGGCTTTAGGGAACTAAACTCCCATTCTCTGTTAAAGAATTATGATTAAGGGAATTAAACTCCCGTTGTTTCAACAGAACCAAGTTCTTAATCAGGGTTAAACCCTGTTTCTTTTTGTTCTGAAGGAATTAAATTCCTATAACACAGGGTCAAGCCCTAATTTTATTTTAAAGGAATTGAATTCCTATAGTTCTGTGAGAATTAAATTCTCGTGCTTCTATTCCCTCTCTATGCTTTGGATCTGCATGGCAGGATCTCAACCCATTGAGAATTAAATTCTCAACTCAAGGGGAGATGTGCACTTTACAGATCCTCCACCAAGGAGAGAAGAAATATGTCCTTCTGTTTTACATCAGAGTTAAACTCTGTTGAGAATTAAATTCTCTTTCTTTCAATGAAACCTTCCCTTTCTTACCTAGGGTTTTCTTTTGCAGAAGATCCAAATTCCTCTCAAGTATCAAGGCTCTCTCTTTTCTTTCCTCTGCATGCATATCTTTTTTGCGTGTCTCTTGGCTCCTATTTATAGGAGAAGCAGCCGAGTCAATTAGTTTTTTGACGAATCTTCATTGAGAGATTTGATTTGCATCCATCATTCGTTTTGGACCTTTGGATTATTAGGTGAATTTTATTCACCATTGGATTTCAAATCCAGGGATTCTCCTTTGTTATTTCTGTTAGATTTAAAGGGGAAATCTTTCCAAATTCGAGATTTTCCCATAGATAGATGATATTTAATCACCTCTAAATCTTTAATTTAATCGATTGCTTTTGGAAAGATTTGAGAGGTCTTTTCTCAGAATTTAATTCTGTTGACAAATGGGCTTTGAAGTTGGTCACGTGTGGCCACGTGACCCTTGGTCACGTGACCCTTGGTCACGTGTGGGCACGTGACCCCCTTGGAATGAGCCTTCTTCCTTCTTTTTACGCTCTGTCTTCTGGTTGCTGCTTAACTATCACGTGCCACCACGTGACAACTGATCACGTGTGAGCACGTGACCCTGGCATGGAGCCTTCTTCTTGATTTAACCGGAGAATGAGTATGATGTTTTGAGTGTCACGTGCCAACACGTGACCCTGGTCACGTGGAAGCACGTGACCTCTTCTGAAGCCTTTTTCTTGATTTGCTCAGGGAACTGTTGTGTCTTTGCCGCTGCTTTTGATTGTCACGTGCCAACACGTGACCCAGGTCACGTGGGAGCACGTGACCCTTTCTGAAGCCCCTTTTCTTTGATGTATTTGGGAAACTGAATTTGCCTTGCCGATACTTTTAGGTGTCACGTGCCAACACATGACTGATGGTCACGTGTAAGTACGTGACCCTCCTCTGAAGCTTTTTCCATAAGCTTTTCTGATTTTAAATCAGGAAACAAATGCCCCCACAGCGTTGTTCTCACATGTCCGCACGTGAGTGCAACGCTGTCACCTTTTATGACCGTTGGATTCCTTTAGGGATTTGGGGAGATGAATCGTTTCCATCGCCTTCTATAAATACCGATGTCTCTTCAGAAGAGCCTTCACTTTGCTCATCTTCTTCCCTCGAGAGCTTTTTCTTTTGAGAATTTAATTCTCGTTTCCAGAGCTTAGTTCTCTGTCTCAGACATTTTCCAGAGTTTAACTCTGTTGGAGAATCCCTTTTCCTCAGGTAATAATGTTGAACGGCTGAAGCACTTTCGTTAAAAGAACTCTCTGGATTTTAAATCCACATTAAGGATTTCACAAAGAACCCATTTTTTTTAATTTCTTTAACCTCCATCAGTAGATCTCTTGGGGTCGGATGATCCTTGGGGAGATGATGATGGCGATTCAACTCCATGGAATTTAATTCCATCCCAAAAATGCTTTCTGGGAATTTAATTCCCTTTTCTTAATAAGGAATTTAATTCCAATGAAGGGCTCGATTTCTTCACACGGAGGCTTCTTGGGGTCTCTTGGCCCGAGGTTGTTCTCCTGCAATTAATGAAATAGGAACTTTCTAATGATTCTCATGACCTTTATTTCAGGTATCATGGATGCCCATCTGTATGGTCTTGACGAGATCATTTCCTATGGGAATATTCGTGCACTGGGCCGCAGTCAGAACCAAGAGTTCACCGATGCTCAGTGTGCCGAGATCATGAGTCGCTTTGACGAGTACGACCACCGGCTACTCCCCCGTCGCTCTTCTCTTCTGAGGCTGATCGTGCTGGCGATCCGGGAGGCACTTCCTCTCTTTTGCACCGGCATACCGCTCGGGGCCTTGGACACTGCTGAGGATAAGGTGCATTCGGTGTACCTGATGGGTTTGATCTCAAAGAGGAGGCGAGATCACCTCATCGATCTCTTGCACCAAGTCTTTCAGCAGTCAGCCATACTTGCCGCCTATCGGAGGGTGGAGGACATTCGTGAGGATCCCGAAGCTTGCGACCGCGAGAGGAAGCACACTCGGGAGGTTCGAAATGCTTGGAGAATCTTGGACAAAGTTAATCTTGAGTTTCTCAACCCATGCCCCGCGTCTGAAGTCTTACCATTGTAAACGTGTCCTCTTTATTTTGTATGAACTTCTTGAAAGATTCAGTGACAAGTTTTATTATGTTTTTCCATGTTTGCATGCCTTTCTCTGGGATTTTATCATTTTGCTACTGTTGTTGTTGGTGCTTTCAATATGCAGGGTGCTACTCCATTTTTCTTTTGTTTTAGTGTACATTAGGTTTAGGCCTCACGTATTCTGCACGTGGGGTCCCTTGACGGGGCTGTTCACAAAATCTTCCCATGCCCTGTTTTCAGTGCACAATATCAGACGCAGAAAAAGGGCCTTGGAAATAGTTCCATCTCCTTGATTTTCGATGCCTTTCCTTTTTTGGGCCTTGGAAATAGCTTCACCATGCAAGATTTTCCGCGCACAGCACTTAATGCACTTCTTTATATTCTTGAGGCCATAGCCTATTTTCTCCTCACAGAGAAATTCATTCCCATATTGACGTGATTTAATTTGAGGAGTATCTGAGTGCCATGGCCTGCAACCGTCCACACGCTCGTCGACAGCCATGGGAAGTGCCTAACGAGGAGATGATCCCCCGCTTTGCTGCTCGGTTAGTGGATCCACTTCTTACCGACGACGAATGCGACTCAGCCATGCATGAACTCTCGATCCGTAGGGGGTCCCCCTCCCGATGGGTTCCCTCTGGCTCCGGATGATTCTCACGGCCGTGCTTGCCGACATCCCTCCTCACCCGGCGGAGATGACCCTGGCGATGCTCGACGCGGCGGAAGAAAAGCTCGAGGGCTTTCATGAAGCGTGCCTGATTACTCAGGCTTTGAAGGATTGCTCAATTCATCTGCTGAGCCAGATCAAGGCCCAGCGAGCTATTATGTCTGCTTTCGCGGACGAACACGGCGCCAATCGATGGGGAGCGACTCCTCATGAGAACCGTCGCTTTGATGTGCTGGAGAAAGCAGAGAGAGAGATGGAGAATTTTTTCCTCTGCTTCGTTAACCCCTGTGCCGTTGATCCCATGTTTGGTGACCTTTTCCGTTAGCGTAGAACATTTTTAAACTAGTCCCTCCCTTTTTTTACGCTTTATGCCGAACTTCCATGTAGGCTTGGTACTAGTATGTATGTTTCCGCTTGCATAAATAAACTTCATATTCTTCTCATGAGAATTTTGTTTAGTTGCAAATGCTATCATTACTTTCCTGCGCATCAGACCTTTTTGGGTATTATGAACGTTCATGCGATTGCAAATGCTATTATTATTATTATCTTCTTTTTGAATACTCATATGATTGCGAACGCATGCTTGAAATATGTCGGAAATCTTTCTTGTTGCCTTTCACGTCAGGTGATGTGAGCGCGTTTTGGATCGATTATTCCAGTCGACTGGAAGCCCATTTATACGGTCTTGTAAATGTCTTGTTTCCAAGGCTGTGGTCACGAAAGCGAGCTTACGTGGCCTGATAGAGCGACACGTAGCGAACATATTGTTGTGCGAGAAAAGGGTTCGGCCGTAAATTTTCGAAGAGAGAGCTAGCTGCTAAGGCGCTGAGCGAGCTTCATGCCAGCCTCACAGCCAAGGCCAACAAAGCATACGAACTCTGGCGAGTGCTCCAGGAGTCCATAAAAGAGGTGGTGGCTCTCGATAAAGCTGCCACGTTCACTCGTGAGAGGGTCGAGGCTCATAAAGCCACCGAGAAAGAGCTCGAAGTTCGGCTTGCTTCGTATCAAGCTCAGCAAGCTCAGACGGAGGCTCGTCTTCTGGAGATCTTGCGTCATGAAGCCGTGGCTCAGAAACAGAACGATGAGCTGGTAAAATTACTGCACCGCCCGCCGGCTTGAGGACTTGTATCTTTTCCCCTTTTTTGTACGTACTCATGGATAAGAGTATCTTTCTTTTTTGTTTCTTTCATGAATTGTACTTTGTATCCATTTTGGTTTATGAATAAAAGATACATTTTTCTTCTTAACGATGTGTCCCCTTTCATTAAATGCGTTTGTGGACAATTTATCTTGATCTCCTCGTAGGGCAGCGATAGCTTAAGACTCGGGGTTAAGATCTGCTTCCTAAGACTTTTGTATTTTAAGAGTCACAAGGGTCTCATAAAGAGCTTTTCTCCCTACAGGTCGAGAGGATCCCATAGGTGTAAGTCCTTCTTAAGAATCGTGAAGGTTCTTAAGTGGGTTTTCCTTTGAAAGTCGTAAGGATCTCACAAGAGAGTTTTTCTCCCTCGCAGGTCGTGAGGACCTGCAAGTGTTGGATGTGGTCGCCCTTATCCGTGTTTCACGGGGTCAGGGGTCGCTCAAGGTATCGTAGTTTAAAGACATCACGGTCAAGATTAAGGACCTCATAGTCCGTGGATTTAAGGACCCCACAGTCCGATGTTAGTTTTAAGACATCACGGTCAAGGTTAAGGACCTCATAGTCCGTGGATTTAGGGACTCCACAGTCCGATGTTTGGTCACAGGGACCCGTCACCTCTTTGAAGACGTTGAGGAATTACAAAGCCGAGTATCAAAGGAGTGAAGAGATGTACCCTTTAACCAAGGGAGAATCCGTAGGGAATCGGGGTGGTTGATCGTTAGTTTTAAGACATTGCGGTCGAGGTTAAGGACGTCATAGTCCGTGGATTTTAAGGACTCCACAGTCCGATATTTGCTCTGGATGCTTCACACGGGTTCACTGCGTGCTCGGCGAGGACCAGGCTCCGCTCTGGGCGTTTTCCGCGGGGTCAAAGTCCGCGTTCCACGTAACCAGGAATTTTGCACTAGATGCTTCACACGGGTTCACTGCCGCGCTCGGCGAGGACTAGGCTCCGCTCTGGATGCTTCATACGGGTTCATTGCCGTGCTCTGCGAGGACCAGGATCCGCTCTGGACGTTTTCCACGGGATCAAAGAGTGACATTATCCGCGTTCCACGTAACCAGGAATTTTGCACTAGATGCTTCACACGGGTTCACTGCCGTGTTCGGCGAGGACTAGGCTCCGCTCTGGATGCTTCACATGGGTTCACTGCCGCGCTCGGCGAGGACCAGGATCCGCTCTGGACATTTTTCACGGGGGTCAAAGAGTGACGTTATCCGCGTTCCACGTAACCAGGAATTTTGCACTAGATGCTTCACACGGGTTCACTGCCTTGTTCGGCGAGGACTAGGCTCCGCTCTGGATGCTTCACACGGGGTCAAAGAGTGACATTATCCGCGTTCCACGTAACCAGGAATTTTGCACTAGATGCTTCACACGGGTTCACTGCCGTGCTCGGCGAGGACTAGGTTCCGCTCTGGATGCTTCACACGGGGTCAAAGAGTGACATTATCCGCGTTCCACGTAACCAGGAATTTTGCACTAGATGCTTCACACGGGTTCACTGCCGCGCTCGGCGAGGACTAGGCTCCGCTCTGGATGCTTCACACGGGTTCACTGCCGTGCTCTGCGAGGACCAGGATCCGCTCTGGACGTTTTCCACGGGGTCAAAGAGTGACGTTATCCGCGTTCCACGTAACCAGGAATTTTGTCGATTGTATCCGCATTTCACGGGATGGAGGTTTGACTGTTGGCGATATGTATACCGCCGAGCCATGGAACTGGGAGTTGCCGCTGTTCCTTTTGGTGATGTTGCGTCTGCTGTATCGAGACGAACGTAGAGGTGGTGACCACTCCACACTGGTGCGAGATGATCTCCGATTGTCTTTCCGGTTTTCTATGACTTGCCGTTAAGATCCTGAAGCTAGGAATTTGGCCTTTGCTTCGTCTGTTTTGACCGTAAGGTCTTTTGTTGACGCTGTGTCTGCATCCTGCTGGACCGCGAAGGAACGCTGCTGTTGACATCTCGTCTGCTGTAACGAGACGAATGCTGAGGTGGAGCTGGTATTTCGCCGTCACTCCGTTTGTTTCGACCATGAGGTCTTTTGTTGACGTTACATCTGCGTCCTGCTGGACTGCGAAGGAACGCTGCTATTGACATCTCGTTTGCTATAACGAGACGAATGCTGAGGTGGAGCTGGGACTTCGCCGTCACTCCGTTTGATGGTGTAACACTTGTGTCCTGCTGGAATGAGGAGGCCCACCGTCGTTGGTCTCCAGGCTGTAGATGTAGCCATTGAGATTTGGAACTAGGGACTTTTCCATGGTTCCATTCTCGTTGCGACTCTGGGGTCGATTGTTAACGTCACGTTTGCGTCTCGTTGGAGTGAGGAGAAACGCCGTTGGTGATCTCTAAGTTGTCGATATTGACGTCGAGACCCTGAAGCTAGGGACCTTCTTTCGCTTCGTCTATTGACATTATGTCTGCAATATTGCGACAAATGTCGAGGTTGTCTTTGGGTTGTCTATGAACCGTCAAGATTTGGCTTAGCTTTCCGATGGAGCCTGTTGGGAAGGTATGGTTTTCTCTTTGTTTGTGCCCCTGGATTGTTTACAGGGATCGATGTGATCTTCCCTGTAGGGCAAAAAGTTTCATTCTTTTATTTTTTTTTATTTTTTTTTATTCTTTCCGCGATGCTCTATCATTTCAGCTTTTTATATCGCGAAAATCACGATTGCCCAATCATTTCGGCTATTTTTCGCGGTGCCCAATCATTTCGGCTATTTTTCTTTTTACTCGCTGCTTTTTATTGCGAGTTGCCCCATCATTTCGGCTATTTTTCATGCATACATTTTTACTTGCTGCTTTTTATTGCAAGTTGCCCCATCATTTCGGCTATTTCATATGCATTTTTGGCTCGCTGATTTTTTATATATCGCAGGTGTGGAACTTGGGATCTGATACCAATCTTAGTATCAGCATCGCTGCGACTGGAATATTGCCAGGAGCGAATCATCATTTGCCATGAAAGAACTTGAGATTTGATACCGGTTTAGGCATCAGCATCGCTGCAACTGGAATATTGCCAGGAGCGAATCATCATTTGCCTCTGTCGATGTTGAACAAAGGTGGCTTAGCAAACAGGGTTAAGGTCCTGTCGACTAAGGCTTTTGACTTCATGAGCCGTAAGGGTCTCACAAAGGTATTTCTCCCTACAAGTCGTGAGGATCTTATAGGTGTATTTTCTTCCTAGGAATCGTGAGGGTTCCTAAGTGCATTGTTCCTCTGTAAGTCGTAAGGATCCTACGGGAGGGTTTTCTCCTTGTAAGTCGAGAGGATTTACAAGGGTTGTTTACTATGCAAACATATCCCTAGTCTCGGATGGGACTTAGTTAGGGAAATGTTTATTCGCGCCCGTGGATTGTATACAAGGGTCAATATTGGACTACTTGCAGGGCAGTATCGAAGGTTGTGGGGGATTGCTTAAGCATAGGTTTAGGTCTCTGTAACTTAAGACTTTCAAATCTTACGAGTCATGAGGGTCCCATAAGAGAGTTCTCGTTGCGAGTCGTGAGGATCTCGTAAGTGTATTTTCTCCTTAGGAATCGTGAGGATCTCTAAGTGTGTTGCTCCTTTGTGAGTCGTAAGGATCTCACGCAGGTGGTTTCTCCTTACAAGGTCGAGAGGACCCTATAAGTGTCTTTTAACGAGGTTGCGCCCTTTCGGGTTTTCACAAAAACTCGCCGGTAGTCCTGCTGTTTTTACTCACGGAGCCCTTTTGGGTTTTTATCCGTGCCCATTTTGCTCATGGACATACCGTTTTTTTATTCTTTTTCTCTCACTTTTTTTTTACAAGGTCACGCCCTTTCGGGTTTTCACGAATGCTTGCCGATAGCCCTGCTGTTTTTACTCATGGAGCCCTTTCGGGTTTTCATCCGTGCCCTTTTTGCTTATGGACATACCGTTTTTTCATCATTTTTTTTTTCTTTTTCTCTTTTTTTTTTTACTTCGTCAGCCTAAGGATGCTGCGGTAGTAGTTTAGGGACGTTTCGGTCCGTCGTTAGTTTAAGGACATTTCGGTCCGTCGGTAGTTTAAGGACGTTTCGGTCCGTTGTTAGTTTAAGGACATTTCGGTCCGTTGTTAGTTTAAGGATATTTCGGTCCATCGGTAGTTTAAGGACGTTTCGGTCCGTCGTTCAGGGGAAGGCCGGCTGCTGCTTGTAAAGTCTGAGCTTAGGAAGATAGCGAGCGGACATAGTCGTCGTCATCTATCATTGACCCAGGCTGTGGCTCATTAAGCATAGTACTTCTTTAAGAAGCGGCCGTTTATTGGCCTGAAAGGCCTTTCACCGTGCATGTCCATGAGTCGATAGGCTCCACCCTGGTAGACCTTGTCTATAATGTACGGGCCTTCATAGTTCGGCTCAAATTTTCCCCGCTTGGCACGATTGGGGATCATAGGTCTTTTGACTACTAGTACGAGTTCGCCTTGGCGGAATGTCCTCGGCCTGGTCAATCTTTCGTACGAGCGCGTCATCTTTGCTTTGTAGGCTTCTAGATGTTGTTGCGCTATGAGCCGGGTTTCATCGAGGGCATCAAGCTCCTCAAGCCGAAGGTGAGCATTTTCTTCGTTTGTCAGCTCGTAGTGGACTGCCATTCGTAGAGAGGGTAACTCTATCTCGAGGGGGAGCACTGCTTCCGTCCCAAATACCAACGCGTACGGCGTTGCGTTCGTGGCCGTCTTGAATGTAGTTCGATAAGCCCAAAGGGCTTCTTGCAGCTTCTTGTGCCAGTCTCTCTTATTCCGGGAAACGGTCTTTTTTATGATCTTTGTCAAGGTCTTATTGAAGGCCTCGGCCAGACCGTTAGCTCGTGGGTTGTAAACTGAAGAATATCTCCAGTCTATATTGTGCTGCTGCGCGAAGTGGCTAATCTTATGGCTTCTGTAGGCTGGCCCGTTATCGGAGATAATCCGCCGTGGGGTTCCAAACCGATAGATGACGTGCGTCTTGAAGAAGTGGAGGATGTTCTCCGTCTTCACTTCCCTCAACGGTACTTCTTCTGCCCATTTGGAGAAGTAATCAGTTGTCGCCAGGATAAAACGATGTCCCCGGGATGATGCTGGCTCGATGGGGCCGACTATGTCAGTCTCCCACATTTCGAATGGCCAGCTGGCCACCGTTGGGTGTAGTCGGTTCGGATGTTGGTGGATAAAGTCTCCATGAATCTGGCACGAGTGGCATTGCTTCGCATACTCGAGGCAGTCCTGGATCATCGTGGGCCAGTAGTAACCCATCCGTTTAATTTTTAACTTCATCTTTGGACCTGCTTGGTGAGAACCGCAAAGTCCGTCATGAACTTCCTGAACGACTCTTTCTGCTTCGCCAGGTCCTAAGCATCTCAGCCATAGAGAATCAAATGATCTCTTGTATAGAGTATCGTTGACGAAAGCGAAAGATAGAGCTCGTTTCATGAGCTGATGTCTTGAGGACGCTTCTTCGGGCATTCGGTGGGACTTAAAGTAATCTATGAAGACTTCCCTCCAGTCCTCAGCCTTCTCACGGTCTTTTATTTGTAGGGTCGTCTGCTCAGTCGCCCCCTTTTCTTTATATAATTCCGGAGGTATTTCTGCCGGGACGAGCACTCGACGGCTTTGTACCACGATTCTGACGTCATCAAGGTTCTCATCAGCCAGTTCTTTAGCAAGTTTGGCCAACGCGTCTGCTTTGCTGTTCTCCGCACGCGGTATGTTCTCCAAAGTATAGGAGGGAATTTGGGTCAATAGTTGTTGCACCTTTTCGCCGTACTTCACCAATTCTGGTTTGCACGTTTGGTAGTCACCATTTACTTGACTAACGACCAATTGGGAGTCCCCGTATATAAGGAGATTTTCGATTCCCATGTCGATGGCGATCTCGAGGCCTGCTATCAGAGCTTCGTATTCAGCTTCATTGTTTGTCCTCGGCTCTGTTAAGGAGAAGGCGAAGCGCATTATCCCTCCTTGTGGAGTTGCGAAGATGAGGCCTATCCCCGATTTGATCATTGGGATACCTTGTTTCTGTTTCTTTACGGAGGATGCCCCATCGAAATAGAGTTCCCATCGGGTACTACCGCCGCCAATCGCATCAAATGCATGCTCGTCTGGCAACTCGCAGTTCAGAGGAGAACCAGCAGGTACTGGATGCTCAGCGAGGAAGTCGGCAATGGCCTGGCCTTTCACTGCCTTAAGAGGTCGATACGTTATTGAGAACTCCATCAGGAGTAGAGCCCATTTAGCGAGTCGACCTGTCAATATAGCCTTTGACATCAGATATTTAAGAGGGTCCACCTTCGAGATTAGACGGACTTCATGTGCCAACGCATAGTGCCTGAGCTTTGTTATCGCGAAGATTAACGCCAAGCAATGTTTTTCAATGGGAGAGTAGTTGCTTTCTGCCCCCAGCAGAACTCGACTTAAGTAGTAGAGTGCTCTTTCTTTCCCTTGGCCGTCCTCTTGTGCCCATAATGCGCCTAAAGAACCTTCGAGGGCGGTTGTATAAAGAATGAGAGGTTTTTCCTTAACCGGAGCAGCCAACACCGGCGGGTGTTTCGCCCAATCAGAGGAAAGCTCTGTTTGAATTCAAAATTTAAATTTTTGAAGCAACGCTTCAAGTCTCAGGCGCAACGCGCCGCGTGTCTGGCGCTAATACATCAGCGCAGCGCCCAAGAAGGCGCACCCAATCAGAGCAAAGCTCTGTTTAAAGGAAGCAACGCTTCAGATCCTTTGCGCTGCGCGCGACGCGCCACGTGTCCAGCGCAGATACATTAGCGCAGCGCACCCAATCAGAGCAAAGCTCTGTTTAAAGGAAGCAACGCTTCAGATCCTTTGCGCTGCGCGCGACGCGCCACGTGTCCAGCGCAGATACATTAGCGCAGCGCGCCCAATTAGAGCAAGGCTCTGTTAAAGGAAGCGCCGCGCTGCGCTCTGCGCTGTGCGACACGTGGCAACACAGTTGCGCTGCGCGAC
Source organism: Agapanthus africanus (assembly GCA_030015575.1). Lineage (NCBI taxonomy): Eukaryota > Viridiplantae > Streptophyta > Magnoliopsida > Asparagales > Amaryllidaceae > Agapanthus > Agapanthus africanus. Next base: position 722,432,205 of record CM057337.1, read on the forward strand.
ACGTGTCAGCGCAGATGCGCTAGCGCAGAAAAAGGGGCTAAGTGCCAAAGGCAATTTAGCCATGCAAAATTACATGCACTTGATAACAGCAAAATTAAAATACGATGCACAAGCACAACAAAGAAGCTCAAATAAAAAGAACACTTAACAGATAATAAAATACTTAATCAAAACATTTATTTATTATTAAATTTAAAAAAGATCACCGAATACGGGATCAGAGAGACAAGGGTTCACAAAAAGGAAAAGAAAATTATTCAGCTCCCTCTCCGCCTTCTCCATCACGTCGAAACGGCGATCTTCCCGAGGGGTAGCCATCCAACGGTCGACGCCGCACTCCTGGGAAAAAAGTGGCGATGACGACTCGACGAGCCCGTATCTGGCTCAGTAAGTAGAAGGAGAAGTCCCTCAGGGCTTTGGTGATCAAGAGCGCTTCGAAAAAGCTCTCAATCTTATCCTCGGCCACATCAAGTACTGCCGAGGACATCTCCGCCGGAAGGGGGGGAATGTCGGCGAGCACCGAGGCAAGGATCATCCGAAGCCAAATAGAATTCGGAGGCAAAGGAGACCCCACACGAGTCGAAAGCTCGTACATGGCGGCATCGCATTGTTCATCTGAAAGAGAGGAGTCCACCAAGCGCGCAGCAAAACGGGGAACGATGTCCCGGATCGGCACTTCCCACGGTTGTCGGCGGGCGTGAGGACGGTTGCAAGCCATGATTAAAGAAGTTCTCCAAAGGTGAGGAAAGGAAAGGCTTGGCCTCGAGTTATATATAGATCCAAACACAGAAAATTCTGTGCGCAGCGGAGTTATTTCCAAGCCCCGGGAAATTATAATTTCGGGAATACAAGTTTGACTTGAAAAGAGGAGATGAAGCGGCGCTTCTGATTCTCCAAAATTTAAACTCTAATAAATGAAGCAACGCTTCAGATCCTCTGCGCTGAGCGCAACGCGCCACGTGTCAGGCGCAGATGTATCAGCTCTGCGCCCAAGAAGACGCGCCCAATCAGAGCAGAGCTCTATTTGCCTGAAGCAACGCTTCAGTTGCGCTGCGCTCTGCGCGGCGCGACACGTGTCAGCGCAGATGCGCTAGCGCAGTTGCGCTGCGCTCTGCGCTGCGTGACATGTGTCACGCGCTGGGGCATCTGCGCCAAACTAAATTAAGATTTTTAAGAAATCTTTTCTGTTCTTGTTAAAACAAGAAGATTTTCTTCTGCAAAGCAGAAGCCCTTGGATCAAAGATCCAACGGCGGGGAAAATTCCCCAAATCACTCAGAGGATGATCTCTTTAACAAATTTAACGAATTTGTGAGCACTATAAAAAGGACCCTAAGCCTCAATTCAAAGGCATCGAGTTTTTTCTTGAGAATTCAAGAACTTTAAACAGAAAGAACTCCGAGAAGATTTCAAGAAAAAGGTAAAGAACCTTCATGGATTAGAAGAAATTCCTTCTAAAAGACCATTAGTCTAAAAAAATATAAGATCAATGATCTTTATATAAAAAAGAAAACAGTGCTTTGCACTTCTTGTGAACCTTCGGTTCTTTAAAAACGATAAAAAAAAATAAAAGAATAGTGCTTTGCACTTTTATGAACCTCTGTTTCTTCGAATAAAGAAGAAATTTATTTTTCTTTGATCTAATTTAGATCAAGAACTTAAACAGTGCTTTGCACTTCCCTTCTTGAATCTAAAAAGATTCTTAGTGCTTTGCACTTCCAAGTTGCGCCGCTGCGCTCTTAAGAGAGCGCCACGTGTCGGCCATAAAACCACTTGCGCTAAGCGCCCTTAAGATAGAGCTTTGCTCTCTGGAATTGGCGCAACTCGCTGAGAGCGCGCCACGTGTCAGCAGCGCAACAGTGCATTGCACTGCGCTAGTGCGCTTGCGCTCATCAGAGCACGACACGTGTCATCACCATATGGACTTGCGCTCATTACTTAGCGCAAAGCTCAGATGCATTAAAAAGGGCCAAGCCCAATTAAGAGAAGGCCTAACAGGCTCAACAAAGCGCAAATGCATTATTTTAAGGGGCAGAGCCCAAACAAGAACAGATGCTTTGCATCATTTATAAATGGGCAGAGCCCAAACAAAATATTCAGAATGCTATGCATTTTAAAAAGGGGCAAAGCCCAAACGAAGTAGATACTTTGCAAATGGGCAGAGCCCAAAAGAAACTGATACTCTATATCTTTTGTAGGTAGAGCCTAAATAAAAAATGCAATGCAAATAAAATGTTGAACATTTCAACTGGACTTAGCCCAATTTTGGCCATAAGTCCTTAAATTAAATTGATTGAGCAAAATGGCTCTTTTAAATCAATTTACATCAGGTTCGAGGGTACATCTCCGAACTCCTTTGACATCCGTCGTTGTAATTCCTCAACGACGTCAAAGAGGTGACGGGTCCCAACGGCCACACATCGATATGGACTGCGGGGTCCTTAAACTCGTGGACCGAAATGTCCATAAACTAATGTTGGACCGAAATGTCCTTAAACTAATAATGGACCGAAATGTCCATAAACTAATGTTGGACCGAAACGTCCTTAAACTAATAATGGACCGAAATGTCCTTAAACTAATAGCAGACCGAAACGTCCTTAAACTAATAATGGACCGAAACGTCCATAAACTAATAATGGACCGAAACGTCCCTAAACTAATATCGGACTGAAACGTCCCTAAACTAATATCGGACCGAAACGTCCCTAAACTAATATCGGACCACTACGTCCTTAAACTGGCGATGGACCGAAACGTCCTTAAACTAATGATGGACCACTACGTCCTTAAACTGGCGACGGACCGAAACGTCCCTAAACTAATAATGGACCACCACGTCCTTAAACTGGCGCAATAGAGTCCGAATACTCTTTTACCGGATCTAAACGGTCCCGTCTAAGTTGATCTTAGCCCCAAATGTGGTTAATGTGTCCTTAGATATTTAAATAAACAATAAAACTCCAAATCAACTTTGGTTCAAGGGTACATCTCTGAACTCCTCTGACGCCTGTCGTTGTAATCCCTCAACGACGTCAGAGAGGTGACGAGTCCCGACGACCAGATAATTAAATCAATCACTACGTCAAGTCGATCTTAGTCCAAAACAGGACTAACGTATCCTTGACGAACGTTTAAGCTGATCTTAGCCGCAACGCGACTAATGCACCTTTAAACTGAAAACACCCAACCCAAATCTAAGCAAACACGGATTTGGACTAATCCACGTCCTACGGGCGACGGCATTACTCAGTCTCCGTATACAATCCACGGGCAACCACAAACAAAACAAACACACACGACACGAAGTGAAATTCTGGAGAAGGAGAAAGTTGTTACCGCGACGCGGTAGCGTAATTAACTGCAGGGGCTTGCGCCTGCAGGGAAGAGCGTCCCCACAATCAAAAAAACCCCTCACCCTGAGGGGGAATCTGACGAAGTCTGCTACATCGGCCGCATCCGTCTAAACCTCCGATACACGGTGCCATAAATCAACTTGGCATCTTCGGAGAGGTGGACGGATAAAACCAAATAGCATCTGCCCCGAACCTCAGGCAACGGACGCGAAGTCCGGGCCGCCGTTCGGAGGGGAACAGATTCTGGCACGCCCGGTGGGACCTTTTCCTCTTTCCACTCCACACTTCGTGTGTCGTCTTCGCGAACCCATCGCGGTTTGTTAAATGGTTTCCTTCGGATTTCAAATTGCTAAGATTTGGTTTTTTGTCTGGCGCAGAACTCAAGCATCCATGGATTCCCATTGCACCAAATGCGCGAAGCACCACTGCAACGGACGCTCCACCTCACCGAGAGGTGTAACATATGGGCCCCAAGCGGCCTCTTTCCTTACTCTGCCGGTAGAGCAGGTGACCCAGGCCACCACCGGCCTATTTTTCGGGACCATGGTCCCCCCTGCAAGCTTCTCTATGCCGATACCCGCACCAGAAGCGAACAAGAAGTCGGTATTTGACCGGCTTACCGCTACCATGACCCCTGTCAACGGGTCGCCCACTACTAATCCGACAGCCTCCGTTTTCAGCAGGCTAGGTCAGAACTATAAAGTGGTCGCCCCAAAGAGGGCAACGGCCGCTGCTTTGGAAGTCGTTAAAGCGGCTCCTCCCATCAGAGAGTCGGTCTTCACAAGATTGACAGTTCCCACTCCTCCCCCAGTTGGTCAAAAAGCATCAGTCTTCGATAGGCTGACGTCGACAGTTACCCCACACCCAAACAGGGGGCAACAAGAAACTATCTCGATTTCCGAGCCAGTCCCAACGGCTCGTCGTGCGCGACGTCGCCATTGGCAGCGAGTAAGGAAAGCAGGGGGCAACTCCCCCTCAGGGCTAACCCCACCTGCTCCAGCGGTGGAGGTCAATGCTGCTGTTCCAACTGGGAACAGCTTCGAATTGCTGAGGAAGGTGAGAAAGAACTCTCCGGTTGCTACATTGAAAAGGTCTCCTCCGCCCATGGAAAAAGTTCCGGAGACGAAGCAGGAACAGCCCCCTCAACGGCTGTCGTCAAAAATTTATAAAGTTTGGCGGAGGGTTCAAGACTCCGTGATTGACTCAGACCACTTCCGTCGCCAGAAAAGGGCAAAGGCGGAAAAAGACAAGAACCGCCCCATTAAACAGCAGGGGGCGACAAATGCTAGAATGCCCGCTTCAACGGCTCCTTCAACCTCAAAGGTCCATAAAAGGAAGAGGCCAGAAAAAGCTCCCATGACACTGACAAAGTTTAAAAGCGGTGAACCTAAACGCCCCAAGTCAGGGGGCATAACAGTTCATACGGTCTATATGGCTTCGGGAAAGGAAGAAAGTCGTACTTCTACGGGCCACCGACCGCTTACCCGGTCAGTGACCAAGTCTCAGGAGCAGCAACAAAAGCTCCAGGAGATGATGACTACAATGGCTGCACTCACGGGGCCAAAAGAGAATCCTGAGACGTCCTTAGATGAACGCCAAGAGGAAGAGACCGACGCTGAGTTCCTCCGCCGAATACTGGAAAAGAGAGACAAAGAGGCTGCTGAACAAGCAGCCAATATACAGCGTATGGGCCTCCTCTTCCAGGACATGATAGGGATGATGATACAACCAGATCCCCCAACTGAAGAACCCCCGATTGTCCTTGGGGATGATAAGGGAGAAACATCAAACCCTCAGCCCGTTCTATCAACAGCTAAAGAGGATACAATCTCTAAGACTGATCTGGACGAATACATAGCCCAGCAAATAAGGGTTCATCATGCGGCAGAAGCAGCCGGACACGTCGTGAAAACGGGGCGACCGTATCCAGGCTGGTATGACCAAATCAGGTACCCGCCGGGCTACACAATCCCCAAGTTTCATGTCTACAAAGGGACCGGCAATCCCCATCAACATGTGGCCCAATTCAGGGCTCTTTGCGGTAATACCGGCGGCGACGACAAGCTTTTGCTTCGCCAGTTTGTTGGAAGTTTATCTGATACGGCGTTTGAATGGTATTCTGAGCTTCCCAACGACTCTATAAAAACCTTTGCGGAGATGGAGCTACTCTTCACCCAACGCTTTGCAAGTGCCAGTGAGCGTACCCCGATGACGGCACTGATCAATGCCAGGGTAAAACCCGACGAGACATGGGTTCAGTACGCTATACGGTGGCGAAATCTATGGTCGAAGTGTGAACAACGCATAGAAGAAGCTCCAGCGGTGGGAATGTTTGTTGGAACCCTTGATCCACAAGCAACCATCTCACAGTTCATGATGTTCTTCAAGCCGACTTCCTTCCAGGCTTTGATCGACAAATTAGCGCAGATGGACCAGATGGGCCATAAACCCCCTCTCCCGAAGCCGGACCCCCGAAACGATAAAGGAAAGGGAAAAGCGATCATCGTCGCTAATGCCCAACAACAACCGAACGACTCGAAGCCGGTTGCTCGTCCAAACAATACGCGCCCATACGTACCCCTTGAGGACAGGATGGGACGTGCTTACTCCTTCCCTCGTGATAAAACAAGGAGGCTATTCGAGCTGGCATTGCGCAACAGGCTCATAAATCTGCCAGATCCAAAACGTCCGTCACAACCGAGTGACGTCAACGAGCCCAATTACTGCCCTTATCATCGAGTGCTAGGCCATCCAATTGAGGATTGCTACGTTTTCAAGAATTGGCTTGAGAACCAGTACCGTCAGGGCAAATTTGCGCTATCTGACAAATGGAAGGTGAATCCTCCGCAGCCCCACACCTCTAAGGGGACGAATACGCCGGGGGCAACATGCTCTGTTATAGAAGAAACTCCCTGGGAGGTTGTATTATCAGCTAAAACGAGGAGAATGCTAAATGATCTTCAGACCTGTCCAGCGGTCAAGTGGAAGAACCCCTTGGAACCGCAGGTTATTGAAGGGATGTTGAAGCCACGACCGATTCCGAAGACCGATGGTGGCAGTTCAAGCGCTCATAGTCAGCCGTCAAAATCTTCGAAAAAGAAGAAGAAATCTAAGAAGCCCGTTAAGCCTGGTGACAAGCACACGGACTTACAAAAGCAAATCGATGCGCTGGATGAGTACAACCAAAAAGCGCGGACTCCCATTACGCTCCAAGATTTCCTTGATCACGTCTTCCAAAAAGAAGATAAGGGAGAAAGTTCATCGGATGAATCCGGGGAATATGTGGCGAGCTGTCATATGATCTCCCATTCGACCACGAACGATGAAGGGACTCCTGGCACTGAAGCGCTGGGGGCAAATGCCGAATCAAGAGCCTCAGGGTTATCAGTTGAAATGATTAGCGCGTTTCTTAATGAAGCTCGGTTGAAAAGTAAAGCTGATCAAGAACGCGAGACGGCTATATTCGAAAGGGCCAAGCGCCAGCGACTTGAGGAAAGAGCTGAGGTGATCCCGCTGGAGCAAAATGCCTCCACCGCTGACAAAGGCCAGTTCAAGATAAAAAAGAGGTTTGCTAAGGCCATATCGATGGGCATGAAGCTACCACCCTCTGAAGAAAAAGTTACTGGCGTGGTAGAAATGCACCCCTCTTATTGCTTATACCATCAGAAGGTCTCGCATTCCACCCAAGATTGCAAAGCTTTCAATGGATGGTGGCAAGGATACGTCGCTAATCGACAACAAGTTAAACGGGAAAAACGTAAAATTCGCCGAGAGCAAAGAAACACGACCAAAAAGCTTGAAAGAACTGCCGGCAATTGTCACATGGTTAACACTACCGGGTCACAAGTGCCTACATTTGGGAGCGACTCCGATGAAGAGCTAGAGCTTGGCCCCCTCTTCGAAGAATCCACTTCGGGGAAAGAAGAGGAACCGAAGTCTTGCGAAAATATACAGCTGCGAAATCGGACATTGCCTGAAAGGAACCTCGGACCCTTGAATAAGAAAAACAAAGGAAAAGAGAAGGTCTCTGAAGACATCACTTTGGATGACCAAGTTGCGGAAGAGTTAACCGCCAAGAATCCCCCAAAAAGGAATAAAGTAGATTACAATGTCTTGGCGCATCTGAGGAAGCTACCCTCGCAACTCAGCATTCTCGATGCCCTATTGCTATCAAAAGAGGCGAGGGATTCTTTGATTAAGGCCCTACAAGATCCGGACCAGTTCCAAGCCTTCCTAGCCGAACAAAAGATGAAGGATGAATTGGAGGAGGTGCACACAGCCGACGTTGCTTTTGGTGATGAAGACCTTCTCCTCGGGACGTGTGAACACAATCGCCCCCTTTATGTCTCAGGATACTGCCATGACATAAAGATAGGAAAAATCTTGGTCGATAACGGATCGTCTGTCAATTTACTCAATGTGCGAGTGTTAAAGGAGATTTGCATGAGTGTCCAACACCTCGCCCGGGACAAAATCACCATCTCCGGTTTCGACTCTCAATCCTCAAAGACTCTTGGATCTGTGATATTGACGCTACGCTTCGGGGTGCTCGTCACAGACATCAAATTCCATGTTATAGACGCCAAGACGTGCTACAATGCTCTGCTCGGCCGACCATGGCTACACGAGTACAATATCATCCCTTCTACACAGCATCAGTGCATGAAGTATTCTAGGGACGGCCTCGAGTACACAGTGGCAGGAGAGTTGAATCCGTTTTCCGTGAACGAAGTTCGCAAGTATGAAGATGCCAAATACTTCTTACCGAGTTTCGAAGACACGGAAAGGTGTCACAAACCGGAGAACAAAACTAACGCAACCATCCCTGTCTTCGGCAGTGATACCGAGGAGGAAGAGGATATAATTTATTCAGGTCCATCCCAATCCACCAGGCCAGGACCATCCGTTCCTTCATTGATCTTCGGTAGTGATTCAGAGGATGAAGTTCATGCTGTATTCCCTGCTCGGCCTTCAATACGAGTCTCCGCTGATGAAGGGCGAAGTCTACAGATAACCATGGTGCCGCTTGAACATTACAAAGAACTGGATTCACTCGACACCAACAGCGTAGAAGAATTGCAGACATTCTATATCCCTCCCGGACGAAAAGGCGAGAAGGCAATCCTATTTTACCGTTCTGAAGAAAACAAGGTGGAAAAAGAAATTTGGCATGGCGCAGATCCCATGCTCGACAGGCTTCAGCCTATACGTCTTCCCAGATATTATACCGAAGGTTTGAAGAAACTGCTGAAACGCCAGGGGATGTCCTTCACACAGACCGTTAGAAAAGCCAAATTCTATGATAAGGTCTGGAATGTTCCCGGGACTCAATGCAAACTGTCTAACGGGAGAACGGAAACAAAAGGGCTTGGGTACATCCGGCCAAAGAAACGGGAACTAGTAAACAGTTGTTATGCCATGTATGACTTCGATGAAGAGGCGGACGCTCAATGGAAGGACGCTAATCCTGAATCAGCAAAAGTTCCTGATAAAAAACCGCCCAGTCCATCGTCTGAAGACCAGATGAGCAAACTTATAAAGGATGCGAGTCAAAAAGCCCGAAATGATCACGATCGTGAAATGGCAATCTATGAGAAAGCCAAGACACAGCGTCTCCTTCAACAGGCAGTAAAGAACGAAGGTGCTGCCCCACGTCAGCCTGCTACAAAAAGGGGTCGACGCGAAAGCAAAAACAAGTCGAAAGGCAAGAAAGGCGCTCGACAACTACAAAGTAGAGCTAAGAAGCCACGCATCAGAGAGTCGAGCGTTATTGACCTAGCCCTCATGAAGAAAATGGGTCGAGCATACTCGTTTCCTCGGAACAAAACAAGGAAAATACTTGATCTTGCTCTAAAACATCAAATGCTTACTCTGCCGGAGTCTAAACACCCTGAGCAAGCGGGCGAAGTCTCCAACCCAAATTATTGCTCTTACCATCGAGTAGTAGGGCATCCGCTTGAAGATTGTTTCACCTTTAAGAATTGGGTTGAGGATCAATATCAGCTTGGCAAATTTGCGTTGTCTGACAGTTGGAGGGTAGCGCCGCCGCAAAAGCACGAACCCGAAAACACAAGGATAGAACCAACTCCGCATTGGGATTGGCAGAAAATTCGCACCTGCCATGTGATAACAATGTTAAGAGAATGGTCCGAGGACATGAACAACCTTCCTTGGTGCTTTGAAAGCGGCAGCGACGAGGTAATCTCAGAATTTCCACCAGCACCAAAAGAGCTGGAAGATGGAATCCATACTACTGCAGATAATCTCAAGAAAATTGAGTTGGGGATGGTAAATGATCCGCGACCGACATTCGTCAGCGAGCTGCTATCTGAAGAAAGGGTAGCTGCGTTAAAAGACGTCCTTGTGCAGCATAAAGATTGTTTCGCATGGAACTATTCCGAGATGCCAGGACTCGATCCAGAAGTTGCTGTACATAGACTGGCGATATCCCCGGGTGTCAAGCCAGTTAAACAAGCGCCGAGAAGAATGCGGCTCGAGCTCGAAATGAGCATCAATGCCGAAGTCAAAAAGCTAATCGACTCTGGCTTCATCCAAGAAGTTCAGTACCCTGAATGGATCGCCAACATCGTCCCAGTGATGAAGAAAAATGGAACAGTGCGCATATGCGTGGACTTTCGGGATCTCAACAAAGCCTGCCCGAAGGATGATTTCCCGGTACCAGTCACCGAACTGATGATAGACAATACGTCCACGCATGAGATTTTCTCATTCATGGACGGCTCATCAGGATATAATCAAATAAAAATGCATCCTGAAGACCAGAAACATACGGCTTTCCGGACTCCTTTGGGAATATTCTGTTACAAGGTGATGCCCTTCGGTTTAAAGAACGCCGGTGCTACTTATCAGAGGGCCATGACAAAGATCTTCGACGACCTTATACACGAAATCGTTGAATGCTATATCGACGATCTCGTGGTTAAAAGCAAATCATACGAGGAACATCTCGAGCATCTGAAGACTGTATTTCAACGCCTTCGGCAGTACAACTTGAAGATGAATCCTCTTAAATGTGCGTTCGGGGTTTCCTCGGGCAAATTCCTGGGATTCGTTGTTCGACACCGAGGTATTGAAATAGATCCGTCAAAGATTAAAGCGATCATGGAAATGCCTCCGCCGAGGGCTCTCAAACAGCTGCGGTCTCTCCAAGGGAAACTCGCATACATACGGCGATTTATAGCCAACCTCTCAGGAAAATGCCGTCCTTATAGTCACCTGATGAAGAAAGGAACCCCATTCGTTTGGGATCAAAAATGCCAAGGCGCACTAGACGAGATCAAGCAATACCTGCAGAACCCGCCGGTGTTGGCTGCCCCGGTTAAGGGGAAGCCTCTCATTCTTTATACGACCGCCCTCGAAGGTTCCTTAGGCGCCTTATGGGCGCAAGAGAACGATCAAGGGAAAGAAAGAGCACTCTACTACTTAAGTCGAGTTCTGCTGGGGGCAGAAAGCAACTACTCTCCCATTGAAAAACACTGCCTGGCGTTGATCTTCGCAATAACAAAGCTTAGACATTATGCATTGGCACACGAAGTCCATCTCATTTCAAAAGTGGACCCTCTCAAATATCTAATGTCAAAAGCCATATTAACAGGGCGACTCGCTAAATGGGCCCTGCTCTTGATGGAATTTTCGATAACATATCAACCTCTCAAGGCGGTAAAAGGCCAGGCCATCGCCGACTTCCTTGCCGAGCATCCTATACCTGCCGATTCTCCTTTAAATTGTGATTTGCCAGACAGACATGCGTTTGACGCAATCGACAGTGGTGATACCCGGTGGGAGCTTTATTTCGATGGAGCATCTTCCATGAAAAAGCATAAACAAAATACGCCCATGATCAAATCAGGGGTAGGTCTTATCTTCGTAACCCCACAAGGAGGAATAATGCGATTCGCCTTCTCCTTGACAGAGCCGAGAACGAATAATGAAGCTGAATATGAGGCTTTGATAGCAGGCCTCGAGATCGCCATTGACATGGGAATTGAAGACCTCCTCATATATGGGGATTCCCAACTGGTCATTAGTCAAGTGAACGGCGACTACCAAACGTGCAAACCGGAGTTGGTGAAATACGGTGAAAAGGTACAACAACTGTTGACCCGAATTCCCTCCTATACTTTGGAGAGCATACCTCGCGCGGAAAACAGCAAAGCGGACGCACTAGCCAAACTTGCTAAAGAACTGGCTGACGAGAACCTCGACGACGTTAGAGTCGTGGTACAAAGCCGTCGAGTGCTTGCCCCAACAGAAGTATCTCCGGAATCGTCTGAAGAAAAAGGAGCGAACGAGAAGACGACCCTACAAATAAAAGACCATGAGAAGATCGAAGACTTGAGAGAAGTCTTCATAGATTACTTCAAGTTCCACCGAATGCCTGAAGAAGCGTCCATAAGACACCAGCTCGTGAAACGAGCTCTGTCTTTCGCCTTCGTCAACGATACTCTATACAAAAGGACATTCGATTCTCTGTGGCTGAGATGCCTAGGACCTGACGAAGCGAGAAGGGTCGTCCAAGAGGTTCACGACGGACTCTGCGGTTCCCACCAAGCAGGCCCTAAGATGAAGTTGAAGATAAAACGAATGGGCTACTACTAGCCCACGATGATTCAAGATTGTCTCGAATATGCGAGGCAATGTCACTCATGCCAAATTCATGGGGACTTCATCCATCAACATCCAAATCCATTACATCCAACGGTGGCCAGTTGGCCATTCGAAATGTGGGGAACTGACATAGTCGGCCCTATCGAACCAGCATCGTCCAAGGGACATCGTTTCATCTTGGCGACGACCGATTACTTCTCCAAATGGGCAGAAGCGGTACCGTTGAGGGAAGTGAAGACGGAGAATATTCTCCATTTCTTCAAAACGCATGTCATATACCGGTTCGGAACCCCAAGAAGGATCATCTCTGATAATGGGCCAGCCTACCGAAGTCATAAAATTAGCCGCTTCGCACAGCAGCACAATATAGACTGGAGATACTCCTCAGTTTATAATCCGCGAGCCAATGGATTAGCTGAGGCCTTCAACAAGACATTGACGAAAATCATAAAGAAAACAGTGTCCCGAAATAAGAAAGACTGGCACGAGAGACTGCAAGAAGCTCTTTGGGCGTATCGGACCACGTTCAAGACAGCCACAAACACAACGCCATACGCGTTAGTGTTTGGGACAGAAGCAATACTCCCTCTTGAGATAGAATTACCCTCTCTACGAGTGGCAGTCCACTACGAACTGACAGACGAAGAAAATGCTCACCTTCGGTTTGAAGAGCTTGACGCCCTCGATGAAATCCGGCTTCTAGCACAGCAAAATCTGGAAGCTATAAGGCAAAGATGACGCGCTCATATGAAAAATTGAGCCGGCCGAGGACATTCCACCAAGGCGAACTCGTGCTAGTGGTCAAAAGACCCATGATCCCCAATCGCGCCAAGCGAGGAAAATTCGAGCCAAACTATGAAGGCCCATACATCATAGATAAGGTCTACCAGGGTGGGGCCTATCTACTCATGGACATGCACGGTGAAAGGCCTTTTAGGCCAATAAACGGTCGTTTCCTAAAGAAATACTACGCTTAATGAGCTACGGCCTAGGTTAATGGTAGATGACGACAACTGTGTCCGCTCGCTATCTTCTTAAGCCCGAACTCTATAAGCAGTAAATGGCCTTCCTTAACGCCGGACCGGAATGTCCGTAAACTAATAGCAGACTGAAACGTCTTTAAAATAATACCGCAGCATCTTTAGGCTGACAAGATAAAAAAAATATATATAAAATAAAATAAAAACGGTATGTCCATAAGCAAAAAAGGGCACGGATGAAAACCCGAAAGGGCTCCGTGAGTAAAAACAGCAGGACTACCGGAGAATGTTTGTGAAAACCCGAAAGGGCGCAACTTCGTTAAAGAACACTTATAGGGTCCTCTCGACCTTGTAAGGAGAAACCACCCGCGTGAGATCCTTACGACTCACAAGGGAGCAACACACTTAGGGATCCTCACGATTCCTAGGGAGAAAATACACTCACGAGATCCTCACGACTCGTGAGGAGAACTCTCTTATGGGACCCTCACGGCTCATAAGATTTGAAAGTCTTAAGTTACAGAGACCTAAACCTGTGCTTAAGCAACCCCCACAACTTCTAAGATTGCCCTACAAGTGGTTCAATACTGACCCTTGTATACAATCCACGGGCGTGAATAAACATTTCCCTAATCGAGTCTCATCCGAGACTGGGGATATGCTCGCATGATGAATAACCCTTATAAGTCCTCTCGACTTATAAGGAGAAAACCCTCTTGTAGGATCCTTACGACTTACAGAGGAACATACACTTAGGAATCCTCACGATTCCTAAGGAGAAAATACACCTACAAGATCCTCACGACTTGTAGGGAGAAATACCTTTGTGAGATCCTTACGGCTCATGAAGTTAAAAGCCTTAGTCGACAGCGCCTTAACCCTGTTCGCTAAGCCACCTTTGTTCGATATCGACGGAGGCAAATGATGATTCGCTCCTGGCAATATCCCAGTTGCAGCGGTGCTGATGCCAAAATCGGTGTCTAATTTCAGGCTTACGGCAAAAAGCCAGTAGGCCGCTCATGCATACGAAATAGCCGAAATGATAGGGCAACTTGCAATAAAAAGCAGCAAGTAAAATATATGCATGCAAAACAGCCGAAATGATTGGGCAACTCGTAATAAAAAGCAACGAGTAAAAATAAAATAAATAGCCGAAATGATTGGGCACCGCGAAAAATAGCCGAAATGATTGGGCAATCGCGACCTTCGCGATATAAAAGCTGAAATGATAGAGCATCGTGGAAATAAAATAAAATAAAAAAAGAAATGATAAAACTTTAGCCCTACAGTTGAGATCACATCGATCCCTGTATACAATCCAAGGGCGTAAACAAAGAAGGAACCATACTTCCCCAGCGGATTCCGTCAAACGACGAAGCCAAACCTCAACGGTTCATTTCAACCGAAGAAGCCCATGACTTCAACAAAAACTCCTCGACTCACGGATACAAACACTCCTTAACGAGAGCCTTCTGATCCGCGTCGACCCGCAGAGCCACCAGTGCCTCCGTAGGAACCCTCGACTCGTTTCAAACCCCAAGGACACAAATAATCCTTGGCGCTTGGGAAACAAATAATCCCTCGCAAAACTTCTCAACTCACGGATACAAACACTCCTTGACGAGAGCCTTCTGATCCGCGTCGACCCGCAGAGCCACCAGTGCCTCCGTAGGAACCCTCGACTCGTTTCAAACCCCAAGGAAACAAATAATCCTTGGCGCTTGGGAAACAAATAATCCCTCGCAAAACTTCTCAACTCACGGATACAAACACTCCTTGACGAGAGCCTTCTGATCCGCGTCGACCCGCAGAGCCACCAGTGCCTCCGTAGGAACCCTCGACTCGTTTCAAACCCCAAGGAAACAAATAATCCTTGGCGCTTGGGAAACAAATAATCCCTCGCAAAACTTCTCAACTCACGGATACAAACACTCCTTGACGAGAGCCTCCTGATCCGCGTCGACTCGCAGAGCCACCAGCGCCTCCGTGGGAACCCTCGACTCGTTTCAAACCCCAAGGACACAAATAATCCTTGGCGCTTGGGAAACAAATAATCCCTCGCAAAACTTCTCAACTCACGGATACAAACACTCCTTGACGAGAGCCTTCTAATCCGCGTCGACTCGCAGAGCCACCAGCGCCTCCGCGGGAACCATCGATTCGTTTCAAACCCCAAGGACACAAATAATCCTTGGAGCTTGGGAAACAAATAACCCCTAGCAAAATACTCAACTCACGGATACAAACACTCCGTGACGAGAGCTTCTTTGACTCACATCTCGGGCAGTAAGGATTCAAAAAACTTACTTCCTGAACAATGGGACCCTGCAAGTCAATCCTAAATGGTCTCTTGCATACTATTCACGGGTCTCACTCTCTGAAGTCGATTCTCGACAAAGAGGGAAACAACCGCCTACGAGCCCTCTCGACTCGTAAGAGGGGCAATGGGATCCTGCAAGTCAATCCTAAATGGTCTCTTGCATACTATTCACGGGTCTCACTCTCCAAAGTCGAATTTCGATGAGGAGGGAAACAACCGCTTGTGGGTCCTCTCGACCCGTAAGAGGGAAAAACTCTCTTGTAGGATCCTTACGACTTATAAGAGAAAACCACACTTAGGAATCCTCACGATTCCTAAGGAGAAAACCCACCTACGAGATCCTCTCGATCCGTAGGGAGAAAATTCTCTATGAGACCCTCACGGCTTATGGAGTTGAAAAGTCTTAGGCAGCAGATCTGAACCTGCGACCTAAGCCATCGCTGATTATTAGGAAAGTCAAGATGCGTGCCCTACTATCCGTCAACCATGTTCGCTAAGATGATGTGCTGATAATAAAAGAAAGAAAAGACGGAGAAATGACACAAGGTATTACAAAAATATGCATCCTTCATTCATAAAATTTGATTGAGTTTAGGATACATCGTACTAAAGAATACAAGATATACATATATGTTACAAATACCAACGATACAAGGAAAATTACTGAGAAGGAAGCGTCTTGCACAGATCCAGCAATTTCTCGCACACTTCCTTCCATGCCTTTTCCCGATTGGCCACCACTGCCAACTCCGCCTCCACTTGGGCCCGTTGCTGTGCGACGGAGGCAAGCTGGTCCCTGACGGCCTGATGAGCAGCCTCACGGCCTGCGATGTCACGCTCGGCAATATCGAGTGCCCGCTTCAGTCTCAGCCCATTTGAGATGCGCTCCAGAAAGCCCTCGAAGACGGCCTTTACCTCAGCGGCGTTCGTCTCAACTTCAGCTCGCAGGCGAGCAGCGTTGCTTGAAGATTCTTGGCACACCTTCAGCCTCAAAACCACTTCTTGTTCCAGATGACGGAAATGAGAAGCGCTTTGCTCGAGCCACGCTCCCCGTTGAGTGCTCGAGGCCAAAGTCTCAGGGGACAGGCGCATTGACTCTAGCTGATGAAGGCAAGCCTCGATTTCCCGACAATAGTTAACCCAAGAAGCGACAGCACCCTCGTCATAGAAGGTAGGAAATATCGCCAACATCGGGTTAACCGTCGTAGCGAAATCCTCAGCAGACACCGAAGCCTCGATGTCGAATTCCTCGATGTAGTCGCTCAGCATGCGCAAACTATTTGCGGCACCTTTCGAAGACGGACGTCGCTGGGAAGGGCCGCCCAGTATTGTAATACGAGACTCAAAAGGCACTGAGACTGAAACGACAGCTGAAAAAGACAAAATGTGATTAGATGACGATCCAATAGATATGGAGAAAATCATTGACAAGATAATTACTATACCGGTGGGAGTAGGTGGCAAGGACGGAAGGGCCGGTAGCGCAACCGATCTGTCTTCTCCCCCTTCGATTTGTAACACTGCAGTCAAGACAAGAGAGAGTTAGAAATAATTCTACCACTGGAAAAACAAAGATATCAATCAGGAACAGTACTCACCGGCGCCACCAGAGGGAGAGGCGAGTTCAGATGAAAAGGAGAAGTGTGGGACCAACACTTGATACAAATGGTCAAAAAGAACTCCTGAAAGACACAACAATGTGAATATAGTATATGGATTATACGTTGGAAAGATGGGTTTAGTAAGTTGCAAACTCATACCTTCCAACATCTTTGACGGTGTAAGAGAGGGCTGAGGGGTAACCATCGCCAAGGCAGTCGTGGAAGAAGCTCCCTCAAGTAGTGGGGCATCAACACTAGCTGCACCTGCATTACGAAAAATGAACTTGTCAGAAAAGATTGTAAAGCAAATAAAAACAACAACTTAAGGTGTACCTGAGGAGCTCCCGGCGGAAACAGAGACGACTCCCTCCTCTATCGACATGAGACCACCGCCTGTGGCCTCATCGCCCGATTCAATGGGGACCGTCGTCGTGCTCGCAAGACCGGGAGACGGCGGAGGACCGTAGACGGGAAGAGCTATGACTGGAGTATTGCCAGATTCCAGAGAAGGAGCGGTTGGCTCGTCTTCAGGAATCGTGGCCACCTCGCCCACTACCATCTCAGGCTCAATAGTGGCGGTTGTATCGTCCACCATCGCCGGGGGATCACCGGTCTCGAGCGCCTCATTCGCCGCCACTCTGGGCTCAGTTATAATGATCACATCATCTGCCACCACTTCGGGTTCGGCATCCATGACCTTATCGGCTGCAGGCCCCTCAACCTCTACCCCAAGCTCCAAAGCCACAACGACGTTGCCCACCGTCGGCTCGAGTTCGGCAGGTACTGCCCCCTCTGTCCCTTCGAGATTGACGGTTTCCGCCTCCCCCTCGATCGGACTTGGTCCTGCAAGATGAGAGATGTAAGGACAAACGACATTAAGATACTTATAACAAAAACTCCAAGAGAAACATTACCTGAGGCGGATTTACCGTTCGCGCTCCGAGCTGCACGTGCCACCTCTCTGCGGGCAGTGGACAGGGCGACAGGGGCCTCTTCAGAGGGAGTATCAGCTCGAGGAACGGTGCTAGGGCCCGCTCCCATAGCCAAGGCAGCCCTGCGCGCCTTCGCCTCACGCCTCAACCGTTTCCTCTCCTCCCGAGCGGTCATGAGGGACCTCCGTGATGCCTCCTTCAAGGCATCATCGTCTTCATTCAGGGATGCCTCCAGAGCCTTTAAGGCATCTCTCATCGGCTCTCCGAGATGAGCCTCCTACGGTGTCCCAGAGGAAACAGGAACATCGGTCGCTGGTAGAACATCTGCGTCGCTAGGAGGGAGCGGCATTGAGGTCCCTGCAATTAAAATGGAAAGGTTAGATCGACCATAACGCAAGGAAAATGAAAAATTCGATGAGTCGAAACTTACTAAGGCCCACAGATGCCCTGGCACGTTCCTCCTCCTGAAAGGTCTTCAGAGAAGCGGCAATGGCTTCTTCATCGGTGATGCCTGTTGAAAGAAAAGAAAGAAAAGAGTTAGTCAAAAATAATGAAATAACGAAGAAAATACGTTGCAATAAAGAAAAAGTGACTAGTAGTTACCTGATTGCGCAAGCTTAGCCAGCCACGCGTCACGCTTCACCAGCCATGCCGAAGCTCTGAGAGCAGCCTCTAAGTCTGTATCGTCCGGCGGCGGCATCACCAACCCGGCGTTAGTCCCATATTCGAGCAGACCCTCGGAATAGGGAGCATGAGGTTCCTGGCCGAACGCAACGTCCGCAGCAAAGAGTGACTTCTTTTTCTTTTGCCCTCCAACCCTAGGCTCGCGGGGGATCGACTTCCGTTTAGCAGCCGCTTTGGGGCGACGAGTCCCGATGTCCGCACCCACGTCAGACTCTGGCGAGGGTACAACCACTGCCTCCACTGAAGCACGGGGTGCGGTAGGTGCGTCTGTGATATCAGGGAGCGGCAGCTCACGTGGAGGACTTTGCGCACGTAATGGTCTGCCCCCAGCATCTTTTAGAGGAGGGACCACCAGGATCCTTGGTGCCAAGGGAGCGTTACGATTGGTACCGGGGGGTACTTCTTTACGGTCAATCAACACTCGCCTCTCTTCCTTTATAACAGCCCCCGTCGCATGATTGTACCAGTCTTTATATACATTAAGGAGTCGTGGAGCACAGACCGGCGGGCTAATGAAAAAACGAGAACCCGTGTTCAGTCGCATGAAGTGGTGTAACGCGTTCTCCATCCCTTCTTCATTTACAGCAGGTTCCAATAAGAAAGCCTCTAAGGGTACCCCTTGATCGTAACCCAGTTGTCGGGCAAAACGATGCGGGTTATATCTCATAAAGACTGCTGCACCGCCCTGCCTGAAGACTAGGAAACCCGGTCTAATAGAATACAAATGGAGGATCTCCCGGGCCGTCAACACTGAAGCTCCATCCTTGAAGGAGTCCTGTAATGGTCGCACCGCAGTGGTGGACGCCTTCCCAATGGTTAATACCTTATCAATAAAGGACATCCCGACTCCAACGGTGTGAGGGCGAAGCAGTAAACCCCTGGCGTCCCGTGGTGAAGGGGTCACGATTGATGAGCCAATCAGATGTAAAACGCGAGGGAAATTGCACTTGTCAAAGAATGAAGGCCTTTTATGCATACCAAAGACACCCGCCGTGTGTAACTCGAGCCACGATGCAAAGTAGTGCATCGGGAAGACCACGTGCAGTGCCCCGGGCTCATTGGCATCCGCTGCTCGGCTGAGGCCATGATATAGGTGCGCCAGGCCGGCAATCCCCACGGCCACTTTTACCCCAATGACCATGCGATGGGCTGGATAAAAGACAGAGGGCCGCATGCGATGAGAATGCATTGGGATCGCGAACCAACTCAGCCACAGCCCGAGAAATCCTAAGAAAAAGGCCTCCTCATCCATCCCAGGGACTGCAATCTCCGCGAAAGATATGGTAGGAAAGTCTGGGAGGAAGAAAGCCTTTTGGTCTATTTCCTTCGTCGGCAGGTTAGCCAAACCTAGACCAAAAGGATCATCCAGAATAGCAGATTTGACGGCTCCTGGCGAAATGACGCTAGGACGGAGGAAGCGAGCAATGAAGTCCTCAAAATTAACTCCTCGGCTCCCGTGTTCGATGAAAAGGGACTCGTAGATGTTCAACACCTTGATCAGGCTTGGGAATTGGTGTTGAACGGCATTTTCCGACGTAATCCCCCTTACCATCAGCTTAGCACCGAAGACGTATTCATCTGTCGGGAGCAGCTCTTCATAGTGTTCCCCCATGACTGGTAGGCCGGATACCTCCGCGAATTCCTCCAAGGAAATGGACACTTCCCGATCCATGGCAAGGAAAGTGTGGGTCGGAATATTCCATTGCTCCAAGAAAGCCTTGAACCACCAAGTGGGGAGCGTAGGATATTGAAAAAGAGAGACGTAGACCGCGGTATACAGTCCTAGTCTTATCAACTGCGACTTCCTCGTCGACAGGATGTACCGGGCCCACGGCAGATATCCAATTGGGTGGCGGGGAATCAAACCAAGGTTATATGATTGCCCCCAGGGTCGTGCTTCTCCCTGACAAATACGGCGTCCTAGGATGTCCAAAACCATAGGACGCTGAACCGGGACCGTATCCATAGCGGGATGAAGAAAGCTATTCGCAGTCCAGTCTATCATCTCCACGGCATACTGCACTGGAGGTGGGTTAGCATAATGAATTGCCGTGATGGGTTCTGACGGCACCGCGCAAGTGAAGCTGCGTCGACCCATAATAATCTGGTTATACCAAGACCCCCAAAGGTAGAGTTTCTTGTACTCCGGGTCATATGCCTTGATCATGGCCAGGACCTCACGGTCCAAAGGCGCCTCTGGAAATCCCTCCTCCGAGCGGACAAACGGGAATGAAGTGTCTTCAGACATGATCGCTGCAAAAAGAGCAATGTAGCCGTCAGTGTTGTAATCCCAACGTTTGACATTGAAAGAAGAAAATGCATTAATTAAATTAAAATCAAAATTAATTAATTACACCGCACCACAGTGCAGTGAGTAGGGGACCAAAGAGGGACCCACAAAATCTAAATGACAATACGTCAATTAAGAAGACAAACTCATCATTGGATGAGATTGTCAGTTGGTCCTTGGGGGGAACATTCCCATAATAAAAAAGGGGGGAAAGAATCCCTAGAGACAAGGAGAGAATCTCCTCTTTCAGAGCAAAGCTCTGTCACAGAGTGACACTTGTCAAATTTTGGTCTCAAAAGAATTAAAATTCCTTAAGAAAGAGCTTAGCTCTATAATATTCCATCAAAAAGAAAGTTTTTGAAAAGAAATTTAAAATTAAAATTTCTGGAATCCTAA
Source organism: Agapanthus africanus (assembly GCA_030015575.1). NCBI lineage: Eukaryota > Viridiplantae > Streptophyta > Magnoliopsida > Asparagales > Amaryllidaceae > Agapanthus > Agapanthus africanus. The sequence goes on from CM057337.1 coordinate 722,453,390, forward strand.
AAAAAAAAGATCCATGAAAGCTTATAGAAAAATTCTTCATTTGTTTCAGATCTAAAAGATCTACATTTGATTCAAAGAGCAAAGCTCTGTTCATGGGTTAGAACCCATGAATAAGATCTCTGTAGATCTATGGATTTGTGAGAGCAAAGCTCTGTTAATGAAACCCCAAAAGGAATTTCTTCAGATCAAAAGATCCATGAGAGCAGAGCTCTATTGGTTAAAAATGATTTAAATTAACTTAACTTAATTTTAAAATTAATTATTACCTAAAGTTTTCTAAACTTTGGGAAATAAGAGCAAAGCTCTAGAGTTCTGAAAACAAGAGCAAAGCTCTGAAATTCTTAAGCAAAGAGCAGAGCTCTGAAAATCTAAATCTAAGAAAATGGTGAGATTTTCTAAGGGTTAAAAGGCCCTATTTATAAGGCGCTTGCGCCTCTTGGAATTCCCCCTCAATCCAACGGTCAGGAGGGGTTGCCACCGTTGCACTCACGTGTGCGCCACGTGAGCGCAACGGTGGGGGGGCATTTGTTTCGCCCAATCAGAGCAAAGCTCTGTTTGAATTCAAAATTTAAATTTTTGAAGCAACGCTTCAAGTCTCAGGCGCAACGCGCCGAGTGTCTGGCGCTAATACATCAGCGCAGCGCCCAAGAAGGCGCACCCAATCAGAGCAAAGCTCTGTTTAAAGGAAGCAACGCTTCAGATCCTTTGCGCTGCGCGCGACGCGCCACGTGTCCAGCGCAGATACATTAGCGCAGCGCACCCAATCAGAGCAAAGCTCTGTTTAAAGGAAGCAACGCTTCAGATCCTTTGCGCTGCGCGCGACGCGCCACGTGTCCAGCGCAGATACATTAGCGCAGCGCGCCCAATTAGAGCAAGGCTCTGTTAAAGGAAGCGCCGCGCTGCGCTCTGCGCTGTGCGACACGTGGCAACACAGTTGCGCTGCACGACACGTGTCAGCGCAGATGCGCTAGCGCAGAAAAAGGGGCTAAGTGCCAAAGGCAATTTAGCCATGCAAAATTACATGCACTTGATAACAGCAAATTAAAATACGATGCACAAGCACAACAAAGAAGCTCAAATAAAAAGAACACTTAATAGATAATAAAATACTTAATCAAAACATTTATTTATTATTAAATTTAAAAAAGATCACCGAATACGGGATCAGAGAGACAAGGGTTCACAAAAAGGAAAAGAAAATTATTCAGCTCCCTCTCCGCCTTCTCCATCACGTCAAAACGGCGATCTTCCCGAGGGGTAGCCATCCAACGGTCGACGCCGCACTCCTAGGAAAAAAGTGGCGATGACGACTCGACGAGCCCGTATCTGGCTCAGTAAGTAGAAGGAGAAGTCCCTCAGGGCTTTGGTGATCAAGAGCGCTTCGAAAAAGCTCTCAATCTTATCCTCGGCCACATCAAGTACTGCCGAGGACATCTCCGCCGGAAGGGGGGAATGTCGGCGAGCACCGAGGCAAGGATCATCCGAAGCCAAATAGAATTCGGAGGCAAAGGAGACCCCACACGAGTTGAAAGCTCGTACATGGCGGCATCGCATTGTTCATCTGAAAGAGAGGAGTCCACCAAGCGCGCAGCAAAACGGGGAACGATGTCCCGGATCGGCACTTCCCACGGTTGTCGGCGGGCGTGAGGACGGTTGCAAGCCATGATTAAAGAAGTTCTCCAAAGGTGAGGAAAGGAAAGGCTTGGCCTCGAGTTATATATAAATCCAAACACAGAAAATTCTGTGCGCAGCGGAGTTATTTCCAAGCCCCGGGAAATTATAATTTCGGGAATACAAGTTTGACTTGAAAAGAGGAGATGAAGCGGCGCTTCTGATTCTCCAAAATTTAAACTCTAATAAATGAAGCAACGCTTCAGATCCTCTGCGCTGAGCGCAACGCGCCACGTGTCAGGCGCAGATGTATCAGCTCTGCGCCCAAGAAGACGCGCCCAATCAGAGCAGAGCTCTATTTGCCTGAAGTAACGCTTCAGTTGCGCTGCGCTCTGCGCTGCACGACACGTGTCAGCGCAGATGCGCTGCGCTCTGCGCTGCGCGACACGTGTCAGCGCAGATGCGCTAGCGCAGTTGCGCTGCGTTCTGCGCTGCGTGACATGTGTCACGCGCTGGGGCATCTGCGCCAAACTAAATTAAGATTTTTAAGAAATCTTTTCTGTTCTTGTTAAAACAAGAAGATTTTCTTCTGCAAAGCAGAAGCCCTTGGATCAAAGATCCAACGGTGGGGAAAATTCCCCAAATCACTCAGAGGATGATCTCTTTAACAAATTTAACGAATTTGTGAGCACTATAAAAAGGACCCTAAGCCTCAATTCAAAGGCATCGAGTTTTTTCTTGAGAATTCAAGAACTTTAAACAGAAAGAACTCCGAGAAGATTTCAAGAAAAAGGTAAAGAACCTTCATGGATTAGAAGAAATTCCTTCTAAAAGACCATTAGTCTAAAAAAATATAAGATCAATGATCTTTATATAAAAAAGAAAACAGTGCTTTGCACTTCTTGTGAACCTTCGGTTCTTTAAAAACGATAAAAAAAATAAAAGAATAGTGCTTTGCACTTTTATGAACCTCTGTTTCTTCGAATAAAGAAGAAATTTATTTTTCTTTGATCTAATTTAGATCAAGAACTTAAACAGTGCTTTGCACTTCCCTTCTTGAATCTAAAAAGATTCTTAGTGCTTTGCACTTCCAAGTTGCGCCGCTGCGCTCTTAAGAGAGCGCCACGTGTCGGCCATAAAACCACTTGCGCTAAGCGCCCTTAAGATAGAGCTTTGCTCTCTGGAATTGGCGCAACTCGCTGAGAGCGCGCCACGTGTCAGCAGCGCAACAGCGCATTGCACTGCGCTAGTGCGCTTGCGCTCATCAGAGCACGACACGTGTCATCACCATATGGACTTGCGCTCATTACTTAGCACAAAGCGCAGATGCATTAAAAAGGGCCAAGCCCAATTAAGAGAAGGCCTAACAGGCTCAACAAAGCGCAAATGCATTATTTTAAGGGGCAGAGCCCAAACAAGAACAGATGCTTTGCATCATTTATAAATGGGCAGAGCCCAAACAAAATATTCAGAATGCTATGCATTTTAAAAAGGGGCAAAGCCCAAACGAAGTAGATACTTTGCAAATGGGCAGAGCCCAAAAGAAACTGATACTCTATATCTTTTGTGGGTAGAGCCTAAATAAAAAATGCAATGCAAATAAAATGTTGAACATTTCAACTGGACTTAGCCCAATTTTGGCCATAAGTCCTTAAATTAAATTGATTGAGCAAAATGGCTCTTTTATATCAATTTACATCCGGTTCGAGGGAACATCTCCGAACTCCTTTGACATCCGTCGTTGTAATTCCTCAACGACGTCAAAGAGGTGACGGGTCCCAACGGCCACACATCGATATGGACTGCGGGGTCCTTAAACTCGTGGACCGAAATGTCCATAAACTAATGTTGGACCGAAACGTCCTTAAACTAATAATGGACCGAAATGTCCATAAACTAATGTTGGACCGAAACGTCCTTAAACTAATAATGGACCGAAATGTCCTTAAACTAATAGCAGACCGAAACGTCCTTAAACTAATAATGGACCGAAACGTCCATAAACTAATAATGGACCGAAACGTCCCTAAACTAATATCGGACCGAAACATCCCTAAACTAATATCGGACCACTACGTCCTTAAACTGGCGATGGACCACTACGTCCTTAAACTGGCGATGGACCGAAACGTCCTTAAACTAATGATGGACCACTACGTCCTTAAACTGGCGACGGACCGAAACGTCTCTAAACTAATAATGGACCACCACGTCCTTAAACTGGCGCAATAGAGTCCGAATGCTCTTTTACCGGATCTAAACGGTCCCGTCTAAGTTGATCTTAGCCCCAAATGTGGTTAATGTGTCCTTAGATATTTAAATAAACAATAAAACTCCAAATCAACTTTGGTTCAAGGGTACATCTCTGAACTCCTCTGACGCCTGTCGTTGTAATCCCTCAACGACGTCAGAGAGGTGACGAGTCCCGACGACCAGATAATTAAATCAATCACTACGTCAAGTCGATCTTAGTCCAAAACAGGACTAACGTATCCTTGACGAACGTTTAAGCTGATCTTAGCCGCAACGCGACTAATGCACCTTTAAACTGAAAACACCCAACCCAAATCTAAGCAAACACGGATTTGGACTAATCCACGTCCTACGGGCGACGGCATTACTCAGTCTCCGTATACAATCCACGGGCAACCACAAACAAAACAAACACACACGACACGAAGTGAAATTCTGGAGAAGGAGAAAGTTGTTACCGCGACGCGGTAGCGTAATTAACTGCAGGGGCTTGCGCCTGCAGGGAAGAGCGTCCCCACAATCAAAAAAACCCCTCACCCTGAGGGGGAATCTGACGAAGTCTGCTACATCGGCCGCATCCGTCTAAACCTCCGATACACGGTGCCATAAATCAACTTGGCATCTTCGGAGAGGTGGACGGATAAAACCAAATAGCATCTGCCCCGAACCTCAGGCAACGGACGCGAAGTCCGGGCCGCCGTTCGGAGGGGAACAGCGGGTTCTGCAGGTATTGCTTGATCTCGTCTAGCGCGCTTTGGCATTTTTGATCCCAGACGAATGGGGTTCCCTTCTTCATCAGGTGACTGTAAGGACGGCATTTGCCTGAAAGATTAGCGATAAACCGCCGGATGTATGCGAGCTTCCCTTGGAGAGACCGCAACTGTTTGAGGGTTCTTGGCGGAGGCATTTCCATGATCGCCTTGATCTTAGATGGATCTATTTCGATACCTCGATGTCGGATGATGAATCCCAGGAATTTACCCGAGGAGACTCCAAACGCGCATTTGAGGGGATTCATCTTCAGATTATATTGACGAAGGCGTTGAAAGACAGTCTCCAGATGCTTTAAATGCTCTTTGTATGACATGCTCTTCACTACAAGGTCATCGATATAGCATTCGACGATGTCATGTATGAGATCGTCGAAGATCTTTGTCATGGCCCTTTGATAGGTAGCACTGGCGTTCTTTAGATCAAAGGGCATAACCCTGTAGCAGAATATACCCAAAGGGGTCCCGAAAGCGGTGTGCTTCTGGTCTTCGGGATGTATCTTTATCTGATTGTATCCTGATGAACCGTCCATAAAGGAGAAAACCTCATGAGTGGACGTGTTATCTATCATTAGCTCGGTTACTGGTACTGGGAAATCGTCCTTTGGACAGGCTTTATTGAGATCCCTGAAATCCACGCATATGCGTACCGTCCCATTTTTCTTCATTACCGGGACGATATTGGCGATCCAGTCGGGATATTGGACTTCTCGGATAAATCCAGAATCGATCAGCTTCTTGACTTCGGCGTTGATGCTCATTTCAAGCTCGAGTCGCATCCTTCTTGGCGCCTGCTTGACTGGCTTGATATCCGGGGATATTGCTAACTTATGCACAGCAATCTCCGGATCTAATCCTGGCATCTCGGAGTAGTTCCACGCGAAGCAGTCTTTATGTCGTAGAAGCACGTTCTTTAAAGCAGCCACCCTTTCTTCAGATAGCAGCTCGCTGACAAATGTCGGTCGCGGGTCATCTGCCGATCCCAACTCAATCTTCTTGAGGTTATCTGCAGTAGTATGTATGCCATCTTCCAGTTCTTTCGGAGCTGGTGGAAATTCTGAGACCACCTCATCATCGCTGTTCTCAAAGCACCAGGGAAGGTCATCCATATTCTCGGGCTCTTCTTTTAATATCGTAATCGTGTAACAGGTGCGAATCCACTTCCAGGACTGAGGTGGATCTGGTTTTGCTTTTGCGGCTTTGGGTTCGTGCTTTTGTGGCGGCGTTACCCTCCAACCGTCGGATAAAGCGAATCTGCCCTGTTGGTACTGGTCCTCGACCCAATTCTTGAAGGTGAAGTAGTCTTCGGTAGGACGTCCTATGGCTTGGTGATAAGGGCAATAGCTCAAATGAGAAGCCTTGTCAGCTTGCTCAGGGTGTCTAGACCCTAGAAGCGCGATCATTTGATGTTTTAAAGCGAGCTTGAGTAACCTCTCCGTCTTGTCTCGGGGGAAGGAGTACGCTCGACTCATCTTCTTCATGAGGGACAAATCCGAGCCGCGCAATACCCGATCACGTAACTCTGTAATCCTGCGTCGTTGTTGCCGGCTCCTTTTCCCGCTTCTTGATTTATTTCTGTCTCTGCGTCGGGCTTTTCGTACAACGGGTTGACAAAGATGAACATCTTTGTCTTTTGTAGCCTGTTGAAATAGACGTCGCGTCCTGGCCTTCTCGTGGATGGCCATATCGCGGTTGTGGTCTTCCCGAGCTTTCTGACCCACTTTCCTGATAGGGTTGTCCACTCGTTGTTCAAACGACGGACTCGGCACTTCAATCGCGGGATCTAGTTTTGATGAGGGGTTGGCATTTCCTGACAGGGTGTCCTCCTCTTCATCAAAGGTATATATAGCGTAGCTACTGTGGGCCCGTTCCCGTTTTCCGGCTCTCACGTATCCAAGCCCAAGTGTTTCCACTTTCCCGTTGGGCAATTTGCGTTGAGTCCCAGGGACATCCCAAATCCTGTTGTAGAACCGAGCTTGTCGAACAGTCTGTTCTAAGGGTATTCCTTGGCGCTTCAATAGCCTCTTTAATCCATTTGTGTAGTATCTGGGCAAACGGATAGGTTGGAGCCTGTCGAGTGTAGCATCCGCGCCATGCCAGATCTCTTTCTCTGCTCTCGACTCTGAGGATCGGTAGAATAGAATTAACTTCTCACCCCTTTGCCTGGGAGGGACGCAAAATGTTTGCAGGTCCTGCACATTGTGAGCTTGAAGTGTGTCGAGATCCTTGTAGTGTTCCCGCGGCACCATGGTGATTTGCAAACTCTGATCATCGCTAGAGGGTGCCTGTATTGACAGCCGATTGGAGAACACGGCATTAAGCTCATCTTCCGAGTCACTTCCGAAGACCAACATGGGGGCGGACGTCCCCGGGTTGTTGCGTTGAGATGGCCCGGCATAAACTATCTCTTCTTCTTCTTCGGTATCGCTCCCGAAAACAGGGATGGTGGCGGCGGCTTTGTTCTCCGGCTTGCGGCACCTTTCTGTATCCTCGAAATCTGGCAAAAAGTACTTCGCATCTTCGTATTTGCGGACTTCGTTCACGGAAAATGGGTTCAACTCACCTGTTACGGTATACTCGAAACCATCCTTAAAGTACTTCATACACTGATGTTGCGTAGAAGGGATGATGTTGTACTCGTGTAGCCAAGGACGGCCGAGTAAGGCATTGTAGCAGGTCTTGGCGTCAATGACATGGAATTTGACGTCTGTGATGAGAAGTCCGAAGCGTAATGTTAGTATCACGGATCCGAGAGTCCGTGACGATTGTGAATCGAAACCGGAGATAGTGATTTTGTCACGAGAGAGGTGCTGTACACTCATGCAGATTTCCTTCAACACCCGAACATTAAGGAGATTGACGGAGGATCCATTATCCACCAGGATCTTGCCTATCTTGATATCATGGCAGTATCCAGAGACATATAAGGGACGGTTGTGGTCGCACGTCCCGAGAAGGAGGTCTTCGTCACCGAAAGTGATGTCGGCCGTATGCACTTCCTCCGGTTCATCCTTCATCCTTTCAGTGGCGAGGAAGGCTTGAAATTGCTCAGGTTCTTGTAACGCCTTAATTAGTGAGTCTCGCGCTTTTTTTGATAATAGGAAGGCATCGAGAATGCTAAGCTGAGAAGGTAGCTTCCTTAGGTGCGCTAGGATGTTATAGTCCACCCTACCCTTTCTAGGAGGGTCTTTGGCAGCCAGCTCTCTCATGACTTGGTCATCTAAAGTGATATCTTCAGTGACCTTTTCCTTTCCCTTATCTTTTCTACTCGCGGGCCCGAGATTCTTTTCTGGGAGTGTGCGATTGCGCAGCTGAATGTTCTCGCAAGCCTCCGATTTCTCCTCTTTCCCTAAAACGGATTCTTTAAAGAGAGGGCCCAGAGCTATTTCTTCATCAGAGTCGCTCCCAAAAGTGAGAACTTGTGACCCCCTGGCGTTAACCATGTAACAGTTGCCAGTAGTTCTGTTGTGCCCATCGACAGTACTTCTTCGCTCCCGACGGATCTTGCGTTTCATGCGCTTAAAATGTTGCCGATGAGCAACATATCCTTGCCACCATATGCTAAAGGCGTCGCACTCCTCCGTGGGGTGTGAAACTTTCCGATGATATGCGCAATAATCAGGGTGCCTCTCCACCCCATCGTGTGTGTTTCCTTCCGAGGGTGGTAGCTTCATTCCCATTGACATGGCTTTGGCAAACCTTTTCCTCGTCTTGAATATCTTCTTGTCTACTTCGGATGCCTTTCGCTCTGGCAGGGGTAGTTCAACTCTTTCGTTCAGTCGCCTGCATTTGGCTCCTTCTGACGCGGCCATCTCACGCTCCTGATCCGCTTTATTTTTTAGACGAATCTCATCTAGAAAAGCGTCGATCATTTCATCTGTTGGCCATGCACGCTCTGGTTCAGGCTCTGCCTCCAGCTTTTTAGTGCCAGGAGTTTTCCCATCATCGGTAAACGAGTGGGAGATTACGTTACAACTCGCCACATATCCTTCGGATTCATCCGACGAGCTCTTTCCATCATCTTCCTCTTGAAAGATGTGGTTGAGGAACTCTTGCAGTGTGACAGGAGTTCGCGCCTTTTGATTGTATTCTTCCAGCACGTCGATTTGCTTCTGCAAGTTCGTGTGCTCGTTTCCAAGCTTCACGGACTTCTTGGATTTCTTCTTCTTTTTCTTCGGAGATTTTGACGGTTGGGCGTGAGTATTTGGGCCCTTATCGCGAGTCTTCGTAGTTGGGCGGGGCTTCAACATTCCTTCGATAATTTGAGGTTCAAGAGGGTCCTTCCATTCGATCGTAGGGCACACATGAAGGTATCCCAGCATTCTTTTGGTTTTAGTTGATAGCACGACCTCCCACGGAGCTTCTTCAATAAAGGAGCAGGTTGCCCCCGGTGTATCCGCTTTCTTAGGAGGATGCGGCTGTGGTGGGTTCACCTTCCACTTTTCTTCCAGTATAAACTTCCCCTGGAGGTATTGATCTTCGATCCATCCTTTGAAGACGAAGCAATCTTCAATCGGATGACTTACCGTTTGATGGTAAGGACAATAGTTAGGGTTATTCACCTCCGTGGGTTGCGGCGGTCGCCTTGGATTTGGTAGGTTTATAAGTCTGTTGCGTATTGCCAGCTCGAATAACCGTTTCGTCTTGTCTCGTGGGAACGAGTAAGGACGTTTCATCTTTTCATTATAATACCGGCGTCTTTCTTCCAGTTGATCTACCGGTTTCCGGACGTTAGGTTGATGTTGGGCATTCGCGACAAAGGTTGCCCTTCCTTTACCCTTGTCATTCCGAGGTTCCGACTTTGGGGGAGGTGGTCTATGACCCATCTGGTCCATCTGAGCCAACTTGTCGATTAAAGCCTGGAATGTGGTTGGCTTAAAGAACATCATAAACTAGGAGATAGTTGCGTGGGGGTCTAGGGTTCCCACGAACATGCCCACTGCGGGTGCCTCCTCAATGCGTTGTTCGCATCTCGACCACAAATTCCGCCAGCGTATAGCATACTGGACCCAGGTTTCGCCTGGTTTTACCCTGGCGTTAATCAATGCTGTTATTGGAGTGCGTTCGCTGGCACTTGCGAATCGCTGAGTGAATAACAACTCCATTTCAGCGAACGTCTTGATAGAATCGTTCGGGAGTTCCGAATACCATTCGAACGCTGTTTTCGATAAGCTGCCCACGAACTGGCGAAGCAACAGTTTATCATCACCGCCGGTGTTACCGCAGAGGGCCCGGAAATGGGCAACATGTTGATGGGGATTGCCGGTCCCCTTATACACGTGGAATTTCGGTATCGTATAGCCTGGCGGGTATTTGATTTGGTCGTACCAGCTTGGATACGGCCGCCCCGTTTTTACGACTTGACCAGCTGCCTCAGTCGCATGATGAGCCCGGATTCGCTGGGCTATATAGTCAACCAAGTCAGCTTTAGAGATCGTCTCCTCCTTGGCCGTTGAGGGGGCTGGCGGTGGATTTGACGTTTCTCCTCGGTCGTCTTCAAGAATGATTGGGGGATCCTCGGCGGGTAGGTCTTGCTGGATCATCATTCCTATCATATCTTGGAAGAGAAGGCCCATACGCTGTATATTGGCTGCTTGTTCAGCAGCCTCTTTGTCCTTTTTCTCCAGTATCCGGCGAAGGAATTCAGCGTCAGTTTCTTCCTCCTGGTGTGCGTCTGAGGACGTTTCTGGGCTTTCTTTTGGCCCGGTAAGTGCGGCCATAGCATTCATCATTTCTTGGAGCTTTTGCTGCTGCTCCTGAGCTTTGGTCACCGACCGTGTAAGCGGTTTATGACCCGTGGACGCGCGGCTGTCTTCTTTTCCTGACGCCATGTATACGGTGTGGACCATCAAGCCCCCAGACTTAGGGCGTCTGGGCTTAGTGCTATTAGCTGTCGTTGCAGGCTGGGGGATCTTCTCTGGCTTCCTCCTTTTATGAGCCATGGAGGTTGAGGGGGCCGTTGAGGTGGGCGTCCAAACAGCCTTTCGGGGTTTAGCCTGGTGACCAGCTTCCGGTTGGACTTTCAGCCTCTTGTGCTGGCGGGAGAAGTTTGGATCGATGATCGAGTCTCGGGCCTGCCGCCAAACCTTATAGATTTTGGAAGACAGCCGTTGAGGGGATCGGGGCTGTTCTGATTTTATTTCCACAACCTTTCTTAATGGGGGAGGAGACCTCTTTAGCACTGCAGTAGGAGAATTCCTTCGCACCTTATTTAGCATCTCGAAGCTGTTCCCAGTTGGAACAGCAGCATTAACCTCTGCCATCGGGGCTGATGGAGTTAACCCGGAGGGGGAGTTGCCCCCAGCCTTCCTTACTCGGCGCCAATGGCAACGTCGAGCGTGTCGAGCGGACGGCGTTGGGTCAGCGGTAAGAATGGTTTCGTCTTGCCCCCTGTGTAGGTGGGAGGTTGCTGTTGGTGTTAGCCTGTCAAAGACCGACGTCTTTTGGGTAGCAGGGGCAGGAGCTGAAGCCGTCAATCTTGTAAAGACCGACTTTTTGGCCAGAGAAGCCGCCTTGGCGATTTCGGGAGCAGGAGCAGCCACTTTCTTAGAAGCAGCCTTCTCTGGGATTGTAGACCTCATGATGGGTCTACCGGACTTCTGGCCCAATCTAGAGAAGACCGAGGCGCTGATGTTGGGCGACCCGTTGAGATGAGCCGCGGCAGGGGTAAGACGATCAAAGACCGACTTCTTGGGAGCTTCCTTTGTCAGCACCGGCGCCGTGAAGCTTGTTGGTGGGAGTATAGTCCCGAAGAACAATCCGGTAGTGGCCTGAGTCACCTGGTCCACCGGCATTGTGAATAACGAAGCAGCTTGGGGTCCGTAGGCTATACCTCCTGGCGAGGCAAAGCGTTGGTCGCAATTGCAGTCTGAGCAGTTGGAGAATTTCACGGAAGTAGAAGCCATCGATCCTTTGCTTTCTGCAATAAGCGAGACGCCGATTCTTAGTATCTTGAAACCCAAGGGCCACCATTAGCGAACCGCGATTGGTTCGCGAATCACGACACACGAAGTGTGGAGTGGAAAGAGGAAAAGGTCCCACCGGGCGTGCCAGAATTTGTTCCCCTCGGAACGGCGGCCGAGACGCGGGGACGTCTATGCCTGAGGTTCGGGGCAGATGCTAATTGGTGCTATCCGTCCACCTCTCCGAAGATGCCAAGTTGATTTATGGCACCGCGTATCGAAGGTTTGAGCGGATGCGTCCGATGTAGCAGACTTCGTCAGATTCCCCCTCACTTGAGGGGTTTTTTTATTGTGGGGACGCTCTTCCCTGCAGGCGCAAGCCCCTGCAGTTAATTACGCTACCGCGTTGCGGTAACAACTTTCTCCTTCTCCAGATGGTCACTTCGTGTCGTGTGTGTTTGTTTTATTTGTGGTTGCCCGTGGATTGTATAAGGAGACTGAGTTATGTCGTCACCCGTAGGACGTGGACTAGTCCAAATCCGTATTTATCTTAGATTTGGATTTGGGGGTTTGGTTTGAGGATACGTTAGCCATATTTGAGGCTAAGATCAACTCAAACGTTTGTTAAGGATACGTTAGTCTAACTTGAGACTAAGATCAACTTAACGGGATCATTTAGATCCGACAAAAGAGCATTTGGGGCTCTATTGTTCCAGTTTAAGGACATAGTGGTCCATTGAATGTATGGCCGTCGGGACCCGTCACCTCTCTGACGACGTTGAAGGATTACAACGACAGATGTCAGAGGAGTTCAGAGATGTACCCTCGAACCAGGGTTGATTGGGGGGATTCATATTCCAGTCTGTTTGAAGGGTTAAGGATACGTTAGCCACATTTGAGGCTAAGGTCAACTTAAACGGGATCGTTTAGATCCGACAAAAGAGCGTTTGGGCTCTATTGTTCCAGTTTAAGGACATAGTGGTCCATTGCTAGTTTAAGGACATTGCGGTCCGTAGGTAGTTTAAGGACATTGCGGTCCATGGGTAGTTTAAGGACATTGCGGTCCATTGTTAGTTTTAAGACATCTCGGTCAAGGTTAAGGACGTCGTAGTCCATGGGTTTAAGGACCCCACAGTCCATTGTTAGTTTTAAGACATCTCGGTCAAGGTTAGGGATGTCGTAGTCCATGGGTTTAAGGACCCCACAGTCCGTATCTTGATTTAAGGACGCATTAGTCCATGAGTTTAAGGACCCCACAGCCCGTATTAATGTGTGGTTGTCGGGACCCGTCACCTCTCTGACGACGTTGAAGGATTACAACGACAGATGTCAGAGGAGTTCAGAGATGTACCCTTGAACCAATGAGTTTGTTGAAAGAGCAAGTGTGTTCAGTTTAAGATGATTTGAGGACTTATGGCCAATTTGGGCTAAGTCCAATTGTGTTTGAAATATTGGCTCTCTGCTGGTCCATTGAAGGAGAAGCTTTGCCTCTAGAAACTTAGCCAATTGGGCTAAAGCTGGTGTTAAACACTAAAGGTCAACAGTGTTGAACACTGGGAATAAGATTAACAAGTTAGTGTTAAACACTAAAAGATAATCAGTGTTAAACACTGGGAACAGAGTTTTCAAATTAGTGTTAAACACTAAGCAAATCAGTGTTAAACACTGCCAATAGAGTTTTCCAAATTAGTGTTAAACACTAAGAAAATCAGTGTTAAACACTGAGGACAAAGTCTTCAGATTAGTGTTAAACACTAAGGAGAGAGGGGTCACGTGTGGACACGTGAGAGCGCCCTGATTTCCCTTATTTTATTCTGTAGATCGATGTTTAACTCTTTAGTTCTGGTGGCCATCACGTGCGAGCACGTGATGAAAGCCCATGCTCTGTGCGTTATAATGCTCACTAGGGGTCACGTGGTGACACGTGAGGGCGCCCTAGAGCTCTTTTCTATTCCTTGTGCTTCAGAGGTCACGTGGGTCACGTGAGGCACTGCTTCAAAGGGCTTTATGTAGATCTTTGGGGGGGGTCACGTGGCGGCACGTGACCCTGCCTCTATGTATGTTGTTTAGAAGATCTGTTAATCTTTTTCCTCGTAGGGTTCAACCCTAATAAAAGCTTTAAATTCCAGAGGAATTAAATTCCTACTTCCTTTTTGAAGATTTATATTCTGGAATAGAGTTGAACTCTGAATTTTCTGTAGGAATTAAATTCCTCATATACATGAAGAACCGAATAGGGTTAAACCCTAATGAAGGCTTTAGGGAACTAAACTCCCATTCTCTGTTAAAGAATTATGATTAAGGGAATTAAACTCCCGTTGTTTCAACAGAACCAAGTTCTTAATCAGGGTTAAACCCTGTTTCTTTTTGTTCTGAAGGAATTAAATTCCTATAACACAGGGTCAAGCCCTAATTTTATTTTAAAGGAATTGAATTCCTATAGTTCTGTGAGAATTAAATTCTCGTGCTTCTATTCCCTCTCTATGCTTTGGATCTGCATGGCAGGATCTCAACCCATTGAGAATTAAATTCTCAACTCAAGGGGAGATGTGCACTTTACAGATCCTCCACCAAGGAGAGAAGAAATATGTCCTTCTGTTTTACATCAGAGTTAAACTCTGTTGAGAATTAAATTCTCTTTCTTTCAATGAAACCTTCCCTTTCTTACCTAGGGTTTTCTTTTGCAGAAGATCCAAATTCCTCTCAAGTATCAAGGCTCTCTCTCTTTTCTTCCCTCTGCGTGCATATCTTTTTTGCGTGTCTCTTGGCTCCTATTTATAGGAGAAGCAGCCGAGTCAATTAGTTTTTTGACGAATCTTCATTGAGAGATTTGATTTGCATCCATCATTCGTTTTGGACCTTTGGATTATTAGGTGAATTTTATTCACCATTGGATTTCAAATCCAGGGATTCTCCTTTGTTATTTCTGTTAGATTTAAAGGGGAAATCTTTCCAAATTCGAGATTTTCCCATAGATAGATGATATTTAATCACCTCTAAATCTTTAATTTAATCGATTGCTTTTGGAAAGATTTGAGAGGTCTTTTCTCAGAATTTAATTCTGTTGACAAATGGGCTTTGAAGTTGGTCACGTGTGGCCACGTGACCCTTGGTCACGTGTGGGCACGTGACCCCCTTGGAACGAGCCTTCTTCCTTCTTTTTACGCTCTGTCTTCTGGTTGCTGCATAACTATCACGTGCCACCACGTGACAACTGATCACGTGTGAGCATGTGACCCTGGCATGGAGCCTTCTTCTTGATTTAACCGGAGAATGAGTATGATGTTTTGAGTGTCACGTGCCAACACGTGACCCTGGTCACGTGGAAGCACGTGACCTCTTCTGAAGCCTTTTTCTTGATTTGCTCAGGGAACTGTTGTGTCTTTGCCGCTGCTTTTGATTGTCACGTGCCAACCATGACCCAGGTCACGTGGGAGCACGTGACCCTTTCTGAAGCCCCTTTTCTTTGATGTATTTGGGAAACTGAATTTGCCTTGCCGATACTTTTAGGTGTCACGTGCCAACACGTGACTGCTGGTCACGTGTAAGCACGTGACCCTCCTCTGAAGCTTTTTCCATAAGCTTTTCTGATTTTAAATCAGGAAACAAGGAGGAAAAAGATATTTTATAACTTTTACTGATGATCATTCTCGTTTTACATATGTATATTTATTAAGAACAAAAGATGAAGCATTTGAGAAATTTATAGAGTATAAGTCAGTTATAGAAAATCAGAAAGATAAAAGGATTAAAATCCTTAGAAGTGATAGAGGAGGAGAATATTTTTCTGATTCTTTTTCTCAATTTTCCGAAATGCACGATATTATTCATCAAAGATCTGCACCTTATGCGCCTCAACACAATAGATTAGCCGAAAGAAAAAATAGGAATTTAGTTGAAATGGTAATTGCTATACTTTTAAATGCAAAATTACCTTTTAATATTTGGGGTGAAGCACTTTTAACAGCATGTTATATTCATAATAGAATACCATCCAAGAAAACTCATGTTTCACCATATGAAATTTGGAAGGGTAGAAAACCCAATTTAAACTATATTAAAGTGTGGAAGTGCATAGCATATTATAAAGTGACCGATCCATATAAATCTGAATTAGGGCCGAGAGGTATTAGAAGTATATTTGTTGGATATGCACAAAATTCTAAAGCATATCGATTTTTAGATTTAGAATCAAATGTCATAATTGAATCGATACGCGTTGAATTTTTTGAAAATAAACTTATGCATGACAATGTTGATTCTAATTTGTATAATAAAGAAAATGCAGCAACTTCTAAGAAAATTACCAATGAGAAAAGAAGAGAAAGTAATGAAGATATTGAACCAAGAAAAAGTCAAAGAATCAGGAAAGAAAAATATTTTGGTCCTGATTTTATTGATTCGCGTTCAATAGTCTTTCTCGTTGAAGGAGATAGAACTAAAGTGCTTAACAAAGTATTTATTCTATTTAATATAGAAAATGATCCTAATATATTTAGTGAAGCAATATCGTCAAAAGATACTGCATTTTGGAAAGAGGCTATTGATGACGAAATGGACTCAATAATGTCTAACAATACTTGGATATTGGTTGACTTGCCTCAAGGATCTAAGCCTATAAATTGTAAATGGGTATTTCGAAGAAAACAAAATACAGATGGCTCTATACAAATTTCAAGGCAAGATTTGTGACAATGTGATTGCACAATTAGAATAGCCTAGCGCTATTGAAAGCCATATGTATACGATACATTGTACAAGGCCTGATATAGCTTTTGCAGTATGCAAATTGTCACGATACATCAGTAAACCCAGTACTAATCATTGGAAGGCCATCGGTAGAGTTCTTGGGTATCTAAAAAGAAAAAAAGAGTTTGGTCTATTTTATTCCAATTATCCTGCAGTACAAAAAGGTTATTGGGATGCAAGTTGGATCACAAGTGCAAGTAATAATAAATCCACAACAGCTTTGGTATTTACAATCGGAGGCGGTGCCATTAGTTGGGCCTCTTAGAAACAAACCTGCATCACATATTCAACGATGGAATCTGAATTTGTCGCTTTGGCTTCTGCCGGCAAGGAAGCGGAATGGCTGAGAAATTTATTATTGGATATAAAGTTGTGGCCACAACCAATGCCATCTATTTGCTTGCATTGCGACAGTGAGGCGACTATGTCTAGAGCTTATAATAATGTTTATAATGATAAATCTAGACACATTAGCTTAAGACATGAATATGTTCGAGAATTAATTACTAATGGAATAATTACCATAGTTTATGTGAGATCTGCAAAGAATTTGGTAGATCCCTTTACCAAGACATTATCGAGAGATTTTGTAAAGAATACGTCAATCGGAATGGGACTTAAACATTTACAATTTGGCACCAGTAATGGTAACCCAACTTTAATTAGTAAAAAATAATTTTAATAGTTCAATGGGTAATAACAAGTTACTGTCATGTGCATGTATTGCACTAGACGTCTCATTCTTATATAAATAAGTATCTAATGTTGTCTGTTACGATAAAGAGGATGAGCGAAAGCTCTTAATGGGGTTATTTAATTTTTAAATATCCACAGTAACAGGGATATAATAAGGGAAGCTCCACCTATATTAGAATAGAAGTGGTGCCGCTTTAACAAGAGATATGAAGTATTCTCTTGTAAATTCTTATGAAGACCAAGACTAGCACATGGCCATAATAGTGCTAAAGCAGATATAAACCTTTTAGAAAATAAGATGAATATTGTGTGTGTTGTATTTCAAATGCTAATAATAAAAGTTTTGGTTTAATCTGCGGACACCAATAACTTTGTTAGACGATTGATATATATACACTAAGGGAAGGTTTAAATCGAGAGATACCTTTCTTTATGCATAATATTTGTCACGAGAGAGATGTGGTTGCAGCCAATATATACAAACTAGTGGGGGATTGTTGGTAGTTTGAATCTATTGGTAGCATTTGTATGTGAGAAATAGTCCCACATTGGATGAAGAGACGGATGTCCAAGCCTTTATAATAATTCCCAATATTTAAGTAATATCTTAAACAAAGTGGGTTATGAGCCAAGTGGGCATGATTTCTAGCAGGCTTATAATATTTATTTATTATTGTCTTTGATAGGGCACTTGGGCCATCTTGGGTTGACTTAATAACAGAGTTTGCCTTTTTGAATTTCAAATTCAAAGGTTGTCTGAAAAACTGTCCACTGCAGTTTTGTTGTCTGAACAGTCACAACCGTCCAAACAGTTGTGTTTATTCAACTCTAGTCACAACCATCCAAACAGTTGTGTCTATTCAACTCTATAAATTAAGTCTTGCTCTTCACAGTTTTTCATTTTTTTCATTATCTTCTAAGAGTTTTAAAGGCTTTGTTGTATCTTGGGGGTTATTGCCTTCTACTGTACTTCCATAGTGGGAGCAATATCATCTTTCGGAAAGTGTATCATACACGTCTCAAAGTTTTTAATTCTGTTTTAACCAAACTAAAACTCAACAATCGAAAGGTTATATTCCATGTAGACAAAATTAAATTCAAGTGTCAAGGTTCATTTCCAGAACCAAGATGTTATCAAACTGGATCGATTCGATGGGAGCAATTACACTAGATGGAAAAACAAGATGGTGTTCTTGTTGACCTCCTTGAAGATATTTTACGTGCTCGATCCGAACTTGCCGCCAATTCCAGATTCAGCCTCAATTTCTAATGATGCCGAGAGTGCGAGAAAAACAAGCATGAAGAAGATGGATTAGTTTGTCGCGGGTACATTCTCAATTCCCTCACCGATCGTCTGTATGATCTTTACAGAATTATGAAGACACCAAATTTCAAGCGCTTAAATATTTTAAATTTAAGATGACTGATGGCATGCCAATCATGGATCAAGTTCATGAATTACAAATTCTCGTCTCTAAAATGAGCGAACTTGAAATTAAAGCCCCTGATTCGTTTCAAGTTGGAGCGATTCTATCTAAACTTCCTCCTACTTGGAATGAATACAGAAAGAAAATTCTGCACTCTTCTGAAAATTTTACCATAGAGCAATTTCAGACTCATATGCAAATTGAGGTAGAGAACCGTGCACGTGACATGATTTTTCTTAGTTCTAAATCTAACTCTAAAGTGAATCATGTCAGTGAAAATGGTCATAGAAAATTTCAGAACAATTTCAAAGTCCAGAAGAAGGGAAATGATTTTAAGAAATCTAATTTTGCAAAGAAGAAATGGTCTTGTTATAACTGTGGAAAGAAAGGCCACTATATTAAAGATTGCAAATTCAGAAATACCGGAAAAAAAACTTGGTTTCGGATCAGAAAATAGCAACAAGGCAAATCTAATTGAAAATGAAGTCAAAGAACTTGTTGCTATGGTTTCTGACATGCAGATAGGCATGATTACGGAATTGCATATGGCTGCGGTAACTAGAACTGCAGATTGGTGGCTGGATTCTGGCGCAACCATCCATATATGCAATAACAAAGCAATGTTTAAAACCTACACGGATCAGAAAGAACCTGAAGAAGTGTTGATGGGAAACCACGTTTCGGCTAAAGTGCTCGGTAAAGGAAGTGTTGAATTGAAGTTTACATCTGGACAAAAACTTACTCTGCTTAATGTATTTTATGTTCCTGATTTGAGGAAAAATCTTATATCTGCAAATCTGTTGTGCAAGAAAAGATTTAAAATTGTTCTAAACTCTGACAAACTTGTAATATCGAAGAATGGTATATTTGTAGGAAAAGGATATTTCTGTGATGGCATGTTCAAACTCAGTATAATGAAATAAATTGTATGTTTGCTTATGTTGTTGAGTATTCTTTTTCTTTATGGTATGCTAGATTATGTCATTTAAATTTTTGCTCTTTAAAGTGTATGTCTAAACATGGTTACTTTGCATGTCAGAATGATCATAATGATAAATGTGAGATTTGCGTAGAAGTAAAAATGATTAGAAAACCTTTCCCTAAAATCGAAAGAGATATTAATTTATTAGAACTTGTTCATTCTGATATTTGTGAATTAAATGGTCAATTAATTAAAGGAGGAAAAAGATATTTTATAAATTGTATTGATGATCATTCTCGTTTTACATATGTATATTTATTAAGAACAAAAGATGAAGCATTTAAGAAATTTAAAGAGTATAAGTCAATTGTAGAAAATCAGAAAGATAAAAGGATTAAAATCCTGTAACATTTAAAATATATATATATATATATATATATTATTTTGGGGAATTTTTATAATTTAATAATAAAATATTGAATATTTTAAATAAGGCCGTATAATTAAATACCGATAAATTGGGGAAAATTTTGAAAATTATAGAAATTATTAAAAGAGGGTGTTTTATGTGAATTATGCAAATTGTAAGTTTTTATGATTAGTTTGACACTAATTTAGTGCTAATCGCGATTAAAAATCGCTAATCGCGTTTTAAGCGTATTTTGTGCAAAACGTTGCACCGTATCATTTTTACACTTGTTACATTTTTGCATGACTTTTATTTTGGGTTTACTATTGAGGAGAGAAGGAAAATGGATTAGAAAAGAAAAGAAATTGAATAAAGAATGGAATAGTGTGAGGTATGGGTGAGAGAGAAAGAGAGTGTGAGGGGTCAACCTTGTCTTGAGCCATCTCCCATCATTTTCCTTCATTCATTCCCTCTCCCCTCCTCTTGTTGCTGCTGCTGCTGCCTCCCCCTCCTCCTCCATCTTCAAGCCACAAAACTCCATGAAAATCAACTCAAAACCCAAATCCCATTTCACAAAAAAGATGCACAAGCTCAAGGGAAGCACATTGGACCAAGAAAGCAAGGATTTTGGTCACTTGGGGCAACTCAAGAATTTTCTTGAGTTGCCAAATAAGGTAATTTCTAAACCTTTAGCACAGTATTTGCATTACTTTTACCCCCATGTTATGATAGAACCGATATCGTGTGATTTTGCGAACTTAGAAAATTCTAGTTAGGGTTTATGGGAATTGAGAGTGGTGATGTGCAATTGAACTCAGGAGAGGCCACACAAACTGTAAGTCGATGTACAACACCCCACAAGTTGCGGGAAAGCGGAAATATGAAAAACGATCTTGTTCTTTATGCAAACATCGACTGACCGAAGATCTTTACTAAACGATAATTAACAACAACCATAGAAGTTCTTAACTACTATGTGAAGGGATTATACCTAGTGAACCTAGTCCTTCGTCTTTTAAATCTCTACGTCCTCCTCGGCCTCCTTTCGTGATAGATGATCCACCCGAGAACCCTAATCCAAACTTTACCTCTAAACTTGAGGTTACTAAGTTTCTCTAGTTGCTAATCAAAGGAACTTAGGTTATATAGAGTTAGGTTATGGAGTGTTTAGTCTATTCTAATCCTTGATCTCAACTCATGAGTGGTAGGATTAGGGTTTGAAGAGAGAGTGAGCTTGAGGAGAGAGATGGTGGAGATGATAATGAAATGAAAAAGCTTCTCACTTGAATATATATGAAGCATAATGAATTATCAATTAAATGAATAATATGATTATTCACCATGCTTCATTAATTCAATATGAGTGATTCACTATATGAGTCATTAAGCAATTAATGATGCATTAATGATACATTAATGACATGATGAATCACACAATATGAGTCACAATTGCATTTAATGAAAATGCCACCTTAACCCCCAAGTCACCATGCTTCTAGAAGCATCCCGCAAAATTACGAGAACGCCCCTCCCATCCGTGAAAATACGGAAAAACTTTAGACTGTATAAATCCAATAACCCGATACTAGAATCTGGCTTAAACCAAAGCCGGCTAGTAAAAACTGTCCGAATGTCGTACGTGCGTTTAAACACGTATGCGTCCGAACCCTTGTCGTAAAACCATACGACCTCTATATCATTTCGCCTGGAGTTGGGAAATCTCTGTGTGGGACTCTAAAGACTCGACTACTACGCTGGCAGTGGGTTTAACCACAGACCGCAAGCGGCACTAGCTGTACGTAACGGTCCCCAGGTAGATGTCGATAAGAAAGCCGATGAGGAAACCCATCCGAACTCCTACTGAGCCTGTCCGTGACAATATCCGCGCAGTCCGGTCTGTTCGTCTAGGAGTATCGCATGTATGGTCTAGGGGGTGGTGAACGTCAGACCCCTAATAACCGTACAAGTCGTGCTGGCATGGCTCATGACCATCCGAGAATCTACTGATCCGTCCAACAGTAATTCTCAATCAGCCCTGGCCAGGGACTTATAGTAATGACCAACCGATCACTGTGCGATATCAACTCCCTAGACCGGGAGAGGCGAATCCCTAACAGTCGCTCACTGCCTCCACCTGGCTCGGGACTGTGCCCAACTAAAACCTGTTTGCACGACTCTTTTGAGCCGTGGTAGGGTAATAATCAAAGCACGGTGGGAACTCACACAAGACAAATGACGACTTTAAGTCAACAGACTATCTGCACGCATGTCACCTGAGAACTGCTATCTGACGTTAGGTATAATACCATCCAGTCAGTTCTCGGCGAGTCCTGTCCGGTGTACTCATATGAAGTGAGCATCTGTATACAATCTTAGGTGCACATCACCAATGGCTGCGGGACCAATCCATTGCCCCTCGTCGGGGTCTAGATATGTATACACTGATCTACTCTGGAGCATCGATACCCAGTATCGATACTCCTACGACCAGGGACATTTAAGGATGTGCCTATTGACTATCCAGCTCCCACAAGTATGACTGCCATCACAACGCCGGTAGTTAGGCAAAACACCCTAAGGGTTTTATCAACATGTTTATAAATACAAAGTAAAATATATCACACGTTAAGATAAAGTCAAACCAAATAGCGTACTATCATTAGCAAGATTGTCATGTACATATATATCCCTAACTGTCTATACAATGAAGGCCTCTAGGGCATACATATATCCAACAATCTCCCACTTGCACTAAGGCCTAAAATTGGCGCAATTAGTACCCACTGTCTGCACTAGATCCAGTTGTTGGCGTACCGCATGTCCAACATCTCAAACAGCCTCTCGAACTGGACTTGAGGGATGGCCTTGGTGAATGGATCTGCTGTGTTGTCTTTTGTGTCCACTCTCCGCACCTCGATTTCCCGACGATCTACGATCTCCCTGATCAGGTGAAACCGCCTTAAGATATGCCTGGATTTCTGATGGGACCTTGGTTCCTTCGCTAATGCTACAGCCCCATTGTTATCACAATACAAAGGTATTGGATTGGCAATGGACGGAACCACCTGAAGTTCAGAGATGAACTTCTTCATCCAGACAGCTTCTTTTGCGGCTTCACTAGCAGCTATATACTCAGCCTCCATAGTTGAGTCTGCGACGGTATCTTGTTTGGAACTCCTCCAAGATACCTCCCCTCCATTGAGGGTAAACACAAAACCCGAAATGGATTTAGAATCATCTTTGTCACTTTGGAAGCCGGAGTCGGTAAAAGCCTCAACCTGGAGGTCCCCATTACCGTAAATCAAGAACATCTCCTTAGTCCTTCTCAGGTACTTGAGAATGTTCTTTACCGCTATCCAATGCTTCTCACCTGGGTCAGACTGATACCTGCTTACCACACTAAGTGCGTAAGCTACATCTGGTCTGGTACATAACATTGCATATATTATAGATCCTATGCCGAAGCGTAGGGTATAATGCCCATGCGAGCCCTCTCTTCATCAGTCTTTGGAGACATCTTTTTGGAGAGGGTGATCCCGTGACAAGCGGGTATATTACCGCTCTTGGAATCTTCCATACTAAATCTCTTTAGTATAGTGTCAATATACCTGGACTGTGAAAGTCCCAACATTCTATTAGATCTATCACGATAGATCTTAATGCCCAGAATGTATGATGCATCTCCCAAGTCTTTCATAGAGAATTTCTGTGACAAGAAGAGCTTTACTGATTGTAGCATAGGGACATCATTCCCTATCAGTAGTATGTCATCGACGTACAAAACGAGGAAGACTACTGCTCCTTCTACAATCTTCCTATAAATACATGGTTCATCTACATTTTTGATAAAGTCAAATTCCTTGACTGTCTCATCAAAGCAGATGTTCCAACTCCGTGATGCTTGTTTTAATCCATAAATGGATTTAAGCAACTTGCACACTCTTCCGCTGCTCCCACTGTCTAAGAAACCTTCTGGTTGATCCATGTAAATACTCTCTTCTAAATGTCCATTTAGAAAAGTTGTTTTTACGTCCATCTGCCAGATTTCATAGCCATGGAAGGCAGCAATCGCAAGCAGGATCCAAATGGATTTAAGCATAGCTACAGGTGAAAAAGTTTCATCATAGTCCAATCCTGGTCTTTGACGAAAACCTTTTGCAACGAGTCTAGCTTTGTAGGTTTCCATTTGTCCAAATGCACCAATCTTCTTTTTGAAGATCCATTTGCATCCAACTGGTTTCACCCCAGGAGGAGCAACTTCTAAAGTCCATACTTTATTGGTGTACATGGATTCCATTTCGGATCTCATAGCATCCAGCCACTTCATCGAGTCGCTACTCGTGATAGCCTGCTGAAAACTAGTAGGCTCATCATCATCGATGATGTAATCCTCTCGATCCCCATCTAGAAGAAACCCATAGTATCTTTCAGGAGGATGAGAAAGCCTACTAGATCTTCGGAGTGGCGTTGGTTCGTCATGTTCTATTGAAATCTGAGGTTCAACTAAGTCCTCGGCAGCAGTTTGAGGTTCTGGAATTTCTTCCAGCTCTACCGCGCTCCCACTAATTTCTTTTGCAAGAAATTCGCTCTCTAAGAAGACAATGTGGCGAGCGACAAACACATTTTATTCTTCAGTGTGGTAGACCAGATATCCCCTTGAATGCTTGGGGTATCCTACAAACTTGCACAAAACCGATTGTGCCTCGAGCTTGTCCGGATTATGCTTTTTAACATATGTCGGATATCCCCATATCTTGATATACTTGAGATATGGTCTCTTCCCGCTCCACATTTCATATGGAGTGGTAGGTACAGACTTAGTCGGAACTCTATTCAATAGGTATGTTGCTGATTCTAGACCAAATCCCCAAAAGGAAAGTGGCAACTCAGCACTACTCATCATTGAACGCACCATATCAAGTAGCGTGTGATTCCTCCTTTCTGATACACCATTATGCTGAGGTGTATAAGGTGGAGTAAGCTGAGAGAGAATTCCATTCTCTTTTAAGCATTCAAGGAAACTGGTACTTAAGTATTCTCCACCTCGATCAGATCGAAGTGTCTTGATGCTTTTACCAGTCTGTTTCTCTACTTCATTTTTATACTCCTTAAACTTCTCAAAGGCCTCGGACTTATGTTTCATTAAGAACACATGTCCATACCTAGAGAAGTCATCAGTAAAAGTAATGAAGTAGGAGTGACCGCATCGTGCATGCGTAGACATTGGACCACATACATCACTGTGTACAAGTCCCAAGAGTTCTGTAGCTCTTTCTCCGTGTCCGGTGAACGGAGATTTGGTCATTTTTCCTTTGATATATGATTGACAAGTTGCATATGTTGAATATTCAAACGGATCTAAATATCCATCTTTATGTAACTTAGTCAACCTTGTTTCGTTTATATGACCAAGTCTACAATGCCATAGGAAGGCTTGGTTTGAATCTGGAGCCTTTCTTTTAAGCGTGTTTTGAATATTGAAAACTTGAGGTTGATTAAGTATGTATATGCCGTTTTCCAGTGTGCCAAACCCAATCAATTCTTGATTTAGGAGAATGTTCATGACATTTCTTTCAAGCGCAAAATTATATCCTTTATTAGACAACAAAGATACTGATATAATATTACACAGCATACTGGGAATACAAAAACAGTTGTACAATACCAAAATGTTTCCACTAGTCAACCCTCGGTGATATTCTCCTATTGCAATAGCATCTACGTGCATTCCATTGCCCATCCGGAGAGTCATATCACCTGTCTCCAGCACTCTACTATTTCTCAGATCCTGCAAAGAATTACAGATGTGAGAACAAGAACCGGTATCAAGTACCCATGATGTAGAGTTTACTGAAAGACAATTTTCGATTACAAACACACCTGAAGCAGAAGCAACAGCCTGCTTCGTGTCCTTTGCCTTGAAGGCCATACAGTCCTTCTTCCAGTGCCCTTGCTTGTGACAATAATAGCATTCGTTCTTATCCGCCTTCACCCTTCCTGCCTTATTCGTTCCCTGCACCTTCTTGACCCCGCCTTTCGGTTTGATGGCTTTCATCTTCTTCTTCCCTTTAGCTTTCGCTTTAGATTTAGAAGAGGATGATTGGTCAGCATACAGAACGGGGGCCTTCTCCTTTTTCAAGGAGGTCTCTGCTACCCTCAACATATTGAGGAGCTTTGGAAGATCAGCTTCCATTTCGTGCATGTTGAAGTTCAGCACGAACTGAGAGAAGGTGTGGGGAAGGGACTGCAAAATCAAGTCGATGTACAAATCATTCTCTAGCACGCATCCCAGGTTTGCGAATTCCTCAACGAGGCTGATCATTTTGAGGACGTGCTCTCCTACTGGTGATCCTGGAGCTAACCTCATCTGGAAGAGTTTCCTTGAGGTCTCGTACCTCGCGATACGGGAGTGCACCCCATACAATTCCTTGCAATGGAGAAAGATGGATACAATATCCATACTCTCGTGCTGTTTCTGGAGTTCATTGTTCATGGACGCCAGCACGATACACTTAGCTTTCTCACAGTCTAGATCCCAGGTTTTGCGAACCTCCTTGTCCGCAACTGAGGAATCTGGTCCTGGGACAAGGGGAGGAACAGCGGTGGTAACATATGCTACTTTTTCATAAGTCAGTGCAATGTTGACGTTCCTTAGCCAATCTTTATACTCTGCCCGGTTAGTATATATTTTTCAAGTAATAGTTTTAGTCCTGTCATGGTAGCTGCCAGAGAGAGAGAAAAGAAACACTCAGCATATGCTTTTGCAAGTTTAGATTGGTTTATTAATTTATCTAAACAGGATGGCTCCCACTGTTTCCTCAAATCTTTCTTCAAAACCTAAAAGAAGAACTAGTCGGGATTTAATCACACGTCACAATACTTGCTTAACCGTTCAGCTAGGCCAATGTTGGTACTTCGAGGGAGGTTTTCCAACGCTTTCGCGAAGTTCCTTAATTAAATAACCTCTTTTCTCTGGAGGCGTAGCCCCTCTAACACCTTTCTGAACACCTACTTGGTTTATAGCATTGATTGTTAAGTGAGAAAAATTCCCGAGAGTAATCCTACTCATCAGTGGGATCGGGATCCAACTATCATTGTATGATGCCCTAGATGGAAGCCACTCTAGTCACCACACTCCAGAAGATATGCTAAATCTGCAAGTTTCCTTTTAGTTTGAAACTCCCGATGTGATTTTTACCCTAAGCTCTTATGACCTTGACGTAGGCCAACAAATCATAAGACGCAAGTCAAGTTCTACCCGTCATTGTCCTGATCAATTTAGATACATCGTACATGCTCTTGACGTAGGCCAACAAGGTTGTACGTCTGTCCTAAACTAATGCATCTATCAATGCAACAAATAGGAAAACACACTGCTACCATACACTATGCCTTGACATAGGCCAACAAGCATAGCATGAATACGATGTGCTGTTTATTTGAAACAACGGAGGGTTACGGCTGGTTTTTGGCAAAAAACCGTTAACGTAGTGAACTTGATATGATCGAAGGAACCAATATAGCCTTTATTAAAAAGAGTGGTTTAAGCTCCGCATTTAAAATTTGCTTTTTGAAGAAAAACCGAGTGGTTTTGAAATTGTTCCAACGATTCAGTTTAGGTTTTATTTTCTTTACATTAATAATAATGCGTCCTATCATTAACCTATCATTACAGAAAACAACGAAAATACAACGTCCTCTTATGCCATCCGCATTCGCCTCTGGGTCCCGCCATCACCCGTTAGGTTACTTAACTAACGGTAGAGCGGGGACTGGGCTAGCGCGGGTGTAAAACATAAGTGACGTCTAAATAGCTATCATATATAGATATTGTACATTCGTCAGACGCAGTAATAGGCATTACAGATCACAGATGAACATTATTGGATTATGCAAGCAATCCGCGTTTCTTTTGAGCCTGCAACAAAAGACGGATTACACAGTTGTGATGAATAGCCATTACCCCACCCCAGACCCCTACAGGTACGGCAAACTACCCGCCAAATACCCGAAGTGAAGCAGTCTCCCTCAACAACGTGAGTAGGCCACTAAACACTTCGAAATACCCGGTAGTTTGTGCACTCCACCTTGGGTCTATCCTAGGAACAAAAACAGTAAAAAGAAATAATACAACGGTGGCTACAACCGCAACCTGGATGTGCCCCGCAAAATAATATTATAACTTATTACAATTACATCGAATTAATTAATTCAATAACCCATCACAAAACCCCGGCTAATCATCACAACAATCCAATACAGTTCATAAACACAAACAGTTAAGAACATCACAGATATGTGCAACTCCCTGCCAACCGACATACTAGCAGTTAGGGGAGGTTTACGAACACATAATACAGTTCACAGATATAATAAAACAAGCGAACATCGTATAATTTCGATCGATTAAACACATTAGATTCTACTCCAAATCTTCTCTGTAAATCTGAAACTTGAGCAGAAAACAAAATTATTCCAGAAAATACAAAATATCACAGAAGATGCACAGGGAAAAACTGGGCTGAATCGGCTCCAACTCGGCCGCGGATCCGCGGCGGATCGGTAGGATCGGCCATGGTTCCGCGGCTCAGTGGCCGATTCAGGAGCCCATTTTTTCAGTGTTCTTATAATTTCATGTAGGTTATTCTGGAGGTCCCTGAAAAATTTTTGGGCCTCATTTTAAAATCGACAGAAATTATATGATATCGGTATATTTTCCGGTTTGTTTTGCGTTCGAAATTCATACGACTTTGCAAATGAGTTAATTATTGTTTAGTGAGGCTCTGATACCACTGTAAGTCAATATACAACACCCCACGAGTTACGGGGAGGCGGAAATATGAAAAACGATCTTGTTCTTTATGCAAACATCGACTAACCGAAGATCTTTACTAAACGATAATTAACAACAAGCATAGAAGTTCTTAACTACTATGTAAAGGGATTATACCTAGTGAACCTAGTCCTTCGTCTTTTAAATCTCTACGTCCTCCTCGGCCTCCTTTCCGTGATAGATGATCCACCCGAGAACCCTAATCCAAGCTTTACCTCTAAACTTGAGGTTACTAAGTTTCTCTAGTTGCTAATCAAAGGAACTTAGGTTATATAGAGTTAGGTTATGGAGTGTTTAGTCTATTCTAATCCTTGATCTCAACTCATGAGTGGTAGGATTAGGGTTTGAAGAGAGAGTGAGCTTGAGGAGAGAGATGGTGGAGATGATAATGAAATGAAAAAGCTTCTCACTTGAATATATATGAAGCATAATGAATTATCAATTAAATGAATAATATGATTATTCACCATGCTTCATTAATTCAATATGAGTGATTCACTATATGAGTCATTAAGCAATTAATGATGCATTAATGATGCATTAATGACATGATGAATCACACAATATGAGTCACAATTGCATTTAATGAAAATGCCACCTTAACCCCCAAGTCACCATGCTTCTAGAAGCATCCCGCAAAATTACGAGAACGCCCCTCCCATCCGTGAAAATACGGAAAAACTTTAAACTGTATAAATCCAATAACTCGATACTAGAATCTGGCTTAAACCAAAGCCGGCTAGTAAAAACTGTCCGAATGTCGTACGTGCGTTTAAACACGTATGCGTCCGAACCCTTGTCGTAAAACCATACGACCTCTATATCATTTCGTCTGGAGTTAGGAAATCTCTGTGTGGGACTCTAAAGACTCGACTACTACGCTGGCAGTGGGTTTAACCACAGACCGCAAGCGGCACTAGCTGTACGTAACGGTCCCCAGGTAGATGTCGATAAAAAAGCCGATGAGGAAACCCATCCGAACTCCTACTGAGCTTGTCCGTGACAATATCCGCGCTGTCCGGTCTGTTCGTCTAGGAGTATCGCATGTATGGTCTAGGGGGATGGTGAACGTCAGACCCCTAATAATCGTACAATTCGTGCCGGCATGGCTCATGACCATCCGAGAATCTACTGATCCGTCCATCAGTAATTCTCAATCAGCCCTGGCCAGGGACTTATGGTAATGACCAACCGATCACTGTGCAATATCAACTCCCTAGACCAGGAGAGACGAATCCCTAACAGTCGCTCACTGCCTCCACCTGGCTCGGGACTGTGCCCAACTAAAACCTGTTTGCACGACTCCTTTGAGCCGTGGTAGGGTAATAATCAAAGCACAGTGGGAACTCACACGAGACAAATGACGACTTTAAGTCAACAGACTATCTGCACGCATGTCACCTGATAACTGCTATCTGACTTAGGTATAATACTATCCAGTCAGTTCTCGGCGAGTCCTGTCCGGTGTACTCACATGAAGTGAGCATCTGTATACAATCTTAGGTGCACATCACCAATGGCTGCGGGACCAATCTATTGCCCCTCGTCAGGGTCTAGATATGTATACACTGGTCTACTCCGGAGCATCGATACCCAGTCTCGATACTCCTGCGACCAGGAATATTTAAGGATGTGCCTATTGACTATCCAGCTCCCACAAGTATGACTGCCATCACAACGCCGGTAGTCAGGCAAAACACCCTAAGGGTTTTATCAATATGTTTATAAATACAAAGTAAAATATATCACACGTTAAGATAAAGTCAAACCAAATAGCGTACTATCATTAGCAAGATTTTCATGTACATACATATCCCTAACTGTCTATACAATGAAAGCCTCTAGGGCATACATATATCCAACACAAACCCCCTAGTGCTAGAATTCAGGACTAAACCAGAGACGAGAACCCCGGAATACGGATTTAGAAAAGCCGATATCGGAAAATTGTTGATTCTATGAGGGTTAAATGAAATCTGCTATCACCCCGAGACTCTGAAAATTATTTTGCAAGGGCAGTGATACATGCAGGTAAGTAGGAAGCTACCACCAAAACCCTAGCCCCTAATTCCCCAAACTGGCCGCAGATTTAATCTAATTGGCCGCAAATTGCGGCCTGGTTCCCACCATTTTGGCTCGTGTTAGTTCTGAAGCTTTATTTCATGTACACTAGACCCTTGGTATATCTAAAATTGTCTAAATTGGCCTAGGGTGAAATCTAGGACCCTTTTCTATAGTTGCTGTTTTGATTCGTGTTTTCGTATTACGTATTTTAAATTCTGGATTTGTATAATTGTGTTTTACCTCGATTACTTGGCGTTTATACGATAATATCGAGGATTGTTTGATGGTTTTGAAAGCATAGCCCATAGGTTCTAACCTATAGGCCTTAGCACGTCGTTTGGTTTTCTCGATGTGATTTTAAGATGCTTTTGCGATTGAGTTACCTTGTAGGTACCTTCTCGAGGGCTTCATACGAGGAAGAAGATGAAGGCGATATCGACACCGACACGCAGGATGTAAGGTGAGTAGATTATATCTACGGGGGAAGTCGAGTGGATGGCGTATAGCACCCCCGCAGTTCGATACTTAGTATACTAGATATACACTATATATATATGTATGATAGCGTTATGCGTGACTTGGATATTCAGATGTGATTAGGGGTACTATGGATAGATTAGGGTTAGAAGTAAACTAGTATAGTTTCCTAGTTGCGAACCCTAGTATAAGTTTACACCCACACGCACGCACATGAATATCTGTTATACATATACCTAGATGATGAGGATAGTGGATGATATTTGGAGATGAGTCGATGATATTGGGCATAGTGCCATGAGATCGGTGATATGATGTGATTCGTATTTAGGATACGACATGTGATTTTAGCGGGCCTTTGGACGTGTGTTTCACACACGCATTTATATTTACCTAGATGGTATCGATTTGTACTAGACTTAGTTCAGTACCCCAGACCATGAGATATGATGATAAGGATACCAGATAATTGATGAGATGAATATGATATTGACCCGTACCCAGTTTTTGGGATGTCGTACGATGATTTACCGTACGAGCTTTATTGATGATAGATCTGCACTCATGACTCGAGAATGTCATATGATATTGTATCGTACGCGGTACCTTTGAAGCGGGATCACCGACTATATATATATATATCGAGTCAGATTTAGGTGGTTTCCATCCCCCTCCCGATTAGCATGTTAGCTAGATCTGTAGTTGCTTAGTAGATGTTAGACTAGGCCGATGTCATACCTATTTCAAAACTAACGAATTGGGGGTATTTCAAAGATAGGCAGAGGGACTCTACGGATATTTTCAAAAGACGCATATTTTCTAAAAAAAACACCGTAGCCCTTATTTTATTAAAAACCCCGATTCATCTTATTTCAAAATGGCAGACTGTATGACATTTTTATATTGATGCAGATGCGTCACTGTTGCGTTTATTAGTCGATTTCTGCATATTCTTGTTATTCGCATCGCATTGCATGTGCAAATGGCTATTGTTATATTAAAATCATGCTGTTAGGACACCAGCACCATTATCGATGATGCATATGTTTCACGTACACCTGCTTGCCGGCTCATACACTTCATCATCGATAATTGCCATGTCACTACACTGTAGGACTGTTGCATTCAGGATATGACCCCTTGCATGATATACTGATATGCTTACATTTCCTTTATATGTCGCATAAATCATGCTTATGATTATACGCGTTGAGATATTTGTTTTCATGAGATTTCTGGATTTGGGAACCGTGGTTATTTCAAAAAGAGAATATGTAACGTTTTAAAAACCCGGTTTCCCTTGATATGATATTTCAGTGCGTCCACCATGCGTTTTCTCGGTTCTGAGGCGTGTGACATGTGAACCCGAATCGAGGAGCTGGATGAGGCCGATTGCGGGTACATGGTGGACCCGGTATGGTACTCCGGGGCGAGAACGGATCGCTGTGTTGCAGACGGTGAGCCTGGCAGAGGGACTACTACCTACCGGTGATAGTATTTGGGCTCGGCGGATATCCGGAGGATACCGACCGGAGTCGAGAGATGATATGGGCCGATCCGGACTGACGGAGCCCGATATATGAGGATTTACGTGCCGATGCTGGGCACAGCTTTCATGATGTTTTCGAGTGTCGATGCCGGACACTCCGGTTCTATGATTTTGATGTGTCGCGAGGGACACATGTTGATTATATCCTCATACCTCCATGCATATGCTTTATGATATTTACATGCATGATGTTTATTGTCATTGGGTGACACGTAGACGATTTCCACATACATATAGTGGACATTGATGATATTGATCACACAGTTGGATGATATCCACATATTCATAGACTTCATGATATAGTCGACATTGATCATACCTCATATTGATGATATGTTATTACCTGAGGTACTGGTACGAGCACTTGGCACTACACTCATGTATAGATGTTACATTGCCACCTTATCATACTTCAGACTTATTCATTTGAGGTTTATATATATATCTGATCGTATTGACCTAGGATTGTGTCATACATACGATTTCTGCTCTGTGATGTTTTCTATTCATGAGTTGGCAACTCACCCCCGTTGTGCCACAGTTCTTACAGGTTTTGCCGTACAGGTTCCACTGTGGCTTTTCTAGCACACTGCTTCCCTTACGGGTGATTTGCTTTGGTAGGTGGGTTCTTTTGCATCAGAACCACCATTGAATATGTATTATTCAGTTGTATCTAGTAATTCCATCAACCAAACTTGTATATTGTTTCAGACTTAGAAAACCAGTTATGTATTATTTCGGCCTTAGAGTCGCGCGTTGTAGTATTATGGTTTTCATGCTGATTTTGAGTTTTCCTTTGAGTTTTGATCCTCGTCATTCGGCATTGTATATTATACTGCTTGCGTGATTGTGACCGTCGATTGACGAAGAGCTAGCTCCCGCTTGGGGATGCCTTTTATCGTGTATATATGTTATTCTTGTTGCACCCCGTTCGGGGCCAGTATTTACAAAGAAAACTCTGCCGAAATTTTCAGAAAAGACATGAGATTTTTTAAATGTACATTCGGCTTATGTTATTTAAAAACCTTGCCTTTAAACATGTTTTCTTACTTCTAAGAAATTAGTTTTCTTTATTACTCCTTAAAATGGCTGTTCCCGCCAAAAATTTCTGCGCAGAAGAGTCCAAGGTATCAAATGGCAGCGATACGCTTAAGGAAATGCGAACCAGTATCTTCTGGACTGTTTTTTGACAAACTCCCGAATGAGAAACAGATAAATTCTGATGGTATTGGAAGCATCTCGAAAAACTCTTCGATTTGATATATTATGAGCTTCATAATTCATCCGGGATCAAAAATTATGAGCAAATATGTTGTGCATTGTTCCCTAATTAAAATTCAGGAATTATCTCAATGAGGTATCACGTGCTCACACGTGACCAATGGTCACGTGTTGACACGTGATTGTTAAAACTGAAGCGTAAATAAACGGCTGAGGAAAGACCCAATTGGGGGTCACGTGCTCACATGTGACCAATGGTCACGTGTTGACACGTGACAATCAAAACAGAAATAAAATAACAAACGGCTGAAGGAAATACCTCAATGAGGTGTCACGTGCTCACACGTGACCAATGGTCACGTGTTGACATAACTGAAGCGTAAGTAAACACTGAGAAAAGGACTCAATTGGGGGTCACATGCTCACACGTGACCAAAGGTCACGTGGCAACACGTGACTGGCTATAAAAGCCTTGCTGTTCAACAGAATTAAATTCTGAAAAAGGATCATTTAAATCTTTCCAAATAGAATTAAAATTCTAAATTTCTCTAAATCTTTCCAAATGGAAAAAAATTATGGGGACCGCTAGATTAAAGATCCAAGGGTGATTAAATATCAGCAATTTATGGAAAAATCTTAGACAAGGAAAGATTTCCCCTAAAATCTCACCGGAAATAACAAACATAATATCTTTGGATTTAAAATCCAACGGTGAATAAAATTCACTAGATGATCTAAAGGATCATATTAATGATGAAAACAAATCAAATCTTTCAATGAGAGATTTGCTAAACAAATTGATTCTTTTTCTTCTCCTATAAATAGGAGCCAAGAAAAGAAGAGGATCTACCTTTTTGGAGAGAAGAACAGAGAGAGGAGAATTTAATTCTCAACAAAGAAAACCCTAGGTGAGAAAAGAAATGGAATCAAAACTTCAAAAAGAGAATTTAATTCTCAAAAGAGTTTAACTCTTCTATAAAGAAAAGAACTTAGTTCTTTCTCTGGTGGAAGATCTGCAAAGTGCACATCTCCCCATAAATTGAGAATTTAATTCTCATTAGGTTGAGATCCTGCCAAGCAGGTCTAAAATATAGAGGAGGAATTGAGTTTTGAGAATTTAATTATAGAAATTTAATTCCTTTGAGATAAAATTAGGGTTTAACCCTATATTATAGGAATTTAATTCCTTGAAAATGGACAGAACTAGGGTTTAACCCTAATTGAGAACTTAATTATCTCAAACTCACAGGATTTTAATTCCCTTAAAAAAGAAATTAGGGTTTCACCCTATGCCAGAATTTAATTCTTTACATATATGGGGAATTTAATTCCTACAGAAAAGAAATTAGGGTTTAACCCTATCTAAGAATATAATTCTTCAAAAGAAAAGTGGGAATTTAATTCCTTTAAAGTTATTGCTAGGGTTTAACCCTATGAAGGATTTGACTCTTCAAAAGATAAAGAGATCTTCAAATATGCTAAGAACCAGAGTCACGTGCTACCACGTGACCCGTGTAAAGATCCACAGAAAAGAACTTTGAGGCAATGCCTCACGTGCTCCCACGTGACTCCCAAAACGCAGAAAGAAAAAGCAAAGGAAATGAAGGCTTTGGACGCTCTCACGTGTTACCACGTGACCCCTAACAAATCCCTTTAATATCCAATGGATGGATGCCTATCACGTGCCCGCACGTGATGGCCAGAGAGTCAAAAAGTGTTTAACACTTATTTGCAGAACAAAGTAAAAGGAAATCTGACCCCATCTGCAGATGCCTCACAAGCTCACATGTGATGGCCTGAAAGTTAAGTGTTTAACACTTATTTGCAGCCTTAAGGGTAAAATAAAGGAGTTTCGGCCCAATCTCAGGCGCCTCACGTGACCCCACGTGACCACCCCATTTTTAGTGTTTAACACTATTTTTTAAAGCGCATCACGTGGGAACACGTGATCGTCAAATACCTTCTAGTGTTGATACTATTTCAAAACCAACCCAGCCCAAAATGGCTTAGTTTTTCCAGAGGCAGGATTCCCCTTTGACTGAACTTCAAATATACCCTTGTTTTCCAAACTTGATCATTTCACATGACATTCAAAGTAAACTGTTAGTTATATGTATGCCCTAGAGGCCATTACTGTACATTGGATGTATATTGTAGTGGATGCTGGGACATATATAGGGAGGACTTTCTTGCTCGACATGATAGTATGCTATCTGGTTACTCTTTACCTTAACGTGTACACTGATTGTCTCTCTGTTATATGTTGGTAAAGCCCTTAGGATGTGTGCTTGACTACCTGGACTATGATGCGGATCATACTAGTGGGGACATGGTAGTCCATAAGTACATCCTTCAAAGTCCCTAGTCGTGGGTATATCGAGACGGGGCATCGATATACCAGAGTAGACTAGCGTATACCTTCTCGACCCATACAGATGGGCGATGGATGATCCCATATCCATTGGTGTTTGACATCAGAGATGATATACGGGTGCTCAGTGGAGACTGGGTACACTGGACGGACTCGCCGAGAACTCCCAGATGGTATTATACCTTACGTCAGATGGCAGTTCTTTGGTGACACTGGTACAGAGTAGTCTGTTGACCCGAGATCGTCATAGAGTCTTGTGTGGTTCCCACTGTGCTTTGATTTCCATCTTACCACGTCCAAGAGGGCATGCAAAACGGTGGTTTTTGGGTACAGTCCCGAGTCACATGGAGGCAATGAGCGATAGGAGGGGATTCGTCTCTCCCGGTATAGGGGGTTGATGTTGCGCTGTGTTCGATTGGCTATAACAGGAAATCCCTGGCCAGGGTTGCTGAGATTTGCTGGTAAGTGTTACCAGTAGTTTCTCGAATTGTTATAGACCTCATATCGACACGACTTATCGAGCTATTGGGGTCTGACGTTTACCACCCCTAGGCAAGATATGCGACATATCAGACGATCAGACCGGACTGTACGGTAGTGTTACCGGTTGGATTCACAGGAGTGTGAGCGGGCTTGCTCGTCGATCTTCTGATCGCTCAATACCCGGGTGGCCGTTACGTTTAGCAGACCGCTTGCGGCTTGTGGGTGCTTGATATGATCATCACCTGCTGCCGGCGTATTGACGAGTCTTTAGAGTCCTACACAGAGGTTTCCTGGCTCAAGCGAAACGAAATAGGAGCGCATATGAGATATGTGCGGGACCGAGAATAATGCTTGTATGTGATACCGTATTCTATTCTCGCGATGAATGTATCGAATGGTTGTATGCGATATAACATAGTTATCGAATCGAGGAATGATTCGATAAGCCGATACATTGTATATTAGTCGGTTATATGCGATATGACCGGATCGTTAAATCAAGTGTTGATTTAATGATTTAATGCATAATTATATATTTGATATATTACTTTGCATTAACTAGTATTGGTTCACTTTAAATGGATTTTCTCACTTGGATTGTGCACATTGTATATGTGATATACTTTTGTACACATGCTTGTATCATGTTTGATGGTGCATGTAAAATTGGTTAAGTATAAAGAATTAAACCTTGGTTAATGAAATGGTTAGGGTTTATTATTTGCTTATTCATTTTATTCATTTATTTATTCTTTTGGAAAAAGAAAAGGAAATGATAAAATGGTGGCATTCTTTGTTCTTTCATGAAGCTTCATGAATACTTTGACTTTGTGACCACTTTGTCTCATCCTTAACCCTAACCATTCCACTTAACCCTAATTAATTCTCTACACCTAACCATGGTTCTATTATGATAAGAATTCATTATTCTTTTCATTTTAGAATTAACTTAGGATATTCATTATCTTCTTCTTCTTCTTCATCTTCAAAGAAGAAAGCTTGCTTCATCAATGGTGATTGATGAAAAAGAGTGAGAAATCCAATTCTAAAGTCTACCCACTTCCTATTTCTTCATCCTCTACCTCTTGCCAGGTAGTAGAGTGTGTTTTCTTCAAAAGTTTCATGACTTGGTGAAGTTGGAGCTTGATCTTGTGATACCTCGACGTAGATCATCTTCGGCACGAAGCCGACGACCTTGCCCGCCCATTTCTCCGATGAAGCCGACGCCAGAGCCCAGATTTTGATATGGACAGCGAGGAGACTTCATTGCGGAGCTATGGAGGTGGAGGACCGGATCTACAAAGGTTGTATTTCCGTATTCTTGTAGTTAAGTGTTAACTAGTTTGCTTTGTCGCCTAAAATTCTAGCCAACGATCTTGTTAGGGTTTCTCGGCACCGTTGAAATTTGAAATTGGCATGGTTGATGCCTTGTGAGACCTCATTAGTGTGCCTAGGAACCCTACAGTGGTATCAGAGCCTAGCTAGAGCCTTAGGCGAAGTCCAGACGGAATTAGAACTCCGATCGAATCAAAACCCAAACCCTAATATTGCTCTCTGTACTTTTTCCAAAAAATGGGTTTTTTCAATATTAAAAATATGCAGAAAAATCAGCAGGTGATTTTAAGAGTTTCTGTGAAATTCGTGTTCCTAAATCCATTAAACTGCAGCGGTTCCGCGGCACGAGCATGGCTCGTGCGGCGATTCCGCGGCCGTACGGCCACCTTATTTAATATATTTTACACAGTAACTCCTAATTGGTAATGCTGGATTTTCTGGGAATTTTTAATTTTTATTCAAGAGTTGAATTTTCAGGGGTTGTTTTGAGGATTCGGTGTTTCGATCGGAGTATCAAATTTTGTCTATGTGGCTTTCCGGATAATTTTAGAATATGTTAAAAAGTTCGACCGGATATAAATACCCACTTTTTCCCCTGCCGGAAAATTTCCAAGTGTTGGATTTTTCCGTAGTTTAACGACGTTCTAAGTAGTGCAAGTAACTCGATGGACCCTCTAGAAGACAACAAACCTTAACTCGATTATGTGACCGTCTTGAACTGCCCTTTGAACCTTCGGATTTGGGGCAGTACGGCGTGCCACATGTGAGGCGTTGGCTTGACCCTTCTACGGCTGGACCGTTGGTACTGAGGCACGAAGTGAATGTCTTTGAACTTATTTCATGAGTTGAGCTGTTTCGGGAAAACTTGGGTGTTCGACTGTTCGATCGGAAAGTTTAACATTTTCTGTTTATCTGGAATGTGATACAACAATTGGAATTCATAAGAAGTTATGAGATAACTGAATGAATGTTATAAACATAGCAGTTTAGTCTCACTTGATCGGTTGCCACGGAATTTTGATGCGATCAAAAGTCCGTCGCAATCACGTAGCGTACGCGGATACTCGCCGGGTAAACTTAATAGACAGCTACATCCCTTAGCCCCGACCAAGTGACTGTAGGAGAACCCCGTCGCCGAAAGCATCCATTTGGGTGCTCGCGGCAGCGGTGTTCCGCCTTGGTGCACTTCGTCGACGGCATCGGGGGTGCGGCCGTCTACTGAAGTTTGCGACGAGCATTCGATCAGGATGTCGGGAATCTTGTTGAATTGCCCGACTTGATATTGAAAAGAGTTTTCGATAAAGAGACTAAAATGCGGGGTTTATAATTGTTAGGCATGCGATGTCTAAGGTATTCATTTGATTAGGCATGTGATGTCTAAAGAGGTTGCGGATTCCAACTGTTGTAGTTTTACACTTTCTTTTCTGTGACCGTAAGTGTAATATGTCATATCGCCGATTTCGTTGCTATATGTCAACGACAATTGGGATGGACATATTTACTTACGTTGATGACATATGATGTTATGTGTTGCTGGATATGTTATATTGGATCGTCGTGTTTGAATAGCCGGGGGTTTTTTTATGTGAGATGAGTGTTTTTCATTTTCATTCATGTAAAAACTTGTATGTAATATTCTTTTATTGGGACACTTCCACGTAGCGGAAGTTGTCACCGTTGATGTATATTATTTACTTTTCCGCACTAGGATAGACCCAAGGAGGGGAGCACAAGTAACCGGGTTCTTGAGTCCAGTGGGAGACCAACTCGAGGAGTCGAGTCCGGGTCTCCTAACTCCAGAATTGGTAGGGTTGCTTGCCGCTCTCGTAGGGGTCTAGGGGTGTGGGTTTGGCTATTCATCGCGACCGTGGAATCCGTGTTTTATACTGGCTCGTATTGAAAACACGGACGTCCTAGTATATCCAATATTTCATATGATTCTTCTGCTGCGATATCTGTGATGTGATCATGTGATGCTCTGTGATAGATACTATATATAGTATATATGATATATTATATAGACGTTACTTATGTTTTACACCCGCGCTAGCCCTGCCCCGCTCTGCCGTTAGTTACCTAACCTAACGGTGCACGAGGGGACATCGAGGCGAATGCGGATGGCATAAGTGTACGTCGTATTTATCTGTGATGTTTAGGTACTTAAATGATGGGACTTCATTAATATGATTAATGAAATAAAAGAAACCTAAAGATGTTGTAGAATCGAATTTCAAAAATAAAACAGGTAGCTACAGTTCTTGCTTTGCACAGCGGTATATATGATATATCCTGCACCTTATTCGATGAGGAAAGGACCGAGATCCCTTCACAGGGAGTGACTCCTTTAGCAATAACTGGCAGATGCTACACACTCGGTCTGTCTTTTGATTGCTTTTAAGAGTTTGTGCTTTGCATAGCGATATATATGATATATCCTGCACCTCATTCGACGAGGAAAGGACCGACGATCCCTTCACCGGGAGTGACTCCTTTAGCAAAACTTGAAAAGCCTCAAAAACACTCCATTTTAAAATCATTTGATTCTACAACGATATCAAGTTCATTACGCAATAGGTTTTTAGAAAAACCTGTCGTAGCCCTCCGTCATTTCAGATAAGTTGTATATAGTATTCGTGCTGCATTTGTTGGCTTTCGTCAAGGTGCAGTGTGCGGTAGCTATATGCTGCTTATCTGCTGCATACGATGCGATTGGATTAGGGTAGTCATGCGGCTTTGTTGGCTTTCGTCAAGGGTCGTGCGGGTGGGTTTAATTCAATCAAGAAATGTACGGGTTGAACTTGACTAGCGGGCTATGGTTTGTTGGCTTTCGTCAAGGTCATAGCACGTTAGGGGCAAAATATTATCGGGAATTTCAAGTGTTGAAATTTGCAATGAGATTGCATACCTTCTATGAGATAGTTGGATCCCGATACCCGCTGCGAGTAATTGTTACTCCTGGGAGAGTTTTACACATTACAATTAGCCGATCAAGTAGGTGTCTAGAAAGGTGTTAACGAGGTTACGCCTCTGGGAAAACGAGGTTTACTGTAATTAGGTTCGTGCGAAAGCACGGGGGACCTCCCTCAAAGTACCGACACTGGCCTGGCTGAAAGATTGGCGAACTTGTAGCGTGTAATTAATCCCGGCTAGTCTTTCCTTTTAGGGTTTGAAGGAAGATTTGATAAAAAGCAGTGGGAGCCATCTTGATTAGATAAAATAAAAACCAATCTATTCTTGCAAGAGCGCACGCTGAGTGTTTTCTTCTCTCTCTCTCCAGGTAGCGACCATATCACGTCTTAATCAAGATAATAATATGGATATTTGACCGAACCCGCTTGTTATACTGAGCTGGGGAACGTTGGTCCCGCTCCAACTTATAATTGTTATAAGACAGAGCAGGAAATTGGGGAATACCAGATTTCCCGTGCCGCCCAAACGAAGAGAGTGCATGCTGATGCATCATCTTCGGGTGTGTTCGTTACAAAGAAATGTTTCTCTGTATCCTCTACGTCCTGGGTATGTGATACCAGATCAGGATCCCAG
Organism: Agapanthus africanus; assembly: GCA_030015575.1. Lineage (NCBI taxonomy): Eukaryota > Viridiplantae > Streptophyta > Magnoliopsida > Asparagales > Amaryllidaceae > Agapanthus > Agapanthus africanus. Next base: position 722,495,005 of record CM057337.1, read on the forward strand.
ATATGTAACCTGTTACATAGGGCTAAAGAAAGGTAGAAAAACTGAGATCGGATGATAAGTTTCATGAGGCAGAAAACGGGGCAAGTGTTGCAGCCAAGTCTGTTGGTCACTGTCACCCTGTATGACCAGTATATTGATTCTGAACGAATGTTATTAGATACCGAACCTGATATACAAAATAATATCAGTCTCTTTACTAGTAAAGAAAGGATATAATTTTGTATTGATGGATAATGTTTTGAACATTTCCTATATCAAAAGTTGATCGGTTCAGGCACGTTATCTAAAAGCATTGATGTTCTAAATCAAACTACAGTTCTTAGTATACGGGACACACACAAGAGGAAGAGTTCAGAAATGAACAAATCCTTCTTGAGGCATTGTAGACTAGGTCATATCAATGCGACCCGACTAGCTGAAGTTACTTGTAGATGCATATTTAAATCAGTTTGAATTTACATCTTGTGAAACTTGCCAGTCATGTCACAGAGATAAGATGACCATAGCTCCGTTTACTGGAAACAGAGAAAGAGTTAGTGAACTCTTGGGATGATACATGTTGATGTATGTAAAGTCCCCTGTCTACACATGCCAAGACCGGTTCCTTGTACTTCATTACATTCTCTGATAATCTCTTTAGATTCAGACATATATTCTTGTTGAAACACAAGTCCGAACCTTTTGAGATATTCACAGAATATAAGTTAGAAGTAGAGAACCAATACGGGTATAAGTATTATGTCCTTTGATGAGATCAAGGAGGAGAATACTTGAGCACGAAATTCTTGGACTATTCTAAAGGAGAATGAGATTCTCTCTCAGCATTACTCCTCCGTATACACCATAGCACCATGGTATATCGGGGCGGAGTGAAAACACCCTATGTGATAAGGTGTGCTCTATGATGAGTACTACTGAGTTACCTGTTTTCTTTTGGGAGTGATGCACTTGAGAAGCTGCATACCTATTGAATAGGGTTTGAATCAGATCACAGCCTACCACTCCATATGAGATATGGAAAGGGAAGAGCCCATTTCTTAAGTTAGTTAAGATTTGGGGTTGTCCGGCCTATGTCTAAAAGCAAAATCTGGGCAAGCTCGAGGCAAAGTCTGTAATGTAGAACTGGAAAGGTTCCAGCTATACAAACTACAGCAGATGATTTGGTAGAACCAAAGGATTCAGTAGATTCCAATGAACCTCAGCCTCTCCGCCGATCTAGTAGGGTTCGTCACCCCCCTGAGAGATACTTCGGTTTCTCTATGACAGTGGGAGCGAGGATTGCATCATGAGATGATGACCTAACTAGTTTCGAACTGGCCATCAGGAGTGGGACTCTGTAAGAATGGCTGGATACTTAGCGATCTGAGATGGAATCCATGTACACCAACAAAGTATGGACTTTGGTTGCTATATCTGAAGGGTTGAATCCCCATCAGGAGCAAGTATATCTTGAGAAGATTACTTGGTATAGATGGAAAAGTTGAGACTTTCAAAGCTAGATTTGTTAAAGCGTTTTCGTCATCGACCAGGCGTGGATAATGATGAAACCTTTTCCAGTGCCTATGCTTAAGTCCATCCAAATACTACTTGCCACGGCTACATACCATGACTACGATATCTGGTGGTTGGGTGTCATGACAGCTTTTCTAAATGATGTTTTAGAAGAGAGCGTCTATAAGTACACAGCCAGAGGGCTTCGTAGACAGTGGGAGCAGCGGAAACGTGTACAAGATGCTTTATAAGATAAAGCAGGCATCGCGGAGCTGGAACATCTGTTTTGATGGATTAGTCAAACAAGTTGACATCATCAAAATGGTAGATGAACCTTGTATAAACAAAAAGGTAGTAGGGAGTATGGTAACAATCCTCGTAGAGTACGTGGACGACATACTCTCGATAGGGAAAGAGTTTCCTATGCTACGCTCGATCAATCTCCGCTTATCACAATGATTCTCCACATAGGATCAAAGTGATACCTCCTAAATCCTGGGTTTTTGGATCTATGAGATAGATCTAAATGGATGTTAGGATTCTCACTAGTTGTAGTGAGACGGTATCAACCGATCCTGGGGAGAATCACTGGAAGGGTTCCAGGGTGATAAAAACGACTGAATGTCAGTCGCAGGCATTGTCTTTACCCTCAGTGAAGGGACGGTATGTTGGAAGAGTTCCAAGCAAGATACCGTGACATACTAGACGATAAAGGCAGGATACATCGCTACTTAAAATGCTACCAAAGAGGCTGTTTGGGTGTATATTGGTTCATGAGATGAACTATGTTCCTCCCATTGTGTGACAATGGAGTTGTGGCTTATGCCAAGGAACGCAGGTCCCATCAGTGATCCAGACATATTCTAAGGCAGTATCACTTGATCATGGAGATGGTTGATCTCCAAGGAGATCGAGGTTAGGAGAGTAGACTCAGAGGATAACACGGCGGATCCACTCACGAAGGCCTTTTCCCAGAGAGAGACTTTTTATGGGATGGTTGAGTATGAGATACTACAACCACTGCTATCAGATGGCCCTAGTGCAAGTGGGAGATTGTTAGTTATATGTATGCCCTAGAGGCCATTACTATACATTGGATGTATATTGTAGTGGATGCTGGGACATATATAGGGAGGACTTTCTTGCTCGACATGATAGTATGCTATCTGGTTACTCTTTACCTTAACGTGTACACTGATTGTCTCTCTGTTACATGTTGGTAAAGCCCTTAGGATGTGTGCTTGACTACCTGGACTATGATGCGGATCATACTAGTGGGGACATGGTAGTCCATAAGTACATCCTTCAAAGTCTCTAGTCGTGGGTATATCGAGACGGGGCATCGATATACCAGAGTAGACTAGCATATACCTTCTCGACCCATACAGATGGGCGATGGATGATCCCATATCCATTGGTGTTTGACATCAGAGATGATATACGGGTGCTCAGTGGAGACTGGGTACACTGGACGGACTCGCCGAGAACTCCCAGATGGTATTATACCTTACGTCAGATGGCAGTTCTCTGGTGACACTGGTACAGAGTAGTCTGTTGACCCGAGATCGTCATAGAGTCTTGTGTGGTTCCCACTGTGCTTTGATTTCCATCTTACCACGTCCAAGAGGGCGTGCAAAACGGTGGTTTTTGGGTACAGTCCCGAGTCACATGGAGGCAATGAGCGATAGGAGGGGATTCGTCTCTCCCGGTATAGGGGGTTGATGTTGCGCTGTGTTCGATTGGCTATAACAGGAAATCCCTGGCCAGGGTTGCTGAGATTTGCTGGTAAGTGTTACCAGTAGTTTCTCGAATTGTTATAGACCTCATATCGACACGACTTATCGAGCTATTGGGGTCTGACGTTTACCACCCCTAGGCAAGATATGCGACATATCAGACGATCAGACCGGACTGTACGGTAGTGTTACTGGTTGGATTCACAGGAGTGTGAGCGGGCTTGCTCGTCGATCTTCTGATCGCTCAATACCCGGGTGGCCGTTACGTTTAGCAGACCGCTTGCGGCTTGTGGGTGCTTGATATGATCATCACCTGCTGCCGGCGTATTGACGAGTCTTTAGAGTCCTACACAGAGGTTTCCTGGCTCAAGCGAAACGAAATAGGAGCGCATATGAGATATGTACGGGACCGAGAATAATGCGTGTATGTGATACCATATTCTATTCTCGCGATGAATGTATCGAATGGTTGTATGCGATATAACCTAGTTATCGAATCGAGGAATGATTCGATAAGCCGATACATTGTATATTAGTCGGTTATATGCGATATGACCGGATCGTTAAATCAAGTGTTGATTTAATGATTTAATGCATAATTATATATTTGATATATTACTTTGCATTAACTAGTATTGGTTCACTTTAAATGGATTTTCTCACTTGGATTGTGCACATTGTATATGTGATATACTTTTGTACACATGCTTGTATCATGTTTGATGGTGCATGTAAAATTGGTTAAGTATAAAGAATTAAACCTTGGTTAATGAAATGGTTAGGGTTTATTATTTGCTTATTCATTTTATTCATTTATTTATTCTTTTGGAAAAAGAAAAGGAAATGATAAAATGGTGGCATTCTTTGTTCTTTCATGAAGCTTCATGAATACTTTGACTTTGTGACCACTTTGTCTCATCCTTAACCCTAACCATTCCACTTAACCCTAATTAATTCTCTACACCTAACCATGGTTCTATTATGATAAGAATTCATTATTCTTTTCATTTTAGAATTAACTTAGGATATTCATTATCTTCTTCTTCTTCTTCATATTCAAAGAAGAAAGCTTGCTTCATCAATGGTGATTGATGAAAAAGAGTGAGAAATCCAATTCTAAAGTCTACCCACTTCCTATTTCTTCATCCTCTACCTCTTGCCAAGTAGTAGAGTGTGTTTTCTTCACAAGTTTCATGACTTGGTGAAGTTGGAGCTTGATCTTGTGATACCTCGACGTAGATCATCTTCGGCACGAAGCCGACGACCTTGCCCGCCCATTTCTCCGTTGAAGCCGACGCCAGAGCCCGGATTTTGATATGGACAGCGAGGAGACTTCATTGCGGAGCTATGGAGGTGGAGGACCGGATCTACAAAGGTTGTATTTCCGTATTCTTGTAGTTAAGTGTTAACTAGTTTGCTTTGTCGCCTAAAATTCTAGCCAACGATCTTGTTAGGGTTTCTCGGCACCGTTGAAATTTGAAATTGGCATGGTTGATGCCTTGTGAGACCTCATTAGTGTGCCTAGGAACCCTACATAAACTCTAGAGCCATGATGAATGGTCAGTGCCAAATAAAAGCCAAAATGTTGCCAGAGCCCCCAAACCTCTGTTTAGCACTGCTGCATGATGCGGGGCTGAACCCAGACAAATGTCTAATGGCCCAAAGGGCCAATATTTCAAACATAATTAGACTTAGCCCAAACTGGCCATAAGTCCTCAAATCATCTTGAACTGAGCACATCTGCTCTTTCAACCAACTTTGGTTCAAGGGTACATCTCTGAACTCCTCTAATATTTGTCGTTGTAATCCTTCAACGTCGTCAGAGAGGTGACGGGTCCCGACAACCACACATTGCTACAGACTAATGCGTCCTTACACCTACGGACTAATGCGTCCTTAAACTCTTGGACCACTATATCCTTAAACTAGTATTGGACCACTATGTCCTTAAACTGGTATTGGACCACCATGTCCCTAAACTGGCAATGGACCACTATGTCCCTAAACTGGAACAATAGAGCCTAAATGCTCTTTTGTCGGATCTAAACGATCCCGTTAAGTTGATCTTAGTCTCAAATCAGACTAATGTATCCTTAACAAACGTTTAAGTTGATCTTAGCCTCAAATATGGCTAACGTATCCTTAAACCAAAACCTTCAAACAGACTTTATTCCCAAATTGGACTATAGATCTCCCAACCAACTTTGGCTCAAGGGTACATCTCTGAACTCCTCTGACATCTGCCATTGTAATCCTTCAACGTCGTCAGAGAGGTGATGGGTCCCGACGGCCATACATTCAATGGACCACTATGTCCCTAAACTGGAACAATAGAGCCCAAATGCTCTTTTGTCGGATCTAAACGATCCCGTTAAGTCGATCTTAGTCTCAAATTGGACTAACGTATCCTTAACAAACGTTTAAGTTGATCTTAGCCTCAAATATGGCCAACGTATCCTTAAACCAAAACCCCAAACCCAAATCTAAGAAAATACGGATTTGGACTAATCCACATCCTACGGGCGACGACATAAATCAGTCTCCGTATACAATCCACGGGCAACCACAAACAAAACAAACACCCACGATACGAAGTGATCATCTGGAGAAGGAGAAAGTTGTTACCGCAATGCGGTAGCGTAATTAACTGCAGGGGCTTGCGCCTGCAGGGAAGAGCGTCCCCACAATCAAAAAACCCCTCAAGCGAGGAGGAATCTGACGAAGTCTGCTATATCGGACGCATCCGTTTAAACCTTCGGTACATGGTGCCATAAATCAACTTGGCATCTTCGGAGAGGTAGACGGATAGCACCAATTAGTATCTGCCCCGAATCTCAGGCAAGACGTCTCATGTCTTGGCCGTCTTTCGGAGGGGAACAGATTCTGGCACGCCCGGTGGGACCTCTTCCTCTTTCCACTCCACACTTCGTGTGTCGTGTTCGTGAACGAATCGCGGTTTGCTGTAGTTGCCTATGGATTCGAGGTACTAAGATTTGGTGTCTTGCTCCGTGCAGAAAACAGAAGATCAATGGCTTCAAACTGCACTACCTGCAACTGCAACTCTCGCTCCGTCCTTACTGGAGGAGTAACTTATGGGCCCCAAGCGGCCTCCATCTTCGCTATGCCGGTGGAACAGGTGACTCAGGCCACCACTGGGCTATTCTTTAGGACCATGATCCCACCAAGGAGCTTCAATGCCCCATTACCATCGCAAGAAGCTCCGAAGAAGTCGGTTCTCGATCGGCTTACAACTATCGTGACCCCTCTCAACGGGTCGCCCAAGCCCAATGCCTCAGCTTTCAGCAAACTAGGCCAAAACTCATGTGGGCCCATGAAGAAGCATGCAATACCAGAAAAGGTTATTCCGAAGAGGATAGACATCCCTGCTCCTGAAGTCGTCAAGGCGGCTTCTCCTGCCAAAGGGTCGGTCTTCACAAGACTGACTATTCCGGCTCGCGTTCCTACTCGATGGTTTGTTTTTGACAGATTGAACATCGCCCCTCAAAAGTATCAGCCTTCAAGAGGCTGGCACAAGCGGCGCCTCATCTAGACAGGGGGCAAGACGAGACTATCCCTATCGCCAAGCCAGCCCCAACAGCTCGTCACGCTCGACGTCGCCACTGGCGCCGAGTAAGGAAGGCCGGGGGCAACTCCCCCTCTGGGTTAACTCTACCGGCTCCAATGGTGGAAGTCAATGCTGCTGTTCCGACTGGGAACAGCTTTGAACCGTTAAGGAGGGTACGCAAGAACTCCCTAATTGCCATGCTGAAAAGATCTCCTCCACCTGCGGAGAGTGCTGCGGGAACAAAGCCGGAACAGCCCCCTCAACGGCTGTCCTCCAAGATTTAGAGGGTCTGGCGACGGGTCCAGGACTCAGTAATCGACCAAGATCACTCTCACCGGCAAAAGAAGGTGAAAGTCCAGGAAGGAAAGAACTGTCCTGTCAAATCACAAAGGACGACAACCACTTGGGTGCCTGCTGCAACGACTCCCTCAACTTCGATGGCCCACAAGAGAAGAAGGCTGGAGAAAGTCTCCACGCCTGCGGAAAATGTCAAAGGCAATGAGCCTAAACGCCCTGAGTCCGGGGGCATGGTGGTACATACCGTCTACATGGCGTCCGGGAAATAGGATAGCCGCATATCCACAGGTCATCGACCGCTTACGCGATCAGTGACTAAGGCTCAAGAGCAGCAGCAGAAGCTCCAAGAAATGATGAATGCGATGGCCGCACTCACCGGGTCAAAAGAAAGCCCCGAAGCATCCTCGGATCAACACCAGGAACACGAAACTGACACTGAATTCCTTCGCAGGATACTGGAAAAGAAGGATAAAGAGGCTGCGGAGCAAGCAGCCAATATAAAACGAATGGCCTTTCTGTTCCAGGACATGGTAGGTATGATGATCCAACAAGATCCTCCTGCTGAAGATCCTCCGATCGTCCTTGAAGATGACAGAGGAGAAACGTCGAATCCTCCACCGGCTCTGTCAACAGCCAAGGAGGAGACAATTTCCAAAGCTGCTCTAGAGGAATATATAGCTCAACAAATACGAGCTCATCAAGCAAGTGAAGCGGCTGAGCAAATTGTTAGAACCGGACGGCCCTATCCGAGCTGGTATGACCAAATCAGTTACCCGCCGGGATATACGATACCTAAGTTCCATGTATATAAAGGGACGGGGAATCCACATCAGCATGTCGCTCAATTCAGAGCCTTATGCGGCAACACGGGAGGCGACGACAAACTGTTGCTTCGCCAATTCGTCGGCAGCTTAACAGAAACAGCCTTTGAATGGTATTCGGAGCTACCTAACGACTCTGTTAAAACATTTGCGGAGATGGAGCTGCTGTTTACACAAAGATTCGCGAGCGCTAGTGAACGCACCCCGATAACAGCACTGATTAATACCAGGGTAAGGCCAGGCGAAACATGGGTTCAATACGTAATACGATGGCGAAACTTATGGTCGAAGTGCGAACAACGCATCGAAGAAGCACCTGCGGTAGGCATGTTCGTGGGCACTCTTGATCCACAAGCGACCATCTCGCAATTCATGATGTTCTTCAAGCCAACTACTTTCCAGGCCTTGATTGACAAGTTGGCCCAAATGGATCAGATGGATCATAGATCATCTCCTTCAAAGACGGACCCTTGGAATGAAAAGGAGAAAGGGAAAGCAACTTTCGTCGCTAATACTCAACAACAGTCGAGCAACTTAAAACCGGTTGTCCGTCAAAACAATATGCGTTCACGCCCATCCCTCGAGGAGAGACTGGGACGTCCTTACTCGTTTCCTCGGGATAAAACGAGAAGACTGTTCGAGCTAGCAGTGCGCAACAGACTCATCAATCTGCCGAGTCCGAAACGTCCGTTGCAACCAGGCGATATCAACGATCCCAATTATTGCCCTTACCACCAAACGGTAAGTCACCCGATCGAGGATTGCTTCGTCTTTAAGGGATGGATCGAGGATCGGTACCTACAAGGAAAGTTCGCGCTGTCTAAAAATGGAAAGTAAACCCACCACAGCCGCACACTCCAAAGAAGACGGACGCACCGGGGGCAACTTGTCACGTGATCTCCCACTCATTTACAGACGATGAAAAAACTCCTTGCACTGAGAAACTGAGGGCAGAGCCTGAGCCGGAATTCGTGTGGCCGTCAGACGAAATGATCGACGCTTTTCTAGATGAGATTCGTCTAAAAAGTAAAGCTGATCGGGAGCGCGAGATGGCCATATTTGGAAAGGCCAAACGCCGGCGACTGGACAAAAGGGTCGAAACACTCCCACCATATCAAAGTACATCCGCCGCAAATGAAAGCAGGATCAAGACAAGGAAACGATTCGCCAAAGCCATATCAATGGGGATGAGGCCGCCCTCTTTCAGAGAAAATTCTCCTGGTGGTATACATCCTGATGAAGCGGACGTGCATCCTAACTTCTGCTTATATCATCAGAAGATCGCACATCCTACTGAGAAATGCAACTCCTTTAAGCGTTGGTGGAAAGGGTATGTCGCTCACAGGCAACACTTCAACAGGACAAAACGTGAAGCTCGTAAACAGCAGAAAAATGCGACAGATGAGCGTAAAAGAATTGCCGGCAATTGTCATAGGGTTGATCCCGAGGGACCGCGAGTTCTCACATTCGGGAGCAATTCCGACGAAAAAGTAGCCCTCGGCCCTCTTTTCAAGGAGTCCATCTCTAAAACGAAAGAATTGAGGAGTTGCAAGAGCATTCAGCCTTGCAATTGCACGCTACCCGGAAAGAATCTCGGACCACTACGTCCTAAAACTGGATATGAACCGAAACGTCCTGAAACTAACGGCGGACCGCAATGTCCTAAAACTTGCAAATGACCGAAACGTCGTTAAAACTACTCCCAACCCGCAGCATCTTCAGGTTGACGTGGTAAAAAAAAACGGTACGTCCACAAGCAAAATGGGTATGGATGAAAACCCAAAAGGGCTCCGTGAGTAAAAACAGCAGGGCTACCGGCGAGTGTTCGTGAAAACCCGAAAGGGTGCGACCTCGTTAAAAAAAAGAATAAAAAAAATAAAAAATAAAAAGAACGGTATGTCCATAAGCAAAGTGGGCACGGATGAAAACCCGAAAGGGCTCCGTGAGTAAAAACAGCAGGGCTACCAGCGAGTGTTTGTGAAAACCTGAAAGGGCGCAATCTCGTTAAAAGACACTTATAGGGTCCTCTCGACCTTGTAAAGAGAAACCACCCGCGTGAGATCCTTACGACTCACAAGGGAGCAACACACTTAGGGATCCTCACGATTCCTAAGGAGAAATTACACTTGCGAGATCCTCACGACTCGTAAGGAGAACTCTCTTATGGGATCCTCACGGCTCATAAGATTTGAAAGTCTTAACTTACAGAGACCTGAACCTGTTCTTAAGCAACCCCCACAACCTTCGATATGGCCCTATAAGCGGCTCAATACTGGCCCTTGTATACAATCCACGGGCGCGAATAAACATTTCCCTAACAAAGTCCCACCCATGATTGGGGATATGTCCATATGGTGAACAACCCTTGTAAGTCCTCTCGACTTATAAGGAGAAAACCCTTTTGTAAGATCCTTACGACTTACAGGGGAACATACACTTAGGAATCCTCACGATCCCTAAGGAGAAAACACACCTACGAGATCCTCACGACTTGTAAGGAGAAATACTTTTGTGAGACCCTTACGGCTCATGAAGTCAAAAGCCTTAGTCGACAGAATCCTAACCCTGTTTACTAAGCTACCTTTGTTCAACATCGACAAAGGCAAATGATGATTCGCTCCTGGCAATATCCCAGTTGTAACGATGCTGATGTCTAAACCGGTATCAAATTCCAAGTCCTTTCATGGCAAATGATGATCCGCTCCTGGCAATATTCCAGTTGTAGCGATGCTGATGCTGAGATCGGCACCAGATTCCAAGTTCCACACTCGTGATAAAAAAAATCAGCGAGCTAAAAATAAAATAAATAGCCGAAATGATTGGGCAACTCGCAATAAAAAGCAGTGAGTAAAAATAAAACAAATAGCTGAAATGATTGGGCACCGCGAAAAATAGCCGAAATGATTGAGCAATCGCGACTTTCGCAATATAAAAGTTGAAATGATAGAGCATCGCGGAAAGAATGAAAGAAATGATAAAAGAATGAAACTTTTTGCCCTACAGGCGATTCACATCAATCCCTGTATACAATCCAGGGGCACAAACAAAGAGAGAACCATACCTTCCCACCAGGCTCCATCAGGAAGCGAAACCAAATCTCGACGGTTCATAGACAACCTAGAGACAATCTCGACATTCGTCGCAATATTGCAGTCACAGTGTCAACAAACAAAGTGAAGGAAGATCCCTAGGTTCAGGGCCTCGACGTCAATATCGACAACTTAGAGATCACCAACGGCGTTTCTCCTCATTTCAACCAGATGAAGACGTGACGTCAACAATCGACCTCAGAGTCGCAACGAAACGGAACCATGGCAAACTCCCTAGTTCCAAATCTTAATGGCCACATGTACAGCCTGGAGACCAACAACGGTATGCCTCCTCATTCCAGCAGGACATAGATGCTACATCATCAAACGGAACCACTGCATAGTCCCTAGTTCCAAATTTTAACGGCAATATCTACAGCCTAAGAATCAGCAACGGCGTTCCTTTGCAATCCAGCAGGATGCAGATGCAACGTCAACGAAAGACCCCATGGTCGAAATAAAACGGAGCGACAGCAAAATCCCAGCTTCACCTCAGCATTCGTCTTGTTACAGCAGACGAGATGTCAACAACGGCGTTCCTTCGCAAGTCCAGCAGGATGTAGATGCAACGTCAACGAAAGACCCCATGGTTGAAACAAAGCGAAGCGACGGCAAAATCTCAGCTTCACCTCAGCATTCGTCTCGTTACAGCAGACGCAATGTCAACAACGGCGTTCCTTCGCAAGTCCAGCAGGATGTAGATGCAACGTCAACGAAAGACCCCATGGTCGAAACAAAGCGAAGCGACGGCAAAATCTCAGCTTCACCTCAGCATTCGTCTCGTTACAGCAGACGCAATGTCAACAACGGCGTTCCTTCGCAAGTCCAGCAGGATGTAGATGCAACGTCAACGAAAGACCCCATGGTCGAAACAAAGCGAAGCGACGGCAAAATCTCAGCTTCACCTCAGCATTCGTCTCGTTACAGCAGACGCAATGTCAACAACGGTGTTCCTTCGCAAGTCCAGCAGGATGTAGATGCAACGTCAACGAAAGACCCCATGGTCGAAACAAAGCGAAGCGACGGCAAAATCCCAGCTTCACCTCAGCATTCGTCTCGTTACAGCAGACGAGATGTCAACAACGGCGTTCCTTCGCAGTCCAGCAGGATGTAGATGCAACGTCAACGAAAGACCCCATGGTTAGCTAAGTGGAGTGACGAAAAAATCCCGGCTCCACCCCAGCGTTCGTCTAGATACATCAGACGCAACGCCAAAAGCAAATGAAGCAAAAGGCCAAATTCCTAGCTTCAGGGTCTTGACGGCAAGTCATATAAAGCCTGAAAGACAATCGGAGATCATCTCGCACCAGCGTGGAGTGGTCACCACCTCGACGATCGTCTCGATACAGCAGATGAAATGTCACCCCAGCATTATTCCTCCAACAGGATTCGGACGCGCCAAAGCAAATGAAGCAAAAGGCCAAATTCCTAGCTTCAGGGTCTTGACGGCAAGTCATATAAAGCCTGAAAGACAATCGGAGATCATCTCGCACCAGCGCGGAGTGGTCACCACCTCGACAATCGTCTCGATACAGCAGACGAGATGTCACCCCAGCGTTCGTCTAGATACATCAGACGCAACGCCAAAAGCAAATGAAGCAAAAGGCCAAATTTCTAGCTTCAGGGTCTGACGGCAAGTCATATAAAGCCTGAAAGACAATCGGAGATCATCTCGCACCAGCGCGGAGTGGTCACCACCTCGACGATCGTCTCGATACAGCAGATGAAATATCACTCCAGCGTTATTCCTCCAACAGGATTCGGACGCGCCAAAGCAAATGAAGCAAAAGGCTAAATTCCTAGCTTCAGGGTCTTGACGGCAAGTCATATAAAGCCTGAAAGACAATCGGAGATCATCTCGCACCAGCGCGGAGTGGTCACCACCTCGACAATCGTCTCGATACAGCAGATGAGATGTCACCCCAGCGTTCGTCAAGATACATCAGACGCAACGCCAAAAGCAAATGAAGCAAAAGGCCAAATTCCTAGCTTCAGGGTCTTGACGGCAAGTCATATAAAGCCTGAAAGACAATCGGAGATCATCTCGCACCAGCGCGGAGTGGTCACCACCTTGACGATCGTCTCAATACAGCAGATGAAATGTCACCCCAGCGTTCTTCCCCCAGCAGGATTCGGACGCGACAAAGCAAACGAAGCGAAGGCCAAATTCCTAGCTTCAACGTCTTGACGGTAAGTCATATAAAACCGGAAAGACAATCAGAAATCATCCCACATGGAGTGGTCACCACCACGACATTCGTCTCGATACAGCAGACGAGATATCACTACAGCGTCCTTCCTCCAACAGGATCCAAACACGCCAAAAAAAACGAGGCGAAGGCCAAATTCCTAGCTTCAGGGTCTTAACGGTAAGTCATATAAAACCGGAAAGACAATCAGAGATCATCTCACACCAACATGGAGTGATCACCACCGCGACATTCGTCTCGATACAGCAGACGTGATGCCAGCAAACGAAGCAAAGGCCAAATTCCTACCTTCAGGGTCTTAACGGTAAGCCATATAAAACCGGAAAGACAATCAGAGATCATCTCACACCAACATGGAGTGATTACCACCGCGACATTCGTCTCGATACAGCAGACCGATGCCAGCAAATGAAGCAAAAGCCAAATTCCTAGCTTCAGGGTCTTAACGGCAAGTCATATAAAACCGGAAAGACAATCGGAAATCATCTCGCACCGGTATGGAGTGGTCACCACCTCGACGTTCGTCTCGATACAGCAGACGCAACATCACCAAACGGAGCCACGGCAAAATCCCTAGTTTCGAAACCTCGACGGTTCACCAGTAACCTAGAGACAACCACGACATTCGTCTTGATACAGAGAACGCAATGCCAGCAAAACGAAGCAAAGGCCAAATTCCTAGCTTCAGGGTCTTAACGGCAAGTTATATAAAGCCTGAAAGACTATCGGAGATCATCCCATACCAGCGCGGAGTGGTTATGACTCATCGGGGCTCTCCAAAATGAGCCTAACCTCAAGTAAAAAGCGGCATGGCAAATTCCTAGCGCTTGCTCTTCCGACGGTCAAACTGCCAAGGAGGATTGCTTGAAGACGTCTTGTCCAGCCCCCGAAGGGATCAGAGACACGGCAGTCGCAGGGCTACTCGAACAGCATAATTTCCTATCGAGGAATATATCAGCTCATGCGATGGTACGACGGCCAAAATCCTAAGTACCACAGACCCTAACGGACTTCTGTCGTAAAGAGCATAGGTTAACTGTGACGTTAGGATATTCTTGCGAGATCTGCTCGATCCGTTTCGACTCGTGAGGAAATTGATGTCTTTGCGAGAACTTCTCGGTTCGTCTCGACTCGTGAGATAAAGCCTTAGGCAGCGGGGATTAAAAAAAACCCTGTTTCCTAAGCACTGGGGCCCTGCAAGGCGATCCAAAACGGTCTCTTGCATACTATCCACGGGTCACACTCTCCAAAGTCGAATCTCGACAAGGAGGGAAACAACCACTTACGAGTCCTCTCGACTTATAAGCGGGAAAATTCTCTTGTGAGATCCTTACGACTTTCAAGAGAAAACACACTTAGGAGTCCTCACGACCCCTAGGGAGAAAATACACCTACGGGATCCTTTCGACTCGTAGGGAGAAAAGTCTTTATGAGACCCTCAAGGCTCATAAAGTTGAAAAGTCTTAGGTGGTAGATCCTACCCCTGTCTCCTAAGCCATCACTGCCCTGCAAAGAGGTCAAGATGGACCATCTATAAGCCACACTCGCCAAAGCTACATGCCACTGAAATGGAAAAGCTACTCATGAGCATATAAACTACTTCACGCCAGAGTAAGATATAAAGAGATAGAAGGGTGAGGCTCATGGAGTTAAGGGTTTGGAACTATATCTCTTAAGAGTCGAGATTTGAGTCAATGATAAATGACGACGCTTGTGTCCGCTCGTTATCTTCTCAGATCAAGATTCTGAAAGTTATATACCAACTCGAAACTGATCATACACTCTGCATAACTCTGCACTACTTCACCCACGTACAAACTTACGTGGGCAAAGTAGTGGGGGGCATTTGTTCCCGCCAAAAATTTCTGCGCAGAAGAGTCCAAGGTATCAAATGGCAGCGATACGCTTAAGGAAATGCGAACCAGTATCTTCTGGACTGTTTTTTGATAAACTCCCAAATGAGAAACAGATAAATTCTGATGGTATTGGAAGCATCTCGAAAAACCCTTCGATTTGATATATTATGAGCTTCATAATTCATCCGGGATCAAAAGTTATGAGCAAATATGTTGTGCACTGTTCCCTGATTAAAAATCAGGAATTATCTCAATGAGGTATCACGTGCTCACACGTGACCAATGGTCACGTGTTGACACGTGATTGTTAAAACTGAAGCGTAAATAAACGGCTGAGGAAAGACCCAATTGGGGGTCACGTGCTCACATGTGACCAATGGTCACGTGTTGACACGTGACAATCAAAACAGAAATAAAATAACAAACGGCTGAAGGAAATACCTCAATGAGGTGTCACATGCTCACAGGTGACCAATGGTCACGTGTTGACACGTGATGGTTACAACTGAAGCATAAGTAAACACTGAGAAAAGGACTCAATTGGGGGTCACATGCTCACACGTGACCAAAGGTCACGTGGCAACACGTGACTGGCTGTAAAAGCCTTGTTGTTCAACAGAATTAAATTCTGAAAAATGATCATTTAAATCTTTCCAAATAGAATTAAAATTCTAAATTTCTCTAAATCTTTCCAAATGGAAAAAGATTATGGGGACCGCTAGATTAAAGATCCAAGGGTGATTAAATATCAGCAATTTATGGAAAAATCTTAGACAAGGAAAGATTTCCCCTAAAATCTCACCGGAAATAACAAATATAATATCTTTGGATTTAAAATCCAACGGTGAATAAA
This sequence comes from Agapanthus africanus, assembly GCA_030015575.1. Taxonomy (NCBI): domain Eukaryota; kingdom Viridiplantae; phylum Streptophyta; class Magnoliopsida; order Asparagales; family Amaryllidaceae; genus Agapanthus; species Agapanthus africanus. The sequence goes on from CM057337.1 coordinate 722,510,923, forward strand.
ATTCACTAGATGATCTAAAGGATCATATTAATGATGAAAATAAATCAAATCTTTCAATGAGAGATTTGCTAAACAAATTGATTCTTTTCCTTCTCCTATAAATAGGAGCCAAGAAAAGAAGAGGATCTACCTTTTTGGAGAGAAGAACAGAGAGAGGAGAATTTAATTCTCAACAAAGAAAACCCTAGGTGAGAAAAGAAAGGGAATCAAAACTTCAAAAAGAGAATTTAATTCTCAAAAGAGTTTAACTCTTCTATAAAGAAAAGAACTTAGTTCTTTCTCTGGTGGAAGATCTGCAAAGTGCACATCTCCCCATAAATTGAGAATTTAATTCTCATTGAGTTGAGATCCTGCCATGCAGATCTAAAACATAGAGGAGGAATTGAGTTTTGAGAATTTAATTCTCACAAGAGTTATAGGAATTTAATTCCTTTGAGATAAAATTAGGGTTTAACCCTATATTATAGGAATTTAATTCCTTCAAAATGGACAGAACTAGGGTTTAACCTTAATTGAGAACTTAATTATCTCAAACTCACAGGAATTTAATTCCCTTAAAAAAGAAATTAGGATTTCATCCTATGCCAGAATTTAATTCTTTACATATATGGGGAATTTAATTCCTACAGAAAAGAAATTAGGGTTTAACCCTATCTAAGAATATAATTCTTCAAAAGAAAAGTGGGAATTTAATTCCTTTAAAGTTATTGCTAGGGTTTAACTCTATGAAGGATTTGACTCTTCAAAAGATAAAGAGATCTTCAAATATGCAAAGAACTAGAGTCACGTGCTACCACGTGACCCCTGTAAAGATCCACAGAAAAGAACTTTGAGGCAATGCCTCACGTGCTCCCACGTAACTCCCAAAACGCAGAAAGAAAAAGCAAAGGAAATGAAGGCTTTGGGCGCGCTCACGTGTTACCACGTGACCCCTAACAAATCCCTTTAATATCCAATGGATGGATGCCTATCACGTGCCCGCACGTGATGGCCAGAGAGTCAAAAAGTGTTTAACACTTATTTGCAGAACAAAGTAAAAGGAAATCTGGCCCCATCTGCAGATGCCTCACATGCTCACACGTGATGGCCTGAAAGTTAAGTGTTTAACACTTATTTGCAGCCTTAAGGGTAAAATAAAGGAGTTTCGGCCCAATCTCAGGCGCCTCACGTGACCCCACGTGACCACCCCATTTTTAGTGTTTAACACTATTTTTTAAAGCGCATCACGTGGGAACACGTGATCGTCAAATACCTTCTAGTGTTGACACTATTTCAAAACCAACCCAGCCCAAAATGGCTAAGTTTTTCCAGAGGCAGTATTCCCCTTTGACTGAACTTCAAATATACCCTTGTTTTCCAAACTTGATCATTTCACATGACATTCAAAGTAAACTCCAGAGCCATGATGAATGGTCAGTGCCAAATAAAAGCCAAAATGTTGCCAGAGCCCCCAAATCTCTATTTAGCACTGCTGCATGATGAGGGGCTGAACCTAGACAAATGTCTAATGGCCCAAAGGGCCAATATTTCAAACATAATTGGACTTAGCCCAAACTGGCCATAAGTCCTCAAATCATCTTGAACTGAGCACATCTGGTCTTTCAACCAACTTTGGTTCAAGGGTACATCTCTGAACTCCTCTGATATTTGTCGTTGTAATCCTTCAACGTCGTCAGAGAGGTGACGGGTCCCGACAACCACACATTGCTACAGACTAATGCGTCCTTACACCTACGGACTAATGCATCCTTAAACTCTTGGACCACTATGTCCTTAAACTCTTGGACCACTATGTCCTTAAACTAGTATTGGACCACCATGTCCCTAAACTGGCAATGGACCACTATGTCCCTAAACTGGAACAATAGAGCCCAAATGCTCTTTTGTCGGATCTAAACGATCCCGTTAAGTTGATCTTAGTCTCAAATCAGACTAACGTATCCTTAACAAACGTTTAAGTTGATCTTAGCCTCAAATATGGCTAACGTATCCTTAAACCAAAACCTTCAAACAGACTTTAGTCCCAAATTGGACTATAGATCTCCCAACCAATTTTGGCTCAAGGGTACATCTCTGAACTCCTCTGACATCTACCGTTGTAATCCTTCAACGTCGTCAGAGAGTTGATGGGTCCCGACGGCCATACATTCAATGGACCACTATGTCCCTAAACTGGAACAATAGAGCCCAAATGCTCTTTTGTCGGATATAAACGATCCCGTTAAGTCGATCTTAGTCTCAAATTGGACTAACGTATCCTTAACAAACGTTTAAGTTGATCTTAGCCTCAAATATGGCTAACGTATCCTTAAACCAAAACCCCAAACCCAAATCTAAGAAAATACGGATTTGGACTAATCCACGTCCTACGGGCGACGACATAAATCAGTCTCCGTATACAATCCACGGGCAACCACAAACAAAACAAACACCCACGATACGAAGTGATCATCTGGAGAAGGAGAAAGTTGTTACCGCAATGCGGTAGCGTAATTAACTGCAGGGGCTTGCGCCTGCAGGGAAGAGCGTCCCCACAATCAAAAAACCCCTCAAGCGAGGGGGAATCTGACGAAGTCTGCTATATCGGACGCATCCGTTTAAACCTTCGATACATGGTGCCATAAATCAACATGATATCTTCGGAGAGGTAGACGGATAGCACCAATTAGCATCTGCCCCGAATCTCAGGCAAGACGTCTCATGTCTTGGCCGTCTTTCGGAGGGGAACAATGGCTTTAGATTTCTGGGTTTTTGGCTTACTTGGATTAGATAGGGTCTTATAGGCTTCATATGATTCAAGGGCCAGTCACGTGCTATTTCGGGTCATGATATGTCCTTAGAAGTGATAGAGAAGGAGAATATTTTTCTGATTCTTTTTCTCAATTTTGCGAAATGCACGGTATTATTCATCAAAGATCTGCACCTTATACGCCTCAACACAATAGATTAGCCGAAAGAAAAAATAGGAATTTAGTTGAAATGGTAAATGCTATACTTTTAAATGCAAAATTACCTTTTAATATTTTGGGTGAGGCACTTTTAACAGCATGTTATATTCATAATAGAATACTATCCAAGAAAACTCATGTTTCACCATATGAAATTTGAAATGGTAGAAAACCCAATTTAAACTATATTAAAGTGTGGAGGTGCATAGCATATTATAAAGTGACCGATCCATATAAATCTGAATTAAGGCCGAGAGGTATTAGAAGTATATTTGTTGGATATGCACAAAATTCTAAAGCATATCGATTTATAGATTTAAAATCAAATGTCATAATTGAATCGATACGCGTTGAATTTTTTGAAAATAAACTTATGCATAACAATGTTGATTCTAATTTGTATAATAAGGAAAATGCAGCACCTTCTAAGAAAATTACCAATGAGAAAAGAAGAGAAAGTAATGAAAATATTGAACCAAGAAAATTCAAAGAATCGGGAAAGAAAAATATTTTGGTCCTGATTTTATTGATTCGCGTTCAATAGTCTTTCTCGTTGAAGGAGATAGAACCAAAGTGCTTTAAAAAGTATTTATTCTATTTACTATAGAATATGATCCTAAAATATTTAGTGAAGCAATGTCGTCAAAAGATACTGCATTTTGGAAAGAGACTATTGATGACGAAATGGACTCAATAATGTCTAAAAATACTTGGATATTGGTTGACTTGCCTCAAGGATCTAAGCCTATAAAGTGTAAATGGGTATTTCGAAGAAAACAAAATACATATGGCTCTATATAAATTTCAAGGCAAGATTTGTGACAATGTGATTGCACAATTAGAATATCCTAGCGCTATTGAAAGCCATATGTATACGATACATTGTACAAGGTCTGATATAGCTTTTGCAGTATGCAAATTTTCACGATACATCAGTAAACCCAGTACTAATCATTGGAAGGCCATCGGTAGAGTTCTTGGGTATCTAAAAAGAAAAAAAGAGTTTGGTCTATTTTATTCCAATTATCCTGCAGTACAAGAAGGTTATTCGGATGCAAGTTGGATCACAAGTGCAAGTGATAATAAATCCACAACAGCTTTGGTATTTACAATCGGAGGTGGTGCCATTAGTTGGGCCTCTAAGAAACAAACATGCATCACACATTAAACAATGGAATCTGAATTTGTCGCTTTGGCTGCTACCGGCAAGGAAGCGGAATGGCTGAGAAATTTATTATTGGATATAGAGTTGTGGCCACAACCAATACCATCTATTTCCTTGCATTGCGACAGTGAGACGGCTATGTCTAAAGCTTATAATAATGTTTATAATGATAAATCTAGACACATTAGCTTAAGGCATGAATATGTTCGAGAATTAATTACTAATGGAATAATTACCATAGTTTATGTGAGATCTGCAAAGAATTTAGTAGATCCCTTTACCAAGACATTATCGAGAGATTTGGTAAAGAATACGTCAATCGGAATGGGATTTAAACATTTACAACTTGGCACCAGTAATGGTAACCCAACTTTAATTAGTAAAAACTAATTTTAATAGTTCAATGGGTAATAAAAAGTTACTGTCATGTGCATGTATTGCACTAGACGTCTCATTCTTATATAAATAAGTATCTAGTGTTGTCTGTTACGATAAAGAGGATGAGCGAAAGCTCTTAATGGAGTTATTTAATTTTTAAATATCCACAGTAACAGGGATATAATAAAGGAAACTCCACCTATATTAGAGTAGAAGTGGTGCCGCTTCAACAAGAGATATGAAGTATTCACTTGTAAATGCTTATGAAGACCAAGACTAGCACATGGCCATAATAGTGCTAAAGCAGTTATAAACCTTTTAGAAAATAAGATGAATATTGTGTGTGTTGTATTTCAAATGCTAATAATAAAAGTTTTGGTTTAATCTGCAGACACCAATAACTTTGTTAGACGATTGATATATATACACTAATGGAAAGTTTAAATCGAGAGATACCTTTCTTTATGCATAATATTTGTCACGAGAGAGATATGGTTGCAGTCAATATATACAAACTAGTGAGGGATTGTTGGTAGTTTGAATCTATTGGTAGCGATGTCCAAGCCTTTATAATAATTCCCAATATTTAAGTAATATCTTAAACAAAGTGGGTTATGAGCCAAGTGGGCCTGATTTCTAGCACGCTTATAATATTTATTTATTATTGTCTTTGATAGGGCACTTGGGCACTTGGGCCATCTTGGGTTGACTTAATAACAGAGTTTTCCTTTTTGAATTTCAAATTCAATGGTTGTCTGAAAAACTGTCCACTGCAGTTTTGTTGTCTGAACAGTCACAACCGTCCAAATAGTTGTGTTTATTCAACTCTAGTCACAACCATCCAAACAGTTGTGTCTATTCAACTCTATAAATTAAGTCTTGCTCTTCACAGTTTTTTCATTTCTTCTCATTATCTTCTAAGAGAGTTTTAAAGGCTTTGTTGTATCTTGGGGTGATTGCCTTCTACTGTATTCCCATAGTGGGGGCAATATCACCTTTCGGAAAGTGTATCATACACGTCTCAAAGTTTTTAATTCTGTTTTAACCAGACTAAACTCAACAATCGAAAGGTTATATTCCATGTAGACAGAATTAAATTCAAGTGTTAAGTTTCATTTCCTGAACCAAGATGTTATCAAACTGGATCAATTCGATGGGAGCAATTATGTATACGATACATTGTACAAGGCCTGATATAGCTTTTGCAGTATGCAAATTGTCACGATACATCAGTAAACCCAGTATTAATCATTGGAAGGCCATCGGTAGAGTTCTTGGGTATCTAAAAAGAAAAAAAGAGTTTGGTCTATTTTATTCTAATTATCCTGCAGTACTAGAAGGTTATTCGGATGCATGTTGGATCACAAGTACAAGTGATAATAAATCCACAACAGCTTTGGTATTTACAATTGGAGGCGGTGCCATTAGTTGGGTCTCTAAGAAACAATCCTGCATCACACATTCAACAATGGAATCTGAATTTGTCGCTTTGGCTGCTGCCGGGAAGGAAGCGGAATGGCTGAGAAATTTATTATTGGATATAGAGTTGTGGCCACAACCAATGCCATCTATTTCCTTACATTGCGACAGTGAGGAGACTATGTGTGAAGCTTATAATAATGTTTATAATGATAAATCTAGACACATTAGTTTAAGACATGAATATGTTCGAGAATTAATTACTAATGGAATAATTACCATAGTTTATGTGAGATCTGCAAAGAATTTAGTAGATCCCTTTACCAAGACATTATTGAGAGATTTGGTAAAGAATACGTCAATCGAAATGGGACTTAAACATTTACAATTTGGCACCGGTAATGGTAACCCAACTTTAATTAGTAAGAACTAATTTTAATAGTTCAATGGGTAATAACAAGTTGCTGTCATGTGCTTGTATTGCACTAGACGTCTCATTCTTATATAAATAAGTATCTAGTGTTGCCTGTTACGATAAAAAGGATGAGCGAAATCTCTTAATGGAGTTATTTATTTTTTAAATATCTACAGTAACAGGGATATAATAAAGGAAACTCCACCTATATTAGCATAGAAGTGGTGCCGCTTCAACAAGAGATATGAAGTATTCTCTTGTAAATGCTTATGAAGACTAACAGTAGCACATGGCCATAATAGTGCTAAAGCGGTTATAAACCTTTTAGAAAATAAGATGAATATTGTGTGTGTTGTATTTCAAATGCTAATAATAAAAGTTTTGGTTTAATCTGCAGACACCAATAACTTTGTTAGACGATTGATATATATACACTAATGGAAGGTTTAAATCGAGAGATATCTTTCTTTATACATAATATTTGTCACGAGAGAGATGTGGTTGCAGCCAATATATACAAACTAGTGGGGGATTGTTGGTAGTTTGAATCTATTGGTAGCATTTGTATGTGGGAAATAGTCTCGCATTGGATGGAGAGACGAATGTCCAAGCCTTTATAATAATTCCCAATATTTAAGTAATATCTTAAACAAAGTGGGTTATGAGCCAAGTAGGCTTGATTTCTAGTAGGCTTGTAATATTTATTTATTATTGTCTTTGATAGGGCATTTGAGCACTTGGGCCATCTTGGGTTGACTTAATAACAGAGTTTGCCTTTTTGAATTTCAAATTCAAAGGTTGCCAATATATACAAACTAGTGGGGGATTGTTGGTAGCACTAGTAAAATAGGGGGTTGCCCCTACGGATGAAAATATCCGTTGGGGCAGATTTTACTTGGCCCTACGGATTAATCCGTAGGGCTAAAAGGTTGCCCCTACGGGCACAGACGTCCAAGAATAAAAATATTAATTCTTAATTTGGTGTTTGCCCCTACGGAGCCGCAAACAAAGGACCTACGGTTATATCCGTAGGGGCAAGTAAATATCTATTTAACAAAACCCCAGATCGATCGCCTACGCTCACTTTCTTTCTCTCTCTCAATCGCGCGCGAGAAAAAACCCCAAATCGCCTCCGTCGTCGCCACCGTCGCCTCCATCGTCGCCACCGCCGGTTTCGTCGCCACCGTCGTCGCCAGCGCCTGTTTCGTCGCCACCGTCGTCGCCACCGCCGGTTTCGTTGCCAAATCGCCACCGTCGTCGCTCCAGCCCACCAGCAGCCGTTCAGGTATAAATCTCGAGGTAAATTAAAGCATTTTTGGATTATTTTGGGCTTAGGGTTCATGGCTGGGTCTGGGTTGCGCGCGCGAGAGTTGGGGTTGGGCAGGGGTCGCGGTGGCGGTCGGGGTCGGGGTCGGGGTAGGGTTAGGGTTGGGGTTCGGCTGCTGCTGGGGTGGGGCTGGGGTTAGGGTTACGGTGGGGCTGGGGTTAGGGTTACGGTGGGGCTGGTTGAATGGCTATTCTGATTAGTTGACAAATACAATGTTAATCATAATTTACTCGACACAGATGGTAGAAAATCAGAAAAAGATCAAGAAAAAAATAATCGATTTTGATTTTAACATGCAGGGTGTTGATGCAAGATGTAATATCTAGTAGCAGATGCTTGGTATATAGACTAAAGAATAGTTGTAAATGAACCGCTAGCAAGAAAATCCTATAATTATACGTACACATCGCTTGACTCATGAAGCCTGAAGCTCTTTCTTTTGGGGGATAAAACTAGTTATATTCCTGCATTGCCTAGAAATAGCAGTGAGTTGGTTAAAAATTTTCAAACACAACCCCCCACCCCCCAAAAAAAAGAAAGAAAGAAAGGACAAGGAAAAAAAAAAGAATAGCAACAAGCAATACAAGCTAGCAACCGTAAATAACTGCTGAGATTATGTCTACCTTGGCAATTTGAACAATGATGGTCTTGTCTGGATTGTTAAGATCCACTTTATGGGGGTGAGGAACACATTTTGCAACTGTATTTATAATTTTCATTCTGTCAAGTGTTGAAATAAAAATCAACACTTGACAATCAATCCAAGATGCTCAATAACTTGCTTCAAAACCATAATCTAATCTTGATGATGCTCAATATTAGCGATTTCCATGATCACGGCACGTGGCAGATGACGTGTCTCATAACGCTTTATGATATCAGTATCCTATATTTGTAGTTTTAATTGTTGATTGTTATAGATGTATACCATTGCAATAATAGTTTTTGGTTGATGAATGCTATTGCAATGTAGGATGATCAGTTCTATCAATCTTGATCTCAATGGTTTAAAATCATGTTACACATACAACACGAATGCACAACAAACGCATAATTAGAGAGCGACTCAAGATATTCAGGTTAAAACCAATATATGATACTCGATGATAATATGAAACCTTCATATTCCCATCGATACCCATATATGAAACTAAAAGCGCCACTTAGTCCCCGTCTATCGGTTAACATACATGCGATGCTCGTCGTGACCTAGAACTATACGAAGGTTGTTAAATATCGGACAGTATAGCTCGATACTAACAACCGTCGTATAGTCTACGCGACGAGAAAATTCAATCGTATGGTAACCCATAGATTTGTCCCGTGTGGACAAGTTAAGAATGTATAAAGCAAACGCCTTCATTCACTTGTGTTTTCATCCGTTTCGAGATATTTCGTCGGTATCTTTCCGCTGGTTCTCCGTGTAGAAAGATAGATTAGATGTTCATTTCAACGTTGTTTCACAGCTTTGAAATGATTATCTATTCTATTACAGTGTACTCGGAGAACAGCGGGGAGGTGCTGCCGAAATTTACTCGAAACGGTTGAAAGCACAAGTGATGGGCGTTCGCTCTATACATTCTTAATGGGATAGAAGCCTACCCCCGACAGCCGGAACACATATATACAAACGCATAATTAGAGAGCGATTCGAGATGTTCGGGTTAAAACCAATATATGATACTCAATGATAATATGAAACCTTCATATTCCCATCGATACCCATATATGAAACTAAAAGCGCCACTTAGTCCCCGTCTATCGGTTAACATACGTGCGATGCTCGTCGTGACCTAGAACTATACGAAGGTTGTTAAATATCGGACAGTGTAGCTCGATACTAACAACCGTCGTATAGTCTACGCGACGAGAAAATTCAATCGTATGGTAACCCATAGATTTGTCCCGTGTGGACAAGTTAAGAATGTATAAAGCAAACGCCTTCATTCACTTGTGTTTTCATCCGTTTCGAGATATTTCGTCGGTATCTTTCCGCTGGCTCTCCGTGTACAAAGATAGATTAGATGTTCATTTCAACGTTGTTTCACAGCTTTGAAATGATTATCTATTCTATTACAGTGTACTCGGAGAACAGCGGGGAGGTGCTGCCGAAATTTACTCGAAACGGTTGAAAGCATAAGTGATGGGCGTTCGCTCTATACATTCTTAATGGGATAGAAGCCTACCCCCGACAGCCGGAACACATACATACAAACGCATAATCAGAGAGCGATTCGAGATGTTCGGGTTAAAACCAATATATGATAATATGAAACCTTCATATTCCCATCGATACCCATATATGAAACTAAAAGCGCCACTTAGTCCCCGTCTATCGGTCAACATAACGTGCGATAATTTATTCTTTTCAACGACAAACGCACACACAAAGCATATACACGGATTTTCTTCTTTGTCAGTAACTATCCCGTTCTTATATTTCTCAATATAGTCAGCATAACCTACAATTTATATGTTATTCAATCTAACATGGCCCATGAGTATGTCAGAGTTAAGGACTGGATGTATGTGGATTGGAAACAACGTATGCAAACAACGTATTCAGATTTGAAAGAGTGTCCAACATGCGGAGAGGCCAGGTATAAGCCGAAAGATTCTGATAAGAAGCCTGATATACCTGTGAAGATAGCACGATATTTTCCCATAACACAGAGGCTACAGAGGCTATTCAGGTGCAAGAAAACAGCCGAGGCAATGATTTGGCATCACCGTGCTCCTCCAAGCGAAAATGGAAAAATGAGCCATCCAAGAGATTCACCGGCATGGAAGGATTTCGATAGGAGGCACGCAATATTCAGTAGCGATCCTCGCAATGTCCGGCTCGGACTGGCTGCCGATGGCTTCTGCACATTCAACTATATGGCTGGAAGTCACAGTACATGGCCCGTTGTAATGATAATTTATAATCTGTCGTCTTGGTTGGCTATGGACCAATCATACTTTATGATGCCTCTTCTTATCGACGGACCAAACTCACCGGGGAACAATATCGACGTCTATCTCCGACCTCTGATCGAGGAGCTGAAAACTTTGTTCATTGATGGTGTAGAGACATATGATTCAAACACAAATACAACATTCATACTGCGTGCGGCTTTAATGTGGACAATTAATGACTTTCCTGCGTATGGAATGCTATCAGGTTGGTCCGTACATGGTCACAAAGCATGTCCTCATTGCCATGAACACACAACATCAAAATTTTTGAATTTTAGCAGGAAGGTTTGTTATTGCGGCCATCGACGTTTTCTGCCTCCAGACCACCCCTATAGGTTAGACACGGTTCACTTTGATGGTCATCAGGAGCTTCTTGGGCCTCCATCCCCATTGTCCGGAGGGGACGTGACTGCTAAATGGGATGGTTACAATAACATGACCTTCGGGATGGATCCGACGAGACAGGTCAAACCACAATATTGGAACAAGTTAAGCATTTTCTTCGAGCTTCCGTACTGGTCTACAAATTCAGTGCGTCATTGTCTGGACGTCATGCATATAGAGAAGGGAGTATCAGAGCACATACTTAACTTGCTTCTGTGTAAAGACGGGAAATCGAAAGACAACATGAATGCCCGGATGGATCTACAAGAGTGGGGAATAAGAAGTGAACTGCACCCTAAACCGGTAGCGGGTAAACCGGGCAAGTTTGTACTTCCCAATGCCGCTTATCATATGTCACAACCGGAGAAGAAAAGATTCCTGCAGGTGTTGCATGATTTGAAAGTCCCCACAGGTTTCTCAGGATCATTCAGCAAGAAAATAAAAATTGTGAAGGGCAAGATCGATGGGCTGAAAAGTCATGATCACCATGTTATCGTGGAGCACCTTCTTCCATTAGCCCTCAGGACTTCTCTCCCCGACTCGGTTGGTCTAGTAATCAACGACCTATGTTGTTTTTTCAGGGAGTTGTGTGCTAAAACACTGGAGGTTGCGACGCTGGATAAACTAGAAAATTCTATTGCGTTGATACTTTGCAAGTTTGAGCGTATTTTCCCACCGTCATTCTTCGATATCATAATACACTTGACGGTTCATCTTGCAACTGAGGCGAAGTTAGCCGGACCGGTACAATATCGATGGATGTATCCCGTCGAGAGGTACGTGTAATTTTTCGTTTCGCGCAATTTATAAATTTATTTTTGTCCTGTATGCCCGTGTTTATTTATTCAACATATTCTCATTAGGTACCTTTACACTCTTAAGAAGTATATACGCAATAAAAATCGACCAGAGGGTTCTATCATGCAAGGTTATCTTCTTGATGAAGCAACCACATTTTGTTCCCGCTATCTGGACGAGAACATTGAGACAAGGCTTAACCGACCACGAAGAATTCAAGACGGGCCATATGGTAAAGCCGAGTATAAGAGGGTAGACACTATGTTTATCAACAAGATATACCGGTTTATCTTGCTTAATTGCGCATGTCTTGAACAAATTAGAGAGTAAGTTCTTTTGGATTAATTGTTATATCTGTGTTTGTGTGTGTATGAAATGACATAATATTAATGTCACAATTATTTGTCGAAAACAGAACTCATTTTAACGAGGTACGTGAGGGGCATCCTGATTGGAACGAAGAGCGTTTGGAAAAATACCATCAGGATAATTTTTGTGATTGGGTCACAGAGCATGTAAGTTATTCAAATTACATTTTATTGCTATCAGTTTTAATCTAAACTTGTATCGTTATGTTTTTATCGTAAAATTTGTTTTGTTAGATCCACGATCCGAACTTGTCTGCATCATTTGAGAGTGATTCAAGATGTTTAGCTCAATTTCCTAGTATGGAGGTTGCATATTACAAAGGATTTGGTGTCCTTGGATACAAATTCGAAGTTAAGGACATAGAAACATCTAGAACCACTCAGAATAGTGGGATTGCGACGGTAGGATCGGACGGTGTGATTTACTATGGGTACTTAAATTGTATACTCGGCATCCACTATCCCGGACGATCAGAACCCTTTTATATATTCCACTGTACTTGGTACGATCCACGAACCGATACAGACAGGTGGAGAAGCAGTCTTGGGACTTGGAAAGATGAATATGGATTGACCAGTGTGAACACACTTCGATTTTACGGTCAGGACGATCCGTTTATCTTTCCGAACCAAGCGTTCCAAGTATTCTACTCACAGTGTTTGAAGCATTCGGGGTGGAGTGTTGTATGCCGATGGAAACCTAGAGATGTCTACGATGTCCCAGAATACGAGGACAGCGATGAGGATGAAGAAGAGAGAAGGCTTAAAGTGCTCCGACCGTCTGTTTCGAAGGACGGGTTGTCTTCGACCGATCATGAAGTTACGTGGGTTAGAAATGACATCGACGATGAAATCCAAGTAGATATGTATGATGCGCCCACGAAACGAAAAAGGTTATCAGTAATGTTATATTATTACTTCACATTTTACGCTCTAGATCATATATAGTCAATACTTTTAATGATTGTCTAATGCGTCCACGAACCGTTTATCTAGATTTGATGACGATGTCGGGAGCAGCGAGGGGCGGCAGGAGCTCCAGCCGCGGCAGAGGCAGAGGCAGAGCGGTTCTGCAGCCCGGAGAGCTCCGTAGGGAGCTTCAGAGGGCCGGTCTTGCACCCAGATCGGAGACCCCTTCGGATGCCTCCTTCCGTGTGGATTTTGCCACACCTCCAGGTATACTGCACGCATATCCATTTTCAATGTAATATTACAGATATTCATGCATGTTTATGTCAAAATTACTTATATTGTCAATGTTTGATTGTCTAGTTGTTGGTCCTGCGTCCACATCTGGGACAGAGGCCACCCCCGCTCCTCCAGGTATGTTTATATATCATATAGTGTATGTATATTGATTTAGAATGCTATATCATAAATATACACATTCCTTTTGCTCTTACTTAGCAATTTTTATTATTGTCTAGCTGTAGATGGTGACACCACCGCACCTGCGGGTATGTTTATATGTCTTATAGTGCATGCATATTGATTTAGAACGTTATATTATTGATCTACACATTTTTTTTGCAATTACTTATAAAATCTATTTTTAATTGTCTAGTTGTTGGTCCTGCGTCCACATCTGGGACAGAGGCCACCCCCGCTCCTCCAGGTATGCTTATATATCATATAGTGTATGTATATTGATTTAGAATGCTATATCATAAATATACACATTCCTTTTGCTCTTACTTAGCTATTTTTATTATTGTCTAGCTGTAGGTGGTGACACCACCGCACCTGCGGGTATGTTTATATGTCCTATAGTGCATGCATATTGATTTAGAACGTTATATTATTGATCTACACATTCTTTTTGCAATTACTTATAAAATCTATTTTTAATTGTCTAATTATAGGTGGTGCGTCCAGTGACCGGCATGTCCATCAGGAACTGGATAGCTTGAGGGCCACCGTTCAGGAGTTGAAGGAGATGCTGGTATGTATACTACTTTATAGTAAAATATCATTTCATATTATATACATATCAACATATCCATAATTAGTACGTAGCTTGAGCTTATTTGGTTTTAGACTTAAGTTTGATTAATCATACATACATATGTAATTAAAATAAACAACGGTTTTCCAAACTAGATATCCAAACAGGGTTTCGAAATAACTTAATAATGAAACGAATTCGAATAATACACAGTTCTTACACGCTTCTTACACACGTTATGTCCAGACGAGACAGGGTAGATCGGCCGAGCCTCCACATGCATCTCCTTCGGCTGTGGCTCCGCAAGCCACTACATCGGCTGCGGTTCCGCAGACAGCTCCTGTAGCTCCACCGCCTACTCAGACTCCCGCAGCCGCGGCTCCGCAAGCGACTACCTCGACGGCGGCTGCGCAGACCACATCGCCAGCTCCACATGCCGCTCAGACTCCCTTATATGTAGCATTGCAGAGTGTATTGACCGAGGAGCAGGCGCGCGTTATTCTAACGTTATTCGGAGGTGGAGCTGGACCGAACTAGGGTAGCTTTTTGGTTCTTATTTTTTGAAACATGTATTTATATCACATTGTACTACATTTTGAAACGATATTGATATTGGTTTGTATTTATATCATATTCAGTTTTTGGGTTTCTTTTGTATATTATATATATGCGTGAGATGTGATTATGAATACTGCAATATATGATTTGATTGATGTATATAGTATTGTGCACAGGGCGGGAAAAAATCTAGCAGCCTATTTTTTTAAAAAAAATAAAGACAATATGTACCTACGGATTAAGCCGTAGGTATATATGTTGCCCCTACGGGCATATCCGTAGGGGCAAACTATCAGGAAACCTGATATTTTCCCACCTGATATCAGTGCAGGGTATTGGGAGTGCCCCTACGGATATGTCTGTAGGGGCCACTGTTTATCCCCTACGAATTTATCCGTAGGGGCAAAATATCAGGTTTCCTGATATTTTCCCACCTGATCTCAGTGCAGGGTGTTGGGAGTGCCCCTACGGACTTATCCGTAGGGGCCACTTTCTATCCCCTACGGAGGTATCCGTAGGGGTAGAACAAGGACCTACGGATTTATCCGTAGGTATATACAATATATTCAAAAAAAAATACATATATGATTTGATTACCCCTACGGAGTACTCCGTAGGGGCTATAACACCTACAGAGATATCCGTAGGGGATCGAATTTGCCCGTAGGGGCAATTTCAGGGCCTCAACTTGCACCTGCGGCCTTTGCACCTACGGGGTCTTTTTTCGCCCCTACGTACATATCCGTAGGGGCAGTGGGTTGCCCCTACTGATAAATCCGTAGGGGCAACCCTTAAATCCGTAGGGGCAACCCTACCTTTCTGGAGAGAAGAACAGAGAGAGGAGAATTTAATTCTCAACAAAGAAAACCCTAGGTGAGAAAAGAAAGGGAATCAAAACTTCAAAAAGAGAATTTAATTCTCAAAAGAGTTTAACTCTTCTATAAAGAAAAGAACTTAGTTCTTTCTCTGATGGAAGATCTGCAAAGTGCACATCTCCCCATAAATTGAGAATTTAATTCTCATTGGGTTGAGATCCTGCCATGCAGATCTAAAACATAGAGGAAGAATTGAGTTTTGAGAATTTAATTCTCACAAGAGTTATAGGAATTTAATTCCTTTGAGATAAAATTAGGGTTTAACCCTATATTATAGGAATTTAATTCCTTCAAAATGGACAGAACTAGGGTTTAACCCTAATTGAGAACTTAATTATCTCAAACTCACAGGAATTTAATTCCCTTAAAAAAGAAATTAGGATTTCATCCTATGCCAGAATTTAATTCTTTACATATATGGGGAATTTAATTCCTACAGAAAAGAAATTAGGGTTTAACCCTATCTAAGAATATAATTCTTCAAAAGAAAAGTGGGAATTTAATTCCTTTAAAGTTATTGCTAGGGTTTAACTCTATGAAGGATTTGACTCTTCAAAAGATAAAGAGATCTTCAAATATGCAAAGAACTAGAGTCACGTGCTACCACGTGACCCCTGTAAAGATCCACAGAAAAGAACTTTGAGGCAATGCCTCACGTGCTCCCACGTGACTCCCAAAACGCAGAAAGAAAAAGCAAAGGAAATGAAGGCTTTGGGCGCGCTCACGTGTTACCACGTGACCCCTAACAAATCCCTTTAATATCCAATGGATGGATGCCTATCACGTGCCCGCACGTGATGGCCAGAGAGTCAAAAAGTGTTTAACACTTATTTGCAGAACAAAGTAAAAGGAAATCTGGCCCCATCTGCAGATGCCTCACATGCTCACACGTGATGGCCTAAAAGTTAAGTGTTTAACACTTATTTGCAGCCTTAAGGGTAAAATAAAGGAGTTTCGGCCCAATCTCAGGCGCCTCACGTGACCCCACGTGACCACCCCATTTTTAGTGTTTAACACTATTTTTTAAAGCGCATCACGTGGGAACACGTGATCGTCAAATACCTTCTAGTGTTGACACTATTTCAAAACCAACCCAGCCCAAAATGGCTAAGTTTTTCCAGAGGCAGTATTCCCCTTTGACTGAACTTCAAATATACCCTTGTTTTCCAAACTTGATCATTTCACATGACATTCAAAGTAAACTCCAGAGCCATGATGAATGGTCAGTGCCAAATAAAAGCCAAAATGTTGCCAGAGCCCCCAAATCTCTATTTAGCACTGCTGCATGATGAGGGGCTGAACCCAGACAAATGTCTAATGGCCCAAAGGGCCAATATTTCAAACATAATTGGACTTAGCCCAAACTGGCCATAAGTCCTCAAATCATCTTGAACTGAACACATCTGGTCTTTCAACCAACTTTGGTTCAAGGGTACATCTCTGAACTCCTCTGATATTTGTCGTTGTAATCCTTCAACGTCGTCAGAGAGGTGACGGGTCCCGACAACCACACATTGCTACAGACTACTGCGTCCTTACACCTACGGACTAATGCATCCTTAAACTCTTGGACCACTATGTCCTTAAACTCTTGGACCACTATGTCCTTAAACTAGTATTGGACCACCATGTCCCTAAACTGGCAATGGACCACTATGTCCCTAAACTGGAACAATAGAGCCCAAATGCTCTTTTGTCGGATCTAAACGATCCCGTTAAGTTGATCTTAGTCTCAAATCAGACTAACGTATCCTTAACAAACGTTTAAGTTGATCTTAGCCTCAAATATGGCTAACGTATCCTTAAACCAAAACCTTCAAACAGACTTTAGTCCCAAATTGGACTATAGATCTCCCAACCAACTTTGGCTCAAGGGTACATCTCTGAACTCCTCTGACATCTACCGTTGTAATCCTTCAACGTCGTCAGAGAGGTGATGGGTCCCGACGGCCATACATTCAATGGACCACTATGTCCCTAAACTGGAACAATAGAGCCCAAATGCTCTTTTGTCGGATCTAAACGATCCCGTTAAGTCGATCTTAGTCTCAAATTGGACTAACGTATCCTTAACAAACGTTTAAGTTGATCTTAGCCTCAAATATGGCTAACGTATCCTTAAACCAAAACCCCAAACCCAAATCTAAGAAAATACGGATTTGGACTAATCCACGTCCTACGTGCGACGACATAAATCAGTCTCCGTATACAATCCACGGGCAACCACAAACAAAACAAACACCCACGATACGGAGTGATCATCTGGAGAAGGAGAAAGTTGTTACCGCAATGCGGTAGCGTAATTAACTGCAGGGGCTTGCGCCTGCAGGGAAGAGCGTCCCCACAATCAAAAAACCCCTCAAGCGAGGGGGAATCTGACGAAGTCTGCTATATCGGACGCATCCGTTTAAACCTTCGATACATGGTGCCATAAATCAACTTGGTATCTTCAGAGAGGTAGACGGATAGCACCAATTAGCATCTGCCCCGAATCTCAGGCAAGACGTCTCATGTCTTGGCCGTCTTTCGGAGGGGAACAATGGCTTTAGATTTCTGGGTTTTTGGCTTACTTGGATTAGATAGGGTTTTATAGGCTTCATATGATTCAAGGGCCAGTCACGTGCTATTTCGGGTCATGATATGTCCTTAGAAGTGATAGAGAAGGAGAATATTTTTCTGATTCTTTTTCTCAATTTTGCGAAATGCACGGTATTATTCATCAAAGATCTGCACCTTATACGCCTCAACACAATAGATTAGCCGAAAGAAAAAATAGGAATTTAGTTGAAATGGTAAATGCTATGCTTTTAAATGCAAAATTACCTTTTAATATTTTGGGTGAGGCACTTTTAACAGCATGTTATATTCATAATAGAATACTATCCAAGAAAACTAATGTTACACCATATGAAATTTGGAATGGTAGAAAACCCAATTTAAACTATATTAAAGTGTGGAGGTGCATAGCATATTATAAAGTGACCGATCCATATAAATCTGAATTAAGGCCGAGAGGTATTAGAAGTATATTTGTTGGATATGCACAAAATTCTAAAGCATATTGATTTATAGATTTAAAATCAAATGTCATAATTGAATCGATACGCGTTGAATTTTTTGAAAATAAACTTATGCATAACAATGTTGATTCTAATTTGTATAATAAGGAAAATGCAGCACCTTCTAAGAAAATTACCAATGAGAAAAGAAGAGAAAGTAATGAAAATATTGAACCAAGAAAAATTCAAAGAATCGGGAAAGAAAAATATTTTGGTCCTGATTTTATTGATTCGCGTTCAATAGTCTTTCTCGTTGAAGGAGATAGAACCAAAGTGCTTTAAAAAGTATTTATTCTATTTACTATAGAATATGATCCTAAAATATTTAGTGAAGCAATGTCGTCAAAAGATACTGCATTTTGGAAAGAGACTATTGATGACGAAATGGACTCAATAATGTCTAAAAATACTTGGATATTGGTTGACTTGCCTCAAGGATCTAAGCCTATAAAGTGTAAATGGGTATTTCGAAGAAAACAAAATACATATGGCTCTATATAAATTTCAAGGCAAGATTTGTGACAATGTGATTGCACAATTAGAATATCCTAGCGCTATTGAAAGCCATATGTATACGATACATTGTACAAGGTCTGATATAGCTTTTGCAGTATGCAAATTTTCACGATACATCAGTAAACCCAGTACTAATCATTGGAAGGCCATCGGTAGAGTTCTTGGGTATCTAAAAAGAAAAAAAGAGTTTGGTCTATTTTATTCCAATTATCCTGCAGTACAAGAAGGTTATTCGGATGCAAGTTGGATCACAAGTGCAAGTGATAATAAATCCACAACAGCTTTGGTATTTACAATCGGAGGTGGTGCCATTAGTTGGGCCTCTAAGAAACAAACATGCATCACACATTAAACAATGGAATCTGAATTTGTCGCTTTGGCTGCTACCGGCAAGGAAGCGGAATGGCTGAGAAATTATTATTGGATATAGAGTTGTGGCCACAACCAATACCATCTATTTCCTTGCATTGCGACAGTGAGACGGCTATGTCTAAAGCTTATAATAATGTTTATAATGATAAATCTAGACACATTAGCTTAAGGCATGAATATGTTCGAGAATTAATTACTAATGGAATAATTACCATAGTTTATGTGAGATCTGCAAAGAATTTAGTAGATCCCTTTACCAAGACATTATCGAGAGATTTGGTAAAGAATACGTCAATCGGAATGGGATTTAAACATTTACAACTTGGCACCAGTAATGGTAACCCAACTTTAATTAGTAAAAACTAATTTTAATAGTTCAATGGGTAATAAAAAGTTACTGTCATGTGCATGTATTGCACTAGACGTCTCATTCTTATATAAATAAGTATCTAGTGTTGTCTGTTACGATAAAGAGGATGAGCGAAAGCTCTTAATGGAGTTATTTAATTTTTAAATATCCACAGTAACAGGGATATAATAAAGGAAACTCCACCTATATTAGAGTAGAAGTGGTGCCGCTTCAACAAGAGATATGAAGTATTCACTTGTAAATGCTTATGAAGACCAAGACTAGCACATGGCCATAATAGTGCTAAAGCAGTTATAAACCTTTTAGAAAATAAGATGAATATTGTGTGTGTTGTATTTCAAATGCTAATAATAAAAGTTTTGGTTTAATCTGCAGACACCAATAACTTTGTTAGACGATTGATATATATACACTAATGGAAAGTTTAAATCGAGAGATACATTTCTTTATGCATAATATTTGTCACGAGAGAGATATGGTTGCAGTCAATATATACAAACTAGTGAGGGATTGTTGGTAGTTTGAATCTATTGGTAGCGATGTCCAAGCCTTTATAATAATTCCCAATATTTAAGTAATATCTTAAACAAAGTGGGTTATGAGCCAAGTGGGCCTGATTTCTAGCACGCTTATAATATTTATTTATTATTGTCTTTGATAGGGCACTTGGGCACTTGGGCCATCTTGGGTTGACTTAATAACAGAGTTTTCCTTTTTGAATTTCAAATTCAATGGTTGTCTGAAAAACTGTCCACTGCAGTTTTGTTGTCTGAACAGTCACAACCGTCCAAATAGTTGTGTTTATTCAACTCTAGTCACAACCATCCAAACAGTTGTGTCTATTCAACTCTATAAATTAAGTCTTGCTCTTCACAGTTTTTTCATTTCTTCTCATTATCTTCTAAGAGAGTTTTAAAGGCTTTGTTGTATCTTGGGGTGATTGCCTTCTACTGTATTCCCATAGTGGGGGCAATATCACCTTTCGGAAAGTGTATCATACACGTCTCAAAGTTTTTAATTCTGTTTTAACCAGACTAAACTCAACAATCGAAAGGTTATATTCCATGTAGACAGAATTAAATTCAAGTGTTAAGTTTCATTTCCAGAACCAAGATGTTATCAAACTGGATCAATTCGATGGGAGCAATTATGTATACGATACATTGTACAAGGCCTGATATAGCTTTTGCAGTATGCAAATTGTCACGATACATCAGTAAACCCAGTACTAATCATTGGAAGGCCATCGGTAGAGTTCTTGGGTATCTAAAAAGAAAAAAAGAGTTTGGTCTATTTTATTCTAATTATCCTGCAGTACTAGAAGGTTATTCGGATGCATGTTGGATCACAAGTACAAGTGATAATAAATCCACAACAGCTTTGGTATTTACAATTGGAGGCGGTGCCATTAGTTGGGTCTCTAAGAAACAATCCTGCATCACACATTCAACAATGGAATCTGAATTTGTCGCTTTGGCTGCTGCCGGAAAGGAAGCGGAATGGTTGAGAAATTTATTATTGGATATAGAGTTGTGGCCACAACCAATGCCATCTATTTCCTTACATTGCGACAGTGAGGAGACTATGTGTGAAGCTTATAATAATGTTTATAATGATAAATCTAGACACATTAGTTTAAGACATGAATATGTTCGAGAATTAATTACTAATGGAATAATTACCATAGTTTATGTGAGATCTGCAAAGAATTTAGTAGATCCCTTTACCAAGACATTATTGAGAGATTTGGTAAAGAATACGTCAATCGAAATGGGACTTAAACATTTACAATTTGGCACCGGTAATGGTAACCCAACTTTAATTAGTAAGAACTAATTTTAATAGTTCAATGGGTAATAACAAGTTACTGTCATGTGCTTGTATTGCACTAGACGTCTCATTCTTATATAAATAAGTATCTAGTGTTGCCTGTTACGATAAAAAGGATGAGCGAAATCTCTTAATGGAGTTATTTATTTTTTAAATATCTACAGTAACAGGATATAATAAAGGAAACTCCACCTATATTAGCATAGAAGTGGTGCCGCTTCAACAAGAGATATGAAGTATTCTCTTGTAAATGCTTATGAAGACTAACAGTAGCACATGGCCATAATAGTGCTAAAGCGGTTATAAACCTTTTAGAAAATAAGA
Source organism: Agapanthus africanus (assembly GCA_030015575.1). Lineage (NCBI taxonomy): Eukaryota > Viridiplantae > Streptophyta > Magnoliopsida > Asparagales > Amaryllidaceae > Agapanthus > Agapanthus africanus. The sequence continues at coordinate 722,532,932 of CM057337.1, forward strand.
TGAATATTGTGTGTGTTGTATTTCAAATGCTAATAATAAAAGTTTTGGTTTAATCTGCAGACACCAATAACTTTGTTAGACGATTGATATATATACACTAATGGAAGGTTTAAATCGAGAGATATCTTTCTTTATACATAATATTTGTCACGAGAGAGATGTGGTTGCAGCCAATATATACAAACTAGTGGGGGATTGTTGGTAGTTTGAATCTATTGGTAGCATTTGTATGTGGGAAATAGTCTCGCATTGGATGGAGAGACGAATGTCCAAGCCTTTATAATAATTCCCAATATTTAAGTAATATCTTAAACAAAGTGGGTTATGAGCCAAGTAGGCTTGATTTCTAGTAGGCTTGTAATATTTATTTATTATTGTCTTTGATAGGGCATTTGAGCACTTGGGCCATCTTGGGTTGACTTAATAACAGAGTTTGCCTTTTTGAATTTCAAATTCAAAGGTTGCCAATATATACAAACTAGTGGGGGATTGTTGGTAGTTTGAATCTATTGGTAGCATTTGTATGTGGGAAATAGTCTCGCATTGGATGGAGAGACGAATGTCCAAGCCTTTATAATAATTCCCAATATTTAAGTAATATCTTAAACAAAGTGGGTTATGAGCCAAGTAGGCTTGATTTCTAGTAGGCTTGTAATATTTATTTATTATTGTCTTTGATAGGGCATTTGAGCACTTGGGCCATCTTGGGTTGACTTAATAACAGAGTTTGCCTTTTTGAATTTCAAATTCAAAGGTTGTCTGAAAAACTGTCCACTGCAGTTTTGTTGTCTGAACAGTCACAACCGTCTAAACAGTTGTGTCTATTCAACTCTAGTCACAACCATCCAAACAGTTATGTCTATTCAACTCTATAAATTAAGACTTGCTCTTCACTGTTTTTTTCATTTTCTTCTCATTATCTTCTAAGAGAGTTTTAAGGGTTTTGTTGTATCTTGGGGGTGATTGTTTTCTACTCTACTCCCATAGTGGGGGCAATATCACCTTTCGGAAAGTGTATCATACACGTCTCAAAATTTTTAATTCTGTCTTAACCAAACTAAAACTCAACAAATTATGTATAAGAAATGTATAAAGCAGCATCAATTGCAATATTATAGAAGTTAAGATACTTTAAACCATGAGTAATCTGCATACTTAGACCTTGCTTTCACTTAGGCTCAATGCATCATGCTCCTTTCACTTCAGTTAAGATTTTTTCTGTTTGCATTTTTCTAGATCACACTTAGAAAGGGTCGATACCTGGCATTAGTGATAAGATATATATAAATCTCAGCATATCTTATTTATTCTTGCAATACCACAAATATAAAGGGGGTAGGGGTGATCATTAATATCGATGTGGGTGATATATTATATTCATTAAATTTTATTTGAACTTTAATTTTCAGGACAAAAATTAAAATATAAAACCTAAAAAAGAAGTGTTTAAAGAAATTTCTATTGATATGACCCATTGAAAAGAAAATTTAATTTTTTTAGGGGCTTTCTAATAGTCTACGTTTACACTAATTAAAAAAAGAGTAACCAAGAGAATGGATTATATTACGTATATGCGTTAGCTTCAAGTTTCATCATCTTACCTTTGAGTTCCTAATTTAATAAGATTCAACACATATTAACATTTTTAATTATTATAATATCAATCAATCTTGTAAAATCTAAAGGTAAAAAAATAATAGACATAATTATAAAAAAAACACTATTTCGATGAGAAACTATTTTCGTACCAAAATTTGAAAAACCTTTTTATTTTAAACTCATTAACTATTAAAATTATCTAGAACAAAATGCAAAACATAAACATATATGTCAGCCTCATACCCAAGTATGCTTCAACCGTATTCTACATGGTTGCATATATCAGTATTTCAATTATACACTTTCTATTAACTTTTATATTGTTCATTGTAAAGCAAATAAAAACCTATTATTTTCAAAACTGATCAATTTTCGGGCTCGGCTAATTTTATTATTTATATTGGTCATTTAAAATTTGAAATTATTGCAGATATAAGAAAAAAAAGGAAAAACGAGATCTTAACTCTAATTATGAAAATATAAACCTAAAAAAAGAAATATATCTTTTTTGCTGGCTAAAGTGATAGAAAACTGTCATTCTATTCAAAATATTCGAGAGTGAAAGAGAAGGAGAAGGTTTTAAGGATAGAGAGTAGCACCAGTAACAAGCAACTGAGCAAAGTAATACATTTTTATCAAAAGTAGATGTATTTAATTTTTATGTAGATTCTAGTTAGAAGATATATAAGATAAACATGGGTTATGAAATTTGTAAATATTAACATAGTATCTTTCAAATGTAATTATGCGTTTAAATAAATTGTACTAAACATAACGGATTTTGTAGTATTTGTGAAAGCCAATGAGCAAAAAATAAATAAATAAATTTCAATCAATAGGTGTTTAAACATTTTCTCCTATTTTAAAACTTGAGAGTTTTGGATCTTGATATCTCCCGTCTTCCTAATTTAATGATGGTTTGCTACAGTTATTGGTTAACAGCTCCTGCAATCTTTTTTGGTTTCAATTAACTTGCACAATGTTAATCCATAAATTATATTTGTCGCATTTTGTTTTCCCTTTCGTCTTCTAATACTGCACAATGCATATCAATTTTTTAGTCTCCACCAATATCAGCTAAATTAAGCTGTTTGCAGCATGATTATTGTAGGCTATATATTATACTCGACATTTAGTTGATGCATCAATTTAAATAAGCTTGTGAAATAGGGCGGAAGAGGAAAGTAAAAATGAAATAACTAAAAAACCAAAATATTCTATAATGGAGTGCATGATTTATCTCAAAAGGTAAAAGATTATTATAGTTTATTTGTTTGTTATTCCATCCAACATATAATTAATAACTTGATTAGGTTAGGCATATATGGTATGTGTCACACATAATAAATGACTATTTAACAGTTAATATATATATGAGAATAATGGAGGAAAGAGGCATAGGAGGGAATTACCTCCCATGGCGTCGAAAAAATACCCCCTCCCTAGGTTTTTCCGACGATCGGCACCCACCATCTTCATCGTCATCATCTAAGATGTGGGTACACCAAATTTCATGTGATTCTACAACTTTTTCACCGTTGATTTAGCAATGTAAAAAGTTCTATTATCGGTAAACCGTTAATTTTGAACCCACTGAATCAACGGTGAAAAAGTTGTAGAATCACATGAAATTTGGTGTACCCACATCTTAGATGAAGACGATGAAGATGGTGGGTGCCGATCGTCGGAAAAAACTAGGGAAGGGGTGTTTTTTCGACGCCATAGGAGGAAATCCCCTCCTATGGCCTCTTTCCTCCATTAATCTCTCTCTCTCTCTCTCTCTCTCTCTCTCTATATATATATATATATATATATATTAATGGAGGAAAGAGGCCATAGGAGGGGATTTCCTCCTATGGCGTGGAAAAAATACCATCTCCACCATTTTTTCCGACGATCGGCACCCATCATCATTATCGTTATCATCTAAGATGTGCGTACACCAAATTTCATGTGATTCCACAACTTTTTCACCGTTGATTTAGTGGGTTCAAAATTAACGGTTTACCGACAATAGAACTTTTTACATTGCTAAATCAACGGTGAAAAAGTTGTAGAATCACATGAAATTTGGTGTACCCACATCTTAAATGATGACGATGAAGATGATGGGGGCCGATCGTCGGAAAAATTGGTGGAGGGGGTATTTTTTCGACGCCATAGGAGGGAATTCCCTCTTATGGCATCTTTTCTCCATTATTCTCATATATATATAGAGAGAGAGAGAGAGAATAATGGAGAAAAGGGGCCATAGGAGGGGATTTCCTCCTATGGCGTGGAAAAAATACAATCTCCACCATTTTTTTCGACGATCGGCCCCCATCATCTTCATCGTTATCATCTAAGATGTGGGTATACCAAATTTCATGTGATTCTACAACTTTTTCACCGTTGATTTAGCAATGTAAAAAGTTCTATTGTCGGTAAACCGTTAATTTTGAACCCACTAAATCAACGGTGAAAAAGTTATGGAATCACATGAAATTTGGTGTACGCACATCTTAGATGATAACGATGATGATGATGGGTGCCGATCGTCGGAAAAAATGGCGGAGGTCGTATTTTTTCCACGCCATAGGAGGAAATCCCCTCCTATGGCCTCTTTCCTCCATTAATCTCATATATATATATATATATATATATATATATATATATATATATATATATATATATATATATATAAAGTTTGCCGTATTAGGAACAACTGCTTTTGAACTCACACAATGTTTGTGAAATGAAAATTTGGGTTTTTCCCATATACCACCCCAAAAGCTAGCTATTGCTATATTTCACTCCTAATACTTTGAAATTCTATATTCCACTCTAAAACCTCTGTCTTTTTCTCCAAAACTTTCTCATTTCGTCATCTCTAGTAACCATAGTTGGGCTAACATAACCAGAGTATCAAACAAAGTCAGAGAATTTCATTTTAACCACCGCTCCTCTTCTGACACCCATATCGACAAAGAAAAGCAATTGTTGCATTTAGCTTCAATTTTGAGATTTAGGATTTTTTCCGTTATATCTTTACTTCATTGTTTATGTTCTCCATGTTGATTTTTGAAGATTTTATATGATTGAAAACTCCTAATTAGAGAGATTGAAAAATCTTAACCCATATGTAGCCCCATCTTGAGGTTGAAAACGATCAATTAAGGTCCTTATGGTAATTAAAAATACCTTTGATGGAAGAAAAGGAATATTACGTTATAAAAGTAACCAAGGGTAAATTTTAGATAACTTGAAAGTCTTGGGAGTGAAATATAGAAAAGCCCAAAACTTTAAGTTGTTTACTGTAAAATCATATTTATAAATAACGATTTTTATCTACATAAAATGAATATGTGAAGTGCGAAACTACATTTTTCCGAAGAACAAACATGGAAAAATATATATTGAAAAGGATTATTAAAATAAAATGCTAACTGGATGCAAAAATAAAATTACAGTAGAATGTAATTGGAATAAGAAAATGCCTGATCCATATTCCATTATCTCATTGAAAATCAAAAAGAGAACATAAGAGAGATGTGTGCGCGCGCACGCGGCAAAAAAAAATGCATTTCCTTTTGGGATTGCGGCTCCCTTTTGTTTTGGCAAGAGATTACGAGAAATAAAGTTGAATTCTCTATTCACAACCCTTCGGGTTTGCATTATCATAGCTAAAATGCAACGCATCGTATAGTATAGTATAGTACGTAAAGCTTCAATTTTGCGTTCTTAGGTTCATGACGACCCACTGAATGCACCAGTTGATGGTCCAACACAATGGGTGAGTATTATTTACATGATCATTCTTTTTTCTCTCCAGACGTAAAAATAAGGAAAAAACTAATCACCAGAAATTTACAAAATGAGATTTAAACTATGTAGCCATTGAGACACTTGAAGCATCTGCTAGAAGAGCTCATAGCAATAGCTGTAAGTTTTCCACCAAAATTTATGCAATGATTAAAATTCTTCCTATAGCTGGTTTGTTCCTAACATTTTTCCTTTTTCCCGTAGCAGAGGGTTACCAAGGGGAAAAGGCCTTTCAATATTGATCTCACACCATTTCGTGATTAACTGGACATATTTATTCTCGCGTGTCATTATTCAAAATTGATCTCCACCTCTTTTCCTATTATTTGAAAATAATTGCACTTTCAAGTCAATTATTGGGGGGGGGGGGGGGGGGCAGGGGGGGCGCGGGGGAAGGTGTGTTGTTCAACCTATCACTCTCTATTGCTTCAGCATGTTACTTATTGTTGCTATTTCCCCTTTTTTTAATATTTGTAATGCTTACCAAATTTTTTGTCCATTCTCATTTACAATAACCAGTTGCTATTTCCCCTTTTTTTATATTGGGGGGGCGCGGGGGGGGGGGGGTTGTGTTTTCTGAAGAATGTTGTTCGTATGAGCTATTATCCATACTCTCTCTCAAGCTCTGTTTCACGAGTGAGCCAACCAAAAACATCTTGTGTATGAATTTTGCGAAATGTTCACGTCATTTTGACTCATTATTGGTGGCAGTTTTTTATTATGGGCACAAGCTAATGACTATATATTTGTGTGTGCGCACGCATGTGTGAACGCGTGCGTGACAATCCTACTTATGCGTAGCGTGCATGACACACCTGCATGTCAAGAGAGAAAATTTTAAAATATAAAATTTCAGCTAAATTGCAAGAAATATCCCCAACTTTAACACAACAGCAAAAATACCCCCAACTTCTTAAAATCTGCATTTTATCCCCTCAACTTCAATTTATTCCTAAAATGCCCTGCATTTAAATATTTAATTAAAAATCATCTTTTTTCTTGTTTCATTTAAATATTTAAAAGATACGCATTTTAGGAATAAATTACTTTTTTTATTTAAAAGGTAGGGTAAGGCATTCTACTCATAATGTATATAAGAACCAAGAAAGTATATGCACAGCAAAAGAGCAAAGAAAGAAAAAAGAAGACAAAAATGAGACCAAACAAGGGAAACAAAAGGGTTCATGTATGCGGAGATAGAGAGCGGGAAGCGGACCAATTATCGTCATCCATCGCTCTGTTTCACAAAATGATAAAACAACATACATAAACCAAGAGTCCCGAACAACAAAAAAGCCCCAAAAACCTAGGAAAAAATACATAAGAGAGGTCAAACATCCAAAAGACAATGGGCCAGGAACAAATGTTCAAACGCAGCAACCTCAAACTGAAACGAAAGCAATGTGTGGATGTTTGAAATCAGCAGCATATCCCTTTACCCATCCTGGCAATGACACGAGTCCATTATCCAGCTGAAATGGCATTTTCTTCTTCTCTAGAGCACCACCTTAGTGCTATAGCTCTGTAGTATTTAGACTGATCCTGAGCCTCCATCAACTTGATTTTCATGTTGCGCTTGATGTTGTGTGACAATTCAAAAAGCAGAGTTTACAACTGCCTTGTTGAGCTGTTCTTTCTTCTTATTTCCTGCAACAGCCTAAATCCAGGACATGGTAAGATTATGAATTTGATAAAGTAAGGAAACTTTCTTCTTGCGAGAAACAAATCAGGATGGGTAAGAGACCCATTATCACGGCCAAGGCAAAGCATCTTATAAAGCACATCAACGACTAGGATAAAGACCATGGGTGATAAAGGATCACCTTGTTTAAGACCCCTCTTGCATTTGAAGACATTGCTTGCACTCCCATTCACAAGAATGGAACACTTTGGTGAAAGTTCTAAGAAGTTAGGGGTATTTCTTGAAACTTAGCATAAAACTTCAAGGAACCGTAGAAGAAGAATGCCAAGCTAAATGTAAACAAAGGATCCAACACATGCAAGATTTACTGGTTGATGAACTTTCTATTTTCTTTCCTTAAAGAACCAGGGCAAAATATCATCCAATTACACCTTAAAGTAACCAGAACCAAATTTCAAGTTCATCTCTCTTAACAGAAATGGCCCCAAGCAACAAAAGATGATCGGTTCATGCTGTAAACTTTAACTTGTAATACAGGAAATTACAGCATAGTTTAACAATAACAGTGTTTAGGCATTCCATTTTCCATTAGAAGAAGCAAAAGCATCATAAAGTATTGCTCACTCACACACCTTCTAGTGAGAAGACTCAAGTTGATCTTTTGGTTCTTTTCCTTGTAGGTTTTTTAGGTTCTGGCAATAGCTGTTTCTGCTTGAAATCCTGACTCATATTGTAAGCCTGAATCGAGTAGAAATAAAAAATTTAATTAAGAAAATATGCAGAGTAGAAAGTTTTTCTTAATGAGGGACATTAATGGAGTATATTGAGTATCCAAACACAAAAAGATATCTAACACCATTGTATCCATAATTTGTGAACCTACAATGCATAAAAAAATTAAAATAGAGAAAATTGCACAGAACACACCCCAGTAGTTTACCATGTATATCACTTATACCCCCTCAAGTGATTTAGTAGAAAACCACAGATTCTGTTCATCAACAAAACCCTCAAAACAGTCAAGTTCTACTCTAAATAACAAAAACCGGTGCTGGCAATCAGACGATGAATTTGAGTGTTAATTTAGATGAACTGAGGGTTGCTTGTATTGATACATCATTTGAGAGGTTATAAGTGCTAAAAGAAGTAAACTACATGTGGGTTTGCTGAAATTAATCCTACAATATATACAATGTATGAAAAATTGCAGAAATACAAAATGCAAGCACAATGCTATCACCTTGCGTACACTCGAGCTCAATCCCATGCTCTTGATAGAATCCTCACCCACACACTTCCATGCTGTCGCACTTTTAACCTCGGTATCAACAATACTAAATCCTCCTTAAAAAATAAAATAAACACAAGGCTACATAAGCATATTAGAAATCTTAATACTATCAAAAACAATGATGACAGAAGACAAGCAAAAACCTTTGAGACTCAGAATCAGAAGTTCAACATGGATGCGAAGCCGAATATGAGAGAAAATATGTAAATATTCTCCCACATCCTCTCTCGTAATAACTTTGCAACATTTTCCAACATCAATATTAAATTTCTTCTTCAGATATTCATCCATTTCTCTTCTCCTTGTAACCACATCAGTTTCCTCTTCTTTTACCCAAACTGAAGGAAACTCCCAAAGCCCAGCAAGCAATCCTTCTTCGGGTCTTTTAACTAAAAGATACTGATTCTTCAAATTGCTTTCTTCTACCAGCTCGACAATACAAACAGCAGCAAAATCTTTCCTTTGCTTGGCCTTTATAATCTTCGTTGGGTAATCTGCGACTTTAATTGATTTGGTTTTGGTGGAGAGCGAAAGTGCACGGCACTGATCAGAAATTGGGCAGGAAGAGCAACTAGGGTTTGTTACGGTGCACAAGGTTGCACCGAGCTCCATTATGGCTTGGTTGAAATCTCCAGGTCTTGAAGGATCAACTAGCTGTCCTGCTAGTTTCCTGGAATTAGATTAGCAGTTTAGAAAGGCATATATTATTCATATGATCATATCAGTATAAACATAATCAAGAACTCTGCCGACAGCACTTAATAAAAAAAAGTAATAAATGAGATAACTAGTTTTCCATTTAAAATTTTCAACCAGGACAATAAGAGTCAGATAGAAATTTTCAACCAGTCAGGACAATAGGAATATCTTCCATGTTATTGCAGTTTTATCTTCTTTAGCTCATTTTCAGAGATTATCGAACTATATTTGTCATGGCATGTCTATGTTGGAGTGTCCATGCATGTGCTTACTTGTTTTCTAAGAATCGAATAAAATGCAATTTTTAGATGAAAAGTTGATGCAGCAAAATAGGAAGAGATGCTCGATTCGCCAACATGGTTAAAAAGAGTAAAATGGTCTAAAATACAACATTGATGAAAGTTAAAAGTGCATCATGGCACAAATCTGACAATTAAATTGAATAGTTAGGAGGAAATAACCATAAATACAGTTCAAGATTATTGCAAATTTGCACCAACTTTAATGCTGTGTGCGCCTTTCATAGCAAGGGTGAATATGCATTACTATTTTGCTCTTGGATTTATATTTTCACTCTACCTTAAGGCTCTCTCTCAGTCTAAGAGAATTTGAAGGACACCATCAACTTAGTTAGGAGCTTAGAATTAGTAACAAACCTCTACTTTTTGTCTACAGCTTCCTTTGCATGTAATATTTATAAGCAGAGGATTGCATCTACCTTTGATGTCATCTAGTCATCCAACCATAAGACATTGACAAATATTTTCATGATGCCTTGGTTGACGCTTCATTAGTTAACTCCATTTTGATGGAAAAATGCTTAATGACGATGAGGGCGGAACTGTGGGCTAATAGGTTGCAATATTTTTTGTGCTTACCAAATGCTTTTCACAGTCGCAGTTTCTTTAGGGTTGGCAGATATCGCTCTAAGCCTAGTCATCACTCTCACCACATTACCATCAACAACAGGCACTACCTGAAAACAACAAAATGAATAAGATAGAAGTAACAACACATATAAAAAGAACTAATAAACAGAAAAAATGTATCATTATCATCATGATACCTCATCAAAAGCAATAGAGGCAATAGCCCCTGCAGTGTACTCTCCTATCCCTTTCACCTTGCGAAGCGCCTCAGCTGTTCGAGGAAATTCCCCTCCTTCCACAATTGCTTTTGCTCCCTGATATCACAACCTAAGTAAATGTTCTCCCCTCAAAACTCACAAGAATTTCAAGCTTTTCAACATTTTTGGTGTAGAGGAAGGGACTTTGTCACACCCCGCTTCCCAAAAGACCATAGCGAGAACGTAACAAGTCCGCAACGTAATTATACCGAGAGAAGAAAAAAACTCAACTCGACACAATTACGTTAAGCGTAAGTATGCAGGAAATATACAAAAACAAAATAAATAAAGCGTACTTTATTATATCAACTTGCAATTATTACATAACAAGATTCAATGCCAAGAGTTTATTACAACGATTGAAAAGAAAGCAAGCCCTAAACAGGTGGACGACAAGATAAAAGAAACAAGACTGCTAATCCTAATAATATGTAGAGAGCTCGGTATAGTCCTCCGCTGTTGGTTCCACCTCTTCGACTATTGCATGGTCCTCTCCTTCGCCTATCAGACGTTTCGGGGAAAAGGAAAGAAGGAGAAAACATCTATCGATGAGATAAACTCTGATAGGATTCTCAAGGTAAGACGAGCGTAAGAAACAATAGTAGGTGGGGAGCAAGTCGCATATTTAAGTGTGGGTATATGTAAACTGATGTTACCAAGTAGTTGTGTCAAGTATAAGCAAGCCCTAAACATGTGGGCAACAAGATAAAAGAAACAAGACGGCTAATCCTGATAATATGTATAGAGCTCGGCATAGTCCTCCACCATTGGTTCCACCTCTTCAACTATCGCATGGTCCTCTCCTTCGCCTAACGGACGTTTCGGAAAAAAAAGATGAGAAAACATCTATCGATGAGATAAACTCGGGTAAGATTCGCAAGGTAAGACGAGCGAAAGAAACAATAGTAGGTGGGGAGCAAGTCGCATATGTAAGTGTGTGTATATGTAAACTAATGTCACCAAGTAGTTGTGTCAAGTATAGGCATGGTATTGTCAATCTGTTTATAAGGTACAATTAGCTTGTTATAGCTTAGTTGCATGAGGGTACCGGCGTAGTCAGGAATATTCCGTTAGTGCCACGAAACAACAAACCGGAAATATATATATATAGCGTTCCGTTTCATCTCCGGAACCACGGTTAACTGGAGGGAGATCCCGAGACCCTTCATACAGCCTCACGTAATCTAAACTATCCCACCCTAGATCTAAGTTTGTTATATAAGGGTCCAGGTAGGCGTTAGCACACGACACTACTAGGTATGGTAACATGAGGTTCACTTTCCAAATCAAGATCATCCGTATATCGGACTCTTCAATAGTAAATAAGATCATCTGTATATTAGAATCTTCAATAATAATCCATGCTTAGGTTAGCGCGTCTAACGCTAACCGTACGAGATAGCATGGCACATAAGGTTCCTTATATTCAGTTAAGAGTCTCATCCAAGTTGTATAGGGTATTTTAAGAAACTAGGGTTTAATAATAGTTTATGATATTTTTATGGAATTATAGTTTTAGGAAAAGTTTATGTTATTTTAGCGTAATTATAATTTAATAAAACTCATGGTATTTTAGTGAAAATACGGTATTCGGAACCTTAGGGTATTTTAGTGAAAACACGGTATTCGAAACTTTAGGGTATTTTAGTGAAAATACGGTATATTGAAACTTTAGGGTATTTTAATGAAAATACGCTATTTTGAAACTCTATGGTATTTTAATGAAAATACGGTATTATGAAACTTTAGGGTACTTCAAACATTATTAATAATAACACATACAGATTCATGATGGCAAAAGATAACATAATATTAAATTAATATTATTTAGTAGAAATAGTATAAGTGATTATTACTATTTCACAAGACTTGCAGTAATTGTCATATGATCAAAAAGTTTTAGTATGTCATACATATTATAATAACAGTAATAAAGTGTCATAAAAAAAGATTATATTGAATAGTACCATAGGCTATTTAATTATAGGGATTCAGATATACCTTATATATGTATGAACAATTATTAATACTATTGAAATGAAACATGTGCATAACCTGATATAGTTATTAATCACAAGATATAACAGAGAGTTGTCTACCAAATAGTATGTAATACCTGCATAATTATAGGCATTGTATGTATTCATGTTTAGCATATATGGCTTGATCATATTTTCATGCAGTAGACAATTAGGGGCATAAACGCAATTGAGTATCATTTAAGACCTCGTTTATTTTATTTTATTTTTAAATTTCAAATTTAAATTTAAATTTCGCCAGCTGTATATGAGTATATCGTTTAGTTACGCTTGAAAAAAGATAATTAACGGCAGATAGGAAAAAACAACATCACTGCATATGAGTATTCTGGTTTTTAATTTATGACATTGAAATAACCAATGCAATTTTCATGGTCCCTCATCACTTTTCTGATTCTTGTAATCTTTTGTTGTGATTTATGCCTACTTCAAAACCCAAAACAATTTAAATTTTCAATATTTGATTTGAGTATTTTATGTGACCAGTGAAATGATATAAAATCCTAAATGTTTAGATTTAATTAGATTCCAATTTTGTCAAGAGATTGTATATATTTTATTCAAAACTGATAATGAATCTGCTGTGGGTAAATTACACTAAAATACTCTCAACTATATGATCAAAAAGTTTTAGTATGTCATACATATTATAATAACAGTAATAAGGTGTCATAAAAAAAGATTATATTGAATAGTACCATAGACTATTTAATTATAGGGATTCAGATATACCTTATCAATGTATGAACAATTATTAATACTATTGAAATGAAACATGTGCATAACCTGATATAGTTATTAATCACAAGATATAACAGAGAGTTGTCTACCAAATAGTATGTAATACCTGCATAATTATAAACATTGTATGTATTCATGTTTAGCATATATGGCTTGATCATATTTTCATGCAGTAGACAATTAAGGGCATAAACGCAATTGAGTATCATTTAAGGCCTCATTTATTTTATTTTATTTTTTAGGATAACATAGAGAGAGGTTAATGGAGGAAACGTGCCATAGGAGGGAATTTCCTGCTATGGCATCGGAAAAATACATGCTCCATGATTTTTTCGACGATTGGCATACATCACTTCCATCTTTATCATCTAAGATGTGGATACACCAAATTTGATGTGATTATACCATTTTTCACCGTTGATTTAGTTGGTGCAAAATTAATGGTTTACCGACAATAGAACTTTTTACATTGCTAATTCAATGGTGAAAAAGTGGTGGAATCACATGAAATTTGGTGTATGCACATCTTAGATGATAACAATGATGATGATGGGTGCCGATCGTCGGAAAAATAGTGGAAATTGTATTTTTTCGACGCCATAGGAAATTCCCTCCTATGGCATCTTTCCTCCATTATATATATATATATATATATATATATATATATATATATATATTCACGAATTATTCGGCTAATTCGCAAATTTTGAACGGCCGATTAAATCTCCGATTTAATTGCCGTAGACGAACGATTCAAATTATTACCGAAATCAGTAAATAATTCATAAAAACAACGAATAATTCGCAAAATCGAAACCCAATGTCTCACGTATTAATTTCTTTCTCGAAATCCTTCACGAACATTTCCCGAATACTTGCCGAATCTTTCCTGAATACTTGCCGATTTTTTCCGAATAGTTCTCCGAATCCGAATTTTCGACCTCGCCGAATTAATCCTGAATGCCGAATTTGTGACTGTGTATCAATTTCAGTATAAACCATAATTAGAGAAAACGGCCGGGGTGGAAAAGGGAGAGGCGGAGTCTTACTGGCTGATTTCGGGTATCGAAAGGAATTGAAAAGCGTCTTCTCGGAGCTTCTCCTCTCCTCGGATTTTTTGGCGAGGATGTAGCCGGTACCGTTGCGAAAGTCGAGCAAAATTTTGGAGTAATTTTCGGGATTCAGAAGAGGAAGAACATAGAGAATGAATGAGACGGTGTTTTTATAAAACTGGGTGAAAAATCAAATCCCAACTGTAGGGTGTTTTTCGTCACCCCCATTGAGATGGGAATACGTGCGCGCTTGTCAGGCGTACTACAGATTCCCCCTGCCTGAGATAGGCCGGGATTTATTGATTGTGGGGATCCGAATCTCCGGCAGCCGCGGACTAAGCTGCCGTTAATTATCCCTCGCCTTTGGGACGAGAGAACCTCCGATTAACGGGTTAAACTGGTCATGCGAACTCAATGTGCGGTGTGCGTGTGTTGTGTTTTGAAGGGGGGTTTGGATATATCGGGAGCCACACAGAGTTTTTTACGGGAGTCCTGCTACCCGGATAGCGGGCTGGGGGTCAAGGGGGCTAGCAGCCCCCTTCGGGGTGCGGGGCAACGTCCCGTTAGAAAAAAATTTCTAACAGGGACAGTGTCGTGGAGTATGTAAATATGTATGCATATGTATAGATATACATGTATATATATAAAAAGGGGAAAAGACATCAAAAGGATGCGTAGGGGCAGCACCTTGGGCGCTGTGCGCCTAGGTGCTGTGTGCTCAGGCGCTAGAGTGCCACGTGTCGGCACGTGGGCGCTGGGCGCTTGAGCGCAAGCGCGCCACGTGCCGGTACGGGGGCGACTTGCGCTCGAGCGCAACCGCGCCACGTGTCGGCACCGGGGCGACTTGCGCTCGAGCGCTTGCACTCGAGCGCAAGCGCGCCACGTGTCGGCACCGGGACGACTTGCGCTCAAGCGCTCCACATGTCGGCACGCGGGCGCTCTGCGCTTCAGCGCCGGCGAGGAAAAGAGGCTTTTAGCCTAAAAAAAAATTTCTCGGAAGAGAAATCAGAGAGGAGTTGGACTCCTGAGTGTTTTTTTTTTGGGGTTTAGTGAAAGATGTTCTTCTTCTTCCTCCTCTGTTAGCTGGATCTTGAAGATCAAGAGATATGAGATTTTTTTAAAATCTCTTCTTTTTGAGATCTAATGGAAGATCTGAGTTCCCTTTTATGGGTTTTGTGGTGAAAAACTAATTTGTTTTGTAAAAAGAAGAGTAAAACTCTTGATTTAATTCAAGAGAAAAAGGAAGGTTTTGGAACCTTGAAGAAGGAGAAAAAATCTCAGATCTGAAAAATTTTGAGAGAGAGAGAAAAGTTGTTGAGATATTTTATTATCTTTGCCTTTATAGGCTGTACACTTTACACATAACCACTTGGGCTTCATAAAATGGCATTTTGCTCATCCCATGGCTCATGTGCCATTTCTTTTTACACATAAGCCATGGGCTTTACAAAAATTTGGCTTTATGCCTATTTTTCTTACATTTATCCATAAAATAAAAGAAATACAACAAAATTGTTTATTACAAAAATTTTATCTTGGCGTGGGGGGAGGCCGGCCGCTTCATGTTCGGGCTCGACCCGGGCATGGGCCCACTGGATCTGGACTTGGGCCCACTTGGCTTGGGGTTGACTTGGATTTTGACTTGGTCAACCGGGGTGTAAATTTTTACCCCAACACCAACAAAAATTCTATCCGTCTGATCCCGTGGATCCCCTAGATCGTGCAACAGCCTAACCGTGCACAAACATCGCGCCACGTCACTCGCCCCTCTCTTTGGCCACCGCCCCGTGCAACGCACGTAAGTGGGGCAGGGCTCACTGCAACAAGCAGCCGCGGTTGCTGATGCTGCGGTCAGGTCTGGTGGGGTCGAACCCGACCTGACCCGGTTTTTTTTTAAACAGAATAATCTTTTAAAATTCGTTTTAAATTCAGAAAAATCATTAAAAATTCTTTTAAAATCTAATTAAAAGTTTTCTTCATTTTATAAAAATTTTGTCTAAAAATAATTTCATTTTTAATTATTTAAAATTATCATAAATCATTTTTCCTCTCCAAAAATTCAAATTAAATACTTAAAATTCCCCCCAAAAAAATCTTTTAATAGTTTTAGATATAAAACAACATTTTCCGTCAATAGAAATACCAAAATAATTTAACAATACCAAGAAGGATTCTTAAAAGACTTTTACTAATGTATGTACAAAAAAGCAGTCGGTACAGACTTTAAAATGGAACCTTCAAAATGGAACCGTAGAAACATAATACCATTATAGGTAGTATTGTAATTGACTACAAAACTCTATTTTCTTCAACCTATGAGAGCTACCCAGCTTGAGCGCACAAATAAAGTGAATTTAAAAAGGGTCGATTGTATAAAACACCATCCATATTTCATCCAGAACCTGTAACCCCTATATTCACTCTTACGGCCGCCGCCAACAACAGGCCTTTGTCCCAAATTGTTGGTATCAACTTATCAGCATTTGTCACCCCCAAGGGCGATCTCAATATGAGCAGCAAATATGACATGATTGTCGACTAAACTCAAGGATGGCACGTGCTAATAAACTGGTTGAGAGATGATAAATGTTAGACTATTCATAGACGAGGGTGTCTAATATGCAATTAACCCTTACTGTAGTGTCAATGTGTCGTTGTGCAAAAGCCCAAGTTCTTTTGCTAGCTAATTAAAAAGCGCCAACCTTCACAAGATGTTAGAATATAAAGCTTTATCTGACAATCATCATCGCAAATTCAAATTTCGGGTGCAATGGAAAGGACTCAAAAACAGTCTTAGCATAGCCTACGTTCAAATCCCACCACGCCATGCATTTAAAAAATCACTTAGAACGAAAATTTTACAGCAATGTAAAACTCAAGTTTTGACCCACAAAAGAGCAACTTTGGAGTTTTGGTGCAATGGTACAGACAACGAGATACTAATTATCAACTTTCTTTTTTTCCACTTAACAACCATAAAGTCTTCTCATTACCTGCATGCAATCAAAGTTTAAGGGAGTTAAAAACTAAAAATTGATACCTCGAGCAAGAACCTGGCTCGTCGGTAATACCCCAACCCAGCCCACATCTCATTGACCTCCTCCAAACTCGCCGCCGCCAGACGATCAGCCGACGGCCATCTCTCCATCCACCGATTAAAATAGCCCACCACAGTTGGAACCCTAGTTTGCTGCAGCATCGCCTCCGATACCCAAACCGCGTAAGCTCGATTATCATCTGTAGCTTCTGATTCCATCTTCTTTTCTGTTCGCCATGGCAGCTCTCGGCGGTTCTTGGTGTACCACTGGAGGAGGCAAGATCGGATCTTTAGGGTTTCTTTGGGGGAGAAGCCGCAGTCCTCGATGTCTTGGATTTGATTTGTGCATTTTGTTGGGGCTAGGGTTTTGGTGTTCATGAGAGAGGAAAAATTGGGGTTGGTTTGAATTTTGGGGGAGTGATTTTTAAGCGCCCATTTGTACTGGGGCTTGATTGAATGGAAAATTTGCACAGATGACAGATGGACCTTTCAAATTCTGGACAATTTTTGGGAATTGACCGTCTCCCAAAAGAAAAATTTTTAGCAAAAATGGTGTTGAAAACATAATATTTAGCGATACCGTGCTGGTTCGGTGATTGGTTCATTTTAACTAAATCCATATTTTTAAAATGTTGTTTTTAGTTGCTGAGGACCCAAATTCAACGCGGTGTTTAAAACCACACTTGTGCGGTTTTCAACGGCAACTTCTCTTAACTCTATGCCGAATTAGAATTTGGATTTGGGCAATTTTTGGAAATGAGCGCCTTTTAAAGTATATTTAGCATAATGGTGTCAAGAAAAGGTATTTAGGAATATGATGTTTGTGAGATGATTAGGCTGTTTTGGGTGTTAACTAAACCCGCACTTTAAAAGTGTGGTTTTAGACTTCTTCAGGGGAAAAAAGCCAAGTAATTCCAACTACCCGCCATGCGGCAATTTTTTTCCGAACAAGTCTAAAACCGCGCTTTTAAAGTGCAATTTTAGTTAACAACACCTAATACAACCTAATCACCCCACCAACACCATATTGCTAAATACTTTTTCTTGGATACTATTCTGCTAAATATTTTTTAAAAAGTGTTAATTCCCAAAAATTGTTCTTTGGATTTAGGTTTTGACCAGGTTGTTGGGAATTCACCCGCTCGCGCAAACACGTATGTTTTGAAAATGTGATCGTTTGAGGAAATGGATGCGCACGCGAGATCGTTCTCGTTTTAAAATTTATAAACCGCAAGTGCACGGCGCATTGCAGCAAGCCGGCAGGTACGGATCAATCCGCAGGGAATTGTGTATTAGATCTTGTTGTTTAAGATTCAACAAATAACGAATGATTGGTTTATCACAAAAAAATAGAAAGAATACGACAACAAAGAAAAGCAAGCAAAGAAGCTAAAAAAGAAGTGGTTGTGGATTTGGCTCGGAAGATCGAATCGCGACGATTCCTTCGACGCTCTCTTGATCATGAGTTATCCATCCTTACGTCGATCCCGGCATGAAGCATGATTTGTCAAGGCGGTTGCAAAGCACAAATCATCAAATTCCGATATTCGCCGCAAGATACGAATCGAGTCCGTTTTGTTCACTTACTGTTTGTATGTCCAAACTTGAGGTATCAACACTAAACACAAGGGTTAGCAAGCATACGACAACATAAAAAATATAAAGTAGCAAGTGAGAGCAAATAGCTTTAGTGTTAACGTTACTAAGTGTTTGTGATGGTATATGATATATGAAACTAAGAGAATTGTCAAGTCACTTAATCACAAAATACCACATCCAAACTCAGCAAACCTAACACCAAATTGATTCTAATCTTAGGCTTGCAAGATGGGGTTTGTGGGGAGAATACGGTATGTGATGAGCTTACAAAGTAACCATGTAATCAACATACCATATCAACCAATCCAAGTTACAATACTAAGTTTATAATCATATTAAAGCATATTAAATATTAACAAGAGGAGGAGGAGGCAAAATCTTTTATCTCACTTCCTTACCATTACCACCACCAAAGAGATTAGCTAAGCATAATAAAAAGAAAAGCAAATAAGAACAAGAAACAAGTAATAAAAGAAACAACAAATTTATTAACACTTGAAGAAGAGGTACAAGATATTGGTAACTTGTTCAACCTCCATTATGAAGCTCTCAAGAGAAAACTTCAAGAGTGAAGAAGAAGAAGAAGAAGGAGAAACCAAGTGATAGCCCACTCACTCTCAAGCCTAAACCAAAAACAAAAAAAACTATCAAAATGTATACACTATATTAGACTACGAAAGACCTATTCCCTTGCTCACTGATATGGTTTTTATAGGCACAAAAAAAAATTAAACAAGTAATAAAAATAAGGTGATGTGACTGCAAGGAAGGGACAGAGAAAAGATGGGGACAAATGGGGCAAGGAGGGCCGGCGAGCTCGGATTTTATAGGGTTATGGCCGGTCCAAATCCGAGTGTAGAGGCTCGGGTTGATGTGGTGGTCTTGTGTCCACTCCAATATCATCCTGGTGCTGTTTGATTTGTCTAAAATAACATACTTTGCATTCAGAGGTTTGGAGGGAACTTGATACAATGTATCACATCAAAACTTTTAGTATTTAATACCCATGTCGTCCCATTTGCACAAGCCATCATTAGTGTGTGCCATGGGCAGCCCGACCATGGTCCATGCCAAAGACTATGTGTACACTTGTATTGTGTTGGACCAAAATAGCGTGCACACATTTATTTGCAAAAAAAACTCTTTGAATATCGGTTGGTTTTCTGTTCTGATTGCAGTGTCGGCTTCCAAATGCTATATCCGTGATCTTGAGTTTGTTTCCAGTGTTTTATCACGAACACCTGTAATCTGTAATTACTGAGCAGACGCTGGTTAAAAGTACCGATAAATAACAAAATAGATTATGAATGAGGGTATTAAAATGCAGTTTTCTGAGATGAACACAGGTCTAAAACCGCATTTTGAAAGTGTGGTTTTAATCAAAACCGGCTAAAACTCCTTAATCATCCCACCAACACCATTTTGCTGATTTCTTTTAAAAATTGTTAGGAAGTTTGCAAAAACGTTCCCAAAATTACCAATATTTGCAACTTTGACTTGATCAACCAGATGTGCCGTAGATGTTCCCACGTGCATCCGTATCTTATCTAGTCCTCGTAGATGGATGATATGAAAATCAATATCCATATTTAGCAAAAGCTGGATACTAACCTGAAATGAATATTGAAAAAATATACACAGTTAAGTCGAACATTGCTATGTTTGATATCAGATACATGTAAGGAACTTATATAGTGGTTACCATATCCGTAGTATATGGCTGTTGCCGGCAGATACAAATAGAGACGGTTATTGGAATTGAAACTTACTATTCATATTTGATAAAAAGGTATGGATACAGAGTTACATCGGGTCGTTCGTCTTCACCTACATCCATACTTTACTGTACTCGTATTTATTTTCTTTTGCAGATACTATACCATGGCTCCATAACCCGTGGTGGTGTTGATCTAAAACATGAGGTGGGCTCGCCCAACTTAACCCTATGCAATACCCCGTCATTCTCTTTTACCCTCATTTCGGTTTCTGCACAACTAATTAGCTGCAGTTTACCGCATGCCTATTGACCTCATGCCAATACTAATATCTATATTAAAATAAATATTTAAGATGTGATAGAAACTGAATTTGACTTAAACCGAGGATGGCCATCCGAACTCTGAAGATAATTATTAGCTAAAATTGTTATCTTTCCATTGTACATAATTTTGCAACAGATTCAAATCTAGCAAGAACCGATATTTGGAATAATTAAGTTGCAGCAGCGTTTTCTTTTCATTGTACGTTTTATATTTTGTGCATCGATAATTTTTATTGTGATGCGTGCGGCTTATATTTTATGGTTTTATTTGTGTGAAATATAACAACACTCCATAAATAAAAATCATAAGATATTAATTCAATCACTAATTGGTTATCTCGATGCACGGTTGTTTTCTCTTGTAATTACTTTATTTTATTTCAATTTATTTTATCGTGTAGCAGGACGTCTTTTCCGGCCTTTACTTCAAAAAAAATTATTGGCTAAAATTTGGAGGGGAAAATATGTTAAAACAATTAGATTAGTTTATTGCTTCCTCCTTTTAATTAAAAAGAAAAAAAAAGGTTGTAACCAACTAATGCATAGAGAATAACGGAGGAAAGAGGCCATAGGAGGGAATTACCTTCTATGGCGTCGAGAAAACACACCCTCCATCGTGTTTTCCGACGATCGGAATGCATCATCTTCATCGTTATCATCTAAGATGCGGGTACACCAAATTTCATGTGATTCTACAACTTTTTCACCGTTGATTTAGCAATGTAAAAAGTTCTATTGTCGGTAAACCGTTAATTTCGAACCCACTAATTCAACGGTGAAAAAGTTGTAGAATCACATGAAATTTGGTGTACCTATATCTTAGATAATAACGATGAAGATGATACATTCTGATCGTCGGAAAACACGATGGAGAGTGCTTTTTCGACGCCATAGAAGGAAATTCCCTCCTGTGGCCTCTTTCCTCCGTCATTCTCTGATGCATATGGAATTTGAACTTATAAGCAAGAGGCTTTCAACACTGGACCAGAGAGGGATTGAGGTCCCACTAAAATTTGGAAAGACAACCATAATAACAAAAAGATAAGCTTACTACTTTATTTTCATAATAAGTATCCTAATGCAAGCAAGATTTCAATACCGAACCTCTTGCTGTGAGGTTTTCACCGATATCTTGCTGTGCTGCTCAAACACAATGAGGTTTTTGCGGCTATCTTGCTGTGCTGCCCAAACACGATGAGGTTTTTACCGCTATCAGGTTTTTACCGCTACACTGCAGAGGTACTCGCAGACCACTTCTACTGTTACTGTATCGCAGCCAAGACCCCATTTTGTTCAAGAATATGTTGGTTTAGATAAATAATCCATCCATTAATTGGGAAATGCTTATAAAACATAACTGCCATTGCACATAGGTAATACATTTTTAATAATTTGAACTAACAAAAAGGTGAAAATTACAAAATCACATGCAGCATATGATCAACTCAACCCACCAAGAGAAAACTGGAAAAGAGAGAAGAGAAGGAGAAAAGGGGTCCAAAATTTTTTTAAAAAAATCCACTCACTTCAAACAAGTTGCATGAACAAACAAATATGAAGCATTTTTCAAACATCCCCATCAGTAAGAGAGTGATCGTCAACAGCTTTAAGAGCATTCCTGGTGTAAGTCAAATATGAAATCAGAAAAGAAGATCACATTGTGTTTTCTGGAGTTCTTTCAAAGTAAACCAAGAACTCGGTGTCGCCCTCTGCACCTTTTATAGGCGACTCTATCCACCCTTTCCTGCAGAACCCAAAATCTTGCACACCACCTGTTATCCTTTCGAGAACCTAAAAATGACGAAATGAAATTTGTTAATATAAATTTAAATGGTTAAATTGCATTTAGATACCCTTAAATGCTATTTTTTCTTATCACTATGCTACCTAAATAATTTACTTGTTATGGTAAGTTCCCTTCTGTCACGTCCCACCCCCAATACAAAGAGTATTGTCCTCTGCGCCTTCCATCTGTATTGAAGAGTGGTATCATTCCATTTATAGTACAGATCTAGAATTTTTCAGAATTTATTCCGAAGATTCTCCATTGTTCTATAGTGGATCCCACGGATTCAAGAGGTGGCCCCTGCCCCCTAGGCATGACACTTGGCGTGGTACTTTATTCCGTGAGCAAGAACCGGGTCCCGACACCTTCGGATGCTGCAATTCCGGGCATTGTAGCAAAAAATCCAATACATGCAATTTTTTTGGGATTTTACTGTAATAGAAAAACTACATGGTATTTTGGTGAAACATGACAACATCAAGGGTATCCTAGCGTTACTTGGCCAATTTAAAACTGAATTATTTTTGTGAATATGCAATGGCGGTCAAAAAGTCACGTATCCATCAATATTTTAAATGATCGACATTGTTCATCTTGATCTACATGTGCTAAAATTGAACATATCGATTTTTATATGATTTGTCTATTCTTTCCCATCCATCAAGAGTTGCAACCGTTAATTTTGCAATCATCCAATGCTAGGACAAACGATATTCAAATCACATAAGAATTAGCAAATACATAACAACAACAATAAAAGAAGAAGATTTCATCCCAAATCTTTAGGATCGGCTATATGAATCCTTCCATTTCCTTCCATTCCGTTCTATTAAGGACCGTCTTCTCGGTCAAATTAACAATTAACATATCGTTCTTAATTGTCTCTATCCATGTCCATTTAGCTCTATCTCTACCTCTAGTTACACCATGAACTATAATTTTTTCATTTTGTCTAACCGGGACATTGATTGGTCCCTATTACACGAAAAATTCTATAGTGTGCCGGCCATATATGTCCGGTCATAAGAAAAAAAAGATTTAAGTACAAGGAACCCACCAAGCTGCCCAAAAATGCCTGAAAATCTCCATCTCTTTTTCTCTCATGTCTGGGTGTAATGCACCTGCCACACCGAATAATTTCTCCCTATTACATATGTCCAAAACCATCTTAATTGGTT
This sequence comes from Agapanthus africanus, assembly GCA_030015575.1. Lineage (NCBI taxonomy): Eukaryota > Viridiplantae > Streptophyta > Magnoliopsida > Asparagales > Amaryllidaceae > Agapanthus > Agapanthus africanus. The sequence continues at coordinate 722,556,563 of CM057337.1, forward strand.
CTCTCACATCATCCATTATATGAACTATCTCTAACTTATTACGAATGCACTCATTTCTTATCCTATTTTTTAGTATGTTACTATTCATCCATCTTAACATTCTCATTTCAGCCACACTCATTTTTTGGACATGTTTCTTAATTATCCAACATTATGATCCATAAAGAAGAAATTATTTATACATACTATAGGAAATTGGTTAACTTTGAAATCAAGGTGGACGATATCAATCATCAAAAAATGAAACTGGTTGACATTTTGGATCATCACTCTCGGAAATATCCTTATCTATAGTGCCACTCCATATTCTGTTTTCTCAGTTTCAAAATGACCATTTCTCACAAAAACAAAACGAATTACCAGAATTATGCAGATATAGTGAATTAGTAATGTTTATGATTTTATAATCGATCAAACATTACATACTTCTTGATGCACTTGAGGATCTCTCACAACGCCGCCGCCTCCAACCTAGAAAAGACATAAAATAATAATTTAATTTCAGCGTCGAGGGAACTTCATATTTCAACCACATTATGCAACCTGAACATGGAAAAGGTTTTCATAAACCATCAAACCTACCACAAAGAAAAGGCGATGGGCTCAGCAAGTTTGGATTTCTTTGGGTTATAATTCTATAATTCTAATAATTCAAGTGAAAATTACAAACCTTGTTAGTTATGTATATGCCGTAGAGACCATTGTTGTACATATGATGTATATTATAGTGGATGCTTGGATATATATAGAGAGGACTTTCTTGCTCGATATGATAGTATGTTATCTGGTTGCTCTTTGTCTTAACATGTTGACTTGTATTGGGTTACTGTCTTGCTCTCATATATTGATAAAGCCCTTACGATATGTACTTGACTATTAGAACTATGATATAGATCATACTAGTGGGGCCAGGATAGTCCACAAGTACATTCTATAACTGTTCCCAGTCAAGAATGTATCGAGACAGGGTATCGATACTCCAGGGTAGACTAGCGTATACGCATCTTAACCCATATGATGGGCAATGCATTATCCCATATCCATCGGTGTTTGACATCAAAGATGGTGTACGGGTGCTCAGTGGAGACTGGGTACACTGAACGGACTCGCCGAGAACTCCATGTTGGTATTATACCTATCGTCAGATAGCAGTTCTCTGGTGACACTGGTACAGGTTAGTCTGTAGACCCGAGATCGTCATAGAGTCTTGTGTGATTCCCACTGTGCTTTGATTTCCACCTTACCATGTTCATGAGAACGTGCAAAACGGTGGCTTTTGGATACAGTTCCGAATCACATGGAGACAATGAGCGATAGAAAGAGTTTCGTCTCTCCCGGTATTGGGGGTTGATGTTGCGCTGTGTTCAATTGACTATAACTGGAAGTCCCTGGTCAGGGCTGATATGGAGATATACTGGTAAGTGTTATCAGTAGTTTCTCGACCCGTTATGAGCCTCACATCGACACGACTTATCGGTTACTGGGGTCTGACGTTTACCACCCCTAGACTAGATATGCGACATATCAGACGAAGAGACCGGACTGTACGGTAGTATTACTGATTGGATTTATAGGAGTTAGAGCAGACTTGCTTGTTGATCTTCTGATCGCTCAATATCCGGACGACCGTTACGTTTAGCTGACCGCTTGCGGCTTGTTGGTGTTTGATGTGATCATCACTGCCGGCGTATTGAAGAGTCTTTAGAGTCCTACATAGAGGTTTTCAGGCTCAGGCAAAACGGAGTAGGAGCACATATGTGATATGTGCGGGATCGAGATTGATACGCGTATGTGATACCGTATTCTATTCTCGCGATATGTGATATCGGACGGTTATATGTGATATAACCGGGTTATCGGATCACGTGTTGATTCAATGAAATAATATATAATATATATGTATATATATATTATATGCCCACTTAAATATTTATTATTCTCATTTATGATGCATTTAACATATATGTGATATATGTTTATTGTATTGTTTTCTTTTGTTACATGAATATTATATATGTGATATATAATATTATGACATGCTAGGTTACACATGCAACATGTATGTATGAGACTCATACCATGCTAGGGTTTATGTTAGGGTTTCATTTATCATTAAGTAATTACAAATTAGTGGATTTAATCAAAACTAGAAACTTGTAGATAAGTTTTGACTTAGTCCACTCTTTTGTTTCTACTTAAGATATTTTATGACCTAACCATTAACCCTTATCATGGTTAATTCTCTACATGGATTAGTGTATGGATGATATACTCATCCAAGGGTTGCATTTGAACTATGATAGATATTTTCATCACTTAAGATATTTCCTTCTTCTTCTTCCTCATCTCATTTTTGCTCTCTAGATTTTGAGATCAAGAAGAAAAATAGTGAGAAATTAAATACTGAAGTGAGCTAAATTCCTACTTCATCATCCTCTTCTATATTAGCCATATAGATTAGTGTGTTAGCTTCACTAATTCCGTATTAGTGAAGAGTGAGCTTGAGTCCGTGTTTGCTCGACGTAGATCATCACAGATTTTGAAGACTTCAAACAAGGATGCATCATACATCTTTTGGAGCCTTTCAAGAGTTCAGGAGCTCATGGATCGCAGCGAAGGGACCACTACTCGGAGTTTTTGAAGCGAAGGAACGGACTATAAAGGTTGTAATCCCTATCACTTAGATGTAAAGTTGTTTACATGCAAAGTTAACCCTAATTCTTTAGTTCGATTAGTTGGTTGGTTTGTTTAGCACCCAAAAATTTTAATATAGCATGTTTGATACTTGCCAAAACCTTGCTAAGGTGCTAAGCTAACCCTACGGTGATATCGGAGCCAAGCTAGAGCATTAGGCGTTGTCTAGACGAAGTTAGAATTCCGATCGAACCCGGAAAACCCGATTTGGACCCTCTCTGGAATTTTTTCCAAAAATTGGATTTTTCCATGTTAAAAATATTCAGAAAATCATGCAGGGAATTCTATGGACACCTGAAGAACGAAACCCTAACTCGTCAAAGTGACCGCAGATCCACGGCCAAAACATGGTTTTGGCGGCGGATCCGCGGCGCCACTTGAGAGGCTTGGGTCGGGCCCTTCAGCTGTAGGTCCGTAGGAACTGTGGTATGTCTCTGGTTAATTTTAACAGTGCTCAAGTGTTGAGCTCTCTAGAAAATTTTGGGAATTCGTTGAATCGATCGAATTGTCTAAATTCGCCTAGCTATCTGTGATTGTGATACAATATGTGGAATTCATAGAGTTAGGCATGAAATCCGTAATATGTGATATTTTGGGTTTATGATGTCTAAGATAATTGTGGATTCCAAATGTTGTAGTTTTTCATTTTCTTTTTTGTGACCGTAAGTGTAATATGTGGTGTATCGCCGGTTTCGTTGCTATACCTCAACGACAATTGAGATACGCATATTTACTTACGTTGATGACATGTGATGTTATGTGCTAGCTGCTGTGATATGTTATATTGGATCGTCATTATCAGAATAGCCGGGGGTTTTATGAAAGATGAGAGTTTTTATTTTCATTCATGTAAAATTCATTGTATGTAATATTCTTTTATTGGGGCACTTCCGGGTTGAGAATGATGTCACCTTTGTTGTATATTATTTACTTTTTCACATTAGAAAATACCCAAGGCAGGGAGCACAAGTAACCGGGTTCTAGAGTCCAGTAGGAGACCAACTCAAGGAGTCGAGTCCGGGTCTCCTAACTCTAGAATTGGTAGGGTTGCTTGTTGCTCTCGTAGGGGTCTAAAGATGTGGGTTTTGGCTATTCATCACGACCGTGGAATCCACGTTTTTACTGGCTTAAATAAAACACGGAATTCCTAGTATATCCAATATTTCATATGTGATTCTTCTGCTGCTGATATTCTGTGATGTGATTATTTTATATGCGTGAGACGAATGCTTATACTATATATATGATATATAAATATTATTGCTTTCGTTTCTTCTGTGATGCTTAGGAAGCATAAATGATGGGATTTCATTAATGGGATTAATGAAAAATAAAGAATCCTAAAAGATGTTGTAGAATCAAATTTTTAAAAAGGGTAGCTCTGGTTTTTGCTTTGCATAGCGGTATTCCTTGTAGAATATCCAGCACCTTATTCGATAAGGAAAGAGCCGAGATCTCTTCACCGGGAGTGACCTTTTTAGCGAAACTAGCAGATACTGCAACTCACTCGGTTATGTTTTTGATTGTTTCTATAGTTCTTGCTTTACATAGCGGTATTCCTTGTAGAATATCCAGCACCTTATTCGAGAAGGAAAGAGCCGAGATCCCTTCACCGGGAGTGATCTCTTTAGCGAAACTAGCAGATACTACAACTCACTCGGTTATGTTTTTTATTGCTTCTATAGTTCTTGCTTTGCATAGCGGTATTCCTTATAGAATATCCAGCACCTTATTCGATAAGGAAAGAGCCGAGATCCCTTCGCCGGGAGTGACCTCTTTAACGAAAATAGTAAAAGACTCAAAAACACTTCTTTTCAAAATCACTTGCTTCTACAACGATATCAAGTTCATTACGCAAAAGGTTTTCTGAAAAAAACCTGCGTAGCCCTCCGTCATTTCAAATAAGTATTATTTAGTATTCGTGCTACGGTAGTTTGGCCTCCGCCAAGGCGTAGTATATGGTAGCTGATTACTACTTATCTGTAGCATGAGATGCGATTGAATTAGGGTATTCGTACGGCGTAGTTTGGCCTCCGTCAAAGGTCGTGTGGGTGGGTCTAGTTCAATCAAGAAATGAACGGGTTGAACTTGACTAGCGCCCTATGGGTAGTTCGGCCTCCGTCAAGGTCATAGGACGCTAGGGGTAAAAGTATTATCGGGAATTTCAAGTGTTGAAATTCGCAATGCGATTGCATACCTTCTATAAGATAGTTGGATCCCGATACCCGCTGCGAACAAGAGTTGCTCCTGGGAGAGTTTTAAACTTTACAATTAGCTAATCCATTAGGTGTCTAGAAAGGTGTTAATGGGGCTACCCCTAAGGGAAGATGAGGTTTATCTTAATTAGGTCCGTGCGAAAGCACGGGGAGCCTCCCTCAAAATATCGGCACTGGCCTGACTGAACGGTTAGCAAAGTTGTAGACTGTAATTAATCCCAGCTAGTCTTTCCTTTTTAGGGTTTTTTTTAAGGAAGATTTGATTAAAACAGTAGGAGCCATCCTGATTAGATAAGATAATGACCAATCTAATCTTGCAAAAGCATACTCTAAAGTGTTTTCTTCTCTCACTCTCCAGGTAGCAACAATATCACGCCTTAATCAAGATAATAACATTGATGTATTGACCGAACCCGCTTGTTATACTGGGCAGGGAAACGTTGGTTCCGTTCTCTCTTATAATTGTTATAAGACTGTCCAGGAAATACGGGAATGCCAGAATTCACATGCCGCCCAAACGAAGAATAAGCATATTGATGCATCTTCTTCGGGTGTGTTTGTTATCGAGAACTGTTTCTCAGTTTACTCTACGTCCTGGGCATTAGATATCCGATCAGGATCCCACATATGCAATATGTTGCATGGGCTAAGGAAAGGTAAAGAACTGGGAATAGGTGATCATCCTGTAAGAGTAGGGAACGGTGCAAATATTGCAGCCAAAGCAGTTGGCAAATATCACCTTATATTACCAAATGGTAATACATTGATTCTGAACGAATGCTATTACATTCCGACCCTGATATGCAATCTTATATCAATTTTTTTATTGAGTAAAGAAGGATATAGTTTTGTAGTACAGGATGATGTTATGAACATCTTTCTGAATCAAAAGTTGATTGGATCAGGCTCGTTACATAATGGCATATACATTCTAAATCAAACCACAGTTCTTAATATACAAAACACGCACAAGAGAAAGAGTTCAGAAATGAACGAATCCTTCTTGTGGCATTATAGACTAGGTCATATCAATGCGACACGACTAGCTAAGTTACATAAAAATGGATATTTGAATACATTCGAATTATCATCTTATGAAACTTGCCATTCATGTCTCAAAGGAAAGATGACCAAAACTCCGTTTAGTGGGCACGGAGAAAGAGTTACGGAACTCTTGAGACTGATACATAGTGATGTATGCGGTCCCATGTCTACATATGACAGGAATGGTTCCTCGTACTTCATTACATTCACTGACGATCTCTCAAGATACGGACATGTGTTCTTGTTGAAACACAAGTCTGAAACTTTTGAAAAATTCAAAAAATATAAGAACGAAGTAGAGAACCAAACGGGTAAAAGTATTAAGATCCTTCAATCTGATCGAGGAGGAGAATACTTGAGCAATGAGTTTCTGGACTATCTAAAAAAGAATGGGATTCTCTCTCAACTTACTCCTCCGTATACACCACAGCACAACGGTGTATCGGAGCGGAGGAATCACACCCTATTAGATATGGTGCGCTCTATGATGAGCACCGCTGAGTTACCTATTTCCTTTTGGGGTTATGCGCTTGAGACAGCAACATACCTATTGAATCGAGTTCCATCCAAATCAGTGTCTACCACTCCATATGAGATATGGAATGGGAAGAGACCATGTCTTAATTTTATTCAGATATGGGGTTGTCCGGCATATGTGAAAACACAAAATCCGAACAAGCTCGAGACAAGGTCTGTTCTGTGCAAGTTTATAGGATATCCCAAACATTCGCGAGAGTATATCTTCTACCGTTCCGAGAAACAAAAGGTGTTTATTTCTCGACATCCCAACTTTTTAGAAAAGGGTTTTTTATGAAAGAAATTAGTGGCAGTGAGGTAGAATTGGAAGAAGTTCCAGCAGCATAGACTACAACTGACGATTTGGTGGAACCAGAGGATTCGATAGTTTCCAACGAATCTCGGCCTCTCCGCCGATCTAGTAGGGTTCCTCGTCCACCTGAGAGATACTACGGTTTTCTCATTGATGGTGGAAGCGAGGAATGCATCATGGAAGATGATGACCCAACTAGCTTCGAGCAGACCATCACGAGTGGGGACTCTGTGAAATGGCTGGATGCAATGCGATCTGAGATGGAATCCATGTACACCAACAAAGTATGGACTTTGGAAGTTGCTCCTGAAGGGGTAAAACCGAGCAAATGAATCTTTAAGAAGAAACTCGGTGTAGATGGAAAAGTTGAGACTTTCAAAGCTAGATTTGTTGCAAAGGGTTTTCGTCAACGACCAAGTGTGGATTATGACGAAACCTTTTCTCCAGTGGCTATGCTTAAGTCCATCCGGATCTTACTTGCCATTGCTGCATACCATGACTACGAAATCTGGCAAATAGATATTAAGACCACCTTTCTAAATGGTGATTTAGAAGAGTGCGTGTACATGACTCAGCCAGAGGGCTTCGTAGACAGTGGGAGCAGCGGAAAGGTATGCAAGCTGCTTAAATCCATCTATGTGTTAAAGCAGCCATCGCGGAGTTGGAACATCTGTTTTGATGTTGTAGTCAAAGAGTTTGACTTCATTAAAAACGTAGATGAACCTTGTATATATAAGAAGGAGGCAGAGAGTAAGGTTGTCTTCCTCGTATTGTACGTGGATGACATACTCTTGATAGGAAATGATGTTCCTATGCTGCATTCGGTCAAGCTCTTCTTATCACAAAGATTCTCAATGAAAGATTTAGGTGATGCCTCCTGCATTTTGGGAATTAAAATCTATAGAGATAGATCTAAACGGATACTGGGATTGTCCCAATCCAGGTACATTGACATCATACTAAAGAGATTTAGTATGGAATAATCCAAGCGTGGGAATTTACCCACGATCTCTGGAGTCACTCTCTCCAAAGAGATGTCTCCTAAGACTGATTTGGAGAGAGTTCGCATGTAAGGGATACCCTATGCTCAGGCAGTAGGCTCTATCATATACGCGGTACTATGTACCAGACCCGATGTAGCATACTCACTAAGTATAGTGAGTAGGTATCAAGCATATCCAGAAGAGAGTCACTGGATAGCTGTGAAGAACTTTCTCAAGTACTTGAGAAGGACTAAAGAGATGTTCTTGGTGTATGGTAACGGAGAACTCCAGGTGTAGTCCTTTACCGATTCGAGCTTCCAAAGTGATAAGGACGACTCAAAGTCGCACTCGGGATTTGTCTTTATCCTAAATGGAGGGGCGGTGTGTTGGAAGAGTTCCAAACAGGAAACCGTTGCAAACTCGACGATGGAGGCTGAATACATCGCTGCCAACGATGCTGCCAAAGAGGCTGTCTGGATAAAGAAGTTCATTACCGAACTTGGTGTGGTTCCGTCCATTGAGCATCCAATACCTTTGTATTGTGATAACAATGGAGCTGTGGTTTTGGCCAAGAAACCCAGATCCCATCAGAGATACAGGCATATTCTGAGGCGGTATCACCTGATCCGGGAGATAGTTGATCGCCGGGAGATCGAGATCAGGAGAGTAGACACAAAGGATAACACTGCGGATCCATTCACGAAGGCCATTCCCCAGATACAATTTGAGAGACTCTTCGGGATGTTGGGTATGAGATACTACAACATCTGGCCTTAGTGCAAGTGGGAGATTGTTAGTTATGTATATACCCTAGAGGCCATTGTTGTACATATGATGTATATTATAGTGGATACTCGGATATATATAGAGAGAACTTTCTTGCTCGATATGATAGTATGATATCTGGTTGCTCTTTGTCTTGACATGTTGACTTGTATTGGGTTACTGTCTTGCTCTCACATGTTGATAAAGCCCTTAGAATATGTACTTGACTACTAGGACTATGATGTAGATCATACTAGTGGGGCCAGGGTAGTCCACAAGTACATCCTATAACTGTTCCTAGTCGAGGGTGTATCGAGACAGGGCATCGATACTCCAGGGTAGACTAGCGTATACGCATCTTAACCCATATGATGGGCGATGGATGATCCCATATCCATCGATGTTTAACATCAAAGATGGTGTACGGGTGCTCAGTGGAGACTGGGTACACTGAACGGACTCGCCGAGAACTCCTTGTTGGTATTATACCTATCGCCAGATAGAATTTCTCTGGTGACACTGGTACAGGTTAGCCTGTAGACCCGAGATCGTCATAGAGTCTTGTGTGATTCCCACTGTGCTTTGATTTCCACCTTACCACGTTCATGAAAACGTGCAAAATGGTGGTTTTTGGGTACAGTCCCGAATCACATGGAGACAATGAGCGATAGGAGGGGTTTCGTCTCTCCCGGTATTTGGGGTTGATGTTGCGCTGTGTTCGATTGGTTATAACTGGAAGTTCCTGGCCATGACTGATATGGAGATATACTGGTAAGTGTTATCGGTAGTTTCTCGACCCGTAATGAGCCTCACATTGACACGACTTATCGGTTACTGGGGTCTGACGTTTACCACCCCTAGACTGGATATGCGACATATCAGACGAAGAGACCGGACTATACGGTAGTGTTACTGATTGGATTTACAGGAGCTAGAGCAGACTTGCTTGTTGATCTTCTGATCGTTCAATACCCGGGCGGCCGTTACGTTTAGCTGACCGCTTGCGGCTTGTTGGTGTTTGATGTGATCATCACCTACTGCCGGCGTATTGACGAATCTTTAGAGTCCTACATAGAGATTTCCAGGCTCAGGCAAAACGGAGTAGGAGCACATATGTGATATGTGCGGGATCGAGATTGATACGCGTATGTGATACCGTATTCTATTATCACGATATGTGATATCGGCCGATTATATGTGATATGGCCGGGGTTATCGGATCAAGTGTTGATTCGATGAAATAATATATAATATATATGTATATATATATATTATATGCTCACTTAAATATTTATTATTCTCACTTATGATGCATTTAACATATATGTGATATATGTTTATTGTATTGTTTTCTTTTGTTATATGAATATTATATATGTGATATATAATATTGTGACATGCTAAGTTACACATGCAACATGTATGTATGAGACTCATACCATAGTAGGGTTTATGTTAGGGTTTCATTTATTATTAAGTAATTACAAATTAGTGGATTTAATCAAAGCTAGAAGCTTGTAGATAAGCTTTGACTTAGTCTACTCTTTTGTTTCTACTTAAAATATTTTGTGACCTAACCATTAACCCTTACCATGGTTAATTATCTACATGGGTTAGTGTATGAATGCTATACTCATCCAAGGGTTGCATTTGAACTATGATAGATATTTTCATCAGTTGAGATATTTCCTTCTTCTTCTTCCTCATCTCATTTTTGCTCTCTAGATTTTGAGATCAAGAAGAAAAATAGTGAGAAATTAAATACTAAAGTGAGCTAAATTCCTACTTTATCATCCTCTTCTATACTAGCCATATAGATTAGTATGTTAGCTTCACTAATTCCGTATTAGTGAAGAGTGAGCTTGAGTCCGTGTTTGCTCGACGTAGATCATCACCGACTTTGAAGACTTCAAGTAAGGATGCATTGTACATCTTTTGGAGCCTCTCAAGAGTTCAGGAGCTCATGGATCGCAGCGAAGGGACCACTACTCGGAGATTTTGAAGCGAAGAAACGGACTACAAAGGTTGTAATCCCTATCACTTAGATATAAAGTTGTTTACATGCAAAGTTAACCCTAATTCTCTAGTTCGATTACTTGGTTGGTTTGTTTAGCATCCCAAAATTATAATATAGCATGTTTGATGCTTGCCAAAATCTTGCTAAGGTGCTAAGCTAACCCTACAAATCTGAGATCTACGAGCCTCAAACTGAGGCTTAACCAGTGTTACCAGTGTAGACTCAGGCTTCATCAAACCAACTATAGCAGGCATCACCTATAATTCATACCAGAAAACGTTAAGGTAACTAGATTAAGGGAAAATGTGAAAATTCAGACAAAGAGCTCAGAGTCAAAGAAGTCAAGCCATCATTATATTAGTCTGAATCCAATGTTTTCCTTCCCACTCTAAGGATATAAATCCAAGGCTCAAAAAGCAGGAATCCTCCCTAAACTTCAAAAACCTGCACTTTACCCAACAAATTTAATACCATCATGTTTTTTATGTATCTTCCCTAAATGCCCTCCCAACCTTTCTTCCCCAAATTTCTTTCCACTTTTATTCCTAAATGTGCATTTCTCCATAACACATTTCCTTCTTTCTTTCCCGACTCTAATTCAATTCTACAAACAACTTACTTCCTCTCCCTTCCTCCAATGAGTATTGATTCTAGATAATATGGGTTTGGGAAAGAAGGAAATAAAAGAAGATGAAATTTGGATTAGTCAATTAGAATTGATAGAGAGGCATTTTTGGTATAAATGTTCCACGGATGGAAAAAAAAAACTAACGTGTTAGAGTTCTGGGGGTAAAGTGCAAAATTTTGAAGTCAAGGGGGTTTCTGCTTTGCATGCAAAAGGGGGGTTTCCTGCATTTTAGCCTATTTAATGGCAGATTATTGGCTCCGACTACATTTGCATATTGCCAAATTATATTTGATTTCTAGATTAATTAAATTACGATCATTTGCCAAAGACAAAGGTTGCCATGCATTTTAAACCCAATTTTAAATTAGAATCCTCCAACAGATGAAATAAATAAATACGAAGTGAAGTTGGAAGATCGTTTCTTCTAAATATCAAATATGTAGGAGTAATTTCTTTCAAATTACAAATGAATAAAAAACTGCCTTGTGGCTGCTAGAATGTAGCCTATACTGAACAATTATGCTCTATGAAAGTCAAAGACTGAAAGCACAATGTAAACAACTGTCCCGTACAAAACTTTCAAACATAACACAATTCTAAGTTTCAGATATAAATTTGATGTTCGATTACTTGAAAAGAGACATCTGGACAAAAAATTATTAACTTTGAGTAATTAATGTATGTCTGCGCAAAATAATTTAATATATCAAGGGGCACATGAGTAAATTTCACTGAAGAAACCTTTGTTATTTCAAGTCGAGAGGGAAAAAACCTGTTTAAGAAAACTTTTTTAGACGACAATTCAACAGTGATCAACATAGTGGTGTTATTTGCTATTATCTAGAGAGAGAGAGAGAGAGAAACATACCGTAAGTATAGAAATGAATGACAGGTCTAGAGTCACCAAATCAACTTGTTGAGGAAGTTCAGAAAGATATCTAAGATTTGTTTGCTCAATTACAGAGACACGCTCATCTAGACGGATTTTATCAGCCACCTGCATCATTAACCTCAATATGAAAAAGTTGTCCACAGTTAGAAGTAAACTAATATTTTGCATGCATAATTGCATATATTGTTCATCCTTACGAAAAGATTTGAGAAGACATTTAAAATTTTTAAGTCAAAATAGTACAAATTTAAAAAGTCGAAAAATAATATTCTCAAAATTATGAGGATTCTTCTTGCCACATGTCATAGAAAATAAATATTGGGATTTCAATTTGAGCCCCTATCTCTTCCAGTTATAAGAATAGAGTTTCATAAAATAGCAAGATGCTCACAGTTACTATAATTAACAACTGCTTTATATCTTTATAAACTTCTTAGAAGGAAATATCTAGAGATCCCAAATTTTAAAGGGAAAAATGGGTCTACCTCCCTAGGCTTGAAAAGCAATAGGTAAAACTTCCCGCCAAAAAAATCCATGAAAAACCCCCTTGATCCAAAAAGTTATAGATTTAAGTGCATATAGTACAACCAACCACTTTTTATTTTTTAATATTCCCATAATACCCTCGTCAACTTCCGGCAGATAACTGCTACATTTATCAGATTTTACAGGTAAATTGCTACACTTAACAGATAACTGCTACATATATCAGATGTAGCAGTTTACATTAACTGTTACACTCAGCAAATAACGGTTACAACCACTTTTTATTTTTTAATATTCCCATAATACCCTCGTCAACTTCCGGCAGATAACTGCTACATTTATCAGATTTTGCAGGTAAATTGCTACACTTAACAGACAACTGCTACATTTATCAGATGTAGCAGTTTACATTAACTGTTACACTCAGCAAATAACGGTTACATTTATCAGATATAGCAGTTTACCTACTAAATGTAGCAGTCATCTGCCAAAATTTGACAAGGGTATTATGGGAATAATAAAAAGTAAAAAGTAATTGGTTGTACTATAAGAACTTAAACCTATAACTTTTTGGATCTATGGAGTTTTCATGGATTTTTTTTGGCCAGGGAGTTTTTCCTTTTGCTTTTCAAGCATATAGGGAGTCAAATCCATTTTTCCCAATTTTTAAATAAGGAAGCATGGTTGCTTGGGACAAAAAAGAAGGAAAATAAATGTTTTGTGGAACTAAATCGGAACACGGGTAAGTTGTTATTATTACTTTTTTGACAAAAAACAAGGATAAGTTATCTTCATATACAAGCAATATAATCTGCGAATTTAGCGGATATTTTGGCCAATATTTTAGATTTTGATCTGGTTCATTTAGATGTGATTCCTGAGATATCTTATATTCAATATATTTTAAAGAAAGATTGGGTTCTATCAATATTAGTTATTCTCCAAGATGGATAGCATTTAAAGCTTGTGCATGCTCACAAATTATCAAAGAATAAACAGAAATTAAACATTTGCAATGGCTTCTAAAATTTCACTTTAGCAACTAACAAAAAGAAAGGAAAAAATTGACTTTCCATGCAGCATGTTTTCAACAACCAGCATACAATCCTTTGAATAATTATGCAATGATTTCTCCTTCATATAGCTCTCAAGTAAACATGTCGCACAGAATATATATGCTTGTCAGAAAATTGGAATTCACAAGCCACGCAATAGTTTCGCTATATGATTCCTTTATTTAGAATCATCCATCAAACTAGAAATTCATTGAGAAAAAAGGTACCTGCCCATATCCTACATCGACGCCATAAACAAAAGATGCACCATGCTGAAGCAAGCAATCAGAAAATCCTCCAGTGGACAATCCTGAATCAAGTGCGACTTTTCCATCAACATCAATGCTCAGTTGTTCAATAGCAGCCTCCAACTTATATCCTGCTCTGTAGTAATGACGATGAATCAGAAAATATGACACTTATTTTTAAGTAAATCAATTACAGGGTACTAAATGCAGGTCGTCAAGTATTCATAGAATATCACCCACATACATATTTTGGAACTTCGGCCTTAATCTCTACGGTTGATTTGTCAGATACAGGTGTCCCGGCTTTATTTACCACTCTTCCATCAACAAAAACTTTGCCTGTAAGGAAAATAAACAAGGGATAAAAAATTTACTCAAAATAAATAAGTGATAAAAAATAATTAAAATGGGAATATGATGCATGCGGAAAATAGTTTTATGGTGAACTGGGAATTGCATATGAAAAACAATATCTTACATCAATCTACTTACACAGCAGTGCAATAACAGAGCTAATCTTGGTATTTACTTTAGATTTTAGCTGAAAAGTAATACAGATTCCACCGCTAAAAATACTTATAGAGAATACTATTTTTACAATGTTTTTATCCTCCAAGGCCAACAGAAGTTCATATTTGAAACAATGAAACATGGATTTAAGTTTCTTTTACCAGAATTATCTGCCATTCTGTCTCGGCTTATAAGAATCAATTAGAGAGGGCCAAAGTAGCAGTTCTAGCCTATAGAGCTAAGTGGGAGTGTACCTTTCTTGTAATTTAGAATATCTTGGGTCCTTTCTCAGGCACAAATGTAACCCTAAAATGATCTCAAGAACGCTTAACAGTTACATTCAATTCATCAGAAGTTTAAGATTGCCATACAGATGGTTTGGCATTGAACTAGATCCTGCCTTATATTGTAGACACATTCTTTTTGACAAGTTTGAGGACAAGTGTGACTTCTATTTAGATAAGATACTAGATTCGAAATAGAACTAGAATGGTATTTTACTAGGAAGCATGGACACTTCAATTTGCTCACCGTGTCGTGTCCAACATGTATTGGACACTCGGACACTCCACCCGACACGCGTCCGACACACTTGGGTCATGTCGGTCCATATTGGATGTGTTCGACACTTTTAGATATCATAGGAGGTTGAGAAATAAGAATGTCGAATATATGTTTAGACAACTTGGATATCTTTAAGAATACAAGAATATTAATTATTTTAAATCTCGTTCATCACGGACTACAACTAGGAGTAAACATCCAAATTGATGCAAATGATAAAGTCAAGTCTACAAAAGTCGGCTCCAATTAAAAAAAGTCAATATTTTGTTTGTTTAAATTTTTATGGCGTGAATTTTTGTGTGTTTTGCTTTTAGTTTTATATATGTATTTGTTTGTGCTCAAAATAACCTATGGTTGTGTGACTGTGTGTATGCGTGTGTAACCTTGATTATATTTTTGTTGTGCTTTTAAAGTTATACTAGTACATTTTTTTCTCGAAGTAGATAATAATATAGCCTTGTCCCGGTGTCCTCTTTTTTACAATTTGACATGTCCATTATCCATATCCGTGTCCGAGTCCGTGCTTCATAGGTATTTTAAGACGAGATCGCTAGAGATTCTAAATAGACCTAGGAACATACAGGTTACATATTCAATTCGTTTGCTTCAGTCTGAGGTACCTTGTGATAACATTACTTTCAATTGGAAATCTTCATGAAGCTGCACATCAGATATACGTAATAGTGTAATACTGCAATCTTTTTTGAGGTCAAACAATTACAAGCCAGACTCCAAAGCTGTACACATATCAATACAACTTTCAGGGTGCTTAGGATGTTAATCAAGTAGTGCAGATAACTGTCCTTTTTGTCATTTACTACCAAAATATTTATGTATGTTTCGCATAAGAAATAAGCAATGCCGCAGATTACCTTGTAGAATCCATGACTGAATGAAGGTTCGGCTGTATTGTTGATGTCTTTCGAGACATACCTCATCTAATCTTCGTTATCTGAAAGAAGAAAGGTTTACAGTCAAAATTAGAGACATCCTAAATCACATGGATGTTATTTTGACCAATCACAGAAAATCATGCTATATGGTGACTGGAGAATGATATCTGCACTGATCAAGAATAAGTAGTAAATTTGTATTTTGCCAACCTTACTTGAGTGTGAGGATCCTAACTAAAATTTTGCTGAAGCTACATTATGGATGCTTCTTCATTCAGCCAATAGATAAAGAAGTTAGAAAAACAAGTAGCCTTAAAATAGAATATTGTAAAGAGGCCTAAAAAGAATTACATGGTATATCATGAGAATATTGAAGTTTGCATGCAGCAAGGCATGCGCTGCCTATAGTTATCAAGTGAAGAGGAGATCCATCAATCTTCCATGTGCATGTAACACAGGAGAGAGCTAACCAATTATGTTCTCTTGTAAATGTAAAATAAAGATGATCCTTAACATGCCAAAACAAGGGCAAAATATGGGGGGAGGTATCATACACGGCTCTATGAAGTAGAGAAAATAAAAAAGGCAAACGCTAAAATTTAAAAGGATAGAGGTAAAAAAAGGTTTCAATATTAGTCTGAATTTCAAACGCAAGCAGTCTAGTTCTTCACCTCTTTAGTTCATTATCGTAATCATTATGAGCCATTCTCAAGAAGTTGGAAGATTCTTTAAAAAAAACGGAGAGGACCAAAATTAAGAAAGATGACATATCAGGTGCAATCACTTCACGACCCAAGCAACTTAGTCCTCCAAATGAAAGTACACATACACACACATTTATACAAATTAATCCCGTAACGACTACCGAGTGAAACCCATATGAATTTCCATGATTATATTAGCACCAATTATCCTTCAGGCCTTTGCAATTCCCTTCGCATAAAAAAACATACATACAATAAATAGGAACAGAAATAACAAAGGATGGAACAATGACGAAGTGAAAGATGAATCTTACATCTTCGGCAGCTGAATCATTTCGGGTTTTGCAACTGCGAAGTTTCTGATAGACCATTCATGCGGGTGGGCATTCGCCAATGGATCTGATAATCAAACCAAAGAGGCATATGAGCAAATTAACTTACACAAAACAGATGGATTAATTCAACACCCATAAATATAAAAAATAAATCGAAAAATTATGAGATGTAACAGTAGGAACTCATCAAGATGGGATCTTTTTTATTTTGGTGAGACCGAAGATCACCTGGATCTCCTTCAAAGGTTATCTTCCATTGATCTCTTCGCGTGTTGACAGACGGCTGAGATTTGGTTTTGAGGTTGTCTCCTTTAGCCTGTGGATCTCAATGAGCTTGAATTTGAGATTGAGCGAAGCTACCTGCAACGAAGTCCCGGGGTGGTTGTGCCACCGAGGACCCTCCGACGATCAAGTTAGTGGTGCAAGTTGGGCAGAATAGCGGCTTAGTGGAAAGAATTGCGTACCTCGATCGTCTGAGAGAGGGTTTATATAGCGGCATCAATGAGCACGCGAGAATCACGCCGGCCGTTACGCCCTTGACATCATGCCCGCGTGATAGGCGGGATCCCACATTAATGGCGAGACAGGCTCGTTAATGGGGGATCGTGATGGCGTGGAACGTGGGATCATGGGGGCGGATATCTCGCGCATTGCGAGATTCGCGGAGCCGTGGCGGAGGCGCCTGCGGGTCGGTCAGGGTGAGACCGAAGATCACCTCGGCGGGAGGCTCGGGCACGAGCGGGAAGCTGAGGCGTCTTGGTTCTGTGACAGCTCGGAAGCGAGCCGAGGGTGGTCTGGAAGGTCGCCAAAGGTCGGGAAACTCCTCGGCACCGGGGGCCCGAGATGTGTTCCTGACCCCTTCTTGTAGGTCTTGGGACACGTCATCTGCTACGTGTCAGCATCTGGAGAGTCACCGATATCGAGCCTCATCATTAGCCCCTCACTCTCGTCTCGACCCGTTCCTGGATCGAGTCGAGAGTGGTCTGACCGATCACCCGGGGTGAGCTATTGCTCGAAGATATCGTCGTCGCGCATTCCCGGTCAAAGAGTAGTATTTTCTTGATGACGTCGGCGGATCAGGGAAGAGATCTCGCATTAAAGGGAATCGCCGGATCGTGCATACGTTCGTCGAAGCGACGACCCACGTGTCTGGCGTTGGTTGGCTGGTGAGACGTGTCACAGGAGTTCCCACACCCGATGGGACGTGTCCAATGTGGGTGCGACAAGTGGGACGTTGTCGGCCGTTGGCTGCAAAACGTTGTTTTGGCGGGAGACAATCGGAGCCGTAGGATGCGCACGTCGGCAGCTATAAATAGAGGTGGGATCCCATCTGGGGTCATACCTCTTCATTGTTTCCTCGTCCCTGGTTGTGTTAACTCGGCGCTCTTCTTCTCAGGTCGGATTCCTTGCTTTTGATCTCCCGAGGACACCACCCTTTGACTAGGTTAGATGTCTTCTTCCGAGAAGTCTGTAGATATAGTACGGGTAGAGTCTAGGGAGTCTTCTGAAGCTTCCTCTTCTACTTCTTTCTCTTCCCCCTCTGAGTTGGAGTTCACCTGAGAAGATAGGGTGGTCCCCAGAGCACAGGCCGCGAGTGTTCTTGGCGTGCGATCCTCACTGAGGCGTGCGGAAGAGCTTGTTAACATTAAGACCCGTTTCTTCATTCCCCCCGGCTATTCGCTTCGTCTGGCCGAGGAGGGGGAGGGCAAACCATGTACAAAGCAAGGAGATTGCCTTGTACCTGGAGGCCTTTTGGGCCGGGGTGCGTCTGCCCTTCTCCCCTGAGGTGAGTGAAGCGTTGAGTTGCTTTGGGTTAGCTCCAGACCAGCTAGTGCCGAACTCTTGGAGGATCCTCCTCGGGTTCCTGGTCCGGTTGAAATTGTGTCAGATCCCTTTCAGCCCGAACCTTCTCCTCTTTTCTCTTTGCTACAAAAACCACCCTGGCTGTAACACCCACGCCCAATACTACTGGTTTCTGTTACCGTATGAATGGTGTATGGTATTTATTTCGTTGATCCTACTTGACTGTTGTTAGTTATAAATTTTACCCGACAAATTCATTTCTGCATATAACAATTTAAGGCATCTAAAATAAAATTAAAAATATTTGTCATGGCCTGCTTGACACCCCTAACCCTGTTGTAGCGTCCGTGCATCGTGTTCTCGTCCCGTTCAGTGAAACGGGCAAGTTTGGACAGCTACGCGCACGTACGTGTGTCCGCTTTGGGGGTATGCTTTTTTATTGTAAAAATACTTCATTTTAAATGTTGGATCCCGCCTAAAATTTTCTTATTTCAATTTCAAATTTTTGGACCCGACCCGGGCGCAATTTGGAAATATTTTACTTTGCGCCAAAACCCAATTTCTAATAAATTATTTTAAACCATCGTATATTTAAATTTAACCATATAATATTTTTCCTATTCCTAAAATCTTTTAAAATCTATTCCTAAACCAAACGAAATCCTTCCCAGCCAATCATATCCTCTTAACCCAGTGGGCCCCACCATCTTTCTCTCTCTCTCTCGCTTTCTTTCTCTCTCCTCCCCAATCCTCTCTCTCTCCCCGTCTCTCTCTCTCCCCGTCTCTCTCTCTCTTTCTCTCTCCCTCTCTCTCTCTCTCTTCTCTATATATACTTTCCCCCTCCATTTCTTTTCCTTCAGCAACCCAAACCTCGCGTACCCTAGCCACCGTCTCCCTCGCCGCCGCAGCCCCAACGCCGACACCACCATCACCGGCCTCCTCGCCTCCTCGCCCTCGTCGCCTCCACATCCATCTCTTCTCCCTCCTTCATCAACTTCCCGTGCCCCTGCACCAGCACCGCGGCCACCTGCGCACCCTGCACACGTCTGCGCAGCCGGGAGTCGCCGCCGGTGACCTCGTCCCCGTGTCCCCGGTTTTCGTGCGCACCCAGTAAACCTACTTTTCCCTCCTCTCCTTCTTTCCTTCTTCTTCCTTTTCCCGTTCTGTTCTCTGTTCTTGATTGGCCGATGGTTCCATGCAGGCAAGTCACCGGAGCTCCGTCGACGTGGTCGGAAATCACAACCTGTAACACCCGAGCCCAATACTACTATTTTCAGTTACTGTTTGAACATAATGTGGTACTCATTTCATTTAACTTGCTTGTTTGTTGCTTACTGTAAAATTTACCCGGCAAAGTCATTTCTACATATAACAAATTTTGGAATCAAAAATAAAATTGAAAATATTCATCTTGGCCTACTTGACACCCCTAGCCTCGTGGTAGCGTCCGTGCATTGTGTTCTCGTCCCGTTCAGTGAAACGGGCGAGTTTGGATGGCTACGTGCACGTACGTGTGTCCGTTTTGGGGGTATGCTTTTTAATCATAAAACACTTAATTTTAAAATTTGGATCCCGCTTAAAATCCTATTATTTCAATTTCAAATTTTTGGACTCGACCTGGGCGCGATTTGGAAATGTTTTATTTGACGCCAAAATCCCAAATTTTAATATTATTAAAACCATCGCGTATATTTTGCTAACTAATCTGATATCTTACTGTTCATTACCTATCTTTTAAATCTTTAGGTTAACCATATAATATTTTTACAATCTTTTATATCCTTCTCAATTTATTCTCTCAGCCGATCGCAACCTCCCCTTTAACCCCGTGGGGCCCACTTTCTCTTTCTCCACTTTTTTCTCTCTCTCTCCCCCTCATATATTCTCTCGTACTTCTCTTTATCATTCTTTCTCTTCTTGCTTCATGTCTCGTTTCTCATTTTTTAACTGTTCTTTTGTTGCCGGAATTCCGTCGTGCCGGTGACGCTTCTCGACGTTCCAGCGAGGTACCCCGACCCGTGTGGTTCCTTTGTTCGTCGTTTGTGTTCATTCCGTGAACCGTGCGCCGTCGCGAGTTCTCCCCGCCGACGGTTAACGATCCGTTTTCCCGATTCGCGACCCATCGAGGCAAGTTAATCTTGCTACATGCTATATAATTCATTTTATACCTATTTAAATAAATACCATACCTATAGTTTAAATCTAGTGCCCCATGTTTAATTTTATAACGTTTCGATGTTCCGTTTGCATCCGTTTATATCATATTAAATCTAGATCATGAAAACTTATCTTGTGACATACTAGATTACATTATACTGCAACCATATCATTTAAAATATATATCGTCGTAATATTTATTATTATTATCTTTATTTAGTTTATAATCTTCATTTTATAATGTTATACATTTGAAAATCTTATAGTTTACATATGAAACGTCGTTGAAAAATCGGATATGACAAATCTGAAATTTACTGTACACCTTATCTTATAAAATTCATTATAAATCATCGAAAAATCATTAGTATACGTTCTTTAGTTTGTTACGAAGCTAACTCAGAATACTATAACTCTATGAAATATTTACTTGCAAAATAAATTGTTTAAATAACGTAAAATGCAAATGAAAATGTCTCCAAACTGCTGTCCAGGAAAATTCCAGCAGCAAACTTTCAATTTCGAATGTTCATAACTTTTTGTAGGGACAACCTGAGATGCTTATACTTATAAAACTGAAAACCTTATTGAATTATCTTTGTTTTGGTATAAGACACGTCCCTTTTGAAGAACGTTTGTTATTTTTAAGCTATTTTACAAATTAGGGTGACGCTGAATTTCTGAACGGAACCTTCTTGTGCATGGTTAATCAATACCACTTTTATAGTATTAATCGCTTTGAATATGCTATCCATATTAATATTATTATCTCAATATTTATATCACATATTGCTTAGTTATACATCCCACATTACCATTTTATAGTTTTATAACTTTTCGGATACCCGTTTGCATCCATCGCATTTATGATACATATAATTGCATCCATAGATCACATTACTACATAATAATGTGATATTAGCACTCCATGTTTAATAAATTGCATTCTAATTAATATTGGAACCATAAATATAACCCTAATCGATAACTGTGCATCCATATCCTTGAAATTATATTTATTTGCATATCATATTACATGTTCCAGTTTATTGTTCTGATAGTACTCATGCTTGTTTATTTATACACATGCTTATGTTAGTTTGATTATGAGCACCCACATGACATCTTGTGCTTCCTGACATGACCTGTTACATTTCCTACTTGACATGACATGGTACCGTACACTCTTGACATGACATGACACCTTTATACATTACCTGGCTTGACCTGATGTACCATGGCTTTACCTGTTACCTGATCTTGTGTCTAATGCCAACAAACCTGACATGTAGTCCTCATGGATCGTTCCTGTTGTCTATCCAGACAAACCTGTGTACCTGATCCTGTGTTGGCATTAGTTTCTTGATTACTGGATACCTGACTTGACATACACATATAACTTGGGGGTATGGGGAAATCAAAGGTGAAGCCTGACTTGTAACTCGACAGTTCACTACCTGTCCTGAGTGTACACATTCCTGTTTTGTGCCTAGCGGCATGTCTCGGTTTCGGCCGAGAATATTGTGGCCGTGGTCCCGGGTATGTACGGGATACTATCGAGTGTACACATTCCTGTTTTGTGCCTAGCAGCATGTCTCGGCTGCAGCCGAGAATATTGTGGCCGTGGTCCCGGGTATGTACGGGATACTATTGAGTTACATCGATGATTCATCAATTGATTTCAAAGACTTTAGACTAGAAAACTTGATAGAACAGTTTAGTTACCCACTGCACACTACCCTGCACTGCTTGTTTCACATTATTGCTGTATTCATGTTTTATTTTGCATTGCCTGTTACACTGTTCATATTATATTACTTGATGACATGACGCGCTGACGTCTGGGTTTTGCATGGCCCAGATTCCGTACCGCTGTTGCAGTCCGAGCAGGAGTACTTCAGCCAGCAGGCTGATCTGTGAGTTCAGTAGTAGTTAGTTTTATTTCCTACATTTATTTCCTGATGTGAGTCCGCATTATGGGACACACTTTTCAGTTATTTATATTGGATCATTTGCTTCCGCATTTATTTATCATTGACTCTTCTTATTCTGGATTATGGACATGTTTTTAGATAGTTTTATCTTGTTCTTGATATCTCTACAGCCGTAATGTGACTGTGGATGGATACTTCCTACCCACAGGTAGCATGGTTGGCTATGTCACGTGCCCAATCTAGCGTACTCTGGGAAGCGGGGCGTGACATGGTTCTTTTGGTATCAGAGCCATAGGATAGTCGGGTTGATTCTTTTGTAGTTGGGTATTGTACCTAATACATGAATCAGAATACCCGTGTTTAGGAAAGATGTCCTGCCACCTTGACCGTTTTATCATTCTTGAATCACATTCTTCCTGATTATATCTTTTACGATGTGCAAACTTTCTTTGCATATCGATTCGAAAACCTGATTCCTTGTTATCTCTAGGACTTAGGCGACTTGGATGGAGTTATGTAATTGTGGCTATGATACCGCGGCATAGTTACAATGCGGTACTCTATTTAAGTATCTTGGAGTTCTAGCCTTGATCTATATCCAAAATCTATTATCATTCTAATGTTGGGTATTTTGAGTTCAGGATTATGGCCGGTAAGAAATTAAGACATACCAGAGGCATGTGGACGAAGCCGCCATGCTTGGAGTGATAAGAGGAATGCTGGAGAATCAAAGAAACAGACCGAGCTAATCCAGCAGCAAGCGGACTCGTTTCGGGAAGGTTTGCAGATCGTTCAGCAGTCTGTGAACAATGTTGGAGCTAAGCCAGTTGACCGAGTAGGGACAATAGCAGATTTCAGACGTTTGGGTCCGTCTACATTTACTGGTTTAAAGGAGTCGTTGCCAGTGGAGCAGTGGCTAGTTGACACAGAGAACTTGCTTTTTGCGGCACAGATTCCAGATGACAAAAAAGTTGTTATGGTACGCATTCAGCTAGTGGACTACGCCCGAGAATGGTGGCTTGTTGAGGAGACCCGCTTGCCCAAGCCGATCAAGTGGGCGGATTTTTCTAAGAGTTTCCTGGAGAAGTTCTTCCCGCGGACTGCACGGGAGGAAATGGAAGAGAAGTTCATCGGACTAAAGCAGAAGGGAGCACCCGTAGATGTGCATGTAGCAAAATGGACGAGACTCAGTAGTTTCGCTGGACCTTTAGTTGCCAACGATGCAGACAGGGCACGGAGGTTCATGCGCAGACTGGAAGTGGACATCCAGAGGCAGATTGTCTCCCTGGGTTTGATCACTTTCTCACAAGTACTTGCAGCAGCCGAGAGCAGCAGAGTTTATCTGGGATGAAGGGGAGTTTTTTTTCTGTCGGGCCAGTCGACTTTAGGGCTAGGCCGACAAACAATATTCTTGCAGCAATGGAAGTTGATAATAGTGAAGAGCCGGCTGTTGTTCGTGATTTTATGGATGTGTTTGAAGATATATCGGGATTACCGCCGAAGCGAGACGTGGAGTTCGCAATTGATCTTATTCCTGGTGCAGCGCCAGTATCCAAGGCGTATTATCCAATGGTACCAGTAGAGTTGGAAGAAGTCAAGAAACAGGTTGCTGAATTGCTTGAGAAAGGTTAGATCCGCAGCAGTAACTCGCCTTGGGGAGCTCCAGTTCTTCTAGTAAAGAAGAAGGATGGCACAAGAAGGATGTGCATCGACTATCGAGAATTAAACCGGGTGGCTATCAAGAACAAGTACCCGATCCCTCGCATTGGAGAACTTTTTTGAGCAGCTTAGTGGCGCGAGGGTATTCTCGAAGTTGGATTTACGATCCGGATATCATCAGGTCCGAGTGAAAACAGAAGATATTTGCAAGACGGCATTCCGAACTCGGTATGGACATTACGAGTACTTAGTGATGCCCTTCAGAGTAACGAATGCGCCGGCAGTATTCATGGACTTGATAAACCGAATCTTTTCACCGTTCTTGGATCAGTTCATTGTGGTATTCATTGACGATATTCTGGTTTACTCGAAGAGTTTTGAAGAGCATGCTGAGCATTTGAAGATCGCACTGCAGACGTTGAGACAGGAGAAATTGTATGCGAAGATGAGTAAGTGCGAGTTTTGGCTGGAGGAAGTAAGGTTTTTGGGGCATGTTGTGTCTGGCGATGGCATTGCCGTCGATCCAGAAAAGATTGCAGCAGTTCGAGATTGGCCTATTCCAAAGAATGTTGCTGAGATAAGAAGTTTCCTTGGATTAGCCGGATACTACAGGAGATTTGTGGAGAACTTTGCTCGTCTGGCAGAGCCGTTGACCAAGCTTACGTGCAAGGAGATACCTTTTGTATGGGCGGATAAGTGTGCGTTAGCTTTCGAGACGTTGAAGCAGAAGTTGATAACCGCCCCTATTCTGACCGTGCCAGACAATGCCGGAGGATTGGTGATTCACAGCGACGCATCTGGGAAAGGATTGGGATGTGTTTTGATGCAGCATGGGAAGGTTGTAGCATACGCATCAAGACAGTTGAAGACCCATGAGAAGAATTATCCAACTCATGACTTGGAGCTTGCGGCTGTGATTTTTGCTTTGAAGATTTGGAGACACTACCTTTTGGGCGAAAGAGTCGAAGTTTTTACAGATCATAAGAGCTTGAAGTATGTGTTCACACAGAAGGAGCTTAACATGAGGCAGCGTAGATGGTTGGAGCTGATGGCTGACTACGATCTTGATCTTAAGTACCATCCGGGGAAGGTTAATGTTGTGCCGGATGCGCTTAGTCGGTTACCAGTAATTCAGGTGTTAACTATGCAGAAAGAGATCGTCGCAGATTTTCGAAGATTTGACTTGGAGGTTGTGCTACCACATTATACGGGACAGTTTTTGCAGCTGCAAGTACATTCGTCATTGATTGATAATATTAAAGCAGCTCAATCGCAGGATCCTAGACTGCAAAAGTTTCGAGAGCAGGTTGAAGCCGGCTACGAACAGATTTATTGATCCACGAAGATGGTTCGTTGAGGTATGGTAGCCGTTTGTGTGTGCCAAAGGGTGATGTTCGTGAAGAGCTTATGAAAGAGGCACACAGTTCAGCTTATTCTGTACATCCAGGAGGCACAAAGATGTACCGAGATATTCGACAGCATTTCTGGAGGGAGGGCATGAAGCGGGAGATTGCTCGCTTTGTGGTGAAGTGCTTGGTGTGTCAGCAAGTTAAGGCTGAACATCAAAGGGTTGCTGGTTTATTGCAACCACTTCCGATTCCTCAGTGGAAGTGGGAACATATAACCATGGATTTCGTGACGGCTTTACCGCGGAGTCCAAAAGGCAACAATGCAGTATGGATAATTGTTGACCGATTGACCAAGGCAGCACTTTATTCCTTTTCGGGTTGGTCAATCAACAGAGACTTTGGCAGAGCGGTACATGCAGGAGACTGTAAGATTGCATGGAGTACCGGTGAGCATCATGTCCGATCGGGACACTCGGTTCTTATCACACTTCTGGAGGAGTTTACAGGAAAGTTTGGGGACTCGATTGAAGTTTAGCACGGCTTATCATCCTCAAAATGATGGTCAGTCGGAGAGAACGATCCAAACTATTGAGGATACGTTGAGAACATGCAGGTTGGACTTCAAGGGGTCTTGGGAGGATCATCTACTTTTGGTGGAGTTGTCTTACAACAACAGTTTTCAGGCAACTATTCAGATGGCTCCATTTGAAGCTTTGTATGGTCGTAAATGCCGTTCACCTGTTTGTTGGGACGATGTCGGTGAACGAAGATTATTGGGACCAGATTTGGTTGTGCAGACAGTTGAGAAGGTTAACCCTATCAGAAATCATATGAAGGCAGCACAAGACCGACAGAAGAGTTGGGCAGACACGTCAAGAAGACCTCTAGAGTTCGCCGTGGGTGATTTGGTGTTCTTGAAGATATCACCGACCAGAGGGGTGATTCGTTTTGGAAGTCGAGGAAAGTTTAGTCCTCGATTCATTAGACCCTTTGAGATCTTGGAGCGTGTTGGTGAGGTAGCGTATCGTTTGGCGTTACCGCATTTCTTGGCAAATGAGCACGATGTGTTTCACGTATTTCAACTCCGTATGTATGTTCGAGATGAAACACACGTTTTGGATCATTCGGAGCTAACAGTACGAGAAGACTTGACTTTTGAGGAGCGACCGATTGAAATCGTGGATCGAAGAGAAAAGGTTCTTAAGAACAAGGTTATCCCCCTTGTGCTTGTTTCTTGGGGTAATCGCTCGCATGGAGAGTCCACTTGGGAACGAGAAGATGAAATCCGGCAGAAGTTTCCTCACCTTTTCTTGTAGTTATCTATCTTTGTATTCTTGGAACTTCGAGGACGAAATTCTTTTTGTAGTTGGGTATAATGTAACACCCGAGCCCAATGCTACTATTTTCAGTTACTGTTTGAGCATAATGTGGTACTCATTTCATTTAACTTGCTTGTTTGTTACTTACTGTAAAATTTACCCGGCAAAGTCATTTCTACATATAACAAATTTTGGCATCTAAAATAAAATTGAAAATATTCATCTTGGCCTACTTGACACCCCTAGCCTCGTGGTAGCGTCCGTGCATTGTGTTCTCGTCCCGTTCAGTGAAACGGGCGAGTTTGGATGGCTACGTGCACGTACGTGTGTCCGTTTTGGGGGTATGCTTTTTAATCATAAAACACTTAATTTTAAAATTTGGATCCAGCTTAAAATCCTATTATTTCAATTTCAAATTTTTGGACTCAACCCGGGCGCGATTTGGAAATGTTTTATTTGGCGCCAAAATCCCAAATTTTAATATTATTAAAACTATCGCGTATATTTTGCTAACTAATCTGATATCTTACTGTTCATTACCTATCTTTTAAATCTTTAGGTTAACCATATAATATTTTTACAATCTTTTATATACTTCTCAATTTATTCTCTCAGCCAATCGCAACCTCCCCTTTAACCCCGTGGGCCCCACTTTCTCTTTCTCCACTTTTTTCTCTCTCTCTCCCTCATATATTCTCTCGTACTTCTCTTTATCATTCTTTCTCTTTTTGCTTCATGTCTCGTTTCTCATTTTTTTAACTGTTCTTTTGTTGCCGGAATTCCGTCGTGCCGGTGACGCTTCTCGACGTTCCAGCGAGGTACCCCGACCCGTGTGGTTCCTTTGTTCGTCGTTTGGGTTCATTCCGTGAACCGTGCGCCGTCGCGAGTTCTCCCCGCCGACGGTTAACGTTCCGTTTTCCCGATTCGCGACCCATCGAGGCAAGTTAATCTTGCTACATGCTATATAATTCATTTTATACCTATTTAAATAAATACCATACCTATAGTTTAAATCTAGTTCCCCATGTTTAATTTTATAACGTTTCGATGTTCCGTTTGCATCCGTTTATATCATATTAAATCTAGATCATGAAAACTTATCTTGTGACATACTAGATTACATTATACTGCAACCATATCATTTAAAATATATATCGTCGTAATATTTATTATTATTATCTTTATTTAGTTTATAATCTTCATTTTATAATGTTATACATTTGAAAATCTTATAGTTTACACATGAAACGTCGTTGAAAAATCGGATATGACAAATCTGAAATTTACTGTACATCTTATCTTATAAAATTCATTATAAATCATAGAAAAATCATTAGTATACGTTCTTTAGTTTTTTACGAAGCTAACTCAGAATACTATAACTCTATGAAATATTTACTTGCAAAATGAATTGTTTAAATAACGTAAAATGCAAATGAAAATGTCTCCAAACTGCTGTCCAGGGAAATTCCAGCAGCAAACTTTCAATTTCGAATGTTCATAACTTTTTGTAGGGACAACCTGAGATGCTTATACTTATAAAACTGAAAACCTTATTGAATTATCTTTGTTTTGGTATAAGACACGTCCCTTTTGAAGAACGTTTGTTATTTTTAAGCTATTTTACAAATTAGGGTGACGCTGAATTTCTGAACGGAACCTTCTTGTGCATGGTTAATCAATACCACTTTTATAGTATTAATCTCTTTGAATATGCTATCCATATTAATATTATTATATCAATATTTATATCACATATTGCTTAGTTATACATCCCACATTACCATTTTATAGTTTTATAACTTTTCGGATACCCGTTTGCATCCATCGCATTTATGATACATATAATTACATCCATAGATCACATTACTACATAATAATGTGATATTAGCACTCCATGTTTAATAAATTGCATTCTAATTAATATTGGAACCATAAATGTAACCCTAATCGATAACTGTGCATCCATATCCTTGAAATTATATCTATTTGTATATCATATTACATGTTCCAGTTTATTATTCTGATAGTACTCATGCTTGTTTATTTATACACATGCATATGTTAGTTTGATTATGAGCACCCACATGACATCTTGTGCTTCCTGACATGACCTGTTACACTTCCTACTTGACATGACATGGTACCGTACACTCTTGACATGACATGACACCTTTATACATTACCTGGCTTGACCTGATGTACCATGGCTTTACCTGTTACCTGATCTTGTGTCTAATGCCAACAAACCTGACATGTAGTCCTCATGGACCGTTCCTGTTGTCTATCCAGACAAACCTGTTTACCTAATCCTGTGTTGGCATTAGTTTCTTGATTACTGGATACCTGACTTGACATACACATATAACTTGGGGGTATGGGGAAATTAAAGGTGAAGCCTGACTTGTAACTCGACAGTTCACTACCTGTCCTGAGTGTACACATTCCTGTTTTGTGCCTAGCGGCATGTCTCGGTTTCGGCCGAGAATATTGTGGCCGTGGTCCCTGGTATGTACGGGATACTATCGAGTGTACACATTCCTGTTTTGTGCCTAGCGGCATGTCTCGGCTGCAGCCGAGAATATTGTGGCCGTGGTCTCGGGTATGTACGGGATACTATTGAGTTACATCGATGATTCATCAATTGATTTCAAAGACTTTAGACTAGAAAACTTGATAGAACGGTTTAGTTACCCACTGCACACTACCCTGCACTGCTTGTTTCATATTATAGCTGTATTCATGTTTTATTTTGCATTGCCTGTTACACTGTTCATATTATATTACTTGATGACATGACGCGCTGACGTCTGGGTTTTGCATGGCCCAGATTCCGTACCGCTGTTGCAGTCCGAGCAGAAGTACTTCAGCCAGCAGGCTGAGCTGTGAGTTCAGTAGTAGTTAGTTTTATTTCCTGCATTTATTTCCTGATGTGAGCCCGCATTATAGGACACACTTTTCAGTTATTTGTATTGGATCATTTGCTTCCGCATTTATTTATCATTGACTCTTCTTATTCTGGATTATGGACATGTTTTTAGATAGTTTTATCTTGTTCTTGATATCTCTACAGCCGTAATGTGACTGTGGATGGATACTTCCTACCCACAGGTAGCATGGTTGGCTATGTCACGTGCCCAATCTAGCGTACTCTGGGAAGCGGGGCGTGACACAACCCCTCCACGGATCATCGTGAGCAACCTCTTCTCAGATCCTCTTTTCCCTTCTTCTTTATTTTCTTTTCTTTTCTTATTGCATTCTTGATCGTTCGCTGTTTTGCATCTCGCCGGAATCCGGTGATGCCGACGACGATTTCCGACGTTCCAGCGTGGTACCCCGACCCGTGTGGTTCCATTGTTCGTTGTTTGGGTTCATTCCGTGAACCGTGCGTCCGTCGCGAGTTTTCCCCGTCAACGTTTAACGTTCCGTATTCCCGGTTCGCGACCCATCGAGGCAAGTACCCCTTGCTACATGCTAAACAATATTTACATACACTTGATGACACCCTAAAACCTGTAGTTTTAACTTTAGTACTATCATTTTCCATTTTCGTGTCAATATTGTTATATATCTTTTTATCTTACAAACTTGGAACCTACTATTTGCAATTACTATGTTAAACCTAATAACCACATTTGCATGTTTGATTACACTTTCACTAATGACGTAGCCTATGGCACTTTCTCTATCGTTTTACTTCATTCGGACACTCGTGTACATTTAACCTGCATAAACTGTGATTTCATCCATTGAACCTATATATATATATATATATATATATATCATTGCATCCATATAGTTCTTAAAACTTGTTAACATGATTTAACGGCCAAAATTGGCATACTGTATTCTTATGTTGTTGAAATCATCTCTGAAACCACAAACGATAACTGTACTGCTAATTGAATGAATCTGCCTATTGCTTAATTCATTGCTTAGATCATGTTGTTGATAACCATGCTTGATTATGTAACTGATTGTGAGCACACCTATGATATCGTTTACATCTTGACCTGACTTGCTACATACATATTGATTTACCCGACATGGTACCGTATACTGCTCGACTTGACCTGATGTACCATGACCTGACCCGTTACCTGATCTTGTGTCTAATGCCAACAAACCTGACATGTAGTCCTCATGGACCGTTCCTGTTGTCTATCCAGACAAACCTGTTTACCTGATCCTGTGTTGGCATTAGTTCTTGATTACGGGATACCTGACCTGACTACACATATAGCTTGGGGGTATGGGGAAATCAAAGGTGAAACCTGACTTGTAACTCAACAGTTCGCTACCTGTTCTGATCATTTTTTAGGCTAGGCCAGCCTTGGAATGATGGTGCTGACATCATTCATCTGTACACATTCCTGTTTGGTGCCTAGCGGCATGTCTCGGTTTCAGCCCGAGAATCTGGGGCTGTGGTCCCGGGTATGTACGGGATACTATTGAGTTACATCGATGATTCATCAATTTGGTTTCAAAGACTTTAGAACAGAAAACCTGATAGAACAGTTTAATTTACCCACTGCACACTGCTCTGCACACTGCTCTGACTTATATTATTGTTACCCTTGCTTTATTCATGTTTATATTCGCATTGTCTGTTACCCTGTTCATTATGTTATTACTTGATGACTTGACGCGCTGACGTCTGGGTTTTGCATGGCCCAGATTCTGTACCGCTGTCGCAGTCCGAGCAGGAGTACTTCAGCCGACAGGCTGAGCTGTGAGTGTCAGCAGTAGTTAGCTTTTCTTTCCTGCATTTTATTCCTGATGTGAGCCCGCATTATGGGACATACATTCCAGTTATTTTGTATTGGATCTTTCGCTTCCGCATTTTATTATTCTTGACTCATGTTATCTTGGATTATGGACATGTTTAGATAGTTTTATTTTTGTTCTTGATATCTCTACAGCCGTAATGTGACTGTAGATGGATACTTCCTACCCACAGGTAGCATGGTTGGCTATGTCACGTGCCCATTTTAGCGTACTCTGGGAAGCGGGGCGTGACATGGTTCTTTTGGTATCAGAGCCATAGGTTAGTCGGGTTGATTCTTTTGTAGTTGGGTATTATACGCAATACACGAATCAGAATACCCGTGTTTAGGAAACATGTCCTGCCACCTTACCGTTTTACCATTCTTGAATCGCATCCTTCCTGATTATATCTTTTACGATGTGCAAACTTCCTTTGCATATCGACTCGAAAACCTGATTCCTTGTTATCTCTAGGACTTAGGCGACTTGGGTGGAGTTATGTAATTGTGGCTATGATACCGCGACATAGTTACAATGCGGCACTCTATTTAAGTAACTTGGAGTTCTAGCCTTGACCCATATCCTTGATCTATATGTTGAATCTGTTATCATACTAATACTCTTGGGTGTTTGGGTGCAGCATCATGGAAGCCAGGAATCTACACTCGTACAAGAGGTGTATGGATGACGCTACCTTGCTTGGAGTAATTCGTGACTTGCTTGAGAACCACAAGCAGCAGACCGAGCTGAAGCCGGCGTTTGCACTAAACCAAACGTCCGTACGTAGAAGTGTTCCGGTGAACAGATGCAGCATAGCACCAATGAAGAAAACAATTGTGGTTGATCGGAAGAGGAGCGTGATTTGTAACTACTGCCATGTACACGGACATGTGCAAAGAGATTATCGTAAGAGGCTTGGACTTTGTCTGATTTGTGGATCAGTGGATCACACTATTGGTAATTTTCCGTCAAGACCGAGATTGAAGAAGGATACTCCGGAGCCACCGCAAGAGCAGCTTCCAAATCAGGAGCAGTTAATTCAGGGATCTAATCAGGCTCAGGCTTTTTCCCCTGATGGCTGAAGAAGCTAAGGCGTCAGGAGAAGTTGTCTCAGGTACTCTACTCGTTCATGGTTTTCCCGCATTAGCGTTATTTGATTCTGGTGCATCCCATTGTTTTATGTTATCCAAGTTTATGACTACACACTCGATTGACTGTACGACCCTGTCTAGTTTTTGGGACATACACACTGGGAATGGGAAAATCATAGCTAGTAGGGAATGTAAAGATTGTACAGTTGTTGTGTGCGGACGGGAGCTTTATGCAGATTTCTTGGTGATTGATACGGGCAGCTTCGAGGTCGTCTTGGGAATGGATTTTCTTGGCACTTTCCACGCTCACATTGATTGTAGGGCAAGGAAGGTAATTTTCCAGATTCCCGGACATCCCGAGTTTAGCTTCACTGGAGGAAGCAATTCTGTCTGGCCAGTCGAGTTTAGGGCTAGGCCGACAAACGATATTCTTACATCAATGGAAGTTGATAAAAGTGAAGAGCCGGCTGTTGTTCGTGATTTTATGGACGTGTTTGAAGATATATCGGGTTTACCGCCGAAGCGAGACGTGGAGTTCGCAATTGATCTTATTCCAGGTGCAGCGCCAGTATCCAAACCGTATTATCCAATGGCACCAGTAGAGTTGGAAGAAGTCAAGAAACATGTTGTTGAATTGCTTGAGAAGGGTTGGATTCGAAGCAGTAACTCGCCTTGGGGAGCTCCAGTTCTTCTAGTAAAGAAGAAGGATGGCATAAGAAGGATGTGCATCGACCATCGAGAATTAAACCGGGTGACTATTAAGAACAAGTACCCGATCCCTCGCATTGGCGAACTCTTCGAGCAGCTTAGTGGCGCGAGGGTATTCTCGAAGCTGGATTTGCGATCCGGATATCATCAGGTCCGAGTGAAAGCAGAAGACATTTGCAAGACGGCGTTCCCAACTCGGTATGGACATTACGAATACTTAGTGATGCCCTTCGGAGTAACGAATGCGCCGGCAGTATTCATGGACTTGATGAACCGAATCTTTTTACCGTTCTTGGACCAGTTTATTGTGGTATTCATTGATGATATTATGGTTTACTCAGAGAGTTTTGAAGAGCATGCTGAGCATTTGAAGATCGCACTGCAAACGTTGAGACAAGAGAAGTTATATGCGAAGATGAGTAAGTGCGAGTTCTGGCTGGAGGAAGTAAAGTTTTTGGGGCATGTTGTGTCTGGCGATGGAATTGTCGTCGATCCAGAAAAGATTGTAGCAGTACGAGATTGGCCGATTCCAAAGAATGTTGCGGAGATAAGAAGTTTTCTTGGACTCGCCGGGTATTACAGAAGATTTGTGGAGAACTTTGCTCGTCTGGCGGAGCCGGTAACCAAGCTTACGCGCAAGGAGGTACCTTTTGTGTGGACGGATAAATGTGCGTTAGCTTTTGAGACGTTGAAGCAGAAATTGATAACCGCCCCTATTCTGACCGTGCCAGACAATTCCGGAGGATTGGTGATTCACAGCGACGCATCTGGGAAAGGATTGGGATGTGTTTTGATGCAGCATGGGAAGGTTGTAGCGTACGCATCGAGACAGTTGAAGACCCATGAGAAGAATTACCCAACGCATGACTTGGAGCTTGCGGCTGTGATTTTCGCGTTGAAGATTTGGAGACACTACCTTTTGGGCGAAAGGGTCGAAGTTTTTACTGATCATAAGAGCTTGAAGTATGTGTTTACGCAGAAGGAGCT
The DNA here is from genome assembly GCA_030015575.1 of Agapanthus africanus. NCBI lineage: Eukaryota > Viridiplantae > Streptophyta > Magnoliopsida > Asparagales > Amaryllidaceae > Agapanthus > Agapanthus africanus. The sequence continues at coordinate 722,591,200 of CM057337.1, forward strand.
TAATATGAGGCAACGTAGATGGTTGGAGCTGATGGCTGACTACGATCTTGATCTTAAATACCATCCGGGGAAGGTTAATGTCGTGCCGGATGCGCTTAGTCGGTTACCAGCAATTCAGATGTTAACTACGCAGAAGAAGCTCGTTGAAGATTTTCGAAGATTCGACTTGGAGGTGGTGCTACCATATTCTACGGGACAGTTGATGCAGCTGCAAGTACATTTATCATTGATCGAGAATATTAAGGCAGCGCAATCGCAGGATCCTAGACTGCAAAAGTTTTGAGGACAGGTTGAAGCGGGACTACGAACAGATTTATTGATCCACGAAGATGATTTGTTGAGGTATGGTAGCCGTTTGTGTGTGCCAAAGGAAGATATTCGTGAAGAGCTTATGAAAGAAGCACACAGTTCAGCTTATTCTGTACATCCTGGAGGCACGAAGATGTACCGAGATATTCGACAGCATTTCTAGTGGGAAGGCATGAAACGGGATATTGCTTGCTTTGTGGCAAAGTGCATGGTGTGTCAGCAAGTCAAGGCTGAACATCAAAGGGTTGCTGGTTTATTGCAACCACTTCCGATTCCTCAGTGGAAGTGGGAACATATAACCATGGATTTCGTGATGGCTTTACCGCGGAGTCCAAAAGGCAACAATGCTGTATGGGTGATTGTTGATTGATTGACCAAGGCAGCTCACTTTATTCCTTTTCGGGTTAGTCAATCAACAGAGACTTTGGCGGAGCGGTACATGCAGGAGATTGTAAGATTACATGGAGTACCGGTAAGCATCGTGTCCGATCGGGACACTCGGTTCTTATCACACTTTTGGCGGAGTTTACAGGAAAGTTTGGGGACTCGATTGAAGTTTAGCCCAGCTTATCATCCTCAAACTGATGGTCAGTCGGAGAGAACGATCCAAACTCTTGAGGATATGTTGAGAGCATGCATGTTGGACTTCAAGGGGTCTTGGGAGGATCATCTACATTTGGTGGAGTTTTCTTACAACAACAGTTTTCAGGAAACTATCCAGATGGCTCCGTTTGAAGCTTTGTATGGTCGTAAATGCCGTTCACCTGTTTGTTGGGACGATGTCGGTGAACGAAGATTATTGGGACCAGAGTTGGTTGTGCAGACAGTTGAGAAGGTTAACACTATCAGAAATCTTATGAAGGCAGCACAAGACAGACAGAAGAGTTGGGCAGATACGTCGAGAAGACCTCTAGAGTTCGCTGTGGGTGATTTGGTATTCTTAAAGATATCACCGACTAGAGGGGTGATTCGCTTTTGAAGTCGAGGGAAGCTCAGTCCTCGATTTGTTGGACCCTTTGAGATCTTGGAGCGTGTTGGGGAGGTAGCGTATCGTTTGGCGTTACCGCAGTCCTTGGCGAATGTGCACGATGTGTTTCACGTATCTCAACTCCGTAGGTATGTTCGAGATGAAACGCACGTATTGGATCATTCTGAGCTAACTGTACGAGAAGACTTGACTTTTGAGGAGCGACCGATTGAAATTGTGGATCGAAGGGAAAATGTTCTTAAGAACAAGGTGATCCCTCTTGTGCTTGTTTCTTGGGGTAATCGCTCGCATGGAGAGTCCACTTGGGAACGAGAAGATGAAATCCGGCAGAAGTTTCCTCACCTTTTTTTGTAGTTTTTGTCATCTATCTTTGTATTCTTGGAATTTCGAGGACGAAATTCTTTTGTAGTTGGGTATAATGTAACACCCGCGCCCAATACTACTGGTTTCTGTTACCGTATGAATGGTGTATGGTATTTATTTCGTTGATCCTACTTGACTGTTGTTAGTTATAAATTTTACCCGACAAATTCATTTCTGCATATAACAATTTAAGGCGTCTAAAATAAAATTAAAAATATTTGCCATGGCCTGCTTGACACCCCTAACCCTGTTGTAGCGTCCGTGCATCGTGTTCTCGTCCCGTTCAGTGAAACGGGTCATTTGGACAGCTACGCGCACGTACGTGTGTCCGCTTTGGGGGTATGCTTTTTTATTGTAAAAATACTTCATTTTAAATTTTGGATCCCGCCTAAAATTTTCTTATTTCAATTTCAAATTTTTAGACCCAACCCGGACGCAATTTGGAAATATTTTATTTTGCGCCAAAAACCAATTTCTAATATATTATTTTAAACCATCGTATATTTAAATTTAACCATCTAATATTTTTCCTATTCCTAAAATCTTTTAAAATCTATTCCTAAACCAAACGAAATCCTTCCCAGCCAATCATATCCTCTTAACCCAGTGGGTCCCACCTTCTTTCTCTCTCTCGCTTTCTTTCTCTCTCCTCCCCAATCCTCTCTCCTCTTGATCTCTCTCCTCTCTCTCTCCCCCCGTCTCTATCTCTCCCTCTCTCCCCGTCTCTATCTCTCTCTCTCTCTCTCTCCCCGTCTCTCTCTCCTCTATATATACTTTCCCCCTCCATTTCTTTTCCTTCAGCAACCCAAACCTCGCGTACCCTAGCCACCGTCTCCCTCGCCGCCGCAGCCCCAACGCCGACACCACCACCACCGGCCTCCTCACCCTCGTCGCCTCCACATCCATCTCTTCTCCCACCTTCATCAATTTCCCGTGCCCCTGCACCAGCACCGCGGCCACCTGCGCACCCTGCACACGTATGCGCCGTCGAGAGTCGCCGCCGGTGACCTCGTCTCCGTGTCCCCGGTCTTCATGCGCACCCAGTAAGCTTACTTTTCCCTCCTCTTCTTCTTTCCTTCTTCTTCCTTTTCCCGTTCTGTTCCCTGTTCTTGATTGGCCAATGGTTCCATGCGGGCAAGTCACCGGAGCTCCGTTGACGTGGTCGGAAATCACAACCCCTCCACGGATCATCGTGAGCAACCTTTTCTCAGATCCTCTTTTCCCTTCTTCTTTATTTTCTTTTCTTTTCTTATTGCATTCTTGATCGTTCGCTGTTTTGCATCTCGCCGGAATCCCGTGATGCCGACGACGATTTCCGACGTTCCAGCGTGGTACCCCGACCCGTGTGGTTCCATTGTTCGTTGTTTGGGTTCATTCCGTGAACCGTGCGCCCGTCGCGAGTTTTCCCCGCCGACGTTTAACGTTCCGTATTCCTAGTTCGCGACCCATCGAGGCAAGTACCCCTTGCTACATGCTAAACAATATTTACATACACTTGATGACACCCTAAAACCTGTAGCTTTAACTTTAGTACTATCATTTTCCATTTTCGTGTCAATATTGTTATATATCTTTTTATCTTACAAACTTGGAACCTACCATTTGCAATTACTATGTTAAACCTAATAACCACATTTGCATGTTTGGTTACACTTTCACTAATGACGTAGCCTATGGCACTTTCTCTATCGTTTTACTTCATTCGGACACTCGTGTACATTTAACCTGCATAAACTGTGATTTCATCCATTGAACCTATATATATATATATATATATATATATATATATATATATCATTGCATCCATATAGTTCTTAAAACTTGTTAACATGATTTAACGGCCAAAATTGGCATACTGTATTCTTATGTTGTTGAAATCATCTCTGAAACCACAAACGATAACTGTACTGCTAATTGAATGAATCTGCATATTGCTTAATTCATTGCTTAAATCATGTTGTTGATAACCATGCTTGATTATGTAACTGATTGTGAGCACACCTATGATATCGTTTACATCTTGACCTGACTTGCTACATACATATTGATTTACCCGACATGGTACCGTATACTGCTCGACTTGACCTGATGTACCATGACCTGACCCGTTACCTGATCTTATGTCTAATACCAACAAACCTGACATGTAGTCCTCATGGACCGTTCCTGTTGTCTATCCAGACAAACCTGTTTACCTGATCCTGTGTTGGCATTAGTTCTTGATTACGGGATACCTGACCTGACATACACATATAACTTGGGGGTATGGGGAAATCAAAGGTGAAACCTGACTTGTAACTCAACAGTTCGCTACCTGTTCTGATCAGTTTTTAGGCTAGGCCAGCCTTGGAATGATGGTGTTGACATCATTCATCTGTACATATTCCTGTTTGGTGCCTAGCGGCATGTCTCGGTTTCAGCCCGAGAATCTGGGGCCGTGGTCCCGGGTATGTACGGGATACTATTGAGTTACATCGATGATTCATCAATTTGGTTTCAAAGACTTTAGAACAGAAAACCTGATAGAACAGTTTAGTTTACCCACTGCACACTGCTCTGCACTGCTTTGACTTATATTATTGTTATCCTTGCTTTATTCATGTTTATATTCGCATTGTCTGTTACCCTGTTCATTATGTTATTACTTGATGACTTGACGCGCTGACGTCTGGGTTTTGCATGGCCCAGATTCTGTACCGCTGTCGCAGTCCGAGCAGGAGTACTTCAGCCGACAGGCTGAGCTGTGAGTGTCAGCAGTAGTTAGCTTTTCTTTCCTGCATTTTATTACTGATGTGAGCGCGCATTATGGGACATACATTCCAGTTATTTTGTATTGGATCTTCCGCTTCCGCATTTTATTATTCTTGACTCATGTTATCTTGGATTATGGACATGTTTAGATAGTTTTATTTTTGTTCTTGATATCTCTATAGCCGTAATGTGACTGTGGATGGATACTTCCTACCCACAGGTAGCATGGTTGGCTATGTCACGTGCCCATTTTAGCGTACTCTGGGAAGCAGGGCGTGACACTGGCGCTCGTAAGGGCGAGCCGAGCTGGGTGTACCTCTTCTTTAGAAGACAGCGGGGGGCCGCCCCCAGGTCAGGTGTCGTCGTAGTGCCTTCTTCCATTCACGAATAGAAGAAAAAGTTTTTCTTTATCGCCCCGCCCGAGGGTGAGGACTAGCCTGTGCCCACCCAGTGGCAAAGGGCCAGCTGTCCGCGGGTGGGTCGGTCCAATGATCCCAATGTGGTGGCGGGGTCAACGTGGGAGCCCCTCCCCCGGGCCGATGTGTTGCTATCTGTTCGGGCCCTCAGTTGGGCCGGACTCAGCCCCGCCGAGTATGCGAGTAAGTTATGACCTTTCAGACGACTTGTTTTGACTTATGCATTCTTTAATTTTTATGGCATTGCTGACTCCCCTGTATTTTGTCTTTCGCAGCACCCATGGACCTAAACAAGTTCCGGGCGGCAGTGGTTGATGTGAAGAAGGGGAAGAAGGCCGGAGGTGCCGGCCCTTCTCGTCCGACGTCGGCTCCGGCCCCGCCGGTTTCGTCCCCAGCGGCGGCGGCTCCATCCAGGCGCCCAAGCGCTCCTCAGGCCCCCGAGTCCAGCCGAGCGCCGGTCCGTAAGCGTGCTCGGGAGCAGGAGCCCCGGGCCTCCGAGTCCAGCCGAGCGCCGGTCCGTAAACGTGCTCGGGAGCAGAAGCCCCGGGCTCCCGAGGTGGGAGCCGAGACTGGTTCCCCCGCGTCGCTTCTGGAGGTTCCACAGGACGGAGCCCCGCTACCCGGCTTCCTCCATCCTCGTGGACGATGGGGAGCTTCGCTTCGAGGTGCCCTCGGGGCTTTCCGTCGCTGACAGCCTGCTCTCTTAGATGGAGAGATCGACCGGGGGCAGAATCCCTCGAGGGACCTTTCGGGCCCAAATGGCGGCCATAGCTTAAGAGGCCGTGCAGGTTAGTGTTTGCACTCCACTTGGTTCTTTATGCAGCATTTTCGTTTGTGTGATCGGGTGCCTCCCTTTTCTTTTTAACCCTCTTCCTTTTTTTCAAGTTCTCGAGCACGTTGCCCTCGTCGTCAACATGGAGGATGGTGAGATAGCCCGGCGATGCAGGCCGCAGGCCGTGAGGAGAGCTCAAGGCAGGAGCTGGAGGCGGCGAGGGAGAGGATTGCCGCCCTCGAAGACCGGGTGACGGCCGCGAATCAGGAGACCGCCAGGTGCCGAGAGGTAGCCCAAGCCGCCGAGTTTCAGCCGAAGGATTCCAAGGTGATCGTCGCCACCATGAAGATGACGGCGAGCACCCTCCAGAAGGAGAACGAGGTGGCGAAGGAGGGGGCGAAGCGTGCCAAGCTTCGGACGTCAAAAGCTGAGCTTCTGGCGTCGGAAGCGGTGGAGAACTACAAGGGGTCAGACCTATTCTACGTCGACCTTGCTCAAGCCGCTGGCGTCATTTGGCACGACGCCCTCGACGCTATTAAGGCCAAGATGCCGGAGTTTCCTGACGGCAAGCTCCGGGCGGAGTACCCTCGGGCGGAGGGCGCGTGGGGGAACGTCCCTGGAATTGTCGCGGGGGAAGAGGCCCCCGGTGGGGGCTTGGGGGACAAGTCAGTAGCCCCGGACCCCGATGCCGAGGCTCCCACGGCGAGTGCCGACCCTGAAGGCGCCGTCCCGGTGGTCGAAGTGGACGCTCGGCTCATCGGGGTTCGCCCAATCCCTGAGGCCTGAACCTCCCCGCCTCTTCATTTTCTTTGCGCTAAAATTTTGTAAGGCTGGGGAGCCCATAATACCTTTGGAAATACTTCTGATTTTTGTGAATAGAAAATCCATTTTGCAGTTTCTTTGTGTACGCGTTTTCCTTTTGTTTGTGGCAAACATTTGTACTTGCACAGTACTGCTTTCATCTTTAGGTCGGTATTTCGTTTAGCGATTGCACGTCGAGTTGAATTCAATCATTTGCCAAGTGTGCAAAGACCGGTGAGAGGAAGGTATCTCCGTGGCCCCGAAGTCGAGATAGAGATCGCTTAGACGTGGACAGACCGAGCAGGGTCGCTGCTCGATGCCTCTTGGTGAGGGCTTTGATCCCTGGCGTCGCGGGGTAGGGAACTACCAGTCAGGGATGACCGAGTAGGGTAGCTGCTCGGTCGCCTATTTAGGAGGGCTTTGATCCTTAGCGCGGAAAGGGCCGTAAGGGGCCTTGTAAGGACGGACCGAGCAATGAAGCTGCTCAGTTGCCTCTTGAAGAGGGCTTGGATCCCTGCGTCGTAGGGTAGGGAACTACCAGCTAGGGATAACCGAGCAGGGGCGAGGCCGATTGCCTCCTGGCGAGGGCTTAGATCCCTGGCGTCGTGGGGTAGGGAACTACCAGCCAGGGATAACCGAGCAAGGGCGATCCCGGTTGCCTTTTGTCGAGGGCTTAGATCCTTAAGGACGGGCCGAGCAGGGTTGCTGCCCGGTGCCTCTTTGTGAGGGCTTGGATCCCTGGCGTCGTGGGGTAGGGAACTACCAGCCAGGGATAACCGAGCAGGGGAGAACCCGGTTGCCTCCTGATGAGGGCTTACATCCCTGGCGTCGTGGAGTAGGGAACTACCAGCCAGGGATAACCGAGCAAGGGCGAGCCCGGTTTCCTCTTGGCGAGGGCTTAGATCCATGGCGTCGTGAGGTAGGGAGCTACCGGCCAGGGATAACCGAGCAAGGGCGAGCCCGGTTGCCTCTTGTTGAGGGCTTAGATCCTTAAATACGGGCCGAGCAGGGTTGTTGCCCGGTGCCTCTTGGCGAGGGCTTTGATCCTTAGCGCGGGAGGGGCCGTAAAAGGACTGCTAAGGACGGGCCGAGCAGGGTTGTTGCCCGGTGCCTCTTGGCGAGGGCTTAGATCCCTGGCGTCGTGGGGTAAGGAACTACCAGCCAGGGATAACCGAGTAGGGTAGCTGCTCGGTTGCCTCTTGGCGAGGACTTTGATCCTTAGCGCGGGAAGGGCCGTAAGAGGCCTGCTAAGGACGGGTCGAGCAGAGTTGTTTCCCGGTGCCTCTTGGTGAGGGCTTGGATCCTTAAGGACGGGCCGAGCAGGGTTGCTGCCCGGTGCCTCTTAGCGAGGGCTTAGATCTCTGGCATCGTGGGGGTAGGGAACTACCAGCCAGGGATAACCGAGCAGGATAGCTGCCTGGTTGTCTCTTAGCGAGGGCTTCGATTCTTAGCGCGGGAGGGGTCGTAAGAGGCCTGCTAAGGACGGACCGAGCAATGAAGCTGCTCTGTTGAGTCGTGAGGTTTTGTCTGATCTTCCATGGCGTTTGAACATCGGGAAGAGTGACCGTCGTGGTCGACACGTGTCATTAACGTGTGGGGGGAGACGGAGCGTAAGAGCCGCGTCGTTCCGACTTTGCCGAGAAAGGCGGGACGCCCGCCGCGTGGCGGTGCAGTTGTGGAAGGCACGAGCGGCTGTTAGACTTATGAAGGCCCAGTGGGGCTATAAAGCGGAGGGCTTGTTGAGCACTTCTTTCTCCATCTCCAGAACGTAAGAATGGACACTTTCTCATTCACCATCCCCGATATCATAACTTTCCAGGATGTGTACCTGTATGACCAGGACTGCACCGAAGATACGATACAATTAGTTATAGGACGCATCGAGGATCACTCTGGCCGACTGCTTCCCTGGCGCTCACCCCTCCTCCAGCTATTGATGTACTCAATCTGGAGGGCATCGCCAGGGTTGCATAACCTCCTGTCCGAGTAGCTGAAGGACAAGGCGATCGGTAAGCTGAGGTCTTTGTGCCGCTTCTGCCTGATCTCGGCGGGATCGCTCGGTGGCACTCGTCCTTGAGTGCTACCAACTGAGGCACCACGCAGACGTTCACGGGCGGCATCAGAGGCAAAGCTCCGAGGCGGCAAGGGCTCGGCCGGCGAAAATATGCTCGGAGTACCACGAGCAATGTTTCCTGCACCCCCTTCCCTCGCTATTGTAATTTTTCTTTTATATCAATCTACGGCTGAGGGGCCTATAGTACCCTTTGAAATAAATAAAACTTCCTCTTTTTGCAATATTTTATTGTTCCCTTCTTATTATATGAACAGAAAGAATTTGAGAAAAGTTCACATTGCTTTAGTAAAAAAAGTGCACGCTAGTAGATGCTCTTTTTATTGGTATAGTTTGATTTTCTCGGCGTTGTAAGGCTGTGGAAACTTGCGTCCTTCCGCGTCTTATAAACGGTAGGCTCTGCCGGGCAGTATCTCGGAGACGAGGAAAGGACCGTCCCATTTTGGGGAAAACTTATGCAGCCTGTCTTGGTCGACGAACTCGTTCCGCCTTAGGACTAAATCTCCGGCCTTGAAGAGGCGACGCTTGACTCGCGCATTGTAGTAGCGGGCGGTCTGTTGTTGATAGGCGGCAGCTCTGATATGAGCCCGGTCTTGTTTCTCTAACAAGATGTCCAGGTTGGTTCGTAGTGCCGAGGTATTTGCTTCATCGTCGAAGTGTTCAACCCGGTGACTGGGTAGCCCGATCTCCGCTGGGACCATTGCTTCGGTCCCGTAGCAGAGACTGAAAAGGGTTTCCCCGGTGGGGGTCTTCTTTGACGTAAGCAGGGCCCATAGGACCCGGGATAATTTCTCGACCCAACTGTCTTGGCGTCCTTCTAGGCGTGTCCGGAGACCACGGAGGACGTCCCGATTTAGCGACTTCGGCTTGCCCGTTGCATTGGGGATGTGCGGCCGCGGCAAACTTCATGAGGATATGATATTCATTGCAAAATTCGTTCACTTTTTCGTTTTCGAAGTTCGTCCCGTGGTCGGTGATAATACATCTCGGGATGCCGAACCGGAGTATCACGTTGTTCTGCAGGAACTTGATTGTTGTGGTGGCATCCGGTTTCCTGATAAGGATGGCCTCGACCCACTTCGTGAGGTAATCCATTGCGACGAGGATGTACTTGTGCCCACCCGTGCCGGTAGGGAACTGGCCTATCATGTCCATTCCCCACTGGGCAAACGGCTACGGTGAGGTTAGGGCGGTCAGCTCGGTAGCCGGAAGGCAAGGTACGCTTCCATGGAGTTGGCAACTTCTGCATCTCCTGACGAGCTTCTGGGTGTCTTGGTGAATAGTTGGCCAGTAGTACCTCTGAAGCAATGCCTTTTGGGTTAAGGTGTGGGCCCCTTGGTGTGCGCCGCCGACCCCTTCGTGGATCTCACGGAGAACGTAGTCGGATTCGTGGGGGTCGACGCATCGGAGCAAGGGCTGAGTGAAGGACTTCTTGTAGAAGTTCCCATTGCTCCAGACGAAGTGACGGGCTTTGGCTCGGAGACGGCAGGCTTCTCCCCGATCTTCCGGGAGCGTACCTTCCCTTAGGAATTCCACGAGGGGCTTTCTCCAGTCCCGGTCTTCTTCATGGGCTGTGTACACATGAAGTGTTGTTGCTCCGTCTTCTACGCTAGGCCGTGGCAAAATCTCGAAGAGGATGGACCGCTTGTTGTTGGCTGAGTAGAATGAAGCCAGCTTACTCAAGGCGTCGGCTTGGGCGTTGAGCTGTCTGGGGATCTACTCTACCTGGAATTCGTCGAAGTCTTTTCGAAGTCTTCTTATCTCGGCCAGATACTTCACCATCAGAGGTTCCCGAGTCTCGAAATGACCGGTCACTTGGCCAACGACTAGGGCTGAGTCGCTGCGGATCCGAATTGTTTTCAGCCACAGCCCGGAGACTATGCACAGCCCGGCCAGGAGGGCCTCATATTCCGACGCGTTATTTGAGGTCTTGAACCCGAGCTCCAGGGAATACTCCATTTCTTCCTCGTTCGGGCCCTGAATGATGAGGCTGGCACCACAACCTTCCTCGGTCGAAGACCCGTCGACATAAAGGATCCAATCAGGGACCGAGTCGGGCTTCCCATCTACAGAAGCTGAGCTGCGGGGGCCGGCGTTGACTCCGGCTCCTTGCTAGAGAAGGTGCACTCGACGACAAAATCGACCAGGACTTATGCTTTGATTGTCTGCCTCGGGCGGTACTTTATGTCGAACTGGGACAACTCACACCTCCACTTCTCCAAGTGGCCAGAGGACTCGGGTGAGGCGAGGATAGTCCCCAAGGGGCGCTCGGTAAGAATAAGGATGGTGTGCGCCTGGAAATAGTGTCGCAGTTTCCTTGAGGCCACGATGAGTGCCAAGACGATTTTTTCTATCGCTGAGTACCTCGTTTCTGCGTCTTTGAAGACGTGGCTCACATAGTACACCGACCTCTGGACTCCGTCGACCTCACAGACGAGCACTGCGCCCGCTGCTTGGTCGGATACTGCCAGATATAGCGTAGCTCGTCCCCTTCCACCGGTCGGGTGAGCAGAGGTGGAGTCGCAAGGTGCCTCTTCAATTGGTCAAAGACGGTCTGGCACACCACCGACCACTCGAACCTCGGAATTTTCCTTAGAGCCTTGAAGAACGGAGGCACTTCTCGCCAGACCTTGACATGAAACGTGACAGAGCGGCTACTCGTCCTGTCAGCCGTATAATCTCGACGTTTGTCACGCCCCGCTTCCCAGAGTGCGCTAAGATAGGCACGTAACAGAGCCAACCATGCTACCTGTGGACAGGAAACATCCCTGCACAGTCACATTACGGCTGTCTAGAGATATCAAGAACAGTAGAAATAAAATAAACTATCTAATACATGTCCATGAGCCAGAAATAAACGAGTCAAGAAATAATATGAGGAAGCAATAGATCCAATGAGCAATAACATCTAGAAAGTAAACATAACTAAATTGGATACTAACTGGATCCTCACTGCTCGGCCTGATGGCGGAAATACTCCTGATCAGCCTGCGACAAGGGTAGCGGATCTGGGCCATGCAAAACCCAGACGTCAGTGCGTCATAATATCAACAATTCTAAGCAAGCAGGATGTGATGAAATATGCAGGCATGAAGTATGAACAGTAACAAGTCATCAGTAGCAAGTAAACCGTAACATGAATATAGATCAGTGAACAGGATATAAACAGGTGAAGTGCAGTGAGTAGTCTAAACTGTGCTATAAGGTTATCTACTCTAAAGTTTTTCGAAATCAATTAATGTAATCCTCATCGTAACCCATCGGTCTATGTCCCGTTCAACCCCACGGGACCACGGTAACAAGATATAATAGACTGTAAGTTTATGTCCCGTTCAACCCCACGGGAACACGGTAAAAGGATAATAGCCCTTTGAGTTACGTTCGGCTACATTCTTGATTTCCCCATACCCCAAGTTATGTGTGTAAGTCAGGTATTGATAAATCTGGAGCTAATGCCAACACAGGATCAAGTAGGTACATGTTTGTCTAAATAGACACAGGATATGTCCGTAGGGACAACAGGTCAAGATTGTCGGCATTAGTAACAAGATCAGGTAATAGGTCAAGTAGTAATATATCGAGTCATGTCAGGTAGTGCACAGGTAACAAATAGTGTATTAGGTAATGTCAGGTAGTGCACAAGTATCATGCGGTGCTCATAATCAAACTGTAATAAGTATGAGTACACAAAATCAAGTATGGAGTACTAATATAACAATAAAATGAAATAATGTGACATGGTATGCAAATAGATATAAAATCAATGATATGGATGCACAATTATCGATTAGGGTTACATTTATAGTTCCAATACTAATTAGGATGCACTATATTAAACATGGGGTGTTAATATCACAGTATTATGTATTAATGTGATCTATAAATGCAATTATATATATTTTAAATGAGATGAATCCAAACGGGTATCCGAAAACAGTAAAACTGTAAAATGGTAATGTGGGATGTACAACTAAGCAATATGAGATGTAAATATTCCATTGGATGCATTATATGGTAGTATAATATGTAACAAGATAGGTTTGCATGCGCTAGATGTAAAATAATACGTACGGATGTATACGGATGTCAGAAAACTGTAAAACGAGAACTTGGGATGCATGATTTAAAATACCAGTATTATATTTATCAAAATAGATGTATATAAATTAGTGTAGCATGTAGCAAGATAAACTTGCCTGAACGGATCACAAAACGGAATGCATACGCGGCGTCCATTGTCGGTAAAAAGTCTCGATGCACGCTCGCACGTACGGAACAGGACCAGGCAATGTAAGAGAGTGACCACGCTGGTTAGGAACGTCCACAGGGTTGCTCGGATCATCGGCAGCGGCACGGGTCCGGCGATCATTAGGAAGTACGGATCAAGAAAGAGAAGAGAAAGAAAAGAAGAAGAAAGAAGAAGTAGAAGAAGGCTGGAAAAGGGCTAGGGCTGAGTTCAGGATTCAGAGGCGCGGCAAGGGATGCGACGACGACGATGGGCCGTCGATGGCGAGATCCACGGCGATGACAGTGGCCGCGGGGTGCAAGTTCTTGCAGTGTCGGGTTCTGTGCAGGGAAGAGCAGGGGTCGTGGGCTTGTAGGGTGTTGGTGAGGAGATGGAAGTGGTGCTGGTGACGAGGGGAGGCCGAAGAGGACGGCCGGCAGTGAGGCCGACGAGATGGAGGCAGGGATCACCAGCGAGGAGGGTGTGCAGCGGGGATTTCTTGATGTCGGGAAGGAGAGGAGAGGAAGGAGGTCGAGAAGGGGAGAGGAAGAAGTGGTGGTGAGGGAGTGGAGGCGACGACGAGGTGGTCGGAGCTCCGGCGAGGTGAGAACAGATGCAACGATGGGTTCTCATCGGAGTTGGGGTTCTGTGGATTTCTTGGATCGGGTTGTGGGGATGGTTATGGTGTTAGGAGAAGAAGAGAGATGTCGAGGATGGGAATTCGACGGTTAGAGGGAACGGAGGCGACGGTGAGGCGACGACGGTGGTGAGGCGCGGCAAGGGTTGCACAGTTAGGTCGTCGCGGGGTTTGGAGAAAGGAGAGAGAAGATGCAGGAGAAGGTGGAGGTGACGAGAGCGAGGGTGGATGCGGCGAAGGCGACGCAAGCGACGTGAGGGCGTGGGTATTATCTCACGGCGAAGGAAAAATGAATTGAGGAAGAAAGAAGAAGATGAGAGAGAAGACGTGCGTGATAATTATATGAGAGGAGGAGAGAGATCACGAGAGAGAGAGAGAGAGACAGATCGAGAGGAGAGAGAAAGAGAAAGAGAGAGAGAGAGAGAAAGAGATAGAGAAAGATCGAGAGGAGAGAGAGAGGTGGAGGAGAAAGAACTTTGTTTTTAGCGGGGAGAAAGAAAGAGACACTGTGCGAGGGTGAGAGAGAGAGAAGAGAAGAGGAAAGAAAGAAGAGAGAGATAGAGTTTGTTATGCGGTTTAAATTTTAATTTGAAAAAGATATTTGTTAGTTTTTTTAAAAGATTTGAATAGTTAAAGAAATTTAAATTGTCGAATAAAATTTAATATTATATTAAATAAATTTGAATTTTGGCGGGATACAAAAATATTCCAAAACGCGCCCGGATCGGGTCTAAAAATTCAGATTTAAAATATGAAAAATATATGCGACGTCCAAATTTCAAAATGAATGCTCCGGTAACGAAAATGCATACCCCCAAGAACGGATGCACGTACGTGCGTGTAGCCATCCAAACACGTCCGTTTCACTGAACGGGACGAGAACAAGATGCGCGGATGCTACCACAGGGTTAGGGGTATCAAGCAGGTCATGCAATGTATTTTTAAAATATTTTACGTGACTTAAAATGTTATATGGTAAAAGATGCAATGCCAGATAAAAAGCCAGTATGCAGTATTCATGAAAGTGCACATGTCTATGTAACAAGTCAAGATAATTCATAAATATGAATCAAACAATTTTCAAGCAAGCGGGTCGGGTCGGATGCAATACTAATGTGAAATACTATTCGCACCCAAAACACGATAAATCAAGAAAATACCATAAATAAGCAAATAAGATAACTGGAACTGGTACAAATGAACTAGGGTGTTACAACGTTAGTCTTGGGCGTGGCCATGTTGAGGACGGCGTTGATTTTCTCCGGGTTAGCTTCGATCCCGCGGTGAGTGACCATGAAACTGAGGATCTTTCCCCCGGTGATCCCGAATGCGCACTTGGCGGGGTTCAGTTTCATCTTGAACTTACGAAGTACTTCAAAGGCCTCATCCAGATCCTTGGTGTGGTCGACCGACGAGACCGATTTGACGAGTATATCGTCGACGTAAACTTCCATGTTCCTGCCGATCTGCGGCTTGAACATGCGATTGACCAAGCATTGGTACGTAGCTCCGGCGTTTTTAAGGCTGAAAGGCATTACCTTTTAGCAGTATACCCCCGGTCTGTTGTGAATGCGGTGGGATCTTCGTCTGCCGGATTCATACGGATCTGGTTGTAGCCGGAGAAGGCATCCATGAAGCTAAGTAGCTCGTGGCCTGCCGAGCTGTCGACGAGCTGATCTATCCGATGGAGGGGATAGTTGTCTTTCGGACAGGCCTTGTTGAGGTCGGTGAAGTTGACGCACATGCGCCACTTCCGGCTTGACTTTTTCACCATGACCACGTTTGCCAACCATTCGGAGTAAGGCACATTCCGAATGAAGTTGGCGGCGAGGAGCCTGTCTACCCCGTCCTTGATTGCCTTCTGCTTGACCGGGACGAAGCTTCGCTTCTTCTGCCTGACGAGTCGGGCCGTAGGATCTACCCCAAGCTTATGAGATATGATTTTAGGGTCGATCCCAGGCATGTCGGTAGGAGCCCAGGCGAAGACGTCGGCATTGTTTCTGAGGAAGCCAACTAGGTCGTCTTGCAGAGTCCCCGTCAGAAGCGACCCGGTCTGAACGGTACGTTCAACGTCCCCTTCCACGAGGGGGACCTCTGTCAATGGCTCCACCGGGATCCCCCGGACTTCCTTTTGCTCGTTCCGGGTGTCCAGAGAACCCCTGTCACACCCCGCTTCCCAAAATCCGGAATGCGGAGAGCGAAGAAGGCCAGCCGTGCTACCTACGGTAAGGAAAGATCCTTCCATAGTCACATAAGGCTGTCTAGATTAACCTGTCAAAAATAAAATCCAATATCGAAAGGAATAATATTGATAATCATGCTGCAACGAAACCACAAAGAATACTAGAAAATGGGTCCACTAGATAATTGATGCAAATAAAGATCTGATACAATAAATTCGAAATAAAACAAGATCCAAAAGAGATACATAAGTCCTAATGTCCCATAAGGGCGCACATGCTAAAAACTAATTGAAAAGGGAAATAAGCCTACGGGTTACCGATACGGGTTACCGATCTTCAGCAAAGTCCTGGTAGTCGCTGCGGTCCTGCTCGGCCTGAAAACCTGTCTCTAAACCTGAGATGGCAAATCTCAGGGATGTCAGAACATCTCAGTAAGTACTCAACGTATAAGGTATGTGTATGGTATGATAACATGAATAAATGAATGTAGTAAAGCCCGCGTGCACAAGTAAAAACAGATATATATAAATAGGTACATAACTACTATGAAACAAACAGGTAAAGAGGTTAAGTCATAACCCAATAGGTCACTAAAAGGTAAACTACTCTATCGTAAGCTTGAGTGTGTGCGTCAACCTCTGCAGAAGTATTCCTAACCCAAGAGTGGTGCCCCAGGGGCTAGGAAACACGGGCCCAACTGTGGAATGAACATGAGACCGATATAGCCCAGTACGGGCTGTAAACATGAGACCGATATAGCCCGGTACGAGCTGTAAACATGAGACCGATATAGCCCGGTACGAGCTGCCGGCATGAGACTCCTGAGATCCTGTTGTACGAACGCACACTCAAGCTACCCCCAACACCCGCGTATTTATAGCTATTATGGTAACGACTAAAGCACTAATTAAGAATGCTGAAAAGACTGGAACTGTGGTATGGTAATTGTATAGAGATGAAACTGGTAAATAGTAGTGTGTCATGTCATGTAGTTCAGCATCCTTATCAGCGATCTCGTTCATAGAGACTAGAGTAGTGAATAGTCAGGACTTGTCAGTGGTAATAGTTATCAGGTAATAGTAACTGCATAAATGTGGTGTACAAGCTTGTATGAGTCACAATTGTTATCTTTACCGTTAACCTTAATATGGATATATTAATCACAAACTGACTAGAAATATATAAATGTGAGATAGGTTAACAACTTTCGAACTTTATTTGTAGTTAAAATAAATCTCATTTTAAAACCACTCACTAATTATTCTCACTCGCTACATAAAAGTTTGCCTATATATATTTTTGTATAATATAACGAAAAATAGATACTAACACATTTCCCTTTAGTTCTAGCAGTGCAGAAAATATGTATGTATGTATATAGGTTTGTAGAAAAATAATTAAAGAGAGAGTGTATTTGAGAAAGAGAATCTGCTGAGAGAGATTAGATTAGATTGGAGAGAAAGGGATTTTTTTAGGGAATATATATAGAAAAAGAGAGCGGGGATTTAGTGAAATATAGTTAGTGATATAGAAAAATATATGTAGATAGAATAGGATATGGGGAGAAAGAAATCTGTTGGAAAAAATATTTGTTTGGAGAGAGAGAATAGTATTTGTTTTAAAAGAATAAAGTTATCAGGTGAGACATATATGGTGATTGGAGAGAGAAAATTGAGTTGTTAGATTAGGAAAAATATTTATATGGTTAAGAGATTTAATAAGGGCTCTCATGACTTTTCAAAATTAAATATTTTAACCAAATAAATATCATAAGACAAAATATCTTATAAATAGAATTTAAAAAGGGGTAAAATCTTATGTATTTGTATTGTTTAAAGAAATACCAAATAAAATATCTTTTGTTTAAACTATGATACTAAAATATAAATATGGTTATAAAACAGTGTTAGACAAATAAATATTTAAATACTAATAATATACATATTTAACAAACTTGAAAAACCATAATTATATGTATATATCTTGATTAAAAGTATTAAACTCCAAGTTATAATAATAAAAATAAAATAAAACCCAACATATCCAAAAGAAACGTACGATCGAATTAGGATGTTACATCCTATCCACCTTCTTCAAATTTCGTCCTCGAAATTTGAAGAACGAAAAATACAATATCGCGAACTAATTACAAGGATCAATGAAAATATATGGGTATGAAAAATTAAGGATCAAGAAAGCAAATGAGGGTAGTAAGAGTCACGGTTTGGGCTCGAAAAATCGGCATGTGAAAGGAAATCAAATGAGTGGAAACAAATCAGGTAGAACTCTAAGTTACTCAAACAGAATAACGTATTGTAACCATGCCGCGATACATGGGTACTGTAAGTCGATGTAGTACACCCCAGTACTTGTGGGGAGGCGGAATTTTCAAAAACGATCAAGTTTAAAGAACGAACATCGACTAACCGCTTAAATCGAAGCTAAACAACTAATAACCGAACACATAGCTATACTAAACTATAGTGTTAAGGGATTATACCTATCGATACTAGTCCTTCGTCTTTACGATCTCCTTGTTCTCCTCGGCCTTCTCTAGGTAGTAGACGATCCACCCGAGAGCAAAACTCCAAACTAAACCTCTAAGCTTGAGGCAACTAACCTTCTTGGATTGCTAATCAAAGAAGCTAGGTGTAATATAGAGATGGTTATGGATTGATTAGTCTTACTAATCCTAGATCTCAACACATGAGGGTGAGGATTAGTCTTTTGAAGAGAGAGAGCTTGAGGAGAGAGAATGTGAATAATATTATGAGATAAGTTTATGAGTATCATATCATATATGAAGCATTTTCTAATAATAAGAAAAAGAATAAAGAGTGATGATAAATCATGCTTCATAAAATATCTAGTGGTGATTCATTAGCATGAGTCATTAAGCAATAAATGTGCATTAATGAAATGAATGAATCACCACCATGACTCATAACCTCATTCAATGAATATGACACATAACCCTCCTTAGTCACCGTCTTCTAGAAGCTTCTCGAACAATTACGAGAACGCCCCTCCGATCCGCAAAAATACGGAAAAACTTTAGACTGTAAAAATCCAATAACCGGATACCAGTAACTGGCTTAAACCAAAGCCGACTGGTAAAAACTGTCCGAAAGTCGTACGCGCGTAAACGCACGTATGCGTCCGAACTCTTTGTCGCAAAACCATGCGACCTCTATATCGTTTCGCCTGGAGTAGGAAACTCTCTGTGTGGGACTCTAGAGACTCGACTACTACGCTGGCAGTGGGTTTAACCACAGACCGCAAGCGGCACTAGCTGTACGTAACGGTCCCCAGGTAGTTGTCGATAAGAAGGCCGATGAGAAAACCCATCCGAACTCCTACTGAGTCTGATGTGACAATCTCCATACAGTCCGGTCCGTTCGTCCAAGACTATCGCATATCGGGCCTAGGGGGGCGGCAAGCGTCAGTCCCCTAATAGCGGTATAAGTCGTGTCGGAGTGAAGCCCATTACACCCTGAGAAACTACTGGAACCTACCAGCAAATCTCGCTTGCCCTGGCCAGGGACTTTGCGTAATGGCTCTCTGACACAGCACGATATCTACTCCCAATACCGGGAGGGACGAATCCTGTCTAACCGCCACTGCCTCCAAGTGCTCGGGACTGCACCCAACTGCTACCTGTTTGCACGACTCCTTTGAGCCGTGGTAGGGTAGCAATCTAAGAACAGTGGGACACACTCGAGGCGAAGTAGCAGTGTCAAGTCTGCGGACTACGCTGTACTCATGTCACCTGGGAACTGCTCACTGACGACTGGTATCAAACCAACCAACAGTTCCCCGTGAGTCCTGTCCGGTGTACCCGTAACCTAACGAGCACCTGTATACTATCTCCAGTACGACGTACTGACGGCTGTGGGACAGACCATCTCCCCAACTGGGATGAGAAGCGTACACACCAGTCTACTCCGGAGTATCGATGCTCTGTCTCGATAATCCAACGACCAGGGACCTGAATAAGGATGTGCTTGTAGACTACCCAGCCCCCACTAGTGTGACTGCCATCACAACGCTGGTAGACAAGCAAGATCCTAAGAGCTCTATCAATACGTACACTAACATATTAAGATAGAAAAACCAAGTAGCATACTACCATGTTTAGCAAGACTGTTATATACATGTGAATATCCCAAGCTTCCATTAAGTAATATACAAGTTAGTATGATACAGTAATGGCCTTCTAGGGCATAAACACTAACAATCTCCCACTTGCACTAGGGCCATGTACTGGCATATCGTAGACCAATGATCTCGAGCAGCCTCTCGAACTGAATCTGAGGAAGGGCCTTCGTGAATGGATCAGCAATGTTCTCTTCTGAAGCAACTCTCCGAACCTCGATCTCCTGACGATCAATGATCTCCCTGATCAGGTGATACCGCCTCAAGATGTGTCTGGACTTCTGATGGGACCTTGGTTCCTTCGCTAAAGCTATAGCTCCGTTGTTGTCGCAATACAGAGGTATTGGATCAACTATGGTAGGAACAACCTGAAGTTCTGTTAGGAACTTCTTCATCCAGACTGCTTCTTTTGCGGCATCGCAAGCAGCTATATACTCCGCTTCCATCGTCGAGTCAGCAACGGTGTCCTGCTTGGAGCTCTTCCAGCACACCGCCCCTCCATTGAGGGTAAAGACATAACCCGACATGGACTTGGAATCGTCCTTATCACTCTGGAAGCCGGAATCAGCAAAGGCCTCCAACCTGAGGTCTTTTCCGCCGTAAACCAAGAACATCTCCTTAGTCCTCCTCAGGTACTTGAGAATGTTCTTTACTGCTATCCAGTGTTTCTCCCCTGGGTCAGACTGATACCGGCTTACCACGCTCAGTGCGTAAGCTACATCTGGTCTGGTACACAACATCGCATACATTATAGAGCCTACTGCAGAAGCGTAGGGTATAACTGACATGCGTTCCCTTTCCAAATCAGTCTTGGGAGACATCTCTTTGGAGAGGGTGATTCCGTGACAAGCCGGTAGATTACCGCGCTTAGAATCTTCCATACTGAATCTTTTCAGTACAGTGTCGATATACCTGGACTGCGAAAGTCCCAACATCCTCTTGGATCTATCACGATAGATCCGGATCCCCAGAATGTACGAGGCATCACCCAGGTCTTTCATGGAGAACCTGTGTGACAAGAATCCTTTGACAGATTGTAGCATAGGAACGTCATTTCCTATCAATAGAATGTCATCCACGTACAAGACGAGGAATACGACACTTCTGGCCACAACTTTACTATATATACACGGTTCATCTGGATTTTTGATAAAGTCATACTCTTTGACTGTCTCATCAAAACAGATGTTCCAACTCCGCGATGCCTGCTTTAGTCCATAAATAGACTTAAGCAGCTTGCATACTTTCCCGCTGCTCCCACTCTGATTGAAACCCTCTGGCTGATCCATATAGACGCTCTCTTCTAAATTTCCATTCAGAAAAGCCGTCTTTACGTCCATCTGCCAGATTTCATAATCATGGAAGGCAGCAATAGCAAGAAGGACCCGAATGGATTTGAGCATAGCTACTGGAGAAAAAGTTTCGTCATAGTCCAAACCAGGTCTTTGACGAAAACCCTTTGCAACAAGTCTAGCCTTATAGGTTTCCACCTGTCCATCTACACCAATCTTTTTCTTGAAGATCCATTTGCATCCTATGGGTTTTACCCCATCTGGAGCAAAGTCCAAAGTCCATACTTTGTTGGTGTACATGGACTCCATTTCGGTCCGCATTGCATCCAGCCATCGTACCGAGTCGCCGCTCTGGATGGCCTGCCGGAAGTCAGTAGGTTCATCATCATCTATGATGCAATCCTCTCTATCCCCATCTATGAGAAAACCGTAGTATCTCTCAGGCGGATGAGACGGCCTACTACTCCTGCGGAGGGGTGCGGGAATGTTCTGTTCTTCTTGAACCTCTGGTTCTACCAAACTTTCAGTAGCAGTTTGTGGTTCTGGAATTTCTTCCAGTTCTATTTCGCTCCCACTTATTTCTTTTTCTAAAAACTGATTTTCCAGAAAATGGGCATTACGAGAAACAAAAACCTTTTGTTCCTCTGCGTAATAGAAATAATATCCCTTGGAGTTCTTTGGATATCCCACAAACATACATTTTACTGATCGTGCCTCGAGCTTGTCCACATGCTGCTTTTTAACAAAAGCTGGACATCCCCAAATCTTCATATGCTGAAGATGGGGTTTCTTCCCAGTCCACATCTGATATGGAGTGGTAGGCACAGTCTTGGCAGGAGCCCTGTTCAGAAGATATGCCGCTGACTCTAGCGCATAACCCCAGAAAGATCGCGGTAACTCAGCATTACTCATCATGGATCGTACCATATCCAATAGGGTTCGATTCCGTCTCTCCGATACACCGTTATGCTGTGGTGTGTATGGAGGAGTAAGCTGAGAGAGAATTCCTTTCTCTTTTAGGTAACCTAGGAACTCGGCACTTAAGTATTCTCCACCTCGATCAGATCTTAGTGTCTTAATACTTTTGCCGGTTTGGTTTTCTACTTCATTCTTATACTCTTGGAATTTCTCAAAAGCCTCGGATTTATGTTTCATAAGATAAATGAATCCGTATCTTGAGTAATCATCCGTGAAAGTAATGAAGTAGGAATAACCACCTCTCGCATGTGTAGACATTGGACCGCATACATCACTGTGTATGAGTCCTAAGAGCTCGCTCGCTCTTACTCCTTGTCCAGTAAATGGAGTCTTTGTCATCTTTCCTTTGAGACAGGATTGACAAGTGTCATAAGATTGATAGTCGAACGTGTCCAAATATCCTTCTCTATGCAACTTAGTCAACCTTCTCTCATTGATGTGACCCAGTCTACAATGCCATAAGAAAGCTTTATTTAAATCTGGAGACTTTCTTTTTAGTGTGTTCTGGACATTGAAAATTTGGAGTTGGTTTAGAACATATATGCCGTTATTTAGAGTACCGGACCCAATCAAACCATGATTAAGGTGGATGTTAACAACATCTCTTACAAACGTGAAATCATAACCTTTATTTGATAACAAGGAAACTGATATGATATTACACGTTAAGCTTGGTACAAAATAACAGTTATGCAAAACCAAAATATGTCCACTCGTCAATCCTAGGTGATAATCCCCGACGGACGCAGCTCCCACGCTAGCTCCGTTAGCAACCCTGAGGATCATATCACCTTCCTTCAGCACTCTACGGTTTCTCAGTGCCTGCAATGAATTGCAAATATGAGATCCTGATCCGGTATCCAATACCCAGGAAGTAGAGTTGATTGACAGACAATTCTCAATTACAAACACACCTGAAGTCGAAGCCACAGCTTGCTTCGGTTCCTGGTTCTTGGCGTTCCACGCCTTGCAATCCTTCTTCCAGTGCCCTTTCCTGTGACAATGGAAGCACTCATCCTGGCCAACTATCGGTACTGCAGTCTTTTTCTTTCCCTTCCCTCTCACCTTACTAACACCTCCTCTAGGTTTGGGTGCGGCCTTCTTCTTCCTTCCTTTGGCCCTAGCCTTGGACCCGGAAGAAGATGTACCGCCAACAAACATAGCGGGTGTTTCCCTTGCCTTCTGCAAGGTGCCCTCTGCACTCCTTAACATGTTCAGGAGTTCCGCAAGTTCAACTTCTTTTCCTTGAAGATTGAAGTTGAGGATAAACTGGGCGTAGGTGGGAGGAAGGGACTGGAGAATAAGGTCTGTATAGAGCTCATTATCCAAAGTCGTCCCAAGGTCTGCGAGCTCCTCAATATAGCCGATCATCTGTAGGACATGCTCACCTACCGATGACCCGACAGCCAACCTCGCTCGAAATAATTTCTTAGAGGTCTCGTATCTTGCTATACGAGATTGCTCTCCATAAAGTTCCTTTGTATGGAGAAATATGCCATCTAGGGACATATCCTCGTGCCTCCTCTGATGTTCATTGTTCATCGAGGCAAGCACGATGCACTTGGCTCTCGCGCAATCTAAATCCCAGGTTTTGCGGATTTCCTTATCCGCATTGCTGGATTTGGGACCAAGGACAGCAGGTGCCGTAGCGGTGAGGACGTACCCCAGTTTGTCATAGGTCAAAGCCATTTTGACATTCCGCAGCCAATCTTTATAGTTTGGCCCCGTCAGTATATTCTTTTCTAAAAGTAACTTAAGTCCAGTCATTTTCAGGGTCGCTGCAATTAGGAGAGAGAGAAGAAAACACTTTAGCATGATGCTCTTGCAAGTTTAGAGTGGTTTTTAGTTTATCTAAACTGGATGGCTCCCACTGTTTCTCGAATCCTTCCTCAAACCATAAAAGAAGAATTAGCCAGGACTATTCTCACCGTACAATACTTGCTTAACCGTTCAGCCAGGCCAGTGTCGATACTTCGAGGGAGGTTTTCCAACGCTTTCGCGAAGTTCCTTAATTAAATAACCTCTTTTCTCTGGGGGCGTAACCCCGCTGACACCTTTCTGGACACCTACTAGGTTTATAGCATTGATCGTTAAGTGACGAATATCCTGATAAGTAGCATATACTCACAGTAGGATCGGGATCCAAATATCATCGTATGATAATGTTGAAGGAATCCTACCAACATTCATCAAACTCCAAATGGTATGCATCTCTTTGCAAATTTCAGTTTCTTTAGAAATTCCCGATATAAGTTTTTGCCCCATGCTCTTATGACCTTGGCTTTGGTCAAAATGTCATAAGTCACATGTCAAGTTCTACCCGTCATTATCTTGTCAATTTGAACCCATCCGTATATACCCCTGACTTTGGTCAAATGGTAATACGACTGTCCCAAACCAACTCATCTATCTTATGCAACAAATGAAAACCCAGCAGCTACCAAACACTATGCCTTGACTTTGGCCAAAATGCATAGCTTGAATACTACTGAATGTCCAAATGAAATGACGGAGGGCTACGAATGGTTTTGGCGAAACCATGAACGTAGTGAACTTGATATAATCGAAGGAACCTGATAGCTTTTAAAAGGAGTGGTTAAAGCTCCGCATTTAAAAATATCTGTTTTAAAATAACCGAGTGGTTTCTTTTAAATTGTTCCAACGATTTAAACTTTGGTTTGTTTTACTTTGCATTATAGATAATGCGTCCCATCATTAACCTATCATTGCAGAAAACAACGAAAATACAACGTCCTCTTATGCCATCCGCATTCGCCACTGGGTCCCGTCATCACCCGTTAGGTTACTTAACTAACGACAGAGCGGGGGCTGGGCTAGCGCGGGTGTAAAACATAAGTGACGTCTAAATAGCTACAATATATATAGATATTTTACATTCGTCTGACGCAATGATATTCATTCCAGAACACAGATAAACAATATTGGATTTGCAAGCAATCTGTATTTCTTTCGAGCCTGCAAGAAAAGACAGATTACACAGTTGTGATGAATAGCCGATACCCCACCCTCGACCCCTACGGGTACGGTAAACTACCCGCCCGGCAGTTTGTGTACCCCACCTTGGGTCAGTCCTAGGAGCAAAAACAGTAAAATGAAATAATACAACGGTGGCTACAACCGCAACCTGGAAGTGCCCCGCAAAAATAATATTACAACAAATTACATTTACAACAAATGAATTAAACAATACCCCATTGCAAACCCCGGCTATACACCACAACAGTCCAATACAGTTTATATGCACAAACAGATATAACCATTACAGAAATGTGCAACCCCCTGCCAACCGACATACTAGCAGTTAGGGGAGGTTTACGAACACATTAAACAATCACAGATATAATCCAATATGCAAATACTGTACAATTTCGATCGATTAAACAACATCAATATTGCTCCAAAATCTGCTCTGTTAAACAGTAACCTGAGCAAATATTAAATATTCCAGAGAACCCCAAATACCAGAGAGGACCCACACAAGAAATACGAGTCCATGACTCGGCAACTCGGCCGCGGAAGCGCGGCGGATCGGTGCGATCCGCCGCCCTTCCGCGGCGCTTTAGCTGATTCATGGGCTCTAATTTCTTGGGTGTTCTTCTGGACCCTTTACAAGCTTTCTGAGATCACCTGAACAATTTTAGGACATCATTTTAAATTCGACAGAAACTTGTAACTTTTAGGGTTTTCCGGCTTCGTTTTTCCGTTCGAAATTCGTACAAATTTGCAATCAAGTTATTTAGTGTTTAGCGAGGCTCTGATACCACTGTAAGTCGATGTAGTACACCCCAGTACTTGTGGGGAGGCGGAATTTTCAAAAACGATCAAGTTTAAAGAACGAACATCGACTAACCGCTTAAATCGAAGCTAAACAACTAATAACCGAACACATAGCTATACTAAACTATAGTGTTAAGGGATTATACCTATCGATACTAGTCCTTCGTCTTTACGATCTCCTTGTTCTCCTCGGCCTTCTCTAGGTAGTAGACGATCCACCCGAGAGCAAAACTCCAAGCTAAACCTCTAAGCTTGAGGCAACTAACCTTCTTGGATTGCTAATCAAAGAAGCTAGGTGTAATATAGAGATGGTTATGGATTGATTAGTCTTACTAATCCTAGATCTCAACACATGAGGGTGAGGATTAGTCTTTTGAAGAGAGAGAGCTTGAGGAGAGAGAATGTGAATAATATTATGAGATAAGTTTATGAGTATCATATCATATATGAAGCATTTTCTAATAATAAGAAAAAGAATAAAGAGTGATGATAAATCATGCTTCATAAAATATCTAGTGGTGATTCATTAGCATGAGTCATTAAGCAATAAATGTGCATTAATGAAATGAATGAATCACCACCATGACTCATAACCTCATTCAATGAATATGACACATAACCCTCCTTAGTCACCGTCTTCTAGAAGCTTCTCGAACAATTACGAGAACGCCCCTCAGATCCGCAAAAATACGGAAAAACTTTAGACTGTAAAAATCCAATAACCGGATACCAGTAACTGGCTTAAACCAAAGCCGACTGGTAAAAACTGTCCGAAAGTCGTACGCGCGTAAACGCACGTATGCGTCCGAACTCTTTGTCGCAAAACCATGCGACCTCTATATCGTTTCGCCTGGAGTAGGAAACTCTCTGTGTGGGACTCTAGAGACTCGACTACTACGCTGGCAGTGGGTTTAACCACAGACCGCAAGCGGCACTAGCTGTACGTAACGGTCCCCAGGTAGTTGTCGATAAGAAGGCCGATGAGAAAACCCATCCGAACTCCTACTGAGTCTGATGTGACAATCTCCATACAGTCCGGTCCGTTCGTCCAAGACTATCGCATATCGGGCCTAGGGGGGCAGCAAGCGTCAGTCCCCTAATAGCGGTATAAGTCGTGTCGGAGTGAAGCCCATTACACCCTGAGAAACTACTGGAACCTACCAGCAAATCTCGCTTGCCCTGGCCAGGGACTTTGCGTAATGGCTCTCTGACACAGCACGATATCTACTCCCAATACCGGGAGGGACGAATCCTGTCTAACCGCCACTGCCTCCAAGTGCTCGGGACTGCACCCAACTGCTACCTGTTTGCACGACTCCTTTGAGCCGTGGTAGGGTAGCAATCTAAGAACAGTGGGACACACTCGAGGCGAAGTAGCAGTGTCAAGTCTGCGGACTACGATGTACTCATGTCACCTGGGAACTGCTCACTGACGACTGGTATCAAACCAACCAACAGTTCCCCGTGAGTCCTGTCCGGTGTACCCGTAACCTAACGAGCACCTGTATACTATCTCCAGTACGACGTACTGACGGCTGTGGGACAGACCATCTCCCCAACTGGGATGAGAAGCGTACACACCAGTCTACTCCGGAGTATCGATGCTCTGTCTCGATAATCCAACGACCAGGGACCTGAATAAGGATGTGCTTGTAGACTACCCAGCCCCCACTAGTGTGACTGCCATCACAACGCTGGTAGACAAGCAAGATCCTAAGAGCTCTATCAATACGTACACTAACATATTAAGATAGAAAAACCAAGTAGCATACTACCATGTTTAGCAAGACTGTTATATACATGTGAATATCCCAAGCTTCCATTAAGTAATATACAAGCTAGTATGATACAGTAATGGCCTTCTAGGGCATAAACACTAACAGGTACAATAGTGTAATTCTATCTCAGTCGCCCGAATTCCATAATCAGAGTCAACGGAATATGCAGCATGACATACCGAGAGAAATCTAGACATATGATTCTAACCTAAAAAGCCGGTAGAACCAAGACTAACTTTTAACGTTAGCCTGGCTCTGATACCAACAAAACCTTGTCACGCCCCGCTTCCTAAAATACGGAATACGGAAGCGACGAAGGCCAGCCGTGCTGCCTACGGTAAGGAAAAATCTTTCCATAGTCACATAAGGCTGTCTAGATTAACCTGTCAAAGATAAAATCCAATACCAAAAAGGAATAATACTGATAATCATGCTGCAATGAAACCACAAGAAATCCTAAAAATGGGTCCACTAGATAATTGATGCAATTAAAGATCCAATACAATAGATTCGGAAATAAAACAAGATAAAAAAGAGATACATAAGTCGTAATGTCCCATAAGGGCGCACAAGCTAAAAACTAATAGAAAAGGGAAATAAACATACGGTTACTGATCTTCGGCAAAGTACTGGTAGTCGCTGCGGTCCTGCTCGGCCTGAAAATCGATCTCTAAACCTGAGATGGCAAATCTCAGGGATGTCAGAACGTCCCAGCAAGTACTCAACGTATAAAGTGTGTGTGTAGCATAATAACATGAATATATGAAAATAGTGAAGCCCGGTGCGCAAGAAAAACATGTATATAAATAATTAGATGTATTAACACTATGAAACATGTATGAAAGAGGTCAAGTCATAATCTAACTGGTCACTAAAAGATAAACTATCATATCGTAAGCTCGAGTGTGTGCGTCAACCTCTGCAGGAGTATTCCTGACCCAAGAGTGGTGCCCCAGGGGCTAGGAAACACAGGCCCAACTGTGGAATGAACATGAGACCGATATAGCCCGGTACGAGCTGTAAACATGAGACCGATATAGCCCAGTATGAGCTGTAAACATGAGACCGATATAGCCCGGTACGAGCTGCCGGCATGGGACTCCTGAGATCCTGTTGACGAACGCACATTCAAGCTACCCCCAACACCCGCGTATTTATAGCTACTATGGTAATGACTAGATCACTAATTAAGAATGCTGAAAAGACTGGAATTGTGGTATGTTAATTATATAGAATGAAACCGGTAAATAGTAGTGTGTCATGGCATGTAGTTCGGCATCCTAATCAGCGATCTCGTTCATAAAGACTAGAGTATTGAATAGTCAGGACTTGTCAGTGGTAATAGTTATCAGGTAATAGTAACTGCATGAAGGCGGTGTACAAGCTGGTATGAGTCACAATTGTTATCTTTACCGTTAACCTTAATATGGATATACTAATCACAATCTGGCTAGAAATATATAAATGTGAGATAGGTTAACAACTTTCGAACTTTATTTCTAGTTAAAATAAATCTCATTTTAAAACCACACTTGCTAATTATTCTTACTTGCAACATAAAAGTTTGCATATATATATATATATATATATATATATATATATATATATATATATGGTATAATGAAAAATAGATACTAACACATTTCTCTTTTATTCTAACAGTGCAGGAAATATATATATACATATAACCACAAAGGAATGCCGATGTACATCGACCAAAAGTAAAGCAAGAGTATTTGCCTGAGGATAACGATCACGGAAAACGATGTACGAAAATGCGGGGCACGATCTCAGCTAAAGTGCGACTTGGGATCTGAGTTATACGATCCGCCTAGATAAATTTATCATCGATTAACCATAAATATCTACATAACTATTGTCACACAACCAAACACAATTATAACAACTTAGGGTTTTAATACTAATTTTTCCCTTTCAATTGTTCACTGATTTCTTATCATTTCATTTTATTCATATTTCTATTTTTTTCTGAAAAAACAGGGATCAGGGAAAACTTACAGAGGATGATGGTAAATGCTAGGGTTTGGATAGGTCCTGGTCGAGTCGAGGAAGCGTCGAGGGTTCAGATCTGGCGATGGAAGGGCTGGGATGCCGGTGGAGCAGGCGACGTCGTCGGAGGAGAGAGGGGAGCAGCGGCGAGGCGAAGACGAGGGCTGCTGCTAGGCGAAGACGAGGGTTCTGTGCAGATCGCTGGGGGTTATGGTGGAGTCGGAGATGGTGGTGCGAAGGGGCGAAGGAAATGGTGATGGGATGAGATGAGGGGGTCGAGGTTTGTGGCCGCGACGAGGGATGGAGGCGGCGTCGGTGGGATGAGGACGAGGGCGAGGGCGAAGGCGAAGGGGGAAGGAGAGGGAAGCGAGGGTCGGCGAGTGAGGAGCGAGGTCGAGAGTTGCGGCGGTGGTGATGGTGGCCAGAGGAGGGTCGGGGTTAGAAAAGGGAATTTGAGGAGCAGACGGGGGAGAGAGAGAGATGTGAGTATGAGAGAGATATATTTTGTTTTGTATATATAGGATTTTTTTAATAAATAAATAAATATATATATATACACACACACACACACATATATATATACATATCACCAATTAATCGTATTTAAATATTCGGTACAGATTTTCTTGTTCTCATATTAACAGTAAACAGATACGCAAAATATTTTTTTGCTGCCACTAAGAAAATATTATATATAATATAAAAATTGAAGATTTTTCCATATCAAAATTGTTTACAGTAAAATTCAAAATAAAATATATTATCGGCCAACTAAAAGTTCAAAAATTTATGGAAAAAGAATCTTGATAAATCTTGAATTACTGCATCCAAATAGGGCTGTTACAACCCCTGATTTCACTCTCGGCCTCAACATCGTTGTTCGCCCGTTCAGACGAAGATGTCGCGGTGAAGCAAACCTTCGCGGTCTGCTAGTCTCCGTAGGCCCGACCTATCCTTCCTTGGTCGAGCGGGAATTTCATAGCCAAGTGGAAGGTCGATATCTGGGCCCTGAAGGAGTTCAGCGTTGGACGGCCGAGGAAGATGTTGTAGGCCGATGGGATTCTCACTACGATGAATTCCACAGGCACTGTTCGCATATGGCCAGCCTCCCCGACATTAAATTGTAGAGTGATTACCCATATCGCCGGGATGGAGTGGTTGGTGAATCCTGACAGGACGTGGGAGGTCGGCCTTAGGTCTGCCGGGGTGAGCCCCATCCGCAGAAAGCAATCGTAAAAGAGTATATCCGCCGAGCTTCCCGAGTCAACCAGTATCCTCTGCACTTCGTATTGGTGGACACGAGTCGTAATCACTAAAGGGTCGTTGTGGGGCAGGGATATACCGTGGAGGTCCTCGTCGTCGAAAACGATCGGCTAGGACTCTCTGGCCTTCTTCCTCGGACGTCCGTTAGCCTCCACGACGGCATAGGGTGCTAAGCCTCGTAGGTACCCGACATACCCCCGCTGACATGACCATGATTTGACCGATTTTCAACTCACCGGGAGGGGGACGTTGCTCTTGCTCATG
The DNA here is from genome assembly GCA_030015575.1 of Agapanthus africanus. NCBI lineage: Eukaryota > Viridiplantae > Streptophyta > Magnoliopsida > Asparagales > Amaryllidaceae > Agapanthus > Agapanthus africanus. The sequence goes on from CM057337.1 coordinate 722,622,254, forward strand.
GTCCGTCTGCCGCTTGTCTCGCAAGTATGTCGCCAGGTGCCCCGAACGGATGAGCTCCTCGATATAGTCTCGGAACTGCTTACATTTCTTCGTGGAGTGGCCTTGTGACCTGTGGAAGTCGCAGTAGGGTCCCTGGGTACGCTTTGCCGCCATGCACGAGACCGGAAGGAGTTTGAAGAACCTCTCGCCCTTAGCCTCCTCTAGCAGTACCGTCTGGGAGACGTTGAGCGGGGTGTACTCTTGAAACTTCGGGGAGTAGGGCTTTGGCCGCTCAAGCCTCTTTTTCTTTTCCCCCGCCCTTTTCCTCTGGCCAGTTTGCTCAGCCCTGGGGAGATTTGCGTTCACCTCGGACTCGAGCTGGATCTCTCGCTCGGTTCAGGCCTTTACCTTGGCCATGGTCTTAGGTTGCGCTAATGCAAAGGAGCGTAACCACTCCTTATGCCTAAGACCTGACCTGAGGGCCGTAATGACCGTCTCGTCCAGGTGTTCTGGGACCTCGAGGAGGGCGTTGTAGAAGCGGGTTACGTACCCTTTGAAGGTTTCATTGTCCCCGCTTTTTATTGTGAAGAGATGGTCAACGGTCCGTTTCTGCCACCTGTTTCTGACAAAGTGGCTGAGGAATTGGGTGGCCAGCTCATCGAAGGTTGAGATCGAGCGTGGCGTGAGTCCTCGGAACCAGTCTCGCCCGGAGCGGATGAAAGTGCCGGGAAAGCGCGGCATTGGGCGGCGTCAGAACGGTCTTGGAAACTCATCCCGACCGTGAATGCGTCCAAATGGTCCTTTGGGTCGGGCTTACCGTCGAAGAGCTAGACCTTCGGGAGTTTGTTTCGGGAAGAGATGTGGACGGCGAAAAGCTCCTCGGTGAAAGGCTTCATGAGTGAGTCGGCGGCGTATTTAGCCCCGTCGCTCGAATAACGATCTTCTCGATGCATGCTCTCGATTTTCTTTTTGAGGGCATCGAGTCGGCCGTGGTACCAGATAACTCAACACATTCTGATCTTTGGCCTCTGCTATCGGAGACCTGTGTCGGGCCATGGCTCCGGTTCCTCTCGATGAGGTTCCTTAGGTCCCCTGGAGAGGTAGTCTTTGAGCTATCGAGACGAGTCCCGTCCGCGCGACCCCGTCGAGGGAGGGGGTGTCGGTCATGCCTGGGTGCAGGCAAGCTGACCGACACCTCCTCGGGAGGGATAGGGGCACGATGGGGCCTGGGGCGAGGCGCTCTGGCTACTGACCTCGGTGTTGAACTGTGGGGCGCCCAACGGGTCATAGATTATGTTAGCCCATGGGATCTGCGGCCGCCGGAGGTAGCGTGACGGTGGTCGGTAGTGCCGACGCGAGCAGAGTCCTCTCTCCCTATGTAGGGGTCCCAGTCCCGAGGTGGGGGAGCGGCGACCTGGGGAGCTTGCCCTGCCGTTTGGATACGGACGAGCGCATCCACAACGGATGCGAGTCGATCTATCCGAGCGACTAGGGCGTTGATGGCGATCGGGGGAGGAGATTTGTCCGCGCCTCCGTTGTGGGGGAGGTGGCGGCTAGCGCTTGGATCATCGCGGTGATCGCTCGCCATGAAGTTGGGATCGGAAGATGAACTTTCGTTGAGTGGAATAAGAGATTTTCCACAGACGGCGCCAACTGATGGAGGCCTGGATCTCCTTCGGATATTATCTTCCGTTAATCTCTTCGCGTGTTGACAGACGGCTGAGATTTGGTTTTGAGGTTGTCTTCTTTAGCGTGTGGATCTCAATGGGTTTGGATTTGAGATTGAGCCGAGCTACCTGCAAAGAAGTCCCGGGGTGGTTGTGCCACCGAGGACCCTCCGATGATCAAGTTAGTGGTGCAAGTTGGGCAGAGTAGCGGCTTAGTGGAAAAAATTGCGTACCTCGATCGTCTGAGAGAGGGGTTTATATAGCGGCAGCAATGATGGGCAGACGCAAGAATCACGCCGGCCGTTACGCCCGCGTGATAGACGGGATCCCGCATTAATGGCGAAACAGGCTCGTTAATGGGGGATCGTGATGGCGTGGAACGTGGGATCATGGGCGGCGGATATCTCGCGCATGGCGAGATTCACGGAGCCATTGTGGAGGCACCTGCGGGTCGGTCAGGGTGAGACCGAGAAAGATCACCTCGGCGGGAGGCTCGGGCACGAGCGGGAGGCCGAGGCGTCTTGGTTCTGTGACAGCTCGGACGCGAGCCGGGGGTGGTCTGGAAGGTCGCCAAAGGTCGGGAAACTTCTCGGCACCGGGGGCCCGAGGTGTGATCCCAACTGAGGTTCCTGACCCCTTCTTGTAGGTCTTGGGACACGTCATCTGCTACGTGTCAGCATCTGGAGAGTCACGGATATCGAGCCTCATCAGGTACTCATAAAAAAAAGAAAGATTTATTATATTAAAGCAATAGCATCTACCAAAAGAATTTTATAAAAAAAAAAGATTAAACCGAAATATAAGAGAAGAATTCATACGTTGAAGCCTGCGTTGTAGAAATGATTTGAAGGAGGATGATGAGAACGAGGGTGTTGATGAGCAGCGAGACATGTGAGAGCTCAAAGGCATCCCTAAAACTCTCTCTCCCTCTCTCTCTTTCTCTCTCCCCTGAGCCCCCTCTCAAGATAATGGGCTTGAGCGTTTTGGGCTTTATAGTATGGCTTTGGATTATGGGCTTAGGATTTTACGGCCATTCTGATCCCTGTGAGACAAGTTGGAAACCCGAATCCAAAAGACGAGATGTGGATTTTTCAAGGTTTTTATATATACGGAAACAAAATAAAAAAGGGTTAGAAAACAATAGTTTTGGCGGAGGGCAGAACCCACTCTCCAAAATAACTTTTATTAATTCTCTTAAGCAACTAGATCACAAAAAACCCTCCATTACAATGAGATTATAAGCCCTCTTTTATAGCCTTAATATTCTCCTAATCCATAAGGCTACCCTACCAAATATAGACCTGATTAATAATTTCCTATAATATGGGGTTTGAGGTAGGATTAGCTGAGGAAGTAATCCTTGTGATGTATGAATGTGACAACAAACCACTCCACCCCTGCCTTCATTCCTTGGCAAATGGCATAGATTATGGCTAGTTAATATTTCAATTACCAGAGAAAATATTAACAAAGGTTTCTATAGCTATCAATTTTTTTAAAGAAAAACTATTATATATATTAGCCAACTTATAATTACTGGGAATTGGCAGGTAAGCATCGATATTTATATTCATTTTAATATCTTAATCTAATGCTTTTTGAAATTTATTGATGAATCCTTGGAAAAATAACCATTCACCTGCATCAAACATATAAAAAAAATTGGATTCGACAAAAAAAACGAGTAGCAAAATTGCTGATGATGGTCATAAAGTTGGCAAATTATTCAAATCTGTTCTTAATTTATAAAATTTTACAAATAAAATACAAGATCAAAGTATAAATTATATGCAATATTTCATGCCATACATCCAATTGGTCCGCTAATAAATTTCTTTTGAACACGTCATGACAACACCAAAACAACCTAAACACTTGAACCGTCTTTGTCCAATCCCACTTTCACATAAAACAATTCATATAAATCACTAGAAGCAACTAACCAGTTCATGTCAACTCTCATGCTCATATATAAATAATGATGTCTCTTTAGTAAATACTGCATAAAAATCAATATTATTATTGCCCATAAAATGTTAGAATATATATATTTGTTCACTTCAACTTTCAAGATGCACCATCTAGTTTCAGACAAGTTTTCTCTCAACTCAAGAATGGAAGGGCTCATTCCTTTGGTGTTTCGAAGGATAATAAAGCGAACAAAGAGCAGAAGAAGCTACATGTGTCTCTCTGAAGGCACGGCGAGCATGAAGGAGGTACAGCTGCAAACAAGCAGCCATAATTTTCTCACTCCGCAGCCAGAGAAGAAACACGGCGGCCTTAGAAGGCAATTCTCATTTCAGCCCGAAACTCGAGTACTCCAAATTTTCTCACCGGAGAGAGAGGAGACGCGGTTTCCACACGAGAAATGAGTTCTCGTGTATAATTGTTAGGTGTGTGCCTTTATGTAGGAAATTAATGGTGTTTGATTTAATCAGTGTTTCTTTGCTTTCAGATGCAAAGTTTGGAGCTCGGTTCGTATTTGGAATCAATTTTTCCCTGTAGTTCTGATACTATCTTAAAATAAATATTATCATATTGTTGGTTTGATCACGTTTTTCCTTTTTCTAGCTGAATTAGTTTGTTCATTGTTTTAATAAATCAAAACTCTGTTGTTTCGAGTGATAATTCAGCCATAATTCTGATTGAATTGATGTCGAATGAAACAAAAATCAACAAAGCATGCAGCTGAAGCATAAAAAACGTTGAACTTTGATTGCCTGTATTCAGATATTGCTTGTTGAGTTTTTTTCACCAGAACGAAGTGTCCCTCCGTTTCGTTAAAATGTTAAGCTCCAAATCTCAATTAGGCACCCTTCGCCGGATCAAACTCCACGTTCTTATTCGGGCACCCATCCCCTTCGCCAAATCGTACTCCGGATCCTCGATCGGGCATCCATTCTCTTCACTGGACCGAACTCCGCTCAATCGGACATCCTCCTCTTCCCTTCAATCAGGCTATCTCATCACTGAAGCCCCGGTTCCAAATTGGATCAGTCCGGATCCACCCACCACACCATCGGATCCGCCTATCTTATCACCGAAGCCGGCCATTCCTAATCAGATCTGCTCGACGTTAAGTGGATCCATACTCCGACCACTGGATTCAGGCCTCTAGACAGGATCCGGCTACCTCGTTCTTTGTATCTTCAACTCCCAACTAAAAAAGAAACAGAAAAAAGAAGATGATGGGGACCAGGGGTGGGGATGACCGAGCTCCCCTCACCCTAGAAGAAGCCAAGGCTGCAGCGAAGGTCCAAATTGATTGCTTGTTAAAGTTATATCTATACTAACAAGTAAAAGCAAATGTAAAATCTAGCCACCGAGTCCGAAAAAACTACTCTAGAAGGCCTTGCATGGTGCAAGCCCCTCTATAGCTATTGGATGAGAAACCCCCACTAGTGGAGATCCCCCATCCAATGGCTATGCAAGGGCTTGCACCATACAAGCCCTTGCATAGTAGTTTTTTTCACCTGGGTCCATCGAATTAGTCACCCAATCATGTCATACAATTTAAAAAGAGAGAAAGAAAAAGAAACAGATACAACAGAATAAATTATTATGAAAAATATAAAGGGCACTAGCATTTAAATCCCATCGATGATTAAATTGATAACTATAAGAAATTATAACAGATTTTAACCAACAATCAGAAAGGAAACAAGTGGGGTACATTCATAGGATCACCAAAAATATTATACAGGTATATAAGGGAAAAAAGAAACCAAAAAGGAGCAGGATGAATAAGAGTAACAATGATGAGTTATCCCTCAAAAAGAAATATAATGGCTTTGCTTCAGTGTATCTACCCCGCTGCTGTCTTTCGTATATATCTATACCTCAAAAATTTACAAAAGCCGACTCCTACTTACACCAACTCTCACAATTCTCTTTGCTACAAGGGTATCGATTTTGAGTAGACGAACCCTCTCGTGGTTTATCTAATCTACATTTGGTTAGGAAAAGACCTTTCTTGGTTTCTTTTCAACTCCAAAAGTATATAGTTATATCTGTTAGTGATAAAGAGACGTCACTAGAGGCGAAGGGCCATTTGTTGGAGAAGCGCTTTCTTTTGAGTTGCGCTGATAATGCCATTGCACTCAGCGTCGACTAGGACCCCTGTCATGATTGCGGCAGCATGTCCTGTTGGCTCTTCAGATGCCCTCCTCAGCATGAACATCTGCAACCACAAATTTTAGCAAAGACACTATGATCCTGTTTTGATTGCTAAATATTTGGAGAAAACAGCACAAAGTAAAATATATATATATATATATATATATATATATATATATATATATATATGAAAAGAATATATAGCACATCTCTACTATTTTAATTCAAAATCTCAAATCCTTTTCCATGAGTATATGTGCCGCACATGCAATATATATATATATCGAGAGAGAGAGAGAGAGAGAGAGTAATTTAGATCTTATACTTTTTATGTAATTCGTCTAAATTTTTGTACACATATGTTGATTAACATGTAGAACAAAATGCAGCCGATCACCATTTACAATGATGGTCGGATTTTTCCATTAAACCTTAAGAATCTCATCTCACCGTCTCACCCTATCGCTACTCATAAGTATGTGTAGTGATAGGATGAGATGAGATTCTTAAAGTGAGATGGAAAAATCCGACCATTGGATCGACGATCGAATTTTTGCATCACGTTCTACACATCAAAATATGTATATGTATAAAAAATTAGATGACTTCGAGGCATGTAAGGCATCAAGGGTAAGCAACTTTTACGATGCTTTAACAACCATCCATTTTGCTATCGTGATATCCAAACCTTAGAAATGTATAAATCATCTAAATTTTTGTACACATATGTTGATTCACATGTAAAATAAGATGTATGGAACCGATCACCATTTACGATGATGGTCGAATTTTTCCATCTCACTTTAAGAATCCCATCTCACCCTCTATATATATATATATATATATATATATATATATATATATATAGAGAGAGAGAGAGAGAGAGAGAGAGTAAATTAGATCTTATACTTTTTATGTTAATAAACAAACATGGATAAGAAATTATCACCACCGGAGACCATTCCAATAGTGACTTGCCTGATTGCCGATCAACATCATGACCTATGAAGCATAAACACAAATATAGGATATGCGCATATGTCCACACAACACAAATGCAAGACATGATAAATTTACAGAAGTTAGAACCTGAGGATGCACATATTCATACACAGTATGTACGTGTATAATTATAGATCGAGCTGACTCTTTTATGATTGATTTAGAACCGACCTTCCTAGCTAATTTTGTAAATAGTATACAAAATTATTTCTAGACAAATCGATTCTCATTACTCATTATGTATTTTGACGAGAAAATTATAAAGCAATGTATATATCTCGCTCGATCATATAGAAAAAACTAAAACAATAAACCGTTCGTAAATTATTAAATCATATAAATTACTAAAAACTAAGCCCTCAAATAACTTGAAATAAGATAATACAAACGATTGTCTTTAATTGATATGATGACTTTCCAACTAAAAAAGTCAAAACTACATATAGATATAGATATATGAAGGGTTGTTGATCCCAACAGCAGGGTTATCTTTTCTCATTTGTCTATGGCTCACTGTAGGCCTTCTTTATTCTTCACTTCTCAACTTGCGGCTTCGAAATCTTCAAAGGAAATAGAATTTAAATAATATATCAATTTACAACTCAAAGGGTTCTTTCGAAAAATTCTGATGGCAATGCAGAAGAGCCGGCCAATATCAATTCCAATAAATGATAGGTAAAACATCTCCTTCGTCAACTTCTGAGATAAGACCGTTGATCGACATTGGATACTCTACCACTTTTTAAACGATTGGCTTATTATTCTAGTCAAATCGAGACACCACATTTGAATCCATTGCCTCCGAATCTGTCGCTGTTGTGCCACCGTTAATTTTGCACCCACTAAATCAACGATGAAAAATGGTAGAATCACATGAAAATTGGTGTTTCCGCATCTTAGATGATGTGTGCCGATCGTTAAATATAATGATGGAGGATTGATTTCCATTGCCGTCATAGGAGAAAATTCCCTCTTATGGCATCTTTGCTCAATAATAATAATAATAATGGAGGAAATGTGCTATAGGAGGGAATTTCATCCTATGGCGTTGAAAAAATACACCCTCCATGATTTTTTCGACGATCGGCATCCATTACCTCCATCTTTATCATCCAAGATGCAGATACACCAAATTCATATGATTCTACCATTTTTTCATCGTTGATTTAGTGGATGCAAAATTAACGGTTTACCCACAATAGAACATTTTACATTGCTAATTCAACGATGAAAAAGTGGTAAAATCACATGAAATTTGGTGTACTTAGATAATAAAGATGATGATGATAGGTGCCGATCATTGAAAAAATCATGAAAAGTGTATTGTTTTCGACACTATAGGAGGATATTCCTTCATGCGGCCTCTTTTTTTCATTATTCTCTCTCTATATAGTACGAGAGGTTCGAGAACTCGGTTTCGGATTCAATTTCGGTCTATCAAAATTTTATTAGTTTCAGTGGGTTTCGGTTAGTTTCACTTATCTCGGTTCAGGTTTCGGTTTTGACAGTAATACATATATACATATATGTAGATATATTAAATTTATGGTTGTATATCACAAGACAATAATCTCAGTGTTAAAAAATCCCGCCAAGACAAGACCTAATGCAAAATACATTGAAAAGTGTACTTAGATAAGTATTAGCATAGGGTTTGAGTCGACTTTTCTGGCCTTCTTAGGATGAAAATAACTTGACCAACTATACCATAAATGAAAGTTATGGTCTCAATCTAGGTTTTGCACTTGATCCATCAAAAATAATTAGACAGCCATGAAAACTAAAAAAATAGACATGACCAGTTATTTTTCAATCCCCCCACATCTACCTCTCTATCTTTATCAACTCGATGGGTTTTCTTTTTTCTTATAGCTTTCTCTATAGTTAAGATCAACCGTCTTTGGCAAGCAAGTAACGATTATTCACCACGAAAACACCTCAGATCTAACGATGAAGGCCTATAGTGATCATGATGATGGCAAAAAAGGCAAAGAAAATAGTTATTTCAGGTTTCGGCCGAAACCTAATTTTATGGTTGGTTTCGTATCGGTCTCTACCGAAATCTATAAGAAACGATCATGTATCGGTGGTTTCGGACGAAATCTCGAATCTTACTGTACAACTATTCTCCTATCGGTAGGATTTGAAACAAATCCTACTCATTAGATTAGACTTAGGATGCATGCTGGCAATTATAAAGAGAATCCTTTATGTTTCTAATTAATCGCATCATTAATATCACACATCCCTAAGCAAATCCAATGGTTTCTAAATCCTACCAATATGAGCATAATCATACTATACACACACACAATCTTTTTGACCACTTTATCATGCTTGGGCTTACAGCTTATCACATATCCATATCCACACGGTTTAAAGCTTACGAAGTTTTAATATCATCTTGCAAACCCTAAAACAATTAGGCAAGGGGCATCGCATGTGGGTATGTTGGCTTGTTGACGCAGTATGTACAAACTACAGTGGGGTTTCATTTACATAAAGTCGGACAAATATCATGTATTACATAGAGTCACACAAGTTTATCAATACATACAAAACCATATCTTTCTTCAGCCGGGTTCACAGTTCAAACAAGATACACATGGTTATTAAAAACCATAATAAGATTGTAAGCGGATATAAGTTATAAACCCTTGCCTGGCTCGTTGCTAGGAGGGGCCTGCTAAGACAAGGCAACCGAGATCAACTATGGCACAACAACGACGGGTTGGGAGACAATAGATTCAAATGCGGTGTCTCGATTTGATCGGAATGATAAGCCGATCGTTTAAAAATGGTAGAATACCCAATGTCGATCAACAGTCTTGCCTCAGGAGTCAACGAAGGAGATATTTTGCTTATCATGGATAGGAATTGATCTACCGGCAGGCTCTTCTACATTGCCACCAGAATTTTTTGAAAAACCCTTTAAGTTGTAAATCGATACATTATTGAAATTCTCTGTCCTTTGAAGATTTTGAAGCCGCAAGTTGAGAAGCAAAGAATAACGAAGGCCTGCAGCGGTGTTCTAAATGTCAGCCGACATCGCCGAAATGTTGGCGACATGTCGGTTTTGGGAAGAAAACGATATAGATTTGCAGAATTATTTCGATACCACCGAGCTATCGAGAAAGACAGATTTAATAAAACTAAAAATCTGCATAAGTTAATATTTTTTCTAAAAAATAAGTTATATAAATGACGTTTATATTACAAAAATATAGAACCCGATATTTAATAAAATCATCCGACATTTCATGATGTCCGATATTTGACACGACACTAACATCCGAAATTTAGAACATTGGCCTGCAATAGCCATAGGCAAGCGAGGAAAGATAACCCTGTTGTTGGGGTAAACAACTCTTCACATATCTATATCTATATCTAAATGTAACTTTAACCCTTTTAGTTTTAAAGCCATCATATCAATCAAAGATAATGTTTGTATTATCTTATTTCAAGTTATTTGAGGGTATAATTTTTAGTAATTTATATGATTTAATAATTTACGAGTGGTTTATTGTTTTAGTTTTTCTATACTGATTGACTGCTTTATAATTTTCGCGTCAAAATACATAATGAGTAATAAGAACCAATTTGTCTAGAAATAATTTTGTATACTATTTACAAAATTAAATAAGGTCGGCTCTAAATCAATCATAAAGGAGTCAGTTCTCTAGAATTATACACGTACACACTGTGTATGAATATGTGCATCCTCAGGTTCTAACTTCTATAAATTTGTCATGTCTTGCACATGTGTTGTGTGTCCTACATGCGCATACCCTATGTTTGTGTTTATGCTTCATAGGTCATCATATTGACCGACAATTAGGCTGGTCACTGTTGGAATGGTCTCTGGTGGTGATTTCTTCACCGGTGATATTTTTTCATCCACATTTGTGTATTAACATAAAAAGTTTAAAATCTAAATTAATACCGATGTTGGTTTAGCCATGGTACGCTAATTTACTCATGAACCAAACCTTTGCTTTTGATGACAAACTTACATAAGAGCAACTTTTTAATATTCTCACATAAACCCGACAAGGCAAAACGTTAAGTTTTCATGACAAAAGTCCAAGTGGATCAAGGAAAACCCTCCAACTATTATAACCAAATGAAATCTTATGCAGTGTCCTAAATGTCGTCGACATATCAAAAATAGAGAAGAGAAAAAACGACTAATCATCTTAGTATCGTTTTGTTGTTTTGGAGAAATGTCGGCCGACATATCAACTAATCGGCCAATATGTCGGAAATTTGAAAACATCACAACTTCTATTAAAATTTTCTTAGGTTTTGGGTTTTGAGGAACTATCCAAACCTGATCCGTAATTACCCAATACTTACGTTAAAACGCCCAACAGACCTGATAATTCTCATAACCTTTAATCGTCGACAAACATTATATCCAAGCCTCCTTGTCTTGAACAAACCTCAACAAAACCCTTGATCCGAGCTTTCTTTGATAAGGTAATATTTTGATATTAAATTTGGGCTCTCTGTCTATCTCTAATGTGGAATTTCTGCAACCCTAGATCCAAACACTAGATCAGTAATGATATTAATAATATTTAGTATATGTCACTCTTGTTACGGTCTACATTAGAAAACAAAAAATTATAGTCCGGCATTTATAAAATATCTCCCAATATATTGCAACATCCTACATGAAAATTTTTGTGTCGACATGACACTGACATTTAAAACATAGTATTCATGGTAGGAGAGAGAATATCAAACGATGACAAAAAGCTACTTTAGTTATAATATATCTATTTATTTATAAGCAAATAAAATATGATTTATTTTCATCTAGTCCCATAAGATGAAACATACCCGTTATGTGGTGTATCCTAACATATAATAAAAATCTATTATGGAAACTATAATTATTGGAACCATTATATAATCTATTAATCTCTTATTTTTTGAAAGAAATCTATTAACCTATTATTGGAACCATATTATAATCTAATAATCTTTTTTAAGAATATCTATTAAAAATTAATCTATTAACCTTGCATGCAAAATCAATAATCTAGTTTGGACTAAAGTAAGACCTTATTAATTAGTAATCTAATTCATTCATGAATTTATTAGATAATTACACATATTTAATATTTCCTCGTATGATTCCATTCAATCATTCTTCTTTTTATGGTCCAGCTTCAATAACTCCTTAGATTCGGGACTGTAAGTAACGACTCGCAGCAAACGAAAAGTATAACTTTTCATTTTATTTTATAATATTATGATATTGGCCTTTGAAAAATGTATTGTCACTTCTAAACCACAGTCAACACTCAAACATTATTAAGGATTGGTTTCTTGCAAATTTGATTTGCAATTACACCTAGCCATAACTTTATCAACTTAATTGTTCAATAAGACAATATTATCATAATACACCCAACTTACAACTTAAGCATATCAACAAGTCATCCATCTTAAACAAAGTGTACTAGTCAATAATAAGATTTACCATAGACCTCATAGGTACATAGATGAAATAAATTAGATGCAGATTACTTATCTTGCTTAAGAGCATTGGTATTTGATATGATAGGCCCATTAACATATTCCAAATGCACTCAATATATTAGTTCAAGATTCCATGTTGCGTCACAAGTAAAACAATAATCATAAGACCACTACGTACATTGAGTAGCTATAAACAGATCAAACTCTCCTAACTTTGTTAAAATGATATGTAAAGTGCAAATAAGTTAAACATCTAGGTACAATCCATCATCATGGTCTTCAAATATTCATATAAGAATTAAGAATTTAAAGGTAAGGAAAATTAGGAATAATAAAATTCCAAGTCTAGGTATAATTGCAAAGTAGATTTGTAATAACCCAAACGAGACTAATATCCTAAAAGTTGTTGGGTGTTAACTATGTTAAAGATCATATTTTTTCCAAATATCACCTCTCGATGAAAGGAATAAATGAAACCATCTAAAGGATTATAAAAGAATTACAGTAATCTGCTTATGAATAAATAATTTGTTAGGTCAAGGTTTCAGCCTAATCTAAATGTGATGGTTGACTTTTAATTGTTGACCAACTAAAAAATAGGGTCAACTGATTAAATTATTCTACATAGTAACCATACTATTTTAGAATATTGGGTTGAACTCATAGCTAAAATGACCCTTAATGAATATTTTTTAATTTATTAGAATTACGAAAAAAGAGATAGATCTTGATTGATGGGATTATATAAATACAAATTCTATTATGCTTGCTTATAAATAAAAAGATGACAAAACAATTATAGAAGTTTTATGTCATCTTCTCATTCTCTATGTTGCCAGAGACAAAATTTATCATGTTATAAAAGATGAAGACTTCACCTTGATATATTAGAAGAAAAGTTTTGCACGAAAAGCAAAGCTTTTTCCTCTATCAGATTCGCGATTCAAAATTCGAAACATTCAAGGTTCAAAGGCTGGATACCAATGCACGAGTGCAAGATTTCCATATTAATCTTTTCAGCATTAAAGGTTTATGGATCAATATCTTTTACTGCCACACCAACAAAATCCGCTTTCTCAATTTTACACACAGCCACTACCCTTGAGGTGGAGAGCTAGACACCTTATTTGTCGACTATCAAAAGAAGATAAAACTACAAAAGTCTATTTAAAAAAACAAAACGAAAAAAGTTATAAAGTCTATTGATCATGGCAGGGTCTGATTCTAAGAGGTTGATTACTTGGTTTGTTTCCTGTCAAGATAAATGCAATTGTTGCTAGTAGATCGTGCTAAATTTTTTATGAGGAAACGGAGCATACAGAGTAAATTGCAGTGTGCTCTCACATGGGCCAGTGGGACCCGCTGGCTGTTTTGTAGTTGGACCCCTGAACCCCACTGGTCCACATGAAAGGCCACTGCAGTTTTAGGCCTGCAGGGTCTCTGCAGGCCCTGTTTTTTCATTTTTTATTTGGCATATTGCATTCTCCTTTTTCTAAGAAGCTTGATTAAAAATTGAATGTATTATGTGGCACATGTTGCAAATCTTTTTAGAGCAGTTTTGAGCACCTCTATACTGTGGAATATTATTAGTTGCTATTTTCTGCTATTTTGACTTGCATCATTTGCTGCATTTAATTTGCTGCAGCAAAGACTGCATTTTGGAACATTTGTAGCAGTCTTGCATCAAAACAAAAACCAAAGATTTAAGCCACCTGGAACTGCAACAGCTTATGCTCCATTTCTGGTGACCTAAATAGCCTCTAAGTGGAAAGGGGAAAAGTTCAAAAATTGCTATTTAGTTTGGATATCACACAAACATTGACAATCACCCCTAGGAACTCCGATTTCTCTTTTCCTTTCTTATTTTCCTTTTTCGTTACCTTACTTCTATTTGTCTCTAAACCTCCACTTCTAGTCCCTATTGTAACAAAAAGAACCTAAAGCATATCGATGTTTACCTCTCTCTACACGTAACTAGGATAACATGAGAAACACACAGTGCATCAAGGAAAAAGGAAAGGGAAAGCAAAATACCTGCCCATGATGTGTTATTTCCAAACAACCAGGTCGCTGGATCCATGGTTCCCCATCAACCTGAACAGGGTACGGACTGTTAATGTGCAGTCTAATCACTTTCCCTTGGCCCAGCCTCTGAGCCTGTGAGAGTCCTACCTGCAAACATAATGTTGAAATTGTTTAGACTATATTGTTATTAGGTTTCACCGTACCATTATATTTGGGAATTAAGTAATTGTAATTCTTATATAAAGAGACCTTTGGTCACATAATAAAAAATATATTTCTTCTTTCTTTTTACTTTAACATGGTATTAGAGAAGATACTCTAAACCCTAACCCTAATTATCGCTCCAGACCTCATCTCCTCCTCTCATTCCAGACCTCGTCTCCTCCTCCCTCGCTGACTTCGTCTCCTCCTCCCTCATCTCCTCCTCTCGAGTGCCTCACTGCCTCCTCGAGCGCCTCCCTCCCTCGCCCCCCCTCTGAGCGCCTCCTCGAGCACCCTCGCCCTCCCTAGCCCTCGCTACGCCTTCACCCTCCCTAGCCCTCGCTGCGCCTTCGGCCTCGCCTTGGCCTCGCCTCCAGATCCAGATCACCTCTAGATCCAGATCCTCGCTGCGAAAAAAATCCGATCTATAATGATCTGGAATTGGCCCGAGTAAAAAGCTGGAATCTTTCTCTCGCTCTTTATGTGCTAGATCTGCACTTTCAATTACTTACTCTCTTTGTGTGTGATGTTCAATATGACGACCAACAAGATTGATCCTCACGGACGTGGTCGTGGTTCCCTTTCTTGCTCTCACTGCGGTCGCACCAACTATATAGATCAATTATTCAATTATGCTGGGAGAAGCATGGCTATTCGGATCACTCCTACTACCCGACAGAGTACGACTTCTCCATCCACAGCGACCCAACAGCTAGCATCCTCCTCCTCGTAGATCTCTCCAGAAGGCTTACAGCATCTGCAACATATTTTCTCTCATATCTCTACTATCAACTTGACCACATCACGTCCTTCCAGGGTTTCAGACCACATGACTCATACCGCTTCTAATTCTGAGTTTCGCACTTCATATAAATTCGTTTCCATTGCCAATGGGGATGTCCTTTCTATTCATAGTCGTACCGATATTGATATGACATCTTCCTTAACGCTTAAAAATGTTCTAATTGTTCATTCTCTTCGTACAAATCTTTTATTTGTTCGTCGTCTTACCAATGATTTCAACCGTTCAATAACTTTCTCTTCTAAGTACTTTGTGATTCAGGACAACCAAAAGAAAGAGCAGATTGGTGGAGATGAAGTTAATGGCATGTACTACTTGGATATGCCACCTTCCGCATTTGCTGCTGTTTCTACCATTTGCCTGCATCGACGTTTTGGACATCCATATCTTCTTATGCTACATACTATGTGATCTGATTTCTCCTTATCTGATTTTCATGCGAGTCATGTATTTTAAGGAAACATTTCCGTTTTTCTTTTTCTTCAGTTAATAACCGTAGTTCTTCGATATTTGAATTAGTCCATTCTGACATTTGGGGACCTTACAAGCATATTAGCATATTTGGCTACAAATATTTTGTCACCTTTATTGATATTCACTCTAAAATGACATGGCTGTTTCTTTTACGTGATCGATCTGAAATACCACGTGTTTAAAATGTTTATTAATGAAGTGGTTAATCAGTTTAATACGTCTATTAAAACTCTAAGAACTGATAATACAAAAGAATACATAGGGTCATATTTTTCAAACTCTTTGTTAATCCTGTGGAATTATTCATCAAACTTCCTGCTCATACACACCACAACAAAATGGCACCGCTGAAAGAAAAAACCACCACTTGTTTGATATTGCTCGGTCTATTATGCTTAACATGCATGTCCCAAAATGCCTTTGGAATTTTGCCTTGCTTACTGCATATTTTTTGATTAATCGCATGCCTTCCACGATTCTTCAAAATCAAAAAACATTCTCTATTTTATTTTCAGATCAAGACCTTTTTCATCTTCCTCCTAAAGTATTTGGATGTGTATGTTGCGTTCATAATCACCGATTAATTCACGATAAATTAGAACATAGAGCTGTCAAACATATATTTGTTGGTTATTCTAGAACTCAAAAATGTTACGTTTGCCTACTTCTTTCTACATCAACTGTCGTAGTCTCTCGTGATATCATATTTCTTGAGGATCAATCCTTTTACCCCAGCGGAAAGTCTGTAAGTCCATGCTACCTCTCCCGGTACTTTCGGGCATGCGGAATTTGGTGAAAAACAATTTTCTAAGAGGTGGTAACATGGACTCAAAACCCGGATCTTTGTTAAATATCTAACTAACAACCTAACTACGAGTTGCTAACTACTCGGTTAGGGGGTTATACCTTTCTTTTTCTTGAACTCCTTCGTCTTCAAGCTTCGATGGTCGTCCGAATCGGCTTCTCCCCGTCGTCTCCTTACGCCGAAGATAGATCCACCTGAAAGCTTCAACCTTTGGCTCCTTCTTCGAACTTTGAAGAAACTAGTTCACTCGGTTTGCTAAACCTTGTGAACTAGAGTGAGTAGAGAAGAGTTTGTATGGGATTTTATCTATGGTTCTTGGTTCTCAACTCATGAGACGATGAACCATAGAGTCAAGAGAGGGAGAGCAAGAGGAGGAAGATGAGAGCTCAAGAACAAGAGAGAGAATGAGCATGAAAGAATGAGAGAAGACTTTTCTCATTTGGCTCTCATAATCCAAAACCATCATCACAAAAATAATAATCAAGTATTGTGTAAAATGGTTCAAGTCAAAATGGCTAAATCATTTCATGCACTCATTTCTCACAAAAAAAACAAGCAAGTAAAAAGTCTTTAACATGAAATGATAGCCATTGTCATCATGATGGTCAACTAGTCCAACCTAGTCAACCGGTCAACAAAGTCAACAAGTCAACAAAGTCAACCCCTCAACAACCATGTCACCATAATACTTAATTAATATAATTGTTAATCACATATCATATTCTCATTAGGGTTGAGCAAAAAGTCAATAGTCAACTGTCAACGGTCAACAACCCTAATGAGAATCCTCTGCCTCTGTCTCTCCGCCAACTGTGCATACACACCCGCATCCGCGTTCCGAGGAACACGAATGCATACTGGATAAATCCAATCCCAAAAGGTACACTAGGATCTGGCTTAAACCAAAGCCCGCTAGTGTAAACTGTCCGGACACTGTACGTGCACAAGTGCACCGATGTGATCGAACCCTGTCGCAAAACCATGCGACCTCTACTCTTTTGCCTAAAGGCGAATAGCTTTCTGTGTGGGACTCTAAAGACTCGACACTACGCTGGCAGTGGGTTTAACCACAGACCGCAAGCGGCACTAGTTGTGCGTAACGGTCCCCAGGTAGATGCCGACAAGAAGACTGACGAGGCGAAACCCATCTGAACTCCTACTGAGCCTGAATGTGACATTCTCCGTACAGTCCGGTCTGTTCGTCTGATACATCGCATGGCGGGCCTAGGAGGCGGTAAACGTCAGTCCCCCAATAGCGGTACAAGTCGTGTCGGAGTGAAGCCCAAAACACCCTGAGATAACACTGGAAGCCTACCAGTATATCCCGTTTGCCCTGGCCAGGAACTACTCGTGTAATGGCTCTCCTAGACACAGCGCGATGTCAACCCCCAATACCGGGAGAGACGAATCCTGTCTAACCGTCACTGCCTCCAAGTGCTTCGGGACTGCACCCAACTACCACCTGTTTGCACGACTCCTTTGAGCCTTGGTAGGGTAGTAATCAAAGTACAGTGGGAACACACTCGAGGCGAAGTGACAGTGTCAAGTCAGCGGACTAAGCTGTATTCATGTCACCTGGGAACTGATAACTGACGATAGGCATAATACCAACTAGTCAGTTCCCGACGAGTCCTGTCCAGTGTACTCGTAACCCAACGAGCACCCGCATACTCTCTCAAGTACGACGTACCGACGGCTGTGGGACAGACCGTCTCCCACACTGGGATGAGAAGCGCATGCGCTAGTCTACTCCGGAGTATCGATGCCCTGTCTCGATAGTCCTGCGACCAGGGACCTGCATAAGGATGTGCTTATAGATTACCCAGCCCCACTAGTGTGACTGTCATCACAACGCTGGTAATCAAGCAAAGATCCTAAGGGCTCCACTAATGTGTATAGGCGATATACTAAAATAAACACATGTACACATTGAAGTAGAAACAAACCAAGTAGCATACTACTATTTTGAGCAAGATTGTATATACAAGATGAATATCCCAAGCTTCCATTAAGTAATATACAAACTAGTATGATACAGTAATGGCCTCTAGGGCATATACACTAACAAAGTCCTCACGTAACACCGACGCCACCATCATCACTTCCTATATCTCCAGATGACCAACCAATTCAAACCAAATCTACTACTGTCTAAGTCCCTCATCCTCCTCCAATTACGCATGTCTCTAGTCGTCGAAAAACGATAGTGATAGATTCAACATCACATACTGAAGCTCCTCCTAGCTTTGAGCGTGAGAGGGAGTCTCTTGTATGTTATCTTAAAATATCTATCTATGGCCTAAAACAATCTTTTCGAATATGGTTTGATAAATTCAGCATGATCCTAAAAAAAATGAATTTCACAAGAAGCTCGGCAGATCCATCTCTTTTTACACATAGACGGAAAGAAGAAATGGTTATTCTCCCTGTTTATGTTAACAACATAATCATCACTAGAGATGATTCCGAAAGAATATTTAAAGTCAACACATTTGGCCTCACATTTTCACACCAAAGATATTGGTCATTTACGGTACTTTTTTAGTATAGAAGTGTCTCGAAATACTATATTATTATTTCTCTCACAGCGGAAGTATACTCTTAATCTTCTTAAAGAAATAGGATTTCTTGGCCGTCCCCTGCAGATACTCCTATGGATACAATAGTAAAGCTCTCTCGCATTATCTCACCTAATGACCAGACACTTTCCGATCCAGATCGGTATCGACGGTTAGTTAGGAAGCTGATATATCTCACGGTTACTCGTCCAAACATATCATTTGCAGTCAACACAGTGAGCTGGTTTATGCAGGTGCCCTTAGTTTCACATCTTCGGGCCGTTGAGCGCATTCTCCGTTACTTGCAGCGTGCACATATGCAAGATTTTCTCTATAAACCATGTTCTGATCTGTCTCTTGTAACCTATCCTGATGCTGATTTTGCTGGATCTGTGGATAACCGTCGCTCCATGAATGGATTTTTTGTTTTCTTTGCGGGAAACCTAGTTACTTGGCGCAGCAAAAAGCAACATGTTGTTGCACGCTCATCAGCCGAGACTGAATACAAGGTTATGACCAATGTCGTTTCAGAATTAACGTGGGTCTCCACATTGCTTCAAGATCTCGGTGTTAATTCTATAACACCAGCATTCTTGTTCTGTGACAATAAAACTGCAATTTATATTTGAGAGAATTCAGTGTTTCATGAACGCACAAAACACATTGAAGTAGATTGCCACTTTATCCGAAAAAAAGTTGTTAGAAAAAGTAAATCTCCATCATGTTTCTACTCATACACATCTTTTGACGAAAGCTCTTCCAAGACTCGTATTCTTTCATCTATTGTCCAAGCTATGCATCACTCATATCTATACTTCAGCTTGAGAGAAATGTAGGAATAGTTTATACCATATTGTTGTTAGGATACACCGTACCGTTATACTTGGGTATCAGGTAATTGCAATCACTATATAAAGAGACTTTGGTCACATAATAAAATATATATTTCTTCTCTTTTAACTTCAACACACCAAAAATGCATGCCACTGTGAATGTGTGTGTGTGTTTAAGAGTATTATCCAACGATCGTTTAAGGAATCTGGATTCACTGTATTATAGCTTGGAAGCAGGATCATGTTATTCCACATCATTAGCATTAACATGATACTGTCTCAAAAGAAAAGGCAAGTTGAAGATGGACATACTTGAAGCTTCCCAAGGTGCCATGTTCCTGATATGCAAACAACTTCAAGCACTTTATCATGCATAGTTTGTAAATCAAAATCATCCTCGTGGTCATAGTCGTTTTGCCAAAGGTCTACCCCTCCCATGTAGCTTCCAATGTTGAGCACGATCACACCTTCAGCATCCTGATAAAACAGGAAGAGATATAAGTAGTGAGAAGCAAGAACGGGGTTTGTTTTCTTGTCTTTTTTCCTTTGTGTGTGGGTGGGGGGGGGGGGGGGGGTTGGAGGGTTTACCTCTGGGATTTCAATATTTTTTCCATCAACTTCAAGGCTCACTTGCCATGGCAAGTCAGAACAAGTCCTATCCACAATATCCTTTGCGCCTTCTTTGGCATACCGTAACTTGTTTACAAACTGCGAGCAAGTTAAAACAACGGTCAGTTTCACATTTGTACTAATTTTTGCCATGATACACATATATTGTGACAAGCTTGGAACAAAATAACTAATCTTCTTTCTTGATGCCCAGGGGTTTCAGTGCACCAGAAGATATGTTTCTAAACATCTCATGCTTATATGAAATATAATTCCATATAGGAAATGGCTTGGATATATAGTTCAGCTTTGTAATTTGCATGAATTGTTAGTATTATAAATAGAGAGAGAATAAAAATAGAAATCTCTTCCCATACCATTGCCAGCACTACTGGAAAACTATTAATTACTACTAAACAACCAAACATCCTGAACCGGACAAGCCCGAACTAATCATAACACAAATCACTCTAAACAATATTAGAGCTAGGGGCTAACCATGGCTAGAACAAGAAGGGTAAGCATATGATAAAAGCTAGTTTCAGAAAGTTAAAGGATTGCCATGGCATGGAGGGAAAGGCTGATCACATGTTGGTGGCAGGCAATAACATTATAATTGCACTGAAATTTTACATAATCCATCAGGATTCAAATTTTTTTACTTTTTTTTAATTTATTTTATCATTGGAATTAAGGAATGCTGTTCAGGTAAAAAAAACTGATGATTAAATAATGGGTTAAGTTTGTCCTGTACCCCTCCCTACTCTGGCTCTTATTTTATTAGATCCTCCACACCTTTTTTTTGGATAGGCTAAAGTAAATTTTTAGGGCTACAAAAAATCGGTAGGGTAAATTATTTGGCCAATGGGTTCTCCAAAAAAAAAAGTGGTGGCAAATAGGAAGGGTTCTGAACCATCTTTTCCAACCATTTACTGATGATATATTTAGTTTCTAAAAAAGAAAACAAAAAGGACGTATTCGAGGTCTTAGGAACATCAACAATCTATTCATGGGAGAAACTCTGGATACTAAGCCTTAATGGTTCATTCCGTACAGGACCGAGCATTTAGCACATAAACTCATGGAATATATTCAAACTTTACCAAAAACGGTAAATTATCATGGTTAGGGAGTAATATAAAATGTCATCTATACGAAAAAAGATGTCACCTGGCTATAGAACTTATCAGGCCTTTCTTCACGCATTATGTGAAAGTCGTAGGCAACCTTCGCATCACATCCAACGCCTATGCAAAGCACAATATAAAGTTATTATCTGAATAAAAAGAATAGAGTAAATAAAAAATAACTAATAGGCATCTACATCAACAAGCACACCTAGATAGTTTGTCATGAACTTCACTTGTTTTTTATCTTGACCCGGGTCTGTATTATCTTCCTTGATAGCAACTGTCCAACGATCTAGCATTGTCACAGCAGCTTGGTCAATATCATGCACAAGTCCCCTTAAACCACCTCGTCCTTCCACAGAAGACAAACCACCTCCCCAGTGCAAAACCCTAGATAGGTCATTCCCTGTTCCAAGAGGAAGAATGGCAACAGGTGGAGGAGATACAAAGTTTGCCCTCTCAATTGCATCGAGAACCCAAGCTACAGTACCATCCCCACCACAAACGAGAACCCTGAAGTATTTCACATTACGGAACATTTCAAGTCCAATCTCTGGCCCTTGAGAAGCACCGAGCTCAAAAACCTGCAGAGAAACAAAAAAAAACTAAGCCTTAGGATCAATAGGACATATCCATTCGTTGCATTTAACAGAATGGAATTACTAACCATTTGTTACAAGAGTGACATATAATAGGTTAAATAGGATGGAAACACTTAATGATGTCAAATCACTTAAAAGGAAACAATTGTTTCTCCTAAAGAATACGAGTAGAACCGTGAAAGACTTGAGTACTTCCATGGAAACTTAATGATATATATTTGATGTAGAATAGCCAAAGGAAAGTTATATATACTATAGATTTTTACAATGAAGTTGACAACAAACTAGAGATAACTTATAAGCCACCATTTATTAAAGATAAATTTAGATGAGCTATGGCCCCTGTCTGCTCTCCTAACTTTTTGGCAAGCGTAAATGGAAAATAGAGCAAACAAACATCAACCAAAAATATTCGTGAATACTTAAAAGGGGAAGGGTTGAATAAATTTCTCTTGGCAAACTTCCTACTTGAGTTTACATCATAAAGTATCATTTTTAACTTGCTCATAATATAGCCTTAATTACTTCAGGTTTAGTTCCCACGTTTTGCACCGCATATTAACGAACTTCCATACGATCTCAGGCTGAAAGTCACTAAGACGATTATTCAACTGAGAATGGTCAAACACATCATCTGCTTTGGTCGCTTAATTCTCCAAAACACTTAGTCATGCATTCATGTTCCATTCGGTCATCTTAAACTTTGTATATTCGTATTTTTCCATTAGAAAATGTTCCAGCATTTTAACTTAGATGAGCACACAAATTATTAGCTGGCATTCCTATGCATCTATTAAGCCTATAGTAACAAACTTCCATAAAATCTCAGGTTTAAAGTCACTAGGATGAATGTGTAACCGAGAATGGTCAAGCACACCATCTACTTTAGCTGCTAAATTCTCCAAGACATTTGTGGTCATGTATGCATGCTTGCTCCATTCAGTCATCTTAAACTTGTATATACAGCATTTTCTCCATTAGGAGCTATTCGACCACTTTAACTAAGATGAATACACAAATTAATAGCTGGCATTCAAATTAAACTATTAAGTCAATCTAAGCTGAACATATTTTTAACACTTCCAACTAAACATTAATATTGTTATTACTTTGTGCAAACAACCCCCCCCCCCCTCCAAACAAGATTGGAATTCAGTTAAATAGGATGGCTTTCGTATGTCCAATACAAAAATCAACGTTTTACCAAGTGTATGTAGCAAGGCATTCATTAAAATAGAAATTATGCAATTTGACAGTCGTTGCGCATAGTAAGCATAAGAGAACTTGCATTTATTGACACTAGTAGCAAAGTGGGACATAACATCGCAGCAAAGATCATTGTACCACATATAAAATACCATATCTGGTCAAAAGTAGCTAAATTATATCCTAGCATTTACATCTAATAACATAAATCAAGAAAACAAAAGAGAAAAAATGACATTAAATCAATCCTTAAATATGGTCCAACTCTTAATGAGCCATAACACTCACCTGTGCAGGATTCAGCAGCATATTTAATCTTCGTTGAAGCAAAGGTCCACTTTGAGCACCACTCTTTGCATTTATGAAGACGAGCAGCGGTCTTGCATCCGATGGGACATTAACCACCTCGTACATCTTTCTCCGAACGGTATTAGCAAGAGCACCCTCATTCTTCTGGTTAAGACACGCACCGGTCTTGTCATTGGATGACTTGTCCAAGGCAACAAGCTTACTAAGCACCGACTGGACCATTGTGCTCCTGTCTGAACCATTATGCGCTTTACCATTAGGAGGGCAAATTTGATTGCTTCCATTTTTAGTCCGACTACGCCGTTTTCTAATACGACTCCTAACAGTAGATGCAATGATCCCTTCCTTAATAGAGCTCAGCATTCCACCAGTCTCACCCCCACCATTTACTTCTTTCACAGAGAGCGGAGATAAAATAAGCCGTCTAAGTGACCCTAGATCACAAACATTACCAGTCTCTTTCAATAATTTGGCATGGCAATCCACATGTATGAAGCACTGACACCACAAGCATTGCCATATAGGTGTAGGTGAAGCACCAATAAAAGGAATACCACACATTTCATCACAGTAGGAGCAAAAGGAAGAGGTGTCGGAATTCTCATCCAATTCAACCCATCTTTCCGACCAATGATGCAACAATTCAGAAGAGCCCGCCTGTGCTACACACTTGCAATCCTTTGTGTCAAATGGAGAACATTGGAAATGAGCCGCGACGCCACATATTGAGCAACGATGAAGACGAACATTGCAGTTTCCCTTTGTACCTCCAGCTTGTGGCGAGACTAAAGAAGATAAGCAAACACAGCACATTGAAGGTTGCCCACTAGAACAATCATCTTCGATCCATGTGTGATGAGAAATGGGACATTTTAATTTCTTCCACACCTTCCTCTTTTCTGTTGCTGCAGCTTTAAGCCAGTTCAAGGATGCCTCTCTCTGAAGCCTAAGGAATGTGTAGATGAGGGCAAAGAGTCCAAATGACCCGGTGACAAGCCATCCAAAGATTTGCGGACTGGAGAAACCAAATTCATTGACCAGGCCAAAAAATTTAAGTTCTAAAACCATCATAAGTGTCAAAGTTCCTTCCTCTCTGTATACGACGCTTTGTATCAAAGCCGATAGGGTCACAAGCAATACCTGAATAAGAATAACAAGTAAAACTGATACACAAATGGCAATAAAGATATCCGAGCAAGATAATGATGAAGAAACAAGTATTCACACCAACAATGTGGTAAAAATGGAAACCGTTATAGCGAGAAAAAGGAAAGTGTGTCATATTTTCATGAACAAATTTTGGTAGGCTGGCATTATTTTAATGTCAAAATTAGATGTAGAATACTAAACTGCTGACATTTCTAGTAGCAAACAAATATCCATCGAGATCGAAAACTTAAATCTAAGAAAATTTAACAAAATTGGACCTTCAGATCATCAATCAAGTTCAATGGTCAAATTATTAAGACAAGATATCCGCATGAAATCATTGCTTTCTCAACACTGATCAAAGTTTGCCCTGCAAATTGCAAGACACGCGACATCATCCATAACCTAATAAAGCAAAAACTCTAGCAAAACAAGCATATATTCAGATAATTTAACTCAAAACCAACGTCAACTACACAATCGAATCAAACTCAGAATATCACACAGAAAACTTAATCAATAACAAGATCATCAACTAGTCCCACAATCTCCACTATCAAAAGCCCAAATCCATCCCTAAATCAACGATTTCCCCAAAAAAGGAAGGGAAAAGACAGCTTCAAAATCAAAGGCAGTGACAATCCTAAACCATCAACGAAAAAACCCATAAAAAAATAAGTAAAGAAACGAGATCAAAGATCATGATCGAGCACCAGATCTCAACATTGCGAAAAAGAAAGGTTCGATACCTAGAAATCGACGGCGACGGTGACGGCGATGCGTTCCAAGCCCTAAAAGCTCCTAGCTTTCTCTCTCCTCAAAGCTCCTCTCTTTCTCTCGCGCCCAAAAAGAAGAGAGAGGAGAGAGAGAAAGCGAGGAGAGAGGGACAGAGAGAATGAGGGATTCTTTAGTTTCTACGACCAAAAAAGAACGGACGCGCCTTTTATAACAGACGTGGGTATGGATACTACTGGAGCATGATTCCATGGTTTCACCAATTGAAAAATAAGGAATTCTTCAATGTTTGAAATCCTTGTGAGCTTTTACCATCTTACCCCCTCTATAATAGCTTACCTTTTGCTGTTTTGGGTTTCAATAGGGGTATTTTGGGTATTTTCATAATTTTCTTAGTTTGATTAGGCATGGGTCTAAATTAAGAAGTCCCAAGTTCTGATGTTTCCATATTTCATCTCCAAAACATTACAAAGCTTCGCTCGGTTACAAATCAGAAGGGATTTCTTTTTTTTCTCTTTTCCTTTTTTTTTTAACAGAGAGACAGAGATTCTAACACAATATAAATATTCCGGTTGAGAGTAAAAGAGAAAACACGGATGTATCTTTCTATTTAGTTTCTTTAAAAGTTTGCATTAAAAGTTGTACCATGGCAATTTAAGAAGTTTGATTTTAATATTTTCATCATTTTCGATTTTGGGGGTTTGAATATTAGAGGATATTTTTGGTGTTTTAATAGTCTTAGATGGCAAGGTATGGGTCAAATAAATCTGTACTTTTTTTTTCCAAGGTTGTTAGAAGTTTGCTTTAAATTTCAATCATGACAATTTACTTAGTTTGATTTTAATATTCTAAATTGATTTGCTTTAAAATTGTTCCTTAGACCTCTTTGTCATGTTTTCATTTTCAATTTTCACAACATTAATCCTGGAGTATCTTTTACCGGAATAAAATGAGTTGATACCAATTGGATTTCGAAATGGCAACTCTAGATTAATATGCTCATATGTTTTTCGAGGAAAACATAGGTTATAGGTTAAAGGTTCAAAGAACACAGAGATTGAATTGTAGATGTAGCATGTACCGGAAACAAGAAGAGAAGATTGAAAGTGGAAAGTACCGCGGATCATTTGCTTCTCTTAATGGGGTCAAGAAAATATTTAGAAAGTGATTTGATTGTTCCTCAATTACTTTCCCACGGAGACTAACCTTCACTAGATAACATACCTATTTCCTTGGCAATGTAGATAACTTGATCATTTTTAAAAAAATTCTAGGTTCTTTATCTTTTAACCATCGACATTCTTAAGATTTACTAAATAATGCACTTCTTTAATTAGCACTCCATGTCATGCGTTCACATTTCATCCAAAAAAGAAAAAAAGAATTTGTCATGCATACACATATGCTTAAATTGACATTGAAGCCAACATATTATCTTTTCGCATGGGTTTTGGAATCATGCGGCACTTGGGAAAATTGTACATAAAGCGGTACCACTACTAGTGTAAACTCATACAGAACCAAGCTCAAAAGATTTGCATGACACGAATTTCAACAGTAATATATAGTTTTATGTGGAATATGCATAATATATATCTTAACTAAGTGAATAAAACGGGCACTCAACACGAGTGCCAATATAGTGTAGTGATAAAGTCTCTCGCGGTTGAGTAAAAGATCTTTGAATCCCGCTTGCATTACGTTACAGCCTATAAATATCCAAAAATAGAAACATCAAAAAAATATTAGCACCTTGGCAGATTGCGATTTTTTTTCTTCTGCACGATATTCAGAATTAGAATCCTCAGCTGTGAACACAAGGAAAGAAGAAGATAAAAATTATCAACGAAGAAAAAGAGTATCAATCCATGGTCTATGTCGACTATATATCAAAAAGAAAATCAAATCGGTGAAGCGAATGCTACCTAATAAAATATAAAGGTCATTTAAAGTCGAAGAAAATACTAGAAAAAAACCAAGACTTTCAGAATTTGGGCAAGGATCTTTCTAAAACACTAAAAACCTTCAAAATGCGAATCAGTTGACTGAGAAATATACAACATCTCGACTTATTTTAATAAGAACCAGTTTGATGTGCAAAACATTTGAATACAATTTTTTGCTTTATTATAGTCTTTAACATTAACCATTTTGACTAAATCTCATTGGTCATATGACTTTTGGCAGATAAGGTGAACCTAGACTTAAGACAATTCACCAAATTGATGTAATATTGAGGTTGAGATTTTGAACAAGTCCTACTAAGAATTCTGCAAAGCGGGGTGAAAGTCCATATATAATAATGCAGCCTAGATGGAAACACACTGACACACACGATTACAACATACAAATTAAGCATTAATCATGCTCCAAAAGTCAAGTACTTGTATTGAATTCGGAAACAAACCCGATAACTAGGTTTCGAGTACTATTTAGACAAGAACCTATGCTATTACTACCTGCTATGTTATTACATCTCAGCCACACATCACCGATAAAAATAAAAAATCTATGGACCTCCCTGTTTAACCCTCGCATCCACCGTTGAAATGCAATAGTTGCAATAGTAGAGAACAAATAATATCAGGAATTCCGAATCCTAGCAGGTCTAGCTTAGAAAACCAATACTTCAAAAGCAGGCTTTTTGGCTTTTCCACCTTTAGTGTGGTGAGGGTGTCTATTTACAATATTTTTATATTCCAAAAGTCATTGAAAGAATTAAAAACGTATAAGAGTGCATGTTTTGCGGAGTTGCGCGTTTTGCAGAGTCAAGAACGAAACAATTGATCACTTGATGTTTGGCTGCCAGCCATCTAGGGATATTTGGGCACATTTTTGTGCAAAAAATAATGTTGTCACTCTGCCTACGTCTACATGGAGGGGGGGGGGGGGTTTGTTGGAGAAAACTTAATGTTTGTAGCATTAGAAAACAGTGGGATATCATTGTTATGGGCATGACAAGGGGAATATGGTGTGAGAGAAATGCGAGTGTTTGGGGGGGGGGGACACTGACACCGTGCACATTATTTAGCATATCTCAAATATATTGCTTAATTGGGAATGTCTACTCTCAGATGGCGCTTGCCTTAAGCTGAGGAGGAGGATGCCGGTTGATGAACAGGGCCAGGATCCGGATGGGGGCGAGGAGGAGGAGGGGATCAGGACTGATGGCGATGACGACAAGGGGGGCACATCGGTCAGCCTGTGAGCCGATGGGGTTGCGGGGCGGTGATGGGAGTTAGCCTATGAGCCGATGGGGCCGCATTGAAATTGGCGAATTTGTAGGATTTTGGTGCCATCCTTGTTATATGTTGGCAGACTCAACTTTATGTATTATGTATTATGTATTCTGCACTAAGTTGTACTCATAGGTTTCTGGTTTGGACCTGTGGATGGATGTACTGTTATCATTAAACCCTTTTCAATGAATTTGCAGGTGGCTTAATTATCCACCTTTATGCTTAAAAAAATAAAACCTTATAAGAGTAAATTTCATTAATCTACCATTAACTGTCTATACCCCCTTAAACTTTGTTTTCACAAAAATACCCTTAGACATGGCTCATAGGGCAAGTTTATTGTAATTTAAAAAAACTTGTAGGTAGTTTAGGGAAAAACATTGATAGTTGAGGGTATTTTAGTGAAATATTTATTCAATGAATAATCAATTTTATACAAGATATTTAAAAGAACACTGAATTCAAGGTTGATTACTCTATATGCAACTAGAGATGACTAAATATGCAAATTGCATTCACATGCAGTAATGAAGCAAGTTATAATAAGATCACATACAAATGGTTGACAACAAGTTACTTGAATGAAAGACAATTATTATTAGCACAACCATTAATTCATTAAAACAAGAAACCGGAATCAGGTTCAAATAAGATTGCATATAATTGATATCTGATGCAAATATTGATGTACTGGCTAAATGGCATTAAGATACCCAAAGTTTTATGACCTTAGTAGATACATACTCAAAGCTCAAAATCAGGCATATAAATACCTAAAGTTTCATTTTGGCATTTTGGTGACCTACACTATTAACGGCAGAAGTGTAAAGGCGTATTTACCCTCCTAACCCCATCGACCACGTTGACCATGAAATTGAACTATCAAGGGAAAAATGTCTGACAAAACTCAAATGGGAATCTCACACGGAATTCTAACAGTTTTCGTCACCAAAGTGCCAAAATGAAACTTTGGGTATTTATGCGTCAGATTTTAAAATTTAGGTATTTTTCTGCTATAGGCACCCAAATTTGGGCATTTTAATGCCAATTAGTCTTGATCTATTTGCTGCTAGTGCAAACTGTATGGTTTTATAAGGGTAAATTATATTAAAACGCCATGAAGTTTCACTAATATGAAATGGATACCATTAACATTATAAATTACATTAAAATACCATTAACTTCCCTGTTTGTTAGGGTAAATACCATCTGTAACTTATCTTTGCGAAACCGTAAACGAAGTAATGAAGTCGTCATGTGACCAATATACCTCCATTTCACCATTGTAGCTTCTTTAAGAACGTATTTTCCACTCTTTTTACTTCTAACCTTCTGTTTCTATGTACAATTTGATTCCATCAAGGTACATAGCATAAACCAAATAGAGCAGAATTACAAGAACAGAGATGAATACGAGTTTTTAAAAATCTCCAACGATTTTTAAAGATTAAAGATATAGTCATCACGAAAATTACATGACTGATTCAGTAAAGATTTTGGAAAAATAACCGCCAGATGGTATTTTGGTGCAACAAACAGGAAATTTCATGGTATTGTGATGTAATTTATAAAGTCCAGAATGTATCTAAAAAACAGTGAAAGTTTATGGTACTTTAGTATAATTTACACTTTATCTAATCAAATGCTTGGGATTTGAGTTCCGATTTTTTTTATAAAAAAATTCATTTACCTTAGGCTCTAATTCTTCACTGCTCCTTGAAGAAAGAGACGCCTTGCCACCTGCAGCAAAAGCTTTGACCTCTTTTTTTCAGCAAAATTCTGAATAACAAACAACATAAGAAGATAGTGAGTAAGAGGTTATAGAGTATAAAAATCAGAATAATACTGATAATTATTTAATATAAGGTCAGACGATCTACTGTTCATAGTTTCAAAGTTTTACCTTTCTGCTTCAAATGAATTATTTGTCAATTTCATCCATTCTTAGATCTACCTGCAAATGAATATATAACTTCAGGTAGATAGTAATATACATATATGCAAAATAGACAACGAGAGCTTGCAAGAACATGTGAGTTCATGGCAAATAACTTAACAAATGGAATTTAGTCAAGTCATCAGTACACTATTGTTCATTTTATGCACTTGTGAACACTAGAAATGGAAGAACAAAAATAATACTACCTTTTCAATTGAATTACTGCGACTAAAGAAAATTCTCAGTCATCTCTTATTATCACAAGAACAGAGAGTTGAATTAAAAGTTTGAGAGTGATGATCCTATTTTAATGTATTAACAGACCATTTCATGTCAGAGAAATACTCATTATTAGGTGGAAAATTTAATACTTTGAAGATTTTCTAAATCACAAAATCTAGAACAAAATGCGAAGCAGCTGACTAAGAAATATAGCATCTCAAACTAATTTATAAAGACCAGTTTCACATGCAAAACAAATTAATATAATTTATTTGCCTCAGAATAGTCATTGTACTCATCATACTCGACAAAATCTCACCGATCATTTTACTAAGATCATAAGGTGAACTTAGAATCAAGACTATTCACCAAATTGATGTAATATTGAGTCTAAGATTTTGATCAAGTCCTACTAAGAATTTTGCGAATGAGAATGCAAGTCAAGAAAACACATTCACTCTGGTCTCTTACAAAATACAAAAACTAAAGCGTTACAAAGGCCTAGCCCTTGTATTGGATCCCAGTCCATATCCAAATATTAGGTTTCGGATACTAACAGGCTGGGTTTATGCCATTTAGAGTATCAAAAGCAGGGTTTTTCACATTTTACACTTCAGTTCAACGAGAAAATTTCAATTCCTTCACACTTCAATAATTCTTTTCACTTTTAGCATGTCAGGTTTATTGAATTCCTAACAAAATACCCTCATGATCCTAAAATGTCTTTCTTACATGCCAAAAGTAATGAGTATAGAATCATCGACATTATAAAAAAGATTAGGGTATTTTCTCTATGCAACCAGGAATGCACATAAAAAATTTACAAATGCAAATTGCATGCACATGCAACGTGGTAAATTATTCTAAGATCACATGCAATGAAGAAAAACAAATTAACTCAGCTGTTAAAACAACATATTGATTTGAATGCAATATTTAATTGTATATATATTATCAGGTCAGAATATGATCCATTAGGTTCAGTTAAGATTATATGTATATGATATCAGATGCAAGATTATTTGACTGCATCCAGGACTTTAATGAGAATATGTCAGTCTGGCCAACACATTATTTGCACTATTTGCATGTTAGTACTTAGTACAGAGCACAGACAGAATGTGTTTTTAAAGGGTAAATATATATAATAAAATACCATGAACTTTCTCTATTTTGAGATAAGAACCATGATCTTTATAACTTATTAAATTACCATGAACTTCCAAGTTTGTTGTCTTTATGAACTCACTAATGTAGTAGCCACATGACCACCACGTGACCAATGCATCCCAATTTTACCCTCGTAGAATTTTTTTATAAATAGTCATTTCGTACTCTCTCTCTCTCTCTCTCTCTCTCTCTCTCTCTCTCTCTCTAATTCTTCTTTCAGCAATTACATACAGATTTTCCAATATAGAGAGAGCATGAATTAAATAAGTATAATCATAAGAAAACAGAAACGTAAAAATGAGGGTATTGCAGTCACGTGGCTATTATAGTGATGATTTTGGAAAGATAACAACAAACAGGTGAACTCATTGTGTTTTAGGCTCCTATACAATGTTTTTGGTAATGCAAAATAAAAAGGGGTGAAAGTTCACGGTATTTTAGTGTAATTTACCCCATCTCTAAACAAATATTTGCAATTTGAGATGAGATTACTGATTCATTTTTCTGGGAAGCATAAAAATTGATCTGACCTGGTTGGCCCTCATCAAGCAAGAGACTCCTTCAACCCGCAGAAAAAGCTTTGACCTCTTCTTTTTTCCCAGCAAAATTCTGAATTAACAAACATCAATAATTAACCAGAACAATACTGATATCTTTTAAAGGTTAGAAGGACTACTATTGATAGTTTTCTAAAGTCCTACCTTTCTACTGCAAATGAATTATATTTCAATTACATCCATCCTTGCATAAAACTTTAAATCCCAAGCCTTTCTTAAGCGTTTCTTTCTGTTCTTTGTCTCGTTCACACTCTACCAGTCAAAAAAATAATAGAGTAACCTGTGACTCAAGAGATGAAAATCCAAAACTATGACCAAAGCGGCTGATATTAGAATCAGAGCCACTTTAGAATTTGGATCTTATTCCTGATTTTTTTAATCGAAAATCAGCCAATCCAATTCAACAGTTTACAAATGGTAGGCAAGGTAGTAAGCCGCTAGTTTTATTTATAACAAATTTGAAATGTTAAATCGAATTGAAGTCATCATCAAAACGGATTCACAGAATTAATAAAGCATAGAAAATTATTTAAGTTGGTAATTCATAATAGGTAAAATACATCAATATATGGTAAAAGTGATAAGAACTGAACAATACTAACCATTCTTTTTTATTAGCTCATATATCCAGCTCATATTTCACCATACCCCATCATTATAATCAAGTCCTAGCAAATAACAAGAATTATTTGGATTGAATTTACCCAGAAACTAGGGGCAAAGCCGAATTAGTTCGCGTGGGTTTTTCATCAATTTGTACCCGACCCGAAAATTTAACCCCTAAAACCCAAGACCCGTCCAAACCCGACGGGTTTACAATATTATATACCCCAAACTCTGATGTATGGGTTCTGGTAGGTTTCGGGCTTCAACGGGTGGATCGGGTTTTATTGGGATTTCGTGTTCTATCCATTGATTAGGTGAAAATTAATAATAGACAAAATACAAAAAGGTTCATATTACATTTCAAAATGTTATAAAATAGTATAGAAGTTGCTCCATTTCATAACTTTTATATAGCCTTAAAATATTGGGAAAGCAAAATCCATGTTCATTAATATAGAAACTTGTGGGCTTTTGCATTGGGCTAAACAGGTTCAGGTTATATGGGTTTGGGTATAGCCAGGTATAAGTATTGGTTTGGGCGGGCGGGTTTTAAAACAACCTGGCCCTTTTTATCTTGAAAGTTAAACCCGCCCAAACAGGTTCAGGCGGATATATGTGAACAAAAATAACAGGAAAAACCGGGTTGGGTCAAATTGGGTTGCTTTTGGGTCAAACTCGACCCCGCTTACACCCCTATCAGAAACTTATTTCTCTACCCATGCTTCACATAAGGATTCAGAATGCAAGAGAATCAAGATAAACCTATCTGATTAAGTGCATTGTGAGTGCCTTCAGAATGATAATCATTTAGACTTTACATTAACAACTAATCGTCCTCACCATGTATTAAAATAAAAAGAAATAGAATGCAGCAAGCCGTCATAATTATTTGTTGAATCGAAGACACTGGAAAGTAATCATTAATGATGGAATTACCATGATCACTTGTGTCCTCAAAAACAGAAAAGGCCCAATGCTCTAAACATATGGATATGAGTACTTCTACAGATTTTCCATTTCGGGTCTAGCCTATGCAATTTCAAAATTCAGAAGTAAATGAAGATTCAGAATAACACACAAAGACACACAAATAAAATCTAAACTCTCAAAACAAATTTGATGAACTAAACTTTCTGAAGTAATGCATTATTAAGTAGCGTAGACTAGAAAGCTAGAGAGGCATGTTTATGTCAAATTTACTGGTCATGACCGAGTTAGTGCATCACCTGCACTGTTAAATTACCAAATAGAATTCATTTAGCACTACCTAAACAATTGGGGTATGTCTACTTGTAATCATATGTTATAACAGCAATAACAATAGTAAATAAAATCATATGCTATATTTATTTAGGGTTAAATGCACTATAGTTTACCCCGTGTAGCATTTAATATTCCAGAATCCCCTCAAAAGATTTATGAATCCAAACAACCCCTGAGTTCATCTCGACCCAGGCCCTCACACCACTTTTTTCAATTTTAAACTCCTCTCTTAATTGTATAAATTAACTCTCGACTTGTTAGTGTTGTTTAGAGTAGAATTTGAGGGGGTGTTTGTGCTAATAAATCACTTGAGGGGGAGTAAACCAATTAACCCAATATTTTATTCAGAATCCCCTGTCAGGATTCTGAGATATGGAGGGTCCGACATTAGCAATATGTTCTATACTCAGAAAACTTGACAATCATACAAGTAGTACACAAACTAGTCTATCAATGGTGACAATAAAAATGTAAAGAAGCAAGCAAGCAGCTGTATTAAAGAAAGATATTTTATGTTTGCAAGTCAAATGATAGCAAAAGATGTAAAACCAAACAACTACAAAAACACGTAATCTTTGTAATTGGAGAAAGAAAGTATACCTTGATAGACGAAACAACTTCCAATATATCTGCATAGTGCATACAATAAGAGAAACCCCTTTGGCAGCGTTATCTATAATAGGAAACTCCTAAACATTATATTTACATAAAAAAAGAAGCCTCATATTAACATTTAGTAAGTCAATAGCATTGTTTAAAATCTCCGCTGATAATCTCGATCCAAGATAATACTGATACCGTTCGATACATAGTTACATTAGGTTTAAAGCTTGATTAGTATTAAGTATACTAATGGGTTAGTAGGATTATTCATAGGTTAGTTTACGGTTTATTTGACATCATTAATTACTAAAAAAATAAATTAAAATTATTATAGTTATTTTTAGCAAGCATTAAAACAACCATTTTACAAATCATCAGTTGTTAAAGAGTTTGTGAAATTGTTTATAGTTGTTCTTACTGATTATTTGAAGAAAAAAATTGTCATGCAATATAGAAACCGATATTTCCGATACGAGTGGGCCGTATACGGATGAGATGTCCGATTCTGATCCCAAAAGTAACCGCATGATACTGATACCAATTCCAAGATTTAATACCTTGGACCATTAGCATGGTAACTTTGGTCTTTTGAGAATAAGCATGACAACTTTGATAATTTGAAAAATATGAATCGGTTCAAGGTATGAGCTTTTAACTTATTAAAAGAAGGCTAATCAAATTTCACTTTAAATTAAAACGAGCCTCCAATTGTTGACAATCCAATTTTTCATCCGTATCACTTTGTACCAATTATTTTTCATATTTCATATGAATCGGAATAAAAAAAATTAATTCTGAATAAACCAACATATACCAATATAATGGATATGAAAAATAATCAATAATAACCATTGACACAACTGAAAATGAATTCTTGATCTACAACCTACAAATACAAGTTTTCAGAGATGCTCACTGCTCTGGAAATTCTAATCAAACTTTTGAGGAAAATTGGAGTAGAAATGAGTTAGTGTAGAACATGTCATACTTCAAACAATTGGTTCTTGTAGAAAGGAGTCCAATCTGATTCTACAGAAGAAACCAAACCACCCTTGGTGCTTATAGACTCAGCACATAAATTGGATTTCTGAAGACTGATTCCACCAACAGGAAATTCAAAAGACCCAAAACTACAAACGTGTTCATCATTTTCTTCGTTCAATACTGAACTCTTGTTTTTTGCATCAAACTTATTGACCTCAGCTTTCTCTTCCTCTTCATCTGAGAGATATTTGCAGTTATCAAGCTCGCCCATCTCAAAAATCCTACTCACAAGTCCATCACGCCACGATACCCTTAAGTCTGAAGCGTATAAATCCTTAACATTAGAACATAATTCTCTTTCTGGAGAATTTTTCTCACAATTGGGCTTTTTGAAACAAGTAAGATCTATGGAGTTTGAAGGTGTTTCGGGAGAAAGATACTGGAAACTCAGATTAAATGGAGGTAAAATATAAGTTGCATCATTTTTGGGGGACAATTGCATGTTTCCAAAAGAAACTGCCACAGAGTCCAAATTAAATGGATTCAAGATCCCCCTTTTCCTTGAATTATAAGAGGATAATGAATCCTCGGAAATAGGAGTACCTTCTACAGCATTGTCATATCGATATCCTCTGTCTTTGTAAGGTTTAAGAACCTTAAACCCAGATGCTGACTCTTCTGTTCTTCGTACTATAGCTGAAAACGGACTAATGCTACTATTAGAAGTAGGAGTTCTTCTATTGTCATTGCCCGAAGAAGGTGTTGCCCCAAAATCAAGAGACTTGATTCCCAATAAACCTTCATATTTAGGCGACCTCGAATTATTAAAATTTTCTGGTGAAACCCTCCAAAACCCATGATCAGAAGAATCTCTAATTCTGAAAGGTGTAGCTTTTGGGCCTACTAGCTCATGTTTACTAAACTTAGAACTGTCCTCACTCATATGCTCCGAAGGAGAAGAAATCCATTGAATCGAAGCCTCGGTATTATCTCCCACTGTTAGAATCCCCCGTGGCCGGCATTTTCGCCTATCCTGGACACCGGTAATCAAATGCCCGGCTGCGAAACAAACCGGGGTTGGATCTATACTAGACCCGCAAGCCATTTCGGGCGAAATCGAAGCTTGTATCGGAGGTGTGTTGTTTGAATTTGGTGTATTTGAGAGAATTCTCTCTCTTTCCTTGGTATTCAAATCCATTTCAGGGCTAAACCTCATGAAAGTTTTCTCAGGAGTAGAATTTAAACAAGACCCAGATGGCATTTCTACCCAATTCACTTCGAATTTGATGCTAGGGTTAGAGTTCTCATTTTTCGAACTCGATTCAATATTGGACCCTAAAGGTCTATTTTTCTTCAAATTATCCCCAAAATTAAGGGTAGGGTTAGGGCTTTTACCTTCAGACGTATGCCCGCCTCCCAAAATCGGATCTTTTGAATTTGGTCTGCTTCGGTTCCGCTTCTGCTTCGATGAAACGCCTGAGGGCTGAAATCTAGGGTTCTCCAAGCTGGGATTTGAGGATCGTTTAAGGTTTTTGGCCGCAATGATCCTGAAAGTGTGAGGAACAGTTGTGGGGGTGGTTCTCGATTGAGGCTTCGAGGAGGAGGAATTCGAAGTGAAGAAGCTGAAGCAACGTGCTCCTCTTCGAGCTTCCGCTGAGATGCGAGCATCGACGTAAGTGGAGTTGAGGTCCTTTAATGGGTTTCTTGGGCTTGGCTTATTCTCCTTCGTTTTCGCCTTTTTGCTTAGAGACGACGACGACGACGAAGACGAAGACGAACCGTGTGAATTTTTACTGTCGAGTTTGTTCATGGCTGCTGGCGCTCTCTCTCTCTATTCAAAAGTTCAAACGAGAGCATTTTGCATTTTGAAATAGGAGAGAAAAAGAGAGAAATCTCGAGTAAAGAGACATTTAGATTGTAACTATATTCAGCAATTTCAAAATTGCTGCTGGCAATCGAACATGTGACTTTAACGACCTTGCAGATCCTGTCCCAAAATTCACATCTTTGCATTTTTGGTTGGAGTCCATACAAATTACATTTGCAAGTATCTTCATGTATTGTTTGTATGTTTTGACAGATACAAATTTGAGAATACTTTTTCAAGAATCAAATAAAATAATTAGTATTTAACGGCTTTCGGTAGGATTTTGTTATATCTTAGAAGTTGAAAGGTTGACTGGTTATAAAACATTTTTGGCTAAAATTGAGGAAACTCTCTCTGGTTTTAACCCAAACAACATGAAACCGTCGTAAACTTTAAAAATATGCATTTTACCTATAAAATATAACGCGATTGTTTTTTGAAATGCATATTTCCCAAAATGCCCCTCGAGTTTTTTCCCTCGAAATTCTCTCTTTCTTCTTTGAGGTATTTTCCTCTCCAAACATCTTCTTAATCATTTTTTCCCGTAAAATCTCTAATTTAAAACATCGCTCGCTTTCTCTCTGATCCTTCAAAGTGTGAGCATCGCTTCTAAAGAGAATGGATTTGAAAAAGATGAAAAGAAAAAGAGAATACTGGGTTAGTCAATTAAACATACTAGAGGGGCATTTTTGGCATAAAAATATCGTATGAATGGAAAAACTAACGCCGTTAGGGTTTTATGGAGTAAAGTGCATGTTTTTCAAGTTTACAAGGGTTTTCTGTTTTTCAGGAAGAAATGAAGGGGGTCTCCAGCATTTTTCTCAAAACTATGTGGATTTTGTATATCGCCACTGATGTTGCTGAATAATTGAAGATTAATATTTTGGTTGTTTAGACAGAGATTTGGATTTTATTCTGGATTTAAATTTTAATGTTCTGGAGGGAAGTTGACCTTTCTTTGTTTATATTAAGTTGGCATGCAAGCCTTAGTCTGTTGTTAGTTGCAATCGTTTCTTGTATAATTACAAAAAGATCATGATAACCCTCTCATATAATAAAAAATACCATTGTTACAAAAAAACCTAATTAATATGGAAGGGGTGTTGTAAAATCATGTGTGGGTATTACGGTCTTTTGTGATTTTCCGATGTTTTTTTTTCATATCCATGACTTCATCAATTTAGAAGTTCATGGCACCATTTGGAAAAGAGCTCATAGTTCATGGCAGCAAAATTTGGTCTTCCGTTTTCTGTCTCAAATAGTCACACACACACGCATAATTCTCTATTTTCTATTTCCCACAAGGGTAAAATCCTGCAATTCACCTTTTATTTGTCATGCTCTATCCGAAAAAACCTTTAAACACAAGGAATATCAGTTTAGTTTAGCAGACACCGAAAGTTAAAAGAAAAATGCTGGCTTAGTTCATATTAATTTGGTTATCCTGTTGAATATCTATGATAAGAGAATGCCAGCTTAACTGGTTTGGTTAATGTTAGTATAGATAAATATTAAATATTCAGTTTCAAGAAACAAGGCACGGGATAGTATGCATGCTTGGGAGCAAAATCTTGGAAGACATTTCTTTTTGTTTCAAGGTTCATAAACACTTTAAAAAATTAGGTAAATTGCGATCATGCCATCAAAAGAGCTTGACCGCACGATAAAATTTTCATTTCTCACACGAGAACCGCCCACTTCGATTCGACGATGGATTCAAAAGAAGAAAAAGAAAAGGAAGAGGCGCTTTTTGTTTGGGAGAGGAATGCTAATATCTTTTGTTAATAGATGTGCGTATATAGTATATTGCCTCTAGTAATACTGTGCTGCTATTTTTTTTATTTTCAAATAACATGTGATATGAGTGCATACACAATGCTAATGTAAAGGGGCAAGAAATTTGCAAAAATTCAAAGATATTTCGCAAGAAATGTCAATCGCACAAAACTCCTTTGCACTTTTTCGCCTCAAATCATTTATTTCCAGACACCCCTTCTCACATTAAACAAATCAAACTAGAAAAATAACTCAAACTCTACTCTACCATGCATAAAAACAAATAAAATACATAAATCAGTAATGATATTTTTATAACATGAACGGCTTTGAAGTAAATTATCAAATTACACTATATTTTTAAGAAGTCCAATGGATATTTACGTTAAAAATTCAGTTTACAGGTGCCGTACAGAATAAACAATACTAGACTATCATGCGTTTACAAAAAAGGAAAACAAAAGCAGTCATAGATTCTTGTTATTATTTTCTCTTAAAAGACGGTAGGAAGAAATAAACATCCTGTTAAAAAATTGATGTTGTAAGGAGGGCCCATCCCATCCTACTTAAAATATAAACCCACCTCCGTCTTGTTACCCTCTTTTTTACTATACCGAACCTGCAGTCGAGCGTATCTGCATTAATCTCTTTTTCTTTTTTTCGGCGATTTAGCCAAAAAACCTAAGAAATCATATAAGATGCAATACGGCTTAAAGTTAGACAGCAGAGTTTCATACGATTAGCATTACTTAACTTGGAAATGGAATTTATTGTAGGGTTTGAAGGGTATTTTCTAAAATCGAGATAACTGTATTTATATAAAGTCTAACATAATCATTTCTAATTAGAGCCTTCGGGGCCCCGCAAACTAGAGCTTGCATCATTTTCGTTTCGGTTGGAAAAAAAAGCTAAACTCGAGGGATATTGTTTAATCATTTCTTTTCTCTCTCTAAAATTAAAGAGTTTGAAAAGAGTAGACAACCTCCATTTTATTTTGTCAATTACTTTACTCTCTCTCTCTCTCTCTGTCTGCGATCATGGGAGAAGATGAAAAGAAGAAGATCATCATCGACACCGATCCTGGAATCGGTAACCTGTTATTAATTTCTCATAATAATCATGTAATTAATCGATTTTCTGTTAATTTCTCACACGATTCATGATCGATTTGGTGTTCAGACGATGCGATGGCGATCTTTGTTGCGCTTCGATCGCCAGAGGTTGAAGTGATCGGCCTCACTACCATCTACGGCAACGTTTACACCACTTTGGCCACAAGAAATGCTTTGCATCTGGTATTTTTGTGCCCCAATTTTGCTCATTTCATGTAAAAAAAACAAAAAAAACAAACAAACCATTTTTTGATCTTCAATATCCTTAAAAATAAACATACTGCATTCGATCTCTTTGAGGAATTTGGGAGTCGAGATCGAATTGGCCATGTGTTCGGTTGATGCATTTGGGCAGCTAGAGGCGATACATTGTTTGTTGAAATGCTTGCCAAAATAAGCTCCATATTCATCAATCGGAAACTACACTTTTGTTCTATCGGGGACCTCATGCTCTACAATTCATTTGATGTATTAAAACTAAGCTATTGTGTAGGAGTTGTTTTCTCAATATTTTCTTTGTATTTTTTGTTATGAGGTCTACATTTCGTTTTGAATGCTGAACAATACTTGAGCTTTATATTCTATATGGGATGGGATAGAAAAGCTGTAAATTTGTAATTTAGAAATTAGAACTCATTATCTTCAGTTTGGAAATTGATCTTTCTTACTTTTATTTATTGGGTTTAGCTGGAGTTTGCAGAGAGGAATGATATTCCGGTTGCGGAGGGTTCTCATTTAACGTTCACGGTATGCTTTAATAATTCAAAAATGTCTTTTGAGGTTGAGTTTTGTAGATATTAGTCTCCTTTATTTCTTTCTTTATATGCCAAACCTCATGTTATTCGAATGGTTTCGAGGGGCAAAATTGTTGGCAAGAGACTATGGTATTAGGCCTAGTTTGGCAACAAGGTTTCTGAAACCATGGTTTTAATTAAATTAAAACGAAACCACAACTTGCATGTGCGCGGATCGTGGTTTTGGAATATTGGGGTTTCACAAAGTTTGGGGCAATTTGGTAACATGGTTTCTGAAACCGAGGTTTCGTTTAACTCAACTTATGTTTATGTGAGAGAGAGAGAGAGAGAGAGAGAGAGAGAGAGAGACGACATGAAACTTTGCGGAACTCCACTCTTTTTGGAGTTTAGAAAACGAGGTTTGAGCCCTTGAGGCTCTGTTTAGCAATGGGGTTGAGTTTAGATATCCGGAGTTTCATAAAATTATCTAAACATCACTCCAAAATCCTAACCATACCTTGTCTGACTCTCATTTTAGAGCTTACAAAATCCCGGTTATCGAAACTCCGAAGTTGAGATGACCGGAGTTTATTAAACTCCAAAAAAAGAGAAGAAAACATTCATTTTGGAGTTTAGAAAACTCCAAAACAAAACTTTGGAGATTAGATAACACCATTGCCAAACTCATTAAAGCTAAAATTTAAAGCGGAGGTAGGGTCTTGCAAATTAGATTTTGCATCCCCTCTACCTTCACTTAAAAGTAAATTCGAGCTAGCCTAACTCTATACTCAAACAGGGCCTGAAACTTTTTGAAACCGCGGTTTGGGAAGCTCTATTTTGGTTGCCAAAAGAGCCATAGCTTCAATTGTTGGAGTTTAGCGCGAAACCCTATAAACCCACGTTTTGGAAACCGTAACCATGATGCCAAACGAGGCCTTAAAAGCTTCTTAATCACAAAAAATGCATCTTTTTACTGTCTCCCATTTTCAATATACCGTGTAGAGATGTTACTCAACATTCCTTAGGTCCCAATTTTTTGTGTAGAGACAGTTCGACTGTTTAATCCCTTTTAACCCCCCTCCCCACGGTTTCTTCTTCACAATGTTTCCAACAGTTAGCGCTCAACAACATCTAAACCGATCAGCAAACTTGGCAATATCTCCATTTAATCCTCTTACATATCAGATTATGAACACAGTACGAAAATATACATGCCCCAGATATATTCGACCTATTTCCTGAAACTCGACAAATAAGATTTCTATAAATATGGGAAATATAAGATTACAAGGGAACCTACTCGTTGATGTCCCCCCCGCCTCCCCCCCCCAAAAAAAAAAAAAACAAAAACAAAAACAAAAGAAAAAAAAATCATATCACTGATGTCCCATTAAGCAAAGGTAATACCTAGCCATCTCTTCCTCTAATCATAAGTGAGATTGTGCAATTCTACGGCATCTAATGGTAGCGCTCGCCACTAGATCAATCAAGTCATAAGACTCAAGATGGACAGCCCTGCAACTAATTTCTGTAAATTCAGACGCTTCCCCTGAACATTCAATTGATAGCATAGAAGAAGCAAATATCACTGTTTGCTTTTGTTTACCTATATGATTAATTGCAGAATCTTTACTACATTGGCGAATCCACTCACTAACCAGTGGAAAACCTGTAGATTTATGTTTTTTTTTGGGGGGGGGGAATTGATGTACCTTCGTTTTCGCAGTTGCATAATGTCATATGAGACTGCTTCTTACTTCAAATTGCAACAATTTCCCTTACTAAATTTTGATTTCTTTATGTGAAAAGAAAGGTACAAAGCTTCGAATTGCTGACTTTGTTCATGGTTCGGATGGGCTTGGAAACCAAAATTTTCCTCCACCAAAAGGGAAGCCTATTGATCAATCTGCTCCTGCTTTTCTTGTTGAGCAAGCTAATCTTCATCCTGGGGAAGTTACTGTGGTTGCACTTGGGCCACTTACAAACATTGCGTTGGTCAGTTTCTGCTTGGACTTATATTTCGAAAAAAGGCTAAAATACACAAAATAACCTTAAACTTTCAGATGAATACCCTGACATTTTTTATACTACAGATAAGTTCCTTAAATTTCATAAATTACAAAATAAGTACCTTGAATTTTCCTTGTTATCCTAGAGTAGTACCTTCTGCAATATTTGGTGAAATAAAAAAACAGCTGTATAATATAAAGAGAGTTCACCAAAAATGGCATAGGGTGGTAGAATGGAAAAAACATAGAAAGCTCACGGTTTTTATCCAATTAACTAATTTGGGGTACATATCTGTAGCAAAAATAAAGTCAGGTAGTTATATGAAAATAGCTGATATTTTTTGGTATATGAATATGTATATATAGTTACTCTACTTAATATTATTAGATTCCTTTTCCTTGAATCAGGCTATTGAACTTGATCCTACGTTTCCACAAAAGATTGGGCAAATAGTTATTCTTGGGGGTGCTTTCTCAGTTAATGGGAATGTAAATCCAGCAGCAGAGGCTAACGTATGCTTGTTCTACTCCTGGCTTTTCTACCTTTACTTCTGATCCATTTATCTTAGTTTATGTTATATATTTTTTGCGCTTTCCTTCGCCATCTATGATGATACTAGTGTATACTTTAAGGCAATAAGCTGTACTAGTATTTTATTAAAAAATAGTGAACTATTTGTATAAGTAAACAATCAACTCTGGGTATTTCTACTGACAGCCTCTTGGACCCATGCTTGACATTTATGTTGTCTTTATTAGAATTTCCATATCAATGTAGAGAGGAGAAGTGAAGGGCTTAGCATCTTGAAGCTTATCCGAATGACACATTTAAATTTTTGAGTTCAAATCACACAAAAATAAATTATCTCCCAAGGTACTTTCACTTGCATAATGTATTAGATTT
Source organism: Agapanthus africanus (assembly GCA_030015575.1). Classification (NCBI taxonomy): domain Eukaryota; kingdom Viridiplantae; phylum Streptophyta; class Magnoliopsida; order Asparagales; family Amaryllidaceae; genus Agapanthus; species Agapanthus africanus. The sequence continues at coordinate 722,666,934 of CM057337.1, forward strand.
TCTATTACTTCTACTATGGAAAACAGATGCATTTTCTTATATGCCAATTTCACACATCATGAATTACTACACTATGTTTCAATTAAGCCATACTGAGCTTTCTATACATGTGCCAACATGTAATGGATGCAGTTTCATTAAGTTATTGTAATGAAATGCGGGGGGGGGGGGGGGGGGGGGATTTGTCAAAAAACATAGGTATTAAGTTTGAGCTATATCACTATAGACCACTAAGAGCATATGAAGAAATTTTTGTGCATCTTGTGTACGTCGCAAATTTATACTCTTTAGCACCCGAATTCTCTAGCAGCTACCAGCTGCGGTTGATTTAGGTGCATCCCCAGCCTGCATACTTGTCATCAATGGTAACATCCGTCTGATTAATTTACATATGTATTAGTTCCTTGTTGGGGGCCTCCTCAAAAAGACCAATTTGGCTTTTAAGTCATCTTGATATTTGTGATCTAATTAAAAGATACTAATTTCTGATAGAGTGATATTCATAATATCTTTTTACCTTTTTGTGCAAATGGGTAAGCAGATTTTTGGTGACCCAGATGCTGCTGATATCGTGTTCACATGTGGGGCCGATGTAGTGGCTGTAGGACTTAACGTGACCCATCAAGTTGTTTTGTCAGGTACATGTTTCCATACTTAACTTGTGATTATCCTCTATCATAAGGATTCTTTAGATTTGTAACAAGTTAAAAAACTTATTTCATCAGTTTAGAGCAGGGGCAGAGCCCAAAATCCTCCCCTCCCCTCCATCCCCCCCTCCCTGGCCCCGCCATACTCTCTAATATTGTAACCATATTAGGGGTGTAAACGAGCCGAACTCGAGCCAGCCAAGCTCGGCTCGAGTTCGGCTCGTGGTTCTTTTTGTCGGCCCAAGTCCGGCTCGTTTAGTTAATCGAGCTATAGATGCTCGGCTGGAGTCCGGCTCGATTAAACATGCCCAGCTCGTGTTCGGTTCATTTGTGGCCCATTAACTAAACGAGCCGAGTTTACGAGCCGAGCTCAACTGAGCTCGTTTAGAGCTCGTTTGTGAGTTCGGCTCGTTTTCAGCTCATTTACTCATATTAATAGTATCTTCAAGGAAAAACATATAATTAACAATAATGCTTAAAACTCAGGGTTTTGAGATATGGAAAAGTTAAAAAAACATTAACATCTAGGGCATTGAATGGGTCTAAGTGCTGCGTTTTATATTTATCTCAGTACACTTTATATACTGTCATTTAATTGAATTAAGTGTTCTGAGAGTTGTATAGAATCTGCTATATATTACATATTATTGTTTTTTTTCAAACAGTGTAACCCAGCCGAACCCGAGTCAATACCGAACGAGCTTGGCTGAGCTCGAGTCCGGCTCGTTTAATAAACGAGCCAGGCTTTCTGGTTCATGTCCGGCTCGTTAATAAATGAACCGAATTTGAACGAGCTGATACCGAGCCGAACCTTAATCGAATCCGAGCTGGCTCGTTCAATTACCACCCCTAAACCATATATTGAGAAATACCACTAAAGGTTTTTTAAAAGCCATAATAATACATTAATAATACTTATCCTTTTCTATTCGTACAATATACATGCAATTGTAAAGGTTTAAGTTTAAAGTAGATACATACTTTTTATTTACATTTTATAAACAAGCGATGCTTTCATAAAAAAGTTTTTTTTTCAGGCTCTAAATTATATGCCAACTTGAATTAATATATTTTAAAAGTACCTAACACGTGGATTCAAAGTTTTAAAAAGATGTAAAATGAAGTTATTGGGGCTTTATCCCATGACCTTTTGGATCAAAGTACAATGCCTCCATCACGAGACTAACTATAAATTTAGACAATTTATAATAATATTTACCTCTATAGTAAGTTATATAGGAACCGAAAGGCTAATATTTATAGTGTTTCCCGAAACCCTTGGCGGGCCCCGGCCCCAGACCGCTTTCTTGTCTCCTCCCCTGGTTTAGAAGACTCTCTTTCATCTTATTGTCCTAGATGGTACTACTTTAAACCCATATTACTTCTTGTGAGAAATTTAGTGCAAGAGTGCATTATAGCAAACATAAAACTTTGCCTCTTCTATTTCTTGATCTCGTCTTTCCACCCTATCATTTCTGCTTTATTCTTGATAAGACAGTTCTCTAGATAGTGGTTGGTAAAGCATTTTTTTTATATCATCAACCATGAAAGATTTGAAAGGTATAATTGTCATCGAAACTAAACCTTTGATGAAGTTTTTCTATTGGCTGTCAATGAAACTTAATCCTCTCTTAGAGGAAATCAATGTAACTCGCTGTAAAGGCTGTATGCTTAACAATCTATATTTGCATGTCTGTAATTCTACGGTTAGGCAAAACCCTAAGGGCATGTTTGGATATGCACTTTCCATTGGATTAAAAGTCTAGATTCCATTTTTACTCCGGATTAGGCTAATCTGACGGAATTGTTTGTTTGGATGGGGTTTTCTAAGAGTAGGTGGAAGGAAAAACCTCTCCAAATGGTCCATTCCTTCGGATTAGAAAAATTAGCTCAAAGCAAAATTTTCTATTCCTAAACCTGAATGCTAGTTTTTTTCTTGGAATTTGAATATTTCATTATCTCTTTGTTTCATTTTTCTTATCTTCTTTGATTATACGCCCTCCATTCCTTTTTACTTGACGTTTTGGAAAGAAAAAAGTGTCCAATTTTACTCGACGTTTTGAAATAACGAGGTAATCATTAATTATAAAGATGTCAATAAATGATACAGTACAAAAAATAGCCTAGAAAATTACTAATGGTGATTCTATATCATTAATACTTTCCAAAATAGTTGAGGGCAGAAATGATATGATTTTTTAGTGGTGATGTGGCAGTAGATTAATTACTGATATTAATATTAACAAAGTGATAATACTTTCTTTAATCGGTATGCATTCCTCCAAAACATCGAGCAAAAAGGGATGAGGGAGTAACAAGCAAACAATCTATTTTTTATTTTTCAACTCCCAATGTTTTAATATAATTATAAAGTGGAAATCCTGATCCTAAATCGACCAAGCTAACATTTTTGACTTTTTGACTTGAAGGGCGCGGACATTATTATCCAAAACTCAATCCGTCGGATTGTAACCCGAACCATCCAAACATGCCCTAACTTGAATTAGTATTTAAAAAAAATTTGCTGTACACATTTGGACTGTAAAATGTAGTGATCCTGAGCCTCTTTTAGTATGCCTAACCTCTGTACTAAAGTCATCTATTTCATGCATTCTCTTGGTACTTAGATATGAGTACTCATGCACTGCAGGGGCTGATCGTGAGAAGCTTGCTCAATCTGAAGGAAAATTTGCTCAATATTTATGCAAGATCTCAGGGATCTACTTCTCGTATCACTATGACTCGTATTCCACACAAGGTTTGTAGTGGATGAATAAACTTTTGATTGAAGCATAGAATTGCATTAAACCACCCAGCCTATTACTGTTTTTCACTAAACCATTGTAGTTTTTTTTTGTTCGGTAAGTTCACTTATAGTGCTGCATTTAAGAGTATATTAGTAAAAAAAGCTCCCTTAAAACCAAAGTTTAAGGGAGTTTACTGTGCTGACATGCTCTCTCTCTCTCTCTCTCATTTGTGTGTGGGTGGTGGGTGGGTGGGTGGATACAGGTGTTTATCTTCATGATCCAACTGCACTTCTTGCTGCTGTGAATCCATCGTTAATGACATATACTGAAGGGGTGGTACGGGTTCAAACAAGCGGTATCACAAGAGGCATGACGATATTCGACAACACTAAGAAAAGGTCAGTAGATTTTCATAATTTTTCAAATGTCTAGGAGACAATTTGTTTGATATGTTTATTCCGTCTTCATTATATATTTTAGCATTATGAAGGTGCGAGACACATGCGTATATGTTCACATTATGGACAAAAAAATTTAGGAAATTTTAAAATAATTTCTGTTTGATAATAAAGATTTTTGAAGTCTTTTAAAATAGCTTTTTAAAGTTTTGATTTGAAAAGTTAGTTATGGTTTCTTAAACTATAATTTCTTTTCCAAATTATGAGAGATTTTCTTGCCATATGTCATCTTTAGAATCAAATACAGAATTTCATTTGAAGAACTCCTCTCCTTTTGCATTAATAGCAAAAGATATATCAGGGCTTTACACTAAAATACCCTTAACTATTGCAATTTCATGTTGTTTCAAATACCCCCTTGTCAAGACAGTGAATGTACATATAGAAGATATTAGTTTATTTAAAATTGATTCCATTAAAATTAATATTATAATTTTTCATTTATTCCTTCATTTTCATCACTAAACCTCGATGTTTGTGTTTAACCTTAAACAATCTTCAAATTTTCGCTGCTATTGCATTTAATTTTAGGCAGGTGTGTCTTGAATTAAAAAAAATTAAAATAAGTTGTAGAAATAGAATATTAACATATGTTAGAGGTCGCGGGTAAAATGCAGCTATTTATTTCGTATATTCTTTTTTTCCTGAGGAAATGCATATTATACATTTTATGATATGTATTTTAAATATATATATATATATATATATATATATATATATATATATATATATATATATATATATATATAATGTGGCAGATATGGTGAAATCACAGAGTGGTCTGGTAAGCCCACCATCAAAGTGGCTGTAACAGTTGATGCTCCTGCAGTTCTTGAACTTTTTATGGACAGGCTCATCAACTAGTGGCAGCAATTCAATCACAAGGGTTGCTGTTGAATCTATTATTCCTTTGTTCATGCCGCGCAATTAGAATTCTTGTTGCCTATAAAACTTTATTTATACACACCGTATTTGTAAGAGTGAAGATCAGTTTGTTGGAACCATGATAGTTACCAACAACAATTATCAGAAGTTATTTTGGGTTCTTCTCGCTAGTTGATGGGATCAGTTGATTGTTGTGAAGCCAAAGGGAAATGAGCGAAACAATTCCAAGGGGCATGTTGTGATAAATTAATATTATCCTCAAAATTATGTTGAAGATTGCACCAGTGATTTCTGGAATATAGAAGATACTGTATGCTTTTATTCTACATGCTTTTCGCTGCTTCCAATAATGTTTGGCTAAGTTTGGGGGTGTATTGCATGGCCTTTGATGCAAAATTCTATCCTAGGTTTCTGCTGTATCACACAATCCTCAATGGTACAAAATATTACTACATGTCATCAACAGTTTATTTATTTAGCTATCGAATTAAATCTTTAGTTGAAGGAAAAGTGCTGCTTCCCCCTTATTTTCAAGAAAAACTAGGGCCTGTTTGGTTCCTTGTCACCCGGTTCAAAGATCTTACATTTGTCAGAGTAAATGAGTTCGACACCAAGAAAAAAGTAGCATTTACATGGTTGGTTGAGTAGGGTTTCCTTCTATGTGAAGAATTTTTGCGGGGTTTTATTTGTTTACAGAAGGATTCCTAATCGGGGACTAGGCGTCTAAAGACTACAGCCCGATTTGGCAAAAGTGAGCCTAATGGAGGACTAGGCGTCTGAAGACCGAGGAGTCCGTTAGGACAAAAGATGGCGTGATCGAGGACCAGATGTCGAAGACTTGGAGTCTGATATAGCTAAAGATAGCCCGATAGCCCAATCAGGTACTAGGCCTTAAAACCCAATTTGGCAAAAAAGACAAAATTGAAAATTTTATTAGGTACTAATGCTATATGGTGGAGAAAATTTGTCGAAGAGAGAGGGATACGAAGATTTGAATGCTAGGTGACTGAATCCTCAAGGGTTAAGAAGCACACCTGACATTTTTGAAGGCCGGCTTGTGGTCTATTTCAAATTTTCTTTTCGTTAAATTTTACATTTAATGAAACACAGGTATTTATCTTAGTTTTTATAAAAAGAACAATAAATAAATAAATTGATGTTGTTTTCTATATGTGATGTTTTCTCTTTATTTGTCTTTATCTCACATTTTACCATGAATATGTTTTTATTGATTAAACTAAATTATCAAATTTAACAAGTATCATTGTATTGAATTTAATGGAAAACATAATTAATGGTGTGAAATTGATAATATAAATGAGAAACGGAAACATCTCATGGATGAGCGAGCTAATTGCATATAGAAAATATACAACTGAGAGAACAGTTAAAAGACTTCAAAAGTATTTTGAATAATATTTCTCAATACTCAAATGACAAGAAAATAGAACGTGAAGATAAAAATCACATGAATAGAATTGATGAGGAAGGAAACAATTAAAAAGAAAAAGAAAATGGATTTTTTTATATTATATAGATATTTGGTCAACCGCAACCCCATTTCTGCATGCAACAACATCAAACGGGTAGGGGGAGGGAGAGGGGGGCCCCCTCATATCTTAAGTGAGACGCCCCCCACTCCCTAATGGTTGGGTGAGACAAACGCAGCCCCAAACCTTTGATCATTTACCCTTTTGATTTTAGATGTATAATAAGTTAGAAAAAAATAGAGACCTTAGGAATTTAAAACATAAGGTAGTTTTGTGATTTTCCATCAACCTTTCAGAGTTAGCTTGTGTGTAGCTGTGGGGAGGGAGGGAATATAATTGTTCATCTATGGTGTTCAGAAACAAAACATACATGGTAGCGGAAATACAATCTATCTACTCAAGTATTTACGATATACTTGATCCGATTGATTACGATAGATCAATTTACCCACGTCACGTAGAAGATATGATCTTTGACACCTCCAAGCAAAGGCCGGAGGGAAACCACACTTTGGAAGAAAGCGAGAACCTCTCTCTTGATCATCCCGCAAGCCAATCCAAAGTAGAAGAGGACGAGAAAAGGAGATGACGTCTGTCTTGGTTTTCTTTCTAGAAAACTCTCTATATTATATGCATGTCTCTCTTGTGAAACCCTAGCCCTATATGAATATATATAGGGTATACACTCATATAAGTGGGTATTGGGCCGGATCAGGCCCAATAGCTAACATACTCCTATTCGCACATTCGAGTGGGTGCCGTCCATAGCTACCTGAGCTGGTTCCCTGAACCATTTGATTCCTGAATCAATTGTCTTCCTGAGAATCTCCTACTTTTCTTCATCATTCATACTCATACATACACATGTTGGTACAGCGTGGACCGTTGAGAATCTGCAAGTGGGTAGCCTTGCAGCCAGATCCATTATGACCGACACAAGGATCTCCCTAAAAGAAACAACATAAAACCAAAAAATATGTTAAGCTCACGAAATCCCATACCCCAGATCTGATCGGACATGTCTGCTCAAGTACCTTCGATTTCTCTCAGAAGCGTACTCGAACACTGCGGTAGTTCCTCGATTTGTCGCACTTTTAAACTTCGCCAGCATGACGTCAATAAGAGTCGTGCTTGCGATGCAATTTGAAGACATTCCAATTGATCTTCCTCCAGCTCTGAATAGCTAGGTCTGCTATTCATCCGCTTTCCTGACACTGCCCCGTATATGCGGTATAATGTCATCGCAATAGAAAACAACATCTAAAGTAGCAAACACTCATAACATTCCTATCCAGACAGCCCGGTGTCTCTAGGGATATTGACTGCCCGTCCTTACGCGAAGGAGGTCGTCATAAGGGCTCACACAGTTAGGAAGATGTGATCCATTCCTCAACCTCCTTATGTGCACGATCCTAGCGCACGTCGTATGGTAACATGTTACGATACAAAATTCTCTCCCTGAGAGCGTACGTTATTAAAGTCATATCATACGGACCCAAGTCCAATATCTATGTGATTGACTTGCCCGACCATATCGTCGTACGATATGCTTGGGATCTCCCGACAAGCTCGCACCCCGTACGACGAGTCAGATCCCTAGCCTGGCTATACGTAGATTGGTAAAAGTGGCCATGGGATAACCATTTTGGTCGCTCGGCCTATGGCACAAGGCAACCTTATCCTGACTGGCACAATCCGGAATTGGCACGTGACCGGCACTTGAATCACGTGAAGTCTATAAAACTCCACCGTAACCCAAGTAAACCAAAAGCCCAGAAATCTAAACCTATTTAGGAAAATAATGAAGGTGAAGTTTTGATATAAAGGTATAATATAATCAAGTTCTTTCTTAGAAAGTTATAATATGAAATACAAATGGGCTGTATACTATAGTTGAAAATATTTTTATCATTTGAAATTTGGACAGCACCTCTTTTGTAAATTTTGATCCAAAACCAATACATAATAATAATATAGGCATCCCCAAGCGGGAGCTAGCTCTTCGCCAATTGGAGAGAATCACAAAGATGCAAATAAGAATATACGATGCCCAAGGCGAATATCAGTCACAGAAAAGAATAGAGAAAACCAAAACACTATCAAATCCAAATAGGAATATATACAAGTCTCGACTCGAAATACAAAGAATATACAAATCGGACTCTAGGTCTACCAAATATACATAGTCTGATTGATGGAGCTTTTAACTAGATACAAATGAATAATGAATATACAACGGTGGTTACGCTCTGTACTGTAATCCACTTACCAATGCAAATCACCCAGAAAGGAGCAATGTGCCAGCAAGCCGCTACTGAATCCGAGCGGTCGATCCTGCAAGAAAACCGTGGCACAACGGGGGTGAGTTGCCAACTCATGAGTAGAAGACATCATCAGGTAGAAATCGAATGTATGACGATCTCCTATATCATACAGTAATATAATAATATAATACTGTATGGTAACAAGGGTGATTGTGTATATATAAGTATAATAATAATAATAATATCGTGCCTGAGATAATATATGATATTATGTCATCTGTGTCCTATATAAGTATATATATGTATCATCTAACGCGTGCCCATCAACGATATATCAAATCATCATAAAACCTGAGTGCCAAGTATCGACACTCGAAATCATCATAAAACTCGTGTCCATCATTGACACGTAAATCCTCATATCTCAGGCGCCGTCTCATCGAATCGGCCCTCATATCCATCTGTCTCATATCACTCCGGTCGGTATCCTCCGGATATCCGCCGAGTCCAGTACTGTCACCAGTAGGTAGTGTTCTCCTGCCAGGCTCAACGTCTCTCTATACGATATTGTAACAACCCTAAACTTTCTGTACAGATTTTTTTTCAAAAATACAGAAAGGAGTACCTAAGCCTGAGCACAAGTTATAAATTTAATTTGCTTTTGAACAACAAGAAAGTACTTGTATCTCATTGGTAAAGTCTTGCACTACTGTGACGTAGCCCCTGTGATCGAATCCCCCCAGTCACATATAATTTTAATTGATTTTTCTTTTAATCTTTTAGAAGCTCAAAGGTTTACACGTGCACAACACGTAAAATGAAAAGTCACAAATTAAACAAACACGTGCACTGGAGTATACCAAACGACGGGGACACGTGGCAAAATCTCAAGCACCCACCACCGGAAATTGGCCGGCGAGATTGTGCCCAAAACCGGCACCGCCGGACCCCCCGTAGGGGATGGTCCCCAAATTCTTCCCCTGGCACCCCTTGGCCTAACTACTTCCCTCATATTGTTTGATTTTTTTGCACATTTACAGAGGGATTAAAATCATATCTTTAATCCATTTTAATGCACATTTTAATTCTCAAAATTCATTACCCTAAACTCTAATTTTCCCTATAAATACCACACTCCATTTCACACCTCCTCATTCAGAATTCTATTACAAAAATTCTATAAAATTTTCAAGTCCCAAGTTGTGCAAGTGGAGTTAGCAAAGGGCGAAGTTCCGACGACGTTTCGAGAAGATTCCGGCAACGAAACGACACCCCGACGGTTCCGATAGCCTCCTATATCTCTCCTCTTCTTAATCAATCAGTAAGTCCCCTCTCCCCTCCTCCTTTTCTATTCTAAAACTTCTTCTTTTCAAAACTCATCGGAAGCGGAGTTATTCCGGCTTCCGATTCTTTTTTCTTTAAAAATCTAATTTTTATTAATAACAAACCTATCAATTTTTAATATATTGTTTAGAAATCATAAACAAACACATTAGAATAAGTTCCATCTCAAAATAATGTATTATGCAACTTTTATCGTATTTTTACGGTAAAATACCATATACTTTACTTTCGACATAATTCAACATATTTCTTGTATTACCTTTAGAAAAATCAAGAGGTAATGACCTAGCTCATCACAACACTCATACTTGATATAGCACGATGGTTTGTAAAACATTCTTTTGGGGCAAAATACGACATTACAGTTAAATACTCTAAACATACAAAACCATTTTCTTTAAAAAGTGTATTAATTAAATTCCTTGCAATTGTGTCTCTACAACCCATTTTGGGGAACCCCAATCGGGATGGTGCGGGTTATCGCACGTCCTCGAGCCTAGTAGAGCGAGATGCAGACCTCTGCAAGGAGCATTCGATCTTGATGGAATTTTTGATGCAATTTTTAAGAAAATGAGATTTCTACAAAATAAATAAAAATTTATTTTTATTAAATATGTATATTTATAACTATCATCAAAAGATCTATTTTAAATGTATTATACAAATATCCCATATTTTCTAAATCAAAGGAATCACCATTTCACGAAACTACCAATTATAATTCAATACAATATCAATATTTCACTAAAATACCATATACATTGGAAACTAGGTTCTACTCGCTAGAAAATTTCACTTTGATAAAATATAGATTTATGAAAACCCTAAAGACGATAATTAAATACTTGAGGTGTATTTTAAAATCATATCAAAACTATTTTTACATAAAACCCCTTCAAATTATACTAAATTACAATAAGGACCATAGTAAATATAGGTTTAAGCGGGACCAGTTCTCTTGAGCCTCGGGAAGCTGGAGAAAATGGGTGCTTGCTTATCTAAGGTAGATAATCTAACGACGGTGTTATCAACACGGTAATTGTCTTGGAAAAAGACACAAATCTTGCCGTCCATGTACAACAGTTACCGATAACTCCAAAACAATCAGGATTTCAATTCTGTTTAAAAATCTGACTCAGTTCGAGTCATGATCAAATCTGATTATAATCTGACTTGAATATGATTCAAGTATAAACTGCAATACAACATGAATCCGTCTATACCAGAATACAATCTATAACAACATGAAAATGACCGAACCGAACCATGGATATACTCTGATTACATGACTATCCATTTATATCCATTCCGTTTACTGATATCATGGTTTCAGCAAGTCTTCCATTTACTACAAGACGATACAATACAATCAGTACAAACAATACAATCAATATTATAAATATTACGGGGTTATAAAGGGGTAGACTGGTACGGAACATAAAGGTGGTACGAGGTGGTCACTAAAAGACGTAATTACATCCATGCCGTTGTTCCGTGGTATTTTCGACGGAGCCTTATACTACGGGTTACCAAAGTCCACGGTGTAAGCTGGACTCCTCTCGTATACACTGGCATATTCTGTACCAATCTACAAACACTATGTTAATATAACAATCAAACATTATACTAGATATACTCTCTTTTCTGTCTATTCTTCTCCTTCTCTCTTTGGGACTTACCGAGCGATTGTTCGTTGACGACATTCCTATTTCTTTTCTTCTTTGGAATGTTGTCAGGAGGTCCCAACTCTGAAGAGTTCGAGACCAGCCAGGAGCACTTGGAGCAGACCACTGAGCAGCACGGCCATTAGAATTACTTGTACATAATTTTCATTTCAGTTATGCTATTGTTTAGGTATTGCATTCCATCCTTATATTTACATTTCCAGTTGTACCTGTAAAAGAATGTTCAATAAATAAAATTGCTGTTCATTATATTCATGTCTCTTGTGTACATTTTACTTCATATTGCTTAGATACGCTTAGCGTATTTACTTCGGAATAAATACGTAGCGGACCTCGTCACACCTCCTTGCCCGTACACTGGGAAGCGGGGCGTGATAGATCTTCTTGCCCCGGGGTACCGTACCGGGTCCACCATATACCTACAGATGGTGCCTCCTCTCTCCTCGAATCGGGTATACACATAACTCAGAACCGAGAAAACTCATGGTAGATGCCAAATATCATATCAAGAGAAAACCACGTATTTTAAATAAATCATAAGTTTTTAAAATATATCTGCGGTTTTTCAAATCCAAAAATCTCATGAAAACCGAATCTCATAAGCATGAAGCAATAATGAAACAACATGTACAGGCATAGAACAAATCTGTAATGCATAACCAGTGTGTTTATATGAGTGCGGCGTTTAACTAGGTAAGGAAATGCGATAACTGAACTAGTAAGTGTGGTACGGGTTACTAAATAATAACTAAAATGCTACTAGTTATAAGTGATACGATGAAGTAGCGATTTCTAATGTGTATGTGGCATGACAATTACTGATGATGGGTGTGTGAGCCGGCGAGTATGTGTACATGCAACATGTGCATCATCAGTAATGGTGTGTGTGTCCTACCAGACGAAATTATACAAAGATAAGGACAAGGAATGTAGTATGTATGTCGCATATGAAAATAATACGAGCGTATGCAGAAATAAGAAATCATAGCGCGAGCGTAAACAGAATAAGGAAAGCATAAATGCGAACAGTATAAAATACGTAACTACATATGAGCCATACAATTATAGTTTAAAATAGTATGAATCATTGTTTTTGAAAATGGGGGCTACGGTGTTTTTGAGAAAAAAATACCATTTGAAAATCCGTAGCGTCCCTTGAAATTGCCATTTAAAAGTGCAAACGATTCGTTAGTTTTGAAAATAGGTATAGCTCTAAATACATCCTAATATCTACTTAAGTGATTTAAAAACAATATTTTCCGAGTCGATACATACATAAGTCGGCGATCTATCCTCATCGTATCACGTACGGTATAATCCATTGTACAGTATCATCAAATCAAGAGTACGGATCTATCGTCATGTACATCATATCATCTCATCTCGTTATCTATCATCACATGTCATATCATCTCGTATCGTATCATGAATATATATCGTTTCATATCATCATATAATATATCATATTGACTCGTGTCATCATAAAATATCATATCCTCATCTCATGACGTTGTATCGAAATATTCTCAAATATATATATATATATATATATATATATGTGTGTGTGTGTGTATGTGTGTGTGTGTGTGTGTGTGTGTGTGTGTGTGTGTGTAAAAGCATATATACATATGGCTCAAGGCTAAGAAAATAAAAACTAAGGATATTCTCCCCTACGAGTATACTTACTATTGCTTGTAGTATCCTAGAACCCTATTAGCTAGGTATACATATCTAATATTTATATATATAACTATATACCTAGTATCCTAGTACTACGGTTGCGGGGGTGCTATACGCCATCCACCCGATTTTCTCCATAGATATACATCTACTTACTTATTATCCTTGTTCTAACCGAAGTCGATGAATGCCTTACCCTCTTTCGTCGCCTCGGAAGTCCACACGAATGTACCTACAAATCAATGCATATCGTATCGAAATCAAAATCAAATCCGAAAACCGATACGTCAAGTGAAACGCACATAGGTTAGAACCTATGGTCCACGCATACAAGAACAACAAAACAACCACCGACGTTGATGTACGAACGTCAAACGATCGAGTAAAATCTCAAATATCAAAAACCAAGTTTTCAAAAGTCGCAAAACTTAATTAAAAACTTAGTAAAACACCCCCAGATTTTTATTAATGTGAAATTAGACCTTTTAGCATATAGGATTGGCCTAGCATACACTTTGTGTGCTACAGAACAAACCCAAATCCTAACTCCAAGTTCAAGCCGCAATTTGAATTTTTTGGTGACCAAGAAAGGGAGATGAGGGCTTGGGCTTCTAGGGTAGCTTCCTATGTGTCTGCACATCTTACTGTATCTGCTAATTAATTTTCAGAGTCCCCGATTCATCCCAGATTCCAATTGATCACCACAAGTTCAACAAAACCGATATTGGAAAATCCTAAGTTGGTCGAATCCGAGAATTTCTCCACTATATCACTCTCATTTATCACTAATGGTCTTGTATACATTCTCTAAACCCTCTACTAATCACTACTGCAATTTCTATCCACTAATTCTCACCAGAGGAAATTCTAAGTTCATAAAACATTAACTTTTTAATTCTAAACTAATATAGGAGGTTAGGAAACTTAATAACTTGAAGAAATGTGAGTGTTTTACCTTGAATAGCAACTCAAGAAAATTCCTAGATGGTCCAAAGTGCTTAAAACAAGAACTTGATCCCACTATAGAGTGAAGGATGAGGTGAGGAACAATTTACAATTGGCGTTGAAAGATCTTTCCTCATAAAAGCAGATTTAGCGCGTTGCGGTAAACCGCCTTTCTTTGCTTAGGTTTGTGAATGTGATGTAAGGTTTTGATGGAGTTTTGGGGGTGGTGCATGGTGGTAGTGGGAGGTAGAGGAGATGAAGAATGAAGAAGAAGATGGAGAAAAAGATGAGGGAGAGGCAAATGGGTGATGCAACAATCATCTCTCTCTCTCGCACACACATACACTCTCTCTCTCCCTCTTTCTTGCCCATGCCTCCCATGCTCTCATGTCCCCCCATTTTCTTTTCTTCTTCTTTTTCTTATCTCTTTTTTTTAAACAAATTCAAAAAGATGAAAAAGATGAAGCCATGGTATAAGATATGAACAAGTGTTACAAAATGGAATGTTGTATGTTATGATACATAAACATGATTTAATGCATAATTAATGAAATACTAATCAAGTTTAACATCAACTTATATGAAAATAATTATATATTAATTTATAAAAACCCAAATAAATCAAATGCTTCCATAAATGATAATTTATTTTAAAATTCCCATTATTTTCCAAAGTTTAGGTAATAATTATACCATTTTACATAAGTCATTTCTACACTTATATAATATTCATAAAATTTATTATTTTATTATTTAAATTCCAAAAATAATATTTTATATTTTTCTGAAATGTTTTCAGTCTTCCTCCCTTAAATAAATTCGGTCCCCGAATTTAAATTTAAATCCCCCAAATATTAAAACATTTTGGTAAATCAATCAAATCAACGGGGCTCCGAAATCACGAATACGCAAGAAATAACACAGCGCAACATGTGCGCATGAAAGCGGGTGCAAAACTCAATAATCAAACTCCGACAAACGTCATGCAAATCATAAATGTTATGATGTATATGCAAGTTTCGAAACCTACTGTTTAATTCAATTATTATATACTTAAGACTATAATACGTACATAGCACGCATCCTTATGAAATCGTCTAAATAGCTGAATAAAAATGCATGCAAAATTCTTTTCAATTCACCGTGTGATGCGTATATCACGACACAAATATCAGACGCTCATTTGCGAAGAAATAGATATATATCTATATACGTTTTGCTGAAGATATACGTCCGTTTTTTTTTGAAAATAATTTAGAAGGGTTTTCTTTGTAAAAGTTCGTGTCACTCATGAACACATAGGAAAATAGTGATACTATAACTGCTTTTTGAAAACCTTTTCGGTAAATATCAATGCATGCAAAAATACTCAGATACTGTCCCCAGACCAGTCCTGTTCGACCATTATATAATATAGTATATATATCATAAAAATATGATGCTCGAAAGAAGAAACCAACCTCAATAGGTGCATATGGAAATACCACATGCATCTGGTACACACGGAAATCAAAATCAAATCCAAGTGCTACGACTGTGCACAAAAGCAAAAACTAAGTGTAACGGGCGTGCACAAAAGTATCTGTCAAGTGCAACGGGTGTGCACGATAACGATATCAAGTGCATCTAGAGTGCATGAAAATATTAACCAAGTGCAACTAATATGCATGAAAAATATCGATTAAGTGCATCTGGTGCGCACAAAACCACATCAAGTGCGCCAAGTGTGCGCGAAAATCTAAATCAAGTGCGTCAGGTTCGCACAAAAGCATCTATTGCAGTAGGATGCACGAGAACGAATATCAAGTGCACAAGGTGCATGAAAACATAAATCTAGTGCACTAGGGTGCATGAAAACAAATATCAAGTGCATTAGGTGCACGGAAACCCATCAATGCATCGAGAGCGCATAGGAACAATATCGAGTGTATGAGTCAAAATCCGCGGTATACAATATGCACGAGATCAAAATCGAGTATACCGAAATGTACAAAATCATAAGTATGTGCAACTGCGTGCACAAAACAAAATTGAGTGCAATAGATATGCACAAAAACAAAAATCAAGAATAACCGGTGTAAAAAATATGAATCAAGTGCAACTGTTGTGCATAAGGGAAAATATCCTTCTGGTGCATCTATGGTGCACGAAAATATCAATCACGAAACTCAATCATCAAAGTACCAGAATCAAAGTGACGAAAACGTGATATCCGAATCACCAAAATGCAAATCATAAATAAATGATATTGAGATACACCTCTTTCAATGTCCAAAGGCACCGATGCACCCGGAGTTGGTAGAGCAAGATTATCTACTTGCCTCCTGTCCACGGTCTGGCGTCCTCTGTCCCTGGATCCTTGTTTTCTCTGTGAATCACCAATTCCACAATCTCTCGGCTCGACGGTCCGGTTAGGAGTAATGATGGAAACAATCCCGTTCTGACGCTTCTCTGAACATCTTCTGGCCAATTAACATGGCCACCCGTAATGTAGCACGTCAATAATGGCGGCCTCTGGCCCTCTAAGTGCATGCCATACAACCGATCCTGGGTCTAAGTCTTTATCGCTGAAGTACTCCGAAAAGAACCTGCCATGGTCTCTTCCAATATCATCCCTGCCGAACTTCCTGGAAGTTGGCACTCTTAATTTAATCTGTTCCTGTTTCTGGAACAATTGCAATCTCATCACGGCTTTCTTCTGGAAATGTGGCCGTATCCAAGGCCTCTGCGTACATATCAAGCCTCTGGCATCAACGGGGAGGAACAACAACTCGTTAAAATTTCGCATGAACCTCTTACTCCACCTTTCTTCATTATCGTCCTAATCGGAATCATATCTTGACGGCTGCGTACTGCAATTCATATTCGGTTACAGTTAATCCGGAGTTTCTCGTAAGGACTTGAAGCTACGAATTCGGTATCTTCAACACTCCGTGGAAGACAGCTGGACAATTACGTCCTCTGGAACTCGTCCAAGTCATCGGAGGAATACGCTTTGTTCATCCTCTCTTGATCGACTTACACCAGGTCTAAGCAAGACCCTTCGAACTAAAGTTAGCCAACTTAACTGACCTTGCGTCAGGGCATCCTAATGTTGAAAACTCACGAAGTCGTGCTTTTGAATGGATATGGTCAATATCGGGTATATCGGTTTTTCGTTAAGAAGCAATGCACGACGTGATTCTCGAGTTATAAAAATACTGCAAGTGCACGGTGCGTTGATGCAAGCCGACAAGTACGGGTCGATCCACAGGGAGTGGATATTATGACATTCTTTTGAGTTAGAAAACAAAGGTTTTGAGTTGATTTTGTCACGTTTTATACAAATGAAATAATGAAGCGATAAAGAGATATTTGGGGAGAAACTTAAGCTTAGGTTTGGTAAATTGAATTATGGCGTTACCCCCAACTCTCAATCTTGATTCAAAGTCATTTCTAGTTTCTAATTGACTTAACGAAGCCTGCCACATCTATCCCGATAACACGTGTCAGATTAGGATACGATATCACAATTAGGTTAAAAAGAAACTAAAAATATAAGGTTCTAAGATGAATTGAACATGAAATGAGCTAAGTGAGTTTAGCAAGTATAGAACATGTGCTTTTATTGCTACATGTTCTATCTAGCTAGTTTAACACACTTAGCTAAATTTCATGTTCCCTTCAACTTCAATTCTTAATATAACAACATTACAATGTAAAGAAGTAATATGATATATGTTAAAGGTTGAATTGCAACTATTCAAAACAATATATCCTATAAAGCAAAACATAATAATATTGCAAATATTAAGAAAAGAAGTGCAATTAAATTAAGAATCAAGAATGAGGGGTCGGAAGGCAAGCCATTCAACAACCTACCTCCCCATAGCCTAAGCACAAGACTACTCACACATCGTATAATTAAAGAAAATCTGAAAAATTATAAAATACAATGAAATAGATAAGAGACACAAGAATCAAACTTGAACTTCAATGAAGATTTTATTGCAATGGTATCCAAATACAAGCAAATGAATTCAACTACCAAAATCTAATTCTGCAAGCTCAAAGATAGAGGTTGCAAGACCAGAGGAAGGCAAAGAACTCAATCTAATCCAAAGAGATACAAGAATTCTATCAAAATAATTACAAGTAGTGCAAAAGTTATCTCTCTCTCATAAACCGATATGCTATTTATAGAAGTTTCAACATCAGAAGTAGCATACACCACTGGACTTATACAACCATTAAGGACCCACCATACTGAGATGGACCATTTTTTCAAAGATATGGCCGCAAATTGCGGTCATATTGGATAAATCTGCGGCCTCACTGTTGAATCTGGGGCCCACCTTTTGACAATAGTCACCTACTCACTTGACTATCTCTCAGTAATTGCAATTTTATTTATTTTGCACATGGGTGAATTCTGGGGTGATGAACAGAGAATAAACTTGTGTATTTTTATCAAATCCGTGTTCACACATGTTCACACTTGGTCATACTCGGTCTTTGTTTCAAACTCTTTTAAATCTTGATCCGTACTCTGCCCTGTTTGTAGTAGCAGCTAAAAACCGTCATTTCTGTGCATGTTGTGTATCATATCCAGTGTGTTTGTTTGCATACCTGTATAAATGAGCAGACATGGATTAAATAGCACTGTTTATTGACAAAATGATAGAAAATGGGTGGTATTAAATTGTAATAAATCGTGCAGAACAAATACCCCCAAACTTATCTTTTGCTCGTCCCAAGCAAAACAAAAAAAAATCCCAGCCTCACTTTCGCGGGGAACGCGATTGCACTAAGCATGTGCAATAAGCCGTTAAACCTCTAGGTCTCCCTAGTAGGAGGAGTGTTGTCTCTTGAGGGTTTTCAGCGGATTACACCTACAAAATCCAGTTGTAACATTCTGAATATTTAGAAACAAATAAAAATTTATTTAATAAATAATAAATTGTTAATTTAAAAAGTTATTAAAACCAAATAAGACATTTTCATAAAAAGTATGTAAAACAAATTTAATTAAAATTTTAGTATGTAACAATAATAAATTTTAAGGGTTTTAATGTGAAATTTAGTTTCATTTTAATTAAACTAGTGTTATGCAATAACATAAGTTGTGAGGGGTTGTTATGTAAAGCTTAGAAAATTGTGCAAATTGGAAATTGTTAAGGTTGTAAGTAGAAAAGAGGTTAGATAAGATTTAGTTCAGAATTTTATCAAGATAAATCAATTTAGAAATGATAAAACATTGACACCTCCTCTTACATCTCACCCTTCCCTTTTCACATATATATCTTATGTTCAGATCAGTAGCTAATTTAAAATCTGAAAAAAAAATCTAAAAGAAAGAAAAAGAAAACCAAAACAAAACAAAGAAGAGCAAGAGAAAGAAGAAGAAGAACTAAGCTAAGAGTTCACCATCAAGCTAGGATTAGGAGCTTGTGCATCTTGGAGGGAGTTCTTCCAGCAATATCTTTGCAGGTAAAATCCTTACTCACTGTAGGAATTAATTCTGTAACTAGTCTAAAATTTGAAAAATCAAAATGTCTATAATATCGTATTTTAGGCAAAATTGAGCTCTGTTTGAATCTGCTATAGTTTAGATAAAAAATAATTTAACTAAACATGGCCTTAATATTGTATGTTGAACCTGGAACAAACCCTAGGAATATGAACCAAGGGGCTCGGAAATTGGCCGGCGACCTATAGAAGAAATCCGGCGTCGCCGGATTTTTAAAGGGATTTGGTGTTTTGGCTTTTTGGGTAGGTCTCTGTGTAGGTGTTTGGTTATTTTGGTATTGTTTAATCAAGTTAGTTTAACTGTATATAAGATCTGAGAACTAATATCAGAAAAAGAGATCAAAATTCTAAAATATGACACGGGTAAAACATAACGCGTTCTGTTTTCTGTCGCGATGCAGCGTTGGGTTAAAATTCAGTGAGGTTAAGTGTTAGATCTTTTGCAATAGTCGTACGAAGTGTAATTAGCATGCACAACTTGTGTTTTCTTGATTTTGCCGTATCGGAATGTAGCAGTTTTCTTATACAAGTTAATTAAATGTTAGATTTGAGTGCGGGAACTTCGGAGGCCGCAAAGAGAGGAAAATGGATTGGCGATTCCTGAGTAGTTACGACGTATTTCCGGTGAGTAGATTAAACATCTACCGGGGGATTGTGTAAAGATGGCGTGATATGCCCGTATTTTGTTAAGTTGAAAGATTGACTTTATATGTGAAGTTAATAACATGCATTCATATATACCTACACATCACCATGTTAATAGTTGTTAGAACACTGCATAATTATCGATGAGTTATGCCGCACGTGCACATCTTTACATGTTACACTACATCTCGTCGATATTAACATGTAACTTTTACATTAAATAATTATCCTGTTAAATATGATTCTATCATACCTTAAACATCATTAACAGTAGTACTTTGCATAAATGACATCATGTTTCGTATTTAATTGTTCGAAGTTGATATAAGAGAAAATTTTTTTATTGAGAATTTATGGATTTGAGCTTTCCTATACCATTGCATAAATCCAGTGATTGTTCATTATTGAAGTGACATGTCCACCATGAGATATTTTTATGATTTGGTTTTTATTCCGAACCGAGTTAGGGGTCATACGGTTGCGGATTTATAAGTTATCCAGACTGAGTCGGGGGGCATACAGTTGGATACATGGTGGACTCGATCGAGACCGAGGGGCAGGATAGCCGCATGATAGGCGGGGAGCCTAACGAGGATACTCGATACCGGAGATAGTTGTGAAACACGTTGGATATTTAGATGATATCGACCGGTGTTATTGATTACAGGATCGTTCGAGGAATGATACCTGAGAGAATGGAAGATTTGTGTCGATGATGGACACGGAAAGATAAACTTTATTTGGAAGTAAATGATGAGATTTCAGTTTTGGTTATGTGATTAGTAGTACGGATTCATGTTTTTCACATGTTATCATGCATCATAATTATCCTTATTACAGTTACTTAGAATTCGGCATATTTACATTATCAGCCGTTATATGTTAGTTTTATTCACTGAGTTGGCAACTCACCCCCGTTGTGCTACAGTTCCTTGCAGGAGTAGAGTGGACGGTTAGCAGCAGTGCAGATCCACCTTTTCAGCTTGTATCGCATCTTTTGATAGGTTGGTTACATATGTAGTAACCTTCTCTTTTGGTATTGTATTTTGGATCTAGAAAATCTCCATCAGACCTTGTATTATGACTTAGAATGAGAGATGGTTATATGTATATTATTTGACAGGTGAGATCGTTGTTATGTTAGAAAATATTTCTTTTATTTATGTCTGGGATTCTTATTGATCTCCTATATACTGGATATTTATTTCCGCTGTTGATATTGATTACATAAAACTGTGACTTTTACTAAAAAAAAGTTAAATTTTTATAAAAATTCCGCAAAAAGGATTTTATCTTGGTTTTTCGGCTTACTCGGTTGTGTAAATATCTTTAGATATTGTACAATTTAAGTGCCGGTCACATCCAAAGTTTGGGTCATGACAAAGTTGGTATTAGAGCTTAGGATTAACCTTACGGAATCGAGTAGTGAGTTAAGGTAAGTCGACTTGAGTTCGTTACATAGGACGACCTTTGGTTTGATGGAGTAGGTGAATTAGGATGAGTGCATTACCATATGTATGTTCCGTGGCATATTTACGCTACGATACTCAGCCTAAGTAACCTTAGGAGATATTTGTTCGTACTTCTTTCCTTGATTCCATGTATCTTGTGATTCGATTGAATTGTCCTTATCAAATCCTGTTTCTTACTCTATCCACTATGTCGTCAACGACTACGGGGACTCAGAGTACCATTGTTCGAGTTGAGATTGGAGCAGGCTCGTCTAAAACAGGGACAAACCTAGGCAGTACGCCTGTTTTTCATGAACCGATTGGTCCACCCTATATTGATCGTATAGTTAGGATGGAGGCAAGCGTTCAAGAGATACGCCGCATGATCGGATCCTTGTTAGAGATTAGTCGAGTATGGAGATCGACCACTACTCCACGTACGGTTGTTCAAAGACCAAGGCAAATTCGTAATAATACATTAGCACCTAGACGTGTTCGTAAAGGCCGTGGCAGATTCTATATGAATTGGTCCTATCATTTATACCCATATGTTCAGCAGCCTGTGCAAAGATGTTTTAGGTGTGGGTGTCCGTATCACTTTATTAGGAATTGTCCCGTGAGGCGACAGGGTGAGGCATCGGTCTCACATGTGACTTCACCACCTTCACCACCTCCTCCGAGCACATTACCTCCTACACCTGTTGTTCCACGCCATATCAACGCCCATTGAGGCCGGGGTTGTGACGGTCGTAATTCTAGAGGACGAGGAGGTCGAGGCAGATTTATTCCAGGCCGCAGTTTTGGTCGAGATAGGACTCAGGGCCAGATGTTCAGTTTTACCCCGTTGAGCAGAGGCCCCTCTGTTTTAGTTGTGGACATCCAGGGCATTTCGCTGGGAATTGTAGACTCTAAGGAGGGACGTCAAGATGCGGGCAGGGTCCAGGCACGAGTTTTTGCACTGACTCCACAGGATGCCCAGACATCCAATGCAGTCGTAACAGGTATTCTTTCAGTATGTTCCTTAAACGCGCATATTCTAATTGATTCTGTTTCTACGCATTCATACGTATCTTTGCGCTTTGCACTTCCTCTGGGAAGAAAGTTTTCGTTGTTAGAATTACCCCTAGTTGTGATTACTCCTGTAGGAGATTCTTTTATAGCTCGACATGTATTCAGGTCACATTCAGTACGTATTGGTGATATGGATTAATTAGTTGATTTGATTCTCCTAAATATGTTAGATTTTAATATACTTCTTGATATGGATTGGTTGGCCGCTTGTCATGCATAGTAAATTGTCGGAGAAAAGCGGTCAGATTCCGTTTTCCTGGTGAACCGATTTTTGTTGGGCAGGGAGACTGTAATATAACTCCGGCCAACATGATTTCTGCTTTTTGGGCGGTACTACTGTTGAGGAAGGGTTGTCATAGGTTTTTTTTTGTGGAGATGTAGCAGTCGTTGAAGTCCCGTTGGACCAGGTTTCGATAGCACGAGAATTTCCGGATGTGTTTCCTGCTGAATTACCAGGATTTCCGTCAGAGCACGATATTGAGTTTTGTATCGACTTGATTCCGGGTGTGGGGCCTATTTCTATACCATCTTATCGGATAACCCGACGGAGTTGAGGGAAACTCAAAAGTCAGTTGCAAGAGTTAGTAGATAGAGGGCTTGTTCGTCCAAGTGTATCGCCGTGGGGAGCTCCTGTCTTGTTGTTAAGAAGAAGGACGGTAGCACGAGACTGTGCGTAGATTACAGGCAGCTGAATCGAGTTACTGTGTGAATTAGGTATTCGCTACCTAGTATAGATGACTTGTTCGATCAGCTGCAAGGAGATAACTACTTTTCGAAGATTGATTTGAGGTCATGGTATCACCAGTTGAGAGTTCGGAAGGATGATATTCCAAAGGATGCTTTTCGCACACGCTATGGGCATTATGAGTTTCTGGTGATGTCGTTCGGACTCACCAACGCCCCAGCAGCTTTCATGGATATGATGAACCGTATCTTCAGGCCATTCCTTGATTAGTTCATTATAGTATTCATAGATGATATTCTTGTTTATTCACGGAGCCGAGAGGAGCACGAGCAGCATTTGCGCATCACGTTGCAGATCTTGAAGGAGCATCAACTGTTCGCTAAATTCTCCAAGTGTGCTTTCTGGCTGGACAGTATAGATTTCTTGGGTCATGTAGTTACAAGAGATGGGATACGTGTGGACCCAAAGAAGATCGAAGCGGTACAGCACTGGCCCAGACCTATGTCAGTTACGGAGGTTCGAAGTTTCTTAGGTCTGGCGGGTTATTACCGACGCTTTGTGCAGGATTTTTCTCGGATCGCTGCACTGTTGACCGGGTTGACTAGGAAGGAAGTTCCATTTCTTTGAACATATGCATGTGAACAGAGTTTCCAGCAGTTGAAGACTCGCTTGACAACTGCACCAGTCTTATCTTTACCTTCCGGTCAGGTGGTTTTGTTGTGTATTATGATGCATCTCGAGTGGGTTTTGGCTGTGTATTGATGCAGCACGGCAGGGTTGTAGCTTATACTTCTCGACAGTTGAAGAGGCACGAACAGAACTACCCCACTCATGATTTGGAGATGGCTGCTGTAGTTTTCGCACTGATGATTTGGAGACATTACTTGTATGGAGAGTTGTGCCAAATTTTCACAGATCATAAGAGTTTAAAGTATATTTTTCAGCAGAGGGATCTAAACCTAAGGCAGCGTAGATGGATGTAACCTGTGAAAGATTACGATTGTGAGATCTTGTATCATCCAGGCAAGGCGAATGTTGTAGCAGATGCTTTGAGTCGGAGGCCTGGAGGTAGCTTATCTCATGTGCACACCTTACAGAGACAGTCTTTCACAGACTAGTAGATTTTGTGTAATAGTCGTGTACAGTTTGAGTTCACCTCGACAGGAGGACAGTTAGCACATGTTCGCACCCGACCTCAGTTATTGGATCGTATTTGAGAGACACAGCCCGCAGATGCTCGTATGACGGAGATCATGGGTCAGGTTAGGCAGGGCAGAGAGTCGGAGTTCGTGATAGATGACTGTGGAGTAATACGTTTTGGGACTCGTCTTTGTGTGCCAGATTCTGATGGATTGAGACGTGAGATCTTAGAGGAGGCTCATCGATCAGCGTATAGTATTCATCCTGGTTCCACATAGATGTATCATGACTTGAGGGATGTTTATTGGTGGGAAGGAATGAAGAGGGACGTTGCGGAGTTTCTTTCGAGATGCTTGACTTGTCAGCAAGTCAAGGCCGAGCACCAGAGGCCGGCAGGAGAGTTGCAGCCCTTGCCCATTTCGGAGTGGAAATAGGAACGGATTTCCATGGATTTCGTTGTGGGTCTACCCAGGACTAGCAGAGGGTATGATTCCATTTGGGTGATTGTAGATAGATTGACAAAGGCAGCTCATTTTCTTCCGGTGAAGGCGACGTATGGGTTTGCTCAATATACTCAGATTTATATCGATGAGATTGTACGATTGCATGGAGTTTCGACGTGCATAGTTTCAGATAGGGGTACCCAGTTTACTAGTAGGCTATGGCAGAAACTTCAAGAAGCTCTTGGTACACGACTGAGTTTTAGTACAGCTTTTCACCCACAGACAGATGGTCAGTTAGAGCGGACCATTCAGACTTTTGAGGATATGCTTCGTGCTTGCAGCCTTGATTTCGGTGGTAGTTGGGATCGTAACCTACCTTTGATAGAATTTTCGTACAACAACAGTTTTCAGGAGACTATCCAGATGGCACCCTTTGAAGCTCTAAATGGGAGGAAATGTCGATCGCCCGTTTGCTGGACGGAACTGAGCGAGAGTAGCATTTTGGGACCGCATATAGTACAGGAGACTACGGAAAAGATTCAGCTGATACGAGACAGAATGAGAGCGGCCCAGTGCAGACAGAAATCATATGTAGATCGACGACGTCGTAGACTCGAGTTTGATGTGGGAGATCATGTGTTCCTTCGTGTGTCTCCGATGAAAGGTGTGATGCGTTTCGGGGAAAAAAGGGGAAGCTCATTCCCAGATATGTCAGACTCTACGAGATTCTGGAGAGAGTAGGTGCTGTAGCTTATCGTTTAGCACTTCCACCGAGTTTCCCGATGTGCATCCGGTGTTTCACGCATCGATACTTCGCAAGTATCTTCACGATCCTTCTCACGCGATCCAGCATCAGACCTTACAGCTTGAGCCGGATTTATCCTACACAGTGCAGACTGTAGCTATTCTAGACCGGCAGGCAAAAAAACTGAGATCAAGGGTACTTCCATCTGTAAAGGTTCTTTGGTAAGGAACGAATCGCGAAGAGATTACTTGGGAGACCGAGGATGCGATACGAAAGAAATTTCCACATCTTTTCGAAGGTACGTCTAGTTAAGTTTAAATTCGGGGACTGGATTTTCTTAAGGGGGGAATATTGTAACATTCTGAAAATTTAGAAACAAATAAAAATTTATTTAATAAATAATAAATTGTTAATTTAAAAAGTTATTAAAACCAAATAAGACATTTTCATAAAGAGTATGTAAAACAAATTTAATTAAAATTTTAGTATGTAACAATAATAAATTTTAAGGGTTTTAATGTGAAATTTAGCTTCATTTTAATTAAAATAGTGTTATGCAATAACATAAGTTGTGAGGGGTTGTTATGTAAAGCTTAGGAAATTATGCAAATTGGAAATTGTTAAGGGTATAAGTAGAAAAGAGGTTAGATAAGGTTTAGTTCAGAATTTTATCAAGATAAATCAATTTAGAAATGATAAAACATTGACACCTCCTCCTACACCTCACCCTTCCCTTTTCACATATATATCTTATGTTCAGATTAGTAGCTAATTTAAAATATGAAGAAAAAAATCTAAAAGAAAGAAAAAGAAAACCAAAACAAATCAAAGAAGAGCAAGAGAAAGGAGAAGAAGAACTAAGCTAAGGGTTCACCATCAAGCTAGGACTAGGAGCTTGTGTATCTTGGAGGGAGTTCTTCCAGCAATATCCTTGTAGGTAAAATCCTTACTCACTGTAGGAATTAATTCTGTAACTAGTCTAAAATTTGAAAAATCAAAACTTACTGGCCTTCTTGTCGAGTCTTGAATTAATTCTCAACTACGCTAAATGAGGATTGAATCGAAGCTTCTTGTCTATAATATTGTATTTTAGGCAAAATTGAGCTCTATTTGAATCTGTTTTAGTTTAGATAAAAATTAATTTAACTAAACATGGTCTTAATATTGTATGTTGGACCTAGAACAAACCCTAGGAATACGAACCAAGGGGTTCGGAAATTAGCTGGCGACCTATAGGAGAAATCCGGCGTCGCCGGATTTTTAAAGGGAAATGGTGTTTTGGCTTTTTGGGTAGGTCTCTGTGTAGGTGTTTGGTTATTTTGGTATTGTTTAATCAAGTTAGTTTAACTGTATATAAGATCTGGGAACTAATATCAGAAAAAGAGATCAAAATTCTAAAATACGACACGGGTAAAACGTAACGCGTTCTGTTTCTCGTGATACAGCGTTGGGTTAAAATTCAGTGAGGTTAAGTGTTAAATCGTTTGCAATAGTCGTACGAAGTGTAATTAGCATGTACAACTTGTGTTTTCTTGATTTTGCCGTATCGGAATGTAGCCGTTTTCTTATACAAGTTAATTAAATGTTAGATTTGAGTGCGGGAACTTCCGAGGCCGCAAAGAGAGGAAAATGGATTGGCGATTCCTGAGTAGTTACGACGTATTTCCGGTGAGTAGACTAAACATCTACCGGGGGATTGTGTAAAGATGGCGTGATACGCCCGTATTTTGTTAAGTTGAAAGATTGACTTTATATGCGAAGTTAATAACATGCATTCATATATACCTACACATCACCATGTTAATAGTTGTTTGAACACTGCACAATTATCGACAAGTTATGCCGCACGTGCACATCTTTACATGTTACACTACACCTCGTCGATATTAACATGTCACTTTTACACTAAATAATTATCCTGTTAAATATGATTCTATCATACCTTAAACATCATTAACAGTAGTACTTCGCATAAATGACATCATGTTTCGTATTTAATTGTTCGAAGTTGATATAAGAGAAAATTTTATTATTGAGGATTTATGGTTTTGAGCTTTCCTATACCATTGCATAAATCCAGTGATTGTTCATTATTGAAGTGACATGTCCACCATGAGATATTTTTATGATTTGGTTTTTATTCCGAACCGAATTGGGGGTCATACGGTTGCGGATTTATAAGTTATCCAGACTGAGTTGGGGGGCATACAGTTGGTTACATGGTGGACCCGGTCGAGACCGAGGGGCAGGATAGCCGCATGATAGGCAGGGAGCCTAACGAGGATACTCGATACCGGAGATAGTTGTGAAACACGGCGGATATTTAGATGATATCGACTAGTGTTATTGATTACATGATCGTTCGAGGAATGATGCCTGAGAGAATGGAAGATTTGTGTCGATGATGGACACAAAAAGATAAATTTTATTTGAAAGTAAATGATGAGATTTCAGTTTTGGTTATGTGATTAGTAGTACGGATTCATGTTTTCCACATGTTATCATGCATCATAATTATCCTTATTACAGTTACTTAGAATTCGGCATATTTACATTATCAGCCGTTATATGTTAGTTTTATTCACTGAGTTGGCAACTCACCCCCGTTGTGCCACAGTTCCTTGCAGGAGTAGAGTGGACGGTTAGCAGCAGTGCAGATTCACTTTTTCAGCTTGTATCGCATCTTTTGATAGGTGGGTTACATATGTAGTAACCTTCTCTTTTGGTATAGTATTTTGGATCTAGAAAATCTCCATCAGAGCTTGTATTATGACTTAGAATGAGAGATGGTTATATGTATATTATTTGACAGGTGAGATCGTTGTTATGTTAGAAGATATTTCTTTTATTTATGTCTGGGATTCTTATTGATCTCCTGTATACTGGATATTTATTTCTGCTGTTGATATTGTTGATCCCAACTAGGGATGCAACCAAACTCAACACTTTATAATTGTTTTTATTATGAATTCACTAGGGAGTTACTGTTAAGATCTTAATTACATAAAACTGTGACTTTTACTAAAAAAAGTTAAATTTTTATAAAAATTATGCAAAAAGGATTTGATCTTGGTTTTTCGGCTTAGTCGGGTTGTGTAAATATCTTTAGATATTGTACAATCTAAGTGCCGGTCACATCCAAACTTTGGGTCGTGACACCAGTCAAGTTAGTTTCGCAAGAAAACATTTGATTCTAATTTTAAGGTTAAGTATTAAAGTTAGAAGTTCTATCATCCTTGTTAGAAAACGTCTAACCCTATTTTTCACTCTTTACAGTTTGTTCAACATAAGCTAATACGCGTCTTTACGTGATTTGTGCGGATAGTGTCCATAAGTTTCTAAGAACTAGAATAGGGTTATCATGTCAAATATAAGGATCGTGATAGACTTCTAAGGGATCATACGAGTTTGGAAAGACTTAAGATTTTCTCAAGTTTCGTTCTCCGGTTAGGTTTCAAGTTAGAATATATATCATTTTTAACAGAGAACTTAAGTCATATTTTTCACTCCACCCTTTCACCTGTTTTTGTTCATACACACCTTTCGTTATCGTGCAAAACGTCTTAATAAATACAAACTTTCATATCTCTATGAAAAAAAACTGTTTTAATAGAAAATTCGTCTCCGCCAAGATTATTCTCCCACAAAGAACCGTTAGGACTTTTAACTTGGAGAGAACACTTGCTTAGCTTGTTTTATCTGGCGATTGGAAATTTAGCGAGCTTTGGATCAATGACTCCCTAACCAGATGGTTTTAAGGTATTAGGTGTGGTGATACCCCAAGGACTTAATTACCCAAGTTACCAAGGCCACAAAACAAAAGACTCATTTTATTTTAAATAATATGCACTCAGTGAAAACGGAGATATAGCCAGCTTTTTTTTAAAAATCTGAAGACGTTACATATGGATAAGGTGTGTAATTACTCCAACAAGGTTTCAGATGGGTTATTTTTCAGACTTATATCTTCTGTTAAAACCTCAATAACATCCTTCATATTCACTTCACTTTCTGAACTATTCTTGATATTACTTAATTCAGAACAAACCTGTTTGATCCTAAAGATGTTTATCAATTTTAAAAGTTTATAGATATGTGTGACTTTCATCAAATTCTCAAAAACATATGACACGTGTAAAGTGTTATAAAAGACGTATATCAGCTATGGTTAAACACAAGGGAGGGTTATTTTTCGGGTCGTCAGTCTCACAAAAAGGATTTAGTTATCTCTATCTTATCAACTGAACCGTCAGACTTTGAATTTAAAGTTTCCCCGCTAGTTAACCTGACAAAGTTTTTATGTTTTTCGAAGATTTTTTTTCAATTTTATGGGTTTTTTTAATAAGTGTGCCAATGCAAAAATATACAAATTATTTTTATTTTTTAATTTTTTATTTTACAATAAGCAAAATGCAGTACAAAAGCAAATATGCAATGCGACTATATGAAAATAAAGGAAAAAATACAGGAATGAAAGTGCGAAAATGCAGGAAACACGCAAATGCAACTATATGCTATGAACCTATCAACACCCTCAAACTTGAAATAGACACTGTTCTCAATGCCTTATGGATTTCCCTTTCCCCTTCCTGCTGCCGCCTGCTTCTTCTTGCGCTGCTTGCTAAGATGATTCAGTCCTGTCCAACTGCTCCTGCATCTTTTGTTGTTTCTTAAGTATGTGGCGAATACTCCGAAACGTCAAGCGCTGCAAATCTTTCTCGTTTTCTGGTTCAGGTTCATTTAGAAGTGCTTCCGTCGAGCTTTCAGGGCCGGATGCTCGCTCGGGTCCTCTCTTGTCCAGTTCTTCTGTTCGTAATGGCTGCCGGTGTATCCTTATGAAATCCGCTCTCGGTCAACCAGCCAATTTGCATATGCCGCATAACCATCAAACTCTACCCTCTTCATATAATATTTTGAAAAAAGGGTCACTAGGACTGGCAGCAGGGGTTTCTTCTGGATGACCCCCTCTATAATTGTGCTGAACAACAGTGTCACCACATAGAAATGTTGATCCTTTTCCATCAAGCAGTGAACGATGTGTCCCACTCCAGCCGAAAAAGAATAGACACGGCTTTTACCCCTGATATTGCGATTTGCCCACCGGCAGACCGCAAGTACGTTCTTGTACATTTGCGCGGGGTTCAACTCCTTATCCTTCAATTCCACAAAGTCCCCCAATAAGGATCGATAAACCGCCAATTCACGCGGTTGCTGATTTCCCGGCCGCATTGGGATGTTGGTGACCCTTGTGATTGTTTCGGGTTGAAAAATTCTACGTCTCCCTCGAAAGAAAAACTCCACATACCCCGATCCGGGTTCACCATTTCTTAACGGCTCATAAAAATCTTCCACTAATTCTCTTATAGTGAAAAGATCTTCGCTGTTGTAAATCAGAAAATCCCACCCCCTTTGACAGATTTCTTCGTAGAAATACTGTCCGTAAGTTTCGTCGGAAAATTTTTTGAAGAAATTCTTCTCACATTCAAACGCCACCATTTCAGATCTAAAAAATGAATTTTGCACAGAAATTAACCAAGAAGAGAAGAATGTCTTACATAGAGAAGAAAAAAGGTGTTGTTGGAGGAGATCAGGCCGCAATTTGCGGCCAGAATGGAGATTCCGGCGGCCTGATCGGGGGCTCTGGGGCTGATTTTTGGTTCTAGGGTTTGTTTCGAGGAGAGAGATGTAGGGTTTTGGGAAAAACTGAAGATGAGGCCTGGGTTGGGCTGAGGGTGTATTTAAAGGCAATTTTGCAAAAACAACCCCCTTCAAAAAGAAATAGTAAAAAGCTCAAATAATTACAAAAAAACTCAAAAAAGTATATACAGGAAAGACAACATGGGGATGTGATTTAATCAAGATAACACGGCTCATGTAAAAACATGAGCTCCCCCGTTTCCGCAGGCAGTTCTAAGAATGGCTTCAGACGTTGGCCATTAATCTTGAATGTGTTGCCAGAATGCTGATCTTCAATATTGACTGCACCGTGCGGAAAGACAGTGCGCACAATAAACGGACCTGTCCAATGTGATTTTAATTTCCCAGGGAACAGATGAAGCCTAGAGTCGTAAAGCAGAATCTTTTGTCCCACAGTGAACGTTTTTTGGAGAATCGCCTTGTCATGAAAGACCTTCATTTTTTCTTTGTACATTTTGGCGTTCTCATACGCGTCATTGCGTATCTCATCGAGCTCATTCAATTGAAGTTTTGTTGCCTCACCGGTTTTTTCTAGGTCGACATTGAGCTGTTTGATTACACAGAATGCGCGGTGTTCCAATTCAACAGGCAAATGACACGCTTTTCCAAAGATGAGTTGGTATGGGGACATACCAAGATTTGTTTTGAAGGCGGTGCGAAATGCCCAAAGCGCGTCATTTAACTCCAATGACCAATCCTTGCGGTGGTGGCTGACAGTCTTTTCCAAAATTTGTTTAATCTGTCTATTGGAGACTTTGACCTGACCACAAGTCTGAGGATGGTAGGGTGTTGCCAGTTTGTGGCTGATGGAATACTTCTTCATTAGTGCTTCGAAAGATCGGTTGCAAAAATGCGTTCCATTATCACCGATGATGGTGCGAGGCGTACCGAACCGAGAAAAGATATTCTCTTTTAAAATTTTTATGACAACCTTGTTATCGTTAGTTCGACAAGCAACAACCTCCACCCATTTGGATACATAATCCACAGCCAGCAAAATGTACAAATTCCCAAAAGAGTTTGGGAATGGCCCCATGAAATCGATACCCCAGACGTCGAAAATTTCCACAATCAGGATGGATTGTCGGGGCATCTGATTCCGTTTTCCAATCTTTCTCATGTGCTGGCAGCGGCTACAGGTTTTGCAATATTCAAAAGCATCCTTAAAAAGCGTCGGCCAGTAGAAGCCGCTTTGCAAAATCTTTTCAGCCGTCTTTCTGGGTCCAAAATGGCCCCCACAAGCTTGATCATGACAGAAAAACAGAACACTTCTCGTTT
The DNA here is from genome assembly GCA_030015575.1 of Agapanthus africanus. Classification (NCBI taxonomy): domain Eukaryota; kingdom Viridiplantae; phylum Streptophyta; class Magnoliopsida; order Asparagales; family Amaryllidaceae; genus Agapanthus; species Agapanthus africanus. The sequence continues at coordinate 722,699,742 of CM057337.1, forward strand.
CAGAGTTAGAGATGCACCTTCTAATAATCTGATCAGGACAATACTTGAACAAGTATGGTTCATCCCAATAAAAGAATTTGACTTGGGAGAGAAATTTTGACTTGTCCTGATTAGACCAAAAGGAAGGTGTTTCTCCGGTGACAAGAAAGTTTACAATATCAGCGAACCAGGGTTTGACTGATACAGAGAGAAGTTGTTCGTATGGGAACTGCTCATTGATTGGAGTTTCCTTGATTGGTGCATTTGGTAAGCGAGACAAATGATCGGCCACAACGTTGTCGGGTCCCTTCTTGTCCTTGATGGTTAAGTCAAATTCTTGAAGAATAAGAATCCAACGTATCAATCTGGCTTTGGCATCCTTTTTTGCAAAGAAGTGCTTAAGTGCAGAATGATCAGTATAAATTGTGACATGGGTCTGGATCAAGTAAGGACGGAATTTTTTGAGAGCGTACACAACAGCTAAGAATTCTTTTTCCGTGGTTGTGTAATTCAGCTGTGCATCATTTAGCGTCCTGCTCGCATAGTGGATAACATGCGACTTCTTTTCAAATCGCTGTCCTAAGACAACGCCTATCGTAAAGTCAGAAGCATCGCCATTAGCTCAAAAGGTTCATTCCAATCTGGTGCACTTAAAATCGGAGCGGAAGTGAGTTCCGATTTCAGAAGATTGAACGCGTGAAGGCACTCAGAATTGAAATCAAAGGCAGCATCTTTAGCCAACAAGGAAGTTAAGGGTCTAGCCAGTTTGCTAAAATCCTTGATGAAGGACCTGTAAAATCCTGCGTGGCCTAAGAATGCCTTTATGTCACGGACAGCCCGTGGAGGTCAGAGGCTTGAAATGACGTCGATTTTTGTCTTATCGACTTCAATGCCATTTTTAGAAATGATATGGCCTAACACAATACAGTGTTTGACCATGAAACGACACTTCTCCCAATTGAGTGTGAGGTGTTTTTCCTTGCATCGTAACATGACCAGTTCAAGATGACTCAAACACTCAGAAAATGAATCTCCAAAGACGAAGAAATCATCCATAAAAACTTCCAAGAATCGCTCTACCATATCAGAAAAGATACTCATCATGCACCGCTGAAATGTTGCAGGTGCATTACACAGCCCAAAGGGCATGCGATGGTAGGCGAAGGTACCAAAAGGACAAGTGAATGTTGTTTTGTCCTGATCTTCTGGATCAATCGGGATTTGATTGTAGCCGGAATACCCATCTAAGAAATAATAGTAGGCATGTCCGGCTAGGCGTTCAAGCATTTGATCAATGAAGGGCAGCGGGAAATGATCCTTGCGAGTGGCTGCGTTGAGCTTTCTGTAATGAATACAGACTCTCCATCCCGTTTGTGTGCGGGTTGGGATTAGCTCATTTGCTTCATTCGTGATTACAGTGAGTCCGGATTTCTTTGGTACCACGTGAATAGGGCTTACCCATTTGCTATCAGATATGGGATAGATGATCCCATTGTCCAGACACTTCAGCATTTCATTCCTTACTGCTTCTTTCATCACCGGGTTAAGCCGGCGTTGAGGATCTTTGAAGGGTTTGGAATCATCAGTCATATGGATTCTGTGCTGGCAGATAGCAGGGCTGATCCCTTTGATATCAGCCATTGACCACCCAATCGCTTCCATGTTCTTTCTCAGAACGTCCATGAGGGCCAATTATTGCTTAGGCGGAATGTCGGTTGCAATTATGACCGGAAGCGTTTCATTATTTCCCAAGTATGCATACTTGAGGCGGTCAGGAAGAACTTTGAGGTCGAGTTTTAGTGGCTCCTCCACAGATGGTCGCACTTCAGGGGATGGTTCGTTACGAAGTGGTTCAAATTGGGGCCCCCAGTGTGCGTAGGAAGCCTGTTCAGGGCTTAGCTTCTCAAGGAAAAGAAGGTCCTCAGAAAATAGTTCTTCAAACGTTTCTTCAAGACACTCATTTTTGAAGTCAAATGTCCCCTCCTCAGACATATCGTATACAGCGTTGACTTCAAAAGTGTCATCGTGTTTCTCGCTCGCTTGGTTTCCTAGCGTGAAGATGTTGAGGTCAATTGTCATGTTTCCAAATGAGAGTTTCATGGATCCATTACGACAATTGATCAACGCGTTGGATGTGGCTAGGAAAGGCTGCCCCAGTATTACTGGAATTTGACCGCTGGGATTGGTGACGGGCTCAGTTTCCAACACAATGAAATCTACGGGGAATATGAATTCCCCGACCTTGATTAGAACATCATCGATTTCTCCCCTCGGTACCGTCGTTGATCGATCTTCCAGTTGCAGAGTCACTCTGGTCGGCTTGAGTTCTCCCAATCCCAGTTATTTGTAAACTGAGTAGGGGAGGAGGTTTACGCTTGCCCCTAAGTCTAACAAGGCACGATTGATTTGCTTTTCCCCGATAGTGCAAGAAATAGTCGGACAGCCAGGGTCCTTATATTTCACCGGAATAGATTTGGACAAGACATCGCTTAGTGTGGCAGCCAAGAGGTCTGTTTTGGGCACATTTGTGCGTCGTTTTTGCATGCACAGGTCCTTCAGAAATTTCGCATACACCGGAACTTGTTGGACCATGTCCAACAACGGAATGTTGACATCACAACGTTTAAAAACTTCTAATACCTTTTCCATATTTGCAGAAGGCTTCTTTGATTTCAACCTATCAGGATAGGGAGCCTTAGACTCAAACACGAGGTTTGGAGAAGTTCCAGATGGAACAGGTGCAGAAGGTGGGAATGTTCTTGCTGGATCATCAGGGTGTTCTTGCGGCGAATTCTCAAGCCGCTTCGAAGGATGTGTAGCAGACAACGAAGAAGAAGAAGAAGAAGAAGAAGAAGAAGAAGAAGGTAATGAAGATGACGACGGATCACAATGAGGAACAGAAGATGAGATACGTGCTGGTAAACTGACAACCGCACGTTTGGATGAGTCATTGGGGTTGACAACCTTGTTGTCAATCGTACGTCCTGATCTGAGGACGGTGATGGCGTTCGCATTCTCAATATTGTTCTGCTGAACAACATGAGCGTTGTTGTTTCTCTGCTCTCTTGGATTCATTACGGGTTGAGTGGTAAATGTTCCCTTCTCACGTTCATTAACTGCTGCAGCCAGTTGACTGATTTGGATTTCTAGTCTGGCTATCGCTTGAGTGTTAGCGCTATGCAACTGACCGGATGTTTGCATAAAAGTAGCCAAACTAGATGAAGTCTGCGCAGAAGTTTTAATCAAAGCTTCCAACCCTTTTTCAATGGATGACACCCTCTTGTCGTCTTGGACGAACCCAGGGGGTGTAAATGTTGGGTTGTGCTGATTTGGCTGTTGGGGCTGTTGGGTCTGGTTGGTTGAGTATCCTAATTTCTGGTTTTGAAAATTTAAATTTTGAAATTGTTGGAAAGGCGGATTTGAATTGTTGTTTTGAAAAGGTGCCTGATTCCAAGCAAAATTGGGATGATTCTTCTAACCAGGGTTGTACGTCTGTGAGAAGGGATCGTTCCTGGGACGCTGGTTTTAATACAGCGCATTAACATTTTCGGGTCCCTGGGACCCAACGAGAAATGAACATTCTTTCGTTATGTGGCTAGGATGCTGACAGTTAGCGCACAAAGTCGGAGAAATTTGATTGACCGGCAGCGGTGAATTTTTGCCCTTTAAAACTTCCATTCGCCGTACAAGAGCGGTGATTTTTTCTTCGGCAGCTATAGAGGTGTCAACTATGTGTGCACCGCTCCTAGTCACAGATGGTTTCTCACTCACACTCTCCCACTGAATAGTCTTGTCAGCCAGTTCTTCCAAAACGTTCCATGCGTCCTTAGCACCATAGCTCAGAAATTTGCACTGACACATGGACTCTAACATCATGCGTGAACTAGAGTCTAAACCTTTATAGACAATCTGACACAACCTCCACTGTTCTAACCCGTGATGGGGACATTTGATTAAGATGTCTTTGAATCTCTCTAAGCATTTTTAAAAAATTTCACCTTCTTTTTGTTTGAAATTGTGGAGTTCATTTCGAATTCGCACGGTTTTATGAATAGGGTAAATTTTTTTTAGAAAAACTTTCACAAAGTCGTCCCATATCGTGATTGATCTAGCTGGAAAACTGTTTAACCAACTTTTCGCATTGTCTTTAAGCGCAAAAGGAATGAATTTGAGCTTAGCAACATCCTCACCCACTCCGTGAATTTTCATCATAGCACACACTCCTTCAAATTCACTGATTAGAAGGTAAGCATCCTCGGACTCGAGTCCTTGGAATTTTGGGAGCAGTGGTATGAATTGCGGCTTGATTTCATGTTTGCCGCAATTGTGGGCAACACTATGTATGAAGGAAGGGATGAATGGTGTGGGTAGCATCTGTCCTGTAACGCTGCCTCCTGTTGCTCAATGATCGTTTGCTCCGTCATTGTCGGTGGTATAGGAGAAGAAGCTAAGGGTGAAAGAAGTGTAGGATTGGATGGCTCCGATGAAGCAGAAGGTAAGAAAGTCTCGGAAGGTTCCGAGAAATCAGAAGGTGTAGAAGATTCGGAAGATACAGTCACAAACCGGACTAATCGAGATTGTGAATCTCTAGTCCAGGCTGACATGCACTATCCGGAAATGGTAGGGGAAGACTGAGAAAATGGAAGAAAAAGTGTTGTTTAACCAAAATATTCACAACAAAAAAAAATCACACGAAAAGGTGTTACAAGAATACAAACAAGACACACCGCACACACCTAAATAGTCTAGGGCCACCTAGGTTAACTAGACCTGCTCAAAAAAACTTGCTTTGTGAAGTAAAAATGTATCGTGAAACGGGCCCAAGATAGAATGATCGAGAAGCCAGGTAAGTGCAGAGAGGATAGGAAGTTTTCCCTCGCTTTCACGAGGTTCCTTAATAAGAATAACCTTCTCTCTTTCGGCGGTTGCGCCTTTCACACTTTTCTAGACACTTCTTGAACAATGTACCGATGGGCGGTGTTCGAAATACACTTAACTTTCCCTAGTGAGCGCGAAGTCCTTAGAGGCTGAAAGTCTAATTTCTTTTAAAGTTAATGAGGGTGTGAAAATGCTCGTTCTTTGTGGTTTGTGGGCCACGGAGAAGGGTGGTGACATCCCTTACCGTATCATGTTTGGGTTCTTTGCCCTTAAGTCCGTATTAAATTTATGCAATGCGCAAACAATAAAAGTTGTTCAAATCATCAATCAATCATTTTTTATGTTATAAGCGACGTGCTGCAAAAAAAATATGGTTAGTTTTCTTTGGCACTTGTGCAGCGGAGTTTTGCAAAAGAAATCCTGCAGAAAATTGAAGTATTTGAGCGTCGGATTTGAGGAGAAGGTGTTAGGAAATGTGCGTACCTTAAATTCTTGAGTTTAGAAACTCCCATTGACTTGATCCATGATTGCTTGAGTGTTCGCTTGCACGGGTCGATCTACCCGGATCTTTGGCACTGTTAACTTCTTAACGCCTTGTTCCAGAATTCTGCTCTTAGCTCTGCACGATCATAGTTCGTATTTTCGTCGAAATCTGGAATTGTTGAAAATACGATATTTAGCGCACAATACGATATCTATGGCCAAAGTTCTGTAGATACATAATTATAAAATTTTGCATATAAAAATGGATCAATAACAGAAATATAGAGAAGTAACAGAAAAATTAGGGCAAAATACTACAGTGAGGCCGCAAATTGTGGCCTAAGTGGTAAAATTTGCGGCCATGATGTGGTATTTTTGCTCCAATTTCTTGGTGTCTTCTTATGGTTCTATTAGTATCCCCTTTCTATATGCAGAATATTTTTATAACAATCATATCAACAGAAGAACAGAAACACAGAGAGCAAAAGTCAGATTATTTGTGGTGTTTTTTTTTATAGATTTTTGTTTGTTTTATAAAAAGTATATACAGTGATAACTCAAAATAACTTCGTGGTGTTGCTATTCCCCGGCAACGGCGCCAAAAATTTGTTGAAATCTCACGAAGTCGTGCTTTTGAAAGGATATGGTCAATATCGGATATATTGATTTTCGTTAAGAAGCAATGCACGACGTGATTCTCGAGTTATAAAAATACCGCAAGTGCACGGTACGTTGATGCAAGCCGGCAAGTACGGGTCGATCCACTGGGAGTGGATATGACGATATTCTTTTGAGTTAGAAAATAAAGGTTTTGAGTTGATTTTGTCACGTTTTATACAAATGAAATAATGAAGCGATAAAGTGATATTTGGGGAGAAACTTAAGCTTAGGTTTGGTAAATTGAATTATGATGTTACCCCCAACTCTCAATCTTGATTCAAAGTCCATTTCTAATTTCTAATTGACTTAACGAAGCATGCCGCATCTATCCCGATAACACGTGTCGGATTAGGGTATGATATTACAATTAGGTTAAAAAGAAACTAAAAATATAAGGTTCTAAGATGAATTGAACATGAAATGAGCTAAGTGAGTTTAGCAAGCATAGAACATGTGCTTTTATTGCTATATGTTCTATCTAGCTAGTTTAACACACTTAGCTAAATTCATGTTCCCTTCAACTTCAATTCTTGATATAACAACATTACAAAGTAAAGAAGTAATAGGATATATGTTAAAGGTTGAATTGCAACCATTCAAAACAATATATCCTATAAAGCAAAACATAATAATATTGCAAATATTAAGAAAAGAAGTGCAATTAAATTAAGAATCAAGAATGAGGGGTCGGAAGGCAAGCCATTCAACAACCTACCTCCCCATCGCCTAAGCACAAGACTACTCACACATCGTATAATTAAAGCAAATCTGAAAAATTATAAAATGCAAAGAAATAGATAAGAGACACAAGAATCAAACTTGAACTTCAATGAAGATTTTATTGCAATGGTATCTAAATACAGGCAAATGAATTCAACTACTAAAATCTAATATTGCAAGCTCAAAGATAGAGCTTGCAAGAACAGAGGAAGGCAAAGAACTCAATCTAATCCAAAGAGCTACAAGAATTCTATCAAAATAATTACAAGTAGTGCAAAAGTTATCTCTCTCTCATAAACCGATATGCTATTTATAGAAGTTTCAACATCAGAAGTAACATACACCACTGGACTTATACAACCACTAGGGACCCACCATACTGAGATGGACCATTTTTTCAAAGATATGGCTGCAAATTGCGGTCATATTGGATAAATCTGCGGCTTCACTGTTGAATCTGGGGCCCACCTTTTGACAATAGTCACCTACTCACTTGACTATCTCTCAGTAATTGCAATTTTATTTATTTTGCACATGGGTGAATTCTGGGGTGATGAACAAAGAATAAACTTGTGTATTTTTGTCAAATCCGTGTTCACACTTGGTCATACTCGGTCTTTGTTTCAAACTCTTTTAAATCATGATCCGTACTTTTCCCTGTTTGCAGTACCAGCTAAAAACCGTCATTTCTGTGCATGTTGTGTATCATATCCAGTGTGTTTGTTTGCATACCTGTATAAATGAGCAAACATGAATTAAATAGCACTGTTTATTGACAAAATGATAGAAAATAGGTGGTATTAAAATGTAATAAATCGTGCCGAATACCTAACAAAAAAAAAATCTTCGTCACTTCATCCAAGAATGATTAGCGATCTTCTGTTACATCCCTGCCTTTAAACTTATATGGCTTCAGCTTTATAAACTCTGGAGGTGACATCCCGTCAGTCTCAGCAATGGATGGTATGTTTATCTGCACGATAGGAAACACAGCGATCTCTCGAGTAGGCTGCACGTCAACAATCCCCTCAATCTAGCTGGCCTCAAGCAATGGCCCGATTATCTGGTGCAAATCCCAAACGCTCGTACTAAATGAGAAATCCTCGCATAAATGAGAGATCAATCTGTTCCTGCTTCACTAGTATAACATCATGGTCAGTCCTTATCCTTGACGAGCTCGCTCTGGCCACATCTCTAGCCCCAGCTCTCTCAGCTCTCGTAGCCATAGTGACAGGAAACACAATCAAATATCGATGAGGATAGATCAGAAGAACGAATAGAAATACGAGACTCAAAATAATGCTCATACTAAGGTTACTTAAGCGGAGCAGCGTATCGTAAGTATGCCGCGGAACATACATACGATACATCACTCTACTTGACTTACCTACTCCATCAACCAAAGTCAACATACGTAACGAAAGTTTGGGTCTAATACCCCCTCAGTCAAGTCTAAGTCCTGTAAGGTCATGCCTAGTTTCCAAAATATATATGCCCTAGACACTGCATAGTCAAACCTAAAATCAAACCAAGATTAAACCTAACGCTCTGATACCAAATTTGTCACGACCCGAAATTGGCACGTGACCAGCACTTAAATCATGTGAAGTCTATAGGACCCCATCGTAACCCAAGTAAGCCGAAAGCCCAGAAATCTAAACTTTTTTAGGAAAATAATGAAGGTGAAGTTTTGAAATAAAGGTATAATATAATCAAGTTCTTTCTTAGAAAGTATAAGTAATGTTATATGAAATACAAATGAGTTGTATACTATAGTTGAAAACATTTTCGTCATTTGAAATTTGGGCAGCACCTCCTTTGTAAATTTTGATCCAAAACCAATATGTAACAATAATATAGGCATCCCCAAGCGGGAGCTAGCTCAGGAGAAGATCAGTCACAGAAAAGAATAGAGAAAACCAAAACACTATCATATCCAATATAGGAATATATATAAGTCTCGACTCGAAATACAAAGAATATACAAACCGGACTCTAGGTCTACTAAATATACATAGTCTGGTTGATGGAGCTTTTAACTAAATATAAATGAATAATGAATATACAATGGTGATTACGCTCTGTACTGTAACCCACCTGCCAATGCAAATCACCTAGAAAGGAGCAATGTGTCAGCAAGCCGCTATTTAATCCGAGCGGTCGGTCCTGCAAGAAAACTGTGGCACAACGGGGGTGAGTTGCCAACTCGTGAGTAGAAGCCATCATCAGGTAGAAATCGAATGTATGACAATCTTCTAGGTCGTACACTAATATAATAATATAATACCGTGTGGTAATAAGGGTGATTGTGTATACATAATAATAATAATATCGTGCCTGAGGTAATATATGATATTATGTCATTTGTGTCCTATATAAGTATATATATGTATCATCCAACGTGTGCCCATCAACGACACATCAAATCATCATAAAACCTGAGTGCCAAGTATGGACACTCGAAATCATCATAAAACCCGTGTCCAGCATCGACACATAAATCCTCATATCTCATCGCCGTCTCATCGGATCGGCCCTTATATCCACCTGTCTCATATCACTCTGGTCGGTATTCTCCGGATATCAGCCGAGTCCAGTACTGTCACCGGTAGGTAGTGTTCCCCTGCCAGGCTCAACGCCTCTCTATACGATCTTCTTGTCTCGGGATACCGTAATGGGTCCACCATGTACCTGTAGACGGTGCCTCCTCTCTTTTCGAATCGGGTATACACATAACTCAGAACCGAGAAAACTCATGGTGGAAGCCAAACATCATATCAAGAGAAAACACTTATTTTTAAATAAATCATAAGTTTTTAAAAATATATCTGCGGTTTCTTAAATCCAGATATCTCATAAAAACCGAATCTCATAAGCATGAAGTAATAATGAAACAATATGTACATGCACAGAACAAATCTGTAATGCATAACCAGTGTGTTTATATGAGCGTGACATTTAACTAGGTAAGGAAATGCGATAACTGAAATAGTAAGTGTAGTACGGGTTACTAAATAATAACTAAAATGCTACCGGTTATAAGGTGATACGGTGAAGTAGCGATTTCTAATGTGTACGTAGCATGACAATTACCGATGATGAGTGTGTGAGTCGGCGAGTATGTGTATGTGCAACATGCGCATCATCGGTAATGGTGCGTGTGTCCTAACAGATGAAGTCATACAAAGATAAGGACAAGGAACGTAGTATGTATGTCGCATATGAAAATAATACGAGTGTATGCAGAAATAAGAAATCGTAGCGCGAGCGTAAACAATATAAGGAAAGCACAAACGCGAACAGTATAAAATACGTAACTACATATGAGCCATACAGTTATAGTTTAAAATAGTACAGAACGTTGTTTTTTAAAAAGGGGGCTACGGTATTTTTGAGAAAAAAATACCATTTGAAAATCCATGGCGTCCCTTGAGATTGCCATTTAAAAGTGCATAACGATTCGTTAGTTTTGAAAATAGGCATGGCTCTAAATACATCCTAATATCTACTTAAGTGATTTAAAAACAATATTTTCCGAGTTGATACATACATAAGTCGGCGATCCATCTTCATCGTATCACGTACGGTATAATCTATCGTACGGTATCATCAAATCAATAGTACGGATCTATCGTCATATACATTATATCATCTCATCTCGTCATATATCGTCACATGTCATATCATCTCGTATCGCATCATGAATATGTATCATCTCATATCATCATTTAATATATCATATCGACCCGTGTCATCATAACATATCATATCCTCATCTCATGATATTGTATCGAAATATCCTCAAATATGTGTGTGTATGTAAAAGCATATATACATATGGCTCAAGGATAAGAAAATAAGAACTAAGGATATTCCTCCCTACGAGTATACTTACTATTGCTTATAGTATCCTAGAACCCTATTAGCTAGGCATATTCCGACTTGGACGCTCGCTCATCTAGATAACCGACCCAGTCGGCATCTATGTAGCCCCGCAGGTGAGTGTCTGATCCGCCATAGCACAAAGTATAGTGGGCTGTCCCACTTAGGTACCGCAAGTTCTGCTTTACCCCCTTCCAATTAGCAACACAAAGTTGGACTGATATCTGCTCATTAGTTCCACTACATAAGATATATCGGGTCTCGTACACACTATAACATACATGAGACTCCCGATAGTGCTTCTATATGGAATATTCTGCATATGTCTTTTCTCTGTTTTGTTCTTCAGACACCATTCTAGACTTAGCGCATGATTCTTTCCAACTAGAGTCCCAATGGGTTTGCAGCCGTTCATGCTAAACTGTTCCAAGATTTTCCTAATGTAAGTCTCCTGAGACAAACCTAGAGTCCTCTTGGAACGGTCTCTCAGAATACGAATCTCGAGCATGAACTAAGCCTCACCCATGTCCTTCATCTTAAATGTGGAGGACAGTTAACTTTGAGTGGCATTTATGATTTCTATGCTGTTCCCTGCCAGCAAGATATCGTCGACATACAACGATAAGATTTCGAAACTTTTACCAGCTTGTCGTAGGTAGACACAATTGTCTTCATTGATCATCTTAAAACCATAACCCAACACGATTTTATGAAATCGAAAATACCATACCCTCGAAGACTGTTTCAAGCCATAGACAGACCTCCTCAATTTGCACACCTTGCGCTCGAAGCCTTTGGCTTTGAAACTAGTAGGCTAATCCATATAGATCTCCTCTTCCAATTTTCCATAAAGAAAAACCGTCTTGAAGTCCATCTGGACTAATTTAAGATCCATCCGCGCTACCAAAGTGTAACATTTCAGAAAAATAAAATATTATTTTTGGGATTTTTTATAATTTAATAATATTATATTGAATATTTTAACAAGACGGTATAATTAAATACTGATAAATTGGGAAAATTTTTGGAAAATTATGGAAATTACTACAATGAAGGTGTTTTATGTGATTCATGAAAATTATAAGTTTTTATGATTTATTATACACTATTTAGTGCTAATCGCGATTAAATATCGCTAATCGGGCATTAAGCTTGTTTTGTGCAAAATATGCACCATATCATTTTTTACACTTGTGTTACATTTTCCTACATGGATTTCTCTTCATTTTCATTCATGGTTTTGGATTTTATGTGAGAAGAGAAAAGGAAAAGAAAAAGAAAAGAAAAGAAAAGAAAAGAAAAAGGAATAAACAAATAGGTATGGGTGGGGGAGAGAGATAGAGAGAGGTGACGGGTCAACCCATGACCATGGCTCCTTATCCCTTCATTGTTCTTCTTCATTTCTCTCCCCTCTCTTCTCTCATGGCAGCAACCCCTTCCCCCTCCACTTCAAACCCTCAAATCACCCTCAAAACAACACCAAAAGTCCCTCTCACTTTCACTAAAAATGTGCACAAGCTCACAAGCAACATTTTGGACCAAGAAAGTTTGCATTTTGGACACTTGGGGCAACTCAAGAAAATTCTTGAGTTACCAAATGAGGTATTCTCTTAAACATTAGCATAATATTCCCATTGCTTTTACATCCATGTTTGATTAGAACCGATTTAGTGTTGTTTAGTGGGTTTGGAATTTCCTAGAAAAGGATTAGGGTTTGAATTGATTCCAAAAGCGTAATTGAGATTAGTAGTGGCCCTAAACCCCTGTCGTGATATTATAGTGGACTGAAACCCGAGAATAGAACCCCAAACCCAAACTTAGAAACCCCGACATCGGCAGATTTTATGGAAATTGTGATGTATTTTGGTATCTGTTATCACCCGGGACACCTGAAAAATATTTAGCAAACACAGAGGAGTGTGCAGGAAACCTGGAACCTACACCCAAGACCCCAGCCCCTATACCTTGAGCTAGGCCGCAGATTTAATCAATCTGGCCACAATTTGCGGCCAGGGTAGGGTCAAAATGGTCCATGTTGATTCCAGGGCTTTATCTTTAGTAAAATAGACCCTCCATATATGCAGAATTGGCTGATTTCAGTTAGGGTAAAATCTGGGACCATTTTCTTGAGTTGCTGCCTTGTATTTCATGATGTTTTTGAAATTTAGTTTGATATTTGTGTTTTACCTCGGTCGATTCACGTTTATACGTCGATCGTCGAGAGTTGTTTGGTTATTCTTGCATGCGTAAACTATAGGTTTTAACCTATGGGTGATTCGTGCGACATTTTGGTTTTCGTGCGTGATTTTGTTTACAATGCTATATGTGTTAAGTAGGTACCCTACGGGGACTTCGAGACGACGAGGACGAGCATGGCGTCATCGACTCCAGAAAGCGAGGATCAAAGTGAGTAGATTATATCTACGGGGGAAGTCGGGTGGATGGCGTATAGCACCCCCGCAGTTCGTAGTATAGTGTATGGTATATATATATTATATGGATATATTTATATGTTATTGTGAGGTTATGATTATCTAGATAGACTTTCGGAGTCATGGATAATTTTAGTATCATTAGATGATGGTGTCGCTAGTTAGTTTAGTCGCGAGCCCTAAAATAAGGTTTACACCAACACGCACACACATGCATTATTGTTATTACTTATGCGTATATGAGGATACATACACATACGCACACACATCGGTATGGGACTAGGCTATATATATATATACATACGTATACCTACATATAGATGATGAGGATTGTACATGGTATTTGGAGATGAGTCGATGAGATTGGGCATGATGCCATGAGATCGGTGATATGTTTTGTTTCGTATTAAGAGATACGACATGAGATTATAGCGGGCCTTTAGGCGTGTGTTTTCACACACGCATATGTATATATAGATGGTATCAGTTTGTACTAGACTTAGATCAGTACCTCTTATTCATTAGATATGATGACAATGGATACCAGATGCATGATGAGATGAATGTGATATTTGACCCGTACCCAGATTAGGATGCCGTACGATGGATTTACCGTACGAGCCTTATATTGATGATAGATCTGCACTCTTGACTCGAGGGTGTCATGTTATTTATTGTATTGTATGTGATACTATTGAGGAGGGATCACCGACTATTATATATATATATATATATATATATATCGACTCAGATTTAGGTGGTTTCCTTACCTTTCGATTAGTCCCGTAGTTTACTTATAAATGTTAGACAAGACTCGAGTCATACCTATTTCAAAACTAACGAATCGTGAGTATTTTAAAGACATGCCAAGGGATTCTACGGATATTTTCAAAAGACGCATCTTTTCCTAAAAACACCGTAGCCCTTATTTTTCTAAACACACGATTCGTGTTATTTCAAATGGCAAAAACTGTATGACATATATATATTGATGTAGATTCTTCACTGTTGTGTTTATTATTCATTTTCCGCATATTCTTGCTGTTCGCATCGCATTGCATGTTTAAATGTGTTTATTGTTATATTAAACCTATACTGTCAGGACACCAGCACCATTATCGATGATGCGTATGTCTCACGTACACCTGCTTGCCGGCTCACACACTTTATCATCGATAACTGCCATGTCACTACACAGTATGACTGTTTCATCAGGATATGACCCCTTGCATGACATACTTGCGCACATGCATATTGTACACTCATACTTGCGTATATACCTACTTGTATATCCATATTGGCACACAGACATTTTGCACACTCATACTTGCATACATACCTATTTGCACATACATAGATGATTCTGGCTTGATTTTGGAGATTTGGGAACGGAAAGATATATTTTAAAACTGGATTCATTTGAAAGAGCGGTTTTCCCTTGATATGTGCATATTACTATTCCATATTGCATGATATAATGATATGCTTACATTTCTTTTATATGTCGCATACATCATGCTTTACGATTATACGCATTGAGATATGCTGTTTTCATGAGATTTCTGGATTTGAGAACCGTAGGTATTTCAAAAGAAAGTATTACTGTTTTAAAAACCCGGTTTCTCTTGATATGATATTTCAGTGCGTCCACCATGCGTTTTCTCAGTTCTGAGACGCGTGACATGTGAAACCCGAATCGAGGAGGCGGATGATCCGTTTGCGGGTTCATGGTGGACCCGGTATGGTATCCCGGGGCGAGAACGGATCTGTCGTGCAGTAGGTGATGAGCCTGACAGAGGGACCACTACCTACCGGTGATAGTATTTGGGCTCGGCGGATATCCGGAGGATACCGACCGGAGTCGAGAGATGATACGGGCCGATCCGGACTGACGGATCCCGATATATGAGGATTTACGTGCCGATGCTGGGCACGGGTTTCATGATGTTTTCGAGTGTCGATGTTAAACACTCAGGTTCCATGATTTTGATGTGTCGCGAGGGACACACGTTGATTTATATCCTCATACTTTCATGCATATGCTTTATGATATTTACATGCATGATGTTTTGTGTTATTGGTTGACCCGTGGATGAGATCCACCCGCATACAGGCATTGATTACATTGTCGGATGATATCCACATATTTATAGACTTGATGCTATAGTTGGCACTGATTTCATTGACGATACCTCATATTTATGATATGTTGCTACCTGAGGCACTGACACGAGCACTCGGTATTACACTTATGTATAGATGTTTACCCTTACCACCTTATCATGCTTCAGACTTTATCATTTTGAGGATATATACTACTGATCATATTTGATCTAGGATTGAGTCATACATACGATTTCTGCTCTGTGATGTTTTCTACTCACGAGTTGGCAACTCGCCCCTGTTGTGCCACAGTTTCTTGCAGGTTGTGCCGTACAGGTTTTTCCTTGGCGGGTTTGTTGGCACATTACTTCATTCCGGGTGATTGCTTTGGTTGGTGGGTTCACTCGCATCGTGACCACCATTGTACTTATTTATTTTCAGTTGTATCTAGTGAAATTCCATCAACCAGACTTGTACATTTATTTCAGACTTAGAAAACCAATTGTATATTCTTTCAACATTAGAGTCGCGTGTTGTATTATTATGGTTTTCTCGATATTTTGAGTTTCCTTTTGAGTTTTGATCCTCGCCCTTCGGCATTGTATATTATATTGCTTGCGTGGTTGTGACCGTCAATTGACGAAGAGCTAGCTCCCGCTTGGGGATGCCTTTATTCATATTATGCATGTTGTACCCGTTTGGGGCCAGTATTTACAAAGGAAACTCTGCTGAAATTGTCAGTGGTCTTCTTTTGTTTTTAAAACATACAGGATTTTAAAATCTAGCAACCACAGGATTTTAAAACTCTAGCAATAATCCTACAGGATTTTAAAAATGCATACTTTGGCTTTTGTTTTTAAAACCACTTGTTTTAAAACTAGTTTTCTTCACTTCTTCCTTAAAATGGTTTAGATTTCTGGGATTTTTGGCTTACTTGAATTAGATGGGGTCCTATAGACTTCATATGATTCAAGTGCCAGTCACGTGCCATTTCGGGTCGTGACATAAAGCCAGAACTAGGCGATTGGAGACTATTTTCACCACCAGTGAAAATGTCTCATCATAGCCCACACCACTCTTTTGGGTGAACCCTTTCGCCATCAAGCGTGCCTTGCAATGCTCAATTGTCCTATCTGCCTTTCGCTTGACCTTGAAAATCCACTTATTCTTAATGGTCTTGCGTTTGGAAGGAAGATCCACCAAGTCTCCGACTTGATTCTTCCTCATAGACTCAAGCTCTTCTTCCATCACAGTCTTCCCCTCTCTTGTTGCAGATCCTGAAATAGCGTCTTCATAGGACTTGAGTTTCGCAACATCATGCGGTGCAACTATGAACGCTTCCTCTCGATCTCAAAATGTCAACGAGGTACTTGTCCACGAGATGATCTATAAGACTCTTGAGATTCCGCAAATGGCTCCAAGTCATATGCCGGCATCTCACTCCCACCGTCCTCAGCCGGTAGAGGAACAAATTCCTCTTCCAACTCTGGATGGTCAGTGGTCTTCTTGACCACGTACAACCTCAAATCCCTAGCTACTTCACCTCTTCGTAGAAATTCCTTTTCGAGGAATTCGATATCTCGTGACTCAATCTTAGTCATAGTGTTAGATATAGTGCCATCAAGGCAATTATTGTAATTGCAGGTAGGTGATTATGATAATTGAACGAGGACCTATACAGGTAGAACAGTCTTACTCGAGATGATAGTATGTTATCTGGTTTGTCTTTATCATTATGTATATACATTTTGATAAAGCCTGTAGGATTATTGCTAGACTACCAGCATTATGATGGCGATCATATACGTGGGAGCTGGGTGGTCCATAAGCTCATCCTTCAATGTCCCTAGTCGAGGGAGTATCGAGACTGGGCATCGATACTCCGAAGTAGACTAGTGTATACTTTTCGAGACCCCGACGAGGGGCGGTGGCCGGTCTCACAAGCCATTGGTGTTGAGTCACCTAAGATAGTATACAGGTGCTCACTGGAGGTGAGTACATCGGACGAACTCGCCGAGAACTTCTAGATGAT
Organism: Agapanthus africanus; assembly: GCA_030015575.1. Taxonomy (NCBI): domain Eukaryota; kingdom Viridiplantae; phylum Streptophyta; class Magnoliopsida; order Asparagales; family Amaryllidaceae; genus Agapanthus; species Agapanthus africanus. The sequence continues at coordinate 722,716,911 of CM057337.1, forward strand.
ATTATACCTATCGTCAGATGGAAGTTCTCTTGTGGCATGAGTACATGTTAGTCTTTTGACCTGAGATTTTTATTTGTCTCGTATGAGTTCCCACTGTACTTAGATTACTACCCTACCACGGCTCAAAGGAGTTGTGTAAACAGGTTTTAGTTTGGTACAATCCCGAACCACATGGAGACAGTGAACAATCATCAGGGATTTGTCTCTCCCGGTATCGGGAGTCGATATCGCGCTGTGTTGGGTCAGCCATCACCAGAAAACCTTGGCTAGGGTGGATGAGATTTACTGACGTGATATCGATAGTTTCTCAATGGGTGATGAGCTTTAGAATGACACGACTTATCGGGTTAGTAGAGGTCTGACGTTATCCACCCCCTAAACCCGGTATGCGATACTCTTAGACAAAGAGCTGGACTGTACGAAGATTGTCATAGACAGGCTCAGTAGGGGTATGGATGAGTTTTCTCGTCGTCCTTCTTTTCGCTCAATACCTGGGTAGCCGTTATGTACAGCTAGTGTCGTTGACGTGCTTGTGGTTAATCCCACTGTCAGTGTATTGACTAGTCTTTAGAGTCCCACACAGAGGGTTTTTCCGGTTCAGGAAAAATGGTATAGTGGCCTTAAATTGATACGTGCAGGGTTCCGATTAGGTATGTGTGCTAGCCACACGGACTTTAATCGGGCGGATGATAATACTAGCCGGCTTTGGATTAAGCTGGATTATTAAATCAAGTTTTGATTTAATAATGTTCATATATATATATATATTTCGATATGTATATTTTAGTATTATGTTCATTGTATTTTACTATCTCTTGGGTATTCATATTTTGATAAGAATACGGGCATGTATTTGCGGGGACGTATTCTTGTATTTATATAAGAATACTTCTAGAAGAAGGACAACTCATTTCAAGGTTTTTCTTTTTAAGAAATTAAGAAATTAGATGGAAAAGAGAAATGGTGGAGGGTATGGGCAAATGAATTTATAATTCATTTGCAAATACTATTCAAGTATGATTGTAGTTTTATAATGAAAAAAATCTTTTTACAAAATACATGAAACATGCTTGAATTTATGAAACATATTATTCATTCTACCATTTGGTTTTCTATCTCTTCCAAGGATCCTCCTCCTCCTTATTCCTCTACCTTATCATGAGTTGAGATTCAAGAGGATTAAGAGAAAGAAGAATCATTAGAATACTCACACACATCACTAAGCGTCCTAAATTAGCAACTTAGGATTTTTAGTTACTTCATTGTGAAGTTGAAGCTTGAACTTGATTCCCTCGGATGGATCATCTTCAGCGAAGGAGGACCGACTAGAAAGTGCGATCTGGAACTCTTGAGAGTATGATAGAGTCCAACCCAATTGGAGCAAATGAAGATGCTACAAAGGTTGTGTTTTCTAATATTTTATGTTTTCTAGTTTAGGTGTTTGGTTTAGATTCTTGGTTACAAGTTTTCAGTGTCATGAAAATTTTTGTTTTCGTATTCCGCATTAGTCGCGGGTTAGCGGCAATGGAACTAGGAACTTTCAATGGTATCATAGACACCCAAACAGCCTAAACTAGATAGTTACAACTTCCGAAGTTTGCCGGTTTTTGCTCCTTAAAAACTGCCGTAAAACCAGTGAGCAATTCCATATTGCATTGATGTTTTGACTCCCCGCGGGCTTTCGGTTTGGACTGAGAAGCCGTGGGGAGGTGCGCGGGGACCCCAGGGATGTCCCGGGGGAACCTAGGGAGCCACCACACCCCCTAGACCACCCAAATGGTGGCCTTACGGGGGTGGGGACCTGAAACTGCCTCTGAAGGCAGTTTTGGGTCTGCCCACCTTTATGGCCACCTTAGGGTGGCCTAGGAGGTAGGTACCCCCTAGGTGCCTCCAACGTTAATTTTATACTGGGGCCCTCCGTGAAGTTTCGGATCAATCCGAGCTCATTTCGGACTCTCGGAGTGGGTTTTAGCATGGAATTTCTTGTCAGTTTTAGCACATTTGATTTTCGGTGTTTTGGAAAATTGAAGTGTTGGCTATATGTGTGCGGTATTTAATTGTCGTAGGCTTTGTGATGGTTGTGTGTATCATAACGTTTGGTAAAGTATCGTCTAATTTCTATATATATCAATTAGACGGGGTTACGGAATTGATACTCGCAAGTTTGCATGTTCTGTGATGGATATTGCTTAGTGGTTATGGTTATATTAGATTTGTCGCGATGGATAGTCCGGAGTGTGTAATATTAGATGTAATTCTCTGTGATGTAATGTATATTCATATTGCGTGGTGAGTGCTTGGCATATGGACTGCCGTCACTGTGGCTTGTATTATTTTTTGGGGTGCGTCCAGGTTGCGGACGTAGTCACCATTGTATATTTAGTTTTTCCATTACATGCACTAGCATTACCCCACGGTGGAGTGCTCGAGTAGCCGGGTTTTAGAGGGAAACGGGCCTCAATCTCATGGCGTTGAGACCGGGATTCCTTACTCTAAAATTGGCGGGCTATTCGCCGCACTCGTAGGGGGTATAGGATTGACCCGCGGAGGAGTGCCTAAGTCACCGGATTTTGGAAGTGTTGGGTGGCCCATTCACTTCGTTGATTTGGGTTGCCTCGCTTCAGGGATTGGCGGGTGTCTTGCCGCACTCGTAGGGGGTCTAGGGTCTGATACTACGGGATATCCACACGACCGGAAAAATTGCATTTCATATTTGGCTCCATTGAAATGTATTTTTCCTAGATTATCCGCATTTCCATACTGTGTTTGATTCCGCTGTGATGCTTCTGAGATGTTACTTGATATCATGCATGAGATGAAATATTGCTATATATATTATATATCTAGTAGATGCTATATATGTTTTGTATCCGCGCTAGTCTTGTCCCCGTCCTGCCGTAAATTAAGTAACCTTACGGTGAAGACCCGGGACCTATTGGCGAATGCGGATGGCATATATGTGTGCCTATTTTCATTTCTTTTCTGGAATGATATGATTAATTGATGGGACTGCATTAATTCTGTTAGTTATATGTATGCCCTAGAGGCCATTACTATACATAGGATGTATATTGTAGTGGATGTTGGGACATATATAGGGAGGACTTTCTTGTTCGACATGATAGTATGCTATCTGGTTGCTCTTTACCTTAACGTGTACACTGATTGTCTCCCTGTTACATGTTGGTAAAGCCCTTAGGATCTGTACTTGACTACCTGGACTATGATGCAGATCATACTAGTGGGGACAGATAGTCTATAAGTACATCCTTCAAAGTCCCTAGTCGTGGGTGTATCGAGACGGGGCATCGATATACCAGTGTAGACTAGCGTATACCTTCTCGACCCATACAGATGGGCGATGGATGATCCCATATCCATTGGTGTTTGACATCAGAGATGATATATGGGTGCTCAGTAGAGACTGGGTACACTGGACGGACTCGCCGAGAACTCCCAGATGGTATTATACCTCACGTCAGATGGCAGTTCTCTGGTGACACTGGTACATAGTAGTCTGTTGACCCGAGATCGTCATAGAGTCTCATGTGGTTCCCACTGTGCTTTGATTTCCATCTTACCACGTCCAAGAGGGCGTGCAAAACGGTGGTTTTTGGGTACAGTCCCGAGTCACATGGAGGCAATGAGCGATAGGAAGGGATTCGTCTCTCCCGGTATAGGGGGTTGATGTTGTGCTGTATTCGATTGGCTATAACAGGAAATCCCTGGCCAGGGTTGCTGAGATTTACTGGTAAGTGTTACCAGTAGTTTCTCGAATTGTTATAGACCTCATATCGACACGACTTATCGAGCTATTGGGGTCTGACGTTTACCACCCCTAGGCGAGATATGCGACATATCAGACGATCAGACCGGACTGTACGGTAGTGTTACTGGTTGGATTCACTGGAGTGTGAGCGGGCTTGCTCGTCGATCTTCAGATCGCTCAATACCCGGATGGCCGTTACGTTTAGCAGACCGCTTGCGGCTTGTGGATGTTTGATATGATCATCATCCGCTGCCGGCGTATTGACGAGTCTTTAGAGTCCTACACAGAGGTTTCCTGGCTCAAGCGAAACGAAATAGGAGCGCATATGAGATATGTGCGGGACCGAGAATAATACGAGTATGTGATACTGTATTCGATTCTCGCGATGTGACATTGATCGGTTATATGCGATATAGCCGGGTTATCGGATCAAGTGTTGATTCGATAAGATGTTACTAATGATACCAGTCGGTTATGTGCGTCATGACCGGATCGTTAAATCAAGTGTTGATTTAATGATTTAATGCATAATTATATATTTGATATATTACTTTGCATTAACTAGTATCGGTTCACTTTAAATGGATTTTCTCGCTCGGTTGTGCGTATTGCATATGCGATATGATTTTGTGCACTTGTTTGTATCATATTTGATGATACATGCAAATTAGGGTTTGTGTAAAGAATTAAACCTTGGTTAAAGAAATGGTTAGGGTTTTTATTTGATTATTCATTTATTCATTTGTTTTTATTTTTGGAAAATAAATTGCATAAAATAGAATGGTGGCTTTCTTTTGTTTTCTTTCATGAAGCTTCATGAACTTTTGACTTAGTCACCATTTTGTCTCATGCTTAACCCTAACCAATTCAATTAACTCAAGTTAATTCTCTACACCTAACCATGGTGAGAATTATGATAAGAATGGATTTTTATTTATTCTTTAAGGCTTATCATAATAAAACTCATCTTCTTGCTTTCTTCTTCTTCTTCATTTTCAAGAAGAAAAGCTTGACTACATCAATGGTGGATTGATGAAATGAGTGAGAAATCCAATTCTAAAGTTAACCCAACTCCTATTTCTTCATCCTCTACCTCTTGCCAAGTAGTAGAGTGTGTTTCCTTCACAAGTTTTCAAGGCTCGGTGAAGGTGGAGCTCGATCTAGTGATGCTTCGACGTAGATCATTTTCGGCACGTCGTCGATGACCTAGCCCGCTTCTTCTCCGATGAAGCCGACGCAAGAGCCCGGATTTCGGATTTGTACAGCGGAGATGACTTCTTCATGGAGCTATGGAGGTGGACAAACGGATCTACAAAGGTTGTATATCCGTATCCCTTAGTTAAGTGTTAACTAGTTTGCATTTTCGCCTAAATATCTAGCAAACGATCCGTAGTCGGGTTTCTCGGCACCTAGATTTTTTGAAAATGGCATGGTTGATGCCTTGTGAGACCTCACTAGGATGCCTAGGAACCCTACAGTGGTACCAGAGCCTAGCTAGAGCCTTAGGCGAAGTCCAGACGGAATTTGAAGTCCGATCGAACCCGAAAGTCCAAAATTTCCATGCTCTCTGTACATTTTTGAAAACAGTGAGTTTTTCAACATTAAAAATATGCAGAAAATCAAGAAGGGTTTTCTAGGAATTACTGTAAATTTCGTGGACCTAATTCCACTTTTCCACCGCGGTTCCGCGGCATGAGCACGGCTCATGCGGCGGATCCGCGGCCGTACGGCAACATTATTCAGTGAATCTTATACAGTAACTCCTAATTAATTATTCTGGATTTTCTGGGAATTTTTAATATTTTTTCAAGAGTTGAATTTTTCTGGGTTATTTTGGGGATTCGAATGTTCGATCGGATTATCAAATTTTGTCTGTGTGGCATTCCGGATAAATTTTAGAATATGTTAAAAAGTTCGACCGGATATAAATACCCACTTTTTCCCCTGCCGGGAAATTTCCAAGTGTTGGATTTTTCCGTAGTTTAACGACGTTCTAAGTAGTGCAAGTAACGCGATGGACCCTCTAGAAGACAACAAACCTTAACTCGATTATGTGACGGTCTTGAACTGCCCTTTGAACCTTCGGGTTTGGGGCAGTACGGCGTGCCACATGTGAGGCGTTGGTTTGACCCTTCTACGGCTGGACCGTTGGTACTGAGGCACGAACTGAATGTTGTTAGACTTATTTCATGTGTTGGATTGTATCGGGAAAACTTGGGTGTTCGATTGTTCGATCGGAAAGTTTAAACATTTTCTGTTTATCTGGAATGTGATACAATAATTGGAATTCACAAGAAGTTATGAGATAACTGAATGAATGTTATAAACATAGCAGTTTAGTCTCACTTGATCGGTTGCCACGGAATTTTGATGCGATCAAAAGTCCGTCGCAATCACGTAGCGTACGCGGATACTCGCCGATAAACTTAATAGACAGCCTCGCTCCATAGCCCCGACCAAGTGACTGTAGGAGAACCCCGTCGCCGAAAGCATCCGTTCGGGTGCTCACGGCAGCGGTGTTCCGCCTTGGTGCACTTCGTCGACGGTGTCGGGGGTGCAGCCGCCTACTAAAGTTTGCGACGAGCATTCGATCAGAATGTCGGGAATCCTGTTGAATTGCCCGACTTGATATTGAAAAGTGTTTTCGATTTTGAGACTAAAATGCGGGGTTTATAATTGTTAGGCATGCGATGTCTAAGGAATTCATTTGGTCAGGCATGCGATGTCTGAGGAGGTTGCGGATTCCAACTGTTGTAGTTTTACACTTTCTTTTCTGTGACCGTAAGTGTAATATGTGATGTCGCCGGTTTCGTTGCTATATGTCAACGACAATTGGGATAGACATATTTACTTACGTTGATGACATGTGATGTTATGTGTTGCTGGATATGTTATATTGGATCGTCGTGTTTGAATAGCCGGGGGTTTTTATGTGAGATGAGTGTTTTTCATTTTCATTCATGTAAAAACTTGTATGTAATATTCTTTTATCGGGGCGTTTCCAGGTTGCGGAAGTTGACACCCTTTGTATATTATTTACTTTTCCGCACTAGGATAGACCCAAGGAGGAGGGCACAAGTAACCGGGTTCTGGAGTCCAGTGGGAGACCAACTCGAGGAGTCGAGTCTGGGTCTCCTAACTCTAGAATTGGCAGGGTTGCTTGCCGCTCTTGTAGGGATCTAGGGGTGTGGGTTTGGCTATTCATCGCGACCGTGGAATCCGTGTTTTATACTGGCTCGTATTGAAAACACGGACGTCCTAGTATATCCAATATTTCATATGATTCTTCTGCTGCGATATCTGTGATGTGATCATGTGATGTTCTGTGATAGATACAGTATATAGTATATATGATATATTATATAGACGTTACTTATGTTTTACACCCGTACTAGCCCTGCCCCGCTCTGTCGTTAGTTACCTAACCTAACGGTGCACGAGGGGACATCGAGGCGAATGCGGATGGCATAAGTGTACGTCATATCTATCTGTGATGTTTAGGTACATAAATGATGGGACTTCATTAATGAAATTAATGAAATAAAAGAAACCTAAGATGTTGTAGAATCAAATTTCAAAATAAAACAGGTAGCTACAGTTCTTGCTTTGCACAGAGGTATATATAATATATCCTGCACCTTATTCGATAAGGAAAGGACCGAGATCCCTTCACCGGGAGTGACTCCTTTAGCAATAACTGGCAGATGCTACACACTCGGTTTGTCTTTTGATTGCTTTTAAGTGTTTTGCTTTGCACAGTGATATATATGATATATCCCGCACCTCATTCGACGAGGAAAGGACCGACGATCCCTTCACCGGGAGTGACTCCTTTAGCAAAACTAGAAAAGCCTCAAAAACACTCCATTTTAAAAATCATTTGATTCTACAACGATATCAAGTTCATTACGCAATAGGTTTTCAGAAAAACCTGTCGTAGCCCTCCGTCATTTCAGATAAGTATTAGTTAGTATTCGTGCTGCGGTTGTTTGGCATGCTTCAAGGCGTAGTGTACGGTAGCTAACTAGTGCTTATCTGCCAGCATATGATGCGATTGGATTAGGGTATTCGTACGGCGTTGTTTGGCATGCGTCAAGGGTCGTGCGGGTGGGTTTAATTCAATCAAGAAATATACGGGTTGAACTTGACTAGCAGACTATGGGTTGTTTGGCATGCGTCAAGGTCATAGCGAGCTAGGGGCAAAATATTATCGGGAATTTCAAGTGTTGAAATTTGCAATGAGATTGCATACCTTCTATGAGATAGTTGGATCCCGATACCCGCTGCGAGTAAGTGTTACTCCTGGGAGAGTTTTATACATTACAATTAGCCGATCAAGTAGGTGTCTAGAAAGGTGTCAACAAGGTTACGCCTCTGGGAAAACGAGGTTTACATTAATTAGGTTCGTGCGAAAGCACGGGGGACCTCCCTCAAAGTACCGACACTGGCCTGGCTGAAAGATTGGCGAACTTGTAGTGTGTAATTAATCCCGGCTAGTCTTTCCTTTTAGGGTTTGAAGGAAGATTTGATAAAAAGCAGTGGGAGCCATCCTGATTAGATAAAATAATAACCAATCTATTCTTGCAAGAGCGCACGCTGAGTGTTTTCTTCTCTCTCTCTCCAGGTAGCGACCATATCACGCCTTAATCAAGATAATAAAACAGATTATTGAACGAACCCGCTTGTTATACTGAGGTGGGGAAAGTTGGTCCCGCTCCAACTTATAATTGTTATAAGACAGAGTAGGAAATTGGGGATTACCAGAATTCCCGTGCCGCCCAAACGAAGAGAGTGCATGCTGATGCATCATCTTCGGGTGTGTTCGTTACAAAGAACTGATTCTCTGTATCCTCTACGTCCTGGGTATGCGATACCAGATCAGGATCCCAGATATGTAATCTGTTACATAGGGCTGCAGAACTGAGAACAGGTGATAAGTTTCATGAGGCAGAAAACGGGGCAAGTGTTGCAGCCAAGTCTGTTGGTCACTGTCACCCTGTATTACCAATACATTGATTCTGAACGAATGTTATTAGATACCGAACCTGATATACAAAATCATATCTGTCTCTTTATTAGTAAAGAAACGGTAAAATTTTGTATTATTGGATAATGTTTTGAACATTTCCTATATCAAAAGTTGATCGGTTCAGGCACGTTATCTAAAAGCGTTGATGTTCTAAATCAAACTACAGTTCTTAGTATACAGAACACACACAAGAGGAAGAGTTCAGAAATGAACGAATCCTTCTTCAGGTATTGTAGACTAGGTCAGATCAAAGCGACCCGACTGGCTAGAGTTACATAAAGATGCATATTTAAATTAGTTTGAACTTACATCTTGTGAAACTCGCCAGTCATGTCACAAAGATAAGATGACCATAGCTCCGTTTACTGGAAACAGAGAAAGAGTTAGTGAACTCTTGGGATGATACATGTTGATGTATGTAGGTCCCCTGTCTACACATGCCAGGACTGGTTCTTTATACTTCATTACGTTCTCTGATGATCTTTCAAGATTCAGACCTATGTTCCTGTTGAAACACAAGTCTGAACCTTTTGAGATATTCACGGAATATAAGTTAGAAGTAGAGAACGAAAACAGGTAAAAGTATTATGTCCTTTGATGTGATCAAGGAGGAGAATACTTGAGCACGGAATTCCTGGACTATTCTAAAGGAGAATGAGATTCTCTCTCAGCATTACTCCTCCGTATACACCATAGCACGATGGTATATCGGGACGGAGCAGATACACCCTATTTGATATGGTGTGCTCTATGATGAGTAATACTGAGTTACCTTTTTCCTTTTGGGAGTTATGCACTTACGAAGTTGCATACCTATTGAATAGGGTTCCAATCAAATCAGTTGCCTACCACTTCATATGTGATATGGAAAAGCAAGAGCCCATTTCTTAAGTTAGTTAAGATTTGGGGTTGTCCGGCCTATGTCTAAAAGCAAAATCCGGACAAACTCGAGGCAAGGTCTGTTATGTACAACTGGAAATGTTCCAGCTATACAAACTGCAGCTGATGATTTGATAGAACCAAAGGATTCAGTAGATTCCAACGAACCTCAGCCTCTCCGCCGATCTAGTAGGGTTCCTCACCCACCTGAGAGATACTTCGATTTCTCTATAACAGTGGGAGCGAGGATTGCATCATGAGATGATGACCCAACTAGTTTCGAGCTGGCCATCAGGAGTAAGACTCTGTAAGAATGGCTGGATGCTTAGCGATCTGAGATGGAATCCTTATGCACCAACAAAGTATGGACTTTGGCTGCTATATCTGAAGGGTTAAATCCCCATCAGGAGCAAGTATATCTTGAGAAGATTACTTGGTCTAGATGGAAAAGTTGAGACTTTCAAAGCTAGACTTGTTAAACGTTTTCGTCATTGACCAGGCGTGGATAATGATGAAACCTTTTTTCCAATATCTATGCTTAAGTCCATCCAGATACTACTTGCCACGGCTACATACCATGACTACGATATCTGGCGGTTGGGTGTCTTGACTGCTTTTCTAAATGATGATTTAGAAGAGTGTGTCTATAAGTACACAGCCAGAGAGCTTCGTAGACAGTGGGAGCAGCGGAAACGTGTACAAGATGCTTTAGAGGATTAAAGCAGGCATCGCGGAGTTGGTACATCTGTTTTGATGGATTAGTCAAAGAGTTTGACATCATCAAAATGGTAGATGAACCTTGTATAAACAAAAAGGTAGTAGGGAGTATGGTGACGATCCTCGTAGAGTACGTGGATGACATACTCTTGATAGGGAAGGAGTTTCCTATGCTACGCTCGATCAATCTCCGTTTATCACAAAGATTCTCCATATAGGATCAAAGTGATACCTACTAAATCCTGGATTTTGGATCTATGAGATAGATCTAATTGGATGTTAGGATACTCACTAGTTGTAGTGAGATAGTATCAATCGATCCTGGGGAGAATCACTGGAAGGGTTCCAGGGTGATAAAGACGACTGAATGTCAGTCGCAGGCTTTGTCTTTACCCTCAGTAAAGGGACGGTATGATGGAAGAGTTCCAAGCTAGATACCGTGATATACTAGACGATAAAGGCATGATACATCGCTACTTAAGATGCTACCAAGGAGGATATTTGGGTATATAATAGTTCATGAGATGAACTTCGTTCCTACCATTGTGAGACAATGGAGTTGTGGCTTATGCCAAGGAACACCCGTCCTATCAGTGACCCAGGCGTATTCTGAGGCCGCATCACCTGATCATGGAGATAGTTGATCTCCAGGGTGATCGAGGTAACGAGAGTAGATTCTGAGGACAACACAGCGGATCCACTCACAAAGGCCTGTTCCCAAAGAGAGATTTTTTTTTTGGGATGGTTGAGTATGAGATACTGCAACCACTGCTACAGATGGCCCTAGTGCAAGTGGGAGATTGTTAGTTATATGTATGCCCTAGAGGCCATTACTATACATAGGATGTATATTGTAGTGGATGCTGGGACATATATAGGGAGGACTTTCTTGCTCGACATGATAGTATGCTATCTGGTTGCTCTTTACCTTAACGTGTACACTGATTGTCTCCCTGTTACATGTTGGTAAAGCCCTTAGGATCTGTACTTGACTACCTGGACTATGATGCAGATCATACTAGTGGGGACAGATAGTCTATAAGTACATCCTTCAAAGTCCCTAGTCGTGGGTGTATCGAGACGGGGCATCGATATACCAGTGTAGACTAGCGTATACCTTCTCGACCCATACAGATGGGTGATGGATGATCCCATATCCATTGGTGTTTGACATCAGAGATGATATACGGGTGCTCAGTAGAGACTGGGTACACTGGACGGACTCGCCGAGAACTCCCAGATGGTATTATACCTCACGTCAGATGGCAGTTCTCTGGTGACACTGGTACATAGTAGTCTGTTGACCCGAGATCGTCATAGAGTCTCGTGTGGTTCCCACTGTGCTTTGATTTCCATCTTACCACGTCCAAGAGGGCGTGCAAAACGGTGGTTTTTGGGTACAGTCCCGAGTCACATGGAGGCAATGAGCGATAGGAGGGGATTCGTCTCTCCCGGTATAGGGGGTTGATGTTGTGCTGTGTTCGATTGGCTATAACAGGAAATCCCTGGCCAGGGTTGCTGAGATTTACTGGTAAGTGTTACCAGTAGTTTCTCGAATTGTTATAGATCTCATATCGACACGACTTATCGAGCTATTGGGGTCTGACGTTTACCACCCCTAGGCGAGATATGCGACATATCAGACGATCAGACCGGACTGTACGGTAGTGTTACTGGTTGGATTCACTGGAGTGTGAGCGGGCTTGCTCGTCGATCTTCAGATCGCTCAATACCCGGGTGGCCGTTACGTTTAGCAGACCGCTTGCGGCTTGTGGATGTTTGATATGATCATCATCCGCTGCCGGCGTATTGACGAGTCTTTAGAGTCCTACACAGAGGTTTCCTGGCTCAAGCGAAACGAAATAGGAGCGCATATGAGATATGTGCGGGACCGAGAATAATACGAGTGTGTGATACTGTATTCGATTCTCGCGATGTGACATTGATCGGTTATATGCGATATAGCCGGGTTATCGGATCAAGTGTTGATTCGATAAGATGTTACTAATGATACCAGTCGGTTATGTGCGTCATGACCGGATCGTTAAATCAAGTGTTGATTTAATGATTTAATGCATAATTATATATTTGATATATTACTTTGCATTAACTAGTATCGGTTCACTTTAAATGGATTTTCTCGCTCGGTTGTGCGCATTGCATATGCGATATGATTTTGTGCACTTGTTTGTATCATATTTGATGATACATGCAAATTAGGGTTTGTGTAAAGAATTAAACCTTGGTTAAAGAAATGGTTACGGTTTTTATTTGATTATTCATTTATTCATTTGTTTTTATTTTTGGAAAATAAATTGCATAAAATAGAATGGTGGCTTTCTTTTGTTTTCTTTCATGAAGCTTCATGAACTTTTGACTTAGTCACCATTTTGTCTCATGCTTAACCCTAACCAATTCAATTAACTCAAGTTAATTCTCTACACCTAACCATGGTGAGAATTATGATAAGAATGGATTTTTATTTATTCTTTAAGGCTTATCATAATAAAACTCATCTTCTTGCTTTCTTCTTCTTCTTCATTTTCAAGAAGAAAAGCTTGACTACATCAATGGTGGATTGATGAAATGAGTGAGAAATCCAATTCTAAAGTTAACCCAACTCCTATTTCTTCATCCTCTACCTCTTGCCAAGTAGTAGAGTGTGTTTCCTTCACAAGTTTTCAAGGCTCGGTGAAGGTGGAGCTCGATCTAGTGATGCTTCGACGTAGATCATCTTCGGCACGTCGTCGATGACCTAGCCCGCTTCTTCTCCGATGAAGCCGACGCAAGAGCCCAGATTTCGGATTTGTACAGCGGAGATGACTTCTTCATGGAGCTATGGAGGTGGACAAACGGATCTACAAAGGTTGTATATCCGTATCCCTTAGTTAAGTGTTAACTAGTTTGCATTTTCGCCTAAATATCTAGCAAACGATCTGTAGTCGGGTTTCTCGGCACCTAGATTTTTTGAAAATGGCATGGTTGATGCCTTGTGAGACCTCACTAGAATGCCTAGGAACCCTACAAATTCTGATTAATGTAAGGAAAACAAACCTAAATGATGTTATCGGAACCAAATTTTAAAACTACTCGGTTTTCTTCAAAACCATAGTTGTATTCTTTTGCTTTGCATAGAGGTATTCGGGTAGGAATATCTTGCACCTCATTCAATGAGAAAAGAGCCTTGATCCCTTCACGGGGAGTACACTTTTAAGCCAAAGTTTATGTTACTAGTTTTAAAAGCGGAGCCTAAGCCACTCCTTTTTTCAAAACTGCTCGAGTTCCTTTAACGATATCAAGTTCATTACGTTAATGTTTTTTCGCCAAAAACCAGCCGTAGCCCTCTGTCATTTCAAATTAGTATTGCTTAGTATTCATGCTGTGTATGTTGACCTAGTCAAGACGCAGTGTTCGGTAGCTCTGTAATACTTTTCTGCTGCATGGTGATGCGATTGATTAGGACTGTCGTATGGTCATTTTGACCTAGTCAAGGGCTCGTACGGGTGGGTCTAATTAATCCAGGATAATGACGGGTTGAACTTAACTTGCGACTTATGATATGTTGACCCAGTCAAGGTTATAAGTCGTTTGGGGCAAAAACCATATCGGGGGTTTTAAATATAAGGGAAACTTGCCAAGTTTGCGCATACCTTCTAGAGTGGTAATTTTAGTCGACTTCCATCAAAATTATCACACAATAATAGCTGGGTCCCGATTCCTACTGATGAGTAGTTTACTCCTCGGGTTATCCCGACTAATTCTCCTTTTAGGATTTGAAGGAGAATTCGAGGAAACAGTGGGAGCCATCCTGATTAGATAGTGATTAACCAATCTAATCTAGATTAAAGTGCATGCTGAGTGTTTTCTCTCTCTCTATTTTGCGATCACGACCTGCCTTACTTATGAACCAAGTTAATCGGACCTTCTTACACACTTTGGTTTTGGATTGTCATGATTCACGGCAAAGCCACATATATCCTTGCCGCTCCTACTTTCCCTTTGCTTTTCTCCGAAACACTCCGTATCACTACGGAGATCCATATTATTTGGAAAGGCCATCTCGTATCGTTGCATACGAACTCGAAGAAACTTGTTTTAGTTGGCTACAAGCTCTGGAGAAATTGAATAGGATTATTCGCCTGTCTTTTATCTTTACCTTCTCTCAGATTGTGATGGCTTCTAGTATTAGGAGAGTACACCTATTACGCTTATTGGATAGTCTTCTTCCAAATCTTAGGCTGGTGCCGAATGGTAGAGAAAGAAGAAAATCAATTAGCTTAAATGTGGTGTACAAAAGGTAAGAAGTAAAGACATATAAAGGGATTGCAGTGAAGGAAAGGAAAATTGCCACTATTGTCATGAATCTGGATAGTGGAAGAGGTATTATTAGGAATACCCGGCCACCCCCTCAAAACATCTTCATGTTTTAGTTTTCCTGTGCGGTGTTAATTGAAAACTGCTTTCCCAATTAGATTCTGACTCTAGGGTATGCATTTACTAGACTTGATTCTCACATATGTATAGCGTTACAGATACAGAGTGGGAGTAGAATATTTGGAATTAGGTGATTAGATCCTTAATTTCAGAATTCTTTGTAATTGGTGATATTTGAGGAAATTACCTGGGTTTTGCCTTACGGCAAATATTTGGTTTTGAATAACTATTGTTATGCACTAATTTTTAAAATTGAATATCTGTATCTTTATTTTATAAAGTGAGATATAATACCTTTATCAGTTGAGGTTAAGATAAGGTGCATTGAATAACGATATAAACATTCTTAACCAAAATACAGTTTTCAACTTACGATACATGGAATTTGAGTTAGTATACTCTAGGGACTTATATGTGGTAATGTATATTGTTCGATGTCCATTAAGACAAGGGGTTAGTACTCATACTATATTCCATTTACTTATGTCTTCTCTGGTTTTAGACACGTATTTCGTTGAAATACAAGTTCCAAATTTTGAAAAGTTATAAGTATAAGAATAAAGTAGAGAACCATGCGTTGGATGTATCAGGATTTTTTTGAGGTGATCGATGATGTAGATACTTATACTAGGTATTCCATCATAATAATATTTGAGAACTTGCTTCTCATTCAGATTACTCATCCGTGGGTGCGCTCCTTGATGAGTAATACTCAATGGCCTTCTTCCATTTAGGTGATATGCATTGAAAACAGTTGCATACCAATTGAATATGGTTACATCTAAATTAGTACCTTTGTTTCTATGTGGACATAGAATGGTTATATATCTCGAGGATGTAAAGAAATAGAGTTATCCGTTTTCTGTTTAAAAGCTGAATCCGGACAAATTCAAGGCACATTTCTGTAATGTCAGTTTGTGGGTTATTCCATGCTTTTTAGCAAGGGTTTAGTATTCTACCGTTTGCAAGATCAAAGGTTATTTTATTCTTGACTCGCCACCTTTTTTATAAAAGGAATATTTTTTCAAAAGAAACAAGTAGGAGTATGGTAGAACTGGAAGTGATTCCAGAACCACAAACGGTTACTTAAAATTTAGTGGAACCTGGAGATTCAATTGGATTCGACAATCCATTAGCCATTTCGCAGATTTAGTGGGTAGCCTCAGCCACCCGAGAGATACTTTGGTTTCCTTAAAGACGGTGGCATAGAGGTTTTAATAACCCAAGCTTGTCAATACTGTTGTCCTTGACTGTGAGATCTGGCAGGTGGATGACTATAATGTCATTCTAAATTGAATTTAGAAGTGCACATGTATATGACTCGGCCAGATGGTTGTTGTAGTTAGTGGGTGCAACAGAAGCGTGGTGGGCAAGTTGCTTACGTCTATTTCTAACTAATACAAGAAGAGCGGAGACGGATCATCTGTTTTGAGGAAATGTTCATTGAGTTTGACTTCATCAGAACAATAAATGGACCTGGTAAGAAGGTAGTAGGGAGTGATGTCCTGGTATTTGGATGACATACTCCTGATAGGAAGTAATGTTCCTATACTACGATCGGTTGTACTATGGTTGTCACAAGGTGTTTTCTCCATATAGAATCTGGACAAAATATCAGGGATTCTGGTAACTAGATCTATGATTTTAGATCTAGATTTGGGAAGTGTCCCAATCGGGGTACTTGGACACCATTCTAAAGGAATTTAGAATGGACTACTTCTGGCATGGTAGTCTATCCGCAGGTGATGGAGTCTCCCTCTCTAAAAGTGATGTCTTTTAGACTGATGAGGAGAGGGATTTGCATGATTGATATATCACTTATTTAGGCAATTGAGTCAATCATGAGATGTCAAGTACCACACCGGATTTTTCTTTTGCACTAGCTGTAATAAGCATATATTAATCCAATCCTGGAGAAATATTGGGAAGTAGTAAATAACATAAGAGGATGTTCTTAGTGTATGGTAATGGCAGCCTCCTGCTGGAGGCGGTTACCAGTTTAGGCTTCCAAGATGACCTGGATGACAGAGTGGCTGTCAGAGTTAATAGTTTTTCCTCTTTTGAGGTGTAGCATGTTGGATAGGTTTCCAAGCAGAATACTGAGGTGGTCATGACGTTGGGTGCTGATTATATCAGCAATGGATATAGTCTAAAGAAGCTTGTTGGATTTGGTGTTCATGTTATGAATAAGGTCCCATCAGATATCCAGACAAGTTCTAAGACAGGTATTGCTCATTTCGGGAGATAGTCGTTCTCTGTGAATTTGAGAAATAGAGAGATAAAGATAGAAATATTAGAGCGGATCCACTCACTGAGGCTATTTCTCGAACACGTAAGTTTCTCGAAACGAGTTTTGAGAAACTGACCATAAGAGAAGGTGGGTATTCGGTAGTACATGAGCTGTGAGTATGCGATACCGCAATAATTGGCTTTAAGTGCAAGTGGGAGATTGTTGGATATAGTGCCCTTAAGGAAATTATTGTAATTGCAGGTAGGCGATTATAATAATTGAACGAGAACCTATACAGGTAGAACAGTCTTACTCGAGATGATAGTATGCTATCTGGTTTGTCTTTATCATTATATGTATACGTTTTGATAAAGCCCGTAGGATTATTGCTTGACTACCAGTATTATGATGGCGATCATATACGTGGGATCTGGATGGTCCATAAGTGCATCCTTGAATGTCCCTAGTCGAGAGAGTATCGAGACTAGGCATCGATACTCCGGAGTAGACTAGTGTATACTTTTTAAGCCCCTGACGAGAGGCAGAGGCCGGTCTCATAAGCCATTGGTGTTGAGTCACCTAAGATAGTATACATGTGCCCACTGGAGGTGAGTACACCGGACGGACTCACCGAGAACTTCTAGATGGTATTATACCTATCGTCAGATGGAAGTTCTCTTGTGGCATGAGTACATGTCAGTCCTTTGACCTGAGATTCTCGTTTGTCTCGTATGAGTTCCCACTGTACTTAGATTATTACCCTACCACGGATCAAATGAGTTGTGCAAACATGTTTTAGTTAGGTACAGTCCCGAGCCACATGGAGGCAATGAACAATCGTCAGGGATTCATCTCTTCCGGTATTGGGAGTCGATATCGCGCTGTGTTGGGTCAGCCATCACCAGAAATCTTAGGCCAAGAAGGATGAGATTTACTGATGTGATATTGGTAGTTTCTCTATGGATGATGAGCTTCAGACCGACATGACTTATCGGGTTAGTAGGGGTCTGACGTTATCCACCTCTAGACCCGGCATGCGATATTCTCAGACGAAGAGACCAGACTATACGAAGATTGTCACAGACATGCTCAGTAAGGGTACGGATGAGTTTGCTCGTCGGTCTTCCTTTCGCTCAATACCTGGGTAGCCGTTACGTACAGCTAGTGCCGCTGACGTGCTTATGGTTAAACCCACTGCCAGCGTATTGACGAGTCTTTAGAGTCCCATACAGAGGGTTTTCCTGGTTTAGGAAAAATGATGTAGTGGCCATATATTGATATGTGCAGGATTCCGATTAGGTATGTGTGCTAGCCACATGGACTTTAATCGGGCGGATGATAATACTAGCCGGCTTTGGATTAAGCCGGATTATTAAATCAAGTTTTGATTTAATAATGTTCATATATATATATTTCGATATGTATATTATATTATTATGTTCATTGTATTTTTATATCTCTTGGGTATTCGTATTTTGATACGAATACGGGTATGTATTTGCGGGGACGTATTCTTGTATTTATACAAGAATACTTCTAGAAGAAGAATAACTCATTTCAAGGTTTTTCTTTTTAAGAAATTAAGAAATGAGATGGAAAAGAGAAATGGTGGAGGGTATGGGCAAATGAATTTATAATTCATTTGCAAATACTATTCAAGCATGGTTGTAGTTTTATAATGAAAAAATTCTTTTTATAAAATACATGAAATATGCTTGAATTTGTGAAACATATTATCCATTCTACCATTTGGTTTTCTCTCTCTTCCATGGATCCTCCTCCTTTTTCCTCTACCTTCTCATGAGTTAAGATTCAAGAGGATTAAGAGAAAGAAAAATCATTAGAACACTCACACACATCACTAAGCATCTTAGATTAGCAACCTAGGATCTTTAATTACTTCATTATGAAGTTGAAGCTTGAACTTGGTTCCTTCGGATGGATCATCTTCAGCGAAGGAGGACTGGCTAGCAAGCACGATCCGGAACTCTTGAAAGCATGCTAGAGTCTAACCTAATTGGAGCAAATGAAGACGCTACAAAAATTATGATTTCTATCATTTTATGTTTGCTAGTTTAGGTGTTTGGTTTAGATTCTTTGTTACAAGTTTTTAGTACCATGAAAATTTCCGTTTTCGTATTCCGCATTGGCCCCGGGTTAGCGGCGACGGCACTAGGAATTTTCAACAGTCCCATCCTCATGCTCACCTAAGAACACATATCCCTTGGAGTGCTCGGAATAGCATATGAAAATACACTTCTTCTCTCTAGGGTCTAACTTCCCATACCGATGAGAAGTGTTGTGTACATAGGCGGCACACCCCCATGGACGTAAGTGATCCAACACTGGCTTATCACCCGTCTATAACTCGCAGGGTGTGGACTGAACCGACTTGAAAGGTATTCTGTTAAGACCATAGGCTGCGGTCATCAGTGCATCTCCCCAAAAGCATATGGGAAGATTGGCTTGCGCCATCATGCTCCTAACCATATCCAGCAATGTTCTATTTCGTCTCTCTGCAACATCATTTTTTTATGGAGTGCAGGGCATCGTCAGCTATCTAACAATCCTTTTCTCTTCACAAAGTTCCCTGAATTGATCCGACAGATATTCTCTACCATGGTCTGCGCAAAACCTTAATACTCTTGATTAATTGGTTTCCCATCTCGCTGAAATAGCGCTTGAAACAATCCAAGTCTTCAGACTTGTGGGAAATCAAATACACATGTCTATAACAGGAGCAATTGTCTACGAAGGTGATGAAATAAGGAACACTGCCTCAGGCCTTCACATTTACTGGTCCACATATGTCAGAATGAATAAGTTGTAATGGAGCAGTCGCTCTCTTTGCCATCCTAAATGGCTTCCTTGTGGCCTTCCCTGCAAGACAATACTCACACGTGGATAGATCAACCTTGGCAAGAGTGCCAAGTAGGTTGCCCCTGGCAAGCTTAGTCAACCTATCCTATCCAATGTGACCTAATCTGCTATGCTATAATTTAGATTCATCCACAGAACTATTTACAACAGATGAATAAGAAAATAAATCATTTTTATTGATAATAGAGTTACAATCTAAAATAATAAGGCCATTAATAAGGCGTCCAACACAAAACAAAGAATTATTTAAAATAAAGTTTAACATAATTATTTTCAAATAATACGCTAAATCCTACGCTAACTAATCTAGTAACTGATTAAAGGTTCCAGTCGCATCCTTGGAGCATATAAAACATCATTGTAACGACTCTGAAATCTCTATACAACAATTTCTTGTTTATTATTCAGAAAAAGGTATTACAGCTTGTGTAGGAGTTATAAGTTAAATTTGTTTAATAAAAGCAAGAACCAATTTGCAACTCACTGGTAAAGTCTCTACACTGCTGTGACATAGCCTTTGTGTTCGATCCCATTAGACCCAATTATTTTTAGATTTTTCTTTTTAATTTTTCGAAAGCCCAAGAGTTGTATGTGCAATACACGGAGAAATGAAAAGTTTCAGAAAAATCAAACAGGCGCATTGAGGTGTACACATTGAATTCACCACGTGGCACGAATCTAGAGGCAAGACCTCAAGATCCGACCGCCCATTCTCCCCAAATGGCCGGCACCGACGGTTGGATTATCTCCAATTGCCTCCGTGCTTTCACACTTGTCCCCTCGACTCCCCTGAACTCCCCTGCACCGTTTGATTTTCCTGCAATCAAACGGAGACTCTTCAATTCACCATTTAACACCATTTTAATTCTTTTAATCCACATTTTTAATTCTCAAACCTTAATTCTCCACTATAAATACCATCCCATGCCCTAGCTTTCCCCCATTCTGAAATTTCTATAAAAAATTCTCTCAAACTCTCTAAGTACTAAGTGGAGTTAAGCACTCAAGTAGAGTAGCAAGCTAAAATCGACGACCGAAGCCTTTCCGACGAAACCACAACCCCCGAAGGCTTCTTCTTTCTTTTGTTAACCATATAAACCCGTAAGTCCCTCTTCTCTCATTTTCTCTCATCTTAATTCGTCTTCTAAGAAAATATCGACAAAAGTGGAGTTAACACGTAACAACCTCCTCATTTAAATATTTTATCATGCTTGATAGGTCTATATGTCACGTAATCACCCTAATATCTTTTTAAAACAAAACTCACATCTATTTACTTTTGACGTAACCAAAATTTCATATTCAATACTCAAATAATGAACTTTTCATTAAAATACCATGAACTTTAGTATAACTCTCATTTCAATAATTGTTAAAAATACCTTTAGGAAAACTTGACGGGGTAACGACCTACTCTATACGCACACTATGGTTGCATAGCACGGTGTTCCAAACATATGGCTAATTTAAAGAATATGTTTTACATTAAAATACCACACCTTTTCAAAATGGGTTTCTTTTAATCAGTATTTTTGTAAACCATGGAAAATACGCCTCTACAACCCTCGTTAGGGGACCCGCTAATGGATGGTGCATATTATCGCACATCTTTAGGATAGTAGAGCGAGATACAGAATTCCTCACGGAATATTCGGTCTCGAAAGGAAATAAAAATACGGTTTTAAAGAAAAATGATTTTCTAAATAAATATTAAATTTTGGAAAATTATATAAAACTATGAATTCGTATTTTCAATAAAAACATATTATGAAACTATTTTCTTTTAAAATGAAAGATTAGATTTTTTAATAAAATACCATCAAGTTTCCAAAAGAGCTAGTTTTTCATAAAAATACCATAAACTTTTAAAATCTAGATTTTATCACCAAAACACCACAGCAATTAAAATACATGTTCATGAAAAGCCTAAATATTATAAATCACTTTCGAGATTTATTTTTAAACTATATTAAAGTATTTTTCATAAAACCCCATAGAGATATGCAAAACAATATTTTAAGGACTATAAATTAATATAGGCTTAAGCGGTATCATTTCTCTTGAGCCTCGGGGAGCCGGAGAAAGTGAGTGCTTGCCTATTCATGTTAAACAACTTAACAGAGTTATCAAATGGCAATTGTCTTGGAAAAAGACACAAATCCTGCTGTCCATATGCAACAATTTTCGATTTCTCCTGAACATAAGATTTTAACAATTTATATCAATCCACATGAAAAGACATGGACTCGAATCCAAACTCGAACCTAAAATTGAACTTTAACTCGAACACAAATTCGAACTCTAACCCAACTCGAATCTAAACCTGAACATGAACTCCAACCCAATCTACTTGAACTAACTTGACTCGAACTAAGATTGCAATTGACATGATTCACATATTACTCGACTTATTCGACTCCATTCTACACCTTTTGCAATTTGTGTTTTCGATCGAGACATGTTATAATCAGTCAATCAAGTTAATTAAGTATACTATACAGTTATAATATATATTATACGCGGGATATTTGGGATAGTTTCTTGTGTGAATCCAACAGAGCTTCAGGAGTTCCGTATTAATTTCTTTTTTATTTTACTCGAATATCGGTCGGGTTGACTTATCCACAGCCTAGAGCCCCGATACTAACACATGAAATGAGCCCGCATTTCCTTGCTCTTGGGGCCCCACTCTTGAGCTCGTGAATACTTCTACGGCTGCGTTGGCATTCACACTTGGAATTTAACGTTAACATAGTGACCATATAGAGACCTATAGTATATATTCACCCATGATCATATACTCTTACTCGTCATATAAATATTCTACAATTGTCATTTTCTTACTCTTACTTATCTTTGGGACTTACCGAGCGCAAGTTCGCCGACGGACATTCCACCCACTTTTCTTCTTTTAGAATGTTCGTCAGATACGGTCGAGACGGAGGAAGTGGAGGCCATCGAAGAGGACTACAATAGGATTGATCTACAGGATTAGCCTACCTTCTTTTTTATTCAGCTTATACATGCCACTTGTTTCGGCATTTCCCTTATTGTATTAACTTTCCAGCTGAAACTCATGTACTTGTAAATATTGGAAATTGAATGTAAATAAAAGTGTTTGTTGAAAATTTTTACAGTCTCCATTTATTCTTGTATTGTGTATTATTATTTCAATACGCTTAGTATATTTATTTAGGGAATGACCTTCTCTGGATAAATATGTTGCGGGCTTACCACGTCACCGTTTCCGTTTACTGGGAAGTAGGGCATGACAGGTTTTGTTGGTGGCCCATACAGGCCAGTTCTGCATGAAGTCGTAAACGATATACTATAAGAATTAATGAGTTCAACAAACATTTACATTTCTTGCATTTCAAATTTCTTGAATCTATCCTAACCTATCTTTTATATCAAGGTGATGGAATCTCCAAACAATACCAGCACAAACGTTAACGGCAATACTCCACCACCTATACTACCACCACCTACCGTTGCAGCTCCTATCAATGAGCAAACGGTACTTCTGGAGGCTATCAAGAGACTATTGGAGGGCCAGCAGCAGCAGACTGCTATCTTTATGCACCGCCTCGAAGTCGAAGCACCCGGAGTTAAGCAGTTTCGGGCACTGCACCCAAAGAACTTCTTGGGTAAAGAGAGTTCTCTTAAGGCAGAAGAATAGGCTCAAGCAATCGAGGATGGCCTGGCAACAGCCCAAGTGCTAGAGATTTCCTGGGTGAGAGTTGCTAAGTTGCAACTGACCGATAACGCCAGGGTATAGTTGTCACGCCCCGCTTCCCAGTGTACGGCGAAGGGGACGCGACGAGGTCCGCTACGTATGTACTCAGAAGTACATACGCTAAGCGTAGCTAAGCATTATAAAATAAATACACAACAGAAAAGAGTATAAAAAGAACATCAACTTTATTAATAACATTCTTTTGTACAATGCATGAAAACAAAATACAACTGAAATGAAAAGCGATGCCTAAACAGTGGCATAGCAGGAAATGAAAATACTGAAAAGAACAAGGTACAATATCTAGAGCTCAGGGTCTTCGTTAAACTGCTCCAAGTCTTCACCGGTGGGCTCGATCTCTGCTGAGTCCAACGCACCTGACGACATTCAAAGAAGAAAGAAATAGAATGTCGTCAGCGAACAGGTCGCTCGGTAAGTCCCAAAGATAAGAGGGAAGTAGAGAAGACAGAATAAGAAGGTATATTTTTAAAGTGTAAGCTATTGTTGCAATGTTATGTTAACGCTGTTGTTTGTAGCTTGGTACAGAAGGATGCCAGTGTATACGAGGGGGGTCTCTATATGCTAGAGACCAGGGCAAAAGGAAAGTACAAGGAACCGTTATGCCACGGTACAATAGCAATGGGATTCAGGTTAGGTGTCTTAATCTGACCACCTCGTGCCACCTTTAACACCTTCCGTACCAATCTAGCCCTTAAACCCCGTAGTGTTTTAACAGTATTGTTGTATTGTATTGTGTAAGTTGGATGACTGACCAAAACCATGATATCAGTAAACATGTTGTAACTGCATAATCAGGTAAATGGAATAACAGGATAATGGATGTATATCCATGGTTTGTTTCAGTCAAATTATGTAAAATGTTAACTGGATTCAAGGATTCATGTATTCATATTGAGTTGGAATATAAAAGAATATAGATTGACTTGAATCATATTCAAGTCAGAAATAGTCAGACTCTAACCCGAGTCAGACAAAAAGAAAGGTAATTTGAAGTTCTATAATTGTTAGAGTCCTTATTGTAATTTATAAACTTGAGGGGGTTTTATGTAAAAAGTACTATTGTATAGTTTTCAAGATACACCTCAAGTATCTATTATTCGTCTTTATGGTTATAATGAGTGTGAGTTTTATTTGTGTTATTCTAGTGGATATATCCTAATAAAAGTATTAAGTAGTCGCCCTACCAGTCACTCTCAAACTCACTACTTGGGTGACGAAAGTCACTTAGCTTCTTTAATTGACGTATTAAACGAAGTGAAAGCAAAGCCCCGCTTCCCTTAATTGTTTTATTTGAAATTTCATGGTATTTTAATGTAATTTTTATTCTTGTAATTTTTTTTAGAAAAAGGTGGAAACTTTATCTTATAATAAAATAGGCGTTTAAATGATAATTAGATATATAATAATACAAGAGTAATTTAAAATAAATATTTATTTTCCAAAAATATCATTTTTCTTAAATGTCGTATTTTAAACCTTTCGAGACCGAATGCTCCTTGCGGAGGTCTGAATCTCGCACTACTAGCCCGCGGGTGCACGATGAACCGTACTATCCCTAACGGGTTCCCTAAAGGTGGGTTGTAGTGGCGCTTTGCATAGGTTTAATAAATACTATTCATTTAGAAAACGGTTTTATAATTATAAGGTATTTATTTATAAATTTCCGTATTTTAGTTTTTAGGGTTTCCTAAGCCAACTAGCCTATTTCTAAGGTCTAAACGATAAGTCATTAGAAGCCTCAAATCGCCCCTTCACCGCCAATTGCGGCCAGGTAAGTGCCAGGTAAGTGGGAAGGAACCACAGTAGGGGGCCTAATTAAAAACCACTAACCTTGACACACTTGCCTAGACACCACAAAGTCACGTTTAGATAAACGATCGATGTCCATGACACATCGTATTTTCTTTTAAAAGATTTTGTTTAGAATTGTATTCAACTTAGAATTTCAAGAAAGGTTTATAAAGAAAAAAATGGTATTTTAGTGAAAAGTCTTGTATTTTCGTATTCTATGTTTTGACGTTATCAATTAGGGTTATATTTGTGTGTGTGTAGAGGTAGGTCATTACCTCGTGACTTATTTTAAGGTTTAGTGAAGTTTAGAGGTTAAATATGATAAATTAAACATGAAGGTATTTAAGTGTAAGAATACGGTATTTGTAAAAGTTATCATTTCATATGTGAAAACTCATTCAAATTGATTTTTACAAGTTTAGTGATCAAGATGAACATGTTTAGGAATGAGGGAATTAATTAGAAGAGGAAAAATAAAATTTATGGTATTTTTATGAAAGGAATACGATATTACAAGAAAGTTATCATTCATGTGAGAAACTTTATCCAATTTGATTTTTATGTGATTAATCGTCATCATGAATATGTTTAGGTATTATGGATTAGGTGACAAGTGGGATTTTGTAGAAAAACCGAATCGGAAATCGGTTTGTTCCGATTTCCGCCGGGTTTCAAAAAGTCGTATTTTTTTCTTAAAAGAAAAGAGAGATAGAAAAAGTGGGACTTACAAGTTTGGACAAGCTAGGGAGGCTAAGAAAGTAGTGGGTTGTCGGTGCGTCGAAACGTCGTGAAGGGTTCTAGCACGATCGCCGGAATTCGTCGTCGGTTTCGGCAGCGCTTCGCTTTTCGCTCTATTTCTAACGTACCGAGTTCTCTTGAGAATTTTAGAGAGTGGACTTAGAATTGTAGGGTGAAATGGTAGAGGGTAGGGGTGTTTATATAGGGCTAGGCTAGGGTTAGGGTTTTAATTAAAAAAATAATAAATAATTAAGAAAAACATTAAAATTCATTAAATTTTGGAATAAAAGAGGTTTAATGAGAATTTGATAACTGTTCTGAAAATTTAGTGTATACAGGGGGGTTGACCAAGTCAACACGGAGAAAATCCGTGTTGACGACTCGGCCGTCCGGCCGAGTCTGGCCGGCGGCGTCGGCCGACTCGGCCGAGTCGGGCCGACTCGGGACACCGTTGGGTGGGTAATTCCATGGGGGGATTTTTGGTATACTTAACTTTTTGGGTTCAGTATAAATTTTGAGAGTTATGACTGTTTGACTGTTGACCTTCCCAAAATATTAAAACAAAATGATATAAAAAATATGTGGGGCATGGAGTTCGAACTCTGGTGGCTTGGTTTAGCAGTGCAAGTCCTTCTTATAATTATTGTAGGAAAATAGATACTTAAAGTGTTATCAGCAACGTTAATACTCCAAGTATACTTCAAATTTAAATCAAATTTAGGTATACAAAAATTGGAGTTGTTACAATAGTGGAAGGCTGAGGAGAGTCATCTCGCACAACTGATAGAATGGAGAACATTCCAAGACCTCTTCGATACCAAGTACTTCCCAGAGACTGCCTGCTTTGACATGGAGCAGCAATTCATCCATTTACAACAAGGCTTGATGTGGGTCAAGTCAGTGGATGAATATGATACCGAGTTTACCATGCTCAGCAGGTAAAATATAGTCTCAAATTCAATATTCTGATCTCGCTCACAACACTGCTATCACAAGGTCGTAACAGGTTCGCTGCACATCTTATTCCCACTGCTGAGATCCGGGCACGACGATTTCAGTAAGGGTTGGATCCTGAAATCCAAGCTGCACTCGCTACAGGGGATTTCCCAACCTATTGGCTTGCTTTGAAAGCTGTTCGACGCTATAAGACGGTTGTGAAGAAGAAGGGCAGGCCGCAAACTGCCGGTGTGAAACGCCCTGTGCACCAGATCACAGGAGGGGCCTCTTCCAGGCCAGCCTTCAACGGACCATCTCGGAGGCCAGTAGGTTCATTCGCCAACAACAGGCCAGACTTTTGCATCTATTGCAAGAGAACATGGCACCTTATGATGAACTTCATTGGGCGAACAACTTTTGCCTGATCTATGGGTCTTCTACTCATGCCATTGGAGCATGCCTCCAGAACTAAGGACCTAACAACCCTCCAGCTAGACCGGCGATCCAAGCTCGTCATACCCAGTTATCTCTACCAGCTCCAACTCCCCGCACACAGACCGCTCAACCCCAATACCGAGTGTTTAACCAGGCACAGAGGAAAGTACGCGACGCCAAGCATTCACTATGCCAGTCGAAGAGGCCGAAACTACGGGTCAGATTATCACTGGTAAATCTCTTCCCTATTCTCTTTCAAGTCTTTTCAATTCAAAGACATCTTATATTTTTTATACCTAAATATATCCCATGCGACTTAGGTACAATCTTAGTAGCTTCTTTACCTGCACTAGCGCTTTTCGACACTGTGGCATCACATTGCTTTATGTCACAACGGTTTGTACGAACTCATGCGATCCCAGTTAAACCACTCGTATTTAGCTTGAATGTCAGTTCAGAGAACGACGTTCTAAAAGCAACTTTAGGATACAATCTGTGTCTAGCAGTCGTCTGCAGTCAAGAATTCTATGCGGACTTCAAGGTGCTGGACATACCAAACTTCGACATTGTCTTGGGAATGGATCGGCTGGGAAACTTTCTTCGCTACTATCGACTGTCGCCAAAGAAGAGTAGTGTTCGAAATACCAGATCACCCAGTGTTCTACTTCAAAAGTGGAGACTGAACCTTGGAACCTAGTATCTGCTAGTGATATATGCCCTAGAGGCCATTATTGTATCATACTGGTTTGTATATTACTTATTGGAAGCTTGGGTTATACACGGATATTGTAACAGTCTTGCTCGAAATGGTAGTATGCTACCTGGTTTGTTTCTACCTCAATATGTGCATGTGTTTCTTTTAGCATATCGCTTATACATATTGGTAGAGCCCTTAGGATCTTTGCTTGATTACCAGTGTTGTGATGGCAGTCACACTAGTGGGGGCTGGGTAGTCTATAAGCACATCCTAAAAAGGTCCCTAGTCATAGGATTATTGAGACGGGGCATCGATACTCCAGAGTAGACTAGTGTATACGCTTCTCATCCCAGCAGGGGAGATGGTATGTCCCATAGCCATTAGTACGTTGTACTGGAGATAGTATGCAGGTGCTCATTGGGTTATGAGTACACTGGACAGGACTCGTAGGGAGCTGCTGGTGGGTGTTATACCTATCGTAGGGTAGCAGTTCCCAGATGACATGAGTATAGCTTAGTCCATCGACTTGACACTGCTACTTCGCCTCGAGTGTGTTCCCACTATTCTTAGATTACTACCCTACCACGGCTCAAAGGAGTCGTGCAAACATGTAGTAGTTGGGTGCAGTCCCGAAGCACTTGGAGGCAGTGGCGGTTAGATAGGATTCGTCTCTCCCGGTATTGGGGGTTGATATCGCGCTGTGTTCGGAAAGCCATTACACAAAGTCCTTGGCCAAGGGGAGCGGGATTTACTGGTAGGTACTCCAGTAGTTTCTCAGGGTGTTTTGGGCTACACTACGACACGACTTATTGCGCTATTAGGGGTTTGACGATTACCGTCCCCTAGGCCCGATATGCGATACTCTTAGACGAACAGACCGGACTGTATGGAGATTGTTACAGATAAGCTCAGTAGGAGTTCGGATGAGTTTACTCATCGGCTTTCTTATCGACAGATACCTGGGTAGCCGTTATGTGCAGCTAGTACCGCTGACGTGCTTGTGGTTAAACCCACTGCTAGCATAGTGTCGAGTCTTTAGAGTCCTACACAGAGGGTTTCCCTGCATCGGACAAAAGATGTAGAGGCCGTATGGTTTTACGGCAGGGCTTCGATCACATACATGTACTTGTGCACGTATGATGTTCGGGAGGATAATACTAGTGGGCTTTGGTTTAAGCCGGATCCTAGTATTATATTGATGGATTATTTTCGTCTCATTGTATTCGTATTCTTCGGAATACGTATACGGGTATGTATATACGGATCAGGGGCATTCTCGTAATTTAATCGAGAAACCTTCTCGAAGGAGACACCTCATTAGGGTTTTTATTCTTTTTGATTAAAGGTTAATGAGGTGGAGGAAATGAGGTGGAGATATTTGTTAAATAAAGCATGGCTCTTGATGACTGTTTCCTGATTTAAAATCAGGAAAGCTTACGGAGGAGGCATCACGTGCTAGCACGTGACCAGCAGTCACGTGTTGGCATGTGACATTTAAAAGCAGCGGCAAAGGCACATCAGTTCCCTGATCAAATCAAGGAAAAGGCTTCAGAAAAGGTCACGTGCTCACACGTGACCAAGGGTCACGTGTTGGCACGTGACGGTTGAGCAGCAGCTAGAAAACAGAGCGCAAAGTGAGAAGAAAGGCCCGTTCCAGGGGTCACGTGCCTACACATGACCAAGGGTCACGTGCCTATACGTGACCAAGGGTCACGTGGTCACACATGACCGGCTTTCAAAGCCTCTCTATTTAACAGAATTAAATTCTGAAAGCATTCAAATCTTTCCAAAAGAGAATGATTATTTGGAACCGTTGGATTAAAGATCTAAAGGTGATTAAATGTCACCTATTTATGGGAAAATCCTGAACTTGGAAAGATTTTCCCTTAAAATCCAACCGAAATAACAAAGGAATATCTTTGGATTTAAAATCCAATGGTGAATAAAATTCACCTAATAATCCAAAGGCCCAGATGAATGATGAATGTAAATCAAATCTCTTAATAAACAAATCAAATCTCTCAATGAAAGATTCACTAAAACTGATTGATTCTCTTCATTCTCCTATAAATAGGAGCCAGGAAAATGAAAGCAAAAAAAAAAAAAAAAGAGATAGAGAGGAAGAGAGATAGAGCTTTGAGATTTTGGAAGGAATTGATCCTCTGCAAAAGAAAACCCTAGGTAAGAAAGGAGAGGCTTAAAAAGAGAATTTAATTCTCAAAAGAGTTTAACTCTTATATAAAAGAAGAACTTAGTTCTTTCTCTAGTAGAGGATCTGCAAAGTGCACATCTTCCCATGAATTGAGAATTTAATTCTCATTGGGTTGAGATCCTGCCATGCAGATCCAAAGCACAGAGGGGGAATGGGAGTTTGAGAATTTAATTCTCACAGGATTATAGGAATTTAATTCCTTTGAAATAAAATTAGGGTTTAACCCTATAGGAATTTAATTCCTTCAAAATAAACAGAACCAGGGTTTAACCCTAACTGAGAACTTAATTCTGTTAAAATAACAGGAATTTAATTCCCTTAAGAAAGGAGAAATTAGGGTTTAACCCTATAATAGAATTCAGTTCTTCACATATATGAGGAATTTAATTTCTACAGAAAAGAAACTAGAGTTCAACTCTATCTAAAAATATAATTCTTTAAAAGAAGGTGGGAATCTAATTCCTCTAAAGTTATTATTAGGGTTTAACCCTATGAGGAATTTAAGAAAAGATAAACAAACATGCAAAGAAACAGGGTCACGTGCTACCATGTGACCCCTGAAAAGATCCACAGAGAAGGGTGTTATGCCCCACGTGACCCCCGGCAGAAGTTCTAAAAGACAAACACTTAAATGCCCATCACGTGACGGCACGTGATGCTCCAAAGTATTCAATACTCTCGGCAGAACAAGTAAGAGAAGGAGGGCGCTCTCACGTGCTACCACCACGTGACCCTTCTTGTCTTAGTGTTTAACACTAAATTGAAACCTCTGTATCCAGTGTTTAACACTGATTTGCTTTAGTATTTAACACTAATTGAAAAACTCTATTTGCAGTGTTTAACACTAAATTTCTTAGTGTTTAACACTAAATTAAATTTCTGTTATCAGCGTTTAATACTGATTAACATTAATTTAGAATCTCTCTTTCCAGTGTTTAACATTGATTTGCTTTAGTGTTTAAACACTAATTTGAAATCTCTCTGGCCAGTGTTTAACACTGATCTGCTTTAGTGTTTGACACTAATTTGAAAGCCTTGTTGCTAGTATGTAACACTGATTATCTTTTGGCGTTTAACACCAGTTTGTTAATCTCATTCCCAGTGTTCAACACTGTTGGTCTCTAGTGTTCAAACACTGGCCTTAGCCCAATTGGCCAAGTTTCTAGAGGCAAAGCCTCTTCTTCAATGAATCAACAGAAAGCCAATATTCCAAACATGATTGGACTTAGCCCAAGATGGCCATAAGTCCTCAATTCAAACTCAACCGGGCTAATGGGCTCATAATATAATTAATTGGTCTTGGTCCCAAACTGGACCAAAGACTGTTTAATCTATCTTGGTTCAAGGGTACATCTCTTCACTCCTTTGATACTTGGCGTTGTAATTCCTCAACGTCTTCAAAGAGATGACGGGTCCCGATGACCACACATTGATATGGACCGTGGGGTCCTTAAACCCATGGACTATGACGTCCTTAACCTTGACCGTAATGTCTTAAAACTAACAACGGACTTTGAGGTCCTTAACCTTGACCGAAATGTCTTAAAACTAACAATGGACTATGACGTCCTTAACCTTGACCATGATGTCTTAAAACTAACATCGGACTGTGGAGTTCTTAAATCCATGGACTATGATGTCCTTAACCTTGACCGCAACGTCTTAAAACTAACATTGGACCGCAATGTCCTTAAACTACCTATTGACCGCAATGTCACTAAACTAAACAACAGGGCTCCCTTAATTGCTCTTTTGTTGGATCTAAACGGTCCCGTTAAGTCGATCTTAGTCTAAAAACTAGACTAACGTATGCTTAACAAACGTTTAAGTTGATCTTAGTCTCAGATGAGACTAACGTATCCTTAAACACAAACCCCTCAAACCCAAATCTAAGAAAGATACGGATTTGGACTAGTCCACGCCCTACGGACGACGACATAACTCAGTCTCCGTATACAATCCACGGGCAACCAAACACAAAATAAACACACACGACACGAAGTGACCATCTGGAGAAGGTGAAAGTAGTTACCGCAGTGCGGTAGCGTAATTAACTGCAGAGGCTTGTGCCTACAGGGAAGAGCGTCCCCACAATCAAAACCCCCTCAAGCGAGGGGGAATCTGACGAAGTCTGCTACATTGGACGCATCCGTTTAAACTTTCGATACACGGTGCCATAAATCAACTTGGCATTTTCGGAGAGGTAGACGGATAGCACCAATTAGCATCTGCCCCGAATCTCAGGCAAGACGTCCGCGTTGCGCCGCCATTCGGAGGGGAACAATGACTCATTTCTATGCTCACCACTTCAATATTTTGAAGTATGCTTGATATTTTGTGAGATATTTTATTTCATGAATTATTGTATGCTTCATTATTCTACACACTTGAGCTTTCTTCACATGAGCTCACTCTACACTCTCTTTTCCTCAAGCTCCCTTCTTCTTCCTTTAGCCCTTCATGTCTCATGTGTTGAGAAACCTAGGGCAAATAGACACATACTAATCCATCTACACTCTCTACATTATCTAGGACATCTAGTTTAGCGAACTAGATGTCGTAGTTACCTTGGATTTGAGGTTGGAGTTCAGACTATAGACTCTCGGATGGATTGTCTTTGACTCAAGGAGGCCGACGAGGAAGCATCGATCCGTTACGATCCTCGGAGTTTATGACGAGGTGGAGGACAGCAAAGAAGACCCGAAGGACAAATAACGTGAGGTATAAACTTCTTTTCGAGTAGTTAACCTCATAATAGTTTGCTAGTTAGGGTTTAGCATTGATCCTGGAGTTTAAGTCGGTGTTGTGACACCCGTAAAAATTGTTTTTTACGTACCGGCTCCCCGCAAACCCGCGGGGTGCACGACATCGAATTACAGTGGTATCAGAGTTACTAGGCATTGGATGTCGACCTATTGGGAGTTCTCACTATGTAACAGTATGGCGAAGGATATGCTCTTACCCTTAGGGAGTCCCGAGACCGTAAGGTGTTCCGGCATGTTGTAGTCCTTGTGAGAGGCATGCATAAAAAGTAGCTGCTGAGGTACCCGTAGGTACCACGGCGACTCCATTGGATGTGGTGGATGCCTGACCTACATGGTATCAGAGCCTACTAAACTTTTACAAGCTTGTTAGCAAGTAATTAGAACTTCGATCATCGGAAAACACAAAAACGGAACACCCGCACCCTCAAGTTTCTGTCGAATTTTAAAACTGCAAGAAAAAATATTTCAGAGGGATGAAAATTCAGTGCAGGGAATTCTAAGATCACTGTAGAAAAAGGAGTCACTGACTTGCCAAGAAGTCCGTGGAAGCGCAGTGAAACGGTAGGTTTCGCTGCGGTTCCGCGGCTGATTCAAGGCCGAGTCGGCTCGTTTTTCCACTATGTTTCTTATTTTGGGTGTTCTGTCTTCTTGTATATTTAGTTTCTACCCAGTATTTTTCTGAGTGCTGGTTTGCACTTGGAGTAGACACGGAAAATGGTTTTCGATCGAAATTCTAAAGTTCTTGATTAATGGGGTTTTATCTGTGTTGTTATATGTGTTCGTAAACTTCAGTTAATTGCTATACATCGGTTAGTTTGGGGTTGCATATATCTATGATGTTGGTTTGTGTATATGGACTTTATTGGATCGTTGTGGATGAATAGCCGGGGATGTGAGAAGAGAATTTTCTTTCATTCGATGAAAATTGTAAAGTGATGTAATATTCTTTTGCGGGGCACATCCGGGTTGAGGTTGTAGCCACTGTTATATTATTTCTTTTACTATTTTCTGCTCCTAGGATAGACCCAAGGTGGGTGCACAAACTACCGGGTTCTTTGAAGTGTCGAGTGGCCTACTCACTTTGCTGAGGGAGGTTGCTTCACTTCGGGAATTTGGCGAGTAGTTTGCCGCACCCGTAGGGGTCTGGAGTGGGGTTTGGCTATTCATCACGACCGTGGAATCCATCTTTCGTTACAGGCTTAAACGAAACGCGGAATTCCTAGTATATCTAATATGTTCATCTGTGATCTGGAATGCCTATTATTGCAAAAGACGAATGGTTATTATATATATGCTATATAGTAGACGTTGCTTATGTTTTTCACCCGCGCTAGTCCAGCCCCCGCTCTGGCGTTAGTTAAGTAACCTAACAGTGTTAGACAGGGCCCAGTGGCGAATGCGGATGGCATAAGCGGACGTGTTATTTTCATTTCTCTCTGTGATGATAGGTGTAAATGACGGGACTGTATTAGATTAATGCAAAGAAAACAAACCAAAACTGAATCATTGGAACAAATTTTAAAACCACTCGGTTTTTTCAAAACAGAAACTTTTAAACGCGGAGCTTAAACCACTCTTTTAAAAGCTATCAGGTTCCTTCGATTAAATCAAGTTCATTATGTTCACGGTTTTGCCAAAACCAGCCGTAGCCCTCCGTCATTTTAGTTGAATATTCAGTAGTATTCATGCTATGTATTTTGACCTTCGCTAAGGCACAGTGATTGGTAGCTGCTGGATATTCATCTGTAGCATAGATAAACGTGTTGGTTTGGGACAGTCGCACTACTATTTTGGCCTTCGTCAAGGGTATGTACGGGTGGGTTCAAATTAACCTGGATAATGACGGGTAGAACTTGACATGTGACTTATGATATGTTGGCCTTCGTCAAGGTCATAAAAGCATGAGGCAAAAATCCACATCGGGAGTTTCTAAAGAAACTGAAACTTACTAGTATTGCATACCATTTGGAGTGTGATAATATTGGTAGGATTCCTTCAGGATTATCACACAATGATATTTGGATCCCGATCCTGCTGTGAGTATCCGCTACTTCTCGGAAGATTTTTCACTAACACAATCAATGCTATAAACCAAATAGGTATCTAGAACAGTGTTAGCGGGGTTATCCCTCTAGGGAAAAGAGGTTCTCCTGGGAATGGGACTTATGAAATGTCCGATCTTTGCTATTGGCCGCCTTCTTAAGGGACTTCTTCCCCGCTAGCTAGCTCCCTCCTTTTGTTCGAACCTTTTCCAACAAGCAAGTCCTGTGTGTGATCAAAATCCATCAATAATGATTGAACTCCTCTTTTCTAGTAGTGAACGAAGTCACTTCAGCACCTTGTGATCTTTGAGAAGATTTTATTATTAACCCTCTCCTTTAATGTTTTTGTAGATTCGATGAAATTCGAAGAAGGTCTGCACACACAACTTCCATTTTCTCCTTCTTCCAAAAGAAAGAATAAAAGCTGATCTAAAGTGGATGACAGACATCCATTCGAATGTAGCCAATCTCTACCTAAGAAGGCATGTCCTCAAGTTTGCTCACTCTACGTTGTAACCACTTGCGTAATTAAGGAATTTCGCGAAAGCGTTGGAAAACCTTCCTCGAAGTACCAACACCAGCCTAGATGAAAGGTTAAGCAAGTATTGTAGGGTGAGATTAATCCTGACTAATTATTCTTTTATGGTTTGAGGAAGGATTCGAGATACAGTGGGAGCCATCCTGTTTAGATAAACTAATAACCAATCTAAACTTACATGAGCATCATGCTAAGTGTTCTCTCTCTCTCCCCTAATTGCAGTGACCAGGTGACCAGACTTAGGTTACAGCTAGATAATAAAATGACTGAGTTATACTATATTGACTGGCAAATGTTTATCCAGATGTCCATTATCTATGACAAGCTGGACCACCTCATTACTACTCAAGCCCCCGCCGTCCCATGTCCAATTTCCACCATCACGGATAATGATATTCGTAAGACATCGGAAAAAGACAGTGCGAATGCCAAGTGGCTCGTGTTGGCCTCAGTAGATGGTGTAAAAGATGGACTTAGTTTCTATATTCTTCCATAACAAAGATTTAAATAGAGAGCAATCTCGTATCGCAAGATATGAGACCTCGAAGGAATTACTTCAAGCGAGGTTGGCTGTCGTGTCATCTGTAGGGACTACGTCCCTACAATGATCAGCATATTGATAAGCTCATGGACCTGGAGACCACGTTGGAGAACGAGTCGAGTACTGACTTAATTCTATAATCCCTATCTTCTACTTACGTCCAGTGGAAGAAAGTTATACTTCCAGTTGAGAGCACCCTGAAGGAAACCAGGGAGACACCCGCTCTGCTTATTGGGGAATCTTCCTCTTCTGGATCCAAGGCGAAAGCCAAGGGTGAGAAGAAGAAGACCTCCACAAAGTCGATAGGCGGTGTCAGTAAAGTAGAGGGACAGGGAAAGGCAAAAGTTTCTGGGCTAACAGTAGGGAAGGAGGGATGTTCCTATTGTCACAGGAAAGGGCATTGGCAGAAGGAATGCAGGGCTTGAAAAGCCAGAATCCAGGATCCGAAGCACATTGTGGCTTCGACTTCAGGTGTATTTGTGATTGAAAACTGTATATCAATTAACTCTACTTTCTAGGTACTAGATACTGGATCAGGATCTCGTATCTATAATTCATTACAGGCTTTGAGAAACCGTATAGTTATCAGGGCAGGTGATATGACTCTCAGGGTTGCTAACGGAATGAGCATGGACGCTGTATCCGTAGGGGAATATCACCTAGGTTTGATAAGTGGGCAGATATTGATTTTACGTAACTGTTTGTGTGTACCTAGTCTAGCTTGTAATATCATATCTGTATCTTTACTTTCTAAGGAAGGATATGATTTTACATTTGTAAGCGATGTGGTCCACATGCACCTTAATCAGAATTTGATTGGGTCAGGTACACTAGAGGACGGTATATACATATTAAATCAAGCTCATTTTTTCAACGTCCAGAACACACTTAAAAGAAAGTCTCCAGAATTAAATAAAGCTTTTTTATATTATTGTAGACTGGGTCAAATCAATGAAACACGGTTGACGAAGTTACATAGAGAAGGATATTTAGATCCGTTCGAATATCAGTCTTATGCAACTTATCAATCATGTCTCATAGGAAAGATGACAAAGACTCCGTTCACTGGACACGGAGTAAGAGCGAGCGAGCTCTTAGGACTAATGCACAATGACATGTGTGGTCCAATGTTTACACATACACGAAGTGGTTATTCCTATTTCATTACTTTTACGGATGATTTCTCTAGGTATGGACATGTCTTCTTGATGAAACATAAATCCGAGGCCTTTGGGAAATTCCGAGAATATAAGAATGAAGTGGAAAAACAAACAGGCAAAAGTATCAAGACACTGAGATCTGATCGAGGTGGTGAATACATAAGTGCCAAGTTCCTGGATTACTTAAAAGAGAATAGAATTCTCTCTCAGCTTACTCCTTCATACACACCACAACACAACGGTGTGTCAGAAAGGCGGAGCAGAACCCTATTGGATATGGTTCATTCCATGATGAGTAACGCTGAGTTACCGCGATCCTTCCGGGGTTATGCACTAGAATTAGCTACATATCTTTTGAACAAGGTTCCTACAATGACTGTGCTTACCACACCATATCAGATGTGGAGTAGGAAGAAACCCTATCTTCAGTATCTGAAGATATGGGGATGTCCAGCTTTTGTAAAAAAAGCAGCATGTGAAAGAATTCGAGGCACGCTCAGTACTGTGTAAGTTTGTGGGATACCCAAAGAACTTCAGGGGTATCTTTTCTATTACGCAGAGGAACAAAAGGTTTTTGTTTCTCGTCATGCCCACTTTTTGGAAAATCAATTTTTAGTAAAAAAACTAGTAGGAGCGCAATAGAACTGGAAGAAATTCCAGAACCACAAGCTATTATTGAAAGCATGGTAGAACCAGAGGTTTCGAAAGAATAGGACATCCCTGCGCCACTCCGTAGAACTAGTAGGAAGTCTCATCTGCCCGAGAGATACTACGGTTTTCTAATAGACGGGAATAGAGAGGATTGCATTATTGACAATAATGAGCCAACTAGCTTCCAGCAAGCCATTCAGAGCGGTGACTCGGTAAAATGGCTGGATGCAATGCGGACTGAGATGGAGTCCATGTACACCAACAAAGTATGGACTTTGGAAATTGCTCTAGAAAGGGTAAAACCCGTAGGCTTCAAATGGATCTTCAGAAAGAAGATTGGTATAGATGGACATATTGAAACCTATAAGGCTAGACTTGTTGCAAAAGGTTTTCGTCAAAGACCTAGTTTAGACTATGATGAAACCTTTTCTCCAGTGGCTATGCTCAAATCTATTCGGATCCTTCTTGCCATTGCTGCCTTTTATGATTATGAGATTTGGCAGATGGACGTAAAGACCGCTTTTCTAAATGGACATTTGGAAGAGTGCGTCTATATGGATCAGCCAGAGGGTTTCATTCAGAGTGGGAGCAGCGAGTGTGCAAGTTGCTTAAGTCCATTTATGGACTAAAGCAGGCATTGCGGAGTTGGAACATCTGTTTTGATGAGACGGTCAAAGAATTTGACTTTATCAAAAATCTAGTTGAACCATGCATCTATAGTAAGATTGTAGCGAGAACTGTGGTATTTCTCGTCTTGTACGTGGATAGCATTCTCTTGATAGAAAATGACATTTCTATGCTACATTCACTCAAAGGATTCTTGTCATAAAGGTTCTCCATGAAAGACCTAAGTGATGCCAACTACATTCTGGGGATCCAGATCTATCATGATAGATCAAAGAGGATGATGAGACTTTCACAGTCAAGGTACATCAACACCATACTAAAAGGATTTAGTATGGAAGATTCAAAGCACAGTAGTCTACCGGCTTGTCACAGGATCATCCTCTCCAAAAAGATGTCTCCCAAGACTGATTTGGAAAGGGCTCGCATGTCGATTATACCCTACGCTTCTCCGGTAGGCTCTATAATATATGTGATGTTGTGTACCATATCAGATGTTGCTTACGCACTCAGCGTGGTAAGCCGGTATCAGTCAAACCCAGGGGATAAGCACCGGGAAGCAGTAAAGAACATTCTCAAGTACCTGAGAAGGACTAAGGAGATGTTCTTGGTGTATGGCGGAAAATACCTCCAGATCGAGGCCTTTGTTGACTCCAGCTTTCAGAGTGACAAGGATGACTCCAAGTCCATGTCGGGTTATGTCTTTACCCTCATTGGAGGGGCGGTCTGTTGGAAGAGCTCCAAGCAGGACACCATTGCTGACTCGACGATGGAAGCAGAGTATATCGCTGCTTGTGACGCCGCAAAAGAGGCAGTCTGGATAAGGAAGTTCTTAACTGAACTTCAGGAGGTTTCAACCATTGTTGACCCAATACCGCTGTATTGCGACAACGGCGCTACAGCTTTAGCGAAGGAACCTAGGTCCCATCAGTGATCCAGACATATCTTGAAACAGTACCATCTGATCAGGAAGATTGTTGATCGTCAGGAGATCGAGGTGAGGAGAGTAGATACGGAGAACGACACTGCAGATTCACTCACCAAGGCCATCCCTTAGACATAGTTCGAGAGGCCATTCGAGATGATAGGTCTGCGATATGCCAATATATGGCCTTAGTGTAAGTGGGAGATTGTTAGTGATATATGCTCTAGAGACCATTATTGTATCATACTGGTTTGTATATTACATATTGGAAGCTTGGGATATACACGGATATAGTAACAGTCTTGCTCGAAATTGTGGTATGCTACTTGGTTTGTTTCTACTTCCATATATGCATGTGTTTCTTTTAGCATATCGCTTATACATATTGGTAGAGCCCTTAGGATCTTTGCTTGATTACCAGCATTGTGATGGCAGTCACACTAGTGGGGGCTGGGTAGTCTATAAGCACATCCTATACAGGTCTCTAGTCGTAAGATTATCGAGACGGGGCATCGATACTCTAGAGTAGACTAGTGTATACGCTTCTCATCCCAGCAGAGGAGATGGTCTATCCCACAGCCTTTAGTACGTCGTACTGGAGATAGTATGCGGGTGTTCATTGGGTTATGAGTACACCGGACAGGACTCGTAGGGAGCTGCTGGTGGGTGTTATACCTATCGTCGGGTAGTAGTTCCCAGGTGACATGAGTACAGCTTAGTCGGTCAACTTGACACTGCTACTTCGCCTCGAGTGTGTTCCTACTGTTCTTAAATTAGTACCCTACCATGGCTCAAAGGAGTCGTTCAAACAGGTAGTAGTTAGGTGCAGTCCCGAAGCACTTGGAGGCAGTGGCGGTTAGATAGGATTCGTCTCTCCCGGTATTGGGGGTTGATATCGCGCTGTGTTCGGAAATCCATTACACAAATTCCTTGGCCAAGGCAAGTGAGATTTACTGGTAGGTACTCCAGTAGTTTCTCAGGGTGTTTTGGGCTACACTCCGACACGACTTATTGCGCTATTAGGGGTTTGACGATTCCCGCCCCCTAGGCCCGATATGCGATACTCTTAGATGAACAGACCGGACTGTACGGAGATTGTTATAGATAGGCTCAGTAGGAGTTTGGATGAATTTGCTCATCGAACTTCTTATCGACAGATACCTGGGTAGCCGTTACGTGCAGCTAGTACCGCTGACGTGCTTGTGGTTAAACCCACTGCTAGCATAGTGTCGAGTCTTTAGAGTCCCACACAAAGGGTTTCCCTGCATCGGGCAAAAGATGTAGATGCCGTATGGTTTTACGGCAGGGCTTCGATCACATACGTGTACTTATGCACGTATGATGTTCGGACGGATAATACTAGTGGGCTTTGGTACACCGGACAGGACTGCATGGATTGGGGATTGAAGTAATTATGCCAGGTAACGCTTCATATTTTATGAACTTACAAGTTCAGACCACTCTTGTAAATTAGATCAAGGCAGCTTAAGCAAATGATGCCAAGCTACAAAAGATCCGAGAACAAGTAGAAAGTGGACTTTGAACTGACTTCATCATCCACGAAGATGGATCCTTGCGATATGAAAGCTATTTATGCGTGCCAATCAGACCTGTTCGAGAAGAGTCGATGAAAAAAGCTCACAGCTCTCCTTATTCTGTACACCTCGGTGGTATGAAAATGTACAAGGATCTACGAAAACACTACTGGTGGTATGGAATGAAGCGAGAAGTAGCAAGGAGTATAGACAAGTGTTTGGTGTGTCAGTAAGTGAAGGCTGAACATCATAGAGCTGCTGATCTACTTCAGTTACCAATCCCAGAATGGAAATAACAGCACATTACCATGGACTCTGTGACTGCTCTTCCTCGCAGCACGAAGGGTAACGACGTAATTTGGGTTATTGTGGACCGACCCACTAAGTCGGATCACTTTATTCCATTTCGAATTGGCCAGTCAACTGAAACATTAGTAAGGAAGTACATGGAGGTGAGTATAAATCTAAAGTAAGATTTGATGCCTTCAAGATGTACCATACTTGATACCCATAAACTCATGCAGGAGATCTTGAGATTACATGGGGTACCTGTTTGCATCGTCTCCGATCATGGTACAAGATTCTGATCACAGTTTTGGCAGAGTCTGCAAGCTAGCCTGGGAATGAGTCTGAATTTCAGCACGGCGTATCATTCACAAACGGATGGACAGTCCGAGCGAACAATTCAGATTCTGGAAGACATGCTGATAGCCTGCATGTTAGACTTCGGAGGTTCGTGGGAAGATCACCTACACCTAGTGGAGTTTTCATACAACAACAGCTACCATGCAAGTATTAGAATGGCACCTTTTGCAACATTCTACGGACGGAAGTGTCGTTCCCCGCTGAGTTGGGACAACGTTGGAGATCGTGAACTCCTTGGACTAGAGATGATCATGGAAACTATAGACGTGGTTCACACGATCTGGGAAAAGATGCGCATAGCCCAAGACCGACAGAAACATTGGGCAGATGCAAAGCGCCGACACTTGGACTTTCAACCCAGAGAACATGTATTCTTGAAGATCTCCCCAAACAGAGGAGTGATACGTTTTAGCAAGAGGGGTAAATTAAGTCCAATATACATATGACCATTCGACACACTCGAACGAGTTGGAGAAGTGGCATACCGTTTAGCACTACCATCCTTATTGGAAGGAGTGCACAACGTGTTTCACATATCCTAGCTACGATGATATGTGAGCGGCCCCAGCCATATACTTGATCACTCAGAGCTCACGGTACAGACTGACCTAACCCGCGAGCAACAACCGGTTGAGATCCTGGACCGAAAAATGAAGACATTGCGGAACAAGGAGGTAAACTTGGTCTGGGTGATATGGAGAAAAGACTCGCCAAGAGAATCGACATAGGAGCGAGAAGACGATATGCGTGCATGATACCCTCAGCTATTCGAAGATGAGTCCTTTTTGTAAATTTCGAGAACGAAATTTTTATATGGAGGGTAGAATGTAACGACTCTGAAATCCCTGTACAACAATTTCTTGTTTATTATACAGAAATGGGTATTAGAGCCTGTGTAAGAGTTATAAGTTAAATTTGTTTAATAACAGCAAGAAGCAACTTGTAGCTCACTGGTAAAGCCTCTACACTGCTGTGACATAGCCTTTGTGTTCGATCTTATCAGACCCAATTATTTTTAGATTTTTCTTTTTAAATTTTCGAAAGTCCAAGAGTTGCACGTGCAATACACGGAGAAACGAAAAGTTTCAGAAAAATCAAACAGGCGCATTGAGGTGTACACACTGAGTCCACCATGTGGCATGAATCTCGAGGCAAGACCTCAAGATCCGATCTCCCATTCTCTCCAAATGGCCAGCGCTGACGGTTGGATTATCTCTAATTGCCTCCGTGCTTTGCACACTTGTCCCTTCGACTCCCCTCAACTCCCCTGCACTGTTTGATTTTCCTGCAATCAAATGAAGACTCTTCAATTCACCATTTAATACTATTTTAGTTCTTTTAATCCACATTTTTAATTCTCAAACCCTAATTCTCCACTATAATTACCACCCCATGCCCTAGCTCTCTCCCATTCTGAAATTTCTATCAAAAATTCTCTCAAACTCTTTAAGTACCAAGTGGAGTTAAGCACCCAAGTGGAGTAGCAAGCCAAACACGACGACCGAAGCCTTTCCGACGAAACCACGACCTCCGAATGCTTCTTCTTTCTCGTGTTAACCATCTAAACCCGTAAGTCCTTCT
This sequence comes from Agapanthus africanus, assembly GCA_030015575.1. NCBI lineage: Eukaryota > Viridiplantae > Streptophyta > Magnoliopsida > Asparagales > Amaryllidaceae > Agapanthus > Agapanthus africanus. The sequence continues at coordinate 722,760,422 of CM057337.1, forward strand.
CTCGTTTTCTCTCATCTCAATTCGTCTTCTAAGAAAACACAAAAAAGTGGAGTTAACACGTAACAACCTCCTCATTTAAATATTTTATCATGCTTGATAGGTCTATATGTCACATAATCACCCTAATATCTTTTTAAAACAAAACTCACATCTATTGCCTTTTGACGTAACTAAAATTTCATGTTCAATACTCAAATAACGAACTTTTTCATTAAAATACCATAAACTTTAGTATAACTCTCATTTCAATAATTATTAAAAATACCTTTAGGAAAACTTCACAGGGTAACGACCTACCCAACACGCACACTATAGTTGCATAGCACGGTGTTCCAAACATATGGCTGATTTAAAGAATATGTTTTATATTAAAATACCACACCTTTTCAAAACGGGTTTCTTTTAATCGGTATTTTTGTAATTCTTGGCAAATACACCTCTACAACTCTCGTTAGGGGACCAGCTAATGGATGGTGTGGATTATCGCATATCCTTGGGACAGTAGAGCGAGATGCAGAACTCCTTATGGAGTATTCGGTCTCGAAAGGAAATAAAAATACGGTTTTTAAGAAATACAATTTTCTAAATAAATATTAAATTTTGGAAAATTATATAAAAATATGAATTCGTATTTTCAATAAAAACATATCATGAAATTATTTTCTTTTAAAATGAAAGATTATATTTTTTAATAAAATACCATCAAGTTTCCAAAAGAGCTAGTTTTTCATAAAAATACCATAAACTTTTAAAATCTAGGTTTTATCACCAAAATACCACAGTAATTAATATACATGTTCATGAAAACCCTAAATATTCTAAATCACCCTCGAGGTTTATTTTTAAACTATATTAAAGTATTTTTCATAAAACCCCATCGAGATATGCAAAACAATATTTTAAGGACTATAGATTAATATAGGCTTAAGCAGTATCATTTCTTTTGAGCCTCGGGGAGCCGGAGAAAGTGGATGATTACCTATTCAAGTTAGAAAACTTAACAGAGTTATAAAATGGCAATTGTCTTGGAAAAAGACACAAATCTTGCCGTCCATGTGCAACAGTTGCCGATTTCTCCCGAACATAAGATTTTAACAATTAACATCAATCCACATGAAAAGACATGAACTCGAATCCAAACTCGAACCTAAACTTGAACTTGAACTCGAACACAAATTCGAACTCTAACCCAACTCGAATCTAAACCTGAATATGAACTCGAACCCAATCTACTCGAACAAATTTGACTCGAACCAAGATTGCAATTGACATGACTCGCATATTACTCGACTCACTCGACTCCATTCTACACCTTTTGCGATCTATGGTTTCGATCAAGACATGTTATAACCAGTCAATCAAGTTAATTAAGTATATTATACAGTTATAATATATATTATACGCAGGGTGTTTGGGATAGTTTCTTGTGTGAATCCAATGGGGCTTCAGGAGTCCCGTATTAACCTCTTTTTTTATTTTATTCGAATATCAGTCGGGTTAACTCATCCACAGCCTAGAGCCCCGATGCTAACACATGAAATGAGCCCGTGTTTCCTTACTCCTGGGGCCCCACTCTTGAGCTCGTGAATAATTCTACGGCTGCGTTGACATTCACACTTGGAACTTAACGTTAACATAGTGACCATATAGAAATCTATAGTACATATTCACCCATGATCATATAGTCTTACTCGTCATATAAATATTCTACAATTGTCATTTTCTTACTCTTACTTATCTTTGGGACTTACTGAGCGCAAGTTCACTGATGAGCATTCCACCCACTTTTCTTCTCTTAAAATATTCGTCAAATACGGTCGAGACGGAGGAAGTGGAGGCCATCGAAGAGGACTACAACAGGATTGCTCCACAGGATTAACTTACCTTCACTTTTATTCTGCTTATGTATGCCACTTCTTTAGGCATTTCCCTTATTTTATTTACTTTTCATCTGAAACTCATGTACTTGTAAATATTAGAAGTTGAATGTAAATAAAAGTGTTTATTGAAAAATTTTACAGTCTCCATTTATTCTTTCTTTGTGTATTATTGTTTCAATACGCTTAGTATATTTATTTAGGGAATGAGCTTCTCTGGATAAATATACCGCGGGCTTGCCACATCACCGTTTCCGTCTACTGGGAAGCGGGGCATGACAATCATGGAGAATCCACTCATTCCCAGAACTCATAGTTAGCCTATACGTTCCGATACCCTACACCTCGACATATAACGCGTTCCCCATGTAAATCTTCAGGCTCCCGACGGGTACTCTCATGTACTCTATGAACCCTTCTCTGTCTCGAGAGATGTGGTCCGTTGCTTCTGAATCTACAATCCATAAATTTGTAGAGTTAGCCATCATCACTTTACGAGCAACCAATGCTGTATAGTGAAAAAAGTGAGAGTTTATTTTCTAGGCCTCTCGCAGTCGCGAGTGAAGTGGCCTGGCTGTCCACAGTTGAAGCAAGTTCTCTCTTGGCTGACTTTTTCTTATGCCTCACAGGTTTCTTGGGATTCACCTTTTCATCCTTCGTCTCTTTATTTGATCCCTTGCGTCTAGGCCTCTTAGCCTTGGGCTTGGAGTCTTCAGCTGCCATAGCTGTGGATGATGGCTTTTTCGGCTTGAGAGTGTCCCTCCGCTCTGCTTCAAACTCAACTTTAGCTCTCACATTCTTGAACGTTTTCACGTTGTCGGAACGGGATAATAGGAGTTTGAGATCATCCCAGGAATCGGGCAGAGCCCGGATGATGGCCTGAATTTGATGGTCATCAGTAATCTTAGAGCCAGCAATTCCGAGATCCCTGATCATCGATGCCATCATACGAAGATGAAATTTGATGTCTTGCCCAGCAAAAATCTTGTACGAATCCAGCTTAATAGTCAGCGCACGGATCCTCATTGGCGAAACGTGTCCATAGCGGGTCTCAACTCTTTGCCGTTGGATACTCCTCAAATTCACTAATGAGATCGTTCCTCATCGCGACTAACATGATGTACCGTGCTGAACGATTCTTTTGAACTCATTTATTATACTCCTCTGCAGCCCTCCTGTGCTGTTGAGTGGAGCCCTGCTCCGATTCAGACATTTCTGTCTCAGTACAATCTTGCAACTCTTTATCATTTAGTAGAAAGTGAATCTTTTGATGCCAGTCGAAGAAGTTATCACTGTTCAGGTTATCACCCTTGGTGAGATTAGCAATAACTGATTTGGAAGATATCTGATCAGGAAAAAAAATATTTATGAGTGCGTTAAGACTATAGACAAAATAATGGAGTACCGTTCTTTTCAAAAAATGCTTCGTCTTCAACCTATCTTAACAAAAATAATAAATTTCACACTTCAAAGGAAGAAAAGAAAGCCTAAGGTAGTTAAATCTAAAATCTTGTTAAGCCTAAGGCCCCAACTACATACTTCAAAAGTATTAAATTTAAAATCTTGTTAAAATGATTGAACGACGGAATATATATTTTCTAGAAACGGAATAGATTGGGTAGTTAAATCTAGACTCCCGTCTCTTCACGAAATCTCCCACTTAAAATTTGTTAGATTAATGCAGCATGCGTCTTTCATTTATATAATATGCCATGCAAATCACAAAATGCAACAAAACAATCTGATAAAATTCATTTTATGATTAAACTACCCTATTTAATCTTGTCCATTTTATTAGGGTGTTCATTTTATTCATGAAATTAATAAGCACCCTAGGCGCTCCCACTGGAACAAATACCTATTAAATCTCTATTATTTATATGAGAATAAATTTTGGAAAAAAAATTTGGTGAGAAAAAACAAATTTTTCAAAACAAACATAAATTTCGGAGTTAATAGAAAAAACCTTAACTAATCCATAAATTTGAGTTGGAAACTCCACAAATAAGAAAAAGACAAAATAAATAATTTTCTTAAATTTTAAGATTTTTTTTGGAATTTTATGGATTTTTTGGTAATTTTCTAAATTTTTTTGAATATTAAAAAAACTTTTTTTTATAAAATAAAAGGCCTATGTCTCTGCCTGGGCCTGAGACCAGCCCGGGTAACAGAGGCCAGGCCCGAGCCCTGGTCGTCCTGGGTCATCCTCTTTGGCCGAATTTTAAAAAAAAACCGAGAAGGAAAAAAATATTCAGAAATTTTATTTTAGTTAAAAAAATATTTTATTATCTACTAAAATCCCAAAAATCTTTTTGGTCCAACAAAAAACAAAATATATTTGGGTCAAACCATATCTCAAAAAAATATTTCTGTGTCCATGTAAAATCCCAAAATATTTTTGGTGCTATTACTAAGATCCCAAAAGAAATTCGCAAGTTTCCTTTCATCAAAAAAAAATTTAGGGTTAGGGTTTTTAAAATATACGACCTAGCCGTCATTATTGCTCATATCAAAAGAGAGAGAAAAAAATCCATTTTTTTCCTTTTCACATACATAAGATCCAATCTTAAAAAAATAAATCTTCTCACATATTGTTTCATGGGCAACATCACTTCAACGAATTAAAACTATATCATAAGCGTCATAAAGAATTATAGATCTAATTTATGATGCCATATGCTGATGCAAAAAAAAAAAGATAGATTTTCGAAGATCCATCAAAACGATCACCCTAAAATATAAATCTGTCATAAAATTATTAAAAATTAATCTATGTTTAGATAAAAAAAAACGCAACTTTTGAGTTGCAAATAATTTTAAATAGAGATCTACATAAATTTACGAACGTGGTATGTATGGATCTGATACCAATGTTCACCTATGGTGAGTATAAGCAAAACAAACATACATAGCAGAGGAAATACAATCAGTCTATGCAAGGATTTACGATATACCCGATCCGATGGATTACAATAGATTATCTTGCCCATGCCACATAGAAGATCTGATCTTTTGCACTTCCAAGCAACGACCGTAGGGAAACTACACTTTGGAAGAAAGCGAGAACCTCTCTCTTGTTCACCCCTCAAGTCAACCCAAATTAGAAGAGGACGAGAAAAGGAAATAACGACCGACTTGGTTTTCTCTCCAGAAAACTCTCTATATTATATGTGTTAGTGATACCCTAGAGGCCATTGTTGTATCATACTGGATTGTATATTACTTAATGGGAGCTTCGGATATACACGGATATAGTAACAGTCTTGCTCGAAATGGTAGTATGCTACCTGGTTTGTTTCTATCTCAATATGTGCATGTGTTTTCTTAGCATATCGCTTATACATATTGGTAGAGTCCTCAGGATCTTTGCTTGATTACCAGCGTTGTGATGGCAGTCACACTAGTAGGGGCTAGGGTAGTCTATAAGCACATCCTATACAGGTCTCTAGTCATAGGATTATCGAGACGGGGCATCGATACTCTACAGTAGATTAGTGTATACGCTTCTCATCCCAGCAGAGAAGATGGTCTGTCCCACAGCCATCAGTATGTCGTACTGGAGATAGTTTGCAGGTGCTCATTAGGTTATGAGTACACTGGACAGGACTCGTCGGGAACTTTTGGTGGGTATTATACTTATCGTTGGGTAGCAGTTCCAAGGTGACATGAGTACAGCTTAGTCCGTCGACTTGGCACTGCTACTTCGCCTCGAGTGTGTTCCCACTGTACTTTGATTACTACCTTACCACGGCTCAAAGGAGTCATGCAAACAGGTAGTAGTTGGGTGCAGTCCTGAAGCACTTGGAGGCAGTGGCCGTTAGATAGGATTCTTCTCTCCCGGTATTGGGGGTTGATATCGCGCTGTGTTCGGAAGGCCATTACACAAAGTCCTTGGCCAAGGTAAGCGAGATTTACTGGTAGGTACTCCAGTAGTTTCTTAGGGTGTTTTGGGCTATATTCCGACACGACTTATTGAGCTATTAGGGGTTTAACGATTACCGCCCTCTAGGGCCGATATGCGATACTCTTAGACGAAAAAACCGGACTGTACAGAGATTGTCACATACAGGCTCAGTAGGAGTTCGAATGAGTTAGCTCATCGGCCTTCTTATCGACAGTTACCTGGGTAACCGTTACGTGCAGCTAGTACCGCTTGCGGCTTGTGGTTAAACCCACTGCCAGCGTAGTGTCGAGTCTTTAGAGTCCCACATAGAGAGTTTTCCTGCACCGGGCAAAAGGTGTAGAGGCCGTATGGTTTTACGGCAGGGCTTCGATCACGTACGTGCACTTGTGCGCGTATGATGATCGGGCGAATAATACTAGTGGGCTTTGGTTTAAGCCGGATCCTAGTATTATGTTGATGGATTATTTTCGTCTCTTTGTATTCGTGTTCTTCGGAATACGGATGCGGGTATGTATATACGGATGATGGGCATTCTCGTAATTTGCGGGAAAGCTTCTAGAAGGTCAAACCTCATTAGGGTTTTAATTCTTTTTTAGGATTAAAGTTAATGAGGTGGAGGAAATGAGGTGGACTTGACAAAAGATCAAGCATGACTCACTTGTTAGATATTTTTCTAGCATGCTTGATATTTTGAGGAGATATTTTTATCTCCTCAATAATTATCTAGCATGCTTGATTATTCTATTCTTGAGCCAAGTCTTTTCTTTAGTTAAGCTCTCTCCGCCTTCATCTTCCTAAAGTGACCTTCTTCTTCCTCATAACCCTAAACCTCTTATTTGTTGAGAATCCTAGGGTTCCAAGAGACAATGCATTCCATCTTCACACTCTACACCCTCTATGACTTCTAGTTTAGCAAGCTAGAAGCCGTAGTTATCTCGGATTTGAGGTAGGAGCTTGGACTATAGACTCTCGGGTGGATCGTCTTTGACTCGAGGAGGCCGTCGAGGTTGCTACGATCCGTAACGATCCTTGGAACCGACGACGAGTGGAGGACAGCGATGAAGACCCAAAGGACTTGTATCGTGAGGTATAAGTTCTATCTTTGTTGTTTACATCTTACCCTAGTTAGCTAGTTAGGGTTTAGACACGAGCCGTGAGCTTGAGTCCGTGTTGCGATGCTTCGAAAGATCGTTTTTCACATATTCCGCCTCCCCGCAAGCCCGTGGGGTGCGTGACACGGAACTACAATATGCATATGTCTCTTTTGTTAAACCCTGGCCCCTATATGAATATATATAGGGTACCCACTCATATGGACGGGTATGAGGCCGGATCGGGCCCAATAGCTAACAATAATGGAGCACAAAAACTTCATGAGAGGATTTCGTTATGGCATCGAAAAAAGTCTATTCTTCACCGTTTTTTCGACGATCGGCATCCACCATAATCATTTTCATCGGCTAAAATATAGATACATCAAATTTCGTGTGATTCAAACAATTTCACCGTTGATTTAATGAGTGCAAAATTAACGATTTTCCGATAATAGAACATTTTTAAAATTCTCATATCATTAGATCAACACAGAAAAGGTGTTGGAATCACATAAAATTTTATATATCTATATTTTAGATGATAAGGATCAAGGTGGATTCCGCCGATCATCTAAAAAAATAGTGGAGAGTATACTTTTTACGATGCCATAGGATTATTTTCCTCTTAGGTCCTCTATTATTCTCTCTCACACACATGAGTACACATAAGTTTTTTTTATAAATTCTTTATTAATTTCATACATAATTGATAATTTCATATGTGCAATGATTAAAAATTTAAATCAATATATATTCTTGGAGAAAATGAATTACTGAAATATAAATCAACAGTGTTTAGGATTTGTATATATGTGATTACATATGATTTATTTGTTCTGAAAAAATTTGCTTTATGTTTTAAAAAAGTTAATTCTATATTTTTACAATGATTTGTTATTTTAGATATTTTATTTAACTTTGCAATGGTTATACCAAAATTTGGATTTCTTTGAAAAAGTAGTATTTTAAAGTTTATAAGTAGTAAAATTTATATATAAATATAAACTAAACGAAAATTGAAAATCTATCATTGATAAAACAAAGATAAAAGGATAAATCTAGTAATAAAGCTACTCTAATTGCAGCGACCAGGTGACCAGATTAGCTTACAGATAGATAATAAAATGACCGAGTTATACTATATTGACGGACAAAGATTTGTCCAGATGTCCATTACCTATGACAAGCTGGACCACCTCATTACCACTCAAGCCCCTGCCGTCCCAGGTTCAGCTTCCACCGTCGCGGATAAGGATATCCGTAAGAAAAGGGAAAAGGACAGTGCGGATGCCAAGTGTCTCGTGTTGGCCTCAGTTGATGGTGTATACCAGAGGCAGCACGCGAAGATGGACTTAGTTTCCATCTTCCTCCATAACAATGTTTTATATGGAGTGCAATCTCATATCGCATGATATGAGACCTCGAAAGAATTGCTTCAAGCGAGATTGGTTGTCGGATCATCTGTATGAGACCACGTCCCTACAATGATTAGCTATATTAAAAGGCTCACAGACCTGGAGACCACGTTGGAGAACGAGTCATGTACTGACTTGGTTATACAGTTTCTACCTTCTACTTATGCCCAGGGGAAGCAAGTTATACTTCCAGTTGAGGGGATCCTGAAAGAAACCAGGGAGACACCCGTTCTGCTTATTGGGGAATCTTCCTCTTCTGGAACTAAGGCGGATGCTAAGGGTGAGAAGAATAAGACCTCCACAAAACCGATAGGCGGTGTCGGTAAAGTAGAAGAAAAGAGAAGGGCAAAAGTTTTGGGGTTAAACAGTAGGGAAGGAGGGATGTTCCTATTGTTACAGGAAAAGGCATTGACAGAAGGGATGTATTCAGTCGAAAATATTGTAATCTTGAACATATCAATTTCCTCACTTTTCTAATCATTTAAGAATAGTTGATATAAATATAACACATATTACCAGTTCGTCTGCAAATTATCAAATACCATGTGTTATATATATAATCAACGTCTTTTTAAGGAAATCGTATGTTTATCATGTCACGCATAATATTCTATATCTCATACATTCTCCATTGAGATTGTGTGCAGAAAACTACCTCAGGATAGATATCGGAATCGCAAATTCGCCGACAAAATACAGCAAGTCAAAGAGTTAAAACCTGGCAGCGATTCAGAAGAGATAAAAAGATTATAGATGTCACCTGAGGACCCATATACCAACACCAGTCTACCACAGAAATATGAAGCCATGATTCCACAAATCAGCCGCGGAACCGCGGCCGAGTCAGGCCGATCGGCTGCGGATCCGCGGCCGAGTTGGAGGCGCCGGTGACGAAACTTCTCCAGAACATTCTATGTAACTTCTTAGCTTATTTGAGACGCTTCATACCGTCCCATCTTCTCGAGGAAGCCACCACATAATGACCTAGCATCTTGAGCAAGCTTGATAACTAACTAATTCTAGAAGCTTCTCTACAAACTATCTAGCTTCTTTGGAAAGATTGACCTAGTTTCTAGTGGAAGATCAGAAGAGCTATAAAAAGGGACCTAAGGCTACATTGTTGAGGTTGTTGAAAGTAGTCGATTTCTAGCATACAAACCAAAACCAAACCCATTCCAATTCAAAATCCAAATCAAGAATCGTGAGAACAATATCAAGAGACGACATCCAAGATCCTTTACACGAAGCCGATCTTCATCTACGAACGCGAGATCCTCGACAGGTCCAAGTCTTGCGGAGATCGAGTGAAGCGAAAGATCGACGACAAATTCTCTTTTCAAAGGAGTGTTCGAGAGCGTGTTCTTGTAAATCTCGAATTGAGAAGTGTAATTTGAAGAAGATTTAATAAAGGTGATCATTCGTTAATTCTCGCTTTCTTTAAATTCTTACATTATGAAATTTCTAATTCTTGATCCTTTTATTTTCATGATGCGTTAGTGAAATCTCCGCTTGTAAAGGATTCAAGGAATCGGTAGATTAAATGATGATGAAATCCTAAAACTTATCTTAAGTCTTATGAGAATTATGAACTTTAGGAAAAAGAATCGTCAATGACCTAATTTGGAACGAGATCACCGTTCTTGATAATTTCGTTGCAATTTGGGATTAAATGATTGATGATTCTCTTTGCTAAAAGCTAGATTTGAATGATGATCAATGAAAAGACAAGGGATAGTGAATGAGAAACCCTAGTTTCTCCAAAAGATCCCTAATCTTCATTCGTTCTAGCTATAATTCATCAATAGATAAGATAAGTCATTATTAGTATTCATCATTGATCCTAATTCGTATCGAATCCTACAAGCTATTCTACATTTTCTTGATAACTAAAATTGATATTGGGCACTTTCTTGATTTCTAATTCTTGAACATTTTTCTTGATTTTCTTGAAATGACAACTCGATTAAATCTTGAATCACTTTCTCAAATTTTATTTACTATTTTTTTTTCCGACTCATCTAAAGCAAGATTGAATAAATACATGGATCTCAGTGGACGACCCGTTCTCGTTAACCAACTATAACAACACCGTTATTGATTATGGCTATAAATTCTTTGATTACACACATCGCTTCTTGTTCTTTACAAATCTTTCTTTCTCTTTTTAAACATCGAAGAAGTTGAAACATCAAGTTTTACGATCAATCAAATGGCGCTGTTGCCGGGGATGCCTGCATAATTTGTTCGTTCTTGCAATTTGAGTTGAAATATTATTATTCCATCAAAAATTTGAATCAAAATTGCATTGTGTGCTTAACGAATAGTGTGTGAATTTTGCAAGGAAATCTGGAATCTCTGCAGCAAGGAAAGAATATTCAGATCATTTCATCTAGGCCAGAGGAGCAAGAGGAGAATCCGTACAAAATTTCGTTCAAAAAACAGATCAATTGTTAGTTATGTATATGCCCTAGAGGCCATTATTGTACATATGATGTATATTATAGTGGATGCTTGGATATATATAGAGAGGACTTTCTTGCTCGACATGATAGTATGCTATTTGGTTTCACTTTATCTTAACATGTTGACTTATATTAGTTTACTGTCTTACTCTCACATGTTGATAAAGCCCTTAGGATATGTACTCGACTACTGGGACTATGATGAGATCATACTAGTGGGGCCACGGTAGTCTATGAGTACATCCTATAATTGTTCCTAGTCGAGAGTGTGTCGAGACAGGGCATCGATACACCAGAGTAGACAAGCGTATACGCATCTTGACCCATATGATGGGCGATAGATGATCCTATATCCATCGGTGTTTGACATCAAAGATGGTGTACGGGTGCTCAGTGGAGACTGGGTACACTGAACGGACTCGCCGAGAACTTCCAGATGGTATTATACCTCACGTCAGATGGCAGTTCTCCGGTGACACTGGTACAGGTTAGTCTGTAGACCCGAGATCGTCATAAAGTCTTGTGTGATTCCCACTGTGCTTTGATTTCCACCTTACCACGTCTAAGAGGGCGTGCAAAACGGTGGCTTTTGGGTACAGTCCCGAATCACATGGAGGCAATGAGCGATAGGAGGGGTTTCGTCTCACCCGGTATAGGGAGTTGATGTTGTGCTGTGTTCGATTGGCTATAACTGGAAGTCCCTGGCCAGGGCTGATATAGAGTATTACTGGTAAGTGTTATCAGTAGGTTCTCGACCTGTTATGAGCCTCAAATCGACACGACTTATTGGTTACCGAGGTCTGACGTTTACCACCCCTAGACTAGATATGCGACGTATCAGACGAAGAGACCGGACTGTACGGTAGTGTTACTGATTGCAGTCACAGGAGAATGTACAGGCTTGCTTGTTGATCTTCTGATCGCTCAATACCTGGGTGGCTGTTACGTTTAGCTGACCGCTTGCAGCTTGTGGGTGTTTGATATGATCATCACCTACTGGCGGCGTATTGACGATTCTTTAGAGTCCTACACAGAGGTTTCTTGGCTCAAGCAAAACGGAGTAGGAGCACATATGTGATATGTGCGGGACCGAGAATAATACGATATGAGACATCGTATTCTATTCTCGCGATATATGATATAGCCGGGTCATCGGATCAAGTGTTGATTCGATGAATCGGTACATGTTATATTAGTCGGTTATATGCGATATAGACGGATTGTCGGATCAAGTGTTGATTCGATAATTTAATGTATAATTATATATGTGATATATTACATTACATTATCTAATATAAGCTCGCTTTATTAATTCATTTTCTCACCGAATAATACATTGATATATATGCGATATATGTTAATTGTATTATTTTCTTTTGTTAAAAAAATATATTATATATGTGATATTTAATATTGTAACAAGTTATGATTACAAATGCAACATGATTTGTGGAGATTAAACATGGTTAGGGTTTGATTTAGGTTAGCATTTTCATGAAGTTTCTAGAAGCTCTATGTTTTGTTTTAAGCAAAGATATTTTGTGTTGATATTTTGGAGATATTATTTAACCCAACCCAAACCCTTAACTCCAGTCAATTCTCTACATGAGTTAATACTTGATATTATTAACTCAAGGTTGTTTTGTAACCATGGGAATAATTCATTATTCATCACAAAAGACTTCATCTTCTTCTTCCTCCTTAAAAAAGCTTACTAGCCTTTTGTGATTAGATGATTTTAGTGTGAGAAATTGAAAACAAAAGAGAGCATAATTCCTACTTCATCATCCTCATATATTCTAGCCACTTAGATTAGGGTGTTCACTTCTCTAATACTTGATTAGAGAAGTGAGAGCTTGAGTTAAAGATTCTTCAAGGTAGATCATCTTCGAAAAGGAAGACTTCAAGCAAGTATGGATCGTTCGACTTGTGGAGCATCTTTTGAGTCCGGGAGATCATGGATTGCGGTGAAGGGACTACTACTCAGAGCTTATGAAGCGAAGGAACGGACTACAAAGGTTGTAGTCCCTTTCTCTTAGATGTAAAGATATTTACATGCTTTGTTAACCCTAATTATCTAGCAAAAATCCTCGCTTTAGGTTGTTCGGCACTTGTAAATTTTAAATCGGGCATGGTTGATGCCTTATAGACCCTTATGACAGTGCCTAGTAACCCTACAGTGGTATCAGAGACTAGCTAGTGCATTAGGCGACGTGTATACGAAGTGAAAAGTCCGATCGAACCCCGAAACGTCGATTTTGACCCCCTCTCTGGAAATTTTTTAAAAATTTGGATTTTTCCGTATTAAAAATACTCAGAAAATTAAGCAGGGAATTCTAAGGATTACTGTGAAATACAAACCCCTAATACCCTCAAGTCACCGTGGAACCGCGGCAAGAACATGCTTTGCGCGACGGTTCCGCGGCCGTACTTAGGTATTAGGGACACGTATTTGTAGGTAATATCCATAGCTATTACTACATGCTTCTGGGAATTTTTAATGTTACTCAAGTGTTGAGTTTTCTGGAGATCTTTTGTATTCGTTGATTCGATCTGAAAGTTTAACTTCGTTTAGTTTTTCGAGTAATTTAGAACGTGTTAAAAGGTTCGAACGGATATCAATAACTCACTTTTTCCCGACACGAAAAACTTTCAAGTGTTGAATTTTTCTTGAGTTTGAAATTTTTGGAAAAACATGCAAGCATATCTGTGGACCTTCTAGAAGAACGTAACCTTAACTCGATTATGTGACCGTCAAAACTTCCACTGAACCCTAGGCTTTGTGGTAGTTTAGCGTTGCCACATGTGAGACGTTGGTTTGACCCTTCTACGGCTGGTTCATTGAGGCTGTGACATGTTCTGGGATTTTTGAACTCTGCTCAAGTGTTGAGCTATTTGGGAAATCTTGGGTGTTTGATTATTCGATCGGAAAGTTTAACATTGTCTATTTATCTGGAATGTGATACAATAAGTGGAATTTCATATAGTTAGGCATGAAATGCGAAGTATGTGATATTTCGGATTTAAGATGTCTATAGTGATTGTGGATTCCAAATGTTGTAGTTTTACACTTTCTTTTCTGTGACCGTAAGCGTAGTATGTGGTGTATCGTCGGTTTCGTTGCTATACATCAACGATAATTGGGATATGCATACTTGCTTACGTTGATGATATGCGATATTATGTGTTGCTGTGATATGTTATATTGGATCGTCGTGTTCTGAATAGCCGGGGGTTTTATGTGGGATGAGGGTTTTTATTTTCATTCATGTAAAATTCATTGTATGTAATATTCTTTTATTGGGGCACTTCTGGGTTGAGGTTGATGTCACCATTGTATATTATTTACTTTTCCGCATTAGGTAGACCCGGGGAGGGGAGCACAAGTAAACGGGTTCTAGGGTCCAGTGGGAGGCCATCTCGAGGAGTCGAGACCGGGTCTCTTAACCCTAGAATTGGCAGTATTGCTTGGCGCTCTCGTAGGGGTCTAGGGATGTGGGTTTGGTTATTCATCGCGACCGTGGAATCCGTGTTTTATACAAGCTCGATGTAAAACACGGACGTCCTAGTATATCCAATAATTCATATGTTATTTTCTGCTGCAATGTTCTGTGATGAGATCATATTACTGCCTGAGATGAATGCTTATACTATATATATGATATATAAATATTACAGCTTTCATTTCTTCTGTGATGCTTAGGAAGCATAACTTATGGGATTTATTAATGAGATTAATAAAAGAAAAGAAACCTAAAAGATGTTGTAGAGTCAAAACTTTATAAAAAGGGTAGCTACAGTTTTGCTTTGCATAGCGGTATATATGATATACCCTGCACCTTATTTGATGAGCAAAGAGCCGAGATCCCTTCACCGGGAGTGACCTCTTTAGCAAAACTGGCAGATGCTACAAACTCACGGTTTAGTTTTTGATTGCTTCTATAGTTCTTGCTTTGCACCGTGGTATTTGTGAAATATCCTGCACCTTATTCGATAAGGAAAGAGCCGAGATCCCTTCACCGGGAGTGACCTCTTTAGCGAAACTAGAAAAGCCTAAAAAACACTCCTTTTCAAAATCACTTGTTTCTACAACGATATCAAGTTCATTACGCTCATGGTTTTCTGAAAAACCTGCGTAACCCTCCGTCATTTTAGAAAAATAGAATACTTAGTATTCGTGCTGCGTTTGTTGACCATAGTTAAGGCGCAATGTACGGTAGCTGAGTGATGTTTTCCTATATAACATATGATGTGATTAATTAGAACAGTCATATGACTTTGTTGACCATAGTTAAGGGTCATGTGGGTAGGTCTAAATTAATCAAGAAATGACGGGTAGAACTTGACTAGTGCTTATGATTTGTTGACATAGTTAAGGTCATAAGTCACTAGGGCTAAAAGCATTATCGGGAATTTCAAATGTTGAAATTTGCAATGAGATTGCATACCTTCTATGAGATAGATGGATCCCGATACCTACTGCGAGTAAGAGTTACTCCTGGGAGAGTTTTACACAGGACAATTAGCCGGTCAAGTAGGTGACTAGAAAAGTGTTAACAGGGTTATGCCTCTGGGAAAACGAGATTTATTTTAATTAGGTCCGTGCGAAAGCACGGGGAACCTCCCTCAAAGTACCAACACTGATCTGGCTGAAAGATTGGCGAACTTGTAAGGTGTAATTAATCCCGGCTAGTTTTTCCTTTTAGGGTTTGAAGGAAGATTTGATAAAAACAGTGGGAGACATCCTGATTAGATAAGATAATAACCAATCTAATCTTACAAGTGCATACGCTAAAGTGTTTTCTTCTCTCTCTCTCCAGGTAGCGACCAAGTCAGGCCTTAATCAAGATAATAACATGGATGTATTGGCTGAACCCGCTTATTATACTGAGCAGGGGAACGTTGGTCCCGTTCTTTCCTATAAGTGTTATAAGAGTGAGCAGGAAATAGGAGAATATCTAGATTCTCACACCGCCCAAACGAAGAACAAGCATGCTGATGCATCTTCTTCGGAAGTGTTAGTTATTGAGAACTGTTTCTCAGTTCACTCTACGTCCTGGGTATTAGATACCGGATCAGGATCCCACATATGTAATACGTTACGTGGGCTACGTAAAGGTAGAGAACTGGGAATGGGTGATCATTCCGTAACAGTAAGGAATGGTGCAAATGTTGCAGCCAAGGCTGTTGGCGAATATCACCTTGTGTTACCAAAAGGTAATACATTGATTCTGAACGAATGCTATTACATTCCGACCCTGATATGAAATATTATATCAGTTTCTTTATTGAATAAAGAAGGATATAATTTTGTAATACAGGATAATGTTATGAACATATTCCTGAATCAAAAGTTGATAGGATCAGGATCGTTAAATAATGGCATGTACGTTCTAAATCAAACTACAATTCTTAATGTACAGAACACAAACAAGAGGAAAAGTTCAGAAATGAACGAATCCTTCTTATGGCATTGTAGACTAGGTCATATCAATGCGACACGACTAGCTATATTGCATAAGGATGGATATTTGAATCCGTTCGAATTATCATCTTATGACACTTACCAGTCATGTCTCAAAGGCAAAATGACCAAAACTACATTTAGTGGATACGGAGTAAGAGTTACAGAACTCTTGGGGCTGATACATAGTGATGTATGTGGACCCATGTCTACACATGCCAGGAACGGTTCTTCCTACTTCATTACATTCACTGACGATCTCTCAAGATACGGACATGTGTTCCTGATGAAACACAAGTCTGAAGCTTTTGAGAAATTCAGAGAATATAAGAACGAAGTAGATAACCAAACAGGTAAAAGTATTAAAATCCTTCGATCTGATCGAGGAGGAGAATACTTGAGCAATGAGTTCCGGGATTATCTTAAAAAGAATGGGATTCTCTCTCAGCTTACTCCTCCCTATACACCACAGCACAACGGTGTATCGGAGCGGAGGAATCGCACCCTATTAGATATGGTGCGCTCTATGATGAGCACCGCTGAGTTACCTATTTCCTTTTGGGGTTATGCGCTGGAGACAGCCGCATACCTATTGAATAGAGTTCCAACTAAATCAGTGCCTATCACTCTATATGAGATTTGGAATGGGAAGAGACCATCTCTTAAACGAGTTAAGATATGGGGTTGTCCGGCCTATGTTAAAAGGTAAAATCCGGACAAGCTCGAGGCAAGATCAAGTTTGTGTAAGTTTGTGGGATATCCAAAAGATTCCTATGGATATATCTTCTACCACGGTGAGGAACAAAAGGTGTTTGTTTCTCAATATGCCACCTTTTTAGAAAAGGAATTTCTTGCAAAGGAAATTAATGGCAATGAGGTAGAACCGGAAGAAGTTCGAGCAACACAAACTACGACATATGATTTAGTGGAACCAGAGGATTCAGTAGTTTTCGACGAACCCCAGCCTCTCCGCCGATCTAGTAGGGTTTCTCGTCCACCTGAGAGATACTACGGTTTTCTCGTTGATGGTGGGAGCGAGAATTGCATCATGGAAGATGATGACCCGACTAGCTTTGAGCAGGCCATCATGAGTGGTGACTCTATGACGTGGCTGGATGCAATGCGATCTGAGATGGAATCCATGTACACCAACAAAGTATGGACTTTGGAAGTTGCTCCTGAAATGGTAAAACCTATTGGAAGCAAATGGATCTTTAAGAAGAAACTTGGTGTAGATGGAAAAGTGGAGACTTTCAAAGCTAGACTTGTTGCAAAGGGTTTTCGTCAACGACCAGGTGTGGATTATGATGAAACCTTTTCTCCAATGGCTATGCTTAAGTCCATCCGGATCTTACTTGCCATTGCTGCATACTATGACTACGAAATCTGGCAAATGGATGTTAAGACCGCCTTTCTAAATGGTGATTTAGAGGAGTGCGTGTACATGCCTCAACCAGAGGGCTTCGTAGATAGTGGGAGCAGCGGAAAGGTGTGCAAGCTGCTTAAATCCATCTACGGTTTAAAGCAAGCATCGCGGAGTTGGAACATCTGCTTTGATGTTGTAGTCAAAGAGTTTGACTTCATCAAAAACGTAGATGAACCTTGTATATATAAAAATGTTGCAGAGAGTAAGGTAGTCTTCCTTGTATTATATGTCGATGACATACTCTTGATAGGAAATGATGTTCCTATGCTGCAATCGGTCAAGCTCTTCTTATCACAAAGATTCTCAATGAAAGATCTAGGTGATGCCTCCTGCATACTGGGAATTATGATCTATAGAGATAGATCTAAACGGATACTGGGATTGTCCCAATCCAGGTACATTGACACCATACTAAAGAGGTTTAGTATGGAAGAATCCAAGTGTGGTAACCAACCCACGATCTCTGGACTCACTATCTCCAAAGAGATGTCTCCCAAGACTGATTTGGTAAGAGTTCGCATGCAAGGGATACCCTATGCTTCGGCAGTAGGCTATATCATGTATGCGATGCTATGTACCAGACCGGATGTAGCATACTCACTAAGTATAGTGAGAAGGTATTAAGCAGATCCTGGAGAGAGTCACTGGATAGCTGTGAAGAACATTCTCAAGTACTTGAGAAGAATTAAGGAGATGTTCTTGGTGTATGGTAACAGAGAACTCCAGGTGGAGTCCTTTACCGATTCGAGCTTCCAAAGTGATAAGGACGACTCTAAGTCGCACTCGGGATTTGTCTTTACCCTCAATGGAGGGGCGGTGTGTTGGAAGAGTTCCAAACAGGAAACCGTTGCAGACTCGACGATGGAGGCTGAATACATCGCTGCCAACGATGCTGCCAAAGAGGCTGTCTGGATGAAGAAGTTCATCACTGAACTTGGTGTGGTTTCGTCCATTGAGCATCTAATACCTTTGTATTGTGATAACAATGGAGCTGTGGCTTTGGCCAAGGAACCCAGGTCCCATCAGAAGTCCACACATATTCTGAGGCGGTATCACCTGATCCAGGAGATAGTTGATCGCCGGGAGATCGAGGTCAGGAGAGTTGATACGAAGGACAACACTGCGGATCCATTCACAAAGGCCATTCTCCAGATACAATTTGAGAGACTCTTCAGGATGCTGGGTATGAGATACTACAACAGCTGGCCTTAGTGCAAGTGGGAGATTGTTAGTTATGTATATGCCCTAGAGTCCATTATTGTACATATGATGTATATTATAGTGGATGCTTGGATATATATAGAGAGGACTTTCTTGCTCGACATGATAGTATGCTATTTGGTTTCACTTTATCTTAACATGTTGACTTATATTAGTTTACTGTCTTGCTCTCACATGTTGATAAAGCCCTTAGGATATGTACTCGACTACTGGGACTAGATGAGATCATACTAGTGGGGCCACGGTAGTCTATGAGTACATCCTATAATTGTTCCTAGTCGAGGGTGTGTCGAGACAGGGCATCGATACACTAGAGTAGACTAGCGTATACGCATCTTGACCCATATGATGGGCAATGGATGATCCCATATCCATCGGTGTTTGACATCAAAGATGGTGTACGGGTGCTCAGTGGAGACTGGGTACACTGAACGGACTCGCCGAGAACTCCCAGATGGTATTATACCTCACGTCAGATGGCAGTTCTCCGGTGACACTGGTACATGTTAGTCTGTAGACCCGAGATCGTCATAGAGTCTTGTGTGATTCCCACTGTTCTTTGATTTCCACCTTACCACGTCCAAGAGGGCGTACAAAACGGTGGCTTTTGGATACAGTCCCGATTCACATGGAGGCAATGAGCGATAGGAGGGGTTTCGTCTCTCCCGGTATAGGGAGTTGATGTTGTGCTGTGTTCGATTGGCTATAACTGGAAGTCCCTGGCCAGGGATGATATAGAGTACTACTGGTAAGTGTTATCAGTAGGTTCTCGACCTGTTATGAGCCTCAGATCGACACGACTTATCGGTTACTGGGGTCTGACGTTTACCACACCTAGACTAGATAGCGACATATCAGACGAAGAGACCGGACTGTACGGCAGTGTTACTGATTGGATTCACAGGAGAATGTAAAGGCTTGCTTGTTGATCTTCTGATCGCTCTATACCTGGGTGGCTGTTACGTTTAGCTGACCGCTTGCAGCTTGTGGGTGTTTGATATGATCATCACCTACTATCGGCGTATTGACGATTCTTTAGAGTCCTACACAGAGGTTTCTTGGCTCAGGAAAAACGGAGTAGGAGCACATATGTGATATGTGCGGGACCGAGAATAATACGATATGAGATACCTGTATTCTATTCTCCCGATATATGATATAGCCGGGTCATCGGATCAAGTGTTGATTCGATGAATCGGTACATGTTATATTAGTCGGTTATATGCGATATAGCCGGATTGTTGGATCAAGTGTTGATTCGATAATTTAATATATAATTATATATGTGATATATTACATTACATTATCTAATATAAGCTCGCTTTATTGATTCATTTTCTCACCGAATAATACATTGATATATATGCGATATATGTTAATTGTATTATTTTCTTTTGTTACAAAAATATATTATATATGTGATATATAATATTGTAAAAAGTTATGATTACAAATACAACATGATTTGTGGAGATTAAAGATGGTTAGGGTTTGATTTGGGTTAGCATTTTCATGAAACTTCTAGAAGCTTTATGTTTTGTTTTAAGCAAAGATATTTTGTGTTGATATTTTGGAGATATTATTTAACCCAACCCAAACCCTTAACTCTAGTCAATTCTCTACATGAGTTAATACTTGATATTATTAACTCA
This sequence comes from Agapanthus africanus, assembly GCA_030015575.1. NCBI lineage: Eukaryota > Viridiplantae > Streptophyta > Magnoliopsida > Asparagales > Amaryllidaceae > Agapanthus > Agapanthus africanus. The sequence continues at coordinate 722,780,937 of CM057337.1, forward strand.
AGGTTGTTTTGTAACCATGGGAATAATTCATTATTCATCACAAAAGACTTCATCTTCTTCTTCCTCCTTAAAAAAGCTTACTAGCTTTTTGTGATTAGATGATTTTAGTGTGAGAAATTGAAAACAAAAGAGAGCATAATTCCTACTTCATCATCCTCATCTATTCTAGCCACTTAGATTAGGGTGTTCACTTCTCTAATACTTGATTAGAGAAGTGAGAGCTTGAGTTAAACATTCTTCAAGGTAGATCATCTTCGAAAAGGAAGACTTCAAGAAAGCATGGATCGTTCGACTTGTGGAGCCTCTCTTGAGTCTGGGAGATCATGGATCGCGGCGAAGGGACTGCTACTCGGAGCTTATGAAGCGAAGGAACGGACTACAAAGGTTGTAATCCCTTTCTCTTAAATGTAAAGATGTTTACATGCTTTGTTAACCCTAATTATCTAGCAAAGATCCTCGCTTTAGATTGTTCGGCACTTGTAAATTTTAAATCGGGCATGGTTGATGCCTTATAGACCTTTGTGACAGTGCCTGGTAACCCTACAACAATTAACCGTGGAACTGCGGTAATATGCAAGTTTTGGCGGTGGATCCACGGCATCATTGACGAATTGGAGCTCCAATTTTCTGTGGTATATTCTCTACTTTCTTATCTCCTCTCTGATCTTGTTTAATAACAATTTTCTGCAGGATTCTTTGCAAAACTTTGCAGCGCTTAAAAATAAAATTTGTGTGTTTTGATATTATTTGTGTGCATATTTTAATACGGAAATTAAGGGGCAAAGACCAAATTCAGATTAGGTGGGCATTTCATTACCCTTCCTAAGCCCCGCAAATCACAAAACGAGTATCCACATCACCCTTCATTAACTAAAAAATATCTAGACAAGACTCTAAGGACCGTCGCGCTCAATTAGGACAGAAGAAGGTCGTAGGTAATCTATTACTTATCCGCATTTCTTTTGTGGTGTCTAAGGCAAGTGTGTCTAAGGAAAGTGGTTACTTAATTAGGCCCGCTACTTACGTAGTGGAGAACTTCCCACTTACCTGGCACTTACCTAGTCACAGGAAGGATAAAGAGGTAGTAGAGGATTTATCCTGCGATTTGTCTTTTGGAAGTCTAGGAGCGATCTAGTGACTTGACTTAGGTGACCATTAGATTTAGGGTTGCTTGTGCATTTTTGTGATTTTTCAAAATCTGTCTTTTTCAAACACCAAACCAACTTTTCTCTAATTATCACAACGCTGCCACTTGTGCTAAACTGTTTAGTGCATGCTCGGCTAGACACAGGATTCTAGTGTCCGTCTTGTCCGCGTTCCTCCTATCGACTCCGAAGTCGGTAATTCTATATCTTCTTTTTCTTCACCCACTACCACTCCACCGAGATGGACGGATTTCCATCAAACTTTAACACCACTCTGCCACCGTCCGCAGGTGCGCAGAATCCATCCCGCATCTCTCTCTAAGAGAGATGCTGCCCTATTCGAGGTCCTCTTCCTACCTGTCTTTCGATTCCACCAGCCAACAGTGATAACTTTGAAATCAAATCACACTACATCAATCTTTTACCTAAATTTCACGGTCTCGAGTCTGAAGACGCATACGTTTTTATTACCAAATTTGAAACGTATGTGCTATGATGGGTACTTCAGAGCTTTTTTTGGATGCTATGAGATTACGTCTTCTCCCGTTCACTTTGTGCGATTTAGCCGAGAAGTGGCTTTATAACACAGCTGCACATTCTATTTCAAACCGGGATGGATTCGTCATAGCATTCCTTAAGAAATTTTATCCCAATCATAAGACCGCCCATTTCCGTAGCGAAATCAATCAATTTACCCAACTTCCCAATGAACAATTTTGGAAGTGTTTTGAACGATTTAAGGATTTGCTAGTCTAATGTCCTCATCATGGAATCCATATATGGGATCACTGTCGAATCATATATGAGGGCATTAATCCAACAACAAAGCAGATGCTTGAATCCATGTGTCAAGGAAATTTCATGTCTAAAGACGATGGTGAAGCTTGGAAATTTTTAGAAGATTTTGCTGAAAAACTTTGCAATGGGAGAGTTTTAGTCAACCATTATCTAGGGATGGTGTCCATCAACTTGATGTGTCCGAAGCAGTCAAAGCTGAAATGGCATCAATGCAAAAGAAACTTGAAGGTATGGAACACAAATTTTTATTAGCCTCCCTAAATCAGATCACACTTCCTAAAACCATGTGTGGATGCTATTCTGATCCATCACATTTGACGGAAGAATGTTCTTTGAATTCTCCGTTTCAAGATCAAGAATACACTAATGCTGCATTTCAGCCAAGACCTAGAAACGATTCTTATTCTTCCACTTATAATCAGGGTTGGAGGAATCACCCTAATTTTGCTTGGAACCAACACCAAACTCAAAATACGGTTCCAAACCAAAATAACTTTCAAAGGGTCCCTCCACAGCAACCACTACAACTGAGTTAGCACCCCTTTCAACCACAAAATTTTTAAAATCCGGCCAACACTTTTGCACCGTATAATAATTCTTTCCAATTGACCGGTACCAATAATTCCTCTTCACTCGAACAAACCATGAATTTGTTTCTGAAAAATTTCATGCAAGTTTCGGCTGAGATAAAGTCTTCTGTTGATAATATAAAGAAAGACTCTGCCTCCCATGGAGAGAGTATTAAATCAATAGAAGCACAAATTGCACGATTAAATGCCGAAATGAGTGCTAGAGAGAAAGGGAAACTTTCATCTCAACCCCTACCAAATCCTGGGCATTCACAACACTACAATGTGAGTGCCATTACAACATTGAGATCTGGAAGAGTGTTGAATAATCAAGTCGGTGAACAGATTGATATTGATAATGATGAATCTATCAATGACATTCCGGCTTCCACTTCTGACCCTTGTTCGTCTACCCCACCACCTTCTTGCGAGCCTATTCTCTGTTTTCCTTAAGGCTCGAACCCTCAGCCCACTTCTTCTAGTCCACCTCAGACAATCCCCACTTCAATTCTGGGATCTGTTCCACACACACGACCTTCTCCAATGTCGGACCCAGCTCTTATTGCTAAAGCTCCTTATCCGAATAGGTTAAGGGGAAACAAATCTAGTCCACATATGGAGAAGATTATAAAACTGTTTAAACAGGTTAGCATCAATATCCTTCTCCTAGATGCTATACAACAAGTCCCAGCTTATGCAAAAATTCTTAAGGACTGCACTAGGAAGAGGAAGACTCAAGTGCCCAAAAAGGTATTCATGACAAATAATGTTAGCACTCCTTTTACCCCACAATTACCAAAGAAACGTAAGGACCCTGGTTGTCCTGCAATCTCAATTTCTATTAGGGGTAAAAACATTAACCGTGCTTTACTTGACCTTGGCGCTAGTGTTAACCTGCTTCCATACTCTGTCTACGAGTAATTAGGGATTGGAGAGTTGAAACCTGCTCATTGTACTCTCCAGATGGCAGACCGATCAATCACTAAATCTAGGGGTGAGCTTGAGGATGTGTTGATAAAAGTCGGGGAATTTATATTCCCTGTAGACTTTATTGTTTTAGATACACAGCCTATAGCAAACCCACAGAACCAAATTCCGGTGATTCTTGGTCGACCCTTCCTAGCCACTTCCAATGCTGTCATTAATTGTCGAAACGGTTCTATGACCCTGTCCTTCGGGAATATGTCAATTGAGCTGAACATTTATAAGATTGGAAGTCAGCCATCTGAACCCTCTGCTCATATTCTTGATGTCTGTTCTGTCCACGAGATAGCTTCCGAAAGCTGCAAGGTTGATGAACTTTGCTTTGATAATCTCGACGACATTAGCACATCATTGCTTATCTTGCAGAGTATAGTGAGGACACTTTTGATGAGTCCACTCCCGAGTCTGAACCTTTTGACTCTTCACCTCCCGAGTCTGTATCCTTTGCAGGCTATGAACTTCTTCGAGAGTCCGAATATCATTCACTTACCCCACTTTCTATTGTCTCTCCGCCGACATTAGATCTCAATCTGCTACCTTCTCATCTTAAATATGCATATTTAGGTGAGAATAAGTCTTTGCCTGTGATCATATCCGCTTCTCTAGCCTTAGAGCAAGAGAACGCTTTTTTGATGGTCTTGAGATCTAATAGGCAAGCCTTTGGTTGGACAATGGCTGATATCAAAGGGATTAGTTCCTTGATTGTTGAACATCATATACATTTGATGGATGAAGCCAAGCCAACCCGAGAACCACAAAGACGGTTAAATCCCGTCATGAAGGAGGCGGTAAAGAAATAAATCGTCAAATGCCTTGACAGTGGTATCATTTATCCAATCTATGATAGCCAATGGGTAAGTCCTATTCATGTAGTCCCTAAGAAGTCTGGCATCACAGTCATAACCAATGAGGCTAATGAGTTGATCCAGACATGCACTCAAACTGGGTGGCGTGTATGTATTGATTACAGAAAACTCAATGCTGCTACGAGGAAAGACCGCTTCCCTCTACCTTTTATTGACCAGATGTTGGAAAGCTTAGCTGGACATGAATATTATTGTTTCATGGACGGATACTCTGGCTATAACCAGGTCCTTATTGCCGAAAATGATCAAGATAAAACCACATTTACTTGTCCTTTCGAAACTTTTGCTTATAGACGCATGCCTTTTGGGTTAGGCAATGCTCTCGCTACATTTCAGCAGTGTATGATGGGGATATTCTCAGACATGGTCGAGAATTTTCTGGAGATTTTCATGGACGATTTCTCGATATTTGGGGACTCTTTTGATGATTGCCTATCTCATCTTGGCGCAGTTCGTACTCGTTGTAAAGATAAGAACTTAACTTTGAATTGGGAAAAATGCCATTTCATGGTCCAAAAAGGAATAGTTCTTGAACATGTCATTTCATAGAAAGGCATTGAGGTCGACAGAGCTAAAATAGATGTCATTCATAACCTTCATCATCCTAAGTGCGTCAAAGATATACGATCTTTCCTTAGTCATGCAGGATTTTATCGGAAATTCATTAAGGATTTTAGCAAAATTGCTAGACCCTTTACTCTTCTCTTGGCCAAGGATACTACATTTCACTTTGACTTGGATTGTGAGGCTGCATTTGACTCACTTAAAAACTCTCTCACTACAGCCCCCGTTTTATCATCTCCTGATTGGATCCACCCGTTTGAGCTTATGTGTGATGTATCAGATTTTGCTGTTGGTGCAGTCTTAGGACAACACATTAATAAGACGCCACAGGCGATTTATTATGCAAGTAAGATCTTGAATGATGCTCAAATTAATTATACAACTACCGAGAAAGAACTCTTGGCAGTTGTATTTGCATTAGAAAAATTCAGGCCTTACTTGATTGGCTCACCGATTGTGGTGTACACTGATCACTCCGCCTTAAAATATCTTTTATCTAAGAAGGATGCTAAAGGTAGGTTAATATGTTGGATCCTTCTATTACAAGAATTTGATCTTGTCATTCGAGATAAGAAAGAATGTGAAAACGTAGTAGCTGACCATCTTTCGCGCATCTCTTCTTCACCAGCCGTGACCCTGCCAATTAACGACTCTTTCCTGGATGAACAGCTCTTGACCACATCCAACGAATCTTGGTTCATGGATATTGTGAATTATCTTGCAACGGGATTTATTCCAAATGATTGGTGTAAACAGGATAATTATCGATTTTTATCCCAAGTAAAGCATTTTTACTGGGATGAACCTTATTTGTTTAAATATTGTTCTGACCAAATCATTCGCAAATGTGTCTCTAATGATGAATTCAAGAGTGTTCTATCTTTTTGTAATGATCAGGCATGCAGTGGTCACTTTGGTCCACGAAAGACGGCGGAGAAGGTTTTGCAATGCGGTTTTTACTAGCTTACTTTATTCAAAGATGCATATGATCATTGCAAAACCTATCCACAATGTCAACACACGGGTTGGATTTCTCGGAGAAAGGAGATGCCTCTTCAACCGATCTTGGTTGTAGAAATTTTCGACGTTTGGGGTATTGATTTTATGGGTCCTTTTCCTAACTCTTTTGGGAATTTGTATATCTTGTTAGCGGTTGATTACGTCTCGAAATGGGTTGAAGCTATTCCATGTCGCACTAATGACAACAAGGTTGTCATTAAGTTCCTTAAAGAAAATATCTTTTCGCGATTTGGACACCCTCGCGCTATTATTAGAGACAACGGGACGCATTTCTGTAATCGGTCTTTCGAGACTTTGATGCGGAAATATACAATCAACCACAAACTTTCCACACCCTATCATCCCTAAACGAGCGGGCAAGCTGAGATTTCCAATAGGCAAGTCAAACAAATTCTGGAGAAAACTGTTTCTAAAAACCGGAAAGATTGGTCAACCAAATTGACGGATGCTCTCTGGGCATTTCATACTGCTTATAAGACTGATCTAGGTATGTCTCCTTATCGCCTAGTATTTGGAAAGGCTTGTCACCTTCCAGTTGAGATTGAACATAAAGCAATGTGGGCAATTAAAAAACTTAACTTTGATTTAAATCAAGCCTGCAACTTTCGGAAGTTGCAATTAAACGAGATAAGCGAACTCCATGATGAAGCTTACGATAATGCGGTGATAGTAAAGAACCGGACTAAGGTATTTCACGATAAAAATATTTTGAGAAAAACTTTTATTCCAGATCAACAAGTCCTTCTTTATGATTCCCGTTTCCATCTTCATGCGGGTAAGCTACGATCTCGTTGGAAAGGACCATTTGTTGTGCGGTATGTCTACCCGTACGGGGTAGTTGAAGTTGAAAATAGAAAAAAACGGTACAATTTTCAAAATGAATAGACATAGATTAAAACCGTATTTTTCTACTGACCCCTTGGAGGAGCTCCTGTTTTTACAGGAGCCGCTTCATAATGACTAATTTTCCTCCACATCACCTCCATGTCTTGGTAATATTGTCTCATCTTTAGAATGGAGGTGAGTCAAATTGTATATAAAAAAATAAAAATAAAAATATAAATCAAAATAATAAAAAAAACAAAAAAAATTGCAAAATTGTACATATACAAAAAAAAATAAAAAAAAAATAAGTTTGGGAGAGGATTTTCACTTTTACTTATTCTTACCCACGTCAATAATTTTTCCTCACAAGTCTACAGGTTTTTGAGATTTAACGGATGACAACAGTGAGAACACTGCTGTAAACATGTTTGGGGGAGGTTTGTGCTTATTTACGCATCACTTTGTATCATAGTTTGCATAAGCACAAAACATAAAAAAAATTTGATAATAAATTTTTTTTTGATAATAAAAGATTAGAAAGTGAAAAATTACATCTAAAAGATTGGATTAGTTTAAGAAAAATAAGAAAGTTAGATGTTTTCTTAAACGAAACTAGTAATAAGTAGTTATGAGCCGTTGTCTCAAGGTTAGTAAGATGAAGGAAGTCACTAATCTGAGGATAAAAATAAGTCTGAAAAATAGTTCTTATTCTGGAAGCCAAACATCTGAACATTGATACCCTACTATACGCACTCACACATGTCTTGAAACTCGGGATAGTAGAGGATACCTTGAAATGCTCTTGTCTAAAAGCCAAAGTATGAAATAAATAATAAATGAAGCATAAAAGATAAAATGGTGAAGAGAAAAATGAACATTGGTTTTGTAATCACCAAGGCAACATAAAAAATATAGCGAGGGTGCTTCATCACTTAGTGCCTTAGACCAACTGGTTTGGGAGTCACTGCTAAACCTTAGGTATTGCAAGACGAGAAAATTGCTACTTACGCCTAATCAAGCAAGCACATTTAGTAATCGGTCGGTTAATACCTCAAGAAGTATTAACGGTCGCATGAAAAATGTGTGAGCAATTCCATCCAAAATATTCACCGACTAAAAAGTATTGAGGTAGATGGACAAGAGTATGATAGCTTGAATTGAATTCTCCGAGTGTAGGGATGTCTTTTACACACACGTAGGGGTATATGATCGGTGTTTGGAAGAAAGGTAGGAATGAAGAATAAAGACGATGTTTTATTGAGGTATGATGTGATTTCTAACATCTTTTCATGACTATTAAGATAGGGCTCATGACAACCGAAAAACTAGTATAGTTGAAAACTCTGATTTTCAAGTTCTTTCTTTTATAATTCTTATCTTTATTTGTAACTTTCACCGTCTTCCATTTATTATGGGATTTTGTGGGTGCAATCCGCTGAAAACTCTCAGGAGACAACACTCCTCCTACTAGGGACACCTAGAGGTTTAAAGGCTCGTTGCACGTGCTCGGTGCAATTGTGTTGCCTACGGAAGTGTACTAATTAGTTTTTTCTTCTTCTTTATATTTTCTCATTCTCTTGAATAAAAGAAGTTTGCTCGAGACGATCAAAATCAAGTTTGGGGGAATTTGTTCAGTCGAAAATATTGCAATCTTGAACATATCATTTTCCTCACTTTTCTAATCATTTAAGGATAGTTGATATAAATATAACACATATTACTAGTTCGTCTGCAAATTATCAAATACCACGTGTTATATATATAATCAACGTCTTTTTAAGGAAATTGTATGTTTATCATATCACGCATAATATTCTATATCTCCTACATTCTCCATTGAGATTGTGTGCAGAAAACTACCTCAGGATAGATATCGGAATCGCAAATTCGCCGAAAAAATACAGCAAGTCAAAGAGTTAAAACCTGGCAGCGATTCAGAAGAGATAAAAAGATTATAGATGTCACATGAGGACCTATATACCAACACCAGTCTACCATAGAAATATGAAGCCATGATTCCACAAATCAGCCGTGGAACCGCGGCCGAGTCAAGGCCGATCCGCCGCGGATCCACGGCTGAGTTGAGGGCGCCGGTGACGAAACTTCTCCAGAACATTCTATGTAACTTCTTAGCTTATTGGAGACGCTTCATACCGTCCTATCTTCTCGAGGAAGCCACCACATAATGACCTAGCTTCTTGAGCAAGCTTGATAACTAACTAATTCTAGAAGCTTCTCTACAAACTATCTAGCTTCTTTGGAAAGATTGACCTAGCTTCTAGTGGAAGATTGGAAGAGCTATAAAAAGGGCCCTAGGGCTACACTGTTGAGGTTGTTGAAAGTAGTCGATTTCTAGCACACAAACCAAAACCAAACCCATTCCAATTCAAAATCCAAATCAAGAATCGTGAGAACAACATCAAGCGACGACATCTAAGATCTTTTACGTGAAGCCGATCTTCATCTACGAACGCGAGATCCTCGACAGGTCCAAGTCTCATGGAGATCGAGTGAAGCGAAAGATCAACGACAAATTCTTTTTTCAAAGGAGTGATCGAGAGCATGTTCTTGTAAATCTCGAATTGAGAAGTGTAATTTGAAGAAGATTTAATAAAGGTGATCATTCGTTAATTCTCGCTTTCTTTAAATTCTTGCATTATGAAATTTCTAATTCTTGATTCTTTTATTTTCATGATGCGTGAGTGAAATCTCAGCTTGTAAAGGATTCGAGGGAATCGGTAGATTAAATGATGATGAAATCCTAAAACTTATCTTAAGTCTTATGAGAATTATGAACTTTAGGAAAAAGAATCGTCAATGACCTAATTTGGAATGAGATCACCGTTCTTGATAATTTCGTTGCAATTTGGGATTAAATGATTGATAATTCTTTTTGCTAAAGGCTAGATTTGAATGATGATCAATGAAAAGATAAGGGATAGTGAAGGAGAAACCCTAGTTTCTCCAAAAGATCCCTAATCTTCATTCATCGCCATCGTTCTAATTATAATTCATCAATAGATAAGATAAGTCATTATTAGTATTCATCATTGATCCTAATTCCTATCGAATCCTACAAGCTATTTTACATTTTCTTGATAACTAAAATTGATATTGGACACTTTCTTGATTTCTAATTCTTGAAAATTATTCTTGATTTTCTTGAAATGACAACTCGATTAAATCTTGAATCACTTTCTTAAATTTTCTTTACTATTTTTTCTTCCGACCCATCTAAAGCAAGATTGAATAAATACACGGATCTCAGTGGACGACCCGTTCTCATTAACGAACTATAACAACACCGCTATTGATTGCGGCTATATATTCTTTGATTACACACATTGCTTCTTCTTCTTTACAAATCTTTCTTTCTCTTTTTAAACATCGAAGAAGTTGAATCATCATGTTTTACGATCAATCAGGATGTAGGGCTTGGAAAGCCAGAATCCAGATTCCGAAGCACGTTGTAGTTTCGACTTCGGGTGTGTTTGTGATTGAAAACAGTATGTCAATTAACTCTACTTCCTGGGTACAAAATACCGGATCAGGATCTCATATCTGTAATTCATTACGGGCTTTTAGAAACCGTAGAGTTATCAGGGCAGGTGATATGATTCTCAGGGTTGCTAACGGAATGAGCGTGGACGATGTATCCGTAGGGTATATTACCTAAAATTGACAAGTGGGCAGATATTAATTCTACGTAACTGTTTGTGTGTACCAAGTCTAGTATGTAAGCGATATTGTTCACATCCACCTAAATCAAAGTTTGATTTGGTCAGGTACACTAGAGGACAATATATATTGAATCAAGCTCATGTTTTCAAACGTCCAGAACACACTTAAAAGAAAGTATCCAGAATTAAATAAAACTTTCTTATGGTATTGTAGACAGGGTCACATCAATGAAACACGGTTGACGAAGTTACATAGAGAGGGATATTTGGATCCGTTTGAATACCAGTCTTATGCAACTTGTTAATCTTATCTCATAGAAAAGATGACAAAGACTCCGTTCACTGGACACGGAGTAAGAGCGAGCGAACTCTTAGGACTCATACACAACGACGTGTGTAGTCCAATATCTACATATGCATGAAGTGGTTATTCCTATTTCATTACTTTTACGGATAATTTCTCTAGGTTAGGACATGTCTTCTTGATGAAGCATAAATCCGAGGCCTTTGAAAAATTTCGAGAATATAAGAATGATGTGGAAAAACAAACAGGCAAAAGTATCAAAACACTGAGATCTGATCGATATGGAGAATACTTAATTGCCGAGTTCCTGGATTACTTAAAAGAGAATGAAATTCTCTCTCAGCTTACTTCTCCATACACACCACAACACAACGGTGTATAGGAAAGGCGGAACAGAACCCTATTGAATATTGTTCATTCCATGATGAGTAATGTTGAGTTGCCGCGATCCTTCTGAAGTTATGCACTAGAATCAACTAAATATCTTTTGAATAAGGTTCCTACCAAGACTGTGCCTACCACACCATATCAGATATGGAGTGGGAAGAAACCCTATCTTCAGTATTTGAAGATATAGGGATGTCTAGATTTTTTTGAAAAGAAGTATGCGGACAAGTTCGAGGCACGCTCAGTACCGTGTAGATTTGTGGGATACCCAAAGAACTCCAAAGGATATCTTTCCTATTACACAGAGAAACAAAAGGTTTTTGTTTCTCGTCATGCCCACTTTTTAGAAAATCATTTTTTTAAAAGGAAATAGTGGGAGCACATTAGAACTGGAAGAAATTCCAGAACCACAAACTATTATTGAAAGTATGGTAGAATTAGAGTTTTCAAAAGAACCGGACATCCCTACACCAATCCAAAGAACTAGTAGGCAGTCTCATCCGCCCGAGAGATACTACGGTTTTCTTATAGACGGGGATCGAGAGGATTGCATCATTGACAATGATGAGCCAACCATCTTCCAGCAAGCCATTCAGAGCGACGACTCGGTAAAATGGCTGGATACAATGCGGACCGAAATGGAGTCCATGTACACCAACAAAGTATGCACTTTGAACATTGCTCCAGAAGGGGTAAAACCCGTAGGCTGCAAATGGATTTTCAGAAAGAAGATTGGTGTAGATGGATAGGTTGAAACCTATAAGGCTAGACTTGTTGCAAAAGGTTTTCGTCAAAGACCCGGTTTGGACTATGATGAAATCTTTTCTCTAGTGGCTATGATCAAATCCATTCGGATCCTTCTTGCCATTACTGCCTTCCATGATTTTAAGATCCGACAGATGGACATAGAGACGGCTTTTTTAAATGGATAATTTGGAAGAATGCGTCTATATGGATCAGCCATAGGGTTTCAATCAGAGTGGGAGCAGCAGGACAGTATGCAAGTTGCTTAAGTCCATTTATGGACTAAGGCAGGCATCGCGGAATTGGAACATCTGTTTTTATTGATACAGTTAAAGAATTTGACTTTATCAATAATCCAGACGAACCATGCAATTATAGTAAGATTGTAGGAAGAACTGTGGAATTCCTCGTATGAGTACGTGGATGACATTCTCTTGATAGGAAATGACATTCCTATGCTACAATCAGTCAAAGGATTCTTGTCACAGAGGTTCTCCATGAAAGACCTGGGCGATACCAACTACATTCTGGGGATCCAGATCTATCGTGATAGATCAAAGAGGATGGTGGGACTTTCACAGTCAAGATACAACAACACCATACTGAAAATATTTAGTATGGATGATTCTAAGCACGGTAGTCTACCGGCTTATCACGGAATCACCCTCTCTAAAGAGAAGTCTCCAAAGATTGATTTGGAAAGGGCTCGCATCACATCTATACCTTACGCTTCTGCGGTAGGCTCTATAATGTATGTGATATTATGTACCAGACTAGATGTAGCTTACACAATGAGCGTGGTAAGCAGGTATCGGTCAAACCCAGGGGAGAAGCACTGGGAAGCAGTAAAGAACATTTTCAAGTACCTAAGAAGGACTAAGGAGATGTTCTTGGTGTATAGCGGAAAAGGACCTCCAGATCGAGGCTTTTTCTAACTCTAGCTTCCAGAATGATAAGAATGACTCCAAGTCCATGTCAGGTTATGGCTTTACCCTCAATGTAGGGGCGGTCTGTTGGAAGAGCTCCAAGCAGGACACCGTTGCAGACTCGACGATGGAAACGGAGTAGTTCGCTGCATGAGACACCTCAAAAGAGGCAGTCTGGATGATGAAGTTCTTAATTGAACTTCAGGTGGTTCCTTCTATTTGTTGGACCAATACTTTAGTGTTGTGACAACATACGGCGCTATAGCTTTAGGGAAGGAACCCAGGTCCCATCAGAGGTCCAGACATATCTTGAGGTGGTACCACCTGATCAGGGAGATCGTAGCTTCCCAGGAGATTGAGGTGGGGAGAGTAGATACGGAGAATAACACTGCAGATCCACTCACAGAGGCCATCCCTCAGACAGTGTTCGAGAGGTTATTCGAGATCTTCGGTCTGCGATATGCCAGGATTATTTTCGTCTCGTTGTATTCGTGTTCTTCGGAATACGGATGCGGGTATGTATATACGGATGATGGGCGTTCTCGTAATTTGTGGGAAAGCTTCTAGAAGGTCAAACCTCATTAAGGTTTTAATTCTTTTTTAGGATTAAAGTTAATGAGGTGGAGGAAATGAGGTGGACTTGACAAAAGATCAAGCATGACTCACTTAGATATTTTTCTAGCATGCTTGATATTATTTTTATCTGCTCAATAATTATCTAGCATGCTTGATTATTCTATTCTTGAGCCAAGTCTTTTCTTTAGTTAAGCTCTCTCCACCTTCATCTTCCTTAAGTGACCTTCTTCTTCCTCATAACCCTAAACCTCTCATGTGGTGAGAATCCTAGGGTTCCAAGAGATAAAGCACTCCATCTTCACACTCTACACCCTCTAGGATATCTAGTTTAGCGAACTAGAAGCCGTAGTTATCTCGGATTTGAGGTAGGAGCTCGGACTATAGACTCTAAGGTGGATCGTCTTTGACTCGAGGAGGCCGTTGAGGTTGCTACGATCCGTTACGATCCTTCAAGCCGACGACGAGTGGAAGACAGCGATGAAGACCCGAAGGACTTGTATCGTGAAGTATAAGTTCTATCTTTGTTGTTTACATCTTACCCTAGTTAGCTAGTTAAGGTTTAGACAAGATCCGTGAGCTTGAGTCCATATTGCGATGCTTCGAAAGATCGTTTTTCACATATTCCGCCTCCCCGCGAGCCCGTGGGGTGCGTGACATGGACCTACAATATGCATATGTCTCTTTTGTGAAACCCTGTCCTCTATATGAATATATATATAGGGTACCCACTCATATGGACGGGTATGAGGCCGGATCGGGCCCAATAGCTAACAATAATAAAGCATGAAAACTTCATGAGAGGATTTCTTTATGGAATAGAAAAAAGTCTATCCTTCACCATTTTTTCGATGATCGGCATCCACCATAATCATTTTCATCGGCTAAAATATAGATACATCAAATTTCGTGTGATTCAAACAATTTCACCGTTGATTTAATGAGTGCAAAATTAATGGTTTTCCGATAATAGAACATTTTTAAAATTCTCATATCATTAGATCAACACAGAAAAGATGTTGGAATCACATAAAATTTTATATATCTATATTTTAGATGATAAGGATCAAGATGGATTCCGCCGATCGTCTACAAAAATAGTGGAGAGTATACTTTTTACGATGCTATAGGATTATTTCCCTCTTAGGTCCTCTATTATTCTCTCTCACACACACGCGTACACATAAGTTTTTTTTTTATATAAATTCTTTATTAATTTCACACATAATTGATAATTTCATATGTGCAATGATTAAAAATTTAAATCAATATATATTCTTGGAGAAAATGACTTACATAAATATAAATCAACAGTGTTTAGGATTCGTATATATGTGATTACACATGATTTATTTGTTTTGAAAAAAATTTTCTTTATGTTTTAAAAATGTTAATTCTATATTTTTACAATGATTTGCTATTTTAGATATTTTATTTAACTTTGCTATGGTTATACCAAAATTTGGGTTTCTTTGAAAAAGTAGTATTTTAAGGTTTATAAGTAGTAAAATTTATATATAAATATAAACTAAACGAAAATTGAAAATCTATCATTGATAAAATAAAGATAAAAGGATAAATCAAGTAATAAAGCTACTCTAAATGTAAAGTAGGTTTCGTTAGTTATAATCATCTCTAGTATTATAATGCAAACTCCTAAGGATATAGTTAAGATCATCAATTAATGACCTTTTCTTCTTTATAAAAGAACTTTATAATTAAGAAAAAGGCTCATTTTTTTAGAACACCCTTGTAGTTTGGTCTAATTCTCAGAGGCCTACTAAAGCTTTTTCCCTTACCGAATAACCTCCTGTATTTTAATTCTCCTACTTGACCTTCCTGCTATCAACTCTAATCAAAAGAAATATCTACCCCTCCCAAAATGAAATAATACTTGCGTTTTTTTTCTTTTGGAGAAAAAAAAACTCGCGCCCAACTCGAGAGCTAGGGCACTCGTGTCCAACTCGAGCAAGGGAATCGGCACCAGAGTCGAAGATAGAGGTGTTGATTGGAGCTAGGGCATTGCCACCGGTGTCGAAGATAGAAGCATTGATGTTTTTGGATCTCTTTCCCAATTTTTTTCGTTTTAGTTGTAGATGTTATCTGTATAGGTATTGTATATGACCATATTTTATTTTTTGTTTTGAGTAATGCTACATGTTAGAGTTAAAATCTTAACTCCCAATATTTATGAATACTTATAAGTATTCTGATCAAAATTTGATCAGTTTAAAAAATGAGACTTAGTACAAATGAAAAAGTTAAGAACTTGTTCAAAAACAAGTAGGAACCCTATCTTGGGTAATCCTCTTGAAACAACCCAAAATGAGTTGTTTTGGACATCCCTCATCGGGATGCCCCCTCTCAACACCGGGAGGCCCCTAAATAGGGTGTCCCGGTGCGTCTATCTTCTAAGACAGTTCCGAGACCCCTTCTTTCGAATTGGTTTGAGCAAGTCTTCAAGAGATAGTTGGGAGATTTCCACCCCTACTTTCCTGATATTCAAGAAGTAGTTGCACACTACTCCCCACTCATAGAAAAGTATAAATATCTTCCTGTGAGAAAATGATCAAAGGATCGAAATTTTTTGCCTCAAAACCTTAGAACTTTGATTAAAGTTCTGAAAAGAAGAAGAAGAAGAATATGGAGAAGAAGAAGGTGAGATATAAGAATGGGAGATCCCCATTACTTCACTCTTCTCTCTCTTTCTCTCAGTCCCTCTCTATCTCTTTCCTTCTATCTCTCTCTTATTTAGATAGAGAGAGAATGTGAAACTTATACAAGTTTCCATTTCTCAAATGAAAACTTAAGGAGCCATGGCCATGGCTTTTCCTTTAAGAGAATGAAGATTAAGAACACAATATGTTTTTCACTATATGGACAGAATCAAGAATATGGGCCACCTTATGTTCAACATATTTGAGAAATAGGTCATCCTATTTCCCACACACATAAATAGAAAGAGATAAACTCTTTCTTGAAGAATATGGGTCAAAACTCTATACTCTTCCATATAAACATATATGAATAGAATATTCTATTCATTCTAAGATATCAAATTATGTCTATGAAAACATGTATAAATAAAAAAAACTCTATTCATGAGACATGAAAATCATGTCTCCTGATCATGTGAACATGGAAGCCCTATTCATTTTTAGACATAAACATGCCTGTGTATGATTCATGTCCATAACAGACATGTATGAATGGAACCCCCCATTCATGTTCCGAGATATAAATTATATCTTCAGGACTTTCATGAATAAGAAATCTGTATTCTCAACCACTCGTGAATAGGAATATCCTATTCACCTATCAGACATGTAAAAACATGTCTTTTCAATGAATGCAGTGCCAAGGACACTGTATTCATTACTTAACCATGATCCAAAAGTCATGTTTTCACTCTTGAACACAAATCCATATGTTCATGTTGCACAAACTATTAAGAAGATGCCCCATATTCTTATTATGTGCATGAAACTCAAATAAATGAGCTTCATCAAAAGAAACTCTAAAGAGTTTCTGATTTGGCTTGAAGCAGCCTTCGGGAGGCCCTAAAATGGCCTCCCGGTTGCTTCGGGACCCCCTCCCGGTCCCTCGGGAGGCCTTTAATAGGTCTCCCTAGATAAAAATATCTCTGTTTCTTTAACATATATGGACCCCATCCAGGGGTCTCATTACACTTCAAATGAAGAGTTCTCTACTTCAAATGAAGTAGTGTGGATCCCACCCGGGTGTCCCACTCATGCTTAACTGGTGGGTGTCCTACTTACATTTTAAATGAAATGCCATCTATATTTCAACCGAAGTATTATCTATACTTCAAATGAAGTGATACATTTACCCTAAAGGAGGTAGTGTTGACCCCACCTAGGGTGTCCCACTTGCATACCAGTAGAAGTGATGTGGCCCCCACATAGGACAGTGTCTATCAACTTTCAACAAATTGACACCAAAATACCTTCAAATATTGCCATTCAACTCTCAAATGAGAGCTCTATGTATTTTACATTCCTTTTTTAAATATCAATGTATTTATATTCAAATTATCTTCGATCACCTCGAAGAATCCTGATACTTCCAAAGTATGGTTCTCTACTTTATTCTTATACTTATAAACTTCTTAAAATCTTTGGACCTTACATTACAACGAACGTATGTCTAAAACCAGAGAACTCATAGGTAAATATGAATGAAATAAGAGTACCAACCCTTTGTCCCGAAGGACACCGGACAACATACATTTCCATATATAAGTCCCAAGGGTATACCAACTCAAATTCTGTGTTTTGTAAATTGAAAACTGCATCTTGGTTAAGAATGTCTTACACTGTTATTCAATACACCTTACCTCATCCTCAATTGATAAAGATAAATGTTTATAACACAATTTTCAAAATGTATATCTTACTTTATAAAATAAAGGTATAGATATTTCATTTTAAAATTTGGTGCATAATAACGGTTATTCGAAACCAAAAATTTTGCCGTTAAGCAAAACCAGGCGATTTAATCTAATATCACCAATTGCAACGAATTTTGATATTGAGGATCAAATCGCCCATTTCCTAATATTCTACTCCTACTCATCATCTATAACACCATAAAGATGTGAGATTCAAACCAGTAAATACATACCCTGGAGTCAGAATTAATTGGGAAAACGGTTCTCCTTTACAAGTATACAAAAAAACTGAAACATTAAAGTGTTTCATAGGGGATGGCCAGGTATTCCTGGTAATGCCTTTTCCATTATCTAGATTCATGACAGTAGTCGCAATTTCTTTTTCCCTCACTTCAATCCCTTTATATGTCTCTACATTTTACCTTCTGTACACAGCACATAGGCTAATTGATTTTCTTCCTTCCTTACCTTTCGACACCAACCTGAGCTTTGGAAGAAGACTATACAATAAGCATAATAGGTGTCCTCTCCTAATGCAAGGAGCTCTCTCAACCTGAGAGAAGGTAAAGGTAAGAGACAACCGAATAATCCTATTCAATTCATCCAGAACCTGTAGCCATCCTCGACTCGACTGAAGTAACTTCTTCGAGTTCATATATAACTATACGATGGCCGTTCCAAGCAATATGGATCATCGTAGTGATACAAAGTGTTCTGAAGAAATGCAAAGTGTAAAGAAGGAGTGGTAGGGATATGTGCGACTTCGTCGTGAGTCATGATAATCCGAAGCCCAAGGGTGTAAGAAGGTTCGGTTAACTTGGTTCATGAGTTTTTAAGGTAAGTCATGGGTCGCTGTACCAGAGAGAGAGAAAAGAAATACTCAACGTGCACTCTATCAATATTAGATTGGTTTTCACTTTATCTAATCAGGATGGCTCCCTCTGTTTCCTCAAATTCTCCTTTAAACCTTAAAAGAAAAACTAGTCGGGATCATATACACTTTAAAAGTTCGCTAACCGTTCAGCCTGGCTAGTGTTGGTACTTCGAGGGAGGTCCCCCGTGTTTTCGCACGAACCCAATTAATAACCCCATTTCCGCATAGACATAACCTCGTTAACACTTTCTAGACAGCTAATAGATTAGCTAATTGTGAAGTAAAAAATTTCCTGAGGAGTAATACATACTCATAAGTAAGAATCAGGACCTAACTGTTATTGTGTAATAAATTTGATGGAAGCCTACCAAAATTACCACACTCCAGAAGGTATGCACATTCCGAGCAAGTTTCCCATATGTTTGAAACTCCCGATATGGTTTTTGCTCTTAACGCTTATGACCTAGACTTAGGACAACAAATCATAAGTCGTTAGTCAAGTTCAACCTGTCATTATCCTGGATTAATTTAGATCCACCCGTACAAGTCCTTGACGTAGGCCAAAATAACTGTACGACTGTCCTAAATAATCGCATATCAATGCAACAGAAAAGTATTACAGAGCTACCGCACACTATGTCTCGGCGAATGGCAACGAAAAACGTAGAACGAATACTAGGCAATACTAATCTGAATTGACGGAAGGCTACGGCTGGTTTTTGGCGAAAAACCTTTAACGTAATGAACTTGATATTGCTGAACTCAAGTGGTTTTGAAATGGAGTGGTTTAAGCTCCTCTTTTTAAAACTAGTAACATAAACTTTTGCTTAAGAGTGAACTCCTAATGAAGGGATCAAGGCTCTTCCCTCATAGAATGAAGTGCGAGATATTCCTAACCGAATACCTCTATGCAAAGCAAAAGAATACGACGATGAGTTTTAAAGAAAACCGAGTAGTTTTAAAATTGGTTCCGACAACATCATTTAGGTTTATTTTCCTTGCATTATATCGATAATGCGTTCTCATCATTTTAAGTTTCCAAGCCATAAAAGAAACAACCAAAATAATATGCTTTTTATATGCCATCCACATTCACCACGGGGCTTCGTCACCGTTAGGTTACTTAACTAACGGCAGAGCGGGGGCAGGACTAGCACAGATGCAAAACATATAGAAGCATATACTAAATATATAATATATATGTATATATATATGTGTGTATGTGTGTGTATATATATATATATCAACATCGCAGGCAGTTAATAGTCATCACAGGCAGATAAAAATCATCACAGGCATGCGAACAACAATATGGAATAGCGGATAATCTAGGAGCCCCGCATTTCATTTGAGCCATAAATGAGATGCGACATTTCCAGGTTGTGTGGATAGCCTGTGCAATGAAGAACCTATACCCTACGAGTGCGGCAAACTACCCGTCAATCCTGAAAGTGAGGCAACCCCAATCAACAAAGTGAATGGGCCACCCAGCACATCACAGAATCCGGTAACTTAAGCACCCCTCCATGGGTCAACCTATAACCTCTACGAGTGTGGCGAATAGCCTGCCAATTCTAGAGTAAGGACCTCCTGGTCTCAACGCTATGAGATATGGGCTCGTTGCCCTCTAGAACCCGGCTATTTGAGCACTACTCTGTGGGGGTAATCCTAGTACAGAAAAGAAAATATATATGTACAACGGTGACATCGACCTCAACCCGGTCATGCCCACATAAAAGAATATACAAACTGGCAGAAGAGGTAGTCCACATGTCGGATGCTCGCCCCGCAATAATGAATATACAAATAAATCTGAACTGTACATCTAACATTACACATAGGGCTATCCATCACGACAATCCATCCATAACATCAGTGCAACACAGAATATCAATGCGAATATCATGTTTGTAAACCTGTATGATTGTGCATATAGCAACCAGTCGGATTATACCGTGCTATGATATTCACAGTCGCAGAAACTAACAGATGCACTGAAAACCATGAATTCAAAATTTTGATCAATTAAAACTTTCCGCATTGGCCCTAAGTACAAACCAGTACTCAAACAAATCTGGGCCAAAACCAAATATACCAAAAATCACATTTCCATAGTCTAGAGCACCAGAAAAAATTTAGGGCACAACGGCCAACACATGACCGCGGAACCGTGGCTAAATGGCACTTTAGGCGGCGGTTCCGCGGTCGAATTTTGGGCTCTGTTCACCGCCGAAAGACGCGACCGAGACGTTTGGACGTCTGGCCTGAGTTTTATGGGCAGATGCTATTTGGATTTATCCTTCCACTTCTCCGAAAATGCCAAGTTGATTTATGGCACCGTATATCGGAGGTTTGGACAAATGCGGCCGTTGTAGCAGACTTCGTCAGATTCCCCCTCGTTTGCGAGGGGTTTTTAATTGTGGGGACACTCTTCCCTGCAGGCACAAGCCCCTGCAGTTAATTACATTACCGCATCGCGATAACCACTTTCTCCTGCTCCATAAGTTCACCTCGTGTCGTGTGTGTTTGTTTTATTTTTGTTTGCCTATGGATTGTATACGGAGACTAATTTATGTTGTCTTCCGTAGGGCGTAGATTAGTCCAAATCCGTATATTTTTAGATTTGGGTTTAAGGATCGTTGATCCGTTTTGAGATCAAGATCGACTTAAATGTACACGAGCAGTTGGGGGCTCGGTTAGTTTTTTGTTAAGGATACGTTAGTCCAATTTGAGACTAAGATCTACTTAACAGGGTGTTAGGATCATTTTTGTTTCAGATCCAACAAGAGAGCATTTGGGCTTTGTTATTTTAGTTTAAGCACGTTTCAGTCCATTATCGCCATTTTGGAGGCGAAGTTGTAGTTTGAGAACATTTCGGTTTGTTGATCATCATTTTTGAGGTGACGTTTTAGTTTAAGGACGTTACGGTCCGTCCTTAGTTTAGGGACATCTCGGTCCATTGTCGCCATTTTGGGTGACGATTTGATTTGGGGTGTGCACGTCAGTTTGGGCAGTGCACCAAAAAGCTGCTGGTTGTCTGGACCCTCCACCTCTCTGAAGACGCTGAGGAATTACAACGACATGTATCAGAGGTGTGGAGAGATGTACCCTTGAACCAATTCCCATATTTGAGGGAAAAAGGAATCGGTGGTAAACCCAGAAATCATTAGTCGTATTTTGAAACTATGACTTCCTCAGGGGAATGTGGGAAAAATATCGTTTTGGGATATCATCAGTTAGAAGATCGATAGTCGTATTTGGGACTAAAATCAGTTTGGGAAGTATTGATCACATGGGCTCGTTCCACTTAGTTTTCTTTTTATTTGAAAAAGAGTGCTAAGCACTTGTTTGGGCTCAGTCCCCTTTTTATGCAAAAAGTGCTAAGCACTTATGTATATTCTGACGCTTACACACAACCATGTGGGGTTTTAGTCATGGAGATTTGCCCAATAAGAGTTAAACACTTTACCCATTTTTGTCTCTTTGTGGAATGCTAAGCACTCTTTATGGCGCCCACGTGCGAAGCACGTGAGGCGCTTGGCGCTGCCTGGTGAGTGTCAAGCACTTTTTATTCTGTGGCATCCACGTGAGGGACACGTGAGGCGCTGGGCGCTGCCTGGTGAGTGTTAGGCACTCCTTTATTTTGTAGCACCCACATGAGAGGTACGTGGGGCACTGGGCGCCAGTCACTGAGTGCTAAGCACTCCTTTATTTTGTAGCGCCCACGTGAGAGGCATGTAGGGAGCTGGGTGCTGAGCGCCAGTCACTGAGCGCTAAACACTCCTTTATTTTGTAGCGTCCACGTGAGAGGCACGTGGGACGCTGGGCGCTGAGCGCCAGTCACTGAGTGGTAAGCACTCCTTTATTTTGTAGCGCCCACGTGAGAGGCACGTGGGGCGCTTAGCGTTGATCGCCAGTCACTGAGTGCTAACCACTCCTTTATTTTGTAGCGCCCACATGAGAGGCATGTGGGGCGCTGGGTGCTGAGCACCAGTCACTGAGTGCTAAGCACTCCTTTATTTTATTCACCTAATTTTCCAAGAAGAGAGTTCTTCTTCGAGAATTTAATTCTCTGTTCTTTCTGAAGCTTATGGGGGGTTTCCTCCTCTTTAGACTTGAAGTCTTGGATCCTTTATATAGTAGAGATAGTTTGTTCATTAGTTGAAGAAATCTCTAATTAAGAGATCCTAATTGATTTTGGGGATTTACCTACCGTTGGATCTTTGATCCAAGGACTTCTGTTTTATAGAATGTATTTTCTTGTTTTTAACAAAATTAGGGAAATATTTACCCATTCAGAATTTATTCTGTAGATCGGTGATTCTTTTAATCACCATTGGATTTTTAATCCAACGGTACTCTGTTTTACAGAGGGCAACCTTTCTTGTTTAGAAAGATTTGAGGAATATTTCCTCTAAATAGAATTTAATTCTGCATCCTGATGATTTATCGCCTCCGTTGGATTCTTGATCCAAGGGCCCTGCTTAACAAAGAGTAGAATTTAATTCTATAAAGCGCCAGCGCTAACGTGCTGTGCACGTGGGTACTGCTTAAGATTTTTGTGTGCTTTGCACAGGGGCGCTGCTCATATAAGAGTTTTTAACTCTGGCGCTGGCTCCCTCATGCAAGGCACGTGAGGCGCTGCTTAAGATTTTTGTGTGCTTTGTACACGGGCGCTGCTCATATAAGAGTTTTTAACTCTGGTGCTGGCGCCTTCGTGGAAGGCACGTGAGGCGCTGCCTCTTGAGTTTTGAACAGAGCTTTGCTCTTTTATTGGGTGAAGCAAATGCCCCCTACCGTTGCGCTCACGTGGCTCACACGTGAGTGCAGCGGTGGCACCTTTTCCATCGTTTGATCTTCTTGGAAGTTGAACCGTCTTCCATGCCTATAAGTAGGGCCTTTGGCCCTTGAAATGACTGCTATTCTTCTTCCCTAACCTTCTTCCATCTCTGAGAATTTAATTCTCTTTTCAGAACTCAGATCTTTGTTAAAAGAAACTCTCTTTAGATTCAAAACTCTGTCAAAGTTTTGGTAAGAACCAAGACCATGTCCTATTGTTTAAGGAATCTCTTCATGTTTTAGGGTTTTAACCATGACCATGTCTTATTGTTTAGAGTTCTAAGATTTTTCTTGCAGATCTTGAAGATCTTAGGATCTAACATTGTGTTTCGAAGGTTCTGGGATGTTATCCCATTCTTCTATAGAGCTTGGCTCTGAAAATCTTTGGGGAATTTTATTCCCTTCTTAATTTTCTTGACAGATTTGAAATCTGTTTGCAGAGCACAGTTCTCGAGAGAGTTTAACTCCTCAGTCCAATGATGTTTTCTCATTAAATGAGAATCCTTTTGGATTCTATTCTTAATGAGTGACTGTCCCATCATTGATAGGGCGTTACCTTAATTTTGTGAGCCCTCCTTGTCCCTTTCTTTTGAACTGCGGTGCGGTGCAATTTTTAAGTACCAAAGAGTGTTAGAGTCCTGAACATAGTGTCGATAGCTAACCCTTCTTCTTTTGTGCAGGTATTATAGCTTTTGATTCCTCCTTTCCTTTCGTATGTTCAGAGAGCGCTTTTACTGACGTGCCCGTGGATCGGAAAGTCTTTGCGCTTATTAAGGATCATCACCCAGAGCAAAAATCTCTTCACCTGTGGGGGTCATGGTATAGTCAGATTATCCGGAGTCGACGCAGTTTTTCTTGTGCAGCGCCTTTGGAGCCGATCCCAACTATTCATTATGTTGATCCGCCCCAAGTGACTTACGCTGTAGAAGAGGTTAACTAGACCTCGGAAGGTCGTCTTCAACCTTCCATGGCGTCGATACCCATACAGCCACGGATGGCTTTGGACATTTTGGGGCGACGCATATACCAAGGAGAGTTGCGCCCTTGGAGGCAAGTTTATATGGTAGGATTGACGCCCCGTCATTCGGCCGACTATCTACAGTGGGCCCGGTATATCCTGTCGGCCAAGAAGTCGCTGCTATTAAAGATCGGGTTGTACCCCGCAATCTACCAGTCTCTCTTTTATTACCACATTCCCTATTTGTGGTGGATCAAGTATTTTTTGGAACAATTGAATATCCCGACCCATGCCTTTCTCTTATCAGATCGAGAAGTTTCAATTTCATTATAAGAGTTCGTGGAGATCTCCGGCTTACCCGTCAGAGGGGAGCACTATGAGGAGATTCTTCCCCCCGATGAGCACATCTTCACCACTAAGTCAGTGGTAATGGGCCTGACCCCGGAGAACGCCATTCAACATCAGTTTCCCAGCTTGATCAAGGTGTTGAACATGTACGAGAATCTATTCTTGGAGTTTGGCGGGCATGGGGTTGGCTTCGTGGATTTTATCGCTCGTTTTCTTCGTCCGAAAGTCCTGTCTAAGCAGGATGAGAAATTCACTAAACTCGACGACCCGTTCGGGTTTGGTTTAGATAACTTACCGATGGCAGAAGTGGATCTAAAGAATTTCTTTATTCCGGACACTCCAGTTGTCCCATTTGCGGAGATCGCTGCCCCGGGTGTTGACGAAGAGTCGTTCTTTTTGGGGTTCATTGGCCTATGGCTGAGTTGGTTCGCGCTTCCCACACCCCCCGCTATATGAGGTCGTCTGTCTTTTATCCGGGCCATCGCATTATCGCGGAGACGCGCGTGGCCGTTGGGATCACGGGGTTAGCTCATCTATACCATGGCCTGAGTTTAGCAGCTGACACTACTCAGCCGGGGGTAAAGCCCGTGTATCTTCCATTGCATTGCTTCACATCATGGATTGAGATGCACGTGTTGGGCGCCTTTGGCGTTCACAAACGACCCCAGTTCTACAAAAGCTACAACTCCCCCCGGGTTATGTACCTAGTTGACACTTCCGCTCCAGACCTGTCACAGCGAGAGGCTCGGAGATTGCTCCTTAAGCCACGCATGGTTGGGAACAGTATGACCTTTGTCGATAAAGTATTGACTATCAGCAAAGAATCCACTAAAGTGGTCCAACTGTTGCGTGATACTTTTAAGGATGAGGCTTCTGCATTGAGGGCCTGGGAGGTTATGCATTTGTACTCTATCAGGCCGGGCTTCCTAGTGTTTAGACAGAACGTCTCGGTGATGTTCATAAGGTACAACCCACACCTCTTTACTCAACAGCTGGGTTATAATCAAGGTGTTCCTCTCAAAGCATTCTTAGTCGAGCTGGCTACTATGGAGGAGGGTATTCGCCGCGCGCTGCATCATTTTATGCGATTAATTACGGGGTCCCATTTCCTTGTCAGCGAACCGAGCTATGTGCTAAAAGCTTCGAACGGTTACGTGGCGTGGTACCAGCATGCGACTGGTGCTGTTGTTAGGGAGGAGAGGTGGCTGCTACTCGACCATAAGGATGCCGTCCCAGCTAGTAATCCAGCGGTCCTTTTGAAGGGACGAGCAGCCGTTCGCCCTTATCTAAGAGAAATCACTACGGCTATAGTCTCATGAGCTTTTCCTGATAAGCTTTGGCCGGATGTTCCTGCGACTGCGGTAGCCGTGGCGTCCCCGGAATCGGGCATTGGTTCGGAAATCGGGACCTGCCGCTCGAAGGTTCCTGTCAAGCGAAAGCTTTTACCGTCGGCCGTTGGTGTCCGTTCGTAGAAGAAGAAGAAGTCTCTATTCTCTGCTGATGTGGTATTCGGCCAGGAGCCCCATGCTCCCTATAGTGAGGTCTTGTGAGAATATGGCACCAACGAGGGTTTGTTTGACACGCCTGCAACCGATATTGATATTCAATCTGCTATCGCAGCTTCCAAGTGACTGGCCCGCGAGAAAGCAGCGTTGGTCTCTATTGTGAAGTCGGGTATACTTCATTTAAATTTTTCTGCACTTATCCCTTCTCCCCTTATTATGCTTTTATTAACGCTCTCTTCTTCAACAGGTGTTTCTGCCGAAGAGGCTCTCGCGGCTTCCCTTATGACATTCGAGGAGGAAGAGAGGCTTCACGCTTCTTTGGGCCTTGGTATCATTCGTTTCATTACACCTTTACTCTTTTTATTCATGATCTGACCATTTTCTTCCCCTTATTGCAGGAACTATCAAAACCCAAATCGTTTCAAGTGTAGTGCCAATCCCAAGCGGTGATGCAGCAAAGCTTCCGGAGCCACCGATCATGGCCGTGGCCCTCCCAAGGCCACCACAGGAGGCGTTGCTGAAGCAACTGATGATGGATGCCATAGCGGATCCGAAGGCTGAACTCGATTTGGACGACAACGTCCTCCTGTTGGAAGTGTTAAGGAGGTCGGTTCACATGGTCCAGGTCGATAGGAAGCGTAAAAAGTGCGCTGCGAGGGAATGCAAAGCTGTCTTAGCCGCGGGTGAAAGTTCGAGCGATTTCCCATCTTCTAACATCCCCCTGGTGGACGCTCATTCCGCTCTGTCTACCGCCCATAGACAGCTTGCGCGTGCAGCTCGGGAGGAAATTGAACTGCTACTTCAAGATAACGTGACGCCCAGTCCCTTATTAGAACTTAGTCCTCGAATCATGACATACGCATTTTCTTTTAAGCAGGGCCAAGTTCTGACGGTGGCATTGCAGGTGAGACGCCGATGATTACAGAGCCCGAAGCGGCCACTCTTTCTCGGGAATCTGAGACTGCCCAGACTGCTGCTCTTTCTCCTTGTGGCTTCTTAGTATCGGAGGGTGTCGCAAGCATTACGACGGCCCTTGTCGAGTTAGGGGATGAAGCTATGGGTGCGGAATCTACTTCCCCGAGGGAAAATAAGGAAGCCGTTACGCTTGGTGACGCTTTTGGCACGGTTTCGGGCTCTGACCTATCAGGTACTCCTTGGGTTATTATCTTTGAGTTTTTAATCCTGTTAAGCCCCTCTAATGATATTTCGTTTGTCTTGAGCGTAGGCACGGTAAACCCTGAAGCTGTGCCGGCTGGAGAATTATCGCCAACCACCACTTTGACGGTCATGGTTCCTTCGCTTTCTTCTGTGCCTCCTCAAATTTTGGAAGGTAAGGGTTTCTCACTTAGTTGCTTTACTGTGGATACAATTCTCTTTGCATTGACTATATATTGTCGCGACTCTGCAGGAGTACTCTTTGACCACTTATACTAAGTGTTACACCCGCACTTTTCCTTCCAATCGGAAGTCTTCTTTCTTCCAGCAGTGGTCAGTATATTCTTTGTTTAGTGTTTCTCTTTTTCGTGAGTAAACATTCTGCCGATAAGCCTTCCTTATATTGACCCCCAGTATCACAGTTCAAAGGAAGAAGCAAAAGAATAGCCACGCCTCTGGTGCTCCCTGTTTTGCCACCTTCAACAGCTGGTACGGTAGATTTCGTCCGTCAGGTGTCTTCTTTGTCTTTCAAGTTGAAATCTGACCATAATTTATTTTGCAACGATTACACCGGCTTCAGCACCTTTTGAGTCCCGCATTCCCATGCTCAAGGGGCCCTTCGCTAAACGTCCATCTTTCAGGGGCGCAGTAAATAGCCGACGAATGTTAAGCGAGTTTATTGAAAATCTCGACACCGAGGCCCCCACCTCTGCTACGGATTTTGCCGACGAATTCAATCCAATGCTGGCGACGCTTATGAATTTCCATAATGAATATCTCGTCGGTTCTTGGGTTCATTATTGCAGGAAGATCAAGGCTTGCCTACGTGAGATCGAGCTTAAGAGTATCGCTCCCGAGGTATTGACTTTGAACTCTCAGCAGGCTGTATGGGTCGAGCAAAGTGTCTTTTTCATTCGATATTTTAAACAAGAGGCGGCCCTGAGGCGGAATGAGCATGAGACGGCTTCCGGCGAATCTTTCTAATTGTGCCCCAGGTTAAAGCGAATGCTGCGCAGCTGAAAGCTATTTTTGAAAACCTCCAACGATGTATTTCTGACGGGCTGGCGCTAAGGAAGAAGCTTGACTTCACTGAGTGGGTCACATAGGATTGCGAAACTTCCAAGTAGGAAATCGATGAGAAGTTTTCATCCTGCTTGCAACAACGGGCTCAAATCAAAGCGGAGTTGGTCGCCGTAGCTGAACGCGAGAAGGAGTGAGAGTAGCGCGCGAGCGGTTTGTCAGTTTGTTGAAAACGCCTTCTTCTTAATAAGTGTCATTGTACCCCTCTTCTTGTACTGATTGTATTTCTTAAACTTCTGATTCATGAATAACATGTATTCATTTTAATTCCTGAATGAAATGCATCTCGTATTCACTTAAATTCATGAATAAAAGACATATTTTATTTCATACTTGCATTTCTCTTTTCTTCGATATCATGATTTGGTGTGAAGTAGTTTATATACTCATTTTGGAGTTTGTAGTATATTCACTCATCCCGGAGTCTCTAGTTTATGGACCCATTTCGGAGTTTGTAGTTTATTCACTCATTCCAGAGTCTCTAGTTTATGAATTCATTTTGGAGTTTGTTTAGTTTACCTCTCTTAGGCTTGTAGGCAAACTTATCCTAACGTCATTGATAACCCATGCTCTTTGCGACAGAGGTCCGTTAGGTTTTTATGGTACTAAGGTTTTTGTTCGTTGTACCGTCGCGTTGGCTGATGCATTCCCCTATATGCAGTCTTTACGTTGCTGTTCGAGCAGCCCCGCGACTGTCGTGTCTCTGATCCCTTCGGGAGTTGGACAAGATGTCTTCAAGTAATCTCCTTAGGAATTTGACCGTCGGAAGAGCAAGTGTTAGGAATTTTGCCATGCCGCTTTTTACTTGAGGTTAGGCTCAGTTTGGGAGCCCCGATGAGTCATAATCACTCCGCACTGGTGTGGGATGATCTCCGATAGTCTTTCGGGTTTTATTTGAGTTGCCGTCAAGACCCTGAAGCTAGGAATCTGGCCTTCGCTTCCTTTGTCGACACCGCGTCTGCTATAATGAGATGAATATCGAGGTGATCTCTAGGTTGTTTTGTGAACTGTCGAGACTTGGAATTAGGGACTTTGCCATGGCTCCGTTTTGTTTTGACTCCGGGGTCATTTGTTGACGTTGCGTCTGCATCCTGCTAGAGTGAGAAGAAACGCCGTTGTTGACACTGCGTCTGCTGTAACGAGATGAGTGTCGAGGTGGTCTCTAGGTTGTTTGTGAACCATCGAGTTTTGGAACTAGGGACTTTGCCAGGCACCGCTTTGTTTTGACCTTGGGGTCGTTTGTTGACGTTGCGTCTGTATCCTGCTGGAGTGAGAAGAAACGCCGTTGTTGACACCGCGCCTGCTGTAATGAGACGAATGTTAAGGTGGTCTCTAGGTTGTTTATAAACCGTCGAGGCTTGGAACTAGGGACTTTGCCATGGCTCCGCTTTGTTTCGACCCTGGGGTCATTGGTTGACATTGCGTCTGCATTCTGCTGGAGTGAGAAGAAACGTCGTTGTTGATACTGCATTTGCTGTAATGAGACGAATGTCGAGGTGGTCTCTAGGTTGTTTGTGAACCATCGAGGCTTGGAACTAGGGACTTTGCTAGGGCTCCACTTTGTTTTGACCCTGGGGTCATTTGTTGACGTTGCGTCTGCATCCTGCTGGAGTGACAAGAAACGCCGTTGTTGACACTATGTCTGCTGTAACGAGATGAGTGTCGAGGTGGTCTCTAGGTTGTTTGTGAACCATCGAGACTTGGCTTTCCCTTTGACGGAGCATGGTGGGAAAATATGGTTCCCTTTTCGTTTATGCCCATGGATTGTATACAGGGGTCGGTGTAGACTCACCTGCAGGGCAAACGTTTCATCATTTTTTTATTTCTTTCTGCGACTCTATCAGTTCAGCTTTTTATATCGCAAAAGTCGTGACTGCCCAATCATTTTGGCTTTTTATCGTGGTGCCCAATCATTTCGGCTATTCTTTTCATTTTACTCATTGTTTTTTTATTCCGAGTTGCCCAAACATTTCAGCTGTTTTTATATGCATATATTTTACTCACTGATTTTTATTGCGAGTTGCCCTATCATTTCGGCTATTTCATATGCATTTTTTGTTCGCTGATTTTTGTTGCGAGTATGGAACTTGAGATCTGATACCAATCTCGGCATCAGCACCGTTGCGACTGGAATATTGCCAGGAGCGAATCATCATTTACCGTAAAAGGACTTGAAAATTGACACCTGTTCAGGCATCAGCATCGCTGCGACTGGAATATTGTCAGGAGCGAATCATCATTTGCCTTGAAAGGACTTAGAATTTGATACTAATTTAGGCATCGACATCGCTACCACTGGAATATTTCCAGGAGTGAATCATCATTTTCCTTTGCTGATTTGAACAAAGATGGCTTAGTAGACAGGGTTAGGATCCTGTCGACTAAGGCTTTTGACTTTATGAGCCGTAAAGGTCTCATAAAGGGTTTTCTCCCTACGAGTCGAGAGGATCCCGTAGGTGTAGGTTCTCCTTAGAAGTTGTGAGGACTCCTAAGTGATATTTTCTCTTGCAAGTCGTGAAGATCTTACAAGAGTGTTTTCTCCTTACAAGTCGAGAGGACTTATAAGTGTCGTTCACCATATGAGGACATTCCTTGTCATTGGTGGGACTTGGTGGGGGAAATCGTTTATTTGTACCCATGAATTGTAAACAAGGGCCAGCATTGTACCGCCTGTAGGGCAACTTGAGGGATGACGGCTTAAGAACAGGTCTAGGTCCCTGTAGCTTAAGTCTTTGAATCCTATGAGCCATGAGGGTCTCATAGAGGGAGTTCTTCTTACGAGTCTAGAGGATCTTGTAAGTGAAAATTTTACGAGATTGCGCCATTTCGGGTTATCACAAGCTCGACGGTAGCCCTGCTGTTTTTAGTCACGGCGCCTATTTGGGTTTTCATCTGTGCCCATTTCGCTTGTGGACGTACCGTTTTTTTAACAACGAGATTGCGCCCTTTCAGGTTTTCACAAGCTCACTGGTAGCCTTGTTGTTTTTACCCACGGCGCCCTTTCGGGTTTTCATCCGTGCCCATTTCTCTTGTGGACGCACCATTTTTTTTGTTGGGTTACAGTTTTTGCTGTTGGAGCTTTGATTGCAACATAGATCTCAAGAGAAGATATCGCCGTATTTGGGGAGATGGCCATGTTTGAGGCGGGGTACTAGTTTAGGGACATTCTGGTCCATTGCCAGTTTACGGACGTAGTGGTCCATTGTCACCATTTTTGAGGTGAAGTTTTAGATTAAGAACATTACGGTCCGTTATTGGTTTAGGGACATCTCGGTCCATTGCCAGTTTACGGACGTAGTGGTCCATTATCACCATTTTTGAGATGAAGTTTTAGTTTAAGGACATTACGGTCCATTATTAGTTTAGGGATATCTCGATCCATTGCCAGTTTACGGACGTAGTGGTCCATTGTCACCATTTTTGAGGCAAAGTTTTAGTTTAAGGACATTACGGTCCGTTGTTAGTTTAGGGACATCTCGGTCCATTATCGCCGTGTTTGAGGCGACGTTTTAGTTTAAGGACATTACGGTCCGTTGTCGCCATCTTGGAGGCAACGGTTAGTTTAAGGACATTTCGGTCCGTTGTCTCCATGTTTGGGGCGGAGATTCTATTGGATACTACTTTTATAGTTTTGACTCAGGAAGATAGCGAGCGGACACGAGCGTCGTCATTTATCATTAACCTGAGTCATGACTTATCATGCGTAGTATTTTTTAAGGAAGCGGCCGTTTATTGGCTGGAAGGGTCTTTGGCCATGCATATCCATGAGCAAGTAGGCCCCACCTTGGTAGAATTTGTCTATGATATACGGGCCCTCATACTTTGGCTCGAATTTCCCTCGTTTTGCACTGTTGGGATCATAAGTCTTTTGAAAACTAGCACGAGTTTGCCTTGGTGGAATGTTCTTGGCCTGGTTATTCTTTCGTATGAGCGCGTCATCCTTGCTTTGTAAGCTTCTAGGTTTTGCTGCGCCATGAGGTGAGTTTCATCGAGGGCATTGAGCTCCTCAAGCCGAAGATGGGCATTTTCTTCATTCGTCAGCTCGTATCGAACTGCCACTCTTAGAGAGGGTAGCTCTATCTCCATGGGAAGTACCGCTTCCGTGCCGAATACCAACGCGTATGGCGTTGTATTCGTGGCCGTCTTGAACGTGGTTTGATACGCCTAGAGAGCTTCATGCAGTCTCTCGTGCCAGTCTCTTTTATTTCTGGACACCGTTTTCTTTATGATCTTCATCAAGGACTTGTTAATAGCCTCGGCTAGACCATTAGCTTAGGGATTATAGACTGAAGAGTATCTCCAGTTTATATTATGCTGTTGTGCGAAGCGGCTGATCTTATGGCTTCTATAGGCCAGCCCATTATCCGAGATGCTCCGTCGCGGAGTGCCGAACCGGTAGATGACATGTGTTCTGAAGAAATGGAGGATGTTCTCCGTCTTCACTTCGTTTAGCGGTACTGCCTCTGCCCATTTAGAGAAGTAATCGGTTGTTGCCAATATGAACCGATATCCCTTGGATGACGCTGGTTCGATGGGCCCAATTATATCGGTTCCCCACATTTCAAATGGCTAACTAGCCAGTGTTGGGTATAACGGATTTGGATGCTGGTGGATGAAGTCCCCGTGAACCTGGCACGAGTGACATTGCTTCGTATATTCGAGGCAGTCCTGAATCATTATGGGCCAATAGTAACCCATTCTATTGATTTTCATCTTCATTTTTGGCCCGGCTTGGTGAGAACCGCAGAGTCCATCGTGGGTTTCTTGGACGACTCTCCTTGCTTCTTCTGGTCCCAGGCACCTTAACCACAAACTGTCGAATGATATCTTATATAGAGTATCATTAACGAAGGTAAAAGACATAGCTCGTTTCATGAGCTGATGTCTTAAAGATGCATTTTCGGGTGTTCGATGGGATTTGAAGTAGTCTACGAAGACTTCTTTCCAATCCTTAGCCTTTTCTTCATCCTCTAATTGGAAGGTTGCTTGTTTGGTCGCTTCCTTTCTTTCAAACGACTCCAGAGATATTTCTGCTGGTGCGAGAATCCGGTGGCTTTGTACAATGATCCTCACGTCATCGAGGTTTTCGTCGGCCAGTTCTTTAGCGAGCTTGGCTAACGCATCCTTCTTACTATTTTCCGCACGCGGTATGCTTTCCAGGATGTAGGAGGGAATTTGAGTAAGAGTTGCTGCACTCTTTCGCCATATTTTACCAACTCCGGTTTACACGTCTGATGGTCGCCATTTACTTCGCTAACGACTAGCTGGGAGTCTCCATATTTGAGGAGGTTTTCAATTCCCATATCGACAACAATCTTAAGACCCGCTATCAAAGCTTCGTATTCAGCCTCATTGTTTTTCCTCGGCTCTGTTAAGGAAAGGGCGAAACGCATTATCCCTCCTTGCGGAGTCCCGAAGATAAAGCCCACCCCATCTTTGATTATGAGGGTGCTTTGATTTCACTTCTTCAAGGAAGATGCTCCGTCGAAGTATAGTTCCCATTGGACATTATTTTCTTCCTTCCCTCCTTCGATTGTATCGAACGTGTGTTCGTCTGGCAATTCACAATTTAAGGGAGAATCGGCTGGTATTGGATGTTCAGCGAGAAAGTCGGCGATGGCCTGGCCTTTTACTGCCTTGAGGGGTCGATACGTTATCGAGAACTCCATCAAGAGGAAGGTCCATTTGTCAAGCCATCCTATTAGTATGGCTCTTGACATCAAATATTTGAGAGGGTCCACCTTTGATATGAGATGGACCTCATGTGCCAAAGCATAATGTCGAAGCTTCGTTATTGCGAAGATCAGTGCCAGGCAATGCTTTTCAATGTGGGAATAGTTGTTTTCTGCCCCCAGAAAAACTCGACTCAAATAGTAGAGAGCTCTCTCCTTCCCCCGGTCGTTCTCTTGTGCCCATAGCGCACCTAAAGAACCTTCAAGGGCTGTTGTGTACAGGATGATGGGTTTTCCCTTGACCGGAGCGGTCAGTACCGGCAGGTTCTGCAAGTATTGCTTGATTTCGTCCAGTGTACTTTGGCATTTATGATCCCAAACGAATGGGGTCCCATTCTTCATTAGATAGCTGTAGGGGCGGCATTTGCCGGAGATGTTGGCTATGAACCGTCGGATATACGCGAGCTTTTCTTGGAGAGACCGCAGTTGTTTGAGAGTTCTTGGTGTGGGCATTTCCATAATCGCCTTGATCTTTGATGGGTCTATTTCGATGCCTTGGCGTCGTATGATGAATCCTAGGAATTTGCCCGAGGAGACTCCAAACGCGCATTTTAGAGGATTCATGTTTAGATTGTATTTCCGAAGGCGCTGAAACACTATGTTCAGATGTTCTCAGTGTTCCTTGTACGATTTTCTTTTTACCACAAGGTCATCAATATAGCATTCGACGATCTCATGTATGAGGTCGTCGAAGATCTTCGGCATGACACTCTGGTAGGTAGCGCCTGCGTTCTTCAAACCAAAGGGCATCACCTTATAGAAGAATATGTCTAGCGGAGTCTGGAAGGTGGTGTGCTTTTGGTCTTTAGGATGCATTTTTATTTGATTGTAGCCTGAAGATCCATCCATGAAGGAGAAGACCTCATGAGTGGACGTGTTATCGATCATCATCTCGGTAACAGGTACTGGGAATTCATCCTTCTGGCAGGCTTTGTTAAGGTCCCGGAAGTCCACGCAGATGCGCATTGTCCCATTTTTCTTCATCACTGGAACAATGTTGGCAATCCAGTCAGGATACTGAACTTCTTGGATGAAGCCGGAGTCAATTAGTTTCTTGACTTCGGCATTGATACTCATCTCGAGTTCGAGCCACATTCTTCTTGGCGCCTGTTTGATTGGCTTGATGTCTGGTGATATCGTCAGTTTATGCACCGCTATTTTTGGATCTAGACCAGGCATCTTGAAATAGTTTCATGCGAAGTAGTCTTTATATTGCATGAGCACGCCTTTTAACGTGGCCACCTGCGTTTTAGATAGCAGCTCACTGACAAATGTGGGCCTCAGCTCGTTTTCCGTGCCCAAGTCGATTTTCCTCAGGTTGTCTGCCGTGGTGTGTATCCCATCTTCCAGCTCTTTTGGTGCTGGTGGAAACTCTGAGATCACCTCCTCCTCATCCTCATTTACGAAGCACTTAAAGAAGTCATCTATATTCTTGTGCTCTCCCTCCTTTGAGAGTGTTATCATGTGGCAAGTACGAGTCCGCTTCCATTCTTGGTGTTGAGCTGGTCCCGCCTTCACGATATAGGTTCTTTTTGGCTCATGCTTTTGCGGTGGGGTCACCCTCCAGCTGTCGGATAAAGTGAACCTGCCTTGCTGATACTGGTCTTCGACCCAGTCTTTAAAGGTGAAGCAGTCTTCAAGAGGATGTCCTATTGCTCGATGATAGGAGCAATAATCCGGATGATAGACCTCGTTTATTTGTTCGGGATGCCGAGACTCCGGAAACACCATCATTTGATGCTTCATGACAAGGTTGAATATTTTCCTTGTCTAGTCTTGGGAGAAGAGTATTTCCGACCCATCTTCTTCATAAAAGACGGATTCCAGATGACTTTTTCTCGATCGCGTGGCTTCTTCGATCCGCTTTGCTGTTTTCGAATGTCATTCTCGTTCTTCACCTTGTTGTTGCCTCTGTGTCGGGCTTTTTCCTTGCCACGAGAGCGCACAGCGGGCTGAGAGTGAAGGGCATCGTAGTTTTCTCTTTCCGCAGACTGCTGAGTGAGACGCTGCGTCCTGGATTTCTCGTAAATGGCCATTTCGCGGTTATGGTCATCCCGAACCTTTTGACCTGCTTCCCTTATTAGCGTAGCAACCTGCTCTTCGAACGACGGACTTGACGTTCTTATGGCGGGATCTCGCTCTGGTTCAATGTTATGACCATTTAGAAAAACGTTCCCTTCTTTACCGAAGCCATTTATGATGCGGCAATTGTGGAATCGCTCTCGTTTATTTGACCGAACATATCCGAGTCCCGGGGACGTCCCAAATCTTTTTGTAGAACTGAGCTTGTCGAGCGGTTTGTTTGAAGGGTACACCTTGGTATCTTAATAGCCTTTTCAATCCCTCTGTGTAATATCTGGGTAGACGGATTGGTTGAAGCCTGGTCGTCGATGTCCATGCCGAAGATGATCTACGTCGAGGCATCGCTAGATCAAGCTCCACCTTCACCTTGCCATGAAAACTTGTGAAGGAAACACACTCTACTACTTGGCAAGAGGTAGAGGATGAAGAAATAGGAAGTGGGTTCACTTTAGAATTGGATTTCTCACTCATATGCTCAATATGCCATTGATGAAGACAAGCTTCTTCATGAAGAAGAAGAAGAGCAAGAAGAAGATAAAAGTTATGATAAGTTAATTAGAATAGAAAAGAATAATAAACTTATCATAATTTTCACCATGGTTAGGTGTAGAGAATTAACTTAGGTTAGATCAATGGTTAGGGTCAAAAGAAGAAGACAAAATGGTTAAGTGGTCAAAGTTTCATGAAGCTTCAAAAAGCTTCATGAAGAATAAAGAAAGAAAACCATTTTGTTTTTCTTCTTTATTGCTTTAATTATTTTCCAAAATGAATAAGCAAATAATTAAAAGAATATGCAAAACCCTAATCATCATCTTGACCATAGTTTAATTCTATACACTTAACCAAAAACCATGTATCATCAAACATGATACAAGTAAGTGCACAAAACTATATCGTATATACAATGTGCACACCCGAGCGAGAAAATCCATTTAAAGTGAACCGATACTAGTTAATGCAAAGTAATATATCAAATATATAATTATGCATTAAATCATTAAATCAATACTTGATTCAATGATCCGGTCATGTCGCACATAACCGACTGGCATCATCAGTAACAACTTATCGAATCAACACTTGATCCGATAACTCGGCTATATCGCATATAACCGATCAATGTCACATCGCTAGAATCGAATACAGTATCACATACTGGTATTATTCTCGGTCCCGCACATATCTCATATGCGCTCCTATTTCGTTTCGCTTGAGCCAGGAAACCTCTGTGTAGGACTCTAAAGACTCGTCAATACGCCGGCAGCAGATGATGATCATATCAAACATCCACAAGCCGCAAGCGGTCTGCTAAACGTAACGGCCACCGGGGTATTGAGCGATCTGAAGATCGACGAGCAAGCCCGCTCACACTCCAGTGAATCCAACCAGTAACACTACCGTACAGTCCGGTCTGATCGTCTGATATGTCGCATATCTCGCCTAGGGGTGGTAAACGTCAGACCCCAATAGCTCGATAAGTCGTGTCGATATGAGGTCTATAACAATTCGAGAAACTACTGGTAACACTTACCAGTAAATCTCAGCAACCCTGGCCAGGGATTTCCTGTTATAGCCAATCGAACACAGCGCAACATCTACTCCCTATACCGGGAGAGACGAATCCCCTCCTATCGCTCATTGCCTCCATGTGACTCGGGACTGTACCCAAAAACCACCGTTTTGCACGCCCTCTTGGACGTGGTAAGATGGAAATCAAAGCACAGTGGGAACCACACGAGACTCTATAACGATCTCGGGTCAACAGACTACTCTGTACCAGTGTCACCAGAGAACTGCCATCTGACGTGAGGTATAATACCATCTGGGAGTTCTCGGCGAGTCCGTCCAGTGTACCCAGTCTATACTGAGCACCCGTATATCATCTCTGATGTCAAACACCAATGGATATGGGATCATCCATCGCCCATCTGTATGGGTCGAGAAGGTATACGCTAGTCTACTCTGGTATATCGATGCCCCGTCTCGATACACCCACGACTAGGGACTTTGAAGGATGTACTTATGGACTACCATGTCCCCACTAGTATGATCCGCATCATAGTCCAGGTAGTCAAGTACAGATCCTAAGGGCTTTACCAACATGTAACAGAGAGACAATCAGCATACACGTTAAGGTAAAGGGTAACCAGATAGCATACTATCATGTCGAGCAAGAAAGTCCTCCCTATATATGTCCCAGCATCCACTACAATATACATCCAATGTACAGTAATGGCCTCTAGGGCATACATATAACTAACAATTTCCCACTTGCACTAGGGCCATCTGTAGCAGTGGTTGTAGTATCTCATACTCAACCATCCCATAAAAGTCTCTCTCTGGGAACAGGCCTTTGTGAGTGGATCCGCTGTGTTGTCCTCTGAGTCTACTCTCCTATCCTCGATCTCCCAGGAGATCAACCATCTCCATGATCAGGTGACACTGCCTTAGAATATGTCTGGATCACTGATGGGACCGACGTTCCTTGGCATAAGCCACAACTCCATTGTCTCACAATGGTTGGAACGTAGTTCATCTCATGAACCAATATACACCCAAACAGCCTCTTTGGTAGCGTCTTAAGTAGCGATGTATCCAGCCTTTATCGTCTAGTATGCCACGGTATCTAGCTTGGAACTCTTCCAACATACCGTCCCTTTACTGAGGGTAAAGACAATGCCTGTGACTGACATTCAGTCGTCTTTATCACCCTGGAACACTTCCAGTGATTCTCCCCAGGGTCGATTGATACCTTCTCACTACAACTAGTGAGTATCCTAATTTCCAATTAGATCTATCTCATAGATCCAAAATCCAGGATTTAGGAGGTATCATTTTGATCCTATATGGAGAATCATTGTGATAAGCGGAGATTGATCGAGCGTAGCATAGGAAACTCCTTCCCTATCAAGAGTATGTCATCCACGTACTCTATGAGGATCATCACCATACTCCCTACTACCTTTTTGTTTATACAAGGTTCATCTACCATTTTGATGATGTCAAACTCTTTGACTACTTCATCAAAACAGACGTTCCAACTCCGCGATGCCTGCTTTATCCTATAAAGCATCTTGCACACGTTTCCGCTGCTCCCACTGTCTGCGAAGCCCTCTGGCTGTGTACTTATAGACACTCTTTTCTAAACATCATTTAGAAAAGCTGTCATGACACCCAACCACCAGATATCGTAGTCATGGTATGTAGCCGTAGCAAGTAGGATCTGAATGGACTTAAGCATAGCTACTTAGAAAAAGTTTCATCATCATCCACACCTGGTCAATGATGTAGACCTTTAACAAGTCTAGCTTTGAAAGTCTCAACTCTTCCATGTACACCAAGTAATCTTCTCAAGATATACTTGCTCCTGATGGGGATTTAACCCTTCAGATATAGCAACCAAAGTCCATACTTTGTTGGTGTATATGGATTCCATCTCAGATCACTAAGCATCCAGCCATTCTTACAGAGTCTCACTCCTGATGGCCAGCTCGAAACTATTTGGGTCATCATCTCATGATGCAGTCCTCGCTCCCACTGTCATAGAGAAACCGAAGTATCTCTCAGGTGGGTGAGGAACCCTACTAGATCGGCGGAGAGGCTGAGGTTCGTTGGTTACTATCGAATCCTTTGGTTCTTTCAAATCATCAGCTGCAGTTTGTATAGTTGGAACCTTTCCAGTTCTACATAACTTACATTGCCTCGAGCTTGTCCAGATTTTGCTTTCAGACATAGGCCGGACAACCCCAAATCTTAACTAACTTAAGAGATGGGCTCTTCCCTTATCATATCAAATATGAAGTGGTAGGCAACTGATTTGATTAGAACCCTATTCAATAGGTATGCAGTTTCTCAAGTGCATAACACCCAAAAAGGAAACAGGTAACTCAGTAGTACTCATCATAGAGCACACCTTATCACATAGGGTGTGATTGCTCCGCCCCGATATACCATCGTGCTATGGTGTATGCGGAGGAGTAATGCTGAGAGAGAATCTCATTCTCCTTTAGAATAATTCAGGATTTTCGTGCTCAAGTATTCTCCTCCTTGATCTCATTAAAGGACATAATACTTATACCCGTATTGGTTCTCTACTTCTAACTTATATTCTGTGAATATCTCAAAAGGTTCGGACTTGTGTTTCAACAGGAACATAGGTCTGAATCTTGAGAGATTATCAGAGAACGTAATGAAGTATAAAGAACCGGTCCTGGCATGTGTAGACAGGGGACCTTACATACATCAACTGTATCAATCCCAAGAGTTCATTAACTCTTTCTCTGTTTCCAATAAACAGAGCTAGTGTCATTATATCTTTGTGACATGACTGGCAAGTTTCACAAGATGTAGATTCAAACTGATTTAAATATGCATCTACATGTAACTTCAGCTAGTCGGGTCACATTGATCTGACCTAGTCTACAATACCTTAAGAAGGATCCGTTCATTTCTGAACTCTTCCTCTTATGTGTGTTCCATATACTAAGAACTGTAGTTTGATTTAGAACATCAACGCTTTTAGATAACGTGCCTGAACCGATCAACTTTTGATATAGGAAATGTTCAAAATATTATCCAGCAATACAAAATTATATCCTTTCTTTACTAATAAAGAGACTGATATGATTTTGTATATCAGGTTCGGTATCTAATAACATTCGTTCAGAATCAATGTATTGGTAATACAGGGTGACAGTGACCAACAGACTTGGCTGCAACACTTGCCCCGTTTTCTGTCTCATGAAACTTATCACCCGTTCTCAGTTCTCTACCTATCTGTAGCCCTATGTAACAGATTACATATCTGGGATCCTGATCTGGTATCTCATACCCAGGACGTAGAGGATACAGAGAAACAATTCTTTGTAATGAACACACCCGAAGATGATGCATCAGTATGCACTTTCTTCGTTTGGGCGGCACGGGAATTCTGGTATTCCCCAATTTCCTGCTCTGTCTTATAACAATTATAAGTTGGAGCGGGACCAACGTTCCCCAGCTCAGTATAACAAGTGGGTTCGGTCAATATTCCGTTTTATTATCTTGATTAAGGCGTGATATGGTCGCTACATGGAGAGAGAGAGAAGAAAACACTCAGCGTGCGCTCTGTCAAGAATAGATTGGTTATTATTTTATCTAATCAGGATGGCTCCCACTGCTTTTTATCAAATCTTCCTTCAAACCCTAAAAGGAAAGACTAGCCGGGATTAATTACACACTACAAGTTCGCCAATCTTTCAGCCAGGCCAGTGTCGGTACTTTGAGGGAGGTCCCCCGTGCTTTCGCACGAACCTAAATAATGTAAACCTCGTTTTCCCAGAGGCGTAACCTCGTTGACACCTTTCTAGACACCTACTTGATCGGCTAATTGTAATGTATAAAACTCTCCCAGGAGTAACACTTACTCGCAGCGGGTATCGGGATCCAACTATCTCATAGAAGGTATGCAATCTCATTGCAAATTTCAACACTTGAAATTCCCGATAATATTTTGCCCCTAGCAGCTATATGACCTTAACATAGTCAACAAATCATAAGTGCTAGTCAAGTTCAACCCGTCATTTCCCGATTGAATTAAACCCACCCGCACGACCCTTAACATAGTCAACAAAGTCGCACGACTACCCTAATCCAATCACATCATATGCTTATGCAGATAAGCACTAATTAGCTACCGCACACTACGCCTTAACATAGTCAACAAACGTAGCACGAATACTAACTAGTACTTATCTGAAATGACGGAGGGCTACGACAGGTTTTTCTGAAAACCTATTGCGTAATGAACTTGATATCGTTGTAGGATCGAATGAATTTTGAAATGGAGTGTTTTTGAAGCTTTTCTAGTTTTGCTAAAGGAGTCACTCCCGGTGAAGGGATCGTCGGTCCTTTCCTTGTCGAATGAGGTGCGGGATATATCATATATATCACTGTGCAAAGCAAAAACACTTAAAAGCAATCAAATTACAAACCGAGTGTGTAGCATCTGCCAGTTATTGCTAAAGGAGTCACTCCCGGTGAAGGGATCTCGGTCCTTTCCTCATCGAATAAGGTGCAGGATATATCACATATATCGCTGTGCAAAGCAAGAACTGTAGCTACCTGTTTTATTTTGAAATTCGATTCTACAACATCTTAGGTTTCTTTTATTTCATTAATCACATTAATGAAGTCCCATCATTTGGGTACCTAAACATCACAGATAGATATGACGTACACTTATGCCATCCGCATTCGCCTCGATGTCCCCTCATGCACCGTTAGGTTAGGTGACTAACGACAGAGCAGGGCAGGGCTAGCGCGGGTGTAAAACATAAATAACGTCTATATAATATATCATATATACTATATCCTATATCCATCACAGAGTCACAACACAGAGATCGCAGCAGAAGAAACATATGAAATATTGGATATACTAGGATGTCTGTGTCTTCAATACGAGCCAGTATAAAACACGGATTCCACGGTCGTGATGAATAGCCAAACCCAC
Source organism: Agapanthus africanus (assembly GCA_030015575.1). Lineage (NCBI taxonomy): Eukaryota > Viridiplantae > Streptophyta > Magnoliopsida > Asparagales > Amaryllidaceae > Agapanthus > Agapanthus africanus. Next base: position 722,823,799 of record CM057337.1, read on the forward strand.
ACCCTTAGACCCCTACGAGAGCGGCAAGCAACCCTACCAATTCTGTAGTTAGGAGACCCGGACTCGACTCCTCGAGTTGGTCTCCCACTGGACCCCAGAACCCGGTTACTTGTGCTCCCCTCCTTGGGTCTATCCTAGTGCAGAAAAGTAAATAATATACAAGTGGTGACAACATCCGCAACCTGGAAGTGCCCCAATAAAAGAATATTACATACAAGTTTTTACATGAATGAAAATGAAAAACACTCATCTCACATAAAAACCCCCGGCTATTCGTACACGACGATCCAATATAACATATCCAGCAACACATAACATCACATGTCATCAACGTAAGTAAATATGCGCATCCCAATTGTCGTTGACATATAGCAACGAAACCGGCGATATCACATATTACACTTACGGTCACAGAAAAGAAAGTGTAAAACTACAACAGTTGGAATCCGCAACCTCCTCAGACATCGCATGCCTGACCAAATGAATTACTTAGACATCGCATGCCTAACAATTATAAACCCCGCATTTTAGTCTCATTATCGAAAACACTTTTCAATATCAAGTCGGGTAATTCAACAAGATTCCCGACATCCTGATCGAATGCTCGTCGCAAACTTCAGTAGACGGCCGCACCCCCGATACCGTCGACGAAGTGCACCAAGGCGGAACACCGCTACCGCGAGCACCCGGACGGATGCTTTCGGCGACGGGGTTCTCCTACAGTTACTTGGTCGGGGCTATGGGGTGAGGCTGTCTATTAAGTTTACCCGGCGAGTATCCGCGTACGCTACGTGATTGCGACGGAGTTTTGATCACATCAAAATTCCGTGGCAACCGATCAAGTGAGACTAAATTGCTACGTTTATAACATTTATTCAGTTATCACATAACTTTTGTGAATTCCAATTATTGTATCCCATTCCGGATAAATAGAAAATGTCAAACTTTCCGATCGAACAATCGAACACCCAAGTTTTCCCGATACAGCTCAACACATGAAATAAGTCTAACAACATTCCGTTCGTGCCTCAGTACCAACGGTCCAGCCGTAGAAGGGTCAAGCCAACGCCTCACATGTGGTACGCCGTACTGCCCCAAACCCGAAGGTTCAAAGGGCAGTTCAAGACGGTCACATAATCGAGTTAAGGTTTGTTGTCTTTTAGAGGGTCCATTGCATTACTTGCACTACTTAGAACGTCGTTAAACTACGGAAAGATCCAACGCTTGGAAATTTCCCGACAGGGGAAAAGTTGGGTATTTATATCCGGTCGAACTTTTTAACATATTCTAAAATTTATCCGGAAAGCCACAAAAGACGAAATTTGATAATCCGATCGAATCTTTGATTCCCAATACAACCCCAAAATACTCAACTGTTTACTGCATATTAAAAATTCCCAGAAAACTCAGCATATTAAAATAGGAATTACTGTGCAAACAGGAGTCAACGAGTCAACAATTTCGCCGCGGAACCGCCGCGCCACGTGGGATTAGGCCGCGGTTCCACGCCGTCATGACGGAGTTACGGCTCCGGTTTGCACAGTATTTCATAATAAACCCTGCTTTATTTTTTGCATATTTTTAATATTGAAAAATCCAGATTTTTGAAAAAAGGACAGAGAGCATTTTTGTGATCGGGTTTCGGGTTCGTTCGGACTTCAAACTCCGTCTGGACTTCGCCTAAGGCTCTAGCTAGGCTCTGATACCACTGTAGGGTTCCTAGGCACCCTAGTGAGGTCTCACAAGGCATCGAACATGCCAATTTCAAAAATTCTAGGTGCCGAGAGACCCGACTACGGATCGTTTGCTAGAAGTCTAGGCGAAAACATAAACTAGTTAACACTTAACTAAGGGAATACGGAAATACAACCTTTGTAGATCCGGTGCTCCACCTCCATAGCTCCGCAACGAAGTCGTCTCCGCTGTCCAAAAGGAATCCGGGCTCTAGAGTCGGCTTCGTCGGAGAAAAAGGGAGCTAGGTCGTCGATGTCCATGCCGAAGATGATCTACGTCGAGGCATCGCTAGATCAAGCTCCACCTTCACCTTGCCATGAAAACTTGTGAAGGAAACACACTCTACTACTTGGCAAGAGGTAGAGGATGAAGAAATAGGAAGTGGGTTCACTTTAGAATTGGATTTCTCACTCATATGCTCAATATGCCATTGATGAAGACAAGCTTCTTCATGAAGAAGAAGAAGAGCAAGAAGAAGATAAAAGTTATGATAAGTTAATTAGAATAGAAAAGAATAATAAACTTATCATAATTTTCACCATGGTTAGGTGTAGAGAATTAACTTAGGTTAGATCAATGGTTAGGGTCAAAAGAAGAAGACAAAATGGTTAAGTGGTCAAAGTTTCATGAAGCTTCAAAAAGCTTCATGAAGAATAAAGAAAGAAAACCATTTTGTTTTTCTTCTTTATTGCTTTAATTATTTTCCAAAATGAATAAGCAAATAATTAAAAGAATATGCAAAACCCTAATCATCATCTTGACCATAGTTTAATTCTATACACTTAACCAAAAACCATGTATCATCAAACATGATACAAGTAAGTGCACAAAACTATATCGTATATACAATGTGCACACCCGAGCGAGAAAATCCATTTAAAGTGAACCGATACTAGTTAATGCAAAGTAATATATCAAATATATAATTATGCATTAAATCATTAAATCAATACTTGATTCAATGATCCGGTCATGTCGCACATAACCGACTGGCATCATCAGTAACAACTTATCGAATCAACACTTGATCCGATAACTCAGCTATATCGCATATAACCGATCAATGTCACATCGCGAGAATCGAATACAGTATCACATACTGGTATTATTCTCGGTACCGCACATATCTCATATGCGCTCCTATTTCGTTTCGCTTGAGCCAGGAAACCTCTGTGTAGGACTCTAAAGACTCGTCAATACGCCGGCAGCAGATGATGATCATATCAAACATCCACAAGCCGCAAGCGGTCTGCTAAACGTAATGGCCACCCGGGTATTGAGCGATCTGAAGATCGACGAGCAAGCCCGCTCACACTCCAGTGAATCCAACCAGTAACACTACCGTACAGTCCGGTCTGATCGTCTGATATGTCGCATATTTCGCCTAGGGGTGGTAAACGTCAGACCCCAATAGCTCGATAAGTCGTGTCGATATGAGGTCTATAACAATTCGAGAAACTACTGGTAACACTTACCAGTAAATCTCAGCAACCCTGGCCAGGGATTTCCTGTTATAGCCAATCGAACACAGCGCAACATCTACTCCCTATACCGGGAAAGACGAATCCCCTCCTATCGCTCATTGCCTCCATGTGACTCGGGACTGTACCCAAAAACCACCATTTTGCACGCCCTCTTGGACGTGGTAAGATGGAAATCAAAGCACAGTGGGAACCACACGAGACTCTATGACGATCTCGGGTCAACAGACTACTCTGTACCAGTGTCACCAGAGAACTGCCATCTGACGTGAGGTATAATACCATCTGGGAGTTCTCGGCGAGTCCGTCCAGTGTACCCAGTCTATACTGAGCACCCGTATATCATCTCTGATGTCAAACACCAATGGATATGGGATCATCCATCGCCCATCTGTATGGGTCGAGAAGGTATACGCTAGTCTACTCTGGTATATCGATGCCCCGTCTCGATACACCCACGACTAGGGACTTTGAAGGATGTACTTATGGACTACCATGTCTCCACTAGTATGATCCGCATCATAGTCCAGGTAGTCAAGTACAGATCCTAAGGGCTTTACCAACATGTAACAGAGAGACAATCAGCATACACGTTAAGGTAATTGGTAACCAGATAGCATACTATCATGTCGAGCAAGAAAGTCCTCCCTATATATGTCCCAGCATCCACTACAATATACATCCAATGTACAGTAATGGCCTCTAGGGCATACATATAACTAACAGCACTTTCACCTCTTCACCTAGGAGGGACGTAGAAGGTCTGCAGCTCTTGCACGCCGTATGTATCGAGCGCATCAAGTTCCCTGTAATGCCGCTGCGGAACCATGGTAATTTATAAACTCTGATCAGCTCCAGTGAAGGTCTGCATTGACGGGCGGATGGAGAACACTGCGTTGGTCTCATCCTCAGAGTCACTGCCGAAGACCAAAATAGGGGTAGATGGTCCGGGCTTATTGCCTTGGGGTTGCCCCTAGTAGACCATCTCTTCATCCTCTTCGGTATCGCTCCCAAAGATTGGGATAGTGGCGACAACTTTTTGTTTATTCCCCGGCTTATGACATCTTTCCATGTCTTTGAAGTCTAGTAGGTTGTACTTTGCGTCTTCATATTTTTGGACTTTGTTTATGGAGAATGGATTTAGCTCCCCTGTAACTGTGTACCCGAGGCCGTCTTTGAAATACTTCATACATTGATGTTGTGTAGAAGGGATGACGTTGTACTGTGTAACCAAGGCTGACCGAGCAGAGCGTTGTAGCAAGTCTTGGAATCGATGACATGAAATTTGATGTCAGTGATGTGAAGCCCAAAGTGTAATGTCAATATTATGGATCCAAGCATTCGCGATGACTGGGAGTCGAACCCGGAGATGGTAATTTTGTCCCGAGTTAGGTGCTGAACGTTCATGCAAATCTCCTTCGGCAACTTCACATTGAGAAGGTTGATGGAGGACCCGTTGTCGACCAGGATCTTCCCTATCTTAATGTCGTGGAAGTACCCGATGACATATAGAGGACGATTGTGCTCGCACATTCCGAGGAGGAGATCTTCATTGCCGAATGTAATGTCAGCTGTATGAACCTCTGCCTGCTCGTCTTTCATCTTTTCTTCTGCAAGGAAAGCTTGGAACTGATCAGGCTCTTGCAATGCCTTGATCAGAGAATCTTATGCCTCTTTGGATAGGAGGAGAGCATCTAGTATGCTCAGCTGTGAGGGTATCTTCTTCAGATGTGCCAGGACATTGTAATCCACCTTGTTTTTCTTAGGAGGATCCTTGGCTGCGAGCTTTTTGACGACTCTATCATCGAGGGCAATTTTCTCAGGGACTTTTTCCTTTCCCTTGTCTCTTTTGCTCGAACCTTTGTTTGTAGGCCCGAGGTTCTTTTCAGGCAACGTACTGTTACGCAGCTGAATGTTCTCGTGGTTTTTCTCCTCTTCTTCTTTTCCAGAGGTGGATTCTTTGAAGAGAGGGTCGGGGGTTATTTCTTCCTCAGAATTGCTCCCGAATGTAAGGACTTAAGATTTTCCTTTTGTTGAACCGGTATCAACCATATGACAGTTTCCAGTTGTTCCTTCACACTCGTCTATCGCGGTTCTTTGTTGTCGACGGGTTTTGCGTTTCATCCGCTTGAAGTGTTGACGGTGAGCAACGTATCCTTGCTACCACTTCTTGAAAGCATTGCACTCTTTGGTGGGGTGTGTGACTCTCCGATGGTGTAAACAGTAGTTCGGATATACATCCGCTTCATCGAGGCACATACTTCCGGGGGTGTTTTTCATGAGAGGGGGCAGCTTCATTCCTATTAACAAGGCTTTGGCGAACCGCTTCTCCGCTTTGATCCTGCACTTGTTTGTTGCAGGTGTACTTTTGCTTGGGTGGAGTAATTTTCGACTCACTCATCCTGCGGCTTCTTCATCCTGACGCCGACGCTTGGCCTTTTCGTATATGGCCGTTTCACGTTCTCGGCCAGCTTTCCTCTTTTGAAGGGCTTCGTTTAGCAGCCTGTCAATTAGGTCTTCTAACAGTTCCGGGAATTTTGGCGCCGGTCCTGCCCCCAGTTCCTCTGCGTTGCTTTCCGACGCCGAGAGAGTTTCTTCATTATTTAACAACGAATGAGAACCATGTGGCAACTTGCTACATAATCTTCGGTTTCTCCCGACGAGTCATTTCCCTTATCATCATCACTATCTCCGTTCTCAAGGATATGGTTGAGAAACTCTTCGAGTGTGACTGGGGTCCGCGCCTTCTGGTTGTATTCTTCCAGCACGTCGATGCAAATTTGCAGGTCCGTGCGCTTGTTGTCAGGCTGCGTGGGCTTCTTCTTTGCCTTCGAAGACTTCGAAGGCTTGGCCTGGAGGTCTTGCCCATCGTTACCAGTTTTCGGTGTTGGGCGCGGTTTAAGCACCCCCTCAATGATCTTGGGCTCCGGCGGGCTTTTCCATTTGATCGCCGGACATACTTGAAAATCCTTCAGCATTCTTTTAGTTTTAGCTGAAAGGACCACTTCCCAAGGAGCTTCTTCCATAAACGAACATGATTCCCTCGGCGTGTCTACCTTTTTAGGAGTGTGCCTCTGTGGCGGGTTCATCCTCTAGTTTTCGGATAGCGCAAATTTCCCTTGTCGGTACCGGTCCTCGACCCAGTTTTTGAAGACGTAGCAATCCTCAATTGGGTAGCCCACTATTCTGTGGTAGTAGCAGTAGTTCGGATTGTTGATGTCACCGGGCTACAGTGGACGTCTCGGATCTGGCAGTGTGATGAGTTTGTTGCGCATTACCAGTTCGAACAATCTCCTCGTTTTATCACAGGGGAACGAGTAAGCACGTCATAGCTTCTCTTCGAGGGATTGGCGCGGGCGCGCGTTGCTTTGGCGAGCAACCGGTTTCAGATCGCTTGGCTGTTGTTGAGTGTTGGCAACGAAGGCCGCTTTCCCTTTACCTTTTGCATTCCGAGGGTCCATTTTTGAAGAGGGAGGCTCGTGGACCATCTGGTCCATTTGTGCCAGCTTGTCGATCAAAGCCTGGAAAATGGTCGGCTTAAAGAACGTCATGAACTGGGACACAGTCGCCTGAGGATCGAGAGTCCTTATAAACATGCCTACGGCAGGAGCCTCTTCAATGCGTTGTTCGCATTTTGACCATAAGTTCCACCATCGGATTGCGCATTGAACCCAGGTTTCTCCTGGATTCACCCTGGAATTAATTAATGTCGTTATCGGGGTGAGTTCTCTTGCGCTTGCGAATTGCTGTGTGAACAACAGCTCTATTTCTATGAATGTTTTGACGGAGTCATTTGGGAGCTCCGAGTACCATTCAAATGCTATTTCCGACAGGCTGCCAACAAACTGGCGAAGCAGCGATTTGTCGTCACCTCCAGTATTTTCACATAGAGCTTTGAACTGAGCGACGTGCTGATGAGGATTTCTTGTCCCCTTATACACATGGAATTTGGGGATCGTATATCTGTTAGTTATATGTATGCCCTAGAGGCCATTACTGTACATAGGATGTATATTGTAGTGGATGCTGGGACGTATATAGGGAGGACTTTCTTGCTCGACATGATAGTATGCTATCTGGTTGATCTTTACCTTAACGTGTATACTGATTGTCTCTCTGTTACATGTTGGTAAAGCCCTTAGGATCTGTACTTGACTACCTGGACTATGATGCGGATCATACTAGTGGGGACATGGTAGTCCATAAGTACATCCTTCAAGGTCCCTAGTCGTGGGTATATCGAGACGGGGCATCGATATACCAGAGTAGACTAGCGTATACCTTCTCGACCCATACAGATGGGCGATGGATGATCCCATATCCATTGGTGTTTGACATCAGAGATGATATACGGGTGCTCAGTAGAGACTGGGTACACTGGACGGACTCGCCGAGAACTCCCAGATGGTATTATACCTCACGTCAGATGGCAGTTCTCTGGTGACACTGGTACAGAGTAGTCTGTTGACCCGAGATCGTCATAGAGTCTTGTGTGGTTCCCACTGTGCTTTGATTTCCATCTTACCACGTCCAAGAGGGCGTGCAAAACAGTGGTTTTTGGGTACAGTCCCGAGTCACATGGAGGCAATGAGCGATAGGAGGGGATTCGTCTCTCCCGGTATAGGGAGTAGATGTTGCGCTGTGTTCGATTTGCTATAACAGGAAATCCCTGGCCAGGGTTGCTGAGATTTACTGGTAAGTGTTACCAGTAGTTTCTCGAATTGTTATAGACCTCATATCGACACGACTTATCGAGCTATTGGGGTCTGACGTTTACCACCCCTAGGCGAGATATGCGACATATCAGACGATCAGACCGGACTGTACGGTAGTGTTACTGGTTGGATTCACTGGAGTGTGAGCGGGCTTGCTCGTCGATCTTCAGATCGCTCAATACCCGGGTGGCCGTTACGTTTAGCAGACCGCTTGCGGCTTGTGGATGTTTGATATGATCATCATCCGCTGCCGGCGTATTGATGAGTCTTTAGAGTCCTACACAGAGGTTTCCTGGCTCAAGTGAAACGAAATAGGAGCGCATATGAGATATGTGCGGGACCGAGAATAATATGAGTATGTGATACCGTATTCCATTCTCGCGATGAATGTGTCGAATGGTTGTATGCGATATAACCTAGTTATCGAATCAAGGATTGATTCGATAAGCCGATACATTGTATACTAGTCGGTTATATGCGATATGACCGGATCGTTAAATCAAGTGTTGATTTAATGATTTAATGCATAATTATATATTTGATATATTACTTTGCATTAACTAGTATCGGTTCACTTTAAATGGATTTTCTCGCTCGGGTGTGCACATTGTATATTCGATATATTTTTGTGCACTTCATTGTATCATGTTTGATGATGCATGATTGCTAGGGTTTGTATAAAGAATTAAACCAAGGTTATTTAAATGGTCAGGGTTTTGATTTTCTTATTCATTTATTTATCTATTTATTTTGGATTAACAAAAGGAAAAGAAAACAAAGTGGTGGCTTTAAATCTTGAAGCTTGTTGAAGTTTCATGAAGATTTGACCAAAGTGACCACTTTGTCTTCATGCTTAAACCTAACCACTCATCTAACCTTGGTCAACTCTCTACAACAAACCATGGTTTGATTATGATAAGATTATTATTCTTTTCTATTTATCTAATTTCTTATCATAACAATTTCCTTCTTCTTCTTCATTTTTCAAGTGAAGAAAACCAAACTTCATCAATGGTGGATTGATGAATTGAGTGAGAAATCCAATTCTAAAGTCTACCCACTTCCTATTTCTTCATCCTCTACCTCTTGCCAAGCAGTAGAGTGTGTTTTCTTCACAAGTTTCTTGACTTGGTGAAGTCGGAGCTTGATTTAGCGATGCCTCGACGTAGATCATCTTCGGCATGCACATCGACGACCTAGCTCGCTTATTCTTCAACGAAGCCGACGCTAGAGCCCGGGAGTTCACTTGGACAGCGAAGGGACTTCGTTGCGGAGCTATGGAGGTGGAGCACCGAATCTACAAAGGTTGTATTTCCGATAACCCATTAGTTAAGTTGTTAACTAGATTCTTTTTCGCCTAGTTTTCTAGCAAACGATCCGTAGTCGGGTCTCTCGGGACCTAGAATTTTTGAAAATGGCATGTTCGATGCCTTGTGAGACCTCATTACGGTGCCTAGGAACCCTACAGTGGTATCAGAGACTAGCTAGAGCCTTAGGCGAAGTCTAGACGGAGTTTGAAGTCCGATCGACCCGAAACCCCATCTCAAATTGTGCTCTCTGTACTTTTTCTAAAAACAGGGATTTTTCAGTATTAAAAATATGTAGAAATATCAGCAGGAAAATATAAGAGTAACTGTGCAATTCGTAACCCTAATTCCATTAAAGCGCCGCGCTTCCGCGGCACGAGCATGGCTCGTGCGGCGGAACCGCGGCCTGTTTGTCGTTTTGTGAGGTGATGTTTGCACAGTAACTTCTATTTAACACTGCTGGAGTTTCTGGGTATTTTTAAAATTTATTCAAGAGTTGAATTTTCTGGAGTTGTTTTGGGGATTCGGTGTTTCGATCGGGATATCAAATTTTGTCTATGTGGCTTTCCGGATAAATTTTAGAATATGTTAAAAAGTTCGACCGGATATAAATACCCAATTTTTCCCCTATCGGGAAATTTCCAAGTGTTGGATTTTTCCGAAGTTTAACGACGTTCTAAGTAGTGCAAGTAACGCGATGGACCCTCTAGAAGACAAAAAACCTTAACTCGATTATGTGACCGTCTTGAACTGCCCTTTGAACATTCGGGTTTGGGGCAGTACGGCGTGCCACATGTGAGGCGTTGGCTTGACCCTTCTACGGCTGGACCGTTGGTACTGAGGCACGAACTGAATATTGTTAGACTTATTTCATGTGTTGGATTGTATCGGGAAAACTTGGGTGTTCGATTGTTCGATCGAAAAGTTTAACATTTTCTGTTTATCTGGAATGGGATACAATAATTGGAATTCACAAAAGTTATGTGATAACTGAATGAATGTTATAAACATAGCAGTTTAGTCTCACATGATCGGTTGCCACGGAATTTTGATGCGATCAAAAGTCCGTCGCAATCACGTAGCGTACGCGGATACTCGCCGGGTAAACTTAATAGACAGCCTCACTCCATAGCCCCGACCAAGTGACTGTAGGAGAACCCCGTCGCCGAAAGCATCCGTTCGGGTGCTCGCGGTAGCGGTGTTCCGCCTTGGTGCACTTCGTCGACGGTGTCAGGGGTGCGGCCGCCTACTAAAGTTTGCGACGAGTATTCGATCAGTATTTCGGGAATCTTGTTGAATTGCCCGACTTGATATTGAAAAGTGTTTTCGATTTTGAGACTAAAACGCAGGGTTTATAATTGTTAGGCATGCGATGTCTAAGTAATTCATTTGGTCAGGCATGCGATGTCTGAGGAGGTTGCGGATTCCAACTGTTGTAGTTTTACACTTTCTTTTCTGTGACCGTAAGTGTAATATGTGATATCGCCGGTTTCGTTGCTATATGTCAACGACAATTGGGATGGACATATTTACTTACGTTGATGACATGTGATGTTATGTGTTGCTGGATATGTTATATTGGATCGTCGTGTTTGAATAGCCGGGGGTTTTCATGTGAGATGAGTGTTTTTCATTTTCATTCATGTAAAAACTTGTATGTAATATTCTTTTATTGGGGCACTTCCAGGTTGCGGAAGTAGTCACCGTTTGTATATTATTTACTTTTCCGCACTAGGATAGACCCAAGGAGGAGGGCACAAGTAACCGGGTTCTGGAGTCCAGTGGGATACCAACTCGAGGAGTCGAGTCCGGATCTCCTAACTCCAGAATTGGTAGGGTTGCTTGCCGCTCTCGTAGGGGTCTAGGGGTGTGGGTTTGGCTATTCATCACGACCGTGGAATCCGTGTTTTATACTGGCTCGTATTGAAAACACGGACGTCCTAGTATATCCAACATTTCATATGTTTCTTCTGCTGCGATATCTGTGATGTGATCATGAGATGTTCCGTGATAGATACAGTATACAGTATATATGATATATTATATAGACGTTACTTATGTTTTACACCCGCGCTAGCCCTGCCCCGCTCTGTCGTTAGTTACCTAACCTAACGGTGCACGAGGGGACATCGAGGCGAATGCGGATGGCATAAGTGTACGTCGTATTTATCTGTGATGTTTAGGTATTTAAATGATGGGACTTCATTAATGTGATTAATGAATTAAAAGAAACCTAAGATGTTGTAGAATCGAATTTCAAAATAAAACAGGTAGCTACAGTTCTTGCTTTGCACAGCGGTATATATGATATATCCTGCACCTTATTCGATAAGGAAAGGACCGAGATCCCTTCACCGGGAGTGACTCCTTTAGCAATAACTGGCAGATGCTACACACTCGGTTTGTCTTTTGATTGCTTTTAAGTGTTTTTGCTTTGCACAGTGATATATATGATATATCCCGCACCTCATTCGACGAGGAAAGGACCGACGATCCCTTCACCGGGAGTGACTCCTTTAGCAAAACAAGAAAAGCCTAAAAAACACTCCATTTCAAAATTCATTCGATCCTACAACGATATCAAGTTCATTACGCAATAGGTTTTCAGAAAAACCTGTCGTAGCCCTCCGTCATTTCAGATAAGTTGTATATAGTATTCGTGCTGCATTTGTTGGCTTTCGTCAAGGTGCAGTGTGCGGTAGCTATATGCTGCTTATCTGCTAGCATACGATGCGATTGGATTAGGGTAGTCGTGCGGCTTTGTTGGCTTTCGTCAAGGGTCGTGCGGGTGGGTTTAATTCGATCAAGAAATGTACGGGTTGAACTTGACTAGCGGGCTATGGTTTGTTGGCTTTCGTCAAGGTCATAGCACGTTAGGGGCAAAATATTATCGGGAATTTCAAGTGTTGAAATTTGCAATGAGATTGCATACCTTCTATGAGATAGTTGGATCCCGATACCCGCTGCGAGTAAGAGTTACTCCTGGGAGATTTTTATACATTACAATTAGCCGATCAAGTAGGTGTCTAGAAAGGTGTCAACGGGGTTACGCCTCTGGGAAAACGAGGTTTACAGTAATTAGGTTTGTGCGAAAGCACGGGGGACCTCCCTCAAAGTACCGACACTGGCCTGGCTGAAAGATTGGCGAACTTGTAGTGTGTAATTAATCCCGGCTAGTCTTTCCTTTTAGGGTTTGAAGGAAGATTTGATAAAAAACAGTGGGAGCCATCCTGATTAGATAAAAACATAACCAATCTATTCTTGCTAGAGCGCACGCTTAGTGTTTTCTTCTCTCTCTCTCTCCTGGTAGCGACCATATCATGCCTTAATCAAGATAATAATACGGATATTTGACCGAACCCGCTTGTTATACTGAGCTGGGGAACGTTGGTCCCGCTCCAACTTATAATTGTTATAAGACAGAGCAGGAAATTGGGGAATACCAGATTTCCCGTGACGCCCAAACGAGGAGAGTGCATGATGATGCATCATCTTCGGGTGTGTTCATTATATAGAACTGTTTCTCAGTGTCCTTTACGTCCTGGGTATGTGATACCAGATCAGGATCCCAGATATGTAATCTGTTACATAGGGCTACAGAAAGGTAGAGAACTGAGAACGGGTGATAAGTTTCATGAGGCAGAAAACGGGGCAAGAGTTGCAGCCAAGTCTGTTGGTCACTGTCACCCTGTATTACCAATACATTGATTCTGAACGAATGTTATTAGATACCGAACCTGATATACAAAATCATATCAGTCTCTTTATTAGTAAAGAAAGGATATAATTTTGTATTGTTGGATAATGTTTTGAACATTTCCTATATCAAAAGTTGATCGGTTCAGGCACGTTATCTAAAAGCGTTGATGTTCTAAATCAAACCACAGTTCTTAGTATACAGAACACACACAAGAGGAAGAGTTCAGAAATGAACGAATCCTTCTTGAGGCATTGTAGACTAGGTCATATCAATGTGACCCGACTAGCTGAAGTTACATGTAGATGCATATTTAAATCTGTTTGAATTTACATCTTATGAAACTTGCCAGTCATGTCACAAAGATATAATGACCATAGCTCTGTTTACTGGAAACAGAGAAAAAGTTAGTGAACTCTTGGGATGATACATGTTGATGTATGTAAGGTCCCCAGTCTACACATGCCAAGACCGGTTCTTTGTACTTCATTACATTCTCTGATGATCTCTTTAGATTCAGACATATGTTCCTGTTGAAACACAAGTCCGAACCTTTTGAGATATTCACAGAATATAAGCTAGAAGTAGAGAACCAATACGGGTATAAGTATTATGTCCTATGATGAGATCAGGGAGGAGAATACTTGTGCACGGAATTCCTGGACTTTTCTAAAGGAGAATGAGATTCTCTCTCAGCATTACTCCTCCGTTTACACCATAGCACGATGGTATATCGGGGCGGAGCAATCACACCCTATATGATAAGGTGTGCTCTATGATGAGTACTACTGAGTTACCTATTTCCTTTTGGGAGTTATGCACTTGAGAAGCTGCATACCTATTGAATAGGGTTCGAATCAAATCAGTTGCCTACCATTTCATATGTGATATGGAAAGGGCAGAGCCCATGTCTTAAGCTAGTTAAGATTTGGGGTTGACCGGCCTATGTCTGAAAGCAAAATCCGGACAAGCTCGAGGCAAGGTCTGTTATGTAGAACTGGAAGTGTTCCAGCTATACAAACTACAACAGATGATTTGAAAGAACCAAAGGATTCAATAGTTACCAACGAACCTCAGCCTCTCCGCCGATCTAGTAGGGTTCCTCACCCACCTGAGAGATACTTCTGTTTCTCTATGACAGTGGGAGCGAGGATTGCATCATGAGATGATGACCCAACTAGTTTCGAGCTGGCCATCTGGAGTGGGACTCTGTAAGAATGGCTGGATGCTTAGTGATCTGAGATGGAATCCATGTACACCAACAACGTATGGACTTTAGTTGCTATATCTGAAGGGTTAAATCCCCATCAGGAGCAAGTATATCTTGAGAAGATTACTTGGTGTAGATGGAAAAGTTGAGACTTTCAAAGCTGGACTTGTTAAAGTTTTTCGTCATCAACCAAGCGTGGATAATGATGAAACCTTTTTCAAGTAGCTATGCTTAAGTCCATCCAGATCCTACTTGTCACGGATACATACCATGACTACGATATCTGGTGGTTGGGTGTCATGACTGCTTTTCTAAATGATGTTTTAGAAGAGTGCGTCTATAAGTACACAGCCAGAGGGCTTCGTAGACAGTGGGAGCAGCGGAAACGTGTGCAAGATGCTTTATAGGATTAAAGCAGGCATCGCGGAGTTGGAACATCTGTTTTGATGGATTAGTCAAAGAGTTTGACATCATCAAAATGGTAGATGAACCTTGTATAAACAAAAAGGTAGTAGGGAGTATGGTGGCGATCCTCATAGAGTACGTGGATGACATACTCTTGATGGGGAAGGAGTTTCCTATGCTACGCTCGGTCAATCTCCGCTTATCACCATAATTCTCCATATAGGATCAAAGTGATACCTCCTAAATCCTGGATTTTGGATCTATGAGATAGATCTAGATGGATGTTAGAATACTCACTAGCTGTAGTGAGATGGTATCAATCGACCCTGGGGAGAATCACTGGAATGGTTCCAGGGTGATAAAGACGACTGAATGTCAGTCGCGGGCATTGTCTTTACCCTCAGTAAAGGGACGGTATGTTGGAAGAGTTCCAAGCTAAATACCGTGGCATACTAGACGATAAAGGCGGGTTACATCGCTATTAAAGATGCTACCAAAAAGGCTGTTTGGGTGTATATTGGTTCATGAGATGAACTACGTTCCTGCCATTGTGAGACAATGGAGTTGTGGCTTATGCCAAGGAACGTCCGTCCCATCTGTGATCCAGACATATTCTAAGGCAGTATCACCTGATCATGGAGATGGTTGATCTCCAAGGGATCGAGGTTAGGAGAGTAGATTCAGAGGACAACACAGCGGATCCACTCACAAAGGCCTGTTCCCAGAGAGAGACTTTTATGGGATGGTTGAGTATGAGATACTACAACCACTGCTACAGATGGCCCTAGTGCAAGTGGGAGATTGTTAGTTATATGTATGCCCTAGAGGCCATTACTGTACATAGGATGTATATTGTAGTGGATGCTGGGACGTATATAGGGAGGACTTTCTTGCTCGACATGATAGTATGCTATCTGGTTGATCTTTACCTTAACGTGTATACTGATTGTCTCTCTGTTACATGTTGGTAAAGCCCTTAGGATCTGTACTTGACTACCTGGACTATGATGCGGATCATACTAGTGGGGACATGGTAGTCCATAAGTACATCCTTCAAGGTCCCTAGTCGTGGGTATATCGAGACGGGGCATCGATATACCAGAGTAGACTAGTGTATACCTTCTCGACCCATACAGATGGGCGATGGATGATCCCATATCCATTGGTGTTTGACATCAGAGATGATATACGGGTGCTCAGTAGAGACTGGGTACACTGTACGGACTCGCCGAGAACTCCCAGATGGTATTATACCTCACGTCAGATGGCAGTTCTCTGGTGACACTGGTACAGAGTAGTCTGTTGACCCGAGATCGTCATAGAGTCTTGTGTGGTTCCTACTGTGCTTTGATTTCCATCTTACCACGTCCAAGAGGGCGTGCAAAACGGTGGTTTTTGGGTACAGTCCCGAATCACATGGAGGCAATGAGCGATAGGAGGGGATTCGTCTCTCCCGGTATAGGGGGTTGATGTTGCGCTGTGTTCGATTGGCTATAACAGGAAATCCCTGGCCAGGGTTGCTGAGATTTACTGGTAAGTGTTACCAGTAGTTTCTCGAATTGTTATAGACCTCATATCGACACGACTTATTGAACTATTGGGGTCTGACGTTTACCACCCCTAGGCAAGATATGCGACATTTCAGACGATCAGACCGGACTGTATGGTAGTGTTACTGGTTGGATTCACTGGAGTGTGAGCGGGCTTGCTCGTCGATCTTCAGATCGCTCAATACCCGGGTGGCCGTTACGTTTAGCAGACCGCTTGCGGCTTGTGGATGTTTGATATGATCATCATCCGCTGCCGGCGTATTGACGAGTCTTTAGAGTCCTACACAGAGGTTTCCTGGCTCAAGCGAAACGAAATAGGAGCGCATATGAGATATGTGCGGGACCGAGAATAATACGAGTATGTGATACCGTATTCCATTCTCGCGATGAATGTGTCGAATGGTTGTATGTGATATAACCTAGTTTTCGAATCAAGGATTGATTCGATAAGCCGATACATTGTATACTAGTCGGTTATATGCGATATGACCGGATCGTTAAATCAAGTGTTGATTTAATGATTTAATGCATAATTATATATTTGATATATTACTTTGCATTAACTAGTATCGGTTCACTTTAAATGGATTTTCTCGCTCGGGTGTGCACATTGTATATTCGATATATTTTTATGCACTTCATTGTATCATGTTTGATGATGCATGATTGCTAGGGTTTGTATAAAGAATTAAACCAAGGTTATTTAAATGGTTAGGGTTTTGATTTTCTTATTCATTTATTTATCTATTTATTTTGGATTAACAAAAGGAAAAGAAAACAAAGTGGTGGCTTTAAATCTTGAAGCTTGTTGAAGCTTCATGAAGATTTGACCAAAGTGACCATTTTGTCTTCATGCTTAAACCTAACCACTCATCTAACCTTGGTCAACTCTCTACAACAAACCATGGTTTGATTATGATAAGATTATTATTCTTTTCTATTTATCTAATATCTTATCATAACAATTTCCTTCTTCTTCTTCATTTTTCAAGTGAAGAAAACCAAACTTCATCAATGGTGGATTGATGAATTGAGTGAGAAATCCAATTCTAAAGTCTACCCACTTCCTATTTCTTTATCCTATACCTCTTGCCAAGTAGTAGAGTGTGTTTTCTTCACAAGTTTCTTGACTTGGTGAAGTCGGAGCTTGATTTAGCGATGCCTCGACGTAGATCATCTTCGGCATGCACATCGACGACCTAGCTCGCTTATTCTTCAACGATGCCGACGCTAGAGCCCGGGAGTTCACTTGGACAGCGAAGGGACTTCGTTGCGGAGCTATGGAGGTGGAGCACCGGATCTACAAAGGTTGTATTTCCGATAACCCATTAGTTAAGTTGTTAACTAGATTCTTTTTCGCCTAGTTTTCTAGCAAACGATCCGTAGTCGGGTCTCTCGGCACCTAGAATTTTTGAAAATGGCATGTTCGATGCCTTGTGAGACCTCATTAGGGTGCCTAGGAACCCTACAATATCCTGGCGGGTACTTGATCTGACCATGCCAACCCGGATACGGTCGCCCAGTTCGGACGACTTGGCCAGCCGTTTCACTCGCTTGATGAGCTCGTATTTGTTGAGCTATATAATTGTTAAGGGCATCTTTGGAGATCTTTTCCTCCCTAGCCACTGATAGCACCGGAAGAGGGTTCGATGTTTCTCCTCTGTCGTCCTCGATGATTATCGGTGGATCTTCGGCTGGAGGTTCTGGCTGGATCATCATTCCAATCATGTCTTTGAATAAAAGCGCCATCTGATTTATATTAGCAGCTTGTTCCGCGACCTCCTTATCTTTTCTTTCTAGCACCCTTCACAGTAACTCTGTATCGGTCTCCTTTTCCTGGCGTTGTTCGGACGCTGCTTCCGGGCTTTCTTTTTTTTTTTTCTGGTGAGTGCTGCCATTTTCATCAGCATCTCTTGGAGCTTTTGTTGTTGCTCCTGAGCCTCTGTTAACGACTGGGTTTTTTTCCGATGACCCACAGAAGCATGGCTTTTCTCTTTCCCGGATGCCATATAAACCGTGTGCACGATCATGCCCGCAGACTTGGGGCGTTCGGATCCATCACCTTTGGGATTTGCCGTTGGTGGCTGGAGATTCTCCGGCCTTCTCTTTTTGTGGAAGGTTGAAGTTGAAGGAGCCATTGTAGTAGGCGCCTGTATGAAATAAGTCCCTCGCTGTATGGTGGAGGGATGACTTTCCTCTTGTCGAACCTTCATTTTCTCCGGTTGATGAGAGTAGTTCTTGCTGATCACAGAATCTTGGACTTTCCGCCAGACCTTGTGGATTTGGGAGGACAGCCGTTGAGGGGGCTGCTCCGACTTTGCCTGCGTCATGTTTTCAGCAGGAAGTGGAGATTTCTTCAGCATTGCGGTCGGAGAGTTCTTTTGCACCCTCCTAAGCAGTTCAAAGCTGTTCCCGGTTGGAACAGCGGCGTCAACTTCCACCATTGGAGCTGGTAGAGTAAGTCCAGAGGGGGAGTTGCCCCCAGATCTTCTCACTCGGCGCCAGTGACGACGTCGAGCGTGCCTTGCAGATGGGATCACCATAGTTGTGGAAGCGGCTTCGTCATGCTCCCTGCTTTGGTGAAGGGTTACTGCTGGTGCCAGCCTATTGAAGACTGACGTCCGTTGAGAGGGGACGACCAATCTTTCGAAGGCCGACTTTCTGGTAGGGGAAGCACTTTTGACGACTTCACCCGTAACAGGAATTGGAACGGCTATCCGTTTTGGGATAACCCCTTTAGGTATCACGAGCTTCTTTGCAGGCCCACTTAAGCTTTGGCTGAGCCAGTTGAAGACTGAGGTGGCATACTTAGACGAACCGTTGAGAGGGGTCATAGTGGTTTCAAGTCGATCGAAGACCAACATCTTTGGAGCTTCCTGCAGTGGAACTGGGGTGCTGAAGCTTTCTGGTGGGAGCATGGTCCCGAAGAACAATCCGGTGGTGGCCTGAGTCACCTGCCCTACCGGCATTGAAAAGATGGAAGCTGCATTAGGCCCGTAAGTCACTCCTCCAGTCGGGGCGGAGCGGGAGTTGCTGTTGCAGTTGGTGCAGTTGGAAGCCATTGATGTTCACTTCTTCTTTCTGCACAGGAGAAAGAAACCAAATCTTAGTACCTTAAATCCAAGGGCAACCATAGCAAACCGCGATTTTGTTCGCGAAACACGACACACGAAATGTGGAGTGGAAAGAGGAAAAGGTGCCACCGGGCGTGCCAGAATTTGTTCACCGCCGAAATACACGACCGAGACGTTTAGACGTCTGGCCTGAGTTTTGGGGGCAGATGCTATTTGGATTTATCCGTACACTTCTCCGAAGATGCCAAGTTGATTTATGGCACCGTATATCAGAGGTTTGGACAGATGCAGCCGTTGTAGCAGATTTCGTCAGATTCCCCCGCGTTTGCGAGGTCCCCCACGTTTGCGAGGTTTTTTTTGATTGTGGGGACGCTCTTGCCTACAGGCGCAAGCCCCTGCAGTTAATTACGTTACCGCATCGCGATAACCACTTTCTCCTGCTTCAGAAGTTCACCTCGTGTCGTGTGTGTTTGTTTTAATCTTGGTTGCCCATGAATTGTATATGGAGACTAATTTATTTTGTCCCCCGTAGGGCATGGATTAGTCCAAATCCGTATATTTTCAGATTTGGGTTTGGGTTTATTTAAGGATCGTTGATCCGTTTTGAGATCAAGATCGACTTAAATGTACACAAACAGTTGGGGGCTCGGTTGGTTTTTTGCTAAGGATACGTTAGTCCAATTTGAGATTAAGATCTACTTAATAGGGTGTTAGAATCATTTTTGTTTCAGATCCAACAAGAGAGCATTTGGGCTCTGTTGTTTTAGTTTAAGGATGTTTCGGTCCCTTATCGCCATTTTGGAGGTGAAGTTGTAGTTTGAGGACATTTCGGTCTGTTGATCACCATTTTTGAGGTGAGGTTTTAGTTTAAGAACATTACGGTCCATCATTAGTTTAGGGACATCTCGGTCCATTGTCGCCGTTTTGGGGTGATGGTTTGATTTGGGGTGTGCACGTCAGTTTGGGTAGTACACCAAAAAGCTTTTGGTTGTTGGGACCCGCCACCTCTCTGAAAACGCTGAGCAATTACAACATGTATCGGAGGTGTGGAGAGATGTACCCTTGAACCAATTCTCGTATTTTAGGGAAAAAGGAATCGGTGGTAAACCCAGAAATCATTAGTCGTATTTTGAGACTAAGACTTCCTCAGGGGAATGTGAGACGAATATCGTTTTGGGATATCATCAGTTGGAAGATCGACAGTCGTATTTGGGACTAAAATCATTTTGGGAAGTATTGAGTATATGGGCTCGGTCCACTCAGTTTTCTTTTTATTTGATAAAGAGGGCTAAGCACTTGTATGGGCTCAGTCCCCTTTTTTTAATGCAAAAAGTGCTGAGCACTTATGTAATTTCTGACGCTCACTCATAACCATGTGGGGTTTTCAGTCATGGGGATTTGCCTAACAAGTGTTGAACACTTTACCCTTTTTGTCTCTTTATGAAATGCTGAGCACTCTTTATGGCGCCCACGTGCGAAGCACGTGAGGTGCTAGGCGCTGCATAGTGAGTATCTGTGGCGCCCACGTGAGGGACACGTGAGGCGCTGGGCACTGCCTGGTGAGTGTCAGGCACTCATTTATTTGGTAGCGCCCATGTGAGAGGCACGTGGGGATGCTGGGCGCTGAGTGCCAGTCACTGAGTGCTAAGCACTCCTTTATTTTGTAGCACCCACATGAGAGGCACGTGGGGCGCTGTGTTGGAGATAGTGCCCTCAAAGTCAATTATTGGATCGCAGGTACGTGATTGCAATGATTGAGGCAGGACCTATACCGATATGACAGTCTTGCTCGAGATGATAGTATGCTATCTGGTTTATCTTTATCATCGTATACATGCTTTAGTTCACTATTGCATGTTGATAGAGCCCGTAGGATTCTTGCTTGACTGCCGGCAGTATGATGGCGATCATATACGTGGGAGCTGGGGTCTGTAAGCACATCCTTAAAGTGTCCCTAGTCGTGGGAGTTTCGAGATAGGGCATCGATACTCCAGAGTAGACTAGTGTATACAGTCGAGACCCCGACGAGGGGTGGTGGCCGGTCTCACAAGCCACTGGTGTCAGTTGGATCACCTAAGATGTATACAGGTGCTCATTGGGTTATGAGTACACCGGACAGGACTCGCCGGGAACATGCTAGTTGGTATTACACATATCGTCAGATAGCAGTTCCCTGGTGACATGTGTATAGGTTAGTTTTTCGACTTGAGATCGTCATTTGTCTCGTGTGAGTTCCCACTGTGCTTTGATTTCTACCCTACCACGGCTCAAAGGAGTCGTGCAAACAGGTCTTTTTTAGGTACAGTCCCGAGCCACATGGAGGCAGTGAGCGGATCGTCGGGGATTCATCTCTCCCGGTATTGGGAGTTGATGTCGCGCAGTGCACGGGTGGCCATCACTAAAAATCCTCGGCCGAGCTAGTGGAGAATTACTGATTTGGATCAGTAGATTCTCAGATGGTGATGGGCTTCATGCCGACACGATTTATCGCGTTATTAGGGGTCTGACTTTATCCACCCCCTAGACTCGATATGCGATACTCTTTAGACGAACGGACCGGACTGTATATACATTGTCACTGTCAGGATCAGTAGGGTTTATGGATGAGTTCACTCGTCAGCTTCCCTTCCAATCAATACATAGGCAAACCGTTACGTACAGCCTGTACTTCTGACGTGCTAGAGATTACACCAAGTGCCAATGTGTTGATGAGTCATTAGAGTCCCCCACAGACACTTTCCCAAGTTCGGGCGAAACGTTGTAGAAGCCGTATGGTTTTATGGCAGGGTTCGGAAAATGCACGTGCGTTTTCGCACGTGTCATTTTTCGAGCAGATAATACTGGTAGGCTTTGGTTTAAGCCGGATCCCAGTATTATACTTTGTAGATATAATATCTTTGTCTCAGATGCATTTATATTCGGTCGTAATACAAATGCCGGTATGTTTATACTGATACAGGGTTATCCTGAAATTCGTTTCAGGATAACTTTTGGAAGTTGTCGGTTTCCAGTTTTCTATCAGCCGTATTTAACATTCGGTTAAATACGGATTTATCTTTTCGTCACTTGGGTGAGTCATGGGGGTGAGTCGTGCATCTAGAAGTTTCTAGATGATGACTAGGATTAGTGACTCATGGTTGCATTAATTGTTCCATTAATATTTTGGTGACTAAGGGTGATGATTCATTAGTTCTTAAATGTGTTCATACTAGGTGTTTAGATGACTCATTTCTTCATTAATTGTTGTGGTCACCACTCCCTCCTCCTACACTCACCCCCCATCTATATTTGGCCGGCCACCCCTTGGTGACAGAAGGATTATGGTTGTTGTTCATTTGGGAAAAAGATTAGGAATTTGTTTCATGGAAATTTCATATGCCCATTTCTCATTTCCCCGATTCAAAAGGCAACTTCATTAACCGTTCGTCCATACCCTTGGACGTAACGAGACAAAGTGTTCTACTCATTCTCTACATCATCTTGGTCGTCTCTTTTAGCAAACTTGACGACCGAGTTGCCTCGGTTCAGAGGCGAGAGCCCGTTTAAAGATCCGTTGACGTGGTGCCACCTGGACGAGAAGACTGGAGATTCAGGAGATCGGAGCAACCGTAACAAAGCGTGGGATGCTGGTTGAAGACCGAAGGACTTGGATCGTTCGGTATAACTCTTCTACCCCTTTGTAGTTTGTTAGTTTAGCTTTAATGGAAGATCCGAGTTATAGTACGCGATAGCGCCAGTTGTAAAATTTTTTGTTTCGCATTTGGCGTCTGTTAGATGGCCGGGGCGCTACCGTGGACTTACAGTGGTATCAGAGCCTCACCATTAAGCTTTACTAAGTTGTGCTAACGCGTTTAAAATATCGATCGAACGGATTTTCAAAAATCGCAATTTTCCATGTTCTGAGTTTCTGTCGATTTTAAAAGGGTTCTAAAAATAATTTTACATATCACAGAAAACAGAGCAAGCTTTTATAAGCATTATGGGAAAATTGGGGCACGTGGTCCCTCATTAACACCGCAGATCCGCGGTCAAACCTAGGGTTTGACCGCGGAACCGCGGCCGTTTTGAGGGAACAGTGCTCCAAGTTTTCCAGAGAGCTTCAAATTAGGAAATTGTGGTTTCTGGTACTGTTCATTTGGGCGCAGAGTTTGTTACTGTACAACAGATGTACTTGGGGCCCACTTTGGGAAGTTTTGTCGATCGAAATTTTAAACTTGTTAGTATGCAGTACTTACTTTATATCTCCGACCGGGAATGTCATTTGATCGGTAAACCACGTCTAATTGCTATAGTTCTTTTAGACAGGTTTGCGAACGTGACATTCGCGTTGATGTTCTGTGTTGTGCTGTGATGTTGCGGATTTTTCGTGGTGGATAGCAGGATGCAATGATAGTGCAGTTTGGATTTATTTGTTCATTTGATATTGCGGGGCGAGCATCCAACATGTGGACTGCCGTCACTGCCTGCTGTATAATATTCTTTTGGGGCACGACCGGGTTGAGGTCGATGTACCCGTTGTACATATTTTTATTTATGTACTAGGTTTATCCCGCGACGGAGTGCACGGATAGCCGGGTTCTGGAGGGCAACGGGTCCGTATCTCCTGGCTTTGAGAGGCAAAGAGACCTCACTCTAAAATTGGCAGATTATTCGCCGCACTCGTAGAGGGTACAGGTTGACCCAAGGAGGGGTGCTCAATTTACCGGATTCCGTGAAGTGCCGGGTGTTCCATTCACTATGCTGTGGGGGACAACCTCGTTTCAGGTTTTGGCGGGTAATTTGCCGCACCCGTAGGGGTCTAGGTTTCATTGCACAGGCTATCCACACGACCAGGGGAACGTCGGGTTTCAGCAGCGGCTCTGTGAAACTCAGGGATCCCAGATTATCTGTATTGTTCTGTGATGCTTATTACTTTTCTGTAATGTTGCATATTATCACGCCTGGAGCGATTATTATATATTGGTATATATACTATTAGATGTTGTATATGTTTTACACCCGCGCTAGTCCAGCCCCCGCTCTGTCGTTAGTTAAGTAACCTAACGGGTGACGACGGGACCCAGTGGCGAATGCGGATAGCATATACGTACATTATATTTTCGTTCTTTTCTGGTGTGATTGATTGATGGGACTGCATTGATTCTTATCAATGCAAGGATAAAACAAACCTATATCTGATGTTGTTGGAACAAATTTTAAAAGGTGTTATTACAAAGACGTTTCTTTTTTGTTTTGCATAGTGATATTCAATTTAGAATATCCTGCACCTCATTCTACGAGGCAAGGGCCGAGATCCCTTCACCGGGAGTGACCCCTTGGGCAGAAGTTTACGTCAGGGTAATAACTTCAATATAGTCGATTACAAGTTGCTTTGAATCGCAGTATTCAGTTGGAATATCTTGCACCTAATTCCACGAGGAAAGAGCCGAGATCCTTTCACTGGGAGTGACTTCTTTAGCAAAACGTTTTCGCCACTATATTTTTATAAAAAGCTATCAGGTTCCTTCAACGAGATCGAGTTCATTACGTTAAAGGCTTTTCGCCAAAAACCAGCCGTAGCCCTTCGTCATTTCTTATGGATGGTCAGTAGTATTCAATCTATGTTTGTTGGCCCTTAGTCAAGGCATAGTGTTTGGTAGCTGCTGGGTATTCATTTGGTACATTGATAGATGCGTTGGTTTGGGACAGTCGTATTACTTTGTTGGCCCTTAGTCAAGAGTATGTACGGGTGGGTTCAAATCAACCAGGACAATGACGGGAAGAACTTGACATGTGACTTATAATTTGTTGGCCCTTAGTCAAGGTCATAAGAGGCAAAAATCACATCGGGAGTTTCAAACATACAGGAAACTTGCCAGGCATGCGCATACCTTCTGGAGTGTGATAACTTGAGTGGCTTCCATCAAGTTATCATGCGATGATAGTTGGATCCCGATTCTCACTGATGAGTTGGTTTACTCTTCGGGTGATCCCGACTAATTCTTCTTTCAGATTTGGAGGAGAATTTGAGATTACAGTGGGAGGTTTCCTGATTAGATAAATTGATAACCATTCTGATCTAAGTTAGAGTGCACGCAGAGTGTTTCTTTTCTCTCTCTCTCTTTGACCGACCTTAGACTATGACTCAGTGACCAAGTTAACCGAACCTTCTTAAAATACTGGATTTTGGATTGTCTGAGTTGCATAAGTCATTGCCGCTCCTTCTTTTACCCTTTGTATTTCTCAGAACACCCCGTATTACTACGGATATCCACTTCCATTGGATAGATCCATCGTATGGTTATATACGAACTCGAAGGGACTTCTTCAAGGATGGATCCAGGTTCAGGAGAAATAGAATTAGTTTATTCAGTTGTCTTTTATTATCACCTTCTCTCAGGTTGCGGGGGCTCCTTAGTTTAGGAGAGTACACCTATTACACTTATTGGATAGTCTTATTCCAAACCATAGGCAGGTGCCGAAAGGTAGGGAATGAAGAAAACCAATTAGCCTAAGTAGGGTGTACAGAAGGTAATATGTAAAGACAAGATAAAGGGATTAGAAAGAGGGCAAAGTAAATTGCAACTGTTATCATTCACTCCCAAACCATATACTTCATTGCCACTCCAATTTCACCTTTGCTTTTTCCCCAGTTCGGGAGAAATAGAATAAGGTATTATTCAGTTGTCTTTTATCATCACCTTCTCTCAAGTTGCGAGTACTCCTAGGATTAGGAGGGTACACTTATTATGCTTACTGGATAGTCTTCTTCCAAACCATAGGCTAATGCCGAACGGTAGGGAAGGAAGAAAACCACTAAGCCTAAAAGGGGTGTACAGAAGGAAATGACTAAAGACAAATAAAGGGATTTGGAGAGATGACAAAGAATTATACGGTTACAGTCATGAATTGGATTATGGAAGAGGCATTACTAGGAATACCAGGATACCCCAACGAAACATTTTCATGTTTCAGTTACACTGTGTATTGTTAAAAGAAAACTGATTTCCCGATTAGATGCTTACTCCAGGGTAAGAATTTACCAGGTGAGATTCTCTCATCTGTATGGTTTTACAGATGATGAGTGGGAGAGAGTTATTGGGAATTAGGTGATCATCCTCATTATATCGGAATTCGTTGTAATTGGTGATATTTGAGGAGGTCGCTTGGGTTTTTGCCGGACGGCATGTATTTGGTTTTGAGTATCCGTTGTTGTGAACCAATTTCAAAATGATATATCTGTACGTTTATTTTTATAAAGTGAGATATAACTTTTTGATATTATGTCGATGACATTTACCTATATCAGTTGACGATTGGGTAAGGAGCATTGAACAACGGAGTAGTTCTTAATCATAAGTACAGTTTTCAACCTATGTTGCACAAGTTTTGAGTTATTCAACTCAGCGGACTTATATAGAGTATTGTATATTGTCCAGAGTCCGTCAGGACACAGGGGTAGGTCCTCATACTATATTCTGTTTACTTATGACTTCTCTAGTTTTTAGACAAGTGTTTCGTAGAAATACAATGTCTAAGTTTTGAGAAGTTGTAGGTATAAGAATAAAGTAGAGAACCAGGTGTCACAAGTATCGGGATTCTTCAAAGAGATCGAAGATGTAGATTCTTGTGATTGGTATTCAGTTGATAGTAACGGTTTTGAGAAACTTGTTTCTCTTTCAGGTTACTCATAATTGGATGGATTCCTAAGTTGAGTAATGCTGATTAGCCTCTTTCCATTAAGTTGATATGCACTGGAGACATATGCATGGTTTGAATCTGGTTCCAATTAAATTAGTGCCTCTATTTCTATATTGTATATAAAATGGTTCATATCTTAACGATGTTAAGATATGGGGAGTTGTCCAGCTTATGCTTAAAACCAGACACTGGATAACTCAAGGCACGTTTCTGTAATAGCAGTTTGTGGATTGACCCTGGCTTTGACGAGGGTTGATTTTCTACCATCTGGAAGATCAATAGTGATATTGTTCTTGACTCGCCACAGTTTTAGTAAAATGGATTTTTTCAGAAAACAGTAGTGGGAGTATGGTAGAACTGGAAGTGATTCCAGAACCGCAAACGGTTACGGAAAATTTAATAGGACCTATATATTCAATCAGGTTTGACATTCCATTAGCTACTCCGCAGATATGATGGGTAACCTCAGACACCCGAGAGGTACTCCGGTAGCCTCAAGGACGGTGACAAGGAGGTTCTTGTTTACCCAGACTTGACACTACTGTTGTTCCAAACTATGAGACCCGGCAGGAGGATATGTATAGCGTCGTTCTAAACAGGCTTTTGAAGTGTACGTATATATTATTCTGCCAGAGGGTTGTCGTAGTCAGTGGGAGCAGCGGAAGCATAGTGGGCAAGTAGCTTATGTCTATTTATAGGCTTGAGCAGATATAGCGGAGATAAGATCACCTATTTTTGATGTGACAGTCATGGCTTTGACTTCATCAGAATAGGGGATGGATCTGTTAAGAAGGTAGTAGGGTGTGATGTCCTAGTATTTGGATGACATACACAGAGAAGGAAGTAAAATTCCTATACTACGATCGGTTGTACTGTGGTCGTCACACAGTTGTTTCTTCACACAGGATATGGATATAATATTAGACATTCTGGTTTCTAGATCTACGGTTTTTTGATCTAGATTTGGGTAGTTTCCCAATATGGGTACTTTGACTGTATTCTAATGGTTTTTAGAATAGATGACTCCTGGCATGGTGGTGTACCTGCAGGTGATGGAGTCACCCTCTCTAAAGGTGTCTTACAGACTAAAGGAAAGAGGGATGTGCATGATTGGCAGATCACTTGCTTAGGCAATTGAGTCAATGATGAGATGTCAAGTACCACACCAAATGTTGTTTTTGCACTAGATGCAATAAGTTTATATTAATCCAATCCTGAAGAAACATAAGGAAGCAGTTTTAGAACATAAGTGCATGTTCTACGGACTTGATGACGGCAGCCTCCTTCAGGAGACGGTTATCATTCCAGGCTTCCAAGGTGACATAGATGACAGAGTGATTGTCAGAGTTATAGTTTACCCTCTGACAAGGGACATTATTATGGACATGTGGTCCAAGAGGATACTGTGGGAGGCATGGTGCTGGATACTGATTAGGTTCAGTTATCGATACAGTCTAAGAAGTTTAGATTTAGAGTTCATTTATGAACTAGGTCCCATCAGATATTCAGACATATTCTAAGACAGGTATTACTCGATTCGGGAGATGGCTTTCTCCGCGAACTTGAGATTAAGAGAGACATAGAAAGAAACATCAGGGCGGATCCACTCACTGAGGCTATTTCTCGAACACAAGAGTTTTACAAACTAGCTTTGTGAAACTGATTAGTAGAGGAGTTGGATGTTCGGTATCACACAGGCTGTGAGTATGCGACATCGCAATAATTAGCCTTAAGTGCAAGTGGGAGATTGTTGGAGATAGTGCCCTCAAAGTCAATTATTGAATCGCAGGTACGTGATTGCAATGATTGAGGCAGGACCTATACCGATATGACAGTCTTGCTCGAGATGATAGTATGCTATCTGGTTTATCTTTATCATCGTATACATGCTTTAGTTCACTATTACATGTTGATAGAGCCCGTAGGATTCTTTCTTGACTGCCAGCAGTATGATGGCGATCATATACGTGGGATGTCACGCCCCGCTTCCCAGTGTACGGCGAAGTGGACGCGATGAGGCCCGCTACGTATGTACTCAGAAGTATATACGCTAAGCGTAGCTAAGCAATATAAAGTAAATCACAAGAGACGAAAGATCTAAAATAACAGCAACTTTATTAATAACATTCTTTTGTACAATGCATGAAAAGAAAATACAACTGAAATGAAAAGCGATGCCTAAACAGTAGCATAACAGAAAATGAAAATACTGGAAAGAACAAGGTACAATATCTAGAGCTCGAGGTCTTCGTTAAACTGCTCCAAGTCTTCACCGGTGGGTTCAATCTCTGCTTGGTCCAACGCACCTGACGACATTCAAAGAAGATAGAAATAGAATGTCGTCAGCGAATAGGTCGCTCGGTAAGTCCCAAAGATATAGGAGAATTAGAAAGACAGAATAAGAGTAATTTGCTAAGTGTCATGTTGTAGAATATTGTGGAATATTATGTTAACGCTGTTGTTTGTAGCTTGATACAGAAGGATGCCAGTGTATACGAGGGGGGTCTCTATATGCTAGAGATCAGGGCAAAAGGAAAGTACAAGGAACCATTATGCCACGGTACAACAGCAATAGGATTCAGGTTAGGTGTCTTAATCTGACCACCTCGTGCCACCTTTAACACCTTCCGTACCAATCTATCCCTTAAACCCCGTAGTGTTTTAACAGTATTGTTGTAATGTATTGTGTAAGTTGGGTGACTGACCAAAACCATAATATCAGTAAATATGTTGTAACTGCATAATTAGGTAAATGGAATATCAGGATAATGGTTGTATATCCATGGTTTGATTCAGTCAAATTATGTAAAATGTTAACTGGATTCAGGGATTCATGTATTCATATTGAATTGGAATATAAGAGAATATAGATTGACTTGAATCATATTCAAGTCAGAAATAGTCAGACTCTAACCCGAGTCAGATTAAAAGAAAGGTAATTTGAAGTTCAATAATTGTTAGGGGTCTTATTGTAATTTATAAAACTTGAGGGGGTCTTATGTAAAAAGTACTTTTGTATAGTTTTCAAAATACACCTCAAGTATTTATTATTTGTCTTTATAGTTATAATGAGTGTGAATTTTATTTGTGTTATTCTAGTGAATATATCGTAATAAAATTATTAATTGATTTATTTGAAATTCATGGTATTTTAATGTAACTTTTAATCTTGTAAATTTTTAGAAAAAAATGGGAACTTTATCTTATGATAAAATAGGCGTTTAAATGATAATTATATATATGTTAATACAAGAATAATTTTATATAAATATTTTATTTTTCCAAAAATTTCATTTTTCTTAAATGTCGTATTTCAAACCTTTCGAGACCGAATGCTCCTTACGGAGGTCTGAATCTTGCACTACTAGCCAGCGGGTGCACGATAAACCGTACTATCCCTAACGAGTTCCCCAAAGGTTGGTTGTAGTGGCGCTTTGCAAAGATTTAATAAATACTATTCATTTAGAAAAACGGTTTTATAAATATAAGGTATTTATTTGAAAAGTGTAATTTCCGTTTTTTTTTTTAGTTTCTAGGGTTTCCTAAGCCAACTAGCCTATTTCTAAGGGTCTAAACGATAAGTCATTAGAATCCTCAAATCGCCTCTTCACCGCCAATTGTGGCCAGGTAAGTACAAGTGAGGAGGGAGGGACCCGCTCACGAATCGTGAGACGGGTCTTTTAAAGTTACCCAAGCTCACTTGCCTAGCCTAGACACCACAAAATCAGTTTAGATAAACGATCGATATTCATGACATATCGTATTTTCTTATTAAAAGATATTGTTTTAAAATTGTAAAAAAAAACTTAGAACTTTTAGAAAAGGTTTATAAAGAAAAGGGTATTTTAGTGAAAAGTCTTCTATTTTCGTATTCTATGTTTTGACGTTTATCAATTAAGGTTATATTTGTGTGTGTGTAGAGGTAGGTCATTACCTTGTGACTTATTTTAAGGTTTAGTGAAGTTTAGAGGTTAAATATGATATATTAAACATGAAGATATTTAAGTGTAAGAATACGGTATTTAAAAACGTTATCATTTCATGTGTGAAAACTCATTCAAATTGATTTCTACAAGTTTATTTATCAAGATAAACATGTTTAGGAATGAGGGATTTAATTAGAACAAGAAAAGTAAACTTTATGGTATTTTTGTGAAAAGAATACGATTTTACAAGAAAGCTATCATTTCATGTGAGAAACTTTATTTAAATTGGTTTCTATATGATTAATAGTCATCATGGATATGTTTAAGTATTATGGATTAGGTGACAAGTGGAATTTTGTAGAAAAACCGAATCGGAAATCGGTTTGTTCCGATTTCCGTCGGGTTCCAAAAAGTCGTATTTTTCTATTAAAAGAAAAGAGAGATAGAAGAGATGGGACTTACGGGTTTGGACAAGCTAAGGAGGCTAAGGAAGTGGTGGTTGTCGGTCTGTCGAAAACGTCGCGAAGGTTCTAGTACGATCGCCGGAATCCGTCGTCGGTTTCGGCAGCGCTTCGCTTCTCGCTCTTTTTTTCTACGTACCGAGTTCTCTTGAGAATTTGAGAGAGTGGACTTAGAGTTGTAGGGTGAAATGGTGGAGGGTAGGGGTGTTTATATAGGGCTAGGCAAGGGTTAGGGTTTGGATTAAAAAATATTTTAAAAAATATAAAAATTCATTAAAATTTCATTAATTTTGGGAGTAAAAGAGATTTAATGGGAATTTGGTAACTGTTCAGAGAAAATGGAGTATACAGGGGTGAAGACCAAGTCAACACGGAAAATTTCCATGTTGACGACTCGGCCGACCGGCCGAGTCCGGCCGGCGGCGCCGGCCGATTCGGCCGAACCGCCAGTCGACTTGGCCGAGTTGGGGCCAAGTCGAGGCTCTTTGGGTGGGGAATCTTCTGGAGGGAATTTTGGTATACTTTATTTTTTATATACCGTATTAATTTTTAGAGTTATGGCTGTTTGACTATTGACTTTTCAAAAAAATTAAAACAAAACAATATAAAAATAATGTGGGGCATGGGATTCGAACTCTGGTGGCTTGGTTCAGCAGTGCAAGGTATTACCAATGAGCTACAAGCTCCTTCTTGTAATTATTGTAGGGAAATAGATACTTAAAGTGTTATCAGCAACATTAATACTCCAAGTATACTTCAATTTTAAATCAACTTTAGGTATACAAAAATTGGAGTTGTTACAATCTACCCTCCTTACAAAAATTTCGTCCTCGAAATTTACAACTTTTATTTAAGGACTAGTTTACAAAAAGGTGCGGATATCTTGCACGCATTTCATCCTCCCTTTCCCACGTGGATTCTCCTGGAATGTCTTTCCTCCACATCACTCGAACCAGGTTAACTTTCTTGTTCCGAAGTGTCTTCACTTTCCTATCCAGGATCTCCATAGGTTGTTGCTCACAAGACAAGTCGGGCTGTATAGTGAGCTCGAAATGATCAAGTACATGGCTGGGGTCACTCACATACCTTCTGAGTTGAGATATGTGGAACACATTATGCACTCCTTCCAATGAGAGTGGAAGCGCTAATCGGTATGCCACTTCACCGACTCGTTCGAGTATGTCGAACGGTCCAATGTATCTCGGACTGAACTTTCCCCGTCTTCCAAATCGGATCACTCCGCGGTTCGGAGATATCTTCAAAAATACATGGTCTCCAGGCTGGAACTCCAAGTGTCGTCTCTTTGCATCAGCCCAGTGTTTCTGTCTATCTTGGGATATGCGCTTTCTTTCCCTGATAGTACGAACCACATCAACGGTTGCTACTATCATCTGTGGTCCAAGGAGTTCCCTATCTCCGATGTCGTCCCAACTTAATGGCGATCGACACTTCCTTGCATATAATGCTGCAAAAGGTGCCATTCCTATACTTGCTTGGTAGCTGTTGTTGTATGCGAACTCCACCAGATGCAGGTGATCTTCCCACGATCCTTTGAAGTCGAGCATATATGCTCTGAGCATATCCTCCAAGATCTGAATAGTTCGTTCCGACTGACCATCTGTTTGTGGATGATAAGCCGTGCTGAAGTTCAGACTTGTTCCCAAGCTAGCTTGCAGACTCTGCCACAATTGCGATCGGAACCTGGTGTCGCGATCGGAGACAATGCAGACCGGTACTCCATGAAGTCTCACAATTTCCTGTATGAGTTCATGGGTATCAGAGATAGTACATTATGAAGTGTTTAAATCTAAATTAGATTATTACCTCCATGTACTTCTTCGCTAGTGTCTCAGTTGATTGCCCAACTCGAAATGGGATGAAGTGAGCCGACTTTGTAAGTCGATCCACAATGACCCATATCGCATCGTTACCCTTTGTGCTGCGAGGAAGAGCAGTTACAAAGTCCATCGTGATGTGCTGCCACTTCCATTCTGGAATTGGTAACGGTTGAAGTAGTCCAGCTGTCCTGTGATGTTCAGCCTTTACCTGCTGACACACCAAACATTTTGCGACACTTTTGGCTACTTCACGCTTCATTCCATGCTACCAATAATTCTGACGTAGATCCTTATACATTTTGGTACCTCCAGGATGTACTGAATAGGGAGAGCTGTGAGCTTCTTTCATTAACTCTTCCCGAACAGGACCCTTTGGTATACACAATCTGCTGCCGTATCTCAAAGATCCATCTTCATGGATGATGAAATCTGTTCTGAGTCCATTCTCCACTTGTTCTCTGATCTTTTGCAACTTAGCATCGCTGTCTTGAGCTGCCTTGATCTGATTGACAATAGTTGATTGAACTTGTAGATTCATCAAATTTGAAACATCACCTGGCATGACTAGTTCAATCTCCATCTGATATATGTCTTGGTGAAGCTTCCACTGGGCGGTGAGATTGATTGCTAATGGTTGGCGACTAAGAGCATCAGGTACTACGTTCACCTTTCCTGGGTGATATTGCAAGTTAATGTTAAAGTCCGCCATGAGTTCTAACCATCTTCTCTGACGTATATTCAACTCCTTCTGAGTAAACACATACTTCAGACTTTTGTGATCTGTGTAGATGTTCACTTGTTCACCAAGTAAGTAGCGGCGCCAAATCTTGAGAGCAAAAATGACGGCTGCCAACTCCAGATCATGCGTCGGATAATTGCGCTCATGAGTCTTCAGTTGTCTTGAAGCATAAGCCACAACCTTACCGTGCTGATGTAGAACACATCCTAATCCCTTACCGGTTTCATCACAATGCACTTCGAATCCTCCAGATTGATCCGGTATGACGAGAATAGGTGCAGATGTCAGTCTTGACTTGAGTTCTACGAAAGCTTACTCGCATGTTTCTGACCACACAAATTCTTCATCTTTTCGTGTGAGCTTGGTCAGGGGTGTTGCTATCTTCGAAAAGCCTTCAATGAACCTTCTGTAATATCCAGCTAAACCCAACAAACTTCGAATATCCTTCAATGACTTTGGTGTAGGCCATTTGCTAACAGCCGAAACTTTTGCTGGATCCACAGAAATTCCTTCTCCTGATACGATATGTCCAAGAAATCCAACTTGATTTAGCCAAAATTCGCACATACTGTACTTGGCATAAAGTTGATGTTGACGAAGAGTTTCCAGGACAATTCGTAGATGCTCCGCATGTTCTTTCCG
This sequence comes from Agapanthus africanus, assembly GCA_030015575.1. Taxonomy (NCBI): domain Eukaryota; kingdom Viridiplantae; phylum Streptophyta; class Magnoliopsida; order Asparagales; family Amaryllidaceae; genus Agapanthus; species Agapanthus africanus. Next base: position 722,858,258 of record CM057337.1, read on the forward strand.
ATTCTTAGAATATACCAGGATGTCGTCCATGAAGATGACAACAAACCTGTCTAAATATTCTCGGAAAACTTGGTTCATAAGGTTCATGAAGATTGTTGGTGCATTGGTCACTCCAAATGGCATTACTAGAAATTCGTAATGTCCATAACGAGTTCTGAAAGCTGTTTTGTGAATATCAGCTTCCTTGACCTTCACTTGATGATAACCTGAACGAAGATCTAGTTTAGAGAAGACATAAGATCCACTTAGCTGATCGAATAAATCGTTGATGCGCGGAAGTGGATATTTGTTCTTTATAGTAACTTCGTTCAAGGCCCTATAATCGATGCACATTCTGTATGAACCTTCCTTCTTCTTTACCAGTAGTACAGGTGCTCCCCAACTTGAAGTGCTGGGACGAATCCATCCTTTCGTCAGTAATTCGTCCAATTGTGTTCGAACTTCCTTCAATCCTTCCGGACTTAGTCTATAAGGTGCTTTGATTACTGGTTGTGCTCCTGGTACTAAGTCAATACTGAATTCAAGAGCTCGATCGGGAGGCAAACCTGATATATCGTCAGGGAATACATCATCGAACTCTCGAACTACCTCTGGTCTTGATTCTTCCTTTGCCTGAGCTGCTGCAACTACTGCTTCTCTTGGCTTCGCTTTGTAAGTACTTGGCTCTAGTGTACGGTCTCCACTCTTGAAATAGAAGACCGGATGATCTGGGATCTCAAATACTACCCTCCTTTGACGACAGTCGATGGTAGCATAAAAGGTTCCAAGCCAGTCCATTCCTAGAACCACATCGAAGTTTGGTATGTCCAGTACCTTGAAGTCAGCATAAAACTCTCGACTGCAGACGACGACTGGACACATGCTGTATCCCATAGTTGCCTTTAGAACACCATTTCCGGAACTGACGTTTCAGCTGGATAAAAGCGGTGAGACTGGAATCGCATGGGTTCGGACAAACCGTTGCGACATAAAGCAGTGGGATGCTCCAGTATCAAACAGTGCAAGTGCAGGTAGTGAAGCTACTAGGATTGTACCTAAGGTATATGGGATAGGTTTTAGGTATAGGGAAAGTGTGTAGGTAAACAAGACTAAAAGATAAGTTTGAGAAGGAAAGTTTACCAGTAATGACTTGGCCAGTGGCCTCAGCTTCTTCCACAGACATCATGAAAGCCTGGCGCTTTGGCACATTCCTCCTGGCCTGAGGAGCATTCCTCTGAACGTTCCTTTGAGCTTGATGGAACTGTCGAAGAGGTGGTGCAGCTTGTGGTTCCCTGGATGGTGCAGGCAGTGCAAGTCTGGGAGCAGGTGCCTGAAGAGCTGGTCGCTGCTGATAAGTATTTGCTGGCCTGGGTGCAGCAACTGGGTTCTGTCTTTGGGGACAAGATCGAATATCGTGAGTGGCTGAACCGCAGACTAAGCAGAGGCGGTTGGCTCGACGGCAGTCCTTCATCATATGTCCAGTTCTCTTGCAGTAGGTGCAAAAGGCTGGGCTAGGACGATGAGTTGGTACTCCGGGTCGCCTTGGCACGAAAGGTGGTCTGGACGTGGCTCCACCTGCCATCTGGTTGGCAGGGCGTTTGACTCCTGCAGACTGAGGTCTGCCCCTCTCTTTTATCACTGCCTCATAACTGCGGGCAGCTTCTAGGGCTTCCTCATGAGTCAAAAACTTTCCTGTGGCTAGAGCAGCCTTAATCTCTGTGTCCAAGCCTTGTTGAAAGTGACGGGCTCTGATCTCGTCCGTCGGTATCAAGTGTGCCACGAATCTGTTTAAAGATTGTGTTAGCTGTGTAGTATGTGATAATTAAAAATTGAACTATTGCGACATATCTTACCGGCTCAACATGGTGAATTCAGCGTCGTATTCATCTACCGATTTGTCCCACATTGATCCTTGCTGTAGATGAATAAACTGCTGCTCCATGGCGAACCTGGCAGTCACAGGGAAATATTTCGCGTCGAACTTCTCGCGAAATGTCTTCCATTCAATCGGCTGTACCAGACGGGTTTCTTCCGCCTTCCACCAATTGCGAGCATTATCCGTGAGCTGTAGTTTTGCTACACGGACCCAAGCGTTGTCTGGCACTTGAGCTGCTGCCAGATTGTCTTCGATGCTTTGTGCCCATTCTTCCGCTTCAAGAGGGCTTCCTTTACCAGAGAACTGCTTTGGGTGCAAAGCCCTGAATTGCTTTACTCCCGGTGCATCGTTCTCAGGACGGTTCAAGAATTGTTGCTGTCCCTCGAGAAGACTGCGGATCGCCTCGAATAGCATCGTTTGCTCAGTGGGTGGTGCAGGAACAGCTGGTGTAAGAGGTAGCGCTGAAGGGGTGTTGTTAACGTTGGTGCTGGTGTTGTTCGGGGAATCCATAACCTTGAAGAAAAATTTGGGTTATGACAGATTCAAATACATGATAAGATTCAAGGAATAGAAATTTGCAAGATTCATGGAACATGAATTGTAAAGAATGTTTTAAGTTGCTGGTTCTTGTGTTATATTGCTTAGGTTGTTCACGCAGACCTGAACTGCATGACAGGGATTCATACAGCTCTGACCTGCATGGGCCACCAACAAAACCTGTCACGCCCCGCTTCCCAGTGTACGGCGAAGTGGACGTGACGAGGCCCTCTACGTATGTACTCAGAAGTACATACGCTAAGCGTAGCTAAGCAATATAAAGTAAATCACAAGAGACGAAAGATATAGAATAACAGGAACTTTATTAATAACATTCTTTTGTACAATGCATGAAAAGAAAATACAACTGAAATGAAAAGCGATGCCTAAACAGTGGCATAACAGGAAATGAAAATACTGGAAAGAACAAGGTACAATATCTAGAGCTCGAGGTCTTCGTTAAACTGCTCCAAGTCTTCACCGGTAGGTTCAATCTCTACTTGGTCCAACGCACCTGACGACATTCAAAGAAGAAAGAAATAGAATGTCGTCAGCGAACAGGTCGCTCGGTAAGTCCCAAAGATATAGAAGAATTAGAAAGACAGAATAAGAGTAATTTGCTAAGTGTCATGTTGTAGAATATTGTGGAATATTATGTTAATGCTGTTGTTTGTAGCTTGATACAGAAGGATGCCAGTGTATACGAGGGGGGTCTCTATATGCTAGAGACCAGGGCAAAAGGAAAGTACAAGGAACCGTTATGCCACGGTACAACAGCAATAGGATTCAGGTTAGGTGTCTTAATCTGACCACCTCGTGCCACCTTTAACACCTTCCGTACCAATCTACCCCTTAAACCCCGTAGTGTTTTAACAGTATTGTTGTAATGTATTGTGTAAGTTGGGTGACTGACCAAAACCATAATATCAGTAAATATGTTGTAACTGCATAATCAGGTAAATGGAATATCAGGATAATGGTTGTATATCCATGGTTTGATTCAGTCAAATTATGTAAAATGTTAACTGGATTCAGGGATTCATGTATTCATATTGAATTGGAATATAAGAGAATATAGATTGACTTGAATCATATTCAAGTCAGAAATAGTCAGACTCTAATCCGAGTCAGACTAAAAGAAAGGTAATTTGAAGTTCAATAATTGTTAGGGGCCTTATTGTAATTTATAAAACTTGAGGGGGTTTTATGTAAAAAGTACTTCTGTATAGTTTTCAAAATACACCTCAAGTATTTATTATTCGTCTTTATAGTTATAATGAGTGTGCATTTTATTTGTGTTATTCTAGTGAATATATCATAATAAAAGTATTAATTGATTTATTTGAAATTCATGGTATTTTAATGTAACTTTTAATCTTGTAAATTTTTAGAAAAAAATGGGAACTTTATCTTATGATAAAATAGGCGTTTAAATGATAATTATATATATATTAATACAAGAATAATTTTATATAAATATTTTATTTTTCCAAAAATTCCATTTTTCTTAAATGTCGTATTTCAAACCTTTCGAGACCGAATGCTCCTTGCGGAGGTCTGAATCTCGCACTACTAGCCCGCGGGTGCACGATAAACCGTACTATCCCTAACGGGTTCCCCAAAGATGGGTTGTAGTGGCGCTTTGCAAAGATTTAATAAATACTATTCATTTAGAAAAACGGTTTTATAAATATAAGGTATTTATTTGAAAAGTGTAATTTCCGTTTTTTTTAGTTTCTAGGGTTTCCTAAGCCAACTAGCCTATTTCTAAGGGTCTAAACGACAAGTCATTAGAATCCTCAAATCGCCTCTTCACCGCCAATTGTGGCCAGGTAAGTACAAGTGAGGAGGGAGGGATCCGCTCACGAATCGTGAGACGGGCCTTTTAAAGTTACCCAAGCTCACTTGCCTAGCCTAAACACCACAAAGTCAGTTTAGATAAACGATCGATGTCCATGACATATCGTATTTTCCTATTAAAAGATATTGTTTTAAAATTGTAAAAAAAAACTTAGAACTTTTAGAAAAGGTTTATAAAGAAAAGGGTATTTTAGTGAAAAGTCTTGTATTTTCGTATTCTATGTTTTGACGTTTATCAATTAAGGTTATATTTGTGTGTGTGTAGAGGTAGGTCATTACCTCGTGACTTATTTTAAGGTCTAGTGAAGTTTAGAGGTTAAATATGATATATTAAACATGAAGGTATTTAAGTGTAAGAATACGGTATTTAAAAACGTTATCATTTCATGTGTGAAAACTCATTCAAATTGATTTCTACAAGTTTATTTATCAAGATAAACATGTTTAGGAATGAGGGATTTAATTAGAACAAGAAAAGTAAACTTTATGGTATTTTTGTGAAAAGAATACGATTTTACAAGAAAGCTATCATTTCATGTGAGAAACTTTATTTAAATTGGTTTCTATATGATTAATAGTCATCATGGATATGTTTAAGTATTATGGATTAGGTGACAAGTGGAATTTTGTAGAAAAACCGAATCGGAAATCGGTTTGTTCCGATTTCCGTCGGGTTCCAAAAAGTCGTATTTTTCTATTAAAAGAAAAGAGAGATAGAAGAGATGGGACTTACGGGTTTGGTCAAGCTAAAGAGGCTAAGGAAGTAGTGGTTGTCGGTGCGTCGAAAACGTCGCGAAGGTTCTAATACGATCGCCGGAATCCGTCGTCGGTTTCGGCAGCGCTTCGCTTCTCGCTCTTTTTTTCTACGTACCGAGTTCTCTTAAGAATTTGAAAGAGTGAACTTAGAGTTCTAGGGTGAAATGGTAGAGGGTAGGGGTGTTTATATAGGGCTAGGCTAGGGTTAGGGTTTGGATTAAAAAATATTTTTAAAAATATAAAAATTCATTAAAATTTCATTAATTTTGGGAGTAAAAGAGATTTAATGGGAATTTGGTAACTGTTCAGAGAAAATGGAGTATACAGGGGTGAAGACCAAGTAAACACGGATAATTTCCGTGTTGACGACTCGACCGGCCGAGTCCGGCCGGCGGCGCCGGCCGATTCGGCCGAACCGCCGGCCGACTTGGCCGAGTTGGGGCCAAGTCGAGGCTCTTTGGGTGGGGAATCTTCTGGTGGGAATTTTGGTATACTTTATTTTTTATATACCGTATTAATTTTTAGAGTTATGGCTGTTTGACTATTGACTTTCCAAAAAAATTAAAACAAAACAATATAAAAAAATGTGGGGCATGGGATTCGAACTCTGGTGGCTTGGTTCAGCAGTGCAAGGTATTACCAATGAGCTACAAGCTCCTTCTTGTAATTATTGTAGGGAAATAGATACTTAAAGTGTTATCAGCAACATTAATACTCCAAGTATACTTCAATTTTAAATCAACTTTAGGTATACAAAAATTGGAGTTGTTACAATCTACCCTCCTTACAAAAATTTCGTCCTCGAAATTTACAACTTTTATTTGAGGAATAGTTTACAAAAAGGTGCGGATATCTTGCACGCATTTCATCCTCCCTTTCCCACGTGGATTCTCCTAGAGTGTCTTTCCTCCACATCACTCGAACCGGGTTAACTTCCATGTTCCGAAGTGTCTTCACTTTCCTATCCAGGATCTCCACATGTTGTTGCTCACAAGAAAAGTCGGGCTGTATAGTGAGCTCGGAATGATCAAGTACATGGCTGGGGTCACTCACATACCTTCTGAGTTGAGATATGTGGAACACATTATGCACTCCTTCCAATGAGGGTGGAAGCGCTAATCGGTATGCCACTTCACCGACTCGTTCGAGTATGTAGAACGGTCCAATGTATCTCGGACTCAACTTTCCCCATCTTCCAAATCGGATCACTCCGCGGTTCGGAGATATCTTCAAAAATACATGGTCTCCAGGCTGGAACTCCAAGTGTCGTCTCTTTGCATCAGCCCAGTGTTTCTGTCTATCTTGGGCTATGCGCTTTCTTTCCCTGATAGTACGAACCACATCAACGGTTGCTACTATCATCTGTGGTCCAAGGAGTTCCCTATCTCCGATGTCGTCCCAACTTAATGGCGATCGACACTTCCTTCCATATAATGCTGCAAAAGGTGCCATTCCTATACTTGCTTGGTAGCTATTGTTGTATGCGAACTCCACAAGATGCAGGTGATCTTCCCACGATCCTTTGAAGTCGAGCATACATGCTCTGAGCATATCCTCCAAGATCTGAATAGTTCGTTCCGACTGACCATCTGTTTGTGGATGATAAGCCGTGCTGAAGTTCAGACTTGTTCCCAAGCTAGCTTGCAGACTCTGCCAAAATTGCGATCGGAACCTGGTGTCGCGATCGGAGTCAATGCAGACCGGTACTCCATGAAGTCTCACAATTTTCTGTATGAGTTCATGGGTATCAGAGATAGTACATTATGAAGTGTTTAAATCTAAATTAGATTATTACCTCCATGTACTTCTTCGCTAGTGTCTCAGTTGATTGCCCAACTCGAAATGGGATGAAGTGAGCCGACTTTGTAAGTCGATCCACAATGACCCATATCGCATCGTTACCCTTTGTGCTGCGAGGAAGAGCAGTTACAAAGTCCATCGTGATGTGCTGCCACTTCCATTCTGGAATTGGTAACGGTTGAAGTAGTCCAGCTGTCCTGTGATGTTCAGCCTTTACCTGCTGACACACCAAATATTTTGCGACACTTCTGGCTACTTCACGCTTCATTCCATGCCACCAATAATTCTGACGTAGATCCTTGTACATTTTGGTACCTCCAGGATGTACTGAATAGGGAGAGCTGTGAGCTTCTTTCATTAACTCTTCCCGAACAGGACCCTTTGGTACACACAATCTGCTGCCGTATCTCAAAGATCCATCTTCATGGATGATGAAATCTGTTCTGAGTCCATTCTCCACTTGTTCTCTGATCTTTTGCAACTTAGCATCGCTGGCTTGAGCTGCCTTGATCTGATTGACAATAGTTGATTGAACTTGTAGATTCATTAAATTTGAAACATCACCTGGCATGACTAGTTCAATCTCCATCTGATGTAAGTCTTGCTGAAGCTTCCACTGGGCGGTGAGATTCATTGCTAATGGTTGGCGACTAAGAGCATCAGGTACTACGTTCATCTTTCCTGGGTGATATTGCAAGTTAATGTCAAAGTCCGCCATGAGTTCTAACCATCTTCTCTGCCGCATATTCAACTCCTTCTGAGTAAACACATACTTCAGACTTTTGTGATCTGTGTAGATGTTCACTCGTTCACCAAGTAAGTAGTGGCGCCAAATCTTGAGAGCAAAAATGACGGCTGCCAACTCCAGATCATGCGTCGGATAATTGCACTCATGAGTCTTCAGTTGTCTTGAAGCATAAGCCACAACCTTACCGTGCTGATGTAGAACACATCCTAATCCCTTACCGGATGCATCACAATGCACTTCGAATCCTCCAGATTGATCCGGTATGACGAGAATAGGTGCAGATGTCAGTCTTGACTTGAGTTCTACGAAAGCTTGCTCGCATGCTTCTGACCACACAAATTCTTCATCTTTTCGTGTGAGCTTGGTCAGGGATGTTGCTATCTTTGAAAAGCCTTCAATGAACCTTCTGTAATATCCAGCTAAACCCAACAAACTTCGAATATCCTTCACTGACTTTGGTGTTGGCCATTCGCTAACTGCCGAAACTTTTGCTGGATCCATAGAAATTCCTTCTCCTGATACGATATGTCCAAGAAAACCAACTTGATTTAGCCAAAATTCGCACTTACTGTACTTGGCATAAAGCTGATGTTGACGAAGAGTTTCCAGGACAATTCGTAGATGCTCCGCATGTTCTTTCCGATTCTTAGAATATACCAGGATGCCGTCGATGAAGATGACAACAAATTTGCCTAAATATTCTCGAAAAACTTGGTTCATAAGGTTCATGAAGATTGTTGGTGCATTGGTCACTCCAAATGGCATTACTAGAAATTCGTAATGTCCATAGCGAGTTCTGAAAGCTGTTTTGTGAATATCAGCTTCCTTGACCTTCACTTGATGATAACCTGAACGAAGATCTAGTTTAGAGAAGACACAAGATCGACTTAGCTGATCGAATAAATCGTTGATGCGCGGAAGTGGATATTTGTTCTTTATAGTAACTTCGTTCAAGGCCCTATAATCGATGCACATTCTGTATGAACCTTCCTTCTTCTTTACCAGTAGTACAGGTGCTCCCCAACTTGAAGTGCTGGGACGAATCCATCCTTTCGCCAGTAATTAGTCCAATTGTGTTCGAACTTCCTTCAATCCTTCCGGACTTAGTCTATAAGGTGCTTTGATTACTGGTTGTGCTCCTGGTACTAAGTCAATACTGAATTCAAGAGCTCGATCGGGAGGCAAACCTGATATATCGTCAGGGAATACATCATCGAACTCTCGAACTATCTCTGGTCTTGATTCTTCCTTTGCCTGAGCTGCTGCAACTACTGCTTCCCTTGGCTTCGCTTTGTAAGTACTTGGCTCTAGTGTACGGTCTCCACTTTTGAAATAGAAGACCGGATGATCTGGGATCTCAAATACTACCCTCCTTTGACGACAGTCGATGGTAGCATAAAAGGTTCTAAGCCAGTCCATTCCTAGAACCACATCGAAGTTTGGTATGTCCAGTACCTTGAAGTCAGCATAAAACTCTCGACTGCAGACGACGACTGGACCCATGCTGTATCCCATAGTTGCCTTTAGAACACCATTTCCAGAACTGACGTTCCAGCTGGATAAAAGCGGTGAGACTGGAATCGCATGGGTTCGGACAAACCGTTGCGACATAAAGCAGTGGGATGCTCCAGTATCAAACAGTGCAAGTGCAGGTAGTGAAGCTACTAGGATTGTACCTAAGGTATATGGGATAGGTTTTAGGTATAGGGAAAGTGTGTAGGTAAACAAGACTAAAAGATAAGTTTGAGAAGGAAAGTTTACCAGTAATGACTTAGCCAGTGGCCTCAGCTTCTTCCACAGACATCATGAAAGCCTGGCGCTTTGGCACATTCCTCCTGGCCTGAGGAGCATTCCTCTGAACATTCCTTTGAGCTTGATGGAACTGTCGAGGAGGTGGTGCAGCTTGTGGTCCCCTGGATGGTGCAGGCAGTGCAAGTCTGGGAGCAGGTTCCTGAAGAGCTGGTCGCTGCTGATAAGTATTTGCTGGCCTGGGTGCAGCAACTGGGTTCTGTCTTTGGGGACAAGATCCAATATCGTGAGTGGCTGAATCACAGACTAAGCAGAGGCGGTTGGCTCGACGGCAGTCCTTCATCATATGTCCAGTTCTCTTGCAGTAGGTGCAAAAGGCTGGGCTAGGACGATGAGTTGGTACTCCGGGTCGCCTTGGCACGAAAGGTGGTCTGGACGTGGCTCCACCTGCCATCTGGTTGGCAGGGCATTTGACTCCTGCAGACTGAGGTCTGCCCCTCTCTTTTATCACTGCCTCATAACTGCGGGCAGCTTCTAGGGCTACCTCATGAGTCAAAAACTTTCCTGTGGCTAGAGCAGCCTTAATCTCTGTGTCCAGGCCTTGTTGAAAGTGACGGGCTCTGATCTCGTCCGTCGGTATCAAGTGTGCCGTGAATCTGTTTAAAGATTGTGTTAGCTGTGTAGTATGTGATAATTAAAAATTGAACTGTTGCGACATATCTTACCGGCTCAACATGGTGCATTCAGCGTCGTATTCATCTACCGATTTGTCCCACATTGATCCTTGCTGTAGATGAATAAACTGCTGCTCTATGGCGAACCTGGCAGTCACAGGGAAATATTTCGCGTCGAACTTCTCGCGAAATGTCTTCCATTCAATCGGCTGTACCAGACGGGTTTCTTCCGCCTTCCACCAATTGCGAGCATTATCCGTGAGCTGTAGTTTTGCTACACGGACCCAAGCGTTGTCTGGCATTTGAGCTGCTGCCAGATCGTCTTCGATGCTTTGTGCCCATTCTTCCGCTTCAAGAGGGCTTCCTTTACCAGAGAACTGCTTTGGGTGCAAAGCCCTGAATTGCTTTACTCCCGGTGCATCGTTCTCAGGACGGTTCAAGAGTTGTTGCTGTCCCTCGAGAAGACTGCGGATCGCCTCGAATAGCATCGTTTTCTCAGTGGGTGGTGCAGGAACAGCTGGTGTAAGAGGTAGCGCTGAAGGGGTGTTGTTAACGTTGGTGCTGGTGTTGTTCGGGGAATCTATAACCTTGAAGAAAAATTTGGGTTAGGACAGATTCAAATACATGATAAGATTCAAGGAATAGAAATTTGCAAGATTCAAGGAACATGAATTGTAAAGAATGTTTTAAGTTGCTGGTTCTTGTGTTATATTGCTTAGGTTGTTCACGCAGACCAGAACTGCATGACAGGGATTCATACAGCTCTGACCTGCTTGGGCCACCAACAAAACCTGTCACGCCCCGCTTCCCAGTGTACGGCGAAGTGGACGCGACGAGGCCCGCTACGTATGTACTCCGAAGTACATACGCTAAGCGTAGCTAAGAAATATAAAGTAAATCACAAGAGACGAAAGATGTAGAATAACAGCAACTTTATTAATAGCATTGTTTTGTACAATGCATGAAAAGAAAATACAACTGAAATGAAAAGCGATGCCTAAACAGTGGCATAACAGGAAATGAAAATACTGAAAAGAATAAGATACAATATCTAGAGCTCGAGGTTTTCGTTAAACTGCTCCAAGTCATCACCGGTGGGTTCAATCTCTGCTTGGTCTAACGCACCTGACGACATTCAAAGAAGAAAGAAATAGAATGTCGTCAGCGAACAGGTCGCTCGGTAAGTCCCAAAGATATAGGAGAATTAGAAAGACAGAATAAGAGTAATTTGCTAAGTGTCATGCTGTAGAATATTGTGGAATATTATATTAACGCTGTTGTTTGTAGCTTAATACAGAAGGATGCCAGTGTATACGAGGGGGGTCTCTATATGCTAAAGACCAGGGCAAAAGGAAAGTACAAGGAACCGTTATGCCACGGTACAACAGCAATAGGATTCAGGTTAGATGTCTTAATTTGACCACCTCGTGCCACCTTTAACACCTTCCGTACCAATCTACCCCTTAAACCCCGTAGTGTTTTAACAGTATTGTTGTAATGTATTGTGTAAGTTGGGTGACTGACCAAAACCATAATATCAGTAAATATGTTGTAACTGCATAATCAGGTAAATGGAATATCAGGATAATGGTTGTATATCCAAGGTTTGATTCAGTCAAATTATGTAAAATGTTAACTGGATTCAGGGATTCATGTATTCATATTGAATTGGAATATAAGAGAATATAGATTGACTTGAATCATATTCAAGTCAGAAATAGTCAGACTCTAACCCGAGTCAGACTAAAAGAAAGGTAATTTGAAGTTCAATAATTGTTAGGGGCCTTATTGTAATTTATTAAACTTGAGGGGGTTTTATGTAAAAAGTACTTTTGTATAGTTTTCAAAATACATCTCAAGTATTTATTATTCGTCTTTATAGTTATAATGAGTGTGAATTTTATTTGTGTTATTCTAGTGAATATATCCTAATAAAAGTATTAATTGATTTATTTGAAATTCATGGTATTTTAATGTAACTTTTAATCTTGTAAATTTTTAGAAAAAAATGGGAACTTTATCTTATGATAAAATAGGCGTTTAAAAGATAATTATATATATGTTAATACAAGAATAATTTTATATAAATATTTTATTTTTCCAAAAATTCCATTTTTCTTAAATGTCGTATTTCAAACCTTTCGAGACCGAATACTCATTGCGGAGGTCTGAATCTCGCACTACTAGCCCGCGGGTGCACGATAAACCGTACTATCCCTAACGGGTTCCCCAAAGATGGGTTGTAGTGGCGCTTTGTAAAGATTTAATAAATACTATTCATTTAGAAAAACGGTTTTATAAATATAAGGTATTTATTTGAAAAGTTTAATTTCCGTTTTTTTAGTTTCTAGGGTTTCCTAAGCCAACTAGCCTATTTCTAAGGGTCTAAACGACAAGTCATTAGAAGCCTCAAATCGCCTCTTCACCGCCAATTGTGGCCAGGTAAGTACAAGTGAGAAGGGAGGGATCCGCTCACGAATCGTGAGACGGGCCTTTTAAAGTTACACAAGCTCACTTGCCTAGCCTAGACACCACAAAGTCAGTTTAGATAAACGATCGATGCCCATGACATATCGTATTTTCCTATTAAAAGATATTGTTTTAAAATTGTAAAAAAAAAACTTAGAACTTTTAGAAAAGGTTTATAAAGAAAAGGGTATTTTAGTGAAAAGTCTTCTATTTTCGTATTCTATGTTTTGACGTTTATCAATTAAGGTTATATTTGTGTGTGTGTAGAGGTAGGTCATTACCTCGTGACCTATTTTAAGGTTTAGTGAAGTTTAGAGGTTAAATATGATATATTAAACATGAAGGTATTTAAGTGTAAGAATACGGTATTTAAAAACGTTATCATTTTATGTGTGAAAACTCATTCAAATTGATTTCTACAAGTTTATTTGTCAAGATAAACATGTTTAGGAATGAGGGATTTAATTAGAACAAGAAAAGTAAACTTTATGGTATTTTTGTGAAAAGAATACGATTTTACAAGAAAGCTATCATTTCATGTGAGAAAATTTATTTAAATTGGTTTCTATATGATTAATAGTCATCATGGATATGTTTAAGTATTATGGATTAGGTGACAAGTGGAATTTTGTAGAAAAACCGAATCGGAAATCGGTTTGTTCCGATTTCCGTCGAGTTCCAAAAAGTCGTATTTTTCTATTAAAAGAAAAGAGAGATAGAAGAGATGGGACTTACGGGTTTGGACAAGCTAAGGAGGCTAAGGAAGTGGTGGTTGTCGGTGCGTCGAAAACGTCGCGAAGGTTCTAGTACGATCGCCGGAATCCGTCGTCGATTTCGGCAGCGCTTCGCTTCTCGCTCTTTTTTTCTACGTACCGAGTTCTCTTGAGAATTTGAGAGGGTTGACTTAGAATTGTAGGGTGAAATGGTAGAGGGTAGGGGTGTTTATATAGGGCTAGGCTAGGGTTAGGGTTTGGATTAAAAAATATTTAAAAAAATATAAAACTTCATTAAAATTTCATTAATTTTGGGAGTAAAAGAGATTTAATGGGAATTTGGTAACTGTTCAGAGAAAATGGAGTATACAGGGGTGAAGACCAAGTCAACACGGAAAATTTCCGTGTTGACGACTCGGCCGACGGCGCCGGCCGATTCGGCCAAACCGCCGGCCGACTTGGCCGAGTCGGGGCCGAGTCGGGGCTCTTTGGGTAGGGAATCTTCTGGGGGGAATTTTGGTATACTTTATTTTTTATATACCGTATTAATTTTTAGAGTTATGGCTGTTTGACTATTGACTTTCCAAAAAAATTAAAACAAAACAATATAAAAATAATGTGGGGCATGGGATTCGAACTCTGGTGGCTTGGTTCAGCAGTGCAAGGTATTACCAATGAGCTACAAGCTACTTCTTGTAATTATTGTAGGGAAATAGATATTTAAAGTGTTATCAGCAACATTAATACTCCAAGTAAACTTCAATTTTAAATCAACTTTAGGTATACAAAAATTGGAGTTGTTACATGGGAGCTGGGGTCTGTAAGCACATCCTTAAAGTGTCCCTAGTCGTTGGAGTTTCGAGACAGGGCATCGATACTCCAGAGTAGACTAGTGTATACAATCGAGACCCCGACGAGGGGCGGTGGCCGGTCTCACAAGCCACTGGTGTCAGTTGGATCACCTAAGATGTATACAGGTGCTCATTGGGTTATGAGTACACCGGACAGGACTCGCCGGGAACATGCTAGTTGGTATTATACATATCGTCAGATAGCAGTTCCCTGGTGACATGTATACAGGTTAGTTTGTCGACCTGAGATCGTCATTTGTCTCGTGTGAGTTCCCACTGTGCTTTGATTTCTACCCTACCATGGCTCAAAGGAGTCGTGCAAACAGGTCTTTTTTGGGTTCAGTCCCGAGCCACATGGAGGCAGTGAGCGGATCGTCGGGGATTCGTCTCTCCCGGTATTGGGAGTTGATGTCGCGCAGTGCACGGGTGGCCATCACTAGAAATCCTCGGCCGAGATAGTGGAGAATTACTGATTTGGATCAGTAGTTTTTCAGATGGTGATGGGCTTCATGCCGACACGATTTATGGCGTTTTTAGGGGTCTGACTTTATCCATCCCCTAGACTCGATATGCGATACTCTTTAGACGAACGGACCGGACTGTATATACATTGTCACTGTCAGGCTCAGTAGGGTTTATGGATGAGTTCGCTCGTCAGCTTCCCTTCCAATCAATACATAGGCAAACCGTTACGTACAGCTTGTACCTCTGACGTGCTAGAGGTTATACCCAGTGCCAGTGTGTTGATGAGTCATTAGAGTCCCCCACAGACACTTTCCCAAGTTCGGGCGAAACGTTGTAGAGGCCGAATGGTTTTATGGCAGGTTTCAGAAAATGCACGTGCGTTTTCGCATGTGTCATTTTTCGGGTAGATAATACTGGTAGGCTTTGGTTTAAGCCGGATCTCAGTATTATACTGTGTAGATATAATATCTTTGTCTCAGATGCATTTGTATTCGGTCGTAATACAAATGCCGGTATGTTTATACTGATACGGGGTTATCCTGAAATTCGTTTCAGGATCACTTTTGGAAGTTGTCAGTTTCCAGTTTTCTATCAGCCGTATTTAACATTCGGTTAAATACGGATTTATCTTTTCATCACTTGGGTGAGTCATGGGGGTGAGTCGTGCATCTAGAAGTTTCTAGATGATGACTAGGATTAGTGACTCATGGTTGCATTAATTGTTCCATTAATGTTTTGGTGACTAAGGGTGATGATTCATTAGTTCTTAAATGTGTTCATACTAGGTGTTTAGATGACTCATTTCTTCATTAATTGTTGTGGTCACCACTCCCTCCTCCTACACTCACCCCCCCATCTATATTTGGTCGGCCACCCCTTGGTGAGAGAGGGATTATGGTTGTTGTTCATTTGGGAAAAAGATTAGGAATTTGTTTCATGGAAATTTCATATGCCCATTTCTCATTTCCCCGATTCAAAAGGCAATTTCATTAACCGTTCGTCCATAGTCTTGGACGTAACGAGACAAAGTGTTCTACTCATTCTCTACATCATCTTGGTCGCCTCTTTTAGCAAACTTGACGACCGAGTTGCCTCGGTTCAGAGGCGGGAGCCCGTTTAAAGATCCGTCGACATGGTGCCACCTGGACGTGAAGACTGGAGATTCAGGAGATCAGAGCAGCCGCAACAAAGCGTGGGATGATGGTTGAAGACCGAAGGACTCGGATCGTTCGGTATAACTCTTCTACCCCTTTGTAGTTTGTTAGTTTATCTTTAATGGCAGATCCGGGTTATAGTACGCGATAGCGCTAGTTGTAAAATTTTTTGTTCCGTATTTGGCGTCTGTTAGACGGCCGGGGCGCTATCGTGGACTTACACGCTGGGCGCTGAGCACCAGTCACTGAGTACTAAGCACTCCTTTATTTTGTAGCGCCCATGTGAGAGGCACGTGGGGCGCTGAGCGCCAGTCACTGATGCTAAGCACTTCTTTATTTTGTAGCGCCCACGTGAGAGGCACGTATGGCGCTAGGCGCTGAGCGTCAGTCACTAAGTGCTAAGCACTCCTTTATTTTATTTACCTAATTTCCAAGAAGAGAGTTCTTCTTCTTCGAGAATTTAATTCTCTGTTCTTTCTGAAGCTTATGGGGGGGGTTCCTCCTCTTTAGACTTGACGTCTTGGGTCCTTTATATAGTAGAGGTAGTTTGTTAATTAGTTGAAGAAATCTCTCATTAAGAGATCCTAATTGATTTTGGAGATTTGCCCACCGTTGGATTTTTGATTCTAGGACTTCTATTTTACAGAAAGTATTTTCTTGTTTTTAACAAGATTAGGGAAATATTTACCTATTCAGAATTTATTCTGTAGATCGGTGATTCTTTTAATCACCATTGGATTTTTAATCCAACGGTATTCTGTTTTACCAAGGGCAACCTTTCTTGTTTAGAAAGATTTGAGGAATATTTCCTCTAAACAGAATTTAATTCTTTATCCTTATGATTTATCGTCTCCGTTGGATCTTTGATCCAACGGCTCTGCTTAACCAATAGTAGAATTTAATTCTACAAGGCGCCGGCGCTTACGTGCTGTGTACATGGTCGCTGCTTAAGAATTTTGTATGATTTGCACATGGGCGCTGCTCATATAAGAGTTTTTAACTCTGGTGCTGGCGCCCTCGTGGAAGGCATGTGAGGCGCTGCTTAAGATTTTTGTGTGCTTTGCACACGGGCGCTGCTCATATAAGAACTCTGGCACTGGCGCCAGCATGGAAGGTATGTGAGGCGCCGCCTCTTGAGTTTTGAACAGAGCTTTGCTCTTTTATTGGGGAAAACAGGCTCGTGTGCCCAAATTTCTTTCTGCCCTCTAGTATTGCCTGCGCATAATTTTAATGCAACTAGAACAATTTTTTGAACAACTTTAAAATTCGAACAGCAAGCGACGAAATGGAATTGCGAATCGGAAAATTCAGTCAATCGAAACTCTAAACTAGTGCAAATTAGCCAGTTAAGGTTTATGGAGTGTCTTTGATACCATGTTGGGGTTTGGTGCCCTTGCCGCAGAAGCAGCGGCCGAGGTGGAAGTGAAAACAAAAAATTTACGCGAGCACAAAACACCTGTAACCTAGGAAAATGGTCTAAAAAAACCTAAACTTGCTAACTAGAAATGCAAAGGTTGAGAAATTTCAACCTTTGTCACATGTTTACCTAAGTGTGGAAGACCCCTCCAAGTTTGTAGCCGTAGGGATCACGCTTGAAAATCGACAACCCTCGCTGAAGACGATCCACCAGAAAGAAACCGGAGGAGGCTCTAACTGATGATCCAAACTTGTTAGTTGTGGATGGTCGGTAATATAGGAATATTTCACTAAGCTTTTCCTTCAAGAATCCATGCTCATGAGAGCAAGAAGAAGAAGAAGGAGAAGAGAAAAATGGCTAAGTCTTTTTTCTCCACTATGAGGCATGAAACATGTTGGATGAAAGAATGATCAAGTCCAAATGAAAAGAGAATGGCCATCTCTTTTACAGCCATGGTGCAATAGTGCACCAATAAATGCACATCACAATCCAAGCCATTCCTATTTACAATCACAAGCATGCTTCATGCCACCTCATTTCCTATTTATTTTTATAAAAAGAAAAACAAATATGAGGTATTCTTCTTCTAGAAGCATTCCCGTATAAATAAGAAATACTTCACCTGGTATATGTATCGCTGCATATATGCGCATTCGTATAAAAAAATATGGATAGAACCAAAGAGAGAAAATGAATAGTGAATAATAATACTAAAATATATGTATCAAAATGTTAGGTTTACCTAACACTACACAAGGGTTTGTCTTGTATCAAACATACTACAATTTAAATTTTAGGGTGCTAAGCAAACTAAACTAGGATCAAACTAGAAAAATAGAGTAACAAAATATAGTATCTAGCACTAAGTGGGGAGAAATACAACCTTTATAGACCTCCTCCTTGACTCCTTGGATCGAATGGGGGTTTGAACCGGTTAGCTAGTATCCTTCCGCGTCCACGATGATCCACCACGAAGTCCCTTTGCACCAAGCTCCAAGCTTCACTTGATCAAGGATGAAAATGAAGCAAACACTCCATACTAGTGGACTAGACTAAAGTAGAATGGTGATATGGGTTTGGATATCACTTAAAAACCTTTTCTTTTTAATTTCTTCTCGTTCTTTTAAACCCTAGAGAGCTTTGAGGAAAGAGAGGAAGAAGGAGATGGCTCAAGCTTGACTCAAGTAAAGATAATGAATATTATCAAACATAACCCCAAGTCAAAATGAGAGTATGCCATGCTAAACTATGGTTACAAAATATCTAGATATTTTGTTACTTGAGGTTAAGCAAAACCATGGGCCATAAAAACCATGGGCAAGTAAAACCATTGACTTTATTCAACTCAAAAGAGTTGAATAGTCAACCATGATTTTTGTTGCCATTTTGCTTTTCTCAAATAAACAAAATATACATATATTTGTTACCATGTGAGTCTTGTATTGCCACCACCAATGTATCATCAACCATGACATATGTATGCTTGCATGTGTGCATCCATATCAACATATACATACACTCATGCATGCATTATAAAGAAATATGTTTTAATAAATGAGCTAATAGACTTAATATTAAATCAACACTTGATTTAATAACCCGGTCATATCATATACGACCCGTCCAATTGTAAACGCCCGATTAAAATACGGTATCCAATACACGCATTTAATCGAGCTCCCGCGCATATCACATATGCACCCCACATCATTTCTCCTGAGCTAGGTAACCCCTTTGTGGGACTCTAAGACTCGTCAATACGTTAGCAATAGGCAGTGATCATATCACATACCTACAAACCGTCAGCGGCACCAGCAGTACGTAACGGCTCCCAGGTATTGAGCGATCAGAAGAAAAACAAGCGAACCTGCAAAAACTCATGTCGAGCCAACCGGTAACACTTACCGTACAGTCCGGTCTCTTCGTCAGATATGCTGCATATCAAGTCTAGGGATGGTATCGTCAACCCCAATAACTCAATAAGTCATGACGGTATATGGCTCATAATAGATCGAGAAACTACTGATAACACTTATCGGTAAATCTTAGCAGCCCTGACCAGGGACTTCCTATTATTGCCAATCGTTCATGGCACAACATCAACCCCCAATACCGGGAGAGAGGAAACCCCTCCTATCGCTCATTGCCTTCATGTGCCTCGGGACTGTACCCAAAATCCACCTGTTTGCACGACTCATTAGAGCCATGGTAGGGTGGAGATCAAAGTACAGTGGGAGGCACACAAGACTCTATGACGATCTCGGGTCTGCAGACTAACCTGTACCAGTGTCACCTGAGAACTGCTATCCGACGATAGATATAATACCACATAGGAGTTCTCGGCGAGTCCATTCAGTGTACCCAGTCTCCACTGAGCACCCGTATACGATCTTTGGTGTCATCACACCAATGGATATGGGATCATCCATCGCCCATCATATGGGACAAGTAACGTATACGCTAGTCTACTCTGGTAATATCGATGCCCAGTCTCGATACACCCATGACTAGGAACATTTTAAGGATATTCTTATAAACTACACATGTCCCACTAGTATGATCCGCATCATAATCTCGGTAGTCAAGCAAATATCCTATGGGCTTTATCAACATATACCAAATGAGTGAAAGCATGATCAAATGAACATGTCAAGATAAAGTACAACCAGATAGCATACTATCATGTCGAGCAAGAATGTCCCTTGAATACACACACACACACACCGGTACATACACTATCATATAATGGCCTCTAGGGCATACATATATCCAACAATCTTCCACTTGCACTAAGGCCAATTATTGGTGTATCTCATACCCAACATCTCAAAAAGTCGCTCATGCTGCAGCTGAGGGAGGGCCTTAGTGAGTGGATCCGCAGTGTTATCCTTTGTATCTACTCTCCTAATCTCGATCTCGTGGCGATCAACTATCTCCCGGATCAAATGATATCGCCTCAGGATGTGTCTGGACTTCTGATGGGACCTGGGCTCTTTAGCCAACGCCATAGCCACATTATTGTCACAATACAATGGTATTGGGTCAATAATGGTTGGAACTACTCCTAGCTCCGAGATGAACTTCCTCATCCAGCTGGCTTCCTTGGTAGCATCATTTGCAGCAATGTACTCAGCTTCCATCATAGAGTCTGCAATGGTATCCTGTTTAGAACTCTTCCAATTCACCGTCCCTCCGTTGAGGGTAAATGCAAACCCTGAGATAGACTTGCTGTCATCCTTATCACTTTAGAAGCTTGTATCGGTAAAGGCCTCCACTTGGAGATCTCCGTTACCATACACCAAGAACAATTCTTTAGTCCTTCACAAGTACTTAAGAATGTTCTTCACAGCACTCCAGTGTTTCTCCCCTAGTTTTGACTGATACCTGCTTACTGCACCCAGTGCATAAGCTACATCAGGACGTGTACACAACATCGCATACATTATTGATCCTACGGCTGAAGCGTAGGGAATAATGCTCATGCGAGCTCTCTCTTCATCAGACTTTGGGCAATTGTCCTTGGAGAGAGTGACTCCATGGCAAGCGGGTAAGGCACCCCGCTTGGAGTCTTCCATACTAAAGCTCTTTAGGATGGTGTTGATGTACTTGGTTTGGGACAATTCTAGTAACCGTTTGGATCTATCATTATAGATCTGTATGCCCAATATGTACGTGGCATCACCCAGGTCCTTCATGGAGAACCTTTGTGATAAGAATGATTTGACCGACTGTAGAATAGGAGTGTCATTTCCTATCAGAAGAATGCCATCCACGTACAATACGAGGAATGCGACAGTTCTTCCCACAGTCTTCTTATAAACACAAGGTTCATCTGGATTTTTGACGAAATCAAACTCTTTGATAACATCATCAAAACAGATGTTCCAACTCCGTGATGCCTGCTTTAATCCATAGATGTATTTAAGCAATCTACATGCTTTCCCGCTGCTCCCACTGTCAATGAAGCCCTCTGGCTGATCCATATAAACACATTCTTCTAAATCACCATTTAGAAATGCAGTTTTAACGTCCATCTGCCAGATTTCATAGTCGTAATGAGCAGCAATAGCAAGTAGGATCCGGATGGATTTAAGCATGGATATAGGAGAAAAAGTTTCGTCATAGTCCAAACCTGGTCTTTGACAAAATCCTTTCGTCACAAGCCTTGCCTTATAGGTCTCTACCTGCCTATCTACACCGATCTTTCTTTTAAAGATCCATCTGCACCCTACAGGTTTTACCCCATAGGGTACATTCTCCATAGTCCATACTTTGTTGGTGTACATAGACTCCATTTCGGATCTCATGGCATCTAGCCACTTCACTGAGTCACCACTCGTGATCGCTTGCTGAAAACTGGTAGGGTCATTGTTCATATCATAATTTTGTATTATTATATTTCCCATTCTTAGTCATTTTATAAATAAACAGGTGCTTTTGACCCATGTCTGCTACATAGTTGAAGGTTACAGGTTCTCGGAACAAAAATAGTGAAAAAGATGAAAAGACGGACGACACAAAAGTGAGACTACGACCAACAAATGGAAGAATCTTGATCAAGCCTACAGTTTGGAGAATAAACGAGATCAATGAACAAGTTCACAAAGTACAAAGACAGTGCAAGGTACAAGACTTCGACACGAAGCAAACGGAAAAAGTCCACGACATTTATGCACTGTGGAAATCTGGAAGAAAACTAGAAGACAGCCTGAGAACCAAGTGAAGAAAAGCCAAGACAAATGCAAACAGAAGAAGTCCAGAGAAAAGCAACCCAAGACCCCACCATTTGGCCATGGATCCACGGCAAAACATGGGTTTTAGCCACGGTTCCGCGGCCGTGCGTCGCGCGTGTCGGTGCGTCGGTGCATCAACTAGGCTTTTCTTAGGGCAAAATTGTAAATGCAGATGTGAGTCGATTGTAACCCTAGGGTTTCTATACTCTATAAATAGAAATCCTAAACCACTCTTTGAGGTATGCCTCTTTTTATTTCTTCTATTCAGAATTGTAATTCGGTGTAAATGTTTGGAGAGAGCCATCAAATAAAGTAAGACTTTTATTTCATTGCCCTAGTTAATTTTATTTCTGCCATATTATAATTTTTATGATTTGCCCTAGTTAATTAGCTAAAAAATGTTTATCAATTCCCTAATGAGTGAGTAGTTCCTCACTTGTTAGGGTTAGGAATAGGGAATGCTTGAGAGATGAAAATCTCTTACCCTTTCTTGCCCATCACATATAATTAATAGGACTCCATGCATACATACACACACTGTTCCCTACGGCACCCTACCCCACAAGGTAGCGGTGATACCGTAGTTTAAAAGACCGGTTGCGTATGTTTTCCATGAAGGTTAGGGTAAGAATTGAGAAAGGAAGGACAAGAACCTAAAGGAAGAAACATCGTTTCTCCCCGATGGTACTAATCCCCTTTATTAATTATTACCATAACACCTAATTAGATCTAAATTAGGGCATTGAAAGCGGTGGGAAATCTTTAATTTCCAAACTTAACCTAAACCTAACCCTAGCAAGATTCTAATCCTAGTCTAAATAAACGTAGTTTTTAGTGATAATCAATCCAACACCGTTTGGAATTAACTCGTTAGAACAATTAGGAAATACACAACATCCCTGTGGACCGACCCGTACTCACCGGCTAGCTACCAAGTGACGCCGTTCTTGATTGCGGTAATTAATTCTTTGATCGTAAAATCTCACATTCAATCAGTCATCATCATTCATGATGCAATCTTCTCCATCACCATCAACGAGAAAACCGTAGTATCTCTCCGGTCGGCGAGAAGTCCTACCAGATCTACGGAGTGGCCGAGGTTCATTAGTTTCCATTGCAACATCAGGCTCAACCAAGTTGTCATTTGTAACTTGTGTCTCTAGAAGCTCTTCTAGATCTACCACATTGCCATCAGTATCATTTGTAAAAAATTCTTTTTCTAGAAATGTAGCATACTGAGAAACAAACACCTTTTGTTCCTCCTTGTGGTAGAATAGATATCCATATGAATTCTTTGGATATCCCACAAAATTACAGATGACTGACCGTGTCTCAAGTTTGTCCGGATTCTGCTTTTTGACATAGGCCGGACAACCCCAAATCTTAACTCGTTTAAGAGATGATCTCTTCCCATGCCATATCTCATATGGTGTAATAGACACGGTTTTGGTTGGAACCCTGTTCAACAGAAACACTGCAGTTTCCATTGCATGCCCCTAAAAGGAGAGGGGCAACTCAGCATCACTCATCATGGATCATACCATATCTAATAGGATTTGATTCCGCCATTCTGACACACCGTTGTGCTGTGGTGTGTAAGGGGGAGTGAGCTGAGAGAGAATCCCATTCTCTTTTAGGAAGTTCGAAAACTCTGTACCGAGATACTCTCCACCCCGATCTGATCGAAGTATTTTTATGCTCATTGCAGTTTGTTTTTCTACTTCAAGTTTATGCTCCTTGAATTTCTCGAAAGCTTCAGACATATGCTTTATTAAAAACATATGATCGAATCTTGAGAAATCATCAGTAAAAGTTATGAAGTAAGAAAAACCGCCTCTCGCATGTGTAGACATTAGCCCACATACATCACTATGTATGAGGCCCAAGAGCTCAGTAGCTCGTTCTCCGTGTCCAGTAAACAGAGTTTTGGTCATTTTCCCTTTGATACAAGACTGACAAGTCGCATAAGATTTATACTCAAAAGAATTTAAATATCCATCTTTATGAAACTTGTTTAGTCTTGTTTCATTAATATGACCAAGTCTATAATGCCAAAGAAAAGCTTCATTTATATCTGAAAATTTTCTTTTGTTTGTGTGTTGTATGTTGAAAACTGTGTGTTGATTAAGAACGTAAATCCCGTTATTAAGTGTACCACAACCAATCAACTCTTGATTTAGTTTAATGTTCATAATATTGTGCTGCAATACAAAATGATATCTTTCATTGTCCAACAAAGAAACAGATATAATATTATAAAGCATGCTTGGTATAAAATAACATGGGTTCAAAACCAATATACAACCCGATGGCAATCCTAGGTGATACTCTCCCACTGAAACTACATGAACATTGGAACCATTTCCAACTCAGAGAGTATGATCACCGGTCTTCAAAACTCTGCTATTTCTCAACCCCTGCACAGAATTGCAGATATGAGAACCCGAACCGGTATCCAATACCTAGGAAGTAGAGTTTATAGAAAAACAGTTTTCAGTTATGAACACACCTGAAGCTGAAGCATCACCATGCTTCCCTTTCTTGAGACCAAGGTACTCAGTACAGTTCCGCTTCCAGTGCCCCTTCTTCTTGCAAAAGAAACATTCTTCTTTTCCCGACCCCGCAGCTTTGGATTTGTCTTTCCCTTTTGCCTTCTTGATTCCACCTCTCGGCTTGGTGGATTTCTTCTTGTTCTTTCCCTTGGCCTTGGCTTTTGGGACGGAAGAGGAAGATTGTCCAACAAGCAGAGAGGGAGACTTCACTTTAAGTGTGCTCTCCACATTTCTCAATATATTGAGAAGATCAGGTAGTGACTTCTCCATGTTGTGCATGTTGAAGTTCACTATGAATGGAGCAAAGGCAGAGGGAAGAGACTATAGAACAGTATCCGTATATTGCTCGTTCTCCATTGTCGATCCGAGGCCCTCAAGCTCTTCAATAAGAGCTATCATCTTCAGAACGTGGTCACCTACTAATGTGCCAGGAGCCATCCGCATCTGAAACAGCTTTCGAGATGCTTCGTATCTTAAGAAACGAGACTGCTCCCCATACAACTCTTTTGTATGGAGAAAGATGGATTGAACATCCATCTCCTTGTGCTGCTTTTGATGTGTATTGTCCATCGATGCAACCGTGAGGCATTTGGTAGTAGCACAGTCAATATCCCACGTTTTGCGGATCTCCCTATCCTCAACAGAAGGTTCAGGTCCTAGGCGGGGCGGGGCTTTGGTAGTGAGGACATATGATATCTTATCATATGTGAGAGCAATGTTAATGTTCCTCAACCAGTCTTTATAGTTTGGTACGGTCAGCTTGTTTTTATCTAGTAAAAGCTTAAGGCCTGTCATTGGTATCTGCCATTAAGAGAGAGAAAAGAATACACTCAGCGAAAGCTCTTGCAAAGATTAGATTGGTTATTATCTTGTCTAATCGATGTCTCCCATTGCTTTTATCAAATTTTCTTTCAAACCTTAAAAAGAAAACTAGCCAGGATTAATTACATTCTACAACTTCACTAACCGTTCAGCCAGGCCAGTGCCGGTACTTTGAGGGAGGTTCCCCGTGCTTTCGCACGGACCTAATTAAAATAAACCTCGTTTTTCCCAGAGGCGTAGCCCCGTTGACACCTTTCTAGACACCTAATGAGTTAGCTAATTGTAAAATGCAAAACTCTCCTGGGAGGAACTCTTGCTCACAGTGGGATCGGGATCCAACCATCATATGGAAGGTATGCAATCTCATTGCAAATTTCAACTCTTGAAACTCCCGATATGGGTTTTACCCCTAGCACTCATGACCTTAACTATGGTCAACAAATCACAAGCACTAGTCAAGTTCTACCGTCATTTCTTGATTAATTAGACCCCGTTATATGACCCTTAACTATGGTCAACAAAGTCATATAATTGTCCTAATTAATCGCATCATATGCTGTGTAGGAAGACATCACTTAGCTACCATACACTACACCTTAACTATAGTCAACAAACGTAGCACGAATACTAAGTACTCTATTTCCTAAAATGACGGAGGGTTGCGGATGGTTTTTAAGAAAACCTTTAACGCTTTGAACTTGATATCGTTGTAGAATCAAATGGTTTTCAAAAGGAGTGGCTTAAGCTCCGCAATTTTGAAATGTTGCTTTTTCGTAAAAAGCCGAGTAGGTTTAAAATTCGATTCTACAACATCTTATAGGTTTATTTTTTTCTTACATTAATCACATTAATGTAGTCCCATCATTTAAGTCCTTAAGCCATTACAGAAACGAAACAAAAATAGAACATACACTTATGCCATTCGCATTCGCCACGGTGTCCCGTTATGCACCGTTAGGTTACTTAACTAACGGCATAGCGGGACGGGACTAGCGCGGATATAAAACATAAGTAACGCTTATTATATACCATATATATAATAATACCATCCGTCTCATCATATAAAGTGATCTCATCACAGAATATCAACAGCAGAAGCACATATATGAAAATATAGGATATACTAGGAATTCCGTATTTTGTATTTAGCCAACGATAGAAAATACGGGTTCCATGGTCGTGATGAATAGCCAATCCCACACCCTAGACCCCTACGATAGCGGCAAGTGACCCTACCAATTCTAGAGTTAGGAGACCCGGTCTCGACTCCTCGAGATGGCCTCCCACTGGACCCTAGAACCCAGTCACTTGTGCTCCCCACCTTAGGTCTATCATAATGCGGAAAAGTATATAATATACATCAAAAGTAATATCATCCTCAACCCGGATGTGCCCCAATAAAAGAATATTACATACAAATGAATTTTACATGAATGAAAAGAAAAACTCTCATCTCACATAAACCCCCCCGGCCATTCAATCACGATGATCCTTACATCATATCACAGCAACACACAACATCATATGTCATCAACGTAAGCAAGTATGCGTACCCCAATTGTCGTTGACATATAGTAACGAAACCGGCGGTACACCACATACTACACTTACGGTCGCAGAAATAAGTATCATATATATCTAAAGGATGTTAAACCCTTCAATCGAATCAACAAACACCCACATTCCCCAGCATGCTCAACACTTGAGCAACGCTAAAAAATACCCAATAACATGCCACAGTACTTACGGACCAGCCGTAGAAGGGCTAACCCAAGCCTCATCTATGGCGCCACTAAACTACGGCAAACCCTAGGGTTTAGCCACTGTTCCGTGGTCATAGAATCGAGTTAGGGTTTCATTCTTCTAGAGGGTCCATAGAATTACCTGCATGATACATTTAATACATTTAACCTGGAAAATACCAGTGTCTGATGTCCGTTCGACTTGTTTAACATCGTCTAAGTTACCAATACAATCTTAAAACATATGACTACGAAACACTCCAAATAAGCCTATAAGCAAAATTAGCATCACATGAAATTTTGTCTTAAACAAACAACACCTGAAACCCCAAAACATACAGACCGGAGCACCAAAGCAAAACAAGACGATTCAGAGGGAAGGGGGCCGGCCTGGCCGGAATTTTGGGCTATGTGCTCGGCCAAAAACCGATGGAATCCCCTCGTTTTTCTCTGGTGTTCTCACTGTATCACATACAAGCTTCTGCAGTTGTTTAAAAAAATTTTCGAGCCCGTTTTAAAATCGACAGAGAAGCTAATTACAGGTTTTTAGTTTTGTTAATTCAGAGTTATTTCAGTTTTGTAATTAATCTAACATCGTATAAGTTTCTAGCTTGGCTCTGATACCACTGTAGGGTTTACCTAGCACCATACAAGGGTTTGTCTTGCATCAAACATGCTACAATTTAAATTTTAGGGTACTAATCAAACTAAACTAGGATCAAACTAGAAAAATAGAGTAACAAAACATAGTATCTAGCACTAAGTGGGGTGAAATACAACCTTTGTAGACCTCCTCCTTGACTCCTTGGATCGAATGGGGTTTGAACCGGTTAGCTAGTATCCTTCCGCGTCCATGATGATCCACCACGAAGTCCCTTTGCACCAAGCTCCAAGCTTCAGTAGTATATATATAGCAATATATAATAATCGCTCCAGGCGTGATAAATGCAATATCACAGAAATGTACTAAGCATCACAGAACAATACAGATAAGCTGGGAGCCCCGGGTTTCATAGAGCCGCTACTGAAACCCGACGTTCCCCTGGTCGTGTGGATAGTTTGTACAATGAAATCCTAGACCCCTACGGGTGCGGCAAGTTACCCGCCAAAACCTGAAGCGAGGCAGCCCCCTTTAACAAAGTGAATGGACCACCCAGCACTTCACGGAATCCGGTAACTTGAGCACACCTCCTTGGGTCAACCTATACCCCATACGAGTGCGGCGAATAGCCCGCCAATTCTAGAGTAAAGCCCCCTCCGTCTCAAAGCCATGAGATGCGGGCCCGTTTCCCTCTAGAACCCGGCTATCTGTGCACCCCACCGCGGGGTAATCCTAGTACAGAAAATAAAATATATACAACGGGTACATCGACCTCAGCCCGGTCGTGCCCCAAAAGAATAATATACAAACAGGCAGTGATGGCAGTCCACATGTCGGACGCTTGCCCCGCAATATCAAATGTACAAATATAACAAAACTGTACTAACATTGCACCAAGCTATCCACCACGACAAATCCGCAATATCACAGCACAACACAGAACATCAACGTGAATGTCACGTTCGCAAATCCGTCTAAAAGATCTATAGCAATTAGACAAGATTTACCGCTCGAATGACATTCACGGTCACAGATATAAAGTAAGCACTGTGAACTAACATATTTAAAATTTTCGATCGACAAAATTTCCCGAAGTGGGCCCCAAGCATAAATCCAGCACTCAAAATAATCTGGGCCAAAACTAAAAATACCAGAAACCCCAATTCCAAGTCAGAACCACAGTAGAAAAATTGGTGTACTGAAGCTACAGTAGTGCGGTGGAACCGCGGCCAAAACGTGGGTACGGCCGCTGTTCCGCGGTGATACAGTGTGATCATTGTACAAAATTTCTGCAGTGGTCATAGAAAAGCCTGCCTAATTTTCTGACATACCCAAAAAAAAATTTAGACCACAAAAAAATTTCGACAGAAACTTCATGAAATGGAATCGCGGTTTTGGAAATTTCGTGCGATCGATATTTTAAATACGTTAGAACAAGCTAGTAAAGGTTAATGGCGTGGCTCTGATACCGTGTAAGTCTACGGTAGCGCCCCGGCCGTCGATCCGAGGCCAAAATGCGGAAACGAAAACTTTTTCTAAACTTGAAACCGGCGCTATCGCAGACTTTAATCCCGGATCGAACCATTAACCTATAACTAGCTAACTAGAGAAGGGTTAGAAAGGCTATACCGATCGATCCGTGTCCTTCGGTCATTGGCCACCTTCCCAAGCTCCTCGCGACATCTCCGATCTCCGGTCTCCTCGTCAGAAAGGGAACCACATCTTCGAATCATTTTACGGGCTCCTGCTTCATCCGAAGCAACTCGGACACGAAGTTTGCTAGCCGACGTGTCCAAGGTGAAGTAGAGAATGTGTGCGATCACTTTGTCTCAAGCATCCATTGATTCTCAACGCATGAGAGTGTATGGATGGAGGTTGATGATGAAGCCATGGTGGAAATGGTGAGCTAGAGGAAGAAGAATAAGTGGCTTTCTTTTGTTTTGTGTTGAATTATTGTGAGAGCAATAGAATGAAACTCAAGAGCCAACCACAAGAGATATCGCTGCCCTTTCTCTTTCCAACCATCAATTCAACACACAAATCAATCAATTAAGTAACATTAGCACTAAAAAAGAGACCATGAGTCACCTAATTGATTGTGCCTCTTCATGATGACTTCCACTCACAATTTCCACCAAAACATTAACCCAAATGTTTATGACAATAAAAAGATATGGCAACATCTAAAGTAAACTCGTGACGGATCACAAGGATACCCCTCACCTGTATATACATACCTGCATCCGCATTCCGACAGAATGTGAATGCGATGAGACTAAAGTAATCCAAAAAATCTAATACTAGGATCCGGCTTAAACCAAAGCCCACTAGTATGATCCGTCCGATCATGATCCGTGCACGACTGCACGTATATGATCGAACCCTGCCATATATCATACGGCCTCTACAACGTTTCGCCCGAAACTTGAGAAACTGTCTGTGGGGGACTCTAAAGACTCGTTAATACTTTGGCTGTGGATTTAACCACTAGCACGTCTGAGGTACTAGCCGTACGTAACGGGCTACCAGGTATTGACCAAAAGGGAGGTCGATGAGCGAACTCATCCTGACACCCTACTGAGCCTGTCAGTGACAATATCCGTACAGTCCGGTCCGTTCGTCTATGAGCATCACATGTCGGGCCTAGGGGGTTGGTAAAAGTCAGACCCCCAAAAGCGGTACAAGTTGTGTCGGAGTATAGCCCAGAACACCCTGAGATACTACTGGAATACCTACTAGTAAATCTCCTGCCTTGGCCAAGGACTTCGTGTAATGGCTCTCCTAGACACAGCGCGATCTCACCCCCAATACCGGGAGAGACAAAACCCCTGCCGATCCGCTCACTGCCTCCATGTGGATCGGGACTATACCCAACTAAAACCTGTTTGCACGACTCCTTTGAGCCGTGGTAGGATAGTAATCAAAGCACAGTGGGAACTCATACGAGACAAATGACGATCTCAGGTCGATGAACTAACCTGTACACATGTCACCAGGGAACTGCTATCTGACGTCAGGTATAATACCAACTAGCATGTTCCCGACGAGTCCTGTCCGGTGTACTCATAACCTAATGAGCAACTGAATACATCTTAGGTGAACCAACTGACACCAATGGCTTGTGAGACCAGCCGCTGCCCCTCGTCGGGGTCTCGACTGTATACACTAGTCTACTCCGGAGTATCGATTTCCTGTCTCGAAAACTCCCACGACTATGGACCTTTTAAGGATGTGCTTATAGACCCCAGCTCCCACGTATATGATCGCCATCATACTGCTGGCCGTCAAGCAAGAATCCTAAGGGCTCTATCAACGTGCAATGGTGACCTGTAATGTCACCTAAAGCATGTACACGATGATAAAGATAAACCAGATAGCATACTATCATTTTGAGTAAGACTGTCCTACCGGTATAGGTCCTCCCTCAATCATTGCAATCACGTGCCTGCGATCCAATAATTGACTTTGAGGGCACTATATCCAACAATCTCCCACTTGCACTCAAGGCTAATTATTGCGATGTCGCATACTCACAGCCCGTGTGATACCGAACACCCAACTCCTCTACTAATCAGTTTCACAAAACCCGTTTGCGAAACTATTGCGTTCGAGAAATAGCCTCAGTGAGTGGATCCGCCCTGATGTTTCTTTCTATGTCTCTCTTTATCTCAAGTTCGCGGAGAAAGCCATCTCCCGAAATAAGCAATACCTGTCTTAGAATATGTCTGGATATCTGATGGGACCTAGTTCATAAATGAACTCCAAATCCAAACATCTTAGACTGTATCGTCAACTGAATTTAATCAGTATCCTGCGTCATGCCTCCCTCAGTATCCGCTTGGACCTCCTGTCCAAACTACTGCCCCTCGTCAGAGGGAAAACTATAACTCTGACAGTCACTCTGTCATCTAAGTCACCTTAGAAGACTGGAATGATAACCGTCTCCCGAAGGAGGCTGTCGTTGCCATATCCCTAGAACGTCTACTTATGTTCTAAAACTGCTTCCGAATGTTTCTCCAGGATTGGATCAATATCAACTTATTGCATCTAGTGCAAAAACAACATCTGGTGTAGTAGCTGACATCTCATGCTCAACTCAATTGCCTAAGCAAGTGATCTGCCAATCATGCACATCCCTCTCCCCTTTAGTCTGTAAGACACCTTTAGAGAGGGTGACTCCATCACCTGCAGGTACACTACCATGCCTGGAGTCGTCCATTCTAAAGCACCTTTAGAATGCTGTCTAAGTACCCAGATTGGGAAACTACCCAAATCTAAATCTAAAACCATAGATCTAGTAACCAGAATATCTGATATAATATCCAAGTCCTATGTGGAGAAACCACTATGTGACAACCAAAGTATAACCGATCGTAATATAGGAATCTCACTTCCTACTATGTGTATGTCATCCAAATACCAGGACATCACACCCTACTACCTTCTTAACAGATCCATCCCCTATTCTGATGAAGTCAAACCTATGACTGTCATATCAGAAATAGATGATCTATCTCCGCTATATCTGCTTTAGTCTATAAATAGACATAAGCTACTTGTCCACTATGCTTTCGCTGCTCCCACTGACTACGACAACCCTCTGGCAGAGTCATATACACGTACACTTCTAAAGCTAGTTTAGAACGACGCTATACCCATCCTCCTACCGGGTCTCACAGTCTGGAACAACAGCAATGGCAAGTCTGGGTAAATAAGAACCTCCATGTCACCGTCCTTGAGCATACCGAAGTACCTCTCGAGTGCCTGAGGTTATCCACCTTATCTGCGGAGTGGCTAATAGAATGTCAATCCAGATTGAATCTTTAGGTCCTATTAAATTTTCGGTAATCGTTTGCGGTTCTGGAATCACTTCCAGTTCTACCATACTCCCACTACTGTTTTCTGAAAAAATCCATTTTTATTAAAACTGTGGCGAGTCAAGAACAATATCACTGTTGATCTTCCAGATGGTAGAAAGTCAACCCTCGTCATAGCCCGGGTCAAACCACAAACTGCCATTACAGAAACGTGCCTTGAGTTATCCAGAGTATGATTTTAAGCATAAGCCGGAAAACTCCGCGTACCTTAACATCGTTAAGATATGAATCGTTCTATATCCAATATAGAAACAGAGGCACTGATTTAATTGGAACCAGATTCAAATCATGTAGCTGTCTCCAGTGCATGTCAACTAAATGGAAAGAGGCCGATCAACATTACTCAACTTAGGAGTACATCCAGATATGAGTAACCTGAAAGAGAAGCAAGTTCTCATAATCATTACTATCAACTGAATACCATACACAAGTATCTACATCTTCGATCACCATGAAGAATCCTGATACTTGCAATACCTGGTTCTCTACTTTATTCATATACCTATAACTTCTCAAAACTTGGGTCTTGTATTTCTATGGAACACATGTCTAAGAACTAGAGAAGTCATAAGTAAACAGAATATAGTACGAGTACCGACCCCTCTGTCCTAATGGACACTAGACAACATACAATACTCTGTATAAGTCCCTTGAGTCTAATAATTCATTCCCTGTGTGTCGTAGGTTGAAAACTGTACTTATGGTTAAGAAGAATTACACCGCTGTTTAATGCTCCTTACCAAACCATCCACTGATATAGGTAAATGTCATAGACATAATTTCAAAAAGTTATATCTTATTTTATCAAAATAAACGTACAGATATATCAATTTGAAATTGGTGCATAACAACGGATATTCAAAACCAAATATTTGCCATCCGGCAAACAACCCAGGCGATTTCCTTAAATATCACCAATTACAACGAATCCCGATATAATGAGGATGATCCCACTCATCATCTGTAAAACCATAAAGATGTGAGAATTAAACCTGGTAAATACATACCCTGGAGTAAGGGCTAATTGGAAAATCAGTTTTCTTTTAACAATACACATTGAAACTGAAACATGTAAATGTTTCGAAGGGGTATCCGGGTATTCCTAGTAATGCCTCTTCCATTATCAGATTCACAACTGTAACTGTATTTTTCTTTGCCATCTCTCCAAATCCTTTTATATATCTTTAGTCATTACCTTCTGTACACCACCTTTAGGCCAAATGGTTTTCTTCCTTCCCTACCGTTCGGCACCAGCCTATGGTTTGGAAGAAGACTATCCAATAAGCATAATGGGTGTACTCTCCTAATCCTAGGAGCACTCGCAATGCGAGAGAAGGTAAAGATAAAAGACAACTGAATAAACCTTATTCCTATTTTTCCTGAACCAGAATCCATCCCTAAACTGGAACAAGTTCCTTCGAGTTCGTATATAACCATACGATGGAGTATCCAAATAACTGTGGATCTTCGTAGTGATACGGAGTGTCCTGGAGAAATACAAAGGTGAAGTAGGAGTGGCAATGAAATACTTGGTTTGGTCGTGAATAGCAGTCGCAGTTTACTTTGCCCTCTTTCTAATCCTTTATTTGTCTTAACTTATTACCTTATGTACACCATCGTTAAGCTAATTGGTTTTCTTCATTCCCCACCGTTCGGCATCTGCCTATGGTTTGGAAGAAGACTATCCAATTAGCATAATAGGTGTACCGTCCTAATCCAAGGAGCACTCGTAACCTGAGAGAAGGTAAAAGGAAAAGACAACTGAATAGTCCTATTCATTTTCTCCAGAACCAAAAACCATCCTCGAATCTGGAACAAGTTCCTTCGAGTTCGTATATAACCATACGATGGTTTTATCCAATGGAAGTGGATGTTCGTAGTAATACGGGGTGTTCTGGAGAAAAGGGTAAAAATAGGAGTGGCAATGAGGTATGCAACTCTGACAATACAAAAGCCAGTGTTTTAGTAAAGTTCGGTTAACTTGGTCACTGGGTCATAGTCTAGGGTCGGGCCATGGTCGCTGCCAAGAGAGAGAGAGAAAAGAAACACTCTGCGTGCACTCTAACCTAGATCAGAATGGTTATCACTTTATCCAATCAGGAAACCTCCCACTGTAACCTCAAATTCTCCTCCAAACCTAAAAGAAGAATTAGTCGGGATCACCCGAGGAGTAAACCAACTCATCAGTGGGAATCGGGATCGAACTATCATCGCATGATAACGTGATGAAATCCACTCACGTTATCACACTCCAGAAGGTATGCGCATACCTGGCAAGTTTCAGTTTCTTTAGAAACTCCCGATGTGATTTTTACCCCATGCTCTTATGACCTTGACGAAGGTCAACATATCATAAGTCACATGTCAAGTTCTACCCGTCATTGTCCAGGTTAATTTGAACCCACCCGTACATACCCTTGACGAAGGCCAAAATAGTAGTACGACTGTCCCAAACTAATGCATCTATCTATGCAACAGAAAAGTAACAAATAGCTACCATACACTATGCCTTGACAAAGGCCAACATACATAGCATGAATACTAAGTGCTACCTTTCTGAAATGACGTAGGGCTACGAATAGTTTTTGGCGAAAAACCTTTAACGTAATGAACTTGATATCGTTGAAGGAACCGGATAGCTTTTTTATAAATATAGTGGCGAAAACCTTTGCTAAAGAGGTCACTCCCGGTGAAGGGATCTCGGCTCTTTCCCCGTAGAATGAGGTGCAGGATATTCCAACTGAATACCACGATGCAAAGCAAAAAGCAATCGACTATAGTGAAGTTATTACCCTGACGCAAACTTCTGCCCAAGGGGTCACTCCCGGTGAAGGGATCTCGGGCCTTGCCTCGTCGACTGAGGTGCTGGATATTCATAACCGAAAACCACTGTGCAAAACAAAAGAGAACGTCCTTGCAATAACAGCTTTTTTTGAAAAATGTTCCAACAACATCAGAATAGGTTTGTTTAGCTTGCATTGATCCAAATCAATGCAGTCCCATCAATTAATCACACCACAAAAGAACGAAAATATGATGTACGTATATGCCATCCGCATTCGCCACTGGGTCCCGTCATCACTCGTTAGGTTACTTAACTAACGACAGAGCGGGGACTGTACTAGCGCGGGTGTAAAACATATACAACATCTACTAGTATATATATAGCAATATATAATAATCGTTCCAGGCGTGATAAATGCAACATCACAGAAATGTAATAAGCATCACAGAACAATACAGATAATCTGGGAGCCCCGGGTTTCATAGAGCCGCTACTAAAACCCGACGTTCCCCTGGTCGTGTGGATAGCCTGTGCAATGAAATCCTAGACCCCTACGGGTGTGGTAAGTTACCCGCCAAAACCTGAAGCAAGGCAGCCCCCTTCAATAAAGTGAATGGACCACCCAGCATTTCACGGAATCCGGTAACTTGAGCACCCCTCCTTGGGTCAACCTATACCCCCTGCGAGAGCGGCGAATAGCCCGCCAATTCTAGAGTAAAGCCCCCTCCGTCTCAAAGCCATGAGATGTGGTCCCGTTTCCCTCTAGAACCCGGCTATCCGTGCACCCCACCGCGGGGTAATCCTAGTACAGAAAATAAAATATATACAACGGGTACATCGACCTCAGCCCGGTCGTGCCCCAAAAGAATAATATACAAACAGGCAATGACGGCAGTCCACATATCGGATGCTCGCCCCGCAATATCAAATGTACAAATATAACAAAACTGTACTAACAATGTACCAAGCTATCCACCACGATAAATCCGCAATATCACAGCACAACACAGAACATCAACGTGAATGTCACGTTCGCAAATCCGTCTAAAAGAGCTATAGCAATTAGACAAGATTTACCGCTCGAATGACATTCAGGGTCACAGATATAAATTAAGCACTGTGAACTAACATATTTAAAATTTTCGATCAACAAAATTTCCCGAAGTGGGCCCCAAGTACAAATCCAGCACTCAAAATAATCTGGGCCAAAACTAAAAATACCAGAAACCCCAATTCCAAGTCAGAACCACAGTAGAAAAATTGGTGTACTGAAGCTACAGTAGTGCGGGGAACCGCGGCCAAAACGTGGGTACGGCCGCGGTTCCGCAGTGATACAGTATGATCATTGTACAAAATTTCTGCAGTGGTCTTAGAAAAGCCTGTCTGATTTTCTGACATACCCAAAAAAAAAATTTTGACTACAAAAAAATTTCGACAGAAACTTCATGAAATGGAATCGCGGTTTCGGAAATTTCGTTCGATCGATATTTTAAATACGTTAGAACAAGCTAGTAAAGGTTAATGGCGTGGTTCTGATACCATGTAAGTCTACGGTAGCACCCGGCCGTTGATCCGAGGCCAAAATACGGAAACGAAAACTTTTTCTAAACTTGAAACCGGCGCTATCGCAGACTTTAATCCCGGATCGAACCATTAACCTATAACTAGCTAACTAGAGGAGGGTTAGAAAGGCTATACCGATCGATCCGTGTCCTTCGGTCTTTGGCCACCTTCCCAAGCTCCTCGCGACATCTCCGATCTTCGGTCTCCTCGTTGGAAAGGGAACCACATCTTCGAATCCTTTTACGGGCTCCCGCTTCATCCGAAGCAACTCGGACATGAAGTTTGCTAGCCGACGTGTCCAAGGTGAAGTAGAGAATGTGTGCGATCACTTTGTCTCAAGCATCCATTGATTCTCAACGCATGAGAGTGTATGGATGGAGCTTGAAGATGAAGCCATGGTGGAAATGGTGAGCTAGAGGAAGAAGAAGAAGAGGCTTTCTTTTGTTTTGTGTTGAATTATTGTGAGAGCAATAGAATGAAACTCAAGAACCAACCACAAGAGATATCGCTGCCCTTTCTCTCTCCAACCATCAATTCAACACACAAATCAATCAATTAAGTGACATTAGCACTAAAAAAGAGACCATGAGTCACCTAATTGATTGTGCCTCTTCATGATGACTTCCACTCACAATTTCCACCAAAACATTAACCCAAATGTTTATGACAATAAAAAGATATGGCAACATCTAAAGTAAACTCGTGACGGATCACAAGAATACCCCTCACCTGTATATACATACCTGCATCCGCATTCCGACTGAATGCGAATGCGATGAGACTAAAGTAATCCAACAAATCTAATACTAGGATCCGGCTTAAACCAAAGCCCACTTATATGATCCGTCCGATCATGATCCGTGCACGACTGCACGTATATGATTGAACCCTGCCATATATCATACGGCCTCTACAACGTTTCGCTC
This sequence comes from Agapanthus africanus, assembly GCA_030015575.1. Classification (NCBI taxonomy): domain Eukaryota; kingdom Viridiplantae; phylum Streptophyta; class Magnoliopsida; order Asparagales; family Amaryllidaceae; genus Agapanthus; species Agapanthus africanus. The sequence goes on from CM057337.1 coordinate 722,895,907, forward strand.
GAAACTTGAGAAACTGTCTGTGGGGGACTCTAAAGACTCGCCAATAATTTGGCTATGGATTTAACCACTAGCACGTCAGAGGTACTAGCCGTACGTAACGGGATATCAGGTATTGACCAAAAGGGAGGTCGATGAGCAAACTCATCCTGACAGTCTACTGAGCCTGTTAGTGACAATATCCGTACACTCCGGTCCGTTCGTCTATGAGCATCGCATGTCGGGCTTAGAGGGTTGGTAAAAGTCAGACCCCCAAAAGAGGTACAAGTTGTGTCGGAGTGTAGCCCAGAACACCCTGAGATACTACTGGAATACCTACCAGTAAATCTCCTGCCTTGGCTAAGGACTTCATATAATGGCTCTCCTAGACACAGCGCGATCCCACCCCCAATACCGGGAGAGACGAAACCCCTGCCGATCCGCTCACTGCCTCCATGTGGCTCGGGACTGTACCCAACTAAAACCTGTTTGCACGACTCCTTTGAGCCGTGGTAGGGTAGTAATCAAAGCACAGTGGGAACTCACACAAGACAAATGACGATCTCAGGTCGATGAACTAACCTGTACACATGTCACCAGAGAACTGCTATCTGACGTCAGGTATAATACCAACTAGCATGTTCCCGGCGAGTCCTGTCCGGTGTACTCATAACCTAATGAGCACCTGTATACATCTTAGGTGAACCAATTGACACCAATGGCTTGTGAGACCAGCCATCGCCCCTCATCGGGGTCTCGACTGTATACACTAGTCTACTCCGAAGTATCGATTCCCTGTCTCGAAAACTCCCACGACTAGGGACCTTTTAAGGATGTGCTTATAGACCCCAGCTCCCATGTATATGATCGCCATCATACTGCTGGCCGTCAAGAAAGAATCCTAAGGGCTCTATCAACGTGCAATCGTGACCTGTAATGTCACCTAAAGCATGTACACGATGATAAAGATAAATCAGATAGCATACTATCATCTTGAGTAATACTGTCCTACCGGTATAGGTCCACCCTCAATCATTGCAATCACGTGCCTGCGATCCAATAATTGACTTTGAGGGCACTATATCCAACATTTATTATCTGCCCTAGTTAATTAGCTAGAAAATGTTTATCAATTCCCTAATGAGTGAGTAGTTCCTCACTTGTTAGGGTTAGGAATAGGGAAGGCTTGAGAGATGAAAATCTCTCCCCTTTCTTGCCCATCACATATAATTAATAGGACTCTATGTATACATACACACATCGTTCCCTACGGCACCCTACCCCACAAGGTAGCGGTGATACTGTAGTTTAAAAAACTGGTTGCGTATGTTTTCCATGAAGGTTAGGGTAAGAATTGAGAAAGGAAGGACAAGAACCTAGAGGAAGAAACATCGTTTCTCCCCGATGGTACTAATCCCCTTTATTAATTATTACCATAACACCTAATTAGATCTAAATTAGGGCATTGAAAGTGGTGGAAAATCTTTAATTTCCAAACTTAACCTAAACCTAACCCTAGCAAGATTCTAATCCTAGTCTAAATCAACGTAGTTTTTAGTGATAATCAATCCAACACCGTTTGGAATTAACTCGTTAGAACAATTAGGAAATACACAACATCCCTGTCGACCGACCCGTACTCATCGGCTAGCTACCAAGCGATGCCGTTCTTGATTGCGGTAATTAATTCTTTGATCGTAAAATATCACATTCAATCAAATGGCACCGTTGCCGGGGATGGCGTTGTTATTTTCTTTTTGTAATTTCGGGTTAATATAAAACTTGAAAAATCATAAAAACTGAAAAATAAAAAATATAAAAAATTTATCATCTTGTTATTTTGTGAAGGGTATTTTCGTTTGAATTGTGCAGGATCGAAGAACAAATTTAGATATGGAAAAATCCAGAGAGCAAAACAGAAAACCGTAGATCTGAACAAACAGAGGAGGACCGCAACAGAAAATAGAAGAAGTTGGGAGGCTCGAGTCAGCGAGTCAACCGCGGAACCGCGGTGGGAACGCGACATTGGCGGCGGAAGCGCGGTCATGTGCTGACGTCAGCACGTGAAAAATCGCTGTAATTTTTCTCTTCTTCTCTGCAACCCCAATATCTCATCTGTAAAAATTTCCTGCAGGGTTCTTTGCGCAAAAATTTCTCCCCTTTCTATAATTGATCTTGTGCAGGATTCTTTGCGCCGCGCTAAAAAAAAATTGTTTGCAATTGATTGTGTTACTGCTTTTCATATTTTAATTGACTTTAAGGGGCTTGAACACCAATCTAGATTGGGTGGGGATTTCATCACCCTTCCCAGGACCCCAAAAATCACATAAGGCATATTGCATTGACCATCAGTTAATAAAAAAAAGATTAGACTTAGCCCTAAGGACTTCACGCTTAATAGGACAAAGGAATAGTTGTAGGCATCGACCATTGATCCTAACCTGACTTTGTGGTGCCTAGGCTAGACAGGTAGTGAAAGGTAACTTTAAAAGGCCCGTCTCACGGTGATTCGTGAGCGGATCCCTCCTTTCTCTACTTATGCTTACCTGGCCACAATTGGCGGTGAAGAGACGGTTTGAGGTCCTACTTCTTGCCCTTTGGAACAGTTAGGAGCTGTCTAGCTGACCTAGGCGACCTTAGATCTAGGCTTGATTGTGCATTTGTGATTGATTGAACGTGTGTCTAAGCCTTTTATTGAAAATCGTTTTGCAAAAATCCCCTTTTAAAAAAAACACAAAACTGATTTTTTTTTATAAAAACTTACCACTTGTCGCTAAGAAATCCGTGCACCCCACTTACACCCCACTTGCACCCACATTTTTTTCTTATCTTTCTTACATCATGGGTACCCCACCTCACAAAACTCTTGCCAAACTTTGGTAGCCTCATCCAAACATTGCTTCATAAGCGAATTGTTTTGGTCGAATTACGGACGACCACTCCATGCCCAAAATTTCTTTAAAAGATCGAATAGAAGCGTTTAGAAGAAATAGTTCGACTCCGCAATCCACTTTGTATCAACCATTTCGACCTTCACCACCTTCTTACGTTGATACTATTTTTTCGAGTCCTGTTGTAACTCCGAAACCCATGTCTATTGCTGAACATATTGAACAATCTCGTAACTGATCTTTCACTCCTTTCAACACTTTCAGTTCTTGGGATCAACAAGTCCATTCACCTTTTTATCCAAATGTTGATCCTACTCATATCCAACCATTCAATTCCTACCAGTCCTACCCAACTTTCGCATCTTCCCTAGACATTGCTTCTACACTACCATTTGGGAGTTTCATGTATCCAAACAACTTTGAATCTTTTACTGAAACCCCTTCACAACCCATGTCTAGTCTAGAACAGTCGTTGGAAGCTTATATTGTAGCGACAAACCAATAGATGAGGAATTTGGATGCGTCCATTACCCCCCTTATGCAACCTAGTGACCCGGTAGCTAGTTTCTAACTAGCTCCAAAAATTCCAATATATGATGAGGCGGTTGGACAGATTGAGAATTTGAGTGGAGAGAGTGAGCTGTGCACCCTTCCAAATCAAACCTACTCATCACCAATTGAATCCCACAACTCCAGTTTTCAAACAAGTGTCCCAAATGATTCACCAGTTGAAAATAAAACGTTTAATTAGTTGTGCGACTTTGTAGTGCTTGATTTGCCAGATTGTGAAGGGTCCCTTTCGAGTAAAACCATCACCAATCCTTTCGATCTCTACACCTTCAATTTAGAACCTGAATTGATAAATATCCATGCCTTTGATGATGTGTCTAAAAAAATGGATTTTCACTTGATTGAGGATATTGACGCAGGGAATATTTTGGATGATGAACCCGTAAATTTGACTGAAATTTTCTCTCCATTTCATCATCCTGAGTCATTAAATATTTCTCCCGAACTTCATATGCGTCTTGATTTTGATGATAATTGTATGGATGAGATAACTTTTGAGGAGAATTATGAGGATAGTATTGAGGGGAGTATTGAGGATAGTATTGAGGATGAACCAGTTTTGTTTGATGTGTCGGATTTTTCAATTCATCCTCTTGAACCTTTAACTGTTATACTTCCTAAATCACCCCCTTTCTTTCCATCATTCCGACCACGCAAAAGATCACGTATGAGGACTGCGAGCTTGAAAAATTTCTGTTCGATCACAGCAGTTTGGACGTCACTAGTGCGTTCCTCTTTGAATCTGACACAGTCCTCACAGCCGATAACGATTACGAGTGTTTCCCTTTTTCGGACGATTTTGAAGACTCACCGCCCGAGTTTGAGTCCTTTGAATTTTCAGATGAGTTTATTGAACCATCAGACTCGGTTTCTTACAGTCATTTTGAACCATTGATGGAATCTTTCGAGTTCGAGACAGTTTACTTAGGTGAGAATAAGACTATCCCTAAATCACTCCCCTTCGTCCTTTCCATCGTTTCGACCGCGCAAGAATCCGCCGCGCTTCCATTTTCAATGGATGGTTTACCAAGTTCAACGTACCCATGTTTTCTTGCGAATCTTGAGGGATTTTACCCCATTTCTCGACGGGTTGATAAATTAGCACAATCGCTTTTAACACATCGGTCATCACAATTTATGCTAATTTATTCACTCGATTTACACCCTCAAGTTCGTACGACACTTCTTTCTCTTTTCCGCCATTTTTCTCCAAATATACCGAGACTATATTCCACCTTTTTTCCCATACAATCCCGTGTGTTTCTCAACTCCCTTCTCTACACTCCATTCTTCCACCAAACCGACCATTATAACGATAAAAGTTTTGAATGGTTGGTGCTAACCTTTGGCCTGTGTAAGGCCTTGTATAGTTTGATTTTTCTCCTCCCTAACTCTGAACTTTAACGCTTAAAACAGTGGAAACACTGTTTCACTTAAGTTTGGGGGGACCTTTTTGTATATATATATTTCGTTTTGTTTTTCTGTTAACAATAAAAAAAATTATAAAAAAAAAAAATAAACAGGGGAATACCGGCCATTTTGACCCTCTTGTTGTAGCCTGACAGTGAGAACACTGTCAAGTTTAAGTTTGGGCTTGTGCTTGGTAAGCTTTCTTCCTTCGCATTCATATGTATATTTTTGCATTTGCATACTTATTTTAAAAGCCATAAAAATTGAAATTTTTTATGAATTATAAAAATTGAAAAATTCAATTTTGGCCTTAATTGACTTGAGTTTGCCAAATAGGTTAACTAGCTAGGAACAACTAGATCTTAGACTTAGTAAATTAAAAACCCTAAAAATAACCTTTCTTAAAATTTAACGGTAGAAAGTATATGTCTTTGTAGTTTATTTAGAAATAGGCAAATTTCGAGTTGACTTCTTGGGCTAAGTTAAAACAAGGGAAAAGTATTGATATTTTTATTAAACTATAAGTTTGAAAAATAATTCCTAAGTTTAAGTCTAAATTCTGAAAATATATACCCTACAAATTGCACAAATATGAACCTTGAAACTTGGAATAGTGGAAGAGACCTTGAAATGCTCTTGTCTAAAGTCCTTAATACGAAGAAAAATAAAATAAAAATACAAGTGTGAATAAAGAGATAATAAAAAATGAACACTGGTTTTTGCAATTACTTAAGGCTGCATTAATAGAAAAAATATTAGCGATGGTGCCTTATCACCTAGTGCCTTAGACCAACTGGTTTGGGAGTCACTGCTATAAGCCTTAGGTATTACAAGACTAGGAATTACGTATTAATGTGCAAACACATTTTGTAACCGGTCGTTGGTACCTCAAGAAGTATTAACGGTCGCATGAAGAATGTGTGAGTAAATTTCACCTAAAAATTCACCAATTGAAAAGTACTTTGGACGATGGATAAGAGTATAATAGCTTGATTTGAATTTCCAAGTGTAGGGATGATATATACACACACGTAGGTGTATGTGATTGGGGTTTAGATAAGAGGTAGGAATGAAAAATAGGACTTATATTTTTAGTAGAGATGATAAAAATTCCTAAGTTGAGATGGAACCCTAGAAGGAAAACTTGAAAGATGTCCAAAAGCTAAGTAAATTCACAAGAATATATATAATCTTAAATTAAATGATAAGGAAGCGTGAAAAATACGGGTGGATAATTTATGAGTCGAAGATAATAGAATTCTATTTTGGAAAACCTAATTGGAGAATAAAAGTTAATAAGCTGAATTGATTGGATTTTGTGGGTAGTATCCGCTGAAAACCCTCAGGAGACAACACTCCTCCTACTAGGGACACCTAGAGGTTTAACGGCTTGTTGCACGAGCTCAGTGCAATCGCGTTTCCCTGCGAAAGTGAGGCTAGGTCTTTTTCAAGAATAAAACTAGTTTTGCTCGAGGACGAGCAAAATATAAGTTTGGGGGTATTTGTTCATATCATAATTTTGCATTATTATATTCCCTATTCTTAGTCATTTTACAAATAAACAGGTGCTTTTGACCCATGTTTGCTACATAGTTGTAGGTTACAGGTTCTCGGAACAAAAACAGTGAAAAAGGTGAAAAGACGATACAAAAGTGAGACTACGACCAACAAATGGAAGAATCTTGATCAAGCCTACAGTTTGGAGAATAAACGAAGATCAATGAACAAGTTCACAAAGTACAAAGGCAGCGCAAGGTTCAAGAATTCGACACGAAGCAAACGGAAAAAGTCCACGACATTTATGCACTGTGGAAATCTGGAAGAAAACTAGAAGACAATCTGAGAAACCAAGTGAAGAAAAGCCAAGACAAATGCAAACAGAAAAAGTCCAGAGAAAAGCAACCCAAGACCCCACAATTTGGCCGCGGATCCGCGGCCAAACATGGGTTTTGGCCGCGGTTCCGCGGCCGTGCGTCGCCCGTGTCGGCGCATGTCGCGCGTGTCGGTGCGTCGGTGCATCAACTAGGCTTTTCTTAGGGCAAAATTGTAAATGCAGATGTGAGTCGATTGTAACCCTAGGGTTTCTATGCTTCATAAATAGAAATCCTAAACCTCTCTTTGAGGTATGCCTCTTTTTATTTCATCTATTCAGAATTGTAATTCGGTGTAAATCCATCAAATAAAGTAAGACTTTTATTTCATTGCCCTAGTTAATTTTATTTCTGCCTTAGTATAATTTTTATTATCTGCTCTAATTAATTAGCTAGAAAATGTTTATCAATTCCCTAATGCGTGAGTAGTTCCTCACTTGTTAGGGTTAGGAATATGGAAGGCTTGAGAGATGAAAATCTCTCACCCCTTTCTTACCCATCACATATAATTAATAGGACTTCATGCATACATACACACACCGTTCCCTACGGCACCCTACCCCACAAGGTAGCGGTGATACCGTACTTTAAAAGACTGGTTGCATATGTTTTCCATGAAGGTTAGGGTAAGAATTGAGAAAGGAAGGACAAGAACCTAGAAGAAGAAACATCGTTTCTCCCCGATGGTACTAATCCCCTTTATTAATTATTACCATAACACCTAATTAGATCTAAATTAGGGCATTGAAAGCGGTGGGAAATCTTTAATTTCCAAATTTAATCTAAACCTAGCCCTAGCAAGATTCTAATCCTAGTCTAAATCAACGTAGTTTTTAGTGATAATCAATCCAACACCGTTTGGAATTAACTCGTTAGAACAATTAGGAAATACACAACATCCCTGTGGACCGACCCGTACTCGCCGGCTAGCTACCAAACGACGCCGTTCTTGATTGCGGTAATTAATTCTTTGATCGTAAAATCTCACATTCAATCAGTCATCATAATCCGTGATGCAATCTTCTCCATCACCATCAACGAGAAAACCATAGTATCTCTCTGGTGGGCGAGAAGTCCTACCAGATCTACGGAGTGGCTGAGGTTCATTAGTTTCCATTGCAACATCAGGCTCAACCAAGTTGTCATTTGTAACTTGTGTCTCTAGAAGCTCTTCTAGATCTACCACATTGCCATCAGTATCATTTGTAAAAAATTCTTTTTCTAGAAATGTAGCATACTGAGAAACAAACACCATTTGTTCCTCCTTGTGGTAGAATAGATATCCATATGAATTCTTTGGATATCCCATAAAATTACAGATGACTGACCGTGTCTCGAGTTTGTCCGGATTCTGCTTTTTGACATAGACCGGACAACCCCAAATCTTAACTTGTTTAAGAGATGGTCTCTTCCCATGCCATATCTCATATGGTGTAATAGACACGGTTTTGGTTGGAACCCTGTTCAACAGAAACACTGCAGTCTCCATTGCATGCCCCTAAAAGGAGAGGGACAACTCAGCATCACTCATCATGGATCGTACCATATCTAATAGGGTTCGATTCCGCCGTTCTGACACACCGTTGTGCTGTTGTGTGTAAGAGGGAGTGAGCCGAGAGAGAATCCCATTCTCTTTTAGGAAGTTCAAAAACTCTGTACCGAGATACTCTCCATCCCGATCTGATCGAAGTATTTTGATGCTCATTGCGGTTTGTTTTTCTACTTCAAGTTTATGCTCCTTGAATTTCTCGAAAGCTTCAGACTTATGCTTTATTAAAAACATATGACCGAATCTTGAGAAATCATCAGTAAAAGTTATGAAGTAAGAAAAACCGCCTCTCGCATGTGTAGACATTGGCCCACATACATCACTATGTATGAGGCCCAAGAGCTCAGTAGATCATTCTCCGTGTCCAGTAAACGGAGTTTTGGTCATTTTCCCTTTGATACAAGACTGACAAGTCGCATATGATTTATACTCAAAAGAATTTAAATATCCATCTTTATGAAGCTTGTTTAGTCTTGTTTCATTAATATGACCAAGTCTACAATGCTAAAGAAAAGCTTCATTTATATCTAAAAATTTTCTTTTGTTTGTGTGTTGTATGTTGAAAACTGTGTGTTGATTAAGGACGTAAATCTCGTTATTAAGTGTACCACAACCAATCAACTCTTGATTTAGTTTAATGTTCATAATATTGTGCTGCAATACAAAATGATATCCTTCATTGTCCAACAAAGAAACGGATATAATATTATAAAGCATGCTTGGTATAAAATAACATGGGTTCAAAACCAATATATAACCCGACGGCAATCCTAGGTGATACTCTCCCACTGAAACTGCATGAACATTGGTACCATTTCCAACTCGGAGAGTATGATCACCGGTCTTCAAAATTCTGCTATTTCTCAACCCCTGCACAGAATTGCAGATATGAGAACCCGAACCGGTATCCAATACCCAGGAAGCAGAGTTTATAGAAAAACAGTTTTCAGTTACGAGCACACCTGAAGCTGAAGCATCACCATGCTTCCCTTTCTTGAGACCAAGGTACTCAGTACAGTTCCGCTTCCAGTGCCCCGTCTTCTTGCAAAAGAAACATTCTCCTTTTCTTGACTCCGCGGCTTTGGATTTGTCTTTCCCCTTTGCCTTCATGATTCCACCTCTCGGCTTGGTGGATTTCTTCTTGTTCTTTCCCTTGGCCTTGGCTTTTAGGACGGAAGAGGAAGATTGTCCAACAAGCAGAGAGGCAGACTTCGCTTTAAGCGTGCTCTCCGCATTTCTCAACATATTGAGAAGTTCAGGTAGTGACTTCTCCATGTTGTGCATGTTGAAGTTCACTATGAATGGAGCAAAGGTAGAGGGAAGAGACTGTAGAACAATATCCGTATATTGCTCGTTCTCCATTGTCCATCCGAGGCCCTCAAGCTCTTCAATAAGGGCTATCATCTTCAGAACGTGGTCACCTACTGATGTGCCAGGAGCCATCCGCATCTGAAACAGCTTTCGAGATGCTTCGTATCTTAAGAAACGAGACTGCTCCCCATACAACTCTTTTGTATGGAGAAAGATGGATTGAACATCCATCTCCTCGTGCTGCTTTTGATGTGTATTGTCCATCAATGCAACCGTGAGGCATTTGGTAGTAGCACAGTCAATATCCCACGTTTTGCGGATCTCCCTATCCGCAATAGAAGGTTCAGGTCCTAGGCTGAACGGGGCTTTGGTTGTGAGGACATATGATATCTTATCATATGTGAGAGCAATATTAATGTTCCTCAACTAGTCTTTATAGTTTGGTCCGGTCAGCTTGTTTTTATCTAGTAAAAGCTTAAAGCCTGTCATTGGTATCCGCCATTAAGGGAGAGAAAAGAATACACTCAGCGAAAGCTCTTGCAAAGATTAGATTGGTTATTATCTTGTCTAATCGATGTCTCCCATTGCTTTTATCAAATTTTCTTTCAAACCTTAAAATGAAAACTAGCCAGGATTAATTACATTCTACAACTTCACTAACCGTTCAGCCAGGCCAGTGCCGGTACTTTGAGGGAGGTTCCCCGTGCTTTCGTACGGACCTAATTAAAATAAACCTCGTTTTTCCCAGAGGCGTAGCCCCGTTGACACCTTTCTAGACACCTAATGGGTTAGCTAATTGTAAAATGCAAAATTCTCCTGGGAGCAACTCTTGCTCACAGTGGGATCGGGATCCAACCATCATATGGAAGGTATGCAATCTCATTGCAAATTTCAACTCTTGAAACTCCCGATATGGTTTTTACCCCTAGCACTCATGACCTTAACTATGGTCAACAAATCACAAGCACTAGTCAAGTTCTACCGTCATTTCTTGATTAATTAGACCCAGTTATATGACCCTTAACTATGGTCAACAAAGTCATATAATTGTCCCAATTAATCGCATCATATGCTGTGTAGGAAGACATCACTTAGCTACCATACACTACACCTTAACTATAGTCAACAAACGTAGCACGAATACTAAGTACACTACTTCCTAAAATGACGGAGGGTTGCGGATGGTTCTTAAGAAACCTTTAACGCTTTGAACTTGATATCGTTGTAGAATCAAATGGTTTTCAAAAGGAGTGGCTTAAGCTCCGCAATTTTGAAATGTAGCTTTTTCGTAAAATGCCGAGTATGTTTAAAATTCGATTCTACAACATCTTATAGGTTTATTTTTTCCTTACATTAATCACATTAATGTAGTACCATCATGTAAGTCCTTAAGCCATTATAGAAAAGAAACGAAAATAGAACATACACTTATGCCATTCGCATTCGCTACGGTGTCCCGTTATGCACCGTTAGGTTACTTAACTAACGGCATAGCGGGACGGGACTAGCGCGGATATAAAACATAAGTAACGCTTATTATATATCATATATATATAATAATACCATTCGTCTCATCATATAAAGTGATCTCATCACAGAATATCAACAGCAGAAGCACATATATGAAAATATAGGATATACTTGGAATTCCGTATTTTGTATTTAGCCAACGATAGAAAATACGGGTTCCACGGTCGTGATGAATAGCCAATCCCACACCCTAGACCCCTACGATAGCGGCAAGTGACCCTACCAATTCTAGAGTTAGGATACCCGGTCTCGACTCCTCGAGATGGCCTCCCACTGGACCCTACAACCCAGTCACTTATGCTCCCCACCTTGGGTCTATCATAATGCAGAAAAGTAAATAATATACATCAAAGGTAACATCATCCTCAACCCGGATGTGCCCCAATAAAAGAATATTACATACAAATGAATTTTACATGAATGAAAAGAAAAACTCTCATCTCACATAAAAACCCCCGGCCATTCAATCACGACGATCCTATACATCATATCACAGCAACACACAACATCATATGTCATCAATGTAAGCAAATATGCGTACCCCAATTGTCATTGACATATAGTAACGAAACCGGCGGTACACCACATACTACACTTACGGTCGCAGAAATAAGTATCATATATATCTAAAGGATGTTAAACCCTTCAATCGAATCAACAAACACCCAAATTCCCCAGCATGCTCAACACTTGAGCAACGTTAAAAAATACCCAATAACATGCCACAGTACTTACGAACCAGCCGTAGAAGGGCTAACCCAAGCCTCATCCGTGGAGCCACTAAACTACGGCAAACCCTAGGGTTTAGCCGCGGTTCCGTGGTCATAGAATCGAGTTAGGGTTTCATTCTTCTAGAGGGTCCATAGAATTACCTGCATGATACATTGAATACATTTAACCTGGAAAATACCAGCGTTTGATGTCCGTTCGACTTGTTTAACGTCGTCTAAGTTACTAATACAATCTTAAAACATACGACTACGAAACACTCCGAATAAGCCTATAAGCAAAATTAGCATCACATGAAATTTTGTCTTAAACAAATAACACCTGAAACCCCAAAACCTACAAACCAGAGCACCAACGCAAAACAAGATGATTCAGAGGGAAGGGGGCCGGCCTGGCCGGAATTTTGGGCTATGTGCTCGGCCAAAAACCGATGGAATCCCCTCGTTTTTCTCTGGTGTTCTCACTGTATCACATACAAGCTTCTGCAGTTGTTTAAAAAAAATTTCGAGCCCATTTAAAAATCGACAGAGAAGCTAATTTCAGGTTTTCAGTTTTGTTAATTCAGAGTTGTTTCAGTTTTGTAATTAATCTAATATCTTCTAAGTTTCTAGCTTGGCTCTGATACCATTGTTGGGTTTACCTAGCACCACACAAGGGTTTGTCTTGCATCAAACATGATACAATTTAAATTTTAGGGTGCTAATCAAACTAAACTAGGATCAAACTAGAAAAATAGAGTAACAAAACATAGTATCTAGCACTAAGTGGGGAGAAATACAACCTTTGTAGACCTCCTCCTTGACTCCTTGGATCGAATGGGGTTTGAACCGGTTAGCTAGTATCCTTCCGCGTCCACGATGATCCACCACGAAGTCCCTTTGCACTAAGCTCCAAGCTTCACTTGATCAATGATGAAAATAAAGCAAACACTCTACACTAGTAAGCTAGACTAAAGTAGAATGGTGATGTGGGTTTGGATCTCACTTAAAAACCTTTTCTTTTTAATTTCTTCTCTTTCTTTTAAACCTTAGAGAGCTTTGAGGAGAAAGAGGAAGAAGGAGATGGCTCAACCTTGACTCAAGTAAAGATAATGAATAATATCAAACATAACCCCAAGTCAAAATGAGAGTATGCCATGCTAAACTATGGTTACAAAATATCTAGATATTTTGTAATTTGAGATTAAGCAAAACCATGGGCCACAAAAACCATGGGCAAGTAAAACCATTGACTTTATTCAACTCAAAAGAGTTGAATAGTTAACCATGATTTTTGTTGCCATTTTGCTTTTCTCAAATAAACAAAATATACATATATTTGTCACCATGTGAGTCTTGCATTGCCACCACCAATGTATCATCAACCATGACACATGTATGCTTGCATGTGTGCATCCATATCAACATATACATACACTCATGCATGCATCATAAAGAAATATGTTTTAATAAATGAGCTAATAGACTTAATATTAAATCAACACTTGATTTAATAACCCGGTCATATCATATACGACCCGTCCAATTGTAAACGCCCGATTAAAATATGGTATCCAATACACGCATTTAATCGAGCTTCCGCGCATATCACATATGCACCCCACATCGTTTCGCCTGAGCTAGGTAACCCCTTTGTGGGACTCTAAGACTCGTCAATACGCTAGCAATAGGTAGTGATCATATCACATACCTACAAACCGTCAGCGGCACCAGCAGTATGTAATGGCTCCCATGTATTGAGCGATCAGAAGAAAACCAAGCGAACCTGCAAAAACTCCTGTCGAGCCAACCGGTAACACTTTCCGTACAGTCCGGTCTCTTCGTCAGATATGCTTCATATCAAGTCTAGGGATGGTATCGTCGACCTCAATAACTTAATAAGTCATGCCGGTATATGGCTCATAACAGATCGAGAAACTACTGATAACAGTTATCAGTAAATCTCAGCAGCCCTGGCCAGGGACTTTCTATTATAGCCAATCATGCATGGCGCAACATCAACCCCCAATACCGGGAGAGAGGAAACCCTTCCTATCGCTCATTTCCCCCATATGCCTCGGGACTGTACCCAAAATCCACCTGTTTGCACGACTCAGTAGAGCCGTGGTAGGGTGGAGATCAAAGTACAGTAGGAGGCACACAAGACTCTATGACGATCTCGGGTCTACAGACTAACCTGTACCAGTGTCTCCTGAGAACTGCTATCCGACGATAGATATAATACCACATAGGAGTTCTCGGCGAGCCCGTTCAGTGTACCCAGTCTCCACTGAGCACCCGTATACGATCTTTGGTGTCATCACACCAATGGATATAGGATCATCCATCGTCCATCATATGGAACAAGTAACGTATACGTTAGTCTACTCTGGTAATATCGATGCCCAGTCTCGATACACCCACGACTAGGAACATTTTAAGAATATGTTTATAAACTACACATGTCCCACTAGTATGATCCGCATCATAATCTCAGTAGCCAAGCAAATATCCTAAGGGCTTTATCAATGTGTACCAAATGAGTGAAAGCATGATCAAATGAAAATGTCAAGATAAAGTACAACCAGATAGCATACTATCATGTCGAGCAAGAATGTCCCCTGAATACACACACACACACACACATACCGATACATACACTATCATATAATGGCCTCTAGGGCATACATATATCCAACACAAAATACATATATAAATTATTAAATCAAAACCCAATTTAGTAATCCGTCTTAATCCTAAGCTGGCTAGTATTATCAACCATCTGATTAAAGTCCGTGTATCCCATACACATTTAATCAAACCCCTGCACGTACCAATTTATGGCTCCTACATCTATCACCTGAACTAGGAAAACCCTTTGTGTGGGACTCTAAATACTCGACAATACACTGGCAGTGGGTTTAACCACCAGCACGTCAGCGGCATTAGCTGTACGTAATTGCTACCCAGGTACTTACCGAAAGGGGGGTCGATAATCAAGTACATCCTTACCCTACTAAGCCTGAATGTGACAATCTTGGTACAGTCCGGTCTTTTCATCAAAGAGTATCACATATCAGGTCTAGGGGGTGGATAACGTCAGACCCCTACTAATCCGATAAGTCGTGTCTGAGTTAAGATCATCACCAACAGAGATACTACTGATCAACTATTAGTAAATCTCATCTACCGTGGCCACGGATTTCTGGTGATAGCTAACTGAACACAGCGCGGTATCGACTCTTAATACCAGGAGAGACGAATCCCTGACAATCGATTACTGCCTCCATATGGCTCGAGACTGTACCCAACTAAAACATGTTTTCACGACACCTTTAAGCTGTGGTAGGGTAGTAATAAAAGTACAGTAGGAACACACACGAGATAAATGACGATATTAGGTCAAAGGACTAACCTGTACTCATGCCACCTGAGAACTTCCATCTGACGATAGATATAATACCATCTAAAAGTTCTTGGCTAGTCCGTCCAGTGTACTTACCTCTAGTGAGCACCTGTATACTATCATAGGTGACACAACACCAATAGCTTGTGAGACCGGCCATCGCCCCTCGTCGGGGTCTAGAAACGTATACACTAGTCTACTCCGGAATATCGATTTTCAGTCTCAATACTCCCACGACTAGGGATATTTAAGGATGTGGTTATGGACAACCCAGCTCCCACATATATGATCATCATCATAATGCTGGTTGTCAAGCAACAATCCTACGGGTTTCATCAATGATGAAGAAAAACTAGATAGCATACTATCATCTCGAGTAAGACTGTTATACCCGTATAGGTCCTCCCTCAATTATCATAATCGCCTACTTGCAATTACAATAATTTCCTTGAGGGCACTATATCCAACAGAAAGGTGAGAGAACCATGACTCTAGACTGTAGTCCGGACCAATATTTTATGTTAATGACTGTTTTTAAATATCTGTACATCTCTATATAAATATGAAAATTAGCGGATTCCTATATCGTCGCGTAGAAAATTAAGTTAGCTAACTTATGGTTCTAGTATCATTCAATTTTACTATAGTTTGTTATTTTAATTATATTTTATTTTGTCGACGTATCCAGCAGTTTTCTGCAGTGAGAGTTTATATACCTTGACATTAAACTGCACATATCTCCTAGTACACAGGGGATATTACTAATACGCTTGATGTGATAGAAACCTAACAGATAGAGCTAGGTTTTATTAACTGGAGAAATCCTTGTTTCTGAACGTAACCTATAGAAAATTGCGTTTGATGTTGGACTTTCAGTTTTGAAACTGGAATTCTAGCAGCTTACACCCATTCTAAAATGAACATAACTCATTAATCGAAAAACCAATTGATATGAAACTAATTTTACTGCTTAGATAATAACATATACTTCATATGCCATTTATATTGTTTTGCTCAATTCTGCACGTGAGATTTATTATGAAATTTGCAAGTTATATGATACCGGCTTCCCTTAATTTAGTGAATGTTTATTTAATGCATTTATACCGTATCTTGTGATTGTTTTACATCCACTGTTTAGTGACCGTTTGGATTGATACCCTAATGACCGTTTTTACATTACCCAGTGATAGGTGTTGGTGATTGGATTGTGGCAAGTACGTCAGTGTAAAAGTGTGAATAAATAGTGGAAGTGACACGTACTTGTACACAATCAACAGAACCATTCAGTTATTGCATTGTCGACGTCTATGAGACTAACTATAACTGGAATGGGACGGGTATGAAAGCCGTTATATTAATATCATGGGTAAGATATCAAGGACTTTCTACTTATCTTGGTTACCAGTCGAGATATATTTGATGGAGACCCTGTCTTCAATTCTCGCGTAGACTTGTCATGGAGCGACTAGTATTTAGATTCGTGGTCAGTGATTGATGTAGACCGCGGGGTGTGGGATAGTTCAAGTGTGAGTTTGATCAACGGAAACTCAGGAGTCTCATTGTCGACATATTTCGTGGTTTCGTGATATTGTTACTGATCGTGTTACTGATTCTTACAGATCGTGATTCAGGCCCGTATTTCCTTGCTCCTAGGGCTTACCATTAGGTTGGGAATACTTCTGCGGTGATTGACGCTAATACTCGGACTGACGATGGGTTTAGTAACTTGGACCTTGAAACTTAGAGACTAATAGGACATTGCATCGATTATTGATTTGATACACCTGCTTTACTGTTACATGTATCAGTTACTTCATATTCATGCCATTACTCTACGTTTACTTCTTCATGTTTATCATCATTCCAAGCATTATATATATATATATATATATATATATATATATTGTGTCGCTCTGACGACCTGAGTATGCATTCTCAGAGTGAGAAGTGGACTTAGCTAGGATCAGGACCTACTTTACTTCGATGATATTGCGGATATCTAGATCAGCGACATCAGCGCTACCATTTCCTTTGACTCTATCTGGTTAGTTGTATATTTGTTTTGATAGAATTAGTGACTGCATTTCTCATTACTTGTGTTATGATTACTGCTTACCATATATTGCTAGAAGCCGAAGTGTGACCACGGCAGGATATTTCTTTGACCGTAGGAACATGGCTGGCCTAGTTACCTCTCGTATTCTGTATTTTGGAAAGTAGGGTGTGACAGTTTCAGTGAATGCAGTGCCAATGATAATGTATTCATTACTTAAATATGATCCAAAAGTCATTTTTTCACTCTTGAACACAAATCCATGTGTTCAAGAGTGAAAAAATGACTTTTGGATCATATTTAAGTAATGATACCTCATATTCTCATTCTGTGCATGAAACTTAAATAAATGGGTTTCATCAAAATAAATTCTAAAGATTTTTTGACTTGGCTTGAAGCAACCTTCAGGAAGCCTTAGAATGGCCTCCCAGCTGCTTTGGGACCCCCTCCCAGTCCCTCGGGAGGCCCTAAACAGGCCTTCCTAAGTGGAAACATCTATGTTTATTTAACATATATGGATCCCAATCAAGGGTCCCATCTACACTTCGAATGAAGTGTTCCTTACTTCAGATGAAGTAATTAGACCCCATCCAGGGTGTCCCACTCTTGACTGGTGTGGACCCCACTTAGTATGTCCTACTTGCATTTTAAATGAAATGTCACCTACATTTTAAATGAAGTGATATCCTTATCTTAAGGGAGATAGTGTGGATCCCACCTAAGGTGTCCCATTTGCACACCAGCAAAAGTAATATGGCCCTCATATAGGGCAATGCCCATCAATATTTACCAAGTTTACACTAAAATACCTTCAAGTATTTCCATTCAACTCTCAAATGAGAGTTCTATGTATTTTACATTTTTTTCAATATCAATGTATTTACATTCAAATTGTATATAAATTTGAACAAAATGAATAAAATAAACATTCTTTTGTTTGGCCACTGCTTGGTATTTACTTTACTAGTATATACACGAATCCCCACATTATAGTGATGCGGTTTGAAATGAGCTAGTATGGTATCTCATTCAAATGCGTCCTGTGATAATGGGGTGTAATTAACGGTATGCGCTTGTGCTGCCGGTACGCGCTTATGCTGCCGGAAGTCTCGAACCCAGGAACTTCTGGTCAATTTTTAAAACACTAAATAATTTGTTTTGTTTAAACTTACATTTGTTAACGTTCAATCGCTGTAGGTCCCAAAAACGGTAAACAGACTCTAAACTAATATATATGTTCTAAACTAATATTTATGTTCGAAAAGACTCTAAGCTACTGTATATGTCCGAAATGACAATAAAGTAATATCGATATTCGAAATGACTCTAAACTAATATTTATGTCCGAGATGACTCTAAACTAATATCCATGTCCAAAATGACTTTAAACTAATATCCACGTCCGAAACGACTCTAAACTAATATTTATGTCTGAGATGACTTTAAACTAATACTTATGTCCGAAATAACTGTAAACTAACGTCCGAGTCCGAGATGATTCAAAACTAATACTTATATCTGAAACGACTCTAAACTAATACTCACGTCCGAGATGACACTAAACTAGTACCCATGTCCGAGATGACTATAAACTAATACTCATGTCCGAAAGGACTGTAGACTAACGCTAATGTTCGAAATGAATCTAAACCAATATCTATGTCCGAAACGATTCTAAACTAATATCAATGTCTGAGATGACTTTAAACTAATATATATGAAATTACGTTCCTTGAAGACTTCAAGTTAAAAATCCATGTTCTAAAGGATATCAAATGGTTTTTTCTTATCCGAAATGGCTGTAAAGTAATGTCCGAAATGACTGTAAACTAATGTCTAAAATGAATGTAAACTAATATCCATGTCCAAGACGTCTCTAAACTATTATTTACATCCGAGATGACTCTAAACTAATATTCATGTCCGAGATGACTCTAAATTAATATTTACGTCTGAAATGACTATAAACTAGCATTCATGTCCGAGATGACTCTAAACTAATATTCATGTATGAAACGACTGTAAACTAATAACCCGGTCTGAGATAACTTTAAATTAATACTATGTCCGAAAATACATTAAAACTAATACTTATGTCTAAAATGACCTTAAACTAATACTTGAGTCCAAAATGACTTTATACTAATGTTTACATATGAAAGGCTACGTCCTATACGGATGACAAAGTGATTTCACATCCAAAGTGACTATAAACTAGCGCTTACCTGATGTTTATGTCCGAAATGATTGTAAACTAATATTCATCAAGCTATACTCCCCCATCTGTTTAAATAACAAGGGAAGAGAAGAGGAGATCCAATAAACTGCTGGATCGCCAACACGTGTACACACATGGTCTTCGCGTACCATCGCCAGGTCTACTAAATGCTTGGGCCAGAGGGCCTGAACTAGAAATATAGTTCTTGCATCTATATTAGATGCTTTAACAACAATAAAATATGCACAAATCTGTGCACATCTATTGTTAGGGGGCATTTGTTGGAATTAAAATCTTAACTCCCAAAATTTATGAATACTTATAAGTATTCTGATCAAAATTTGATCGGTTTAAAACATGATTTTTAGTAGAAATGAACAAGTTAAGAACTTTTTCAAAAACAAAAGGGACCCCTATCTTGGGCAATTCTCTTGAAAAAACTCAAAAATGAGTTGCTTTGGGAATCTCCCATCAGGATGCCGGGAGGCCCCCTCCCGATACCATGAGACCCCTTTTGGATACCGGGAGGCCCCTAAATTGGCTCCCCTGGTGCGCCAGTTTTCTAAGACAGCTCCGGGACCCTTTCTTTCGAATAGGTTTGATATGTTTTTCAGGAGATGGTGGGAGATTTCCCCCCCACCCCCCACTTCCTTGATATCCAGAGAGTAGTTGCGCACTACTCCCCACTCATCGAGGAGTATAAATACTCTTTATGAGCAAATGATCAAAGGATCAAAACTTTTTTCCTCGAAACCGTAGAACTTTGATTAAATTTCTGAAAAGAAGAAGAAGAAGAAACAGAGAAAGAAGAGTGAGATATAGGAAAGGGAGATCCCTATTCCTCTACTCTTCTCTTTCGCGCTCTCAGTCCCTCTCTATCCCCCTCCTTCTATCTATCTCTTTGATTTAGATAGAGAGGGAACGGGAAACTTATATAAGTTTCAAGTTCTCAAAAGAGAACTTGAGAAGCCATCGCCATGGCTTTTCCTTCAAGAAGATGAAGACTCAGAGCACAATGTGCTCTTGATTATATGGACAGAATCAAGAGCATGGGCCATCCCATGTTCACTATATTTAAGAAATATGTTATCCTATTTTCCCCACATAAACAGAAAGAGACAAACTCTTTCTGGAAAAACATGGGTCAAAACCTTATGCTTTTGAATATAAACATATATGAATAGAATATTCTATTCATTCTGAAATATCAATTATGTCTCTAAAAACGTGAATGAATAGGAAAAACCTATTCATAAGACATGAAAATCATGTCTCCTAATCATGTGAATAGGGAAGCCTTATTCATTTTTAGACATAAACATTTATGTGCATGATCCATGTCCATAACAGACATGTATGAATGGAATCCTCCATTCATGTCCCGAGCTATAAATTATATGTTCAGGATTTTCATGAATAGGAAAACCTTATTTTAAACCCACACGTGAATAGGAATGTCCTATTTATCTATCATACATGAAAAACCACGTCTGTTTCAGTGAATGCAGTGCCAAGGAAATTATATTCATTATTTAAACATGATCCAAAAGTCATTTTTTACTCTTAAAAACAAATCCATGTGTTCATATTGAATAAACTATTGAGAATGATACTTCATATTCTCATTATGTGCATGAAACTCAAATAAATGGGTTTCATCAAAAGAAACTCTAAAGAGTTTCTGATTTGGTTTGAAGCAGCATTTGGGAGGCCCCAGAATGGCTTCCCGGCTACTTCGGGACCTCCTCCCGGTCTTTTGGGAAGTCTTAAATAGGCCTCCCTAAGTGAAAACATCTCTATTTTTAAACATATATGGACTCCATTCAGGGTCCCATCTTCACTTCGAATGAAGTGTTACCTATTTCAAATGAAATAGTGTGGACCCCATCCAGAGTGTCCCACTCATGCTTGACTGGTGTAGACCCCATTTAAGATGTTCCACTTGCATTTCAAATGAAATGACAGCTATATTTCAAATGAAGTTTTACTTATATTTCAAATGAAGTGATACCCTTACCTTAAAAGAGATAAAGAGGACCCCATTTTGGATGTCCTATTTGTACACCAGCAGAAGTGATATGGCCCCTATATAGGACAGTGCCCATCAACTTTCACCAAGTTGACACCAAAATACCTTCAAGTATTTCCATTCAACTCTCAAATGAGAGTTCTATATATTTTACATTCTTTTTTAAAATATCAATGTATTTACATTCAAATTATATATAAACTTGAACAAAATGAATATAATATACATTCTTTTGTTTGGCCTATACTTGGTATTTGATTAATTTATTAATATATACATGAATCCTCATAGTATAATGGTGCGATTTGAAATTAGCTAGTATGGTATCCCGTCCAGACAGGTCCTGTGAAAATGGGGTGTAATTAATGGTACGCGCTTGCGCTGCCGGAAGTCTCAAACCTATAACCTTCTGATTTTAGAAGGTGTTTTGAAAAAATAAGCCTAAAAAAAATTCTTCAAACTATTGAGGTCCTCCATATCATCACTTTATTTAAATTCCATCCTTAAATTCAAGTTTCAAAATTCCCCCAACCCCCCTCACCGGCTTCCTACGCACATCTAAGCATCAATATTCATACCATCTTTTTGCTCCCCTTTTTTTCATTCAATTTGTAGAGATATATCTATAACTTCATTCAAACCTAAATATTTAAATATTTAAATGACTCGTAATATATATTTATTCAATACGATATTTACTATATGTTTCCATGCATCGCTGCAAAAATACTAGTGCTAATGACTCTAAGATGCAAAAATTAAGTAAATTACACATGATTATTGTCAATCCAATGTGATTATTAATGTGATTATATGGATAATCAAAGTATCTAACATTAAAATTCATTTGCATGAACTTTTATTAGTTTGAATGTTTACAATTCCTAGCATAAAAATTTCAAACACCACATCTTTTATATTTTCATAAAAATTTAGAAGATACAAAAATATCCTAAATATTAATTTTGACGGGAGGTGAATACATAACGGGAGAAAAGTTCAATAGTTATTTTAGCAAATAATTAACTTTTATATCGATCAAAAAGTAGTTTGATGTGATTAATTGTGAAAAATAGTTTTCACTCAAAATAATAATCTTTAGCATATATATATTTATCCAAAAAATGATTTAAATTTGAAGGCTTAAGCAATTAGTTTTAAATATTCAAATAAACTGAAAATGAGTTTCAACGGATTTATATTATTGTGGTATATAATGTTAGTTATTATATATTATCATAATTGATTTTATGAAACAACTTCTTATGATAAACTATAAATTATAAATATAGATAGATTATAAATTATAATATAAATTGATTAAAAATGTAGATTGAGTATATATAAGAATGTATTTAAACTAAACTTAAAATAAAGCAAATACGGTTAATTTGCTTTTAGGAGTAGTGATGGATCTCTGGATCTCCTTCAGATGTTATCTTCCGTTGATCTGCTGTTAGCGCTGATGGACGGCTGAGATTGAGTTGGAGGGTTGATTCCTGGAGCGTGTAGATCTTAATGGGTTTTGAGTGGTTGTGGTTGAGCTACCTGCAAAGAAGTCCCGGGGTGGTTGTGCCACCGAGGACCCTCCGACGATTTAGTTAGACAGGGTATTTTGGCAGAGTAACGACCAAGTGGAGCCAAAATGGCTTACCTCGATCGTCTGAGAGAGGGGTTTATATAGCGGCAGCAATGGGCAGGTGGGCGCGAGAATCACGCCGTCCGTTACGCCCCTCGTATCACGCCCGCGTGATAGGTGGGATCCCGCATTAATGACGAGACATGCTCGTTAATGGGGGATCGTGATGGCGTGGAACGCGGGATCGTGGGCGGCGGATATCTCGCGCGTGGCGAGATTCACGGAGCCGTGGAGGAGGCGCCTGTGGTCGGTGCTGGCGAGACCGAGGAAGATGAGCTCGGCGGGAGGCTCGGGAACGAGCGGGAGACCGAGGCATCTTAGTTCTACGATAGCTCGGAGGTGAGCTGGGCGGTCTGGAAAGCCACCGAAGGTCGGGAGAATACTCGGACTGTAGGCCCGAGGTGTGATCCCAACCGAAGTTCACGGTCCTTTCTTGTAGGTTTTGGGACACGCCATCTGCCACGTGTCAGCATCTGGAGAGTCACCGATATCGAGCCTCATCATTAGCCCCCCACTCTCGTCTCGACCCGCTCCTGGGTCGGGCCGAGAGTGGTCTGGCCGATCACCCGAGGTGAGCTCTTATTCGAAGATATCGTCGGCACGAATTCCTGGGAGAAGATCTGTATTTTCTTGATGACATCAGCGGATCAGGGGAGAGATCTCGCATTAAAGGGGAAGCGCCGGATCGTGTGTACGTTCGACGAAGCGGCAGCCCACGTGTCTGGCGCTGGTTGGATGGGGAGACATGCCGCAGGAGTTCCAGCGCCCGATAGGACGCACCCAGTGTGAGTGTGACAGATGGAACGCTGTGGGCCGTAGGTTGCAAAGCGTTGTTTTGGCGGGAGGCGATCGGAGCTGTAGGATGTGTACGCCGGCAGCTATAAATATAGGTGGGATCCCCATAATGGCCCATACCTCTCCATAATTTCCTCAAACTTGATCGTGTCAGCTCGGCGCTCTTCTTCTCAGGTTGGATCCCCTGCATTTGATCTCCCGAGGACACCTCCCTTCGATCAGGTTAGATGTCTTCTTCAGAGGAGTTTGTAGACGGAGTCCGGATAGAGTCTAGGGGGTCTTCTGAAGCTTCCTCTTCTACCCCTTCCTCTTCCCTTTCTGAGTTGGAGCCCCCCAGCGTGCGATGGGGTCGGTCCCCAGAGCACAGGTCGCGGGTGTTCTCAGCGTGCGATCCTCGCTGAGCCGTGCGGAGGAGCTTGTCAATATCAAGTCTCGTTTCCTCATTCCTCCCGGCTATTCGCTTCGTCTGGCCGAGGAGGGGGAGAGGGCAAACCAGGTATGGGGCAAGGATATTGCCTTGTATTTGGAAGCCTTTTGGGCCGGGATGCATCTGCCCTTCTTCCCCGAGGTGATAGAGGCGTTGAATTGTTTTGGGTTAGCCCCGGGCCAACTAGTGCCGAACTCTTAGAGGATCCTCCTTGGATTCCTGGTCCGGTTGAGATTGAGTGAGATCCCTTTCATCCTGAGCCTCATCGTTTCTTCTCTTTGCTATAAAAACCACCCCGGCGCTCGCAAGGGCGAGCCGAGCTGGGTATACATCTCCTTTAGAAAACAACGGGGGGACGCTGCCGGGTCGGGGATTGTCATAGTACCTTCTTCCATTCATGAATGGAAGAAGAATTTTTCTTTATTGCGCCACCCGAAGGTGAGGATTGGCCTGTGCCCACCCTGTGGCAGAGGGCCAGCTGTCCGTGGATGAGGCGGTCGAATGATCCCAACGCGGTGGCGGTGTCGAAGTGGGAGCCCCTCTCTCGGGTTGATGTGCTGCTGTCTGAGCGGGCCCTCAGTTGGGCCGGGCTCAGCCCCGCCGAGTACGCGGGTAAGTTAGGAGCTTTCAAGCGACCTGTTTAGACTTGTGCATTCTTTAATTTTTCTGGCATCGCTGACTCCTTGTTTTTTTGTCTTATGCAGGACCCATGGACCTGAGCAAGTTCCGGACGGCAGTAGTTGACGTGAAGAAGGGGAAGAAGCCCAGAGGTGCCGGCCCTTCTCGCCCGCAGTCTACTCCGGCTCCGCCGGTGGCCCTTCCACCCAGGCTCCCAAGCAAACCCCGGGCCCCCGAGTCCAGTCGTGCGCCGATTCGAAAGCGTGCTCGGGAGCAAGAGCCTCGAGCCCCCAAGGCGGGAGACGAGGATGGTTCTTCCGCGTCGGCCCTCAAGAGGTTTCACAGGACGACGCCCCACTCCTCGGCTTCCCCGATCCTTATGGACGATGGGGAGCTTCGCTTCGAGGTGCCCTCGGGGCTTTCCGTCGCTGACAACCTGCTCTCGGAGATGGAAAGGTCGACCGGTGGCAGGATCCCTCGAGGGACCCTCTGGGCCCAAATGGCGGCCATAGCTCAAGAGGCCGTGCAGGTTAGTGCTCGCACTTCACCCGGTTCTTCATCAGCATTTTTGTTCGCGTGATTGGGTGCTTCCCTTCCCTTTTTAACCCTATTTCTTTTATTCAGGTCCTCCAGCACGTCGCCCTTGTCGTCAACATGGAAGACGAGGAGATAGCTCCGGCGATGCGGGCCGCGGGCGAGTTCTCCTCGAGGGAGAAGAGCTCAAGGGAGGAGCTGGAGGCGGCGATGGAGAAGGTCACTGCCTTTGAGGACTGGATGGCGGCCGAGAATAGGGAGGTCGCCCGATGCCGAGAGGCCGTCTGAGCCGCCGAGGCTCGGTTGGAAGACTCCCAGGTGCTCGTCGCCACCTTGAAGAAGACTGCGAGCACCCTTCGAAAGGAGAATGAGGCGGCGAAGGAGGGGAAGAGGCGTGCCGAGCTTCGGGCGTCTAAGGCTGAGCTTCTGGCGTCGAAGGCGGTGAAGAGCTACAAGAAGTTGGACCTATTCTACGCCGACCTTTTTGCAGCCGCCAGTGTTATTTGGCACGACGCCCTCGACGCTGTCAAAGCTCAGATGCCAGAGTTCCCCGGCGGCGAGCTCCGGGCTGCGTACCCTCTCGAGGATGACGCACAGGGGAACGCCCCTGGAAACGATGCCGGGGAAGAGGCCCCCGGCAGGAGCGTTAGGGAGAAGTTGGTTCCCCCAGC
This sequence comes from Agapanthus africanus, assembly GCA_030015575.1. Taxonomy (NCBI): domain Eukaryota; kingdom Viridiplantae; phylum Streptophyta; class Magnoliopsida; order Asparagales; family Amaryllidaceae; genus Agapanthus; species Agapanthus africanus. The sequence goes on from CM057337.1 coordinate 722,922,115, forward strand.
TATTGGCGCCGAGGCTCCTGTGGTGGGTGCCGACCCTAAAGATGCCACCCTGGTGGTCGTAGTGGACGCGCGGCTTGTCGAGGTTCTCCCCGGCCCTGAGGCCTGAGGCCCCTCGCCTTTTTATTTTCTTTTGTTGCTCTAAAATTTTGTAAGCCTCCGGGCATTTTGTAAGGCTGGGGAGTTCATAATACCCTTGTAAAGACTTTTGACTTTATGAATAAAATCTTTTTGCAGTAGTCTTTGTGTGCGCATTTCCCTTTTGTTTGCGGTAAACATTTGTATTTGCACGTTATCGCTTTCATGTTAGGTCGGTTTTTCGTCTAGCGATAGCACGTCGAGTTGAATTCGACCATTTTGCCAAGTGTGCAAAGACCGGTAAAAGGTCAGTATCTTCATGGCCCTGAAATCGAGGTGGAGATCGCTTAGATAAGGATGGGCCGAGCAGGGTTGCTGCCTGGTGGCCTCCTGTTGAGGGCTTTGATTCTTGGCATCGTGGGGTAAGAGATTACCATCCGAGGATAACCGAGCACGGTAGCTGTCTAGTTGCCTCTTGGTGAGTGCTTCGATCCTTGGCGTCGTGGGGTAAAAGATTACCAGCCAGGGATAACCGAGCATGGTAGCTGCCCAGTTCCCTCTTGGTCAGGGCTTCGATCCTTAGCGCGGGAGGGCATAGAGAGTCCTACTAAGGATTATCGAGCAGGGTAGCTGCTCGGTTGCCTCTTTGTGAGGGCTTCGATCCTTGGCGTCATGGGATAAGAGATTACCAGCCAGGGATAACAGAGCATGGTAGCTGCCCGGTTGCCTCTTGGTGAGGACTTCGATCCTTAGCGTGGGAGGGCATAGAAAGGCCTGCTAAGGATAACTGAGCAGGGTAGCTGCTCGGTTTCCTCTTTATGAGGGCTTAGATCCCTGGTGTCGTGGGGTAAGCAATTACCGGCCGGGGATAACCGAGCAGGGTTGCTGCCCGGTTGCCTCTTGGTGAGAGCTTCGATCCTTAGCGTGGTAGGGCATAGAGAGGCCTGCTAAGGATGGATCGAGTAGGGTTGCTGCCCGGTTACCTCTTGGCGAGGGCTTAGATCCCTGGTGTCGGTGGGGTAGGGAACTACCAGCCAGGGATTACCGAGCAAGATAGCTGCTCGGTTGCCTCTTGATGAGGGCTTCGATCCTTAGCGCGGGAGGGCATAGGGAGGCCTGCTAAGGATGGACTGAGAAGGGTTGCTGCCCGGTTGCCTCTTGGTGAGGGCTTTGATCCCTGGCGTCGTGGGGTAGGGAATTACCAGCCAGGGATAACCAACCAGGGTTCTGCCCAGTCGCCTCTTGGTGAGGACTTTGATCCTTAGCGTGGGAGGGCATAGAGAGGCTTGCTAAGGATGGACCGAGCAAGGTTGCTTCCCGGTTGCCGCTTGGTGAGGTCTTAGATCCCTGGCGTCGGTGGGGTAGGGAACTACCAGCCAGGGATAACCGAGCAAGGTAGCTGCTCGGTTTCCTCTTGGTGAGGGCTTCGATCCTTAGCGCGTGAGGGCATAGAAGGCCTGCTAAGGATAACCGTGCAGGGTTGCTGCTCGGTTGCCTCTTTGTGAGGGCTTTGATCCCTGGCGTCGTGGGATAAGGAATTACCAGCCAAGGATAACCGAGCAGGGTTGCTACCCGGTCGCCTCTTGGTGAGGGCTTTGATCCTTAGCGCGGGAGGGCATAGGAAGGCCTGCTAAGGATGGACCGAGCAGGGTAGCTGCTCGGTGTATCCGCGAGGTTCAGTCTAACCTCCGTTGGTCTGTGAGCATTAGGAGGAGTGACTGTCGCAGGCTGCACGTGTCAGGAAAGCGTGGGGGTGGTGTAACATTTCGGGAAGTCGCGTCAGTTCTGCCACGTGGGGGCGCGACATTGGAGGAGGTCCCCGGGGTTGGACAACCCTTTTTCCGAGGAGCTGCTCGACGAGGCGCTCAATAAGGTGCGCTCAATCTTCCTGCTCAGCCTTATCTCGAAGGCCAGGCACGACCGGTCCTTGGCCCTCATTCTGGAGTGTTTCAAAATGAGATACATTATGAGCCAAGGCACAGAGGGCGGAGTGTCGAGTGTTTCCGTAGAGTCCCGAGTTCGCGTGCAGCATCAGCGGGAGTGGGCAGCAGAGGCTAGGGCCCGGCTAGTGGAAATCCACTCTGAGTATCATCAGGAGTACTTCCTCGATCCCGTTCCTCCTCTGCTCTAAATTTTCTTTCTTTATTTTTCTGTAAGGCTGAGGAGCCCGTAGTACCCTTTGGAATAAATAAAACTCTTCTTTTTGCAATGTCTTATTGTTCCCTTCTTATCATATAAATAGAAAGAACTTTAGAAAAGTTTACATTGCCTTAGTGAAAGAAGAAATACACGCTCGTAGATATTCTTTTTATTGGTACAGTTTGAGCTTCTCGGCGTTGTAAGGCCGTGGAAACTTGCACCCATCCGCATCTTGCAAACGGTAGGCTCCGTCAGGCAGGACCTTGGAGACGAGGAAATGACCGTCCTTTTTAGGGAGAACTTATACAGTTTGCCTTGATCGATGAACTCATTTCACCTTAGGACTAAGTCTCCGATCTTGAGGAAGCGACGCTTGACTCGCGCGTTGTAGTAGCGAGCGGTTTGCTGTTGATATGCGGTAGCTCTGATCTGAGCGCGGTCTCGTTTCTCCAACAAGATTTCCAGGTTAGTTCGGAGTACCGAAGTGTTTGCTTCATCGTCGAAATGCTCGACCCGGTGACTGGGGAGCCCAATATCCGCTGGAACCATTGCTTCAGTACCATAGCAGAGGCTGAAAGGGGTCTCCCCGGTGGGGGTTTTCTTCGACGTGCGTAGGGCCCATAGGACCCGGGGTAATTTCTCGACCCAACTACTTTGGCATCCTTCTAGACGTGTCCGAAGACCTCGGAGGACATCCCGATTGGCGACCTCGGCTTGCCCGCTGCATTGGGGATGTGCGACTGCGGCAAACTTCATGAGGATATGATACTCGCTACAGAATTCAATCACTCTTTCGTTTTTGAAATTTGTCCCGTGGTCAGTGATGATACACCTTGGGATGCCAAACCGGAGTATCACGTTGTTCTGCAAGAACTTAATAGTAGTGGTGGCGTCCGGTTTCCTGATGGGAAGGGCCTTGATCCACTTCGTGAAGTAGTCTACCGCGAAGAGGACATACTTTGCCCGCCTGTACTGGTAGGGAACTGACCTATCATGTCTATTCCCCACTAGGCAAATGGCCACGGGGAGGTCAGGGCGGTTAGCTTGGTAGCCGGAAGGCGAGGTATGCTTCCGTGAAGTTGGCAGCTGTTGCATCTCCTGACGAGCTTCTGGGCGTCCTGATGAACGGTCGGCCAGTAGTACCCCTGGAGCAATGCCTTCTGGATTAAGGTGCGGGCCCCTTGGTGCGCGTCGCCGATCCCTTCGTGGATTTCACGGAGGATGTAGTCGGCTTCCTGTTAGTCGACGCACCGGAGAAGGGGCTGAGTGAAGGACTTCTTATATAGGTTCCCATTGCTCCAGACAATGTGGCGAGTCTTGGCTCGGGGACGGCGAATTTCTCCCCGATCTTCTGGGAGCGTACCTTCCCTAAGGAACTCCACGAGGGGTTTTCTCCAGTCCCGGTCTTCTTCTCGGGCCATATACACTTGAAGTATTGTTGCCCCGTCTTCCACGCTGGGCCGTGGCAAGAGCTCGAAGAGGGTGCTCCTCTTGTTGTTGGCCGAGTAGGATGAAGCCAGTTTGCTCAAGGCGTCGGCTTGGGCATTGAGCTATCTGGGGATCTGATCTACCTGGACCTCATCGAAGTCCTTTCGTAGTCTTCTTACCTGGGCCAGATACTTCACCATTAGAGGCTCCCGCGCCTCGAATCGGCCTGTCACTTGGCCAATGACTAGGGCGGAGTCGCTGCGGATCTAAATCGTTTTTAGCCCCAGTCCGGAAGCTATGCGCAGGCCGGCCAGCAAGGCCTCGTATTCCGCCCCGTTATTTGAGGCCTTGAGCCCGAGCTTTAGAGAATACTCCATTTCAGCCTCGTTCGGGCCCCGAATGATGAGGCCGGCACCACAGCCTTCCTCGGTCGAGGACCCGTCGACATAAAGGATCCAATCAGGGATGGAGTCGGGCTTCTCATCAACTGAGGGTCGAGCTGCGGGGGCTGGCGTGGACTCCGGCCTTTTGCTTGGGATGGTGCACTCGACGATAAAATCGACCAGGGCTTGTGCTTTGATAGCCTGCCTCGGGCGGTATTTTATGTCAAACTGGGACAACCTCACCTCCACTTCTCCAAGCGGCCAGAGGATTCGAGTGAAGCGAGGATAGCCTCCAAAGGGCGCTCGGTAAGAACGAGGATGGTGTGCGCTTAGAAATAATGCCGTAGCTTCCTTGAGGCTACGATGAGTGCCAAGACAATCTTCTCTATGGTTTGGTACCTCGTTTCTGCGTCTTTGAAGACGTGGCTCACATAGTATACCGGCTTCTAGACTCGGCCGGCCTCTCTGATGATTACTGAGCCAGCTGCATGTTTGGATACTGCCAGATATAGCGAAAGCTCGTCCCCTTCAACTGGTCGGGTGAGCAGCGGTGGAGTCTTAAGGTGCCTCTTCAACTGGTCAAAGGAGGTCTGGCACTTCTCCGACCACTCGAACCTTAGAATTTTCCTTAGAGCCTTGAAGAACGGGAGGCACTTCTCCCCAGACCTCGACATGAAACATGACAGAGCGGCTACCCGCCCTGTCAACCGCATGATCTCGACGTTAGTCTTGGGCGCGGCCATGTTGAGGATGGCGTTGATTTTCTCCGAGTTAGCTTCGATCCCGTGGTGAGTGACCATAAAACCGAGGAACCTTCCCCCGGTGACCCCAAATGCGCACTTGGCGGGGTTCAGTTTCGTCTTGAACTTGCGGAGGACGTTGTAGGCCTCGCCCGGATCCTTGGCGTGGTCGACCGATAAGACCGACTTGATGAGCATGTCGTCGACATAAACTTCCATGTTCCTGCCAATCTGCGGTTTGAACATGTGATTGACCAAGCGTTGGTATGTAGCTCCGGCGTTTTAAAGGCCGAAAGGCATTACCCTGTAGCAGTATACCCCCCGGTCCGTTGTGAATGCGGTGAGATCCTCGTCTGCCGGATTCATACGGATCTGATTGTAGCCAGAAAAGGCGTACATGAAGCTAAGTAGCTCGTAGCCTGCCGAGCTGTCGACGAGCTGATCTATTCGAGAGAGGGGATAGTTGTCTTTCGGGCAGGTCTTGTTGAGGTCGGTGAAGTCGATGCACATGCGCCACATCCCGCTTGATTTTTTGACCAGGACCACGTTTGCTAACCATTCGGAGTATGGCACATTCCGAATGAAGTTGGCGGCAAGGAGCCTGTCTACCTCGTCCTCAATAGCCTTTTGCTTGATCGGGGTGAAGCTTCGCTTCTTCTGCCCGGAAGGCGAGGTGTGCTTCCGTGGAGTTGGTAGCTCTTGCATCTCCTGACGAGCTTGTAGGGTTCCTAGGCACTCTTGTGAGGGTTCATAAGGAATCAAACATGCCCGAATTAAATTTTAGACATGCCGAACAACCCAAAGCCGCGATCTTTGCTAGATTATTAGGGTTTAACATGCAAGTAAACATCTTTAAACCTAAGTGTGAGGAATTACAACCTTTGTAGTCCGCTCCTTCGCTTCACAAACTCCGAGTAGAAGTCCTTTCGCCGCGATCCACGATCTCCCGGACTCAAGAAAGGCTCCACGACTCGAACGATCCATGATAGCTTGTCGTATTCATTTTCTCCGATGATCTACGTCGAAATTGCAACAGCTCAAGCTCTCTCACTCTAATGAGGTGAACACCCTAATCTAATGGGCTAGATTAGATGAGGATGATGAAGTAGTATTTATGTTTTCTTTTTATATCATTTTCTCACAAGAAATCATCACAAAAGAAATCACAAGTGAGCTCTCTTTCAAACTCAAGAGAGAAGAAGATGAAGAATAATGAGATAATTCCTTTTGTGATGAATAATAGATAAGAATATATGATTGATATGGAACCATGGTCAAGGATGATAGGTTTAACCTTTGTAGAGAATATACTAGAGCTAGGGTTTGGTTAGGTTAAGTATGAGTCAAGGATAAGTATCAACCATAATATCTTAACCAAGACAAAAAGGAAACCCTTCTAGAATAATAAAGAAAGAGCTAACCCTAATCAAACCCTAATCTCTTTTTATCATCCCTAAACATGTTTCATAATAAATCATATCATGTCACAATAATATATATCACATATATATTATATATTTGCAACAAAAGAAAATAATACAATTAACATATATCGCATATATATCAATGTATTAATCCGGTGAGAAAATGAAATAAAAAAGCGAGCCAATATTAGATAATGTAATACAATATATCATATATATCATTATACATTAAATCATCGAATCAACACTTGATCCAACGATCCGGCTATATCGAATATAACCGACTAATATATCATGTACCGATTCATCGAATCAACACTTGATTCGATGTCCCGGTTCATATCTAAATATCGCGAGAATATAATACGGTATCTCATATCGCATTATTCTCGGTCCTGCACATATCACATATGTGCCTCTACTCCGTTTTGCCTGAGCCAAGAAACTTCTGTGTAGGACTCTAAAGAATCGTCAATACGCCGGTAGCAGGTGATGATCATATCAAACACCCACAAGCTGCAAGCAGTCAGCTAAACGTAACAGCCACCCAGGTATTGAGCGATTAGAAGATCAACAAGCTAGCCCGTCCGTTCTCCTGTGAATCCAATCAGTAACACTCCCGTACAGTCCGGTCTGTTCATCTGATATGTCCCATATCAAGTCTAGGGGTGGTATACGTCAGACCCCAGTAACCGATAAGTCGTGTTGATGTGTGGCTCATAACAGGTCGAAAAACTACTGGTAACACTTACCAGTAAATCTCTATATCAGCCCTGGCCAGGGACTTCCAGTTATAGCCAATCGAACACAGCACAACATCAACTCCCTATACCGGGAGAGACGAATCCCCTCCTATCGCTCATTGCCTCCATGTGATTCGGGACTGTACCCAAAAGTCACCGTTTTGCACGCCCTCTTGGACGTGGTAAGGTGGAAATCAAAGCACAGTAGGAATCACACAAGACTCTATGAGGATCTCGGGTCTACAGACTAGGCTGTACCAGTGTCACCGGAGAACTGCCATCTGACGTGTGGTATATCACCATCTGGGAGTTCTCGGCGAGTCCGTCCAGTGTACCCAGTCTCCACTGAGCACCCGTATACCATCCTTGATGTCAAACACCGATGGATATGGGATCATCCATCGCCTATCATATGGGTCAAGATGCGTATACGCTAGTCTATTCTGGTGTATCGATGCCCTGTCTCGATATACCCTCGACTAGGAACATTTATAGGATGTACTCATCGACTACCGTGGCCCCACTAGTATGATCTCATCATAATCCCAGTAGTCGAGTACAGATCCTAATGGGCTTTATCAACATGTGAGAGAAAGACAGTAAACCAATACAAGTCAACATATTAAGATAAAGTGAAACCAAATAGCATACTATCATGACGAGCAAAAAAGTCCTCTCTGTATATATCCAAGCATCCATCATAATATACATCATATGTACAACAATGGCCTCTAGGGCATATACATAACTAACAATCTCCCACTTGCGCTAAGGCCAGCTGCTGTAGTATCTCATACCTAGCATCCCGAATAATCTCTCAAACTATATCTGGGGAATGGCCTTCGTGAGTGGATCCGCAGTGTTATCCTTCGTATCTACTCTCCTGACCTCGATCTCCCGGCGATCTACTATCTCCCTGATCAGGTGATACCGTCTCAGAATATGTCTGGACTTCTGATGGGACCTGGGTTCCTTGGCCAAAGCCACAACTCCATTGTTATCGCAATACAGAGGTATTGAATGCTCAATGGATGGAACCACACCAAGTTCACTAATGAACTTCTTCATCCAGACAGCCTCTTTGGCAGCATCGTTGGCAGCGATTTATTCAGCCTCTATCGTCGAGTCTGCAACGGTATCCTGTTTGGAACTCTTCCAACATGCTGCCCCTCCATTGAGGGTAAAAACAAATCCCGAGTGCGACTTAGAGTCGTCCTTATCACTTTGGAAGCTGGAATCGGTAAAGGACTCCACCCGGAGTTCTCCGTTACCATACACCAAGAACATGTCTCTAGTCCTTCGCAAGTACTTGAGAATGTTCTTCACAGCTGTCCAGTGACTCTCTCCAGGATCTGCTTGATACCAACTCACTACACTTAGTGAGTATGCTATATCGGGTCTGGTACATAGCATCGCATACATGATAGAGCCTACTGCCGAAGCATAGGGTATCCCTTGCATGCGAGCTCTCTCCAAATCAGTCTTGGGAGACATCTCTTTGGAGAGAGTGAGTCCAGAGATCGTGGGTTGGTTCCCACGCTTGGATTCTTCCATACTAAACCTCTTTAGTATGGTGTCAATATACCTGGATTGGGACAATCCCAGTATCCGTTTAGATCTATCTCTATAGATCCTAATCCCCAATATGCAGGAGGCATCACCTAGATCTTTCATTGAGAATCTTTGTGATAAGAAGAGCTTGACTGATTGCAGCATAGGAATATCATTTCCTATAAGAGTGTGTCATCCACGTACAATACGAGGAAGACAACCTTACTCTCTGCTACCATTTTATAGATACAAGGTTCATCTATATTTTTGATGAAGTCAAACTCTTTGACTACAACATCAAAACAGATGTTCCAACTCCGCGATGCTTGCTTTAACCCATAAATGGATTTAAGCAGTTTACACACCTTTCCGCTGCTCCCACTATCTACGAATCCCTCTGGCTGAGTCATGTACACACATTCTTCTAAATCACCGTTTAGAAAGGCGGTCTTAACATCCATTTGCCAGATTTCGTAGTCATGGTATGCAGCAATGGCAAGTAAGATCCGGATGGACTTAAGCATAGCCACTGGAGAAAAGGTTTCGTCATAATCCACACCTGGTCATTGACGAAAACCTTTTGCTACAAGTCTAGCTTTGAAAGTCTCAACTTTTCCATCTACACCAAATTTCTTTTTAAAAATCCACTTGCTCCCAATGGGTTTTACCCCTTCAGGAGCATTTTCCAAAGTCCATACTTTATTGGTGTACATGGATTCTATCTCAGATTGCATTGCATCCAGCCATTTCACAGAGTCACCACTCGTGATGGCCTGCTCGAAACTAGTCGGGTCATCATCTTCCATGATGCAATCCTCGCTTCCACCATCAATGAGAAAACCGTAGTATCTCTCAGGCGGATGAGAAACCCTGCTAGATCGGCGGAGAGGCTGGGGTTCGTCGGGTACTATTGAATCCTCTGGTTCCACTAAATCTTCAGTTACAGTTTGTGTTGCTGGAACTACTTCCAGTTCTACCTCAGAGCCACTAATCTCTTTTGCAAGAAATTCCTTTTCTAAAAAGGTGGCATGTTGAGCAATAAACACCTTTTGTTGTTCGCTGTGGTAGAAAAAATATCCATTTGAATGTTTAGGATATCCCACAAACTTACATAGAACTGACCGTGCCTCGAGTTTGTCTGGATTTTGCCTTTTGACATAGGCCAGAAAACCCCATATCTTAACTCGTTTAAGACATGGTCTCTTCCCACTCCATATCTCATATGGTGTGGTAGGTACAGATTTAGATGGAACTTGATTCAATAGGTATGCTGCTGTCTCAAGCGCATAACCCCAGAAGGAAATAGGCAACTCAGCCTCGCTCATCATAGAGCGCACCATATCTAATAGGGTGCGATTCCTCCGTTCCGATACACCGTTGTGCTATGGTGTATAAGGAGGAGTAAACTGAGAGAGAATCCCATTCTCTTTTAGATAATTTAGGAACTCATTGCTTAAGTATTCTCCTCCTCGATCAGATCGAAGGATCTTAATACTTTTGCCCATTTGTTTCTCTACTTCGTGCTTATATTCTCTGAATTTCTCAAAAGCTTCAGACTTGTGTTTCATCAGGAACACATGTCCGAATCTAGAGAGATCGTCAGTGAATGTAATGAAGTAGGAAGAACCGTTCCTAGCATGCGTAGACATGGGACCGCATACATCACTATGTACCAGTCCTAAGAGTTCCGTAACTCTTTCTCCGTGTCCACTAAACGAAGCTTTGGTCATTTTTCCTTTGAGACATGAATGGCAAGTATCATAAGATGAAAATTCGAACGGAATCAAGTATCCATCTTTATGTAACTTAGCTAGCCGTGTCTCATTGATATAGCCAAGCCTACAATGCCACAAGAAGGATTCGTTCATATCTGAACTTTTCCTCTTGTGTGTGTTTTGTATATTGAGGACTGTATTCTGATTTAGAATGAATATGCCATTATGTAACGAGCCTGATGCAATCAACTTTTGATCTAGGAATATGTTCATAACATTATCCTTTACTACAAAATTATATCCTTCTTTACTTAATAAAGAAACTGATATAATGTTGCACATCATGTTCGGTATATAATAGCACTCATTTAGAATCAGTGTATTACGACTTGGCAATACTAGGTGATATTCGCCAACTGCTTTGGCTGCAATACTTGCACCGTTCCTTACTTGAACGGAATGATCACCTTTTTCCAGTTCTCTACCTTTACGTAACCCATGTAACATTTTACATATGTGGGATCCTGATCCGGTATCTAATACCCAGGACGTAGGGTGAACTGAGAAACAGTTCTCAATAACTAACACACCTGAAGAAGATGCATCAACATGCATGTTCTTTTGGGCGGCGTGAGAATCTAGATATTCTCCTGTTTCCTGTTCAGTCTTATAACTCTTATAAGAAAGAACGGGTCCAACGTTCCCCTGCTTAGTATAATAAGCGGGTTCAGTCAATACATCCATATTATTATCTTGATTATGGCCTGACATGGTCGCTACCTGGAGAGAGAGAAGAAAACACTTTAGCGTATGCTCTTGCAAGATTAGATTGGTTATTATCTTATCTAATCAGGATGTCTCCCACTGTTTTTATCAAATCTGCTTTCAAACCCTAAAAGGTAAGATTAGCCGGGATTAATTACACCCTACAATTTCGTTAATCTTTCAGCCAGATCAGTGTCGGTACTTGAGGGAGGTTCCCCGTTCTTTCGCACGGACCTAATTAAAGTAAACCTCGTTTTTCCAGAGGCGTAACCCCGTTAACACTTTTCTAGACACCTACTTGATCGGCTAATTGTCCTGTGTAAAACTCTCCCAGGAGTAACACTTACTCGCAGTGGGTATCGGGATCCAACTATCTCATAGGAGGTATGGAATCTCATTACAAATTTCAACACTTGAAATTCCCGATAATATTTTGCCCCGAGTGTGCTATGACCTTGACAGAGGTCAACAAACCATAGTGCACTAATCAAGTTCAACCCGTCATTTCTTGATTGAATCAAACCCACTTGCACGACCCTTGACAGAGGTCAACAAGGTCGTACGACTACCCTAATCCAATCACATCACATGCTTTACAGATAATTACTAGTCAGCCACCGCACACTACGCCTTGACAGAGGTCAACAAACGCAGCATGAATACTAAATAGTCTTTATCTGAAATGACGGAGGACTACGACAGGTTTTTCTGAAAACCTATCGCATAATGAACTTGATATCGTCGTAGAATCAAGTGAAATTTTGAAATGGAGTGTTTTTGAGACTTTCATTAGTTTTGCTAAAGAGGTCACTCCCGGTGAAGGGATCTCGGCTCTTTCCTCATCGAATAAGGTGCGGGACATATCATATATATCGCTATGCAAAGCAAAACTCTAAAAGCAATCAAAAGACAAACCGAGTTTTGTAGCATCTGCCAGTTTCGCTAAAGAGGTCACTCCCGGTGAAGGGATCTCGGCTCTTTCCTCATCGAATAAGGTGCAGGGTATATCATATATACCGCTATGCAAAGCAAAACTGTAGCTACCCTTTTTATAAAGTTTTGATTCTACAACATCTTTTAGGTTTCTTTTCTTTTTATTAATCTCATTAATAAAAAAATCCCATCAGCTTATGCTTTCTAAGCATCACAGAAGAAACGAAAGCAGTAATATTTATATATCAGCATATATATATATATATATATATATATATATATAGTATAAGCATTCGTCTCAGGCAGTAATATGATCTCATCACAGAACATTGCAGCAGAAGAACATATATGAAATATTGGATATACTAGGACGTCCGTGTTTTCAATACGAGCCTGTATAAAACACGGATTCCACGGTCGCGATGAATAGCCAAACCCACATCCCAAGACCCCTACGAGAGCGGCAAGTAACACTGCCAATTCTAGGGTTAGGAGACTCGGTCTCGACTCCTCGAGATGGCCTCCCACTGGACCCTAGAACCCGGTTACTTATGCTCCCCTCCTTGGGTCTACCTAATGCGGAAAAGTAAATAATACACAATGGTGACATCAACCTCACCCCGGAAGTGCCCCAATAAAAGAATATTACATACAAATGAATTTTACATGAATGAAAATAAAAACTCTCATCTCACATAAAACCCCCGGCTATTCAGAACACGACGATCCAATATAACATATCACAGCAACACATAATTCACATATCATCAACGTAAGTAAGTATGCATACACCGATCGTCGTTGTCGTATAGCAACGAAAACCGGCAATACAACTACATACTACACTTACGGTCACAGAAAAGAAATTATAAAACTACAATATTTGGAATCCACAATCTCTTTAGACATCGTAAATCCGAAATATCACATACTTCGCATTTCATGCCTAACTGTATGAATTCCACATATTGTATCACATTCCAGATAAATAGACATTATTAAACTTTTCGATCGAATAATCAAATACCCAAGATTTCCATTATAGCTCAACACTTGAGCGGAGTTCAAAAGTTCCAGAATACGTCACAGTAGCAACGGTCCAGCTGTAGAAGGGTCAAGCCAACGCCTCACATGTGGCACGCCGTACTGCCCCAAACCTGAAGGTTCAAAAGGCAGTTCAAGACGGTCACATAATCGAGTTAAGGTTTGTTGTCTTCTAGAGGGTCCATCGTGTTACTTGCACATTTTTCCGAAAGATTTAAACCCGATAAAAATTCAACACTTGAAAGTTTTTCGTGCCGGGAAAAATTGAGTTAATGATATCCGTTCGAACATTTTAACAATTTCTAAATATCCGGAAATAATTACGAATTTAAATATTCCGATCGAATCTACGATTAAAAAATAAACCCCAGAATACTCAAGACTTGAGTCAGTTTAAAAATACCCAAAAAATATAAAATACAGATACTGATATTACTGTAGAAAAAAGAATGCGCAATTCAACATTTCCACCGCGGATCCGCGGCCCAAGCGCGGTACGGCCGCGGTTCCGCGGTGGTATGCATGGATTGAAGCCTCGTTTTTCACAGCAATATATATATTTACTTGCTGAATTTTTTAGATATTTTTAATTCTAAAAAATCCCAGTTTTTAGAAAAAGTCCAGATAGGGGTTTTATTTTGTCGGTTCGGGTTCGATCGGAGTTTTAACTTCGTAAACACATCGCCTAATACTCTAGCTAGGCTCTGATACCACTGTAGGGTTCCTAGGCACTCTTGTGGGGGTTCATAAGGTATCAAACATGCCCGAATTAAATTTTAGACGTGCCGAACAACCCAAAGCCGGGATCTTTGCTAGATTATTAGGGTTTAACATGCAAGTAAACATCTTTAAACCTAAGTATGAGGGATTACAATCTTTGTAGTCCGCTCCTTTGCTTCACAAGCTCCGAGTAGAAGTCCCTTCACCGCGATCCACGATCTCCCGGACTCAAGAGAGGCTCCACGACTCAAACGATCCATGATAGCTTGTCGTATTCCTTTTCTCCGATGATCTACGTCGAAATTGCAATAGCTCAAGCTCTCTCACTCTAATGAGGTGAACACCCTAATCTAATAGGCTAGATTAGATAAGGATGATGGAGTAGTATTTATGCTTTCTTTTTATATCATTTTCTCACAAGAAATCATCACAAAAGAAATCACAAGTGAGCTCTCTTTCAAACTCAAGAGAGAAGAAGATGAAGAATAATGAGATAATTCCTTTTGTGATGAATAGTAGATAAGAATATATAATTGATATGGAACCATGTTCAAGGATGTTAGGTTTAACCTTTGTAGAGAATAAACTAGAGCTAGGGTTTGGTTAGGTTAAGTATGAGTCAAGGATAAGTATCAACCATAATATCTTAACCAAGACAAAAAGGAAACCCTTCTAGAATAATCAAGAAAGAGCTAACCCTAATCAAACCCTAATCTCTTTTTATCATCCCTAAACATGTTTCATAATAAATCATATCATGTCACAATAATATATATCACATATATATTATATATTTGCAACAAAAGAAAATAATACAATTAACATATATCGCATATATATCAATGTATTAAACCGGTGAGAAAATGAAATAATAAAGCGAGCCAATATTAGATAATGTGATACAATATATCATATATATCATTATACATTAAATCATCGAATCAACACTTGATCCGACGATCCGGCTATATCGAATATAACCGACTAATATATCATGTACCAATTCATCGAATCAACACTTGATTCGATGTCCCGGTTCATATCTAAATATCGGGAGAATATAATACGGTATCTCATATCGCATTATCCTCGGTCCTGCACATATCACATATATGCCTCTACTCCGTTATGCCTGAGCCAAGAAACTTCTGTGTAGGACTCTAAAGAATCGTCAATACGCCGGTAGCAGGTGATGAGCATATCAAACACCCACAAGCTGCAAGCGGTCAGCTAAACGTAACAGCCACCCAGGTATTGAACGATTAGAAGATCAACAAGCTAGCCTGTCCGTTCTCCTATGAATCCAATCAGTAACACTCCCGTACAGTCCGGTCTGTTCGTCTGATATGTCGCATATCAAGTCTAGGGGTGGTATACGTCAGACCCCAGTAACCGATAAGTCGTGTCGATGTGTGGCTCATAACAGGTCGAGAAACTACTGGTAACACTTACTAGTAAATCTCTATATCAGCCCTGGCCAGGAACTTCCAGTTATAGCCAATCGAACACAGCACAACATCAACTCCCTATACCGGGAGAGACGAATCCCCTCCTATCGCTCATTGCCTCCATGTGATTCGGGACTGTACCCAAAAGCCACCGTTTTGCACGCCCTCTTGGATGTGGTAAGGTGGAAATCAAAGCACAGTGGGAGTCATACAAGACTCTATGACGATCTCGGGTCTACAGACTACGCTGTACCAGTGTCACCGAAGAACTGCCATCTGACGTGTGGTATATCACCATCTGGGAGTTCTCGGCGAGTCCGTCCAGTGTACCCAGTCTCCACTGAGCACCCGTATACCATCCTTGATGTCAAACACCGATGGATATGGGATCATCCATCGCCCATCATATGGGTCAAGATGCGTATACGCTAGTCTACTCTGGTATATCGATGCCCTGTCTTGATATACCCTCGACTAGGAACATTTATAGGATGTACTCATCGACTAGCGTGGCCCCACTAGTATGATCTCATCATAATCCCAGTAGTCGAGTACAGATCCTAATGGGCTTTATCAACATGTGAGAGAAAGACAGTAAACCAATACAAGTCAACATGTTAAGATAAAGTGAAACCAAATAGCATACTATCATGACGAGCAAGAAAGTCCTCTCTCTATATATCCAAGCATCCATCATAATATACATCATATGTACAACAATGGCCTCTATGGCATATACATAACTAACAGAGCTTCTGGGCATCCTGATGAACGGTCGGCCAGCAGTGCCCCTGGGGCAATGCCTTCTGGATTAAGGTGCGGGCCCCTTGGTGATCGCCGCCGACCCCTTCGTGGAGGACGTAGTCGGCTTCCTATTGGTCGACGCACCAGAGAAGGGGCTGAGTGAAAGACTTCTTATACAGGTTCCCATTGCTCCAGACAAAGTGGCGAGCCTTGGCTCGGAGACAGCGGGCCCTCCCCGATCTTTACCCTGTAGCAGTATACACCCCGGTCCGTTGTGAATGCGGTGAGATCATCGTCCACCGGATTGATACGGATCTGATTATAGCCAGAAAAGGCGTCCATGAAGCTAAGTAGCTCGTGGCCTGCCGAGCTGTCGACGAGCTGATCTATCCGAGAAAGGGGATAGTTGTCTTTCGGGCAGGCCTTGTTGAGGTCAGTGAAGTCGACGCACATGCGCCACTTCCCGCTTGAGTTTTTGACCAGGACCACGTTTGCCAACCATTCAGAGTATGGCACATTCTGAATGAAGTTGGCGGCAAGGATCTTGTCTACCTCGTCCTCAATCGCCTTTTGCTTGATCGGGGCGAAGCTTCGCTTCTTCTACCTGATGGGTCGGGCCGCAGGATCTACCCCGAGCTTGTGAGATATGATTTTGGGATCGATCCCAGGCATGTCAGCAGGTGCCCAGGCGAACACGTCAGAGTTGTTTCTGAGAAAATGAACGAGGTCATCTCGCTAAGTACCGGTCAGAAGCGACCCGATCTGAACGGTTCATTCGTCGTCCCCTTCTACGAGGGGGACCTCTGTCAGTGGCTCCACCGGGGTTCCTCGGACCTCTTTTTGCTTGTCTCGAGTGTCCAGAGCACCCCTGATGTCACCCTCGCTCCCAATATCACTGTTTGGCCGCTCAGACGTAGAGGTTGCAGAGAAATAAACCTTTGTTGTTTGTTGGTCTCCGTAGGCCCGACCTATCCTGCCTTGGTTGAGCGGGAATTTCATCGCCAGGTGGAAGGTTGATATCTGGGCCCTGAGGGAGTTCAGCGTAAGGCGGCCGAGGAGGATATTATAGGCCGACGGGATTCTCGCCACGATGAATTCCACAGGCACGGTGCGCGTTAGGCCGGCCTCCCCGATGTTGAATTAGAGAGTGATTACCCCTTCCGCCGGGATGGAGTGGTTGGTGAACCCTGACAGAACGTCCGTGGTCAGCCTTAGGTCCGACGGGGAGAGTCCCATACGCAGGAAACAGTCATAAAATAGAATGTCTGCCGAGCTTCCCGAGTCGACCAGTATCCTCTGTACCTCGTAGCGGTGGATGTTCATATCATAATTTTGCATTATTATATTCCCCATTCTTAATCATTTTACAAATAAATAGGTGCTTTTGATCCATATCTGCTAAATAGTTGCAGGATACAGGTTCTCGGAAGAATACAGTGAAAATGGTGAAAAAACGCTACAAAAGTGAGACTACGACCAACAAATAGAAGAATATTTATGATCCCGCCTACAGTTTAAGGAACAAATGAAGATTAATGAACAGTTCGATTACACAAAGTACGAAGGCAGCACAAGATTCAAGACTTCAACGGGAAGCTAACGGTAAAAATCCACAACATTCTGCACTGTGGAAATCTGGAAGAAATTAGAAAAGATTCTGAAGAACCAAGTGAAGAAAAGAGAAGTACAAAGCAACTTGAAGCATCACAGAAAGACAGAGTTCAAGACCTCACCATATGGCCGCGGATCCGCGGCCAAACATGGCTTATGGCCGCGGTTTCGCGGCCGTGATGAGCACGTGTCAGTGCATCTTGTCGGTGGGTGTCGGTGCGTTGACCAGGCTTCTCAGGGTGTCTTGTAATTTTAGATGTGGATCAGATGTAAACCCTAGGGTTTCTATTATCTATAAATAGGAAGCCTACAGCTCGTTTTGGGAGCATACCTCTTTTTATTTCTCTAGTTTAAATTTTCATTCCTTGTAATTGTCAAAGAGTGCATCAATAAAGTAAGTTTTCTTATCTTGAATTTCTTATCTGCAAATTTTATTTCTCTGCAAATTTTTTCTGCCGTAGTTATTTTCCGCACGTTAATTAGGTTAAAAGAAAATCATAAAAAAATGAATTCCTTTGTTAATTCCTTAATGAGTGAGTAGTTCCTCACTTGTTAGGGTTAGTTTTGGGGAAGGTTTGAGAGATGAAAACCTCTCACTCTTTTCTTTCCCGTTCAATATTTTAAAAATAGGACTTTATGCAAATCAAACACACACCGCTCACTACGGCACCCTATCCCACGAGATAGCGGTGATTCCCTAGTTAGACCGGTTGTGATTGATTTCCATAGAGATTAGGGCTAAGAATTAAGAAAGGACGGATAAAGGCCAAAAGGAAGAAACGAAGTTTCTTCCTGCTCGTGCTAATCCCCTTTGTTAATTATTACATTAACACCTAAAGTTCTTAATTAGGGAAAAGAAAGCGATGAGAAGAATTAACTTTCCAGACTAACCTAATCCTAACCCTAGCAAGGTTTTAATCCAAATCAATTTCAACCTTAGTTTTTATAGAAAATCAAAACCTACCACAAATAGGAATTGATTCGTTAGAACAACTAGAAAATACACGTTTTCCCGGTGGACCGACCCATACTCAACCGGCTAGCTACCAAGCGACACCGTTCTTGATTGCGGTTAATTCTTTGATTTCAAAAAGCACGCACGCAAAATCTCTACAATCAAATGGCGCCGTTGCCGGGGATAACGGTAGTTATTTTCTTTTTGTAATTTCGGGTTAATTAAAAATTAAAAAAATCATAAAAACTGAAAAATATAAAAAATAAAAAAAATTTATCATCTTGTCAGCAAACAGAAAGATTTTGGAGCTCTGAAGCAACCACCACACCGCGGAACCGCTGTCTTAGGCAGCATTTGGCGGCGGATCCGCGGCCTTTTGCTGACGTCAGCAATCCAGTTTTTTTTGTAAGTATTTCTTACCTTCTCTGTAACCCCCTGTGCTCCTCTGAAAATTTTTCCTGTAGGGTTCTTTGCACAAAACTTCTCCCCCTTCTCCAATAACTTGATTTTGTGCAGGATTCTTTGCGCTGCAAATAAAAGAAAATATTTTTTGGCAAGTGTTTTTGTCACGCCCCGCTTCCCAGAGTGCGCTAGATTGGGCACGTGACATAGCCAACCATGCTACCTATGGGTTGGAAGCATCCATCCACAGTCACATTACGGCTGTAGAGATATCAAGAACAACATAAAATTTTCTAAAACATGTCCATAAACCAGAATAACAGGAGTCAATAATAAATAAATGTGGAAGCAAATGATCCAATACAAATAACTGAAAAGTATGTCCCATAATGCGGGCTCACATCAGGAAATAAATGCAGGAAATAAAACTAACTAATACTAACACCTCACAGCTCAGCCTGCTGGCTGAAGTACTCCTGCTCGGACTGCGACAGCGGTACGGAATCTGGGCCATGCAAAACCCAGACGTCAGCGCGTCATGTCATCAAGTAGTATAATAGGAACAGTGTAACAGGCAATGCAAAATAAACATGAATAAAACGAGAGTAGCAAATAATGTGAATCAAGCAGTGCAGGGTAGTGTGCAGTGGGTAACTAAACTGTTCTATCAGGTTTTCTATTCTAAAGTCTTTGAAATCAATTTGAGTAATCCTCCATGTAACTCAAAGGATATGTCCCGTTACCCCCCGGGACCACGGATCAGGAATATGTGAACCAATAGTGGTTCTGTCCCGTTACCCCCCGGGACCACGGATCAGGAAAATGTAAGAGTCACGAATGGCTCTGTCCCGTTACCCCCCGGGACCACGGATCAAGTAATACCCTTTTAAGTTACACTTTAGTTTACACGTTTGATTTTCCCATACCCCCAAGCTATGTATGTCGAGTCAGGTGTTCAGTAATCAAGAACTAATGCCAATACAGGATCAGGTAAAAGCAAGTTTGTCTGGATAGACAACAGGAATGGTCCATGAGGACAACATATCAGGTTTGTTGGCATTAGGCACGAGATCAGGTAACAGGTCAGGTCATGGTACATCAGGTCAAGTCAATAGTAAACGGTACAATACCATGTCAGGTGTATCAATATATATCATGTGTAACAAGTCAAGTCAAGCTGTAACAATATCGTGGGTGTGCTCACAACAGATATATAATCGAACAGGGGATTAACAGCAGGAAATAAGCAATAAATTAAACAACAATAAGCAGATCATTCAATCACAATAGTGCATTAATATAGTGCAGCCGTTTTATTATATTAACAGGTTTTGAGCACCCTTAGCGGTGCAACAGTTTAAATGATGATGCAATACAGTTATATCAAGCCTTTGAATACGAATATCCGAATGTAATAGAACTACATGGGAAAGTGCTATAATCTATTAAACGATAAAATGTGATTAACAGGTAAACTTGGTTCTTAGGTTAAAAGTGGCAAATTGTAATTTCTATGTTAACTGTAAAATGATATATGTCATATTGCAACCAAATGAGAAAATAACTATACCGAGTTAAGTTTTGCAGGTTTAATGAGTCAAACATATATAATTGTATAGTATAGCATGTAGCAAGTGATACTTGCCTCGACGGGTCGCGAACCGGGAAAAACGGAACGTAACGTCGGCGGGGAAACACGCGACGGACGCACGGTTCACAGATTGAACCCAAACGACGAACCAAGGGACCTCACGGGTCAGAGCACTCTGCTGAATCGTCAGGACACGCCACCGGCACGGCCGGATTCCGGCGAACAGCGACAAAACAACCGGAAAAGTTAATGCACGGCCAAGGGATAAACCGAAGGGAGAATGGAAGGAGGAAGGGGAGAGAAGGCTTACTGGTGTTGCAGAGGGCGTGACAGCGATGGGGTCGACGGCGGTGGGGCGCCGGCGAGAAGGTTGCAGGCGACGGCTAGGGCTGCGGGTATGGAGAAGGAAAGAAAGTGGAGAGGGTGAGGAAGTGGTCGGGCTGGTGCGCGTAGGTGATGAGGAGGTGCCGAAGGTGGCACGGGTGACAACGACAAAGGTCGCCGGCGACGTCTCCGGCCGAACAGAGAAGGCACGGAGGTTGTCCGGGGTTGCTGCGGTGGCGACGTGCACACGGGGAGAAGGAAGGGATGTCGAGGTTGGTACGAGGAGGCGGAGGCGAGGGTAACGGTGGCGCCGGCGCCGGCGTCGGAGCTGCGGTGGCGACGGCGGAGGCGGCTAGGGCTGGGTCGTAGGGTTCTCGCGATGGGTTCTGGGAAAATTATGAGGGGGAGGGATAATATATATATAGGAAGGAGAGAGAGAGGAAGTTAGAGAGAGAGAGAGAAAGAGAAAGGTAGAGAGAGAAAGAGAGAGACGTTAGAGAGATAGAGAGAGAGGAATAATGGAGGGGGCCCACGGGGTTATAAACCCTCGTAATTGGCTGAAAGATTTAAATAAATTTTTTAAAAGATTTCCAAATATAAATTTAATAGTAAGATTTAGTATATAAACGAAATAATATAAGGTTTTGATTATTTTATTAATTTGGGATTTTGGCGCTAAATGAAACATTTTCAAATCGCGCCCGGATTGGGTCCAAAAATTTGAAATTCAAATAATAGGATTTTAAGCGGGTTTCAAATTTTAAAATGAAATGTTTATGATTAAAAAGCATACCCCCAAGTCGGACACCTGTACGCGCGCATAGTCGCCCAAACTCGCCCGTTTCACCGAACGGGACGAGAACTCGACGCGCGGACGCTACCACGCGGCTAGGGGTGACGAGTAGGCCAAGATAGATATTTTTAATTTTATTTTAGGTGCTAAAATTTGTTATATGCAGAAATGACTTAGCCAGATAAAATTTTACAGTAAGACCCAAACAAGCAAGATAAATGAAATGAGTAATATCTAATGCTCAACCAATAATAGAAAATAATAGTATTGGGATCGGGTGTTACATTATACCCAACTACAAAAAGAATTTCGTCCTCGAAATTCCAAGAATACAAGATAGAAAACTACAGGAAAAGGTGAGGAAACTTCTGTCGGATCTCGTCTTCTCGTTTCCAAATGGACTCTCCATGCGATCGATTACCCCAAGAAACGAGCACAGGGGGGATAACCTTGTTCTTAAGAACCTTTTCCCTTCGATCCATGATTTCAACTGGTCGCTCCTCAAAAGTCAGGTCTTCCCATACTGTTAACTCCGAATGATCCAAGACGTGTGTTTCATCTCGAACATACCTTCGTTATTGAGATACGCGAAATACATCGTGCACACCCGCCAAGGAATGCGGTAACGCCAAACGGTATGCTACTTCTCCAACGCGCTCCAATATCTCGAAGGGTCTAAAGAATCGAGGACTAAGCTTCCCTCGACTCCCAAAACGAATCACCCCTCTAGTCGGTGATATTTTCAAGAATACCAAATCACCCACGGCGAACTCTAGAGGTCTTCTTGACGTGTCAGCCTAACCTTTCTGTCTGACTTGAGCTGCCTTCATATGCTTTCTGATAGTGTTAACCTTCTCAACTGTCTGTACCCCCAAATCTGGTCCCAATAATCTTCGTTCACCAACATCATCCCAACAAACAGGTGAACGGCACTTACGACCATACAAAGCTTCAAACGGAGCCATCTGGATAGTTGCTTGGAAACTATTGTTGTAAGAAAACTCCACCAAGTGTAGGTGATCCTCCCATGAACCCTTGAAGTCCAACATGCATGCTTTCAACATGTCTTCAAGAGTTTGGATCGTTCTCTCCGACTGACCATCAGTTTGAGGATGATAAGCTGTGCTAAACTTCAATCGAGTCCCCAAACTTTCCTGTAAACTCCTCCAGAAGTGTGATAAGAACCGAGTGCCCCGATCGGACACGATGCTCACCGGTACGCCATGCAATCTTACAATCTCCTGCATGTACCGCTCTGCCAAAGTCTCCGTTGATTGACCAACTCGGAAAGGAATAAAGTGAGCTGCCTTGGTCAATCGATCAATAATCACCCATACTGCATTGTTGCCTTTTGGACTTCGCGGTAAAGCCGTCACGAAATCCATGGTTATATGTTCCCACTTCCACTGAGGAATCGGAAGTGGTTGCAACAAACCAGCAACCCTTTGGTGTTTAGCCTTGACTTGCTGACATACCAAGCACTTAGCCACGAAGCGAGCAATCTCCCGTTTCATGCCTTCCCACCAGAAATGCTGTCGAATATCTCGGTACATCTTTGTACCTCCTGAATGTATAGAATAAGCTGAACTGTGTGCCTCCTTCATAAGCTCTTCACGAATATCCCCCTTTGGCACACACAAACGGCTACCATACATCAACGAACTATCTTCGTGGACCAGTAAATCTGTTCATAGTCCAGCCTCAACCTGCTCTCGAAACTTCTGCAGTCTAGGATCCTGCGATTGTGCCACTTTAATCTTCTCAACCAAGGACGACTATACCTGCAACTGCATCAACTGTCCCGTAGAATGTGGTAGCACGACCTCCAAGTCAAATCTTCGAAAATCTGCAATGATCTCCCCCTGCGTAGTTAACACCTGAATCGCTGGTAACCGACTAAGCGCATCTGGCACGACGTTAACCTTTCCCGGATGGTACTTAAGATCAAGGTCGTAGTCAGCCATCAGCTCCAACCATCTACGCTGCCTCATGTTCAACTCCTTCTGAGTGAACACATACTTCAAACTCTTGTGATCTGTAAAAACTTCGACTCTCTCGCCCAAAAGGTAGTGTCTCCAAATCTTCAAAGCGAAGATCACAGCCGCAAGCTCCAAGTCGTGAGTGGGATAATTCTTCTCATGGGTCTTTAATTGTCTCGATGCGTACGCTACAACTTTCCCATGCTGCATCAAAACACATCCCAATCCTTTTCCAGATGCGTCGCTGTGAATCACCAATCCTCCGGAATTGTCTGGCACGGTCAGAATAGGGGCGGTTATCAAATTTTGCTTCAACATCTCGAAAGCTAACGCACACTTATCCGTCCATACAAAAGGTACCTCCTTGCGCGTAAGCTTGGTCAACGGTTCTGCCAGACGAGCGAAGTTCTCCACAAATCTCCTGTAGTACCTGGCTAATCCAAGGAAACTTCTTATCTCAGCTACATTCTTTGGAATAGGCCAATCTCGAACTGCTGCAATCTTTTCGGGATCGACGGCGATTCCATCGCCCGACACAACATGCCCCAGAAACTTCACTTCTTCCAGCCAAAATTCGCACTTACTCATCTTCGCATACAATTTCTCCTGTCTCAATGTCTGCAGTGCGATCTTCAAATGCTCAGCATGCTCCTCAAAACTCTTCGAGTAAACCAGAATATCGTCAATGAATACCATAATAAACTGGTCCAAGAACAGTGAAAAGATTCGGTTCATCAAATCCATGAATATTGCCGGCGCATTCGTTACTCCGAAGGGCATTACTAAGTACTCGTAATGTCCATACCGAGTTCGAAACGCCGTCTTGCAAATATCTTCTGCTTTCACTCGGACCTGATGATATCCGGATCGCAAATCCAGCTTCGAGAATACCCTCGCGCCATTAAGCTGCTCAAAAAGTTCTCCAATGCGAGGGATCGGGTACTTGTTCTTGATAGTCACCCGGTTTAATTCTCGATAGTCGATGCACATCCTTCTCGTGCCATCCTTCTTCTTTACTAAAAGGACTGGAGCTCCCCAAGGCGAGTTGCTGCTTCGATCCAACCCTTCTCAAGCAATTCAGCAACTTGTTTCTTGACTTCTTCTAACTCTACTGGTGCCATTGGATAATACGCTTTAGATACTGGCGCTGCACCAGGAATAAGGTCAATCACGAACTCCACGTCTCGCTTCGGCGGTAAACCCGATATATCTTCAAACACATCCATAAAATCGCGAACAACCGCCAGCTCTTCATTACTATCAACATCCATTGATGCAAGAATAACATTTGTCGGCCTAGCCCTAAACTCGACTGGCCCGGCAGAACTGCTTCCTCCAGTGAAGGTAAACTCAGGATGTCCGGGAATCTGGAAAATTACTTTCCTTGCCCTACAGTCAATGTGAGCGAGGAAAGTGCCAAGAAAGTCCATTCCCAAGACGACCTCGTAGCTGCCCATATCGATCACCAAGAAATCTGCAAAAAGCTCCCGTCCGCACACCACAACTGTACAGTCTTTACATTCCCTACTAGATACAATTTTCCCATTCCCAGTGTGTATGTCCCAGAAACTAGACAGGGTCGTGCAGGCAATCGAGTGTGTAGTTATAAACTTGGATGACATAAAACAATGGGATGTACCAGAATCAAATAATGCCACTGCGGGAAAACCATGAACGAGTAGAATACCTGAAACCACTTCTCCTGATGCCTTAGCTTCCTCAGCTGTCAAGGTAAAAGCTCGAGCCTGATTAGGTCCTTGAGTCAGCTGTTTCTGTCCTTGGAACGGTCTCTGCGGAGGCTTCTGTATATCATCTCTCGTACGAAGCTTCGACGGACAGGCACCAACTGCGTGATCAGCCGCTCCACAAACCAAACAAAGTCCCAGCTTCCTTCGACACTCCTTCTGCACGTGCCCAGGTAAACGGCAGTAGTCACAAATCATGCTCTTTCTTCGATCAACGATCACAGGCTTCTTCATGGGTGCTACACCTCGACGGTCCACTGGAATACCTCTGCGACCATGAGCTCTGTTAGGTACAATTGCGGGCTTCCTTGCCGCAACTGCTGTCTGCTGCAAGCTCCCTTTCATCCCAGATAAACTCTGCTGTTCCCGAGCTACCGTAAGAACCTGTGAGAAAGTGGTCAAACCCAGGGAGACAATCTGCCTCTGGATGTCCACATCCAAGCTGTGCATGAACCTCCGTGCCCTGTCTGCATCGTTGGCAACTAAAGGTCCAGCGAATCTGCTGAGTCTCGTCCATTCTGCTGCATGCACATCCACGGGTGCTCCATTTTGCCTCAGCCCAATAAACTTCTCTTCCATTTCCTCCCGTGCAGTTCGCGGGAAGAACTTCTCCAGGAAACTCTTAGAAAAATCCGCCCATTTGATCGGTTTGGGCAAGCGGGTCTCCTCCACAAGCCACCATTCTTGGGCGTAGTCCATTAACTGAATGCGTACTACATCAACTCTTTTGTCATCTGGAATCTGTGCCGCAATCAACAAATTCTCCGTGTCAACTAGCCACTGCTCGGCTGGCAACGGCTCCTCCAAACCAGTAAATGTAGACGGACCCAAACGTCTGAAATCTGCCACGGTCCCTACTCGGTCAACTGGTTTAGCTCCAGCGTTGTTCACAGACTGCTGAACGATCTGCAAACCTTCCTAAAACGAGTCTGCTTGCTGCTGGATCAGCTCGGTCTGTCTCTTTTGATTCTCTAGCATTCCCCTTATCACTCCAAGCTTGGCGGTTTCGTCCACACGCCTTTGGTACGTCTTCAAATTCTTATCTGCCATATTCTTGAAATCAAGAAAACACCCAACATTAGCTTGATGATAGATTTAATATATAGATCAAGGCTAGAACTCCAAGATACTTAAATAGAGTACCGCATTGTAACTATGCCGCGGTATCATAGCCATAATTACTTAACTCCACCCAAGTCGCCTAAGTTCTATGGATAACAAGAGATCAGGGTTTCGAGGCGATATGCAACGTAAGTTTGCACGTCGATATAATCAGGAAGAATGTGATTCAAGAATGGTAAAACGGTCAAGGTGGTAGGACATGTTTCCTAAACACGGGTATTCTGATTCCTGTATTGGGTACAATACCCAACTACAAAAGAATCAACCCAACTAACATATGGCTCTGATACCAAAAGAACCATGTTACGCCCCGCTTCCCAGAGTGCGCTAGATTGGGCACGTGATATAGCCAACCATGCTACCTGTGGGTTGGAAGCATCCATCCACAGTCACATTACGGCTGTAGAGATATCAAGAACAACATAAAATTTTCTAAAACATGTCCATAAACCAGAATAACAGGAGTCAATAATAAATAAATGCGGAAGCAAATGATCCAATACAAATAACTGAAAAGTATGTCCCATAATGCGGGCTCACATCAGGAAAGAAATGCAGGAAATAAAACTAACTAATACTAACACCTCACAGCTCAGCCTGCTGGCTGAAGTACTCCTGCTCGGACTGCGACAGCGGTACGGAATCTGGGCCATGCAAAACCCAGACGTCAGCGCGTCATGTCATCAAGTAGTATAATAGGAACAGTGTAACAGGCAATACAAAATAAACATGAATAAAACGAGAGTAGCAAATAATGTGAATCAAGCAGTGCAGGGTAGTGTGCAGTGGGTAACTAAACTGTTCTATCAGGTTTTCTATTCTAAAGTCTTTGAAATCAATTTGAGTAATCCTCCATGTAACTCAAAGGATATGTCCCGTTACCCCCCGGGACCATGGATCAGGAATATGTGAACCAATAGTGGTTCTGTCCCGTTACCCCCCGGGACCACGGATCAGGAAAATGTAAGAGTCACGAATGGCTCTGTCCCGTTACCCCCCGGGACCACGGATCAAGTAATACCCTTTTAAGTTACACTTTAGTTTACACGTTTGATTTTCCCATACCCCCAAGCTATGTATGTCGAGTCAGGTGTTCAGTAATCAAGAACTAATGCCAATACAGGATCAGGTAAAAGCAGGTTTGTCTGGATAGACAACAGGAATGGTCCATGAGGACAACATGTCAGGTTTGTTGGCATTAGGCACGAGATCAGGTAACAGGTCAGGTCATGGTACATCAGGTCAAGTCAATAGTAAACGGTACAATACCATGTCAGGTGTATCAATATATATCATGTGTAACAAGTCAAGTCAAGCTGTAACAATATCGTGGGTGTGCTCACAACAGATATATAATCGAACAGGGGATTAACAGCAGGAAATAAGCAATAAATTAAACAACAATAAGCAGATCATTCAATCACAATAGTGCATTAATATAGTGCAGCCGTTTTATTATATTAACAGGTTTTGAGCACCCTTAGCGGTGCAACAGTTTAAATGATGATGCAATACAGTTATATCAAGCCTTTGAATACGAATATCCGAATGTAATAGAACTACATGGGAAAGTTCTACAATCTATTAAACGGTAAAATGTGATTAACAGGTAAACTTGGTTCTTAGGTTAAAAGTGGCAAATTGCAATTTCTATGTTAACTGTAAAATGATATATGTCATATTGCAACCAAATGAGAAAATAACTATACCGAGTTAAGTTTTGCAGGTTTAATGAGTCAAACATATATAATTGTATAGTATAGCATGTAGCAAGTGATACTTGCCTCGACGGGTCGCGAACCGGGAAAAACGGAACGTAACGTCGGCGGGGAAACACGCAACGGACGCACGGTTCACGGATTGAACCCAAACGACGAACCAAGGGACCTCACGGGTCAGAGCACTCTGCTGGATCGTCAGGACATGCCACCGGCACGGCCGGATTCCGGCGAACAGCGACAAAACAACCGGAAAAGTTAATGCACGGCCAAGGGATAAACCGAAGGGAGAATGGAAGGAGGAAGGGGAGAGAAGGCTTACTGGTGTTGCAGAGGGCGTGACAGCGATGGGGTCGATGGCGGTGGGGCGCCGGCGAGGAGGTTGCAGGCGACGACTAGGGCTGCGGGTATGGAGAAGGAAAGAAAGTGGAGAGGGTGAGGAAGTGGTCGGGCTGGTGCGCGCAGGTGATGAGGAGGTGCCGAAGGTGGCGCGGATGACGACGACAAAGGTCGCCGGCGACGTCTCCGGCCGAACAGAGAAGGCACGGGGGTTGTCCGGGGTTGCTGCGGTGGCGACGTGCACACGGGGAGAAGGAGGGGATATCGAGGTTGGTACGAGGAGGCGGAGGCGAGGGCAACGCTGGCGCCGGCGCCGGCGTCGGAGCTGCGGTGGCGACGGCGGAGGCGGCTAGGGCTGGGTCGTAGGGTTCTCGCGATGGGTTCTGGGAAAATTATGAGGGGGAGGGATAATATATATATAGGAAGGAGAGAGAGAGGAAGTTAGAGAGAGAAAGAGAAAGAGAAAGGTAGAGAGAGAAAGAGAGAGACGTTAGAGAGATAGAGAGAGAGGAATAATGGAGGGGGCCCACGGGGTTATAAACCCTCGTGATTGGCTGAAAGATTTAAATAAATTTTTTAAAAGATTTCCAAATATAAATTTAACAGTAAGATTTAGTATATAAACGAAATAATATAAGGTTTTGATTATTTTATTTATTTGGGATTTTAGCGCTAAATGAAACATTTCCAAATCGCGTCCGGGTTGGGTCCAAAAATTTGAAATTCAAATAATAGGATTTTAAGCGGGTTCCAAATTTTAAAATGAAATGTTTTATGATTAAAAAGCATACCCCCAAGTCGAACACCTGTACGTGCGCGTAGTCGTCCAAACTCGCCCGTTTCACTGAACGAGACGAGAACTCGACGCGCGGACGCTACCACGTGGCTAGGGGTGACGAGTAGGCCAAGATGGATATTTTTAATTTTATTTTAGGTGCTAAAATTTGTTATATGCAGAAATGACTTAGCCAGATAAAATTTTACAGTAAGACCCAAACAAGCAAGATAAATGAAATGAGTAATATCTAATACTCAACCAATAACAGAAAATAGTAGTATTGGGATCGGGTGTTACAGTTTTGGATTTTTGTGTGTTTATTGCTTTGCATTTTTAAAACGGACTTTTAAGGGGCTATAACACCAATCCAAATTGGGTGGGGATTTTATTATCCTTTCTAGGACCCCAAAAATCACAAAAAGTATTTTGCATTAATTTTCGAGTTAATTAAAAAAATATTAGACTCAGCCAATAAGGACTGTCGTGCTCATTAGGACAAAGAAAAGGTTGTAAGCATCGGTCGTTTATATAAATCTGACTTTGTGGTGCCTAAGCTTGACAAGTGGGAAAGGTAATTTTAAAAGGCCCGTCTCACGGTGATTCATGAGCGGATCTCTCCTTTCTTTACTTGTGCTTATCTGGCCACAATTGGCGGTGAAGAGGCGATTTGAGGATCTCACAATTTGCCCTTTGGAACAGTTAGGAACAGTCTAGTTGACTTAGGAAACCCTAGCTCTAGGCTTGATTGTGCATATTGTGATTGCTTGAAAGTGTGTCTAACTCCTTATAAAAATCTTTTGCAAAAACTCCATAAAAAAAAACCACAAAACAAATTTTTTACAAAAACTTGCCATTTTGTCGCTAGAAATCCATTGCACCCCACTTTCCCTCATTGACGTTTTCTTACCCCCCACCTTCTATTTTTTTTATTTTTTGACTACACTACACCTCTTTAGTGTATGTCCAGTTGGACTAGGGACACTAGCACCCGTTTAGTCCGTGTCTCGTTAGTGCCGACTGACGACGCTTTCGACTCCAAAGTTGAAATTCCATCCACTTCTTTACCTTCATCTTCAAATTCATCATCTTCTAAGGAGATGTCGGGATTCAATCCTAACAACCCCTTACCTACAGGACTGATTCCACCTCCACTGGATGCGAATAACCCACCACACCCTCCTGTTGAAGCGCCCCAATGAATCGCGCTCCAGGATCTTTTCTATCCCATCCGCGCCGCACTTCCCACTTGTCTTTCACTTCCACCGGTTAATGGGGATAACTTTGAAATTAAACCCCACTTCATCAATATGTTGCCCAAATTTCACGGGCTGGAATCCGAAGATGCCTACATCTTCATTAACAAATTCTAGAATGTTTGCGCAATGATGAAGACCACCCAACTTTCGGATGATACTATAAGGCTACGTGTCATTCTATTCACTTTATGTGACCTAGCTGCAAAATTGTTATATAGCACGGCATCACACTCCATAAAAAATTGGGAAGAGTTTGTTAAGGCTTTTCTAAAAGAGACACCACAAGACCGCGAGAATTCGCAATGAAATTATTCAATTTTCCCAGCTTCCTTCCGAACCTTTTTGGAAGTGTTTCGAAAGATTTAAGGACCTTCTTGTCCAGTGCCCTCATCACGGTATTGAGAATTGGCAACTTTGCCAAATTTTATATGAAGGACTGAACCCAGCAACTAAGCAGTTGTTGGAAACCATTTGTCAAGGTCACTTTCTTACAAAATCAAGCGAGGAAGCTTGGAAATTTCTCGACGATCTTGCTGAACAAACACTTCAGTGGGAAAGCACTAAGACCACTTCATCTACTTCATCAGATCAGTCTAAGGCAGGCATATATCAACTTGATATGTCGATTGCATTGAAGGCCGAAACGGCTGCACTCACGAAAAAACTAGAAGCAATTGAGAGCAAATTCTCATCGCCTTCTCCTGCCCCAGCTTTACCCACTCGCACTATTTGCGCTTGTTGTTCAGATCCGTCCCATCTTACTAAAGAGTGTCCTTACAATCCACCCGTTCAAGGACAAGATCAAGTCAATGCCGCCTTTCAGCAAAGACAAAGAAATGATCCATACTCTTCAACTTATAATCCTGGTTGGAGGAGCCACCCAAATTTCGCTTGGAATCAAAATCAACAAAAATTCCAAGGCAATAACAATTTTCAGAGGCCTCCTCCACAATAACAAGCCCCTCAATAAACTCAATATCAGCAACCTTTCCAACCCCAACCTTATCCAAACCAAATGAACAATTTTGTACCAAACAACTCTTATCCTCAAAACAATTTTGTTCGGCCGAATAACGATTAGGTTTTCTCGCTAGAACGAAGTCTGGATGCGTTTTTAAAACAATCTACACAATCCTCAGCAAGCATCCAGTCTTCCATCCAGTCTTTGGTGCAACACACTGCTTCACATGATCAGAGCATCAAAACAATTGAAGCCCAAATTGCACAACTGAATGCCGCATTAAGCGAGCGAGAAAAGGGAAAACTTCCGTCTCAACCATTGCCAAATCCAGGTCACACACACAACGCACATGTTGCTTATGAACAACAAAATCATAATGTGAATGCTGTGACTACGTTGAGATTTGGAAGAGTGTTGCACAATAATGTCGGTATTAGTGATGACACCCCGGCCGCTGCATCTTCATCCTCTTCATCTTCTTCTTCTTCTTCTTTTTCATCATCTTCTTCATCTTCTTCCGAGCCTGTTCTTCATTCTTCACAAGGCTCTACTTCTTTTACTAATTCGAACGGACCCACATCTCACTCTACTAAAACACCAACACAGGGATCCGTTCCAACTCCGCAATCTACTCCACAAATATTCGACTCAACGAATTTTCAAAATGTTTCATTTCCAAACAGGTTGTGATCCAATAAACCAACTTTACAAATGGAGAAAATTATGGAGTTATTTAAGCAAGTTAACTTTAATATTCCTCTGTTGGATGCAATCCAACAAGTCCCTTCTTACGCTAAAATCTTGAAGGACTTATGCACCAAGAAGAGGAAATCACAGGTACCTAAGAAAATTTTCTTAGCTAGTGCTGTGAGCAATGCTCTTACCCAACCTTTTCCCTAAAAACGAAAGGACCCTGGCTGTCCTACAATTTTAATAACTATTGGGGATAAGAATATCAACCGCGCACTTTTAGATCTTGGTGCCAGTGTTAACTTGCTTCCCTATTCCGTATATGAGCAATTAGGCGTTGGAGAGTTGAAACCCACACATTGTACTCTCCAAATGGCCGACCGATCCATCACCCATCCTAGGGGTGAGTTAGAGGATGCGTTGATTAAGGTAGGGGACTTCATATTCCCTGTTGATTTCATTGTTATGGACACACAGCCTGTAGCTAACCCACGGAACTAAATTCCGGTGATCCTCGGTCGACTATTTTTGGCCACTTCCAATGCTGTTATCAACTGTCGTAACGGCTCTATAACTTTATCCTTCGGGAAGATGTCAAGTGAGTTTAACATTTACAAGATGGGAAGTCTACCCACCGAACCTTCTGCTCATGCGTGTTATGTCGAATTAATGGGTGTCGACAGCAGCGAATTTGATCAGCTTCAGGATACTGATCTAGACTCTTTTCATACATTGTTTGACCCAACTATGTATTATACACATATGGACTCTTCTATTAAGTTGTCCGGGTCAACATCTACCGCTGTTTATGAATCTTTCATGGAGTCTAGAGATCGCCCCACTCTTTCGGATGACATTATTCTTCGGGGTATCGATGAAAACTTTGAAGAAATTTTCGCTGATGAACTCGCATTTTTAGCAAACACGGGTGTTGAGGTGAATCAACTCCAAAATGAAATTGAACCTCCACCCCTTCTTCTTGACAATCACAAAAATGCGAGTAATCTATCGTCACAATCACTTTGTCGTCTCTTCAAATTGAGATGCAATCCATTTCTATTACACCACTTATCTCTTCCCCACTTCTTCGTGATTCTTGACTTTTGGCCTTTGTAAAGCTTGGCATTGACTTGTAACTTTGTTTAATTCAAGTTTGGGGGAGATTATGTTGGCTCTAGAAAGACTATGATTTTTAGCCAACCGTATGATCGGGGGTACGTTTACCACTTGTAAATATATAAAAAAAATTATTTTGGGGTATTTTTGTAAATTTCCAGTTTTAAAAAAAATAAAAAATAAAAAAATAAACAGGGGAGTGCCGATAATTTTGACCCTCTTGGTGTAGCCTGACAGTGAGGACACTGTTAAGTTTAAGTTTGGGGGTATGCTCGATAAGGTTTCTTCCTTCGCATTCATGTGTATATTTTTGCATTTGCATACTTATTTTAATATCCATAAAAATCAAAAAAAAAATTAATAATTATAAAAATTGAAAAGTTCAATTTTGGCCATATTTGACTTAAGTTTAACATGACGGTTGAATAGTTAGGAAAAATTAGATCCTAAACTTAGTAAATTAAAAATCCTAAAAATAACCTTTTTTAAAGTTTAACTATAGAAAATATATGTTCTTGTAGTTTATTTAGAAATAGGCAAATTTTGAGTTCAGTTTTTAGGCTAAGTCAAAATAAGGTAAGAGTATTGAAATTTTTATTGAAGTGTAAGTCTGAAAAATAATTCCAAACCTTAAGTCTAAATTCCGAAAATATATACCCTTTAACTTGCACAAATACGCATCTCGAAACTTGGAATAGTAGAGCATACCTTGAAATGCTCTTGTCTAAAATCCTTAGTATAAAGAAAAATAAAATAAAAGTACAAGTGTGAATAAATAGATATAAAAAATGAAAACTAGTTTTGTAATTATTTAAGGCTGCATAAAAAAATATATAGAAAGGGTGGTTTATCACCTAGTGCTTTAGACCAACTAGTTTGGGAGTCACTGCTAAAGCCTTAGGTATTACAAGACGAGGAATTACGTTTAAAGTGCAAACACATTTTGTAATCGGTCGTTAGTACCTCAAGAAGTATTAACGGTCGCATGAAGGATGTGTGAGCAATTTTATCTAAATTCACCAACTAAAAGTACTTTGGACAATGGACAAGAGTATGTTAGCTTGAATTGAATTTCCATGTGTAGGGGTGACACATACACACACGTAGGGGTATATGCTTGGGTTTGGATGAGAGATAGGAATGAAAGATAGGGCTTATACTTTCAGTAGAGATGATAAAAATTCCTAAGTTGAGATGGAATCTTAGAAGGAAAATTCAAAAGATACTGAAGGCTAAATAAATTAAAAAACATATACGATCTTAAGTTAAATGATAAGTGAGTGTGAAAAATATGGGTTGTTGATTTCTAAGTTAAAGATAATAGAATTTCTTGCTAGAATATCTAATTGAAGAATGAAAGTCAATAGACCAAGTTGATTGGATTTTGTGGGTAGTATCCGCTGAAAACCCTCAGGAGACAACACTCCTCCTACTAGGAACACCTAGAGGTTTAACGGCTTGTTATACGAGCTCGGTGCAATCGTGATTCCCTGCGAAAGTGAGGTTAGGTTTTTTCGAGAATAAATTGGTTTTGCTCGGGACGAGCAAAAGATAAGTTTGGGGGTATTTGTTCATATCATAATTTTGCATTATTATATTCCCTATTCTTAATCATTTTACAAATAAATAGGTGGTTTTGATCCATGTCTGCTAAATAGTTGCAGGATATAGGTTCTCGGAACAATACAGTGAAAATGGTGAGAAAACGCTACAAAAGTGAGACTACGACCAACAAATAGAATAATATTTATGATCCCGCCTATAGTTTAAGGAACAAATGAAGATCAATGAACAGTTCGATTGCACAAAGTACGAAGGCAGCACAAAATTCAAGACTTCAACGCGAAGCTAACGATAAAAGTCCACAACATTCTGCACTGTGGAAATCTGGAAGAAACTAGAAAAGATTCTGAAGAACCAAGTGAAGAAAAGAGAAGTACAAAGCAACTTGAAGCATCACAGAAAGACAGAGTTCAAGACCTCACCATATGGCCGCGGATCCACGGCCAAACATGGCTTATGGCCGCGGTTCCGCGGCCGTGATGAGCACGTGTCGGTGCATCTTGTCGGTGGGTGTCGGTGCGTTGACCAGGCTTCTCAGGGTAGTCTTGTAATTTTAGATGTGGATTAGATGTAAACCCTAGGGTTTCTATTATTTATAAATAGGAAGCCTACAGCTCTTTTTGGGAGCATGCCTCGTTTTATTTCTCTAGTTTAAATTTTCATTCCTCGTAATTGTCAAAGAGTGCATCAATAAAGTAAGTTTTCTTATCTACAAATTTTATTTCTCTGCAATTTTTATCTGCCGTAGTTATTTTCCGCACGTTAATTAGGTTAAAAGAAAATCATAAAAAAAAATGAATTCCTTTGTTAATTCCCTAATGAGTGAATAGTTCCTCACTTGTTAGGGTTAGGTTTGGGGAAGGTTTGAGAGATGAAAATCTCTCACTCCTTTCTTGCCCGTTCAATATTTTAAAATTAGGACTTTATGCAAATCAAACACACACCGCTCACTACGGCACTCTATCCCACGAGATAGCGGTGATTCCCTAATTAGACCGGTTATGATTGATTTCCATAGAGGTTAGGGCTAAGAATTAAGAAAGGACGGACAAGGGCCAAAAGGAAGAAACGAAGTTTCTTCCTGCTCGCGCTAATCCCCTTTGTTAATTATTACCTTAACACCTAAAGTTCTTAATTAGGGCAAAGAAAG
The DNA here is from genome assembly GCA_030015575.1 of Agapanthus africanus. Lineage (NCBI taxonomy): Eukaryota > Viridiplantae > Streptophyta > Magnoliopsida > Asparagales > Amaryllidaceae > Agapanthus > Agapanthus africanus. The sequence continues at coordinate 722,958,060 of CM057337.1, forward strand.
CGGTGAGAAGAATTGACTTTCCAAACTAACCTAATCCTAACCCTAACAAGGTTTTAATCCAAATCAATTTCATCCTATAGAAAATCAAAACCTACCACAAATAGAAATTGACTCATTAACTAGAAAATACACGTTTTCCCTGTGAACCGACCCGTACTCAACCGGCTAGCTACCAAGCGACACCGTTCTTGATTACGGTTAATTCTTTGATTTCAAAACGCACGCACGCAAAATCTCTACAATTAGTGGACCCGAGCTGTTATCACCAGCGGGTCGTTGTGAGGCAGGGATATACCGTGAAGGTCCTCGTCGGTAAAAACGATCGGCTCGGTTGCTCTGGCCTTCTTCCTCGGGTGGTTGCTGGTCTCCCCGATCGGTGAGGGGCGCTGAGCCTCGTCGGTCTTAGTCGTACCCCCCGTTGATATGGCCATGATCTGGCCAACCGTCAACTCGTCGGGAGGGGGACATTGCTCTTGCTCACGGTCAGCCTGCCGCTTGTCTCGCAAGTATGTTGCCAGATGCCCCGAACGGATGAGCTCCTCGATGTAGTCTCGAAGCTGCTTGTAGTTTTCCTTAGAGTGGCCCTGCGACCGGTGGAAGCCGCAGAAGGGGCCCCGGGTGCGCTTTGCTGCTATGCGCGAGACTGGGGGGAGCTTGAAGAACCTCTCGCCCTTTGCCTCCTCCAGCCGTACCACCTGAGAGACGTTGAGCGGGGTGTACTCCTGAAACTTCGGGGAGTAAGGCTTCGGCCGCTCAATCATCTTTTTCTCTTCCCTCGCCCTTTTCTTCTGATCGGTTTGCTCAGCCCGGGGGAGATTTGTGTTTACCTCGGACTCGAGCTGGATCTCTCGTTCGGTCCAGGCCTTTACCTCGGCCATGGTCTTAGGTTGCGCTAATACAAAGGAGCGTAACCACTTCTTGTGCCTAAGACCTGACCTGAGTGCCATAATGACCGTCTCGTCCCGGTATTCTGGGACCTCGAGAAGGGCATTGTAGAAGCGGGTGACGTACCCTTTGAAGGTTTCTTTGTCCCTGCTCTTTATCGTGAAAAGATGGTCGACGGTATGCTTCTGCCTTTTATTCCCGACGAAGTGGCCGAGGAATTGGGTGGCTAGCTCATCGAAGGTTGAGATTGAGCATGAAGCGAGTCCTCGGAACCAGTCCCGTCCGTAGCGAATGAGAGTGGCTAGGAAAGCACGGCATTGGGCACCGTCGGAACAGTCTTGCAAACTCATCCTGGCTGTGAACGTCCAAATGGTCTTTCGGGTCGGACTTCTCGTCGAATAGTGAAACCTTTGGGGGCTTGTTCCGGGAGGAGACATGGACGGCGAGTAGCTCTTCGGTGAAGGGCTTCGTGAGCAAGTCGGCGGCGTATTTAGCCTTGTCTCCTGAATGACGACCTTCCCAGTGCATGCCTTCGATCTTCTTTTCGAGGGCGTCGAGTCGGCCGTAGTATCCCGATGATTCGGCGCACTCTGACTTTCGGTCTCTGCTGCTGGAGATCTCTTCCTGGCCACGGCCCTGATTCCGTTCGATAAGGTTCCTCAGGTCCCTGGGCGAGGTCGTCTTCGAGCTGCCGTGACTAGTCCCATGTGCGCGACCCCGTCGAGGGAGGGGGTACCGGTCATGCTTGGGTGCAGGCGAGCTGACAGACACCTCCTCGGGAGAGACAGGGACGCGACGGGGCTCGGGGCGAGGCGCTCTGGCGTAAGACCCCGGAGTTAAGCTATGCGGCGCCCACCGGGTCATTGAATATGTCGGCCTGGGGGACCTGCGACTGTTGGAGACAGCGAGGCGGTGATCGGCCGTGCCAACGTGGGCAGAGTCTTCTCTCTCCCTGTAGGGGTCCCGGTCCCGCGGAAGGGGAGTGGCGACCTGGGGAGCTTGCCCGGCCGCTTGGACACAGACGAGCGCATCCACGACGGACGTGGGTCGGTCTATCCGAGTGGATAGGGCGTGAATGGCGTTCGGTGGAGGTGGGAATTCTCCCTCGTCTCCACTGTGGGGAGGCCGACGGCTGGTGCTTGGATCGTCGCGGTGACCGCTTGCCATTTAGTCGAGATCGGAAGATGAACTTTTGGTTGAGTGGAACTAGGTTCCCACAGACGGCGCCAACTGATGGATCTCTGGATCTCCTTCATATGTTATCCTCCATTAATCTGCTGTTAGCGCTGATGGACGGCTGGGATTGAGTTGGAGGGTTGACTCCTGAAGCGTGTGGATCTCAATAGGTTTTGAGTGGTTGTGGCTGAGGTACCTGCAAAGAAGTCCCGGGATGGTTGTGCCACCAAGGACCCTCCGACGATCAAGTTAGACGGGGTATTTTGGAAGAGTAACGGCCTAGTGGAGCCAAACTGGCTTACCTCGATCGTCTGAGAGAGGGGTTTATATAGCGGCAGTAATGGGTAGGAGGGCGTGAGAATCACGCCGGGCGTTACGCCCCTCGCGTCATGCGTGCTTGATAGGCGGGATCCCGCATTAATGACGAGACATGCTCGTTAATGGGGGATCGTGATGGCGTGGAACGCGGGATCGTAGGCTGCGGATATCTCTCGCATGGCGAGATTCGCGGAGCTGTGGCGGAGGCGCCTGTGATCGGTGCTGGCGAGACCGAGGAAGATGAGCTCGGCGGGAAGCTCGGGAATGAGCGGGAGACCGAGGCATCTTAGTTCTGCGATAGCTCGGAGGTGAGCTGGGTGGTCTGGAAGGCCACCGAAGGTCGGGAGAATACTCGGGCCGTAGGCCCGAGGTGTGATCCCAACCGAAGTTCATGGTTCTTTCTTGTAGGTTTTGGGACACGTCATCTGCCACGTGTCAGCATCTGGAGAGTCACCGATATCGAGCCTCATCAAGTAGTATATATAATATTATCTATACAGAGAGAGGGAGTACAATCAGTAGGATATAGAAATTAATCTACTTGCTTGTTTGGCATTAGATCCCTATTGAGATATATATATGCCAACAATTATGAAAAAGTTCTTATTTACTCTAACATCTTATTTTCGTGTGTGTATACCGGTTTTAATATTTAAAGATATGAAATTATAATTCAAACCATTTTTCAGATATCTTGTACTAAACCTGAATGTTTTTACGCAGCCAATTTTGATTCCTATTTATAGGCAGCGAATTTAGTGAGGTGACTGGTTTCATTTGGATGGAAATATATATATATATATATATATATATATATATATAGAATAATGGAGGAAAGATAGCATAGTAGGGAATTTCCTCCTATGGCGTCGAAAAAATAGATTCTCTTTCATTTTTTCCGCCGATCGGCACCCACCATCTTCATCGTTATCATCTAAGATGTCGGTACACCAAATTTCATGTGATTCTACAACCTTTTCACCATTGATTTAATGGGTACACCAAACTACCGATCGTTTTCACATTAAACTTTGACATGTCAGGTATAATTTCAGGAAAAAATAAATACTCAAATGTTAAAAATAATTAATATTAATAATTTTGTGTTGTAATTTCTGATCGAATGCTCATCTTGTTTTTATGTTTTTTGCAGGATATTTGAAGCAATATTGGGATGGACATTTGTTGGCCAATTCAATAGATTGTTGCTACATTTTTAATTGGTGTTGTAAACATTTGAGAGGATTTTTTTCTTTTCTTTTTCAGTCATGTAACCATTTGACAATATGTTTGATAGCGAGTTTTTGGTGAGTATTTTTAAGGATGGTAAATATAAAAACTATTATTTGCAAGAGATCATAGAAAGAAGTGAGACCAAGTTGGACCGATGTCCAGAGTATTTATTTCGAATTTTTTTTCTTTTGGCACATTAACAAATATTTGTTAATAATCCCATTCATTCATTAAAAAAATAAGTTTGTTCAATGAAATGATGGAACATTTCATTTTTCTTTTTTAAATTTTTTTTATACCTTATCTAATTTTTAAATTGAAATTTTTATATCTTCATTAGAGATGGTAAACTAATCAAAAAGGGTTATTTCATGTATTTATGACAAAATGTGTGACATGTCTTGGAGTGACAAAATGAGGATTCTTTTACTCTACCGAGACCACTAAATATCAACCACAAAGAGGACTGTAAGTATTTTGAGTTCTCAAATATGGCATCTTAATCAACACAATTTCCGAAGTATTTTTTCTTAACTGGATTTCTTTGTGTTTTGGTTTAACATTGATTCACCACGCCATGCAGCTGTCGGATTCAAGTTCTGGACCCTACAAACCACCAGAGCAAGTGCTGTGTGTTTCTCTACAATACCAAACATTGCCGTCTTTGTGCGCTACAAATGTTTGCATTCTCTCTTTCTCATTGATTTCGCCCTTTCGGGGGTAAGGAAAGTCCATTGGAGAAGTCATAATAAATACGGTGGAAAATAGCACCGTATTCGTTACCGAACCTGGCATTGCTTCACGTTGAAGAGTAGACCATTCTCCCCAACAAGCGAACCGTGGATAAGTGAGCATGTGATCTCCACTCGCATATGATTCATAACATGTTAATAAGAGACAGAAACACCGCATATTTTCACAAAATTGCTGGTAGAAGGATATACAGAATTCGTTTTCAACTGAAAAATCCAAGAAATCCCAAATCCAACCTACCTCAAATTAGTACATACATTGCAGGATCCGATAGATATATCCGCTCAGTTATAATTTTTACTGGACATTTGAATGTTTATTTAAGTTCATTACCTAACTTGTGGCGAACCATGGAACACTATATGAACAACTGACCTACAAATGCATGATTCATAGCATGTTAATGAAGCAACTATTACATCACTCGCAAATATTGGACATTCCAGCATAAAAAAATGTAAACTTTAGCTCATTTTTCTCATGATGGAACCAAAAAAAATAATTGATTATCTTTTTAGCGGCTTTACGTCGAACACCTTACCTTCAACTCAACCCAACGGTTATGATGCAGAGACCCCCCTTTTCTAGCGATTCTTTTATTCATTCTCTTAAAAGAACATTTATTCATTCTCTTAACTTACAAACTCAAAAACCGTCTAATACAAGGAGACCATTAACCCTCTTTTATATCTTCAATATTCTCCTATTGCATATCCGACTAGGTTACAAAATATAGAAATTGATTATAATTTTCATTTTACCTAGTTTAGAACAGCTTAATCATGTTACATATAAGATTAGTTGTTTTAACTAAATTTCTAATTAAACTAGGAGTATATGCCATAATTTAACAAATCATGGTCTAACACAGCTTCTAATTACACTAGGAGTACAATACGAGATCCACCCGGATCAGTTCGTCGTATATGTTACAATTTACGAAAAATGATATTTATTGAGAAAGCCCATTAATGTCGAGGTATTGTGGTTGATTTTATCTCTTACTCACTTTGTTATCGAACTTGAGTGATGAAAGAAAGTTTAAAAGAATTGTAATATGATTTTTCCCTATATTGTTATCATTAATTTTTAACTATACATATGGTGTCTAGCAAATTTACATTTAAATATAATATTTTAAAACCTTATAAGAAATTCTTAAGAAAAATTACATTCGTTTGGAGGAGAGAATATCATTGCTGAGCTTTATTAATGTATCAATAAGATACAGTACATAGTGAGAGACCGGGTTGATGTTCCTTTGGTTGTGTTCTTTTCTTTTTTGTTCTTCCTTTGTTGCACTTTTTATTTCCTTTTCTTTCGAATAGCCGTGTAAGTTTAGCTAAAATTTTCGTTTAATGAAACACAGGGACTTTGGCCTTCATTCTGATAAAAAAAAAAGAAGACAAAGAGAAAAGAAAGACTACAAGCCACATTTTTCATTTTGTGGATGCCATCTTTTTTCGTTTTTTTTTTTTTTTTGCATAGCAATACTTTATCTACGAGCTTGAAATCTTACCTTAATTTACCCAACTAACAAAATGATGGATTCAAAATATCTAGATATTGGTGCCAGACAAGTGGACATACGGTGTTTATCTTTTGGATGGATTTGAATAGATTTTTCAAAGTAGGTAGGTTAAGCATTTCCATTATTTTAGGCCTGGTATTTTGCAGGTATTGGATACTCTCCATGGGACAATTATTTTGCACATGCAGACAATTATGGCCTTGTTTGTTTTAATAATAAAAAACATTTTTTTTCGTTAATTAAAAGCACTTTCTATCTGATTTCTTTTTTGGAACTGATCCGTAAGTCCCATCCAACCCCACACCACACTCATACACAAACACACACATCCAGGAGGCTTGGGAATTTGGCCCGAAAGTGTTAATTTATGGCTACTTCCCCTCCTAGGATTTGAACCCCGCGCTTTCCCTGGGAAGGAAAATGTCATACCAACTGAGCTATTGCCTCATTGGTTTTCTATCTTCTTTATGATCTGACTGAATTGCATCGACCAGTATTCTTCCGACAACACTTATGATTTCTGCATATATACAAGAGTAATCATTAATTTATATATATGACTAAATATCCTGACCTACACCTTAACATCAAACTACACTAAAGACAAGATAGGATAGTTAAACTCTAACTAGATTATGGCACATGCCAGTGAAAGAAATTTTAAGAAAAAGAATGTTTGTAAATTCTAATTATGCTTCAATTTCACTAAAATCTCTATATATTTGGGATAAGTGTCCATTTATTTATCTACAATTTTGCTATGCTATGAATACTATGAATACTTAAACTTATTAGCTTAATTGTTGGTTACAAGGAAAATAAAATTTAAATAACAAAGAAAGTAGAGGTTAAAATAGAATAAATTTAGATCAATAAGTAATGTATATAAATAACAAAAAGTATAAGGCTTATATGTAAAATTTTATTTTCCCACCGCGAACAGTGGCACCACTGGCGAAGTATACAGACATGACAAAAATTGGTTACAAAAAATATCAACTCCCAGGTAGTAATTTCGGAAACTGATATTACCTTAACTACTAATATTACCTTTACTACAGTAATGAGCATTTCCGTACATCTTCATTGTTGTCAATTCGAGTAGAACTGAAAATGTAGATCTTATCATTTAATATAGATTGAATCATTTAATATAGATTGAGGGACGGTGATTTTTCTAATCAATCGCTTGTATTTATTTGGATTGAACAAATAATTTAAATTAATTTACAACCTTAATTTATGTTTGTGAAAAAATACAAATGTGCAATCAATTACTTATAATTATGAACCAAGTAAAATGGTGTTTTTCGTATTTCATGTTTTTAAGGATTTAGCATTATGTGTATAAGGAGAAAAATATAGATTGTTGTCAATTCGAGTAGACCCGAAAATTTAGGTCTTATCATTTAATATAGATTGAGGGATGGTGGTTTTTCTAATCAAGTTCTGATGATATTTACAAGTGGTGTCTCCTCAGATTATGACATGTGGCGGATGACGTGTCCCGAGGGCTAGAGGGTGGAATGAATGAATTGCCTCAGGGACATTCCTCGGGATAATCTTCTCATGTATCTGACCTTTCGGGAGACCTCCCTGAATACATTCCACCTTCGCCTAGGAAACTACCAACAGCTCGTCTCCGAGCTTTCCCAGTCTCCGAGCTTTCCCAGTCTCCTTGCTCTTCTCCGAGGTTTCTGACGTGCCGAGCTCCCTTGGCCTCCCAGCTCGTCGCCGAGCCGTCTGACATGCCGAGCTTCCTCGGCTCTCCCGATCAACCGAGAACGCGGATCCCAAGCGTCTCCGCAACGGCTCCGCGTATCTCGCCAAAGCGAGATATCCGCCGCCCCAAGCTCTGCATCCCCCGCAGGCTCGTTCCGCCATTAATGAGCGAATCCCGCCGTTAACGCTGGCGTAACGTAAGGGCGCAACGTAAGGCGAAGATCTTGCACCGGCTCGCTCCTTGCGATCACTATAAAAACCTCTCTTCCAGACGACTCAGGTAACGCGAATTCATTCCAATAAGCCACTACTTTGCCAATATTTCTCGGCACTAACTTGATCGTCGGAGGGTCCTCGGTGGTATAACCACCCCGGGACTTCTTTGCAGGTAGCTCGGCTTCCACACCAAATACAACTCATTGAGATCCACACGCTCAACCACAGCCAAAACAAATCTCAACTGCCTAAGACACTCGTTATAGATCGACGGAAGACAGCATCTGAGAGAGATCTTAAGCTCCATCAGTTGGCGCCGTCTGTGGGAACGAAAGAATTTTTTTGTTCTACAAAAAAAGTTGATCTTCCTCCCTCGACTTAATGGCGAGCGAAACTCGCGATGATCCCAACACGAGCCACCACACCCCCCCACAACGGAGGCGTTAGCGGTTCCTCCCCCCTCCAAACCACATCAACGTCTTATCGGCTTGAATCGACCGACTCACGTCGATGGTGGACGCCCTCGTCAGAGTTCAGGCGGCGGGCTTTGCTCAATAGGTCACAGTTTCCCCCCCAGGGCAACGACGCACGCAGAAGGGTCGATGCCTGCTCTCCCCTCAGCGTCACCGAGCGCCGGCGTCCCATCTCTGGCAACCACGGCCCACGCGTGGGCCATGATTCCATGACCCGTTGGGCTCTGAAAGGCTCCACACCGCGGTCTCGGGGAAGAATGGGCCACTGCCCCGAAGTCCGACGCACGTCTACACTCTCTGAGGAGGTATCGGTCAGCTCGCCTGCTTCCAAAAATGACCGACGCCCCCACTCGCGTCAAAGCCGCGGAGGTGCACGTCGGGACTACCCGAGAAGAACCTCGTCCGAGGATCTGAGAAATCTGATAGAGCGGAATTGAAAACGCATCGTCGCGCAGACCAGGAACGGGGACAGTCGCCACTCAGACTGTGCTGAATCCCCGGGTTACCACCACCGACTCGAGGCCCTCGAAAAGAAGATCGAAGGCATACGGCGAGACGACCATCCGTTCGGCGAAGGGGCTAGGTATTTCACGGATTCTCTCACGAAGACCTTCACCAAGGAATTGCTGGCCAAACACGTATCGACCTTGAACAAGACGCCTATAGTGGCCCTCTTCGATGGGAAGTCCGACCTGAAGGACCACTTAGACGCATTCTCTCAGTGCCGAGCTTTCCCAACCACTCTAATCCGAGATGGCCGGGACTGGTTCCGGGGACTTGCACCGTGCTCCATCTTCACCTTCGACGAGCTGGCTACCCATTTTCTCGGCCATTTTGTCGGCAACCGACGGCAGAAGAAGACAGTCGACTATTTATTCACTATCAAGAGCCGAGACAAGGAATCCTTCAAAGGGTATGTCACCCGCTTCTACAATGCACTCCTGGAGGTATCCGAGCACCGCGACGAAACGATCATCACCGCGCTGAGGTCGGATCTTAGGCACAAAGAGTGGCTCCGCTCATTTGCATTGACGCAACCTAAGACCATGGCCAAGGTGAAAGCGTGAACCGAGCGAGAAATACAACTCGAGTCCAGGGTGAACTCCAACATGCCCGGAGGCGACCATGTCGACCGGAAGAAGAGGGACAGGGAAGAGAAAAGGAAAGATGATCGTCCAAAACCCTACTCCCCAAGATTCCAGGAGTACACTCCCCTAAACGTTTCCCAGACCGAGCTGCTGGAGGAAGTGAAGGGTGAAGAATTCTTCAAGCTCCCGCCAGCTACCCGGTAGATGGGCTAACGGCTCCGAGGCCCGTACTACGCCTATCATCGGACGCAAGGGCATCCGACCAAGAATTGTAAATAGCTGCGCGATTACATCGAGGAGCTGATCCACTCCGGTCACTTAGAAAAGTACCTGCGAGACAAACGTCAAGCAGATAGGAGGCAAGCCGATCAAATTAAAGACGGAGAGCTGACGATCAAATAGATCATGGTTATCGCCGACTGACCCAAGACCGAGCAACAAGGACACCTACCTAAACCGACTGTTCAAAGAAGGAGAATTCAAACTGAATCACATAATCCGTACTTATTTGATAATAAAAATTCTCGTTTCCCTGCAATCTGAACTACTTCCCTTTATTTCCATACTAAAACCCCATGTAGGGCCGACGAATGTCTTTTTGCTCGGTTCATCCGCAGCGGGTGGCTTTCTGCCCAACAAACGCTATGGATTAAAGCCCTCATCACGAGGCCGCCGAGCAATTTCCTGCTGGCCAATCCCTAGCGGGTAGCTTCCTACCCTTCTACGCTAAGGATCTAAAGCCCTCCTCATGAGGCGATCGAGTAGCTTCCTGCTCGGTTCATCCACAGCGGGTGGCTTCCTGCCCAACAAACGCTATGGATCAAAGCCCTTATCACGAGGCCGCCGAGCAATTTCCTGCTGGCCAATCCCTACCGGGTAGCTTCCTACCCATCTACGCTAAGGATATAAAGCCCTCCTCATGACGTTGCTTATCATAATCTGTATAACAGAATGAAAGATAAGGGATGACCGAAATAGAGGCGAACGAGTAGCTTCCTGCTCGGTTCATCCCCAGCGGGTAGCTTCTTGCCCAATTATTGCTATAGATCAAAGCCCTTATCACGAAGCCGCCGAGAAATTTCCTGCTGGCCAATCCTTAGCGGGTAGCTTCCTACCCATCTATGCTAAGGATCTAAAGCCCTCCTCACGAGGCGACCGAGTAGCTTCCTGCCTGGTTCATCCCCAGCGGGTAGCTTCCTGCCCAACAAACGTTGTGGATCAAAGCCCTCATCACGAGGCCGCCGAGCAATTTCCTGCTGGCTAATCCCTAGCGGGTAGTTTCCTACCTATCTACGCTAAGAATCTAAAGCCCTCCTCACGAGACCACCGAGCAGCTTCCCTGCTCTGTCCATCCCTAGCGGATAGCTTCCTACCCATCTACGCTAAGGATCTAAATCCCTCCTGTCGAGGCCACCGAGCAGCTTTCCTGCCCGGTCCATCCCTAGCAGGTAGCCTCCTACCCATCCACGCTAAGGATCTAAAGCCTTCCTCTTGAGGCCACCGACCATCTTCCCTGCCCGGTCCACCCTTAGCGGGTAGCCTCCTACCCATCTATGCTAAGGATCTAAAGCCCTCTTCTCGAGGCCAATGAGCCGCTTCCCTGTCCGGTCCATCCCTAGCGGGTAGCTTCCTACCCATCTACGCTAAGGATCTAAAGCCATCCTCTCGAGGCCACCGTGCAGATTCCTGCTCGGCTAATCTCCGAGGGGCAAATTCCTACCCTACAAAGACATGGATCTAGGACCCACATTGAGAAGGAATCAGTTATGGCCGACCTATTCTAACTTGGCCGATTTCCTACTCAGGCTAAAACATACGGTCGTCACCTCAACTCCGAGGTATGGACTGATACCGACCTTCCTAGCCTTGGGACATCTTTTGATTCATACTAAATGAACGATCTCTACCTCGACTCCGGAGAGCGGGAGGGTACCGTAACGACCTTCCTGCACTTGGCTATTATTCGACCTACACTCGACGCATGATCGTCACCTAAAAAGCTTGGCATAGACCTACGACATAACACCCACGGGTGGAGAAGACTGACGAGCTAAAATACTCAAGCAGAAACATACATTTATGCAGAGGAAAATAAGCTCAACTTTATTTATATTTCAGCTTTGTACAAGGTATTTCGGGCTCCTCATCCTTATAAAATGCCCAGAGGCTTACAAATTTTTCAAAGAAAAACAAAAACTCCCAAAGGAAGATAGCTCAGGCCGTGGGCTCCGTCAGGATTTCGCCCTGCTCGACATCGTCCTTAGGGGCTGAGGCTTCAGTCTCTTGGACTGCTTCGCCCCCTGCGACCACCTCGGCGCCCACCGCTTGAGGTGCGTCCTTAGAGAGTGGGTACTTAGCGCGGAGCTCACCATCGGCAAACTCTGGCATTGACGCCTTGACGGCATCGAGGGCCTCGTGCTAAACGATGGTCGAGGCTTCGGCGAGGTCGATATGGAACTGGTCAGACGCCTTATACCTCTCCATGGACTTCACCGCTCGGACCTCAGTAAGCTTCACCGTCTCGAGCTCCACCCGAGCATCCTTTCTGTAGACATCCTTCGACTTCTTCATTGTGTTATAGAGGTTGCCAACCTCCTCCAACTTAGCCTGGATGGCCCGGATGGATTCACTCAGAAGTCGGTGAGACTCCTTATACTTGGAATTGGTCAGCTCCTCGGCGACCACACAAGCTTCGAGGGCGGCTATCCTCTCCTTTTCCTGTTGCAGATGAAGGCGCAGATCCTCCTCCCGCGAGGATGATTCACCCGCCTTCTTCATGGCCGGGGCTATCTCCTTAGATTCCATATTTACAATGAGGGCGTAGTGGTGGAGGACCTGAGGATAGCAGCAAAAGGAGTTAGAAAAGTTCAAATTGAGAAAAAATACTTAAGAAAATTCTTAAAGGAAAACGGATAACGACCTGAACCACCTCCTGTGCGATGGCGGCCACCTGGGCCTTCAGGGTCCCGCGGGGAATCTTTCCCCCAGCTGCTTGCTCCATGTCGAAGAGCAAGCTGTCGGCGATGGAGAGCCCCGAGGGTACCTCGAAGCAGAAGTCCTCCTCCAGCACTGGGATCCCGGTAGAAGGCACCCGAGAAATCGTCCTTTAGTGCCTTTTTAGGGGGACGTCGGTGGGCTCGGCTTCCTCTTCCTCCTCCTCTCTCGTCCGGGGCGCCGGATCCCGTGCATGCTTCTGCCCCCCCACCGCGGCGCTCTTCGGGGACTCAGGGTGACGTGGCCGAAGGCTTGCTCGGCGGGGTAGGCCTCGGGGCCGAGCTTGGACCGAGACGGGACGAGCTTGCGCCCCCGATCTTCTTTCCTGCCTTCGCGGCCATGGCAGCTAAGAACTTGGATCGGTCCATTTGCTCTGCAAAAAGGAGAATACACGAGAGAGAGTTAGCGACGGTGAAAAGGGTAAAGAAAATTTATCAAAGTCTAAACAGATCGTCTACAGCCCTGACTTACCCAGATAGCGTGCCGGGCTGAACCCAGCCCAGCTTAAAGCCTGCTTGGAAAGCAAGACATCAGCTCGCTGGATCGGCTTCCATAAAGACACCACCTTTGCCTCGAGTGAGGATGACGGTTTCTCCATCGGGAAGTTGGCCCTGTGCCACTGTGTAGGCATAGGCCAATCCTCGCCCTCAGGCGGCCCGACGAATATGAACTTCTCCTTCCACTCGTGAATGGAAGAAGGGAAGATTACTACCCCCGACCCGGCTACCTTACCCTTCCGTTTTGTGTAGGAAAAAAACACCCAGCTCGGCTCATCCTTGCTGGTACAGGGGTGATTCTTATAACAGAGAAAGGAAGCTAGAAGGGTCAAACTAAAGGGGATATTTTCAAGTTTCAACCGGAGCAGAAACCCGAGAAGGATTCTCCACGAGTTCGGCGCTAGCTATCCCGGGGCAAGATGGAAGCAACGAATCACCTCGCATACTTTGGTTGAGAAGGGCAGACGAATTCCTGTCCAGAATGCTTCCAAATACAAGGCAATATCCTTGCCCTGCACCTAGTTCGCCTGCTCACCCTCTGTAGCTAAACGAAAAGAATAGTTAGAGGGGATATAGAATCGAGCCCGGATCTCGGTAAGCTCATCTACATTTCTCAAGATGGAGGGAGCATCGCGGGCGTTCCCGATGCGCACTATGGGAGCCCTTATCGCCGCCCGACGGAAGGTGACGTGGGCCGCCCTGACTCTCGGGGGTGAACCTGACACAGAGGACGAAGAAGAAGAAGAACCCTTTTGGCTATCTGAAGTCGAAGAGAAGGAAGACCCCCTGGACACGGCTCCAACAACTGGAGCCTCATTGTCCGACTCAACCCTAACTATCTCTACAGACTCCTTAGAGGAAGACATCTAACCTGATTCAAAGGAATAGGCTGGCCGAGGAAAAAGCACAGATAATCTGATCTAAAGGGAAGGAGCGCCGGGCAATCTTTGGTAACGAGGATGAATTATGGTGGAAGTGTTGGCCCTAGGGAGGTCCCTTCCTATTTATACACTCCAAAGAAAGCATCCAACAGACCAGAACGATTCCCGCCAAAACGAAGTGTCGCGCCTGCCAACCGTCAGATCTTCACGTGGTGATCGGTCATTGGGGATGTCCCTTCGGTCGCATGTGACAGCGACAGCCTGTCGCTTCCGCCAACCCTCGTCGGACACATAGCCTATAGCCCATCGGGCAAATGGGTGAAACGGCGCATCCTCTTTAAATGCGCAATCATTTCACTGTTCCGCTAATGTCATCGGAGATACGCACAAAGATCCTAGCTCTGGGGGAGGTGCCACGTGGGTTCAAAGATCGAAATGACGCAACCGCGATTCCCACGTCGCCCCGGAAAATCCGCTTTAATGATTCTCAGCAACAGACTGGGCCGAGAAGAACCAATGTCATGCCCTGCTTCCCAGTGCTCGGTAAGAAGACGTGACGGGTCACGTGACGTATTTACTCAGAAGTAAACACGCTAAGCGTATCTAAGCAATATAAAGTAAAGTACACAAGAGACAGGAATGTAAATGAACATCAACTTTATTTATTAAACATTCTTTTACAGGTACAATTGAAATGTAAATACATGAGTAGAAAGCGATGCCTAAACAATGACATAACTGAAATGAAATAAATATGTACAAGTGTCTAAAGCTCCGGGTCAAAAGCAAACTGCTCCAAATCCTCAGTGCTGGGCTCAGGCTCTAAAGCGTCCGAAACACCTGACAACATTCCAAAGAAAGAAGAAAATGAATGTCGTCAGCGAACAATCGCCCGGTAAGTCCCAAAGGTGAGTAGAGATAGAATAGACAGAAAAAGAATATAATTTATAATGTTTGATTATATTGTTAACGCTGTTTTTTGTAGCTTAGTACAGAAATTGCCAGTGTATACGAGAGGAGTTCCACTATTCCGGAGACTAAGGTATACGGAGCACAAGGAACCATTCAACCACGGTACAGCGGCAATAGATATTCAGGTTAGGTGTATTATGGTTACAGTCTCGTGCCACTTCTAACACCTTCCGTACCAATCTACCCCTTATAAACCCCTCGATGTCTTTTGTATTGATTGTATTATATGGATAGATGACTTTCCGAAACCATGATATCGGTAAACAGAATGGATATAAATGGAGAGTCAAATAGACGGAGTATATCCATGTTTCGGTTCAGTCAATATAGTTTAATATATATTGAATAGACGGATTCATATTTTATACTTGAATCATATTCAAGTCAGATTGATTAGATTGAGACTCAGTCTGAGTCAGACACTTTGAAAAGAACTTGAAATCCTGAATTAGTTTTGATATTATCGGTAACTGTTGCACATGTACGGCAGGATTTGTGTTTTTTCCCAAAACAATTAGCATGTTGATAACACCATTTGTTAGATTGTATACCTTAAATAGGTAAGCACCCATATTCTCCGGCTCCCTGAGGCTCAAGAGATTGATCCCGCTTAAACCTATGTTTACTAGCGTCGTTATTGTAATTTAGTATAACTTGAGGGGGTTTTATGTAAAAATAGTTTGATATAATTTTCAAAATACACCTCAAGCATTTAATTATTAGGGTTTTCATAGATGTATATTTTATAAAAGTGAAATTTCTAGTGAGTAGAACCTAGTTTTCATAATATATGGTATTTTATTGAATTATCGGTATTGTTTTGTATCTGGATGGTATTTTCATGTAATGGTAATTCCTTTGATTTGGAAAACTTAGAATATTTATATAATATAATTAAAAAATATATTTTGATAATAGTTATATATTTAATAAAAATTAAATTTTATTTATTCCTGTAAAAATCTCATTTTCTAAAGAAAAATGCATTAAAAATTCCATCGAGATCGAATGCTCCTTTCGGAGGTCTGCATCTCGCTCTACTAGGCCCGAGGACGTGTGATAACCCGCACTATCCCGATCGGGGTTCCCCAAAATGGGTTGTAGAGGCGTAATTGAAAGGAATTGTTTAACACACTTTTTAAAGAAATAGTTTTGCAAGTTAATGGTATTTATTTGTAAAGTCGTGTTATCCCATGAATATATTCCCAAAACTTCATTGTGCTATGTTAAAGATGTGTGTTGTGATGAGGTAGGTCATTATCTCGTGAGTTATCTAAAGGTAATACAAGTTTTATGTCGTTTTATGTCGGAAATGGAGTATGTGGTATTTTACCGTAAAAATACGATAAAAGTTGCACAAAAGATTATTTTGAGATGAAACTTATTTTAAAGTGTTTGTTAATGTTTAATAAACATTATATGAGAGTATGGTATTTTCTTGTTTAAGAACAATAGAGTTCTTAAAGAAAACCGAATTGGAAGTCGGATTTACTCCGCTTCCGTCGGGTTTTAGAAATGAAAGTTTTTAAAGTAGAAGAAGAGAGGGGGAGAGGGGACTTACTGGCTAGGGAACAAGAGAAGAGAGAGATGAAGTTACGGAAGGTGTCGGGGCATCGTTTCGTCGCCGGAAACTCCTTGGAACTTCGCCGGAACTTCACCCTTCGCTAACTCCACTTGCACACTATTAGGACTTGGGAATTTTGTAGAGTTTTGGCAGGGAATTTCTGAGTGAGGAGGGATGAAATATGGTGTGGTATTTATATAGAAAAATTAGGATTTAGATGGTTAAAGAATGCATTAAAATTTGCATTAAAAATTGGATTAAAGGGGGTTTTATTGTTCTCTGGATGAATGCAGAGAAAATAAACAATGTGGGGTTAGTGGGGTAGCTGAAGAGGTGCTCGGGCAAAGAAATGGGGGGAATTACCCACGGAGGGCCCGGCGGTACCGGTGGAATTGGGTATTTCGCCAGTCCGTTACCGTCGGGTGGGGTTGGGTTTGTTGCCATGTGTCCCTGTCTCCTCATATATCCCAGTGCACGTGTTTGTTTTATTTGTGACCTTTCATTTTTTCGTGTAGTGCATGTGTAGACCCTTGGCTGATGAGATTCGAACACAGGTGTTTTCCCCAATCAGAGCAAAACTCTGTTTGAAATTTAAATTTTGAAATGAAGCAACGCTTCAGATGCAACGCCAAGTGCGTTGTGTTGGAGATAGTGCCCTCAGAGTCAATTATTGGATCACAGGCACGTGATTGTAATGATTGATGGAGGACCTATCCCGATAGGACAGTCTTACTCAAGATGATAGTATGCTATCTGGTTTATCTTTATCATCGTGTACTGTTTTAGGTGACCTTACAGGTCACTATTGGGCGTTGATAGAGCCCCTAGGATTCTTGCTTGACTGCCAGCAGTATGAGGGCGATCATATACGTGGGAGCTGGGGTTTATAAGCACATCCTTAAAAGGTCCCTAGTCGTGGGAGTTTCGAGACAGGGCATCGATTCTCCAGAATAGACTAGTGTATACAGTCGAGACCCCGACGAGGGGCGGTGGCCGGTCTCACAAGACACTGGTGTCAGTTGGTTCACCTAAGATGTATACAGGTGCTCATTGGGTTTTGAGTACACCGGACAGGACTCGCCGGGAACATGCTAGTTGGTCTTATACCTGACGTCAGATAGCATTTCCCTGGTGACATGTGTACAGGTTAGTTCATCGACCTGAGATCGTCACTTGTCTCGTGTGAGTTCCCACTGTACTTTGATTACTACCATACCACGCTCAAAGGAGACGTGCAAACAGGTTTTAGTTGGGTACAGTCCCAAGCCACATGGAGGCAGTGAGCGGATCTGCAGGGGTTCTTCTCTCCCGATATTGGGGGTGAGGTCGCGCTGTGTCTAGAAGAGCCATTATACGAAGTCCTTGGCCAAGGCAGGAGATTTACTGGTAGGTATTCCAGTAGTATCTCAGGGTGTTCTTGGCTACACTCCGACACGACTTGTACCGCTTTTGGGGGTCTGACTTTTACCAACCCCCTAGGCCCGCCATACGATGCTCATAGATGAACGGACCAGACTGTACGGATATTGTCACTGACAGGCTCAGTAGGGTGTCAGGATGAGTTCGCTCATCGACGTCCCTTTTGGTCAATACCTGGTAGCCCGTTACGTATGGCTAATACCTCTGACGTGCTAGTGGTTAAATCCACAGCCAAAGTATTGACGAGTCTTTAGAGTCCCCGACAGACCGTTTTCTCAAGTTTCGGGCGAAACGCTGTAGAAACCATATGGAGATATGGCAGGGTTCGATCATGTACGTGCGGTATTGCACGGATCATGATCGGACGGAAAATACTAGCGGGCTTTGGTTTAAACCGGATCCTAGTATTGTACAGTGTAGATTTCGTCTCATTGCATTTGTATTCGGTCGGAATACAAATGCCGGTATGTATATACAGTCGCGGGGTTTTTCTGTAATTTGTTACGGGATCAGTTTTCTGAAGTTGCCAGTTTGCTTTCCATTTCGGCCATTTTCCTTTGTATCTTTCTTTGGCTGAAAATTGGTGGAGGAACGCTTATTTGCAATTGTGCAAATTAGCATTGTGGAGGGTGGTCTTTGTATATTGTTGCATCATGATAGTTCCACCATCCCTTGACTTTCTGTTGTTCATCATTGCTTGACTTTTGGGTTATGATAAGGTTGATAGAGTGTTGGATTTGGTTAGTGATCATTTCTTCTCATTATCACACTCTCTCTTGCATTATTGATACACACCCCCCTTTGGATTTTTTCCCTCTCCCTCACCTCATATGGCCGGCCACAACATGATGGGGGCTGTCCCAATTTTTGGGTGGGGTTTTTATCTCCTTTGCTTGCTAAAAATTCATTAGCCATCACAAAAGTTCACTACATCTCCTTCTCCACTAATACCATGGCAACTTCTACAACCCCATGAGAAATAAGTTCTACAGTTAACCTACAGCATCCTTGGGCACGTCGGCTCGTCAACTTCGTGCCCGAGTTGCCTCGGTCTAGAGGTGGAAGCCCGTAAAAGAACCCGGCAATATGGTGCCCTTCCGGCGAGGAGGTGAAGACCGGAGATTCCGCGGGGAGATCGGGACGACGACGAGAAGACCGAAGGACACGGATCGCTCGGTATATCTCTCTACTCCTTCTCTAGTTAGCTAGGATTAGATTAATGGCCCGATCCGGGTTTTATAGTGCGCGGTGGTGCCGGTTTCAAAGTTAAAGAAAAGTATCGTTTCCGCATTTTGGCCTCGGATTGACGGCCGGGCGCCGCCGTGCACTTACACTGGTATCAGAGCCATGCCATTAACCTAGTCTAGCTTGCTCTAACGTGTTTACAAGTTCGATCGAACAAATTTCCAAAAACCATGATTTCTCTTGCATCAGTTTCTGTCGATTTTTTTTAGCTCGAATTTTTTTTCAGTACATTGTAGAAACACGTGCAGGGAATGGTAAGCATTCTGTGAAAATTTGGCCGCGTGACGTCACCTTTCCACCGCGGAACCACGGCCAAAACCACGCATTGGCCGTGGTTCCGCCGCTATATTGACTGTTCATTGCATCAAATTTTTACAGTGGGCTTCTGATTTGAAAATGGGGTTTTTGGAATGTTCTGTTTGGGCCCAGATTATTTTGGAGTACTGCAGTTGTGCTTGGGGCCTACTTGGGTAAATTTGATCGATCGAAAAGTTTAAACATGTTAGTTCACAGTATTTATATTATATCTGCGACCGTGAATGTCATTTGATCGGTAAATCCTGTCTAACTGCTATAGCCCTTTTAGACGGATTTGCGAATGCGACATTTACGTTGATGTTCTGTGTTGTGCTGTGATGTTGCGGATTTGTCATGGTGGATAGCCTGGATGCAATGTTAGTACAGATTGGTTTATTATGTACATTTGATATTGCGGGGCGAGCGTCCGACATGTGGACTGCCGTTACTGCCTGTTTGTATATTATTCTTTTGGGGCACGACCGGGCTGAGGTCGATGTACCCATTGTATGTATATTTTATTTTCTGTACTAAGATTACCCCAAGGTGGGGTGCACGGATAGCCGGGTTCTAGAGGGCAACGGGCCCGCATCTCATGGCATTGAGACAGAGGGGGCTTCACTCTAGAATTGGCGGGCTATTCGCCGCACCCGTAGGGGGTACAGGTTGACCCAAGGAGGGATGCCTAAGTTACCGGATTCCGTGAAGTGCTGGGTAGTCCATTCACGTTGCTGAAGGGGGCTGCCTCGCTTCAGGTTTTGGCGGGTAACTTGCCGCGCCCGTAGGGATCTAGGATTTCATTGCACAGGCTATCCACACGACCAGGGGAACGTCGGGTTTCAGTAGCGGCTCTATGAAACCCGGGGATCCCAGATATCTGTATTGTTCTGCGATGCTTATTACATTTCTGTGATGTTGCATTTTATCACGCCTTGAGCGAATATTATATATTGATATATATACTAGTAGATATTGTATATGTTTTGCACCCGCGCTAGTCCAGTCCCCGCTCTGTCGTTAGTTAAGTAACCTAACGGGTAACGACGAGACCCAGTGGCGAATGCGGATGGCATATACGTACATCATTATTTTCGTTCTTTATTGGTGTGATCAATTGATGGGACTGCGTTGATTCGGATCAATGCAAGCTAAATAAACCTAATCTGATGTTGTTGGAACAATTTTTCAAAAAGCTGTTACTGCAAGGGCTTTCTCTTTTGTTTTGCACAGTGGTATTCGGTTATGAATATCCAGCACCTCAGTCGACGAGGCAAGGGCCGAGATCCATTCATCGGGAGTGACCCCTTGGACAGAAGTTTGCGTCAGGGTAATAACTTCACTATAGTCGTTTACTTTTGCTTTGCATCGTGGTATTCAATTGGAATATCCTGCATCTCATTCTACGGGGAAAGAGCCGAGATCCCTTCACCGGGAGTGACCTCTTTAGCAAAGGTTTTCGCCACTATATTTTTATAAAGCTATCCAGTTCCTTCAACGATATCAAGTTCATTATGTTAAAGGTTTTCGCCAGAAACCATTCGTAGCCCTCCGTCGTTTCATATGGGTGGTCAATAGTATTCAAGCTGTGTTTGTTGGCCAAAGTCAAGGCACAGTATTTGGTAGCTGTTGGGTATTCATATGCAGCATAGATAGATGCGTTGGTTTGGGACAGTCGTATTGCCTTGTTGGCCAAAGTCAAGGGTACGTACGGGTGGGTTCAAATCAACCTGGAGAATGACGGGTAGAACTTGACATGTGACTTATGATTTGTTGGCTAATGTCAAAGTCATAAGAGCATGGGGCAAAAATCATATCGGGAGTTTCTAAAGAAACTGAAACTTTCCAGATATGCGCATAACTTTTGGAGTGTGATAACGTGAGCGGATTCCGTCACATTATCATGCGATGATAGTTGGATCCCGATTCTCACTGATGAGTTGGTTTACTCCTCGGGTGATCCCGACTAATTCTCCTTTCAGGTTTGGAGGAGAATTTGACGTTACAGTGGGAGGTTTCCTGATTAGATAAATTGGTAACCATTCTGATCTAGGTTAGAGTGCACGCCGAGTGTTTCTTTTCTCTCTCTCTCTCTTTGGCAGCGACCATGACCCGACCCTAGACTATGACTCAGTGACCAAGATTAACCGAACCTTCTTAAACACTGGCTTTTGGATTGTCAGAGTTGCAAACCTCATTGCCACTCCTACTTTTACCCTTTTCTCCAGGACACCCCGTATTACTACGAACGTCCACTTCCATTGGATAAAACCATCGTATGGTTATATACGAACTCGAAGGAATTTATTCGAGGATGGTTTCCGGTTCTGGAGAAAACGAATAGGACTATTCAGTTGTCTTTTCGTTTTACCTTCTCTCAGGTTGCGAGTGCTCCTTGGATTAGGGGATAGTACACCCGTTACGCTATTAGATAGTCTTCTTCCAAACCTTAGGCTGGTGCCGAACGGTAGGGAATGAAGAAAGCCGATTAGCCTAAGTGTGGTGTACATAAGATATTAAGTTAAGACAAATAAAGGGATTAGAAGGAGGGCAAAGTAAATTGCGACTGCTATTCATGACCAAACCAAGTATTTCATTACCACTCCCACTTCACCTTTGTATTTCTCCAGGACACTCCGTATCACTACAAAGATCCACAGTTTATTGGATACTCCATCGTATGGTTATATACGAACTCGAAAGGAACTTGTTCCAGTTCGGGGATGGATTCTGGTTCAGGAGAAATAGGAATAAGGTTTATTCAGGTGTCTTTTATCTTCACCTTCTCTCGCGTTGCGAGTGTCCCTAGGATTGGGACAATACATCCATTACGCTTATTGGATAGTCTTCTTCCAAACCATAGGCTGGTGCCGAACGGTAGGGAAGGAAGAAAACCATTTAGCCTAAAAGGGTGTACAGAAGGTAATGACTAAAGACATATGAAGGGATGTGGAGAGATGGCATAGAAATATACGGTTACAGTTGTGAATCTGGATAATGGAAGATGCATTACTAGGAATACCAGGATACCCCTATGAAACATTTCAATATTTCAGTTTCACTATGTATTATTAAAAGAAAATTGATTTCCTAATTAAACACTTGCTCCAGGGTATGTATTTACCAGGTTTGATTCTCACATCTGTATGGTTTTACAAATGATGAGTGGGATTAAGTTATTGGGAATTGGGTGATCATCCTTATTATATCAGGATTCGTTGTAATCGGTGATATTTGATGAAGTCACCTGGGTTGTTTGCCGGACGGCAAATATTTGGTTTTAAATATCCGCTGTTGTGTACCAATTTCAAATTGATATATCTGTACGTCTATTTTTATAGAGTGAGATATACCTTTTTGAAATTATGTCCATGACATTTACCTATATCAGTGGATGGTTAGGTAAGGAGCATTAAACAGCGGTGTAATTCTTCTTAACCATAAGTACAGTTTTCAACCTATGACACACAGGGAATGAGTTATTAGACTCAAGGGACTTATACAAAGTATTGTATATTGTCCAGTGTCCATTAGAACAGAGGGGTTGGTCCTCGTACTATGTTCTGTTTACTTGTGACTTCTCTGGTTCTTAGACATGTGTTTCGTAGAAACACAAGGTCTGAGTTTTGAGAAGTTATAGGTATATGAATAAAGTAGAGAACCAGGTGTTGTAAGTATCGGGATTCTTCGAAGTGATCGAAGATGTAGATACTTGTGTGTGGTATTCAGTTAGTAGTAATGATTAAGAGCACTTTCTTCTCTTTCAGGTTACTCATAATTGGAAGCGTTCCTAAGTTGAGTAACGCTGATCGGCCTCCTTCCATTTAGTTGACATGCACTGGAGACAGCTGCATGATTTGAATCTGGTTCAATTAAATCAGTGCCTCTGGTTCTATATTGGATATAGGATAGTTCATATCTTAACGATGTTAAGGTACGGGGAGTTGTCCGGCTTATGCTTAAAACCAGACTCCGGATAACTCAAGGCACGTTTCTGTAATGGCTGTTTATGGGTTGACCCAGGCTTTGACGAGGGTTGACTTTCTACCATCTGGAAGATCAATAGTGATATTGCTCTAGACTCGCCACAGTTTTAAGTAAAATGGATTTTTTCAGAAAACAGTAGTGGGAGTATGGTAGAACTGGAAGTGATTCCAGAACTGCAAACGATTACTGAAAATTTGATAAGAACCTAAAGATTCAATCTGGTTTGACATTCCATTGGCCACTCCGCAGACATGATGGGTAACCTCAGGCACCCGAGAGGTACTCCGGTAGCCTCAAGGACGGTGGCAGGGAGGTTCTTGTTTACCCAGACTTGCCATTGCTGTTGTTCCAGACTATGAGATCCGGCAGGAGGATGAGTATAGCGTCGTTCTGAACTGGCTTTAGAAGTGTACGTCTATATGACTCTGCCAGAGGGTTGTCATAGTCAGTGGGAGCAGCGGAAGCATAGTGGACAAGTGG
Organism: Agapanthus africanus; assembly: GCA_030015575.1. Lineage (NCBI taxonomy): Eukaryota > Viridiplantae > Streptophyta > Magnoliopsida > Asparagales > Amaryllidaceae > Agapanthus > Agapanthus africanus. The sequence goes on from CM057337.1 coordinate 722,981,788, forward strand.
CTTATGTCTATTTATAGACTAAAGCAGATATAGCGGAGATAGATCATCTATTTCTGATGTGACAGTCATAGCTTTGACTTCATCAGAATAGGGGATGGATCTGTTAAGAAGGTAGTAAGGTGTGATGTTCTGGTAGTTGGATGACATACACAGAGTAGGAAGTGAAGTTCCTATACTACGATCGGTTATACTTTGGTTGTCACACAGTGGTTTCTCCACATAGGACTTGGATATTATATCAGATATTCTGGTTACTAGATCTATGGTTTTAGATCTAGATTTCGGAAGTGTCCTAATCTGGGTACTTAGACAGCATTCTAAGAGTATTTAGAATGGACGACTCCTGGCACAGTAGTATACTTGCAGGTGATGGAGTCACCCTCTCTAAAGGTATCTTACAGACTAAAGTGGAGAGGGATGTGCATGATTGACAGATCACTTTCTTAGGCAATTGAGTCAATCATGAGATGTCAAGTACCACACCAGATATTGTTTTTGCAGTAGATGCAATAAGTTGATAATAATCCAATCCTGGAAAAACAATCGGAAGCAGTTTTAGAACATAAGTGGATGTTCTAGGGATGTGATAACGACAGCCTCATTCGGGAGACAGTTATCATTCCAGGCTTCCAAGGTGACTTGGATGACAGAGAGGTTGTCAGAGTTATAGTTTTCCTTCTGACAAGGGGCAGTATTTTGGACATGTGGTCCAAGGGGATACTGAGGGAGGCATGACGCAGGATACTGATTAATTTCAGTTGACAATACAGTCTAAGAAGTTTGGATTTGGAGTTCATTTATGAGCTAGGTCCCATCAGATATCTAGACATATTCTAAGACAGGTATTGCTCATTTCGGGAGATGGGTTTCTCCGCGAACTTAAGATTAAGAGAGACATAGAAAGAAACATCAAAGCGGATCCACTCACTGAGGCTATTCCTCGAACGCAATAGTTTCGCAAACGGGTTTTGTGAAACCGATTAGTAGAGGAGTTGGGTGTTCGGTATCACACGGGCTGTGAGTATGCGACATCGCAATAATTAGCCTTGAGTGCAAGTGGGAGATTGTTGGAGATAGTGCCCTCAGAGTCAATTATTGGATCATAGGCACGTGATTGCAATGATTGATGGAGGACCTATCCCGATAGGACAGTCTTACTTAAGATGATAGTATACTATCTGGTTTATCTTTATTATCGTGTACTAGTTTAGGTGACCTTACAGGTCACTATTGCGCGTTGATAGAGCCACTAGGATTCTTGCTTGACTGCCAGCAGTATGAGGGCGATCATATACGTGGGAGCTGGGGTCTATAAGCACATCCTTAAAAGGTCCCTAGTGATTGTTCCAAAAATACTTGTTAACCGTAATCAGAAAACGGCGTCGCTTTGCAGCTAGCCGGTGAGTACGGGTCGATCCACAGAGATGTGTAATTTTCTGTTTTATGTTTTTACGAGTTGATTCCGATGGTTGTTTGGTTTTTGTCGATTGATTTAAAAACTAATTTATATGATATGAAAGAACTTGTTAGGATTAGGTCGAAGGTAGGGTTGATAAGATTAATATTGTCACCTCTTTCAATGTCGTTTGATTAAAACTTTTTAGAAATCACAACAATTATTAGCAAAGGGGAGATCCTTGTCCGTCATTTCCTATTAATTGCTACAATCTTCATGGACGTCATGTATGTCCGGCCCTTTATACTACGGTTCACCATTACCTCGTAGGTAGGGTGCCGTAGGGGGCGGACCATGCATGCGTGCATGAAGTTCTAGTTTTGAAAATGTGTTGGCATTGAAGGAGGTGAGAGATATTCATCTCTCATTCCTTACCTTGTTCCTAACCCTAACAAGCGAGGGTTTTACTCGCTCATTAGGGGAATTGCTAAAATTGGCATTTTTTCGTTATGTTTTAATGTATGCTGTTTGGGTCTAAAATTATCACTTATCTACTGCAGATTAAAAAGAACTATACTAGTTAACTAAGGCAAGTAATATGATTACTCTACTGCAATAATTATACTAGCTAGGGCAAGAAAAGAATTAATACTAAGGCATGAAAATGAAGAACACTTACAAAAATGATGCTCTTGATCTCTCAACAATTCTGATTTTATTGATTAAAAAGAAGCATAGCCTTTTTTTACAGATTTGTGAGTACAATTTATAAGTGAACAGGGAGGCTAGGGTTACAGACTATCGCACACATGATTTTACAGATATGCCCCCTAAAAATCCCAACACCCGCACCGACGCACCGACACAAAAAGTCGGTGCCGACACGGGCACCATACGGCCGCGGAACCGCGGTGCCAGCCTAGGTTTGGCCGCAGTTCCGCGGCCAAAGCAGGGACTTGGTCTCTGTGGTTTTGTGGCTTTCCTCAGGGCTTCTTGGGCTTTCTATTTCTTCACTTCTTTTCTCCCTTTGGCTTCTGGGTCTTCTACAGATCTTCAGTGAAAACTTGTAGCGATATTTTAACCATTTGTCTTGACATTTTTTTGAACCTTGCACTGTTCTTCCTCTCGGCTTGACTAGGATCCGTAAAAAGTCCATTTTCTGTATCAACTTTCGTCTTTTTCACTGTGTTCGCTCCAAGAGCCTGTATCCTGTAACATGCAACAAACGTGCGTCAAGAGTACCTGTTTACTTATAAAATGAATAAGAATGGGGCGTATGATCACAATATTATGGTATGAACACCTAGTCGTGGGAGTTTCGAGATAGGGCATCGATTCTCCAGAGTAGACTGGTGTAGACAGTCGAGACCCCGACGAGGGGCGGTGGCCGGTCTCACAAGCCACTGGTGTCAGTTGGTTCACCTAAGATATATACAGGTGCTCATTGGGTTATGAGTACACCGGACAGGACTCGCCGGGAACATGCTAGTTGGTTTTATACCTGACGTCAGATAGCAGTTCCCTGGTGACATGTGTACAGGTTAGTTCATCGACCTGAGATCGTCACTTGTCTTATGTGAGTTCCCACTATAATTTGATTACTACCCTACCACGCTTAAAGGAGACGTGCAAACAGGTTTTAGTTGGGTACAGTCCCGAGCCACATGTGTTGGAGATAGTGCCCTCAGAGTCAATTATTGGATCACAGGCACGTGATTGCAATGATTGAGGGGAGGACCTGTCCCAGTAGGACAGTCTTACTCGAGATGATAGTATGCTATCTGGTTTATCTTTATCATCGTGTACTGCTTTAGGTGACCTTTCGAGTCGCTATTACACGTTGATAAAGCCCCTTGGATTCTTGCTTGACCACCAGCAGTATGAGGGCGATCATATAAGTGGGAGCTGGGGGTCTACAAGCATATCCTTAAAAGGTCCCTAGTCGTGGGAGATTCGAGACAGGGCATCGTTTCTCCAGAGTAGACTAGTGTATACAGTCGAGACCCCGACGAGGGGCGGTGGCCGGTCTCACAAGCCACTGGTGTCAGTTGGTTCACCTAAGATGTATACAGGTGCTCATTGGGTTATGAGTACACCGGACAGGACTCGCCGGGAACCTGCTAGTTGGGATATACCAGACGTCAGATAGCAGTTCCCAGGTGACATGTGTACAGGTTAGTTCATCGACCTGGGATCGTCATTTGTCTCGTGTGAGTTCCCACTGTACTTTGATTACTACCCTACCACGGCTCAAAGGAGTCGTGCAAACAGGTTTTAGTTGGGTACAGTCCGAGCCACATGGAGACAGTGAGCGGATCTGCAGGGGTTCGTCTCTCCCGGTATTGGGGGTGAGGTCGTGCTGTGTCTAGGAGAGCCAGAACATGAAAAGTCCTTGGCCAAGGCAGGAGATTTGCTGGTAGGTATTCCAGTAGTATCTCAGGGTGTTCTGGGCTACACTCCGACACGACTTGTACCGCTTTTGGGGGTCTGACTTTTACCAACCCCCTAGGCCCGCCATGCGATGCTCATAGACGAACGGACCGGACTGTACGGATATTGTCACTGACAGGCTCAGTAGGGTGTCAGGATGAGTTCGCTCATCGACGTCCCTTTTGGTCAATACTTGGTGGCCCGTCACGTATTGGCTTATACCTCTGACGTGCTAGTGGTTAAATCCACAGCCACAGTATTGACGAGTCTTTAGAGTCCACCACACAGACAGTTACTCAAGTTTCGGGCGAAACGCTGTAGAGGCCGTATGGAGATATGGCAGGGTTCGATCAGATACGTGCGGTATTGCACGGATCGTGATCGGACGGATTTTACTAGCCGGCTTTGGCTTAAGCCGGATTCTAGTTTTAGATAGGGTAGTTTTGTCTCTTTGCATTTGTATCCGGTCGGAATACAAATGCGGGCATGTATTTGCAGTAGCGGGGTTTTCCTGTAATTTATTACGGGATCGGTTTTCTGAAGTTGCCAGTTTGCATTCCGTTCCGGCCGGTTTTCTCTTTTTCCTTCCCGGCCGGACTATCCGTTGGAGGGGGTTAATTGCAGTTGGCAATTAACTTATTTATGGAGGGCTTTCTTGTAAAATAGCTTCATCATCATTAGATTCTATTTTGGTCATTCTCTTGCATTTAATTTGATGGATGTTTGATTTGAGTTGAAAAAGGGAATTGGTGTGACTTTATTTAGCTTGATCAATTTCCTTTTCTCCACTTGATTCCAATTTTTTCCACCCAATTTAGTTTGGGCCGGCCACTATTCCAGCAAGGGTAGAATTGATATTGAGGGGTTTAATTTTGGTGTGGATATATTCCTTCATGTTTTTCATGGGTCCCCCCATTTTTGTTGTGAGTGTGCTGTGTGAAAGACTTCCTTTTTCTCATTGGTATTAATTTGTGCAACCTTCACATTCATTAAAAAGAGAGAGAGAGCTTGCTTCTTTATTTTTCCACAGAGCACAAATCTTGCTTTTGGCCGAGCTCATTTCTTGCATGCTCCATTGATTTTTCTTGCAAGCATCCATGGAAAATTCCTATGTAAAATTCCTCCAACATGGCAACCTCTTAAACCCCAAAGAGACAAGTTTACTACACTATTCTATAGCAAGTCTTGGACGCGTCGGCTAGCCAACTTCGCGCCCGAGTTGCCTCGGTCAAGAGGCGGGAGCCCGTAAAAGATTCCGGCTACGTGGTGCCCTTTCCGACGAGCGAGGAGGTGACGGAAATTCCGCGGGAGATCGGAGTGGAGACGAAGACCGAAGGACACGGATCGCTTGGTATAGCATCTCTACTCTTTTCTATTTTGCTAGCTAGCTAGGTTAATGGCCCGATCCGGGTAAAAAGTCCGCGGTGGTGCCGTTTTGCAAAGTTCGCAAAGTTTTTGTTTTCCGCGTTTCCGGCGTCGGGTCGACGGCCGGGGCGCCCCCGCGGGCTTACAATGGTATCAGAGCCAGGCCATTAACCTTCCCTAGCTTGCTCTAGCGCGTTTAGAACTCGATCGAACAAAAACCCGAAAACCGTATTTTTTGTGCACATGTGTTCTCTGTTAAAATTTTTTGAGCTCCTAAAATTTTTCTGGTGATTGCAGAGACATGTACAACAAATTATAAGAATTCTAGGAAAATACGATCCACTGATTCCTCACTTTGACCGCGGAAGCGCGGCCAAACCCCTGGTTTGGCCGCGCTTGCGCGGCGGATAAGAGGAATTGTGGCACCAAATTTTCCCAGTAAGCTTGTGGTATAGAAATAGGGCTTTTGGGATATTTTATTTGGGCCCAGGTTTTCTGTAAGTGCTACAGTTCTTTTTGGGGGCCCACTTTGATAAATTTGTTCGATCGGATATTTTAAACATGCTAGTTCACAGTTTTTACATTATATCTGCGACCGTGAATGTCACTTGATCGGTAAATCCCGTCTAACTGCTATAGCCCGGTTAGACGGATTTGCGAACGTGATTTTCACGTTGATGTTCTGTGATTGTACTGTGTTGTTGCGGATCGGTCGTGGGGATAGCCTGGTCGCAGTGGTAGTACAGTTCTGTTGTATTATGTACATTTGATATTGCGGGGCGAGCGTCCGACATGTGGACTGCCGTCACTGCCTGTTTGTATTATTCTTTTGGGGCACGACCTGGTTGCGGTCGATGTACCCGTTGTATGTATATTTTACTTTCTGTACTAGGTTTACCCCGCGGAGGGGTGCACGTGTAGCCGGGTTCTGGAGGGCAACAAGCCCGCATCTCATAGCGTTGAGACGGAGGGGGCTTCACTCTAGGATTGGCGGGCTATTCGCCGCACTCGTAGGGGGTATAGGGTTGACCCAGGAGGGGTGCCCAAGTTACCGGATTCCGTGAAGTGCTGGGTGGTCCATTCACGTTGCTGAAGGGGGCTGCCTCGCTTCAGGTTTTGGCGGGTGACTTGCCGCGCCCGTAGGGGTCTAGGATTTTCATTGCACAGGCTATCCACACGACCAGGGGAACGTCGGGTTTCAGCGGCTCTGTGAAACCTGGGGATCCCAGATATCTGTATTGATCTGTGTTGCTATACATTTCTGTGTTGCTTTTTATCACGCCTTGAGCGAAAATTATATATTATATATATATTTATAGATGTTGTATATGTTTTTCATCCGCGCTAGTCCAGTCCCCGCTCTGTCGTTAGTTAGCTAACCTAACGGGTGATGACGGGACCCAGTGGCGAATGCGGATGGCATATACGTACGTCAGTATATTTTCGTTCTTTATGGTGTGATCAATTGATGGGACTGCATTGATTCGGATCAATGCAAGTTAAACAAACCTAATCTGATGTTGTTGGAACACTTTTTCAAAAAGCTGTTATTGCAAGGGCGTTCTCTTTTGTTTTGCACAGTGGTATTCAGTTGGAATATCCTGCTCCTCAGTCGACGAGGCAAGGGCCGAGATCCCTTCACCGGGAGTGACCCCTTGGACAAAAGTTTGCGTCAGGGCATTAACTTCACTATAGCCGATTGCTTTTGCTTTGCATCGTGGTATTCATTTGGAATATCCTGCACCTCATTCTACGGGGAAAGAGCCGAGATCCCTTCACCGGGAGTGACCTCTTTAGCAAAGGTTGTCGTCACTATATTTTTATAAAGCTATCAGTTCCTTCAACGATATCAAGTTCATTACGTTAAAGGTTTTCGCCAGAAACCATTCGTAGCCCTCCGTCGTTTCATATGGATAATCAATAGTATTCATGCTGTGTATGTTGGCCAAAGTCAAGGCACAGTGTTTGGTAGCTGTTGGGTATTCATATGCAGCATAGATAGATGCGTTGGTTTGGGACAGTCGTACTGCCATTTTGGCCAAAGTCAAGGGTATGTACGGGTGGGTTCAAATTAACCAGGAGAATGACGGGTAGAACTTGACATGTGACTTATGATATGTTGGCCAAAGTCAAGGTCATAAGAGCATGGGGTAAAAATCCACATCGGGAGTTTCAAAAGTACTGAAACTTGCCAGATATGCGCATACCTTCTGGAGTGTGATAACGTGAGCGGATTCCGTCACGTTATCATGCGATGAGAGTTGGATCCCGATTCCCACTGATGAGTTGGTTTACTCCTCGGGTTATCCCGGCTAATTCTTCTTTCAGGTTTGGGGAAGAATTTGACGTTACAGTGGGAGGTTTCCAGATTAGATAAATTGGTAACCATTCTGATCTAGGTTAGAGTGCACGCTGAGTGTTTCTTTTCTCTCTCTCTCTGGCAGCGACCATTGACCCGACCCTAGACTATGACTCAGTGACCAAGTTGACCGAACCTACTTAACACTGGCTTTTGGATTGTCAGAGTTGCAAACCTCTTTGCCACTCCTACTTTTACTCTTTTCTCCGGGACACCCCGTATTACTACGAACGTCCACTTCCATTGGACAAAACCATCGTATGGTTATATACGAACTCGAAGGACTTCGAGGATGGTTTCCGGTTCTGGAGAAAACGAATAGGACTGTTCAGTTGTCTTTACCTTTTACCTTCTCTCAGGTTGCGAGTACTCCTTGGTTTAGGAGATAGTACACCTATTATGCAAATTGGATAGTCTTCTTCCAAACCTTAGGCTGGTGCCGACCGGTAGGGAATGAAGAAAGCCAATTAGCCTAAACGGTGTACAGAAGGTATTAAGTTCAGACAAAGCAAGGGATTAGTAAGAGGGCAAAGTAAATTGCGACTGCTATTCACGACCAAACCATGTACTTCTTTGTCAATCCTAAATCACCTATGAATTAAGTACATTCGGTTGTCTTTTATCCTCACCTTCTCTCGCATTGCGAGTGCTCCTAGGACTAGGACAGTACACCCATTATGCTTATTGGATAGTCTTCTTCCAAACCATAGGCTGGTGCCGAACGGTAGGGAAGGAAGAAAACCATTTGGCCTGAAGGGGTGTACAGAAGGTAATGACTAAAGACATGTAAAGGGATTTGGAGAGGTGGCAAAGAATTATACAGTTATAGTTATGAATCTGGATAATGGAAGAGGCATTACTAGGAATACCAGGATACCCCATCGAAACATTTCAATGTTTCAGTTTCACTGTGTACAGTTAAAGGAAAACTGATTTCCCGATTAGACACTTGCTCCAGGGTATGTATTTACCAGGCATGATTCTCACATCTGTATGGTTTTACAGATGATGAGTGGGAGTAAGTTATTGGGAATTAGGTGACCATCCTCATTATATCGGGATTCGTTGGAATTGGTGATATTTGAGGAAGCCATCTGGGTTGTTTGCCGGTCGGCAAATATTTGGTTTTGAATATCCGTTGTTGTGCACCAATTTCAAATTGATATATCTGTACGTCTATTTTTATAGAGTGAGACATATCTTTTTGAAATTATGTCTATGACATTTACCTATACCAGTGGATGGTTAGGTAAGGAGCATTGAACAACGGTGTAATTCTTCTTAACCAAAAGTACAGTTTTCAACCTACGACACACAGTGAATGAGTCACTAGACTCAGGGGACTTATACAGAGTATTGTATATTGTCCAGTGTCCATTAGGACAGAGGGGTAGGTCCTCGTACTATATTCTGTTTACTTTTAACTTCTCTAGTTCTTAGACATGTGTTTCGTAGAAACACAGGGTCTAAGTTTTGAGGAGTTATAGGTATAAGAGTAAAGTAGAGAACCAAGCATTGCAAGTATCGGGATTCTTCAAGGTGATCGAAGAGTAGATATTTGTGAATGGTATTCAGTTGATAGTAATGATTAAGAGAACTAGCTTCTCTTTCAGGTTACTCATAATTGGAAGTACTCCTAAGTTGAGTAACGCTGATCGGCCTCTCCTCCATTTACTTGACATGCACTGGAGACAGCTGCATGATTTGAATCTGGTTCAATTAGATCAGTGCCTCTGTTTCTTGGATATAGAACAGTTCATATCTTGACATTGTTAAGATACGGGGAGTTGTCCGGCTTATGCTTAAAACCAGACTCTGGACAACTCAAGGCACGTTTCAGTAATGGCTGTTTGTGGGTTGACCCGGGCTATGACGAGGGTTGACTTTCTACCATCTGGAAGATCAATAGTGATATTGTTCTAGACTCGCCACAGTTTTATTAAAAATGGATTTTTTCAGAAAACAGTAGTGGGAGTATGGTAGAACTGGAAGTGATTCCAGAACCGCAAACGATTACTGAAGATTTGATAAGAACCTAAAGATTCAATCTGGTTTGACATTCCATTAGCCACTCCGCAGATATGGTGGGTAACCTCAGGCACTCGAGAGGTACTTCGGTATGCTCAAGGACGGTGGCAGGGAGGTTCTTGTTTACCCAAACTAGCCATTGCTGTTGTTCCAGGCTGCGAGACCCGGCGGAAGGATGAGTATAGCGTCGTTCTAAACTTGCTTTAGAAGCGTACGTATATATGACTCTGCCAGAGGGTTGTCGTAGTCAGTGGGAGCAGCGAAAGCATTGGTGGATATCAGGCTTATGTCTATTTATAGACTAAAGCAGATATAACGGAGATAGATCATCTATTTCTGATGTGACAGTCATAGGTTTGACTTCATCAGAATAGGGGATGGATCTGTTAAGAAGGTAGTAGGGTGTGATGTCCTGGTATTTGATGACATACACAGAGTAGGAAGTGATATTCCTATACTACGGTCGGTTATACTTTGGTCGTCACACAGTAGTTTCTCCACATAGGACTTGGATATTATATCAGACATTCTGGTTGCTAGATCTATGGTTTTAGATCTAGATTTGGGTGGTTTCCCAATCTGGGTACTTTGACCGCATTCTATGAGTATTTAGAATGGACGACTCCTGGCACGGTAGTGTACCTGCAGGTGATGGAGTCACCCTCTCTGAAGGTGTCTTACAGACTAAAGGGGAGAGGAATGTGCATGATTGGCAGATCACTTGCTTAGGCAATTGAGTCAATCATGAGATGTCAAGTACCACACCAGATATTGTTCTTGCAGTAGGTGCAATAAGTTGATATTAATCCAATCCTGGAGAAACAGTCGGAAGCAGTTTTAGAACATAAGTTGATGTTCTAAGGAATTGATAACGGCAGCCTCCTTTAGGAGACGGTTATCATTCCAGGCTTCCAAGGTGACCTGAATGGCAGAGTGGCTGTCAGAGTTATAGTTTTCCCTCTAACGAGGGGCAGTATTTTGGACAGGTGGTCCAGGTGGAAACTGAGGGAAGGCATGGCGCAGGACACTGATTAAGTTCAGTTGTCGATACAGTCTAAGAAGTTTGGATTTGGAGTTCACTTATGAGCTAGGTCCCATCAGACATCCAGACATTCTAGGACAGGTATTGCTCATTTCGGGAGATAGTTTTCTCTGCGAACATGAGATATAGAGAGACATAGAAAGAAACATCAAGGCGGATCCACTCACTGAGGCTATTCCTCGAACGCAATAGTTTCGCAAACGAGCTTTGTGAGACTGACTAGTAGAGGAGTTGGGTGTTCGGTATCACACGGGCTGTGAGTATGCGACATCGCAATAATTAGCCTCGAGTGCAAGTGGGAGATTGTTGGAGATAGTGCCCTCAGAGTCAATTATTGGATCACAGGCATGTGATTGCAATGATTGAGGGGAGGACCTGTCCCAGTAGGACAGTCTTACTCGAGATGATAGTATGCTATCTGGTTTATCTTTATCATCGTGTACTGCTTTAGGTGACCTTTCGAGTCGCTATTACACGTTGATAAAGCCCCTTGGATTCTTGCTTGACCACCAGCAGTATGAGGGCGATCATATAAGTGGGAGCTGGGGGTCTACAAGCATATCCTTAAAAGGTCCCTAGTCGTGGGAGATTCGAGACAGGGCATCGTTTCTCCAGAGTAGACTAGTGTATACAGTCGAGACCCCGACGAGGGGCGGTGGCCGGTCTCACAAGCCACTGGTGTCAGTTGGTTCACCTAAGATGTATACAGGTGCTCATTGGGTTATGAGTACACCGGACAGGACTCGCCGGGAACCTGCTAGTTGGGATATACCAGACGTCAGATAGCAGTTCCCAGGTGACATGTGTACAGGTTAGTTCATCGACCTGGGATCGTCATTTGTCTCGTGTGAGTTCCCACTGTACTTTGATTACTACCCTACCACGGCTCAAAGGAGTCGTGCAAACAGGTTTTAGTTGGGTACAGTCCCGAGCCACATGGAGACAGTGAGCGGATCTGCAGGGGTTCGTCTCTCCCGGTATTGGGGGTGAGGTCGTGCTGTGTCTAGGAGAGCCAGAACATGAAAAGTCCTTGGCCAAGGCAGGAGATTTGCTGGTAGGTATTCCAGTAGTATCTCAGGGTGTTCTGGGCTACACTCCGACACGACTTGTACCGCTTTTGGGGGTCTGACTTTTACCAACCCCCTAGGCCCGCCATGCGATGCTCATAGACGAACGGACCGGACTGTACGGATATTGTCACTGACAGGCTCAGTAGGGTGTCAGGATGAGTTCGCTCATCGACGTCCCTTTTGGTCAATACTTGGTGGCCCGTCACGTATTGGCTTATACCTCTGACGTGCTAGTGGTTAAATCCACAGCCACAGTATTGACGAGTCTTTAGAGTCCACCACACAGACAGTTACTCAAGTTTCGGGCGAAACGCTGTAGAGGCCGTATGGAGATATGGCAGGGTTCGATCAGATACGTGCGGTATTGCACGGATCGTGATCGGACGGATTTTACTAGCCGGCTTTGGCTTAAGCCGGATTCTAGTTTTAGATAGGGTAGTTTTGTCTCTTTGCATTTGTATCCGGTCGGAATACAAATGCGGGCATGTATTTGCAGTAGCGGGGTTTTCCTGTAATTTATTACGGGATCGGTTTTCTGAAGTTGCCAGTTTGCATTCCGTTCCGGCCGGTTTTCTCTTTTTCCTTCCCGGCCGGACTATCCGTTGGAGGGGGTTAATTGCAGTTGGCAATTAACTTATTTATGGAGGGCTTTCTTGTAAAATAGCTTCATCATCATTAGATTCTATTTTGGTCATTCTCTTGCATTTAATTTGATGGATGTTTGATTTGAGTTGAAAAAGGGAATTGGTGTGACTTTATTTAGCTTGATCAATTTCCTTTTCTCCACTTGATTCCAATTTTTTCCACCCAATTTAGTTTGGGCCGGCCACTATTCCAGCAAGGGTAGAATTGATATTGAGGGGTTTAATTTTGGTGTGGATATATTCCTTCATGTTTTTCATGGGTCCCCCCATTTTTGTTGTGAGTGTGCTGTGTGAAAGACTTCCTTTTTCTCATTGGTATTAATTTGTGCAACCTTCACATTCATTAAAAAGAGAGAGAGAGCTTGCTTCTTTATTTTTCCACAGAGCACAAATCTTGCTTTTGGCCGAGCTCATTTCTTGCATGCTCCATTGATTTTTCTTGCAAGCATCCATGGAAAATTCCTATGTAAAATTCCTCCAACATGGCAACCTCTTAAACCCCAAAGAGACAAGTTTACTACACTATTCTATAGCAAGTCTTGGACGCGTCGGCTAGCCAACTTCGCGCCCGAGTTGCCTCGGTCAAGAGGCGGGAGCCCGTAAAAGATTCCGGCTACGTGGTGCCCTTTCCGACGAGCGAGGAGGTGACGGAAATTCCGCGGGAGATCGGAGTGGAGACGAAGACCGAAGGACACGGATCGCTTGGTATAGCATCTCTACTCTTTTCTATTTTGCTAGCTAGCTAGGTTAATGGCCCGATCCGGGTAAAAAGTCCGCGGTGGTGCCGTTTTGCAAAGTTCGCAAAGTTTTTGTTTTCCGCGTTTCCGGCGTCGGGTCGACGGCCGGGGCGCCCCCGCGGGCTTACAACATGGAGGCAGTGAGCGGATCTGCAGGGGTTCGTCTCTCCCGGTATTGGGGGTGAGGTCGCGCTATGTCTAGGAGAGCCATTACACGAAGTCCTTAGCCAAGGCAGGAGATTTACTGGTAGGTATTCCATTAGTATCTCAGGGTGTTCTTGGCTACACTCCGATACGACTTGTACCGCTTTTGGGGGTCTGACTTTTACTAACCCCCTAGGCCCGCCATGCGATGCTCATAGACGAACTGACCGGACTGTACGGATATTGTCACTGACAGGCTCAGTAGGGTGTTAGGATGAGTTCTCTCATCGACGTCCCTTTCGGTCAATACCTGGTAGCCCGTTACGTATGGCTAATACCTCTGACGTGCTAGTGGTTAAATCCACAGCCAAAGTATTGACGAGTCTTCAGAGTTCCCCACAGACCGTTTTCTCAAGTTTCGGGCGAAACGCTGTAGAGGCCGTATGGAGATATGGCAGGGTTCGATCATGTACGTGCGGTATTGCACGGATCATGATCGGACGGAAAATACTAGCGGGCTTTGGTTTAAGCCGGATCCTAGTATTGTACAGTGTAGATTTTGTCTCATTGCATTTGTATTCGGTCGGAATACAAATGCGGGTATGTATATACAGTCGCGGGGTTTTTCTGTAATTTACTACGGGATCAGTTTTCTGAAGTTGCCAGTTTGCTTTCCGTTTCGGCCATTTTCCTTTGTATCTTTCTTTGGCTGAAAATTGGTGGAGGAGGGCTTATTTGCAATTGTGCAAATTAGCATTGTGGAGGGTGGTCTTTGTATATTGTTGCATCATGATAGGTCCACCATCCCTTGACTTTCTTTTGTTCATCATTGCTTGACTTTTGGGTTATGATAAGGTTGATGGAGTGTTGGATTTGGTTGGTGATCATTTCTTCTCATTATCACACTCTCTCTTGCATTATTGATACACACCCCCCTTTGGATTTTTTCCCTCTCCCTTCACCTCATATGGTCGGCCACAACATGATGGGGGCTGTCCCAATTTTTGGGTGGGTTTTTTTTTCTCTCCTTTGCTTGCTAAAAATTCATTAGCGTTCACCACATCTCCTTCTCCACTAATACCTTGGCAACTTCTACAACCCTATGAGACATAAGTTCTACAGTTAACCTACAGTATCCTTGGGCACGTCGGCTCGCCAATTTTGTGCCCGAGTTGCCTCGGTCCAGAGGTGGGAGCCCGTAAAAGAACCCGGCGATGTGGTGCCCTTCCAGCGAGGAGGTGAAGACCGGAGATTCTGCGGGGAGATCGGGACGACGACGAGAAGACCGAAGGACACGGATCGCTCGGTATATCTCTACCCCTTCTCTAGTTAGCTAGGATTAGATTAATAGCCCGATCCGGGTTTTATAGTGCGCGGTGGTGCCGGTTTCAAAGTTAAAGAAAAGTATCGTTTCCGCATTTTGGCCTCGGCTTGACGGCCGGGGCGCCGCCGTGCACTTACACGCTGCGCCATAAGCAGCGCACCACGTGCAAAGCACGCGTGCGCTAGCGCTAGGTGCGCTGCGCTCTGAGCAGCGCACCACGTGCAAAGCACGGGTGCGCTAGCGCTAGGTGCGCTAGCGCTAGGTGCGCTGCCCTCTGAGCAGCGCAGCGCACCACGTGCAAAGCACGGGTGCGCTAGCGCTAGGTGCGCTGCCCTCTAAGCAGCGCACCACGTGCAAAGCACGGGTGCGCTAGTGCTGGAACTAGAAGCTCCCCACCATTAGATCAAAGATCTAATAATAATGATAAATCATTAATTGATCAGAATTAAATTCTGTTAAGGAAAAATTCTTCAAAATCTTTCCAAATAACAAGATTGTGCTCTGTAAATCAGAGCACCGTTGGATCAATGATCCAATGGTGATTAAAAATCACTAAAAATACAGAATAAATTCTGTTTAGAAGATTTCCCAATCTTTGTTAAAAAACAAGAAGATTACCTTCTGTAAATCAGAAGCCCTTGGATCAAAGATCCAACGATGGGAAATTCCCCAAATCAATTGGAGAAAAGATCTCCTTAACTAATTGAAAAAATCAGCTTGCCTTATAAAAAGGTCCCTAAACTTCAAGTCTCAAAAAAAAAGGAGGAGATAGAGAAGCATAGAGAGAAACCTCTTCAAAAACTTTGAGAAATTTAAAGAAGAAGAGCCAAGCTCTCAGAGAAAGAAGATTTTTCTTCAAGGTAAAAAAGAATGGCGATGAACAGAGAGATGAAATCATCTCGTAATTAATTTGAAAAGAAGGATTCACATCTTTAAAAGATCATAGATCTATAAAGACCAAGGTCTTTTCAAAAGAGATCAAAAGATCCCATCATAAAATAAAAAGAAGAATATAAATCTTCTCACAGATTATAGATCTACAAAGACAAAAAGTCTTTTACAAAGAGATCAAAAGATCTCATCATAAAATAAAAGAAGAATTTACTTCTTCCTCATAGATCATAGATCCATAAAGGCAAAGCCTTTCATCAACATAAGAGATTGAAGAACTTTTGCTCTTAGAATCTTGAGACAAAGTCTCTTTTTGTATCACAAAATTGATCATACGCGCTTGCGCTCTTGAGCTGCGCTTCTGCGCTCTTAGACTGGCGCTCAGCGCCGAGCGCGACACGTGTCCTTCACGCGTGCACCACTTAATGGTTAGCGCACTGCGCTATTGAAATAGCGCACTGCGCTCATGGGCTGGCACTCAGCGCCAGGCGCACCACGTGTCAATCACGTGTGTGCCATTGAACTAATAGTGCAATGCGCTTACAAATCAGCGCTCTGCGCTCATAAACTGGCGCAATGCGCCCATCATCTGGCGCTTAGCGCCAAGCGCGACACGTATCCCTCACGTGTGCGCTACTCGGCAGAAGCGCACTACGCTCTTTGACTGGCGCAAAGAGCCAAGCGCACCACGTGCCCCTCACATGTGCGCTGGTAGAACATAAATTGTTCTTTAATAAGCTCAGGGCTATGAAGAATGCTCAGCATTCAGTAAAAGACAAAAACACTGTCAGGGCTAAGCCTAAATAAAGGCTCAACAACCCAAAATAAATGTTAAACATTTTAACTTGATTGGACTTAGCCCAAGATTGGCCATAAGTCCTCAATTCAGATTAACTGAGCCCATATGCTCATAAATAACAGATCTTAGATCCAAATTGGATTACAGGTCTCCCAACCAACCTTGGTTCAAGGGTAAATCTCTGAACCCCTCTGATATATGTCGTTGTAATCCTTCAACGTCTTCAGAGAGATGATGGGTCCCGGCAACCATACATTTCATAGACTATGACGTCTTTAAACTGGACTGTGGGGTCCTTTAAAACCCATGGACTATGATGTCCTTAACCTCGGACTGTGGGGTCCTTTAAAACCCATGGACCGTAATGTCCTTAAACTAATCGACCGCAATGTCCCTAAACTAAACAATAGAGCCTAAATGCTCTTTTGCTGGATCTAAACGATCCCATTAAGTTGATCTTAGTCTAAAATTAGACTGACGTATCCTTAACATACGTTTAAGTTGATCTTAGTCTCAAATGAGACTAACGTATCCTTAAACCGAACCCCCAAACCCAAATCTAAGAGAATACGGATTTGGACTAATCCACACCCTACGGGCGACAACATAAATTAGTCTCCGTATACAATCCACGGGCAACCAAAAACAAAACAAACACCCAAGACACGAAGTGACCATCTGGAGAAGGAGAAAGTGGTTACCGCGATGCGGTAGCGTAATTAACTGCAAGGGCTTGTGCATGTAGGGAAGAGCGTCCCCATAATCAAAAACCCCTCAACGAGGGGGAATCTGATGAAGTCTGCTATATCGGCCGCATCCGTTTAAACCTTCGATACATGGTGCCTTGGCATCTTCGGAGAGGTGGAAAGATAGCACCAATTAGCATCTGCCTTGAAATTCAGGCAAGACGGACCTACGCGGTCGCGTCCTCGCGTTTTGGAAGGGAACAGATTCTGGCACGTCCGGTGGGACCTCTTCCTCTTTCCACTCCATACTTCATGTGTCGTGTTCGCGAACGAATCGCGGTATAATATGGTTGCCCTTGGGTTCGAGGTACTAAGATTTGGTGTTTTGCTCCGTGCAGAAAACAAAAGATCAATGGCTTCAAACTGCTGTAGCTGCAGCTGCAACTCCTGTTCCGCCTCATCTGGAGGTGTAACCTACGGGCCCAAAGTGGCCTCCTTGTTTAAGATGCCGGTGGAGCAAGTAACTCAGGCCACTACTGGTCTATTCTTTGGGACAATGCTCCCACCTATGAACTTGCAATACCCCAATGCCGTTGCAGGAGGCTCCAAAGAAGTCGGTCTTTGATCGACTTACCACCACCGCGGCCCCTCTCAACGGGTCGCCCAACTCCACTGCCTCAGTTTTTAACAGACTAGGCCAGAGCTCTAACGGGCCCATGAAGAAGCCCGCAATACCAGAAAGGGTTATTCCAAAAAGGATAGCCATTCCTGCTCTCGAAGTCGTCAAAGCAGCTTCTCCTGCCAAAGGGACGGTCTTCACAAGACTTACTGTGCCGGCTCCCGCTTCAGGCGAACTCCCCAAAGCTGCTTCCTCTGCCCAGAGGTCTATCTTTGATAGATTGGACACCGCTTCTCAACGGGCATCGGTCTTCAAGAGGCTGACAACGACAACTCCCCGCCCAAACAGGGGGCATGAGGAAGTCACCCCTACAGCAGAGACAATCCCAACGGCTCAACACACTCGACGTCGCTACTGGCACCGAGTAAAGAAGGCTGGGGGCAACTCTCCTTCTGGACTGACTCCGCTGGCTTCAACGGTGGAAATCGATGTTGCTGTTCCAACCGGGAACAGCTTTGAATTGCTTAACAAGGTGCGCAGGAATTCACCAACTGCCATACTGAAAAGATCTCCTCCACCCATGGAGAATGATACAGAGAAGAAGCCGGAGCAGCCCCCTTAGCGGCTGTCCTCCAAAATTTACAAAGTCCGGCGACAGGTCCAGGAATCGGTAATTGACCAAGACTACTCTCGCCGACCAAAGAAGATTAAAGCTCGGCAAGAGAAGAGCCATCCCGTGGTACCACAGAAGATGTCATCTGTCTGGATGCCCGCTGCAACGGCTCCCTCAGCGTCAACCGCTCACAAGAGAAGGAGGCCGGAGAAAGCCCCTGTGACCGCGGCGAACCGCAAGGACGCTGAATTTAAACGCCCTAAGTCTGGGGGCATGGTAACACATACCGTTTATATGGCTTCCGGAAAAGAGGAAAGCCGTGCCTCTACGGGTCATCGTCCGCTTACCCGATCGATCACAAAGGCTCAGGAGCAACAGCAGCAAAAGCTCCAAGAGATGCTGACTGCAATGGCCGCACTCACTGGGCCGAAAGAAAACCCAGAGACCTCAGAGCAGTGTCAGGAACAAGAAACCGATGCTGAATTCCTCTGAAGAATGCTTGAGAGGAAAGAAAAAGAGGCCGCGGAACAGGCGGCCAACATAAAACGAATGACTCTTTTGTTCCAAGACATGGCTGGGATGATGTTACAGCCGGAACCTCCAGCTGAAGACCTCTCGATTATCATTGAAGACGACAGAGGGGAGACATCGAACCCTCCTTCGGCTCTTTCAGCAGCCAAGGAGGAGACCATCTCCAAGGCCACTCTGGATGATTACATTGCTTAGCAAATACGTGCTCACCAGGCGAATGAAGCGGCTGGGCAGATCATTAAGACTGGACGACCCTATCCAGGCCGGTATGACCAAATAAGGTACCCGCCGGGATATACGATCTCTAAATTCCATGTATATAAAGGGACGGGCAATCCGCATCAGAACGTCACTCAGTTCAGGGCCTTGTGCGGCAACACTGGAGGCGACAACAAACTGTTACTTTGCTAATTCATTGGTAGCTTGTCGGAAACGGCGTTTGAGTGGTATTCGGAGCTTCCCAACGACTCCGTCAAAACTTTTGCAGAGATGGAGCTACTATTCACCCAGCATTTCGCGAGTGCTAGTGAACGCACCCCAATAACGGCATTGATTAATGCCAGGGTAAAGCCAGGTGAAACGTGGGTGCAATACGCAATACGATGGCGGAATCTATGGTCAAAGTGCGAGCAACGCATTGAAGAAGCGTCGGCAGTGGGCATGTTCGTGAGAACTCTTGACCCTCAAGCGACCATCTCTTAATTCATGATGTTCTTCAAGCCAACCACGTTCCAGGCCTTAATCGAAAAATTGGCTCAAATGGACCAGATGGGCCACCAGCCTTCCTCTTCGAAGGCGGAGCTGCGGAATGAAAAAGGGAAAGGGAAAGAGACTTTCATCGCCAACGCTCAACAGCAGCCCAATGGTCCGAAATTAACTGATCGCCTAAATGAGAGACGGAAATTATATAATGAGAAAATGAAGCGCCCTTATTCGTTTCCTTGGGACAAAACGAGGAGATTGTTCGAGCTGGCGACGTGCAATAGGCTCATTAATTTGCCAAATCCAAAATGCCCATTGCAACCCGGTGAGGCTAATAGTCCCAATTATTGCCCCTACCATCAAGCGGTAAGCCATCCAATTGAAGATTGCTTCGCCTTTAAAACCTGGATCGAAGATCAATACCAACAGGGAAAATTCGCCCTGTCCGAGAAGTGGAAAGTAAGCCCGCTTCAGCCGCACGCTCCTAAAAAGGGAGACACACCGGGGGCATCGTGCTCGTTTGTCGAAGAAGCTCCATGGGAGGTCGCTCTTTCAGCCAAGGCGAAAAGAATGCTGAAGGATTTCCAAACATGCCCAACAATCAGGTGGAAAAATCCACTGGAACCCGAAGTCATCAAGGGAATGCTGAAACCACGCCCAACTCCAAAAATTGGTGGTGATAGTCAAAGCGCTCACACCCAGCCGTCAAAGTCTTCGAAGAAGAAGAAGAAGACCAAAAAGCCCATGAAACCTGGTGATAAGCATACGGACCTGCAAAAGTAGATTGACGCACTGGAAGAATATAATCAGAAGGCGCGGACTCCAGTCACACTTCAAGAGTTCTCAGTCACGTCCTTAAGGACGGAGATGACGACAATGGAGAAGACTCGTCAGATGAATCTGAGGATTATGTGGCAAGTTTCCATGTGATCTCTCACTCGTCGATAAATGATGAAGAAGCTCCTTGTGCAGAGAAACTGGGGGCAGATCCTGAGCCGGAACTTCTAGGGCCATCAGATGAAATGATTGATGCATTCATGAATGAAGCTCTTCTTAAAAGCAAAGCTGATCGAGAGTGCCAGATGGCCATATTTGAAAAGGCCAAACACCGGCGACTGGACGAAAGAGTCGAAAAATTCCCGCCAGATCAAAGTACATCCGTCGCAAATAAAAGCAGGTTCAAAACGAAGAAAAGGTTGGCCAAAGCCATGTCGATTGGAATGAAGCTTGTCACGCCCTGCTTCCCAGAGTACGCTAAGATAGGCACGTGACATAGCCAACCATGCTACCTGTGGATAGGAAAAATCCTTCCACAGTCACATTATGGCTGTAGAGATATCAAGAACAGGAAAGTAAACTAAACTATCTAGTACATGTCCATGAGCCAGAATAAATGAATCAAGAAATGATAATATGCGGAAGCAAAAGATACAATAAATGAAACACCTGGAAAGTAAAACTGCATATCAACAGGATCTTCACTGCTCGGTCTAACAGCGGCAATCCTCCTGATCAGTCTGCAATAAAGGTAGAGGATCTGGGCCATGCAAAACCCAGACATCAGCGCGTCATAACATCAAGCAATAATATAAACAGGGGTAGCAATACATGCAAGTATGAGCATAAATGGTAAACAAGCATAATAGTGATATAAGTAAGGACAGTGGGGGTAATGTGTAGTGAGTTATCTAAACTGGTCTATTGTGTTAACTACTCTCAAGTCTTTGAAATCAATTTGATGAATCGTCGGTGTAACTCGATAGTATCCCGTGCGTGCACGGGATCACGGTCAAAGACTCTCGGCTGAAACTGAGACGTGCCGCAAGGCAGTAAAGGGTGGATAGTATCCCGTGCGTGCTCGAGATCACGGTCAAAGACTCTCGGCTGAAACCAAGACGTGCCGCAAGGCAGTAAAGGGTAATAGGTAATGACGAGTGATGTCAGCAGCATCACCCCGGGACTGGCCTAGCCCGTAAGACTGATCAGAACAGGTATAGAACTGTCGAGTTACAAGTCAGGTTTCATTATTGATTTCCCCATACCCCCAAGTTATATGTATTCAAGTCAGGTATTAAATAATCTAGAGCTAATGCCAACACAGGATCAGGCAGGTACAGGTTTGTCTTGATAGACAACAGGAACGGTCTATAAGGACAACAGGTCAGGTTTGTTGGCATTAGTCACAAGATCAGGTAACAGGTAGAGCCATGGTACATCAGGTAAGGTCAAGTAGTGTATTTAGGTGTCATGTCATGTCAAGAGTGTACGGTACCATGCCATGTCAAGTAGGAAGTGTAACAGGTCATGTCAGGGTGCACAGAGTGTCCCGTGGGTGTTCATAATCAACTAACGTACGCATGGGTATATATATATAAACAAGCATGGGTACTAATGAAGCAATAAAAAGAATCATGGTGATGATATATGCAAGATACAGATTAAAGCATGTGGATGCACCGTTATAGATTAGAGTTAGGGTTGTGGTTCCAACATTAACTAAAATACACTTAAATCAGTACAGAATTGTTAAATCTCGTTATTATGGGTTAAATGGTCTAGGGATGCAATGATATATAAAATATGTTCAATGGATGCAACCGGGTATTCGGGGTAGAAACTATTTAAAAGTGTTATGGGTTATGCAGTTATTTAGTAAGTAATTTAACCACGGTTGTGGGTACACGATATTGTACTTTAAGGTGCAACAAGTTATAATTTAAGATCCGAGTATACAATGATATAATCTGACATCGAAATGCAAGAATGGAAACTAATAGCCTTAGGTTCAATTTACAGGTTCAATCATGAAAGAATATGTATAAATAATATAGTAGCATGTAGCAAGTTTCACTTGCCTATACGGATCAAGGAACGGGTATACGGAATGTCACACGTCGGCGGAAGAAGTCGCGACGCGCGCACGGTACACGGAACGGATCTAAACAGCGTACAAGGGGATCATACGGGTCAGGTATGCTCGCTGGGTCGTCGGAATTGTCGACGTCGTCATGGATCCGGCGAACTCTGGTACAACATATTACGCAAGATCTCGATTGTCATAATTAGTATTTGGGCATCTTTGTTGATCGCAGAATCTCCAGTTAAAAGGTCAACATTATTTTCACCAAATGTTTTCTATCACAAATGCGTCTACTGAAATTCCCGAAATTTTTGATTTGATAAAGCCTTCAAAGGGGTCGTGTAAATGAGTCGCCTTCCTTTGGCAACAGTAGCTATATATAGCTGCAGCCTCTGCAATTAGCGTTTTCCACTGCTTGTTGGTGCAGAGACAACAACTGATGAACCTCCCAGAAATGATTGAATTGCCCAGCGCTGAAATTTATCGATGGGGAAGTCATAAATGTAGGCAAGCTCCTGGTAATCGATGATGCCCTCACCAAGCTCCCTGGCTTGAGCAAGAAGCCTCTCCACTCTCTGCCACCTATCCTCCTCCGCCTCTTTGACCTCAATCGACGTCTGAGGATCGGGAAACTCCTCGTCTCCACTCTCCTCCTCGTCCTCTTCAGAGGCTGCTGCCGCCAGCAGCGGGTCGTCGTACTCCTCGGCTGTGACTTCATCCTCTTCTTCGTCGTCGAAGTCGTCATCTTCTTCTTCGTCGTCATCGCTGAGATTTTTCCGCTGCTGGTGGTGGTTGTTGATGGGTCGAAGGGAGAAGAGAATCAGCATTGGTGAAGGTGGTTGGGGCTTCAAGGAAGAAGAGCTCGGGTGTGGGATTTGGCTGGGTGTCGGTGAGGAGATGGAGGAGGCGAGGTCTAGAATGGCGTCGTTGGCGTTAGGGCGACGGCGAGGTGGAGGCAGCGGCTGGGTTTACGTGGTGATGGGTTTTGTGTAAAAGAAAGAAGAAGAATTATTATATAGAGGGGAGAGAGAAAGTATATACGAGAGGAGAGAAAGAGAGGGATTCTGAGTGAGAGAGAGAGAGGAGAGAGATCGAAAGGTGAAAGAGAGAGAGATGTGAATAGTGCGGAGAGAGAAATTTGTTGGGTAGCGGGGAGAGAGAAAGAGAGAATAGAGAGAAGGGAGAGAGAAAGAGAAAGAGAAGGGATGAGAGAGAGAGAATGCGAGAGAGAGGGTGAGATCAGTTGTGAAAAAGGATTTGATGGGTAAAAATATAAACGAAAATAATATATATACAGAGAGAAGGAGGGAGGTGAGATCAGTTAAGAATATATAAAAAAATATATCAGTTATAATAAAATATAAATAGTAAATTTATATTTTATAGTAATAGTTATAATTTATTAGAATATAATATTAGTCCGTTTTGATATTTTGGCAAATACAAGCCTACTCCAAAATACGCCCGGGTCGGGTCCAAAAATTCAGATTTAAAATATTAAAAATATTTGCGACTTCCAAATTTTAAAATGAATGCCCAGTTAAAGAAAATGCATACCCCAAGAACGGATGCACGTACGTGCGCGTAGCCATTCAAACACGTCCGTTTCTCTGAACGGGACGAGAACAAGATGTGCGGATACTACCACGGGGTTAGGGGTATCATGCAGGTTATGAAATGCAAATTTTAAATTATTTTCCGTGACCTAAAATGTTATATGTAAAAAGTGTGATATTAGATAAAATACCAGTATGTACTAAACATGAGATGCACGTGTCCATGCAACAAGTCAAGATAATTTATAAATAAGAATCAAACAGGTTAAAGCAAGCGGGTCGGGTCGAATGCAATATAAAGTGTAAAACACTATTCACTCCCACAATACGTTAAATCAAGAATATCACGAATAAGGAAATACGGGAACTGTAATTGGTATACATAAACTGGGTTGTTACATTATACCCAACTACAAAAAGAATTTCGTCCTCGAAATTCCAAGAATAAGAAATGATAAACAATCAACACTACAAAAATAGATTTTAAAACTTCTGCCGGATTTCATCTTCTCGTTCCCAAGTTGATTCTCCATGTGAGTGATTACCCCAAGAAACAAATACAAGAGAGATAACTTTGTTCTTAAGTACTTTTTCCCTTCGATCCACAATCGACATTGGTTGCTCCTCAAAAGTCAAATCTTCACGTACAGTCAGCTCCGAATGATCCTACACATGTGGTTCATCTTGAACGTACTCATGGAGTTGAGATACATGAAACACGTCATGAACATTTGCCAAAGATGGTGGTAAAACCAATCGATAGGCCACTTCTCCAACACGCTCAAAATATCGAAAGGCCCAACGAATCGAGAGCTACGCTTGCCTCGACTCCCAAAATGAATCACTATTCTAGTTGGTGATATCTTCAAATTTCCAAATCACTAACCACGAACTCCAGATATCTCCTCGATGTATCTGCTCAACTCTTCCGTCGGTCTTATACTGCTTTCATATGACTCCGGATAGTATTAACCTTCTCAACTTCCTGCATAACCAAATCTGATCTCCACAATATTCGTTCACCGACATCGTCCCAACAAACAGGTGAACGACACTTGCGACCATATAAAGCTTCGAATGGAGCCATCAGAATAGTCGCCTGTAAACTGTTGTCATACGAAACTCCACCAAGTGTAGCTGCTCCTCCCATGAACTCTTGAAGTCTAACATGCATGCTCTCAACATATCTTCAAGAGTTTGGATCGTTCTCTCCGACTGGCCATCTGTCTAAGGATGATAAGCTGTGCTAAACTTCAATCGAGTCCCCAACCATTCCTGTAAGCTCCTCCAAAAGTGTGATAAGAAACGAATGTAACAGTCGGACACTATGCTCACAGGTACTCTATGCAATCTTACAATTTCCTGCATGCACCGTTCTGCCAAAGCTCCTGTTGATTGACCAACTCGAAATGGTATAAAATGAGCTGCCTTGGTCAATCGATCAACAATCACCCAAACTGCATTATTCCCTTTTTGGACTCCGTGGTAAAGCCGTCACGAAATCCATGGTTATACGTTCCCACTTCCATTGAGGAATCGGAAGTGGTTGCAATAAACCAGCAACCCGTTGATATTCAGCTTTAACTTACTGACACACCATGCACTTTGCTACAAAGCGGGCAATCTCCCGTTTCATGCCTTCCCACCAGAAATGCTGTCGTATATCACGGTACATCTTCGTGCCTCCTGGATGTACGGAATATGCTGAGCTGTGCGCCTCCTTCATAAGTTCTTCGCGAATGTCTCCTTTTTGCACACACAAACAGCTGCCATAACGCAACGAACCATCTTCGTGAATCAATAAGTCCGTTCGAAGTCCAGCTTCAACCCATTCTCGAAACTTCTGCAATGTAGGGTCCTGTAACTGCGCTGCCTTAATATTCTCGATCAACGACGACCGTACTTGCAGCTGCAACAACTGTCCCGAAGAATGCGGTAGCACAATCTCCAAATCGAATCTTCGAAAGTCTTCAATAAGTCCCTACTATGTAGTCAACATCTGAATTGCTGGTAACCGACTGAGCGCATCCGGCACAACGTTAACTTTCCCCGGATGGTACTTAAGATCAAGATCGTAGTCAGCCATCAGCTCCAACCATCTACGCTGCCTCATATTAAGCTCTTTCCGTGTGAACACATATTTCAGGCTTTTATGATCGGTGAAAACCTCAACCCCTTCGCCCAATAAGTAGTGTCTCCAAATCTTCAAAGCAAAAATCACAGCTGCTAGCTCCAAGTCATGAGTTGGGTAATTCTTCTCATGGGTCTTCAACTGTCTCGATGCGTACGCTATAACCTTCCCATGCTGCATCAAAACACATCCCAATCCTTTTCCAGATGTGTCGCTGTGAATCACCAATCCTCCGGAATTGTTTGGCACGGTCAGAATAGGAGCGGTTATCAACCTCTGTTTCAACGCCTCAAAAGCTGACGCACACTTATCCGTCCACACAAATGGTACCTCTTTGCGCGTAAGCTTGGTCAAAGGCTCCGCCAGACGAGCAAAGTTCTACTCGAACCTTCTGTGATATCCGGCAAGTCCAAGAAAGCTTCCTATCTTCGCAATATTCTTTGGAGTCGGCCAATCTCGAACTGCTGTAATCTTTTCGAGATCAACGGCGATTCCATCTCCGGACACGACATGCCCCAAAACATCATTTCTTTAAGCCAAAACTCGCACTTGCTCATCTTTGCATACAATCTTTCTTGCCTCAACGTCTGCAGTGCGATCTTCAAGTGTTCTGCACACTCTTCAATACTCTTCGAGTAGACCAAAATATCTTCAATGAATACCACTATAAACTGGTCCAAGAATGGTGAAAAGATTCGGTTCATCAAGTCCATAAATATCGCCGATACAATCGTGACTTCGAATGGCATCACTAAATACTTGTAATGTCCATACCGAGTTCGGAATGCAGTCTTGCAAATATCTTCTGATTTAACTCGGACCCGATGATATCCGGATCGCAAATCCAGCTTCAAGAATACCCTCACGCCACTAAGCTGCTCAAATAATTCGCCAATGCGAAGGATCGGGTACTTGTTCTTAATAGTCACCCGGTTTAATTTTCGATAATCGATGCACATCCTCCTTGTGCCATCTTTCTTTTACTAGAAGAACTGGAGCTTCCCAAGGTGAATTGCTGCTGCGAATCTAATCCTTCTCAAGTAATTCAGTAACCTGCTTCTTGACTTCTTCCAACTCCACTGGTGTCATTGGATCGTACGCTTTAGAGATTGGCGCTGCACCAGGAACAAGATCAATCACGAACTCCACATCTCATTTTGCCGTAAACCCGAGATGTCCTTGAACACGTCCATGAACTCTCGTACTATAGCCGGCGCTTCTTCCTTATCAACTTCCATCGACGAAGAACATTAGTTGTCGGCCTAGCCCTAAACTCGACTGGCCCGACAGAACCGCTTCCTCCAGCAAAGATAAACCCTGGATGTCTGGGAATCTGGAAAATCACTTCCTTTCCTTACAATCAATCTGAGCGTGGAAAGTGCTGAGAAAATCCATTCCCAAGAAAACAACAAAACAAAAGGATGCACCAGAATTGAATAATTCTAATGTGGGAAAGACACGATCAAGTGGGATACTTGAAACGATTTCACCTGAAGCCAAACACTGAAGAAGATAAGCACGGTAAACAGGATTCAAGCTTGCGATAAAACGTGAACTGGAAAGCAAGAGAAACAAGGCAATACAACTACCATGGAACAAGGAAGTGAATCAGGACTAGGACTCCAAGTTACTTAAACAGAGTACCGCATTGTAACCATGCTGCAGTTCATGGGTACAATTACATAACTCCACTCAAGTCGCCCAAATCCTAGTATCAGAATCAAGAAACAGGGAGAAGCAATAGGGAACCCAAAATGTTTCAAGTCAAGATGCAAAGTGGTTTGCATATCGTCAAGGCAAAGGATACGAGAAAGATATGATTCAAGAATCACGATAACAAGGTGGCAGGACATGTTTCTAATCACGAGTATTCTGA
Organism: Agapanthus africanus; assembly: GCA_030015575.1. NCBI lineage: Eukaryota > Viridiplantae > Streptophyta > Magnoliopsida > Asparagales > Amaryllidaceae > Agapanthus > Agapanthus africanus. Next base: position 723,009,591 of record CM057337.1, read on the forward strand.
TTCGTGTATTGGGTCCAATACCCAACTACAAAAGAATCAAACTCGATTAACCTATATCGTATGTCTCTGATACCAAAAGAACCATGTCACGCCCCGCTTCCCCGAGTACGCTCAGATAGGCACGTGACATAGCCAACCATGCTATCTGTGGATAGGAAAAATCCTTCCACAGTCACATTACGGCTGTAGAGATATCAAGAACAGGAAAGTAAACTAAACTATCTAGTACATGTCCATGAGCCAGAATAAATGAATCAAGAAATGATAATATGCGGAAGCAAAAGATACAATAACTGAAACACCTGGAAAGTAAAACTGCATACCAACAGGATCTTCACCGCTCGGTCTAACAGTGGCAATCCTCCTGATCAGTCTGCAATAAAGGTAGAGGATCTGGGTCATGCAAAACCCAGACGTCAGCGCATCATAACATCAAGCAATAATATAAACAGAGGTAGCAATACATGCAAGTATGAGCATAAATGGTAAAGAAGCATAACAGTGATAAGTAAGGACAGTGGGGTAATGTGTAGTGAGTTATCTAAACTGGTCTATTGGGTTAACTACTCTCAAGCCTTTGAAATCAATTTGATGAATCGTCGGTGTAACTCGATAGTATCCCGTGCATGCCCAGGATCACGGTCAAAGACTCTCGGCTGAAACCGAGACGTGCCGCAAGGCAGTAAAGGGTGGATAGTATCCCGTGTGTGCCCCGGATCACGGTCAAAGACTCTCGGCTGAAACCAAGACGTGCCGCAAGGCAGTAAAGGGTAATAGGTAATGACGAGTGATGTCAGCAGCATCACCCCGGGACTGGCCTAGCCCGTAAGACAGATCAGAACAGGTATAGAACGGTCGAGTTACAAGTCAGGTTTCATCATCGATTTCCCCATACCCCCAAGTTATATGTATTCAAGTCAGGTATTAAATAATCTAGAGCTAATGCCAACACAGGATCAGGCAGGTACAGGTTTGTCCTGATAGACAACAGGAACGGTCAGTAATGACAACAGGTCAGGTTTTGTAGGGTTCTTAGGCACTCTAATGAGGTCTCACAAGGCATCAACCATGCCAATATCAAATTTTACGGGTGCCAAGAAACCCTAATACGGATCGTTAACTAGATATATAGGCGACAAATGAAACTAGTTAACAACTTAACTAAAAGAACGGAAATACAACCTTTGTAGATCCGGTTCTCCACCTCTATAGCTCCGCAATGAAGTCTCCTCGCTGTCCAAATCGAATCCCGGGCTCTAGCGTCGGCTTCATCGGAGAAATGGGCGGGCTAGGTCATCGACTACGATGCCGAAGATGATCTACGTCGAGGCATCACAAGATCAAGCTCCCACTTCACCAAGTCATGAAACACCCTATACTACTTGGCAAGAGGTAGAGGATGAAGAAATAGGAGGTGGGTTCACTTTAGAATTGGATTTCTCACTCAATTGCTCAAGTTGCCATTGATGAAGTAAGCTTTCTTCATCTTTTAAGAAGAAGAAGATGAAGATGATTTTTCATTAGTCCTTTTTTTAAAATAGAAAATAATGTGAATACTTATCATATGGCAACCATGGTTAAGTGTAGAGAATAAACTAAGGTTAGTTAAAGGGTTAGGGTTAAGCATGAAGACAAAATGGTCACTTAGTCAAAAATGCCTTGAAGCTTCAAGAAGCTTCAAGCAAAGAACAAAGAAAGCCACCATTTTCTCTTTATCATTTCCAAAATAAAATAAATAAAATAAATGAATAAGAAAATGAAAACCCTAACCAATATATAACCATGGTTTAATCTTTACACAAACCCTAGTGAGCATGTATCATCAAACATGATACAAACTTGTGTACAAAAGTATATCACATATACAATGTGCACAAACAAGTGAGAAAAACCATTTAAAGTGAACCAATACTAGTTAATGCAAAGTAATATATCAAATATATAATTATGCATTAAATCATTAAATCAACACTTGATTTAACGATCCGGTCATATCGCATATAACCGACTAATATACAATGTATCGATTTATCGAATCAATCCTTGATTCGATAACTAGGTTATATCGCATACAACCAGATAGATACATTCATCGCGAGAATAGAATACGGTATCACATAGACGCATTATTCTCGGTCCCGCACATATCTCATATGCGCTCCTATTTCGTTTCGCTTGAGCCAGGAAACCTCTGTGTAGGACTCTAAAGACTCGTCAATACGCCGGTAGCAGATGATGATCATATCAAACACCCACAAGCCGGAAGCGGTCTGCTAAACGTAACGGCCACCCGGGTATTGAGCGATCATAAGATCGACGAGCAAGCCCGCTCATACTCCTGTGAATCCAACCAGTAACACTTACCGTACAGTCCGGTCTCGTCGTCTGATATGTCGCATATCTCGCCTAGGGGTGGTAAGCGTCAGACCCTAATAGCTCGATAAGTCGTGTCGATATGAGGTCTATAACAATTCGAGATACTACTGGTAACACTCACCAGTAAATCTCAGCAACCCTGGCCAGGGATTTCCGGTTATAGCCAATCGAACACAGCGCAACATCAACCCCCTATACCGGGAGAGACGAATCCCCTCCTATCGCTCATTGCCTCCATGTGATTCGGGACTGTACCCAAAAACCACCATTTTGCACGCCCTCTTGGACGTGGTAAGGTGGAAATCAAAGCACAGTGGGAATCACACAAGACTCTACGACGATCTCGGGTCAACAGACTACTCTGTACTAGTGTCACCAGAGAACTGCCATCTGACGTAAGGTATAATACCATCTGGGAGTTCTCGGCGAGTCCGTCCAGTGTACCCAGTCTCCACTGAGCACCCGTATATCATCTCTGATGTCAAACACCAATGGATATGGGATCATCCATCGCCCATCTGTATGGGTCGAGAAGGTATACGCTAGTCTACTCTGGTATATCGATGCCCCGTCTCGATACACCCACGACTAGGGACTTTGAAGGATGTACTTATGGACTACCATGTCCCCACTAGTATGATCCGCATCATAGTCCAGGTAGTCAAGTACACATCCTAAGGGCTTTACCAACATGTAACAGAGAGACAATCAGTGTACACGTTAAGGTAAAGATCAACCAGATAGCATACTATCATGTCGAGCAAGAAAGTCCTCCCTATATATGTCCAAGCATCCACTGCAATATACATCCTATGTATAGTAATGGCCTCTAGGGCATACATATAACTAACAATCTCCCACTTGCACTAGGGCCATCTGTAGCAGTGGTTGTAGTATCTCATACTCAACCATCCCATAAAAGTCTCTCTCTGGGAAAAGGCCTTTGTGAGTGGATCCGCCGCGTTGTCCTCTGAGTCTACTCTCCTAACCTCGATCACCCTGGAGATCAACCATCTCCATGATCAGGTGATACTGCCTTAGAATATGTCTGGATCACTGATGGGACGGGCGTTCCTTGGCATAAGCCACAACTCCATTGGCACACAATGGTAGGAACGAAGTTTATCTCATGAACTATTATACATCCAGACTGCCTCTTTGGTAGCATCTCAAGTAGCGATGTATCGAGCCTTTATCGTCTAGTATGCCACGGTATCTAGCTTGGAACCCTTCCAACATACCGTCCCTTTACTGAGGGTAAAGACAATGCCTGTGACTGACTTTCAGTCGTCCTTATCACCCTGGAACCCTTCTAGTGATTCTCCCCAGGATCGGTTGATACCATCTCACTACAACTAGTGAGAATCCTAACATCCAATTAGATCTATCTCATAGATCCAAAACCCATGATTTAGAAGGTATCACTTTGATCCTGTATGGAGAATCATTTTGATAAGCGGAGATTGACCGAGCGTAGCATAGGAAACTCCTTCCCTATTAAGAGTATGTCATCCACGTACTCTACGAGGATCATCACCATACTCCCTACTACCTTTTTGTATGTACAAGGTTCATCTACCATTTTGATGATGTCAAACTGTTTGACTACTACATCAAAACAGATGTTCCAACTCCGCCATACCTGCTTTTTCCTATAAAGCATCTTGTATACGTTTCCGCTGCTCCCACTGTCTACGAAGCCCTCTGGCTGTGTACTTATAGACGTTCTCTTCTAAAACATCATTTAGAAAAGCAGTCATGGCACCCAACCGCCAGATATCGTAGTCATGGTATGTAGCCGTGGCAAGTAGGATCTGGATGGACTTAAGCATAGCCACTTGAAAAGGTTTCATCATAATCCACGCCTGGTCGATGACGAAAAGCTTTAACAAGTCTAGCTTTGAAAGTCTCAACTTTTCCATCTACACCAAGTAATCTTCTCAAGATATACTTGCTCCTGATGGGGATTTAACCCTTCAGATATAGCATCCAAAGTCCATACTTTGTTGGTGTACATGAATTCCATCTCAGATCGCTAAGCATCCAGCCATTCTTACAGAGTCCCACTCCTGATGGCCAGCTCGAAACTAGTTGGGTCATCATCTCATGATGCAATCCTCGCTCCCACTGTCATAGAGTAACCGAAGTATCTCTCAGGTGGGTGAGGAACCTTACTAGATCGGCGGAGAGGCTGAGGTTCGTTGGTAACTATTGAATCCTTTGGTTCTTTCAAATCATCAGCCGCAGTTTGTATAGCTGGAACATTTCCAGTTCTACATAACTGACCTTGCCTCGAGCTTGTCCGGATCTTGCTTTTTAGACATAGCCCGGACAACCCCAAATCTTAACCAACTTAAGATATGGGCTCTTCCCTTTCCATATCACATATGAAGCGGTAGGCAACTGATTTGATTGGAACCCAATTCAATTGGTATGCAGCTTCTCAAGTACGTAACTCCCAAAAAGGAAATAGGTAACTCAGTAGTACTCATCATAGAGCACACCTTATCATATAGGGTGTGATTGCTCCGTCCCGATATACCATCGTGCTATGGTGTATTCGGAGGAGTAATGCTGAGAGAGAATCTCATTCTCCTTTAGAAAAGTCCAGGAATTTCATGCACAAGTATTCTCCTCCCTGATCTCATCATAGGACATAATACTTATACCCGTATTTTGGTTCTCTACTTCTAACTTATATTCTGTGAATATCTCAAAAGATTCGGACTTGTGTTTCAACAGGAACATAGGTCCGAATCTCGAAAGATCATCAAAGAATGTAATGAAGTATAAAGAACCGGTCTTGGCAAGTGTAGACAGGGGACCTACATACATCAACATGTATCATCCCAAGAGTTTACTAACTCTTTCTCTGTTTCCAATAAACAAAGCTGGTGTCATTATATCTTTGTGACATGACTGGCAAGTTTCACAAGATGTAAATTCAAACAGATTGAAATATGCATCTAAATGTAACTTCAGCTAGTCGGGTCCCATTGATATGACCTAGTCTACAATGCCTCAAGAAGGATTCGTTCATTTCTGAACTCTTCCTCTTGTGTGTGTTCCGTATACTAAAGAACTGTAGTTTGATTTAGAACATTAATGCTTTTAGATAACGTGCCTGAACCGATCAACTTTTGATATAGGAAATGTTCAAAACATTATCCAACAATACAAAATTTTATCATTTCTTTACTAATAAAGAGACTGATATGATTTTGTATATCAGGTTCGGTAACTAATAACATTCGTTCAGAATCAATGTATTTGTAATACAGGGTGACAGTGACCAACAGACTTGGCTGCAACTCTTGCCCCGTTTTCTGCCTCATGAAACTTATCACCCGTTCTCAGTTCTTTGCCTATCTGTAGCCCATGTAACAAGTTACATATGCGGGATCCTGATCTGGTATCATATACCCGGGACGTAAAGGACACTGAGAAACAGTTCTTTGTAATGAACACATCCGAAGATGATGCATCAGCATGCACTCTCTTCGTTTGGGCGGCACGGGAAATCTGGTATTCCCCAATTTCCTGCTCTGTCTTATAATAATTATAAGTTGGAGCGGGACCAACGTTCCCCAGCTCAGTATAACAAGGGGGTTCGGTCAAATATCCGTATTATTATCTTGATTAAGGCGTGATAAGGTCGCTACCTGGAGAGAGAGAGAAGAAAACACTCAGCGTGCGCTCTTGCAAGATCAGATTGGTTATGATTTTATCTAATCAGGATGGCTCCCACTGTTTTTATCAAATCTTCCTTAAACCCTAAAAGGAAAGACTAGCCGGGATTAATTACAAACTACAAGTTCGCCAATCTTTCAGCCAGGCCAGTGTCGGTACTTTGAGGGAGGTCCCCCGTGCTTTCGCACGAACCTAATTAATGTAAACCTCGTTTTCCCAGAGGCGTAACCTCGTTGACACCTTTCTAGACACCTACTTAATCGGCTAATTGTAATGTGTAAAACTCTCCCAGGAGTAACTCTTACTCGCAGCGGGTATCGGGATCCAACTATCTCATAGAAGGTATGCAATCTCATTGCAAATTTCAACACTTGAAATTCCCGATAATATTTTGCCCCTAGCGTCCTATGACCTTGACGCAGGCCAACAAACTATAGTGCGCTAGTCAAGTTCAACCCGTCATTTCCTGATTGAATTAAACCCACCCGCACGACCCTTGACGCAGGCCAACAAAGTCGCACGACTACCCTAATCCAATCTGCATCATATGCATAAACAGATAAATAATAGTTAGCTACCGCACACTATGCCTTGACGCAGGCCAACAAACGTAGCACGAATACTAACTACTACTTATCTGAAATGACGGAGGGCTACGACAGGTTTTTCTGAAAACCTATTGCGTAAAGAACTTGATATCGTTGTAGAATCAAATGATTTTAAAATGGAGTGTTTTTTTTAGGCTTTTCTAGTTTTGCTAAAAAGGTCACTCCCGGTGAAGGGATCGTCGGCTCTTTCCTCGTCGAATGAGGTGCGGGATATATTATATATATCACTGTGCAAAGCAGAAACTATAGAAGCTATCAAAAGACAAACCGAGTGTGTAGCATCTGCCAGTTATTGCTAAAGGAGTCACTCCCGGTGAAGAGATCTCGGTCCTTTCCTCATCGAATAAGGTGCAGGATATATCACATATACCGCGGTGCAAAGCAAGAACTGTAGCTACCTGTTTTATTTTGAAATTCGATTCTACAACATCTTAGGTTTCTTTTATTTCATTAATCACATTAATGAAGTCCCATCATTTAAGTACCTAAACATCACAGATAAATACGACGTACACTTATGCCATCCGCATTCGCCTCGATGTCCCCTCGTGCACCGTTAGGTTAGGTAACTAACGGCAGAGCAGGGCAGGGCTAGCGCGGGTGTAAAACATAAGTAGCGTCTATATAATATATCATATATACTATATACAGTATCTATCACAGAACATCACATGATCACATCACAGATATCGCAGCAGAAGAATCATATGAAATATTGGATATATTAGGACGTCCGTGTTTTCAATACGAGCCAGTATAAAACACGGATTCCACGGTCGTGATGAATAGCCAAACCCACACCCCTAGACCCCTACGAGAGCGGCAAGCAACCCTTCCAATTCTAGAGTTAGGAGACCCGGACTCGACTCCTCGAGTTGGTCTCCCACTGGACTCCAGAACCCGGTTACTTGTGCTCCCTTCCTTGGGTCTATCCTAGTGCGGAAAAGTAAATAATATACAAAGGGTGACATCTTCCGCAACCTGGAAGTGCCCCAATAAAAGAATATTACATACAAGTTTTTACATGAATGAAAATGAAAAACACTCATCTCACATAAAACCCCCCGGCTATTCAAACACGACGATCCAATATAACATATCCAGCAACACATAATATCACATGTCATTAACGTAAGTAAACATGCGCATCCCAATTGTCGTTGGCATATAGCAACGAAACCGGCGATATCACATATTACACTTACGGTCACAGAAAAGAAAGTGTAAAACTACAACAGTTGGAATCCGCAACTTCCTCAGACATCGCATGCCTGACTAAATGAATTCCTTAGACATCGCATGCCTAACAATTATAAACCCCGCATTTTAGTCTCATTATCGAAAACACTTTTCAATATCAAGTCGGGCAATTCAACAAGATTCCTAACATCCTGATCGAATGCTCGTCGCAAACTTTAGTAGGCGGCCGCACCCCCGATACCGTTGACGAAGTGCACCAAGGCGGAACACCGCTGCCGCGAGCACCCGAACGGATGCTTTCGGCGACGGGGTTCTCCTACAGTCACTTGGTCGGGGCTATGGAGCGAGGCTGTCTATTAAGTTTACCCGGCGAGTATCCGCGTACGCTACGTGATTGAGACGGACTTTTGATCACATCAAAATTCCGTAGCAACCGATCAAGTGAGACTAAAGTGCTATGTTTATAACATTCATTCAGTTATCTCATAACTACTTGTGAATTCCAATTATTGTATCCCATTCCAGATAAATAGAAAATGTTAAACTTTCCGATCGAACAGTCAAACACCCAAGTTTTCCCGAAACAGATCAACAGATGAAATAAGTCTAACAACATTCAGTTCGTGCCTCAGTACCAACGGTCCAGCCGTAGAAGGGTCAAGCCAACGCCTCACATGTGGCACGCCGTACTGCCCCAAACCCGAAGGTTCAAAGGGCAGTTCAAGACGGTCACATAATCGAGTTAAGATTTGTTGTCTTCTAGAGGGACCATCGCATTACTTGCACTACTTAGAACGTCATTAAACTACGGAAAAGTCCAACACTTGGAAATTTCCCGACAGGGGAAAAATTGGGTATTTATATCCGGTCGAACTTTTTAACATATTCAAAAATTATCCGGAAAGACACAGACAAGATTAGACAATCCGATCGAAACTCCGAGTCCCCAATACAACCCAGAAAATTCAACTCTTGAATAAATTTTTTAAAAATACCCAGGAAAACCAGCACTGCAACATATGAATTACTGTGCCAAAAACAATGCAAGATACGACAAAATGGCTGCGGAACCGCCGCACAAGCCATGCTTGTGCCACGGTTCCACCGCGTTATAGTGGAATCATGGACACGTGTTGCACAGTAATTCTTAGGATTCCCTGCTGATTTTTCTGCATATTTTTAATATACAAAAATCCACAAATTTGAAAAATGTACAGAGAGGGTTGTCGGGTTAGGGTTGTCGGGTTCGATCGGGTTTCTAACATCGTCTACGCATCGCCTAAGGCTCTAGCTAGGCTCTGATACCACTGTAGGGTTCCTAGGCACTCTAATGAGGTCTCACAAGGCATCAACCATGCCAATATCAAATTTTACGGGTGCCGAGAAACCCTAATACGGATCGTTAACTAGATATATAGGCGACAAATGAAACTAGTTAACAACTTAACTAAAAGAATGGAAATACAACCTTTTTAGATCCGGTTCTCCACCTCCATAGCTCCGCAATGAAGTCTCCTCGCTGTCCAAATCGAATCCCGGGCTCTAGCGTCGGCTTCATCGGAGAAATGGGCGGGCTAGGTCATCGACTACGATGCCGAAGATGATCTACGTCGAGGCATCACAAGATCAAGCTCCCACTTCACCAAGTCATGAAACTTGTGAAGGAAACACCCTATACTACTTGGCAAGAGGTAGAGGATGAAGAAATAGGAGGTGGGTTCACTTTAGAATTGGATTTCTCACTCAATTGCTCAAGTTGCCATTGATGAAGTAAGCTTTCTTCATCTTTTAAGAAGAAGAAGATGAAGATGATTTTTCATTAGTCCTTTTTTTAAAATAGAAAATAATGTGAATACTTATCATATGGCAACCATGGTCAAGTGTAGAGAATAAACTAAGGTTAGTTAAAGGGTTAGGGTTAAGCATGAAGACAAAATGGTCACTTAGTCAAAGATGCCTTGAAGCTTCAAGAAGCTTCAAGCAAAGAACAAAGAAAGCCACCATTTTCTCTTTATCATTTCCAAAATAAAATAAATAAAATAAATGAATAAGAAAATGAAAACCCTAACCAATATACAACCATGGTTTAATCTTTACATAAACCCTAGTGAGCATGTATCATCAAACATGATACAAACTTGTGTACAAAAGTATATCACATATACAATGTGCACAAACAAGTGAGAAAAACCATTTAAAGTGAACCAATACTAGTTAATGCAAAGTAATATATCAAATATATAATTATGCATTAAATCATTAAATCAACACTTGATTTAACGATCCGGTCATATCGCATATAACCGACTAATATACAATGTATCGATTTATCGAATCAATCCTTGATTCGATAACTAGGTTATATCGCATACAACCAGATAGATACATTCATCGCGAGAATAGAATACGGTATCACATACACGCATTATTCTCGGTCCCGCACATATCTCATATGCGCTCCTATTTCGTTTCGCTTGAGCCAGGAAACCTCTGTGTAGGACTCTAAAGACTCGTCAATACGCCGGTAGCAGATGATGATCATATCAAACACCCACAAGCCGCAAGCGGTCTGCTAAACGTAACGGCCACCCGGGTATTGAGCGATCAGAAGATCGACGAGCAAGCCCGCTCATACTCCTGTGAATCCAACCAGTAACACTTACCGTACAGTCCGGTCTCGTCGTCTGATATGTCGCATATCTCGCCTAGGGGTGGTAAACGTCAGACCCCAATAGCTCGATAAGTCGTGTCGATATGAGGTCTATAACAATTCGAGATACTACTGGTAACACTCACCAGTAAATCTCAGCAACCCTGGTCAGGGATTTCCGGTTATAGCCAATCGAACACAGCACAACATCAACCCCTATACCGGGAGAGACGAATCCCCTCCTATCGCTCATTGCCTCCATGTGATTCGGGACTGTACCCAAAAACCACCGTTTTGCACGCCTTCTTGGACGTGGTAAGGTGGAAATCAAAGCACAGTGGGAATCACACAAGACTCTATGACGATCTCGGGTCAACAGACTACTCTGTACCAGTGTCACCAGAGAACTGCCATCTGACGTAAGGTATAATACCATCTGGGAGTTCTCGGCGAGTCCGTCCAGTGTATCCAGTCTCCACTGAGCACCCGTATATCATCTTTGGTATCAAACACCAATGGATATGGGATCATCCATCGCCCATCTGTATGGGTCGAGAAGGTATACGCTAGTCTACTCTGGTATATCGATGCCCCGTCTCGATACACCCACGAATAGGGACTTTGAAGGATGTACTTATGGACTACCATGTCCCCACTAGTATGATCCGCATCATAGTCCAGGTAGTCAAGTACACATTCTAAGGGCTTTACCAACATGTAACAGAGAGACAATCAGTGTACACGTTAAGGTAAAGATCAACCAGATAGCATACTATCATGTCGAGCAAGAAAGTCCTCCCTATATATGTCCAAGCATCCACTACAATATACATCCTATGTATAGTAATGGCCTCTAGGGCACACATATAACTAACAGGTTTGTTGGCATTAGTCATAAGATCAGGTAACAGGTAGAGCCATGGTACATCAGTTCAGGTCAAGTAGTGTATTTAGGTGTCATGTCATGTCAAGATTGTACGGTACCATGTCATGTCAAGTAGGAAGTGTAACAGGTCATGTCGGGGTGAACAAAGTGTCCTGTGGGTGCTCATAATCAACTAACGTACGCATGGGTATATATATAAACAAGCATGGGTACTAATGAAGCAATAAAAAGAATCATGGTGATGATATATTCACGATACAGATTAAAGCATGGGGATGCACCGTTATAGATTAGAGTTAGGGTTGTGGTTCCAACATTAACTAAAATACACTTAAATCAGTACAGAATTGTTAAATCTCATTATTATGGGTTAAATGGTCAACGGATGCAATGATATATAAAATATGTTCAATGGATGCAACCGGGTATTCGGGTAGAAACTATTTAAAAGTGCTATGGGTTATGCAGTTATTTAGTAAGTAGTTTAACCACGGATGTAGGTACACGATATTGTACTTTAAGGTGCAACAAGTTATAATTTAAGATCCGAGTATACAATGATATAATCTGGCATCGAAATGCAAGAATGGAAACTAATAGCCTTAGGTTCAATTTACAGGTTCAATCATGAAATATATGTATAAATAATATAGTAGCATGTAGCAAGTTTCACTTGCCTATACGGATCAAGGAACGGGTATACGGAACGTCACACGTCGGCGGAAGAAGTCACGACTCGCGCACGGTATACGGAACGGATCCAAACAACGTACAAGGGGATCACACGGGTCAGGTATGCTCGTTGGGTTGTCGGAATTTTCGACATCGTCACGGATCCGGCGAACTCTGGTACAACATATTACGCAAGATCTCGGTTGTCATAATTAGTATTTGGGCATCTTTGTTGATCGCAGAATTTCCAGTTAAAAGGCCAACATTATTTTCACCAAATGTTTTCTATCACAAATGCGTCTACTGAAATTCCCGAAATTTTTGATTTGATAAAGCCTTCAAAGGGGCCGTGTAAAGGAGTCGCCTTCCTTTGGAAACAGTAGCTATATATAGCTGCAGCCTCTACAATTAGCATTTTTCCACTGCTTGTTGGTGCAGAGACAACAACTGATGAACCTCCCAAAAATGATTGAATTGCCCAGCACTGAAATTTATCGATGGGGAAGTCATAAATGTTGGCAAGCTCCTGGTAATCGATGATGCCCTCACCAAGCTCCCTGGCTTGAGCAAGAAGCTTCTCCACTCTCTGCCACCTATCCTCCTCCGCCTCTTTGACCTCAATCGACGTCTGAGGATCGGGAAACTCCTCGTCTCCACTGTCCTCCTCGTCCTCTTCAGAGGCTGCTGCCGCCAGCAGCGGGTCATCGTACTCCTCGGCTGCGACTTCATCCTCTTCTTCGTCGTTGAAGTCGTTGTCTTCTTCTTCGTCGTCGTCGCTGAGATTTTTTCGCTGCTGCTGGTGGTTGTTGATGGGTCGAAGGGAGAAGAGAATCGGCGTTGGTGAAGGTGGTTGCGGCTTCAAGGAAGAAGAGCTCGGGTGTTGGGTTTGGCTGGGTGTCGGTGAGGAGATGGAGGAGGCGAGGTCGAGAATGGCGTCGTCGGCGTTAGGGAGACGGTGAGGTGGAGGCAGCGGCTGGGTTTACATAGTGATGGGTTTTGTGTAAAAGAAAGAAGAAGAATTATTATATAGAGGGGAGAGAGAAAGTATATACGAGAGGAGAGAGAGAGAGGGATTCTGAGTGAGAGAGAGAGAGGAGAGAGATCGATAGGTGAGAGAGAGATGTGAATAGTGCGGAGAGAGAAATTTGTTGGGTAGCGGGGAGAGAGAAAGAGAGAATAGAGAGAAGGGAGAAAGAAAGAGAAGGGAAGAGAGAGAGAGAATGCAAGAGAGAGGGTGAGATCAGTTGTGAAAAAGGATTTGATGGGTAAAAATATAAACGAAAATAATATATATACACACACAGAGAGAGAGGTGAGATCAGTTAAGAATATATAAAAAAATATATTAGTTATAATAAAATATAAATAGTAAATTTATATTTTATAGTAATAGTTATAATTTATTAGAATATAATATTAGTCCGTTTTGAGATTTTGGCAAATACAAACCAACTCCAAAACACGTCCGGGTCGGGTCCAAAAATTCAGATTTAAAATATTAAAAATATATACGACTTTCAAATTCGAAAATGAATGCCTAGTTAAAGAAAATGCATACTCCCAAGAACGGATGCACGTACGTGTGCGTAGCCATCCAAACACGCCCATTTCACTGAACGGGACGAGAACAAGATGTGCGGATGCTACCACGGGGTTAGGGGTATCATGCAGGTTATGAAATGCAAATTTTAAATTATTTTCCGTGACCTAAAATGTTATATGTAAAAAGTGCGATATTAGATAAAATACCAGTATGTACTAAACATGAGATGCACGTGTCCATGCAACAAGTCAAGGTAATCTATAAATAAGAATCAAACAGGTTTAAGCAAGCGGGTCGGGTCGAATGCAATATAAAGTGTAAAACACCATTCGCTCCCACAATACGTTAAATCAAGAATATCACGAATAAGGAAATACGGGAACTGTAATTGGTATACATGAACTAGGTTGTTACAAAGCTACCACCCTCCGAAGGAAACACTCCTGATGAAGTGGATATACATCCTAGCTACTGCTTATACCATCGAAAGATTGCGCACCCCACCGAAGAGTGCAACGCTTTTAAAAGATGGTGGCAGGGATATGTTACTCACCGACAACATTTCAAGCTGATGAAACGCAAAATTCGTCGGGAACAAAGAAATACGACCGAGGAGTGTAAAAGAACTGCCGGCAACTGTCACATGGTCAACGCTGGGGGAACGCAAGTTCTCACTTTCGGGAGCGACTCTGAAGAAGAAATGACTCTTGGCCCTCTCTTTAAAAAATCCACCTCGAGAAAAGAGGAAGGACCGAAGAGCTGTGAGAACATTCAGCTCCGCAATCGTACGCTGCCCGAAAAGAATCTCGGGCCCGCGGACAATGGTCGAATAAAAAGGATAAGGAGAAAGAAAAGATCCCTGAGGATATTGCCCTAAATGATCAAGCCGTCAAAGAGCTGACAGCCAAGGACCCGCCAAAGAAAAATAAGGTGGACTATAATATTTTGGCACACCTGAGGAAGATCCCCTTACAGCTAAGTATTCTCGACGCCCTTTTGCTATCCAAAGAGACGAGAGATTCTTTGATCAAGGCGCTGCAAGAACCCGAACAGTTCCAAACTTTCCTTGCCGAAGAAAAGATGAAGGACGAGCTGGAAGAGGTGCACACAACCGATATCACCTTTGGCGATGAAGATCTCCTCCTCGGGACGTGCGAGCATAACCGTCCCCTTTATGTCTCAGGATACTGTCATGATATCAAGATAGGCAAAATCCTGGTCGACAATGGGTCCTCCGTCAACCTCTTCAATGTAAGGGTGCTGAAGGAAATCTGCATGAGCATTCAAAATCTCGCTCGGGATAAGATCACTATCTCCGGGTTTGACTCTCAGTCCTCACGGACGCTCGGGTCTGTAATATTGACACTACGCTTTGGGCTGTTTGTCACGAACATCAAGTTTCATGTCATTGAGGCCAAGACTTGCTACAACGCTTTGCTTGGCAGGCCTTGGTTACACGAGTACAACATCATCCCTTCTACACAACATCGGTGTATGAAGTACTTCAAAGATGGTCTCGAGTACACTGTGACAGGGGAACTAAACCCATTCTCTGTGAGTGAAGTCCGCAAATATGAGGATGCCAAATACTTCCTGCCTGATTTCGAAGACACAGAAAGAAGTCACAAACCGAAGGATAAGAACAAAGCTATCACCACTATTCCGGTCTTCGGGAGTGATACCGAAGAGGAAGAAGAGATAGTCTATTTGGGACCGCCCCAATACAACAAACCGAAACCGTCAACTCCTATTCTGGTTTTTGGTAGTGACTTTGAAGACGAGGTCAACACAGTATTCTCGGCTCATCCATCAGTGCAAGCCTTTGTCGGAGATGATCAGAGTTTGCAGACCGCCATGGTTCCGCAAGAGCATTACAAAGAGCTTGACACCTACAGTGTGCAAAGACTGCAGACGTTCTATGTCCTTCCTAGGTGAAAGGGTGAAAAGACGATCCTATTCTATCGATCCGCGGAAACCAAAGTGGAGAAAGAAATTTGGCATAGTGCGGATTCTACACTTGACAAGCTCCAGCCCATCCGTTTGCCCAGATACTACACAAACGGATTAAAAAGACTGATGAAGCGCCAAGGCGTACCCTTTAAACAGACTGGTCGACAAGTCCAGTTTTATAACAGGATCTGGAACGTCCCCGGAACTCTACGAAAGTTGCCCAACGGGAAAATGGAAACGATCGGGCTTGGATATGTTCAATCCAAGAAACGAGAGCGATTCCGCGACTGCTACGTCATACATGACTTTGATGAAGAAGGAGATGCTCTGTGGGAAGATGTTAACCCTGAACCAAAACGAAGTCCCGTCATGAAAATGCCAAGCCCGTCGTTCGAAGAACAAATGGACAAGCTTATAAGAGAAGTTGGTCAAAAGGTTCGAGACGATCATAATCGTGAAATGGCCATCTACGAGAAAGCTAGGACGCAGCGCCTCCTTCAACAGGCCGTTGAGAATGACAATGCTCCTCATCGCCAACTCGTTATGCAAAAGACCCGACGCAGAGGCAGAAATAAACCCAAGAACGAAAAAAGTGTTCGACAGCGACAAAGCGGGACCAAGAAGCCCCACGATCGAGAATCGAGTAGCCTGGACTCGTCTCTTGTAAAGAATATGGGTCGACCGTATTCTTTCTCCCAAGACAAGACAAGGAAGATACTTGATCTTGTCATAAAACATTAGATGATCACCCTCCCGGAGTCCAAACACCCCGAGCAAGCAGGCGAGGTCTCTCACCCGGACTATTGCTCCTATCACCGAGCGATAGGACATCCTCTCGAAGATTGCTTTACATTCAAAGATTGGGTGGAAGACCAGTATCAGTAAGGCAAGTTCTCTTTATCCAGCAGTTGGAGGGTAACCCCGCCGCAGAAGTACGAACCAAAAGCCGTGCATATAGCAAGAGCAGAACCAGATCAACATCGGTCCTGGAAGCGATCTCGCACCTGTCACGTGATAACAATGTCAGGAGAAAGAATACACGAGGATGTGGCTGATCTCCCCTGGTGCTTCGAAAACAATGATGACGAGGTGATCTCAGAGTTTCCACCGGCGCCAAAAGAGCTGGAAGATGGAATACATACTACTGCAGATAACCTCAAGAAAATTGACTTGGGGACGGCAAGTGACCCACGGCCTACGTTCGTCAGTGAGCTGTTATCTGAAGAAAGGGTGGCTAAGCTCAAAGACGTGCTTATGCAATATAAAGATTGCTTCGCATGGAACTATTCCGAGATGCCGGGACTAGATCCCGAGATTGCTGTGCACAAATTGGCAATATCTCCGGACGCCAAACCGATCAAACAAGCACCGAGAAGAATGCGGCTCGAGCTTGAGATGAGCATCAATGCCGAGGTCAAGAAGCTAATTGACTCTGGCTTCATTCAAGAGGTTCAGTATCCTGACTGAGCTAAGTGGGCCCTACTCTTGATGGAGAAAAATGGGACAGTGCGCATATGTGTAGACTTTCGGGATCTCAACAAAGCTTGCCCAAAGGACGACTTTCCAGTACCAGTCACTGAGCTAATGATAGATAATACGTCCACTCACGAAGTTCTCTCCTTCATGGACGGCTCATCAGGATACAATCAGATAAAGATGCATCCCGAAGACCAGAAGCATACCACTTTCCGGACTCCTTTGGGCATATTCTGCTACGAGGTGACGCCTTTCGGTCTAAAGAATGCCGGTGCCACCTATCAGAGAGCCATGACGAAGATTTTCGATGACCTCATACATAAAATCGTTGAATGCTATATCGACGACCTCGTAGTTAAAAGCAAATCATACGAGGAACATTTATAGCATCTGAAGATCGTGTTTCAGCGCCTTCGGAGATACAATTTGAAGATGAACCCTGTCAAATGCGCGTTCGGAGTTTCCTCGGGAAAGTTCCTAGGATTCGTCGTCCGACACCGAGGCATCGAGATAGACTCGTCGAAGATCAAGGCGATCATGGAAATGCCTCCGCCAAAGACTCTCAAGCAACTGCGGTTTCTCCAAGGAAAGCTCGTTTATATCCGGCGATTTATAGCCAATCTCTCCGGCAAGTGCCGTCCTTACAGTCACCTATTGAAGAAGAAGACCCCGTTCGTCTGGGATCGCAAATGCCAAAGCGCACTGGATGAAATCAAGCAATACATACAGAATCCTCCGGTGTTGACCGCTCCAATCAAGGGAAAGCCCCTCATCCTGTATACAACCGCCCTTGAGGGTTCTCTAAGCCCATTGTAGGCACAAGAGAACGACCAAGGGAAGGAGAGAGCCCTCTACTATTTGAGTCGAGTTCTACTGGGGGCAGAAAGCAATTATTCTCCTATCGAAAAACACTGCCTGGCGTTGATCTTTGCGATAACGAAGCTCAGACACTACGCGTTGGCACATGAGGTCCATCTCATATAAAAAAGTGGATCCTCTCAAATATTTGATGTCAAAGGCTATATTAATGGGATGACTCGCTAAGTGGGCCCTACTCTTGATGGAGTTCTCGATAACTTATCGTCCTCTCAAGGTAGTGAAAGGCCAGGCCATCGCCGACTTCCTCGCTGAGCATCCGATACCTGCCGAGTCTCCCTTGATCTGTGAATTGCCAGATGAGCACGCGTTTGACACGATCGACGGTGGGAGAAGAGAAAATGATACCCAGTGGGAACTTTACTTTGATGGAGAATCTTCCATGAAGAAGTGCAAGCAAAGCACCCCTATAATCAAATCAGGGGTAGGCCTCATCTTCGTGACTCCACAAGGAGGGACAATGCGCTTTGCTTAACCGAACCAAGGACAAACAATGAAGCCGAATATGAAGCTTTGATATCAGGTCTTGAGATCGCCATCGACATGGGAATTGAGAACCTCCTCATATACGGAGACTCCCGTCAGTCAAGTAAACGACGACTATCAAACGTGCAAGCCAGAGCTGGTGAAGTACGGCGAGAGAGTGCAGCAACTGCTGACTCAAATTTCTTCCTACACCCTGGAAAGCATACCGCGTGCGGAAAATAGCAAAGCGGATGCATTGGCCATGCTCGCTAAAGAATTGGCCGACGAGAACCTCGATAACATGAGGATCGTTGTGCAAAGCTGTCGGGTTCTTGCACCGGCAGAAATATCTTCAGAGTCATCCGAAGAAAAAGGAGTAACCGAGCAAATGGCCCTATAAATAAAAGACCAGGAAAAGGCTGAGGATTGGAGAGAAGTCTTTATAGACTACTTCAAATCCCGTCGAACACCTGAAGATGCGTCCTCAAGACATCGGCTTATGAAACGAGCTCTGTCTTTTGCATTCATCAATGATACTCTGTATAAGAGATCGTTTGACTCTTTATGGCTAAGATGCCTGGGACCGGAAGAAGCGAAAAGAGTCATCCAAGAAACTCACGATGGGCTCTGCGGTTCTCACCAAGCCGGCCCGAAGATGAAGCTGAAGATCAAAAGGATGGGCTATTATTGGCCCACGATGATCCAAGACTGGCTCGAATACGCGAAGCAATGCCACTCATGCCAGATTCACGGAGATTTTATCCATCAGCATCCGAATCCGCTACATCCGACGGTGGCTAGCTGGCTATTCGAAATGTGGGGAACTGACATAATCGGCCCCATCGAACCAGCGTCGTCTAAAGGACATCGGTTCATATTAGCAACAACCGATTACTTCTCCAAGTGGGCAGAAGCAGTACTACTAAGAGAAGTGAAGACAGAGAATATCCTCCATTTCTTCAAGACACATGTCATTTACCGGTTCGACACTCCGCGACAGATTATCTCCGATAACGGGCCAGCTTATAGAGGCCATAAAATCAGCCGCTTCGCACAACAGCATAACATAGACTAGAGATATTCATCGGTCTATAATCCCCGAGCTAACGGTCTAGCTGAGGCTTTTAACAAGACCTTGACTAAGATCGTGAAAAAGACGGTGTCTCGAAATAAAAAGGACTGGCACGAGAGACTGCATGAGGCTCTCTGGGCATAACGAACTACGTTCAAAACGGCCACAAACACAACGCCGTATGTATTGGTATTCGGCACAGAAGCGGTACTCCCCCTCGAGATAGAGTTACCCTCCCTACGAGTGGCGGTTCACTACGAGCTAACAGACGAAGAAAATGCTCACCTTCGGCTTGAGGAACTCGATGCTCTTGATGAAACCCGGCTCATGGCGCAACAAAATCTGGAGGCTTATAAAGCAAAGATGACGCGCTCATATGAGAGATTGACTAGGCCGAGAACATTCCGCCAAGGCGAACTCGTGCTAGTGGTCAAGAGACCTATGATCCCCAATCGTGCCAAGCGGGGGAAATTCGAGCCGAACTATGAAGGCCCGTATATCATAGACAAAGTTTACCAAGGTGGAGCCTATCTACTTATGGACATGCATGGTGAAAGACCTTTCAGGCCAATAAACGGCCGCTTCCTAAAAAAATACTGTGCCTGACGAGTCACGGCCTAGGTCAACGATAGATGACGACGCCTATGTCCGCTCGCTATCTTCCTAAGCCCAAGCTCTATAAGTAGTAGCCAGCTTTCGGACCAAAACGTCCTTAAACTAACAATGGACCACTATGTCCTAAAACTGGCGTCGGACCGAAACGTCCTTAAACTAACAATGGACCACTATGTCCTAAAACTGGCGTCGGACCGAAACGTCCTTAAACTAACGACGGACCACTATGTCCTAAAACTGGGTATTGACCGAAATGTCGATAAACTACTACAGACCGCAGCATCCTAAGTCTGACACAAAAAATATAATAAAAAAAAAGAAAACGGTATGTCCATAAGCAAAATGGGCACGGATGAAAACCCGAAAGGGCTCCGTGAGTAAAAACAGCAGGGCTACCGGCGAGTTTTGTGAAAACCCGAAAGGGCCCATGCTCGTTAAAAGACACTTGCAAGGTCCTCTCGACCCTGTAAGGAGAAACCACCTGTGTGAAGTCCTTACGACTCACAAAGGAGCAATACACTTAGGGATTCTCACGATTCCTAAGGAGAAAACGCACTTATGAGATCCTCACGACTCGTAAGGAGAACCCTCCTTTGAGACCCTCACGGCTCATAGGATTCAAAAGTCTTAAGCTACAGGGATCTGAACCTGTTCTTAAGCCATCACAACCTCCAATGCTGCTCTACAAGTGTCTCGATATCGACCCTTGTATACAATCCACGGGCGCGAATAAACGTTTCCCTAACAAGGTCCTACCCGTGACTAGGGATATGTTTACACGGTGAACAACCCTTGTAAGTTCTCTCGACTTATAAGGAGAAAACACTCTTATAAGATCCTTACGACTTACGAGAAGCCATACACTTAGGAATCCTCACGATTCTTAAGGAGAAAGTACACCTACAAGATCCTCACGACTCGTAGGGAGAAATACCTTTATGTGACCCTTACGGCTCGTAAAGTTAAAAGCCTTAGTCGACAGGATCTTAACCCTCTTTGCTAAGCCACCTTTTTTCGACATCGACAGAGGCAAATGATGATTCGCTCCTGGCAATATCCCAGTTGTAGCGGTGTTGATGCCGAAATCGGTGTCTAATTCCAAGCTTGCAGCGAAAAGCCAGCGAGCCACACATGCATACGAAATAGCCAAAATGATGGGGAAACTTGCAACAAAATCAGTAAATAAAAATGTATGCATACAAAATAGCCGAAATGATTGGGCAACTCGCAATAAAAAGTAGCGAGTAAATAAAAAAATAGCCGAAATGATTGGGCACCGCGAAAAATAGCCAAAATGATTGGGCAATCGCGACTTTCGCGATATAAAAGCTGAAATGATAGAGCATCGCGGAAAGAAAAATATATAAAATGAAGCTTTTTGCCCTACAGGTGATATCACATCGATCCCTGTATACAATTCAGGGGCACAAACAAAGAAGGAATCACACCTTCCCTTCCAGGCTCCATCAGAAAAAAGAAGCCAAGTCTCGACGGTTCACAAACGGCCTGGAGATCATCTCAACATCCGTCTCACTACCACAGATGCAACATCAGCAAAGCGGAACCTCAGGAACTCCCAGTTCCATGACTCGGCGGTGCATAGACAACCGAGAGTCAACTCCTGACTCCGTGAAATGCGGATAAAGTCAACTCTTCCTGATCACGTGGAACACGGCCTATGTCAATCCTGACCCCGTGGGAAACGTCCAGAGCGGAGCCTGGTCCTCGCAGAATACGGCTATGTCAATTCTGACCCCGTGGGAAGCATCCAGAACAAATCCTGGTTACGTGGAACACGGTCTATGTCAATCTTGACCCCGTGGGAAACGTCCAGAGCGGATCCTGGTCCTCGCAGAACACGGCCATGTCAATTTTGACCCTGTGGGAAGCGTTCAGAGCAAATCCTGGTTTCGTGGAACACGGCCTATGTCAATCGTGACCCCGTGGAAAACATCCAGAGCGGATCCTGGTCCTCGCAGAATACGACCATGTCAATTCTGACCCCGTGGGAAGCATCCAGAGCAAATCCTGGTTACGTGGAACACGGTCTATGTCAATCTTGACCCCGTGGGAAATGTCCAGAGCGAAACCTGGTCCTTGCAGAACACGGCTATGTCAACTCTGACCCCGTGGGAAGCATCCAGAGCAAATCCTGGTCACGTGGAACATGGCCTATGTCAATCCTGACCCCGTGGGAAACGTCCAGAGCGGATCCTGGTCCTCGCAGCACACGGCTATGTCAATTCTGACTCCGTGGGAAGCATCCAGAGCAAATCCTGGTTTCATGGAACACGGCCTATGTCAATCCTGACCCCGTGGAAAACATCCAGAGCGGATCCTGGTCCTTGCGGAACATGGCCTATATCAATCCTGACCCCGTGGGAAGCATCTAGAGCAAATCCTGGTCCCGTGGAACACGGCTAGAGTTAATCTCGACCCCGTGGGAAACGCCCAGAGCAACCCCTGACTCCGTGAAATATGGATAATGTCAACCCCATCAATCACTTACGGGTCCTCTCGACCCGTAAGGAAGAAAACTCTCTTGTGAGATCCTTATGACTCTCAAGAGAAAACCCACTTAGGAATCCTCACGATTCCTAAGGAGAAAATACACCTACGAGATCCTTTCGACTCGTAGGGAGAAAAGTCTTTATGAGACCCTCACGGCTCATGAAGTTGAAAAGCCTTAGGCGACAGATCTGAACCTTCCCCCTAAGCCATCACTACCTCTCGAAGAATTCAAGACGGAATACTCTCTATCAACTACAGGCTACGCTTACTAAAGTAACTTGCCGGTAACAAAGAAAAAAGAAGAAAGTAAGAGACGACATAAGATAGTGCGAAAGAAATGTAACTTTTATTCATAAATTCAACTGGGTACAAAATACATCATACGAAAGAATAAAAGGTGGATGCATATTATTCAAAATTTACAAATTGGTACAAGAACAACTATTGTGAGGGAAGCGTTTTCAATAGACCAATTAGCCGCTCACGCACTTCCCTCAGCCCCTTTTCATGATCAGCTGCCGCGGCCAACTCTGCTTCAAACTGAGCTCGTTGCTGCAAATAGAATGAAAGTTGCTCTTCAACGACCCGTTGAGTTGCCACATGACTCTGCGCATCCCGATCAATGAGGTCGAGTTTCTGCCTCAGCGCTAGCCCGTCGGAAATACATCGTAGAAAGTTTTCGAAGATAGCTTTCAGCTGTACGGCATTTGCGTCAACCTGAGCATGCAGCTGGGCAGATTCGCTTGAAATCTCCTCGCGCTCCTTACGCCTCAAGGACGCTTCTTTTTCAAGATGGCGGAAGTAGGGAGTGCTCTGCTCGACCCATGCAGCCCGCTGGGAGTTCACAGCCAGGACCTCTGGAGCGGGACATCCGACCTCGAGCTCATCCAGACAAGCCTCAATTTTCCTACAGTGATTAACCCAAGACTCAACGACGCCCTTGCTGTGAAAGTGCACGAGTGTCGCCAGCATGAGATTAACCTCAGCAGCAAAATCTGCAGTAAGGGCAGGAGTCTCTGCGTCAAGCTCCTCGAGGTGATCACTCAACATGCGCAGACTATTCATAGCGCTTTTTGAAGATGAACGCCTGGAAAAGGGGCCTGTTGGCATTATGATTCGAGATTCGAGCGGAGCTGAAGTCGGTATCACCGCTGCAAAAAAAATAACAGTCAAGTGACGGTTCAAGAAATAAATGAGGCTCATGAACAATGAAGTTTACTATACCAGCTGCATCAGGTGGCGAGGCTGGGAGTACCGGTGGTGCAACTGTTCTTTCGTCTCCTCCTTCGATCTGTAGTGCTGCAATCAAAACAAAGAAGAATTAGAAACGATTTGACTGCCCGTAAAAGAAAAGAAAAGACATTAGCTAAAGGCTTTACTCACCAGCGCCACTAGAAGAGGCAATCTCCGACTGGAAGGAGAAATGTGGGTGCAGCACCTGATACAGGTGATCAAAAAGGACTCCTGCAAGGATGTAATAATGCAATGTCAGTACATAAAGTATACTGCCTACAATGAAACTGATGGGTCACAAATCTGCACCTTCCAGCATTTGAGAGGGTACGAGAGAAGGCAAAGGGGCGGCCACCGTCAAAGCAACAACTGGAGATGCTTCCTCGGGTGGCACAACCTCAACGCTCACCACACCTGCATTAAAAATAAGAGAAACACAGTCAAAAGAGATTGAAAGGGATTGCAGAATAAAAGAGAAAGCAATAACCCAAAATCTACCTGGTGAGTCGCCAGTTGAAACCGTGACAAGGGCGTCACTAGGTGCAGCGGCTGCTTCACACTCTCCTATCGGAATGGTTTCGCCGCCCGTAACCTCATCCCTTGACTCCACGAGAGCCGTCGTAACACTCGCGACGCCAGGAGATGGCAGAGAGCCGCAGGCGGAAAGAATGGCGATTGGGGCAGTGCTAGACTCTTGAGAAAGAATGGCTACCTCAGGCTCGGTAGTCGCCGCCATCTTACCTACCGCTACCGCATCAAGACTTGGCCCTGTGATTGATCTCAAAAATTATCTATAACCGCAATCAAGAACGGCGTCGCTTGGTAGCTAGCCGGTGAGTACGGGTCGGTCCACAGGGATTTTGTGAATTTCCTAATCGCTCTTACGAGTTAATTCCAAACGGTGTGAATGGATCAATTAAGTCTAAAAACTAAATTAATCTAGATCTAAATCTTGCTAGGGTTAGGTTTAGATTAAGTTTTGAAAGTCAATAAATCTCACCGCTTTCTATACCCATATTAAGATCTATTAGGAGTTATGGTAATTATTAATAAAAGGGATTAGAACCATCGGGAAGATGTTTCTTCCTCTAGCTTCTTTTCCTTTCTTTATCAATCCTTACCCTAAGCTCCATGGAAAACACGAGCAACCGGGCCTTTATATTACGGTATCACCGCTACCTCGTGGGATAGGGTGCCGTAGGGAGCGGTATGTGCATATATGCATGAAGTCCTATGAAAATGTATAACGGGCAAGAAATGTGTGAGAGATCTTCATCTCTCAAATCTTCCCCAAATCTAACCCTAACAAGCGAGGAGACTACTCGCCATTAGGGAATTGAAGAACATTTATCTAGGGCAGAGAATAAAAGATCTAACTAGGGCAAGGAATTAAATTTAACTAGGGCAAGAATAGAAATTACCTAGGGCAAGAATTAAAAACTTTACTCCTAAATTGATGCTCTCCAAAAAGAATTCTGAATTTTATTAATGAAGGGAGACATGAACTAATACAATGAATTGGGTCTCTATTTATAGGACATAGAAAACCCTAGGTTTACAATTGCCGCATGTCTACATTTACCAAAATACCCCTAGAAAGACTTTTCAGCGCCACATTAAATTATGGAAAATTTTTATACCACCAAGGGCTCTAGATGGCCGCGGAACCGCGGCCGCAGCAGGGGTTGGGCCGCGGTTCCGCGGCCCAATAAGAAGATCCTCTTCTGAAACTTTGTGGGCTGCTTCTGGGCTTCTTGGACTTTCTATTTCTTTATTACTTTTATCAAAATGGCTTCTAGGTTTCTTCCAGATCTCCCAGTGAACAATTGCAGTGGACTTTTAACCGTTCGCTTTGTAATCTTGGACCTTGCGTTGCCTTGTACTGATCTTTTGTGTAGGCTTGATCAAGATCCTTCTATTTGTTGGTTATAGTCTCACTTTTGCATCGTCTTTTATCTTTTTCACTGTTTTTACTTCGAGAACCTGTAACCTGTACTATGTAGCAGACATGGGTCAAAAGCACCTATTTATTTGTAAAAAGAATAAGAATGAGGAATACAATTATGCAATATTATGATATGAACAAATACCCCCAAACTTATGTTTTGCTCGTCCTCGAGCAAACTTAGTTTTATTCTCGACAAAAAACCTAATCTCACTTTCGCAGGGAAACGCGATTGCATTGAGCTCGTGCAACAAGTCGTTAAACCTCTAGGTGTCCCTAGTAGGAGGAGTGCTGTCTCCTGAGGGTTTTCAGCGGATACTACCCACAAAATCCTATCAATTAGGTCCATTAACTTTTATTCTCCAATTAGGTTTTCTTAACAAGGAATTCTATTATTTTCTCCTCGTAAATTATCCACCCATATTCTTCACACTTCCTCATCATTTAACTTAAGATTATATATGTTCTGCAGACCTACTTAGCTTTCGGCATTTCTTAAGTTTTCCTTCTAGGGTTCCATCTCCACTTAGGAATTTTTATCAACTCTATTAAAGATACAAGTTCTATTCTTCATTCCTCTCTTTTATCTAAATCCTAATCACATACCCCTACGTGTGTGTATATATCACCCCTATACTTGGAAATTCAAATC
This sequence comes from Agapanthus africanus, assembly GCA_030015575.1. Taxonomy (NCBI): domain Eukaryota; kingdom Viridiplantae; phylum Streptophyta; class Magnoliopsida; order Asparagales; family Amaryllidaceae; genus Agapanthus; species Agapanthus africanus. The sequence continues at coordinate 723,036,011 of CM057337.1, forward strand.
AAGCAATCATACTCTTGTCCGTTGTCCAAAGTACTTATTAATTGGTGAATTTTTAAATGAATTTTGCGTACACATCCTTCATGCGACCGTTAATACTTCTTGAGGTACCAACGACCGATTACAAAATGCGTTTGCACTTTAAAGCGTATTTCCTAGTCTTGTAAAACCTAAGGCTTTTTAGCAGTGACTCCCAAACTAGTTGGTCTAAGGCACTAGGTGATGAAGCACCCTCGCTAAATATTTTTCTATTTTTTTAGCCTTAAGTAATCACAAAAACCAGTGTTCATTTTTTTTTCTTTATTCACTTTTTTCTTTTATTTTCATTGTACTGAGGACTTTAGACAAGAGCATTTCAAGGTCTCTTCTACTATTCCAAGTTTCAAGGTGCGTGTTTGTGCAATTTATAGATTATACATTTTCAGAATCTAGACTTAAGCTAGGAATTATTTTTCAAACTTATACTCTAATAAAAATATCAATACTTTTCCTTCGTTTCGACTTATCCCAAGAAGTGGACTCAAAATTTGCCTATTTCTAAATAAACTACAAAGACATATACTTTCTACCGTTAAACTTTAAGAAAGGTTATTTTTAGGGTTTTTAATTTACTAAGTCTAAGATCTAGTTGTTCCTAGCTAGTTAACCTTTTTGTCAAACTTAAGTCAAATAAGGCCAATATTGAATACATTAATTTTTATAATTTTTGAAATTTTCAATTTTTTATGGGTTTTAAAATAAGTATGCAAATGCAAAAAATACACATGAATGCGAAAAAAGAAGACTTACCGAGCATACCCCCAAACTTAAACTTGACAGTGTCCTCACTGTCATGCTACACCAAGAGGGTCAAAATGCCGGCACTCCCCTGTTTATTTATTTATAAAAATTTTATATATTTTTTAATGTTTTGAATTTTTTTTTAATTTTTTATAGAAAAAGAAAACAAAAAAAATATATACATATATATAAGAAGGTCCTCCCCAAACTTAACAAGGCCTTACACAAGCCAAAAGTTAGCACCAACCATTCAAAAATCTTATCATGGTAATGGTAGAGTTGGTGAAAGGAGGGAGTGGAAAGAAGAGAAATGAGAAGCACACGAGACCATATGGGAAGAAGAGTGGAATATGGTCTCGGTGGAGGAGAAGAATGACGGAAAGAGAAAGAAGTGGAGTACGATCTTGAGGGTGTAAATCGAGTGAATAAATTAGCGCAATTTGTGATGACCGATGTGTTAAAAGCGATTGTGCTAACCTATCAACCCATCGAGAAATGGGGTCAAATCCCTCAAGATTCGCAAGAAAGTATGGGTACGCCGAACTTGGTATTGGAGATGAAAGCGTAACGGTCTCTTGTACGGTCGGAACGATAGGAAGGACGAAAGGGAGTGAATTAGGGATTGTCTCATTCTCACCGTAGTAAACTGTCTCGAACTGGAAAGATTCCAACAATGGTTCGAAACGACTGTAAGCAACCGAGTCTGATGGTTCAACTAACTCATCTGAAAATTCAAAGGACTCAAACTCGGGCGGTGAGTCTTCAACATCGTCCGAAAAAGTGAAACACTCGTAAGTGTTATCGGCAGTGAGAACTGTGTCAGATTCAAAGGGAAATTTTTCAAGCTCACAATCTTCAAGCGTGATCTTTTGCGTGGTCGGAACGATGGAAAGGAGGGAGGGTGATATAACAGTTAAAGGTTCAGGAGGATGAATTGGAAAATCCTACACATCAAAGAAAAATGGTTCAATCTCAATATTATCCTCAATACTCTCCTCAATACTATCCTCATAATTCTCCTCAAAATTTAGCCTATCCATGCCATTATCATCAAAATCAAGACGCATATGAAGTTCGGGAGAAACATTTAATGATTCGGGATGATGAATTGGACATAAGAGTTCAATCAAATCTACGAATTCATCATCCAAAATATTCCCGGCGTCTATATCCTCAATCAAGTGAAAATCAATTTTTTCTGACACCTCATCACAAGCATGGATATTTATCAATTCAAGTTCTAAAGTGGAGGTGTAAAGGTCAAAAGGATTAGGTGTGGCTTCACTCGAAAGGGATTCTTCACAATCTGGCAAATCAAGCACTACAAAGTCGCACAACTCGTTAGATGTTTTATTTTCAACTTATGAATCATTTGGGACAATCGATGGAAAACTGGAGTTGTGGGCTTCAATTGGGTATGAGTAGGTTTGATTTGGAAATTCTTTCAAATTCGCACTCTGTCCAACTGCCTCCTCATACATTGGAAAATTTGGAGCTAGTTGGAAACTAGCTACCGGTTCACTAGGTTGCATAAGGGCGGTAATGGACGCATCCACATTCCTAATCATTTTGTTTGTTGCTAAAATATAATCTTCCAACGACTGTTCCAAATTAGACATGGGTTGTGAAGGGGTTTCAGTAAAAGATTCAAAACTGTTTGGATACGTGAAACTCCCAACTGGCTGTGTAGAAGCAATGTCTAGTGAAGATGAGAAAGTCGGGTAGGACTGGTAGGAAGTGGATGGTTGGACAGGAGTAGGATCAATATGTGGATAAAAAGGTGAATGGACTTGTTGATCCCTATAACTGGAAGTGTGGAGAGGAGTGAAAGATCGGCTACGAGATTGTGCAATATGCTCAGCAATAGACATCAGTTTAGGAGTTACAACGGGACTTAAAAAAGTGGTATCAACGTACGAAGGTGGTGAAGGTTGACATGGTTGACACAAAGTGGGTTGCAAAGTCGAACTGTTTCTCCTAAACGCTTCTATTTGATCTTTCAAAGAAACTTTTGGCATGGAGGGATTTTCTTTAAATCGACCGAAACAATTGACGTACGAAGCAAAGTTAGGTTCAGGATACCAAAGTTCGGCAAGAGATTTATGATGTGGGGTACCCATGATAGAAGAATGAGAAGAGAAAGTAGGTAGGTGGTGCAAGGATTTCTTAGCGACAAAAGTTGCAAGTCTTTTTATAAAAAAAAAATTCTCTTTATTTGGAACTTTTTTTTGCAAAAAATTTCGATAAAGGGCTAAGACACACTTTCGATCAACCAAAAATGCACAATCAGGCCTATATCTAGGGTCACCTAGGTCAGCTAGACATCTCCTAACTGTTCCAAAGGGCTAGAAATAGGATCTCAAACCGCCTCTTCACCGTCAATTACGGCCAGGTAAGTGCCAGATAAGTGGGAGGCTCCCCGCTACAAGTAGCGGTCCTAATTAAGTAACCACTTGCCTTAGACACACTTGCCTAGACACCGCAAAGTCAGGTTAGGATTAACGGCCGATGCCTATAACTAGTCCTCTGTCCTATTGAGCTCGAAGTCTTTAGGGCCGAGTCTAGTATTTTTTAATTAAAGATTGGTCAATGCAAATGCCTTATATGATTTCTGGGGTCCTGGGAAGGGTGATGAAATCCCCACCCAATCTGAATTGGTCAAAAGCCACTTAAAGTCAGTTTTAAAGATATGCAAAACAGTAAATCACTTGCAATCAAATCTTTCTATTTTATGCGCGGCGCAAAGAATCCTGCAGAAAATCAATTATTGGAAAGGGGAAGATTTTTAAGCGCAAAGAATCCTGCAGAACATTTGGCAAAAGATATATTTTCGGTTACAGAGGGGAGAAAAAGGAAACAAACAGAGCAATTTTCGCGCGCTGAAGAGCCAGAAGGACCGCGGATTCGCGGCGGGAGGTGGCTTGCGCGGCGGAAAGGCGGCGGAGTTGAGGCTTCAGGTCACTGAAAAAATTCTGGTGTTCTGTTGGTCCAATTCCCTTCCGTTCTGATCTACCTTATTCTGTTTTCGCACTCTGGCTTTTTCCAGATCCGTCGATCCTGCAAAGATTCACAAAAAATACCCTTTCCAAAAAATAACAGATGATATATTTTTATATATATATTTTTTATTTTTCAGTTTTTATGATTTTTTAATTTATATTAACCCAAAATTGCAAAAAGGAAATAACACGCCATCCCCGGCAACGGCGCCATTTGATTGATCTCAAAAATTATCTATAACCGCAATCAAGAACGGTGTCGCTTGGTAGCTAGCCGGTGAGTACGGGTCGGTCCACAGGGATTTTATGAATTTCCTAATCGCTCTTACGAGTTAATTCCAAAAGGTGTGAATGGATCAATTAAATCTAAAAACTAAATTAATCTAGATCTAAATCTTGCTAGGGTTAGGTTTAGGTTAAGTTTGGAAAGTCAATAAATCTCACCGTTTTCTATACCCATATTAAGATCTATTAGGAGTTATGGTAATTATTAATAAAAGGGATTAGAACCATCGGGAAGATGTTTCTTCCTTTAGCTTCTTGTCCTTCCTTTATCAATTCTTACCCTAACCTCCATGGAAAACACGCGCAACCGGGCTTTTATACTACGATATCACCGCTACCTCGTGGGATAGGGTGCCGTAGGGAGCGGTATGTGCATGTATGTATGAAGTCCTATGAAAATATATAACGGGCAAGAAAGGGGTGAGAGATCTTCATCTCTCAAACCTTCCCCAAATCTAACCCTAACAAGCGAGGAGACTACTCGCTCATTAGGGAATTGAAGAACATTTATCTAGGGCAGAGAATAAAAGATCTAATTAGGGCAAGGAATTAAATTTAACTAGGGCAAGAATAGAAATTACCTAGGGCAAGAATTGAAAACTTTACTCCTAAATTGATGCTCTCCAAAAAGAATTCTGAATTTTATTAATGAAGGGAGACATGAACTAATACAATGAATTGGGTCCTCTATTTATAGGACATAGAAAACCCTAGGTTTACAATTGCCGCATGTCTACATTTACCAAAATACCCCTAGGAAGACTTTTTAGCGCCGCTTTAAATTATGGAAAAAATTTATACCACCAAGGGCTCTAGACGGCCGCGGAACCGCGGCCGCAGCAGGGGTTGGGCCGCGGTTCCGCGGCCCAATAAGAAGATCCTCTTGTGAAACTTTGTAGGCTGCTTCTGGGCTTCTTGGACTTTCTATTTCTTTAGTACTTTTATCAAAGTGGCTTCTAGGTTTCTTCCAGATCTCCCAGTGAACAATTGCAGTGGACTTTTAACCGTTCGCTTTGTAATCTTGGACCTTGCGTTGCCTTGTACTGATCTTTTGTGTAGGCTTGATCAAGATCCTTCTATTTGTTGGTTGTAGTCTCACTTTTGCATCGTCTTTTATCTTTTTCACTGTTTTTACTTCGAGAACCTGTAACCTGTACTATGTAGCAGACATGGGTCAAAAGCACCTGTTTATTTGTAAAAAGAATAAGAATGGGGAATACAATTATGCAATATTATGATATGAACACCCTGCAGGATAGGATATATAAGAATCTGAAAATTAAAACTTTGACAAATGAAATCAATGTTGCGTTACCTTAGGTCGGTCTTTCAACTGCTTCCCGGGCCGCACGTGCTGCCTGTCTGTGTGCAGTAGACAAGGCGTCCGAAGCATCCTCTGAAGGAGTAGGGGCAGGATTAGCAGCGCTCGAACCTGCACCTACGGCCAAGGCGGCGTTGCGCTTCCTTTCTGCGCGTATTCTACGCTTCCTTTCCACCCGGGCCGTGAGAGCTGATCTTCTCAGGACCTCCGTCAAGGGGACGTCATCGTCCGTGCCAAGAGTTACCTCTGGAGCCGTTATGGCATCCGTCATCAGTCACTTAAGTAAAGCCTCTTTTGGCAGTGCTGAGGAGGCCGGGACTTCGATAGCTGGCCCTGGAAGCATCTTTGCATCATCCTGCGGGATTGGCATTGTAGTCCTTGCGATAAGATGAAAAAGGGGTCAGATTGTCCATAAGAAAGACGAACGAAAGCATAATTAGCCAAAATATACCAACGCCCGCGAAGCGCGAATCCTCTCCTCCTCCTCAAAAGTCTTGAGGGAAGCCGCGAAAGCTTCTTCAGTGGAAATGACTATTAAAGATGAGGTTTTAGTCAAGGCATGATAATAGAAAAATATATAACAGCAAAAAGATGCGACTAAAGATTACCTGACTCAGCAAGGATGATCATTCCTGCTTTGTGGCTTGCTGATCACACAGAAATTGCAATAGCAGCCTCCAGATCCGTATCATCCGGCGTTATGAATAGGCCTCGTTGGTCCCATATTCGCCCAAGCCCTCACTATAAGGAGCATGGGGCTCCTGACCAAATACAACGTCGGTAGAGAGGATCGACTTCTTCTGCCTCTTCTGCGAGCGAGCACCGGTCACAGCTAGCACAAGCTTACGCTTGGTGGGCACCTTGGGATGACGAGTCCCGATATCTGAACCCACGCTATACTCGGGAGAAGCTACAGTCACCGTTTCCACGGGAGCACGAGGTATCAGTAGCTCGGGCCTATCATGCGGGACTTCGACCGCAGCAACTTCTCTTAAGGGAGGACGGACAATGGTCTTTCGCTTCAGAGGAACATTTGGATTACCGGCTAGAGAGGTACCCTTGCGATCAAGCAGCAATCGTTTCTCCTCCCAGATGACGACGCCCATTGAATGTTGATACCAGGCCACATACACATTGAGGGCCTTTGGAACACAGCTCAGTTCACTAATAAAGAAGTTGGACCACGTATTCAGACGCATGAAATGATGCAGCGCGCTTCGCATCCCCTCTTCGGTAGCAGCGGGTTCTGCCAAGAAGGCCTCAAGCGGAACGCCCTGATTATAGCCCAGCTGCTGGGCGAAACGATGCGGATTGTATCTCATGAATAGCGCTGCATCATTTTGCCTAAATACGAGAAAGCCCAGCCTGATGGAGTACAGATGAAGAATATCCCGAGCTTTCAATATAGAGGCCCCGTCTTTAAAAATGTCTTGCAATGGCAGCACTGCTGTTGAAGATTCCTGGCCGACCGTCAAGATTTTTTCAGTGAAAGACATACCATCTCCAACCGTACGTGGACGAAGGAGTAAACCCCTAGCTTCCCGCGGTGTCGGACTTACGATGGAAGCATCGATCAGCCGCATTATCCGAGGGAATTTACACCTTTCGTAAAAAGAAGGTCTTTTGTGAATTCTGAAGACCCCAAGCACGTGCAACTCTAGCCATGAGGTGAAGTAATGCATTGAGAAGTTGGCGGGCTGCACCCCTGGTTCAGTGGTATCCGCTGCCAAGATGAGGCCGTGATATAGGTGGGCTAATCCGGCGATCCCGATGGCCACTTGTATTCCGGCAACCATTCGATGCGTAGGGTAGAAGACAGAAGGCCTCATGTAGCGAGGGTGCATAGGAAGCGCGAACCAGCTTAACCATAAACCGAGAAACCCGAGAAAGAACGCTTCCTCATCAATGCCCGGAGCAGCAATTTCTGACAGGGGGACGATCGCGACGTTGGGAAGAAAGAAATCCTTTTGATCAGCTTCCAATATTGGCCGACGATCCAAGCCAAAGCCGAAAAGATCATCAAGTTTAGCAAACTTTTCACCTTGTCACGACAAAATTTCTGGGCGAAGAAAATGGGCAATAAAGTCCGCAAAGCTGACCCCTCGGCCTCCGTATTCAAGAAAGAGGCTCTCATACATATTCAACACCTTTATCAGACTTGGGAACTGGTGCTGAATGGCGTTCTCTGGGGTAAGACCCATTACCACTGACTTGGTGGCAAAAACATACTCATCCGGAGGAAGCAGCTTCTCATGGTGCTTTCCCCTAACTGGTAAACCAGAGACCTCGGCAAATTCCTCCAAGGAAATGGAGACCTCTCGATCCAATAGAAGGAAGGTGTGAGTCGGAATGTTCTACTTCTCTAAAAATTCCTTGATCCACCATGTGGGAGGTGCAGAATACTGGATCAAGGAAGCGTAGATCGCAGGGTATAAGCCAAGCTTCAGCAACTGGGATTTCTTTGCCGATAAGATATATCGGGCCCACTGTAAGTATCCGGCTGGATGATGAGGAGTCAGTCTGATGTTGTAGGGTTGTCCCCAAGGGCGCGACTCGCCCTGACATATGCGCTGTCCTAGGGTGCTAAAGCCACCGGTGGCTGCACGGGTACTGCGGCAATAAAAGGCCGAAGGAGACCTTCTGAAGTCAAATTTACCTCCTTCACAGTATAATTGATCGGGGGTGCATCTGCATAAGGGATCGCAGAGATAGGCTCCGAGGGTGTCGCACAAGAAAAGCTCCGACGGCCTCTGATAATTTGATCATACCATCTACCCCATAGGTGAAGATTCTTGTGCTCCGGGTTATGGTCCTTGATCAGCGCTAGAACCTCTCGGTCTACGGGCGCCTCAGGAAATCCGCCTTCTGAGCAGACGAACGGAAAGGAAGTTTCAAAAGACATGTCACCTGCGCGAAAAAAGAACAAAGTCAACCGTCAGTGCTATAATTTAAACTCTGACACTTGGTACTTTAAAATTCGTACTGCACTGCAATGCAGTAAAAAGGGGACAAAAGGGGGACCTACAAAATCTAGATGACAGTTCATCATTAATAAAACAGTCTCATCATTTGATGAGACTGTCAATTAAATGAGGAAATCCTCAATTGATTCTCATTTAATGAGAAATCCCTCGGGCTAAGGAGTAAATCTCCCCTTGAGAGTAGTGCTCTGTGACAGAATGACACCTGTCAAGTTTAATGTGAAGGAATAAAAATTTCTCAAGAGCCTGGCTCTGTAAAAATGATGGAAAAACCCATCAGAAAAATTGAAATCAATTTTTATATGAATTAAAATTCTGAGATCTCCGAGATCTATGAACAAAATCCGTGAGTTTTTCATAAGAGATTAACAAATCTCCGTTATTGTAGAGAGCAAAGCTCTGTTAATGGGTCAAGAAACCCTCAAAAGGTTTTCTTTAGATCTAAGATCTATGAAGAGCAAGGCTCTGTTAATGGGTAAAACCCTAATAACAATTTTTAGATCTAAGATCTATGAAGAGCAAAGCTCTGATAATGGGTGAAACCCTAGATTATTAAAAGGTTCTTTAAAAGATTTAATCTTTACCTAAAAATTTTGACAGAGTCCTGTCCTTAAGAAAGTTCTTAAGCCAAAGAGCTATGCTCTGCAAGAGAATAATAATTCTCAGAAGGAAGAAGATGAACAGAAATCATCCTAAGGGCCAAGGGTCCTATTTATAGGCATTGAAATGCCTTTTCAGCTTCTGAGTTGATCTAAGGGCGCAGATGCTGCCATCGTTGCACTCACATGTGGGCCACGTGAGCGCAACGGTGGGGGAGGGGGGCATTTGTTTCCCCCAATCAGAGCAAAGCTCTGTTTGAAATTTAAATTTTGAAATGAAGAAACGCTTCAGATGCAACGCCAAGTGCGCTGGGCCCTAAGCAGCACACCACGTGCAAAGCACGCGTGCGCTAGCGCTAGGTGCGCTGCACTCTAAGCAGCGCACCACGTGTAAGACATGGACTCGCTAGCGCTAAGTGCGCTGCGCTCTGAGCAGTGCACCACATGCAAAGCACGGGTGCGCTAGCGCTAGAATTAAAAGCTCCCCACCGTTAAATCAAAGATCTAATAATAATGATAAATCATTGATTGATCAGAATTAAATTCTGTTAAGGAAAGATTCCTCAAAATCTTTCTAAATAACAAGATTGTGCTCTGTATATCAGAGCACCATTGGATCAATGATCCAATGGTGATTAAAAATCACTAACAATACAGAATAAATTCTGTTTAGAAGATTTCCCAATCTTTGTTAAAAAAACAAGAAGATTACCTTCTGTAAATCAGAAGCCCTTGGATCAAAGATCCAACGATGGGAAATTCCCCAAATCAATTGAAGAAAAGATCTCCTTAACTGATTGAACAAATCAGCTTGCCCTATAAAAAGGCCCCTAGACTTCAAGTCTAAAAAAAAAGGAGGAGATAAAGAAGCATAGAGAGAAATCTCCTCAAAAACTTTGAGAAATTCAAAGAAGAAGAGCCAAGCTCTCAGAGAAAGAAGATTTTTCTTCAAGGTAAAAAAGAATGGTGATGAACAGAGAGATGAAATTATCTCGTAATTAATTTGAAAAGAAGGATACACTTCTTTAAAAGATCATAGATCTACAGATACCAAGGTCTTTTCAAAAGAGATCAAAAGATCCCATCATAAAATAAAAAGAAAAATATAAATCTTCTCACAGATCATAGATCTACAAAGACAAAAAGTTTTTTACAAAGAGATCAAAAGATCTCATCATAAAATAAAAGAAGAATTTACTTCTTCCTCACAGATCATAGATCCATAAAGGCAAAGCCTTTCATCAACATAAGAGATTGAAGAACTTTTGCTCTTAGAATCTTGAGACAAAGTCTCTTTTTGGATCACAAAATTGATCATATGCGCTTTGCGCTATGGAACTGCGCTTTGCGCTCTTGAACTGCGCTTCTGCGCTTTTGCGCTCTTAGACTGGCGCTCAGCGCCGAGCACGACACGTGTCCCTCACGCGTGCGCCACTTAACGGTTAGCGCACTGCGCTATTGAAATAGTGCACTGCGCACATTGGCTGGCACTCAGCGCCAGGCGCACCACGTGTCAATCATGTGTGTGCCATTGAACTAATAGTGCAATGCGCTCACAAATCTGCGCTCTGCGCTCATAAACTGGCGCAATGCGCCTATCATCTGGCGCTTAGCGCCAAGCGCGACACGTGTCCCTCACGTGTGCGCTACTCGGCAGAAGCACACTGCGCTCCTTGACTGGCGCAAAGCGCCAAGCGCACCACGTGCCCCACACGTGTGCGCTGGTAGAACATAAATTTTTCTTTAATAAGCCCAGGAATATGAGGAATGCTCAGCATTCAGTAAAAGACAAAAACACTATCAGGGCTAAGCCCAAATAATAGCTCAACAGCCCAAAATAAATGTTAAATATTTTAACTTGATTGGACTTAGCCTAAGATTGGCCATAAGTTCTCAATTCAGATTAACTAAGCCCATATGCTTATAAATAATAGATCTTAGTTCCAAATTGGACTACAGATCTCCCAACCAACCTTGGTTCAAGGGTACATCTTTGAACCCCTCTGATATATGTCGTTGTAATCCTTCAATGTCTTCAGAGAGGTGACGGGTCCCGGCAACCATACATTTCATAGACTATAACGTCTTTAAACTGGACTGTAGGGTCCTTAAGCCCATGGACTATGATGTCCTTAACCTCGGACCGTGGGGTCCTTTAAAACCCATGGACTATAATGTCCTTAACCTCGGACTGTGGGGTCCTTTAAAACCCATGGACCGTAATGTCCTTAAACTAATCGACCGCAATGTCCCTAAACTAAACAATAGAGCCTAAATGATCTTTTGCTGGATCTAAACGATCCCGTTAAGTTGATCTTAGTCTAAAATTAGACTGACGTATCCTTAACATACGTGTAAGTTGATTTTAGTCTCAAATGAGACTAACGTATCCTTAAACCCAACCCCCAAACCCAAATCTAAGAGAATACGGATTTGGACTAATCTACACCCTATGGGCGACAACATAAATTAGTCTCCGTATACAATCCAAGGGCAACCAAAAACAAAACAAACACCCACGACACGAAATGACCATCTGGAGAAGGAGAAAGTGGTTACAGCGATGTGGTAGCGCAATTAACTGCAGGGGCTTGCACCTGTAGGGAAGAGCATGTTAGTGTATATGCCCTAGAGGCCATTACTGTATCATACTAGTTTGTATATTACTTAATGGATGCTTGGGATATTCACCTTGTATATACAATCTTGCTCAAAATAGTAGTATGCTACTTGGTTTGTTTCTACTTCAATGTGTACTTGTGTTTATTTCAGTATATCACTTATACGCATTAGTGGAGCCCTTAGGATCTTTGCTTGATTACCAGCGTTGTGATGGCAGTCACACTAGTGGGGGCTGGGTAATCTATAAGCACATCCTTATTCAGGTCCCTGGTCGCAGGACTATCGAGACAGGGCATCGATACTCCGGAGTAGACCAGCGCATGCGCTTCTCATCCCAGTGTGGGAGACGGTCTGTCCCACAGCCGTCAGTACGTCGTACTTGAGATAGTATGCGGGTGCTCGTTAGGTTACGGGTACACTGGACAGGACTCGTCGGGAACTGACTAGTTGGTATTATACCTATCGTCAGTTATCAGTTCCCAGGTGACATGAGTACAGCTTAGTCCGCTGACTTGACACTGTCACTTCGCCTCGGGTGTGTTCCCACTGTACTTTGATCACTACCCTACCACGGCTCAAAGGAGTCGTGCAAACAGGTGGTGGTTGGGTGCAGTCCCGAAGCACTTGGAGGCAGTGACGGTTAGACAGGATTCGTCTCTCCCGGTATTGGGGGTTGACATCGCGCTGTGTCTAGGAGAGCCATTACACGAGTAGTCCCTGGCCAGGGCAAACGAGATATACTGGTAGGTTTCCAGTGTTATCTCAGGGTGTATTGGGCTTCACTCCGGCACGACTTGTACCGCTATTGGGGGACTGACGTTTACCGCCCCCTAGGCCCGCCATGCGATGTATCAGACGAACAGACCGGACTGTACGGAGAATGTCACACTCAGGCTCAGTAGGAGTTCAGATGGGTTTTCGCCTCGTCCGTCTTCTTGTCGGCATTACCTGGGGACCGTTACGCACAGCTAGTGCCGCTTGCGGTCTGTGGTTAAACCCACTGCCAGAGTAGTGTCGAGTCTTTAGAGTCCCACACAGAAAGCTTTTCGCCTTTAGGCAAAAGAGTAGAGGTCGCATGGTATTGCGACAGGTCGCATGGTTTTGCGACAGGGTTCGGTCACATCCGTGCACTTGTGCACGTACGGTGTCCGGACAGTTTACACTAGCGGGCTTTGGTTTAAGCCAGATCCTAGTGTACCTTATGGGATTGGATTTATCCAGTTTTCATTCGTGTTCCTCGGAACGCGGATGCGGGTGTGTATGCACAGTTGACAGGGAGGCAGAGGCAGCGGATTCTCATTAGGGTTGTTGACAGTTGACCGTTGACTATTTGACTTTATGCTCAACCCTAATGAGAATATGATATGTGATTAACTACTATATTAATTAAGTATTATGGTGATATGGTTGTTGACTTGTTGACTTTTGTTGACTTGTTGACTTTGTTGACTTGTTGACTTTTGTTGACTTGTTGACCGGTTGACTAGGCTTGACTAGTTGACCATCATGATAACCATGGTTATCATTTCATGCCAAAGACTTTTACTTGCTTATTCATTTGAGTAAAATGAGTGCATGACATGATAAGGTTATGGTTGCTTCCTACCATCACATAAGACTTTTTTGATATGATGAGTTATGATCACTTTGGATTATGAGAGGGTAAGAGAGAAAAGAGAGCCTCATTCTTTCTTGCTCATTCTCTCTCTTGTTCTTGAGCTCTCCTCTTGCTCTCACCCTCAACCTCTTGCTCCCTCTCTTGATCTATGGTTCTCTTGTCTCATGAGTTGAGAATCAAGAACCATAGATAAAATCCCATTCTAAATCATCTCTACTCATTCTAGTTCACTAGGTTTAGCAAACCAAGTGAACTAGTTTCTTCAAAGAACGAAGAAGGAGCTAAAGGTTGGAGCTTTCAAGTGGATCTATCTTCGGCGTACGGAGACAACGAGAAGGAGCCATCGAACCACCATCGGAGCTTGAAGAGAAGGAGTTCAAGTTTAGGTATAACCATCTTCATCCGAGTAGCTAAATATCTTTAGCTTAGTATGCTAGTTTTAGTTTAGGTAAACATCCCGACCTAGCTTAGTCCATGTTGCCTCTTGCGTTAAAACTTTGATTTTATACCGTTTCCGCCTCCCCGTAAGAACCGGGGGTCGCAACGTGGACTTACAGTGGTATCAGAGCCTAACTAAACTTAAACTAGCTTGGTAGTGAAGTGTAACGAAGTTCGGAACCGGAAAAATCCAAAAACCAAACTTTTACAAAAACTGACTTTCTGTTGAAATTTTTTTGGCTCAAAATGAAAAACTTTACACTTGTAAATTCGGCTCAGGGTTTTGTGTGAACACCCAAGAAAAACGATACAGTAATTCGTCCAAACCGCCGCCCTTCCGCCGCGCGAGCTAGGGATCCGCCGCGGAAGCGCCGCGCTTTGTCGTCTTCTGTGCATCGTTTTTCGTGCAGTGTGTGTCTGTGTTGGTTTTGGGATTTTTGAAATATATTATATGTGCCCAGATTTTCCAGAAAAGAAATTTCCTTTTGGGGTCCTATAATTCCGTATTTTTTCCGAACTTCACTGCACTTTGACTATGATGGTTATATCTGTGATGTTTGCATGTATTGAACGTCGGCTAATCGCTATAAGTCGATTGGTCGGGGTTATACATGATCTGTGTTTGATGCTGGAATGTGTATATAAATATGTTGGATTGTCGCGGGTGAATAGCCGGGGGTTGTGAGACGAGAGTTTTCTTTTCTTGCCATTCATGTAAATTTGTAAATTGATGTAATAATTATTTGTATGGCCGCACAACCGGGTCGGGGTTGTAGCCGTCATTGTATAATTTCTTTTTACTGTTTTTGCTCCTAGGATAGACCCATGGAGGGGTGCACAAACTACCGGGTATGCCGAAGTGTCGAGTGGCCTACTCATGGAGATGAGGGAGGTTGCTACGCTTCGGGTACTTGGCGGGTAGTTTGCCGCACCCGTAGGGGTCTTGGGTGGGGTATTGGCTATTCACCGCGACCGTGTAATCTGTTTTTGTTACAGGCTCGTACAAATTACAGATTCCTAGTATATCCAATGTATTTATCTGTGATCTGAAATGTTTATCATTGCAGTATATCTATATATGATATTATTTAGGCGTTGCTTATGTTTTTCAGACGCGCTAGCCCAGCCCCCGCTCTGTCGTTAGTTAAGTAACCTAACGGGTAATGACGGGGCCCAGTGGCGAATGCGAATGGCATAAGCGTACGTCATATTTTGGTTGTTTTCTGCAATGGTAGGTTTAAATGATGGGACGCATTAAAAGAACTAATGCAAGAATATCACGCATTAAAAGAACTAATGCAAGATAATAAACCAAGTTAAAGTCGTTGGAACACTTTCGAAAAACCACTCGGTTCTTTTCAAAACAACTTTTAAAATACGGAGTTTGAGCCACTCCATTTAAAAGCTATCTCGTTCCATCGACTAAATCAAGTTCACTACGTTCACGGTTTTGCCAAAACCATTCGTAGCCCTCCGTCGTTTCACATGAATAGTCAGTAGTATTCAAGCTGTGTTTGTTGGCCAAAGTCAAGGCATAGTGATTGGTAGCTATTGGGTATTCATGTGCAGCATAGATAGATGCGTTGGTTTGGAACAGTCGTACTGCCTTGTTGGCCAAAGTCAAGGGTATGTGCGGGTGGATTCAAATTAACCTGGACAACGACGGGTAGAACTTGACATGTGATTTATGATTTGTTGGCCAAAGTCAAGGTCATAAGAGCATGGGGCAAAAATCCACATCGGGAGTTTCATAAGTACTGAAACTTGCTAGATTTGCATACCATTTGGAGTGTGATGATTCTGGTAGGATTCCTTCAGTTTCGTCACGCGATGATATTTGGATCCCGATCCTACTGTGAGTATATGCTACTCTTCGGGAAATTTCTCACTAAACGATCAATGCTATAAACCTAGTAGGTGCCTAGAAAGGTGTTAGCGGGGCTACGCCCCCAGGGAAAAGAGGTTCTTTAATTAAGGAACTTCGCGAAAGCGTTGGAAAACCTCCCTCGAAGTACCGACACCGGCCTGGCTGAACGGTTAAGCAAGTATTGTGCGGTGGGATTGATCCCGGCTAATTCTTCCTTTATGGTTTGAGGAGGGATTCGAGAAACAGTGGGAGCCATCCTGTTTAGACAAACTAAAAACCACTCTAAACTTGCAAGAGCATCATGCTGAGTGTTTCTTCTTCTCTCTCCTAATTGCAGCGACCAATCAACATGACTGGACTTAAGTTACTCCTAGATAAAAACAAACTGACAGGGCCAAACTACAAAGATTGGCTCAGGAATGTCACGATAGCAATCACTTATGACAAGCTGGGGTATCTTCTTACCACCAAAGCTCCCCCTGTCCCTGGTCCAACTTCCAGTGTCGCGGATAAGGAAATCCGCAAGACTTGGGAGATTGATAGCGCGAAGGCCAAGTGCCTCCTGCTTGCCTCGATGGACAACGAACATCAGAGGAGGCATGAGAATATGGACATGGAGTCCATATTGCTCCATACAAAAGAACTATATGGAGAGCAATCACGTATCGCAAGATACGAAGCGTCGAAAAAGTTATTTTCGACAAGAATGGCCGTCGGATCATCAGTAGCCGAGCATGTGCTAAAGATGATCGGCTACATTGAGGAGCTCGCTGACCTAGGGATCACATTGGAGGCTGAACTCTATACGGATATAGTCCTCCAGTCCCTTCCTTCCACTTACGCCCAGTTCATACTGAACTTCAACCTACAAGAAAAAGAGGTTGAACTTTCAGAGCTCCTCAACATGCTGAGGAGCGCAGAGGGCACCCTACAGAAAGGTAGGGAAACATCCACTTTGTTTGTAGGAGGATCATCTTCTTCTACGTCCAAGGCGAAAGCCAAGGGAAAGAAGAAGAAGGCCCCCGCCAAACCAAGGGGCGGTGTTAGTAAAGTGGATACGAAGGGAAAAGGTAAAGCAACAAAGATAGCGGGGAAGCTTGTGGATAAGGAAGAATGCTTCTATTGTCATAAGAAAGGACACTGGAAGAATGATTGCAGGGCCTGGAAGGCCAGAACACAGGAATTGAAGCAGGTTGCAGCTTCAGCTTCAGGTGTGTATGTTATTGAAAATTGTCTTTCAATAAACTCTACTTCCTGGGTATTGGATACCGGATCAGGATCTCATATCTGTAATTCTTTGCAGGCGTTGAGAAACCGTAGGGTTTTGAAGGCAGGTGACATGACCCTCAAAGTTGCAAACGGAGCTAGCATGGATGCTAAAGCCGTGGGGGACTATCACCTGGGAATGTCAGATGGACATGTTTTGGTTTTGCGTAATTGCTTTTTTGTACCCAACGCAACTTGTAATATCATTTCTGTATCTTTAGTTTCTAAAGAAGGTTATGAATTTGCGTTTGTAAGTAATGTTGTAAACATTCACCTTAATCAAGTTTTGATTGGGTCAGGTACATTGAGTAATGGTATATACGTGTTAAACCAACCACAGATTTTCAACGTCCAGAATACACGCAAAAGAAAGTCTCCGGAAATGAATCAGACTTTCTTGTGGCATTGTAGATTGGGTCACATCAATGAGAGAAGGTTGACTAAGTTACATACAGAAGGATATTTGAATGCGTTCGAATATCAATCGTATGCCACTTGTCAATCTTGTCTCAAAGGAAAGATGACAAAGACTCCGTTTACTGGACAAGGAGTAAGAGCGAGCGAGCTCTTGGGACTCGTACACAGTGACGTGTGCGGTCCAATGTCTACACATGCCCGAAGTGGACATTCTTACTTCATTACTTTTACGGATGACTTCTCAAGGTACGGTTATGTCTTCTTGATGAAACATAAGTCCGAGGCCTTTGGAAAATTCCAGGAGTATAAGAATGAAGTAGAGAAACAGACCGGCAAAAGTATTAAGATTCTAAGATCGGATCGAGGTGGAGAATACTTAAGTGCCGAGTTCCTGGACTATTTAAAAGAGAACGGAATTCTCTCTCAGCTTACTCCTCCATACACCCCGCAACATAACGGTGTATCGGAGAGACGGAACCGCACCCTATTGGATATGGTGCGGTCCATGATGAGTAACGCTGAGTTGCCGCGATCATTCTGGGGGTATGCGCTAGAATCAGCAGCATACCTTTTGAACCGAGTCCCTACTAAGACCGTGCCTACTACACCATATGAGATGTGGTGTGGGAAGAGACCCTATCTTAAGCACATTAAGACATGGGGATGTCCGGCTTTTGTCAAAAAGCAGCATGTGGACAAGCTCGAGGCACGCTCAGTACAGTGCAAGTTTGTGGGATATCCAAAGAATTCCAAAGGATATTTCTTCTACTGTGAAGAGGAACAAAAAGTCCTTGTTTCTCGTCATGCCTACTTCTTGGAAACTGAGTTTTTGGAAACCCAGATAAGTGGGAGCACAATAGAACTGGAAGAAGTTCCAGAACCACAGACTGTTACTGAAAGCTTGGTGGAACCAGAGGGTTCAACAGAACAGGACATTCCTACGCCGCTCCGCAGAAGTAGTAGGCAGTCTCATCCGCCCGAGAGATACTACGGTTTTCTCATAGACGGGGATAGAGAGGATTGCATCATAGATTATGATGAGCCTACTAGCTTCCAGCAGGCCGTTCAGAGCGTTGACTCAGTGAAATGGCTGGATGCAATGCGGACCGAAATGGAGTCCATGTACACCAACAAGGTATGGACGTTGGACATTGCTCCAGACGGGGTAAAACCCGTAGGATGCAAGTGGATCTTCAAAAGGAAGATTGGTGTAGATGGACAGGTTGAGACCTATAAAGCTAGGCTGGTAGCAAAGGGTTTTCGTCAACGACCTGGCTTGGACTACGACGAAACCTTTTCTCCAGTAGCCATGCTGAAATCCATTCGGATCCTTCTTGCCATTGCTGCCTTCCACGATTATGAGATCTGGCAAATGGACGTAAAGACAGCTTTTCTAAATGGAAATTTAGAGGAGTGTGTCTATATGGACCAGCCAGAGGGTTTCATTCAGAGTGGGAGCAGCGGAAAGGTGTGCAAGTTGCTTAAGTCCATCTATGGACTAAAGCAGGCATCGCGGAGTTGGAACATCTGTTTTGATGAGACGGTCAAAGAATTTGGCTTTATCAAAAATCCAGATGAACCATGCATCTATAGTAGATTTGTAGCGAGAACTGTAGTATTCCTCGTTTTATACGTGGATGACATTCTCTTAATAGGAAATGACATTCCTATGCTACAATCTGTCAAGAGGTTCTTGTCACATAGGTTCTCCATGAAAGACCTGGGTGATGCCTCATACATTCTGGGTATCCGGATCTACCGTGACAGATCCAAGAGGATATTAGGACTTTCGCAGTCCAGGTACATCGACACCATACTGAAGAGGTTCAGTATGGAAGATTCCAAGCGCGGTAACCTACCGGCTTGTCACGGGATCACCCTCTCTAAAGAGATGTCTCCCAAGACTGATTTAGAGAGGGATCGCATGTCTATTATACCCTACGCTTCTGCGGTAGGCTCTATAATGTATGCGATGTTGTGTACCAGACCGGATGTAGCTTATGCACTGAGTGTGGTAAGCCGGTATCAGTCTAACCCTGGGGAGAAACACTGGATAGCGGTAAAGAACATTCTCAAGTACCTGAGAAGGACTAAGGAGATGTTCTTGGTGTATGGCGGAAAAGACCTCCAGATCGAGGCCTTTGCTGACTCCAGCTTCCAGAGTGACAAGGATGATTCCAAGTCCATGTCGGGTTTTGTCTTTACCCTCAATGGAGGGGCGGTGTGTTGGAAGAGTTCCAAACAGGAAACCGTTGCAGACTCGACGATGGAAGCGGAATACATCGCTGCATCTGATGCCGCAAAAGAAGCTGTCTGGATGAGGAAGTTCTTGAAAGAACTTCAGGTGGTTCCGTCCATTGTTGATCCAATACCTCTGTATTGCGACAACAACGGGGCTATAGCTTTAGCGAAGGAACCCAGGTCCCATCAGAGATCCAGGCACATCTTGAGGCGGTATCACCTGATCAGGGAGATCGTGGATCGCCAGGAGATCGAGGTTCGGAGAGTCGCTTCAGAAGACAACACTGCAGATCCATTCACCAAGGCCTTGCCCCAGACTCAGTTCGAGCGGCTGATCGAGATGATAGGTCTTCGATACGCCAGTACATGGCCTTAGTGCAAGTGGGAGATTGTTAGTGTATATGCCCTAGAGGCCATTACTGTATCATACTAGTTTGTATATTACTTAATGGATGCTTGGGATATTCACCTTGTATATACAATCTTGCTCAAAATAGTAGTATGCTACTTGGTTTGTTTCTACTTCAATGTGTACTTGTGTTTATTTCAGTATATCACTTATACACATTAGTGGAGCCCTTAGGATCTTTGCTTGATTACCAGCGTTGTGATGGCAGTCACACTAGTGGGGGCTGGGTAATCTATAAGCACATCCTTATTCAGGTCCCTGGTCGCAGGACTATCGAGACAGGGCATCGATACTCTGGAGTAGACCAGCGCATGCGCTTCTCATCCCAGTGTGGGAGACGGTCTGTCCCACAGCCGTCAGTACGTCGTACTTGAGATAGTATGCGGGTGCTCGTTAGGTTACGGGTACACTGGACAGGACTCGTCGGGAACTGACTAGTTGGTATTATACCTATCGTCAGTTATCAGTTCCCAGGTGACATGAGTACAGCTTAGTCCGCTGACTTGACACTGTCACTTCGCCTCGGGTGTGTTCCCACTGTACTTTGATCACTACCCTACCACGGCTCAAAGGAGTCGTGCAAACAGGTGGTGGTTGGGTGCAGTCCCGAAGCACTTGGAGGCAGTGACGGTTAGACAGGATTCGTCTCTCCCGGTATTGGGGGTTGACATCGCGCTGTGTCTAGGAGAGCCATTACACGAGTAGTCCCTGGCCAGGGCAAACGAGATATACTGGTAGGTTTCCAGTGTTATCTCAGGGTGTATTGGGCTTCACTCCGGCACGACTTGTACCGCTATTGGGGGACTGACGTTTACCGCCCCCTAGGCCCGCCATGCGATGTATCAGACGAACAGACCGGACTGTACGGAGAATGTCACACTCAGGCTCAGTAGGAGTTCAGATGGGTTTTCGCCTCGTCCGTCTTCTTGTCGGCATTACCTGGGGACCGTTACGCACAGCTAGTGCCGCTTGCGGTCTGTGGTTAAACCCACTGCCAGAGTAGTGTCGATTCTTTAGAGTCCCACACAGAAAGCTTTTCGCCTTTAGGCAAAAGAGTAGAGGTCGCATGGTATTGCGACAGGTCGCATGGTTTTGCGACAGGGTTCGGTCACATCCGTGCACTTGTGCACGTACGGTGTCCGGAAAGTTTACACTAGCGGGCTTTGGTTTAAGCCAGATCCTAGTGTACCTTATGGGATTGGATTTATCCAGTTTTCATTCGTGTTCCTCGGAACGCGGATGCGGGTGTGTATGCACAGTTGACAGGGAGGCAGAGGCAGCGGATTCTCATTAGGGTTGTTGACAGTTGACCGTTGACTATTTGACTTTATGCTCAACCCTAATGAGAATATGATATGTGATTAACTACTATATTAATTAAGTATTATGGTGATATGGTTGTTGACTTGTTGACTTTGTTGACTTGTTGACTTTGTTGACTTGTTGACCGGTTGACTAGGCTTGACTAGTTGACCATCATGATAACCATGGTTATCATTTCATGCCAAAGACTTTTACTTGCTTATTCATTTGAGTAAAATGAGTGCATGACATGATAAGGTTATGGTTGCTTCCTACCATCACATAAGACTTTTTTGATATGATGAGTTATGATCACTTTGGATTATGAGAGGGTGAGAGAGAAAAGAGAGCCTCATTCTTTCTTGCTCATTCTCTCTCTTGTTCTTGAGCTCTCCTCTTGCTCTCACCCTCAACCTCTTGCTCCCTCTCTTGATCTATGGTTCTCTTGTCTCATGAGTTGAGAATCAAGAACCATAGATAAAATCCCATTCTAAATCATCTCTACTCATTCTAGTTCACTAGGTTTAGCAAACCAAGTGAACTAGTTTCTTCAAAGAACGAAGAAGGAGCTAAAGGTTGGAGCTTTCAAGTGGATCTATCTTCGGCGTACGGAGACAACGAGAAGGAGCCATCGAACCACCATCGGAGCTTGAAGAGAAGGAGTTCAAGTTTAGGTATAACCATCTTCATCCGAGTAGCTAAATATCTTTAGCTTAGTATGCTAGTTTTAGTTTAGGTAAAGATCCCGACCTAGCTTAGTCCATGTTGCCTCTTGCGTTAAAACTTTGATTTTATACCGTTTCCGCCTCCCCGTAAGAACCGGGGGTCGCAACGTGGACTTACAGAGCATCCACACAATCAAAAACCCCTCAACGAGGGGGAATCTGACGAAGTCTGCTACATCGGCCGCATCCGTTTAAACCTTCGATACATAGTGTCATAAATCAACTTGGCATATTCAGAGAGGTGGACGGATAGCACCAATTAGCATCTGCCCCGAATTCAGGCAAGACGGACCTACGCGGTCGCGTCCCCGCGTTTCGGAGGGGAACAACAGGTGCTATGTCTCAGCAGTGCAAGGCTTTACCAATGTGCTACAAGTGTTTTCTTGCTGTTCAAAAGTAAAACAAATACTTATAGTGTACACAGGATTGCAAATACCCCAATTGTAAATTAACTTTTAAACAATTTTCTGTACATTGAAATTGGAGTTGTTATAGTCTACCCTCCTTACAAAAATTTCGTCCTAGAAATTTACAATTTATTTTAAGGCCTAGTTTACAAATAAATGAGGATACCTTGTACGCATCTCATCTTTCCTTTCCCATGTTGATTCTCCTGGTGTGTCCTTTCTCCACATCACTCGAACCAAGTTGACTTTCTTGTTCCGAAGTGACTTCACCTTTCTATCCAGGATCTCAACAGGTTGTTGCTCACAGGATAAATATGGCTGTACAATAAGCTTGGAATGATCAAGAATATGGTTGGGGGCACTCACATACCTTCTGAGTTAGGATATGTGGAATTCATTGTGCACTCCTTCCAATGAAGGTGGAAGTGGCAAGCGATAAGCCACTTCACCGACTCGTTCGAATATGTTGAACGGTCTAATGTACCTTAGACTTAGCTTACCCCGTCTTCCAAAACGAATCACTCCACGGTTCAGAGATATCTTCAGAAATACATTATCTCCCGGTTGGAACTCCAAGTGATGGCGCTTTGTATCAGTCCAGTGCTTCTGTCGATCTTGGGCTATGTGCATTCGTTCCCTGATAGTATGAACCACGTCGACAGTTGCTACTATCATCTCAGGTCCAAGAAGTTCTCTATCTCTAATGTCATCCCAACTTAATGGCGATCGACACTTCCTTCCATAAAGTACTCCAAAAGGTGTCATTCCGATACTTTCTTGGTAGCAGTTGTTGTATGAAAACTCCACAAGATGTAGGTGATCTTCCCACGATCCTCCTAAGTCTAGCATACACGCTCTGAGCATATCTTCTAAGATCTGAATAGTTCATTCAGACTGACCATCTGTTTGTGGATGATAAGCTATGCTGAAGTTCAGACTTGTTCCCAAGCTAGCTTGCAGACTCTGCCAAAATTGCGATCGGAACCTGGTGTCACGATCGGAGACAATGCAAACCGGTACTCCATATAATCTCACGATTTCCTGCATGAGTTCATAGGTATCAGAGACAGTACATATTTGAAGATTTTAAATCTTTCTTAGATTCTTACCTCCATGTACTTCTTTGCTAGTGTCTCAGTGAAGTGAGCCACTTTGTGAGTCGATCCGCAATAACCCAAACCGTATCGTTACCCTTCGTGCTGTGAGGAAGTGCAGTCACGAAATCCATTGTTATGTGTTGCCACTTCCATTATGGGATATGTAACGGTTGAAGTAATCCAGCAGTCCTGTGATGTTCAGCCTTTACTTGCTGACACACCAAGTATTAAGCGACGCTTCTGACTACTTCACGCTTCATTCCTTGCCACCAGTAATTTTGACGCAGATCTTTGTACATCTTTGTACCTCCAGGGTATACTGAATAACGAGAGCTGTGAGCTTCTTTCATCAACTCTTCTCACACAGAACCTTTTGGTACACACAATCTACTGCCGTATCTCAAAAATTCGTCTTCATGGATGATGAAGTCTGTTCGAAGTCCAGTTTCTACTTGTTCTCTGATGTTTTGCAACTTAGCAGCACTTGCTTAAGCTGCTTTGATCTGATTGACAATGGTAGATTGAACTTGTAAGTTCATCAAACTTGAAGTGTTATCTGGCATGACTACTTCAATCTCCATTTGATGCAAGTCTTGTTGAAGCTTCCACTGTGCAGTAAGGTTCAATGCTAATGGTTGGCGACTAAGGGCATCAGGTACTATATTCACTTTTCCTGAGTGATA
Source organism: Agapanthus africanus (assembly GCA_030015575.1). NCBI lineage: Eukaryota > Viridiplantae > Streptophyta > Magnoliopsida > Asparagales > Amaryllidaceae > Agapanthus > Agapanthus africanus. The sequence goes on from CM057337.1 coordinate 723,060,065, forward strand.
TTGTAGGTTGATGTCAAAATCCGCCATGAGTTCTAACCGTCTTCTCTGCCTCATATTCAACTCTTTCTGAATAAACACATATTTCAGACTCTTGTGATCTGTGTATATGTCCACTTGTTCACCAAGAAGATAATGGCGCCAAATCTTAAGAGCAAAGATTATGGCTGCCAACTCCAAATTATGTGTCGGATAATTGCGGTCATGAATTTCCAGCTGTCTTGAAGCATAAGACACAACTTTACCGTGCTGATGTAAAACACATCCTAATCCCTTACCGGATGCATCGCAATGCACTACTGATTGATACGAAAATTTATGTTTTGTAGTTAACCGCAATCAATAACGGTGTCGCACGTAGCTAGACCGAGATGAGTACGGGTCGTCCTCAGGGAAACGTTGAATCTTTTACTCTTACTTTAGACGTGTTGAAAAAGAGAGGAGGAATAAAGAATTTTGTGAATGGTTTCTAGATCTACGTTAAACAAGAATGTAAAATATAGATCTAGATTATTTTAAAGATGTAATTAATATAATAAGAGGGCTTGTAGGGTTCGTTAAGATTTAGTAGTTATGGACGATTAATTAAAAGTTACCCTTTTTATCCATTAATAGATTTAGAATTAGAACGACGGTGACGCGTGTAGATTAGGGTTTCTGGAGGGAAAAGGAATCCCACTATTAACCCTTATCTCGACACGGAACTCCGTTCATATCTAGCCTTTACCAAAACAATTATTAATCTAATCTCTAATCGCGGTCGGAACTAGCAAAGAATTGCTAGCGCGCCCGATTAGGATGTTAATGATTCTTTTGATAAAGTTCCTAAACTTTATAGGACTTAAAAAGGGTTTAGAGATGTTCATCATCCATTAGCCTACCCTAATCCTACGAACCCTAACAAGCGGAGAATTACTCGCGCATGTTGGGAGAAGAAGATGAAAAGACAGAGAGGGAAAACATAATGTAAGATGCAAAAACAATTAAATAAAATAACTACCTTTATTAATCGACTTGAACAAACTACACCTTAATCCGTAGAAAATGATTACAAACTAGTTGCTTCTCGATCTTTCCTAAGGAGGTAGTCGAACAGTCGATGATCAGCCTGGATGCGTGAGCGTCTGGAGCTTCGTGATCTCTTCGGCTTGATAGCTTTTCCAAGAGGCTCTCGGTGCCTTTTTATAGTGCAAAGCCAGAATCTTTTGCTTCAAAAGTTGGTAAAATATAGTAGAGAATCATGCCCCAAAATCTTTCCTTCCAACTCCATAATATTGCGGCGGATCCGCGGCAAATGGGTGCTAAGGCCGCGGATCCGCGGCCAACGGGTGAGATCTCTTGATCAAAATTCTTGTGCTTTCTTCTTGTGACAAGTGTCAATCCTAGGCACCTTCATAATTCAGAAATCTTCTCACGGTTGCTTCCAGACTTGGTCTCCAAGTTTTGGTTCTTAATTTGGCAAGTTTTCTTCAACAAATTGATTTGTTTGATAAATTCTTCATAACAACTTGGAAAATTCTGCACAACAACTTAAATAAGATTTAGTAGACCTAGTTCTACTAGGATTAGGTCAATGAATTTATTTGCATACATTTTCCTACCAAATGATAATTAAAATATATTAACACATGGAAAATAATGTTTTTACACATAAACCCTCATATGTATGATATATTATAATAAAGTCCTTTTTTAATATGAAAATTGTAGGAAAAATGTAATGCAAATGTGCAGTTTTATCAACTGAACAACTACAAAACCTCCAGATTGGTCCAGTATGACGAGAATAGGCATTGATGTCAATCTTGACTTGAGTTCTACAAAATCTTGTTCGCATGCTTTTGACCACACGAATTCTTCATCTTTACATGTGAGCCTGGTCAGGGGTGTTGCAATCTTCGAAAATCCTTCAATAAACCTTCTGTAATATCCAGCTAAACCCAAGAAACTTCGAAAGTCCTTCACTGACTTCGGTGTCGGCCATTCGCTTACTGCTGAAACTTTAGCTGGATCCACAGAGATTCCATCGCCTGATACAATATGTCCGAGAAAACCAACTTGATCTAGCCAAAACTCATATTTGTTGTACTTGGTATAGAGTTGATGTTGTCGTAGGGTTTCCACGACAATCCGTAGGTGTTTGGCATATTCTTTCCCACTCTTAGAATACACCAGGATGTCGTCGATGAAGATGGCAACAAACCTGTCTAGGTACTCTAGGAAAACTTGATTCATTAGGTTCATGAATTTAGCTGGTGCGTGGCTTTCATTTCAGTCTTCTTTAAATCTGAGACTCTCTTTCACTCGGAAGATTCACCCGAAGAAGAAGCTGGATAAGACTCTTTTTAGCAGTTTAGTTCCCATGCTAGTAAGCAAGTATCGGGGATAAGAGAGAGATTGTTTAAGACCTCGTTTAGAAGGTTGACTTTCGATCCCGATGAAGCTGTCATTGAAGAAAAGAAGGAGCTGATCCGATAGATGAACAAAATCATCAATGCGATAAGACCATTTGCCGAATCGGAGAATCGTCTGCTCGAATTCTGTATAGAAAAATAGAGAGAGCAAGCAAGTCTTAACTACCTGACCCGGCACGAAAGGTTTGATCTCAGTAGCGAGAAGAGGGGACCGGACATCCTCATCATTTCACAGTCATGCTGATGACGGTGTGCAGCCTCCTCTTCCACTTTATATTATAACGAATCCTTTTTTTTTTACTCTTACATCCTATGAAAGAAAGTGCTTTTTTCTCGTATGAGAAAGCGTCAGCATGCTTTTCAAAAATTGATCTTTCTTTTTCTTTATTTAGCATATTTCTTTATTGCTTTGCTATTGCTAAATCCTTCCATGTGGTTTTTTATCCTTTTTCGCTAACCAAGCCAGTTTCATAATGACCATAGCGAGTTCTGAATACCGTTTTATGGATATCAGACTCTTTGACCTTCACCTAATGATAACCCGAACGAAGATCTAATTTGGAGAAAATGCAAGAAACACTTATCTGATCGAACGGATCGTCGATGCACGGTAATGGATAATTGTTCTTTATAGTTACATCGTTCAGAGCTCTATAATCAATGCACATTCGATATGAACCTTTCTTCTTCTTTACAAGCAGAACTGGTGATCCCCAACTTGAAGTGCTGGGACGAATCCATCATTTCGCCAATAATTCGTCCAACTGAGTTCGGACTTCCTTCAAACCTTCCGGAATTAATCGATACGGTGCTTTGATCACCGGTTGTGCTCCAGGTATTAAATCAATGCTGAATTCAAGAGATCGATCGGGAGGCAAACCTGATATGTTTTCGGGAAACACATCGTCGAACTCTCGAACTATTTCTAGATTTGATCCTTCCTCCGCTTGAATTGTTCCAATCAGTGCCTTCTTTGGTTTCGCCTTGTATATACTTGGCTCCAGGGTACGGTCTCCACTTTTGAAATAGAAGACCGGATGCTCTGGAATCTTGAATACTACCCTCCTCGACGACAGTCAATGGTAGCATAGAATGTTCCGAGCCAATCCATACCCAAGACGACATCGAAATTCGGTATGTTCAGCACCTTGAAGTCAGCATAGAATTCTCTGCTGCAGACTACTACTGGACACAGATCGTATCCCATTACTGCCTTTAGAATGCCGTTCCCTGAACCGACATTCCAGCTGGATATGAGAGGTTTGACTGGAATCGCATGAGTTCGGACGAACCGTTGCGACATAAAGCAATGGGATGCTCTAGTATCGAAGAGTGCTAGTGCAGGGTGTGAGGATATTAAGATTGTACCTAAGTTATGTGGGATAGTTTTAGGTATAAGAAAAAAATATATGGGTATGTATAGATAGAAAATAAAGCTTGATGGAGAAGTGTTACCAGTAATGACTTGGCCGGTAGTTTCAGATTCTTCCACAGTCATTGTGAAAGCTTGTCGTCTCGGCACATTCCTCCTTGCTGGAGGAGCATTCCTCTGTCCGTTCCTTGGTCCTTACGGTATGTTTTGTTGAGCTTGATGGAACTGATGAGGAGGAGGTGCAGTTGGTCCATGAGGACGTGGAGCAGGTAGTGCGAGTCGTGGAGCAGGTTCCTGGATGGCTGGGCGCTGTGGGTAAGTGACTGCTGGCCTGGATGGAGCATTTGGGTTATGTCTCCAAGGACAAGAGCCAATGTCATGAGTAGAAGAGCCGCAGACTAAGCAAAGGCGATTTGCACGCCAGCAGTCTTTTACCAAATGTCTATCTCTCCTGCGGTAGGTACAAAAGGCTGGGTTGGGCTGGTTGTTCTGTACTCCCGGTCTCTTGGGCACAAATGGTGGCCTTGAAGAGGCACCTCCTGCCATCAGAGTGACAGGGCGTTTCATCCCGACAGATTGAGGTCTGCTCCTCATTTTCACCACTGCCTCATATCGACGGGCAGCTTTCAGAGCCAATTCGTGGGTTGGGAAATCCCCTGTAGCTAAGGCAGCTTGGATTTCCAAATCTAACCCTTACTGAAACCTTCTGGATTGGATCTCAGTAGTTGGTATCAAATGTGCCGCGAACATGTTAAGGTCTTGTGTTAGCTGTGTAATATGTGATATTTGAAAATCAAATATTGAGACATATCTTACCTACTAAGTATGGTAAACTCAGCGTCATAATCATCCACTGACTTGGTCCACATCGAACCCTATTGTAGATGAATAAATTGCTGCTCCATGTCGAATCGGGCAGTCTCTGGGAAGTATTTCGCGTCGAACATGTCGTGAAAAGTCCTCAATTTGATCGGTTGATCAAGACGACTTTCTTCCGCCTTCCACCAGACCTGTGCATTGTCAGTGAGCTGCAGCTTCGCAACTCAAACCCAAGCTATCTCTGGCACTTGTACCGCTGCCAGATCATCCTCAATACTTTGAACCCACTCCTCAACTTCTAGAGGGCTCTCTTTTCCCGAGAATTGCTTGGGGTGCAAAGTCCGGAATTGCTTCACCCCTGGGGCTTCCGCTTCTAGGCGGTTCATCAAAATAGCAGTCTGCTACTGCTGTCCCTCCAGAATGCTACGGATCGCCTTAAGCAGTACCGTCTACTCAATGATCGGAGCAGCGACGGTAGGCGTAAGCGGTAGAGGTGGTGGAGTGTTGTTAAAGTTGGTGCTAGTTTTGTTTAGGGAATCCATAACCTTGAAATGAAATTTTGGTTAGGACAGATTCAAAATATAAGAAATTGGAAGATTCAAGGAATATGTATAGAATGTTTTTAGTTGCTGATTCTTGTGTTATATTGCTTAGGACTTTATGCAGAATTAACCCGCATGTCCATGCAGAACTGACCTGCATGTCCATACAGAGCTGACCTGCATGGGCCGCCAACAAAACCTGTCACGCCCCGCTTCTCAGTGTTCGGTAAGGAGACGCGACGGGTCATGCGACGTATTTACTCAGAAGTAAACACGCTAAGCGTACCTAAGAAATATAAAGTAAAGTACATAAGAGATATGAATGTAAATGAACAGCAACTTTATTTATTAAATATTTTTTTACAAGTACAATTGAAATGTAAATACATGAGTAGAAAGCGATGCCTAAACAATGACATAACTGAAATGAAATAAATATGTACAAGTGTCTAAAGCTCCGGGTCAAAAGCAAACTGCTCCAAATCCTCATTGCTGGGCTCGGTCTCTAAAGCGTCCGAAACACCTGGCAACATTCCAAACAAAGAAGAAAAAGAATATTGTTAGCGAACAATCGCTCGGCAAGTCTCAAAAGTGAGTAGAGATAGAATAGACAGAAAATGAATATAACTTATAATGTTTGATTTTATTGTTAACGCTGTTGTTTTTAGCTTGGTACAGATAATGCCAGTGTATACGAGAGGAGTCCCACTATTCCGGAGACTAAGATATACGGAGCATAAGGAACCGTTCAGCCACAGTACAACGGCAATGGATATTCAGGTTAGGTGTATTATGGTTACAGTCTCATTCTACTTCTAACACCTTCCGTACCAATCTACCCCTTATAAATCCCATGATGTCTTTTGTATTGATTGTATTATATAGATGGATGACTTGCCGAAACCATGATATCAGTAAACAGAATGGATATAAATGGAGAGTCATGTAGACGGAGTATATCCATGGTTCGGTTCAGTCAATATAGTTTAATATAGATTGAATAGACAGATTCATGTTTTATACTTGAATCACATTCAAGTCAGATTGATTAGATTGAGACTCAGTCTGAGTCAGACACTTTGAAAAGAACTTGAAATTCTGAATTAGTTTTGATGTTATCGGTAACTGCTGCACATGTACGACAGGATTTGTGTCTTTTTCCAAGACAATTACCATGTTGATAACACCATTTGTTAGATTGTCTACCTTAAATAGGCAAGCGCCCATATTTTCCGGCTCCCTAAGGCTCAAGAGACTGGTCCCGCTTAAACATATATTTACTAGAGTCCTTATTATAATTTAGTATAACTTGAGGTGGTTTTATGTAATTATAGTTTGATATAATTTTAAAAATACACCTCAAGTATTTAATTATTATCTTTAGGGTTTTCATACATGTATATTTTATAAAAGTGAAATTTCTAGTGAGTAGAACCTAGTTTTCATAATATATGGTATTTTATCGAATTATCGGTATTGTTTTGTATCTGGATGGTATTTTCATGTAATGGTGATTACTTTGATTTGGAAAACTTGAAATATTTATATAATATAATTAAAATAGATATTTTGATAATAGTTATATATTTAATAAAAATAAATTTTATTTATTCTTGTAGAAATCTCATTTTCTAAAGAAAAATGCATTAAAAATTCCATCGAGATCGAATGCTCCTTTCGGAGGTCTGCATCTCGCTTTACTAGGCCCGAGAACGTACGATAACCCGTACCATCCCGATCGGGGTTTCCCAAAATAGATTGTAGAGGCGTAATTGCAAGTAATTGTTTAACACACTTTTTAAAGAAATGGTTTTGCAACTTGATGGTATTTATTTGTAAAGTCGTGTTATCCCATGAATATATTCCCAAAACTTCATCTTGCTATGTCAAAAATGTGTGTTGTGATGAGCTAGGTCATTACCTCATGAGTTATCTAAAGATAATACAAGTTTTATGTCGTTTTATGTCGGAAATGGAGTATATGGTATTTTACCGTAAAAATACGATAAAAGTTGCACAAAATATTATTTTGAGATGAAACTTGTTTTAAAGTGTTTGTTAATATTTATTAAACATTATATGAGAGTATAGTATTTTCTTGTTTAAGAACAATAGAGTTTTTAAAGAAAACCGAATCGGAAGTCGGATTAACTCCGCTTCCGTCGGTTCTAGAAATGAAAGTTTTTAAATTAGAAGAAGAGAGGGAGCGAGGGGACTTACTGGCTAGAGAACAAGAGAAGAGAGAGAAGAAGTGTCACGACCCGAAATAGCACGTGACTGGCCCTTGAATCATATGAAGTCTATAGGACCTCATCTAATTCAAGTAAGCCAAAAGCCCAGAAATCTAAAACCATTTTAAATAATAAATGAAGGAAAACTAGTTTTAAAGAAGAGAAGAAAACATGTTTTAAAAACAAGGTTTTTAAATAAGTAAACCGAATATGCATTTTTTAAATCCTCAAGTCTTTTCTGAAAATTTTGGCAGAGTTTCCTTTGTAAAAACTCGCCCCAAATGGGGTATAACATGAATAATATATGCACAATGATAAAAGGCATCCCCAAGCGGGAGCTAGCTCTTCGTCAATCGACGGTCACAACCACGCAAGCAATACAATATACAACGACGAAGGGCGAGGATCAAAACTCAAAAGGAAACTCAAAATCATCAAGAAAAGCATAATACTACAATGCGCGACTCTAAGGTCGAAAGAATAATACACTGGTTTCTAAGTCTGAAATAAATATAAAAGTCTGGTTGATGGAATTACTAGATACAACTGAAAATAAATAAGTACAATGGTGGTCACGAAGCGAGTGAACCCACCTACCAAAGCAATCACCCAGAAAGGAAGCAGTGTGCCAGAAAGCCGCAATGAAACCTGTACGGCAAAAACCTGCAAGAACCGTGGCACAACGGGGGTGAGTTGCCAACTCGTGAGTAGAAAACATCACAGATCAGAAATCGTATGTATGACTCAATCCTAGGTCAAACGATCAGTAATAATATATATCCTCAAAATGATAAAGTCTGAAGCATGATAAGGTGGCAAGGGTAAACATCTATACATCAGTGTAATACCAAGGGCTCGTGTCAGTATCTCAGGTAGCAACATATCATAAATAAGAGGTATGATCAATGTAATCAATGTCTGTATGCGTGAGGATCTCGTCCACGGGTCAACCAATGACACAAAACAACATGCATGTAAATATCATAAAGCATATGCATGAAGGTATGAGGATATAAATCAACGTGTGTCCCTCGCGACACATCAAAATCATGGAGCCTGAGTGTCTAGCATCGACACTCGAAAACATCATGAAACCCGTGCCCAGCATCGGCATGTAAATCCTCATTTATCGGGCTCCGTCAGTCCGGATCGGCCCACGGGCTCCGTCAGTCCGGATCGGCCCATATCATCTCTCGACTCCGGTCGGTATTCTCCGGATATCCGCCGAGCCTAAATACTATCACCGGTAGGTAGTTGTCGCTCTGCCAGGCTCATCGCCTACTGCACGACAGATTCATTCTCGCCCTGGGGTACCATACCGGGTCTACCATGTACCAGCAATCGGCCTCATCCAACTCCTCGAATCGGGTTTCACATGTCATACGTCTCAGAACCGAGAAAACAAATGGTGGACGCACTGAAATATCATATCAAGGGAAATCGGGTTTTTAAAACAATACATACTCTCTTTTGAAATAACCACGATTCCCAAATCCAGAAATCTCATGAAAACAAATATCTCAATGCGTATAATCTAAAGCATGATGTATGCGACATATAACAGAAATGTAAGCATATCTGTATATCATGCAACATGGAACAGTAATATGCACATATCGAGAGAAAACCACTCTTTTAAAATGAATCCAGTTTTAAAATATTTCTTGCGGTTCCCAAATCTCCCAAATCAAGCCAGAATCATCTATGTATGTGTAAACACTTATGTATGCAAGTATGGGTGTACAATATGTATGTACATAAGTATGTCATGCAATGGGTCATATCCTGATGCAACAATCCTACTGTGTAATGATATGGCAATTATCGTTGATGAAGTGTGTGAGCCGACAAGCAGGTGTACGTGGAGCATACGCATCATCGATAATGGTGCTGGTGTCCTGATGGCATGGGTTTAATATAACAATAAACATATTTACACATGCAATGCGATGCGAATAGCAAGAATATGCGGAAATCGAATAATAAACGCAACAGTGAAGAATCTACATCAATACGTAAATGTCATACAGTTTTGCTATTTGAAATAAAACGAATCGTGGTGTTTAGAAAAATAAGGGCTACGGTGTTTTTAAGAAAAGATGCGTCTTTTGAAAATATCCGTAGAATCTCTTGGCCTGTCTTTAAAATACTCACAATTCGTTAGTTTTGAAATAGGTATGACTCAGGTCTAGTCTAACATCTACTAAGTAAACTACAGATCTAACTAACAAGATAATCGAAAGGGTATGGAAACCAATTAAATCTAAGTCGATATATATATACATATATAATAGTCGGTGATCTCGCCTCAATAGTACCACGTACAATACAATATATCATATGACATTCTCGAGTCAAGAGTGCGGATCTATCATCATAGTTATCTCGTACGGTAAATCCGTCGTACGGCATCCCAAATCTGGGTACGGGTCGAATCTCACATTTATCTCATCAATTATCTGGTATCCTTATCATCATATCTCATGAACTGGGGTACTGATCTAAGTCTAGTACGAACTGATACCATCTATATAGATATATGTGCGTGTATGAAAACACACGCCTAAAGGCCCACTAAAATCTCATGTCGTATCTCAAAATACAAACCACATCATATCACCGATCTCATGGCACCATGCCCAATCTCATCGACTCATCTCCAAATACCATATACAATCTTCATCATCCATGAGTAGGTATACGTATATATATATATATATATATATATATACATACATACACATAGTCCCATATATATATATATATATATATATATATATATATACATACATATCCCCATATACGCACAAGTATAATAAAGTAAGCATATGTGTGCGTGTGGGTGTAAACCTATTCTAGGGTTCACAACTAAGAAGCTATACTAGTTCACTTCTAAAAACCCTAATCTAACCATTGAACCCTAATCAAATCTTGAATATCCATGTCACATATAAAAGATATCATATATATAGTATATAGTATATATATAAATATATAGCATATTATACATCGAACTGCGGGGGTGCTATACGCCATCAACCCGACTTCCCCTGTAGATATAGTCTACTCACATTGCTTTTCGCTTTCCGTTGCCGACGTCGCCAGGCGATTGCTTGTCATCTCGAAGTCTTCGTGGGGTACCTACACATCATAACGTATCGTGTCGCATTAAAACCTAATTCAAAACCAAAAAGACACGCTAAAGGCCTATAGGTTAGAACCTATGGACCAAGCTTTCAAAACCACCAAATAACACTCAATTTTGACGTACAAACGTCAAGTGATCGAATACAATATAAATTACAAAAATCCAGAATTCAAAATACGCAAAATGAAACCCCGAATCAAAACAGCAACTCTTGAAAATGGTCCTAGATTTTACCCTAGGTCAAATTAGTCAATTTTGCATATGCCAAGGGTCTAGTTTACAGGAGATGGAGCTACATACCAAACAAGAACCATATCCAACCTACTCTGGCCGCAAATTACGGCCGGAATGATTAAATCTGCGGCTAAAGAATAGAGTCAGGGGCTGGGGTCTTGGGGTTAGCTTCCTGGGTGCCTGCATATCTCTCTGTGTTTGCTAAATAATTTTCAGAGGCTCCGGGTGATAGCAGATTTCATTTTACACTCACAGAATCAACAATTCCTTCGATATCGGGTTTCTAATTTTGTATTCCGGGGTTCTAGTCTCTGGTTTAGGTCTAAATTCTAGCACTAAGGGGTTTGTGTGGCCTTTACTAAGCTCAATTTCACTTTTGGGTTCAACTCAAACCCTAATCCTCAACTCAATGTTTTCGAAGTTCCCAAAACCACACAATATCGGTTCTAATTTAACATGGATGCTAAAGGAAAAGAAATTCTACACTAATGATGGAATAATTACCTCATTTTGCACCCATGAATCCCCCAGGGCACCAAAAATCAAATTTTTCTTGGTCCATAGTGTAGCTTGTGAGCTTGTGCACAAAATTTGTGAAGAGGAGATGGGGTTTTAATGTGTTTTATTGCATGACTGTGAGGAGGTAGAGAGGCAAATGGAGAGAGAGAGCAGCAGCTGCAAGAGAGTGAGGGAGAGGAGAGAATGTGATGAAAATGGTGAGATGAGAGAATGGCCAAGTCAAAGTTAACCCCTCACCTTCCTCTCTCTCACCCATACCTATTTGTTTATTCCTTTTCTTTTCTTTTCCTTTCCTTTTCTTCTCTTCTCTTTAATTTTATAACCATGCATGATAAATAAAAAGAAAGCATGGAAGAAAAATGTAACAAGGGCTAAAAATGACATGTGCATGTCATGTGCACAAAAGAAGCTTAATTCGCGATTAGCGATATTTAATCGCGATTAGCACTAAATAGTGTAAAATTAATTATAAAAACTTATAATTTGCATAATTCACATAAAACACTCTCTTTTTAGTAATTTCCATAATTTTCCAAATTTGTTCCCAATTTATCGGTATTTAATTATACCGCCTTATTAAAATATTCAATATTTTATTATTTAATTATAAAAATTCCTAAAAATATTTTATTTTTTGAAATATTACAATCTTCCCCCCTTAAAGAAATTCGATCCCCAAATTTAAGTTTAAACCCCTCAATACTAAAACATTTCAGTAATAAGTCCAAGTCGTCGGGGCTCCGAAATCATCAATACAAAAAAACGCATCATAGCGCAATGCATATGCATGAATAATAAGCAGATAACTCAAAATCAAAACTCCGTCAAACATCTCGCAATCATCGGAGTCATGGTGAAAACACAAATGTCAAATCCAATACGAAACCAATATGATATGAATCAACACACATGTACACATCTGCAGGAAATGCATGCCAAACCTTTTTAAATAGCTGTGCGATGCGCCTAACACTGCACAATGGTGGACGTCTATTGTAAGAAAATAATCATATATGTATATATCTTTTGTTTAATATGTACGTTCCGCCGTTTTGAAAACAATCTAGAAGGGTTTCCTTGTTTTAAACGTTTCGTGCCATATCAGACACGTAGGTAAAACTGAGACTATAGCTCCCTTCTTTGGAAATCCCTTCGATAACTATCAATGCATGCAAAATATATCTAGATACTATCCTCTGACTAGTCCTGCTCAATCATAATATCAAATAGTAAATATCATAAAAACGTACTGATCCAGCAGAAATCAAATCCAAAATGTGCATAAGAATACCGCGTGCGTCAGGTACGCACGAAAATCAAAATCCATATTTGTGCCATACATGTGCACAGAAACAACATCTAAGTGCAACGGGTGTGCACGTAACACTTGTCAGAGACAACATGTATGCCTGACAGCAAAATCAGGTGCATCAGATATGCACGAAGAATCCCGATTTAGTGTATCTGGTGTGCACCAAAATCGCATCTCATAACATGCGCCCAACATGCGCGAAAATCCAAATCAGGTGCATCCATCATGCACGAATAAAATCTAAATCATGTGCATCCAGCATGCACGAAATCACTAAATCCAATATCAAGTGCGTCAAATATGCGCAAGAATCCAAATCAAATGCACAGAGTGCACGAAATCAGCATCAATATCATAATCCAAATCGATGGTATAGTATAAACCTCAATCCAAAGCAGGCATACTGCGGTATATAATCTCACAACTATGTGCATCAGCGTGCACAAATCAAATCAAAATACTAAAAGTGCATGAAAACTATGCCGAAAGCATAAGTCAAATCACATGCATAACATAGGCATGAAATAAAAATCAACATATCGAATGATATCAAACCGAAGTCAGTGGTGCACAAATACGTACCAATGCACTGCAAGCATATGTGAACTATACCGAGTGCAAATTCTAAATCGTGTGCGTATCATATGCACAAAATCAACTCAACTATATGAAATCCATGAAATCATAAACATGTGCGACCAAGGCACAAAACGATATTAAGTGCAATCACTGTGCACAAATCATAAATCAACACAAGGGTGTATAAAGCATATCTCTAGGGTAATAATTAAGCACAAAATATGAATACCCAGTAGGTGCAACCATGGTGCACGAAAACAAATATCATGAAACTCAGTCATCAAGACTAATTCATGCGAATAGATAGCCCAAAATACCGAAATCCAAGGTGACAGATACGTGATAATCGAATCACCAAATCACAAATCATAAATACCGTCGTCGATATTTCCTCCTTCAAAGTCGAGAAGGTGTCGGTGCATCCAATACTGGTAGAGCAAGATATCTACTTGCCTCCTGTTCATGGCATGTCGTCTGACGCCCTGAGGCTCCTGTCTCTCTCTGCAGATTGCTAAGTGCATAGCTTCTCGGCTCAAGGTTCAATATGGAATTACGACGTAAACATTCTCGCTCTGGCACATCCTCTACAGATCTCTCTGGCCAACCATCTCGTCGACGATGCCGAACTTTGGCTTGCTGGGTGTGCGCAATATGACCGATCCTGGGTCCAAATCTTCTCGTATAGTATTCCAGAAAGGTCCTATCGAGGTCTCTCTCAATCTCGTTTTTGCCGAACTGTCCGGAGGTTATCACCCTTTTCTATATCTGTTTCTTGTTCCGGAACGGCTGCATTCTCATCGCGACTCTTTCTGGAAGGTATATCCAAATACAACGCCTTTGCATGCGTATCGCATCTCTGATGTCAGCGAAGTGGAACGTCATCTTGTCGAAATCTCGTGCGAACTCTTTACTCCACTTTTCTCTAATGTCGACCGCTTTGGACTCGTCTCTTTGTGGCTGCATGGACTGTGCTCTAACGGCTATACTCGTATCTGGAGTCTCCCAAGCAATGCATCCCATCACATGATATCCGAAAGATGTCGAACATTTCGATCGATTTTTCAAGGCTCTATAATTCCCCCAAGAGCTAAAGATCTTAGGTACAGTTTAATAGTACTCCAGTACATGCCACAACACCTGTGGACCAATCGTAGAAAGGGCAAACCCAAGCCTCACAAATGGCACCGATAAACTTCCGCAAACCCTAAGGTTCAAAGGAGTTCCATGGTCATTACGTCGAGTTAGGGTTTCATTCTTCTAAAGGGTCCATAGCATTACCTGCATTTGTCTCTGAATACTTTAAACTTGGAAAATAGGCTCCTGACATTCGATCGTCTCCATCGACTCTCAACGTACCTACGTGAAGTCGTCTCTAGCTGGAATTAATCTATCTGATGAGCTCGCATCGGGATAAGCGAACGAACCACATGTCCTAGTCATTCATCCTCGGGTGACTAGCGACCTTCCATCATATCTCTAAGTATATAGTCATACTGCAGTAGCTCCAACATCTGGGCGATATCTCGTCATTTGCAGCAACAACTGGCTCATTCGTCTGCATGCTGAACAGTGCCTCAATCATCATGAATAAGCGATACATCAATGGTCATCACATTCTCGCTGGCCTCTAGCAGTAGCCTGATCCTCTGGTGCTGATCTGCACGTCCGAGAAATCCCATAAAAGCGATCCATCAAACGCTCATGGCGCGAAAACACAATAAGACGACGCCTCTCTATGAAATCGTATGTCCCTGGAATCACGCCCTGGTCAGTCCTCGTCCGCGACAAGCTCATGCTGACGCAACTCTAGCCGTAGCTCTCTCTGCCCGTGTAATTGTGGCAGCAAAATCATAACCAATATCGATGAGGACAGATCATAGGAATGAATATAATACTGTGCAAGGAAATGTACATCCTAAGACTCCTTAAGCGAAGTAGCGTATCGTAAGTAAACCGCGGAACATACACACGGTACATAACTCTACTGAATTCACCTACTCCATCAACTAAGGTCAACATATGCGACGAATGTTCGGGTCTAATACCCCCTCGACTAAGTCTAAGTTCTGTAAGGTCAAGCCTAAATTCCGAATATATACAAACGCTCTAGGCACCGCATAGTCAAACTTAGACTCAAACCAAGGTTAACCTAGCGCTCTGATACCAACTTTATCACGACCCAAAATAGCACGTGACTGGCCCTTGAATCATATGAAGTCTATAGGACCTCATCTAATTCAAGTAAGCCAAAAGCCCAGAAATCTAAAACCATTTTAAGTAATAACTGAAGGAAAACTAGTTTTAAAGAAGTGAAGAAACATGTTTTAAAAACAAGGTTTTTAAATAAGTAAGCCGAATATGCATTTTTTAAATCCTCAAGTCTTTTCTGAAAATTTCGGCAGAGTTTCCTTTGTAAAAACTGGCCCTAAATGGGGTACAACATGAATAATATATGCACAATGATAAAAGGCAATCCCAAGAGGGAGCTAGCTCTTCTTCAATCGACGGTCACAACCACACAAGCAATATAATATACAACGCCGAAGAGCGAAGATCAAAACTCAAAAGGAAACTCAAAATCATCAAGAAAACCATAATACTACAACGCGCGACTCTAAGGTCGAAAGAATAATACACTGGTTTCTAAGTCTGAAATAAATATAAAAGTCTGGTTGATGGAATTACTAGATACAACTGAAAATAAATAAGTACAATGGTAGTCACGATGCGAGTGAACCCCCTACCAAAGCAATCACCCAGAAAGGAAGCAGTGTGCCAGAAAGCCGCAATGAAACCTGTACGGCAAAAACCTGCAAGAACTGTGGCACAACGGGGGTGAGTTGCCAACTCGTGAGTAGAAAACATCACAGATCAGAAATCGTATGTATGACTCAATCCTAGGTCAAACGATCAATAATAATATATATCCTCAAAATGATAAAGTCCGAAGCATGATAAGGTGGCAAGGGTAAACATTTATACATCAGTGTAATACCAAGTGCTCGTGTCAGTGCCTCAGGTAGCAACATATCATAAATATGGGGTATGATCAATGTAATCAATGTCTGTATGCGTGTGGATCTCATCCACGGGTCAACCAATGACACGAAACATCATGCATGTAAATATCATAAAGCATATGCATGAAGGTATGAGGATATAAATCAACGTGTGTCCCTCGCGACACATCAAAATCATGGAACCTGAGTGTCTAGCATCGACACTCAAAAACATCATGAAACCCGTGCTCAGCATCGGCACGTAAATCCTCATATATCGGGCTCCGTCAGTCCGGATCGGCCTACGGGCTTCGTCAGTCCGGATCGGCCCATATCATCTCTCGACTGCGGTCGGTATCCTCCGGATATCCGCCGAGCCTAAATACTATCACCGGCAGGTAGTGGTCCCTCTGCCAGGCTCATCGCCTACTGCACGACAGATTCGTTCTCGCCCTGGGGTACCATACCGGGTCCACCATGTACCCGCAATCGGCCTCATCCAACTCCTCGAATCGGGTTTCACATGTCATACGTCTCAGAACCGAGAAAACACATGGTGGATGCACTGAAATATCATATCAAGGGAAACCAGGGTTTTAAAACATTACATACTCTCTTTTAAAATAACCACGGTTCCCAAATCCAGAAATCTCATGAAAGTAAATATCTCAATGCGTATAATCTAAAGCATGATATATGCGACATATAACAGAAATGTAAGCATATTTGTATATCCTGCAACATGGAACAGTAATATGCACATATCGAGGGAAAACCGCTCTTTTAAAATGAATCCAGTTTTAAAACATATCTTGCGGTTCCCAAATCACCAAAATCAAACCAGAATCATCTATGTATGTGTAAATACGAATGTATGCAAGTATGGGTGTACAATATGTATGTACACAAGTATGTCATGCAAGGGGTCATATCCTTATGCAACAATCCTACTGTGTAATGACATGGCAATTATCGATGATGAAGTATGTGTGCCGGAAAGCAGGTGTGCGTGGAGCATACGCATCATCGATAATGGTGCTGGTGTCCTGACGGTATGGGTTTAATATAACAATAAACATATTTACACATGAAATGCGATGCGAATAGAAAGAATATGCGGAAATCGAATAATAAATGCAACAGCGAAGAATCTACATCAATACGTAAATGTCATACAGTTTTGCCATTTGAAATAAGACGAATCGTCGTGTTTAGAAAAATAAGGGCTACGGTGTTTTTAAGAAAAGATGCGTCTTTTGAAAATATCCGTAGAATCCCTTGGCCTGTCTTTAAAATACTCACAATTAATTAGTTTTGAAATAGGTATGACTCGGGTCTAGTCTAACATCTACTAAGTAAACTACAGATCTAACTAACAATCTAATCGAAAGGGTATGGAAACCATCTAAATCTGAGTCGATATATATATACATATATAAAAGTCGGTGATCTCGCCTCAATAGTACCGCGTACGATACAATATGTCATATGAAATTCTCGAGTCAAGAGTGCGGATCTATCATCATAGTTATCTCGTACGGTAAATCCGTCGTACGGCATCCCAAATCTGGGTACGGGTCGAATCTTACATTTATCTCATCAATTATCCGGTATCCTTATCATCATATCTCATGAACTGGGGTACTGATCTAAGTCTAGTACGAACTGATACCATCTATATAGATATATGTGCGTGTATGAAAACACACGCCTAAAGGCCCGCTAAAATCGCATATCGTATCTCAAAATACGAACCACATCACATCATCGATCTCATGGCACCATGCCCAATCTCATCGACTCATTTCCAAATACCATATACAATTCTCATCATCCATGAGTAAGTATACGTATATATATATATATATATATATATATATATATATATATATATATATATATATATAGACACACACACACATACATACACATAGTCCCATACCTATGTGTGTGTGTGTGTGTGTATATATATATATATATATACATATCCCCATATACGTACAAGTATAATAAAGTAAGCATATGTGTGCGTGTGGGTGTAAACCTATTTTAGGGTTCGCAACTAAGAAGCTATACTAGTTCACTTCTAAAAACCCTAATCTAACCATTGAACACCTAATCATATCTTGAATATCCATGTCACACATAAAAGATATCATATATATATATATATATAGCATACTATAAATCGAACTGCGGGGGTGCTATACGCCATCCACCCGACTTCCCCGTAGATATAATCTACTCACATTGCTTTTCGCTTTCCATTGCCGACGTCGCCACGCGCTTGCTTGTCATCTCAAAGTCTTCGTGGGGTACCTACACATCATAACGTATCGTGTCGCATTAAAACCCAATTCAAAACCTAAAAGACACGCTAAAGGCCTATAGGTTAGAACCTATGGACCAAGCTTTCAAAACCACCAAATAACACTCGATTTCGACGTACAAACGTCAAGTGATCGAATACAATATAAATTACAAAAATACAGAATTCAAAATGAGCAAAACGAAAACCCGAATCAAAACAACAACTCTTGAAAATGGTCCCAGATTTTACCCTAGGTCAAATTAGTCAATTTTGCATATGCCAAGGGTCTAGTTTACTGGAGATGGAGCTACAGACCAAACACGAACCATATCCAACCTACTTTGGCCGCAAATTGCGGCCAGAATGATTAAATCTGTGGCCAAAGAATGGATTTAGGGGCTGGGGTCTTGAGGTTAACTTCCTGGGTGCCTGCACATCTCTTTGTGTTTGCTAAATAATTTTCAGAGGCTCCGGGTGATAGCAGATTTCATTTTACACTCACAGAATCCACAATTCCTCCGATATCGAGTTTCTAAGTTCGTATTCTGGGGTTCTAGTCTCTGGTTTGGGTTTGAATTCTAGCACTAGGGGGTTTGTGTGGCCTCTACTAAGCTCAATTTCACCTTTGGGTTCAACTCAAACCCTATTCCTCAACTCAATGTTTTCAAAGTTCCCAAAACCACACAATATTGGTTCTAATTTAACATGGATGCTAAAGGAAAGGAAATTCTACACTGATGAAGGAATAATTACCTCATTTTGCACCCATGAATCCCGTAGGGCACCAAAATCAAATTTTTCTTGGTCCATAGTGTAGCTTGTGAGCTTGTGCACAAAATTTGTGAAGAGGAGATGGGGTTTTAGTGGGTTTTATTGCATGATTGTGAGGAGGTAGAGAGGCAAAGGGAGAGAGAGAGCAGCAGCAGCAGCAAGAGAGTGAGGAAGAGGAGAGAATGTGATAAAGATGGTGAGATGAGAGAATGGCCAAGTCAAAGTTAACCCCTCACCTTTCTCTCTCTCACCCATACCTATTTGTTTATTCCTTTTCTTTTCCTTTTCTTCTCTTCTATTTAATTTTATAACTATGCATGATAAATAAAAAGAAAGCATGGAAGAAAAATGTAACAAGTGCTAACAATGACATGTGCATGTCATGTGCACAAAGCAAGCTTAATTCGCGATTAGCGATATTTAATCGCGATTAGCACTAAATAGTGTAAAATTAATTATAAAAACTTATAATTTGAAATATTCACATAAAACACCCTCTTTTTAGTAATTTCCATAATTTTCCAAATTTTTCCCCAGTTTATCGGTATTTAATTATACCGCCTTATTAAAATATTCAATATTTTATTATTTAATTATAAAAATTCCTAAAAATAATATTTTATTTTTTTGAAATGTTACAATATTCCCCCCTTAAAGAAATTCGATCCCTGAATTTAAATTTAAACCCTTCAATACTAAAACATTTCAGTAATAAGTCCAAGTCGTCAGGGCTCCGAAATCATCAATACAAAAAAACGCATCATTGCGCAATGCATGCGCATGAACAATGCGCAGATAACTCAAAATCAAAACTCCATCAAGTATCTCACAATAATCGGAGTCATGGTGAAGACACAAATATCAAATCCAATACGAAACTAATATGATATGAATTAACACAAATGTACACATCTGCAGGAAATGCATGCCAAACCTTTTTAAATCGCTGTGCGATGCGCATAACACTGCACAATGGCGGACGTCTATTGTAAGAAAATAATCATATATCTATATATCTTTTGTTTAATATGTATGTTCCGCCATTTTGAAAACAATCTAGAAGGGTTACCTTGTTTTAAACGTTTCATGCCATATCAGACACGCAGGTAAATACTGAGACTATAGCTCACATTTTTTGGAAATCCCTTCGATAACTATCAATGCATGAAAAATATATCCAGGTACTACCCTCTGACTAGTCCTGCTCAGTCACAATATCAAATAGTAAATATCATAAAAATGTACTGATCCAGCAGAAATCAAATCCAAAATGTGCATAAGAATGCCGTGTGCGTCTGGTGCGCACGGAAATAAAAATCCATATATGTGCCATACATGTGCACAGAAACAATATCTAAGTGCAACGGGTGTGCACGCAACACCTGTCAGAGACAATATGTGTGTCTGACAGCAAAATCAGGTGAATCAGATATGCACGAAGAATCCCGATTTAGTGTATCTGGTGTGCACCAAAATCGCATCTCATAACATGCGCCCAACATGCGTGAAAATCCAAATCAGGTGCATCCATCATGCACGAATAAAATCTAAATCATGTGCATCCAACATGCACGAAATCACTAAATCCAATATCAAGTGCGTCAAATATGCGCAAGAATCCAAATCAAATGCACAGAGTGCACGAAATCAGCATCAATATCATAATCCAAATCGATGGTATAGTATAAACCTCAATCCAAAGCAGGCATACTGCGGTATATAATCTCACAACTATGTGCATCAGCGTGCACAAATCAAATCAAAATACTAAAAGTGCATGAAAACTATGCCGAAAGCATAAGTCAAATCACATGCATAACATAGGCATGAAATAAAAATCAACATATCGAATGACATCAAACCGAAGTCAGGTGCAACCGTGGTGCACAAATACGTACCAATGCACTGCAAGCATATGTGAACTATACCGAGTGCAAATACCAAATCGTGTGCGTATTATATGCATAAAATCAACTCAACTGTACGAAATCCATGAAATCATAAACATGTGCGACCAAGGCACAAAACGATATTAAGTGCAATCACTGTGCACAAATCATAAATCAACAAAATGATGTATAAAGCATATCTCAAGGGTAATAACTAAGCACAAAATATGAATACCCAGTAGGTGCAACCATGGTGCACGAAAATAAATATCATGAAACTCATGCGAATAGATCGCCCAAAATACCGAAATCCAAGGTGACGGATACGTGATAATCGAATCACCAAATCACAAATCATAAATACCGTCGTCGATATTTCCTCCTTCAAGGTCGAGAAGGTGTCGGTGCATCCAATACTAGTAGAGCAAGATATCTACTTGCTTCCTGTTCATGGCCTGTCGTCTGACTCCCTGAGGCTCCTGTCTCTCACTGCAGATTGCTAAGTGCATAGCTCCTCGGCCCAACGGTTTAATATGGAATGACGACGGAAACAGTACCGGTCTGGCACATCCTCTACAGATCTCTGGCCAACCATCTCGTCGACGATGCTGAACTTTGGCTTGCTGGGT
This sequence comes from Agapanthus africanus, assembly GCA_030015575.1. NCBI lineage: Eukaryota > Viridiplantae > Streptophyta > Magnoliopsida > Asparagales > Amaryllidaceae > Agapanthus > Agapanthus africanus. Next base: position 723,081,831 of record CM057337.1, read on the forward strand.
GTGCGCAATATGACCGATCCTGGGTCCAAATCTTCTCGTATAGTATTCCAACAAGGTCCTGTCGAGATCTCTCTCAATCTCGTTTCTGCCGAACTGTCCGGAAGTTATCACCCTTTTCTATATCTGTTTCTTATTCCAGAACGGTTGCATACTCATCGTGACTCCTTCTGGAAGGTATATCCATATACAACGCTTCTGCATGCGTATCGCATCTCTGATGTCAGCGGAGTGGAACGTCATCTCGTCGAAATCTTATGCGAACTCGTTACTCCACTTTTCTCTAATTTCGACCGCTTCGGACTCGTCTCTTCGTGGCAGTATGGACTGTGCTCCAACGGCTTTACTCGTATCTGGAGTCTCCCAAGCAATGCATCCCATCACATGATATCCGAAAGATGTCGAACCTTTCGATCGATTTGTCAACACTCCATAATTCCCCCAAGAGTTAAACATCTTGGGTACAGTTTAATAGTACTCCAGTCCATGCCATAACACCTGTGGACCAACCGTAGAAGGGCAAACCCAAGCCTCACAAATGGCACCGCTAAACTGCCGCAAACCTTAAGGTTCAATGGCATTCCATGGTCATTACGTCGAGTTAGGGTTTCATTCTTCTAGAGGGTCTATAGCATTACCTGCATTTGTCTCTGAATACTTTAAACTTGGAAAATAGGCTCCTGACATTCGATCGTCTCCATCGACTCTCAACGTACCTGCATGAAGTCGTCTCTAGCTGGAATCAATCTATCTGATGACCTCGCATCGGGGTAAGCGAACGAATCACATGTCCTAGTCATTCATCCTCGGGTGACTAGCGACCTTCCATCATATCTCTAAGTATATACTCATGCTGCAGTAGCTTCAACATCTTGGCGATATCTCGTCATTTGCAGCAACAACTGGCTCATTCTTCTGCACGCTGAACAGTGCCTCAATCATCATGAATAAGCGATACATCAATGGTCATCACATTCTGGCTGGCCTCTAGCAGTAGCCTGATCCTCTGGTGCTGATCTGCACGTCCGAGAAATCCCGTAAAAGCGATCCATCAAACGCTCATGGCGCGAAAACACAATAAGACGACGCCTCTTTATGAAATCGTATGTCCCAGGAATCACGCCCTGGTCAGTCCTCGTCTGCGATGAGCTCATGCTGACGCAACTCTAGCCGTAGCTCTCTCTGCTCGTGTAATCGTGGCAGTAAAATCATAACCAATATCGATGAGGATAGATCATAGGAATGAATATAATACTATGTAAGGAAATGTACATCCTAAGGCTCCTTAAGCGGAGTAGCGTATCGTAAGTATGCCGCGGAACATACACACGGTACGTCACTCTACTGAAGTCACCTACTCCATCAACCAAGGTCAACCTATGCGACAAAAGTTTGGGTCTAATACCCTCTCGACTAAGTCTAAGTTCCGTAAGGTCAAGCCTATGTTCCGAATATATATAAACGCTCTAAGCTCCGCATAGTCAAACTTAGACTCGAACCAAGGTTAACCTAGTTCTCTGATACCAACTTTGTCACGAATCGAAATAGCATATGACTGGCCCTTGAATCATATGAAGTCTATAGGACCTCATCTAATTCAAGTAAGCCAAAAGCCCAAAAATCTAAAACCATTTTAAATAATAAATGAAGGAAAACTAGTTTTAAAGAAGTTAAGAAAACATTTTTTAAAAACAAGGTTTTTAAATAAGTAAGCCGAATATGCATTTTTTAAATCCTCAAGTCTTTTCTGAAAATTTCGGCAGAGTTTCCTTTGTAAAAACTAGCCCCAAATGGGGTACAACATGAATAATATATGCACAATGATAAAAGGCATCCCCAAGCGGGAGCTAGCTCTTCATCAATCGACGGTCATTACCACGTAAGCAATATAATATATAACACCGAAGGGCGAGGATCAAAACTCAAAAGGAAACTCAAAATCATCAAGAAAACCATAATACTACAACGCGCGATTCTAAGGTCGAAAGAATAATACACTGGTTTCTAAGTCTGAAATAAATATAAAAGTCTGGTTGATGGAATTACTAGATACAACTGAAAATAAATAAGTACAATGGTGGTCACGATGCGAGTGAACCCACCTACCAAAGTAATCACCCAGAAAGGAAGCAGTGTGCCAGAAAGCCGCAATGAAACTTGTACGGCAAAAACCTGCAAGAACTGTGGCACAACGGGGGTGAGTTGCCAACTCGTGAGTAGAAAACATCACAGAGCAGAAATTGTTTGTATGACTCAATCCTAGGTGAAACGATCAGTAATAATATATATCCTTAAAATGATAAAGTCTGAAGCATGATAAGGTGGCAAGGGTAAACATCTATATATCAGTGTAATACCAAGTGCTCGTGTCAGTGCCTCAGCTAGCAACATATCATAAATATGAGGTATGATCGATGTAATCAATGTCTGAATGCGTGTGGATCTCGTCCGCGGGTCAACCAATGACACGAAACATCATGCATGTAAATATCATAAAGCATATGCATGAAGGTATGAGGATATAAATCAACGTGTGTCCCTCGCGACACATCAAAATCATGGAACCTGAGTGTCTAGCATCGAAACTCGAAAACATCAAGAAACCCGTGCCCAGCATCGGCACGTAAATCCTCATATATAGGGCTCCATCAGTCCGGATCGGCCCACGGGCTCCGTCAGTCCGGATCGGCCCATATCATCTCTTGGCTCCGGTCGGTATCCTCCGGATATCTTCCAAGCTAAAATACTATCACCGGTAGGTAGTGGTCCCTCTGCCACGCTCATCGCCTACTGCATGACAGATCCGTTCTCACCCCGGGGTACCATACCGGGTCCACCATGTACCCGCAATCGGCCTCATCCAACTCTTCGAATCGGGTTTCACATGTCATACGTCTCAGAACCGAGAAAACACATGGTGGACGCACTGAAATATCTTATCAAGGGAAACCCGGTTTTTAAAACAATACATACTTTCTTTTGAAATAACCACGGTTCCCAATATCTCAATGCGTATAATCTAAAGCATGATGTATGCGACATATAACAGAAATGTAAGCATATCTGTATATCATGCAAAATGGAACTGTAATATGCATATATCGAGGGAAAACCGCTCTTTTAAAATGAATCCAGTTTCAAAATATATCTTGCGATTCCCAAATCTCCAAAATCAAGCCAGAATCATATATGTATGTGTAAATACGTATGTGTGCAAGTATGGGTGTACAATATGTATGTACACAAGTATGTCATGCAAGGGGTCATATCCTTATGCAACAATCCTACTGTGTAGTGATATGACAATTATCGATGATGAAGTGTGTGAGCCGGCAAGCAGGTGTACGTGGAGCATACGCATCATCGATAATGGTGCTGGTGTCCTGACGGCATGGGTTTAATATAACAATAAACATATTTACACATGCAATGCGATGCGAATAGCAAGAATATGCGGAAATCGAATAATAAACGCAACAGTTAAGAATCTACATCAATACGTAAATGTCATACAGTTTTGCCATTTGAAATAAGACAAATCGTGGTGTTTAGAAAAATAAGGGCTACTGTATTTTTAAGAAAAGATGCGTCTTTTGAAAATATCCGTAGAATCCCTTGGCCTGTCTTTAAAATACTCATGATTCGTTAGTTTTGAAATAGGTATGAATCGGGTCTAGTCTAACATCTACTTAGTAAATTGCAGATCTAACTAACAAGCTAATCGAAAGGGTATGGAAACCACCTAAATCTGTGTCGATATATATACATATTAATAGTCGGTGATCTCGCCTCAAAAGTACCGCGTACGATACAATATATCATATGACATTCTCGAGTCAAGAGTGCGGATCTATCATCATAGTTATCTCGTACGGTAAATCCGTCGTACGGCATCCCAAATCTGGGTACGGGTCGAATCTCACATTTATCTCATCAATTATCTGGTATCCTTATCATCATATCTCATGTACTGGGGTACTGATCTAAGTCTAGTACGAACTGATACCATCTATATAGATATATGTGTGTGTATGAAAATACACGCCTGAAGGCCCGCTAAAATCTCATGTCGTATTTCAAAATACGAACTACATCACATCACCAATCTCATGGAACCATGCCCAATCTCATCGACTCATCTCCAAATACCATATACAATCCTCATCATCCATGAGTAGGTATACGTATATATATATATATATACATAGTCCCATACCTATGCGTGTGTATATATATATATACATATCCCCATATACGCACAAGTATAACAAAGTAAGCATGTGTGTGCGTGTGAGTGTAAACCTATTCTAGGGTTCGCAACTAAGAAGCTATACTAGTTCACTTCTAAAAACACTAATCTTACCATTGAACACCTAATCATATCATGAATGTCCATGTCACATAAAAGATATCATATATATATATATATATATATATATATATATATATAAATAGCAAACTATACATCGAACTGCGGGGGTGCTATACGCCATCCACCCGACTTCCCCCGTAGATATAATCTGCTCACATTACTTTTCGCTTTCCATTGCCGACGTCGCCACGCGCTTGCTTGTCGTCTCGAAGTCTTCATGGGGTACCTACACATCATAACGTATCGTGTCGCATTAAAACCCAATTCAAAACCAAAAAGACACGCTAAAGGCCTACAGGTTAGAACCTATGGACCAAGCTTTCAAAACCACCAAATAACACTCGATTTCGACGTACAAACGTCAAATGATCGAATACAACATAAATTACAAAAATCCAGAATTCAAAATACACAAAACGAAACCCCGAATCAAAACAGCAACTCTTGAAAATGGTCCCAGATTTTACCCTAGGTCAAATTAATCAATTTTGCATATGCCAAGGGTCTAGTTTACTGGAGATGGAGCTACAGACCAAACACGAACCATATCCAACTTACTCTGGCCGAAAATTGCGGCCAGAATGATTAAATCTGCGGCCAAAGAATGGGGTCAGGGGCTGGGGTTTTGGGGTTAGCTTCCTGGGTGTCTGCACATCTCTCTGTGTTTGCTAAATAATTTTCAAAGGCTCCGGGTGATAGCAGATTTCATTTTAAACTCACATAATCCACAATTCCTTCGATATCGGGTTTCTAAGTTCGTATTCCGGGGTTATAGTCTCTGTTTTGGGTCTGAATTCTAGTACTAGGGGGTTTGTGTGGCCTCTACTATGCTCAATTTCACCTTTGGGTTCAACTCAAACTCTAATCCTCAACTCAATGTTTTCAAAGTTCCCAAAACCACACAATATCGGTTCTAATTTAACATGGATGCTAAAGGAAAGGAAATTCTACACTAATGATGGAATAATTACCTCATTTTGCACTCATGAATCCCGCAGGGCACCAAAATTAAATTTTTCTTGGTCCATAGTATAACTTGTGAGCTTGTGCCCAAAATTTGTGAAGAGGAGATGGGGTTTTAATGGGTTTTATTGCATGATTGTGAGGAGGTAGAGAGGCAAAGGGAGAGAGAGAGGAGCAGCAGCAGCAAGAGAGTGAGGGAGATGAGAGAATGTGATGAAGATGGTGAGATGAGAGAATGGCCGAGTCAAAGTTAACCCCTCACCTTTCTCTCTCTCATCCATACCTATTTGTTTATTCCTTTTCTTTTCTTTTTTTTTCTTTTCTTTTCTTTTCCTTTTCTTCTCTTCTCTTTAATTTTATAACCATGCACGATAAATAAAAAGAAAGCATGGAAGAAAAATGTAACAAGTGCTAAAAATGACATGTGCATGTCATGTGCACAAAACAAGCTTAATTCGCGATTCGCGATATTTAATCGTGATTAGCACTAAATAGTGTAAAATTAATTATAAAAACTTATAATTTGCATAATTCACATAAAACACCATCTTTTTAGTAATTTCTATAATTTTCCAAATTTTTTCCCAATTTATCGGTATTTAATTATACCGCCTTATTATAATATTCAATATTTTATTATTTAATTATTAAAATTCCTAAAAATAATATTTTATATTTTTGAAATGTTACATGAAGCTATGGAAGGTGTCAGGGTGTCGTTTCGTCACCGGAAACTCCTTAGAATTTCGCCGGAACTTCGTCCTTCGCTAACTCCACTTGCACACTATTAGGACTTGAGAATTTTGTAGAGTTTTGGAAGGGAATTTTGAGTGTGGAGGGATGAAATATGGCATGGTATTTGTAGGGAAAAATTAGGATTTAGATGGTTAAAGAATGCATTAAAATTTGCATTAAAAATTGGATTAAAGGGGGTTTTATTGTTCTCTGGATGAATGCAGAGAAAATAAACAATGTGGGGTTAGTGGGGTAGCTGAAGAGGTGCTCGGGCAAAGAAATTGGGGGAATTACCCACGGAGGGCCCGGCGGTATCGGTGGAATTGGGCATTTCGCCGGTCCATTACCGTCGGGTGGGGTTGGGTTTGTTGCCATGTGTCCATGTTTCCTCATATACCCCAGTGCATGTGTTTGTTTTATTTGTGACCTTTCATTTTTTCGTGTAGTGCATGTGTAGACCCTTGGGCTTTTAAAAGATTAAAAGAAAATTGAATAAAAAGATAATGTGGCTGATTGGATTCGAACACAGGTGTTATGTATCAACAGTGCAAGGCTTTACCAATGTGCTATAAGTATTTTCTTGCTGTTAAAAAATAAAACAAATACATATAGATTGCAAATATCCCAATTGTACATTAACTTTTAAACAATTTTCTGTATTTTGAAATTAGAGTTGTTACAACCAAGCAGGCCATTCTCGACCCAACCCATAAATAGGTCGGAACGAGAGTGAGGGGCTAATGATGCTCCTCACAAGTGGTGTCTCCTTAGATTACGACACGTAGCGGATGACGTGTCCTGAGGGCTACGAGGGTGGAATAAATGAATTGCCTTAGGGACATTCATCGGGATAATCTTCTCATGTATCCGACCTTTTAGGAGACCTCCCTGAATACAATCTACCTTCGCCTAGAAAACTACCAACAGCTCATCTCCGAGCTTTCCCGGTCCCCTTGCTCATTTCCGAGGCTTCTGACGTGCCGAGCTCTCTCGGCCTCCCAGCTTGTCTCTGAGCCGTCTGACGTGCCGAGCTTTCTCGGCCTCCCAGCTCGTCTCCGAGCCGTCTGACGTGCCGAGCTTTCTTGGCTCTCCCGATAAACCGAGAACGCGGATCCCAAGCGCCTCCGCAATGGCTCCACGTATCTCGCCAAAGCGAGATATCCGCCGCCCCACGCTCCGCGTCCCACACAGGATCGTTCCTCCATTAATGAGCGGATCCCGCCATTAACGCGGGCGTAACGTAAGGGCGTAACTGACGACGAAGATCTCGCACCGGCTCGCTCCTTGCGATCACTATAAAACCCCCACTTCCAGACGACTCAGGTAACACGAATTCATTCCAATAAGCCACTACTCTGCCAATATTTCTCGACACTAACTTGATCGTCGAAAGGTCCTCGGTGGTACAACCATCCCGAGATATCTTTGCAGGTAGCTCGGCTTCCACACCAAATACAACCCATTGAGATCCACACGCTCAACCACAGCCAAAACAAATCTCAATCGTCCAAGACGCTCGCTACAGATCGACGGAGGACAACATCTGAGGAAGATCTTAAGCTCCATTAAGTTCTATTTATTTGGATTGAACAAATAATTTAAATTAATATACAACCTTACTTAATTTATGTATGTGAAAAAATACAAATGAGCATCTAATTACTAATAATTATTAACCAGATATATAAGTAAAATGGTGTTTAACCGTATTTCTATAAAAAGAAAAAAAACGGATTGCTTTTGATGGAGAAAAAAGTATCATATTATATTTTAATGTTTTGGACCCCAAAAGCAAAGGAAAAAATTAAGGAGAAAAAGAGAAATTGGGGGGAGATTAGAACGTAGGTCAATACCTAGCACACAGCTCATATCCAACCCCATAGACCAATGTTTCAAAGTTTTATTTTGTTATAAAAATGTGTGTGTGTGTGTATATACAGGCATCAACTTGATTACATTTGCCAGTATATGTACATATACAAAAGTTGTTGATGGAGAGAGGGCAAGTGCCCCCTCTGGCTTGTATGTAGACAAGGGCGGAGCAATGTGTGGGCGATTGCCCACACTTGACTCCTGAAATAATTTGATGTACACTTTAGGTGATATAGATACATAACATACAAACATACGCGGCGGAAATACATGTATCTACCCTAAAAGTTTATGATATACCTGATCTGATTGATTAGATCGATTACCTTACTTACGTCACGTAGAAGATCTGATCCTTAGCGCCTCAAAGCAACGGCCGAAAGGAAACCACACTTTGGTAGAAAGCGAAAATCCTTTTCTTGATCATCCCGTAAGCCAACCCAAAGTAGAAGAGAATGAGAAAAGTAGACGACGGCTCTCTCTTATTTTTTTCTCTATAAAAACTCTCTATATTGTATACATATCTATCATGTGTCTCATATGAAACTCTAGCCCCTCATATATGAATATATAGGTCACCCACTCATACAGGCGGATATTAGGCCGGATCGGTCCCAATAGCTAATATACTCCCACTTGCACATTCGAGTGGGTGCCATCCATAGCTCCCTGTGCTACTTCCTAAACCATTAATTTCCTAAATCAATTGTCTCCCTGAGAATCCCCTCCTTTTCTTTCTTATTCTTATCCATACATAACATGTTGGTGCGGCGTGGACCATTGAGAACCTGTAAGCATGTAGCCTTGCAGTCAGACCCGTTAGGACAGACCAAAGGATCTCCCTTAAAGAAAACAACATAAACCAAAATATGGTAGGCTTACGAAAACTCATACCCCAGATCTGATCGGACATGTCTGCTCAAGTACCTTCGATCTCTCTCAGAAGAATACTTGAACACTTAGGTGTACCTCTCGATTTATCACATTTTAAACTTCACCACCATTGCGTCAATAAGAGTTGATCATACGATACAATCAGGAGACATTCCAATCGATCTTCCTCCGGTTCTGAATAGTCAGGTCTGCTATTCACCTGCTTTTCTGACACTGCCATGTATGTGCGGTATATTGTCATCACAGAAAGAAACAGCAACCAAAGTAGCAGACACTCATAACATGCTGATTAAGTGTGATTTTATCGATCAAAAATATATTACCGCAATAAACAACGGCGTTGATTGGTAGCTAGCCGGTGAGTACGGGTTGGTCCACAGGGATGTTGTGAATTTCCTAATCGCTCAAACGAGTTAATCCCGATGGGTGTTCGGATTGATTTATTAAATCTAAAAACTAAATCTACCTATACTAAGATTATCTAGATCTAAATCTTGCTAGGTTTAGGTTTAGGGTAGGTTTAGAAATGTAAATAAATCTCAACGCTTTCTATACCCAAATTAGGATCTGAGAGGAGTTATGGTAATTATCAATAAAGTGGATTAGAATCATTTGGAAAGATGTTTCTTCCTGTAGGTTATTGTCCTTCCTTTATCGATCCTTACCCTAACCTCCATGGAAAACACGCGCAGCCGGTCCTTTATACTAACGGTATCACCGTTACCTCGAGGGATAAGGTGCCGCAGGGAGCGGTGTGTGCGTGTATGCATGGAGTTCTAATTATTATTTGTGATGGGGCAAGAAAGGGGTGAGAGATCTCATCTCTCAAACCTTTCCCTAAACCTAACCCTAACAAGAGAGGAGACTACTCACTCATTAGGGAATTAAAAGACATTCTAATTACAAGTAAACTAAGGCAAAGAAAAAAAAGAACTTACTAATTTTTATTGATGGCTCTCTCCAAATATCAACCCAGTACAGATCTGAATTTATGAAATGAAAAGAGGCATACCCCAAAAGAGGTATTAGGGCTTCTATTTATAGATTCATAGAAACCCTAGGTTACAATTGACTCGCACATCTGCTTTTACGAAAATACCCCCTAAGAATCCCAACAAATGCACCGACGCACCGCCAGAATTTTTCTGCACCGACACGTGCAATAGACGGCCGCGGATCCGCGGCCAGAAGCAGGGTTTGTCCGCGGAAACGCGGCCGTATGGAGGCTTCGTCTGCTGAAAATTCTTGGTTATATTTCTGGTGTTTTTTCTTCTTATTTCTTTGGTTCTTTTCTCAGGTTGGCTTCTAGGTTTCTTCCAGATCTTTCCAGTGAACATTGTAGTGGATTTTTGCTGTTGCTTTGTGACGAATTCTTGAACCTTGCACTGCCTTGTACTTTGTAAACTGATTTTCGTGTAGGCTTTATCAAGATTCTCTGTTTGTTGGTCGAAATCTCACTTTTGCATCGTCTTCTATCTTTTTCATTGTTTTTGTCTAAGAACCTGTAACCTGTAACTAAGTAGCAGACATGGGTCAAAAGCACTTGTTTATTTGTAAAATGACTAGGAATGGGGAATATAATAATGCAATATTATAATATGAACAAATACCCCCAAACTTATCTTTTGCTCATCCTCGAGCAAACCTAGTTTTATTCTCGACAAAAACCTAACCTCACTTTCGCAGGGAAACGCAATTGTACTGAGTTCGTACAACAAGCCGTTAAACCTCTAGGTGTCCCTAGTAGGAGGAGTGTTGTCTCCTGAGGGTTTTTAGCGGATACTACCCACAAAATCCTATCAAATCGGCCCATTAACTTTAATTCTCCAATTGATTTTCTAACAAGGAATTCTATTATCGTCGACTCGTAAACTATCCACCCATATTCTTCACACTTTCTCATCATTTAACTTAAGATTATATATGTTCTGTAGACTTACTTAGCTTTTGGCATCTCTTAAGTTTTCCTTCTATGGTTCCATCTCCACTTAGGAATTTTTATCAACTCTACTAAAGATACAAGTTCTATTCTTCACCCATTTCTCTCATCTAAACTCCAATCACATACCCCTACGTGTGTGTGTATATCACCCTTACACTTGGAAATTCAAATCAAACAATCATACTCTTGTCCGTTGTCCAAAGTACTTTTTAATTGGTGATTTCTTAAATGAATTTTGCTTACACATCCTTCATGCGACTGTTAATACTTCTTGAGGTACCAACGACCGATTACAAAATGCGTTTGCACTTTAAAGCGTAATTCCTAGTCTTGCAACACCTAAGGCTTTTAACAGTGACTCCCAAACCAGTTGGTCTAAGGCACTAGGTGATTAAGCACCCTCGCTAAATATTTTTCTATTTTTGCAGTCTTAAGTAATCACAAAAATCAGTGTTCATTTTTTTTTCTATATTCACACTTGTATTTTTTATTTTCTTCGTACTAAGGACTTTAGACAAAAGCATTTCAAGGTCTCCTCTACTATTCCAAGTTTCAAGGTGCGTGATTGTGCAATTTGTAGGGTATACATTTTCAGAATCTAGACTTAAGCTAGGAATTATTTTTCAAACTTATACTCTAATAAAGATATCAATACTTTTCCTTTGTTTTGACTTAGCCCAAAAAGTGAACTCAAAATTTGCCTATTTCTAAATAAACTACAAAAACGTATACTTTCTACCGTTAAACTTTAAGGAAGGTTATTTTTAGAGTTTTTAATTTATAAATCTAAGATCTAGTTGTTCCTACCTAGTTAACCTATCTGTCAAACTTAAGTCAAATAAGGCCAAAATTGAATACGTTAATTTTTATAATTTTTGAAAATTTTCTATTTTTATGAATTTTAAAATAAGTATGCAAACGCAAAAATATACACATGAATGCGAAGGAAGAAGACTTACCGAGCACACCCCCAAGCTTAAACTTGACAGTGTCCTCACTGTCATGCTACACCAAGAGGGTCAAAATTGTCGGCACTCCCCTGTTTATTTATTAATTTATTTTTTTGAATATTTTTTTATTAGAAAAGAAAACAAAAAATATATATACATATATACAACAAGCTCCTCCCCAAACTAAACAAGGCCTTACATAAGCCAAAGGTTAGCACCAACCATTCAAAAATCTCATCGTGGTAATGGTAGAGTTGGTGAAAGAATGGAGTGGAAAGAAATGAAATGAAAAGCACACGAGACCGTGTGGAAAGAAGAGTGGAATATGGTCTCGGCGGAGGAGAAGAATGGCGGAAAAGAGAAAGAAGTGGAGTATGATCTTGAGGGTGTAAATCGAGTGAATAAATTAGCGCAATTTGTGATGGCCGATGTGTTAAAAGCGATTGTGCTAATTTATCAACCCGTCGAGAAATGAGGTCAAATCCCTTAAGATTCGCAAGAAAGCATGGGTACGCCAAACTTGGTATTGGAGATGAAAGCGTAACGGTCTCTTGTACGGTCGGAACGATAGGAAGGACGAAAGGGAGTGAATTAGGGATAGTCTCATTCTCACCGTAGTAAATTGTCTCGAACTGGAAAGATTCCAACAATGGTTCGAAAATACTGTAAGCAACCGAGTCTGATGGTTCAACTAACTCATCTGAAAATTCCAAGGACTCAAACTCGGGCGGTGAGTCTTCAACATCATCCGAAAAAGTGAAACACTCGTAAGTGTTATCGGCAGTGAGAACTGTGTCAGATTCAAAGGGAAAATTTTCAAGCTCACAATTTTCAAGCGTGATCTTTTGCGTGGTCGGAACGATGGAAATGAGGGAGGGTGATATAACAGTTAAAGGTCCAGGAGGATGAATTGGAAAATCCGACAAATCAAACAAAAATGGTTCAACCTCAATATTATCCTCAATACTCTCCTCAATACTATCCTCATAATTCTCTTCAATATTTAACTCATCCATGCCATTATCATCAAAATCAAGACGCATATGAAGTTCGGGAGAAACAATTAATGACTCGGGATGATGAATTGGACATAAAATTTCAATCAAATCGATAGGTTCATCATCCGAAATATTCCCGACGTCTATATCCTCAATCAAGTGAAAATCAATTTTTTCTGACACCTCCTCAAAAGCATGGATATTGATAAATTTAGGTTCACGATTGGAGGTGTAAAGATCGAAAGGATTAGATGTGGTTTCACTCGAAAGGGTTTCTTCACGGTCTGGCAAATCAAGCACTACAAAGTCACACAACTCGTTTTTATTTTCAATTGGTGAACTATTTGGGACAATCGATGGAAAACCGGAGTTGTGGGATTCAATTAGGTATGGGTAGGTCTGATTTGGGAATGTGTAGAACTCACTCGCTCCTCTCAAATTCTCACTCTATCCAACCGTCTCCTCATACATTGGAAAATTTGGAGCTAGTTAGAAACTAGTTGCCGGTTCACTAGGTTGCATAAGGGCGGCAATAGATGCATCCACATTCCTAACCATTTTGTTTGTTGCTGAAATATAAGCTTCCAACGACTCTTCCAAACTAGACATGGGTTGTGAAGGGGTTTCGGTAAAAGATTCAAAACTGTTTGGATACGTGAAACTCCCAAATGGCTGTGTAGAGGCAATATCTAGTGAAGGTGGGAAGGTCGGGTAGGACTGGTAGGAATTGGATGGTTGGACAGGAGTAGAATCAACAGTTGGATAAAAAGGTGAATGGACTTGTTGACCCCTAGAACTTGATGTGTGGAGAGGAGTGAAAGATCGGCTACGAGATTGAGCAATATGCTCAGCAATGGACATTGGTTTAGGAGTTACAACAGGACTTGAAAAAGTGGTATCAACGTACGAAGGTGGTGAAGGTTGACATGGTTGACACAAAGTGGGTTGTGAGGTCGAACTGTTTCTCCTAGACGCTTCTATTTGATCTTTCAAAGAAATTTTGGGCACGGAGGGATCTTCCTTAAATCGACCGAAACAATTGACGTACGAGACAAAGTTAGGTTCGGGATACCAAAGTTCGGCAAAAGATTTATGATGTGGGGTACCCATGATAGAAGAAAGAGAAGAGAAAGAAGGTAGTTGGTGCAAGAATTTCTTAGCGGCAAACTTTGCAAGTTTTGTTAAAAAAAATTTTCCTTTTTCCTTTTTCTCTATATTTAGAAATTTTTACCAAAAAGATTTTTGATAAAGGTATACAAACAGAAAAGATCACTTGCAATCAATTTTTAATTTACGCGCGGCGCAAAGATTCCTGCACAAGATTTGTTATTTGGAAGGGGGAAGATTTTTAAAGCGCAAAGAATCATGCAGAAAATTTGGCAAAAGATATATAGGGATTTGCAGAAGAGGGAAAGAGAAGACAAACAGAGCAAATTTCGCGCGATGAAGACCCAAGAGGACCGCGGTTCAGCCGCAAAAACCCACTTCTGGCCGCGGTTTAGCGGTGGAAATGGCGGCGCAGATCTCCAGAAAAATTGTGGTGTTCTGTTGTTCCAGCCCCTTTCTGTTCTGATATACCTTTTTCTGTTTCGCACTTTGGATTTTTCCAGATCCGTCGATCTTGCAAAGATTCACACAAAAATACCCTTCACAAAAATAAAAGATGATATATTTTTATATTTTTTTGATTTTTCAGTTTTTATGATTTTTTAAATTTATATTAACCCGAAATTGCAAAAAGGAAATAACACGCCATCCCCGGCAACGACGCCATTTGATTAAGAGTGATTTTATCGATCAAAAATATATTACCGCAATCAAGAACGGCGTCGCTTGGTAGCTAGCCGGTGAGTACGGGTCGGTCCACAGGGATGTTATGAATTTCCTAATCGCTCAAACGAGTTAATTCTGATGGGTGTTCGGATTGATTTATTAAATCTAAAAACTAAATCTACCTATACTAAGATTATCTAGATTTAAATCTTTCTAGGGTTAGATTTAGGGTAGGTTTGGAAATGTAAATAAATCTCAACGCTTTCTATACCCAAATTAGGATCTAAGAGGAGTTATGGTAATTATCAATAAAGTGGATTAGAATCATTTGGAAAGATGTTTCTTCCTCTAGGTTCTTGTTCTTCTTTTATCGATCCTTACCCTAACCTCCATGGAAAACACGCGCAGCCGGTCCTTTATACTACGGTATCACCATTACCTCAAGGGATAAGGTGCCGCAGGGAGCGGTGTATGCGTGTATGCATGGAGTTCTAATTATTATTTCTGATGGGGCAAGAAAGGGGTGAAAGATCTTATCTCTCAAACCTTTCCCTAAAGCTAACCCTAACAAGCGAGGAGACTACGCACTCATTAGGGAATTAAAAGACATTCTAATTACAAATAAACAAAGGCAAAGAAAAAAAAAAGAACTTACTAATTTTTATTGATGGCTCTCTCCAAACATCAACCCAGTACAGATCTGAATTTATGAAATGAAAAGAGGCATACCCCAAAAGAGGTATTAGGGCTTCTATTTATAAATTCATAGAAATCCTAGGTTACAATTGACTCGCACATCTGCTTTTACGAAAATACCCCCTAAGAATCCCAACAAATGCACAGACGCACCGCCAGAATTTTTCTGCACTGACACGTGCAATAGACGGCCGCGGATCCGCGGCCAGAAGCAGGGTTTGGCCGCGAAACCGCGGCCGTATGGAGGCTTCGTCTGCTAAAAATTCTTGGTTATATTTCTGGTGTTTTTGTCTTCTTATTTCTTTGGTTCTTTTCTCAGGTTGGCTTCTAGGTTTCTTCCAGATCTTTCCAGTGAACATTGTAGTGGACTTTTGCCGTTCCTTCGTGACGAAGTCTTGAACCTTGCACTGCCTTATACTTTGTAAACTGATTTTCGTGTAGGCTTTATCAAGATTCTCTGTTTGTTGGTCGAAGTCTCACTTTTGCATCGTCTTCTGTCTTTTTCACCGTTTTTGTCCAAGAACCTGTAACCTGTAACTAAGTAGCAGACATGGGTCAAAAGCACCTGTTTATTTGTAAAATGAATAGGAATGGGGAATATAATAATGCAATATTATGATATGAACACATGCCTACCCAGATAGACCAGTGTCACTAAGGGTATAAATTGTCCGTCCTTCCGTGAAAGAGGTCGTCATAAGGGCTCACACAGTGAGAGAGATATGATCCATCCCTCAACCTCCTTATGTACATGATTCAAGCACACGTCGTATGGCAACATCCTACGGTATAAAATTCTCTCCCTGAGAGCGTACGTTATTAAAATTATACCGTATGGACCCAAGTCCAATCACCCTCACTTTGTGATTGACTTGCCCGGCCATATCGCCCTGCGATATGCCTGGGATCTCCCGACAAGCTCACACCCAGTACGATGAGTCAGACCTCTAATCTGGCTATATGTAAACAGGTAAAAGTGGCCATGAGATAACCACTTCAGTCGTTTAGCCTATAGCACATGGAAATCTCATCCTGACCCGGTCAGGACGACTCTATTTAGTGCTCCTACTGTCGCCATACCCAGTAGGCAACAAAAAAAAGGCACTGCTCCACGAAGATGACGTTTGGCATCTAGTCTCACCTTCATATGCTTCCCTATCATAAAGGGGTTCATTCATGTAAGAGAGAGTTCCTACATGCTGACGTATCTTTGTTAAATATGTGTCATGCACATATCTTATACCCCGTACACTTGTACTTCAGGCCTGAAATAGTCAAATAAAAATATAGAAATATTCATCACAGATAATAAAGAGAGAAAGCTATACACCATCAATCTTAAAATATGCATCTATAAAGTCACCACCCATAATAATAATGTCAAATATAAGAGTAAGGCCTATCAAGTAATCTGAATTGCAATACGTCATCTAGGACGAAACCCAAACGCATATAACGGCATTCAGCTATTTCCTTCATCATCGGATCCCCAATCGTCTGACCTGAAAGAATACCCTATAGCTTAGACCACTTTCTCATGCTACTTATTTCTTGTTGAACTGTCGTTAAATCTATAGGTGCTTCAACTTTTCATATATATATGGGATTGCTTGAGTATGCTATCATTGACATGATGTCAAGATAAAAAGAAACCATATTTCCTTTGCGTACGAAATCACGCGCAAACCTCCGAGAAATCACTTCAGTCTAGCAGGCTCTTTGGCGCTGCAGAGGTAGTCGCATATTCCACCTCCATGGTGAAAAAGCTAAACAATCTGCTTCTTTCCACTCTGAATGATGGCCCTGCCATTATACAAGAAAGCATGTGCAGACATGGATGTATGCATACCCAAATTGCCGGCCCAGTCGACATTTTTATGTCCACATGACTGCAAACGCGATTCCTCATAGCACTAGGTATTGTGGTTCGTCCTACATAAATTCCTAAAAATCTCGTCACTTCATCCCAACAAGCAGACCCTAATACTAAGTCCAATCAGTAAAAGTTATATGTCTAATCAAGTACACACTATGCATACATTAGACTACTGACTATGCAAAATGGAACCCATAAAATCTGTCCTTCTTCGTCATGAGTCTTATAACAAAAATCAAGGTTAAAAATATGTCCATTAGTGACCGGAGTAATAAATTAGAGTGATTGTGCGGGCTGAACTGTTTTAAGACATATCTCATGTGAGTCTCTGAAGACAAACACAAGATGCTCTTGAAATGACTTCTCTTGGATCCAATTCCCAAACACAAACTCAATATCTCATGTGTTCTCTATAGCGAGAACAACCACTCCAAGTGGCATTCATTGTCTCCAAGTCACTTTTGGTCATCACTATATCGTTCATAACAAGATCTCTAAATTTATAGTTATCGCATTCAATCATCATCAGTCCATATCCAATATAGATTGATGACATCGAACCAACAACTGCTTGGATAAGTGTTTCAAGTCATAAATGGACTCTCTGAGTCAACTCGAGCCATCTTGGCTTTGAAACCCATAGGTTGATCTGCCAGATCTTCTTATCTAAATCTCTATCGACAATACGATCTAAGTACTCATGACTAGCTCAAGATCTTTATGTGCAACGATTTGTTAAGAAAGGTGAAATAAACGCAATCATCACTCCGGGTGAAAAGTGTATATTCGTTATCCGCTTGGGCTAGGTGAATCCCTTCGCCAATAAGCATGCCTTGTATCACTCTATAATATCCTCCCCCTTTCGCAAGATTTCGAAAAACCTATTTTTTATCAACAGTCTCGGAACCGATAGATAATTGACCAAATCCCAGACTTGATCCTATGATATTGACTCTTCACCTCTTCCATTGCGTTATTCTCTCCTTCGCAATAGGCCAATAAATAGCGTTTTCATGTGACTTGGGTTCCGCAACCAATGCGGAGTTACTATAGACATATCTCCTTCGATATCGAAATATCATCGGGGTGTCAATCCACGGCACTATCTACAAGTCTCTTGAGGATCCATGATTGGCTCTGAGCCATCAGTGGAAATATCGCTCCTACTGTCGCCAGCCGCTGAAGGAACTAATTCCTTCTGCACCGTCGATGAAAGTATGTCTTAGCATCTCTACTAGGTTTCTATGAGCATCAAGTACGCAATTTAAAAAAATCTAGAGGGCTAAGTATACTAAACAAGAATCGAACTAGAGAATTAGGGTTTCAAAGATGAGTAAAACAATTTCTAAGCTAAGTGAAGAGAGGCTACAACCTTTATAGTCTAGTCCTTCACTTCAAAAGCTCCGAGCAGTAGTCTTAGAACTCTTTTTTGACTCCACTTGAAGAATAGAACGAGCTTGCTCGAAATCTTCATCGTCGAAGATGATCCACCTTGAGGCAACGCACACTTAAGCTCACACTTCACTAATCAAGGTATTAGTGAAGAGAACAAGCTATACTAATTTGCTAGAGTAGTGTAGGTTGATGAAGAGGAATTTTGCTCACTAAAAATATTTCTTTCTTTTTCTTTTTCACAACCTAGAAAAACTAGAGAGGAGATGAAAAAGATGAATTTAGACTTGAGAGAATGAATTTTGAGGATAAGATGAGCTTAAGAAAATGATAAAACTTGGATGAATAAAACAAAAGAAATAATGAGTCATGGTTCTTAGAATCATGGAGAACATTTTAGAAACCATGACTCATTTCTTTCTTTTGTTATTTATTTATATAAGTAAATCATTTTCTTTTTATCTTTATCTGCAATGTGATTCTCATATAGCCATGTTTCATGTATCATCAACCATGATACAAATATATATATATATATATATATATATATCCATGTTTCATGTATCATCAACCATGATACAAATATATATATATATATATATATATATAAAGAGAAGAAAATATTAAGTGAGCTTAATATTAGTTAATATATATATATGTATGTATGTATGTATGTATGTATATATATATATATATATAATTATTAAATCAACACTTGATTCAATAATCCGGTTATATCATATATAACCTGGCTAATATCAAATATATAAATATCAAATCATTAAATCAACACTTGATTCGATAATCCGGTTATATCATATATAACCCGACTAATATAAAAAACGCTAGATTAGAATACGGTATCATATACTCGTATTTAATCAAGCCCCCGCACATATTTCCATACGTGCCCTAATTCGTTTTGCTAGAGCTAGAAAACCTTTATGTGGGACTCTAAAGACTCGTCAATACGCCATCAATAGGTAATGATCAAATCAGATACCCACAAGCTGTCAGTGGTACTAGCTGGACGTAACGGCTACCCAGGTATTGTACGAATAAAAGATCAAAAAGCAAATTTGTCCAAACTCCCGTAGAGCCTATAATAAACACTTACCGTACAGTCCAGTCTCTTCGTCTGATATGTCGCATATCAAGTCTGGAGGGTGGAATCGTCAGACCCTAATAACTCGATAAGTCATGCCGATGTTTGGCCTATAAGCTTTCGAGAAAATACTGATAACACTTATCAGTAAATCTCATCAGCCCTGACCAGGGACTTGTTGTTATAGCCAATCGAGTATAGCACAACATCAACTCCCAATACCGGGAGAGACAAAACCCCTCCTATCGTTCACTGTCTCTATGTGATTCGGGACTGTACTAAAAAATTACCTATTTGCACGACTCATTTGAGCTGTGGTAGGGAGGAAATCAAAGCATAGTGGGAACCACACAAGACATTATGACGATCTCGAGTCTATAGACTAATCTGTACAAGTGTCACAAAAGAACTGCTATATGACGATAGGTATGGTACCGTCTAGGAGTTCTCGGCGAGTCCGTTTGGTGTACTCATTCTCCAATGAGCACCTGTGTACAATCTTTGATGTCAAACACCAATAGTTATGGAATCAACCATCGCCCCATACGGGGTCAAGAAACGTATACACTAGTCTAATCTGGAATATCGATGCCCTGTCTCGATATTCTCTCGACTAGGAACTGTTAAGGATGTTCTTGTGGACTACTCAAGCCCTACTAATATGATCTACATCATAGTCCTGATAGTCAAGACAACATCCTAAGGGCTTTATCAACATGTATCAATGAGATAGAAAACTAAAACAAGTGCACAAATTAAGATAAAGAACAACCAGATAGCATACTATCATGTTGAGCAAGAAAGTCCTCTATATATATGTCCAAGCATCCACTATAATATACAATAATGGCATGGGCATGCATATTCCTAATAGCCGACTGACTAGGAGACTTCTCAATTTTGTAGAATCCCAAATCCCGACTTATTTATGCCTTTTGCGTAAATTTCTCCTTGAGAAAATCGTTCATTGTTTCTTTCTTGAGAAAATCAAAGTTTCATGACCAAATATCAGTCACGGTCCTATCACAAACTCATGGACACAAGTGACCTTCCAGGTCTTTTGTTCGTCTACTACACATAGGGTATTTGACTGTACTGACTTTGAAAACACATGATCAAGAACATAAGCCACTGCAAACAGCGCATCTCCTAAACAATATGTAAGATTGGACCTTACCATCATGTTCTTTATTATATTTAGGGTTTCATAATTCTCCTCTCTACAATACCATCTAGTTGTAGAGTTTACGGTGTCATCAGCTATCTGACGATTCCCTTTCTTTCATTCAGTTCCCTGAACTGCTAAAATAAATACTCATGGATTGCTTACTGTTCCCAGAACTGTTCCGAAAGAAACACACGCAACCCTATTTGCGAGAGCTGACTCTACACTTTACTAATACAGTGCTTGATACAAGTCAACGCTTCAGTTCCGTGTGAGATCAGAAGTCTATCGAGTAATTATTAATGAAGGTGTTGAATTAGGAAACTCCACTATGCGTCTTCATTTTTATTGGTCTATATTTATCGGAGTGAATTATCTGCAATGGATATCCAAATGGTTTTTCATTGGTAGTTTTGCCTATAAGGAAACTCTCATAAGTAGATGTTTTGATTTTAGCTCAAATGCTAACTCATCCACCCCAGATGGTTAAGTCATCCCATCTATCTTTGACTTAATCTAGTATGTCACTCATGACATTTATAGAAGGATCAATCATCAAAACCATAAGAAACATATAAGATAGATTGTCCTATTAAACTATCCAAATATCCTAAGCTGAAACTGAAACTATAACCAACGGGAAGATAATTTGTGGATAGCTATCTGCATTCTCGATGCAAAATGGACTCATGTTTCATCGACACATGATTTTCTTACACAAACTTTTCTGCTCCCAGCAGAAGGCCTTCTTCCACTCAGTACCCTGACAGAAAGATTACTTATGGATAGCTATCTGCATCTCCGATGCAAAATAGATTCATATGTTCTCGACACATGATTTTCTTCCATAAACTTTTCTGCTCTAATCAGAAGGCTTATTTCCTCTCAATATCCTGACGGGTGGAGCAGTGCAAATTCCCAAAGTCAAACGTTGGACTTATTATATCCATTATTACCAACACATTTCTCCATGTCAGATCACTTAAGTTGTTGGCGCATTATTCCTATTTTCGTAGCTCGATTGAACTCTTTGTTGGTTATAGTGCCCTCAAGGCAATTATCGTAGTCGTAGGCAGGTGATTATGATGATTGAGGGAGGACCTATACCGGTATAACAGTCTTAATCGAGATGATAGTTTGCTATCTGGTTTGTCTTTATCATCACTATTACATGTTGATAGAGCCCATATGATTCTTGCTTGATTACCAGCATTATGATGGCGATCATATACGTGCGAGCTGGGTGGTCTATAAGCACATCCTTAAATGTCCCTAATCGTGGGAGTATCGAGACTGGGCATCGATACTCCAGTGTAGACTAGTGTATACTGATCGAGACCCTGAAGAGAGGCGGTGGCAAGGTCTCACAAGCCATTGGTGTTAGTTTGTTCACCTAAGATAGTTTACAGGTGCTCATTGGGTTATGAGTATACTAGACGGACTCGCCGGGAACCTGCTAGTTGGTATTATACCTATTGTCAGATAGCAGTTCCCAGGTGACATCTGTAAAGGTTAGTCTGTCGACCTGAGATCGTCGTTTGTCTCATGTGAGTTCCCACTGTGCTTTGATTACTACCTTAACACGGCTCAAAGGAGTCGTGCAAATAGGTTTTAGTTGGGTATAGTCCCGAGCTACATGGAGGCAGTGAGCGGATCGTCGGAGATTCGCCTCTCCCGGTATTGGGGGTTAATGTCGCGTTGTGCACGGATGGCCTTCACTAGAAATCCTCGGCCGGGGTAGACGAGAACTACCGATCCAGGATCGATAGTTTCTCAGATGGTGATGGGTTTCATGCCGACACTAAATGTCGTGTTGTTAGGGGCCTAACTTTATCCATCCCCCTAGACTCGATATGTGTAAGTGCACGGCGGCGCCCCGGCCGTCAAACCGACGGCCAAATGCGGAAACGGTGATAAACTTTAATTTTGCGAACTTTGCAAACCGGCACCACCGCGCACTAAACCCCGGATCGGGCCATTAAACTAGATCTAGCTAACTACAAGACGGGTTAGAGATATACCGAGTGATCCGAGTCCTCCGGTCTTCTCGTCGTCGTCCCGATCTCCCGCGGATCCTCCGGTCGTCATATCCTTGCCGGAAGGGCACCACATCGTCTGCATCTTTTACGGGCTCTCACCTCAATACCGAGGCAACTCGGGCATGAAGCTGGCAAGTCGACATGCCCAAGAAGTGCTGTAGAATGTGTAGTGGCTAATGTCTCTTTGGGGTATTGGAGTTGCCTTTTGATGTGGAGGGAAGAATGAACCTTTTTTAAGGAAATGATGCTATCAATTTTGCAAAGAAATGAGATGAACAAATGATACACCAAAAATGAACCTCTCATTTTTCCTCCTCTCTCAAAATGGCCGGCCATCATAATGTGTGAGAATGGTGAAGTGATAATCTAAATCAAGAGGGAGGTGATGGTAGGATAAAGTAAGGAGGTGTCCATATACAAACATCATGATAACAAAACCCATACCCAAATCAAATCCATTCACTTCACAATAAATGCAAGAAATGGTGCAAAAGAAAAGATGCTCTCATAATCTTTCATCTTACAAATAAACCCTCCACAAAAAGTTATTTGCAAACTTGCAAATAACCCCCTCCATCGGAAAAGTCCGGCCGGGAAAGAACAAAGGAAAACCGGCCGGAACGGAATGCAAACTGGCAACTCCAGAAAACTGGTCCCGTAATAAATTACAGGAAAAACCCCGATACTGTGCATACACACCCGCATCTGTATTCCGTCCGGATACAAATGCAAAGAGACAAAATCTACACTGTACTATACTAGGATCCGGCTTAAACCAAAGCCGGCTAGTAATATCCGTCCGATCCTGATCCGTGCAACACCGCACGTATCTGATCGAACCCTGCCATATATCTATACGGCCTCTAGTACAAACCGTCCGATCTTGATCCGTGCAATACCGCACGTATCTGATCGGACCCTGCCATATCTCCATACGGCCTCTACAGCGTTTCGCCCGAAAGCTGAGTAACTGAAAGTGTGGTGGACTCTAAAGACTCGTCAATACTATGGCTGTGGATTTAACCACTAGCACGTCAGAGGTATAAGCCAATACGTAACGGGCCACCAGCTATTGACCAAAAGGGACGTCGATGAGCGAACTCATCCTGACACCCTACTGAGCCTGTCAGTGACAATATCCGTACAGTCCGGTCCGTTCGTCTATGAGCATCGCATGTCGGGCCTAGGGGGTTGGTAAAAGTCAGACCCCCAAAAGCGGTACAAGTCGTGTCGGAGTGTAGCCCAGAACACCCTGAGATACTACTGGAATACCTACCAGTAAATCTCCTGCCTTGGCCAAGGACTTCGTGTAATGGCTCTCCTAGACACAGCGCGACCTCACCCCCAATACCGGGAGAGACGAACCCCCGAAGATCCGCTCACTGCCTTCATATGGCTCGGGACTGTACCCAACTAAAACCTGTTTGCACGACTCCTTTGAGCCATGGTAGGGTAGTAATCAAAGCACAGTGGGAACTCACACGAGACAAATGACGATCCCCAGGTCGATGAACTAACCTGTACACATGTCACCTGGGAACTGCTATCTGACGTCAGGTATAAGACCAACTAGCATGTTCCCGGCGAGTCCTGTCCGGTGTACTCATAACCCAATGAGCACCTGTATACATCTTAGGTGATCCAACTGACACCAGTGGCTTGTGAGACCGGCCACCGCCCCTCGTCAGGGTCTCGACTGTATACACTAGTCTACTCTGGAGAATCGATGCCCTGTCTCGAAACTCCCACGACTAGGGACTTTTTAAGGATATGCTTGTAGACCCCAGCTCTCACGTATATGATCGCCCTCATACTGCCGGCAGTCAAGCAAGAATCCTAGGGGCTCTATCAACGTGCAATAGCGACCTGTCAGGTCACCTAAAGCAGTACACGATGATAAAGGTAAACCAGATAGCATACTATCATCTCGAGTAAGACTGTCGTACCGGGATAGGTCCTCCCTCAATCATTGCAATCACGTGCCTGTGATCCAATAATTGACTCTGAGGGCACTATCTCCAACAATCTCCCACTTGCACTCAAGGCTAATTATTGCGATGTCGCATACTCACAGCCCGTGTGATACCGAACACCCAACTCCTCTACAAGTCAGTCTCACAAAGCTCGTTTGCGAGACTATTGCGTTCGAGGAATAGCCTCAGCGAGTGGATCCGCTCTGAAGTTTCTTTCTATGTCTCTCTCTATATCTCAAGTTCGCGGAGAAAACCATCTCCCGAAATGAGCAATACCTGTCTTAGAGTGTCTGGATGTCTGATGGGACCGAGCTCATAAATGAACTCCAAATCCAAACTTCTTAGACTGTATCGTCAACTGAACTTAATCAGTATCCTGCGCCATGCCACCCTCAGTATTTCCTTGGACCACCTGTCCAAAATACTGCCCCTCGTCAGAAGGAAAACTATAACTCTGACAACCTCCTTGTCGTCGATGTCACCTTGGAAGCCTGGAATGATAACTGTCTTCCAAATGAAGCTGTCGTTATCATATCCCTAGAACATTCACTTATGTTCTAAAACTGCTTCCGACTGTTTCTCCAGGATTGGGTCAATGTCAACTTATTGCATCTAGTGTAAGAACAACATCTGGTGTGGTACTTGACATCTCATGATTGACTCAATTGCCAAAGCAAGTGATCTGCCAATCATGCACATCCCTCTCTACTTTAGTCTATAAGACACCTTTAGAGAGGGTGACTCCATCACCTGCAGGTACACTACCGTGCCAGGAGTCGTCCATTCTAAATACTCTTAGAATGCTGTCAAAGTACCCTGATTGGGAAACCACCCAAATCCAGATCTAAAACCATAGATCTAGTAACCAGTATGTCTTATATAATGTCCAAGTCCTTTGTGGAGAAACTACTGTGTGACGACCATAGTATAACCGATCGTAGTATAGGAGTTTCTTTTCCTACTCTGTGTATGTCATCCAAATACCAGGATATCACACCCTACTACCTTCTCAACAGATCCATCCCCTATTCTGATGACGTCAAACCTATGACTGTCACATCAGAAATAGATGATCTATCTCCGCTATATCTGCTTTAGTCTATAAATAGACACAAGCCTGATGTCCATCAATGCTTCCGCTGCTCCCACTGACTACGAAAACCCTCTGGCAGAGTCATATAGATGTGCACTTCTAAAGCTAGTTTAGAACGACGCTATACTCATCCTCCTGCCGGGTCTCGCAGTCTGGAACAACAACAATGGTAAGTGTGGGTAAACAAGAACTTCCCTGTCACCGTCCTTGAGGTTACCGGAGTACCTCTCGGGTGCCTGAAGTTACCCACCTTATCTGCGGAGTGGCCAATGGAATGTCAAAACAGATTGAATCTTTAGGTTCCTTATCAAATCTTCAGTAATTGTCTGTGGTTCTGGAATCACTTCCAGTTCTACCATACTCCCACTACTGTTTTCTGAAAAAGTCCATTTTTAATAAAACTGTGGCGAGTCTAGAACAATATCGCTATTGTTCATCCAGATGGTAGAAAGTCAACCCTCGTCATAGCCTGGGTCAACCCACAAACAACCATTACAGAAACGTGCCTTGAGTTATCCAGAGTCTGGTTTTAAGCATAAGCCGGACAACTCCCCGTACCTTAACAACATTAAGATACGAAGTGTTCTATATCCAATATAGAACCAGAGGCACTGATTTAATTGAACCAGATTCAAATCATGCAGCTGTCTCCAGTGCATGTCAACAAAATGGAAGGAGGCCGATCAGCGTTACTCAACTTAGGAATGGTTCCAATTATGAGTAACCTGAAAGAGAAGCAATTTCTCTTTATCATTACTATCAACTGAATACCATACACAAGTATCTACATCTTCGATCACTTTGAAGAATCCCGATACTTGCTACACCTGGTTCTCTACTCTATTCAAATACCTATAACTCCTCAAAACTTAGACCCTGTGTTTCTACGAAACACATGTCTAAGAACTAGAGAAGTTAAAAGTAAACAGAATATAGTATGAGGACCAACCCTTCTATCCTAATGGACACTGGACAACATACAATACTCTGTATATGTCCGCTGAGTCTAACAACTCTTTCACTGTGTGTCGTAGGTTGAAAACTGTACTTATGGTTAAGAAGAATTACACCGCTGTTTAATGCTCCTTACCTAACCATCCACTGATATAGGTAAATGTCATCGACATAATATCAAAAGGTATATCTCACTCTATTCAAATAGACGTACAGATATATCAATTTGAAATTGGTGCATAACAACGGATATTCAAAACCAAATATTTGCCGACCGGCAAACAGCCCAGATGATCTCCTCAAATATCACCGATTACAACGAATCCCGATATAATGAGGATGATCACCCAATTCCCAATAACTTACTCCCACTCATCATCTGTAAAACCATATAGATGTGAGAATCAAAACTGGTAAATACATACCCTGGAGCAAGTGTCTAATCGGGAAATCAGTTTTCTTTTAACAGTACACAGTTGAACTGAAACATTGAAATGTTTCGATGGGGTATCCTGGTATTCCTAGTAATGCCTCTACCATTATCCAGATTCACAACTATAACCGCATAATTCTTTGCCACCTCTCCAAATCCCTTTATATGTCTTTAGTCGTTACCTTCTGCACACCCCTTTAGGCCAATTGGTTTTCTTCCTTCCCTACCGTTCGGCACCAGCCTATGGTTTGGAAGAAGACTATCCAATAAGCATAATGGGTGTACCGTCCTAATCCTAGAAGCACTCGCAATGCGAGAGAAGGTGAAGATAAAAGACAACCGAATAAACCTTATTCCTATTTCTCCTGGACCAGAATCCATCCCCGAACTAGAACAAGTTCCTTTCGAGTTCGTATATAACCATACGATGGAGTATCCAATAAACTGTGGATCTTCGTAGTGATACGGAGTGTCCTAGAGAAATACAAAGGTGATTTAGGATTGGCGAAGAAAAACTTGGTTTGGTCGTGAATATCAGTCGCAATTTACTTTGCCCTCTTACTAATCCCTTGCTTTGTCTTAATCTTAATACCTTCTGCACACCGTTTAGGCTAATTGGTTTTCTTCATTCCCTACCGTTCGGCACCAGCCTATGGTTTGGAAGAAGACTATCCAATTTGCATAATAGGTGTACTATCTCCTAAACCAAGGAGTACTCACAGCTTGAGAGGAGGCAAAAAGGAAAAGACAACTGAATAATCCTATCCGTTTTCTCCAGAACCGGAAACCATCCTCGAATTCCTTCGAGTTCGTATCTAACCATACGATGGCTTTGTCCAATGGAAGTGGACGTTCGTAGTAATACGGGGTGTCCTGGAGAAAAGGGTAAAAAGTAGGAGTGGCAATGAGGTCTGCAACTCTGACAATCCAAAAGCCAGTGTTAAGAAGGTTCGGTCAACTTGGTCACTGAGTCATAGTCTTAGGGTCGGGTCAATGGTCGCTGCCAAAGAGAGAGAGAAAAGAAACACTCAGCGTGCACTCTAACCTAGATCAGAATGGTTACCAATTTATCTAATCTGGAAACCTCCCACTGTTCCTCAAATTCTCCTCCAAACCTGAAAGAAGAATTAGTCGGGGTCACCCGAGGAGTAAACCAACTCATCAGTGGGAATCGGGATCCAACTCTCATCGCATGATAACGTGACGGAATCCGCTCACGGTACCACACTCCAGAAGGTATGCGCATATCTGGCAAGTTTCAGTTCTTTTGAAACTCCCGATGTGGATTTCTGCCCCATGCTCTTATGACCTTGACGAAGGTCAACAAATCATAAGTCATATGTCAAGTTCCACCCGTCATTGTCCAGGTTAATTTGAACCCACCCGTACAAGCCCTTGACGAAGGTCAGCAAGGCTATACGACTGTCCCAAACCAACACATGTATCTATGCAGCAGAAAGGTAACAAGCAGCTACGATACACTATGCCTTGACGAAGGCCAACAAACATAGCATGAATACTACGTGCTACCCGTCTGAAACGACGGAGGGCTACGAATGGTTTCTGGCAAAAACCTTTAACGTAATGAACTTGATATCGTTGAAGGAACGGATAGCTTTTTAGAAAATATAGTGACGAAAACCTTTACTAAAGAGGTCACTCCCGGTGAAGGGATCTCGGCTCTTTCCCCGTAGAATGGGGTGCAGGATATTCCAAATGAATACCACGGTGCAAAGCAAAAGTAATCGGCTATAGTGAAGTTAATGCCCTGACGCAAACTTCTGTCCAAGGGGTCACTCCCGGTGAAGGGATCTCGGCCCTTGCCTCGTCGACTGAGGAGCAGGATATTCCAAATGAATACCACGATGCAAAACAAAAGTGAACGTCCTTGCAATAACAGCTTTTTGAAAAGTGTTCCAACAACATCAGAATAGGTTTGTTTTAACTTGCATTGATCCGAATCAATGCAGTCCCATCAATTGATCACACCACAAAGAACGAAAATATACTGACGTACGTATATGCCATCCGCATTCGCCACTGGGTCCCGTCATCACCCGTTAGGTTAGCTAACTAACGGCAGAGCGGGGACTGGACTAGCGCGGATGAAAAACATATACAACATCTACTAATATATATACCAATATATTATATTTCGCTCAAGGCGTGAATAAAATGCAACATCACAGAAATGTACAGCATCACAGAACAATACAGATATCTGGGATCCCCGGGTTTCACAGAGCCACTACTAAAACCCGACGTTCCCCTGGTCGTGTGGATAGCCTGTGCAATGAAATCCTATACCCCCTACGAGTGCGGCGAATAGCCAGCCAATCCTGGAGTGAAGCCCCCTCCGTCCCAATGCCATGAGATACGGGCTTGTTGCCTTCTAGAACCCGGCTATCCGTGCACCCCTCTGCGGGGCAACCCTAGTACAGAAAGTAAAATATACATACAACGGGTACATCGACCGCAACCAGGTCGTGCCCCAAAAGAATAATACAAACAGGCAGTGACGGCAGTCCACATGTCGGACGCTCGCCCCGCAATATCAAATGTACATAATACAACAAAACTGTACTAGCATTGCATCCAGGCTATCCCCCACGACCAATCCGCAACATCACAGCAAAACACAGAACATCAACGTGAAAGTCACGTTCGCAAATCCGTCTAACCGGGCTATAGCAGTTAGACCGGATTTACCGATCGAGTGACATTCACGGTCGCAGATATAATGTAAATACTGTGAAATAATGTGTTTAAAATATCCGATCGATCAAACAATTAACAAGTGGGCCCCCAAGCAATACTGTAGCAGTCACAGAAAATCTGGGCCCAAATTCAATATCCCAAAACCCCCAAAATAAGCCCACAAGGCTACTGGAAAATTTGGACACAGTGAAGACACAAAAGTGCGGCGGAACCGCGGCCCAAGGGGGGTTTGGCCGCGGTTCCGCGCCTGAGGTGTCGACTGACTGCGTCGAATTTTTACAGAAGTCTTAGGTCTTCTAGCACAGTACTTTTATACAACCTGAAAAATTTTTGGAGACCAAAAAATTTCAACAGAAAACTGTCGTGAACAAAAATGCAAGTTTTGGAATTTTGGTCGATCGGAAATGCAAAAACACATCAAACGAAGCTAGACGAAGTTAATGGCGAGGCTCTGATACCACTGTAAGTGCACGGCGGCGCCCCGGCCGTCAAACCGACGGCCAAATGCGGAAACGATGATAAACTTTAATTTTGCGAACTTTGCAAACCGGCACCACCGCGCACTAAACCCCGGATCGGGCCATTAAACTAGATCTAGCTAACTACAAGACGGGTTAGAGATATACCGAGTGATCCGAGTCCTCCGGTCTTCTCGTCGTCGTCCCGATCTCCCGCGGATCCTCCGGTCGTCATATCCTTGCCGGAAGGGCACCACATCGTCTGCATCTTTTACGGGCTCTCACCTCAATACCGAGGCAACTCGGGCATGAAGCTGGCAAGTCGACATGCCCAAGAAGTGCTGTAGAATGTGTAGTGGCTAATGTCTCTTTGGGGTATTGGAGTTGCCTTTTGATGTGGAGGGAAGAATGAACCTTTTTTAAGGAAATGATGCTATCAATTTTGCAAGGAAATGAGATGAACAAATGATACACCAAAAATGAACCTCTCATTTTTCCTCCTCTCTCAAAATGGCCGGCCATCATAATGTGTGAGAATGGTGGAGTGATAATCTAAATCAAGAGGGAGGTGATGGTAGGATAAAGTAAGGAGGTGTCCATATACAAACATCATGATAACAAAACCCATACCCAAATCAAATCCATTCACTTCACAATAAATGCAAGAAATGGTGCAAAAGAAAAGATGCTCTCATAATCTTTCATCTTACAAATAAACCCTCCACAAAAAGTTATTTGCAAACTTGCAAATAACCCCCTCCATCGGAAAAGTCCGGCCGGGAAAGAACAAAGGAAAACCGGCCGGAACGGAATGCAAACTGGCAACTCCAGAAAACTGGTCCCGTAATAAATTACAGGAAAAACCCCGATACTGTGCATACACACCCGCATCTGTATTCCGTCCGGATACAAATGCAAAGAGACAAAATCTACACTGTACTATACTAGGATCCGGCTTAAACCAAAGCCGGCTAGTAATATCCGTCCGATCCTGATCCGTGCAACACCGCACGTATCTGATCGAACCCTGCCATATATCTATACGGCCTCTAGTACAAACCGTCCGATCCTGATCCGTGCAATACCGCACGTATCTGATCGGACCCTGCCATATCTCCATACGGCCTCTACAGCGTTTCGCCCGAAAGCTGAGTAACTGAAAGTGTGGTGGACTCTAAAGACTCGTCAATACTATGGCTGTGGATTTAACCACTAGCACGTCAGAGGTATAAGCCAATACGTAACGGGCCACCAGCTATTGACCAAAAGGGACGTCGATGAGCGAACTCATCCTGACACCCTACTGAGCCTGTCAGTGACAATATCCGTACAGTCTGGTCCGTTCGTCTATGAGCATCGCATGTCGGGCCTAGGGGGTTGGTAAAAGTCAGACCCCCAAAAGCGGTACAAGTCGTGTCGGAGTGTAGCCCAGAACACCCTGAGATACTACTGGAATACCTACCAGTAAATCTCCTGCCTTGGCCAAGGACTTCGTGTAATGGCTCTCCTAGACACAGCGCGACCTCACCCCCAATACCGGGAGAGACGAACCCCCGAAGATCCGCTCACTGCCTCCATGTGGCTCGGGACTGTACCCAACTAAAACCTGTTTGCACGACTCCTTTGAGCCATGGTAGGATAGTAATCAAAGCACAGTGGGAACTCACACGAGACAAATGACGATCCCCAGGTCGATGAACTAACCTGTACACATGTCACCTGGGAACTGCTATCTGACGTCAGGTATAAGACCAACTAGCATGTTCCCGGCGAGTCCTGTCCGGTGTACTCATAACCCAATGAGCACCTGTATACATCTTAGGTGATCCAACTGACACCAGTGGCTTGTGAGACCGGCCACCGCCCCTCGTCGGGGTCTCGACTGTATACACTAGTCTACTCTGGAGAATCGATGCCCTGTCTCGAAACTCCCACGACTAGGGACTTTTTAAGGATATGCTTGTAGAACCCAGCTCTCACGTATATGATCGCCCTCATACTGCCGGCAGTCAAGCAAGAATCCTAGGGGCTCTATCAACGTGCAATAGCGACCTGTCAGGTCACCTAAAGCAGTACACGATGATAAAGGTAAACCAGATAGCATACTATCATCTCGAGTAAGACTGTCGTACCGGGATAGGTCCTCCCTCAATCATTGCAATCACGTGCCTGTGATCCAATAATTGACTCTGAGGGCACTATCTCCAACAATATGCGATACTCTTAGATGAACAGACCGGACTGTATGGATATTGTCGCTGTCAAGCTCAATAGGGGTTTGGATGAGTTTGCTCGTCGGTCTTCCTTTCGCTCAATACCTGGGTAGCCGTTATGTACAGCTAGTGCCGCTGACGTGCTTGTGGTTAAACCCACTGCCATCGTATTGACGAGCCTTTAGAGTCCCACAAAGAGAGTTTTCACGGTTCAGGCGATAAGGTGTAGATGACGTATGTTGGTACATACAGGTGTCTGATTAAATATGTGTACAGGCTGCACAGACTTTAATCGGACGGTTGATAATATTAGCGGCTTAGGACTAAGCCGGATTATTAAATCAGGTTCTGATTTAATAATTTATATATGTATTTATATATATGTATTCTAGTATTATTGTTCGCTATTCATTTTCTCTCTTAGCTATTCGTATTTTGGTATGAATACGCGTATATGTATTTCGATACGTATACCAGGTTGCATTCCATATTTATACGGAATAGTTTCTAGAAGATGACTACTTCATTAATTGATTTTCTTTTTAGAAAATCAATTTGGGAAATGAGGTGGAGGGTGAGTTGGCATGAGCATGGGCTTGGGCATGTAGAGAGGTATGGCATGAATTTGTTTATTGTAAAATAAAATGAGATATTTTTGTGTGTGTGCATGATTGAGAGAGTGGGGGCTGCCATCATTCTTCACTTGATGGCTTGCTCATTTCTTTTCATCACTTGCTTAATTTCTCATTCTCACTCACTTTGAGACTTAGCCATTTCTTGAGTTGCTCATGCCACATGTTTCTTCACCTCCTCTTCATCTTCTTGAGTTTCTCTTAGAGCATTTGTGATGAGAGAAAAATTATAGTGACACAATCTTACATCTCCACTCTCCATTGCTAGCAACCTTGGAGCATCGGTTGCCTCGCTTTGCGAGGCTGAAGCTTGTGCCGTTTCCCTCAGGTGGATCATCGTAGATGGAGGAAGACCGGCGACCAAATTTGATCCGTGACCACTAGGAGCTTGGGATGATGGTTGAAGACCGAAGGACACATATCAACTCGGTATAACCATCTAACTCCTAGTTTTATATATTGCTAGTATAGGGTTTAGGGTAGATCTGGACATCGGGTTGTGGTAGCGCCAGTTTTTTGTAAATTTTTGTTCCGCATTTGGCCACGGTTTGATGGCCAGGGCGCTGCTGTAACCAACACTCTTCTTGCGATAGGACACCCACACTTGCACACTGTTGACCTCGTCAACATATCAGCAGCGCTCTTGGTTCTATCGCTCCTGGAGATTGAACCTTAAGGCTCAGTTACTCTAACGTACAATCAAATGTCAATACATTCTCTTTCCGCATAACTAAATGCTTCATATATCGAGTAGAAAAATACATATAACCGCCTATTGCTACCGCTCAATAGTCTACCTGGAGCAACACTCTTTAGATCCTGGATCATTGAAGATGTAACTTTTAAGTGTATCCACATTACGTGATTCGACTCATTATTTGAAAATAAGGTCAAATTGAGAAATAATATGACATTGCCACGTAATACAAATTACCCCGTAATTTTCGCATAACTTATCTCTTGGCGCGTAGATACCCTGTAACTGCCTATCAGTATAAACTTCGATTGTTCGGTGATTGATTCTATTTTAGAGTGTGTAGTAACCACAATCAATAGCGGTATCGCGTGTAGCTAGCCGAGATGAGTACGGGTCGTTCTCAGGGATATGTGGAATCTTTTAATCTTGCATTAGATGTGTTGAAAAAGAGGAAGAATAGAAAAATAAAAAATAGTGGAGAATTGTTTCTAGATCTATGTCGAAATACAGATGTAGAATACAGATCTAGTTTAAATACGGATATAGATTTTATAAGAAGAAGGCTTATAGGGTTCGTTCGGATTTAATAGTCATGGATGACTAATAAAGATTACTCCTTATCTATTGATAGATTTAAAACTAGATAGATAGTGATGAATGAGGATTAGGGTTCTTGGAAGAAACTGGGGTTTCCCCACTATTGATCTTTGTCCTTTCATTGATCTCTATTCATGTCTAGCCCTTAACAAAACAATTGTTAATCTGATATCAAATCGCGGTCAAGACTAGCAATAAATTAGTAGCGCACCCGATTAGGATTTTAACGATTATTTTGCTAAAGTTTATAAACTTTATAATACTTAAAAGAAGTTAAAGTATTTTCTCATCCATTGTTCTACCATAATCCTACGAACCCTATCAAGCAGAAAATTACTCGCGTATGATGAAGATAGAAGAAGAACGGATAGAGATCATGATATAAATAAAGAAAATAAATACAAACTAATTAATCTAATGATCCACTTTTATTAATCAACTTCACAAGTACAATACCTTCAAGTCTAGATTACAAGAGGAAGAAGAAATTGCTCTCGATCTCTGCCTTGTAGGAAGTAGATGCTCCGTCGAACTCACGTCGCCTTATCACGTCGAATCGCAGACCTGTCATGGATCACTTGTTCTTTGACGGTGATTTGCTTCGTGTAAAAGGTTGATTCTTTCTAGTTTTAGCCCTCGGTCCTTTATATAGTCCCAAAACCAGAAACTATAGATCCCCAGTATTAGGGTTTGTTGTGAAGATCCTACATAGAAAATCCCACATCCCAACTTCTCCATATAGCCACGGATCCGCCGCCAGAATGCCCTTATTGCCGCGCAAGGGCCGCACTTTGGTGGGGTCAGGTGATGAAATTTTCTGTGGTCTCTGGTGTTGACACTTGGAGATAGTTGTGATATCTGGAATCTTCATATCTTCTCTTAGTCTGTACCAGTATTGATTCTTTGATTTTATCTAACTTCATCGGCAGATTTTTGATTCCCGACATCTCGATATCTCGATCTTCTGACCTGAGCTAAAGCTTGCACAATATCTTAATGAATAATGTTAGTAATATTTGGTATTTTTGAGATATTATCCTAACCATTTTATATGATATTATATTTTAAGAATATTGATTAAGGATATTTGATATG
This sequence comes from Agapanthus africanus, assembly GCA_030015575.1. Classification (NCBI taxonomy): domain Eukaryota; kingdom Viridiplantae; phylum Streptophyta; class Magnoliopsida; order Asparagales; family Amaryllidaceae; genus Agapanthus; species Agapanthus africanus. The sequence goes on from CM057337.1 coordinate 723,117,463, forward strand.
ATATGCATATTTAAATTATCAAAATATTATATAAATATTATATGCATACATTTTCCTTTATAATGTTAATTATAATATATAAACATATAGTAAATAGTATTTTTACAGATAAACCCTTATATATGTCATATTTATAATAAACACCTTTAAATATTTATTAAAAGTAAGGAAAATGTTATATCAAAAGTGCGATATTTTCGACTGAACAAATACCCCAAACTTAACTTTGATCGTCCCGAGTAAACTTATTTATTCAAGAGAGGGAGAAAAAGAAAAGAAACCTAAATAGCACACTTTCGTAGGCAACACGATTGCACTGAGCACGTGCAACAAGCTGTTAAATCTCTAGGTGTCCCTAATAGGAGGAGTGTTGTCTCCTGAGGGTGTTTAGCGGATTACACCCACAAAATCCTATAATAAAAGAAAGAAGATGAAAGTTATATACAAAGATAAGAACTACAAAAGAAAGAACTTGAAAAGAAGAGTTTCCAACTATACTAGCTTTTTAGTTGCTATGAGCCCTATCTTAATGGTCGTGAAAAAATATTAGAAATCACATCATCCCTCAATAAAACATCGTTTTCAGTTTTCCCCTATCTTTCTTCCAAATATCGATCATATACCCCTACGTGTGTGTAAACGATATCCCTACACTTAGAGAATTCAATTCAAGCTATCATACACTTGTCCATCTTCCAAAGTACTTCATAGTCGGTGAATATTATCAAATGGAATTGCTAACACATCCTTCATGCGACCGTTAATACTTCTTGAGGTACTAACTGTTTCCCCCAATCAGAGCAAAAATCTGTTCAAATTTTGAAATTTGAAATGAAACAGCGCTTCATAAAAGCTCTAGTGCTAAATGCGCCAGTGCTAAGAGTCAAAGACTTTGATGCAGCGCTTACGTGCAAAGCACGAAATCGCTGTGCTAGCAGCGCCAGCGGTAGCAGTGCCAGCGCTAAGAGTCGAAGACTTTGATGCAGCGCTCACGTGCAAAGCACGAGAGTTCTAGCGCTAAGCGTGCTAGCACAAAGAGTCAAAGACTCGGATGCAGCGCTCACGTGCAAAGCACGAGAGCGCTAGCAGCGCCAGTGCTAGCAGCGCCAGTGCTAAGAGTCAGAGAATCTGATGCAGCGCTCACGTGCAAAGCACGAGAGCGCTAGCGCTGGAACTAAATGTTCCCCACACTTGGATCAAAAATCCACCTAAGATAAATGAATCATCAAATTATAGGAATAAAATTCTGTTAAAACTTTCCAAACAGGAAAGATTTTGCTCTGTAAATCAGAGCACCATTGGATTAAAGATCCAATGGTGATTAAAAATCACCAAGATGCAGAACAAATTCTATATGGGAAGATATTTTCCCAAATCTTGTTAATAACAAGAAAACTATTTTCTATAAAACAGAAGCCCTCGGATCAAAGATCTAATGGTGGATAAATTCCACAAATCAATTGGAGATCTCTCAATGAGGGATTTCCTTAACTGATTCAACAAATCAGCATCCCCTATATAAAGGACCTAAGACTTCAAGTCTTGCAGAGAGGAAACCTCCCATAAACTTTGAGAAATTTCAAAGAGGAGCAAACTCTCAGAAGAAGAAGAATTTCTTCAAGGTAAATAAAATAGAGAGATAAAATCATCTCATAAGAGAAGAAGAACCTATTTCTTTTTCTAGATCATAGATCTATAAGACCGATGTCTTTCACAAAAAAGATCATAGCGTCTCATCATAAAAAGTGAGGGGGAAGAACTTAATTCTTTTCAGATCATAGATCTATAAAATAAAGATGAAGTCTTTCACAAAAAAAGAAGAGATCGTAAAATATTTTATTAAAATAAGAACTTAGTTCTTAGGTCTATGAGACAAAATCTCCTATGAACGAGAATTTAATTCTCAGAGCGCAGAACTGATCCAAGTAGCCTAAGAAGAGCCTTAGCGCTCCAATTGAAAAAAAGCGCCTCAGCGCTCCAAGATAAACGCACAGCGCCATACCGCTCCTAACGCTCCAATTGAAAAGAAGTGCCTCAGCGCTTCAAGATTGGCGCACAGCGCCATAGCAGTCCTAGCGCTCCAATCAAAGAAGCGCCTCAGCGCTCTGAGTCTGGCGCTCAGCGCCCAGCGCTCCAAACACTATTTTAAAAGAAGCGCCAAGCATTCCAAGGTTGGCGCTCAGCGCCAAGCGCCCCACGTGCTCCTCACGTGTGCGCTATTTTATAAAGAGCGCTCTGCACTCATTGACTGGCGCTCAGCACCAAGCACGCCACGTGCTCCTCACGTGTGCGCTATCTCACAGGAAGCGCCTTAGCGCTCTAAATCTGACACTCAGCGCCAAGCGTGCCACATGCTCCTCACGTGTACGCTGAGGGGACATAAATTATTCTTTAAATAAATCCCCAGAGCCATAATGAGTGCTCAGCACTCAATAAAAGACAAAATGTTGTCAGAACCCAAACCAATGCTCAGCATTGTTAAATGAAGAAGGACTGAGCCTAATTAAATGTCCAACATTTTAACTGAATGGGCCGAGCCCAAGTTGGCCACAGATCCCTAATTGATCTCATATACTCATAAATCTTTGATCTTAGTTCTAAACTTGACTACAGATCTCCCAATCAACATTGGTTCAAGGGTACACCTCTTCGTACATCTGATATATGTCGTTGTAATTCCTCAACGTCTTCAGAGAGATGGAGGGTCCCAATAACCAATAACTTTTGGTGCATTCCTAAACGGTTGAACCAAAAATACACAAACTATGACGTCTTTAAGATGGACTATGATGTCCTTAAACTTTACGGACTGTGGGGTCCTTAAACTCATGGACTATGATGTCCTTAAACTTTATGGACTGTGAGGTCCTTAAACTCATAGACTGTGATTTCTTTAAACTGGACTATAATGTCCTTAAACTCCACGGACTATGATGTCCTTAAACTTTTGGACTGCAATATCCCTAAACTAAAACAATAGAGTCTAAATGCTCTTTTGTTGGATCTAAATGATCCTGTTAAGTAGATCTTAGTCTAAAATTAGACTAGCGCATCCTTAACAAACGTTTAAGTTGATCTTAGTCTCAAATGAGATTAACGATCCTTAAACCCAACCCAAACCCAAATCTAAGAAAATACGGATTTGGACTAATCCACGCCCTACGGGCGACAACATAAATTAGTCTCCGTATACAATCCACAGGAAACCAAAAATAAAACAAAAACACATGACACGAAGTGACCATCTGGAGAAGGAGAAAGTGGTTACCGCGATGCGGTAGCGTAATTAACTGCAGGGGCTTGCGCCTGCAGGGAAGAGCATCCCCACAATCAAAAACCTCTCAAACGAGGGGGAATCTGACGAAGTCTTCTACATTGGCCGCATCCGTCTAAACCTTCGATACATGGTGTCATAAATCAACTTGGCATTTTCGGAGAGGTGGACGGATAAAACTAAATAGCATTTGCCCCCAAAATTCAGGCTAGAAGTCCCAACGTCCCGGTCGCGTCTTTCGGCGGCAAACAAATTCTAGCACGCCCGGTGGGACCTTTTCCTCTTTCCACTCCACACTTCGTGTGTCGTGTTTCGCGAACGATTCGCGGTTGGCTATGGTTGCCCCTGGATTCGAGGTACTAAGATTTGGTGTCTTGCACCGTACAGAAAACAGAAGATCAATGTCTTTTAACTGCACTAACTGCAACTACTCCCACTCCGTCCTTACTGGAGGAGTGACCTATGGGTCTCAAGCGGCCTCCCTTTTTACAATGCCAGTGGAACATGTGACTCAGGCCACCACTAGACTGTTCTTTGGGACCATGCTCCCACCCATGAGCTTCAACGCCCCACTACCGTCTCAAGAAGCTCCAAAGAAGTCGGTCTTTGATCGGCTTACGACTACCGCGGCCCCTCTCAATGGGTCGCCCAAATCCAACGCCTCAGTCTGTAACAGACCGGGCCAAAACTCCAATGGGCCCGTGAAGAAGCCCGCGATACCTGAAGGGGTTATCCCAAAACGAATAACCATTCCTGCTCCTGAAGTCACCAAAGCGTCTTTTCCTGCTAAGGGGTCGGTCTTCGCAAGACTGGACGTTCCAACTCCCGCTCCAGGTGAAGTAACCAAGGCTGCTTCCCCTCCAAAAAGTCGGTCTTTTCAAGATTGATCATTCCCTCTCAGCGGACGTTAGTCTTCGATAGGCTGGCACCAACAGCAACCCCTCATCAAAGCGGGGGGCATAAAGAAGCTCATCCAACAGCAGAGGTGGTCCCGTCTGCAATACGCCCTCGACATCGCCACTGCATCGAGTGAGAAAAGCTGGGGGCAGTTCCCCTTCTGGACTGACTCTCCCAGCTCCAACGGTAGAAGTCGATGCTGCTGTTCCAACTGGGAATAGCTTCGAACCACTTAAGAGGGTGTGCAAAAACACTCCAACTGCCGTCCTGAAAAGATCTCCTCTACCTATGGAGAATGCTATAAAGACAAAGGCAGAACAGCCCCTTCAGCGGCTGTCCTCTAAAATTCACAAGGTCTGGCGACAAGTCCAAGACTCGGTGATCAACCAAGACTACTCCCGCCGACCGAAGAAGATGAAAGTTTGGCAAGAGAAGGACTACCCTGTTGTACCACAGAAGGTGTCGTCTACTTGGGTGCCTACTGCAATGGCCCCCTCAAATTCGACCGCTTATAAAAGAAGAAGGCCGGAGAAAATCCCCGTGTCTGCGACGAATCTAAAGGGCACTGAACCTAAACGCCCTAAGTCTGGGGGCATGGTAGTGCACACTGTTTATATGGCATGCGGGAAAGAGGATAGCCGTACTTCTACGGGCCATCGACCTCTCACCAGATCAGTGACAAAGGCTCAGGAGCAACAATAGCAAAAACTCCAGGAGATGCTAACACAGATGGCCGCACTCACTGGGCCAAAAGAAAGCCCGGAGACGTTGTCAGAGCAGCATCAAGAACAGGAAACCGATGCTGAGTTCCTCCACAGAATCCTCGAGAAGAGAGACAGAGAGGCCGCGGAACAAGCGGCCAACATAAAACGAATGGCGCTTTTATTCCAAGATATGGTCAGGATGATGATACAGCCGGATCCTCCAGCTGAAGACCCCCCGATTATTCTTGAAGACGACAGAGGGGAGACATCGAACCCTCTTCCGGCTCTATGAGCAGCCAAAGAGGAGACGATCTCTAAAGCCACCCTGGATGACTATATCGCTCAACAGATACGAGCTCATCTGGCGAGCGAGGTGGCCGGTCAAATTGTTAAGACTGGACGACCCTATCCGGGTTGGTATGACCAAATAAAGTACCTGCCGAGATATACGATCCCTGAATTCCATGTATATAAGGGGACAGGGAATCCACACTAGCATGTTGCTCAATTCAGGGCCTTGTGCGGTAATACTGGGGGTGACGACAAACTGCTGCTTCGCAAGTTTGTTGGCAACTTGTCGGAGACGGCGTTTGAATGGTACTCTGATCTCCCGAATGACTTCGTTAAGACATTTACAGAAATGGAGCTACTGTTTACACAGAGATTCGCAAGCGCTAGCGAGTGCACCCTGTTCACCGCACTAATTAATGCCAGGGTGAAGCCAGACGAAACATGGGTTCAGTACGCGATACGGTGGCGGAATCTATGGTCGAAGTGCGAACAGCGCATAGAGGAAGCTCCTGCAGTGGGTATGTTTGTGGGAACTCTTGATCCGCAGGCGACCATATCCCGGTTCATGATGTTTTTCAAGCCAACTACCTTCCAGGCCTTGATTGACAAGCTGGCCCAAATGGATCAGATGGGTCATAGACCGTCTTCTTCGATGATGGAGCCTCGAAACGAAAAGGAAAAAGGGAAAGCGACCTTCGTCGCCAATGCTCAGCAGCAACCCAGTGGTCCAAAACCAAATGATCGCCAAGACGATAAACATCGATTCTTTAACGAGAAGCTGAAGTGCCCTTATTCGTTTCCTGGGATAAAACGAGGAGACTGTTCGAGCTGGCGGTGCGCAATAGGCTCATCACCTTGCCGGATCCAAAACGTCCACTGCAGCCCGGTGATGTCAATAATCCCAATTACTGGCCCTATCACCGAGTAGTAGGCCATCCTATCGAAAATTGCTTCGTCTTCAAAGGCTGGATTGAGGACCAATACCAACAGGGCAAATTCGTACTATCCGAGAATTGGAAAGTAAGCCTGCCCCAGCCGCACGCTCTTAAAAAGGTGGACACACCAGGGGCATCGTGCTCTTTTGTAGAAGAGGCTCCATGGGAAGTCGCTCTTTCAGCCAAAACGAAAAGAATGCTGAAAGATCTCCAAGCATGCCCGGCGATCAGGTGGAAAAGTCCGCTAGAGCCCGAGATTATTGAGGGGATGCTGATGCCGCGCCCGACGCTGAAAGTTGGTGAGGGTGGACAAAACATTCAAGTCAAGCCTTCAAAGTCTTTAAAGAAGAATAAGAAGACCAAAAAGCCCGTGAAGCCTAATGACAAGCGCACGGACCTGCAAAGACACATTGACGCGCTGGAAGAATATAACCAGAAGGCACGAACCCCGGTCATGCTCCAAGAGTTTCTCAACCACATCCTTGAGGACGGAAATGTTGACAATGATGAGGGAGAAGACTCGTCAGATGAACTTGAGAACTATGTGGTGAGCTGCCACGTGATCTCTCATTCGTCAATAGATGGTGAAGAAGCTCCTGATGCAGAGAAACTGGGGGCAGATCCCGAACCGGAACTCCTAGAACTGTCAGACGAGATGATTGACGTATTCCTGAACGAAGCTTTTTAGAAAAACAAAGCTGACCGAGAGCGTGAAATCGCCATATACGAAAAAGCGAAACGTCGGTGACTGAACGAAAGGATTGAAATACCCCAACCGGATAGAAGCACTTCTGCTGCCGGCAAAAGCAGGTTCAAGACAAGGAAGTGGTTCACTAAAGCCCTGTTGATGGGAATGAAGTTGTCACCTTCCAAAGAAGATACTTCAGAAAATACTTTCTCCGACGAACTAGATGCACATCCAAGATTCTGCTTGTACCATCGGAGGATCACGCACCCTACCGAAGAGTGCAATGCCTTTAAAATTGGTGGCAGGGATACGTTGCTCATCGGCAGTAGTTCAAGCGGATGAAGCGCACGACAGATGAGCACGACAGATGAGCGCAAAAGAACTGCCGGCAACCGTCACATGGTTGATAGCAAGGGATCACAAGTTCTCACCTTCGGGAGCGATTCTGATGAAGAAATTGCCCTCGGCCCTCTCTTCAAGAAATGCATCTCTGAAACAGAAGAGACGAAGACCTGCGAGAACATTCAGCTATGTAATCACCCGTTACCCGAAAATAATCTCGGACCCACAAACAAGGGGGTGAACAAAAAAGATAAAGGGAAAGAAAAGTCCCAGAAGATATCGCCCTCAATGACCGAGTCGTCGAAGAGCTGGCAGCCAAGGACCCGCCAAAGAAAAACAAGGTGGATTACAACGTTCTGGCACACCTGAGAAAGATACCCTCGCAGCTAAGCATTCTCGATGCCCTTCTGCTATCTAAAGAGGCGAGAGTTTTTTAATCAAGGCACTACAAGAGCCCGAACAGTTTCAAGCTTTCTCTGCCGAAGAAAAGATGAAGGACGAGCTGGAAGAAGTGCACACTGCTGACGTCACTTTCGGCGATGAAGACCTCCTCCTCGGAACATGCGAGCATAACCGTCCCTTGTACATCACCAGATACTGCCATAACATCAAGATAGGGAAGATCCTAGTTAATAACGGGTCCTCTGTCAACCTCCTAAATGTGAGGGTGTTAAAAGAAATCTGCATGAGCGTTCAACACCTCGCTCGGGATAAAATCATTATCTCCGGATTCGACTCCCAGTCATCATGGACGCTCGGGTCTGTAATTCTGACGTTACGCTTTAGACTGCTCGTCACCAACATCAAGTTTCACGTCATTGATGCCAAGACTTGCTGCAACGCTTTGCTTGGCAGGCCTTGGTTATACGAGTACAATATCATCCCTTCTACACAATATCAGTGTATGAAGTATTTCAAGGATGGTCTCGAGTATACTGTGACAAGGGAGCTAAACCCATTCTCCATGAATGAAGTCCGAAAGTACGAAGATGCAAAATACTACTTGCCAGACTTCGAAGACATGGAAAGGTGCCATAAGCCAGAGAATAAGGAGAAAGCTATCACCACTATTCCGATCTTTGGGAGCGATACCGAAGAAGAGAAAGAGATAGTCTATTCAGGTCCACCCCAATGCAACAAGCCGGGACCGTCCACCCTATTCTGGTCTTCGGCAGCGACTCTGAAGATGAAGTTAATGCAGTATTTTCTGTTCGGCCATCAATACAAGCCTTCACTGACGATGAACGGAGTTTGCAAATCGCCATGGTTCCGCATGAGCATTATAAAGAGCTCGACGCACTTGATACCTATAGTGTGCAAGAACTGCAGACGTTCTACGCCCCTCCCAGGAGAAGTGATGAAAAGGCGATCCTCTTTTATCCATCCACGGAAACCAAAGTAGAGAAAGAAATCTGGCATGGTACCGATTCTGCACTTGACAGGCTCCAGCCCATCCGTCTGCCCAGATACTATACGAAAGGATTAAAAAGGCTGTTAAGGTGCCAAGGCGTACCCTTCAAACAGACTGCTCGACAGGCTCAGTTCTACAACAGGATCTGGAACGTCCCTGGAACTCAGAAAAAATTGCCTAACGGGAGAATGGAAACGCTCGGGCTTGGATATGTTCAATCCAAGAAACAGGAGCGATTCCATGGTTGCTACGTCATACATGACTTTGATGAAGAAGGAGATGCTCTGTTAGAAGACGTTAACCCTGAACCAAAACGAGATCCCGCCATGAAAGTGCCAAGTCCGTCGTTCGAAGAATAGATGAACAAGCTAATAAGGGAAGCGGGTCAAAAGGTTCGGGATGACCATAGCCGCGAAATGGCCATTTATGAGAAAGCCAGGACGCAGCGCCTTCTTCAGCAAGCTACGGAGAATGATGATGCCCTTCGTCGCCAACCCGTTATACAGAAGACCCGACGTGCAGGCAAAAACAATCTAAAGAACGGAAAAAACGTTCAACAGCGGCAAAGCGAGTCCAAGAAGCCACACGATCGAGAATTGAGCAGCCGGGATCCGTCTCTTATAAAGAAGATGGGTCAAGCATATTCTTTTTCCCAAGACAAGACAAGGAAGATATTCGATCTTGTCATAAAACATCAAATGATTACACTCCCGGAGTCCAAACACCTCGAACAAGCAGACGAGGTCTTTCATCCAGATTATTGCTCCTATCACCGAGCGATGGGACATCCTCTTGAAGACTGCTTCACCTTCAAAAACTGGGTCGAAGACCAGTATCAGCAAGGCAGGTTCACTCTATCCAGCAGTTGGAGGGTAACCCCACCACAGAAGCATGTTCCAAAAGCAACGTACATAGCGAGAGTAGAACCAGTTCAACATCGGTCTTGGAAACGATCTCGTACCTGTCACCTGATAACGCTATCAGGAGAAGGAGTACGCGAGGATATGGATGACCTCTCTTGGTGCTTCGAAAATGAGGATGAAGATGAGTTGATCTCAGAACTTCCACCGGCACCAAAAGAGCTGGAAGATGGAATATATACTACTGCGGACAACCTAAGGAAAATCGACTTGGGGACGGCAAACAACCCGAGGCCTACATTAGTCAGTGAGCTTTTGTCCGAAGAATAAGTAGCTACGCTAAGAGAAGTGCTCATGCAGTATAAAGACTGCTAGGCATGGAACTATTCCGAGATGTCGGGGATAAATCCGGAAATAGCTGTGCATAAATTGGCGACATCCCCGGACGTCAAGCCAGTCAAATAAGCACCGAGGAGAATGCGGCTCGAACTTGAGATGAGCATCAACGCCGAGGTCAAGAAGCTAATCGACTCCGGCTTCGTCCAAGAAGTTCAATACCCCGACTGGATTGCCAACATTGTCCCGGTAATGAAGAAAAATGGAACGGTGCGCATCTGCGTAGACTTTCGGGACCTCAACAAAGCCTGCCTAAAGGATGACTTTCCCGTACCGGTCACCGAGCTGATGATAGACAACACGTCCACTCACGAAGTCTTCTCCTTCATGAACGTCTCATCAGGGTATAATCAAATAAAGATGCATCCCGAAGACCAGAAGTATACTTCTTTCCGGACCCCTTTAGGCATATTCTGCTACAAAGCGATGCCTTTCGGTCTGAAGAACGCTGGCACCACCTATCAGAGGGCCATGACGATGATTTTCGATGACCTCATACACGAAATCGTCGAGTTCTATATTGACGACCTCGTGGTAAAAAGCAAATCGCACGAGGAGTATTGGGAGCATATGAAGATAGTGTTCCAACGTCTTCAGAAATACAACCTGAAGATGAACCCTCTCAAATGTGCGTTCGGAGTCCCCTCAGGCAAGTTCCTGGGATTCATTGTACGACACCGGGGCATCGAAATAGACCCATCAAAGATCAAGCCGATCATGGAAATGCCTCCGCCAAGAACTCTCAAGCAACTGCGGTCCCTTCAAGGAAAGCTTGCATATATCCGGCGGTTCATAGCCAATCTCTCCGGCAAATGCCGCCCCTACAGTCACCTAATGAAAAAGGGGAACCCGTTCATCTGGGATCATAAATGCCAGAGTGCACTCAACGAAATCAAGCAATACCTGCAGAATCCGCCGGTGCTGACCGCTCCGGTCAAGGGAAAGCCTCTCATCCTGTACACAACAGCCCTTGAAGGTTCTTTAGGCGCGCTATGGGCACAAGAAAATGACCAAGGGAAAGAGAGAGCCCTCTACTATTTGAGTCGAGTTCTCCTGGGGGCAGAAAACAACTACTCCCCCATCGAAAAACACTGCTTGGCGTTAATCTTCATGATAACGAAGCTCAGACACTACGCATTGGTGCATGAGGTCCACCTCATATCAAAAGTGGATCCTTTTAAATATTTGATGTTAAGAGACATACTAACAGGGCGGCTCGCTAAATGGTCTCTCCTCTTGATGGAGTTCTCGATAACTTATCGTCCCCTCAAGGCAGTGAAAGGCCAGGCCATCGCCGACTTCCTCGCTGAGTATCTGATACCTGCCGATTCACCCCTAGGTTGCGAACTTCCAGATAAGCACGCGTTTGACACGATCGATGGGGCTAGAAGAGAGAATGATACCCAATGGGAGCTCTATTTCAACGGAGCATCTTCCATGAAGAAGCGAAAGCACAACTCCCCTATAATCAAATCAGGGGTAGGTCTCATCTTCGCGACTCTACAAAGAGGGATAATGCGCTTTGCCTTCTCCTTAACAGAGCCGAGGACGAACAATGAAGCTGAATATGAAGCTTTGATAGCAGGTCTTGAGATCACTGTCGACATGGGAATTGAAAACCTCCTCATATACGAAGACTCCCAGCTGGTCGTTACTCAAGTAAATAGCGACTATCAAACGTGCAAACCAGAGTTGATAAAGTACGGTGAGAGAGTGCAACAATTGCTGACTCGAATCCCTTCCTATGCCCTGGAAAGCATACCGCGAGCGGAGAATAGCAAGGCGGATGCGTTAGCTAAGCTCGCTAAAGAACTGGCTAATGAAAACCTCGATGACATAAGGATCGTGGTACAAAGTCGTCGGGTTTTTGCACCGGCAGAAATATCTCCGGAGTCGTTCGAAGAAAAGGGAGCAACCAAGCAAATGGCCCTACAAATAAAAGACCAGGAAAAGGCTAAGGATTGGAGGGAAGTCTTTATAGACTACTTCAAATCCCGTCGAACACCTGAAGATGCGTCCTCAAAACATCAGCTCATGAAACGAGCTCTGTCTTTCGCCTTCGTCAATGATACGCTGTATAAGAGGTCGTTTGACTCTCTGTGGCTAAGATGCCTAGGACCGGAAGAAGCAAAGAAAGTCGTTCAAGAAACTCACGATGGACTTTGCGGTTCTCATCAAGCCGGGCCAAAGATGAAGCTGAAGATCAAAAGAATGGGCTACCATTGGCCCACGATGATTCAGGATTGCCTTGAATACGCAAAGCAATGTCATTCGTGCCAGATTCATGGAGACTTCATCCACCAGCATCCAAACCCGCTACACCCAACGGTGGCGAGCTGGCCGTTCGAAATGTGGGGAACTGACATAATTGGGCCCATCGAACCAACATCATCCAGAGGACATTGGTTCATATTGGCAACAACCGATTACTTCCTTATGTGGGCAGAAGCAGTACCGCTGAGAGAAATGAGGACGGAGAATATCCTCCATTTCTTCAAAACACATGTCATATATCGGTTTGGCACACCATGACGGATTATCTCCGATAACGGGCCAGTCTACTAAAGTCACAGAATCACCTGCTTCGCCCAGCAACATAATATTGTCTGGAGATACTTTTCGGTCTATAATCCCCAAGCTAACGGTTTGGCTGAGACTTTCAACAAGACCTTGACGAAGATCATAAAGAAGACGGTGTCTAAAAACAAAAAGGACTGGCACGAAAGATTGCATGAAACTCTCTGGGCGTATCGAACTGCGTTCAAAACAGCCACAAACAAAACGCCGTATGCATTGGTATTCGGTGTTGAGGCAGTACTCCCTTTAGAGATATAGCTACCCTCTCTACAAGTGGCAGTTCATTATGAGCTAACGGACGAAGAGAATGCTCATCTTCGCCTGGAGGAGCTCGACGCCCTTGACGAAACCCGGTTCATGGTGCAGCAAAACCTGGAGGCTTACAAAGCAAGGATGATGCGCTCGTACGAAAGATTGACTAGGTCGAGAACATTCCACCAAGGCGAACTCGTGCTAGTCGTAAAAAGACCTATGATCCAGAATCATGCCAAACGGGGGAAATTCGAGCCAAACTATGAGGGCTCATATATCATAGACAAGGTCTACCAAGGTGGGGCATACTTGCTCATGAATATGCATGGCGAAAGACCCTTTAGGCCAGTAAACGGTCGGTTCTTGAAAAAATACTACGCCTGACTGAAACGTCTTTAAACTACTACAAACCCACAGCATTCTTGGGCTGACTCGTAAAAAAAATGGTACGTCCATAAGCAAGATGGGCACGGATGAAAACCCGAAAGGGCTTCGTGAGTAAGAACGGCAGGGCTGCCGGCGAGTTTGTGAAAACCCAAAAGGGCGCAGACTCGTGTAAAAAAAATGGTACGTCCATAAGCAAGATGGGCACGGATGAAAACCCGAAAGGGCTCCGTGAGTAAAAACAGCAGAGCTACCGGCGAGTTTGTGAAAACCCAAAAGGGCGCAGACTCGTGTAAAAAAAACGGTACGTACACAAGCAAAATGGGCACGGATGAAAACCCGAAAGGGCTCCGTAAGAAAAAAACAGCAGGGATACCGGCGAGTTTGTGAAAACCCGAAAGGGCGCAATCTCGTTAAAAGACACTTGCAAGGTCCTCTCGACCTTGTAAGGAGAAAACACCTGCGTGAGATCCTTAAGACTCACAAGGGAGAAACACACTTAAGGATCCCCACGATTCCTAAGGAGAAATTACACTTACGAGATCCTCACGACTCGTAAGGAGAAGCCTCTTATAAGACCCTCACGGCTCATAAGATTCAAAAGCCATAAGCTACAGGGATCTGAACCAGTTCTTAAGCCATCACCTTTCCCAGACTGCCCTACAAGCGGTTTAATACTGACCCTTGTATACAATCCACGAGCGCAAATAATCATTTCCTTTCTGAGTCCCACCAACGACAAGGAATGCCCTCATTTGATGAACAAACACTTGTAAGTCTTTTCGACTTATAAGGAGAAAACACTCTTGTAAGATCCTTACGACTTATAAAAGAACACACACTTAGGAATCCTCACGATTCCTAAAGAGAAAATACACGTACGAGATCCTCACGACTCGTAGGGAGAAATACCTTTATGAGACCCTTATGGCTCATAAAGTCAAAAGCCTTAGTCGACAGGATTCTAACCCTGTTTGCTAAACCATCTTTGTTTAAATCGACAAAGGCAAATGATGATTCGCTTCTGGCAATGTCCCAGTTGTAGCAATACTGATGCCTACATCGGTATCAAGTTCTAAGTCCTTTTACGGCAAAGGATGATTCGCTCCTAGCAATATTCCAGTCGCAGCGATGCTGATGCTAATATTGGTATCAGATCTTGAGTTCCGTACTAAAAAAAAATGCATGTAAAATAGCCGAAATGATGGGGAAACTTGCAACAAAATCAGCAAGTAAAATATATGCATACAAAATTAGCCGAAATGATTAGGCAACTCGCAATAAAAAGCAGCGAGTAAAAAGAAAAAATAGCCGAAATGATTGGGCACCGCGAAAAATAGCCGAAATGATTGGGCAATCACGACTTTCGCGATATAAAAAGCTAAAATGATAGAGCATCGTGGGAAGAACTAAACAAAAACTAAAAGAATGAAACCTTTTGCCCTGCAGGTAAGTCCATACTGACCCCTGTATACAATCCATGGGCATAAATGAAAGGGAACAACATGTCCCAACAAACTCTGTCAAAAGGAAGAGTCAAGTTTCAGCGGCAATATCTGCATCCCAGAAGACCCGCAACGGTGTTCCTCCTCATTCCAGCAGGACACGGACGCGACACCACCAATCGGAGCCACGGCAAAGTCCCTAGTTCCAAGACTCCACGGTTCACAAACAACCTGAAGTCGATCCCCGACACTGTAGAAAACGGAGAAAGTCGATCCCCGACACCGTAGAAAATGGAGAAAGTCGATCCTCGACACCGTATTCACAACACCGTAGAAAACAGAGAAAGTCGATCCCCGACACCATAGAAAACAGAGAAAGTCGACCCCCGACACCGTAGAAAACGGAGAAAGTCGACCCCCGACACCGTACAAAACAGAGAAAGTCAATCCTGACACCGTAAAAAATGGAGAAAGTCAACCCTCAACCTCCACATCGAAGCAACGCTTTGACTCGGGAACAAGTCAACTCATCAACCACTTGTGAGTCCTCTCGACTTGTAAGGAAGAAAATTCTCTTGTGAGATCCTTATGACTCTCAAGAGAAAACGGACTTAGGAATCCTCATGATTCCTAAGGAGAAAATACACCTACGAGATCCACACGACTCGCAAGGAGAAAAATTTTTATGAGACCCTCATGGCTCATAAAATTGAAAATTCTCAAGCGACAGATCTGAACCTGTTTCCTAAGCCATCACTACCCTACGAAGAGTTCAAGATGAACTATTATCCATCATTTACAGGCCAAATTTGCTAAAATCACATGACAACAAAGCAAAAAAAAGAAGGCGATAACACAAGATAGAAAAGAAATGTGTCATTTATTCATAAATTCAATTGGATACAAGTTACATCATATAAAAAGGAATGGAATAAAAAAAATGAATGAAATGAATACATGTTATTCATAAGTTACAAATGTACAATCGATACAAAGGCAGCTACTGAGAAGGAGGCGTTTTCAATAAATCGGCCAGTTGCTCGCGCACTCCTCTCAGCTCCTTTTCGCGATCAGCCACCGCGGCCAGCTCCGCTTCGACTTGGGCCCGTTGCTGCAGACAGGATGAAAGTTTCTTATCAATTTCCTGCTGAACAGCCTCCTGACTCTGCGCGACTTGCTCAGTAAATTCAAGATTTTTCCTCAGCACCAGCCCGTGGGAAATACATCGTTGAAGGCTTTCAAAGATGGAGTTCAGCTGTGCAGAATTCGCTTCGACCTGGGCACGCAATTGGACAGACTCAGCGGAAGTCGCCTCACATTCTTTTCGCTTGAGGGTCACCTCTTGTTCAAAATGGCGAAGGAAAAGGGCACTTTGCTCAACCCATGCAGCCCGCCGGGAGTTCAAAGCCAACAATTCCGGAGAAGGACGCCTGAGCTCAATCTCATACAGACAGGCCTCAATCTTCCTGCGGTGATTAACCCAAGACTCAACGACGCCTTCGTTATGGAAGTTCACAAGTATCGGCAGCATTGGATTAACCTCGGCAACAAAATCTGTAGCAAGTGTAGGGGCCTCCGCGTCAAGCTCCTCGACGTATTCACTCAACATACGTAGGCTGATCACAGCGCCTTTGGAAGATGGTCGTCTAGAAAAGGGCCCCGCCGGCATTAGGATGCGAGACTCGAACGGAGCAGGAGCCGGTACGATTGCTGCGAAACGATCAAATGTCGGCTCAAGAGATAAAGAAAATGCACGAACAATAGAGTTTACTATACCGGCTGCGACAAGGGGTAGAGTTGGGAGTACTGGTGGTGCGACGATTCTCTCGTCCCCTCCTTCAATTTGTAGTGCTGCAATCAATTTAAAATTAACAATGGCAGGGTCGTCCATCAAAGAAAGGAAAGGACGTCGGTTAAGAACTATACTCACCGGCACCAGCAGACAAAGTGACTTCCGACTGGAAGGAGAAATGTGGCTTCAACACTTGATACGGATGATCAAAGAGAACTCCTGTAAGGTTGCAATGAAACATGGTCAGTACAAGAAAGGCGGTGGTCATAGTTCAACCAAATGGATCGCAAATCTATACCTTCCAGCATCTTGGAGGACATAAGAGAAAGCGAGGGAGCAACCGTCATGGCAGCGACCACAAGTGTTTCAGATGACACAATCTCGATGTTCGCTACACCTACAAATAAAATACCGTCAGAAAAAGCTGAAAAGGATTGTGAGATAGAAAATAAACAGCGACCCGAAACCCACCTGATGGGTCATCATCCAAAATTGCAACGGAAGCATCACTCGGCGTTGCGGTTTCTTCGCTCTCTTTCAATGGCATGGTTTCAGCACCAGTGGCTTCATCCCCTGATTCTATAAGAGCCTCGCAATACCATGCAAGGGCGGGGAACCGTAGAGGGAAAGAGCGGCGGTTTGGACAGTCCCGGACTCCCGAGAGAGAGCAGCCGCTTCGGGCTCTGTGGTCGCCATCATCTCACCTGTTGCTTCATCGTTAGGACTTGGCCTTGCAAGATATGGTATATAAGAATTTGAAGATCAAATTCTAAGAAAGGACTTAGCGTGATGTAACCTTGGGGCGGCTTCTCAACTTCTTCCTGAGCTGCGCGCACCATTTGTCTATGGACGGTAGACAGGGCTTCTGGGGCATCTTCGGAAGAAATAGTGATGGATGGAACATCGCTTGAACCTACACCCACGGCCAAGCTGACTTCATGTTCCTTCGCCGCGCTTCTTGTCAGCCTTGGCAGTGAGAAGAGACCTCCTCAAAACTTCCGTCAAAGTGACGTCATCATCTGAGCCAGGAGCTACCTCTGGAGCTGTTTCGGCGTCCGTCATCGGCTGCTTAAGCGAAGCCTCTTTTGGTAATACTGGGGGAGCTGGGATTTCGGCAGCCGGCCTTGGAAGCATCGCCGCGCCACCCTGCGGGATCGGCACTTCACTCAGGATAACTTGGGTCGAGGTAGTCCCTACAATAAGATGAAAAAGAAGGGTCAGACTACCCATGAAGAAAAAGGGAATGAAGGCACAATGAGCCGAAATATACCCAGGCCCAAGGAAGCGCGAAGCCTCTCTTCCTTTCAAAAGTCTTGAGGGAAGCTGCGAGAGCCTCTTCGGTGAGATACCTGTTGAGGAAGAAAGAGTCAGTCAAAGCATAATAATTAAAATAGCCGCGGAAAGATATGACCGAAGTATACCTGATTGTGCGATGGTGATTAATGCTGCTTCATCGCGAGCTAGCTACTTTGAAACCGCGATAGCAGCCTCCAGATCGGTGTCATCTGGCGCCATAAATAAACCCTCGTTGGTCCTGTACTCACTTAGGCCCTCACTGTAAGGAGCATGAGGCTCCTGGCCGAATACGACGTCTGCAGAAAATATTGACTTCTTTTTCTTCTGTGAGCGAGTACCGGCAGCCGATAAAATGAGCTTGCGCATGGCGGGCAATTTGGGGCGACAAGTCTTGATTTCTGCACCCACGCCAGACTCGGGAGACGCTACAGCTACCACTTTTACAGGCACGCGAGGTAAGGGCAGCTCAGGTACGGCACGTGGCACCACAGCCGCAACAGCTTCTCTTAGGGGAGGACGGACAATGGTCCGTCGCTTTAAAGGAATGGCTGGATTACCAGCAGGGGTGGTGCCCTTGCGATCAGGTAAGAATCTCTTTTCTTCCTTAATGACGGCGCCCATCAAATGTTGATACCACGCCACATACGCGTTCAAGATTCGCGGAACGCAACTCGGCTCACTGATAAAGAAATTGGAACCGGTGTTCAACCGCATAAAATGGTGCAATGCGTTCCGAATACCTTCTTTTGTGGCAGTAGGCTCAGCTAAGAAGGCTTCGAGAGGGACACCTTGATTATAGCTTGATTGCTGGGCGAAGCGGTGCGGGTTGTACCTCATGAAAAATGCCGAATTATTCTGCCTAAACACGAGAAAGCCCGGCTTGATGGAGTATAAATGAAGAATCTCCCGAGCTTTCAAAGTAGAAGCCCCATCTTTAAAAGTATCGGGCAGAGGCTGCACCGTTTTTGCAGATTCTTTACCGATAGTTAAAACCTTATCGACAAAGGTCATGCCATCTCCAACCATACGCGGACGAAGGAGCACACCCCTAGCCTCCCGCTGTGTCGGATTTGCAATGGACGCATCAACTAGGCGCATAATCCGAGGGAAGTTGTAACTATCGTAGAAACGAGGCCGTTTGTGTGCACCAAAAGCGCCAAGTATGTGCAGCTCGATCAATGACATAAAATAATGCAGCGAGAAAGTGACTGGCTGTACCTCCGGTTCGGTGGTGTCCGCCGCTAAGCTAAGACCATGGTATAGGTGTGCTAACCCAGCAATTCCGATAGCCACTTGCATTCCCGCAACCATACAATGGGCTAGGTAAAAGATTGATGGCCTTATATAACGAGGATGCATTGGAAGCATGAACCAGTTCAGCCATAAGCCAATGAACCCCAGCACGAACGTCTCTTCATCGATGTCCGGAGCAGCAAGCTCCGTAAAGGGAACAACAGGAGCAGTCGGAATAAAGAAACTTTTTAAATCCGCCTCCGTCGTTGGTTGGTTATCCAAACCAAAACCAAACGGGTCGTCAAGCTTGGCAAACAGCGCAACTTACTTCGATAAGGCTTCCGGACGAAGAAAGCGAGCGATGAAGTCTGCGTAGCTAACTTCATGCCCTCCGGACTCCAGAAATAGACTTTCGTATATATTCAACACCTTGATCAGGCTCGGAAATTGGTGTTGAATGGCGTTCTCCGGGGTAAGACCCATTACCACTGATTTGGTGGTAAAGATGTACTCGTCCGGAGGAAGCAACTCCTCATAGTGTTCTCCCCTAATGGGTAAGCCAGAGATTTCTGCAAACTCCTCCAAAGATACCGAGACTTCTCGATCCGACAGAAGGAAGGTGTGGGTCGGAATATTCCATTTCTCCAGAAAAGCCTTGACCCACCATGCAGGAAGTGTGGAATATTGAAAGAGAGAAGCGTAAATCGCGGGATACAACCCGAGCTTCAGTATCTGTGACTTCTTGGCCAACAAAATGTAGCGGGCCCACTACAAATACCCGGCTGGATGGCGAGGAGTTAGGACTATCATGTACGGCTGTCCCTACGGGCACGACTCGTCCTGACATATACGCCGTCCCAGAGTATCCAAAGCCGGCGGCGGCTATACGGGTATCGCAGCCATAGAGGGTTGAAGGCAACCCTCTGAGGTCCAGTTGACCTCCTCCACGGCGTAGTTCACCGGAGGTGCGTCAGCATAAGTGATCGCCGAAATAGGCTCCGAAGGTGCCGCGCAAGAAAAGCTCCGCCGACCCCTGATGATCTGACTGTACCAAATGAATATTCTTTTGCTCCGGATCATGATCTTTGATCAACACGAGGACTTCTCTGTCCACAGGTGCTTCAGGGAATCCGCTTTCCGAACAGACTAACGGGAAAGAAATGTTGAAAGACATAGTACCTGCACGAAAAAGAAAAAAAAATTAATGCTACAATTTAAGTTCTGGCACTTGGTACTTTAAATTCGTGCCACACTGCAATGCAATGGAAAGGGACCAAGGGGGACCCACACAATTTAGATGATGGCTCATCATTAATAAAACAGTCTCATCATTTGATAAGACAGTCATTAAATAAGGAAATCCTAATTTGATTCTCATTTAATGAGCGCCCCTTAGGCCAAGAAGTAAATCTCCCTTGAGAGCGGTGCTCTGCAACAGATATGACATCTATTATAATTAATCATGAAGAGAATAAAATTCCCCCCAAAATTTCTAAAGAGCAATGCTCTGTGAAGAAGATGGAATAATCCATCAGAAACCCTAAAAGCAAAAGCTTTCTACAGAAGTAAAAAACTTCAGGATCTTTATGATCTGCAAAGCGAACTCTAAGAGTTCTTCGTTAATGGGTTAAAAGAAAACCTGAAAAGGATTTCTTTTTCTGATCCATGATCTAGAGAGAGCAAAGCTCTGTTTTTTAATTAACGGGTTAAGAAACCCTAAAAATCTTTAAAGATCTATGATCTAAGTAGAGCAAAGCTCTGTTAATGGGTTCAAATCTTACCAAAAATTTGACAGAGTCTTAACTCTAAAGGAGTTTCTGAGGCAGAGAGCTATGCTCTGAAAGAGAATTAATTCTCAGAAAAACAAGAAAGAAGATGAACAGAGGTCATCTCAAGGGCCAAAGGCCCTACTTATAGGCACTGAGAGTCGTTTCAACTACTAAGTTGATCTAAAGGCGCAGATGCTGCCACCGCTGCACTCACGTGTAAGCTACGTGAGCGCAACAGTGGGGGGGGCATTTATTTCCCCCAATCAGAGCAAAGCTCTGTTCAAATTTTGAAATTTGAAATGAAGCCGCGCTTCATAAAAGCGTTAGCGCTAAATGCGCCAGTGTTAAGAGTCAAAGACTCTGATGCAGTGCTCACGTGCAAAGCACGAGAGCGCTCGCGCTAGCAGCGCCAGCGCTAAGAGTCGAAGACTCTGATGTAGCGCTCACGTGCAAAGCACGAGAGCGCTAGCGCTAAGCGCGCTAGCCCCAAGAGTCAAAGACTCTGATGCAGTGCTCACGTGCAAAGCACGAGAGCGCTGGCGCTAGCAGCGCCCGCGCTAAGAGTCAGAGACTCTGATGCAGCGCTCACGTGCAAAGCACGAGAGCGCTAGTGCTGGAACTAAATGTTCCCTACCATTGGATCAAAGATCCAACTAAGATGAATGAATCATCAAATTACCGGAATAAAATTCTGTTGAAACTTTCCAAACAGGAAAGATTGTGCTCTGTAAATCAGAGCACCATTCGATCAAAGATCCAATGGTGATTAAAAATCACCAAGATGCAGAGCAAATTCTGTATGGGAAGATATTTTCCCAAATCTTGTTAATAACAAGAAAGCTATCTTCTGGAAAACAGAAGCCCTCGGATCAAAGATCCAACGGTGGATAAATTCCACAAATCAATTGGAGATCTCTAAATGAGAAATTTCCTTAACTGATTCAAAAAATCAGCCTCCCCTATATAAAAGACCCAAGACTTCAAGTCTTGCAAAGAGGAACCCCCCATAATCTTTGAGAAATTTCAAAGAGAAGAGCAAGCTCTCGGAAGAAAAAGAATTTCTTCAAGGTAAATAAAATAGAGAGATAAAATCATCTTATAAGAGAAGAAGAATCTATTTCTTTTTCTAGATCTTAAATCTATAAGACCGAGGTCTTTTACAAAAGAGATCATAGCATCTCATCATAAAAAGTGAAGGGGAAGAACTTAATTCTCTTCAGTTCATAGATCTATAAAATAAAAACGAAGTCTTTCACAAAAAAAGAAGAGATTGTAAAATATTTTATTAAAATAAGAACTCAGTTCTTAGGTCTATGAGACAAAATCTCGTATGAACGAGAATTTAATTCTCAGAGCGCAGAACTGATCCAAGTTGCCTAAGAAGAGCCTTAGCGCTCCAATTGAAAAAAAGCGCCTCAGCGCTCCAAGACAGGCGCACAGCGCCACAGCGCTCCTAGCGCTCCAATTGAAAAGAAGTGCATCAGCGCTTCAAGATTGGCGCACAGCGCCATAGCGCTCCTAGCGCTCCAATCAAAGAAGCGCCCCAGCGCTCCTGTCACGATCCGAAAAGTACGGAGCGTGACTAGCACTTAAACTACGAAATGACTCAAGGCATACGTAATCTAAGTAAGCCAATCCCAGAAATCAAACCCAAAAGCTATAGTAGAGTGAAGGAAAAGCAAGTTATTAAAAATGATTCTCAATGAAATAAATCACATCAAGCTTTTTTTTTTGCAACAACATTTTTCCGAAAATTTCGGCAGAATCTCCTTTGTAAAAACTGGCCCCAAACAGGTACAAAACAAGAATATATATAGATAACATGAAAAAAGGCATCCCCAAGCAGGAGCTAGCTCATCTCAAAATCCCACGCAATACAAATCATCACTGTGCAATATAAGCATAAAAGGCACAAGGTAATAAAGCATCTTGTCGGCTCAAGTGAGCTCGACCCCAGAGAAATAACATAAAAAGTATACAAGTCTCACTGTCTCGTCTCTAGGTCACAAGTACAATAATACAAGTGGTAGATATAGTAGATGGAGTACACTAGATACAATAAATATACAATGTGGAAACAAAATAATCTCACAACCCACCTACGAGCAAAGCCTCAAATCCAAGCAAAATGAGCAAAAGGAGGAAGTGCGTCCGCCGCTACTGTGCTGATGGATCGGACCTGCAAAAAGGCTGTGGTACAACGGGGGTGAGTTACCAACTCGTGAGTAATAAATAATATCTATAAAGGCTATCATAAGCATGTAACCAAAAGTGTCACAATTCTACAATACTGATATGGCATGATGTACTAGCATGTATGCAATATGAATGCAATTTAACACGAGATCTGAGTGTGTTTGATATGAAAAATCATTATTTTCATCTTAAAAAACTCCTGTGAAATATCTAAAGTAATATCAATGAAATCAACAGAAATCCGTGTCAAGTATCGACACCACAAATGAATATCTCAGTGTCTCAAAGTATCGGTATCTCAATATCTCGGGCCCCGGCAGTCCGGGCTGGCCCACCTCAAGGTATCAATATTTCACGACCATGGTCGGTATCCTCTGGATATCCGCCGCGCCAAAAAATCACCGGTAGGTAGTCTGCTCCAGCCGAGCTCATCGTCTACAACTTGAACTTCTTGCCCTGGGATATCTTACCGGGCCCACCATGTACCCGAGACGGTTCATCCTACTCTTCGAATCGGGTCTCGAAAACCAACAGAAAACCCGTGGTGGACGACACATATATCATATCACGAGAAAACCGCCACTTGCAATATTTAAAATGATATTAGTTTTATTAAATCCTTATGGTTTTCCCCAAAAACCCATAAATCTCAAAGTGCTGAAACCCTCAAGAAAATCACCATAAGTACACATGTCAGCAAAAATGAACGCCTATGGTATCAACAATACGAACGACAATATGTGGCTAGAAAACTATGCATGAACGATGATGCAATGAGGTATATGCAAATGACTAGCGATCCTATGAATTTACCCTGATAATTTGAATATACCGCTCCAGTTTCATATATGGTGCAATTATTCTGGATTCTGATTTAAGCAAGTTAAATAGTACTTGTGCCGCATAACTCATGATAATAGTGCAATGGTTCTATATTCTGAATTTAGCAAGTTAATTAGTACTTGTGCCGCATAACTCATGATAATGGTGCAATGGTTCTATATTCTGAATTAAGCAAGTTAAATAGTACTTGTGCCGCATAACTCATGATAATTGTGCAATGGTTCTATATTCTGAATTTAGCAAGTTAATTAGTACTTGTGCCGCATAACTCATGATAATGGTGCAATGGTTCTATATTCTGAATTTAGCAAGTTAAATAGTACTTGTGCCGCATAACTCATTATAATGGTGCAATGATTCTATATTCTGAATTTTGCAAGTTAATTAGTACTTGTGCCGCATAACTCATGATAATGGTGCAATGGTTCTATATGACGAATTCACACATATATGTATATAAAAGATCATGCAATGCAGCAAGATAAATAACTAGGAACTACACGCAAAATGCCCGTACTACTAGAAGTATTAAATTATCGGGCGCCTCACGCCATCCAGACAATTTCCCCCGTAGATGTGTACATCTACTCACCGGAATGCCTCAGCTAGCCGGTTCCAATCACTGCTTTCCCCTTCCGTGCCGCGTCCGAAGTCTCCGCGATCAATCTTAGAATTTCACAAAGCAACACACATAAACTAAAATCCTGCAAAACACGATACCAAAACCATACGAGAAAACTAGAGTCGTAAGCTAACGCATGTGCACTCGAAATACTAGACGTGTGTGATAACCTAGAACTACCCAGATTGGCTGTCGTATACTGCAACCACTAAACCCAGACTCGGAGTGTACGTGTCGCGTAAATCCCACTACACTAATAATAGGGAAAAAGGTCCCAAATTTCACCTGAAGGAAAAACTAACAAAACTAGCAACACCAAACACTAAGAAACACCTGCAGGCACCCCCATGCAAAGAACCAACCCCAAATTCTCACATGGGGCCGGCGAGCTCGGAAATCAAGGGGGAGTCGCCGGGTCGACTAGGGTGAAACGGGCTCGAATCTCAACACAACACTCTAGCTACCCAGTACAATATTCTGTATATGTTTTCTAACCCAGAAAATAAACACAGATATGGTAGATATCTCGTATCCCAAAACTTGATTTAAAAGCGTGTTTAAAATTCTAATTTGTGACATTTAGGTGTTTTAGTGAAATCTAGTGATAAGACTTGGTTTATTAAACACTAACATCACTTAATTACACTACACAAGCCATAACAATCCTATTTTAACCAAAACTCCACATAAAACACAAGATTAGCACAAATCACTATCTTAAACACTAATTTTAAGCTTAAGGAACTAAAAGTTTTGCAAAGAAGTATAGGATTTTGGTTTATACCTCAAGATGGTCTAAGTAGGTGATCCAAAGAGCTAGCACCTAAGAATCTTGGCCAAGAACCATACTTGAGTTGAGAAGGGAAGGTAGTAATGATACTTGCTAGAGATTTGAATTTGTCTTGAAATGGAGACTTGGATTCACAAATTTCATTGTGAGAAGAAGAAGGAGAAGATGAGGGGGAGGGGGCTTCTGCTCTGGCCAAGAGCAAGCAGGGGAAGTGAGGGGGAGAGAGAGGGTGTGTGTGAGTGTGTTTTCAAAAGTCAATGCCCATACCTCAAATAGTGTCCCCCATACCTCCCATTATCCATTTCTTTTCTCATTTCTTAAATGTTTTGGTTTATTTAAAAAAAGAAATTACAGAACCATGAGGAAAAATTAAAATGATAACATGTTACAATATCCTACAAGTTGTCATGGTTGCAAGAACACACATTAACCTAGGGTAATACTAAATTTGAGCATGACTAAGCCATTTAGTTTAATAACTAGCAATTAAGTAAATTAGATGGTTAATGTGACAATAAATTAAATTTTGTCTAATAAAACACAATTATATATATAAGTGCCTAATTCACTAATTAAGAATAGATCTATTCTAATCGACGTGAAAATAATTATCAACGAGGTTTTACAAAAGTCACTCATTAATGCTGAATAACGCAAAAAATCCTAAACGAGTTTTCAAAATGTTACAATCTTTCCCCTTAAAGAAATTCGGTCCCCGAATTAAAAAATTTTAGCTACGCGTACCTTCGAAGAGATGGGAATATTTCTTCTTCATCTCGTCCTCGGTCTCCCAGGTGACCTCCTCGCTGCTCGGGCCACGCCAAAGGACCTTAACGGACGGTATGACCTTTGATCTCAATTTCTTCACCTGCCGATCCAGGATGACCACGGGCTGCTCCGAAAAAGAAAGGTCGCGCTCCAGCTAGATCGTCAGGTGCTGAATGGCATGAGAATGGTCATGAAGGTACTTGCGGAGCATCGATACGTGGAATACGGGGTGAACATCAGGGAAACAGGGTGGAAGAGCCAAATGATACGCAACTGCACCAACACGCTCGAGGATCTCGAAGAGGCCCACAAATCTGGGACTAAGTTTCTCTTTTCTCCCAAATCTCATCATGCCCTTCATTGGGGAGACCCTCAAGAAAACATGATCGCCTACATCAAAATTAACTCTACGCCGACGTCGGTCTGCATAAGATCTCTGCCTGCTCTGGGCCGCTCTTATCCTATCACGAATCAACTGGATCTTTGCGGTCGTCTCCTGTACGATATGCGGCCCCAAAATACTGCTCTCGCTGAGCTCTGTCCAACAAACGGGCGATTGACATCTCTTCCCATATAGAGCCTCGAAAAGTGCCATCTGAATCGTCTCCTGGAAGCTGTTGTTGTAGGAGAACTCTATCAAGGGTAAATGCTGATCCCAGCTACCACCGAAATCAAGAACGCAAGCTCAGAGTATGTCCTCAAGAGTCTGAATAGTCCGCTCTGACTGGCCGTCGGCCTGCGGATGGAATGTTGTGCTGAAACTCAATCGGGTGCCAAAAGCCTCCTGAAGTCTCTGCCATAGTCGGCAGGTAAACTAGGTGCCTCGGTCGGACACAATACATATTGGGATGCCATGCAAACGCACAATCTCATCAATGTATAACTGGGCATACTGAGCAAATCCAAAAGTGGTCTTCACTGGCAGAAAGTGAGCCGCTTTCGTCAATCTATCCACGATCACCCAAATAGAGTCATACCCTCGACTGGTCCTGGGTAGACCCATAATGAAGTCCATAGAAATCTGCTCCCATTTCCACTCCGGAATGGGCAAAGGCTGCAACTCTCCCGCTGGCCTCTGGTGCTCGGCCTTGACTTGCTGACAAGTCAAGCATCTCGATACGAAGTCGGTGACGTCTCTCTTCATCCCTTCCCACCAGTAAACGTCTCTCAAATCATGGTACATCTTGGTGGAACCTGGATGAACACTGTGTACCGATCTATGCGCCTCCTCAAGAATCTCACGCCTCAGTCCCTCAGAATCTGGTACGCACAGTCTAGTCCCAAATCATAGTATCCCCTGATCATCGATCACGAACTTGGAATCTCTGCCCTGTCTAACCTGTGCCATGATCTCCGAACAACGGTCATCACTGTACTGCCTCATGGATGCAGTCAAGCAACTGTGGACGTGCACGAACATGCACAAGCTGTCCCCCGGTCGGAGTAAACTCGAACTGCACTCGACTGTCACATAGAATCTGCCAATCTGCCGACGACTGCCTCTGTACTGCGCTCAAACAAGATAAACTACCTTCGGGCCTCCGACTCAAAGCATCCGCCACAACGTTCGTCTTGCCCGGATGATAAAGGATCTCGCAATCGTAGTCCTTTACTAGCTCCATCCAACGGCACTGTCTCAGATTTAGGTCTCGCTGCTGAAATATATACTTCAAGCTCTTGTGGTCCGTGAATTTCTAGCACGACTCACCATATAGGTAATGTCTCCAGATCTTGAGTGAAAACACCACCGCCGCCATCTCTAAATCGTGAGTAGGATAGTTCTGCTTGTGTTTCAACAGCGACGACCCTATCATGCTGCATCAATACACAACCCTACTTGAGAGGCATCACAATAAACCATAAATCCGCCCGATCCCGAAGGCAATGATAACACTGGCGCCGTAGTCAAACGAGTCTTCAACTGCTGGAAGCTATGCTCGCACGCCTCGGTCCAAGCAAAAGGAACTCCCTTCCGGGTCAACACGGTTAACGGTTCAGCGATACGGGAGAAGTCCAGAACAAAACGTCGATAGTAGCCGTCCAGGCCTAGGAAGCTACGGATCTCTGTAACTGATGCCGGTCTGGGCCAAAACTGAACGGCCTTGATCTTCTTCGGGTCCACACGTATACCATCACTCATAACCACGTGACCCAAGAAATCAACGTTGTCAAGCCAGAATGCGCACTTGGAGAATTTTGCGAACAACTGGTGCTTTCTCAAAGCCTGCAGTGTGATCCGCAAGTGCTGCTCGTGCTCCTCTCGGCTCCGGGAATACACTAAGATGTCATCAATGAAAACGATGATGAACTGATCAAGATACGACCTGAAAATACAGTTTATCAAGTCCATAAACGCTGCTGGGGCATTGGTGATTCCGAACGACATTACCAAAAACTCATAGTGTCCGTAACGCGTGCGAAAAGCCGTCTTCGGAATATCATCCTGCCGAACCCGCAACTGATGGTAGCCTGATCGCAAATCAATCTTCGAGAAATGCCCCGCGCCTTGAAGCTGGTCGAACAAGTCATCAATACGAGGCAAGGGATATCTGTTTCGTACTGTGACCCGGATCAGCTGACGATAATCGATACATAAGCGCATACTGCCATTCTTCTTCTTGATGAACAAAATGGGAGCACCCCACGGAGACACACTCGGTCGAATAAGCCCTTTATCTAGCAAATCCTGCAACTGCTCTGTTGGGGTCAAAATTTGCACCCTGGTTGACCGAGTCAAAGTCAAGGTCAACCCCAGGCTAGGTAGGCCCAAGCCTAGGTCAGGCGGGCCCATGCCCAGGTCGAGCCCGTGGCCAGCCTCCTCCATGCCAAAATATAGATCATATAATAAATATTTTTTATGTAATTTTTTATGCATGAATGTATGCAAAATGGGCATAAAGCCAAATTTTTGTAAAGCCTATGGTTTATGTGCAAAAAGAAAGGGCACATGAGCCATGGGATGGGCAAAATGCCATTTTGTAAAGCCCAAGGGGCTATATGTAAATATGTAAGCCTATATAAGGCAACATGATGAAAATATCTAAGATACAATTTTTCATACCCCCAAAAAATAGGGTTCTTTGTGCTTCCTGCTCCTTCATGAAGGTTCTAAAAACCTTCTTCTCTTTTTTAATTAAATCAAGAGTTTTACTCTTTCTTTTCCAAATCAAAATAGTTTTTTTACCATGAAACCCACAAAGGGGAACTCAGATCTCCCATCAGATCTCCAAAAAGAAGAGATTTTTAAAATCTCACATCTCTTGATTTTCAAGATCCTGCCAACAGAGGAGGAAGGAGGAGACCCATCTCCAAAAATCCCATCTTGAGAAGATCCAGAGCGAAAGGGAGAAACAGAGCAGCCACCTCTGATCATTTCTAAACTTTTTTAGGAGATTAACTCCCCAAATCGGGAGCACATCTCCCATTGCAGGGACCAAAGTCCCCTTTTTGTTTAACGCCCAGCTGTTCCCCGCTGAACACGGAGACGCGACCGCGCAGGTCCGTCTTGCCTGAAATTCGGGGCAAATGCTAATTGCTGCTATCTGTCCACCTCTCCAAAGATGCCAAGTTGATTTATGGCACCATGTATCGAAGGTTTAAACGGATGCGGACGATGTAGCAGACTTCGTCAGATTCCCCCTCGTTTGAGAGGTTTTTGATTGTGGGGACGCTCTTCCCTGCAGGCGCAAGCCCCTGCAGTTAATTACGCTACCGCATCGCGGTAACAACTTTCTCCTTCTCCAGATGGTCACTTCGTGTTGTGTGTGTTTGTTTTGTTTGTGGTTGCCCGTGGATTGTATACGGAGACTAATTTATGCCGTCGCCCGTAGGACGTGGATTAGTCCAAATCCGTATCTTCTTAGATTTGAGTTTGGGGTTGTGTTTAAGGATACGTTAGTCTTATTTTAGACTAAGATCAACTTAAACGTTTGTTAAGGATACGTTAGTCTAATTTTAGACTAAGATCAACTCAACATTTGTTAAGGACACGTCAGTCTAATTTTAGACTGAGATCAACTTAACGGGACCGTTTAGATCCAACAAAAGAGCATTTGGACTCTATTGTTTAGTTTAGGGACATTGCGGTCGATTCCCAGTTTAAGGACATGGTGGTCCATTACCAGTTTAAGGACATGGTGGTCCAAGGTTAAGGACATCATAGTCCGTGGGTTTAAATGGACCCCACAGTCCGAGGTTAAGGACATCGTATTCCGTGGGCTTAAAGGGACCCCACAGTCCAGTTTAAAGACATCATAGTCTGTGGACTTAAGGACCCCACAGTCCAGTTTAAAGACATCATAGTCTGTAGAATGTATGGCTGTCGGGACCCGTCACCTCTCTGAAGATGTTGAAGGATTACAACGACAAATATCAGAGGAGTTCAGAGAAGTACCCTTGAACCAATTTTGGTTGGGAGATCTATAGTCCAATTTGGGACTAAAGTTTGTTAAAAGGGTTATAAGCATATGAGCTCAGTTGATATGAGTTGAGGACTTATAGCCAAACTTGGGCTAAGTCCAATAAATGTTTAACATTTATGTTGTTCTGGCTATTGAGCCTTTATTTAGGCTTACCCTTTTTAATAATGCTGAGCATTAGATCCTGACATTTTTTGTCTTGTATTGAATGCATAGCATTCATCGGAACAATGTGTGTTCTGATAGTGCGCCACGTGGCACGCCAGGAGCTTTGCGCCAATTAAAGAGCGCATTGCGCTTCTCCCAAGTAGCGCACACGAAGAGGACACGTGTCGCGCTTAGCGCTAAGCGCCAGTTTATGAGCGCATTGCGCTTTCAATTTACGAGCGTTTTGCGCTAGTCTGTTGGCGTGCCAGTCAGTAACACGTGGCGTGCTTGGCGCTGAGCGCCAGCCCATTAGCGCAGTGCGCTGTTTCAGGAGCGCAAAGCGCAAATGGTGTCTACGGTTGACACGTGGCAGGTTTTGGCGCTGAGCGCCGGTCCAAAGAGTGCAAACGCGCAGTTCATGAATGCAAGGCACTATTCAATAGCGCAAAGGGCATTTGATCAAATTTAAGATCAAAGAACAAATTTATGTTCTTTCTTCTTCTTCTTCTTTTTTTAAAGGAGGCTTTGCCTCAAGATTCAAGAACAAAAGTTATTATTTATAAGAGGGCTCAGTTTTTGTAGATCAATGATCCATGAATGAAGTAAATACTTCTTTTATTTTTATGATTAGATCTTTTGATCTTTTTTCTTTTTATCAAATACCTTGATCTTTTATGGATCTATGATCTTTTAAGAAGATCGTTCTTCTTTTTTGATGAGATGATTTCATCTCTGTTGTTCAAGAATTAATTCTTTACCTTGAATAAAATGATCTTCTTTTTCTAAAGGCTTTCCTTCTTTCTCTTTTGAGTTTTCTCAAAGTTTGCAGAAGGTTTTTTTTCTCTCTTGAAGTCTTGGGGCCTTTATATAGGGCTAATTGATTTGTTGAATCAGTTTTAAGAGATCTTTCTCTGATTGATTTGGGAATATTTTC
Organism: Agapanthus africanus; assembly: GCA_030015575.1. Classification (NCBI taxonomy): domain Eukaryota; kingdom Viridiplantae; phylum Streptophyta; class Magnoliopsida; order Asparagales; family Amaryllidaceae; genus Agapanthus; species Agapanthus africanus. The sequence continues at coordinate 723,148,727 of CM057337.1, forward strand.
CACCGTTGGATGTTTGATCCTAAGGTTTCTGTTTTACAGAAAATAATCTTCTTGTTTTAATAAGATTGGAAAGATCTTTCCATAACAGAATTTTAGTCCTGATAAATTAATAATTTATTATTAGTAGATCTTTTGATCTAACGGTGGGGGATTTTTAATTCCAGCGCTGGCGCGCACCTTGCGCTGGCGCGCCTATGTTCGACACGTGGTACGCAGTACAGCGCAACTGCGCTAGCGCACCCGTGTTTGACACGTGGCATGCAGCGCAGAGCGCAGCACAACTGCACTAGCGCACCCGTGTTTGACATGTGGCTCGCAGCGCAGAGCGCTGGATCTTAAGCATTGCTTCAACTATTAAATTTTGAATTTTAAAACAGAGCTTTGCTCTGATTGGGGTGCACTGCCTAGGGCGCAGCGCGCCTGGCGCTAGCACGTCTGTGTTTGACACGTGGCGCTCAGCGCGCAGAGTGCTGAATCTGAAGCGTTGCTTCAATTTAAATTTTGAATTTTGAAACCGAGCTTTGCTCTGATTGGGGGAAACAATTGCCCCCCCCACCGTTGCGCTCATGTGGCGCACACGTGAGTGCAGCGGTGGCAACATCTGAGCCCTTGGATCAACTCAGAAGTTGAAGAGGCGGTTCAGTGCTTATAAATAGGACCTTTGGTCCCTTAGATGATTTCCATCTTCTTCTTGAGAATTTTCACTCAGAACCTTGCTCTTCTGTTTAAGAACTTTCAAGAGTCAGAACTCTTTCCAAACTTAGGTAAAATTAATTTTTTTAATAAATTAGGGTTTTTACCCATTAATAGAGCCTTGCTCTTCATAGATCTTCGATCTAAAGAAAACCCTTTTAGGGTTTCATTAATAGAGCCTTACTCTCATGAACCCATAGATCTAAAGAGATCTTTTCTTGGGGTTTCTTATCCCATGAATCAAAGCTCTGCTCTTTGATAATATGTGGATCTTTTGATCTTTGATAAAGAACTCTTAAGAGTTTTTTCATGGATCTTGAAGATCCCAGAATTTTTAATTCACAAAAATTAATTTCAATTAATCCTTGATGGATTTTTCATCATCATTATAGAGCCAGGCTCTTTAAGGAATTTTATTCCTTCGTGATTAGGGTGTGATAAGTGTCACTCTGTCATAGAGTTTTGCTCTCAACGGGAGATTTTCTCTTTTTCCTAAGGGATTTCTCATTTAATGAGAATTTCCATGAGGATCTCCTCATTAATTGACAGTCTTATCCAATAATGAGGCTGTTTTATTAATTGATGCATTGTCATCTAGATTTTGTGGGTCCCCCATTGGTCCCCTTTCCATTGCATTGCAGTGTAGTACAACTTTTTAAAGTACCGAGTATCAGATTAAATTAAAGCACTGACAGTCGATTTCTGTCACTCCTTTTTGCAGGCAACATGTCTTTCGATGCCACGTTCCCATTTGTCCGCCCAGAGGGAGGATTCCTAGAGGCACCTGTGGACCGGGAGGTCCTTGCACTTATCAAAGACCGTGACCCAGAACACAAAAATCTCCACTTGTGGGGTAGATGGTATGACCAGATTATCAGAAGTCGTCGAAACTTCTCTTGTGTGACGCCGTCGGAGCCAATCTCGGCGATTCCATACGCAGATGCACCCCCGGTGAACTATGCCGTGGAGGTTGTCAATTGGACTTCGGAGGGTCTTCTTCAACCTTCGATTGCCGCCATACCCATGCAGCTGCCGGCAGCTTTGGATACTTTGGGGCGGCGCATATGCCAGGGCGAGTCGCGCCCTTGGGGATAACCCTACAACATCGGGTTACTCCCCGACATTCGGCCGGGTATTTGCAGTGGGCCAGGTACATTTTGTCAGCGAAGAAAACGCAACTGCTGAAGCTCGGCCTATATCCTGCGGTTTATGCTTCATTGTTCCAATATTCTGCTCCTCCGACATGGTGGATTAAAGTGTTCTTGGAGCAATGGAATATCCCAACCCATACCTTTCTTCTACTGGACAGAGAAGTCTCCATCTCCTTAGAAGAATTCGCTGAGGTTTCCGGTCTACCGGTTAGGGGGAGCATTACGAGGAGCTGCTTCCTCCGGATGAATACGTTTTTGCCACTAAGCCGGTGTTGATGGGCCTAACGCCAGAGAACGCTATTCAGCACCAGTTTCCTAGTCTGATAAAGATGCCGAACATGTACGAGAGCCTCTTCTTGGAATCCGGAGGCCGGGGGGTCAGTTTCGTAGACTTCATTGCCTGGTTTCTTCGCCCGGAGATTCTATCGCAACGATGCAAAAAATTTGCCAAGCTCGACGACCCCTTCGGCTTTGGCTTGGACCGTCGACCAGTACTGGAAGATGATCAGAAGGGCTTTTTTCTTCCTGATGCCGCGATCATTCCTTTGTCAGAAATCGCCGCTCCGGGCATTGACGAGGAGGCTTTCTTTCTTGGGTTTCTTGGGCTGTGGTTGTGCTTGTTCGCGCTCTCTATGCACCCTCGCTATATGAGGTCATCCGTCTTCTACCCAGCGCATCGAATGGTTGCTGGAATACAAGTGGCCATCGGGATCGCCGGGTTAGCCCACCTATACCATGGTCTTAGCGTGGCGATGGATACCACTGAACTGGGGGTGCATGCTGCCAACTTCCCGATGCATTACTTTACTTCGTGGATGGAAATGCACGTGCTCGGGGTATTTGGCATTCATAAAAGACCTTCGTTTTTCAAGAAATGAAAATTCCCGAGAATTATGCGGCTGGTTGACGCTTCTATCGTGAATCCATCTCAGCGGGAAGCTAGGGGCTTGCTTCTTCATCCGTGCACGGTCGGAGCTGGTATGTCTTTTACGGACAAAGTCCTGACGATCGGCCAGGAAACTTCCAAGACGGTGCTGGCATTGCGTGACGTTTTTAAAGACGGGGCTTTCGTGTTGAAAGCCCGGGAGATTCTACATCTATACTCCATCAGGCCAGGCTTTTTCGTATTCAGGCAAAATGATGCGGCGCTTTTTATGAGATACAACCCCCATCATTTTGCCCAGCAGCTAAGTTATAACCAGGGGGTTCCACTGGAGGCGTTCTTGGAAGAACCTGCTGCCACCAAAGAGGGAATACGAGGCACGCTGCATCACTTTATGCGCTTGAATACGGGCTCCCACTTCTTTATTAGCGAGCCGAGTTGCATTCCGAGGGCCCTTAACGTACACGGGGCCTGGTATCAACACGCGATGGGCGCTGTTATCAGGAAAGAGAGGCGGCTGCTGCTCGATCGCAAGAGTGAGCCCCCTGCCAGCGATCGCAACGTCCTTTTAAAGCGACGGATCGTTGTCCCCCTTCCGCTAAGAGAGGTTGCTGCAGTTGAGCCTCCATGTGTGCTAAGCCCCACGCGTGGATTGCCCCATGCTCCTGTGGAGACGGTGGATGTGCCATCGGTGCCCCACGCTCCCGTGGAGACGGTAAATGTAGCTTCACCCGAATCTGGCGTTGGCTCGGATATCGGGACTCGTCGTCCCAAAGTGCCCACGAAGCGCAAGCTGGTGCTAGTTGCGACCGGAGCTCGCTCACAGAAGAAGAAAAAGAAGTCGATCTTTTCTATCGACGTTGTACTTGGCCAGGAGCCTCACGCTCCTTACGGCGAGGGCCTAAGCGAGTATGGGACAAACGAGGGCTTATTCATGTCGCCAGACGATACTGATCTGGCAGCTGCCATTGCAGATTCTAAACAATTGGCCAGCCATGAAGAGGGGTTGGCTATCCTCGCGCGATCAGGTACTCATTAGCTGTATTTTCCGCCATTGCATCGTATTTCTATTATCGTGTTTTGACTGACGTTTTTTTCTTCTATAACAGGCATTTCTACCGAAGAAGCTCTCGCTGCTTCTCTCAAGACTTTTGTGGAAGAGGAACGACTTCGAGCATCCTTAGGCATCGGTACATTTTGGTTCACCATATTCCTGCTCCCATTTCTTATGAGTTATCTGACCCTTTCTTTGTCTTATCGTAGGGACCACAACGCCGATCCCGCAAGCTGATGCGGAAATTCTTCCCGGGCCAGCTACCAAAGTCCCGGCCTCTTCGGCACTACCGAAAGAGGCCTTGCTTAAACGACCGATGACGGAAGCCTTGACGGTTCCAGAGGTAACCCTGGATGCGGACGATGACGTCCTGTTGAAGGAGGCTTCTAGAAGGTCTGCTTTGACGGCCAGGGAGGAAAAGAAGCGCCGGAGGCGCGCAGCAAGGGAGTGTGGTGCTGCTTTAGCTGCGGGAGCGGGTTCGAGTGCCGCTACCCCTGCTGCTACTCCTTCATAGGAGTCTCCGGTTGCCTTGTCTACTGCTTACAGACGGGCGGCACGTGCGGCTCAAGAAGCAAACGGTAAATCAACTCCAGGTAATGTGTCGTGAGGTTCCGTTGTCAAAGTTTTAAATTATCAGTTCTCATATATCTTATCTTGCAGGGCCGAGCCTTACCGAAGAAATGGCGGCGACCGCTGAGCCTGAGGTAGCGGTGGAGGAGGTAGCTATGATTGCCGAACCCGGGGCGGCGGTAGGCGAGGTGGCCGCAATTGCCGGGCTCGAGGTAGTGGCTGACGAGACAGTCACGATTGCTATGCCCGAGATAGCTACCATTGCCGACCCCGAGGTGGCGGGTGAGACGGCTACCATGGCCGAGCCCAAGGCGGCGGTGGATGAGACAGCTACAATTACTGAGCCCGAGGTGGTGGCGAGCGAAATGGGTACAATTGCTGGGCCCGAGGTGGCCGCTCTCTCTCAAGAGTCGGGCACTGTCCCGATCATCGCTCTTCCCGCCTACGGTTCTTTGCAGTCTCCTGGCGTCGCAAGCGTGACGACAGCTCTCGTGGAGTTAGGGGATGAGGCGACGGGAGGTGAGACCACCCCGATGGAGGATGGAGACGCCGTTGTTGTATCAAGTGACGCCCTCGTTACGGTTCCGTCTGGCGACTCATCAGGTAGATTTTAGGTCACCGCCCTTCTTTTTATTCTGCAATCTTTTTCAATCTTTCCTGACAGGGTTTATCGTGTTTCTAACGCAGGCGCGACTAGTGCTGATGTCGCGCTACCCGAGGCAATGCCATCAGCTACCGCCTTGACGGTGACACCTCCTCTATCCTCTCTCATACCATCTCAGATGTTGGAAGGTGCAGATTCGTGACCCGTCAGTCTTATTTTTTTTAAGCTGTATAATTTATGTACTGACGTTGCATTACTGTGTCCTTGCAGGAGTCCTTTTCGACCACCTGTATCAGGTGCTGTACCCACATTTCTCCTTCCTGTCAGAGATTAATCCGCCTGCTGGTGTCGATGCGTATCTTTTCTAAACGACGTCCTTTCTTTAACGGGCAGTCGCATTACTGCTAACTCTTCTTTATGTTGCTTGTAGCCTTACAAATTGAAGGAGGGGACGAGGCTGTCGTTGCGCTACCAGCACTCCCAGCTCTGCCTCCTGCTGCAGCTGGTATAGTAGACTCTATTTTTTTGTGTATGTATATTCTTTATTTCTCGAGCCGTGATCTGATTGTGATTTATTTTGCAGCAATCACATCGACTCCAGCCTATTTCGAGTCTCGCATTATGATGCCGGCAGGGCCCTTCTCCAGACATCCGTCCTCGAAAAGCGCCACGAATAGTCTGCGCATGCTGAGCGACTATATTGAGGAGCTCGACGTGGAGACTCCCACCTCTGCTGCGGATTTTGCCGCAGAGATTAACCCTATGCTGGCGACGCTCGTGAACTTTCATGGTGAGGGCGTCGTTGAGTCCTGGGTTAATTGCTGTAGGGAAATCGAGGGTTGCCTGCATGAGCTTGAGCTTAGGCATCCTGCACCTGAAATTCTGGCTGCGAGCACTCAACGGGCCACGTGGATCGAGCAGAGCACTTCTTACTTCCGCCATCTTGAACAAGAAGTGGCTTTAAAGCAGAAGGAATGTAAAGAAACTTCAAGCGAATCTGCTCGACTGCACGCTCGGGTTGATGCGAATGCTGCCCAGTTGAAAGTCATCTTAGAAGGCCTTCTGCAATGCATTTCTGATGGGTTAACATTAAGGCAGAAGCTCGACGTCATCGAGCGGGATGCACAAGATCGTGAAGCAGCTCAGCGGGCCGCCGAGGAGCAACTTTCATCTTACTTGCAGCAGCGGTCCCAGGTCGAAGCAGAGTTGGCCGCGACAGCTGATCAAGAAGAGGGGCTGAAGGAACTGCGCGAGTGACTGATTGGATTATTGAAAGCGCTTCCTTCTCAATAATTTTTTTGTACCATTTATAATTTTGAAATGTATTCATCCTTTTATTCTTTCATATGATGTATTTTGTACCCAATTGAATTCATGAATAAAAGATACACATTTTTTTTGCAATATCTTGTGTCATCTCTCTGCTTCTTCTTTCTTTTGTTATCAGCATGTCACCTTAGCAAACATGGTCGGCAGATGATAGAGTGAGCGTCTTGTTTTGGCTTCTTCGAGGGTAATTGTTTTGGCTTCTTCGAGGTTCAGATCTGCTGTCTAAGACTTTTCAACTTCATGAGCCGTGAGGGTCTCATGAAGACTTTTCCCCCTACGAGTCGAGAGGATCCCGTAGGTGTATTTTCTCCTTAGGAATCGTGAGGATTCCTAGGTGCGTTTTTCCTTATAAGGATCTTATAAGAGAATTTTTCCTCTTACGAGTCGAGAGGACCCGTAAGCGGTTGTTTCCCTCCTTGTCGAGATTCGACTTTGGAGAGTGTGACCCATGAATAGTATGTAAGAGTTCATTTTGGATCGACTTGCAGGGCCCCAGTGCTTAGGAAACAGGTTCTTATCCTCATTGCCTAAGTTTTTTCCTCACGAGTCGAGACGAATCGAGAAGTTCTCGCAAAGACACTAATTTCCTCGCGAGTCGAGACGAATCGAGCATTTCTCGCAAGAATATCCTAACATCGCAGTTAACCTCTGCTCTTTACGACAGAGGTCCGTTAGGGTCTGTGGTACTAGGGTTTTGTCCGTCGTACCGTCGCGTTGGCTGATGTATTTCTCGATAAGCAATTTTGTTGTTCGAGTAGCCTTGCGGCTGTCGTGTCTCTGATCCCTTCGGGAGCTGGACAAGACGTCTTCAAACAATCCTCCAAGGCAGTTTGACCGTCGGAAGAGTAAGCGTTAGGAATTTTGCCATGCCGCTTTTTACTTGAGATTAAGCTCATTTTGGAGAGCCCCGATGAGTCATAACCACTCCGCGCTGGCGTGGGATGATCTCCGATAGTCTTTCAGGTTTTATATGAGTTGCCATCAAGATCTTGAAGCTAGGAATTTGGCCTTCGCTTCGTTTGTTGGCATTGCGTCTGCTGTATCGAGACGAATGCCGCGGTTGTCTCTAGGTTGTTGGTGAACCGTCGAGGTTTGGAACTAGGGATTTTGCCATGGCACCATTGTTTGATTGTCACGTCTAAATCCTGCTGGAGGAAGAACGCTGTGGTGACATCTCATCTGCTGTATCGAGACGAACGTCGAGGTGGTGACCACTCCGCGCTGACGTGGGATGATCTCCGATAGTCTTTCAGGTTTTATATGAGTTGCCGTCAAGACCCTGAAGCTAGGAATTTGTCCTTTGCTTCGTTTGCTGGCATCGCGTCTGCTGTATCGAGACAAATGTCGCAGTTGTCTCTAGGTTGTTGGTGAACCGTCGAGGTTTGGAACTAGGGATTTTGTCGTGGTTCCGTTGTTTGATTGTCGCGTCTGAATCCTGCTGGAGGAAGAACGCTGTGGTGACATCTCGTCTGCTTTGTCGAGACGAACGTTGAGGTGGTGACCATTCCACGCTGGTGTGGGATGATTTTCGATAGTCTTTCAGGTTTTATATGTGTTACCGTCAAGACCCTAAAGCTAGGAATTTGGCCTTTGCTTCATTTGCTGGCATCGCGTCTGCTGTATCGAGACGAATGTCGCGGTTGTCTCTAGGTTGTTGGTGAACCGTTGAGGTTTGGAACTAGGGATTTTGCCGTGGCTCCGTTTGGTGATATTGCGTCTGAGTCCTGCTGGAATGAGGAGGAACGCTGTTGTGGGTCTCCAGGCTGTAGATGTGGCCGTCGAGACTTAGAACTAGGTACTTTGCCATGGCTCCGTTGTTTTGACCGTAGGGTCTTTCGTTGACGTTGCACCTGCATCCTATTGGACTGCGAAAGAACGCCGTTGTTGATATTGCATCTGGTGTAATGAGACGAATGTTAAGGCGGTCTCTAGGTTGTCTGTAAACCGTCGAGACTTGGCTCTCTTTCAGATGGTGCCTGGGTGGAAGGTGTGGTTCCCTTTTTGTTTGTGCCCCTGGGTTGTATACAGGGATCGATGTGATCTCACCTATAGGGCATAAATTTTATTTACATATTTTTTTATTTCTTTCCGCGATGCTCTATCATTTCATCTTTTATATCGCGAAGGTCGCGATTGCCCAATCCTTTCGGCTATTTTTCGCGGTGCCTAATCATTTCGGCTATTTATTTTATTTTTACTCGCTGCTTTTTATTGCGATTGCCCAATCATTTCGGCTATTTGTTCCATTTTTACTCGCTGCTTTTTATTGCGAGTTGCCCAATCATTTCAGCTATTTGTTCCATTTTTACTCGCTGCTTTTTATTGCGAGTTGCCCAATCATTTCGGCTATTTTGCATGCATGCATTTTTACTTGCTGATTTTGTTGTAAGTTGCCCCATCATTTCGGCTATTTTGCATGCATGTGTGGCTCGCCGGCTTTTTGCTGCAAGCTTGGAATTAGACACCGATTTCGGCATCAGCACCGCTACAACTGGGATATTGCCAAGAGCGAATCATCATTTGCCTCTGTCGATATCGAACAAAGGTGGCTTAGCGATCAGGGTTAGGATCCTGTCGACTAAGGCTTTTGACTTCATGAGCTGTAAGGGTCTCATGAAGGTATTTCTCCCTGCGAGTCGTGAGGATCCCGTAGGTGTATTTTCTCTTTAGGAATCGTGAGGACTCCTAAGTGCATGGTCTCTTATAAGTCGTAAGGATCTTACAAGTGTGTTTTCTCCTTATAAGTCAAGAAGACTTACAAGGGTTGTTCACAATGTAGATATATCCCTAGTCACGGATGGGACTTTGTTAGGGAAATGTTTATTCGCACCCGTGGATTGTATACAAGGGTCAATATTGAACCGCTTGTAGGGAAGTTGGAGGTTGTGGGGGCTGCTTAAGAACATGTTCAGATCCCTGTAGCCTAAAACTTTTGAATCTTATGAGCCGTGAGGGTCCCATAAGAGGGTTCTCCTTACGAGTCGTGAGGATCTCGCAAGTGTAATTTCTCCTTAGGAATCGTGGGGATCCCTAAGTGTGTTGTTCCCTTGTGAGTCGTAAGGATCTCAAGCAGGTGGTTTCTCCTTACAAAGTCGAGAGGACCTTGTAAGTGTCTTTTAATGAGATTGCGCCCTTTCGGGTTTTCACAAAACTCGCCGGTAGCCCTGCTGTTTTTACTCACGAAGCCCTTTCGGGTTTTCATCCGTGCCCTTCTCGCTTGTGGACGTACCATTTTTTTTAACCACGTCAGCCTGAGGATGCCGCGGCTTGGTAGTAGTTTAACGACGTTTCGGTCATAAGTTGACGCACGATTACGCAGCTAGATTTTGCCGCAAATCTTCGCATGTTTTGTGTCGGAGGTGGATTCCTTGAAGAGAGGGCTGAGGGCGATTTCTTCGTCAGAGTCACTTCCAAAGGTGATAACTTGCGATCCCTTGGTGTCAGCAATGTGATGGTTGCCAGTAGCTCTTTCACGCCCATCTGTCGTGCTTTTCTGCTCCCGACGAGCCTAGCGCTTCACTCGTTGAACGTATCGTCGATGGGCAACATATCCCTGCCACCAGTTCTTAAAGGCTATGCACTCCTCGGTAGGGTGTGCAATCTTCTGATGGTATAGGCAGAAGTTAGGATGTATGTTCGCTTCATCAAGACGTATATTGCCAGGAGAATCTCCTTTGAGAGAGGGCAACTTCATTCCTATTGCCAGGGCCCTAGCGAATCGTTTCCTTACTTTAAGCTTGCTTTTGCTGGCGATAGGGATGATTTGCTCCAGTTGGGGTGTCTCGACCTTTTCCTCCTGTCGTCGGCGTTTGGATTTTTCAAATATAGCCAGTTCACGCTCTCGATTGGCTTTGCTTTTCTCACGGGCTTCGTTCAGTAGCAAGTCGATCATCTCGTCAGATAGTTCCAAGGGTTCCGGCTCAGGATTTGCGCCCAATTTCTTTGCGTCAGGAGATTCTTCATCGTTTATTGACGAGTGAGAGATCACATGGCAGCTTGCTACGTAATCTTCAGATTCACTCGACGAGTCTTCTCCATCATCTTCGTTCTCAAGGACGTGGCTGAGAAACTCTTGGAATGTGACTGGAGTCCGCGCCTTCTGGTTATACTCTTCCAGCGCGTCAATCTGCTTTTGCAGGTCCGTGCGCTTGTCACCAAGCTTCACGGCCTTATTGGATTTCTTCTTCTTCTTCTTCGAAGATTTTGACGACTGGGTGTGAGTGCTTTGGCTGTCACCACCAATTTTTAGAGTTGGACGCGGTTTTAACATTCCTTCAATGATCTCGGGTTCAAGTTGGTTTTTCCACCTAATTACTGGACATGTGTGGAGATCCTTCAGCATTCTTTTCGTCTTGGCTGAAAGAGCAACCTCCTATGGAGCTCCTTCCACGAAAGAGCATGATGCCTCCGGTGTATCCGTCTTCTTGGGAGTGTGTGGCCGAGGCGGGTTCACCTTCCAATTTTCGGATAATGCGAATTTGCCTTGTTGATATTGGTCCTCAATCCAGTTTTTGAAGACGTAGCAGTCTTCGATCGGATGGCCCAATACTTGGTGGTAGGGGCAGTAATTGGGATCGTTGACGTCGTTTGGCTGTAACGGACGTCTTGGATCTGGCAGATTCATGAGCCTGTTGCGCATTGCCAGCTCGAACATGTAAGTGCACGGCGGCGCTCCGGCCGTCAATCCGACGCCGGAATGCGGAAGCGGTGATAAACTTTAATTTTTGCGGACTTTGCAAATCGGCACCACCGCGCACTAAACTCCGGATCGTAACCATTAACAAGTCTAAGCTAACTTCAAGACGGGTTAGAGATATACCGAGTGATCCGAGTCCTCCGGTCTTCTTGTCGTCGTCCCGATTTCTCGCGGAATGTCCGGTCTCCATCTCCTCGCCGGAAGGGCACCACGTCGCCTACATCTTTTACGGGCTCCCACCTCAATACCGAGGCAACTCGGGCGCGAAGTTGGCTGGCCGACGCGTCCAAGATTTGCTGCAGAATAGTGTAGAATAGCTGTCGCTTTGGGGTTTAGGAGGTTGCCAATTTGGAGGGATATGTACACTAGAATTTCATGGATACTTCATGGAGAAATTGAGCAAGCAATGGAAATGAAATGGAGCATCCCTCAAAGATTGAGCTCGGCCACTAAAATTGCTCACTGGAAAAAATGAATCAAGCCCTCTCACACTGTGAAAAGAATGAGCTCCCTTTATTAACTCATTCATTTCAAAATGGAAATTAATCCACTCCCTCAAAACTCCAGCACACTCAAGTGTATATTCTCCCCATTCTAATTAATTAATTCAAACCATTAAAAACAATCCAGCACACCCCAATTTCCAACAGTGGCCGGCCCCCCCATTCCCAAATCACATCAAAACCCATACCCATCCATACCTTAATAAATGCATGAAAAGCCAAAAAGATTTCATAATCAATCCTTTTGCAATAAACCCCCTCCACAAATGTTATTTGCAAACTTGCAAATAACACCCTCTTCCATCGGAAAAGTCCGGCCGGGAAAGAACAAAGGAAAACCGGCCGGAACGGAATGCAAACTGGCAACTCCAGAAAACTGGTCCCGTAATAAATTACAGGAAAAACCCCGATACTGTGCATACACACCCGCATCTGTATTCCGTCCGGATACAAATGCAAAAAGACAAAACTACACTATCAAACACTAGGATCCGGCTTAAGCCAAAGCCGGCTAGTAAAAACCGTCCGATCACGATCCGTGCAATACCGCACGTATCTGATCGAACCCTGCCATATCTCCATACGGCCTCTACAGCGTTTCGCCCGAAAGCTGAGTAACTGAAAGTGTGGTGGAATCTAAAGACTCGTCAATACTATGGCTGTGGATTTAACCACTAGCACGTCAGAGGTATAAGCCAATACGTAACGGGCCACCAGCTATTGACCAAAAGGGACGTCGATGAGCGAACTCATCCTGACGCCCTACTGAGCCTGTCAGTGACAATATCCGTACAGTCCGGTCCGTTCGTCTATGAGCATCGCATGTCGGGCCTAGGGGGTTGGTAAAAGTCAGACCCCTAAAAGCGGTACAAGTCGTGTCGGAGTGTAGCCCAGAACACCCTGAGATACTACTGGAATACCTACCAGTAAATCTCCTGCCTTGGCCAAGGACTTCGTGTAATGGCTCTCCTAGACACAGCGCGACCTCACCCCCAATACCGGGAGAGACGAACCCCTGAAGATCCGCTCACTGCCTCCATGTGGCTCGGGACTGTACCCAACTAAAACCTGTTTGCACGACTCCTTTGAGCCGTGGTAGGGTAGTAATCAAAGCACAGTGGGAACTCACACGAGACAAATGACGATCCCCAGGTCGATGAACTAACCTGTACACATGTCACCTGGGAACTGCTATCTGACGTCAGGTATAAGACCAACTAGCATGTTCCCGGCGAGTCCTGTCCGGTGTACTCATAACCCAATGAGCACCTGTATACATCTTAGGTGAACCAACTGACACCAGTGGCTTGTGAGACCGGCCACTGCCCCTCGTCGGGGTCTCGACTGTATACACTAGTCTACTCTGGAGTATCGATGCCCTATCTCGAAACTCCCACGACTAGGGACCTTTTAAGGATGTGCTTATAGACTACCAGCTCCCACGTATATGATCGCCCTCATACTGCCGGTAGTCAAGCAAGAATCCTAGGGGCTCTATCAACGTGCAATAGCGACATGTCATGTCACCTAAAGCAGTACACGATGATAAAGGTAAACCTGATAGCATACTATCATCTCGAGTAAGACTGTCGTACCGGGATAGGTCCTCCCTCAATCATTGCAATCACGTGCCTGTGATCCAATAATTGACTCTGAGGGCACTATCTCCAACAATCTCCCACTTGCACTCAAGGCTAATTATTGCGATGTCGCATACTCACAGCCCGTGTGATACCGAACACCCAACTCCTCTACTAGTCAGTCTCACAAATCCCGTTTGCGAAACTCTTGCGTTCGAGGAATAGCCTCAGTGAGTGGATCCGCCTAGATGTTTCTTTCTATGTCTCTCTATATCTCAAGTTCGCAGAGAAAACCATCTCCCGAAATGAGCAATACCTGTCTTAGAGTGTCTGGATATCTGATGGGACCGAGCTCATAAATGAACTCCAAATCCAAACTTCTTAGACTGTATCGTCAACTAAACTTAATCAGTATCCTGCGCCATGCCTCCCTCAGTATTTCCTTGGATCACCTGTCCAGAATACTGCCCCTCGACAGAAGGAAAAACTATAACTCTGACAACCTCCTTGTCGTCCATGTCACCTTGGAAGCCTGGAATGATAACAGTTTCCTGAATGAGGCTGTCGTTACCATATCCCTAGAACATCCAGTTATGTTCTAAAACTGCTTCCGACTGTTTCTCCAGGATTGGATCAAAGTCAACTTATTGCATCTAGTGCAAGAACAAACTCTGGTGTGGTACTTGACATTTCACGATTGACTCAATTGCCTAAGCAAGTGATCTGCCAATCATGCACATCCCTCTCTACTTTAGTCTATAAGACGCCTTTAGAGAGGGTGACTCCATTACCTGCAGGTACACTACCATGCCAGGAGTCGTCCATTCTAAATACTCTTAGAATGCTATCAAAGTACCCTGATTGGGAAACCACCCAAATCTAGATCTAAAACCATAGATCTAGTAACCAGTATGTCTGATATAATGTCCAAGTCCCATGTGGAGAAACCACTGTGTGACGACCAAAATATAACCGATCGTAGTATAGGAATATCACTTCCTACTACCTTCTCAACAGATCCATCCCCTATTCTGATGACGTCAACCCATGACTGTCACATCAGAAATAGATGATCTATCTCCGCTACATCTGCTTTGTTCTATAAATAGACATAAGCCTGATGTCCACCAATGCTTCCGCTGCTCCCACTGACTACGACAACCCTCTGGCAGAGTCATATAGACGTGCACTTCTAAAGCTAGTTTAGAACGACGCTATACTTATCCTCCTGCCGGGTCTCGCAGCCTGGAACAACAACAATGGCAAGTGTGAGTAAACAAGAACTTCCCTGTCACCGTCCTTGAGGCTACCGGAGTACCTCTCGGATGCCTGAAGTTACCCACCGTATCTGCGGAGTGGCCAATGGAATGTCAAATCAGATTGAATCTTTAGGTTCCTTATCAAATCTTCAGTAATCGTTTGCGGTTCTGGAATCGCTTCCAGTTCTACCATACTCCCACTACTGTTTTCTGAAAAATAACCATTTCTTTTAAAATGTGGCGAGTTAAGAACAATATCACTATTGATCTTCTAGATGGTAGAAAATCAACCCTCGTCATAGCCTGGGTCAACCCACAAACAGCCATTACAGAAACGTGCCTTGAGTTATCCAGAGTCTGGTTTTAATCATAAGCCGGACAACTCCCCGTACCTTAACAATGTTAAGATATGAACTGTACTATATCCAATATAGAACCAGAGGCACTGATTTAATTGAACCAGATTCAAATCATGCAGCTATCTCTAGTGCATGTCAACTAAATGGAAGGAGGCCGATCAGTGTTACTCAACTTAGGAATGCTTCTAATTATGAGTAACCTGAAAGAGAAGCAATTTCTCTTTATCATTACTATCAACTGAATACCATACACAAGTATCTACATCTTCGATCACCTTGAAGAATCCCGATACTTGCTACACCTGGTTCTCTACTCTATTCAAATACCTATAACTCCTCAAAACTTAGACCCTGTGTTTCTACGAAACACACGTCTAAGAACTAGAGAAGTTAAAAGTAAACAGAATATAGTATGAGGACCAACTCCTCTGTCCTTATGGACACTGGACAACATACAATACTCTGTATAAGTCCGCCGAGTCTAACAACTCTTTCACTGTGTGTCGTAGGTTGAAAACTGTACTTATGGTTAAGAAGAATTACACCGCTGTTTAATGCTCCTTACCTAACCATCCACTGATATAGGTAAATGTTATCGACATAATATCAAAAGGTATATCTCACTCTATGAAAATAGACGTACAGATATATCAATTTGAAATTGGTGCACAACAGCGGATATTCAAAACCAAACATTTGCCGACCGGCAAACAGCCCAGGTGATCTCCTCAAATATCACCGATTACAACGAATCCCGATATAATGAGGATGATCACCCAATTCCCAGTAACTTACTCCCACTCATCATCTGTAAAACCATACAGATGTGAGAATCATACCTGGTAGATACATACCCTGGAGTAAGTATCTAATCGGGAAATCAGTTTTTCTTTTAACAGTACACAGTGAACTGAAACATTGAAATGTTTCGATGGGGTATTCTGGTATTCCTAGTAATTCCTCTTCCATTATCCAGATTCACAACTATAACCGCATAATTCTTTGCCACCTCTCCAAATCCCTTTATATGTCTTTAGTCGTTACCTTCTGCACACCCCTTAGGCCAAATGGTTTTCTTCCTTCCCTACCGTTCGGCACCAGCCTATGGTTTGGAAGAAGACTATCCAATAAGCATAATGGGTGTACTGTCCTAGTCCTAGGAACACTCGCAATGCGAGAGAAGGTGAGGATAAAAGACACCTGAATAAACCTTATTCCTATTTCTCCTGAACCGGAATCCATCCCCGAACTGGAACAAGTTCCTTTCGAGTTCGTATATAACCATACGATGGAGTATCCAATAAACTGTGGATCTTCGTAGTGATACGGAGTGTCTTGGAGAAATACAAAGGTGATTTAGGATTGGCGAAGAAGTAGTTGGTTTGGTCGTGAATATCAGTCGCAATTTACTTTGCCCTCTTACTAATCCCTTGCTTTGTCTGAACTTAATACCTTCTGTACACCGTTTTGGCTAACTGGTTTTCTTCATTCCCTACCGGTCGGCACCAGCCTATGGTTTGGAAGAAGACTATCCAATTTGCATAATAGGTGTACTACTCCTAAACTAAGGAGTACTCGCAACCTGAGAGAGGGTGAAAAGAAAAGACAACTGAATAGTCCTATCCGTTTTCTCCAGAACCGGAAACCATCCTCGAATTCCTTCGAGTTCGTATCTAACCATACGATGGTTTTGTCCAATGGAAGTGGACGTTCGTAGTAATACGGGGTGTCCTGGAGAAAAGGGTAAAAGTAGGAGTGGCAATGAGGTTCGCAACTCTGACAATCCAAAAGCCTGTGTTAAGAAGGTTCGGTCAACTTGGTCACTGAGTCATAGTCTTAGGGTCGGGTCAATGGTCGCTGCCAGAGAGAGAGAAAAGAAACACTCAGCGTGCACTCTAACCAAGATCAGAATGGTTACCAATTTATCTAATCTGGAAACCTCCCACTGTACCTCAAATTCTCCTCCAAACCTGAGAGAAGAATTAGTCGGGGTCACCCGAGGAGTAAACCAACTCATCAGTGGGAATCGGGATCCAACTCTCATCGCATGATAACGTGACGGAATCCGCTCACGGTATCACACTCCAGAAGGTATGCGCATATCTGGCAAGTTTCAGTTCTTTTGAAACTCCCGATGTGATTTCTGCCCCATGCTCTTATGACCTTGACTAAAGCCAACAAATCATAAGTCACATGTCAAGTTCTACCCATCATTGTCCAGGTTGATTTGAACCCACCCGTACAAGCCCTTGACTAAGGCCAACAAGGCTATACGACTGTCCCAAACCAACGCATCTATCTATGCTGCATATGAATAACCAACAGCTACCAAACACTGTGCCTTGACTATGGCCAACAAACACAGCTTGAATACTATTGACAACCCATATGAAACGACGGAGGGCTACGAATGGTTTCTGGCGAAAACCTTTAACGTAATGAACTTGATATCGTTGAAGGAACGGATAGCTTTTTAGAAAATATAGTGACGAAAACCTTTACTAAAGAGGTCACTCCCGGTGAAGGGATCTCGGCTCTTTCCCCGTAGAATGAGGTGCAGGATATTCCAACTGAATACCACGATGCAAAGCAAAAGTAATCGGCTATAGTGAAGTTAATGCCCTGACGCAAACTTCTGTCCAAGGGGTCACTCCCGGTGAAGGGATCTCGGCCCTTGCCTCGTCGACTGAGGAGCAGGATATTCCAAATGAATACCACGATGCAAAACAGAAATGAACGTCCTTGCAATAACAGCTTTTTGAAAAGTGTTCCAACAACATCAGATTAGGTTTGTTTAACATGCATTGATCCGAATCAACGCAGTCCCATCAATTGATCACACCACAAAGAACGAAAATATACTGACGTACGTATATGCCATCCGCATTCGCCACTGGGTCCCGTCATCACCCGTTAGGTTAGCTAACTAACGGCAGAGCGGGGACTGGACTAGCGCGGATGTAAAACATATACAACATCTACTAATATATATACCAATATATTATATTCGCTCAAGGCGTGAATAAAATGCAACATCACAGAAATGTACAGCATCACAGAACAATACAGATATCTGGGATCCCCGGGTTTCACAGAGCCACTACTGAAACCCGACGTTCCCCTGGTCGTGTGGATAGCCTGTGCAATGAAAACCTAGACCCCTACGGGCGCGGCAAGTCACCCGCCAAAACCTGAAGCGAGGCAGCCCCTTTCAGCGCCGTGAATGGACCACCCAGCACTTCACGAAATCCGGTAACTTGGGCACCCCTCCTGGGTCAAACTGTACCCCCTACGAGTGCGTCGAATAGCCCGCCAATCCTGCACTGAAGCCCCTACCGTCCCAATGCCATGAGATGCGGGCTTGTTGTCTTCTAGAACCCGGCTATCCGTGCACCCCTCCGCGGGGTAACCCTAGTACAGAAAGTAAAATATACATACACCGGGTACATCGACCGCAACCAGGTCGTGCCCCAAAAGAATAATACAATCAGGCAGTGACGGCAGTCCACATGTCGGACGCTCGCCCCGCAATATCAAATGTACATAATACAACAGCACTGTACTAGCATTGCATTCAGGCTATCCCCCACGACCGATCCGCAACATCACAGTAAAAACATAGAACATCAACATGAAAATCACGTTCGCAAATCCGTCTAACCGGGCTATAGCAGTTAGACAGGATTTACCGATCGAGTGACATTCACGGTCGCAGATATAATGTAAATACTGTGAAAAATGTGTTTAAAAATTTTCCGATTGATCAAACCTTAACAAGTGGGCCCCCAAACAAAACTGTAGCACTCACAGAAAACCTGGGCCTAATTTTAATATTCCAGAAAACACATTTTCAACTCAGGAACATTCTGCAAAGTTTTGGGGACATGAACAGTTGTTACTGCGGCGGAAGCGCGGCCCAAGCAGGGGTTTGGCCGCGCTTTCGCGGTGGAACAGTGAGTTCATGGTACCAAATTTTTACAGTATGTTTCTAATTCCCTGCACATCACTCTGAGACAACCTGAAAAATTTTTGGACTCAAAAAAAATTCGACAGAAACTGATGTGCTTGAAATACGCGTTTTCGGGACTTTGTTCGATCGGAAACGTAAAACACATTAAACAAAGCTAGACGAAGTTAATGGCGAGGCTTTGATACCACTGTAAGTGCACGGCGGCGCTCCGGCCTTCAATCCGACGCCGGAATGCGGAAGCGGTGATAAACTTTAATTTTTGCGGACTTTGCAAATCGGCACCACCGCGCACTAAACTCCGGATCGTAACCATTAACAAGTCTAAGCTAACTTCAAGACGGGTTAGAGATATACCGAGTGATCCGAGTCCTCCGGTCTTCTCGTCGTCGTCCCGATTTCTCGCGGAATGTCCGGTCTCCATCTCCTCGCCGGAAGGGCACCACGTCGCCTACATCTTTTACGGGATCCCACCTCAATACCGAGGCAACTCAGGCGCGAAGTTGGCTGGCCGACGCGTCCAAGATTTGCTGCAGAATAGTGTAGAATAGCTGTCGCTTTGGGGTTTAGGAGGTTGCCAATTTGGAGGGATATGTACACTAGAATTTCATGGATACTTCATGGAGAAATTGAGCAAGCAATGGAAATGAAATGGAGCATCCCTCAAAGATTGAGCTCGGCCACTAAAATTGCTCACTGGAAAAAATGAATCAAGCCCTCTCACACTGTGAAAAGAATGAGCTCCCTTTATTAACTCATTCATTTCAAAATGGAAATTAATCCACTCCCTCAAAACTCCAGCACACTCAAGTGTATATTCTCCCCATTCTAATTAATTAATTCAAACCATTAAAAACAATCCAGCACACCCCAATTTCCAACAGTGGCCGGCCCCCCCCATTCCCAAATCACATCAAAACCCATACCCATCCATACCTTAATAAATGCATGAAAAGCCAAAAAGATTTCATAATCAATCCTTTTGCAATAAACCCCCTCCACAAATGTTATTTGCAAACTTGCAAATAACACCCTCTTCCATCGGAAAAGTCCGGCCGGGAAAGAACAAAGGAAAACCGGCCGGAACGGAATGCAAACTGGCAACTCCAGAAAACTGGTCCCGTAATAAATTACAGGAAAAACCCCGATACTGTGCATACACACCCGCATCTGTATTCCGTCCGGATACAAATGCAAAAAGACAAAACTACACTATCAAATACTAGGATCCGGCTTAAGCCAAAGCCGGCTAGTAAAAACCGTCCGATCACGATCCGTGCAATACCGCACGTATCTGATCGAACCCTGCCATATCTCCATACGGCCTCTACAGCGTTTCGCCCGAAAGCTGAGTAACTGAAAGTGTGGTGGAATCTAAAGACTCGTCAATACTATGGCTGTGGATTTAACCACTAGCACGTCAGAGGTATAAGCCAATACGTAACGGGCCACCAGCTATTGACCAAAAGGGACGTCGATGAGCGAACTCATCCTGACGCCCTACTGAGCCTGTCAGTGACAATATCCGTACAGTCTGGTCCGTTCGTCTATGAGCATCGCATGTCGGGCCTAGGGGGTTGGTAAAAGTCAGACCCCCAAAAGCGGTACAAGTCGTGTCGGAGTGTAGCCCAGAACACCCTGAGATACTACTGGAATACCTACCAGTAAATCTCCTGCCTTGGCCAAGGACTTCGTGTAATGGCTCTCCTAGACACAGCGTGACCTCACCCCCAATACCGGGAGAGACGAACCCCTGAAGATCCGCTCACTGCCTCCATGTGGCTCGGGACTGTACCCAACTAAAACCTGTTTGCACGACTCCTTTGAGCCGTGGTAGGGTAGTAATCAAAGCACAGTGGGAACTCACACGAGACAAATGACGATCCCCAGGTCGATGAACTAACCTGTACACATGTCACCTGGGAACTGCTATCTGACGTCAGGTATAAGACCAACTAGCATGTTCCCGGCGAGTCCTGTCCGGTGTACTCATAACCCAATGAGCACCTGTATACATCTTAGGTGAACCAACTGACACCAGTGGCTTGTGAGACCGGCCACTGCCCCTCGTCGGGGTCTCGACTGTATACACTAGTCTACTCTGGAGTATCGATGCCCTATCTCGAAACTCCCACGACTAGGGACCTTTTAAGGATGTGCTTATAGACTACCAGCTCCCACGTATATGATCGCCCTCATACTGCCGGTAGTCAAGCAAGAATCCTAGGGGCTCTATCAACGTGCAATAGCGACATGTCATGTCACCTAAAGCAGTACACGATGATAAAGGTAAACCTGATAGCATACTATCATCTCGAGTAAGACTGTCGTACCGGGATAGGTCCTCCCTCAATCATTGCA
This sequence comes from Agapanthus africanus, assembly GCA_030015575.1. Lineage (NCBI taxonomy): Eukaryota > Viridiplantae > Streptophyta > Magnoliopsida > Asparagales > Amaryllidaceae > Agapanthus > Agapanthus africanus. Next base: position 723,169,736 of record CM057337.1, read on the forward strand.
ATCACGTGCCTGTGATCCAATAATTGACTCTGAGGGCACTATCTCCAACAGAACAGTCTCCTCGTTTTATCCTGGGGAAACGAGTAATGACGTCCCAGTCTTTCCTCGAGGGATGGGCGTGGACGCATATTGTTTTGGTGAACAACCGGCTTTAAGTTGCTCGGCTGTTGTTGAGTATTGGCGATGAAAGTCGCTTTTCCTTTCCCCTTTTCATTCCGATGATCCGGCTTTAGAGGAGACGGTCTATGACCAATCTGATCCATTTGGGCCAACTTGTCAATCAAGGCCTGGAAAGTAGTTGGCTTGAAGAACATCATGAACTGGGAGATGGTCGCTTGAGGGTCAAGAGTGCCCATGAACATGCCTACCGCAGGCGCTTCTTCGATGCGTTGTTCGCACTTCGACCATAAGTTCCGCCACCATATTGTGTATTGAACCCACGTTTCGCCTGGCCTTACCCTGGCGTTGATCAATGCGGTGATCGGGGTGCGCTCGCTGGCGCTTGCAAATCTTTGTGTAAACAGCAGCTCCATCTCCGCAAATGTTTTGACAAAGTCGTTAGGCAGCTCCGAATACCATTCAAAGGCCGTTTCCGCTAAGCTGCCGACGAATTGGCGAAGCAACAGTTTGTCGTCGCCTCCAGTGTTGCCGCATAAGGCCCTGAATTGAGCGACATGCTGATGTGGATTCCCCGTCCCTTTTTATACATGGAACTTAGGGATTGTATGTCCCAACGGGTAACTTATTTGGTCATACCAGCCCGGATAGGGTCACCCAGTTTTAACAACTTGGCCGGCCGCTTCATTCGCCTGGTGAGCTCGTATTTGCTGAGCTATATAGTCGTCCAGAGCGGCCTTGGAAACGGTTTCCTCCTTGGCTGCTGAATGAGCCAGAGGAGGGTTAGATGTTTCCCCTCTGTCGTCTTCAATAATGATCGGAGGGTCTTCAGCTGGAGGATCCGGCTGTAACATCATCCCGACCATGTCTTGGAAGAGAAGCGCCATTCGTTTTATGTTGGCAGCTTGTTCTGCATCTTCTCTGTCCTTCTTTTCGAGGACTCTGCGTAGGAAGTCACATCAGTTTCTTGTTCGTGACGCTGCTCTGATGATGCCTCCGGGCTTTCTTTTGGCCTGGTGAGAGCAGCCATTGCAGTCAGCATCTCCTGAAGCTTCTGCTATTGTTGTTCCTGAGCTCTTGTGATGGATCGGGTGAGTGGTCAGTGGCCCGTAGAAGCGCGGCTATCCTCTTTTCCGGATGCCATATAAACAGTATGGACCGTCATGCCTCCAGACTTAGGGCGTTTGGTCTCAGCGTCTTTCTGTTCTGCCGTTTTCATAGGGGCTTTCTCTGGCCTCCTTTTCTTTTGAGCAATTAACGTTGAGGGGGCCGTTGCAGCGGGCACTCAGGCAGTTGTCGTCCTTTATGGCTTGCTAGGACGGTTTTCTTCCTGCTGAACCTTCAGCTTCTTTTGTCGGCGAGGATAGTCTTGATCGATCACCTACTCCTGGACCCGACCCCAAACTTTGTAAACCTTGGAGGACAGCCGCTGAGGGGGTTGTTCCGGCTTTGCTTCTATAACATTCTCCGCGGGTGGAGGAGATCTTTTCAATACGGCTGTAGGACAATTCCTGCGCACCTTGTTCAGCGGCTCAAAGCTGTTCCCGGTTGGAACAGCAGCATTGACTTCCACCGTTGGGGCTGGTGGAGTTAGCCCAGAGGGGAGTTGCCCCTAGCCTTCCTTACTCGGCACCAGTGGAGACGTCGAGCGTGTCGATCCGATGGAGTTGGTTCGTTGATGGAGATGGCTTTGTCTTGCCCCCTGTTCAGGTGAGGGGCTGTTTCTGGCGTCAGCCTCTTGAAGACTGATGTCCGTTGAGAAGCGGTATCAGTCAAAAACAGACTTCTGAGCAGGGACAGGAACCATAGTGGGAGCCGGAACAGTCAATCTTGTAAAGACCGACCATTTGGCGGGAGAAGCCGCCTTGACGACTTCTGGAGCAGGGATGGCTATCCTTTTCGGAACGACCTTCTCTAGGATTGCAGGCTTCATCACGGGCCCACATGAACTTGGGCCCAGTCCGGCGAAGACTGAGGCGCTGGAGCTGGACGACCCGTTGAGAGGGGCCGCGGTAGTAGCAAGCCGATCAAAGACCGACTTCTTGGGAGCTTCTGGTGTTGGTACAGGGGTGCTGAAGCTCATCGGTGGGAGCATGGTCTCAAATAACAGTCCGGTGGTGGCCTGAGTCACCTGATCTACCAGCATCATGAACAAGGAGGCCGCTTGAGGCCCGTAAGCTATGCCTCCAGATGAGGCGGAGCGTGAGTTGCAGTTGCAGTTGCAGTTGGAACACTTCACGCAAGTAGATGCCATTGCTGTTTCGCTTTCTGCACCCAGCAAGAAACCAAATCTTAGTACCTCGAAGCCAAGGGCAACCATATCAAACCGCGATTCGTTCGCAAACACCACACGAAGTGTGGAGTGGAAAGAGAAAAAGGTCCCACCGGGCGTGCCATAATCTGTTCCCCGCCGAACACGAAGACGCGACCGCGCAGGTCCGTCTTGCCTGAAACAGAGGAAGAGAACGAACTTCATATATCCCTTTTCGGGGCAGATGCTAATTAGTGCTATCCGTCCACCTCTCCGAAGATACCAAGTTGATTTATGGCACCATATATCGAAGGTTTAAACGGATGCGGTCGATGTAGCAGACTTCGTCAGATTCCCCCTCATTTGAGGGGTTTTTGATTGTGGGGATGCTCTTCCCTGCAGGCGCAAGCCCCTGCAGTTAATTATGCTACCGCATCGCGGTAACAACTTTTTCCTTCTCCAGATGGTCACTTCGTGTTGTGTGTGTTTGTTTTGTTTGTGGTTGCCCATGGATTGTATACGGAGACAAATTTATGCCGTCGCCCGTAGGACGTGGATTAGTCCAAATTCGTATCTTCTTAGATTTGGGTTTGGGGTTGTGTTTAAGGATACGTTAGTCTCATTTTAGACTAAGATCAACTTAAACGTTTGTTAAGGATACGTTAGTCTAATTTTAGACTAAGATCAACTCAACGTTTGTTAAGGACACGTCAGTCTAATTTTAGACTGAGATCAACTTAACAGGATCGTTTAGATCCAACAAAAGAGCATTTGGACTCTATTGTTTAGTTTAGGGACATTGCGGTCGATTACCAGTTTAGGGACATGGTGGTCCATTACCAGTTTAAGGACATGGTGGTCCAAGGTTAAGGACATCATAGTCCGTGGGTTTAAATGGACCCCACAGTCCGAAGTTAAGGACATCGTAGTCCGTGGGCTTAAAGGGACCCCACAGTCCAGTTTAAAGACATCATAGTCTGTGGGCTTAAGGACCCCACAGTCTAGTTTAAAGACATCATAGTCTGTAGAATGTATGGCTGTCGGGTCCCGTCACCTCTCTGAAGACGTTGAAGGATTACAACGACAAATATCAGAGGAGTTCAGAGAAGTACCATTGAACCAATTTTGGTTGTGAGATCTATAGTCCAATTTGGGACTAAAGTCTGTTAAAAGTTTTATGAGCATATGGGCTCAGTTGATATGAGTTGAGGACTTATGGCCAAACTTAGGCTAAGTCCAATAAATGTTTAACATTTATGTTGTTCTGGCTATTGAGCATTTATTTGGGCTTAGCCTTTTTAATAATGCTGAGCTTTAGATCCTGTCATTTTTTGTCTTGTATTGAATGCATAGCATTCATCAGAACAATGTATGTTCTGACAGTGCGCCACGTGGCGCGCCAGGCGCTTTGCGCCAATTAAAGAGTGCATCGCGCTTCTGCCAAGTAGCGCACACGAAGAGGACACGTGTCGCGCTTAGCGCTAAGCGCCAGCTTATGAGCGGATTGCGCTTTCAATTTATGAGCGCTTTGCGCTAGTCTGTTGGCGCACCAGTGAGTGACACGTGGTGCGCTTGGCACTGAGCTCCTGCCCATGAGCGCAGTGCGCTGTTTCAAGAGCGCAAAGTGTTAGGCCACGGCAGCGCCCCGGCCGTCAGAACGAGGCCAAAATGCGAAATTCAAAACTATTCTTTGAACTAGAATCGGCGCTACCGCGGACATTAAAACCCGGATCGGGCCATTAACCTACTCCTAGTTAACTAGAGAAGGGGTAGAGAGATATACCGAGTGATCCGTGTCCTTTGGTCTTCTCGTCGTCATCCCGATCTCCCCGCAGAATCTCCGGTCTTCATTTCCTCATCGGAAGGGCACCACATCGCCGGGTTCTTTTACGGGCTCCCACCTCTGGACCGAGGCAACTCGGGCACGAAGTTGGCGAGTCGACGTGTCCATGAATGCTGTAGGATAGTATAGAACTCTTTTGTCTCAATGGGGTTAAGGAAGTCGCCATATCGATGTGGAGGAAGAGTAGTAAGCTTTTTAGATGAACTAGAGAATTTTGTGGCAAGCAAAAGAGATCAATTTCTCTACTCAAAATTTGGACAGCCCCCATATCTTGTGGCCGGCCATTCATCCAAGAAGAGGAGGGAGTGAGCACACCCAAGGTGGTGTGAGCCAAAGGATAAAATAATGCAAAAAGAAAATGAGTGATCATCATGAGGAATAATCATCATACCACCATCCTTTCACAAAAACCAAGTCATGATGAGAAAAGGAAGTCAAGTCAATCTAGAGTCATCATGAATCAACCATTAACAAGAAACACCCTCCATATTGCTAATTTGCACATTTGCAAATTAGCCCTCCTCCACCAATTTTCAGCCTAGGAAAGAAACAAAGGAAAATGGCCGAAACCGAAAGCAAACTGGCAACTTCGAGAAACTGATCCAGTAATAAATTACAGGAAAACCCCGCGACTGTATATACATACCCGCATTTATATTCCGACCGAATACAAATGCAATGAGACAAAAAATCTACACTGTATAATACTAGGATCCGGCTTAAACCAAAGCCCGCAAGTATTATCCGTCCGATCATGATCCGTGCAATACCGCATGTATATGATCGAACCCTGCCATATCTCCATACGGGCTCTACAGCGTTTCGCCCGAAACTTGAGTAACTGTCTGTGGGGGACTCTAAAGACTCGTCAATACTTTTGGCTGTGGATTTAACCACTAGCACGTCAGAGGTATTAACCATACGTAACGGGCTACCAGGTATTGACCAAAAGGGACGTCTGTGAGCGAACTCATGCTGACACCCTACTGAGCCTGTCAGTGACAATATCCGTACGGTCCGGTCCGTTCGTCTATGAGCATCGCATGGCGGGCCTGGGGGGTTGGTAAAAGTCAGACCCCCAAAAGCGGTACAAGTCGTGTCGGATTGTAGCCCAGAACACCCTGAGATACTACTAGAATGCCTACCAGTAAATCTCCTACCTCGGCCGAGGGTTTTGTGTAATGGCTCTCCTAGACACAGCGCGACCTCACCCCCAATACCGGGAGAGACGAACCCCTGCAGATCCGCTCACTGCCTCCATGTGGCTCGGGACTGTACCCAACTAAAACCTGTTTGCACGACTCCTTTGAGTCGTGGTAGGGCAGTAATCAAAGTACAGTGGGAACTCACACGAGACAAATGACGATCTCCGGTCGATGAACTAACCTATACACATGTCACCAGGGAACTGCTATCTGACGTCAGGTATAAGACCAACTAGCATGTTCCCGGCGAGTCCTGTCTTGTGTACTCATAACCCAATGAGCACCTGTATACATCTTAGGTGAACCAACTGACACCAGTAGCTTATGAGACCGGCCACCGCCCCTTGTCGGGGTCTCGACTGTATACACTAGTCTACTCTGGAGTATCAATGCCCTGTCTCGAAACTCCCACGACTAGGGACCTTTTAAGGATGTGCTTATAGACCCCCGCTCCCACGTATATGATCGCCATCATACTGCTGGCCGTCAAGCAAGAATCCTAAGGGTTCTATCAACGTGTAATAGTGACCTGTAAGGTCACCTAAAGCAGTACACGATGATAAAGATAAACCAGATAGCATACTATCATCTTGAGTAAGACTGTCCTATCGGCATAGGTCCTCCCTCAATCATTGTAGTCACGTGCCTGTGATCCAATAATTGACTCTGAGGGCACTATCTCCAATAATCTCCCACTTGCACTCAAGGCTAATTATTGCGATGTCGCATACTCACAGCCCGTGTGATACCGAACACCCAATTCCTCTACTAATCAGTCTCATAAAATCCGTTTGCGAAACTATTGCGTTCGAAGAATAGCCGCAGTTAGTGGATCCGCCTTGATGTTTCTTTCTATGTCTCTCTATATCTCAAGTTCGCGGAGAAAGCCATCTCCCGAAAAGAGCAATACCTGTCTTAGAATATGTCTGGATGTCTGATGGGACCTAGTTCGCAAATGAACTCCAAATCCAAACTTCTTAGACTGCATCGTCAACTGAACTTAATCAGTACCCTGCGCCATGCCTCCCTCAGTGTCCTCTTGGATCACCTGTCCAAAACACTGCCCCTCTTCAGAGGAAAAACTATAACTCTGACGGCCACCCTGTCGTCCAGGTCACCTTGGAAGCCTGGAATGATAACTGTCTCCTGAATAAGGCTGTCGTTATCATATCCCTAGAACATCCACTTATGTTCTAAAACTGCTTCCTAATATTTCTCCAGGATTGGATCAATATCAACTTATTGTATCTCGTGCAAAAACAACATCTGGTGTGGTACTTGACATCTCATGATTGACTCAATTGCCTAAGCAAGTGATCTGCCAATCATGCACATCCCTCTCCCCTTTAGTCTGTAAGACACCTTTAGAGAGGGTGACTCCATCACCCCCAGGTACACTACCGTGCCAGGAGTCGTCCATTCTAAATACCTTTAGAATGCTGTCTAAGTACCCAAATTGGGACACTTCCCAAATCTAGATCTAAAATCATAGATCTAGTAACCATAATGTCTGGTATTATATCTATATCCTATGTGGAGAAAACACTGTGTGACAACCAAAGTATAACCGATCGTAGTATAGGAATTTCACTTCCTACTCTGTGTATGTCATCCAAATACCAGGACATCACACCCTACTACCTTCTTAACAGATCCATCCCCTATTCTGATGAAGTCAAACCTATGACTGTCACATCAGAAAATAGATGATCTAAATCCGCTATATCTGCTTTAGTCTCTTAATAGACATAAGCCACTTGTCCACCAATGCTTCCGCTGCTCCCACTGACTACGACAACCCTCTTGCAGAATCATATACACGTGCACTTCTAAAGCTTGTTTAGAACGACGCTATACTCATCCTCATGCCGGGTCTCATAGCCTAGAACAACAGTAGTGTCAAATCTGGGTAAACAAGAACCTCCCTGTCACCGTCTTTGAGCATACCGAAGTACCTCTCGAGTGCCTGAGGTTACCCACCATATCAGCGGAGTGGCCAATGGAATGTCAAATCAGATTGAATCTTTAGGTTCTCATCAAATTTTCAGTAATCGTTTCCGGTTCTGGAATCACTTCCAGTTCTACCATACTCCCATTACTGTTTTCTGAAAAAAAAATCCATTTTACTTAAAACTGTGGCGAGTCTAGAACAATATCACTATTGATCTGCCATATGGTAGAAAATCAACCCTCGTCATAGCCCGGGTCAACCCACAAACAACCATTACAGAAACGTGCCTTGAGTTATCCAGAGTCTGGTTTTAAGCATAAGCCGGAAAACTCCCCGTACCTTAACAATGTCAAGATATGAACTGTTCTATATCCAATACAGAAACAGAGGCACTGATTTAATTGAACCAGATTCAAATCATGCAGCTGTCTCCAATGCATGTCAACTAAATGGAAAGAGGCCGATCAGCGTTACTCAACTTAGGAGTGCTTCCAATTATGAGTAACCTGAAAGAGAAGCAAGTTCTCTTATTCATTACTATTAACTGAATACCATACACAAGTATCTACATCTTCGATCACCTTGAAGAATCCTGATACTTGCAATACCTGGTTCTCTACTTTACTCTTATACCTATAACTTCTCAAAACTTGGACCTTGTGTTTCTACGAAACACTTGTCTAAGAACTAGAGAAGTCACAAGTAAACAGAATATAGTACGAGGACCATCCCCTCTGTCCTAATGGACACTGGATAACATACAATCCTCTGTATAAGTCCTCTGAGTCTAATAACTCAAACCCTGTGTGTCGTAGGTTGAAAACTGTACTTATGGTTAAGAAGAATTACACCGCTGTTTAATGCTCCTTACCTAACCATCCACTGATATAGGTAAATCTCATCGACATAATTTTAAAAAGTTATATCTCACTTCATAAAAATGAACGTACAGATATATCAATTTGAAATTGGTGCATAACAACGGATATTCAAAACCAAATATTCGCCATCCGGCAAACAACCCAGGTGACTTCCTCAAATATCACCAATTATAACGAATTCCGATATAATGAGGATAATCACCTAATTCCCAATAGCTTACTCCCACTCATCATCTGTAAAACCATACAGATGTGAGAATCACACCTGGTAAATATATACCCTGGAGCAAGGGCTAATTGGGAAATCAGTTTTCTTTTAACAGTACACAGTGAAACTGAAACATTGAAATGTTTCATAGGGGTATCCTGGTATTCCTAGTAATGACTCTTCCATTATCCAGATTCACAACTGTAACCGTATATTTCTTTGCCATCTCTCCAAATCCCTTTATATGTCTTTAGTCATTACCTTCTGTACACCCTCTTAGGCCAAATGGTTTTCTTCCTTCCCTACCGTTCGGCACCAGCCTATGGTTTGGAAGAAGACTATCCAATAAGCATAATGGGTGTACTGTCCTAATCCTAGAAGCACTCGCAATGCGAGAGAAGGTAAAGATAAAAGATAACTGAATAAAACCTTATTCCTATTTCTCCTGAACCAGAATCCATCCCCGAACTGGAACAAGTTCCTTTCGAGTTCGTATATAACCATACGATGGAGTATCCAATAACCTGTGAATCTTCGTAGTGATACGGAGTGTTCCAAAGAAATATAAAGGTGAAGTGGGAGTGGTAATAAAATATTTCGTTTGGTCGTGAATAGCAGTCGCATTTTACTTTGCCCTCCTTCTAATCCCTTTATTTGTCTTAACTTATTACCTTCTGTACACCACACTTAGGCTAATGGGCTTTCTTCATTCCCTACCGTTCGGAACCAGCCTAAGGTTTGGAAGAAGACTATCCAATAGGCGTAACGGGTGTACTATCCTTTAATCCAAGGAGCACTCGCAAGCTGAGAGAATGTAAAAGGAAAAGACAACTGAATAGTCCTATTCGTTTTCTCCAGAACCAGAAACCATCCTCGAATCTGGAACAAGTTCCTTCGAGTTCGTATATAACCATACGATGGTTTTATCCAATGGAAGTGGACGTTCGTAGTAATACGGGGTGTCCTGAAGAAAAGGGTAAGAGTAGGAGTGGCAATGAGGTATGCAACTCAGACAATCCAAAAGCCAGTATTTTAAGAAGGTTCGGTTAATATGGTCACTGAGTCATAGTCTAGGGTCGGGTCATGGTCGCTGCCAAAGAGAGAGAGAAAAGAAACACTCAGCATGCACTGTAACCTAGATCAGAATGGTTATCAATTTATCTAATCAGGAAACCTCCCACTGTAACGTCAAATTCTTCTCCAAACCTGAAAGAAGAATTAGTCGGGATTACCCGAGGAGTAAAGCAACTCATCAGTGGGAATCGGGATCCAACTATCATCGCATGATAACGTGACAGAATCCACTCACGTTATCTCACTCCAGAAGGTATGCGCATGTCTGGGAAGTTTCAGTTTCTTTCGAAACTCCCGATGTGATTTTTACCCCTAGGACCGAAGTGACCTTGACACAGTCAACAAATCAAAGAGTCCTAGTCAAGTTCAACCCGTCATTATCCTGGATTGCATTAAACCCACCCGTACGAGCCCTTGACACAGTCAACAAGGCTGCACGACTATCTTAACCAATCCCATTAATATGCCACAAACGAACACTACTTAGCTACCGTACACTACGCCTTGACACAGTCAACAAACGTAGCACGAATACTAAGTAATACTTGTAAGAAATGACGGAGGGCTACGTCTAGTTTTTGGCGAAAAACTTTTAACGTAATGAACTTGATATCGTTGAAGGAACTGCATAGTTTTTATTAAAATATAGTGACGAAAACCCTTTGCTAAAGAGGTCACTCCCGGTAAAGGGATCTCGGCTCTTTCCCCGTAGAATGAGGTGCAGGATATTCCAACTGAATACCTCGATGCAAAGCAAAAGTAATCGGCTAAAGTGAAGTTATTACCCTGAAGAAAACTTCTGTCCAAGGGGTCACTCCCGGTGAAGGGATCTCGGCCCTTGCCTCGTCGACTGAGGTGCTGGATATTCATAACCGAATACCACTGTGCAAAACAAAAGAGAACGTCCTTGCACTAACAACTTTTTTTGAAAAATGTTCCAACAACATCAGAATAGATTTGTTTAGCTCGCATTGATCCGAATCAATGCAGTCCCATCAATTGATCACACCAATAAAGAACGAAAATAATGATGTACGTATATGCCATCCGCATTTTCCACTGGGTCCCGTCATCACCCGTTAGGTTACTTAACTAACGACAGAGCGGGGACTGGACTAGCGCGGATGCAAAACATATACAACATCTTCCAGTATATATATCAATATATAATATTCGCTCAAGGCGTGATAAAATGCAACATCACAGAAATTTAATAAGCATCACAGAACAATACAGATATCTAGGATCCCCGGGTTTCATAGAGCCGCTACTGAAACCCGACGTTCCCCTGGTCATATGGATAGCCTGTGCAATGAAAATCCTAGACCCCTACGGGCGCGACAAGTTACCCGCCAAAGCCTGAAGCGAGGCAGCCCGCTTCAGCAACGTGAATGGACCACCCAGCACTTCACGGAATCCGATAACTTGGGCACCCCTCCTTGGGTCAACCTGTACCCCCTACGAGTGCGGCGAATAGCCCGCCAATTCTAGAGTGAAGGCCCCTCCGTCTCAATGCCATGAGATGCGGGCCCGTTGCCCTCTAGAACCCGGCTATCCGTGCACCACACCTTGGGGTAATCCTAGTACAGAAAGTAAAAAATATACAACGGGTACATCGACCTAAACCCGGTCGTGCCCCAAAAGAATAATATACAAACAGGCAGTAACGACAGTCCACATGTCGGACGCTCGCCCCGCAATATCAAATGTATATAATAAACCAAACTGTACTAACATTGCATCCAGGCTATCCACTACGACAAATCCGCAACATCACAGCACAACACAGAATATCAACGTGAAGGTCACGTTCGCAAATCCGTCTAAAAGGGCTATAGCAGTTAGACAGGATTTACCGATCAAATGACATTCACGGTCGCAGATATAATGTAAATACTGTGAACTAACATGTTTATAATTTCGATCGACTAAATTTCCCGAAGTGGGCCCCAAGCACAACTGTAGCACTCAAAAACATCTGGGTCCAAACAGAATATTCCAAAAACCCAATTTCCCAGTCTAAGACCCACTGCAGAAATCTGGTACAGTGATGAGATTATATGGCCGTGGAACCGTGGCCAGATGATGTGTTTGGCCGCGGTTCTGCGGTGGAACAGTGCAATCATTTGAGCAGATTTCTCCAGAATTCTTAGAATTCCCTGCACTTATTTCTGCAATGTACTAAATATTTTTTCAAGCCAAAAACAATTCGACAGAAAACTGATGCATGAAAAACGCGGTTTTTGGAATTTTCGTTCGATCGAACTTGTAAACACGTTAGAGCAAGCTAGATTAGGTTAATGGCCTGGCTCTAATACCATGTTAGGCCACGGCAGCGCCCCGACCGTCAGAACAAGGCCAAAATGCGGAATTCAAAACTTTTCTTTAAACTAGAACAGGCGCTACCGCGGACATTAAAACCCGGATCGGGCCATTAACCTACTCCTAGTTAACTAGAGAAGGGGTAGAGAGATATACCGAGTGATCCGTGTCCTTCGGTCTTCTCGTCGTCATCCCGATCTCCCCGCGGAATCTCCGGTCTTCATTTCCTCATCGGAAGGGCACCACATCGCCGGGTTCTTTTACGGGCTCCCACCTCTGGACCGAGGCAACTCGGGCACGAAGTTGGCGAGTCGACGTGTCCAAGAATGCTGTAGGATAGTATAGAACTCTTTTGTCTCAATGGGGTTAAGGAAGTCCCCATATCGATGTGGAGGAAGAGTAGTAAGCTTTTTAGATGAACTAGAGAATTTTGTGGCAAGCAAAAGAGATCAATTTCTCTACTCAAAATTTGGACAGCCCCCATATCTTGTGGCCGGCCATTCATTCAAGAAGAGGAGGGAGTGAGCACACCCAAGGTGGTGTGAGCCAAAGGAGAAAATAATGCAAAAAGAAAATGAGTGATCATCATGAGGAATAATCATCATACCACCATCCTTTCACAAAAACCAAGTCATGATGAGAAAAAGAAGTCAAAGTCAATCTAAAGTCATCATGAATCAACCATTAAAAAGAAACACCCTCCATATTGCTAATTTGCACATTTGCAAATTAGCCCTCCTCCACCAATTTTCAGCCAAGGAAAGAAACAAAGGAAAATGGCCGAAACAGAAAGCAAACTGGCAATTTCAGAAAACTGATCTCGTAATAAATTACAGAAAAACCCCGCGACTGTATATACATACCCGCATTTGTATTCCGACCGAATACAAATGCAATGAGACAAAAAATCTAGACTGTACAATACTAGGATCCGGCTTAAACCAAAGCCCGCTAGTATTATCCGTCCGATCATGATCCGTGCAATACCGCACGTATATGATCAAACCCTGCCATATCTCCATACGGCCTCCACAGCGTTTCGCCCGAAACTTGAGTAACTGTCTGTGGGGGACTCTAAAGACTCGTCAATACTTTTGGCTGTGGATTTAACCACTAGCACGTCAGAGGTATTAGCCATATGTAACGGGCTACCAGGTATTGACCAAAAGGGACGTTTGTGAGCGAACTCATGCTGACACCCTACTGAGCCTGTCAGTGACAATATCCGAACAGTCTGGTCCGTTCATCTATGAGCATCGCATGGCGGGCCTAGAGGGTTGGTAAAAGTCAGACCCCCAAAAGCGGTACAAGTCGTGTCGGAGTATAGCCCAGAACACCGTGAGATACTACTGGAATGCCTACCAGTAAATCTCCTGCCTCAGCCGAGGGCTTTGTGTAATGGCTCTCCTAGACACAGCGCGACCTCACCCCCAATACCGGGAGAGACGAACCCCTGCAGATCCGCTCACTGCCTCCATATGGCTCGGGACTGTACCCAACTAAAACCTGTTTGCACGACTCCTTTGAGCCGTGGTAGGGTAGTAATCAAAGTACAGTTGGAACTCACACGAGACAAATGACGATCTCAGGTCGATGAACTAACCTGTACACATGTCACCAGGGAACTGCTATCTGACGTCAGGTATAAGACCAACTAGCATGTTCCCGGCGAGTCCTGTCTGGTGTACTCATAACCCAATGAGCACCTGTATACATCTTAGGTGAACCAACTGACACCAGTGGCTTGTGAGACCGGCTACTGCCTCTCGTCGGGGTCTCGACTGTATACACTAGTCTACTCTGGAGTATCGATGCCCTGTCTCGAAACTCCCACGACTAGGGACCTTTTAAGGATGTGCTTATAGACCCCAGCTCCCACATATATGATCGCCATCATACTGCTGGCCGTCAAGCAAGAATCCTAAAGGCTCTATCAACGTGTAATAGCGACTTGTAAGGTCACCTAAAGCAGTACACGATGATAAAGATAAACCAGATAGCATACTATCATCTTGAGTAAGACTGTCTTATCGGCATAGGTCCTCCCTCAATCATTGCAATCACGTGCCTGTGATCCAATAATTGACTCTGAGGGCACTATCTCCAACACAAAGCGCGAGTGGTGTCTACGGTTGACATGTGGCAGGTTTTGGCGCTGAGCGCCGGTCCAAGGAGTGCAAGCGCGCAGTTCATGAGTGCAAGGCACTGTTCAATAGCGCAAAGCGCATTTGATCAAATTTAAGATCAAAGAACAAATTTATGTTCTTTCTTCTTTTCTTTTTTTTAAAAGAGGCTTTGCCTCAAGATTCAAGAACAAAAGTTCTTATTTATAAGAGGGCTCTGCTTTTGTAGATCAATGATCCATGAATGAAATAAATACTTCTTTTATTTTTATGATTAGATATTTTGATCTTTTTTCTTTTTAACAAATACCTTCGTCTTTTATAGATCTATGATCTTTTAAGAAGATCGTTCTTCTTTTTTGATGAGATGATTTCATCTCTGTTGTTCAAGAATTAATTCTTTACCTTGAAGAAAATGATCTTCTTTTTCTAAAGGCTCGCCTTCTTTATCTTTTGAGTTTTCTCAAAGTTTGCAGAAGGTTTTTTTTTCTCTTGAAGTCTTGGGGCCTTTATATAGGGCCAATTGATTTGTTGAATCAGTTTTAAGAGATTATTCTCTGATTGATTTGGGAATATTTCCCACCGTTGGATCTTTGATCCTAAAGCTTCTGTTTTACAGAAGATAATTTTCTTGTTTTAATAAGATTGGAAAGATCTTTTCATAACAGAATTTTAGTTCTGATTAATTAATAATTTATTATTACTAGATCTTTTGATCTAACGGTGGGGGATTTTTAATTCCAGCGCTGGCGCACCTTACGCTAGCGCACCTACGTTCGACACGTGGCGCGCAGCGCAACTGCGCTAGCACACCCGTGTTTGACACGTGGCGCAGAGCGCTGGATCTGAAGCGTTGCTTCAACTTTTAGATTTTGAATTTTAAAACAGAGCTTTGCTCTGATTGGGGTGCACTGCCTAGGGCGCAACGTACCTAGCGCTAGCGCGTCTATGTTTGACACGTGGCGCTCAGCGCGCAGAGTGCTGAATCTGAAACGTTGCTTTAATTTAAATTTTGAATTTTGAAACAGAGTTTTGCTCTGATTGGGGGAAACACCAGCGTCCAGCGCCCAGAGCGCTAGCGCCCACGTGCCGAGCACGTGGTGCGCCCAACGCCTCGTGCGCTAGCGCCCACGTGCCGAGCACGTGGTGCGTCCAGCGCCCAGAGCGCTTGCGCCCACGTGCCGAGCATGTGGTGCACCCAGAGCGGTTGCGCCCACGTGGTGCACTCAGCGCCCAGAGCGCTTGCGCCCACGTGTCGAGCACGTGGTGCGCCCAGCGCCCCGTGCACTAGCGCCCACGTGTCGATCACGCGGTGTGCCCAGCGCCTGCGTGCCATGCACGCAAGGCGCTGGCCCCCACGCATCCTTTGGATGCCCTTTCCCTTTATATATATGTATGTGTGTGTGTGTGTGTGTGTAAGTATATATATTTATATGTGTGTATGTATATATATACATACACACACACACACACACACTCCACAACACCGTCCCTATTAGGAAAAAAAATTTAACGGGGCGCTGCCCCGCACCCCGCAAGGGGGATGCTAGCCCCCTTGCCCCCCAGCCTGCTATCCGGGTAGCGGGACCCCCGTAAAAACTCTGTGGGGCCCCCGATACATCCATAACCCCTCCAAAACACAACACTGCATATTGAGTTCGCATGACTAGTTTAACCCGTTAATCGGAGATTCTCTCGCCCCAAAGGCGAGGGGTAATTAACGGCAGCTTAGTCCGCGGCTGCCGGAGATTCGGATCCCCACAATCAATAAACCCCAGCCTACCCTAGGCAGGGGGAATCTGTAGTACGCCTGACAAGCGCGTGCGTATTCCCATCTCAATGGGGTGACGAAAAACACCCTACAAATTCTGGCACGCCCGGTGGGACTAATCTCTCCTCCCATATTTCGGGTTAAACGTTCATGCGAACTCAATCAATATACATATTTATATTTATACTAAAATAATGCTCTTTCAAGCAGGTTTTCAAGCAATCACTTCTCAACAATGTCTCCAAAGATGAACTCAGCTCCCATCTCATACACGATGAAGATGGACTCTAGGACAGTCCTTCCGGCCAGTCTCGGGCGACAATGGGAAGAGCCGCCGCTACCATTCGGCTCTATTCTGTTCGTGTCAGCTAACTCCATTCCAGCTCCTCAAGCTCCAGCAACAGACAGACCGGTCTCGAAAGGCAGGAGACCAAATGTGGTGATCTCGAGGGCGTCCCAACCCAAACGCAAGTCGGTGTTTGAACGACTCTCATTGGCCCCAGCTGGGGGAAAGGCCATCAACACCAACAAAGCAACAAGGCATCTCGAGCAAGCTCCGGCGGTGCCCCTGACAACTGCTCGATCGGGTGTTTTCTCTAAGCTCCCCGCTAATCGACTCACGGTGGCTTCCTAGGAAACAGATGCCCGCCAAGCCCTTAAAATTGAGAAGCTAAGGCAGAAAAGGCTCAGATATAGAGCGAACCAAAGGGCTAGGGCTCCTGCTAGGCTGAACCTCATGAGGTTCGAAGAACAGGGTTACCCCACCGAAGATGAGGAAATGGATGGATATATGGTCCACACTGTCTACATGGTGGGCACGCGCAGCAAAAGCAAGGACGGGACCACCACATCTCAAATCCAATCTGGCTCGAATGTGGTTGTCGTTTCCCAAGAACAGCCGCCTCTGCTGGGTGATGAAAACCCTCTCGATGAGGATGATAGAAAGAAAGACCCTTCGGTCCATGAGGAGTCGGGTTCGGAAAGCGAAGATGAGCCAATCTTCCGTCCCAAGAACGCCGAGCAGCAACTTCTCCAAGAGCTCCGAAAACAGCTCAGAAGCAAAGACAAGGATATGGCCAAGCTCTACTCAAAAATTGACGACTTGACAAACGTCGTCTTACAGCTCACGATCCAACTTGCATCTCAACCGCCCAATCAGGAGCAGGACTCTCATGAACCGGGAAACGGTGTCCCGAAACAGCCGACGCCTGTTCCCTCAAATCCAAAGGTGGGCGGACCGCATGAAAATCAGTCGCATCCTATCTCGGGGAACGTCTTGGCTACCGATGACAGTAGCCCGCTAACTCAAGATCAAATCATGGATTTGGTTGCCAACAAAGTCAAAACCTTGGTAGCCGAAGCTGAAGCGCAAAAAGATATCAGCAGCAGTAGGAGACCATATCCTGCTCAGTATGATCTGGTAGAATTTCCTAGCGGCTATGTCATCCCCAAATTCGGAAGATTCGATGGGACGGGAAATGCAAATCAGCACATCGCCCACTTTAAAGCCTCATGCAGGAATACTGGGGGCAATGATGCGCTTCTCCTCCGCCAGTTCGTTAATAGCTTGGCCGATGTTGCTTTCGACTGGTACGCGAGCATACCAGATGGCTCCATCACAACTTTCGTCCAAATGGAGTCTTTGTTTCGGCAGAGGTTCATGAGCGTCAACGATAAGATCACCATCGCCGACCTCGTAAGGACCAAGCCAAAGAACAATGAAAGCAGCACGGATTTTATAACCCGATGGCGCAATCTCTCCGTCAAATGTGAACCGCCGATAGAGCAGGACCAATCTGTCAGTCTCCTCATCGGAAATCTCAACAATTAGATGGCCCCGTTTCTATGCACTGCGGGTCTCAAAACATTCCAAGAGCTGACCAGAAAAGTCCAGATGTTGGAATCCCAAAATAACAATAGGTCCTGGAGAAACCGAAATGACAATAATCGCAAAGGCGGAAATTCCGACGATTCTGAATCTTTTAACATTTCGGTTAACCGAAATAAGCAAGGGATGAACGGGACTAATGGCGACCAGCTTCAGAAGCCAGTGTTCAGAAAGGGAGGAGATTCTCCACTGAAAGAAAAGCCAGATAAGGTCTATTCCTTCAGAAGGGACAAAATCCATAAAATATTTAAAGATGCCCTGAGGAACGGTCTACAACAGCCAGAGTCAAAAAGACCGCAGGAAGCGAATATGACCGACGACCCCAAATACTGCTCCTATCACAGAGTGATAGGTCATGCCATTGAGGACTGCTTTGCCTTCAAAGATTGGGTCGAAAAGCAATACAAGGCAGGAAAGATAGAACTATCTAAAGGTGTGTTAGTAAACAGTCAAGCTGTGACTGCCAATTTCATACAAACGGAGACCGAAGTTCTTCATGAAACTGATTCTCTCAGACATCTGCCTTTCTCTGAAAACAGCTGACCACCACGTCATTAAACTGGGAATGATAGACCTCTAAGTCTTTAAACTGGGAACCGTCGACCACCACGTCATTAAACTGGGAATAATCGACCTCTAAGTCGTTAAACTGGGAATGTAAAAAAATATATATGTAAATAAACAAAAAATGTGTGAATAAAAGAAAAATAAAGAAAAGCCGAAATGATGGGGCAACTCGCAATAAAAATCAGCGAGAAAAATAAAGATGAAAATAAAGCCGAAATGATGGGGCAACCGCGAATAAAAGCCGAAATGATAGGACAATCGCGATCTTCGCGATAAGAAAAGCTGAAATGATAGAGCAATCGCTGTAAAACAAAAAAAAGAAAAGAAAAAAAACGGCGAATGATGAGTCGCTCCTGATACCATATTCCAGTGCAGCGATGCAGACGCCAACCAAAATTCAGTTTTCCAAAATTCTTTCAGCCCTACGGCCAGTCCCCAAATTGACTACCGTATACAATCCACGGGCTCAAATAATTCTCATCATACTCATGCCCCACTGTAATCACTAGTTACGCGGCTGATCTCCGCCCTTAGAATTATGCTCCATTGGGAAGACCTACTCATGTGTCCTCACGATGCATGAGGAGAACAAACCTTCGTGGGATCCTTACGACTCACAAAGGAAAAACGCACTTAGGGGTCCTCACGACTCCTAAGGAGAAAATGCACCTACTGGATCCTTACGACTCGTAGAGAGAAAATGCTTTTATGGGACCCTTACGGCCCATAAAATTGAAAAGCCTTAGGTGATCGGGATCTAAACCTGTCTCCTAAGCCATCGCTTACCAATAGGCAATGGCGAATGATGAGTCGCTCCTGGTACCATATTCCAGTGCAGCGATGCAGACGCCGGCCAGAATCTAAATCCCCAAGTGGCGAATGATGAGTTGCTCCTGGTACCATATTCCAGTGCAGCGATGCAGACGCCGGCCAGAATCCAAATCCCCAAGTGGCGAATGATGAGTTGCACCTGGTACCATATTCCAGTGCAGCGATGCAGACGCCCACCAAATTCAATCCCATACCCCAATGGCGAATGATGAGTCGCTCCAGGTACCATATTCCAGTGCAGCGATGCAGACGCCAACCAAATTCCAAATCCCATACCCCCACGGCGAATGATGAGTCGCTCCTGGTACCATATTCCGGTGCAGCGATGCAGACGCTGACAAAGTCCCGAAATTTTTCCGGCCCTACGGTCTGGATCATACATCCTGCAAAACCGTATACAATCCACGGGCATAAAACAATCCCAATCTCTCCCGAGTCCTACCGGTGAGACTACATTCAAAGTCCCACCAAAAATAATTAAAAAATGGTATGTCCACAAGCATAATGGGCACGGATGAAAACCCGAAAGGGCTCCGTGAGTAAAAGCAGCAGGACTGCCGGCGAGTTTGTGAAAAGCCGAAAGGGCGTAAACTCGTAAAAAAGAGATGAAATGCACTCGCAAAGTCCTCTCGACTTTGTGAGGAGAAAATTCCCGCATGAGATCTGTTCATACCATAACTTTGCATTCTTATAGACCCCATTCTTATTCAGTTTACAAATAAACAGGTGCTTTTGTCCCATGTCTGCTACATAGTTGCAAGTTACAGGTTCTCGGAACAAAAACAGTGAAATTGATAAAAAAAAATGATACAAAAGTGAGACTACGACCGATAAATGATGGAATCTTGATCATGCCACATTTTAGAGAATAAACGAAGATCAATAAATAAGTTCACAGAGTACAAAGGCAGCGCAAGGTTCAAGACTTCGTCACGAATCAACGGTAAAAGTCCACTACAATTATTCACTATGGAGATCTGGAAGAAATATAGAAGTCAATCCGAGAAAACAACTGAAGAAACAAGTATAGAAATGCATCAGGAAGATAACCAAGAAATTACAGCTAACAAGCCTCTATTTGGCCACTGAACCGCGACCAAACCCAGCTTTCGGCCGCGGAACCGCGGCCGTGCGTCGCCCGTGTCGGTGCAGAAAAGATGTGTCGGTGCGTCGGTGCATTATTTAGGTTTCTTAGGGGGTAAAATTGTAAAAGAAGATATGACGCGATTGTAAACCTAGGGTTTCTATGAATCTATAAATAGAGACCTTAAAACCTGTTTTAGGTTATGCCTCTTTTTATTCATCTATTCAGATCTGAAAATTCCTGCGTAAATGTTTGGAGAGAGCCATCAATAAAATAAGTAGTTTTATTTAATTGCCCTAGTTAATTTATATTCTGCCTTAGTATAGATTTTTCATTCTTTGCCCTAGTTAGATAGTTAGAGATGCTTTTCAATTCCCTAATGAGCGAGTAGTCTCCTCGCTTGTTAGGGTTAGATTTGGGGAAGGCTTGAGAGATGAAATCTCTCACCCCTTTCTTGCCCATCACGTATAATTAATAGGACTCCATGCACACATACACACACCATTCCCTACGGCAACTTACCCCACGAGGTAACGGTGATATCGTAGTATAAACGACCGGTTGTGTATGTTTTCCATGGAGGTAAGGGTAAGAATTAAGAAAGGAAGGACTAGAACATAGAGGAAGAAACATCGTTTCTTCCCGATCGAACTAATCCCCTTTATTAATTGTTACCATAACACTTAAAGAGATCTAAATTAGGGCATTGAAAGCGGTGAAGAAATTTTCAATTTCCAAACTTAAACTAAACCTAACCCTAGCAAGATTCTAGTCTTAATATAAATCTTAGTTTTTAGCGATAATCCATTCACACCGTTTGGAATTAACTCGTTAGACCAAATTAGGAAATACACAACATCCCTATGGACCAACCCATACTCACCGGCTAGCTACCAAGCGACGCCGTTCTTGATTGCGGTTAACAAATATTTTTGATCTAAAAATTCTTTGAAAAATCAAATGGCGCCATTGCCGGGGATGGCGTGTTATTTTCTTTTTGCAGTATTGGGTTAATATAAAATTAAAAAAATCATAAAAACTGAAAAATAAAAAATATATATAAAAAAAAATTTCATCTTGTTATTTTGTGAAGGGTATTTTTGTTTGAATTTTGCAGGACCGAAGAACAAATTCAGATATGGAAAAAATCCACAGATCAAAACAGAAAACGGCAGATCTGAAAAATAGAGAAAAGTCAAACCAGAGGAGCAGAAATTTTCTCGGGAACTGAACCGCCGCAGCCGCCGCGCTTCCGCCGCATTGACCCGGTCTTTACCGTGGAACCGCCGCAGGGTTGTGACGTCAGCACCTGAAATTCCCACTGTAAGTTTCCTCTTCTTCTCTGAAACCCTAATATCTCCTCTGAAAAATTTTCCTGCAGGATTCTTTGCGCCAAAAATCTCTCCCCCTTCCAATAATTGATCTTGTGCAGGATTCTTTGCCTCGTGCTATATAAAAAAAAATTTGTTTGCAAGTGATTGTGTTTACTGCTTTACATATTTTTAAAACTGACTTTAAGGGCTTTTACATCAATCCAGATTGGGTGGGGATTTCATCACCTTTCCCAGGACCCCAGAAATCACATAAGGCATATTGCATTAACCATCTTTTAATTAAAAAGATTAGAGTCGGCCCTAAGGACTTCGCGCTCAATAGGACAGAGGAACAGTTGTAGGCATCGACCGTTGATCCTAACCTGACTTTGTGGTGTCTAGGCAAGTGTGTCTAAGGCAAGTGGTTACTTAATTAGGCCCACTACTTACGTAGTGGAGAACCTCCCACTTACCTGGCACTTACCTGGCCACAATTGGCGGTGAAGAGGCGGTTTGAGGTCCTACTTCTTGCCCTTTGGAACAGTTAGGAGCTTTCTAGCTGACCTAGGTGACCCTAGATCTAGGCCTGATTGTGCATCTGTGGTTGATTGAACGTGTGTCTAAGCCTTTTATTGAAAATCTTTTTGCAACAAGCTCCACATAAAAAAAACACAAAAAGGAAAAAGGAAAATTTTTATAAAAGACTTGCAAATTTTGTCGCTAAGAAATCCGTGCACCCTACCTTCTTTTTCTTCTCTTTCGTACATCATGGGTATCCCACCTCACAAAACTCTTGCCGAACTTAGGTATCCTCATCCAAACATTGCTTCCTACGCGAATTGCCTTGGTCGAATTACGGACGACCTCTCCATGCCAAAAATTTCTTTGAAAGATCGAATAGAAGCGTCTAGAAGAAACAGTTCGACTCCGTAATCCACTTTGTATCAACCATTTCAACCTTCACCACCTTCTTACATTGATACTCCTTTTTCAAGTCCTATTGTAACTCCAAAACCCATGTCTATTGCTGAGCATATTGAACAATCTCGTAGCCGATCTTTTACTTCTCTCCACACATCCAGTTCTAGGGATCAACAAGTTCATTCACCTTTTTATCCAAATGTTGATCCTACTTCTTTCTAACCTATCAATTCCTACCAGTCCTACCCAACTTTCACACGTTCCCTAGACATTGCTTCTACACAGCCATTTGGGAGTTTCCAGAATCCAAGCAACTTTGAATCTTTTACTGAAACTCTTTCACAACCTATGTCTAGTTTGGAACAGTCGTTGGAAGCCTATATGGTAGCGACAAACCAAATGATAAGGAATGTGGATGCGTCATGGCCGCCCTTATGCAACCTAATGAACCGGTAGCTAGTTTCCAACTAGCTCCAAAAATTCCAATGTATGATGCGGCGGTTGGACAGAGTGAGAATTTGAGTAGTGAGAGTGAGCTGTACACACTTCCAAATCAAACCTATCCATACCCAATAGAATCCTATAACTCCGGTTTTCAATCAAGTGTCCCAAATGATTCACCAGTTAAAGATAAATCGTTTAATGAGTTGTGCGACTTTGTAGTGCTTGATTTGCCAGATTGTGAAGAGCCCCATTCGAGTGAAACCGTCACTAATCCTTTTGACCTCTACACCTCCAATCTAGAACCTGAATTGATAAATATCCATGCTTTTGATGAGGTGCTAGAAAAAATTGATTTTCACTTGATTGAGGATATAGACGCCGGGAATATTTTGGATGATGAACCCATAGATTTGACTGAAATTTTCTCTCCAATTCATCATCCCGAGTCATTAAATGTTTCTCCTGAACTTCATATGCGTCTTGATTTTGATGATAATTGTATGGATGAGATAAGTTTTGAGGAGAATCATGAGGATAGCATTGAGGAGAGTATTGAGGATAGTGTTGAGGATGAACCATTTTTGTTTGATGTGTCGGATTTTCCAATTCATCCTCCTAAACCTTTAACTGCTATACTTCATAAATCCCCCCTCCTTTCCATCGTTCCGACCACACAAAAGATCACGCAGGAGGACTATGAGCTTGAAAGATTTCTCTTCGATCACAGCAGTTTGGACGCCACTAGTGCGTTCCTCTTTGAATCTGACACAGTTCTCACAGACGATAATGATTACAAGTGTTTCACTTTTGCGGACGATTTTGAAGACTCACCGCCCGAGTTTGAGTTCTTTGAGTTTTCAGATGAGTTAGTTGAACCATCAGACTCGGTTGTTTACAGTCATTTCGAACCATTGATGGAATCCTTCAAGTTCGAGACAGATTACTTAGGTGAAAATAAGACTATCCCTAAATCACTCCCTTTCGTCCTTCCTATCGTTTCGACCACGCAAGAATCCGTCTCGTTTCCATTTTCAATGGATGGTTTACCAAGTTCAACGTACCCATGTTTTCTCGTGAAGCTTGAGGGATTTGACCCCATTTCTCGACGGGTTAATAGATTAGCACAATCGGTTTTAAAACATCGGTCATCATAAATTGCGCTAATTTATTCACTCAATTTACACCCTCAAGTTCGTGCTACACTTCTTTCTCTTTTCCGCCATTCTTCTCCTCCACCGAGACCATATTCCACATTTCTTCCCATACGGTCTCGTGTGTTTCTCAACTCCTGTCTCTACACTCCATTCTTTCACCAACCCTACCATTGTCACGATAGAATTTTTGAATGGTTGGTGCTAACCTTTGGCCTGTGTAAGGCCTTGTATAGTTTGATTTTTCTCCTCCCTAACTCTGAACTTTAACGTTTAAAACAGTGGAAACACTGTTTCACTTAAGTTTGGGGGGAACCTTTTTCTGTATATATATATATTTTTCTTTTAACAACAAAAAAAATAAAAAATATATATATATAAAAAAATAAACAGGAGAGTGCCTACATTCTCAACCCTCTTGGTGTAGCATGACAGTGAGGACGCTGTCAAGGTTAAGTTTGGGGGTGTGCTCGGTAAGCTTTCTTCCTTCGCATTCATATGTATATTTTTGCATTTGCATACTTATTTTAAAACCCATAAAAATTGAAAAATTTTAAAAATTATAAAAATTGAAACATTCAATTTTGACTATAATTGACTTAAATTTGACAAGAAGGTTAACTAGCTAGGAAAAACTATATCCTAGACTTAGTCAATTAAAAACCCTAAAAATAACCTTTCTTAAAATTTAACGGTAGAAACTATATGTCTTTGTAGTTTATTTAGAAATAGGCAAATTTTGAGTTGACTTCTTGGGCTAAGTTAAAACAAGGGAAAAGTATTGATATTTTTATTAAAGTATAAGTTTGAAAAATAATTCCTAAGCTTAAGTCTAAATTCTGAAAATATATACCCTACAAATTGCACAAACACGAACCTTGAAACTTGGAATAGTAGAAGAGGCCTTGAAATGCTCTTGTCTAAAATCCTTAGTATGAAGGAAAATAAAATAAACAATACAAGTGTGAATAAAGAGATAAAAAAATGAACACTGGTTTTGTAATTACTTAAGGCTGCAAAAATAGAAATATATATAGCGAGGGTGCCTTATCACTTAGTGCCTTAGACCAACTGGTTTGGGAGTCACTGCTAAAGCCTTAGGTATTGGAAGACGAGAAATTGCGCCTTAATGCGCGAACACATTTTGTAATCGGTTGTTCGTACCTCAAGAAGTATTAACGGTCGCATGAAGGATGTGTGAGCAAATTTCATCTAAAAATTCACCAATTAATAAGTGTTTTGGACGACGGACAAGAGTATGATAGCTTGATTTGAATTTCCAAGTGTAGGGGTGATATATACACATACGTAGGGGTATGTGATTGGGGTTTAGATAAGAGATAGGAATGAAGAATAGGACTTGTATCTTTAATAGAGATGATAAAAATTCCTAAGTTGAGATGGAATCCTAGAAGGAAATCTTAAAAGATGCCAAAAGCTAAGTAAATTCACAAGAATATGTATAATCTTAAGTTAAGTGATAAGGAAGTGTGAAGAATACGGGTGGATAATTTATGAGTCGAAGATAATAGAATTCCTTGTTAGAAAACCTAATTGGAGAATAAAAGTTAATAGACCAAATTGATAGGATTTTGTGGGTAGTATCCGCTGAAAACCCTCAGGAGACAACACTCCTCCTACTAGGGACACCTAGAGGTTTAACGGCTTGTTGCACGAGCTCAGTGCAATCGCGTTTCCCTGCCAAAGTGAGGTTAGGTTTTTGTTGAGAATAAAACTAGGTTTGCTCGAGGACGAGCAAAAGATAAGTTTGGGGGTATTTGTTCATACCATAACTTTGCATTCTTATAGACCCCATTCTTATTCAGTTTACAAATAAACAGGTGCTTTTGACCCATGTCTACTACATAGTTGCAGGTTACAGGTTTTCGGAACAAAAACAGTGAAATTGATAATAAAAAAATGATACAAAAGTGAGACTACGACCGATAAATGGTGGAATCTTGATCATGCCACATTTTGGAGAATAAACGAAGATCAATAAATAAGTTCACAGAGTACAAAGGCAGTGCAAGGTTCAAGACTTCGTCACAAAGCAACGGTAAAAGTCCACTACAATTATTCACTGTGGAGATCTGGAAGAAATATAGAAGCCAATCTGAGAAAACAACTGAAGAAACAAGTATAGAAATGCATCAGGAAGATAACCAAGAAATTTCAGCTAAAGAAGCCACTATTTGGCCGCGGAACCGCGGCCAAACCCTGCTTTTGGCAGCGGAACCGCGGCCGTGCGTCGCCCGTGTCGGTGCAGAAAAGATGTGTCGGTGCGTCGGTGCATTATTTAGGTTTCTTAGGGGGTAAAATTGTAAAAGCAGATATGACACGATTGTAAACCTAGGGTTTCTATGAATCTATAAATAGAGACCTAAAACCTGTTGGAGATAGTGCCCTCAAAGTCAATTATTGGATCACAGACGCGTGATTGAAATGATTGAGGGAGGACCTATCCCGGTAGGACAGTCTTACTCGAGATGATAGTATGCTATCTGGTTTATCTTTATCATCGTGTACTGCTTTAGGTGACCTGACAGGTCGCTATTACACGTTGATAGAGCCCCTAGGATTCTTGCTTGACGACCAGCAGTATGATGGCGATCATATACGTGGGAGCTGGGGTCTATAAGCACATCCTTAAATGGTCCCTAGTCGTGGGAGTTTCGAGACAGGGCATCGATACTCCATTAGTAGACTAGTGTATACAGTCGAGACCCCGACGAGGGGCGGTGGCCGGTCTCACAAGCCACTGGTGTCAGTTGGTTCACCTAAGATGTATACAGGTGCTCATTAGGTTATGAGTACACCGGACAGGACTCGCCGGGAACCTGCTAGTTGGGATTATACCAGACGTCAGATAGCAGTTCCCAGGTGACATGTGTACAGGTTAGTTCATCGACCTGAGATCGTCATTTGTCTCGTGTGAGTTCCCACTGTGCTTTGATTACTACCCTATCACGGCTCAAAGGAGTCGTGCAAACAGGTTTTAGTTGGGTACAGTCCCGAGCCACATGGAGGCAGTGAGCGGATCTGCAGGGGTTCGTCTCTCCCGGTATTGGGGGTGAGGTCGCGCTGTGTCTAGGAGAGCCATTACGCAAAGCCCTCGGCCGAGGCAGGAGATTTACTGGTAGGTATTCCAGTAGTATCTCAGGGCGTTCTGGGCTACACTCCGACACGACTTGTACCGCCTTTGGGGGTCTGACTTTTACTAACCCCCTAGGCCCGCCATGCGATGCTCATAGACGAACGGACCGGACTGTACGGATATTGTCACTGACAGGCTCAGTAGGGTGTCAGGATGAGTTCGCTCATCGACGTCCCTTTTGGTCAATAGCTGGTGGCCCGTCACGTATTGGCTTATACCTCTGACGTGCTAGTGGTTAAATCCACAACCATAGTATTGACGAGTCTTTAGAGTCCACCACACTTTCAGTTACTCAAGTTTTCGAGCGAAACGCTGTAGAGGCCGTATGGAGATATGGCAGGGTCCGATCAGATACGTGCGGTATTGCACGGATCAGGATCGGACGGTTTGTACTAGTAGCCGTATGGATATATGGCGGGGTTCGATCAGATACGTGCGGTATTGCACGGATCAGGATCGAACGGATATTACTAGCCGGCTTTGGTTTAAGCCGGATCCTAGTTTAGTACAGTGTAGATTTTTTCTCTTTGCATTTGTATCCGGACGGAATACAGATGCGGGTGTGTATACACAGTATCGGGGTTTTCTTGTAATTTATTACGGGACCAGTTTTCTGGAGTTGCCAGTTTGCTTTCCGTTCCGGCCGGTTTTCCTTTGTTCTTTCCCGGCCGGACTTTTCCGATGGAGGAGGTAATTTGCAGTTTTGCAAATTACATTTGGGGAGGGGTTTTCTTGCATATGTGGGATTATGATATGACCATCATCATTCTCTTTACATCACTTACATTATTCATGATGGTGCATTTATGTGATTGGAAGTGATAAGCATGGTTGATGTTTTCTTTGATTTTTGATATGGTCACCTCTTCTATTCTCCTACACTCACCTCCCTTGGTATTATGTTTCATTCCCTCCACCATTTCAAGAGGAGAATGGCCGGCCACATTTGAGAGAGGATGAGAGAAATTTCCAATTTTGTGTGACACATATTTCTTCACCTCATTCTTCTTGTTTTGGGAAAAATGAAAGCACCATTTTTCCTTAACTCCATTCCTCCATCAAGGCAACTACAAACCCCATTGAGACAACGATTCTACACTATATTCTACAGCAAATCTTGGGCGCGTCGGCTAGCCAACTTCGCGCCCGAGTTGCCTCGGTATTGAGGTGGGAGCCCGTAAAAGATACAGACGATGTGGTGCCCTTCCGGCAAGGAGGCGACGACCGGAGTTTCCGCTGGAGATCGGGACGATGACGAGAAGACCGGAGGACTCGGATCACTCGGTATATCTCTCACCCTTTCTCTTATTAGCTAGTATCGGTTAATGGTTGCGATCCGGGTATATTGTCCGCGGTAGCTCCAGTTTCCAAGTAAGGAAAATTTTTGATTCCGTATTTTGGCCTCGGATAGACGGCCGGGGCGCTGCCGTGGCGCAACATGGTATCAGAGCCACGCCATTAACCTTGTCTAGCTTGTTCTAATGTGTTTTACATTTTCGATCGACCAAAATTCCAAAACTTGCATTTTTGTTCACATCAGTTTTCTGTTGAAATTTTTTGGTCTCGAAAAATTTTTCAGGTTGTCTCAGAATGATGTGCAGGGAGTTCTAAGAACACTGGAAAAATTCGACAACACGATCCCTCAGTTAGACCGCGGAAACGCGGCCATTGACCTTTATTAGGCCGCGGATCCGCCGCAGTAATGAGGGATCATGTCATCAATTTTTTGCAGTGGGCTTTTGGGCTTCAGATAGGGGTTTTGGAATATTAAAATTGGGCCCAGATTTTCTGTGAGTGCTACAGTATTACTTGGGGGCCCACTTGTTAAAATTTGATCGATCGGATATTTTAAACACATTATTTCACAGTATTTACATTATATCTGCGACCGTGAATGTCACTTGATCGATAAATCCTGTCTAACTGCTATATCCCGGTTAGACGGATTTGCGAACGTGATTTTCACGTTGATGTTCTATGTATTGCTGTGTTGTTGCGGATCGATCGTGGGGGATAGCCTGGATGCAATGCTAGTACAGTTTTGTCTTATATGTACATTTGATATTGCGGGGCGAGCGTCCGACATGTGGACTGCCGTCACTGCCTGTTTGTATTATTCTTTTGGGGCACGACCTGGTTGCGGTCGATGTACCCGTTGTATGTATATTTTACTTTCTGTACTAGGATTACCCCGCGGAGGGGTGCACGGATAGCCGGGTTCAAGAGGGCAACAAGCCCGCATCTTATGGCATTGAGATGGAAGGGGCTTTACTCTAGGATTGGCGGGCTATTCGCCGCACTCGTAGGGGGTACAGGTTGACCCAGGAGGGGTGCCCAAGTTACCGGATTCCATGAAATGCTGGGTGGTCCATTCACGGTACTGAAGGGGGCTGCCTCGCTTCAGGTTTTGGCGGGTGACTTGCCGTGCCCGTAGGGGTCTTGGTTTTCATTGCACAGGCTATCCACACGACCAGGGGAACGTCGGGTTTCAGCAGCGGCTCTGTGAAACCCGGGGCTTCCAGATATCTGTATTGTTCTGTGATGCTGTACATTTCTGTGATGTTGCATTTTATTCACGCCTTGAGCGAAATACAATATATTGGTATATATATTAGTAGATGTTGTATATGTTTTTCATCCGCGCTAGTCCAGTCCCCGCTCTGCCGTTAGTTAGCTAACCTAACGGGTAATGACGGGACCCAGTGGCGAATGCGGATGGCATATACGTACGTCAGTATATTTTCGTTCTTTATGGTGTGATCAATTGATGGGACTGCGTTGATTCAGATCAATGCAAGCTAAACAAACCTATTCTGATGTTGTTGGAACACTTTTCAAAAAGCTGTTATTGCAAGGACGTTCACTTTTGTTTTGCATCGTGGTATTCATTTAGAATATCCTGCTCCTCAGTCGACGAGGCAAGGGCCGAGATCCCTTCACCGGGAGTGACCCCTTGGACAGAAATTTGCGTCAGGGCATTAACTTCACTATAGCCGATTACTTTTGCTTTGCATCGTGGTATTCAGTTGGAATATCCTGCACCTCATTCTACGGGGAAAGAGCCGAGATCCCTTCACCGGGAGTGACCTCTTTAGTAAAGGTTTTCGTCACTATATTTTATAAAAGGCTATGCAGTTCCTTCAACGATATCAAGTTCATTACGTTAAAGGTTTTTCGCCAAAAACCGTTCGTAGCCCTCCGTCATTTCTTATGGGTATTATTTAGTATTCGTGCTGCGTTTGTTGACTCCGTCAAGGCGTAGTGTACGGTAGCTAAGTGGTGCTTGTTTGTTGCATAAATGGGATTGATTTGGACAGTCGTGCGGCCTTGTTGACTCCGTCAAGGGCACGTACGGGTGGGTTTAATGCAATCCAGATAATGACGGGTTGAACTTGACTAGGACTTTTTGATTTGTTGACTCCGTCAAGGTCACTTGAGTCCTAGGGGTAAAAACATCACATCGGGAGTTTCAAAAGAACTGAAACTTGCCAGGCATGCGCATACCTTCTGGAGTGTGATACCGTGAGCGGATTCCGTCACGTTATCATGCGATGATAGTTGGATCCCGATTCCCACTGATGAGTTGGTTTACTCCTCGGGTGACCCCGACTAATTCTTCTTTCAGGTTTGGAGGAGAATTTGAGGTACAATGGGAGGTTTCCAGATTAGATAAAGTGATAACCATTCTGATCTAGGTTAGAGTGCACGCTGAGTGTTTCTTCTATCTCTCTTTTTGGCAGCGACCATTGACCCGACCCAAGACTATGACTCAGTGACCAAGTTGACCGAACCTTCTTAAACACTGGCTTTTGGATTGTCAGAGTTGCAGACCTCATTGCCACTCCTACTTTTACCCTTTTCTCCAGGACATCCCGTATTACTATGAACGTCCACTTCCATTGGACAAAACCATCGTATGGTTATATACGAACTCGAAGGACTTTATTCGAGGATGGTTTCCGGTTCTGGAGAAAACGAATAGGACTATTCAGTTGTCTTTTCCTTTTACCTTCTCTCAGGTTGCGAGTACTCCTTGGTTTAGGAGATAGTACACCTATTATGCAAATTGGATAGTCTTCTTCCAAACCTTAGGCTGGTGCCGAAAGGCGGGGAATGAAGAAAACCAATTAGCATAACGATGGTGTACAGAAGGTATTAAGTTAAGACAAAGCAAGGGATTAGTAAGATGGCAAAGTAAATTGCGACTGCTATTCACGACCAAACCGAGTATATCTTCGCCAAACCTAAATCACCTTTGTATTTCTCCAGGACACTCCGTATCACTACGAAGATCCACAGTTTATTTGGATACTCCATCGTATGGTTATATACGAACTCGAAAGGAACTTGTTCCAGTTCGGGGATGGATTCTGGTCCAGGAGAAATAGGAATACGGTTTATTCGGTTGTCCTTTCTCTTCACCTTCTCTCGCATTGCGAGTGCTCCTAGGATTAGGACAGTACACCCATTATGCTTATTGGATAGTCTTCTTCCAAACCATAGGCTGGTGCCGAACGGTAGGGAGGGAAGAAAACCAATTGGCCTAAAGGGGTGTACAGAAGGTAATGACTAAAGACATATAAAGGGATTTGGAGAGGTGGCAAAGAATTATACGGTTGTAGTTGTGAATCTGGATAATGGAAGAGGCATTACTAAGAATACCGGAATACCCCACCGAAACATTTCAATGTTTCAGTTTCACTGTGTAATGTTAAAAGAAAACTGATTTCCCGATTAGATACTTACTCCAGGGTATGTATTTACCAGGTATGATTCTCACATCTGTATGGTTTTACAGATGATGAGTGGGAGTAAGTTATTGGGAATTGGGTGATCATCCTCATTATATCGCGATTCGTTGTAATCGGTGATATTTGAGGAGATCACCTGGGCTGTTTGCCGGTCGGCAAATATTTGGTTTTGAATATCCGCTGTTGTGCACCAATTTCAAATTGATATATCTGTACGTCTATTTTCATAGAGTGAGATGTACCTTTTGATATTATGTCGATGACATTTACCTATATCAGTGGATGGTTAGGTAAGGAGCATCAAACAGCGGTGTAATTCTTCTTAACCATAAGTACAGTTTTCAACCTACGACGCACAGTGAAAGAGTTGTTAGACTCAGCGGACTTATACAGAGTATTGTATGTTGTCCAGTGTCCATTGGGACAGAGGGGTTGGTCCTCATACTATATTCTGTTTACTTTTAACTTCTCTAGTTCTTAGACATATGTTTCGTAGAAACACAGGGTCTAAGTTTTGAGGAGTTATAGGTATTTGAATAGAGTAGAGAACCAGGTGTAGCAAGTATCGGGATTCTTCAAGGTGATCGAAGATGTAGATACTTGTGTATGGTATTCAGTTAATAGTAATGATAAAGAGAAATTGCTTCTCTTTCAGGTTACTCATAATTGGAAGCATTCCTAAGTTGAGTAACGCTGATCGGCCTCTCTCCATTTAGTTGACATGCACTGGGGACAGCTGCATGATTTGAATCTGGTTCAATTAAATCAGTGCCTCTGGTTCTATATTGGATATAGTACAGTTCATATCTTAACATTGTTAAGGTACGGGGAGTTGTCCGGCTTATGATTAAAACCAGACTCTGGATAACTCGAGGCACGTTTCTATAATGGCTGTTTATGGGTTGATCCAGGCTATGACGAGGGTTGATTTTCTACCATCTGGAAGATCAATAGTGATATTGTTCTTAACTCGCCACATTTTAAAATGAAATGGTTATTTTTCAGAAAACAGTAGTGGGAGTATGGTAGAACTGGAAGTGATTCCAGAACCGCAAACGATTACTGAAGATTTGATAAGGAACCTAGATTCAATCTGATTTGACATTCCATTGGCCACTTCGCAGATACGGTGGGTAACTTCAGGCACCCGAGAGGTACTCCGGTAGCCTCAAGGACGGTGACAGGGAAGTTCTTGTTTACCCACACTTGCCATTGTTGTTGTTCCAGGCTGCGAGACCCGGCAGGAGGATGAGTATAGCGTCGTTCTAAACTAGCTTTAGAAGTGCACGTCTATATGACTCTGCCAGAGGGTTGTCGTAGTCAGTGGGAGCAGCGGAAGCATTGGTGGACATCAGGCTTATGTCTATTTATAGACTAAAGCAGATATAGCGGAGATAGATCATCTATTTCTGATGTGACAGTCATAAGTTTGACGTCATCAGAATGGGGGATGGATCTGTTGAGAAGGTAGTAGGGTGTGATATCCGGGTTTTGGATGACATACACACAGTAGGAAGTGACATTCCTATACTACGATCGGTTATACTTTGGTCGTCACACAGTGGTTTCTCCACAAGGGACTTGGACATTATATCAGACATACTGGTTACTAGATCTATGGTTTTAGATCAAGATTTGGGTAGTTTCCCAATCTGGGTACCTTGACAGCATTCTATGAGTATTTAGAATGGACGACTCCTGGCACGGTAGTGAACCTGCAGTTGATGGAGTCACCCTCTCTAAAGGTGTCTTACAGACTAAAGGGGAGAGGGATACGCATGATTGACAGATCACTTGCTTAGGCAATTGAGTCAATCATAAGATGTCAAGTACCACACCAGATGTTGTTCTTGCACTAGATGCAATAAGATGATATTGATCCAATCCTGGAGGAACAGTCGGAAGCAGTTTTAGAACATAAGTGGATGTTCTAGGGATATGATAACGACAGCCTCAT
This sequence comes from Agapanthus africanus, assembly GCA_030015575.1. Classification (NCBI taxonomy): domain Eukaryota; kingdom Viridiplantae; phylum Streptophyta; class Magnoliopsida; order Asparagales; family Amaryllidaceae; genus Agapanthus; species Agapanthus africanus. The sequence goes on from CM057337.1 coordinate 723,203,546, forward strand.
TTGGGAGACAGTTATCATTCCAGGCTTCCAAGGTGACATGGATGGCAGAGTGGCTGTCAGAGTTGTAGTTTCTCCTTCAGACGAGGGGCAGTATTTTGGACAGGTGCTCCAAGGCAATACTGAGGGAGGCATGGCGCAGGATACTGATTAAGTTCAGTTGATGATACAGTCTAAGAAGTTTGGATTTGGAGTTCATTTATGAGCTAGGTCCCATCAGACATCCAGACATTCTAAGACAGGTATTGCTCATTTCGGGAGATGGCTTTCTCCGCGAACTTGAGATATAGAGAGACATAGAAAGAAACATCTAGGAGGATCCACTCACTGAGGCTTTTCCTCGAACGCAATAGTTTCGCAAACAGGCTTTGTGAGACTGACTAGTAGAGGAGTTGGGTGTTCGGTATCACACGGGCTGTGAGTATGCGACATCGCAATAATTAGCCTTGAGTGCAAGTGGGAGATTGTTGGAGATAGTGCCCTCGGAGTCAATTATTGGATCACAGGCGCGTGATTGCAATGATTGAGGGAGGACCTATCCCGGTAGGACAGTCTTACTCGAGATGATAGTATGCTATCTGGTTTATCTTTATCATCGTGTACTGCTTTAGGTGACCTGACAGGTCGCTATTACACGTTGATAGAGCCCCTAGGATTCTTGCTTGACGACCAGCAGTATGATGGCGATCATATACGTGGGAACTGGGGTCTATAAGCACATCCTTAAATGGTCCCTAGTCGTGGGAGTTTCGAGACAGGGCATCGATACTCCATTAGTAGACTAGTGTATACAGTCGAGACCCCGACGAGGGGCGGTGGCCGGTCTCACAAGCCACTGGTGTCAGTTGGTTCACCTAAGATGTATACAGGTGCTCATTAGGTTATGAGTACACCGGACAGGACTCGCCGGGAACCTGCTAGTTGGGATTATACCAGACGTCAGATAGCAGTTCCCAGGTGACATGTGTACAGGTTAGTTCATCGACCTGAGATCGTCATTTGTCTCGTGTGAGTTCCCACTGTGCTTTGATTACTACCCTACCACGGCTCAAAGGAGTCGTACAAACAGGTTTTAGTTGGGTACAGTCCCGAGCCACATGGAGGCAGTGAGCGGATCTGCAGGGGTTCGTCCCTCCCGGTATTGGGGGTGAGGTCGCGCTGTGTCTAGGAGAGCCATTACGCAAAGCCCTCGGCCGAGGCAGGAGATTTACTGGTAGGTATTCCAGTAGTATCTCAGGGCGTTCTGGGCTACACTCCGACACGACTTGTACCGCCTTTGGGGGTCTGACTTTTACCAACCCCTAGGCCCGCCATGCGATGCTCATAGACGAACGGACCGGACTGTACAGATATTGTCACTGACAGGCTCAGTAGGGTGTCAGGATGAGTTCGCTCATCGACGTCCCTTTTGGTCAATAGCTGGTGGCCCGTCACGTATTGGCTTATACCTCTGACGTGCTAGTGGTTGAATCCACAACCATAGTATTGACGAGTCTTTAGAGTCCACCACACTTTCAGTTACTCAAGTTTTCGGGCGAAACGCTGTAGAGGCCGTATGGAGATATGGCAGGGTCCGATCAGATACGTGCGGTATTGCACGGATCAGGATCGGACGGTTTGTACTAGTAGCCGTATGGATATATGGCGGGGTTCGATCAGATACGTGCGGTATTGCACGGATCAGGATCGAACGGATATTACTAGCCGGCTTTGGTTTAAGCCGGATCCTAGTTTAGTACAGTGTAGATTTTGTCTCTTTGCATTTGTATCCGGACGGAATACAGATGCGGGTGTGTATGCACAGTATCGGGGTTTTCCTGTAATTTATTACGGGACCAGTTTTCTGGAGTTGCCAGTTTGCTTTCCGTTCCGGCCGGTTTTCCTATGTTCTTTCCCGGCCGGACTTTTCCGATGGAGGGGGTAATTTGCAGTTTTGCAAATTACATTTGGGGAGGGGTTTTCTTGCATATGTGGGATTATGATATGACCATCATCATTCTCTTTACATCACTTACATTATTCATGATGGCGCATTTATGTGATTGGAAGTGATAAGCATGGTTGATGTTTTCTTTGCTTTTTGATATGGTCACCTCTTCTATTCTCCTACACTCACCTCCCTTGGTATTATGTTTCATTCCCTCCACCATTTCAAGAGGAGAATGGCCGGCCACATTTGAGAGAGGATGAGAGAAATTTCCAATTTTGTGTGACACATATTTCTTCACCTCATTCTTCTTGTTTTGGGAAAAATGAAAGCACCATTTTTCCTTAACTCCATTCCTCCATCAAGGCAACTACAAACCCCATTGAGACAACGATTCTACACTATATTCTACAGCAAATCTTGGGCGCGTCGGCTAGCCAACTTCGCGTCCGAGTTGCCTCGGTATTGAGGTGGGAGCCCGTAAAAGATACAGACGATGTGGTGCCCTTCCGGCAAGGAGGCGACGACCGGAGTTTCCGCGGGAGATCGGGACGATGACGAGAAGACCGGAGGACTCGGATCACTCGGTATATCTCTCACCCTTTCTCTTATTAGCTAGTATTGGTTAATGGTTGCGATCCAAGTATATTGTCCGCGGTAGCGCCAGTTTCCAAGTAAGGAAAATTTTTGATTCCGCATTTTGGCCTCGGATAGACGGCCGGGCCGCTGCCGTGGCGCAACAAAACCTGTTTTAGGTTATGCATCTTTTTATTCATCTATTCAGATCTGAAAATTCCTGTGTAAATGTTTGGAGAGAGCCATCAATAAAGTAAGTAGTTTTATTTAATTACCCTAGTTAATTTATATTCTGCCTTAGTATAGATTTTTCATTCTTTGGCCTAGTTAGATAGTTAGAGATGTTTTTCAATTCCCTAATGAGCGAGTAGTCTCCTCGCTTGTTAGGGTTAGATTTGGGGAAAGCTTGAGAGATGAAATCTTTTATCCCTTTCTTGCCCATCACGTATAATTAATAGGACTCCATGCACACATACACACACCGTTCCCTACGGCACCTTACCCCACGAGGTAACGGTGATACCGTAGTATAAACGACCGGTTGTGTATGTTTTCCATGGAGGTTAGGGTAAGAATAAAGAAAGGAAGGACTAGAACCTAGAGGAAGAAACATCGTTTCTTCCCGATGGAACTAATCCCCTTTATTAATTGTTACCATAACACCTAAAGAGATCTAAATTAGGGCATTGAAAGCGGTGAGAAAATCTTCAATTTCCAAACTTAACCTAAACCTAACCCTAGCAAGATTCTATTCTTAATATAAATCTTAGTTTTTAGCGATAATCCATTCACACCGTTTGGAATTAACTCGTTAGACCAAATTAGGAAATACACAACATCCCTGTGGACCGACCCGTACTCACCGGCTAGTTACCAAGCGACGCCGTTCTTGATTGCAGTTAACAAATATTTTTGATCTAAAAATTCTTTGACAAATCAAGATCCTTACGACACAAAAAGGAGCAACACACTTAGGAGTCCCTAAGACTCCTAAGGAGAAAATACACCTACGAGATCCTTTCGACTCGTAGGGAGAAAATGCTTTTGTGGGATCCTTACGGCCCATAAAATTGAAAGCCTTAGGTGATAGGGATCTAAACCTGTCTCTTAAGCCACCAATTCCCAAATCCTCCCGGGGAAAATGATGAGTTGCTCCTGGAATTATTCCAGTGCAGCAATGCAGATGCCAAACCAAAACCAAATCCCCAAATCCTCTCATGATAGATGATGATTCACTCTTGGTACCATATTCCAGTGTAGCGATGCTGATGTCAACCCAAATCAAATCAAACCAATAACCTCTACGGCGGAATCATGCTCCGTCCCAGAATTTACCCCGTGTCGAAATCATGCTTCGCCTCGGGATATCTACCTTCCCTGCCGGAATTATGCTCCGCCTCGGAATCAAATCAACCGACCAGCTCTACGCCGGAATCATGCTTTGTCTCAGAGTGTATCCCGTATCGAAATCATGCTTCGCCTCGGCGTATCTACCTTCCCTGTCGAAATTATGCTTCGTCTCGGAATCAAATCAAACCAACAACCTCTGCGGCAGAATCATGATCCGTCCCAGAATTTACCCCGTGTCAAAATCATGCTTCGCCTCGGAATATCTACCTTCCCTGCCGGAATTATGCTCCGCCTCGGAATGAAATCAAACCAACAACCTCTGCGTCGGAATAATGATCCGTCCCAGAATTTACCCCGTGTCAAAATTGTAAGTCCACGTTGCTCACCCCGGTTCTTACGGGGAGGCAGAAACGGTAAAAAACGATTTTTGACACGAAGCAACATGGACTAAAAGAAGGATCTTTGCTAAACAACAAACTAGCAAACTACTTGAGGTTCTATCTATTATGCCATAGAGATTATACCTCACGATACCGATCCTTCGGGTCTTCTCTCCGCTGTCCTACTCGTCCATCTGAGCTTCTCTCCGCTGTCCTACTCGTCCATCTAAGCTCCGAGGATCGATCCGGATCTTGGTCACCTCCGTGGCCTTCTTGAGTCGAAGACGATCCATCCGCGAGTTGTGCTCCGAGCTCCACCTCGAGCCGAGACAACTAGGGCAACAAGATCGCTAGTCTTGATGTCCTAGCTTGTGTAGAAGTAGTAGATGGATGTGTTTGTCTATTTGGATCCTTTTTCTCTCAACACATGAGATCAAAGGAATTTTCAAGAGGAGGAAGATAAAGCTAGCAACCATGGAGCTTTCTCATTTTCTTTTTAAGAGAGAGAATGAGAAATGAATTATGAGCCAAAAGAAAAAGACCCATGGTTACAATAATACACAAACATCATCATTACTAATCCTTTCATGATAAAGTTGATGGTTACATTTGAATTGACCATTTTCATATCATAAATAAAAAGAAAACCAATGAATACTCTAGATCTCTTATGAAGGTCCAAGTCAACTTTGGTCAAACGGTCAACAAAGTCAAGTATGGTCAAATGGTCAAAGCAATTAGCCATCACATAATTATCACTAAAAAGATTAGTAAATAATGTCCCCGGCTCATAATGGTTTTGACCGAACGAACTGCCAAAACCCTAATGAGTCCGCCTCAAAATGGTTTTGACCGAATCAACTGTCAAAACCCTAATGAGGCACCTCCACCTTCTTCGCTCCTCACAACTGTGCATATACACCCGCATCCGCATTCCATAAAATGCGGATGCACAGAAGACAAAACAAATCCATCTGTGCAATACTAGGATCCGGCTTGAACCAAAACCCACTACTATTGCCTGCCCGATAAACATACGCACACAAGTGCATGTAAGTGATCGTAGCCCTGCCGTAAAACCATACGGCCTCTACACGTTTCGTTCAGTGCAGGGAAACTCTCTGTGTGGGACTCTAAAGACTCGACACTACGCTGGCAGTGGGTTTAACCATAGACCGCAAGCGGCACTAGCTGTACGTAACAATCCCCAGGTAGATGTCGATAAGAAGGCCGATGAGGTAAACCCATCCGAACTCCTACTGAGCCTGTATGTGACAATCTCCGTACAGTCCGGTCTGTTCGTCTGAGAATATCGCATGGCAGGCCAAGGAGGGCGGTAAACGTCAGTCCCCTAATAGCGGTACAAGTCGTGTCGGAGTGTAGCCCAGAACACCCTGAGATAACACTGGAAACCTACCAGTATATCTCGCTTGCCCTGGCCAGGGACTACTTTGTATAATGGCTCTCCTAGACACATCGCGATATCAACCCTCAATACCGAGAGAGACGAATCCTGTCTAACCGTCACTGCCTCCAAGTGCTTCGGGACTGCACCCAACTACTACCTGTTTGCACGACTCCTTTGAGCCGTGGTAGGGTAGTAATCAAAGTACAGTGGGAACACACTCGAGGCAAAGTGACAGTGTCAAGTCAGCGGACTAAGTTGTACTCATGTCACCTGGAAACTGATAACTGACGATAGGTATAATACCAACCAACAGTTCCCGACGAGTCCTGTCCAGTATACTCGTAACTTAACGAGCACCCGCATACTATCTCAAGTACGACGTACCCATGGCTGTGGGACAGACCACTGGGATGAGAAGTGCATATGATAGTCTACTCCGGAGTATCGATGCCCTGTCTCGATAGTCCTACGACTAGGGACCTGAATAAGGATGTGCTTATAGATTACCCAGCCCCTACAAGTGTGACTGCCATCACAACGCTGGTAATCAAGCAAAGATCCTAAGGGCTCCACTAATATGTATAAGCGATATGCTAAAAGAAACACATGCACATATTGAAGTAGAGACAAACCAAGTAGCATACTACCATTTTGAGCAAGATTGTCTATAAAACTGTGAATATCCCAAGCTTCCATTAAGTAATATACAATCTAGTATGATACAGTAATGGCCTCTAGGGCATATACACTAACAATCTCCCACTTGCACTAAGGTCATGTACTGGCGTATTGAAGACCTATCATCTCGATCAGCCGCTCGAACTGAGTCTGGAGTAGGGCCTTCGTGAGTGGATCTGCAGTGTTATTCTCCGAATTTACTCTCTTCACCTCGATCTCCCGGCGATCTACGATCTCCCTGATCAGGTGGTACCGCCTCAAAATGTGCCTGGGCTTCTGATGGGACATGGGTTCCTTCGCTAAAGCTATAGCGCCGTTGTTGTCACAATACAGCGGTATTGGATCAACAATGGTAGGAACCACCTGAAGCTCCGTGAGGAACTTCTTCATCCAAACAGCTTCCTTTGCGGCATCGCAAGCAGCTATGTACTCTGCTTCCATAGTTGAGTCAGCAACGGTTTCCTGCTTGGAACTATTCCAGCAAACCGCCCCTCCATTGAGGGTAAAGACATAACCCAACATGGACTTGGAGTCATCCTTGTCACTCTGGAAGCTGGAGTCAGCAAAGGCCTCGATCTGGAGGTCTTTTCCGCCATACACCAAGAACATCTCCTTGGTCCTTCTCAGGTACTTGAGAATGTTCTTTACTGCTATCCAGTGTTTCTCCCCTGGGTCCGACTGATACCGGCTTACAACGCTCAATGCGTATGCTACATCTGGTCTGGTACATAACATCGCATACATTATAGAGCCTACCGCAGATGCGTAGGGTATAGATGACATGCGGGCCCTTTCCAAATCAGTCTTGGGAGACATCTCTTTGGAGAGGGTGATTCCGTGACAAGCCGGTAGATTACCGCGCTTGGAATCTTCCATACTGAATCGTTTCAGTATGGTGTCGATGTGCTTGGACTGCGAAAGTCCCAACATCCTCTTAGATCTATCACGATAGATCTGGATCCTCAGAATGTAGTTGGCATCGCCCAGGTCCTTCATGGAGAACCTTTGTGACAAGAATCCTTTGACTGACTGTAGTATAGGAATACCATTTCCTATTAGGAGAATGTCATCCACGTACAAGACGAGGAATACCACAGTTCTCCCTACAATCTTACTGTAAATGCATGGTTCATCTGGGTTTTTGATAAAGTCGAATTCTTTGACAGTATCATCGAAGCAGATGTTCCAACTCCGCGATGCCTGCTTCAGCCCATAGATGGACTTGAGCAACTTGCACACTTTACCGCTGCTCCCACTCTGAATGAATCCCTCTGGCTGATCCATATAGACGCACTCTTCTAAATTTCCATTTAGGAAAGCCGTCTTTACGTCCATCTGCCAGATTTCATAATCGTGGAAGGCAGAAATGACAAGAAGGATCCGAATGGATTTTAGCATAGCCACTGGAGAAAAGGTCTCGTCATAGTCCAAACCAGGTCTTTAACGAAAGCCCTTTGCAACAAGTCTAGCTTTATAGGTTTCAACCTGCCCATCTACACCAATCTTCTTTCTGAAGATCCATTTGCAGCCTACGGGTTTTACCCCTTCAGGAGCAAAGTCTAAAGTCCAAACTTTGTTGGTGTACATGGACTCCATCTTGGTCCGCATTGCATCCAGCCATTTTACTGAGTCACCGCTCTGAATGGCTTGCTGGAAGCAAGTAGGCTCACCATAATCAATGGTGCAATTCTCTCTATCCCCGTCTATGAGAAAACCGTAGTATCTCTCGGGCGGATGAGACTGCCTACTACTCCTACGGAGTGGCGCTGGGATGTCCGGTTCTCCTGAACCTTTTGGTTCTACTAAGGTTTCAGTAATAGCTTGTGGTTCTGGAATTTCTTCCAGTTCTATTGCGCTCCCACTTATCTGATTTTCTAAAAACTCGGTTTCCAAGAAGCAGGCATGACGAGAAACAAAAACCTTTTGTTCCTCTGCGTAATAGAAAAGATACCCCTTGGAGTTCTTTGGATATCCCACAAACTTACACTGTACTGAGCGTGCCTCGAGCTTGTCCGCATGCTGCTTTTTAACAAAAGCTGGACATCCCCATGTCTTAAAGTGTTTAAGAAAAGGTTTCTTCCCACTCCACATCTGATATGGTGTGGTAGGCACTGACTTAGTAGGAACTTGGTTCAAAAGATATGCAGCTGTTTCTAGTGCATAACCCCAGAAGGATCGCGGTAACTCAGCCTTACTCATCATGGAACGAACCATATCCAATAGGGTTCGATTCCGCCTTTCCGATACACCATTGTGCTGCGGTGTGTATGGAGGAGTAAGCTGAGAGAGAATTCCATTCTCTTTTAAGTAGTCCAGAAACTCGGCACTCAAGTATTCACCACCTAGATTAGATCTCAGTATCTTTATACTTTTGCCTGTTTGTTTTTCAACTTCATTCTTGTATTCCCAAAATTTCTCAAAGGCCTCGGATTTGTGCTTCATTAGGAAGACATGTCCATACCTAGAGAAATCATCTGTGAAAGTAATGAAGTATGAATAACCACTTCGCGCATGTGTAGACATTGGACCACACACGTCACTGTGTATGAGTCCCAAGAGCTCGCTTGCTCTTTCTCCGTGTCCAGTGAACGGAGTCTTTGTCATCTTTCCCATAAGACAAGATGCACAAGTGGCATAAGACTGATACTCGAAAGGATCCAAGTATCCCTCTTTATGTAACTTTGTTAACCGTGTCTCATTAATGTGACCCAGTCTACAATGCCATAAGAAAGCCTGATTTGTTTCCGGAGACTTTCTTTTAAGTGTGTTCTGGACACTGAAGATCTGAGCTTGATTCAATATGTATATCTCGTTTTCTAATGTAACTGACCCAATCAGAACTTGATTTAGATGGATGTGGATCACATCGCTTACAAAAGAAAAATCATATCCTTCCTTAGAAAGTAAGGATACAAATATGATATTACAAGTCACACCTGGTACATAAAAACAGTTACGCAGAATCAATATCTGCCCAGTTGTCAGTCCAAGATGATATTCCCCTACGGATTAGCGTACATGCTCATTCCGTTAGCAACCCTGAGAGTCATATCATCTATCCTGATAACCCTACGGTTTCTCAGAGCCTGTAACGAATTACAGATATGAGATCCTGATCCGGTATCCAATACCCAGGAAGTAGGGTTAACTGACATACAGTTCTCTATTACAAACACACCCGAAGCCGAAGCCACAACATCTTTCGAATCCTGGCTACTGGCTTTGCTAGCCCTGCCATCCTTCTGCCAATGTTCATTCCCGTAACAATAGGAACGTCCCTCTTTTACTACATCCAGTCCCGAAACTTTTGCCCTTCCCTTTTCTTCTACTTCCCTGGTTTCCTTCAGGGTAGAAGGTATAGACTATAGAATCAAGTCAGCATCTGACCCGTTCTTCAACGTGGTCTTCAGGTCCGTGAGCTCAAAATAGCTAGTCTCCATAAGGACGTTGCCCCCTACAGATGACCCAATATCCAACCTCGCTGGAAGAAATTCGTTCGAAGTCTCATATCTTGCGATACGAGATTGCTCTCCATATAAATCTCTGTTATGGAGGAAGATAGAAACTAAGTCCATCTTCTCGTGCTGCCTCTGGTATGTACCATCAACTGAGGCTAACACGAGGCACTTGGCTTTCGCACAGTCTTTTCCCGATGTTATACGGATATCAATATCCGTGACAAGGGAAACTGGTCCTGAGACGGCAAGGGTTGGATTAGTTAAGAGGTGTTCCAGCTTGTCATGGGCAATGGACATCTAGACAGACCTTTGCCAATCATAACAGTCAGATTTAGTCATTTTATTATCTAGATGTAACCTATGTGTGGTCACTGGGTCGCTGCAATTAAGAGAGAGAGAAGAAAACACTCAGCATGATGCTCTTGCAAGTTTAGATTGGTTTTTAATTTATCTAAACAGGATAGCTCCTACTGTCTCTCGAATCCCTCCTCAAACCAAAAAGGAAGAATTAGTCGGGATCAATCTCACCGTACAATACTTGCTTAACCGTTCAGCCAGGCCAGTGTCGGTACTTCGAGGGAGGTTTTCCAACGCTTTCACGAAGTTCCTTAATTAAATAACCTCTTTTCCCTGTGGGCGTAGCCCCGCTAACACCTTTCTAGACACCTACTTGGTTTATAGCATTGATCGTTAAGCGAGAAAGTTCCCTAGGAGTAGCATATACTCACAGTAGGATCGGGATCCAAATATCATCGTGTGATAAAACTGAAGGAATCCTACAAGAATCATCACACTCCAAATGGTATGCAGCACTAGAAAGTTTCAGTTTCTTTAGAAACTCCCGATGTGGATTTTTGCCCCATGCTCTTATGATCTTGACTAAGGCAAACAAATCATAAGTCACATGTCAAGTTCTACCGTCGTTGTCCATATTGATTTGAACCCACCCGTATATACCCTTGACTATGGCCAACAAAGTAATACGACTGTCCCAAACCAACGCATCTATCTATGCAACATATGAATACCCACCAGCTACCAAACACTGTGCCTTGACTAGGGCCAACAAACACAGCTTGAATACTGTTGGATATTCATATGAAATGACGGAGGGCTACGAATGGTTTTGACGAAACCGTGAATGTAGTGAACTTGATATAATCGAAGGAATGAGATAGCTTTTAAAAGGAGTGGTTCAAGCTCCGCATTTTAAAAGCTGGTTTTTGAAAAGAACCGAGTGGTTTTGAAAGTGTTCCAATGACTTTACTTTGGTTTATTTTCTTGCATTAATTTTAATGCGTCCCATCATTTAAACGTACTATTGCAGAAAACAACGAAAATATGGCGTACGCTTATGCCATCCGCATTCACCACGGGGCCCCGTCATCACCCGTTAGGTTACTTAACTAACGACAGAGCGGGGGCTGGACTAGTGCGGATGCAAAACATAAGCAACGCCTAAATAGATATCATATATAGATATATACATTCGTCAGATGCAATGATAGCCATTCCAGATCATAGATGAACACTTTGGATATACTAGGAATCCGCGATTCGTTCGAGCCTGCAACGAAAAGCGGATTACACGGTCGCGATGAATAGCCAAACCCCACCCTAGACCCCTACGGGTGCGGCAAACTACCCGCCAAGTACCCGAAGCGAAGCAACCTCCCTCAACAACGTGAGTAGGCCACTCGGCACTTCGAGATACCCGGTAGTTTGTCCACCCCACCTTGGGTCTATCCTAGGAGCAAAAACAGTAAAAGAAATTATACAATGGAGACTCCAACCTCATCCCGGATGTGCGGCCATAAAATAATATTACATCAATTACAAATTTTACATTGAATGAAAGAAAAAGAAACTCTCATCTCACATCCACCCGGCTATTCATCCGTGACAATCCAACGAGTTCATATACACAAACCATCAACATTACAAATCACAGATATGTATAACCCCCACTAATCGACGTATAGCGATTAGCAGACGTTCAATACATATATCACATCACAGATAAAATCCATTAGCCAAAGTCTACGGAATTTCGATCAAAATACAGATTTGTAACCACCCCAAACACAAATTTGTTTTCTGGAAATTCTGGGCAGAAACAAAGTATACTAAAAATCCCAAAACCTCCAACTAAGTACACTGCACCAAAAACGGTCCACGGCCGAGTCAACTCGGCCGCGGATCCGCGGCAGGAAGCGCATTCCTGCCGCGGTTCCGCGGCGCTTTGACCGACTCACTGGATCATTTTTGGTGTGTGTTTTTAGAAAATCCTGAGCCGATTTTTCATGTATGTCAAATGATTTTTAGAGCAGTATAAAAAATCGGCAGAAACATGGTTTTTCCGGACGTGTTTTGCGATTTTTTTCTGATCGAAATTCTAAATACTTTGCTAACATGCTAGTTTATGTTTAGCTAGGCTCTGATACCACTGTAAGTCCACGTTGCTCACCCCGGTTCTTACGGGGAGGTGGAAACGGTAAAAAACGATTTTTCACACGAAGCAACATGGACTAAAAGAAGGATCTTTGCTAAACAACAAACTAGCAAACTACTTGAAGTTCTATCTATTATGCCATAGAGATTATACTTCACGATACCGGTCCTTCGGGTCTTCTCTCCGCTGTCCTACTCGTCTATCGAAGCTCCGAGGATCGATCCGGATCTTGGTCACCTCCGCGGCCTTCTTGAGTCGAAGACGATCCACCCGAGAGTTGTGCTCCGAGCTCCACCTCGAGCCGAGGCAACTAGGGCAACAAGATCGCTAGTCTTGATGTCCTAGGTTGTGTAGAAGTAGTAGATGGATGTGTTTGTCTATTTGGATCCTTTTTCTCTCAACACATGAGATCAAAAAAAATTTCAAGAGGAGGAAGATGAAGCTAGCAACCATGGAGCTTTCTCATTTTCTTTTTAAGAGAGAGAATGAGAAATGAATTATGAGCCAAAAGAAAAAGACCCATGGTTACAATAATACACAAACATCATCATTACTAATCCTTTCATGATAAAGTTGATGGCTACATTTGAATTGACCATTTTCATATCATAAATAAAAAGAAAACCAAAGAATACTCTAGACCTCTCATGAAGGTCCAAGTCAACTTTGGTCAAACGGTCAACAAAGTCAAGTATGGTCAAATGGTCAAAGCAATTAGCCATCACATAATTATCACTAAAAAGATTAGTAAATAATGTCCCCGGCTCATAATGGTTTTGACCGAACGAACTGCCAAAACCCTAATGAGTCCGCCTCAAAATGGTTTTGACCGAATCAACTATCAAAACCCTAATGAGGCACCTCCACCTTCTTCGCTCCTCACAATTATGCATACACACCCGCATCCGCATTCCGTAGAATGCAAATGCACAGAAGACAAAACAAATCTATCCGTGCAATACTAGGATCCGGCTTAAACCAAAACCCACTAGTATTGCCTGCCCGATCAACATACGCACACAAGTGCACGTAAGTGATCGTAGCCCTGCCGTAAAACCATACGGCCTCTACACGTTTTGCTCAGTGCAGGGAAACTCTCTGTGTGGGACTCTAAAGACTCGACACTACGCTGGCAGTAGGTTTAACTACAGACCGCAAGCGGCACTAGCTGTACGTAACGGTCTCCAGGTAGATGTCGATAAGAAGGCCGATGAGGTAAACCCATCCGAACTCCTACTGAGCCTGTATGTGACAATCTCCGTACAGTCCGGTCTGTTCGTCTGAGAATATCGCATGGCGGGCCTAGAGGGGCGGTAAACGTCAGTCCCCTAATAGCGGTACAAGTCGTGTCGGAGTGTAGCCCAGAACACCCTGAGATAACACTGGAAACCTACCAGTATATCTCGCTTGCCCTGGCCAGGGACTACTTTGTGTAATGGCTCTCTTAGACACAGCGCGATATCAACCCCCAATACCGGGAAAGACGAATCCTATCTAACTGTCATTGCCTCCAAGTGCTTCGGGACTGCACCCAACTACTACCTGTTTGCACGACTCCTTTGAGCCGTGGTAGGGTAGTAATCAAAGTACAGTGGGAACACACTCGAGGCGAAGTGACAGTGTCAAGTCAGCGGACTAAGCTGTACTCATCTCACCTGGGAACTGATAACTGACGATAGGTATAATACCAACCAACAGTTCCTGACGAGTCCTGTCCAGTGTACTCGTAACCTAACGACCACCCACATACTATCTCAAGTACGACGTACTGACGGCTGTGGGACAGACCATCTCCCCCGCTGGGATGAGAAGCGCATACGCTAGTCTACTCCGGAATGTCGATGCACTGTCTCAATAGTCCTACGACTAGGGACCTGTATAAGGATGTGCTTATAGATTACCCAGCCCCCACAAGTGTGACTGCCATCACAACGCTGGTAATCAAGCAAAGATCCTAAGGGCTCCACTAATATGTATAAGCGATATGCTAAAAGAAACACATACACATATTGAAGTAGAGACAAACCAAGTAGCATACTACCATTTTTAGCAAGATTGTTTATACAACGGTGAATATCCCAAGCTTCCATTAAGTAATATACAATCTAGTATGATACAGTAATGGCCTCTAGGACATATACACTAACAAAAATCATGCTTCGCATCAGGATATCCACCTTCCCTCGTCGGAATTATGCTCCGCCTCAGAATCAAGTCGACCAACAAGCTCTGCGCCGGAATCATGCTTCGTCTCAGAGTGTACCCCGTGTCGAAATCATGCTTCGCCTCGGCGTATCTTCCTTCCCTGTCGAAATTATGCTTCGTTTCGGAATCAAGTCAGCCAACAAGCTCTGCGCCGGAATCATACTTCGTCTCAGAGTGTACCCTGCGTCGAAATCAAACTTCGCCTCGGAGTATCCGCCTTCCCTGTCGGAATTATACTTCTCCTGGGAATCAACCTCTGCATCGAAATTATGCTTCGGTCAGAATGTCTTCCGCTCTTCGGAATGATGCTCCGATCCCTGGAATCATGCTCCGCTCTTCGGAATGATGCTCCGATCCCTGGAATCATGCTCCGCCCTTCGGAATGATGCTCCGATCTCTGGAATCATGCTCCGCCCTTCGGAATGATGCTCCGATCCCTGGAATCATTCTCCGCCCTTCGGAATGATGCTCCGATCTCCTCCGATCCTTGGAATGATGCTCCGCTCTTCGGAATGATGCTCCGATCTTTGGAATCATGCTCCGCGCTTCGGATTGATGCTCCGATCCATGGAATCATGCTTCGCGCTTCGGAATGATGCTCCGATCCTTGGAATCATGCTCCGCTCTTCGGAATGATGCTCCGATCCTTGGAATTATGCTCCGATCCCCGGAAATCATGCTCCCCGAGGGATACTCCGACCCTGGAATTATGCTCCGTGAATCAGAATGATGCTCCGATCCCCGAGAATCATGCTCCCCGGGATGATGCTCCGCCCCCTGAATGATGTTCCACCTCGAAGTCCAGCTTCAAGATCCATCAATTTCATGCACATAACTCAAATGTGTGGTGTGCATTTATTGATGGGGGGCACTTCGTTGGGGTCAAAATTTGCACCCCGGTTGAGCGAGTCAAAGTCAAGGTCAACCCCAGGCCAGGTGGGCCCAAGCCCAGGTCAAGCGGGCGTATGTCCAGGTCGAGCCCACGGCCAGCCTCCTCCATGCCAAAATATAGATCATGTAATAAATATTTTTTTATGTAATTTTTTATGCATGAATGTATTCAAAATGGGCATAAAGCCAAATTTTTGTAAAGCCCATGGTTTATGTGCAAAAAGAAATGGCACATGAGCCATGGGATGGGTAAAATGCCATTTTGTAAAGCCCAAGGGGCTATATGTAAATATGTAAGCCTATATAAGGCAACATGATTGTAAGTCCACGGTAGCGCCCCGGTCGTCTAACAGATGCCAATATGCGGAACAAAACTTTTACGACTGGCGCTATCGCGTACTATAACCCGGATCTGCCATTAAAGCTAAACTAACAAATTGTAAAGAGAGTAGAATTGTTATACCGAACGATCCGAGTCCTTCGGTCTTCAACCATCATCCCACGCTTTGTTGCGGCGGCTTCGATCTTCTGAAACTCCAGTCTCGTCGTCCAGGTGGCACCACGTCGACGGATCTTTAAACGGGCTCCCGCCTCTGAACCGAGGCAACTCGGTCGTCAAGTTTGCCAAAAGAGATGACCAAGATATTGTAGAGAATGAGTAGAACACTTTGTCTCGTTACGTCCAAGGCTATGGACGAACGGTTAATGAAGTTGTCAATTGGAATCGGGTAAATGGTAATTGGGCTATGAAATTTCCATACACTAAACTATCATAATCTTTTCTCACAAAATCAAAATGAAAAATCATACATCCTCACAAAGAGGGGGCCGGCCTTAAATAGGAGAGGGGGGTGAGTGTAGGAGCTAGGAGAGTGATCATAAGGGAAAATATCAAGGATATTTATCATGAAGAAAGAATGAGTCATGAAAACCCATGTATGAACACATTAAATGAATTAAGCCACCTCACTTAACACCTCACCTCACAATTAATGAAAATGATGAGTCAATAATCATAGTCACCATTTCTAGAATCTTCTAGAACCATGACTCACCCAAAAGACGAAAAGATAAATCCGCATTTAACCGAATGTTAAATACGGCTGATAGAAAATTGGAAACTGGCAACTTCCAAAAGTGATCCTGAAATGAATTTCAGGATAACCCCGTATCAGTATAAACATACCCGCATTTGTATTACGACCGAATACAAATGCAACTGAGACAAAGATATTATATCTACACAGTATAATACTGGAATCCGGCTTAAACCAAAGGCTACCAGTATTATCTGCCCGAAAAATGACACGTGCGAAAACGCACGTGCATTTTCCGAACCTTGCCATAATCCCATACGGCATCTACAACGTTTCGCCCGAACTTGGGAAAGTGTCTGTGGGGGACTCTAATGACTCATCAATACACTGGCACTAGGTATAATCCCTAGCATGTCAGAGGTACAAGCTGTACGTAACGGTTTGCCTATGTATTGATTGGAAGGGAAGCTGACGAGCGAACTCATCTATAAACCCTACTGAGCCTGACAATGACAATATCCGTACAGTCCGGAACATTCGTCTATGAGTTTTGATCAGTCGAAAATATTGCATATTTTAACCGGCAATTTCCCTATCATCTGCATACATATAGAAGTGTTCGGTATCCGTATTTCACATATTAGCAAATCTATCACAGATTATAAGATTACATGTATTAGACCTTAAAACCGGCATTTCTAGGGAAATTGACTGCATTGCATGGCATCGCAATATTTCTATATGTCGCAACCCGTGTTTCGAAGTCTGTGCAGGAAAAGGGAAGTTTGCTCGAACATTACACCGCTCAAAAGATACGTCAACTCACTAATTTCAGATCTGGTATCAATCCAAAGGAGCAATCACAATTCAGCATATCACACAAAGCCCCAAATAGCAGTACAAGACCACTCCAGAAAGCACAAAGCCCAAGGCTCCAATATGGCCGCGGAACCGCGGCCATAGCCGGCTTAATCCGCGGTTCCGCGGCGGCTTGATGACATCATCACCTGAATTTTGTACCACAATGCTTCTTACAGGGCCCACTGCTCAGAAATGTATCTCAGTTTCCAGAAGACTCCAGGGGTTTCTGCCAGATCAGCAAACAAGGGTTTCCAAGCTTAATTAATTCTAGCTTAAACCCTAAGCTAGCTCCTAACAAACTATCTTCTAGAAGACTCAACAAACTTTTGGAGGGAACTACCATTTCAAACCTAAACCTAGGATTTGGGAGTTCTATAAATAAGACCCTAGACTCAAGGAAGGGATCATCTAATATCATCACATATCATACATCCAAGAGAGGGTGTGATTCATTTTAGTTCATTTTTAGCCATTCTCCTTCTTCATCTCCTTCTTCCACAAGTCTAGTGAGAGGGCTTGTGGGAAACCCTAACCCTAATTCCAATTAAAGATCAAGATCCCGAGTACCCATTAAGCAAGAAGCCTTACAACCTTTAGGAGCGGAGCCGATCTTCAACGGAGCAAGCGATCCGAGCCGATCCACGACTCACGAAGCCGAGCGAAGCCCGATCAACGATTTAGATTCTTCCTCTTGTAGTTCTTGAAGCGAATGTAATCAAAATTGTTGAGATAAATAAAGGTGATATTCTTTTATCTTGTTTTCTTTAAATTCTGCATCATGATATCTTTACAATTTGTGAATCTTTTCTGTGTGGTGATGTGTGAATAAAACTCCGCTCGTCGAGGAGTCGAGACGGTCTATAGAATGATGATGTAACATAGCTTTAATCGATTCTTGAGTCCTACGAGTTTTGTAAACCCTAGCAAGTTCAAGAAACGACGACCCATTTCGTTTCGATGCTTTCTTGATTGACATCGATCGAAATTGGGGAGTCACGATCGTTTCTTGAATTTGGTAGAGGCTAGAAAAGGAATGATATCGACAAAAAAACAAGGGTTAACAGATGAACCCTAGTTTCATCAAGAAAGCCCTAACTCTCGTCGATGATCATCGATCTAGTATCAATCCTTCGAAGGACAAGAACACGATATCTTTAGATTACATCACGTCTCTTGATCCTATCGATTCCTACGAGCCTCTTTTAGATTCTTGATTGTTGATTGGAAATATCATCGATACACCGATTCTTGACTGTTTATCTTTTTCTTGATTCTTGAATAGAATAGTGACACTTGAAAATCAATACTCTTGAATCATGTTTTCGTTTATCTTAGCTTAACTTTTCAATTCAAGCTTATCAATACAACGAATCGTGCAATCCCTGTGGACGATCCGCACTCATTCATGAACTACAATTGACACCGTAGTTTGATTGCGGTCAAAATATTTTTTGGTTGTGAAGTTCTTTACAAATTTTCTACATACTACACAACGGGGAAAATCTTAACGATCAAAATGGCGCCGTTGCCGGGGATCGCGCGCTAATTCGTTTCATATTATAGTTTGAATTGAAAGAATTATTCCATTGTTGTTTTTGAGATCAAAATTCGTGCAAACCCTAAATGATTTGCTGTTGTTCATTGCAAGGAAATCTGGAGCTGTTTGGGAATTGATAAAAAAATTTGGAATATACCAGAGAACAGAGGGAAGCAACAGAAGCTTTCTAGTGAATTTTGGTGCAGAGATCACACCAGAGGACCGCGTTTCCGCGGCCATTGCCTACCATTTGCGGCGGAACCGCCGCGCATTTGGGGGTTCTCTGAAAAATCTTTAGTGCAGGTGACTTCTTGCTCTCTCCTCTCTCCTCTTTTAGCTCCAACTAACACTTTTCTGCAGGATTCTTTGCAAATAATCGCAGCGCCGCAAAAGCAAAATTAAATTTGTGCGTGATTTTGATTTCTTGGTTGTTTGCATTCTAATACGGAAATTTAAGGGGCACGGCCAAATCCAAATTAGGTGGGGATTTCATTACCCTTCCTAGGCCCCGAAAATCGCAAAACTTGCATCCGCATTACCCTCATTAACTAAAAGAAATCTAGAGAAGACTCTAAGGACTGTCGCGCTCAATTAGGACAAGAGAAGGCCGTGGGTAATTCATTGCTTAGCCGCGTTTTCTTGTGGTGCCTAAGGCGAGTGTGTCTAAGGCTAGTGGTTTTTAATTAGGCCCACTACTTACGTAGTGGAGTACCTTCCCACTTACCTGGCACTTATCCGGCCACAGGGGGACAAAGAGGCAGTGGAGGATTCTATCCTGCGACTTGTCTTTTGGCAGTTAGGAGCGGTCTAGAGCCAGACCTAGGTGACCACTAGATTCTAGGGATTGTGTGCTGCATTTGTTTTGTCGCATCATTTTTTCAAAAATCCGTCCCTTTTTCAAAAGCAAACACAGCATTCATTTACCCCTAATTATAAGCCAACGCTGCCACTTGTACTAACCCTTTTTAGTACAAGATAGGCTGGACACGGGATTCTAGTGCCCGTTTAGTCCGCATACCTTTTATCGACTCCGAAGTCGATATTTCTCCATTTACCTTTTCTTTACCCACTACCACACCCACACCGATGGATCCGAATCCATCAAACTTCTTTAACCCTAATCTGCCGCCGTCCGTTGGTGCGCAGAATCCACCCCGCATTTCTCTCCAGGAGAGGTGCTACCCTATTCGAGGTCCTCTCTCGACCTGCTTATCCACACCACCAGCCAACGGGGATAACTTTGAGATTAAGCCCCAGTATATCAATCTTTTACCCAAATTCCACGGACTCGAGACTGAGGACGCTTACGTTTTCATTACCAAATTTGAAAACGTATGCGCAATGATGGGTACGTCACAACTTTCAGTGGATGCAATGCGTCTACGACTTCTTCCATTTACATTGTGCGATATAGCCGAGAAGTGGCTATATAACACTACCGCACATTCTATCACGAATTGGGAAGAATTCGTCGCTGCATTCCTTAAGAAATTTTACCCGATACAAAAGACAGCTCGAATCCGTAGCGAACTGAATCAATTTGCCCAGCTCCCTGCTGAACCATTCTTTAAATGCTTTGAACGTTTCAAGGATCTTTTGGTTCAGTGTCCTCATCACGGCATCCCGAGATGGGAGCTTTGCCGAATCATTTATGAGGGCATTAACCCAAGCACTAAACAGAACCTTGAAAACATGTGTCAAGGTACTTTTATGACCAAAGATGATGGGGAAGCTTGGAAGTATTTAGAAGAGTTCGCTGAAAAATCACTACAGTGGGAGAGTGGAACCCAACCATTGAATAGGGGTGGCGTACACCAAATAGATATGTCCATAGGTGTTCGAGCTGAAATGGCAGCAATGCAAAAGAAGCTCGACGCTATGGAACACAAATTTGCAGCAGCCTCCCTAAATCCAGTGTCGCTCCCCAAAACTGTTTGTGGATGCTGTTCTGATCCGTCTCATTTAACGGAAGAATGTCCATTAAACTCTCCGTTTCAAGGTCACGAGCATTCTAATGCCACATTTCAAAGACCTAGAAACGATCCATATTCTTCCACGTACAATCAGGGTTGGAGGAATCACCCGAATTTTCATTGGAACCAAAACCAATCTCAAAACACGGTTCCAAACACGAATCAATTTCAAAGGGCTCTTCCTCCACCACAACAGCAACCCCTTCAACTCACTCAGCACCCCTACCAGTCACAAAACTTCCAAAATCAGGTCAACACTCCTGCACCGTCTAATCCTATGACCTGTTCTGACGAGTTCTCTCAATTCACTCAAACCATGAAATCACTTTTATCAAATTTCATAGAGGTTTCGGCTGAGGTTAGATCTTCCGTCGGTGAGATAAAGAAAAACTCAGCGTCACAAGCTGAGAGTATCAGAATGATGGAAGCTGAAATCGCACGACTTAAAGCCGAAATGAGTGCGAGAGAAAAAGGGAAACTTCCCTCTCAACCCCTACAGAATCCTGGGCATTACAATGTAAATGCCATCACAACGTTGAGATCGGAAAGAGTGCTGAACAACCATGTCGGGGAAGGTATTGATGATACTGAAAATCATATCAACACCCCGGCTGAGACCTTTCCACACACACACACTTCTCCTTCTGATCCTTCTTCTTCTACCACACCACCTTCTCGCGAGCCTATTCTCCATTTCCCACTAGGCTCGACATCTCAGTATAGCCCTTCTAGTTCTCCACAGACGGTCCCCACACCTCTTTTGGGACCTCGTCTACCCCCTCTTCCTTCTCCTGTGATGGACCCTGCGCTTATTGCGAAAGCTCCTTACCCGAATCGGTTAAGAGCTAATAGAACGAGTCCTCATATGGAGAAAATTATGGAAATGTTCAAACAGGTTAACATCAATATCCCTCTCCTAGATGCGATTCAACAAGTCC
Source organism: Agapanthus africanus (assembly GCA_030015575.1). Taxonomy (NCBI): domain Eukaryota; kingdom Viridiplantae; phylum Streptophyta; class Magnoliopsida; order Asparagales; family Amaryllidaceae; genus Agapanthus; species Agapanthus africanus. Next base: position 723,225,214 of record CM057337.1, read on the forward strand.
CCGCTTATGCGAAAATTCTTAAGGACTTGTGCACTAGGAAGAGGAAGACTCAAGTGCCAAAGAAGGTCTTCATGTCTAATAATATTAGCACTGCTTTTATACCCCAGCTACCAAAGAAACGAAAGGACCCAGGATGTCCTACAATATCGATTTCGATTTGGGGTAAAAACATAAATCGTGCTCTTTTATACCTTGGCGCAAGTGTTAACCTGCTCCCTTATTCTGTCTATGAGCAATTAGGGATTGGAGAGCTGAAACCTGCTCACTGCACTCTCCAGATGGCAGACTGATCTATCACCAAACCAAGGGGTGAATTAGAGGATGTATTGATAAAGGTCGGGGAATTTGTTTTCCCTGTAGACTTCATTGTGCTCGACACGCATCCTGTAGCAAACCCCCAGGGCCAAATTCCGGTGATTCTGGGTCGTCCTTTCCTCGCCACTTCCAACGCTGTTATAAACTGTAGAAATGGTTCAATGAACTTATCATTTGGAAATATGACCATTGAACTAAACATCTATAGAGTTGGAAGTCAGCCATCAGAACCCTCTGCTCATATTTTAGATGTGTGCTCTGTCCATGAGATCGCTCCCGATAGTTGTGGAGCTGAGGATCTTTGCTTTACTGATCTCGATGACATTACCACATCTCTGTTTGATTTCACACATGATCTTAGTGAGGACACTTTCTCTACACTTGAGTCCTGCACTTCTGACTTTTCTCCACCCGAGTCTGTATCTTTCACAGGCTCTGAGCTTCTTTGTAGATCCAAAAATCACTCAATGATCCCTCCTTCTATCATTTCTCCGCCTGAGTTAGACCTTAAAATTTTACCTTCTCACCTCAAATATGCATATCTAGGGGAGAATGAGTCCTTACCGGTTATCATATCCGCTTCTCTTGCATCAGAGCAAGAGAATGCCCTTTTATCCGTATTGAGATCTAACAGAGAGGCGTTTGGTTGGAGTATGGCGGACATCAAAGGGATTAGTCCCTTGATAGTTGAACATCATATACATGTGATGGATGATGCCAGACCGACCCGAGAACCACAGAGACGGTTGAATCCCGTCATGAAAGAAGCGGTCATGAAAGAAATCGTCAAATGCTTAGATAATGGTATTATATACCCCATCTCCGATAGCCAATGGGTGAGTCCTATACATGTCGTTCCTAAGAAATCCGGCATCACAGTTATCACAAATACGGCGAATGAGTTGATTCAGACACGCGCCCAAACTGGGTGGCGTGTATGCATCGATTATAGAAAACTCAACGCTGCTACGAGGAAAGATCATTTTCCTCTACCATTCATTGATCAGATGCTGGAACGCTTAGCAGGACGAGAATATTATTGTTTTATGGACGGATACTCAGGCTACAATCAGGTCCCCATCGCCAAAAAGGATCAAGATAAAACCACTTTTACTTGTTCTTTTGGTACCTTTGCTTACAGTCGCATGCCCTTCGGGTTATGCAATGCTCCCGCTACCTTTCAGCGGTGTATGATGGGGATATTCTCTGATATGGTAGAGAATTTTCTGGAGATCTTTATGGACGATTTCTCGATTTTTGGAGACTCTTTTTCTGATTGCCTAGCGAATCTTGACGCTGTTCTTACTCGTTGCAAATAGAAGAACTTGACATTAAACTGGGAAAAATGCCATTTTATGGTCCAAGAAGGAATAGTCCTTGGACATGTCATTTCACAGAAAGGTATTGAGGTTGACAGAGCTAAGATAGATGTCATTCAAAACCTCCCTCATCCCAAAAGCGTCAAAGATATTCGCTCTTTCCTTGGCCATGCGGGCTTTTATAGGAGATTCATTAAGGACTTTAGCAAAATTGCTAGACCTTTAACTCTTCTCCTGGCCAAGGATACGACCTTCCACTTTGACTCGGACTGCGAGACAGCTTTCGACTCACTTAAACACTCACTCACTTCAGCCCCCGTGCTATCATCACCAAACTGGGACTACCCCTTTGAGCTGATGTGTGACGCATCTGATTTTGCAGTAGGTGCAGTCTTAGGACAGCACATCGAAAAGATGCCACACGTGATTTACTATGCAAGTAAGACCCTGAATGATGCGCAAATCAATTATACAACCACCGAAAAGGAACTTTTAGCGGTTGTATTTGCATTAAAAAAGTTCAGGCCTTACTTAATCGGCTCACCTATAGTTGTGTATACTGACCATTCCGCTTTAAAACATCTTCTGGCGAAGAAAGATGCAAAAGGTCGACTAATACGTTGGATCCTTCTGTTACAAGAATTCGATCTTGTTATCAAAGATAAGAAAGGATGTGAAAACGTAGTAGCTGACCACCTTTCACGCATCATTTCTTCCCCTATGACCCTGCCGATCGATGACTCGTTCCCTGACGAACAACTCTTGAGTGTATCCACTGAACCATGGTTCAGGGATATTGTGAACTATCATGCCACGGGACTTATACCGAGCGATTGGTCGAAACAGGACAAATACCGCTTTCTTTCCCAAGTAAAACACTTTTACTGGGACGAGCCTTATTTGTTTAAATATTGTCCTGATCAGATCATTCGCCGGTGTGTCCCGAATGAAGAGTTCAAGAGTGTTCTTTCATTTTGTCATGATCAGGCTTGTGGGGGTCACTTTGGTCCTAGAAAGACAGCGGAAAAGGTTTTGCAATGTGGATTTTATTGGCCGACCTTATTCAAGGACGCATTTGAGTATTGCAAAACCTGTACACAATGTCAGTATACGGGTGGAATATCCCAGAGGAATGAAATGCCTCAGCAACCCATCTTGGTTGTTGAAATATTCGATGTTTGGAGCATTGATTTTATGGGTCCTTTTCCCAACTCCTTTGGGAATCTATACATATTGCTGGCGGTTGATTATGTCTCAAAATGGGTAGAAGCCATTCCATGTCGCACTAATGACAGGAAAGTTGTCATTAAGTTCTTGAAAGAGAATATCTTCTCGCGATTTGGACACCCACGCGCTATTATTAGCGATAATGGGACACACTTCTGCAACAGGTCTTTCGAGACTCTGATGCGAAAATACTCAATCAACCACCGACTTTCTACACCCTATCACCCCCAAACAAGCGGGCAGGCTGAAATCTCAAACAGACAAATCAAACTTATCCTGGAGAAAACTGTTGTTAAAAATAGAAAAGACTGGTCGACCAAATTGACGGATGCTCTTTGGGCATTCAGGACTGCATATAAGACCGACCTAGGAATGTCTCCATATAGGATAGTGTTTGGAAAAGCATGTCATTTACCCGTCGAGATAGAGCATAAAGCATTGTGGGCTATTAAAGAAATAAATTTTGATTTAAACCTTGCTTGCAACTTTCGGAAGCTGCAACTTAACGAGCTAAGCGAACTCCGCGATGAAGCTTATGATAATGCTGTAATCACAAAGAATAGGACTAAGGTTTTTCACGATAAAAGCATTTTAAGGAAAACATTTTTACCTGGTCAACAAGTCCTTCTTTATGATTCACGATTACACCTTCATGCGGGTAAGCTCCGATCTCGATGGAAGGGACCTTTTGTTGTGCGGTCCGTATACCCGCACGGGGCGATAGAAGTTGAAAATGTTAAAAACGGCACTGTTTTCAAAGTAAATGGACATAGATTAAAGCCGTATTATTCCACTGACCCCACGGAGGAGCTCTTGTTCTTACAAGAGCCAGTTTATTTAGATTAAAATTCCTCCGTCTCACCTTCATGTCCAGTATATCATTGCATCATTTTTTGAATGAAGGTGAGTGAAAAGAGTAAGTTTGGGGGAAGTTCTTCACTTATATATTTTGCCCCCACTAATAATTCCCCTCAGACTTACAGTTTTGTAGGTATAGCATGTGGCAACAGTGAGGACACTGTTGAAAACAAGTTTAGGGGAGGTTTGTGCTTATTTTTGTATCATTTGCATATCATCTGCATAAGCACAAAACATTTCTTTAAAAATCTATAAAAATTGAAAAAATTTCAAAACCCATAAAAATTTAAAAAAATTTCAAGTATAAAAATAATTTTAATATTTACACTTTTTTGTATATAAATAAGATAATGAAAGTTTAGATAGTGAAAAGTTACATCCATGAGATTAGAAAAATTTAAGAAAACTAAGAAAATTAGAAGTTTTCTTATACGAACTAGTAATAAGTAGTTATGAGCCATTGTCCCAAGGGTTAGTAAGATGAAAGACGTCACTAATCTGAGGATAAAAATAAGTCTGAAAAATAGTTTCTATTCTGGAAGCCAAACATTTTGAACGTTGCTACCCTGCTATTCGCACTTACACACGTCTTGAAACCTGGGATAGTAGAGGATACCTTGAAATACTCTTGTCTTAAAGCCAAAAGTATGAAGGAAATAAAAAGAAAAAAAAATGAATAAAAATATAAAGTGGTGAGAAAAATGGACACTGGTTTTGTTATCACCGAGGGCAATAAAAATGTATAGCGAGGGTGCTTCATCACCTAGTGCCCTAAGGCCAACTGGTCTGGGAGTCACTGCTATGCCTGAGGTGGTGCAAGACGAGGAAAATACACCAAGTAAGCAAGCACAGGAGTAATCGGTCGGTTAGTACCTCAAGAAGTATTAACGGTCGCATGAAAGTGTGTGAGCAATTTCATCTAAATATTCATTAATTAAAAAGTACTGAGGCTGATAGGCAAGAGTATGATAGCTTGAATTGAATTCTCCGGGTGTAGGGATGTCTTTACACACACGCAGGGTGATATGATCGATGTTTTGGAAGAAAGATAGGAATGAAGAATAAGACGATGTTTTATTGAGGGAGGACGTGATTTCCAACATCTTTTCATGACCATTAAGATAGGGCTCATGACAACCGAAAAGCTAGCTTAGTTGGAAACCCTAATTTTCAAAGCTTTTCTTTTACGATTCTCTTCTTTAAATGTAATATTCATGATCTTGCTTTTATTATTGGATTTTGTGGGTGCAATTCGCTGAAAACCCTCAGGAGACAACACTCCTCCTACTAGGGACACCTAGAGGTTTAAAGGCTTGTTGCACGTGCTCAGTGCAATCGTGTTGCCTACGAAAGTGTGCTAGTTAGTTTTTCTCTTTCTTTATTTTCTCCTTCTTTTTTTTTTTTTTTTAATAAAACATTCGCTCGAGACGATCAAAATTAAGTTTGGGGGTATTTGATCAGTCGAAAATATTGCATATTTTAACCGGCAATTTCCCTATCATCTGCATACATATAGAAGTGTTCGGTATCCGTATTTCACATATTAGCAAATCTATCACAGATTATAAGATTACATGTATTAGACCTTAAAACCGGCATTTCTAGGGAAATTGACTGCATTGCATGGCATCGCAATATTTCTATATGTCGCAACTCGTGTTTCGATGTCTGTGCAGGAAAAGGGAAGTTTGTTCGAACATTACACCGCTCAAAAGATACGTCAACTCAGTAATTTCAGATCTGGTATCAATCCAAAGGAGTAATCACAATTCAGCATATCAGACAAAGCCCCAAATAGCAGTACAAGACCACTCCAGAAAGCACAAAGCCCAAGGCTCCAATATGGCCGCGGAACCGCGGCCATAGCCGGCTTAATCCCCGGTTCCGCGGCGGCTTGATGACATCATCACCTGAATTTTGTACCACAATGCTTCTTACAGGGCCCACTGCTCAGAAATGTATCTCAGTTTCCAGAAGACTCCAGGGGTTTCTGACAGATCAGCAAACAAGGGTTTCCAAGCTTAATTAATCCTAGCTTAAACCCTAAGCTAGCTCCTAACAAACTATCTTCTAGAAGACTCAACAAACTTTTGGAGGGAACTACCATTTCAAACCTAAATCTAGGGTTTGGGAGTTCTATAAATAAGACCCTAGACTCAAGGAAGGGATCATCTAATATCATCACATATCATACATCCAAGAGAGGGTGTGATTCATTTTAGTTCATTTTTAGCCATTCTCCTTCTTCATCCCCTTCTTCCACAAGTCTAGTGAGAGGGCTTGTGGGAAACCCTAACCCTAATTCCAATTAAAGATCAAGATCCCGAGTACCCATTAAGCAAGAAGCCTTACAACCTTTAGGAGCGGAGCCGATCTTCAACGGAGCAAGCGATCCGAGCCGATCCACGACTCACGAAGCCGAGCGACGCCCGATCAACGATTTAGATTCTTCCTCTTGTAGTTCTTGAAGCGAATGTAATCAAAATTGTTGAGATAAATAAAGGTGATATTCTTTTATCTTGTTTTCTTTAAATTCTGCATCATGATATCTTTACAATTTGTGAATCTTTTCTGTATGGTGATGTGTGAATAAAACTCCGCTCGTCGAGGAGTCGAGACGGTCTATAGAATGATGATGTAACATAGCTTTAATCGATTCTTGAGTCCTACGAGTTTTGTAAACCCTAGCAAGTTCAAGAAACGACGACCCATTTCGTTTCGATGCTTTCTTGATTGACATCGATCGAAATTGGGGAGTCACGATCGTTTCTTGAATTTGGTAGAGGCTAGAAAAGGAATGATATCGACGAAAGAACAAGGGTTAAAAGATGAATCCTAGTTTCATCAAGAAAGCCCTAACTCTCGTCGATGATCATCGATCTAGTATCAATCCTTCGAAGGACAAGAACACGATATCTTTAGATTACATCACGTCTCTTGATCCTATCGATTCCTACGAGCCTCTTTTAGATTCTTGATTGTTGATTGGAAATATCATCGATACACCGATTCTTGACTGTTTATCTTTTTCTTGATTCTTGAATAGAATAGTGACACTTGAAAATCAATACTCTTGAATCATGTTTTCGTTTATCTTAGCTTAACTTTTCAATTCAAGCTTATCAATACAACGAATCGTGCAATCCCTGTGGACGATCCGCACTCATTCATGAACTACAATTGACACCGTAGTTTGATTGCGGTCAAAATATTTTTTGGTTGTGAAGTTCTTTACAAATTTTCTACATACTACACAACGGGGAAAATCTTAACGATCAAGTTTCGCATATTAGGCCTAGGGGGTCGGTAAACGTCAGACCCCCAATAGCTGCATAAGTCGTGTCACAGAGCAGCCCAGAACACCCTGAGATACTACTGGTATACCTACCAGTATATCTCGATTACCCTAGCCAGGGATTTCATGTAATGGCTCTCCTAAACACAGCGCAATCTCACCCCCAATACCGGGAGAGACAAATCCCCGATGATCTGCTCACTGCCTCCATATGGCTCGGGACTGTACCCAGAATATACCTGTTTGCACGTCTCCTTTGAGCGTGGTAGGGTATAAATCAAAGCACAGTGGGAACTCACATGAGACAAATGACGATCTCAGGTCGATGAACTAACCTGTACACATGTCACCAGGGAACTGCTATCTGACGCTAGGTATAATACCAACCAGCAAGTTCCCGGCGAGTCCTGTCCGGTGTACTCATAACCTAATGAGCACCTGTATACATCTTAGGTGATCCAACTGACACCAGTGGCTTGTGAGACCGGCCACCGCCCCTCGTCGGGGTCTCAACTGTATACACTAGTCTACTCTGGAGTATCAATGCCCTATTTTGAAACTCCCACGACTAGGGACACTTTAAGGATGTGCTTATAGACCCCAGCTCCCACATATATGATTGCCATCATACTGCTGGTAGTCAAGCAAGAATCCTATGGGCTCTATCAACATATACATGATGATAAAGACAAACCAGATAGCATACTATCATCCCGAGTAAGACTGTTCTATCGGTATAGGTCCTCCCTCAATCACTGCAATCACGTACCTGCGATCCAATAATTGACTTAGAGGGCACTATATCCAACAATCTCCTACTTGCACTTAAGGCTAATTATTGTGATGTCGCGTACTCACAGCTCGTGTGATACCGAGTATCCAACTCCTCTACTAATCTGTTTCACAAAGCTCGTTTGCAAAACTATTGTGTTCGAGAAATAGCCTCAGTAAGTGGATCCGCCCTAATGTTTCTTTCTATGTCTCTCTTATAATCAAGTTCACAGAGAAACCATCTCCCGAATCGAGTAATACCTGTCTTAGAATATGTCTGGATATCTGATGGGACTCAGTTCATAAATGAACTCCAAATCCAAACTTCTTAGACTGTATCGATAACTGAAACTGATCAGTTTCCAGCACTATGCCTCCCACAGTATCCTCTTGGACTATCTGTCCATAATACTTTCCCTTGTCTGAGGGAAAAATATAACTCAGACAATCACCATGTCATCCAGGTCACCTGTGAAGCCTGGAATAATAACCGTCTCCCGAAGGAGGCTGTCGTCATCAAATCCGTAGAACATGTACTTATGTTCTATAACTGCTTCCGTATGTTTCTTCAGGATTGGATTAATATAAACTTATCGCATCTAGTGCAACAACGACATCTGGTGTGGTACTTGACATCTCACGATTGACTCAATTGCTTAAGCAAGTGATCTGCCAATCATGTATGTCCCTTTCCCCTTTAGCCTGTAAGATATTTTTAGAGAGGGTGACTCCATCACCTGCAGGAACACCACCATGCCAGGAGTCATCTATTCTAAAATACTGTCAAAGTACCCACATTGGGAAACTACCCAAATCTAGATCTAAAACCATAGATCTAGAAACCAGAATGTCAAATATTATATCCATGTCCTTTGTGGAGAAACAATTGTGTGACAACCAAAGTACAACCGGTTGTAGTATAGGAATTTCACTTCCTACTCTGTGTATGTCATCAAATACCAGGACATTACACCCTACTACCTTCTTAACAGATCCATCCCCTATTCTGATGAAGTCAAACCTATGACTGTCATATCAAAATTAGATGATTTATCTCCGCTGTATTTGCTCAAGCCTACAGATACTAGTTACTTGCCCACTATGCTTCCGCTCCTCCCACTGACTACGACAACCCTCTGGCAGAATAATATATACGTGAACTTCTAAAACTAGTTTAGAACGACGCTATACTTATCCTCCTGCCGGGTCTTATAGTCTAGAACAACAGTAGTGTCAAGTTTGGGTTGAACAAGAACCTCCCTGTCACCGTCATTGAGGCTACCGGAGTACCTCTCCGGTGCCTGAGGTTACCCACCATATCTGCGGAGTGGCTATTGGAATGTCAAGCCTGATTGAATATATAGGTCCTATTAAACTTTCCGTAATCGTTTGTGGTTCTGGAATCACTTCCAGTTCTACCATACTCCCACTACTGTTTTCTGAAAAAAAAATCCATTTTAATAAAACTGTGGCGAGTCAAGAACAATATCACTATTGATCTTCCAGATGGTAGAAAATCAACCCTCGTCTGAGCTAGGGTCAACCCACAAACTGCCATTACAGAAACGTGCCTTGAGTTATCCAGTGTCTGGTTTTAAGCATAAGCTGGACAACTCCCCTTACCTTAACATCGTTAAGATATGAAGCATTCTATATCCAATATAGAAAAATTGGCACTTATTTAATTGGAACCGGATTCAAATCATGCAGCTGTCTCCAGTGCATATCAACTTAATGGAGAGAAGTTAATCAGCATTACTCAACTTAGGAATCCATCCAACTATGAGTAACCTGAAAGAGAAACAAGTTTCTCAAAACCATTACTATCAACTGAATACCAATCACAAGAATCTACATCTTCGATTTCTTTGAAGAATCCCGATACTTGTGATACTTGGTTCTCTACTTTATTCTTATACCCACAACTTCTCAAAACTTAGACATTGTATTTCTACGAAACACTTGTCTAAAACTAGAGAAGTTACAAGTAAACAGAATATAGTACGAGGACCATCTCCTTTATCCTGATGGATACTGGACAACATATAATACTCTGTATAAGTCCGCTGAGTTGAATAACTCAAAACTTGTGCATCGTAGGTTGAAAACTATGCACAGGCGATTTCCTCAAATATCACCAATTACAACAAATTCCGATATAATGAGGACGATCGCCTAATTCCCAATAACTTACTCCCACTCATTATCTGTAAAACTATACAGATGTGAGAATCATACCTGGTAAATACATACCCTGGAGTAAGTATCCAATCGGGAAATCAGTTTTCTATTAACAATGCACAGTGAATATGAAACATAAATATGTTTCGTAGGGGTATCCTGTTATTCTCGGTAATGCCTCTTCCACAATCCAATTCATGACTGTAACCGTATATTTCTTTGCCATCTCTCCAAATCCCTTTATTTGTCTTTAGTCATTACCTTCGGTACACCATTATTAGGCTAAGTAGTTTTCTTCCTTCCCTACCGTTCAGCACCAGCCTATGGTTTGGAAGAAGAATATCCAGTAAGCATAATAGGTGTACCCTCCTTAACCTAGGAGTACTCGCAACTTGAGAGAAGATGATGATAAAAGACAACTGAATAAACCTTATTCCCATTTCTCCTGAACCAGAATCCATTCTCGAAAAAATATCCTTCGAGTTCGTATATAACCATACAATGGATTTATCCAATGGAATTGGATGTTCGTGGTGATACGGGTTGTTCTGGAGAAATAAAAAGGTGATGTAGGAGTGGCGATGAGGTACGCGGTTTGGTCGTGAATGATAATAGTCGCAATTTACTTTGCCCTCTTTCTAATCCCTTTATTTTGTCTTTAGTTATTACCTTCTGTACACACTATTTAGGCTAATTGGTTTTCTTCATTCCCTACCTTTCGGCACCTGCCTATGGTTTGGAAGAAGACTATCCAATAAGCGTAATAGGTGTACTCTCCTAAACTAAGGAGCCCTCGCACCTGAGAGAAGGTGATAATAAAAGACAACTGAATAAACCAATTCTATTTCTCCTGAACCTGGATCCATCCTTGAAGAAATCCCTCCGAGTTCGTATATAACCATATGATGGATCTATCCAATGGAAGTGGATGTCCGTAGTAATACGGGGTGTTCTGAGAAATACAAAGGGTAAAAGAAGGAGCGGCAATGACTTATGCAACTTTAAACAATCCAAAAGCCAGTATTTTAAGAGGGTTCGGTCAACTTGGTCACTGAGTTATAGTTTAGGATCGGTCAAAAGTCGCTGCCAAAGAGAGAGAGAAAAGAAACACTCTGCGTGCACTCTAACCTAGATCAGAATGGTTATCACTTTATTTAATCTGGAAACCTCCTACTGTAATCTCAAATTCTCCTCCAAACCTGAAAGAAGAATTAGTCGGGATCACCCGAAGAGTAAACCAACTCATCAGTGGGAATCGGGATCCAACTATCATCGCATGATAACTTGATGGAAGCCACTCAAGTTAACACACTCCAGAAGGTATGCGCAAGTCTGGCAAGTTTCCTGTATGTTTGAAACTCCCGATATAATTTTTATCCCATGCACTTATGACCTTGACACAGGCCAACAAATCATAAGCCACATGTCAAGTTCTACCCGTCGTTGTCCTGATTAATTTAGGTCATCGTACATGCCCTTGACGTAAGCCAACAAGGCTGTACGTCTGTCCTAAACTAATGCATCTATCTGTGCAACAAATGAATACCCAGCAGCTACCAAACACTACGCCTTGACGTAGGCCAACAAACATAGCTTGAATACTACTGACCATCCATAAGAAACGACGGAGGATTACGGCTGGTTTTTGGCGAAAAACCTTTAACGTAATGAACTTGATCTCGTTGAAGGAATCTGATAGATATTTATAAAAAATATAGTAGCGAAAACCTTTTGCTAAAGAAGTCACTGATTGATGTGAAAAAGTGTGTTTGTAGTAGTTAACCGCAATCAATAACGGTGTCGCGTGTAGCTAGACCGAGATGAGTACGGGTCGTCCTCTGGGAAACGTTGAACCTTTTATTTTTACTTTAGATGTGTTGAGAAAGAGAGGAGGGATAAAGAATTTTATAGAATGGTTTCTAGATCTACGTTGAACAAGAATGTAAAATATAAATCTAGATTATTTTAAAGATGTAATTAATATAATAAGAGGGCTTGTAGGGTTCGTTAGGATTTAGTAGTCATGGACGATTAATTAAAAGTTACTCTTTTTATCCATTAATAGATTTAGAACTAGAACGACGGGGATGCGTGTAGATTAGGGTTTCTGGAGGGAAAAGGAATCCCACTCTTAACCCTTATCTCGACACGGAACTCCGTTCATATCTAGCCTTTACCAAAACAATCATTAATCTAATCTCTAATCGCGGTCGGAACTAACAAAGAATTGCTAGCGTGCACGATTAGGATGTTAATGATTCTTTTGATAAAGTTCCTAAACTTTATAGGACTTAAAAAGGGTTTAGTTATTTTCATCGTTCATTAGCCTACCCTAATCCTACGAACCCTAACAAGCGGAGAATTACTCGCGCATGTTAGGAAAAGAAGATGAAAAGATAGAGAGGGAAAACATAATGTAAAATGCAAAAGAATTAAATAAAACAACTACCTTTATTAATCAACTTGAACAATCTACACTTTGATTCCTTAGAAAATGATTACAAAAACCTAGTTTGCTTCTCGATCTCTTCTAAGGAGGTTGATGAACCGTTGATGATCAGCCTGGATGCGTGAGCCATCTTGGACTTCGTGATCTCGTCGGCTTGATGAATTTTCCAAGAGGCTCTCGGTGCCCTTTTATAGTCTAAAACCAGAATCTTTTGCTTCCAAAGTTGGTAAAATATATCATAGATCTATGCCCCAAAATATCTCCCTCTAACTCAACTTAACTGCCGTGGATCTGCGGCCAACAGGGGGGTTTGGCCGCGGTTCCGCGGCCAATAGTGGAGATCTCTTCATCATATTTTTGTGGGTAGATCCTTGTGACATTTGGCAATTTCTGGAAGCTTTATATATTTGAAATATTCTCGTGGTTGTTGCCAGACTTGGTCTCCAAGTTTTGATTCTTAATTAGGCAAGTCTTCTTCAACAACTTGATTTACTTGATTCTAGTCTTTGAAAAGTCTGCACAACTTGGAAATATTCTGCACAACAACTCAAATAAGATTTAGTAGACCTAGTTCTACTAGGATTAGGTCAATGAATTTATTTGCATACATTTTCCTACCAAATGCTAATTAAAATATATTAACACATGGAAAATGGTGTTTTTACACATAAACCCTCATATGTATAATATATTATAATAAAGTCCTTTTTTAATATGAAAATGGTAGGAAAAATGTAATACAAATGTGCAGTTTTATCAACTGAACAGTCACTCCCGATGAAGGGATCTCGGCTCTTTCCTCGTAGAATGAGGTGCAGGATATTCCAACTGAAAACCACGATGCAAAGCAACTTGTAATTGATTATATAGAAGTTATTACCCTGATGCAAACTTCTGCCCAATGGGTCACTCCCGGTGAAGGGATCTCGGCCCTTGCCTCGTCGAATGAGGTGCAGGATATTCTAACTGAATATCACTATGCAAAATAAAAGGAAACGTCTTTGTAATAACTCCTTTTAAAATTTGTTCCAACAACATCAAATATAGGTTTGTTTTATCCTTGCATTGATAAGAATCAATGCAGTCCCATCAATCAATCACACCAGAAAAGAATGAAAATAAAATGTATGTATATGCCATCCGCATTCGTCACTGGGTCCCGTCATCACCCGTTAGGTTAATTAACTAACGACAGAGCGGGGGCTGGACTAGCGTGGGTGTAAAACATATACAACATCTAATAGTATATAGACTAATATACAATAATCGCTCCAGGCGTGATAATATGCAACAATACAGAAAAGTAATAAGTATCACAGAACAATACAGATAATCTGGGATCCCCGGGTTTCACAGAGCCGCTACTGAAACCCGAAGTTCCCCTGGTCGTGTGGATAGCCTGTGCAATGAAACCTAGACCCCTACGGGTGCGGCAAGTTACCCGCCAAAACCTGAAGCGAGGTAGTCCCTACAACATAGTGAATGGAACACCCGACACTTCACGGAATCCGGTAAATTGAGCACCCCTCCTTGGGTCAACCTGTACCCCCTACGAGTGCGGCGAATAGTCTGCCAATTCTAGAGTGAGGTCCCTTTGCCTCTCAAAGCCATGAGATACGAACCCGTTGCCCTTCAGAACCCGGCTATCCGTGCACTCCTTCGCGGGGTAAACCTAGTACAGAAATTAATATATACAACGGGTACATCGACCTCAGCCCGGTCGTGCCCCAAAAGAATATTATACAAACAGGCAGTGACGGCAGTCCACATGTTGGACGCTCGCCCCGCAATATCAAATATACAAATAAATCCAAACAGCACTACCATTGCACACTGCTATCCACCACGACAAATCCGCAACATCACAGCACAACACAGAATATCAACGCGAATGTCACGTTCACAAACCCGTCTAAAAGAACTATAGCAGTCAGACGCGGTTTACCGATCAAATGACATTCCCGGTCGGAGATATGAAGTAAGTACTGTAAACTAACACGTTTAAATTTCGATCGACAAAATTTCCCGAAGTGGGTCCCACAAACATCTACTGTACAGTAACAAAATATGGGCACAAAAGAAATATACCAAAAACCACAATTCCCTGTATGGAAGCCCTTGTACAATTTTGGTGCACTGTTCCTACTAAACCGCCGCGGATGCGCGGTCAAACCCTAGGTTTGACCGCGGATCCGTGGTGGTTAAGTGGGATCACGTGACCAAATTTGTACGGATTGCTTAGAAAAGCCTGCTTGTTTTTCTGTGACATGCAAAATAATTTTTAGAACAGTTTAAAAATCAACAGAAACTTTAACACATGAAATTGCGATTTTCGAAAATCCGATCGATCGATATTTTAAACGCGCTAGCACAAGTTAGTATAGCTTAATGGTGAGGCTCTAATACCATTGTAAGTCCATGGTAGCGCCCCGGCCGTCTAACAGACGCCAATATGCGGAACAAAACTTTTACGACTGGTGCTATCGCGTACTATAACCCGGATCTGCCATTAAAGCTAAACTAACAAATTGTAAAGAGGGTAGAAATGTTACACCGAACGATCCGAGTCCTTCAGTCTTCAACCATCATCCCACGCTTTGTTGCGGCGGCTTCGATCTTCTGAAACTCCAGTCTCGTCGTCCAGGTGGCACCACGTCGACGGATCTTTAAACGGGCTCCCGCCTCTGAACCGAGGCAACTCGGTCGTCAAGTTTGCCAAAAGGGACGACCAAGATGTTGTAGAGAATGAGTAGAACACTTTGTCTCGTTACGTCCAAGGCTATGGACGAACGGTTAATGAAGTTGCCAATTGGAATCGGGTAAATGGAAATTGGGCTATGAAATTTCCATACACTAAACTATCATAATCTTTTCTCACAAAATCAAAATGAAAAATCATACATCCTCACAAAGAGGGGGCCGGCCATAAATAGGAGAGGGGCGGTGAGTGTAGGAGCTAGGAGAGTGATCATAAGGAAAAATATCAAGGATATTTATCATGAAGAAAGAATGAGTCATGAAAACCCATGTATGAACACATTAAATGAATTAAGCCACCTCACTTAACACCTCACCTCACAATTAATGCAAATGATGAGTCACTAATCCTAGTCACCATTTCTAGAATCTTCTAGAACCATGACTCACCCAAAAGACGAAAAGATAAATCCGCATTTAACCGAATGTTAAATACGGCTGATAGAAAACTGGAAACTGGCAACTTCCAAAAGTGATCATGAAATGAATTTCAGGATAACCCCGTATCAGTATAAACATACCCGCATTTGTATTACGACCGAATACAAATGCAACTGAGACAAAGATATTATATCTACACTGTATAATACTGGGATCCGGCTTAAACCAAAGCCTACCAGTATTATCTGCCCGAAAAATGACACGTGCGAAAACGCACGTGCATTTTCCGAACCTTGCCATAATCCCATACGGCATCTACAACATTTCGCCCGAACTTGAGAAAGTGTCTGTGGGGGACTCTAATGACTCATCAATACACTGGCACTGGGTATAACCCCTAGCACGTCAGAGGTACAAGCTGTACGTAACGGTTTGCCTATGTATTGATTGGAAGGGAAGCTGACGAGCGAACTCATCTATAAACCCTACTAAGCCTGACAGTGACAATATCCGTACAGTCCGGAACATTTGTCTTTGAGTTTCGCATATTAGGCCTCGGGGGTCGGTAAACGTCAGACCCCCAATAGCTGCATAAGTCGTGTCAGAGAGCAGCCTAGAACACCCTGAGATACTACCGGTATACCTACCAGTATATCTCAATTACCCTGGCCAGGGATTTCGTGTAATGGCTCTCCTCAACACAGCGCGATCTCACCCCCAATACCGGGAGAGACGAATCCCCGATGATCTGCTCACTGCCTCCATGTGGCTCGGGACTGTACCCAAAATATACCTGTTTGCACGTCTCCTTTGAGCGTGGTAGGGTATAAATCAAAGCACAGTGGGAACTCACATGAGACAAATGACGACCTCAGGTCGATGAACTAACCTGTACACATGTCACCAGGGAACTGCTATCTGACGCTAGGTATAATACCAACCAGCAAGTTCCCGGCGAGTCCTGTCCGGTGTACTCATAACCTAATGAGCACCTGTATACATCTTAGGTGATCCAACTGACACCAGTGGCTTGTGAGACCGGCCACCGCCCCTCGTCGGGGTCTCGACTGTATACACTAGTCTACTCTGGAGTATCGATGCCCTGTCTCGAAACTCCCACGACTAGGGACACTTTAAGGATGTGCTTATAGACCCCAGCTCCCACATATATGATCTCCATCATACTGCTGGTAGTCAAGCAAGAATCCTATGGGCTCTATCAACATATACATGATGATAAAGACAAACCAGATAGCATACTATCATCTCGAGTAAGACTATTCTATCGGTATAGGTCCTCCCTCAATCATTGCAATCACGTACCTGCGATCCAATAATTGACTTAGAGGGCACTATATCCAACAATGATGAAAATATCTAAGATACAATTTTTCATTCTCCCAAAAATATAGGGTTCTTTGTGCCTCCTGCTCCTTCATCAAGGTTCTAAAAACCTTCTTCTCTTTTTGAATTAAATCAACAGTTTTACTCTTCCTTTTCCAAAACTAAATAGTTTTTTACCACAAAACCCACAAAGGGGAACTCAGATCACCCATCAGATCTCCAAAAAGAAGAGATTTTTAAAATCTCACATCTCTTGATCTTCAAGATCCTGCCAACAGAGGAGGAAGGAGGAGATCCATCTCCAAAAATCCCATCTTGAGAAGATCCAGAGCCAAAGGGAGAAACAAAGCAGCCCCCTCTGATCATTTCTAATCTTTTTTAGGAGTTTAACTCTCCAAATCGGGAGCACAGCTCCCGGTGCAGGGACCAAAGTCCCCTTTCTGTTTAATGCCCAGCGTCCAGCGCCCACGTGCCGAGCATGTGGTGCGTCCAAGGCCCAGAACGCTAGCGCCCACGTGCCGAGCACGTGGTGCACCCAGAGCGCTTGTGCCCACGTGCCGAGCACGTGGTGAGCCCAGCGCCCCGTGCGCTAATGCCACATGCGCTAGCGCCTACGTGCCGAGCACGTGGTACGCCCAGCGCCCAGAGCGCTTACACCCACGTGGCGAGCACGTGGTGCGCCCAGCGCCCCATGCGCTAGCGCCCACGTGTCGATCACGTGGTGCGCCCAGAGCGCTGGCGCTGGCCCCCACGCATCCTTTGGATGCCCTTTCCCTTTATACACACACACACACACACATGTATATATATATATATACATACACACACACACACACTCCACAACACCATCCCTGTTAGAAAAAAAATTCTAACGGGAAGCTGCCCCGCACCTCGCAAGGGGGCTGCTAGCCCCCTTGACCCCCAGCCCGCTATCCGGGTAGCGGGACCCCCATAAAAACTCTGCGGGGCCCCCGATACATCCAAAACCCCTCCAAAACACAACACTGCACATTGAGTTCGCATGACCAATTTTACCCTTTAATCAGAGGTTCCCTCGCCCCAAAGGCGAGGGGTAATTAACGGCAGCTTAGTCCGCGGCTGCCGGAGATTCAGATCCCCACAATCAATAAACCCCAGCCTACCCTAGGAAGGGGGAATCTGTAGTACGCCTGACAAGCGCGCACATATTCCCATCTCAATGGGGTGACGAAAAACACCCTACATGCTCCTTCAGCTCTCTAAGCTCCGCCGAGGCCATCCGATAGGACGGTATGGAAATAGGCCCCGTGCCGAGGATCACGTCGATGCAGAACACATCGCACTCTGGCGGTAAACCAGGCAGCTCGTCAGGGAAGACATCAGGAAACTCACACACAATCGGGACCTGGTCCAACGGAACCTCTACAGCTCTAGTATCACAGAGATACGCTAAGAATCCCTGACATCTTTTCCTCAAGAGATGAACAGCGTGAAGAGACGAAATCAAGCTGGGAAGGGTGACGCTACAGTCTCCCTGAACAAAAAGAACTGGCTCTCCCGGAAAACTAAATCTGACTGCCTTCTCACGGAAGTCCACAGATGCATAACAAGTGGCTAGCCAGTCCTTACCCAGAAGAACATCAAAGTCCAACATATCGAGGAGAATCAAATCAACCAATGAATCCCTCTCCCTGATACGAACGGAACACAATCGAAACACAAATCGAGCGACAAACGACTCGCCTACCGGAGTATAACAACAAGCGGCTGATCTAACGATGATGACTCATGGCCCAACATCGGTGCAAAGTGTGTAGAGACATACGAATGTGTGGAACCTGGGTCGAATAATACCCACACATCGAAAGAACATACTGGCAAGGTACCTGTCACAACGGTATTGGATGCCTGCGCATCCCGCGGAGTCAAAGCGAACACTCAGGCCTATCCCCCACCAATAGCTGGCTATCCTCGGCCTCGGCCTCTGCCTCCTCGTCCTATTTGAATAGGACCGCCGTGTCCATGGCCTCTGAGGGCGCCTATCTGGCATGGAGCATCACCGGGGGTAGGAAGTAGAGCTCTTTGAGGGGGTGGTGAAGGTGGTAAGGTCACGTGTGGAACTGTCGCCGCGCCCTGTCGTCTCACAATACAGTCTCTGATACGATGGTACTGACTCCCGCACCGAAAACATCCTGGCGACGACTGTTGGCCCTATGGATAAGAACCAAATAACTGACCCTGTCTAACTCCTCTGCCGCTACCATCTCCTGGAAAGAATCTGTCACGATGCCTACCCATCTGCCTCTGAGCTGGCATATCCGTACGAATTCTTTTCGGCCCAGAAATGACCAAAGTCTCTGAAATGCGCTCCTCCAACCGTAAGGCTGTATCCATAGCGGTTGCATATGTGTCAAAGTGCTAGGCACCGATGGCAAGAAATAACCGTGTGTCAAGTGCCTGCATAAACCTCTTTATCCTCTTCTCTTCAGTGTCAACCAAGGAGCATATCGGGACAACTGAGTAAACTGGATATCATACTCGAACACTGTCATCCCTGGAGTCTTGCGCAAAGCCTCAAAACTACGGGCTCGAGCATCACGAACGCTCTCTGGAAGGAAACGGGCTAGAAATACCGCTGTGAACTCATCCCAAGTCATAGGAGGTAGACCTGCAGCTCGACCTCTCTCGACCGACTCACACCACGTCTGAGCAAGGCCCTCCAGACGAAAACTCGCAAGCTCCATCCATCTATCGTCAGAACATCTGAGTGAATGGCAAATCCTAGCTAGTCTGTCGAGGAATGTCTGCAGATCCTCCGCTGCATCTATGCCGGTAAAGACTGGAGGTCTCAGCCTCATGAACTCCTGTAGTGATACGGGAATAGCCACGGTAGTAGTAGGAACAACTGTCTGGGCAGCAGGTACAATTGTGGTCTGTGCAGTGGTGGGTACGTCCTTAGATCTCTGTACACGACTGGCCTCGACTAAGGATCCCATCATCTGACGTAGCTCCTGCATACCTGACTATATCCTGTCCATGCGGCCTGGGGAAGGTGGATCAATATGTCCCTGAGGGGTAGGCATGCCGTCTAGATCGACCCTCTTCTCAGACGAGCCTGCGTGAATCTCATCCCTGGCGGTAGCCCTCTGCGCCCTCATGGTCTTTGGTGGCATAACGGCTGGTACAGGAAACATGACAATAAGAACAGTGCAATAGAATCATAGGATACACGGAATTAAAGAAGGAATTTCAAGCAAGTATATCCTAAAGTCATTTAGGCGTAGTACCGTATCGTAAGTATGCCGCGGACATACACACGCTGCGTTACTCTGCTTAAGTCACCTACTCCATCTACCAAGGGTCATCCTACACTCAGAAATGTAAAACCTAACGCTCTGATACCAATTTTGTCATGACCCGAAAAGTATGGAGCGTGACTGGCACTTAAACTACGAAACGTCTCAGGGCGTACGTAATCTAAGTAAGCCAGGCCCAGAAATCAAACCCAAAACCTATAGTAGAGTGAAGTAAAACCAAGTTATTAAAAATGATTCTCAATGAAATAAATCACATCAAGCTTTTTTTTTTTGCAACATTTTTCCGAAAATTTCGGCAGAGTCTCCTTTGTAAAAACTGGCCCCAAACGGGTACAAAACAAGAATATATATAGATAACATGAAAAAAGGCATCCCCAAGCGGGAGCTAGCTCTTCGCCCAAGGCGGACTCAAAATCCCACAAAATACAAATCATCACTGTGCAATATAAGCATAAAAGGCACAAAGTAATAAAGCATTTTGTCGGCTCAAGTGAGCTCGACCCCAGAGAAATAACATAAAAAGTACACAAGTTTCAGTGTCTCGTCTATAGGTTACAAGTACAATAATACAAGTGGTAGATATAGTAGATGGAGTATACTAGATACAATAAATATGCAAGGTGGAAAAAAATAATCTCACCACCCACCTACGAGCAAAGCCTCAAATCCAAGCAAAATGAGCAAAAGGAGGAAGTGCGTCCGCCGCTACTGTGCTGACGGATCGGACCTGCAAAAAGGCTGTGGCACAACGGGGGTGAGTTGCCAACTCGTGAGTAATAAGTAACACCTATAAAGGCTATCATAAGCATGTACGCAAAAGTGTCACAATTCTACAATACTGATATGGAATGATGTAGTAGCATGTATGCAACATGAATGCAATTTAACACGAGATCTGAGTGTGTTTGATATGAAAAATCATTATTTTCATCTTAGAAAAACCCCTGTGAAATATCTGAAGTAATATCAATGAAATCAACGGAAATCCGTATCAAGCATCGACACCTCAAATGAATATCTCAGTGTCTCAAAGTATCGGTATCTCAATATCTCGAGCCCCGGCAGTCCGGGCTGGCCCACCTCAAGGTATCAATATCTCAATATCTTACGACCATGGTCGGTATCCTATGGATATCCGCCGCGCCAAACAATCACCGGTAGGTAGTCTGTCCCTGCCGAGCTCATCGTCTACAACTCGAACTTCTTGCCCCAGGGTACCTTACCGGGCCCGCCATGTACCCGAGACGGTTCATCCTACTGCTCGAATCGGGTCTCGAAAACCAACAGAAAACCCATGGTGGACGACACATATATCATATCACGAGAAATCCGCCACTTGCAATATTTAAAATGATATTAGTTTTAATAAATCCTTGCGGTTTTCCCAAAAAACCCATAAATCTCAAAGTGCTGAAATCCTCAAGAAAATCACCATAAGCACACATGTCAGCAAAAATGAACGCCTATGGTATCAAAAATACGAATGGCAATATGTGGCTAGAAAACTATGCATGAACGATGATGCAATGAGGTACTTGCAAATGACTAGCGATCCTATGAATTTACCCTGATAATTTGAATATACCGCTCCAGTTTACCAGTCATATATGGTGCAATTGTTCTGGATTCTGATATAAGCAAGTTAAATAGTACTTGTGCCGCATAACTCATGATAATAGTGCAATGGTTCTATATTCTGAATTTAGCAAGTTAATTAGTACTTGTGCCGCATAACTCATGATAATGGTGCAATGGTTATATATTCTGAATTAAGCAAGTTAAATAGTACTTGTGCCACATAACTCATGATAATGGTGCAATGGTTCTATATTCTGAATTTAGCAAGTTAATTAGTACTTGTGCCGTGTAACTCATGATAATGGTGCAATGGTTCTATATTCTGAATTTAGCAAGTTAAATAGTAGTTGTGCCGCATAACGCATTATAATGGTGCAATGATTCTATATTCTGAATTTAGCAAGTTAATTAGTACTTGTGCCGCATAACTCATGATAATGGTGCAATGGTTCTATATGACGAATTCACACATATATGTATATAAAAGATCATGCAATGCAGTAAGATAAATAACTAGGAACTACACGCAAAATGCCCGGAGTACTAGAAGTATTAAACTATCGGGCGCCTCGCGCCATCCAAACGATTTCCCCCGTAGACGTGTACATCTACTCACCGGAACGCCTCAACTAGCCGGTTCCAATCACCGCTTTCCCCTTCCGTGCCGCGTTCGAAGTCTCCGCGATCGATCCTAGAATTTCACAAAGCAACACACATAAGCTAAAATCCTGCAAAACACGACACCAAAACCATACGAGAAAACTAGAGTCGCAAGCTAACGTATGTGCACTTGAAATACTAGACGTGTGTGATAACCCAGAACTACCCAGATTGGCTGTCGTATACAGCAACCACTAAACCCAGACTCGGAGTGTATGTGTCGCGTAAGTCTCACTACACTAATAATTGGGAAAAAGGTCCCGGATTTCACCTGAAGCAAAAACTAACAAAACTAGCAACACCAAACACCAAGAAACACTTGCAGGCACCCCCATGCAAAGAACCAACCCCAAATTCCCACAGGGGGCCGGCGAGCTCGGAAATCATGGGGGAGTCGCCGGGTCGACTAGGGTGAAGCGGGCTTGAATCTCAACACAACACTCTAGCTACCCAATACAATATTCTGTATATGTTTGCTAACCCAGAAAATAAACATAGATATAGCAGATATCTTGTATCCCAAAATTTGATTTAAAAGCGTGTTTAAAATTCTAATTTGCGACATTTAGGTGTTTTCATGAAATCTAGTGATAAGACTTGGTTTATTAAACACTAACATCACTTAATTACACTACACAAGCCATAACAATCCTATTTTAACCAAAACTCCACATAAAACATAAGGTTAGCACAAATCACTATCTTAAACATTAATTTTAAGCTTAAGGAACTAAAAGTTTTGCAAAGAAGTATAGGA
Source organism: Agapanthus africanus (assembly GCA_030015575.1). Classification (NCBI taxonomy): domain Eukaryota; kingdom Viridiplantae; phylum Streptophyta; class Magnoliopsida; order Asparagales; family Amaryllidaceae; genus Agapanthus; species Agapanthus africanus. The sequence continues at coordinate 723,248,402 of CM057337.1, forward strand.
TTTTGGTTTATACCTCAAGATGGTCTAAGTAGGTAATCCAAAGAGCTAGCACCTAAGAGTCTTGGCCAAGAACCATACTTGAGTTGAGAAGGGAAGGTAGTGATGATACTTGCTAGAGATTTGAATTAGGCTTGAGACTTGGATTCACAAATTTCATTGAGAGAAGAAGAAGGAGAAGATGAGGGGGAGGGGGCTGCTACTCTGGCCGAGAGCAAGGAGGGGAAGTGAAGGAGAGAGAGAGGGAGTGTGTGAGTGTGTTTTCAAAAGTCAATGCCTATACCTCAAATAGTGTCCCCCATACCTCCCATTATCCATTTCTTTTCTCATTTCTTAAATGTTTTGGTTTATTTAAAAAAAGAAATTAGAGAACCATGAGGAAAAATTAAGATGATAACATGTTACAATATCCTACAAGTTGTCATGGTTGCAAGAACACATATTAACCTAGGGTAATACTAGATTTGAGCTTGATTAAGCCATTTAATTTAATAACTAGCAATTAAGTAAATTAGATGGTTAATGTGACAATAAATTAAATGTTGTCTAATAAAACACAATTATATGTATAAGTGCCTAATTCACCAATTAAGAATAGATCTATTCTAATCGACGTGAAAATAATTATCAACGAGGTTTTACGAAAGTCACGCATTAACGCTGAATAATGCGAAAAATCCTAAACGAGTTTTCAAAACGTTACAGCTCCGAGTCTGGCGCTCAGCGCCCAGCGCTCCAAGAGCTATTTTAAAAGAAGCGCCCAGCACTCCAAGGTTGGCACTCAGCGCCAAGCGCACCACGTGCTCCTCACGTGTGCGCTATTTTATAAAGAGCGCTCTGCACTCATTGACTGGCGCTCAGCGCCAAGCGCGCCATGTGCTCCTCAGGTGTGCGCTATCTCACAGGAAGCGTCTTAGCGCTCTAAATCTGGCGCTCAGCGTCAAGTGCGCCACGTGCTCCTCACGTGTGTGCTGAAAGAACATAAATTGTTCTTTAAATAAAACCCCAGAGCCATAATGAGTGCTCAGCACTTAATAAAAGACAAAATATTGTCAGAACCCAAACCAATCCTCAACATTGTTAAATGAAGAAGGACTGAGCCTAATTAAATGTCCAACATTTTAACTGAATAGGCCGAGCCCAAGTTGGCCACAGATCCCTAATTGAGCTCATATACTCATAAATCTTTGATCTTAGTCCTAAACTTGACTACAGATCTCCCAACCAATATTGGTTCAAGGGTACATCTTTTCATACCTCTGATATATGTCATTGTAATTCCTCAATGTCTTTAGAGAGATGGAGGATCCCAATAACCAATAACTTTTGGCGCATTCCCAAATGGTTGAACCAAAACCACACAGACTATGACGTATTTAAACTGGACTATGATGTTCTTAAACTTTACGGACTGTGGGGTCCTTAAACTCATGGACTATGATGTCCTTAAACTTTATGGACTGTGAGATCCTTAAACTCATAGACTATGATGTCTTTAAACTGGACTATGATGTCCTTAAACTCTACGGACTATGATGTCCTTAAACTTTTGGACCGCAATATCCCTAAACTAAAACAATAGAGTCTAAATGCTCTTTTGTTGGATCTAAATGATCCTGTTAAGTAGATCTTAGTCTAAAATTAGACTAACGTATCCTTAACAAACGTTTAAGCTGATCTCAGTCTCAAATGAGATTAACGATTCTTAAACCCAACCCAAACCCAAATCTAAGAAAATACGGATTTGGACTAATCCACGCCGTACGGGCGACAACATAAATTAGTCTCCATATACAATCCACGGGCAACCAAAAATAAAACAAACACACACGACGCAAAGTGACCATCTGGAGAAGGAGAAAGTGGTTACCGCGATGCGGTAGCGTAATTAACTGCAGGGGCTTGCGCCTGCAGGGAAGAGCGTCCCCACAATCAAAAACCCCTCAAACGAGGGGGAATCTGATGAAATCTGCTACATTGGATGCATCCGTCTAAACCTTCGATACATGGTGTCTTAAATCAACTTGTCATTTTCAGAGAGGTGGACGGATAAAACCAAATAGCATCTACCCCCAAAATTCAGGCCAGGCATCCCAACGTCCCGGTCGCGTCTTTCGGTGGCGAACACTAACCAACCGATTAATGTGCTTACGCATTTAGGCGTAATTCCTCGTCTTGCAACACCCAAGGCTTAGCAGTGGCTCCCAAACCAGTTGGTGTAAGGCACTGGGTGATAAATCACTCTCGCTATATTTTTTATGCTGCCTAAAGCAATTACAAAACCAGTGTTCATTTTTATTCACCAATTTTTTTTATTTTTATTTTCATACTAAGGCTTTTAGACAAGAGCATTTCAAGGTATCCTCTACTATCCCAAGTTTCAAGATGTGTGACAGTTCATATAGCAGAGTATCAACGTTCAAAAGTTTGGCCTCAAGAATAGGGACTATTTTTCAGACTTATTTTTATCCTTAGATTAGTAATTTCCTTCATCTTACTAACGCTTAGGACAACGGATCATAACTACTTATTACTAGCTTCGTTTAAGAAAACATCTAACTTTCTTTCTTTTCTCAAACTATTCCTATTTTTCATACGTAAATTTTCACTTTCAAACTTTCATTATTAAAAATTTTTTGTGCTTATATAGTATAATGCAAAATAATGCGTGAATAAGCACAAACCTCTCCCAAACCTGCTTGCAGCAGTGTCCTCACTGATATCATCTGTTAAACTTTTAAAAAAAACTGTAGACTTGGAAGGAAAAGTTATCAAAGGGGACAAGAAATAATGAAAGTGAAATTCTACCCCAAACTTATTTTTGGCTCATAATTTTGTAAAAATTTATTTTTTTTCAAGAGCCAAAAGATTCCCCCCAAACTTAAGTAAACCATATTAAGCATTTAAAATGATGAGGGGGGTTAAGTCATTGGTCAATATAAAGCTTTACAAAGACCAAAAGTCAACACCAACAATTCAAAAAATTTATCAATATAACGCACTAGTTGGTAGAAGATCATGTCATCTATCGATGTGGACAAGTGGGAAGGGGATAAGGGGTAGAATGGAACGGGTTTACGTCTCGGTTTATAGTGACGAAACAGTGATGGTGGATTACTCGCATTCTCATTATTGATAAGAAGAAGGGGTGGTGGTTCAACTTCTTCGTGTTGGGGTTGATTCATCACAACTCCCATGTTTCCTAAGAATGCGGGTTCTTCAGCGAAAATTTATTTAAAACTTTCATCGATATCCCGAATAATAATCTCATCGGAAAGAAGGGGATGATACTCGGACTCCATAAAAGATTCATATTTAGCGTTAGATGCTGACCCGGACAGCTCGATAGAAGTGTCCGTATGTGTATAACAAATAGCAGGGTTAAACAACAACGTAATAGCGGAGTCGAGATCAGTATCGTGAAGCTGTTTAGATTCGCTGCTGTCAGAATCTATCGCTTCGACAGATAATACTTGAGCATAGGATTCAGTGAGTTCATTTCCTAACTTGTAAATATTAAGCTCAATTGACATCTTCCTGAAGGATAGGGGCATAGAGCCGTTTCGACAATTGATTATTGCGTTGGAAGTCGCAAGAAAAGGTCGACATAAAATTATCGGAATTTGGTTTCGTGGGTTCGCTACAGGCTGTGTATCTATAACGATAAAGTCCATAGGGAATATAAATTCCCCGACTTTGATTAACACGTCCTCAAGCTCACCTCTAGGTTGGGTGATAGATCGATCGGCCATCTGAAGAGTGCAGTGGGCCGGTTTTAACTCTCTGTTCCCTAATTGCTTATATACAGAATACGGAAGCAAGTTAACACTAGCGCCTAAATCGAGTAGAGCGTGATTTATAGTTTTACCCCCAATAGAAATAGATATGGTAGGACTTCCGGGGTCCTTTCGTTTCATGGGTAGTTGTTATGTAAAAGCTGTGCTTACATTACTCGTTAAGAAAACTTTTTTAGGCACTTGAATTTTTTTCTTCCTAGTGCACAAGTCCTTTAGAATTTTTGCATAAGAAGGAATTTGTTGAATAGAATCTAGGAGAGGAATATTTATGTTAACTTGCTTAAAAAGTTCCACAATTTTCTCCATTTGTGGACTTGGTCTGTTACCTCCTAACCTATGTGGATAAGGAGCTTTATCAATACGGGTTGGGTCCAACATTGGAGAAGATTGTGAGGATGGAATGGATCCCAGAATTGGAGTTGATATCATTTTAGGTAGACTCGAGGAAGTGGGCTGAGTGTTCGAGCCTTGGAGAAAACGGAGAATAGGCTCGGAAGAAGATGGACTAGACGAAATAGGAGAAGAAGTAGAAACCGGGGTGTTATTAATATCATCAACGTCATCAACGTGTTCACCCACTTGGTTATCCAGCACTCTTTCCGATCTCAACATGGTAACGGCACTCACATTATAACTTGGTGAGTATCCAGGATTAGGTATAGGTTGAGATGGAAGTTTCTCTTTCTCTCTAGCACTAATCGCGGCATTTAGCTGTGCAAGTTGTGCTTCTATCGATTTTATGCTTTCATCGTGGGAAGCAGTGTTCTGCATTAACGTTTGGATAGAAGACGTTAAAATGTCAGTCGTTTGCATATAATGTTTAATGAACGTGTCGAGTGCAGAGGGTTTATCGGTACCGGCAAAAGAAGGATCACGGTTATTGGCTGGGTTTTGCAAGGGTTGCGGTTGAAAGGGGTGCTGACTCGGTTGTGGTGGTTGCTGTTGCTGTAGAGGAAGTCTTTGATAATTGCTTTGGAACTGGTTTTGATTTTGGATTTGGTTTTGGTTCCAAGAAAAATTAGGATGATTTCTCTATTCCTGATTATATGCGGAAGAATAAGGATCATTTCTTGGTCACTACTGAAAAGTAGCATTAATTTGTTCTTGACCTTGAAACAGTGGATTCAAAGAACATTCTTCCGTCAAATATAATGGGTTGGAACAGCAACCACACACGGTTTTGGGGAGCGTAAATTGGTTTAGGGGGGCTGAAGAGACATTGTTTTCTATAGCATCGAGTTTCCTTTGTATCGCGGCCATTTCGGCTTTCACTGCGATGGAAATATCGAGCTGATGGATACCTCCCCTAGACGATATAGGTCTAACGCTTTCCCACTGTAAAGTTTGTTCAGCGAGATTTTCCAGAAATTGCCAAGCTTCACCATCATCTTTAGACAGGAAATGACATTGACACATGGTTTCAAGTATCTGTTTTGTTGCAGGATCAACACTCTCATATATAATGCGATAGAGGTCCCATCTATTGATTCTGTGATGAGGGCATTGTAGAAGAAGATCCTTAAACCATTCAAAGTATTTCCAAAATGGTTCATTGGGAAGTTGGGTAAACTGGTTAATCTCGCTTCGAACGCGGGCGGTCTTATGATTGGGATAAAATTTCTTAAGGAATGCTACAACGAATTCATCCCATTTTGCGATGGAATGTGCAGCACTGTTATAAAACCATTTTTTCTGCTAGATCGCACAAAGTTGTGACGTGCCCATCATTACGCATACGTTTTCAAATTTGTTTATAAAAACGTATGCGACTTCGGATTCAAGCCCGTGAAATTTGGGCAACAGTTTGATGAAGTGGGGTTTAATTTCAAAATTATCCCCATTAGCTGGTGGAAGAGATAAACAGGTAGGAAGGGGTCCACGCATGGGGTAGCATCTTTCTTAGAGAGAGATACGCGGTGGATTCTGCACACCTACAGGTGGTGGCAGGGTGGTGTTATTGAAATCTGATGCAAAACCATCCATCTCGGTAGATGTGGTGGGTGGAGGGGAAAAATAAGATGAAGAAATACTGACTTCGCAGTCGATAGCAGAAACGCGGACAAGACGGGCACTAGAATCTCGTGTCCAGCCGAGCATGCACTAAGCGGGTTTAGCGCAAGTGGCAGCATGTGTGTGAACTTAAAAATTGGTTTGTTTTGAAAAGTGTATCGGACTTGAGACAAATCACACAAAAAATGCGCAAACAACCCTAGAACTAAGGCTACCTAGGTCAAGTCTCTAGACCGCTCCTAAACTTCCAAAGGACAAGTCGCAGGATCAATCCTCTACCACCTCTTTATAACACTTATGGGTAGGTAAGTGCCAGATAAGTGGGAGGTATCCACTATACGAATCACCGAAAATAGCGGGCCTAATTAAGTAACCACTTGCCTAGACACACTTCCCTAGACACCACAAAAGAAATGCAGATAAGCGATAGATTACCCACGACCTTCCTCTGTCCTATTTGAGCACGACGGTCCTTAGAGTGTTGGTCTAGATATTTTTTAATTAATATAGGGTTATGCAGATACTCGTTTTGTGATTTGTGGGGCCTATGAAGGGTGATGAAATTCCAACCTAATCTGAATTATGGTCTTGCCCCTTAAAATCGGTATTAAAAATATGCAAAAACAAACTGCAAAACAAAACACGCAAAAAGATTTTTGAGCGGCGATATTTTGCAAAGAATCCTACAGAAAAATATTTTATTGGATTTCAGAGGAGAGAGAAAGTATAGAGGAAGTTACCAGAGAAGTTTGGAACCCTAAGTCCCCAACTTTGCCGCGGTTCCACCGCCAAAATGGTCTTCTTGTCGCGCTTCCGCTACGGAGTTGAGAATTCGCTTAAAAAATTTTGTTGCGGTGGCCTCCCTTGCTCCTCTGGGTCTTGATGAATATCTGTGAATTTTTATCTCCTCATTACAGTGACTCCAGATTCCCTCGCAAAAATCGCACACTAATATCTAAATATGCAAGATGCGGTTTTGTTTTGTTTTGTTTTATGATATAGATCGAATAAGAATTAAACACGAATAGTAAGAAAAAAATATTACGCACGAATCCCCGGAAACGGCGCCATTTGATTGATTCTATTTTAGAGTGTGTAGTAACCGCAATCAATAACGGTTGTTTACCGCCGAAAGACGCGACCGGGACGTTAGGACGTCTGGCCTGAATTTTGGAGGCAGATGCTATTTGGTTTTATCCGTCCACCTCTCCGAACATGCCAAGTTGATTTATGGCAACCGTGTATCGGAGGTCTGGACAGATGCGGCCATTGTAGCAGATTTCATCAGATTCTCCCTCATTGTGAGGGTTTTTTTATTGTGGGGACGCTCTTCCCTACAGGCGCAAGTCCCTGCAGTTAATTATGTTACCGTATAGCGATAACCACTTTCTCCTGCTCCAAAAGGTCACTTCGTGTCAGATGTTTTTTTTTTATTTTTGGTTGCCCGTGGATTGTATACGGAGACAAATTTATGTTGCCGCCCATAGGGCGTGGATTAGTCCAAATCCGTATATTCTTAGATTTGGGTTTGGGTTGATTTAAGGATCGTTAATCTCGTTTGAATTTAAGATCAACTTAAATGTTTGTTAAGGATACATTAGTCCGATCTTGGACTAAGATCTACTTAACGGGGGTTCGGAATCATTTTGGATCCAACAAAAGAGCATTTGGACTCTATCGTTTTAGTTTAAGGACGTGACGGTCCATAGCTAGTTTAAGGACGTTGCGGTCCATAGCTAGTTTAAGGACATTGAAGTCCATTGCTAGTTTAAGGACGTTGCGGTCCATGGAATTGTTAGTTGTCGGGACCCGCCACCACTCGGAAGACGTTGAAGCATTACAACGATATATATCAGAGGTGTTGGGAGATGTACCCTTGAACCAATGTCAGTTGGGAGATCTGTAGTTGGGTTTGGGACTAAGACCAATTTAGAAAGAATGTGAGCACATGGGCTCAGTTGATCTAAATTAGGGACTTTTGGTCAACTTAGACTCAGTCCACTTAGTATTGAATAAAGTGTTAAACACTTGTTTAGGCTCGATCCCTTTTATGTGCAACAATGCTGAGCATTGATGTGGGCTCTGACTCTCACCCCATTTCTTTGTTTTTTATGGAGTGTTAAACACTCTTTATGGTGCTGGGCTCTATTTACATAGTGCTTTATGTTAAACAGCGCCCACGTGAAGGGCACATGGGGCGCTTGGCGCCGGGCGCCAACCACTAAGTGCAGAGCACTCTTTATTTTATAAGCGCCCACATGAGGGGCACATGGGGTGCTTGGCGCTGGGCGCCAACCATTGAGTGCAGAGCACTCTTTATTTTATTAGCGCCCACGTGAGGGGCATGTGGAGCGCTTGGCACTAGGCGCCAACCACTGAGTGCAAAGCACTTTTTATTTTATTAGCGCCCACGTGAGGGACACGTGGGGCGCTTGGCACTGGGCGCCAACCACTGAGTGCAAAACACTCTTTATTTTATTAGCGCCCACATGAGGGGCACGTGAGGCGCTTGGCGCTGGGCGCCAACCACTGAGTGCAAAGCACTCTTTATTTTATTAGCAGCGCCCATGTGAGGGGCACGTGAGGCGCTCAGCGCTGTTTCCTTCTTTGTGCATTTTTCTGAAGAGTTCAATTCTTTGTTCTTTCCTGAATCTTCAATCCCCAAGAACAAATTCATCCCGGTGAGAATTAAATTCTCATTTGTGGAAGACTTGTCTCATAGATCTCAGATCCAGGGAAAGAACTATGTTCTTTTAAAAGAGTTAAATCCTCAGGTATGCAGATGAGATACTATGATCTCTATTTACCTTGAAGAAAGTTCTTCTTCTTTCTTCTCTCTGAAAGCTCTTTTTGCTTGCTCTTATTTTTTTTGAACTTGAAGTTTATAGGGGGTTCCTCTGTTCAAGACTTGAAGTCTTGGGTCCTTTATATAGTGGAAGCTGATTTGTTGATTCAGTTAAGGAAATCTCTCATTGAGAGATCCCTAATTAATTTGGGGATTTTATTCACCGTTGGATCTTTGATCCCAAGCCTTCTGTTTTACAGAAGATATTTCTCTTGTTTTTTTAACAAGATTGGGAAGATATTTTACCATACAGAGCTTATTCTGTATCTTGGTGATTTTTTTATATTACCATTAGATCTTTAATCCAACGGTGCTCTGTTTTATAGAGGGTAACCTTTCTTTTTTAGAAAGATTCGAGAAATATTTTCTCAACAGAATTTAATTCTGTAATTTGATGATTTATCATCTTCGTTGGATCTTTGATCCAATGGTGGAGAACTTTTAGTTCTGGCGCCGGCGCTCTCGTGTTTTGCACGTAAGGCGCTGCTTCAGAGTTTTTAACTCTTGACGCTTGCACTCTTGTGCTTTACACATGAGGTGCTGCCTTAGAGTTTTTAACTCTAGGCGCTGGCGCTCTCGTGCTTTGCACGTGAGGCACTGCCTCAGTTCAAATTTTAAACAGATCCTTGCTCTCTTATTGGGGGGAAACAAATGCCCCCTACCGTTGCGCTCACGTGGCTCACACGTGAGTGCAGCAGTGGCAACCTTTCCAACGTTGGATCATCTTGGAAGTTGGATCGTCTTCCAGCGCGTATAGATGACTTCTGTTCTTCTTCTTCCTTTCTTGTTTCTGAGAATTTAATTCTCCCTTCAGAGCTTAGATCTCTGCCCAAGGAAATGTAAGTCTACGGTAGCGCCCCGGCCGTCTACAGACGCCAAATGCGGAACAAAAACTTTTTAACTGGCGCTATCGTATACTTTAACCCGGATCTGCAATTATTGCTAAACTAACAAACTGTAAAGAGTGTAGAAATATTATACCGAACGATCCGAGTCCTTCGTTCTTTAACCATCATCCCACGCTCCGTTGCGGCTTCTCCGATCTCGTCGATCTCCGATCTTCTCGTCCAGGTGGCACCACGTCAACGATTCTTTAAACGGGCTCCCGCCTCTGACTCGAGGCAACTCGGTCGTCAAGTTTGCCAAAAGAGACGACCAAGAATGATGTAGAGAATGAGTAGAATACTTTGTCTCGCTTCGTCCAAAGCCATGGACGAACGGTTAATGAAGTTGCCAATTAAGTCGGGTGATGGAATGAAATGAGCAATGAAATTTCCATACACCCCAAAACTATCATAATCTTTTCACAAATGAAGAATCAAGTGAGAGTGAGAGAGAGAGAGAAGGGGCGGGCCATATATAGCAATGGGGGGTGAGTGTTGGAGGGAAGAGGGTGACCACAAGAGAAAAATATCAAGTGTGAACACAAGAAAATATCTAGTGTGAACACAAAGTGTGAACACAAAGAAAGCAACCAATGAAAACTCAACACCATTCAACCTAGTCACCTCTTCTAGAAACTTTTAGAACCTTCCACACTCATCTCAAGAAAAGATAAATCCGTCTTTAACCGAATGTTAAAAGACGGCTGATAGAAAACTGGAAACTGGCAACTTCCAAAAGTGATCCCGAAACGAATTTCAGGATAACCCCGTAACAGTATAAATATACCCGCATTTGTATTACGACCGAATACAAAAGCAACTGAGACAAAGATATTATATCTACTCAATGTAATACTCGGATCCGGCTTAAACCAAAGCCGACCAGTATCATCTGCCCGAAATCTGACACGTGCGTAAACGCACGTGCATTTTCCGAACCCTGCCATAAAACCATACGGCCTCTACAACGTTTCGCCCGAACTTGGAAAACTGTCTGTGGAGGACTCTAATGACTCGTCAGTACCCTGGCAGTGGGTTTAACCACAAACCGTCAGTGGCACTGGCTATGCGTAACGGCTGCCCATGGACTGACCTCAAGGGATGCCGAAGAGCGAACTCATCCGGAAACCCTACTGAGCCTAACAGTGACAATGTATATACAGTCCGGTCCGTTCGTCTATGAGTATCGCATATCTGCCTAGGAGGCTAGTAACGTCAGACCCCCAATAGCAGTATAAGTCGTGTCGGAGTGTAGCCCAAAAACACCCTGAGATACTACTGGTGTACCTACCAGTAAATCTCCTGCCACGGCCGTGGGCTTTATGTAATGGCTCTCCTAGACACTGCACGATCTCACCCCCAATACCGGGAGAGACGAATCCCCTGCCGTTCCGCTCACGTGCCTCCATGTGGCTCGGGACTGTACCCAAAAACTACCTGTTTGCACGACTCCTTTGAGCCGTGGTAGGGTAGAAATCAAAGCACAGTGGGAACTCACACGAGACAAATGACGACCTCAGGTCGATGAACTAACCTGTACATATGTCACCAGGGAACTGCTATCTGACGATATGTATAATACCAACTAGCAGATTCCCGGCGAGTCCTGTCCGGTGTACTCATAACCCAATGAGCACCTGTATACATCTTAGGTGATCCAACTGACACCAGTGACTTGTGAGACCAGCCACCGCCCCTCGTCAGGGTCTCGACTGTATACACTAGTCTACTCCGGAGTATCGATGCCCTGTCTTGAAACTCCCACAATTAGGGACCACAATTAAGGATATGCATATAAACCACCCAACTCTCACGTATATGATCGCCATCATACTGTTGGTAGTAAAGCAAGATCCTAAGGGCTCTATCAAAGTGTAACATGTAATCAGTCACCTGAACATGTACACGACTGATAAAGGCAAACCAGATAGCATAATATCATCACGAGTAAGACTGTCCTACCGGTATAGGTCCTCCGCAATCATTGCAATCACGTACCTGCGATCCAATAATTGACTCTGAGGGCACTATCTCCAACAATCTCCCACTTGCACTTAAGGATAATTATTGCGATGTCGACTACTCACAGCCCGTGTGAAACCGAACATCCAACTCCTCTACTAATCAGTTTCACAAAGCCCGTTTGTAAAACTATTGTGTTCGAGAAATAGCCTCAGTGAGTGGATCCGCCTAGAAACTTCTTTCTATATCTCTCTTAATCTAAAGTTCGCGGAGAAAGCCATCTCCCGAATCGAGTAATACCTGTCTTAGAATATGTCTGGATATCTGATGGGACCTAGTTCATAAATGAACTCTTAATCCAAACTTCTTAGACTGTATCGATCACTGAACCTAATCAGTATCCGGCACCTAGCCTCCCACAGTATCCTCTTGGACAACCTGTCCATAATACCGTCCCTTGTCAAAGGGAAAAACTATAACTCTGACAATCACTCTGTCAACCATGTCACCTTTGAAGCCTGGAATGATAACCGTCTCCCGAAGGAGGCTGCCGTCATCAAATCCGTAGAACATGTACTTATGTTCTAAAACTGCTTCCTTATGTTTCTCCAGGATTGGATTAATATAAACTCATCGCATCTAGTGCAAAAACAACATCTGGTGTGGTACTTGACATCTCATGATTGACTCAGTTGCCTAAGCAAGTGATCTGTCAATCATGCCCATCCCTCTCCCCTTTAGTCTGTAAGACATCTTTAGAGAGGGTGACTCTATTACCTGCAGGTACACCACCATGCCAGGAGTCATCTATTCTAAAAACCATTAGAATACAGTCAAAGTACCCACATTGGGAAACTACCCAAATCCAGATCTAAAACCATAGATCTAGAAATCAGAATGTCAAATATTATATCCATATCCTGTCTGGAGAAACAACTGTGTGACGACCACAGTACAACCGATCGTAGTATAGGAATTTTACTTCTTACTCTGTGTATGTCATCCAAATACCATGACATCACATCCTACTACCTTCTTAACAGATCCATCCCCTTATTTTGATTGAAGTCAAACCCATAACTGTCACATCAAAATTAGATGATCTATCTCCGCTATAACTGCTCTAGTCTATAAATAGACATAAGCTACTTGCCTACTATGCTTCTGCTGCTCCCACTGACTACGATAACCCTCTGGCAGAATAATATACACGTGCACTTCTAAAGCTAGTTTAGAACGACGCTATACTTATCCTCCTGCCTGGTCTCATAGTCTGAAACAACAGTAGTGTCAAGTCTGGGTAAACAAGAACCTCCCTGTCACCGTCCTTGAGGCTACCGAAGTACCTCTCGGGTGTCTGAGGTTACCCACCATATCTGCGGAGTGGCTAATGGAATGTCAAACCTGATTGAATATATAGGTCCTATTAAATTTTCCGTAATCGTTTGCGGTTCTGGAATCACTTCCAGTTCTACCACACGCCCACTACTGTTTTCTGAAAAAATCCATTTTACTAAAACTGTAGCGAGTCAAGAACAATATCACTATTGATCTTCCAAATGGTAGAATATCAACCCTCGTCATAGCCAGGGTCAATCCACAAACAGCCATTACAGAAACGTGCCCTGAGTTATCCAGAGTCTGGTTTTAAGCATAAGCTGGACAACTCCCCGTACCTTAACATCTTTTAAGGTATGAACTATTCTATATCCAATATAGAAACTTTGGCACTTTATTTAATTGGAACCAGATTCAAATCCTGCAGCTGTCTCCAGTGCATATCAATTTAATGGAAAGAGGCTAATCAGCATTACTCAACTTAGGAATCCATCCAATTATAAGTAACCTGAAAGAGAAACAAGTTTCTCAAAACCATTACTATCATCTGAATACCAATCACAAGAATCTACATCTTCGATCTCTTTGAAGAATCCCGATACTTGTGACACCTGGTTCTCTACTTTATTCTTATACCCACAACATCTCAAAACTTAGACCTTGTATTTCTACGAAACACTTGTCTAAAAACTAGAGAAGTTATAGGTAAACAGAACATAGTACGAGGACCTACCCCTTTGTCCTGATGGACACTTGGACAACATACAATACTCTGTATAAGTCCGCTGAGTTGAACAACTCAAAACCTGTGCGTCGTAGGTTGAAAACTGTACCCTGGCGATTTCCTCAAATATCACCAATTACAACGAATTCCGATATAATGAAGATAATCACCTAATTCCCAATAATTTACTCCCACTCATCATCTGTAAAACCATACAGATATGAGAATGAAACCTGGCAAACATATACCCTTGGAGTAAGTATCTAATCGGGAAAACAGTTTTCCTTTAACAATGCACTGAAACATGAAAATGTTTCGTAAGGGTATCCTGGTATTCATAGCAATGCATCTTCCATAATCCAATTCATGACTTCAACCGTATATTTTATTGCCATCTCTCCAAATCTCTTTATTTGTCTTTAGTCGTTATCTTCTGTACACCATCGTTAGGCTAAATGGTTTTCTTCCTTTCCTACCGTTCGGCACCAGCCTATGGTTTGGAAGAAGACTATCTAGTAAGCATAATAGGTGTACCCTCCTAAACCAAGGAGTACTCGCATCTTGAGAGAAGGTGATGATAAAAGACAACTGAATAATACCTTATTCCTTTAAAGGTGAAATAGGAGTGGCGATGAAGTACGCAGTTTGGTCGTGAATGATAACAGTCGCAATTTACTTTGCCCTCTTTCTAATCCCTTTATTTTGCCTTTAGTTATTGCCTTCTGCACACCCTACTTAGGCTAATTGGTTTTCTTCATTCCCTACCTTTCGGCACCTGCCTATGGTTTGGAATAAGACTATCCAATAAGCGTAATAGGTGTACTCTCCTAAACCAAGGAGCCCTCGCAACCTGAGAGAAGGTGATAATAAAAGACAACTGAATAAACCAATTCTATTTCTCCTGAACCTTGATCCATCCTCGAAGAAATCCCTTCGAGTTCGTATATAACCATACGATGGATCTATCCAATGGAAGTGGATGTCCGTAGTAATACGGGTGTTCTGAGAAATGCAAAGGGTAGAAGAAGGAGTGGCAATGACTTATGCAACTCGGACAATCCAAAAGCCAGTATTTTAAGAAGGTTCGGTCAACTTGGTCACTGAGTCATAGTCTAGGGTCGGTCAAAGGTCGCTGCCAAAGAGAGAGAGAAAAGAAACACTCTGCGTGCACTCTAACCTAGATCAGAATGGTTATCACTTTATCTAATCCGGAAACCTCCCACTGTCCTGTCAAATTCTCCTCCAAACCTAAAAGAAGAATCAATCAGGATCACCCGAAGAGTAAACCAACTCAACAGTGGGAATCGGGATCCAACTCTCATCGCATGATAACGTGATGGAATGCATCCACGTTACTCATACTCCAGAAGGTATGCGCATACTTGGCAAGTTTCAGTTTCTTTAGAAACTCCCGATAAGATTTTTTGCCCCATGCTCTTATAACCTTGGCGTTAGATCAAAATGTCATAAGTCACATGCCAAGTTCTACCCGTCACTATCTTGTTAATTTGAACCCACCCGCACATGCCCTTGGCGTTAAGTCAAAATGGCAGAACGGCTGTCCCAAACCAACTCATCTATCTATGCAACAAATGAATATCCAGCAGCTACCAAACACTATGCCTTGGCGTTAGGTCAAAATACATAGCTTGAATACTACTGAATACCCAAAAGAAGTGACGGAGGGCTACGGCTGGTTTTTGGCAAAAAACCTTTAACGTAACGAACTTGATATCGCTGAAGGAACCTGATAGCTTTTTAAAATATAGTGGCGAAAAAACCTTTTGCTAAAGAGGTCACTCCCGGTGAAGGGATCTCGGCTCTTTCCTTATAGAATGAGGTGCAGGATATTCCACTGAATACCGCGGTGCAAAGCAACTTGTAATCGACTATAGTGAAGTTATTACCCTGACGCAAACTTCTGCCCAAGGGGTCAGTCCCGGTGAAGGGATATCGGCCCTTGCCCCGTCGAATGAGGTGCAGGATATTCCACTGAATACCTCTATGCATAACAAAAGGAAACGTCTTTGTAATAACACTTTTTAAATTTGTTCCAACAACTGCCAAATAGGTTTGCTTTCCTTTGCATTGATCAGAATCAACGCAGTCCCATCATTCAATCACACCAGAAAAGAACGAAAATAAAATATACGTATATGCCATCCGCATTCGTCACTGGGTCCCGTCATCACCCGTTAGGTTACTTAACTAACGAAAGAGCGGGGACTGAACTAGCGCGGGTGTAAAACATATACAACATCTAATAGTATATATACCAATATACAATAATCGCTCCAGGCGTGATAATATGCAACATTACAGAAAAGTAATAAGCATCACAGAACAATACAGATAATCTGGGATCCCCAAGTTTCACAGAGCCGCTGCTGAAACCCGATGTTCCCCTGGTCGTGTGGATAGCCTGTGCAATGAAACCTAGACCCCTACGGGTGCGGAAAGTTACCCGCCAAAACCTGAAGTGAGGTAGTCCCCCACAGCATAGTGAATGGAACACCCGGTACTTCACGGAATCCGGTAAATTGAGCACCCCTCCTTGGGTCAACCTGAACCCCTACGAGTGCGACGAATAGTCTGCCAATTCTAGAGTGAGGTCCCTCTGCCTCTCAAAGACATGAGATGCGGACCCGTTGCCCTCCCGAACCCGGCTATCCGTGCACTCCGTCGTGGGGTAAACCTAGTACATAAATAAATAATAGTACAATAGGTACATCGACCGCAACCTGGTCGTGCCCCAAAAGAATATTATACAACAGGCAGTGACGGCAGTCCACATGTTGGACGCTCGCCCCGCAATATCAAATGTACAAATAAACTCAAACTGCACTATCATTGCACACTGCTATACACCACGACAAATCCGCAATATCACAGCACAACACAGAACATCAACGCGAATGTCACGTTCGCAAACCCGTCTAAAAGAACTATAGCAATCAGACGCGGTTTACCGATCAAATGACATTCCCGGTCGGAGATATAATGTAAGTACTGTAAACTAACATGTTTAAATTTTGACCGACAAAATATCACGAAGTGGGCCCCACGAACATCTGTTGAACAGTAACAAAATCTGGGCCCAAAAGATATATACCAAAAACCACAAATTCCAACAGAGAAGACACTGTGCAAATTTGGTGTAGTGATTCAATAGAATGGCCGCGGATGCGCGGCCAAACCATGGGTTTGGCCGTGATTCCGCGGCAGTTCGGTGGAATCACGTGCTCAAATTTGGTCGGTGTGCTTAGAAAACCCTGCACAGATTTCTGTGATATGTAGAATAATTTTAGGACTTCATTTAAAATCGACAGAAACTGTGAACTTGAATATTGCAGTTTTTGATTTCCGGTTCGATCGATATTTTAAACGCGTTAGCACAAATTAGTAAAGCAAAATGGTAAGGCTCTGATACCACTGTAAGTCTACGGTAGCGCCCCGGCCGTCTACAGACGCTAAATGCGGAACAAAAACTTTTTAACTGGCGCTATCGTATACTTTAAACCGGATCTGCCATTATTGCTAAACTAACAAACTGTAAAGAGGGTAGAAAGGTTATACCGAACGATCCGAGTCCTTCGTTCTTTAACCATCATCCCACGCTCCGTTGCGACTTCTCCGATCTCGTCGATCTCCGATCTTCTCGTCCAGGTGGCACCACGTCAACGATTCTTTAAACAAGCTCCCGCCTCTGACTCGAGGCAACTCGGTCGTCAAGTTTGCCAAAAGAGACGACCAAGAATGATGTAGAGAATGAGTAGAATACTTTGTCTCGCTTCGTCCAAAGCCATGGACGAACGGTTAATGAAGTTGCCAATTAAGTCGGGTGATGGAATGAAATGAGCAATGAAATTTCCATACACCCCAAAACTATCATAATCTTTTCACAAATGAAGAATCAAGTGAGAGTGAGAGAGAGAGAGAAGGGGCCGGCCATATATAGCAATGGGGGGTGAGTGTAGAGGGAAGAGGGTGACCACAAGAGAAAAATATCAAGTGTGAACACAAGAAAATATCTAGTGTGAACACAAAGTGTGAACACAAAGAAAGCAACCAATGAAAACTCAACACCATTCAACCTAGTCACCTCTTCTAGAAACTTTTAGAACCTTCCACACTCATCTCAAGAAAAGATAAATCCGTCTTTAACCGAATGTTAAAAGACGGCTGATAGAAAACTGGAAACTGGCAACTTCCAAAAGTGATCCCGAAACGAATTTCAGGATAACCCCGTAACAGTATAAATATACCCGCATTTGTATTACGACCGAATACAAATGCAACTGAGACAAAGATATTATATCTACTCAATGTAATACTCGGATCCGGCTTAAACCAAAGCCGACCAGTATCATCTGCCCGAAATCTGACACGTGCGTAAACGCACGTGCATTTTCCGAACCCTTCCATAAAACCATACGGCCTCTACAACGTTTCTCCCGAACTTGGGAAACTGTCTGTGGGGGACTCTAATGACTCGTCAGTACCCTGGCAGTGGGTTTAACCACAAACCGTCAGTGGCACTGGCTATGCGTAACGGCTGCCCATGGACTGACCTCAAGGGATGTCGATGAGCGAACTCATCCGGAAACCCTACTGAGCCTAACAGTGACAATGTATATACAGTCCGGTCCGTTCGTCTATGAGTATCGCATATCTGCCTAGGGGGCTAGTAACGTCAGACCCACAATAGCAGTATAAGTCGTGTCGGAGTGTAGCCCAAAAACACCCTGAGATACTACTGGAGTACCTACCAGTAAATCTCCTGTCACGGCCGTGGGTTTTGTGTAATGGCTCTCCTAGACACTGCACGATCTCACCCCCAATACCGGGAGAGACGAATCCCCTGCCGATCCGCTCACGTGCCTCCATGTGGCTCGGGACTGTACCCAAAAACTACCTGTTTGACTCCTTTGAGCCGTGGTAGGGTAGAAATCAAAGCACAGTGGGAACTCACACGAGACAAATGACGACCTCAGGTCGATGAACTAACCTGTACACATGTCACCAGGGAACTGCTATCTGACGATATGTATAATACCAACTAGGAAATTCCCGGCGAGTCCTGTCCGGTGTACTCATAACCCAATGAGCACCTGTATACATCTTAGGTGATCCAACTGACACCAGTGGCTTGTGAGACCGGCCACCGCCCCTCGTCGGGGTCTCGACTGTATACACTAGTCTACTCCGGAGTATCGATACCCTGTCTCGAAACTCCCACGACTAGGGACCACAATTAAGGATATGCATATAAACCACCCAACTCTCACGTATATGATCGCCATCATACTGTTGGTAGTAAAGCAAGATCCTAAGGGCTCTATCAAAGTGTAACATGTAATCAGTTACCTGAACATGTACACGACTGATAAAGGCAAACCAGATAGCATACTATCATCACGAGTAAGACTGTCCTACCGGTATAGGTCCTCCGCAATCATTGCAATCATGTACCTGCGATCCAATAATTGACTCTGAGGGCACTATCTCCAACAAAGAAATTCCTTTTAGAGTTAGAACTCTGCCTAAATTTGATAAGGATCGAACCTATTAACAGAGTTTTGCTCTTCTCATATCGTAGATCTTAAAATGGATTTTTAGGGTTACTTAACCCATTAATTAGAACATTGTTCATCTCTATGAAGAACTCTTAGAGTTCGTTTTGTAAATCTTAAAGATTTTGGAGTTTTTACTCTGCAAAAAGTTTTGCTTTTTTAGGATTCTGATGGATAACTCCATCGTTTTCACAGAGCCTGGCTCTTAGAAATTTTGGGGAATTTTTATTCCCCTCATAATTAAAGTTGGCAGATGTAATTTCTGTTTGCAGAGAACTGCTCTCGAAGGAGTTTAACTCCTTGGCCCAATGAGTTTCTCATTAAATGAGAATTTTTTTAGGATTTCCTCCTTAATGATTGACTGTCTCATCAATGATGAGCCGTCACTTTGATTTTGAGGGCCCCCTCGGTCCCTTTTTCCTTCATTGCAGTGTGGTACAAATTTAAAGTACTAAATGTCAGAATTTGTAATATAGTATTGACATCTAGCCCTCGTTTCTTTTTGCGCAGGTACTATGTCTTTTGACTCTTCTTTCCCATTTGTTCGCCCAGAGAGTGCATACGCCGACGCGCCCGTAGATTGTGAAGTTTTTGCACTGATTAAAGATCACGACCCGGAGCAGAAGTCTATTCATTTATGGGGGTTGTGGTACAACCAAATTATTCGGGGTCGGCGCAGTTTCTCTTGTACGGCGCCTTCAAAGCCAATTTCCGCCATTCATTATGCCGACTCGCCCCAGATGAATTACGCTGTGGATGAGGTTACCTGGACTACGGAGGGTCGCCTCCAGCCCTCTATGGGCTCAATATCTGTACAGCCGCTGATGGCTTTAGATATTCTGGGGCAGCGTATATGTCAAGGCGAGTCGCGCCCTTAGGGACAAGTATACATGATAGTCTTGACTCCTCGCCATTCAGCCGGATACTTGCAGTGGGCTCAATACATCTTGTCGGCCAAAAAGTCGCTGCTGCTAAAGCTCGGGTTGTACCCCGCTATCTACGCGTCTCTTTTCCAGTATCCCGCGCCTCACGTATGGTGGGTCAAGGCTTTCTTGGAACAGTGGAATATCCCGACTCACACCTTTCTTTTATCGGACCGGGAGGTTTCGATTTCCTTGGAGCAATTTGAAGAAATTTCGGACCTACCCGTCAGAGGGGAACATTACGAGAAAATACTTCCCTCTGATGAGTACATCTTCGCCACCAAATCAGTGGTGATGGGTCTCACTCCGGAGAATGCTATTCAACATCGATTCTCGAGTCTAATCAAGGTGTTGAACATTTACGAGAGTCTGTTTCTCGAGTCCGAAAGGCACGGAGTCAGCTTCGCGGATTTCATCGCCCACTTTCTTCGCCCGGAAGTCTTATAAAAACAAGCCGGGAAATTCACCAAGCTTGACGATCCTTTTGGTTTTGGCTCGGACAACCAGCCGACAGCGGAAGCGAATCAAAGGAATTTCTTCAACCCAGATGCCCTGGCCGTCCCCTTTGCAGAGCTCGCAGCTTCAGACGTCGACGAAGAGAAGTTCTTTTTTGGGTTCCTCGGCCTATGGTTAAGCTGGTTTATGCTCCCAATGCACCCTCGCTATATGAGGCCATCCGTCTTCTATCCGGCTCACCGAATAGTTGCCGGGACGCGAGTGGCCGTCCGGATCGCTGGGCTAGCTCACCTGTATCATGGCCTAAGCTTAGCGGCAGACACCACTCAGCCGGGGGTACAGCCCGTACATCTCCCACTGCACTATTTCACGTCGTGGATCGAGCTGCATGTGCTTGGAGCTTTTGGAGTCCAAAAACGGCCCCGTTTCTATGAAAGTTATAATTTCCCCTGGGTTATGTTTTTAGTTGGTGCTTCTGCTTTAGATCCGTCACAGCGAGAGGCTCGGCGTCTGGTCCTTCGCCCGCGTATGGTCGGGGATAGCATGACTTTCGTCGATAGGGTCTTAACAATCGGCAAGGAATCAACTAAAACGGTGCAGCCGCTGCGCAATACCTTCAAAGACGGGGCTCCTATATTGAAGGCTCGGGAGATTCTGCATTTGTATTCAATCAGGCCAGGCTTTCTAGTGTTTAGGCAGAACGACTCGACGCTGTTCATGAGGTACAACCTGCACCATTTTTCCCAACAGTCGGGTTACAATCAGGGTGTTCCCCTCGAGGCCGTCCTGGCCAAACCGATTGCCACGGAAGAGGGTATTCGCAACGCGCTGCACCACATTATGCGGCTAAATACCGGGTCCAACTTTCTCATCAGTGAGCCGAGCTACGTTTCGAAAGCCTCGAACGCATACGTGGCGTGGTACCAGCATGCGACGGGTGCTGTTATTAGGGAAGAAAGGCGGCTACTGCTCGATCACAGAGGTATGGTCCCTGTTGGTAATCCAGCTGTCCCCTTAAAGCGAAAAATCGACGTTCGTCCTTTATTAAGAGAGGTTGATATGGTTGTGGTCCCGCACACCTTTCCTATGAAGCCCCAGCCTAGTGTTCCCGAAACTACGGTAGCTATGGTGTCTCCGGACTCTGGAGTGGATACGGAAATCGGGACTCATCGCCCAAAAATGCCTATCAGGAGTGAGCTCGTGTCCTCGACTGCTGGCGTTCGCTCACAGAAAAAGAAGAAGTTGCTCTTTTCTGCTGATGTTGTATTCGGCCAGGAGCCACATGCTCCTTAAAGTGAGGGTTTATGCTAGTATGGGACCAATGAGGGTTTATTAATCGCGCCTGCGGGTGATACTGATCTTCAGGCTGCCCTTATGGCTTCCGAGCGACTGGCTCGCACAGAAGCAGCACTGATCACTATCGCGCAGACAGGTATACTTCAGTTATATTCTTCCGCGGCTATCTTCTTTTATTATGCTTCTACTGACGCTTTCTTCTTCAACAGGTATTTCTGTCGAAGAGGCTCTCGCGGTCTCCTTCAGGACGTTCGAAGAGGAAGAAAGGCTCCGCGCTTTCTTGGGCCTTGGTATTATTCCCTTCATTCTGCCTTTATTCCCTTCATTCTTTATCCGTGCTCTGACCATCTCTTTCATCTTGTTGCAGGGACTACCTTGACTCGGGTTATTCCACGTGCAGTGCCGCTCCCAAGCAGCGATGCGGTAAAACTTCCAGAGCTAGTTATTGTGGCCCCCAACACTCCCAACACTACTGCAGGAGGCTTTGCTAAAGCAGCCGATGACGGATGCCGTAACGGCTCCAGAGGCAGAGCTTGGTTCGGACGATGACGTCCCTTTGTCAGAGGTCTTGATCATTTCTCACTGCTCAGACCGAACGGAAGCGTAGGAAGCATGCGGCGAGGGAACGCGATGCCGGTTTGGCCATGGGTGCAGGCTCAAGCATCATTCCACTTGCTGATACTCCTTCGGTGGATGTTCCCTCTACGTTGTCTACCGCCCGTAGACAGGTTGCGCGGGCGGCTCGGGAAGAAACCGAAAATCTGCTCCAAGGTAACGTAACGCTAAGTCTTTTACTAGAACTTGATCTTCGAATTTTGACATATGCATTTTCTGCAGAGCCAAGTCTTGGCGATGGGATGATGGGTGAAACACTGGCAGTTACCGTGCCTGAAGTTGCTACTCTCTCTCTGGAATCTGGGACTGTCCGGACCGCTTCCCTTTCTCCCTATGGCTCCTTGGTATCGGCGGGCGTTGCAAGCGTCACGACGGCCCTCGTCGAGTCGGGGGATGAAGCTATGGGCGCGAAATCTACTCCTCTGAGAGAGAGCGAAGAAGCCGTTACACCCGGTGATGCCTCCGCCATGGTTTCGGTCCCTGATTTATCAGGTAATTGCCGAGTCTCTATTTTCAAGCTTTTCAATCTTGTTCAGCCCTTCTAATGATATTTTGTTTGTCTTGAGTACAGGCGCGGTGAATCCCGAGGTTGTGCTATCTGAAGAAGCGTCACCAGTCGCTGCTCTGATGGTCGCCGTCCCTTTGCCTTCTCCCGTGTTCTCTCAAATGTTGGAAGGTATGGGTTTGCAACTTATTTAGTTTAACTGTGGATACCATCTTTCTTGTATTGACAGTATATTGTTGCAATTCTGCAGGAGTCCTTTTTAACCATCTATACCAGGTGTTGAACCCGCATTTTTCCTTCCAATCGGAAGTCATTCCGCCTCCTGGTACTGGTTAGTATATCCTTCAGCTATTATCTCCTTCTTTCTTTTATGAATAGCCGTATTGTTGCTAAGTCTTCTTTATATTGATTATAGCGTCATGGATTGGAGGAGGAGACGAGAGAATAGCCGCGCCTCCGGTACTCCCAATTTTTCCACCTGCCACAGCCGGTATAGTAGACTCCATCACTCGTGTATTTTCTTTACCTCCCGAGTCGACATTTGACCATAATTTGTTTTGCAGCAATCGCACCGGCTCCGGCTCCCTTTGAATCTCGCATCCCAATGCCGGCAGGGCCCTTTGCTAAACGCATATCTTTCAGGAGCGCTGCGAATAGCCGGCGAATGTTAAGCGAATTCATCGAAGATCTCGATGCCGAGGCCTTCAGTTCTGCTACGGAATTTGCTATTAAAGTCAATCCAATGCAGACGACACTCATGAACTTCCATGATGAAGATCTCGTCGGCTTTTGGGTTCATTACTGCAGAAAGATCGAGGCTTTCCTGCACAAGATTGAGCTCAAGCGTCTCGCTCCTGAAGTATTAGCTTCGAACTCCCAGAGGGCTGCGTCGGTCGAGATTAGTGTTCCTTTCATCCGCCATTTTGAACAAAAGGCGACCCTGAGGCGAAAGGAACCTGAAGTAGGTTCAAGCGAATCTGCCCGGTTACGCGCCCAGGTTGAAGCGAATGCTGCGCAGTTAAAAGCTATCTTCGACAATCTCCAGCGATGCATTTCGGATGGGTTGACGCTGAGGCGGACGCTTGACTCTACCGAAAGGGTCATGTAGTACTGCGAAGCTGCCATACTAAGAACCGATGAAAAGCTTTCATCTTGTTTGCGACAACGGGCCTAAGTTAAACCGGAGTTGGCCGCGGCGGCCGATCACGAGAAAGGATTGAGAGGAGCGCGCGAGCGGCTGGCTGATTTGTTGAAGATCCCTCCTCCTCAATAACCGTCTTTGTACCCCTTTTTCTCTGTAAACTTGCGGTTTATGAATAACATGTATTCATTTTGATTCCTTTGTGAAATGTATTTTGTATTCACTTAAATTCATGAATAAAAAACATCCTTCATTTTATATGGGCGTGTCCCATTGGCAAATGTATCTTGTAGATAGTCTATCTTGATCTCCTTTGCAGGACAGCGATGGCTTAGAAGACAGGTTCAGATCTTCCGCCTAAGACTTTTCAACTTTATGAGCCGTGAGGGTCTCATAAAAACTTTTCTCCATACAACTCGATAGGATCCCGTAGGTGTAATTTCTCTTTAGGGGTCGTGAGGACTCCTAAGTGCGTTTTTTTTAGAGTCGTAAGAATCTTACAAGAGAGTTTTCTTTTTACGGGTTGAGAGGTTTGCACAGGGACACTGATTTCCCTGGTGGTCGAGACAAATCGAGAGATTATTGGTTGACTTGATTCCGAGACGGAGCATTGTTCCGGTGGAGAGGTCATTGGTTGGCTTGTTTCCGAGACGGAGCATTGTTCCAGTAGGGAGGTCGTTGGTTGACTTATTTCCGAGACGGGGCGTTGTTCCGGCAGGGAGGTCATTGGTTTTCCGAGATGGAGCGTTGTTCCGGAGGGGAGGTCTTTGGTTGACTTGTTTCCGAGACGGAGCGTCGCCGGAGAGGTCATTGGTTGACTTGTTTCCGAGACGGAGCGTTGTTCCACCAGGGAGGTCATTGGTTTACTTTTTTCCGAGACGGAGCATTGTTCTGGCGGGGAGGTCATTGGTTGACTTTTTTCCGAGACGGAGCATTGTTCTGGCAGGGAGGTCATTGGTTGACTTGCTCCATTTTCTGCGGTGTCGGGGTTGAATTGCTTCGCTTTCTGCGGTGTCGAGAAAGAACGCCGTGTTGATCTTCTAGGATGCAGATGTTGCCGTCGAGATCTGACTCTCCCTTTGACAGAGTCTATTGGGAAATGTTGTTCCCTTTTCGTTTATGCCCATGGATTGTATACAGGAGTCAGTATGGACTCGCATGTAGGGCAAAAGTTTCATTCTTTCATTTTTTTATTTCTTTCTGAGATACGCTATTATTTCAGCTTTTTATATCGCGAAAGTCGCGATTGCTCAATCATTTCGGCTATTTTTCGCGGTACCCAATCATTTCGGCTATTTTTCTTTCCACTCGCTGCTTTTTATTGCGATTTGCCCAATCACTTCGGCTATTTTTATATGTATTTTTGGCTCGCTGATTTTTTTGCGAGTATGGACTTGAGATCTAATACCAATCTTAGCATCAGCATCGCTGCGACTGGAATATTGCCAGGAGCGAATCATCACTTGGCGTGAAAGGACTTGGAATTTGTTACCGATTTAGGCATCAATATCGCTACTACTGGAACATTGCCAGGAGCGAATCATCATTTGCCTTCGCCGCTATCGAACAAAGGTGGCTTAGTAGACAGGGTTAGGGACCTGACGACTAAGGCTTTTGACTTTGTGAGTCATAAGGGTCTCATAAAAGTATTTCTCCCTACGAGTCGTGAGGATCTAGTAGGTGTAATTTCTCATTAGGGGTCATGAGGACTCCTAAGTATGTTTTCTCTTGAGAGTCGTAAGGATCTCACAAGAGCATTTTCTCCTTGCAGGTCGAGAGGACATGCAAGTGTTGTTCACCAAATAGGGGAATTTCACACCATTGAAGGAACTGGGCGAGGGAACGCTTATTTATACCCATGGATTGTATACAAGGGTCAATATTGACCGCCTGTAGGGCAGTTTGAGGGATATGATGGCTTAAGAACAGGTTCAGGTCCCTGTATCTTAAAACTTTTGAATCCTATAAGCCGTGAGGATCTCATAAGAGGGAAATTCTCCTTACAAGTCGTGAGGATCTCGTAAGTGTAATTTCTCCTTATGGATCGTGAAGATTCCTAAGTGTTTTGCTCCCTTGTGAGTCGTAAGGATCTCACGCGGGTATTTTCTCCTTACAAGGTCGAGAAGACCCTGCAAGTGCACAGGAAATTTTTTACAAGTCTGCGCCCTTTCGGATTTTCACAAACTCGCCGGTAGCCCTGCTGTTTTTACTCACGGAGCCCTTTCGGATTTTCATCCGTGCCCATTTCGCTTATAGACATACCTTTTTTTTGCTGCGTTAGCCTAAGGATGCTGCGGTTCGTAATAGTTTAAGGACGTTACGGTCCGTAGCTAGTTTCAGGAAATTGCGGTCCATTGTTATTTTAGGGACATTTCGGTCCGCTGTTAGTTTTCTGCAGCGAAGTTTTGCCGGATAGCACTTACAGAGTTTGGTACTCAGGAAGACAGCGAGCGGACACAAGCATCGTCATCTATCATTAATCTGGGCTGTGAGTCGTCAGGCATGGTATTTCTTAAGGAATCGGCCATTTATTGGCCGGAAAGGTCTTTCGCCATGCATATCCATGAGCAAGTAAGCCCCACCTTGATAGACTTTGTCTATGATGTACGGGCCCTCATAGTTTGGCTCGAATTTCCCCCGTTTGGCATGATTGGGGATCATAGGTCTTTTGACAACTAGCATGAGTTCGCCTTGGCGAGATGTTCTCGGCCTAGTTAATCTTTCGTATGAGCGTGTCATCTTTGCTTTGTAAGACTCTAAATTTTGCGGCGCTATGAGACGAGTTTCATCGAGGGCGTCGAGCTCCTCAAGACGAAGATGAGCATTCTCATCATCTGTTAGTTCGTAATGAATCACCACTCGGAGAGAGGGTAGCTCTATTTCTAACGGGAGTACCGCTTCCGTGCCGAATATCAACGCATATGACGTTGTATTCGTAGCCGTTTTGAACGTAGTTCGATACGCCCAGAGAGCTTCATGCAATCTCTCATGCCAGTCCTTTTTATTTTTGGACACCGTCTTCTTTATGATCTTTGTCAAGATTTTGTTGAAAGCCTCAGCTAGACCGTTAGCTCGGGGATTATAGACCGAAGGGTATCTCCAGTCTATATTATGCTGCTGTGCGAAACGGCTGATTCTGTAACTTCTGTAGGCCGGCCCGTTATCAGAGATAATCCATCATGGTGTGCCGAATCGATAGATGACGTGTGTCTTGAAGAAATGGAGAATATTCTCCGTCTTCACTTCTCTTAACAGTACTGCTTCTGCGCACTTAGAGAAATAATCAGTTGTCGCCAATATGAACCGATGTTCTTTGGATGACGTTGGTTCGATGGGCCCAATTATATCGGTTCCCCACATTTCAAACGGCCAGCTAGCCATTGTTGGGTATAGCGGATTTGGATGTTGGTGGATGAAGTCCCCATGAATTTGGCACGAGTGGCACCGCTTCGCGTATTCGAAGCAGTCCTGAATCATCGTGGGCCAATAGTAGCCCATTCTTTTGATCTTTAGCTTCATCTTTGGCCCGGCTTGATGAGAACCGCAGAGTCCGTTGTGGATTTCTTGAACGACTCTCCTTGCTTCTTCCAGTCCCAGGCATCTCAGCCACAGAGAGTCGAACGATCTCTTATATAGAGTATCATTGACGAAGGCGAAAAACAGAGCTCGTTTCATCAGCTGATATCTTGACGACGCATCTTCGGGTGTTCGATGGGATTTGAAGTAGTCTACAAAGACTTCTCTCCACTCCTTCGCCCTTTCTTCATCCTCCAATTGGAAAGCCTTTTGTTCGGTTGCTTCCTCTCCTTTAGACTGTTCCCTACCGAAACACGGAGATGCGACCGGGCGGGTCCGTCTTGCCTGAATTTCGGGGCAGATACTAATTGGTGCTATCCGTCCACCTCTCCGAAGATGCCAAGTTGATTTATGACACCGTATATCGAAGGTTTAAACGGATGCGGCCGATGTAGTAAACTTCATCAGATTCCCCCTCATTTGAGGGGTTTTTGATTGTGGGGACGCTTTTCCCTGCAGGCGCAAGCCCCTACAGTTAATTACGCTACCGCATCGCGGTAACCACTTTCTCCTTCTCCGGATGGTCACTTCGTGTCGTAGGTGTTTTTTTTGTTTTTGGTTGCCCATAGATTGTATACGGAGACTAATTTATGTTGTCACCCGTAGGGCGTGGATTAGTCCAAATCCGTATCTTCTTAGATTTTGGTTTGGGGGTTGGGTTTAAGGATACGTTAGTCTCATTTGGGACTAAGATCAACTTAAACGTGTGTTAAGGATATGTTAGTCTAATTTTTAGACTAAGATCAACTTAACGGGATCGTTTAGATCCAACAAGAGAGCAATTTGGCTCTATTGTTTAGTTTAGGGACATTGCGGTCGATTAGCTTAAGAACATTACGGTCCAATGTTAGTTTAAGGCCATCTCGGTCCAAGGTTAAGGACATCATAGTCCGTGAGTTTAAAAACATCACAGTAAAAGTTAAGGACATCATAGTCCGTAAGTTTAAAGACCTCACAGTCAAGGTTAAGGACATCATAGTCCGTGAGTTTAAAGACCTCACAGTCAAGGTTAAGGACATCATAGTCCGTGAGTTTAAAGACCTCACAGTCATGGTTAAGGACGTCATAGTCCGTGATATCATAGTCCGTGAGTTTAAAGACCCCACAGTCCGTGAAATGTATGGTTGTCAGGACCCATCACCTCTATGAAGACGTTGAAGGATTAAAACGATAAATATCAGAGGAGTAAAGAGATGTACCCTCGAACCGATGTGTGTTGGTTGAAAGATCTGCAGTCCAATTTGGGGCTAAGGTCTGTTAAAATATTTATGAGCAGATGGGCTCAATTAATATAAGTTGAGGACTTATGGCCAATATTGGGCTAAGTCCAATCAGGTTAAAATGTTTAACATTTTATTTTGAGCTGTTGAGCCTTTATTTGGGCTTGACCCTTTTAACAATGCTGGGCATTGATTTATATCTTGACAATGCCTTTGTCTTTTATTGAATGTTGAGCATTCATCAGAGCTCTGGGCTTATTAAAGAACAATTTATGTTCTGTCAGCGCAACACGTGGTGCGCTAGGCGCTTTGCGCCAGTCAAAGAGCGCAGTGCGCTTCTGCCAAGTAGCGCACATGTGGGGGACACGTGTCGCGCTCAGCGCTAGGCGCCAGATAATGAGCGCACGATGCCAATTTATGAGCGCTGAGCGCTAATTCATAAGCGAATTGCGCTTTCAGTTTAGTGGCGCACACGTGAGTGACACGTGGTGCGCTTAGCGCTGAGCGCCAGCCCATGAGCGCAGTGTGCTATTGCAGAAGCGCAAAGCGCAAGTTGTCAATTGGCGCATACGTGATTAACACGTTGCGCATTTGGCGCTGAGCGCCAGTCCAAAGAGCGCAGAAGCGCAGTTCAAGAGCGCAAAGCGCAGTTCAAGGGCGCAAAGCGCATTTGATCAATTTTATGATCTGGGAAACAAATTTATGTTCTTTTAAAAGAGACTTTGTCTCAAGATCTAAGAACAACAGTTCTTATTTTACAGGAGATATTTCCAATCTCTTATTTTGATGAAACGCTTTGCCTTTATAGATCCATGATCTATGAGAAGAATTATGTTCTTTTATTTTATGATGAGATTTTTTGATCTCTTTTGTGAAAGACTTTTTGTCTTGTAGATCTATGATCTTTTTAAAGAAATGAATTCTTCTTTCTTAATCATGAGATGATTTCATTTCTGTGTTCATCATCCTTCATTCTTACCTTGAAGAAATATCTTCTTGCAAGAGCTTGCTCTTTATCTTTGAGTTTCTCCAAGTTTATGGAGGGGGGTTTTCTATATAAGACTTGAAGTCTTGGGGCCTTTATATAGGGCAAGCTGATTTGTTGAATCAGTTAAAGAGATCTTTCTCTGATTGATTTGGGGATGTTTCCCCACCATTGGATCTTTGATCCTAGAGCTTCTGTTTTACAGAAGACAATCTTCTTGTTTTTAACAAGATTGGAAAATCTTTCCATAACAGAATTTAATTCTGATTAAATTAATAATTTATCATTATTATTAGACCTTCAATCTAACGGTGGGGAGTTTTCTTAATTCCAGCGCTAGCGCACCATGCTTTGCACGTGGTGCGCTATTTAGAGCGCAGCGCTCTTAGCGTTAGCGCACTTGTGTCTTACATGTGGTGCGCTGCTCGGAGCGTAGCGCACCCTGCACTAGTACACCCGTGTTTGACACGTGGCGCGCTGCTTAGAGCGCAGCGCACCTAGCGCTAGCGCACACATGGTGCGCTGCCTGGGGCGCAGCGTACTAGGCGCTGCATCTGAAGTGTTGCTTCAATTTGAAATTAAAATTTCAAACAGAGTTTTGTTCTGATTGGGGGAAACAAATGCCCCCCCACCGTTGCGCTCACGTGGCCCACATATGAGTGCAGCGGTGGCAGCATCTGCGCCCTTGGATCAACTCAGAAGTTGAAAAGGCATTTCAATGCCTATAAATAGGACCTTTGGTCCTTTAGATGATTCTGTTCATCTTCTTCCTTTGAGAATTTTTTTCCAGAGCATAGCTCTTCTGCTTAAGAACTTTTCAAAAGTCAAAACTCTGCTAAAATTTAGGTAAAGATTAAATCTTTTACTAATCTAGGGTTTTACCCATTAATAGAGCCTTGCTCTTCATAGATCTTTGATCTAAAGAAAACCCTTTTTAGAGTTTCATTAACAGAGCTTTTCTCTTTCGAATCCATAGATCTAAAGAGCTCTTCTTTCAGGGTTTCTTAACCCATGAACAGAGCTTTCCTCATAAAGAACTCTTAGAGTTTGTGCATATATCTTGAAGATCTCAGAATTTTTAATTCATAAAAAATTGATTTTAATTTTTCTGATGGATTCTTTCATCATCATTTTTTTTCAGAGCAAGGCTCTTAGCATTCTCGAGGAATTTCTTTAAATTCCCCTCATAATTGACTTTGACAGGTGTCACTCCTGTCTACAGAGCATTGCTCTCGAGGAGTTTAACTCCTTGACCCGAGGGGTCGCTCATTAAATGAGATTCCTTTTTTTAGGATTTCTCGCAAATTCAAATTTGTTAGGTGTCATAATTAGAATTTGTTTTCTCCATGGGGATATCAAGAGTCGTTTAAATTCCTATGCCTATTTTTGAAAAGAATCTGCTTAATCAGTCTGTCCGCTAACTCTTGCTGATTTTCTTTTTCAGGAGTTATGGACGCTCATATGTATGACCTTGATGAGATTATCTCTTATGGCGACATTCGCGTACTCGATCGTTCTCAAAACCGAGAATTCACAAACACTCAGTGTGCCGAAATCATGGGTCGCTTTGACGCATACAATGGTCGACTGCTTCCTCGACGTTCCTCTCTCTTGAAGCTTATTATGAGAGCGGTCTGGGGAGCATTTCCTCTATTCTGTGCCGGCATGATGCTTAAGGCATTGGATGATGCCGAAAACAAGGTGCACTCGATGTATCTGATGGGCCTAATCTCAAAGAAAAGGCAAGACAATCTTGTTGATCTTCTGCATCATTCAACAGGCGGCAATACTCGCTTCCTATCGAAGGGTGGAGGACATCGGTGAGGATCCCGACGCTTGTGATCGCGAGAGAAAGCATACTAGGATGGTTCGAAAGGCCTGGAACATTTTAGATGGCCTTACTTTTGAGTTTCTCAATCCATGCCCTGGATTTGATGTTGTGCCTTTGTAAACATTCCAGTTATGTTTTTATTTGCTGTTTTTCTCAATGTAAGCATTTTCTGAAGTATGAATAGCAAGCCTTTTCATTTTTATGTGTTTATTTTATACATCAAACTTTTTCGCACATTCATGAATGGGTATGTCTTGAACGCTTAACTGAATGTGAATAAAATGTTCTCCTCACTGTCGCTTTCTTCTCTTTTCTTTGTTGCCGTCATGTCACTTTAGTAAGCGTAGCCTGCATATGATAGAGAGAGCATTCCGTTTTGAATTCTTCGAGAGGTAGTGATGGCTTAGAAAGCAAGTTCAGATCTGCTGTCTAAGACTTTTCAACTTCATGAGCCGTGAGGGTCTCATAATGATTTTTCTCTCTACGAGTCGAGAGGATCTCGTAGGTGTATTTTCTCTTTAGGAATCGTGAGGATTCCTAAGCGCGTTTTCTCTTGTAAGTCGTAAGGATCTTACAAGAGAGATTTCTTCCTTACGGGTCGAGAGGACCCGTAAGTGATTGATGGTGTTGCCGTTATCCGCACTTTGCGGAGTCAGGAGTTGCTCTGGGCGTTTCCCACGGGGTCAGGATTGACTTTAAACGTGTTCCACGGGACCAGGAATTTGCTCTGGATGCTTCCCATGGGGTCATTGCCGTGTTCTGCGAGAACCAGGCTCCGCTCTGGACGTTTCCCACGGGGTCAGGATTGATATAGGCCGTGTTCCACGTGACCAGGAATTTTGCTCTGGATGCTTCCCACGGGGTCATAGCCATGTTTTGCGAGGACCAGGCTCCGCTCTGGATGCTTCCCACGGGGTCATAACCCTGTTCTGCGAGGACCAGGATCCGCTCTAGACGTTTCCCACGGGGTCAGGATTGACATAGGCCGTATTCCACGTGACCAGGAATTTGCTCTGGATGCTTCCTACGGGGTCATAGCCGTATTCTGCGAGAACCAGGCTCCGCTCTGGACGCTTCCCACGGGGTTAGGATTAACATAATCCGCGTTCCACGTAACCAGGAATTTGCTCTGGATGCTTCCCACGGGGTCATAGCCGTGTTCTGTGAGGACCAGGCTCCGCTCTGGATGCTTCCCACGGGGTCATAGCCGTATTCTCTAGGACCAGGATCCGCTCTGGACATTTCCTATGGGGTCAGGATTGACATAAGTCGCGTTCCACGTAACCAGGAATTTTGCTCTGGATACTTCCCACGGGGTCATAGCCGTATTCTGCGAGGACCAGGCTCCGCCCTGGATGCTTCCTACGGGGTCATAGCCGTGTTCTGCGAGGACCAGGATCCGCTCTGGACGTTTCCCACGGGGTCAGGATTGACCTAAGCCGCGTTCCACGTGACCAAGAATTTTGCTCTGGATGCTTCCCACGGGGTCATAGCCGTGTTCTGCGAGGACCAGGCTCCGCTCTGGACGTTTCCCATGGGGTCAAGATTGACATAAGTCGCATTCCGCATGACCAGGAATTTTGCTCTAGATGCTTCCCACGGGGTCATAGCCGTATTTTGCGAGGACCAGGCTCTGCTCTGGACGTTTCCCACAGGGTCAGGATTGACATAAGCCGCGTTCCACGTGACCAGGAATTTTGCTCTGGATGCTTCCTACGGGGTCATAGCTATGTTCTACGAGGACCAGGCTCCGCTCTAGATGTTTCCCACGGGGTCAGGATTGACATAAGACGCGTTCCACGTGACCAAGAATTTTGCTCTGGATGCTTCCCACGGGGTCATAACCGTATTCTGCAAGGACCAGGCTCCTCTCTGGATGTTTTCAACGGGGTCAGGATTGACATAAGCCGCATTCCACGTAACCAGGAATTTGCTCTGGATGCTTCCCACGGGGTCATAGCCATGTTCTGCGAGGACCAGGATCCGCTCTGGACGTTTCCCACGGGGTCAGGATTGACATAGGCCGCATTCCACGTGACCAGGAATTTGATGTGGATGCTTCCCACGAGGTCATAGCCGTGTTCTGCGAGGACCAGGCTCCGCTCTGGATGCTTCCCACGGGGTCAGGATTGACATAAGCCGCGTTCTACATAACCAGGAATTTGCTCTGGATGCTTCCCACGGGGTCATAGCCGTGTTGTGCGAAGACCAGGCTCCGCTCTGGATGCTTCCTACGGGGTCATAGCCGTGTTCTGCAAGGACCAGGATCCACTCAGGACGTTTCCCCCGGGGTCAGGATTGACATAAGTCGCGTTCCACGTAACTAGGAATTTTGCTCTGGATGCTTCCCACGGGGTCATAGCCGTGTTCTGCGAGGATCAGGATCCGCTCTGGATGCTTCCCACGGGGTCATAGCCGTGTTCTGCGAGGACCAGGATCCGCTCTGAACGTTTCCCATGGGGTCAGGATTGACATAAGCCGCGTTCCACGTGATCAGGAATTTTGCTCTGGATGCTTCCCACGGGTCATAGCCGTGTTCTGCGAGGACCAGGCTCCGCTCTGGAAGTTTCCCACGAGGTCAGAATTGACATAAGCCGCGTTCCACGTGACCAGAAATTTTGCTCTGGATGCTTCCCACGGGGTCATAGCCGTGTTCTGCGAGGACCAGGCTCCACTCTGGACGTTTCCCACGGGGTCAGGATTGACATAGGCCGTGTTCCACGTGACCAGGAATTTTGCTCTGGATGCTTTCCACTGGGTCATAGCCGTGTTCTGTGAGGACCAGGCTCCGCTCTGGACGTTTCCTACGGGGTCAGGATTGACATAAGCCGCATTCCACGTAACCAGGAATTTGCTCTGGATGCTTCCCACGGGGTCATAGCCGTGTTCTGCAAGGACCAGGCTCCGCTCTGGATGCTTCCCACGGGGTCATAGCCGTGTTCTGCGAGGACCAGGATCCGCTCTGGACGTTTCCCACGGGGTCAGGATTGACATAAGCCGTATTTCACGTGACCAAGAATTTTGCTCTGGATGCTTCCCATGAGGTCATAACCGTATTCTGCGAGGACCAGGCTCCGCTCTGGATGTTTCCCACGGGGTCAGGATTGACATAAGCCGCATTCCACATGACCAGGAAGGGTCGACTTTATCCGCATTTCATGGAGTCGGGGTTTGACTCTCGGTCATCTGTGCACCGCCGAGTCATGTAACTGGGAATTGCCGCGGTTCCGCTTTACTTGATGTTGCGTCTGTTGTAATGAGACGAATGTTGAGATGATCTCCAGGTTGTCTGTGAACTGTTAAGATTCGGCTTCTTCTTCTGATGGAGCCTGGGGAGGGAAGGTGTGATTCCTTCTTCGTTTGCGCCCCTGGATTGCGTACAGGGATTGATATGATATCACTTATAGGGCATAAATTTCATTTTTCTTTTATTTCTTTCCGCGATACTCTATCATTTCAGCTTTTATATCGCGAAGGTCACGATTGCCCAATCATTTCGGCTATTTTTCGTGGTGCCCAATCATTTCGGCTATTTGTTTTATTTTTACTCGCTGCTTTTTATTGCGAGTTGCCCAATCATTTCGGCTATTTTACATGCATATATTTTTACTTGCTGATTTTGTTTGCAAGTTGCCTCATCATTTCGGCTATTTCGTATGAATATGTGGCTCGTTGGCTTTTCGCTGCAAGCTTAGGATTAGACACCAATTTCGGCATCAGCACCGCTACAACTGGGATATTGCCAAGAGAGAATCATCATTTGCCTTCGTCGATGTCGAAAAAAGGTGGCTTAGTAGACAGGGTTAGGATCCTGTCGACTAAGGCTTTTGACTTCATGAGCCATAAGGGTCTCATAAAGGTATTTCTCCCTGCGAGTCGTAAGGATCTCGTAGGTGCGTTTTCTCCTTAGGAATCGTTAGGACTCCTAAGTGTATGGCTTCTCGTAAGTCGTAAGGATCTTACAAGAGTATTTTCACCTTCTAAGTCGAGAGGACTTACAAGGGCTGTTCACCGTGTAGACATGTCCCTAGTCACAGATAGGACTTTGTTAGGGAAATGTTTATTCGCGCCCGTGGATTGTATACAAGGGTCGGCATTGAGCCGCTTGTAGGGCGGCATTGGAGGTTGTGGTGGCCGCTTAAGAACAGGTTCAGATCCCTGTAGCTTAAGACTTTTGAATCTTATGAGCCGTGAGGGTCTTATAAGAGGGTTCTCCTTACGAGTCGTGAGGATCTCGCAAGTGTAATTTCTCCTTAGGAATCATGAGGATCCCTAAGTGTGTTGCTCCCTTATGAGTCGTAAGGATCTCACGCAGGTGGTTTCTCCTCACAAGGTCGAGAGGACCTTGCAAGTGTCTTTTAATGAGATCATGCCCTTTCGGGTTTTCACAAAAACTTGCTGGTAGCCCTGCTGTTTTTACTCACGGAGCCCTTTCGGGTTTTCATCCGTGCCCATTTTGCTTATGGACATACCGTTTTCTTTTTCTTTCTTTCTTTTTATTCTCTTTTTTTTGTGTCAGGCATCTTAACCACAGAGAATCAAATAATCTCTTATACAGAGTATCATTGACGAGAGCAAAAGACAGAGCTCGTTTCATAAGCTGATGTCTTGCGGACGCATCTTCAGGTGTTCGATGGGATTTGAAGTAGTCTATAAAGACTTCTCTCAATCCCTAGCCTTTTCCCGGTCCCTTATTTGTAGGGCCGTTTGCTCGGTCGCTCCCTTTTCTTCGGACGACTCTAGAGATATTTCTGCCGGTGCAAGAACCCGACGGCTTTGCATAACGATCCTCACGTTATCGTGGTTCTCGTCGGCCAGTTCTTTAGCGAGCTTGGCTAGTGCATCCGCCCTGCTATTTTCCGCACGCGGTATACTTTCCAGCGTGTAAGAGGGAATTTGAGTCAGTAATTGCTGCACTCTCTCACCGTACTTTACCAGCTCTGGCTTCCACGTTTGATAATCACCGTTTACTTGACTAACGATCAGCTGGGAGTCTCCGTATATGAGGAGGTTTTCGATTCCCATGTCGATAGCGATCTCGAGACCTGCTATCAAAGCTTCGTATTCGGCCTCATTATTCGTCCTCGGCTCTGTTAAGGAGAAGGCAAAGTGCATTATCCCTCCTTGTGGAGTCATGAAGATGAGGCCTACCCCTGATTTGATTATGGGCGTGCTTTGTTTGCGCTTCTTCATGGAAGACGCTCCATCAAAATAGAGTTCCCATCGGGTATCATCCCCGTTGATCGTGTCAAACGCGTGTTCGTCTGGCAATTCCCAGTTCAAGAGAGAGTCAGCAGGTATCAGATGCTCAGCGAGGAAGTCGGCGATGACCTGGCCTTTCACTATCTTAAGAGGCCGATAAGTTATCGAGAATTCCATCAAGAGCAGGGCCCATTTAACGAGCCGCCCTGTTAATATGGCCTTCGACATCAAGTATTTGAGAGGATCTACCTTTGATACGAGATGGACCTCATATGCCAATGCATAGTGTCTGAGCTTCGTTATCGCGAAGATCAATGCTAGGCAGTGTTTTTCGATGGGGGAGTAGTTGCTTTCTGCCCCCAGGAGAACTCGACTCAGATAATAAAGGGCTCTTTCTTTCCCTTGGTTGTTTTCTTGTGCCCACAGTGCGCCTAAAGAACCTTCGAGGGCGGTCGTATACAATATGAGAGGTTTTCCTTTAACGGGAGCGGCCAGCACTGGCGGATTCTGCAGGTACTGCTTGATTTCGTCCAGTGCGCTTTGGCATTTGTGATCCCAGACGAACGGTGTTCCCTTTTTCATCAAGTGACTGTAGGGGTGGTATTTGCCGGAGAGGTTAGCTATAAATCGCCGGATATACGCGAGCTTCCCTTAGAGAGACCGCAATTGCTTGAGATCAGTCGAAAATATTGCATTTTAAACACATCAATTTCCCTACTATTTGCAATCATCTAAAGGTGTTTGGTATAAATATAGCACATATTAGCAATTCGTCTGCAAAATATCAAATAACATGTGTTATACATTATAACCGGCATTATGAGGGAAATTGTGTGCTTATTACTGCATGCATGATATTGTTTATCTCAACACTGTTTATCAATATTGTGTGCAGAAAATCCTTCAGGTTAAAGAGCTGGAATCACAAAAGTGCCAATAAAATGCATTTGATCAATTTTATGATATGGGAAACAAATTTATGTTCTTTTAAAAGAGATTTTGTCTCAAGATCTAAGAACAGCAGTTCTTATTTTATAGGAGATATTTCCAATCTCTTATTTTGATGAAAGGCTTTGCCTTTATAGATCCATGATCTGTGAGAAGAATTATGTTCTTCTTTTATTTTATGATGAAATCTTTTGATCTCTTTTGTGAAAGACTTTTTGTCTTGTAGATCTATGATCTTTTTAAAGAAATGAATTCTTCTTTCTTAATCATGAGATGATTTCATCTCTGTGTTCATCATCCTTCATTCTTACCTTAAAAAAATATATTCTTGCAAGAGCTTGCTCTTTATCTTTGAGTTTCTCCAAGTTTATGGGGGGAGGGTTTTCTATATATGACTTGAAGTCTTGGGGCCTTTATATAGGGCAAGCTGATTTGTTGAATCAGTTAAAGAGATCTTTCTCTGATTGATTTGGGGATGTTTCCCCACCATTGGATTTTTGATCCTAGGGCTTCTGTTTTATAGAAGACAGTCTTCTTGTTTTTAAAAATATTGGAAAATCTTTCCATAACAGAATTTAATTCTGATTAATTAATGATTTATCATTATTATTAGATCTTCGATCTAACGGTGGGGAGTTTTCTTAATTTCAGCGCTAGCGCACCCGTGCTTTGCACGTGGTGCGCTGTTTAGAGCACGGCGCTCTTAGCGCTAGCGCATTTGTGTCTTACACGTGGTGCGCTGCTCGGAGCGCAGCGCAGCCTGCGCTAGCGCACCCGTGTTTGACACGTGGCGCGCTGCTTAGAGCGCAGCGTACCTAGCGCTAGCGCACTTGGCGCTGCATCTGAAGCGTTGCTTCAATTTGAAATTTAAATTTTAAACAGAGCTTTGCTCTGATTGGGGGAAACAAAGACGTCTTCAGAGATATTTCTGCTGGAGCGAGAATCTGGAAACTTTGCACAATGATCTTTACGTCATCGAGGTTTTCGTCGACCAGTTCCTTAGCGAGCTAGGCTAACGCATCCTCCTTGCTATTTTCCGCACGCGGTATGCTTCCCAGGGAGTAGGAGGGGATTTGCGTCAATAACTGTTGCAATCTTTTTCTATATTTTACCAACTCTGGCTTGCACGTCTGGTAGTCACCGTTTACTTGGCTAACGACCAGCTGGGAATCTCCGTATATGAGGAGGTTTTTGATTCCCATGTCGACACCGATCTCAAGACCTGCTATCAAAGCCTCATATTTTTCTTCAATGTTTGTCCTCAGCTCTGTTAAGGAAAAGGCAAAGCGCATTATCCCTCCTTACGGAGTCATGAAGATAAGGCCTATCCTAGATTTGATTATGGGGGTGTTGTGCTGTCGCTTCTTCACGGAAGACACTCCGTCGAAATAGAGTTCCTATCGGGTATCATTCCCTCCTTTTCTGGCAGTTCGCAATTTAAAGGTGAGTCGCCAGGTCTCGGATGCTCAGCGAGGAAGTCGGCGATAGCTTGGACTTTCACTGCCTTGAGGGGTCGATAGATTATCGAGAACTCCATCAAAAGGAGGGCCCATTTAGCGAGTCATCCTGTTAGTATGGCTCTTGACATCAAATACTTGAGAGGATCCATCTTTGATATGAGATGGCCCTCATGCGCCAAAGCATAGTGTCTGAGCTTTGTTATCGTGAAGATTAACGCCAGGGAGTATTTTTCGATAGGGGAGTAGTTGTTTTCTGCCCCCAGGAGAACTCAACTCAAATAGTAGAGGGCTCTCTCTTTCCCTTGGTCGTTCTCCTGTGCCCATAGCGCGCCCAAAGAACCTTCAAGGGCGGTTGTGTACAGGATGAGGGGTTTTCCCTTGACCGGAGCGGTCAATACCGGCAGATTCTGTAGGTATTGCTTGATTTCGTCCAGTGCACTTTGGCATTTACAATCCCAAACAAACGGGGTTCCCTTCTTTATCAGGTGACTGTAGGGACGACATTTTTCAAAAAAGTTGGCTATGAACCGTCGAATATACGCGAGCTTTCCTTGTAGGGACTGCAATTGTTTTAAAGTTCTTGGAGTGGGAATTTCTATAATCGCCTTGATCTTCGATGGATCTATTTCGATACCCCGATGTCATATGATGAACCCTAGAAATTTGCCTGAGGAGACTCCAAATGCGCATTTCAGAGGGTTCATCTTCAGGTTATACTTACGAAAACGTTGGAACACTATTTTCAAATGCTCCCAGTGTTTCTCGTACGATTTGCTTTTCACTACAAGATCGTCGATGTAACATTCAACAATCTCATGTATGAGGTCATCGAAAATCTTCGTCATGGCCCTCTGGTAGGTAGCGCCTGCATTTTTGAGACCGAAAGGCATCACTTTATAGCAAAATATGCCCAGAGGAGTTCGGAAAGCGGTATGCTTTTGGTCTTCGGGATGCATCTTTATTTGATTGTACCCTGATGATCCGTCCATGAAGGAGAAGGCTTCGTGAGTGGACGTATTATCTATCATCAGCTCGGTAACCGGTATGGGAAAGTCATCCTTCAGATAGGCTTTGTTGAGGTCCCAAAAGTCCACGCAGATACGCACCGTCCCATTTTTCTTCATCACTAGGACAATGTTGGCGATCCAGTCAGGGTATTGAATTTCTTGGATGAAACCGGAGTCGATTAGATTCTTGACTTCGGTGTTGATACTCATTTCAAGTTCGAGCCGCATTCTTCTTGGTGCTTGTTTGACTGGCTTGACGTCCGGAGATATCGCCAATTTATGCACAGCTATTTCTGGATCTAATCCCGGCATCTAGAAATAGTTCCATGCGAAGCAGTCTTTATACTGCATGAGCATATCTTTTAGCGTAGCCACCTGCTCTTTAGACAGCAGCTCACTGACGAATGTTGGTCGCGGGTCGTTTGTCGCCCCCAAGTCGATTTTTCTTAGGTTGTCCGCCGTGGTGTGTATCCCATCTTCCAATTCTTTTGGCGCCGGTAGAAATTCTGAGATCACCTCATCTTTATCCTTATTTTCGAAGCACCAGGAGAGGTCATCCATATTCTCGCGCTTTCCTTCTTCGGACAGCGTTATCACATAACAGGTACGAGATCGTTTTCAAGACCGATGTTGATCTGGTTCTACTCTCACCATATACGTTGCTTTTGGCACATGCCTTTGTGGTGGGGCTACCCTCCAACTGTTGGATAAAGTGAACATGCCGAGTCGGTATTGGTCTTCAACCCAGTTCTTGAAGGTGAAGCAGTTTTCAAGAGGATGTCCTATTGCTCGGTGATAGGAGCAATAATCCGGTTGATAGACCTCGTTTACTTGTTCGGGGTGTTTGGACTCCGGGAGCATAATCGTTTGATGTTTTACGACGAGGTCGAATATCTTCCTTGTCTTGTCTTAAGGGAAAGAATATTCCCGATCCATC
Source organism: Agapanthus africanus (assembly GCA_030015575.1). Classification (NCBI taxonomy): domain Eukaryota; kingdom Viridiplantae; phylum Streptophyta; class Magnoliopsida; order Asparagales; family Amaryllidaceae; genus Agapanthus; species Agapanthus africanus. Next base: position 723,289,634 of record CM057337.1, read on the forward strand.
TTCTTCATCAGCGATGGATTCCGGCTGACCTTTTCTCGATCGCGTAGCTTCTTGGACCCGCTTCACCGCTGTCGAACGTTTTTTCCATTCTTTAACTTGTTTTTGCCTCCACGTCGGGCCTTTTTCTTGCCTAGGGAATGCATGGCGGGCTGACGGTGAAAGGAATCGTTATCCTCCGTGGCCTGCTGAAGGAAACGTAAGAGGGTTCAATGTTTCCCCTCTATCGTCTTCAACGATTATTGGGGGATCTTCGGCTGGAGGGTCCGGCTGGATCATCATCCCCACCATATCTTGGAACAGGAGCGCCATTTGTTTTATGTTAGTCGCTTGTTCCGCGTCTTTTTTATCTTTCTTTTCGAGCATTATTCGGAGGAAATCGGCGTTGGTTTCCTGTTCCTGGCGTTGCTCCGACGACGCTTCTGGGCTTTCTTTCTGCCCAATAAATGCGGCCATCTTTGTCAGTATCTCCTGGAGTTTCTGTTGCTGCTCCTGAGCCTTTGTTACAGACCACGTAAGTGGTCGATGACCCCCAGAAGCACGGCTTTCCTCTTTTCTTGAAGCCATGTAGATGGTGTATACTATCATGCCCCCAGACTTGCGGCGTTTAGGCTCAGTGCCCTTGAAATTTTTCGCAGGCACGGGGAACTTCTCCGGCCTTATCTTCTTATGGATGGTCGAGGTTGAGGGGGCTGCAATAAGCACCCCTACAGATGACACCTTCCGTAGCATGGCGGCGGGATGGTCTTCCTCTTGCCGAACCTTCGTTTTCTTCTGTCGGCGGGAGTAGTCTTTGTCAATTACAGAGTCTTGGACTCTTCGCCAGACCCTATGGATTTTAGAGGACAACCGCTGATGGGGTTATTCCGGCTTTGCCTTTATGATGTTCTCCGCAGGCGGAGGAGACCTTTCTAACACAGCAGTTGGAGAGTTCTTGTGCACCTTCTTGAGTGGCTCAAAGCTGTTCCCAGTTAGAACAACAACATCAACTTTCACCATTAGAGCTGGTGGGGTAAGCCCAGAAGGGGAATTGCCCCGAGCTTTCCTCACTCGGCGCCAGTGACGACATCGAGCATGTCATGTAGCCGGGATCACCTCTATCGTCGGAGTAGCTTCGTCATGCCCCCTGCTTAGAGGAGAGGCTGTTATTGGCGCTAGCCTGTCAAAGACTAACATCCGCTGGGAAGGAATGGTCAACCTGTCGAAGGCCGACTTTCGAGTAGGGGAAATAGTTTGGACGACTTCACATGCAGCAGGAGTTGGGATAGCCTTCTCCGGTATTGTGAGCCTCTTCGCGGGCCCATTTGAGCTTAGGCTCAGCCTGTCGAAGACTGAGGTAGTAGACTTAGACGACCTGTTAAGAGGGGTCGCAGTAGTTGCAAGCCGATCGAAGACCGACTTATTTGGAGCTTCCAGTGACGGCACTGGAGCGTTGAAGCTCATTGGCGGGAGCATAGTCCCGAAGAACAATCCAGTGGTGGCCTGTGTCACCTGTTCCACCGGCATTGTGAAGATGGAAGCTGCTTGGGGCCCGTAAGTTACTCCTTCAGACGGGACGGAGCGGGAGTTGTTGCAGTTGGTGCAGCTGGAAGCCATTGATCTTATTTTCTCTGCACGGGAGCAAGACATCAAATCTTAGTACCTTGAATCCACAGGCAACCATAGCAGACCCCGATTTGTTCACGAAACACGATACACGAAGTGTGGAGTGGAAGGAGGAAAATATCCCATCGGGCATGCCAAAATCTGTTTACCGCCGAAAGAAGCGACCGGGACGTTAGGACGTCTGGCCTGAATTTTGGGGGCAGATACTATTTGGTTTTATCCGTCCACCTCTCCGAACATACCAAGTTGATTTATGGCACCGTGTATCGGAGGTCTGGATGGATGCGGCCGTTGTAGCAGACTTCGTCAGATTCCCCCTTATTGTTAGGGGTTTTTGATTGTGGGGACGCTCTTCCCTGCAGGCGCAAGCCCCTGCAGTTAATTACGTTACCGCGTAGCGATAACCACTTTCTCCTATTCCAGAAGGTCACTTCGTGTCGTGTGTTTTTTTTATTTTTGGTTGCCCGTGAATTGTATATGGAGACTAATTTATGTTGTCGCCCATAGGACGTGGATTAGTCTAAATCCGTATATTCTTAGATTTGGGTTTGGGTTGATTTAAGAATCGTTAATCTCGTTTGAGATTAAGATCAACTTAAATATTTGTTAACGATACGTTAGTCCGATCTTGGACTAAGATCTACTTAATGGGGGTTCGGGATCATTTTGGATCCAACAAAAGAGCATTTGGGCTCTATCGTTTTAGTTTAAGGACGTTATGGTCCACAGCTAATTTAAGGACATTGCGGTCCATTATTAGTTTTAGGACATTACGGTCTATTGCTAGTTTAAAGACGTTACGGTCCATGGAAATGTTGGTTGTCGGGACCTGCCACCTCTCTGAAGACGTTGAAGAATTACAACGACATATATCAGAGGTGTGGGGAGATGTACCCTTAAACCAATGTCAGTTGGGAGATCTGTAGTTGGGTTTGGGACTAAGACCAATTTAGAAAGAATGTGAGCACATGGGCTCGGTTGATCTAAATTAGGGACTTTTGGTCAACTTGGACTCGGTCCACTTAGTATTGAATAAAGTGTAAACATTTGTTTAGGCTCGGTCCCTTTTATCTGCAACAATGCTGAACATTGATGTGGGCTCTGACTCTTACCCCATTTCTTTGTTTTTTATGGAGTGTTAAACACTCTTCATAGTGCTGGGCTCTATTTACAAAGCGCTTTATGTTAAACAGTGTCCATGTGAGGGGCACGTGGGGCGCTCTGCGCCGGGCGCCAACCTCTGAGTGCAGAGCACTCTTTATTTTATTAGCACCCACGTGAGGGGAACGTGGGGCGCCTGGCGCTGGACGCCAACCACTAAGTGCAAAACACTCTTTATTTTATTAGCGCCCACGTGAGGGGCACATGGGGCGCTTGGCACTGGGGCTCCAACCACTGAGTGCAAAACATTCTTTATTTTATTAGCGCCCACGTGAGGGACACGTGGGGCGCTTGGCGTTGGGCGCCAACCACTAAGTGCAAAACACTCTTTATTTTATTAGCAGTGCCCACATAAGGGGCACGTGAGGCGCTCAGCGCTGTTTCCTTCTTTGTGCATTTTTCTGAAGAGTTAAATTCTTTGTTCTTTCCTGGATCTTCAATCCCCAAGAACAAATTCATCCCTGCGAGAATTAAATTCTCATTTATGGAAGACTTGTCTCATGGATCTCAGATCCAGGGAAAGAACTATATTCTTTTATAAGGGTTAAACCCATGGATATGCAAATGAGATACTATGATCTCTATTTACCTTGAAGACAGTTCTTCTTCTTTCTTCTCTTTGAAAGCTCTTTTTGCTTGCTTTTCTTTTTTTTGAACTTGAAGTTTATAGGGGGGTTCCTCTGTTCAAGACTTGAAGTCTTGGGTCTTTTATATAGTGGAAGCTGATTTGTTAATTCAGTTAAGGAAATCTCTCATTGAGAGATCCTTAATTGATTTGGAGATTTTATTCACCGTTGGATCTTTGATCCTAGGCCTTCTGTTTTACAGAAGATATTTCTCTTTTTTTTTTAACAAGAATGGGAAGATATTTTCCCATACAGATCTTATTTTGTATCTTGGTGATTTTTTTATATCACCATTGGATCTTTAATCCAACGGTGCTCTGTTTTACAGAGCGTAGCCTTTCTTGTTTAGAAAAATTCGAGAAATATTTTCTCAACAGAATTTAATTCTGCAATTTGATAATTTATCATCTTCGTTGGATTTTTGATCCAATGGTGGAGAACTTTTAGTTCTGGCGCCGGCGCTCTCGTGTTTTGCACGTGAAGTGCTGCCTCAGAGTTTTTAACTCTTGGCGCTGACGCTCTCGTGCTTTGCACATGAAATACTGCCTCAGAGTTTTTAACCCTGGGCGCTGGCGCTCTCGTGCTTTGCACGTGAGGCGCTGCCTCAGTTCAAATTTTGAACAGAGCCTTACTCTCTTATTGGGGGAAAACGACGGTGTCGCGTGTAGTTAGCCGAGATGAGTATGGGTCGTCCTCAGAGATATGTGGAATATTTTAATCTTGCTTTAGATGTGTTGAAAAAGAGGAAAAATAGAAGAATAAAAAATAGCGGAGAATAGTTTTTAGATCTACGTCGAAATACGGATGTAGAATAAAGATCTAGTTTAAATACGGATATAGATTATATAAGAAGAAGGTTTTTAGGGTTCGTTCGGATTTAGTAGCCATGGATGACTAATAAAGATTACTCTTTTTATCTATTGATTGATTTAAAACTAGATAGATAGTGATGCATGAGGATTAGGGTTCTTGGAAGAAACTAGGGTTTTCCACTATTGACCCTTGTCCTTTCATTGATCTCTATTCATGTTTAGCCCTTAACAAAACAATTGTTAATCTGATCTCAAATCGCGGTCGAGACAAGCAATAAATTAGTAGCACGCCCGATTAGGATGTTAACGATTCTTTTGTTAATCTTTATAAACTTCATATGACTTAAAAGAAGTTAAAGTATTTTCTCATCCATTGTTCTACCCTAATCTTACGAACCCTATCAAGCGGAGAATTACTCGCGCATGATGGAGATAGAAGAAGAATGGATAGAGATCATGATGTAAATACAGAAAATAAATGCAAACTAATTAATCTAATAATCTACCTTTATCAATCAACTTCACAAGTACAATACCTTCATGTTTAGATTACAAGAGGAAGAAGAAGTTGCTCTCGATCTCTGCCTTATAGAAAGTAGATGCTCTGTCGGACTCACGTCGCCTTATCACGTTGAATCACGGACCTGTCTTGGATCACTTGTTCTTTAACGGTGATTTGCTTCGTGTAAAAAGTTGATTCTTTCTAACTTTAGCCCTCGGTCCTTTATATAGTCCCAAAATCAGAAACTATAGATCTCCAGTATTAGGGTTTGTTGTGAAGATCCTACACAGAAAATCCCACATCCCAACTCCTCCATATAGCCGCGGATCCGCCGCCAGAATGCCCTTATTGCCTCGGAAGGGCCGCATTTTGGTGGGGTCAGCTGATGAAATTTTCTGTGGTCTCTGGTGTTGACACTTGGAGATAGTTGTGATATCTGGAATCTTCATATTTTCTCTTAGTCTTTACCAGTATTGATTCTTCGATTTTATCTAACTTAATCGGCAGATTTTTGATTCCCGACATCTCGATATCTCGATCTCCTGACCTGAGCTAAAACTTGCACAATATCTCAATGAATAATGTTAGTAATATTTGGTATTTTTTAGATATTATCTTAACAATTTTATATGATATTATATTTTAAGAATATTGATTAAGGATATTTGATATGATATGCATATTTAAATTATCAAAATATTATATAAATATTATATGCATACATTTTCCTTCATGATTTTAATTATAATATATAAACATATGGTAAATAGTTTTTTTACAGATAAACGCTCATATGTGTCATATTTATAATAAACACTTTTAAATATTTATCAAAAGTAAGAAAAATGTTATATCAAATGTGTGATATTTTCGACTGAACATTCGGCAATAAAACATATGATCACTAATGATATCGCTCTTCATCACGTTCAACGCGTAGAGCGATTCTAGATGCGCCTATCCTCCGAAGATCGCTGCATTTCGATGGTGCTGCATCGTGTAGCCCCGCTGCATCTTTGCTATCTCAATGGTGATGTGTCGTGTAGCCCCACTATATCGCTGCCACTTTATCGCTAGCGTCCAAATCATTCAGCTTATTCATGTAATATTAAACTAGTATTTCTATATATTTTGTTATCGTCATCTACCATCTCATCCCTGGTGAGATTGATGATAATTGACTTTATTATGGATGTGTTAAAACTATGGCACATAATGGAGTATCGTTATTTTCCAAAGAACGCTTCGGTTTTAATCTATCTTAACAAAAATAATAAACTTACTATCTCGAAGAAAGAGAAGGAAAGCCCATGGTTCCAACCACATCCTTCAAAAGTATTAAATTTAAAATATAGTTAAAATGATTGAACAACGGAACACGGATTTTAAAGAAACAGAGTAGATTGGGAAGTTGAATTTATACTCCCATCTTCTCTTGAAACCTTTCACTTAAAATTTGTCAGATTAATGCAGAATGCGTATTTGTATATATAATATGCCATGCATAGCACAAAATGCAATAATCAATCTAACAAATTTCATTTTCATTTAAACTACCCTATCTAATCTTATCCGTTTTATTAGGGTTTTCGTTTTATTCATGAAATTAATACGCGTCAGAGGCACTCCCACTGGAATAACTATCCAGTAAATCTCTAAGATTTTATGTGAGAGTAAAAATTTGAAACTTTTAGTGAGTAAACAAAATTTTCGAAAAAAATATAACTCTCAGAATTAACAGAAAAACCCTTAATTAACCCAAATCTTGATTGGGAAACTCCCAAAAATAAGAAAACCACAAAAAGTAATTTTCTTGAATTTTCTTGGAATTTTCTAATTTTTGGGATTTTTTCTGAAATTTTTTATTTTTTTTTTAAAAATTTATAAAACTGAGCCGGCTCGGCTAACTCCGAGCCCGGCTCATCTGGTTCTGAACCCGGCTCGGCCGGCTCACCTAGCTCTGAGCCCTACTCAGGCTGCCATTGCCAGCCTGCCATTTTTTTTAAAAAAGTTATTTTCTGGTTTTTTCCAGAAAATATGATAAACATAAAATAAAAATCAGAAAATTGTTTTTATTTTCCAGAAATATTTTTTTTTGTTAAAAAAATATTTGACCCTCTACTAAAATCCAAAAAAATATTTGGTTTCAAACCAAAATACAAAAAAAAATATTTGGTTCAAAACCAAAATCCCAAAAAAATATTTGGTACTATCACCAAAATCCAAAAATCTTTTTGGTCCAACCAAAAAGGTAAAAAAAATATTTGGTCCAACTAAACTTCTAAAAAAAGTATCCCACAGATTTCATTTCATTAAAATAAAAGCAGGATTAGAGTTTAGAAAAAAAATTGAGACGTAACCTCTATTAATGCTCACCAAAATAGAGAAAAAAAATTTCAAAAAATTTCACACAAAAGATCCAATCTTTACAAAAATTTATCTCACCTCTGTTTTATGGGTTATTTCACATCAACGAACTAAAAAAACTACATCCAAGCGTTATAAATAAAATAAATCTAATTTATGGTGACACATAACGATTCAAAATAGATAGATCTTAAAATATCCATCAAATGATGACCCTAAAAATATAGATCTATCATAAATTAATTTTAAAATTTTTTTGATCTATATTTAGATTAAAGAAAAAGCAATTTTTGAATTGCAAATATTTTAAATATCTCAGATGTATAATTCTATGAATGTGGGATACATGGCTCTGATACCAATATACATTTTAGGTGTCGTAGATACACATACAAATATACGCAGCGGAAATACATGTATCTACCTTAAACATTTACATTATACCTGATTTGATTGATTAGATTGATCTCCTTACCGTAGAAGATCTTTTTTTTCGTCCGTAAGCAACGGCCGGAGGAAAACCACATTTTGGTAGAAAGTGAGAATCTCTCTCTTGATCATCTCACAAGCCAACCCAAAATAGAAGAGAACGAGAAAAGGAGACAACGGCTCTCTTATGTTTCTCCAGAAAAACTCTCTATATTATATACATATCTATCATATGTTTCATATGAAAGCCTAACTCTCTATATATGAATATATAGGCCATCCACTCATATGTGCGGATATTGGGCGGGATCGGACCTAATGGCTAACATATGCGTATATAACCGTCCTAAAAAATCTCCAGAATATTTCTCTGAGAATCCTATAAATCTGCCTATAAATATGCTTAGCAAATATTTTAATTAACAACTGACCCTTATCTCTTAAAAAATAATAACTACTTGAACTTTGTTTTCTATGCTTATTTAAACTCACAGATATGATTATCTATATATTAGTTAAATAAGAAAATAACCACCTATATACATACATAGAAAATCAACAAAATATTTTATAACAGATTTGTAAATGTATTTTTTCCCAAGATATGAAAACTATAAATTATAAATTTTGCTTTCCACAATGTCACTTTTCTTAATAGTAATATCACTTTTAATATTACGTTTAGCTGTAAAATATGTTATCAAATTACATATTTCGTCCACACTCATACAATTTGCAGACTCCGCCACTGTATGTAGATCCTCCGCTGTGATTTTCCTGTCTTTTAAGAAAGGGGAGAGAGAGAAGGATGAATTGGAATCTTATATGTGAAGTATAAATTAAAGAAAATTTTATACCTTTTTTACCTTTTTTTTTAAATGAGAAAAAGTTGTCAACTCATAATCCTTGGGTTTCGGCTATAATAATAAAGATATTTCATCACTTGGAATGATGTGATATCCCGATGCTTATGGACAAAAAAGAGAGAGTGCGTGCCCGACAGAGAGAGAGAGTATGAGAATAATGGAGGAAAGAGGCCCTGAGAGGCTTTTTTCGTCAGATCGTCGAAATCTACATCCTCTACCATTTTATTCGACGATCGGCACCTTCCATCTTGATTTTCATCGTCTAATATGTCGATACACCAAATTTTATGTGATTTTAATAATTTTTCACCGTTAATTTAGTGGGTGCAAAATTAACGGTTTACCGACAATAGAACTTTTTACATTGTTAAACCAACGATGAAAAAGTATTAAAATCACATGAAATTTGGTGGATCGATATATTAGATGATGAAGATCAAGATGGGAGATCCCGATCATGAAATAAAATGGTGGAGGATGTCTATTTCGACACCAGCTGACGAAAAAACCTCATAGGGCCTCCCTAGGATAATGGAGAAAATGGTGCCATAAAAAAGAATTTCCTCCTATGGCATCAAAAAAAAATATCCTCCACAGTTCTTTACGACGATCGGCATTCATCATCATCTTTTTCACGTAAGGTGTGCATACATCAAATTTTATGTGATTCCATCACTTTTTCATCGCTGATTTAATGGGTGCAAAATTAATGGTTTACCGACAATAGAACTTTTTACGTTGCTAATTCAACAGTGAAAATGTGGTGGAATCACATGAAATTTGGTGTATCCACATCTTACATAATAAAGATGATGATGATGAATGCATATTGCAGAAAAAAATCGTGGAGAATATAGACAACTAATGAAAAAGCTTTCTAGGGCATATATATAGAGAGAGAGGAGGGGGGTTTGATCCTATGAGGTCATGTCTTATTTCTTATTTTGAGGTTCATTATTCAAACATACAATCCTTCGTGTTTTCACCGATCATCATGATCTACACATGTTGGGTAAGTTATGTTTCAAATTTTATAAGATTTAGAGACTTCTAACTGATTCATCAAATACACTAAAAAATCGACGGCTTTACGGTGCATGAAAAACAAGTTTCCATTATTTTATCTGACGATCGGCACACATCATCTTTTTCTTTATCATCTAAGATGTGGTCCACTTTTTCACCGTTGAATTAGCAATGTAAAAAGTTCTATTATCGGTAAATCGTTGATTTTGCACCCATTAAATCAACGGTGAAAAGTTGGTAGAATCATATAATATTTGGTATATCCCATCGTAGATGATATATATATATATATATATATATATATATAGAGAGAGAGAGAGAGAGAGAGAGCAGATAATGGAGGAAATGTGCCATATGATGGAATTCTCTTATGGCGTTGAAAAAAATGCATCCCAACGATTTTTTTCGGCGATCGGCATCCATCTACATCATCATCTTTATCATATAAGATGTGGATATACCAAATTTCATGTGATTCCGACACAATTTCACCTTTGATTTAGTGAGTGCAAAATTAACGGTTTATCGACAATAGAACTTTTTATATTGTTAATTCATTGGTGAAAAATTGATGAAATCATATGACATTTGATGTACCTACTAAAGTTGATGATGATGGTTGCTGAGAGGATATAGAATTTTGATGTTACCTAAAGAAAAGGCCCCTTAGCCTTTTTGTTTTCATTATTCTCATACACACGTCTCTTTTTTTAATAAATACACGTATGACGAGATATTTGCCCAATCATGAAAGAGAAGGGCATTATTGTGTGTCCTAGTTGTCTGAATATTGCATCTTTTTTATCTTCCTTGTGCAGAATTCATCAATTGTCTTCGGTAGCCCCCAAGAGAAAAAAGAATGGAGAGAAAGAGAGCCGATAAATATATAACAGTATAACTAGGCATTAATTTATTCATATATTATATGTTGCACACAACAGGTCGATCGATCGATCGAACAACTATTATTTCAAGCTCAAATCGAAAAGTACAACATACAATATTTCGAAACACATCAATCACAATTTCTGCTCGTTTTAGGGGCACAACCTAGAGCACAAACGACAATGTTTGGGAGTCGTGAGAAAAACACAGCACTCCTCCGGTGGTGTGCAGGGCCCATAACTCGAGTCCGGCGGGTTCGCTGAGTACACAAAGAAATATAATTAAGCAACCACAACAATTACTATCTGGTTGGAAAACTGTTCTAGTTAATTAGAAAACAAAGCTAATTAATAAAACACTTACCGTCGACTCTAGGATTTTCGGATAGAAACGATCTCGGCAGCGGAAAAGCCGGTTCGACTACCATGAAAGTAGCCAGCAAGAAAGCCAGTGTGAGCAACGAAGCAGTGAGCTTCTTCATGGTAGGGATGAGAAGAGGAGGTCAAGAGAAGGTACTTCTTGTAGTTGTGAACATTGGATGCCAAAATCTTTTGGGTTTTTATAGGTGTTGTGAAGGGTTGTCTAATTATTTGTTTTAATACGAAAGTAATAATAATACATATATAATTAAGGAAAAGATAAGATATCACGTGGGTGTCTTGATCTTACGAAATTAAGTGATCTAATTTTTAGTCGCTACACGCACGTTTATTGTCAAGCCACCATCCTTGACAATTGTGGGTGAAAAAAGCCACATCACTTTGACAATCGTGTAGCTTATCATAGCTTGCAAACTGTGTGTTCATTGAATGCTAACTTCATTAATGATTTTTTTTAAAGTTTAGCAAAATTAATGTCTAATTTATATATATTTTAACATAATATATGGTTACAAAATGAAAAGCAGGTAATAAAAAACAAGACCAATGCTATCCATACTCACATAATTCGTGAATTATTCGCCGAATTCGTGAGTAATTCGCGTATTTTTGCGCAGCCGACTTAATCGGCGGGTCGAATAATTCGCGAATTATTCCCGAATTATGTGAAAAAACAGCGAATAATTGAAAAAACAATAAATAATTCACAAAATCAAAACCTAGCGTCTCATATATTAATTTCTTACTCGAAATCTTTCCCGAACATTTCTCGAACACTTAACGAATCTTTCCTGAAAACCTGCCGATTTTTTCCGAATAGTTCTCCGAATCCGAATTTTCGACCTCGCCGAATTATACCCGAATGACGAGTTTGTGACTATGATGCTATCATAAGAAAATAGTGCAAGAGTAAACTCATAAGCCTCGTTAAAGTTGGCAACAATGTTTCCCAAACCCCGATTTCGTTTAAGTTAAAATGAAGACGGGTTTTGCATGTATGCAAACCATGGCTTCATAAAAATATGATTTGTCAAAGTTTAGTATGGTTTCACAACATAATTTTGAAGCCAAGGTTTCGTTTAAAAAAGAGAGGCTTGAAAAAAAAGGAATGTCTTGAAACTTTGCGAAATTCCAGCATTTTTGGAGTTTAAGACGAGCCTTTTTGAACCCTCGAAACTTTTTCGAACCACGGTTAGGCAAACTCTATTTTAGGTGTCAAAAGAGGCTAAGTTATAATTTTGGATTTTAGCCGCCAAACCCTGTGAAATCATGGTTTCGGAAATCGGTAACCAGCTAAATAAGGCCAATAATATACTTCAATCTCCAGCAATTGGCGCTACAAGAGCCCTTAGCATCAAAGAATCTAGTTATCCTTCTCATCCCAAAAAATTAAAGATAAAAATGAATCTAGTCATCCTAATAGAACTGTGGAAGATTACATCCCGAAAATTAAAACAATATCTTTAATTAGGCATACATTATGACTTAAAAAGTTATATAGTTTAGTTCTCTCCCAAACACGGCAAACAATAAACCACCATATGAAAAGTGCTCTGATTGGCTTTTTATCATAAAGTTTCAATGGATTAAATTTAAAATGGCATGCATATTGCTAAGTATTCTGATGAGTAGAGGCAAAGGCAAGAATTTTCGTTAGAGTGGGATACTAATGATGCTAGGTACTGAGAACTTTCCAGATCACGACACGTGGCAGATGACGTATCATGTGGCTTACGGGAAATGAGCAAGAACGGTAAATTGGAGGTGTACCCCGGTCCTTCCTCCCGAGGATATTCCCGACCTTCGGCGACCTTCCAGACCACTCTTAGGCTCGTCTTACAAACAACCATTGGCTCGCCTCCGAGCCCTCCCGCATGCTGAGTTCCCTCGGTCCTCCTAGCTCACCTCTGAGCTATCAGAGAACCAAACTCCCTCGGCCCCGTTCCCGAGCCTCCCGCCGAGCTTAGCTTCCTCGATATCAATGATCGACCCACTGCGCAGATCACAGGCGTCTCTTTCACGGCTCCGCGAATCTCGCCAGTCGCGAGATATCCGCCGCCTACGATCCCGCGTTTCATGCCATCGCGTTCCCCTCATTAACGAGCATATCTCGTCATTAACGGGGAATCCCGACTTTCACGCAGGCGTAACGCCCGAGGACGTAACGGCCGGTTTGAATCTCGCGCCCGCCAGCCCATGGCTGCCACTATATAAACCCCTCTCTCAAAGGACTTAGGTAAGGCAATTTTACCCCAATATGTCGTTACTCTGTCCAAATATCTCGACTAGCTTGATTGTCGAAGGGTCCTCGATGGTACAATCATCCCGGGACTTCCTTGCAGGTAGCTTGGCTCCATTCCAAATCAAGCACACTGAGATCCACACGCATTGAGAGGCAACTCTTAAATCCAATCTCAACCATCCATCACCGCTTGTTGTAGATCAACGGAAGACAACATCTGAAGGAGATCAAGATCTCCATCAGTTGGCGCCGTCTGTGGGAATCGAAAAAAATTCCACTCAACGAAAGTTAATCTTCCGATCTCGGAGTCATAGCGAGTGATCATCGCGACGATCCAAGCTCTAGCCGTCGTCCTCCCCACAACGGAGACGCGGGTGGATCCCCTCCTCCCCCGAACACCATTCACGCACTGTCTATATGGATAGATCGGCTCGCGTCCGTCATTGATGAGCTTGTCCGTGTTTAAACGGGGGGACAAGCTCTCCAAGTTGCCGCTCCCCCATCTCGGGAGCGACACATAGGGAGAGAAGACACTGTCTGCGCCCGCGCATCCGAGCACCGTCACGCCATCTCCGGCGGCCACAGATCCCCCATGGCGACCAATTCGATGACCCGGTGGGCACCTCATAGGTCTTATGAAAGAGCGCCCCGCCCTAAGGCTCATCGTGCTTCTGTCCCTCCCGAAGAGGTGTCGGTCTGCTCGCTTGCTCCCAGGCATGGACGACGCCCTCTCCCTCGACAGGATCGCGCGAACGGGACTCACCATGGTAGCTCGAAGACGACCTCACCAGGGGACCTGAGGAACCTCATAGAACGGAACCGGAACCGCGGCCAGGTGCAGGTCGCCAGCAATCAGGGCCATAAATCCGAATACGCCGAATCCTCGAGATACCACGATCGACTCGATGCCCTCGAAAAGAAGATCGAGGGTATACATCGGGAGAGTCGCCCTTCAAGGGACGGGGCTAGATATGCCGCCGCCTCGCTTACGAAGCCTTTCACCGAAGAGCTGTTCGCTGTCCACATCTCCTCTAGGAACAAGCCCCCAAAGGTCTCCCTCTTCGACGGGAAGTCCGACCCGAAAGACCATTTGGACCGTTCACAGCAAGGATGAGTTTCCAAGACAACTCCGACACCGCGCAATGCCGTGTTTTTCCTACCACTCTCATCCACTCTGGATGAGACTGGTTCCGAGGACTCACGCCATGATCAATCTCTACCTTCGATGAGCTGTCCACCCAGTTCCTCGGCCATTTCGTCGGGAACAGACGACAGAAGCGGACCGTCGATCATCTTTTCACTATAAAGAGTGGGGACAAGGAATCCTTCAAGGGATACGTCACCCGCTTCTACAACGCTTTCCTTGAAGTCCCAGAGCACCGGGACGAGACGGTCATCACTGTCCTTAGGTCGGGTCTTAGGCACAAGGAGTGGCTCCGTTCCTTTGCATTGGCGCAACCTAAGACCATGGCCGAGGTAAAAGTCTGGACTGAATGAGAGGTCCGGCTCGAGTCTGAGGTGCGAACCTACCTCGAACAGACCAGACCGATCAGAAGAAGAGGGAAAGAGAGGATAAAAAGAAGATTGAGTGGTCAAAACCCTACTCCCTAAAGTTCCAGGAGTATACCCCTCTCAACATCTCCCAGACAGAGCTGTTGGAGGAGGCAAAGGGCGAGAGATTCTTCAAACTACCCCCGGTCAACCATAAGGCGGCCAAACGGAAACGGGCCCCTATTGCGCTTTCCACAGGTCACAGGGACACCCCACCGAGAACTGTAAACAGCTCCGAGACTACATCGGGGAGTTAATCCGCTCGAGGCACCTAGCAAAATACTTGCGGGACAAGCGACAAGCCGATGGAGAACAAGAGCACCACCCCCTCCCGCCGAGTTGACGATCGGCCAAATCATGGTTGTATCAGCGGGGTGTACGCCTGGGGCCGACGAGACACGACACCCCTTGCCGGTCGAAGAGACTAGCAGCCAACCCAGGAAAAGGGTGAAAGCAGCTGAGCCCATCATCTTTACCGATGAGGACCTCCACGGGATATCCCTGCCTCACAACGACCCTATGGTAATCACCGCACGGGTCCACCGTTACGAAGTGCAAAGGATATTGGTCGACTCAGGAAGCTCGGCAGACATTCTCTTCTACGACTGCTTCCTGCGTATGGGACTTACCCCGTCGGACCTGAGGCCGACCGTCCACATCCTTTCGGGGTTCACCAACCACTCTATCTCGGCAGAAAGGGTGGTCACCCTCCTGCTTAACATTGGGGAGATAGGCCATACGCGTACCGTGCCTGTGGAGTTCATCGTCGCAAGAATTCCACCGGCTTACAATATCCTCCTGGGACACTCGACGCTCAATTCCCTCCGGTCCCGGATATCGACCTACCACCTGGCAATCAAGTTTCCCCTCGATCAAGGCGGGATGGGTCGGGCTTACGGGAACCAGCAAACCACGAAGATTTGCTTCACAGCAACATCAATGCCCGAGAAGAGAAACAATGATCTTGAGAGCACGGATGAATTCAGGGGATCTTTGGATACTCGGGACGAGCATAAAGAGATCCTGGGAGACCCGGTGGAGCCGCTAACAGAGGTCCCCATCGTCAAAGGGGACAATGAATGAACCGTCCAAATCGGGTCACTCTTAACGGGGGCTCGGTGCGACAACCTGGTCTACTTTCTCATAGGAAACTCAGATGTGTTCGTCTAGGCGTCCGCCGACATGCCCGGGATCGACCCTAAAATAATATCACATAAACTCAGGGTCGACCCGGCGGTCCGACCCGTCAGGCAGAAGAAACGAAGCTTCGCCCCGATCAAGCAAAGAGCGATCGAGGATGAGGTTGACAGGCTGCTCGCAGCCAACTTCATTCGGAACGTGGCTTACTTGGAGTGGTTAGCGAATGCAGTAATAGTAAAAAGGTAAGCAGGAAGTGGCGCATGTGCGTCGACTTCACCGATCTCAACAAGGCCTACCCGAAAGACAACTATCCCCTCCCTCGGATAGATCAGCTCGTCGACAGTTCAGCAGGCCACGAGCTACTCAGCTTTATGGACTCCTTCTCAGGCTACAATCAGATCCGTATGAATCCGGAAGACGAAGAGCTTACCGCATTCACAACGGACCGGGGGGGTATACTGCTATAAAGTGATGCCCTTCGGCCTCAAAAACGCCTGGGCTACTTACCAATGCTTAGTCAACAAGATGTTCAAGCGTCAGATCGGCAGGAACATGGAGGTTTACATCGACGACATGCTCATCAAAGTGACCTCGTCAGATCAGCACGTCGAAGATCTGGGTGAGGCTTTCGACGTCCTCCGCAAATATAAGATGAAACGGAACCTCGCCAAGTGTGTATTCGGGGTCACTAGTGGAAAGTTCCTCGGGTTCATGGTCACCCACCGAGGGATCGAGGCTAACCCGGAGAAGATCAGCGCCATCCTCAACATGGCAGCGCCCAAGACCAACGTCGAAATCATGCGACTCACAGGGAGGGTAGCCACTCTGAATCGCTTCATGTCAAGATCCGGGGAAAAGTGCCTCCCGTTCTTTAAAGCTCTAAGGAAGATCCAAAGGTTCGAATGGACGTAGGAATGTCAGATCGCCTTCGAGCAATTGAAAGTGCACCTGGCGACTCCCCCGCTACTCACCCGGCCAGTTGAAGGAGATGAGCTATCACTGTACTTGGCGGTGTCCGATCAATCTGCAGGTTCAGTGCTCATCCGAGAAGTCGAGGGAGTCCAAAAGCCGGTCTACTACGTAAGCCACGTCTTCAAGGACGCGGAAACAAGGTACCCGGCCATAGAAAAGATTGTCCTGGCACTCATCGAGTCCTCGAGGAAACTACGACACTATTTCCTGGCGCACACCATCCTCGTCCTCACCGAACGCCCTTTAGGGGCTATTCTCGCCTCCCCCGAGTCTTCTGGTCGTTTGGAGAAGTGGAGGTGAGAGTTGTCCCAATTCGACATCAAATACCGCCCGAGGAAAGATATTAAGGCACAAGTCCTGATTGATTTTATCATCGAATGCACTATCCCTAACAAGGAGGCAGTGCCCGTGTCGGCCCCCGGATCTCAACCCTTGGTCGAAGAGAGACCCGACTCCGTCCTCGATTGGGTCCTTTATGTCGACGGCTCATCAACCGAGGAAGGTTATGGTGCTGGCCTCATCATTCGGAGCCCGAACGAGGCAGAGATGGAGTATTCTTTGAAGCTCGGGTTCAAAGCCTCAAACAACGCAGCAGAGTTCGAGGATCTGCTCGCTGGACTGCGGATCACCTCCGGAGTGGGGCTGAAGACGATCCAAATCCGTAGTGACTCTGCTTTGGTCATCGGCCAAGTGACCGGCCGTTTCAAGGCATGGGAGCCCTTGATGGTGAAGTACTTATCCGAGGTAAGAAGGCTGCGAAAGGACTTCGACGAATTTCAAGTGGAGAAGATCCCCCGGCACCTAAACGCCCAGGACGACGCCCTAACCAAGCTAGCTTCCTCCTACATGGCCAACAACAAGAGAAATATCCTCTTCGAGGTCTTGCCACGGCCCAGCGTAGAAGACAGAGCGATAACGCTCCAAGTTTACACAGCCCGGGAAGAGGGCCAAGATTGGAGGAAGCCCATCGTGGAATTCCTGAAGGAAGGTACACTCCCCGGAGATCGTGGGGAGGCCCGCCGCCTCCAAACCAAATCCCGCCATTTCATCTGGAGCAATGGGAACCTCTATAAGAAATCCTTTACTTAACCCTTGCTTCGGTGCGTCGACCCCCACGTAGCCGACTATGTCCTCCGTGAGGTCCACGAAGATGCTCCTCCAAAGGTACTACTGGCCAACCATTTATCATAACGCTCAGAAGCTCGTCAGAAGGTGCAAGAGTTGCCAACTCCATGGCAGCAGACCTCGCCTTCTGGCTTCCGAGCTGACTACCATGGCCTCCCCATGGCCGTTTGCCCAGTGGGGAATGGACATGATAGGCCAACTCCCTACAGGTGCGGGCGGGCATAAATACATCCTTGTCGCGGTGGACTACTTTACGAAGTCGATCGAGGCCGTCCCCATCAGAAAACCGGACACTACCACGACCATCAAGTTCCTGCCGAACAACGTCATATTCCGGTTCGAGATCCCGAGGTGTATCATCACCAACCACGGGACAAATTTTGAAAACGAAAGAGTTAAAGGATTCTACAGCGAAAACCATATACTGATGAAGATTGCTGCTGTCACACACCCCAGTGCAATGGGCAAGCCGAGGTCGCTAACAGGGACGTCATTTGAGGACTTCGAGCTTGCCTGGAAGGACGACAGGGCAGTTGGGTCGACGAATTACCTCGGGTCTTATGGGCCTTGCGCACATCGAAGAAGACCCCCACTGGAGAGACCCCCTTCAGTCTCTGCTACGGCACCGAGGCGATGGTCCCAACAGAAATTGGGCTGCCCAGTTACTGGGTCGAGCACTTCGATGACAAAGCAAACACCACGGCCCTCCGTACTAATTTGGACGTCTTGTTGGAGAAGCGGGACCGGGCATATATCAGAGCTGCCACTTACCAATGACAGACTGCCCGCTACTACAACGCTCGGGGTCAAGCATTGCGTCTTCAATACCGGAGATTTGGTCCTAAGGCGGAAAGAGTTTGTTGATCAGGGCAAATTGCATAAGTTTTCTCCGAAGTGGGACGACCCCTTCCTTGTTTCTGGAATTTTGCCCGGCGGGGCTTATCGCTTACAAGACGCTACGGGTCGCAAATTTCCGCAGCCTTACAACGCCGAGAAGCTTAAGTTATACCTTTGAAAGGAATATCTATGAATGTATATTTTTTCTTTCACAAAAGTGATGTAAATTTTTCTAAGTTCTTTTTTTTAAATAATAAGAAGGAAATACTAGAGTATCGCAAAAAAGAGAACTTTATTTATTTATAAGGTATTGTAGGCTCCTCAGGCTTACATAAAGGTTGAAATTACAACAACGGGGGAAGGGCGTGCAGGAAGCATTGCTCGTGGTACTTCGAAGAAATTGCCGCCAGCCGAACCCTTGCCGCCTCAGACCTCTGCCTCTGATGCTGCCCGCGAACCCTCGACGCTACGGACGGGCCGGAGGACTCTCCAGCCGGACACCCATCGGCGAGATGACTAAGCTGGTAACACTCGAGGATGAGTGCCACCGAGCGATCGCGCCGACTCTTCGAGATCAGGCCGAGACGACATAGCGATCTCACAGCTTTCCAATCGCCTCATCCTTCAGTTGGTCGGATAAGGGGTTGTGCGGCCCCGACGACGCCCTCTAAATCGAGTACATTAGCAGCTAGAGCAGGGGTGATCGTCGGGGAAGCAGGGTGCCGAAATGGTCCTCAACACGCCGAACCACCGCCTGAAATGTCTCCTCGGAGCTCAGCTGGTCGTACAAGTATACATCTTCGAAGGAAATGATCTCGGGAATGGAGAAAGGGAATACGTCCATTCTTATGTTTCGGGGTGGAAAGGTAGGAATGAGCAACACACCTTCTCTATTTATAGCCTCCACAGCGTCCCCAAGAGTCCAAATTTGTGCGCACATGGGCGCGAATCCAGGGATTCGCTCGATCCTTTCAATACTGTACTGCTACGCGACGGGTATCCCGTATTTCTCGGCAAAACGAAGTCGAAGCAACGCAGATCTTCGAACGCTTCGTCTCTTCTATGTGTTTCTGCCACGTGCCGCCCGCGACGGTCACTCTTCCCGATATTCACACATCCCGGAAGGTCGGGCAGAGCCTCGTAAAACCAAACAGCTACCCTGCTCGGTCTATCCTTAGCGGGTAACTTCTTACCTATCTACGCTAAGGATCAAAGCCCTCGCCAAGAGGCAACTGAGCAGCTATCCTGCTCGGTCCATCCATGGCTGGTAGTTCACTACCCACCGACGCCAAGGATCAAAGCCCTCGCCAAGAGGCAACCGAGCAGCTACCCTGCTCGGTCTATCCTTAGAGGGTAACTTCTTACCCATCTACGCTAAGGATTAAAGCCCTCGCCAAGAGACAACCGAGCGGCTGTCCTGCTCGGTCCATCCATGGCTGGTAGTTCACTACCCACCGATGCTAAGGATCAAAGCCCTCGCCAAGAGGCAACCGAATAGCTACCCTACTCGGTCCATCCATGGCTAGTAGTTCACTACCCATCGACGCCAAGGATAAAAGCCCTCGCCAAGAGGCAACCGAGCAGCTACCCTGCTCGGTCTATCCTTAGCGGGTAACTTCTTACCCATCTACGCTAAGGATCAAATCCCTCGCCAAGAGGCAGCCGAGAGGCTACCCTGCTCGGTCCATCCATAGCTGGTAGTTCACTACCCACTGATGACAAGGATCAAAGCCCTCGCCAAGAGGCAACTGAATAGCTACCCTGCTCGGTCTATCCTTAGCGGGTAACTTCTTACCCATCTACGCTAAGGATCGAAGCCCTCGTCAAGAGGCAACCGAGCAGCTATCCTGATCGGTCCATCCATAGATGGTAGTTCACTACCCACCGACTTAAGTGGAGTAGCGTATCGTAAGTATGCCGCGGAACATACCCACAGTACGTCACTCTACTTTAGTCATCTATTCCATCAACCAAGGGTCATCCTACGCTCCGAAGGTAAAACCTAACGCTCTGATACCAACTTTGTCACGACCCAAAAAGTACGGAACATGACTGGCACTTAAATTACGGACGTCTCGAGGCGTACGTAATCTAAGTAAGCCAAAACCCAGAAATCAAAACCAAAGAAGCGGTAGAGTGATGGAAAAACCAACTTAAAACAACTAGTTTTAATGGCATAAGCCGAATTATGCGTTTTTTTTTAAAACATCAAATATTTCCTGAAAATTTCGGCAGAGTCTCCTTTGTAAATACTGGCCCCCAAACGGGATACAACATGAATAGTATACGAAATCAATAAAAAGGCATCTCCAAGCGGGAGCTAGCTCTTCGTCAATTGACGGCACAACCACACAAGCAATATACTATACAACGCCAAGAGAGAGGATCAAAACTCAAAAGGAAACTCAAAACAGCAAGAAATCCATAGAAATACAACGCACGACTCTAAGGTCGAAATAATAAACATCACTGGTCTCTATCTCTGAAATAAATACATGTTTGGTTGATGGAACTTCTAGATACAACTGAATAATAATATACAATGTATAATGATGGGTACGATACAAATAAACCCACCTACTAGCAAGTCACCCGAAAGAAGCAGTGCCAGCAAAGCCGTAAAGAAACTTGTACGGCAAAACCTGCAAGAAACTGTGGCACAACGGGGGTGAGTTACCAACTCGCGAGTAGAAAAACATCTACGAACAGAAATCGCATGAACAACGCAATCTTAGGTCAACGATCATAATATATCCTCAAATATATAACCAGCAGCCTAAACAATGGCTAGGGTAAATATCTAACCCAAGTGTAATCCCACATGCTCGTGTCAGTGCCTCAGGTAGTAATATATCATATGGATGATGTATGAATGCATGAAAACAGAATACATATACTAAAGAAACTGCTTTCATAATTTAGTGAGATTTCCTTTGTATTCTTAAAATGAGGTATCATAAATGAAATCAACATAAACAGTGTCTAGTATCGACACAAAACGTAAATCTTAATGTCTCAAAATCTCAAGCTCCGGCTATCCGGACTGGCCTGTATCGTCAAATCTCAGTACCTCAATATCTCGAAATCTCAATATCTTAATCTCAATATCTAGGGCGCCGTCAGTCCAGACCGGCCCCTACCATCCATCTCAAGACCACGACGGTATCCTCCAGATATCCGATGCGTCAGGTAAAATCACCGGTCGGTAGTGCTCCCCTGCCAGGCTCAACGCCATCATCTGCGATCCTCTTGCCCCGGGGTACCGCACCGGGTCCATCATGTACCCGAAACGGTTCCTCTACTCCTCGAACTCGGGTCTCGAAATCCATCAGCAAACTCATGGTGGACGACTCGTACATCATGGGAAAACCGCACTTTTTATTTTAAAGAGAGAAAAGAAGTTTATATAAGTTTTGCGGTTTTCCCCCAAATGCAAAAAATCTCATGGAAATCCGAATCCGAATCCAAATCCTCAATAGCATGTAAACAGTGAATATAGGCATAAAAATCCATGAATGCGGCATAACAATGAATAATAACATGCATGAAGTAACAAGTAATAACTACAATGTCTAATCTAGCATATAAGGCAAGTACACTAATATCATGTCTAAATTATTAGCTAACAACCTATGTCAATGCAATAGTATTTCTAAAGTGTACGTGGCATGGCAATTACCGATGAAGATGTGTGTGAGCCGGCAAGTAAGTGTACGTGGTACATACGTATCATCGATAATGGTGCTGGTGTCCTAACAGCATAATATCAACAATGCAATATGAAATCACAGTATGAGTATGCGATGCGGAGCGAACAACAATAATGTGCGGGAGCTAAATACTAAACACAATGATAGCTAAACTGCATCTAACATAATATAAGTTATACAGTGGTGCCATTTGAAATAACACGAATTGTGGGGTTTTGAAAATAAGGGCTACGGCGCTTTTAAGAAAAGATACGTGTTTTGAAATATCCGTAGAATCCCTCGGGCTGTCTTTTAAAATATCCACGATTCGTTAGCTTTTGAAATAGGTAGGAGTCGAATCTAATCTAACAACTACACTAAACTAAAGGGCTAAGCTAACTGGCTAACTGAAGGTAAGGAAACCGCCTAACATCTGAGTCGATATATATATATATATATATATATATATATATATATATATATATATATATATATATATATATTAGCCGGTGATCCAGCCTCAAAAATATCACATCCGATACAATATTTATAATCAAACATCCCCAAGTCAAGAGTGCGGATCAATCATCAATATATAGCTCGTACGTAAATCCGTCGTACGGCATCCCTAAATCTGGGTACAGGTCAGTATCACATTTATCATATTATTCATCTGGTATCCTCTTTATCAAAGATCATAATACGGGGTACTGATCTACGTCTAGTACAATACTAATATCCTCAATCTAATCATGATCTGACTGCTGATCTACAGCCTCATACAAACCGATATCATCATCATATATCGTCATAAAGAGGTATACATCGCCCAATGCGACCTATTATGAATATCTTAACATATCTTATCTCATATCACGATCACATGTCAACCATTCAATGTATAACACTATTCACATGTATCGTCGCCTAAAGATCCGCTATAACATCAGGACGTATCTCAAGTACGAATCCTGCCATATCACCGATCTCACGGTCTCAATCAAATCTTATCGACTCATCTCAAATCCAAATACTATTCTCAAATCCATTATGTGAACACATAGTCCCATACCCATGTGAACACATAACTATATATTCCCATATAAGCACATATGAAAGAAGAATGTATGCAAGTATGGGTGTGTGTGTGTGGTGCAACCACTACTCTAGGGTTTCGCAACACTAAACAATTCAATCACACCAAATATCCATCTATGTCATCAATAACATCAAACAATATAATAAATGTATGTGTTTATACGTATCCGTATACATCACCACGAACTGCGGGGGTGCTATACGCCATCCACCCGACTTCTCCCCGTAGATATAAATCTACCCACCTGGTCCTCGCTCGCCGGTGCCGACGTCGCTACGCTCTTGCTTGTCGTCTCTAAGTCCACATGGGGGTACCTACATGTCACAACATATCGTATCGATTAAAAACCAAATCCGAAATCGAAACGGTATACGAAAACCAATTCGACACGCGTATCACGCATAGGTCAAAACCTATCGTCTACGCATGCAAGAATAGCTAAACCAACCCTCGATGTCGATGTACAAACGTCAAACCATCGAGAAAAACCCAAACACACTCATTTGCACATTCACAAACACTAATTATAATATGAAATAGGTTAAAATTCACAAAAACGCCAAACTCACTTTAAAAGCTATTTTTCCGAAAACCTATCAAGCAAGGTTTACCGTTTTTGTACAAAACATGATGTTTTAACAATTCTAGTGACCAATATGATAACTTAATATCTTAATTATGCCATAGAAACCATTACGTAAATTTTAAACCCACAATTTAATTCAATTTCAAAAACCTAGTTTGCAATTTTAACCAATTTCGACCATTTTATAGCAAAAATGCACATACAACAATCTAGCTTGGATTTGCATGATCTAAAGTATTAAACTACATTTTATAATGTTAATAAAGTCATCAAAACCTTAATTATATTTTAAATCACCCATTTGCAACTAAAAACTAAAACCTAGTTTGCTTAAATAACTAAATTTGGACTTTAGATGCAACAATTATAAATTATCTTCTAGATTAGGTTTAACATGCCTTAACATGCTAACTACACCATGCAACCTTAAATAAGTGACAACAACCCTATTGAATTTAAAACCCTAACTTTTTAATTCAAACTTCTTCTCTTTAGATTTCCAAACTTGCAATTAAACCAAATTTAAGCACCTAATAAGCTACATTAAGAAATTTAAACCAACAATTGAACAATAGGTTAGGATTTATACCTCAAAACCATTTTGAGATCAACATGAAACTAGACCTCCAAATTGAAATCCTTGCACCAAGATCCATGCTAAAAAAGATAAGGAAAAATGGGTAGGGCTTAGAATTGGGATTTTTGATGGATTTTGAGGCAATTTCATGAATTTTTTGAAGAGAAATGAGGGGAGAAAAGGGAGGTGGCTGTTGTTGAGGGAGAGGAAGGGTTCAGACAGAATTTTAGGAGGGAGAGAGAGAGTGTGAGATGAGTGTGGGTGTGGAAAAAGTCCAAGTCAAATTCTCTCCAAGTCAACACACAAACTTCTTCTCTCTTAATTCTTTATTAATTCCCTTTTCTTTTCTTTTGAGGTGAGAAATTGGGGGGGGGGGGGGAGTGAGGGTTGCTGCTAGGGGAGTAGAAATGGGTGTGTGTGGGTTTGTATGGTGAGCAAAAATGATAAATACTATATCCCAAGCCAACCTAGAACCATACCTCAATTCTATTTACACTAATTTCACTATTTAAGCCCTTTTTTTAATATATATTCTAACACCGTTTGGCAGTTTCATTTTGTTTCAAAAACAACATGTTAAAATTTTGTTTAATGTGTTATGATGCACAAAATTTGTTTCAACTCATTCCACTTTGTAATTTTCCCTAATTAAATGTATTAGTGACGGCTTAAAATAATATTAAAATAATTATTTTCGGAAAAAATTTCAGAAAATTAGAAATTTTACGAGTGGCTCAATAAACATAAAATACTAGCAATTACATAGATAGAATATGTATATATAAACATATTTGTATTTTGACTTTTTACAGAAAACCCGCTTATTATACCGATTTTCCGAAATTTCACCGAAACGATTTTCAAAACGTTACAATCTTCCCCCCTTAAAGAAATTCGGTCCCCGAATTTAAATTAAAACTCCCCCCAAATACTAAAACATCTAAGCAAAACCATCAAGTCGTCGGGGCTCCGAAATCATAAATACATAAAACAAATCGTAGCGCAGCGCATGCGCATGAAAAATGAGCATATAACTCAAAATCAAAACTCCATCCAGCATCCCGCAATCATCGGAGTCATGGTGAAGACACAATGTCTAAATCCAAAATGAAAATCAATATGATATACATCATTAAAATATCTGGAAGCAATGCATGCCAAATCTTCTTCAAATCGCTGTGCGATGCTCGCAGCACTGCACAGTGGCGGACGTTGTATATATATATGTATGTATGTATATATATATATATATATATATATATATATATATATATATGTATGTATGTATGTATGTATATATATATATATGTATGTATATATATATATATATGTATATATATATATATATATCCTTTGTTTAATATGCACGTCCCGCCGTTTGAAAGCAATTTCAGAAGGGTTTCCTTTATAAAATGTTTCGTGTCATCTCGAACACGTAGGTAAATACTGAGACTATAGATCTTCTTTGGAAATCCCTTCGATAACTATCAATGCATGCAAAAATATACTCAGGTACTGTCCTGTGACTAGTCCTGCTCAGTACTAAACCAAATAGCAAACATCATAAAATATACTGCTCCAACATAAATCAGTCCTAAATATATATATGGATACTATGTGCGTCTGGTGCACACGGAAATCAAAATCCATGAATGTGCCATACATGCGCACAGAAACAATATCTAAGTGCATCGGGCGTGCACGAAACATCTGCCAAAGGCAACAAGTGTGCCTGACAGCAAAAATAGGTGCATCTGACATGCACGAAGAATCTCGATTTAATGCATCTGGTGTGCACCAAAATCGTATCTCATAACATGTGCCCAATATGCGCGAAAACCCAAATCAGGTACACGAGGTGCACAAAACAAATATCGAGCATCACAATCGAAATCGAAGTCCAGTACATTTAAGTGCACAAAATGCGTACCACTGCACTGCAAGCATATGTGAACTATACCGAGTGCAAAAACCAAATCATGTGCGTACATATGCACAAAATCAACTCAACTGTATGAAACCCATAAAATCATAAACATGTGAGACCAAGGCACAAAAACGATAACAAGTGCAACAATTGTGCAAAAGTCATAAATACCCAGTAGGTGCGACCATGGTGCATGAAAACAAATATCATGAAACTCAATCATCAAAATCAATCATGCGAATAGATCGCCCAAAATACCGAAATCAAGTATGGCGGAATAGTCCCGTTCAAGCATATCCTCCAAGAATCTCTGGCCAACTGTCGTGGTCACTCATAGCATGTCTCATCGACGATCATGAACTCTGGCCTGCCGGTGCGCGCAACATGACCACTCCTGGGTCCAAGTCTTCTCGTAATTTATTCCAGAAAGGTCCTGTCAAGATCTCTCCCAAATCTCGTCTCTGCCGAACTGTCCGGAAGTCATTGTCCCTTACGAGATCTGCCTCGTTTCGGAACGGCTGCATACTCATCGCGACTCCTTCTGGAAGGTATATCCAAGTACAATGCCTCGACATGTGTATCGCATCTCTGATGTCGGCGGAATGGAACATCGTCTCATCAAGATCTCGTACGAACCTCTTACTCCACTTTCTCTAATGTCGACTGCTTCGGACTCGTCTCGTCGTGGCTGCATGGACTGATCTCTAACGGCTATCCACTTATCTGGAGTCTCCCAAGAAGTGCATCTCACCACCTAGCATCCGAATGAAGTCGAACCATCCGATCGATTCGTCAAAACCTCATAATCCCCCAAGAGCTCAACATCTTGGGTACAGTTTAACAGTATCGAGTACGTACCACGGCATCGATGGTCCAGCCGTAGAAGGGCAAACCCAAGCCTCACTAATGGCGCCGTGGAACTGCCTCAAAGCCGAAGGTTCAAAGGCTTTCACACGGTCATTATGTCGAGTTAGGGTTTCATTCTTCTAGAGGGTCCATAGAATTGCCTGCATGTCTTCCGAATACTTTAAACTTGGAATAGTAGGTTTCTGACATTCGATCGTCTCTGTCGACTCTCAACATCTCCGCGTGAAGTCGTCTCTAGCTGGAATCCATCCATCTGATGACCTCGCATCGGGGTAGCGAACGAACCACTTGTCCTAGTCATTCATCCTCGGTGACTAGCGACCTTCTATCATCTCTTAGTACACTCGTACTGTAATAACTCCAACATTTGGGGAGATATCTCGTCGTTCGCAGCAATAACTGGCTCGCTTGTCTGCATGCTGAACAGTGCCTCAATCATCATGAACAAGCAATACGCCAACGGTCATCAAAGTTTGGCTGGCCTCTATCATTGGCTCGACCCTCTGGTGCTGATCTGCACGTCCGAGTAATCTCATACAGCGATCCATCAAACGCTCGTGGTGCGAAAACATAATAAAAAGACACGTCTCTACAATCGTGTGTCGCCGGAATTACGCCCTGATCAGTCCTCGTCTGTAACGAGCTCGTACCGACCGCAACTCTAGCCGTAGCTCTCCCTGCCCGAAATCGTAGCAGCAAAACTATAACCGGTACCGATGAGGCTAGATCAGGAATGAATATAATACTGAACAAAAAAATGTACATCCTAAGGCTTTTTAAGTGGAGTAGCATATCGTAAGTATGCCGCGGAACATACCCACGGTACGTCACTCTACTTTAGTCACCTATTCCATCAACCAAGGGTTATCCTACGCTCCGAAGGTAAAACCTAACTCTCTGATACCAACTTTGTCACGACCCGAAAAGTACGGAACATGACCGGCACATAAATTACGGACATCGCGATGCGTACATAATCTAAGTAAGCTAAAACCCAGAAATCAAAACCAAAGAAGCGGTAGAGTGAAGGAAAAACCAACTTAAAACAAGTAGTTTTAATGGCATAAGCTGAATTATGCATTTTTTTTAAAACATCAAATATTTCTTGAAAAATTCGGCAGAGTCTCCTTTTTAAATACTGGCCCTCAAACGGGATACAACATGAATAGTATACGAAATCAATAAAAAGGCATCCCCAAGCGGGAGCTAGCTCTTCGTCAATCGACGGTCACAACCACACAAGCAATATAATATACAACGCCAAGGGTGAGGATCAAAACTCAAAAGGAAACTCAAAACAGCAAGAAATCCATATAAATACAACGCACGACTCTAAGGTCGAAAGAATAAACATCTCTGGTCTCTATCTCTAAAATAAATACATGTTTGGTTGATGGAACTTATAGATACAACTGAATAATAATATACAATGTATAATGATGGGTACGATACAAATAAACCCACCTACTAGCAAGTCACCCGAAAG
The DNA here is from genome assembly GCA_030015575.1 of Agapanthus africanus. Classification (NCBI taxonomy): domain Eukaryota; kingdom Viridiplantae; phylum Streptophyta; class Magnoliopsida; order Asparagales; family Amaryllidaceae; genus Agapanthus; species Agapanthus africanus. Next base: position 723,318,388 of record CM057337.1, read on the forward strand.
AAGCAGTGCCAGCAAAGCCGTAAAGAAACCTATACGGCAAAACCTGCAAGAAACTGTGGCACAACGGGGGTGAGTTGCCAACTCGTGAGTAGAAAAACATCTACGAACAGAAATCGCATGAACAACGCAATCCTAGGTCAACAATCTTAATATATCCTCAAATATATAACCAGCAGCCTAAACAATGGCTAGGGTAAATATCTAACCCAAGTGTAATCCCACATGCCCGTGTCAGTGCCTCAGGTAGCAATATATCATATGGATGATGTATGAATGCATGAAAACAGAATACATGTACTAAAGAAACTGCTTTCATAATTTAGTGAGATTTCCTTTGTATCCTTAAAATGAGATATCATAAATGAAATCAACATAAATAGTGTCTAGTATCGACACAAAACATAAATCTCAATGTCTCAAAATCTCAGGCTCCGGCTATCCGGACTGGCCTGTATCATCAAATCTCAGTACCTCAATATCTCGAAATCTCAATGTCTCAATCTCAATATCTAGGGCACCGTCAGTCCAGACCGGCCCTTTCCATCCATCTCAAGACCACGACGGTATCCTCCGAATATCCGACGCGTCGGGTAAAATCACCGGTCGGTAGTGCTCCTATGCCAGGCTCAACGCCATCATCTGCGATCCTCTTGCTCCGGGGTACCGCACCGGGTCCACCATATACCAGAAACGGTTCCTCCACTCCTCGAACTCGGGTCTCGAAATCCATCAGCAAACTCATGGTGGACGACTCATACATCATGGGAAAACCGCTTTTTTATTTTAAAGAGAGAAAAGAAGTTTATATAAGTTTTGCGGTTTTCCCCCAAATCCAGAAAATCTCATGGAAATCCGAATCCAAATCCTCAATAGCATGTAAACAGTGAATATAGGCATAAAAATCTATGAATGCGGCATAACAATGAATAATAACATGCATGAAGTAACACGTAATAACTACAATGTCTAATCTAGCATATAAGGCAAGTACACTAATATCATGTCTAAATTATTAGCTAACAACCTATGTCAATGCAATAGTATTTCTAAAGTGTACGTGGCATGGCAATTACCGATGAAGATGTGTGTGAGCCGGCAAGTAAGTGTGCGTGGTACATACGCATCATCGGTAATGGTGCTGGTGTCCTAACAGCATAATATCAACAATGCAATATGAAATCACAGTATGAGTATGCGATGCGGAGCAAACAACAAAAATGTGCGGGAGCTAAATACTAAACATAATGATTGCTAAACTGCATCTAACATAATATAAGTTATACAGTGGTGCCATTTGAAATAACACGAATCGTGGGGTTTTGAAAATAAGGGCTACGGTGCTTTTAAGAAAAGATACGTGTTTTGAAATATCCGTAGAATCCCTCGGGCTGTCTTTTAAAATACCCACGATTCGTTAGCTTTTGAAATAGGTAGGAGTCGAATCTAATCTAACAACTACACTAAACTAAATGGCTAAGCTAACTGGCTAACTGAAGATAAGGAAACCGCCTAATATCTGAGTCGATACACACACACACACACACACACACACACACACATATATATATATATAATAGTCGGTGATCCCGCCTCAAAAATATCACAGCCGATACAATATCTATAATCAGACATCCCCAAGTCAAGAGTGCGGATCAATCATCAATATATAGCTCGTACGTAAATCCGTCGTACGGCATCCCTAAATCTGGGTACAGGTCAGTATCACATTTATCATATTATTCATCTGGTATCCTCTTTATCAAAGTTCATAATACGGGGTACTGATCTACGTCTAGTACAATACTAATATCCTCAATCTAATCATGATCTGACTGCTGATCTACAGCCTCATACAAACCGATATCATCATATATCGTCATAAAGAGGTATACATCGCCCAATGCGACCTATTATGAATATCTTAACATATCTTATCTCATATCACGATCACATGTCAACCATTCAATGTATAACACTATTCACATGTATCGTCGCCCAAAGATCCGCTATAACATCAGGACGTATCTCAAGTACGAATCCTGCCATATCACCGATCTCACGGTCTCAATCAAATCTTATCGACTCATCTCAAATCCCAAATACTATCCTCAAATCCATTATGTGAACACATAGTCCCATACCCATGTGAACACATAATTATATATTCCCATATAAGCACATATGAAAGAAGAATGTATGCAAGTATGGGTGTGTGTGTATGTGTGGTGCAACACTACTCTAGGGTTTCGCAACACTAAACAATTCAATCACACCAAATATCCATCTATGTCATCAATAACATCAAACAATATAATAAATGTATGTGTTTATACGTATCCGTATACATCACCACGAACTGTGAGGGTGCTATATGCCATCCACCCGACTTCTCCCCGTAGATATAAATCTAATCACCTGGTCCTCGCTCGCCGGTGCCGACGTCGCTACGCTCTTGCTTGTCGTCTTGAAGTCCACATGGGGGTAACTACATGTCACAACGTATCGTATCATATAAAAACCAAATCCGAAATCGAAACGGTATACGAAAACAATTCGACACGCGTATCACGCATAGGTCAAAACCTATCGTCTACGCATGCAAGAATAGCTAAACCAACCCTCGATGTCGATGTACAAACGTCAAACCATCGAGAAAAACCCAAACACACTCATTTGCACATTCACAAACACTAATTATAATATGAAATAGGTTAAAATTCACAAAAACGCCAAACTCACTTTAAAAGCTATTTTTCCGAAAACCTAGCAAGCAAGGTTTACCGTTTTTGTACAAAACATGATGTTTTAACAATTCTAGTGACCAAGATGATAACTTAATATCTTAATTATGCTATAGAAACCATTATGTAAATTTTAAACCTATAATTTAATTCAATTTCAAAAACCTAGTTTGCAATTTTAACCAATTTCGACCATTTTATAGCAAAAATGCACATACAACAATCTAGCTTAGATTTGCATGATCTAAAACATTAAACTATATTTTATAATGTTAATAAAGTCATCAAAATCTTAATTAGATTTTAAATCACCCATTTGCAACTAAAAACTAAAACCCAGTTTGCTTAAATAACTAAATTTGGACTTTTAGATGCAACAATTACAAATTATCTTCTAGATTAGGTTTAACATGCCTTAACATGCTAACTACACCATGCAACCTTAAACAAGTGACGACAACCCTATTGAATTTAAAACCCTAACTTTTTAATTCAAACTTCTTCTCTTTAGATTTCCAAACTTGTAATTAAACCAAATTTAAGCACCTAATAAGCTACATTAAGGAATTTAAACCAACAATTGAACAATAGGTTAGGATTTATACCTCAAAACCATCTTGAGATCAACCTAAAACTAGACCTCCAAATTAAAATCCTTGCACCAAGATCCATGCTAAAAGAGGTAAGGGAAAATGGGTAGGGCTTAGAATTGGGATTTTTGATGGATTTTGAGCCAAATTCATGAATTTTTTGAAGAGAAATGAGGAGAGAAAAGGGAGGGGGCTGTTGTTGAGGGAGAGGAAGGGTTCGGCTAGAATTTTAGGAGGGAGAGAGAGTGTGTGAGATGAGTGTGGATGTGGAAAAAGTCCAAGTCAAACTCTCTCCAAGTCAACACACAAACTTCTTCTCTCTTTATTCTTTATTAATTCCCTTTTCTTTTCTTTTGTGGTGAGAAATTGGGGGGGGGGGGGGGGTGAGGGCTGCTGCTAGGGGAGTAGAAATGGGGGTGTGTGGGTATGTATGGTGAGGAAAAATGATAAATACTATATTCCAATTCAACCTAGAACCATACCTCAATTCTATTTACACTAATTTCACTATTTAAGCCCTTTTTTTTATATTCTAACACCGTTTGGCAGTTTCATTTTGTTTCAAAAACAACATGTTAAAATTTTGTTTAATTTGTTATGATACACAAAATTTATTTCAACTCATTCCAATTTGTAATTTTCCCTAATTAAATGTATTAGTGACGGCTTAAAATAATATTAAAATAATTATTTTCGGAAAAAATTTCAGAAAATTAGAAATTTTACAAGTGGCTCAATAAACACAAAATACTAGCAATTACATAGCTAGAATATGTATATTTAATTTTTTAATAAAAATATTTGAATTTTGAATTTTTACAGAAAACCCCTTTATTTTACCGATTTTCCGAAATTTCACCGAAACGATTTTCAAAACGTTACAGACGCCAAGGATCAAAGCCCTCGCCAAGAGTAAACCGAGCAGCTACCCTGCTCGGTCCATCCTTAGCGGGTAACTTCTTACCCATCTATGCTAAGGATCAAAGCCCTCGCCAAGAGGCAACCGAGCAGTTGCCCTGCTCGGTCCGTCCATGGCCGGTAGTTACTACCCACCGATGCCAAGGATCGAAGCCCTCGTCAAGAGGCCACCGAGCAGCTTCCGTGCTCGGTCCATCCTTAGTGGGTAAACTCCCTACCCATCTGTGCTAAGGGTCAGAAGTCCTCAACCTCGGCGACGCCGACCAATATTAAGAGCGGTGGTCGCCAGTCCAACTCGACGTATCATCAACAAGCGATCACCACCTCGGCTTCGGGGCCACAAGGACGCCAATCTTACATCGGCCTTTATACACTTCAAATAATTGGATTTAACTCAACGCGCGATCGCCAACCGAAGGACCAGCCGCCGACCTAACGTTCATCAAGCGAGCAAAATGAGACATTACCACAAAGTGAAAAGGTTGCAACACAAATTCCTGAAAAAGGGCTTTATTTACAACTCGGAAGTTTCTACAACGGTATTGTAGGCTCATCAGCCTTACAAAATCGCCCGAAGGCTTACAAAATTCCAAGACGAAATCAAAAAATATACAAAAAAGAGGGCAGGGAGACTCAGGCCTCACGGCCGGGAAGGACCTCGTCATGCTCCGCGGCCACCTTGGGAGCCGGGGGCGGCTGCTTGAGGGTCGGCGCCCACCACAGGAGCTTAGGCACTGGGAGACGGGGTGACCGCCTTCTTCCCGACGCCCCCACTAGGGGCCTTCCCCCCGGCGACGCTTCCGGTGGCATCCCCCTGCACCTCACCTTCGAGGGGGTACTCAAGCCGGAGCTTAGTGTCGGGAAACTCCGACATCAGCGTCTTGACGGTGTTGAGGGCATCATGCTAGACAAGGGCCGAGGCTTCGGCGAGGTCGGCGTAAAATTGACCCGACGTCCTGTAGCTCTCCACCGCCTTCGCAGCCCCTCACCGCTTCCTTCATCGCCTCGTTTTCCCTCTTGAGGGTGTCCCGCGTCTTCTTCTGGGTGGCGGCGAGCACCCTGGTATCCTCCACTTTGGCCTCAACGATCTTGTTGGACTCTATCAAAACCCGGATGGTCTCCCGGCAGTTGGCGTTCGCCCGATCCTCGGCTGCCACCCGATCTTCGAGGGCGGCGATCCTCTCCTTCGCCTCGCGCATCTCCCGGCTCAAGCCCTCCTCCTGTGAGGAAGACTCGCCAGCGATCTGCATCGCCGGGGAAATTTCCTCATCCTCCCTGTTGACAACGAGGGCGCAGTGCTGGAGGACCTGAAGAAAACAAAGGAGGGGTTAAAAAAGGCACCCGATCCTGCGAACAAAGAGTACTTAATAAAAACTCGAAAGGGAGGAGGACACTGACCTGCACGGCCTCCTGGGCTATGTCCGCTATTTGGGCCCTGAGGGTCTCCTGGGGGATTTTGCCTCAGTCGACCTTTCCATTTCTGAGGCAGGCTGTCGGCGACGGAAAGCGTCGAGGGCACCTCAAAGCGAAGATCCCTTTCATCCATAAAGACTGGGGAAGGCGGGGAACAGGCACCGTCCTATGGTGCTTCTTGAGGAGGGGCGCGGGAGGATCGGCTGTTTCCCCCAATCAGAGCAAAGCTCTGTTCAAAATTCAAATTTTGAAATGAAGCAACGCTTTAGATGCAGCGCCAAGTGCGCTGCGCCCTAAGCAGCGCACCATGTACAAAGCACGTGGGCGCTAGCGCTGGGTGCGCTGCGCTCTAAGCAGCACACCACGTGTGCGCTAGCGCTAGGTGCGCTGTGCTCCAAGAAGCGCACTACGTGTCAAGCACAGGTGCGCTAACACAATGTGCGCTGCTCTTTAAGCAGCGCACCACATGCAAAGCACGGGTGCGCTAGCGCTGGAACTAAAAGCTCCCCACCGTCAGATCAAAGATCTAATAATAATGATAAATCTTTAATTAATCAGAATTAAATTTTGTTAAGAAAAGATTCCTCAAAATCTTTCCAAATAACAAGATTGTGCTTTGTAAATCAGAGCACCATTGGATCAATGATCCAATGGTAATTAAAAATTACCAAATGACAGAATAAATTCTGTATGGAAAGATTTATCAATATTACTAAAAACAACAAGATTGCCTTCTGTAAATTAGAAGCCCTTGGATCAAAGATCCAATGATGGAAAATTCCCCAAATCAATAGGAGAAAAGATCTCCTTAACTGATTGAACAAACCAGCTTGCCCTATAAAAAGGCCCATAGACTTCAAGTCTCATAGACAGAAGAAGCATAGAGAGAAACCTCCTCAAAAACTTTGAGAAATTCAAAGAAAAAGAGCAAGTTCTCAGAAAAAGAAAACTTTCTTCAAGATAAAGAAATGAATGATGATAAGCACAAAGATGAAATCATCTCATAATAAAAAAGAAGAACCCACTTCTTTAAAGATCATAGATCAACAAAGACCAAAGTCTCTTCAAAAAGAGATCAAAAGATCTCATCATAGAATAAACGAAGAATTTACTTCTTCCTCACAGATCATAGATCCATAAAGGCAAAGCCTTTCATCAACATAAGAGACTCAAGAACTTTTGTTCTTAGAATTTTGAGACAAAATCTCTTTTTAGATCACAAAATTGATCATATGCGCCTTTGCGCCCTGGAACTGTGCTTTGCGCTCTTGAACTGCGCTTCTGCGCTCTTAGACTGGCGCTCAGCGCCGAGCGCGACACGTGTTGCTTTGCGCTCTTGAAATAGCGCACTGCGCTCATGGGCTGGCGCTCAGCACCAGGCGCACCACGTGTCAATCACGTGTGTGTCATTAAACTAATAGCGCTCTGCGCTCATAAACTGGCGCAATACGCCCATCATCTGGCACTCAGCGCCAAGCGCAACATGTGTCCCTCACGTGTGCGCTACTCGGCAGAAGCGCACTGCGCTCTTTGACTGGCGCAAAGCGCCAAGCGCGCCACGTGTCGCGCTGATAGAACATAAATTGTTCTTTAATAAGCGCAAAACTATGATGAATGCCCAGCATTCAATAAAAGACAAAATATTGTCAGAATTCAAGTCAATACTCAACATTGTTAACAGGGCCAAGCCCAAGAAAATGCTCAGTAGCCCAAAATAAATGATAAACATTTTAACTCGATTGGACTTGGCCCAAGATTGGCCATAAGTCCTCAACTCATATTAATTGAGTCCATTTGCTCATAAACATTTTAACAAATCTTAGCCCCAAATTGGACTACAGATTTTCCAATCAGCTTTGGTTCAAGGGTATATCTCTGAACTCCTCTGATATATGTCGTTATAATCTTTCAACGTCTTCAGAGAGGTGACGGGTCCCGACAACCATACATTTCATAGACTATGACGTCTTTAAACTACGGATTGTGGGGTCCTTAAGCCCATGGACTATAATGTCCTTAACCTTGGACCGTGGGGTCCTTTAAAGCCCATGGACTATGATGTCCTTAACCTTGGACTGTGGGGTCCTTTAAAACCTATGGACTATGATGTCCTTAACCTTGGACTGTGGGGTCCTTTAAAACCCATGGACCGTAATGTTCTTAAACTAACATTGGACCGAGATGTCCTTAAACTAAAATTGGACCGTAATGTCCTTAAACTAATCGACCGCAATATCCCTAAACTAAACAATAGAGCCCAAATGCTCCCTTGTTGGATCTAAATAATCCTGTTAAGTTGATCTTAATGTAATATCAGACTAACGTATCCTTAACTAACGTTTAAGTTGATCTTAGTCTCAAATGAGACTAATGTATCCTTAAACCCAACTCCCAAACCCAAATCTAAGAAGATACGGATTTGGACTATTCCACGTCCTACGGGCGACAACATAAATTAGTCTCCGTATATAATCCACGGGCAACCAAAAACAAAACAAACACCCACAACACGAAGTGACCATCTGGAGAAGGATAAAGTGGTTACCGCGATGCGGTAGCGTAATTAACTGCAGGAGCTTGCGCCTGCAGGGAAGAGCGTCCCCATAATCAAAACCCCCTCAAATGAGGGGGAATCTGACGAAGTCTGCTACATCGGCCGCATCCGTTTAAACCTTCGATACATGGTGTCATAAATCAACTTGGCATCTTCGGAGAGGTGGACGGATAGTACCAATTAGCATCTGCCCCGAAATTCAGGCGAGACGGACCTACGCGGTCGCCTCTCCGTGTTTCGGTAGGGAACAGATTCTGGCACGCCCGGTGGGACCTTTTCCTCTTTCCACTCTACACTTCATGTGTCGTGTTCGCGAACGAATCATGGTTTGATTTGGTTGCCCTTGGGTTTGAGGTACTAAGATTTGGTTTATTGCTCCGTGCAGAAAACAGAAGATCAATGGCTTCAACCTGCACTAACTGCAACTGCAACTCTCGTTCCGCCTCATCTGGAGGTGTAACCTATGGGCCCCAAGCGGCCTCCCTGTTCAAAATGCCGGTGGAGCAAGTAACTCAGGCCACCACTGGGCTATTTTTCGGGACCATGCTCCCACCCATGAACTTCAGTGCCCCAATGCCGTCAGAAGCTCCCAAGAAGTCGGTCTTTGATCGGCTCACCACTACCACGGCCCCTCTGAATGGGTCGCCCAAATCCAATGCTTCAGTTTTCAATAGACTGGGCCAGAATGCCAAAAAGCCCGCGATACCTGAAGCAGCCATCCCAAAGCGGATAGCCATCCCGGCTCAAGCGGACGAAATTATTAGAGAGGCTTCTTCTGCCAAGAAGTCAGTCTTCACAAGGATGGCCGTCCCGGCTCCCTCTCCAGGCGAAGCCCTTAAAGCTGCTTCCTTTGCCCAAAGGCCTGTCTTTGACAGATTGGACATTGCTGCTCAACGGACATCGGTCTTTAAGAGGCTGACGCCAGCAACCACCCTTCGCCAACACAGGGGGCATGAGGAAGTCATCCCTATAGTTGAGCCAACTCCATCTGTAAGACATGCTCGACGTCGCGACTGGCGCCGAGTAGGGAAGGCTGGGGGCAGATCCCCGTCGGGACTAACTTCACCAGCTCCCATGGTAGAAATCAATGCTGCTGTTCCAACTGGGAACAGCTTTGAACCGCTTAGGAGGGTTCACAAGAACTCTCCGACTGCCGTGCTGAAAAGATCTCCTCCACCTATGGAGATTGCTACAGAAAAGAAGCCGGAGCAGCCCCCTCAGCGGCTGTCCTCCAAAATTTACAAAGTCTGGCGACAGGTCCGGGAATTGGTGATTGACCATGACTACTCTCGCCGACCAAAGAGGACTAAAGCTCGGCAAGAAAAGAGCCATCCCATGGTACCACAGAAGATGTCATCCGTCTGGGTTCCCGCTGCAACGGCTCCCTCAACTTCAACCACCCACATGAGAAGGAGGCCGGAGAAAGCCCCTGTGACCGTGGTGAACCGCAAGGATGCTGAATCTAAACGCCCCAAGTTTGGGGGCTTGGTAACACATACCGTTTATATGTCTTCCAGAAAAGAGGAAAGCCGTGCTTCCACGGGTCATCGACCACTTACCCGATCGATAACGAAGGCTCAGGAACAACAGCAGCAGAAACTTCAGGAGATGCTGACTGCAATGGCCGCGCTCACTGGGCCGAAAGAAAATCCAGAGACCTCAGAGCAGCGTTGGGAACAAGAAACTGATACTGAATTCCTCCGAAGAATGCTCGAGAGGAAAGAAAAAGAGGCCGCGGAACTGGCAGCCAACATCAAACGAATGGCTTTTTTGTTCCAAGACATGGTTGGGATGATGTTACAGCCGGAACCACCAGCTGAAGAGCCCCCGATTATCATTGAAGACGACAGAGGGGAGACATCGAACCCTCCTCCGGCTCTTTCAGCAGCCAAAGAAGAGACAATCTCTAAGGCCGCCTTGGACGACTACATCGCTCAGCAAATACGAGCTCACCAGGAGAATGAAGCGGCCAGCCAAATTGTTAAAACTGGATGACCATATCCAGGATGGTACGATCAGATCAAGTATCCGCCAGGATACACGATCCCCAAATTCCACGTATATAAGGGGACGGGAAATTCGCATCAGCATGTTGCCCAGTTCAGGGCTCTATGTGGAAACATCGGAGGCGACGATAAACTGCTACTTCGCCAGTTCGTCGGCAGTTTGTCGGAAACAGCGTTCGAATGGTACTCTGAACTCCCGAACGACCCTGTCATGACATTTGCAGAGATGGAGCTGCTGCTTACACAGAGATTCACAAGTCCTAGCGAGCACACCTCGATCACTGCATTGATTAACGCCAGGGTAAAGCCAGGCGAAACATGGGTTCAATACGCAATACGATGGCGGAATTTATAGTCGAAATGTAAGCAGCGCATCGAAGAAGCGCCAGCAGTGGGCATGTTCATAGGCACTCTTGACCCTTAAGCGACTATTTCCCAATTTATGATGTTCTTCAAGCCGACCATGTTCCAGGCCTTGATCGACAAACTGGCCTAAATGGACCAGATGGGTCATAGACCGTCTCCTTCAAAGCCGGACCCACGGAATGAAAAAGGGTAAAGGGAAAGCGACCTTCGTTGCAAATGCTCAACAGCAGCCCAGTGGCCCAAAACTAACGGATCGACTAGACGAAAGACAGCGATACTATAATGAGAAAATGAAGCGCCCTTACTCGTTTCCCCGGGACAAAATGAGGAGATTGTTTAAGCTGGCGGTGCGCAACAGGCTCATCAATCTGCCGAATCCAAAATAACCGTTGCAACCTGGTGAGGCTAATAGTCCCAATTATTGCCCCTACCATCAAACGGTAAGCCATCCAATTGAAGATTGCTTCGTCTTTAAAGGCCGGATCGAAGATCAATACCAACAGGACAAATTTGCCCTGTCCGAGAATTGGAAGGTGAACCCGCCACAGCCACACGCTCCCAAGAAGACGGACACACCGGGGGCATCATGTTCTTTCGTAGAAGAAGCTCTATGGGAGGTCGTTCTTTCAGCCAAGACTAAAAGAATGCTGAAGGATCTCCACACATGCCCGGCGATTAGGTGGAAAAATCCACTGGAACTCGAGATCATCGAGGGAATGCTGAAACCACGCCCAACTCCAAAGATTGGTGGTGATAGCCAAAGCGCTCACATCCAGCCGTCAAAGTCTTCGAAGAAGAAGAAGAAAGCCAAGAAGCCCGTGAAGCTTAGTGACGAGCGCACGTACCTGCAAAAATATATCGACGCGTTGAAAGAATATAACCAGAAGGCACGGACTCCAGTCACACTCCAAGAATTTCTCAGCCACGTCCTTGAGGACGGAGATAATGACAATGGAGAAGACTCGTCGGATGAATCTGTGGATTATGTAGAAAGCTGCCATGTGATCTCTCACTCATTAATAGACGATGAAGAAGCTCCTTACGCAGAGAAACTGGGGGCAGATCCTGAGCCGGAACTTCCAGGACCATCGGATGAAATGATTGATGCATTCCTGGACGAAGCTCTTCTTAAAAGCAAAGCTGCTCGAGAGCGTGAGATGGCCATATTTGAAAAGGCCAAACGCCGACGACTGGACGAAAGGGTTAAAGCACTCCCAGCAAATCAAAATACATCCGCCACAAATAAAAGCAGGTTCAAGACGAGGAATAGGTTCGCCAAAGCTATATCGATGGGAATGAAGCTGCCACCCTCCGAAAGAAACACTCCTGGTGAACCGGAAACACATCCTAGTTACTGCTTATATCATCGAAAGATTGTGCACCCTACCGAAGAGTGCAATGCTTTTAAAAACTGGTGGCAAGGATATGTCGTCCACCGACAACATTTCAAGCGAATGAAACACAAAACTCGTCGGGAGCAAAGAAATATGACTGAGGAGCGCAAAAGAACTGCCGCCAACTGTTACATGGTTGACTACAGGGGATCGCAAGTTCTCACTTTCGAGAGCGACTCTGACGAAGAAATGACTTTTGACCCTCTCTTCAAAGAATCCACTTTGGGAAAAGAGGAAGAACCGAAGAACTGCGAGAACATTCAGCTGCATAATCGCACGGTGCCTGAAAAGAATCTCGGATCTACAAATAAGGGATCCAATAAAAAGGATAAGGGGAAAGAAAAGGTCCCTGAGGATATCGCCCTCGATGATCGAGTCGTCGAAGAGCTGGCAGCCAAGGACCCGTCCAAGAAAAGTAAGGTGGATTACAACGTTCTTACATACCTGAGAAAGATACCCTCGCAGCTCAGCATTCTCGACGCCCTTCTGCTATCCAAAAAGGCGAGAGATTCACTGATCAAGGCACTGGAAGAGCCTGAGCAATTCTAAGCTTTCCTCGCCTAAGAAAAGATGAAGGATGAGTTGGAAGAAGTGCACACAGCCGATATCACTTTTGGCGATGAAGATCTCCTCCTCGGGACGTGTGAGCATAACCGTCCCCTTTATGTTTTCGGATACTGTCATGATATCAAGATAGGCAAGATCCTGGTTGACAATGGGTCCTCCGTCAATCTCCTCAATGTAAGAGTGTTGAAGGAAATCTGCATGAGCGTTCAGCACCTCGCTCGTGATAAAATCACCATCTCCGGGTTTGACACCCAGTCATCACGGACGCTCGGGTCTGTGATACCGACATTGCGCTTTGGGCTACTCGTCACGGACATCAAATTTTACGTCATTGACGCTAAGACATGTTACAATGCTTTGCTTGGCAGGCCCTGGTTACACGAGTACAACATTATCCCTTCTACACAACATCAGTGTATGAAGTACTTCAAAGATGGTCTTGAATACACCGTGACAGGGGAGTTGAACCCATTCTCCGTGAACGAAGTCCGAAAGTACGAAGATACAAAATACTTCCTGCCTGATTTTGAAGACACAAAAAGATGTCACAAACCGGAGGACAAGAACAAAGCTATCACCACTATTCCGGTTTTTGGGAGTGATACCGAAGACAAAGAAGATATAGTTTATTCAGGGCCACCCCAATGCAACAAGCCGGGACCGTCCACCCCTATGTTGATCTTCGGCAGCGACTCGGAAGATGAGGTCAACGCTGTATTCTCTGCTCGGCCATCAATACAAGCCTTCGCTGGCGATAATCGGAGTTTGCAAATCTCTATGGTTCCGCGAGAACATTACAAAGAGCTCGACGCGCTTGGTACCTACGGTGTGGAAGAAATGCAGACATTTTATGTCCCTCCCAGGCGAAGAAATGAAAAGGCAATCCTCTTTTATCAATCCACGGAAACTAGAGTGGAAAAAGAAATCTGGCATGGTGCCGACTCGATACTTGACAGACTTCAGCCCATCCGACTGCCCAGATACTACACAGGAGGACTGAAGAGGCTCTTGAGACGCTAAGGTGTACCCCTTAAGCAAACTGCTCGACAAACACGGTTCTATAACAGGATCTGGAACGTCCCCGGAACTCAACGAAAGTTGCCCAACGGGACAATGGAAACGATCGGGCTTGGATATGTTCAATCTAAGGAACGAAAGCAATTTCGCGGCTGCTATGTCATACATGACTTCGATGAAGAAGGAGATGCGTTGTGGGAAGATGCTAACCCTGAACCAAAATGAGATCCCGCCATGAAAATGCCAAGTCCATCGTTTGAAGAACAGATGGACAAGCTAATAAAGGAAGCGAGTCAAAAGGTCCGGGATGACCATAGCCGCGAAATGGATATTTACGAGAAAGCCAGGACGCAGCGCCTCCTTCAGCAGGCCGTGTAGAATGACAATGCTCTTCGTCGCCAACCTGTCATACAAAAGATCCGACGCAGAGGCAGAAATAAACCAAAGAACGGGAAAAGCGTTCGACAGCGACAAAGCGGGACAAAGAAGCCACGCGATTGAGAATCGAGCGACCAAGATTCGTCTCTTATAAAGAAGATGGGTCGAGAATATTCTTTTCCTCAAGACAAGACAAAGAAGATATTCATTCTTGTCATGAAACACCAGATGATGACACTCCCGGAGTCCAAGCACCCCGAGTAAGCAAACGAGGTCTCTCATCCCGACTATTGCTCCTATCACCGAGCAATAGGACATCCTCTTGAAGACTGCTTCACCTTCAAGAACTGGGTCGAAGACCAATATCAACTCAGCAGGTTCGCTCTATCTAGCAGTTGGAGGGTAATCCCGCTGCAGAAGCATGAACCGAAAGCCACGTATACAGCGAGAATGGAACCGGGTCATTCTTGGCCATGGAAACGATCCCGTACCTGTCATGCAATAACGCTGTCAGAAGAAGAACCTGAGAATATGGATGACCTCCTCTGGTGCTTCGAAAATGATGATGACGAGGTGATCTCAGAATTTCCGCAAGTGCCAAAAGAGCTGGAAGATGGGATACATACTACCGCAGATAACCTCACAAAAATTGACTTGGGAACGGCAAACGACCCACGGCCGACGTTCGTCAGTGAGCTGTTGTCTGAAGAAAGGGTGGCTACGCTAAAAGACGTGCTCATGCAGTACAAAGATTGCTTCACATGGAACTATTCTGAGATGCCAGGACTAGATCCAGAGATTGCTGTACACAAATTGGCAATATCCCCTGACGCCAAGCCGATCAAACAACCACCGAGAAGAATTAAGCTTGAGATGAGCATCAACGCCGAGGTCAAGAAGCTAATCGACTCTGGCTTCATCCAAGAAGTTCAGTATCCTGACTGGATCGCCAACATCGTCCCAGTGATGAAGAAAAATGGGACGGTACGCATATGTGTGGACTTTCGGGATCTCAATAAAGCCTGCCCGAAGGACGACTTTCCAGTACCAGTCACTGAGCTGATGATAGATAATACGTCCACTCACGAAGTTTTCTCCTTCATGGACGGCTCATCAGGATACAATCAGATAAAGATGCATCCCGAAGACCAAAAGCATACCGCTTTTCGGACTCCTTTGGGTATATTCTGCTACAAGGTGATGCTCTTTGGTCTAAAGAACGCCGGTGCCACCTATCAGAGGGCCATGACGAAGATTTTCGATGACCTCATACATGAAATCGTCGAATGCTATATTGACGACCTCGTAGTTAAAAGCAAATCATACGAAGAACATTTAGAGCATCTGAAGATCGTGTTTCAGCACCTTCGGAAATACAACTTGAATATGAACCCTCTCAAATGCGCGTTCGGAGTTTCCTCGGGCAAATTCCTGGGATTCATCGTCAGACATCGAGGCATCGAGATAGACCCGTCGAAGATCAAGGCGATAATAGAAATGCCACCGCCAAGGACTTTCAAGCAACTACAGTCTCTCTAAGGAAAGCTCACGTATATCCGGCGATTCATAGCCAACCTCTCTAGCAAATGTCGTCTTTATAGTCACCTGATGAAGAAGGGAACCCCTTTCGTCTGGGATCGCAAATGCCAAAGCGCACTCGACGAAATCAAACAATACCTACAGAATCCTCCGGTGCTAACCGCTTCGGTCAAGGGAAAGCCTCTTATTCTGTATACAACCGCCCTTGAAGGTTCCTTAGGCGCACTATGGGCACAAGAGAATGACCAAGGGAAGGAGAAAGCCCTTTACTACTTGAGTCGAGTTCTCCTGGGGGTAGAAAGCAATTACTCCCCTATAGAAAAACATTGCCTGGCGTTGATCTTCGCGATAACGAAGCTCAGACACTACGCGTTAGCACATGAGGTCCATCTCATATCGAAGGTGGATCCTCTCAAATACTTGATGTTAAAAACCATACAAACGGGACGGCTCGCTAAATGGGCCCTACTCTTAATGGAGTTCTCGATAACTTATCGACCTCTCAAGGCGGTGAAAGGCCAGGCCATTGCCGACTTCCTCGCTGAGCATCCGATACCTACTGATTCCCCTTTAAACTGTGAATTGCCAGACGAGCACGCGTTTGACACAATTGACGGAGAGAAAGGAGAGAATGATACCCAGTGGAAACTTTACTTTGATGGAGCATCTTCCATGAAGAAGCGCAAGCAAAGCACCCCCATAATCAAATCCAGGATAGGCCTCATCTTCGTGACTCCACAAGGAGGGATAATGCGCTTTGCCTTTTCCTTGACAGAACCAAAAACAAACAACGAAGCCGAATACGAAGCTTTGATAGCAGGTCTTGAGATCGCCGTCGATATGGGAATTGAGGACCTCCTCATATACGGAGACTCCCAGCTGATCGTCAGTCAAGTAAACGACGACTATCAAACGTGCAAGCCAGAGCTGGTAAAGTACGGCGAGAGAGTGCAGCAATTGCTGACTCAAATCCCTGCCTTTGCTCTGGAGAGCATACCGCGTACAGAAAATAGCAAGGTGGATGCATTAGCCAAGATCGCTAAAGAACCGGCCGACGAAAACCTCGATGACGTGAGGATCGTTGTGTAAAGCCGTCGGGTTCTCACACCGGCAGAAATATCTCCGGAGTCGTCTGAAGAGAAAGAATCGACCAAAGAGACAGCCCTACAAATAAAAGATCAGGAAAAGGCTGAGAATTGGAGAGAAGTCTTTATAGACTACTTCAAATCCCGTCGAACACCTGAAGATGCATCCTCAAGGCATCAGCTCATGAAACGAGCTCTATCCTTCGCCTTTGTTAATGATACTCTGTATAAGAGATCATTCGATTCTCTATGGCTAAGATGCCTGGGACCCGAAGAGGCAAAGAGAGTCGTCCAAGAAACTCACTACGGACTCTGTGGTTCTCACCAAGCCGGCCCAAAGATGAAGCTGAAGATCAAAAGGTTGGGCTATTATTGGCCCACGATGATCCAAGACTGCCTCGAATACGCGAAGCAGTTCCACTCGTGCCAGGTTCACGGGGATTTTATCCATCAGCATCCGAATCCACTAGATCCAGCGTTGGCTAGCTGGTCGTTCGAAATGTGGGGGACTGACATAATCGGCCCCATCGAACCGGCATCATCCAGAGGACATCGGTTCATTTTGGCAACAACTGATTACTTATCTAAGTGGGCAGAAGCAGTACCGCTGAAGGAGGTGAAGATGGAGAATATTCTCTATTTCTTCAAGACACACGTCATTTATCGGTTTGGCACTCCGCGATGGATTATCTCCGATAACGGGCCGGCCTATAGAAGCCACAAAATCAGCCGCTTCGCACAATAGCATAATATAGACTAGAGATACTCTTCAGTCTATAATCCCCGAGCTAACGGTCTAGCTGAAACTTTCAACAAGACCTTGACAAAGATCGTGAAAAATACGGTGTCTCGAAATAACGAGAGACTGCATGAAGCTCTTTGGGCGTATCGAATAACGTTCAAAACAGCCACAAACACAACGCCGTATGTATTGGTATTCGGCACAGAAGCGGTACTCCCCCTCGAGATAGAGTTACCCTCTCTACGAGTGGCGGTTCATTACGAGCTAACAGATGAAGAGAATGCTTACCTTCAGCTTGAGGAGCTTGATGCCCTTGATGAAAACCGGCTCATGGCGCAACAAAGTCTGGAGGCTTATAAAGCAAAGATGACGCGCTTATATGAAAGGTTGACTAGGCCGAGAACATTCCGTCAAGGCTAACTCGTGATAGTGGTTAAAAGACCTATGATCCCCAATCGCGCCAAGCAGGGGAAATTCGAGCCGAATTATGATGGCCCGTATATCATAGACAAAGTCTACCAGGATGGAGCCTATCTACTCATGGACATGCATGGTGAAAGACCTTTCAGGCCAATAAACGGTTGCTTCCTGAAAAAATACTACGCCTGACGAGTCATGGCCTAGGTCAACGATAGATGACGATGCCTATATCCGCTCGCTATCTTCTTAAGCCCAAACTCTATAAGTAGTAGCCGGCTTTCGGACCGAAATGTCCTTAAAACTAACAATGGACCACTATGTCCTAAAACTGGCGTTGGACCGAAACGTCCTTATACTAATAACGGACCACTATGTCCTAAAACTGGCTGTTGACCAAGACGTCGATAAACTACTATGGACCGCAGCATCCCGAGGCTGACACAAAAAAAAAGAAAAAAAGAAAAAGAAGAAAACGGTATGTTTATAAGCAAAATGAGTACGGATGAAAACCTGAAAGGGCTTCGTGAGTAAAAATAGCAGGGCTACCGGCGAGTTTTGTGAAAACTCGAAAGGGCACAATCTCGTTAAAAGACACTTGCAAGGTCCTCTCGACCTTGTGAGGAGAAACCACCTGCGTGAGATCCTTACGACTCATAAGGGAGCAACATACTTAGGGATCCCCATGATTCCTAAGAAGAAATTACACTTACGAGATCCTCACGACTCGTAAGGAGAATTCCCCTTTGAGACCCTCAGGGCTCATAGGATTCAAAAGCCTTAAGCTACAGGGATCGAAACCTGTTCTTAAGCAGTCATACACCCTGATGCTGCCCTACAAGCGGTTCAATGCTGACCCTTATATACAATCCACGGGTGTGAATAAACATTTCCCTAATGAAGTCCCATCCGTGACTAGGGATATGCTCGCACAGCAAACAACACTTGTAAGTCCTCTCGACTTATAAGGAGAAAATACTTTTGTAAGATCCTTACGACTTACGAGAAGCCATACACTTAGGAGTCCTCACGATTCCTAAGGAGAAAATGCACCTACGAGATCCTCACGACTCGCAGGGAGAAATACCTTTATGAGACCCTTACGGCTCATGAACTCAAAAGCCTTAGTCGACAGGATCCTAACCCTGTTCGCTAAGCTACCTTTGTTCGACATCGACAGAGGCAAATGATGATTCGCTCCTGGCAATATCCCAGTTGTAGTGGTGCTGATACCGAAATTGGTGTCTAATTCCAAAATCGCAGCGAGAAGCCAGCGAGCCATAAATGCATACGAAATAGCCGAAATGATGGGGCAACTTGCAAATCAGCAAGTAAAAATGTATGCATACAAAATAGTCGAAATGATTGGGCAACTCGCAATAAAAAGCAGCGAGTAAAAATAAAACAAATAGCCGAAATGATTTGGCAATCGCGACTTTCGCGATATAAAAGCTGAAATAATAAAGCATCACGGAAAGAAATAAAAAAAAATTTCTGAAAGAATGAAACTTTTTGCCCTACAGGTGAGATTACATCGGTCCCTGTATACAATCCAGGGACACAAATTAAGAGGGAACCATACCTTCCCACCAGGCTCCATCCGAAAGAGAGCCAAGCCTCGACGGTTCACAAGCAGTGTGGAGATCATCTCAACATCCGTCTCATTTCAACAGACACGACATCAACAAATTGGAGCTGCGGCAAAATTCCCAGTTTCATGACTCGCCGATGCACAAACAACCGAGAGTCAACCTTTCCTGGTCATGTGGAACACGGCCTATATCAATCCTGACCCCGTGGGAAACGTCCAGAGCGGATCCTGGTCCTTGCAGAACACGGCTATGTCAATTCTGACCCCGTGGGAAGTATCCAGAGCAAATTCCTGGTCACGTGGAACACGGCCTATGTCAATCCTGACCCCGTAGGAAACGTCCAGAGCGGAGCCTGGTCCTCGCAGAACACAGCTATATCAAACTGACCCCATGGGAAGCATCCAGAGCAAATTCCTGGTCACGTGGAACATGGCCTATGTCAATCCTGACCCCGTGGGAAACGTCCAGAGCGGATCCCGGTCCTCGCAGAACACGGCTATGTCAAACCGACCCGTGGGAAGCATCCAGAGCAAATTCCTGGTCACATAGAACACGGCCTATGTCAATCCCAACCCCGTAGGAAACGTCCAGAGCGGAGCCTGGTTCTCGCAGAACACGGCTAAGTCAATCCTGACCCCGTGGGACGCATCCAGAGCAAATTCCTGGTCACGTGGAATGATTCGTATGTCAAAAACTATTTCTAAACCGCAATCAAGAACGGTGTCGCATGAAGCTAGCCGGTGAGTACGGGTCGGTCCACAGGGATTTTGTGAATCTCCTAGTCGCGCTAACGAGTTAATTCCGATGGGTGTTCGGATTGGTTATTAAATCTAAAAACCTAAATTAATCTATCTACGATTATCTAGATCTATTCTTGCTAGGGTTAGGTTTAGGGATGGTTTGGAAATGCAAGTAAATCTCAACGCTTTCATACCCGAATGAAGATCTATGAGGGGTTATGGTAATTATCAATAAAGGGGATTAGATCCATTCGGGAAGGTGTTCCTTCCTCTAGGTTTTTGTCCTTCCTTTAAAGATCCTTACCCTAACCTCCATGGAAAACGCGCGCAACCGGGCCTTTACACTACGGTGTCATCATTACCTCGAGGGGTAGGATGCCGTAGGGCGCGGTGTGCGCGTGTATGCATAGAGTCCTATTGTAAATATTTGGTGGGTAAGAAAGGGATGAGAGATCTCATCTCTCAAAATCCTTCCCCAAAGCTAAACCCTAAACAAGTTCCTAGGGCATGAAATTAAATCTACCTAGGGCAAAGAATTAAAATCTACACTAGGGCGAGAAATTAAATCTACTTACAGATGCATCCCTCCAATCATCCATGCAGAGTTGTCAGATCTGAATTTCTGAATGGAAAGGAAACACCGATGCTCTCCAAAAAGAGATCTGAAATTTATTATTAAAAGGAGGCATAAAGTTTACAATGATTAGAGTTCCTATTTATAAAGAATAGGAAACCCTAGGTTACATTTTGATCCGCATGTCTACAATTACAAAAATAGCCCTAGGTCAACTTTTCAGAGCCGCCACGACATTTTGGTAAAAAGAAATTTCTCTTTTGTCTTCTTATGGCCGCGGAACCGCGGCAATTGCGGGCTTGGGCCGCGGTTCCACGGTCCTTTAGTAAGCTCAGGTGATGGGTTTTTCTGGGATGATTCAGGTTTCTTTGGGCTTCTCATTTCTTCAGTTTTTTCTGTATTTGAGCTTCTGCATTGATTCCAGATTTTCAGTGAACACTTTGCAATGGATTTTTAACCGTCTGCTTTGTATTCTTGGACCTTGCGTTGCCTTGTTGATGGTGAACTGTTCTTCTTTTAGGCTTTACTAAGATCCTCCTATTTTTTGGTCAAAAATCCTTCTTTTGTGTCGTCTTTTGTGTTTTTCACTGTTTTTTCTCCAAGAACCTGTAACCTAGCAGACATGCGTCAAAAGTACATGTTTATTTATAAAAAAGAATAAGAATGGGGAATATAATAATGCAATATTCTGGTGTGAATATGGAACACGGCCTATGTCAATCCTGACCCCGTGGGAAACGTCCAGAGCGGAGCCTGGTCCTCGCAGAACATGGCTATGTCAAACTGACCCCGTGGGAAGCATACAGAGCAAATTCCTGGTCACGTGGAACACGGCCTATATCAATCCTGACCCCGTGGGAAACGTCCAGAGCGGATCCTGGTCCTCGCAGAACACGGCTATGTCAATCCTGACCCCGTGGGAAGCATCCAGAGCAATTCCTGGTCACGTGGAACACGGCCTATGTCAATCCTGACCCCGTGGGAAACGTCCAGAGCAGAGCCTGGTCCTCGCAGAACACGGCTATGTCAAACTGACCCCGTAGGAAGCATCCAGAGCAAATTCCTGGTCACGTGGAACACGGCCTATGTCAATCTTGACCCCGTGGGAAACGTTCAGAGCGAAGCCTGGTCCTCGCAGAACACGGCTATGTCAAACTGACCCCGTGGGAAGCATCCACAGCAAATTCCTGGTCACGTGGAACACGACCTATGTCAATCCTGACCCCGTGGGAAATGTCAAGAGTGGATCCTGGTCCTCGCAGAACACGGCCTATGTCAATCCTGACCCCATGGGAAGCATCCAGAGCAAATTCCTGGCCACGTAGAACACGGACTATGTCTATCCTGACCCCGTAGGAAACGTCCAGAGCGGAGCTTGGTTCTCGCAGAACACGGCTATGTCAATCCTGACCCCGTGGGAAGCATCCAGAGCAAATTCCTGGTCACGTGGAACACGACCTATGTCAGTCCTAACCCCGTGGGAAACGTCCAGAGCGGATTCTGGTCCTCGCAGAACATGGCTATGTCAATCTTGATCCCGTGGAAAGCATCCAGAGCAAATCTTGGTCACGTGGAACACAGCCTATGTCAATCATGACCCCATAGGAAACGTCCAGAGCGGAGCCTGGTCCTCACAGAACACGGCTATGTCAATCTTGACCCCATGGGAAGCATCCAGAGCAAATTCCTGGTCACGTGGAACACGGCCTATATCAATCCTGACCCCGTGGGAAACGTCCAGAGCGGAGCCTGGTCCTCGCAAAACACGGCTATGTCAATCCTGACCCCGTGGGAAGCATCCAGAGCAAAATTCTGGTTTCGTGGAATGTGGCCTATGTCAATCCTTACCCCGTAGGAAACATCCAAAGCGGAGTCTGGTCCTCACAGAGCACGGCTATGTCAAACCGACCTCGTGGGAAGCGTCCAGGGTAAATTCCTGGTCATGTGGAACACGACCTATGCCAATCCTGACCCCATGGGAAACGTTCAGAGCGGATCCTGGTCCTCGTAGAACACGGCCTATGTCAATCCTGACCCCGTAGGAAGCATCCAAAGCAAATTCCTGGTCATGTAGTACACGGCCTATGTCAATCCCGACCCCGTGGGAAACGTCCAGAGTGGAGCCTGGTCCTCGCAGAACACGGCTATGTCAATCCTGACCCCGTGGGAAGCATCCAGAGCAAATTCCTGGTCACGTAGAACATGGCCTATGTCAATCCTGACCCTGTGGGAAACGTCCAGAGCAGAGCCTGGTCATCGCAGAACACGGCTATGTCAATCCTGACCCCGTGGGAAGCATCCAGAGCAAATTTCTGGTCACGTGGAACACGGACTATGTCAATCCTGACCCTATAGGAAACGTCTAGAGTGGGGCCTGGTCCTCGCAGAACATGGCTATGTCAATCCTGACCCCATAAGAAGCATCCAGAGCAAATTCCTGGTTTCGTGGAACATGGCCTATGTCAATCCTGACCCCGTGGGAAACGTCCAGAGCGGATCCTGGTCCTCGCAGAACATGGCTATGTCAATCCTGACCCGTGCGAAGCATCCAGAGAAAATCCTGGTCCCGTGGAATAGGGCTAGAGTCAATCTCGACCCCGTGGGAAACGCCCAGAGCAACCCCTGACTCCGTGAAATACGGATAATGTCAACCCCATCAATCGCTTACAGGTCCTCTCGACCCGTAAGGAAGAAAACTCTCTTGTGAGATCCTTACGACTCTCAAGAGAAAACCCACTTATGAATCCTCACGATTCCTAAGGAGAAAATACACCTACGAGATCCTCTCGACTCGTAGGGAGAAAAGTCTTTATGAGACCCTCATGGCTCATGATGTTGAAAAGCCTTAGGCAGCAGATCTGAACCTGCTTCCTAAGCCATCGCTACATCCCGAAGAATTCAAAATGGAATGCTCTCTCTATCATCTACAGGTTACTCTTACTAAAGTGACATGCCGGTAACAAAGAAAAGAAGAAAGCAAGAGATGCCACAAGATATTATGAAAGAAATGTATCTTTTATTCATAAATTCAATTGCGTACAAAATACATCATATGAAAGAATAAAAAATGGATACATTTTATTCAAAATTACAAATGGTGCAAAAACAAATATTGGGAGGGAAGCATTTTCAATAGACCAATCAGCCGCTCGCGCACTTCCCTCAGCCCCTTTTCATGGTCAGCTGCCGCGACCAACTCTGCTTCAACCCGAGCTCGTTGCTGCAAGTAGGATGAAAGTTGCTCTTCAATGACCCGCTGAGCTGCCCCACGATTCTGTACATCTCGCTCGATGAGGTCGACCTTATGCCTCAGCGTGAGCCCATCAGAAATACATCGTAGAAGGCTTTCGAAGATAACTTTCAGCTGTGCAGCGTTTGCATCAACTTGAGCATGCAATCAAACAGATTTGCTTGAAGTCTCTTCACGCTCTTTACGCCTCAAAGCCGCTTCTTGTTCAAGATGGCGGAAGTAAGGGGTGCTCTGCTTGACCCATGCAGCCCGCTGGGAGTTCACAGCCAAGACCTCGGGGACAGGACGTCCGACCTCGAGCTCATGCAGACATGCCTCGATTTTTCTGCAGTGATTGTTCCCCTCCGAACGGCGGCCGAGACGCGGGGACGTCCATGCCAGAGGTTCGGGGCAGATGCTAATTGGTGCTATCCGTCCACCTCTCCGAAGATGCCAAGTTGATTTATGGCACCGTGTATCGAAGGTTTGAGCGGATGCGTCCGATGTAGCAGACTTCGTCAGATTCCCCCTCACTTGAGGGTTTTTTTTTTATTGTGGGGACGCTCTTCCCTGCAGGCGCAAGCCCCTACAGTTAATTACGCTACCGCGTTGCGGTAACAACTTTCTCCTTCTCCAGATGGTCACTTCGTGTCGTGTGTTTTTGTTTTATTTGTGGTTGCCCGTGGATTGTATACGGAGACTGAGTTATGTCGTCGCCCGTAGGACGTGGACTAGTCCAAATCCGTATTTATCTTAGATTTGGGTTTGGGGGTTTGGTTTGAGGATACGTTAGCCATATTTGAGGCTAAGATCAACTCAAACGTTTGTTAAGGATACGTTAGTCTAACTTGAGACTAAGATCAACTTAACGGGATCGTTTAGATCCGACAAAAGAGCATTTGGGGCTCTATTACTCCAGTTTAGGGACATAGTGGTCTATTGAATGTATGGCCGTCGGGACACGTCACCTCTTTGACGACGTTGAAGGATTACAACGACAAATATCAGAGGAGTTCAGAGATATACCCTTGAACCGAAGTTGATTGGGGGGATTCATAGTCCAGTCTGTTTGAAGGTTTAAGGATACGTTAGCCATATTTGAGGCTAAGATCAACTTAAACGGGATCGTTTAGATCCGACAAAAGAGCATTTGGGCTCTATTGTTCCAGTTTAAGGACATAGTGGTCCATTGCTAGTTTAAGGACATTGCGGTCCGTAGGTAGTTTAAGGACATTGCGGTCCATAAGTAGTTTAAGAACATTGCGGTCCAGGTTAAGGACGTCGTAGTCCATGGGTTTAAGGACCCCACAGTCCATTGTTAGTTTTAAGACATCTCGGTCGAGGTTAAGGACGTCGTAGTCCATGGGTTTAGGGACCCCACAGTCCGTTGTTAGTTTTAAGACATCTCGGTAAAGGTTAAGGACGTCGTAGTCCATGGGTTTAAGGACCCCACAGTCCGTTGTTAGTTTTAAGACATCTCGGTCAAGGTTAAGGACGTCGTAGTCCATGGGTTTAAGGACCCCACAGTCCGTTGTTAGTTTTAAGACATCTCGGTCAAGGTTAAGGACGTCGTAGTCCATGGGTTTAAGGACCCCATAGTCCGTTGTTAGTTTTAAGACATCTCGGTCAAGGTTAAGGACGTCGTAGTCCATGGGTTTAAGGACCCCACAGTCCGTATCAATATGTGGTCAGCGGGACCCGTCACCTCTTTGAAGACGTTGAGGGATTACAACGCCAAGTATCAAAGGAGTGAAGAGATGTACCCTGGAACCGGAGTGGATTAAATAATCTTTGGCCCAATCTGGGATCAAGACCAATTGATTATGTTATGAGCCCATTAGCCCAGTTAATTACGAATTGAGGACTTATGGCCATTTTGGGCTAAGTCCAATCATGTCTGGAATATTGACTTCCTGTTGGTCCCTTGAAGGAGAGGCTTTGCCTCTATCCATTCGGCCAATTGGGCCAGTGTCTAATGTTAAACACTAAAGACGAATCAGTGTTGAACACTGGGAATAAGATTGATAAGTTAGTGTTTCAACACTAAAAGATAGTTGGTGTTAAACACCGGCAACCAGGCTTTCAGATTAGTGTTGAACACTAAAACAGTCCAGTGTTAAACACTGGCAACAGGAGTCCCAAACTAGTGTTGGACACTACGGTAATCATTGTTGAACACTGCAAATATAGTTCTGTGCTTAGTGTTGCACTAAGGCCAAACAATGTTTTGTCACTGAATTCAGGGGTTCCGTTTTAGTGCTTAATCACTAAGGTAAGAGGGGTCACGTGGCAACACGTGAGAGCGCCCTCCCTTCACTTGTTCTTCTGAGACTATGCATCTTTTAGAGCATCACGTGCCATCACGTGACGGGGATTCAAGCGCTTATGTGTTAAAGCTTCTATCAAGACTCACGTGAGTCACTGCCTCCAGAGGGCTTTCTGTAGATCTTTTTTTTTGGGGGGGAGGGTCACGTGGTGGCACGTGACCCTGCCTCTATGTATGTTGTTTAGAAGATCTGTTAATCTTTTTTCAGGAATTAAATTCCTCGTAGGGTTAAACCCTAATAAAAAGCTTTAAATTCCATAGGAATTAAATTCCTACTTCCTTTTGAAGATTTATATTCTGGAATAGAGTTGAACTCTGAATTTTCTGTAGGAATTAAATTCCTCATATATGTGGAGAACTGAATAGGGTTAAACCCTAATAAAAGCTTTAAAGAATTAAATTCCCATTCTCGGTTAAAGAATTATGATTAAGGGAATTAAACTCCCGTTGTTTCAACAGAACTAAGTTCTTAATTAGGGTTAAACCCTGTTTCTTTTTGTTCTGAAGGAATTAAATTCCCATAACACAGGGTCAAGCCCTAGTTTTATTTTAAAGGAATTAAATTCCTATAGTTCTGTGAGAATTGAATTCTCGTGCTTCCGTTCCCTCTCTATACTTTGGATCTGCATGGCAGGATCTCAACCCATTGAGAATTAAATTCTCAACTCAAGGGGAGATGTGCACTTTACAGATCCTCCATCAAAGAGAGAAGAAATATGTCCCTCTGTTCTATATCAGAGTTAAACTCTGTCGAGAATTAAATTCTCTTTTCTTTCAAGAAGCCTTCCTTCTCTTACCTAGGGTTTTCTTTTTGCAGAAGATCCAAATTCCTCAAAATATCGAGGCTCTCTCTCTTTTCTTCCTTCTGCCTCTCCCTCTTTTTTGCGTGTCTCTTGGCTCCTATTTATAGGAGAAGCAGCCGAGTTAATTAGTTTTTTGACGAATCTTCATTGAGAGATTTGATTTGCATCCATCATTCGTTTTGGACCTTTGGATTATTAGGTGAATTTTATTCACCATTGGATTTCAAATCCAGGAATTCTCCTTTGTTATTTCTGTTAGATTTAAAGGGGAAATCTTTCCAAGTTCAGGATTTTTCCATAGATAGATGATATTCAATCATCTTTAAATCTTTAATTCGGTTGGTTCCAGATAATCGTTTTCCTTTGGAAAGATTTGAATCTCTTTCAGAATTTAATTCTGTTAACAAAATGGGCTTTGAAAGCCGGTCACGTGTGACCACGTGACCCTCTTGGAACGAGCCTTCTTCCTTCTTTTTACGCTCTGTCTTCTGGTTGCTGCTTAACTATCACGTGCCACCACGTGACAACTGATCACGTGTGAACACGTGACCCTGGCATGGAGCCTTCTTCTCGATTTAACCGGAGAATGAGTCTGATGTTTTGAGTGTCACGTGCCAACACGTGACCCTGGTCATATGGAAGCACGTGACCTCTTCTGAAGCCTTTTTCTTGATTTGCTCAGGGAGCTGTTGGGTTTTGAAGCCGCTTTTGATTGTCACGTGCCAACACGTGACCCAGGTCACGTGGGAGCACGTGACCCTTTCTGAAGCCCCTTTTCTTTGATGTATTTGGGAAACTGAATTTGCCTTTCTGATGCTTTTAGGTGTCACGTGCCAACACGTGACTGCTGGTCACATGTAAGCACGTGACCCTCTTCTGAAGCTTTTTCCATAAGCTTTTCTGATTTTAAATCAGGAAACAAATGCCCCCACAGCGTTGTTCTCACGTGTCCGCACGTGAGTGCAACGCTGTCACCTTTTATGACCGTTGGATTCCTTTAGGGATTTGGGGAGATGAATCGTTTCCATCGCATCTATAAATATAGGGGTCATCTCAGGGACGCCTCCACTTTGCTTGTCTTCCTCCTTGCAAACTTTCTCTGAGAATTTAATTCTCTTCTTTCAGAGCTTAGTTCTCTGCCTTGAAACAATTTTCAGAGTTTAACTCTGTTTGAAAGGACTTCTTTCCCTTAGGTAATGTTCTTGGGCAAACGATGGACTTTCACATTCTTCTGGATTTTAAATTCAAAACAAGAGTTTTACTCTTTTAATATGAACCCGTTTCCTTCAAATTCATCAACAGGAACAGAAAGCCATTTAATCTTCAAACTGTAGCTCTCTTAGGGTTTAAGCGGCCCTTAGGGAAATGATGATGACAATCTATGGATTTTAATTCCTTCCCAAAATGTCTTATGGGAATTTAATTCCCTTTTCCAAAAGGAATTTAATTCCTGTGAAGAACTCAGTTTCTTCACATGGAGCCTTCTTGGGGCCTCTTGGCCCGAGGTTGTCCTTCTGCAATTGATGGAACAGGAGTTTTGTAATGATATCTTCTGTGGGAATTTAATTCCCTTGATCCTGTTGGATCTGTTGCGGGGCCCGAGACAGATTCGTCTCCTAGGGGGGATGTGTAGGGTCACCCGAGTCTCAGTCTTTATTTAATGGGGATATTCCTTTTGTTTTATTATACTATTTGGTCTCATTATTAATGAGCCGTCATCTGGATTCTGTGGGGCCCATGTGTTTTGTAGCCAATAGTCCCAGAAAACTCTGCTGTTGCTTTCTTTAACTAGTCTTCATGTTCATGCATGGATCTATATCGCTGACTTTGCTTTTAACGGTCTCCTTTTATTGGATTTCAGGTGCGATGGCTTCTGTTCCCTGCTTTCCCTTTTCTCGCTCGGAGGCTGCTTTTCCTCAGTCGCCATCTGATGAGGAAGCGATGGCAATGATCCGGGCCCATGACCCGAACTGTACCAACCTTCTTCAATGGGGATCTTGGTATAGTCAGATTATCCAGGGTCGCCGGAGTTTCCTTTGCGCGATACCGACGGAGCCCACTTTCCCATTCTTACCGATGGATCCTCCGAGGATGGTTTTTGCTGTGGAAATGCCTAACTGGACTCCAACGGGAAGGCTCGAGCCTTCGACGACCGGTATTCCGAACCATCCGATCCCGGCCATAGACATCTTGGGGCGGCGTATCTGCCAGGGTGAGGCCCACCCGTGGGGGCAGATCTATAAGATAGGGCTCACTCCCCGACACCCCACGGGCTATCTTCTCTGGGCTCGCTACATCCTTGCCACCCATCGTGCGCGGCTGCAGAAGGTCGGGCTTTATCAGGCAATATACGCGTCACTCTTCCATTATAAGTCCCCGCATGTCTGGTGGGTTAAGGCATTTTTGAACCAATGGAATCTTCCCACCAACACTTTCATTCTAGGAGATCGTGAGGTCTCGATCTCTCTTGCAGAATTTTATGAAATCTCGGGATTGCCAATCAGGGGTGCACTGTATGAGGAGTTGTTGCCTCCTGACGAGTATGTCTTTGAGCCCGAGTCTGCACCGGCTGACGGCTTGTCTGTTGAGAACGCCGTTCGCCACAAGCGCCCCAGCTTGATCAGGGCGCTGGGTATTTTTGATCGATTGTTCACTGAGTCTGAGGAGCAGGGTGTTACTTTTAAAAGCTTCATTTCCTGCTTCCTTCGTGAGGACGTCATATCGAAGACTGCTCCGAAGTTTGCTAACATCAAAGACCCCTTTGGGTTTGGTCCGAAGAAGCTACCGATCGCTGAATCGGACCTGCCACAATATTATATTCCCATCGTGTCGCCGATGTCTTTTGAGTCCGTTGCAGCACCCGGTATGGATGAGGAAACATTCTTCGTGGGGTTTGTCAGTGTTTGGCTCAGTTGGTTCGTTATCCCCATGCATCACCGCTTCATGAGAGCTTCGGTTATCTACTCGGCTCATCGTATTGCTGAAGGAACGCGATTGGCTATCGGCATCCCGGCGTTGGCGCATCTTTATCATGGGTTGGGCACCGCAGCTAATACCTCTACTCCTGGCGTGGATGTGGTAAACTTTTCGCTTCATTATTTCACGTCCTGGATCGAAATGCACGTATTGGGGGCTTTTGCCATGCATCAGAGGCCCTCATTTTACGATGCCTACCCCTTTCCACGACTTATGCGATTAGTGGATGCTTCTGCCGCCGACCCGACTCAGTTCGGGGCTATTCGGGTGCTGATTTCTCCTTACACTGCCGCTGGTGGGATGGTTTTTAATGATCGGGTCTTGTCTACTCCCTCAGGTCCAGTTCAACAACTCTGGGATCTGTCAAAAGACAACGCACCTTCTTTGAAGCCCCGGGAGGCTGCGCACTTATATACAATTAGACCGGGCTACTTGGTGTTTCGCCAGGACAGTATAGCTCTTTTCATGCGGTACAATCCGCATCGATTTGCCCGACAACTTGGATACGACCAGGGTGTTCCCTTCGAGGCTTTTATAGTCGCCCCAATCCCTTCGCTCGATGCCGTTCGCGATGCAGCTCATCATTTCATGAGGCTAAACACCGGCTCCCACTTCATTGTACCTGAAGCTGAATACCTGCCCCGGTGTGTGGGCGCGTTTACGGGTTGGTATCTTCATCGGGTCAGCCCAATCATTCTTGAGGAAAGGAGGGTGCTTCTTGGCGACGATGCCCCTCCTCTGGTTCCAGGAGCTAAGCTGCGACCGAGGGCTCCGGTCCGCTTCCCTCTAAGGGATACCGGCACTGCGCTCATCCAAGGAGAATCGGAGGTGAACCTTACTCCAACGGCCGGTATGCCCCTGGGTTCCCGCTCGTGAGGTGGAAGGGCCCCGGTATTAGCACCACCGCCTGTGGCAGCACCGCCCCCGTGGCATTGACAATGACAGTGTCATCCTCGGTCGTGGCACCAGGCGAGGGTAATAGAGATGAGGGCGTCGTAGGCGATGTGAGTCAGCGTCGCCCTAAGGCTTCGCGGGGGAGGAAACGGTCATCCTCGGCGACCGGCTCTGGGTCTAAGGGTCGAAGGAAGGTGGCCACCAATTCGCTCGATTCTTTGCCCACTCTTGAAGACGAGCCGTTGGCCCCGCAAGAGTCAGACGCTGGACTTCCTTTCCCGAGTTCGGCCGATGAGGAGGCCGCACAGTTGGCTGAGGCCATACGACGTTCCAAAGATGTGTCTCATAATGCTAGGGTTCCGAACAAGTCCTATCCCGCTGTAATCTTTTACGAAGACCCTTCGTGGATTCGGTGGCGATTTATCGGTCCTTTGGAGGAATGGGGGGAGAGGGTTTTGAAGCAGGCCGCTTCAGAAGATGCAGCTGACGCACTTTCTTTATGGACCGGCGGCCATGAGTCCACTCTCGAACCCCGGCGAGCCCACCTCCTTGAGAAGGAGCAGCGGCTTGAAGAAGCCATATTGAAGGCTTCTTTGCACATCGGTACGTTGTGGTTCTTTTCGTAGTTCTTCAGATTGTTTGTGCCCATGCATATGTATCATTATTCTTATTTGAATCGTGCAGAATCTTCGACGCTTGGGGAGCTCCCTTCGGGCCTATTAAAGTTGAAGCCCGCCGAAATTCTCAATGAAGCCTTACTTGATGTGGAGGGGGCTAATGAGGCTGCTCCTCTCGTGGTAGAGCCTCCAGCGGCGGTTCTTGATTAGGGAGCGTTTGCCCCTTTGGGGAAGGCTCCTTTGGAGGTCACCGCTCTAACGACTCTTACTGAGGGCGGCCCAAAGGCCGGAAGAGAGGTAGTCGGGACTACTCTTCCTTTGTTGAATCCTGACGTTACGGCGGAGACCGTTGAAGCTGCTATCCCCCCAGCTCAGAATGGGAGGAGTGTTGAAGGTAACCCTCTGTGTTTTAATTTAGCAACCCCTTCATAGTCTGAACTCTTTTATCTTTTCCAGAATTGCATGGTTTGGCGGCCACGATCGCGGAACTGTCGCTTCGACAGTCATTTCAGCGTTTATTGGAGATGGCAGCTCCGCAGGCGATCTCCCCTCAGCGTATTGTCCTTTCCTCTGGGCAAGGTTAGTGTCATTCGCCATTTTTTCTTTTACTATAGCATTGTTACTATCTTGCGAAATGACGTTGATGTCTCTTATAGTTTTGGAAGCTGACGATGAGGTCGAGGTCGTCGAAGGGCCAGGGGAACCTTCAGCTCCTGCTTGCATGACTGTCGGTGGGTGACATTTTATTATAGTCCCGTTTGTTCTATATTTAAAAGCTTTACTAACATTTCCCAAATTTGAGCAGCTCTGCCAGTCTCCATGGCTTTGGAATCGCGCATCGTGATGCCGCCCGGTCCTTATGCTTTGCGGGCTTCAGAACGCTTGGCCCGATTGAGCCTTGTCTCCCTGCCATCTTTCGTCGAGGAGCTCCGTGCTGGTAGCGCGACCACGGCCGAAGCGTTTGCCGCTGAAGCTAACGGCTCTCTTCCTTTTCTCGCCACCTATCATAGCGAGGAGGTGGTGCGGGTCTGGGTGGAGTTCTGTAGGAAGGTGGAGGCTTGTTTGCACGCTCTTGAATGTTCTCGCCTTTCCTCGGAAGCCGTGGCTGCAAAAGCGGAGTTGCGGGGTCTGATAGCACGATGTGCGGCTAACATGACGTCATGCGAGAAGAGGCTTGGCCGTAAGTTCTCGGAGAGGGAATTGGCTTCTAAGGCGCTGAGCGAGCTTCAGGCCAGCCTCACAGCCAAGGCCAACAAAGCATACGAACTCTGGCGAGTGCTCCAGGAGTCCATAAAAGAGGTGGTGGCCCTCGATAAAGCTGCCATGTTCACTCGTGAGAGGGTCGAGGCTCATAAAGCCATCGAGAAAGAGCTCGAAGTTCGGCTTGCTTCGTATCAAGCTCAGCAAGCTCAGGCGGAGGCTCGTCTTCTGGAGATCTTGCGTCATGAAGCCGTGGCTCAGCAACAGAACGATGAGCTGGTGAAATTACTGCACCGCCCGCCGGCTTGAGGACTTGTATCTTTTCTCCCCCTTTTTTTGTACATACTCATGAATGAGAGTATCTTTCTTTTTTTTTTTTTCTTTCATGAATTGTACTTTGTATCCATTTTGGTTTATGAATAAAAAATACATTTTTCTTCTCAATGGTGTGTCCCCTTTCATTGAATGCGTTTGCGGACAATTTATCTTGATCTTCTTGCAGGGCAGCGATAGCTTAGGATTTAGAGTTAAGATCTGTTTCCTAAGACTTTTGCACTTTATGAGCCACGAGGGTCTCATAAAGAGTTTTTTTCTCCCCATGGGTCGAGAGGATCCCATAGGTGTAAGTTCTTCTTAAGAATCGTGAGGATTCTTAAGCGGGTTGTCCCTTGAGAGTCGTAAGGACTTCACAAGAGAGTTTTTCTTCCTTACAGGTCGTGGGGACCTACAAGTGCTGGATGTGGTCGCCCTCGTCCGTGTTTCACGGAGTCAGGGGTTTCCCAAGGCATCGTAGTTTAAAGACATCGCGGTCAAGGTTAAGGACCTCATAGTCCATGGATTTAGGGACTCCACAGTCCGATGCTAGTTTTAAGACATCACGGTCAAGGTTAAGGACCTCATAGTCTGTGGATTTAGGGACTCCACAGTCCGATGTTTGGTCGCAGGGACCCGTCACCTCTTTGAAGACGTTGAGGAATTACAACGCCGAGTATCAAAGGAGTGAAGAGATGTACCCTTTAACCAAGGGAGAATCCGTAGGGAATCGGGGTGGTTGATCGTTAGTTTTAAGACATTGCGGTCGAGGTTAAGGACGTCATAGTCCGTGGATTTTAAGGACTCCACAGTCCGGTATTTGCTCTGGATGCTTCACACGGATTCACTGCCGTGCTCGGCGAGGACCAGGCTCCGCTCTGGGCGTTTTCCGCGGGGTCAAAGAGTGACGTTATCCGCGTTCCACGTAACCAGGAATTTTGCACTAGATGCTTCACACGGGTTCACTGCCGTGTTCGGCGAGGACTAGGCTCTGCTCTGGATGCTTCACACGGGTTCATTGCCGCGCTCTGCGAGGACCAGGATCCGCTCTGGATGCTTTCCACGGGGTCAAAGAGTGACATTATCCGCGTTCCACGTAACCAGGAATTTTGCACTAGATGCTTCACACGGGTTCACTGCCGTGTTCGGCGAGGACTAGGCTCCGCTCTGGATGCTTCACACGGGGTCAAAGAGTGACATTATTCGCGTTCCACGTAACCAGGAATTTTGCACTAGATGCTTCACACGGGTTCACTGCCGTGCTCGGCGAGGACTAGGCTCCGCTCTGGATGCTTCACACGGGGTCAAAGAGTGACATTATCCGCGTTCCACGTAACCAGGAATTTTGCACTAGATGCTTCACACGGGTTCACTGCCGTGTTCGGCGAGGACTAGGCTCCGCTCTGGATGCTTCACACGGGTTCACTGCCACGCTCGGCGAGGACCAGGATCCGCTCTGGACGTTTTCCACGGGGTCAAAGAGTGACGTTATCCGCATTCCACGTAACCAGGAATTTTGCACTAGATGCTTCACACGGGTTCACTGCCGTGTTCGGCGAGGACTAGGCTCCGCTCTGGATGCTTCACACGGGGTCAAAGAGTGACATTATCCGCGTTCCACGTAACCAGGAATTTTGCACTAGATGCTTCACACGGGTTCACTGCCGTGCTCGGCGAGGACTAGGCTCCGCTCTGGATGCTTCACACGGGTTCATTGCCGTGCTCTGTGAGGACCAGGATCCGCTCTGGACGTTTTCCACGGGGTCAAAGAGTGACATTATCCGCGTTCCACGTAACCAGGAATTTTGCACTAGATGCTTCGCACGGGTTCACTGCCGCGCTTGGCGAGGACTAGGCTCCGCTCTGGATGCTTCACACGGGGTCAAAGAGTGACATTATCCGCGTTCCACGTAACTAGGAATTTTGCACTAGATGCTTCACACGGGTTCACTGCCGCGCTTGGCGAGGACTAGGCTCCGCTCTGAACGTTTTCCACGGGGTCAAAGAGTGACGTTATCCGCGTTCCACGTAACCAGGAATTTTGTCGATTGTATCCGCATTTCACGGGATGGAGGTTTGACTGTTGGCGATATGTATACCGCCGAGCCATGGAACTGGGAGTTGCCGCTGTTTCGTTTAGCTTGAAGTTGTGTCCGTCGTTACGAGACGAGTGTTGAGACGATCTCCAGGTCTCCTTTGGCACGTCGAGATTTGGCTTCTTCTTCTTTGGTGAAACCTGGGGGGGGGAGAGTGCGACCCTTTCTTTGTTTGCGCCCCTGGATTGTATACAGGGATTGATGTAGCATCACCTGTAGGGCAAAAAGTTTCATTCTTTCATCATTTTTTTTATTCTTTCCGCGATGCTCTATCATTTCGGCATTTTATATCGCGAAAATCGCGATTGCTCAATCATTTCGGCTATTTTTCGCGGTGCCCAATCATTTCGGCTATTTACTTTATTTTTACTCGCTGCTTTTTATTGCGAGTTGCCCAATCATTTCGGCTATTTTTCATGCATACATTTTTTTTACTTGCTGATTTTTATTGCAAGTTGCCCCATCATTTCGGCTATTTCGTATGCACGTATGGCTTGCTGTTTTTTTTTTATATATCGCGAGTGTGGAACTTGGGATCTGATACCAATCTTAGCATCAGCATCGCTGCGACTGGAATATTGCCAGGAGCGAATCATCATTTGCCATGAAAGAACTTGGGATTTGATACCGGTTTAGGCATCAGCATCGCTGCAACTGGAATATTGCCAGGAGCGAATCATCATTTGCCTCTGTCGATGTTGAACAAAGGTGGCTTAGCAAACAGGGTTAAGGTCCTGTCGACTAAGGCTTTTGACTTCATAAGCCGTAAGGGTCTCACAAAGGTATTTCTCCCTACAAGTCGTGAGGATCTTATAGGTGTATTTTCTCCCTAGGAATCGTGAGGGTTCCTAAGTGCATTGTTCCTCTGTAAGTCGTAAGGATCCTACGGGAGGGTTTTCTCCTTGTAAGTCGAGAGGATTTACAAGGGTTGTTTACCATGCAAACATATCCCTAGTCTCGGATGGGACTTAGTTAGGGGAATGTTTATTCGCGCCCGTGGATTGTATACAAGGGTCAATATGGGACTACTTGTAGGGCATTATCGAAGGTTGTGGGGGATTGCTTAAGCACAGGTTTAGGTCTCTGTAACTTAAGACTTTCAAATCTTACGAGCCGTGAGGGTCCCATAAGAGAGTTCTCCTTGCGAGTCGTGAGGATCTCGTAAGTGTATTTTCTCCTTAAGAATCGTGAGGATCCCTAAGTGTGTTGCTCCTTTGTGAGTCGTAAGGATCTCACGCAGGTGGTTTCTCCTTACAAGGTCGAGAGGACCCTATAAGTGTCTTTTAACGAGGTTGCGCCCTTTCGGGTTTTCACAAACACTTGCCGGTAGTCCTGCTGTTTTTACTCACGGAGCCCTTTTGGGTTTTCATCCGTGCCCATTTTGCTCATGGACATACCGTTTTTGTTTTTTTTTTTTTATATTCTTTTTCTCTTCTTTTTTTTTTACAAGGTCGCGCCCTTTCGGGTTTTCACGAATACTTGCCGGTAGCCCTGCTGTTTTTACTCACGGAGCCCTTTCGGGTTTTCATCCGTGCCCTTTTTGCTTATGGACATACCGTTTTTTCATCATATTTTTTTTTATATTTTTCTTTTTCTCCTTTTTTTTTATCTCGTCAGCCTAAGGATGCTGCGGTAGTAGTTTAGGGACGTTTCGGTCCGTCGTTAGTTTAAGGACGTTTCGGTCCGTGGTTAGTTTAAGGACATTTCGGTCCGTTGTTAGTTTAAGGACGTTTCGGTCCGTGGTTAGTTTAAGGACATTTCAGTCCGTTGTTAAGGGGAGGGCCGGCTACTGCTTGTAAAGTCTAAGCTTAGGAAGATAGCGAGCGGACATAGTCGTCGTCATCTATCATTGACCCAGGCTGTGGCTCATTAAGCATAGTACTTCTTTAAGAAGCGGCCGTTTATTGGCCTGAAAGGCCTTTCACCGTGCATGTCCATGAGTAGATAGGCTCCACCCTGGTAGACCTTGTCTATGATGTATGGGCCTTCATAGTTTGGCTCAAATTTTCCCCGCTTGGCACGATTGGGGATCATAGGTCTTTTGACCACTAGTACGAGTTCGCCTTGGCGGAATGTCCTCGGCCTGGTCAATCTTTCATACGAGCGCGTCATCTTTGCTTTGTAGGCTTCTAGATGTTGTTGCGCTATGAGCCGGGTTTCATCGAGGGAATCAAGCTCCTCAAGCCGAAGGTGAGCGTTTTCTTCGTCCGTCAGCTCGCAGTGGACTGCCACTCGTAGAGAGGGTAACTCTATCTCGAGGGGGAGCACTGCTTCCGTCCCAAATACCAACGCGTACGGCGTTGCGTTCGTGGCCGTCTTGAATGTAGTTCGATAAGCCCAAAGGGCTTCTTGCAGCTTCTCGTGCCAGTCTCTCTTGTTCCGGGAAACGGTCTTTTTTATGATCTTCGTCAAGGTCTTATTGAAGGCCTCGGCCAGAACGTTAGCTCGTGGGTTGTAAACTGAAGAATATCTCCAGTCTATATTGTGCTGCCGCGCGAAGCGGCTAATCTTATGGCTTCTGTAGGCTGGCCCGTTATCGGATATAATCCGCCGTGGGGTTCCAAACCGATAGATGACGTGCGTCTTGAAGAAGTGGAGGATATTCTCTGTCTTCACTTCCCTCAGCGGTACTGCTTCTGCCCATTTGGAGAAGTAATCAGTTGTCGCCAGGATGAAACGATGTCCCCGGGACGATGCTAGCTCGATGGGGCCAACTATGTCAGTCCCCCATATTTCGAATGGCCAGCTGGCCACCGTTGGGTGTAGTGGGTTCGGATGTTGGTGGATAAAGTCTCCATGAATCTGGCATGAGTGGCATTGCTTCGCATACTCGAGGCAGTCCTGGGTCATCGTGGGCCAATAGTAACCCATCCGTTTAATTTTTAACTTCATCTTTGGGCCTGCTTGGTGAGAACCGCAGAGTCCGTCGTGAACTTCCTGAACGACTCTTTCTGCTTCGTCAGGTCCTAGGCATCTCAGCCATAGAGAATCAAACGATCTTTTGTATAGAGTGTCATTAACAAAAGCAAAAAATAGAGCTCGTTTGATGAGCTGATGTCTTGAAGACGCTTTTTCGGGCATTCGGTGGGACTTAAAGTAGTCTATGAAGACTTCCCTCCAGTCCTCGGCCTTCTCGCGGTCTTTTATTTATAGGGTCGCCTGCTCAGTCGCTCCCTTCTCTTTATATAATTCCGGAGGTATTTCTGCCGGGGCGAGCACTCTACGGCTTTGTACCACGATTCTGACGTCATCAAGGTTCTCGTCAGCCAGTTCTTTAGCAAGTTTGGTCAACGCGTCTGCTTTGCTGTTTTCCGCACGCGGTATGTTCTCCAAAGTATACGAGGGAATTTGGGTCAATAGTTGTTGCACCTTTTCGCCGTACTTCACCAATTCTGGTTTGCACGTTTGGTGGTCACCATTTACTTGACTAACGACCAATTGGGAATCCCCGTATATAAGGAGATTTTCGATTCCCATGTCGATGGCGATCTCGAGGCCTGCTATCAGAGCTTCGTATTCAGCTTCATTGTTTGTCCTCAGCTCTGTTAAGGAGAAGGCGGAGCGCATTATCCCTCCTTGTGGAGTTGCGAAGATGAGGCCTATCCCCGATTTGATCATTGGGATACCCTGTTTCTGTTTCTTTACGGAGGATGCTCCATCGAAATAGAGTTCCCATCGGGTACTACCGCCGCCAATCGCATCAAATGCATGCTCGTCTGGCAACTCGCAGTTCAGAGGAGAACCAGCAGGTACTGGATGCTCAGCGAGGAAGTCGGCAATGGCCTGGCCTTTCACTGCCTTAAGAGGTCGATACGTTATTGAGAACTCCATCAGGAGTAGAGCCCATTTAGCGAGTCGACCCGTCAATATAGCCTTTGACATCAGATATTTAAGAGGGTCCACCTTCGAGATGAGACGGACTTCATGTGCCAACGCATAGTGCCTGAGCTTTGTTATCGCGAAGATTAACGCCAAGCAATGTTTTTCAATGGGAGAGTAGTTGCTTTCTGCCCCCGGCAGAACTCGACTTAAGTAGTATAGTGCTCTTTCTTTCCCTTGGTCGTCCTCTTGTGCCCATAATGCGCCTAAAGAACCTTCGAGGGCGGTTGTATAAAGAATGAGAGGTTTTTCTTTAACCGGAGCAGCCAACACCGGCGGGTTCTGCAGGTATTGCTTGATCTCGTCTAGCGCGCTTTGGCATTTTTGATCCCAGACGAATGGGGTTCCCTTCTTCATCAGGTGACTGTAAGGACGGCATTTGCCTGAAAGATTAGCGATAAACCGCCGGATGTATGCGAGCTTCCCTTGGAGAGACCGCAACTGTTTGAGGGTTCTTGGCGGAGGCATTTCAATGATCGCCTTGATCTTAGATGGATCTATTTCGATACCTCGATGTCGGATGATGAATCCCAGGAATTTACCCGAGGAGACTCCAAACACGCATTTGAGGGGATTCATCTTCAAATTGTATTGACGAAGGCGTTGAAAGACTGTCTCCAGATGTTTTAAATGCTCTTCGTACGACATGCTCTTCACTACAAGGTCATCGATATAGCACTCGACGATGTCATGTATGAGATCGTCGAAGATCTTTGTCATGGCCCTTTGATAGGTAGCACCGGCGTTCTTTAGACCAAAGGGCATAACCCTGTAGCAGAATATACCCAAAGGGGTCCGGAAAGCGGTGTGCTTCTGGTCTTCGGGATGCATCTTTATCTGATTGTATCCTGATGAGCCGTCCATAAAGGAGAAAACCTCATGAGTGGACGTGTTATCTATCATTAGCTCCGTTACCGGTACTGGGAAATCGTCCTTCGGGCAAGCTTTATTGAGATCCCTGAAATCCACGCATATGCGTACCGTCCCATTTTTCTTCATTACCGGGACGATATTGGCGATCCAGTCGGGATATTGGACTTCTTGGATAAATCCAGAATCGATCAGCTTCTTGACTTCGGCGTTGATGCTCATTTCAAGCTCGAGCCGCATCCTTCTTGGCGCCTGCTTGACCGGCTTGATATCCGGGGATATTGCTAACTTATGCACAGCAATCTCCGGATCTAATCCTGGCATCTCGGAGTAGTTCCACGCGAAGCAGTCTTTATGTCGTAGAACCACGTTCTTTAAAGCAGCCACCCTTTCCTCAGATAGCAGCTCGCTGACAAATGTCGGTCGCGGGTCGTCTGCCGATCCCAACTCAATCTTCTTGAGGTTATCTGCAGTAGTATGTATGCCATCTTCCAGTTCTTTCGGAGCTGGCGGAAATTCTGAGACCACCTCATCATCGCTGTTCTCAAAGCACCAGGGAAGGTCATCCATATTGTCAGGCTCTTCTTTTAATATCGTAATCGTGTAACAGGTGCGAATCCGCTTCCAGGACTGAGGTGGATCTGGTTTTGCTTTTGCGGCTTTGGGTTCGTGCTTTTGTGGCGGCATTACCCTCCAGCCATCGGATAAGGCGAATCTGCCAAGCTGATACTGATCCTCGACCCAATTCTTGAAGGCGAAGCAATCTTCGAGAGAATGACCTATCACTCGATGGTAAGAGCAATAGTCTGGGAGTGAGGCTTCGCCTGCTTGTTCGGGGTGTTTAGACTCCGGCAATGTAAGCATTTGGTGCTTTAGGGCAAGATCGAGTATCTTCTTCGTCTTTTCCCGAGGAAACGAGTATGCTCGACCCATTTTCTTCATGAGGGATAGGTCAATAACGCTCGATTCCCGTTTGCGTGGCTTCTTAGCCCTGCTTTGCTGCTGTTGAGCGCCTTTTTGGCCTTTCGACTTATTTCTGCTTTTGCGTTGAGCCTTCTTTACATCAGGTTGACAAGGAGCGGCATTTTCATCTTTTACAGCCTGTTGAAGAAGGCGTTGCGTCTTGGCTTTCTCGTAGATGGCCATCTCGCGGTTGTGGTCTTCCCGAGCTTTCTGACCCACTTTCCTGATAGGGTTGTCCATTCGTTGTTCAAACGACGGACTCGGCATTTCAATCGCGGGATCTAGTTTTGATGAGGGGTTGGCATCTCCTGACAGGGCGTCCTCTTCTTCATCAAAAGTATATATAGCGTAGATGCTGTGGGCCCATCCCCATTTTCCGGTTCTCGCGTATCCAAGCCCAAGTGTTTCCATTTTCCCGTTGGGCAATTTGCGTTGAGTCCCAGGGACATCCCAGATCCTGTTGTAGAACCCAGCTTGTCGAACAGTCTGTTTTAAAGGTACTCCTTGGCGCTTCAATAGCCTTTTTAATCCATTTGTATAGTATCTGGGCAGACGGATGGGTTGGAGCCTGTCGAGTGTAGCATCTGCGCCATGCCAGATCTCTTTCTCTACTTTCGACTCTGAGGATTGGTAGAATAGGATCGCCTTCTCACCCCTTTGCCTGGGAGGGACGTAAAATGTTCGCAGGTCCTGCACATTGTGAGCTTGAAGTGTGTCGAGATCCTTGTAGTGTTCTCGCGGTACCATGGTGATTTGCAAACTATGGTCATCGCCAGGGGGTGTTTGTATTGACAGCCGATTGGAGAACACGGCATTAACTTCATCTTCTGAATCACTTCCGAAGACCAACATGGGGGCGGGCGTCCCCAGGTTGTTGCGTTGAGATGGCCCTGCATAAACTATCTCTTCCTCTTCTTCGGTATCGCTCCCGAAAATAGGGATGGTGGCGGCGGTTTTGTTTTCCGGGTTGCGACACCTTTCTGTATCCTCGAAATCTGGCAAAAAGTACTTCGCATCTTCGTATTTGCGGACTTCGTTCATGGAGAATGGGTTCAACTCACCTGTTACGGTATACTCGAAACCATCCTTAAAGTACTTCATACACTGATGTTGCGTAGAAGGGATGATGTTGTACTCGTGTAGCCAAGGACGGCCGAGTAAGGCGTTGTAGCAGGTCTTGGCTTCAATGACATGGAATTTGACGTCTGTGACGAGAAGTCCGAAGCGTAATGTTAGTATTACAGATCCGAGAGTCCGTGACGATTGTGAATCGAAACCGGAGATAGTGATTTTGTCACGAGCGAGGTGCTGCACACTCATGCAGATTTCCTTCAACACCCGAACATTAAGGAGATTGACGGAGGATCCATTATCCACCAGGATCTTGCCTATCCTGATATCATGGCAGTATCCAGAGACATATAGGGGACGGTTTTGGTCGCACGTCCCGAGAAGGAGGTCTTCGTCACCGAAAGTGATGTCGGCCGTGTGCACTTCCTCTAGTTCATCCTTCATCCTTTCAGTGGCGAGGAAGGCTTGAAATTGCTCAGGTTCTTGTAACGCCTTAATTAGTGAGTCTCGCGCCTCTTTTGATAATAGGAGGGCATCGAGAATGCTAAGCTGAGAAAGTAGCTTCCTTAGGTGCGCTAGGATGTTATAGTCCACTTTACCCTTTCTAGGAGGGTCTTTGGCAGCCAGCTCTCTCATGACTTGGTCATCTAAAGTGATATCTTCAGTGACCTTTTCCTTTCTCTTATCTTTCCTACTCGCGGGCCCGAGATTCTTTTCTGGGAGTGTGCGATTGCGCAGCTGAATGTTCTCGCAGGCCTCCGATTTCTCCTTTTTCCCTAAAACAGATTCTTTAAAGAGAGGGTCCAGAGCCATTTCTTCATCAGAGTCGCTCCCAAAGGTGAGAACTTGTGACCCCCTGGCGTTAACCATGTAACAGTTGCCAGTAGTTCTGTTGTGCCCATTGACGGTACTTCTTCGCTCCCGACGGATCTTGCATTTCATGCGCTTAAAATGTTGCCGATGAGCAACATATCCTTGCCACCATATCTTAAAGGCGTCGCACTCCTCCGTGGGATGTGAGATTTTCCGATGATATGCGCAATAATCAGGGTGCCTCTCCACCCCATCGTGCATGTTTCCTTCCGAGGGTGGTAGCTTCATTCCCATTGACATGGCTTTGGCAAACCTTTTCCTCGTCTTGAATATCTTCTTGTCTACTTTGGATGCCTTTCGCTCTGGCAGGGGTAGTTCAACTCTTTCGTTCAGTCGCCTGCGTTTGGCTCCTTCTGAAGCGGCCATCTCACGCTCCTGATCCGCTTTACTTTTAAGGCGAATCTCGTCTAGAAAAGCGTCGATCATTTCGTCTGTTGGCCATGCACGCTCTGGTACAGGCTCTGCCTCCAGCTTCTTAGTGCCAGGAGTTTTCCCATCATCGGTAAACGAGTGGGAGATTAAGTTACAACTCGCCACATATCCTTCGGATTCATCCGACGAGCTCTCTCCATCATCTTCCTCTTGAAAGATGTGGTTGAGGAACTCTTGCAGTGTGACAGGAGTTCGCGCCTTTTGATTGTATTCTTCCAGCGCGTCGATTTGCTTCTGCAAGTTCGTGTGCTCGTTTCCAAGCTTCACGGACTTCTTGGATTTCTTCTTCTTTTTCTTCGAAGATTTTGACGGTTGGGCGTGAGTATTTGGGCCCTTATCGCGAGTCTTCGTAGTTGGGCGAGGCTTCAACATTCCTTCGATAATTTAAGGTTCAAGAGGGTCCTTCCATTCGATCGTAGGGCACGCATGAAGGTCTCTCAGCATTCTTTTGGTTTTAGTTGATAGCACGACCTCCCATGGAGCTTCTTCAATAAAAGAACAGGTTGCCCCCGGTGTATCCGCTTTCCTAGGAGTATGCGGCTGTGGTGGGTTCACCTTCCACTTTTCGGACAGTATAAACTTCCCCTGGAGGTACTGATCTTCAATCCATCCTTTGAAGACGAAGCAATCTTCGATCGGATGACTTACCGTTTGATGGTAAGGGTAATAATTAGGGTTATTCACCTCCGTGGGTTGCGGCGGTCGCCTTGGATTTGGTAGCTTTATAAGTCTGTTGCGTATTGCCAGCTCGAATAACCGTTTCGTCTTGTCTCGTGGGAACGAGTAAGGACGTTTCATCTTTTCATTATAATACCGGCGTCTTTCTTCCAGTTGATCTGCCGATTTCGGGGCGTTAGGTTGCTGTTGGGCATTTGCGACAAAGGTTGCCCTTCCTTTACCCTTGTCATTCCGAGGTTCCGACTTCGAGGGAGGTGGTCTATGACCCATCTGGTCCATCTGAGCCAACTTGTCGATTAAAGCCTGGAATGTGGTTGGCTTAAAGAACATCATAAACTGGGAGATAGTTGCGTGGGGGTCTAGGGTTCCCACGAACATGCCCACTGCGGGTGCCTCCTCAATGCGTTGTTCGCATCTCGACCACAAATTCCGCCAGCGTATAGCATACTGGACCCAGGTTTCGCCTGGTTTTATCCTGGCGTTAATCAGTGCTGTTATTGGAGTGCGTTCGCTGGCACTTGCGAATCGCTGAGTGAATAACAACTCCATTTCAGCGAACGTCTTGATAGAATCGTTCGGGAGTTCCGAATACCATTCGAACGCTGTTTCTGATAAGCTGCCCACGAACTGGCGAAGCAACAGTTTATCATCACCGCCGGTGTTACCGCAGAGGGCCCGGAACTGGGCAACATGTTGATGGGGATTGCCGGTCCCCTTATACACATGGAATTTCGGTATCGTATAGCCTGGCGGGTATTTAATTTGGTCGTACCAGCTTGGATACGGCCGGCCCGTCTTTACGACTTGACC
Source organism: Agapanthus africanus (assembly GCA_030015575.1). Classification (NCBI taxonomy): domain Eukaryota; kingdom Viridiplantae; phylum Streptophyta; class Magnoliopsida; order Asparagales; family Amaryllidaceae; genus Agapanthus; species Agapanthus africanus. The sequence goes on from CM057337.1 coordinate 723,363,050, forward strand.
AGCTGCCTCAGTCGCATGATGAACCCGGATTTGCTGGGCTATATAGTCAACCAAGTCAGCTTTAGAGATCGTCTCTTCCTTGGCCGTTGAGGGGGCTGGCGGTGGATTTGACGTTTCTCCTCGGTCGTCTTCAAGAACGATTGGGGGATCCTCGGCGGGTAGGTCCTGCTGGATCATCATTCCTATCATATCTTGGAAGAGAAGGCCCATACGCTGTATGTTGGTTGCTTGTTCGGCAGCCTCTTTGTCCTTTTTCTCCAGTATCCGGCGAAGGAATTCAGCGTCGGTTTCTTCCTCCTGGCGTGCGTCTGAGGACGTTTCTGGGCTTTCTTTTGGCCCGGTAAGTGCGGCCATAGCATTCATCATTTCTTGGAGCTTTTGCTGCTGCTCCTGGGCTTTGGTCACCGACCGTGTAAGCGGTCTATGACCCGTGGACGCGCGGCTGTCTTCTTTTCCTGACGCCATGTATACGGTGTGGACCATCATGCCCCCAGACTTAGGGCGTCTGGGCTTAGCGCTATTAGCTGTCGTTGCAGGCTGGGGGATCTTCTCTGGCTTCCTCCTTTCATGAGCCATGGAGGTTGAGGGGGCCGTTGAGGTGGGCATCCAGACAGCCTTTCGGGGTTTAGCCTGGTGACCAGCTTCTGGTTGGATTTTCAGCTTCTTGTGCTGGCGGGAGAAGTTTGGATCGATGATCGAGTCTCGGGCCTGTCGCCAAACCTTATAGATTTTGGAAGACAGCCGTTGAGGGGATCGGGGCTGTTCTGATTTTATTTCCACAACCTTTCTTAATGGGGGAGGAGACCTCTTTAGCACTGCAGTGGGAGAATTCCTTCGCACCTTATTTAGCATCTCGAAGCTGTTCCCAGTTGGAACAGCAGCATTAACTTCTGCCATCGGGGCTGATGGAGTTAACCCGGAGGGGGAGTTGCCCCCAGCCTTCCTTACTCGGCGCCAATGGAGACGTCAAGCGTGTCGAGCGGACGGCGTTGGGTCAGCGGTAAGAATGGTTTCTTCTTGCCCCCTGTGTAGGTGGGGGGTCGCTGTTGGTGTTAGCCTGTCAAAGACCGACGTCTTTTGGGTAGCAGGGGCGGGAGCTGAAGCCGTCAATCTTGTAAAGATCGACTTTTTGGCCAGAGAAGCCGCCTTGGCGATTTTGGGAGCAGGAGCAGCCACTTTCTTAGAAGCAGCCTTCTCCGGGATTGCAGACCTCATGATGGGTCTACCGGATTTCTGGCCCAATCTAGAGAAGACCGAGGCGCTGATGTTGGGCGACCCGTTGAGATGAGCCGCGGCAGGGGTAAGACGATCAAAAACCGACTTCTTGGGAGCTTCCTTTGTCAGCACTGGCGCCGTGAAGCTTGTTGGTGGGAGTATAGTCCCGAAGAACAATCCGGTAGTGGCCTGAGTCACCTGGTCCACCGGCATTGTGAATAACGAAGCAGCTTGGGGTCCGTAGGCTATACCTCCTGGCGAGGCAAAGCGTTGGTCGCAATTGCAGTCTGAGCAGTTGGAGAATTTCACGGAAGTAGAAGCCATCGATCCTTTGCTTTCTGCAATAAGCGAGACGCCAATTCTTAGTATCTTGAAACCCAAGGGCCACCATTAGCGAACTGCGATTGGTTCGTGAATCACGACACACGAAGTATGGAGTGGAAAGAGGAAAAGGTCCCACCGGGCGTTCCAGAATCTGTTCCCCTCCGAACGGCGGCCGAGACGCGGGGACGTCCATGCCTGAGGTTCGGGGCAGATGTTAATTGGTGCTATTCGTCCACCTCTCCGAAGATGCCAAGTTGATTTATGGCACCGTGTATCGAAGGTTTGAGAGGATGCGTCCGATGTAGCAGACTTCGTCAAATTCCCCCTCACTTGAGGGTTTTTTTTTTATTGTGGGGACGCTCTTCCCTACAGGCGCAAGCCCCTGCAGTTAATTACGCTACCGCGTTGCGGTAACAACTTTCTCCTTCTCCAGATGGTCACTTCGTGTCGTGTGTTTTTGTTTTATTTGTGGTTGCCCGTGGATTGTATACGGAGACTGAGTTATGTTGTCGCCCGTAGGACGTGGACTAGTCCAAATCCGTATTTATCTTAGATTTGGGTTTGGGGGTTTGGTTTGAGGATACGTTAGCCATATTTGAGGCTAAGATCAACTCAAACGTTTGTTAAGGATACGTTAGTCTAACTTGAGACTAAGATCAACTTAACGGGATCGTTTAGATCCGACAAAAGAGCATTTGGGGCTCTATTACTCCAGTTTAGGGACATAGTGGTCTATTGAATGTATGGCCGTCGGGACCCGTCACCTCTCTGACGACGTTGAAGGATTACAACGACAAATATCAGAGGAGTTCAGAGATGTACCCTTGAACCGAAGTTGATTGGGGGGATTCATAGTCCAGTCTGTTTGAAGGTTTAAGGATACGTTAGCCATATTTGAGGCTAAGATCAACTTAAACGGGATCGTTTAGATCCGACAAAAGAGCGTTTGGGCTCTATTGTTCCAGTTTAAGGACATAGTGGTCCATTGCTAGTTTAAGGACATTGCGGTCCGTAGGTAGTTTAAGGACATTGCGGTCCGTAGGTAGTTTAAGGACATTGCGGTCCGTAGGTAGTTTAAGGACATTGCGGTCCAGGTTAAGGACGTCGTAGTCCATGGGTTTAAGGACCCCACAGTCCATTGTTAGTTTTAAGACATCTCGGTCGAGGTTAAGGACGTCGTAGTCCATGGGTTTAAGGACCCCACAGTCCGTTGTTAGTTTTAAGACATCTCGGTCAAGGTTAAGGACGTCGTAGTCCATGGGTTTAAGGACCCCACAGTCCGTTGTTAGTTTTAAGACATCTCGGTCAAGGTTAAGGACGTCGTAGTCCATGGGTTTAAGGACCCCACAGTCCGTTGTTAGTTTTAAGACATCTCGGTCAAGGTTAAGGACGTCGTAGTCCATGGGTTTAAGGACCCCACAGTCCGTTGTTAGTTTTAAGACATCTCGGTCAAGGTTAAGGATGTCGTAGTCCATGGGTTTAAGGACCCCACAGTCCGTATCAATATGTGGTCATCGGGACCCGTCACCTCTTTGAAGACGTTGAGGGATTACCACGCCAAGTATCAAAGGAGTGAAGAGATGTACCCTGGAACCGGAGTGGATTAAATAGTCTTTGGCCCAATCTGGGATCAAGACCAATTGATTATTTTATGAGCCCATTAGCCCAGTTAATTACGAATTGAGGACTTATGGCCATCTTGGGCTAAGTCCAATCATGTCTGGAATATTGACTTCCTGTTGGTCCCTTGAAGGAGAGGCTTTGCCTCTATCCATTCGGCCAATTGGGCCAGTGTCTAATGTTAAACACTAAAGACGAATCAGTGTTGAACACTGTGAATAAGATTGATAAGTTAGTGTTTCAACACTAAAAGATAGTTGGTGTTAAACACCAGCAACCAGGCTTTCAGATTAGTGTTGAACACTAAAACAGTCCAGTGTTAAACACTGGCAACAGGAGTCCCAAACTAGTGTTGGACACTACGGTAATCAGTGTTGAACACTGCAAATATAGTTCTGTGCTTAGTGTTGCACTAAGGCCAAACAATGTTTTGTCACTGAATTCAGGGGTTCCGTTTTAGTGTTTAATCACTAAGGCAAGAGGGGTCACGTGGCAACACGTGAGAGCGCCCTCCCTTCACTTGTTCTTCTGAGACTATGCATCTTTTAGAGCATCACGTGCCATCACGTGACGGGGATTCAAGCGCTTATGTGTTAAAGCTTCTGTCAAGAGTCACGTGAGTCACGTGAGGCACTGCCTCCAGAGGGCTTTCTGTAGATCTTTTTTTTGGGGGGGAGGGTCACGTGGTGGCACGTGACCCTGCCTCTATGTATGTTGTTTAGAAGATCTGTTAATCTTTTTTCAGGAATTAAATTCCTCGTAGGGTTAAACCCTAATAAAAAGCTTTAAATTCCAGAGGAATTAAATTCCTACTTCCTTTTGAAGATTTATATTCTGGAATAGAGTTGAACTCTGAATTTTCTGTAGGAATTAAATTCCTCATATATGTGGAGAACTGAATAGGGTTAAACCCTAATAAAAGCTTTAAAGAATTAAATTCCCATTCTCGGTTAAAGAATTATGATTAAAGGAATTAAACTCCCGTTGTTTCAACAGAACTAAGTTCTTAATTAGGGTTAAACCCTGTTTCTTTTTGTTCTGAAGGAATTAAATTCCCATAACTCAGGGTCAAGCCCTAGTTTTATTTTAAAGGAATTAAATTCCTATAGTTCTGTGAGAATTGAATTCTCGTGCTTCCGTTCACTCTCTATGCTTTGGATCTGCATAGCAGGATCTCAACCCATTGAGAATTAAATTCTCAACTCAAGGGGAGATGTGCACTTTACAGATCCCCCATCAAAGAGAGAAGAAATATGTCCCTCTGTTCTATATCAGAGTTAAACTCTGTCGAGAATTAAATTCTTTTTTCTTTCAAGAAGCCTTCCTTCTCTTACCTAGGGTTTTCTTTTTGCAGAAGATCCAAATTCCTCAAAATATCGAGGCTCTCTCTCTTTTCTTCCTTCTGCCTCTCCCTCTTTTTTGCGTCTCTTGGCTCCTATTTATAGGAGAAGCAGCCGAGTTAATTAGTTTTTTGACGAATCTTCATTGAGAGATTTGATTTGCATCCATCATTCGTTTTGGACCTTTGGATTATTAGATGAATTTTATTCACCATTGGATTTCAAATCCAGGGATTCTCCTTTGTTATTTCTGTTAGTTTTAAAGGGGAAATCTTTCCAAGTTCAGGATTTTTCCATACATAGATGATATTCAATCATCTTTAAATCTTTAATTCGGTTGGTTCCAGATAATCGCTTTCCTTTGGAAAGATTTGAATCTCTTTCAGAATTTAATTCTGTTAACAAAATGGGCTTTGAAAGCCGGTCACGTGTGACCACGTGACCCTCTTGGAACGAGCCTTCTTCCTTCTTTTTACGCTCTGTCTTCTGGTTGCTGCTTAACTATCACGTGCCACCACGTGACAACTGATCACGTGTGAACACGTGACCCTGGCATGGAGCCTTCTTCTCGATTTAACCGGAGAATGAGTCTGATGTTTTGAGTGTCACGTGCCAACACGTGACCCTGGTCACGTGGAAGCACGTGACCTCTTCTGAAGCCTTTTTCTTGATTTGCTCAGGGAGCTATTGGGTTTTGAAGCCGCTTTTGATTGTCACGTGCCAACACGTGACCCAGTTCACGTGGGAGCACGTGACCCTTTCTGAAGCCCCTTTTCTTTGATGTATTTGGGAAACTGAATTTGCCTTTCTGATGCTTTTAGGTGTCACGTGCCAACACGTGACTGCTGGTCACATGTAAGCACGTGACCCTCTTCTGAAGCTTTTTCCATAAGCTTTTCTGATTTTAAATCAGGAAACAGTGATTAACCCAGGACTCCACGATGCCTTCACTGTGAAAGTGGACGAGCGTCGCTAACATGGGATCAACCTCAGCAGCAAAATCTGCAGCAAGGGCAGGAGTCTCCGTGTCAAGCTCCTCGAGGTGATCGATCAACATACGCAGACTATTCACAGCGCCTTTTGAAGAGGGACGTCGAGAAAAGGGGCCTGCTGGCATTACGACTCGAGACTCGAAAGGAGCTGGAGTCGGTGTCACTGCTGCAAAACAAATCGTAGGCAAACAACAGTTAAAAAAAATAGAGAAGCTACATGAACAATGCAGTTTACTATACCGACTGCGTCAGGTGGCAAAGCCGGGAGTACCGGTGGTGCAATAGATCTTTCATCTCCTCCTTCAATCTGGAGTGCTGCAGTCAAAACGAAGAGGGGTTAGCAATGACTTGACGGCCCGTAAAAGAAAAGAAAAGACGTTAGCTAAAGGCTGTACCCACCAGCGCCACTGGATGAGGCAATCTCCGACTGGAAGGAGAAATGGGGATGCAGCACTTGATACAAGTGATCAAAAAGGACTCCTGCAAGGATGTAGTAATGCGATGTCAGTGCATAAAGTATATTGCCCACAATGAAACCGATGGGTCACAAGTCCGTACCTTCCAGCATTTGAGAGGATACAAGAGAAGGCAAAGGGGCGGCCACCATCAAAGTAGCAACTGGAGATACTTCCTCGGGTGGCACAATCTCAACGCTCGCCACGCCTGCATTAGAAGCAAAAGAAGTACTGTCAGGAGAGATTGAAAGGGATTGCAGAATGAAAAGGAAAGCAATGACCCAAAATCTACCTGGTAAGTCGTCGGTCGAGACCGTAGCAAGGGCATCACTGGATGCAGCGACTGCCTCACCCTCCTCCAACGGAATGGTCTCACCACCCGTAGTCTCATCCCCTGACACTACGAGAGCCGTCATAACGCTCGCGACGCCAGGAGATGGCAGAGAACCACAGGGGGAATGAGTGGCAATTGGGGTAGTGCCAGACTCTTAAGAAAGAGTGGCTACCTCAGGCTCGACGATTGCAGCCATCTCACCTACCGCTACCTCATCAAGACTCGGCCCTGTAGGATAGGATATATGAGAATTTGAAAATTAAAACTTTGACAAACTGAACTCAATGCCACGTTACCTTGGGTCGGTCTTTTGACTACTTCCCGAGCCGCACGCGCTGCTTGTCTGTCGGGTAGACAAGGCAGCCGGAGCATCCTCTGAAGGAGTAGGGGCAGGGGTAGCAGTGCTCGAAACTGCACCCGCGGCCAAGGCAGCGTTACGCTCCCTTGCTGCGCGCATTCTACGTTTCCTTTCCGCCCGAGCCGTGAGAGCGGATCTTCTCAAGACCTCCGTCAACGGGATGTCATCGTTCGCGCCAAGAGCTACCTCTGGGGCCGTTATGGCATCCGTCATCGGTTGTTTAAGAAAAGCCTTTTTTGGCAGTGCTGAGGAGGCCGGGACTTCGATAGCTGGCTCTGGAATCATCTCCGTGTCAGCCTGTGGGATTGGCATTGTAGTCCCTGCGATCAGATGAAGAAGGGGTCGGATTACCTATAAGAACCGGGAGTGGAGACGCGGTGAACCGAAATGTACCGATGCCTAAGGATGCTCGAAGTCTTTCCTCCTCCTCAAAAGTCTTGAGAGAAGCTGCGAGAGCTTCTTCGGTGGAAATGCCTGTTAAAAAAAGGGAAAAGTGTCAGTCAAAACATGATGATAAAAATATGATGCAATGACGAAAAGTACAGCTGATGGTTACTTGATTGCGCGAGGATGGCGAGTCCCGCTTCATGGCTTGCCAATTGCTCAGAAGCTGCAATGGCAGCCGCCGGATCAGTATCATCTGGCGGCATGAATAGACCCTCGTTTGTCCCATACTCATTCAGGCCCTCGCCATAAGGAGCATGAGGCTCCTGGCCGAGTACAACGTCGGTAGAAAGGATCGACTTTTTCTTCCTCTTCTGCGAGCGAGCTCTGGTCACAGCTAGCACAAGCTTACGCTTGGTGGACACTTTGGGACGACGAGTCCCGATATTTGAACCCACGCCAGACTCGAGGGAAGCTATAGTCACCGTTTCCACGGGAGCACGGGGTATCGGTAGCTCGGGCCTGTCACGCGGGACTTCGATCACGGCAGCTTCTCTTAAGGGAGGACGGACAATGGTTCGTCGCTTCAGAGGGACGTTTCGATCACCGGCAGGGGGTGCACCCTTGCGATCGAGCAGCAGTCGCTTCTCCTCCCTGATGACGGCGCCCATTGAATGCTGATACCAGGCCACGTACACATTAAGGGCCTTCGGGATACAGCTCGGTTCGCTAATGAAGAAGTTGGACGTGTTCACGCGCATAAAATGATGCAGCGCATTTCGCATTCCCTCTTCGGTGGCAGCAGGTTCTAACAAGAAAGCCTCAAGCGGGACTCCCTGATCATAGCTCAGCTGCTGGGTGAAACGATTTGGATTGTATCTTATGAATAACGCCGCATCATTTTGCCTAAACACTAGAAAGCCTGGTCTGATGGAATATAAATGAAGGATTTCCCGAGCTTTCAAAACAGAGGCTCCATCTTTAAAAATGTCCCGCAATGGATGCACCGTTGTTGCGGACTCTTTGCCGATAGTCAGAATCTTGTCGGTAAAGGTCATGCCATCTCCAACCGTGCGAGGACGAAGGAGCAAACCCCTAGCTTCCAGCGGTGACGGATTTACAATAGATGTGTCGACTAATCGCATAATCCGGGGGAAGCCGAACCTGTCGTAGAAGGAAGGCCTTTTATGGATACCGAAAACACCAAGTGCATGTAGCTCGAGCCATGACATGAAGTAATGCATCGAGAAGTTCACACGCTGCACTCCTGGTTCAGTAGTATCTGCCGCTTGGCTGAGGCTGTAATACAAATGAGCTAACCCGGCAACACCGATAGCCACTTTCACCCAAGAACCATTCGGTGAGCTGGGTAGAAAACAGACGGCCTCATACGGCGAAGGTGCATCGGAAGCGCAAACCAGCTCAGCCATAACCCAAGAAACCCCAAAAAGAACGTTTCTTCATCAATCCCAGGGACCGCGACCTCCGCAAAAGAAACAACTGGGGTGTTGGGAAGGAAGAAACTCTTTTGATCTGCCTCCGCCATTGGCAAGTTGTTTAAACCTAAGCCGAAAGGGTCGTCAAGTTTGGCGAATTTAGCAGCCTCCTATGAAAGGACTTCCGGGTGGAGAAAACGAGCGATGAAATCCTCGAAATTAACCCCGCGGCTCCCGGATTCGAGGAAAAGGCCCTCATAAATATTCAACACTTTGATCAAACTAGGGAATTGGTGTTGAATGGCGTTCTCCGGGGTAAGGCCTGTCATCACTGACTTGGCACCAAAAACGTATTCATTCGTATGAAGCAGTTCCTCATAATGCTCCCCAATAACCGGTAAGCCAGAAACTTCTGCAAATTCCTCTAAGGAGATTGATACTTCTCGGTCTAGCAAAAGGAAGGTGTGAGTAGGAATATTCCACTACTCTAGAAAGGCCTTAACCCACCAGGCGGGAAGCGTAGACTACTGGAAGAGAGAAGCATAAATTGCGGGATACAACCCAAGTCTCAGCAACTGCGACTTCTTTGCTGACAGAATATAGCAGGCCCATTGCAGATAGCCAGCTGGATGACGAGGAATTAGGCCAATCATATATGGTTGTCCCCACGGGCGCACCTCGCCTTGACAAATACGTCGCCCCAGGGTATCCAAAGCCATTGGAGGCTGAACGGGTATCGAAGCCATAGCAGGCTGAAGAAGATCTCCCGAAGTCCAGTTGACTTCTTCCACCGTATAGTTCACCGGAGGTGGGTCGGCGTAATGGATCGCCATGATGGGCTCTGAGGGTACCGCGCACGAAAAGCTTTGCCGACCCTTAATAATTTGAATGTACCATGTCCCCCAGAGATGAAGATTCTTATGTTCCGGGTCATGATCTCTGATCAATGCTAAGACTTCCCGGTCCACAGGCGCTCCAGGGAATCCTCCCTCTGAACGAACGAATGGGAAAAAATGATCGTAAGACATGTCACCTGCGTAAAATAGGACAAAAGTCAACTGTCAGTGCTATAATTTAAATTCTGACACTTGATACTTTAAAATTTGTATCGCACTGCAATGCAGTAGAGAATGACCAAAGGGGGCCCACAAAATCTAGATGACAGTTCATCATTAATAAAACAGCCTCATCATTTGATTAGACTGTCAATTAAATGAGGAAATCCTCAAGTGATTCTCATTTAATGAGAAAACCCCTTGGGCTAAGGAGTAAATCTCCCCTTGAGAACAGTGCTCTGTGACAGAGTGACACCTGTCAAACTCTAATGATGAAGGAATAAAAATTCCTCAAGAGTCTTGCTCTGGAAAAAATGATGGAATAATCCATCAGAAAAATTGAAATCAATTTTTTTTATATATGAATTAAAATTCTGAGATCTTCAAGATCTATAAACAAACTCTAAGAGTTCTTTGAGAGCAAACCTCTGTTAATGGTTAAGAAACCATGAAAAAGATCTCTTTAGATTTATGATTCCAAGAGAGCAAAGCTCTGTTAATGAAACACTAAAAGGCTTTTCTTTAGATCAAAAATCTATGAAGAGCAAGGCTCTATTAATGGGTAAAACCCTAGATTATTAAAAAATTTAATCTTTACCTAAATTTTGACAGAGTTCTGTCCTTAAGAAAATTCTTAAGATGAAGAGCTATGCTCTGTGGGAGAATAAAAATTCTCAGAAAACAAGAAGGAAGATGAACAGAAATCATCCTAAGGGCCAAAGGTCCTATTTATAGGCACTGAGTGCCGTTTCCGAGGCAGGCTGTCGGCGACGGAAATCCCCGAGGGCACCTCAAAGCGAAGATCCCTTTCATCCACAAAGACCGGGGAAGGCGGGGAACGGGGCACCGTCCTATGGTGCCTCTTGAGGAGGGGCGCGGGAGGATCGGCTGTTTCCCCCAATCAGAGCAAAACTCTGTTCAAAATTCAAATTTTGAAATAAAGCAACGTTTCAGATGCAGCGCCAAGTGTGCCGCGCCCTAAGCAGTGCACCACGTGCAAAGCACGTGGGCGCTAGCGCTGGGTGCGCTGCGCTCCAAGTAGCACACCACGTGTGCGCTAGCGCTAGGTGCGCTGCGCTCCAAGCAGCGCACTACGTGTCAAGCACAGGTGCGCTAACGCAATGTGCGCTGCCCTTTAAGCAACGCACCACGTGCAAAGCACGGGTGCACTTGCGCTGGAACTAAAAGCTCCCTACCGTCAGATCAAAGATCTAATAATAATGATAAATCATTAATTAATCAGAATTAAATTCTGTTATGGAGCCTCAAAAGTTTTCCAAATAATAAGATTGTGCTCTGTAAATCAGAACACCGTTGGATCAATGATCCAATGGTAATTAAAAATTACCAAATGACAGAATGAATTCTGTATGGAAAGATTAATTAATCTTGTTAAAAACAAGAAGATTGCCTTCTGTAAATCAGAAGCCCTTGGATCAAAAATCCAACGATGGGAAATTCCCCAAATCAATTGGAGAAAAGATCTGCTTAACTGATTGAACAATCCAGCTTGCCCTATAAAAAGGCCCATAGACTTCAAGTCTCATAGACAGAAGAAGCATAGAGAGAAACCTCCTCAAAAACTTTGAGAAATTCAAAGAAAAAGAGCAGGCTCTCAGAAGAAGAAAACTTTCTTCAAGGTAAAGAAATGAATGATGATAAGCACAGAGATGAAATCATCTCATAATAAAAAAAGAAGAACCTACTTCTTTAAAGATCATAGATCTACAAAGACCAAATCTCTTCAAAAAGAGATCAAAAGATCTCATCATAAAATAAAAGAAGAATTTACTTTTTTCGCACAGATCATAGATCCATAAAGGCAAAGCCTTTCATCAACATAAGAGACTCAAGAACTTTTGTTCTCAGAATCTTGAGACAAAGTCTCTTTTTAGATCACAAAATTGATCATATGCACCTTTGCACCCTGGAATTGTTCTTTGCGCTCTTGAACTGCGCTTCTGCACTCTTAGACTGGCGCTCAGCGCCGAGCGCGACACGTGTCGCTTTGCGCTCTTGAAATAGCGCACTGCGCTCATGGGTTGGCGCTCAGTGCCAGACGCACCACGTGTCAATCACGTGTGCGTCATTAAACTAATAGCGCTCTGCGCTCATAAACTGGCGCAATGCGCCCATCATCTGACGCTCAGCGCAAAGCGCAACATGTGTCCCTCACGTGTGCGCTACTCGGCAGAAGCGCACTGCGCTCTTTGACTGGCGCCAAGCGCGCCACGTGTCGCGCTGATAGAACATAAATTGTTCTTTAATAAGTCCAGAGCTATAATGAATGCCCAGCATTCAATAAAAGACAAAATATTGTCAGAATTCAAGTCAATACTCAGCATTGTTAACAGGGCCAAGCCTAAGCAAATGCTCAGTAGCCCAAAATAAATGATAAATATTTTAACTCGATTGGACTTAGCCCAAGATTGGCCATAAGTCCTCAACTCATATTAATTGAGTCCATCTGCTCATAAACATTTTAATAGTTCTTAGCCCCAAATTGGACTACTAATTTCCCAATCAGTTTTGGTTCAAGGGTACATCTCTGAACCCCTCTGATATATGTCGTTGTAATCCTTCAACGTCTTCAGAGACGTGACGGGTCTCGACAACCATACATTGCATAGACTATGACGTCTTTAAACTACGAACTGTGGGGTCCTTAAGCCCATGGACTATGATGTCCTTAACCTCGGACCGTGGGGTCCTTTAAAACCCATGGACTATGATGTCCTTAACCTCGGACTGTGGGGTCCTTTAAAACCCATGGACCGAGATGTCCTTAAACTAACATTGGACCGAGATGTCCTTAAACTAACATTGGACCGTAATGTCCTTAAACTAATCGACCGCAATGTCTCTAAACTAAACAATAGAGCCCAAATGCTCCCTTGTCGGATCTAAATGATCCTGTTAAGTTGATCTTAGTCTAATATCAGACTAACGTATCCTTAACTAACGTTTAAGTTGATTTTAGTCTCAAATAAGACTAACGTATCCTTAAACCCAACCCCCAAACCCAAATCTAAGAAGATACGGATTTGGACTAATCCGCGCCCTATGGGCGACAACATAAATCAATCTCCGTATACAATCCACGGGCAACCAAAAACAAAACAAACACCCACGACACGAAGTGACCATCTGGAAAAAGAAAAAGTGGTTACCGCGATGCGGTAGCGTAATTAACTGCAGGGGCTTGCACCTGCAGGGAAGAGCGTCCCCACAATCAAAAACCCCTCAAATGAGGGGGAATCTGACAAAGTCTGCTACATCGGCCGCATCCGTTTAAACTTTCGATACATGGTGTCATAAATCAACTTGGCATCTTCGGAGAGGTGGACGGATAGCACCAATTAGTATCTGCCCCGAAATTCACGCGAGACGGACCTATGCGGTCGCGTCTCCGTGTTTCGGCGGGGAACATCGGCCTCGTCTCCAACCTCCAATACCCGGGGTTCCTGCTTCCGAGCGTGCTTGCGGCCCTACGCGCGGCCAGCCTCTGAAGCCCGGGGCGTGCTGGAATGCCTGGCCGAAGCGGCCGCCGGCGGAACCGGGCTCGCGGAAGGGCGTGACGGGCCAGCGCCTCCGGCCTTCCTTCCTTTCTTCTCGGCCATCGCAGCCTGGAATTTGGATCGGTCCATCGGCTCTGCAAAAAAAAGCGAAAATACAAAGAAGGGGTTAGCAATACCAAAAAGAATAGAAGAACACACAAGTCTAAACAGGTCGCCTAAGCTTCCAACTTACATGCAAACTGCGTGGGGCTGAGCCCGGCCCAACTGAGGGCCTTCTCGGACAGCAACACATCGGCCCGATGGACGGGCTCCCACTCCGATACTGCTACCACATCGGGATCGTTCGACCGCCTCACCAGCCAGTAGTTGCCCATGTGCCACTGAACAGGCACATGCCAATTCTCACCCTCGGGTGGCCCGACAAACAAGAACTTCTCATTTCATTCATGATTTGCAGGATGTCTCATCCGTTAAAATCCATATATGGAAGAAGGTACTGCTACGACCCCCGACCCGGCCGTCCCTCCTCTGTGTTTTCTAAAAGAAACGTATACCCAGCTAGGCTCGTCCCTACGAGTTCCGGGGTGATTTTTGTAGCAGAGGGAGGAAAGGAGAAGGTTCAGGTTGAAAAGGATCCCTGCAGTCTCAACCGGACCAGGAACCCGAAGAGAATCCTCCACGAGTTCGGCACTAACTGGTCCGGGGCTAATTGAAAGCAATGCAGCTCTGCACTCACCTCGGGAGAGAAGGGTATACGCATTCCGGCCCAAAAGGCTTCCAAGTACAAGGCAATCTCCTTACCCCGTACCTGGTCTGCCCTCTCTCCTTCTCCGGCCAAGCGAAGCGAGTAGCCGGGGGGAATATGGAAGCGAGCCCGGATTGTGGTGAGCTCGTCCACATGTCTCAGGATGGAAGGTGCGTCACAGACACTCTTGACATGCGCTTTAGGGACCGTCCCTATCGCATGGCCCCGGGGAGCATGACTAACCCTAACTTCCCGGGAGGATTCCAACTCGGGCGAGGAAGAGGAAGAAGCAGAGGAAGAAGCGGCAGAAGACTCCCTAGACTCTACCCAAACTATTTTTACGGACTCCCCAGAGGAAGACATCTAACCTGAGCAAAAGGAGGAGTCCTCTGAGGAAAGAACGCAAGAAATCTGACCTAAGGGGAAGATCGCCGAGCTAACACACGAAGGGCTGAGGAAATTATAGAGAAGTGTGGACCCTAGGGGTGATCCCACCTCTATTTATAGCAGTCGGCGAACACATCCTACGGCGCCGATCGTCTCCTGCCAAAAACAACACTTCGCATTCAACGGCCGTCAATGTTCCACCTGTCGCACACGCATTTAGGGCATCCCGTCAAGAACGAAGAACACCGGTGGCCTGTCACGTTAGCCAACCAGCGCCGGACACGTAGCCTGACGTTTCGGCGAACGTACGCCCGAATCGGCGCTTCCTCTTTAATGCAAGATCTCTTCCCTGATCCGCTGACATCATCAAGAAAATACAACTAATTACCCGGGAATCCGCGCCGACGATGTCTTCAAATAAGAGTTTAGTCCGGGTGACTGATTAGACCACTCTCGACCCGACCCATAAATAGGTCGAGACGAGAGTGGGGGGCTAATGATGATGCTCGGTACTGAGAACTCCCCAGATCACGACACGGGGTAGATGACGTGTCATGTGGCTTACGGGAAAGGAGCGAGAATGGTAAATTGGAGGTGTACCCGGGCCTTCCTCCCGAGGATGTTTGTCACGTCCCGCTTCCCGGTGCACGGCGAAGTGGACGCGACGAGGTCTGCTACGTATATACTCAGAAGTACATACGCTAAGCGTATCTAAGCAATATAAAAGTAAATCACAAGAGACAAGAGATATAGAAATAACAACAACTTTATTAATAACATTCTTTTGTACAATGCATGAAAAGTAAATACAACTGAAATGAAAAGTGATGCCTAAACAATGACATAACAGGAAAAGAAAATACTGAATAGAACAAGGTACAATGTGCTCGGGGTCTTCGTGAAACTGATCCAAGTCTTCTCCGGTGGGCTCGATCTCTGCTGGGTCCAAAGCACCTGACGACATTCAAAGAAGAAAGAAATAGAATGTCGTCAGCGAACAGGTCGCTTGGTAAGTCCCAAAGATAAAGAGGAATTAGAAAAGTCAGAATAAGAGGTATTTTCTAAAAAGATTGTAAAATATTGTAGAATATTGTGTTAACGCTATTGTTGTAGCTTGGTACAGAAGGATGCCAGTGTATACGAGAGGGGTCTCTATATGCTAGAGACCAGGGCAAACGGAATGTATAAGAAACCGTTAAGCCACGGTACAACAGCAACGGAATATAGCTTAGGTGTCTTAATCTGACCACCTCGTGCCACCTTTAACACCTTCCGTACCAATCTACCCCTTAGACCCCGTAGTGTTTTGATATTGTATTGTATTGTGTAAGTTGGATGACTGACCAAAACCATGATATCAGTAACAGATTGTAACTGCATAATCAGGTAAATGGAATAATGGATGTATATCCATGGTTTGATTCAGTCAAGTTATATAGATTGATAACTGGATCCTGGAATTCATGTGTTCATATTGAGTTGGAATATTAAAGAATATAGATTGACTTGAATCATATTCAAGTCAGAAATAATCAGACTCAAACCCGAGTCAGACTTAAAGAAATGTAATTTGAAGTTCTATAATTGTTAGGGTCATTGTTCATATCATAATATTGCAATTTATATTCCCCAATTCTTATTCGTTTTATAATTAAACAGGTGCTTTTGACGCATGTCTGCTGTATGTTACAAGATACAGGTTCTTGGAGCGAATACAGTGAAAAAGACAAAAAACGATACAAAAGAGTGACTTTTGACCAACAAGTAGAAGGGTCCTAGTCAAGTCTAGATGAAGAACAGTGCAAGGTCTAAAATGTCAAGGCAAACGGTTAAAAGATCGCTAAAAGTTTTCACTGAAAGATCTGGAGAAGAATAAAAAGCCAAACAGAGAAAAGAATTATGGAAATAAAAAGCCCAAAGTATGAAGAACCAGCCAAGGAAGTTTAGTGAGATGATCTCACCAAAGGGCCGCGGAACCGCGGCCCAAGCCCACTAATACCGCAGTTCCGCGGCCATTTAAAGCCCGTGTCCGGTGTATTTTTTTGGTGTTGGTGCGTCGGTGCGGGGGTTTGGATTTTTCGTGGGCAAATATGTAATTGCACATGTGCGAATCCCGTAACCCTAAATTCTCCTGTTTACTTATAAAATTGTAATCGAAAATTGTAAAACCCTATGCCTCTTTTCAATAAACAAATTCAGATCTGTTCTGTATTATTGCTTGGAGGGAGCCATCAATAAAAATTAGTAAGTTAATTTTATTTCTTCGCTTTTAATTCTCTTTTAATTAGAATGTCTTTTAATCCCCTAATGAGCGAGTAATCTCCTCGCTTGTTAGGGTTAGCCTTAGGGAAAGGTTTGAGAGATGAGATCTCTCATCCCTTTCATGCCATTCATACCTAAGAATTAGAACTCCATGCATGCACGCACACCCAGCTCCCTACGACACCTTATCCCTCGAGGTAATGGTGACACCGTAGTGTAAAGGACCGGTTGCGCGAGTTTTCCATGGAGGTTAGGGTAAGTATCGATAAAGGAAGGATAAGAATCTAGAGGAAGAAACATCTTCCCAAAAGATTCTAATCCACTTTATTGATAATTACTATAACATCTAATAGATCTAAAATAAGGTATTGAAAGCGGTGAGGGAACCTTTAATCTTCCAACTTCCCCTAAGCCTAACCCTAGCAAGACTTTAATTTAGATTAATTTAGTTTATTGATAGATCTAGGTTTTTTAGATTTAATAAATCAATCCAAACAACATTTGGAATCAACTCGTAAAAACACATTAAGAAAATTACACATCTCTGTGGATCGACCCGTACTCACCGGCTAGCTGCATAGCGATGCCGTTTCTGATTACGGTTAACAAGTATTTTTGGACTAATCAAATGGCGCCGTTGCCGGGGATGGCGTAAAATTTCTTTTGTGTAATTTCGGGTTGATATAAATCTTAAAAATCATAAAAATCTGAAAATAGAAAAAAAATACAAAAACATTTTATCAACTTTTATCTGTTTGAAGGGTTTTATTGTTTGAATCTTGCAGGAACAGCGAAGAATCGAGGATCTGAAAATTTACAGAGGGCAAATCAAGAAAAAGCACATCAGAACAGAGGGGAAATTTGATAACAGAGCAGTAGAATTTTTTTTCAGAGCCTGATCCCACTACTCCGCCGCGCTTCCGCGGCATTAGTCGCCCAAAACCGCGGTTCCGCGGCTCATTAAGCTCCTCTCTGCGTAAAAATTGCATGGTTAGTTTTCTCCTTCTCCCCTCTGCAACCTCCATATATCTGTCTGTAAAACCTTTCTGCAGGAATTCTTTGCGCTAAAAAAAAAATTTCTTCCCCCTTGTAAATAACAGATTTTCTGCAGCTTTCTTTGCGCCGCGCTAAAAAATTGATTGCAAGTGAATTTTATTGTTTTGCATAATTTAATTGGACTTTAAGGGGCTAATTGACCAAACTCAGATTGGGTGGGGATTTCATCACCCTTCCCAGGACCCCAGAAAACACTTAAAGCATTTGCATTGACCACAATTAATTAAAAAATACTAGACTCAGCCCTAAGGACATCGAGCTCAATAGGAAAAGGACTAGTATAGGCATCGACCGTCTATCCTAACTGACCTTGCGGTGTCTAGGCAAGTGTGTCTAGGCTAGTGGTTATTAATTAGGCCCGCTATTGTGGTTCCTTCCCACTTACCTGGCACTTACCTGGCCGTAATTATCGGTGAAGAGGCAGTTTGAGGTCCTATTTCTAGCCCTAGTTAGGAGCTGTCTAGCAGACCTAGGTGACCCTTGATCTAGGCCTGATTGCGCATGTGTGGTTGATACATTTGTGTCATAAGTCTCTTTTCAAAAACCTCCTTACAAAACTCTCACATAAAAAAAAAAGAAAAATCTTTTCAAACTTGCAACTTGTCGCTAAAGGAAACTTGCAACTCACTTCCACCACTTCCCTTCACTGACGTTTTCTTACCTCCACATTCTGTCTTTCTTTTTTCTGACTACACTGCCCCTTTAGTGTATGTCACTTTGGACTAGGGATACTAACGCCCGATTAGTCCGTGTTTCGTTGGTACCGACCGACGAACCTTTCGACACCGAAGTCGAAATTCCCTCCATTTCCTTACCTCCACCTTCAAATTCTTCTTTCGAAGGTATGTCGGGACACGACCCTAACGATACCTTACCGACGGGAATGATTCCACCTCCGTTAGGTGCGAATAACCCGAATCTTCCGCCTGTTGTAGCGCCCCAACGAATCGCGCTCCAGGATCTCTTCTACCCCGTCCGCACTTCTTTACCTACATGTCTTTCACCCCCACCGGCAAATGGGGACAACTTTGAAATAAAACCACATTTCATCAATATGCTGCCAAAATTTCATGGTTTGGAATCAGAAGATGCGTATATTTTTATTAATAAATTCTAAAATGTGTGCGCTATGATGAAAACGACCCAATTAAGTGATGACGCTATAAGGCTAAGGGTCATTCCTTTTACCTTATGTGGCCTAGCCGAGAAGTGGCTATACAGCACCGCATCACATTCCATTAGAAATTAGGACGAGTTTGTGAAAGCTTTTCTGAAAAATTTCTATCCTCATCACAAAACTGCTAGAATCCGTAACGACATTATACAATTTTCACAGCTTCCTTCCGAACCATTTTGGAAGTGCTTCGAGAGATTTAAAGACCTACTTGTTCAATGCCCTCATCATGGGATCGAAAGTTGGCAACTTTGCCAAACATTATACGAGGGATTGAACTCAGCAACGAAGCAGTTGCTAGAAACCATATGTCAAGGTCATTTTCTCTCCAAGTCTAGCGACGAAGCGTGGCAGTTTCTTGAGGATCTTAGTGAGCAAACAATTCAGTGGGAGAGTACCAAGACCACATCATCTTCTTCTATTGGTCAATCTAGGGCAGGCATACATCAAGTAGATATGTCGATTGCTATGAAGGCCGAGATGGCCGCACTTATGAAAAAGCTAGAAGCCATTGAGACCAAAATCTCATCGTCTTCTCCTGCCCCTGCTTTACCCACACGGACTGTTTGTGCTTGTTGTTCGGATCCATCGCATCTAACCGAAGAGTGTCCTTATAATGCGTCTACTCAAGGACAGGATCACGTCAATGCTGCATTTCAGCAACGACAAAGAAACGATCCGTACTCTTCGACATACAATCCGGGGTGGAGGAGTCACCCAAATTTCGCTTGGAACCAAAATCAACAATTCCAAGGAAATAACAATTTTCAAAGACCTCCTCCTCTACAACAACAACAAGCACCTTCGTAAACTCAAAACCATCAACCTTTCCAACAACAACCTTATACAAATCAAACGAACAATTTGGTTCAACCAAATGATGATAAGGTTATCTCGCTAGAAAAAAAGTCTAGATGCATTTCTCAAGCAATCTACAGAATCCGCAGCAAGATTTGAAAATTATGTTCAGTCTTTGATGCATAACAATGCTTCACACGATCAAAGTATCAAATCTATTGAGGCACAAATTGCACAATTAACTGCTGCGTTGAGCGAGAGAGAAAAGGGAAAGCTTCCATCTCAACCATTGCCAAATCCCGGTCACACACAAAACGCATATCACAATCACAATGTTAATGCGGTGACCACGTTGAGATCCGGAAGAGTGTTGCAGGATAATGTGGGTATTAGTGATGACATCCCCGCCGGTAGTTCTTCTTCTTCTCCATCGTCATCTTCTCCTTCTTCTCCTCCTTCTTCTCCTCCTTTTTCACCATCATCTCCTCCGCTAGAGCCTATTCTCCATTCTTCAAAAGGCACTTCTTCTTCTAATCAGAACGGACCCACACTGGAATCCGTTCCTACTCCACATTCTACTCCACAGACATTTGACTCAACAAATTTTCAAAATGCTCCATTTCCAAACAGGTTGAGTCCCAATAAACCAACTGCACAAGTGGAAAAGATTGTGGAGTTATTTAAGCAGGTTAGCATAAATATACCTCTCTTGGATGCCATCCAACAAGTCCCTTCATACGCGAAAATCTTAATGGGCTTATGCACCTCGAAGAGAAAGTCATCTCAAGTACCCAAGAAAGTGCTAGTGGCTAGTGCAGTGAGCAATGCTATTAACCACCCTCAACCCTTACCCTAAAAACGAAAGGACCCGGGCCGTCCTATGATTTCAATCACAATTGGGGATAAGAAAATTAATCGAGCACTTTTAGATCTTGGGTCTAGTGTTAACCTGCTTCCCTACTCCGTGTACGAACAATTAGGGGTTGGAGAGTTGAAACCCACTCTTTGTACTCTCCAAATGGCTGATCGATCAATCACCCATCCAAGGGGTGAGCTAGAGGATGTGTTGATAAAAGTTGGGGTGTTCATATTCCCTGTTGATTTTATTGTTATGGATACACAACCTATTGCTAACCCACGGAACCAAATTCCGGTGATCCTCGGTCGACCATTTTTGGCCACTTCCAATGCCGTAATAAACTGTCGCAATGGCTCCATGACTCTATCCTTCGGGAAGACGTCTAGTAAGTTCAATATTTATAAGATGGGAAGTCTGCCCCCCGTGCCTAAAACTAGTACACGAGAAGTTTGCTCTGTTCACGAAATCACGCAGGAGTGCGAGCTTGAAAGATTCTTGTTTGATGAAAATAATTTTGACGCCACTAGTGCGTCCCTCCTTGAGCCTACCACCGTTGACACAACCGATATGGATTATGAATGTTTCACTTTTTCGGATGATGACGACTCACAGCCCGAATATGAGTCTTTTGAATTTGTGGATGAGTTAGTTGAACCATCCGAATCGGTTGTTTGCAGTGATTTCGAACCTGTGTTGGAGTCCTTTGAGTTCGAGGTAGATTCCGCAATGATTCTTTCGCCTCCGAAACTCGAACTCATGTCCTTACCGCCTCACCTTAAATATGCTTACATAGGTGAGAATGAGACTTTTCCTATTATAATATCAGCCTCTCTAGCCTTCGAGCAAGAGAACGCTATTTTAAAAGTCTTACAAGATAGGCGGCAAGTTTTCGGTTGGACTATGGCGGACATCGAGGAGATCAGTTCCCTTATAATTGAATATCATATGCGATTGATGGATGATGCCAAGTCAATAGAGGACCCATAGAAACATTTTGGGGGTATTGTGGTCAACCTCCTCCTTTAGAAGTTGAACCACCCCCATTTCTTTTAATAAGCTACGAGAATGCCAATATTCCACTGATTGCTGATCATTCACATTCTCGTTTTGATGCATCCCCACCTCCTGTATATTCACCTCCACACCTTCCATACCACCACTTCTATCTTCCCCAATTCTTTTTAGATCACTACAACTTATTCTTCCACCAACCTATACTCTTTACTGATAAATTTTTCAACTGGTTGGTGTTGACGTTTGGTCTATGCAAAGTTTGGCAGTAATGTCTAATATTGTTTAAATGAAGTTTGGGGGGGCCTTTCTGTATATATTTGTTTTCCTTAACAATAAAAAAATTATAAATAAATAAACAGGGGAGTGCCGGTATTTTGATCCTCTTGGTTTAGCATGACAGTGAGGACACTGTCAAGTTCAAGTTTGGTGGTATGCTCGGTACGTCTTCTTCCTTCGCATTCATTTGTACATATTTTTGCATTTGCATACTTATTTATTTGAAAACCCATAAAAATTTGAAATAAATTTCAAAAATTATAAAAATTAGTGTATTCAATTTTGGCCATATTTGATTTGAGTTTGACAGATAGGTTAACTGGTTAGGAACAACTAGATCTTAGACTTAGTGAATTAAAAAACCCTAAAAATAACATTCCTTAAAGTTTAACGATAGAAAGTATATGCCTTGTAGTTTATTTAGAAATAGGCAAATTTTGGGTTCACTTCTTGGGTTAAGTTAAAATGAGGGAAGAGTATTGATGTTCTTATTAGAGTATAAGTTTGAAAAATAGTTCCTAGCTTAAGTCTAGATTCTGAAAATGTATACCCTACAATTTGCACAATCACACCCCTTGAAACTTGGAATAGTAGAAGAGACATTGAAATGCTCTTGTCTAAAGTCCTTAGTACGAAGAAAATAAAAGAATAAAAAGTGTGAATAAAGAATAAAAAAATGGACACTGGTTTTTGTGATTACTTAAGGCTGCAAAAATAGAAAAATATTTAGCGAGGGTGCTTCATCACCTAGTGCCTTAGACCAACTGGTTTGGGAGTCACTGCTAAAAGCCTTGGGTGTTGCAAAACTAGAAAGTACGCTTTAAAGTGCTAACGCATCTTGTAATCGGTTGTTGGTACCTCAAGAAGTATTAACGGTCGCATGAAGGATGTGTAAGCAAATTTCATTTAAAAAATTCACTAATTAATAAGTGCTTTGGACAATGGACGAGACTACGATTGCTTGATTTGAATTTCCAAGTGTAGGGGTGATCTATACACACACGTGGGGATATGTGATTAGAGTTTAGATAAGAGAAAGGAATGAAAGATAGAACTTGTATCTTTAATAGAGTTGATAGAAATTCCTAAGTGAAGATGAAACCCTAGAAGGAAGACTTAAGAGATGCCGAAAGCTAAGTAGGTCTACATAACATATAATCTTAAGTTAAATAATGATGAAGCGTGAAGAATGTGGGTGGATAATTTGCGGGTCAAAAGATAATAGAATTCCTTGTTAGAAAACCTGATTGGAGAACAAAAGTAAATGGGCCGAATTGATAGGATTTTGTGGGTGTAATCCGCTGAAAACCCTCAGGAGACAACACTCCTCTTACTAGGGACACCTAGAGGTTTAACGGCTTGTTGCACGTGCTCAGTGCAATCGCGTTTCCCTGCGAAAGTGTGGTTAGGATTTTAGTGAATAAAATAATAAGTTTGCTCGAGGACGAGCAAAAGATAAGTTTGGGGGTATTTGTTCATATTATAATATTGCAATTTATATTCCCTAATTCTTATTCGTTTTATAATTAAACAGGTGCTTTTGACGCATGTCTGCTGCATATTACAGGATACAGGTTCTTGGAGCGAATACAGTGAAAAAGACAAAAAACGATACAAAATAGTGACTTTTGACCAACAAGTAGAAGGGTCCTAGTCAAGCCTAGATGAAGAACAGTGCAAGGTCCAAAATGTCAAGGCAAACGGTTAAAAGATCGCTACAAATTTTCACTGAAAGATCTAGAGAAGAATAAGAAGCCAAACAGAGAAAAGAATTATGGAAATAAAAAGCCCAAAGTATGAAGAACCAGCCCAGGAAGTTTGGTGAGATGATCTCACCAAAGGGCCGCGGAACCGCGGCCCAAGCCCACTAATGCCGCGGTTCCGCGGCCATTTATAGCCCGTGTCGGTGTATTTTTTTGGTGTCGGTGCGTCGATACGGGGGTTTGGATTTTTCGTGGGCAAATCTGTAATTGCACATGTGCGAATCCCGTAACCCTAAATTCTCCTGTTTACTTATAAAATTGTAATCAAAAATTGTAAAACCCTATGCCTCTTTTCAATAAACAAATTCAGATCTGTTCTGTATTATTGCTTGGAGGGAGCCATCAATAAAAATTAGTAAGTTAATTTTATTTCTTCGCTTTTAATTCTCTTTTAATTAGAATGTCTTTTAATCCCCTAATGAGCGAGTAATCTCCTCGCTTGTTAGGGTTAGCCTTAGGGAAAGATTTGAGAGATGAGATCTCTCACCCCTTTCATGCCAATTCATACATAAGAATTAGAACTCCATGCATGCACGCACACCCAGCTCCCTACGGCACCTTATCCCTCGAGGTAATGGTGACACCGTAGTGTAAAGGACCGGTTGCGCGAGTTTTCCATGGAGGTTAGGGTAAGTATCGATAAAGGAAGGATAAGAATCTAGAGGAAGAAACATCTTCCCAAAAGATTCTAATCCACTTTATTGATAATTACTATAACATCTAATAGATCTAAAATAAGGCATTGAAAGCGGTGAGGGAACCTTTAATCTTCCAACTTCCCCTAAGCCTAACCCTAGCAAGACTTTAATTTAGATTAATTTAGTTTATTGATAGATCTAGGTTTTTTAGATTTAATAAATCAATCCAAACAACATTTGGAATCAACTCGTAAAAACACATTAAGAAAATTACACATCTCTGTGGATCGACCCGTACTCACCGGCTAGCTGCATAGCGACACCGTTTCTGATTACGGTTAACAAGTATTTTTGGACTAATCAGTCATTATTGTAATTTATAAAACTTGAGGGGCTTTTATGTAAAAATACTTTTGTATAATTTTTTCAAGATACACCCCAAGTATTTATTATTCGTCTTTATAGTTATAATGAGTGTGAATTTTATTTGTGATATTTCTAGTGAAAATATCCTACTTACATAAATAAAGGTATTAATTTGTAATATTGATTTATTTGAAATTCAAGGTATTTTAATATAACTTTTAATCTTGTAATTTTTAGGAAAAAGTGGTAACTTTATCTTATAATAAAATAGGTGTTTAAATGATAAATATACATATGTTTATATAAAAATAATTTTTAATAAATATTTTGTTTTCCAGAATTCTCATTTTTCTTAAATGTCGTATTTTAAACCTTTCGAGACCGAATGCTCCTTGCGGAGGTCTGAATCTCGCACTACTAAGCTCGAAAGTGCACGATAAACCGTACTATTCCTAACGAGTTCCCCAAAGGTGGGTTGTAGTGGCGCTTTGCAAAGATTTTATAAATACTAATCATTTAGAAAACAGTTTTATAAATATAAGGTATTTATTTGTAAAAGGGTGTAAATTTCCGTATTTTAGATTCTAGGGTTTCCTAAGCCAACTAGCCTATTTCTAATTGGTCTAAACGACAAATCATTAGAAACCTCAAATCGCCTCTTCACCGCCAATTATGGCCAGGTAAGTACAAATGAGAAAAGGAGGGATACGCTCACGAATCGTGAGACGGGCCTTTTAAAGTTACATTTTCTCACTTGCCTAACCTAGACACCACAAAGTCAGGTTTAGATAAACAATCGATGTCTACAACTTATCGTATTTCCTATTAAAAGATATTGTTATAAAATTGTATATAACCTAGAACTTTTAGAAAAGGTTTATAAAGAAAATGGTATTTTAATGAAAAATCTTGTTTTATCGTATTCTAAGTTTTCAAGCTAGCGTGTTATGATTTCATATGAGTGTGTGAGGAGGTAGGTCATTACCTCGTGATCTACTTTAAGGTATAATAAAGTTTAGGGATTAAATGTGATAAATTAAACATGGTGGTATTAAAGTGAAAGAATACGGTATATTGAAAAGGCTATCATTTCATATGTAAAAACTTGTTCAAATTGATTTTTAAGTGATTAGTAGTCAACATGAACATGTTTAAGTATTATAGAATTAGTGATAAGTTAGATTTGATAGAAAACCGAATCGGAAATCGGGTTGTTCCGATTTCCGTCGGGTTTATAAAATCGTATTTTTATGAAAAAAAGAAGGATAGAAAAGGGGGACTTACGGGTTTGGACAACGCTAGAGAGTGGGAGGAAGGTAGTGGGTTTGCCGGTGTGTCGAAACGTCGTGAAGAGGTCCTAGTACGATCGCCGGGATTTCACCGTCGATTTCGTCAGCGCTTCGCCTTTCGCTCGTTTTCCGACGTACCAAGTTCTCTTGGGATTTTGGGAGAGTGGACTTAGGAATTTAGGATGAGAGGGTAGAGGGTAGGGGTGTTTATATAGGGTTAGGCTAGGGTTAGGGTTTTAATAAAAAAAAATATAAAAATATAAAAAAAAACATTAAAAATCATTAAAATTTTGGAGTAAAAGGGATTTATTGAGAAATTGATAACCGATCAAAAAATTTAAAGTATGCAGGTGAGAAGACCAGGTCAACACGGAATTTTTCCGTGTTGACGACTCGGTCGTCCGGCCGAGTCCGGCCGGCGGCGCCGGCCCGAGTCGGCCGGTCCGTCGGCCGACTCGGGGTACCGTTGGGTAGGGGGTCTCCTGGGGGGATTTATGGTATATTTATTTTTTTATGTTCAGTTCAAGTTTTGTGAGTTATGGGTTTTGACTGTTGACTTTCCAAAAATTTAAAACAAAATAAATATAAAAAATAATGTGGGGCATGGGATTTGAACTCTGGTGGCTTGGTTCAGCAATGCAAGGTATTACCACTGAGCTACAAGCTCTTTCTTGTAATTTTGGAGTGAAATGAATACTTAAAGAGATATCAGCCGCAATAAATACTCCAAGTATACTTTGAATTTAAATCAATTCTTTGTACATTAAAAATTGAGTTGTTACAATGTTCCCGATCTTCGGTGACCTTCCAGACCACTCCTAGGCTCGTCTTACAAACAACCATTGGCTCGCCTCCGAGCCCTCCCACACGCTGAGTTCCCTCAGTCTTTCTAGCTCACCTCCGAGCTATCACAGAACCAAGCTCCCTCGGCCTCCCGCTTGTTCCCGAGCCTCCCGCCGAGCTGAGCTTCCTCGGTATCACTGATCGACCCACTGCGCAGATCACAGGCGTCTCCGTCACAGCTCCGCGAATCTCGCCAGTCGTGAGATATTCGCCGCCCACGATCCCGCGTTCCATGCCATCGTGTTCCCCCATTAACGAGCGTATTTCGTCATTAACGGGGGATCTCTCCTTTCACGCAGGCGTAACGCCCGGGGGCGTAACGGTCGGCGTGAATCTCGCGCCCGCCAGCCCATGGCTGCCACTATATAAACCCGTGTCTCAGACGACTCAGGTAAGGCAATTTTACCCCAATAGGCCGTTACTTTGCCTAAATATCTCAACTAACTTGATCGTCGGAGGGTTCTCGGTGGTACAACCACCCCGGGACTTTCTTGCAGGTAGCTCGGCTCCATTCCAAATCAAGCCCATTGAGATCCACACGCATTGAGAGGCAACCCTCAAATCCAATCTCAGTCATCCATCACCGCTCGCTGTAGATCAACGGAAGACAACATCTGAAGGAGATCAAGGTCTTCATCAGATACCAAACAAAGCAAGGTTGCGTTACAAAGTATATTCTCTTGGGTCTTACTGGATCCGTCTCTGCCGATGACCGCAATGTGCTAATTATGATCGAACAATCTAACTGGAGAGTTGGCATTCAAATAATAGATGTTTATGGCTCAATCAAGATCCGTAAGTATTGTCCTCCTTCACCAGTACTTTTTGCTTGAAATAGATCAAAAATATTAACTTTCAAACTTTACTCATGTCTATTATAATTTTGATATGATTGAAGAATAATTTTTAAAATCTAATTTTAGCATTCAGATTAGACATCAGGACTTGAACTCTATTCTGAAATGCTAGCACTAAATGACTTGTGACTAATATTCTTTTTAAAATACTAACAAAACTAGTTTTTTTTAACGCATGCGAGAATATTTAGGTTTTAAAATAAAGTTTATAGATACCTAAATGTATTGTGGAGAGAATGGGTGAGAGGTTTGGAATTTGAATTAAAGTGGAAGCAGGATTGGAAAAATGTGGAATTTCCAAAAATAGCGAACTTTTAGAAGAATACCAAGTGAGCCCAGCAGCCTTTATACATGAGTGGCATCAGAATTTGGTTTAAATATTCAGCACCTCTTCTTTATAAACGAAATTGAAATTGGTTTAAATATCTCACCGTTTACCTACTGATGGTCTTCTATTTAAAATTGATTAAAATTGTTTATTTCACATTGAATGAATCGGTGCAGGGATACATACCTGATTGATGGCCGAGGAATTTTATTGTGGATTTTCGTTTTCTGCCAAATGCATTGAGCGTGTTTGTTGAAATATCGGAATGGACTGCAACTTAGTGGTTTTATTTTTCTTATCTTATGTGGGTTTCTTTGCTTCCTACTGTATTGGTAGTTCTATTTAGTGTTTATCATATGTATGTGTAGAAAATTTCAATCTCTGTTCGAGCGAATTTGTGCATGTGAGCTTTATCAAGTTAGAAAATTTCATCTCTGTTCTAGAAATTTAGCCCGGTTGGTGTGGGTTATAGCTTGTTTATAACTTCTTGGTTTTTTCTGTATTTTAATCCAGAATTATCTTACAAACTTTCCTCATCTACATATATATTGGCATCTGCATGGAAGTTGAAAATTCACATGTTCAGACAATAAATAATGATACACTTCCATGTCTGATTCACCTCTGGCCACATAAGGCTCACTAAGTACCCGAGAAACGCAAATTTAGTTACGAATAAGACGTGTGTGTAAATTCTTATGAAATTTGTTCTATTCATCTACCCCAAGGCAGTTCATACGCTCATAGTTGACACCTAATTTTTCATACACACACGGCTCATAGTTGACACCTAATTGTTTCATACTGACACATGAGAATAATGAAGAAAAAAAGCCCTATAAGCCTTTTTCATTAGGTGACGTCAAAAATCTATATTCTCCACGATTTTTTTAACGATCGGCACCCATCATCATTATATTTATCATATAAGATGTGGATGATAGCTTATGGTTTTTGATGATCTTATAATTTAGTTTTGATGATAGCTTAAACATGAATAGTTCGTTTAGTATCACTTGCTTATATTGCTTTATCCTATCGACACTAAATTCGTATACACTTGATACTTAGCTTGTTTATTCTATATTTTGTGTATACCGAATAATATATCAATATCTTATGTTATATTCTTGATATTGATATATTACTCTCTTTCATTATTTTCCTAATTCACAATATGAATATGTATATACATGTGATCTATATCTTGCTACTTGATTGGTTGTGAAAAAGTGTCTCTGTGTGTTCTAAATACCACAATCAATAACGGTGTCGCAATAATTAGCCGCTAGTGAGTATGGGTCGTCCACAGGGAATCGTTGAACTGCTTTTCTCGTTTTAGACGAGTTAATAGAAGAAAGATGGAATTGTTATCGTTTATTACTAAGAAGGGTAAAAAAATTTATAATAGAAGGGCTTGTAAGGTTTATAAGATTTAGTAGTTAATGTATGGAGTTTTAGAAATAATTCTTTTTATTTTTTAATTATTTAATACTAGAGAAATAGCGATGAATGCGGATTAGGATTTTTGGAAGGAATTAGGGTTTCTCTCTACTAACCCTTGTCTTTCCATTGATCCCTATTTGTCTCAAGTTCTTAACAAAACAAGTATTGACGAATCTCAAATCGTGGTCGTACCTATCATGAATGGATAGCACGCCCGATAAGAGAATTAATATTCATTTTACTAAAATTTATAAAAATTAAAACTTTAAAAAAAAATTAAGAAATATTGTTCATCCATTATTCTACCCTATCTTACAAATCCTAAAAAGCGGGAATTTACTCGCCCATTATGATAAACGAAGTAAAAGAAAGATTGAAGAAAACGGACCCATAAGTTAAAAATTAAAATTAAAAATGCGGAAAATAAATGCGAAAAAATTAAAAGAAAGAACTATCTTTTATTGAATAACTATTGCATTACAAAAGTTGCTCGTTGAAAAAGTAAATTGCAACCCTAATTTTCTCTAGATTGCTCGATCGGTAGATCAGTCGATTGATTCTTCGATGGATTCTTCATTGATAGATAGCTCTCGGTCTTTTTATAGGTTCTGGAACTTGAAACCCTCGATATCATATTGAAGTGTGTGCAAAGACGATCAAGGTCCTGAAGTTTCATATCTTACGGCCACCAAACTACCGCACAATCGCCGCTGAATGCCTTTATTGGCCGTGGATCCGCCGCCTCCTGTTGTGCCAGATTTCTCGTGCCTTCCTCTCTTGATATTTAGAGATCTTTCTGCTAAAAATATTCCGAAAATATCTCTCTTAATCTCTGCCGTTGCGAGATTCTTTAATTTACTCCTAACATTCGATAGATTTAGTTTGGTAAATCGATTTGCAGTGGATCTCCTACTCATAGTTCAGACCTGAACTGATCTATTATAATACCTGCATAATATCTCAAATCAAATTGTTAGTAGTATTTGTTTTATTTGAAATATTATTCCAACCAATTAAATTATATGATATCTTAAGAATATTTGATATGATATGCATATTTTAATAATAAATAATCTCATGGATATTTTATTTAAATATGATATGCATATATTCCTTAATTATATTAATTATAAATGAAGAAATATATGACAATAATTTTTTTACAAATAAACCCACATATGTTCTTTATTTACAATTAACACTTTTAGTAATTAATAATAATAGGGAAAATGTACATACAAATGTGCAATAAATTTGACTGATCAAATACCCCAAACTTATCTTTAATCGTCCAGAGTAAACTATTTATTAAAAAGAAAAAGAAAAAATCTAGCACACTTTCATAGGCAACACGATTGCACTTAGCTCGTGCAACAAGCCGTTAAACCTCTAGGTGTCCCTAGTAAGAGGAGTGTTGTCTCCTAAGGGTTTTCAGTGAATTACACTCATAAAATCGTAAAATAAACAAAAGAAGACAAAAATTATATACAAAGATAAGAAACATATAAAAGAAAAAAAAACTTGAAAATACATGTTCAAACTACACTAACTTTTAGTTGTCATGAGCCCTATCTTAATGGTCTTGAAAAAGATGTTAGAAATCACATACCCCCTCAATAAAATATCGTCTTTAGTATTCCTCCCCACCTTTCCTCCAAATATCGATCATATACCCCTACGTGTGTGTAAAATTCATCCCTACACTGGAAGAATTCAATTCAAGTTATCATACCTTTTGTCCATATTCGTTAGTATTTTTTAGTCGGTGATATTTTAGATGGATTCGCTCACACATTTTTCAAGCGACCGTTAATATTTCTTGAGGTACTAACCAACCGATTACCGAATGTGCTCACTTATTATGGCGTAATTAGTAATATCCTAATCTTGCAACACTTAAGGCTTATCTGTGAATCCCAAACCAGTTGGTTTAAGGCACTAGGTGATAAGGCACCCTCGCTATATTTTTTTTATGATGCCTTAAGTAATTACAAAACCAGTGTTTATTTTTCTGCACCATTTATATTTTGTTGATTTTTTTTCTTTCTTTTTCATACAAAGGTTTTTAGATAAGAGTATTTCAAGATATTCTCTACTATCCCAATTTTCAAGATGTAAGCAAGTGCGTATAGTAGGGCGTCAACATTAAGAAGTTTGGACTCAAGAATAGAGACTATTTTTCAGACTTATTTTTATCCGCAGATTAGTGATTTTTCATCTTACTAACTCTTGGAACAACAGCTTCAGAGAGGTGAAGATGAAGCGCCTACTTGTTCCTTAGCAACGGAAGCAGCGGAGGACTCAATGTTGTGGATGCTGTAAGAGACCAGGACACTTTCAGAGAGACTGTCGCAGGGCTAAAGGGCAATGTCTGATTTGCGGATCCAACGAACATTTTGTCAATAGTTACCCTAGAAGGAAGGAGCAGCAAGGAGGAGATTCGTCCACACTCTCCACTACTGCTAAGTGACTTGGTTATTTCGTAGTTCGAGTTTCGAGGATAGTACGGACCCAGTGCAGGATTCAACTCGCTTGACGAGAATGCAGCGGTCTAGATATCAACGAAAAATTATTACCTTTTCTGCTTTCAATAAAAATATTGTCACTCTTTAGTAAATGTTTCCTTTCGTTTAAAATCTTGTATCCGTTGAACTTCTTAGTTTGAATGCAATAAAGTTGTGAGTTGTGATGTGCGTATCGTCCCCTTGCCACTCATTTTCCTTACACTGCTTACTGCATCATTATTCTAAATTTTGATTTTCAGTCCTTACCTACCGTATATTTTCCTTGTGCTCCATATCCCTGGTTATTTTCTTGGTGTATTCCACTGTCTGATCATGACTCCTTCTTTTCAGGCCATGGCAAATCCTGGAGAAGCGCCGCTTATCGATGAGGACACTCGGTCCTGCATTTCCTTGGACTGCATGCGAGTGAGTTCAGATGACGAGATCAACGGCCCACAGGTTATTTTCGGCAACAGCGATTCCGAGGACAAGAGAGTCGCATCCTCAGAAGTTGACATGATCAGCGACTCTGACAACGAAGAAGAGGACCCCGAAGAGGACCCGATAGAGGAAGACCTGGTAGAAGAAAATCCAGGAAAGGAAGACCTTGAGGAGAATCCAGTGGAAGAAAATCCCGTGGAAGAAAATCCAGAAGAGGTGAATCACGTGGAAGCATACCACGATGAAGAAGCTCCAGCCGAGGAAGAAGGACCAGGAGAAGAAGACCCCGTGGCAGAAGAACCTCCAGTGGCAATCCCTACGAGGCGCTATGGAAATGGACGCCCCTATCTTAGCGCACGAGCTTACCATAATCTGCTGAACTTCCATAACCGCGACTGACGTGATTTATCTTTTGTTTCTTCTGGTCAAATAAATCTATGTATAGTTTAGGGCCACCTTTTACCTTCCAAGAATGCCATGTTTGAAATTTTCTGGAATAATAATTAAATTTCTGAGTTCGCTAATCTTTTAAGTATTGATTCGCATAATGCATTGACTGTTTTTCCCTCCCCAATAAATTTCTTTCCCTTCTGAGATTCATTATTCCTCACCCTTGCACATTGTGCTGACCTGACCCTAGCCTCTTCAACATTCAGATTAAAGTATCGCACTCCGACCTTTCGAATGGGCCATACTCCATTGCAATCCCTATTCTGACTAGCCCCTATACATTATTAATGCTATTCCTTATTACTATGATTACATTCAGTGACATCGTTATTCGAAATTTAGTTTCCACTATTTTGTGTTTACAAAAAAAAAATTTGCGTGCTATCAACTACTTCCGCTTTACTTATTCTGAATACTTTACTATTCGTCATATTTTCAATAGCGCAAATATATGCCGCACATACTATTTTTCTTATTCCGCCATATGGATTTCCTCAAGTTATTTTAAATTGTTTGATCGATATATTTACTCTAAAAATATTTTGGCCTATCGGCAAATCCTTCACTATTGTTTATTATTGTTATTTTGTTTTCTGGTATTGTGCATGTAGTTTATCATTATAGATGGTTCTGGCTTGTGTTTACTTATGACTATCCTGTTAACTGCGCCTCTTCTTATATATATAAATATTGGTTTTTCACCTAGTTAATTTTGCGTAAATCGCTATATAGCAGTAATTGAATTTTGTTACTTTTCGCATAGTATTTTATAGCTTATCATTTATTTTAAATTTCGAGAACGAAATTTTATATAAGTGGGGTATGATGTAATACCCAGTTTCTTTAAAAAGTAATTTTCATATTTATAAATAAACATTTCCTATATTTTTCCTTATTTAAATATTTCTTATATTTTCCCCTATTTTAAATATTTCTATTTTCCTAATCCAACCCAATCCCCTCTCTCTCAATTCTTTCCTTTTTCTTTCTCTTCTTCCCCCCTCCCCAAACCCAAGCCTCAAGCCCAGCCCAAGAACACTCGGCCCAAACCCGAACTCCCAAACCGACCCGACCCGCTTCTTCCCTACTCCCTCTTTCTTTTTCCCGCTTCTTTCTTCCTCCCCATGTCGTGCTCGTTCCCACGCCCCTGCCCTCGTCGCGACCACGTCCCCACTCCTCGGCCCACGACCTCACGCGCGCGCTCGCTCACTCCCCTCGACCTCGTCTCCCTCTCCCCCCATATGAAGCCGAGTCCCCTCACCCCCACTACCTCCTTTTCCACTGCACCCCCGCCTCCTCATCAAACCTTCACCTGCACGCCGACCGCCTCTCCCCAACAGCCTCACCCCCTCTCGTTCTCCTTCCCTCACTCAAGATCTCCCTCACCCATTGCCTCACCTGACCCCGTCCTCGCTCCCGCTCCGCACCGACGAGCTCTCCTCTCTCTTCGTCGCCTCCATCTTCCTCACCCCGAGCTCCCTACTATTAACCCACTGTCGGAGCTCCCCCTCACACCTCACCTCTCTCCTCTCCCCTTCATCACCACCCTCACCCTCAACTCCAACTACCAACCAGAGCCCCTCGCCTGCATATCCTTGCGCCCGGGCCTCTCCTCACCATCGACGGCACCTCCAACCGCCTCCGCGTCGTCGCCACCGGCCCTGTGCCACCAACCTCGTCTTCACCTTCCTACCCCTCGCCATCACCACAGCAACCCAACGCCAACTCAAGAAACCCACTGCCTCCTCTCCCGTGCACCCCGCTGAGTTCCTCCTCTGTCGCCGGCGACCCCCTTAGCCACCCCAGTTGCCTCGCCATTGAGAGCCGACACCAACCACCACCACCACCTTCGCCGTCAAGACCCAGCAACCAAGCCGCCGCTGCCGAAGAACCCGAGCTCGAGCTAAGTCGGGTTGCCGTGCCGTGCGTGTGTCGTGATCGCGCCATTGCCGCTGCCGTACCATCGTCGATACTTCGTCAGACAAGTTTAATACTTGCTTCATGCTAGTTATACCTATTCAATTCGATTGCACTTCAATATCATATATACATTTCGATTGCGAATC
Source organism: Agapanthus africanus (assembly GCA_030015575.1). Classification (NCBI taxonomy): domain Eukaryota; kingdom Viridiplantae; phylum Streptophyta; class Magnoliopsida; order Asparagales; family Amaryllidaceae; genus Agapanthus; species Agapanthus africanus. The sequence continues at coordinate 723,397,643 of CM057337.1, forward strand.
AAGTAATGCAAGTGTTCGATGCAAAATACGAACTGAAAACCCCCTTTAAATTGATGGAAACTAATCATGATTGATGGCTCGAGTGATAATGAATGCTGTGTTATGATTTGGCTTGAAAATACAGTTTTTAACAACGTGTATGTCTTTCCCTTTTAGACCCGTTAAGACTAAAATTTTCCCATACCCGAAACTCGTAAAAATCATAGTTAATTGGTTACATACCGGAATGTTGTGTTCGAGGGATCATATCGAAGATAACTCGACGACCTAGAACCCAATAGGAGTTTTAATTTGTTTCTATGCTAAAAAGGTGACAGAAACTGGTTCGGAGTGCGACTCTGGACTGCAGTCCAGAGCAGCTCTGGCTGTCGATTCTCGTTTTGTAATAGTTTCACTCTGCTGTATGAAAATGTTATGATGCGTAACCCTATACCATAGCGAAGATAAACCTGTTAGTTAGCCATTTCAAGTAGTTTCATTGGATTTTACTGTCTTTTACTATTTAAATTATATTTTAAATCAACAGAATATATAGCTGTCCCAAACAGGGACAGAACGTATACCCCTTCATTTTTACAATGCATAACTTCCAGTACGCCATGGATATTACTGATCTGGCAATTGAATTGGAAACCTAACTGATAACCCTAAATATTGTTCAACTATAGCGTCGCCTAATTACGATCCCAACTAGGATTAAAACGTGTTACGAAACGGACTTCCAGTTCTGAAACCGGATTTCCAGCAGTGAACACTTAAATTGAAATGGCCATATCTAGCGAACCTGAAACCTGATTGACGCGAAACTAATTTTTATGGATAGATAATTAAACATACTGCTTACCCCCTTTACATTGTTTCGCTTAATTCTGCATGTATGATTTATAGTAAATTATGCAAGTGGTAGGATACTGACTGATGATATTCTATTCATATCGTAATCATTGTATTCCCATATCATATCATGTAGATGTCATTGCATTGGTAACCTAGTGATTGTGTACATTACCCGGTGTTAGATATTAGTGTTTAATTGTGGCAAGTACGTTAGTGTTAAAACGTGAATGAATAAGTGAAAGTGACATGTACTTGTACACAATCCACGGACCCAGTTAATTTATTGCATTGTCGACGTCTATGGGACATGTATAAGTGTAACTATAATTGGTATGGGACGATTATAGAAGCACTTATATGGGTGTCATAGGTAAGGCACCAAACACTATCCATTTATCTTGGGTACCAGTCATGACATGCTTGATAGGGATCTTGTCTCCAGTTCTCGCGTAGACTTGTCATGGACCGACTAGTATTTGAGTTTATGGTTGGTGTTTGATGTAGACCACGGGGTGTGAGGTAGTTTGAGTGTGAGTTCAACGGAATCTCGGGAGTCCCATTGCTGGCATACACAACGATTCTTGGAGCTATATGGGTGATATTACTGACTATCAGCGACTCGGGCCCGTGTTCCCTTGCCCCTGGGGCCCTAACCTTGGGTAGGGGATACTCACGAGTGGTTGACTCTCACACTTGGACTGACGATAGGTTTAGCGACCTGGAAAGTGAGACTTAGAGACTGATAGGTTTAGTGACATGTATTGATTACTGACTCGTTACACCTGCCTTACTGTTTACCCGCTTTACCGTTTACCTGTACTGGTTCCTTCATGCTCATATCATCACTTCATGCTTGTTGTTTCATATTCATCATTATTACACATGTTACATATGTATTTCTATTTATTGCTATTGTGTCGTTCTGACGACCTGAGTATGCATGCTCAGTATGAGAAGTGGATTTAACTTGGACCAGGACCTGACGTACCTCGAGGACATTCCGGATATCTGGACCAACGACTCAGAGCTATACTTCCTTGATCTCTATCTGGTTAGTGTTTTGTATTTGTTTTGATTTAGTGACTGCATTTCTCATTACCTGTGCATTGATTACTGATTACCACGTAAAGTTAGAAGCCGAAATGTGACTACGGCAGGATGTTTTCTCGACCGTAGGAGCATGGCTGGCCTTGTCAACCCCTTGTATTCTGTGTTTTGGGAAGCGGGGCGTGACATAGGGCATACATATCCAACACTTAGAGCAATGAGCAAAAAGTGTTCAAATCATATGAAAATTTGTTTGTTCATGTTTTAAAACATGAAAATCAATATGAACAGTGATAATCATCCGAAAAAATGATCTATCATGTTGTTTTTGCATAGGCTATAACTAACTTAATTACAAAATTTGCCACTCATATATATATATTTATAGTTAAAGATATCATATAGTGTATAAGATGAGGCAGTCACCGTCTTCTTCTTCTTTTTTGCCGGTTCAATTTAGGATGTGTTAAGATATACATATCTTTTATGATATATTTTATATATCTTTTATATTATTTTGTATTTATCTTTTTACATTAGGATTTTATCTTGTAGGTTATATATTGAGAGGTATATTGTCCATTAATTGCTCTTTGATCAATCAATAATATTATTTTCCTCTTTTCCCAAAATCTTCGATTTCTTCATTATTCTCATGTGTGTGTGAGAGAGAGAGAGAGAATAATGAAGGAAATATACCCTAAGAGTATTTTTTATCATATGGTGTTAAAAAACTATACCCTCCACCATTTTTTCCGACGACCGGCACCGGCCATCTTGAACTACATCGTCTAATACGTCGGTACACCAAATTCCATATGGTTCTAACACCTTTTCACCGTCGATTTAGTGAGTGCAAAATTAACGGCTTACCGACAATAGAATTTTTTTCATTGCTAAATCAACGGTGAAAAGGTGTTAGAATCATATGAAATTTGGTATACCGACATATTAGACGATGTAGATCAAGATGAACGATACCTATCGTCAAAAAAATGGTTGAGGGTGTAGTTTTTAATGCCACCTGACGAAAAAGCCTAATAGCGCTCTCTCTTAATGCCACCTGACGAAAAAGCCTAACTCTCTCTCTCTCTCTCTCTCTCTCTCTCTCTCTCTCTCTCTCTATATATATATATATATATATATATATATATATATCGGCTGATTTACTCTCTAAGTGTATCTAAGTTATTTATATCATGTGCAACAACAACATTATAGAAATTTTTTTGCTACCATTCATCTTGATCTTATGTTTCAGTATATATGCTTATCAAATTTTATATCGTTTGGATACTTTTTACCTAGGCATACTAAAATGACCTGTTTTCCAACAACACAACATTTTACGAACTTAGATCAATGAGCAAAAAGTGTTCCAATCATATGAAAATTTGTTTATTCATGTTTTCAAACATGAAAATCAATATGAATAGTGACAATCATCCGAAAAATGATATATCAAGTTGTTTTTGCATAGCGTATAACTAAATTACAAAATTAGCCACTCCCATATATATTTATGGTTAAAGAAATCATATGGTGTATAAGATGAGGCAGTAGCCATCTTCTTTCTTCTTTTTTGCCGGCGCAATTTAGGATATCTTAAGATATGCATATCTTTTATGATATTTTTTATATATCTTTTATATTGTTTTTATTTATCGTTTTGGATTAGGGTTTTATCTTATGGGATATATATAGAGAGTCACATTGTACACTGCTCTTTGATCAATCAATAATATTATTTTCCTTAATATTAATATTATTAATATTATATAGTAATAATGTAAGTAATATAATTTTTTCCCCAAAATCTACGATTTATAACAAGGTATCAGAGCTAGGTTAATAACATTCATGGATTTGTACTTTAACACACACATCTTCGGGCCTTCATGCTCTCTTAGCCTTGTGCATCTCTTGAGCCTTCGTGCTCTCTCGTACGTGATCATAGATTTCGTGCCGAACTTTGAGATTTCGTGCTCTATACGATCCATGTGACAACCACGTTGCACGTGAGGAGAAGTGTTGAGATGTGTGGATTAAAATAATCCCACATTGAAAAAAGTATGAGATGTGCATACGTATAAGATATAAGATGGGACAAATCTCAACAAGACTTGAGTTTTATTGTTGGAACACATTTATATCAAAAACTCGTGTACACCCATATATATAAATTTATAATCGGCCCCTCATTCGTTTATAATTAAATTTAATATGGTATCAGAGCTGGGTTGATAATATGTGTGAATTTAATAGGTAGGATGTAATTTTTCAGCATCACTACATAGATTCTCATAATTTCTGATATAGTAGATCGTTCTTCCTTTATACATAGATGCAGTTCGATTTGGCCGAATCATATTAAATCCTTATGTTAGTTTTTATGATTTTCTCTTGTTATCGTTTGTGCTACGTTGTGTTCTGTTGTATTGGGTATCGGCATCTCCCCTTCTGGGGGCCCCAATCCGCATCTTCTCTTACATAAAATAAAATCTAAAAACAAAAGGAACAAAATAACAAAAACTAAGAAAATGCATGAAGATTTTCCACAGTATCCAAAGGCCAGCTTTTATCTTGTTTGAATTTTCGCAAAGGACAAATCATGCAGTAAAAACTCATTAATTTCATCATGAACAACCCCCAAGTCCATCCAAAGGGTCAATTATTTAATTTATATATCTATCTATCTATACATACATATATATATATATATATATATATATATGAGGTTACCTTCATTAATGAAAGTGTCCACAAGAAAATAAAAGCAATCCCATTTCCTTTTCAATTCTAAGTAACAATGAAGATCCCTGCAATGATTTTGCTTGTTGTTCTCATTTTCGCCATGTCCGTGGAATTCGCCCTTCCATCACGAGTATCCAGCATGACATCCGTGTTCATCACAAATGCCGATGCTCCATTTCCATCGGTTACCGGAGACGGTGTTCCATCACGGTTGCTGCAAACAAACAACATGGAGCATTCCGAGGATGTGATACCGAACAAACGTGAGTATACTAGTGTCTAACACATGCAGTACACATATTAATTAGTGCTGCATACACACACAACTGTATATAGCTCAAAAGTTTTCTAGGATGTGGCCTTCTCACATATAATGTAAAGAAAATATTCTGAAAATGAGAAAAATCCTTAAATCTAATGGTCTACATCATTCAATTTTTCATGTACAATGTATGTGGAATATGTTAATGCACAGACAAAAGATTTGAAAAGATTCTTGAAAAATATTTAATTAAGATAATTAATAGATTTCGAAAGCTTTTCTTTTACATATATTTTGTACTAGATCATCCAGTTTAATGCAACTCCACCAAAATTCCAAGTTATGATGAGAATTGAGTAAAAGATTTGAGTGTCTTTTTGTGGGACCTAAACTTGACCTTGTTTGCACCGCCCTAATATTATTTAATAATCCATTTTTAAAAAACGCATTAATTTGGGAAGATTTGAACATCAATTGCTCATGTACTATCGTGCTACACCAGAACCCTAAAGCTGAACGTGATTTTATATCATAACATTGATCTCAATACTGAATATCATGATCCTAAGTTTTAATTATTTTCTTCGTTTTGAGCAAAGTACTTAAGTTCATATTTTAACATTCTCAATATTGAATATTATGATCCTAATTAATCTCGATTTCTTATGATTGACTACCTCTATCTTTTTGATGATTTGTGTTCGAAAAATGCAGCATGCCCAGGTTACTGCCCATCTCCAAAAGTTTGTTGCTGGAAGAACTCTCGAATTTCGCCAGACGACCGATGTTACTGTATCACTTGCAGGAGCACCATTGCTAGATGTTGGAAGCCTCCTGCAGCAGTTAAATGTTGGAAGCCTTAATTTGTAGTTGCATTGCGAACCCTGCTCATCATCTGTGTTTTAGCTATGAGCTTTTAAAATAAAATTTGAAAAGGGCAACTTGCTTAATTGATTATGGTGCTTAATTTTGTGTTCATGACTTCTCCTTATAGCCTTTTCATTTATATTTGTTGCGACTCTCTATCCTTAAAATTACATAAAGCTAATAATTATAGCTGATTAGCGCCTTTCATTAATATTTTTCTTTTTAATTGAAACTTGAGGATAGAGAGTCTATGGTTAGTTTTACTAATTTACATCCAGATTGATTCCATTAATTATAGAAGCAAATTCTTTATATATCGTTCTTAAGCATTAAACTATAGGTTCCTCCACTTTTTCTTAATTCTTAAGGATTTTTTTTTTAAAAAAAATTTCTAGAAGAAAAAATAATTTGAAACAAGAAAAGGGGTTTAAAAGGACGAGTGATCCAGTTATATATTCCGGCCACCTATTTATATCATAAGTGTTTTTATAGGCTTTCTAATTAATGGGTGTAAATAATAATTGATACAATATGTTTTGGGATGCAGAATTCTAGTAGTGAATTTATAATGTTGGTGAATCAGAATAAAAGCTATTAACGATTCGAAAAGAATACGGCGGACCTGGTGTTTTTAATGTAAGTGAATTTAATACCAGTCTTTTTGCAAAATGGATGGGGAGGGTTTTGAACAAAATTGTAAATAAAGGACAAATTCACAAGAGTCAAAGTCAAAGAATAAATGCCAAAATATATCTCATATGTAATAATCAACACCATTTTATTCATCACAATTATCATATCATATGCAAAGTCCCTAGAATTTTATAATTACAAACAATTTTTATTCATATTTGTCCAAGCATCCAAGGCAATGACAGGATGTAGATTTGCAACAGCGAAGCTGACATTTCTTTGGGTGAGGGCAGAATCCAGGACAAACTGCATATTTGTTTGTCACCGGTAATCACATGTAGGAGGAAAAAAATTTAGTCTAAGAATTCTTATTTGCAAAAATAAAAGAGCAAAAATAATAAATTAGTATAGCTGAGATGAAAATCCGAGGATGACACTCACAAAGCTCTGTGGTTTGCGGTTTGGCATGCTGCATCAATTGCGGCTCATCATTGCATGAGTCCATCGGTTGTTGCTCGATGCAGGGCGACTCAGTGCATATAATCGGAGGTCGTTTCAGTTTCGGCAAGCAGGGTCCTCTGACTGCAACTGCAACATAGATCGACATTGCAAATAATAGCACCAAAAGCATAACCAAGCCGTATATCTTATTAATGTTGAAATTAATAGCTTATTAATTAATATAAACTATATTGGTAGAAATGAAAAGGGTTTATTATTTATAAATGAAAAGAAAATCAAGGAAAATGTATGAATGTGAGAGATGCAATTGATAAGTCGATGAACAAAATTGTATACAGAATCATGCTTTTTCCGTGACTAAAAGGGAAGGATATCTACCGACATACTCGGACAATGAATAATGATCAAAGAACCGGTGTTTTCTAATATCGCATACAGATTGTTAAATTGTTGATTATGTTATATAGTTGTTAAATTTGCACTACAATTGATATCAACACCATGTTTATTTGATCCATGGTTCATACTTGATGCAAGAAATTGTCATGTTTCCTTTTGCCAGCATTTGGCGGAAACATTGTTATTTTATATTGATTTGTTGAAAACTAATAGGTATTAGAAATAAAATTTGCTGGTTTTCCATCTGTAGTAGACGACTAAGGGCCCCAGCACACTGCAGAGTTACAAAGTCAAAAGTTTAAAAGGTCAGATTAATTAAGAAGATTATTGAGATATAACACTGCTACAAAATGGGGTTGCCCCTACGGATAATGGAATCCGTAGGGGCAGATGTTTGTTGCCCCTACGGATTAGTTCGTAGGGCCCAATGGTTGTCCCTACGTTGCCCGACGTTTTAATTTAAAAATATTAAATCGTAATTTGTTGTTTGGCCCTACGGAGCCGCAAACCAATGACCTACGAACTAATCCGTAGGGGCATCTAAATGGGAAATTAATAAAAAAAGTCACAGAAATGCCCTACGCCTCGATCTCCCTCGCGCGTTCCCAAAATTTCCAAAATTCTCATTCGCGCGTCTGCAGTTTTCTCGTCGTCGCCACCGTCCTCCGTTCTCGTCGTTGCCACCGCCCTCGTTCTTCCTCGTCGCCGATTGCGCACGTCGTCGACCACCGATCGAGCGTCTCCGTCGTCTCCTCCACCGTCTACAGGTTAGTAAATCTCCAATTAAATATAATTTTGATGATTTTAGAGCTAGGGTTCAGGGTTTGGGTACCGATGAGGGTTAGGGTTAGGCATCGGTTAGGGTTAGGGTTAGGGTTCAATTAGGGTTCGGCTGCGGTTGGGGTTGGGGTTGGGGTTGGGGTTGGGGTTCGGCTGGGGCTGGGGCTGGGACAGGGCCTAGGGTTAGGGTTAGGGTTATGGTTCGGCTGGGGCTAGGGTTGGGGATATGAAAATTTTGTATAGAAAATTACAATGGTTTATAGGCCTATAATCGATGATGGAGCGACAGTTTGCCTTTTTGAGAATAAGACAAACGAGAATAGAATTAACAGCCTTGGACACCTCTTTATCTTTGAAAAAATATTTCCCAGCTTCCAAAAGATCTTCACTAATAATCTGTCATGCAGCCAAATAGAACTTGTCAGAGAACCCATCAGGACCAGGAGCACTATTTGGATCCAAATTCTTAATACAACTGTGTAGCTCTTCAATAAAAGGAATATTATTAAGTATTTTATTTTTAACATCTGAAATCATATTAGAAATGATATGTCTGCAATCAAATTCTGCATTTATATTTTGTGAAGTAAATGCTTTTTCAAAATGAGAAGCTGCCATATGAACAATCTGTTTATGCTCCTCAAAAACAAATGCTTTCTACATTTTGCAACTTTATAATTATGTTTTGATATCTTCTGACATTAACCCAACAATAAAAGAATTTGGTATTTTTATCACCATCTGAAATCTATTTTATCCTTGATTTATGTCTCCAAAAAAATTGAGGAAGGTTGTGTTTGTTATATCAAAAACCTTTTTGTTGAACCCAACAGGTGAAAGTTTAGAGTTGTTATAGATAGCTCTTACATGTTGTTTAATGCATGTAGTATTGTTAAGAGAGTGCAAGGGGGAGAACAATAATTTGTTTCAACGGCACGTTTTTCAAGTTAAAACCAATATATGATATTCGATGATAATATAAAACTTTCATATTCGCATCGATACTCATATATGAAACTCAAAGCGCCACTTAGTCCCCAACTATCGGTTAACATACGTTCGATATTCGTCGTGACATAGAACTATACGAAAATTGTTAAATATCGGACGGTATAGCTCAATACTAACAACCGTCATGTAGTCTATGTGACGAGAAGATTCAATCGTATGATAACCGATAGATTTGTCCCGTGTGGACAAATTAAAAATGTATAAAGCAAACACCTTCATTCACTTGTATTTTCATCCGTTTCGAGATATTTCGTCGGTACTTTTCCGCTGGTTCTCCGTGTACAAAGATAGATTAGATGTTCATTTCATAGGTTTAAAATGATTATCTATTCTATTAGAGTGTACTCAGAGAACAGCGGGGAGGTGCTGCCGAAATTTACTCGAAACGGTTGAAAGCACAAGCGAATGGGTGTTCGCTCTATACATTCTTAATGGGATAGAAGCCTTACCCCCGACAGCCGAAACATACACATACAACAAGAATACACAACAAATACATCATTAGAGAGTGATTCAAGATGTTCAAGTTAAAACCAATATATGATACTCGATGATAATATGAAACTTTCATATTCTCATCGATACTCATATATGAAACTCAAAGCGCCACTTAGTCCCCGTCTATCGGTTAACATACGTTCGATGTTCGTCGTGACATATAACTATACGAAGGTTGTTAAATATCGGACGGTATAGCTCGATACTAACAACCGTCGTGTAGTCTATGTGACGAGAAGATTCAATCGTATGATAACCGATAGATTTGTCCCGTGTGGACAAGTTAGGAATGTATAAAGCAAACACCTTCATTCACTTGTGTTTTCATCCGTTTCGAGATATCTCGTCGGTACTTTTCCGCTGGTTCTCGATGTACAAAGATAGATTAGATGTTCATTTTAATGTTGTTTCACAGGTTTGAAATGATTATCTATTCTATTACAGTGTTCTCGGAGAACAGCGGGGGGGTGCTGCCGAAATTTACTCGAAACGGTTGAAAGCACAAGCGAATGGGTGTTCGCTCTATACATTCTTAATGGGATAGAAGCCTTACCCCCGACAGCCAAAACACACACATACAATAAGAATACACAACAAACGCATCATTAGAGAGTGATTCAAGATGTTCAAGTTAAAACCAATATATGATACTCGATGATAATATGAAACTTTCATATTCTCAAACATGAGTATCCTCAAATCTAACTTTGATTATCGATAATTTATTCTTTTCAACGACAAACGCACACACAAAGCATATACACGGATTTTCTCCTTTGTCAGTAATCATCATGTTCTTAGATTTCTCAATATAATCATCATAACCTATAATTTATATGTTATACAGTCTAACATGGCCCATGAGTACGTCAGAGTTAAGGACTGGATGTATGTGGATTGGCAACAACGTATGCAATCTAAGTTTGTCACAGGAGTTGCTGCTTTTATTGAATTTGCACGCGCACATAATAAGATCGTGATAGAGAAGATTCTCTGCCCGTACGATAGATGTGGAAATAAATACTGGCAGAAGATAGAATTGGCAGAGCTTTATATCGTAAAATATGGTTTTACTAGACTTTATACAACTTGGCTATATCACGCGGAAGGAGAAGAACAGAGTAATGCGGCAGAAGAAGAAGGAGAAGACGATAATGCGGCAGGAGAAGAAGGAGAAGACGGTAATGCGGCAGAAGAAGAAGACGGTAATTTCTTTCCATCAGAAGAAATGGAGGATATGGTAGAGGCTGCCCTACGTGAATCTATTCGTACCGAAGATGACATTCCTTCCGGTCAAGGACCGCATGCGGATAAATATGAAAATTTCATGAATGATGCTAGAAAACCAATTTATAAGAATGCAAAGTATTCCACCCTCTCATGGTTCGTCCAACTTTTCCAGATTAAGTGCCTAAATGGATGGAGCAACAAGTCATTCACAATGCTTCTTTCGTTCTTGAAAGATTCTATGCCCCCGGGAAATAACGTGCCCGACAGCTGGTATAGAGCCCAGAAGATGATGTCTGATTTGGGTCTGAAGTGTGAGAAGATTCAAGCATGTTCTAAAAATTGCGTGTTGTACTGGAAAGAGAATTCAGATTTGAAAGAGTGTCCAACATGTGGAGAGGCCAGGTATAAGCCAAAAGATTCTGATAAGAAGCCCGATATACCTGTCAAGATAGCACGATACTTTCCCATAACACAGAGGCTGCAGAGGCTATCCAGGTGCAAGAAAACAGCCGAGGCAATGATTTGGCATCACGGTGCTCCTCTAAGTGAAGATGGAAAAATGAGCCATCCAAGAGATTCACCGGCATGGAAGGATTTTGATAGGAGGCACGCAATATTCAGTAGCGATCCTCGCAATGTCAGGCTCGGACTGGCTAGTGATGGCTTCTGCCCATTCAACTATATGGCTGGAAGCCACAGCACATGGCCCGTTGTAATGATAATTTATAATCTGTCACCTTGGTTGGTTATGGACCAATCATACTTTATGATGCCTCTTCTTATCGATAGACTAAACTCACCGGGAAACAATATCGACGTCTATCTCCGACCTCTGATCGAGGAGTTAAAATCTTTGTTCATTGATGGTGTAGAGACTTACGATGCAAACACAAATACAGCCTTCATACTGCGTGCGGCTTTAATGTGGACAATTAATGACTTTTCTGTGTATGGAATGCTATCAGGTTGGTCCGTATATGGTCACAAAACATGTCCTCATTGCCATCAACACACAACATCGAAATTCTTGAATTTTAGCAGGAAGGTTTGTTATTGCGGCCATCGACGTTTCCTGCCTCTAGACCACCCCTACAGGTTAGACGTTGTTCACTTTGATGGTCATCAGGAGTTTCTTGGACCTCCAGCCCCATTGTCCGGAGAGGACGTGACTGCTTAGTGGGATGGTTACAATAATGTGACCTTCGGGATGGATCCGACAAAACAGGTCAAACCATCATTCTGGAACAAGTTAAGCATTTTCTTCGAGCTTCCGTACTGGTCAACAAATTTAGTACATCATTGTCTGAACGTCATGCATATAGAGAAGAGAGTATCCGAGCACATACTCAACTTGCTTCTTTGTAAAGACGGGAATCGAAAGACAACCTCAATACTCGGATGGATCTACAGGACTGGGAAATAAGAAGTGAATTGCATCCTAAACCGGTAGCGGGTAAACCAGGCAAGTTTGTACTTCCCAATGCTGCTTATCATATGTCACAACCGGAGAAGAAAAGATTCCTGCAGGTGTTGCATGATTTGAAAGTTCCCACAGGTTTCTCAGGATCATTCAGCAAGAAGATAAAAATTGTGAAAGCCAGGATCGATGAGCTGAAAATTCATGATCACCATGTTATCGTGGAGCACCTTCTTCCATTAGCCCCCAGGACTTCTCTCCCCGAATCGGTTGGTCTAGTAATCAACGACCTATGTTGTTTTTTCAGAGAGTTATGCACTAAAACACTGGATGTTGTGACGCTGGATAAACTAGAAAATTATATTGCGTTGATACTTTGCAAGTTTGAGCGTATTTTCCCGCCGTCATTCTTCGATATCATAATACACCTGACGGTTCATCTTGCAACTAAGGCTAAGTTAGCCGGAGGTACAATATCGATGGATGTATCCCGTCGAGAGGTACGTGGAATTTTTCGTTTCGCGCAATTTTTAAAATTATTGTTGTCCTGTATGCCCGTATTTATTTATTCAACATATTTTCTTTAGGTAGCTCTACACTCTTAAAAAATATATACGCAATAGAAATCGACCAGAGGGTTCTATCATGCAAGATTATCTTCTTGATGAAGCAACCACATTTTGTTCCCGGTATCTGGACGAGAACATTGAGACGAGACTTAACCGGTCTCGAAGATATCAAGACGGGCCATATGGTAAAGCCGATTATAAGAGGGTAGACACTATGTTTATCAACAAGATATACCGGTTTATCTTGCTTAATTGCGCATGTCTTGAAAAAATTAGAGAGTAAGTTTTTTTGGATTAATTGTTATATTTGTGTTTGTGTGTGTATAAAATGATATAATATTAATGTCATAATTTATTGTCGAAAACAGAATTCATTTTAACGAGCTACGTGAGGGGCATCCTGATTGGAACGATGAACGATTGGAAAAATATCATCAGGATATTTTTTGCGATTGGGTTGCAGATCATGTAAGTTGTTCGAATAATATGTTATTGCTATCGGTTTTAATCTAAACTTATATCGTTATGTATTTGTTGTAAAAATTTTTTTGTTAGATCCACGATCCGAACTTGTCTGCATCATTAGAGAGTGATTCAAGATGTTTAGCTCAATTTCCTAGTATGGAGGTTGCATATTATAAAGGATTCGGTGTCCTTGGATACAAATTCGAAGTTAAGGACATAGAAACATCTAGAACCACTCAGAATAGTGGGATTGCGATGGTAGGATCGGATGATGTGATTTATTATGGATACTTAAATTGTATACTCGGCATCCACTATCCCGGATGATCAGAACCCTTTTATATATTTCAGTGTACTTGGTACGATACGCGAACCGATACGGATAAGTGGAGAAGCAATCTTGGGACTTGGAAAGATGAATATGGATTGACCAGTGTGAACACACTTCGATTTTGGGGTCAGGAAGATTCGTTTATTTTTCCGAACCAAGCGTTCCAAGTATACTACTCACAGTGTTTGAAGCAACTGGGATGGAGTGTCGTATGCCGTTGGAAACCCAGGGATGTCTATGATGTCCCAGAATTCGAGAACAGCGATGGGGATGAAGAAGAGAGAAGACTTAGAGTGCTTCGACCGTCTGTTTCGAAAGACGAGTTGTCTTCGACAGATCATGAAGTTACGTGGGTTAGAAATGATATCGATGATGAAATCCAAGTAGATATGTCTAATGCACCCACAAAATGAAAAAGGTTATCAGTAATGTTATATTATTACTTCACATTTTACGATCTATACATATATAGTCAATACTTGTAATGATTGTCTAATGCGTCCACGAACCGTTTATCTAGATTTGATGACGATGATCGGAGCAGCGAGGGGCGGCAGGAGCTCCAGCCGCGGCACCGGCAGAGGCAGAGGCAGAGCGGTTCCACCGCCCGGAGAGCTGCATAGGGAGCTTCAGAGGGCCGGTCTTGCACCCCGATCGGAGACCCTTTTGTATGCCCCCTTCCGTATGGACTTTGCCATACCTCCAGATATATTTCACACATATTCATTTTGAATGTAATATTATAGATATACATGCATGTTCCTGTAAAAATTACTTATATTGTCAATGTTTGATTGTCTAGTTGTTGGTGATGCGTCCACATCAGGGACAAAGGCCACTCCCGCTCCTCCAGATATGTTTATATATCATATAGTGCATATATATTGATTTAGAATGCTATATCATAAATATACATATATTCTTTTTGCTCTTGCGTACTTACATCAGGGACAGAGACCACTCCCGCACCTCCAAGTATGTTTATATATCATATACCTCCGGATATGTTTATATATCCTATAGTGTATACATGTTGATTTAGAATGTTATATTATTGATATACGCATTCTTTTTGCAATTACTTATATAGTTGATACTTGATTGTCTAATTATAGGTGGTGCGTTCTCGTCTGGTGCAGGGGCCACTCCCGCCACTTCCATACCCTCCGCTCAGTCTGCAGATTTGTATGAATAAATATAAAATATTTATTCATTTTACATATCCTTTAAGAATAAACATGAACTTCATGTAATTTTATCGATATTTATTTTCTAGTTGGAGATGCGTCCATGTCCGGGTCACCGGCTGTTCCTCACCGGAGGAACTATCGTCCCGCTCGTGCTGCTGCCCGGGCCCAGGCTCGTGCTTTAGTCGCCGGAGGTATATATCACACTTCAATTTTCGTTAAACCTTGATTTCTTAATACAACTTTGTATTAATATTGATTGTCTTGATATTTCTTGTAGACGCAGGGCCTCCCCATCCCGAGAGGGGGACTCGAGGCCCGAATCAGTCCCATAGGCTGAGGCCCGACAGAGCTAGGGGGAGGCAGCATTCCCCCTCTTTTTTACCCCTGATTATCGCTATACCGGCGATCATGCCGAGTGGTTCGGCCGGTATATGGGGGATGAGAGCCAGCTCATGAAGAACTATCCACTTCATATTGAGTGGGGCGACCGGCACCGGCGCTCATTCACCCTCTTCTGGGATCAGGCTCGGGTATTAATATATATTTTCATTTGATTTATCCAATTTATTTATTATTAACACTTGCAATCTAATAACAATGTTTTTTTTGTATTTTCAGTTGGATTACGATTTTCAGCCTGTACCCGACCCTGATCACCCTGGAAGGGTGCTCGATCTTCACGCTCTGTACAATGGCCTGATGAAGAACATGCAGACGAAGGTCCGATACAACAGGAATGAGCTGAAGACCGACTGCTATTCCCTGTGGATGGCGACCCCCGAGGCAGAGAAAGCGGCCCTCCTATCTACTCCGGCCTTTGCGAGAGTCGACGTAGATACATGGCCTCTATTGTGCCAATATTTCGACTCTCATCGCAAACAGGTATGTATTTTAAATGTAATTCATTGTTTAGTATATAATTTATTTTTTTGTGTTGCTTAATTAGAAAACTAAATCTGAATGTGTTGTGCAGAAACAGGCCGATCAAAATAAAGAGAATAGGAAGTCGGCGAAGAGGGGTCACCCCACTTATACAGGTGGCTCGAGGAATATTACTCGTGACATGGAGTTATCGGTAAATTACAATAGACCGGCCTTTGTGATATAATTTAATATTAAGAGTTATTTTCTAATATATCTAATATTAAGAGTTATTTTCTAATATTGCAGAGAGCTCAGACCCTGACGCAGGGTGGTACACCGAGCGTGCTGTCCGCGTATCTTGCCGTCCACGGCACCTCGACAGATCCCGTCATGGGCGAGCTTCGATACCCCGACACCGCTACCCAGGAGTATTGCGTAAGTGTTAATATTTATTCAACCCCTATTTGAAATTTTTGTTTTGAAAGGTTCAAATTTAAATGATGTACTTATATTTTATTGGTTAATGTGTGTGTAGGAGCGGGTGGTTGAGCAGGCGGAGGTATCGGGGATCGATTTTACTGGACAGAACGATCCGATGCTGCTGACCCCAGTCCTAGACGCCGCACACGGAAGGCACCATGGAGGTTGGAAGAGAGGCCGGGGACTGGGTCTTAGCAGGGCCCATATGAGGTTGGACTCCACTCCGGTGGTTACTTCTTCCGTCTCCAGTGAGCGACGTTTCCAGCAAGAACTGGACAACTTGAAGGCCACCATTCAGGAGTTGAAGAAGATGTTGGTATGTATATTACTTAATAGTAAAATATTATATCATATTATAGATAGCAACATATCCAATATTAGTACGTAGCCTGAGCTTATTTGGTTGTAGATTTAGCTTTGATTAATCATACATACATATCTAATTAAAATAAACTACGGTTTTCCAAACTGGATATAGTATTGCATATATAAATTTTTACTAGGCTACATAGTGATTGGTGGTTTTGTTGTATCCTTTAGAAAATGACATTAGAGATCCATATTTGAGACCCTCGGTTAGGAAATAACATGCAGTATGTTGTTATATTCTTTCAATTGTGATTTGAACTTTGGATTGCTTTCCTTAGATTATCGCACCAAAATCTTTAAAAATGTTGACACTTTTGTTGACCATTTTGTCCATTCATTAGATTATATGAGATGCACATATCCATTAGACCCACAAAAATCTTTACTCATATCTTATATCTCCATGCATTAATAAACTAATTGAAGAGCTAGCCCTTTAATCACGAACGCATGGTACCTAACATGTTCTATATATATTCTAGAAGATACACAAATTTATCATTGGATTTTACCAATAAAAGCATAAGAATGAGGTCCAAGAAAAGGGAGCTGATCATTCTTTACAAAACATAAGGATTATCCCAATAACACATCAACATTCATCAAAACACCAATTAACAAATCAATTGAGATCTTTCATTTAGGCCCACAATATTAACAACCTAGCGGAGGTTCAACTCAAGCCATCTCCTAAGGGTCACAACTCACATGTGCATCATCATGAGCATAGGCTAGTACTCAATATGGGTTCCTTTTATTAGTCCCTAAGTATACATAGATTGGGGTTTCGCAATAACTTGATAATGATACGAATTCGACTAATACACAGTTCTTACTCGTTTATTACACACGTAGGTCTAGACGCGACAGGGCACATCGGCCGAGCCTCTATATGCATCTCCTTCGGCTGCGGCTCCACAAACCACTACCGCGGCTGCGGTTCCTCAGACAACTCCTATAGCTCCATTGCCCGCTCAGACTCCCGCAGCTGCGGCTCCATAAGCCACTACCTCAGCGGCGGTTGCGCAGACCACTCCTACAGCTCCACAGCCCGCTCAGACCCCCGCACAATCCGCATTGCATGATTTATTGACTCAGGGTATATCCGAGGAGCAGGCGCGCCAGATTGCGGCGTTTATCAGAAGTGGAGCTGGACCGAGCTAGGGTAGCTTTTTGATTCTAAACATGTATTTATTTATATGATACATATTGTATATATTTTGGACGATATTGATATTGGTGGTGTTTGCGTGTTTATATTGATATCGTATTCTGCTTATTGATTTCTTTTGTATATTATGCGTGAGATGTGATTATGAATACTGCGGTATATATTCTGCGTGTTGATTAATTTTATATATGATGTATATATTATTGTGCACAGGGCGAGAAAAAACAGGCAGCCCTTTTTTTAAAAAAACCCTGATAAGATGTCCCTACGGATTAAGCTGTAGGGCCCACTTTTGCTCCTACGGATTAATCCGTAGGGTCCTATTTTGTCCCTACGGATTTATCCGTAGGAGCAAAATATCAGGATACCTGATATTTTGCCCCTATGATATCAGTAAGAGGGGGTTATACTTGTCCCTACGGAGTTGTCCGTAGGGGCTGAAACATGCCCTTACACAGGTATCCGTATGGACAAAATATCATGATACCTGATATTTTGCTCCTACACATCGGGACCTACGCATGTATCCGTAGGTCCAGACAGTTGGCCCTACAGATAACTCCGTAGGGATAACTATTTTATTTTTTAAACCAATAAATTAAATAACTTTTTTGTCCCTACGGTCTAATCCGTAGGGACATATGGACCTACACATTACACCGTATGGGCAAGTTTTTGACCGTAGGGGCATGTGAAAGGCTAAGGCTTGCACCTACGGCGTTTGCACCTACAGGGTAATTTCTTACCCCTACGTTTATATCCGTAGGGGCAGTGGTTTGCTCCTACGGATAAATCTGTACGGGCAACCCCTATTCGTAGTAGTGTAATCATGTAAGTTGTAATATCCTATTTTGATAGGTAAAATATATGAAAAATTAACTTGTAAATTATTTCTTTAGTTTTTCAATTTTTCGTTTCTGTCATATAAGAAAATTTTGAAATTATCGAAAATCTCATAACTTTATGTTTTCTTCAATTTTTAATATTTTGCATGTTAAAGGCCTACAAAAATCGTGAAATTTACAAAAATCGTAAAATTTTCTGTTTTATTACTTTTTCCAGTATTTTCCTTGTTATATAACACATGATAATTGTGTTATGGAAAAAATCATAAAATTTTCCGTTTTTTTTCAAAATTTCGGTATTTAGCGTGATATTGCACACGAAAATCGAGAAATTTTCGAAAATCCTCAAAAAAATTACATTCCCTCAATATTTTGCATACTATAAAAATAGCAAAATTTTTAAAAATCACAAAATTTTCAAATACTTGGTTTTTTCAATATTTTGATTGTTATAAACAAGGTTTTGAATATCGGATATCGGAATTATATCGGACGGATGCTTCATATCTCCTATATGGAGGATATATCGGGTGATATCACCATATCAGCCAATATATCGGGTGATATTATATTGGTTTTATCGTATCGTAAATTGTACCAAAATGATATACCGATCGATATAACCGATATTTGATTCACTGGTTATAACACACAATAATCACAAAAGTTACGAATATCCTTTACTTCAAATTTCAATATTTTTTGCATGCCATAGAAAACAATAATTATGAAATTTTCAAAAATTCTCATTTTCTGCTGTTTTTCTGTGTCTCCCATGTTATAACACATGCAAATCGGGGAAAACTTTCGGAAATCTTAATTTTTTTTTCTTGTTCTTTGGTTTTCAATATTCTATGCTATAGAATATAAAAATCGTGAAATTTTGTACTAATCTTAGAATTTGTACAAAAAAACTATGATATTTTCAAAATATCCCAAAATTTCTCCGTCAATTATTCATTATTGTGTATGCTAGTATTAGAAAATCATGAAATTTTCAAAAACTAAAAAAAATTATTTTCCTTTTTTTCAATATTTTACATGTTTATGTGAAAATTGTGAAATTTTCAAAAATATTAAATTTTTCTTTGGTTTTTTAAATATTTTCCTTGATAACAATCAAAAATTGCGAAATTTACAAAAATCCCAATATTATCTTTTGCATTCGATTTTTCAATACTTTACATGTTTTAGCAAAGGAAAACTGCAATTTTTTTTATTGTCTTCCTTTTTCAATATTATGCATGCTTAATCCCACAAATGAGATTTTAAAATTTTTTAACATATTTTGTTTTCTTTGATTTCTTAATATTTTGCTTAACATCGCAAAATTTACAAAAAATATCCTGTTTTTTTTTAAGTTCAAATTTTCAATTTTTTGCAATTTAACTCAAGAAAATCATGAAATTTTTAATTATCTCAAAATTTTCTATTTTCTTCGATTTTTCAATATTTACTTCCAAATGAAAATCATGAAATTTTTCACAAAATTTTCAAAATGCTCAAAAAAATTCTTTTTTTAAAAAATAGTTTGCATATTATAAGTATAACACAAAAAAAATCATGATTTTTTTTAAAAACCTCCTAATTTTTCTATTTCATCCGTTTTTCGCTATTTTGCACGATATATCATACAAAAATCTTGAAATTTTTGGTTTTCTTTTGTTTGTCAATTTATCTATCGTTTTCTATAGCATACAAAAATGGGAATATTTTCCAAAGAGTAAATTGTAAAAAAAAACCCAGGCCCACATCAAACTTGCGTAAAAATCCTGGGCTTTTGCTATTGTTAAACAACCCTTAGGCCCAATCAAAACCCTGTTGGATATGTATGCCCTAAAGTCAATTATTGTATATATATAGTGGATGCTTGGACATATGTATGCATAGGACAATCTTACTCGATATGATAGTATGCTATTTAATTTGTTTTTATCTTAACATGTGTATATATTTTACTTGTTATTACGTATCACTAATACATATTGATAAAGCCCATAAGATTATTTCTTGACTACTAGCGTTATGATGACAATCATACATGTGGAGGCTGGGTGGTCCATAAGCACATCCTTCAATGTTTTTAGTTGTTGGAGTACCGAGATTGAGCATCGATATTCCGGAGTAGACTAGTGTATACGTTTCTAGACCCGGACGAGGGGCAATGATTGGTTCCATAGCCATTGGTGTTTAGCACCTAAGATCGCATACAGGTGCTCACTAGGGGTGAGTACACTGGACAGACTCGCCGAGAACTTCTAAATGGTATTATATCTATCGTCAAATAGCAGTTCTCAGGTAATATTTGTACAGGTTAGTCTTTAAACCTGAGATCGTCATTTATCTCATGTGAGTTCCCACTGTACTTAGATTGCTATCTTACCACGACTCTACTGAGTCGTGCAAACATATTTAGTTAGGTACAGTCCAGAGCCATATAGAGGCAGTGAGCGATTGTTAGGGATTCGTCTCTTTCGGTATAGAGAGTCGATGTCACACCGTGTTTGGTTGGCCAGCACCATAAGACCTTGGCCAAATTAGATGAGATTTACTGATAGTTAGATCAGTAGTTTCTCGGATCGGTCCTGAGCCATATCTGTACGAATTATCGGGTTATTAGGGTCTGACGTATACCACCTCTAAACTCGGTATACGATACTCTTAGACGAAGAGGCCGAACTGTACGGAGATTCTCACAAATAGGCTTAGTAAGGGTTCAGATGAGCTTGCTCGTCGGCTTTCCTTTTCGACAGATATCTGGGTAGCTATTACGTATAGCTAGTGCCACTGACGTGCTTGTGGTTATGGATTTATCCAGTAACTCACTGCCAGCATACCGTCGAGTCTTTAGAGTCCCAGACGGAGGGTTTTTCTGGTTCAAGCGAAATGATGTAGTGACCGTATTTTGATACGTGCAAGGTTCCGATTAAATATGTGTACTAGCTACACAGATTTTAATCGGGTGGATGGTAATACTGGCCGGTTTAGGATTTAGCCAGATTATTAAATCAAGTATTGATTTAATAATTTACACACACACATATATTTTGATATGTATATTTAGTATTATGTCCATTGTATTATTTTATTTTTTTGGGTATTCGTATTTCGATAGAAATACGGGTATGTATATACGGAGATATATTTTTGTATTTATACAAGTATGCATTCTAGAAGGAGGACACCTTATTTTGGTTTTTCCATTTATTTGTTTAAATGGAAATGAGGTAGAGGGGTGAGGTGGCTTAAGAATGGTGAGAGACATGATTGAATAGGGTAGGCAAATGAATTATTAATTCATTTTTCTACACTATTCAAGTATGGTTGCTATTTGATATTTGCAAAAATGATTATACAAAACCATGGCTTATATTTTTTCTCACTAAAAATTTCATTCTCACCATTTCTTTTTTCTCTCCTTTTGATCTAGTTCTTGAGCTTCACGCCCTCCTTCATCTTCTCTACACTCTTACGGTTGAGAATCAAGGGGAAAGATAGAAAAATACTAGAACACATTACTACTTCTCTAAGCACCTTAGATTAGCAATTTAGGGTCTTTAATTGCTTCACTTGCTTATTTGTATGAAGCTAGAGCCTTGAACCATATCTCTCAGGTGGATCATCTTCAACCAAGGAGGACCGGCTTACAAGCTCGATCCCAGAGCCTCTAGGAGCTAAAGAAGTGGATAGAAGACTGAAAGACAGAATCCTTAGGCATAACCTTCTAACCCAGTAGTTAAAACTCTTTGTAGTTTACTAGTTTTAGTATTTGGTTTATATTCTTTGGTTTTAGTTTCTAGCATCTCTTGAAATTCTTCGTTTTTCATTCCGTAAAGGCAATGGTTGTAACGGCAAGGGCGCTAGGAACATCATCATGGTATCAGAACCGCTCAAACACTATAAACTAGCAGTAGACGATGCTTAAGTTTCAAAACCGAAAATTTCCGATTTTCAAAACATAGTTTCTGTTCGAAATTTTTTTTATCTCTAAAATTTTTTAAACAAGTGCAGAGGCGTGTTCTTGATATGAAATTGACACATGACGAAAACGAGGTAGAACAGAGCTAATAAAACCGCCCAAAATCAATTTTTCCCCGTTTCTGGAAATTTTGTATGCTCCTCCCGTCCTCGTTTTCATCCAGTGTCTTGGGTTTTGGGAATTGAGATTTTTGGTTATGTTTGATTTTCCCCAGATTTCATTGTGAGTTATCTTTGTATTCGGGCAACTTGAAAAGTTTTAAAACTTGAAACTTTTGCATTGTTGATATCTGTGATGTTGTACATGTGCTTCAAACGTCGTCTAATTGTATATGTCATTTAGACGGGGTTGCACATACTTACTTGTGTTGTTGTGATGTGTATCTTTGTGATGGTTTATACAGATTTTCGTGTTGGATAACCCTTCGTGCGATATTGGTGGTACAGTTGTGTCTTTTGTATATTCATTATTGCGGGATGAGTGTCTGACTTGTGGATTGCCGTTTCTGCCCGTTTGTATATTCTTTTATTGGGACATGGCCGGATTGAGGTCGATATCACCATTGTATATTATTTTATTTCTGTACTAGGATAAACCCACAGAGAAGTGCCCGAATAGACGGGTTCTAGAGTGTGCTAGGTGTTCATCTCGCAGTGGTGAGTTCGAGCCGCCTCGCTCTAGAATTGATGGGCTATTCACCGCACTTGTAGGGGTTTTAGAATGCCCATGGTGGAGTGTTCAAATTACCGGATTTCGTGAAGTGCCAGGTGGCCCACTCATGACCTAGAGTGCGGGTTACCTCACTTCCAGAATTGGCGGGTAACTTGCCGCGCTCGTAGGGGTCTTGGTCTGATGTTGTATGAGCTATCCACATGACCAGAGATCGTCGGGTTTCATTTGCGGCTCAAATGAAACGCGGGGCTCCTAGATTATCCGCTATTCCATTTTATTTATCGCATGCCTGTGATGTTTATTATATCATACCTACGATGACTATATATATATATATATAAATAAATGTTGTATATGTTTTGCATCTGCGCTAGCCCTGCTTATGCACTGTCGTAAGTTATGTAACCTTACGGTGAAGTCCTCGGACCCTATGGCGAATGCGGATGGCATATACGTACATTCTATTTTCATTATTTTCTGGTGTGATAGGACTTAATTGATAGGACTGAATTAATTTTGATTAATGCAAAAAAATAAACCTTATATGATGTTGTTGGAACAAATTTATCGAAAAACTATAGTCATGTCCTTTTGCTTTGCATAGAGGTCTTCGGTTAGGAATATGTCACGTCCCGCTTTCCGGTGTACGGCAAAGGGGATGCGACTGGCCGCTACGTATTTACTCTGAAGTAAACACGCTAAGCGTATCTAAGCAATATAAGCGAAATATACACAAGAGACAAATATAATGAACATCAACTTTATTTATTAACATTCTTTTTACAATACATCTGAAAAGTAAATACATGGAATGGAAAGCAATGCCTAAATAGTGGCATAACAGAAATAGAAAGTACTGAAATGAAATGTACAAGTAACTAGAGCTCTGGGTCGAAAGCTAGCTGGTTTAAATCCTCGCTGGTGAGCTCGATCTCCCGTGAGTCTAAATCACCTGACGATATTCCAAAGAAGAAGAAAAAGAATGTCGTCATCGAATAAATCGCTCGGTAAGTCCCAAAGATGAGAGAGAAGTAGAATAGACAGAGAGAGTATATTTTTATAATGTTATATTTAGTGTTAACTCTGTTATTTATAGCTTGGTATAGAAGAGGCCAGTGCATACGAGAGGAGTCTCACTAGACCAGACACTACGGTATATAGAGTACAAGGCTCCGTGATAATACCCGGAACAACGACGATTGAATTCAGGTTAGGTGTCTTAATGGTTACAGTCTCGTGCCACTTTTAACACCTTCCGTACCAATCTACCCCTTAAAAACCCGTGATGTCATGATTGTATTGTATTGTCTTATAATTTGAATTATATAGATGGATGACTTGTCGAAACCATGATATCAGTAAATGGATGTAACTGGAGAATTATATAGATGGATGTATATGCATGGTTCGGTTCAGTCAAGTAGTATTGATAGATTGAACAGATTGATTATATTGATTCATGGATTCATATTGTATTATAGTTTATTGTAGTTTTATACTTGAATCTCATTCAAGTTAGATTAACTATATTGACTCAGTCTGAGTCAGACAATTAGAAAAGAAATTGAATCCTGAATTAGATTTTGGTGTTATCGGTAACCGCTGCACATGGACGGCAGGATTTGTGTCTTTTTAAAGACGATTACCATGTTGATAACACCGTTTGTTAAGTTGTCTACCTTAAATAGGCAAGCACCTATATCTCTGGCTCCCTGAGGCTCAAGAGGCTGGTCCTGCTTAAACCTATGTTTACTAGGGTCCTTATTGTAATTTAATATAACTTGAGGAGGTTATATGTAAAAATAATTTTGTATATTTTCAAAATACACCTAAAGTATTTTATTATCGTCTTTAAAGTTTTTATTGATTTATATTTTATCATTGTGACATTTCAAGTGAATAAAACCTATTTTTCATAATATATGGTATTTATTTGAAATATTGGAATTGTATGGTATTTTCCTGTAAATGAGATATTTTTCTTGGATTTTGGAAATGTGGAATATTATAAATATTAAAAATAGATATTTTGATATTAATTACATATATATTTATAAAATAATTTAATTTATTATTTTTCTAGAAATCTCATTTTCTTAAGATATTTGTATTTTTAAAACTTTCGAGACCGTATGCTCCTTGCGGAGATCTGCATCTCGCACTACTAAGCCCGAGGATGTGCGATAATCCACACCATCCCGAACGGGTTCCCCGAAATGGGTTGTAGCGGCACATTGCAAAGATTTGTTAAAAATACATATCTTGTAGAAAAAGATTTTTATAAGTTTGAGGTAGTTTTGTGTAAAATCGTATTTTTCCAAAACCATGTTCCCAAAAATCATCGTGCTATATTACATATGAGTGTTGTGAGGAGGTAGGTCATTACCTCATGAACTATATAAAGGCATAGCAAGGGTAATGATGTTTTATGTCGAAATTAAACTATATGGTATTTTTCTGTAAAAGTGCTATAAAAATTAAAATATAAATTCTTTTGATATGAAACTTATCAATATGTTTTGTTAATGTTTAGTGATCATGATGTGATGGTTTGGTATTGTTGTTTTTAAGAAAAATATGTTTTTTAAGGAAAAACCGAATCGGAGGTCGGATTAACTCTGCTTCTGCCGGATTTTAGAATTCTAAGTTTTTAGAATAGTAAAGAGAAGGGGGAGAAGGGACTTACGGGATTAGAGTTAAGAGAAGAGGAAGAGGAAGGTTGGGAAAACACCGGTGCGTCATTTGTCGCCGGAAACACCTCGGATTGTCGTCGGATGTTCGTCGGAGTTTCGTCCTTTGCTAACTCCACTTGCACACAAAAAGTCTATGGAATTTTCTTGAGAGTTTGGACAGAGATTTGGAAGTGTGGATGGATGATTTTAGGTGTTGTATTCATAGGAAAATCTAGGGTTTAGGGTAGATGAAAGGGTGTGATAAAATTGTAATCAAAATTGAATTAAATGGGTTTTAAATTGCTCTGTAAATGTGCAGAGAAAATGAATAGCTCAGGAGTTATGAGAAGTCCAAGAGTTTCCAGAAAAACCAAAGAAAATAAGGTTTCGGCCGAGTCATCCACGGCGCCGCCGGCCGAGTCAGCCATGCCGCCGGCCCGAGTCAACCGAGTCTCACATGCCACGTGTCCTCTGTCGCTTGGTTACTATAGTGGAGTCGTTTATTTTATGTGCGACTCTTGGTTTTTACGAGTTATACACGTGTAGACTCTTGGGCTTCTAAAAAATTAAAAGAAAACTAATTAAAAAAATAATGTGGCTAATGGGATTTGAACTCTGGTACTTTGTTTCAGCAGTGTAAGGTCTTACCAGTGAGCTACAAGCTCTTTCTTGCTGTCCAAAAGCAAATCAAACTTATAACTTGTGCTCAGGCTCAAGTACCCTTTTCTGGATTTTTTTTTTGAAAAAATTTGTACAGAAAGTATAGGGTTGTTACAGAATATCATTCACCTCATTCGACGAGGGAAAAGCCTTGATTCCTTCACGGGGATTTCACTCTTAAGAAAAAGTTTGTGTTACTACAAATTACTCAATTTTTTTCAAAACCACTCATTTTAAAAACGGAGCCTGAACTACTTCTTTTCAAAACTACTCGGTTCCTTCAACGATATCAAGTTTATTACGTTAAAGATTTTTCGCCAAAAACCAATCTAGCCCTCCGTCATTTCAGATGTGCGGTACCCAGTATTCATTCTGCGTTTGTTGGCCTTTGTCAAGGCGTGGTGTGCGGTAGCTAGATATTGATTGTCCATTGTATAAAGATGTGATTATCTATGAAAGTCGTATAGCCTTGTTGGTCTTTGTCAAGGGCTCATACGGATAGGTCTATATTAATCAAAATAATGACGGGTTGAACTTGACTAGCGGTTTATGATTTGTTGGCCTTTGTCAAAGTCATAAGTCGTTAGGGGTAAAAACTATATCGGGAGTTTCAAATATAAGGAAAACTTTCCAAGTATGTACATACCTTCTGGAGTGTGATGATTAGAGCGGCTTCCATCTAGATTATCACGCGATGATAGTTGGGTCCTGATTCCTATTGATGAGTAGGATTACTCTTGGAAGATATTTTTCACTTCACAATTAGCTAACCTATTAGGTGTCTAGAAAGGTGTTAACGGGGATACGCCTCTGCGAAAACAAGGTTTATTTTAATTAGGTTCATGCGAGAGAACATGGAACCTCCCTCGGAGTACCAACACCCACCTGGCTGAACGGTTTGTGAACTTGTAAGGTGTAAATGATCTCGACTAGTTCTCCTTTTAAAAGTTTGAAGGAGAATTCAAGAAGACGGTAGGAACCATCCTGATTAGATAAAATTAAAAATCAATTTAATCTTACAAGAGTATACACTGAGTGCTTCTTTTCTCTCTCTCTCTCTTCGGGTAGTAACCATGTCACACCTGGAGAACCTCGGTTCAGCTCTAACTTGTGACAACTGTCACGAGTATGGACAAGAGAAAGAGGAATAAAAGGACTTTTATTTGACCCTGATGAAGGAGAAGTCTTCTAATGCATCTTCTTCGGGTGTTCTTGTTATTGAAAACCGTTTTTCGGTCAGTTCTACCTTCTGGGTACTAGATACCTAATCCGGATCTTATATCTGTAATTTATTCAAGAACTGAGAAAAAGTAGGATGGTTGGACTTGGTGATATATCCCTCAGAGCAGGGAACATAGCACAAGTTGATACTGCTGTCGTTGGTGAATATCACCTAGTATTGCCAAGCGGTAATACTATGATTTTGAACAGCTGCTACTATATACCTTCAATGCTTTGCAATATCATATCCATTTCTTTACTTAATAAAGATGGATATAATTTTGTTCTAGATAGAAATATCATGAACATTTATCTTAATTAGGTATTGGTTGCAGAAGGTATACTGTGTAATGGTATCTATATTTTTAATCAAAACATAGTTCTTAATATACAAAACACACGCAAGAGGATGAGTTCAGATACGAACGAAACCTACTTGTGGTATTGTAGACTTGGTCATATCAGTGAGAAAAGACTATATAAGTTACAAAAATATGGATATTTAAATCCGTTCGAATTTTCATCTTATGAAATTTTTCAGTCGTGTCTCCAAGGAAAGACGACCAAAACTCCGTTCACGGGACACAGAGAAAGAGATATAGGGCACTTGGTACTCATACACAGTGATATATGTGGTCCAATGTCTATACATGCAAGAGGTGGATTCTCATACTTTATTCATTCACTGATTATCTCTCTAGATTCGGATATGTATTTCTGATAAAACACAAATATGAATTTTTTAAGAAATTCAAACAATATAAGAATGAAGTAGAGAACCAGATTGGAAAAAGTATCAAGATCTTTCGATTTGATCGAGGAGGGAAATACTTAAGCACGAAATTCTTTAATTTTCTAAAAGAGAATGGTATTCTCTCTCAGCTTACTCCTCCGTATACACCACATCACAACGGTGTATCGGACCGAAGGAATCGTACCCTATTGGATATGGTTCGTTCCATGATGAATAGTGCTGAGTTCCCTCTTTCATTCTGGAGACGTGCGCTTTAGACAACGGCGTTCCTATTGAATCAAGTTCCATCCAAATCAGTGCCTGAGACTCCATATGAAATATGAAGTAGAAAGAAACCATGTCTTTAACGTATTAAGATATGGGGCTATTCGGCAGATGTAAAAGTGCAAACTCTAGACAAATTTCAGGCACAATCAGTTCTATATAAGTTTGCAGGATATCCTAAGCATTTGCATGGATATCTGTTCTACCATACTGAGAAACAGAAAGTGTTTATTACTTGCCACGCCATCTTTTTAGAGAAGGAGTTTCTTGGAAATGAAATTAGTGGGAGCTTGGTAGAACTGGAAGAAATTCTAGAACAAAACCCGAAACTCGAGATTTGGTAGAACCACAGGATTCAACAGTCCCTGACGAACCCCAGCCACTCCGCAGATCTAGTAGTATTTCTCATCCGCCTAAGAAATACTACGGTTTTCTTATAGACAGGAATCGAGTGGATTGCATCTTAAAAGAAGATGATCCTACTAGTTTTGAGCATGCTATTACCAGTAGGGACTCTGAGAAATTGTTGGATGCTATGCATTCCGAAATGGAATCCATGTACACCAACAAAGTTTGGACTTTGAATGTTGCTCCTCCAGGAATAAAACCCATTGGATGCAAGTAGATTTCTAAAAAAATGGTGTAGATGGACAGGTCGAAACCTATAAAGTTAGACTGTTCCCTCATGGGAATTGAATAAAATACAAATAAAGCAGCGAGGAAAACCCCCAAATAGGGCATCACGTGCTCACACGTGACCGGGTCTCACGTGCAAACATGTGACCGTTTATGGGAAGATTCTATCTACGCCTGAATGCCTAATTGATAAAGTCACGTGCCAACACGTGATGGGCTCTTGAACCCACTGAATTAATAGAATTAAATTCTAATTAAAAGAAATTAAAAGCATTTGTTCCCACATGAGAACTGAATAAAATATATAAATAAAGCAGCAAGGAAAACCCCCAAAGGGGGCATCACGTGCCCACACGTGACCGGGTCTCACGTGCAGACACGTGACCTTTTACAGGCAAAGCCTATATGCGCCAAATAAAATAAACAATTGGAAATAATCAGTGGGGTCACGTGCCAATACGTGATGGGTTTCTGAGCCCTCTGAACCAATAGAATTAAATTCTAATTAACTGCTTAATCAGTGAGGTCACGTGCCAACATGTGATAGACTCCTAAACTCTCTGAACCAATGGAATTAAATTCTAGTTAATTGCTTAATCAGTGAGTTCACGTGCCAACACGTGATAGACTCCTAAACTCTCTGAACCAATAGAATAATATTCTAATTAAAATGAAAAATATTTCGCTAGATCTTTCCAAACAAAAAAGATTGCACTCTGTAAAAGGGAGCACCGTTGGATTAA
Organism: Agapanthus africanus; assembly: GCA_030015575.1. Lineage (NCBI taxonomy): Eukaryota > Viridiplantae > Streptophyta > Magnoliopsida > Asparagales > Amaryllidaceae > Agapanthus > Agapanthus africanus. The sequence goes on from CM057337.1 coordinate 723,427,725, forward strand.
AAATCCAATGGTGATTAAAAAATCACCAATTTATAGAAAGATTCTGTACAAGGAAATATTTTCCTAAAATTTGCCAGGAACAACAAATAAAATATCTTTTGGATTAAAAATCCAATGGTGAATAAAATTCACCGAGTGATCTAAAAGATCATGATGGTTATAAAATCAATCAAAATCTTTCAATAAAAGATTGACTAAACAAACTCATTCTTTTCTTTCTCTTTTAAATAGGAGCCAAGAAGAGAAGAGAAAGGAGATACGGCAAGAGAGGAAAAAAGAGAAGAGAATTTAATTCTCCAGAGAGAAAATAAGATCTCTTCATAGAAAGAAAACTCTAGGTAAGAAACAGAAGGAGATCATTCTATAAGCTCCCACAAAACAAAAGAGAATTTAATTCTCAAACCAAGAGTTTAACTCTTCTAAAAAAAAACTTAGTTCTTCCTCTGGTTAAAGATCTGCAGAAGCAGATCTCCCCACAAGTTGAGAATTTAATTCTCATCGGGGAGATTCTGCCATGCAGATCCAAAACTTAGATGGAGAATTGGGTTTAAAGAATTTAATTCTTTCAAACATATAGGAATTTAATTTCTCTAAATAAAATTAGGGTTTAACCCTATAAAAGAATTTAATTCTTAAACAAGGGATCTAACTCTCCATGCATGTAAAAGAGATCAGTACCCAGCCTGATCACGTGTGTCCACGTGACTCCCCTCATCAATGATCAAAAGAGAACGAATGAAATTGGGTCACGTGCTCCCACGTGACCCTTGAACAAACTTCTCAAAATAAAAAGGGAGTAAAGCCAAGACAGAACAGATTTTGGGCGTCTCACGTGTTCCCACGTGACCCCTAACAATTATCAAACAAAAGAGAATTCTACGCAAGGGCAATGCCCACCTAAAGAATGCCTCACGTGTCTCCACGTGACCCCTGACAAACACCATTTAAAGATGGGGTAAAACTGAAGGATTAATATCCAACGCATGGGCGCCCTCACGTGACCCCTAACAAATACTTTTAATATCCAATGCATGGGTACCCATCACGTGCCTACACGTGATGGCCATAAAGATCAAGTGTTTAACACTTATATATTCCGGGAGTAAAATAAAAGAAGCACAGCCCAATCTTCAGGCGCCTCACGTGACTCCACGTGAGCACTTCAGTTTTAGTGTTTAACACTACTTTAAGTGCCTCACGTAGGAGCACGTGAGCTCTGAATGTATTCTAGTGTTTAACACTATATTCAAGCCAATCTTAGCCCAAATTAGCTAAGTCTTCCAGAGGTAAGATCCCTTGAGACTGAACCTCAATTATACTCTTGTCTTCCAAAACTGATCATCTCATATGGCATTCAAAGTAATTCCCAGAACCTTCCAACCAATATTGGTTCAAGGGTACATCTCTTCACTCCTCTGATATTTGTCGTTGTAATCCTTCAACGTCTTCAGAGAGGTGACGGGTCCCGACAACCAGACATTCCATGGACTGTGAGGTCCTTAAACTCATAGACTATGATGTCTTTAAACTAGACTATGATGTCCTTAAACCTTATGGACTGTGAGGTCCTTAAACTCATAGACTATGATGTCCTTAAACTTTACAGACTATGATGTCTCTAAACTGCTACGGACTGTTGCTCATACCATAATATTGCATTATTATATTCCCCATTCTTATTCTTTTTATAAATAAACAGGTGCTTTTGACGCATGTCTGCTACATGTTACAGGTTACAGGTTCTTGAACAGAAAACAGTGAAAAAGACAGAAGACAATGCAAAAGAGAGACTTTGACCAATAAACAGAAGGATCTTGATAAAGCCTACACAAATATCAGTTTACAAAGAACAAAGGGCAGCGCAAGGTCCAAGATTACAAAGCAAACGGGTAAAGTCCACTAAAATTGTTCACTGGAGATCTGGAGAAGACGTAGAAGCCAATCTGAGAAAATACCTGTAAAAGTATGAAGTAAAAGTCATAAGGAGCCCACACCAGAAACTGCATAGTCTAATCACTCCTTTTGGCCGCGGAACCGCGGCCAAACAGGGCCTCGAGCCGCGGTTCCGCTGCATGGTCATGCAGTTAGGAGCGCAAAACTTTACCATAATTTGGTGCGGCGCTGACTAGTCAACATAAGGGCTATTTTTGTAATTTCAGACATGCGAGTCATTGTAACCCTAGGGTTTTCTATTCTCTATAAATAGGAACTCTAAAAATTTTAATTTCTTATGCCTCCCTCATGCCCCTTTTTATGAATAAAATTTAGAAATCTTTTGGAGAGTATCGATGCCTCTTTTCATTTTAGAAATTCAGATCTGACAAGTCTTGTGTTGATGTTTGGAGAGAGCCATCTGTAAAGTAAGTATATTTATTTAATTGCCCTAGTTTAGATTTCAATTCTTGCCATAGGTAATTTTTCATTCTCTGCCCTAGATTAAATTTAATTCCTTGCCCTAGTTAGATCTTTAATTTCTTGCCCTAGTTAAATTTAATTCTTTACCCTAGATAAATGATAGATTTAGTTTTTAGATTTAATAAGAAATCCGAACACCCATCGGAATTAACTCGTTTGAGCGATTAGGAAATTCACAACATCCCTGTGGACCGACCCGTACTCACCGGCTAGCTGCAAAGCGACGCCGTTCTTGATTGCGGTAATAGATAGTTTTTGAGATCAATCAACTGTGAGGTCCTTAAACTCATAGACTATGATGTCTTTAAACTTTACAACTATGACGTTTTTAAACTGGACCGCAAAGTCCCTAAACTAAAACAATAGAGCCCAAATGCTCTTTTGTTGGATCTAAATGATTCTGTTAAGTAGATCTTAGTCTAAAATTAGACTAACGTATCCTTAACGAATGGTTAAGTTGATCTTAGTCTAAAATTAGACTAACGTATCCTTAACAAACGTTTAAGTTGATCTTAGTCTCAAATGAGATTAACGATCTTTAAACCCAACCCAAACCCAAATCTAAGAAAATACAGATTTGGACTAATCCACGCTCTACGGGTGACAACAAAAATTAGTCTCCGTATACAATCCACGGGCAACCAAAAATAAAACAAACACACACGACATGAAGTGACCATCTGGAGAAGGAGAAAGTGGTTACCGCGATGCGGTAGCATAATTAACTGCAAGGGCTTGCGCCTGCAGGGAAGAGTGTCCCCACAATCAAAACCCCCTCAAACGAGGGGGAATCTGATGAAGTCTGCTACAGCGGCCGCATCCGTCTAAACTTCCGATATACGGTGCCATAAATCAACTTGGAATCTTCGAAGAGGTGGACGGATAAAACTAAATAGCATCTGCCCCCAAATTCAGGCAGGAAAAACCTACGCGGTTGCGTCTGTGTATTCGGCAGAGAACAGATTCTGGCACGCCCGATGGGACCTTTTTCTCTTTCCACTCCACACTTCGTGTGTCGTGTTTCACGAACAAAGCGCGGTTTGCTATGGTTGCCCCTGGATTTGAGGTACTAAGATTTGGTGTCTTGCTCCGTGCAGAAAACAGAAGATCAATGGCTTCCAACTGCACAAAATGCAACAACTCCCACTCCGTCCTCGCCGAAGGAGTGACTTACGGGCCTCAGGCAGCCTCCGTTTTCAAGATGCCAATGGAACAGGTGACGCAAGCCACCACTGGGCTGTTCTTTGGGATCATGCTCCCACCCATGAGCTTCAACGCCCCATTGTCAACGCAGGAGGCTCCAAAGAAGTCGGTCTTTGATCAGCTTACCACCACCGCGGCCCCTCTCAACGGGTCGCCCAAGTCTAGTGCCTCAGTTTTCAACAGGCTGGGTCAAAGCTCAAGTGGGCCCGTAAAGAAGCTCGCAATACCAGAGAAGGACACTCCAACTCCTGTTACAGTTGAGGTCGTCCAAGCTGCTCTCCCTACTCGAAGGTCGTCTTTCGACAGGTTGACCATTCGCTCTCAGCGGACGTCTGTCTTTGACAGGCTGGCGCCAACAACAGGCTCTCATCAGAACATGGGGCATGGAAAAGCTGATCCAATAATGGAGGTGGTCCCTGTTTCCCCCAATCAGAGCAAAACTCTGTTTTGAAATTCAAAATTCAAAATTGAAGCAACGCTTCAGATCCCGTGCGCTGCGCCCTGCGCGCCACGTGTCAAAAGCAGATACGCCAGCGCCAGGAGTGCTGCGACTTAGGCAGTGCATCCCAATCAGAGCAAAGCTCTGTTTCAAAATTCAAATTTTAAAAGTTGAAGCAATGGTTCAGATCCAGCGCTTTGCACTGTGCGCTGCGCGCCAAGTGTCAAGCACGGGCGCGCTAGCGCAGTTGCGCTGCGCTCTGCGCTGCGCGCCACGTGTCAAGCACGGGCGCGCTAGCGCAGTTGCGCTGCGCTCCGCGCGTGCGCTGGCGCAGTTGCTCTGAGCTGCGCGCCACGTGTTAAACATAGGTACGCTCGCGCCAAGTGCGTCAGCGCTGGAATTAAAAGAATCCCCCACCGTTAGATCAAAACATCTAATAATAATAAATTATTAATTAATCAGAATTAAAATTCTGTTATGGAAAGATTTTTCAATCTTATTAAAACAAGAAGATTATGTTCTGTAAAACAGAAGCCTTAGGATCAAAGATGCAATGGTGGGAAATATTCCCAAATCAATCAGAGAAAGATCTCTTCAACTGATTTAACAAATCAATTGGCCCTATATAAAGGCCCTAAGACTTCAAGTCTCATATAGAAAAAACCCTCTGCAAATTTTGAGAAAAACTCAAAGAGAAAAAAGGCAAGCCTTTAGAAGAAAGAAGATCATTTCTTCATCTTTAAAGGTAAAGAATTAATTCTTGAACAACAGAGATGAAATCATCTCGTAAAAACAAGAAACGTCTTCTAAAAAGATCTTAGATCTATAAAAAAGACCAAGGTCTTTGATTAAAAAGAAAAGATCAGAAAACCCAATCATAAAAATATAAAAAAAAAGAAGTATTTTTACTTCACAGATCTTCTGATCTATAAAGGCAGAGTCTTTTAATAAAAAACAAGAACTGTTGTTCTTGGATCTTGAGGCAAGGCCTCCTTTGAAGAACATAAACTTGTTCTTTGATCTTAAAATTGATCAAATGCGCTTTGCGCTATTAGACAGTGCCTTGCACTCATGAACTGCGCCCTTGCGCTCCTTGGACTGGCGCTCAGCGCCAAAATATGCCACGTGTCAACCATAGACACGATCTGCGCTTTGTGCTCCTAAAAACAACGCACTGCGCTCTTGGGTTGGCGCTCAGCGCCAAGCGCGCCACGTGTCACTCACTGGTGCATCCATAAACTGGCTCAGCGCGCTCATAAATTAAAAGCGCAGTGCGCTAACAAACTAGTGCTTAGCGCTAAGCGCGACATGTGTCCTCCTCGTGTGCGCTAACCGACAGAAGCGCAATGCGCTCTTTAACTGGCGCAAAGCGCCTAGTGCGCCATGTGGCGCGCTGTCAGAACATATTTTGTTCTGATAAATGCTATGCATTCAATATAAGATAAAAAATGTCAGAGCCCAATGCTTAGTATTATTAAAAGGGCAGAGCCGAAACAAAGGGCCCAACAGGCAGAACAAAAATAAAATGTTAAACATTTTTAACAGGACTTAGCCCAATTCTGGCCATAAGTCCTCAATTTAAATTGAACTGAGCTCATCTGCTCTTCCAATCAATTTACACCCGGTTCGAGGGTACATCTCTTTACTCTGATATCTGTCGTTGTAATCCTTCAACGTCGTGAGAGAGGTGACGGGTCCCGACAACCACACATTACTACGGACTGTAGGGTCCTTAAACTCAGGGACTATGATGTTCTTAAGCTCGACCGTGATGTCTTAAAACTAACATTGGACCGTGGAGTCCTTAAATCCACGGACTATGATGTCCTTAACCTCGACCGTGATGTCTTAAAACTAACACCGGGCTGTGAGGTCCTTAAACTCATGGACTATGATGTCCTTAATCTCGACCGCGATGTCTTAAAACTAACAATGGACCATAATGTCCTTAAACTAATTATTGACTGTAATGTCATTAAACTAAACAATAGAGCCCAATTGCTCTCTTGTCGGATCTAAACGATCCCGTTAAGTCGATCTTAGTCTAAAATTAGACTAACGTATTCTTAACGAGCGTTTAAGTTGATCTTAGTCTCAAATGAGGCTAACTTATCCTTAAACCCAAACCCCCAAACCCAAATCTAAGAAAGATACGGATTTGGACTAGTCCACGCCCTACGGGCGACAACATAACTTAGTCTCCGTATACAATCCACGGGCAACCAAACACAAAACAAACACCCACGACACGAAGTGACCATATGGAGAAGGAGAAAGTTGTTACTGCGATGCGGTAGCGTAATTAACTGCAAGGGCTTGCGCCTGCAGGGAAGAGCGTCACCACAATCAAAAAACCCCCTCAGACAAGGGGGAATCTGACGAAGTCTGCTACATCGGCCGCATCCGTTTAAACCTTCGATACATGGTGCCATAAATCAACTTGGCATCTTTGGAGAGGTGGACGGATGGCACCAAGTAGCAGCTGCCCCCAGATTCAGGCAAGACGTCCAGTCTTCCCGGCTTCCGGCGGTAAACAATCCCGGCCGCTCGCCATGCTCGACGTCGCCACAGGCGCCGAGTGAGAAAAGCTGGGGGTAGCTCCCCTTCCGGACTCACCCCACCAGCTCCAACAGTGGAAGTTGATGCTGCTGTTCTAACTGGGAACGGCTTTGAACCATTTAGGAGGGTGCGTAAGAACTCTCCGACTGCTGTGCTGAAAATATCTCCTCCATCTCTGGAGAACGTTACAAAGGTAAAGCAAGAGCAGCCCCTCAGCGGCTGTCCTCTAAAATTTAAAAGGTTTTGCAACAGGTCCGAAACTCGGTGATCAACAAAGACTACTCCCACCGATCGAAGAAGATGGAAGTTCGGCAAGAGAAGGACCACCTTGTCATGCCACATGAGAGGTCATCTATTTGGGTGCCCGCTGCAACGGCTCCCTCAACTTCGACTGCCCACACAAGAAAGAGGCCGGAGAAAGTTCCTGTGTCCGCAAAGAATCTCAAGGGCATTGAATCTAAACACCCTAAGTTTGGGGGCATGGTGGTGCACACTGTTTATATGGCATCCGGGAAAGAGGATAGCCGTATCTCTACGGGTCATTGACCACTCACCTGATCGGTAACAAAGGCTCAGGAACAACAACAGAAGCTTCAGGAGATGCTAACACAGATGGCTGCACTCACTGGGCTAAAAGAAAGCCCGAAGACGTCGTCAGAGCAGCGTCATGAACAAGAGATTGATGCTGAGTTCCTCCGCAGAATCCTTGAGAAGAAGGACAAAGAGGCAGCGGAACAAGCTGCCAACATAAAACGAATGGCGCTTTTGTTCCAAGACATGGTCGGGATGATGTTATAGCTGGATCCTCCGGTTGAAGACCCTCCGATTATCCTTGAAGACGACCGAGGGGAGACGTCAAACCCTTTTCCAGCTTGTTCAGCAGCTAAAGAAGAGACCACCTCCAAAGTCGCCTTGGATGACTACATCGCTCAGCAGATACGAGCTCATCAGGCGAGCGAAGCGGCCGGGCAAATTGTTAAGACTGGACGACCCTATCTAGGTTGGTACGACTAAATAAAGTACCCGCCGGGATATACAATCCCTAAATTCCATGTATATAAGGGGACGGGGAATCCACACCAACATGTCTCTCAATTCAGGGCTTTGTGCGGCAACACCGGAGGTGACGATAAGCTACTGCTTTGCCAATTCGTTGGCAGCTTATCAGAGACAGCTTTTGAATGGTACTCTGAGCTCCCAAACGACTCCGTTAAGACATTTGCAGAAATGGAGTTACTGTTTACACAAAGGTTCGCAAGCGCTAGCGAACGCACCCCGATCATCGCATTAATTAACGCCAGAGTGAAGCCAGGCGAAACATGGGTGCCGTATGCGATACGATGGCGGAACCTATGGTCGAAGTGCGAACAACGCATCGAAGAAGCTCCTGCGGTAGGCATGTTTGTAGGTACTCTTGATCCACAGGCGACCATATCCCAGTTCATGATGTTCTTCAAGCCGACCACCTTCCAGGCCCTGATAGACAAGCTGGCCCAGATGGACCAGATGGGCCATAGGCCTTCTTCTTCGAAGTCGGAGCCGCGAAGTGAAAAGGGGAAAGGGAAAGCGACCTTCGTCGCCAATGCTCAACAGCAGCCTAGTGGTCTAAAACTAGCTGATCGCCAAAGTGATAGACAGCGATTCCTCAACGAAAAGTTAAGACGTCCTTACTCGTTTCCACGGGAGAAAACAAAGAGACTGTTCGAACTGGCGATACGCAACAGGCTCATCAATCTGCCAGACCCGAGACGTCCATTGCAGCCCGGCGACGCCAACAATCCTAATTACTACCCCTACCACCGAGCAGTAAGCCATACAATCGAAGATTGCTTCGTTTTCAAAGGCTGGATTGAGGACCAATACCAACAAGGCATACTATCCGAGAATTGAAAAGTAAGCCCACCCCAGCCGCACGCTCCTAAATAGGTGGACACGCCGGGGGCATCGTACTCTTTTATAGAAGAAGCTCCATGGGAGGTCGCTCTTTCAGCCAAGACGAAAAGAATGCTGAAGGATCTTCATACATGCCCGACAATCAGGTGGAAAAATCCGCTAGAACCCAAGGTTATTGAAGGAATGCTGAAGCCGCGCCCAATGCCAAGAGTTGGTAAAGATGGGCAAAACACCCAGGCTCAGCCGTCAAAGTCTTTGAAGAAGAAGAAGAAGACCAAAAAGCCCGTCCAACCCGAAGACAGCCGTACATGTCTGCAGAAATACATCGATGCACTGGAAGAATATAAACAGAAGGCACGAACCCCAATCACGTTGGACGAATTCTTTAAGTATGTTCTTGAGAATGAAGACGATGATGCTGACGAAGGAGACGATTCTTCAGAAGGGCCTGAAGACTATGTGGCGAGCTGCCACATGATCTCTCACTCGATAAATGGTGGAAAAGCTCCTGATACAGAGAAACTGGGGGTAGATCCCGAACCAGAACTTCTAGGACCGTCAGACGAGATGATTGATGTATTCCTGAACGAAGCTCTTCTGAAAAGAAAAGCCAATCGAGAGCGTGAACTGGCTGTATTCGAAAAACCTAAACGCCGGCGACTGATTGAAAAGGTTGAAATACCCCAACCGGATAGGAGCACTTCCGCAGCAGACAAAAGCAAACTTAAGACAAGGAAAAGGTTCGCCTAAGCCATATCGATGGGAATGAAGCTGCCACCCTCCGAAGGAAACACTCCTGATAGGATACACCTTAATGAAGAGGACGCACATCTAAACTACTGCTTGTACCATCGGAGGACTACACACCCTACTAAAGAATGCAATGCCTTTAAAAATTGGTGGCAGGGATACGTTGCTCACCGGCAGCATTTCAAGCAGATGAAGCGCAAAACTCGTCAGGAACAAAGAAGCACGACAGATGAGCATAAAAGAACTGCTAGTGAATCTCACATGGTTAATTCCGGGGGATCGCAAGTTCTCACCTTCGGGAGTGATTCTGATGAAGAAATAGCCCTTGGCCCTCTCTTCAAGGAATCCATCTCTGAAATAGAAGAGATGAAGACCTGCGAGAACATTCAGTTGCGCAATCGCACGCTACCTGAAAAGAATATCGGACCCGCAAACAAGGGATCGAACAAAAAGGAGAGGATATCACCCTCGATGACCGAGTCATCGAAGAGCTGGCAGCTAAGGACCCGTCCAAGAAAAACAAGGTGGATTACAACGTTCTGGCACACCCAAGGAAGATACCCTCGCAGCTAAGCATTCTCGACGCCCTTCTGCTATCCAAAGAAGCGAGAGATTCTCTGATCAAGGAATTACAAGAACCTGACCAGTTTCAAGCTTCCTCGCCGAAGAAAAGATGAAGGACGAGTTGGAAGAAATTCATACAGCTGACATCACTTTCGGCGACGAAGATCTCCTCCTCGGAACATGCGAACACAGCCGTCCCCTATATGTCTCCGGGTATTGCCATGACATTAAGATAGGGAAGATTCTAGTTGAGAACGGGTTCTCTGTCAATCTCTTAAATGTGAGGGTACTAAAAGAAATCTGCATGAGCGTTCAACACCTCGCTCGGGATAAAATCACTATCTCCGGATTCGACTCCTAGTCATCATGGACGCTTGGGTCTGTGATACTGACGTAACGCTTTGGGCTGCTCGTCACTGACATCAAGTTTCACGTCATTGACGCCAAGACTTGCTACAACGCTTTGCTCGGTCGGCCTTGGTTGCACGAGTACAATATCATCCCTTCTACACAACATCAGTGTATGAAGTATTTCAAGGATGGTCTCGAGAATACCGTGATAGGGGAGTTGACCCCATTCTCCGTGAATGAAGTCCGAAAATACGAAGATGCAAAATATTTCTTACCAGACTTTGAATACATGGAAAGGTGCCATAAGATGGAGGATAAGCAAAAAGCTATCACCACCATTCCAGTCTTCGGGAGCGATACCGAGAAGGAAGAAGAGATAGTCTATTCGGGACCTCCCCGATACAACAAACTGGGATCGTCTACCCCTATTCTGGTCTTTGGCAGTGACTCTGAAGACGAGGTTAACGCAATATTCTCGGCTCGTCCATCAGTGCAAGCCTTCATTGGAGATAATCAGAGTATACAGATCGCCATGGTTCCGCAAGAGCACTACAAAGAGCTCGACGCACTTGATACCTATAGTGTGCAAGAACTGCAGACGTTCTATGTCCCTCCTAGGAGAAAAGATGAAAAGGCGATCCTCTTTTATCGATCCACGGAAACCAAAGTGGAGAAAGAGATCTGGCATGGTGCCGATTCTACGCTTGACAGGTTCCAGCCTATTTGTTTTCCCAGATACTACACAGAAGGACTAAAAAGGCTATTGAGGAGCCAGGGCGTACCCTTGAAGCAAACCGCGCGACAAGCTCAATTCTACAACAGGATCTGGAACGTCCCTGGAACTCAGCGAAAATTGCCTAATGGGAGAATGGAAACGATCGGGCTTGGATATGTTCAATCCAAGAAACGAGAGCGATTCTATGGCTGCTACATTATACATGATTTCGATGAGGAAGGAGATGCTCTGATAAAAGACACTGCAGTTGAACCAAAACGAGGTCCCGCCATGAAAGTGTTAAGTCTATCATTCGAAGAACAGATGGACAAGATAATAAGAGAAGCGGGTCAAAAGGTCCGGGATGACCATAGCCACGAAATAGCCATTTATAAGAAAGCCAGGACGCGGCGCGTTCTTCAGCAGGCTGTGGAGAATGACGATGCCCTTTGTCACCATCCCATCATACAAAAGACCCGATGCAAAGGTAGAAACAAAATGAAGAATGGAAAAAACGTTCGACAGCACCAAAGCGGGTCCAAAAAACTTCGCGATCGAAAATTGAGCAGTCAGGATCCGTCTCTTATCAAGAAGATGGGTCAAGCATATTCTTTTCCCCAAGATAAGACAAGAAAGATATCCAGTCTCTTCATTAAACATCAGATGATTACCCTCCCAGAGTCCAAGCACCCTAAACAAGGAAGTGAGGTTCATCACCCAGATTATTGCTCCTATCACCGAGCGATAGGGCATCCTCTCGAAGATTGCTTCACATTCAAAGACTAGGTAGAAGACCAGTATCAGCAAGGCAGGTTCGCTTTGTTCAGCAGTTGGAGGGTAACCCCACCACAAAAGCATGAACCGAAAGCCACGTATGTAACGAAAGTAGAGCCGGATCAACATCGGTATTGGAAGCGATCTCATACCTATCACACGATAACGCTGTCAGAAGAAGGAGTACGCGAGGATATGGCTGACCTCCCTTGGTGCTTCGAAAATGATGATGACGAGGTGATCTTAGAGTTTCCACCCGCGCCAAAAGAGCTGGAAGATGGGATACATACTACTGCAGATAACCTAAGAAAAATCGACTCGGGGACGACAAACGACCCGAGGCCTATGTTCGTCAGTGAACTGCTGTTCGAAGAACAGGTAGCTACACTAAAAAATGTGCTCATGCAGTATAAAGACTGTTTCGCATGGAACTATTCCGAGATGCCAGGATTAGATCCAGAAATAGCCGTCCACAAGTTGGTGATATCCCCGGACGTCAAGCCAGTCAAGCAAGCACCAAGAAGAATGCGGCTCGAACTTGAAATAAGCATCAACGCTGAGGTCAAGAAGTTAATCGACTCCGGCTTCATCCAAGAGATTCAGTACCCTAACTGGATTGCCAACATTGTCCCAATGATGAAGAAAAATAGGACGGTACGCATCTGCGTAGACTTTCGGGACCTCAACAAAGCTTGCCCGAAGGATGATTTTCCCATACCGGCTACCGAGCTGATGATAGACAATACGTCTACTCACGAAGTCTTCTCCTTCATGGATGGCTCATCGGGATACAACCAAATAAAGATGCATCTCGAAGACCAGAAGCATACCGCTTTTCGGACTCCGCTGGGGATATTTTGCTACAAAGTAATGCCTTTCGGTCTGAAGAACGCCGGCGCTACCTATCAGAGGGCCATGACGAAGATTTTCGATGACCTCATACACAAAATCGTCGAGTTCTATATTGACGACCTCGTGGTAAAGAGAAAATCGCACGCGGAGTATTGGGAGCATATGAAGATAGTGTTCCAACGTCTTCGGAAATATAATCTGAAGATGAACCCTCTCAAATGCGCATTCGGAGTCTCCTCAGGAAAATTCCTAGGATTCATCGTATGACATCGAGATATCGAAATAGACCCGTCGAAGATCAAGGCGATTATGGAAATGTCTCCGCCAAAAACTCTCAAACAACTGCGAACTCTTCAAGGGAAGCTCGCGTATATTCGGCGGTTCATGGCCCTATGGAAATGCTCTTGTTAGGGTTCGTAGGATTAGGGTAGGCTAATCATTTGATTTATGAAAAAAAAGTGTGTTTTTGTAGTTAACCACAATCAATAACGGTGTCGCGCGTAGCTAGACCGAGATGAGTACGGGTCGTCCTCAGGGAAATGTTGAACTTTTTACTCTTACTTTAGATGTGTTGAAAAAGAGAAAGAAATAAGAATTTTGTGGAATGGTTTCTAGATCTACGTTAAAAAAGAATGTAAAATATAGATCTAGATTATTTCAAGGATGTAGTTAATATAATAAGGGGGCTTGTAGGGTTCGTTAGGATTTAGTAGTTATGGACGATTAATTAAAAGTTACCTTTTTTATCCATTAATATATTTAAAACTAGAACGACGGTAATGCGTGTAGATTAGGGTTTCTGGAGAGAAAAGGAATCCCACTCTTAACCCTTATATCGACACGGAACTCCGTTCATATCTAGCCCTTACCAAAACAATCATTAATCTAAACTCTAATCGCGGTCGGAACTAGCAAAGAATTGTTAGCGCGCCCGATTAGGATGTTAATGATTCTTTTGATAAAGTTCATAAACTTTATAGGACTTAAAAAGGGTTTAGGGATTTTTATCGTCTATTAGTCTACCCTAATCCTACGAACCCTAACAAGCGGAGAATTACTCGCGCATGTTGGGAGAAAAGGAGATGGAAAGAAATTGTATAATTAAACTACGAAGAAATAGAATAAGAAAAAGAAAGCTACCTTTATTAATCAACAATTTTTATTACACTTGAATCCTTAGAAAATGATTACAAATCTAGTTGCTTCTCGATCTCTTCCAAGGAGGTAGATGAACTGTTGATGACCAGCCTGGATGCGTGAGCCGTCTTGGACTTCGTGATCGCATTGGCTTGATAAATTTTCCAAGAGGCTCTCGGTGCCTTTTTATAGTGCAAAGCCAGAATCATTTGCTTCAAAATTAGGTAAAATTCATCATAGATTCACCCCAAAAATCCTCAGCCTCCATCTCTCCTTAACCGCGGCGGATCCGCGGCATAAAGAGGCTAGGGCCGCGGATCCGCGGCTTGCTGATCTTAACCCTTGATCAAATTTTATATGGCTGCTCCTTGTGGCATGTGGAAATCCTAGGCAACTTCAGAATTTGGGAATCTTCTCGTGGTTGCTGCCAGACTTGGTCTCCTAGTTTTGATTCTTAATTAGGCAAGTCTTCTTCAACAACTTGATTTGCTTGATTCTAGTCTTGAAAAATTCTGCACAACTTGGAAAATTTCTACACAACAACTCAAATAATATTTAGTAGACTTTGTTCTACTATGATTAGGTCAATGAATTTATTTGCATATATTTTCCTACCAAATGTTAATTATAATATATCAACACATGAAAAATAGTATTTTTATACATAAACCCTCATATGTATGATATATTATAATAAAGTCCTTTTTAATATGAAAATGGTAGGAAAAATGTAATAACAAATATGCAGTTTTATCAACTGAACAAATACCCCCAAACTTATCTTTGATCGTCCCGAGCAAACTAGTTTATTCAAGAGAAGGAAAAGAAGAAAGGAGAAAACTAAGCACATTTTCGTAGGCAAACACGATTGCACTGAGCACGTGCAACAAGCCATTAAACCTCTAGGTATCCCTAGTAGGAGGAGTGTTGTCTCCTGAGGGTTTTCAGCGGATTACACCCACAAAATCCAATAACAAAAGAGAGATGGTGAAATTTACATATAAAGATAAGAACCATAAAAGAAAGACTTTGAAAATAAGAGTTTCCAACTACACTAGCTTTTCGGTTGCTATGAGCCCTATCTTAATAGTCATGAAAAGATGTTAGAAATCACATTATCCCTCAATAAAACATCGTCTTTATTCTTCATTCCTACCTTTCATCCAAACATTGATCATATAACCCTACGTGTGTGTAATGGACATCCCTACACTCGGAGAATTCAATTCAAGCTATCATACTCTTGTCCATCTACCTTAGTACTTGATGAATATTTTAGATTTGCTCACACATTTTCATGCGACCGTTAATACTTCTTGAGGTACTAACCGACCGATTACTTATGTGCTTGCTGATTAGGTGATAATATTTTCCTCGTCTTGCACCACCTAAGGCTTAGCAGTGACTCCCAGACTAGTTGGCCTTAGGGCACTAGGTGAAGAGGCACCCTCGCTATATTTTTTTATTGCTGCCTTGGCGATAACAAAACCAGTGTTCATTTTTTTCTTTTCACCATTTTTATATTTTCTTCATTTTTTTATTTCCTTCATACTTTGGCTTTTAGATAAGAGCATTTCAAGGTATCCTCTACTATCACGAGTTTCAAGACGTGTGTAAGTGCATATAGTAGGGTATCAAAATTCAAATGTTTGACTTCCAGAATAGAAACTATTTTTCAGACTTATTTTTATCCTCAGATTAGTGACTTCCTTCATCTTACTAACCCTTGGGACAACAGCTCATAACTACTTATTACTAGTTCGTTTAAGAAAACTTCTAATTTTCTTGGTTTTCTTAAACTATTCCTATCTTTTGGATGTAATTTTTCACTTTCTACTCTTTTATTATCCAAAAATTTTAATGCCCAGTGTCAAAGATAATTCAATGAATACAAACCTCCCCCCAAACCTGTTTTCAGCAGTGTCCTCACTGATGTAGCCTTTTGAGAACATGGACCTGTATACTAAGGGAGAGATACAAGGGATAAAATAATAGTTAAATGAAAAATTCCCCCAAACTTATTCTTTGACACGCACAAATATTCAATCAAATCCATTTTTACTCACCTCCATTCTTAAAATGAGAAAATGTTACAAAAACATGGAGGTGAGATGGAGGAAATTTAATTTTGATAAAGCGGCTCCTGTAAAAATAGGAGCTCCTCCGCGGGGTCAGCAGAAAAATACGGTTTTAATCTATGCCCATTTACTTTAAAAATTGAACCGTTTTTTCAAATTTTCGACTTCAACTGCCCCGTGCGGGTGTACATACCGCACCACAAAAGGTCATTTCCGACGAGATTTAAGCTTACCCGGATGAAGATGGAGACGTGAATCGTAAAGAAGGACTTGTTGCCCCGATGTGAAGGTTTTTCTAAAAAGATTTTTATCGTGGAACACTTTAGTCCTGTTCTTTACTATCACGGCATTATCGTAAGCTTCATCGCGGAGTTCGCTTAGCTCATTCAACTGCAGCTTCTGATAGCTGCCTGCATGATCAAGATCAAAATTAAGCTCTTTAATAGCCCACATTGCTTTATGTTCGATCTCGACAGGAAGGTGGCATGCCTTCCCAAACATAAGACGGTATGGAGACATACCAAGATCGGTCTTATAAGCGGTGCGGAATGCCCAAAGAGCATCCGTCAATTTGGTTGACCAATCTTTACGGTTCTTAGAAACCGTCTTCTCCAATATCTGTTTGATCTGCCTATTTGAGATCTCAGCCTGCCCACTTGTTTGGGGATGATAGGGTGTAGAAAGCTTGTGAGTGATTGAATATTTCCGCTTCAAGGCCTCGAAAGACCTATTGCAGAAATGTGTCCCGTTGTCGCTAATTATAGCGCGAGGGTGTCCGAATCGCGAAAAGATATTTTCTTTGAGGAACTTAATGACAACTTTGTTGTCATTAATGCGACACGGTATAACTTCCACCCACTTCGAGACATAATCAACCGCTAACAAGATATATAGATTCCCAAAGGAGTTGGGAAAAGGGCCCATAAAATCAATACCCCACACATCGAATATTTCCACAACCAATATAGGTTGGAGCGGCATCTCGTTCCTTCGTGAAATCCGACCCAAATGCTGACATCGCGGACAAGTTTTGCAATGTTCAAATGCATCTTTAAATAATGTTGGCCAATAAAAGCCACATTGCAAAACTTTCTCCGCCGTTTTTCGAGGTCCAAAATGACCGCCGCATGCCTGATCATAACAAAATGATAACACGCTCTTGAATTCATCGTTAGGGACACACCTGCGAATGATTTGATCGGAATAATACTTGAATAGATATGGTTCATCCCAGTAAAAATATTTTACTTGGGATAGAAATCGAAGTTTGTCTTGTTTCGAACAATCGCTAGGTATAAGTCCCGTCGCAAGATAATTCACGATATCCACAAACCAAGGTTCGTAGGATACATTCAAGAGCTGCTCGTCGGGAAATGAGTCATTTATCGGCACGGTCACAGTTGGCGAAGAAGTGATGCGTGAAAGATGGTCGGCTACAACGTTTTCACATCCACTCTTGTCTTTGATGACAAGATCAAATTCTTGTAACAATAGGATCCAACGTATTAGCCTGGCCTTCGCATCCTTCTTCGATAAAAGATGTCGTAGGGCGGAGTGATCTGTGTAAACCACAATAGGCGAGCCAATCAAGTAGGGCCTGAATTTCTCTAATGCAAATACAACTGCCAAGAGTTCTTTCTCGGTATTTGTGTAATTTATTTATGCATCATTCAAGGTCCTACTTGCATAGTAAATTACATGTGGCATCTTGTCAATATGATGTTCTAAGACAGTGCCAATAGCAAAATCTGATGCGTCACACATAAGCTCGAACGGGTGGTTCCAATCCGGAGATGATAGAACGGGGGCTGTAGTGAGTGATTCTTTAAGCGAGTCAAAAGCAGCCTCACAATCCGAATCGAAGTGAAATGTAGTGTCCTTGGCCAATAGAAGGGTTAAGGGTCTAGCAATTTTGCTAAAGTCCTTAATAAATCTCCTATAAAATCCTGCATGGCCAAGGAAGGATCGTATATCTTTGACGCATTTGGGACGAGGGAGGTTTTGAATGACATCTATTTTAGCTCTGTCAACCTCAATGCCTTTTCGTGAAATTATATGTCCAAGTACAATACCTTCTTGGACCATAAAATGGCATTTTCCCCAATTCAAAGTCAAGTTCTTATCTTTACAGCGGGTAAGAACCGCGTCAAGATTACGAAGGCAGTCCTCAAAGGAGTCCCTAAAAATGGAGAAATCGTCCATAAAAATTTATAGAAAATTTTCCACCATATCTGAAAATATCCCCATCATGCACCGCTGAAATGTAGCGGGAACGTTGCATAACCCAAAGGGCATGCGTTTATAAGCAAAAGTTCCGAAAGGACAAGTAAAAGTGGTTTTATCTTGATCCTTTTCGGCGATGGGGACCTGGTTATAGCCAGAGTATCCGTCCAAGAAACAGTAGTAATCGTGTCCAGCTAATCGTTCTAACATCTGGTCAATGAAAGGTAGAGGGAAGTGATCTTTCCTCGTCGCGGCATTGAGTTTCCTGTAATCAATACATACACGCCACCCAGTTTGGGTGCGTGTTTGGATTAACTCATTAGCCTCATTAGTGATGACCGTGATGCCAGACTTTTTAGGGACCACATGAATTGGACTTACCCATTGGCTATCAGATATGTGGTAAATTATTCCACTATTAAGGCACTTGACGATTTCTTTCTTTACCGCCTCCTTCATAACGGGATTTAACCGTCTTTGTGGGTCTCGAGTTGGTTTGGCTTCATCCATCAGATGTATGTTATGTTCAACAATTAAGGGACTAATCCTTTGATGTCGGCCACTGTCCAACCAAATTCTTGCCGATTCGATCTCAACACTGCCAAAAGTGTATTCTCTTGCTCTAAGGCTAGAGAAGCGGAAATAATCACTGGCAAAGTCTCATTCTCTCCTAAATATGCATATTTAAGATGAGAAGGTAGCGGTTTGAGATCAAGAATTGGCGGAGAGACAATAGAAGGTGGGGTAAGGGAATGATATTCGGACTCCCAAAGAGGTTCAAAACTTGCATACGATATTGACTTGGAAAGTGCTGCCGACTTTTGCAACGAGTCAATGGGTTCAATCTCAAGGTCGGACTCATTGAACATATCCTCACTGTGAAGTGGTGCTAGATCAAACGATGTCTCATTAGTGTTGTCGAGAACATCAAAGCAAAGTTCGTCATCCATGCAGCTTTCGGAAGCTATCTCGTGGATGGAACAAACATCCAGCAAATGAGCAGAAGGTTCTGATGGCTGACTTCCTAGCTTGTAAATATTAAGCTCAATTGTCATTTTCCCGAAGAATAAGTTCATAGAACCGTTACGACAATTAATTACAGCGTTAGAAGTTGCTAGGAAGGGTCGACCAAGTATCACCGGGATTTGATTGCGTGGGTTTGCCACAGTTGTGTATCTAAAACAATAAAGTCCACGGGAAATATGAATTCCCCGACTTTAATTAACACATCCTCTATTTCGCCCTGAGGTTTGGTGATAGATCGGTCTGCCATCTAGAGAGTACAATGGGCGGGTTTTAACTCTCCAATTCCTAACTGCTCGTATACTGAATAGGGAAGCAAGTTGACGCTAGCGCCTAGATCGAGTAAAGCACGATTAATATTTTTACCCCCAATAGAAATAGAGATTGTAGGACAGCCGGGGTCCTTACATTTCTTTGGTATTTGTTGGGTAAAAGCTGTGCTAACATTACTCGTCATGAAAACCTTCTTAGGCACTTGAGTTTTTCTCTTCCTAGTGCACAAGTATTTAAAGATTCGTGCATAAGATGAGACTTGTTGAATAGCATCTAGGAGAGGAATATTCACGCTAACTTGCTTAAACATTTCCATAATCTTCTCCATTTGCAGGTTAGGTCGGTTGGCCCTTAATCTGTTTGGAAATGGAGCTCGATCAATAAGTTTTGGGTCCAACGTTTGTAGATAAGACTGTGGCGACGGATTCGATCCCAAGATCGGGGTGGGAATCGACTTAGATAGATTTGGCGAAATGTTCGAGCCTTGGGGAAAATGGAGAATAGGCTCGGATGAAGGTGGAAGATTAGACGAATTAGGGGAAGACGAAGAAGAAGCTGGGGTATCAAATGTGTCACTAACATCAACTTGCTCACCCACTCGGTTGTTCAGCACTCTCCCCGATCTCAACGTAGTAACGACATTCACATTATGATTTTGTGAATGGCCAGGATTCGGTAGGGGTTGAGATGGGAGTTTCCCTTTCTCTCTCGCACTCATTGCGGCGTTTAACTGTGCGATTTGGTTTTCTAATGATTTATTACTCTCACCATGGGAGGCGGAGTTTTTCGTTATGGTATCAATAGAAGACCTCATCTCAGCCGAAAATTGCATGGATTGTTTCATGAACATATCCAAAGTTTGTGCAAGTGAGTTGTCAGTACCGGCCACTTGTGGTGTAGAAATGTTGGCCGCATTTTGGAAATTCTGTGACTGACAGGGGGGCTGATTCTATGGTTGTGGTTGCTGTGGAGGAGGTCTTTGATAATTGCTTTGTTGGTTTTGGTTCCAAGCAAAGTTAGGATGATTCCTCCATCCTTGATTGTACGTGGAAGAATAAGGGTCGTTTCTAGGTCGCTGCTGAAAAGCAGCATTAGCTTGAAACAATGCATTCATAGGACATTCTTCCGTTAAGTGTGAAGGATCCGAACAGGAACCACAGACGGTCTTAGGAAGCGTGACCTGATTTAGGGAGAATGATGAGAACTTGTTTTCAATAGCGTCGAGTTTCTTCTGTATCGCTGCCATTTCGGTTTTTACTGCGATAGAAATATCGAGCTGGTGAATACCTCCCTTTGTTGAAGATGGTCTTACGCTTTCCCACTGCAACGTGTGTTCAGCAAGGTCTTCCAGATATTTCCACGCTTCACCGTCATCTTTAGACATGAAATTGCATTGACACATTGTTTTAAGCATCTGCTTTGTCGCTGGATTAATGCCCTCATATATAATCCGACATAAATCCCATCTTTGTATTCCGTGATGGGGGCATTGGACAAGCAGATCTTTGAAACGTTCAAAGCACTTCCAAAATGGTTCATTGGGAAGCTGGGTGAACTGGTTGATCTCGCTCCTATTATGGGCAGTCTTATGGTTTGGGTAAAACTTCTTAAGAAATGCTATGACAAATTCATCCCAATAAGTGATAGAGTGTGCGGCAGTATTATAAAGCCATTTTTCTGCCAAGTCGCACAGTATGAATGGGAGAAGACGTAAGCGCATAGCATCTAAAGTCAATTGTGAAGTACTCATCATTGCGCATACGTTTTCGAATTTGGTGATGAAAACGTACGCGTCTTCCGACTCAAGCCCGTGAAATTTGGACAGCAGATTGATGTAGTGGGGTTTAATTTCGAAATTATCCCCGTTAGGTGGTGGAAGAGATAGAAAAGTGGGAAGAGGACCACGGATAGGATAGCATCTCTCTTGGAGAGAGATGCGCGGTGGATTCTGCGCACCTACGGGCGGTGGCAGCGTGGTGTTATATTCTGATGGAGTGCCGTCCATCTCAGTCGTGGTGTGTGGTGGGGGAAAAGAAGATGAAGAAGTACCGACTTCGGCGTCGATAGCAGGAACGCGGACAAGACGGGCACTAGGATCCCGTGTCCAGCCGAGCATGCACTAAGCGGGTTTAGTGCAAGTGGCAGCGTGTGTGTGATTTAAAATTGGCTTGTTCTGAAAAAGTGGGACTCAAGACAAATCACTCTAAAATGCACAAGCAACCCTAGAACTAAGGTCATCTAGGTCCAGTCTCTAGACCGCTCCTAGACTTCCAAAGGACAAGCCGTAGGATCAATCCTCTACCGCCTCCGTACTACCCTTGTAGCCAGGTAAGTGCCAGGTAAGTGGGAAGGAACCACAGTAGTGGGCCTAATTAAAAACCACTAGCTTTTGACACACTTGCCTAGGCACTACAAAAGTAATGCGGATAAACGATAGATTATCCACGACCTTCCTCTGTCCTTATTGAGCGCGACAGTCCTTAGAGTCTGGTCTAGATATTTTTTAAATTAATGAAGGGTTGATCTATATGCTTAGTTTGTGATTTGTGGGGCTTAGGAAGGGTGATGAAATTCCCACCTAATCTGGATTTGGTCTTTGCCCCTTAGAGTCCGTATTAAAATATGCAAAACAAAACCAATCACAAAACTTTTGCAAAAAGATTTTTGAGCGGCGCTATTTTGCAAAGAATCCTGCAGAAGATAGATTTTATTGGATTTGAGGGGAGAGAGAAGGAGTTAAGAAAGATACCAGAGAGTTTTGCAGCCCTAATCCCTCTATCCTGCCGCGTTTCCGCCGCAGTAAGCCCCTTTGCACCGCGGTTCCGCCGCGCTGTGGAGTGAACAGTTGATGAAAATTTTCCTGTGGCCTCCTTTGCTCCTCTGGATCTCTAAGAATGTCTCTGTCTTCTGTTTTCCTCAATTCTGTGACTCCAGATCTCCTTGCAAAATTCACGCACAAATCGTTAAATATGCAATTTGCAGTTTTGTGTTAATAATTATATAAATCGTCTAAGAATTCAACACAAATAGTAAAAATAAAAAATTACGCACATATCCCCGGCAACGGCGCCATTTGATTTATGCAAAAAAGTGTGTTTTTGTAATTAACCGCAATCAATAACGGTATCGCGCGTAGCTAGACCGAGATGAGTACGGGTCGTCCTCAGGGAAACGTTGAACTTTTTACTCTTACTTTAGATGTGTTGAAAAAGAGAAAGAAATAAGAATTTTGTGGAATGGTTTCTAGATCTACGTTAAACAAGAATGTAAAATATAGATCTAGATTATTTCAAGGATGTAGTTAATATAATAAGGGGGCTTGTAGGGTTCGTTAGGATTTAGTTGTTATGGACGATTAATTAAAAGTTACCATTTTTATCCATTAATAGATTTAAAACTAGAACGACGGTGATGCGTGTAGATTAGGGTTTCTGAAGGGAAAAGGAATCCCACTCTTAACCCTTATATCGACACGGAACTCCGTTCATATCTAGTCCTTATCAAAATAATCATTAATCTAAACTCTAATCGCGGTCGGAACTAGCAAAGAATTGTTAGCGCGCCCGATTAGGATGTTAATGATTCTTTTGATAAAGTTCATAAACTTTATAGGACTTAAAAAGGGTTTAGGGATTTTTATCGTCTATTAGCCTACACTAATCCTACGAACCCTAACAAGCGGAGAATTACTCGCGCATGTTGGGAGAAAAAGAGATGGAAAGAAATTGCATAATTAAACTACGAAGAAATAGAATAAGAAAAAGAAAGCTACCTTTATTAATCAACAATTTTCATTACACTTGAATCCTTAGAAAATGATTACAAATCTAGTTGCTTCTCGATCTCTTCCAAGGAGGTAGATGAACTGTTGATGACCAGCTTGAATGCGTGAGCCGTCTTGGACTTCGTGATCGCGTCGGCTTGATAAATTTTCCAAGAGGCTCTCGGTGCCTTTTTATAGTGCAAAGCCAGAATCATTTGCTTCAAAATTAGGTAAAATTCATCATAGATTCACCCCAAAAATCCTCAGCCTCCATCTCTCCTTAACTGCGGCGGATCCGCGGCATAAAGAGGCTAGGGCCGCGGATCCGCGGCTTGCTGATCTTAACCCTTGATCAAATTTTATATGGCTGCTCCTTGTGACATGTGGCAATCCTAGGCAACTTCAGAATTTGGGAATCTTCTCATGGTTGCTGCCAGACTTGGTCTCCAAGTTTTGATTCTTAATTAGGCAAGTCTTCTTCAACAACTTGATTTGCTTGATTCTAGCCTTGAAAAATTCTGCACAACTTGGAAAATTTCTACACAACAATTCAAATAATATTTAGTAGACTTTGTTCTACTAGGATTAGGTTAATGAATTTATTTGCATACATTTTCCTACCAAATGTTAATTATAATATATCAACACATGGAAAATAGTATTTTTACACATAAACCCTCATATGTATGATATATTATAATAAAGTCCTTTTTAATATGAAAATGGTAGGAAAAATGTAATAACAAATGTGCAGTTTTATCAACTGAACACCTCCCCTACAGTCACCTAATGACGAAAGGGACTTCGTTTGTCTGGGATCGCAAATGCCAAAGCACACTGGACGAAATCAAGCAATACCTGCAGAATCCGCCAGTACTGACCGCTCCGGTCAAAGGAAAGCCCATCATCTTGTACACAACCGCCCTTGAAGGTTTTTTAGGCGCGCTATGGGCACAAGAAAATGACCAAGGGAAGGAGAGAGCCCTCTACTATTTGAGTCGAGTGCTCCTGGGGAAGAAAACAATTACTCCCCCATTGAAAAACATTGCCTGGCGTTAATCTTCGCGATAACGAAGCTCAGGCTCTATGCGTTGGCGCATGAGGTCCATCTCATATCAAAGGTGGATCCTCTCAAATACTTGATGTCAAGAGCCATACTAACAGGGCGGCTCACTAAATGGGCCCTACTCTTAATGGAATTCTCGATAACTTATCGACCTCTCAAGGCATGAAAGGCCAGGCCATCACCGACTTCCTCGCCGAGCATCCTATACCTGTCGATTCACCCCTAAATTGCGAATTTCCAGACGAGCACGCGTTTGACACAATCGACGGGGAGAAAGGAGAGAGTAACACCTGGTGGGAACTCTACTTCGACGGGGCATCTTCCATGAAGAAGCGAAAGCACAGCTCCCCCATAATCAAGTCTGGGGTAGGTCTTATCTTCGTGACTCCACAAGGAGGGATAATACATTTTGCCTTCTCCTTAACAGAGCCGAGGACGAACAATGAGGCCAAATATGAAGCTTTGATAGCAGGTCTTGAGATCGCTGTCGACATGGGAATCGAAAACCTCCTCATATACGGAGACTCCCAGCTGGTCGTTAGTCAAGTAAATGGCGACTATCAAACGTGCAAACCAGAGTTGGTGAAGTACGGCGAGAGAGTGCAACAACTGCTGACTCAAATCCCTTCCTACGCCCTGGAAAGCATACCGCGCGCGGAAAATAGCAAGGCGGATGCATTAGCCAAGCCCGCTAAAGAACTGGCCGACGCAAACCTCGATGATGTGAAGATCGTCGTGCAAAGCCGTCGGGTTCTTGCACCTGCAGAAATGTCTCCGGAGTCATCCAAAGAAAAGGAAGCGACCAAGCAAATGGCCCTACAAACAGAGAACCAGGAAAAGGTCAAGGGTTGGAGAGAAGTCTTTAAAGACTACTTCAAATCCCGTCGAACACCTGAAGATGCGTCCTCAAGACACCAGCTCATGAAACGAGCTCTATCCTTCGCTTTCGTCAATGACACTCTATATAAGAGATCATTTGATTCTCTATGGCTAAGATGCCTGGGACCTGAAGAAGCAAGGAGAGTCGTCCAAGAAACTCACGATGGACTTTGCGGTTCTCACCAACCCGGGCCGAAGATAAAACTGAAGATCAAAAGGATGGGCTACTATTGGCCCACAATGATCCAAGACTGCCTCGAATACGTGAAGCAGTGCCACTCATGCCAGATTTACTGGGACTTTATCCACCAGCATCCAAATCCGCTACATCCAACGGTGGCTAGCTGGCCGTTCGAAATGTGGGGAACTGACATAATCGGGTCTATTGAACCAGCATCGTCCAGAGGACATCGGTTCATACTGGCGACAACTGATTACTTCTCCAAGTGGGCAGAAGCAGTACCACTAAGCGAAGTGAAGACGGAGAATATCCTCCATTTCTTCAAGACACACGTCATCTATCAGTTCGGCACTCCGCGACGGATTATCTCCGATAACGGGCCGGCCTACAGAAGTCACAAAATCAGCCGCTTCGCATAGCAACATAATATAGACCGGAGATACTCTTCGGTCTATAATCTCTGAGCTAACAGTCTAGCTGAGGCTTTCAACAAAACCTTGACAAAGATCATAAAGAAGACGATGTCCAAAAATAAAAAGGACTGGCACGAGAGACTGCATGAAGCTCTCTGGGCGTATCGAACTACGTTCAAAACGGCCACAAACACAACGCCGTATAAATTGGTATTCGGCACAGAAGCAGTACTCCCCTTGGAGATAGAGCTACCCTCCTTACCAGTGGCAGTTCATTACGAGCTAACGGACGAAGAGAATGCTCATCTTCGGCTTGAGGAACTTGATGCCCTCGACGAAACCCGGCTCATAGCGCAACAAAACTTGGAAGCTTACAAAGAAAAAATGACGCGCTCATACGAGAGATTAACTAGGCCGAGAATATTTCGCCAAGGCGAACTCGTGCTAGTGGTCAAGAGAACTATGATCCCCATGTAGGTCCACGTTGCCCACCCCGGTGCTTACGGGGAGGCGGAAAACATAATAAAAATCGGATTTTTATCAACTATAGGCAACATGGACCATGCTTTAAGGATCTTTGCTAAACATAAACTTGCTAACCCTAACTACAAAGTAGCTAAGTGATGGAAAGGTTATACCTTGAGCTCAAAGTCCTTCTCTCCTTGCTCCTTGGAATGGTTGAAAGAGTTCACCTTGCTTGTCTTCTCCCGTCAAAGAAGGATCCACCCGAAAGCCACGACCTTTAGCTTCAACTCCAAGCTAGGAGTAACTAGAGTGCAAGAAATGCTAAGACTTGAACCCTAGAAGAGAGTAGAGAGGATCAAGTGAAGGTTTTTCTCAAGCTTTTTGTTTCTCAACACATGAGAGGGAAAGAGCTTGAGGGAGAGGATGAGCAAGAGAGAGAAATAATATGAGAGAATGAATTATTAGTGAGCCATTCTCACTAATATGTGTGAATAATTTTAATTGAATAATTAGCTTGAACATTGTCATGGTAAATCATGATATGACCATTATCATTTCAATTTTGCAAAGATCAAAGAGCATCTTTCAAATGAAATGATTATGGTCAAGTTGTCAACAAGGTCAACAAGTCAATGAAGTCAAATTGTCAACAACAACAACCATGAACAATTATTAAGCTAATTATCAATTAACTATAATACACACAAAAACAATAGGGTTAATAAAATGACAATAACCATTAACCCTAAACAAGGTCCTCTCCCCCAATCTCAAGCAACTGTGCATACGCACCCGCATTCGTGATCCGAGGAACACGAATACACTGGGAAAAACCAATCTCAAATCATATACTAGGATCCGGCTTAAACCAAAGCCCACTAGTATAAACTGTCCGGACAGCAAACGTGCACAAGTGCGCGGATGCGAACGAACCCTGTCGCAAAACCATGCGACCTCTACTCATTTTGCCTAAAGGCGAATAGCTCTCTGTGTGGGACTCTAAAGACTCGACACTACGCTGGCAGTGGGTTTAACCACAGACCGCAAGCGGCACTAGCTGTACGTAACGGTCCCCAGGTAGATGTCGATAAGAAGACTGACGAGGTGAACCCCATCTGCACTCCTACTGAGCCTGTATGTGACAGTCTCCGTACAGTCCGGTCTGTTCGTCTGATTCATCGCATGGCGGGCCTAGGGGGGCGGTGAACGTCAGTCCCCTAATAGCGGTACAAGTCGTGTCGGAGTGTAGCCCAGAACACCCTGAGATAACACTGGAAACCTACCAGTATATCTCGCTTGCCCTGGCCAGGGACTACTCGTGTAATGGCTCTCCTGGACACAGCGCGATGTCAACCCCCAATACCGGGAGAGACGAATCCTGTCTAACCGTCACTGCCTCCAAGTGCTTCGGGACTGCACCCAAAAACTACCTGTTTGCACGACTCCTTTGAGCCGTGGTAGGGTAGTAATCAAAGTGCAGTGGGAACACACTCGAGGCGAAGTGACAGTGTCAAGTCAGCGGACTAAGCTGTACTCATGTCACCTGGGAACTGATAACTGACGATAGGTATATTACCAACCAACAGTTCCCGACGAGTCCTGTCCAGTGTACTCGTAACCTAACGAGCACCCGCATACTATCCCAAGTACGACGTACTAACGGCTGTGGGACAGACTGTCTCCTACACTGGGATGAGAAGCGCATACGCTAGTCTACTCCGGAGTATCGATGCCCTGTCTCGATAGTCCAACGACCAGGGACTTGTATAAGGATGTGCTTATAGATTACCCAGCTCCCACGAGTGCGAGCGCCATCACAACGCTGGTAATCAAGCAAAGATCCTAAGGGCTCCACTAATATGTATACCAGCAATATGCTAAAAGAAACACATGCACATATTAAAGCAGAGACAAACCAAGTAGCATACTACCATTTCGAGCAAGATTGTATATACAACTGTGAATATCCCAAGCTTCCATTAAGTAATATACAAGCTAGTATGATACAGTAATGGCCTCTAGGGCATATACACTAACAATCTCCCACTTGCACTAAGGCCATGTACTGGCGTATCGAAGACCTATCATCTCGATCAGCCGCTCGAACTGAGTCTGGGGCAAGGCCTTGGTGAATGGATCTGCTGTGTTATCCTCTGATGCAACTCTCCGGACCTCGATCTCCTGGCGATCCACGATCTCCCTGATTAGGTGATACCGCCTTAAGATGTGTCTGGATTTCTGATGGGACCTGGGTTCCTTCGCTAAAGCTATAGCCCCGTTGTTGTCGCAATACAGAGGTATTGGGTCAACAGTGGACGGAACCACTTGAAGTTCTTTCAAGAACTTCCTCATCCAGACAGCTTCTTTTGCGGCATCAGATGCAGCGATGTATTCCGCTTCCATAGTCGAGTCAGCAACGGTTTCCTGTTTGGAGCTCTTCCAACACACCGCCCCTCCATTGAGGGTAAAGACAAAACCCGACATGGACTTGGAATCATCCTTGTCACTCTGGAAGCTGGAGTCAGCAAAGGCCTCAATCTGCAGGTCTTTTCCGCCATACACCAAGAACATCTCCTTAGTCCTTCTCAGGTACTTGAGAATGTTCTTTACTGCTATCCAATGTTTCTCCCCAGGGTTTGACTGATACCTGCTTACCACACTCAGTGCATAAGCCACATCCGGTCTGGTACACAACATCGCATACATTATAGAGCCTACCGCAGAAGCGTAGGGTATAATAGACATGCGATCCCTCTCCAAATCAGTCTTGGGAGACATCTCCTTGGAGAGGGTGATCCCGTGACAAGCCGGTAGATTACCGCGCTTGGAATCTTCCATACTGAATCTCTTCAGTATGGTGTCGATGTACCTGGACTGCGAGAGTCCTAATATCCTCTTGGATCTGTCACGGTAGATCCGGATACCCAGAATGTATGAGGCATCACCCAGGTCTTTCATGGAGAACCTGTGTGACAAGAACCCCTTGACAGATTGTAGCATAGGAATGTCATTTCCTATTAAGAGAATGTCATCCACGTATAAAACGAGGAATACTACAGTTCTCGCTACAAATCTACAATAGATGCATGGTTCATCTGGATTTTTGATAAAGCCAAATTCTTTGACCGTCTCGTCAAAACAGATGTTCCAACTCCGCGATGCCTGCTTGAGTCCATAAATGGACTTGAGCAACTTGCACACCTTTCCGCTGCTCCCACTCTGAATGAAACCCTCTGGCTGATCCATATAGACACACTCCTCTAAATGACCATTTAGAAAAGTTGTCTTTACGTCCATCTGCCAAATCTCATAATCGTGGAAGGCAGCAATGGCAAGAAGGATCCGAATGGATTTCAGCATAGCTACTGGAGAAAAGGTTTCGTCATAGTCCAAACCAGGTCGCTGACGAAAACCCTTTGCTACCAGTCTAGCTTTATAGGTCTCAACCTGTCCATCTACACCAATCTTCCTTTTGAAGATCCACTTGCATCCTACGGGTTTTACCCCGTCTGGAGCAATGTCCAACGTCCATACTTTGTTGGTGTACATGGACTCCATCTCGGTCCGCATTGCATCCAGCCATTTTACCGAGTCGACGCTCTGAATGGCTTGCTGGAAGCTAGTAGGTTCATCACAATCTATGATGCAGTCCTCTCTATCCCCGTCAATGAGAAAACCGTAGTACCTCTCGGGCGGATGAGACTGCCTACTACTCCTGCGGAGTGGCGTAGGAATGTCCTGTTCTTTTGAACCTTCTGGTTCCACTAAACTTTCAGTAATAGTTTGTGGTTCTGGAATTTCTTCCAGTTCTATTGCGCTCCCACTTATTTCTTTTTCTAAAAACTGATGTTCCAGAAAATGGGCATTACGAGAAACAAGGACTTTTTGTTCCTCTGCGTAATAGAAAAGATACCCCCTGGAGTTCTTTGGGTATCCCACAAACTTGCACAGTACTGAGCGTGCCTCGAGCTTGTCCGTATGCTGCTTTTTGACATAAGCTGGACATCCCCAAATCTTCAAGTATTGAAGATAGGGTTTCTTCCCACTCCATAACTCATATGGTGTGGTAGGCACAGTCTTAGTGGGAACACGGTTCAAAAGATATGCAGCTGTTTCTAGCGCATATCCCCAGAATGATCGCGGTAACTCAGCGTTACTCATCATGGACCGTACCATATCCAATAGGGTTCGGTTCCGTCTCTCCGATACACCGTTATGTTGCGGAGTGTATGGAGGAGTAAGCTGAGAGAGAATTCCATTCTCTTTTAAGTAATTCAGGAATTCGGCACTTAAGTATTCTCCTCCTCGATCCGATCTTAGGATCTTGATACTTTTGCCTGTTTGTTTTTCTACTTCATTCTTATATTCCTGGAACTTATCAAAAGCTTCGGATTTATGCTTCATTAAGAAAACATGTCCGAATCTTGAGAAATCATC
Organism: Agapanthus africanus; assembly: GCA_030015575.1. NCBI lineage: Eukaryota > Viridiplantae > Streptophyta > Magnoliopsida > Asparagales > Amaryllidaceae > Agapanthus > Agapanthus africanus. The sequence goes on from CM057337.1 coordinate 723,458,178, forward strand.
CGTAAAAGTAATGAAGTAAGAAAAACCGCTTCGCGCATGTGTAGACATTGGACCGCACACGTCACTGTGTACGAGTCCCAAGAGCTCGCTCTCTCTTTCTCCGTGTCCAGAAAACGGAGTCTTTGTCATCTTTCCTTTGAGACAGGATTGACAAGTTGCATACGATTGATATTCGAACGGATCTAAATATCCTTCAGTATGTAACTTAGTTAATCTTCTCTCATTGATGTGACCCAGTCTACAATGCCATAAGAAAGTTTTATTAATTTCTGGAGACTTTCTTTTGTGTGTATTCTGGATATTGAAAACCTGTGGTTGGTTTAAAACGTATATACCGTTGTTCAATGTACCTGACCCAATCAAAACTTGATTAAGGTGAATGTTCACTACATTACTTACAAATGCAAATTCATAACCTTCTTTAGATAATAAAGATACAGAAATGATATTACAGGTTGCATTTGGTACATAATAACAACTACGCAAAACCAAAAAGTGTCCATCTGATAATCCCAGGTGATAGTCCCCCACGGCCTCAGCATCCATGCTAGCACCGTTCGCAACTCTGAGGGTCATGTCACCTGCCTTCAAAACTCTACGCTTTCTCAACGCCTGCAAAGAATTACAGATATGAGATCCTGATCCGGTATCCAATACCCAGGATGTAGAGTTTATTGATAGACAGTTTTCAATAACATACACACCTGAAGCTGAAGCTGCAACTCGCTTCAAATCCTGTGTTCTGGCTTTCCAAGCCTTGCAATCTTGTTTCCAGTGACCACTTTTGTGACAATAGAAGCATTCTTCCTTCCCCACCAGCTTCCCCGCTACCTTTGTTGCTTTACCCTTTCCCTTCGTATCCACTTTACCGACACCGCCTCTTGGTTTGGCGGGGGCTTTCTTCTTCTTGCCCTTGGCTTTCGCCCTTGACCTAGAAGAGGAAGATCCTCCTACAAACAAAGTGGATGTCTCCCTACCCTTCTGTAGGGTGCCCTCAGCAATCCTCAACATGTTCAGAAGTTCGGAAAGTTCAACCTCCTTTCCTTGCATGTTGAAGTTAAGAATGAACTGGGCGTAAGTGGAAGGAAGGGACTGGAGAATCAAATCAGTATAGAGTTCATTCTCCAACGTGGTCCCAAGGTCCGCGAGCTCCTTTATGTAGCCGATCATCTTAAGCACGTGGTCCGCTACTGATGATCCGACGGCCAACCTTGCCGAAAAAAGCTTCTTCGACACTTCGTATCTTGCGATACGAGACTGCTCTCCATACAGTTCTTTTGTATGGAGAAATATGGACTCTAGGTCCATATTCTCGTGCCTCCTCTGATGTTCGTTGTCCATCGAGGCTAGTACGAGGCATCTGGCCCTCGCGCAATCTATCTCCCATGTCTTACGGATTTCTACATCCGCGACGCTGGAGGTGGGACCTGGGACAGGGGGAGCTTTGGTGGTAAGTACATACCCCAGCTTGTCATAAGTGATAGCCATCTTGACATTCCTGAGCCAATCTTTGTAGTTTGGCCCTGTCAGTTTATTTTTATCTAGTAATAACTTAAGTCCGGTCATCTTGAATGGTCGCTGCAATTAGGAGAGAGAAAAGAAACACTTTAGCATGATGCTCTTGCAAGTTTAGAGTGGTTTTTAGTTTGTCTAAACTGGATGGCTCCCACTGTTTCTCGAATCCCTTCTCAAACCGTAAAGAAAGGATTAGCCGGGATCATTCTCACCGTACAATACTTGCTTAACCGTTCAGCCAGGCCAGTGTCGGTACTTCGAAGGAGGTTTTCCAACGCTTTCGCGAAGTTCCTTAATTAAGTAACCTCTTTTCCCTGTGGGCGTAGCCCCGCTAACACCTTTCTAGGCACCTACTAGGTTTATAGCATTGATCGTTAAGTGAGAGTTTTCCCGAGGAGCAGCATATACTCACAGTAGGATCGGGATCCAAATATCATCGCGTGATAAAACCGAAGGAATCCTACCAGAATTATCACACTCCAAATGGTATGCAACGCTAGCAAGTTTCAGTACTTGTGAAACTCCCGATGTGGATTTTTGCCCCATGCTCTTATGACCTTGGCGTGAGGTCAAAATGTCATAAGTCACATGTCAAGTTCTTCCCATCATTATCCTGGTTAATTTGAACCCACCCGTACCTACCCTTGACGTAGGCCAAAACGGCAGTACGACTGTCTCAAATCAACGCATTCTATCTATGCAACGGATAAATATCCGGCAGCTACCAATCACTATGCCTTGGCGTGAGGTCAAAATACATAGCTTGAATACTACCGAATATTTAACCGAAATGATGGAGGGCTACGGATGGTTTTGGCGAAACCGTGAACGTAGTGAACTTGATATAATCGATGGAACGAGATAGCTTTTAAAAGGAGTGGTTCAAGCTCCGCGTTTAAAAGTTTTAGTTTTGAAAAGAACCGAGTGGTTTTCAAAGTGTTCCAATCGATTTTTACTTGGTTTATTTCTTGCATTAGTTCTTTTAATGCGTCCCATCATTTAATCCTACCATTGCAGAAAACAACCAAAATATGACGTACGCTTATGCCATTCGCATTCGCCACGGGGCCCCGTCATCACCCGTTAGGTTACTTAACTAACGACAGAGCGGGGGCTGGGCTAGCGCGGCTGTAAAACATAAGCAACGCCTAAATAGTTATTATATATAAATATATAGCAATGATAGACATTACAGATCACAGATGAATACATTGGATATACTAGGAATCCGCAATGCGTTCGAGCCTGCAACGTAAAGCGGATTACACGGTCGCGGTGAATAGCCAATAACAATCACAGATCACAGAGATGTATAACCCCGACTAATCGACTTATAGTGATTAGCCGACGTTCAATACATACAAGCATCACAGATATAACCGATATAGTTAAAGTGTAGTGAAGTTCCGAAAAAAAATACGGATTTATAGGCCCCCAAAAGTAAATTTTAGTTCTGGAAAATCTGGGCACATATAACATATCCTAAAAATCCCAAAACCAACACAGAAACATACTGCACCAAAAACGATGCAGAGAGGGGACAAGACGGCCGCGCTTCCGCGGCAAGAGCTTCCTATTGCCGCGGATCCGCGGTCCTTTTGTCGCCTCTCTGGTTCGTCTTTGGTGGTGTTCTACACAAAACCCTGAGATAATTTTTGGTGTATAACAAATTTTATTTTGACCAGAAAAAAAATTAACAGAAACTTGGGGTTTTGCGAGTTTGGTTTTTCGATTTTCCGGTTTCGAAACTTCGTTACACTTAACTACTTAGCTAGTTTAGGTTTAGTTAGGCTCTGATACCACTGTAAGTCCACGTTGCCCACCCCGATGCTTACGGGGAGGCGGAAAACATAATAAAAATCGGATTTTTATCAACTATAGGCAACATGGACCATGCTTTAAGGATCTTTGCTAAACATAAACTTGCTAACCCTAACTACAAAGTAGCTAAGTGATGGAAAGGTTATACCTTGAGCTCAAAGTCCTTCTCTCCTTGCTCCTTGGAATGGTTGAAAGAGTTCACCTTGCTTGTCTTCTCCCGTCAAAGAAGGATCCACCCGAAAGCCACGACCTTTAGCTTCAACTCCAAGCTAGGAGTAACTAGAGTGCAAGAAATGCTAAGACTTGAACCCTAGAAGAGAGTAGAGAGGATCAAGTGAAGGTTTTTCTCAAGCTTTTTGTTTCTCAACACATGAGAGGGAGAGAGCTTGAGGGAGAGGATGAGCAAGAGAGAGAAATAATATGAGAGAATGAATTATTAGTGAGCCATTCTCACTAATATGTGTGAATAATTTTAATTGAATAATTAGCTTGAAAATTGTCATGGTAAATCATGATATGACCATTATCATTTCAATTTTGCAAAGATCAAAGAGCATCTTTCAAATGAAATGATTATGGTCAAGTTGTCAACAAGGTCAACAAGTCAATGAAGTCAAATTGTCAACAACAACAACCATGCACAATTATTAAGCTAATTATCAATTAACTATAATACACACAAAAACAATAGGGTTAATAAAATGACAATAACCATTAACCCTAAACAAGGTCCTCTCCCCCAATCTCAAGCAACTGTGCATACGCACCCGCATTCGTGATCCGAGGAACACGAATACACTGGGAAAAACCAATCTCAAATCATATACTAGGATCCGGCTTAAACCAAAGCCCAGTAGTATAAACTGTCCGGACAGCAAACGTGCAAAAGTACGCGGATGCGAACGAACCCTGTCGCAAAACCATGCGACCTCTACTCATTTTGCCTAAAGGCGAATAGCTCTCTGTGTGGGACTCTAAAGACTCGACACTACGCTGGCAGTGGGTTTAACCACAGACCGCAAGCGGCACTAGCTGTACGTAACGGTCCCCAGGTAGATGTCGATAAGAAGACTGACGAGGTGAACCCCATCTACACTCCTACTGAGCCTGTATGTGACAGTCTCCGTATAGTCCGGTCTGTTCGTCTGATACATCGCATGGCGGGCCTAGGGGGGCGGTGAACGTCAGTCCCCTAATAGCGGTACAAGTCGTGTCGGAGTGTAGCCCAGAACACCCTGAGATAACACTGGAAACCTACCAGTATATCTCGCTTGCCCTGGCCAGGGACTACTCGTGTAATGGCTCTCCTGGACACAGCGCGATGTCAACCCCCAATACCGGGAGAGACGAATCCTGTCTAACCGTCACTGCCTCCAAGTGCTTCGGGACTGCACCCAAAAACTACCTGTTTGCACGACTCCTTTGAGCCGTGGTTGGGTAGTAATCAAAGTGCAGTGGGAACACACTCAAGGCGAAGTGACAGTGTCAAGTCAGCGGACTAAGCTGTACTCATGTCACCTGGGAACTGATAACTGACGATAGGTATATTACCAACCAACAGTTCCCGACGAGTCCTGTCCAGTGTACTCATAACCTAACGAGCACCCGCATACTATCCCAAGTACGACGTACTAACGGCTGTGGGACAGACCGTCTCCCACACTGGGATGAGAAGCGCATACGCTAGTCTACTCCGGAGTATCGATGCCCTGTCTCGATAGTCCAACGACCAGGGACCTGTATAAGGATGTGCTTATAGATTACCCAGCTCCCACGAGTGCGAGCGCCATCACAACGCTGGTAATCAAGCAAAGATCCTAAGGGCTCCACTAATATGTATACCAGCAATATGCTAAAAGAAACACATGCACATATTAAAGCAGAGACAAACCAAGTAGCATACTACCATTTCGAGCAAGATTGTATATACAACTGTGAATATCCCAAGCTTCCATTAAGTAATATACAAGCTAGTATGATACAGTAATGGCCTCTAGGGCATATACACTAACACCCCAATCGTGCCAAATGGAGGAAATTCGAGCTGAACAATGAAGGCTCGTACATCATAGACAAAGTCTACCAGGGTGGAGCTTACTTGGTCATGGATATGCATGGCGAAAGACCCTTCAGGCCAATAAACAGCCGTTTCTTGAAGAAATACTATGCCTGACCGAGACGTCTATAAACTATTACGGACCGCAGCATCCCAAGGCTGACAAAAAAATGGTACGTCCATAAACGAGATGGGCACGGATGAAAACCCGAAAGGGCTCCGTGAATAAAAACAGCAGGACTACCGGCGAGCTTGTGAAAACCCGAAAGGGCGCAATCTAGTTAAAAGACACTTGCAAGGTTCTCTCGACCCTGTAAGGAGAAAATACCTGCGTGAGATCCTTACGTCTCACAAGGGAGCAACACACTTAGGAATCCCCATGATTCCCAAGGAGAAAACACACTTATGAGATCCTCACGACTCGTAAGGAGAATTCCCCTTTGAGACCCTCACGGCTCATAGGATTCAAAAGCCTTAAGCTACAGGGATCTCAACCTGTTCTTAAGCCATCACATTTCCCAGATTGCCCTACAAGCGGTTCAATATTGACCCTTGTATACAATCCACGGGCATGAATAAACATTTCCCTAACAAAGTCCCACCAGCGACTAGGGATATGCTCACACGGTGAACAACCCTTGTAAGTCCTCTCAACTTATAAGGAGAAAACACTCTTGTAAGATTCTTACGACTTATAAGAGAACACACACTTAGGAATCCTCAAGATTCTTAAGGAGAAAATACACTTACGAGATCCTCACGACTCGTAGGGAGAAATACCTTTATGAGACCCTTACGGCTCGTAAAGTCAAAAGCCTTAGTCGATAGGATCCTAACCCTATTTGTTAAGCCACCTTTGTTCGACATCGACAGAGGCAAATGATGATTCGCTCCTGGCAATGTCCTGGTGGTAGTGATGATGATGCCTAAATCGGTATCAAATTCCAAGCCCTTTCACGGTAAGTGATGATTCGCTCCTGGCAATATTCCAGTCACAGCGATGCTGATGCTAAGACTGGCACCAGATTCCAAGTTTCATACTCACGATAAAAATCAGCGAGCCAAAAATGCATATGAAATAGCCGAAATGATGGGGTAACTTGCAACAAAATTAGCAAATAAAATATATGCATACAAAATAGCCAAAATGGTTAGGCAGCTCGCAATAAAAAGCAGCGAGTAAAAACAAAAATAGCCGAAACGATTGGGCAATTGCGACTTTCGCGATATAAAAATTTGAAATGATAGAGCATCGCGGGAAGAAATAAAAAAATGAAAGAATGAAACTTTTTCCCTACATGCGAGTCCATACTGACCCCTGTATACAATCCATGGGCATAAACGAAAAGGGAACCTCATGTCCCCCACCAGATCCTATCAAAAGGGAAAGTCAAATCTCAATGGAAACATCTCCATCTCAGAAGACCAACAATGGCGTTCCTCCTCCTGCCAGCAGAGCGCAGACGCAACGTCAGCAAAGCGGAGCCACGGCAAAGTCCCTAGTTCCAAATCTCGACGGTTCACAGACAACCTAGAGACCACCTCGACATTCGTCTCGTTATAGCAGGCGCAACATCAGTAAAGCGGAGCTACGGCAAAGCCCCTAGTTCCAAATCTCGACGGTTCACAGACAACCTAGAAACCACTTCGACATTCATCTCGTTACAGCAGACGCAACGTCATCAAATGACCCAGTCACGGAAACACGTCATCAAACATGACCCCGTTGCTGAAATACGTCATCCAAATGACCCCGTCGCGGAAATACATCGTCCAAATGACCCCGTCGCGGAAACACGTCATCAAACATGACCCCGTTACAGAAATACGTCATCCAAATGACCCCGTCGTGGAAACACGTCATCACATCACCCCGTCGCGGAAACACGTCATCCAACATGACCCCGTCGCGGAAATACGTAATCAAACATGACCCCGTTGCAGAAATATGTCATCAAATGACCCCGTCGCGGAAGTACGTCATCCACATGACCTCGTTGCGGAAATACGTCATCCAAATGACCTCGTCGCGGAAATATGTCATCCAAATGACCCCGTCGTGGAAATACATCATTAAACATGACCCCGGAAATACGTCATCAAATGACCCCGTCGCGGAAATACGTCATCCAAATGACCCCGTCGTGGAAATACGTCATCCAAATGACCCCGTCATGGAAACACGTCATCCACATGACCCCGTCGCGGAAATGCGTCATCCAAATGACCCCTTCAAGGAAATACGTAATCCAACATGACCCCGTCGCGGAAATACGTCATTCAAATGACCCCGTCACGGATATACATCATCCAACATAACCCTGTCGCGGAAATACGTCATCCACATGACCCCGTCGAGGAAATACGTCATCCAAATGACCCCGTCGAGGAAATACGTCATCAAATATGACCCCGTTGCGGAAATACGTCATCCAAATGACCCTGTCATGGAAATACGTCATCCAAATGACCCCATCGCGAAAACACGTCATCCACATGACCCCGTCACGGAAATACGTCACCCAACATGACCCCGTCATGGAAATACGTCATCGAAATGACCCCGTCACGGAAATACGTCATCCAACATGACCCCGTTGCGGAAATACGTCATCCAACATGACCCCGTCGCGGAAATACGTCATCCAAATGACCCCGTCATGGAAATACGTCATCAAACATGTCCCTGTTACGTAAATACGTCATCCAAATGACCCCGTCGCGAAAATACGTCATCCAAATGACCCCGTCACGGAAACACGTCATCAAACATAACCCCGTTGCAGAAGTACGTCATCAAATGGCCCCGTCGCGGAAATACGTCATCCAACATGATCCCGTCGCGGAAATACGTTATCCAATGACCCTGTTACGGAAACACGTCATCCAATGACCTTGTCGAGGAAACACGTCATCCAATGACCCCGTCGCGGAAATACGTCATCAAATGACCCCGTCACGGAAATACGTCATCCAACATGACCCCGTCGCGGAAAGACGTCATCCAATGACCCCGTCACGGAAACACGTCATCCAACATGACCCCGTCGTGGAAATACATCATCCAATGACTTCGTCGTGGAATCAAGTCATCAAATGACCCCGTCGCGGAAATACGTCATCCAACGTGACCTCGTCGCGGAAATACGTCATCCAAATAACCCGGTCGCGGAAATACGTCATCCAACATGACCCCGTTGCGAAAATACATCATCCAAATGACCCCGTCGTGGAAATACGTCATCCAAATAACCCCGTCGTGGAAATACGTCATCCAACATGACCCCGTCGCGGAAATACGTCATCCAACAAGACCCCGTCGCGGAAATACGTCATCCGACATGACCACGTCGCGGAAACACGTCATCAAATGACCCCGTCGCGGAAATACCTCATCCAACATGACTCCGTTGCGGAAATACGTCTTCCAAATGACCCCGTCGTGGAAACACGTCATCAAACATGACCCCATTGCGGAAATACGTCATCCAAATGACCCCGTCGTAGAAATATGTCATCCAAATGACCCCATATGGCCAAAGTCAACCCTCGACCTCCCCGTCAAAGCAATGCTTTGATTTGGGAGCAGGTCAACTCATCAATCCCTTACGAGTCCTCTTGACTTGTAAGGAAGAAAATCCTCTTGTGAGATCCTTACGACTCTCAAGAGAAAAACACACTTAGGAACCCTCATGATTCCTTAGGAGAAAATACACCTACGAGATCCTCTCGACTCGTAGGGAGAAAAATCTTTATGAGACCCTCACGGCTCATAAAGTTGGAAAGCCTTAGGAGGTAGATCTGAACCTGACTCCTAAGCCATCGCTGCCCTACAAAAATATCGAAATAGATTATCTACAAAATGCAATCGCTAAAAAGGGACACACTACCATGAAACAAAATATGTCTTTTATTCATGAATCAAAATGAATACAAAGTACAATCTATAAAAGAATAAAAAAAATACTCTCATTCAGGAATATGTACAAAAGGAAAATTAAAAGAAACATATACAATTTTTCAAGCCGGCGGACGATTTAGTAGATTCGTCAGCTCATCTTTCTTCCGCTGGGTCTCAGCTTCATGATTCGTTTTTACTATGAGACGGGCCTCCGCTTGAGACTATTGAGCCTGGTACGAGGTGAGCCGATTTTCAAGCTCCTTTTCGGTAACTTTGTGAGCTTCAACCATCTCGCGAATAAAAATGACGGCTTTATTAATAGCTATCACCACCCTGATAGTTTCTTGAAGCACCCGCCAAAGTTCATACGCACGAGTGGTCTTGGCCGTGAGTTCAGCTTGAAGTTCCCCCAACGCATTGGAAGCCAGCTCCCTCTCCGAAAACTTTCGGTTGACCCTCTTCTCACATGACTGCATATTTGCGGCACACCGTTCAACCAGCCCCCGCAAGCTCTCCTTTAGCCACGACCTCTGAAGGAAGGCGCGTGCACTTAAGACTATGTAAGCAAGCTTCCACCCGATGACAAAACTCAACCCAGACATAAACTAATGTCTCATCATGGTAAGCAGCAAGAAAGGGAAGAGAAATGTTGGCTTCAGCAGCAAATTCTTCGGCCGTGATCGAGCTACCAGCACGAAGATCTTCGATGAGAGCCGACAAAGAGTGAAAGCTTTGCTTCGCCATCCGTTCAGGTACACGTAGGGCATAAGTGCCAGGTGGCATAATGATGCGAGACTCCAACGGGATAAGAATGGGCAAAGCTGTTAAGATTCATAAACAGTCAGCGAGATTTGCAAACAAAGAGCAGATGGAACAAAAGTCAAAACTTTACTTACCCACAGTCATACAAGAAGGCTTTAAAAGATCTCCAGGCCCGTCGAGGATCTCAACTACGTCGTCAACTTCCAGAACTACATAAGACATTAGCATCGTTATATAAAATAATAATAATGCCATGAGGAGGGGCAAATAACACTAACCTTGCCCGAAAGAGAGGAAGATGCGTTGCAGGGATATTGCCTGCGGAGCGGCCATCTCGAGCAAACGCTGAAAAGATTTTCTAGGAGACAGATCAGCGATAGACGCCGCCAATCCGCGTAATTCTGAAAAGACGGAAGGGTTCATATAATGAAGAGATCATTAAAACAAAAGAGAGAAGAATACCTTCGATACTCCTCCCGCTTTGAACAGGAGGGATAGCAGCTTCGGCAGCCTCCTCCATACCCTCAGGCATATCATCGGAGACATTTGCTGATGTGACAGCTATCATTTGAGGAGCAGCGGCCACCGCTTCAGGGACGGCAATCTCAATTACCTGTTCCACCATCTCCAGGCCATCACCAGAAAGGTCCATTAAATCCACGGCCGGAAGGGACACCTCTTCAGGGTGAACGGGCACAAGGGGAACAGGAGCCGCCAATGGAAGCTCTGCAGCAGAAATAACAACTATAGAGACCCCCTCCACACCTATAGGTGTCTCATCGGGGATATTTACAGAGTCCACGGTTAAGACGCTACTCGAGTTCAGATTCTCTGCCATGGCCGAAATCCCTGCAAAGTTTTATGAAGATATGAAGACATAGAAAGCAAAACAAATTACGTGCCAAAGGAAAAATACAAAAAACATGCATACCAATACGCCAAGATGCCCTGAGTATAGCTTTTTCAAGCCGGCGTTCCTTCCTAGGAAGGTATGCTCGCCGGGGTTCTAGGGTAGATTCATGGCTGCCAGTCCACAACGACACTCATCTTCAGAAGCGGTTGAGATAGGCTTTTTGAGGGCTATCTCGCCCCCCTGCTCCAGAGGACCTATAAATACTCGCCGAATAGATGGAGGATCTTCGTAGAATATTACGGCAGGATAGGAACTCTTCGAGATGCACACGTTCTCGGTCTCATCCTAGGAACGCCTTATAGCCTCAGCCAATTGTGCGGCTTCCTCGGCGGATGAGCCTGGAAAAAGAAGGCCATTATCCGGCTCTTGCATAGATATTGGTTCGTCTTGAATGATAGGCTCGGATTCCGTTAAAAAGTCAAGCAGACCGGTGACTGTCTTCTTCCTCTGCTTCGATCCGGAACTGGCGCTGGATGATGATTGCTTCCTTTCCTTCGGCGCTTTGATGCGACGTTCCCCAACCTCACCTCCAGTATCCTCTTGTGGCGGTGCTACCGATGATGACACTGCCATCGATGACGCCGCAACTGATGGAACTGCTACCGACGCCTCATCAGAAGCCCTTGCCTAAGCTCTAGTGCTGATTGTACTGTAATTTTGCGTGTGCATTTTTAAAATCAAGATCAAGAACATACCGCAATCAATAACGGTGTCGCTTGGTTGCTAGCCGGTTGAGTACGGGTCGGTCCACAGGGAAAACGTGTTCTTTCTTTTAGTTCTTACGAGTTAAGTCCTATTTTTGGTAGGTTTTGATTTTAAAATCTAAGATTGAAATTAATTTGATTTAAAGTCTTGCTAGGGTTAGGATTAGGTTAGTTTGGAAAAAGAATTCTACTCACTGCATTCTTTGCCCTAATTAAGAACATAGGTGTTAGAGTAATAGTCAACAAAGGGGATTAGCACGACTGGGAAGAAACGTAGTTTCTTCCTTTTGGTCCTTGTCTGTCCTTTCTTGGCTCTTAGCCCTAACCTCTATGTAAATCAACCACAACCGGTCTAACTAGGGAATCACCGCTATCTCGTAGGATAGGGTGCCATAGTGAGCGGTGTGTGGTTAATTTAAATAGAGTCCTAATTAATTAATTTATACGAGCAATGGAAGGAATGAGAAAGATTTTCATCTCTCAAGCCTTCCCTATCCTAACCCTAACAAGTGAGGAATTACTCACTCATTAGGAAAGTTACGATGAAATTCATTTTTATATATTTTTTTCTTTTTAATAAACTAATTAACTTGCAGATAAATACAGATAGATAAAAAATTTGCAGAAAAATAAATTTCAATTAAGAACAATGAAAGATAAAATGAAAAACACTTACTTTATTGATGACCTCTTCAACGATTACAAAGAAAGAAAATTTTAATCTAGAAAAATAAAAAAGGCATGCCTAATTAGGCTTCTGGTTTTCCTATTTATAGACAGGAGAAACACTAGGTTTTACATCTGATCCACATTTGAAATTACAAGACTATCCTAAGAAAGCCGGGTCAAAGCACCGACACCCACCGACATGTGCACCGACACATGCACTGCACGGCCGCGGAACCGCGGCAGAATGCCATGTTTGGCCGCGGATCCGCCGCCATATTGGGGGATCTCTGGCTCAACTTCTCAGGGTTGCTTCATGTTGCTATTTCCTTATGTTTTCTTCACTTTGTTTCTCAGAATCTTTTCTACTTTCTTCCAGATTTCCACAGTGTAGAATGTTATGGACTTTTTGCCGTGAAGATCTGAATTTTGTGCTACCCTTATACTTTGTGCATTGAACTGTTCGCTGATCTTCGTTTGTTCCTTAAACTAGTAGGCGGCATCATACAGATTCATCTATTTGTTGGTTGTAGTCTCACATTTATAGCATCTTTTTATGAATTTCACTGTATTGTTCTGAGAACCTGTAACCTGCAACTATTTAGCAGACATGGATCAAAAGCACCTATTTATTCATAATATGATTAAGAATGGGGAATATAGTCACTGCTAAAGCCTTAGCTATATATATATTTTATTTTACGCAGCCTTAAGTAATTACAAAACCAATGTTCATTTTTTTTATATCTCTTTATTCACACTTATACTTTTATTTAATTTTATCTCATACTAAGGATTTTAGATAAGAGCATTTCAAGGTATCCTCTACTATCTCAAGTTTCAAGGTGCGTGTATGTGCGAGTTGTAGGGTATATATTTTCAGAATTTAGACTAAAGGTTCGGAATTATTTTTCAGACTTACACTTCAATAAAAATTTTAATACTCTTCCCTTATTTTGACTCAGCCCAAGAACTGAACTCAAAATTTGCCTATTTCTAAATAATCTACAAGAACATATATTTTCTACAGTTAAATTTTAAGAAAGGTTATTTTTAGGGTTTTTTATTTACTAAGTTTAGGATCTAGTTTTTCCTAGCTAGTCAACTGTCTTGTCAAACTTAAGTCAAATTTGGCCAAAATTGAATTTTTTTTCAATTTTTATAATTTTTAAAAATTTTCAATTTTTTATTTGATTTTAGTTTTCCTATTTTTTTTATTTTCTAATTTTTAGTTTTTTTATTTTTTATAAAGATGCAATGCGGAATTAAATATGCAAAGAAAGAAAAAACAAATATGTACAAAAAAATAAAAATATGCAATGCAATGATAACTATTTACAAACCACCTCCACCCCCAAACTTATCAAAAGCAGTGCCCTCACTGCTCATGCCCTCGCTGTCCCCTCGAACGTGAACGGGAACGTTCCTCTCTCGCTAGCAGAGTGGACACGCCGTGCTCTATTTCTGTCACACGGTGATCCAGGTTGGTCACCATCTCTATCAATCTATCTATCCCCCTAGTGGCTTTCCTAAGTAGACATGCATGTTCTGTGGGGGTAAGCTCTTCCTCGCTCGCGGTCGAGCTGGAGCTGGGTGTCCTGGCGGGTACATTCTCGGCCGGTTCAGTTCGCGACCATACATCATTAAGCGGGTATAGGACGTGGATACGCCCTCAATAAGTGGTCTAATGGGGATACCTCCATGCATGTAAAACTCAAATTCCTCCATAGGGAGGAAATAGCAATACAGTTGTGTCACTAACATAGGGCATGGGTAATTGGCAGCCCTTTTGCCCGCACCAATCGAATTAAGTAATACCGTGCACATATCATATCTGGGGTTCCTAGTCATTAAGGTGTGCACGATATGAACGGATGGTGTGAAAAAGGTAGTATTGTGCGAACTTCTAAAAATGTTATTTTGTGCCCAACGGCACACAGTCAAGACGTTTGCAAAGAGGGTTCTAGCTTGGATGCCCTTACGTGGCTCCCTCAAACAGTCAGTACCCATCAAGGGTAGATAATTCTCGAATTGGAGGGATTGGTCATGGGTAGGTAGTCTAGGTATTAAGGTGACTTAATGGATGAAGTTCCTATCGATTATGATTTCCCTATCCCTCCAAATCAGCCTAATATATCCGTGTTGAGCGAGGCATCCATCTTCCATGCACTCGTAAAATCGTGTGACGAGATCTGGAAGAGCGAAGGAGTTTGGATGATTAAAAAGTAAGAAATTCCACCCCCGCCTTCGGATCTCTTCACCGAAGTAACTACCGTAGATTGTGTGTGCAAATATTTGTGAAAAGTCCCTCTCAAATTGTAGGGTTGGTGCCATTACAGAGAATGAAAGTTGCAGAATATTTCTAAAAAAAATTAACAGAGAGAACCAGAGAATGCAAACCTCCTCTGAAGATTTAAGAGGGCGACGACACCAGGGAGCGGTGGAAGCGCGTCCAGAAGCTACTTCTTGCGGTGGAAGGGAGGCGGCTAGAGGCGATCGCTCTGCAGAAATGAAGCGGCGGCTAGGGTTTTGGGAGAGGAATGCTTTAGGGTTTGATAAAATCAGAGAGGGGTCGGGTTCTATTTATAGGGGGGATGTTTTGGTTATTTGCAAAAAGCTCCTCCTATAAAGAGGAAATTATTTATAAATAAATTTTTTATTTTATTATTTTATTTTATTTTTACTGAAAATTTACAAAAATACCCCCCAAAATTGGAAATTTTTTATTTATATATTTTTATTTTGTTTTTATATAATTACAAGTGATACATACCCCAAACTTATTTGAAACAGTGTTTTGGCTGGATAATCGAAATTTAGGGGTAGATGGAAGAATATCAGTCAATGTAAATCGGCTCCTGCAAAAACAGGAGCTCCTCTGAAGGGTCCGCAGTGAGGAACGGTTTAAGTCTATGTCTGTTCACTTTGAATAGTGAACCGTCCTTCGGATTTTCTAAATCGACCGCCCCGTGCGGATATACGGTGCGTACCAAAAATAGCCCTTTCCATCGAGATCTGAGCTTGCCGGGATGGAAATGTAACCGGGTGTCGTAAAGTAAAACCTGTTGACCAGGTTTGAAAGTTTTTCGCATAAGGTGTTTATCGTGGAACACATTCGTTCGGTTTTTAACGATTACTGCGTTCTCGTAAGCTTCATCCCGAATCTCGTTCAATTCGTTTAATTGCAGCTTTCTATGGCTGCCCGCATCTCCTAGAGATAAATTCAACTCTTTTATTGCCTAAAATACTCGATGCTCAATTTCAACTGGAAGGTGGCAAGCCTTTCCATAAACAAGCCTATATGGAGACATGCCAAGATCGGTCTTATAGGCAGTTCGAAATACCCAAAGGGCATCAATAAGTTTTGACGACCAATCTTTACGGTTTTTGGAAACCGTTTTCTCCAATATCTGTTTAATTTGCCGATTTGAAATCTCGGCTTGCCCACATGTTTGGGGATGATAGGGCCTTGATAGCTTGTGAGTAATGGAAAATTTCCGCATTAAGGACTCAAAAGTCCTATTACAAAAATGAGATCCATTATCGCTGATAATTGCACGGGGGTGCCCAAAACGAGAGAAAATGTTTTCTTTGAGAAATCTAATGACAATCTTGTTGTCATTAATCCGGCTGGGCACAGCCTCGACCCACTTAGAAACATAATCAACAGCGAGGAGAATATACACGTTCCCAAAAGAATTGGGAAACGGTCCCATAAAATCAATCTACCAAAAATCAAAAATTTCAACAACCAATATTGGTTGGAGTGGCATGTCGTTTCTCCTAGATATCCGGCCCAAGTGTTGGCACCGGGAGCATGTCTTGCAGTAATCATGTGCGTCTTTAAAAAGTTGTGGCCAGTAGAAGCCACACTGCAAGATCTTTTCTGCTATCTTTTTAGGGCCAAAATGCTCGCCACACACTTGATTGTGGCAAAATGACAGCACGCTCTTAAACTCATTGTCGGGGACACACCGACGAATAATTTGGTCGGGACAGTATTTGAATAGATATGGTTCATCCCAGTAAAAATGTTTTACCTGGGATAGAAATCTGAGTCTGTCCTGATTCGACCATTCGTTTGGTATAAGTCCGGTAGCCAAATAATTTACAATATCTACGAACCAAGGTTCGCATGACACAGTCAAGAGCTGCCCATCTGGAAAAACGTCTTTTATAGGAATTTGAAGCGTAGGTGAAGAAGGGAGGCGTGAAAGATGGTCGGCGACTACGTTTTCGTATCCTTTTTTGTCTCTGATGACAAGGTCAAACTCTTGTAGTAAGAGGATCCAACGTATCAACTGAGATTTAGCGTCCTTCTTCACAAAAAGATGGCGAAGAGTTAAATGGTCAGTGTAAACGATGACTGGAGAGCCGATTAAGTAGGGCCTGAACTTTTCTAATGCAAACACAACAGCTAAGAATTCCTTCTCGGTTGTTGTGTAATTTAATTGGGCCTCATTCAAGGTTCGGCTAGCGTAATAAATTACATGCGGCATCTTATTGATGTGCTGTCCAAGGACAACACCAATGGCGAAATCAGATGCATCGCACATAATCTCAAATGGATGCGTCCAGTCAGGAGACGAAAGAATGGGAGCGGAAGTAAGTGAGTTTTCCAATGACTCGAACGCCTTCATACAGCTTGAGTCAAAATCAAATGTGGTGTTCTTGGCTAACAAAAGAGTCAAGGGTCTAGCTATCTTGCTAAAATCCTTGATGAACCGTCTATAGAAACCGGCATGGCCAAGGAAGGCTCGAATGTCTCAGACGCATTTGGGAGGAGGAAGATTGGAAATGACTTCAATCTTAGCTTTATCTACCTCAATGACATTTTGCGAGATGATATGTCCTAAGACAATACCTTCTCGTACCATAAAGTGGCACTTCTCCCAATTTAAAGTAAGGTTCTTATCCCTACACCGAGTAAGAACTGCGTCTAAATGTAGCAAACACTCATCAAAAGAGTCGCCGAAAATGGAGAAATTATCCATGAAGATCTCCAAGAATTTTTCCACCATGTTTGAAAAAATACCCATCATACACCGCTGGAAGGTAGCGGGTGCATTGCATAACCCAAAGGGCATGCGACGGTAAGCAAATGTACCGAAAAGACAAGTGAATGTGGTCTTGTCTTGGTCCTTTTCGGCGATAGGAACTTGATTATAGCCGGAGTAGCCATCCAAAAAGCAGTAAAATTCATGCCCAGCCAATCGTTCTAGCATTTGGTCAATAAAAGGTAATGGAAAATGGTCTTTCCGTGTCACGGCGTTGAGTTTTCTATAATCGATGCATACTCGCCACCCAGTTTGGGTGCGAGTAGGTATTAACTCATTCGCCTCATTAGTTATGACCGTTATGCCCGATTTTTTTGGGACAACGTGAATGGGGCTAACCCACTGGCTATCAAAGATAGGGTAAATGATACCACTATCTAGAATTTTACAATCTCCTTTTTAATAGCCTCCTTCATGATTGGGTTGAGTCGTCTCTGTGGATCCCTTGCTGGCTTGGTATCATCCATCATATGAATATAATGTTCAACTATTAGGGGACAACTCCCCTTGATGTCCTCCATAGTCTAGCCAAAATCTTGCCGATTGCTTTGTAAGACCGTTAAAAGGGCTTTCTCTTGCTCGGGGGCTAGAGAAGCCGAGATGATAACAGGAAGGGTCTCATTCTCACCTAAGTAAGTGTATTTAAGGTGAGACGGCAATAGCTTGAGTTCGAGTGTTGGAGGCGAAACAATTGAAGGTAAAATTGGTGAAATTGTCTCAAACTCGAAGGATTCCAACAGAGGTTCAAAGCCAGTGTAAGCAACCGAATCGGATGGTTTAGTTAACTCATCCGAAAATTCAAAGGATTCAAACTTGGGTGGTGATTCTTCAAAATCGTTCGAGAAAGTGAAACATTCGTAATCATTATCGGGCGTGAAAGCAGTGTCAAATTCGAGGAAGAACGCATTAGTGGCGTCAAAATGGCTGTGATCGAACAGAAAATTTTCGAGCTCACAGTCCTCCTGAGTGATCTCTTGGATCGAGCAAACATCAAGTATATTAGCATTAGGTTCAGAGGGCTGATTCCCTGACTTAAAAATGTTGAGCTCAATTGTCATGTTTCTAAAAGATAGGTTCATCGAACCATTTCGACAATTGATCACTGCATTAGAAGTTGAAAGGAATGGTCGACCGAGTATCACCGGAATTTGACTCCGGGGTTAGCTACAAGCTGTGTGTCCATAACAATGAAATCAATGGGGAATATGAAGTCCCCTACTTTAATCAACACATCCTCTAACTCACCCCTAGGATGGGTGGTGGATCGGCCGGCCATTTGGAGAGTACAATGTATGGGTTTTAGCTCTCCAACACCTAATTGCTCATATACTGAATAAGGAAGCAGATTAACACTGGCACCAAGATCTAAAAGTGCGTAGTTGATGTTCTTATTCCCAATAGTTATTGAAATTGTAGGACAGCCATGGTCCTTTCGTTCTTGAGGTAAAGGTTGGGTAAGAGCATCACTTACTGCACTAGCTAAGAAAACTTTCTTAGGTACCTGTGATTTCCTCTTCTTGGTGCATAAGTCCTTCAAGATTTTAGCATAAGAAGGGATTTGTTGGATTGCATCCAAGAGAGGTATGTTAATGCTAACCTGTTTAAATAACTCCACAATCTTCTCCATTTATGGAGTTTGTTTATCGGATCTCAACCTGTTTGGAAATGGAATATTTTGAAAATTTATTGAGTCCAATGTTTGTGGAGGAGATTGCGGAGTTGGAACGGATTCCAGTGTTGGTGTTTTCGTGGAGTGAGATGTGGGTCCGTTCGGAGTAGTAGAAGAATTAGAGCCTTGTGAAGAATGGAGAACAGGCTCTGAAGATGAAGAAGAAGAAGAAGAAGAAGAAGAAGAAGAAGCGGCGGCCGGGGTGTCATCATCAGTGCCAACATTGTTGTGCAACATCCTTCCAGATCTCAATGTAGTCACGGCATTCACATTATGGTTTTGTTGTTCATGACCAACATGTGCATTTTGTGGGTGACCAAGATTTGGCAGTGGTTGAGATGCAAGCTTCCCCTTCTCTCGCTCGCTTAAAGCAGCATTCAGTTGTGTAATTTAGGCTTCAATAGTTTTGATACTTTGCCCATGTGATGCAGTGTGTTGCACCAAAGACTGAATGGAGGACTGGATGTTGGCTTAGGATTGAGTAGATTGTTTTAAAAATGCATCCAGACTTCGTTCTAGCGAAGAAACCTTATCGTTATTTGGCTGAACAAAATTGTTTTGAGGAAAAGAGTTGTTTGGTGCAAAATTGTTCATTTGATTTTGGTAAGGTTGGGGTTGGAAAGGTTGCTGATATTGAGTTTGTTGAGGGGCTTGTTGTTGAGGAGGAGGCCTCTGGAAATTGTTATTGCCTTGGAATTGTTGTTGATTTTGATTCCAAGCAAAATTGGGGTGGTTCCTCCAACCAGGATTGTAAGTTGAAGAGTATGGATCATTTCTTTGTCTTTGCTGAAAGGCAGCATTGACTTGATCCTGTCCTTGAGCAGGTGGGTTGTAAGGACACTCTTCAGTCAGATGGGATGGATCCGAACAACAAGTGTATATAGTGCGAGGGGGTAAAGCAGGGATAGGAGAAGGCAATGAGAATTTGCTCTCAATTGCTTCTAGTTTACGTGTAATTGCGGCCATTTCGGCTTTCATTGCAATTGACATGTCAAGTTGGTGAACACCTACCCTAGACGGACCGGATGAAGTAGATGAAGTGGATGAAGAGATCTGTCTAGTGCTTTCCTACTGAAGTGTTTGTTCAGCAAGATCGTCGAGAAATTGCCAAGCTTCCTCGTCAGATTTGGTTAGGAATTGACCTTGACAAATGGTTTCCAGCAATTGCTTAGTTGCTGGATTCATTCCTTCGTATAAAGTTTGGCAAAGTTGCCATCTCTCGATACCGTGATGAGGGCACTGAACAAGAAGGTCCTTAAATCGTTCGAAACACTTCCAAAAAGGTTCGGAAGGAAGATGGGAAAATTGGTTAATTTCATTGCGAATTCTCGCGGTCTTGTGATGTGGGTAAAACTTTTAAAGAAAAGCCTTTACAAACTCTTCCCAACTTTTTATGGAATGTGATACTGTAATATATAGCCACTTTTCAGCTAGGTCACATAAAGTGAAGGGAATGACTCGTAGACTTATAGCATCATCGGAAAGTTAGGTCGTCTTCATCATTGCACAAATATTCTGGAATTTGTTAATGAAGATATAGGCATCTTCGGATTCCAACCCGTGAAATTTGGGCAACATATTGATGAAGTGGGGCTTAATTTTGAAATTATCCCCATTAGCCAGCGGAAGTGAAAGACAAGTAGGAAGTGCAGTGCGGGTGGGCTAGAAAAGATCCTGGAGCGCGATTCGCTGGGGCGCTTCAATAGGAGGGTGTTGTGGGTTATTCGCACCCAGTTGAGGTGGAATCAGTCCCGAGGTAGGTAAGGGGTTGTTAGGATTGAATCCTGACATCTCCTCAGAAGATGATGAATGTGAAGATGAAGCTAAAGATGAAAAGGAAGTGGAGGGAGTTTCTACTTCGGTGTCGAACGCGTCGTCAGTAGCGACTAACGAGACGGACTAAACGGGCGCTAGTGTCCCTAGTCAAACCGGACATATACTAAACGAGTTGTAGTGTAGTCAAAAAGCAGAATGTGAGGGTAAGAAAACGTCAATGGGGAAATGTGGGTGAAGGTTGGGTGCAATGGAATTCTAGCGACAAATGACAAGTTTTTGTAAAAATTTTGTTTTGTATTTTTTTATAAAGAGTTTTGCAAAACATTTTGTATTGAATTACGACACACTTTCAAACAATCACAATTTAAGTATGCACAATCAAGCCTAGATCTAGGGTCTCCTAAGAAAACTAGACTGCTCCTAACTGGTCCAAAGCGACAAGTTGTGAGATATCTCTCAAATCGCCTTTTCACCGCCAATTGTGGCCAGGTAAGCACAAGTGAAGAAATGAGGGATCCGCTCACGAATCACCGTGAGACGGGCCTTTTAAAGTTACCTTTCCCACTTGTCTAGCTTAGACACCACAAAGTCAGGTTTAGATAAACGACTGAATGCCCACAACCTTCCTTTGTCCTAATGAGCACGACAGTCCTTAATTGGCTGAGTCTAGATATTTTTTAATTAACTCGAGGGTTGATGCATATGCTTTTTGTGATTTCTGGAGTCTTAGGAAGGGTAATGAAATCCCTACCCAATCTTGATTGGTGTTGTAGCCTCTTAAATTCCGTTTTAAAAATGCAAAGCAATTAACACACAAAATCTAAAACACTTGCCAAAAATTTTTCTTTTTATTTGCGGCGCAAAGAATCCTGCACAAAATGATTTATTCGAGAGGGAGAAGAAGTTTTGCGCAAAGAACCCTGCAGGAAAATTTTTCAGTGGAGTACAGAGGGTAGAAGAGAGGATAAAATACTCACAGAGAAATTTTAGGAAGCTGACGTCACGGTGTGACCGCGGTTCCGCGGTCAAACACCTGAATCCGCCGTGGTTCCGCGGCTACTTAGTTGGTTTGGATCTCCAAAATTTTCCTGTTTGCTGTTATGATTCTCCTCTGTCTGTTCAGATCCTCTCTTTCTTGATTTGTTCACTGGGTTTGCTCCAGATCTGAATCAGTTCGTCTTCCGTTCCTGCACAATTCGCACAAAAGCCGATCAAAAACAACAAGATGATTTTTTATTTTTTTGTTTTTCAGTTTTTATAAAAAAAAATTCAATTTCAATTAAGCCGAAATTACAAAAAGAAAATAACTACCGTGATCCCCGGCAATGGCGCCATTTGATTGTACTGTAATTTTGCGTGTGCGTTTTTAAAATCAAGATCAAGAATATACCGCAATCAATAACGGTGTCGCTTGGTAGCTAACCGGTTGAGTACGGGTCGGTCCACAGGGAAAACGTGTTCTTTCTTTAAGTTCTTACGAGTTAAGTCCTATTTTTGGTAGGTTTTGATTTTAAAATCTAAGATTGAAATTAATTTGATTTAATGTCTTGCTAGGGTTAGGATTAGGTTAGTTTGTAAAAAGAATTCTACTCACTGTTTTCTTTGCCCTAGTTAAGAACATATGTGTTTGGGTAATAGTCAACAAAGGGGATTAACACGACTAGGAAGAAACGTAGTTTCTTCTTTTTGGTCATTGTCCGTCCTTTCTTGGCTCTTAGTCCTAACCTCTATGTAAATCAACCACAACCGGTCTAACTAGGGAATCACCGCTATCTCGTAGGATAGGATGGCATAGTGAGCGGTGTGTGGTTAATTTAAATAGAGTCCTAATTAATTAATTTATACGAGCAATGAAAGGAATGAGAGAGATTTCCATCTCTCAAGTCTTCCCTATCCTAACCCTAACAAGTGAGGAATTACTCACTCATTAGGAAAGTTACGATGAAATTCATTTTTATAATTTTTTTTCTTTTTAATAAACTAATTAACTTGCAGATAAATACAAACAGATAAAAACTTTGCAGAAAAATAAATTTCAATTAAGAAGAATGGAAGATAAAATGAAAAACACTTACTTTTATTGATGACCTCTTCTACGATTACAAAGAACGAAAATTTTAATCTAGAAAAATAAAAAGAGGCATGCCTATTTAGGCTTCTGGTTTTCCTATTTATAGACAGGAGAAACCCTAGGTTTTACATCTGATCCACATTTGAAATTACAAGACTACCCTAAGAAAGCCGGGTCAAAGCACCGACACCCACCGACACGTGCACTGCACGGCCGCGGAACTGCGGCAGAATGCCATGTTTGGCCGCGGATCCGCGGCCATATTGGGGGATCTCTGGCTCAACTTCTCAGGGTTGCTTCATGTTGCTATTTCCTTCTGTTTTCTTCACTTTGTTCCTCAGAATCTTTTCTACTTTCTTCCAGATTTCCACAGTGCAGAATGTTGTGGACTTTTTACCGTGAAGATCTGAATCTTGTGCTACCCTTGTACTTTCTTCATTGAACTGTTCGCTGATCTTCGTTTGTTCCTTAAACTGGTAGGCGGCATCATACAGATTCATCTATTTGTTGGTCGTAGTCTCACGTTTGTAGCGTCTTTTCATGAATTTCACTGTATTGTTCTGAGAACCTGTAACCTGCAACTATTTAGCAGACATGGATCAAAAGCACCTATTTATTCATAATATGATTAAGAATGGGGAATATAATAATGCAAAATTCTGATATGAACAAGTGCGCATCGGCATACCAACTGTGGGTGGAGTCAGGCCCGCATCCACTGCCTCAGGAATAAGCAAGGCACCAGTACCCCTCAAGGGAGGGCGAACCATTGTCCGCGGTCGCGGCGGGACCCTTATGGCCTGGATCGGGGCGGGAGCTCTATATCCAAAAAGTATCCTCCTCTCCTCAACAATGATGGGACCGACTCGGTGGCGATACCAACCCGTAAAAGCCCCCACACACCTTGGAATGTAGTCGGCCTCAGGGATCATGAAGCGAGAGCCGGTGTTCAACCGTATGAAGTGATGAGTGGCATTACGAACAACTTCCAAAGACGAGCTGGGATCCACTATGAATGCTTCGAAGGGAACACCCTGGTTATAACCCAATTACCGGGCAAAGCGGTGTGGATTATACCGCATAAAAAGAGCCGCATTGTTTAGACGGAACACCAAATAACCAGGTCTGATCGAATACAAGTGCATGGCTTCCCTAGGCTTCAAAGAGGGTGCTCCCCCTTTCGATAAATCAAACAGCTGCTGAATAGGTCCCGAAGGAGCAGAGAGGACTCGATCATTGAATACCATCCCGCCTTCGTTGGCATAAGGATTAAGCAGCACGTGAAGAGCCTCTGACTGAGTCGGATCAGGAGCAGAAGCGTCCACCAACCTCATGAGCCGTGGGAAGGTATAAGCATCATAAAAGCCCGGTCTCTGGTGAGCAGCGAATGCCCTTAACACGTGCATCTCAATCCACGACGTGAAATAATGAAGAGAGAAACACACCACATCCACACCTGGGTTCGAGGTATTGGCCGTAATACTTAGCCCATGGTACAAATGCGATAACCCTGCAATGCCCACGGCTAGTCGTATCCCTTCGGCAATGCGGTGAGCAGGATAAATGAACGAGGCTCTCATAAAGCGACGATGCGTTGGAACGACAAACCAACTGAGCCAAACGCTGATAAAACCGATGAAGAAAGTTTCTTCATCCATACCGGAGGCCGCAATTGACTCAAAAGGTATGGCCGGCAAGATTGGGATGTAAAACTGTGGCAAATATTCTTCTTTGGCCGGTAACTTATTTAGCCCAAACCCGAAGGGGTCGTTGATATTCGTGAATTTCAAAGCCTCCTTTAATAGGACATCTCCACGAAGAAAGCAGGCGATAAAGCTTTTAAAGTGACGCCCTGTTCCTCTGACTCTGCAAACAACTTCTCGAAAATACCCAGGGTCTTGATTAGACTTGGATACTTGTGACGGACGGCATTTTCGGTCGACAAGCCGTCAAGCGTAGCAGGCACAGTTGCGAATGCATACTCGTCAGGAGGCAGCAATTCTTCATAGGGCGCTCCCCTGATTGGCAAATCGGAGATCTCACGAAACTCTTCCAAAGAAATCGAAACTTCGCGATCCCCTAACAAGAAAGTGTTGGTGGGAAGATTCCATTGATTTAGGAAAGCTTTAACCCACCAGACATGGGGAGACTGATAGTGAAAGAGAGACGCGTACACCGCCTAATAAAGCCTAACCTTCTGCAGTCGTGCACGATGGGCAGACAAGATATAACGAGCCCAGAGAAGATAGCCCGTTGGATGGCGAGGGGTAAGCCCTATCTTATAGACTTGTCCCCAGGGCTGGGCTTCACCTTGGCAAATACAACACCCAAAGATGTCTATGGCTGGCAAAGGATGGTTTGGTATCCCAGTTGTCGACGGCTCAAGCCGGCCCGTAGGTGTCTAATCCAGTACCTCCATGGCAAAGGCGGTCTGCGGACGCTCCATTGGCAAGAATGGGTAGAGAGGCTCTGTTGGCACCTCGAAAAGAAAGCTGCGGCGGCCCCGAATTATATGCCCGTACCAAGTTCCCCACAAAAGCAGGTTGGTGCAATCCGGGTCATGAGCCCTAATCATTGCCATCGCTTCTTCGTCAGACAGGGCTTGAGGAAAAGCAGCCTCCGAGCGGGTAAAAGGGAAGTATGGAAGAAAAGCCATTATTCCTGAAATAAAGGAAGGGAAAATTGTTAATGAAACCCACACGTGCATATATATATATATATATAATGGAAGAAAACGACAAGCAACTTATTCCATGGGACCATTGGTTGCAAAACACATGGGGCCTACAAAATCAATATGGCGGCTCACTAGTGATAAGGCAGGGTAATCATTGTGAGAACAAAAGGAAGATTCTCAATAAATGAATAAGTGGATTTCAAACATCTCTGCACATTCCCCTAAGGAAAAACCCATCATGGACTCTATGCAGATCAAGCAAAGTCTCTCTTGAAATTTTTGTTGTCAAGAACAACTAAGGATAAAAATCCCAAGAAGTCTTCTTGTTAGAACTAAGTTCTCTAAGGGAATTAAATTCCTTTTGAACAGAGGAATTAAATTCCAAGAAAATTTTCAGAGATAAGCTCTTTGGAATGGAATTAAATTCCAGAACAAAACAAGTACCATCATCAAACCCCTGAGATCAGAAAAACGCCTAACATTGGGGGTTTACTACCTAAAGATCATGCATTCTTAGATCTTGGAAAGATGAGTTCTTATTAAAGGGGAAAACCCTTTGGTGTGGATTTAAAATCCAAAGAGAATTTTATGAAAGAAGAAGAAAAGTTCCTCGGCTGTTCAAGGTCCTTACCTGAAAAAGGATTCTTTTTGTTGACAGAGTTAAACTCTGGATTTCGTTTCGTTAAACAGAGAACTGAGCTCTGAGAAAGAGAATTAAATTCTCAAGCCAAGAAATTGAAAAAGGAAGAAGATGAAAGAATGGAGGCGTTGCTGATGAGACCGCTGCATTTATAGGACGTGATAGGAAACGGTTCATCTTCCCTGTTCCCTAGGCAAATCCAACGGCCACAAAGGTGACAGCGTTGCACTCACGTGCAAACACATGAGAACAACGCTGTGGGGGCATTTGTTCCCTCATGGGAATTGAATAAAATGCAAATAAAGCAGCGAGAAAAACCCCCAAATGGGGCATCACGTGCTCACACATGACCGGGTCTCACGTGCAAACATGTGACCGTTTATGGGCAGATTCTATCTACGCCTGAATGCCTAATTGATAAATTCACATGACCACACGTGATGGGCACTTGAACCCACTGAATTAATAGAATTAAATTCTAATTAAAAGCAATTAAAAGCATTTGTTCCCTCATGGGAACTGAATAAAATATATAAATAAAGCAGCAAGGAAAACCCCCAAAGGGGGCATCACGTGCCTACACGTGACCGGGTCTCACGTGCAGACACGTGACCTTTTACAGGCAAAGCCTATATGCACTGAATAAAATAAAAAATTGGAAATGTTTAATCAGTGGGGTCACGTGCCAACACGTGATGGGTTTCTGAGCCCTCTGAACCAATAGAATTAAATTTTAATTAACTGCTTAATCAGTGAGGTCACGTGCCAACACGTGATAGACTCCTAAACTCTCTAAACCAATAGAATTAAATTCTAATTAACTGCTTAATCAGTGAGGTCACGTGCCAACACGTGATAGACTCCTAAACTCTCTGAACCAATAGATTTAAATTCTAATTAAAAGGAAAAATATTTCCCTAGATCCTTCCAAACAAAAAAGATTGCACTCTGTAAAAGAGAGCACCGTTAGATTAAAAATCCAATGGTGATTAAAAAATCACCAATTTATAGAAAGATTCTGTAAAAGGAAATATTTTCCTAAAATTTGACAGGAACAACAAATAAAATATCTTTTGGATTAAAAATCCAATGGTGAATAAAATTCACCGAGTGATCTAAAAGATCATATTAGTTATAAAATCAATCAAAATCTTTTAATGAAAGATTGACTAAACAAACTGATTCTTTTCTTTCTCCTATAAATAGGAACCAAGAAGAGAAGAGAAAGGAGATACAACAAGAGAGCGAGAAAAAGAGAAGAGAATTTAATTCTCTTCTCTGAGAGAAAAGAAGATCTCTTCAGAGAAAGAAAACTCTAGGTAAGAGAAAGAAGGTGATCATTGTATAAGCTCCCACAAAACAAAAGATAATTTAATTCTCAAACCAAGAGTTTAACTCTTCTAAAAAAAAGAACTTATCTTCCTCTGGTTGAAGATCTGCAGAAGCAGATCTCCTCATAAGTTGAGAATTTAATTCTCATCGGGGAGATTCTGCCATGCAGATCCAAAACTTAGAGGGAGAATTGGGTTTAAAGAATTTAATTCTTTCAAACATATAGGAATTTAATTCCTCTAAATAAAATTAGGATTTAACTTTATAAAAGAATTTAATTCTTAAACAAGGGATCTAACTCTCCATGCACGTAAAAGAGATGTAACATTTTAAAAAATAATTAAATAATTAATTAAATAAATAAAATCGTTTAAGTGAATTTTATAATTTTCGGTAAAGTAAAACGTAGTTTTCATAAAACTAAACCGTAATTATTTTTCACTATAAATTTAAAAATACCTATTTTAATTATGTTATTACTAGTAAATGGTGTTTATTTATCCACTTATAAATTTTTAGTTTAATTAAATATTTTTGTTAAATTAATTATTTTAAATATTAACATAAGCTTTATTTTTACACTAAATTAGTGTAAATTACAAATTTGAATGGGTTAAATTTGCAAAAATGAACCATTGCATCTTAGAATCAAGTGTGTTTCATGCAAAATTTATTTTCAAAATTTTACAATGGTTCTAGACCATTCTAGGTCAAATGGAGTGAAGAAAATAAAGAATTTTTAAATAAATTCATGAAAAGACTTAATGGTGTGATATTTTTGTGAAACCTTCTACACTTTTCTTCACCTTTTCTCACTCTCCTCTCTTTTCCTCACCTCATGGCCGGCCTCACCTCCACGGGCAGCCCCAAAAATTTCCCCCCATCATTTTTGCATTAAAAATCATCAAAATTCATCAAAAATTCATAAAAAATCCACAAAATCTTAATAAATTCCTACCGTCTATTCTTTGCTCATCTTTACATGGATTTTGGAGATGGAAAGCATTCATTTTGGAGGCTTATTTTCATGTTTGGATTTCACATTGTGGAGGTATAAATCTTCTTCTTTTGATTTATTGTTATTAGATGTTTCATTTAAGCATAATTAGATTTAATAAATAATTTCTATCTATAAGTTTTAAAATTCAAGTTAGGATTTATAAAATTAAGTTATAGTTTTTATTAATTAAGTAGGGTTATAATAGCTAGTTTAACATTTTTAGAAGTGGAAAATCTTGTATGGATGATATATTGTAAATTGTTTATCCAAAATTGTTTAAATTAATCCCTTTTACAAACTAGATTTCTATATATTGTATATATTGGTGAGATAAAATTCCAATTAATGTTTGTAACACTAGATTGTGGTTTTAATGAGGATATTAACTTGTTGGTGGAATGGAAAACTCAAGTTGGTTACTAGTTTTTATTGATAATTGATAAATTGTGATAAAAATTTGCTATTTTTGCTAACTAGATTTTGGAAATTCTTAATTAAATGAAATTTAAAATCTAATTTATGGTTTCATTATGTTATTATTATCATGAATTGTAGTTTAGTAAGTTAATTCATGTAAAATCATGTTTAGTTATGATATTGTGAAATTTTGCTTAAAGGTATCGAAATCGGGCAAGTTTGCAAACTAGAATTTTCAAACTAATATAAATTAGGGTGTTAAAAATATAGTGATGGTTTATATAGTCTAGTTATGCTATTTAATGAGTTTTATGACCATTAGTTTAATTTAAATGTCAAGTTTTGAAGTAAAACGGTAAATTTGGCGTTTTCGGGTTTTTCGAAATCGGACGATTTGATTGATTTTTAGGCTTTTGATGGATTAAATCATGTTTTATATTATAAGTAACGAGTTTTTAAACTACAAGTTGTTTGTTGATGTTTATCTCGATCAATCGGTGTTTGTACGCCGATATCGAGCGATATTTGGTTCTTTTGCATGAGCGGGACATAGGTTTTAACCTATGCGCGTTTCGTGCGTCGTTTTGACTTTGTCTGTGATTCAGTTTACGATATTATATGTGTTTGCGTATAGGTACCCCTCACGTGGACTTCGGACGAGGAAGAAGAGGATGGCGACATCATTTTCGGCAGACAAGGACCAGGTGAGTAGATGTATATCTACGGGGGGAAGTCGGGTGGATGGCGTTTAGCACCCCCGCAAGCGTAGAATATGAATAGGTACTTATTGTCATTAGGACCCTAGTAGTGACCTTAGCTTGGACTAGATTGATTTAGAAAGACCATACTAGAGGATGAATACCTTGGAAGAGATTCGTAGGTTTTAGGTAGATACACACACGCACACACACTGAGACTCGACGTGGTGTATACGTGTATGTGTATATATATATAGGACTAGGTGTAGGTATATATATATATATACACAATACGTATATGTAATACAAGGATGTGATATGATACACGGGAATGAAACAATATAACTGGGCTTGATGCCGTGATTCTTGGCTATACAGTCGTGTTATGATGTTAGCGGATCATTAGAAAATAAGATAATGGATTTGTATACATGAACAATAATAAAGGGTGGTGATGATATTGAAGTACATGGGACTCTAAAATAGGACCCGGACCGTAACCTGTGCCTGAAATTCTGATATGATATATGTGTGACTTGATTACGAAATCATATAGGTGTGACTTGATTTCGATATCATATGCGTGACTTGATTATGATATCATATAGATGTGACTTGATAACGATATGATCTAAGTGTGACTTAATCACAATATGATACATATGACATGATATTTCTGGGGACAAACTAACGATGTATATTTATGCTGGCAATGATATATGATTGATGTATGCGATTACAGTTTAGCACCTTGATCTTGATATGTGTTGATGATGACATTATACGAATGATGAGACACGTAGGTGATACTTGACCCGTACCCTGATATTGGGATGCCGTACGATGGATTTTACCGTACGAGGCATAGATGTGATGATTGATCCGCACTCTTGATTCGAGGAAGCCGTACTACGTACGTGACGTTATTGAGGATGGATCGCCGACTATTAGAGCTATGGATTCAGACCTTAGGTGGACTCTTAGTTCTTATTGACTAGTTTCTTAGGTTTATTTCCTTAGGAGGTTAGATGGACACTAGTTTAGGCTCGACATATAGTTGTAGTTATACTTGTATATCACAGATGAGTGGTTATTACACATCCGTCTTTACATTCATACCGTAATCATAATGGTGCATGTTCATTCATATATTTCTATAATCAGAATAAAACTTTGCCTGCTAGGACACCAGCACCATTACCGATGATGCGCATATTCCATGCACACTTATTTGCCGGCTCACACACATCATCATCGGTAATTGCTATGTCACGTACACTTTAGATCATATTATCTTTTATTGATAGAACCAGCTAACAGCTAGATCGATATAATATTGTGATTACTCTTTGGTGTTAGCATAGACATGGTATTTATTACTTAGACATTTCATGCATTCGCATTTTCATGTTATCATGCAGTATTATGGGGCATATGCCGACACTTATCATATACTTACTCATGATTTTGGGATTTTGGATTTCTATGAGATTTCTGGATTTTTGGGGAAAACCGCAAGAATATATAAAAACTTCTCTCTCTCTCTCCTCCTCTCTTTTTAAAACTAAGATGCGGTTTTCTCGTGATGTATGTGTCGTCCACCATGAGATTTCATGTTTTCTGTTGGATTTCGAGACCCGATTCGAGGAGTGGATGAACCGTCTCGGGTACATGGTGGGCCCGGTATGGTACCCCGGGGCAAGAAGATCGAGTTGTAGACAATGAGCCTAGCAGAGGAAGACTACCTACCGGTGATGTCTGGCGCGGCGGATATCCGGAGGATACTGACCGTTGTCGTGAGATTTGATGATATGGGCCGATCCGGACTGACGGAACCCGAGATATTGAGACTATGAGACATTGAGATTATGAGGTATTGAGACTTGAGATTTACATGTTTTGTGTCGATGCTTGACACGGATTTCCATGGATTTCATCGTTGATATTTCAGATTTCTATACACATTTTACCACGATAAAAGCTAAAGATTTCTTATACAAATATATCTAGATTTCAGGATTGGTTATTTTACATTCATGGTGCATGCATACTCATTCACATGACATAGTACTATATGAGGCACTGATACGAGCATGGAGCATTTGCACTTACACGTAGCGTATTATCCTGTCTTACTTGATGACTAGTAGTATATTAGTATATTATTATGACCTAGGATAGCGTTGCGCATTCGATTTCTTTTCACAGATATCTTCTACTCACGAGTTGGCAACTCACCCCCGTTGTGCCAAATTTTATTACAGGTTCGATGTACAGGTTTTCCTGGCAGCTTGCTGGCACATCATTTCATTCCGGGTGATTTGCACGGTAGGTTGGTTCACTTGTATCTGGACCGCCATTGTACTTTTATTATTTCATTTGTATCTAGAAAGCTCCATCAACCAAACTTGTATTACTTGATAGTTTACTGGATCAGTTGTTTATTTCGACCTTAGAGTCACGCTTGTATTATTATGATATCTGGTGGTTTTGTTTTCTTTTGAGTTTTAAGCCTCGCCCTTTGGCGTTGTATACTATTGTGCATTGATGTGGTTGTTTCCGCCTTTTGGCGTAGAGCTAGCTCCCGTTTGGGGATGCTTTTTATTGTTTGTATATATATTATTCTTGTTTGTACCCGTTTGGGGCCAATTTTTACAAAGGAGACTCTGCCGAAATTTTTGGGAAAATTGGATGATGCTTTTAAACTTGTTTTCTTCATTTTTATGGTTTAGATTTCTGGGCTTCGGCTTACTTAGGTTACGTTGCGTCTCTAGACGCTTCGTAATCTAAGTGCCGGTCACGTTCCGTAATTTCGGGTCATGACAAGAGATCAGTACCCAGCCTAATCACGTGTGTCCACGTGACTCCCCTCATCAATGATCAAAAGAGAACGAATGAAATTAGGTCACGTGCTCCCACGTGACCCTTGAACAAACTTCTCAAAATAAAAAGGGAGTAAAGCCAAGGCAGGACAGATTTTGGGCGTCTCACGTGTTCCCACATGACCCCTAGCAATTATCAAACAAAAGAGGATTCTACCCAAGGGCAATGCCCACCTAAAGAATTCTTTACGTGTCTCCACGTGACCCCTGACAAACACCATTTAAAAATGGGGTAAAACTGAAGGATTAATATCCAACGCATGGGCGCCCTCACGTGTCCTCGCGTGACCCCTAACAAATACTTTTAATATCCAATGCATGGGTACCCATCACGTGCTCACACGTGATGGCCATAAAGATCAAGTGTTTAACACTTATATATTCTGGGAGTAAAATAAAAAAAAGCACAGCCCAATCTTCAGGCACCTCACATGACCCCACGTGAGCGCTTCAGTTTTAGTGTTTAACACTACTTTAAATGCCTCACGTAGGAGCACGTGAGCGCTGAATGTATTCTAGTGTTTAACACTATATTCAAGCCAATCTTAGCCCAAATTAGCTAAGTCTTCTAGAAGCAATATCCCTTGAGACTGAACCTCAATTATACTCTTGTCTTCCAAAACTGATCATCTCATATGGCATTCAAAGTGATTCCCAGAACCTTCCAACCAATATTGGTTCAAGGATACATCTCTTCACTCCTCTGATATTTGTCGTTGTAATCCTTCAACGTCTTCAGAGAGGTGACAGGTCCCGACAATCAGACATTCCATGGACTGTGAGGTCCTTAAACTCATAGACTATGATATCTTTAAACTGGACTATGATGTCCTTAAACCTTATGAACTGTGAGGTCCTTAAACTCATGGACTATGATGTCCTTAAACTTTATAGACTATGATATCTCTAAACTGCCACGGACTGTGAGGTCCTTAAACTCATAGACTATGATGTCTTTAAACTTTATAGACTATGATGTCTTTAAACTGTACCGCAAAGTCCCTAAACTAAAACAATAGAGCCCAAATTCTCTTTTGTTGGATCTAAATGATCCTGTTAAGTAGATCTTAGTTTAAAATTAGACTAACGTATCCTTAAAAAATGGTTAAGTTGATCTTAGTCTAAAATTAGACTAACGTGTCCTTAATAAACGTTTAAGTTGATCTTAGTCTCAAATGAGATTAACGATCCTTAAACCCAACCCAAACCCAAATCTAAAGAAATACGGATTTGGACTAATCCACGCCCTACGGGCGACAACAG
The DNA here is from genome assembly GCA_030015575.1 of Agapanthus africanus. Classification (NCBI taxonomy): domain Eukaryota; kingdom Viridiplantae; phylum Streptophyta; class Magnoliopsida; order Asparagales; family Amaryllidaceae; genus Agapanthus; species Agapanthus africanus. The sequence continues at coordinate 723,491,998 of CM057337.1, forward strand.
AAATTAGTCTCCGTATACAATCTACGGGCAACCAAAAATAAAACAAACACACACGACATGAAGTGACCATCTGGAGAAGGAGAAAGTGGTTACCGCGATGCGGTAGCGTAATTAACTGTAGGGGCTTACGCCTGCAGGGAAGAGCGTCCCCACAATTAAAAACCCCTCAAATGAGGGGGAATCTGACGAAGTCTGCTACAACGGCCGTATCCATCTAAACCTCTGATATACGGTGCCATAAATCAACTTGGCATCTTCGGAGAGGTGGACGGATAAAACCAAATAGCATCTGCCCCTAAATTCAGGAAAGACAAACATACGCGGTCGCGTCTCTATATTCGGCGGAGAACATAGACTTGTTGCAAAAGGTTTTCGTCAAAGACCCGATGTGGAATATGACAAAACTTTTTCTCCAGTGGCTATGTTCAAATCCATTTGGATCCTATTTACCATTGCTGCCTTCCTTGACTTTGATAACTGGCAGATGGACCTAAAAACGGCTTTTCTAAATATAAGTTTAGAAGATTGCGTTTATATGGATCAGCCGGAGGGATTCAATGATAGTGGGAGTAGTGGGAAGGTGTGCAAATTGCTTAAATCCACTTATAGATTAAAGCAGGCATTACGGAGCTGGAATATTTGTTTTGGTAAGACGGTCAATGAATTTAACTTCATCAAAAACGAGGATTAGCCTTGTATCTACAAGAAAATTGTAGGGAGAGTTGTCGTATTTCTCGTCTTGTACGTCGATGATATTCTCCTGATAGGAAATAATATTCCTATGCAAAAATCAGTCAAATTGTTCTTGTCATAAAAGTTATCCATGAAAGACCTAGGTGATGTCTCCTACATTCTGGGGATAAAAATCTACAGAGATAGATCCAAGAGAATGTTGGGATTTTCATAGTCTAGGTACATAGACGCTATACTAAAAAGATTTAGTATGGAAAATTTCAAATGCAGTAATATACCTGTTTTGCATGGAATCACCCTCTCCAAAGAGATGTCTTCAAAGACTTATGAGGATAGGGCTCGCATGAGTATTATACCCTATACTTCGGCGGTAGGATTTATAATGTATGCGATAGTATGTACCAGACCAGATGTAGCTTATGCATTTAGTGTGGTAAGCCGGTATCAGTCAAACCCACGGAAGAAACACTGGATAGCTGTGAAGAACATTCTCAAGTACCTGAGAAGGACTAAGGAGATGATCTTAGTGTACGATAATGGAGACCTTCAGGTAGTGTCCTTTACCAATTCAAGCTTCTAAAGTGATAAGGATGACAACAAATCTGTCTCGGGTTATGTGTTTACCCTCAACGGAGGGGCAGTCTGTTGGAAAAGCTCCAAACAGGACACCATCGTAGACTCAATAATGGAGGCTGAATACATTGCTGCCAATGATGCCGCAAAAGAAGCGGTCTGGATGAAGAAGTTCATTACTGAACTAGAGGTGGTTCCGTCCATTGTTGATCCAATACTTTTGTATTGCGATAACAATGGAGTTATGGCTTTAACAAAAGAACCATGGTCCCATTAGAGATCTTAACACATCTTAAGGCGGTATCACTTGATTAGGGAGATCGTACATCGCCGGGAGATCGAGGTGTGGAGAGTAGATACAAAAAAGAACACGGCGGATCCATTCACAAAGGCTCTCCCTCAAACACAGTTCGATAGGCTATTTGAGATGTTGGGTATGCGATACGCCAACAATTGGCCCTGGTGCAGAAATTGGGTACTCGAAACGCCAATAACTGGCCTTAGTGCAAATAGGAGATTGTTGGATATGTATGCCATAGAGGCCATTATTGTATATATATAATGGATAATTGGACATATGTATGTACATGGTAATCTTGCTCGATATGATAATATGCTATTTGGTTTTTCTATATCTTAACATATGTATATGTTTTACTTGTTATTATGTATCGCTAATACATGTTGATAAAGCCCGTAGAATTATTGCTTGATTACTAGCGTTATGATGGCGACCATACATATGGGGGTTGGGTAGTCCATAAGCACATTCTTAAATGTCCCTAATCATGGGAGTATCGAGATTGAGCATCGATATTCCGGAGTAGACTAATGTATGTTGGATATATGTATGCCCTAGAAGCCATTATTTGATAGTGGATGTATAGACATGTGTGTGTGTGTGTATTCAGAGGATTTTCTTGCTCGACATGATAGTATGCTATATAAGTCAATGTCGCGCACCCTGCGTGTTCGCGGGGAGGCGGAATATGCAAAATACAATTTTTCAAAGCTCGCAACACCGACTTAAACTACAGGATCGATACTAAACCCTAACTAGCAAACTTGCAATGAGGTTTAACTACTCGGATGAAAGTTATACCTCACGATACCAAGTCCTTCCGGTCTTCATCGCTGTCCTCCACCTCGTCGTCAGCTCCAAGGATCGAAACAGATCGGAAAACCTCGACGTCCTCCTCAAGTCAAAGACGATCCACCCGAGAGTCTATAGTCCGAGCTCCTACCTCAAATCCGAGGTAACTACGGCTTCTAGTTCGCTAAACTAGATGTCCTAGGTTGTGTAGAGTGAGAAGATAGAGTGATTTATCTCTTGGAACCCTAGAATTCTCAACACATGAGAGGTTTAGGGTTACGAAGAAGAAGAATGTCACTTGAAGAAAATGAGAGAGGAGAAGAAGAACTTGGATGAAGAACGACTTCTCATTTGTGATGGATAATGAATCATGTGATAATTGATGAGATAAATAAATATCTCACAAATATCAACCATGGCTAACAAAATATCTATTTTGTCAGGTGATGAGTCATAACCATCCAAGAAATATCTTCGTCTCATTTTCTCCACCCAAATTAGGTTTTATTTCATAAAGAAAAACAAAACCCTAATTTGCCATTTCCTTCTAGAAGCTTTCTCGAGAAATTACGAGAACGCCCCTCAACCGTATATACATACCCGCATCCGCATTCCGAAGAAAACGAATACAAAGAGACGAAAATAATCCATCAATATAATACTAGGATCCGGCTTAAACCAAAGCCCACTAGTATTATCTGCCTAATCATCATACGTGTACAAGTATACGTAAGTGATCGAAGCCCTGCCGTAAAACCATACGGCATCTACAACTTTTTCTCGGTGCAGGGAAACCCTCTATGTGGGACTCTAAAGACTCGACACTATGCTGGCAGTTGGTTTAACCACAAGCCGCATGCGGTACTAGCTGCACGTAATGGCTACCCAGGTATGCGTCGATAAGAAGGCAGATAAGCTAACTCATCCGAACTCCTACTGAGCATGTATGTGACAATCTCCGTATAGTCTGGTCTGTTAGTCTAAGAGTATCGCATATCGGGCCTAGGGGAGGTAATCGTCAGACCCCTAATAGCGCAATAAGTCATGTCGGAGTATAGCCCAAAACACCCTGAGAAACTACTGGAGTACCTACCTGTAAATCTTGCTTGCCTTGGCCAAGGACTTTGTGTAATGGCCTTTCGAATACAGCGCGATATCAACTCGCAAATACCGGGAGAGACGAATCCTATCTAACCGCCACTGCCTCTAAGTACTTCGAGACTCACCCAACTACTACATGTTTGCACAACTCCTTTGAGCCGTGGTAGGGTAGTAATCAAATTACAGTAGGAACACACTCGAGGATAAGTAGCAGAGTCAAATCGACGGACTAAGCTGTACTCATGTCACCTAGGAACTGCTACCCAACGATAGGTATAATACCCACCAACAGTTCCTGACGAGTCCTGTCCAGTGTACTCATAACCTAATGAGCACCTACATACTATCTCCAGTACGACATACTAATGGTTGTGGGACAGACCATTTCCTCTGCTGGGATAAGAAGCGTATACACTAGTCTACTCTGGAGTATCGATACCCTATCTCGATAATCCTACAACTAGGGACCTGTATAGGATGTGCTTATAGACTACCCAGCCCCCACTAGTGTGATTGCCATCACAACACTTGCAATCAAGCAAAGATCCTAAGGGCTCCACCAATATGTATAAGCGATATGCTAAAAAACACATGCACATATTGAGGTAGAAACAAACCAGGTAGCATACTACCATTTCGAGCAAGACTGTTATTATATCCGTGTATATCCCAAGCTTTCATTAAGTGATATTCAATCTAGTATGATACAATAATGGCATCTAGGACATATATCACTAACAATCTCCTACTTGCACTAGGGTCATATATTGGCATATCGCAGACCTAAGATCTCGAATAGCCTCTCGAACACTGTCTGAGGGATGGCCTATGTGAGTGGATCTGCAGTGTTGTTCTCCGTATCAACTCTCCTCACCTCTATCTCCCGAGGATCAACGATCTCCCGGATCAGGTGGTACCGCTTCAAGATATGTCTGGATCTCTGATGGGACCTAGGTTCCTTCCCTAAAACTATAGCACCTTTCTTGTCACAATACTAAGTATTGGACCAACAATAGAAGAAACCACCTGAAGTTCAGTTAAGAACTTTCTCATCCAGACTGCTTCTTTTGCGGCGTCTCATGCAACGAACTACTCCATTTCCATTGTTGAGTCCGTAACAGTGTCCTACTTGGAGTTCTTCCAACAGACCGCCCCTCCACTGAGGGTAAAGATATAATCCGACATAGACTTGGAGTCATCTTTATCACTCTGAAAGCTGGAGTCAGCAAAGGCCTCGATCAGGAAGTCCTTTTCTGCCATACACCAAGAACATCTTTTTATTCCTTCTCAGGTACTGGATAATGTTCTTTACTGCTATCCAGTGCTTCTCCCTTGGGTTTGACTGATACCGGGTTACCACACTAGTGCATAAGCAACATCTGGTCTGGTACACAACATCGCATATATTATATAGCCTACCGCAGAAGCGTAAGGTATAGATGTGATGCGAGCCCTTTCCAAATCAGTCTTAGGAGACATCCTTTGGAGAGGGTGATTCCATGACAAGCCGGTAGACAACTGCGCTTTGAATCTTCCATACTAAATATTTTTAGTATGGTGTTGATATACCTTGACTGTGAAAGTCCCACCATCCTCTTTGATCTATCACGATAGATCTGGATCCCAAGAATGTAGTTGGCATCACCCAGGTCTTTCATGGAGAACCTTAGTGACAAGAATCTTTTGACTGATTGTAGTATAGGGGTGTCATTTCCTATCAAGAGAAAGTCATCCATGTACTAGACGAGGAATCCCATAGTTCTCCCTACAATCTTACTATAAATGCATGGTTCATCTGGATTTTTGATAAAATCGAATTCTTTGACCGTCTTATCAAAACAGATGTTCCAATTCCGCGATGCCTAATTTAGTCCATAAATGGAATTAATCATCTTGCACACTTTCCCGCTGATCTCACCCTGATTGAAATCCTCTGACTGATTCATATAAACGCACTCTTCCAAATTAACATTTAGAAAAGCCATCTCTACGTCTATCTGCCGGATCTCAAAATCTTGGAAGGCAGCAATGGCAAAAAAGATCCGAATGGATTTGAGAATAGACACTGGAGAAAAGGTTTCATCATAGTCCAAACCAGGTTTTTGACGTAAAACTTTTGCAACAAGTCTAGCCTTATAGGTTTTAAGCTGTCCATCTACACCAATCTTCATTCTGAAGATCCATTTGCAGCCTACGGGTTTTACCCCTTCTGGAGCAATGTTCAAAGTGCATACTTTGTTGATGTACATGGACTCCATCTCGGTCTGCATTGCATCCAGCCATTTTACTGAGTCTTCGCTCTGAATGGCTTGCTGGAAGCTAGCTGGCTCATTATTGTCAATGATGCAATCCTTTCTATCCCCGTCTATGAGAATATCGTAGTATCTCTCAGGCGGATGAGACTACTAGTCCTGTGGATTGGCGCAAGGATGTCCTGTTCTTTTGAAATCTCTGGTTCTACCATACTTTCAGTAATAGTTTGTGGTCTAGAATTTCTTCTAGTTCTATTGTGCTCCCACTAGTATTTTTTTCGAAAAATTGATTTTCTAAAAGATGGGCATGACGAGAAACAAAAAACTTTTTGTTCCTTTACGTAATAGAAAAGATACCCCCTGGAGTTCTTTGGGTATCCCATAAACCTACACAGTACCGAGCGTGCGTCGAACTTGTCCGCATACTGCTTTTCGACAAAAGCCGGACATCCCTATATCTTTATATACTGAAGATAGGGTTTCTTCCCACTCCACATCTGATATGGTGTGGTAGGCACAGTCTTGGTAGGAATTTTATTCAAAAGATATGCAGCTGATTCTAGCGCATAACTTCATAAGGATTGCGGTAACTCAGTGTTACTCATCATGGAACGAACCATATCCAATAGGGTTCTGTTCTGCCTTTTTGATACACCGTTGTGTTGTGGTGTGTGTGGAGGAGTAAGCTGAGAGAGAATTCCATTCTCCTTTGGGTAACCCAGGAACTCAGCAATCAAGTATTCACCACATCGATCAGATCCCAGTGTGTTGATACATTTGCTTGTTTGTTTTTCCATTTATTTCTTTTATTCCCGAAATTTCTCAAAGGCCTCGGATTTATGCTTCATCAAGAAGACACGTCCTTACCTAGAGAAATTATCCATAAAAATTAATGAAATAGGAATAACCACTTAATACATCTGTAGATATTGTACTACACACGTCGCTGTGTATGAGTTCTAAGAGCTCGCTCGCTCTTACTCCGTGTCCAGTGAATGGAGTCTTTGTCATCTTTCCTATGAGACAAGATTGACAAGTTGCATAAGACTGATATTCGAACGGGTCCAAATATCCCTCACTATGTAACTTCATCAACCGTGTTTCATTGATGTGACCCAGTCTACAATGCCTTAAGAAAGCCTTATTTAATTCTGGAGACTTTCTTTTAAGTGTGTTCTGGATGTTGAAAAACCTGAGCTTGATTTAACACGTATATACTATCCTCTAGTGTACCTGACCCAATCAAACTTTGATTTAGGTGGATGTAGACCACATCGCTTTCAAACTAGACTAGCTACACACAAACAGTTACGTAGAATCAATATCTGCCTACTTGTCAATTCTAGATGATATACCCTACAGATATAGCGTCCACGCTCAATCCGTTAGCGGCCCTGAGAGTCATATCACTTGCCCTGATAACTCTACGGTTTCTCAAAGACTGTAATGAATTACAGATATGAGATCCTGATCCGGTATCTAGTACCCAGGAAGTAGAGTTAATTGACAGACTATTTTCAATCACAAACATACCCGAAGTTGAAGCCGCAACGTGCTTCGGATCCTGGATTCTATCTTTCCAAGCCCTGCATCCCTTCTGCCAATGCCCATTCCCGTGACAATAGGAACATCCCTCCTTCCCTACTGTTAACCCCGAAACTTTTGCCCTGCCCTTTCCTTCTACCTTACTGACACCGCCTATCGGCTTTATAGAAGTCTTATTCTTCTTACCCTTGGCTTTCTCCTTGGATCTAGAAGAGAAAGATTCCCTAATAAGCAGAGCGGGTGTTACCCTAGTTTCCTTCAGGATGCCCTCAACTGGAAGTATAAGTTTCTTCCCTTGGGCGTAAGTAGAAGGTAGGGCCTGTAAAATCAAGTCAGTACATGACTCGTTCTCCAACGGGGTCTCCAGGTCCTTGAGCTTTTTAATATAGCTGATCATTGCAGGGACGTGGTCCCCTACAGATGATCCGACAGCCAATCTCGCTTGAAGCAATTCTTTCGAGGTCTCATATCTTGCGATATGAGATTGCTCTCCATATAAATCTTTGTTATGGAGGAAGATGGAAACTAAGTCTATCTTCTCGTGCTGCCTTTGGTATACACCATCAACTTAGGCCAACACGAAGCACTTAGCATTCGCACAGTCCTTTTTCCCTTATCTTACGGATATCAACATCCGCGAAAGTGGAAACTAGACCTGGGACGGCGGGGGCTTGAGTAGTAATGAGATAGTCTATCTTGTCATAGGTAATGGACATCTGGATAAACCTTTGCAAGTCAATATAGTATAACTCAGTCATTTTATTATCTATCTGTAACCTAATCTGGTCACCTAGTCGCTGCAATTAGGAGAGAGAGAAGAAAACACTCAGCATGATACTCTTGCAAATTTAGATTGGTTTTTACTTTATCTAAACAGGATAGCTCCTACTGTTTCTCGAATCTTTACTCAAACCATAAAAGAAGAATTAGTCAGGATTAATCTCACCATACAATACTTGCTTAACCTTTCAGCCAGGCTAGTGTCGGCATTTCGAGGGAGGTTTTACGACGCTTTCGCGAAGTTCCTTAATTAAACAACCTCTTTTCCCTGGAGGCGTCGCCGTGCTAACACTGTTCTAGTCACCTACTTGGTTTATAGCATTGATCGTTAAGTGAAAAATCTCCCGAGGAGTAGCATATCCTCACAGTAGGATCGGGATCCAAATATCATTGTGTGATAATCCTGAAGGAATCCTACCAACATTATACACTCCAAATGGTATGCAGCATTAGCAAGTTTCAGTTTCCTTAGAAACTCTCGATGTGGATTTTTGCCCCATGCTATTATGACCTTGAGGAAGGCAAACATATCATAAGTCACATGTAACGTTCTACCCATCATTGTCCAGATTAATTTGAACCCACCCATACATATCCTTGACGAAGGCCAAAATAGTAGTACGACTGTCCCAAACCAACGCATCTATCTATGCTACAAATGAATACCCAGCAGCTACCAAACACTATGTCTTGGCGAAGGTCAAAATACATAGCTTGAATACTACTGAATATTCAACTGAAATGACGGAGGGCTACGAATGGTTTTGGCAAAACTGTGAACGTAGTGAACTTGATATAATCGAAGGAACCTGATAGCTTTTAAAAGGAGTGGTTTATGCTCCGCATTTAAAAGTCTCCTGTTTTAAAATAACCAAGTGGTTTTAAAATTTGTTCCAACGATTCAACTTTGGTTTGTTTTTTTTGCATTAATAATGCAGTCCCATCATTTACATCTATCATCACAGAAAAAGACAAAAATACCACGTCCACTTATGCCATCCGTATTCGCCACTGGGCACCGTCTAACACCTTTAGGTTACTTAACTAACGCCAGAGCGGGGACTAGACTAGCACGGGTGCAAAATATAAGCAACGTCTACTATATAGCACATATATATAATAAACATTCGTCTAACGCAATAATAGGCATTCCAGATCACAAATGAACATATTGGATATACTAGGAATACCGCGTTTCGTTTAAGCCTGTAACGAAAGACGGATTCCATGGTCGTGATGAATAGCCAAACCCTACCCCAGACCCCTACGGGTGCGGTGAACTACCCCCAAATACCCGAAGCGATCCCTCAGTAACATGAGTAGGCCACTCAGCACTTCAAAGTATCCGGTAGTTTGTACACCCCACCTTGGGTCTATCCTAAGAGCAGAAAATAGTAAACGAAAATAATACAACGGTGGTTACAACCTCAACCCGCATGTGCCCCGCAAAAGAATATTACATCACTTTACATTTATATCGAATGAAAGAATGAAAACCCTCGTCTCACATCCCCGGCTATTCATCCACGACGATCCAATAAGTTCATATACACAAACCAGAACCACAGATCATAGATATGTGCAACCCCCACTAATCGGCATATAGCAATTAGTCGACGTTTCCAAACACATATATCACAACTTGAAACTTTAAAAGACGTTAAAACTGCGACTTCGAAACATTCCATATTGCCACAGTAAAAAGATAACATTTTATCTAAAATTAGCAAAAACAAACAACACTTGAGACCTTTGATCCGAGAAACTAGAACACAGACCAAAATTCAAAGAATTCCACCAAAATAAAAAAGGTGAGGCCGGGAAAAATGAGCTTTTGGCCGGTCAAATTCAGGTGAAATTGCTTCATTTTTTGTGTGTTCATATCACAACAAGTAGAGAACTCTGCAATTGTTTAAAAAAATTTAAAGGCTCGGAAAATTTTTACAGAAACTTAGAGTTTAGGTTTTGTGTTTCGGAGTTATTTCGGTTTCGTAGTTTTACACTTCATCTAAATAGTTAGCTAAGGTTCAGTTAGGCTTTGATACCACTGTAAATTGATGTCATGCACCCCGCGTGTTCACAGGGAGGCGGAATATGCAAAAAATGATTTTTCAAAATTCGCAACACCGACTTGAACTCCAGGATCTATTCTAAACCCTAACTAGCAAACTTGCAATGTGGTTTAACTGCTCGGATGAAAGTTATACCTCATGATACCAAGTCCTTCGGGTCTTCATCGCTGTCCTCCACCTCGTCGTCAGCTCGAAAGATCGAAATGGATCGGGCAACCTCGACGGCCTCCTCGAGTCAAAGACGATCCACCCGAGAGTCTATAGTTCGAGCTCCTACCTCAAATCCGAGGTAAGTACGGCTTCTAGTTCGCTAACTTAGATGTCATAGGTTGTGTAAAGTGAGAAGATGGAGTGATTTGTCTCTTGGAACCCTAAAATTCTCAACACATGAGAGGTTTAGGGTTATGAGGAAGAAGAAGGTCACTTGAAGAAAATGAGAGAGGAGACGAAGAACTTGGATGAAGAATAACTTCTCATTTGTGATGGATAATGAATCATGTGATAATTGATGAGATAAATAAATATCTCACAAATATCAACCATGGCTCACAAAATATCTATTTTGTCAAGTGATGAGTCATAGCCATCCAAGAAATATCCCCGTCTCATTTTCTCTACCCAAATTAGTTTTTATTTCATAAAGAAAAACAAAATCCTAATTTGGCATTTCCTTATAGAAGCTTTCCCGAGAAATTACGAGAACGCCCCTCAACCATATATACATACCCGCAGCCGCATTCCGAAGAAAAACGAATACAAAGAGACGAAATTAATCTATCAATATAATACTAGGAACCGGTTTAAACAAAAGCCCACTAGTATTATCCGCCCGATTATCATACGTGTACAAGTATGCGTAAGTGATCGAAACCCTGCCGTAAAACCATATGGCCTCTACACCTTTTGCCCGGTGCAGGAAAACCCTCTATGCGGGACTCTAAAGACACGACACTACGCTGGCAGTGGGTTTAACCACAAGCCGCAAGCAGTACTAGCTGCACGTAACGGCTACCCAGGCATGTGTCGATAAGAAAGCCGATGAGCCAACTCATCCGAACTCCTACTGAGCCTGTATGTGACAATCTCCGTACAATTCGGTCTGTTCGTCTAAGAGTATCACATATTGGGCCTAGGGGCGGTAATCGTCAGACCCCTAATAGCGTAATAAGTCATGTCGGAGTATAGCCCAAAACACCCTGAGAAACTACTGAAGTACCTACCAATAAATCTCGCTTGCCTTGGCCAAGGACTTTGTGTAATAGCCTTTCGAACACAGCGCGATATCAACTCGTAAATACCGAGAGAGATGAATACTATCTAACTGCCACTGCCACCAAGTGATTCGGGACTGCACCCAACTACTACCTGTTTACACAACTCCTTTGAGCCGTGGTAGGGTAGTAATCAAAGTATAGAGGGAATACACTCGAGGCAAAGTAGCAGTGTCAAGTCGACGGACAAAGCTGTACTCATGTCACCTAGGAACTGCTACCCGGCGATAGATATAATACCCACCAACAGTTCCTGATGAGTCCTGTCCAGTGTACTTATAACCTAATGAGCACCTGCATACTATCTCCAGTACGACGTACTAATGGTTGTGGGACAGACCATTTCCCCTGCTGGGATGAGAAGCGTATACACTAGTCTACTCTGGAATATCGATGCCCCGTCTCGATAATCCTATGACTAGGGACCTGTATAGGATGTGCTTATAGACTACCCAACGATAGATATAATACCCACCAACAGTTCATGATGAGTCCTGTCCAGTGTACTTATAACCTAATGAGCACCTGCATACTATCTCCAGTACGACGTACTAATGGTTGTGGGACAGACCATTTCCCCTGCTGGGATGTGCTTATAGACTACCCAACCCCAATTAGTGTGATTGCCATCACAACGCTGGTAATCAAGCCAAGATTCTAAGGGCTCCACCTATATGTATAAGCGATATGCTAAGAAACACATGCACATATTGAGGTAGAAACAAATCAGGTAGCATACTACCATTTCGAGCAAGACTGTTATTATATCCGTATATATCCCAAGCTTTCATTAAGTAATATACAATCCAGTATGATACAATAATGGCCTCTAGGGTATATATCACTAACATGCTATCCGGTTACTCTTTATCTTAACATGTTCACTTGATGTTGTATACTGTTCATTTGTTATATGTTGATAAAGCCCTTAGGATATTTGCTTGACTACTGTGATTATGATGCAGATCAAACTAGTGAGACATGTGTAGTTTATGAGCTTATCCTTAAATGTTCCTAGTCATGGGTGTATCGAGATGGGGCATCGATATTCCAGAGTAGACTAGCGTATACGTTTCTTGATCCATTTGATGAGCGGTGGATGATCCTATATCCATTGGTGTTTGACATCAAAGATTGTATACGGGTGCTCAGTGGAGACTGGGTACACTGAACGAACTCGCTGAGAACTTTTATATGGTATTATATCTATCGCCGGATAGCAGTTCTCAAGCGACACTTTTACAGGTTAGTCTGTAGACCCGAGATCGTCATAGAGTCGTGTGTGTTCTCCCACTGTACTTTGATTTCCACCCTACCACGGCTCTACTGATTCGTGCAAGCAGGTGGCTTTTGGGTACCGTCCCGAGACACATGGAGGCAATGAGCGATAGGAGGGGTTTCGTCTCTTCCGGTATTGGGGGTAGATGTTGCGCTATGCTCGATTGGCTATAACTGGAAGTCTCTGGCTAGAGCTGATGCGATTTACTGATAAGTGTTATCAGTAGTTTCTCGATCTGTTATAGGTCATACATTGGCATGACTTATTGAGTTATTGAGGTCGACGATACCATCCCTAGACTTAATATGCAACATATCAGATGAAGAGACCGGACTGTACGGTAAGTGTTGCCGGTTGGCTCTACGGGAGTTTTGATAGGTTCGCTTGTTGTTCTTCTGTTCGCTCAATACCTGGGAGCCATTACGTGCAGTTAGTACCGCTGACGGTTTGTGAGTATGTGATATTATCACTGCCTACTGCTAGCGTGTTGATGAGTCTTAGAGTCCCAGAAAAGGGTTTCCGAGCTCATGGGAAACGATGTAGGACGCATATGGGGATATGCGCGGGAGCCTGATTAAATACGAGTATATGATACCGTATTTTAATCTGGCATTTTTTATTGGTCGGGTCGTATGAGATATGACCGGATTATTAAATCAAGTGTTGATTTAATATTATATGACCATTACCTCATTTATTAAATCTTTTCTTTATTTGTATGCATGCATGCATGTATGATTATATTGATATGTATGCATACATGCATGCATACATGTGTCATGGTTGATGATACATTGGAGATGGAAATGCAAGACTCACATAGAAACATTTGTGGTATTTTTATTTTTGAGTTAATGGAAATTAGGAATAAATCCATGGTTGATATTTTGTTTCTACACACTTCCTGAAATATCTCATGTAACCATGGTTTCATTTCTAATCCTCCACTAACTCAACTACTAAAATATCTAGATATTTCATTCCATGGGTTAAGAGTGAGTGTGACTTCTCTCTCTCTCTCTCTTATATTATTGTTACTCTTGTGCTTATCTCTCATAAGCTCAAGCTTAGCCATTTCCATCTCCTTCTTCCTCCAAGCTCTCTACCATTTTCTAGTGAGTAAAAGAGAAAGAAAAGAAAGGTTTTTTAGTGAGCTTATTACCCACTTCACCAATATATATTAGTCTAGCCCACTAGTGCAGGTTGTTTGCCTCACTTCTAATTTAGGTCAAGTGAAGAAAGTAGCTTGAGCAAAGGAACTCCGTGGTGGATCATCGTAGACTTCGAAGGCCTCAAGCGGACCCGTTCAAGTTTTGAGTAGAACCAAGGAGTCAAGTAGGAGATCTTTACAAAGGTTGTATTTCTTTTCTCTTAGTGTTAGACACTTGCTAGTATGTGATACTTGTAACTTTACGCCTAATTTTCTAGTTCGATTCTCGTTTCGGGTTGGTTTGCACCCTAGATTTTTAAAGTTGCATACTTGATGCTTGTTAAAACCTAGCGTGGGTGCTAAGCAAACCCCAACAGTGTATGGTATCAGAGCTATTAGGCATTGGATGTCGACCTATGGGGGTTCTCACTGTGTGACAGTGTGGCGAAGCATAGACTCTTACTCCCAGGGTGTCCCGAGACTGGAAGATGTTCCGGCGGGTTGTAGTCCTCGCAAGGGGGCATGCGTAAAAAACTAGCTGCCGAGGGACCTGTAGGTGCCACGGCGACCCCATTGGATGGGATGGCTGCCTGAATTTAGTGGTATCAGAGTCAGGCTAGAGTAGTAGGCGTGACCTAGATGGCGTGGAATTTTTTGGTTTAAAAATATTCAGAAAATCATGCAGGGTATTGTGTGGACCCCTAAGAAAAACGACCCTTAACTCGACCTAACGACCAAGGAACCGCGGCCAAAACATGCTTTTGGCGGTGGTTCCGCGGCGCCGTTGGTGATGCCAGGGACGTGCTTTCTTCTGATGTCCCGTATGTAATATTAGCACAGTCTGGGTGTTTTTGAATCTGTCTCAAGTGTTGAGGTCTCTGAGAAATGTGGGGTTTGATGGATCGATCGAAATTTTTAACATAGCCTAGTTTTTATGAATGTGATACAATATTTGGAATCTACACTAATTAGTTTTGAGAAAATTAATTAGTTGCTTGTAAATCTAACATTTCGGTCTCGGTTGGAATCGGGAATCTTGTTGAACTACCCGATTTCTTTTGAAAAGGTATTTTCATTTTTGAGACCCAAATGTAAGATCTACATTGTTAGGCATGAAAGCCGGAATATGAGATATTCCGGGTTTATAATGTCTAAGGAAAGAGTGGATTCCAAATGTTGTAGTTTGACATTTTTTTTGCGACCGTAAGTATAATATGTAGTGTATCGCCGGTTTCGTTGCTATACGCCAATGACGATTGGGATACGCATATTTACTTATGTTGATGACATGCGATGTTATGTGTTGCTGTGATATGATGTATAGGATCGTCGTGAATAGATAGCCGGGGGTTTTATGTGAGATGAGAGTTTTTCTTTTCATTCATATAATATTCATTGTATGTAATATTATTTTATTGGAGCACTTCCGGGTTGAGGATGATGTCACCATTGATGTATATTATTTACTTTTCCGCATTAGGATAGACCCAAGGTGGGGAGCACAAGTGACCGGGTTCTAGAGTCCGGTAGGAGGTCATCTCGAGGAGTCAAGACCGGGTCTCCTAGTTCTAGAATTAGCGGGGTCGATTGCCGCTCTCGTAGGGGTCTAAGAGTGTGGGCTTGGCTATTCATCATGACCATGAAATCCGTATTTTCTATCGTTGGCTAAATACAAATTATGGACCTCCTAGTATATCCTATATTTTCATATATGTGCTTCTGCTGTTGTAATTCTGTGATGTGATCACTTTATATGCTGAGACGAATGATATATTATATATATGATGTATAATAAACGTTGCTTATGTTTTGCATCCGCGCTAGTCCTTCCCCCGCTCTGCCATTAGTTAAGTAACCTAACGGTGCATGACAGGACCTCGTGGCGAATGCGGATGGTATAAGCGTACGTTCTATTTTCGTTTCTTTTCTGTGATGGCTTAAGGACTTAAATGATGGGACTACATTAATGAGATTAATATAAAAAAAAGAAACCTAAAAGATGTTACAGAATCGAATTTGAAACTCACTCGGCCTTTTTATGAAAAAGCAAGTTTAAAAAATGCGGAGCTTAAGCCACTCCTTTTAAAACCATTTGATTCTACAACGAGATCAAGTTCAAAGCGTTAAAGGTTTTCTTAAAAACCATCCACAACTCTCCATCATTTTAGGAAGTAGAGTATTTAGTATTCTTGCTACGTATGTTGATCATAGTCAAGGAGTAGTATACGTTAGCTAAGTGATGTCTTCCTATACAGCATATGATGCGATTAGTTAGGACATTCATGTGATTATGTTGATCATAGTCAAGGGTCATGTGAATGGGTCTAATTAAACATGAAATGATGGGTAGAACTTGACTAGTGCTTATGATATGTTGACCATAGCCAAGGTCATAAGTTACTAGGGGTAAAAACCATATCGGGAGTTTCAAAAGTTGAAATTTGCAATGAGATTGCATACCTTCTATGTGATAGTTGGATCCCGATCCCACTGTGAGTAAGAGTTACTCCCAGCAGAGTTTTGTACTTTAAAATTAGATAACCCATTAGGTGTCTAGAAAGGTGTCAACGGGGTTATGCCTCTGGGAAAACGAGGTTTACTTTAATTAGGTCCGTGTGAAAGCACGGGGAACCTCCCTCAAAGTACAGACACTAGCCTGGCTGACCGGTTAAAGAACTTGCAGAATGTAATTAATCCTGGCTAATTTTCTTTTTTTTAAGATTTGAAAGGAAAATTTGATAAAAGCAGTAGAAGATATCGATTAGATAAGATAATTAACCAATCTAATCTTTACAAGAGCTTTCGTTGAGTGTATTCTTTTCTCTCTCCTAATGGCAGATACCCATGATTGGACTTAAGTTTCTGTTAGAGAAAAATAAACTAACAGGGACCAATTATAAAGACTGGCTGAGGAACATAAACATTGCCCTTACATATGATAAGGTATCATATGTCCTTACTGCCTTAGCCCCTCCCAGCCCAGGCCCTGAATCTTCTATTGAGAATAGGGAAATCCGCAAGACATGGGATATTGACTGTGCCACTGCCAAATGCCTCACGCTCGCCTCGATGGATAATGTACATCAAAAGCAATATGAGAAGATGGATGTTCAATCCATATTTCTCCATACAAAGGAGTTGTATAGAGAGCAATCCCGTACCCTGCGCTACGAGGCATCTAGAAAGTTGTTTCAGATGAGAATGGCTCCTGACACACCGGTAAATGATCATGTTTTAAAGAAGATAGCTTTTATTGAACAGCTTGAGGGCCTCGGATGGACTATGGAGAACGGACAATATATTGATATTGTTCTATAGTCTCTCCCCCTGCCTTTGCTCAATTCATAGTAAACTTCAACAAACACAACTGTCATGACCCGAAATAGCACGTGACTGGCCCTTGAATCATATGAAGTCTATAGGACCCCATCTATTTCAAGTAAGCCAATAGCCCAGAAATTTAAAACCATTTTAAAGAGTAAATAAAGAAAACTAGTTTTTAAGAAGTAAAGAAAACATGTTTAAAAGCAAGGTTTTTAAATAAGTAAGCCGAATATGCATTTTTAAAATCTCTAGTCTTTTCTGAAAATTTCGGCAGAGTTTCCTTTGTAATTACCGGCCCCGAACGGGATACAACAAGAATAATATATGCACAATGATAAAAGGCATCCCCAAGCGGGAGCTAGCTCTTCGTCAATCGACGGTCACAACCACGCAAGCAGTATAATATACAACGCCGAAGGGCGAGGATCAAAACTCAAAAGGAAACTCAAAATCAGCATGAAAACCATAATACTACAACGCGCGACTCTAAGGTCGAAATAATACACAACTGGTTTTCTAAGTCTGAAAAAATATACAAGTTTGGTTGATGGAATTACTAGATACAACTGAATAATACATATACAATGGTGGTTCTGATGCAAAAGAACCCACCTACGAAAGCAAATCACCCGTAAGGGAAGCAGTGTGCCAGAAAGCCGCAATGAAAGCTGTACGGCAAAACCTGCAAGAACTGTGGCACAACGGGGGTGAGTTGCCAACTCATGAATAGAAAACATCACAGAGCAGAAATCGTATGTATGACACAATCCTAGGTCAATACGATCAATAATAATATATCCTCAATATGAATAAGTCTGAAGCATGATAAGGTGGCAAGGGTAAACAACTATACAGAAGTGTAGTACCAAATGCTCGTGTCAGTGCCTCAGGTAGCAACATATCATAACTATGAGGTATGATCAATGTAATCAATATCAACTATATCAGGAAGTCTATGAGTATGTGGATATCATCCAACTATGTGATCAATGTCATCAATGTCGACTATATGTATGTGGATCTCGTCCACGTGTCACCCAATGACATAAAGCATCATGCATGTAAATATCGTAAAGCATATGCATAGAAGTATGAAGATATAAATCAACATGTGTCCCTCGCGACATATCACAATCATGGAACCTAAGTGTCTAGCATCGACACTCGAAAACATCATGAAATCCGTGCCCAGCATCGGCACGTAAATCCTCATATATCGGGCTCCGTCAGTCCGGATCGGCCCATATCATCTCTCGACTCCGATCGGTATCCTCCGGATATCCGCCGAGCCCAAATACTATCACCGGTAGGTAGTAGTCCCACTGCCAGGCTCACCGTCTGCAACACAGGGATCCGTTCTTGCCCTGGGGTACCATATCGGGTCCACCATGTATCCGCAATCGGCATTATCATCCTCCTCGAATCGGGTTTCACATGTCGCTGTCAGAACCGAGAAAACACATGGTGGACGCACTGAAATATCATATCAAGGGTAACCGGGTTTTTTAAAACAATACATACTCTCTTTTGAAATACCCACGGTTCCCAAATCCAGAAATATCATGGAAACAACATATCTCAATGCGTATAATCATAAAGCATGATGTATGCGACATATAAAAGAAATGTAAGCATATCAGTATATCATGCAACATGCAATAGTAATATGCACATATCGAGGGAAAACCGCTCCTTTAAAATGAATCAGTTTTAAAATGTATCTTACGGTTCCTAAATCTCCAAATCAAGCCAGAATCATCTATATATGTACAAATACGTATGTATATGGGTGTACAATATGTATGTATGCAAGTATGAGTGTACAATATGTATGTATGCAAGTATGAGTGTACAATAGGTATGTGCACAAGTATGAGTGTACAATAGGTATGTGCACAAGTATGCCATGCAAGGGGTCATATCCTGATGCAATAATCCTACTTTGTAGTGACATGGCAATTATCGATGATGAAGTGTGTGAGCCGGCAAGCAGGTGTACGTGGAACATACGCTTCATCGATAATGGTGCTGGTGTCCTGACAACATGGTTTTAATATAACAATAAATACATTTACACATGCAATGCGGTGCGAATAGCAAGAATATGCAGAAATCGACTAATAAACACAACAGTGAAGAATCTGCATCACTATAAAAATGTCATATAGTTTTGCCATTTGAAATAAAACGAATCGAGGTTTTTAGTAAAATAAGGGCTACGGTGTTTTTAAGAAAAGATGCGTCTTTTGAAAATATCCATAGAATCCCTTTACCTATCTTTAAAATACTCCCGATTTGTTAGTTTTGAAATAGGTATGACTCGGTCTACCCTAACATCTACTAAGCAAACTACAGATCTAACGAAAAAACTAATGGAAAGGGTATGGAAACCACCTAAATCTGAGTCGATACGTATATACATATAATAGTCGGTGATCTCGCCTCAATGGTACCGCGTACGATACAATATCATATGACATTCTCGAGTCATGAATGCGGATCTTATCATCAAATAAAGCTCGTATGGTAAATCATCGTACGGCATCCCAAATCTGGGTACGGGTCAAATATTACATTCATCTCATCAATTATCTGGTATCCTTATCATCATATCTCATGAACTGGGGTACTGATCTAAGTCTAGTACAACTGATACCATCTATATAGATATATATGCGTATATGAAAACACGCCCAAAAGCCCGCTAAAATCTCATGTCGTATCCCAAATACGAACCACATCATATCACCGATCTCACGGCACTATGCCCAATCTCATCGACTCATCTCCAAATATCATTCACTATCCTTATCATCCAGGTATAAGTATAACAAATAAGCATGTGTGTGCGTGTGGGTGTAAACCTATTCTAGGGTTCGCAACTATGAAACTATACTAGTTTACTTCTAAACCCTAATCTAACCATAGTACATCTAATCACATCTTGAATATCCATGTCACACCTAACGCTATCATACAAATATGTAGTATATATTTAGTATACTAAATATCGAACTGCGGGGGTGCTATACGCCATCCACCCGACTTCCCCCGTAGATATAATCTACTCACATTGCGTCTTGCTTGCCGATGTTAATGTTGCCATCATCTTCCTCATCGTCTCGAATCGTCGTGGGGGTACCTACATGTTACACGTATCGCATCGCATTAAAACCAAATCGAAACCAAAACGACACACGAAAACCAAAACGACGCTTAAAAGCCTATAGGTTAGAACCTATAGTTTGCATCTCGCAACTCAACCCAATAACACTCGGGATAGACGTATAAACGTCAAGTGACCGAGTATAAACACAAATACCAAAACTTAAATCCATATACGTCATGAAACACATGGCAGCAACCCAGAAAAGTGGTCCCAGATTTCATCTCAGGTGAAAACAAGGTAAGCAAACAACTCTGGGGTGATGTATAAGGTCTATGTGAGCTTTGGAGGCAACCTGGGCACCCAACCCACCAAGGTGGCCGGCCACTTAAGGGTAAATTCCGGCCAGGCCGGTTCAGAGAGGGAATTAGGGGCTCGTTCTGGTAGGCTGGGCTCGTGGTGGTCCATCTCGGCTACTGGTACTGTTTACTTTTCTAGTATTGGTCTCGGATCACTCCAGATTTCCCTGCATGCCTTAACACTTAGAAAACCGACATTCACAGTTTTCTGTTTTCAGTTCCAGGTTTTTGTATGGTGTTTGGTCTGGGTTCTTATCATTGTAGGGGGTCTAAGGTCATCTCTAAGGCCCAATTATACTATCTCTACTCAAATCAAACCCTAATTCCCAACTTGAGTTTTCAAAGCTCACTAAACTTCACCAAAATGATTTTAAACATCAAATGAGGCTTAAGCACTTGAAACACGACAATAATTGTGAAAGGTTTACCTCATTAGACACTCATGAATCCCCCTACAGCGCCAAAATGAAAACTTTCTTGGTCCATAGTATAGCTTGTGAGCTCATGCATCTTTTTAATGAAATGGGTGATGGGTTTTAAGGTGTTTTTCATTGAGTTTTTGAGAGGATGAAGATGGAGGAGGAGGAGGGCAGCAACAGCAGCAATGATGAGGAGAGGGGAGAGGAATGAGTGAAATAATGGAGAGGGAATGGCTCAAGACAAGGTTGACCCCTCACCCTCTCTTTCTCTCTCTTGCCCATACTCCTTTAATATAATCATATCCTTTTCTTTTCTTTTCTTTTCCTTTTCTAATAAATCAAAAACCATGCTATAAAACATGAAGGAAAGCCATGAAAAAAAATGTAACAAGTGTAAAAATAAGATATGGTGCATGTTTTGCACAAAATACGCTTAAAGTCCGATTAGCGATTTTTAATCGCGATTAGCACTAAATTAGCGTATAATTAATCATAAAATCTTAAAATTTGCATAATTCACATAAAACACCCTCTTTAAGAAATTTCCATAATTTTCCAAATTTTCCCCCCATTTATCGGTATTTAATTATACCGCCTTATTAAAATATTCAATATTTTATTATTTAATTATAAAAATTCCCAAAAATAATATTTTATTTTTTTTGAAATATTACAATCTTCCCTCCTTAAAAAAATTCTGTCCCCGAATTTAAATTTAAACCCCTCAAATACTAAAACATTTCAGTAAAAAGTCTAAGTCGTCGGGGCTCCGAAATCATCAATACATAAAACGCATCATAGCACATGAACAATAAGAAGATAACTCAAAATCAAAACTCCGTCAAGCATCCCGCAATCATCGGAGTCATGGTGAAGATATCAATGTCTAAATCCAATACGAAAATCAATATGATATACATCAACACTATACATATAAACATCAAATCTGTACATGTAAACATCTGAAAGAAATGCATGCCAAACCTTTCATGTTGCTATGTGATGTGCATAACACTGCATAGTGGCGGACGTCTATTGTAAGAAAATAACCATATATGTATATATCTTTTGTTTAATATGTACGTTCCGCCGTTTTGAAAACAATTTAGAAGGGTTTCCTTGTTTTAAACGTTTCGCGTCATATCAGACACGTAAGTAAATACTGAGACTATAGCTTCCTTTTTTTGTGGAAGTCCCTTCGATAACTATCAATGCATGCAAAATATATCCAGGTACTGTCCTCTGACTAGTCCTGCTCAGTACGAAAGCAAATAGCAAATATCATAAAAACGTACTGCTCCATAAGAATCAATGCCAAAATGTGCATATGAATGCTACGTGCATCTGGTGCGCACGGAAATCAAAATCCATATATGTGCCATACATATGCACAGAAACAACATCTAAGTGCATCGGGTGTGCCTGAAACATCTGTCAATGGCAACAGGTGTGCCAGACAGCAATACCAGGTGCATCTGATATGCACGAAGAATCCCAATTTAGTGCATCTGGTGTGCACCAAAATCGCATCTCATAACATGCGTCCAACATGCGCGAAAATCCAAATCAGGTGCATCCATCGTGCACGAATAAAATCTAAATCGTATGCATCCGACATGCACGAAATCACGAAATCCAATATCAAACGCCGAACATGCGCAAAATCCAACCCAAGCGCGCCAAATATGCGCAAAAATCCAAATCAAATGCACAGAATATGAATACCAGTAGGTGCAACCATGGTGCACGAAAACAAATATCCTAAAACTCAGTCATCAAGACTAAATCACGCGAATAGATCGCTCAAAACACCAAAATCCAAGGTGACGGATGCGTGATAATCGAATCACCAAATCACAAATTATAAATACCGTCGTCGATATATCCTCCTTCAAGGTCGAGAAGGTGTCGGTGCATCCAATGCTAGCAGAGCAAGATATCTACTTATCTCCTATTCATGATCTGGCGCTTGGTGCTTTTAGGCTCTTGTCTCTCACTGTGCATTGCTAGACATATAGCTCCTCGGCTCAACGGCCCAATATGGAATGACGACGGAAATAGTCCCGCTCTGGCACATTTTCTACAGATCTCTGGCCAACTATCTCGTCGATGATGCCGAACTCTGGCCTGCTGGGTGTGCGCAAAATGGCCGCTCCTGAGTCCAAGTCTTCTCGTATAGTATTCCAGAAAGGTCCTGTCGAAGTCTCTCTCAAATCTCGTTTCTGCTGAATTGCCTGGAAGTTACCACCCTTTACTTTATCTGTTTCTTGTTCCGGAATGGCTGCATTCTCATCGCGACTCTTTCTGGAAGATATATCCATAATCAACGCCTCTACATGCGTATCGCATCTCTGATGTCGGCGGAGGGAAACGTCATCTCATCAAGATCTCGTACGAACCTTTTACTCCACCTTTCTCTGCTGTCGACTGCTTCGGACTCGTCTCATCGTGGCTGCATAGACTGTACTCCAACGGCTATACTCATATCTTGAGTCTCCCAAGCAATGCATCCCATCACATGATATCCGAAAGATGTCGAACCATCCGATCGACTCGTCAAAACCTCATGATCCCCTAAGAGATCAACATATTGGGTACAGTTTAATAGTATCGAGTACATACCACAGCATCAGTGGTCCAGCCGTAGAAGGGCAAACCCAAGCCTCACTAATGGCACCGCGGAACTGCCGCAAACCCTAAGGTTCAAAGGCTTTCACACGGTCATTATGTCGAGTTAGGGTTTCATTCTTCTAGAGGGTCCATAGAATCGCTTGCATGTCTTTCTGAATACTTTAAACTTGGAAAATGGGCTCATGACATTCGATCGTCTCCATCGACTCTCAACGTACATGCGTGAAGTCGTCTCTAGCTGGAATCAATCTACCTGATGACCTCGCATCGGGGTAAGCGAACGAACCACATGTCCTAGTCATTCATCCTCGGGTGAGTAGCGACCTTCCATCATATCTCTAAGTATATACTCAAGCTGTAGTAGCTCCAACATCTGGGCGATATCTCGTCATTTGCAGCAACAACTGGCTCATTCGTCTGCACGCTGAAAAGTGCCTTAATCATCATGAATAAGCGATACATCAATGGTCATCACATTCTGGCTGGCCTCTATCAGTGGCTCAATCCTCTGGTGCTGATCTGCACTTTCGAGAAATCTCGTGAAAGCGATCCATCAAACGCTCGTGGAGCGAAAACACAATAAAACGACGCCTCTCTATGCAATCATATGTCCCTGGAATCACGTCTTGGTCAGTCCTCGTCCGTGACGAGCTCGTGCTGACCGCAACTCTAGTCGTAACTCTCTCTACCCGAACAATCGTGGCAGCAAAATCGTAACCAAAATCGATGAGGATAAATCATAGGAATGAATATAATACTGTGCAAGGAAATGTACATCCTAAGGTTTCTTAAGCGGAGTAGCGTATCGTAAGTATGCCGCGGAACATACGTACGGTACGTCACCCCACTCAAGCTACCTACTCCATCAATCAAGGGTTATCCTACGCGGCGAAAGTTCGGGTATAATACCCCCTCGACTAAGTCTAAGTTCCGTAAGGTCAAGCCTAAGGTCCGTATATATACAAACGCTCTAGGCTCCGCATAGTCAAACTTAAACTCGAACCAAGGTTAACCTAGCGCTCTGATACCAACTTTGTCACGACCCGAAATAGCACGTGACTGGCCCTTGAATCATATGAAGTCTATAAGACCCTATCTAATTCAAGTAAGCCAAAAGCCCAGAAATCTAAAACCATTTTAAGGAGTAAATAAAGAAAACTAGTTTTTAAGAAGTAAAGAAAACATGTTTAAAAGCAAGGTTTTTAAATAAGTAAGCCGAATATGCATTTTTAAAATCTCCAGTCTTTTCTGAAAATTTCGGCAGAGTTTCCTTTGTAAATACTGGCCCCGAACAGGGTACAACAAGAATAATATATGCACAATGATAAAAGGCATCCCCAAGCGGGAGCTAGCTCTTCGTCAATCGACGGTCACAACCACGCAAGCAGTATAATATACAACACCGAAGGGCGAGGATCAAAACACAAAAGGAAACTCAAAATCAGCATGAAAACCATAATACTACAACGCGCGACTCTAAGGTCGAAATAATACACAACTGGTTTTCTAAGTCTGAAAAAATATACAAGTTTGGTTGATGGAATTACTAGATACAACTGAATAATACATATACAATGGTGGTTCTGATGCAAAAGAACCCACCTACGAAAGCAAATCACCCGTAAGGGAAGCAGTGTGCCAGAAAGCCGCAATGAAAGCTGTACGGCAAAACCTGCAAGAACTGTGGCACAACGGGGGTGAGTTGCCAACTCGTGAATAGAAA
The DNA here is from genome assembly GCA_030015575.1 of Agapanthus africanus. NCBI lineage: Eukaryota > Viridiplantae > Streptophyta > Magnoliopsida > Asparagales > Amaryllidaceae > Agapanthus > Agapanthus africanus. The sequence goes on from CM057337.1 coordinate 723,517,369, forward strand.
ACATCACAGAGCAGAAATCGTATGTATGACACAATTCTAGGTCAATACGATCAATAATAATATATCCTCAATATGAATAAGTCTGAAGCATGATAAGGTGGCAAGGGTAAACAACTATACAAAAGTGTAGTACCAAGTGCTCGTGTCAGTGCCTAAGGTAGCAACATATCATAACTATGAGGTATGATCAATGTAATCAATATCAACTATATCAGGAAGTCTATGAGTATGTGGATATCATCCAACTATGTGATCAATGTCATCAATGTCGACTATATGTATGTGGATCTCGTCCACGTGTCACCCAATGACATAAAGCATCGTGCATGTAAATATCGTAAAGCATATGCATGGAAGTATGAGGATATAAATCAACATGTGTCCCTCGCGACATATCAAAATCATGGAACCTGAGTGTCTAGCATCGACACTCGAAAACATCATGAAATCCGTGCCCAGCATCGGCACGTAAATCCTCATATATCGGGCTCCGTCAGTCCGGATCGGCCCATATCATCTCTCGACTCCGGTTATCCGCCGAGCCCAAATACTATCACCGGTAGGTAGTAGTCCCACTGCCAGGCTCACCGTCTGCAACACAGCGATCCGTTCTCGTCCCGGGGTACCATACCGGGTCCTCCATGTACCCACAATTGGCCTCATCCGCCTCCTCGAATCGAGTTTCACTTGTCGCTGTCAGAACTGAGAAAACACATGGTGGACGCACTGAAATATCATATCAAGGGTAACTGGGTTTTTTAAAACAATACATACTCTCTTTTGAAATACCCACGGTTCCTAAATCCAGAAATATCATGGAAACAACATATCTCAATGAGTATAATCATAAAGCATGATGTATGCGACATATAAAAGAAATGTAAGCATATCAGTATATCATGCAACATGGAATAGTAATATGCACATATCGAGGGAAAACCGCTCCTTTAAAATGAATCAGTTTTAAAATGTATCTTGCGGTTTCCAAATCTCCAAATCAAGCCAGAATCATCTATATATGTGCAAATACGAATGTATGTAAGTATGGGTGTACAATATGTATGTATGCAAATATGAGTGTACAATATCTATATACGCAAATATGAGTGTACAATAGGTATGTGCACAAGTATGAGTGTACAATAGGTATGTGCACAAGTATGAGTGTACAATAGGTATGTGCACAAGTATGCCATGCAAGGGGTCATATCCTGATGCAATAATCCTACTTTGTAGTGACATGGCAATTATCGATGATGAAGTGTGTGAGCCGGCAAGCAGGTGTACGTAGAACATACGCATCATCGATAATGGTGCTGGTGTCCTGACATCATGGTTTTAATATAACAATAAATACATTTACACATGCAATGCGGTGCGAATAGCAAGAATATGCAGAAATCGACTAATAAACACAACAGTGAAGAATCTGCATCACTATAAAAATGTCAAACAGTTTTGCCATTTGAAATAAGACGAATCGGGGTTTTTAGTAAAATAAGGGCTACGGTGTTTTTAAGAAAAGATGTGTCTTTTGAAAATATTTATAGAATCCCTTTGCCTATCTTTAAAATACTCCCGATTCGTTAGTTTTGAAATAGGTATGACTCGGTCTAGCCTAATATCTACTAAGAAAACTACAGATCTAACTAACAAGCAAATGGAAAGGGTATGATAACCACCTAAATCTTAGTCGATACGTATATACATATAATAGTCGGTGATCCCGCCTCAAAGGTACCGCGTACGATACAATATCATATGACATCCTCAAATCATGAATGCGGATCTTATCATCAAATAAAGCTCGTACGGTAAATCATCGTACGGCATCCTAAATCTAGGTGCGGGTCAAATATCACATTCATCTCATCAATTATCGGGTATCCTTATCATCATATCTCATGAACTGGGGTACTGATCTAAGTCTAGTACAACTGATACCATCTATATAGATATATGTGCGTGTATGAAAACACGCCCAAAGGCCCGCTAAAATCTCATGTCGTATCCCAAATACGAACCACATCATATCACCGATCTCACGGCACTATGCCCAATCTCATCGACTCATCTACAAATATCATCCACTATCCTCATCATCCAGGTATAAGTATAACAAATAAGCATGTGTGTGCGTGTGGGTGTAAACCTATTCTAGGGTTCGCAACTAGGAAACTATACTAGTTTACTTCTAAACCCTAATCTAACCATAGTACACCTAATCACATCTTGAATATCCATGTCACACCTAACTCTATCATACAAATATATATAGTACATATATAGTATACTAAATATCGAACTGCGGGGGTGCTATACGCCATCCACCCGACTTCCCCCGTAGATATAATCTACTCACATTGCGTCTTGCTTGTCGATGTTGATGTCGCCATCATCTTCGTCATCGTCTCGAATCGTCGTGGGGGTACCTACATGTCATACGTATCGCATCGCATTAAAACCAAATCGAAACCAAAACGACACACGAAAACCAAAACGACGCTTAAAAGCCTATAGGTTAGAACCTATAGTTTGCATCTCGCAACTCAACCCAATAACACTCGGGATAGACGTACAAACGTCAAGTGACCGAGTACAAACACAAATATCAAAACTTAAATCCATATATGTCATGAAACACATGGCAGCAACCCAGAAAAGTGGTCCCAGATTTCGTCTCAGGTGAAAACAAGGTAAGCAAACAACTCTGGGGTGATGTATAGGGTCTATGTGAGCTATGGAGGCAACCTGGGCACCCAACCCACCAAGGTGGCCGGCTACTTAAGGCTAAATTCCGGCCAGGCCGGTTCAGAGGGGGAGTTAGGGGCTCGTTCTGGTAGGGTGGCCTCGTGGTGGTCTATCTCGGCTACCGGTACTGTTTACTTTTCTAGTATTGGTCTCAGATCACTCCAGATTTCCCTGCACGCCTTAAACACTCACAAAACCGACATTCACAGTTTTCTGTTTTCAGTTCCAGGTTTTTGTATGGTGTTTGGTCTGGGTTCTTATCATTGTAGGGGGTCTAAGGTCATCTCTAAGGCCCAATTACACCATCTCTACTCAAATCAAACCCTAATTCCCAACTTAAGTTTTCAAAGCTCACTAAACTTCGCCAAAACGATTTTAAACTTCAAATGAGGCTTAAGCACTTGAAACACGACAATAATTGTGAAAGGTTTACCTAATTAGACACTCATGAATCCCCCTACCGCGCCAAAATGAAAACTTTCTTGGTCCATAGTATAGCTTGTGAGCTCATGCATCTTTTTAATGAAATGGGTGATGGGTTTTGAGGTGTTTTTCATGGAGTTTTTGAGAGGATGAAGATGGAGGAGGAGGAGGAGGAGGGCAGTAGCAGCAGCAATGATGAGGAGAGGGGAGAGGAATGAGTGAAAGAATGGAGAGGGAATGGCTCAAGACAAGGTTGACCCCTCACCCTCCCTTTCTCTCTCTTGCCCATACTCCTTTAATATAATCATATCCTTTTCTTTTCTTTTCTTTTCCTTTTCTAATAAATCAACAACCATGCTATAAAACATGAAGGAAAGCCATGAAAAAAAATGTAAAAAGTGTAAAAAAAAAGATATTGTGCATGTTTTGCACAAAATACGCTTAAAGCCCGATTAGCGATTTTTAATCGCGATTAGCACTAAATTAGCGTATAATTAATCATAAAAACTTAAAATTTGCATAATTCACATAAAACATGAAATTTCCATAATTTTCCAAATCCCCCCCATTTATCGGTATTTAATTATACCGTCTTATTAAAATATTCAATATTTTATTATTTAATTATAAAATTTTCCAAAAATAATATTTTATTTTTTTTAAAATGTTATAACAACATGGAGAAGTCACTACCTGAACTTCTTAATATGTTAAGAAGTGCAGAGAGTATGCTTAGGACAGCGAAAACTCCCGCTTTGCTTGTTGGGCCATCTTCCTCTTCTCTCCCAAAAGCTAAAGCCAAAGGCAAGGTGAAGAAAAATCCCACCAAACCAAGAAGTGGAGTGAAAAAGGCAAAAGGGAAAGACAAATCCAGGGCTGAGGAGTCAGAAAAAGGAGAATGTTTATACTGCAAAAAGTCAGGACACTAGAAGTGAAATTGTATTGAGTACATCGCTGATCTCAAGAAAAAGAAGTATGGTGATGCTTCTGCTTCAGGTGTGTTTGTAACTGAAAACTATTATTCTATAAACTCTGCTTTCTGGGTATTAGATACCAGTTCGAGTTCTCACATCTGCAATTGTATGTAGGGATTGAGAAATAACAAAGTTTTGAGGACTGTTGATAACACTCTCCGGGATGGAAATGGTTCCAATGTACATGCGGTATCATTAGGAGAGTATCACCTGGGGTTGTCATCGGGATGTATATTGATTTTGAACCCGTGTTATTATGTACCAAGCATGCTATGTAATATAATATCCGTTTCTTTGTTAGACGATGAAGGATATAATTTTGTGTTGCAAAATAATGTTATGAACATTAGCCTAAATTAAGAGTTGATTGGGTATGGTGCACTAAATAACGGGATATACGTTCTAAATCAGCACACAGTTTTCAATATACAACACACAAATAAAAGAAAATTTTCATATATAAATGAAGCTTTTCTTTGGCATTGTAGATTTGGTTATATTAACTGTTCCCCGCCGAAAACCGGAGACGCGACCGCGCAGGTCCGTCTTGCCTGAATTTCGGGGCAGATACTAATTGGTGCTATCCGTCCACCTCTCCGAAGATGCCAAGTTGATTTATGGCACCATGTATCGAAGGTTTAAACGGATGCGGCCGATGTAGCAGACTTCGTCAGATTCCCCCTCATTTGAGGGGTTTTTGATTGTGGGGACGTTCTTCCCTGCAGGCGCAAGCCCCTGTAATTAATTACGCTACCGCATCGCGGTAACCACTTTCTCCTTCTCCAGATAGTCACTTCGTGTCGTGGGTGTTTGTTTTGTTTTTGGTTGCCCGTGGATTGTATACGGAGACTAATTTATGTTGTCGCCCGTAGGGCGTGGATTAGTCCAAATCCGTATCTTCTTAGATTTGGGTTTGGTGGTTGGGTTTAAGAATACGTTAGTCTCATTTGGGACTAAGATCAACTTAAACGTTTATTAAGGATACGTTAGTCTAATTTTAGACTAAGATCAACTTAACGGGATCATTTAGATCCAACAAAAGAGCATTCGGACTCTATTGTTTAGTTTAGGGACATTGCGGTCGATTAGTTTAAGGACATTACGGTCCAATGTTAGTTTAAGGACATCTCGGTCCAATGTTAGTTTAAGGACATCTCGGTCCAAGGTTAAGGACAACATAGTCCGTGAGTTTAAAGACATCACAGTCAAGGTTAAGGACATCATAGTCCGTGAGTTTAAAGACCTCACAGTCAAGGTTAAGGACATCATAGTCCGTGAGTTTAAAGACCTCACAGTCAAGGTTAAGGACATCATAGTCCATGGGTTTTAAAGGACCCCACGGTCCGTAGAATGTTTGGTTGTCGGGACCCGTCACCTCTCTGAAGACGCTGAAGGATTGCAACGACATATATCAGAGGGGTTCAGAGATGTACCCTTGAACCGATGTGAGTTGGTTGAAAGATCTGTAGTCCAATTTGGGGCTAAGATCTATTAACATATTTATGAGCAGATGAGCTCAATTAATATGAGTTGAGGACTTATGGCCAATCTTGGGCTAAGTCCAATCAGGTTAAAATATTTAACATTTTATTTTGGGCTGTTGAGCCTTTATTTGGGCTTGGCCCTTTTGACAACGCTGAGCATTGATTTATATCTTGACAATGTTTTTGTCTTTTATTGAATGCAGAGCATTCATCATAGCTCTGGGCTTATTAAAGAACAATTTACATTCTGTCAGTGCAACACGTAGTGCGCTAGGCACTTTGCGCCAGTCAAAATGTGCAGTGCGCTTCTGCCACATGGCGCATATGTAAGGGACACGTGTCGCGCTTGGCGCTAGGCGCCAGATGATGAGCGCATGATGCCAGTTTATGAGCGCTGAGCGCTAATCTATGAGCGCATTGCGCTTTCAGTTTAGTGGCGCACATGTGAGTGACATGTGGTGCGCTTGGCGCTGAGCGCCCGCCCATGAGCGCAGTGCGCTATTTCAGAAGCGTAAAGTGCTAGTTGTTAATTGGCGCATACGTGATTGACACGTGGCGCATTTGGCGCTAAGCGCCAGTCTAGAGAGCGCAGAAGCGCAGTTCAAGAGCGCAAATCGCATCTGATCAATTTTATAATCTGGGAAACAAATTTATATTCTTTTAAAAGAGACTTTGTCTTAAGATCTATGAACAACAGTTCTTATTTTGCAGGAGATGTTCCAATCTCTTATATTGATGAAAAGCTTTGCCTTTATAGATCCATGATCTGTGAGAAGAATTATGTTTTTCTTCTTTTAGGGTGAGATCTTTTGATCTCTTTGTGAAGGACTTTTGTCTTATAAATCTATGATCTGTGAGAAGTAAGTTCTTCTTTCATTTTATGATGAGATTTTTTGATCTCTTTGTGAAAGACTTTTTATCTTTTTAGATCTATGATCTTTTTGAAGAAATGAATTCTTCTTTTTATGAGATGATTTCATCTCTATGTTCATCATCATCCTTTTTACCTTGAAGAAAGATCTTCTTGCAAGAGCTTGCTCTTTGAATTTTCTCAAAGTTTTTGGGAGGTTTCTCTCTCTTTTTGTATCTGTATATGTCCATGAGACTTAAAGTCTAGGAGCCTTTTTATAGGGTAGGCTGATTTGTTGAATCAGTTAAAGAGATCTTTCTCTTATTGATTTGGGGATGTTTCCCTACCATTGGATCTTTGATCCTACGGCTTCTGTTTTACAGAAGGCAATCTTCTTGTTTTTAACAAGATTGGAAAATCTTTCCATACAGAATTTATTCTGTCTTTTGGTAATTTTTATTTACCATTGGATCATTGATCCAACGATGCTCTGATTTACAGAGCACAATCTTGTTATTTGGAAAGATTTTGAGGAATCTTTCCTTAACAAAATTTAACTCTGATTAATTAATGATTTATCATTATTATTAGATCTTTGATCTAACAGTGGGGAGCTTTTAGTTTCAGTGCTAGCGCACCCGTGCTCTGCAAGTGGTGTGCTACTTGAAGGGCAGCGCATATTGCGCTAGCGCACCTGTGTTTGAAACGTAGTGCGCTGCTTGGAGCGCAGCGCACCTAGCGCTAGCGCACACGTGGTGTGCTGCTTAGAGCGCAGCGCACCTAACTCTAGAGCCCACGTGCTTTGCACGTGGTGTGCTGCTTAGGGCGCAACGCACTTGGCGCTGCATCTGAAGCGTTGCTTTATTTCAAAATTTGAATTTTTGAACAGAGCTTTGCTCTGATTGGGGGAAACAAATGCCCCCACCATTGCGCTCATGTGGCCCACACGTGAGTGCAGCGGTGGCAGCATCTGCGCCCTCGGATCAACTGAGAAATTGAAACGGCACTCAGTGCCTATAAATAGGACGTTTGGTCCTCTGGGATGACCACTGCTCATCGTCTTCCTTGTTTTCTGAGAATTTTTATTCTCTCACAGAGCATAACTCTCCATCTTAAGAATTTTCTTAAGGACAAAAACTCTGTCAAAATTTAGGTAAAGATTAAATCTTTTAATAATCTAGGGTTTTACTCATTAACAGAGCCTCACTCTTCATAGATCTTTGATCTAAAGAAAACCCTTTTAGGGTTTCATTAACAGAGCTTTTGCTCTCTTCAAATCATGAAGAACTCTTAAGAGTTTGTTCATGGATCTTGAAGATCTCAGAATTTTTTTAATTCGTATATATAAAAAATTGTTTTTAATTTTCTTGATGGATTATTCCATCATTTTCTTCCAGAGCAAAGCTCTTAAGGAATTTTTTATTCCTTCATGATCAGAGTTTGACAAGTGTCACGCTGTCACAGAGCACTGCTCTCAAAGGGAGATTTACTCCTCTGCCCGAGAGATCTCTCATTTAATGAGAATTTCTTTTGATGATTTCCTCACTTAATGATAGCCTCATCAAATGATGAGGCTGTTTTATTAATGATGAACTGTCATCTAGATTTTGTGGGCCCCCTTTGGTCCCTCTCCACTGCATTGCAGTGTGGTACAAATTCTAAAGTACCAAGTGTCAGAATTTAAATTAAATTATAGCACCGACAGTTGACTTTTGTCCCTTTTCGCGTAGGCGACATGTCTTTCGACACTTCTTTTCCGTTCATCCGCTCAGAAGGTGGATTTCCTGAGGCGCCCGTAGACCGGGAGGTTATTGCGCTGATCAAAGACCATGACCCAGAACACAAGAATCTTCATTTGTGGGGAACATGGTATAACCAGATCATCATGGGTCGACGCAGCTTCTCTTGCGCAACACCTTCAGAGACTATCTCGGCGATCCACTATGCTGACGCACCCCCGGTGAACTATGCTGTGGAGGTGGTTAACTGGACTTCGGAGGGTTGTCTTCAGCCCTCTATGGCTGCAATACCTGTACAACCGCCGATGGCTTTGGACATTCTAGGGTGGCGTATATGCCAAGGTGAGTCGCGCCCTTGGGGACAGCCCTACAATATAGGTCTGACTCCCCGTCACTCGGCTGGGTACCTGCAGTGGGCCCTATATATCCTATCGGCAAAGAAGTCAGAACTGCTGAAGTTTGGGTTGCATCCTGCGATTTATGCTTCTCTGTTCCAGTACTCCACACCTCCTGCATGGTGGGTTAAAGCCTTCTTGGAACAATGGAACGTTCCAACTCATACTTTCCTTATTCTAGATCGGGAAGTTTCCATCTCTCTGGAAGAGTTTGCGGACATCTCCGGCTTGCCTGTCAGAGGGGAGCATTATGAGGAGATCTTGCCCCCTGATGAATATGTTTTCGCTACCCGACTGGTGATGACAGGTTTAAAACCAGAGAATGCCATTCAGCACCGATTCCCTAGCTTAATCAAGGTGCTAAACATTTACGAAGGCCTATTTCTTGAATCTGGAAGCTATGGAGTTAGCTTTGCGGATTTCATCGCCCGTTTTCTTCGTTCAGAAGTTATATCGAGACAAGGAGAAAAGTTTGCCACACTCGATGATCCCTTCGGCTTTGGATTGGATCGCCGACCAATACTGGAAGCTGACCAAAAGAGATTCTTTCTTCCAAACGTCGTGATCGTCCCTTTTTCAGAAATTGCTGCTCCGGGCATTGATGAGGAAGCATTCTTTTTAGGGTTCTTTAGTTTGTGGTTAAGCTGGTTCGCACTTCCCATGCACCCTCGCTGCATGAGACCGTCAGTCTTCTACCCAGCTCATCGGATGGTTGAAGGGAGACAAGTTGCCGTTGGTATTGCCGGGCTGGCTCATTTGTATCACGGCTTTAGTTTGGCGGCCGATACCGCTCAGCCAGGGGTGCAGCCCGTGAACTTCCCGATGCATTATTTTACCTCATGGCTTGCATTGCATGTGCTTGGTGCCTTTAGAATGCACAAGAGGCATCATTTCTATGAAACTTGCAATTTTCCCCGGATCATGCGGCTGGTCAACGCTTCCATTGTGGAGCCAAGTCAGCGAGAGGCTCGAGGTGTAATCCTTCACCCACGTACCGTAGGGGATGGCATGGCCTTTGTTGATAAGGTCATGACCATTGGTAAGGAGTCTGCTAACACGGTGCAGCCATTGCGGGACACTTTTAAGGATGGAGCTTCTACCGTGAAAGCTCGGGAAATTCTCCATCTATATTCCATCAGGCCAGGGTATTTGGTGTTCAGGCAGAACGATTCGGCTCTGTTCATGAGATACAATCCCCACCGTTTTGCTCAGCAATCAAGTTATAATCAGGGCTGTTCACCGCCGGAAGCCGGGAAGACTGTACGTCTTGCCTGAATCTGGGGGCAGATCCTAATTGGTGCTATCCGTCCACCTCTCCGAAGATGCCAAGTTGATTTATGGCACCATGTATCGAAGGTTTAAACGGATGCGGCCGATATAGCAGACTTCGTCAGATTCCCCCTCGTCTGAGGGGTTTTTGATTGTGGGGACGCTCTTCCCTGCAGGCGCAAGTCCCTGCGGTTAATTACGCTACCGCATCGCGGTAACCACTTTCTCCTTCTCCAGATGGTCACTTCTTGTCATGGGTGTTTATTTTGTTTATGGTTGCCCGTGGATTGTATACAGAGACTAATTTGTGTTGTCGCCCGTAGGACGTGGATTAGTCTATATCCGTATTTTCTTAGATTTGGGTTTTGGTGGTTTGGTTTAATGATACATTAGCCTCATTTGAGACTAAGATCAACTTAAACGTTTGTTAAGGATACGTTAGTCTAATTTTTAGACTAAGATCAACTTAAACGTTTGTTAATGATACGTTAGTCTAATTTCTAGACTAAGATCAACTTAACAGGATCATTTAGATCCAACAAAAGAGCACTTAGACTCTATTGTATAGTTTACGGACATTTCGGTCGATTACCAGTTTAAAGACATGGTGGTCCAATGTTAGTTTAAAGACATCCCGGTCAAGGTTAAGGACATCATAGTCCGTGATTTTATAGACCTCACAATCAAGGTTAAGGACATCATAGTCCGTGGATTTAAGGACCCCACAGTCCAATGTTAGTTTTAAGACATCACGGTCGAGATTAAGGACATCATAGTCCATGAGTTTAAAGACCTCACAGTCAAGGTTAAGGACATCATAGTCCGTGGGTTTAAGGACCCCACAGTCCAATATTAGTTTTAAGACATCACGGTCGAGATTAAGGACATCATAGTCCGTGGGTTTAGGGACCCCACAGTCCAGTTTAAAGACATCATAGTCTGTGGAATGTATGGCTGTCGGGACCCATCACCTCTCTGAAGACGTTGAAGGATTACAACGACAAATATCAGAGGAGTTCAGAGATGTGCCCTTGAACCAATATTGGTTGGGAGATCTATAGTCTAATTTGAGACTAAAGTCTGTTTGCAGGTTTATGAGCATATGGGCTCAGTTGATATGAGTTGAACATTTTATTGTTCTAGCTATTGAGCCTTCATCTGGGCTCGGCCCTTTTAATAATGCATAGTATTTATCAGAACAAAGTATGTTCTGACAGTGCGCCACGTGGTGCGTCAGGCGCTTTGCGCCAAGGAAAGAGCGCATTGCGCTTCTGTTGGATAGCGCACATGAGGAGGACACGTGTCGCGCTTAGCGCTGAGTGCTAGTTTGTTGGCGCATTGCGCTTTTAGCGTATGAGCGCGTTGCGCTAGTCTGTTGGCACGCCAGTGAGTGACACGTGGCGCGCTTGGCGCTGAGCGCCAGCCCATGAGCGCAGTGCTCTGTTTTTAAAAGCGTAAAGCGCAGATTATGTCTTTGGTTGACACGTGGCAGGTTTTGGCGCCGAGCGCCAGTCCTACGAGCGCAAGGGCCTAGTTCATGAGTGCAAGGCACTTTTCAAAGGCGCAAAGCGCACTTGATCAAATTTATGATCAGAGAACAAATTTATGTTCTTCAAAGGAGGCTTTGCCTCAAGATCAAAGAACAAAAGTTCTTGTTTTTATAAAAGGCTCTGCCTTTATAGATCAAAAGATCTGTGAGTGAAGTATTTTACTTCTTTTTATTTTTTTATGATTAGAACTTTTTGATCTTTTCTTTTAAATCAAAAGACCTTGGTCTTTTTATAGATCTAAGATCTTTTTAGAAGATGGTTCTTCTTTTTATGAGATGGATTCATCTCTATTATTCAAGAACATAGTTATTTCTTTACCATGAAGATGAAGAAAAATCTTCTTTTTTTTAAGAGCTTGCTCTTTTTTTTTGGAGAGGGTTTTTCTCTCTCTTCTCTGTATCTCCCTTAGACTTGAAGTCTAGAGGCCTTTATATAGGGCCAAATGATTTGTTGAATCAGTTTAAGAGATTTTTCTCTGATTGATTTGGGAATTTCCCTACTGTTGGATCCTTGATTCAAGAGCTTCTGATTTACAGAAGATAATCTTCTTGTTTTAACAAGATTGAGAAATCTTTCCTTCTTTACAGAATTTGTTCTGTATTTTAGTGATTTTTAATCACCATTAGATCATTGATCCAACGGTGTTCCAAATTCAAGACACAATCTTTTCTGTTTGGAAAGATTCAACATAATTTTATTCTTGTTAACCAATGATTTAATCATATCCGTTGGATATTTGATCCAACGGTGAGGAACATTTAGTTCCAGCGCTAGCGCTTATGCGCCCTACCCATGGTGCGCTTTGCCCATGGTGCGCTAATTGGAGCGCAGCGCTCTTAGCGCTAGCGCACACGTGCTTTGCACGTGGTGCGCTACTTGGAGCGCGGCGCACCTAGAGCTAGCGCCTATGTGTTTTGCATGGGGTGCGCTAGTTGTAGCGAAGCGCTTTTATAAAAGCGCAGCTGTAATTCAAATTTTGAATTCTGAACAGAGCTTTGCTCTAATTGGGGAAACAAATGCCCCCCCCACCATTGCGCTCACGGGGTCTACACGTGGGTGCAGCGGTGGCAACATCTCGACTCTTGGATCACCCAAGGATCACCTTTGTCGAATTAGGTAAAAGATTAAATCTTTTTGAGACATCTTTTAGGGTTTCACCCATTAACAGAGTTTTGCTCTTCATAGATCTTTTGATCTAAAGAAAATTCTTTTTAAGGTTTTATTAATAGAGCTTTGCTCTCTTGGAATCATAGATCTTAAAGGGATCTTGCTTATGATTTCTTAATCCATTAATGGAGCTTTGCTCCTTTCAGATCAAACAGAAGAACTTTTAAGAGTTTGTTCATGGATCTTGAAGATCAAATTGAAATTTTATTTTTGATAGATTATTTCATCATTTTTTCAGAGCAAGGCTCTTCTTGAGGAATTTTATTCCTTCATCATTAGACTTTGACAAATGTCTGTCTAGTGAAGAGTGCTGCTCTCAATGGGAGTTTTACTCCTTTGCCCCAGGGATTTCTCATTTAATGAGAATCTCTTGAGGATTTCCTTATTTAATGTCAGCCTTATCCAATGATGAGGCTGTTTTATTAATGATGAACTGTCATCTAGATTTTTTGGGTCCCCTTTAACTGCATTGCAGTGCGGTACGGATTTATAGTACCTTGTAACAGAATTTAATTTATAGCATTGGTGGCTAAAAAATTCGTTCTTTTCTGCACAGGCATTATGTCTTCCAACACCTCCTTCCCTTTCATTCGTTCAGAAGGCAGATTTCCTGAAGCGCCCGTTGATCGAGAGGTTTTCGCGCTGATAAAAGACCATGACCCGGAGCATAAGAATCTTCATCTATGGGGTAAATGGTATGATCAAATTATCATGGGCCGACAGAACTTTTCCTGTGCGACACCTTCGGAGCCTATTTCAGCGATTGCTTATGCAAATGCGCCTCCGATGAATTACACTATGGAGGAGGTCAACTGGACTTCAGAAGGTCTCCTTCGGCCATCTATTGCCGCAATACCTGTGCAGTCGCCGGTGGCTTTGGACATCCTAGGGCGACGCATATGTTAGGACGAGTCACGCCCATGGGGACAGCCGTACAATATAGGATTAACTCCCCGTCACCCAGCCGGGTATTTGCAGTGGGCCCGGTATATTCTATCGGCGAGGAAGCCATAGTTGATGAAGCTCGGATTGTATCCCGCCGTTTATGCCTCTTTGTTTCAATATTCCCCACCCCCCACATGGTGGGTCAGGGCATTTCTGGAACAGTGGGACATCCCAACCCACACCTTCCTTTTATCAGATCGAGAAGTCTCCATTTCTTTGGAGGAGTTTGCAGAGGTCTCAGGTTTACCCGTTAGGGGGAACATTATGAGGAATTGCTTCCCCCGGATGAGTATGTTTTTGCTACCAAATTAGTGGTAATGGGTCTTACTCCCGAGAATGCTATTCAGCACAAATTTCTGAGCTTAATAAAGGTGTTGAATATGTATGAGAACCTCTCCCTTACATCCGAAGGTCGTGGAGTTAGTTTTACGGCTTTTATCGCTGATTATCTTCGCCCGGAAATATTAAAGGAAGAAGTCGAGAAATTCGCCAGTCTTGACGACCCCTTCGGCTTGGGTTTAGGCAATCTGCCAGCGGTGGAGGCAGATCAGCAGAGCTTCTTTCTACCTGATACCCCGGTCATCCCTTTTGCAGAACTGGCGGCTCCTGGGATCGACGAAGAAGCGTTCTTTTTAGGGTTCCTCGGGCTGTGGCTGAGTTGGTTCGTGCTTCCCATGCACCCTTGCCGTATGAGGCCGTCCGTCTTCTATCCTGCGCATCGGATGGTTGCTGGGATACAAGTGGCTGTGGGGATTGCTGGGTTAGCCCATATGTATCACGGCCTCAGCTTGGCGGCTGATACCACTGAGCCAGGGGTGCAGTCGGTAAACTTCCCGATGCATTATTTTACGTCGTGGCTCGAGTTACACATGCTAGGTGTCTTTGGCATCCACAAGAGGCCGGGTTTTTATGACAGGTGCAGGTTCCCTCGGATCATGCGACTGGTTGGCGCATCTATTGTGACTCCGACGCAACGGGAAGCTAGAGGCTTGCTTCTTTGCCCGCGCACGGTTGGGGCTGGCATGTCCTTTACTGATAAAGTTCTGACCGTCGGCCAAGAGTTGGGGAAGACGGTGCTGCCACTGCAGGACATATTTAAAGATGGGGCCTCTGTGTTGAAAGCTCGGGAGATCCTTCATTTATACTCCATCAGGCCGGGTTTCTTAGTGTTTAGGCAAAATGATGCGGCGTTATTCATGAGATACAATCCGCATCGTTTCGCCCAGCAGCTAAGTTATAATCAGGGTGTCCCACTTGAAGCCTTCTTGGCCGAGCCTGCTGCTACCGAAGAGGGAATGCGGAGCGCACTGCATCATTTCATGCGCTTGAACACAGGGTCCAACTTCTTTATTAGCGAACCGAGTTGCGTCCCAAAGGCTTTTAATCCGTACGTGACGTGGTATCAGCATTCAATGGATGCCGTCATCGGGGAAGAGAAGCGATTGTTACTTGATCGCAAGGGTGCAGTGCCGGTTGGTGATCGAAATGTTCCTTTGAAGCGACTGAACATTGTTCATCCTCCCCTGAGAGAGGTCACTGTAGTTGAGCCTCCACACGTGTTAAGCCCTACGCGTAGGTTACCCCTACCCAGCGAGTCTGAAAAAAAGGTAGCTGCCGCGTCCCCTGAGTCGGACGTGGGAAAGGAAATTGGGACTCGTTGTCCAAAGGCGTCTACCAAACGCAAACTCGTGTTATCGGCCACCGGCGCCCGTCCTCAGAAAAATGAAACAAGTACTTTCTTTGGACACCATATTAGGCTCGACGCCCCCTGCTCCGTTTAGAGAAGGCTTGAGCAAATATTGGACCAACGAGGGTTTATTCGGGATGCTTGATGATACTGACCTGGAGGTCGCCATTGAAGCTTCCAAACAATCGGCTACCCTCGAAAAGGAATTGGCCGCCCTTGCGCAGTCAGGTATATTCTATCCTTATCTCTCAGCTATTTATTTCACTCTTTTTTTTATACTCTGACTGATGCCTCCTGTTTTAACAGGTGCCTCTACAGAAGAAGCCATTGCTGCTTCGCTTAAAACCTTTGAAGAGGAGGAAAGGCTTCGCGCCTCATTGCCAACAGAGGCTTCGCTTGAATGACCGATGATGGATACCGTACCGGTTCCGGATGTAAAACCCAGCTCTGATGATAATATCCCCTTGGCGAAGGTCCTGAAGAAGTCTCCTCTCTCTGTCAAAACCGAAAACCAGCCCAAAAAACAGACGGCAAGGGGAAAGAAGCGATCTTCTTGAGCCATTAGCTCTCGGCCAAAATGGGGGAAGAAGACCGCTACTAGTCCACCAGACGACAATCTTCTTTTTCCTGGTTCATCTGCCGAGGAAGCTGCACAACTGGCTGAGACTATAAGACGTTCTTAAGACGAGTCAGAGAACGTAAGAATTCCGAAAAAACCCTACCCAGCCGTCATTTTTTATGAAGACCCTTCGTGGATCCGGCGACGATTCATCGGCCCTTTGGAGGAGTGGGGAGAAAGGGCCCTTAAACAGGCTGCTTCGGAGGACGCTGCGGATGCGCTTTCATTGTAGACTGGCGGTCACGAGTCTACCCTTGAACCTCGGCGAGCACACCTCCTTGAGAAGGAGTGTCGGCTTGAGCGAGCCATACAGAAAGCTTCCTTGCGCATCGGTATGTTCCAATATTTCTTTATAATACTTCATATTGTCTGCACTTGTATATATGTATTCTTATCCTCGTGTAAGCTGTGCAGAAACTTCGGCGATAGGGGAGATTCCCATGGGTTTACTGACCGTAGAGCTTGCTGATACCCCTAGTGAAACACTGCTCGGTGTGGAGGGGGTTGATGAAACTGTCCCTCCTGCGATAGAGCTTCCTGCGGTGGTTCCTGCTCCCGAAGCACTTGCTCCCTTAGGGGAGGCACCTTTGGTGGTCACCGTTCCAATGGATCTCCCTGGGGACAGCTCGGAGACTGCGGGACAGATAGTCAAGGCCACCATCTTTCCATTGGAGCCTGTAGCGATGGTCACTGTTCCTCCACCGGAAGTTACTATACCGGTCCACCTCCCCGATAATGTGTCCGGGGGCACGGAGGAGGCCGCCGAAGCTACTATCCCTCCAACCCAAAATGGGAGGAGCATCGAAGGTATTGTTCCATCTTTTATTTTAACGATCTTTTCATTATTTGAACTTTTCTGTCTTTTCAGAGCTACGGGAATTGGCGGCGTCCATCACTGGCCTGTCTCCCAGGAAGTCTTTCCAGCGTCTGCTGGAACTGGCTGCTCCATAGGCGATATCCCCTCAGCGCATCATTCTATCTTCCGGACAAGGTTAGCATTGTTCGCTCATTTCTCGATATTGTTACTTCTTTATGTAACAATGTTCATGTCTTCTGTAGTTTTGGAGGCTGATGATGAGGTTGAGGTCCTCGATGGGCCCGGAGATCTTCCAGACTCTTCTCGTAGAAACGTGGGTAAGTAAAGTTTCGACACTTTTGCATCTGTCCTCTGTTTGCAACCTTCGCCGATCTTTTATCAATCTTTAACAGCTCTGCTTACTTTTACCGCGTTGGAGACTCGCATTCTCATGCCATCTGCCATTATGCGCTGCGTGCATCCGAACGAATGGCCAAGTCAAGCCTTCATTCTTTGTTAGAGTTAATTGAAGACCTTCGTGTTGGTAGCTCACTTACAGCCGAAGAATTTGCCGCTGAAGCCAACGGTTCTCTCCTCTTTCTTGCTACTTATCACAATGAAGCATTTTTGCAAGTTTGGGTCGAATTCTGTCGTCGAGTGGAGGCCTGCTTGCATGGTCTTGAATGTGCACGCCTTTCTTCGGAGGTGGTGGCTGCGAAGATAAGTTTACAGGAGTTGATTAAGCGGTACGCCGCTAATACGCTTTCCTGTGAAAAAAGGCTCCGCCGAAAGTTCTCAGAGAGGAAGCTGGCTTCAACCACGCTAGGGGAGCTTCAAGCCGAACTTACATCTAAGACCACCCGCACATATAAACTTTGGTAAGAGCTTCAAGCCGTAATCAAGGACGTGGTGGCTGTTGATAAAGCTGTTATCTTTACCCGGACGATGGTTGATGCTCATAAAGCTACTGAGCATGAACTCGAAGGCCGGCTTGCCTCGTATCAGGCCCAACAGTCATGAGCGGAGACCCGTCTCGCAACCATAGCCAATTTTGAAGCTGAGACCCAAGAAAGGAAGGATGAACTGATGAACCTTTTGAATCATCCGCCAACTTGAAGAACTGTATATTTTTTATTCTTCTTTTGTGCATACTTCTGAATGAGAGTATTTTTGGTTCCTTCATAAATTGTACTTTGTATTCATTTGGATTCATGAATAAAAGGCATATTTTGCTTCGTGATGGTGTGCCCCTTTTAGTAAGTACATTTTATGGATAATCTACTTTGATTTCCTTGTAGGACAGCGATGGCTTAGGAGTCAGGTTAAGATCTGCTTCCTAAGGCTTTTCAATTTTATGAGCCGTGAGGGTCTCATAAAGAATTTTCTCCCTACAGGTCGAGAGGATCCTGTAGGTGTATTTTCTCCTTAGGGGTCGTGAGGACTCCTAAGTGCATTTTCTCCTGAGAGTCGTAAGGATCTCACAAGAGAATTTTCTCCCTTACAAGTCGAGAGGACTCATAAGTGATTGTTTCCCTCCTTGTCGATGTTCGACTTCGGAGAGTGTGGCCTGTAGATAGTCTATCTTGACCTCCTTATAGGGCACCGATGGCTTAGGAAACAGGGTTAGGATCTGCCACCTAAGACTTTTCAAATTTATGAGCCGTGAGGGTCTCATAAAGACTTTTCTCCCTACGAGTCAAGAGGATCTCATAGGTGTATTTTCTCCTTATGGGTCGTGAGGACTCCTAAGTGCGTTTTCTTTTGAGAGTCGTAAGGATCTCACTAGAGAATTTTCCCTCTTACAAGTTGAGAGGACTCGTAAGGGGTTGTTTCCCTCCTTGTCGAGATTCAACTTTGGAGAGTGTGGTCCGTGAATAGTATGCAAGAGTCCATTTTGGACCGACTTGCAGGGCCCCAGTGCTTAGGAAACAAGTTTTTTAATCCCCGCTGCCTAAGGCTTTTCCTCACGAGTCGTGACGAATTGAGCATTTCTCGCAAGAATATCCTAACGTCACAGTTAACCTTTGCTCTTTACAACAGAGGTCCGTTAGGGTCTGTGGTACTATGGTTTTGTCCGTCGTACCGTCGCGTTGGCTGATGTATTCCTCGATAGGCAACCTTGCTGTTCGAGTAGCCATGCGACTGTCATGTCTCTGATCCCTTCGGGGGCTGGACAAGACGTCTTCAAGCAATTATCCAAGGCAGTTTGACCGTCGGAAGAGCAAGCGTTAGGAATTTTGCTATGCCGCTTTTTACTTGAGGTTAGGCTCATTTTGGAGAGCCCCGATGAGTCATAACCACTCCGCGCTGGTGTGGGATGATCTCCGATAGTCTTTCAGGTTTTATATGAGTTTTCGTCAAGACCCTGAAGTTAGGAATTTGGCCTTTGCTTCGTTTGCTGGCATTGCGTTTGCTGTATCGAGACGAATGTCGCGGTTGTCTCGAGGCTGCTGGTGAACCGTCGAGATTTGGAACTAGGGATTTTGCCGTGGCTCCGTTGTTTGATTGTCGCGTCTGAATCCTACTGGAGGAAGAACGCTGTAGTGACATCTCGTCTGTTGTATCGAGACGAACGTCGAGGTGGTGATCACTCCATGCTGGTGTGAGATGATCTCCGATGGTCTTTCAGGTTTTATATGAGTTACCGTCAAGAACCTGAAGCTAGGAATTTGGCCTTTGCTTTGTTTATTTTGTTATGTCCGAATCCTGTTGGAGGAAGGACACTGTAGTGACATTTTTTTTGCTGTATCGAGACGAATGTCAAGGTGGTGACCACTCCGCACTGGTGTGGGATGATCTCCGATTGTCTTTTAGGCTTTATATGAGTTGCCGTCAAGACCCTGAAGCTAGGAATTTGGCCTTCGCTTCGTTTGCTTTGGTGTATCCGAATCCTGTTGGAATGAAGAGGGTCACCGTTGCTGATTTTTAGGCTGTAGATATTGCCGTTAGGATTTGGAACTGGGGACTATGCCGTGGCTCCGTTTTGTTGTGTCGCTTCCGTGCCTTGCTGGCATAAGGAGGAACGCTGTTGTTGGTCTTCTGGGATAGAGATGTGACCGTCGAGACTTGGCTCTCTTTCTGATGGAGCCTGAGGAGGGAAGGCGTGATTCCTCTTTGCTTTCGCCCCTGGATTGTATACAGGGATTGATGTGATATCACTTGTAGGGCAAAAGGTCTCACTTTTTTCATTCATTTTTTTATTTCTTTCCGCGATGCTCTATCATTTCAGCTTTTATATCGCGAAGGTCGCGACTGCCCAATCATTTCGGCTATTTTTCGCTGTGCCCAACCATTTCGGCTATTTATTTTATTTTTACTCGCTTCTTTTTATTGCGAGTTGCCCAATCATTTCGGCTATTTTGCATGCATACATTTTTACTTGTTGATTTTGTTTGCAAGTTGCCCCATCATTTCGGCTATTCCGTATGCATGTGTGGCTTGCTGGCTTTTTGCTGCAGGCTTAGATTTAGACACTGATTTCTGCATCAGCACCGCTACAACTGGGATATGGCCAGGAGCGACTCATCATTTGCCTCTGTCGATGTCAAACAAAGGTGGCTTAGCGAACAGGGTTAAGATCCTGTCGACTAAGGCTTTTGACTTCATGAGCCGTAAGGGTCTCGTGAAGGTATTTTTCAATACAAGTCGTGAGGATCTCGTAGGTGCGTTTTCTCCTTAAGAATCATGAGGATTCCTAAGTGCGTGGTCTCTTATAAGTCGTATGGATCTTACAAGAGTGCTTTCTCCTTATAAGTCGAGAGGACCTACAGAGGTTGTTCACCGGGTAGACATGTCCCTAGTCACGGATGGGATTTTGTTAGGGAAATGTTTATTCGCGCCCGTGGATTGTATACAAGGGTTAGTATTGAGCCGCTTGTAGGGCAGTATCGGAGGTTGTGGGGACTGCTTAAGAACAGGTTCAGATCCCTGTAGCTTAAGACTTTCAAATCTTATGAGCCGTGAGGGTCCCATAAGAGGGTTCTCCTTACGAGTCGTGAGGATCTCGCAAGTGTAATTTCTCCTTAGGGATTGTGAGGATCCCTAAGTGTGTTGCTCCCTTATGAGTCGTAAGGATCCCACGCAGGCGGTTTCTCCTTACAAAGTCGAGAGGACCTTGCAAGTGTCTTTTAACGAGATTGTGCCCTTTCGGGTTTTCACAAAACTCGCCGGTAGCCCTGCTGTTTTTACTCACGAAGCCCTTTCAGGTTTTCATCTGTGCCCATTTCGCTTATGGACATACCGTTTTTTTTAAACGAGGTTGCGCCCTTTCGGGTTTTCACAAAACTCGCCGGTAGCCCTGCTGTTTTTACACACGGTGCCCTTTCGGGTTTTCATCCGTGCCCATTTTGCTTATGGACATACCGCTTTTTTTTAACGGGGTTGCGCCCTTTCGGGTTTTCACAAAACTCGCCGGTAGCCCTGCTGTTTTTACTCACGGAGCCCTTTCGGGTTTTCATCCGTGCCCATTTTGCTTATGGACATACCGTTTTTTTTACGTCAGCCTGAAGATGCCGCGGGTTGGTAGTAGTTTAACGACGTTTCGGTCATTTGTAAGTTTTAGGACATTGCGGTCCGTTGTTAGTTTAGGGACATTTCGGTCCTTTGCAAGTTTTAGGACATTGCAGTCCGCCGTTGCCGTATTTGAGGCGAATTTCTAGTTTACGGAATTTTCGGTCCATGGGGCTTTCCCTATGAATGAGCATGATGCCCCCGGCATATCCATCTTTTACAGAGCATGTGGTTGTGGCGGGCTCACCTTTCAGTTTTCGGACAGCGCGAACTTGCCCTGTTGGTATTGGTCTTCAACCCAGTTTTTGAAGACGTAGCAGTTTTCGATCGGATGGCCCAATACTCGGTGGTAAGGGCAGTAATTAGGATTGTTGACATCGTTCAGTTGTAGTGGGTGTTTCGGCTCCGGTAGAGTGATAAGCCTATTGCACACTGCTAGTTCGAACAGTCTCCTTGTTTCATCCCGGGGAAATGAGTAAAGACGTTTCAACTTCTCATAGAGGGGTTGCCGCTTGTTGCTTTGGCGAACAACCGGTCTAGGGCTACTCGATTGTTGTTGAGCGTTGGCGACAACGATCGCTCTCCCTTTTCCTTTCTCATTTCGAGAGTTTGGCTTTAGAGGAGACGGTCTATGACCCATCTGGTCCATTTGGGCCAGTTTGTCGATCAAGGCCTGGAAAGTGGTCGGCTTGAAGAACATCATGAACTGGGAAATAGTCGCGTGAGGGTCGAGAATGCCCATGAACATACCCACCGCCGGTGCTTCTTCGATACGCTGTTCGCACTTTGACCACAAATTTCGCCATCGGATTGCATATTGAACCCAAGTTTCGCCCGGCTTTACCCTTGCATTGATCAATGCCGTTATTGGAGTGCGTTCACTAGCACTCGCGAATCGCTGGGTGAATAACAACTCTATTTCTGCAAAAGTTTTTGATGGAGTCGTTTGGAAGTTCGGAGTACCACTCAAACGCCGTCTCCGATAAGCTGCCGACGAATTGGTGGAGCAAAAGCTTATCATCGCCCCCGGTATTGCCGCACAGAGTTCTGAACTGGGCGACGTGCTGGTGGGGATTGCCTGTTCCCTTGTACACATGGAATTTGGGGATCGTGTATCCCGGCGGGTATTTTATCTGATCATACCAGCCTGGATACGGTCGCCCAGTTTTGACGACTTGGCCGGCCGCTTCATTTGCCTGGTGAACTCGTATTTGTTGAGGAATATAATCATTCAGGACGGCCTTAGAAATGGTTTCCTCCTTGGCTGCTGAAAGAGCTGGCAGAGGATTCGATGTCTCCCCTCTATCGTCTTCAACAATGACCGGAGGGTCCTCAGCTGGAGGATCCAGCTGTAACATCATTCCTTCCATGTCTTGGAAGAGAAGCGCCATTTATTTTATGTTAGCAGCTTGCTCTGCGGCTTCTTTGTCCTTCTTTTCGAGGACTCTGTGAAGGAAGTCAGCATCGGTTTCTTGTTCATAACGCTGCTCCGATGACGCCTCTGGGCCTTCTTTTGGTCCGGTGAGTGCGGCCATTGCAGTCAACATCTCCTGAAGTTTCTGCTGCTACTGTTCCTGAGCCCTTGTTACGGATCGGGTGAGCGGTCGGTGACTCGTAGAAGCGCGGCTATCCTCTTTCCCGGATGCCATGTAAATAGTATGGACCGTTATGCCCCCAGACTTAGGGCGTTTGGGCTCAGTGTCTCTGACATTTGTCGCAGGCATGGGGATCTTCTCCGGCCTTCTCTTCTTATGAGCGGTCAAAGTTGAGGGGGCCGTCGCAGTGGGCACCCAGATAGCTTTCTGTGGCTTGGCAGGATGGCTTTCTTCTTGTTGAACCTTCGCCCTTTTTCCCCGGCGAGGGTAATTTTGATCAATTACTGAGTTCTGAACCTGCCGCCAGACTTTGTAGATCTTGAAGGACAGCCGCTGAGGGGACTGTTCTGGCTTTGCTTCCGCAACACTCTCCACCGGAGGAGGAGATCTTTTCAGTACGGCGGTAGGAGAATTCCTACGCACCTTATTCAGCAGTTCGAAACTGTTCCCGGTTGGAACAGCAGCATTAATTTTCGCCGTTGGGGCTGGTGGAGTTAGCCCAGAGAGGGAGTTGCCCCGGCCTTCCTTACCCGGCGCCAGTAGCGACGTCGAGCGCATCGAGCTGATGGAGTTGGCTCGGTGATGGGGATGGCTTCGTCTTGCCCCCTGTTCAGGTGAGGGGCTGTTGCTGGTGTCAGCCTGTTAAAGACTGATGTCCTTTGAGTAGCAGGAGCGGGAGTGGGAGTTGGGACAATCAATCTTGTAAAGACCGACCCCTTGGCAGGAGAAGCCGCCTTGACGACTTCAGGAGCAGGGTTGGTTACTCTCTTCGGAATAACCTTCTCTGGGATTGCAGGCTTCATTGTGGGCCCGCAGGAATTTTGGCCCAGTCTGGCGAAGACCGAGGAGCTGGAGTTGGACGACCCGTTGAGAGGGGCCGCAGTAGGTGTAAGCCGATCAAAGACCGACTTCTTGGGAGCTTCTGGCACGGGCACGGGGGTGCTGAAGCTCATCGGTGGAAGCATAGTTCCGAAAAACAATCCCGTGGTGGCTTAAGTGACCTGTTCCACGGGCATCATGAATAGGGAAGCAGCTTGGGGCCCGTAGGCTATGCCCCCAGTTGAGGCAGGACGTGGGTTGCAGTTGCATGTGGAACACTTTGAGCAGGTGAATGCCATTGATCCTTTGCTTTCTGCACCAAGCAACACGCCAAATCTTAGTACCTCGAAACCCAAGGGCAACCATTAACAAACCGCGATTCGTTCGCGAACACGACACACGAAGTGTGGAGTGGAAAGAGGAAAAGGTCCCACCGGGCGTGCCAGAATCTGTTCAACGCCGGAAGCCGGGAAGACTGGACGTCTTGCCTGAATCTGGGAGCAGATGCTAATTGGTGCTATCCGTCCACCTCTCCGAAGATGCTAAGTTGATTTATGGCACCATGTATCGAAGGTTTAAAAGGATGCGGCCGATGTAGCAGACTTCGTCAGATTCCCCCTCGTGTGAGGGGTTTTTGATTGTGGGGACGCTCTTCCCTGCAGGCGCAAGCCCCTGCAGTTAATTACGCTACCGCATCGCGGTAACCACTTTCTCCTTCTCCAGATGGTCACTTCGTGTCGTGGGTGTTTGTTTTGTTTGTGGTTTCCCGTGGATTGTATACGGAGACTAATTTGTGTTGTCGCCCGTAGGACGTGGATTAGTCCAAATCCGTATTTTCTTAGATTTGGGTTTTTGTGGTTTGGTTTAAGGATACGTTAGCCTCATTTGAGACTAAGATCAACTTAAACGTTTGTTAAGGATACGTTAGTCTAATTTCTAGACTAAGATCAACTTAACAGGATCATTTAGAACCAACAAAAGAGAATTTAGACTCTATTGTTTAGTTTACGGACATTTCGTTCGATTACCAGTTTAAGGACATGGTGGTCCAATGTTAGTTTAAAGACATCCCGGTCAAGGTTAAGGACATCATAGTCCGTGGATTTAAGGACCCCACAGTCTAATGTTAGTTTTAAGACATCATGGTCGAGGTTAAGGACGTCATAGTCCATGAGTTTAAAGACCTCACAGTCAAGGTTAAGGACATCATAGTCCGTGGGTTTAAGGACCCCAAAGTCCAATATTAGTTTTAAGACATCACGGTCGAGGTTAAGGACATCATAGTCCGTGGGTTTAGGGACCCCACAGTCCAGTTTAAAGACATCATAGTCTGTGGAATGTATGGCTATCGGGACCCGTCACCTCTCTGAAGACTTTGAAGGATTGCAACGACAAATATCAGAGGAGTTCAAAGATGTACCCTTGAACCAATGTTGGTTGGGAGATCTATAGTCCAATTTGGGACTAAAGTCTGTTTGCAGGTTTATGAGCATATGGGCTCAGTTGATATGAGTTGAACATTTTATTATTCTGGCTATTGAGCCTTCATCTGGGCTTGGCCTTTTTAATAATGCATAGTATTTATCAGAACAAAGTATGTTCTGACAGTGCGCCACGTGGCGCGTCAGGCGCTTCTGTTGGATAGCGCACTGCGCTTCTGTTAGATAGCGCACATGAGGAGGAAACGTGTCGCGCTTAGCGCTGAGTGCTAGTTTGTTGGCGCATTACGCTTTTAGTGTATGAGCGCGTTGCGCTAGTCTGTTGGCGCGCCAGTGAGTGACACGTGGCGCGCTTGGCGCTGAGGGCCAGCCCATGAGCGCAGTGCTCTGTTTTTAGAAGCGCAAAGCGCAGATTGTGTCTCTGGTTGACACGTGGAAGGTTTTGGCGCTGAGCGTCGGTCCAAGGAGCGCAAGGACGCAGTTCATGAGTGCAAGGCACTTTTCAAAGGCGCAAAGCGCACTTGATCAAATTTATGATCAGAGAATAAATTTATATTATTCAAAGGAGGCTTTGCCTCAAGATCAAAGAACAAAAGTTCTTGTTTTTATAAAAGGCTCCGCCTTTATAGATCAAAAGATCTGTGAGTGAAGTATTTTTCTTCTTTTTATTTTTTTATGATTAGAACTTTTTGATCTTTTCTTTTAAATCAAAAGACCCTGGTCTTTTTATAGATCTAAGATCTTTTTAGAAGATGGTTCTTCTTTTTATGAGATGGATTCATCTCTATTATTCAAGAACATAGTTATTTCTTTACCTTGAAGATGAAGAAAAATCTTTTTTTTTTTTAAGAGCTTGCTCTTTTTTTTTGGAGAGGGTTTTTCTCTCTCTTCTCTGTATCTCCCTTAGACTTGAAGGCTAGAGGCCTTTATATAGGGCCAAATGATTTGTTGAATTAGTTTAAGAGATCTTTCTCTGATTGATTTGGGAATTTCCCCACTGTTGGATCCTTGATCCAAGGGCTTCTGATTTACAGAAGATAATCTTCTTGTTTTAACAAGATTGAGAAATCTTTCGTTCTTTACAGAATTTGTTCTGTATTTTAGTGATTTTTAATCACCATTAGATCATTGATCCAACGGTGTTCCAAATTCAAGGCACAACCTTTTCTGTTTGGAAAGATTCAACAGAATTTTATTCTTGTTAACCAATGATTTAATCATATCCGTTGGATATTTGATCCAACGGTGAGGAACATTTAGTTCCAGCGCTAGCGCTTATGCGCCTGCCCATGGTGCGCTTTGCCCATGGTGCGCTAATTAGAGCGCAGCGCTCTTAGCGCTAGCGCACACGTGCTTTGCACGTGGTGCGCTACTTGGAGCGCAGCGCACCTAGAGCTAGCGCTTATGTGTTTTGCATGGGGTGCGCTAGTTGTAGAGAAGCGCTTTTATAAAAGCGCAGCTGTAATTCAAATTTTGAATTCTGAACAGAGCTTTGCTATAATTGGGGAAACATGGGCGTCCCGCTTGTGGCATTCCCGGCGGAACCAGTTTATACCGAGGAGGGTATCCGGAGCATTTTGCACCACTTCATGCTCCTAAAAACAGGGTCCAATTTCTTTATTAGCGAAACAAGCTGTGTTCCTAGGGCCCTAAACGTATATGTGGCATGGTATCAACACGCAATGGGTGTCGTCATCTGGGAGGAAAAGAGATTGTTGCTTGATCGCAAGGGTGCACCCCCTGCCGGTGATCCAAACGTCCCTCTGAAGCGACGGACCATTGTCCAACCTCCCTTAAGAGAAGATGCCGCGATCGAAGTCCCGCATGACAGGCCTGAGCTGCGGATACCCCATGCTCTAGTGAAAGCGGTGACCATAGAGTCTCCCGAGTCTGGCGTGGGTTCAGATATCGGGACTCGTCGTCCCAAGGTGTCCACCAAGCGTAAGCTTGTGCTAGCGGCGACCGGCGCTCGCTCGCAGAAGAGGAAGAAGTCAATTCTCTCTGCCGACGTTGTATTTGGTCAGGAGCCCCATGCTCCTTATAGTGAGGGCTTGGGCGAATATGGGACCAACGAGGGCCTATTCGTAGCGCCGGATACGGATCTGGAGGCTGCTATTGCAGCTTCTGTACGATCAGCAAGCCGCAAAGCAGGAATGATCATCCTTGCTGAGTCAGGTAATCTTTAGTTGCATCTTTTTTGCTGTTACATATTTTTCTATTATCATGCCTTGACTAACACCTCATCTTCAACAGGCATTTCCACTGAAGAGGCTCTAGCGGCTTCCCTCAAGACTTTCGAAGAGGAGGAGAGGATTCGCACTTCGCTGAGCGTTTGTATATTTTGGCTCATTGCGCCTTCATTCGCCTTTCTTATGGAAAATCTGACCCCTTCTTATCTTATCGCAGGGACTACAATGCTAATCCCGCAGGGTGATGCGGAGATGCTTCCAGGGCCAGCCATCGAAGTCCCGGCCTCCTCAGCACTACCGAAAGAGGCTTTACTCAAACGACCGATGACGGATGCCATAACGGCTCCAGAGGTAACTATTGGCGCGGACAATGACGTCCAGTTGACGGAGGTCTTGAGAAGATCTGCTCTCACGGCCCGGGCAAAAAGGAAGCATAGAATGCGTGCGGCAAGGGAGCATAACGCTACCTTGGCCGCGGGTGCAGGTTCAAGCGCTGCTACCCCTGCCCCTACTCCTTCAGAGGATGTTTTGGCTGCCTTGTCTACCGCCTACAGACAGGCAGCATGTGCAGCTCGGGAAGCAGTTGAAAATCTGACCCAAGGTAACGTGACATTGGGTTCTTTTTGTCAAAGTTTTAATTTTCAGATCTTCATATATCCTATCCTGCAGGGCTGAGTCTTGATGAGGTAGTGGTAGGTGAGGTGGCTGCAATCGCCGAGCCCGAGGTAGCGGTAGGTGAGGTGGCTGCAATCGCCGAGCCTGAGGTAGCGGTAGGTGAGGTGGCTGCAATCGCCGAGCCTGAGGTAGCCACTCTTTCTCAGGAGTCTGGCACTGCCCCAATCGCCATTCTTTCCTCCTGCAGTTCTCTGCCATCTCCTAGCGTCGCGAGCGTTACGACGGCTCTCGTAGAGTCAGGGGATGAAGCGACAAGAGGTGAGACCATTCCGTTAGAGGAGGGTGAGGCAGTCGCTGCATCCAGTGATGCCTTTGTTGCGGTCTCGACCGGCAACCTACCGGGTAGATTTTGGGTTATTGCTTTCCTTTTCGTTTTGCAATCCCTTTCAATCTCTCCTGACAGTATCTCTTTCGCTTCTAATGCAGGCGTGGCAAGCGTTGAGATTGTGCCACCCGAGGAAGTATCGCTAGTTGCTACTTTGATGGTGGCCGCCCCTTTGCCTTCTCTCGTATCCTCTCAAATGCTGGAAGGTACGGACTTGTGACCCATCGGTTTCATTGTGGGCAATATACTTTATGCACTGACATCGCATTAATACATCCTTGCAGGAGTCCTTTTTGATCACCTGTATCAGGTGCTACACCCACACTTCTCCTTTCAGTCAGAGATTGCCTCTTCTAGCGGAGCTGGTAAGTACAGCCTTTAGCTAATGTCTCTTCTTTTCTTTTACGGGTAGTCAAATCGTTTCTAATTCTTCTTTGTTTTAATTGCAGCCCTACAGATCGAAGGAGGAGACGAAAGAACAGTTGCACCACCGGTACTCCCGGTCTTGCCACTTGCTGCAGCTGGTATAATAAACTCCGTTGTTCATGAACCTCCTTTATTTCCTGAACCGTTATTTGACTGAGATTTGCTTTGCAGCTGTAACACTTACTTCAGCTTCATTCGAGTCTAGAATCCTAATGCCAGCGGGCCCCTTTTCCAGACGTCTATCTTCAAAAGGCGCTATGAATTGTCTGCGTATGCTAAGTGATCATCTCGAGGAGCTTGACGCGGAGACTCCTGCCCTTGCTGCAAATTTGCTGCTGAGGTTAATCCCATGCTGGTGACGCTCGTGCACTTTCACAGTGAGGGCGTCGTTGAGTCTTGGGTTAATCACTGTAAGGAAATTGAGGCTTGTCTGCATGAGCTCGAGGTCGGACGTCCTGCTCCCGAGGTCCTGGCTATGAACTCTCAACAGGCTGCGTGGGTTGAGGAGAGCACTCCCTACTTCCACCATCTTGAACAGGAAGCGGCCTTAAAGCATAAGGAGTGCGAAGAAGCTTCAAGCGAATCTGCTCGATTGCATGCTCAAGTTGATGCAAACACTGCACAGCTGAAAGTTATCTTCGAAAGCCTTCTACGATGTATTTTTGACGGGTTGACGCTGAGGCGGAAGCTCGACCTCATCGAGCGAGATGCACAGAATCATAGGGTAGCTCAGCGAGTCGTCGAAGAGCAACTTTCATCCTATTTGTAGCAACGAGCTCAGGTTGAAGCAGAGTTGGTCGCGGCAGCTGACCGTGAGAAGAGGCTGAGGGAGTGCGCGAGCGGCTGACCGTGAGAAGAGGCTGAGGGGAGTGCGCGAGCGGCTGATTGGTCTATTAAAAACGCTTCCCTCCCAATAGTTGTTTTTGCACCACTTGTAACTTTTAAATAAAATGTATCCCCCTTTTTTTATCCTTTCATATGATGTAAATTGTACTCAATTGAATTTATGAATAAAAGATACACTTTTTCGTACTATCTTGCATCATTTCTTGCTTTCTTCTTTTCTTTGTTATCGACATGTCACTTTAGTAAGCGTAGCCTGCAGATGATAGAGAGAGCATTCCATTTTGAATTCTTCGAGAGGTAGCGATGGCTTAGGAAGCAGATTCAGATCTGTTGCCTAAGGCTTTTCAACTTCATGAGCTGTGAGGGTCTCATAAAGACTTTTCTCCCTACAAGTCGAGAGGATCTTGTAGGTGTATTTTCTCCTTAAGAATCATGAGGATTCCTAAGTGTGTTTTCTCTTATAAATCGTAAGGATCTTACAAGAGAGTTTTCTTCCTTACGGGTTGAGAGGACCTGCAAGTGATTGATGGTGCTGCCATTATCCGCACTTCGCAGAGTCAGGAGTTTCTTTGGGCGTTTCCCACGGGGTCAAAATTGACTTTAACCGTATTCCACGGTACCAGGATTTGCTCTGGACGCTTCCCACGGGGTCAGGATTGACATAGCCCTGTTCTGCAAGGACCAGGATCCGCACTGGACGTTTCCCACGAGGTCAGGATTGACATAGGCCGTATTCCACGTGATCAGGAATTTTGCCCTGGATTCTTCCCACGGGGTCTGATTGACATAGCCGTGTTCTGCGAAGACCAGGCTCCGCTCTGGATGATTCCCACGGGGTCAGGATTGATATAAGCCATGTTCCACGTGACCAGAAATTTGATCTGGATGCTTTTCACGGGGTCATAGCCGTATTCTGCGAGGGCCAGACTCCGCTCTAGACATTTCCAACAGGGTCAGGATTGACATAAGTCGCTTTCCACATGACCAGGAATTTGCTATGGATGCTTACCACGGGGTCATAGCCGTGTTCTGCGAGGAACAGGCTCTGCTCTGGACATTTCCCACGGGGTCAGGATTGACATAAGCCGCGTTCCACGTGACCAGGAATTTGCTCTGGATGCTTCCCACGGGGTCATAGCTATGTTCTGTAAGGACCAGGCTCCGCTCTGGACATTTCCTACGGGGTCAGGATTGACATAGGCCGTGTTCCACGTGACCAGGAATTTGCTCTGGATGCTTCCCATAAGGTCATGGCCGTGTTCTGCGAGGTCCAGGCTCCGCTCTGGACGTTTCCCACGGGGTCAAGATTGACATAAGCTGCGTTCCACGTGACCAGGAATTTGCTCTGGATGCTTCCCACGGGGTCATAGCCGTGTTCTGCGAGGACCAGGATCCGCTCTGGACGTTTCCCACGGGGTCAGGATTGACATAGGTCGTGTTCCACGTGACCAAGAATTTTCTCTGGATGCTTCCCACGGGATCATAGCCGTGTTCTACGAGGACCAGGCTCCGCTCTGGACGTTTCCCACGGGGTCAGGATTGACATAAGCCGCATTCCACGTGACCAGGAATTTGCTCTGGATGCTTCCCACGGGGTCATAGCCGTGTTCTGCGAGGACCAGGCTCCACTCTGGACGTTTCCCATAGGGTCAGGATTGACATAAGCCGCGTTCCACGTGACCAGGAATTTGCTCTGGATGCTTCCCACGGGGTCATGGCTGTGTTCTGCGGGGACCAGGCTCCGCTCTGGACGTTTCCCACCGAGTCAGGATTGACATAAGCCGCGTTCCACATGACCAGGAATTTGCTCTGGCTACTTCCCATGGGGTCATAGCCGTGTTATGCGAGGACTAGGATCCGCTCTGAACGTTTCCCACGGGGTAAGGATTGACATAGGCCTTGTTCCACGTGACCAGGAATTTGTTCTGGATGCTTCCCACGGGGTCATAGCCGTGTTCTGCGAGGACCGGGCTCCGCTCTGGATGTTTCCGATAGGGTCAGGATTGACATAAGCCGCATTCCACGTGACCAGGAATTTGCCCTGGATGCTTCCCACAGGGTCATAGCCATGTTCTGCGAGAACCAGGCTCCGCTCTGGACGTTTCCCACGGGGTCAGGATTGACATAGGCCATGTTCCACGTGACCAGGAATTTGCTCTGGATGCTTCCCACGGGGTCATAGCCGTGTTCTGCGAGGATCAGGCTCCGCTCTGGACATTACCCACGGGGTCAGGATTGACATAAGCCGCGTTCCACATGACCAGGAATTTGCTCTAGATGCTTCCCACGGGGTCATAGCTTGTTCTGTGAGGACTAGGCTCCGTTATGGACGTTTCCCACAGAGTCAGGATTGACATAATCCGCGTTCCACGTGATTAGGAATTTTCTCTGGATGCTTCCCACGGGGTCATAGCCTTGTTCCACGAGGACCAGGCTCCGCTCTGGACGTTTCCTACGGGGTCAGGATTGACATAAGCCGCATTCCATGTGACCAAGAATATGCTCTGGATGCTTCCCATGGGGTCATAGCCGTATTCTGCGAGGACCAAGAACCGCTCTGGAAGTTTCGCACGGGGTCAGAATTGACATAGGCCGTGTTCCACGTGACCAGGAATTTGCTCTGGATGCTTCCCACGGGGTCATAGCCGTGTTCTGCGAGGACCAGGCTCCGCTTTGGACGTTTCCCACGGGGTCAGGATTGACATTGGCCGTGTTCCACGTGACCAGGAATTTGCTCTGGATGCTTCCCACGGGGTCATAGCCGTGTTCTGCGAGGACCAGGCTCCACTCTAGACGCTTCCCACGGGGTCAGGATTGATATAAGCCGCGTTCCACGTGATCAGGAATTTGCTCTGGATGCTTCCCACGGGGTCATAGCCGTGTTCTGCGAGGACCAAGCTCCACTCTGGACGTTTCCCACGGGGTCAGGATTGATATAAGCCGCGTTCCACGTGATCAGGAATTTGCTCTGGATTCTTCCCACGGGTTCATAGCCGTGTTCTGCGAGGACCAGGCTCCGCTCTGGACGTTTCCCACGGGGTCAGGATTGACATAAGCCGCGTTCCATGTGACCAGGAATTTTCTCTGGATGCTTCCCACGGGTCATAGCCGTGTTCTGCGAGGACCAGGCTCCGCTCTGGACGTTTCCCACGGGGTCAGGATTGACATAAGCCGCATTCCACGTGACCTGGAATTTGCTCTGGATGCTTTCCAAGGGGTCATAGCCGTATTCTGCGAGGACCAGGCTCTGCTCTGGACATTTCCCACGGGGTCAGGATTGACATAGGCCGTGTTCCACATGACCAGAAAGGGTTGACTTTATCCGTATTTCACGGAGTCAGGGTTTGACTCTCGGTCATCTGTGCTCCGCCGAGTCATGGAACTGGGAATTGCCGCGGTTCCGCTTTGCTTGATATTGCGCCTGTTGTAATGAGACGCATGTTGAGATGATCTCCAGGCTGTCTGTGAACCGTTGAGATTTGGCTTCTTCTTCCGATGGAACTTGGGGAGGGAAGGTGTGATTCCCTCTTTGTTTGCGCCCTTGGATTGTATTTAGGGATTGATGTGATATCACCTGTAGGGCATAAATTTCATTTTTTTTATTTCTTTCCGCGATGCTCTATCATTTCAGCTTTTATATCGCGAAGGTCGCAATTGCCCAATCATTTCGGCTATTTTTCGCGGTGCCCAATCATTTCGACTATTTTGTATTTATTTGCTCGCTGCTTTTTATTGCGAGTTGCACAATCATTTCGGCTATTTTTGTATGCATACATTTTTACTTGCTGATTTTGTTGCAAG
Source organism: Agapanthus africanus (assembly GCA_030015575.1). Lineage (NCBI taxonomy): Eukaryota > Viridiplantae > Streptophyta > Magnoliopsida > Asparagales > Amaryllidaceae > Agapanthus > Agapanthus africanus. The sequence continues at coordinate 723,550,642 of CM057337.1, forward strand.
TTGCCCCATCATTTCGGCTATTTCGTATGCATGTACAGTTCGCTGGCTTTTTTGCTGCAAGCTTGGAATTAGACACTGATTTTGTTGGAGATAGTGCCCTCAGAGTCAATTATTAGGTCACAGGTACGTGATTGTAATGATTGAGGGAGGACCTATCCCGGTAGGACAGTCTTACTCGAGATGATAGTATGCTATCTGGTTTACCTTTATCATCGTGTACTGCTTTAGGTGACATGACACGTCGCTATTACACGTTGATAGAGCCCCTAGGATTCTTGCTTGACCACCAGCAGTATGAGGGCGATCATATAAGTGGGAGCTGGGGGTCTACAAGCATATCCTTAAATGGTCCCTAGTCGTGGGAGTTTCGAGACCGGGCATCGATACTCCATTAGTAGACTAGTGTATACAGTCGAGACCCCGACGAGGGGCGGTGGCCGGTCTCACAAGCCACTGGTGTCAGTTGGATCACCTAAGATGTATACAGGTGCTCATTGGGTTATGAGTACACCGGACAGGACTCGCCGGGAACATGCTAGTTGGTCATATACCAGACGTCAGATGGCAGTTCCCTGGTGACATGTGTGCAGGTTAGTTCATCGACCTGGGGATCGTCATTTGTCTCGTGTGAGTTCCCACTGTACTTTGATTACTACCCTACCACGGCTCAAAGGAGTCGTGCAAACAGGTTTTAGTTGGGTACAGTCCCGAGCCACATGGAGGCAGTGAGCGTATCTTCAGGGGTTCGTCTCTCCCGGTATTGGGGGTGAGGTCGTGCTGTGTCTAGGAGAGCCATTACACAAAGTCCTTGGCCAAGGCAAGGAGATTTACTGGTAGGTATTCCAGTAGTATCTCAGGGTGTTCTGGGCTACACTCCGACACGACTTGTACCGCTTTTGGGGGTCTGACTTTTACCAACCCCCTAGGCCCGCCATGCGATACTCATAGACGAACGGACCGGACTGCACGGATATTGTCACTGACAGGCTCAGTAGGGTGTCAGGATGAGTTCGCTCATCGACGTCCCTTTTAGTCAATAGCTGGTGGCCCGTTACGTATTGGCTTATACCTCTGACGGGATAGTGGTTAAATCCACAGCCATGGTGTTGACGAGTCTTTAGAGTCCCCCACATTTCAGTTACTCAGCTTTCGGGCGAAAGGTTGTAGAGGCCGTATGGAGATATGGCAAGGTCCGATCAGATACGTGCGGTATTGCACGGATCAGGATCGGACAGTTTGTACTACAGGCCGTATGGTTACATGGCAGGGTTCGATCAGATACGTGCGGTATTGCACGGATCAGGATCGAACAGATATTACTAGCCGGCTTTGGTTTAAGCCGGATCCTAGTATAGTACAGTGTAGATTTTGTCTCATTGCATTTGTATTTCGGTCGAAATACAGATGCGGGTGTGTATGCACAGTATCGGGGTTTTCTTGTAATTTATTACGGGACCAGTTTTCTGGAGTTGCCAGTTTGCTTTCCGTTTCGGCCAATTTCCATTGTTCCGTTCATTGGCCGAAGATTGGTGGAGGAGGGCTTATTTGCATTGTTGCAAATAGGCAATTGTGGAAGGGGGTCTTTGCATATTTCCTTGTATCATGATGGCTCACCTTACCTTGACTTGCTTGACTTTCCATGCTCATGATGGCTTGACCTTTTTGGAGCCATCATGCATGAGTTGATGGTTGTGTGGAGTGTTGGCTTAGTTTTGTGATCATGGTTGCTTTTGATAACCATTCCTCTCTTTCTCTCTTGTTTGATAAATATGGTCACCTCCCCTTTTGACTTTTCTCTCTCTCCTATCACACAAGAGAAATGGGGGGGCCGGCCACTTATTTTGGTGTGGTTGATTGATTCATTTGGTATGGGATTTTTGGTTCATATGGTGCAAAGAAAAGAGCTCTCTAGTTCCTCTCCAAAATCCTTTTCTTTCCTCCACCAAAAATGGCACCTCCACTACCCCAAAAAGAGACACAAGTTCTACTACACATTCTACAGCGAATCTTGGGCACGTCGAGTAGCCGGCTTCGTGCCCGAGTTGCCTCGGCATTGAGGTGGGAGCCCGTAAACAAAGTAGGCGATGTGGTGCACTTCCGACGACGAGGAGGAGACGGGACTTTTCCGCAGGAGATCCGGACGATGGCGAGAAGACCGGAGGACTTGGATCGTCAGTATATCTCTAACCCATCTTGTTAAGTAGCTTAGACTAGTTAATGGTTCGATCCGGGTTATAGTGCGCGGTGGTGCCGGTTTGCTAAGTCCGCAAAAATTTAAGTTTTTCACCGCTTCCGCATTCCGGCGTCGGATTGACGGCCGGGGCGCCGCCGTGCACTTACAGTGGTATCAGAGCCTCGCCATTAACTTAGTCTAGCTTTGTGTAATGTGTTTGCTTTTCCGATCGATCAAAAAGTCCAAAAACCCGTATTTTTGCACATCAGTTTCTGTCGAATTTTTTTTGAGTCCAAAAATTTTTCAGGTTGTCTCAGAGTGATGTGTAAGGAATTTTAAGGTCACTGTAAAAATTTGGTTCAACGAGCTCATCATACCGCCGCGGAAGGGCGGCCAAACCCCTGCTATGGCCGGGCTTCCGCCGCGGATTTAACTGTTCACCCCCCCAAATGTTTGCAGTGTGTTCCTGAGTGATAAATGTGGTTTTTGGAATATTAAAATTGGGCCCAGGTTTTCTGTGGTTGCTACAGTTTTGTTTGGGGGCCCACTTGTTAATGTTTAATCAATCGGAAAATTTTAAACACATTTTTCACAGTATTTACATTATATCTGCGACCGTGAATGTCACTCGATCGGTAAATCCGGTCTAACTGCTATAGCCCGGTTAGACGGATTTGCGAACGTGACTTTCACGTTGATGTTCTATGTATTTGCTGTGATGTTGCGGATCGGTCGTGGGGGATAGCCTGGATGCAATGCTAGTACAGTTTTGTTGTATTATGTACATTTGATATTGCGGGGCGAGCGTCCGACATGTGGACTGCCGTCACTGCCAGTTTGTATTATTATTTTGGGGCACGACCTGGTTGCGGTCGATGTACCCGGTGTATGTATATTTTACTTTCTGTACTAGGATTGCCCCGCGGAGGGGTGCACGGATAACCGGGTTCTGGAGGGCAACAAGCCCGCATCTCATGGCATTGAGACGGAGGGGGCTTCACTCTAGGATTGGCGGGCTATTCGCCGCACTCGTAGGGGGTACAGGTTGACCCAGGAGGGGTGCCCAAGTTACCGGATTCCGTGAAGTGCTGGGTGGTCCATTCACGTTGCTGAAGGGGGCTGCCTCGCTTCAGGTTTTGGCGGGTAACTTGCCGCGCCCGTAGGGGTCTAGGATTTCATTGCACAGGCTATCCACACGACCAGGGGAACGTCGGGTTTCAGCGGCTCTGTGAAACCCGGGGATCCCAGATATCTGTATTGTTTCTGTGATACTGTACATTTCTGTGATGTTGCATTTTATTCACGCCTTGAGCGAATATAATATATTGGTATATATATTAGTAGATGTTGTATATGTTTTACATCCGCGCTAGTCCAGTCCCCGCTCTGTCGTTAGTTAGCTAACCTAACGGGTAATGACGGGACCCAGTGGCGAATGCGGATGGCATATACGTACATCAGTATATTTTCGTTCTTTTTGGTGTGATCAATTGATGGGACTGCATTGATTCGGATCAATGCAAGTTAAAAACAAACCTAATCTGATGTTGTTGGAACACTTTTCAAAAGGCTGTTATTGCAAGGACGTTCTCTTTTGTTTTGCATCGTGGTATTCAGTTAGGAATATCCTGCTCCTCAGTCGACGAGGCAAGGGCCGAGATCCCTTCACCGGGAGTGACCCCTTGGACAGAAGTTTGCGTCAGGGCATTGACTTCACTATAGCCGATTACTTTTGCTTTGCACCGTGGTATTCAGTTGGAATATCCTGCACCCCATTCTACGGGGAAAGAGCCGAGATACCTTCACCGGGAGTGACCTCTTTAGCAACGGTTTTCGTCACTATATTTTTAAAAAAAGGCTATCCGTTCCTTCAACGATATCAAGTTCATTACGTTAAAGGTTTTCGCCAGAAACCATTCGTAGCCCTCCGTCGTTTCATATGGATAGTCAATAGTATTCAAGCTGTGTTTGTTGGCCAAAGTCAAGGCACAGTGTTTGGTAGCTGTTGGTTATTCATATGCAGCATAGATAGATGCGTTGGTTTGGAACAGTCGTACTGCCTTGTTGGCCAAAGTCAAGGGTATGTACGGGTGGATTCAAAACAACCTGGAGAATGACGGGTAGAACTTGACATGTGACTTATGATTTGTTGGCCAAAGTCAAGGTCATAAGAGCATGGGGCAGAAATCACATCGGGAGTTTCAAAAGAACTGAAACTTGCCAGATATGCGCATACCTTCTGGAGTGTGATGACGTGAGCGGATTCCGTCACGTTGTCATGCGATGAGAGTTGGATCCCGATTCCCACTGATGAGTTAGTATACTCCTCGGGTGACCCCGACTAATTCTTCTTTTAGGTTTGGAGAAGAATTTGAGGTACAGTGGGAGGATTCCAGATTAGATAAATTGGTGACCATTCTGATCTAGGTTAGAGTGCACGCTGAGTGTTTCTTTTCTCTCTCTCTTTGGCAGCGACCATTGACCCGACCCTAAGACTATGACTCAGTGACCAAGTTGACCGAACCTTCTTAAACACCGGCTTTTGGATTGTCAGAGTTGCAAACCTCATTGCCACTCCTACTTTTACCCTTTTCTCCAGGACACCCCGTTTTACTACGAACGTCCACTTCCATTGGACAAAACCATCATATGGTTATATACGAACTCGAAGGAATTTGTTCGAGGATGGTTTCAGGTTCTGGAGAAAACGGATAGAATTATTCAGTTGTCTTTTCCTTTTACCCTCTCTCAGGTTACGAGTACTCCTTGGTTTAGGGGTAGTACACCTATTACGCAAATTGGATTGTCTTCTTCCAAACCTTAGGCTGGTGCCGACCGGTAGGGAATGAAGAAAACCAATTAGCATAACGATGGTGTGCAGAAGGTATTAAGTTCAGACAAAGCAAGGGATTAGTAAGAGGGCAAAGTAAATTGCAACAGATATTCACGACCAAACCAAATATTTCGTTACCACTCCCACATCACCTTTGTATTTCTCCAGGACACTCCGTATCACTATGAAGATCCACAGTTTATTTGGATACTCCATCGTATGGTTATATACGAACTCGAATGGAACTTGTTCCAGTTCGGGGATGGATTCTGGTTCAGGAGAAATAGGAATAAGGTTTATTCGGTTGTCTTTTATCTTCACCCTCTCTCATTGCGAGTGTTCCTAGGATTGGGACAGTACACCCATTATGCTTATTGGATAGTCTTCTTCCAAACCATAGGCTGGTGCCGAACGGTAGGGAAGGAAGAAAACCATTTGGCCTAAAAGGGTGTGCAGAAGGTGAAGACTAAAGACATATGAAGGGATTTGGAGAGGTGGCAAAGAATTATACGGTTACAGTTGTGAATCTGGATAATGGAAAGGGCATTACTAGGAATACCAGGATACCCCATCGAAACATTTCAATGTTTCAGTCTCACTGTGTACTGTTAAAAGAAAACTGATTTCCCGATTAGACACTTACTCCAGGGTATGTATTTACCAGGTATGATTCTCACATCTGTATGGTTTTACAGATGATGAGTGGGAGTAAGTTATTGGGAATTGGGTGATCATCCTCATTATATCGGGATTCGTTATAATCGGTGATATTTGAGGAAATCACCTGGGTTGTTTGCCAGACGGCAAATATTTGGTTTTGAATATCCGCTGTTATGCACCAATTTCAAATTGATATATCTGTACGTCTATATTCATAGAGTGAGATGTACCTTTCTGAAATTATGTCTACGACATTTACCTATATCAGTGGATGGTTAGGTAAGGAGCATTAAACAGCGGTGTAATTCTTCTTAACCATAAGTACAGTTTTCAACCTACGACACACAGTGAATGAGTTATCAGACTCAAGGGACTTATACAAAGGATTGTATGTTGTCCAGGGTCCATCAGGACAGAGGGCATGGTCCTCGTACTATATTCGGTTTACTTATGACTTCTCTAGTTTTTAGACAGGTGTTTCGCGGAAACACAGGGTCCAAATTTTGAGAAGTTATAGGTATTTGAATAGAGTAGAGAACCAGGTATAGCAAGTATCGGGATTCTTCAAAGAGATCGAAGATGTAGATACCTGTGTATGGTATTCAGTTGATAGTAATGATAAAGAGATCTTGCCTCTCTTTCAGGTTACTCATAATTGGAAGTATTCCTAAGTTGAGTAACGCTGATCGGCCTCCTTCCATTTAGTTGACATGCGCTGGGGACAGCTGCATGATTTGAATCTGGTTCAATTAAATCAGTGCCTCTGTTTCTGTATTGGATATAGAACAGTTCATATCTTAACGATGTTAAGGTACGGGGAGTTGTCCGTTTTATGATTAAAACCAGACACTGGACAACTCAAGGCACGTTTCTGTAATGGCTGTTTGTGGGTTGACCCAGGCTATGACGAGGGTTGACTTTCTACCATCTGGATGAACAATAGCGATATTGTTCTAGACTCGCCACAGTTTTATTAAAGATGGATTTTTTTCAGAAAACAGTAGTGGGAGTATGGTAGAACTGGAAGTGATTCCAGAACCACAAACGATTACTGAAGATTTGATAAGGAACCTAAAGATTCAATCTGGATTGACATTCCATTGGCCACTCCGCAGATAAGGTGGGTAACTTCAGGCACCCGAGAGGTACTACGGTAGCCTCAAGGACGGTGACAGGGAAGTTCTTGTTTGCCCACAATTGCCATTGCTGTTGTTCCAGGTTACGAGACCCGGCGGGAGGATGAGTATAGCGTCGTTCTAAACCAGTTTTAGAAGTGTACGTCTATATGACTCTGCCAGAGGGTTGTCGTAGTCAGTGGGAGCAGCGGAAGCATTGGTGGACAGGTTGCTTATGTCTATTTATAGACTAGAGCAGATGTAGCGGAGATAGATCATCCATTTCTGACGTGACAGTCATGGGTTTGACTTCGTCAGAATAGGGGATGGATCTGTTGAGAAGGTAGTAGGGTGTGATATCCTGGTATTTGCATGATATACACAGAGTAGGAAAAGAAACTCCTACACTACGATCGGTTATACTTTGGTCGTCACACAGTTGTTTCTCCACAAAGGAAATGGATTTTATATCAGACATACTGGTTACTAGATCTATGGTTTTAGATCTAGATTTGGGTGGTTTCCCAATCAGGGTACTTGACAGCATTCTAAGAGTATTTAGGATGGACGACTCCTGGCACGGTAGTGTACCTGCAGGTAATGGAGTCACCCTCTCTAAAGGTGTCTTACAGACTAAAGGGGAGAGGGACGGGCATGATTGGCAGATCACTTGCTCAGGCAATTGAGTCAATCGTGAGATGTCAAGTACCACACCAGATGTTGTTCTTGCACTAGATGCAATAAGTTGACATTAATCCAATCCTGGAGAAACAGTCGGAAGCAGTTTTAGAACATAAGTGGATGTTCTAGGGATATGATAACGACAGCCTCATTTAGGAGACAGTTATCATTCCAGGCTTCCAAGGTGACATGGACGACAAGGAGGTTGTCAGAGTTATAGTTTTCCTTCTGATGAGGGGCAGTATTTTGGACAGGTGGTCCAAGGCAATACTGAGGGAGGCATGGTGCGCAGGATACTGATTAAGTTCAGTTGACGATACAGTCTAAGAAGTTTGGATTTGGAGTTCATTTATGAGCTATGTCCCATCAGACATCCAGACACATTCTAAGACAGGTATTGCTCATTTCGGGAGATGGGTTTCTCCGCGAACTTGAGATATAGAGAGACATAGAAAGAAACAACTAAGCGGATCCACTCACTGAGGCTATTCCTCGAACGCAATAGTTCCGCAAACGAGCTTTGTGAGACTGACTAGTAGAGGAGTTGGATGTTCGGTATCACACAGGCTGTGAGTATGCGACATCGCAATAATTAGCCTTGAGTGCAAGTGGGAGATTGTTGGAGATAGTGCCCTCAGAGTCAATTATTAGGTCACAGGTACGTGATTGTAATGATTGAGGGAGGACCTATCCCGGTAGGACAGTCTTACTCGAGATGATAGTATGCTATCTGGTTTACCTTTATCATCGTGTACTGCTTTAGGTGACATGACACGTCGCTATTACACGTTGATAGAGCCCCTAGGATTCTTGCTTGACCACCAGCAGTATGAGGGCGATCATATAAGTGGGAGCTGGGGGTCTACAAGCATATCCTTAAATGGTCCCTAGTCGTGGGAGTTTCGAGACCGGGCATCGATACTCCATTAGTAGACTAGTGTATACAGTCGAGACCCCGACGAGGGGCGGTGGCCGGTCTCACAAGCCACTGGTGTCAGTTGGATCACCTAAGATGTATACAGGTGCTCATTGGGTTATGAGTACACCGGACAGGACTCGCCGGGAACATGCTAGTTGGTCATATACCAGACGTCAGATGGCAGTTCCCTGGTGACATGTGTGCAGGTTAGTTCATCGACCTGGGGATCGTCATTTGTCTCGTGTGAGTTCCCACTGTACTTTGATTACTACCCTACCACGGCTCAAAGGAGTCGTGCAAACAGGTTTTAGTTGGGTACAGTCCCGAGCCACATGGAGGCAGTGAGCGTATCTTCAGGGGTTCGTCTCTCCCGGTATTGGGGGTGAGGTCGTGCTGTGTCTAGGAGAGCCATTACACAAAGTCCTTGGCCAAGGCAAGGAGATTTACTGGTAGGTATTCCAGTAGTATCTCAGGGTGTTCTGGGCTACACTCCGACACGACTTGTACCGCTTTTGGGGGTCTGACTTTTACCAACCCCCTAGGCCCGCCATGCGATACTCATAGACGAACGGACCGGACTGCACGGATATTGTCACTGACAGGCTCAGTAGGGTGTCAGGATGAGTTCGCTCATCGACGTCCCTTTTAGTCAATAGCTGGTGGCCCGTTACGTATTGGCTTATACCTCTGACGGGCTAGTGGTTAAATCCACAGCCATGGTGTTGACGAGTCTTTAGAGTCCCCCACATTTCAGTTACTCAGCTTTCGGGCGAAAGGTTGTAGAGGCCGTATGGAGATATGGCAAGGTCCGATCAGATACGTGCGGTATTGCACGGATCAGGATCGGACAGTTTGTACTACAGGCCGTATGGTTACATGGCAGGGTTCGATCAGATATGTGCGGTATTGCACGGATCAGGATCGAACAGATATTACTAGCCGGCTTTGGTTTAAGCCGGATCCTAGTATAGTACAGTGTAGATTTTGTCTCATTGCATTTGTATTTCGGTCGAAATACAGATGCGGGTGTGTATGCACAGTATCGGGGTTTTCCTGTAATTTATTACGGGACCAGTTTTCTGGAGTTGCCAGTTTGCTTTCCGTTTCGGCCAATTTCCATTGTTCCGTTCATTGGCCGAAGATTGGTGGAGGAGGGCTTATTTGCATTGTTGCAAATAGGCAATTGTGGAAGGGGGTCTTTGCATATTTCCTTGTATCATGATGGCTCACCTTACCTTGACTTGCTTGACTTTCCATGCTCATGATGGCTTGACCTTTTTGGAGCCATCATGCATGAGTTGATGGTTGTGTGGAGTGTTGGCTTAGTTTTGTGATCATGGTTGCTTTTGATAACCATTCCTCTCTTTCTCTCTTGTTTGATAAATATGGTCACCTCCCCTTTTGACTTTTCTCTCTCTCCTATCACACAAGAGAAATGGGGGGGCCGGCCACTTATTTTGGTGTGGTTGATTGATTCATTTGGTATGGGATTTTTGGTTCATATGGTGCAAAGAAAAGAGCTCTCTAGTTCCTCTCCAAAATCCTTTTCTTTCCTCCACCAAAAATGGCACCTCCACTACCCCAAAAAGAGACACAAGTTCTACTACACATTCTACAGCGAATCTTGGGCACGTCGAGTAGCCGGCTTCGTGCCCGAGTTGCCTCGGCATTGAGGTGGGAGCCCGTAAACAAAGTAGGCGATGTGGTGCACTTCCGACGACGAGGAGGAGACGGGACTTTTCCGCAGGAGATCCGGACGATGGCGAGAAGACCGGAGGACTTGGATCGTCGGTATATCTCTAACCCATCTTGTTAAGTAGCTTAGACTAGTTAATGGTTCGATCCGGGTTATAGTGCGCGGTGGTGCCGGTTTGCTAAGTGCGCAAAAATTTAAGTTTTTCACCGCTTCCGCATTCCGGCGTCGGATTGACGGCCGGGGCGCCGCCGTGCACTTACAGATTTCAGCATCAGCACCGCTACAATTGGGATATTTCCAGGAGTGAATCATCATTTGCCTCTGTCGATGTCGAACAAAGGTGACTTAGCGAACAGGGTTAGAATTCTGTCGATTAAGGCTTTTGACTTCATGGGCCGTAAGGGTCTCATAAAGGTATTTCTCCCTACGAGTCGTAAGGATCTCGTAGGTGCGTTTTCTTCTTAGGAATTGTGAGGACTCCTAAGTGTATGGTTTCTCGTAAGTCGTAAGGATCTCACAAGAGTATTTTCTCTTTCTAAGTCGAGAGGGCTTACAAGGGTTATTCACCATGTAGACATAACCCTAGTCACGAATGGGACTTTGTTAGGGAAATGTTTATTCGCGCCCATAGATTGTATACAAGGGTCAGCATTGAGCCGCTTGTAGGGCAGAATTGGAGATTGTGGTGGCCTCTTAAGAATTGGTTCAGATCCCTGTAGTTTAAGACTTTTGAATTTTATGAGCCGTGAGGGTCTCATAAGTGGGTTCTCCTTACGAGTCGTGAGGATCTCGTAAGTGTAATTTCTCTTTAGAAATCGTAGGGATCCCTAAGTGTGTTGGTCCCTTGTGAGTCGTAAGGATCTCACGCAGGTGGTTTCTCCTCACAAGGTCAAGAGGACCTTGCAAATGTCTTCTAACGAGATTGCGCCCTTTCGGGTTTTCACAAAAACTCACCGGTAGCCCTGCTGTTTTTACTCACGGAGCCCTTTCGGGTTTTCATCCGTGCTCGTTTTGCTTATGGACATACCGTTTTCTTTTTCTTTCTTCTTTTTATTCTTTTTTTTGTCTCAGCCTTAGGATGCTGCAGTCTACAGTAGTTTATCGACGTCTCGATCAACAGCTAGTTTTAAGACATAGCGGTCCATCATTAGTTTAAGGACATTTCGGTCCGACGCCAGTTTTAGGACATAGTGGTCCATTGTTAGTTTTAGGACATTTCGGTCCATTGTTAGTTTTAGGACATTTCGGTCCGTTGTTAAGGAAGCCGGCTACTACTAACAGAGTTTGGGCTTAGGAAGATAGCGAGCGGACATAGGCGTCGTCATCTATCGTTGACCTAGGCCGTGACTCGTTAGGCGTAGTATTTTTTAGGAAGCGACCGTTTATTGGCCTGAAAGGTCTTTCACCATGCATGTCCATGAGTAGGTAAGCTCCACCATGGTAAACTTTGTCTATGATATACGGGCCTTCATTGTTCGGCTTGAATTTCCCCCGCTTGGCGCGATTGGGGATCATAGGTCTTTTAACCACTAGCACGAGTTCGCCTTGGAGGAACGTTCTCGGCCTAGTCAATTTTTCATATGAGCGCGTCATCTTTGCTTTATAAGCCTCCAGACTCTGTTGCGCCACGAGCCGGTTTTCATCAAGGACATCAAGCTCTTCAAGCCGAAGGTGAGCATTCTCTTCATCTGTTAGCTCGTAGTGAACCGCCACCCGTAGAGAGGGTAACTCTATCTCAAGGGGGAGTACCGCTTCTGTGCCGAATACCAATGCGTACGGCATTGTGTTCGTGACCGTTTTGAAATTAGTTCGATATGCCCAGAGAGCTTCATGTAGTCTCTCGTGCCAGTTCCTCTTATTTCGAGACACCGTCTTTTTCACGATATTCGTCAAGGTCTTATTAAAAGCCTCAGCTAGACCGTTAGCTCGGGGATTATAGACCGATGAATATCTCCAGTCTATGTTATGCCGTTGTGCGAAGCGGCTGATCTTGTGGCTTCTATAGGCTGGCCCGTTATCGGAGATAATCCGTCGCGGAGTGCCAAACCGATAAATGACGTGTGTCTTGAAGAAATGGAGGATATTATCCGTCTTCACTTCTCTTAGCGGTACTGCTTCTGCCTATTTGGAGAAGTAATCAGTTGTCGCCAAAATGAATCGGTATCCTCTGGACGGTGCTGGTTTGATGGGGACGATTATGTCAGTTCCCCGCATTTCAAACGTCCAGCTAGCCACTGTTGGGTGTAGCGGATTTGGATGCTGGTGGATAAAGTCCCCGTGAATCTGGCACGAGTGGCACTGCTTCGCATATTCGAGGCAGTCTTGGATCATCATGGGCCAATAGTAGCATATCCGTTTGATTTTCAGCTTCATCTTCGGGCCGGCTTGGTGAGAACCACAAAGTCCATCGTGAGTTTCTTGGATGACACTTTTTGCTTCTTCCGGTCCCAGGCATCTTAGCCATAAAGAGTTAAACGATCTCTTATACAGAGTATCATTGACGAATGCAAAAGAAAGAGCTCGTTTCATGAGCTGATGTCTCGAGGATGCCTCTTCAGGTGTTCGACGGGATTTGAAGTAGTCTATAAAGACTTCCTTCCAATCCATATCCGTTTCCTGGTCTTTTATTTGTAGAGCCATTTGCTCGGTCGCGCCCTTTTCTTCGGACGACTCCGGAGATATTTCTGCCGATGCAAGAACCCGACGGCTCTGCATAATGATCATCACGTTATCGAGGTTTTCGTCAGCCAGTTCTTTAGTGAGTTTGGCTAATGCATCCGCTTTGCTATTTTCAGCACGCGGTATGCTTTCCAGAATGTAGGAGGGAACTTGAGTCAGCAACTGTTGCACTCTCTCGCCATATTTCACCAACTCTGGCTTACACGTTTGATAGTCGCCGTTTACTTGACTAACGACCAGTTGGGAGTCTCCGTATATGAGGAGGTTTTCAATTCCCATGTCGATAGCGATCTCGAGACCTGCTATCAAAGCTTCATATTCGGCTTCATTGTTTGTCCTCGGCTCTGTTAAGGAGAAGGCAAAGCGCATTATCCCTCCTTGTGGAGTCACGAAGATGTGGCCTACCCCGGATTTGATTATAGGGGTACTTTGTTTACACTTCTTCATGGAAGATGCCCCATCAAAATAGAGTTCCCACTGGGTATCATCCTTTCTTCTCTCCTCGTCGATCGTGTCAAACGCGTGTTCGTCTGGCAATTCACAGTTCAAGGGAGAGTCGACGGGTATCGGATGCTCAGCGAGGAAGTCGGCGATGGCCTGGCCTTTCACTGCCTTGAGAGACCGATAAGTTATCGAGAACTCCATCAAGAGCAGGGCCCATTTAGCGAGCCGCCCTGTTAATATGGCCTTCGACATCAAGTATTTGAGAGGATCCACCATTGATATGAGATAGACCTCATGTGCCAACGCATAGTGTCTCACAAACAGCCATTACCGAAACGTACCTTGAGTTTGTCCGGATTCTTCTTTTAAACAGGAATCGAATAACTCCATATCTTTATAACCTCAAGATATGTAACCAATCTATATCCATATAGAATCAAAGGCACTAATTTAGATAGAACCAGATTCAAATATCATACAGCTGTTTCCAGTGCATATCACCTAAATGGAAAAAGGCCGATACAACATTACTCATCAAGGAGCGAACTCGCAGATGAGTAACCTAAGAAAGAATCAAGTTCTCAATATTACTATGATAGAATACTTAGCATGAGTATCTATATCTTTGATCACTTCGAAGAATCCTGATACTTCCAACGTATGGTCCTTTACTTTATTCTTATACCTATAAACTTCTCAAAATCTGTAGACCTTGCATTACAACGAATGCGTGTCTAAAACCAGAGAACTAATAGGTAAACTTGAATGAAGTAAGAGTACCAACCCCTTGTTCAGAAGGACACAGGACAACATACATTTTCTTGTATAAGTCCCAAGTGTATACTGACTCAAATTCCATGTATTGTAAGTTGAAAACTGTATTTTGGTCGAGAATGTCTTACACCGTTATTCAATGCACCTTACCTTATTCTCAACTGATAAAGGTAAATATTCGGAATACAATTTTCAAAATTTATATCTTACTTTATAAAATAAAGATACAGATATTTCATTTTAAAATTGGTGCATAACAACGGTTATTCAAAACCAAATATTTTGCCGTTAGGCAAAGCCAGGCAATTCAATCCAATATCACCAATTACAACGAATTCCGATATTGAGAATCAGATCGCCCATTTCCCAATATTCTACCCCTTCTCAACATTTGTAACGCCGAACAGATGTGAGATCCAAATCCGGTAAATACATACCCTGGAATCAAAATTGATTGGGAAAACAGTTCTCGGTAACAAGTACACAGAAAATCTGAAACATAAATGTTTCAAGGGGGTGGCCAGATATTCCTAGTAATGACTTTTTCGCGATCCAGATTCATAACAGTAGTCGCAATTTCCTTTGCCCTCACTTCAATCCCTTTATATGTCTCTATATCTTACCTTCTGTATACCGTACTTACGCTAACTGGTTTTCTTCTGTCCCTACCTTTCGGCACCTGCCTAAGGTTTGGAAGAAAACTATCCAATAAGCATAATATGTGAACTCTCCTAATACAAGGAGTTCTCACAACCTGAGAGAAGGTAAAAAGAAGAGACAACCGAATAATACAATCTAAATTCTCCAGAACCAGTGGCCATCCTCGACTGAAATAATTTCTTCGAGTTCGTATGTAACTATACGACGGCCATTTCCAAGAAATATGGATCATCGTAGTGATACAGAATGTTCTGGAGAAATGCAAAGGGAAAGTAGAAGTAGCAAGTATATTTGCGACTTTGTCATGAATCATGACAATCTAAAGCCAACGTGTATAAGAAGGTTCAGTTAACTTGGTTAATGAGTTTTAGGTAAGTCATGGGTCACTGTATAAGAGAGAGAGAGAGAGAGAGAGAGAGAGAGAGAGAAGAAACACCCAGCGTGTACTCTATCAAGATTAGATTGGTTATCACTTTATCTAATCAGGATGGCTTCCACTGTTTCCTCGAATTCTCCTTCAAAGACTAAAAGGAGAACTAGTCGGGATCATATACACCTTACAAGTTCGCTAACCGTTCAGCCAGGTCAGTGTTGGTACTCCGAGGGAGGTCCCCCGTGCTTTCGTATGGACTCAATTAATAACCCCGTTTCCGCAGAGGCATAATCTCGTTAACACTTTCTACACACCTAATAGGTTAGCTAATTGTGAAGTGAAAAATCTCCCGAGGAGTAATGCCTACTCATCAGTAGGAATCGGGACCCAACTATCATCGTGTGATAAGTTGATGGAATCCACTCAAGTTACCACACTCCAGAAGGTATGCGCATGCCTGGAAAGTTTCCTTTATATTTAAAACTCCCAATATGGTTTTTGCCCCCAAGACCTAAGGACCTTGACGAATAATCAACAAATCAAGGGTCTTAGTCAAGTTCAACTCGTAATTATCTTGATTGCGTTAAACCTACCCACACGACCCTTGACGAATAATCAACAAATTTGTACAACTATCCTAACCAATCCACATATCCTTGAGACAAAAAAGCATTACAGAGCTACCGCACACTACGCCTCGGCGAATAGTAATGACAAACGCAGTGCGAATACTAAGCAATACTAATCTGAAACGACGGAGGGTTACGGCTGGATTTTGGCGAAAAACCTTTAACGTAATGAACTTGATATTGTTGAAAGAACTCGAGTAGCTTTGAAATGGAGTGGTTTAAGCTTCGCTTTTTAAAAATAGTAACATAAACCTTTGCTTAAGAGCGAATTCCCCGTGAAGGAATTAAGGCTCTTCCCTCATAAAATTAGTTGCTGGATATTCCTAACCGAATACCTCTATGTAAAGCAAAAGAATATGACAGTTGTTTTGAAGAAAACCGAGTAATTTTAAAAATTGGTTCCGATAATATCAAATAGGTTTGTTTTCCTTTGCATTAAAAATATAATGCAGTCCCATCAAATCTAGTTTCTAAGCCACAACAGAAACAACCAAAATAGCATACTTTTATATGCTATCCGTATTCGCCATGGGACCCCGTCATGCACCGTTAGGTTACTTAACTAATAGTAGAGCGGGGGCAGGACTAGCGCGGATGCAAAACATATAGAAGTATCTACTAAATGTATATAATATATATTTCAACATCGCAGGCAGATAATAGTCATCACAGGCATGCGAACAACAATATGGAATAGCGGATAAATTAGGAGTCTCGCGTTTCATTTGAGCCGTAAATGAAATGCGACGTTCCTCGGTCGTATGGATAGCCCATACAAAGTCGATCCTAGACCCCTACGAATGCGGCAAGCCACTTGCCAATTCTAGAAACTGGGTAACACGGCCTCAACAAAGTGATTTGGTCACCCGCTGCTTTCTAGAATCCGGTGACTTATGCACCCCTCAGCGGGTCAATCCTATACTCCCTACGAGTGTGGCGAATTGCCCGTCAATTCTAGAGTAAGGCCCCCCCGATCTCAACGCCATGAGATGCGGGCCCGTTGCCCTTTAGAATCCGGCTATTGGAGCACTTCTCCGCAGGGTAAAATCTAGTACAAAAATGAAATATATGTACAAAGGTGACAGCGACCGTAACTAGGTCGAGCCTCAATAAAAGAATATACATAATGGCAGAAACGGCTGTCCACATGTTGGATGCTCGCCCCGCAACATGAATTTACAAACTGAATCAAAACTGTACAATCAATATCGCACTAAGGGCTATCCCACATGACAATCCGCACAAAACATAACCATATATATATATATATATATATATATATATATATATATATATATATATATATAACCGTAGAAGTAAACAACAGCAGAATGTGTGCAACCCCGTCTAAATGAACATATAGCAATTAGACGATGTTCAGCAAGACATATATAACATCACAGATACCGACGATGCAAAAGTTTTCAGTTTTTAAAACTCCTGAGTTGTCCCAAAGCGACACAAAGTGAAATTTGGGACAAATCAAACAATACCAAAAATACCAATTTACAAAACCCAAGACACGGCATGAAAACGATCTCCAAATGTGAATAGTAAAAAGGTGAGGCAGGCCAAAACCCCATTTCTCCCGGTTCAAACATGATGGAATGTGCTCGTTTTCATTGTGTATCTCTAACTAGTCTAGAGTATGCTTCTGCAATTGTTTACAAAATTTTTAGAGGCCAAAAAGTTTTCTGGACAGAAACTGGGTTTCGAAATCGGAGTTTTCGGTTTTGAAACTAAAGCATCGTTTAACACTAGTTTGGGGTGTTTGGGTGGCTCTGATACCACTGTAGGGTTCCCCAGTGCTCGCGGCGCAGCAGAAACGCGGATGGCGAACAAAAATTCAAGCAAACACGAAGGAACCCCGAACCTAGAATCGATCCAAATGCCTAAACTAGCAAACCAAGTATGCAAAGAATGGAATACTACCTTCGACGCGTGTCCACCCAATCGTGGAAGACCCCTTCAAGCTCCATTTATGCTATCTGGATCATGCTTGAGTGGAGACCTCTCTTGCCGAAAAAGATCCACATGAGGGAAACCGATCTAAGCTCCGGCTTCACCTAGTGAAGCGACCGACGCTCCAAGCTCGCTACGAATGGAGAGTGGGGATGTAGGAATATTTTCACTATCTTTTCTCTGTTTTCTAAGCTCATGTGTGCTACCTAGAAGAAGGAGGAGGAGGTGAAGAAGAGGAAGCCATCGAAAAAATGGCGAAGTCTTTTTGTGTAGGAAAGAAAAAGATCAAGTGTAGAAAAACAATATGGATTGGTTATTATTAACCATCCAAAATAACGAGTCACTAAAGAATGAGTCGCTAAATATAATACATTATAATAACCAAGCCATACCTCTCTACAAATATCTTCACACCTCATCCTCCACCTCATTCATGATTTCCTTATAAAAGAAAATCAATAAATGAAATGTGCATCTTCTAGAAAAAATTTCGTATAAATACGGAATACAACCCGGTATACGTATCGAAATACATATACACATATTCGTACTAAAATACGAATAGCCAAGAGAGAGAAAATGAATAGTGAACAATAAAAGTAGAATATACATATTAAAAATATACATATAGAAATTATTAAATCAAAACCTGATTTAATAATCCGGCTTAATCCTAAACCGCTAGTATTATCAACCGTCCGATTAAAATCCGTGTAGCCTGTACACGTTGTTTCCCTAATCAGAGCAAAGCTCTGTTCAAATTTTGAAATTTGAAATAAAGCAGCGCTTCATAGCAGCGCCAGCGCTAAGAGTCAAAGACTCCGATGCAGCGCTCACGTGCAAAGCACGAGAGCGCTAGCGCTAGCAGCGCCAACGCTGAGAGTCAAAGATTTTGAGGCAGCGCTCACATGCAAAGCACATGAGCGCTAGCGCTTAGAGCGCTGCACTCTAAGAAGCACACCACGTGCAAAGCACGTGAGCGTTAGCGCTAAAAGCGCTGCACTCTAAGCAGCGCACCACGTGCAAAGCACATGAGCGCTAGCGATAGAACAAAATGTTCTCGGCCCTTGGATCAAAGATCCAATGAACATGATTAAAACTCATCAATTGACCAGAATAAAATTCTGTTAAGGAAACATTCCTCAGAATCTTTCCAAACAGGAAAGATTATGCTCTGAAAATCAGAGCACCGTTGGATCAATGATCCAGTGGTGATTAAAAATTACCAAAGTACAGAATAAATTCTGTATGGGAAAAAATTTCCCAATCTTGTTAAAAATAAGAAGACTGCCTTCTGTAAAACAGAAGCCCTAGGATCAAAGATCCAACGGTGGGAAACATACCCAAATCAATTAGAGAAAAAATTTCTTCAACTGATTCAACAAATCAGCCTACCCAGTATAAAGGCCCTAAGACTTCAAGTCTGATAGTGAGGAACCCCCTACAAATTTTGAGAAAGTTCAAAGAGAAGAGCAAGCTCTCGGCAGAAGAAGAATTTCTTTAAGGTAAAATAAAGAGATCAAATCATCTCATCAGAAAAAGAACTTAGTTCTTATGCTAGATCATAGATCTATAAGGAAAATGTCTTTCACAAAGAGATCATAACATCTCATTATAAAAAGGGGGGAGAATAATTCAATTCTCTTAGGATCACAGATCCATAAAGGTAAAGTCTTTCACCAAAAACATAAGAGATTGAAATATCTCTTATAAAATAAGAACTTTGTTCTTAGATCTATGAGACAAAGTCTCTTATAAGAGAAAATTTAATTCTCAGAGAGCAGAGTTGTATAAAAAGAGTCTTAGCGCTCCAATTAAAAGAAGCGCTTCAGCGCTCCAAAATCTAGCGCACAGCGCTGCAGAGCCCTAGCGCTCTAATTAAATGAAACGCTTCAGCGCTCCAAATCTAGCACACAGCGCTGCAGAGCCTTAGCGCTCCAATTAAAAGAAGCGCTTCAGCGCTCCAAAATCTAACGCACAGCGCTGCAGAGCCTTAGCGCTCCAAATTTAAAGAAGCACCTCAGCGCTCTAAGTCTGGCGCACAACGCCAAGCGTGCCACGTGCTCCTCACGTGTGCGCTATTTCACAAGAAGCGCTCTGCGCTCATTGTCTGGCGCACAGCGCCAAGCGCGCCACGTGCTCTTCATATGTGCGCTATTTCACAAGAAGCGCTCTGCGCTCATTGACTGGTGCACAGCGCCAAGCGCGCCACGTGCTCCTCACGTGTACGCTACATAACAGAAGCGCTCTGCGCTCATTGACTGGCGCTCAGCGCCAAGCGCACCACGTGCTCCTCACGTGTGCGCTGAGGGAACATAAATTGTTCTTTAAATAAAGCCCCAGAGCTATGATAAGTGCTCAACACTCAATAAAAGACAAAAAGGCTGTCAAAACCCAAATCAACGCTCAACATTGTTAAATGTTCAACATTTTAACTAAGTGGGCCGAGCCCAAATTGGCCACAGAACCCTACATCAGATTAATTGAGCCCACATGCTCATAAATCTTTGATCTTTGTCCCCAATTGGACTACAGATCTTCCAACCAACATTGGTTCAAGGGTACATCTCTTCATACCTCTGATATATGTCGTTGTAATCCTTCAACGTCTTCAGAGAGGTGACGGGTCCCAACAACCAGACATTCCACGGACTGTGGGGTCCTTAAACTCATGGACTATGATGTCCTTAAACTTTACAGACTATGATGTCTTTAAACTACCACGGACTGTGGGGTCCTTAAACTCATGGACTATGATGTCCTTAAACTTTACGGACTGTGAGATCCTTAAACTCATAGACTATGATGTATTTAAACTTTACAGACTATGACGTCTTTAAACCGTCATCGACTATGATGTCCTTAAACTTATGGACCGCAATGTCCCTAAACTAAAACAATAGAGCCCAAATGCTCTTTTGTTGGATCTAAATGATCCTGTTAAGTATTTCTTAGTCTAAAATGAGACTAATGTATCCTTAACAACCACTTACGTTGATCTTAATTTCAAACGAGATTAACGATCCTTAAATCAATCCAACTACAGATCCCTCAGCAGACACTGGTTCATGGGTACATCTTCTCACACCTCTGATATATGTCATTGTAATTCTTCAACGTTTTCAGAGAGGTGGCGGGTCCCGGCAACCAGACACTCGATGGACCGCAAAGTCCCTAAACTAAAACAATAGAGCCCAAATGCTCGTTTGTTGGATCTAAATGATCCTGTTAAGTAGATCTTAGTCTAAAATTAGACTAACGTATCCTTAACAAACTGTTAAATAGATCTTAGTCTAAAATTAGACTAACGTATCCTTAACAAACGTTTAAGTTGATCTCAGTCTCAAATGAGATTAACGATCCTTAAACCCAAACCAAAACCAAAATCTAAGAAAATATGGATTTGGACTAATCCATGCCCTACGGGCGACAATATAAATTAGTCTCCGTATACAATCCACTGGAAACCAAAAAAGAAAACAAACACACACGACATGAAGTGACCATCTGGAGAAGGAGAAAGTTGTTACCGCGATACGGTAGCGTAATTAACTGCAAGGGCTTGCACCTGTAGGGAAGAGCGTCCCCACAATCAAAAATCCCCTTCAATGAGGAGGAATCTGACGAAATCTGCTACAACGACTGCATCCGTCTAAATCTCCAATACACGATGCCATAAATCAAATTGGCATCTTCGGAGAGGTGGACGGATAAAACCAAATAGCATCTGCCCCCAAATTCAGGCAAGACGTTTGTCTTCCCGGTCTTTCGGCGGAGAACAGATTCTGGCATGCCCGGTGGGACCTTTTCCTCTTTCCACTCCACACTTCGTGTGTCGTGTTTCGCGAACGAATCGCGGTTTTCTATGGTTGCCCCTGGATTCAAGGTTTTAAGATTTGGTTTCTTGCTCCGCGCAGAAAACAGAAGATCAATGGCTTCTAACTGCTTCAGCTGCAACAACCGCAACAACTCCCACTCCGTCCTTGCTGGAGGAGTGACCTATGGGCCTCAAGCAGCCTCCCTTTTTACGATACTAGTGGAACATGTGACTCAGGCCACCGCTGGACTATTCTTTGGGACCATGCTCCCACCAATGAGCTTCAACGCCCTAGTGCCATCACAAGAAGCTCCGAAGAAGTTGGTCTTTGATCGGCTTACGACTGCCGCGGCCCCTCTCAACGGGTCGCCCAAATCTAGCACCTCGGTTTTCAACAGACTGGGCCAAAGCTCAAGTGGGCCCATGAAGAAGCCCGCGATACCTGAAGGGGTTATCCCAAAACGAATAGCCATTCCTGCTCCTGAAGTTGCCAAAGCTTCTTCTCCTGCTAAGGGGTCGGTCCTCACAAGACTGGCCGTTCCAGTTTCCGCTCCAGGCGAAGTAACCAAGGCTGCTTCCCCTGCCAAAAAGTCAGTCTTTTCAAGATTGATCATTCCCTCTCAGCGGACGTCAGTCTTCGATAGGCTGGCACCAACAGTAACCCCTCATCAGAGCGGGGGGCACAAAGAAGCTCATCCAACAGCAAAGGTGGTCCCGTCCGCAAGGCATGCTCGACGTCGCCACTGGCGCCGAGTGAGGAAAGCTGGGGGCAATTCCCCATCTGGATTTACCCCGCTAGTTCCAACGGTGGAAGTTGATACTGCTGTTCCAACTGGGAATAGCTTTGAACTGCTCAGGAGGGTCCGCAAGAACTCCCCGATTGCCGTGCTAAAAAGATCTCCTCCAGCTATGGAGAATGCTGTAAAGACAAGGCTGGAGCAGCCCTCTCAGCAGCTGTCCTCTAAAATTCACAAGGTCTGGCGACATGTCCAAGACTTGGTGATCAACCAAGACTACTCCCGCCAACCGAAGAAGATGAAAGTTCGGCAAGAGAAGGACCACCCTGTCATACCACAGGAGATGTCATCTATTTGGGTGCCCGCTGCAACGGTTCCCTCAACTCCGACCGCCCACAAAAGAAGGAGGCCGGAGAAAGTCTCCATGTCCGTGACGAATCTTAAGAACACTGAATCTAAATGCTCTAAGAACACTAAATCTAAACGCTCCAAGTCTGGGGGTATGGTGGTGCACTCTGTTTATATGGTATCCAGAAAAGAGGATAGCCATATCTCTACGGGCCATCGACCACTCACCAGATCCGTAACAAAGGATCAGGAGCAACAATAGAAGCTCCAGGAAATGTTAACACAGATGGCCGCACTCACTGGGCTAAAAGAAAGCCCGGAGACATCATCAGAGCAGCGTCATGAACAGGAAACTGATGCTGAGTTCCTCCACAGAATCCTCGAAAAGAAGGACAAAGAGGCAGCGGAACAAGCGGCCAACATAAAACGAATGTCGCTTTTATTCCAAGACATGGTTGGGATGATGTTACAACCAGATCCTCCAGCTGAAGACCCCCCCGATTATCCTTGAAGACGACAAAGGAGAGATATCAAACCCTCTTCCAGCTTGTTCAGCAGCCAAGGAGGAGACCATCTCCAAAGCCGTCCTGGATAACTATATCGCTCAGCAGATACGAGCTCATCAGGCGAACGAAGCGCCGACCAAATTGTTAAGACTTGACGACCATATCCAGATTGTTACGATCAAATAAAGTACCTGCCAGGATATACGATCCCTAAATTTCACGTATATAAGGGGACGGGAAATCTACACCAGCACATTGCTCAATTCAGAGCCTTGTGCGGTAATACTGGGGGTGACGATAAACTGCTGCTTCACCAATTCGTTGGCAGCTTGTTGGAGACAGCATTCGAGTGGTATTCTGAGCTCCCGAATGACTCTGTCAAGACATTTGCAGAAATGGAGCTACTGTTTACACAGCGTTTCGCGAGCGCACCCCAATCACGGCGTTGATCAATGCCAGGGTGAAGCCGGGAGAGACATGGGTGCAATATGCAATCCGGTGGCAGAACCTATGGTCGAAATGCGAACAACGCATCGAAGAAGCTCCTGCAGTAGGCATGTTTGTGGGAACCCTCGATCCGCAGGAGACTATATCTCAATTCATGATGTTCTTCAAGCCAACTACCTTCCAGGCCCTGATAGACAAGCTGGTCCAGATGGACCAGATGGACCACAGGCCATCCTCTCCAAAAACGGAGCTCCGAAATGAAAAGGGAAAAGGGAAAGCGACCTTTGTCGCCAATACTCAACAACATGCGAGTAACATAAAACTGATTGTTCGCCAAAGCAATGAGCGCCCACGCTAATCCCTCGAGGAGAAACTGGGACGTCCTTATTCGTTTTCCCGAGATAAAACAAGGAGACTGTTCGAACTGGCAATACGCAATGGGCTCATCACCTTGCCAGAGCCGAGACACTCATCGCAACCCGGTGATGCCAACCATCCCAACTATTGTCTCTACCATCGAGTAATGGGTCATCCAATCGAAGATTGCTACGTCTTCAAAAACTGGGTTGAAGACCAGTACCAGCAAGGCAAATTCGCGTTGTCTGAAAATTGGAAGGTGAACCCACCACAACCACATGCTCCGAAAAAGATGGACATGCCAAGGGCATCGTGCTCATTCATAGAGGAAGCTCCATGGGAAGTTGTTCTTTCGGCAAAAACTAAAAGGATGCTGAAAGATCTTCAAACATGTCCGGCGATCAGGTGGAGAAGCCTGCAAGAGCAGGAGATCATCGATGGGATGCTTAAACCACGCCCAACATCGGGAATTATTAGCAATGGGCAAAACACCCAGGTCAGCCGTCAAAGTCTTCGAAGAAAAAGAAGAAGACCCAAAAGCCCGCGTAGTCTAACGACAAGCGCACGGATCTGCAAAAGCATATTAACGCGCTGGAGGAATATAACCAGAAGGCGCGAACACCAGTCACGCTTCAAGAGTTTCTCAATCACATCCTTGAAAGTGAAGATAACGACAATGATGAGGGAGACGACTTGTCAGAAGAATCCGAAGATTATGTGGCGAGTTGCCACATGATCTCTCATTTGTCGCTAAGTAACAAAGAAGCTCACTTGGTGTTAGGAGATAACGTAGAGGAGCTGGGGATAGGAGCAATGCTAAAATCCTTGGATTATATGACAAGGTCTATCAAGGGGAAACCTACTTGTTCATAGAGCATTCGGCGAAACTTCGCCTCAAAGTTACTACGAACCGAAATGCCCCTAAACTAGCAACGGATCGAAATGTCCTAAAACTAACTACTGACCGAAACGTCTTTAAACTACTATAAACCCGCAGCATCCTTGGGCTGACTCAAAAAAAAAACGGTACGTCCATAAGCAAAATGGGCATGGATGAAAACCCGAAAGGGCTCCATGAGTAAAAACAGCAGGGCTACCGGCGAGTTTGTGAAAACCCGAGAGGGCGCAAGCTCGTAAAAAATTCGTGCACACTTGCATGGTCCTCTCGACCTTGTAAAGAGAAAACACCTGCGTGAGATCCTTACGACTCACAAAGGAGCGTCACACTTAGGGATCCCCACGATTCCTAAAGAGAAATTACACTTACGAGATCCTCACGACTCGTAAGGAGAACCTTTTTATGAGACCCTCACGGCTCATAAGATTCAAAAACCTTAAGCTACAAGGATCTGAACCTGTTCTTAAGCCATCACCTTTCCCAGATTGCCCTACAGGTGGTCCAATACTGGCCCTTGTATACAATCCACGGGCACAAATAAACGTTGCCCCAACAGAGTCCCACCAACGACGAGGCTCATTTGGTGAACAAACACTTGTAGGTCCTCTCGACTTGCAAGGAGAAAATTCTCTTGTGAGATCCTTACGACTTATAAGAGAACACACACTTAGGAATCCTCACGATTCTTGAGGAGAAAATGCACCTACGAGATCCTCACGACTCGTAGGGAGAAACACCTTTATGAGACCCTTACGGCTCATGAAGTCAAAAGCCTTAGTCGACAGGATTCTAACCCTGTTTTCTAAGCCATCTTTGTTTAAATCGATGAAGGCAAATGATGATTCTCTCCTGGCAATATTCCAGTCACAGCGATGCTGATGTTAATATTAGTATCAGATCTTGAGTTCTGTACTCGAAAAAAAAGGTACGTCCATAAGCAAAATGGACACGGATGAAAACCCGAAAGGGCTCCGTGAGTAAAAACAGCAGGGTTACCGGCGAGCTTGTGAAAACCCGAAAGGGCGCAATCTTCTTAAAAGACACTTACAAGGTCCTCACGACCTTGCAAGGAGAAAATACCTGCGTGAGATCCTTACGACTCACAAGGGAGCAACACACTTAGGGATCCTTATGATTCCTAAGGAGAAGTTATACTTATGAGATCCTCACGAATCGTAAGGAGAATTCCCCTATGAGACCCTCACGGCTCATAGGATTCAAAAGCCTTAAGTTCCACGGATCTGAACCTGTTCTTAAGCCATCACAATCCCCAGATTGCCCTACAAGCGGTTCAATACTGACCATTGTATACAATCCACGGGCAAAAATAATCATTTCCTTTTCGAGTCTCACCAACGACGAGGAATGCCCTCATTTGATGAATAAACACTTATAGGTCCTCTCGATTTACAAGGAGAAAACACTCTTGCAAGATCCTTACGACTTACAAGAGAATATACACTTAGGAATCCTCACGATTCCTGAGGAGAAAAGACACCTACGAGATCCTCACGACTCGTAAGGAGAAACATCTTTATGAGACCCTTACGGCTCATGAAGTCAAAAGCCTTAGTCGATAGGATCTTAACCTTGTTTGCTAAGCCACCTTTGATCGAATCGACAGAGGCAGATGATGATTCGCTCCTGGAAATTCCCAGTTGTAGCGATGCTAATGCCTACATTGGTATCAAATTCTAAGTCCTTTCACGACAAATGATGATTCGCTCCTGGCAATATTCCAGTCGCAGCGATGCTGATGCTAAGACTGGCACCAGATTTCAAGTTCCATACTCGCGATAGAAGTCAGTGAGCCAAAAATGCATATGAAATAGCCGAAATGATGGGGCAACTTGCAACAAAATCAACAAGTAAAATATATGCATACAAAAATAGCCGAAATGATTGGGCAACTCGCAGTAAAAAGCAGCGAGTAAAAAAACAGCCGAAATGATTGGGCACCGCGAAAAATAGCCGAAATGATTGGGCAATCGCGACTTTCGCGATACCAAAAGATGAAATGATAGAGCATCGCGGGAAAAAAATACATATGAAATAATGAAACTTTTGCCCTGCAGGTAAGTCCATACTGACCCCTGTACACAATCCATGGGCATAAAAAAAAGGGGGACCACATTTCCCCACCAGACCTTGTCAAAGGGAGAGTCAGATCTCGACGACAGCATCTGCATCCCAGATGAACAACAACGGTGTTCCTCCTCATTCCAACAGGATTCGAACGCGACGTCAACAAAGCGGAGCCACGGCAAAATCCTTAGTTTCAAGACTCTACGGTCCACAGACAACCTAGAGTCAACCAATGACCTCTTCGCCGGATCAACCCTTCGTCTCGGAAACAAGTCAACCGACCCCCAGGGAAATCAGTGTCCTTGGCAAAATACCTCGATTCAGGGAAATCAGCGTCCTTGACGAGAGCATCTCGATTCGCGTCGACCCGCAGAGAAATCAGTATCTTTGCAGAAATACCTCGATTCGTCTCGACCCCCATGGAAATCAGCGTCCTTGGCAAAAAACCTCGATTCAGGAAAATCAGCGTCCTTGACGAGAGCATCTCGATTCGCGTCAACCCGTAGAGAAATCAGCGTCTTTGCAGAAATACGTTGATTCGTCTCGACCCCCAGGAAAATTAGTGTCCTTGGCAAAAAACCTCTATTCAGGGAAATCAGCGTCCTTGACGAGAGCATCTCAATTCGCATCGACCCGCAGAGAAATCAGTGTCTTTGCAGGAATACCTCGATTCGTCTCAACTCCGAGGAAATCAGTGTCCTTGGCAAAAAATCTCGATTCGCGTCGACCCGTAGAGAAATCAGTGTCTTTGCAGGAATACCTCGATTCGTCTCAACTTCGAGAAAATCAATGTCCTTGGCAAAATACCTCGATTTAGGGAAATCAACGTCCTTGACGAGAGCATCTCGATTCACGTCGACCCGCAGAGAAATCAGTGTCTTTGCAGGAATATCTCGATTCGTCTCAACCCCCAGGGAAATTAGTGTCTTAGCAAAATACCTTGATTCAGGGAAATCAGCGTCCTTGACGAGAGCATCTCGATTCGCGTCGACCCACAGAGAAATCAGTATCTTTGCTGGAATACCTCGATTCGTCTCAACCCCCAGGAAAATCAGCGTCCTTGGCAAAATACCTCGATTCAGGAAAATCAGCGTCCTTGACGAGAGCATCTCGATTCGCATCGACCCCCAGGGAAATCAGTGTCTTTGCAGGAATCTCTCGATTCATCTCAACCCCAGGGAAATCAGTATCCTTGGTAAAAACCTCGATTCAGGGAAATCAGCGTCCTTGACGAGAGCATCTCGATTCGCGTCGACCCGCAGAGAAATCAGTGTCTCTGCAGGATTCGGACGCGACAATCAACCTCGGAGCCATGGAAAAGTCCCTAGTTCCAAGTCTCGATGCCCACATCTACAGCCTGGAGACCCACAACAGCGTTCCTCCTCATTCCGGCAGGATTCGGACGCGACAATCAAGCTCGGAGCCGCTGCAAAGTTCCCAGTTCCAGGACTCGGTGGTGCACAGACAACCGAAAGTCAATCCTGATCCCGTATGGCTAAAGTCAATCTTGACCCCATATACCCAAAGTCAACCCCTGACCTCGTGGAACAAGGCTAAAGTCAATCCCGACCCCTTGGAAAATGGACAAAGTCAACCCTTGACCTCCCCGTCAAACCAATGCTTTGATTCGGGAGCAGGTCAACTCATCAATCACTTATGAGTCCTCTCGACTTGTAAGGAAGAAAATTCTCTTGTGAGATCCTTACGACTCTTAAGAGAAAACACACTTAGGAATCCTCATGATTCTTAAGGAGAAAATATACCTACGAGATCCTTTCGACTCGTAAGGAGAAATTTTTTTATGAGACCCCCATATCTCATAAAATTGAAAAGTCTTAGACGGCAGATCTGAACCTGTTTCCTAAGCCATCGCTACCCTGCAAAGAGTCCAAGATGGACAGCTACCTACTATCTGCAGGCCACACTTGCTAAAATCACATGGCGACAACACAACAAAAAGAAGAAAGCAACAGTGGGAGATAAAAAAATGTGTATCGTTTATTCATGAATTCAATTGAGTACAAGATGAATCATATAAAAGAATAAAAAAATGGATACATGTTATTCAAAGATTACAAATGTTTAATTGATACAAAGATAGTTACTGAGAAGGAGGTGTTTTCAATAAGTCAGCCAGTTGCTCGCGCGCTCCTCTCAACTCCTTTTCATGGTCAGCCGATACGGCCAGCTCTGCTTCGACTCGAGCCTGTTGCTGCAAGCCAGACGAAATTTTCTCATCGATTTCCCGTTGAGCAACTTCACGATTCCGCGTAATCCGCTCCAGAAGGTCGAGCTTTTGCCTTAGTGCTAGTCCGTCCGAAATGCATTGTCGCAAATTGTCAAAGACAGACATCAATTGCGCAGCGTTTGCTTCAACTTAGGCGCGCAGCCGGGGGGATTCACCTGAAGCCCCATCGCGTTCCTTCCACCTTAAGGTCGCTTCTTATTCGAAATGGCGGAAGAAGGGAACGCTCTGCTCAACCCATGCAGCCCACTGAGAATTCAAAGCCAACATTTCTGGAACGGGACGCCTGAGCACAATCTTATGCAGACAGGTCTCGATCTTCCTGCAGTAGTTAACCCAAGACTCAACGAAGCCCTCACTATGGAAGTTCACGAGCATCGCCAACATGAGATTAACTTCGGCGGAAAAATCTGCAGCAGATGCAAAGGCCTCGGCGTCAAGGTCTTCGATGAACTCGCTTAACATCCGCAGGCTATTCGCAGCACCCCTGGAAGAAGGGCGTTTAGCAAAAGGCCCTGCCGGCATGAGAATCTGAGACTCGAAGGGAGCTGGAGTCGGTGTGATTGCTGCAAAACAAATCATAGTCAGATATCGGCTTAAGAGATAAAGAAGATGCAAGAGCGATGAAGGCTACTATACCGGCTACAACAGGTGGCAGAACTGGGAGTACTGGTGGCGCGACAATTCTGTAACATTTCAGAAAAATAAAATATTATTTTTGGGAAATTAAATAATTAAAATAATAAATATTATGAATATTTAATATTGCGGTAAAAATTAAATACCGATAAATTGGGGAAATTTTGGAAAATTGTTGGAATTACTGAAATGAGGGTGTTTTATGTGATTTATGCAATTACAAACTCTTATAATGAATTATACACTATTTTAATGCTATTCGCGATTAAATATTGCTAATCGTGCATTAAGCTTGTTTTTTGCACCATGTCACATTTACAAATACTTGTTACATTTTCTACCATGGTTCTTCTTCTTTCATCCATGGTTTTGTGTTAGAAAAGAAAAGATAAAGATAAGAAAAGAAAAGATAAAGAAAACAAGAAAAATAAAAGACAAAGAGGGATGGGCATGAGAGAGAGAGAGAGAGGTGAGGGGTTCCCTTGACTTGGTCTCATCTCCTCTCTCATCTTCACTTCATCATTTCCCCTTCCTCCTTCACCATGGCTGCTGCCCTCTCCTCCATCCCCCTCTACCTCATCACACAACACCAAAAACAACTCAAAAGTTCACCTCCATTTCAGAAAAAACATGCAAAAGCTCCTCACAAGCACCTTGGACTAAGAAAAATCCGATTTTGATCACTTAGGGCAACTCAAGAGAATTCTTGAGTTGCCAAATGAGGTAATTTCTGCACCATTAGAATAGTATTTCAATTTCTTAAGCATCCATACAAGTTTAGAATTGATATTGTGTAGTTTAGCTAACTTTGAAAATTCCAAGATAGGGATCAGGGTTGAATTGATTCCAAAAAAGCAATTGAGGTGTAATTAGGGACTACGACCTCTGTAGGGATGGTATAGTGGGCTAAACCATAGAGTAAACCCCTAATTCCCAAACTTAAAAACTCCGATATCGTATTTTGATAACTGCTGTGATGAAGTTTTGTGATCTGCTATAACCCGGATGACCTGAAAAATATTTAGCGAAGACTGAGAGATGTGCAGGCAACTTAGAACTTATACCCAAAACCTGAGACCCCCACTCCAAGTTATGGCCGCAAATTTACTCATTTTCGCTGCAAATTACGGCCTGGGTAGAGTGGAAATGATCCGTGTTTGGTCCAGGGCTTTATCTTTAGTAAACTAGACCCCTCCCATATGCAAAATTGGCTAATTTCACCTAGGGTAAAATCTGGGACCATTTTCATGAGTTGCTGCCTTGTATTTCGTGATATTTATGAAATGAAGTTTTGGTATTGGTGTCTTTATCGTTCGATTCATGTTTATACGTCAATCGTCGAGTGTTGTTGGTTATTCTTGCATGCATAAACGATAGGTTTTAACCTATGTGTGATACTCGTGCCGAACTGGTTTTCGTACGTGATTTCGGTTACGATATCTTGTGTGTATATATGTAGGTACCCCCACATGGATTTCGAGAAGACGAGGAGAGCATAGCGTCATCGACTCCAGCGAGCAAGGATCAAGGTGAATAGATATATATCTACAGGGGAAGTCGGGTGGATGGCGTATAGCACCCCCGCAATTTCATAAGATTTTGATGTGATGTGGTATAGATATACATATATGGGTTATGGCGAGATATGAACCTTAGCAAGAAAAGCATTAGGAGATCATGGGTTAATGTTAGCGAGATTTGAGAAAAGTGGTTTAGTTAGTTTCTTAGTCGTGAACCCTAGAGTGAGGTTGTTGCACATACACATACACGCACGGGATATGGTTTTGGGTGTATACGTCATATGTGTGTGTGTGTATATATATATGTATAGGTGGATGTGTTGGTGCTTATATATACATACATACACGTATGCATGGATGTTGAGGATAGTATATGGTACTTGGAGATGAGTCGATGTGATTGGGCATGATGCCGTAAGATCAGTGATGTGATTTGGTTCGTACTATGAGATACGACAGGAGATTATAGCGGATCTTTAGGCGATGCGTTTCAGACACACGCACATATATTTGTTGATGGTATCAGTTTGTACTAAACTTAGATCTGTACCCCAGTTCATGACATATGATGATAAGGATACCAGATGAGTAATGAAATAAATATGATATTTGACCCATACCTAGTTTGGGATGCCGTACGATAGATTTATCGTATGAGAGATAGTTATAAGGATAGTGTCACGCCCCGCTTCCCAGAGTGCGCTAAGATAGGCACGTGACAGAGCCAACCATGCTACCTGTGGATAGGAAACATCCCTCCACAGTCACATTACGGCTGTCTAGAGATATCAAGAATGGTAGAAATAAAATAAACTATCTAGTACATGTCCATGAGCCAGAATAAACGAGTCAAGAAATAATATGCGAAAGCAATAGATCCAATAAACAATAACAATCTGGAATGTACGTCCCAAATACGGGCTCACATCAGGAATGAAAATGCTGAAAGAAAACTAAAATACTAACAGGTCCTCACTGCTCGTCCTGCTGACTGAAATACTCCGGCTCGGCCTGCGGCAAAGGTAGACGATCTGGGCCATGCAAAACCCAGACGTCAGTGCGTCATAATATCAACAATAATATAATCAGGGGGTAGCAAGACATGCAGGCACGAGTATGAACAGTATTAAAGGTATAACAGTTACACGAATATGGAACAGTGAAGGGTAAAAGCAGATGTGACGTGCAGTGAGTAATCGGAACTAAATACTGGGTTAACTACTCTCAATTCTGTGAAATCAATTTAATGAATCATCGATGTAACTCAATAGTATCCCGTGCATACCCGGGACCATGGTCCAGACTCTCAGGGCTGAATTTGAGACGTGCCGCTAAGCACAAACAGGAAACATGTACATACGAATGATGTCAGCAACATCATTCCGGGCCTGGCCTGGCCCCCAAAACTGATCAGTATAAGCGTCGAACTGTTGAGTTACAAGTCAGGTTTTATCATTGATTTCCCCATACCCCTAAGTTATGTGTTCAAGTCAGGTATTGATAAATCTGAGACTAATGCCAACACAGGATCAAGCAGGAACATGTTTGTCTATACAGACAACAGGATATGTCCATCGGGACAACATGTCATGATTGTCGGCAATAGAAACAGAATCAGGTAACATGTCAAGTAGTGATATATCAGGTCAAGTCAGGTAGTGTACATGTATCAAGTCATGTCAAGTAGTGGTGTATCAGGTCATGTCAACTAGTGCACAGGTATCAAGCGGGTGCTCATAATCAAACTGTAGCAAGTATTGAATCAGTGTGAAAGTACGAATGTACAATAGAAGCATGTATGCACAAATATCGATCAGGGGTTACATCATGACTAAGTAGGGTGCACAAGATCAAGTATGGGGTGTTAATATAACAGTAATATGAAATAATGTGACATGGTATGCAAATAGATATAGAATTAATGGTATGGATGCACAAATATAGATTAGGGTTACATTTACAGTTCCAATACTATGCAGTATGCACATTATTAAGCATGGGGTGTTACTACAATAATAATATGAATTAATGTGATCTATAGATGCAGTTATATATATTTTAAATGATATGGATGCAAACGGGTATCCGAAAACAGTAAAACTTTAGTATGGATGTACAATGTGATAAACGGGTAACACTTTACTCATATGGATGTACAATACTATACTGAGCATGTAGCAAGATGAATTAGCATGCATCTAGATATGTAAATAATGATATGGATGCAAACGAACGTCGTAAAACTATAAAACTATAACATGGGATTGTTCCCGCCAAAATTTTGGCTCAAAACCCGCTCCGTATAAAATAATAACAATAAAATAATAATAAATAAATAAATAAATAATAATAATAAACGAGAAAATCTCCCTTTCAGAGCAAAGCTCTGTTCAAATCCCAAGGCGGGAAATGAAGCAATGCTTCTGTTTCCCCCAGTCAGAGCAAAGCTCTGTTTTAAAAGATAATAAAAATCAAATCTTAAAATAAAGAAGCAACGCTTCAGATGCGCTGCGCTCGGCGCTGCGCGACACGTGTCAGCGCAGTTGCGCTGCGCGACGTGTCAGCGCAGTGGCGCTGCGCTCTGCGCTGCGCGACACGTGTCAAGCGTAGGTGCGCTTGCGCCAAACAGAATTAAAACTCCAGTAAGATCTTTCTGTTCTTGTTAAAAACAAGAAGATTGCCTTCTATAAAACAGAAGCTCTTGGATCAAAGATCCAACGGTGGGGAAAATTCCCCAAATCACTCAGAGAATGATCTCTTTAACAAATTTAACAAATTAATGGGCACTATATAAAGGCCCCTAGACCCAAAAAAACAACAACAACACAGAGAGATAAAAACACAAAAAAGCAGAGAAGAACCCAGAGAACAAGAAAGGTAAAAACCTTTGAATAAAAAAGAAGAATTTCTTCTGAATAGATCATTGATCTAAGAACAAGATCAAGGATCTTCAATAAAAATATAATAAATAACAAAGGCATTGCCTTTTTTTATGAACCATTGGTTCTGGAATCTTAAAGATTCTTTTCTTGAATTCAAAATTGGATCAAGATATTAAAACAGTGCCTTGCACTTGCAAATCTGCACTGTTGCGCTCCTGGGTTGGCGCAAGCCACCAGAGAGCGCCACGTGTCAGCACCAGAATAACTTGCGCTATGCGCTTTTAAAATAGAGCATTGCTCTCTGAAATTGGCGCAACTAACCAGAGCGCGCCACGTGTCGGCCTCAGAACAAACTGCGCTATGCGCTTCTAAAATAGAGCATTGCTCTCTGAAATTGGCGCAATGCACCAGAGCACGCCACGTGTCAGCTCCAGAACAACTTGCGCTATGCGCTTCCAAAACAGAGCATTGCTCTCTTAAATTGGCGCACTGCACCAGAGCGCGCCCCGTGTCAGCAGCGCAACAGCGCAGCGCACTGCGTTTGCGCTCACCAGAGCGTGACACGTGTCACCCCCACATGAGTTTGTGCCTTGCGCTCCTCAATTGGCGCAAAGCGCTTGACAAGCCACATGGGGCACTGTCAGAACATTTAATGCAACGCATTATTAAAGGGCAAAGCCTAATTAAGAGGTCCAATGGACCAAAACAAATGCTCTGCATTATTAAAGAAAAGGGGCAGAGCCCAAACAAAGGCCTAATAGGCCAAATGCAAATGAAAGGTTAAACATTTTCAACTGGACTTAACCCAATTATGGCCATAAGTCCTCAAATTAAATTGACTGAGCAAGACTGCTTTCTTAAATCAATTTATATCCGGTTCAGGGATACATCTCCGAACTCCTCTGACACCTATCGTTGTAATCCTTCAACGACGTCAGAGAGGTGACGGGTCCCGACAACCACACATGAATACGGACTGTGGGGTCCTTAAACTCATGGACTAATGCGTCCTTAAACTAATCTTCGTCCCCAATTGGGAATGTCGGACTAATGCGTCCTTAAACTAATGTTCGTCCCCAAATGGGAATGCTGGACCACTACGTCCCTAAACTAGAACAATGGACCCCCATGTCCTTAAACTGGAACATGGACCACTATGTCCCTAAACTGGAACAATAGAGCCAATTGCTCTCCCGTCGGATCTAAACGATCCCGTTAAGTTGATCTTAGTCTGGAAATTAGACTAATGTATCCTTAACAAATGTTTAAGTTGATCTTAGTCTCAAATATGGCTAACGTATCCTTAAACCAAAATCTTCAAATAGACTTTAGTCCCAAATCGGACTATAGATCCCCTAATTAACTTTGGTTCAAGGGTACATCTCTGAACTCCTCTGACACCTGTCTTTGTAATCCTTCAACGACGTCAGAGAGGTGACGGGTCCCGATGGCCATACATTAAATGGACCCCCATGTCCCTAAACTGGAACATGGACCACTATGTCCCTAAACTGGAACAATAGAGCCAATTGCTCTTTTGTCGGATCTAAACGATCCCGTTAAGTTGATCTTAGTCTAGAAATTAGACTAAGGCTTCTCTCCCCTTTTGATTCTCCTGATGTTGCAAATGGTTCGACAGGAAGCTTTTGAAAACGCAGTGCGCAAAATAGACTTTCTGACTATATGTCCTGATCACTTTTCTGTTAGTCTGCTATGCATGAAAGCAACAAGCAAGGTTCAGTAAGTGAAGTGACGGGCGAAGGTGGAAGAGATAGACCTATAGGGCCTCGCAAGCTTCCAATCTCAGAGCATTTGGCCGGAAGAGACATTGCGGGAGAACGACTTGGCCGGCACGACCAAACAACGGAATGGGCGCTAGCGCGAACGTATCCTTAACAAACATTTAAGTTGATCTTAGCCTCAATATGGCTAACGTATCTTTAAACTAAAACCCCAAACCCAAATCTAAGAAAATACGGATTCGGACGAATCCACGTCCTACGGGCGACAATATAAATTAGTCTCCGTATACAATCCATGGGCAACCATAAACAAAAAAAAAATACACGACACGAGGTGAAATTCTGGAGAAGGAGAAAGTTGTTACCGTGAAGCGGTAGAGTAATTAACTGCAGGTGCTTGCGCCTGCAGGGAAGAGCGTCCCCACAATCAAAAACCCCTCAAGCGAGGGGGGATCTGATGAAGTCTGCTACATCGGCCGCATCCATCCAAACCTCTGATATACGGTGCCATAAATCAACTTGGCATCTTCGGAGAGGTGGACGGATAAAACCAAATAGCATCTGCCCCGAACCACAGGCATGTAGACGTCCGCGTCTCGGCCGCCGTTTAAAGGGGAACAGATTCTGGCACGCCCGGTGGGACCTTTTCCTCTTTCCACTCCACACTTCGTGTGTCGTCTTCACGAACAAATCGCGGTTTGTTAATGGTTGCCTTTGGGTTTCAAGTTACTAAGATTTGGTCTTTTGCCTGGCGCAGAAATCAAGCATCAATGGCCTCCAACTGCTCGAGCTGCTCCAAATGCCAATGCAACCAACTCTCCGCTTCACCTAGAGGTGTAGCCTATGGGCCTCAAGCGGCCTCCATCCTTGCCATGCCGGTGGAACAAGTAACGCAGGCCACCATCGGTCTGTTCTTCGGGACCATGCTCCCGCCTGCAAGCTTCACCATTCCAGTGCCCACTCCGGAAGCGCATAAGAAGTCGGTCTTCGATCGGCTCAATGCTACAACGGCCCCTCTCAACGGGTCGTCTAATGTCAAGCCGGCAGCCTCGGTCTTTACCAGGCTGAACCAGAACTCTGATGGGCCTGCCAAGAAGCCCATGACCCCTGATGTGGCCATCGCAAAGAAGAAACCCATCTCCATTCCTGAAGTCGTCAAGACGGCTTCTCCTGCTAGAGAGTCGGTCTTTTCAAGGCTGACCGTTCCGGCTCCCGTTCCTGCTCGAAGGTCTGTCTTTGACAGATTGGATACCGCTACTGAAAACACAACATCAGTCTTTAAGAGGCTGGTACCAGCGGCGCCTCATCCGGACAGGGGGTAAGACGAAACTATCCCTATCGCCGAGCCAGCCCCAACAGCTCGTCACGCTCGACGTTGCCACTGGCGCCGAGTAAGGAAGGCCGGGGGCAACTCCCCCTCAGGGCTACCTCCACCGGCTCCGATGGTGGAAGTTAATGCTGCTGTTTCGACTAGGAACAGCTTTGAACTGCTTAGGAGGGTACGCAAGAACTCTCCAACTGCTACAATAAAAAGATCTCCTCCACCTGTGGAGAGTGCTGCGGGAACAAAGCCGAAGCAGCCCCCTCAACGGCTGTCCTCCAAGATTTACAGGGTCTGGCGACGGGTACAGGACTCAGTAATCTTTCACGATCACTCTCACCGGCAGAAGAGGGTGAAAGTTCAAGAAGAAAAGAACCGTCCTGTTAAACCGCAAAGGACGACAACCACTTGGGTGCCCACTACAACGGCCCCCTCCACGTCGACTACTCAAAAGAGAAAGAGGCCGGAGAAAGTTCCCACGCCTGCGGCGACTGTCAAAGGCAGTGAACCCAAACGCCCTAAGTCCGGGGGCATTGTAGTCCATACCGTCTACATAGCGTTCGGGAAAGAGGACAGCCGTACATCTGCAGGTCATAGACCGCTTACGCGATCAGTGACTAAAGCACAGGAGGAGCAGCTGAAGCTCCAGGAAATGATGAACGCGATGGCCGCACTCACTGGGCCAAAAGAAAGCCCCAAAGTGTCCTCGGATCAGCGACAGGAATAAGAAACCGACGCTGAGTTCCTTCGGAGAATATTGGAAAAGAAGGACAAAGAGGCTGCAGAACAAGCAGCCAATATAAAGCGAATGGCCCTCCTGTTCCAAGACATGGTGGGTATGATGATCCAATAAGATCCTCCTACTGAAGATCCTCCGATCGTCCTTGAAGACGACAGGGGAGAAACGTCAAATCCTCCACCGGCTCTGTCAACAGCCAAGGAGGAGACAATCTCTAAAGCTGACTTGGACGAATATATAGCTCAGCAGATACAGGTTCATCAGGCGACTGAGGCAGCCGGTCAGGTCGTAAAAACGGGGCGACCATATCCGAGCTGGTATGATCAGATCAAATACCCGCCGGGCTATACAATACCGAAATTCCATGTCTATAAGGGGACAGGCAATCCCCACCAGCATGTTGCCCAGTTCAGGGCACTCTGCGGTAACACTGGCGGTGATGATAAATTGTTGCTTCGCCAGTTCGTCGGTAGCTTATCGGATACAGCATTCGAGTGGTATTCCGAGCTCCCAAACGACTCTATCAAGACATTTGCGGAGATGGAGCTGCTGTTTACCCAACGTTTCGCAAGCGCCAGCGAACGCACCCCAATAACAGCATTGATCAATACCAGGGTGAAGCCGGGCGAGACCTGGGTCCAATACGCGACACGGTGGCGAAACCTCTGGTCGAAATGCGAACAACGCATAGAAGAGGCACCTGCGGTAGGTATGTTCGTGGGCACTCTTGATCCGCAAGCGACCACCTTGCAATTCATGATATTCTTCAGGCCGACCACCTTCCAGGTCTTGAT
This sequence comes from Agapanthus africanus, assembly GCA_030015575.1. NCBI lineage: Eukaryota > Viridiplantae > Streptophyta > Magnoliopsida > Asparagales > Amaryllidaceae > Agapanthus > Agapanthus africanus. Next base: position 723,589,317 of record CM057337.1, read on the forward strand.
CGACAAATTAGCCCAAATGGACCAGATGGGCCATGGACCGTCTCCTCCAAAACCAGACTCTCAAAATGAGAAAGGAAAAGGGAAAGCGATCGTCGTCGCCAATGTTCAACAATAACCAAGCAACTCAAAGCCGGTCGTTCGTCAAAACGACGTGCGTCCACGCCCATCCCTCGAGGAGAGGCTAGGACGTCCTTACTCGTTTCCTCAGGATAAAACAAGAAGACTGTTTGAGCTGGCAGTACGCAACATGTAAGTCCACGTTGCGACCCCCGGTTCTTACGGGGAGGCGGAAACGGTATAAAAATCAAATTTTTAGCGCATGGGGCAACATGGACTAACAAAGTCGGGATCTTTTCTAAACTAAACTAGCTATCATGCTAAAGAGAGTTAGCTACTCGGATAAAAGGTTATACCTAACTTGAACTCCTTCTTCTTGAAACTTTTGTAGGGGTTGATGGTTCTTTCCTTGTTGCCTTCTTCCGTCAAAGATGGATCCACCTGAGGGTTCAACCTTCGGGCTCTTTCTCGAACTTTGAGAGAACTAGAATCTTCGGCTTGCTAAACCTTTGACCCTAGAGTGAGTAGAGAGTGTCTTTGGGGTGTTTTTATCTCAAGGAGAGGGATTCTCAACTCATGAGAAGGATTCTCCTTGAACTAGAGGAGGAAGAAGAACAAGTGAGGAGAGAGAATGGTTATGATAGAATGAGCTTATTCTTTTCATTTCTTGCAACCATATCACAAATGAAAAGAATTAACAATTAACAATAATAATAAAATGAAATAGTTGATGGATGGTTTGGAATGACCATTATCATTACATTCTTTAAATGGTTTTGCAAGAATCAAAAAGCATCTTTCTTTTGTAATGATGATGGTCAAACCTTCAACCATGGTCAACAAGTCAACCATGGTCAACAAGTCAACAAAATCCAACCATGACACAATTTGATTTAATTAATATTATTAATTGATATATCATAATTCCATTAGGGTTTGGAAAAAGACGACTGTCAACTGTGCATACGCACCCGTTCCGAAACCCTAATGAAAATCCTCTTCCTCCGCCTCAATCAACTGTGCATACACACCCGCATTCTTGTTCCGAGGAACATGAATACCAAGAGATAAAATCAACCCCAAAACATATACCAGTATCTGGCTCAAACCAGAGCCTACTAGTAATATCTGTCCGGACTCCAAACGTGCACAAGTGCGCGGATGAGAACGAACCCTGTCGCAAGACCATGCGGCCTCTACTCTGTTTTGCCCAGAGGCGAATACCCTCTGTGTGGGACTCTAAAGACTCGACACTACGCTGGCAGTGGGTTTAACCACAGACCGCAAGCGGCACTAGCTGTGCGTAACGGTGCCCAGGTAGATGCCGACAAGAAGGCTGACGAGGTGAACCCCATCGGAACTCCTACTGAGTCTGAATGTGACAGTCTCCGTACAGTCCGGTCTGTTCGTCTAATACATCGCATGTCGGGCCTAGGGGGCAGTAAAACGTCAGTTCCCTAATAGCGGTACAAGTCGTGTCGGAGTGAAGCCCAAAACAGCCTGAGATAATACTGGAAGCCTACCAGTATATCTCGCTTGCCCTGGCCAGGGACTACTCGTGTAATGGCTCTCCTAGACACAGCGCGATGTCAACCCCCAATACCGGGAGAGACGAATCCTGTCTAACCGTCACTGCCTCCAAGTGCTTCGGGACTGCACCCAACCATTACCTGTTTGCACGACTCCTTTGAGCCGTGGTAGGGTAGTGATCAAAGTGCAGTGGGAACACACTCGAGGCGAAGTGCCAGTGTCAAGTCAGCGGACTAAGCTGTACTAATGTCACCTGGGAACCGATAACTGACGATAGGTATAATACCAACCTGTCAGTTCCCGACGAGTCCTGTCCAGTGTACTCGTAACCCAACGAGCACCCGTATACTATCTCCAGTACGACGTACTGATGGCTGTGGGACAGACCATCTCCCACACTGGGATGAGAAGCGCATACGCTAGTCTACTCCGGAGTATCGATGCCCTGTCTCGATAGTCCTGCGACTAGGGACCTGTATAAGGATATGCTTACAGATTACCCAGCCCCCACTAGTGTGATTGCCATCACAACGCTGGTAATCAAGCAAAGATCCTAAGGGCTCCACTAATGCGTATAGGTGATATACTAAAATAAACACATGTACACATTGAAGTAGAAACAAACCAAGTAGCATACTACTATATTGAGCAAGATTGTTTATACAAGGTGAATATCCCAAGCTTCCATTAAGTAATATACAAACTAGTATGATACAGTAATGGCCTCTAGGGCATATACACTAACAATCTCCCACTTGCACTAAGGCCATGTACTGGCGTATCGAAGACCTATCATCTCGATCAGCCGCTCGAACTGAGTCTGGGGCAGTGCCTTGGTGAATGGATCTGCAGTGTTTTCTTCTGAAGCAACCATCCGAACCTCGATCTCCTTGCGATCCACGATCTCCCTGATCAGGTGATACCGCCTCAAGATGTGCCTGGATCTCTGATGGGACCTGGGTTCCTTCGCTAAAGCTATAGCCCCGTTGTTGTCGCAATACAGAGGTATTGGGTCAACAATGGATGGAACCACTTGAAGTTCTTTCAAGAACTTCCTCATCCAGACAGCTTCTTTTGCGGCATCAGATGTAGCGATGTATTCCGCTTCCATCGTCGAGTCTGCAACGGTTTCCTGTTTGGAACTCTTCCAACACACCGCCCCTCCATTGAGGGTAAAGACAAAACCCGACATGGACTTGGAATCATCCTTGTCACTCTGGAAGCTGGAGTCAGCAAAGGCCTCGATCTGGAGGTCTTTTCCGCCATACACCAAGAACATCTCCTTAGTCCTTCTCAGGTACTTGAGAATGTTCTTTACCGCTATCCAGTGTTTCTCCCCAGGGTTTGACTGATACCTGCTTACCACACTCAGTGCATAAGCTACATCCGGTCTGGTACACAACATCGCATACATTATAGAGCCTACCGCAGAAGCATAGGGTATAATAGACATGCGATCCCTCTCCAAATCAGTCTTGGGGGACATCTCTTTAAAGAGGGTGATCCCGTGACAAGCCGGCAGATTACCGCGCTTGGAATCTTCCATACTGAATCTTTTCAGTACGGTGTCGATGTACCTGGACTGTGAAAGTCCTAATATCCTCTTGGATCTATCACGATGGATCCGGATCCCCAGGATGTATGAGGCATCACCCAGGTCTTTCATGGAGAACCTGTGTGACAAGAACCCCTTGACAGATTGTAGCATAGGAATGTCATTTCCTATTAAGAGAATGTCATCCACGTATAAAACGAGGAATACTACAGTTCTCGCTACAAATCTACTATAGATGCATGGTTCATCTGGATTTTTGATAAAGCCAAATTCTTTGACCGTCTCATCAAAGCAGATGTTCCAACTCCGCGATGCCTGCTTTAGTCCATAGATGGACTTAAGCAACTTGCACACCTTTCCGCTGCTCCCACTCTGAATGAAACCCTCTGGCTGGTCCATATAGACACACTCCTCTAAATTTCCATTTAGAAAAGCGGTTTTTACGTCCATCTGCCAAATCTCATAATCGTGGAAGGCAGCAATGGCAAGAAGGATCCGAATGGATTTCAGCATAGCCACTGGAGAAAAGGTTTCGTCATAGTCCAAGCCAGGTCTTTGACGGAAACCCTTTGCTACAAGTCTAGCTTTATAGGTCTCAACCTGTCCATCTACACCAATCTTCCTTTTGAAGATCCACTTGCATCCTACGGGTTTTACCCCGTCTGGAGCAATGTCCAACGTCCATACTTTGTTAGTGTACATGGACTCCATTTCGGTCCGCATTGCATCCAGCCATTTTACCGAGTCAACGCTCTGAACGGCCTGCTGGAAGCTAGTAGGCTCATTATAATCTATGATGCAATCCTCTCTATCCCCGTCTATGAGAAAACCGTAGTATCTCTCGGGGGGATGAGACTGCCTACTACTCCTGCGGAGCGGCGTAGGAATGTCTTGTTCATTTGAACCCTCTGGTTCCACTAAGCTTTCAGTAATAGTCTGTGGTTCTGGAATTTCTTCCAGTTCTACTGCGCTCCCACTTAATTCTTTTTCTAAGAACTGGTGTTCTAGAAAGTGGGCATGACGAGAAATGAGAACTTTTTGTTCCTCCTCGTAGTAGAAGAGATATCCCTTGGAATTCTTTGGATATCCCACAAACTTACACAGTACTGAGCGCGCCTCGAGCTTGTCCGTATGCTGCTTTTTAACAAAAGCTGGACTTCCCCAAGTCTTAATGTGACTGAGATGGGGCCTCTTCCCACACCACATCTCATATGGTGTAGTAGGCACAGTCTTAGTAGGAACTCGGTTCAAAAGGTACGCAGCTGATTCTAGCGCATACCCCCAGAATGATCGCGGTAACTCAGCGTTACTCATCATGGACCGTACCATATCCAATAGGGTTCGGTTCCGTCTCTCCGATACACCGTTGTGTTGCGGAGTGTATGGAGGAGTAAGCTGAGAGAGAATTCCGTTCTCTTTTAAATAATTCAGGAACTCGGCACTTAAGTATTCTCCACCTCGATCCGATCTTAGAATCTTGATACTTTTGCCGGTCTGTTTTTCTACTTCATTCTTATATTCCTGGAACTTTTCAAAGGCTTCGGACTTATGTTTCATTAAGAAGACATAACCGTACCTTGAAAAATCATCCGTAAAAGTAATGAAGTAAGAGTAACCGCTTCGCGCATGTGTAGACATTGGACCGCACACGTCGCTGTGTACGAGTCCCAAGAGCTCGCTCGCTCTTACTCCGTGTCCAGTGAACGGAGTCTTTGTCATCTTTCCTTTGAGACAGGATTGACAAGTGGCATACGATTTATATTCGAACGGATCCAAATATCCTTCTGTATGTAACTTAGTCAACCTTCTCTCATTGATGTGACCCAGTCTACAATGCCATAAGAAAGTCTGATTGATTTCCGGAGACTTTCTTTTGTGTGTATTCTGGACATTGAAAATCTGTGGTTGGTTCAATACGTATATACCATTGCTCAGTGTACCTGACCCAATCAGAACTTGATTAAGGTGAATGTTTACAACATTACTTACAAACGCAAATTCATAACCTTCTTTAGAAACCAAAGATACAGAAATGATATTACAAGTTGCGTTGGGTACAAAAAAGCAATTACGCAAAACCAAAACATGCCCATCTGACATTCCCAGGTGATAGTCCCCCACGGCTTTAGCATCCATGCTAGCTCCGTTCGCAACTCTGAGGGTCATGTCACCTGCCTTCAAAACCCTACGGTTTCTCAACGCCTGCAAAGAATTACAGATATGAGATCCTGATCCGGTATCCAATACCCAGGAAGTAGAGTTTATAGAAAGACAGTTTTCAATAACATACACACCTGAAGCTGAAGCCGCAACCTGCTTCAGTTCCTGTGTCCTGGCCTTCCAAGCCCTGCAATCTTTCTTCCAGTGTCCACTCTTATGACAATAGAAGCATTCTTCCTTTCCCACAAGCTTCCCCGCTATCTTTGTTGCCTTTTCCTTTCCCTTCGTACCCACTTTACTAACACCGCCCCTTGGTTTGGCGGGGGCTTTCTTCCTCTTTCCCTTGGCTTTCGCCTTGGACCTAGAAGAAGAAGATCCTCCTACAAACAAAGCGGGTGTTTCCCTACCTTTCTGTAGGGTGCCCTCTGCGCTCTTCAGCATGTTGAGGAGTTCTAAAAGTTCAACTTCTTTTTCTTGTAAGTTGAAGTTCAGTATAAACTGGGCATAAGTGGATGGAAGGGACTGGAGAATTAAATCCGTATAGAGTTCACTTTCCAACGTGGTCCCAAGTTCCGCGAGCTCCTCAATGTAGCCAATCATCTTAAGCACGTGGTCCGCTACCGATGATCCGACGGCCAACTTTGCCGAAAATAACTTCTTCGACACTTCGTATCTTGCGATACGAGACTGCTCTCCATACAGTTCTTTTGTATGAAGAAATATGGATTCCAAGTCCATATTCTCGTGCCTCCTCTGATGTTCGTTGTCCATAGAGGCAAGCACGAGGCACCTGGCCTTCGCGCAATCAATCTCCCAAGTCTTAAGGATTTCCTTATCCGCGACGCTGGAGGTGGGACCGGGACGGGGGGAGCTTTGGTGGTAAGAAGATACCCCAGCTTGTCGTAAGTGATTGCCATTTTGACATTCCTGAGCCAATCTTTGTAGTTTGGCCCTGTCAGTATGTTTTTATCTAGAAGTAACTTAAGTCCAGTCATTTCGATTTGGTCGCTGCAAGGGGGGAGAGAAGAAACACTTTAGCACGATGCTCTTGCAAGTTTAGAGTGGTTTTTAATTTGTCTAAACAGGATGGCTCCCACTGTCTCTCGAATCCCTCCTCAAACCATAAAGGAAGAATCAGTCGGGATCAATCCCACCGCACAATACTTGCTTAACCGTTCAGCCAGGCCAGTGTCGGTACTTCGAGGGAGGTTTTCCAACGCTTTCGCGAAGTTCCTTAATTTAAGAACCTCTTTTCCCTGGGGGCGTAGCCCCGCTAACACCTTTCTAGGCACCTACTAGGTTTATAGCATTGATCGTTTAGTGAGAAATTTCCCGAGGAGTAGCATATACTCACAGTAGGATCGGGATCCAAATATCATCGCGTGACGAAACTGAAGGAATCCTACCAGAATCATCACACTCCAAATGGTATGCAAATCTAGCAAGTTTCAGTACTTATGAAACTCCCGATGTGGATTTTTGCCCCATGCTCTTATGACCTTGACTTTGGCCAAAATATCATAAGTCACATGTCAAGTTCTACCCGTCACTATCCAGGTTAATTTGGATCCACCCGTACCTACCCTTGACTTTGGCCAAAATGGCAGTATGACTGTCCCAAACCAACGCATCTATCTATGCTATACATGAACACCCAATAGCTACCAATCACTATGCCTTGACTTTGGCCAACATAAATAGCTTGAATACTATTGCCTGTTCATGCGAAACGATGGAGGGCTACGAATGGTTTTGGTAAAACCGTGAACGTAGTGAACTTGATATAATCGATGGAACGAGATAGCTTTTAGAAGGAGTGGCTCAAGCTCCGCTTTTAAAAGTTAGTTTTGAAAAGAACCGAGTGGTTTTTCGAAAGTGTTCCAACGACTTTAACTTGGTTTATTATCTTGCATTAGTTCTTTTAATGCGTGATATTCTTGCATTAGTTCTTTTAATGCGTCCCATCATTTAATCCTACCATTGCAGAAAACAACCAAAATATGACGTCCGCTTATGCCATTCGCATTCGCCACGGGGCCCCGTCATCACCCGTTAGGTTACTTAACTAACGACAGAGCGGGGACTGGGCTAGCGCGGCTGTAAAACATAAGCAACGCCTAAATAGTTATAAATATATAGCAATGATAGACATTACAGATCACAGATGAATACATTGGATATACTAGGAATCCGCAATCCGTTCGAGCCTGCAACGAAAAGCGGATTACACGGTCGCGGTGAATAGCAAATACCCCACCCAAGACCCCTACGGGTGCGGCAAACTACCCGCCAAGTACCCGGTAGTTTGTGCGCCCCTCGTCTATCCTAGGAGCAAAAACAGTAAAAAGAATTATACAATGACGGCTACAACTCCGACCCGGTTGTGCAGCCATACAAATAATAATATTACATCAATTTACATATTACAAATGAATGAAAGAAAAACAACACTCATCTCACATCCATCCCGGCTATTCACCCGCGACAATCCAATCCATTCATATACACATACCATCAACAAACACAGATCATAGATATGTATAACCCCGACTAATCGACATATAGCGATTAGCCGACGTTCAATACATGCAAACATCACAGATATAACCATCGTAGTCAAAGTGCAGTGAAGTTCGATAAAAATATGGATTTATAGGCCCCCAAAAACAAATTTCTTTTCTGGAAAATCTGGGCACAAATGACATATCTTAAAAATCCCAAAACCCTACCAGAAGAACACTGCACAAAACAGGACCACACGAAGAGACAAAACGGCGGCGGTTCCGCGGCCTAAGCCACCCATTGCCGCGGAACCGCGGCTCTTTGAAGGAATCATGCGATCGTATTTTGTGGGTGTTTTTACAAAACCCTGAGCCTATTTTAGGAGTAAAACTTTTTACATTTCGAGCAAAAAAAATTTCAACAGAAACTTAGGGTTTTGGTTTTTCCGGTTTTGCGATTTTTCTCGATCGAACTTCCATACACTTTACTACAAAGCTAGTTTAAGTTTAGTTAGGCTCTGATACCACTGTAAGTCCATGTTGCGAACCCCGGTTCTTACGGGGAGGCGGAAACGGTATAAAAATCAAATTTTTAGCGCATGGGGCAACATGGACTAACAAAGTCGGGATCTTTTCTAAACTAAACTAGCTATCATGCTAAAGAGAGTTAGCTACTCGGATAAAAGGTTATACCTAACTTGAACTTTTTCTTCTTGAAACTTTTGTAGGGGTTGATGGTTCTTTCCTTGTTGCCTTCTTCCGTCAAAGATGGATCCACCTGAGGGTTCAACCTTCGGGCTCTTTCTCGAACTTTGAGAGAACTAGAATCTTCGGCTTGCTAAACCTTTGACCCTAGAGTGAGTAGAGAGTGTCTTTGGGGTGTTTTTATCTCAAGGAGAGGGATTCTCAAATCATGAGAAGGATTCTCCTTGAACTAGAGGAGGAAGAAGAACAAGTGAGGAGAGAGAATGGTTATGATAGAATGAGCTTATTCTTTTCATTTCTTGCAACCATATCACAAATGAAAAGAATTAACAATTAACAATAATAATAAAATGAAATAGTTGATGGATGGTTTGGAATGACCATTATCATTACATTCTTTAAATGGTTTTGCAAGAATCAAAAAGCATCTTTCTTTTGTAATGATGATGGTCAAACCTTCAACCATGGTCAACAAGTCAACCATGGTCAACAAGTCAACAAAATCCAACCATGACACAATTTGATTTAATTAATATTATTAATTGATATATCATAATTCCATTAGGGTTTGGAAAAAGACGACTGTCAACTGTGCATACGCACCCGTTCCGAAACCCTAATGAAAATCCTCTTCCTCCGCCTCAATCAACTGTGCATACACACCCGCATTCTTGTTCCGAGGAACATGAATACCAATAGATAAAATCAACCCCAAAACATATACCAGTATCTGGCTCAAACCAGAGCCTACTAGTAATATCTGTCCGGACTCCAAACGTGCACAAGTGCGCGGATGAGAACGAACCCTGTCGCAAGACCATGCGGCCTCTACTCTGTTTTGCCCAGAGGCGAATACCCTCTGTGTGGGACTCTAAAGACTCGACACTACGCTGGCAGTGGGTTTAACCACAGACCGCAAGCAGCACTAGCTGTGCGTAACGGTCCCCAGGTAGATGCCGACAAGAAGGCTGACGAGGTGAACCCCATCGGAACTCCTACTGAGTCTGAATGTGACAGTCTCCGTACAGTCCGGTCTGTTCGTCTAATACATCGCATGTCGGGCCTAGGGGGCGGTAAAACGTCAGTTCCCAAATAGCGGTACAAGTTGTGTCGGAGTGAAGCCCAAAACACCCTGAGATAACACTGGAAGCCTACCAGTATATCTCGCTTGCCCTGGCCAGGGACTACTCGTGTAATGGCTCTCCTAGACACAGCGCGATGTCAACCCCCAATACCGGGAGAGACGAATCCTGTCTAACCGTCACTGCCTCCAAGTGCTTCGGGACTGCACCCAACCATTACCTGTTTGCACGACTCCTTTGAGCCGTGGTAGGGTAGTGATCAAAATGCAGTGGGAACACACTCGAGGCGAAGTGCCAGTGTCAAGTCAGCGGACTAAGTTGTACTCATGTCACCTGGGAACCGATAACTGACGATAGGTATAATACCAACCTGTCAGTTCCCGACGAGTCCTGTCCAGTGTACTCGTAACCCAACGAGCACCCGTATACTATCTCCAGTACGATGTACTGATGGCTGTGGGACAGACCATCTCCCACACTGGGATGAGAAGCGCATACGCTAGTCTACTCCGGAGTATCGATGCCCTGTCTCAATAGTCCTGCGACTAGGGACCTGTATAAGGATGTGCTTACAGATTACCCAGCCCCCACTAGTGTGATTGCCATCACAACGCTGGTAATCAAGCAAAGATCCTAAGGGCTCCACTAATGCGTATAGGTGATATACTAAAATAAACACATGTACACATTGAAGTAGAAACAAACCAAGTAGCATACTACTATATTGAGCTAGATTGTTTATACAAGGTGAATATCCCAAGCTTCCATTAAGTAATATACAAACTAGTATGATACAGTAATGGCCTCTAGGGCATATACACTAACACAACAGACTCATCAGTCTGCCGAGTCCAAAACGTCTGTCGCAGCCAGGCGATCTCAATAATCCCAATTATTGCCCTTACCACCAAACGGTAAGCCACCCGATCGAGGATTGTTTCGTCTTTAAGGGATGGATCGAGGATCAGTACTGTTCCCCTCCGAACGGCGGCCGAGACGTTAGGGCGTCTATGCCTGAGATTCGGGGCAGATGCTATTTGGTTTTATCCGTCCACCTCTCCGAAGATGCCAAGTTGATTTATGGCACCGTGTATCGTAGGTTTAGACGGATGCGGCCGATGTAGCAGACTTCATCAGATTCTCCCTCGCTTGAGGGGTTTTTGATTGTGGGGGCGCTCTTCCCTGCAGGCGCAAGCCCCTGCAGTTGATTACGCTACCGCATCGCGGTAGCCCCTTTCTCCTTCTCCAGAATTTCACTTCGTGTCGTGTGTGTTTGTTTCGTTTGTGGTTGCCCGTGGATTGTATACGGAGACTGAGTAATGCCGTCGCCCGTAGGACGTGGATTAATCCAAATCCGTATTTACTTAGATTTGGGTTTGGTGTTTTTAGTTTAAGGATGCGTTAGTCGCGCTGCGGCTAAGATCAACTTAAACGTTCGTCAGGGATACATTAGTCCTGTTTTGGACTAAGATCAACTTGACTTGATGGTCGATTTAATAGATATGGTCGTCAGGACTCATCATCTCTCTGACGTCGTTGAAGGATTGCAACGATATGTGTCGGAGGAATTCAGAGATGTACCCTTGAACCAAAGTCGATTTGAAGTTTTATAGTCCATTTGAATATTTAAGGATACGTTAGCCGTGTTTGGGGCTAAGATCAACTTAAACGGGACTGTTTAGATCCGGCAAAAGAGCATTTGGAGGCTCTTTTATTCCAGTTTAGGGACGTAGTGGTCCATATTCCAGTTTAGGGACGTGGTGGTCCATCGCCAGTTTAGGGACGTGGTGGTCCATCATTAGTTTAGGGACGTCTCGGTCCGATATTAGTTTAGGGACGTCTCGGTCCGATATTAGTTTAGGGACGTTTCGGTCCAAGTGGGTGTGTGGTCGTTGGGACCCGTCACCTCTTTGACGTCGTTGAGGAATTACAACGATGAATGTCAAAGGAGTTCGGAGATGTACCCTCGAACCGGATTTAGATTGATTTAGGAAAGCCATTTTTCTCAGTCAATTTAATTTAAGGACTTATGGCCATTATTGGGTTAAGTACAATTTTTATTTATTGTTGGTCTGTTAGACCTATACCAGGGCTGTTCATTTATTTTGGGCTCTGCTCAGACAGAGTATCAATTTAAATGAGGCTCTGCCCTTTTTACTGCTTTGCAATTTATTTGATTTGGGCCTGGCCCTTTAAATAATGTACTGTATTTGAGCAAAGCACTAAGAATCTTTTAGATTTAAGAACAGAAGTGCAAAGCACTTTTTTATCTAAATTCATATCAAAGAAAAACAAGTTTTTCTCTTGTTTTTCCTTATCTTAGAGAACCAAAGGTTCATAACAAGTGCAAGGTACTATTTTTATTTATTTATTTATTTATTGAAGATCAATGATCTTGTTCTTAGATCAATGATCTGTCCATCAGAGATTTTTCTCTTCTTTTAAAGGTCTTTACCTTTTTTTTTTATGTTCTTGAGGAGTGCCCAAGAGTTCTCTTCTCTTCTCTTTTTTTAGCCAGAAGTTTATGATCTTGAATTGAGGTCTGGGGTCCTTTTTATACTGTTCATAAATTAGTTAAATTTGTTAAGGAAATCTTTTTCTAAGTGATTTGGGGAATTTTCCCCACCGTTGGATCTTTGATCCAAAAGCCCCTGTTTTACAGAAGAAAATCTTCTTGTTTTAAGAAGAACATAAAAGATTTCCTTAAATCTCCATTTTGTTTTTGCGCAACTCCTCCAGCGCGTGACACGTGTCGCGCAGCGCAGCGCTTGCGTGACTGCGCAGACACGTGTCGCGCAGCGCAGTGCTTGCGCAGCTGCGCTTGTGCGACTGCGCTTGCGCGTGTCGCGCAGCGCAGCGCTTGCGCGGCTGCGCTTGCGCGGCTGCGCTTGCGCAACTGCGCAGACACGTGTCACGCAGCGCAGCGCTTGCGCACCTGGCCGTTGCTTTCTTTTACTTTTTGTTTTTTTAAAAGAGCACTGCTCTGATTGGACGCACTGCCTCGGGCGTTGCGTTGACGTATCAACTTCTGACACGTGGCGCGTTGCGCGCAGCGCACGGGATTGGAAGCGTTGCTTCAAAATTTGAATTCAAACAGAGCCTTGCTCTGATTGGGGGAAACAAATGCCCCCCCACCGTTGCGCTCACGTGGCGCGCACGTGAGTGCAGCGGTGGCAAGATCCTGGCCGTTGGATCAATGGGTGATCTGAAGGGGCGCAGGCGCCTATAATTCAAGAATCTTGATTTTCAGAGCCTTGCTCTTGCTTAAGAATTTTAGAGCCTTGCTCTTACTTCTTCCCAAGAACTCCAGAGTTCAGAACTTAAAACCATCTTAGGTATTAATAAAATAAAATTAAATTAAATTAAAGTTGATTAATAGAGCCTTGCTCTCATAGATCTTTGATCTAAAACCCTTTTGGGGTTTCCTCAACAGAGCCTTGCTCTTAAAGTTCATAGATCTACAGAGATCTTGTTCATGGGTTTTAACCCGTGAACAGAGCTTTGCTCATGGATCAAATGTAGATTTTTTTTTTGATCTGAAAATGGAGAACTCCTAAAAGTTTTCATGGATCTTTAAGATCCCAAATTTTTAATCTTTTAGGAGTTAAAGTTTCCTTTTTGATGGATTTTTCCATCCTTATTATAGAGCTAGGCTCTTTTTAAGGAAATTTTATTCCCTTGAGACCAGAGTTTGACAAATGTCACTCTGTGACAGAGCTTTGCTCTAAAAGAGGAGATTTTCTCCTTGTCTCTAGGGATCTCCCATCACTGAGTGTATTCTCTTGGGAATCCTTTCATTAATTGATAGTCTCATCTAATGATGGGGTTGTCTTATTAAATGATGTACCGTCATCCAGATTTTGTGGGTCCCCCTTTGGTCCTCTACCCACTACATCACAGTGTGGAATAAGATTTAAAATGCCAAGCGTTAGAACACTAATGGTTATTTTTGTCTTTCCACAGGAAACATGTCTGATGACTTGTCTTTCCCCTTCGTTCGCTCGGAAGGAGGGTTCCCCCATTCGCCAGTGGACCGGGTGGCGTTCGCTCTCATTAAAGATCATGACCCTGAGTGCAAAAAGCTCCACCTGTGGGGAAGGTGGTACAGCCAGATCATCCAAGGCCGTCGCAGCTTCAGTTCCGCCTCGCCTTCTGAGCCCATAGTTACGATCCCTTATGCGGACGAACCCCCGGTGAAGTATGCCGTGGAGGTTAAAAATTGGAATTCTGACGACCTCCTCCAGCCCGCAATCGGTGCCATCCCTGTGCAGCCGCCGCCGGCGATAGACATTCTGGGGAGGCGAATCTGTCAGGGTGAAGCACGCCCTTGGGGACAGGCTTACAATATTGGACTGATCCCGCGACCGCTCGCCGGATATTTGCAATGGGCCTGGTACATCTTATCGGCGAAAAGGACTCATCTAACGAAGATTGGTTTATATTCGGCCATCTACGTTTCGCTTTTCGAGTATCCCTCTCCTCCAACGTGGTGGATCAAGGCCTTCATTGAACAATGGAATATCCCCACCCACACCTTCCTGATGACGGATAGGGAGGTCTCCATCTCCTTAGAGGAGTTTGCTGAAGTTTCGGGTCTACCAATGAGGGGGGAGCACTACGAGGAGCTGCTTCCTCCTGATGAATACATCTTTGCCACCAAGCCGCTGGTATTTGACTTGACCCCGGAGAACGCCATTTAGCATCAGTATCCGGGCTTGGTGAAGGTATTGGAGATCTATGAGGAACTCTATCTGGAATCGGGCGACCGGGGTGTCAGTTTCGCAGATTTTATTGCTCGCTTCATTCGCCCGGAGTTCCTATCAGAGCAGAGTGAGAAGTTCGCTCAGCTTGATGACCCTTTTGGTTTCGGCTTGGACCACCGACCCGTATCGAAAAATGACCAGAGGGATTTTTATCTTCCCAGCACTGCTACCGCCGCTTTCTCAGAAATCGCCGTCCCAGGCATGGATGAGGAGACCTTTTTTATTGGGTTCTTGGGCTTGTGGCTATGCAGCTTTGCACTCCCCATGCACCCACGCCTCATGTGGCCCTCCGTCTTTTACCCAGCGCATCGGATGGTGGCTGGTTTGCAGTTATCGGTAGGAATCGCCGGGCTGGCTTACCTTTACAATGGACTTAGCGTAGCGGCGGACGCTAGTGAGCCTGGGGTACAGCCTGCTAACTTCCCAATGCACTACTTCACTTCTTGGATGGAGCTGCATGTGCGAGGGGTGTTTGGTGCCCATAAGACTCCTCCTTTCTTTGAGAAATACAGACTCCCCAGAGTCATGCGGTTGGTCGGGGCTTCAATTGTGGTTGCACCTCCGCGGGAGTCTAGGGGGCTGCTCCTTCGCCCACATCTGGTCGGAGCGAAGGTTTCCTTTGTAGATAATGTCTTAACCATAGGCTCAGAGACCACTAAGTCCGTGGTGCCACTGCGTGATGATTTTAAAAATGGGGCCTCTGTATTGAAAGCTCGGGAAATCCTTCACCTTTACTCCATCCGGCCGGGCTATCTAGTGTTTAGGCAGAATGAGACAGCCCTGTTTATGAGGTATAACCCACACCGATTTGCCCGGCAATCGAGCTACAACCAAGGGATCCCGATGGAAGCTTTCCTGGAAACGCCCGTGGCTAGCCAAGAGGGGATAAAGAATGCAATGCATCATTTCATACGGCTTAATACAGGTTCCTATTTCTTTATCAGTGAACCCAGCTGTGCCCCTAAGATGCTCAATTCATATGTAGCCTGGTATGCGCATGCGATGGGCCCAATCATCTTAACGGAGAAGCGTATGCTGGTTGACCGTAGGGGTGCACCTCCTGGCGGTGATCGCAAGGCCCCCTTGCAGCCAAGGATCCCGGTCATCCCTCCGCTAAAAGATGCCGGAGTCGATCGACCACGCGTGTTGAGCCCCCCGCGTGGATTGCCACTGCCCGCTACGGTGGATGCACCACCGGCGCCCCGTGCTCCCACAAAGGCGGCTAATGTAGTATCGCCAGAGTCCGGCACAGGAGCAGATATTGGGACCCGCCACCCTAAAGTAACTGCCAAGCGCAAATCTATTCCGGGTGGATCTAAAGCTGGCGGACAGAAGAAGAAAAAGTCCATCCTTTCCTTTGATGCGATCCTCAGCTTAGAGCCTGCAGCTCCCCTCAACGAAGGCATAAGTGAATATGGCAGCAACAAGGGCTTCTTGGTAGACCCTGCAGACACCAATTTGGCTGCCGCCATTGCAGCTTTGGAGCGATCGGCGAGGCTCGAAGCGATGTTAAGTAAACTCGCTGAGTCAGGTAATCATCAGCCGCTTTCTTCGTCATTTTATTGCACTTTTTATTATTATCTTCAACTAATATTTGCCCCATTTTCAACAGGTGTCTCTACTGAAGAGGCTATTGCTGCCTCTTTGAAAACCTTCCAAGAGGAGGAGGAGAAACGTGCTCTAGCAGGCGTTGGTATGACCCACCCCTTTCTCTTTTATAAGGAAAGTTTGTTATCTCTTCTGATGGTCAACCTAACCTTCTTCTTTTGTTTCTTTGCAGGGGCTATATCAGTTGATGCGGGGATCCTCCCCGAGCCTGTTACTGAAGTCCCGGTCTCGTCGAGGCTGCTGCAAGAGCCTCGGCTTGACAAAACGATGAGGGATGCCCTGAAAAATCTGGAGGCATCCCTATTCACGGACGAAGATGCCTCAATCAAAGAAGCCCTAATGGCATCCGTCTCAATGGCCCGTGAGGAGAGGAAGCGGTTGAGGCGCGAAGCAAAGGCGCGCAGAGCTGCTTTGGCCACGGGAGCTGGCCCTAGCACCATCCCTCGAGCTGATACTCCCTCTGAAGAGGCCCCTGTCGCCCTATCTACTGCTCATAGGCAAGTGGCGTGCGCGGTCCGAAGTGCAAATGATAAATCCTCTTCAGGTAGCATTTCTTTCAGAATCTTGTTGTAAGAATTATAAAGCCATTGGCTCTTATGCATCCCATCTTGCAGGGCCAAGTCCGACCGAGGGGGAGGCGGAGACCGTCGAACCCAGGGAAGCGGCGGAAGCGGTGCTTGCCGAACCCGAGCTGACGGTGAGCAACGTCGTTGGGGTTACAGGGCCTGAAACAGAAGTTGGGGGATCTGCAGCCGAGAGGGTCATTGATGCCGAACCTGAAGTGGCGGCAGATGAAATGATCGTCGTAATCGAGCCGAGGGCAGTAAAGGGCGAGGCGCTTGAGGCTGGAGACCTTCCGGTGACGATGGACGAGACAACCGCGACCGCAGAACCCGAGGGAGTAGCGGGTGAGGCGGCCACGATTCCTGAGGACGAGCTAACCGCTCCTTCTCAGGAATCTGGCAATGCTCCAATCATAGCCCTCCCCACGTATGGTCCCCTGCCGTCTCCAGGGCTTGCGAGCACAACAACGGTTCCCATCGAGTCGGGTGATGAGGCTACGGGCGGTGGCCTCATGTCAATGGAGGGGGGGATTGCTTCAGTTTCGGCTGGCAGCTCGTCGGGTAAATTTCGAGTTACCATCGTTCTTCTTTTTATATATCTTGCGATCTTTTCTAACAAGTTTGTCTTTGCTTTTAACGCAGGTGCGGCCAGTGCCGACGCTCCATTGCTCGAAGGAGCACCGTCGACTACTGCTTTGGCGGTGGTCACCTCCCGGCCTTCCCTTGTGCCATCGCGGATGTTGGAAGGTATGGATTTACGACTCATGAGTTAATCTTTTAAACGTGTAGCTTATGTACTAACGTTATACCACGGTGTCCTTTCAGGAGTGCTCTTTGATCATCTATACCAAGTGTTGCTTCCACACTTTTCCTTCCCATCCGAACTCGCTTCTCCCTCTAGTGGTGCCGGTGAGTACATTTTCATTTTGATGTCTTTCTTTTTCCCCCTTTTTAGCAATGGCATTATTTCTGACCTTTCCTTTTCCTTATTGTAGTGCCACAAATCGAGGGAGGGGACGCAAGGCCTGCCATGCCACCGGCCCTTCCGGCTTTGCCGTCCGTCGCAGCTGGTATAGTATATTTCCCTTTTTTTATGACCCTTCAACATCTCTTGAATCATTGTTTAACCATGTTTCGTTTTGCAGCTATCGTTCCGGCTCCGGTCCCTTTTGAGTCTTGTGTCCTTTCACCGGCAGGCCCTTTCTTGAAACGTCCATCTTCAAAGGGTGCCGTGATGAGTTTGGGCATGCTGAGCGGGTATATCGAAGAGCTTAACATGGACGCTCTCCCTTCTGCCGTAGATTTCGCTATGGAAGTTAACCCTATGTTGGCGACGCTCGTAAACTTTCACAACGAAGGCGTCGTCGAATCTTGGGTTAACCATTGCAGAGAGATCGAGGCCTGCCTGCATCGGTTGGAGTCGACGCGTCCTTCTCCTGAAGTTTTGGCCATGAGCGCCCAACGGACAGCTTGGCTCGAGCAAAGCGCTTCTTATCTCCGCCATTTGGAGCAGGAAGCCGCTTTACGGTTGAAGGAGCGTCAGGAATCTTCAAGCGCAACCGCTCGCCTGCGCGCTGAAGTTAGGACGAATGCTGCCGAGGTGAAAGTCGTCTTTGAAGGCCTTCTGGAGCGTATCTCTAATGGGCTAGCACTGAAGCGGAAGCTTGATGCCGCTGAGCGTGATGCCCGAGGCCAAGAAGCAGCTCAGCAGGTCGTTGGGAACAGCTCGCATCCTTCACGCAGCAGCGGGCTCAAGTAGAGGCCGAACTGGCGGTGGCAGCTGATCAAGAGAAGGCGTGGAAGGAAGCACACGAGCAATTGATAGAGCTGTTCAAGAAGCTTTCTTCTCCCTGAATATTTTGTATCATTTACACACTTGTAATTTGTATATAGTATATATACATTCTTTGTTCTTTATACGATTCGCCTTGTATTTTGATTGAATTTATGAATAAAGATACACATTCCTTCTTGCAATGTCTTGTACTATTTCTTTGCTTTCTCCCTTTTCATTATGATGTTTTCGATGAATCTGATTGGCGGATAACTTAATTTCTCCAAGAGATAGCGATGGCTTAGGCCGCAGGTTCAGATCCGCCGTCTAAGACTTTTCAACTCTATGAGCCGTGAGGGTCTTATAGAGACTTTTCTCCCTATGGATCGAGAGGATCTCATAGGTGGATTTTCTCCTTAGGAATCGTGAGGATTCCCAAGTGTGGTTTTCTCTTATAAGTCGTAAGGATCCTATAAGAGAATTTTCCCTCTTACGAGTCGAGAGGACCCGTAAGCGGTTGTTTCCCTCCTTGTCGAAAATCGACTTCGGAGAGTGAGACCCATGAATAGTATGCAAGAGACCATTTTGGATTGACTTGCAGGGCCCCATTGTTCAGGAAGCAAGCTTTTCAATCCTTGCTCCCCGAGACTTCATCTTGCAAGTTAAGACGAACCGGTAATTCTCCCGCGGAGACAGTGGTGGCTCTGCGAGTTGATGTGGGTCAGGAGGCTCTCGTCACGGAGTATTTGTATCCGTGAGTCGAGGAGTTTGCTAGGGATTATTTGTTTCCCGAGCGCCAAGGATTATTTGTTTCCTTGGGGTTTGAAACGAGTCGAGGGTTCCCACGGAGGCACAGGTGGCTCTGCGAGTCGACACGAATCAGAAGGCTCTCGTCAATGAGTGTTTGTATCCGTGAGTCGAGGAGTTTGCTAGGGATTATTTGTTTCCCGAGCGTCAAGGATTATTTGTTTCCTTGGGGTTTGAAACGAGTCGAGGATTTCCCACAGAAGCACTGGTGGCTCTGCAGGTCGACGCGGATCAGGAAGCTCTCGTCAAGGAGTGTTTGTATCCGTGAGTCGAGGAGTTTGCTAGGGATTATTTGTTTCTCGAGCGCCAAGGATTATTTGTTTCCTTGGGGTTTGAAACGAGTCGAGGGTTCCCACGGAGGCACAGGTGGCTCTGCGAGTCGACGCGAATCAGAAGGCTCTCGTCAAGGAGTGTTTGTATCCGTGAGTCGAGAAGTTTGCTAGGGATTATTTGTTTCCCAAGCGCCAAGGATTATTTGTTTCCTTGGGGTTTGAAACGAGTCGAGGATTTCCCACAGAAGCACTGGTGGCTCTGCAGGTCGACGCGGATCAGGAAGCTCTCGTCAAGGAGTGTTTGTATCCGTGAGTCGAGGAGTTTGCTAGGGATTATTTGTTTCCCGAGCGCCAAGGATTATTTGTTTCCTTGGGGTTTGAAACGAGTCGAGGGTTCCCACGGAGGCACAGGTGGCTCTGCGAGTCGACGCGAATCAGAAGGCTCTCGTCAAGGAGTGTTTGTATCCGTGAGTCGAGGAGTTTGCTGAAGACACTGGTTTCTTCGGTTGGAATGAACCGTCGAGGTTTGGCTTCGTCATCTGACGGAGTCTGTTGGGAAAGTACGGCTCCCTCTTTGTTTACGTCCTTGGATTGTATACAGGGATCGATGTGATCTTAACTTGTAGGGCCAAAGTTTTATCATCATTTTTTTTATTTTATTTCCGCGATGCTCTATCATTTCAGCTTTTATATCGCGAAGGTCGCGATTGCCCAATCATTTCGGCTATTTTCGCGGTGCCCAATCATTTCGGCTATTTATTTTATCTTTACTCGCTGCTTTTTATTGCGAGTTGCCCCATCATTTCGGCAATTTCGCATGCATACATTTTACTTGCTGTTTTTTTTATTGCAAGTTGCCCCATCATTTCGGCTATTTCATATGCATGTGCGGCTTACTGGCTTTTCGTCGTAAACCTAAAATTGGACACCGATTTCGGCATCAGCACCGCTACAACTGGGATATTGCCAGGAGCGAATCATCATTTGCCTCTGTCGTTGTCGAACAAAGGAGGCTTAGCGACCACGGTTAAGGTCCTGTCGACTAAGGCTTTTGACTTCATGAGCCGTAAGGGTCCCACAAAGGTATTTCTCCCTACAAGTCGTGAGGATCTTGTAGATGTATTTTCTCCTTAGGAATCGTGAGGGTTCCTAAGTGTTTTGTTCCTCTGTAAGTCGTAAGGATCCTACAGGAGGGTTTTCTCCTTGTAAGTCGAGAGGATTTACAAGGGTTGTTCACCATGCAGACATATCCCTAGTCTCGGATGGGACTTAGTTAAGGAAATGTTTATTCGCGCCCGTGGATTGTATACAAGGGTCAATATTGGACTACTTGTAGGGCATTATCGGAGGTTGTGGGGGTTGCTTAAGCACAGGTTTAGGTCTCTGTAACTTAAGACTTTCAACTCTTATGAGCCGTGAGGGTCCCATAAGAGAGTTCTCCTTACGAGTCGTGAGGATCTCGCAAGTGTATTTTCTCCTTAGGAATCGTAGGGATCCCTAAGTGTGTTGCTCCCTTGTGAGTCGTAAGGATCTCACACGGGTAGTTTCTCCTTACAAGGTCGAGAGGATCTTGTAAGTGTTCTTTAACGAGGTTGCACCCTTTCGGGTTTTCACAAACACTCGCCGGTAGCCCTGCTGTTTTTACTCACGGAGCCCTTTCGGGTTTTCATCCGTGCCCATTTTGCTTATGGACATACCGTTTTTTTTAATTCTTTTTATTTTTATATATTTTTTTTACGAGGTCACGCCCTTTCAGCTTTTCACGAACAATCGCCGGTAGCCCTGCTGTTTTTACCCACGGAGCCCTTTCGGGTTTTCATCCGTGCCCTTTTTGCTTATGGACATACCGTTTTTTTTTAATTTTATTTTTATATGTTTTTTTTATATCTTGTCAGCCTAAAGATGCTGCGGTAGTAGTTTAAAGACGTTTTGGTCTGCTATTAGTTTAAGGACATTTCGGTCCGACAGTGAGAAGACAGGCTACATGCTTATAAAGTTCGAGCTTAGGAAGATAGCGAGAGGACATAGTCGTCGTCATCTATCATCGACCTAGGCCGTGACTCATTAAGCGTAATATTTCTTTAGGAAGCGGCCGTTTATTGGCCTGAAAGGCCTTTCACCATGCATATCCATAAGCAGATAGGCCCCACCCTGGTAGACCTTATCTATGATGTACGGGCCTTCATAGTTTGGCTCGAATTTTCCCCATTTGGCGCGATTGGGGATCATGGGCCTTTTGACCACTAGTATGAGTTCGCCTTGGCGGAATGTCCTCGGCCGGGTCAGTCTCTCATATGAGTGCGTCATCTTTGCTTTATAAGCTTCCAGATTTTGTTGTGCCAGGAGCCGGGTTTCATCAAGAGCGTCAAGCTCTTCAAACCGTAGGTGAGCATTTTCTTCATCCGTCAGCTCGTGGTGAACTGCCACACGCAGAGAGGGTAATTCTATTTCGAGGGGGAGTACTGCTTCCACGCCGAACACCAACGCGTAGGGCGTTGTGTTCGTGGCCGTTTTGAATGTAGTTCGATACGCCCAAAGAGCCTCTTGCAGTCTCTCGTGCCAGTCTTTCTTATTTCGGGACACCGTTTTCTTTATGATTTTCGTCAAGGTCTTGTTAAAGGCCTCGGCGAGACCGTTAGCTCTCGGGTTATAAACCGAGGAATATCTCCAGTCTATATTGTGTTGTTGCGCGAAGCGACTGATCTTGTGGCTTCTGTAAGCTGGCCCGTTATCGGAGATAATCCGTCTCGGTGTTCCAAACCGATATATGACGTGCGTTTTGAAGAAATGGAGGATATTCTCCGTTTTCACTTCTCTCAGCGGTACTGCCTCTGCCCATTTGGAGAAGTAGTCAGTCGTCGCCAGGATGAAACGATGACCCCTAGACGATGCTGGTTCGATAGGGCCGACTATGTCAGTTCCCCACATTTCGAACGGCCAGCTAGCCACCGTTGGATGTAATGGATTTGGATGCTGATGGATGAAGTCCCCATAAATTTGGCATGAGTGACATTGCTTCGCATATTCAAGGCAATCCTGGATCATCGTTGGCCAGTAGTAGCCCATTCGTTTGATCTTCAACTTCATCTTTGGGCCCGCTTGGTGAGAACCGCAGATTCCGTCGTGAATTTCCTGAACGACTCTTTCCGCTTCGTCCGGTCCTAAGCATCTCAGCCACAGAAAATCAAATGACCTCTTGTATAAAGTATCATTGACGAAGGCGAAGGACAGAGCTCGTTCTATGAGCTGATGTCTTGCGGACGCCTCTTCGGGCATTCGGTGGGACTTGAAGTAGTCTATAAAGACTTCCCTCCAATCCTCAACCTTCTCATGGTCTTTTATTTGTAAGGTCGCTTGTTCAGTCGCTCCCTTCTCTTCGGATGATTCCAGAGGTATTTCTGCGGGGGCGAGCACCCGACGACTTTGTACCATGATTCTAACATCATCGAGGTTCTCGTCAGCTATTTCTTTAGCAAGTTTGGCCAGCGCGTCCGCTTTGCTGTTTTCCGCACGCGGTATGTTCTCCAAAGTATAGGAGGGAATTTGGGTCAGCAGTTGTCGCACCTTTTCACCGTATTTTACCAATTCCGGTTTGCATGTTTGGTAATCGCCGTTCACTTGACTAACGACTAGCCGGGAGTCCCCATATATGAGGAGGCTTTCAATTCCCATGTCAATGGCGATCTCGAGACCTGCTATCAAAGCTTCATATTCAGCTTCATTATTCGTTCTCGGCTCTGTTAAGGAGAAAGCGAAGTGCATTATTCCTCCTTGTGGGGTCACGAAGATAAGGCCTACTCCCGATTTGATCATTGGCGTACTTTGTTTGTGCTTTTTCATGGAAGACGCTCCATCAAAATAAAGCTCCCAACGGGTATCACCACCGTCGATTGCGTCAAACGCATGTTTGTCTGGCAAATCGCAATTCAGAGGAGAATCAGCAGGTATCGGGTGCTCAGCAAGGAAGTCGGCGATGGCCTGGCCTTTCACTGCCTTTAGAGGTTGATACGTTATCGAGAACTCCATTAAGAGCAGGGCCCATTTAGCGAGTCGTCCCGTCAATATGGCCTTTGACATTAGATATTTGAGAGGGTCCACTTTTGAAATGAGACGGACTTCATGTGCTAATGCGTAATGTCTAAGCTTTGTTATTGCGAAGATTAATGCCAGGCAGTGTTTTTCAATGGGGGAGTAGTTGCTTTCTTCCCCCAGCAGAACTCGACTTAAGTAGTAGAGTGCTCTTTCTTTTCCCTGGTCATTCTCTTGTGCCCATAATGCGCCTAAAGAACCTTCGAGGGCAGTTGTATAAAGGATAAGAGGTTTCCCCTTAACCGGGGCAGCCAACACTGGAAGGTTTTGCAGGTACTGCTTAATCTCGTCTAGCACGCCTTGGCATTTGTGATCCCAAACGAATGGGGTTCCCTTCTTCATCAGGTGGCTGTAAGGACGACACTTTTCTGAAAGATTAGCTATAAACCGCCGAATGTATGCGAGCTTTCCTTGGAGAGATCGCAGTTGCTTAAGGGTTCTTGGCGAAGGCATTTCCATAATCGCCCTGATTTTGGACGGATCTATTTCGATACCTCGGTGTCGAACGATGAACCCCAGGAATTTGCCCGAGGAAACCCCGAATGCACACTTAAGAGGGTTCATCTTCAAATTGTATTGTCGAAGGCGTCGAAACACAGTCTTTAGATGCTCGAGATGTTCCTCGTATGATTTGCTTTTAACAACGAGGTCGTCGATATAGCATTCGACGATTTCGTGTATAAGGTCATCGAAGATCTTCATCATGGCCCTTTGGTAGGTGGCACCGGCGTTCTTTAAACCGAAGGGCATCACCTTGTAACAGAATATTCCCAAAGGAGTCCGGAAAGCCATATGTTTCTGGTCTTCAGGATGCATTTTTATTTGATTATATCCTGATGAGCCGTCCATGAAGGAGAAAATCTCATGCGTGGACGTATTGTCTATCATCAGTTCGGTGACTGGTACTGGGAAATCATCCTTCGGGCAGGCTTTGTTGAGATCCCGAAAGTCCACGCATATGCGCACCGTTCCATTTTTCTTCATCACTGGGACGATATTAGCGATCCATTCAGGGTATTGAACCTCCTGGATAAAGCCAGAGTCTATCAGCTTTTTGACTTCAACGTTGATGCTCATCTCGAGTTCAAGCCGCATTCTTCTCGGCGCTTGTTTAACTGGCTTGACACTCGGGGATATCGCCAGTCTATGTACAGCAACTTCTGGATCTAGTCCTGGCATCTCGGAATAGTTCCATGCGAAGCAATCTTTATGCTGTACAAGGACGTCTTTTAACGCAGCCACCCTTTCTTCAGAGAGTAGCTCGCTGACAAATGTCGGTCGCGGATCGTTTACCGTCCCCAACTCAATTTTCTTGAGGTTATATGCAGTGGTATGTATTCCATCCTCCAGTTCTTTCGGAGCTGGGGGAAATTCTGAGATCACCTCATCATTGCTGTTTTCGAGGCACCAGGGAAGGCTGTCCCTGTTCTCGGATTCTTCTCTTAGTATTGTTATCATGTGACAAGTGCGAATCCGCTTCCAATCCCAATGTGGAATCGGTTTTTCTTTCGTGGCCTTGGGCTCGTGCTTTTGTGGTGGCGCTACCTTCCAGTTGTCGGACATAGCGAATTTGCCAAGCTGATACTGATCTTCAACCCAATTCTTGAAGGTGAAGCAATCTTCAAGAGGATGCCCTATTACTCGATGGTAAGAACAATAATTTGGGTTGGAGACTTCGCCTGCTTGCTCAGGGTGTTTGGACTCTGGCAGTGTAAGCATTTGATGTTTTAGAACAAGATCAAGTATCTTCTTCGTCTTGTTCCGAGGAAACGAGTATGATCGACCCATTTTCTTCATGAGGGATAGGTCAATAACGCTCGACTCCCATATGCGTGGTTTCTTAGCTCTGCTTTGTTGTTGTTGAGCGCCTTTTTGGCCTTTCGACTTGTTTCTGCCTTCGCGTCGAGCCCTTTTTATAACAGGTTGACAAGGAGCGGCATTTTCATCCTTCACGGCCTGTTGGAGAAATCGTTGCGTCTTGGCTTTCTCGTAGATGGCCGTTTCGCGGTTGTGATCATCTCGGACTTTTTGACCAGCTTCCCTTATAAGCCTGTCCATTTGTTCTTCAAATGATGGACCGGGCAATTTCTCATCAGGAACTTTTACTGGCTTAGGATTAGCGTCCTCCCATTGAGCATCCGCTTCTTCATCGAAGTCATATATGATGTAACAGCTGTTTAGTAGCTCTCGTTTCCTTGACCAGATGTATCCGAGCCCTTTTGTTTCCATTCTCCCGTTAGGCAGTTTACGTTGAGTCCCGGGGACATTCCAGACCCTGTCATAGAATTTGGCCTTTCTAACGGTCTGTTTGAAGGATATCCCTGGCGTTTCAGCAGCTTCTTCAAACCTTCTGTATAATATCTGGGAAGATGGATAGGCTGAAGCCTGTCGAGTGTGGGATCCGCGCCATGCCAGATTTCTTTTTCCACCTTGTTTTCTTCAGAACGGTAGAATAGGATTGCCTTCTCTCCTTTTCGTCCGGGAGGGATATAAAATGTCTGCAATTCTTCCATGCTGTCGGTGTCGAGTGCATCCAGTTCTTTATAATGTTCAAGCGGCACCATGGCTATCTGCAGACTTTGCTCTTCATCAGCAGAAGCTCGTATTGAAAGCCGAGCAGGGAATACAGCATGAACTTCATCCTCCGAATCACTACCGAAGATCAATGAAGGAGCGGATGATCCCGGCTTGGTGTATTGGGGGGGGGGGGCGAATGAATTATATCCTCCTCCTCCTCGATATCACTGCCGAAGACAGGGATGGTTGCGTTAGTTTTGTTCTCCGGCTTGTGACACCTTTCCGTGTCTTCGAAACTCGGCAAGAAGTATTTGGCATCTTCATACTTGCGGACTTCATTCACGGAAAACAGATTCAATTCTCCTGCCACAGTGTAATCGAGACCATCCCTACAATATTTCATACACTTATGCTGTGTAGAAGGGATGATATTGTACTCGTGTAACCATGGTCGGCCGAGCAGAGCATTGTAGCATGTCTTGGCATCTATAACATGGAATTTAATATCTGTGACGAGCAACCCGAAGTGTAGCGTCAATATCACAGATCCAAGAGTTTTTGATGATTGGGAGTCGAACTCGGAGATGGTGATCTTGTCTCGGGCGAGGTGTTGGACACTCATGCAAATTTCCTTTAACACCCGCACATTGAGTAGATTAACAGACGATCCCTAATCGACCAAGATTTTACCTATCTTTATGTCATGGCAGTATCCTGAGACATAAAGGGGACGATTGTGTTCGCACGTCTCGAGGAGAAGGTCTTCATCGCCAAAAGCAACGTCGGCCGTGTGCACTTCTTCCAATTCATCCTTCATCTTTTCTTCGGCCAGGAAGGCTTGGAACTGGTCCGGATCTTGTAGCGCCTTAATCAAAGAATCCCTCGCCTCTTTTGATAGTAACAGGGCATCAAGGATGCTGAGTTGCGAGGGTAGCTTTCTCAAATGCGCTAAGATATTGTAATCTACCTTATTTCTCTTCGGCGGGTTCTTTGCGGTCAACTCTTCTGCAACTCGGTCGTCTAAGGCGATGTCTTCAGAGACCTTCTCTTTCCCTTTGTCTTTCTTGTTTAAAGGTCCGAGATTCTTCTCAGGTAGCATCCGATTGCGTAGCTGGATATTCTCGCAAACCCTCGGTCCTTCTTTTCCTGAAGTGGATTCTTTAAAGAGGGGGCCAAGCTCTAACTCCTCATCAGAATCGCTCCTGAATGTGGGCACTTGTAATCTTCCGGCGTCAATCATGCAACAATCACCGGTAGTTCTGTTGAGCACCTTGATCGTTCCGCTCTGCTCTCGGCGAGCTTTGCGCTTTTCCCGCTTAAACTGTTGCCGGCGAGCAACATATCCTTGCCACCATTTAGCGAAAGCTTGGCACTCTTCAGTGGGGTGCGACACCTTCCGATGATATGAGCAATAGGAGGGGTGGCTTTCCATTTCACCAGTAACGCTTCCCTCGGAGGATGGCAGCTTCATGCCCATAGAGACGGCCTTAGCAAGCCTCTTCCTTATCTTGAATTTGCTTTTATCTGCGGTGGGTGCACTTTGCCCCAGCGGGAGTATCTCAATTCTTTCGTCAAGGCACTGGCGTTTGGCCCTTCCAAATATAACCGCTTCGCGTTCCCGATCAGCTTTGCTTTTTAAGAACGCTTCATTGAGGAACGTGTCAATCATTTCATCCGACGACTCTGGAATTTTTAGTTCAGGATCTGCCCCCAGCTCTTCAGCACGAGGAGTCTCCTCATCGTTTATGAATGAATGGGAAATCATATGGCAGCTTGCCACATATTCCTCGGATTCATCCGACGAACTACCTCCCTCATCTTCCTCTCGAAAGACATGGCTGAGGAACTCTTGGAATGTAATGGAGGTTCGCGCCTTCTGGTTGTATTCCTCCAGCGCGTCGATTTGTTTATGCAAGTCCGTGCGCTTGTCGTTAGGCTCCACGAGCTTCTTCGACTTCTTCTTCTTCTTCGAAGACTTCGATGGCTGGTTATGAGTGTTTGGGACATTTCCACCAATCTTTTGAGTCGGACGAGGCTTTAGCATTCCTTCAATAATTTGCGGCTCTAATGGGTTATTCCATTTGATTGCCGGGCATGTTTGAAGATCATTTAGCATCCTCTTCGTTTTAGCTGACAATACAACCTGCCAAGGAGCTTCCTCAATGATGGAGCATGTTGCCCCCGGCGTATTCGTCCCTTTAGAGGTGTGGGGCTACGGGGGATTCACCTTCCATTTGTCAGACAACACAAATTTGCCCTGTCGGTACTGGTTTTCAAGCCAATTCTTGAAAACGTAGCAATCTTCGATCAGATGGCCTAGTACTCGATGATAAGGACAGTAGTTGGGCTCGTTGACGTCACTTGGCTGCAACGGACGTTTTGGATCCGGCAGATTTATGAGTCTGTTGCGCAACGCCAGCTCGAATAACCTCCTCGTTTTATCACGGGGAAAGGAATAAGGACGTCCCATCCTATCCTCAAGGGGTACGTACGGGCGCATATTATTTGGACGGGCAACCGGCTTCGAGTCGCTCGGTTGTTGTTGAGCATTAGCGACAACGATCGCTTTTCCCTTCCCTTTGTCATTTCGGGAGTCCGGCTTTGGGAGAGGGGGTTTATGGCCCATCTGGTCCATCTGCGCTAGTTTGTCAATCAAAGCCTGGAAGGTAGTCGGCTTGAAGAACATCATAAACTGTGAGATGGTTGCTTGTGGATCAAGGGTTCCAACAAACATTCCCACCGCGGGAGCCTCTTCTATGCGCTGCTCGCATTTTGACCATAAATTACGCCACCGTATAGCGTACTGAACCCATGTCTCACCGGGTTTTACCCTGGCGTTAATTAGTGCCGTCATCGGGGTACGTTCACTGGCACTCGCAAAACGTTGAGTAAACAGCAGCTCCATTTCCGCGAAGGTTTTAATAGAGTCATTAGGGAGCTCAGAGTACCACTCGAACGCTGTATCTGATAAACTTCCAACAAACTGGCGAAGCAACAACTTGTCGTCACCGCCGGTGTTGCCGTAAAGCGCCCTGAACTGGGCGACATGCTGGTGAGGATTACCAGTCCCCTTATAGACATGGAACTTGGGGATTGTGTAACCCGGCGGATACTTGATTTGGTCGTACCAGCTCGGAAATGGCCGCCCCGTTTTTACGACCTGGCCGGCTGCTTCAGTCGCATGGTGAACCCGTATTTGCTGGGCTATGTATTCGTCCAGATCAGTTTTAGAGATTGTATCCTCTTTAGCCGTTGATAGAGCGGGCTGAGGATTTGATGTCTCTCCCCTATCATCTCCAAGGACGATCGGGGGCTCTTCAGCCGGAGGATCTTGTTGTATCATCATCCCTATCATATCTTGGAAGAGGAGGCCCATACGCTGTATGTTGGCTGCTTGTTCGGCGGCCTCTTTGTCCTTCTTCTCCAATATTCGGCGAAGGAACTCGGCGTCAGTCTCTTGTTCCTGGCGTTCATCGGAGGACATCTCAGGGTTTTCTTTCGGCCCTGTGAGTGCGGCCATAGCGTTCATCATCTCCTGAAGCTTCTGTTGTTGCTCCTGAGCCTTGGTCACTGACCGTGTAAGCGGTCTATGACCCGTTGATGCACGACTGTCTTCTTTTCCCGATGCCATGTAAACCGTATGAACTGTTATGCCCCCTGACTTGGGCGTTTAGGTTCACCATCTTTAACCTTTGCCGCTGACGCGGGAGCTTTCTCTGGCCTCCTTCTTTTGTGGGCCGTTGGGGTTGAAGGAGCCGTTGAAGTGTGCATCCTAGCAACTGCTGTCCCCTGCTGTTTAATGGGGCGGTCCTTGTCCTTTTCCACTTTCGCCTTCTTCTGGCGACGAAATTGGTCTGGATCAATCACAGAGTTTTGAACCCTCCGCCAAACTTTATAAACTTTTGAAGATAGCCGTTGAGGGGGCTGTTCTTGCTTCATTTCCATAACTCTCTCCGCTGGTGGAGGAGATCTTTTCAAGGTAGCGATTGGAGAGTTCTTACGCACCCTCCTCAGTAGTTCAAAGCTGTTCCCAGTTGGAACAGCAGTGTTGACTTCCACTACTGGAGCAGGTGGAGTTAGCCCTGAGGGGGAGTTGCCCCCTGCCTTCCTCACTCGTTGCCAATGGCGACGTCGAGCACGACGAGCCGTTGGGATTGGCTCAGAGACTGAGATAATTTCTTTTTGCCCCCTGTTTGAGTGCGGGGCGATTGCCGATGTCAGCCTGTCGAAGACTGATGTCTTTTGACCAGCAGGGGCAAGAGTGGGAGTCGTCAGTCTTGCAAAGACTGACTCTTTGATGGGAGAAGCCGCCTTAACGACTTCTGGAGCAGTGGCCGTTGCCCTCCTTGGGATAGCCACTTTAGAGTTCTGATCTAGCCTGGTGAAAACAGAGGCCGTTGGTTTGGCATTGTGCGACCTGTTGACAGGGGCCGCAGTAGTTGAAAGCCGATCGAAGACCGACTTCTTAGGAGCTTCTTGTCCGAGCACAGGAGTGCTAAAGCTCGTTGGTGGGAGCATGGTCCCGAAGAAGAGCCCAGTGGTGGCTTGAGTTACCTGTTCCACTGGCATGGTGAACAAAGAGGCCGCTTGGGGCCCGTAGGTTATGCCCCCAGTTGAGGCCGGACGCGAGCTGCAACCGCAGTTGGAGCACTTCGAACAGGTTGAGGCCATCGATACTTGATTTCTCTTCTGCACCAAATGAGAGACCAAATCTTAGTAGACTTGAAATCCAAAGGCAACTATTTAACAAACCGCGATTGGTTCGCGAAGACGACACACAAAGTATGGAGTGGAAAGAGGAAAAGGTCCCACCGGACGTGCCAGAATCTGTTCCCCTCTGAACGGCGGCCGAGACGTTAGGGCGTCTGTGCCTGAGATTCGGGGCAGATGCTATTTGGTTTTATCCGTCCACCTCTCCGAAGATGCCAAGTTGATTTATGGCACCGTGTATCATAGGTTTAGACGGATGCGGCCGATGTAGCAGACTTCGTCAGATTCTCCCTCGCTTGAGGGGTTTTTGATTGTGGGGACGCTTTTCCCTGCAGGCGCAAGCCCCTGCAGTTGATTACGCTACCGCATCGCGGTAGCCACTTTCTCCTTCTCCAAAATTTCACTTCGTGTCGTGTGTGTTTGTTTCGTTTGTGGTTGCCCGTGGATTGTATACGGAGACTGAGTAATGCCGTCGCCCGTAGGACGTGGATTAATCCAAATCCGTATTTACTTAGATTTGGGTTTGGTGTTTTTAGTTTAAGGATGCGTTAGTCGCGCTGCGGCTAAGATCAACTTAAACGTTCGTCAGGGATACATTAGTCCTGTTTTGGACTAAGATCAACTTGACGTGATGGTCGATTTCATAGATATGGTCGTCAGGACTCATCATCTCTCTGACGTCGTTGAAGGATTGCAACGATATGTGTCGGAGGAATTCAGAGATGTACCCTTGAACCAAAGTCGATTTTAAGTTTTATAGTCCATTTGAATATTTAAGGATACGTTAGCCGTGTTTGGGGCTAAGATCAACTTAAACGGGACCATTTAGATCCGGCAAAAGAGCATTTGGAGGCTCTTTTGTTCCAGTTTAGGGACGTAGTGGTCCATATTCCAGTTTAGGGACGTGGTGGTCCATCGCCAGTTTAGGGACGTGGTGGTCCATCATTAGTTTAGGGACGTCTCGGTCCGATATTAGTTTAGGGACGTCTCGGTCTGATATTAGTTTAGGGACGTTTCAGTCCAAGTGGGTGTGTGGTCGTTGGGACCCGTCACCTCTTTGACGTCATTGAGGAATTACAACGATGAATGTCAAAGGAGTTCGGAGATGTACCCTCGAACCGGATTTAGATTGATTTAGGAAAGCCATTTTGCTCAGTCAATTTAATTTAAGGACTTATGGCCATTATTGGGTTAAGTCCAATTTTTATTTATTGTTGGTCTGTTAGACCTATACCAGGGCTGTTCATTTATTTTGGGCTCTGCTCAGACAGAGTATCAATTCAAATGAGGCTCTGCCCTTTTTACTGCTTTGCAATTTATTTGATTTGGGCCTGGCCCTTTAAATAATGTACTGTATTTGTGCAAAGCACTAAGAATCTTTTAGATTCAAGAACAGAAGTGCAAAGCACTTTTTTTAATCTAAATTCAGATCAAAGAAAAACAAGTTTTTCTCTTGTTTTTCCTTATCTTAGAGAACCAAAGGTTCATAACAAATGCAAGGCACTATTTTTATTTATTTATTTATTTATTGAAGATCAATGATCTTGTTCTTAGATCAATGATCTGTTCATCAGAGATTTTTCTCTTCTTTTAAAGGTCTTTACCTTTTTTTTATGTTCTTGAGGAGTGCCCAAGAGTTCTCTTCTCTTCTCTTTTTTTTTAGCCAGAAGTTTATGATCTTGAATTGAGGTCTGGGATCCTTTTTATAGTGTTCATAAATTAGTTAAATTTGTTAAGGAAATCTTTTTCTAAGTGATTTGGGGAATTTTCCCCACCGTTGGATCTTTGATCCAAAGGCCCCTGTTTTACAGAAGAAAATCTTCTTGTTTTAAGAAGAACAGAAAAGATTTCCTTAAATCTCCATTTTGTTTTTGCGCAACTCCCCCAGCGCGTGACACGTGTCGCGCAGCGCAGCGCTTGCTCAGCTGCGCAGACACGTGTCGCGCAGCACAGCGCTTGCGCAGCTGCGCTTGCGCAACTGCGCAGACACGCTGTGCTTGCGCAACTGCGCAGACACGTGTCGCGCAGCGCAGCGCTTGCGCAACTGACCGTTGCTTTATTTTACTTTTTGTTTTTTTAAAAGAGCCCTTCTCTAATTGGACGCATTGCCTCGGGCGTTGCGTTGACGTTTCAACTTCTGACACGTGGCGCGTTGCGTGCAGCGCACGGGATTTGAAGCGTTGCTTCAAAATTTGAATTCAAACAGAGCCTTCCTCTGATTGGGGGAAACAAGTACCTACAAGGCAAGTTCGCACTGTCTGAAAACTGGAAGGTAGACCCACCACGGCCGCACACTCCAAAGAAGACGGACATGATAGGGGCAGCTTGTTCTTTTGTTGAGGACGAAAACGATGGAGAAGACTCATCAGATGAATCTGAAGACTACGTAGCGAGTTGTCATGTGATCGCTCACTCATTGGTGGATGATAAAGAGGCTCCTTGCGCCGAGAAACCGAGGGCGGACCCTGAACTAGAAATTCTGCGGCCGTCATACGAGTTGATCGATGCCTTCCTGAATGAGATTCGTCTGAAAATTAAAGCCAATAAAGAGCGTGATATGGCCATACTGGCAGGAGCCAAACACCGACTACTAGACCAAAGAGTCGAGGCACTTCCGTCAAATCAAAAGTCATCCGCCGCGGATAGGAACAAATTCAAGATGAGGGAAAGGTTCGTTAAAGCCCTATCAGTGGGAATGAAGCTACTACCCTCTGAAGAAAATACTCTTGGTGGAGTAGAGACGCGTCATAACTTCTGCTTATATCATCAGAAGATTATACATCCTACCGAAGACCGCGACTCCTTTAAGTGTTGGTGGCAAGGGTATGTCGCTCAAAAGAAACACTTCAACAGGACAAAGCGTGAAGCTCGTAGACGTCAGAAAAATGCGATAGGTGAGCGCAAAAGAGCCGCCGACGACTGTCACATAGCCGACTCCAAGGGATCGCAAATTATCACCTTTGGAAGCGACTCTGACGAAGAAGCTACCCTCAACCCTCTCCTCAAGGAATCCATTTCAAAAATGAAAGAATCGAGGAGTTGCGAGAACGTTCAGCCGTGCAATCGCACACTACTCGAAAAAAATCTCGGCGCCGTAAATAAAGGATCGAGCAAAAAGGATAAAGGGAAGGGAAAAACAACTCTCGTAACCAACACTCAACAGCAATCGAGTGGCCCGAGACCGGTTGTTTGTCGAAACAACAAGCGGCAACCCCTCCATGAAAAGTTGAAACGTCCTTACTCGTTTCCCCAGGATAAAACAAGGAGGCTGTTCAAAGTGGCAGTGCACAACAGGCTTATCACTCTACCGGAGCCGAAACACCAGCTACAACTGAATGATGTCGACAATCCTAATTATTTCCCTTACCACCAAGTATTGGGTCATCCGATCGAGGATTGCTATGTCTTCAAAAGCTGGATTGAAGACCAATACCAACAGGGCAGGTTCGCGCTGTCCGAAAACTGGAAGGTGAGCCCGCCACGATCACATGCTCCGAAAAAGGTGGACATGTCGGGGGCATCATGCTCATTCATAGGGAAAGCCCTATAGACCGAAAAGTCAGTAAACTAGAAATTCGCCTCAAATACGGCGGCGATGGACCGAAACGTCCTTAAACTAATGATGGACCGAAACGTCCTTAAACTAATGATGGACCGCAATGTCCTAAAACTTGCAAATGACCGAAACGTCGTTAAACTACTACCAACCCGCGGCACCCCCAGGCCGACGTGGTAAAAAAACGGTTTGTCCATAAGCAAAATGGGCACGGATGAAAACCCGAAAGGGCTCCGTGAGTAAAAACAGCAGGGCTACCGCCGAGTCTTGTGAAAACCTAAAAGGGCGCAATCTCGTTAGAAAAAAGAATAAAAATAAAAAACGGTATGTCCATAAACAAAATGGGTACGGATGAAAACCCGAAAGGGCTCCGTGAGTAAAAACAGCAGGGCTACCGGCGAGTGTTTGTGAAAACCCAAAAGGGCATAACCTCGTTAAAAAAAAAGGACACTTGCAGGGTCCTCTCGACCTTGTAAGGAGAAACCACCCGCGTGAGATCCTTACGACTCACAAAGGAGCAATACACTTAGGGATCCCCACGATTTCTAAGGAGAAAATACACTTGCGAGATCCTCATGACTCGTAAGGAAAACTCTCTTATGGGACCCTCACGGCTCATAAGATTTGAAAGTCTTAAGTTACAGAGACCTGAACCTGTTCTTAAGCAACCCCCACAACCTTCGATACTGCCCTACAAGTGGTGCAATACTGACCCTTGTATACAATCCACGGGCGTGAATAAACATTTCCCTAACCAAGTCCCATCCGTGACTGGGGATATGTCCATACGGTGAACAACCCTTGTAAATCCTCTCGACTTATAAAGAGAGAACCCTTTTGTAAGATCCTTACGACTTACAGGAGAACATACACTTAGGAATCCTCACGATTTCTAAGGAGAAAATACACCTACGAGATCCTCACGACTCGTAGGGAGAAATACCTTTGTGATACCCTTACGGCTGATAAAGTCAAAAGCCTTAGTCGACAGGATCCTAACCCTGTTTACTAAGCCACCTTTGTTCGACATCGACAGAGGCAAATGATGATTCGCTCCTGGCAATATCCCAGTTGTAGCGATGCTGATGTCTAAACCGGTATCAAATTCCAAATCCTTTCATGGCAAATGATGATTCGCTCCTGGAAATATTCCAGTTGTAGCGATGCTGATGCTGAGATTGGCACCAGACTCTAAGTTCCACATTCGCAATAAAAAGCAGCGAGTGAAAATAAAATAAATAGCCGAAATGATTGGGCAACTCGCAATAAAAAGCAGCGAGTAAATAAAATAGCCGAAATGATTGGGCAACTCGCAATAAAAAGCGGCGAGTGAAAATAAAATAAATAGCCGAAATGATTGGGCAACTCGCAATAAAAAGCAGTGAGTAAATAAAACAGCCGAAATGATTGGGCAACTCGTAATAAGAAGCAGCGAGTAAATAAAACAGCCGAAATGATTGGGCAACTCGCAATAAAAAGCAGCGAGTAAAAAGAAAAATAGCCGAAATGATTGGGCACCGCGAAAAATTGCCGAAATGATTGGGCAATCGCGACTTTCGCGATATAAAAGCTGAAATGATAGAGCATTGCGGAAAGAAAATAATAATAAAAAATGAATGAAACTTTTTCCCTACAAGTGAGATCACATTGATCCCTGTATACAATCCAGGGGCACAAACAGAGAGGGAACCATACCTTCCCAACAGGCTCCGCCAGAAAGCGAAGCCAAATCTCGACGGTTCAACAACAACCTAGAGACAACCGTGACATTCGTCTCGATACAGCAGACACAATGTCAACAAATGAAGCAAAGGAAGATCCTTAGTTTCAGGGTCTTGACGTCAACATTGACAACTTAGAGATCACCAACGGCGTTTCTCCGCACTCCAACCAGATGCAGACGTGACGTCAACAATCGACCTTAGAGTCGCAACGAAACTGAACCATGGCAAAGTCCCTAGTTCCAAATCTCAATAGCCACATCTACAGCCTGGAGACCAACAACGGTGGGCCTCCTCATTCCAGCATGACACAGAGGTTACACCATCAAACGGAGCGACGACAAAATCCCAGCTCCACCTCAGCATTCGTCTCAATACAGAAGACGAGATGTCAATCACGGCGTTCCTCCGCAGTCCGGCAGGATGCAGATGCAACGTCAACAAAAGACCCCATGGTCAGCAAAGCGAAGCGACGGCAAAATCCCAGCTTCATCTCAACAATCGTCTCGATACATCAGACGAGATGTAACAACGGCGTTCCTTCGTAGTCCATCAGGATGCAGATGCAACGTCAACGACAGACCCCATAGTCAAACAAGCGGAGTAACGGCAAAATCCCAGCTCCACCTCGGCATTCGTCTCGATACAGCAGACGAGATGTCACGACAACGTTCTTCCTCCAACAGGATTCAGACGCGACAATCAAACAAACGGAGCCACGGCAAAATCCCTAGTTCCAAATCTCGACGGTTCACCAGCAACCTAGAGACAACCGCGACGTTCGTCTCGATACAGTAGACGAGATGTCACCCCAGCGTTCTCCCTCCAGCAGGGTCCAGACGCGATCATCAAACAGCGGAGCCACGACAAAATCCCTAGTTCCAAACCTCGACGGTTCACCAGCAACCTAGAGACAACCATGACGTTCGTCTCGATACAGCAGACGAGTTGTCACCCCAGCATTCTTCCTCCAGCAGGGTTCAGACGCGACAATCAAACAAACGGAGCCACGGCAAAATCCCTAGTTCCAAACCTCGATGGTTCACCAGCAACCTAGAGACAACCGCGACATTTGTCTCGATACAGCAGACGCGATGCCAGCAAACAAAGCAAAGGCCAAATTCCTAGCTTCAGGGTCTTGACGGCAACTCACATAAAACCTGAAAGACTATCGGAGATCATCCCACACCAGCGCGGAGTGGTTATGACTCATCGGGGCTCTCCAAAATGAGCCTAACCTCAAGTAAAAAGCGGCATGGCAAAATACCTAACGCTTGCTCTTCCGACGGTCAAACTGCCAAGGAGGATTGCTTGAAGACGTCTTGTCCAGCCCCCGAAGGGATCAGAAACACGGCAGTCGCAGGGCTACTCGAACAGCATGATTGCCTATCGAGGAATATATCAGCTTATGCGACGGTACGACGGCCAAAACCCTAAGTACCACAGACCCTAACGGACTTCTGTCGTAAAGAGCAGAGATTAACTGTGACGTTAGGATATTCTTGCGAGAAATGATCGATTCGTCTTGATTTGTGAAGAAATTGATGTCTTTGCGAGAACTTCTCGATGCGGCTCGACTCGTAAGATAAAGCCTTAGGCAGTAAGGATTAAAAAACCTGTTTCCTAAGCACTGGGACCCTGCAAGTTGGCCCAAACGGTCTCTTGCATACTATCCACGGGTCTCACTCTCCCAACTCAAATCTCGATAGGGAGGGAAACAACCGCTTACGGGTCCTCTCGACTCATAAGAGGGAAAATTCTCCTATAAGATCCTTACGACTTATAAGAGGAAACGCACTTAGGAATCCTTACGATCCCTAAGGAGAAAATACACCTATGAGATCCTCTCGATCCGTAGGGAGAAAATTCTTTGTGAGACCTTCACGGCTCATAAAGTTGAAAAGTCTTAGGCTACAAGGACCCTAAACTTGTCTCCTAAGTTCTCGATTCCATGGCTACTCCTAACTTTGCACTACTTCACCTACGTACATACTTACGTGGGCAAAGTAGTGGGGGGCATTTGTTCCCGCCAAAATTTTGGCTCAAAACCCACTCCGTATAAAATAATAACAATAAAATAATAATAAATAAATAAATAAATAAATAAATAAATAAATAATAAAGGAGAAAATCTCCCTTTCAGAGCAAAGCTCTGTTCAAATCCCAAGGCGGGAAATGAAGCAATGCTTCTGTTTCCCCCAGTCCGAGCAAAGCTCTGTTTTAAAAGATAATAAAAATCAAATCTTAAAATAAAAAAGCAACGCTTCAGATGCGCTGCGCTCGGCGCTGCGCGACACGTGTCAGCGCAGTTGCGCTGGCGCAGTTGCGCTGCGTGACACGTGTCAGCGCAGTTGCGCTGCGCGACACGTGTCAAGCGTAGGTGCGCTTGCGCCAAACAGAATTAAAACTCCACTAAGATCTTTTTGTTCTTGTTAAAAACAAGAAGATTGCTTTCTGTAAAATAGAAGCCCTTGGATCAAAGATCCAACGGTGGGGAAAAATCCCTAAATCACTCAGAGAATGATCTCTTTAACAAATTTAACAAATTAATGGCCACTATATAAAAGCCCCTAAACCCCCCCCCCCCAAAAAAAACAACACAGAAAGACAAAAACACAAAAAAGCAGAGAAGAACCTAGAGAACAAGAAAGGTAAAAACCTTTGAATAAAAAAGAAGAATTTCTTCTGAATAGATCATTGATCTAAGAACAAGATCAAGGATCTTCAATAAAAATATAATAAATAACAAAGGCATTGCCTTTTCTTTATGAACCATCGGTTCTAGAATCTTAAAGATTCTTTTCTTGAATCCAAAATTGGATCAAGATATTAAAACAGTGCCTTGCACTTGCAAATCTGCACTGTTGCGCTCCTGGGTTGGCGCAAGCCACCAGAGAGCGCCACGTGTCAGCACCAGAATAACTTGCGCCATGCGCTTTTAAAATAGATCATTGCTCTATGAAATTGGCGCAACTAACCAGAGCGCGCCACGTGTCGGCCTCAGAACAAACTGCGCTATGCGCTTCTAAAATTGAGCATTGCTCTCTGAAATTGGCGCAATGCACCAGAGCACGCCACGTGTCAGCTCCAGAACAACTTGCGCTATGCGCTTCCAAAACAGAGCATTGCTCTCTTAAATTGGCGTACTGCACCAGAGCGCGCCACGTGTCAGCAACGCAACAGCGCAGCGCACTGCACTTGCGCTCACCAGAGCGTGACACGTGTCACCCCCACATGAGTTTGCGCCTTGCGCTCCTCAATTGGCGCAAAGCGCCTGACAAGCCACATGGGGCACTGTCAGAACATTTAATGCAGCGCATTATTAAAGGGCAAAGCCCTTAAGAGGTCCAATGGACCAAAACAAATGCTCTGCATTATTAAAGAAAAGGGGCAGAGCCCAAACAAAGGCCTAATAGGCCAAATGCAAATGAAAGAATAAACATTTTCAACTGGACTTAACCCAATCATGGCCATAAGTCCTCAAATTAAATTGACTGAGCAAGACTGCTCTCTTAAATCAATTTACATCCGGTTCAGGGGTACATCTCCGAACTCCTCTGACACCTATCGTTGTAATCCTTTAACGACGTCAGAGAGGTGATGGGTCCCGACAACCACACATGAATACGGACTGTGGGGTCCTTAAACTCATGGACTAATGCATCCTTAAACTAATCTTCGTCCCCAATTAGGAATGTCAGACTAATGCATCCTTAAACTAATGTTCGTCCCCAAATGGGAATGCTGGACCACTACGTCCCTAAACTGGAACAATGGACCCCATGTCCTTAAACTGGAACATGGACCACTATGTCCCTAAATTGGAACAATAGAGCCAATTGCTCTCCTGTCGGATCTAAATGATCCCGTTAAGTTGATCTTAGTCTGGAAATTAGACTAACGTATCCATAATAAACGTTTAAGTTGATCTTAGCCTCAAATATGGCTAACGTATCCTTAAACCAAAATCTTCAAACAGACTTTAGTCCCAAATCGGACTATAGATCCCCTAATCAACTTTGGTTCAAGGGTACATCTCTGAACTCCTCTGACACCTGTCGTTGTAATCCTTCAACGACGTCAGAGAGGTGATGGGTCCCGATGGCCATACATTAAATGGAACCCTATGTCCCTAAACTAGAACATGGACCACTATGTCCCTAAACTGGAACAATAGAGCCAATTGCTCTTTTGTCGGATCTAAACGATCCCGTTAAGTTGATCTTAGTCTGGAAATTAGACTAACGTATCCTTAACAAACGTTTAAGTTGATCTTAGCCTCAATATGGCTAACGTATCCTTAAACTAAAACCCCAAACCCAAATCTAAGAAGATACGGATTTGGACTAATCCACATCCTACGGGCGACAATATAAATTAGTCTCCGTATACAATCCACGGGCAACCATAAACAAAACAAAAACCCACGACACGAGGTGAAATTCTGGAGAAGGAGAAAGTTGTTACCGCGAAGCGGTAGCGTAATTAACTGCAGGGGTTTGCGCCTGCAGGGAAGAGCGTCCCCACAATCCAAAACCCTCAAGCGAGGGGGAATCTGATGAAGTCTGCTACATCGGCCGCATCCGTCCAAACCTCTGATATACGGTGCCATAAATCAACTTGGCATCTTCGGAGAGGTGGACGGATAAAACCAAATAGCGTCTGCCCCGAACCACAGGCATGTAGACGTCCGCGTCTCGGCCGCCGTTCGAAAGGGAACATGGATGCATGATTTAAAATACATGTATTATATTTATTCAAATGGATGTAAATAGAGTAACATAGCATGTAGCAAGATAAACTTGCCTAGACGGATCACGAAATGGATATGTATGGTACGTCCGACGTCGGCAAAATGTCGCGACGAATGCACGGCATACGGGACGGGTCCAAGCAAAGTAAGAAGGTGATCATGCAGGTCAGGTACGTTCACTGGGTCGTCTGGATCGGCAGCGACGTCACGGCTCCGGCGATCTATGAAAATACAGATCCAAGATTTAAAGAAAAGAAAAAGAAAAGAAGAGAAGAAGAGGAAGAAGAAAGGAGAAGGAAGAGGGATTGGCATACTGGGTTCTGTGGTTGTCAGGTAGCAGAGAGGAGGTGATGGTGTCAACGGCAGTGAACGGAGCTCCGGCGATCTGGGGTTGGCTTCAAGAAATTAGGGTTATGTTAGGGTGCAGCTGGGGTTTGGCTCGGGTTTTGTTGCTGGGTATGCATGGTTGGTGTAGGAGAATACAGAGAGGAGATGGAGAGGAGAGGTGGAAGGAGATTAAGGTTAGGGTTTAAGGATGGTGATGATGGGTTGAAGGAGCTTGGGGGTTTTAAAGGAGGAGGAAGACGAGAAATATGGGGATTAGTTAAGGGAGGTGACCATACTCTGAGGGAAGTGACGCGACTCAATCCTACCGTGAGAGAAGAGAGAGAGATGCGAGAAGAGAGAGAGAGAGAGAGATGCGCGAGAGGATAGAGAGAGGGAGGAGATATAAACTTGTCTGTAGTGAGGGGAGAGAGAAAGAGAGAGAGGGGTGAGCGTGGGGCCGCAGTCAGAGCGAGAGTGTTTGTTAAAAGGTTAGGATTTTATATTTATTAAAATTTTGTTTGTTATATAAAAGTAAACTGTTAACGAAATTTTAATTTGTTAAATAAATTTTAAATATTAAATAAATTTGAATTTTGGCGGGATACAAAAATATTCCAAAACACGCCCGGGTCGGGTCTAAAATTTAAGTTTTAAAATACGAAAAATATATGCGATGACCAAATTTCAAAATGAATGCTCGGGTAACGAAAATGCATACCCCCAAGAACGGATGCACGTACATGTGCGTAGCCATCGAAAACAACTCCATTTTACTGAATGGGACGAGAACAAGATGCGCGGATGCTACAACGAAGTTAGGGGTATTATGCAGGCCATGAAATGTATTTTTAAATTATTTTATGTGACCTAAAATGTTATATGGTAAAAGATGTAATGCCGGATAAAATGCCAGTATGCAGTATTCATGAATGTGTACCAGTCTACGCAACAAGTCAATATAATTCATAAATATGAATCAAACAAATTTCAAGCAAGCGGGTCGGGTCGGATGCAATACTAATGTGAAATACTATTCGCACCGAAAACACGATAAATCAGGAAAAATACCACAAATATGGAAATACGAGAACTTGGAATTTGTATAAATGAACTAGGGTGTTACATTATACCCAACTACAAAAAGAATTTCGTCCTCGAAATTCCAAGAAAAAGGAAAGATAAACAATCATGAAACTACAAGAATAAGTGTGGAAATCTCTGTCGAATTTTGTCTTCTCGTTCCCAAGTTGATTCTCCATGTGAGCGATTCCCCCAAGAAACAAGTACGAGAGGGATAACCTTGTTCTTAAGGACCTTTTCTCTTCGATCAACAATCGACATTGGTCGTTCCTCAAAAGTTAAATCATCTCATACCGTTAGCTTCGAATGATCCTGCACGTGTGTTTCATCTTGAACATACTTACGGAGTTGAGATACATGAAACACGTCATGAACATCCGCCAAAGATTGTGGTAAAGCCAATCGATAAGCCACTTCTCCAACACGCTTCAAAATCTCGAAAGGCCCTACGAGTAGAGGACTAAGCTTGCCTCGACTCCCGAAACGAATCACTCCTCTATTCGGTGATATCTTCAAGAACACTAGATCACCAACAGCGAACTCTAAAGGTCTTCTCGATGTATCGGCCCAACTCTTCTGCCGATCTTGTGTTGCTTTCATGTGATTCCGGATAGTATTAACTTTCTCTACTGTTTGCACGATCATATCCGGTCCCAACAATGTTCGCTCTCCAACATCATCCCAACAAACGGGTGAGCGACACTTGCGACTATACAATGCTTCGAATGGAGCCATCTGAATAGTCGCCTGAAAGCTGTTATTTTAACAAAACTCCACTAAGTGTAGATGATCCTCCTTTGAACCCTTGAAGTCTAACATGTAAGCTCTCAACATGTCTTCAAGAGTTCAGCATGCTCTTCAAGACTTCTCAAGTAGACCAGAATATTATTGATAAACACCACAATAAACTGGTCTAAGAACGGTGAAAAGATTCGGTTCATCAAGTCCATAAATATTGTCAGTGCATTCGTGACTTTGAATGGTATCAGTACATACTCGTAATGTCCATACCGAGTTCGGAACGCAGTCTTGCAAATATCCATTGATTTAACTTAGACATGATGATATCCGGATCATAAATCCAGCTTCGAGAATACCCTCGCTCCACTAAGCTGCTCAAATAATTTCGCCAATGCGAGGGATCAGGTACTTGTTCTTAATAGTCACCCGGTTTAATTCTCGATAATCGATGCACATCCTCCTTGTGCCATCTTTCTTCTTTACTAGAAGAACTGGAGCTCCCCAAGGTGAATTGCTGCTGCGAATCCAACCCTTCTCTAGCAATTCAGTAACCCGCTTCTTTATTTCTTTCAACTCCATTGGTGCCATTGGATAGTATGCCTTTGAGATTGGCGCTGCACCAGGAACAAGATCGATCGCGAACTCTACATCTCGTTTTGTCGGTAAACCCGAGATGTCCTCGAATACGTCCATGAACTCTCTAACTACAGCTGGCGCTTCCTCCTTATCAACTTCCATCGACGAAAACACATTGTTTGTCGTCCTAGCCCTAAACTCGACTGGCCCGACATAACTGCTACCTCCAGTGAAAACAAACTCTGGATGTCCGGGAATCTGGAAAATCACTTTCTTTGCCCTACAATCAATGTGAGCGTGGAAAGTGCCGAGAAAATCCATTCCCAAGACAACCTCATAACTGCCGGTATCTATCACCAAGAAATCCGCAAATAACTCCCTTCCGCAAATAACGACAGAACAATCCTTACATTCTCTACTAGTTATGATCTTCCCATTCCCAGTGTGTATGTCCCAACAACTAGACAGGGTCGTGCAAGTAATCGAGTGTGTAGCAGTAACTTGGACGGTATAAAACAATGGGATGCACCAGAATTGAATAACGCTAATGCGGGAAAATCATGAACAAGTAGGATACCTGAAACAACTGCATCTGAATCCTT
This sequence comes from Agapanthus africanus, assembly GCA_030015575.1. Taxonomy (NCBI): domain Eukaryota; kingdom Viridiplantae; phylum Streptophyta; class Magnoliopsida; order Asparagales; family Amaryllidaceae; genus Agapanthus; species Agapanthus africanus. The sequence goes on from CM057337.1 coordinate 723,633,366, forward strand.
GGCCTCTTCAGCCATCAGGGTAAAGGCTCGAGCTTGATTGGGTCCCTGAGTTAACTGCTTCCGCTCTAGAAACTGCCTCTGCGATGGCTTCTGAACGTCATCCTTCAAACGTAGCTTCGACGGGAAAACACTGACAGTATGATCAGCTGATCCGCAAACCAAACAAAGTCCAAGCATCGTTCGACACTCCCTCTGCACGTGTCTGGGCAGACGACTGTACCCACAAATCGTCCTTCCCTTTTTCTTGGGCACGACCGGCCTCTTCATCAGTTTAATGCCACGCCGGTTCACCGGAATACCTCTGCGTATAGGCGCTTGATTCGGCATAAACACCGGCTTCCATACCATGACTGCCTGCTGCAGCGTACCCTCTGTCTTCAATGATAAACTCTGCTACTCCCTGGCTGCTTTAAGCACTTGCGAGAAGGTGGTCAAACCCAGAGATATAATATGCCTCTGGATGTCCACATCCAAACTGTGCATGAACCTCCATGCCCTATCAGCATCGTTGGCAACCAAATGTCCAGTGAATCTACTGAGCTGTGTCCACTCAGCTGCATGCACATCCACAGGTGCGCCGTTTTGCTTCAAGCTGATAAACCTTTCTTCCATTTCCTCCCGTGCAGTCTGCGGGAAGAACTTGTCTAAGAAACTCTTCGAGAAAGTAGCCTAACTGATCGGCTTGGGCAGACGGGTCTCTTCCACAAGCCACCATTCACGAGCATAGTCTACAAATTGGATGCGTACAACATCCACTCTCCTGTCCTCTGGAATCTGTGCCGCAACGAGCAAATTCTCCGTATCAACCAGCTACTGCTCCGCTGGCAACGGCTCCTCCAGACCAGTGAAGACGGAAGGACCAAGTCTCCTGAAATCCACCACGGTACCCACACGCTCTACCGGTTTGGCCGCAACATTGTTTACGGACTGCTGGACGGTCCGCAAACCTTCCTGAAAAGCTTCGGCTTGACGCCGGTTCAGCTCGGTCTGCCGCTTATGGTTCTCCAGCATCCCACGAATTACTCCAAGCAATGCGGCGTCATCAACACGCCTCTGGTACGTCTTCATACTTCTGTCCGCCATGATCCTGCATCCAATACACCAAAGGGGATTATTGTGACAACAAGATTCGAAACTTGCGATGAATGATGATCATGAATCAAGGATATGAATCAAGACTAGAACTCCAAGTTACTTAAATAGAGTACCGCAATGTAACCATGCCGCGGTATATAGTTACAATCACATAACACTACTCAAGTCGCCCAAATCCTAGTATCAGAATCAAGGAACATGGAGAAACAATAGGGAACCAAAAGATTTCAAGTCGAGATGAAAAGTGGTTTGCATATCGTCAAGGCAAAGGATCAAGAGAAAGATATGATTCAAGAATCATGATAACAATGTGGCAAGACATGTTCCTAATCATGGATTTTCTGATTCGTGTATTGGGTCCAATACCCAACTACAAAAGAATTAAAACCCGATTAACCTAGATCCTATGGCTCTGATACCAAACAAACCCTGTCACGCCCCACTTCCCAGAGTGCGCTAAGATAGGCACGTGACAGATCCAACCATGCTACCTATAGATAGGAAATATCCCTCCACAGTCACATTACGGCTGTCTAGAGATATCAAGAACAATAGAAATAAAATAAACTATCTAGTACATGTCCATGAGCCAGAATAAACGAGTCAAGAAATAATATACGGAAGCAATAGATCTAATAAACAATAATAATCTGGAATGTACGTCCCAAATACGGGCTCACATTAGGAATGAAAATGCTGAAAGAAAACTAAAATACTAACAGGTCCTCACTGCTCGGCCTGCTGACTGAAATACTCCTGCTCGGCCTGCGGCAAAGGTAGAGGATCTGGGCCATGCAAAACCCAGACGTCAGTGCGTAATAATATCAACAATAATATAATCAGGGAGTAGCAAGACATGCAGGCACGAGTATGAACAGTAATAAAGGTATAACAGTAACACGAATATGGAACAGTGAAGGGTAAAAGTACATGTGACGTGTAGTGAGTAATCGGAACTAAATACTGGGTTAACTACTCTCATTTCTGTGAAATCAATTTAATGAATCATCGATGTAACTCAATAGTATCCCGTGCGTACCCGAGACCACGGTCTAGACACTCGGGGCTGAATCCGAGACGTGCCGCTAAGCACAAACAGGAAACATGTACAGACGAATGATGTCAGCAACATCATTCCGGGACTAGATTGGCCCCCAAAACTGATCAGTATAAGCGTCGAACTGTTGAGTTACAAGTCAGGTTTCATCATTGATTTCCCCATACCCCCAAGTTATGTGTTCAAGTCAGGTATTGATAAATCTGAGACTAATGCCAACACATGATCAAGCAGGAACAGGTTTGTCTATACAGACAACAGGATATGTCCATCGAGACAACATGTCAGGATTGTCGGCATTAGAAACAGAATCAGGTAACATGTCAAGTAGTGATATATCAGGTCAAGTCAGGTAGTGTACATGTATCAAGTCATGTCAAGTAGTGGTGTATCAGGTCATGTCAAGTAGTGCACAGGTATCAAGCGGGTGCTCATAATCAAACTGCAGCAAGTATTGAATCAGGGTGAAAAGTACGAATGTACAATAGAAGCATGGATGCACAAATATCGATCAGGGGTTACATCATGACTAAGTAGGGTGCACAAGATCAAGTATGGGGTGTTAATATAACAGTAATATGAAATAATGTGACATGGTATGCGAATAGATATAGAATTAATGGTATGGATGCACAAATATAGATTAGGGTTACATTTACAGTTCCAATACTATGCAGTATGCACATTATTAAGCATGGGGTGTTACTACAATAATAATATGAATTAATGTGATCTATAGATGCAGTTATATATATTTTAAATGATATGGATGCAAACGGGTATCTGAAAATAGTAAAACTTTAGTATGGATGTACAATGTGATAAACGGGTAACACTTTACTCATATGGATTTACAATACTATGTTGAGCATGTAGCAAGATGAATTATCATGCATCTAGATATGTAAATAATGATATGGATGCAAACGAACGTCGTAAAACTATAAAACTATAACATGGGATGCATGATTTAAAATACATGTATTATATTTATTCAAATGGATGTAAATAGAGTAACATAGCATGTAGCAAGATAAACTTGCCTAGACGGATCACGAAATGGATATGTACGGTACGTCCGACGCCGGCAAAATATCGCGACGCATGCACGGCACACGGGACGGGTCCAAGCAAAGCAAGAGGGTGATCACACAGGTCAGGTACGTTCACTGGGTCGTCTGGATCGGCAGCGACGTCACGGCTCCGGCGATCTACGAAAATACAGAGCCAAGATTTAAAGAAAAGAAAAAGAAAAGAAGAGAAGAAGAGGAAGAAGAAAGGAGAAGGAAAAGGGATTGGCATACTGGGTTCTTTGGTTGTCAGGTAGCAGAGAGGAGGTGATGGTGTCAACGGCGGTGAACGGAGCTCCGAAGATCTAGGGTTGGCTTCATGAAATTAGGGTTAGGTTAGGGTGCAGCTTGGGATTGGCTCGGGTTTTGTTGCTGGGTGTGCAAGGTTGGTGTAGGAGAATACAGAGAGGAGATGGAGAGGAGAGGTGGAAGGAGATTAGGGTTAGGGTTTGAGGATGGTGATGATGGGTTGAAGGAGCTCGGGGGTTTTAAAGGAGGAGGAAGACGAGAAATATGGGGATTAGTTAAGGGAGGTGACTATACTCTGAGGGAGGTGACGCGACTCAATCCTACCGCAAGAGGAGAGAGAGAGATGCGAGAAGAGAGAGATGCGCGAGAGGAGAGAGAGAGAGGGATGAGATATAAACTTGTCTGTAGTGAGGGGAGAGAGAAAGAGAAAGAGGGGTGAGCGTGGGGCCACAGTCAGAGAGAGAGAGTGTGTGTTTATTAAAAAGTTAGGATTTTATATTTATTAAAATTTTGTTTGTTATATAAAAGTAAACTGTTAACGAAATTTTAATTTGTTAAATAAATTTTAGATATTAAATAAATTTGAATTTTGGCGGGATACAAAAATATTCCAAAACACGCCCGGGTCGGGTCTAAAATTTCAGTTTTAAAATACGAAAAATATATGCGATGACCAAATTTCAAAATGAATGCTCGGGTAACGAAAATGCATACCTCCAAGAACGGATGCACGTACGTGCGCGTAACCATCCAAAACAAGTCCGTTTTTTTTTAACGGGACGAGAACAAGATGCGCGGATGCTACCACGGGGTTAAGGGTATCATGCAGGCCATGAAATGTATTTTTAAAATAATTTATGTGACCTAAAATGTTATATGGTTAAAGATGCAATGCCAGATAAAATGCCAGTATGCAGTATTCATGAATGTGTACCAGTCTACGCAACAAGTCAAGATAATTCATAAATATGAATCAAACAAGTTTCAAGCAAGCGGGTCGGGTCGGATGCAATACTAATGTGAAATACTATTCGCACCCAAAACACGATAAATCAGGAAAAATACCACAAATAAGGAAATACGAGAACTTGGAATTGGTATAAATGAACTAGGGTGTTACAGATAGATCCGCACTCTTGACTCGAGAATGTCATATTATTTATTGTATCGTACGTGATACTATTGAGGAGAGATCACCGACTAGTGTGTGTGTGTGTGTGTGTATAGATCGACTCAGATTTAGGTGGATTCCCTTACCTTTTTGACTGGGCTCGAGTCATACTCGTTTTCAAAAGTGGAGAATCGTGAGTATTTTAAATACCAAACTGACTCGTATATTGGGTAGGTATATTTTTCAGTGTAGCTATTACTACATCACTTTCTGTATATTCATGATGTTTCATCGCATTGCATGCTTGTACATATGTTATCTGTAATTATTATGAAACCCTGCTGTCAGGACACCAGCACCATTACCGATGATGCGTATGTTCCACGTACACCTGCTTGCCGGCTCACAACATCATCATCGGTAATTGCCATGTCACGTACACTTTAGAGAATACTATTCATTGACATAGCTTGCTACTTGATAGTTGCAATATGTTATAGCTTTCATATGCTAGTTTAACTATTGCATTTATTGCATGATATCAGATGCATTCATATATTCATTGGTCATGCAGTATTATGGAGATTTATGCCGTATTCACTGTTTATTGATATCATGATTTTTATAATTTCGGATCCTTCTTGAGATTTCTGGATTTGGAAACCGCATGTGAAAGTTTTATAAACTGATGATTTGTTTTAAAGAGATAGATGCGGTTTTCCTTGATATGATGAGTATTGTCCACCATGATGTTTTCTCGGTTCTGAGATGGTTTTCGAGACCGATTCGAGGAGTTGGATGAACCATCTGCGGGTACATGGTGGACCCGGTATGGTACCCCGGGGCAAGAAGCACGAGTTGTAGACGATGAGCCTGGCAGGGGTAGACTGCCTACCGGTGATTATCTGGCATGGAGGATATCCGGAGGATACCATTCATGGTCGTGTGATTGATGATATGGGCCAATCCGGATTGACGGAGCCTGAGGTATTGAGATATTGAGATATTGAGATTTGAGACACTGAGTTATTGAGATTGATGATGCAGGCCAGTCCGGATAGCCGGAGCCTAAGATATTGAGATATTGAGATTTATGTTTTGTGTCGATACTTGACACTGATTTCTCTGTTGATTTTATTGATGATACTCGATTTATATACATACAGAAATCTCATTAAATAAAGAAAACGGTTGTCTCATTCATGATGTATTCTGTTTCTTGTAGTAATGCATTCATACATCATATATCTGATATGTTGCTATCTGAGGCACTGACACGAGCACGTGGTATTGCACTTATGTGTAGATGGATCAGGATATTATTTGAGGGTATTACTTGATATGACCTAGGATGCGTCATACATGCGATTTCTGCTCTGTGATGTTTTCTACTCACGAGTTGGCATCTCACCCCCGTTTTGCCACAGTTTCTTGCAGGTTTTGCCGTACAGGTTTCGTGCGGCTTTGCTGGCACACTGCTCCCTTTCCGGGTGATTTGCTTTGGTAGGTGGGTTCACTTGCATCGTGACCACCATTGTACCTTTTATTTATTTTCAGTAGTATCTAGTAACTCCATCAACCGGACATGTATTTATTTCAGACTTAGAGACCTGATTGTATATTCTTTCGACCTTAGAGTCGCGCTTGTATTATTATGGTTTTCTGGTAGAGATGGGCTTTCTTTTGAGTTTTGATCCTCGCCCTTGGGCGTTGTATATTAAATTGCTTGCATGGTTTTGTCCGCCCTTTTGGCGAAGAGCTAGCTCCCGCTTGGGGATGCCTTTATTCATTATATATGCTTTATCAGGTTTTGTACCCGTTTGGGGTAAGTATTTACAAAGGAAACTCTGCCGAAATTTTCAGAAAAGACTTGAGATTTTAAAAATGCATACCTCGGCTTATGTTGTTAAACTTCTTACTTTAAAATTGGTTTTTCCTTCACTTTACTGCTTTGCATGGTTTTGATTTCTGGGTTTTGGCTTACTTAGATTACGTACGCCTCGAGACGTTTCGTAATTTAAGTGCCAGTCACGCTCGGTACTTTCGGATCGTGACAAAGTTGGTATTGTAGGGTTCCTAGGCACACTCAAGAGGTTCCACAAGGCATCAACCATGCCAAATTAAAATTTCCCGGTGCCGAGAAACCCTAATCGAGATCGTTAACTAGATATTAGGCGAAACTACAAGCTACTAAACTGCTTTAGTACTAAGTGAATGGAAATACAACCTTTGTAGATCCGGTCCACCACTTCTTTAGCTCCGTGATGACGTCCCTTCGCTGCGATCACCGGGATCCCGGACTCTTGCGATGGTTTCGTCAGAGAAATGAGCGGGCTAGGTCGTTGACTTCGATGCCGAAGATGATCTACGTCGAGGCAACTCAAGATCAAGCTCCAACTTCACCAAGTCATGAAACTTGTGAAGAAAACACCCTATACTACATGGCAAGTGGTAGAGGATGAACAAATAGGAAGTGGGTTCACTTTGGATTTGGATTTCTCACTTGGATTCATCACTTGACATTTTTCTAGAAAGCTTTTCTTTTCTTCACTTGAAGAAGAAGAAAAGGAATGAATTATCTTTTAAAAGAAAATGAAGTGATATGTATCATATTGCAACCATGGGTTAGATAAACACATGTAGAGAATAAACTAGGGTTAAGTAAATGGTTAGGGTTAAGGAAAGAAACAAAATGGTCAAAGCTTTTCAAAGCTTCAAGAAGCTTCAAGTAAAAACAAAAGAATCACCATTTTATTTCTTGCCCCAAAAATAAATGAAAAGAATAAATAAATAAGTAAATCAAACCCTAACCATTAACCTAATCATGGTTTAATCATACACACCCAAGTTTGCATGTATCATCAAACATGATACAAACTAGTGCACAAAACTATATCATATATATAATGTGCACATCAAGTGAGAAAATCCATCATAAGTGAACAAATACTAGTTAATATAAAGTAATATATCAAATATATAATTATACATTAAATCATTAAATCAACACTTGATTTAACGATCCGGTCATATCGCATATGACCGACTAATATCCAATGTATCGACTTATCGAATCAATCCTCGATTCGATAACTAGGTTATATCGCATACAACCAATCGATACATTCATCGCAGGAGTAGAATACGGTATCACATACACGCATTTTTCTCGGTCCCGCACATATCTCATATGCGCTCCTATTTCGTTTTTCTTGAGCCAGGAAACCTCTGTGCAGGACTCTAAAGACTCGTCAATACGCCGGCAGTAGGTGATGATCATATCAAACACCCACAAGCCTCAAGCGGTCTGCTAAACGTAACGGCCACCCGGGTATTGAGCGATCAGAAGATCAACGAGCAAGCCCGCTCACACTCCTGTGAATCCAACCAGTAACACTTACCGTACAGTCCGGTCTCGTCGTCTGATATGTCGCATATCTTGCCTAGGGGTGGTAAACGTCAGACCCTAATAGCTCGATAAGTCGTGTCGATATGAGGTCTATAAAAGTTCGAGAAACTACTGGTAACACTTACCAGTAAATCTCAGCAACCCTGGCTAGGGATTTCCGGTTATAGCCAATCGAACACAGCGCAACATCAACCCCCTATACCGGGAGAGACGAATCCCCTCCTATCGCTCATTGCCTCCATGTGATTCGGGACTGTACCCAAAAACCACCATTTTGCACGCCTTCTTGGACGTGGTAAGGTGGAAATCAAAGCACAGTGGGAATCACACAAGACTCTATGACGATCTCGGGTCTACAGACTAACCTGTACCAGTGTCACCAGAGAACTGCCATCTGACGTAAGGTATAATACCATCTGGGAGTTCTCGGCGAGTCCGTCCAGTGTACCCAGTCTCCACTGAGCACCCGTATATGATCTCTGATGTCAAACACCAATGGATATGGGATCATCCATCGCCCATCTGTATGGGTCGAGAAGGTATACGCTAGTCTACTCTGGTATATCGATGCCCCGTCTCGATACACCCACGACTAGGGACCTTGAAGGATATACTTATGGACTACCATGTCCCCACTAGTATGATCCGCATCATAGTCCAGGTAGTCAAGTACACATCCTAAGGGCTTTACCAATATGTAACAGAGAGACAATCAGTGTACACGTTAAGGTAAAGAGCAACCAGATAGCATACTATCATGTCGAGCAAGAAAGTCCTCCCTATATATGTCCAAGCATCCACTACAATATACATCCTATGTATAGTAATGGCCTCTAGGGCATACATATAACTAACAATCTCCCACTTGCACTAGGGCCATCTGATAGCAGCGGTTGTAGTATCTCATACTCAACCATCCCATAAAAGTCTTTCTCTGGGAAAAGGCCTTTGTGGGTGGATCCGCCGTGTTATCCTCTGAGTCTTCTCTCCTTACCTCGATCACCCTGGAGATCAACCATCTCCATGATCAGGTGACACTGCCTTAGAATATGTCTGGATCACTGATGGGACGGACGTTCCTTGGCATAAGCCACAACTCCATTGTCACACAATGGGAGGAACTAAGTTCATCTCATGAACTAATATACACCCAGACAGCCTCTTTGGTAGCATCTTAAGTAGCGATGTATCCAGCCTTTATCGTCTAGTTAGCCATGGTATCTAGCTTGGAACTCTTCCAACATACCGTCCCTTTACTAAAGGTAAAGACAATGCCTGTGACTGACATTTAGTCGTCCTTATCACTCTGGAACCTTTCCAGTGATTCTCCCCAGGATCGATTGATACCATCTCACTACAACTAGTGAGAATCCTAACATCCAATTAGATCTATCTCATAGGTCCAAAACCCAGGATTTAGGAAGTATCACTTTGATCCTATATGGAGAATCATTGTGATAAGCGGAGATTGACCGAGCGTAGCATAGGAAACTCCTTCCCTATCAAGAGTATGTCATCCACGTACTCTACGAGGATCGTCACCATACTCCCTACTACCTTTTTGTTTATACAAGGTTCATCTACCATTTTGATGATGTCAAACTCTTTGACTAATACATCAAAAACGATCCAACTCCGCGATGCCTGCGTTATCACATAAAATATCTTGCATACGTTTCCGCTGCTCCCACTTTCTACGAAGCCCTCTGACTGTGTACTTACAGACTCTCTTTTCTGAAACATCATTTTAGAAAAGCAGTCATGACACCCAACCACCAGATATCATAGTCATGGTATGTAGCCGTGGCAAGTAGGATCTGGATGGACTTAAGCATAGCTACTTAGAAAAGGTTTCAACAAAATCCATACCTGGTCAATGATGCAAACCTTTAACAAGTCTAGCTTTGAAAGTCTCAACTTTTCCAAGTACACCAAGTAATCTTCTCAAGATATACTTGCTCCTGATGGGGATTTAACCCTTCAGATAAAGCAACTAAAGTCCATACTTTGTTGGTGTATAAGGATTCCATCTCAGATCGCTAAGCATCCAGCCATTCTTACAGAGTCCCACTCCTGATGGCCAGCTCGAAACTAGTTGGGTCATCATCTCATGATGCAATCCTCGCTCCCACTGTCATAGAGAAACCGAAGTATCTCTCAGGTGGGTAAGGAACCCTACTAGATCAACGGAGAGGCTGAGGTTCGTTGGTAACTATTGAATCCTTTGGTTCTATCAAATCATCTGCTGTAGTTTGTATAGCTGGAACCTTTCCAGTTCTACATAACAGACCTTGCCTCGAGCTTGTCCGGATTTTGCTTTTAGACATAGCCCGGACAACTCCAAATCTTAACCAACTTAAGATATGGGCTCTTCCCTTTCCATATCACATATGAAGTGGTAGGCAACAGATTTGATTTGAACTCTATTCAATAGGTATGCAACTTCATAAGTGCATAACTCCCAAAAGGAAATAGGAAACTCAATAGTACTCATCATAGAGAACACTATATCATATAGGTTGTTATTGCTCCGCCCCGATATACCATCGTGCTATGGTGTATACGGAGGAGTAATGCTGAGAGAGAATCTCATTCTCCTTTAGAATAGTCCAGGAATTCCGTGCTCAAGTATTCTCCTCCTTGATCTCATCATTGGACATAATACTTATACCCGTATTGGTTCTTTACTTCTTACTTATATTCTGTGAATATCTCAAAAGGTTCGGACTTGTGTTTCAACAGGAACATATGACTGAATCTTGAGAGATCATCAGAGAATGTAATGAAGTACAAAGAACCGGTCTTGGCATGTGTAGACGAGGGACCTAACATACATCACCATGTATCAATCCCAAGAGTTTACTAACTCTTTCTCTGTTTCCAGTAAACGGAGCTATGGTCATCTTATCTTTGTGACATGACTGGCAAGTTTCACAAGATGTAAATTCAAACTGATTTAAATATGCATCTATATGTAACTTCAGCTAGTCGGGTCGCATTGATATGACCTAGTCTACAATACCTCAAGAAGAATTCGTTCATTTCTGAACTCTTCCTCTTGTGTGTGTTCCGTATACTAAGAACTGTAGTTTGATTTAGAACATCAATGCTTTTAGATAACGTGCCTGAACCGATCAACTTTTGATATAGGAAATGTTCAAAACATTATCCAACAATACAAAATTTTATCATTTCTTTACTAATAAAGAGACTGATATGATTTTGTATATCAGGTTCGGTATCTAATAACATTCGTTCAGAATCAATGTATTTGGAATACAGGGTGACCGTGACCAACAGATTTGGCTGCAACGCTTGCACCGTTTTCTGTCTCATGAAACTTATCATCCGTTCTCAGTTCTCTACCTTTCTGTAGCCGTATGTAACAGATTACATATCTGGGATCCTGATCCGGTATCAAATACCCAGGACGTAGAGGACATTGAGAAACAGTTCTCTGTAATGAACACACCCGAAGATGATGCATCGGTATGCACTTTCTTCGTTTGGGCGGCACGGGAATTCTGGTAATCCCCAATTTCCTGCTCTGTCTTATAACAATTATAATATGGAGCGGGACCAACGTTCCCCAGCTCAGTATAACAAGCGGGTTCGGTCAATATATCCGTTTTATTATCTTGATTAAGGCGTGATATGGTCGCTACCTGGAGAGAGAGAGAAGAAAACACTCTGCGTGCGCTCTTGCAAGAATAGATTGGTTATTATTTTATCTAATCAGGATGGCTCCCACTGTTTTTATCAAATCTTCCTTCAAACCCTAAAAGGAAAGACTAGCCGAGATTAATTACACGCTACAAGTTTGCCAATCTTTCAGCTAGGCCAGTGTCGGTACTTTGAGGGAGGTCCCCCGTGCTTTCGCACGAACCTAATTAATGTAAACCTCGTTTTCCCAGAGGCGTAACCCTGTTGACACCTTTCTAGACACCTACTTGATCGGCTAATTGTAATGTGTAAAACTCTCCCAGGAGTAACTCTTACTCACAGCGGGTATCAGGATCCAACTATCTCATAGAAGGTATGCAATCTCATAGCAAATTTCAACACTTGAAATTCCCGATAATATTTTGCCCCAAACGATCTATGACCTTGACAAGGTCAACAAACCATAGACCGTAAGTCAAGTTCAACCCGTCATTTCTTGATTGAATTAAACCCACCCGCACGACCCTTGACAAGGTCAACAAGGCCGTACGACTACCCTAACCCAATCTGCATCATATGCATAAGCAGATAAATACTGGTCAGCTACCGCACACTGCGCCTTGACAAGGTCAACAAACGCAGCACGAATACTAAGCAGGACTTATCTGAAATGATGGAGGGCTACGACAGGTTTTTCTAAAAACCTATTGCGTAATGAACTTGATATCGTTGTAGAATCAAATGATTTTAAAATGGAGTGTTTTTTAGGCTTTTCTAGTTTTGCTAAAGGGGTCACTCACGGTGAAGGGATCGTCGGCCCTTTCCTCGTCGAATGAGGTGCAGGATATATCATATATATCACTGTGCAAAGCAGAAACTATAGAAGCAATCAAAAGACAAACCGAGAGTTGTAGCATCTGCCAGTTATTGCTAAAGGGGTCACTCCCGGTGAAGGGATCGTCGGCCCTTTCCTCATCGAATAAGGTGCAGGATATATCATATATACCGCTGTGCAAAGCAAGAACTGTAGCTACCTGTTTTATTTTTGAAATTCGATTCCACAACATCTTTAGGTTTCTTTTTCTTTCATTAATCATATTAATGAAGTCCCATCATTTAAGTTACCTAAACATCACAGATAAATACGACGTACACTTATGCTATCCGCATTCGTCTCGATGTCCCCTCGTGCACCGTTAGGTTAGGTAACTAACGGCAGAGCGGCGCAGGGCTAGCGCGGGTGTAAAACATAAGTAACGCCTATATAATATATCATATATACTATATATAGTATCAATCTGAACATATCACATGATCACATCACATATAACGCAGCAGAAAATATCATATGAAATATTGGATATACTAGGACGTCCGTGTTTTTAATACGAGCCAGTATAAAACACGGATTCCACGGTCGTGATGAATAGCCAAACCCACACCCTTAAACCCCTACGATAGCGGCAAGCAACCCTACCAATTCTAGAGTTAGAAGACCCGGACTCGACTCCTCGAGATGGTCTCCCACTGGACCCTAGAACCCGGTTACTTGTGCCCTCCTCCTTGGGTCTATCCTAGTGCGGAAAAGTAAATAATATACAAAAGGTGACATCTTCCGCAACCTGGAAGTGCCCCAATAAAAGAATATTATATACAAGTTTTTACATGAATGAAAATGAAAAACACTCATCTCACATAAAAGCCCCCGGCTATTCAAACACGACGATCCAAAATAACATATCCAGCAGCACATAACATCACATGTCATCAACGTAAGTAAACATGCGTATCCCAATTGTCGTTGACATATAGCAACGAAACCGGCGATATCACATATTACACTTACGGTCGCAGAAAAGAAAGTGTAAAACTACAACAGTTGGAATCCTCAACCTCCTCAGACATCGCATGCCTTAATCAAATGAATTACTTAGACATCGCATGCCTAACAATTATAAACCCCGCATTTTAGTCTCATTATCGAAAACTCTTTTCAATACCAAGTCGGGCAATTCAACAAGATTCCCGACATCCTGATCGAATGCTCGTCGCAAACTTCAGTAGACGGCCGCACCCCCGATGCCGTCGAAGAAGTGCACTAAGGCGGAACATCGCTGCCGCGAGCACCCGGACGGATGCTTTCGGCGACGGGGTTCTCCTACAGTCACTTGGTCGGGGCTATGGGGTGTAGCTGCCTATTAAGTTTACCCGGCGAGTATCCGCGTACGCTACGTGATTGCGACGGACTTTTGATCGCATCAAAATTCCGTGGCAACCGATCAAGTGAGACTAAAGTGCTATGTTTATAACATTCATTCAGTTATCTCATAACTATTTGTGGATTCCAAATATTGTATCACATTCCAGATAAACAGAAAATGTTAAACTTTCCGATCGAACAGTCAAACACCCAAGTTTTCCCGAAACAGCTCAACACATGAAATAAGTTTAAGAACATTCACTTCGTGCCACAGTACCAACGGTCCAACCGTAGAAGGGTCAAGCCAACGCCTCACATGTGGCATGCCGTACTGCCCCAAACCCTAAGGTTCAAAGGGCAGTTCAAGACGGTCACATAATCGAGTTAAGGTTTGTTGTCTTCTAGAGGGTCCATCGCGTTACTTGCACTAGTTCGAACGTTCTTAAACTACGGAAAGATCCAACACTTGGAAATTTCCCGACAGGGGAAAAAGTGGGTATTTATATCCGGTCGAACTTTTCAACATGTTCTAAATTTACCCGGAAAAACAATAACGAAGTTAAAATTCCCGATCGAATCGAGGATTACAAAATAAATCCCAGAATACTCAACACTTGAGTCAGATTAAAAATACCCATAAAATAGTAACCACAGAGACAAGAATTACTGTGCAAAAAACCGTCCCTAATAAGCTTAACTTGTCGCGGAACCGCCGCCAAAGGTGGCTTATTGCCGCGGTTCCGCGGCCATCTTAAGGAATTGGGGGCTCGTTTTTCACTATAATTCTTATTTTTCCCTGCTGAATTTTTCAGGTATTTTTAATTCTGAAAAATCACAGATTTTAAAAAATGACCAGAGAGGGGTGTATTTTGTCGTATTTGGGTTCGATCGGGGTTTTAACTTCGTTAACGCATCGCCTAATACTCTAGCTAGGCTCTGATACCACTGTAGGGTTCCTAGGCACACTCAAGAGGTTCCACAAGGCATCAACCATACCAAATTAAAATTTTCCAGTGCCGAGAAACCCTAATCGAGATCGTTAACTAGATATTAGGCGAAACTACAAGCTACTAAACTGCTTTAGTACTAAGTGAATGGAAATACAACCTTTGTAGATCCGGTCCACCACTTCTTTAGCTCCGTGATGACGTCTCTTCACTGCGATCACCTGGATCCCGGACTCTTGTGATGGTTTCGTCGGAGAAATGAGCGGGCTAGGTCGTTGACTTCGATGCCGAAGATGATCTACGTCGAGGCAACTCAAGATCAAGCTCCAACTTCACCAAGTCATGAAACTTGTGAAGAAAACACCCTATACTACATGGCAAGTGGTAGAGGATGAAGAAATAGGAAGTGGGTTCACTTTGGATTTGGATTTCTCACTTGGATTCATCACTTGACATTTTTCTAGAAAGCTTTTGTTTTCTTCACTTGAAGAAGAAGATGAAGAAGAAGAAAAAGAATGAATTATCTTTTAAAAGAAAATGAAGTGATATGTATCATATTGCAACCATGGGTTAGATAAACACATGTAGAGAATAAACTAGGGTTAAGTAAATGGTTAGGGTTAAGGAAAGAAACAAAATGGTTAAAGCCTTTCAAAGCTTCAAGTAAAAACAAAAGAATCACCATTTTATTTCTTGCCCCAAAAATAAATGAAAAGAATAAATAAATAAGTAAATCAAACCCTAACCATTAACCTAATCATGGTTTAATCATACACACCCAAGTTTGCATGTATCATCAAACATGATACAAACTAGTGCACAAAACTATATCATATATACAATGTGCACATTAAGTGAGAAAATCCATCATAAGTGAACAAATACTAGTTAATGTAAAGTAATATATCAAATATATAATTATACATTAAAACATTAAATCAACACTTGATTTAACGATCCGGTCATATCGCATATGACCGACTAATATCCAATGTATCGACTTATCAAATCAATCCTCGATTCGATAACTAGGTTATATCGCATACAACCAATCGATACATTCATCGTGAGAATAGAATACGGTATCACATACAAGCATTATTCTCAGTCCCGCACATATCTCATATGCGCTCCTATTTCATTTCGCTTGAGCCAGGAAACCTCTGTGTAGGACTCTAAAGACTCGTCAATACGCCGGCAGCAGGTGATGATCATATCAAACACCCACAAGCTGCAAGCGGTCTGCTAAACGTAACGGCCACCCGGGTATTGAGCGATCAGAAGATCAACGAGCAAGCCCGCTCACACTCTTATGAATCCAACCAGTAACACTTACCGTACAGTCCGGTCTCGTCGTCTGATATGTCGCATATCTTGCCTAGGGGTGGTAAACGTCAGACCCCAATAGCTCGATAATCGTGTCAATATAAGGTCTATAACAGTTCGAGAAACTACTGGTAACACTTACCAGTAAATCTCAGCAACCCTGGCCAGGGATTTCCGGTTATAGCCAATCGAACATAGCGCAACATCAACCCCCTATACCGGGAGAGACGAATCCCCTCCTATCGCTCATTGCCTCCATGTGATTCGGGACTGTACCCAAAAACCACCGTTTTGCACGCCCTCTTGGACGTGGTAAGGTGGAAATCAAAGCACAGTGGGAATCACACAAGACTCTATGACGATCTCGGGTCTACAGACTAACCTGTACCAGTGTCACCAGAGAACTGCCATCTGACGTAAGGTATAATACCATCTGGGAGTTCTCGGCGAGTCCGTCCAGTATACGCAGTCTCCACTGAGCACCTGTATATGATCTATGATGTTAAACACCAATGGATATGGGATCATCCATCGCCCAGCTGTATGGGTCGAGAAGGTATATGCTAGTCTACTCTGGTATATCGATGCCCCGTCTCGATACACCCACTACTAGGGACCTTGAAAGATGTACTTATGGACTACCATGTCCCCACTAGTATGATCCGCATCATAGTCCAGGTAGTCAAGTACACATCCTAAGGGCTTTACCAATATGTAACAGAGAGACAATCAGTGTACACGTTAAGGTAAAGAGCAACCAGATAGCATACTATAATGTCGAGCAAGAAAGTCCTCCCTATATATGTCCAAGCATCCACTACAATATACATCCTATGTATAGTAATGGCCTCTAGGGCATACATATAACTAACAGGTATCAGCGAGTTAGGTTTTACCTCCTGAGTGTAGGATGACCTTTGGTTGATGGAGTAAGTGACTTAAGAAGAGTGATGTACCGTGTGTATGTTCTGCGGCATACTTACGATACGATACTCCGCTTAAGAAGCCTTAGGATGTACATTTTCTTGCACAGCATTATATTCATTCCTATGATCTAGCCTCATCAGTACCGGTTATGGTTTTGCTGCCACAATTACACGAGCAGAGAGAGCTACGGCTAGAGTTGCGTCAGCACGAGCTCGTCACGGATGAGGACTGACCAGGACATGATTCCAGGGACATACGATTGCATAGAGGCGTTGTTTTATTATGTTTTCGCGCCATGCGCATTTGATGGATTGCTTTTACGAGATTTCTCGGACATGGGGCCACTGCTAGAGGCCAGCCAGAACGTGATGACCGTCAATGCACAGATTATTTGATGATTGAGGCACTGTTCAGCGTACGGACGAATGAGCCAATTGTTGCTGGGAATGATGAGATATCACCCCAGATGCTTAGAGCTATTGCAGCGCGAGTTGCAATTAGAGATATGATAGAAGTTCGCTAGTCACCAAGATGAAAGACTAAGACATGTGATTCATTGCCTACACCGATGCGAGGTCATCAGATTGATTGATTGCAGCTAGAGACGACTTCATGCAAGTACGATAGGAGTCGATAGAGACGATCGAATGTCAGGGACCCATTTTCCAAGTTTAAAGTATTCGGAAAACAATGCAAGTAATTCTACGGACCCTCTAGAAGAATGAAACCCTAACTCGACATAATGACCATGTGAACGTTTTTGAACCTTAGGGTTTACAACAATTCCGCGGTGCCATTAGTGAGGCTTGGGTTTGCCCTTCTACGGTTGATTTTATTAAACTGTTCATGAGTGTTGAGCTCTCGGGAAATTATGGGACTTTGATGTATCGATCGAAAAATTCGACGTCATTCGGATATCATGTGATGGGATACATTGTTTGGGAGACTCCAGAGATGAGTATAGCTGTTGGAGTGCAGTCCATGCAGCCACGAAGAGATAAGTCTGAATCAGTCGATATTAGAGAAAAGATAAGTAAGAGGTTCGTACGAGATCTTGATGAGATGACGTTCCACTCCGCTGACATCAGAGATGTGATACACATGCAGAGGCGTTGAATATGGATATATCTTTCAGAAGGAGTCGTGATGAGTATGCAGCCGTTCCGGAACAAGAAATAGATTGAGTAAAGGTGATAATTTTTGGGCAGTTCGGCAGAAACGAGATTTGGGGGAGACTTCGACAGAACATTTCTGGAATGCCATACAAGAAGACTTGGGCCCAGGATCGGTCATATTACGCACACCCAGCAGGCCAGAGTTCGGCATCGTCGACGAGACATGTTATGAGTGGCCACAACAGTCGGCTAGAGATTCTTAGAGGATGTGCTTGAGCGGGATTATTCCGCCATACTTGATTTCGGTATTTTGGGCAATCTATTCGCATGATTGAGTTTTGATGACTGAGTTTCATGATATTTGTTTTCATGCACCATGGTTGCACCTACTGGGTATTCATATCTTGTGCATAGTTATTACACTTGAGATATACTTTATACACCGTTGTGTTAATTTATGATTTATGCACAGTTATTGCACTTAATATCGTTTTTATGCCTTGGCTGCACATGTTTATGATTTCATGGATTTCATACAGTTGGGTTGATTTTGTGCATATGGTACGCACACGATTTGGTTTTTGCACTCGGTATAGTTTACATATGCTTGCAGTGCATTGATACGTATTTTGTGCACCACAATTGCACCTGATTTCGGTGATGTCATTCGATATGTTGATTTTGATTTCATGCCTATGTTATGCATGTGATTTGACTTATGCTTTCGGCATAGTCTTCATGAACTTTTTGTATTTTGATTTGCTTTTGTGTACGCTGATGCACATGGTTGTGAGATTTTATACCACGGTATACCTGATTTGGATTTGGATTGAAATGTGTTGTATACCGTCGATTTTGATTGTGATACTCGATATTTGTTTTGTGCACCTTGTGCACCTGATTGGATTCTTGCGCATATTTAACGCGCTTGGATTAGACTTTGCGCATGTTCAGCGCTTGATATTGGGTTTCGTGATTTCGTGCATGTTGGATGCACCTAATTTAGATTTTCGCGCATGTTAAGCGCATGATATGAGATGCGATTTTGGTGCAGACCAGATGCACTAAATCGGAATTCTTTGTGCATATCAGATGCACCAGATATTGCTGCCAGCCACACCGTTGCCTCTGACAGGTGCTTCGTGCACACCCGTTGCACTTAGATATTGTTTCTATGCACATGTATGGCACATTCATGGATTTTGATTTCCGTGCGCACCAGACGTATGCGGCATTCTTATGCACATTTTGGGATTGATTTCTTATGGAGCGGTACGTTTTTATAATATTTACTATTTGTTTCGTACCGAGCAGGACTAGTCAGAGGACAGTACCTGGATATATTTTGCATGCATTGATATCTATTGAAGGGATTTCCAAAAAGGGAGCTATAGTCTCAGTATTTACCTACGTGTCTGAGATGACATGAAACATTTTATAAAGGAAAC
Organism: Agapanthus africanus; assembly: GCA_030015575.1. Lineage (NCBI taxonomy): Eukaryota > Viridiplantae > Streptophyta > Magnoliopsida > Asparagales > Amaryllidaceae > Agapanthus > Agapanthus africanus. The sequence goes on from CM057337.1 coordinate 723,652,983, forward strand.
CCTTCTAAATTATTTTCAAAAACGGCGGGACGTACATATTAAACAAAGGATAAGTATATATATAGTTATTTTCTTACAATAGATGTCCGCCAATATGCCGCGATACGCGCATCGCACAGCAACAAGAAAAGTTTGGCATACATTTCCTTCAGATGTTTACATGTATAGTTTTGATGTATATCATATTAGTTTTCGTATTGGATTTAACATTTGTGTCTTTACCATGACTCTGATGATTGCGGGATGCTTGACGGAGTTTTGATTTGGAGTTAGCTGCTCATTGTTCATGCGCATGCATTGCACTATGATGCGTTTTAAGTATTTATGATTTCGGAGTCCCGACGACTTGATCTTTTTTACTGAAATGTTTTAGTATTTGAGGAGTTTAAATTTAAATTTAAATTCGGGGACCGAATTTTTTTAAGGGGGGAAAACTGTAACATTTCAGAAAAATAAAATATTATTTTTGAGAAATTAAATAATTAAAATAATAAATATTATGAATATTTAATATTGCGGTAAAAATTAAATACCGATAAATTGGGGAAAATTTGGAAAATTGTTGGAATTACTGAAATAAGGGTGTTCTATGTGATTTATGCAATTACAAACTCTTATAATGAATTATACACTATTTTAATACTAATCGCGATTAAATATCGCTAATCGTGCATTAAGCTTGTTTTGTGCACCATGTCACATTTACAAATACTTGTTACATTTTCTACCATGGTTCTTCTTCTTTCATGCATGGTTTTGTGTTAGAAAAGAAAAGATAAAGATAAGAAAAGAAAAGATAAAGAAAACAAGAAAAAGAAAAGATAAAGAAAATAAGAAAAAGAAAAGACAAAGAGGGATGGGCATGAGAGAGAGAGATGAGGGGTTCCCTTGACTTGGTCTCATCTCCTCTCTGATATTCACTTCATCATTTCCCCTTCCTCCTTCACCATGGCTGCTGCCCTCTCCTCCATCCCCTCTATCTCATCACACAACACCAAAAACAACTCAAAAGTTCACCTCCATTTCACAAAAAACATGCAAAATCTCCTCACAAGCACCTTGGACCAAGAAAAATCCGATTTTGATCACTTGGGGCAACTCAAGAGAATTCTTGAGTTGCCAAAAAAGATAATTTATGCACCATTAGAATAGTATTTCAATTTCTTAAGCATCCATACAAGTTTAGAATCGATATTGTGTAGTTTAGCTAACTTTAAAAATTCCAAGATAGGGATTAGGGTTGAATTGATTCCAAAAGTGCAATTGATGTGTAATTTGGGACTACGACCCCTGTAGGGATGGTATAGTGGGCTAACCATAGAGTAAACCCCCAATTCCCAAACGTAGAAACTCCGATATCGTATTTTGATAACTGCTGTGATGAAGTTTTGTGATCTGCTATAACCCGGGTGACCTGAAAAATATTTAGCGAAGACTGAGAGATGTGCAGGCAATCTAGAACCTATACCCAAAACCTGAGACCCCCACTCCAAGTTATGGTCACAAATTTACTCATTTTGGCTGCAAATTGCGGGCTGGGTTGAGTGGAAATGATCCATGTTTGGTCCAGAGCTTTATCTTCAGTAAACTAGACCCCTCCCATATGCAAAATTGGCTAATTTCACCTAGGGTAAAATCTAGGACCATTTTCATGAGTTGCTGCCTTGTATTTCATGATATTTATGAAATGAAGTTTTGGTATTGGTGTTTTTATTGGTTGATTCACGTTTATACGTCAATCGTCGAGAGTTGTTGGTTATTCTTGCATGCGTAAACGATATGTTTTAACCTATGTGTGATACTCGTGCCGAACTGGTTTTCGTGAGTGATTTCGGTTACGATATCTTGTGTGTATGTAGGTACCCCTACATGGATTTCGAGACGACGAGGAGAGCGTAGCGTCATCGACTCCAGCGAACAAGGATCAAGGTTAGTAGATATATATCTACGGGGAAAGTCGGGTGGATGGCGTATAGCACCCCCGCAATGTCATAAGATTTTGATGTGATGTGGTATAGATATACATATATGGGTTATGGCGAGATATGAACCTTATCAAGAAAAGCATTAGGAGATCATGGGTTAATGTTAGCGAGATTTGAGAAAAGTGGTTTAGTTGGTTTCTTAGTCGCGAACCCTAGAGTGAGATTGTTACACATACACATACACGCACGGGATATGGTTTTGGGTATATATGTTATATGTGTGTGTGTGTGTATATATATATATGTATGTATGTATGTATGTATGTATGTATATATATATGTATGTATGTATGTATAGGTGGATGTGTTGGTGCTTATATATATATATACATACATGTATGCACGGATGTTGAGGATGGTATATGGTACTTGGAGATGAGTCGATGTGATTGGGCATGATGCCGTGAGATCAGTGATGTGATTTGGTTCGTACTATGAGATACGACAGGAGATCATAGCAGATCTTTAGGTGATGTGTTTCAGACACACCCACATATATTTGTTGATGGTATCAGTTTGTACTAGACTTAGATATGTACCCCAGTTCATGACATATGATGATAAGTATACCAGATGAGTAATGAGATAAATATAATATTTGACCCATACCCAGATTTGGGATGCCGTACGATAGATTTATCGTACGAGAGATAGTTATGAGGATAGATCCACACTCTTGACTCGAAGATGTCATATTATTTATTGTATCGTACGTGATACTATTGAGGCGAGATCACCGACTACTATATATATATATATACATATATATATATATACATATATATATATACATATATATATATATATACATATACATACATATATATATACATACACACACACACACACACATATATATATATAGAGAGAGAGAGATCGAATCAGACTTAGGTGGATTCCCTTACCCTTTTGACTGGGCTCGAGTCATACTCGTTTTCAAAAGTGGAGAATCGTGAGTATTCTAAATACCAAACTGTATGAATCATATATTGAGTAGGTATATTTTTCAGTGTTGCTGTTACTACATCACTTTTTGTATATTCATGATGTTTCATCGCTTTGCATGCTTGTACATATGTTATCTGTAATTATTATGAAACCCTGCTGTCAGGACACCAGCACCATTACCGATGATGCGTATGTTCCACATACAGCTGCTTGCCGCCTCACACACATCATCATCGATAATTTCCATGTCACGTACACTTTAGAGAATACTATTCATTGACATAGCTTGCTACTTGATAGTTGCAATATGTTATAGCTTTCATATGCTAGTTTAAATATTACATTTATGCATGATATCAGATGCATTCATATATTCATTGGTCATGCATTATTATGGAGATTTATGCCGGTATTCACTGTTTATTGATATCATGATTTTTATGATTTCGGATCCTTCTTGAGATTTCTGGATTTGGAAACCGCATGTGAAAGTTTTATAAACTGATGATTTGTTTTAAAGAGATAGATGCGGTTTTCCTTGATATGATGAGTATTGTCCACCATGTTGTTTTCTCGGTTCTGAGATGGTTTTCGAGACCCGATTCGAGGAGTTGGATGAACCGTCTGTGGGTACATGGTGGACCCGGTATGGTACCCCGGGGCAAGAAGTTCGAGTTGTAGACGATGAGCCCGGCAGGGGCAGACTGCCTACCGGTGATTGTCTGGCACGGCGGATATCCGGAGGATACCGTTCGTGGTCGTGTGATTGATGATATGGGCCGATCCGGACTGACGGAGCCTGAGGTATTGAGATATTGAGATTTGAGATACTGAGATATTGAGATTGATGATACAGGCCAGTCCGGATAGCCGGAGCCTGAGATATTGTGATATTGAGATTTATGTTTTGTGTCGATACTTGACACCGATTTCTCTGTTGATTTCATTGATGATACTCGATTTATATACATACAGAAATCTCATTAAATAAAGAAAACATTTGTTTCATTCATGATGTATTCTATTTCCATTAGTAATGCATTCATACATCATATATCTGATATGTTGCTATCTGAGGCACTGACACGAGCACGTGGGATTGCACTTATGTGTAGATGGATCATGATATTATTTGAGGGTATTACTTGATATGACCTAGGGTGCGTCATACATGCAATTTCTGCTCTGTGATGTTTTCTACTCACGAGTTGGCAACTCACCCCTGTTGTGCCACAGTTTCTTGCAGGTTTTGCCGTACAGGTTTCGTGCGACTTTGCTGGCACACTGCTCCTTTTCCGGGTGATTTGCTTTGGTAGGTGGGTTCACTTGCATCGTGACCACCATTGTACCTTTTATTTATTTTCAGTTGTATCTAATAACTCGATCAACCAGACATGTATTTATTTCAGACTTAGAAACCTGATTGTATATTCTTTCGACCTTAGAGTCGCGTTTGTATTATTATGGTTTTCTGGTGGAGATGTGCTTTCTTTTGAGTTTTGATCCTTGCCCTTTGGCGTTGTATATTAAATTGCTTGCGTGGTTTTGTCCGCCCTTTTGGCGAAGAGCTAGCTCCCGCTTGGGGATGCTTTATTCATTATATATGCTTTATCAGGTTTTGTACCCGTTTGGTGTAAGTATTTACAAAGGAAACTCTGCCGAAATTTTCAGAAAAGACTTGAGATTTTAAAAATGCATATATCGGCTTATGTTGTTAAACTTCTTGCTTTAAAATTGGTTTTTCCTTCACTCTACTGCTTTACTTGGTTTTGATTTCTGAGTTTTGGCTTACTTAGATTACGTACACCTCGAGACGTTTCCTAATTTAAGTGCCAGTCACGCTCGGTACTTTCGGGTCGTGACAAATTCTCTCGTCCCCTCCTTCAATTTGTAGTGCTGTAATCAATTTAAAGTTAACAACGGCAGGGTCACCCGTTAAAGAAAAGAAAATACGTCGGTTAGAAAAGATAATCAACGACACCAGTAGGCAAAGCAACTTCCGACTGGAAGGAGAAATGTGGGTTCAACACCTGATAAAGTTGATCGAAGAGAACTCCTGTAAGGTTGCAACGATGCATGGTCAGTACAAGGGAGATGACACCCACAATTTAAATTAGACAAATCGCAAACCCATACCTTCCAGCATTTGAGAGGACACAAGAGAAGGCGAAAGGTCAACGACCGTCAGAGAAGCAACTGGTGATGTTTCTTTGGGTGGCACGATCTCAACGCTCACCACACCTGCATTAGAAACAAAAGAAATGCCGTCAGAAGGGATTGAAAGGGATTGCGGAATAAAAAGGAAAACAATGACCCAAGATCTACCTGATGAGTCGCCAATCGAAACCGCGACAAGAGCATCACTAGACGCAGCAACTGCTTCGCTCTCCTCCATTAGAAGGGTTTCGCCGCCCGTGGCTTCATCCCCTGATTCTACGAGAGCCGTCCTGACACTCGCAATGCCAGGTGATGGCAGGGAACCGCGAGGGGAAATAGTGGCAGTTGGGGCAGTCCCGGACTCCTGAGAATGAGTGGCCACTTCGGGCTCGGTGATTGCCGTCATCTCACCTACCACCTCCTCACCAGGACTTGGCCCTGCAGGGTATGATATATGAGAATCTGAAGATCAAACTTTAATAAAAGGACCCAGTGTTACGTCACTTTGGGACGGCCTTTCAATTGCCTCCCAAGCCGCACGTACCGCCTTTCTATGAGCGGTAGACAAGGCAGCCGGAGCACCCTCTGGAGAAATAGGTACAGGGGAAGCAATGCTCGAGTCTGCACCTACAGCCAAGGCGGCATCACGTTCTTTCGCTGCACGCCTCTTGCGCTTCCTTTCAGCCCGAGCCGTGAGAACTGACCTCCTTAGGACTTCCGATAAAGGTAGACCATCATCTGAACCAAGTTCTGCCTCCGATGACATTACGGCATCCATCATCGGCTGCTTCTACGAGACCCCTGGTGGCGACTTAGGGATAGCCGTGGCTGCAGTGGCTGGTGCTAACGATGCCGCTGCGTCACCACTTGTGATCGGTACTGCACTTGGGATAACCTGAGTCGAGGTAATCCCTGCAATAAGATGAAAAAGAAGAGTTAGTTTGCCCATAAAAGGGGGAATGAAGGCACAGTGAGCCGAAATGCACCAATGCTCAAGGAAGCGCGAAGCCTTTCTTCCTCTTCAAAAGTCTTGAGAGAAGCTGTGAGAGCCTCTTCGGTAGAGATACATGTTGAAGAAGAAAGCGTTAGTCAAATCATAATAGTTAGAATAGCTGCGGAAAAATATGATTGAAGGATACCTGATCGTGCGATGGTGATTAATGTTGCTTCATCGCGAGCTAGTTGCTCTGAAGCCGCAAGGGCAGCTTGAAGGTCAGTATCATCTGCAGGCTCGATAAATAGACCCTTATTAGTCCCCTATTCACTCAAGCCCTCGCTATAGAGAGTATGGGGCTCCTGGCCGAGTACGACGTCGACTGAAAACATTGACTTCTTCTTTTTCTGTGCGTGAGTGTCAGCAGTCGACAACATGAGCTTGCGCTTGGCGGGCAATTTGGGGCGACGAGTCCCGATCTCAGTACCCACGTCAAAATCGGGAGATGCCACAACCACCGTTTCTACAGGCACGCACGGTAGGAGTAGCTCAGGAATAACACGTCATACCACAGTCGCAGCAGTTTCCTTCAAGGGAGGACGGACAATGGTCCGTCGCTTTAAGGGAACGGCTGGATTACCAATCGGGATGGTGCCTTTGCGATCAAGCAGCAATTGCTTTTCTTCCCTAATAATGGCACCCATCGAATGTTGATACCACGCCACATATACGTTCAGGGCTTTCGGAACACAACTCGGCTCACTGATGAAGAAATTGGACCCTGTGTTTAGGTGCATGAAGTGGTGCAAAGTGCTCCGGATACCCTCTTCAGTAGCAACCGGTTCTGTCAAGAAGGCCTCGAGCGGGACGCCCCGATTATAACTTGATTGTTGTGCAAAACGGTGGGGGTTATATCTCATGAACAAAGCCGAGCCGTTCTGCCTGAACACCAAGTAGCCCGGCCTGATCGAATATAAATGGAGAATCTCCCGAGCTTTCAAGGTAGAAGCTCCGTCCTTAAAGGTGTCCCGCAGCGGCTGCACCGTCTTGGTGGATTCCTTACCGATAGTCATGACCTTATCAACAAAGGTCATACCTTCACCGACTGTATGCGGGCGAAGAATCAGACCCCGAGCCTCTCGCTGATTTGGCTCCAAAGCAGAAGCATCGACCAGCCGCATGACCCGGGAAAAGTTGCAAGTTTCATAGAAATGGGTCCACTTGTGAATTCCAAAAGCGCCAAGCACATGCAGCTCGAGCCATGAAGTAAAATAATGCATCGGGAAGTTCACGGGCTGCACCCCCGATTGAGTAGTGTCGGCCGCCAAGCTAAGGCCATGATACAAATAAGCCAGCCCGGCAATCCCAACGGCAACCTGAGTCCCTTCGACCATTTGGTGAGCCGGGTAGAAAACGGACGGCCTCATGTAACGAGGGTGCATGGGGAGTGCGAACCAGCTTAGCCATAAACTAAGAAGCCCTAGAAAGAACACCTCTTCATCGATGTCCTGAGCGGCGAAATTTGAAAAGGGGACGACCGCGGCATTCAGGAGGAAGAAACTCTTTTGATCTGCTTCCGCTATCGGCCAGCTATTCAAGCCAAAACCGAAAGGATCGTCGAGTTTGGAGAATTTCTCACCTTGTTGTGACAAAGCTTCTAGACGAAGAAAACGGGCGATGAAGTCCGCAAAACTGACCCCGTGGCTTCCAGATTCGAGAAATAAGCCCCCGTAAATATTTAGCACCTTGATTAAGCTTGGGAATCGGTGCTGAATGGCATTCTCTGAAGTCAAACCCATCATTACCGATCGAGTGGCAAAAATATACTCGTCAGGGAGTAAGATCTCCTCGTAGTGCTCCCCCCTGACAGGCAAGCCGGAAATCTCCGCAAACTCTTCCAAAGAGATCGAAACTTCCCGATCTAGTAGAAGGAAAGTATGAGTTGGAATGTTCCATTGTTCCAAAACGGCTTTGACCCACCATGCAGGAGGTGTGGAATACTGGAACAAAGAAGCATCGATCGCGAGGTACAACCCGAGCCATAGCAGCTGTGACTTCTTTGTCGATAAGATGTATCGGGCCCACTGCAGATATCCGGCTGGGTGATGGGGAGTTAAGCCTATGTTGTATGGCTGTCCCCAAGGGCGCGACTCGCCCTGACATATACGCCACCCCAGGATATCCAAAGCCATCGACGGCTGCACGGGTATCGCGGCCATAGAAGGTTGGAGACAACCCTCTGAGGTCCAGTTGACCTCCTCCACGGCATAGTTCACCGGAGGTGCGTCAGCATAATGGATCACCGAAATGGGCTCCAAAGGTGCTGTGCAAGAAAAGCTACGCCGACCCCTGATGATCTGATTGTACCACGTTCCCCATAGATAAAGGTTCTTCCGCTCTGGGTTATGATCCTTGATAAGTGCAAAAACTTCCCGGTCTACTGGAACGTCAGCAAATGCGCTCTCCAGACGAACAAAGGGGAATGAAGTGTCGAAAGACATAGTGCCTGCACGAAAAAGAACAAAAAAAATTATTAGCCATCGATGCTACAATTTAAGTTCTGGCACTTCGTACTTTAAATTTGTACCGCATTGCAATGCCGTGGAAAGAGGCTAAGGGGCCCCCACATAATCTAGATAATGGTTCAACATTAATAAAACAGTCTCATTATTTGATGAGACTGTCATTAAATGAGGAAATCCTAAAAGGATTCTCATTTAATGAGGGTTCTCGGGCCCAGGAGTAAATCTCCCATTGAGAGCAACGCTCTACAACAAGAGTAACATCTGTCAACTCTGATGATGAAAGGAATAAAAATTCTTCAAGAAAAATTCTGAAGAGCCATGCTCTGTAAAGATGATGGAATAACCCATCAGAAAACTTAAACTAAAGTTTTTAATGAATTAAAAATTCTGAGATCTTCAAGATCTATGAACAAATTCTAAGAGTTCTTCATAAAAGATTAACAAATCTGCATGATTTGAAAGAGCAAAGCTCTGTTAATAGGTTAAGAAACCCTAAGAATGATCTCTTTAGATCTATGAAGAGCAAAGCTCTATTGAGAAACCCTAAAAATCTATATGATTTGAAAAGAGCAAAGCTCTGTTAATAGGTGAAACCCTAGATTATAAAATAATCTCTTCAAAAGATTTGATCTTTACCTAAAAATTTGACAGAGTTCTGTCTCTAGGAGATTTCTTAAAACAGAGAGCTTTGCTCTAAAAGAGAATTAATTCTCAGAAAAACAAGAAAGGAAATAAACAGAGGTCATCTCAAGGGCCAAAGGCCCTATTTATAGGCACTGAGAGCCGTTTCAACTTCTGAGTTGATCCAATGGCATAGATGCTGCCACCGCTACACTCACGTGTAGGCCATGTGAGCGCAACAGTGGGGAGGGCATTTGTTTCCCCAATCAGAGCAAAACTCTGTTCAAATTTTAAAATTTGAAATGAAGCAGCGCTTCATTGCAGCACCAGCGCTAAGAGTCAAAGGCTCTGATGCAGTGCTCACGTGCAAAGCACGAGAGCGTTAGCAACGCCAACGCCGAAAGTCAAAGACTCTGAGGCAACGCTTAGAGCGCTGCACTCTAAGCAGCGCACCACGTGCAATGCACGTAAGCGCTAGCGCTAAGAGCGCTGCACTCTAAGCAGTGCACCACGTGCAAAGCACGTGAGCGCTAGCGATAGAACAAAATGTTCTCGGCTTTTGGATCAAAGATCTAACGAACATGATTAAAAATTATCAATTGACCAGAATAAAATTCTGTTAAGGAAACATTGCTCAGAATCTTTCCAAACAGGAAAGATTATGCTCTGAAAATCAGAGCACCGTTGGATCAATGATCCAGTAGTGATTAAAAATCACCAAAGTACAGAATAAATTCTGTATGGGAAAAGATTTCCCAATCTTGTTAAAAACAATAAGATTGCCTTCTGTAAAACAGAAGCCCTAGGATCAAAAATCCAACGGTGGGAAATATCCCCAAATCAATTAGAGAAAAGATCTCTTCAACTGATTCAACAAATCAGCCTACCCTATATAAAGGCTTCAAGACTTCAAGTCTGATAGAGAGAACCCCCCCCCCAAACTTTGAGAAAGTTCAAAGAGAAGAGCAAGCTCTTGGCAGAAGAAGAATTTTTTCAAGGTAAAATAAAAAGATCAAAGCATCTCATCAGAAAAAGAACTTAGTTCTTATGCTAGATCATAGATCTATAAAAAAAAATTCTTTCAGAAAGAGATCATAATATCTCATTATAAAAAGGGGGGAGAATAATTCAATTCTCTTAGGATCATAGATCCATTAAGGCAAAGCCTTTCACCAAAAACATAAGAGATTGAAATATCTCCTATAAAATAAGAACTTTGTTCTTAGATCCATGAGACAAAATCTCTTATAAGAGAGAATTTAATTCTCAGAGAGCAGAGTTGCATAAAAAGAGCCTTAGCGCTCCAATTAAAAGAAGTGCTTCAGCGCTCCAAAATCTAGCACACAGCACTGCAGAGCCCTAGCACTCTAATTAAACGAAGCGCTTTAGCGCTCCAAATCTAGCGCACAGCGCTGCAGAGCCTTAGCGCTCTAATTAAAAGAAGCGTTTCAGTGCTCCAAAATCTAGCGTACAGCGCTGCAGAGCCTTAGCGCTCCAAATTTAAAGAAACACCTCAGCGCTCCAAGTCTGGCGCACAGCGCCAAGCATGCCACGTGCTCCTCACGTGTGCGCTATTTCACAAGAAGCGCTCTGCGCTCATTATCTGACGCACAGCGCCAAGCACGCCACGTGCTCCTTACGTGTGCGCTATTTCATAAGAAATGCTCTGCGCTCATTGACTAGCGCACAGCGCCAAGCGCGCCACGTGCTCTTCACATGTGCTCTACTTAACAGAAGCGCTCTGCGCTCATTGAATGGCGCTCAGCGCCAAGCGCACCACGTGCTCCCCACATGTGAGTTAAGGGAACATAAACTGTTCTTTAAATAAAGCCCCAGAGCTATGATAAGTGCTCAGCACTCAATAAAAGACAAAAAGGCTGTCAGAACCCAAATCAACACTCAGCATTGTTAAATGTTCAACATTTTAACTAAATGGGCCGAGCCCAAATTGGCCACAGAACCCTACCTCAGATTAATTGAGCCCACATGCTCATAAATCTTTGATCTTAGTCCCAAATTGGACTACAGATCTCCCAACCAACATTGGTTCAAGGGTACATCACTTCATACCTCTGATATATGTCGTTGTAATCCTTCAACTTCTTCAGAGAGGTGATGGATCCCAACAACCAGACATTCCACGGACATTGGGGTCCTTAAACTCATGAACTATGATGTCCTTAAACTTTACAGACAATGATGTCTCTAAATTACCACGGACTGTGGGGTCCTTACACTCATGGACTATGATGTCCTTAAACTTTACGGACCGTGAGATCCTTAAACTCATAGACTATGATGTCTTTAAACTTTACAGACTATGACGTCTTTAAACTGTCATGGACTATGATGTCCTTAAACTTATAGACCGCAATGTCCCTAAACTAAAACAATAAAGCCCAAATTCTCTTTTGTTGGATCTAAATGATCCTGTTAAGTAGATCTTAGTCTAAAATGAGATTAACGTATCCTTAACAACCACTTAAGTTGATGTTAATCTCAAACGAGATTAATGATTCTTAAATCAATCCAACTACAGATCCCTCAGCTGACACTGGTTCATGGGTAAATCTCCTCACACCTCTGATATATATCGTTGTAATTCTTTAACGTCTTCAGAGAGGTGGCGGGTCCCGGTAACCAGACACTCAATGGACCGCAAAGTCCCTAAACTAAAACAATAGAGCCCAAATACTCTTTTGTTGGATCTAAATGATCCTGTTAAGTATATCTTAGTCAAAAATTAGACTAACGTATCCTTAACAAACTGTTAAGTAGATCTTAGTCTAAAATTAGACTAATGTATCCTTAACAAACGTTTAAATTGATCTTAGTCTCAAATGAGATTAAACCAAAACCCAAATCTAAGAAAATACAGATTTGGACTAATCCACGCCCTATGGGCGACAACATAAATTAGTCTCTTTATACAATCCACGGGCAACCAAAAAAGAAAACAAACACACACGACACGAAGTGACCATCTGGAGAAGGAGAAAGTTGTTACCGCGATGCAGTTGCGTAATTAACTGCAGGGGCTTGCGCCTGCAGAGAAGAGCATCCCCCACAATCAAAAAACCCCTCAAATGAGGGGGAATCTGACGAAATCTTCTACAACGGCCGCATCCGTCTAAACCTCCGATACACGATGCCATAAATCAACTTGGCATCTTCGGAGAGGTGGAAGGATAAAACCAAATAGAATCTGCCCCCAAATTCAGGCAAGACGTTTATCTTCCCGGTCGTTCGGTGAAGAACACACGTATTTAACCGGACACCCTATATGTACCAACATACGTCATATACATCATATCGTCTGAACCCGGAAAACGCTCTGTATGGGACTCTAAAGACTCGACAATATGTTGGCAGTGATTTACTAGATAAATCCAAAAACCACAAGTACGTCAGCGGCACTAGCTGTACGTAACGGCTACCCAGGTATCTGCCGAAAGGGAGGTCGACAATCAAGTCCGTCCGTACCTTACTGAGCCTGAATGTGACAATCTTCGTACAGTCTGGTCTCTTCGTGTGAGAGTATCGCATACCGAGTCTAGGGGGTGGAAACGTCGGACCCCTAATAACCCGATAAGTCGTTTCGGTGTCAAGCTCATCACCAACCCAGAAACTACTGAACTCATATCAGTAAATCTCATCTACCGTGGCCACGGATTTAGGGTGATAGCCAACCGAACACAGCACGACATCGACTCCTAATATCAGGAGAGACGAATCCCTAACAATTTCTCACTGCCTCCATGTGGCTCGGGACTATACCCAACTAAAACCCGTTTGCACAACTCTTTTGAGCTGTGGTAGGGTAGTAATCAATGTACAATGGGAACTCACACGAGACAAATAACGATCTCAGGTCAAAATACTAACCTGTACAAATGCCACTCGAGAACTTCCATCTGACGATAGATATAATACCATTTAGAAGTTTTCGGCAAGTCCATCCAGTGTACTCACCTCCAGTGAGCACCTGTATTCTATCTTAGTTGACATAATACCAATGGCTTATGAGACCGGACACCGCCCCTCGTTGGGGTCTCGAAATGTATATACTAGTCTACTCCGGAATATCGATGTCCAGTCTCAATACTCCCACGACTAGGGACATTTAAGGATGTGCATATAGACTACCCAGCTCCCACGTATGTGATCGCCATCATAATCTGGTGGTCAAGCAAGAATCCTACGGGCTTCATCATTATGTATTAGCGACACGTAATATCAAGTAAAACGTGTACACATCAATGATAAAGATAAACTAGATAGCATACTATCATTTCGAGTGAGATTGTTCTACTTGTATAGGTCCTCTCTTAATTATTATAATCGCTTGCCTGCATTTACAATAATTGCCTTGAGGGCATTATATCCAACAGTTCGTATGTAACTATACGATGGAATACCCAAGCAATATGGATTTCCGTAGTGATACAGAGTGTTCTGTAGAAATGCAAAGGGGATGTAGGAGCGGCAGGGATATATGTGACTTTTTCTTGAATCATGACAATCCAAAACCAAAGTGTGTAAGAAGGTTTGGTTAACTTGGTTTATGAGTTTTAGTTTAAGGTCAGGTCATGGTCGCTACCAAAGAGAGAGAGAAAAGAAACACTCTGCGTGCACTCTAACCTAGATTAGATTGGTTAATCACTTTATCTAATCAGGATGGCTCCCACTGTTTCCTCGAATTCTCCTTCAAACCTTAAAAGGACAACTAGTCGGGATCATTAACACCTTACAAGTTCGCTAACCGTTCAGCCAGGTACGTGTTGGTACTCCGAGAGAGGTTACCCGTGCTCTCGCACAAACCTAATTAAAATAAACCTCGTTTCCACAGAGGCGTGGCCCCGTTAACACTTTTCTAGACACCTAATAGATTAGTTAATTGTGAAGTGAAAAATATCTCCCAAGAGTAATCCTACTCATCAGTGGGATCGCGATCCAACTATCATTGTGTGATAACCTAGATGGAAGCCACTCTAATCACCACACTTTAGAAGGTATGCAACGCTAGCAAGTTTCCTATATATTTGAAACTCTCGATGTGCTTTTTCCTCCAGGATCTAAGTGACCTTGACATTGCCAACATATCAAAGGGTCCTAGTCAAGTTCAACCCGTCATTATCTTGATTGCATTAAACCCATCTATATGAGTCCTTGACAATGCTAACATGACCGTACGACTGTCTTAACCAATCACATCTAATGCTACAAACAAGTAATACTGAGCTATTGTACACTACGCCTTGACAATGCCAACATACGCAGCACGAATACTGAGCACTACTCATAGGAAATGATGGAAGGCTACGGCTGGTTTTTGGCGAAAAACCTTTTAACATAATGAACTTGATATCGTTGAAGGAACCGAATAGTTTTGAAAAGGAGTAGTTTAGGCTACGCTTTTTAAAACTTGTGGTTTTGAAGAAAACCGAATAATTTACAGTATCATAGACTTTTGCTCAAGAGATCACTCCCCGTGAAGGGATCTAGACTCTTGCTTCGTAGAATGAGGTGCTGGATATTCCTGAACAAACACCACTATGCAAAGCAAAAGAATACAGCTATAGTTTTTCAAAATTTGTTCCGACAACATCTTTTAGGTTTATTTTTATTACATTAATCAAAATTAATGCAGTCCTCTCAATTAATCTCTATCACACCAGAAAAGAACGAAAATACAATGTACGTATATACCATCCGCATTCGCCACAGGACCCCGTCATGCACCGTTAGGTTACTTAACTAACGGCAGAGCGGGGGCTGGACTAGCACGAATGCAAAACATATACAATATCTACTAGTGTGTGTGTGTGTGTGTCTATATATATATATATATAATTCGTCTCAGGCATGATATAACTAACATCACAGAAAAGCGATAAGCAACACAGAATAACGGATAATCCAGGAGCCCCGAGTTTCACTTGAGCCGCAGACATTCTCCGGTCGTGTGGATAGCCTGTGCAATAAAGAACCAAGACCCCTATGAGTGCGGCAAGTTACAGGCCAATCCCAGAAGTGAGGAAACCCTAATAGACAAAGTGAATGGGCCATCTAGCACTTCACAAAATCCGGTAACGTGAGCACCTCTCAGTGGGTCATCCTATACCCTCTACGAGTGCTGCGAATAGCCCGCCAATTCTAGAGTAAGACCCCCTCCATCTCATAGCCATGAGATGCGGGCCCGTTGCCCTCCAGAACTCGGCTACTCGAGCACTCCACCGCAGGATAATCCTAGTACATAAAAGATAAACATATATACAAAGGTGACATCGATCTCAACCTGGTTGTGCCCCAATAAAAGAATATACAAATTGGCGGAAACGGCAGTCCACATGTCGGACGCTCGCCCCGCAATAATGAATATACAAATGAATCTAAACTATACAACTGCCATTGCACCAGAGGCTATCCAACACGACAATCCGAACATGCCATCACAGATATCAACATCACAGCAGTATAAGCAAGTATGTACAACCCCGTCTAAATGACATATACCAAATAGACGACGTTTGAAAAACACATACACCGCATCACAGATATCAACGATGCAAAATTTCAAGTTTTGAAACTTTCCAAGTTGCCCCAAAGCAAAGACAACACTAAGTGAAATCTGGAGCAAATCGAACAAGACCAAAAATACCAATTTACAAAACCCCAGACACTGGATGAAAACGAGCCCCAGAGATGAACAGTAAACCGTCCATATCAGGGATTTTGGGATTTTGGCCGGCCATAGTGCTATGGAATGCTCTCGTTTTCATCGTGTGTCATATATATGTCTAGATTAAGTCTCTGCACTTGTTTAAAAAAATTTCAGAGGCCAAAAAATTTCTAAAACAGAGAATGGGTTTTGAAATTAGAAATTTTCGGTTTTGAAACTAATGCATCGTCTACTACTAGTTTCTAATATTTGGATGGCTCTGATACCATGTTGGGGTTCCTAGCGTCCTGGCCGTCGACAGCGGCCGTTGCGGAACGAAAAATTTTGGGTTTAAAAAATTTGGCACTAGAAACAACTACCTAGAATCAAAACCAAACATGAAACTGGCGAGCTACAAAGAGGTTATCTACTGTGATAGAGTTGTTTTAACAAAAGATCCGTGTCCTTCGGTCTTTTATCCTCTTCCTCAGCTCCTTGAGGTATTCTTGATCGAGCTTGGCCGCCGGTCTTCCTCCTTCGAAGATGATCCAGCCTAAAGATGTGATTCATGGTTCTAGCTCCATACTAAAAATCTAGTGGAGCAACTAGGGATTCTAGGTTGCTAATCTAGAGTATCTAGTGACGTAGTGAGTTGTTCTTAGTGTATTTTTATTTCTCATCCACCCTTAATTCTCAACACGTGAGATGGTAGGGTGGATGATCAAGAAGGAGGAGGAGGGGCTCAAGAAAGGCTAGTGAGGAGATATGAGCAAAAATAGTGAGAATGATTTCCATCCAAAAAACACCAAGTGAGAGAAAACCATGAAGCATGGTTTTTTATAAACATTTTTTTCAATAAACATATAGTAACCATATTTGAATAGTTTGCACAAATGAATTTACAATTCATTTGTCAGCACTATTCAAGCATGGTTCTCACCATTCTCACCTCACTACCTTTACACCTCATTTTCCATTTAAATTAATAAATGGATAAACTAAAATGAGGTGTCCACCTTTTAGAATGTTTTTCGTATAAATACGGAATACACTAAACTGCATATACATACCCGTACACGTATCAAAATACGAATACCAAAGAGATAGAATAACACAAAGAACATAATACTAGAGTATACATATCGAAATATATATACGTAAATTATTAAATCAATTCCTGATTTATTAATCCATCTCAATCTTAAGCCGGCTAGTATTATCAAACGTCCGATCGGAAGTCCGGGTAACTAGTACAATCATTCGATCAGAAATCTGCACGTATCAAAATACGGCTACTACACCTTTTCGCCTGAACCAAGAAAACCCTTTGTGTGTGACTCTGAAGACTCGACAGTACGACGACAGTGAGTTACTGGATAAATCCATAACCACAAGCACGTCAGCAACACTAGTTGTACGTAACGGCTACCTGGGTACCTGTCGAAAAGGAAGGCCGACGAGTAAACTCATCCGGATCCCTACTGAGCCTATCTATGACAATCTCCGTACAGCCCAGTCTCTTCCTCTAAGAGTATCGCATATCGGGTCTAGGGGTGAATAAAGTCAGAGCCCTAATAACGCGATATTTCGTGTCGGTGTGAAGCCTATCACCCACTGAGAACTACTGATCCAAATCAGAAATTCTCGTCCACCTTGGCCAAGGATTTCTGGTGAAGGCCATCCGTACACAGCGTGATATCAACCCCCAATACCGGGAGAGACGAATCCCCGACGATCCGCTTACTGCCTCCATGTGGCTCAGGACTGTACCCAACTAAAACCTGTTTGCACGACTCCTTTGAGCCGTAGTAGGGTAGTAATCAAAGCACAGTAGGAACTCACACGAGATAAATGACGATCTTAGATCGAAGGACTAATCTGTACACATGTCACCTGAGAACTGTTATCTGAAAATATGTATAATACCAACTAGCATGTTCTCGGCGAGTCCGTCCAGTGTACTCACCCCCAGTGAGCTACGATCTTAGGTGCGAAAGAACAATGGCTGTGGGACCAAGCATTTCCCCTTGTCGGGGTCTAGAAATGTATATACCAGTCTACTCCGGAATATTGATGCTCAGTCTCGATACTCCTACGACTAGGGACATTTAAGGGTGTGCTTATGGACTACCCAGCCCCCACATGTATGATTGCCATCATAACGCTGGTGGTCAAGCAATAATCCTACGGGCTTTATCAACATGTAATAGAGATTTTTAATACCATATAATGCATGTACTTGATGATAAAGTCAAACCAGATAGTATACTATCATCTCGAGTAAAACTGTTCTACCCGTATAGGTCCTCCCTTAATTATCACAATCTCCTGTCTGCGATTAAAATAATTGACTTGAGGGCACTATATCCAACAGTCCCGGGCCAGCTAATACCGAATTCGTGGAGGATTCTCCTCGGGTTCCTGATCCAGTTGAAAATTGATCGGATCCCCTTCAACTTAGGTCTTCTCGTCTCCTTCCTTTGCTATAAGAATCATCCCGGTACTCATAAGAACGAGCCGAGTTAGGTTTATTTCTCTTTTAAAAAGATTACGGGTAGGGCAGCCGGGTCAGATGTAGTGGTCATCCCTTCTTCTATCCATGAGTGGAAGGAGAACTTCTTGTTCTTCGGCCCTCCGAAGGGAGAGGAATGGCCAGTTCCCACCAAGTGGCATAGGACAGATTGCCCAAGAGCCAAGCAGTCAAGCGTCCCGGAGGCGGGAGTCGTGTCGCGGTGGGAGCCGATCCAGCGTGCCGACGAATTGCTTTTCGAGCGGGTTTTGAGCTGGGCGGGAGTCAGTCCCGCACGCTTCAAGGGTAAGTTAGAACTTCGCTGATTAATTTAGAATTAGCATAATTTGTTGTTCCAGTCGCTGACCTTTTCTTTCGTTTCCTTCCGCAGAGCCTATGGATCGATCGAAGATCATGGCCGCCTTGACCGCCAAGGTACAAGGAAGGAAGGACGGTGGCGGCAGATTCATATCTTTAATACCTGACTTGAACACGTAACCTTGGGGGTAAGGGGAAATCAATAATGAAACCTGACTTGTAACTTAAAAGTTCGATGCTTATATCGATCAGTCTTTATGGGCTAGGCCAACCCCGGAATGATGCTGCTGACATCATTCGTTTGTACATGTTACATGTTTACTGCTTAGCGGCACGTCTCGAATTCAGCCCGAGAGTCTTGACCGTGGTCCCGGACATGTACGTGATATACTATTGAGTTACATCGATGATTACATTAAATTGATTTCAAAGACTGTCACGCCCCTCTTCCCCATAGACGGAAATGATGATGTGACAGGCCGCAACGTATTTACTAGGAAATAAATATGTTAAACGTAATTAAGTAATATATAAAATGAACAAGAATGATAAGAGCATTACAATAAACAACAACTTTATTTACATTCAACTTTACATATAATTGTTTGAAAAGAAAAGATACAATGAGTAAAGCAGTGCCTAAACAGTGGCATATAAAATGAAAGTAAGTACAAGGAACTAGAAGTCAGCCTATGGTGCAAGCTGATCCAAGTCTTCCTGGCTAGGCTCGATGTAACGACTCTGAATTTTCTGTACAAAATTTTTTCTTCTTAAAGTACAGAAAGGAGTTCCTTAGCCTGAGCACAATTTAAAAGTTATTCTTGTTTAAGAACAGCAAGAAATAACTTGTAGCTCATTGATAAAGCCTTGCACTGCTATGACATAGCTCCTGTGTTCGAATTCCATCAGCCACATATTATTTTTCCCGATTTTTCTTTAAACTTTTTGGAAACCCAAAAGTTTACACGTGCACTGCACATAGAAATGAAAATTCTGGAAAATTAAACATGTGTAAAATGTTGTATACAACAAGTAGGACACGTGGCTTCAATCCAACAGCTTTCCCCTCACCAACGACCGGGGAGAATGGGCTTGGGGCCGGCGCCGACGGTCCAACCGTGGGCAATGGTGCCCGTGTCTTGCACACAAAACCCTTGGCCTACCCTTTTTACCCCTGCACTGTTTGTTTTTTCTACAATTTAACAGAGAATTCAATTTCCCAATTAATCTAATTTTAAATGCATTTTAATTCATTCTTTCAATTCCAAAACCCTAATTCCACACTATAAATACAACCCCATACCCTAACCTTTCCTCATTCTGAAATCCCTAGCCAAAATTATCAAATTTTTCTAAGTACAAGTGGAGTAGAAGTGGAGTTAGCCCAAGATCAACTTCTGGCGAGAAATCGAGCAAGTTCCGGCGACTCCACTGTAGGGTGTTTTTCGTCACCCCATTGAGATGGGAATACGCACGCGCTTGTCAGGCATACTACAGATTCCCCCTGCCTAGGGTAGGAGGGGTTTATTGATTATGGGTATCCGAATCTCCGGCGGCCGCGGACCAAGCTGCCGTTAATTACCCCTCGCCTTTGGAGTGAGGGAACCTTCGATTGACGAGTTAAACTGATCATGCGAACTCATTGTGCCATGTACGTATATTATGTTTTGAAAGGGGTTTTGGATATATCGGGGCCTCATAGAGTTTATGGGGGTCCTGCTACCCCGATAGCGGGCTGGGGGTCAGGAGGTTGGCAGCCCCCTTACGGGATACGGGGCAGCGCCACGTTAGAAAAAAATTTCCAATGGGGGATGTGTTTTGGGTGTGGAGTGCATGGAAAATGAGGGACGAGGAGCATCTTAAAGACGCATGCATGGCACGTGGGCGCTAGACGTTTGCGGGTCACGTTCCTAGTGCGTGGATGCTAGACGCCCGCGAATCAGGTGCCTGGCTCGTGTGCGCTTGGCGCCCGCGGGTCACGTGCCAGGCGTGTGGGCGCTGGGCGCCCGCGGGTCATATGCGCGGCATGCGACCGCTGAGCGCTGGGTGTTCGTGGGTCATGTGTGCGGCACGCGACCGCTGAGCGTTGGGCGTCCGCAGGTCACGTGTGCCGCACGCGACCGCTAAACGCTGGGCGCCCGCGGGTCACGTGAGCCATACGTGGGTACTGAGTGCCCACGGGTCACGTGTCGTGCATGCGACCGCTGGGCACCCATGGGTCACATGCGCGACACGCGACTGCTGGAAACACCAGCGGAAAAGGGGCTTATCCCCTGGGCTGGGAGTTGAACTCCCAAGGGTCTTTCGACTTGAACTCCTAACAGGGATTATGTGTAGATTTGGAATTAAACTCCTAAAAGGGTTTTGTTTATGGAGTTAAACTCCAACAGATCTTGAATGGAGGTAAACTCCTAGAAATCTTTGGAAATGACCGAAGGGGACCCCTTTCTTCCCCCCTTTAGCCCTGAATCTTCCCCAAAGTGGGATTTTTGGAGGTGGGTATCATTCTTCCTCCTCTTTTGTTGGGCGGATCATGGAGAAAAAGAGGGGTGAGATTTAAAAATCTCCCCTTTTTGAGATCTGATGGAAGATCTGAGTTCCCCTTCGAGGGTTTGATGGTGAAAAACTGTTTATTTTTAGAAAAGGAAGAGTTAAACTCTTGATTTAATTCAAAAAGGGGAAGAAGGTTTTAGAATCTTGAGGAAGGAGAAGGAGGCACAAACCCTAAATTTTTTGAGAGAGAAAAAAGTTATCATTGATTTTTCATCATGTTGCCTTTATAAGTTACACACTTTACATATAGCCCCTTAGGCTTTGCCAAATGGCACTTACGCCACCCCATGCCTTATGTGCTTATCTCTTTTTGCACATAAACCATGGGGTTTACAAAATTTTGGCTTTCTGCTTATTTTACATACATTTATTTCTACACACACACACACACATAAAGAATTACATTAAACCAATTTATGGTTTCATTCCTTTTGTCATGGGGCCGGTCCCTTTGACCTGGGCTTAGGCTCACTTGGCTTGAGGTTGACTTTGATTTTGACTTGGTCAACCGGGGTGTAATTTTTGACTCTAACAAAGTGCCCCCCATAAATATATGCACACTACATATATGGGCCGTGTGCATGAAATTGATGGATCTTCTTTCGCGTGGAGGTTGTCTTGTTTTGGCTCCCGTTTTGACGACTTAGAGGTCGATGCTGCCCTTTTCGTGACGTGGACGGTCGGTGCTGCCATTTTAGCGACTTGGACGGTCGGTGTTACCCTTTTAGCAACTTGGACGGTCGGTGCTGCTCTTTTTGCGACTTGGACGGTCGGTGCTGCCCTTTTAGCGACTTGTACGGTCGGTGCTGCCCTTTTAGCGACTTGTACGGTCGGTGCTGCCCTTTTAGTGACTTGGACAGTCGGTGCTGCCCTTTTTGCGACATGGACGGTCGATGCTGTCCTTTTTGTGACTTAGACGGGTCGGTGCTGCCCTTTTTGCGACTTGGACGGTCGGTGCTTCCCTTTTAGCGGCTTGGACGGTCGGTGCTGCCCTTTTGCGACTTGGACGTTTGATGCTGCTCTTTTTGCAACTTGGACGTCGGTGCTGCCTTTTTTGCGACTTGGACGGTCGGTACTACCCTTTTAGCGACTTGGATGGTCGGCACTTGCTCCGCTTTTTAAGGTGTTGGGATTTGATTTGACTTGCTCCGGTTTCTGCGATGTCGGGGTTGAAGTTGACTTGCTCTGTTTCTACGATGTCAGAGTTGATTTGTTTGATTTAATTTATTTTAGGAGTTCCCCACCCGTCCAGCGGGGCTTTTGAGCTTGGAAGCGCTACCGGGTGGGACATTAATTTGATATGTTTGATTTCTGCCTTATTTTGTGAGACTTTTGAATTTGAGAGGAACTTGGAATTTGGATTTTGTTTGGCATCAGCATTGCTGCACTGGAATAATGCCAGGAGCAACTCATCATTTGCCCCGGGAAGACTTGGGATTTGGTTTTTGGGTCGGCATCAACACCGCTAATACTGAAGCAATGCCAGGAGCGACTCATCATTTTCCATTGGGAAAACTTGGGATTTAGGGTTTTGGGTCGGCATCAGCACCGCTAACACTGAAGCGTAATGCCAGGAGCGACTCATCATTTGCCACGGGAGGACTTAGGATTTAGTTTTTAGGTCGGCATCAGCACCGCTAACACTGAAGCAATACCAGGAGTGACTCATCATTTGCCGTTGGGAAAACTTGGAATTTGGGTTTTGGGTCGGCATCAGCACCGCTAACACTGAAGCGTAATGTCAGGAGTGACCCATCATTTACTGTTGCCCGTTGGGGAGCGATGGCTCAGGAGACAGTTTTAGATCCCTATCACCTAAGGCTTTTCAATTTTATGAGCCGTAAGGGTCTCATAAAAGCATTTTCTCCCTACGAGTCGAGGGGATCTCGCAGGTGTATTTCTCCCTAAGAATCGTGGGGATTCCTAAGTGTGTTGCTCCTTTGTGAGTCGTAAGGATCTCACGTGGGGATTTTCTCCTCACAAGGTCGAGAAGACTTTGCGAGTGTATTTCATCTCTTTTCACGAGTTTGCGCCCTTTCGTATTTTCACAAACTCGCCGGCAGTCCTGCTATTTTTATTCACGGAGCCCTTTCGGATTTTCATCCGTGCTCGTTTTGCTTGTGGACATAACGGTTTTTTTAAGGCCGGTGGGACTTTAAATGTAGTCTCACCGGTAGGACTTTGGGAGTGATAGGGGTTGTTTATGCCCATGGATTGTATGCGGTTTTACAGGATGTATGATCCAGGCCATAGGGCCGGTGTGCTCAATTCGTCAGCGACTTTGAGCATTTACGCATAGTATTTCTTGAGATATCAGCCATTGATGAGTGGCATGGGCCTTTCTCCCTCGGCATTTATCAGCTGGTAGGACCCTCCATCAAACACCTTCTCGATGACGTATGGTTCTTCCCAGTTTGGCTCGAATTTTCCCTTGGCATATCGATTGGGGATGATCGGTCTTTTGAGAACCAACACCAATTCGCCTTTCTTAAAAGCACAGAAACGAGTCTTCTTGTCATAGGCCCGTAACATTTAAGCTCGGTACAGCTCCATACTTTGCTGTACTGCAAGCCTCTTTTCTTCGAGGGCGTCGAGCTCTTCGAGCCGGAGGAGCACATTTTCCTCCGTCGTCAACTCGTGCTGAACGACCATTCATAAGTTTGGAATTTCGACTTCGAAGGGAAGGATCACCTCCACTCCGAAGAGTAATGAGTACGGAGTGGACGAGTTGGAGTACGGTGCGTGGTATGATATGCCCACAACGCTTCGTAAAGTTTGAGATTCCAGTCTCTCTTGTTGGCTGAAGCATTTTTCCTCAGGAGCTTGCGCAGAGTTTTATTGAAGGTTTAGGTTAGCCCATTGGCCCTTGGATTATAGATGGAGAAATATCTCCATTCTATCTTGTGTTGGGTAGAGAACCTTGAGACTTTGAAGCTCTTAAAAGAAGACCTGTTGTCAGAAATGATTCTTCTTGGTGTACCGAAGCGGTATAGAATATTATACCGGAAGAATTTCAGAATATCTTCTGTCTTGACTTCTTTTAGCAGGACAGCTTCAGTCCATCTGGAGAAATAGTCAATTGCGGCCAATATGAACCAGTGGCCTTTGGATGACGGAGGATCAATTGGGCCAACTATGTCGGTGCCCCAAACTTTGAAAGGCTACGATGCCACCGTAGGATGCAACGAATTGGGATGCTTGTGAATGAAATCACCGTGAATTTTCTAGAGATGGCATTTCTTTGCATGCTCTTCGCAATCTCTTATCATGGTAGGTCAGTAATATCCAAACCGTTTGATCTGAAGTCGCATTTTGGGGCTGGATTGGTGAGCCCCGCAGATGCCCGAGTGAACTTCTTTCATGACTTTTTGGGCTTTGGCCGATGACAGGCACCTGAGCCAGAGTTGGTCATATAATCTGCGGTATAGTGTGTTATTTACAAATACGTATCGAAGAGCTCTCTTCTTCAGCTGAATCCTCATAGATTTTTCTTCGGGCAGCTTGTCGTATCGAAAGGTTCTCTCCAATCGGGCTCGTCTTTAATGATCGAAGCCTCTTCTGCAGGATTGTTCTCTTGTTCTATGCTTTCTTCTTCACGCAAAGAGACTGGAGGTAGAATTCGCCGTCTTCTGACTATGATTAGAATTTCGTCCATGTCAGGATCAACTAGCTCTTTAGCTAGGAGAGCGAGTATGTCGGCTTTTTCGTTCAACGCCCTAGGAACTCTCATTAATTCAATATGAGTGAACCGTTTCATGAGTTCTGCCACTCGACTTCTATATCGAGCTAACTCGGGTTTGTATATCTTATAGTCGCCGCTTACCTGGTTGACGACAAGCTGGGAGTCACCGTAAACCCATAGCTGAAGGATTTCCATTTCTATGGCGAGCTCCAGACCAGCTATCAGAGCTTCGTACTCAGCCTCGTTGTTTGTGCGAGGCTCGGTAAGAGCAACAGAACGTCGTAGGGTTCCCATCGATGGCGTGATGAACACCAATCCTATCCCTGCTTTTATCTACGGGATGTTTGATTTGCCGGAGCTCCTCACTGATGAGGCTCCATCGAAGTAGAGCTTCCAACATGGCTCATCATCCTCGAGGTGCAGCACTTGTTCGTCGGGTAACTCGCAATTAAGCGGTGACCCTTCTGGTATGGGATGAGCAGCAAGAAAGTCAGCGAGAGCTTTCCTTTTTACTACTATCTGGGGAGTATAGGTTTGTTCCCCTCCGAATGGCGGCGGAGACGACTGAGAGACGTCTTGCCTGAGATTCGGGGCAGATGCTATACGGTTTTATTCGTCCAACTCTCCGAAGATGCCAAGTTGATTTATGGAACCGTGTATCAGAGGTTTAGACGGATGCGGCCGATGTAGCAGACTTCGTCAGATTCCCCCTCGCTAGAGGGGTTTTTGATTGTGGGGACGCTCTTCCCTGCAGGCGCAAGCCCCTGCAGTTAATTATGCTACCGCATCGCGGAAGCCACTTTCTCCTTCTCCCGAATTTCACTTCGTATCGTGTGTGTTTGTTTTGTTTGTGGTTGCCCGTGGATTGTATACGGAGACTGAGTAATGTCGTCGCCCGTAGGACGTGGATTAGTCCAAATCCGTATTTACTTAGATTTGTGTTTGGTGTTTTTGGTTTAAGGATACATTAGCCGTATTGAGGCTAAGATCAACTTAAACTTTCGTTAAGGATACGTTAGTCCGGTTTGAGACTAAGATCGACTTAACGTGGTAATCCATTTAATATATGGCCATCGGGACTCGTCACCTCTCTGACGTCGTTGAGGAATTACAATGACAGGTGTCAGAGAAGTTCGGAGATGTACCCTTGAACCAAAGTTGATAAGGGAATATGTTGCCCATTTGGAGTTTTACAGTCCATTTGAATGTTTAAGGATACGTTTAGCCGTGTTTGGGGCTAAGATCAACTTAAATGGAATCGTTTAGATCCGACAAAAGAGCGTCTGGAGGCTCTATTGTTCCAGTTTAAGGACGTAGTAGTCCATAGGTAGTTTAGGGACATTGCGGTCCATTGGTAGTTTAAGGACATTGCGGTCCATATTCCAGTTTAGAGACATGGTGGTCCATAGGTAGTTTAAGGACGCTTAAGTCCGTGGGTTTAAGGACCCCACAGTCCGTGTTTTAGTTTAAGGACGCATAAGTCCGCGGGTTTAAGGACCCCACAGTCCGTGTTTTAGTTTAAGGACGCATAAGTCCGCGGGTTTAAGGACCCCACAGTCCGTGTTGATATATGGTTGTCGGGATCCGTCGCCTCTCTGACGTCGTTGAAGGATTACAACGATAGGTGTCAGAGGAGTTCGGAGATGTACCCTTGAACCAGAGGTAAATTGATTTAGGAGAGCAATTTTGCTCAGTCAATTTAATTTGAGGACTTACGGCCATGATTTGGCTAAGTCCAGTTGAAAAATATTTAATGCTTTTATTTATCTTTGGCCTATTAGGCCTGCCCACATTTAAATAATGCATTGCATTATTTTTTATTTTTGTTTGGGCTCTGCCCATAAAGGATGCAGAGCACTGATTTGTTTTGGGCTCTGCCCATTTATAAATGATGCAGAGCATCAATTTACTTGGGCTCTGCCCTTTTATTGCTTTTCAATTTATTTAAGTCTACTAGGTCTTTTTAATTTGGGTCTGGCCCTTAAGCAAAAGAAATGCATTACATTTGTCAGGCGCTTTGCGCTAATCACTGAGCGCAAGCGCTTGTGGTGATGACACGTGTCACGCTCTGGTGAGCGCAAGCGCAGTTAGCGCAGTGCGCTGCACTAGTGCGCTGCGCTGCTGACACCTGGCGCACTGCGCTGCGCCAATGCGCTGCGCTTGCGCTACTGACACGTGGCACACTCTGGTGAGTTGCGCCAATTCCAGAAAGCAAGGCTCTATTTCAAAAGCGCATAGCGCAAATGGTTCAGATGCTGACACATGGCGCTCTTTGGTGGCTTGCGCCAATTCAGGAGCGCAACAGCGTAGTTTGCAAGTGCAAGGCACTATAATTTGAGAATCTTTTTTAGAACCAATGGTTCATGAAAAAGTGCAAAGCACTGTTTGATTTCTTGATCTAATTTAGATCAAAGAAAACAAGTTTTTCTTGTTTCTCTTATTTCAAAGAACCAGTGGTTCATAAAAAGTGCAAAGCACTGTTTATTATGTGAAGATCATTGATCTTGTTCTTAGATTATTGATCTATTAGAAGAAATTCTTCTATTTTAGAAGATTTTTACCTTTTCTTCTTTTGAAATTTCTTCAGAGTTCTCTCTGTTTGAAGTTCTTGATTTCTCACAAAAAAATTGATGCCTTTGAATTGAGGTCTAGGGTCCTTTTTATAGTGCCCATAAATTAGTTAAATTTGGTAAAGAGATCTTTCTCTGAGTGATTTGGGGAATTTTCCCCACCGTTGGATCTTTGATTCAAGGGCTCCTGTTTTACAGAAGAAAATTTTCTTATTTTAACAAGAACAGAAAGATTTCTTTAAAATTTCAATTCTGTTTGGCGCAAATGCCGCAGCGTGTGACACGTGTCAAGCAGCGCACAACGCAGCGCAACTGCGCTGACACGTGTCGCGCAGCACACAGCGCAGCGCAACTGCGCGGACACATGTCACGCAGCGCAAAGCGCAGCGCAACTGCGCTAGCGCATCTGCGCTGACACGTGTCGCGCAGCGCAGTGCCTGCACAACTGAAGCGTTGCTTCCTTTAATTTTTGCTTTAAATAGAGTTTTGCTCTGATTGGGCGCGCTTCCTCGGACGCTGCGCTGATGTATCAGCGCCTGACACGTGGAGCGTTGCGCCCGGGATTTGAAGCGTTGCTTCAAAATTTGAATTTTGAATTTCAACAGAGCTTTGCTCTGATTGCGGGAAACAAATGCTCCCCCACCGTTGCGCTCACGTGGCGCGCACGTGAGTGCAGTGGTGGCAAACTCCTGACCGTTGGATCAACGGGTGAGCTGAAGGGGCGCAAGCGCCTTATAAATAGGACCCCTGGCCCTTAAAAAATCTTCACCATTTTCAAGATTTTAATTTCCAGAGCTTTGCTCTCGCTTAAGAACTTCAGAGCTTTGCTCATTTCCAAAGTTAGAAACTTTAGGTAAAATTAATTTAAATTAAATTAATTTAAATCAATTTTAACCAAAAAAGCTATGCTCTCATAGATCTTTTGATCTAAAGAAATCCCTTTTGGGGTTTCAAAATCAGAGCTTTGCTCTCAAAAACTTATAGATCTACAGAGATCTTGTTCATGGGTTCTAACCCATGAGCAGAGCTTTGCTCTTGGATCAAATGTAGATCTTTTAGATCTGAAAAAATGAAGAACTTATTATAAGTT
Source organism: Agapanthus africanus (assembly GCA_030015575.1). Classification (NCBI taxonomy): domain Eukaryota; kingdom Viridiplantae; phylum Streptophyta; class Magnoliopsida; order Asparagales; family Amaryllidaceae; genus Agapanthus; species Agapanthus africanus. Next base: position 723,681,536 of record CM057337.1, read on the forward strand.
TTCATGGATTTTTCAAGATTCCAAAAATATTAATCCTTTTAAGTGTTAAAATATTTTTGATGGATCTTTCCATTATTACCACAGAGCTATGCTCTTTTAAGGAATCCTATTCCCCTGAAACCAGAGTTTGACAAGTGTTACTCTGTGACAGAGCTTTGCTCTGAAAGAGGAGATTTCCTCCTTGTCTCTAGGGATTCTCCACTGATGAGAATATTCTCTTAGGGATCTTTTCTTTAACTGACAGTTTCACCCAATGATGGGGTTGTCTTATTCAATGAGGCACTTTCATCCAGATTTTGTGGGTCCCCATTTGGTCCCCTACCCTCTGCACTGCAGTGTGGTGTGGTTAATTTTAATTAATTTTTAAATTCAGTTAATTAAAAATCTTTAAATGCCAAGCGTTGGAATTGCAGCACTAACGGCTATTTTTTTTGTTCCCTTGCAGTGACCATGTCTCTCGATACCTCATTCCCGTTCGCCCGCTCGGAGGAAGGGTTTCCTGAAGCGCCTTTGGACCGCGAAGTTCTAGCCATGATTAAGGACCATGACCCGGAATACAAGAGTCTCCACCTTTGGAGGTCATGGTATAATCAAATCATTATGGGTCGACGGAGCTTCATGTGCGCAGTACCGTCATAACCCATCACGGCGATTCATTACGCCAGCCCACCTCCGGTGCAGTACGCCGTGGAGATGGTTGATTGGACCTCAAAGGTCTTTCTTCGTCCGGCCATAGATGCAATCCCGGTCCAGCGTCCTATGGTTTTGGATATCCTGGGACGCCGTATCTGTCAAGGCGAGGCGCGACCTTGGGGGCAATCGTATAACATCGGTCTGATCCCCCGCCACCCGATTGGCTACCTGCCATGGGCTCGGTATATTCTATCGACGAGGAAGTCGCAGTTGATAAGGTTAGGGTTGTATACCGCGGTCTACGTCTCCCTCTTCCAGTATCCCATGCTTCCCACCTGGTGGTTCAAGGCCTTCCTGGATCAGTGGAACATCCCCACTCACACTTTCCTTGCCATGGATCGGGAAGTGTCAATCTCTCTGGAGGAGTTCACGGAGGTATCCGGTTTACCGGTTATAAGGGAACACTATGAGGAGTTGCTCCCGACAGACGAGTATGTCTTCGGTGCTAAGCCGGTGGTAAGGGGGCTCACGCCGGAGAATACTGTTCAACACCAATTCCCAGGCTTAATTAAAGTGTTGAACATCTATGAGGCCCTTTTCGTCGAACATGGGAGTCGCAGAGTTAGCTTTGAAGATTTCATCGCTCGGTTCCTTTGCCCAAGCGTCCTATCATCAGAAGCTGCCAAGTTTGCTACCCTGGATGACCCTTTTGATCTAAGTTTGGATAACCTGCCGGCGAGGGAAATAGACCAAAAGGGTTTTTTCCTTCCGGACTTCCCGACCATGTCTTTTGCAGAAATTGCGGCCCCCGGGATGGACGAGGAGGCCTTTTTCTTAGGGTTTCTTGGGTTATGGATAAGTTGGTTTGCGATCCCAATGCACTCTCACCGTATACGGCTCTCTGTCTTTTACCCAGCCCACCGGATGACCATCGGGATAAAAGTGGCTGTTGGGATCGCCGGCTTGGCACACTTATATCATGGCCTCAGTCGAGCAGTGGATGCTAATGAGCCTGGGGTACTGCACGTGGTCTTCCCGATGCACTACTTTATATCGTGGCTCGAGCTACACACGGCGGGTGTCTTCGGCATGCACAAAAAGCCCTCGTTCTTCGACAAGTGCGGTTTCCTTCGCATTATACAGCTGATCGGCGCATCAATTGTGACCCCATCACCACGGAACGCCAGGGGTTTACTCATTCGCCCTCACATCGTTGGAGCCGGGATGTCCTTTATTGACAAGGTGCTGACTATTGGAAAGGCGTCCACCACTGCGGTGCGACCATTACAAGACTCCTTTAAGGATGGAGCCTCAGTTTTGACGGCCCGGGAGACCCTCCACTTATATTCTATTAGACCAGGCTTCATAGTATTCAGGCAGAACGGTGCGGCGATTTTCATGAGATACAACCCGCATCGTTTCGCCCAACAACTGGGCTATGATCAAGGGGTACCCTTGGAGGCATTCCTTTCGGAACCTGCTACGACCGAAGAAGGGATGGAGAGCGCGCTGCATCATTTCATGCGTCTAAACACGGGCTCCCATTTCTTTATCAGTGAACCAGCTTGCGCCCCACGACTCCTCAGGGTATATACAGAATGGTACAGTCATTCGACGGGAGCCGTCAGAAAGGAGGAAAGGTGATTGCTGGTCGACCGTAAGGGTGTGCCTCCAGGTACCGACCGTAACGCTCCCTTAGTGCTAAGGACCCCGGTGGTCCCCTCTCTAAAAGATGCCAGGGCCGGACCATCGCGTGCGCAAAGTCCTCCACACGGATCACCGCTCCCCGATATTGCGGATGCACCTCCAGCGCCCTGTGCTCCAGTGGAGACAGTGGCTGTAGCCTCGTCAGAGTCTGGCGTGGGTGCGGACATCGGGACCCGCCGTCCCAAGGTGGCTGTTAAGCGTAAGTCGATCCCGCGTGCACCTAGGGTTGGCGGGCAGAAGAAAAAGAAGTCGCTCTTCGCCGCAGACGTCGCGTTCGGTCAGGAACCCCACGCTCCCTATGGTGAGGGCCTGAGTGAATATGGGACTAACGAGGGATTAGTCATGCCGCCGGATGACACGGACTTGGAGGCTACCCTTGAAGCTTCGGATCGGTTAGCGAGGCGCGACGCGTGGCTGGCTAAGCTTGCGGCATCAGGTAATCACTAGTCACATTTTTTTTATTGCATCATATTTTCATTATTGCCTTTAACTAACATTCTTCCTTCTTTTCTTCCAACAGGCATCACCACTGAAGAAGCCATCACCGCTTCCCTGAAGACTTTCCAAGAGGAGGAATGTCTTAGAGCGTCCATGGGCCTTAGTATGTTTCAATTCATCAAGTTTTCATTTCCCTTGTGTTATGGTCAATCTAACCTCTTCCTTTTTATCGCAGGAACCTCAATGTCGTTCCCGCCCGGCGACGCGGACATTCTGCTAGCTGCCGAAGTCCCAGTCTCGTCGGGGCTTCAGCAAGAGCCTCGACTCGACAAGTCGACGAGGGATGCCTTGAAGAATTTGGGGACATCCCTGTATACGGACGAGGACACCTTAATGAAAGAGGCTCTGGTGGGGTTCGTTTCAACGGCCCGGGAGGAAAGGAAGCGGCTGAGGCGTGAGGCGAAGGCGCGCCGGGCTGCTTTGGCTACGGGAGCGGGCCCCAGCACCGTCCCTCGTGCTGATACTCCCTCCGAAGAGGCCCCCGTCGCCCTATCCACCGCTCACAGACAAGTGGCGCGCGTGGTTCGGAGTGCAAATGATAAATCCACTTCAGGTAACATTTCTTTCAGAATCTTGTTGTACGAATTAGAAAGCCATCGGTTCTTATATATTCTATCCTGCAGGGCCTAGTCCGACCGAGGGGGAGGCGGAGACCGTTGAACCAAGGAAACAGAGGAGGCGGCACCTGCAGAACCCGAGCTGACGGTCGGCAACGTCGCTGGGGCTGCGGAGCCTGAGATGGAGGCTGAGGGATCTGCAACGAAGAAGGTTATTGATGCCGAGCCTGAAGTGGCGGCAGATGAAATGATCATTATAACTGAGCCCAGGGTGGTGGCGGACGAGGCGCTTGAGGTCGGCGACCTCGTGGTGACGGCGGATAAGCCGATGGAGACCGCGGAGCCCGAAGAAGTAGCGGGTGAGATGGGTACGACTCTTGGGGAAGAGTCAACCGCCCTCTCCCAAGAGTTCGGCAATGCTCCGATCATTGCCCTTCCTGTCTACGATCTTCCGCCGTCTCCAGGCCGCGCGAGCACGACGACGGCCCCCATCGAGTCGGGTGTTGAGGCCATGGGCGGTGGCCTCATGTCAATAGAGGAGGGAGTCGCCTTCGTTTCAGCCGGCAGCTCATCAGGTAAATCCCAAGTTGCTGTCTCTCTTTACCTTACAATCCTTTCAGACAAGTTTACCTTTTTCGTAACGCAGGTGCAGCCAGCGCCGATGCCCCACTGCTCGAGGGAGCGCCTTCAACGACTGTTTTGGCGGTGGTCACCTCTCAACCCTCTCTCATACCATCGATGATGTTGGAAGGTATGGGTTTGCAATTTATTAATCTTATCTTTCAGACGTATAATTTGTGTTTTAAAGTCGTACTGTTATGTCTTTTCAGGAGTGCTCTTTGATTATCTATATCAAGTGTTGCTCCCACACTTCTCCTTCCAATCTGAACTCGCTTCTCCCTCTGATGGTGCTGGTGAGTATAGTTCCCGACTGATACCTTTCTTTTTCGGTGATAGAATTATTTCTAACTTTTTCTCGTCCTGACTGCAGTGTTACAAATCGAAGGGGGAGAAGAAAGATCGGTCGTGCCACCGGCCCTTCCGACCTTGCCACCTGCTTCAACTGGTATAGTAGACTATCTTATCAATGACTTTTCCCATATCTATTGAATCGTCATCTAATCGCATTTTGTCTTTTCAGCTGTCGTTCCGGTCTTGGCGCCTTTTGAGTCTCATATTATAATGCCGGCAGGCCCCTCCCAGAGACGTCCGTCCTCGAAAGGTACGGCGAATAGTCTGCGCATGTTGAGCGACTACATCGAGGAACTTGACGTCGAGACTCCTACGTCTGCTGCTGACTTCGCTACGACGGTTAACCCGATGCTGGTGATATTTGCTAATTTCCATGACGAGGGCATCGTCGCATCTTGGGTTAATTACTACAGGGAGATTGAGGCTCGCCTTCATCAGCTGGAGTCGATGCGTCTTGCCCCCGAGGTTTTGGCCGTGAGCACTCAACGGGGAGCATGGCTCGAGCAAAGTTCTCATTTCCGCTATTTGGAACAAGAAGCAGCTTTAAGGCTGAAGGAGTGTCAGGTGTCTTCAAGCGAAACTGCTCGCCTACGTGCTGAAGTTGAGGCGAACGCTGCTGAGGTAAAGGCCGTCTTCGAGGGCCTTCTGGAGCGCATCTCAAATGGGATAAAACTGAAGCGGGCACTTGATGTTGCCGAGCGTAATGCCCAAGGGTGCGAAGCCACTCAGCAGGCCGTTGGGGAGCAGCTTGCATCTCTCTTGCAGCAAAGGGCTCAGGTGGAGGCAGAACTGGCGGTGGTGGCAGATCAGGAAAAGGCGTAGAAGGAAGTGCATGAACAATTGCTAAAGCTATGCAAGACGCTCCCTTCCCAATAGTTCTCCTTGTATCCATATACTTGTAAAAATTTTCTTTTCCTTCTTCGAATAACATGTATCCATTCTTTATTCTTTTGTACGATTCATCCTGTATTTGATTGAAGTCAATAAATAAAGATACATATTTTTTTTTGCAATGTCTTGTATACTCTTTTGCTTTCTTTCTTCTTTTATTATCAGCATGCTGTCACAATTAGCAGGTAATAGAGTAAGCATCTTGATTTCTTCACGAGATAGCGATGGCTTAGGCTGCAGGTTTAGATCTGCCGCCTAAGACTTTTCAACTCTATGAGCCGTGAGGGTCTTATAGAGACTTTTCTCCCTACGGATCGAGAGGATCTCGTAGGTGGGTTTTCTCCTTAGGAATCGTGAGGATTTCTAAGTGTGTTTTCCCTTATAGGTCATAAGGATCCTATAAGAGAATTTTTCCCTCTTACGAGTCGAGAGGACCCGTAAGCGGTTGTTTCCCTCCTTGTCGAAACTCGACTTTGGAGAGTGAGACCCGTGAATAGTATGCAAGAGACCGTTTTAGACCGACTTGCAGGGTCCCATTGTTCAGGAAGCAAGTTTTTTAATCCCTGCTGCCTGAGGCTTTATCTTGCAAGTCGAGACGAATCGGGAATTTCCCGCGGAGACACTGGTTTCTCTGCGAGCCGACGCGAATCAGTAGGCTCTCGTCAAGGATGTTTGTTTCCCTGAGTTGAGGTATTTACCAAGGATTATTTGTTTCCCTGGTGTTGAAACGAATCGAGAATTTCCCGCGGAGAAACTGGTTGCTCTGCGAGTCGACACGAATCAGGAGGCTCTCGTCAAGGATGTTTGTTTCCCTGAGTTGAGGTATTTGACAAGGATTATTTGTTTCCTTGGTGTTGAAACGAATCGAGAATTTCCCACTGAGACACTGGTTTCTCTGCGAGTCGATGCGAATCGGGAGGCTCTCATCAAGGATGTTTGTTTCCCTGAGTTGAGGTATTTGCCAAGGATTATTTGTTTCCTTGGTGTTGAAACGAATCGAGAATTTCCTACGGAGACACTGGTTGCTCTGCGAGTCGATGTGAATCGGGAGGCTCTCGTCAAGGATGTTTGTTTCCCTGAGTTGAGGTATTTGCCAAGGATTATTTGTTTCCTTGGTGTTGAAATGAATCGAGAATTTCCCACGGAGACACTGGTTGCTCTGCGAGTCGATGTGAATCGGGAGGCTCTCGTCAAGGATGTTTGTTTCCTTGAGTTGAGGTATTTGCCAAGGATTATTTGTTTCCTTGGTGTTGAAACGAATCGAGAATTTCCCACGGAGACACTGGTTTCTCTGCGAGTCGATGTGAATCGGGAGGCTCTCGTCAAGAATGTTTGTTTCCTTGAGTTAAGGTATTTGCCAAGGAGGATTATTTGTTTCCTTGGTGTTGAAACGAATCGAGAATTTCCCACGGAGACACTGGTTGCTCTGCGAGTCGATGCGAATCGGGAGGCTCTCGTCAAGGATGTTTGTTTCTCTGAGTTGAGGTATTTGCCAAGGATTATTTGTTTCCTTGGTGTTGAAACGAATCGAGAATTTCCCACGGAGACACTGGTTGCTCTGCGAGTCGACGCGAATCAGGAGGCTCTCGTCAAGGATGTTTGTTTCCCTGTGTTGAGGTATTTGCCAAGGATTATTTGTTTCCTTGGTGTTGAAACGAATCGAGAATTTCCCACGGAGACACTAGTTGCTCTGCGAGTCGATGCGAATCAGGAGGCTCTCGTCAAGGATGTTTGTTTCCCTGAGTCAAAGGATTTCGCCGAAGACACTGGTTTCTTCGGAGTTGAGATGAACCGTCGAGGTTTGGCTTCGTTTTCTGGTGGAGCCTGTTGGGAAAGTATGGTTCCCTCCTCGTTTACGCCCTTGGATTGTATACAGGGATCGATGTGATCTCAACTGTAGGGCCAAAGTTTTATCATTTCTTTTTTTTTGTTTCATTTCTGCGATGCTCTATCATTTCAGCTTTTATATCGCGAAGGTCGCGATTGCCCAATCATTTCGGCTATTTTTCGCGGTGCCCAATCATTTCGGCTGTTTATTTTATTTTTACTCGCTGTTTTTTATTGCGAGTTGCCCAATCATTTCGGCTATTTTTTCATGCATACGTTTTCACTTGCTGCTGTTTATTGCAAGTTGCCCCATCATTTCGGCTATTTCATATGCATGTGCGGCCTACAGGCTTTTCGCCGTAAACCTGAAATTAGACACCGATTTCGGCATCAGCACCGCTACAACTGGGATATTACCAGGAGCGAATCATCATTTGCCTCTGTCGATGTCGAACAAAGGTGGCTTAGCGAACAGGGTTAAGGTCCTGTCGACTAAGGCTTTTGACTTCATGAGCCATAAGGGTCTCACAAAGTTATTTCTCCCTACAAGTCTTGAGGATCTCGTAGGTGTATTTTCTCCTTAGGAATCGTGAGAATTCCTAAGTGTATGTTCCTCTGTAAATCGTAAGGATCCTACAAGAGGATTTTCTCCTTGTAAATCGAGAGGATTTATAAGGGTCGTTCACTATGCGAACACATCCCCAGTCTCGGATGGGACTTGGTTAGGGAAATGTTTATTCGCGCCCGAGGATTGTATACAAGGGCCAGTATTGAGCCACTTGTAGGGCAATATCGGAAGTTGTGGGGGTTGCTTAAGCACAAGTTTAGGTCTCTGTAACTTAAGACTTTCAAATCTTATGAGCCGTGAGGGTCTCATAAGAGGGTTCTCCTTACGAGTCGTGAGGATCTCGCAAGTGTATTTTCTCCTCAGGAATCGTGGGAATCCCTAAGTGTGTTGCTCCCTTGTGAGTCGTAAGGATCTCACGCGGGTGGTTTCTCCTTACATGGTCGAGAGGACCCTATAAGTGTCTTTTAACGAGGTTGCGCCCTTTCGGGTTTTCACAAACGCTCGCCGGTAGTCTTGCTGTTTTTACTCACGGAGCCCTTTCGGGCTTTCATCCGTGCCCATTTTTCTTATGGACATACCGTTTTTTTTATTCTTTCTATTTTCTTCTTATTCTTTTTCTTTTTTACGAGGTCGCGCCCTTTCGGGTTTTCATGAACACTCGCCGGTAGCGCGCTGTTTTTACCCACGGAGCCCTTTCGGGTTTTCATCCATGCCTTTTTTTTGCTTATGGACATACCGTTTTTATTTATTTATTATATTTTTTTAGTATTTTTTTTATTCATCTCGTCAGCCTAAGGATGCTGCGGTAGTAGTTTAAGGACGTTTCGGTCCTCTATTAGTTTAAGGACATTTCGGTCCGTTCGGAGAAGGCCGGCTACTACTTACAGAGCTTGAGCTTAAGAAGATAGCGAGCGGACATAGTCCTCGTCATCTATCATTGACCTAGGCTGTGGCTCATTACGCGTAGTATTTCTTTAGGAATCGACCATTTATTGGCCTGTAAGGCCTTTCACCGTGCATGTCCATGAGTAGATAGGCCCCACCCTGGTAGAACTTATCTATGATGCACGGGCCTTCATAGTTTGGCTCGAATTTTCCCCGCTTGGCGCGATTGGGGATCATAGGCCTTTTGACCACTAGCACGAGTTCGCCTTGGCGGAATGTCCTCGGTCGGGTCAATCTTTCATATGAGCACGTCATCTTTGCTTTATAAGCTTCCAGATTTTGTTGCGCTATGAGCCGTGTTTCTTCAAGGGCATCAAGCTCCTCAAGCCGAAGGTGAGCGTTTTTTTCGTTCGTTAGCTTGTAGTGGACTGCCACTCGCAGAGAGGGTAACTCTATCTCGAGGGGGAGTACTGCTTCCGTACCGAATACCAACGCGTATGGCGTTGTGTTCGTGGCCGTCTTGAAGGTAGTTCGATATGCCCAAAGTGCCTCTTGCAGTCTCTCGTGCCAGTCTTTCTTATTTCGGGACACCGTCTTTTTCATGATCTTCATCAGGGTCTTGTTGAAGGCCTCGGCTAGACCATTAGCTCGCGGATTATAAACCGAGGAATATCTCCAGTCTATATTGTGTTGTTGCGCGAAGCGACTGATCTTGTGGCTTCTGTAGGCTGGCCCGTTATCGGAGATAATTCGTCTCGGCGTTCCAAACCGATATATGATGTGCGTCTTGAAGAAATGGAGGATATTCTCCATCTTCACCTCCCTTAACGGTACTGCTTCTGCCCATTTGGAGAAGTAATCAGTCGTCGCCAGGATGAAACGGTATCCCCTGGACGATGCTGGTTTGATGGGGCCGACTATGTCAGTTCCCCATATTTCGAACGGCCAGCTAGCTACTGTCGGGTGTAGAGGATTTGGGTGTTGATGGATGAAGTCCCCATGAATTTGGCATGAGTGGCACTGCTTCGCATACTCAAGGCAGTCTTGAATCATCGTGGGCCAGTAGTAGCCCATCCGCTTGATCTTCAACTTCATCTTTGGGCCTGCTTGGTGAGAACCACAGATTCCGTTATGGACTTTCTGAATGACTCTTTTCGCTTCGTCAGGTCCCAGGCATCTCAGCCACAGAGAATCAAACAACCTCTTGTACAAAGTATCGTTGACGAAGGCGAAAGATAGAGCTCGTTTTATAAGCTGATGTTTTGAGGACGCATCTTCGGGCGTTCGACGGTATTTGAAGTAGTCTATAAAGACTTCCCTCCAGTCCTCGGCCTTTTCCCAGTCTTTTATTTGCAGAGCCATTTGCTCAGTCGCTCCCTTTTCTTCGGATGATTCCGGAGATATTTCTGCTGGGGCAAGCACCCGACGACTTTGTACCATGATTATTACGTCATCAAGGTTCTCATCAACCAGTTCCTTAGCGAGTTTGGCCAACGCGTCCGCTTTTCTATTTTCCGCACGCGGTATGTTTTCCAAAGTATAGGAAGAGATTTGGGTCAACAGTTGCTGCACCTTTTCGCCGTACTTCACCAACTCTGGTTTGCATGTCTGGTAGTCGCCGTTTACTTGACTAACGACCAGTTGAGAATCTCCGTATATGAGGAGGTTTTCAATTCCCATGTCGATGGCGATCTCGAAGCCTGCTATCAAAGCTTCGTATTCGGCTTCATTATTCATCCTTGGCTCTGATAGGGAGAAGCCAAAACGCATTATCCCTCCCTGTGGAGTTACAAAGATGAGTCCTACCCCCGATTTGATTATAGGGGTATTTTGTTTACGCTTCTTTACGGAAGATGCTCCATCAAAATAAAGCTCTCATCGGGTATCACCACCGTCGATCGCGTAAAACGCATGTTTGTCTGGAAGATCGCAATTCAAAGGAGAATCGGCGGGTATCGGGTGCTCAGCGAGGAAGTCGGCAATGGCCTGGCCTTTCACTGCCTTGAGAGGTTGATAGGTTATCGAAAACTCTATCAAGAGAAGGGCCCATTTAGCGAGTCGTCCCGTCAATATGGCCTTCGACATTAAATATTTAAGAGGGTCCGCCTTCGAGATGAGACGGACTTCATATGCCAATGCATAGTGTCTGAGCTTTGTTATCGCAAAGATCAACGCCAGGCAGTGTTTTTCAATGGAAGAGTAGTTGCTTTCTGCTCTCAGAAGAACTCGACTTAAATAGTAGAGTGCTCTTTCTTTCCCCTGGTCATTCTCTTGCGCCCATAATGCGCCTAAAGAACCTTCGAGGGCGGTCGTGTAAAGAATGAGAGGCTTTCCCTTAACCGGAGCAGCCAACACTGGCGGGTTCTGCAGGTACCGTTTAATCTCGTCCAGCGCGCCCTGGCATTTTTGATCCCAGACGAATGGAGTCCCCTTCTTCATCAGGTGACTGTAAGGGCGGCACTTGCCAGAGAGGTTGGCTATAAATCGCCGAATATATGCGAGCTTTCCTTGGAGAGACCGCAACTGTTTGAGAGTTCTCGGCGGAGGCATTTCCATGATCGCCTTGATCTTTGACGGATCTATCTCGATACCCCGGTGTCGGACGATGAATCCCAGGAATTTGCCCGAGGAAACTCCGAATGCGCACTTGAGAGGGTTCATCTTCAAGTTGTATTGCCGAAGGCGTTGAAATACAGTTTTCAGATGCTCAAGATGTTCCTCGTATGATTTGCTCTTAATTACGAGGTCGTCAATATAGCATTCGACGATTTCATGTATAAGGTCATCGAAGATCTTCGTCATGGCCCTCTGATAGGTGGCGCCGGCGTTCTTTAGACCGAAGGGCATTACCTTGTAACAGAATATTCCCAAAGGAGTCCGTAAAGTGGTGTGCTTCTGATCTTCGGGATGCATCTTTATCTGATTATATCCTGATGAGCCGTCCATGAAAGAGAAAACTTCATGCGTGGACGTATTGTCTATCATCAGTTCGGTGACTGACACCGGGAAATCATCCTTCGGGCAGGCTTTATTGAGATCCCGAAAATCCACGCATATGCGCACCGTCCCATTTTTCTTCATCACCGGGATGATGTTGGCGATCCATTCAGGATATTGAATCTCCTGGATAAAGCCAGAGTCGATTAGCTTCTTGACCTCGGCGTTGATGCTCATCTCAAGCTCGAGCCTCATTCTCCTCGGTGCCTGTTTGACTGGCTTGATGTCCGGGGATATCGCCAATTTGTGCACAGCAACTTCTGGATCTAGTCCCAGCATTTCGGAATAGTTCCATGTGAAGCAATCTTTATGCTGTACAAGGACGTCTTTTAACGCAGCCACCCTTTCTTCAGATAGCAGCTCACTGACGAACGTCAGCCGTAGGTCACTTGCCGTCCCCAACTCAATTTTCTTGAGGTTATCTGCAGTGGTATGTATTCCATCCTCCAGTTCTTTTGGAGCTGGCGGAAATTCCGAGATCAACTCATCATTGCTGTTTTCGAAGCACCAAGGAAGGCTGTCCATGTTCTCGGGCTCTTCTTTTAATATTGTTATCATGTGACAAGTGCGAATCCGCTTCTAATCCCAATGTGGAGTTGGTTCTGTTCTTGTGGCTTTGGGTTCGTGCCTCTGTGACGGCGCTACCCTTCAGATGTCAGACAAAGCGAATTTGCCAAGCTGATACTGATCTTCAACCCAATTCTTGAAGGTGAAGCAATCTTCAAGAGGATGCCCTATTACGCGATCGTAAGAGCAATAATTTAGGTCGGAGACTTCGCCTGCTTGTTCGGGGTTTTTGGACTCCGGCAGTGTAAGCATTTGATGTTTTAGAGCAAGATCAAGTATCTTCTTCGTCTTGTCCCGAGGAAATGAGTACGCTCGACCCATTTTCTTCATGAGGGATAGATCAATAACGCTCGACTCCCGTTTGCGTGGCTTCTTAGCCCCGCTTTGTTGCTGTTGAGCGCTTTTTTGGCCTTTCGACTTGTTTCTGCCTCTGCGTCGAGCCTTTTTTATAACATGTTGACAGGGGGCGGCATTTTCGTCTTTCACGGCCTGTTGAAGGAGGCGTTGCGTTTTGGCTTTGTCGTAGATTGCCATTTCATGATTGTGATCATTTCGGAGCTTTTGACCAGCTTCCCTTATAAGCCTGTCCTTTTGTTCTTCAAACGGCGGACTGGGCACTTTTGCATCAGGAACTTTTACTGGTTCAGGATTAGTGTCCTCTCGTTGAGCATCTGCTACTTCATTGAAGTCGTGCAAGACGTAACAGTCGCGGAGCAGCTCTCATTTCTTGGAGCGAATGTACCCGAGCCCGATCGTCTCCATCCTCCCACTAGGCAGCTTGTGTTGAGTTCCGGGAACGTTCCAGACCCTGTCATAGAATTTGGCCTTTCTATTGGTCTGTTTGAAGGGTATCCCTTAGCGCTTCAACAGCCTCTTCAAGCCTTCTGTATAATATCTGGGTAAGCGGATGGGTTGAAACCTGTCCAGCGTAGGATCTGCACCGTGCCAGATTTCTTTCTCCACTTTGTTATCTTCAGAGCGGTAGAATAGAATTGCCTTCTTGCCTTCTTGCCTGGGAGGGATATAGAACGTCTGCAGCTCCTCTACACTGTCGATATCGAGCGCATCCAGTTCTTTATAATGTTTAAGCGGCACCATGGCGACTTGCAGACTTTGCTCTTCGTCAGCGGAAGCTCGTATTGAAGGTCGAGCAGAGAATACAGCATGGACTTCATCCTACGAATCACTACCAAAGATCAATGTAGGAGCAGATGGTCCCGGCTTGGTGTATTGGGGCTGACCCGAATAAACTATCTCCTCTTCCTCCTCGGTATCACTATCGAAGACAGGGATGGTAGCGTTAGTTTTATTCTCCGGCTTGTGACACCTTTCTGTGTCTTCGAAACTCGGTAAGATGTACTTGGCATCTTCATATTTGTGAACTTCGTTCACGGAAAACGGATTCAGTTCTCCCGTCACGGTATACTCGAGACCATCCCTAAAATATTTCATACACTGATGCTGTGTAGAAGAGATGATGTTGTACTCGTGTAACCATGGTCGGCCGAGCAGAGCGTTGTAGCATATCTTGGCATCTATGGCGTGGAATTTAATGTCCGTGACGAGCAGCCCAAAGCGTAGCGTCAGTATCACAGATCCAAGAGTCTTTGATGATTGGGAGTCGAATCCGGAGATGGTGATCTTGTCTCGAGCGAGGTGTTGGATGCTCATGCAGATTTCCTTCAACACTCGCACGTTAAGGAGATTAACAGATGATCCGTTATCGACCAGGATTTTGCCGATCTTTATATCATGGCAGTATCCTGAGACATAAATGGGGCGATTGTGTTCGCACGTCCCAAGGAGAAGGTCTTCATCGCCAAAAGTGACATCGGCCGTGCGCACTTCCTCCAATTCATCCTTCATCTTTTCTTCAGCCAGGAAAGCTTGGAACTGCTCCGGGTCTTGTAGTGCCTTAATTAACGAATCTCTCGCCTCCTTTGATAGTAAAAGGGCGTCAAGAATGCTGAGCTGCGAGGGTAGCTTCCTCAAATGCGCTAAGACGTTGTAATCCACCTTATTTTTCTTTGGCGGGTCTTTGGCAGTTAGCTCTTCCATGACTTGGTCATCTAAGGCAATGTCCTCAGAGACCTTTTCTTTCCCTTTGTCTCTTTTGTTTGGGGGTCCGAGATTCTTTTCGGGCAACGTGCGATTACGCAGCCGGATATTTTCATAAATCTTCGGCTCTTCTTCTTTTCCCGAAGTGGACTCTTTGAAGAGGGGGCTAAGAACCAGCTCCTCATCGGAATCGCTCCCAAATGTGAGAACTTGTGATCCTCCGGCATTGACCATGCGACAATTGCCGGTAGTTCTGTTAAGCCCTTCGGTCGTACCGTTTTGCTCTCAGCGGGTCTTGCGCTTTTCCCGCTTAAAATGCTGCCGGTGAGCAACATATCCTTGCCGCCATCTATCAAAAGCTTTGCACTCTTCAGTGGGGTGCAAAATCTTCCGATGATACAAGCAATAGGAGGGGTGCGTTTCCGCTTCACCAGTAACGCTTCCCTCAGAGGATGGTAACTTCATACCCATTGACACGGCTTTAGCAAACCTCTTCCTCATCTTGAATTTGATTTTATCCGCAGTGGGTGTGCTTTGCTCCAGTGGGAGTATCTCAGCTCTTTCGTCAAGGCGTTGGCGGTTGTCCCTTTCGACTATAACCGCCTCACGCTCCCGATCAGCTTTGCTTTTTAAAAGAGCTTCATTGAGGAATGCATCGATTACTTCATCCGATGGCCCCAGAATTTTTGGTTCGGGATCTGCCCCCAGCGTTTCAGTACAAGGAGTCTCCTTATCGCCCATGAACGAATGGTAAATCACATGACAGCTCGCCACGTATTCTTCAGATTCATCAGATGAACTTTCTCCCTCATCTTCCTCTTGAAAGACGTGATTGAGGAATTCTTGGAATATAATGGGAGTCCGTGCCTTCTGGTTGTATTCCTCCAGCGCGTAAATTTGTTTTTGCAAGTCCGTGCGCTTGTCGCTAGGCTTCACGGGCTTCTTTGACTTCTTTTTCTTCTTCTTTGAAGATTTCGACGGCTGGTTGTGAATGCTTGGGCCACCTCCATCGATCTTTTGAGTTGGACGAGGCTTCAACATCCCTTCAATGATCTGCGGCTCCAACGGGTTCTTCCACTTGATCGCTGGGCATGTTTGAAGATCATTTAGCATCCTCTTTATCTTGGCTGATAATACAACCTCCCAAGGAGCTTCTTCAACGACAGAGCATGTTGCCCCCGGCATATTCATTCCCTTAGAGGTGTGGGGCTGCGGTGGATTCACCTTCCATTTGTCGGACAATGCAAACTTGCCCTGTCGGTACTGGTCTTCAAGCCAATTTTTGAAGACGTAGCAATCCTCGATCGGATGATCCAGTACTCGATGATAAGGATAGTAGTTGGGCTCATTGATGTCACTTGGTTGCGACGGACGTTTTGGATCCGGCAGATTTATGAGTCGGTTGCGCAACGCCAGCTCGAATAACCTTCTCGTTTTATCCCGGGGAAACGAGTAAGGACGTCCCATCCTCTCCTCAAGGGCTACGTACGGGCGCATATTATTTTGACGAACGACCGGCTTTGAGATGTTCGGTTGCTGTTGAGCATTAGCGACAACGATCGCTTTTCCCTTTCCCTTCTCATTTCGGGAGTCCGGCTTTGGAAGGGGAGGTTTATGGCCCATTTGATCCATTTGCGCCAGCTTGTCGATTAGTGCCTGGAAGGTGGTCGGCTTGAAGAACATCATAAATTGTGAGATTGTTGCTTGCGGGTCGAGGGTTCCCACAAACATACCCACTGCAGGAGCTTCTTCAATGCGTTGCTCGCATTTTGACCATAAGTTCCGCCATCTTATAGCGTATTAGACCCATGTCTCGCCTGGCTTCACCCTAGCGTTAATCAGTGCCGTCATCGGGGTGCGTTCGCTGGCGCTTGCAAAACGCTGAGTAAACAACAGCTCCATCTCCGCGAAGGTCTTGATAGAGTCGTTCGGGAGCTCAGAGTACCACTCGAACGCCGTATCTGATAAACTTCTAACAAACTGGCGAAGCAACAGTTTGTCATCACCGCCGGTGTTGCCGCAAAGTGCCCTGAATTGGGCAACATGTTGGTGGGGATTGCCCGTCCCCTTATAGACATGGAACTTGGGAATTGTGTAGCCCGGCGGATACTTGATCTGGTCATACCAGCTCGGATATGGTCGTCATGTTTTTACGACCTGACCGGCTGCTTCGGTCACATGATGAACCCGTATTTGTTGGGCTATATACTCGTCCAAGTCAGCTTTGAAGATTGTCTCCTCCTTGGCTGTTGACAGTGCCGGTGGAGGATTTGACATTTCTCCCCTATCGTCTTCAAGGACGATCGGGGGATCTTCGGCCGGAGGATCCTGCTGGATCATCATCCCTACCATGTCTTGGAACAGGAGGCCCATACGCTTTATATTGGCTGCTTGTTCAGCAGCCTCTTTGTCCTTCTTCTCCAATATTCGTCGAAGGAATTCGGTGTCGGTTTCTTGTTCTTGGCGTTCATCTGAAGACGTTTCAGGGCTTTCTTTTGGCCCAATAAGTGCGGCCATCGCGTTCATCATCTCTTGGAGCTTTTGCTGTTGCTCCTGAGCTTTGGTCACCAACCGCGTAAGCGGTCTATGACCCGTCGAAGCGTGGCTATCCTCCTTTCCGGAAGCCATATAAACTGTATGAACTATTATGCCCCCGGACTTAGGGCGTTTAGGTTCACCACCTTTGGCATCTGCCGCGGGCGTGGGGGTTTTCTCCGGCCTTCTTCTTTTGTGGGCCGTTGAAGTGGAGGGGGCCGTTGCAGTGGGCACCCTGGTGATTGTCGTCCTTTGCTGTTTAAGAGGACGATCCTTTTCTTCTTGCACTTTCGCCTTTTTCTGTTGACGAGAGTGATCTGGGTCAATCACGGAGTCTTGAACCCTCTGCCAAACCTTGTATATTTTTTAGGACAGCCGTTGAGGGGGCTGTTCTTGCTTCGTTTCCGGAACTCTCTCCACGGGCGGAGGAGATCTTTTCAATGTAGCGGTTGGAGAGTTCTTACGTACCCTCCTTAACAGTTCAAAACTCTTCCCAGTTGGAACAGCAGCGTTGACTTCCACCACTGGAGCCGGTGGAGTTAACCCTGAGGGGGAGTTGCCTCCTGCCTTCCTCATTCGTCGCCAATGGCGACGTCGAGTATGAAGGGCCGTTGGGACTGGCTCGGAGATAGAGACAGCTTCTTTTTGCCCCCTGTCTGAATGAGGCGCCGCTGGTGTTAACCTCTTAAAGACTGAGGTTATCCTTTGAGGGATGATATTCAACCTGTCGAAGACAGATCCTTGAGCAGGGGCAGGAGCAGGAATAGTCAGTCTTGAAAAGACTGACTCTTTGACAGGGGAAGCCGCCTTGACGACTTCTGGAGCAGCGGTTATTGCCTTCCTCGGGACAGCCACCTTAGAGTTCATGGGCTTCCTAGCAGGCCCCTCATAGTTCTGATCCAGCTTGGCGAAGACGGAGGCTGTTGGTTTGGTAGTGGACGACCCGTTGACAGGGGCCGTCGTAGCAGTGAGCCGATCGAAGACCGACTTCTTGTTCGCTTCTGGTGCAGGCATTGGCATAGAGAAGCTTGCAGGTGGTATCATAGTCCCGAAAAACAGGCCGGTGGTGGCCTGGGTCACTTGTTCTACCGGCAGAGCGAGGAAGGAGGCCGCTTGAGGCCCATATGCTACACCTCCAGGTGAGGTGGAGCGTCCGTTGCAGTGGCACTTCGAGCAGTTCGTGCAGTTAGAGGCCATTGATGCTTGAGTTCTGCGCCAGGCAAAAGACCAAATCTTAGTAACTTAAAATCTGAAGGCAACCATTAACAAACCGCGATTCGTTCGCGAATACGACACACGAGGTGTGGAGTGGAAAGAGGAAAAGGTCCCACCGGGCGTGCCAGAATCTGTTCCCCTCCGATTGGCGGCGGAGACGACTGAGAGACGTCTTGCCTGAGATTCGGGGCAGATGCTATACGGTTTTATCCGTCCACCTCTCCGAAGATGCCAAGTTGATTTATGGAACCGTATATCGGAGGTTTAGACAGATGCGGCCGATGTAGCAGACTTCGTCAGATTCCCCCTCGCTAGAGGGGTTTTTGATTGTGGGGACGCTCTTCCCTACAGGCACAAGCCCCTGCAGTTAATTACACTACCGCATCGCGGCAGCCACTTTCTCCTTCTCCCGAATTTCACTTCGTGTCGTGTGTGTTTGTTTTGTTTGTGGTTGCCCGTGGATTGTATACGGAGACTGAGTAATGCCGTCGCCCGTAGGACGTGGATTAGTCCAAATCCGTATTTACTTAGATTTGGGTTTGGTGTTTTTGGTTTAAGAATACATTAGCCGTATTAAGGCTAAGATCAACTTAAACGTTCGTTAAGGATACGTTAGTCCGGTTTGAGACTAAGATCGACTTAACGTGGTAATCCATTTAATATATGGCCATCGGGACTCGTCACCACTCTGACGTCGTTGAGGAATTACAACGACAGGTGTCAGAGGAGTTCGGAGATGTACCCTTGAACCGAAGTTGATTAGGGAATATGTAGTCCATTTGGAGTTTTACAGTCCATTTGAATGTTTAAGGATACGTTTAGCCGTGTTTGGGGATAAGATCAACTTAAACGGGATCGTTTAGATCCGACAAAAGAGCGTCTGGGGGCTCTATTGTTCCAGTTTAAGGACGTAGTAGTCCATAGGTAGTTTAGGGACATTGCGGTCCATTGGTAGTTTAAGGACATTGCGGTCCATATTCCAGTTTAGGGACATGGTGGTCCATAGGTAGTTTAAGGATGCTTAAGTCCGTGGGTTTAAGGACCCCACGGTCCGTGTTTTAGTTTAAGGACGCATAAGTCCGCGGGTTTAAGGACCCCACAGTCCGTGTTTTAGCTTAAGGACGCATAAGTCCGCGGGTTTAAGGACCCCACAGTCCGTGTTTTAGTTTAAGGACGCACGAGTCCATGAGTTTAAGGACCCCACAGTCCGTGTTGATATATGGTTGTCGGAACCCGTCGCCTCTCTGACGTCGTTGAAGGATTACAACGATAGGTGTCAGAGGAGTTCGGAGATGTACGCTTGAACCAGAGGTAAATTGATTTAGGAGAGCAATTTTGCTCAGTCAATTTAATTTGAGGACTTACGGCCATGATTGGGCTAAGTCCAGTTGAAAAATATTCAATGCTTTTATTTATCTTTGGCCTATTAGGCCTGCCCACATTTAAATAATGCATTGCATTACTTTTTATTTTTTTTTGGGCTCTGCCCATAAAGGATGCAGAGCACTGATTTGTTTTGGGCTCTGCCCATTTATAAATGATGCAGAGTATCAATTTACTTGGGCTCTGCCCTTTTATTGCTTTGCAATTTATTTAAGTCTACTAGGTCTTTTTGATTTGGGTCTGGCCCTTTAGCAAAAGAAATGGATTACATTTGTCAGGCGCTTTGCGCTAATCACTGAGCGCAAGCGCTTGTGGTGATGACACGTGTCACGCTCTGGTGAGCGCAAGCACAGTTAGCGCAGTGCGCTGCGCTGCTGCGCTGCTGACACGTGGCGCACTGCGCTGCGCCAATGCCCTGCGCTTGCGCTGCTGACACGTGGCGCGCTCTGGTGAGTTGCGCCAATTCCAAAGAGCAAGGCTCTATTTCAAAAGCGCATAGCGCAAATGGTTCAGATGCTGACACGTGGCGCTCTCTGGTGGCTTGCGCCAATCCTGGAGCGCAACAGCGCAGTTTGCAAGTGCAAGGCACTATAATTTGAGAATCTTTTTCAGAACCGATGGTTCATGAAAAGTGCAAAGCACTGTTTGATTTCTTGATCTAATTTAGATTAAAGAAAACAAGTTTTTCTTGTTTCTCTTATTTCAAAGAACCAGTGGTTCATAAAAAGTGCAAAGCACTGTTTATTATGTGAAGATCATTGATCTTGTTCTTAGATCAATGATCTATTAGAAGAAATTCTTCTATTTTATGAAGGTTTTTACCTTTTCTTCTTTTGAAATTTCTTTAGAGTTCTCTCTGTTTGAAGTTCTTGATTTCTCACAAAAAAATTGATGCCTTTGAATTGAGATCTAGGGTCCTTTTTATAGTGCCCATAAATTAGTTAAATTTATTAAAGAGATCTTTCTCTGAGTGATTTGGGGAATTTTCCTCACCGTTGGATCTTTGATCCAAGGGCTCCTGTTTTACAGAAGAAAATCTTCTTGTTTTAACAAGAACAGAAAGATTTCTTTAAAATTCAATTCTGTTTGGCGCAAATACCCCAGCGTGTGGCACGTGTCAAGCAGCGCACAATGCAGCGCAACTGCGCTAGCGCATCTGCGCTGACACGTGTTGCGCAGCGCAAAGCGCAGCGTAACTGCGCAAGTACATCTGCGCTGACACGTGTCGCGCAGCGCAGTGCCTGCGCAACTGAAGCGTTGCTTTCTTTAATTTTTGCTTTAAATAGAGCTTTGCTCTGATTGGGTGCGCTGCCTCGGGCGCTGCGCTGATGTATCAGCGCCTGACACGTGGAGCGTTGCGCCCGGGATTTGAAGCGTTGCTTCAAAATTTGAATTTTGAATTTCAACAGAGCATTGCTCTGATTGGGGGAAACAAGGTTATGTCAAATTCAAGCTGCATGACAGCCCATCTCGCCATTCTACCAGCTAGGCTTGCTTTGGTCATCAAGTGTTTGAGCGGGTCGACCTTGGAGATCACCATAACCTGATGAGTGAGCATATAACGCCTCAGCTTCTTCACAGTGAATATCAGAGCCAGGCATTGCTTTTCGATCGGGGAATAGTTGTGTTCCGCCCGGACTAGAATTTGACTGAGGTAGTAGAGAGCATTTTCTTTTCCTTCCTCGTTGTTCTGGGCAAGGAGCGCTCCGAGTGACTCATCTAGCGCGGCGGTATAGAGAATCAAAAATTTATTTAGAATAGAGGCAGCAAGCACTGAAGGGTGCAACAGGTATTGTTTGATGATTTCGAACGCCTCTTGACATTCGGCATCCTAGACAGAGGGAGCTCCTTTCTTCATGAGCTTTGAGAAGGGCCTACATCTCCCCGATAAATTTGAGATAAACCTTCGTATATAAGCAAGCTTTTCTTAAAATGATCTTAGCCGCGTCAGACTCTTTGGAGGGGGCATCTCCATGATGGCCTTTATTTTGGATGGGTCAACTTCGATCTCCCGATGTCGGACTATAAAGCCCAGGAATTTTCCCGATGACACGCCAAAAGCGCACTTCAGATGATTCATCTTCAGATCGTATTCCCTCAGTCTAGTGAGAATTGTCCTAAGATCTTGGATGTGATCGGCCTTGGCTTTAGTCTTAACGACCAGATCATCAACATAGCATTCGAAGACTTTATGGATTAGGTCATCAAAGATATTGGTCATTGCCGTTTGATATGTAGCACTAACGTTCTTCAGTCCGAACGGTATCACTTTGTAACAGTATATGCCGATCGGGGTTTGAAATGATGTATGATTCTCATCCTCAGGCGACATTTTTATCTGATTGTACCCAGACGAACCGTCCATGAAGGTGAACAGCTCGTAATTTGAGGTGTCATCGACCATCATTTCCATGACCGGAAGCGGGAAATCATCTTTAGGGCATGCCTTGTTAAGGTTCCTGAAATCGACACAAACCCGGATCTGCCCATTTTTCTTCTTTACTGGGATAATGCATGCGATCCAGTCTGCGTACTTCTTTTCCCTGATGAAGCCAGCATCGATAAGTTTCTTAGTTTTCTCGATGACCTTTTCTTCCAACTCCCTTCTCATTCTTCGAGGAGCTTGTTTGACAGGCTTGGCATCAGGAGATATAGCCAGCTTGTGCACAGCCACTTCAGAGGATAGGCCAGGCATTTCTTTGTACGTACACATGAAGCAGTCGGCGAACTCATGCAGCATGGCGATTACCTGCTCTTTCATTTCCTCTGACAAGAGTGAGCTGATGTAGGTCAGCCTTGGGTTATCGGGCGTTCCCAAATCAACCTCGGTTAGCACGTCGAAGGTTGCTTGTCCGCCATCTTCGAACTCTTGAGGGGCCTCTTCTGGCTCGACTAGCTCGTCTTCATCATTTGACTCTTCATCGGCTTCACCAATATGAATCATGTAACATGCCTTGATGTCAGGTTGAATGAAACATATGCCCCTTCTATCTGGGATTCATCCATCGATGAGTGCTCGGACCTGAGGCGGGTGCCACAGCCCCTCATAAAACTTCGCTTCGGAGTCCGTTTGATATAACCGACATCCGTACTTTTTAAAATATTCCCGCATCTTGGACACATAATATCTGGGGTTTAGGACGACTCTTATGCCTATTTCATAGGGAAGGAACGCGACAGAAAAATCGTCCGGGTGCACGACAGGATTTGACCCCTAAAACAGGATTCCCTTCTGCCCACTCTTTCTCTCAGGAACATAGAAGGTATTCAGCTGGTCCACGGTAGAGACTGACAATGCATCGAGCTCTTTGCACATCTTCTCCGGCACCCTTGTGACGGCTAGAGACCCTTCTGCAATTTTGAAGGTCTCTCGTAGTTTTTCTTGTTGTGTGGGGTCCCAGTCTGCACAGCTGTTGCAAGGTGGGTCCTCTTCCTCCGACTCTTCAGTGTCGCTGCCTAAACAAGGGCGGATTTTGCTATTGGATGGGCCTTTAGTATCAGATCCGTCCGTATCGCTACCGAAATGAAGGCGAGTTTTACGGAAGGACGTACTTCCAGCGTCGGACTCATCAGTGTCACTGCCGAAACGCGGACGCACTTGGGGGGTTTTTGCTTTTGAAAGTGACAGCCGGCTCAGATTTGCCTTTGAGTTTTGGGGCCGCTCTGTCCTCGGTCTGTTATGGCTTAACATTTTGGGGGTTCACAAAGTACCAAGAATCTTCATATCGGACTTCATACACACCAAACGGTTGGATGTCTCCGTCAATGCGTCTTTCTTCGCCATTTTTAGTATACTTCATGCATTGATGGAGAGTTGATGGAACAATACCGTAATCATAGAGCCACGGCCGCCCCAAAAGAATTTTATAAGACGTGTCAGCGTCGATCACGTATATCTTAGCTTCGGTTTGCAGATCCCTAAATTTGATTGGCAGAGCTATAGATCCCAGAACTTGCTGGCAATTTTGATTAAAGCCTTGAATGACAATCCTTTCCCTTGACAGGTGTCGGACGTCCATTGACAAAGTCTTCAAAGTCCGCAAGTTCATGATGTTCACTGAGGATCCCGGATCAATCAATATGTGATTAATCTGATCTCCGTCACTGTACCCAGTCACGTAAAGCGGCCGATTATGCTCAGCTGTTCCCGGTAGTAAGTCTTCGTCCTTAAACGTGACTGCGGCAGCATGCAGAGCATACTGGGCTTCTTTCATATTAATTTCCACAAAGGGAGCCTGGTACCGCTTGGGATTTTGTAAAACGTGAATAAGAACATCCCTAAGCTCCTTAGATAGGACCAATGCATCGTAGATGCTCAGGAGAGACGGAAGCTTCCGGAGATGGGCCAAGACACTGTAGTCCACTGAGAAAGGACTTGAGTTTTCATGAACCGGCTCTCTGCCATCTTCTTCATTAACGATTTGTTTTTCCTTTCCTTTTGGGGTGTTGCCCTGATTTGGCGGTAGAGCCCTACCGCTTCTGAGCTGTATTTGGTTGGCCTTTGTGGCGAGCTCCTCGTCCTCTTCGGGAAAACATAGCTCTTCTTCAGAGTCGCTACCAAGATGGATGGTGTAGCAGGTCACTATAGGGATTTCTTCATTGGAGTCTTCTTCTAGCTCCTCCAGAATCGCAACCGCTTCTACAGTGAAGAACTCCTTCAATTGAATTTGAGTCATTTCCTCTTGTTCATAGTCTTTGAGGGAATCGATATATTTTTGAATGGTCGATCTCCCTGCAGACTCTTTTTCACATCGAGCCGCACTTTTCTTCTTCTTGAGCTTTTTGGATTTTGAGCCCGATTGAGCCGAATTGGCAGCTGGAAAGGTGGGCTTCTTCTGCCCTTCCCATTCTGTTCTGGGCTCTTTCTGAAATAGCTTTATCAGCTTCTTCATCTTATTAGATATGTGTGTACTCCATGGAGGATGCGGTGAGTCAGTTTCATTTCTCAGGGCAGCAGGTTCAGCTATCTGCTCCTAGAAGGCTTCAATTTCTATCTGTATAAAGTTGGTGGTTGCAACTTGATTGTTCACCAACACACTCTTGGACAGCTCAATCTCTCCAGTCTTGTACTACTTCTCGACCTAGTCTTTGAAGATATAGCAATCCTCAATCGCATGGCTCGCTACTTGGTGGTATGGGAAATATAGAGGATTGTCGATCATTTTTGCTTCGTGAGGTCTCTTCGACTCTGGCAGTTGTAGACCGTTGCTCAAGGCGTCTTTGAATATCTTGCGCACCTTGTCCCTTCTGAAAGAGTAAACCTTGTTCTTTTTCTCCTCTAAGGAAGGCCCTTCTCCTTCCAGCACTGGCTTTCGAGACCGGTTGGTTTTGGATTCGCTTGCTTTTTGCTTGTCTTCATTGTCGGATGCATTGAAGACATTAGTATTGCTGGAATTCCCGCTTCTACGGTTGTCGTCCCTCTTGCTTTTCCAAGTCTTTTCTCTCTGAGAGTCCGGGGTAGATTCTTGCTTTGAGCGTTCCAGCATTTGGATTTTCTTGGTCATCTCCTGAAACGTCTTGAGGCCTGCTGTACACAAGAATGGGACCATTCAATTGCTGAGGTTCCCAATGAGGAGGCTGACGGACTGGTCCTGCTCTAACGGCGGTTCACAGTGAGGATGCGCCATCGGGCAATAAAGTCTGTGTTGCTTTCATTTTTCCCCGGCTTGGTTCTCACGAGGTCAGCAATGAATATTTTGTCACTAACACTCATGAATCTTTGCCGAAACAGAGACTCCATTTGGGCGAAAGTAGTGACGGACCCGTCTAATATACTCACGTACTAGTCGAAAGCGACACCAGTCAGGCTGTTGACAAACTGACGAAGAAGGAGTGCATCATTGCCCCTGTATTTCCGCACGATGCTTTAAAGTGGGTGACGTGCTGATTTGTGTTTCCTGTCCCGTCAAATCTTTCGAACTTAGGAATGACTTAGCCACTCGGGAACTCGATCAAATCGTACTGTGCGGGATATGGCCACACACTATTGCCAATTTCTTTCTGAGCTTCGGTTTCGGCGACCAATGTTTTAACCTTGCTGGTGACCAAATCCATTATCCGATCTTGTGTTAGTGGGATAGTGCTATCTGGGGCCAAGGCATCCCCAGAAGCAGAATGTGGTCGGCTTTCGTGCGACTCGACCAATCTTGGACCCAAAGGGACAGGCATCGGCTGCTTCGGGTTGTCATCACCCGGCTCATGAGTAAAGACTTGTGCTTGATTGGGAGGCGCTCGAGCAATTTGAGCCATAAGCTGCATCACAACGTTCGTTAGGTCATCAATTTTTGAATAGAGCTTGGCCATCTCTTTATCTTTTCTCCTGAGCTATTTTTGAAGCTCATGAAGTAGCTCTTGCTCCGCGGTTCTGGGGCGGAAAGTCGGCTCTTCCTCGCTGTCTGAGCTTGACTCCACATAGACTCAGGGGTCTTTCTGCCTATCGGCCTCATCGAGAGGATTTTCATCATCCAGCGGAGGCGGCTGATCTTGGGAAGTGGCAACCAAATTCAAGCCAGATTGGGCTTGGGATGTGGTGGCCCCATCCTTGCTTTTGCTGCGGAGGTTGTCGCTGGGGCGCGTGCTCGCCATATAGACGGTGTGGATAACATATCCGGCCGTCCTTTCTTTATTGCTAGCTGATTTTGTCGACCACCGTCTTGGCCCTTCTGTTTTGGTAACGGACAATTGATTAAAGATGGCTGGCCAGACCGACTTCTTGAGTAGTGCCGACGCTTCTTTTCTGTATTTGCCCCGCTGGTTTCATGCAGCACAGAGCGCCTGATTGACTCTTGAAGAGACAGTGTCATGCTTTCTTTGTTGGGGCTGGGACACGTCTCTTTGTAGCATCGTTCGGACTGCTTTCTCCTTAATTCTAGCGGTCATGGTGTTTTTCTAAACCCATTTCAGGGGTTCGAAAGAATTGCTGACTTTAACGGCCGACTCAGCCATCATCGCGGGGTGACCCTGCTCTTGGAACCTCATAAGATTCCACTAAGCCGAAGTCCTGGCCCTTTTGTTGGCTCTATACCTGAGCCGTTTCTTTCTCAACCTTTCTGTTTCGAGCACTTGGCAGGCTTTAGCCCTTCAGGACGACGTCGTAGACCGACTGACAGAGGGTCCAGAGAATATGCCTGCTCGCTCGATCGTCAAGGGCAACGTCTGCGGTTGCTGGAGCTGCTTTGTGGCCCCATTAGTGTTGATGGCCTTGCCCCCAGTTGGAACAGTGGAGAGCCGTTCGAATACGGATTTGCATTTAGGGTAGGAGGCTTTAGCGATCACAACATTCGGCCTCCTGCTACTAGAGGTCGGTTTGGCTGCTTGGTTTGTCGGGACCTCTGCCAGATGAGCGCTTCCAGCAGAGTAGCTGATGGCTGAACCAAACTGACGGGGTGGTTCCTCCCATTACCGGCTGAGACTGGCGGGGAGAACCATGCGGGCATTGCTCTTGACCATATACGAGATCGGGGTCGCGTCGGAATCTGAATTCATCTTAGGAGACATCGTCGTTGAAAGTTGATTGCTGCACGAAAAGAAAACTAATTCAGTACAAACATCGGTATATATATGCTAAATGAGTTCGCATGAACACTTGACCAGAGATATGGGAGGAGAGAAAGGTCCCACCGAGCGTGCCAGAATCTGTAGGGTGTTTTTCGTTACCCCATTGAGATGGGAATACGCACGTGCTTGTCAGGCGTACTACAGATTCCCCTTGCCTAGAGTAGGCGAGGGTTTATTGATTGTGGGTATCCGAATCTCCGGCGGCCGCGGACTAAGCTGCCGTTAATTACCCCTCGTTTTTGGAACGAGGGAACCTCTGATTAATGAGTCAAACTGATCACGCGGGTCATGTGCCTGGCTCGTGGGCGCTTGGCGCCCGAGGGTCATGTGCCAGGCACGTGAGTGCTTGGCGCCCGCAGGTCACGTGCCAGGCGCGTGGGAGCTTAGCGCCCGCAGGTCACATGCGTGGCACGCGACCGCTGAGCGCTGGGCTCCCGTGGGTCATGTGCGTGGTACGCGGCACGCGACCGCTGAGCGTTGGGCGTCCGCAGGCTACGTGCACCGCACGCGACCGCTAAACGCTGGGCGCCCACGGGTCATGTGAGGCACACGCGGGCATTGAGCGCCTACGGGTCACGTGTCGTGCATACGACTGCTGAGCGCCCATGGGTCACGTGCGTAGCATGCGACCGCTGGGTGCCCATGGGTCACATGCACGGCACACGACTGCTGGAAACACCAGCGGAAAAGGGGCTTATCCTCTGGGCTGGGAGTTGAACTCCTTAGGGTCTTTGGACTTGAACTCCTAACAGGGATTATGTGTAGATTTGGAGTTAAACTCCTAAAAGGGTTTTTCTATAGAGTTAAACTCCAACAGATCTTGAATGGAGTTAAACTCCTAGAAATCTTTGGAAATGATCGAAGGGGACCCTTTTCTTCCCCCCTTTAGCACTGGATCTTCCCCAAAGTGGGATTTTTGGAGGTGAGTATCCTTCTTCCTCCTCTTCTGTTGGCCGGATTTTGGAGAAAAGGGGGGTGAGATTTAAAAATCTCCCATTTTTGAGATCTGATGGAAGATCCGAGTTCCCTTTCGAGGGTTTGATGGTGAAAAACTATTTATTTTTGGAAAAGAAAGAGTTAAACTCTTGATTTAATTCAAAAAGGGAAAGAAGGTTTTAGAATCTTGAGGAAGGAGAAGGAGGCACAGACCCTAAATTTTTTTTTGAGAGAAAAAAGTTATCATTGATTTTTCATCATGTTGCCTTTATGGGCTACACACTTTACATGTAGCCCCTTGGTCTTTGCCAAATGGCACTTACGTCACCCCATGCCTTATGTGCTCATCTCTTTTTGCACATAAGTCATGGGGTTTACAAAATTTTGGCTTTTTGCTTATTTTACATACATTTATTTCTATATATATATATATATATATATATATATATGTATATATATATAATTACATTAAACCAATTCATGGCTTCATTCCTTTTGTCATGGAGCCGGTCACTTTGACCTGGGCTTGGGCCCACTTGGTTTGGGGTTGACTTTGATTTTGACTTGGTCAATCGGGGTATAATGAACCCAACATCCACGATGCCACGAAGGCTATCACCTTTTCTTCTATCTCTCCTCCTTCATTCTAGCTAGTAACCCCATCCCCATTCTACTCTTTCTTCTTAAAAAGTTCTCTTTATAAAACATGTCGGTAAGTGGAGTTACTACCGATATCCCATTCAAAAACCTAAAAATTTTATTATTTTCTTCCATAACTTTCATGCAAACTCTTACTCTATATTTATAACCACGAATCTAATATTTAGAAATAATTTTCACTCAAATACATCATGCTAGATAACTTTAAATTAACTTTTATATTTAAATACCATGAACTTTGTATCTACCATATTTAATTGTTTTGATAACTATTACCTCTAGAAAACTTCACAGGGTAATGATCTACCCCTCACATACACACATATTGATATAGCACGATACTTTTGGAAACCTAGTTTTGTGGCGATTACAACATTTCATCAAAATACCATGAACTATAAAAACCCGGTTTTCTTTAGAATTGTATTTCAAACTCTTTGCGATTATGCCTCTACAAATCTTTTTAGGGGTCCCTCTATTAGATGGTGTGGATTATCGCACATCCTAGGGCTAGTAGAGCGAAATGCAGATCTTCTCGTAGAGCATTCGGTCTCGAAACATTTTAATACGATTTTTAAGAAAAACGACATTTTCTATTTAATAATAAAATTAATTTTTTATAAATATATAAATATTATCAAACCACATATTTTCAAGATATAATAAAATTCCATGTTTTCTAAAAAGAGAAAAGAATGACAAGTTTCACCAAAATACTCTCAGGTTATCCAAAAGATAAGTCTTACACTTAAATATCATCAACTATTCAAGCTAAGTTAATATTCACTAAGATACCTCAAATCTTAAAAGTTACATTTATGAAACCCTAAATACGATAAATAAATACTTGAGGTTTTGAAAGTATATAAAATATTTTTCGTAAAACTCTCTCGAGTTATATAAATTACATTTAAAGACTTTAGTAAATATGGGTTTAAGAGGGATCAATTCTCTTGAGCCCCAGAGAGCCGGAGAAAGTGAGTGCTTGCCTATTTAAGGTGGAAAAACTTAACAATGTTATCAACGGTAATTTTCTTGGAAAAAGACACAAATCCTGTCGTCCATGTGCAGCAGTTACCAATAGCTCCTAAACTTAATTCAGGATCCAAATCAATTCTAAGTGTCTGACTCAAGTCTGAGTACAAATCAATCTGATTCTAATCCAAAACATGAATCCAATTCAACATGAATTCCATATATCCAACATGAATACTTGAACCTGAATCTGAATA
This sequence comes from Agapanthus africanus, assembly GCA_030015575.1. Classification (NCBI taxonomy): domain Eukaryota; kingdom Viridiplantae; phylum Streptophyta; class Magnoliopsida; order Asparagales; family Amaryllidaceae; genus Agapanthus; species Agapanthus africanus. Next base: position 723,711,214 of record CM057337.1, read on the forward strand.
CCAGAACAAGATTAACATGCAAATATATCTTGACTTGACCAAACTATGACTATATCTTGACTTGACTACCTGACTACTTGATACATCCTAAACCTGATTACATGAACAGCTTATAACCATGGTCTCGGCAAGTCTGATAACTACAATTTATATAATATATATTACAGGGTTTAACGGGGTAGACTGGTACGGAATGTATTAGACGTGGAACGAGATAGTCACTAAAAGACACCTACCTGAACATCCGTGCCGTTGTCCCATGGGTTTTGACGGGGTTTTGTACTACCGATTACCATAGTCCACGGAACAAGTTGGATTCCTCTCGTATATACTGATACATTATGTAGCAAGCTACACACAACTACGTTAGCATAACAAACATATACTTGTACCAATTACCAGTTCTATTCTCTTTACCTGTCTATTCCATTCTTTCTTTTGGGACTTACCGAGTGCTAGTTCGCTGACGACATTCCTTCTGGTTCTTTCTTTGGAATGTTTGTCAGGAAAACCGGACCCTCAGGAGACCGAGCCCAGCCAGGACGACTTGGACCAGTTCATGGAGAAGCCAGACTTCTAGCTTTTACTTGTACTTATTTCAGTTCATATGCCACTGTTTAGGCATTGCTTTCTATCATTGTACATTTCCTTTTCAAATCAGTTGTAATGTAAAGAATGAATGTTAATAAAAAGTTATTGTTCATATTACATCTCTTGTCATTCTTGTGTATTTTATTTATATTGCTTATTTTACGCTTAACATGTTTACTTCTGAGTAAATACGTCGCGGCCCGCTACGCCTACTTCCCCGTACACTGGGAAGCAGGGCATGACAGGTTTTGTTGGCGGCCCATGCAGGTCAGTTCTGCATGGAATGCTAAGCAATATATCACAAGAATTATAAGAATCTACAACTATACATTCTTTACATTTCAAATTCCTTGAATCTATCATAACCTTTTCTTTTTCTATAAAGGTTATGGATTCTCCCAATAACACTAGCACCAACGTGAATGGAAACACTCCACCTCTTATCCTACCATCACCACCTACCATTATAGCTCCCATCAACGGGCAAACGGTACTTCTTGAGGCGATAAAGAGACTCTTGGAGGGTCAGCAGCAGCAGACTGCTATTCTCTTGCACCACCCTGAAGCTGAGGCACCCAGAATCAAGCAGTTCTGGGCACTGGATCCGCTGCATTTATCTGGGAAAAAGAGCCCACTAGAGGCAGAGGAATGGGCTCAGTCCATTAAAGATGACCTCGCAGCAGCACAAGTGCCAGAGATTGCTTGTGTGAGAGTTGCGAAGCTGCAACTTACTGATAACGCCAGAGTCTGGTGGAAGGCTGAAGAAAGCCGACTCACCTAACCGATTGAATGGAAGACACTTCGCGACATGTTCGACGCGAAATATTTCCCTGAGACTGCCCGTTTAGACATGGAACAACAGTTCATCTACTTGCAACAAGGCTCGATGTGGAGAAAATCCATGGATGAATATGATACCGAGTTTACCATGCTTAGCAGGTTCGTGGCACACCTGATCTCGACTGCTGAGATCCAGGCTTGAAGATTTCAGCAAGGGTTAGACCCGGAAATCCAAGCTGCATTAGCTATAGGGGATTTCCAACCCATGATCTTGCTTTGAATGCTACCCGACGCTATGAAGCAGTGGTGAAGAAGAAGAGCAGACCTCAGACTGCCGGTGTGAAGCACGCTGCCACCCAGATGGCAGGAGAAGCCGCTTCTAGGCCTACCTTTGCACCCAGGAGATCGGAAGTAACATTTAACCGGCCCAGTCCAGATTTTTGCTTCTAATGCAAGAGAAATGGACACCTGGTAAAGGATTGCAGGCGTGCAAACGGCCTGTGATTAGTTTATAGCGCATCCACTCACGATTTTGTAGCATGAATCTAGCCCCCAGACTAGCTATCACCTTTCCGCAGCGGCCAGCTATTCAGGCTCCTGCACCTCGCTTAGTCCTACCTGCTCAACCTCCTCGTGGACCTCCTGCACAGCTTCCTCATCAGTTTCATCAGGTACTGAGGAAATGCCTTAAGGGCAGAGAAACATACCCCAAGGACAGAAGAAGGTGCCTCCAGCTAGGAGGAATGTACCCCAGCGTCTGGCTTTTTAGATGCCGTAGAAGCCGAAACTATAGGTCAACGTAACACTGGTAATCCTTTTTCTTTTAAAACCCTTGTATCCTTTCGTTCATTCAAACATTTTTTTTGTAACTTTCAGTACCATATCAGTAGTTCTTTTCACCACCACTGTAATCAAATTTTTCTTGAATCTGTTACAACTTCTTTCTAAAAATTTCGAGGACGAAATTTTTATAAGAAGGGTAGAATGTAATGATCCTGAATTTTCTTTACAAATTTTTTTCTTCTTAAAGTACAAAAAGGAGTTTCTTAGCCTGAGCACAATTTAAAAGTTATTCTTGTTTAAAAACAGCAAGAAATAACTTGTAGCTCATTGGTAAAGCCTTACACTGCTGTGACATAGCCCCTGTGTTCGAATCACATCAGCCACATATTATTTTTCATGATTTTTCTTTTACACTTTTTGGAAGCCCAAAAGTTTATACGTGAACTGCACATAGAAATGAAAAGTCTGGAAAATTAAATATGTGTAAAATGTTGTATACAGCGAGTAGGACACGTGCCTTCAATCCAACGGCTTTCCCCACACCAACGACCGGTGAGATTAGGCTTGGGGCCGGCACCGACGGTCCAACCGTGGGTAATGGTGCCCGTGTCTTGCACACAAAACCCTTGGCCCACCCCCTTCACCCCTGCACTGTTTGTTTTCTCTGCAATTTAACACAGAATTCAATTTCCCAATTAATCCAATTTTAAATGCATTTTAATTCATTCTTTCAATTTCAAAACCCTAATTCCACATTATAAATACAACCCCATACCCTAACCCCTTTTCATTCTGAAATCTCTAGCCAAAATTATCAAATTTTTCTAAGTACAAGTGGAGCAGAAGTGGAGTTAGCCTAAGATCAACTTCCGGCGAGGAATCGAGTAAGTTTCGGCGACTCCACGATGCCAAGAAAGCTACCACCTTTTCTTCTACCTCTCCTCCCTCTTTCTAGCTAATAACTCCCTCCCCATTCTACTCTTTCTTCTTAAAAAGTTCTCTTTATAAAACATGTCGGTAAGTGGAGTTACTACCGACATCCCATTCTAAAACCTAATAATTTCATTATTTTATTCCATAACTTTCATGCAAACTCTTACTCTATATTTATAACCATGAATCTAATGTTTAGAAATAATTTTCACTCAAATACATCATGCTAGATAACTTTAAATCAACTTTTATATTTAAATACCAGGAACTTTTTATCTACCATATTTAATTGTTTTGATAACTATTACCTCTAGAAAACTTCACGGGGTAATGACCTACCCCTCACATACACACATATTGACATAGCACGATACTCTTGGAAACCTATTTTTGTGGCGATTACAACATTTCATCAAAATATCATGAACTATAAAAACCCAGTTTTCTTTAGAATTGTATTTCAAACTCTTTGCGATTATGTCTCTACAACCATTTTTAGGAGACCCGCTATTGGATGGTGCGGATTATCGCACATCCTTGGGCTAGTAGAGCGAGATGCAGATCTCCTCATGTAGCATTCGGTCTCGAAAGATTTTAATATGATTTTTAAGAAAAACGATATTTTCTATTTAACAATAAAATTAATTTTTTATAAATATATAAATATTATCAAACCACATATTTTCAAGATATAATAAAATTCCATGTTTTCTAAAAGGATAAAAGAATGACAAGTTTCACCAAAATACCCTCAAGTTATCCAAAAGACAAGCCTTACACTTAAATACCATGAACTTTTCAAGCTAAGTTAATATTCACTAAAATATCTCAAATCTTAAAAGTTATATCCATGAAACCCTAAATACAATAAATAAATACTCGAGGTTTCGAAAGTATATAAAATATTTTTCACAAAACCCCCTCGAGTTATATAAATTACATTTAAGGATTTTAGTAAATATGGGTTTAAGCGTGATCAATTCTCTTGAGCCTCAGGGAGACAGAGAAAGTGAGTGCTTACCTATTTAAGGTAGAAAAACATAACGGTGTTATCAATGGTAATTGTCTTCAAAAAGACATAAATCATGCCGTCCATGTGCAACAGTTACCGATAACTCCTAAACCTAATTCAGGATCCAAAACAGTTCTAAGTGTCTAACTCAAGTCTGAGTCCAAATCAATTTGATTCTAATCCAAAACATGAATTTAATTCAACATGAATCCAATTCAACATGAATTCAATATATCCAATTTGAATACTTGAACCTGAATCTGAATATCAGCATAAGATCAACATGCAAATATATCTTGACTTGACCGAACCATGGCTATATCTTGACTTGACTACCTGACTACTTGATACATCCTGCATCTGATTACATGAACAACTTATATCCATGGTCTCGGCAAGTCTAATAACTGTAATTTATATAATATATATTACGGGGTTTAACGGGGTAGACTGGTATGGAATGTATTAGAAGTGGAACGAGATGGTCACTAAAAGACATATACCTGAACATCCCGTGTCGTTGTCCCATGGGTTTTGACACGGCCCTATACTACTGATTACCATAGTCCACCGAGCAAGTTGGACTCCTCTCATATACACTGATATATTCTGTATCAAGATACAAACAGCTGCGTTAGCATAACAAACATATACTTGTACTAATCACCAGTTATATTCTCTTTACTTCTCTATTCCATTCTTCCTTTTGGGACTTACCGAGCGCTAGTCGCTAACGAAATTCCTTCTATTTTTTTCTTTGGAATGTTCGTCAGGAGGACCGGACCTTCAGAAGACCGAGCCCAGCCATGACGACTTGGACCAGTTCATTGAGCAGCCAGACTTCTAGCTTTTACTTGTACTTACTTCAGTTCATATACCACTGTTTAGGTATTGCTTTCTATCATTGTACATTTCCTTTTCAAATCAGTTGTAATGTAAAGAAAGAAAGTTAATAAAAAGTTGCTGCTCATATTACATTTCTTGTCATACTTGTGCATTTTATTTATATTGCTTATTTTACGCTTACAATGTTTACTTCTGAGTAAATACGTCATGGCCCACCACGCCTGCTTTCCCGTACACTGGGAAGCGGGGCGTGAAACTCAATCTCCTGAGAGTCCTGTCCTCCTGACGAACATTCCAAAGAAAGAAATAGAAAGGAATGTCATCAGCGAACTAGCGCTTAGTAAGTCCTAAAAGAAGAAAGAGAATATAACGAGCAACGTGAAAAGAACATGTTATTTGTAAAGGTATATAATGGTTATTCTAACGTGATTGTTTGTAGCTTAGTACAGAAGGTATTCATGTATACGAGAGGAGTTTATCTTACCCCGTGGACTATGGTAACATGTAGTACAAGACCCCATTATAACCCCAAGATAACGGCACGAGAATTCATACAGGTGTCTTTTAAGTGATCTCTCGTGCCACGATATACGTTCCGTACCAATCGACCCCTTTATCCCTACGTAATGTATTGTATAGATTATATTTACAAGTCTTTCCGAAACCATGAATACAAAATATTTCAAGTATTTATGTTCAGGATGTAATCAAGTATTCAAGTAGTCAGGTCAAGTTATAACCATAGTTCGGTCAAGTCAAGTCAAGTACACATATTTGATATTGATGTTTAAATTAAAGTATTCATGCTCATGTTCAAGTTTTCAAGTTTCGTTTGAGGATGGATTCAGGTTAGAATTAGACGTAGACTGAGTCAGACGATTGTACTGATTTAAATCTTGAATTAGGTTCAGGAGTCATTGGTAACTGCTGCACATGGACGGCAGGATTTGTGTCTTTTTCCAAGACAATTACCATTGATAACTCCATTAAATTGTCTACCTTAAATAGGCAAGCATTCACTTTCTCCGGCTCTCTGGGGCTCAAGAGAATTGATCCCGCTTAAACCTATATTTACTAAAGTCCTTAAATATTGTTTTATATATCTCGAGGGGTTTTTATGAAAAATATTTTTAATATAGTTAAAAAGTAAACCTCGAGGGTGATTAGTATTACTTAGGGTTGTCTGAGCATGGCTTTTAAATATTGGGGTATTTTAGTGATGAATATTTAGTATTTGAAAGTTCATGGTATTTTATTGAAAAACTTGCCTTCTTGGTATCTTGATGGTCTTTTATTGACATTTGTTATTTTTTTCATTTTTTATAAACATAGGCTTATTATTTGAAAATATGGATTTATAATTTTATATAATTTTAATTTTAAAAATAATTTTATTTTATTATGAAAATTCATATTTCTTAAAAACCGTATTTAAATCCTTTCGAGATCGAATGCTCCGTGAGGAGGTCCGTATCTCGCTCTACTAGCCTAAAAATGTGTGATAATCCACATCATCCATTAACGGGTCCCCTAAAGAGAGTTGTAGATGCGTAATCGCAAAGGATATGAAATACCGCTTTAAAAAAATCTGATTTTTTTAAAGTTATGTGGTATTTTATTGTAATATTATTCTTCGAAACGAAAATACATACAATGAGTATCGTGCTATGAAACCAAGTGTGCGTGTGGGGTAGGTCATTACTTCGTGAAATTTTCCTAAGGGTATTATTTTAACAAATACTAAAAGAGGTGTTTATAAAGTTCAAGATATTTTAATGAAAAAGTTCTACTATTATTGTTTCACATGAGAATTTTGATGAAATTTGATTCTGAACATTAGTGTTTAAGGTTACAAGGGATGTAGTAAAATTAGATTGATTAAATTTTAAAGGAAAAGGAAGTTATATGTTTTAGAAAAGATGATGTCGGTATTAACTCCACTTTTACCGATATAAAATTTGAAAAAGAATTTCAATAGAAGGAGGAGATTTGAAAGGGACTTACGGTTTAGAAAGCTTAAAGAAAGGTTGAAGAAGAGGGGGTGAGCTTCGTAGTATCGCGGGAGCATCGGAATTTGCTTCGTTCTTCTCTGAAACCAACTTGCTTGCTAACTCCACTTTACTTCACTTTGCCTTAGGAACTTTTTGAGAGTTTTGGCTAGAATTTTCATAATGGTGTCGAGCCAAAGTGTTGGGATGGTATTTATAGTGGAGAATTAGGGTTTGGGAATTAAAAATGTGAATTAAAAGCATTAAAATTGTATTTAATTGTGAAATGAAGGATCTCTATTTGATTGCAGGGAAATCAAACGGTGCAGAGAAGTTAGGGGTAGGTGAAGAGGTGTGTGTGCAAAGTCCGGGACTCATTGGCCTCTATCCAACCATCGGTGCCGGTCTTATTGTGCTTTCCACCGGTCGATCTAGGGCTTCTGGTCTCGAGATTCATGCCACGTGGATTATTCAAAGTTTACTCCATTTTCCACGTGTTTGATTTTTCTGAACTTTTCATTTCCCGTGTATTGCGCGTGAAATCTTTTGGGCTTCCAAAAAGTTAAAAAAAATTCAAAAAAATGTGTCTGATGGGAATCGAACATAGGGGCTACGTCACAGCAGTGCAAAGGCTTTACCAGTAAGCTACAAGTTGCTTCTTGCTGTTATTTAACAAAAGTAACATATAACTCAAACTCAGGCTGTAAAACTCATTTCTTGTATATTAATAGTAAAATTTTCCGTACAAAGATTTTAGAGTCGTTACATTCTATTCTCCTTATAAAAATTTCGTCCTCGAAATTTACATTTACATATGGACTAATTTTCAAATAGATAAGGGTATCTTGCACGCATGTCTTCTTCTCGTTCCCATGTTGATTCTTCTGGCGAATCCTTTCTTCACATCACTCGGACCAAGTTTACTTTCTTGTTCCGCAGTGTCTTCCCCTTTTAGTCCAGGATCTCAACGGGTTGTTGCTCGCAAGTTAGATCAGTCTGTACTGTGAACTCGGAGTGATCAAGTATATGGCTAGGGTCGCTCACATATCGTCATAGCTGGGATATGCGGAACACATTGTGCACTCCTTCCAATGAGGGTGGAAGTGCTAAACGGTATGCCACTTCTCCAACTCGTTCGAGTATGTCGAACGGTCCTATATATCTCGGACTTAGCTTACCTCTTTTGCCAAAGTGGATCACTCCTCTGTTTGGAGAGATCTTCAGCAAAACATGGTCACCAGGTTGGAACTCTAGAAGTCGCCGCTTTGCATCTGCCCAATGCTTCTGTCTGTCTTGGGCTATGCGCATTCTTTCTCTGATCGTGTGAACTACGTCCACAGTTGCCACGATCATCTCTGGTCCAAGGAGTTCACGATCTCCGATGTCATCCCAACTTAGCGGTGAACGACACTTCCTTCCATAGAGTACTGCGAATGGTGCCATTACAATGCTTGCTGTAGGGTGTTTTTCGTCACCCTATTGAAATGGGAATACACGCGCGCTTGTCAAGCACAGTACAGATTCCCCCTGTCTAGGAGAGGCTGGGGTTTATTGATTGTGGGGATCCGAATCTCCGGCAGCCGTGGACTAAGCTGCCGTTAATTACCCCTCGCCTTTGGAGCGAGGGAACCTCCGATTAATGGGTTAAACTGGTCATGCGAACTCAATGCGCAGTGTCATATTTTGAAAAGGTTTTGGATATATCGGAGGGGCCCGCAGAGTTTTGCAGGTTGGGGGTCAAGAGGACTAGCAGCACCCTTGCGGGGTGTGGGGCAGCGTCCCGTTAGAAATTTTTTCTAACAGGAACAGTGTGGTGGAGTATGTGTGTGTGTGTGTGTGTGTATACATACATACATACATATATATATATATAGGGAAAGGGCATCCAAAGGATGCAATGGTGCCAGCGCCCCACGTGCCTGGCACGGGGGCGCTGTGCGCCAGAGCGCCAGCGCCCTACGTACCTGGCACGCAGGCGCTGTGCGCCAGAGCCCCATGTGCCTGGCACACGGGCGCTGGGCGCCAACAGCAGAAGGGACTTGGTCTCTGCACTGGGAGCTGTGCTCCAGAAAGGAAATATTTATTATTTTGTATATATATGTATATATATTTTTGAGGAGTTGAACTCCTAAGATATTTTGGAGCTGATGGAAAGGGCTTCTCCCTTGAGCCCTGGATCTTCCCCAAAATGGAGTTCTTGGAAGCGGGTCTCCTTCTTCCTCCTCTGTCGGCCGGATCTTGAAAAACAAGAAGTATGAGATTTTAAAAATCTCTTATTTCGGAGATCTGATGGGAGATTTGAGTTCCCCTTTGTGGGTTTTTTGGTGAAAAACTATTTAGTTTTGGAAAAGGAAGAGTAAAACTCTTGATTTAATTCAAAAAAGAGAAGAAGGTTTAGAACCTTGAGGAATGAGAAAAAGGCACAAGAACCCTAGATTTTTTAGGGAATGAAAAGTATATATTTTATTCAACATCATGTTGCCTTATATAGGCTTACATATTTACATATAGCCTCTTGGGCTTTGCAAAATGGCATTTTGCCCATCCTATGGCTCATGTGCTATTTCTTTTTGCACATAAGCCATGGGCTTTACAAAAATTTGGCTTTATGCCCATTCATGCATAAAAAAAATTACATTAAAATTATTTATTATATGATTTTATGTTGGCATGGGGAGGCTGGCCGCGGGTTCGACTTGGGCATGGGCCCGCTTGACCTAGGCTTAGGCCCACCTGGCTTGGGGTTGACCTTGACTTTGACTTGGTCAACCGGGGTGAAAATTTTGACCCCAACAAAGTGCCCTCCATCAATGAATGCACACCACGCATATGAGTTGTGTGCACAAAATTGATGGATCTTGAAGTTAGACTTCGAGGTGGAACATCATTCTAGGGGCAGAGCATCCCTCGGGGAGCATGATCCCCGGGGATCGGAGCATCATTCCGATTTGCAGAGCATAATTCCAGGGTCGGAGCATCATTCCGAAGGGTCGGAGCATCATTCCGAAGAGTCGGAGCATAATTCTAGGGATCAGAGCATCATTCCGAAGAGCGGAGCATGATTCCAGGGATCGGAGCATCATTCCAGAGAGCGGAGCATGATTTTAAAGGATCAGAGCATCATTCCGAAGAATCGGAGCATAATTCTGAGGGTTGGAGCATAATTCCGGGATCGGAGCATCATTCCTGAAGAGCGGAGCATGATTTCAAAGGATTGGAATATCATTCCGAAGAGTCGGAGCATAATTCCAAGGGTTGGAGCATAATTCCAGGATCGGAGCATCATTCTTGAAGAGCAGAGTATGATTCTAGGGATTGGAGTATTATTCCATAGAGCGGAGCATGATTCCAGGGATCGGAGCATCATTCCGAAGAGCGGAGCATGATTCCAGGGATCGGAGCATCATTCCGAAGAGTAGAGCATGATTCCAGGGATCAGAGCATCATTCCGAAGAGCAGAGCATGATTCCAGGGGTCGGAGCATCATTCCGAAGAGCGGATCATGATTCCAGGGATCGGAGCATCATTCTGAAGAGCGGAGCATGATTCTAGGGATCGGAGCATCATTCCGAAGAGTGGCAGACATTCTGACCGAAGCATAATTTCGATGCAGAGGTTGATTTCCAGGCGAAGCATAATTCTGACAGGGAAAGAAGATACTCCAAGGCGAAGCTTGATTTCGACACGGGGTACACTCTGAGACGGAGCATGATTCCGGTGCAGAGCTTGTTGGCTGACTTGATTCTGAGACGAAGAATAATTTCGATAGGGAAAGCAGGTACACTGAGGCGAAGCATGATTTCGACACGGGGTGCACATTTTGAGACGAAGCATGATTCCGACGCAGAGCTTGCTGGTTGACTTGATTCCGAGGCGGAGCATAATTCCGACGAGGAAGTCGTTGGTTGATTCCGAGCCGAAGCATAATTCCGACAGGGAAAGCAGATACACCGAGGCGAAGCTAGATTTTGACGCGGGGTACACTCTGAGACGAGGTATGACTCCGACACAGAGCCGGTTGGTTGATTTGATTCCGAGGCGGAGCATAATTCCGCCAGGGAAGGTAGATATCCTGAGGCGAAGCATGATTTCGACACGGGGTAAATTCTGGGATGGAGCATGATTCCGCCGCAGAGTTTGTTGGTTTGATTTGATTTGGGTTGACATCAGCATCGCTATACTGGAATATGGTACCAGAAGCGAATCATCATTTGCCATGAGTGGATATGGGGATTTTGGTTTTTGTTTGGCATCTGCATTGCTGCACTGGAATAATGCCAGAAGCAACTCATCATTTGCCCCGAGAGGATTTGGGAATTGATGGCTTAGGAGGCAGGTTTAGATCCCTATCACCTAAGGCTTTTCAATTTTATGGGCCGTAAGGGTCCCATAAAAGCATTTTCTCACTACGAGTCGAAAGGATCTCGTAGGTGTATTTTTTTCTTAGGAGTCGTGGGGACTCCTAAGTGTGTTGCTCCTTTGTGAGTCGTAAGGATCTCACGCGGGAATTTTCTCCTCACAAAGTTGAGAGGACTTTGCAAGTACATTTCATCTCTTTTTCACGAGTTTGCGCCCTTTCGGGTTTTCACACACTCGCCGGCAGTCATGCTGTTTTTACTCACGGAGCCCTTTCGGGTTTTCATCCGTGCCCATTTTGCTTGTGGACATACCTTTTTTTTTTTAATCTTCACCGCCGGTGGGACTTTGAATGTGGTCTCACCGGTAGGACTTGGGAGAGATTGGGATCGTTTTACGCCCGTGGATTGTATACGGTTTTGCAGGATGTATGATCCAGACCGTAGGGCCGAAAAAATTTCGGGACTTTGTTGGCGTCTGCATCGCTGCACTGGAATATGGTACCAGGAGTGACTCATCATTCGCCGTTGGGGGTATGGGATTTGGTTGGTGTCTGCATCGCTGCACTGGAATATGGTACCAGGAGCGACTCATCATTTGCCACTTGGGGATTTGGATTTGGTTGGCGTCTGCATCGCTGCACTGGAATATGGTACCAGGAGCGACTCATCATTCGCCACTTAGGGATTTGGAATTTGGTTGGCGCCTGCATCGCTACACTAGAATATGATACCAGGAGCGACTTATCATTCGCCACTTGGGGTATGAGGTTTGGAATTTGGTTGGCGTCTGCATCGCTGCCCTGCAATATGGTATCAGGAGCGACTCATCATTCGCTATTGGGATTTGGAATTTAGGGCATCTGCATCGCTACACTGGAATATGGTACCATGAGCGACTCATCATTTGCCGTTTTTTTTCGTTTTTTATACCACGATTGCTCTATCATTTCAGCTTTTCTTATCGCGAAGGTCGCGATTACACTATCATTTCGGCTATTTATTCGCGGTTGCCCCATCATTTCGGCTTTATTTTCATTTTTATTTTTACTCGCTGATTTTTATTGCGAATTGCCCCATCATTTTGGCTTTTTATTTATATACATATATATTTTGTTATTTAACATTTTTACATCCCCAGTTTAACGACTTAGAGGTCGACTGTTGCCAGTTTAATGACGTGGTGGTCGACTGTTTCCAGTTTAACGACAAAGAGGTCATCTGTTTCCAGTTTAAAGACTTAGAGGTCTACAGTTTCCAGTTTAACAACTTGGTGGTCATCTGACGGGGAGCTTAGAGAAAATACCCGATTGAGCGGTTGTCAGGGGCACCGCTGGAGCTTGCCCGAGATGCCTTATTACTTTGTCGGTGTTGATGGCCTTGCCTACGGCTGCGGCCAAGGAAATTAATTCAAATACCGATTCGCGTTCGAAGATTGCAGTCGAAAGTCGTTAACCTTGGAAATAGAAACATGATTTCAGTATAGACAATCGATATGTACATTGATTGAGCTCGCATGAACGTTTAAACCAAAATATGGGAGGAGATATTGGTCCCGCCGGGCATGCCAGAATCTGTAGGGTGTTTTTCGTCACCCTATTAAGATGGAAATACGCGCGCGCTTGTCAGGCGCAGTACAGATTCCCCCTGCTTAGGGGAGGCTGGAGTTTATTGATTGTGGGGATCCGAATCTCTGGCAGCCGCGGACTAAGCTGCCGTTAATTACCCCTCGCCTTTGGAGCGAGAGAACCTCCGATTAACGGGTTAAACTGGTCATGCGAACTCAATGTGCAGTTTCGTGTTTTGAAAGGGTTTTGGATATATCGGGGGGTCCCGCAGAGTTTTTACGGGGGTCCCGCTACCCGGATAGCTAGCTGGGGGTCAAGGGAGCTAGCAGCCCCCTTGCGGGGTGCGGGGCAGTGCCCCGTTAGAAATTTTTTCTATAGGGAACAGTGTGGTGGAGTATGTGTGTGTGTGTGTAAAGGGAAAGGGCATCCAAAGGATACGTGGAAGAAAGCACCAGCGCCCCACGTGCCTGGCACGCGGGTGCTGTGTGCCAGAGCGCCACGTGCCTGACATCCGGGCGCTGGGTGCCAGCGCGCCACGTGCCTGGCACGCGGGCGCTGGGCGCCAGAGCCCCACGTGCCTGGCACGAGAGCGTTGGGCACCAGCAATAGAAGGGACTTAGTCCCTACACTAGGAGCTGTGCTCCAGAAAGGAAATATTTATTATTTTGTATATATATGTATATATATTTTTGAGAAGTTGAACTCCTAAGATATTTTGGAGCTGATGGAAGGGGCTTCTCCCTTGAGGCCTGGATCTTCCCTAAAATGGGGTTCTTGGAAGCGGGTCTCCTTCTTCCTCCTCTGTCGGCCGGATCTTGAAGAACAAGAAATATGAGATTTTAAAAATCTCTTATTTCTGAGATCTGATGGGAGATCTGAGTTCCCCTTTGTGGGTTTTGTGGTGAAAAACTATTTAGTTTTGGAAAAGGAAGAGTAAAACTCTTGATTTAATATAAAAGAAAGAAGAAGGTTTAGAACCTTGAGGAAGGAGAAAGAGGCATGGGAACCCTAGATTTTTGAGGGAATGAAAAGTGTATATTTTATTCATTATCATGTTGTCTTATATAGGCTTACATATTTACATATAGCCCCTTGGGCTTTACAAAATGGCATTTTGCCCATCCCATGGCTCATGTGCCATTTCTTTTTGCACATAAGCTATGGGCTTTACAAAAATTTGGCTTTATGCCCATTCATGCATAAAAAAAATTACATTAAAATTATTTATTACATGATTTTATGTTGGCATGGGGAGGCTGGCCGTGGGCTCGACTTGGGCATGGGCCCGCTTGACCTGGGCTTGGGCCCACCTGGCTTGGGGTTGACCTTGACTTTAACTTGGTCAACCGGGATGCAAATTTTGACCCCAACACTTGCCTGATAGTTGTTGCTGTATGAAAACTCCACAAGGTGTAGGTGATCTTCCCACAAACCTCCGAAGTCTAACATACAAACTCTTAGCATGTCCTCCAGATTCTGAATTGTTCGCTTATACTGTCCTTCCGTTTGTGGATGATAAGCCATGCTGAAGTTCAGACTCGTTCCCAGGCTAGCATGCAGACTCTGCCAAAATTGTGATCGGAATCTTATATCACAATCGGAGACGATGCAAATAGGTACTCCATGTAATCTCATGATCTCCTACATGAGTTCATGGGTATCAAGTATAGTACACTTTGAAGGTTTAAATCTTACTTTAGATTTATGTTTACCTCCATGTACTTCTTTGTTAACGTCTCGGTTGATTGACCAACTCGAAATGGAATAAAGTAAGCCAATTTGGTGAGTCGATCCACAATAACCCATACTGCGTCGTTACCCTTCATGCTACGAGGGAGGGCAGTCATGAAGTCCATGGTAATGTGCTGCCATTTTCATTCTGGGATTGGTAACGGCTGAAGTAGACCAGCAGTTCTGTGATATTCAGCCTTCACTTGCTGACACACCAAACACTTGGCTACGTTCCTTGCTATTTCGCGCTTCATTCCATACCACCAGTAGTGCTACCATAGATCCATGTATATCTTTTTACCACTGGGGTGTACAGAATAAGGAGAGCTGTGGGCTTCTTTCATCAACTCTTCTCGAACTGGGCCGATAGGTATACATAATCGACTTCCATATCTTAAGGATCCGTCTTCATGGATGATGAAGTCGGTTCGAAGTCCACTTTCTACTTGTTCTTGAATCTTTTGTAGCTTGGCATCATTTGCTTGAGCTGCCATGATCTGATTGACAAAAGTGGACAGGACTTGTAAGTTCATCAAATACGAATCATTACCTGGCATAACTACTTCAATTGCCAATTTGTGCAATTCTTGTTGTAGTTTCCACTGAGTGGTGAGATTCATTGCTAATAGCTGGCGACTAAGTGCATCAGGAACCACATTCACCTTCCCAGGATAATACTATAGGTTGATGTCGAAGTCCGCCATGAGTTCTAGCCATCTTCTCTACCGCATGTTTAATTCCTTCTGAGTAAATACATATTTCAGACTCTTGTTGTCAGTGTATATATCCGATTGTTCTCCCAGAAGATAGTGGCTGATCAGTCGAAAATACTGCAATTTTAATACGGCAATTTCCCTATCATTTGCACTCATCTAGAAGTGTTCGGTATTCATATTGCACATATTAGCAAAACAGTCCTGAAATACCAGATTGCATGTGTTATACTCTAAAACCGGCATTTCGAGGGAAATTGTATGTTTATCATGGCATTGCATCATCCCTGTATTGCGTAACACTTGTTTCGAAGTCTGTGCAGGAGATTTCAGGGACCGAGCCAAAATTATCTAAGAGCTGATCAAAAATTGCGCCAAGTCTATGATTTTTGATCCGGCATTAATACAGAGGGAATTACACAATTCAACATATCAAAACAAAGCCCAAGTGTCATCCCAAACAAGCACCAGAAGACACAAGCACCAGGCCCATAAAGCGCCGCGGATCCGCGGCGGGAGCTGGCTTGCGCCGCGGAACCGCGGCGGCTTCATGGCTTCAGAAGCCCAGATTTTCTACACGTGTCTCAGATAACGGCCCAAGCTTCCAGAACATTGTAGAAATGCCACGTGGCTCATCTAGAAGGCTCGGCTTAACAAACTATTTCTAGAAGGCTCTCTTTAACAAACTTTTGGAGGGAAAATTCAAATTTGAAATCCTAGATCTAGGGTTTTTAGATCTATAAAAAGGAGCCTAGATCTAGGGTTTAGGTTGTTCAAGAAATTAGGGTTCAAGAAATCTCCCCCATTCTAACACAAGTTGAGTGATACAACTTGTGCCTCAAACCCTAACCCTAATTCCAATTCAAAATCAAGATCAAGATCCCGAGTACCATTCAAGCAAGAGAGCCTTCAACCTTTAGAGAGCGACGCCGGATTTCAACGGAGCAAGAGATCCAAGCCGATCCGTGACTCAAGGAGCCGAGCGAAGCCAAAATCGACGATCTAGTTCCTTCCTTTTGTAAATTCAAGAGAGTTGTAACGAAATTTGTTGATAAATAAAGGTGAAATTTCTATATCTTGCTTATCTTTTGATTCAACATTATGATTCAATCTCAATTTGTGATTGCGTTTGTTATGATGATGTTTGAGTAAACTCCGCTCGTATAGGAGTTGTGACGATCAATAGAATGATGATGATTTAGATCTTTTTACAATTCTTAAATCCTATAACGATTGTAAATTCTTGTGAATTAAATGATCGATGACCTAGTTTCGGGATGATCCTTTCTTGATTGTGTTCACTCGAAACTAGGGAACAACGATTGATCATTTGATTAACTAGAAGCTAGAATTTGAATGAGATTCATTGAAAGGACAAAGGATAAGACAAGAAAACCCTAGCTTCTTCGCAGCATCCTTAACCTCGATGAATTATCATCAATCTAGTATCAATTCGTTAATGGATAAGAACATGAAATCATTAGATCTCATC
This sequence comes from Agapanthus africanus, assembly GCA_030015575.1. Lineage (NCBI taxonomy): Eukaryota > Viridiplantae > Streptophyta > Magnoliopsida > Asparagales > Amaryllidaceae > Agapanthus > Agapanthus africanus. The sequence continues at coordinate 723,728,006 of CM057337.1, forward strand.
ACATCTATAGATCCGATCTACTCCTACGAGCTATACTTCGAATCTTGATTGTTGGTTGGATATCATCACAAATTATCACTTCTTGATTTTAATGCTTTCTTAGATCTAGATTTTTCTAATTCTTGAAATGCAATTTTATAATCATGAATTGTTTTCTTTTCTTTTCCTTAAAGTTTCAACTCATCTAATTCGAAACACGAACGATTACACTTTCCCTGTGGACGATCCGCACTTACTAACGCGCTACAATTCGACACCGTTATTGATTGCGATCAAATATTTTTGGTTGTGATTTCATACAAGTTTCTAAATACTGACACAACGAGAAAATCAATCAATCAAATGGCGCCGTTGCCGGGGATAGTGCGCTAATTGTTCGTATTTTGAAATTTGAGTTGAAAGATTTATTCCATTACAATTTTTAGATCAAAATTCGCGCAAACACTAATACGTGTTGTTGTGATTTGATTGCGAGAAAATTTAGAATTATCGGAGCTGGAGAAAAAAATTTCTGAAATTTCCAGAGAGCAGGAAAAGTGAACAGAAGCTTGCTGGAAAATTTTGGAGCTATGATCAACTCAACCCACCGCGATTCCGCGGCATTAAGCCTCTTACACCGCGATTCCGCGGCGGCTCTAGCTCTTCATTGAACCAATTTTTCACAGTAAGCTTCTATCTTTCTTATCTTCTTCTCTGTCTGCTCCAAATAACAATTTGCTGCAGGTTTCTTTGCAAATAAATCGCAGCGCCGCAAAAAGCAAAAATTGTGCGTGTTTTGATTTTTGGTTGTTTGCATATTAATACGAAAATTAAGGGGCACGGCCAAATCCAGATTAGGTGGGGAGTTCATTACCCTTCCTAAACCCCGAAAATCGCAAAATTTGCATCCGCATTGACCCTCATTAATTAAAAAATATCTAGAGATGATTCTAAGGACCGTCGCGCTTACTTAGGACAGAAGAAGGCCGTGGGTAATTCATTGCTTATCCGCGTTTCTTTTGTGGTGTCTAAGGTAAGTGTGTCGAAGGCTAGTGGTTACTTAATTAGGCCCACTACTTACGTAGTGGAGAACCTCCCACTTACCTGGCACTTACCTGGCCACAGGAGAGACAAAGAGGCAGTGGAGGATTTATCCTGCGACTTGTCTTTTGGCAGTTAGGGGCAGTCTAGAGCTTTGACCTAGGTGACCACTAGATTTTAGGGTTTTGCTTGTTGCATTTGTTGTGATTTGCATCATTTTTTCAAAAATCCGTATATTTTTCAAAACAAACACCAAAACACTTCATTCATTTCCCCTAATTATATTTTCACGCTGCCACTTGTACTAACCCTTTTTAGTACAAGATAGGCTGGACACGGGATTCTAGTGCCCGTTAAGTCCACGTCTTCCCGATCGACTCCGAAGTCGGTATTTCTACATTTACCCCTTCTTTGCCCACCACTACACCCACACTGATGGATCCTACTTCAAATTTCTTTACCACTACCCTGCCGCCGTCCGTTGGTGCGCAGAATCCACCCCGCATCTCTCTCCAAGAGAGGTGCTATCCTATACGAGGCCCCCTTTCCACTTGTCTTTCCATTCCACCAGCCAACGGGGAAAATTTTCAGATTAAACCCCAATACATCAACCTTCTACCAAAATTTCACGGTCTCGAGTCTGAGGACGCATACGTGTTTATCACGAAATTTAAAAATGTATGCGCAATGATGGGTACTTCACAGCTTTCTGTGGATGCTATGCGTCTTCGTCTTCTCCCATTCACCTTGTGCAATATAGCCGAGAAGTGGCTGTATAACACAACCGCACATTCCATTTCAAACTGGGAAGAATTCGTAAAAGCATTCCTTAAGAAATTCTACCCACATCATAAAACAGCTCGAGTCCGTAGCGAAATAAATCAATTCACCCAGCTTCCAAATGAACCATTTTCAAAATGTCGTGAACGCTTCAAGGATTTGTTAGTCCAATGTCCACATCACGGAATCCCTAGATGGGATCTGTACCGAATCATTTATGAGGGCATTAATCCTAACACAAAACAGACCCTTGAATTAATGTGTCAAGGCAATTTCATGACCAAAGATGATGGGGAAGCCTGGAAATTTCTAGAAGATTTCGCTGAAAAATCGTTATAGTAGGAGGGTGTGAGTCAATCGTCTAGGGATGGCAATGGTGTTTCCATAGGAGTTAGAGCTAAAATTTCAGCTTTACATAAGAAATTAGACAATATGGAAAACAAATTTTTAGCTACCGCCCTAAATCAAATGTCACTCTCCAAAACTGTATGTGGATGCTGTTCTGATCCTTCTCATTTGACGGAAGAATATCCACGAAATTCTCTGTTTCAAGGTCATGAGCATACCAATGCCGCATTTCAAAGACCTAGGAACGATCCATTTTCTTCCACTTATAATCAGGGTGGGAGGAATCACCCTAACTTTGCTTGGAACCTATCACAAACTCAAAACACGGTTCCAACCCAAAACAATTTCCAAAGGGTTCCTCCACCACAACAGCAACCACTTCCATTGAGTCAGCACCCCTTCCAAGCACAAAACTTCCAAAATCCGGCCAACACTTTTACACCACATGAAAACTCTTTGCAATTGACCGGTACAGATAATACCTCTGCACTAGCACAAACCTTGGATACTTTCATGAAACAATCCATCCAAGGGACGGCAAGTTTGTAATCTTCCGTCGAGAATGTGATGAAGATCATTGTCTCTCAAAATGAGAATATCAAATCGATGGAAGCACAAATTGCACAACTAAAAGCCGAAATAAGTGCAAGAGAGAAAGGGAAACTTCCAGCTCAACCTTTGCCCAATCCTGGCTATTCACATCATGTGGATGCAATCACCACGTTGAGATCTGGACGAGTGCTTGACAATCACGTTGGGGAAGAGATTGATGACACTGATAAAACAATCAATAACACCCCGGCTGAGACCTTTCCTTCCACTTCTACTTCTATTTTTGACCCCAGTTCTTCTACCACACCACCTTCTTGCGAGCCTATTCTTCGTTTCCCACAAGGTTCGCCACCTCAGCCCACCTCTTCTAGTTCTCCACGGACGATCCCCACTTCTATTCTAGGATCAGGTCCACACACACTTCCTTCTCCTATGATGGACCCAGCGCTTATTGCTAAAGCACCTTATCCTAATCGGTTAAAGGCTAACAAATCGAGTCCACATATAGAGAAGGTTATGGACATTTTTAAGCAAGTTAACATCAACATCCCTCTCCTAGATACCATCCAATAAGTTCCGTCCTATGCGAAATCTATTAAGAACTTGTGCACTAGGAAGAGGAAGACTCAAGTACCCAAGAAGATATTCATGGCAAAGACTGTAGACACGGCTTTCCCCCAACAAGTACCACGGAAACGTAAGGACCCTGGCTGTCCTACTATTTCTATTTCTATTGGGGGAAAATACATCAACCGTGCTCTACTAGACCTTGGCGTTAGTGTTAACTTGCTTCCATACTCGGTTTACAAGCAAATAGGTATCGGAGTGTTAAAGCCCTCGAGCATAACTCTCCAGATGGCTGACCGATCAATCACCAAACCTAGGGGTGAACTGGAGGATGTGTTAATAAAAATCGGGGAATTTGTATTCCCTGTTGTTGGGGTAAAAATTTACACCCCCGTTGACCGAGTCAAGGTCAAGGTCAACGCCAAGCCCAGGTCAAGCGGGCTCATGCCCAAGTCAAGCCCGCGGCCATGCCTCCTCCATGCCAAAACATAGATCATGTAATAAATAATTTTTATGTAATTTTTTTATACATGAACGTATGCAAAATGGGCATAAAGCCAATATTTTGTAAGCCCATGGCTTATGTGCAAAAATGAAATGGCACATGAGCCATGAGATGGGCAAAATGCCATTTTTGTGAAGCCCTAGGGGCTATATGCAAATATGTAAGCCTACAAAAGGCAACATGATGATGAATAAAGAGAACACTTTCCATTCTCACAAAAAAACCTAGGGTTTGTATCTCTTTCCCTTTTCTGAAGGTCTCAAACCTTCTTCTTTCTTTTGAATTAAATCAAGAGTTTTACTCTTCCTTTTCAAAAACAAAATAGTTTTTCACCACGAAACCCACAAAGGGGAACTTAGATCTGTCATCAGATTTCAAAAAGGAGAGATTTTGAGATCTCACATCTCTTGATCTTCAAGATCCAGCAAACAACAGGAGGAAGAAGAAGAACCCCTTTCATTAACCCCAAAAACACACTCAGGAGTCCAACTCCTCTCTGATTTCTCTTTCGAGAAATCTTTTTTAGGCTAAAAGCCTCTTTTTCTCGCCGGCGCTCAAGCGCAGAGCGCCCGCGTGCCGACACGTGGCGCACTTGCGCTCCAGCGCTCAGAGCTCGAGCGCAAAGCGCCCACGTGCCGACACGTGGCGCGCTTGCGCTCAAGCGCAAGCGCTCGAGCGCAAGTCGCCCCGGTGCCGACACGTGGCGCGCTTGCGCTCCAGCGCAAGCGCAAGTCGTCCCGGTGCCGACACGTGGCGCGCTTGCGCTCCAGCGCAAGCGCTCGAGCACAAGCGCTCGAGCGCAAGTCGCCCCCGTGCCGACACGTGGCGCGCTTGCGCTCCAGCGCAAGTCGCCCCCGTGTCGACACGTAGCGCGCTTGCGCTCTAGCACAAGCGCTCAAGCGCAAATCGCCCCCGTGCTGACACGTGGCGCACTTGCGCTCAAGCGCCCAGCGCTCAAGCGCAGAGCGCCCACGTGCCGACACGTGGCACTCTAGCATCTGAGCGCACAGCACCTAGGCGCACAGCGCCCAAGGTGCTGCCCCACGCATCCTTTGGATGTCTTTTCCCCCTCTTTTTATGTACATACATACATATATACATATGTATACATATTTACACACACACATACTCCACGACATTGTCCCTGTTAGAAAAAAATTTCTAACGGGGCGCTGTCCCACACCCCACAAGGGGGCTGCTAGCCCCCTTGACCCCCAGCCCGCTATCCGGGGAGCGAGACCCCCATAAAAACTCTGCATGGCTCCCGATATATCCAAACCCCCCTTTCAAAACACAACACACGTACACTGCACATTGAGTTCGCATGACCATTTTAACCCGTTAATCGGAGGTTCCCTCGCCCCAAAGGTGAGGGGTAATTAACGGCAGCTTAGTCCGCGGCTGCCGGAGATTCGGATCCCCACAATCAATAAACCCCGGCCTACCCTAGGCAGGGAGAATCTGTAGTATACGCCTGACAAGCACGCGCGTATTCCCATCTCAATGGGGTGACGAAAAACACCCTACAGATTCTGGCACGCCCGGTGGGACCAATCTCTCCTCCCATATTTCGGGTTAAGCGTTCATGCGAACTCAATCAATATACATACCTGTATTTATACTAAAAATAATGCTTTTTCATGCAGATTTTCAAGCAATCACCTTCTGACGATGTCTTCGATGATGAATTCAGCTCCCGTCTCCTACACGATGAGGATAGACTCTAGGACGGTCCTTCCGGCCAGTCTCGGGCGACAGTGGGAGGAGCCGCTGCTACCATTTGGCTCTATTGTGTTCATGCCAGTTGGCGCCATCCCAGCTCCTCAAGCCCCGGTGGCAGACAAACCGGTCTCGAAAGGCAGGAGACCAAATGTGGTGATCTCATGGGCGCCCCAACCCAAACGCAAGTCGGTGTCTGAACGACTTTCCTTGGCCCCAGCTGGGGGCAAGGCCATCAACACCAACAAAGCTACAACGCGTCCCGAGCAAGCTCCAGCAGTGCCCTTGACCACTGCTCGATCGGGTGTCTTCTCTAAGCTCCCCTCTGATCAACTCACAATGGCTTCCACGGTAGCGGATGCCCGCCAAGCCTTCAAAATCAAGAAGCTGAGGGAGAAAAGGCTCAGATATAGAGCCAATAAAAGGGCTAGGGCTCCTGCCAGGCTAAACCTCATGAGGTTCGAAGAACAGGGTTACCCCGCCGAAGATGAGGAAATGGCTGGGTATGTGGTCCACACTGTCTACACGGTGGGCACGCGCAGCAAAAGCAAGGACGGGGCCACCACATCTCATATCCCATCTGGCTTGAAGCCGCTTCCCAAGAACAGCTGTCTCTGCTGGGTGATGAAAACCCTCTTGATGAGGATGATAGGCAGAAAGACCCTTCGGTCCATGAGGAGTCGGGCTCGGAAAGTGAAGAAGAGCCGACTTTCCGCCCCAGGACCGCGGAGCAAGAGCTGCTTCAAGAGCTCCGAAAGCAGCTCAGAAACAAAGACAAGGAGATGGCCAAGCTCTACTCAAAAATTGACGACTTGACGAATGTCGTGATGCAGCTCACAACCCGGCTTGCCTCTCAGTCGCCCAATCAGGCGGAGGGCTCTGCTCGTGAACCGGGAAATGGTGTCCCAAACCAGCCGACGCCTATTCCCTCAAATCCAAAAGTGGGCAAACTACATGAAAATCAGTCGCATCCTATCTCGGGAAATGTCTTGGCTACCGATGACAGTAGCCCGCTAACTCAGGATCAAATCATGGATTTGGTTGCCAGCAAAGTCAAAACATTGGTGGCCGAAGCCGAAGCGCAAAAACATATCAGCAGTAGTGGGAGACCATATCCTGCTCAGTATGATCTGGTAGAATTTCCTAGCGGCTATGTCATCCCCAAATTCGGAAGATTCGATGGGACAGGAAATGTGAATCAGCACATCGCCCACTTCAAAGCCTCATGCGGGAATACTGGGGGCAACGATGCGCTTCTCCTCCGCCGGTTCGTTAATAGCTTGACCGATGTTGCTTTCGACTGGTACGCAAGCATACCGGATGGCTCCGTTACTACTTTCGTCCAGATGGAATCTTTGTTTCGACAAAGATTCATGAGCGTCAGCGATAAGATCACCATTGCCGAGCTCGTAAGGACCAAGCCCAAGAACAACGAAAGCAACACGGATTTTATAACCCGATGGCGCAATCTCTCCGTCAAATGCGAACCGCGGATAGAGTAGGACCAATCTGTCAGTCTCCTCGTCGGAAATCTCAACAATTGGATGGCCCCATTTCTATACACCGCAGGTCTCAAAACATTCCAAGAGCTGACCAGGAAAGTTCAGATGCTGGAGCGCTCAAAACAGGAGTCCTCCTCGGACTCCCAAAATAACAATAGGTCCTGGAGAAACCGAAAGGACGATAATCGCAAAGGCGGAAATCCCGACGATTCTGAGTCTTTCAACACTTCGGCTAACCGAAATAAGCAAGGGATGAGTGGGCCTAGCGCCAACCAGCTTCGGAAGCCAATGTTCGGAGAGGGAGGAGAATCTCCACTGAAAGAGAAGCTGGATAAGGTCTATTCCTTCAGAAGGGACAAAATCCGTAAAATATTCAAAGACGCCCTGAAGAACGGTCTACAACTGCCAGAGTCAAAAAGACCGCAGGAAGCGAATAGGACCGACGACCCAAAATACTGCCCCTATCACAGAGTGATAGGTAATGCCATTGAGAACTGCTTCGTCTTCAAAGATTGAGTCGAAAAGCAATACAAGGCAGGAGAGATAGAACTGTCCAAAGGCGTGTTAACAAACAGTCAAGCTGCAACCGCCAATTTCATACAAATGGAGACCGAAGTTCTTCGTGAAACCGATTCTCTCAGACATCTGCCTTTCTCTGAAAACAATCGACCACCAGGTCATTAAACTGGGAACAGTCGACCTCTAAGTCGTTAAACTGGGAATGTAAAAAAATGTAAATAAACAAAAAAATGTGTAAATAAAAGAAAAATAAAAGCCGAAATGATGGGGCAACTCGCAATAAAAATCAGCGAGTAAAAATAAAAAAAATGAAAATAAAGCCGAAATGATGGGGCAACCGCGAATAAAAGCCGAAATGATAGGGCAATCGCGATCTTCGCGATAAGAAAAGCTGAAATGATAGAGCAATCGCGGTAAAAAAAAAAACAACAAAAAACAAGCAAAACAAAGGCGAATGATGAGTCGCTCCTGGTACCATATTCCAGTGCAGCGATGCAGACGCCGACAAAAATTCAAATTTCCAAAATTCTCCCAACCCTACGGCTAGTCCCTAAATTGGCTGCCGTATACAATCCACGGGCTCAAATAATTCTCAGCATACCCATGCCCTACCGCAATCACCAGTTACGCGGCTGGTCTCCGCCTGTGGAATTATGCTCCATTGAGAAGACCTACTCATGTGTCCTCACGATACATGAGGAGAACAAACCTTTGTGGGATCCTTACGACTCACGAAGGAAAAACACACTTAGGAGTCCTCACGACTCCTAAGGAGAAAATACACCTACGGGATCCTTACGACCCGTAGGGAGAAAATGCTTTTATGGGACCCTCACGGCCCATAAAATTGAAAAGTCTTAGGTGATAGGGATCTAAACCTGTCTCCTAAGCCATCGCTCCCCAATCCCCAATGGCGAATGATGAGTCGCTCCTGGTACCATATTCCAGTGTAGCGATGCATACGCCGACCAAAATTCAAATCCCATACCCCAATGGCGAATGATGAGTCGCTCCTGGTACCATATTCCAGTGTAGCGATGTAGACGCCAACCAAATTCCAAATCCCATACCCCAACGGCGAATGATGAGTCGCTCCTAGTACCACATTCCAGTGCAGCGATGCAGACGCCAACAAAGTCCTGAAATTTTTCCGGCCTTACGGTCTGGATCATACATCCTGCAAAACCGTATACAATCCACGGGCGTAAAACAATCCCGATCTCGCCAAAAAGAAAAAGAAAAGAACGGTATGTCCACAAGAAAAATGGGCACGGATGAAAACCCGAAAGGGCTCCGTGAGTAAAAACAGCAGGACTGCCGGCGAGTTTGTGAAAACCCGAAAGGGCGCAAACTCGTAAAAAAAAGAAAGAAAAGAAATGAAATCCACTTGCAAAGTCCTCTCGACTTTGTGAGGAGAAAATTCCCGCGTGAGATCTCTACGACTCACAAAGGAGCTACACACTTAGGAGTCCCTACGACTCCTAAGGAGAAAATACACCTACGGGATCCTTATGACCCGTAGGGAGAAAATGATTTGTGAGACCCTTACGGCTCACAAAATTGAAAAGCCTTAGGTGACAGGGATCTAAACCTGTCTCCTAAGCCACCAATTCCCAAATCCTCTCGGGGCACATGATGAGTTGCTCCTGGCATTATTCCAGTGCAGCAATGCAGATGCCAAACAAACCAAATCCAAATCCTCTCAGGGCACATGATGAGTTGCTCCTGGCATTATTCCAGTGCAGCAATGCAGATGCCAAACAAACCAAATCCAAATCCTCTCAGGGCATATGATGAGTTGCTCCTGGCATTATTCCAGTGCAGCAATGCAGATGCCAAACGAAAAAAAAATCCAAATCCTCTCGGGGCACATGATGAGTTGCTCCTGGTATTATTCCAGTGCAGCAATGCAGATGCCGACAGAAAACCAATTCCCAAATCCTCTCAAGACAGATGATGATTCGCTCCTGGTACCATATTCCAGTGTAGCGATGCTGATGTCAACCTAAATCAAATCAAACCAACAACCTCTGCGGCGGAATCATGCTCCGTCCCAGAATTTACCCCGTGTCAAAATCATACTTCGCCTCGGGATATCTACCTTCCCTGCCGGAATTATGCTCCGCCTCGGAATCAAATCAACCAACCAGCTCTGCGTCGGAACCATACTTCGTCTCAGAGTGTACCCCGTGTCGAAATCATGCTTCGCTTCGGGATATCTACCTTCCCTGCCGAAATTATGCTTCGCCTCGGAATCAAGTCAACCGACAAGCTCTGCGCCGGAATCATGCTCCGTCTCAGAATGTACCCCATGTCGAAATCATGCTTCGCCTCGGAGTATTTGCCTTCTCTGTCGGAATTATGCTTCGCCTGGGAATCAACCTCCGCATCGAAATTATGCTTCGGTTAGAATGTCTGTCACCCTTCGGAATGATGCTCCGAATCCTGGAATCATGCTCCGCTCTTCGGAAAGATGCTCCGAATTCTAGAATTATGCTCCGATCATCGGAATGATGCTCCGATCTCTGGAATTATGCTCTGCCCTTCGGAACGATGCTCCGAATCCTGGAATCATGCTCCGCTCTTCGGAAGGATGCTCCGATCTCTGGAATTATGCTCCGCCCGTCGGAACGATGCTCCGATCTCTGGAATTATGCTCCGCCCTTCGGAATGATGCTCCGATCTCTGGAATCATGCTTCGCCCTTCGGAATGATGCTCCGAATCTTGGAATTATGCTCCGCTCTTCGGAAAGATGCTCCGAATCCTGGAATTATGCTCCGCTCTTCGGAATGATGCTCCAAATCCTGGAATCATGCTCCGCTCTTCGGAAAGATGCTCCGAACCCTGGAATTATGCTCCGATCATCAGAATGATGCTCCGATCTCTGGAATTATGCTCCGCCCTTCGGAATGATGCTCCGATCCCCTGGAATCATGCTCCGCTCATTGGAATGATGCTCCGATCCTTGGAATTATGCTCCGCAAATTGGAATGATGCTCCGCCCATCGGAATGATGCTCCGATCCTTAGAATTATGCTCCGCTCTTCGGAAAGATGCTCCGAACTCTGGAATCATGCTCCGCTCTTCGGAAAGATGCTCCGAACTTCGGAATGATGCTCCGATCCCTGGAATCATGCTCCGCCCATCGGAATGATGCTCCGATCCTTGGATTTATGCTCCGCCCTTCGGAACGATGCTCCGATCCCTGGAATCATGCCTCTACTCTTCGGAATTATGCTTCGACTCTTTGGAATGATGCTCCACGAATCGGAATGATGCTCCGATCCCCGGGAATCATGCTCCCCGGGATGATGCTCCGCCCCCGGAATGATGTTCCACCTCGAAGTTCAGCTTCAAGATTCATCAATTTCATGCACACAACTCATGCATGCGGTGTGCATTCATTGATGGGGGCAATTTGTTGGGGTAAAAATTTACAACCCCGTTGACCGAGTCAAGGTCAAGGTCAACCCCAGGTCTGGCGGGCCCAAGCCCAGATCAAGCGGGCCCATGCCCAAGTCAAGCCCGCGGCCATGCCTCCTCCATGCCAAAACATAGATCATGTAATAAATAATTTTTATGTAATTTTTTTATACATGAATGTATGCAAAATGGGCATAAAGCCAATATTTTGTAAGCCCATGGCTTATGTGCAAAAATGAAATGGCACATGAGCCATGAGATGGGCAAAATGCCAATTTTGTGAAGCCCAAGGGGCTATATGCAAATATGTAAGCCTATAAAAGGCAACATGATAATGAATAAAGAGAACACTTTTCATTCTCACAAAAAAACCTAGGGTTTGTATCTCTTTCCCTTTTCTGAAGGTCTCAAACCTTCTTCTTTCTTTTGAATTAAATCAAGAGTTTTACTCTTCCTTTACAAAAACAAAATAGTTTTTCACCACGAAACCCACAAAGGGGAACTTAGATCTGTCATCAGATTTCAAAAAGGAGAGATTTTGAGATCCCACATCTCTTAATCTTCAAGATCCAGCAAACAACAGGAGGAAGAAGAAGAACCCCTTTCATTAACCCCAAAAACACACTCAGGAGTCCAACTCCTCTCTGATTTCTCTTTCAAGAAATCTTTTTTAGGCTAAAAGCCTCTTTTTCTCGCCGGCGCTCAAGCGCAGAGCGCCCGCGTGCCGACACGTGGCGCGCTTGCGCTCCAGCGCTCAGCGCTCGAGCGCAAAGCGCCCACGTGCCGACACGTGGCGCGCTTGCGCTCGAGCGCAAGTCGCCCCGGTGCCGACACGTGGCGCGCTTGCGCTCCAGCGCAAGCGCTGGAGCGCAAGTCGTCCCGGTGCCGACATGTGGCGCGCTTGCGCTCTAGCGCAAGCGCTCGAGCGCAAGTCGCCCCCGTGTCGACACGTGGCGCGCTTGCGCTCAAGCGCAAATCGCCCCCGTGCTGACACGTGGCGCACTTGGGCTCAAGCGCCCAGCGCTCAAACGCAGAGCGCCCACGTGCCGACACGTGGCACTCTAGCGTCTGAGCGCACAGCACCTAGGCGCACAGCGCCCAAGGTGCTGCCCCACGCATCCTTTGGATGTCTTTTCCCCCTCTTTTTATGTACATACATACATATATACATATGTATACATATTTACACACACACATACTCCACGACACTGTCCCTCTTTTTATGTCTTTTCCCCCGTAAAAACTATGCATGGCTCTCGATATATCCAAACCCCCCTTTCAAAACACAACACACGTACACTGCACATTGAGTTCGCATGACCATTTTAACCCGTTAATCGGAGGTTCCCTCGCCCCAAAGGCGAGGGGTAATTAACGGCAGCTTAGTCCGCGGCTGCCGGAGATTCGGATCCCCACAATCAATAAACCCCGGCCTACCCTAGGCAGGGGGAATCTGTAGTATACGCCTGACAAGCACGTGCGTATTCCCATCTCAATGGGGTGACGAAAAACACCCTACACCTGTGGATTTTATTGTACTTGATACACAGCCTGTAGCGAACCCACGGAATCAAATTCCGTGGATTTTAGGTCGCCCCTTTTTGGCCACTTCCAACACTATCATCAACTGTCGTAATGGTTCTATGACCCTATCTTTTGGGAATAGGTCAATAGAGCTGAACATTTACAAGTTGGGAAGTGTACCCTCCGAACCTACTGCTCAGGTTTGTTATGTCAACTTAATGGATGTCGACAGCAGTGAATTTGATGATCCTCCTGATACCGATCTAGACTCCTTTCATACGTTATTGTTTGACCCAACTATGTATCATACACATACGGACTCTTCCACCGAGATATCTGGGTCAACAACTAACACTGATTATGAACTGCTTTTAGAGTCTGAAGATCACCCCGCACTTTGTGATGATATTATTCATCGGGGAATTGATGGAACTTTTGAGGAAATCTTCGCTGAAGAACTCGCATTTTTAAATGACACGGGTGTTGAGATGAATCATCTCCCAATCAATGAAATTGAACCTCCACCCCTTCTTCTGAACTGTAAAAAGAATGCGAGTAATCCATCACATTCACTGCATCGTCTCTCCAAAATGAGACGCACACACACTCTCTTCCACCACTTAACCTTTTCCCCACTTCTTCTTCCACCAACCAGAGCACTGCATTGATAAAATTTTCGAATGGTTGGTGTTAACGTTCGGTCTTTACAAAGCTTGGCATCGACCAATGATTTTTGACCCCATCATGTGATTTTTAAAGATTAACATTGCTTAAGTTTGGGGGGGTATATTTTCGGGCTCTTGAAAAGAAAATTTTTTACAAAATTTTGAGCCAAAAATAAGTTTGGGGAAGAATCTTCACTTAAATATTTTGCCCCCACTAATAAATTCCTCCCAGGCTTACAGGTTTTTCGAGATTTAGCTGATGGCAACAGTGAGGACACTGTTGAAAACAAGTTTGGGGGAGGTTTGTGCTTATTTTTCATCATTTGCATATCATTTGCATAAGCACAAAACATTTTTGAAAACCTATAAAAATTTATAAAAATTTCAAAAATAAAAAAAAATTTGTGGACATAAATAAAATAATAAAAGTTTAGATAGTGAAAAATTACATCCAAAAGATTGGAAAAATTTAAGAAAACTAAGAAAATTAGAAGTTTTCTTATACGAACTAGTAATAAGTAGTTATGAGCCGTTGTCCCAAGGGTTAGTAAGATGAAGGAAGTCACTAATCTGAGGATAAAAATAAGTCTAAAAAATAGTTTCTATTCTGGAAGCCAAACATTTTGAACGTTGATACCCTGCTATTCGCACTTACACACGTCTTGAAGCTCGGAATAGTAGAGGATACCTTGAAATGCTCTTGTCTTAAAGCCGATGTATGAAGAAAATAAAAAAATGAAAAATGAAGAAAATATAAAGTGGTGAGAAAAATGGACACTGGTTTTGTTATCACCGAGGGCAATAAAAAAATATATAGCGAGGGTGCCTCTTCACCTAGTGCCCTAAGACCAACTAGTCTGGGAGTCACTGCTAAGCCTGAAGTGGTGCAAGACGAGAAAAATACACCAAATAAGCAAGCACATGAGTAATCGGTCGGTTAGTACCTCAAGAAGTATTAACGGTCGCATGAAAGTGTGTGAGCAATCTCATCTAATATTCATTAATTAAAAAGTACCGAGGCAGATGGACAAGAGTATGATAGCTTGAATTGAATTCTCCGGATGTAGGGATGTACATTACACACACGTAGGGTTATATGATCGATGTTTGGAAGAAAGATAGGAATGAAGAATAAAGATGATGTTTTATTGAGGGATGATGTGATTTCTAATATCTTTTCATGACTATTAAGATAGGGCTTATGACAACCGAAAAGCTAGCATAGTTGGAAACCCTAATTTTCAAAGTCTTTCTTTTACGATTCTTATCTTTAAATGTATTATTCACGGTCTTCCTTTTATTATTGGATTTTGTGGGTGCAATCCACTGAAAACCCTCAGGAGACAACACTTCTCCTACTAGGGACACCTAGAGGTTTAAAGGCTTGTTGCACGTGCTCAGTGCAATCGTGTTGCCTACGAAAGTGTGCTAGTTAGTTTTTCTCTTTCTTTATTTTCTCTTTCTCTTTTTTAATGAAACAATTCGCTCGAGACGACCGAAAATAAGTTTGGGGGAATTTGATCAGTCGAAAATACTGTATTTTTAACACGGCAATTTCCCTATTATTTGCACTCATCTAGAAGTGTTCGGTATTCATATTGCACATATTAGCAAAACAGTCCTGAAATACCAGATTGCATGTGTTATACTCTAAAACCGGCATTTTGAGGGAAATTGTACGTTTATCATGGCATTGCATCATCCCTATATTGCGCAACACTTGTTTCGAAGTCTGTGCAGGAGATTTCAAGGACCGAGCCAAAATTATCAAAGAGCTGATCAAAAATTGCGCCAAGTCTATGATTTTTGATCTGGCATTAATACAGAGGGAATTACACAATTCAACATATCAAAACAAAGCCCAAGTGTCATCCCAAACAAGCACCAGAAGACACAAGCACCAAGGCCCATAAAGCGCCGCGGATCCGCGGCGGGAGCTGGCTTGCCTCGCGGAACCGCGGCGGCTTCATGGCTTCAGAAGCCCAGATTTTCTACACGTGTCTCAGATAACGGCCCAAGCTTCCAGAACATTGTAGAAATGACACGTGGCTCATCTAGAAGGCTCGGCTTAACAAACTATTTCTAGAAGGCTCTCTTTAACAAACTTTTGGAGGGAAAATTCAAATTTGAAATCCTAGATCTAGGGTTTTTAGATCTATAAAAAGGAGCCTAGATCTAGGGTTTAGGTTGTTCAAGAAATTAGGGTTCAAGAAATTAGGGTTCAAGAAATCTCCCCCATTCTAACACAAGTTGAGCGACACAACTTGTGCCTCAAACCATAACCCTAATTCCAATTCAAAATCAAGATCAAGATCCTGAGTACCATTCAAGCAAGAGAGCCTTCAACCTTTAGAGAGCGACGCCGGATTTCAACGGAGCAAGAGATCCAAGCCGATCCGCGACTCAAGGAGCCGAGCGAAGCCAAAATCGACGATCTAGTTCCTTCCTTTTGTAAATTCAAGAGAGTTGTAACGAAATTTGTTGATAAATAAAGGTGAAATTTCTATATCTTGCTTATCTTTTGATTCAACATTATGATTCAATCTCAATTTGTGATTGCGTTTGCTTTGATGATATTTGAGTAAACTCCGCTCGTATAGGAGTTGTGACGATCAATAGAATGATGATGATTTAGATCTTTTTACAATTCTTAAATCCTATAACGATTGTAAATTCTTGTGAATCAAATGATCGATGACCTAGTTTCGGGATGATCCTTTCTTGATTGTGTTCACTCGAAACTAGGGAACAACGATTGATCATTTGATTAACTAGAAGCTAGAATTTGAATGAGATTCATTGAAAGGACAAAGGATAAGACAAGGAAACCCTAGCTTCTTCGCAGCATCCTTAACCTCGATGAATTATCATCGATCTAGTATCAATTCGTTAATGGATAAGAACATGAAATCATTAGATCTCATCACATCTATAGATCCGATCTACTCCTACGAGCTATACTTCGAATCTTGATTGTTGGTTGGAAATCATCACAAATTATCACTTCTTGATTTTAATGCTTTCTTAGATCTAGATTTTTCTAATTCTTGAAATGCAATTTTATAAATCATGAATTGTATTCTTTTCTTTTCTTTAAAGTTTCAACTCATCTAATTCAAAACACGAACGATTACACTTTCCCTGTGGACGATCCGCACGTACTAACGCGCTACAATTCGACACCATTATTGATTGCGGTCAAATATTTTTGGTTGTGATTTCATACAAGTTTCTAAATACCGACACAACGAGAAAATCATTCAATCAGTGGCGCCAAATCTTAAGTGCGAAGATAACGGATGCCAACTCCAGATCATGTGTTAGATAGTTGCGCTCATGAAACTTCAACTGTCTTGATGCAAAAGCCACAACTTTCCCATGCTAGTGTAGAACACATCCTAATCCTTTACCGGATGCATCGCAATGCACAACAAATCCTCAAGATTGATCCGGTATTACGAGAATAGGAGCAGAAGTTAATCTTGACTTGAGTTCTACAAAAGCGTTTTCACATGCTTCTGACCACACGAATACTTCATCTTTACGTGTAAGCTTGGTAAAGGGTGCTACAATCTTCGAAAAGCTTTCAATGAATCGTCGATAGTATCCTGCTAATCCTAAGAAACTTCATATATCTTTCACTGTCTTTAGTGTCGTCCACTCGCTGACAGCTAACACCTTAGCTGGATCTACTAAGATTCCTTCGCCTGAAACGATATGTCCGAGAAATCCGACTTGATCTAGCCAAAATTCACACTTGATATACTTGGCGTAAAGCTGATGTTGTCACAATGTCTCTAGGACAATCCGTAAGTGCTCGGCGCGTTCTTTCCGATTCTTTGAATACACCAGGATTTCGTCGATGAAGATGACAACGAACCTATCTAAGTACTCTCGGATAATTTGGTTCATCAGATTCATGAAGATGGCAGGTGCATTGGTCACTCCAAATAGCATAACGAGATATTTCTAATGACCATAGCGAGTCGTAAACGCCGTCTTCGGAATGTCGGACTCTTTGACCTTCACCTGATGATAACCCGAATGAAGATCTAGCTTAGAAAATACACAGAATCCACTTAGCTAATCGAAAAGGTCATCGTTGCGCGGTAGTGGATACTTGTTTTTAATCGTCACTTCGTTCAGAGCATGATAATCTACACACCCTGTATGGACCTTCTTTCTTCTTCACCAATAATACCGGATATCCCCATCTTGAAGTACTAGGATGAATCCAACCTTTCTTTAGGAGTTCGTCCAACTGAATGCGGATCTCTTTCATTCCTTCTGGACTTAGCCGGTACGGAGCTTTGATTACCGGTTGCGCACCAGGATGTAAATCGATGCTGAATTCAAGAGCTCGATCGGGATGCAAACCAGATATATCCTCTAGGAATACGTCTGTAGGGTTCCTAGGCACACTCAAGAGGTTCCACAAGGCATCAACCATGCAAAATTCAAAAAATTAGGTGCCGAGAAACCCTAATATAGATCGTTAACTAGAAATTAGGCGAAACTACAAGCTACTAAACTGCTTTAGTGCTAAGTGAAAGGGGCTACAACCTTTGTAGATCCGGTCCACCACTCCTTTAGCTCCGTGATGACGTCCCTCCGCTGCAACCATCGGAATCCTGGACTCTCGCGGTGGTTTCATCGAAGAAGTGATCGGGCTAGGTCGATGACTTCGATGCCGAAGATGATCTACGTCGAGGCGACTCTAACTTGAGCTCCAACTTCACCAAGTCATGAAACTTGTGAAGAAAACACCCTATACTACATGGCAAGTGGTAGAGGATGAAGAAATAGGATGTGGGTTCACTTTGGATTTGGATTTCTCACTTGGATTCATCACTTGAAATTTTCAAGTAAGCTTTCTTCACCTCTTGAAGAAAATGAAGAAGAAGAAAGAAAAAGAATTATGAATTAAAATAATTTAAGTGAAATTTATCATTTAGCAAGCATGGGTGAGTTAACTTGTGTAGAGAATAAACTAGGGTTTATGTTTAATGGTTAGGTTAAGGCAAAAGACAAAATGGCAAAGACTTTCAAAACTTCATGAAGCTTCATGGATAAAACAAAGCATGCCTCCATTTTATTCTTTGCCAAAATGAATAAAGTAAATAAATAAATAAATCAAACCCTAACCATTAACCTAATCATAGTTTAAAGTAAACACACACCCAAGTTTGCATGTATCATCAAACATGATACAAACTAGTGCACAAACATATATCATATATACAATGTGCACATTCAAGTGAGATAATCAATCTTAAGTGAACCAATACTAGTTAATGTAAAGTGATATATCAAATATATAATTATACATTAAATCATTAAATCAACACTTGATTTAACGATCCGGTCATATCGCATATGACCGACTAATATCCAATGTATCGACTTATCGAATCAATCCTCGATTCGATAACTAGGTTATATCGCATACAACCAATCGATACATTCATTGTGAGAATAGAATACGGTATCACATACACGCATTATTCTCGGTCCCGCACATATCTCATATGCGCTCCTATTTCGTTTCGCTTGAGCCAGGAAACCTCTGTGTAGGACTCTAAAGACTCGTCAATACGCCGGCAGCAGGTGATAATCATATCAAACACCCACAAGCCGCAAGCGGTCTGCTAAACATAACGGCCACCCGGGTATTGAGCGATCAGAAGATCAACGAGCAAGCCCGCTCACACTCCTATGAATCCAACCAGTAACACTTACCGTACAGTCCGGTCTCGTCGTCTGATATGTCGCATATCTTGCCTAGGGGTGGTAAACGTCAGACCCCAATAGCTCGATAAGTCGTGTCGATATGAGGTCTATAACAGTTCGAGAAACTACTCGCAACACTTACCAGTAAATCTCAGCAACCCTGGCCATGGATTTCCGGTTATAGCCAATCGAACACAGCGCAACATCAACTCCCTATACCGGAAGAGACGAATCCCCTCCTATCGCTCATTGCCTCCATGTGATTCGGGACTGTACCCAAAAACCACCGTTTTGCATGCCCTCTTGGACGTGGTAAGGTGGAAATCAAAGCACAGTGGGAATCACACAAGACTCTATGACGATCTCGGGTCAACAGACTACTCTGTACAAGTGTCACCAGAGAACTGCCATCTGACGTGAGGTATAATTCCATCTGGGAGTTCTCGGCGAGTCCGTCCAGTATACCCAGTCTCCACTGAGCACCCGTATATCATCTCTGATGTCAAACACCAATGGATATGGGATCATCCATCGCCCATCTGTATGGGTCGAGAAGGTATACTCTAGTCTTCTCTGGTATATCGATGCCCCGTCTCGATACACCCACGACTAGGGAACTTGAAGGATGTACTTATAGACTACCATGTCCCCACTAGTATGATCCGCATCATAGTCCAGGTAGTCAAGTATACATCCTAAGGGCTTTACCAACATGTAACAGAGAGACAATCAGTGTACACGTTAAGGTAAAGAGCAACCAGATAGCATACTATCATGTCAAGCAAGAAAGTCCTCCCTATATATGTCCAAGCATCTACTACAATATACATCCTATGTATAGTAATGGCCTCTAGGGCATACATATAACTAACAATCTCCCACTTGCACTAGGGCCATCTGATAGCAGTGGTTGTAGTATCTCATACTCAACCATCCCATAAAAGTCTCTTTCTGGGAAAAGGCCTTCGTGAGTGGATCCGCCGTGTTGTCTTCTGAGTCGACTCTCCTAACCTCGATCATCCTGGAGATCAACTATCTCCATGATCAGGTGATGCTGCCTCAGAATATGTCTGGGTCACTGATGGGACCAGGGTTCCTGGGCCAAAGCCACACTTCCATTGTCACACAATGGTAGGAACCTAGTTCATCTTATGAACTATTATACACCCAAACTGCCTCTTTGGTAGTATCTTTAATAGTGATGTTACCAGCCTTTATCATCTAGTATGCCACAGTATCTAGCTTGGAACTCTTCCAACATACCGTCCCTCTTGAGGGTAAAGACAATGCCTGTGACTGACATTCAGTCGTCCTTATCACCCTGGAACCTTTCCAGTGATTCTCCCCAGGATCGATTGATACCATCTCACTACAACTAGTGAGAATCCTAACATCCAATTACTTCTATATCATAGATCAAAACTCAGGATTTAGTAGGTATCACTTTGATCCTATGTGGAGAATCATTGTGATAAGCGGAGATTGATCGAGCGTAGCATAGGAAACACCTTCCCTATCAAGAGTATGTCATCCACGTACTCTACGAGGATCGTCACCATACTACTCCCTACTACCTTTTTGTTTATACAAGGTTCATCTACCATTTTGATGATGTCAAACTCTTTGACTAATACATCAAAACAGATGTTCCAACTCCGCGATGCCTGCTTTATCACATAAAACATCTTGCACACGTTTCCGCTGCTCCCACTGTCTACGAAGCCCTCTGACTGTGTACTTACAGACTCTCTTTTCTGAAACATCATTTTAGAAAAGCAGTCATGACACCCAACCACCAGATATCGTAGTCATGGTATGTAGCCATGGCAAGTAGGATCTAGATGGACTTAAGCATAGCTACTTAGAAAAGGTTTCAACAAAATCCATACCTGGTCAATGATGCAAACCTTTAACAAGTCTAGCTTTGAAAGTCTCAACTTTTCCAAGTACACCAAGTAATCTTCTCAAGATATACTTGCTCCTGATGGGGTTTGAACCCTTCAGATAAAGCAACTAAAGTCCATACTTTGTTGGTGTATAAGGATTCCATCTCAGATCGCTAAGCATCCAGCCATTCTTACAGAGTCCCACTCCTAATGGCCAGCTCGAAACTAGTTGGGTCATCATCTCATGATGCAATCCTCGCTCCCACTGTCATAGAGAAACCGAAGTATCTCTCAGGTGGGTGAGGAACCCTGCTAGATCGGCGGAGAGGCTGAGGTTCGTTGGTTACTATTGAATCCTTTGGTTCTATCAAATCATCTGTTGTAGTTTGTATAGCTGGAACCTTTCCAGTTCTACATAACAGACCTGGCCTTGAGCTTGTCCGGATTTTGCTTTTAGACATAGGCTGGACAACCCAAATCTTAACCAACTTAAGATATGGGCTCTTCCTTTCCATATCACATATGAAGTGGTAGGCAACTGATTTGATTTGAACCCTATTCAATAGGTAGTGCATAACTCCCAAAAGGAAATAGGAAACTCAGTAGTACTCATCATAGAGCACACTATATCACATAGGGTGCTATTGCTCCACCCCGATATACCATCGTGTTATGGTGTATACGGAGGAGTAATGCTGAGAGAGAATCTCATTCTCCTTTAGAATAGTCCAGGATTTCCGTGCTCAAGTATTCTCCTCCTTGATCTCATCAAAGGACATAATACTTATACCCGTATTTTGGTTATCTACTTCTAAAATATATTCTGTGAATATCTCAAAAGGTTCGGACTTGTGTTTCAACAAGAACATATGTCTGAATCTTGAGAGATTATTAGAGAATGTAATAAAGTACAAAGAACCGGTCTTGGCATGTGTAGACAGGGGACCTTTATACATCAGCATGTATCAATCCCAAAAGTTTACTAACTCTTTCTCTGTTTCCATTCAACAGAGCTATGATCATCTTATCTATGTGACATGACTGGCAAGTTTCACAAGATGTAAATTCAAACTGATTTAAATATGCATCTAAAATGTAACTTAAGCTAGTCGGGTCACATTGATATGACCTAGTCTACAATGCCTCAAGAAGGATTCGTTCATTTCTGAACTCTTCCTCTTGTGTGTGTTCTGTATACTAAGAACTGTAGTTTGATTTAGAACGTCAATGCTTTTAGATAACGTGCCTGAACCGATCAACTTTTGATATAGGAAATGTTCAAAACATTATCCAACAATACAAAATTTTATCATTTCTTTACTAATAAAGAGACTGATATGATTTTGTATATCAGGTTCGGTATCTAATAACATTTGTTCAGAATCAATGTATTTGGAATACAGGGTGATAGTGACCAACAGACTTGGCTGCAACACTTGCACCGTTTTCTGTCTCATGAAACTTATCACCCGTTCTCAGTTCTCTACCTTTCTGTAGCCCTATGTAACTGATTGCATATCTGGGATCCTGATCCGGTATCAAATACCCAGGACGTAGAGGATACAGAGAAACAGTTCTTTGTAATGAACACACCCGAAGGAGATTCATCATATGCACTTTCTTCGTTTGGGCGGCATAGGAATTCTGGTATTCCCCTATTTCTAGCTCTGTCTTATAATAATTATAAGTCGGAGCGGGACCGACGTTCCACAGCTCAGTATAATAAGCGGGTTCGGTCAATATATCCGTATTATTATCTTGATTAAGGCGTGATATGGTCGCTACCTGGAGAGAGAGAGAAGAAAACACTCTGCGTGCGCTCTTGCAAGATCAGATTGGTTATTATTTTATCTAATCAGGATGGCTCCCACTGTTTTTATCAAATCTTCCTTCAAACCCTAAAAGGAAAGACTAGCCGGGATTAATTACACACTACAAGTTCGCCAATCTTTCAGCCAGGCCAGTGTCGGTACTTTGAGGGAGGTCCCCCATGCTTTCGCACAAACCTAATTAATGTAAACCTCGTTTTCCCAGAGGCGTAACCTCGTTAACACCTTTCTAGACACCTACTTGATCGGGTAATTGTAATGTGTAAAACTCTCCCAGGAGTAACAATTACGCGCAGTGGGTATCGGGATCCAACTATCTCATAGAAGGTATGCAATCTCATTGCAAATTTCAACACTTAAAATTCCCGATAATATTTTGCCCCAAGCGATCTATGACCTTGACTGAGTCAACAAACCATAGACCGCAAGTAAAGTTCAACCCGTCATTTCTCGATTGAATTAAACCCACCCGCACGACCCTTGACTGAGTCAACAAGGCCGCACGACTACCCTAATCCAATCGCATCATATGCTTTGCAGATAAGCACTAATCAGCTACCGCACACTACGCCTTGACTGAGTCAACAAACGCAGCACGGATACTAACTATTACTTATCTGAAATGACGGAGGGCTACGACAGGTTTTTAAGAAAACCTTTTGCGTAATTATATCGTTGTAGAATCAATGATTTTAAAATGGAGTGTTTTTTAGGCTTTTCTAGTTTTGTTAAAGGGGTCACTCCCGGTGAAGGGATCGTCGGCCCTTTCCTCATCGAATAAGGTGCAGGATATATCATATATACCGCTGTGCAAAGCAAAAACTATAGAAGCAATCAAAAGAAAAACCGAGGGTTGTAGCATCTGCCAGTTATTGCTAAAGGAGTCACTCCCGGTGAAGGGATCTCGGTCCTTTCCTTATCGAATAAGGTGCAGGATGTTCTACGAGGAACACCGCGATGCAAAGCAAGAACTATAGCTACCTGTTTTAATTTTTGAAATTCGATTCCACAACATCTTAGGTTTCTTTTTCTTTCATTAATCATATTAATGAAGTCCCATCATTTAAGTTACCTAAACATCACAGATAAATACGACGTACACTTATGCCATCCGCATTCGCCTCGATGTCCCCTCGTGCACCGTTAGGTTAGGTAACTAACGGCAGAGCGGGGCAGGGCTAGCGCGGGTGTAAAACATAAGTAACGTCTATATAATATATCGTATATACTATATACAGTATCTATCACAGAACATCAAATGATCACATCACAGATATCGCAGCAGAAAATAACATATGAAATATTGGATATATTAGGACGTCCGTGTTTTATTTTGAGCCTGTATAAAACACGGATTCCACGGTCGTGATGAATAGCCAATCCCACACCCCTAGACCCCTACGAGAGCGGCAAGCAACCCTACCAATTCTAGAGTTAGGAGACCCGAACTCGACTCCTCGAGATGGTCTCCCACTGGACCCTAGAACCCGGTTACTTGTGCTCCCCTCCTTGGGTCTATCCTAGTGCGGAAAAGTAAATAATATACATCAACGGTGACATCTTCCGCAACCTGGAAGAGCCCTAATAAAAGAATATTACATACAAGTTTTTACATGAATGAAAATGAAAAACACCCATCTCACATAAAAAAAAAACCCCGGCTATTCAAACACGACGATCCAATATAACATATCCAGCAACACATAACATCACATGTTATCAACGTAAGTAAATATGCCCATCCCAATTGTCGTTGACATATAGCAACGAAACCGGCGATATCACATATTACACTTACGGTCGCAGAAAAGAAAGTGTAAAACTACAACAGTTGGAATCCGCAATCTCTTTAGACATCGCATGCCTAACCAAATGAATTCTTTAGACATCGCATGCCTAACAATTATAAACCCCGTATTTTAGTCTCATTATCGAAAACTCTTTTCAATATCAAGTCGGGCAATTCAACAAGATTCCCGACATCTTGATCGAATGCTCGTCGCAAACTTTAGTAGATAGCCGCACCCCCAATACCATCGACGAAGTGCACTAAGGCGGAACACCGCTGCCGTGAGCACCCGAACGGATGCTTTTGGCGACGGGGTTCTCCTACAGTCACTTGGTCGGGGCTATGGGGTGAGGCTGTCTATTAAGTTTACCCGACGAGTATCCGCGTACGCTACGTGATTGCGACGGACTTTTGATCACATCAAAATTCCGTGGCAACCGATCAAGTGAGACTAAACTGCTATGTTTATAACATTCATTCAGTTATCTCATAACTATTTGTGGATTCCAAATATTGTATCACATTCCAGATAAATAGAAAATGTTAAACTTTTCGATCGAACAATCAAACACCCAAGTTTTCCCGAAACAGCTCAACACATGAAATAAGTTTAAAAACATTCAGTTCATGCCTCAGTACCAACGGTCCAGCCGTAGAAGGGTCAAGCCAATGCCTCACATGTGGCACGCCGTACTGCCCCAGACCCTAAGGTTCAAAGGGCAATTCAAGACGGTCACATAATCGAGTTAAGGTTTGTTGTCTTCTAGAGGGTCCATCGCGTTACTTGCACTACTCAGAACGTTCTCAAACTACGGAAAAATCCAACAACTGGAAATTTCCCGGCATGGGAAAAAGTGGGTATTTATATCCGGTCGAACTTTTTAACATACTCTAAATTATCCGGAAAAACAATAACGAAGTTAAAATTCCCGATCGAATCGAGGATTACAAAATAAACCCCAGAATACTCAACACTTGAGTCAGATTAAAAACACTCATAAAATAGTAACCACAGAGACAAGAATTACTGTGTAAAAAACCATCCCTAATAATCTTAACTTGCCGCGGAACCACTGCCAAAGGTGGCTTATTGCCGCGGTTCCGCGGCCATGTTAAGGAATTAGGGGGTCGTTTTTCACCATAACTCATATTTTTCCCTGCTGAATTTTTCAGGTATTTTTAATTCTGAAAAATCACAGATTTTAAAAATGGACCAAAGAGGGGTGTATTTCGTCGTATTTGGGTTCGATCGGGGTTTTAACTTCGTTAACACATCGCCTAATGCTCTAGCTAGGCTCTGATACCACTGTAGGGTTTCTAGGCACACTCAAGAGGTTCCACAAGGCATCAACCATACCAAATTCAAAAAATTAGGTGCCGAGAAACCCTAATATAGATCGTTAACTAGAAATTAGGCGAAACTACAAGCTACTAAACTGCTTTAGTGCTAAGTGAAAGGGGCTACAACCTTTGTAGATCCGGTCCACCACTCCTTTAGCTCCGTGATGACGTCCCTCCGCTGCAACCATCGGAATCCTGGACTCTCGCGGTGGTTTCATCGAAGAAGTGATCGGGCTAGGTCGATGACTTCGATGCCGAAGATGATCTACGTCGAGGCGACTCTAACTCGAGCTCCAACTTCACCAAGTCATGAAACTTATGAAGAAAATACCCTATACTACATGGCAAGTGGTAGAGGATGAAGAAGTAGGAAGTGGGTTCACTTTGGATTTGGATTTCTCACTTGGATTCATCACTTGAAATTTTCAAGTAAGCTTTCTTCACCTCTTGAAGAAAATGAAGAAGAAGAAAGAAAAAGAATTATGAATTAAAATAATTCAAGTGAAGTTTATCATTTAGCAAGCATGGGTGAGTTAACTTGTGTAGAGAATAAACTAGGGTTTATGTTTAATGGTTAGGTTAAGACAAAAGACAAAATGGCAAAGACTTTCAAAGCTTCATGAAGCTTCATGGATAAAACAAAGCATGCCTCCATTTTATTCTTTGCCAAAATGAATAAAGTAAATAAATAAATAAATCAAATCCTAACCATTAACCTAATCATAGTTTAAAGTAAACACACACCCAAGTTTGCATGTATCATCAAACATGATACAAACTAGTGCACAAACATATATCATATATACAATGTGCACATTCAAGTGAGATAATCAATCTTAAGTGAACCAATACTAGTTAAATGTAAAGTGATATATCAAATATATAATTATACATTAAATCATTAAATCAACACTTGATTTAACGATCCGGTCATATCGCATATGACCGACTAATATCCAATGTATCGACTTATCGAATCAATCCTCGATTCGATAACTAGGTTATATCGCATACAACCAATCGATACATTCATTGTGAGAATAGAATACGGTATCACATACACGCATTATTCTCGGTCCCGCACATATCTCATATGCGCTCCTATTTCGTTTCTCTTGAGCCAGGAAACCTCTGTGTAGGACTCTAAAGACTCGTCAATACACCGGCAGCAGGTGATAATCATATCAAACACCCACAAGCTGCAAGCGGTCTGCTAAACGTAACGGCCACCCGGGTATTGAGCGATCGGAAGATTAACGAGCAAGCCCGCTCACACTCCTGTGAATCCAACCAGTAACACTTACCGTACAGTCCGGTCTCGTCGTCTGATATGTCGCATATCTTGCCTAGGGGTGGTAAACGTCAGACCCCAATAGCTCGATAAGTCGTGTCGATATGAGATCTATAACAGTTCGATAAACTACTGGTAACACTTACCAGTAAATCTCAGCAACCCTGGCCAGGGATTTCCGGTTATAGCCAATCGAACACAGCGCAACATCAACTCCCTATACCGGGAGAGACGAATCCCCTCCTATCGCTCATTGCCTCCATGTGATTCGGGACTGTACCCAAAAACCACCGTTTTGCACGCCCTCTTGGACGTGGTAAGGTGGAAATCAAAGCATAGTGGGAATCACACAAGACTCTATGACGATCTCGGGTCAACAGACTACTCTGTACCAGTGCCACCAGAGAACTGCCATCTGACGTGAGGTATAATACCATCTGGGAGTTCTCGGCGAGTCCGTCCAGTGTACCCAGTCTCCACTAAGCACCCGTATATCATCTCTGATGTCAAACACCAATGGATATCGGATCATCCATCGCCCATCTGTATGGGTCGAGAAGGTATACGCTAGTCTACTCTGGTATATCGATGCCCCGTCTCGATACACCCACGACTAGGGAACTTGAAGGATGTACTTATAGACTACCATGTCCCCACTAGTATGATCCGCATCATAGTCCAGGTAGTCAAGTACACATCCTAAGGGCTTTACCAACATGTAACAGAGAGACAATCAGTGTACACGTTAAGGTAAAGAGCAACCAGATAGCATACTATCATGTCGAGCAAGAAAGTCCTCCCTATATATGTCCAAGCATCCACTACAATATACGTCCTATGTATAGTAATGGCATCTAGGGCATACATATAACTAACAACATCCTTGAACTCTCGAACTATTTCTGGCTTCGATTCTTCCGCTTGTAATGTTGCAACCACTGCCTTCTTTGGTTTTGCCTTGTAGACGCTAGATTCCAAGGTACGGTCTCCAATCTTGAAATAGAACACTGGATGATTTGGTATTTTGAACACTACCCTCCTTTGGCGAAAGTCGATGGTAGCGAAGAAAGTTCCCAGCCAGTCCATTCCCAAGACTACGTCGAAGTTCGGTATGTCCAGTACCTTGAAGTCCGCATAAAATTCTCTACTGCAGACGACCAATGGACAAAGATCGTATCCTAAAGTTTCTTTTAGAACACTGTTCCCTGAACTGACATTCCAGCTGGATACGAGCGGTTTAACTGGAATCACATGAGTTCATACGAACTGTTGCGACATAAAACAATGTGATGCTCCAGTGTCGAAGAGTGCTAGAGCAGGTAGGGAGGCTACTAAGATTGTACCTAAGTTGTGTGGAATAGGTTTAGGTATAAAAAAATATATTGATATACAAGGATTGAAAAGGTTTGAAAGGATTGGGGATTACCAGTGATGACTTGGCCTGTGACTTTGGCCTCCTCGACCATCATTTTGAAAGCTTGACGTCGTGGTAAATTCCTCCTTACCGGAGGCACGTTCCTCTATCCTTAGGGCATGTTTCTCTGCCCTTGAGGCATGTTTCTCTATGCCTGATGGAACTGATGTTGAGGCTGTTCAGGATGTCCATGTGGAGCTGGTGCAGGGAGAGCTAAACAAGGTACAAGAGCCTGAATAGCTGGCCGCTGCGGAACTGTGATTGCTGGTCGGGGTGCCGAAGCTGTGTTGAAATGGTATGGACATGCTCCTATGGCATGAGTGGATGCGCCATAAACCAAACACAGGCCTTTTGCACGCCTACAATCCTTCGCCAGATGTCCATTTCTCTTTCAGAAGAAGCAAAAGTCTGTACTCGACTGGTTAAATGATCTTCCCGGTCTCCTAGGTGCAAAAGTTGGCCTAGAAGAGGCTCCTCCTGACATCTGTGTGGCAGGGCATTTCACACCGGCAGTCTGCGGTCTGCCCTTCTTCTTCACAATTGCCCTATAGCGTCGGGTAGCCTTCAAAGCAAGTTCATGGGTTAGGAAATCCCCTGTAGCGAGTGCAACTTGGATTTCCGGGTCCAACCCTTACTGAAATCGTCGTGCCTGGATCTCAACAGTAGGAATCAGGTGTGCAGTGAACCTGTTACGACCTTGTGTTAGCAGTGTAATGAGTGAAATCAGGTATTTGAATTTGAGACAATATCTTACCTGCTGAGCATGGTAAATTCAGCATCGTATTCATCCACAGTCTTGACCCACATCGAGCCTTATTGTAGATGGATGAACTGCTGCTCCATGTCAAAGCGGGCAGCCTCAGTGAAATACTTCACATCGAACAGATCACAAAACATCTTCCACTTGATAGGTTGGGTGAGACGGCTTTCTTCAGCCTTCCACCAGATTCTGGCGTTGTCTGTCAGTTGCAGCTTCGTAACTCTCACCCAGGCAATATCTGGTACTTGAGCTGCTGCCAGATCATCTTCAATCGATTGAGCCCATTCTTCCACCTCCAGTGGGCTCTCTTTTCCTAAGAAATGTTTTGGGTGCAGTGCCTGGAATTGCTTGGCATCGGGTGCCTCGGTTTCGGGGCGGTGCATGAGGATAGTAGTATGCTGCTGCTGACCCTCCAGAAGGCTCTTGATCGCATCGAATAGTACTGTTTGGTCGTTGATGGGAGCTACAACGGTAGGTGGTGGTGGTAGAGTAGGCGGTGGGGTGTTTCCATTGACATTGGTACTGGTGTTATTGGGAGAATCTATGACCTTGATAGAAAAGGAATGGTTAGGATAGATTCAAAAAATTAGAAATGTAAGGAATGTATAGTTGCTGATTCTTATAATTCTTATGATATATTGCTTAAGACTTCATGCAGAACTGACCTGCATGAGCCGCCAACAAAACCTGTCACGCCCCGCGTCCCAGTAGACGGAAACAATGACGTGGTTGGCCGTAATGTATCTACTAGGAAATAAATACGTTAAGCGTAATTAAGCAATATATAAAATGAACAAGAATGACAAGAGTATTAAAATAAATAGCAACTTTATTTACATTCAACTTTACATATAATTGTTTGAAAAGAAAAGATACAATGAGTAAACCAGTGCCTAAACAGTGGCATACAAAATGAAAGTAAGTACAAGGAACTAGATATCAGGCTGTGCCGCAAGCTGATCCAAGTCCTCCTAGTTAGGCTCGATCTCCTGAGAGTCATGTCCTCCTGACGAACATTCTAAAGAAAGAAATAGAAAGCAATATCGTCATCGAACTAGTGCTCGTTAAGTCCTGAAAGAAGAAAGAGAATATAACGAGTAATGTAAAAAGAACAGATAATTTGTACAGGTATATGATGGTTATTCTAATGTGGTTGTTTGTAACTTGGTATAAAAGGTATTCATGTATACGATAGGAGTCCATCTTACCCTGTGAACTATGGTAATATGTAGTACAAGGCTCCGTCATAACCCATGGGACAACGGCACGAGAATTCATGTTGGTATCTTTTAAGTGACCTCTCGTGCCACGATATACGTTCCGTACCAATCTATCCCTTTATCCCTGCATAATGTATTGTATAAATTATATTTACAAGACTTGCCGAAACCATGGATAGAAAATGTTTCAAGTATTCATATTCAGGATGTAATTAAGTATTCAAGTAGTCATGTCAAGTTATAATTATAGTTCGATCAAATCAAGTCAAGTATACATGTTTGATATTGATGTTTAAATTCAAGTATTCATGTTCATGTTCAAGTATTCAAGTTCTGTTTGAGGATGGATTCAGGTTTGAATTAGACTCAGATTGAGTCAGACACTTGTACTGATTTAAATCTTGAATTAGGCTCGGGAGTCATCGGTAACTGCTGCACATGGACGGCAGCATTTGTGTCTTTTTCCAAGACAATTACCATTGATAACTCCGTTAAATTGTCTACCTTAAATAGGCAAGCACTCACTTTCTCTGGCTCCCTGGGGCTCAAGAGAATTGATCCCGCTTAAACCTGTATTTACTAAAATCCTTAAATATTGTTTTATATATCTCGAGGGGGTTTTATGAAAAATATTTTTAATATAGTTAAAAATTAAACCTCAAGAGTGATTAGTATTACTTAGGGTTGTCATGAGCATGGCTTTTAAATATTGGGGTATTTTAGTGATAAATACTTAGTATTTGAAAGTTCATGGTATTTTATTGAAAAACCTGCCTTCTTGGTATCTTGATGGTATTTTATTGACATTTGTTACTTTTCATTTTTGAAAAACATATGTTTATTATATTTTGAAAATATGGATTTATAATTTTATGTAATTTTAATTTTAAAAATAATTTTAGTTTATTTATAAAATTCGTATTTCTTAAAAACCGTATTTAAAT
The DNA here is from genome assembly GCA_030015575.1 of Agapanthus africanus. Taxonomy (NCBI): domain Eukaryota; kingdom Viridiplantae; phylum Streptophyta; class Magnoliopsida; order Asparagales; family Amaryllidaceae; genus Agapanthus; species Agapanthus africanus. The sequence goes on from CM057337.1 coordinate 723,759,335, forward strand.
CCTTTCGAGATCGAATGCTCCGTGAGGAGGTCTGCATCTCGCTCTACAAGCCTAAGGATGTGTGATACTCCATACCATCCATTAGCGGGTCCCTTAAAGAGGGTTGTAGATATGTAATCGCAAAAGATATGAAATAACTCTTTAAAAGAAATCCGGTTTTTTTTTAAGTTATGTGGTATTTTATTGTAATATTATTCTTCGAAACGAAAATACATACATTGAGTACCGTGCTATGAAACCAAGTGTGCGTGTGGGGTAGGTCGTTACTGCGTGAAGTTTTCCTAAGGGTATTGTTTTAACAAATACTAAAAAAGGTGTTTAAAAAGTTTAAGGTATTTTAATGAAAAAGTTATACTCTTGTTGTTTCACATGAGAATTTTGATGAAATTTGATTCTAAACATTAGTGTTTAAGGTTACATGGGATGCAATAAAATTAGATTGATTAAATTTTAAAGGAAAATGGAGTTATATGTTTTAGAAAAGAAGATGTCGATATTAACTCCACTTTTACCGATATAAAATTTGAAAAAGAATTTCAATAGATGGAGGAGATTTGAAAGGGACTTACAGTATAGAAAGCTTAAAGAAAGGTTGAAGAAGAGGGGGTGAGTTTCGTAGCGTCGCGGGAGCGACAGAATTTGCCTCGATTTTCGCCGGAACCAACTTACTTACTAACTCCACTTTACTTCACTTTGCACTAGGAATTTTTAGAGAGATTTGGCTAGAATTTTCAGAATGTTGTTAAGCCAAAATATAGGGATGGTATTTATAGTGGAGAATTAGGGTTTGTGAATTAAAAATGTGAATTAAAAGTATTTAAATTGTGTTTAATTGTGAAATGAAGGGTCTCTATTTGATCGCAGGGAAATCAAACAATGCAGAGGAGTTAGGGGTAGGTGAAGAGGTGTGTGTGCAAAGCCCGGGGCACATTGTCCTCCATCTAACCGTCGGTGCCGGTCTTATTGCGCTTTCCGCTGGTCGATCTCGGGCTTCTGGCCTCGAGATTTGTGTCAGATTATTCAGAGTTTACTCCATTTTCCACATGTTTGATTTTTCTGAACTTTTCATTTCCCGTGTATTGCACATGAAATCTTTTGGGTTTCCAAAAATTTTTAAAAAAACTCAGAAAAAAATAATGTGTCTGATGAGAATTGAACACAGGGGCTATATCACAGCAGTGCAAAGACTTTACCAGTGAGCTACAAGTTGCTTCTTACTGTTATTTAACAAAAGTAACTTATAACTCAAACTCAGACTGTAAAACTCATTTCTTGTATATTAATAGTAAAATTTTCCTTACAAAGATTTTAGAGTAGATAAACTAGAAGCACGGTTTTAGATTACTCATCGCACTTCACATACACATACATACCTCACTGTTTCATATCTGTGTTATTCATTATATTCATGTTTACCTATATCGTTACATCCTGATTATTATTGTTGTTTTGGTATTATGATGCACTGACGTATGGCTTTTGCATGGCCTAGTTTCTCAATCTTATCGCAGGCTGAACAGGAGTACTTTAGCCGTCAAGCCGAGCAGTGAAGAATTAAACATGCGTGGTTTAGAGATGTTTAGTTTAGTTTAGTTTTTTTCCGCAGCTTTATTTTATGATGTGAGCCCATATTGGGACGTATTTTCAGATGTTGTCTATTTAATTCATTTCCACTTATATATTTTCTTGACTCTATTTACTGTGGCAAATGGACATGTACTAAATAGATTTTATATTTTATTGTTCTTGATATCCTATAGACAGCCGTAATGTGACTGAGGAGGGATATTTCCTAGTTACAGGTAGCATGGTTGGCTCTGTCATGTGTCATAGTTCGCGCACTCTGGGAAGCGGGGCGTGACAGGGTTTGTTTGGTATCAGAGCCATAGGATTTAGGATTAATCGGGTTTAATTCTTTTGTAGTTGGGTATTAAACCCAATACACTAATCAGGAAACCCCTAATTAGGAACATGTCCTGCCACATTACTATCTTTCCCTTCTTGAATCTATAACTATCTTGTTTATTGAATCCTGTTTACCGTTGATAATTCTCTTCAGTGTCTTGGCTTAAGAATTATGGCAGATAGAGATTTGCGATCGTACTAGAGGCATGTTGATGACGCCGTACTACTTAGATTTATACGTGGTATGCTGGAAAACCAGAAGCGGCAAACCGAGCTTAATCAGCGGCAAGCTGAGACTTTCCAGGAGGGTCTGCAGACAGTCCAACAGTCCGTAGTTGCAGAAGCACCCAGGCCAGAACGGCATGAGGGCACCATGGCGGATTTCAGAAGGCTTGGTCCGTCCACTTTTACTGGATTGGAGGAGCCATTGCCGGCGGAGCAATGGCTAGTTGATACAGAGAATCTGCTTGTCGCTGCGCAGATTCCAGATGAGAAACAGGTGGATGTAGTACTCATTCAACTGATGGATTACGCTCGCGAGTGGTGGCTCATAGAGGAGACCCACCTGACCAAACCGATCAGTTGGGCAATGTTTTCACAAATTTCTTGAAGAAGTTCTTTCCGCAAACTGCTCGAGAAGAATTGGAGGAAAAGTTTATTAATTTGAAGCAAAATGGTGGATCCGTTGATGCGCATGCGGCTGAGTGAACTCGGCTCAGTCGATTTGCGGGGCCTTTAGTTGCCAACGATGCAAATAAGGCACGGAGGTTTATGCGCAGCATGGATGTGGAGATCCAGAGACACATCATATCTTTGGTATTGACCACCTTATCCCAAGTTCTCAAGGCAGCCAGGGAGCAGCAGAGTTTATCGGTGAAAGCGAAGAGTACGCAACAGCAAGCCGTCGTAGTGCAGAAGCCGGCGTTTACGCCAAACCGATCTCCTGTATGCAGAGGCATCCCGGTGAACAGGCGAGGCATTGTACCTATGAAGAAGCCCATCGTATCCGATCAGAAAAGAAGTGTGATCTGTGACTTTTTCCATCTACCCGGAAACTTACAGAAGGAATGCCAAAGGGGGATTGGACTCTGTCTGGTTTGCAGATCAGCTGACCATACCATCAATGCTTGTCCTTCAAAGCTACGATTGAGGGACGATATACAGAAGCCACCGCAGAAGCAGATGCATGGGTAGAAGCAGATTACTCAGGGGCCTAATAAAGCACGGGCCTTTACTTTGACGGCTGAGGAGGCCAAGGCTTCAGATGAAGTTGTTTCAGGTATCCTACTCGTTCATAATTTTCCCGTATTGGCATTATTTGATTCAGGTGCATCCCATTGTTTTATGTCGTCTTAGTGCACACTCGATTCCATACACGGCCCTGTCTAGTTGCTGGGACATACACATTGGGAATGGAAAAATTATATCTAGTAGCAAGTGCAAGGATTGTTCGATTGTTATTCGTGGAAGAGAGTTATTCGCGGATTTCTTAGTGATTGATACTGGCAGCTATGATGTCGTCTTGGGAAAGGACTTTCTTGGCACTTTCCATGCTCACATCGATTGTAGGGTAAAGAAAATGATTTTCCACATTCCTGGACATCCGGAGTTTATATTTTCAGGAGGTAGCAGATTTGTCGGGCCAGTCGAATTTAGGGCTAGGCCGACAAGAGCCGTCTTTTTGTCGATGGAAATAGATAAGGAGAAAGCACCAGCAGTAGTTTGAGAGTTTATGGATGTGTTCGAGGACATCTCGAGTTTAGTGGCAAAAAGAGATGTGGAGTTCGCGATCGATCTCGTTCTTAAAGCAGCGCCAATTTCAAAGGCGTATTATCCGATGGCGCCGGTGGAATTAGAAGAGGTAAAGAAACATGTTGCCAAATTGCTAGAGAAGAGTTAGATTCACAGCAGCAATTCACCCTGGGGAGCTCCAGTTTTTCTAGTCAAGAAGAAGGATGGCACGTGGGGAATGTGCATCGATTATCAAGAATTAAACCGGGTGATTATTAAGAACAAGTACCCGATCCCTCGCATCGTTGAATTATTTGATCAACTCAGTGGCGCGAGGGTATTTTCGAAGCTGAATTTGCGATCCGGATATCATCAAGTTCAAGTGAAATCAGAAGATATTTGCAAGACAGCGTTCCGAACTCGATACAGGCATTACGAGTACTTGGTGATTCCATTCGGAGTCACGAACGCACCGGCGATATTTATGGACTTGATGAACCGAATATTTTCACCATATTTGGATCGGTTCATAGTGGTGTTTATTGACGATATTCTGGTCTATTCGAGAAGCAAGGAAGAGACACTTGAAGATCGCACTGCAAACGTTGCGGCAAGAAATGTTATATGCTAAGATGAGCAAGTGCGAGTTTTGGCTCGAACAAGTGAAGATTTTGGGTCATGTTGTATTTGGAGATGGAATTGTCATTGACCCTGAAAAGATTACAGCAGTTCATGATTGGCCGATTCCGAAGAACTTAGCGGAGATCAAAAGTTTTCTTAGGCTTGCCGAATATTATAGAAGGTTTGTGGAGAACTTCGCTTGAATAGCTAAATCATTGACCAAACTAAAATGAAAAGAGATACCGTTCGTATGGACGGGGAATTATGCGTCAACTTTCAAAGCGTTGAAGCAAAGATTGACCACCGCTCCTATCTTAACAGTGTCAGACAGTTCCGGAGGGTTGGTTATTCACTGCGACGCATCTGGGAAAAGCTTGGGATGTGTTCTAATGTAGAATGGGAAGGTTATAGCGTAGGCGTCAAGACAATTGAAGACTCACGAGAAGAATTACTCAACTCATGATTTGGAGCTAGCAGCAGTGATTTTTTCTTTGAAGATTTGGAGACACAACTTATTGGGCGAAAGGGTAGAAGTATTTACCGATCACAAGAGCCTAAAATATGTGTTCACGCAGAAAGAGCTCAACATGAGATAGCGTATATGGTTGGAGCTGATGGTTGACTACGATCTTGATCTAAAATACCATCCGGGAAAAGTTAATGTAGTGTCGGACGCACTAAGTCGGTTGCCAGCAATACGGATGTTGACTGCACAGAAGGAGATTATCACTGATATTCAGAGATTCAAGTTGGAGATTATACCACCGCATTCTTCGGGACAGTTGATACAATTGTAAGTACAGTCATTCTTGATCGATAACATTAAGGCAGCGCAGTCGCACGATCCAAGGTTACGGAAGTTTTGAGAACAGGTAGAAGCGGGAGTTCGAACGGACTTGTTAATTCATGAAGATGGTTCGTTACGATATGGAAGCCGTTTGTGTGTGCCGAAAGAAGATGTTCATGAAGAAGTTATGAAGGAGGCTTATAATTCCGCATATTCCGTACATCCGGGAGGCACAAAAATGTACCGAGATCTACGACAGCATTTCTGGTAGGAAGGCATGAAAAGGGAGATTGCTCTCTATGTATTGAAGTGTTTTGTGTGTCAACAAGTTAAGGATGAATATCAAAGGATAGCTGGTTTATTTCAACCACTTCTGATTCTTCAATGGAAGTGGGAACATTACCGCAAAGTCCTAAGGGCAATAATGCAGTTTGGGTGATTATTGATCGAATGACTAAGGCAGCTCATTTTATACCGTTTAGAGTTGGTCAGTCGACGGAAGCTTTGGCAAAACGGTACATGCAGGAGATTGTGAGATTGCATGGAGTACCTGTAAGCATCATTTCTGATCGTAATACCCTATTTTTATCGTACTTTTGGAGGAGTCTACAGGAAAGTTTGGGGACTCGATTAAAGTTTAGCACCACTTATTATCCCCAGATAGATGGACAATCAGAAAGAACGATCCAAACTCTTGAAGATATGTTGAGATCGTGCATGTTAGACTTCAAGGGTTCATGGGAGGATCATTTGCACTTGGTGGAGTTTTTATATAATAACAGTTTCCAGGCGACTATACAGATGGCTCCCTTCGAAACATTATACGGCTGCAAGTGTCGCTCGCCCGTCTGTTGGGACGATGTTGGAGAAAGAAGATTATTGGGACCGGATCTTATTATACAAACGGTGGAGAAAGTCAACGTGATTCGAAGTCATATGAAGGCGACACAAGATCGACAGAAAAGTTGGGTCGATACAAGACGAAGAACTCTGGAGTTCGCAGTTGGTGATCTTGTATTCCTGAAGATATCACCGACTAAAAGAGTGATTCGATTTGGTAGTCGAGAGAAGCTTAATCCTCGATTCGTAGGGCCTTTCGATATTATTGAGCGGGTTGGAGAAGTAGCCTATCGATTGGCTTTACCACCATCCTTGGTGAGTGTTCATAATGTGTTACATGTATCTCAACTCCGCAAGTATGTTGTAGATGAGACGCACGTCTTCGATCATTCAGAGCTGACTGTAAGGGAGGACTTGATATATGAAGAAAGACCGATGGAGATCGTGGATCGACGAAAAATGGTCCTCAAGAACAAGGTTATCCCTCTAGTACTTGTTTCATGGGGGAATCGTTCGCACGGAGAATCAACTTGGAAATGTGAAGACGAGATCCGACAGAAGTTTCCACACCACTTTTCTTAGATTCATGTTTTCTTGTCTTTTCTTGTTCCAGGAATTTCGAAGACGAAATTCTTTTGTAGTTGGGTATAATGTAACACCCTAATTTATTTATACCATATTTTATTTGGGTATTTTCTAATCTTGCGACTATTTCTTGATTATTATCGTTTTGGGTGCGGATGATGCATTTGGTATCTGTGGATAGTATCCAACCCGACCCGCATGCTTAAAACCCATTTTGATTCTAAATTACATCATATAATTACTAGTACAGAGGATAAGTGCACATCTAGGCTCTATATATACATGTATAATATTTGGCATCTGCATATCTTCTAAATAATACAAATAATACTCAAATAATATTTTTTTTAAATATCTAGCATGGCCTGTATCATACCCCATACCATATGGTTGCATCCAGACATCGTGTTCATGTCCGATATGATAAAACATACTCGTTTGGATCGCTACATGATTTTACGTATATCCGTTCTTGGGGGTATGCATTTTATCTAACCGGACATCGCATTATAATTTTAACTGACACGTATATTATTCGTATTTTAAAACTGGAATTTTAGAAGAGACCCGGGTATTTTTCGGAGTATTTTTGTATTAGCTATATAATCCTAGAAAAATATATTATAATATTTTTATATATTAACAGTTTAAATTGAATATATAAAATATATACTAACTAAATTATATAGAATTTCCCGACTCTCTCTCTCCCCCCTACGCACTCACTCTCTCTCTCTAATCCCACTATCTCTCTCTCTCTCTCTTTCTCTCCCTCTCTCTCTTATATATAACCAAATATAATATTTACCCTAATATTTTTTTTAAACACCTCTCATTTTCTTCCTCCTCTGTCTCCTCCCGCGAGAACCCAAACACAAAACCTAACCCTAGCCTCCCCTCGCCTTCGCCGCGACCATCCTCACCTCATCATCACTATCACCACAACACCCTCACGACCTCAACCACCTTCTCCTCTCCTCTTCTACCCGAAGACCACCATGAAACCATGACCCAGCAACACAAGAAAACCCATGACCCCGACCCTACAGAAACCCAACCTTACCTCGCCGCCGATCACGTCCTCCGATCTCGACCTTACCCTCACCTTCTCCATCTCCTCTCCCTCTCCATCCCCCGCAACCCGAGAACACCCTGCACCCAAACCCCGAGCACCCAAGAACCCTAAAAACTCCCCGACGCGACCCAACCCCTCACCGAAGACCTCACCGTCACCACCCTCATCACCATATCGCCGCTTCCTCACCTCCCTCTATCGTCCCCGACACCACAAATCACCATCACCAAGAATCCGGAGCACCAAGAACCCCGAGCACCCATCCCTGTATAGCCTAACGCCCATGCCTGCAACTCCTTACCGCCGATCACCCTGACCTTGTCGTCGTCCCCTCTGTCCCCAGAACCCTGAGCAGCCACACCTCCATTTCTCTTTCTTACTTCTTCTCTTTTCTTTCTTTCTTCTTTCTTTCTATTTTCTTTACTTCTTAATTCTTGGCCGTCGCCGGAGTCGTGCATGTCGCCGATGATCCGGGAGACGCAGTCATCGTCATCATCTAGCGTGGTCACGTTTTTTAGTAGCCAAGTCCAGTCCTGTACGCACGTGGTTACATCACGACGTTTACCCGATATCAAACGTGACGTACGTACCCCGTCGTGAGATCCGATCACGCAAGTTTATCTTACAACATGTTATGTTATAGTATATCTATTTATATATGAATAAAAATAACACATGTGTGGTATCGTGCATCCAATGTTATATTTTACCGTTTTTCAATATCCGTTCATATCCATACTGACAATAAAATATCTAATTGTATGCCGAAACATCATAATATCTTGATATTATTATACTATTATATTAGTGCGACATGTTATCTAGTTTGCATCATACATAGTCATGGATATATATAGGTTATTACAGATAGACACATGCATCCCGACATCAGCACTATTTACCGTGATTCCGATATCGTTTGCAGTTTCACATTGGGTATCCATTTGATACATATGCATCACATGACATGTTCACGACACACTACTTGACTTGTTACTTGGATCTTGTTACTAATACCGATAATCCTGACTCATTGGCCTGATGGACATAACTTATTGTCTGCATAGACAAAACATGTACCTGCTTGATCCTGTGTTGGAATTAGATTCATATCTTCAATACCTGATTTGAACACATAACCTTAGGGGTAAAGGGAAATCAATAATGAAACCTGACTTATAACTCAACAGTTCGATGCTTATACCGATCAGTCCTTAAGGGCTAGGCTAGCCCCGGAATGATGCAGCTGACATCATTCGTCTATATATATTAACTGTTTACTGCTTAGCGGCACGTCTCGGATTCAGCCCGAGAGTCTTGACCGTGGTCCCGGGCACGCACGGGATACTATTGAGTTACATCGACGATTTCAATAAATTGACTTCAAAGACTTTAGAGTAGATAACCGAGACGCACAGTTTTAGATTACTCATCGCACTTTACGTACACATACATACCTCACTATTTCATATCCATGTTATTCATTATATTCATATTTACCTATATCGTTACATCCTGGTTATTATTGTTGTTTTGGTATTATAACGCACTAACGTCTTGGTTTTGCATGGACCAGTTCCTCTATCTTTATCGCAAACTGAACAGGAGTACTTTAGCCGTCAAGTCGAGCAGTGAGGAATTAAATATGTGTTGTTTAGAGAAGTTTAGTTTAGTTTAGTTTTCTTTCGCAGCTTTATTTCTTGATGTGAGTCTATATTGGGACGTATTTTCAGATGTTGTCTATTTAATTCGTTTCCGCTTATACATTTTCTTGACTCTATTTACTGTGGCAAATAGACATGTACTAGATAGATTTTATATTTTACTGTTCTTGATGTCCTATAGACAGTCATAATGTGACTGTGGAGGGATATTTCCTAGCCACAGGTAGCATGGTTGGCTCTGTCACGTGCCGTAGTTCACGCACTCTGGGAAGCAGGGCGTGACAGTGATTCGTTCAAGGGGGATCTCCGAGAGGCCCACGAGGCGGCGAAGCGGGCTGAGGATAGGGCGGAAAAGGCCGTAGAAGACTATAAGGTGTCCGACCAATTCTACGTCGACCTTACCGATTCCGCGGCCGTCAGGTGGCACATCGCCCTTGACACCGTCAAGGAGGCGGTGCCCGGGTTCGACGATCGGGAGCTTCGCGTGAGGTATCCCCTTGCAGAGGAAGGACCCCACGACGGTAGTACCAAGCCTACTGGCGGAGGCGCCGAGCAGGCAGACAGCAGGGTGGCCTTGGCCGAGAAGGTGGTTTGAAGCCATCGTTCTCCCTGCTTTCTATCTCCCCCTCTTCCCTTCCTTTATATATATATATATTTATATTTTTGTAAGCTTTCGAGCGTTTTGTGAAGACGAGGAGCTTAAAATATCTTGAATATAATTTGATGATATTAATGAAGTATTTTTAGCTCATCTTTAATATGCCTGACTGTAATGTGAATTTTCTTGATTATTTCCCAATTATGGATAGACCGGTATCCTTCCTCACCCCGGATCGAGGTGTCATAGGGCGAGCGAACACCAAGTGTAGATAGACCGGTGTCCTTCTTCATCCCTGAGTCGAGATGACGTGAGACGAGCGAACACCAAGTATAAGTAGACCGGTGTCCCTCTTCACCCCGGAGTCGAGATGACATGAGACGAGCGAACACCAAGTATAGATAGACCGGTGTCTCTTTTTACCCCGGAATCGAGGTGACATGAGACGAGCAAACACCAAGTATAGGTAGACCGGTGTCCCTCCTTACCATGGAATCGAGGTGACGTGAGACGAGTGAACACCAAGTATAGGTAGACTAGTGTCCCTCCTTATCCCGGAATTGAGGTGACGTGAAACAAGCGAACACCAAATAAAGGTAGACCGATACCCCTTTCACCCCGGAGACGAGGTGTGGTGTAAGTCGATCGACCTTAGCAGAGCTCGGTGCTATCACTCCTTCGGATTCGAGTAGGGTTGGAGTAGATCGACCTTAGTAGAACGCGAGCTTTATTTACTTGGGCCATGTTAGGAGTTTGCCTATTTCGTGTATGTGCACCGAGTAGAGTTCGGCTTGCTGGTTTTAACGCGGGGTCTTAGGAAGCTACCCGGTGGTCTCGTGACGAGAGTTTTGGATCCACGGCGTCGTTGGGTAGGAAACTGCCCGTTGTGGATGGGCCGAGAAGGAATCTATCTAGATGCCTTGTGTAGAGGGCTTTGGATCTATGGCGGTGTTGGGTAGAAAGCTACCCGCTGTGGATGGTCCGGACGAGAATCTACCCGGCTGCCTCATGAAGAGAGCTTTGGATCCACGGCGTCATTGGACAGGAAGCTGCCTGCTATGGATGAGCCGGGCCGGAATCTACCCGGTTGCCTCGTGTAGAAGGCTTTGGATCCATGGAGGTATTGGGCATGAAGTTGCCCACTGTAGATGGGCCGGGCAGGAATCTACCCGGTTGCCCCGTGTAGAGGGCTTTGGATCCACGGCGGTTGTTGGGAAGAAAGCTGTCCACTATGGATGGGCCAGGCAGGAATCTATCTGGCTGCCTCATGTAGAGGGCTTTGGATCCACGACGATGTTGGGCAGGAAGTTGCCCGCTGTAGATGGGCACGGGCAGGAATTTACCCGGCTACCTCGTGAAGAGGGCTTTCCGATCAGAAATTTATTCACATTGATCAGTCAATCAATGGTGGGATCGCCATGACGTCAATATTTGTGCATCCTCGATTCCCAGTGCCACGTGGCGTATGGCGATTATCTCGAGGTCCATGCGAATCTCCCGAAGACGCCGTTCATTCCTCCCGGATCCGTGTGAAAGGAAGGAGGCCAATAGCCGGGAGCCGCATGGCAACGCCGTATTAAGTGGTGTGATAGTATGATGATGCTCTGTGATCTGCGCTTTAGTGGGAGAGGATCTCGACCGCTTGGGAACTTTTGTTGAGGCTATAAATAGAGAATGTGTAACAACCATAAACTTTTTGTACAATTTTTTTTTCTCAAAAATACAGAATGGAGCACCTAAGCCTGAGCACAAGTTATAAATTTAAATTGCTTTAGAACAGCAAGAAAACACTTGTGGCTCATTGGTAAAGCCTTGCACTGCTGTGACATAGCCCTAGTGTTCGAATCCCCTAGCCATATAATATTTTTATTGATTTTTCTTGTAAACTTTTAGAAGCTCAAAAGTTTTCACGTGCACTACACGTAAAAAATGAAAAGTCACAATAAAAACAAACATGTGGAAAATGATAATAAAGCAGTCTAGGACACGCGTCTTCAATCCAGAGCCTCCCACCCCCTAAACAATCGGCGAGATCCCTATTGGGGCCGGCGCCCCCCCTAATGCTCCAATTTTTTAACCCTACACCCATTGGCCTTCCCCCTTAATCCCAGTCTACAAATTTCCAGAGAAATGAAATGAGGCATTAATCCAAATTTTAATACTTATTTTTAACTCATTCTTCATTATCCTAAATCCTAATTTTTCCTATAAATACAACCCTATAATTTGGACTTCCTCATTCAGAATTCCATTACCAAAACTCTCTAAAATTCCTAAGTCCAAGAAGTTGTACAAGTGGAGTTAGCTCAAGGCAAATTTCCGGCGACGTTTCGGGACAAATCCGGCGACGAAACGACTCCACGACGCCTTCGAAAGTTCCCTCTACCTCTTCCCTCTTCTTTCAATCAGTAAGTCCCCTCTTCCTTCTCCTCTCTCTATTAAAAAGAATTATATTTTTAAAACTCGTCGGAAGCGGAGTTAATCCGACTTCCGATTTTAATTTCTTTAGAAACTCAATTTTTCTTAGTCACATAATAACCATCTTTTTATATGTTATTTAACAAACATAAAACAACATCTACAATAAGTTTTAATTCAAAAATATAATGTTAAACAACTTTTAGTTAACTTTTATAGTAAAATACCCTTAGGTTTGCATATGACATTACCTTATCTTTTTGCTCATATTACCTTTAGAAAACTCACGAGGTAATGACCTATATCATCACAACACTCATTCTTAACATAGCACGATAGCTTTTGGAATATTAGTTTGTGGGATAAAATACGAAATTACATTTAAATACCATAAACTTTCAAAAACTGCTTTCTTTAAAAGTGTATTATTTAATTCCTTGCAAATGCGTCTCTACAACCTATTTTGGGGAACCCCGATCGAGATGGTGCGGTTATTGCACATCTTCGGACCTAGTAGAGCGAGATGCAGACCTTCTCACGGATCATTCGATATCGATGGAATTTTTAATGCAATTTTTAATAAAAATGTGATTTCTATTTAATAAATATGTTCTATTTATATATATATATAATCAAAATATCTACTATAAATATACAATATATATATTCCATGTTTTCTAAATCAAAAGAATCACAAATTTCATGAAACTACCAATACAAATCAATACAATTCCAATATTACACTATAATACCATATATTATTCAAGTTAGGTTTATATCAACTAGAATATTTCATTTTATAAAAATTACAACTATGAAAACCCTAAAGACGATAATTAAAAACTTGAGGTGTATTTTGAAAATATATCAAAACTATTTTTCATAAATTCCTCTCAAATTATATTAATTTACAATAAAGACTCTAGTAAATATAGATTTGAGTGGGACCAGTTCTCTTGAGCCTCAGGGAGCCGGAGAATATGGGTGCTTGCCTATCTAAGGTAGACAACCTAAAAACGGTGTTATCAATACGGTAATTGTCTTGGAAAAAGAAACAAATCCTGCCGTTCATGTGCACCAGTTACCGATAACATCAAAACTAATTCAGGACTTCAATTCTGTTTAAGTGTCTGACTCAGGCAGAGTCACAGTCTAATCTGAAATCAATCAATCTATCTATCCTTGAATATGATTCAAGTATAACTCCATTTCAACATGAATCTATTTATACCATAATTCAATCTATATCCACATGAACATAACCGAACCGAACCATGGATATACTCTGATTACATGACTATCCATTTATATCCATTCCGTTTACATGATATCATGGTTTCGGAAAATCGTACATCCATTAAACAAAACAATATAAATCAATACAAAATATATTACGGGGTTTTAAAGGGGTAGACTGACACAGAATGTGTTAAAAATGATACGAGATGATCATTAAAAGACGTAACTATACATCCATTTCCGCTCCGTAGTTTTATCGACGGAGCCTTGTACTACGGGTTACCATAGTCCACGGTGTAAGTTGGACTCCTCTCGTATACACTGGCATATTCTGTACCAAGCTACAAACAGCTGCGTTAGCATAATAATCAAATTTTATACAAGTTACATCCTCTTATCTGTCTATTCTATTTCTAACTTTTTGGGATTTACCGAGCGATTGTTCGCTCACGACATTCCTATTTCTCTTCTTTCTTTAGAATGTTGTCAGGAGGACCCGACTCTGAGGAGTTCAAGACCAACCGGGAGCACTTGAAGTAGGCCACTGAGCAGCATAACCATTAGGCTTTACTTGTACTCACTTTACTTTCAGTTCATACCATTATTTAGGCATTGCTTCCTATTCTTGTATTTACATTTTCAATTGTATTGTAAAGAAATGTTTAATAAATAAAAGTTGTTGTTCAATTATATCTCTTGTCATTTTTCTTGTGTACTTTATTATATTACTTATTACGCTTAGCGTGTTTACTTCTGAGTAAATACATAGCAGGCCTCGTCGCGTTTCCTTACCCGTACACTGGGAAACGGGGCATGACAGAATGCCTAGCCCCCTCTTAGGTATCCTCGTTGATTTGCTTATAGGTGTCTTCTTCTTCTCTCCTTTTTCTTTGACCGATCTCCGTAGTTCGTTGTTTCCTAATGGCCGGCAATACGTACAATATCCGAGACATCGTAACACGCCACAACGTCTACCATTACGACTTTGACGGTTTCGAGGTGACATACGAGGCCATGATAGGTCGCTTGGAGCGTCATTGCGGGTGTTTACTCCCACGCCGATCTTCCTTTCTACAAGTGCTCATCTACGCAATCCGGAAGTCCTCCCTGGACCTTTTCCGGATTTCGTCCCAACAAGCACTGGAGAAGGCCATTAACAAGATGCGCACGGCCCAAGGGAAGTCCCGCCGTAGGAAACCACCGTGGGTCCCTTCGACGATCGAGTAAGAACCGAGGAATAATTATGGTAGTATAGCTTCGTGTTGGAATAAGTTCGAGATATCTGAGTCGTCTGGAAGAGGGGTTTATATAGCGGTCGCATAGAGGGAGCCGATGCAAGATTCTCGCCGTCCGTTACATCCCTGCGCCACGTTCGTGTTGATGGTGGGATACGTTCATTAATGGCGAGATATGCTAGCGGGGGTTGTGGGACGTGGAGCGGCGGAGATCTCGTTGTGGCAAGATACACGGAGCCGTTATGGGACGTTCGGGCTCCATTCTCCCAGCCAAACAGGGATGCTGAGTGATCTCAAATATAAGATAGCTCGGAGACGAGCAAATGAACTGAGGAGTCTCAGCTATAAGTAGCTTGTGGCTGTCGGTCATCCGATGAGGGAATATGCTACGAGTAGGTTACCTGAAAGGTTGGGCGCAACTTCGAAGGCGAGGCATCAAGGAATGTCCCTCATGTATCATACCTATTCCATCTCTGCAGCCTTCAGGAATCTAGCAGGCTTACGTGTCCGACACATCTTCCATTACGTGTCGTGATCCGAAGAATTCCCACTTATGAAAATCATCAAAACCCAACTTCGTGTGAAAAATATTGGAGCAAATGGATCAATTTGCTCTAGTTTTGTTCTTATTGATGAAACTATCGAAGTTGTTATAAGCTTGATTAAATATTCTCTCTTATATATACTAGTTTATTTCAATTGCATTGAAACGGATATAACACTAGTATATATAAATTTGAACACAAACATAATTTTTCATAATCCATATGTAATGTAAGAAAGCTGTGCGTACCTCTTCGAATAATGATCCATTGAGTGTACTATATATATGTGGAAATACAAAAATGCATGGCCTAGCTATCATATGCATATAGATTCATCGCATATATATATATATATATATATATATATATATATATATATATATATATATCCATTCAGTATTAATATTTGAATTTTTTTTATAACCATCTATATGAGTTTGTCTAGGTTAATTGTGCTTTCATAGCCTATTGATAGATATGCCTTAATCTGAATACACCCCTTTTAATCACAATAAGAGCATTATACATGAACTAGAACTTGTGCAAGTGTCTTGTATGTGTCAAATGTATATTTATGAGAATGAGTATATATGTAAATTTATAAATAATGAGGGTTTATATGTAAATGTGCATTTTATATGAGTGAGAATGAGTATAGATGTAAATTTGTACATATTGAAGGTTTATATGTAAATTTACATTACAAGACATCATCTTTTTTTGTCCTATTCCTTGATGAGGTGGAGGCCCTAAGAGAAGATGATTTTTCTTTTTTTTCTTTGAATTTTGGAGAAAGGAGAGGGTGTCCACCTCACTAAGGGGGTATTTGCATTATAAAAAAAAGATAATATAATTCCAATATGTATTGTATTTATTTGCCTACATAATGATAAACTCTTCATTAATGTCCCATGATTATCTTTTCATCTATAAATACCGAGCACAAGTATTGCTCATCCTCCAAGTTCATTTCTATCATTATAGTTTGATATAATTAAACAAGCCATTACTTTTATAGCTATGAAGAAATTTGGTTTGGTTTTCCTTATGGTGCATGCTTATGTTTGCAATGTGGACGGAAGTCGTTGTCCCGGTGAGGGGATCATCCTCACCGTTGATACAGGTTGCCCAGCCACAAGGGTTTCGTGAGTGCTCTCTTCATTTTTTTTGGACATGTTGTTTATTAGGTCTCATTGCATAAAACCGCACTGTCGCTGTAAGAAACTGTAGCCTAAATCGATGGGAAACCACACTCGACCGAATACTCCCGTCGAATTAGTCTGCGTATATTTAAAATTTTGTTCACTTTGGTCAATACCGAATTCTACAGGAGTCCCGCGTCGAGTTAGATATGTAAGTCCACGGTAGCGCTCCGGCCGTCTAACAGACGTCAAATGCGGGACAAAAACTTTTTGACTGGCGCTATCGCGTACTATAATCTGGATCTGCCATTAAAACTAAACTAACAAACTACAAAGTAGGTAGAAATGTTATACCGAACGATCCGAGTCCTTCGGTCTTCAACCATCATCCCACGCTTTGTTGCGGCTGCTCCAATCTCCTGATTCTCTAGTCTCCTCGTCCAGGTGGCACCACGTCGACGGATCTTTAAACGGGCTCCCGTCTCTGAACCGAGGCAACTCAATCATCAAGTTTGCTAAAAAAGATGACCAAGATTGATGTAGAGAATGAGTAGAACACTTTGTCTCGTTACATCCAAAGCAATGGATGAACGGTTAATGAAGTTGCCTTTTGAAACTGTAATGTAATGAAATATGCTTTGAAATTTCCATACACCAAAACTATATCTTTTTTCCAAAATGAACCATGATCATTTGCAAGAGGGGCCAGCCACTATTAAAAGGGGAGGGAGGTGAGTGTAGGAGAATAAATGGGGACCATAAGATATGATACTTATCATAACTCATAAATGAAAGAATGAATCACTAAAAATATTAAAAGCAAAGGATGAATCATAAACCTAGTCACCCTTGCATTAAATGAATCATTAAATGCACTAATAAGTCACTTAACACTTCACCATCCTAGTCACCTTCTAGAAGCTTCTACACTCATCTCAAGAAAAGATAAATCCGTTTTTAACCGAATATTACAGACGAGCGATAGAAAACTGGAAACTGGCAAGTTCCAAAAGTGATCCTGAAACGAATTTCAGGATAACCCCGTATCAGTATAAACATACCCGCATTTGTATTATGACCGAATACAAATGCAACTGAGACAAAAATATTATATCTACACAGTATAATATTCGGATCTAGCTTAAACCAAAGCCGACCAGTATTATCTGCCCGAAAAATGATACGTGCGAAAACGCACGTGCCTTTTCCGAACCTTGCCATAAAACCATACGGCCTCTACAACGTTTTGTCCGAACTTGGGAAACTGTCTGTGGGGGACTCTAATAACTCATCAACAAATTGGCACTGGGTATAACCTCTAGCACGTCAGAGGTACAAGCTGTACGTAACGGTTGCCTATGTATTGATTGAAAGGGAAGCTGACGAGCGAATTCATCCATAAACCATACTGAGCCTAATAGTGACAATATACATACAGTCCGGTTCGTTCGTCTAAACAGTATCGCATATCGAGTTTAGGATGGTGGATAAAGTCAGACCCCTAATAACGCGATAAATCGTGTCGGCATGAAGCCCATCACCACCTGAGAAACTACTGATCCAAATCAGTAATTCTCCACTATCTCGGCCGAGAATTTCTAGTGATGGCCACCCGTGCACTGTGCGACATCAACCCCCAATACCGGGAGAGACGAATCCCTGACGATCCGCTCACTGCCTCCATGTGGCTCGGGACTGTACCCAAAAAATACCTGTTTGCACGACTCCTTTGAGCCGTGGTAGGGTAGAAATCAAAGCACAGTGGGAACTCACATGAGACAAATGACGATCTCAGGTCGACAAACTAACATGTACACATGTCACCAGGGAACTGCTATCTGACGATATGTATAATACCAACTAGTATGTTTCCGGCGAGTCCTGTCCGGTGTACTCATAACCCAATGAACACCTGTATACATCTTAGATGAACTAACTGACACCAATGGCTTGTGAGACCAGCCACCGCCCCTCGTCGGGGTCTCGACTGTATACACTACTCTACTCTGGAGTATCGATGCCCTGTCTCGAAACTCCCACGACTAGGGACACTTTAAGGATGTGTTTACAGACCCCAGCTCTCACGTATATGATCGCCATCATACTATTGGCAGTCAAGCAAGAATCCTATAGGCTCTATCATCATGCAATAGTGAACTAAAGCATGTATACGATGATAAAGGCAAACCAGATAGCATACTATCATCTCGAGCAAGACTGTCATATCGGTATAGGTCCTGCCTCAATCATTGCAATCACGTGCCTGCGATCCAATAATTGACTTTGAGGGCACCATATCCAACAATCTCCAACTTGCACTTAAGGCTAATTATTGCGATGTCGCATACTCACAGCCCGTGTGATACCGAACATCCAACTCCTCTACTAATCAGTTTCACAAAGCTCGTTTGTAAAACTATTGTGTACGAGAAATAGCCTTAGTGAGTGGATCCGCCCTGATATTTCTTTCTATATCTCTCTTAATTTCAAGTTCGCGGAGAAAGCCATCTCCCGAATCGAGTAATACCTGTCTTAGAATATGTCTGGATATCTGATGGGGCCTAGTTCATAAATGAACTCCAAATCCAAACTTCTTAGACTGTACCGATAACTGAACCTAATCAGTATCCAGCACCATGCCCCCCACAGTATCCTCTTGGACCACCTGTCCATAATACTGTCCCTCGTCAGAGGGAAAACTATAACTCTGACAATCACTCTGTCAACCATGTCACCTTTGAAGCCTGGAATGATAACTGTCTCCCGAAGGAGACTGCCGTCATCAAATCCGCAGAACATGTACTTATGTTCTAAAACTGCTTCCTTATGTTTTTTCAGGATTGGATTAATATAAACTTATCGCATCTAGTGCAAAAACAACATCTGGTGTTGTACTTGACATCTCACAATTGACTCAATTGCCTAAGCAATTGATCTGCCAATCATGCACATCCCTCTCCCCTTTAGTCTGTAAAACACCTTTAGAGAGGGTGACTCCATCACCTGCAGGTACACCACCATGCCAGGAGTCATTTATTCTAAATACCTTTAGAATATTGTCAAAGTATCCACATTGGGAAACTACCCAAATCAAGATCTAAAACCATAGATCTAGTTACCAGAATGTCGGATATTATATCCATATCCTGTGTGAAGAAACAACTGTGTGACGACCACAGTATAACCGATTGTGGTATAGGAATTTTACTTCCTTATCTGTGTATGTCATCCAAATACCAGGACATCACACCCTACTACCTTCTCAACAGATTCATCCTCTATTCTGATGAAGTCAAAACCATGACTGTCACATCAAAAATAGATGATCTAATCTCCGCTATATTTGCTTAAGTCTATAAATAGACATAAGCATCTTGTCCACTATGCTTCCGCTGCTCCCACTGACCACAACAACCCTCTGGCAGAATAATTTATACATGCACTTCTAAACTTAGTTTAGAACGACGCTATACTTATCCTCCTGCCGGGTCTCATAGTCTGGAACAACAGTAGTGTTAAGTCTGGGTAAACAAGAACCTCCCTGTCACCGTCTTTGAGGCTACCTGAGTACCTCTCGGGTGTCTGAGATTACCCACCATATCTGCGGAGTGGCTAATGGAATGTCTAACCTGATTGAATATATAGGTCCTATTAAATTTTCCGTAATCGTTTGCGGTTCTGGAATCACTTCCGGTTCTACCATACTCCCACTACTGTTTTCTGAAGAAAAAAAATCCATTTTACTAAAACTGTGGTGAGTCAAGAACAATATCACTATTGATCTTCCAGATGGTAGAAAGTCAATCCTCGTCAAAGCCAGGGTTAACCCACAAACTGCCATTACAGAAACGTGCCTTGAGTTATCCAGTGTCTGGTTTTAAGCATAAGCTGGACAATTCATCATACCTTAACATCGTTAAGATATTAACCATTCTATATCCAATATAGAAAAATTTGGCACTTTTAACTGGAACCAGATTCAAGCCATGCAACTGTCTCCAGTGCATATCAACTTAATGGAGAGAGGTTAATCAGCATTACTCAACTTAGGAATACATCCAATTATGAGTAACCCGAAAGAGAAACAAGTTTCTCAAAACCATTACTATCAACTGAATACCAATCACAAGAATCTACATCTTCGATCTCTTTGAAGAATCCCAATACTTGCGATACCTGGTTCTCTGCTTTATTCTTATACCCACAACTTCTCAAAACTTAGGCATTGTATTTCTACGAAATACTTGTCTAAAATCTAGAGAAGTCATAAGTAAACAGAACATAGTATGAGGACCTACCCCTTTGTCCTGATGGACACTGGACAACATACAATACTATGTATAAGTCCGCCGAGTTGAATAACTTAAAACCTGTGCATCGTAGGTTGAAAACTGTACCCAGGAGATTTCCTTAAATATCACCAATTACAACGAATTCCGATATGATGAGGATGATCACCTTATTCCCAATAACTTACTCCCACTCATCATCTGTAAAACCATACAGATGTGAGAAGCATACCTGGTAAATACATACTCTGGAGTAAGTATCTAATCGGGAAATCAGTTTTGCTTCAACAATGCACTGAAACATGAAAATGTTTCGTAGGGGTATCCTGGTATTCCTAGTAATGCCTCTTCCATAATCCAATTCATGACTATAACCGTATATTTCTTTGCCATCTTTCCAAATCCCTTTATTTGTCTTTAGTCGTTACCTTCTGTACACCTTCGTTAGGCTAAATGGTTTTCTTCCTTCCCTACCGTTCGGCACCAGTCTATGGTTTGAAAGAAGACTATCCAGTAAGCATAATAGATGTACCCTCCTAAACTAAGGAGCCCTCGCAACCTGAGAGAAGGTGATAATAAAAGACAACTGAATAAACCAATTCTATTTCTCCTGAACCTGGATCCATCCGCGAAGAAGTCCCTCCGAGTTCGTATATAACCATACGATGGATCTATCCAATGGAAGTGGATGTCCGTAGTAATACGGGGTGTTCTGAGAAATACAAAGGGTAAAAGAAGGAGCGGCAATGACTTATGCAACTCGGACAATCCAAAAGCCTGTATTTTAAGAAGGTTCGGTCAACTTGGTCACTGAGTCATAATCTAGGGTCGGTCAAAGGTCGCTGCCAAAGAGAGAAAGAAAAGAAACACTCTGCGTGCACTCTAACCTAGATCGGAATGGTTATTAATTTATCTAATCAGGAAACCTCCCACTGTAATCTCAAATTCTCCTCCAAACCTTAAAGAAGAATTAGTCGGGATCACCCGAAGAGTAAACTAACTCATCAGTGGGAATCGGGATCCAACTCTCATCGCATGATAACGTGAAGGAATCCACTCATGTTATCATACTCCAGAAGGTATGCGCATGCCTGGCAAGTTTCAGTATCTTTAGAAACTCCCGATATTAATTTTTGCCCCATGCTTTTATGACCTTGGCGTTGGTCAAAATGTCATAAGTCACATGCCAAGTTCTACCCGTCACTATCCAGGTCAATTTGAACCCACCCGCACATGCCCTTGACGTTGGCCAAAATGGCAGAACGACTGTCCCAAACCAACTCATCTATCTATGCAACAAATGAATACCCAGCAGCTACCAAACACTATGCCTTGGCGTTGGTCAAAATACACAGCTTGAATACTACTGAATACCCAAAACAAATGACGGAGGGCTACCGCTGGTTTTTGGCGAAAAACCTTTAACGTAACGAACTTGATATCGCTGAAGGAACCAGATAGCTTTTTATAAAAATATAGTGGCGAAAACCTTTTGCTAAAGAGGTCACTCCCGGTGAAGGGATCTCGGCTCTTTCCTCGTGAAATGAGGTGCAGGATATTCCAACTGAATACCTCGATACAAAGCAACTTGTAATCGACTATAGTGAAGTTATTACCCTGACGTAAACTTCTGCCCAAGGGGTCACTCCCGGTGAAGGGATCTCGGCCCTTGCCTCGTCGAATGAGGTGCAGGATATTCTAACTGAATATCACTATGCATAAACAAAAGGAAACGTCTTTGTAATAATACCTTTTAAAACTGTTCCAACAACATCAATATATAGGTTTGTTTTATCTTGCATTGATCAGAATCAACACAGTCCCATCAATCAATCACACGAGAAAGGAACGAAAAATAAAATGTACGTATATGCCATCCGCATTCGTCACTGAGTCCCGTCATCACCCATTAGGTTACTTAACTAATGACAGAGCGGGGGCTGGACTAGCGTGGGTGTAAAACATATACAACATCTAATAGTATATATACCAATATACAATAATCGCTCCAGGCGTGATAATATGCAATATTACAGAAAAGTAATAAGCATCACAGAACAATACAGATAATCTGGGATCCCCGGGTTTCACAGAGCCGCTACTGAAACCCAACGTTCCCCTGGTCGTGTGGATAGCCTGCGCAATGAAACCTAGACCCTTACGGGTGCGGCAAGTTACCCACCAAAACCTGAAGCGAGGCAACCCCCTACAGAAAAATGAATGGACCACCCGGCACTTCACAGAATCCGGTAACTTGAGCATCCCTCCTTGGGTCAACCTGTACCCCCTACGAGTGCGGCGAATAGTCTGCCAATTCTAGAGTGAGGCCCCTCTGCCTCTCAAAGCCATGAGATACGGACCCGTTGCCCTCCAGAACCCGGCTATCCGTGCACTCGGTCGCGGGGTAAACCTAGTACTGAAATGAAAAATATATACAACGGGTACATCGACCTCAGCCCGGTCGTGCCCCAAAAGAATATTATACAAACAGGCAGTGACGGCAGTCCACATGTTGGACGCTCGCCCCTCAATATCAAATGTACAAATAAATCCAAACTGCACTACCATTGCACACTGCTATCCACCACAACATATCCGCAACATCACAGCACAACACAGAACATCAACGCGAATGTCACGTTCGCAAACCCGTCTAAAAGAACTATAGCAATTAGACGCGGTTTACCGCTCAAATGACATTCCCGGTCAGAGATATAAAGTAAGTACTGTAAACTAACACGTTTAAATTTCGATCGACAAAATTTCCCAAAGTGGGCCCCATGAACATCTGCTGTACAGTAACAAAATATGGGCCCAAAAGAAATATTCCAGAAACCACAATTCATTGTGTAGAACATACTGTAGAAATTTGGAGCCTTGAACCCACATTCTCGCGGCGTATCCACGGCCAAACCCTGGTTTGGGCCGCGGATCCGCGGTGGAATAGTAAGATCACTTGATCAAATTTCACCAGTGTTCTAATAAAAGCCTGCACGAATTTCTGTGATGCTCAAAATAATTTTTAGACCAGATTTAAAATCGACAGAAACTTTGTACAGAAAAATTGTAGTTTTCGAAAAACGGTTCGATCGATATTTTAAACGTGTTAGCACAAATTAGTAAAGCTTAATGGTGAGGCTCCGATACCACTGTAAGTCCACGGTAGCGCATCGGCTATCTAACAGACGCCAAATGCGGAACAAAAACTTTTTGACTGGAGCTATTGCGTACTATAACCCGGATCTGTCATTAAAGCTAAATTAACAAACTACAAAGTAGGTAGAAATGTTATACCGAACGATCCGAGTCCTTCGGTTTTCAACCATCATCCCACGCTTTGTTGCGGCTGCTCCGATCTCCTGAATCTCCAGTCTCCTCGTCCAGGTGGCACCACGTCGACGGATGTTTAAACGGGCTCCCGCCTCTGAACCGAGGCAACTCGATCATCAAGTTTGCCAAAAAAGATGACCAAGATTGATGTAGAGAATGAGTAGAACACTTTGTCTCGTTACGTCCAAAACTATGGACGAACGGTTAATGAAGTTGCCTTTTGAAACTGTGATGGAATGAAATAAGCTTTGAAATTTTCATACACCAAAACTATATCTTTTTTCGAAAATGAACTATGATCATTTGCAAGAGGGGCCGGCCACTATTAAAAGGGGAGGGAGGTGAGTGTAGGAGAATAAATGGTGACCATAAGATATGATACTTATCATAACTCATAAATGAAAGAATGAATCACTAAAAACATTAAAAGCAAAGGATGAATCATAAACCTAGTCACCCTTGCATTAAATGAATCATTAAATGCACTAATGAGTCACTTAACACCTCACCATCCTAGTCACCTTCTAGAAGCTTCCACACTCATCTCAAGAAAAGATAATTCCGTCTTTAACCGAATATTAAAGACGGACGATAGAAAACTGGAAACTGGCAAGTTCCAAAAGTGATCCTGAAATGAATTTCAGGATAATTCCGTATCGGTATAAACATACCCGTATTTGTATTACGACCGAATACAAATGCAACTGAGACAAATATATTATATCTACACAGTATAATACTCGGATCCGGCTTAAACCAAAGCCGACCAGTATTATCTGCCCGAAAAATGACACGTGCGAAAACGCACGTGTATTTTCCGAACCTTGCCATAAAACCATACGGCTTCTACAACGTTTCGCCCGAACTTGGAAAACTGTCTGTGGGGGACTCTAATGACTCATCAACACATTGGCACCGGGTATAATCTCTAGCATGTCAGAGGTACAAGCTGTACGTAACGGTTGCCTATGTATTGATTGAAAGGGAAGCTGACGAGCGAACTCATCCATAAACTCTACTGAGCCTAACAGTGACAATATACATACAGTCCGGTCCGTTCGTCTAAAGAGTATCGCATATCGAGTTTAGGGGGGTGGATAAAGTCAGACCCCTAATAACGCGATAAATCGTGTCGGCATGAAGCCCATCACCACCTGAGAAACTACTGGTCCAAATCAGTAATTCTCCACTATCTCGGCCGAGAATTTCTAGTGATGGCCACCCGTGCACTGTGCGACATCAACCCCCAATACCGGGAGAGACGAATCCCCGACGATCCGCTCACTGCCTCCATGTGGCTCGGGACTGTACCCAAAAAATACCTGTTTGCACGACTCCTTTGAGCCGTGGTAGGGTAGAAATCAAAGCACAGTGGGAACTCACACGAGATAAATGACGATCTTAGGTCGATAAACTAACATGTACACATGTCACCAGGGAACTGCTATCTGACGATATATATAATGCCAACTAGCATGTTCCCAGCGAGTCCTGTCCGATGTACTCATAACCCAATGAGCACCTGTGTAATGACCCCAAAATCTTTATACATTTGTATTATCCCTCTTCAATAATATACCGTATTTATTTGTACTTGGTATTTTCCTTTTTCTATTAAATTTATTATTATTTTATTCCTCAATCTATTATGTATTTTTTTTCTAGGTACAAATTCTTTTTATTATATTTAAGTTTTTAACTTCTCATTCTTATTTTTCCTTTCATAAATATTTAACCCAAATCCATTATTCTTATTCTCTACAGCCCATCTAAAAAGCCCATTTTCTTTTTAAGCAACATCATATATTTAATTCTAATTAAATATGTGCATGAACAACCTTATAGCTCATTGGTTAAGTCTTTGCATTGTTATTCCATAAGTCACATGTTCAAATCCCCATTCTTGCAATTATTTTTTATCATTTTTTTATTCTTCTCATAACCTACAAATGAGACCTTTCATTTCCAAAATGAATGGAGACCTTTCATTTCTCTTTTAATTCTCATGTTAAATGCATATATTATTATTCACCATTACACCATCTTTATTTGTCCTCCTCTATCTTTTCCTTTCTAACATTTTTCTATCTCTCACTTCTTCCTCTTCACCTAGAGTCCAAGAAGAAGAACATGAAGAAGTCTTCAACAAGGTCTCGCTACTAACGCGAGGCTATCGGCGGATAGACAAGCCCGGTGACAATACCGGCTTGTGCATGTAAGTCCCTTCTCTCTTTCCTTCCCTCCATCTCTTTCTTTTTCTCTTTATATTTCTCTTGTTTTATATTACCATGAAAAACATCCATTGACATATCATAGTTCCTAAATAATTAATTAAATGGATACATATATAAATAATGAACACACAAACATACACACATATATAGTTTGTAAAGTCTTTTTCATTACTCTCAATTCACATGTTAAGATTTCATAGTGACCAATTAGGATTGCATATTTGTTGTTTTATTTTAAATCACTTTATTTAAAATTTGTATTAAAAAAAATGAAGTTACGAATAAATACCATGGTTTTCTCATTTCTCACATATGACATATCAATACCTTTAGTTTTAAAATAATTTTTATTAATTAATTTTTAACTCTGAAAATTTCAGGAAATTTACATATGATAGAATATATTATTTTGTACACGTTGTAAAAATTTTAGATCGATCCGCATAACGGTTTAGGAATTACATAGTATTTATTCACTGATCGTAAAACAGAAAACAGCAGTTATCGGTCAACTTCTAGGAGATATAACTTGGTATAACGATATCCAAATTGAGCAAACTCAGGTGTTTCTGATATCTACATCTAATGAACTAGATTTTCTTAATTTTATAGTTTTACTGAAAACCCATCTATGATAAAGAAAACTGCATTACAATATTAAGTGACGGATCTGGACAGAATCTGTTCCGATTCGCACACTGTTTTTAAATTGGACATAACTCGAACACCCGATGTCCGTTTGTGACAAAATTTAGATATGTAGATGCACCATTGATAGAACTATAATTTTATGTATATTATATTACTTAGGAATGCATGAAACAACCTGATATAGGTTTTGCAATAGAATATATAATTGCTGTCCAGAAATCTGAATTTCTGTTTTAAATGCTGATATTAAAATGATCATAACTAGAGCTTCAGAAATCCAAATCATATGAATCTTGGTGTTTTCGATAAGTTCATCGAAATACCTATAATTTTCTAATAATTTTTGTAACTTGAAACCCGATATAAATTAACTAAAACTGCGTTTTAAAAACATGTGACGGTGCCGAATAGATTCTGATCTGTTTTGCGCGACGATACGAAAACATATATATCTCTCAAACCGGTAGACGTATTTAGGTGAAACTGGAACTTACGCATGCAAAACATTTAGAGCCATATCTCTATTTATATTCCGTATTCGTTCAACTTGATTAATTAGTCATACATAATATTTCTTTACAGCATTGTTTATGGTAGTTACTCGAATAATATACTTGACTCATTTCATGTTATTCGAACATGTATACATATTTATCTTGATCATTAAATTATTGTATGTACATAAAGACGATAATTAAATACTTGAGTTGTATTTTGAAAACTATACAAAAGTATTTTTACATAAAACCCCCTCAAGTTTTATAAATTACCTTAAGGACCCTAGCAATTATAGGACTTCGATTTACATTTCTACGGTCTGACTCGGGTTTGAGTCTGATCATAATCCGACTTGAATATGATTCAAGTACCATATAAATCTTCAATATTCCAATTCAAAATGAACACATGAATCCATGAATACAATTATCAATTTATACAACTTGACTGAACAGAACCATGGCTATATATTCCTTTTACATGATTCTCAGTATTCCATTTACATGACTCTACGGTTATAACCGTTTCCTGATATCATGGTTTCGGTCAGTCAGTCAATCAATCATACAACCAATACAATTTATAAGATAACAATACAAACAAGACATCGCGGGGTTTAAGGGGTAGATTGGTACGGAAGGTGTTAAAGATGGCACGAGACGGTAAGATTAAGACACCTAACATGAATCCAATTGCCGTTGTTCCGGGTTGTATAACGGAGCCTTGTACTTCCATTTGCCCTGGTCTCTAGCATACTGAGACCCCTCTCGTATACACTGGCATCCTTCTGTACCAAGCTACAACAACAGCGTTAACACCATACTACAATAATATAACAATATAATACAACTGTAAAAGCCACCCTCTCCCTCTCTCACTTACTCTCTGTCTATTCTATTTCTCCTCTTGCCTTTGGGACTTACCGAGCGACCTGTTCGCTGACGACATTCTGTTTCTCTCTTCTTTGAATGTCGTCAGGCGATTTGGACCCGGCAGAGATTGAGCCATCACGAGAAGACTTGGGCAGTTTACTGAAGACCCGGCACTGTAGTTTCATTGTACACTTTTCTTTTCAGTACTTTTCATTTTCTGTTAGGCCACTGTTTAGGCATCTTTTATTCCAGTTGTATTTCCTTTCATGCATTGTACAAAGAATGTTAATAAATAAAAGTTGCTGTTCTTTTAAATCTTGTCTCTTTTGTATTTATTTTATATTGCTTAGATACGCTTAGCGTATGTACTTCTAAGTAGATATGTAGCGGGCCTCGTCACGTCCACTTCGCAGTATACCGGGAAGCGGGGCGTGACAACCTGTATACATCTTAGGTGAACTAACTGACCCCAATGGCTTGTGAGACCGGCCACCGCCCCTCGTCGGGGTCTCGACTGTATACACTAGTCTACTCTGGAGTATCGATGCCCTGTCTCGAAACTCCCACGACTAGAGACACTTTAAGGATGTGTTTACAGACCCCAGCTCTCACGTATATGATCGCCATCATACTGCTGGCAGTCAAGCAAGAATCCTATGGGCTCTATCATCATGCAATAGTGAACTAAAGCATGTATACAATGATAAAGGCAAACCAGATAGCATACTATCATCTCGAGCAAGACTGTCATATCGGTATAGGTCCTGCCTCAATCATTGCAATCACGTGCCTGCGATCCAATAATTGACTTTGAGGGCACCATATCCAACAAGATATTGACCAAGTCAACAACCCTAGCCCGCTTCAGCCCCCTTTTCCCTCTAAAATTACTTCCCTCCACACTCAAAAATTTTTCATCGGATATGAAAAAAATCCTCCTCGTCGCCTCCGCCGCCACCTCGTCTTCGTTGTCATCGTTGCCTAGTCCTTGTCGATCTTCTAGGTGTCATCGCCACCGTCACCTACTCCTTCTCATCGTCATCGCTGCCTAATCCTCGGTGATTGTCGTCGTCGCCGCCACCTACTCCTCACTGTTTCCCTTCTCCTGCTACCTCTTCGATCCCCATCGTCCCATCGTCGTCGTTGCCGCCGCCCCTGTCTGCTCCTCCTCGACCTTCTCGTCTCCTCCTCCTCCTCATAGTCACCGAGGCCCCCATCTTCATCTTCACTGATCCCCTCCTCCTCCTCATACCCAAGTCAAATTCCTCGTCCTTCAACGGGCTCTTCCCTGTCCACTGACATCGTCCTCCGGATCTACTTTGATGTGAAATTAGCCACAGATTAGATGAATTAATTTTATTAAATTCAATTTTAAAAGTTTATATGTTGTGTAATTTCAGATAATTTTGTTATATTAGAAGATTTGATACCATAAACTTTGATAATTAAAGATAAGTACTATGAACATTTTTTTGACATAACTACCGTATGACATTAATTTTTGTACGTTAATGGACCATTATACCCCTCGAAATTATAAGGGTCGACTAAGAAAATAAGTACAAAATGGGGAAAACAGGTCAAAAATTGATGATGTGACAGTTAAATATAACGTTTGCAGACGGAAGAAAAATTTATGGTATTTAGTTGCAATTGCGGGTGATAGCTCATGATACTTATTTATAATTTAATTAGTTCATGATATCAATCGCAAAAATTATGAAATTTGATAGATACATTTGTGCAATTTAACCTAAATTATATGACTTGAGTTGCTCACGTGATCTTATTGTTATATAGTTAATATCTTTACTACATTGGTAGCGTATATGATATGATTTAGAGGATGATATTTTTCCTTTTATTTAAATCCATATGGCGAATCTGAATGGACGCAACGGTAACTAGTCAAGTGGTAAATAATTACATATAATATCAACCACCATAAAATTTCTCAACTCACCATCCTTTACGTAATCAACTTGACAGATGTTTCTTCCAAGGCTCGAGGCTTGCAATGCATTCTTCCACGTTCGTTTTGTAATCATTTTTCTGATCTTCTTCTTCTTCTTTTCATTTTCTTGTACTTATAAATAAGGAAATCCAAGTGATCATCGGTTGGATATGAAGAGGCCTTGGCATTTTTCCTTAACAATAGATTTATTTTTCAACATGACGCAAGTTGTTTGCATGTTAAATTATTAATAGGCCTAGTTTTGCACACCGAGATTTCCCCCCTGAAATGCAATTATTTGTATGCATATAAAGTTCAGTTTCATAAATAGAGATTGTGTTAATTTTGTAAGAATAGTTCATATACTATAGTTTGAAATGAATGCACCAGACAAATGGGTTCCTTATATTCACAAACTTTGGGAAAGTTCCAAGCTAACTAATTTTCAACTTCTTTGAAGTAATCTGCACTTCGATTTTACAAAAAAATAAATTATGTTTTAGCTGCCAAACACAACTAATATCGACTTTCAACGGCTTGGGTAGCCCATGGGGGAGACCCGGATCGAGTCCGGGTTCTTCCATTAATGAGGGGATGGCTAATTTATCCCACCTAGCTATTATCTTAAAAATCTAATACCAGCTTTCGAAAATCTGGCCACCGACACTTTGAAAGATTTTCGATGATACTGTGTTTCCAAACTTGCTAGGCCTGCTTAAGAGTCAGTATAAGGTATCCTAGACTAGTCATTTTCTTTGCCAATGTTGATGATGGGAATGAGACCAAGATCGATCTAAGAACAAAATTGAGAATGATCCATGGACTATTCCATGTTTGGTGCAAGAACACTCAACATCATGTTCGCGAGTCCGGGTTCAGGTGCAAGAACACGCAAAAATCTCAACCAGAAAGAAAGAGTACCATGCATTCATGGACTGGTTAGTGAATTGGTGAAAAGTTGTTTAATGCTTTGTTCCAGTGATTCTCCTCGTTCTTGGAGAATTCAAGGAAAATGCATATCAAAGAGAAACAAGAATCAAAATGGAAGAATACATGTTTATAACAATAGACCAAATTTCCTTAATTTATTTCAATATTCATAAGCAAAACCAAAGGCATGGCCTCTTTAGAAACATGTTATTCGCATTTGTCCGCGCACCGAAGGCAAAAACAATCCGAGGGATTTTCCAAAGGGTAGCAACATTGTAGGGGAGAAGGGCAATCTGCACTGCAATCTGCATCGACTATAAGAAATCAATCAGTATAAAATAATTGAAAAAGTTGCAAGGTAACATCATAAAACAACATTAGTTAAAAAATTTATTTTAAAACTTTTAGTATTAAAGCTCTAGGATTTTTTGTCTTCCGGTTGAACATGTTACGTGGTCATGGATTAAATTAACAATTTAAGCTGTCTCTATCACTGATTCTTTTTTTATTCTTAACATCTATTTTTGGTTGTCTTTATCTACAACCTAATTTTTCCGAGTTATTCTTGCTCATTTAGAAATCCGTGAAATGAATTGTACATATGATTTAGACTGATCTCTTGATCGATTGTTTCCAATTCGAAGTACCGATGATCCTTAATGACATTAAGGCCGACAGAAGAATGGTTTAAAATACAAAAATTTGATGGTTAAAATGAAGGAACGCTTATGAATTGCTAAGTTAGCGTCCAATTAAATGAAAATTCTTGGATACTACCGATACTCACATCGATCGATTCTCCTTATATCAGGAGTGCCCATTACAATGCGAGACATAAACTACAGGGGTATGCAATTATCGCTTAATTAGAAACAAAATGTCCACAAAAATGCTTGGATAAAAGAAAATGAGAGGATGACACTCACCTTGCACCGTGGCTTGCGGGTTGGCAGCCATCATCGACCGCAGGGAGGGTTCCCTCACCGAGACAACAACTCCCATCGACATTACAAATACAAGAGCCAAAAGGAAAAGCAAACCAAATTTCTTCATAGCTATAAGACTAATGGCCAATTCAATATTGTTAGAAAAGAAATCGGAGGATGAGCAAATATTTATACTTGGTCCTTACAGATGAAAAGAAAAGCCATGGTACAATGAATGAAGATATCTGTAATTATACACTGAAATAAATAAACATGATGGAATTATATAGTTCATGCATGTTTTCTGATATCTATTAACATTGTTAGGATATGCATATCTTTTATCATATCTTTTACCATATCTTTTATATTATTTTGTAGTTATCTTTTTGCATTAGGGTTTACATGTATTATACGTATATTACGTATTAGGCATATTGTACATTACTCTTTGATCAATCAATAATATTATTTTTCTCCTAGATTTGTAACATGACATCAGAAGGCACGTAAATTTTTCTCACTGTTGACATTAATTCATCCTCCAGATTTTTTTCTACACCCCTTATCAAATTGTCATTGAATGCACCCATGCTCAAATCCAGATCTCATCTCCTCCAAAAGAACCGATCCCCATCGAGTTTCCTTGCCAAGTACCGAAAAGCCAAGTACAGAAAGGGCTTCTCAAAGTTGTAATTGCTCTTAGCAGAAATCTCACAGACAGTATTGCAGATTCTTCCTGTGTAAAGTCGCTTGCTATATATGCCTTCACCTATCTGTTCTTCACATCTGAAGCACCATCCTCCACGGCCTCCAAGACTCTCCACCGCCCTCGCCTTTGCTGCCCTCTCCTCGACCTTCGCCCTCGCTGCTCTCGACCTCGGCCTTCGCCCCCGTCAACGTCGCTGCCCTCGACGTTGTCGCCCTCTTCTCTCTCCATCGCACTCTGTGCTCGCCCTCGCGCTCATCCTCAGCGCATGCGTCGAGCTAGGAGACGCAGCCACCGCCCCATCCAGTATGACATCTCCAGCGTCCCTTCGAATCGAGATCCGCCATCGTCAACCAACTTGCCGGTGCTTCTCCCTTCAATTCCAGCTCTATCTTCCTCATAAACCAATCCCTCGAACCCCAACTAATGCTCCTCTTCCTTCGTCTCCTAGGAATTCACTTACCACCAGCGCAAGCTCCGCCATGCTCAAACCAAGGACTTCATCTCCTCACCACCCACCTCTCTCTCTCTCTCTCTCTCTCTCTGTGGTGATGCTCGTAAGTGGGAATTTCCCGGATCACGACACGTAGCGGAAGACGTGTCTTTCATGTAAGCCCACTGGATTTCTGGGGGCTGCAGAACTGGAATAAGTATGATACATGGGGGACATTCCTCGGTGTCTTGCCTCCGACATCACGCCTAACCTTTCAGGTAACCTACCCGGAGCGCATTCTCTATTCAGCTAACCGCCAGCCAGTAGCTCGTATCCGAGCTATCTATAGTTGAGACTCCTCAGCTCATTTGCTTGTCTCCGAGCTATCTTATGTTTGAGATCCCTCAGCTTTCCTGTTTGGTCGGGAGCACGGAGCCCGAACGCCCCGTAACGGCTTCGTGTATCTCGCCACGATGAGATCTCCGCCGCTCCACGTCGTGCATCTCCCGCCAGCGTATCTCTCCATTAATAGGCGTATCCCGCCATCAACGTGAATGTGGCGCATGGGCATAACAGACATCGAGAATCTCGTATCGGCTCGCTCCATGGGACCACTATATAAACCCCTCTTCCAGATGACTCAGGTATCACGAACTCATTCCAACATGCCACTACTCTGCCCTAATTATTCCTCAGTTCTTACTTGATCGTCTGAGGGTTCCAGATGACTTAGATAGCTCGGAGTCCACAACAACCAACAGCCCACTTAGATCCGCACGCTCAACCCTCACATCAAATCTCAGCCGTTCAGCCCTGCTGACAGTAAGATCGACGGAGGACAACATCTGAGAGAGATTCCGACCTCCATTAGTTGGCACCGTCTGCGGGAACGAAAGACTTTTTCATCCAAAAAAGTTGATCTTCCGCCTTCGGTTCGATGGCCAGTGATCATCGCAACAAGATCCTAATACAAGTCATCCCATCCTCCGCAACGAGGGTAGGGGTGGTTCTACTCCGCCTCCCAACATCGTCGAGGCCTTATCTGCACAGATCAACAGACTCACGACGATGGTGGACATGCTCACTCGTGTCTAAATGGCCGGCCATGCC
Organism: Agapanthus africanus; assembly: GCA_030015575.1. Lineage (NCBI taxonomy): Eukaryota > Viridiplantae > Streptophyta > Magnoliopsida > Asparagales > Amaryllidaceae > Agapanthus > Agapanthus africanus. The sequence goes on from CM057337.1 coordinate 723,793,656, forward strand.
CACCATGTCGCCGCCCCCGCTCCCCAGAATGATGCCATGCACGGGGCGGTAGGGAGGCACGATCCGGTCCTCGGTCTCGGTCGTGCCAATCTCGATGTCACGGAACACTGGTGTGCTGATTCCGGCAGTCCCGAGCCCCATACGATGAATGGTTCTATGACTCGTTGGGTGTCGTATAGTTCGACACCGAGGTCTTGGGAGCGACCAAATTATCGCTTCAACACTCACTGCGCTCCCTTGCCCCCTGATGAGACGTCGGTCAGGACGCCTGATTCTAGGGAAAACCAACGTCAACACACTCACTGAAGACGCGCACATGGCTCACGTTAAGGCGAACCACGGAAGGTTCAACCCGGGGATCTGAGGAACATGATATAGCGAAGCCGGAGCCGCTCCATCGCGCAAGCCTGAAGTCGAGACAGCAGGTTCTCCGACTATGGAGAATTCTCGGAGTACTAACAACGATTCGAGGACCTCGAGAAGAAGATTGAGGAAATGCGGCTCTCTACCCGTCCGTCCGGAGGATCGGCAAAATACTCAGCGGATTCTCTCACGTGACCTTTCACAGACCAGTTGCTAAATGAGCGGGTCTCGTCTCAGAACAAGCCGCCCAAGGTGGCCCTCTTTGATGGAAAGTCCGACCTAAAGAACCACTTGGACGCATTTACAACGGACATGAGATTCCAAGATAACTCGGACGCGGCTCAGTGTTGAGCCTTCCCCACCACTTTCAAAAGCCGGGCAAGATTGGCTCCGCGCTTGTTCCCCTCCGAAAGACGGCGCAAGACCGTCGTCTTGTCTGAGATTCGGAGGCGGATGCTAATTAGTGCTATCCGTCCACCTTTTTGAAGATACCAAGTTGATTTATGACACCATGTATCGAAGGTTTAAACGGATGCGGCCGATGTAGCAGACTTCGTCAGATTCCCCCTCATTTGAGGGGTTTTTGATTGTGGGGATGCTTTTCTTTGCAGGCGCAAGCCCCTACAGTTAATTACGCTACCGTATCGCGGTAACCACTTTCTCCTTCTCCAGATGGTCACTTCGTGTCGTGTGTGTTTGTTTTGTTTTTGATTGCCCGTGGATTGTATACGGAGACTAATTTATGTTGTCGCCCGTAGGACGTGGACTAGTCCAAATCCGTATCTTTCTTAGATTTGGGTTTGGGGGTTTGGGTTTAAGGATACGTTAGCCTCATTTGAGACTAAGATCAACTTAAACGTTCGTTAAGGATACGTTAGTCTAATTTTAGACTAAGATCAACTTTACGGGATCGTTTAGATCCGACAAGAGAGCAATTGGACTCTATTGTTTTGTTTAGTGACATTGCGGTCGAATATTAGTTTAAAGACATCGCGGTAGAGGTTAAGGACATCATAGTCCATGGATTTAAGGACTCCACAATCCGTTGTTAGTTTTAAGACATCGCGGTCGAGGTTAAGGACATCATAGTCCATGAGTTTAAAGACCCCACAGTCCAATGTTAGTTTTAAGACATCGCGGTCGAGATTAAGGACATCATAGTCCATAAGTTTAAGGACCCCACAGTCCAATGTTAGTTTTAAGACATCACGGTCGAGGTTAAGGACATCATAGTCCATGAGTTTAAGGACCCCACAGTCCATTGAAATGTATGGTTGTCGGGACCCGTCACTTCTTTGAAGACGCTGAGGAATTACAACGACAAATATCAAAGGAGTGAAGAGATGTACCCTTGAACCCAGGTGGATTAAATGATCTATAGCCCAGTTTGGAACTAAGACCAATTAATTATATTATGAGCACATTGGCTCAGTTGAGTCTGAATTGAGGATTTATGGCCTTCTTGGGCTAAGTCCAATCAAGTTTGGAATATTGGCCCTTTGTTGGTCCATTGAAGGGGAGGCTTTGCCTCTAGAAAATTAATCTATTGGGCTGAAGCTAGTGTTCAACACTAAAGAACAACAGTGTTAAACACTGGTAATAAGACTATCAAATTAGTGTTTAAACACTAGAAATGTGATTCTCAAATTAGTGTTAAATACTAACAGATAACAATATTAAACATTGGCAACAAAATTATCAGATTAGTGTTAAACACTAGAAGAGGGAGGGATCACGTGGGAGCACGTGATAGCATCAAAAAGTGGGGCCAGATCCCCTTATTTTGTTCTCAGGGTATTCAGATAAGTGTTAAACACTTTTAGTCTTCAGGCCATCACGTGTGGGCACGTGATGGGCTTCCAGCCATTGATTATTAAAACGTTTTACTAGGGGTCACGTGGGGACACGTGAGGGCGCCCAAGAATGGTTCCGCTTTTGGATTTGTTCTCTTTTGTTTTAAGGGTCACGTGGGAGCACGTGAGGCATTGCCTCCAAGCTTTTTCCTTTCTCATTTTGGGGATCTTTTCAGGGGTCACGTGACCTTAGTCCTTTGCATGCACAGAGATCTTTTAAGTCTCCCTATTTTATTTTGAGAATTAAATTCTTATGTAGGGTTAAACCCTACTTTCTTTTAGAGGAATTAAATTCCCAAAGAATTAAATTATTATATAGGATGAAACCCTGATTTTGTCTTGGAGGAATTAAATTCCTGTTAATCTGAGAGAATTAAATTCTCAATTAGGGTCAAACCCTAGTTTTGTCCATCTTGAAGGAATTAAATTCCTATAATTTTTAGAGAATTAAATTCTCAGATAGGGTTCAAACCCTAAGTTCATATCTTGGAGGAATTAAATTCCTGTGAGTTTGGGAGAATTAAATTCTCATATAGGGTTAAACCCTAATTTTGTTTTAGGAAAATTAAATTCTCAAAACTCAATTCCCCCTCTAAGTTTAGGATCTGCATGGTAGGATCTCGACCTGATGAGAATTAAATTCTCAACTTATGGGGAGATGTGCTCTGTGCAGATCTTCAACCAGAAGAAGAACTAAGTTATTTTTTGTAGAAGAGTTAAACTCTTAGATTTGAGAATTAAATTCTCTGTTCGAAGTTTTGATCCCCTTTCTTTTCTTACCTAAGGTTTTTCTTTGTAGAGAATTAAATTCTCCTTTCTTTCTCTCTCTGCAATTTCAAGATGTCAAAACTCTCTCCAAACTCTCCCTCTATATCCTTCTCTTCTCTTGGCTCCTATTTATAGGAGAAGGAAAAGAATCAATTTGTTTAGCAAATCTTTCTTTGAAAGATTTTGTTTGTTTTCATAATTAATATGAGCCTTTAGATCATTAAGTGAATTTTATTCACCGTTGGATTTTCAATCCAAAGATATTTTGTTTGTTATTTCTGGTGAGATTTAGGAAAATCTTTCCTTATCTAAGATTTTTCCATAAATTGGTGATATTTAATCACCCCTGGATTTTTAATCCAACGGTTCTCCTTAATCTTTTCCCATTTGGAAATATTTAGAAGCTTCTAGAATTTAATTCTATTAACTGTAAGGCTTTCGAAACCAGTCACGTGCTGACACGTGACCCTTGGTCACGTGTGAGCACGTGACCCCCAATTGAGTCCTTTAACAGCCGCTTGTATATGTTGTTGTTTTAACCATCACGTGTCAACACGTGACCATTGGTCACGTGTGTGCACGTGACACCTCGTTGAGGTATTTTCTGATTTTTAGAATTAAATTCTATTAAGCTGTGTGAGGCTTTCAAAGCCTCTCACGTGCTGGCACGTGACCCTTGGTCACGTGTGAGTATGTGACCCCAAATTGAGTCCTCTTTCAGCCTTTTGTTTTTCGTTTCTGTTTAGTGAGATCTTAACCATCACATGTCATCACGTGACCATTGGTCACGTATGAACACGTGATACCTCATTAAGGTAATTCCTGATTTTTTAATCAGGAAACAGCGCTCTTACTCCGCGTTTAATCTCCACCTTCGACGAGCTGGCTACTCAATTTCTCGGTCATTTCGTCGGCAACCGGTGACAGAAGAGGACGATCGACTACCTGTTCACTATCAAGAGCGAGGACAGGGAATTTTTCAAGAGCTACATCACCCGGTTCTACAATTCCCTCCTGGAGGTACCCAAACACTGGGATGAGACGGTCATCACCGTCTTGTGATATGGTCTTAGGCACAAAAAGTGGCTCCACTCATTTGCATTAGGGCAACCTAAAACCATGGCCGAGGTGAAAGTCTGGACTGAGCGGGAAATCCAACTTGAGTTGGATGTAAACGCCAACCTTCCTCGAAGGGACCGGGTGGATCGAAAGAAGCGGGACCGGGAGGAGAAGAAAAAGACCGACCTTCCGTGTAACAACCCTCAAACTTCCGTACAATTTTTTTTTGTAAAGTACAGAAAGAAATACCTTAGCCTGAGCACAAGTTATAAATTTAAATTGCTTTTGAACAGCAAGAAAGCATTTGTAGCTCATTGGTAAAGCCTTACACTGCTGTGATGTACCACCTGTATTCGAATCCTCTCAGCCACATAATATTTTTATTGATTTTTCTTTTAAACTTTTAGAAGCTCAAAAGTTTACACGTGCAATACACGTAAAAATGAAAAGTCACTAAAATCAAACATGTGCAAAATGATATTTATACAGACCCTGACACGTGTCCAAAATCCAAGCACCCAACACACCAAGATGGCCGGCGAGATCACCATTGGGGCCGGCGCCGCCGGTCCCCCCCTCTCAAATACTCCAATTTTTTAAACCCTAGTCTCTTGGCCTCCTCCCTTAACCCCAGTACCGTTTGATTTCCCTACACATTTCAGAGAATTAAAATGAGCCTTAAAAACAAATTTTAATGCATATTTTTAATTCCATTCTTCATTACCCTAAACCCTAATTTCTCCTATAAATACCAACCTACATTTTGGCTCTCCTCATTCTGAAATCCATTGCCAAAACTCTCTAAATTTTCCAAGTCCAAAAGTTGTACAAGTGGGGTTACCCAAGATCAAAGTTCCGGCGACATTTCGGGACAAATCCGGCGACGAAGCGACTCCACGACACCTTCAAAATCTTCCCCTACCTCGCCCCTCTATAATCAATCAGTTAGTCCACTCTTCCCTCCTCTTTTTCTATTAAAAAGACTTCTCTTTTCAAAACTCATCGAATGCGGAGTTAATCTGACTTCCGATTCTAATTTCTTTAAAAACTCAATTTTTCTTAACCACATAATAACCATTTCTTTATATCTTGTTGAATAAACATAAAACAATATCTCCAACAAGTTTCAATTCAAAATAATATGTATTGCAACTTTTATTTTATTTTTACGGTAAAATACCATCAAGTTTACATACGACATTATTTTATCGTTTTGCTCATTTTACCTTTAAAAAACTCACGAGGTAATGACCTATCTCATCACAACACTCATCTTGATATATAACGGTGGCTTTTGTAATAATTTTTGTGGGACAAAACACAATTTACATTAAAATACCTTAAACTATCAAAACCCGTATTCTTTAAATTGTTTTAATTAATTCCTTACAAATAAACCTCTACAACCCATTTTGGGGAACCCGATCAGGATGGTGCAGGTTATCGCACGTCCTCAGGACTAGTAGAGCGAGATGCAGACCTCCTCACGGAGTATTCGATCTCGATAGAATTCTTATTACAATTTTTAGGAAAACGTGATTTCTATTTAATAAATAAATTCTATTTTTTATAATTATATATATATATATTATCAAAATATCTATTTTAAATATAATATATATTCCAAGTTTTCTAATCGAAAGAAAAGAATCACAAAAGTTCATGAAAATACCATCGATATTCCTATTTCTCTTCTTTCTTTGGAATGTTGTCAGGAGGACCCGACTCTAAGGAGTTCGAGACAAACAGGAGCACTTAGAGCTGACAACTGAGCAGCACGACCATTAGGTTTTACTTGTACTCACTTTTCTTTCAGTTCATGAGATTGTTTAGGTATTGCTTTCCATTCTTGTATTTATATTTTCAGTTGTATTGTAAAGAAATGTTTAATCAATAAAAGTTGTTGTTCAATTACATCTCTTGTCATTTTTTCTTGTGTACTTTATTATATTGCTTAGGTACGCTTAGCATATTTACTTCTGAGTAAATACGTAGCGGTTCAGTCACGTCTACTTACCCGTACACTAGGAAGCGGGACGTGACATGTTTTTTTGGCGGCCCATACAGGTCATTGCTGCATGGAACCCTACCATGTAAGTCAGTTCTGCATGGACATGCAGGTTAATTCTGCATGAAGTCCTAAGCAATATAACATAAGAATCAGCAACTAAAAACATTCTTTACATTTCATATTCCTTAAATCTTACAATTTCATATTCTTTGAATCTATCCTAAGCATATTTTTTTTCTTTCAAGATTATGGATTCTCCAAACAATACCAGCACAAACGTCAACAACACACCACCAACACCTCTTCCACTTATGCCTACCGTTATAGCTCCGATCAACGAGTAGACGGTACTGCTCGAGGAAATTAAGAGCCTCCTGGAAGGACAGCAGCAGCAGACTGCTATCTTATTGAACCGTCTAGAAGCGGAAGCACCCAGAGTGAAACAATTCCGGGCATTGCACTCGAAGCAATTTTCTGGGAAAGAGAGCCCCTTGGAAGCTGAAGAATGGGCTCAGAGTATCGAAGACGATCTGGCAGTAGCATAAGTGCCAGAGATTGTCTGGGTTAGAGTTGCGAAGCTGCAACTCACAGATAACGCCAGAGTTTGGTGGAAGGCGGAAGAAAGCCGTCTTGACCAGCCGATCGGATGGAGGACTTTTCGCGAGATGTTCGACGCGATGTATTTTACGGAGACTGCCCGATTCGACATGGAGCAGCAATTCATCCACCTACAACAAGGCTCTATGTGGAGCAAATCAGTGGATGAGTATGATGCTAAGTTTACTATGTTAAGCAGGTTCGCGGCACACCTTATTCTGACTGCCGATATCAGGGCCAGATGATTTCAGTAAGGGTTGGACCAGGAAATCCAAGCTGCTCTAGCTACAGGGGATTTCCCAACTCACAACCTAGCTCTGAAAGCTGCCCGTCGATACGAGGCAGTAGTGAAGAAGAAGTGCAGACCTCAATCTGCCGGTGTGAAGTGCCCTGTCACCCAGATGGCAGGAGGAGCCTCTTCAATACCAAATTTTGAACCCAGGAGATCGGAAGTAACAAATAACCGGCCAAGTCCTGATTTTTGCTTCTACTGCAAGAGAGATGGACACTTGTAGAAGGACTGTAAGCGCATAAAAGGCATGTGCTTAGTTTGCAGAGCATCCACTCATGGAATTGAAACATGTCCTTATAGACGCAACCCAGTTTCAACTCACATCACTTATCCGCAGCAACCAGCTATCCAGGCTCATGCAGCCCGTCTTGCTCTCCCAGCTCCACCTCCACGTGGACCTTCTGCATAGCCTCCTCGCCAATTCCATTAAGCAATGAGGAACATGCCTTGAGGGAAAAGAAACATGCCCTAAGGACAGAGGAATGTTCCTCCAGCTAGGAGGAATGTACCCCGGCGTCAGACTTTCACATTAGCAGCCGTAGAAGCCGATACTATCGACCAAGGTAACACTTGTCACGCCCCGCTTCCCAGAGTGCGCTAAGATCGGCATGTGACAGAGCCAACCATGCTACCTGTGGATAGGAGACATCCCTCCACAGTCACATTACGGCTGTCTATAAGATATCAAGAACAGTAGAAATAAAATAAACTATCTAGTACATGTCCATTAGCCAGAATGAACGAGTCAACAAATAATATGCGGAATCAATAGATCCAATAAACTGGAATGTACATCCCAAATAGGGCTCACATCAGGAATGAAAATGCTGAAAGGAAATTAACTAGAATACTAACAGGTTCCTCACTGCTCGGCCTGTCGGCTGAAGTACTCCTGCTTGGCGTGCGACAAGGGTAGCGGATCTGGGCCATGCAAAACCCAGACGTCAGAGCGTCACAGTATCAACAATAATATAATCAGGGGGTAACAGGATATGCAGGCATGAATTATAAAATGGTAACATGAATGTAATAAGTGAGCAGGGATATCGAACAGTGAAGCGTAACAGTATATGTGAAGTGCAGCGATAAAACTAAACCGTGTTACTGGGTTAACTACTCTCAAGTTTGTGAAATCAATTTAATGAATCGTCGATATAACTCAATAGTATCCCATGCATGCCCGGGACCACGGTCAAGACTCTCGGGCTGAATCCGAGACGTGCCGCTAGGCAGTAAACAGGTAACATGTACAGACGAATGATGTCAGCAGCAGCATCCCGGGGCTGGCCTAGCCCGTAAAACTGATCAGTATAAACATCGAACTGTCGAGTTACAAGTCAGGTTTCATCATTGATTTCCCTATACCCCCAAGTTATGTGTTCAAGTCAGGTATTGATAGATCTGAAGCTAATGCCAACACAGGATCAAGCAGGAACAGGTTTGTCTATACAGACAACAGGATATGTCCATCGGGACAACATGTCAGGATTGTCGGCATTAGAAACAGGATCAGGTAACACGTCAAGTAGTGATAAATCAGGTCATGTCAGGAAGTGTACATGTATCAAGTGGGTGCCCAACAGTAAAATGTAGCAAGTATTGAATCAAGGTAGAATACGGATGTACGTTAAAAGCATGGGTGCACAAATATCTACCAGGGGTTACACCATGACTAAGTAGGATGCACAATATCAAGCATGGGGTACTAATGTATTAATAATATGAGTTAATGTAATATGAGGTGCAACTAGGTATGCAGAATTAATGGTATGGATACACAAATAAACATGGATGCTCAATTAACTATCAGGGGTTACAACTATAGTTCCACGACTATATAGGATGTACATTATCATGCATGGGGGGCTAATGTAATAATAATATGAGTTAATGTAATATGACATGCAACTAGGTATGCAGAATTAATGGTATGGATACACAAATAAACATGGATGCTCAATTAACTATCAGAGGTTACAACTACAGTTCCACGAATATGTAGGATGTACATTATCATGCAAGGGGGACTAATGTAATAATAATATGAGTTAATGTAATATGGCATGCAACTAGGTATGCAGAATTAATGGTATGGATACACAATAAAATATGGATGCATGAATAACTATCAGGGGTTGCAACTATAGCTCCATTACTATGTAGGATGCACATTATCTAGCATAGGGTGTTAATTTAGCAGTAATTTGAAACAACGTGACATGGCATGCAGCTAGATATATAATTAATGGTATGGGTGCATACAGGTATGCTAAAAACTGTAAAACATTATTATAGATGCATAATATAATAAACAAGTAACATTTTACTCATATGGATGTATAATAGGATAAATAGCATGTAGCAAGATGAACTTATATGCGACTAGATATGTAAATAACGATATGAATGCACACGGATATCCGAAAATAGTAGAATTGCAAAATGGTAATATGGGATGCATAACTAAACAATATGTAATGTTATTATTCACATAGGTGCAAAATATAGTAGTATAGCATGTAGCAAGATAAACTTGCCTCGATTGGATCACACGATGGATACGTACGGCACGTCCGACGTCGGTAAATCGTTGCAGCACACACACGGCACACGGGACAGGTCCAGAAAAAGCAAGAAGGTAACCACGTTGACTGAGAACATTCACTGGGTTGCCTGGATTGGCGGCGGCTGTTCATATCAGATTTTTGCATTTTTATACCGCCCAATTTTTATCACATTGCTTATCGGTAGGTACTCTTGAGTCGTGTTTGCTAGTCAATTGCAGGATACAGGTTCTCGGCTCCAAACGGTGAAATTCATGGAAAAACACGTCAAAATCCGGGTTCCTGCCAACCACAGATAAAACACGGGTCTCCGCTCTTTATCCGTCTGTTGCCACACACCAGTTTAAGAGACAAAATGGCAAATCAATGTCGTTTTCATGCACAAGGCTCAATGGCAACACAAGATCCAAGAAATCTACGCGGAGCTCGAGAAAATCATGACAAAAGATCCACATCACATCACCTTTTGTTCAACAGAAATTCTGGAAAAGTCGTGAAGAAATTATGAGAAAAAACATATACCATACTGAAGGGCATTGCTATCCAGGAGAAGCCACCAAAATTGGTGACCTGATTCCCCAATAGGGCCGCGGAACCGCGGCCTAAGCATGCTTAGGCCGCGGAACCGCGGCCATACGGAGTCGTCAGAAGTCCAGTTTTTAGGGGCAGTTGGGTATTTTCACATGGGTCCAGAATGTTGCCCTAGAATTTCTGTTACCTGCCTATAAATAGCCCAGAACCTTGTGAAGCCAAGGGTGCATAATCTTGTATTTTTCCTAGGGTTTAGAATACTTGTTCTTCTTCCTCTTCTCATCTCTTCTCCATTGAAAAACTTGTAGTGAGCTTTTGTGAGTGAAGAATGATGAATAAAGAAGTTCATTTTATTATTATACTTATCTTGCTCTTATGTTAATTGCTTGTAATTTTCATTTGTTAACTTAGTTGTTGTTATTTCTTATTATTTCTTTCTTTTCTCTTTTCCTTTATCATTAAAACAACCATGATTCTTACGCTTGATCCTTGCCAAGGTGAGGTCGCAAATAGCTAGTTGTTATCTTCTAATCTCTTTCTTTCTATCTTCCTCTTTTGTTTTGTTTTCTTTTCATTATGATGTGTGAGTAGTTTCTATACTTGTTAGGGTAGGATAAGGGAAGTTTGAGAGAAGGAAATCTCTCTCACTCTTTCCTTTCCTAACATCTTAAATCGACTCCTGTTAATTGAACCACAATCCGCTCCCTTTGGCACCCTATCCTACATGATAGCGGTGATTCCGTAGTGAGACCGGTTGTGGTTGAATTAACCGGAGGTTATGGCTAAGAGCCAAGAACGGACGGACAAGCACCAAAAGGAAGAACTTAAGCGTTGGAAAGCCTAGCTTATACTCGCAAGTTCCTTCCTAGTCGTGCTAATCCCCGTTGTTGCCGATTACCGTAACACCGATATTAAGAGTGGCAACGAAAGAAGTGAGCGACTCCTAACTCAAACTAACATAATCCTAACCCTAACAAGCTATCTTTACATATCATTTCAACACTTAGTTAATCACAAACAAATCTGGAAAACTGGACTTAACTCGTTAAAGCACATAGAAAAAGATTCCCATCTCCCTGCGGACGACCCGTACTCAACCGGCTAGCTACAAGCGAAACCATTTTGATTGCGGTAATTAACTAAACTTGAACACGCAGAATCTCTACCAATCAAATGGCGCCTGATTGGTAGATATTCTGCGTGTTCTAGTTTAATTACCGCAATCAGGACGGTTTCGCTTTGCAGCTAGCCGGATGAGTACGGGTCGATCCACAGAGAGATGGGAGTCTTTTTCTTAATGTCTTGACGAGTTAAGTCCAAATATGTTGGGTTTGTTTGAGTTTAGCTAATTAAAAATGAATAATAAGAGAACTTGTTAAGGGTAGGATTTGGTTGGTTTAAGTTAGGAGGATCGCTCACTTGATTCTTTTGCCACTTCTTAATATTGATGTTACGGTAATCGGCAACAACGGGGATTATGACGACTAAGAGAAAACTTGCGAGTATAAGCTAGGCTTTCCAACACTTCTTTTTCTCTTTTTGGTCCTTGTCCGTCCGTTCTTGGCTCTTAGCCACAACCTCAGGTTGATTCAACCACAACCGGTCTCACTAGGGTATCACCGCTATTATGAAGAATAGGATGCCGTAGGGAGCGGATTGTGGATCAATTAACGAGAGTTCAAATCAAGATATATGTAAAAGAGAAAAGTGAGGGAGTTTTCCGTCTTTCAAACTTTCCAATTCCTACCCTAACAAGTGAAAAATTACTCACTCATTAGAAATGTTAAATGAAAATAAAACAAAGAAAGAGGGTAATAAGAATTGAGGTAGAAAATCACAACTAGCTATTCGGGACCTCACTTAGGCAAGGATCACACTAAGCATCATGGTTGTAAGGATAACCGAAAAATGGAAGAAAATTAAAACGACAATTTTAAGAAATAACAACAACTACGTTTAACAATAAAAATTACAAGCAATATAAGAAACGGAATTACAAATTACACAAATAGATAAAGAACACTTCTTGCATGCTTCACACTCAACAAAACCTCTCACAAGCTTTAATGGAGGAAGATGGAGGAAGATGGACTTTTATTAGAAACTAAATAATTCTAATACAAAGATTACAAATGAAAACTAACTATTTCTCTTGGTTCTGCTCGGGGCTATTTATAGGCCTGAGTTTGAGAAATTTGCAATAAAACCCAACCCTACACAACATTTCAGAAAATACCCCAAAAGCCCACAGCCTGAGGACACGTGTCCGCCGCGTTTGCGCGGCATATGCATAGGTGGAGCGGCGGAAGGGCGGCAGGTTGGTGGCCAAACCCTGGTCGGTTTTTTCTATGGTCTTCTGATCATTTTTCTTGATCTTTGACCACTTTACATTGCAATAATTCAACCAGAAAATCTCCAGATTTCTGATCCAAGACTTCTTCATTTATTTCACTTTTGACTTTCACCATTTTTGACTTTAATTTTTTCTTTAGTCCCAAATGACGACTCTTTTCGTCCCCTCTTCTGAACTGGTACGGGACGGATGCTGGAACCCGGCTTTTATCTGTTTGCGACAGATGTTCTGGATTTTGCCGTAAATATGGTGATTTTGTCGGATTTGCTCACTCTTGGACTGGAAACCTGTAATCTGTAATATGCAGCAAATACAGATAAAAAGCACCTACCTGTATGCAATGTGATTAAGAATGGGCGGTTCAAATATACAAAAATATGCGATGAACAAATACCCCCAAACTTATCTTTTGCTCGTCCCGAGCAAAACCATTTTATTCACAAAAATTTCCTAACCTCACTTTCGCAGGGAACGCGATTGCACTGAGCATGTGCAACAAGCCGTTAAACCTCTAGGTGTCCCTAGTAGGAGGAGTGTTGTCTCCTGAGGGTTTTCAGCGGATACTACCCACAAAATCCGGTCAAGTTGGTTTTGTAAAATAACTAATCTTCAAACCCTAAAGTTTTGTTTTTGAAAATAACAATTCTATAATCCTAAATCTAGACCATCGAACCTTGTATTTTTCACACCTCACTTCTTATTCAACTACAGATTTTATATGTCTTTACGTGCGGTGCAAATAGTGTCGTTAAGTTCCCGAAAGGTCGAATAAAGTCATCATGTCGCACAATAAAGCCCAGATAACAATTTTAAAAGGATCACATAAGTTTTATAAGGAGTTAAGCATTTCTCAAGTTTCATTTTCCAGTAAGGTTTCAATTTCAGAATTTCTATCTTCCTTAACAGGAAACTAAGTCGTATTTTTCACTCCACCTTTAACTTGTTTTCATTTCATACACACCTCTGTGATCGTGCAATAGTCTTTATCAAAGAGTAAAACCTTCATATCTCCGTTAAGAAATTTTTATAAAAGCCTGTCTTTTATCAAGATTATTCTCACACAAAGAACCGTTAGGAATTTTAACTCGGAGAGAACACTTGCTTGACTTTGTTTTAGACTGGACTTTCTAGGCTTCTTAGCGAGCTTTGAGCCAATACTCCCAAACCAGTTGGTTTTAGGGCATTAGGTGTAGAAACACCCCAGCGGACTTAATTACTCAAGTTACCTAGGTCCAAAAACAAAAGACAGTTTGGCGTGAAAATCAAATGATTTAATACGAACGGAGATATAACCGGCATTTCCATTATTTTTTTTTTTTTTTGAATAGAAGACGTGTCTAGTGGTTTGGTGTGTAATCATTCCAATCATGTTTCGGATGGGTTATTTTTCAGACTTAGCTCCAATTACGGCATCAATAACATTCCTTCATATTCGCTTTACTTCATAAACTATTCTTGACATTACTTATTTCAGAACAAACCTATTTGATCCTTAGAAAATCATTTATCTGTTTAAAAGTTTAAATATAAAAGACTTGTCATCTAATTCCCAAAAATCTTACGACACGTGTAGTGTGATGTAAAGACGTATATCAGCTATAGTTAACTTCAAAGGAGAGTTATTTTTCAGGTTCTCAAAATCCAAACATAAGATCTAGTTATTCCTATTTTTTCAAACAAAAACTATCGAATATTGAATCAGAGTTCTTCCACAAGTTAACTTGACAAAAAAGTTTTTATATTTTTTCGAAAATTTTCAAATTTTTATGGATTTTTTTTTTAATATGCAGATGCAAAATATACATATGAATGCGAAGGTAAGAAATGCGTACCGAGCGTACCCCCAAACTTAAACTGGACAGTGTCCTCACTGTCGTATCATGAAGAGAGCAGTTGGAAGGTTCAAAATTGTCGGTTAGCAATATACAATTTTTATTTGTTTTAGTTTTTAAAGAAAAGAAAAAGAATATACACAAATATAAACAAAACGGTTTGTACATTCCCCCAAACTGGGCAGTGTCCTCACTGCCCCCTGCGTCGTCTCCTGGACGCTGAGTCACTCGTTCCTATTTACAATCTAATTTTTTTTTTTTTTTTTTAGTTTTTTGTTTTTATTTTTATTATTTGAAATTTTTCCAGGCATAAAAAAAAACAAAATTGTATTTACATACCCCCAAACTTATTTGAAACAGTGTTTCCACCGTTTTTGGCTGGATTGTCGAAGTTTGGGTGTAGGGGAAGAGGAAGATTATTCAGGGTAAACCGGCTCCTGTAAAAACAGGAGCTCCTCTGTTTGATCGGCGCTAAGGTACGGTTTGCATCGGTGTCCGTTCACTTTGAAGAGTGAACCGTCCTTTGGATTTTCCAAATCCAGAGCGCCCTGCGGATACACATTCCGCACAAAATACGGTCCTATCCAGCGAGATCGGAGCTTTCCAGGATGGAAATGAAGTCGGGTATCGTAAAGCAGTACCTGTTGACCAGGTACGAAGGTTTTGCGCAAAAGGTGTTTATCGTGAAACACCTTCGTTCGATTCTTAACGACAACCGAGTTGTCGTAAGCTTCATCCCTAAGCTCTCTCAGCTCGTTCAGTTGCAGCTTCCGATTGCTGCTCGCATCTTCTATCGACAGATTCAGCTCTCTTATCGCCCAAAATGCGCGATGCTCTATTTCGACAGGAAGGTGGCAAGCTTTTCCGTATACAAGCCGATAAGGAGACATGCCAAGGTTGGTCTTATAAGCGGTCCGGAAGGCCCAAAGGGCATCAGTCAGTTTTAAAGACCAATCCTTACGGTTCTTGGAAACCGTCTTCTCCAATATCTGCTTGATCTGCCGATTTGAAACTTCGGCTTGTCCACTGGTTTGGGGATGGTAGGGCGTAGATAGCTTATGATTAATCGAATACTTCCGCATCAAGGCTTCGAAAGTCTTATTGCAGAAGTGAGTTCCATTGTCGCTAATGATTGCTCGGGGGTGCCCAAAACGAGAGAAAATGTTTTCTTTAAGGAACCTAACGACAACCTTGTTGTCGTTAGTCCGGCTGGGCACAGCCTCGACCCATTTAGAGACGTAATCAACAGCTAGAAGGATGTACAAGTTCCCGAAAGAGCTGGGAAACGGCCCCATGAAATCTATTCCCCAAACATCGAAAATCTCCACAACCAAGATTGGTTGGAGCGGCATCTCATTCCTCCGGGATATCCGGCCCACGTGTTGGCACCGGGAGCAAGTCTTGCAATAATCATAAGCGTCTTTGAAGAGTTGTGGCCAGTAGAAACCACATTGCAAGATCTTTTCAGCTGTCTTTCTGGGGCCAAAATGCCCGCCACACGCTTGATCGTGGCAAAATGACAGCACACTCTTGAATTCCTCATTAGGAACACACCGACGAATGATCTGGTCGGGACAGTACTTGAACAAGTAGGGTTCGTCCCAGTAAAAGTGTTTTACTTGGGATAAGAAGCGAAGTCTGTCCTGACTCGACCATTCGGTCGGTATCAATCCCGTGGCCAAATAGTTCACAATATCTGCGAACCAGGGTTCGCAAGATACCGTCAAGAGCTGTTCATCCGGGAAATCATCATTGATCGGGATTTGAAGCGACGGCGAAGAAGGAAGTCGTGAGAGATGGTCGGCAACCACGTTTTCACATCCTCGTTTGTCCTTAATGACAAGGTCAAACTCTTGAAGTAAGAGGATCCAACGGATTAACCGAGACTTGGCATCTTTCTTCGCAAAAAGATGGCGTAGAGCAGAATGGTCCGTGTAAATAATGACTGGAGAGCCGATGAGGTATGGCCTGAACTTTTCTAGAGCAAATACAACAGCCAAGAATTCCTTCTCAGTTGTTGTATAATTGAGTTGTGCGTCGTTCAGGGTTCGGCTAGCGTAATAGATCACGTGCGGCATCTTGTTGATGTGTTGTCCAAGGACAGCACCGATGGCAAAGTCAGATGCATCGCACATAATCTCGAATGGGTGCGTCCAGTCAGGAGAAGAGAGAACGGGAGCAGAAGTGAGTGAGCGTTTCAGTGACTCGAATGCAGTCACACAGCTCGAGTTGAAATCGAATGGCGTGTCCTTGGCCAGTAGAAGAGTCAAGGGTCTAGCAATCTTGCTAAAGTCCTTGATAAACCGTCTATAGAACCCGGCATGGCCAAGGAAGGCTCGGATATCTCTGACGCAACTGGGAGGAGGAAGATTGGAAATGACCTCAATCTTTGCTTTGTCAACCTCTATGCCGTTTTGCGAAATGATATGTCCTAAGACAATACCTTCTCGCACCATGAAGTGGCATTTCTCCCAGTTCAAAGTGAGATTCTTGTCCTTACATCGGGTAAGGACAGCGTCAAGATGCAGCAAACACTCGTCAAAGGAGTCGCCGAAGATGGAGAAGTCATCCATGAAAATCTCCAGAAATTTTTCCACCATGTCTGAGAAAATTCCCATTATACACCGCTGGAAGGTAGCGGGCGCATTGCATAACCCAAAGGGCATGCGTCGATATGCAAACGTGCCGAAAGGACAAGTGAAAGTGGTCTTGTCCTGGTCTTTTTCGGCGATGGGAATTTGATTATAGCCAGAGTAGCCATCAAGAAAACAATAGTACTCATGTCCGGCCAATCGTTCCAGCATCTGGTCAATGAAAGGTAGCGGAAAGTGGTCTTTCCGCGTTGCGGCGTTGAGTTTTCTGTAATCGATGCATACTCGCCACCCAGTTTGGGTGCGAGTAGGGATTAATTCATTCGCCTCGTTGGTTATGACCGTGATGCCCGACTTCTTGGGGACAACATGAATGGGGCTAACCCACTGGCTATCAGAGATAGGATAAATGATACCACTATCTAGACATTTGACGATCTCCTTCTTCACAGCCTCCTTCATGACTGGATTAAGACGTCTTTGTGGATCCCGGGCTGGTTTGGCATCATCCATCAGATGAATGTGATGCTCAACGATGAGGGGACTAATCCCCTTGATGTCCGCCATGGACCAGCCAAAAGCTTGCCTGTTGCTGTGCAAGACCGTGAGAAGGGCTTTCTCTTGCTCGGGAGCTAGAGAAGCTGAGATGATGATAGGGAGGGTCTCGTCGTCTCCCAAGTAAGCGTACTTGAGGTGAGAAGGCAAAGGCTTGAGTTCGAGTGCTGGCGGTGAAACGATTGAAGGCAAGATTGGTGCAAAGGTTTCGAACTCAAAGGACTCCAACAAAGGTTCAAAGCGAGTGTAGGCAACCGAGTTGGATGGTTCAGGTAACTCATCCGAAAAGTCGAAGGATTCAAACTCGGGTTGTGCGCAGCTAAGATCGTTCGAGAACGTGAAACACTCGTATTCGTTGTCAGGCGCAGAAACAGCAGCAGGTTCGAAGAGAAACGCACTAGTGGCGTCAAGATTATCATTATCAAACAGAAACTCCTCGAATTCACACTCTTCTGAGGTGATCTCCTGGATCGAGCAGACGTCCAGTATATGAGCATTAGGTTCAGAGGGCTGATTCCCCAACCTAAAAATGTTGAGTTCAATCGTCATATTTCCAAAAGATAGGTTCATAGAACCATTGCGACAATTGATCACAGCATTTGAGGTTGCGAGGAATGGACGGCCGAGTATCACAGGAATTTGATTCCGGGGGTTAGCTACAGGTTGTGTGTCTAATACAATGAAATCAACAGGGAAGATGAAGTCCCCGACTTTTATTAACACATCCTCTAGCTCACCCCTAGGATGGGTGATCGATCGGTCGGCCATTTGGAGAGTACAATGCGTAGGTTTCAGCTCTCCTATGCCTAATTGCTCGTATACTGAATATGGAAGCAGGTTAACACTGGCACCAAGATCTAATAGTGCGCGGTTGATGTTCTTATCCCCAATGGTAATAGAAATAGTAGGACAGCCAGGGTCCTTCCGTTTCAGTGGTAAAGATTGGGTAAGGGCATCACTCACAGCACTGGCCAAGAAAACTTTCTTTGGTACCTGAGACTTCCTCTTTTTCGTGCACAAGTCCTTTAAGATTTTTGCGTAGGACGGGACTTGTTGGACAGCATCTAAAAGAGGAATGTTAATGTTAACTTGCTTGAATAACTCCAAAATCTTCTCCATTTGTGGATTTTGTTTGTTAGACCTCAACCGGTTTGGAAATGGAACATTTTGAAAATTGGTTGAGTCTAATGCTGGAGGAGGAGATTGTGGAGTTGGAACGGATCCCAGAATAGGTGTTTTCGTGGAGTGAGAAGTGGGTCCATTCAAAGCAGAAGAAGAGGAAGAAGAGCCTTGTGAAGAACGGAGAATAGGCTCAGAAGATGACGAAGTAGACGGAGAAGAAGAAGAAGAAGCAGCGGCCGGGGTGTTATCGTTGATCCGTATGCCAATGTTGTTTTGCAGCACTCTCCTCGATCTCAGTGTAGTCACGGCACTCACATTATGGTTTTGTTGTTCAAGAGCAACATGTGCATTATGTGGGTGACCGGGATTTGGAAGTGGCTGGGACGGGAGCTTCCCCTTCTCTCGCTCGCTTAAGGCCGCGTTCAGCTGTGCAATCTGGGCCTCGATGGTCTTGATGCTTTGCCCGTGTGCGGCAGTGTGTTGCACTAAAGATTGAATGGAAGACTGGATGTTGGCAGTGGACTGAGTAGACTGTTTAACAAATGCCTCCAGACTTCGCTCGAGCGAGGAAACCTTATCGTTATTCGACGGAACAAAGTTGTTCGGTGGAAAAGAGTTGTTCGTCTGGTTTTGGAAAGGTTGGGGTTGGAAGGGCTGCTGATACTGAGTTTGTTGCTGCGCTTGTTGTTGCGGCGGAGGGGGTCTCTGGAAATTGTTGCCCTGGAATTGATTCTGATTCTGATTCCAGGCGAAATTGGGGTGGTTCCTCCAGCCGGGATTGTACGTGGAAGAGTATGGATCATTCCTCGGTCTTTGCTGGAATGCATTAACCTGATCCTGTCCTTGCGATGGTGGATTGTAAGGACACTCTTCGGTCAAGTGAGAAGGATCGGAACAACAAGCGCAGATGGTACGAAGGGGGAGAACAGGGGTAGGAGCAGGAGCAGAAAATTTACTCTCAATTGCCTCAAGCTTTCTCGTTATTGCAGCCATTTCAGCTTTCATCGCAATAGAGACATCAAGTTGATGGATTCCTACCCTAGACTGACCGGTAGAAGTGGATGTAGCGGAAGATGAAGAAGAAGAAGTCGGTCTGGTGCTCTCCCACTGTAGCGTTTGCTCCGCAAGGTCGTCGAAAAACTGCCACGCTTCCTCGTCAGATTTCGATAGGAAGTGGCCCTAACAAATGGTTTCCAACAACTGTTTGGTTGCTGGGTTCAGACCCTCGTATAAGGTTTGACAGAGCTGCCATTTCTCTATACCGTGGTGAGGACACTGAACAAGAAGGTCTTTGTATCGGTCAAAGCACTTCCAAAAGGGTTCAGAAGGAAGCTGGGAGAATTGATTGATTTCATTTCGGATCCTTGCGGTTTTATGATTTGGATAAAACTTTTTGAGAAACGCCTTAACAAACTCGTCCCAACTGGTTATGGAGTGGGAAGCGGTGCTATACAGCCATTTTTCCGCAAGATCGCATAGAGTGAATGGAATGACTCGTAGACGTATAGCATCGTCCGACAGTTGGGTGGTTTTCATCATGGCGCACACGTTCTGAAATTTATTAATGAAGATATAGGCATCTTCAGATTCAAGCCCGTGGAAACGTGGAAGCATGTTGATGAAGTGGGGCTTAATTTCAAAATTATCCCCATTGGCCGGTGGAAGAGAAAGGCAGGTGGGGAGTGCAGAACGGGTTGGATAGAAACGATCCTGGAGCGCAATTCGCTGTGGCGCTACAACAGGCGGAGGTGGTGGGAGATTGGTCTCCGTAGGAGGTGGAGCCAATCCAGCGGTGGTCAAAGAGATGTTCGGATTAAATCCTGACATCGCGGAAGAAGAGGTTGGTGAAGGTGAAGGTGAAGGTGAAGGTGAAGATGTGTGAACAGAATTCCGGTCAACGTCGGAGTTGGCCGGTAAAGGAATGGGTGAAAGAGGAGTGGACGGAGTATCGACTTCGGAGTCGATCGCGTAGTCGGTCGCAACTAACGAAACGCGGACTAAGCGGGCGCTAGTGTCCCGAGTCCAAGCGGACATATACTAAACGAGTTTAGTATAGTCAAAGCGAAGAAGGTGAGGGTAAGAAAACGTAAATGAGAAAGGTAATGGGTGGTGGAGTGAAAAATGGAACGTGGCGACAAAGGGCAAGTTTTTATAAAAGTTTTGATTTTTTTTTTCTTTTTTTTTTTAATTTTATTTTAAAAAGAGTTTACAGAGATATGTACAGAATTGCGGCTTTACGCAATCACAAACAAGATATGCACACTCACACCTAGATCTAGGGTCACCTAGGTCTTCTAGACCTGCTCCAAGACTTGATTGTCGAAGCAAAACTGTGTCGAGAAACAAGCTTAAGATACACTGATCAAGAGGCCAGGTAAGTGCAGAGATAAGGGGAGGTTTTCCAACGCCTTCGCGAAGTTCCTTAATTATGTAACCCTTTCTCTTTTGGCGGTTGCGCCGTTACCACTTTCCTAGGCACCCCTTAAACAATATACCGTTAAGCGAGGTTCTAAACACGGTTTAACTTCTCCTAATGAGCGCGAAGTCCTTAGGGCCGAGTCTAGTATTTTTTATTAACAATGGTCAATGCATATGCTTTTGTGATTTCTGGGGTCCTGGGAAGGGTGATGAAATCCCCACCCAATCTGAATTGGTTTCAAGCCCCTTAAAGTCCGTATTTTTCAATGCAAAGCAGTAACAAATCAACTGCAAACAATTTTTTATTTTTAGCGCGGCACAAAGAATGCTGCAGAAAACACAGTTCAGTGGAGTTGAGAGGAGTTGAGAAGATGGTTGGGATACTCACAGAGGATTTTTGGTTTTCGCCTTGATCCGCCGCGGTGTAGCCGCGAGATATGGGTCTAACTTCCCACAACTTTGGCACTGAACTTGAAATTCTCCTTTTCCTGCACTCTTGCACAAAGAATAACAAAATGATTTTGTACAGTATATTTTTTTGTTTTGTTTTTGGTTATATTTATATTCACAAATTAACCCGAAATTACAAAAAAGAAATAAACTACCGTCTCCCCGGCAACGGCGCCATTTGATTGGTAGATATTCTGCGTGTTCTAGTTTAATTACCGCAATCAAGACGGTTTCGCTTTGCAGCTAGCCGGATGAGTACGGGTCGATCCACAGAGAGATGGGAGTCTTTTTCTTAATGTCTTGACGAGTTAAGTCCAAATATGTTGGGTTTGTTTGAGTTTAGCTAATTAAAAATGAATAATAAGAGAACTTGTTAAGGGTAGGATTTGGTTGGTTTAAGTTAGGAGGATCGCTCACTTGATTCTTTTGCCACTTCTTAATATTGATGTTACGGTAATCGGCAACAACGGGGATTATGACGACTAAGAGAAAACTTGCGAGTATAAGCTAGGCTTTCCAACACTTCGTTTTCTCTTTTTGGTCCTTGTCCGTCCGTTCTTGGCTCTTAGCCACAACCTCAGGTTGATTCAACCACAACCGGTCTCACTAGGGTATCACCGCTATTATGAAGAATAGGATGCCGTAGGGAGCGGATTGTGGATCAATTAACGAGAGTTCAAATCAAGATATATGTAAAAGAGAAAAGTGAGGGAGTTTTCCGTCTTTCAAACTTTCCAATTCCTACCCTAACAAGTGAAAAATTACTCACTCATTAGAAATGTTAAATGAAAATAAAACAAAGAAAGAGGGTAATAAGAATTGAGGTAGAAAATCACAACTAGCTATTCGGGACCTCACTTAGGCAAGGATCACACTAAGCATCATGGTTGTAAGGATAACCGAAAAATGGAAGAAAATTAAAACGACAATTTTAAGAAATAACAACAACTACGTTTAACAATAAAAATTACAAGCAATATAAGAAACGGAATTACAAATTACACAAATAGATAAAGAACACTTCTTGCATGCTTCACACTCAACAAAACCTCTCACAAGCTTTAATGGAGGAAGATGGAGGAAGATGGACTTTTATTAGAAACTAAATAATTCTAATACAAAGATTACAAATGAAAACTAACTATTTCTCTTGGTTCTGCTCGGGGCTATTTATAGGCCTGAGTTTGAGAAATTTGCAATAAAACCCAACCCTACACAACATTTCAGAAAATACCCCAAAAGCCCACAGCCTGAGGACACGTGTCCGCCGCGTTTGCGCGGCATATGCATAGGTGGAGCGGCGGAAGGGCGGCAGGTTGGTGGCCAAACCCTGGTCGGTTTTTTCTATGGTCTTCTGATCATTTTTCTTGATCTTTGACCACTTTACATTGCAATAATTCAACCAGAAAATCTCCAGATTTCTGATCCAAGACTTCTTCATTTATTTCACTTTTGACTTTCACCATTTTTGACTTTAATTTTTTCTTTAGTCCCAAATGACGACTCTTTTCGTCCCCTCTTCTGAACTGGTACGGGACGGATGCTGGAACCCGGCTTTTATCTGTTTGCGACAGATGTTCTGGATTTTGCCGTAAATATGGTGATTTTGTCGGATTTGCTCACTCTTGGACTGGAAACCTGTAATCTGTAATATGCAGCAAATACAGATAAAAAGCACCTACCTGTATGCAATGTGATTAAGAATGGGCGGTTCAAATATACAAAAATATGCGATGAACAGCGCCGTTGCCGGGGAGACGGTAGTTTATTTCTTTGTGTAATTTCGGGTTAACTTGTGAATATAACCAAAAAAACAAAACAAAAAAAAATATACTTTGTAAAAAATCATTTTGTTATTTTTGATTAGTTTTTGTGCAAGTGTGCAGGATAAAACGACGTTCAAGTTCAGTGCCAAAGACGTGGGAAGTTAGACCCACATTTCGCGGCTACACCGCGACGGATTGAAACGAAGCTAACGGTCTACAGTAAAAATCTGGAGCAGATACAGTGAGCAAATAAAGATTCAGCAAATCCAGACAAGCAGAGGACATCCAAGGAAGCCCACCCAAGAAATCCAGAAGCCTAAACCCACCTTACTGCCGCGGAACCGCGGCATAAGCAAGCTTAGGCCGCGGAACCGCGTCCGTTTGGGGCCTTCATGGTGCCATTTTGTCTGTGAGTATCTCTTTCCTCTTTCCCACTCCTCTGGACTCCAATAAACTGTGTTTTCTGCAGCATTCTTTGCGCAAACTCTCTTCCCCCTTCCAATAAACTGTTCTTGTGCTGGATTCTTTGCGCCGCGCTAAAATAAAAATTGTTTGCAGTTGATTTGTTACTGCTTTGCATTCATTAATATGGACTTAAGGGGCTTGAAACCAATTCAGATTGGGTGGGGATTTCATCACCCTTCCCAGGACCCCAAAAATCACAAAAAGCATATGCATTGACCATTGTTAATTTAAAAAAATACTAGACTCAGCCCTAAGGACTTCGCGCTCAATAGGACAGAGGACTAGTTACAGGCATCGGCCGTTTATCCTATCTGCCTTTTGCGGTGCCTAGGCAAGTGTGACGAAGGCAAGTGATTATTTAATTAAGGAACTTCGCGAAAGCGTTGGACAACCTCCCACTTACCTGGCACTTATCTGGCCGCATTTGACGGAGAAGAGGCGGTTTGAGGTCCTATTTCTAGCCCTCTGGAACAGTTAGGAGCTGTCTAGCAGACCTAGGTGACCCTAGATCTAGGTGTGATTGTGCATATCTTGTTTGTGATTGCTTAAAGACGTAAGTCCGTACATATTTCTGTAAAGCTCTTTCTAAAAAAAAAAAAAAAAAAAATCAAAATACTTTTATAAAAACTTGCCCTTTGTCGCCAAATCCATTTTTCACCCACCACCCATCGTATTTCTCCATTGACGTTTTCTTACCCTCACCTTCTCCGCTTTGACTATACTAAACTCGTTTAGTGTATGTCCTCTTGGACTCGGGACACTAGCGCCCGTCTAGTCCGCGTTATGTTAGTCGCTACCGACTACGCGATCGACTCAGACGTCGAAACTCCGTCCACTCCTCTTTCACCTTTACCTTTGCCGGCCAACTCCGACGTTGACCGAAATTCTGTTCATACATCTTCACCTTCACCATCACCAACCTCTTCTTCCGCGATGTCAGGATTTAATCCGAACATCTCTTTGACTACCCCTGGATTGGCTCTACCTCCTACGGAGACCAATAACCCACCACCACCACCTGTTGTAGCGCCGCAGTGAATCGCGCTCCAGGATCGTTTCTATCCCACCCGTTCTGCACTTCCCATCTGCCTTTCTCTTCCACCGGCCAATGGGGATAATTTTGAAATTAAGCCCCACTTAATCAACATGCTTCCACGATTTCATGGGCTTGAATCTGAAGATGCCTATATCTTCATCAATAAATTTCAAAACGTTTGTGCCATGATGAAAACTACCCAACTGTCGGACGATGCTATACGTTTACGGGTCATTCCGTTCACTCTATGCGATCTTGCTGAAAAATGGCTGTATAGCACCGCTTCCCACTCCATAACCAGTTGGGACGAGTTTGTTAAAGCGTTTCTCAAAAAATTCTATCCGAATCATAAAACCGCAAGGATTCGCAATGAAATCAACCAATTCTCTCACCTTCCTTCTGAACCTTTCTGGAAGTGCTTTGACCGGTACAAAGACCTTCTTGTTCAGTGTCTTCACCACGGTATAGAGAAATGGCAACTTTGCCAAACCTTATACGAGGGTCTGAACCCAGCAACGAAGCAGTTGTTGGAAACCATCTGTCAGGGCCACTTCCTATCGAAATCTGACGAGGAAGCGTGGCAATTCTTTGACGACCTTGCGGAGCAAACGCTACAATGGGAGAGCACCAGACCGACTTCTTCTTCTTCTACCTCCACTTCTACCGGTCAGTCTAGGGTAGGAATTCACCAACTTGATGTCTCTATTGCGATGAAAGCTGAAATGGCTGCAATAACGAGAAAGCTTGAAGCGATAGAGAGCAAATTCTCTTCTCCTGCTCCTACCCCTGTTCTTCCCCTTTGTACCATCTGCGCTTGTTGTTCCGATCCTTCTCACTTGACCGAAGAGTGTCCTTACAATCCACCCTCTCAAGGACAGGATTAGGTTAATGCTACATTTCAGCAAAGACCGAGGAATGATCCATACTCTTCCACCTACAATCCCGGTTGGAGGAACCACCCCAATTTCGCCTGGAATCAGAATCAGAATCAATTCCAAGGCAACAATTTCCAGAGGGCCCCTCCTCCGCAACAACAAGCACAACAACAAACTCAACAGCAGTTTCAGCAGCCCTTCCAACACCAACCTTTTCAAAATCAGACGAACAACTTTGCACCCAACAATTCTTTTCCACCAAACAACTTTGTTCCGTCAAACAACGATAAGGTTTCCTCGCTCGAACGAAGTCTGGAGGCGTTCGTTAAACAATCGACACAATCTACTGCCAACATCCAGTCTTCCATTCAGTCCTTAGTGCAACACACTGCCGCTCACGGGCAAAGCATCAAAACCATCGAGGCCCAGATTGCACAACTGAATGCGGCCTTAAGCGAGCGAGAAAAGGGGAAGCTCCCGTCCCAACCACTCCCAAATCCCGGTCACCCACATAATGTACATGCTGCTCTTGAACAACAGAACCATAATGTGAGTGCCGTGACCACATTGAGATCGGGAAGGATGCTGCAAAACAACATCGGCACACGGATCAACGATGATACCCCGGCCGCTTCTTCTTCTACTTCTTCTTCTTCTTCTTCTCCTGCTTCTTCGTCTTCTGAGCCTATTCTCCGTTCTTCACAAGGCTCGCCTTCCTCTTCTTCTGCTCTGAACGGACCCACTTCTCACTCCACAAAAACACCTGTTCTGGGATCCGTTCCAACTCCACAATCTCCTTCACAAGCATTAGACTCAACCAATTTTAAAAACGTCCCATTTCCAAACCGGTTGAGGTCTAATAAACAAAATCCTCAAATGGAGAAGATTCTGGAGTTATTTAAGCAGGTTAACATTAACATTCCTCTTTTAGATGCTGTCCAACAAGTCCTGTCCTACGCAAAAATCTTAAAGGACTTGTGCACGAAAAAGAGGAAGTCTCAGGTACCCAAGAAAGTTTTCTTGGCTAGTGCTGTGAGTGATGCCCTTACCCAATCTTTACCACAAAAACGGAAGGACCCTGGCTGTCCTACGATTTCTATTACCATTGGGGATAAGAACATCAACCGTGCACTATTAGATCTTGGTGCCAGTGTTAACCTGCTTCCGTACTCAGTATACGAGCAATTAGGCGTCGGAGAGCTGAAACCCACACACTGCACTCTTTAAATGGCCGACCGATCGATCACCCATCCTAGGGGTGAGCTAGAGAATGTGTTAATCAAAGTCGGGGACTTCATATTCCCCGTTGACTTCATTGTATTAGACACACAGCCTGTAGCTAACCCCCGGAATCAAATTCCGGTGATACTCGGTCGCCCATTCCTTGCAACCTCAAATGCTGTGATCAATTGTCGCAATGGTTCGATGAACCTCTCTTTTGGAAACATGACAATTGAACTCAACATTTTTAGGTTGGGGAATCAGCCCTCCGAACCTAATGCTCATATACTGGACGTCTGCTCGATCCAGGAGATCACCCCAGAAGAGTGTGAATTCGAGGAGTTTCTGTTTGATCACGATAACCTTAACGCCACTAGTGCGTTCCTCTTCGAACCTGCTGCTGCTTCTGCGCCCGACAACGACTACGAGTGTTTCACGTTCTCGAACGATCTTAGCCGCTCACCACCCGAGTTTGAATCCTTCGAATTTCCGGATGAGTTACCTGAACCATCCGACTCGGTCGCTTACACTCGTTTTGAACCTTTGCTGGAGTCCTTTGAGTTCGAGACCTCTGCACCAATCTTGCCTTCAATCGTTTCTCCTCCTACGCTTGAACTCAAGCCTTTGCCGTCTCACCTTAAGTACGCTTACTTGGGTGAGAACGAGACCCTACCTATCATCATCTCGGCTTCTCTAGCTCCAGAGCAAGAGAAAGCCCTTCTCACGGTCTTGCACAGCAACGGGCAAGCTTTTGGCTGGTCCATGGCGGACATCAAGGGGATTAGTCCCCTGATCGTTGAGCACCACATTCATCTGATGGATGATGCCAAACCAGCCCGGGATCCATAAAGACGGCTCAATCCAGGCATGAAAGAGGCTGTGAAGAAGGAGATCGTAAAATGTCTAGATAGTGGTATCATTTACCCTATCTCTGATAGCCAGTGGGTGAGCCCCATTCATGTTGTCCCCAAGAAGTCGGGCATCACGGTCATAACCAACGAGGCGAACGAGTTAATCCCTACTCGCACCCAAACTGGGTGGCGAGTATGCATTGATTACAGAAAACTCAACGCCGCAACGCGGAAAGACCACTTTCCGCTACCTTTCATTGACCAGATGCTTGAACGATTGGCCGGACACGAGTACTACTTCTTTCTTGATGGCTACTCCGGCTATAATCAAATTCCCATCGCCGAAAAAGACCAGGACAAGACCACTTTCACTTGTCCTTTCGGCACGTTTGCATATTGTCGCATGCCCTTTGGGTTATGCAATGCGCCCGCTACCTTCCAGCGGTGTATGATGGGAATCTTCTCAGACATGGTGGAAAAACTTCTGGAGATCTTCATGGATGATTTCTCCATCTTCTGCGATTCCTTCAACGAGTGTTTGCTGCATCTTGACGCTGTCCTTACCCGATGTAAGGACAAGAATCTCACTTTGAATTGGGAGAAGTGCCACTTCATGGTACGCGAAGGTATTGTCTTAGGACATATCATCTCGCAAAATGGCATAGAGGTTGACAAAGCAAAGATTGAGGTCATTTCCAATCTACCTCCTCCCCGATGCGTCAGAGATATCCGAGCCTTCCTTGGCCATGCCGGTTTCTATAGACGGTTCATCAAGGACTTTAGCAAGATTTCTAGGCCCTTGACTCTTTTGCTGGCCAAGGATACGCCATTCGACTTCAACTCGAGCTGTGTGACTGCATTCGAGTCATTGAAAATCTCCCTCACTTCTGCTCCCATTCTTTCTTCGCCTGACTGGACGCACCCATTTGAGATTATGTGCGATGCATCCGACTTTGCCATTGGTGCTGTCCTTGGACAACACATCAACAAGATGCCGCACGTAATCTATTATGCGAGCCGAACCCTGAACGACGCCCAACTCAATTATACAACAACTGAGAAGGAATTCTTAGCTGTTGTATTTGCTTTAGAGAAGTTCAGGCCCTACCTCATTGGCTCTCCAGTCATTGTCTACACAGACCATTCTGCTCTGCGCCATCTTTTTGCGAAGAAAGATGCAAAATCTCGGTTAATACGTTGGATCCTCTTGCTTCAAGAGTTTGATCTTGTCATTAAGGACAAACGAGGATGTGAAAACGTAGTTGCCGACCATCTCTCACGACTTCCTTCTTCGCCTTCGCTTCAAATTCCGATCAACGACGTTTTCCCGGATGAGCAGCTCTTGACAGTATCTTGCGAACCCTGGTTCACAGATATTGTGAACTATTTGGCCACAGGGTTACTACCGACTGAATGGTCAAGTCAGGACAGACTTCGCTTCTTATCCCAAGTAAAACACTTTTACTAGGACGAACCGTATTTGTTCAAGTACTGTCTCGACCAGATTATTCGTCGGTGTGTCCCTGATGAGGAATTCAAGAGTATGCTGTCATTTTGCCACGATCAAGCATATGGCGAGCATTTTGGCCCCAGAAAGACAGCTGAGAAGATCTTGCAATGTGGTTTCTACTGGCCACAACTCTTCAAAGACGCTCATCACTATTGCAAGACTTACTCCCGGTGCCAACACTTGGGCTGGATATCCCGGAGGAACGAGATGCCGCTCCAACCAATCTTGGTTGTGGAGATTTTCGATGTTTGGGGGATCGATTTCATGGGGCCGTTTCCCAGCTCTTTTGGGAACTTGTACATCCTTCTCGCTGTTGATTACGTCTCTAAGTGGGTCGAGGCTGTGCCCAGCCGGACTAACGACAACAAGGTTGTCGTTAGGTTTCTTAAAGAAAACATTTTCTCCCGTTTTGGGCACCCCCGAGCGATCATTAGCGACAATGGAAGTCATTTATGCAACAAAACTTTTGAGGCTTTGATGCGAAAATATTCCATTAATCATAAGCTCTCTACGCCCTACCACCCCCAAACCTGCGGGCAGGCCGAAGTTTCAAATCGGCAAATCAAGCAGATACTGGAGAAGACGGTTTCCAAGAACCGTAAGGATTGGTCGCTGAAACTCACTGATGCCCTTTGGGCATTTCGAACCGCTTATAAGACCGACCTTGGCATGTCTCCCTATCGGCTTGTGTACGGAAAAGCCTGCCACCTATCTGTCGAAATAGAGCATCGCGCATTTTGGGTGATAAAGGAGCTGAATCTGTCTCTCGAAGATGCGGGCAGCAATCGGAAGCTGCAGTTGAACGAATTAAGCGAGCTTAGGGATGAGGCTTACGATAACGCGGTTGTCGTTAAGAACCGAACGAAGGCGTTTCACGATAAATACCTTTTGCGCAAAACTTTCGTACCTGGTCAGCAGGTACTGCTTTACGACACCAGGCTACACTTCCATCCAGGAAAGCTCAGATCTCACTGGAAAGGGCCGTATTTTGTGCGGAATGTGTATCCGCATGGCGCTGTGGATTTGGAAAATCCAACGGACGGTTCATTTTTCAAAGTGAACGGACACCGACTGAAACCATACCTTAGCGCCGAACCAACAGAGGAGCTCCTGTTCTTGCAGGAGCCGGTTTACCCTGCATAATCTTCCTCTGCCTACCACCAAACTTCGGTTATCCAGCCAAGAACAGTGGACACTGTTCCATATAAGTTTGGGGGTATGTATATAGCATTTTGTATATATTTGTGGATATTCTTTTTCTTTTTCTTTTTCTTTTCTTTAAAAACAAAAACAAAAAAAAAATTGTGTATCGCTAACCGACAAGTTTGACCCTTCAAATGATCTCTTCATGCAATGACAGTGAGGACACTGTCCAGTTTAAGTTTGGGGGTACGCTCGGTACGCATTTCTAACCTTCGCATTCATATGTATATTTTGCATCTACATATTAAAATCCATAAAATCCATAAAAATCCAAAAATTTTCTAAAAATATAAAAACTTTTCTGTCAAGTTAGCTACTGGGAGGACTCTGATTCAACATTTCGACGGTTTTGTTTAATAAAATAAAAATAACTAAATCTTATTTTTAGATTTTGAAAACCTGAAAGATAACTCTCCTTTGAAGTTAACTATAGCTGATATACGTCTTTACATCACACTACACGTGTCGTGAGTTTTTGGGAATTAGATGACAAGTCTTTTATGTCTAAAAACTTTTAAATGGATAAATGATTTTCTGAGGATCAAATAGGTTTGTTCGGAAATAAGTAATATCAAGAATAGTTTATGAAGTGAGTGAATATGAAGGATGTTATTGATGCCTTAATTGGAACTAAGTCTGAAAAATAACCCATCTGAAACTTGATTGGAATGATTACACACCGAACCCACTAAACACGTCTTTTATCCAAAAAAAAATAATAATTGAACTGCCGGTTATATCTCCGTTCGTATTGAATCATCTTGATTTTCACGCCAAACTGTCTTTTGTTTTTAGACCTAGGTAACTTGAGTAATTAAGTCCGCTGGGGTGTTTCTACACCTATTGCCCTAAAACCAATTGGTTTGGGTGCATTGGCCCAAAGCTCGCTAAGAAGCCTAGAAAGTCCAGATTAAAACAAAGTCAAGCAAGTGTTCTCTCCGAGTTAAAATTCCTAACGGTTCTTTGTGTGAGAATAATCTTGATAAAAGACAGGGTTTTATAAAAAATTTAGCGGAGATATGAAGGTTTTATTCTATGATAAAGACTATTGCACGTTCACAGAGGTGTGTATGAAATGAAAACAAGAAAAAGGTGGAGTGAAAGATAAGACCTAGTTTCCTGTTAAGGAAGATAGAAATTCTGAAGTTGAAACCTTACTGGAAAATGAAACTTGAAAAATGCTTAACTCTTTATAAAACTTATGTGATCCTTTCAAAATTCTTATCCGGGCTTTATTATGAGGACTTTATTCGACCTTTCTGGAACTTAACGACACTATTTGCACTGCACGTAAAGACATATAAAATCTGTAGTTAAATAAGAAGTGAGGTGTGAAAAATAAAGGTTCGATAGTCTAGACTTAGGATAATAGAATTGTTATTTTCTGAAACAAAACTTTAGGGTTTGAATCTTAGTTATTTTACAAAACCAACTTGACCGGATTTTGTGGGTAGTATCCGCTGAAAACCCTCAGGAGACAACACTCCTCCTACTAGGGACACCTAGAGGTTTAACGGCTTGTTGCACATGCTCAGTGCAATCGCGTTCCCTGCGAAAGTGAGGTTAGGAAATTTTTTGTGAATAAATTGGCTTTGCTCGGGACGAGCAAATGATAAGTTTGGGGGTATTTGTTCATATCAGATTTTTGCATTTTTATACCGCCCAATTTTTATCACATTGCTTATCGGTAGGTACTCTTGAGCCGTGTTTGCTAGTCAATTGCAGGATACAGGTTCTCGGCTCCAAACGGTGAAATTCATGGAAAAACACGTCAAAATCTGGGTTCCTGCCAACCACAGATAAAACACGGGTCTCCGCTCTTTATCCGTCTGTTGCCACACACCAGTTTAAGAGACAAAATGGCAAATCAATGTCGTTTTCATGCACAAGGCTCAATGGCAACACAAGATCCAAGAAATCTACGCGGAGCTCGAGAAAATCATGACAAAAGATCCACATCACATCACCTTTTGTTCAACAGAAATTCTGGAAAAGTCGTGAAGAAATTATGAGAAAAAACATATACCATACTGAAGGGCACTGCTATCCAGGAGAAGCCATCAAAATTGGTGACCTGATTCCCCAATAGGGCCACGGAACCGCGGCCTAAGCATGCTTAGGCCGCGGAACCGCGGCCATACGGAGTCGTCAGAAGTCCAGTTTTTAGGGGCAGTTGGGTATTTTCACATGGGTCCAGAATGTTGCCCTAGAATATCTGTTACCTGCCTATAAATAGCCCAGAACCTTGTAAAGCCAAGGGTGCATAATCTTGTATTTTTCCTAGGGTTTAGAATACTTGTTCTTCTTCCTTTTCTCATCTCTTCTCCATTGAAAAACTTGTAGTGAGCTTTTGTGAGTGAAGAATGATGAATAAAGAAGTTCATTTTATTATTATACTTGTCTTGCTCTTATGTTAATTGCTTGTAATTTTCATTTGTTAACTTAGTTGTTGTTATTTCTTGTTGTTTCTTTCTTTTCTCTTTTCCTTTATCATTAAAACAACCATGATGCTTACGCTTGATCCTTGCCAAGGTGAGGTCGCAAATAGCTAGTTGTTATCTTCTAATCTCTTTCTTTCTATCTTCCTCTTTTGTTTTGTTTTCTTTTCATTATGATGTGTGAGTAGTTTCCATACTTGTTAGGGTAGGATAAGGGAAGTTTGAGAGAAGGAAATCTCTCTCACTCTTTCCTTTCCCAACATCTTAAATCGACTCCTGTTAATTGAACCACAATCCACTCCCTTCGGCACCCTATCCTACATGATAGCGGTGATTCCGTAGTGAGACCGGTTGTGGTTGAATTAACCGGAGGTTATGGCTAAGAGCCAAGAACGGACGGACAAGCACCAAAAGGAAGAACTTAAGCGTTGGAAAGCCTAGCTTATACTCGCAAGTTCCTTCCTAGTCGTGCTAATCCCCGTTGTTGCCGATTACCGTAACACCGATATTAAGAGTGGCAACGAAAGAAGTGAGCGACTCCTAACTCAAACTAACCTAATCCTAACCCTAACAAGCTCTCTTTACATATCATTTTAACACTTAGTTAATCACAAACAAATATGGAAAACTGGACTTAACTCGTTAAAGCACATAGAAAAAGATTCCCATCTCCCTGCGGATGACCCGTACTCAACCGGCTAGCTACAAGCGAAACCGTTTTGATTGCGGTAATTAACTAAACTTGAACACGCAGAATCTCTACCAATCAGCGGCGTCAAGGCTCCGGCGATCACCGGAAAACGCGGAATCAAGAACAAGAAGAAGAGAAGAAGAAGAGGAAGAAAGGGAACTAGGGTTTGGTTGTTTTGGTGCCCTGGATTTGGGACAGCGGCGAGGAAAGAGATGGTGAAAATGAGGTCTCTGACGATGGGGTTTTCCGGCGAGGCAGTGGGTATCGGGGTTCTTGGTCGTCGGGGATCTGGGTGTTCAGGGTTCTTGCAGGCTGTAGGGTGAGGGTGATCTGGAGTTGTCTTTGGGTCAGAGGAGGTGGCAAGAGGGCGACGACGGCGATGGATCGGACTCCGGCAAGGTGTGCAGGTGAGGCTAGGGGGTCGGGTTCTTGGGTTGCAGTGGGTTGGTCGGCCTCACGTCGGAGATGAAGGAAGTGGTGAGATGGAAGATGAGGTGGTGACGAGGCCGATGAGATGATCGGCTGCGAGGGGTTGCTCGGATGAAGGTGGTTGAGGGTGCTGCCGAGGGGTGCAGTGTTGGGTTCGGGGTTTCAGGTGCAAGGAAAGAATCTGGGGTTTGAGGAGGAATGAGAGGAGAGAGGAAGGAGGTCGAGGGTGGTGGCGAGGTCGAGGAGATGGGCGGCGGTGGAGGCAGGGTCGGCGACGAGAATGGGTGAGGTGTGGGTTCTCGTCGTCGTGAAGGTGACGGAGGTGATGGTTGGAGTAAGGGAGAGAGGTAAGGTGAAGAGGAGGCGAGAGGAGGGAGG
Source organism: Agapanthus africanus (assembly GCA_030015575.1). NCBI lineage: Eukaryota > Viridiplantae > Streptophyta > Magnoliopsida > Asparagales > Amaryllidaceae > Agapanthus > Agapanthus africanus. Next base: position 723,827,878 of record CM057337.1, read on the forward strand.
TGATGACGATGAGATGATGGATGCGAGGGTCACCAGCGAGGGGAGACGGCCGCGAGCGAGGGCAGGGCGTGGAGGCGAAGGCGGAAAGTAAAGAAAATATGAATGAGGAGGAAGAAGAGAGGGGATGTGGGGAAAAATAGTGAATAGGGTTTTTAAAATATAAAATTAAATAATATATAAGAGAGAGAGAGAGAGACGGAGAGAGGTAGAGAGAAAGAGAGATCGAGAGGAGAGAGAGAAAGAGATAGAGATCGAGAGGAAAGAGAAAGGGAGAGAGAAATTTGTTTGTTTCGAGTTAAAAAAATCTTTTAGAAAATTTATAAAATGAAAAAGATATAAGTAACAATTTAAAAAAATTGTATAGATATAATATTGATTATAATAGATATTTTTGGCTAATATAAAAATAGTCCAAAACACGCCTGGGTCGGGTCTAAAAATCCAGTTTTAAAATACAGAAATTATACGTGTCAATCAAAACAAAAATTGGATATCCGGGTAACGAAAATGCATACCCCAAGAACGGATGCACGCATCTGCACGTAGCCATCCAAACGAGTCCGTTTCACTGAACGGGAGGAGAACAAGATGCGCGGATACTACCACAGGGTCAGGGGTATCATGCAGGCCATGCAATGTATTTTAAAAATATTTTATGTGACTTTAAATGTTATATAAAAAAATGTAGACACCAGATATAATTCCAGTATGCAGTATACAATAATGAAAGTGCACGGATCCACGTAACAAGCCGTGATAAATCATAAACAGGAATCAAGACGGGTTTCAAATAAGCGGGTCGGGTCGGATGCAAATACAGATGTCAAATACACTATTCGCACCCTAAACACAGTAAATCAGGAAAATACCATAAATAAAGAAATACTTGAACTAGAACTGGTATAAATGAACTAGGGTGTTACAACACTGGTAATTCCCTTCAATCTTTTCAAACCCTTGCATCATCTCGTTACTTTTCATGCACTACCAGTATTTCTTTCACCACCACTGTCATCAAACTTTTCTTGAATTTGTTACACTTTCCATTTATAAATTTCGAGGACGAAATATTTATAAGGAGGGTAGAATGTAATAACCCTAAAACTTCTGTATAATTTTTTTTTGTAAAGTACAGAAAGGATATCTTAGCCTGAGCACAAGTTATAAATTTAAATTGCTTTTGAACAGTAAGAAAGTACTTGTAGCTCATTGGTAAAGTCTTGCACTGCAGTGACGTAGCCCCTGTGGTCGAATCCTTTTAAATTTTTAGAAATTCAAAAGTTTACACGTGCAATACACGTAAAAATGAAAAGTCACTAAAATCAAACATGTGCAAAATGATATTTATACAGACCCTGACACGTGTCCAAAATCCAAGCACCCACCATACCAAGATGGCCGACGGGATCACCATTGGGGCCGGCGCCGCCGGTCCCCCCGTCTCAAATACTCCAATTTTTTAAACCCTAGTCTCTTGGTCTCCCCTCTTAACCCCAATACTGTTTGATTTTCCTGCACATTTCCAGAGAATTAAAATGAGCCTTATAACCAAATTTTAATGCATATTTTTAATTCCATTCTTCATTACCCTAAACCCTAATTTCTCCTATAAATACCACCCTACATTTTGTCCGTTCTCATTCTGAAATTCATTGCCAAAACTCTCTAATTTTTCCAAGTCCAAAAGTTATACAAGTGGAGTTAGCCAAGGTCAAACTTCCGGCGACATTTCGGGACAAATCCGGCGACGACGCGACTCCACGACGCCTTCAAAATCTTCCTCTACGTCCCCCCTCTATAATCAATCAGTAAGTCCCCTCTCCCTTCCTCTCTTTCTATCAGAAAGACTTCTCTTTTCAAAACTCATCGGAAGCGGAGTTAATCCGACTTCCGATTCTAATTTCTTTAAAAACTCATTTTTTCTTAACCACATAATAACCATTTCTTTATATCTTGTTTAATAAACATAAAAAAACATCCACAATAAGTTTCAATTCAAACTAATGTGTATTGCAACTTTTATTTCATTTTTACGGTAAAATACCATCAAATTTACATACGACATTACTTTATCGTTTTGCTCATTTTACCTTTAGAAAACTCACGAGGTAATGACCTAGCTCATCACAACACACATCTTGACATAACACGATGGCTTTTGTAATAATTTTTATGGGACAAAACACAATTTACATTAAAATACTTTAAACTATCAAAATCCTTATTCTTTAAATTGTTTTAATTAATTCCTTGCAAATAAGGCTCTACAACCCATTTTGGGGAACCCGGTCGGGATGGTACAGATTATCGCATATACTCGGGACTAGTAGAGCGAGATGCAAACCTCCTCACTGAGAATTCGATCTCGATCGAATTCTTATTACAATTTTTAGGAAAATGTGATTTCTATTTAATAAATAAATTCTATTTTTTATAATTATAATTATATATATATATATTATCAAAATATCTATTTTAAATATAATATATATTCCATGTTTTCTAATCAAAAGAAAAGAATCACAAAAGTTCATAAAAATACCACCACATTCAATACAAGTCAAATTACGAGAAAATACCATATACTATTCAAGTTAGGTTTATATCAACTAGACTATCTCATCACTCTTAAAAATTACATCTATGAAAACCCTAAAGACGATGATTAAATACTTGAGGTGTATTTTGAAAATATATCAAAACTATTTTTCATAAAACCTCCTCAAGTTATATTAAATTACAATAAAGACCCTAGTAAACGTAGGTTTAAGCGGGACCAGTTCTCTTGAGCTTCAGGGAGCCGGAGAATATGGGTGCTTGCCTATCTAAGGTAGACAAACTAAAAATGGTGTTATCAATACGGTAATTGTCTTGGAAAAAGACACAAATCCTGCCGTCCATGTGCAGCAGTTACCGATAACGCCAAAACTAATTCAGGACTTCAATTCGTTTTAAAGTGTCAGACTCAGACAGAGTCTCAGTCTAATTTGAAATCAATCGATCGATCTATCCTTGAATATAATTCAAGTACAACTCCAATTTAACATGAATACATTTATACCAGAATTCAATCTATATCAACATGACTCGACCGAACCGAACCATGGTAATTACATGACTATCCATTCCGTTTACATGAACTACTGATATCATGGTTTCGGCAAGTCGTACATCTATTAAACAAAATAATATACATCAATACATAATACATTACGGGGTTTTAAAGGGATAGACTGGCACAGAATGTGTTAAAAGTGGTACGAGATGGTCATTAAAAGATGCAGCTATGCATCCATTGCCGTTGTTCCGTGGTTTAATCGATGGAGCCTTGTACTACGGGTTACCATAGTCCATAGTGTAAGTTGGACTCATCTCGTATACACTGGTATATTCTGTACCAAGCTACAAATAACCGCGTTAACATAACATTCAAACATTATACCAGTTACATTCTCTTATCTGTCTATTCTATGTCTATCTTTCTTTGGGACTTACCGAGCGATTGTTTACTGACGGAATTCCTATTTCTCTTCTTTTTTTGGAATGTTGTCAGGAGAACCCGACTCTGAGAAATTTGAGACCAACCAGGAGCACTTAGAGCAGACCACCGAGCAGCATTGTTCCGTTATAAAAAAGGGGTAAAGGAAATTTCCCCACTATTCAAAGCTTCACGTGTTTAACACGTGAGCAACTATATGCAACGCATATATGCACTGGAATTAACGCAACTGTTAAACTAAAACAGCCTCATGTGTTTAACACGTGAGTACTTATATGCAACGCATATAGGTACTGAAATTAAAACAACTACTAGGCTAATGGAGCCTCACGTGTTTAACACGTAAATGCCTATATGCAACTCATATAGGCACTGCAATTAAAACAACTACTAAGTTAATGGAGCCTCTCGTGTTTAACACGTGAGTGCCTATATACAATGCATATAGGCACTGCAATTAAAACAACTACTAGGCTAAAAGTCTCAAGTGTTAAACACGTGAGCGCCTATATGCTTTGCATATAGGCGTTGCAATCAAACAGCTGACAAAATGAATAAGCCTCACATGTTGAACACGTGAGAGCACCTCCCAACGTAGAATTAAATCCTACTCAACAAGGAAACGTTGGATCGATGATCCAATGGTGATTAAGCATAGAATTAAATTCTATTGAGCTTTTTAAATGAGAAATGATATTTTCTGTTACACAGAAAGTTGGCGGATCAAAAATCCCATGAGTTGGAAAATATTTTCCATATCTTTATAAACAAAGAAAGATTGTGCTCCGTTAAATCGAGCACCCTTAGATTAAAAATCCAATGGTGACTAAAAGTCACTATTCTACAGAATAAGATTCTACATATGGGAAAATATTTCCCCGATCTTATTAAAAACAAGAAAAATATGTTCTATAAGACAGAAAACCTTTGGATCAAAGATCCAACAGTGGGTAAAATCCCCAAATCAATTGGAGTCTCTCAATGAGAGATTTCCTAAAACTAATTAACAAACTCCTATCCACTATATAAAGAACCTAAGACTTCAAGTTAAAGAAAAGGGAAAAGAGAATAAAAAAGATAGAGACGACTGCAGAGAGAAAGAACTCCATAGAGACTTAAAGAATATACAGTGAGAGAATTTAATTCTCAGAAGAAAAGACCTGTTCCCTTGAAACACGAGGTAGTGGAAAAAACAAAAAGACTGTTCTTTACATCTTTAAGGGTTTAACCCTTCATAGAAGAACTTAGTTCTTCTTCTGGTTGAGATTTGCAGAAGCAGATCTCTCCACAAGTTGAGAATTTAATTCTCATCGGGAATATTCTGTCATGCAAATTCAAAGCCTAGAGGAAAGAACTGAGTTCAAAGAGTTTAACTCTTACAGGAAAAAAACATATGGGAATTTAATTCCTTTGAAACTAGGGTTTAACCCTATAAAAAGAATTTAATTCTTGCAAAGAACAAAGAGAGAACTTGATTCCTCAGAACCACAGAAGAACAACCTGGTGATTCATTAGTGTTTAACACTATAACAGGATCTCACATGTTTTCCACGTGAGTGTTTCTAATGAACAAAAAGAAAACGGCTGACACTACCTCACGTATTTCCCACACGGGTGTTTAAAAGAGGAGCAAGGAACACTTCTCAGGACAGTCACGTGTTTTGCACGCTACCCTCAATCAAGTGCTTATCACTTCTGTAAAAGGAAGAGGAAATAAGATAGGAGAGCATTGCCCCCATTTGGGGCGTCTCACGTGTTTTACACATGAGTGCTACAAGAGTTAAGTGTTTAGTACTTACATAAATGGAGAGGCAATAAAGCCAAGGGGCAAAACCCAATTTTAGGGCGCCTTACGTGTTTCACACGTGAGCGCCACAAGAATCAAGTGCTCAACACTTATATAAAAGAGAGAAATAATTGGGCAGCACCCATATTTGAGCGCCTCACGTGTGTCGCGTGAGCGTCACACAACCCTAGTGTTTAACACTAATCAGGTGCCTCACGTATGTCACGTGAGTGCCACAGAACTATAGTGTTTAACACTACTCCAGTGCCCACATGGAATGCACGTGAGCATTGTATGCCTCAGCACTTACCACTGTTGGGTAATTATGAGACCCAAATCTAACCCAAATTGACTAATTTCTTCCAAAGTCAAAACCCCTATATGTTCATCACTCCCCAAATTGATCTTAGTCCCAAACATAACTAATGATCTGTCAAATGATGATATCCAAAATAAGGTTCATCCCACATCCCCTAAGTTAATCTTAGTCTCCAAAAATGACTAATGATTCTTAGATGATCCACCACGATCTTTTCCCTCCGACACGGGAATTGGTTTAAGGGTACATCTCTCTACACCTCTAATACATGTCGTTGTAATTCTTCAACGTCTTCAGAGAGGTGGCGGGTCCCGACAACCAACTAGTTTTTGATGCACTTTCCAAACTGACGTGCACGTCCCAGATCAAACTACATCCCAAACTGGATGAATCTCTCATATCATCGTTGCTCATCCTGACATGTAACAAATACACGTGCGCGCAAGATCAACAACGGACCGAAATGTCCTTAAATTACAACGGACCGTAACGTACATAAACTAAAATCTCACCTAAAAAAATGGTGATCTACAGACCGAAATGTTCTCAAACTAAAATGTTACCTACAAAATGGTGACAACGGACCGTAACGTTTTTAAACTAAAACCTCATCTCAAAAATGGTGATCTACGGAATGAAATGTCCTTAAACTAACAACGGACCGTAACGTCCTTAAACTAAAACCTCACCTCAAAAATGGTGATCTATGGACCGAAACGTCCTTAAACTACAACAGACCGAGATGTCCTAAAACTAAACCTCACCTCAAAAATGGTGATCTACAGACCGAAACGTTCTCAAACTAAACGTTGCCTCTAAAATGGTGACAATGGACCAAAACGTCCTTAAACTACAACAGACCGAGATGTCCTAAAACTAAACCTCACCTCAAAAATGGTGATCTATAGACCGAAACGTCCTCAAACTAAACGTTGCCTCCAAAATGGTGATAGCGGACCGTAACGTTCTTAAACTAAAACCTCATCTCAAAAAAATGGTGATCTACAGACCGGAATGTCCTCAAACTACAACGTTGCTTCCGAAATGGCAACAACGGACCGTAACGTCCTTAAACTAAAACCTCACATAAAAAATGGTGATCTACGGACCGAAACGTCCTTAAACTAACAACGGATCTTAACGTCATTAAACTAAAACCTCACCTCAAAAATGGTGATCTACGGACCGAAACGTCCTTAAACTAACAATGGACCGTAACGTCCTTAAACTAAAACCTCACCTCAAAAAATGGTGATATACAGACCGGAATGTCCTCAACTACAACGTTGCCTCCAAAATGGCGACAACGGACCGTAACGTCCTTAAACTAAAACCTCACCTCAAAAATGGTGATCTATAGATCGTAATGTCCTCAAACTACAACGTTGCCTCCAAAATGGCGACGACAGACCGTGACGTCCTTAAACTATAATCTCACCTCAAAAATGGTGATCTACAGACCGAAATGTCCTCAAACTACAACTTCGCCTCCAAAATGGCGATAAGGGACCGAAACGTCCTTAAACTAAAACAACAGAGCCCAAGTGCTCTTTTGTTGGATCTGAAACAAAAATGATCCTAACACCATGTTGAGTAGATCTTAGTCTCAAATTGGACTAACGTATCCTTAACAAAAAACCAATCGAGCCCCCAATTGCTCGTATACATTTAAGTCGATCTTGATCTCAAAACAGATCAACGATCCTTAAATCAACCCAAACCCAAATCTAAGATATACGGATTTTGACTAATCCATGCCTTACGGGCGACAACATAAATTATTCTCCGTATACAATTCATGGGCAACCAAAAAATAAAACAAACACACACGACACGAAGTGAACTTCTGGAGCAGGAGAAAGTGGTTATCGTGATGCGGTAACGTAATTAACTGCAGGGGCTTGCGCCTGCAGGGAAGAGCGTCCCCACAATCAAAAGCCCCTCAGAAATGAGGGGGAATCTGACGAAGTATGCAACAGCAGACGCATCCGTACAAACCTCCGATACACGGTGCTATAAATCAACTTGGCATCTTCGGAGAGGCGAACGGATAAATCCAAATAGCATATGTCCCCAAATTCAGGCAAGACGACCTACGCAGTAGCGTCTTTCGGCGGTGAACAAGCACGACCATTAGGCTTTACTTGTACTCACTTTACTTTCAGTTCATGCCATTGTTTAGGCATTGCTTTCCATTCTTGTATTTACATTTTCAGTTGTATTGTAAAGAAATGTTTAATCAATAAAATTTGATGTTCAATTACATCTCTTGTCATTTTTTCTTGTGTACTTTATTATATTTCTTAGTTACACTTAGCGTATTTACTTTTGAGTAAATACGTAGCGGGCCAGTCACGTCTCCTTACCCATACATTGGGAAGCGGGGCCTGACAGTCCGAAACCCTATTCTCCGAGGTTTCATGAGTACACTCCCATGAATGTATCTCAGGCCGAGCTGCTAGAGGAGGCAAAAACGAAAGATTCTTCAAACTCCTGCCGATGATACAAAGGCCGGGTAGGCGACTTCGCGGCCCAAACTATGCCTTTCATTGGTTGCAGGGGCATTCGACCGAAAACAGCAAATAGCTCCGTGATTATATTAAGGAGATGATCCGCTCCGGTCACCTAGCAAAATACCTGCGAGACAAACATCAAGTAAATCGGGAGGAAGCAGACCAACCCCTAATCGGAGAGTTGACGGTCGAAAAGATCATGGTCATCTCTATTGATTCGACTCCGAGCAACAAGGACTCCCTCCGTATCCGGCCGATCATGACCTTTGGTGATCCCCCTCCAAAAAGTGCAAGGAGGCCGCTCTCATCACCTTCACTGACGAAGACCTGCACGGCATATCCGTCCCGCACAACGACCCCCTGGTGATCGCGGCCCGGGTAAATCGGTATGAAGTTTGGAGAATCCTAGTCGACTCAGGGATCTTGGCAGATATCCTATTTTATGACTGTTTCTAGCATATGGGGTTAAACCCATCCGATCTCCAACCAACTTCGCACGTCCTCTTCGGAAGAACTCGAACCCTGTCGGCTCAGATCTCGACCTACCACCTCGCGCTCAAATTCCTTTTGGGTGATGGGGGGATAGGCCGGGCTTATGGAGATCAGCAGATCACTCGGGTGTGCCTCACCACAACAGTGCTCGAGGAAGAAGAAGTAGACCTATCCGAGGAATGTGACCCTCAGGAACCGCTGGATACACGAGATGACTTGAGGGAGATCCTGGGTTCCCCAGTGAAGGACCTATCCGAAGTCCCTTTCGAGGAGGGGACACTAGCCAGACCGTACATATCGGCTCCCTCCTGACCGGAGAGGTTCGGGACAACCTTATCTAGTTCCTCCGAAACAACTCCGACATGTTTTCTTGGACTCCCGCGGACATGCCGGGGATCGACCCTAAGGTGATCTCCCATAAGATCTGAATTGACTCAAAAGCCCAGCCGGCCCGACAAAAGAAAAGAAGCTTCGTGCCTTTCAAACAGAAGGATATCGAGGAGAAAATAGATCGGCTACTCATGGCTGTCCTAATCAAGAACCTGGACTACTCGGCCTGGCTAGCTAACGTAGTGATGGTCAAGAAAGCGAATTGGAAATGGTGCATGTGCATTGATTTTACCAACCTGAATAAGGCCTGCCCCAAAGACAACTACCCGCTCTCTTGAATAGATCAGCTATTTGACAGCTCAGCCGGTCATGAGCTCTTTATGGATGCCTTCTCCGGTTATAACCAAATCCAGATGAACCCGGTAGATGAAGAGCTCACCGCCTTCACTACCGATCAAGGAGTCTACTACTATAAGGAAATGCCCTTTGGCCTTAAAAACTAGGGGGCTACGTACCAACGACTGGTCAACAAGCTGTTCAAGCTTCAGATCGGGAGGAATATGGAGGTCTACGTCGATGACATGCTCATAAAATCCACCCTGTCCGCGGGCCATACCGCGGACCTCGGCGAGACTTTTAAGGTCCTACGGAAGTACAATATGAAGCTGAATTTGGCCAAGCGTGCTTTTGGCGTCACGGGCGGAAAGTTTCTTGGGTTCATGGTCACCCATCAAGGAATCGAAGCAAACCCGGAGAAGATCAGGGCCATCATAGACATGGCAATGCCCAAGAGCAATGTTGAAATCATGCGGCTTACGGGCAGGGTGGCCGCTTTGAGTCGGTTCATGTCCAGGTCCGGCGAAAAGTGCCTACCTTTCTTCAAAGCATTGAGGAAAATCCCCGGGTTCGAGTGGTCCGAGGAGTGTCAAATAACCTTCGATCAGCTCAAGACTCATCTGAAGACACCACCGCTTCTCTCCCGACCGATAGAAGGAGACGAGCTGCTGATATATCTGGCCGTTTCCGACCAGGCTGCCAACTCCGTGCTCATCAGAGAATCCAAGGGCATACAGAAGACGGTCTACTACGTTAGGCAAATTTTCAAGGACACAAAGACCAAGTACCCGGCCATCGAGAAGATAGTCCTGGCGCTCGTCGTCACGTCCAGGAAACTTCGGCATTATTTCCATGCTCATACCATCATCGTCCTCACTGACCGTCCCTTAGGAAACATCTTTGTTTCCCTTGAGTCATCGGGCCGCTTGGAAAAGTAAAGATAGGAGTCGTCGCAGTTTGACATCCGATACCGACCAAGGCAAGCTCTCAAAGCCCAAGCCCTCGCCGATTTCGTAGTCGAATGAACCATTCCCAACAGAAAAGAAGTGCCGACACGAGATCCAAACCCACAACACTCAATCGAAGAAAAGCTCGGTCCGATTCTAGATTGGGTACTCTATGTGGATGGTTCCTCCACAGAGGAAGGGAATGGAGCTGGGGTAGTCATCCGCGGCCCCAATGAAACCGAGATGGAGTACTCTCTGTGGCTCGACTTTAAGACCTCCAACAACGCCGCAGAATATGAAGCCTTATTGACTGGTCTACGAATCGCCTCGGGAGTGGGGCTGAAGAGAATTAGAATTCACAGCGACCCCGCGTTGGTTGTCGGCCAGGTGACCGGACGATTCGAAGCCCGAAAACCCCTGATGATGAAATACCCAGCCGAGGTAAAAAGGCTTCGGAGAAATTTTGAAGAGGTCCAAGTGGAACAGATTCTCGGAGTATGAACCTCAAGGCAGACGCGTTGAGCAAGATCGCTTCCTCCTATTCAGCCAATCACAAGAGGAACATCATTTTCGAAGTCCAACCGTGACCCGGCATTGAAGATAAAGAAGTGGTACACCGGGTCTACACCACCCAGGGGAGTGTCTCAGATTAGAGAAAGCCTATAGTGGAGTTCCTCAAGGATGGAGTGCTCCTCGAGGACCAAATCGAGATGCGTCGGAAACATATGAAAGCTCGCTATTTCGTATGGAGTAAAGGGAACTTGTACAAAAAGTCGTACACCCAACCTCTACTCAGATGCATTGATTCCGACAAAACAAAGTACGTCCTCAACGAGATACACGAGGGAGTCTGTGTCACAGATCAGGAGGCCAGTAGCCTAGTTCAAAAGATACTGATGCAGGGATATTACTAGCTGACTATCCACAGCGACACAGGAAAGCTTGTACGAAAGTGCAAGACATGTCAACTCTTCGGCAGCACTCCTTGGTTGCCAGCCACTGAGTTAACACCATTAATTTCCCCTTGGTCGTTCGCACAATAGGGGATGGACATGATTGGCCAACTCCCCACCGGCACTGGTGGGCATAAATACATCCTTGTCGTCATGGACTACTTTAAGAAATAAGTCAAAGCCATGCTGATCAGGAAATCGGACGCCGCCTCTACGGTGAATTTCCTGCAGAACAATGTAATCGCCAGATTCGGAATTCCGAGATGCGTCATCACCGACCACAGAACTAACTTTGAAAACGAAAAAGTCAGAGAATTCTGCAGTGACTATTACATATTGATGAAGTTCTCCACGGTCGCACATCCCCAGCGCAATGGTCAAGACGAGGTAAGAAACCGAAGGTTTACAAAAATTAAAAAAATACTTCATTAATAGCATCAAATTATATACAAGTTATTATAAGCTCTCCAGCTTTACAAAACTCCCGAAGGCTTACAAAAATATAAAAAAAGGAAGGGAAGAGGGGGGATAGAAAGAAGGGAGAATGGCGGCTTCAAACCACCTTCTCGTCCAAGGACTCTCCGCCGTCTGCCTGTTTGGCACCTCCGCCAAGAGGCTCGGTTCCACCCACCGGCTCGGTACTATCCGCAAGGGGATACCTCGCGTGAAGCTCCCGGTCGTCGAACTAGGGAACCGCCTCCTTGACGGCGTCAAAGGCATTGTGCCACCCGACGGCCACGGAATCAGCAAGATCGACGTAGAATTAGTCACACATCTTGTATTCTTCCACGTCCTTTTCCGCTCTATTCTCGGCCCGCTTCGTCGCCTCGTAGGTCGCTCAGGTATCCCCTTGAACGAGTCTTTTTGCTTCCTCATGGCTTCGAAGAGCTCGTTAATCTCGCCGACCTAGGCCTGAGGAGCCCAGTTAGACTCGTTCAGGGCCCGATGAGACTCCTTCATCCTCGTGGCCTTCATAACCTCCGAAACCAGCCTCGACTCAAAGGAGGCAGCATTCTCTTCGGCCTCCTTCAGTTTGGCGAGGAGCACTTTCTCACGCGAGGATGACTCTTTGGCCTTTTTCATCCCCGGGGTAACCTCCTCAGCCTCCATAGTAGCTAGATGGGTACAGTGTTGAAGGAGCTGCAGAACAACACAAACCACGTTTGTCAGGAACTAAACAGAGGAAAAATCACTTGGAATTTTTTTTGAGGATTACCAACCAAGACGACCTCTTGTGCTATCACCGTGACTTGGGCCTTCATGGTGCCCCGGGGAATATTGGCCCCCGCTATCTTCTCCATGTTGGCCAGCAAGTTGTCGGCCATGGAGAGCCCCGACGGTACCTCGATGCAGAAGTCGCCCTCCTGCATCTGTATCTCGGTCGGGAAACCACTTTCTTGAGTTTCTTGGCTAGAGACAGGCGGAGGAAGGTGCCTCCGGTCTCACCCGGGAAGCCTGTTCCCGAGCATGCTTCTTCCCTCCACTTCTACGCTCCTCCGGGATGGGGGGAGAGACGACGACCTTGGCGGGAGGACCCTGCCGGGACACTGCTCACAGCGCGGGCTTAGACGAACTGCCACCGCCGCCCTTCCTTCCTAGCACCATGGCAGCTAGGGTGGCCATAATCTTTGATCGATCCATTGGCTCTGCGAAAGGAAATGAAAGAAAATGTCAGCAACTGGAACGACAAATTATGCTAAGTCTAAATTAATCGGCGAAGTCCTAACTTACCCTTGAAGTGCGCGGGACCGAGTCCCGCCCAGCTCAGAGCCTACTCGAAGAGCAAGGCGTCGGCATGCTGGATCATCTCCCACCGCAACACGACCCTCGCCTCTGAGGAGTTTGACTACTTGGCCCTCGGGCAATCTGTCCTATGCCACTTGGTGGACACTGGCATTCATCTCCCTTCGGAGGGCCAAGGAACAAGAACTTCTTCTTCCACACATGGATTGAAGAAGGGATGACCACTACCCCTGACCTGGCCGTCCTACCCTTATGCTTTTTAAAAGAGAAACAAATCTAACTCGGCTCGTTCTTACGAGTACCGGGATGATTCTTATAGTGTAACAACCACAAACTTTCCGTACAACTTTCTGTACAAATTTTTCAAAAAATACAGAAAGAGGTACTTTTGCCTGAGCACAAGATATAAGTTTGTTTTGTTTTTTAATAGCAAGAAGGAGCTTGTAGCTCATTGGTAAGACCTTGCACTGCTGAACCAAAGTACCAGAGTTCAAATCCCATCCCCCACATTATTTTTAATATCGTTTTCTTTTTAATTTTTAGAAGTCTAAGAGTCTATACGTGCATAACTCGTAAAAACCCCACTACACATGTAAAACAAACTGGCCCAGGGGGTAGACGAAGTGACGAGGGACATGTGGCACGCCTAAACCGGCCGAAATAGGCTGGATCGGCCGGCGACTCGGCCTACTCGGCCCACCGCCGCCGGCCGGACCGCCGATTCGTAACATTCACTCGTTTACTTGTTAGCTAGCGCTATTCCATAATTTGCGACCTTCATTTCCGTTGTCGTTCTCTGAAGGACGGACTTTTATTGGTCCCATTGAAACAGCAAAACTACAACATGAAAGTTGTGCCTCTTCAACTCTCTATCACTCCTGCATACTTTAATTTCTTGGATCGGTTCTAGAACTCTTAAAAACTCCATTACACCATTTTTAATACAAATTTCAATACAACCTTTCACCTACCCTAACCCTAATATTTCCCTATAAATATCAACCTTAAACACACCCTCCTCACTCCAAATTTCTGTCCAAAACTGTCAAGAAAATTCCTAGAACTTTTGTGTGCATTTGGAGTTAGCAAAGGGCGAAGCTCCGGCAAAATTCCGACGACGACCCTAGGAGCTCCCGGCGACGAAACGACGCACCTGCGAATCCTACTTCCTCCTCTCCCTCTTCTCTAACCTAACAACAAGCAAGTCCCACCTCTCTATTCTCTTATTTATTCTTAAAACTGCTTTTACTAAAACCTGACGGAAGCGGAGTTAAATCTGACTTCCGATTCGGTTTTCTTTATAAAGTTCAATTTTCCTTAACACAACCATGTTAAACTCTTACATCTTTACTATTAATCATTAACAAAATATGTTGAACAAGTTTCATAACAAAATATTTTATTTTGTAACTTTTACCGCTCTTTTTTACTAAAATACTATGTAGTTTAATTTCTACCTTAAAACATCATCAATCTTGCTATACCTTTAATTAGATCACGAGATAATGATCTACCTCCTCACAATACTCATATGCAACATAGCACAATACCTTTCGGGAACATAGAATACGGGAAAACGAAGCTTTACATATAAATACCACTAACTATTAAAACCGTTTTCTATAAAATTACGTATTTTTATAAATCTTTGCAAAGCGCCGCTACAACCCATTTTGGGGAACCCGACTGGGATAGTATGGATTATCGCACATCCCTGGGCTTAGTAGTGCGAGATGCAGACCTCCGCATGGAGCCTTCGGTCTCGAGAGATTTAAAATATGAATATCTTAAGAAAATGAGATTTCTAGGAAATAATAAATTATACAAAATTATTTTATATAATATATATATATATATTTGTATTATCAAAATACCTATTTTTGATATGATATAAATATTCCAACCTTTCTAAATCAAAAGAATCATTTTACATGAAAATACCATGAAATTCCCTACAAGTCCAACACTTTACAATTAAATACCATGTATTATGAAAAATATGTTTATTTCACTAGAAATGTCACAAATATAAAATCTACAACTATGAAAACTCTAAAGACGATAATTAAATACTTGAGGTGTATTTTGTAAATTATACAAAATTATTTTTACATAAACCCCCCTCAAGTTCTATAAATTACTTTAAAGACCCTAGTAAATATAGGTTTAAGCGGGATCAGTCTCTTGAGCCTCATGGGGCCAGAGATATGGGTGCTTGCCTATCTAAGGTAGACAACTTAACAAACGGTGTTATCAACACGATAATCGTCTTTGAAAAAGACACAAATCCTGCCGCCCATGTGCAGCGGTTACCGATAACATCAAAACAATCAGGACTTCAATTTCTTTTCTAATTGTCTGACTCAAACTGAGTCTCATTATAAATAATCTGACTTGAATATGATTCAAGTACAAACTACAATTCAACATGAATCCATGAATCCATATATTCCATATATTCAATCTATTCAATCTGTATTGACCGAACCGAACCATGAATATACTTCCATTTATATGATTCTCCAGTTACATCCATTTACATGATCCTCCAGTTACATACATTTACTGATATCATGGTTTCGGCAAGTCATCCAATTATACAATTTATAAGACAATACAAGTTGCAATACAATACAACAATACAAACAAGACATCACGGGGTTTATATAGGGGTAGACTGGTACAGAATATATTAAAGGTGGCACGAGATGGTCACTTATGACGTAATTACATCCATGTCGTTGTTCCATGGTATTATCGACGGAGCCTTGTACTTCCATTTACATTAGTCTCTGGCATATAGAGACTCCTCTCGTATATACTGGCATCCTTCTGTATCAAACTATAAACAACAACGTTAACACTAAATACAACTTTAAAAGCTATACTCTCTCTCTCTTACTCTTTGTCTATTCTACTTCTCCCTTATCTTTGGAACTTACCGAGCGATTGTTCGCTGACGACATTTCTTCTCTTTCTTCTTTGGAATGTTGTCAGGTGATACGGACCTTCCAGAGATCGAGCCTACCACTGAAAACTTAGACCAGTTTATTGAAGATCCCGAGCTATAGTTACATTTGTACACATTTCATTTCAGTACTTTCCATTGCTGTTATACCATTGTTTAGGCACTGCTTTTATTCAGATGTATTTACTTTTCCATGCGCTGTACAAAAAGAATGTGAATAAATAAAATTGTTGTTCAGTTATATCTACTGTCTTTGTCTCTTGTGAATTTTTATTTATATTGCTTAGATACGCTTAGCGTATTTACGTCAGAGTAATTACGTAGCGGCCTTGTCATGTCCCCTTCGCCGTACACCGGGAAACCGGGCATGACAGGTTTTGTTGATGGCCCATGCAGGTCAGAGTTGTATGGAACCCTATCATGCATTTTTGTTCTGCGTGAACAACCTAAGCAATATAACGCAAGAACCAACAACTAAAACATTCATTATAATTCATACTCCTTAAATCTTATCATTTCATATTCTTTGAATCATATACTTTGAATCTGTCCTAACCTAAATTTTTCTTTCAAGGTTATGGATTCCCCAAACAACACCAACACCAACTTTAACAACACTCCACCACCACTAAAAATTACACCTGCCATAACTGCTCTGATCAACGAGCAGACAGTTCTGTTTAAGGCAATCCGCAGCCTCCTAGAAGGTCAGCAGCAGCAGACTGCTCTTTTAATGGACCGTCCAGAGATAGAAGCATCTGGGGTGAAGAAATTCAGGGCTTTGCACCCCAAACAGTTCTCAGGAAAGGAGAGCCCACTGGAAGCTGAGGAATAGGCTCAGAGTATCGAAGATGATCTGGCAGTGGCACAAGTGCGAGATATAGCTTGGGTCCGTGTTGCGAAACTACAGCTCATGGACAATGCACAGGTTTGGTGGAAGGCGGAAGAAAGCCGTCTTGATCAGCCCATCGAATGGAAGACTTTCCGAGACATGTTCGACGCAAAGTACTTCCCTGAGACTGCCCGCTTCGACATGGAACAGCAGTTCATCCATCTGCAACAAGGTTCAATGTGGACCAAATCAATAGATGAATATGACGCTGAGTTAACCATACTCAGTCGGTAAGATATGTCTCAATGTTCGATTTTATATCACATACTACACAGTTAACACAAGACCGTAACAGGTTTGCGGCCCATCTCATACCGACTGCTGAGATTAGGGCTAGAAGATTTCAGCAAGGGTTGGACTCAAAAATCCAAGCTGCTCTAGCTACAGGGGATTTCCCAACCCATGATTTGGCTTTGAAGGCTGCCCGAAGATACGAGACAGTAGTAAAGAGAAAGGGCAGACCTCAAACTGCCGGAGTAAAGCGCTCTACCACTCAAATGGCAAGAGGAGCCTCTACAAGACCAACCGTTGAACCGAGGAGACCGGAAGTAACAGATAACCAGCCGAGTCCCGACTTTTGCTTCTATTACAAGAGGGAAAGACAATTGTGGAAGAATTGTAGGCGCGCAAAAGGCTTGTGCCTAGTTTGTGGCGTGTCCAATTACGAAATTGGAAACTGTCCTTATAGACGCAATCCAGCTCACACACCCACCAACTACCCGCAGCGGCCAGCTATCTAGGCTCCTGCATCTCGTCTTGCACTCCCTGCTCCACCACCTGCACAGCCTGCTCACCAATTCCAACGAGTAATGAGGGACATGCCTCGAGGGCAGAGAAACATGCCCCAAGGACAGAATGTGCCTCCAGCTAGGAGGAATGTACCATGGCGTCAGACTTTCACATTAGAAGCCATAGAAGCCGAGGCTGTAGGTCAAGGTAACACCGGTAATTCTCTTTCACATCCTCAAACCCTTGTATCACTTTGTTATTTTTCATACACTATCAGTACTTCATTCACCAAACTTTTCTTGAATCTGTTACACTTTCCTTTGATAAATTTCGAGGACGAAATTTTTTAAGGAGGGTAGAATGTAACAACCCCAAAGTTTCTGTACAAATTTTTCAAAAATCACAGAAAGGGGTACTTTTGCCTGAGCACAAGATATAAGTTTGTTTTGGTTTTTAATAGCAAGAAAGAGCTTGTAGCTCATTGGTAAGACCTTGCACTGCTAAACCAAAGCACCAGAGTTCAAATCCCATCCCCCACATTATTTTTAATATTGTTTTCTTTTTAATTTTTAGAAGTCCAAGGGTCTGCACGTGCATAACGCGTAAAAATCCCACTACACATGTAAAACAAACTGGCCCAGGGGGTAGACGATGCGACGAGGGACACGTGGCATGCCTGAACCGGCCGGAAATGGCCGGATGGGCCGGCGACTCGGCCGACTCGGCTCGCCACCGCCGGCCGGACTCGGCCAGACCGCCGATTCTCCAACATGAAAGTTGTGCCTCTTTAACTCCCTATCACTCTTTCATACTTTAATTTTTTGGATCGGTTCCAGAACTCTTAAAAACTCCATTACACCATTTTAATGCATTTTTAATACAAATTTCAATACAACCTTTCACCTACCCTATCTTTCCCTATAAATATCAACCCTAAACACACCCTCCTCACTCTAAATTTTTGTCTAAAACTCTCAAGAAAATTCCTAGAACTTTTGTGTGCATTTGGAGTTAACAAAGGGCAAAGCTCCGGCGAAATTCCGACGACGACCCTAAGAGCTCCCGGTGACGAAACGACGCACCGGCGAATCCTACTTCCTCCTCTCCCTCTTCTCTAACCTAACAACAAGCAATTCCCACCTCCCTCTTCTCTAATCTATTCTTAAAACTGCTTTTACTAAAACCCGACGGAAGCGGAGTTAAATCCGACTTCCGATTCGGTTTTCTTTATAAAGTTCAATTTTCCTTAACACAACCATGTTAAACTCTTACATATTGACTATTAATCATTAACAAAATATGTTGAATAAGTTTCATAGCAAAATATTTCATTTTATAACTTTTACCGCTCTTTTTCACTAAAATACCATGTAGTTTACTTTCTACCTTAAAACATCATCAATCTTGTTATACCTTTAATTAGATCATGAGGTAATGACCTACCTCCTCACAACACTCATATGCAACATAGCACAATACTTTTCGGGAACATAGAATACGGGAAAACAAAACTTTACATATAAATACCACTAACTATTAAAACCGTTTTCTATAAGATTACGTATTTTTATAAATCTTTGCAAAACACCGCTACAACCCATTTTGGGGAACCCGACTGGAATGGTGCAGATTATCGCACATCCCTGTGCTTAGTAGTGCGAGATGCAGACCTCCGCAAGGAGCATTCGGTCTCGAGAGATTTAAAATATGAATATCTTAAGAAAATGAGATTTCTAAGAAATAATAAATTATACAAAATTATTTTATATAATATATATATATATATGTATTATCAAAATACCTATTTTTGATATGATATAAATATTCCAACCTTTCTAAATCAAAAGAATCATTTTATATGAAAATACCATGAAATTCCATACAAGTCCAACACTTTACAATTAAATACCATGTATTATGAAATTAGGTTTATTTCACAAGAAATGTCACAAATATAAAATCTACAACTATGAAAACTCTAAAGACGATAATTAAATATTTGAGGTGTATTTTGTAAATTATAAAAAATTATTTTTACATAAAACCCCCTCAAGTTCTATAAATTACTTTAAAGACCCTAGTAAATATAGGTTTAAGCGGGACCAGTCTCTTGAGCCTCAGGGAGTCGGAGATATGGGTGCTTGCCTATCTAAGGTAGACAACTTAACAAACGGTGTTATCAACACGGTGATCGTCTTTGAAAAAGACACAAATCCTGCCGCCCATGTGCAGCGGTTATCGATAACATCAAAACAATCAGGACTTCAATTTCTTTTCGAATTGTCTGACTCAGACTGAGTCTCATTATAAATAATCTGACTTGAATATGATTCAAGTACAAACTACAATTCAACATGTATTCATGAATCCATATATTCCATATATTCAATCTGTATTGACTGAACCAAACCATGGATATACTTCCATTTATATGATTCTCCAGTTACATCCATTTACATGATCTTCCAGTTACATACATTTACTGATATCATGGTTTCGACAGGTCATCCAATTATACAATCTATAAGACAGTACAAGTTGCAATACAATACAACAATACAAACAAGACATCGCGGGGTTTATAAAGGGGTAGACTGGTACAGAATATGTTAAAGGTGGCACGAGGTGGTCACTTAAGATGTAATTACATCCATGCCGTTGTTCAGTGGTATTATCGACGGAGCCTTGTACTTCTATTTGCATTAGTCTCTGACATATAGAGACTCCTCTCGTATACACTGGCATCCTTCTGTACCAAGCTACAAACAACAGCGTTAACACTAAATGCAACTTTAAAAGTTATACTTTCTCTCTCTTACTCTCTGTCTATTCTACTTCCCCTTTATCTTTGGGACTTACCGAGCGATTGTTCGCTTACGACATTCCTTCTCTTTTTTCTTTGGAATGTTGTCAGGTGATTCGGATCTTCCAGAGATCGAGCCTAACACTGAAGACTTGGACCAGTTTATTGAATATCTTGAGCTGTGGTTACACTTGTACACATTTCATTTCAGTACTTTCCATTTCTGTTATGCCATTGTTTAGGCACTGCTTTCATTCAGATGTATTTACTTTTCCATGCATTGTACAAAAAGAATGCGAATAAATAAAGTTGTTGTTCAATTATATCTACTGTCTTTGTCTCTTATGCATTTTTATTTATATTGCTTAGATACACTTAGCGTATTTACTTCAGAGTAATTACGTAGCAGCCTTGTCGCGTCTTCTTCGCCGTACACCGGGAAGTGGGGCATGACATATAGCAAAGGAAGGAGAGAAGAAGACCTAAGTTGAAGGGGATCCAATCAATTTTCAACCAGACCAGGAACCCGAGGAGAATCCTCCACAAGTTCGGTGCTAGCAGGCCCAGGGAAAGTTGGAAACAATGGATAATGGCATAAACCTCGGGTGAGATGGGCAGACGCTTCCCTGCTCGGAACGCTTCTACATACAGAGCAATATCATTACCCTGTACCTTGTCTACCCATTCACTCTCCCTGAACAGATGGAGTGAATAGCCAAGGAGGATATGGAAATGAGCCTGGATATCGGAATGCTCATCCAACCGATTCAATATCGAGGGCGCATCATGAGTATTCTCGATGTGCACCTTGGGGGCCCTTTTTTCCCTTCGACGATGAAGAACAAGGGCATCACCACCCCTTGGGGGAGAGCCTGGCGCGGAGGAAGAAGAAAAACTTTCTCGGCTATCAGAAGCTGAGGAAGAAGAAGATGACCCACTGGGCTCGGCTTAAGAGGCTGAATCCTCATCGCCCGACTCAACTATATCAAAAAAAGATCAAAGGAAGACATCTGACCTGATTCAAGGGAAGAGTAAATGAAAGTGGATTTTTACTGAGGATCCGACCTAAGGGATGGCGCACCGAGCAATCCTCAGATGAAAGGAGGCAAGCGAAGCAAAGGTGTTTCCTAGGGAAAGGCCTCCCCTATTTATACACTCAGCAAAAGCCATCCGACGGCCCAGATACGCTCCGGCCAAAATGAAGCGTCGCACCACATGGCCCTGATGACGCCACATGGCAACCAACCATTGGACGTTTCCCCTTTTCATAGATCCAACTAGCAGGAGCGACGTCTCGCAACCCGCCACCCAATTATGGCCACGTGGCACGAAAATCGACGGCCTGAGCGAGCGAAATGACGTCTCCTTTATGGTGCCACCATTTCGCTGATCCACTGACGTCATCAAGGATACGCGCAAAAATTAAAACGCGTCATGAAACGCCACGTGGATCCGGAGATCGAAGAGACACGGCCGCCAAGCGCTGCGCTGTTCCTAGACAACCCACTGCGAAGAATCCTTGGCACCAAACTGAACGTTGAAGAATGAGCAGGCCACTCTCGACCCGACCCATAAATAGGTGAGAACGAGAGTGGGGGGCTAATGAAGATGCTCGTAAATAGGAATTCCCTGGATCATGACACATAGGGGATGATGTGTCATCCACTTAAGCCCGCTAGATTCCTGGAGGCTGCAGAGCTGGAATAAGTATGATACATGGAGTACATTCCTCGGCGCCTCACCTTCGAGGTTGCGCCCAATCTTTCATGTAACCTACCCGGAGCAAATTCCCTCTTCGGCTGACCGCCAGTCAGTAGCTCGTATCCGAGATACCTATAGCTGAGACTCCTCAGCTCATTTGCTCGTCTCCGAGCTATCTTATATTTGAGATTCTCAGCATCCTTGTTTGGCCGGGAGCACGGAAACCAAACGCCTCGTAACGGCTCCGTGTATCTCACCACGATGAGATCTCCGCCGCTCCATGTCCCGCATCCCCCGCCTTTAATGGTCGTATCCCGCTATTAAAGAGCGTATCTCGCCATTAATGGGTGTATCCCGCCATCAACGCGAACGTGGTGCAGGGGCGTAACGGACGGCGAGAATCTCACATCAGTTCGCTCTATGCGATCGCTATATAAACCCCTCTTCTAGATGGCTCAGGTATCTCGAACTCATTCCAACACGCCCCTACTCTGCCCCGATTATTCTTCGGTTCTTACTTGATTGTCGGAGGGTCCCACGGTAAATTCCCACCCCGGGACATCCCTCGCAGGTAGCTCGGTGTCCACAATAACCAACAGCCCACTGAGTTCTACACACTTAACCCTCTCATCAAATCTCAATCGTTCGGCTCTGCATCGACGGAGGACAACATCTGAGGGAGATTCCGACCTTCATCACTCTCTCTCTTTATCGATCTCAATCCACCTCACCTCGATCTTGATTGAGGGGCTCCAATGCTGATCCCCCCTCATTCAACGACCATCCCCAGCGCTATGCAGCGCTTGCTAAAGCCTTCGAGCTCCGCTCTTCATTTCTCGGAAACCCTAATTTGCACTCCTCTTCAAATTCTGATCTTTTTTTTGAAATTGTGAAGAAACTTATTCAAGGGTATACAATTTTTTCCAATCATGAAGGGTCGTGCAGACTGTACCATTTACGTTGGAAACCTTCTGCTTGATATTTGCAAATTGGATATAGCGGATTTATTTTACACATGTGGGAAAATAATGGATATTAAGCTGAAGACGACTACTCACCCTACTGGTTTCTGTTTCATAGAGTTTGAAAGTCCTTGAGATGCTGATGATGCAGTTAAAGTGTCACGCTTCGCTTCCTGGTATACGGATAAGGAGTCGCGACGGGTCACGCGACGTATTTACTCAGAAATAAACACTCTAAGCGTAAATAAGCAATATAATGTAAAAGTACATAAGAAAGACGTGAGATGTAAATGAACATCAACTTTTTATTTATTAAACATTCTTTACAATGCAACCGAAAAGAAAATACAATATGGAAAGCAATGCCTAAACAATGGCATGAACTGAAAGTGACTAAAGCTCTAGGTCTTTTGTGAACTGCTCCAAGTCTTCTAAGCTGGGCTCTACTTCCAGAGAGTCGGATCCTCCTGATAACATTCCAATGAAAGAAGAGAAAAAGAATGTCGTCAGCGAACAATCACTCGATAAGTCCTAAAGAGAGATAGAAATAGACTGAACAAGTAAAGAGAATATATCTGGTATAATGTATGATTATTATGTTAACGCGGTTGTTTGTAGCTTGGTACAGAATATGCCAGTGTATACGAGAGGAGTCCAACTTACCCCGTAGACTATGGTATATGGAGTACAAGGCTCCATAAAAACCCATGGGACAAGGGCAACGGATATTCAGGTTAAGTGTATTTAAGTGACTGTCTCATGCCACTTTTAACGCATTCCGTACCAGTCTACCCCTTTAAAAACCCTGTAATGTTTATTGTGTTGTTTTATAGATGATTTGCAGATATAAGACTTTCCAAAACCATGATATTAATTGTTCATATAAACGGATAAAGATATAAACGGATAGTCATGTAGACAAGTCAATGTATACTATGGATCTATCAAATTAAGTCATGTTGATATAGATTGTATTATGGTATATATGGATTCATGTTGTATTGGAGTTATATTTTGATGGTATTCATGTATGGATTGTATTCCGATTAGACTGAGACTCTGTCTGAGTCAGACGCGTAAACAGAATTGGATTTCTGAATTAGGTTTTGGAGTTATCGGTAACTGCTACATATGGACGACAAGATTTATGACTTTTTCCAAGCCAATTACCATTGATAACCCTGTTTTAGGTTTCTACCTTAAATAGGAAAGCATCCACTTTCTCCGGCTCCCTGAGGCTCAAGAGAATCGGTCCCTCTTAAACCTATATTTACTAGGGTCCTTAATGTAAATTAATATAACTTGAGGGGGGTTTATAAAAAATAGTTTTAGTATAGTTTCAAAATAAACCTCAAGCATTTATTTATCGTATTTTGGGTTTTTATGGATGTAATTTTTAAATGTGAAGTATTCTAGTGAATATAAACCTAAATTGAATAGTATATGGTATTTTAGTGTAAATTGGAATTGTATAGTTTCTTGATGGTATATTTATGAAATTTGTGATTTCTTTGTTTAGAAAACATGGAATTTATTATATGTATTTAAAATAGATAATTTTATAATATTATAAATAATTATAGAAAAAAATAAATTTATTTATTAAATAGAAAATCTCGTTTTCTTAAAAATTGTAATAAAAATTATATCGAGATCGGATGTTCCGTGAGAAGGTCTGCATCTCGCTCTACTAGTACTGAGGACGTGCGATAACCCGCACCATCTAAATCGGGTTTTCCAAAATGGGTTGTAGAGGTTTAATTGCAAGGAATTTAATTTAAAATAATCTTAAAGAATACGGTTTTATTAGTTTAAGGTATTTTGTTGTAAAATTGTATTTATCCCAAAATATTGTAAAGAGGTAATCGTTCCATGTCATGATGAGTGTTGTGATGAGGTTGGTCATTACCTCGTAAGGGTTTTCTAAAGGTAATATAAGCTAATATGATGAAAGATGTCGAATATAAAGTTTGTGGTATTTAACCATAAAATTGAAATAAAAGTTGTATAACATTGTATTTTGAATTAAAATGTGTTCTAAATGTTGTTTTATGGTAGATAAACAATATATAAAGAAATGGTTAATTTTTTATTAAGAAAAGTTGGGTTTTAAATAATTTTAGATTCGAAAGTCGGAATAACTCTACTTCCGACAAGTTTTGAAAAGAGATCTTTTTAGAATAGGAAGAGAGAAGAGGAGAAGGAACTTACTGGTTGAGAAGAAAGAGTGGAGGTATAGGAATGGTTTAAAATCGGCGTGGAGTCGCGGTGTCTCTGGATTTGTCCCCAGTCATCGCCGGAAGATGACCTTGGGCTAACTCCACTTGTACACCTTATTTGACTTAGAAAATTTTGAGAGTTTTGATGATAGATTTCAGAATAGAGAGGGCTATGGTGTGATGTTGTATTTATAGGATTGAATTAGGGTTTATGGAATTAAAAATGAGAATTAAAATGCATTTAACATTGGATTAATTGTTGATTTTAATTCTCTGTTAATTTGCAGGAAAAACAAACAGAAGAGGAGTAGTGGGGGGAAGGCCAAGGGGTGTTGGCACAAAATTTAGAGGCATCACCAACGGGGGGCCCTGCGGCGCTGGTCCTAAGGGATCTTGGCCATTTGTTTGGGTAAGGTTGGGTGTTGGATTGCCATGTGTCCCTATCTGTTCATATATCATTTTCCACATGTTTGATTTTAGTAACTTTTCATTTTTACGTGTATTGCACGTGTAAACTTTTGGACTTCTAAAAAGTTTAAAAGAAAAATCAATAAAAATAATATGTGGTTGAGGGGATTTGAACACAGCGGCTACGTCACAACAATGCAAGGCTTTACCAATAAGCTACAAGTGCTTTCTTGCTGTTCTTAAACAAATTAAATACTTATAGCATACTCAGGGTTGTAAATACTCCATTTAGTACTTTAACTTTAACAAATTTTGTACATTATAAACAGAGTCATTACATAAGGGTCAAGATGGATATGATTTTGACGGCTATCGTTTGAGGGTTGAACTTGCACGTGCAGCTAGAGGACATTCATCTTCTTGTGGACGAGCATCAATTATAGAAGTAGTGGAGGAAGCAAATATAGAGTTTCACATAGTTCTAATTGCCCAACACGGCCATCTCGACTAGTTGCTTGCTATCATTCACCACATGCATCCACCATTTCCGCAACTCCTGCAAGATCTACTGGAGTCTTATCGGGGGATTTCTCCTCCGCATAGAGAGCACAAATAACACAAATCATTGGCATCGTTGCATGGAGTCTTGGCATCAATAGAGCTTCAGAGATTATCATCTACATTTTCTTATTGTACTATCTCAATTGCTAATTCTGGTATTTCCGTTCCTTGGATATTTGGTTCAGATGCCTCACATCATATGACTTTTGATATATATTTTCTTGCAAACTCTCTTACCATTTCAATTCATACGTACATACTGCAAATGGCTCATCACTTGCAGTTACTCAGTAGGGTGCCATCATAGCTAGTTCGTACTCTCCTAGCAATCTTACTTTTTCATCTGTATTGCATGTGCCGAAACTAACAATGAATTTTCTATCTGTTAGTCAGATTGTTGATTCTGGTTGCTCTATCACTTTCTTATCCATTTCTTGTATTGTGCAGGATTTAAGTATTGGTCAGAAGATTGGGGCGGGCGTAGAATGAATAGCTTGTATCATTTGGAGTATCTTCACTTACTTATCTCGAGTAAGATTGTAGCTGTGTCAATTATCTTTGATATGTGGCATCACCTTCTAAGTCATATTTCACATTCTCATCTTAAGTCCTTATCTAAGTCTGGAATCTTAGGGACTTTTCGTGCTACTGCCTTACATAATTCTGTTGGATGTCGATTAGCCAAACAAACTTCCTTACCATTTGTGTCACATAATAAAACTTCTTTGGAACCTTTTGACTTGATTCATTCTGATATTTGGGGGCCTGCTCCTATGATATCCATGTCTGGTTATTGATATTATGTTTGTTTTATTGATGACTACTCTTGTTATTCTTGGGTTTATCTTATATGTGTCAGATATGAGTGTTCCCCTCCGAATGACGGCGCGATGGACGTCTTGCCTGAGATTCGGGGCAGATGCTAATTAGTGCTATCCGTCTATCTCTCCGAAGATGCCAAGTTGATTTATGGTACCATGCATCGAAGGTTTAAACGGATGCGTCCAATGTAGCAGACTTCGTCAGATTCCCCCTCGCTTGAGGGGTTTTTGATTGTGGGGACGCTCTTCCCTGCAGGCGCAAGCCTCTGCAGTTAATTACGCTACCGCATTGCGGTAACAACTTTCTCCTTCTCCAGATGATCACTTCGTGTCGTGTGTGTTTATTTTGCGTTTGGTTTCCCGTGGATTGTATACGGAGACTGAGTTATGTCGTCGCCCGTAGGGCGTGGACTAGTCCAAATCCGTATTATCTTAGATTTGGGTTTGGGGGTTTGGGTTTAAGGATACGTTAGCCTCATTTGAGACTAAGATCGACTTAAACGTTTGTTAAGGATACGTCAGTCTAGTTTTTAGACTAAGATCAACTTAACGGGATCGTTTAGATCCAACAAGAGAGGAATTAAGGGGGGCCCTGTTGTTTAGTTTAGTGACATTGCGGTCAATAGGTAGTTTAAGGACATTAAGGTCCAATGTTAGTTTTAAGACGTTGTGGTCAAGGTTAAGGACATCATAGTCCGTGGATTTAAGGAATCCACAGTCCGGCGTTAGTTTTAAGACATCATGGTCAAGGTTAAGGACATCATAGTCCGTTGTTAGTTTTAAGACATTCCGGTCAAGGCTAAGAACCTCATAGTCCATGAGTTTAAGGACCCCACAGTCCGTATCAATGTGCGGTTGTCGGGACCCGTCACCTCTTTGAAGACGTTGAGGAATTACAACGTCAAGTATCAAAGGAGTGAAGAGATGTACCCTTGAACCAAGGTAGATTAAATGATCTTTGGCCCAATTTGGAAACTAAGATCAATTATTGTATTATGAACCCATTGGCCCAGTTGAATTTGAATTGAGGACTTATGGCCATCTTGGGCTAAGTCCAATTGTGTTTGGGATATTGGCCCTCTGTTGATTCATTGAAGAAGAGGCTTTGCCTCTAGAAACTTAGCCAATTGGGCTAAGGCCGGTGTTTGAACACTAGAGACCAACAGTGTTGAACACTGGTATTGAGATTGACAAACTGGTGTTAAACACCAAAATATAATCAGTGTTACATACTAACAACAAGGCTTTCAAATTAGTGTTAAACACTAAAGCAAATCATTATTAAACACTGGCCAGAGAGATTTCAAATTAGTGTTTACACACTAAAGCGAATCAGTGTTAAACACTGGAAATAGAGATTCCAAATTAATGTTAATCAGTGTTAAACACTGGTAACAGAAATTTTAATTTAGTGTTAAACACACAGAAATTTTAATTTAGTGTTAAACACTGCTAACAGAGATTTAATTTAGTGTTAAACACAAAGAAATTCAGTGTTAAACACTGCAAATAGAGTTTTTCAATTAGTGTTACACACTAAAGCAAATCAGTGTTAAACACTGGATACAGAGGTTTCAATTTAGTGTTCAACACTAAGACAAGAGGGGTCACATGGTAGCATGTGAGAGCGCTCTCCTTCTCTTTATCTGTTCTGCCGAGAGTATTGAATACTTTGGAGCATCACGTGCTGTCACGTGATGGGCATTTAAGTGTTTGTCTTGTTAGAGCTTCTGCCAAGGGGTCACGTGGGGCACGTGAGGCGTTGCCTCAAAGCCCTTCTCTGTGGATCTTTTCAGGGGTCGCGTGGTAGCACGTGACCCTGGTTCTTTGTATCTTTTAAAGATCTGTTAATCTTTTAAGAATTAAATTCTTCTTAGGGTTAAGCCCTAGCAATAAACTTTAGAGGAATTAAACTCCTATTTCCTTCTGAAGACTTATATTCTTGGATAGGGTTAAATTCTAATTTCTTTTCTGTAGGAATTAAATTCCTCATGTATGTAAAGAATTAAATTCTGGCATAGGGTGAAACCCTAATTTCTTCTTTTTGAAGGGAATTAAATTCCTGTGATTTTGAGAGAATTAAGTTCTCAATTAGGGTTAAACCCTGGTTCTGTCCATTTTTGAAGGAATTAAATTCCTATAACATAGGGTTAAACCCTAATTTTATCTCAAAGGAATTGAATTCCTATAATTCTGTGAGAATTACATTCTCAAAACTTGATTCCTCCTCTATATTTTGGATCTGCATGGCAGGATCTCAACCCAATGAGAATTAAATTCTCAATTCATGGGGAGATGTGCACTTTGCAGATCCTCCACCAGAGAAAGAACTAAGTTCTTTTCTTTATCTAAGAGTTAAACTCTGTTGAGAATTAAATTCTCTTTTTAAGCCTCTCTTTTCTTAACTAGGGTTTTTCTTTTGCAGAGGATCAATTTCTTCCAAAATCTCAAGGCTCTATCTCTCTTTCTCTGTGTGTCTCTGTATGTTTTCTGGCTCCTATTTATAGGAGAAGGAAAAGAATCAATCAGTTTTAGTGAATCTTTCATTGAAAGATTTGATTTGTTTATTGAGAGATTTGATTTACATTTATCATTAATTCAGGCCTTTAGATTGTTAGGTGAATTTTATTCACCATTGGATTTTAAATCCAATGATATCCCTTTGTTATTTCAGTTAGATTTTAAGGGGAAATCTTTCCAAGTTCAAGATTTTTCCATAAATAGATGATATTTAATCACCTTTAGATTTTTTTTCTCCAACGGTTCCAAATAATCATTCTCTATTTGGAAAGATTTGAATGCTCTCTTCTCAGAATTTAATTCTGTTAAATAATGAGGCTTTGAAAGCAGGTCACGTGTGGCCATGTGACCCCTGGTCACGTGTAGGCACGTGACCCCTGGAACGAGCCTTTCTTCTCCTTTTGCGTTCTGTTCTCTGGCCGCTGCTCAGCCGTCACGTGCCAACACGTGACCCCTGGTCACGTGTGAGCACGTGACCTTTTCTGGAGCCTTTTCTTGAATGAGCTTTGTGCTGCCGCTTTGAACGTCATGTGCCAACACGTGACCACTGGTCACGTGTGAGAACGTGATGCCTCTTCTGAGTCCTTTCCTGATTTTTAATCAGGGAACAAATGCCCCCACAGCGCTGTTCTCACGTGTCTGCACGTGAGTGCAACGCTATCTCTTTTGTGACCGTTGGATCCCTCTATGGACTTGGGGAGATGAAGCGTCCCCATCACATCCTATAAATATAGGGGTCATTTCAGAAACGCCTCTATTTTTGCTTATCTTCCTCCTTGCAACTTTTCATTTTGAGAATTTAATTCTCGTTTCCAGAGCTTAGTTCTCTGTCTCAAACATTTTCCAGAGTTTAACTCTGTTAAAGGATCCCTTTTCCTCAGGTAATGATGTTGAACGATCGAAAAACTCTCTGAATTTTAAATCCACATTAGGGGTTTTACCTCTTTTAATATGAACCCATTTTTTCAAATTCATCAACGAAAATAGAGAACCATTTAATCTTCGAACAATGGATCTCCTAAGGTTCACTCGATGCTTTTAGGGAGATGATGAGATCCGTTGCCTCTTTTTAAGGAATTTAATTTCGTTTGAAGAAAATGTTTCTGGGAATTTAATTCCCTTCTCTTAATAAGGAATTTAATTCCTATGAAGAACTCAGTTTCTTCATATGGAGGCTTCTTAGGGTCTCTTGCCCTGGGTCCTCTTTCACAACTGAGGGGAAGAAGTTTGTAATGAATTCTCTTGATTGTCATTTCAGGTATCATGGATGCCCACTTGTATAATCTTGACGAAATCATTTCTTACGGGAACATTCGTGCACTGGGTCGCAGCCAGAACCAGGAGTTTAACAATGCTCACTGCGCTGAGATCTGAAGGGTCCCGGCAGCGCCCCGGCCGTCAAAACGCGGCCAAAATGCGGAACGAAAATTTTCTAAACCGGCGCTACCGGTACCCGATTTCCGGATCGACCTTAAACCCTATACTAGCGAGCTAAACTAAGAGTTAGAATTGTTATACCGAGATGATCCAAGTCCTTCGGTCTTCATTCCAAGCTCCTAGCGATCCTTTGACGAAGTTTGGTTGCCGGTCTTCCTCCATCTCCGATGATCCACCCGAGGGAAACGGCGCAAGCTCCAGCTCGACGAACGAGACTACCGGCTCTCCAAAGTTGCTAACGATGGAGAGTCGAGGTGTAGAAAAGTGTCACTATATTTTCTCTCATCCATGTGCTCATGGGAGCAACCAAAGAAGAAGAAGAAGGAGGTGATGAGGCTTTTGCATGAACAAAGGAAAATGGTTAAGTTTCTTTTTGTGAATGAGAGAGTGGGCTAGCATAATAATCAATCATACACCAAAAACCAAAATGAAAACTCCTTCTCACAATGGTGGCCGGCCCCCCTCTCCCCATTCACCCAAAAAAAAATGTTTCATTTTCTAATTTGATTAAACAATGTGAACCAATAAACAAATGTGCACCATACCTTAGTCCATGCCAAAACCCATGCCACAAATCACATCACCTTTTCCACCTCATAAATAAAAAACAAATGAATTTCCATAAATGGAAAAACATATAAATGAGGTGGCATCTTCTAGAAGCTATTCCGTATAAAATACGGAATACTTCCCGGTACATGTATCGAAATACATATACGCGTATTCGTACCAAAATACGAATAGCCAAGAGAGAAAACGTATAGTGAACAATAATACTAGAATATGTATATCCAAATACATATATAAATTATTAAATCAAAACCTGATTTAATAAACTGGCTTAATCCTAAGCCGCTAGTATTATCAACCGTCCGATTAAAGTCTGCACAGCAAGTGCACATATTTAATCGGACACCCGTATGTATCAATATACAACATGTACACCATATCGCCTGAACCGTGAAAACCCTCTGTGTGGGACTCTAAAGACTCGTCAATACGCTGGCAGTGGGTTTAACCACAAGCACGTCAGCGGCACTAGCTGTACGTAATGGCTACCCAGGTATTGAGCGAAAGGGAGGCCGACGAGCAAACCCATCCTGAACCCCTACTGAGCCTGTCAGTGACAATATCCGTACAGTCCGGTCTGTTCGTCTAAGAGTATCGCATATCGAGTCTAGGGGGGTGGATAAAGTCAGACCCCCAACAACGCGATATTTAGTGCCGGTATGAAACCCATCACCACCTGAGAAACTATCGATCCTGGATCGGTAATTCTCGTCCACCGTGGCCACGGATGTATGGTGATGGCCATCCGTACACAACGTGACATCAACTCCCAATACCGGGATTGACGAATCCCCGACGATCCGAACACTGCTCCATGTGGCTCGGGACTGTACCCAACTAAAACCTGTTTGCACGACTCCTTTGAGCCATGGTAGGGTAGTAATCAAAGCACAGTGGGAACTCACACGAGACAAATGACGATCTCAGGTCGACAGACTAACCTGTACACATGTCGCCTGGGAACTGCTATCTGACAATAGGTATAATACCAACTAGCAGGTTCCCGGCGAGTCCGTCCAGTGTACTCATAACCCAATGAGCACCTGTATACTATCTTAGGTGAACAAACTAACACCAATGGCTTGTGAGACCTGGCCACCGCCCCTCGTCGGGGTCTCGATCAGTATACACTAGTCTACACTGGAGTATCGATGCCCGGTCTCGATACTCCTACGACTAGGGACATTTAAGGATGTGCTTATAGACCCTCCAGCTCCCACGTATGTGATCGCCATCACAATGCTGGCAGTCAAGCAAGAATCCTGTGGGCTCTATCATCATGTATATGATGATAAAGACAAACCAGATAGCATACTATCATCTTGAGTAAGACTGTTTTATCGGTATAGGTCCTCACTCAATCATCATAATCACAAGTCCACGACTATGATAATTGCCTTGAGGGCACTATAGCCAACAATCTCCCACTTGCACTTAAGGCCAATTATTGCGATGTCGCATACTCACAGCCCGTGCGATACCGAACACCCAACTTCTCTACTAATCAGTTTCGCAAAGCATGTTTGCGAAAATGATTGCTTTCGAGAAATAGCCTCAGTGAGTGGATCCGCTCCAATGTTTCTTTCTGTATCTCTCTTAATCTCAACTTCGTGGAGAAAACTATCTCCCAAAATGAGCAATACTTGTCTTTGAATTTATCTGGATATCTGATGGGACCCAGTTCACGAATGAACTCCAAATCCAGCAAACTACTTAACTGTATCGTCCACTGAATTTAATCAGTATCATGCGCCTTGCCTTTCCTCAGTATCCGCTTGGACCACCTGTCCAACATACTGTCCCTCAAAAGAGGGAAAAACTATAACTCTGACAGTCACTCTGTCATCCAGGTCACCTTGGAAGCCTGAAATGATAACCGTCTCCCGAAGGAGGCTGCCGTTATCATATCTCGAGAACATTCACTTATGTTCATTAACTGTTCCCAATGTTTCTCCAGGATTGGATTAATATGTCTGCATATTGCATCTAGTGCAAAAACAATATCTGGTGTTTTACTTGACATTTCATGATTAACTCAATTGCCTAAGCAAATGATATGTTAATCATGTAGATCTCTCTCCCCTTTAGTCTATAAGACACCTTTAGAGAGTTTGACTCCATCACCTGCAGGTACACCACCATGCCAGGAGTCGTCCATTTAATGTCAAAGTACCCAGATTAGGATACTTCCCAAATCTAGATCTAAAACCATAGGTCTAGTGACCAGAAAACCTGATATTATATCCATATCCTATGTGGAGAAACAACTTTGTGACAACCAAAGTACAACCGATCGTAGTATAGGAATATCTCTTCCTATCAAGTGCATGTCATCCCGAATCCTCGGACATCACACCCTACTACCTTCTTATCAGATCCATCTCCTATTCTGATGAAGTCAAGACTTATGACCGTCTCATCAAAATTAGATGATCTATTTCCGCTATAGCTGCTTTAGTCGATGAATAGACATAAGCTACTTGCCTACTATGCTTCCGCTGCTCCCACTGACTACAACAACCCTCTGGCAGAGTCATATACACATGCACTTCTAAAGCTAGTTTAGAACGATGCTATACTCATCCTCCTGCCGGGTCTTATAGTCCAGAACAACAACTATGGCAAGTCTGGATAAACAAGAACCTCCCTGTCACCGTCTCTGAGAAGACCGAAGTACCTCTCGGGTGCCTGAGGTTACCCACCAAAATCTGCGGAGTGGCTAATGGAACATCACATCCAATTGAATCCTTATGTTATATTAAATTTCCAGTAATCGTTTGTAGTTCTGGAATAACTTCCTATTCTACCATACTCCCACTTGTGTTTTCTGAAAAAGTCCATTTTATTAAAACAGCGGCGAGTCAAGAACAATATAAATATTGATCTTCCTGATGGTAGAAAATTATCCCTCGTCAAAGCCAGGGATAACCCACAAATAGCCATTACTGAAACGTGCCTTGAGTTTATCCGGATTCTGGTTTTAAGCATCAGCCGAACAACTCCCTATACCTTAACATCGTTAAGATATAAATTGATTCTATATGTACCTAATATAGAAACAAAAGCACTAATCTAATTTGAACTAGATTCAAAATTATGCAGCTGTCTCCAGTGCATATGATCCAAATGGAAAGAGGACAATCAACATTACTCATCTAGGAATACATCCACATATGAGTAACCCGAAAGAGAAGCAAGTTCTCAAAACCATTACTATCAGCGGAATACCAAACACAAGTATCTACATTTTCGACTTCATCGAGGAATCGTGATACTTCCAACAAATGGTTCTTTACTTTATTCTTATACCTATAACTTCTCAAAATCTGGACCATGCATTTCAACGAAATACTTGTCCAGAACTGGAGAATTCACAAGTAAACAGAATATAGTATGAGTACCAACCCCATTGTCATAATCGACACTGGACAACATACAATACTTTGTACAAGTCCACTGAGTTCAATAACTCAAACTCTGTGCGTTGTAGGTTGAAAAACTGTACTATGGTTAAGAAGAATTACACCGCTGTTGAATGCACCTTACCTAATCACCAACTGATATAGGTAAATGCCATAGACACAATATCAAAAAGTTATATCTCACTTTATAAAATAAATGTACAGATATATCAGTTTGAAATTGGTGCATAACAACGGATATTCATAACCAAATATTTGCCATCCGGCAAAATCCAGATGATTTCCTCAAATATCACTAATTACAACGAATTCCGATATAATGAGGATCTAATCACCCAATTCCTAATATCTTACTCCCACTCAGCATCTATAATATCATACAGATATGAGAAACCGATCTGGTAAATACATACCCTGGAGTTAGATTCCAACTGGGAAAACAGTTATTAATTAATATCGCACAGTGAAACTGAAACATGAAAATGTTTCAAAAGGGTTAACCCGGTATTCCTAGTAACGCCTCTTTCATTATCCTGATTCATGACAGTAACCATATACTTACCTGCCCTCACTCCAATCCCTTTATTATGTCTTTACTTATTACCTTATGTACACCTTCTTTACGCTAATTGGTTTTCTTCATTCCCTACCCTTCGGCACCAGCCTAAGGTTTGGAAGAAGACTATCCAATAAGCATAATAGGTATACTCTCCTAATCCTAGGAGCCCTCGCAACCTGAGAGAAGGTAATGGGAAAAGACATCTGAATAATCCTATTCACTCTCTCTCCAGAACCAGAATCCATCGTCGAAAAAGTTCCTTCGAGTTCGTATATAACCATACGATGGATTTATCCAATGGAAGTGGATGTTCGTAATAATACGGGGTGTTCTGGAGAAAAGCAAAGTGGATGTAGGAGTGGCAGGGGTATACCCGGTCTTTGTCGTGAATGATGGTGATCGTATTTCTTTTGCCATTGTTCTAATCCTTTTACATGTCTTTACTTATTACCTTCTGTACACCACACTTAAGCTTAATTGGTTTTCTTCCTTCCCTACCGTTCGGCACCTGCCTATGGTTTGGAAGAAGACTATCCAATAAGCTCAATAGGTGTACCCTCTCCTAATCCTAGGAGCCCTCACAACCTGAGAGAAGGTGAAGAGAAAAGACAACCGAATAAACTTATTCAATCTCTCCAGAACCAGAATCCATCCTCGAAAAAGTTCCTTCGAGTTCGTATATAACCATACGATGAATTTATCCAATGGAAGTGGACGTTCGTAGTAATATGGGGTGTTCTGGAGAAATGAAAAGGTGATATAGAAGTGGCAATGATGTATGCGACACCGTGACATTCCAAAATCCAAAGTGTTTTAAGAAGGTTCGGTTAACATGGTTTCATGAGTTTTAGTCAAAGGTCGGGTCATAGTCGCAGCCAGAGAGAGAGAAAAGAAACACTCAGCGTGCACTCTAACCTAGATCAGAATGGTTGATCATTTTATCTAATCTGGATGGCTCCCACTGTTTCCTCGAATTCTCCTCCAAACCTAAAAGGAGAATTAGTCCGAATCACCCGAGGAGTAATCCTACTCATCAGTGGGAATCGGGATCCAACTATCATCGCATGATAACTTGATGGAAGCCACTCAAGTCACCACACTCCAGAAGGTATGCGCAAGACTGGCAAGTTTTCTGTATGTTTGAAACTCCCGATATGATTTTACCCCAAGCGGTTTATGACCTTGACTTTGGCCAACAAATCATAACCCGCAAGTCAAGTTCTACCCGTCATTATCCTGATTGATTTAGACCCACCCGCACACACCCTTGACTTTGGCCAACAAAGTGGTACGACTGTCCTAAACCAATGCATATCCATGCAACGGACAAGCAATACATAGCTACCGCACACGATGACTTGACTTTGGCCAACAAACACCGCACGAATACTATGCACTATTTATCCGAAATGACGGAGGGCTACGGCTGGTTTTTGGCGAAAAACCTTTAACGTAATGAACTTGATATCGTTGAAGGAATCCAAGTGGTTTTATAAATATATAGTAGCGAAAACTTTTGCTAAAGAGGCCACTCCCGGTGAAGGGATCTCGGCTCTTTCCCCATAGAATGAGGTGCAGGATATTCCAAATGAATACCATGACGCAAAGCAAAAGGAAACGACTATAGTAAAGTTATTACGTTGACGCAAACTTTTACCCAAGGGGTCACTCCCGATGAAGGGATCTCGGCCCTTGCCTCGTCGAATGAGGTGCAGGATATTCCAAATGAATACCACGATGCAAAGCAAAAGGAAACGACTATAGTAAAGTTATTACGTTGACGCAAACTTTTACCCAAGGGGTCACTCCCGATGAAGGGATCTCGGCCCTTGCCTCGTCGAATGAGGTGCAGGATATTCCAAATGAATACCACGATGCAAAGCAAAAGTGTACGTCTGCAATGTCAGTTTCTAAAAACTTGGTTCCAACAACGTCATATAAATAGTTTTGTTTTATCCTTGCATTGATAAGAATCAATGCAGTCCCCATCAATTAATCATACCAGAAAAGAACGAAAATAAAATGTACATATATGCCACCCGCATTCGCCACTGGGTCCCGTCATCACCCGTTAGGTTACTTAACTAACGACAGAGCGGGGACTGAACTAGCGCGGGTGCAAAACATATACAACATCTACTAGTATATATAAATATATATATATATAACATTCGTCTCAGGCATGATATAAAGCAACATCACAGAAATATCACAGAAGCAACACAGAATGGTGGATAATCTGGAGCCTCGGGTTTCACTTGAGCCGCAAGTGAGACCCAACGTTCCCTGTCGTGTGGATAGCCTGTGCAGTGAAACCTAGACCCCTACGAGCGCGGCAAGTTACCCGCCAAAACCAGAAGTGAGGCAGCCCCCTTCAGCAACGTGAATGGACCACCCAGCACTTCACGGAATCCGGTAACTTGAGCACCCCTCCTGGGTCACCTATACCACCTACGAGTGCGGCGAATAGCCCGCCAATTCTAGAGTAAGGTCCCCTCCGTCTGAATTCCTTGAGATGTAGACCAGTTGCCCTCTAGAACCCGGCTATTCGTGCACTCCACCTCGGGGTAATCCTAGTACAGAAAATAAAATAATGTACAAGGGTGACATCGACCTCAGCCCGGTCGTGCCCCAAAAGAATAATATACAAACGGGCAGTGACGGCAGTCCACATGTCGGACGCTCGCCCCGCAATATCAAATGTACAAGTAAAATGAAACTGTACTATCATTGCACCATTGCTATCCACCACGACGATCCAACCAACATCACAGCACATCACCGAACATCAACGTGAATGTCACGTTCGCAAACCCGTCTAAAAGAACATATAGCAGTTAGACGGGTTTACCGATCAAATGACATTCACGGTCGCAGAATATAATGTATGTACTGTTAAACGCACGCTTAAATTATCGATCGACAAAGTTCCAAATTGGCCCCAATAGCAAAACAACACTTCACTGAAACCTGGGCCAAAACAGAATATGAAAAAAATCACAATTCCAAGTCTCTGTGCTACAGAAAAAATTTGAAAGCCCGTCGCCACTAAACGGCCGCGGATCCGCCGCCAAAGTGGGGTTAGTGCGGCAGTTCCGCGGCTCTTTAGAGGCTTCAGGGGCTCAAATTTTTCCAGTATCCTTAAAATTACCTGCACGGATTTTTAAGATGTCTCAAATAATTTTTTGACCACATTTAAAAATCGACAGCAAACAGAAATTTGGAATCGTGTTTTCGGAAAAATCCGTCGATCGATCTTTTAAGCACGTCTAAACAAGCTAGTAGGGGGTTTAAAGGGTGGCTCTGATACCATGAAGGGTCCGGGAAGCGCCCCGGCCGTCAAAACGCGGCCAAAATGCGGAACGAAAATTTTCTAAACCGGCGCTACCGGTACCCGATTTCCGGATCGACCTTAAACCCTATACTAGCGAGCTAAACTAAGAGTTAGAATTGTTATACCGAGATGATCCAAGTCCTTCGGTCTTCATTCCAAGCTCCTAGCGATCCTTTGACGATGTTTGGTTGCCGGTCTTCCTCCATCTCCGATGATCCACCCGAGGGAAACGGCGCAAGCTCCAGCTCGACGAACGAGACTACCGGCTCTCCAAAGTTGCTAACGATGGAGAGTCGAGGTGTAGGAAAGTGTCACTATATTTTCTCTCATCCATGTGCTCATGGGAGCAACCAAAGAAGAAGAAGAAGGAGGTGATGAGGCTTTTGCATGAACAAAAGAAAATGGTTAAGTTTCTTTTTGTGAATGAGAGAGTGGGCTAGCATAATAATCAATCATACACCAAAAACCAAAATGAAAACTCCTTCTCACAATGGTGGCCGGCCCCCCTCTCCCTATTCACCCAAAAAAAATGTTTCATTTTCTAATTTGATTAAACAATGTGAACCAATAAACAAATGTGCACCATACCTTAGTCCATGCCAAAACCCATGCCACAAATCACATCACCTTTTCCACCTCATAAATAAAAAACAAATGAATTTCCATAAATGGAAAAACATATAAATGAGGTGGCATCTTCTAGAAGCTATTCCGTATAAAATACGGAATACTTCCCGGTACATGTATCAAAATACATATACGCGTATTCGTACCAAAATACGAATAGCCAAGAGAGAAAACGTATAGTGAACAATAATACTAGAATATGTATATCCAAATACATATATAAATTATTAAATCAAAACCTGATTTAATAAACTGGCTTAATCCTAAGCCGCTAGTATTATCAACCGTCCGATTAAAGTCTGCACAGCAAGTGCACATATTTAATCGGACACCCGTATGTATCAACATACAACATGTACACCATATCGCCTGAACCGTGAAAACCCTCTGTGTGGGACTCTAAAGACTCGTCAATACGCTGGCAGTGGGTTTAACCATAAGCACGTCAGCGACACTAGCTGTACGTAACGGCTACCCAGGTATTGAGCGAAAGGGAGGCCGACGAGCAAACCCATCCTGAACCCCTACTGAGCCTGTCAGTGACAATATCCGTACAGTCCGGTCTGTTCGTCTAAGAGTATCGCATATCGAGTCTAGGGGGTGGATAAAGTCAGACCCCCAACAACGCGATATTTAGTGCCGGTATGAAACCCATCACCACCTGAGAAACTATCGATCCTGGATCGGTAATTCTCGTCCACCGTGGCCACGGATTTATGGTGATGGCCATCCGTACACAACGTGACATCAACTCCCAATACCGGGAGAGACGAATCCCCGACGATCCGATCACTGCCTCCATATGGCTCGAGACTGTACCCAACTAAAACCTGTTTGCACGACTC
Organism: Agapanthus africanus; assembly: GCA_030015575.1. Lineage (NCBI taxonomy): Eukaryota > Viridiplantae > Streptophyta > Magnoliopsida > Asparagales > Amaryllidaceae > Agapanthus > Agapanthus africanus. The sequence continues at coordinate 723,868,174 of CM057337.1, forward strand.
CTTTGAGCCATGGTAGGGTAGTAATCAAAGCACAGTGGGAACTCACACGAGACAAATGACGATCTCAGGTCGACAGACTAACCTGTACACATGTCACCTGGGAACTGCTATCTGACAATAGGTATAATACCAACTAGCAGGTTCCCGGCGAGTCCGTCCAGTGTACTCATAACCCAATGAGCACCTGTATACTATCTTAGGTGAACAAACTAACACCAATGGCTTGTGAGACCTGGCCACCGCCCCTCGTCGGGGTCTCGATCAGTATACACTAGTCTACACTGGAGTATCGATGCCCGATCTCGATACTCCTACGACTAAGGACATTTAAGGATGTGCTTATAGACCCCCCAGCTCCCACGTATGTGATCGCCATCACAATGCTGGCAGTCAAGCAAGAATCCTATGGGCTCTATCAACATGTATATGATGATAAAGACAAACCAGATAGCATACTATCATCTTGAGTAAGACTGTTTTATCGGTATAGGTCCTCACTCAATCATCATAATCATAAGTCCGCGACTATGATAATTGCCTTGAGGGCACTATAGCCAACAAGATCATGAGCCGCTTCGACGAGTAAAACCATCGGTTACTCCCTCGTCGCTCTTCTCTTCTGAGACTCATCGTGCTGGCGATCTGGGAGGCTCTCCCTCTATTTTGCACCGGCGTGCCGCTCGGGGCATTGGACACCACCGAGGATAAGGTGCATTCGGTGTACCTGATGAGCTTGATCTAAAAAAGGAGGCGAGATCACCTCATTGACCTCTTGCACCAGGCTTTTCAGCAGTCAGCCATACTTGCCGCCTATCGGAGGGTGGAGGACATTCGTGAGGACCCCGACGCTTACGACCGCGAGAGAAAGCATACCAGGATGGTTCGAGACGCCTGGAAGATCTTGGACAAAGTTACATTCAAGTTTCTCAATCCATGCCCCGCGTCCGAGGTCTTACCGTTGTAAACGTTTCCTTTTTATTTTTTATGAACCTTTTAAAGCATGAATGATAAATCTTATTATGTCCTTCTGTGCTTGCACATCCCTTTTTTTGTGGGATTTTGTCATATATTCATCAATTTTTTTGTTGTTGCTACTGATGTGTTTAGCTTATATGGCATTATTTCATTTTCTAGTACACACCAAGCATGTTGCTCACGTGCTCCACACGTGAGGGGCCTTTTATGGGACTATTCAATTTTTTATGCCATATTTCTGTGCATGGCATTAGATGCAGAGAAGGTGCCTTGGAAATCGCTCATTTTCCTGATTTCCAATGTCTCCCCTTTTCTGAGCCTTGGAATGGGTTTCACCATGCAATCTTTTCCGCGCGCAGCATTTAATGCTCCCCTTTATAGTCTTGAGGCCATAGTCTATTTTCTCTTCACAGAGAAATCTATTCTCACTTCGGTGTGATTTACCTTGAGAGACCGCTGAGTGCCATGGCCTGCAACCGCCCTCATGCTCGTCGACAGCCCTGGGAGGTGCCTATCGAGGAGATGATCCCGCGTTTTGCTGCACGATTGGTGGATCCTCTCCTTACCGATGACGAATGCGACTCAGCAGTGTATGAACTCTCGATTCGTAGGGGGTCCCCCCTCCCGATGGGCTCCCTCTGGCTCAGGATGATTCTTGCTGCCGTGCTTGCCGACATCCCCCCTCACCCGGCAGAGATGACCCTGGCGATGCTTGACGCGGCTGAGGAAAAGCTCGAGGGCTTTCACGAAGTGTGCCTGATTACTCAGGCTTTGAAAGATTGCTCAGTTCACCTGCTGAGCCAGATAAGAGCCCGGCGAGCTATGCGTCTGCTTTCGCAGACGCATATGGCGCCCATCGCTGGGGGGTGACGCCTCGCGAGAACCGTCGCTTTGACATGTTGGAGAAAGCAGAGAGAGAGATAGAGAATTTTGTTCTTTGTTTTGTTAATCCTTGTGCTACTGATCCCGTGTTTGGTGACCTTTTCCCGCTAGCGTAGTATATTCAAATTAGTCTTTTTCGTATGCTTTATGTCAAACTCCCATGTATGCTTGGTACTCGTATGTATGTTTTTGCTTGCATAAATGAACTTTGTGTTCTTCTTATGAGAACTTTCTTTAATCACCAACACTATCATCATGTCGCATGCACATCAGAGCTTCGAATGTTATTTCTTTTTCGGATGTTCATATAATTGCGAACGCATGCTTGATAGGATAAACGTCAGAAATTTTCTTGTTGCTTTCCATATCCGATGATGTGCATGTGTCTGAGATCGACTATTGCCATCAACCGGGCTTGTTTATAGAGCCTCGGGCGTACCTATCCTGTTTCAGAAGCTACGGCTGTGACAGCGGGCTTGCGTGATCTGATAAAGCGATGTATAGCGAACATGGCATCATGCGAGAAGAGGCTTGGCCGCAAATTCTCGAAAAGGGAGCTGGCCTCCAAGACATTGAGCGAGCTTCAAACCAGCCTCACAGCCAAGGCCAATAAAGCGTACGAACTCTGGCGAGTGCTTCAAGAGTCTGTCAAAGAGGTGGTGGCTCTTGATAAAGCTGCCGTGTTCACTGGCGAAAGGGTCGAGGCTCACAAGGCCACTAAGAAAGAACTCGAAGGCCGGCTCGCCTCGTATTAGGCCCAGCAAGCTCAGGCGGAGGCTCGTCTTCTGGCGATCCTGAATCATGAAGCTATGGCCCAGCAAAAGCAGGATGAGCTAGCAAAATTGCTACATCGCCTGCCGGCTTGAAGACTTGTATCTTTTCCTTCCTTTTTGTACATACTCCTGGATGAGAGTATATTCTTTTTGCCTTTTTCTGAATTGTACTTTGTATCCATTTTGGTTTATGAATAAAAGACACATTTTTCTTCTCAATGGTGTGTCTCTTTTTATTGAACGTGTTCTGGGGACGATTTATCTTGGTCTCCTTGCAGGGTAGCGATAGCTTAGAATTCAGGGTTAAGATCTGTCTCCTAAGACTTTTGATCTTTATGAGCCGTGAAGGTCTCATAAAGAGTTTTTCTCCCTACAGGTCAAAAGGATCCCGTAGGTGTAAGTTCTTCTTAAGAATCGTGAGGATTCTTAAGCGGATTTTCCCTTGAGAGTCGTAAGGATCTCACAAGAGAGTTTTCTTCCTTACAGGTCATGAGGACCTGCAAGTGCTAGGTGCGGTCACCCTTATCCGTGTTTCACGGGGTCAGGGGTTGCTCTGGGATACTTCTCAAGGTATCGTAGTTTAAAGACGTCGCGGTCAAGGTTAAGGACCTCATAGTCTGTGGATTTAAGGACTCCACAGTTCGTCGTTAGTTTTAAGACATCCCGGTCAAGATTAAGGACATCATAGTCCGTGGATTTAAGGACTCCACAGTCCAATGTTAGTTTTAAGACATCACGGTCAAGGTTAAGGACTTCATAGTCCGTGGATTTAAGGACTCTACAGTCCGATGTTTAGTTATAAGACATCACGGTCAAGGTTAAGGACATCATAGTCCGTGGATTTAAAGACTCCACAGTCCAATGTTAGTTTTAAGACATCCCGGTCAAGGTTAAGAACATCATAGTCCATGGATTCAAGGACTCCACAGTCCGATGTTGGTTGTAGGGACCCGTCACCTCTTTGAAGACGTTGAGGAATTACAACGCCAGGTATCAAAGGAGTGAAGAGATGTACCCTTAAACCAAGGTAGAATCAGTACGGAATCAGGGTGGTTGATCGTTAGTTTTAAGACATTACGGTCGAGGTTAAGGACATCATAGTCCGTGGATTTTAAGGACTCCACAGTCCGGTGTTTGCTCTGGATGCTTCACACGGGTTCACTGCCGTGCTTGGCGAGGACCAGGCTCCGCTCTGAGCGTTTTCCGCGGGGTCAAAGAGTGACATTATCCGCGTTCCACGTGACCAGGAATTTTGCACTAGATACTTCACACGGGTTCACTGCCGTGATCGGCGAGGACTAGGCTCCGCTCTAGATGCTTCACACGGGTTCACTGCCGTGCTCTGCGAGGACCAGGATCCGCTCTGGACGTTTTCTATGGGGTCAAAGAGTGACATTATACGCGTTCCACGTAACCAGGAATTTTGCACTAGATGCTTCACACGGGTTCACTGCCGTGTTCGGCGAGGACTAGGCTCCGCTCTGGATGCTTCACACGGGTTCACTGCCGTGCTCTGCGAGGACCAGGATCCGCTCTGGACGTTTTCCATGGGGTCAAAGAGTGACATTATCCGCGTTCCACATAACCAGGAATTTTGCACTAGATGCTTCACACGGGTTCACTGCCGTGTTCGGCGAGGACTAGGCTCCGCTCTGGATGCTTCACATGGGTTCACTGCCGTGCTCTGCGAGGACCAGGATCTGCTCTGGACGTTTTCCACGGGGTCAAAGAGTGACATTATCCGCTTTCCACGTAACCAGGAATTTTGCTGATTATATCCGCATTTCACGGAATGGAGGTTTGACTCTTGGTGATATGTACATCGCCGAGCCATGGAACTGGGGATTGCCGCTGTTCCGTTTCGCTTGATGTTGTGTCTGTTGTGACGAGACGAGTGTTGAGATGATCTCTAGGTTACTTGCGGCCTGTCGAGATTTGGCTTCTTCTTATGATGAGACCTGCGGGAGGAGTATGGTCACTTCTTCGTTTACGCCCTTGGATTGTATACAGGGAGTGATGTGACATCACCTGTAGGGCATAAATTTCATTTTTATTTTATTTCTTTTTCCGCGATGCTCTATCATTTCAGCTTTTATATCACGAAGGTCGCGATTGCCCTATCATTTCGGCTATTTATCGTGGTGCCCAATCATTTCGGCTATTTATTTTATTTTCTACTCGCTGCTTTTTATTGCGAGTTGCCCAATCATTTCGGCTATTTTGCGTGCATACATTTTTACTTGCTGCTTTTTATTGCAAATTGCCCCATCATTTCGGCTATTTCGTATGCGCGTGCGGCCTACGAAATAGACACCGATTTTTCGCCATAAACCTGAAATTAGACACCGATTTCGGCATCAGCACCGCTACAACTGGGATATGGCCAGGAGCGAATCATCATCTGCCTCTGTCGATGTTGAACAAAGGTGGCTTAGCGAACAGGGTTAAGGTCCTGTCGACTAAGGCTTTTGACTTCATGAGCCGTAAGGGTCTCATAAAGGTATTTCTCCCTGCGAGTCGTGAGGATCTCGTAGGTGTGTTTTCTCCTTAGGAATTGTGAGGATTCCTAAGTGTATGTTCCTCTGTAAGTCGTAAGGATCCTACAAGAGGGTTTTCTCCTTATAAGTCGAGAGGACTTATAAGGGTTGTTCACCATATGGACATATCCCTAGTCACGGGTGGGACTTTGCTGGGGAAATGTTTATTTGCGCCCGTGGATTGTATACAAGGGTCAGTATGAGCCGCTTGTAGGGAAATATCGAAGGTTGTGGGGGGGGGGGTTTGCTTGAGAACAGGTTTAGGTTTCTGTAACTTAAGACTTTCAAATCTTATGAGCCATGAGGGTCCCATAAGAGGGTTCTCCTTACGAGTCGTGAGGATCCCGCAAGTGTATTTTTTCCTTAGGAATCGTAGGGATCCCTAAGTGTGTTGCTCCCTTGCGAGTCGTAAGGATCCCACGCGGGTTGTTTCTCCTTACAAGGTCGAGAGGATCCTGTAAGTGTCTTTTAACGAGGTTGCGCCCTTTCGGGTTTTCACAAACACTCGCCGGTAGTCCTACTGTTTTTACTCACGGAGCCCTTTCGGGTTTTCATTCGTGCCCATTTTGCTTATGGACATACCGTTTTTTATTCTTTTTATTTTCTTCTTTTTTTTTCTTTTTTTTTTTACGAGATCGCTCCCTTTCGGGTTTTCATGAACACTCGCCGGTAGCCCTGCTGTTTTTACTCACGGAGCCCTTACGGGTTTTCATTCATTCCCTTTTTGCTTATGGACATACCGTCTTTTATTTTTATTTATTATCTTTTTTTTATATTTTTATTATTTTTTTTATTCATCTTGTCAGCCAAAAGATACTGCGGTAGTAGTTTAAGGACGTCTCGGTCCGTTGTTAGTTTAAGGAAGTTTCGGTTCGCCATTAGTTTAAGGACGTTTCGGTCCGTTGTTAGTTTAAGGACGTTTCGGTCCACCATTAGTTTAAGGACGTTTCGGTCCGTCAAGGAGAGGGCCGGCTACTACTTATAGGGCTTGAGCTTAGGAAGATAGCGAGCGGACATAGTCGTCGTCATCTATCATTGACCTAGGCTATGGCTCATTAAGCATAGTATTTCTTTAGAAAGCGGCCATTTATTGGCCTGAAAGGCCTTTCACCGTGCATATCCATGAGTAGATAGGCTCCACCCTGGTAGACCTTGTCTATGATGTACGGGCCTTCATAGTTCGGCTCGAATTTTCCCCGCTTGGCGCGATTGGGGATCATAGGCCTTTTGACCACTAGCACGAGTTCGCCTTGGCAGAATGTCCTCGGCGTGGTCAATCTTTCATACGAGCGCATCATTTTCGCTCTGTAAGCCTCCAGATTTTGTTATGCCATGAGCCGTGTTTCATCAAGGGCATCAAGCTCTTCTAGCCGAAGGTGAGCATTTTCTTCGTTCGTCAACTCGTGGTGGACTGCCACTCGTAGAGAAGGTAGCTCTATCTCGAGGGGGAGTACTGCTTCCGTGCCGAATACCAATGCGTATGGCGTTGTGTTCGTGGCCGTCTTGAACGTAGTTCGATACGCCCAAAGAGCCTCTTGCAGTCTCTCGTGCCAGTCCTTCTTATTTCGGGACACCGTCTTTTTCATGATCTTTGTCAAGGTCTTATTGAAGGCCTCAGCTAGACCGTTAGCTCGCAGATTATAAACCGAGAAATATCTCCAGTCTATATTGTGTTGTTACGCGAAGCGACTGATCTTGTGGCTTCTGTAAGCTGGCCCGTTATCGGAGATGATCCGTCGCGGAGTTCCAAACCGATATATGACGTGGGTCTTGAAAAAGTGGAGGATATTCTCCGTCTTCACTTCCCTCAGCGGTACTGCCTCCGCCCATTTGGAGAAGTAATCAGTTGTTGCCAGGATGAAACGATGTCCCCTGGACGATGCTGGTTCGATAGGGCCGACTATGTCAGTTCCCCACATTTCGAATGGCCAGCTAGCCACTGTTGGATGGAGTGGATTTGGATGCTGGTGGATGAAGTCCCTATGGATTTGGCATGAGTGGCATTGCTTCGCATATTTGAGGCAGTCCTAAATCATCGTGGGCCAGTAGTAGCCCAACCGTTTGATTTTCAACTTCATCTTTAGGCCTGCTTGGTGAGAACCGCAGAGTCCGTCGTGAACTTCCTGAACGACTCTTTTTGCTTCATCGGGTCCTAAGCATCTCAGCCATAGAGAATCAAACGACCTCTTGTACAAATTATCATTGATGAAGGCGAAAGACAGAGCTCGTTTCATAAGCTGATGTCTCGAGGACGCATCTTCGGGCGTTCGACGGTATTTGAAGTAGTCTATAAAGACTTCTCTCCAATCCTCAGCTTTCTCACGGTCTTTTATTTGTAGGGTCGTCCGTTCAGTTGCTCCCTTTTCTTCGGATGATTCCGGAGGTATTTCTGCTAGGGCAAGCACCCGACGGCTTTGTACCATGATTCTAACGTCATCGAGGTTCTCATCAGCCAGTTTCTTAGCGATCTTGGCCAACGCGTCTGCTTTGCTGTTTTCCGCACGCGGTATGCTTTCCAAAGTATAGGAGGGAATTTGGGTCAACAGCTGTTGCATCTTTTCGCCATACTTCACCAACTCTGGTTTGCACGTCTGGTAGTCGTCGTTTACTTGACTAACGACCAGCTGGGAGTCTCCGTATATGAGGAGGTTTTCAATTCCCATGTCGATGGCGATCTCGAGGCCTGCTATCAAAGCTTCGTATTCGGCTTCATTGTTTGTCCTCGGCTCTGTTAGGGAGAAAGCAAAGCGCATTATCCCTCCTTGTGGAGTCACGAAGATGAGGCCTACCCCTGATTTGATTATAGGGGTACTTTGTTTGCGCTTCTTTATGGAGGACGCTCCATCGAAATAAAGCTCCCATCAGGTACCGCCACCATCGATCGCGTCAAACGCATGTTCGTCTGGGAGATCGCAATTCAGAGGAGAACCGGCAGGTACTGGATGCTCAGCAAGGAAGTCGGCAATGGCCTAGCCTTTCACTACCTTGAGAGGCTGATAGGTTATCGAGAATTCCATTAAAAGCAGGGCCCATTTAGCGAGTCTCCCTGTCAATATGGCCTTCGACATTAGATATTTGAGGGGGTCCACCTTTGATATAAGACGGACTTCATGCGCCAATGCATAGTGCCGGAGTTTTGTTATCGTAAAGATTAACGCCAGGCAATGTTTTTCGATAGGGGAGTAATTGCTTTCTGCCCCCAGAAGAACTCGACTCAAATAATAGAGCGCTCTCTCCCTCATTTGGTCGTTTTCTTGTGCCCATAATGCGCCTAAGGAACCTTCAAGGGCTGTTGTATAAAGAATAAGAGGCTTTCCCTTGACCGGAGCAGCTAACACCGGCGGGTTCTGCAGGTACTGCTCGATCTCATCTAGCGCGCTCTGGCATTTTTGATCCCAGACGAACGGGGTTCCCTTCTTTATCAGGTGGCTGTAAGGACGGCACTTGCCTGACAGATTGGCGATAAATCGCCGGATGTATGCGAGCTTCCCTTGGAGAGACCGTAATTGTTTGAGAGTTCTCGGCGGTGGCATTTCCATGATCGCCTTGATTTTCGACGGATCTATCTCGATGCCTCGGTGTCGGATGATGAATCCCAAGAATTTACCCGAGGAAACTCCGAATGCGCATTTGAGGGGGTTCATCTTCAAATTGCATTGCCGAAGACGTTGAAATACGGTCTTCAAATGCTCTAAATGCTCCTCGTATGACATGCTCTTCACTACAAGGTCGTCGATATAGCATTCGACGATTTCATGTATGAGGTCATCGAAGATCTTTGTCATGGCCCTCTGATAGGTGGCACCGGCATTCTTTAAACCGAAAGGCATAACTTTGTAGCAGAATATACCCAAAGGAGTCCGGAAAACGGTGTGCTTCTGGTCTTCGGGATGCATCTTTATCTGATTATACCCTGATGAGCCGTCCATAAAGGAGAAAACCTCATGAGTGGACGTATTGTCTATCATCGGTTCGGTGACCGGCACTGGGAAATCGTCCTTCGGGCAGGCTTTATTGAGATCTCGGAAGTCCACATATATGCGTACTGTCCCATTTTTCTTCATTACCGGGACGATGTTAGCGACCCAGTCAGGATACTGTACCTCCTGGATAAACCCAGAATTGATCAGCTTCTTGACTTCGGCGTTAATGCTCATCTCAAGCTCGAGCCGCATCCTTCTCGGCGCCTGCTTGAATGGCTTGACGTCCAGAGATATCGCCAATCTGTGCACAGCAATTTCTGAATCTAATCCCGGCATTTCGGAATAGTTCCACGCGAAGCAATCTCTATGCTGTAGAAGCACGTCTTTTAACGCAGCCACCCTTTCTTCAGATAGCAGCTCGCTGACGAATGTCGGTCGCGGATCATCTGCCAACCCCAACTCAATCTTCTTAAGGTTATCTGCAGTAGTATGTATGCCATCTTCTAGTTCTTTCGGAGCTAGTGAAAATTCTGAGATCACCTCATTGTCATTGTTTTCGAAGCACCAAGGGAGGTCGTCCATATTCTCGGGCTCTTCTTTTGATATCGTTATCATATGACAGGTACGAGCTCACTTCCAAGACCGTTGTGGATCTGATTTTGCTCTTATGGGTTTGGGTTCGTGCTTTTGTGGCGGCGCTACCGTCCAGTTGCTGGATAGAGCAAACCTGCCCCGCTGGTATTGGTCTTCGACCTAATTTTTAAAGGTGAAACAGTCTTCGATCGGGTGTCCTATGGCTCGGTGATAAGAGCAATAGTCCGGATGAGAAGCCTCGTTAGTCTGCTCAGGATGCTTAGACGCCGGAAGTGTAATCATTCGGTGCTTCATAACGAGATCGAGTATTTTCTTCGTCTTTTCTTGAGGGAAGGAATATGCTCGACCCATCTTCTTCACGAGAGACAAGTCCAGACCGCGCAATATCCGATCACATGACTCTTTAACCCTGTGTTGTTGCTGTCGACTCTTTTTCCTGCTTTTTGACTTACTTCTACCTCTACGTCGGGCCTTTTGCGCAATGGGTCGACAGGGAGGAGCATCGTCGTCTTTTACAGCCTGATGAAACAGACGTTGCGTCCTGGTTTTCTCGTAGATGGCCATATCGCGATTATGGTCGTCCTGAGCTTTTTGACCCGCTTTCCTGATAAGTTTGTCCATTCGTTCTTCAAACGACGGACTCGGCGCTTCGATCGCGGGATCTAGTTTTGATGAGGGGTTGGCATTTCCCCACAGGGCGTCCTCTTCTTCATCGAAATTATATATGGCGTAGCTACCGTGGACTCGTTCCCATTTACCGGATCTCACATATCCAAGCCCAAGCGTTTCCATTCTCCCATTGGGCAATTTGCGCTGAGTCCCAGGGACATCCCAAATCTTGTTGTAGAATCGAGCTTGTCGAATAGTCTGCTTTAAGGGTACCCCTTGGCGCTTTAATAGCCTTTTCAACCCGTCTGTGTAGTATCTGGGTAAACGGATGGGTTGGAGCCTGTCAAGTGTAGCACCCGCGCCATGCCATATCTCTTTCTCTACCCTTGTTTCGGCGGATCGATAGAATAGGATTGCCTTTTCGCCTTTTCGACTGGGAGGGATGTAAAATGTCCGTAGCTCTTGCACGCTATGAGCTTCAAGTGCGTCTAGGTCTTTGTAGTGTTCCCGCGGCACCATGGTGATTTGCAAACTCTGATCATCGCCAGGGGATGCTTGTATTGACGGCCGACTGGAGAACACGGCATTAACCTCATCTTCCGAGTCACTTCCGAAGATCAATATGGGGGTGGACGGTCCCGAGTTGTTGCGTCGAGACGGCCCAGCGTAAACTATCTCTTCTTCCGCTTCGGTATCGCTCCCGAAAACAGGGATGGCGGCGGCGGCTTTGTTTTCCGATTTGCGACACCTTTCTGTATCCTCAAAGTCTGGCAAAAAGTACTTTGCATCTTCGTACTTGCGGACTTCATTCATGGAGAATGGGTTCAGCTCACCTGTTACGGTATACTCAAAACCATCCTTAAAGTACTTCATACACTGATACTGTGTAGAAGGGATTGTTTCCCCAAATCAGAGCAAAGCTCTGTTGAAATTCAAAATTCAAATTTTAAAACAACGCTTCAAATCCCGGGCGCAACGCGCCACGTGTCAGGCGCTGATACGTCAGCGCGGCGCCCAAGGCAGCGCGCCCAATCAGAGCAAAGCTCTATTTAAATCAAAATTAAAGGATGCAACGCTTCAGTTGCACAAGCGCTGCGCTGCGCGACACGTGTCAGCGCAGCTGCGCTGTGCTGTGCGCTGCGCGACACGTGTCAGGGCAGCTGCGCAAGCGCAGCTGCACGACACGTGTCAGCGCAGATGCGCTAGCGCAGCTGCGCTGCGCTGTGCGCTGCGCGACACGTGTCAGCGCAGTTGTGCAAGCGCAGCTGCGCTGCGCTGTGCGCTGCGCGACACGTGTCACGCGCTGGGGCATTTGCGCCAAACAGAATTAAGATTTTAAAGAAATCTTTCTGTTCTTGTTAAAATAAGAAGATTTTCTTCTGTAAAACAGAAACCCTTGGATCAAAGATCCAACGGTGGGGAAAATTCCCCAAATCACTCAGAGAAAGATCTCTTTAACAAATTTAACTAATTTATGGGCACTATAAAAAGGACCATAGACCTCAATTCAAAGGCATGAACATTGTGAGAAATCAAGAACTTCAAACAGAGAGAACTCTGAAGAAATTTTAAGAAGAAAAGGTAAAAACCTTTAAGATAGAAGAATTTCTTCTAATAGATCATTGATCTAAAAACAAGATCAATGATCTCCAGTAAAAAAAGCCAAATAATAATAGTGCTTTGCACTTATGAACCATTGGTTCTCTGAGATCGGGAAAAATAAGAAACACTTGTTTTCTTTTATCTAAATTGGATCAAGAAATCAAATAGTGATTTGCACTTCTTTTATGAACCATTGGTTCTGGAATCTAAAAGATTCTCAAGTTAATAGTGCTTTGCACTTGCAAATCTGCACTGTTGCGCTCTTGGGTTGGCGCAAGCCACCAGAGAGCGCCACGTGTCAGCATCTGAACCATTTGCGCTATGCGCTTTTGAAATAGAGCCTTGCTCTTTGAAACTGGCGCAACTCACCATAACGCGCCACGTGTCAACAGCGCAAGCGCAGCGCAAGCGCAGCGCACTGGCGCAGCGCACTGCGCTTGCATGACACGTGTCATCACCACAAGCACTTGCGCTCTTTGATAGGCGCAAAGTGCCTGACAAATGCAATGCATTTCTTTTGTTGATGGGCCAGGCCCAAATCAAAAAGACCTAGTAGGCCAAAATAAATTGCAAAGCAATAAATGGGCAGAGCCCAGGTAAAATTGATGCTCTGCATCATTTATAAAATGAGCAGAGCCCAAAACAAATTGATGCTCTGCATCCTTTATGGGTAGAGCCCAAACAAAAATAAAAACAAATAAAAGTGTTGAACTTTTTTCAACTGGACTTAGCCCAATCATGGCCGTAAGTCCTCAAATTAAACTGACTGAGCAAAATTGCTCTCCTAAATCAATTTACCTCCGGTTCGAGGGTACATCTCTGAACTCCTTTGACACCTATCGTTGTAATCCTTCAACGACGTCAGAGAGGTGACGGGTCCCGACGACCACACATCAACACGGACTGCGGGGTCCTTAAACTCATGGACCGAAACGTCCTTAAACTAATATCGGACCGAAACGTCCTTAAACTAATAATGGACCACCACGTCCCTAAACTGGCGATGGACCACCACGTCCCTAAACTGGAACAATAGAGCCTCCAAATGCTCTTTTGCCGGATCTAAACGATCCCGTTTAAGTTGATCTTAGCCCCAAACACGGCTAACATATCCTTAAACATCCAAACACGACTATAAAACTCCAAATCAACTTTGGTTCAAGGGTACATCTCCTAACTCCTCTGACACCTATCGTTGTAATCCTTCAACGACGTCAGAGAGATGACGAGTCCCGACGGCCATATATTAAATGGATCACTACGTTAAGTTGATCTTAGTCTCAAAACAGGACTAACGTATCCTTAACGAATGTTTAAGTTGATCTTAGCCTCAATACGGCTAATGTATCCTTAAACTAAAAACACCAAACCCAAATCTAAGTAAATATGGATTTGGACTAATCCACGTCTTACGGGCGACGGCATTACTTAGTCTCTGTATACAATCCACGGGCATCCACAAACAAAACAAACATACACGACACGAAGTGAAATTCTGGAGAAAGAGAAAGTGGCTGCCGCGATGCGGTAGCGTAATTAACAGCAGGGGCTTGCGCCTGCAGGGAAGAGCGTCCCCACAATCAAAAACCCCTCTAGCGAGGGGGAATCTGACGAAGTCTGCTACATCGGCCGCATCCGTCTAAACCTTCGATATACGGTGCCATAAATCAACTTGGCATCTTCGGAGAGGTAGAAGGATAAAACCATATAGCATCTGCCCCGAATCTCAGGCAAGACGTCCTCACGTCGTCTCCGCCGCCTTTCGGAGGGGAACAGGGATGATGTTGTACTCGTGTAACCAAGGACGACCAAGCAAGGCGTTGTAGCAGGTCTTGGCGTCAATGACGTGAAACTTGATGTCCGTGACGAGCAGTCCGAAGCGTAATGTTAGTATTATAGATCCAAGAGTCCGCGATGACTGGGAGTCGAAACTGGAGATGGTAATTTTGTCACGAGCGAGGTGCTGCACGCTCATGCAGATTTTCTTCAACACCCGAACATTAAGGAGATTGACGGAGGACCCATTATCCACCAGGATCTTTCCTATCTTGATATCGTGGCAGTATCCAGAGACATATAGGGGCGGTTGTGGTCGCACGTCCCGAGGAGAAGGTCTTCGTCACCGAAAGTGATGTCGGCCGTGTGCACTTCTTCCAGCTCATCCTTCATCCTTTCTGCGGCGAGGAATGCTTGGAATTGCTCGGGCTCTTACAACGCCTTGATTAATGAATCTCTCGCTTGTTTTGATAATAAGAGGGCGTCGAGAATGCTGAGCTGCGAAGGTAGCTTCCTTAGGTGTGCTAGGATGTTGTAGTCCACCTTACCCTTCCTGGGAGGGTCCTTGGAAGTTAGCTCTTTTATGACTTGGTCATCTAAGGCGATATCCTCAGTGACTTTTTCCTTTCCCTTATCTTTTTTATTCACGGGTCCGAGATTCTTTTCCGGAAGCGTGCGATTGCGCAGCTGAATGTTCTCGCAGGCCTCCGGTTCTTCCTCTTTCCCTAAGACGGACTCTTTAAAGAGAGGGCCTAGAGCCATTTCCTCATCAGAGTCGCTCCCAAAGGTGAGAACTCGTGATCCTCCGGCGTTAACCATGCGACAGTTGCCGGTAGTTCTTTTGTGCCCGTCGGTAGTTCTTCCCTGCTCCCGACGAGTTCTGCGTTTCATGCGCTTAAAATGTTGCCGGTGAGCAACATATCCTTGCCACCATATCTTAAAAGCGTCACACTTTTCCGTAGGGTGTGAAATCTTCCGATGATATGAGCAATAATTAGGGTGCCTCTCCGCCCCATCGAGCGTGTTTTCTTCCGAGGGTGGTAGCTTCATTCCCATCGACATGGCTTTGGCGAACCTTTTCCTCGTCTTGAATATGTTTTTATCCGCATCGGATGTCTTTTGATCTGGCGGGAGTGCTTTGACTCTTTCATTCAGTCGCTTGCGTTTGGCTCCTCCCGATGCGGCCATCTCACGCTCCCGATCGGCTTTACTTTTCAAACGAATCTCGTCTAGAAAGGCGTCGATCATTTCATCTGTCGGCCATACAAGTTCCGGTTCAGGGTGTGCCCCCAGTTTCTCAGTGCCAGGAGTTTTTCCATCATCCGTAAATGAGTGGGAGATCATATGACAACTCGCCACATACCCTTCGGATTCATCCGACGAGCTTTCTCCATTATCTTCCTCCCGAAAGACATGGTTGAGGAATTCTTGGAGCGTGATAGGAGTCCACGCCTTTTGATTGTACTCTTCCAGCGCGTCAATCTGCTTCTGCAAGTCCGTGCGCTTGTCTCCAGACTTTACTGGCTTTTTGGATTTCTTCTTCTTTTTCTTCGAAGATTTTGACGGTTGGGTGTGAGTACTTGGACCATCACCGCCGATCTTTGTAGTTGGACACGGCTTCAGCATCCCTTCGATGATTTGAGGTTCAAGTGGGTTCTTCCATTCGACCGCTGGGCATGTATGAAAATCACTCAGCATCCTTTTGATTTTTGCTGAAAGCACGATTTCCCATGGAGCTTCTTCAATAAAGGAACAAGTTGCCCCCAGTGCGTCCGTATTCTTAGGAGTATGCGGCTGTGGCGGGTTCACCTTCCACTTTTCGGATAGCGCAAACTTTCCCTGGAGGTATTGATCTTCAATCCATCTTTTGAAGACGAAGCAATCCTCAATCGGATGGCTTACCGTTTGATGGTAAGGGCAATAATTGGGGTTATTCACCTCAGTGGGTTGTGGCGGTCACCTTGGGTTTGGCAAGTTAATAAGCCTATTGCGTACGGCCAGCTCGAATAACCGTTTCGTCTTGTCCCGTGGGAACGAGTAGGGGCGCTTCATCTTCTCATTATAATACCGCCGTCTTTCTTCTAGTTGATCCGCCAGCTTTGGGGCACTGGGTTGCTGCTGAGCATTCGCGACGAAGGTTGCCTTCCCTTTACCCTTATCATTCCGAGGTTCTGGCTTCGGGGGAGACGGTCTATGACCCATCTGGTCCATCTGGGCCAACTTGTCGATTAAAGCCTGGAACGTGGTTGGCTTAAAGAACATCATGAACTGGGAGATAGTTGCATGAGGGTCGAGGGTTCCCACGAACATGCCCACCGTGGGCGCTTCCTCAATGCGTTGTTTGCATTTCGACCACAAATTTCGCCAGTGTATAGCGTACTGGACCCACGTTTCGCCTGGTTTCACCCTGGCATTAATCAATGCCGTTATCGGAGTGCGTTCGCTGGCGCTTGCGAATCGCTGAGTGAATAGCAATTCCATTTCAGCGAACGTCTTGACGGAATCGTTCGGGAGTTCCGAATACCATTCGAACGCTGTTTCTGATAAGCTGCCCATGAACTGGCGAAGCAACAGTTTATCATCACCGCCGGTGTTACCGCAAAGGGCCCTGAACTGAGCAACATGTTGGTGGGGATTGCCAGTCCCCTTATACACATGGAATTTCGGTATTGTATAACCCGGCGGATATTTGATCTGGTCGTACCAGCTTGGATACGGTGGCCCCGTTTTTATGACCTGACCAGCTGCCTCAGTCGCCTGATGAACCCGGATCTGCTGGGCTATGTAGTCGTCCAAGTCAGCCTTGGAAATTGTCTCCTCCTTGGCCGTTGAAAGGGCCGGTGGTGGATTCGACGTTTCTCCTCTATCATCTTCGAGGACGGTCGGGGGATCTTCAGCGGGAGGATCTTGTTGAATCATCATCCCAACCATGTCTTGAAATAAGTGGGCTATCTGCTTTATATTGGCCACTTGTTCCGCAGCCTCTTTATCTTTCTTTTCCAATATCCTCCGAAGGAACTCAGCGTCGGTTTCCTGTTCTTGTCGCTGATCTGAGGACGCTTCGAGGCTTTCTTTTGGCCCAATAAGCGCGGCCATTGCGATCATCATTTCCTGGAGCTTCTGCTGTTGCTCCTGAGCTTTGGTCACTGACCGTGTAAGCGGTCTATGACCTGTAGACGCACGACTCTCTTCCTTCCCCGACGCCATGTATACAGTATGGACCATCATGCCCCCAGACTTAGGGCGTCTGGGCTCAGTGCCTTTAGCTCTTGTTGCAGGCCCGGGGATCTTCTCCGTCCTCCTCTTTTTATGAGCAGTGGAAGTTGAGGGGGCCGTTGAGGTGGGCACCCAGACAGCTTTTCGTGGCTTAGCATGATGACTGGCTTCCTGTTGGATTTTCAGCTTCTTGTGCTGGCGGGAGAAATTTGGATCGATCACCGAGTCCCGGGTCTGCCGCCAGACTTTATAGATTTTGGAGGACAGCCGTTGAGGAGATTGGAGCTGTTTTGGCTTTACTTCCACAGCCTTTTTCAGCGGAGGGGGAGACCTCTTTAGTGCCGCGGTAGGAGAATTCCTATGCATCTTATTTAGCATCTCAAAGCTGTTCTCAGTTGGAACAGCAGCATTAACTTCTGTCGTCGGGGCTGGAGGAGTTAGCCCAGAAGGGGAGTTGCCTCTGGCCTTCCTCACTCGGCGCCAGTAACGACGTCGAGCATGTCGTGCTGATGGAATCGGCTCGGTGATGGCGATAGACTCGTCTTGCCCCCTGTATAGGTGGGGGGTCGCTGCTAGTGTCAGCCTGTTAAAGACCGATGTCCTTTGGATAGCAGGAGCGGGAGCTGCAACATTCAATCTTGTAAAGACCGACTTTTTGGCAGGAGAAGCCGCCTTGACGACTTCAGGAACAGGATTGGTTATTTTCTTAGGAGCAGCCTTCTCTGGGATTGCAGGCCCCATTGCGGGTCCACAGGAGCTCTGGCCCAGTCTGGAGAAGACCGAGGCGCTGGTGTTGGGTGACCCGTTGAGAGGGGCCGTGGTAGGTGTAAGCCGATCAAAGACCGACTTCTTGGGAACTTCCGGTGTCAGCACAGGAGTGGTGAAGCTCATTGGCGGGAGCATGGTCCCAAAAAACAACCATGTGGTGGCTCGAGTGACCTGTTCCACGGGCATTGTGAACAGCGAAGCAGCTTGGGGTCCGTAGGCTATACCTCCTGGCGAGGCGGAGCGCCGGTTGCAGTTGCAGTTGGAGCATTTCGCACAAGTGGAAGCCATTGATTCTTTGCTTTCTGCAATAGGCAAAACGCCAAATCTCAGTACCTTGACACCCAAGGGCAACCATTAGCGAACCGTGTTTGGTTCGCGAACACGACACACGAAGTGTGGAGTGGAAAGAGGAAAAGGTCCCACCGAGCATGCCAGAATCTGTTCCCCTCCGAATGACGGCGCGACGGACGTCTTGCCTGAGATTCGGGGCAGATGCTAATTGGTGCTATCCGTCTACCTCTCCGAAGATGCCAAGTTGATTTATGGCACCATGTATCGAAGGTTTAAACGGATGCGTCCGATATAGCAGACTTCGTCAGATTCCCCCTCGCTCGAGGGGTTTTTGATTGTGGGGACGCTCTTCCCTGCAGGCGCAAGCCCCTGCAGTTAATTACGCTACCGCATTGCGGTAACAACTTTCTTCTTCTCCAGATGATCACTTCGTGTCATATGTGTTTATTTTGCGTTTGGTTGCCCGTGGATTGTATACGGAGACTGAGTTATGTCGTCGCCCGTAGGGCGTGGACTAGTCCAAATCCGTATTATCTTAGATTTGGGTTTGGGGGTTTGGGTTTAAGGATACGTTAACCTCATTTGAGACTAAGATCGACTTAAACGTTTGTTAAGGATATGTCAGTCTAGTTTTTAGACTAAGATCAACTTAACGGGATCGTTTAGATCCAACAAGTGAGCAATTAAGGGGGGCCCCTATTGTTTAGTTTAGTGACATTGCGGTCAATAGGTAGTTTAAGGACATTGCGGTCCAATGTTAGTTTTAAGACGTTGCGGTCAAGGTTAAGGACATCATAGTCCGTGGATTTAAGGACTCCACAGTCCGGCGTTAGTTTTAAGATATCACGGTCAAGCTTAAGGACATCATAGTCCGTTGTTAGTTTTAAGACATTCCGGTCAAGGTTAAGGACCTCATAGTCCATGAGTTTAAGGACCCCACAGTCCGTATCAATATGCGGTTGTCGGGACCCGTCACCTCTTTGAAGACGTTGAGGAATTACAACGTCAAGTATCAAAGGAGTGAAGAGATGTATCCTTGAACCAAGGTAGATTAAATGATCTTTGGCCCAATTTGGAAACTAAGATCAATTATTGTATTATGAACCCATTGGCCCAGTTGAATTTGAATTGAGGACTTATGACCATCTTGGGCTAAGTCCAATTGTGTTTGGGATATTGGCCCTCTGTTGATTCATTGAAGAAGAGGCTTTGCCTCTAGAAACTTAGCCAATTGGGCTAAGGCCGGTGTTTGAACACTAGAAACCAACAGTGTTGAACACTGGTATTAAGATTGACAAACTGGTGTTAAACACCAAAATATAATCAGTGTTACATACTAACAACAAGGCTTTCAAATTAGTGTTAAACACTAAAGCAAATCAGTGTTAAACACTGGCCAGAGAGATTTCAAATTAGTGTTTACACACTAAAGCGAATTAGTGTTAAACACTGGAAATAGAGATTCCAAATTAATGTTAATCAGTGTTAAACACTGGTAACAGAAATTTTAATTTAGTGTTAAACACTGCTAACAGAGATTTAATTTAGTGTTAAACACCAAGAAATTCAGTGTTAAACACTGCAAATAGAGTTTTTCAATTAGTGTTACACACTAAAGCAAATCAGTGTTAAACACTGGATACAGAGGTTTTAATTTAGTGTTAAACACTAAGGCAAGAGGGGTCACGTGGTAGCACGTGAGAGCGCCCTCCTTCTCTTTATCTGTTCTGCCGAGAGTATTGAATACTTTGGAGCATCACGTGCTGTCACGTGATGGGCATTTAAGTGTTTGTCTTGTTAGAGCTTCCGCCAAGGGGTCACGTAGGGTACGTGAGGCGTTGCCTCAAAGCCCTTCTCTGTGGATCTTTTCAAGGGTCACGTGGTAGCACGTGACCCTGGTTCTTTGTATGTTTTAAAGATCTGTTAATCTTTTAATAATTAAATTTTTCGTAGGGTTAAGCCCTAGCAATAAACTTTAGAGGAATTAAACTCCTATTTCCTTCTGAAGACTTATATTCTTGGATAGGGTTAAACCCTAATTTCTTTTCTGTAGGAATTAAATTCCTTATGTATGTAAAGAATTAAATTCTGGCATAGGGTGAAACCCTAATTTCTTCTTTTTTAAGGGAATTAAATTCCTGTGATTTTGAGAGAATTAAGTTCTCAATTAGGGTTAAACCCTGGTTCTGTCCATTTTTGAAGGAATTAAATTCCTATAATATAGGGTTAAACCCTAATTTTATCTCAAAGGAATTGAATTCCTATAATTCTGTGAGAATTACATTCTCAAAACTTGATTCTTCCTCTATGTTTTGGATCTGCATGGCAGGATCTCAACCCAATGAGAATTAAATTCTCAATTCATAGGGAGATGTGCACTTTGCAGATCCTCCACCAGAGAAAGAACTAAGTTCTTTTCTTTATCTAAAAGTTAAACTCTGTTGAGAATTAAATTCTCTTTTTAAGCCTCTCTTTTCTTACCTAGGGTTTTTCTTTTGCAGAGGATCAATTTCTTCCAAAATCTCAAGGCTCTATCTCTCTTTCTCTATGTGTCTCTGTATGTCTCTGTATGTTTTCTGGCTCCTATTTATAGGAGAAGGAAAAGAATCAATCAGTTTTAGTGAATCTTTCATTGAAAGATTTGATTTGTTTATTGAGAGATTTGATTTACATTTATCATTAATCCAGGCCTTTAGATTGTTAGGTGAATTTTATTCACCATTGGATTTTAAATCCAAAGATATCCCTTTGTTATTTCGGTTAGATTTTAAGGGGAAATCTTTCCAAGTTCAAGATTTTTCCATAAATAGATGATATTTAAACACCTTTAGATTTTTTTTATCCAACGGTTCTAAATAATCATTCTCTATTTGGAAAGATTTGAATGCTCTCTTCTCAGAATTTAATTCTGTTAAATAATGAGGCTTTGAAAGCCGATCACGTGTGGCCACGTGACCCCTGGTCACGTGTAGGCACGTGACCCCTGGTCACGTGTAGGCACGTGACCCCTGGAACGGGCCTTTCTTCTCCTTTTGTGTTCTGTTCTCTGGCCGCTGCTCAGCCGTCACGTGCCAACACATGACCCCTGGTCACGTGTGAGCACGTGACCTTTTCTGGAGCCTTTTCTTGAATAAGCTTTGTGCTGTCGCTTTGAACGTCACGTGCCAACACGTGACCACTGGTCACGTGTGAGCACGTGATGCCTCTTCTGAATCCTTTCCTGATTTTTAATCAGGGAACAATGAGATTTCATCCATTTATACTGAATTTACAAACATGATTTACACCCAATTTCAAAAAAGAATTAAAATTTTCAGATCCGAAAATACTTGTGAGTATGTTTCATCATCAATTCAAGCCATCCTTAAATCTCATGGCACACTTCCAAAACAGTCATGTCCACATACTCATGAACAAAATAATGTAGCAGAGAGAAAACATCGACATATTCTTGATACCACACGAGCCCTCTTACTCTCCGTATCTGTTCCTCACTCTCGTTGGATTGAGGCTCTCTTGAATGTTGTACTTCTCATTAACATTACTTCATCTTCTTTATTTCCTGATGTCACTCCATACTCGATGCTTTATAAATCCCCCTTTGACTATTCTATTTTACGCACATTTGGCTGTGTTTGTTTCATTTTACTTCCTTCTCATGAAAGAGATAAACTCTATTCTTGTTCATTCAAGTATTTTATGATAAGGTACATTTCTTTTAATAAAGGATATAGATATTACGATCCTACTAGTAGATGGCTTCACATTTCTCGAAACCTCACATTTTTCAAGAATGTGTCGCATTTTGCTCATTCCGAGATAAATGTGTCCTTTCTTGATCCACTATCTTATCGTCAGTTACACCCACTATTGTGATTACATATACTCCTGCTTCACCTCCTATTACACTTATTGATGCTCATATGCCTTCCAATGTTCCCTCCACCGATACAGTGCCGACTGAGTATTCACCTATGCTTGTATTGTCTTCTCCGCATGCTATTTCTTCTCTTTCACCTCATCGGATCCTCTGCGAGAAAGATGGACACCTGCCCGTTATTGTAACGACTCTGAATTTATTGTACAAAATTTTTCAGTTTAATGTACAAAAAGGAGTTTACAAGCCTGAGTACAATTTATAAGTTATTTTTTGTTTAAGAACAGCAACAAAAAACTTGTAGCTCACTGGTAAAGCCTTGCACTACTGTGACGTAGCCCCTGTGTTCGAAACCCCATCAGACACATTTATTTCTGATTTTTCTGATTTTTCTTTTAAACTTTTTTGAAGCCCAAAAGTTTACACGTGCAATGCACATAAAAATGAAACGACCGAGAAAACAAACATGTGCAAAATGTTGTAAATACAGACTTGAACACGTATCCAAAATCCAACGGTCCCTCTCCACAAATCGACCGGAAAGATCCTTTATTTAGCAGGCACCGATGGACCAACCGTGGGCAATAAGCCCCGTACTTTGCACACTCGACTCTTGGCCTACCCCCAACTCCCCTGCACTGTTTGATTACTCTGCAATCAAACAAGGACCCCTCATTTCCCATTTATCATCCTTTTAATACATTTTAATTCATCTTTTTAATTCCAAAACCTTAATTCCACACTATAAATACTACCCCATGCCCTAGCCCTTCCTCATTCTGAAAATTATAGCCAAAATTCTCAAATTTTTCTAAGTACAAGAAGAGTACAAGTGGAGTTAGCAAGAGATCAACTTCCAGCGAGGATCGAAGCAAGTTCCGGCGATCTCGCGACGTCACGATGACAACCCCCTCTTCATACACTTTCCTTCTAACCACTTCACTCGTAAGTCCCTTCCAATCCCTCTCCTTCTTCTATGAAAGTCTTTTTTCATAAAATATATCGGAAGTGGAGTTAACACCGGCATCTTCTTTTAAACCTCTAAAATTCCATTTTTTCATATGCTTTGCTCATTCATATTTCTACACCTTGCTTGTTAACATAAAACTAATATTTAGAACCAATTTTCACTCAAAAATATCATGAAACAGAACTTTAAATCAACATTTACATTAAAATACCATGAACTTCACATATCTCTCTTTAAGTATTTTTGTTAATTATACCTTTAAAAAACCTTATGGGGTAATGACCTACCTCTCACATACACACATGTTTTCCATAGCACGATACTCTTCGAGCGTATTTTTAGTTATGAACACAATATTTCATTAAAATACCATTTACTTTAAAAAACGGTTTTCTTTGGAATTGTATTTTAAAATTCCTTTGAAAATAAGTCTCTACAACCCTTTTTAGGTGACCCGCTACTGGATGGTGCGGATTATCGCACATTCTTGGGCTAGTAGAGCGAGATGCAGACCTTCTCACGGAGCATTCGGTCTCGAAAGGTTTTTAAATACGGTTTTTAAGAAAAACGCATTTTTCTACTTAAAATAAAATTAATTTTTTATAATTATATAAATATTACAAATCCATATATCTTCAAAATATAACAAACTTACATTTTTTTTATAAAGATGAAAGATTACAGGTTTCATCAAAATACCATCATGATACCAATAAAAGTCAAGCTTTACAATAAAATACCATGAACTTTCCAAGATATGTAACTATCACTAAAATATTTCAAATCCTTAAAACTCACATCTATGAAACCCTAAATACGATAAATAAATTCTCAAGCTTTATTTTGAAATTATATTAAACTACTTTTCATAAAACTCCCTCGAGTTATGTAAAACAATTTAAGGACTTTAGTAAATATAGGTTTAAGCAGGATCAATTCTCTTGAGCCCCAGGAAGCCGGAGAAAATGAACGCTTGCCTATTTATGGTAGACAACATAACGGAGTTATCAATGGTAATTGTCTTGGAAAAAAACATAAATCCTGCCGTCCATGTGTAGCAGTTACCGATGACTCCGGAGCCTAATTCAGGATCCAAATCAGTTTATAAGTATCTGACTCAGTCTGAGTCTAACTCAAATCTGAATCCAATCCGAGTTTAATCAAACATGAATCCTATATCAAACATGAACACTTGAATCTGAACCTGAATACCATAATTCAACAACTATATCAATATGCAAACATGCTTGACTTGACCGAACCATGGTTATAACTTGACTGGACTACATGACTACTTGTTTACATCCTGAACCTGACATCTTGAACAACTTGTATTCATGGTCTCGGCAAGCCATATAATCTATACAATACATTATGGGGATAAAGGGGTAGATTGGTACGGAATGTATAGCGTGACACGAGATGATCACTAAAAGACACCTACATGAACTCTCGTACCGTTGTCCCGTGGGTTTTGATGGGGACTTGTACTACATGTTACCATAGTCCATATAGTAAGATGGACTTCTCTCGTATACACAAATACCTTCTGTACCAAGCTACAAACAACTACTTTAGAATAGCAATCTTATACATGTACATCTTACCAGTTAAATTCTCATTACTTGCTATATTCCTTTCTTTCTTTTGGGACTTACCGAGCGCTAGTTCGCTGATGACATTCCTGTCTATTTCTTTCTTTGGAATGTTCATCAAGAGGACGAGACTCTCTCGAGATAGAGCCTAGCCTGGAGGACATGGACCGGCTCACTTCCCAGCAGGACTTCTAGCTTCTTGTACTTACTTTTCTTTTAGTATACCACTGTTTAGGCATTGATTTATATCATTGTACTTTCCTTTTCAAAACAGTTGTATGTAAAAATGAATTTTAATAAAAGTTGCTATTCATTTTATATCTCTTGTTATTCTTGTACATTATATATATATATATATATATATTGCTTAATTTACGCTTAACGTATTTATTTCTCAGTAAATACATCGCGTGTCTGCCACGTCTCTGTCTCCGTACACTGGGAAGCGGGGCATGACTGGTTTTGTTGGTGGTCCATGCAGGTTAGTTCTGCATGGAATCCTAAGCAATATATCACAAGAATTATAAGAATCAACAACTATATATTCTTTACATTTCAAATTCCTTGAATCTATCCTAACCTTTCTTTTTCTATCAAGGTCATGAATTCTCCCAACAACACAAGCACGAACATTAATGGCAACACCCTACCACCTACCCTGCCGCCGCCACCTACTGTTGCAGCTCTCATCAACGAGCAAACGGTACTGCTTGAGGCGATCAAGAGCCTCTTGGAGGGTCAGCAACAGCAGACTGCTATCCTCATGCACCGCCCAGAGGTCGAGGCACCCGGAGTCAAACAATTCCGGGCACTACACCTGAAACATTTCTCTGGAAAAGAGAGCCCACTAGAGGCAGAAGAATGGGCTCAGTCTATCGAAGACGATCTGGTAGCAGCATAAGTGCCAGAGATTACTTGGGTGAGAGTTGCAAAGCTGCAACTAACAGATAACACCAGAGTCTGGTAGAAGGCTGAAGAAAGCCGACTGGCCCAACCGATTGAATAGAAGACATTTCACGATATGTTCGACGCGAAATACTTCCCTGAGACTGCCCGTTTCAATATAGAACAGCAGTTCATCCACTTACAATAAGGCTCGATATGGAGCAAGTTCATGGATAAATACGATGCAGAGTTTACCATACTTAGCAGGTAAGATATGTCTCAATATTCAATTTCCCGATTTCACTTATTACACTGCTAACACAAGGTGTAACAGGTTCGCAGCACATCTGATCCCGACTGCTGAGATCCGGGCATGAAGATTTCAATAAGGGTTAGACCCAAAAATCCAAGCTGCACTAGATACAGGGGATTTCCCAACCCATGATCTTGCTCTGAAGGCTGCCCGACGCTATAAGGAAGTCGTGAAGAAGAAGAGCAGACCCCAGACTGCCGATGTGAAACGCCCTACCACTCAGATGACAGGAGGAGCCTCTTCCAGTCTAACTTTTGCACCCAGAAGACTAGAAGTAACCTTTAACCGACCAAGTCAAGACTTTTGCTTCTACTGCAAAAGGGACGGACACTTGGCGAAAGACTACAGGCGTGCGAATGGCCTGTGTTTGGTTTGTAGCGCATCCACTCACACCATTGGAGCCTGTCCATATCGTCTCAACCCGGCTCCATCACAAAGATCCGCAATCACAGTTCCACAGCGGCCAGCTATTCAGGCTCTTGCACCTCGTCTTGCTCTTCCTGCTCTACCTCCACGTGGACCTCCTGCACAACCTCCTTATCAATTTCACCAGGCACAGAGGAACATACCTCAAGGGCAGAGGAACATGCCTCAGGGACAGAGGAATGTGCCTCCAGTAAGGAGGAATGTACTCCGACGTCAGGCTTTCACCATAACAGTTGAGGAAGCCGAGGCCACTAGCCAAGTTATCACTAGTAATTCCCAATCCTTTCATCTTTTCAATCCTTGTATATCTCTATATTTTCCCTGTATCTAAAACCAACCTCACACAACTTAGATACTATACTAGTAGCTACCCTCCTGCACTAGCACTGTTCGACACTAGAGCGTCACACTGCTTCAGGTCGTAAAGATTTGTGAGGACACATGCGATTCCCGTGAAGCCACTCATTTCAAGTTGGAATGTCACTTCCGGGAATGAAGTATTGAAGGCAACAATGGGATTTGATCAGTGTCCAGTTGTAGTTTGTGGATGAGAATTCTACACAAATTTCAAAGTACTAGACATCCCAAACTTTGATGTTGTATTGGGAATAGACTGGCTGGGAGTTTTCTATGCTACAATTGACTGCCGTCAAAGGAGGGTAGTATTTGAGATACCAGATCACCCAGTCTTTTACTTCAAGAGTGGAGATAGAACTTTGGAGCCAGGAATCTTCCGTGCTAAGCCAAAGAATGCAGAAGTATTTACTCTACCGACAGAAGAAGAAAAGCCAGAGGTAGTTCGAGAGTTCAAGGATGTGTTTCCTGAAGATATAACAGGTTTGCCTCCCGATTGTGCTCTTGAATTCAGCATTGATTTACTACCTGGTGCGCAACCGCTAATCAAAGCTCTGTACCGGTTAATTCCAGAAGGATTGAAGGAGATCCGTACACAATTGGACGAACTTCTGAAGAAAGGTTGGATTCATCCCAGTACATCAAGTTGGGGATCTCCAGTTTTGCTTGTGAAGAAGAAAGAAGGTTCATACAGAATGTGTGTAGACTACCGAGCTCTGAACGAAGTGACGATCAAGAACAAGTATCCACTACTTCGCATCGATGGCCTTTTCGATCAGCCAAGTGGATCTTGTGTATTCTCAAAACTATATCTTCGTTCGGGTTATCATTAGGTAAAGATCAAAGAGTCTGATATTCCTAAAATGGCGTTCAGGACTTGCTACGATCATTACGAATATCTTGTGATGCCCTTTGGAGTGACCAATGGACCTGCAATATTCATGAATCTGATGAACCAAGTTTTCCGAGAGTACTTAGACAGGTTCTTTGTTATTTTCATCAACGACATCCTGATATATTCAAAGAATTGGAAAGAGCACGCCGAGCATTTTCGGATTGTCCTGAAGACATTACGACAACATCAACTCTATGCTAAGTACAGCAAGTGTAAATTTTGGCTAGATCAAGTCAGATTTCTCAGACATATTGTTTCAGGTGAAGGAATATCAGTAGATCCAGCTAAGCTATCAGCTGTCAGCGAATAGCCGGCACCAAAGACGGTGAAAGATATATGAAGTTTCTTGGGTTTAGCAGGATACTACCGAAAATTCATTGAAGATTTTTTGAAGATTTCAGCACCCCTGACCAAGCTCACACGTAAAAATGAAGCATTCGTATGGTCAGAAGCATATGAACAAGTTTATGTAGAACTCAAGTCAAGATTAACTTCAGCTCCTATTCTCGTAATACCGGATCAATCTGGAGGATTTGTTGTGCATTGTGATGCATCCGGTAAGGGATTAGGATGTGTTCTACACCAGCATGAAAAAGTTGTAGCTTTTGCATCAAGACAGATGAAAGTTCATGAGCGCAACTATCCAACACATGAACTGGGGTTGGCAGCTGTTATCTTTGCACTTAAGATTTGGGGCCACTATCTTCTGGGATAACGAGTGGATATATACACTGACCATAAGAGTTTGAAGTATGTATTTACTCAGAAGGAGTTGAACATGCGGCAGAGAAGATGGTTAGAACTCTTGGCGGACTTCGACATCAATCTACAATATCATCCTGAGAAGGTGAATGTGGTTCCTGCTGCACTTAGCAGCCAGCCATTAGCAATGAATCTCACCACTCAGTGGAATTTTCAGCAAAACTTACACGGATTGGCAATTAAAGTAGTTATGCCAGGTAACACTTCGCCTTTGATGAACTTATAAGTCCAGACTACTATTATCAATCAGATCAAGACAGCTCAAGCAAATGATGCCAAGCTACAAAAGATCAGAGAACAAGTAGAAAGTGGACTTTGAACTGACTTCATCATCCACGAAGATGGATCCTTGAGATATGAAAGTCGAATGTGTGTACCACAAGGTCCTGTTCGAGAAGAGTTGATGAAAGAATCTCACAACTCTATGTACTCAGTACACCCCGGTGGTACCAAAATGTATAAGAATCTACAGCAACACTAATGGTGGTATGGAATGAAGCGCGAAGTAGCCAGAAGCGTAGCTAAGTGTTTGGTGTGTCAGCAAGTGAAGGCTGAACATCACAGAACTGTTGGTCTACTTTAGCCGTTACCAATCCCAGAATGGAAATGATAGCACATTACCATAGACTTCATGACTTCCCTTCCTCGCAGCACGAAGGCTAATGACGCAGTATTGGTTATTATGGATAGACTCACCAAGTCGGCACATTTCATCCCATTTCGAGTTGGCCAATCTACCGAGACGTTAGCAAAGAAGTATATGGAGGTAAGCATGAATCTAAAGTAAGATTTAACCTCAAAGTGTACTATATATTGATACCCATGAACTCATGCAGGAGATCGTGAGATTACATGAGTACCTGTTTGCATCGTTTCTGATCATGATACCAGATTCCGATCATAATTTTGGCAGAGTCTGCAAGCTAGCCTGGGAACGAGTCTAAACTTCAGCACGGCTTACCATCCACAAACAGACAGACAGTCCGAGCGGACAATTCAAATTCTGGAGAACATGCTAAGAGCTTGTATGTTATACTTCGAAGGTTCATGGGAAGATCACCTACACCTTGTAGAGTTTTCATACAATAACAGCTATCAGGCGACTACTGGAATGGCACCATTTGCAGTACTCTATGGAAGGAAGTGTCGTTCACTACTAAGTTGGGATGACATCATAGATCGTGAACTCCTTGGACCAGATATGATTGTGGCAATTGTGGATGTAGTTCGCACGATTAGAGAAAAAATGCGCATAGCCTAAGACCGACAGAAACATTCGGCTGATGCAAAGCGCCGACATCTTGAGTTCCAACCTTGAGACCATATTTTTCTGAAGATCTCTCCAAACAGAGCAGTGATCCGCTTTGGCAATAGGGGTAAGCTCAGTCCGAGATATATAGGACCGTCGACATTCTCGAACGAGTCAGAGAAGTGGAATATCGTTTGGCACTACCACCTTCATTGGAAGGAGTGCACAACATGTTCCATATGTTCCAGCTTCGAAGATATTTGAGCGACCCCAGCTACATCCTTGATCACTCCGAGCTCACTGTACAGACGGACCTAACTTGCGAGCAACAACCCGTTGAGATCCTGGACAGAAAGGTGGAGACATTGTGGAACAAGGAAGTAAACTTGGTCCGAGTGATGTGGAGAAAATATTCGCCAGGAGAATCTACTTGGGAACGAGAAGATGACATGCGTGCAAGATATCATCACTTTTTTGTAAATTAGTCCTTATATAATTGTAATTTCGAGGACGAAATTTTTATAAGGATGGTAGAATGTAACGACTCTGAATTTACTGTACAAAATTTTTCAGTTTAATGTACAGAAAGGAGTTTACAAGCCTGAGTACAATTTATAAGTTAATTTTTGTTTAAGAACAGCAAGAAACAACTTGTATCTCACTGCTAAAGCCTTGCACTGCTGTGACGTAGCCCCTGTGTTCAAAACCCCATCAGACACATTATTTTTCTGATTTTTCTTTTAAAATTTCTGGAAGCCCAAAAGTTTACACGTGCAAAGCACATAAAAATGAAATGACAGAGAAAACAAACATGTGCAAAATATTGTAAATACAGACTTGAACACGTGTCCAAAATCCGACGGCCCCTTTCCACAAATCGACCGGCGAGATCCCTTATTTAGCCGGCACCGACGGTCCAACCGTGGGCAATAAGCCCCGTTTTTTGTACACTCGACTCTTGGCCTACCCCTAACTCCCCTGCACTGTTTGATTACTCTGCAATCAAACAGAGACCCCTCAATTCCCTATTTATCATCTTTTTAATGAATTTTAATTCATCTTTTTAATTCCAAAACCTTAATTCCACACTATAAATACTACCTCATGCCCTAACCCTTCCTCATTCTGAAAATTATAGCCAAAATTCTCAAAATTTTCTAAGTACAAGAAAAATACAACTGGAGTTAGTAAGAGATCAACTTCCGGCGAGAATCGAAGCAAGTTCCGGCGACCCCGCAACGTCACGACGACAACCCCCTCTTCATACACTTTCCTTCTAACCACTTCACTTGTATGTCCCTTCCAATCCCTCTCCTTCTTCTATGAAAGTCTCTTTTCATAAAATATGTCGGAAGTGGAGTTAACACTAACATCTTCTTTTAGACCTCTAAAATTCCACTTTTTCTTAAGCATTGCTCATTCATAATTCTACACCTTGCTTGTTAACATAAAACTAATGTTTAGAACCAACTTTCACTCAAAAATATTATGAAATATAACTTTAAATCAATATTTACATTAAAATACCATGAACTTCACATATCTCTCTTTTAGTATTTTTGTTAATTATACCTTTATAAAACCTTATGGGGTAATGACCTACCTCTCACATACATATATGGTTTCCATAGCACAATACTCTTCATGCGTATTTTTAGTTACGAACACAATATTTCATTAAAATACCATTTACTTTATAAAAAAACGGTTTTCTTTGGAATTGTATTTTAAAATTCCTTTGCAAATAAACCTCTACAACCCTTTTTAGAGAACCCGCTATTGGATGGTGTGAATTATCGCACATCTTTGGACTAGCAGAGCGAGATGCAGACCTCCTCACGGAGCATTCGGTCTTGAAAGGTTTTTAAATACGGTTTTTAAGAAAAACGCATTTTTCTACTTAAAATAAAATTAATTTTTTTATAATTTTATAAATATTACAAATCCATATATTTTCAAAATATAACAAACTTACATTTTTTCTAAAAATGGAAGATTACAAGTTTCATCAAAATATAACAAACTTACATTACACAATATATATCCAATATAAATATTAATAAAGCTAAGAAAATAATAAAGTGAGCATGATATTAGTTAATATATAAATATATCAATATATAATATACATTTAATTATTAAATCAACACTTGATTTAATAATACGACTATATGATATATATATGTCGGTTAATATCAAAAAACACCCGATTAAAATAAGTGTATCAAATAAATGTGTTTAATCGAATTCCTCCACGTATCCCTATACGTACCCTACATTGTTTCGTATGTGCTGGGAAACCTTTGTGTGGGACTCGAAAGACTCGACAATAAGTTGGCAGTAGGTTAGGATCATATCCATAGCCCACAAGCACGTCAGCGGTATTAGCTGCACGTAACGGTTACCTTAGTATTGATCGAAAGAAGGTCAAGGAGCAAGCTCATCCAAACCCTGCAAAGTATATCAGTGACATTATCGTACAGTGCAGTCTTTTTGTCTAAAAGTATCGCATATCGGGTTTAGAGTTTGGAATCCGTTAGACCCCAATAACTCAATATGTCGTACGACAAAGGACTTATAAACAAACGGGGATACAACTGATAACACTTAGCAGTTAATCTCCACTCCGATGGCTATCGACTTGTGATTGTAATCATGTCCTACACAGCGCGACATCAACTCCCTATACCAGGAGAGACGAATCCCCTCGACTGCTCACTGCTTCCACATGCTTCGGGACTATACCCAACAAAAACCTGTTTGCATGACTCCTTTGAGCCGTGATAGGGTAGAAAGTTAAGTATAGTGAGAACACACAAGAGACACTATGGCGATATCAGGTCCCAGGGACTACCCTGTACTCATGTCACCGGAGAACTGCTACCTGACATTGGTATATTACCAATTAGGAGTTCTCAATGAGTCTGACCAGTGTACTCATCTAATAAGAACCTGTATACAATCCTCGATGTCAAATACCAATAGATTCAGGATCAACTATCACCCTCTAACCAGGTCAGTAAACGTAAACACTAGTCTAAACTGGAGTATCGATGCCCAGTCTCGATACTCCTACGATTAGGGACATTAAAAGATATGCTTATCGACTACCCAGGCCCCACTAGTATGATCTCCATCATCGTCCTGGTAGTCAAGAAAAATCCTAGGGCTTTACTCTTGTCTAAATGATACGTAATAATGAATAAAACGCATCACATGAAAGATAAAGACAAACCAGATAGCATACTATCATCTCGAGTAAGATTGTTCTCTCATATATGTCCTTCTTCAATTATAATAATTGCCTTGAGGGCACCTATATCCAATAATCTCCCACTTGCACTTAAGGCCAATTATTGCGGTATCTCATACCCAATTTCTGTACTAACAGTTTCATAAACTGTGTTCGAGAACCAGCCTCAATGAGTGGACCCTACACAGCGCATCTCTATGTTTCTTCCTGAATCTCAACTTCGCGGAGATCAAATATCTTCCGAACTGAGAAATACCTGCCTTAGATTTTCCAGGACAGACGATGGAATCATGTTCATAAATGAACAATTATATCCAATGAATTCTAAGGCGGTATCCTTTACTTCAGCATCTAGCACCACGGCTACTTCAGTATCCCACTTGGAACTCTTTCCAATATATTGCTCCTCCAAATAGGGTAAACTTATAACTCGCGACAGATGCTCTGTCTCCCATATTACCTGGGAAGCTAGAATCGGTAACTACCCCTCTTCAGGAGGCTGCAATTACAATATACAAAGAACATCAAATGCTCTTCACTGCTACCCCGTGTTTCTTCAGGATTGGACTGATATCCATATCCTATATGGAGAAACATATGTGACCACCATTGTTTTACCGATTGCAGCATAAGAACATCACTTCCTATCATGAGCATGTCATTCACATACCATATGAGGAATCTGACAACACTCATTACTACCTTCTTTTAAATACCAGGTTCATCTCTCATTTTGATGAAGTCAAACGCTTTGACTGTATCATCAAAATAGATGTTCCTTCTCCTCTATGCCTTATCAGGTTAGTACCTTTCCATTTGCACCGATCTTGCAATATCTACTTTCTCCTAATAGATTTTATCCCTTCAGGAGCACCCAACAAAGTCCACACTTTGTTGCAGTGCATGGAGTCCAACTAGGATAACTTGGCAGCCAGCCATTAGTCGGAAGTCACCACTTCCTATGGCCTATTGATTACTAGTAGGGTCATCATATGCAAGCCTCCTTGTTACCATTTACGAGGGAATCGAAGTATCTCTCGAGTGGCTGAGGTCACCTACCAAAGCTGCTGAGTAGGCTAAGGTTTTTCAAGGTCAATTGAATTTCCAGATTCTACCAAGTCTTCAGTAACCGTTTGTGGTTCTGGAATTACTTGTTGTTCTACCATACCCCCATTAATTTCTTTTGCAAGAATTTTCTTTTCTAAAAAGATGGCGTGTCAAGAACAAAACTACTTTTGATCCCGAAAATGATTGAAAGTTAATCTATCGTCAATGCCCAAGATAACCCACAAACTGCCATTACTGAAACATGCCTTGAGTTTATCCGGATTCTGGTTTTAAGCATAAGCCGGACATCTTAACAATCATAAGATGATAACTCATTCTATATTACATATAGAACTTAAGGCACTGATTTAGGTGGAACCGGTATCAATTGATATGTATCTATTTCTAGTGCATCTCCTTAATTGAAAAAAGTGATTCAGCATTACTCATCATGGAGCGCACCCGTGGATGAGCAAGTGAGAATCTAATTGTCGATTATATTACTACGGAATACCTAACATAAGTATCCACATCTTTGAACACTTCAAAGAATCTTGATACTTCCAACGTTTGGTTCTCTAATTTATTCTTATATCTTATGAACTTCTCAAAATCTTTGACCAATACATTTCAACAAGAATGCATGTCTAAAATCAGAGAACTCACAGGAAAACGGAACAAAGTATGAGTACTAACCCCTTGTCCAGGTGGACACCAGACAACATATATCATTATGTATAAGTCCTATGAGTTCATTAACTCATACTCTGTGTGTTATAATTTGAAAGCTGTATTTTGGTTAAGAATGTATATCCCGTTATTCACTTCACCTTACCCAATCGTCAAATGATAAAGGAAAATGTTCATAACATAATTTTTGAAAATTTATATCCCACATTATCAAATAAAGAGACAGATATATCAGTTTTTAAAAGTTGGTGAGTAATAACAGATATTCAAAACCAAAAGTCTGCCGAAAGAAAAAAAAACAGGTGATTTCCCAAATAGCAACAATTGCTATGATATCCGATATTGAAGATCAAATCACCTTTCCAATAATCTAATCCTTCTCAGTATCTGTAACAATCTACAGATGTGGGATATTAATCCGGTGTCATATACCCAGGAGTTAGAATTAATTGGAAAACAATTTTCGATTACAATCACATAGAAAATATGAAACATCAAAATGTTTCAAAGGATGGCCGGGTATTCCAAGCAATGCCTCTTTCATTGCCTAGGGTGATAAAAGTAGTTGTATTTTCCTTTCCGCTCACTTCGTCCCCTATTTTTGTCTCTCTTTCTTACCTTATTTATACTGAACT
The DNA here is from genome assembly GCA_030015575.1 of Agapanthus africanus. Lineage (NCBI taxonomy): Eukaryota > Viridiplantae > Streptophyta > Magnoliopsida > Asparagales > Amaryllidaceae > Agapanthus > Agapanthus africanus. The sequence goes on from CM057337.1 coordinate 723,903,071, forward strand.
TATTCTAGTTGGTTTTCTTCTTTCCCTTCTTTTCAGCTTCAGCATCAGGAATGGAAGAGGACTATCCAGCAAGTGTAACTGGTATATTCTCCTTATTTAAGAAGCTCTCAAACTTGAGATAAGGTGGAGAGGAGAGACAAATGAATTTTATCATATACAATTCACTTGCTCCAGAACCTGCGGCCATCCTCGACTGAAATAATTTCTTCGAGTTCGTATCTAACTATACGATATCCTTCCAAGCAATATGGATCTCTGTATCAGATACAGAGTGTTCTGGAGGAATCAATAGGGGAAGTGGGAGGGTAATGCCATATGCGACTATGTTGTGAAATAGGGCAATCATGACATTCCAAAGCCATTGATTGTAAAAAGGTTCGGTTAACTTGGTTTATGAGTTTTACTTTAAGGTCGGTCTTAGCTCGCTGCCAGAGAGAGAGAAAAGAATCAATCATCATGCATTCTATCAAAATTAGATTGGTATATTTATCTAATCAGGATGGATCCCACTGTTTCGTCAAATCCTCCTTCAAACCCTAAAAGGAGAATTAGCCAGGGTCATTCGAAAATCTCCCGGGAGTAACAATTACTCACAGTAAGAATGGGATCCAAACTATCATGGCATGGTAATCTTGATGAAGGTCAACAAGTCACCCCACTCTATAGAAGGTATGCAATCCCATTGCAAGTTTCAACACTTGAAACTCCCGATATCGGTTTTTACCCCTAACGACCTATGACCTTGACGGAGGTCAACAAACCATAGGCCACTAGTCAAGTTCTACCTATCATTTCATGATGAACTCGAATCCACCCGCATAAGTCATTGACAGAGGTCAACAAGGCTATGTGACTGTACCAGATAATCGCATTACATGCAAGCAGGAAGACATCATTTAGCTACCGTATACTACGCCTTGATGGAGGTCAATAAACGCAGCACAAATACTAAGTACTCTACTTCCTGAAATGACTGAGGGCTACGGCTGGTTTTGAAGCAAAACTTTAACGTAATGAACTTGATGTCATCGTAGGAATCTTGTGGTTTTGTATATTTATAGTTATGTAGACTATTGCTTAAGTGCGGATTCCCCATCAAGGGATCAGGGTTCTTACCTCATTGAATAAGGTCCAGGATATTCCTAACCGAATATCACGATGCAAAGCAAAAGACTACAGCTATCCGATTTGCAAACTTATAGTAACTCAATCTTTTGCCAAAGAGGTCACTCCCTGTGAAGCGATCTATATTCTTTTCTCGTCGAATGAGGTGCAGGATATTCCTAACCGAATACCTTGATGCAAAACAAAAGATTTGACTATAACACCACAATATCTAATATTTGGTTCTATAATTTGTTTTCAGTTTATTATCTTTGCATTAATCCGAATCAATGCAATCCCATCATATAGATAATCTCATATTATCTAGCATCTCCTCACACCATTACAGATAAAGCATGATTTGAAAAGCAAAATAGAATGCACATATACGCCATCCGCATTCGCTACGGGGCCCCGAGTCTTCACCTTAAGGTTAATTAACTTACGGCAGGGCGAAGGCAAGGCTAGCGCGGGTGCAAAACGTATATAGCATTTATTTATATATCATATATATATATCACTATATATATCATCGCAGGCAGAAAATCAACATTACTGGTAAGCGATAAATATCATCACAGGAAGGCAATCACATCACAAGCAAGTAAAGAAAAATACAGAGATGGAATGGCCAGATTACCTAGAAATCCCGAGTTTCGTTCGAGCCATAAAACGAAACGTAACATTCTCCGGTCGCGTGAATAGCCCATGCGCAGCCAAAAATCAGACCCCTACGAGTGCGGCAAGCTACCAGGAAACCCAAGAAATGAGGCAACCCAACATTATCATCATGAGGGGGCCACCCGACACTTTCCCGAATCCGGTGACTTGAGCACTCCTCCACGAGTCTATCCTATACCCCCTACAAGCTCGGCAAGCAAACCGCCAATCCTAGACTCGAGTGACCCGATCTCAACTCCTTGAGATAGCCACCCCCTGCAATTTAGAACCCGACAGCCCGTACACTTCTCCGTGGCATAATCCTAAACCTGTATTATAAAACGGAGACAACGATCGCAATCTGATCGTGTCCCGACAAATAATAATATATCAAGCGGTGACTACGGCCATATATGAACCGCTAAGTCCCGGAACAAAGAATATACATATAGGCGAAACGGCGACCACAAGTTGGAGCTCATCCTGAACAAATGAATATACAAGATGGCTACAAGCATGAATGGAAATAACACTTATCGCAACATCACACTTCCGCATGGGGGCTATTCATTTCATGACAATCCAACGCATTCCAACAAACCAACATCTCAGACTCACTTGTGCATCCCCGTCGAATTGAACACATCAATTCGTTGGCATTAAACACCGTGTATCTTATACGCTGACGAGTTATATCAATTAAACACTTTAATCTATTTAAATCATCGCCCATGGCCAAAAAATCACAAAAACGTCGAGGCAAAACCGTTAATTCAACACTTGAGAAAACGCTATTCACTCTGACATAGAAAAACCATTAATTCACGTGTATCGCATACACCGATGATAAATACATTAAACGCTTTAATCTAGTTTATACCATCACAAATAGCTAACGAATCAAACAACTTTCTAAGTCGAAGCGAAGAATTTGAAAATTGAAAACACTATTCACCTCAACACTAAATCGGCATTTTTTGGCTCGGAAACGTGTCGAAATGGACTCGAAACGCGTCCAAACTTCACGTGTGCCTCAGGGAAAAAATTATATACCACTTTGAAACATTCCGGGGGGATGGCATGACCAATGGCCACCTTTACGGTGGCCATTGGCCTTGCCAGACCTGAGAGCACTTGATTTAATAATCCGGCTATGTCATATATATACCGGTTAATATCACAAAACACCCGATTAAAATACGTGTATCGAATACACGTGTTTAATCGAATTCCTGCACGTATCTTTATATGTGCCCTACATCGTTTCGTATGTATTTGGAAAGCTCTGTGTGGGACTCTAAAGACTCGACAATACGCTGGTAGTAGGTTAAGATCATATCCATAGCTTACAAGCACATTGGCGGTACTAGATGCACGTAACGACTACCTAAGTATTGATCGAAAGAAGGTCAAGGAGCAAGCTCATCCGAACCTTGCAAAGTCTATCAAAGACATTACCGTTGATTGATAGGATACGAGCGTGTTCAAGTTTAAGTTTAAATACCGCAATCAAGACGGTTTCGCTTGTAGCTAGCCGGTTGAGTACGGGTCGTCCGCAGGGAGATGGGAATCTTTTTCTATGTGTTTTTCGACGAGTTAAGTCCTGTGTTCAGATTTTGTTGTGGTTATCTAAGTGTTAAGTTGATATTTAAAGAGAGCTTGTTAGGGTTAGGATTAGGTTAGTTTGAGTTAGGAGTCTCCACATCTTTCGTTGCCCCCACTTAATATCGGTGTTACGGTAATCGGCAACAACGGGGATTAGCACGACTAGGAAGGACTTTGCGAGTATAAGCTAGGCTTTCCAACGCATAAGTCTTCCTTTTGGTGCTTGTCCGTCCGTTCTTGGCTCTTATCCATAACCTCCGGTTAATTCAACCACAACCGGTCTCACTACGGAATCACCGCTATCATGTAGGATAGGATGCCGTAAGGAGCGGATTGTGGTTCAATTAACGGGAGTCGATTTAAGTTGTTGGGCAAGGAAAGAGTGAGAGAGATTTCCTTCTCTCAAACTTCCCTTATCCTACCCTAACAAGTATAAAACTACTCACACTTCATGATAGGAAAAACAAAATAAAACAAAAGAGGAAGATAGAAAGAGGGAGATTAGAAGAATACGACTAACTATTTGCGACCTCACCTTGGCGAGGATCGAGCGTAAGTATCATTGTCGTATGTAAGGATAAAGAAAAAAGAGAAGAAGAAACAACAAGGAAATAACAACAACTACTTAACGAATTTAAAGTTACAACAATTATAACAAAAGTAAGACAAGCATGATAATAAATTGATCTTCTTTATTTATCATTCCTCCCTCACAAAGCTCACTACAAGTTTAATGGAGAAGAGATGAGAAGAAGAAGAACAAGTGAACTAAATCCTAGAAAAAGAGAATACAAGAATGGACCCTTTCCTTCACAAACTTCTGGGCTATTTATAGGCCAAAAACTGAAAACCTAGGGCAACCACCAGAACCCAAACAAAAAGACCAAAACACCCCCCAAAATTCTGCGCATGCGGCGCCTAAACAGCCGCGGATCCGCGGCCTGGACCCACATTTTGCCGCGGATCCGCGCTCTTATGGTTGATTTGGGCTTTGGGCTTTTTGGTGGTGGCCTAATCTGATGAGTACTTCATTCTGGTATATGTATTTTCTTATAATTGCTTCAGGAATTTTCCAGAATTCTGTTGAGGGAAAGGTGGACTTTTTGTCAAGATTTTGTCATGATTTGCCTCGAGCTCCGCGTAGATCTCTTGGATTTTGTGCTACCATTGAGCCTTGTGCCTGAGAATGACATTGATTTGATCTTTTGTCTTCCTATTGATATCTGGCAATATACGGATGAAGAGCAGAGACCGTGTTTTTATCTGTGGTTGGCAGGAACCCGGATTTTTTCGTGTTTTCCAAGAATTTCACCGTTTTAGAACCGAGAACCTGTATCCTGCAATTGACTAGCAAACACGGCTCAAGAGTATCTACGGATATGCAATGTGATAAAAATTGGGCGGTATGAAAATGCAAAAATCTGATAGGAACAAATACCCCCAAACTTATCATTTGCTCGTCCCGAGCAAAGTCCATTTATTCACAAAAAATTTCCTAACCTCACTTTCGCAGGGAACGCGATTGCACTGAGCATGTGCAACAAGCCGTTAAACCTCTAGGTGTCCCTAGTAGGAGGAGTGTTGTCTCCTGAGGGTTTTCAGCGGATACTACCCACAAAATCCGGTCAAGTTGGTTTGTAAAAATGACTAAGTTTCAAACCCTAAAGTTTTGTTTTAGAAAATAACAATTCTATAATCCTAAGTCTAGACTATCGAACCTTTATTTTTCGCACCTCGCTTCTTATTTAAAGAAAAGAAAAAGAATATACACAAATATAAACAAAATGGTTTGTACATACCCCCAAACTTATTTGGAATAGTGTCCACTGTTCTTGGCTGGATAACCGAAGTTTGGAGGTAGGCAGAGGAAGATCATGCAAGGTAAACCGGCTCCTGTAAGAACAGGAGCTCCTCTGTTGGTTTGGCGCTCAGGTACGGTTTGCATCGATGTCCGTTCACCTTGAAAAGAGAACCGTCCTTTGGATTCTCCAAATCCACAGCGCCCTGCGGATACACATTCCGCACAAAATACGGCCCTTTCCAGCGAGATCTGAGCTTTCCAGGATGGAAGTGAAGTCGGGTGTCGTAAAGAAGTACCTGCTGACCAGGTACGAAGGTTTTGCGCAAAAGGTGTTTATCATGAAACACCTTCGTTCGATTCTTAACGACAACCGCGTTGTCGTAAGCCTCATCCCTAAGCTCGCTCAATTCGTTCAACTGCAGCTTCCGATGGCTGCCCGCGTCCTCAAGAGACAGATTCAGCTCCTTTATCGCCCAAAACGCGCGATGCTCTATTTCGACAGGAAGGTGGCAGGTTTTTCCGTACACAAGCCGATAGGGAGACATGCCAAGGTCGGTCTTATAAGCGGTTCTAAATGCCCAAAGGGCATCAGTGAGTTTCAGAGACCAATCCTTACGGTTCTTGGAAACCGTCTTCTCCAATATCTGCTTGATTTGCCGATTTGAAACATCGGCCTGCCCGCAGGTTTGGGGGTGGTAGGGCGTAGAGAGCTTATGATTTATGGAGTATTTCCGCATCAAGGCTTCGAAAGTTTTATTGCAGAAATGACTTCCATTGTCGCTAATGATCGCTCGGGGGTGCCCAAACCGTGAGAAAATGTTTTCTTTAAGGAACCTAACGACAACCTTGTTGTCGTTAGTCCGGCTGGGCACAGCCTCGACCCATTTAGAGACGTAATCAACAGCTAGAAGAATGTACAAGTTCCCAAAAGAGTTGGGAAACGGCCCCATGAAATCTATCCCCCAAACATCGAAAATCTCCACAACCAAGATCGGTTGGAGCGGCATCTCGTTCCTCCGGGATATCCGGCCCATGTGTTGGCACCGGGAGCAAGTCTTGCAATAATCGTGAGCGTCTTTGAAAAGTTGTGGCCAGTAGAAACCACATTGCAAGATCTTCTCAGCTGTCTTTCTGGGCCCAAAATGCCCGCCACACGCTTGATCGTGGCAAAACGACAGCACACTCTTGAATTCCTCATCAGGGACACACCGACGAATAATCTGGTCGGGACAGTACTTGAACAAGTAGGGTTCATCCCAGTAAAAGTGTTTTACTTGGGATAAGAAGCGAAGTCTATCCTGACTTGACCATTCGGTCGGTAGTAATCCCGTGGCCAAATAGTTCACAATATCTGCGAACCAAGGTTCGCAAGATACTGTCAAGAGTTGTTCATCCGGGAAAACGTCGTTAATTGGAATTGGAAGCGAAGGCGAAGAAGGAAGTCGTGAGAGATGGTCGGCAACTACGTTTTCACATCCTCGTTTGTCCTTAATGACAAGGTCAAACTCTTGGAGCAAGAGGATCCAACGTATTAACCGAGATTTTGCATCTTTCTTCGCAAAAAGATGGCGCAGAGCTGAATGGTCCGTATAGACAATGACTGGAGAGCCGATGAGGTAGGGCCTGAACTTTTCTAAAGCAAATACAACAGCCAAGAATTCCTTCTCAGTTGTTGTATAATTGAGTTGGGCGTCGTTCAGGGTTCGGCTCGCGTAATAGATTACGTGCGGCATCTTGTTGATGTGCTGTCCAAGGACAGCACCGATGGCAAAGTCGGATGCATCGCACATAATCTCGAATGGGTGCGTCCAGTCAGGAGAAGAAAGAACGGGAGCAGAAGTGAGTGAGCGTTTTAGTGACTCGAAGGCAGTCACACAGCTCGAGTTGAAGTCAAATGGTGTATCCTTAGCCAGCAAAAGAGTCAAGGGCCTAGCAATCTTGCTAAAGTCCTTGATAAACCGTCTATAGAAACCGGCATGGCCAAGGAAGGCTCGGATATCTCTGACGCAACGGGGAGGAGGCAGATTGGAAATGACCTCAATCTTTGCTTTGTCGACCTCTATGCCATTTTGCGAGATGATATGTCCTAAGACAATACCTTCGCGCACCATGAAGTGGCATTTCTCCCAGTTCAAAGTGAGATTCTTGTCCTTACATCGGGTAAGGACAGCGTCAAGATGCAGCAAACCCTCGTTGAAGGAATCGCCGAAGATGGAGAAGTCATCCATGAAAATCTCCAGAAATTTTTCCACCATGTCCGAGAAAATTCCCATCATACACCGCTGGAAGGTAGCGGGCGCATTGCATAACCCAAAGGGCATGCGTCGATATGCAAACGTGCCGAAAGGACAAGTGAAAGTGGTCTTGTCCTGGTCTTTTTAGGCGATGGGAATTTGATTATAGCCGGAGTAGCCATCAAGAAAGCAATAGTACTCGTGTCCGGCCAATCGTTCAAGCATCTGGTCAATGAAAGGTAGCGGAAAGTGGTCTTTCCGCGTTGCGGCGTTGAGTTTTCTGTAATCAATGCAAACTCGCCACCCAGTTTGGGTGCGAGTAGGGATTAACTCATTCGCCTCGTTGGTTATGACCGTGATGCCCGACTTCTTGGGGACAACATGAATGGGGCTAACCCACTGGCTATCAGAGATAGGGTAAATGATACCACTATCTAGACATTTGACGATCTCCTTCTTCACAGCCTCCTTCATGACTGGATTAAGACGTCTTTGTGGATCCCGGGCTGGTTTGGCATCATCCATCAGATGAATATGATGCTCAACGATCAGGGGACTAATCCCCTTGATGTCCGCCATGGACCAGCCAAAAGCTTGCCTGTTGCTGTGCAAGACCGCGAGAAGGGCTTTCTCTTGCTCTGGAGCTAGAGACGCCGAAATGATGACAGGGAGGGTCTCGTTCTCACCTAAGTAAGCATACTTAAGGTGAGACGGCAACGACTTGAGTTCGAGCGTTGGAGGTGAAATGATGGAAGGCAAGACTGGTGCAAGGGTCTCGAACTCAAAGGACTCCAGCAAAGGTTCAAAACGAGTGTAGGCAACCGAGTCGGATGGTTCAGGTAACTCATCCGAAAAGTCGAAAGATTCAAACTCGGGTTGTGTGCGGCTAAGATCGTTCAAGAATGTGAAACACTCGTATTCGTTGTCGGGCGCAGAAGCAGCAGCAGGTTCGAAGAGAAACGCACTAGTGGCGTCAAGATTATCGTGTTCAAACAGAAACTCCTCGAATTCACACTCTTCTGGTGTGATCTCCTGGATCGAGCAAACATCTAGTATATGAGCATTAGGTTCGGCGGGCTGATTCCCCAACCTAAAAATGTTGAGTTCAATCGTCATATTTCCAAAAGAGAGGTTCATTGAACCATTGCGACAATTGATCACAGCATTTGAGGTTGCGAGAAATGGGCGACCGAGTATCACCGGAATTTGATTCCGGGGGTTAGCTACAGGCTGTGTATCTAAGACAATGAAGTCGACGGGGAATATGAAGTCCCCGACTTTTATTAACACATCCTCTAGCTCACCCCTAGGATGGGTGATCGATCGGTCGGCCATCTGGAGAGTGCAGTGGGTGGGTTTCAGCTCTCCGACGCCTAATTGCTCGTATACTGAATACGGAAGCAAGTTAACACTGGCACCAAGATCTAATAGTGCGCGGTTGATGTTCTTATCCCCAATAGTAATTGAAATCGTAGGACAGCCAGGGTCCTTCCGTTTTTGTGGTAAAGATTAGGTAAGGGCATCACTCACAGCACTAGCCAAGAAAACTTTCTTGGGTACCTGAGACTTCCTCTTTTTCGTGCACAAGTCCTTTAAGATTTTCGCGTAAGATGGGACTTGTTGGACAGCATCTAAAAGAGGAATGTTAATGTTAACTTGCTTGAATAACTCCAAAATCTTCTCCATTTGTGGATTTTGTTTGTTAGACCTCAACCGGTTTGGAAATGGAACATTTTGAAAATTGGTTGAGTCTAATGCTGGAGGTGGAGATTTTGGAGTTGGAACGGATCCCAGAATAGGTGTTTTCGTGGAGTGAGAAGTGGGTCCGTTCAGAGCAGAAGAAGAAGAGGGAGAGCCTTGTGAAGAATGGAGAATAGGCTCAGAAGACGAAGAAGAAGAAGGAGAAGAAGAAGAAGCAGCGGCCGGGGCATCATCGTTGATCCGTTTGCCAATGTTGTTTGGCAGCATCCTCCCTGATCTCAGTGTGGTCACGGCACTCACATTATGGTTTTGTTGTTCAAGAGCAACATGTGCATTATGTGGGTGACCGGGATTTGGAAGTGGCTGAGACGGGAGCTTCCCCTTCTCTCGCTCGCTCAAGGCCGCGTTCAGTTGTGCAATCTGGGCCTCGATGGTCTTGATGCTTTGCCCGTGTGCGGCAGTGTGTTGCACTAAAGATTGAATCGAAGACTGGATGTTGGCGGTGGATTGGGTCGACTGTTTAACGAATGCCTCCAGACTTCGCTCGAGCGAGGAAACCTTATCGTTGTTGGACGGAACAAAGTTGTTGTTTGGTGGAAAAGAGTTGTTGGGTGCAAAGTTGTTCGTCTGGTTTTGGTAAGGTTGGGGTTGGAAGGGCTGCTGATACTGAGTTTGTTGTTGCGCTTGTTGTTGCGGCGGAGGGGCCCTTTGGAAATTGTTGCCCTGGAATTGATTCTGATTCTGATTCCAGGCGAAATTGGGGTGGTTCCTCCAACCGGGATTGTAGGTGGAAGAGTATGGATCATTCCTCGGTCTTTGCTGGAAGGCAGCATTAACCTGATCCTGTCCTTACGAGGGTGGATTGTAAGGACACTCTTCGGTCAAGTGGGAAGGGTCGGAACAACAAGCGCAGATGGTACGAAGGGGGAGAACAGGTGTGGGGGCAGGAGCAGAAAATTTGCTCTCTATCGCTTCAAGCTTTCGTGTTATTGCAGCCATTTCAGCTTTCATTGCAATAGAGACATCGAGTTGGTGGATTCCTACCCTAGACTGACCGGTAGAAGTGGAGGTAGAAGAAGAAGAAGTCGGTCTGGTGCTCTCCCACTGTAGCGTTTGCTCCGCAAGATCGTCAAAGAACTGCCACGCTTCCTCGTCATATTTGGATAGGAAGTGGCCCTGACAGATGGTTTCCAGCAACTGCTTCGTTGCTGGGTTCAGTCCCTCGTATAAGGTTTGGCAGAGTTGCCATTTCTCTATACCGTGGTGAGGACACTGAACAAGAAGGTCTTTGTACCGGTCAAAGCACTTCCAGAAGGGTTCAGAAGGAAGCTGGGAGAATTGGTTGATCTCATTTCGAATTCTTGCGGTCTTATGATTTGGGTAGAATTTTTTCAGAAACGCTTTAACAAACTCGTCCCAGCTGGTGATTGAGTGGGAAGCGGTGCTATACAGCCATTTTTCTGCGAGATCGCATAAAGTGAACGGAATGACCCGTAGACGTATAGCATCGTCCGATAGCTGGGTTGTTTTCATCATGGCACAGACATTTTGAAATTTGTTGATGAAGATATAGGCATCTTCAGATTCAAGCCCATGAAAACGTGGAAGCATGTTGATGAAATGGGGCTTAATTTCAAAGTTGTCCCCATTGGCCGGAGGAAGAGAAAGGCAGGTGGGAAGTGCAGAACGGGTGGGGTAGAAACGATCCTGGAGCGCAATTCGCTGCGGCGCTACAACAGGCGGAGGTGGTGGAAGATTGGTCTCCGTAGGAGGTGGAGCCAATCCAGGGGTGGTCAAAGAGATGTTCGGATTAAATCCCGACATCGCGGAAGAAGAGGTTGGTGAAGGTGAAGGTGAAGGTGAAGATGTATGAACAGAATTCCGGTCAACGTCGGAGTTGGCCGGCAAAGGAAGGGGTGAAAGAGGAGTGGACGGAGTATCGACTTCGGAGTCGATCGTGTAGTCGGTCACGACTAACGTAATGCGGACAAGACGGGCGCTAGTGTCCCGAGTCCAAGCGGACATACACTAAACGAGTTTAGTATAGTCAAAGCGGAGAAGGTGAGGGTAAGAAAACGTCAATGAAGAAAGGCGATGGGCGTTGGGTGAAAATGGATTTGGCGACAAAAGGGCAAGTTTTTATAAAAGTTTTTGATTTTTTCTTTTTTTTTTTTTTAGAAAGAGATTTACAGAAGTATGTACGGAAATACGGCTTAAGCAATCACAAACAAGATATGCACAATCTCACCTAGATCTAGGGTAACCTAGGTCTACTAGACCTGCTCCTGAACTTGATTGTCGAAGTTAAACAATGTCGAGAAACGGGCTTAAAAATACACTGATCACGAGGCCAGGTAAGTGCAGAGATAAGGGGAGGTTGTCCAACGCTTTCGCGAAGTTCCTTAATTAAATAACCCTTTCTCTTTCGGCGGTTGCGCCTTTAACACTTTCCTAGACACCCCGTAAACAATATACGGTTAAGCGAGCTTCTAAACAAGGTTTATCTTCTCCTAATGAGCGCGAAGTCCTTAGGGCAGAAGTCTAGTATTTTTTAAATTTACAATGGACAATGCATATGCTTTAGTGATTTTTGGGGTCCTGGGAAGGGTGATGAAATCCCCACCCAATCTGGATTGGTTTCAAGCCCCTTAAGTCCGTATTAAAGAATGCAAAACAGTAACAAATCAACTGCAAACAATTTTTATTTGCGGCGCAAAGAATCCTGCACAAGAACAGTTTATTGGAAGGGGGAGAAGAATTTGCGCAAAGAAATCTGCAGAAAACACAATTTATTGGAGTCCAGAGGAGTGGGAAGGAGGAGAGGAGAGCTTACAGAGAAAATGGCACCCTGACTGCACTGAATGGCCGCGGTTCCGCGGCCAAACACCTGCTTAGGCCGCGGATCCGCGGCTAGGTAGATGAATTAGGGCTCTGAAAAAATTTGGGTGTCCTCTTCTTGGTGTCCTCTGCTTGTCTGGATGTGGGTAATTCTGATTTGCTTACTGTAACAGTTCCAGATTTGTACAGTAGACCGGATGCTTCGTTTTTGTCCGTCGCGGTGTAGCCGCGAAAAATGTGGGTCTATCTTCCCACGTCTTTGGCACTGTACTTGAACTCCGTATTTCCAACGTCTTTGGCGTCGATCTTCAGCTTCGTATTTCCTGCACACTTGCACAAAAACTAATCAAGAATAACAAGATGGTTTCTTTTACAAAGTATATATTTTTTTCTTTTTTTTTTTACTTACAAATTAACCCGAAATTACACAAGGAAACAAACTACCGTCTCCCCGGCAACGGCGCCATTTGATTGATAGGATACGAGCGTGTTCAAGTTTAAGTTTAAATACCGCAATCAAGACGGTTTCGCTTGTAGCTAGCCGGTTGAGTACGGGTCGTCCGCAGGGAGATGGGAATCTTTTTCTATGTGTTTTTCGACGAGTTAAGTCCTGTGTTCAGATTTTGTTGTGGTTATCTAAGTGTTAAGTTGATATTTAAAGAGAGCTTGTTAGGGTTAGGATTAGGTTAGTTTGAGTTAGGAGTCTCCACATCTTTCGTTGCCCCCACTTAATATCGGTGTTACGGTAATCGGCAACAACGGGGATTAGCACGACTAGGAAGGACTTTGCGAGTATAAGCTAGGCTTTCCAACGCATAAGTCTTCCTTTTGGTGCTTGTCCGTCCGTTCTTGGCTCTTATCCATAACCTCCGGTTAATTCAACCACAACCGGTCTCACTACGGAATCACCGCTATCATGTAGGATAGGGTGCCGTAAGGAGCGGATTGTGGTTCAATTAACGGGAGTCGATTTAAGTTGTTGGGCAAGGAAAGAGTGAGAGAGATTTCCTTCTCTCAAACTTCCCTTATCCTACCCTAACAAGTATAAAACTACTCACACTTCATGATTGGAAAAACAAAACAAAACAAAAGAGGAAGATAGAAAGAGGGAGATTAGAAGAATACGACTAACTATTTGCGACCTCACCTTGGCGAGGATCGAGCGTAAGTATCATTGTCGTATGTAAGGATAAAGAAAAAAGAGAAGAAGAAACAACAAGGAAATAACAACAACTACTTAACGAATTTAAAGTTACAACAATTATAACAAAAGTAAGACAAGCATGATAATAAATTGATCTTCTTTATTTATCATTCCTCCCTCACAAAGCTCACTACAAGTTTAATGGAGAAGAGATGAGAAGAAGAAGAACAAGTGAACTAAATCCTAGAAAAAGAGAATACAAGAATGGACCCTTTCCTTCATAAACTTCTGGGCTATTTATAGGCCAAAAACTGAAAACCTAGGGCAACCACCAGAACCCAAACAAAAAGACCAAAACACCCCCCAAAATTCTGCGCATGCGGCGCCTAAACAGCCGCGGATCCGCGGCCTGGACCCACATTTTGCCGCGGATCCGCGCTCTTATGGTTGATTTGGGCTTTGGGCTTTTTGGTGGTGGCCTGATCTGATGAGTACTTCATTCTGGTATATGTATTTTCTTATAATTGCTTCACGAATTTTCCAGAATTCTGTTGAGGGAAAGGTGGACTTTTTGTCAAGATTTTGTCATGATTTGCCTCGAGCTCCGCGTAGATCTCTTGGATTTTGTGCTACCATTGAGCCTTGTGCCTGAGAATGACATTGATTTGATCTTTTGTCTTCCTATTGATATCTGGCAACATACGGATGAAGAGCAGAGACCGTGTTTTTATCTGTGGTTGGCAGGAACCCGGATTTTTTCGTGTTTTCCAAGAATTTCACCGTTTTAGAACCGAGAACCTGTATCCTGCAATTGACTAGCAAACACGGCTCAAGAGTATCTACGGATATGCAATGTGATAAAAATTGGGCGGTATGAAAATGCAAAAATCTGATAGGAACAACCGTACAGTCTGGTCTCTTCGTCTAAGAGTATCACATATTGGGTCTAGGATTTGGAATCTGTCAGACCCTAATAACTCGACAAGTCGTGCGATAGAGAACTTATAACCAACCGGAAATACAACTGATAACACTTATCAGTTAATCTCCACTACGATGGCCATCGATTTATGGTTGTAATCATGTCCTGGGCAACGCGACATCAACTCCCTATACCGTGAGAGACGAATCCCCTCGACAGCTCACTGCCTCCACCTGCTTCGGGACTATACCAAACAAAAACCTGTATGCATGACTCCTTTAAGCCATGGTAGGGGTAGAAGTCTAAGTATAGTGGGAACACACATGAGACACTATAGTGATCTCAGGTCCCGGGGACTACCCTGTACTCATGTCACTAGAGAACTGCTACTTGATATTGGTAAATTACCAATTAGGAGTTCTCAGTGAGTCCGGCCAGTGTATCTCATCCAATAATCACCTGTATATAATCTTCGATATCAAACACCAATAGCTGCAAGATCAGCTATCGCCCTCCAACCGGGTTAGGAAACGCACACACTAGTCTAAACTGGAGTGCTGATGCCCAGTCTTGATACTTCTACGACTATGGACATTTAAGGATGTGCTTATCGACTACCCATGACCCACTAGTATAATCTCAATCATCGTTCTGGTAGTCAAGCAAAATCCTAGGACTTTATCTCATGTCTAAATGATACGTACTAATGAATAAAACACATCACGTGAAACATAAAGACAAACCAGATTGCATACTATCATCTCCAGTAAAATTGTTATCTCAAATAGGTCCTCCTTCAATTAGAATAATTGCCTTGAGGGCACCTATATCCAACACCCTAAAATTCAACCGTAAAATATCTTGAAATTGAACCTTGAAATTGAACGAATAAAAAAACTTCAAATTGTTGAAAATCCTAAAAAATCCAAAACATTGAATTAAACTGTTAAAAATCTCGATATACGTCGGTATCCAATACACTACCTATACCCTTTAATTCTTAACTATATACGAAACCTAGATTAAGTCAACAATTAAATATTAATTAAATCGAAAACCACGTTGTCCTAATCTACATAGTTAATAATCAATTAACCAATAGTTAATAATCAATTAACTAATTGACCATTTAATTCTAATCTAGATACTTGACATGCCTTAAACCAATTAGCTATACACACACACACACACACTTTCTTTCACGGGTTTAAAATTAATTACTCATTATTCCTTAAACAAACAGTCAATGTCGGGATCTTCATCCGCACCCCTTAGAGGCTATGGCTCCTCATCTGCAGGATTGCCATCAATCGATGACATCAAAATGAGCATCCCTTACACCATAGTGAAAGCTGAATTCACGAGGATAGACTACGAGGATTACGAAAGCATTCTTTATTGATTACGGGGGTATGAACTGGCCGATCAAGATAGATCACGCCATCCTTCGGCTCTTGCACTTAGCTATATTGAATGTGCTCCGTCTCCTCCTGAAGAAGTAACCTATGTCCACCATGGCAAAGCAAATCGTTATCTCCACTTCTTTCATTCTATGGGTCTTCTTTCTAATCGCTCTATCGAGTACTCCGCAAGCACTCTCTACCTCATCTTTATGCACCATCGGACTTTGCATTATCTTGAACTCGCACGGGATGTTGCTGTAGATGATGAAGCCCTTATAGAGTGGATCAATTCTGTTGCCGCGGAGCTCAATATTGAAGAGAATCTATTTCTGAAATATAAGTGATGAATTGGCATATTGGAAACGTGTAGGGTATCATGCCTGAGCCGAACAATTCTGGTGTTATGATTGTCCTTGCTATCTATTTGGTGTGTAATGTTTGTGTGTCTATTGTGGATGTGTGTGTATTATATGTATGGAATATACTGTGTATGGATGTGTGTATTATGTGTGAAATATGTTGTGGACATGTGTTTGTGTGTGAAAGAGAGAGAGAGAGTATAAGACTTATCTTTATGTAATGTTCGTTGTATGGATGCGTGTTTATCTTTATGAATCCAGATGCTTCATTATTAATATCAATTGTTTGACCAATTTACCATTCAAACTGAAAATTCCAAAACCCTAAATTAAATACTTCAATAACTCGAAGATATTGAAACGATAACCATCAAATCTAATCTAATTAAGTGCATGATACTCGATGATAAGACTTGGATACGTACCGAACAAGAATGGATAAGACTTAGATATGTACCGGACAAGAATGGATAAGACTCGGATACCTATCGGACAATTCAGTTTATCACAAATTTCTTTTTTTGTCTCCTTTATATACATGCGGGCTTTAGATATGCAGAATTTAAATTATGTATTGAATATCTTGACTGTGATATATTTAACTTCATCTACAACTATATAATTTTTCTTAACTATTTCTTAAAATTGTTATCGTATATCCATGCTGCATTATATATTTTTCAGGATATATGTTCGAGACGTGGTCATGCACGTGGATGGACTGAAGAGGATGTGGCATCCAGTTCCTCGAGTCGGGTCCTAGGAAAAGGGGTCATGCACAGGCAAATGATATATAGGGTTGCGAGTGAGACGGCTCAAAGATCGAGGTGCATATATCGGCGAATAGGAATTTTGTTGATCCCGGAGCAAAACAGCTAAAAAAATTCTGTGCATCGATCTGCAATAACAAAAATGCATGCCGCATTGCGTGAAAGTCGGTTCCAGTTATGTCCCGATGGACTGGATGGCGAAAGCTTTGGAGGCCAAGAAGTAAACAGCCATAGATGAGATTTTGGTAAGGTTATTTAATTAAGCATTCGTTTATTACTTTTGCATATATATGTATAATGCTAATACATTTTCAGTGTTTCTTTGTAGGCATGCTTTTCCGTAGTTTGGTGGATTGACAGCGCTCCTGTATGTCTGCACGTCGTCCGAAGCCGACTGTTTATATACATGTCGGGGAGTTGACGTGATCATAAACACGCGGTCTACAAGAAATGGAAAGACGCTCCCACCGATGCGGCGAAATGGGTAGCGAAGCCCAAAACTTGGATAGACGGGTACTGGGCTGCCATGATAGAAAACTTCCGTTTGGATGAATTTAAGGTACGCATATTGCTTAAATTGTAAAAGTATTATACATTAGTTTGTCAATTAGTAATGAGATGTTATATCAAAACTAAATGGCAGGCGGAGAGCGAGCAGGGATAAGTAGCATAGAGCCATAACACTGATTATTGGTGGGCGGAAGGATGAACTCCTCTTAGTATGGAGTTGTTTATGTAAGATCAAATCAAATATTTTGAATTTGTATATTTCGTAAACTTGATCTAAATCGAATTTTTGTTTAAATGGAAAGCAAGACAAATGGGAGAAATGCACAGTTGTGTGGACATTTATGATATGGGGTTTACGCGTCACTCTAGTTTCCCCAACTCACTGGAGGCGACTGAGCATTACGTAAGTATGCTCCTATATGGGTTTATTTTAGTTTTTTAAATTACTTGATTTCGATTTCAATAATTGACTTAACTTGGTTCATACTGTAATTTCGTGCAGTAAGAGATGAGAAGAGAGATTGATGAGCAGGAAGCGATGTTTTGTCGAGGAGTATGGCCGAGATCCTACTCCTGTTGAGCTTCATGGAATTAACAAGGATGTCATTGCACACAACCCGAATCAACACAATAGAGTTCATCTAGATGGCCAAGGCATTTCGCCTATGGTATATCACGCTATCAGAGTTCGGAGTTGCATCCTCCTCAGATACGTGCAGGGATATTCATTCAGGAGCCCACGCCCCATGTAGCCCCATCTGCATCTCCGTCCACTGCAGTATTCCATAGAAAAGGCTTGTCTCCTTATACCCCCACGGGTTATCGAGCACGCGTCTTCTCATTTCCTTCTGCATTTGTACCTTCGTTGGCTTTGGGTTCATGAAGGAGATTGTTTGCAGAAGATGTTCATGCCGATCTTGAAGTGGGGAGAGAGATCATCCAGAGCTTGATGTCTCAAGGGAAGAAAGTACCGGTTGTAAGTTTGATAATCCTTGATTTCAATACAATTTTTATATAATTATCAAGAATATTGTGTACTAATACTTGTCTATTACACTATAGTACCTGCTCGATTTCATTGATCATCCGGATGACGACGGCGCCGAGTGAGCTCGAGATGGAGTGGAAAAGCACAAAATGCGCTCGCATCGACGAATCACTCCATTTTGTATGTTTTTACATTTTAATAAGTTGTAATATATGATTATATGAATGAATTAGTAATTGAATTGAATTGAATTTGTAATTGAATTAAATTGAGTTGTGATTGTTTGTATATCAGTAATTGAATTAAATTGAATTTGTAATCGAATTAAATTGAGTTGTGGTTGTTTTTATATCGGTAATTCAAATTGTATCGAATGCTCGAAAACACGCAAAACCTGCTCCTTTTTTCTATGTATGCAGGCTATTTTGTCGGTCATTTTCAGATGAAATAAGTTGCGTACAGGAAAATTTTCCCAGTTTTTTCAAACTTATTTCGTTAGGTTATATCCAACGAAATAAAACAACTGATGGAATAAAATAAGCACCCGACGAAATAAGGTTTAATTCGTCGTAATTTATTCCGTCGGACTAGAGCCGACGGAATAACTTTATTTTGTCGGGCATCCATTTGTTCCGTCAGGTGACGCCCGACGAAATAAAAGGGTATTTCTTGTAGTGTTTCCTCTTTAAAATTAGAAAATTTTGAGTTAAATTAGGCAGTACGTGAAACTTTTTCCACTTAAAATGGTGCGGGAATTGGCTAGAAAAACCCAGACTTATAAGACCTTCACTCTATCTGCAGAGGATTGTCAAATTCTAATCAAGCATCCTTATTACATCGCAAACACATTACTGGAGAATATACGGAGACTCAAGATAAATGTCTGTCATCGTGGTGAGGGCGCTATCCCAGCTCAATGCAAATTGCGGCCAATCTTAATTAAGCAGATTAAAAGTGCACAAATTGGCGATCCTCGGCTAGAGAAAATTCGATTAGAGGCCAAGCAAGAACTTAAGCCATAAATTATTGTTTAAGATGTGTCTTTAGATTCTGATTTAGGTTGTGTAACTAATAATCTTGAGTTGAAGAAACAAATTATAGAGGAAGCACATAGTATTAGATATTTTATTCATCTTGACAGCACAAAGATGTCTCTGGACCTTCGAGATGTGTTTGGTGGGTAACATGAAGAGGAAGATTGCAAGTTTCATGACTCGGTGCTTAACTTGTCAGCTAGTTAAGAAATGTCATTAGAAACCTGCGAATTTATTGCAACCACTTCCTATTCCAGAAGAAAATTAAGTGGACTAATATCGCCATGGATTTCATGTTCGGTCTGCCTCAGTCCTGAAAGGGAAACGATACCATATGGGTTTTTGTTGATCGTTTGACCAAGTGTGTTCATTTTCTTCCTTATAAATGACACGTCCAATGGATAATATGATTTCCTTGTCTATTAAGAAAATTACAAGTCTGCATGGAGTTCCTAAAAAGATTCTTTCAGACTGTAACGACTCTAAATTTCGTGTATCCTTGTATTTTATAAAGCGTCTTTTTCTGTTCATGTACTGAGTTATAATAAAATATTGTAACTAATGTATAGAACAACTTGTAGCCCATTGGTTAAGACTTTACATCATTATTCCATGGTCCATGTGTTTTAATCCTTGCAGCCCAATTCTTTTATTTTATTTTTTAATGTTTTCGAGCCACGGAAATTCCATGAGTGATGCACGGAGTTACAAAACTTTATAAAGGAAATAAAATATGTTTTTTGGACCGCCAGCGTCAACACAAGACTAGGGTTCGAGTTTCGAGCCCATCGCTCGAGTTCGAACCAACCCATGCGGCCACATTAGTGCTTCTGTCCTAGTGGGGCTAACTCATGCTCAGCCCATGTGCACGGGTTCATTTTGGCCATAGGCTCTTTGCTTCATATGCCAAACTGTCCAATTCACTCTTTGTCCCCTTAAGACTGCTCATGAGTAATTTGAGACGTCTCAAAACTTGCCTGGAAATTTATTTTATGCTTTGTTCTCATGAGACGACTCATGAGAATTTTAAGCCATTTCATGCACTCTCTTGGCCCTGAAACGTTCCAGACATCTAAAGGACAAGTTCTATAGGCTTGTGACTGTTCGTTTCATTTATAAAACCACTCCTTTCATTTCATTAACCCCCGGCTCTTCATTTCCTCCATAAATCCTCTTTTAATGTCATTTATTCAATTTTAATGCCTGTTAATTTCTTCTGATACAAAATCCTTTTAATTATTTCTGCTTCTTTCTTGTTCTTTTGACTACCCAAAAATCTTCTCTTATGAAAATCTCCTATCTGAAAATTCCTCTCAATAATTCCACTTCAAAATCGAAGATCTCCCAAAAGGTCAAACGCCAAGTTTCTTCATCTATACGTCGAACCTTCGATCGAGTTCTTCTCTTCTATAAACGGCGATATAGTTGTTATACTATATCACAACGCGAGGAAGTCCCGTCCTCTTCTCGATATCTTTCTTTTCTTCCTCCTCTCTCATTTCCTTTTCGTGTTCCTTTTCGAAATCACTGTTCTCGCCTTATTATAGATCCCCATGAGATAAGTTTTTATATGCGTAAAATCGATTGTGTATGAATTTGTTTAAACATGGATATTATACTTGTCACGCCCCGCTTTCTAAAATACAGGAATGGAGACGCGACGAGGTACGCAACGTAATTATACCGAGAAGTAGACTCTCCCAGATACAGTTACACTAAGCGTTTAGTAATGCAGGAGTACACAAAAGCATGTAAGGAAAAATATCTTTATTTATTAACCAACATTTTTTACAACGATAACAAAGAAGTAATAATATACAATAGGATCCAAAGGGTACAAATACAAGATATGATTCAATGAGACAAATAATACAATACTAATACAACATCAAAGATACCGAAATGGAAACTCTACGAGCCTTGGGACCTTCACAGTTCCGCTGCACACTCTGATGACTGAGTCTGGTCATACAAAACTGGTTATCCATCTGGGAACATAATTTCCAAGGTGTCAGAACACCCACAAGCATAATAATAGACGAGAGAGTGTGATGCAAGTAATAACAGTAAATCATAGTAACATGTGAAAATAGGTAAACCGAAAGTACTAAAAATCTTGTATATAAAGCAATGTAAAACATGTTCTGTAAATGAATAAGAATGCCTGTAACAAGTCATATATATCATGCATCACTCGGCATCAACTATGTAATCGGGTCTAGTATCAATGTCCCAATAGTAATCGGGTGGCAGGGAATCAAGGCTCACGGTAAATCAAGTGTGCATGTCATTTAAGATATCATTATCATTATACAGTTAGCAATCCGTATATGCTCGGAATCACGGAAACATGAATCATTAAACAGTTAGTATTTCGTATATGCCCGGAATCACGGAAATGTGAATCATTAAACAGTTAGCATTCTGTATATTCCCATAATCACGGAAACATGTTCATTACACATGATAAGAGAACTCTCGAAACACATCGTACAGCGGTACATGCATTTCGAAAGTATTCCGTTTATGCCAGGAAATACGGTCATTGCACATGACAAGGGAACTTCCAAAACACATCGTACAACGATATATGCATTTCAAAAGTACTCCGTTTATGCCCAGAATCACGGAAACGGAAACACGAACATTGCACACGGTCATTTAGAAAGATCATTAAATAGTTAAGTTGACAAGTCAATATGGAGCCGAGCGTTACGGTGTTTCACAAAGTCTAGTTGAAAGAAGGCACGTGGTATTTTATTGTTAAACATGGAATTCGGGGTATTTTAATGTAGAAATGGTTTTGTAAAAGTTCAAGGTATTTTAATGATGCCTTATCTTCGTCTCCCCGAAGCTCAAGAGATAACGGGTTCCGAAACTTTAGGGTATTTATTTGAAAATACGAGATTTGGAACTTTAAGGTATTTATGTGAAAGTATGAGTTCGAGAAAATACGACTTTTGGATAAGACGAGGGGTTTTAGTAAAAATACGACTTATGGTAAAGTCGAGGGGTTTTAATGAAATACATTCAATAATAATATAGGGTATTTTAGCGTAAAATATGACTTTTAAAAGAACGGAGGAACCGCGGTTTTAAAGAATAAATATTTACGGAAAATTCCGACAGAATCTCCTCTGTATTTTCTAAAACTCCTAAATTGGGATACAATAAAAATACTGAGAACGTATATAAAATATTGTCACGACCCAAAGTTCGGCCCGTGACCGGCACTTAACCACATAACGTCTACAGGCGTAACGCAATTAAGTAAGCCGAAACCCAGAAATTAAAACCATTAAAAATAGTGAGTGATGAAAACATTAGTTTAAAATATTTAGAAAACCTTGAGTAAAAATCTTTAAAGTTTAACTTATTTTCTTAAAAATTTCGGCAGTACCTCCTTTGTAAAAACTAGCCCCGAAACGGGTACAACACATGATATAAGTAAAATAACTGATAATAAGAATAAAGCATCCCCAAACAGAAGCAATCATGCCCAACGGCGGAAACAACCACCACAAGAATAATATACGACGCCGTAGCGAAGAAATGAGCAATATAAGTGAAGACAGCATAAAAGATAAAACTGCATAAATAAAGCCGGCTCACACGAGCTCGACATCCAGAGTACAAAATAATATACATCGTCCTCACAACTGGTCTCTAAATCAATACATGAAATGGTAGATGGAGAGTACTAGATACAACAGAGAGTACAATGGAAATAAACGGATACCGCAAAACCCACTTAAAGGCAAAACGGCTCACTCGCCAACTGCAATGGTATCCGTAGCCAAAAAGATACAATGAGGTAGCCTTGCCGCAACTACTCTGAAGTTCGACCTGCAAACACTGTGGCACAACGGGGGTGAGTTTCCAACTCGTGAATAGTAAATAACATATAAAGGTAATCGCGAGTATGCACGTACTGCGATACTCTAACATGTGCAATCTGATAACATCTATATGATGAACTGGGTATGCAAAAATCATGCATAGTACTCTATCAAGTACAACAACTACAGGATGCAATGTATATCAATGAATGCTGAGCATGGGATAGAATATCATCCACACGAATCATCATCGTGGAAAACCCCGGTGTCTACCAAATACACCCTAACCCCAAAACTCAGGCGCCGTTAATCTAATCGGCTCTCAAATCCTGTAAATCTCGTGGAAACATGAGTTCCCAACATCGGCACTCGAAAATATCATAAAATACTTGTGTCTAACATCGACACGCAAATCCTCAATGTATCGGGCTCCATCGGTCCGGATCGGCCCACGGGCTCCGTCTGCAGAATCGGCCCTCGGTCCTGGCAGTACGGGTCGGCCTGTATCCATCTCTCAACTCTGGTCAGTATCCTCCGGATAACCGCCAGGTCCAACCAATCACCGGTAGGTAGTAGTCTCTCTGCCAGGCTCATCGTCTACAGCACAGCAATCCATTCTCGCCCCGGGGTACCATACCGGGTCACCATGTACCCGCAATCGGCCTCATCCAGCTCCTCGACTCGAGTTTCACATGTCACACATCTCAGAATCGAGAAAACGCATGGTGGACGTACTGAAATATCATATCAAGAGAAACCGGGTTTTTAAAACAGTACATGCTTTCTTTTGAAATAGCCACGGTTCTCAAATCCAGAAATCTCATGAAAATAGCATATCTCAATGCGTAAAATCATAAAGCATGATGTATACAACATATGATAAAAATGTAATCATATCCGAATATCATGCAACATGGAACAGTGATATGACATATTAAGGGAAAAACCGCTCTTTTAAATGGATCCAGTTTTGAAAATATCTCATGCGGTCCGCAATTCTCCAAAACCAAAGCCAGCATCATCTATGTATGTGCAATAAGTATGTATGTAGGTATGGATGCACAAGTGGTATATATGCATGTATGAGTGTACAATATGTATATGTGCCAATATGGATGTACAAGTGGTATATACGCAAGTATGAGTGTACAATATGTATATGTGCCAATATGGATGTATAAGTGGTATATATGCATGTATGAGTGTACAATATGTATGTGTGCCAATATGGATGTACAAGTGGTATATACGCAAGCATGAATGTACAATATGTATATGTGCCAATATGGATGTACAAGTGTTATATACGCAAGCATGAGTGTACAATATGTATATGTGCTAATATGGATGTACAAGTGGTAAATACGCAAACATGAGTGTACAATATGTATATGTACCAATATGGATGTACAAGTGGTATATACGCATGTATGAGTGTACAATATGTATATGTGTCAATATGGATGTACAAGTGGTATATACGCAAGCATGAGTGTACAATATGTATATACGCCAATATGGATGTACAAGTGGTATATACGCAAGCATGTATGCACACAAAGGGACAGAATCATGTTTAATCATCAATGATGAAATAATCTAAACGATGTATGGTTCATAGCAATTCTATAGTAAAGTGTCATGGCAATTACTAACGATGTGTGTGTAACATACAATTAGTGCTCGTGCAGCATGAACCGTTAGTAACAGTGTGGTGTTTCATAAACACTATGTCTATATGCAACAAAAGAGGGGTACGCTACAATGGTACATATGCACAACCAATATATATATATATATATATATATATATATATATATATGAATATAACACGCGACTACAATATCCTATCAAGCACTGACGCTTAACGCCATACGGGCGATTTCCCCGTAGATGTTAAATCTACTCACCGTGATCTCGTGCTAAGTGTAGCCGACTACCTGCTTCCCCTTCTTTGCGGTGTCCGAAGTATCCACCTGCGAACCTAGAATTACACAAGCAACATTCATAAGGCTAAAATCCTGCAAAAACGTGATAACAAGATCACACGAGAAACTAGCGTCGCAAGCTAAACGCGTGTGCATCCGAAACACCAAAACGTGTGTGCATCGCCTGAGACCACCCCGACACGCTGTGATACGCAGCAAACACT
The DNA here is from genome assembly GCA_030015575.1 of Agapanthus africanus. Taxonomy (NCBI): domain Eukaryota; kingdom Viridiplantae; phylum Streptophyta; class Magnoliopsida; order Asparagales; family Amaryllidaceae; genus Agapanthus; species Agapanthus africanus. Next base: position 723,928,135 of record CM057337.1, read on the forward strand.
AAACCCACTCACATAACATATGTGTCGCGCAAGTTTAAAAGCATTAAAATAAGGAATTAGGTTCCAGATTTCGATACGAACAGAATTAAGAAAAGTTCCATATACCAAACACCTTAGATATGTAGCAAACTCCCCCAGCCCAAACCCCGACACCTAACTCACCCCTCTGGCCGCAATTTACGCCCAGAATGAATTTTTCTGCGGCCTGGGGTAGGAATTAGGGTCTCGTGCTCCGTGTGTGCGGTCTAGGTCTAGTGAACATGCTCCAGTAAACTCAATTTTTCCCTGAAGTATCGAGAGTTACAGCAGATCCCAAAACGGCAATAAATCTTAACTAAACACTAATTAAACACTAAAATTAATACATTATGGGGTTTTAGTGTAACCAGGTGCAAAAACTTGGATTTAACAGCACTAATAACCCAAAGTTAAGCTAATAAGGCCATAAAAACCATTACTTGACCTAATCTACACATAAATAACCTAATTAGCACTAATACACCACTTAAACCCTAAATTAAGTTAAATAATTAAAACTTTAGCAAAGAAAATAATTAGGGTAAGTTTTATACCTCAAAGGGGTTTAGTGATGGCTCAACTTGCTAATCTTGCCTTCAAAGGCAAAGATTTGCCTCAAGAACCCACAAGAAGTGTTAAACAAGGGTTTTAGTGAATTGAGGAGGGAGTTTTAATGGAGATTGGGGGCTAGAATTAAGGGAAGAAGAATGAGGGAGAGGGGGGCTGATGCTGGGCAGAACAAGAGAGGGATAGAGGAGTGTGTGAGGTGAGGAAAATGAGAGTTTTGTAAAAGGAGTAGAGAGAGTGAGAGGGGGGGTTAGGGGACAAAGCATGGCATTTTCTCTCCCCTCATATAATGCCAAGCATGCTTTGTCTCCTATGCCCTCTCTCTCCTCCTCCTCTAAGTCAACCCAAAAGGAAATTCAAATTTTTTTTGAAACTAAAATACTTAATCTAAATACATATTTTATCTAATGAAATGGTTAAAACACCATGGCTACTAAGCATGGTTTAACCCCAAATTAGCCCTAGGTTAACATGCACATGTGTGTGCAAGCCCAATTAAATTCTAATAAAATATTCATTAATTTTTATAAAATATTTAAAAACCATTTTGGTAAACCTTTTTACTAAAAACCATATTTTCACTTAATTAACCACTAAACGCATTCTAAGGTGTTACAAATATAACGGAACCCCACACGGGCGATAACAACCACATAAAGAGCCGTACTCGGCAAACAACCTAAATCCAACCATTCTCACGCTTGCATATATGATTTTAAAGCGTAAAATGAACAACAACAATGAATCCAATCGATCGCACGCACGATATATAATTTAAGGCGGTAAAAGACAACTACAACAATTGCAAGCAATATGAATGAATTAATACTAAAAACGTGTAAATAGGCAATGGCATTATGCTTGACTTCGTATATAAAACGAGATATAATCAACCCGAGCATGAATTTATAAAGCGAGAGTCGCGAGATACGCTATACTATACTAATTATGAAACTAAGCATATATGATATTGGAAATAAATAAAGGAGGAGTGTGTCACGTATCGAGTGTCGTGCGAATGAATGAGCTAATAGATAACATGAATTTCTAAGCAATGCTAGTGTAGTGATGAACTTAAGCAAGTATTAGAATATATGCTAAACTAAGTTAGTCATGAAACATGAAACGAAATGAAACATAGCGAATACGATAATCAACATGAAATTAATATGCACCAAGTCGTCCAAATTAAGCGAGCAAGTGATAAACACTTTCCTCGAGCATCTACAGGTGCACGGCATGCGGCAAGAATGTGAGAAACGACGGGAATCTTATTTGGGGCATTTCACCGAACATGTTGCATGGAAAACTGAAACGTCGTCAGAATGAAGATTCAAAGGTGTGGAAATGATTATGGCGCTCACGTGGACTCAGGCTCAACCTTGGAGCCTCGGTTCTTGGCTCGAGGTCGTGTCGAACGGCTGATGAGGAGGCTCGGCCAAGGTGGTGGTGTCGGGCGCGTGCATGGTGCATGCATGGTGCAGTAGCGACATGATACTGGATGCAGTGGCGGCACGGGCATGGTACGATGGTGATGCGGTGGTGGCACGGGCGTGGTACAGTGGTGGTGCAGGCTTGGTGCGAGAAAGAAGGCTCAAAGGAGTAGCGGCCGTTGGGATCAATGATGGGGGGCTCAGCTTAGTGGGCTTGCAAGGGTCTCAGCTTGATGGTGTTTGGTCGTTGGACCATAGTGACGGCGATAGGAACCGACGGTGACGGCGACAATGGGGGAAAACTCTCGATTCGTAGGGAAAGGAAGAAGAAGAGGGACGGGTTTGGTGGTCTTGGTGCTCGGTGGTGGTCGGCAAGGATGCTGACACCGGTGATTGCGAGAGGGAACGTAGGTGGTTTGGGTTTGCATGGGGATTATGGGAGAAAAAGAAAAGGGGAGAAGACAAGAGAAGGTGATGATACTCATAAGTGGGAATTTCCCAGATCATGACACATGGTAGGTGACGTGTCCCGTGGCTTATGGAACAGGAGAAAGCACGATACATTGAAGGCATTCCTCGGGCCTTCGCCCCGAGGATTTACCTGACCTTCGATGGCCTCCCAGAACACTCCTATGCTCGCCTTACAAATAACCATCGGCTCGCCTCCGAGCCCTCCTACACGCTGAGCTTCCTCAGCTCTCCCAGCTCACCTCCAAGCTATTACAGAACCGAACTTCCTCGGCCTCCCGCTCGCCTCCGAGCCTCCCGTCGAGCTGAGCCTCCCCGGTACTATCGAGCAACCAGGAACGCAGAGCCCAAGCGCCTCCGCCACGGCTCCACGTATCTCACCAGAAGCGAGATATCCGCCACCCAACATCCCGCGTTCCACACCGTCGTATCCCCCCATTAACGAGCATATCTCTTCATTAATGGAGGGATCCCATCATTCACGTAGGTGTAATGTCAGGGGCGTAACTGACGGCGAAGATCTCGCGCCAGCTCTCTCCATGCGACTACTATAAAAACCCTTCTCTCAGACGACTCAGGTAAAACAATTTCAATACAACAAGCCGCTACTATGCTCAAATTCCTCAGCTAACTTGATCGTCGGAGGATCCATGGTGGTACAACCACCCCGGGACTTCTTTGCAGGTAGCTTGGTTTCACCTCAAAATCAACCCATTGAGATCCACACGTCCAAGGAGATAGCCTTCAACACCAATCTCAACCCTTCATCAACGTTCGCGACAGATCGATGGAGGACAATATCTGAAGGAGATCCAGACCTCCATCAGTTGGCGTAGTACAGATCCCTGCTCGGCTAACCTCCGAGTGATAAATTCTTACCATCCCAAGACGAGGGTCTAGGAACTACATCAATGGGGAATCAGTCAATGCCGACCAATTCTAACTTGGCTATTGTTCAACTTACGCTAAGAGACGTGGTCATCGGTCTGACTCTAAGGAATGGGCAGATACCGACCTTCCTACACTGAGGGATCTTCCGATGTATTCTAAGTGAACGATCGCCACCTCGACTCTGGGGGCGGGAGGGCACCGACCTTCTTGCACTTGGCGATTAATTGACTTACACTTGACGCGCGATCGTCATCTAAAAGGTCGGTCATCGACCTACGGCCTAACACTTGAATCGAGGAAAAGACCAACAAACTCAAGTACTCACGCAAGAAACACATTGTCATGCAGAGGAAAATAAACCCAGTTTTATTCATGTTCCGAAAGTCTTTACAAGGTATCTAGGCTCCTCAGCCTTACAAAAAGTGCCCGGAGGCTTACAAAATTTGAAAAGAAATAAAGGGAAAAACAAAAAGCTCAGGCTACAGGCTCTGCCCGGATCTCACCTTGCTCGGCACCGCCCTCAGAGGCCGAAGCTTCTACTTTCGTAACTGCTCCTCCCCCGGCGCCAGCCGCTTGCGGCGTGTCCACCAAAAGCGGGATCCGAGCACGGAGCTCACTATCGGCAAACTCTGGCATTAACGCCTTGATAGCATCAAGAGCTTCATGCCAAATAATGGGCTTCACCGATGTCGGCGTAGAACTGGTCTGACGCCTTGTACATGTCCACCGACTTGAGAGCTCGGTGATCTTCGCCACCTCAAGCGTAGCCTCGGTCTCCCTCTTGCTGGCATCCCTCGCCTTCTTTATTATGGCGTAGCGCTTGCCCAACTCCTCCAACTTGACCTCAACGGCTCGGTAGGACTCGCTCAGAAGTCGGTAGGACTACTGGAACTTGGATATCGTGAGCTCCCAGGCGGCTAACCAGGTTTTAAAGGCGGCTGTCTTCTCCTTCTCCTGCCGCAACTAAAGGCGTGGATCCTCCACCTCCGAAGATGATTCACCCGCCTTCTTCATGGCCGGGGCAATCTCCTCGGACTCCATGTTGACGATAAGGGCACAATGTTAGAGGACCTAAGGAAAGCAACAGATGGATTTAGAGGTGTTCAGACTAAGAAAGGGCACTTAAGATAATACTTAAACGAATACCAACCTGAACTGCCTCCTGAGCAATGGCGGCAACTTGGGCCTTCAGGGTCCCCTGGGGAATCTTAGCCCCGACCGACTGCTCCATGTCTGCGAGCAAGCTATCGGCGATAGAAAGCCCCAAGGGGACCACGAAGCAGACATCCTCCTCCTGCACGGGAATCCCCTCAGGGATCTCGGTCGACGACATGCAGGAGACCATCCTTTTCCTCTTGAGGGAAACCTCGGTTCCCTCCTCTTCCCTTGACGGGGGTTCCAGGTCTCGCGCATGCTTCTGTCTACCCCCGCGGCGATCATCCGAGGCTCATGACGATGCAGAAGGCCTCGCCGATGGTGACGGTCTCAGGGCCGAGCTCGGGCCGGCTCGGGATATGGTCATACCCTCGGCCTTCTTCTGGTACGTAGCAGCTATGGCAGCTAGGATCCTGGATCGGTCCATTTGTCCTGCATAAGGAGAATACACAGAAAAGTTAGTGATGCAAGAAAGGCAAAAGGAAATTATTCAAGTCTAAATAGATCGTCCAAGCTCCTAACTTACCCACGAAGTGCACGGGGCTGAGCCTGGCCCAGCTAAGGACCAGCTCAAAAAGCAAGACGTCGGCCTGCTGGGCCGGCTCCTACATGGGCACCGCCCTCTCCTCGGGAGAAGACGACTGCTTCTCCCGCGAGCATTTGGCCATGTGCCATTGTACAGGCACATGCCAATCCTTGCCCTCGGGTGACCCGCCGAATACAAACTTCTTCTTCCATTCGTGAATGGAAGAAGGAACGTCTACTACTCCCGACCCGGCCATCTCGCCCTTGCGTTATTTAAAGGAAAAATGCACCCAGCTCGGCTCGTTCTTGCTCGAGCCGAGGTGATTTTTATAGCAGAGAAAAGAAGTAAGAAGGGTCAAGCTGAAGGGGATGTCCTCAAGTTTCAATCGGACCAGAAACCCGAGGAGGATTCTTCACGAGTTCGGCGCTAGCTGGCCCCGGGAGAGATGAAAGCAACGAAATACCCCACATACCTTGGTTGGAAAGAGTAGGCGCAATCTAGCTCGGAACGCTTCCAAATACAGGGCAATCTCCTTCCCCTGCACCCGGTCCACCCGTTCGCCCCCTTTTGCCAAACAGAGCGAATAGTTAGAGAGGATATGGAAACGAGCCCGAATCTCAGCAAGCTCATCCAGATCTCTCAAGACGGAGGGCGCATCGCGGGCGTTCCCGATGCACACCTTAGGGGCCCTTGCCGCCGCCGGGCGGCTAGCGACACGAGTAGCCCTGACTCTATGGGGCGAGCCTGATACAGAGGAAGCAACAAGAGAACCCTCTTGGCTGTCAGCAGCCAAAGAGGCGAAAGACTCCCTAGACTCGACTATAACTATTTCTACAGACTCCTTGGAAGAAGACATCTAACCTGATTCAAAGGAATGAGTTCTCCGAGGAAGGAGCGCAAAGGATCCGATCTAAAGGATGGAGCGCCGAGCAATCTCTCGCAACGAAAGAAAATAATGGCGGAAGTGTTAACCCTAAGGGGATCCCCCTCTTATTTATACAACTCGAGGGGAAGAATCCGACGGCCCTGATCAATTTCCGCCAAAACAAAGCGTCGCGCCTGCCAGAAGCCCCACATGTCGAACGACCATTGGAGACGTCCCTTCGGCCGCAGGCGACAGTGACAGCCTGTCGCATCCACCAATCCACGTCGGACACGTGGCCTGCACCTCAACGAACATTCGAATGAGTCGGCGCCCCCTCTTTAATGCACGATCCTTTCCCAAATCCGCTGATGTCATCAAAGATGCGTGCGGAGATCCAAGCGTCTGGGATACGCCATGCGGGCTCATAAATCTGAACGACGCAACTGCCCTACACAAAGTCACCCTAGAAATTCGTGCCAATATATTTTTGGCAACAGGCTGCGCCTAGAAAACCGATCAGACCACTCTCGACCAGACCCATAAATAGGTCGGGACGAGAGTGGGGGCTAATGATGATACTCATAAGTGGGAATTCCTCAGATCATGACACATGGTAGGTGACTTGTCCCGGGGCTTACGGGATAGGAGCAAGCACGATATATTGAAGGCATTCCCTGGGCCTTCACCCCGAGGATTTACCCGACATTCGATGGCCTCCCAGAACACTCCTATGCCCGCCTTACAAATAACCATCGGCTCGCCTCCGAGCCTTCCTACACGCTGAGCTTCCTCAGCCCTCCCAGCTCACCTCCGAGCTATTATAGAACCGAACTTCCTCGGCCTCCCTCTCGCCTCCGAGCCTCCCGCCGAGCTAAACCTCCCCGATTCTACCGAGCAACTATGAACGCAGTGCCCAAGCGTCTCCGCCACGGCTCCGCGTATCTTGCCAGAAGAGAGATATCTGCCACCCAACATCCCGCGTTCCACGCCGTCGTATCACCCCATTAATGAGCATATCTCGTCATTAATGGAAGGCTCCCGTCATTCACATAGGCGTAACGTCAAGGGCGTAACTGACGGCGAAGATCTCGCTCCAGCTCGCTCCATACGACCACTATAAAAACCCCTTTCTCAGACGACTTAGGTAAGGCAATTTAAATCTAACAAGCCGCTACTCTGCTCAATTCATCGGCTAACTTGATCGTCGAAGGGTCCACGGTGGTACAACCACCCCGGGACTTCCTTGCTGGTAGCTTAGCTTCACCTCAAAATCAACCCATTGAGATCCACACATCTAAGGAGATAACCTTCAACACCAATCTCAACCCTTCATCAACGCCCGTGACAGATCGACGGAGGACAACATCTGAAGGAGATCCAGACCTCCATCAGAAGGAGAGGTGAGAGAGAAGAGAGTTAGGGTAGGGTTTTTAGAGCGTGGTTGTTACAAGATCGCGGTCGCGATCCTAGTGGAGGAAGCGCGGTTTGCTTTGGGTTATTAGGTTATGTGGGTACAAGCTGGGAAAAGGAAGAAGAAGAAGAAGAAGAAACATGGAGGGGAGTTGGGTTTGGGCTGTTAAGAAAAAGGGAAAATAAAAGGAAAAGAAAGAGAGTGGGCTGGGATGCAGTTTGGAGAAGGAAAATATAAATGAAAAAGAAAATAAATGAGAGGGAAGTGGGCTTTTGGAAAATGGTAGGAAAAATAGATTAAGGGATTAACTAGAAAAATATCTTCAATAGAAAACATTAAAAAGAACTCATGAAAAAAAATTAATGACTTCAAATAATTATGAAAAGTTTTTTTAATCGTTATATGAAAATCACAGTCGTTACAATACTTGTGCAAGTATATGTAGCGTCTTGAAATGTCGTTTTGATGTTTTCCTGAAATTCGGTGAAAATTCGGTATTTTTCCGAAAACCGTCTTTCTTGTTATTTTGCAGTTTAGGGCTAATTATACTTAAAATGGATAGGTAATTGCTTGTTTTTAGTATCTAATGAGTTAATTATGAAATTTTGGTCATTTAAAATTTTTTCCCTATTTTTCAATTTTGTAATATTATTTTAAGCCGGTAAGAAAATACATTAAATAAGCGATAAATACAAATTTTTCCGGGCTAATTTTAATCTCTAAAATTATGATAATTATAATCTAGTGATAACATGAATTTTTAGTAATTTATTTTGATTTTTAACAAATTTTTATGAATTGAAACGAATTTATTGAATTTTGAGCTAAAACTTGCAATTTTTGAGTTGTAGGGGGCCTTTTTGCATAAAATTTCTTTTGTAAAACCCCTCTATCTTTTCCCTCAGCCCTAGAACAGCCCAACCCTGACCAAGACCAGAAAATTCTGGGCTCCTTTCTTTCGTTGCTTTCTTGTGTGAAATTGGGATAGTTTATGGTTTTATTTTAAATATATTGGACAAAGTATGGTGCATTTGACTTTGGAACTTGACCCTTGACTTTCCCCACTTGCCCACTCACCCCACACCATCCCCCACTCCCTCTTCAGGCCGAGAATCACAGCAGCCCCCCCCTCCATCTCTTTTCTTTCATCTTCTTCAAACAATTCTTCAAAGGTTGCTACAAAAATCCATATAAATCCACAAATTTGTTTTCAAAACCAAAACAAATCCTTGCGCTACCTCTTCTCAAGCCTAATTTAGTTGAAATCATGTGGAAAGGAGGCAATTTTAGAGGCAAATCATCATGCTAGATCCATAGATCAAGAGGTATAATTTCTATCATGTTAAATTCTTTTGTTTAAGTTTCTTATGTTGTATGGTTTAGTTTTAATTTTGTGTAGTTTAATCTAGTTTCTTAGGTTTTGCTTGAAAATTTTAGCTAGGGTTTTGAAGCCATAATACTTAATTAAGTTGTTTTATAGTTAATCTAGTGGTTAATTAACTAATCCATATAGTTATCTTGTTGATGTAGTTTTCAATTTTGCTAAATTAGTTAATTTTAGAAGGGTGAAATTGTTGTTTTAAATTTTCAAGAGAGGGTTTTTGTATGGAATTGGTTTGTGAAGCTTGATTAGTGAGTTGATTAAGGTTTAGAAACCATTATTTGGTTGATTAAACCTAAATTGCTATCTAGTGTTTTGCTAACCTTAATCTAAGTGGTTAACTTGCTTATTAGGCAAAAATCTAGTGTTAAATTAAGGTTTTTCATATATAGTTTGGTTTATGTTTGCATCAAATTGGAATGCAAATGCTTACTAGATTTTTATAAAAGTTATGTGATGAATTATTTTTGATATCTTGATGATTGTATGGCTTGTCCTACGATTTTTAGGATGCGTGAGTGCGGTTTTTGGGTAGTCGGGTTTTAGTTTTGCCGGGTGACCCAAATCGGCGTTTTTCGGCAGTTTTGCGATTTTCGCGTGTGTTCCGCGCACTTTGTGCACGTTGTACCTAGCTAGCGAACTTTAGTAGTTTCGTTGGGGTTTTGCGTCGTTCTTTGATTTGTAACCTTATATTTGGTATTGATGTAAATTCCAGGTTCGGTCGCGGAGACGTCAGACGCGGCGCGAAAGGGAAAGGCGGTGATTGGACACAGCTAGCCAGGGATCCCGGTGAGTAGATTTAACATCTACGGGGGACGATCGTTTGGATGGCGCAAGTCGCCCGATAGATTTAGTAAACTGAAAAATAGTAAACTGGATAACCACTTGTGACATTAGAATAATATTACTGGCATGATAATTGCTGCAATTAGATCAATATGTTATACCCATATACGCAAACTCAATTGTAGGACACATGCACCATTACCAGGTTTTTATATGCAGCACGAGCACTATTCATGTTTACACACACACCCTGGTAATTGCCATGCCACCACACTAGATAACATTTAAATTTAAACCTTTTACTAATTGATACTTAAACTGGTGCTATTGCCTTTAATTCCTTAAAATGAAACCGTAGAATTTCTATTCATGTGCATGTACTTCATCATATTAATTGTTCATGCTTAATCCATTAATCACACATCGCAACTTGATTATTGATATCATACGCATTCATTATCATTGATATATGCACTTATGAGGATTTCTTGAGATTTTATGATATTGCTGGATTTCGGGGGAAAGCCGCAAAATTTCTAAACTTATTATATTTTTAAAATATGTAAATTGCGGTTTTCTAGTGATGTAAGTGTCGTCCACCATGAGTTTGCTGTGGATTTGGAAATCCGTGTCGAGGAGTGAAGGAACCGGCACGGGTACATGGTGGGCCCGGTAAGGTACCCCGGGGCAAGAGGAATGTGGTGATGACGTTGAGCCTGGCAGGGGACGGATTACCTACCAGTGACTGTTTGGGACGGCGGATATCCAGAGGATACCGACCGTGGCCGCTAGATGATGAGATATTGATATTTGAGATGGGTCAGCCGGACGGCTGAGGCCAGAGATACATTTATGAGATTTGAGACAGCTTTTGGGTGTCGTTGCTGGACACCGATTTTCGTCGATTCATTGACATTATGCTGGCATTCTAAAAGAGTTTCAAAAACAAAAAGAGATAAAATATTTCCTATATATACCTATTGAGACCTCAGATATTCATGTTGCATACATATTAGCACACTGATATGATATACACACCTGCTAGTGCATCCAGTCATACCTGTATTTTAGATGCTAGGATGCTTGTGTGCATGCATACGATAGCCTTTGCAGATGTTATTTATTACTCACGAGTTGGCAACTCACCCCCGTTGTGCCACAGTCTTTTGCAGGTCCGCTCCGTCAGTTCAGTAGCGGCGGGCGCACTTGTTCTTTTGCCTGTTTTGCTTGGGCTCGAGATTTGCTCATAGGTGGGTTATGTTATTATTTAGTACCACCTTGTATATTCTTGTATCTAGTGTACTCCATCTACTGTTTCTACCAGATTATTGTATATTGACCTAGAGATGAGACTGTGAGGTTTGTGGATTTTATGCTGTATTTTGGGGTCGAGCTCACTTGAGCCGACATGCTACTTTTTCATGCTTCCTTATGCTTTATTATGCTTGTTTTCATTTACATTGCGTGGGATTTGTGACCGCCTTATGGCGAAGAGCTAGCTCCCGCTTGGGGATGCCCTATTTTGTTGGATTCATGTTTATTTATGTTGTACCCATTTTGGGGGCCAGTATTTACAAAGGAGACTCTGCCGAAATTTTCGGGAAAAGTTGGTATTGTTTTTAAAAAGTGTTTCACATGACTTATTTGATAAACTTGCTTTCAAATGTTAGGTTTTCCTCACTCTTTTGCTTAATTGGTTTTGTTTTCTGGGCTTTTGGATTACTTATTTTACGGACGCCTTTAGACGTTTCGTAAACTTAAGTGCCAGTCACGTTCCGTACCCTGCGGGTCGTGACAAAGTTGGTATCAGAGCGATAGTTTTTACCTTTGTGAGTGTAGGATGACCCTTGGTAGATGGAGTAAGTGACTTAAGTAGGGTAACGTAGCGTGCGTATGTCCGCGGCATACTTACGATACGGTACTCCGCCTAAGTGACTTTAGGATATACTTGCTTGAAAAATTCCTTCTTCAATTCCGTGTATCCTATGATCCTATTGCACTGTCCTTACTATCCGTTTTCCTGTAACAGCCACTATGCCGCCGAAGGCTATGAGGGCACAGAGGGCTGCCGCCAGAGACGAGATTCGAGCTGGCTCGTCCGAGACTAGGACTGAGCAGGGTGGTATGCCTACGCCGCAGGGACAGACCGATCCACCTTCCCCAGGCCGTATGGATAGGCTCGAGACCGGTATGGAGGAGTTGCGACAGATGATGGGAGGCATGCAGGAGCTACGTCAGATGGTAGGATCCCTAGTTGCAGCCAGTCGTACACCGAGGCCGGATGACGTACCTACTATATCACAGACGACCATGATACCTGCTCCTACTACTACCACCGTGGCCATTCCGGTTTCACTACAGGATTTCATGAGGCTGAGACCTCCAGTATTCACCGGCACCGAGACAGCGGAGGACCCACAGACGTTCCTTGACAGTTTAGCCAGGATCTGCCGTTCGCTGAGATGTTCGGATGATCGATGGGTAGAGCTTGCGAGTTTCCGACTAGAGGGTCTCGCGCAGACATGGTGGGAGTCAGTCTTGAGAGGTCGAGCTGCAGATCTACCGCCTATGACTTGGGCCGAGTTTACAGCGGTCTTTCTAGCCCGTTTCCTTCCAGAGAGCTTTCGTGACGCCAGAGCTCGCAGCTTCGAGGCCTTAGTCAAGACACCTGGGATGACGGTGTCTGAGTATGACATCCAGTTTACACAGTTATCCCGATATGCTCAGTATTTGGTGGATACCGAGGAGAAGATGGTGAAGAGGTTCGTACAGGGACTTGATGCCCAGCTATATCTTGCCATTGGCGCCCAGCACTACGACACTTATTCAGCTGCTATGGATACGGCATTGCGGATGGAGGCACGCATATCACGGACTTCGGCCGTTTCCGGGCCGAAGAGGATGCGCACCGATGTACCGTCTCAGAGGCAGCGCGCCAGATTCTTTCCGAGAGATAGGCCGGGCAGAGGATTTGGGCGGGGACAGTTATATGGTTCTTATCCCCAGGGGCAGCAGCCGTCGCCAGGATGTTTTGGGTGCGAGAGTCTGCACCATCTTGTCAGAGACTGTCCGGTGAGACGACAGGGAGCAGCGACAGTTCCGCACGTGACCCTACCACCATCACCACCCCCTCCTCAGAGAGCCCTACTTCCTACCCCAGGCGATGCTCCACGCCAGTTAGGTGCACCGAGAGGCCGTGGACGCGGCGGTCCTGTTCAGAGAGGACGAGGAGGCAGAGGCCGAGGTCGAGGTCAGCCCGCTATCGGTGGAGGACAGGCCCGAGTATTTGCTTTGACACCGCAGGATGCGCAGGCATCCAATGCCGTTGTGACAGGTACCTTGCCAGTTTGTTCTTTCGACGCCCGGGTATTATTCGACCCAGGTTCCACACATTCGTACGTATCTACACACTTTGCACCGATGTTGGGCCGTGAGTCATCGTCGTTAGATCAGCCGCTTGTTGTTGTTACTCCGGTAGGCGAGTCGTTTGTCGCTCGGTTTGTATTTCGTTTGTGTTCCGTTCGTATCGGGGAGAGGGATTCATCAGTTGATTTGATACTCCTCGATATGTTGGACTTTGATGTGCTTCTGGGCATGGATTGGCTAGCCACTTGTTATGCTTCGGTGGACTGCCGTGAGAAGGCAGTCAGATTTAGCTTTCCGGGAGAGCCAGTCCTTGTTATTCGGGGAGACCGCAGTGTCACCCTTCCCAGTTTAATTTCGTCTCTTCGCGCTGGTCAGCTCTTGCGGAAGGGATGTCAGGGATTCTTAGCGTGTATTTGTGATACTCGAGCTGCAGAGGTTCCGTTGGACCGGGTCCCGGTTATTTCTGAGTTCCCTGATGTTTTCCCTGATGAGCTACCTGGGCTACCGCCTGAGCGCGATGTTGAGTTCTGCATTGATTTGATTCCCGGTTCGGGGCCTATTTCTATACCGCCTTATCGGATGGCCCCGGCAGAGCTTCGAGAGCTGAAGGATCAGTTGCAGGATTTGTTAGATAAGGGGCTTATTCGACCGAGTGTTTCTCCGTGGGGTGCTCCGGTCCTGTTTGTCAAGAAGAAGGATGGAAGTTTGCGCTTATGTATCGACTACCGCCAGCTGAACAAAGTTACCGTTCGGAACAGATATCCGTTGCCGCGCATTGATGATTTGTTCGACCAGCTTCAGGGTGCGGGGTATTTTTCGAGGATCGACTTGCGATCAGGATACCATCAGCTGCGAGTTCGACAGGAGGATATACCGAAGACATCTTTCCGCACGCGCTATGGCCACTACGAGTTTTTGGTGATGTCGTTCGGACTCACCAACGCCCCAGCAGCATTCATGGATTTGATGAACCGTACATTCAGGCCGTATCTTGACTTGTTCATCATCGTGTTTATCGACGATATCTTGGTGTACTCCCGGAGCAGAGAGGAGCACGAGCAGCACTTGCGGATTACGTTACAGACTCTGAGGGAGCATCAGCTGTTCGCGAAGTTCTCCAAGTGTGCGTTCTGGCTAGACAGCGTCGGATTCTTGGGTCACGTGGTTACGAGAGACGGCATTTGTGTGGACCCGAAGAAGATTGAGGCTGTTCAGCAGTGGCCCCGACCTACATCGGTTACTGAGATCCGTAGTTTTCTAGGCCTGGCGGGCTACTACAGGCGTTTTGTTCAAGACTTCTCCCGTATAGCTGCACCGTTGACCGGTTTGACCCGGAAGGGAGTTCCTTTCGTCTGGACAGAGGAGTGCGAGCGCAGTTTTCAGCAGCTACGGACTTGTTTGACTACGGCGCCGGTATTATCTTTGCCTTCGGGATCAGGCGGATTTGTTGTCTACTGTGATGCTTAGCGAGTCGGATTAGGATGCGTATTGATGCAGCATGGCCGGGTGATCGCCTACGCTTCTCGGCAGTTGAAGAAGCATGAACAGAACTACCCCACTCATGATTTGGAGATGGCTGCAGTGGTCTTTGCACTGAAGATTTGGCGACATTACCTGTACGGCGAGTCGTGTCAGATATTCACCGATCACAAGAGCTTAAAGTACATATTTCAGCAGCGAGACCTGAACCTCAGACAGCGTCGTTGGATGGAGTTGGTGAAAGACTATGACTGCGAGATCTTATATCACCCAGGCAAGGCGAATGTGGTGGCAGATGCGTTGAGTAGGAGGCCCGGGGGTAGTCTATCCTTTTTGCGCGCAGTGCAGAGGCAGTCGTCAGCTGATTGGCAGATGTTATGCGACAGCCGAGTTGAGTTCGAGTTCACTCAGGCAGGGGGACAGCTCGCGCATGTTCGTGCACGCCCACAGTTGCTTGACCGTATATATGAGGCACAGCGCAGTGACGACCGTTGCTCAGAGATCATGGCACAGATGGGACAGGGCAGATTTTCCGAGTTCGTGGTTGATGATCAAGGGATTTTACGATATGGATCTAGACTGTGCGTACCAGATGCTGATGGATTGCGGCGCGACATTCTTGAGGAGGCACACCGATCAGCGTATAGTGTCCACCCCGGTTCCACCAAGATGTACCATGATATGAGAGAGACCTACTGGTGGGACGGGATGAAGAGGGACATTGCGGAGTTCGTTTCGAGATGCCTGACTTGTCAGCAAGTCAAGGCCGAGCACCAGAGGCCCGCAGGAGAGCTACAGCCATTACCCATTCCAGAGTGGAAATAGGAGCAGATTTCGATGGATTTCGTTGTGGGTCTACCCAAGACCAGTCGAGGGTATGACTCCATCTGGGTGATCGTGGATAGATTGACGAAAGCGGCTCACTTTCTTCCGGTGAAGACGACTTTCAGCTTCGCTCAGTATGCTCAGCTCTATATTGACGAGATCGTGCGACTACATGGCGTACCGACTTGTATCGTGTCAGATCGAGGCACTCAGTTCACCAGCCGACTTTGGCAGAGACTTCAGGAGGCTTTGGGCACTCGTTTGAGCTTCAGCACAGCGTTTCATCCGCAGACCGACGGACAGTCAGAGCGGACCATTCAGACTCTTGAGGACATGCTCAGAGCTTGCGTTTTAGACTTTGGTGGTAGCTGGGATCGTCATTTACCTCTAGTGGAGTTCTCCTACAACAACAGCTTCCAGGATACTATTCAGATGGCACCTTTCGAGGCATTGTATGGGAGGAGATGCAGATCGCCCATTTGTTGGACAGAGCTCAGCGAGAGCAGCATTTTGGGGCCGCAGCTTGTTGAGGAGACGACATCGAAGATCCAGTTGATCCGAGACCGGATGAGAGCGGCTCAGAGCAGGCAGAAATCCTATGCAGACAGGCGCCGTCGCAGATTAGAGTTCGCAGTTGGCGACCATGTTTTTCTGAAAGTCTCTCCGATGAAGGGCGTGATGCGTTTTGGGCGAAAGGGGAAGCTTAGCCCTAGATTCGTAGGTCCCTTCGAGATCCTCGAGCGTGTCGGCGCTGTTGCATATCGTTTGGCTCTTCCTCCCAGCTTTCCCGATGTTCACCCCGTTTTTCATGTTTCGATGCTCCGCAAGTACCTTCACGACCCTTCGCATGCGATTCAGCACCTGACAGTCCAGCTAGAGCGCGACCTTTCTTTTGCAGAGCAGCCGGTGGAAATCCTGGATCGGCAGGTGAAGAAGTTGAGGTCGAAGATTATACCAACCATCAAGGTCCTTTGGCGTAGCCCGAGCAGCGAGGAGGTTACATGGGAGACCGAGGGCGAGATGAGAAAGAAGTATCCCCATCTCTTCGAAGGTACGCGTAGCTATATTTTTAAATTCGGGGACCGAATTTCTTTAAGGGGGGAAGAATGTAGCGTCTTGAAATGTCGTTTTGATGTTTTCCTGAAATTCGGTGAAAATTCGGTATTTTTCCGAAAACCGTCTTTCTTGTTATTTTGCAGTTTAGGGCTAATTATACTTAAAATGGATAGGTAATTGCTTATTTTTAGTAGCTAATGAGTTAATTATGAAATTTTGGTCATTTAAAATTTTTTCCCTATTTTTCAATTTTTTAATATTATTTTAAGCCGGTAAGAAAATACATTAAATAAGCGATAAATACAAATTTTTCTGGGCTAATTTTAATCTATAAAATTATGATAATTATAATCTAGTGATAACATGAATTTTTAGTAATTTATTTTGATTTTTAACAAATTTTTATGAATTGAAACGAATTTATTGAATTTTGAGCTAAAACTTGCAATTTTTGAGTTGTAGGGGGCATTTTTGCATAAAATTTCTTTTGTAAAACCCCTCTATCTTTTCCCTCAGCCCTAGAACAGCCCAACCCTGACCAAGACCAGAAAATTCTGGGCTCCTTTCTTTGGTTGCTTTCTTGTGTGAAATTGGGATAGTTTATGGTTTTATTTTAAATATATTGGACAAAGTATGGTGCATTTGACTTTGGAACTTGACCCTTGACTTTCCCCACTTGCCCACTCACCCCACACCATCCCCCACTCCCTCTTCAGGCCGAGAATCACAGCAGCCCCCCCCCCCCTCCATCTCTTTTCTTTCATCTTCTTCAAACAATTCTTCAAAGGTTGCTACAAAAATCCATATAAATCCACAAATTTGTTTTCAAAACCAAAACAAATCCTTGTGCTACCTCTTCTCAAGCCTAATTTAGTTGAAATCATGTGGAAAGGAGGCAATTTTAGAGGCAAATCATCATGCTAGATCCATAGATCAAGAGGTATAATTTCTATCATGTTAAATTCTTTTGTTTAAGTTTCTTATGTTGTATGGTTTAGTGTTAATTTAGTGTTGTTTAATCTAGTTTCTTAGGTTTTGCTTGAAAATTTTAGCTAGGGTTTTGAAGCCATAATACTTAATTAAGTTGTTTTATAGTTAATCTAGTGGTTAATTAACTAATCCATATAGTTATCTTGTTGATGTAGTTTTCAATTTTGCTAAATTAGTTAATTTTAGAAGGGTGAAATTGTTGTTTTAAATTTTCAAGAGAGGGTTTTTGTATGGAATTGGTTTGTGAAGCTTGATTAGTGAGTTGATTAAGGTTTAGAAACCATTATTTGGTTGATTAAACCTAAATTGCTATCTAGTGTTTTGCTAACCTTAATCTAAGTGGTTAACTTGCTTATTAGGCAAAAATCTAGTGTTAAATTAAGGTTTTTCATATATAGTTTGGTTTATGTTTGCATCAAATTGGAATGCAAATGCTTACTAGATTTTTATAAAAGTTATGTGATGAATTATTTTTGATATCTTGATGATTGTATGGCTTGTCCTACGACTTTTAGGATGCGTGAGTGCGGTTTTTGGGTAGTCGGGTTTTAGTTTTGCCGGGTGACCCAAATCGGCGTTTTTCGGCAGTTTTGCGATTTTCGCGTGTGTTCCGCGCACTTTGTGCACGTTGTACCTAGCTAGCGAACTTTAGTAGTTTCGTTGGGGTTTTGCGTCGTTTTTTGATTTGTAACCTTATATTTGGTATTGATGTAAATTCCAGGTTCGGTCGCGGAGACGTCAGACGCGGCGCGAAAGGGAAAGGCGGTGATTGGACACAGCTAGCCAGGGATCCCGGTGAGTAGATTTAACATCTACGGGGGACGATCGTTTGGATGGCGCAAGTCGCCCGATAGATTTAGTAAACTGAAAAATAGTAAACTGGAAAACCACTTGTGACATTAGAATAATATTACTGGCATGATAATTGCTGCAATTAGATCAATATGTTATACCCATATACGCAAACTCAATTGTAGGACACATGCACCATTACCAGGTTTTTATATGCAGCACGAGCACTATTCATGTTTACACACACACCCTGGTAATTGCCATGCCACCACACTAGATAACATTTAAATTTAAACCTTTTACTAATTGATACTTAAACTGGTGCTATTGCCTTTAATTCCTTAAAATGAAACCGTAGAATTTCTATTCATGTGCATGTACTTCATCATATTAATTGTTCATGCTTAATCCATTAATCACACATCGCAACTTGATTATTGATATCATACGCATTCATTATCATTGATATATGCACTTATGAGGATTTCTTGAGATTTTATGATATTGCTGGATTTCGGGGGAAAGCCGCAAAATTTCTAAACTTATTATATTTTTAAAATATGTAAATTGCGGTTTTCTAGTGATGTAAGTGTCGTCCACCATGAGTTTGCTGTGGATTTGGAAATCCGTGTCGAGGAGTGGAGGAACCGGCACGGGTACATGGTGGGCCCGGTAAGGTACCCCGGGGCAAGAGGAATGTGGTGATGACGTTGAGCCTGGCAGGGGACGGATTACCTACCGGTGACTGTTTGGGACGGCGGATATCCAGAGGATACCGACCGTGGCCGCTAGATGATGAGATATTGATATTTGAGATGGGTCAGCCGGACGGCTGAGGCCAGAGATACATTTATGAGATTTGAGACAGCTTTTGGGTGTCGTTGCTGGACACCGATTTTCGTCGATTCATTGACATTATGCTGGCATTCTAAAAGAGTTTCAAAAACAAAAAGAGATAAAATATTTCCTATATATACCTATTGAGACCTCAGATATTCATGTTGCATACATATTAGCACACTCATATGATATACACACCTGCTAGTGCATCCAGTCATACCTGTATTTTAGATGCTAGGATGCTTGTGTGCATGCATACGATAGCCTTTGCAGATGTTATTTATTACTCACGAGTTGGCAACTCACCCCCGTTGTGCCACAGTCTTTTGCAGGTCCGCTCCGTCAGTTCAGTAGCGGCGGGCGCACTTGTTCTTTTGCCTGTTTTGCTTGGGCTCGAGATTTGCTCATAGGTGGGTTATGTTATTATTTAGTACCACCTTGTATATTCTTGTATCTAGTGTACTCCATCTACTGTTTCTACCAGATTATTGTATATTGACCTAGAGATGAGACTGTGAGGTTTGTGGATTTTATGCTGTATTTTGGGGTCGAGCTCACTTGAGCCGACATGCTACTTTTTCATGCTTCCTTATGCTTTATTATGCTTGTTGTCATTTACATTGCGTGGGATTTGTGACCGCCTTATGGCGAAGAGCTAGCTCCCGCTTGGGGATGCCCTATTTTGTTGGATTCATGTTTATTTATGTTGTACCCATTTTGGGGGCCAGTATTTACAAAGGAGACTCTGCCGAAATTTTCGGGAAAAGTTGGTATTGTTTTTAAAAAGTGTTTCACATGACTTATTTGATAAACTTGCTTTCAAATGTTGGGTTTTCCTCACTCTTTTGCTTAATTGGTTTTGTTTTCTGGGCTTTTGGCTTACTTATTTTACGGACGCCTTTAGACGTTTCGTAAACTTAAGTGCCAGTCACGTTCCGTACCCTGCGGGTCGTGACAGTATATGATACCATATTGTTTTCCCCATGCTAATATCAACACTTACATGCCGTAGATCAAAATAAACAAAGTAATGGCGTTATGAAATGTATACAAATCAATATTGCATCCTATACATTTGAATACTTGAACTTTTAACCTGATCATCTGAACGAACAGGTTTTGAGCCGGCTCAACAAAACATGAGCTGTCTCATACACACAGAGAAGTAAAGACCTATTTTGGCATAACTTGAGCCAGCTCAATTTGGATTGAGTCATCTCAAGAATCATGTCGAGCTGGCTCAACATAATTGTGAGCCGTCTCTTGTACACAAAGAATATATAATTGATTAGAGAAGACTTGTAAGTCGTCACAAGAACTTTTGAGCAGTCTCATAAAACCATAGATCAAAATCATGACTAGAAATGCCTTATGATCCGTCTCAAGACTACTTGAGCTGTCTAAAATTGAAATGAAAGCCGATATACTTGCCTGCTATGTCTTTGATATTACTATTGTATCATCTCATGCTATGTAACCTTTCATTTTGAATCTACCTGACTTATGAATAAACTATTTACTATATTTAACACATCTCATGACATGCGACATCATTACTTATCTACATGACTTGTATGAACACCATATACATGCTTGACTTGACTTGTCTTGAAATATGAATACAACATGACATGAATACTTGAACTTGACATGACTACTTGAACTCTACCTGAATACTTGAACCCAACTTGAAACTTGAAACTTGAAACTTGGACACTCTTATATATTCATGATTCGGGCAAGACTTGTGACATCAACTATAAATTAAAATACGCGGGGTGTTGGGTTAGTTTGAGTGTGAATCCAATAAAATCTCAGGAGTCTCTCTAGTACATGAATTCATAAATACTGATACAATATACAATCCTGAGGGCCCGCGTTTTCTTTCCCCTGGATTATAGCCTTGGGTTTGTGAACTTCAATGACGATTGAAGTCCTGTTACTAACACTTTTGATTCGGGCCGTGATTCCTTGCCCCATAATTATAGCCTTGGATTTGAGAATACTCTTAAGATTGATTAACATTCACGTTTGAACTGTCGTTAAGTTAGTTTACCCTTATAGATACCTTTTAAGACATCTTGACATTCACTTCATATTCGCCATATACACTTATTACATGCTTATGTTGATCAACACATGCTATACTATATTGCCATACTCATGTATCATATACTTTCCATATACATTGCCATGTCATACTTGTTCACATGATAATGATTTCCATTTATGCTATATTACATGTCGCCTTGCACTTTATTTATATAATTCATGCCTTTTTTGGGGACTTACATGATCGCAATTTCGCTACGGACATTCTACCCTATTTTTTTTCTATCTTGGAAATGTCCGTAAGGTGATTAAGGACGGAGGAAGTAAGGCCAACATAAGGAGACTCCAACCACCTTCCTCGCAAGCGGATGACTAGTTTCCATTTCAGTTTTTATTTGCAATATGCCTCTTGTTTAAGGCTTATCTTGTTATTGTAATCATTTAAGACATCTTGTTATCATTTGAAACTCTGTGGAAATTTGAATGTAATAAGTAGTTGTTGGAATTTTCATTATCTTGTTGTTTCTTGCCATGCTGTATATTTCTTATAAACGCTTAGCGTATTTGTTACGAGAAATGAACTTCTCGGAATAAATACGTCGCGGGCTTATCACATGACCGCTACCGTCTCTTGGGAAGCAGGGCGTGACAGGTTTTATTGGTGACCTATGCAGGTTAGTTCTGCATGAACATTGTGAGCAATATAATATAAGAATTATGAAATCCGACAACTTTTACATTCCTTGCATTTTAAATTCCATGAACATATTCTAATCCAATTTTTCTCTATCTAAAGCTGATGGCTTCCCCTGATCACACCAACACGAATGGACAGATCCTACCATCACCATATGTTATCGCTGCTCCAATCACTGAACATACGGTGTTTCTAGATGTTATCAAGAGCCTACTCGAGAGCCAGCAGGCTCAAGCACGATTCAGCAGGAGCAGATTGCTCTCCTTCATCAGAGATTCATCCGCCCTGATACTGAAGCACCAGGAGTGAAGCAATTCCGAGCACTACACCCAAAAAAAATTCTGAGAAAGAGAGCCTTCTAGAGGCTAAAGAATGGGCTTAAAGTATTGAAGATGACCTAGCTAAAGCTCAAGTTCTAGAAGTGGCTTGGGTTCGAGTAGCGAAACTTCATCTAACTGATAATGCTAGGGTTTGGTGGAAGGCAGAAAAGAATCATCTTCTGCAACCTATCGAGTGGAAGAATTTTTGTGAGCTTTTCGATGCCAAATACTTCCCGGAGACCGCACGTTTTGAGATGGAACAACAATTCTTCCACCTACAATAAGGATCCATGTAGGTCAAGTTGGTAGATGAGTATGATGCTAAATTCACCATGCTTGACAGGTAAATCTATCGTCTTGAAATTTGTTGTTCCTTAATCAAATAGATGTTTCTGAGACACATGTTGAATCAGGTTCGCTGCCCATCTGATTCCTACAACCGAGATCCACACCAAACTCTTTCAGCGGGTCTAGACCCTGAGATTTAGGCTGCCCTAGCGACAGGAGATTACTTGACTCATGAAGCGGCTTTGAAGACAGCCCGTCTTTATGAAGCAGTGATCAAGAAGAAAGGAAGGCCGCAGATGAACAGAATGAAGCACGCTATTAGCCAGATTATTAGAAGTGCCTCCTCGAGGTCATCTTTTACAAGTCCACCTTAGAGGCCAGGAGGGCCATTTGCTAATCGTAGACTAAACTTCTGCAGTTACTGCAAGAGGAAGGGACATTAAGTCAGAGACTGTCGATGAGCCAATGGTCTTTGTCTTATTTGTGGATCGCCTGCTCATGCTATAAGAGCCTGCCCACAAAATAGAGCTGGCACATCCCCCGCAGCTAGACTGGCTATACAAGCTCCCACTCCCCGATTAGCTCTACCTGCACCATCTCAACGAGGATAACCTTTGCTCCTCAACCATAAGTGTACCAACAGGTGCAGAAGAATGGGCCGAGATGCCAGGCATTTACTATATCGGTTGAAGAGGCTAAAGTTATGAGTCAGGTTATCACCGGTAAATTTCTTTTCTTTCTTTTCATCCATTTCAAATTCTTGTAACCCTTTGTTCTTCCTTTACATGAACACCTCACACAACTTGGGTACGATTCTAGTAGCCACCTTATCTGCACTCGCGTTATTCGATACTGGGGCTTCACATTGTTTCATGTCACAGTGGTTCATGAGAACTCATGCGATCCCAGTAAAGCCTCATGTTTCGAGCTGGAACGTCAATTCAGGGAATGGAGTATTGAAAGCAACCCAGGGGTATGATAAGTGCCCAGTTGTAGTCCGCGGCAGAGAATTCTATGCAAATTTCAAAGTACTGAACATACCTGTAACATTTTGAAAATTATAAAGATCTATTTTAGAATTTAATTGATAATAAAATGAATTTTATAAATATGATAACATTTATTTAATTGGGTTTTCTTAAATTGGCATTTGAACTTATATCCATATTAATTACTACAATAAAATTAAGATTTTCTTTCCTAATCAACACTTAGGGTAGCATGGCAGGTTCGATGAAATATTAATACTTCATTTATGTTTTAGTTTTAAAATTGAATTTAGAGAGAGAGGGGGAAACATAGAAAGGGAATTAGGGAGGGAGAGGCATGGGCTTGATAAAATATTAGTAAGGAGAGAGAGAGAGAGAGAGGCATGGGGTGAGACATAGTTCCCATATCTCCTCATTTTTTTCATCCTCCTCCTTTTCCAAAATCCTCCACGCTTCACTCTCATACACTCTCTTAATTCCTAACACCCCAAAGTCTTGCTCTTCTCCAAATCCAAGCCCAAGCTCCTCTCTCAATCTTCTTCACTTGAAGCCATCACCATCATCGTAGTGGCCTCCTTCCAGGCTTGGGTTTCCATTTCCATCCAAATAGAGGTAAAAATCCCATTTTGTCAAGTTCTTTTGTGATACTTGCCATGAAAAGTGGATTTTATAGCTAAAGATCATGTTTTTATGGTTATACTCTTTAAAAACTTAGGTTTTTAAAGTTCCCTACTAGTTGTGGTGAAGCTAGTGTGGTTTACTTGGTGTTTATAACTTATTTAGGATACTGGAGGGTATTTTGATGCAAGAGTTTTAAGGTTTTAAGGATTCTCCAATTTTGATAAATTTAGTATCAGCAGATTCCTTATGCATGCGTTTGGGCTCAAAGCTACAGACTTCTACCTTTCCTCTGTTGTTATTTGATTTTGTTGGTTAGATGTCTGGGCTGAAGCCACAGATGTCTGGGCTCAAGCCACAGATGTCTGCCTGAAATATCTAAGTTTCTAGGTGAATTTTGGTTTGTTCTTCAGACGTCTAGTGCTCAAAGGAGCAGACGTCTGCCAAAAATCTGAGAGTCTCTATATTTATTTTAGTTGAACTTTAGACGTCTAGAGTGTCCTTCACCATACGTCTGCAGTTCATATTTCGTGGTTGTTTTGCTTTTTAACCAATAAATTGGATTTCTAATCTTTGATTCAATCTTTTACGTTTAAAACGACGATTCTGAAGGTAGTTCTACGTAGTTAAAACACGTTACCGATGAAGTTGCTAGTGCCCTTGCCGCTACAACCATGGACTTTGCGGAATGAAAAACTTTAATTTTTAAACTAGTACTAGGAACTAAACCCTAGAGATCGATTTCAAACACTAACTAGTAATAACAAAAGAAACTATACTGCTCGGTTAGCCGCAACAACCTTTGTAGTCGTGTCCTTGGTCTTCAAAACTCCTCTTCTTAAGCTTCTTGTAACTCCGTGATCGAGCTTATAGACCGGTCTTCCTTTGTCGAAGATGATTCACCCGAAAAATATGGTTCAAGCTCTAGCTTCACCTAGTGAAGCAACTAAAGACTACAACTTGCTAGGGAGTAGTGCTTAGGGATGTAGAGAGTGTTCAAGTAATATTCCTATCTCAATTCCTCGTATATTCTCAACACATGAGAGGAGGAAGATGAAGGAGGAAAAGAGGAGAGAGAAGCTCAAGCTGAGAATGAGCTAGTGGAGTTAGAAATGAGCTATCCTTTTTGGTTTTACTAAAAACATTTTACAATGAAGAAATGCAACCATACTTCAATAGTAACTCCAAATGTAATAAACAAAAGCATAGCCATTCCTCAATCCACCTCACCCCTCCAACTCATTTTCATTTTCTAATAAATGGAAAATACTAATATGAGGTGTCCCCCTTCTAGAAGTATTCTTATATAAATGCAAGAATACAACTCCGTATATATATACCCATATTCGTATCAAAATACGAAAACCAAAGAGATAGAAAAAGAAAATGAACATAATACTAGAATATATATATATATCGAAATCTATATATGTAAATTTTTAAATCAATACTTGATTTAATAATCCGGCTTAATCCTAAGCCGGCTAGTATTATCAACCATCCGATTAAAGTCCGTGTAGCAAGTACACGTATTTAATCGGATCCCTGCTCGTATCAATATATGACCTCTATATCATTTCGCTTGAGCCGTGAAAACACTCTATGTGGGACTCTAAAGACTCAACAATACGCTGGCAGTGAGTTACTGGATAAATCCAAAACCATAAGCATGTCAGCAGGACTAGCTGTACGTAACGGCTGAAAGTACATCTTAGCATCTCTACAAGGTATGCAATTTTAAAAAATCTAGAGTGCTAATCATACTAAACAAGAATCGAACTAGAGAATTAGGGTATCAAAGTAAGCAAATAAGGTTCTAAACTAAATGAAGAGAGTCTACAACTTTTGTAGTCTAGTCCTTTACTTCTAAAGTTCCAAGTAGTAGTCCCTAGAAATCTTCTTTGACTCCAATTGATGAAAGGATCGATCTTACTTGTTGTCTTCGTCGCCGAAGATAATCCACCTTGAAGTCTCTCTCACTCAGGCTCTCACTTCACTAATGAAGGTATTAGTGAAGTTAACAAGCTAAACTAATGGGCTAGATTAGTATAGGTTGATGAAGTAGGAGATTTGCTCACTAAAAATATTTTTCTCTTTTATTTTTCTCATCTCAAGAAAATTCTAGGGAAGAGAATGAAGAAAAAGATGAGGATGAACTTGGATGAGTTGTGCACTATGAGCCAAGAGATAAGACTGTGTATGATAAATATCTTTTAATAAAACAAGACCTGAAGATGAGTCATGGCTTCTCAAAACTTCTACAAGCCGCTAAAGAAAATGACTTATTATTCATTTCTTTTTATTCTAAAATGTTTATCATAATCTTTTCTCTATGTGATTCTAACACATCCTAGTCCCTTGTATCATCAACCATGATACAAATGCAAATTCATATATAAACATATATATCACACGCGCGCGCGCGCGCGCACACACACACATATAAAGAGAAGAAAATCTTAAGTGAGCTTAAAATTAGTATATATATATATATATATATATATATATATATATATATATATATCAAATTAGTAAATCAACACTTGATTCAATAATCCGGTTATATCATATATAACCGACTAATATCATATATATGTGTATATCAAAACATTAAATTAACACTTGATTCAATTATTCGGTTATATCACATATAACCGGATAATATTCAATATTAGTTATTAAATCAACACTTGATTCAATAATCCGGTTATATCATATATAACCGGCCAATATCAAATATATAAACACACACACACACAATACACACACACATTAATCAAATCATTAAATCAACACTTGATTCAATAATCCGGTTATATCACATATAACCTGGCTGATATCAAATATCGCTAAATAAGAATACGGTATCATATACTCGTATTTAATCATGCTGCCGCACATATCTTCTTAGGTGCTGATTGATGCGATTTCAGATTGTGTAGTATGAAAATGTGTAGAAATCACAACCAAAAATTATTTGACCGCAATCAATAACGGTGTCGGATGTAGCGCGTTAGTAAGTGCGGATCGTCCACAGGGAAAGTGTAATCGTTCGTGTTTCGAATTAGATGAGTCGAAACTTTAAAGAAAAGAAAACAAACAATTCATGATTTGTAATTGAAGTTCAAGAATTAGAAAATCTAGATCTAATAACAAGAAAACGATAGAATCAAGAATTGAGAATTTGTTGATTTTCCAAACCAAATATCAAGAATCGAAATGAGGCTCGTAGAAATAGATCGGATCTATAGATGTGATGAAATCTAGCGATTACGTATTCTTATCCTTCGATGAATTGATACTAGATCGATGATGATCGACGAGAATTAGGGATTTCTAGTGAAACTAGGGTTTCATCATTTATCCCTTGTTCCTTCGTCGATATCATTCATATTCTATCCTCTAGTAAATTCAAGAATAGATCGTGGATCCCTAATTTCGAGCGATCACAATCAAGAAAGTATCGCAACGAAACTAGGTCGTCGATTCTTCAATTTACAAGTGTTTACAAAACTCGTAGGACTTAAGAATCGTTTCAAGATTTGTTACATCATCATTCTATTGATCGTCTCGACTCCTTTACGAGCGGAGTTTTACTCAAACATCATAACAAGAACCACAATTACAAATTGAGATCGAATCATGATGCAAGAATTTAAAGAAAGCAAGATTAAAGAATTTCACCTTTTATTTATATCAACAATTCCGTTACAATCACTCAAGAATTACAAGAGGAAGAACTCGATCGTCGATTTGGCTTCGCTCATCTCCTTGAGTCGCGGATCGGCTTGGATCACTTGCTCGATTGAAGATCGGCTCGGCTCCTAAAAGGTTGAAGGCTTCTTGCTTGATTTAGTACTCGGGATCTTGAATTTGGTGTTGGATTTTGGAATTAGGGCTACAAGATGTGTCACTCAACTTGTAGGTGGAACAGGGAGAGATGAAGAAATTGAACTTAACCCTAGATCTAGGATTTCAAATTTGAATTTTCCCTCCAAAAGTTTGTTAAGAGAGCCTTCCAGAAATAGTTTGTTAGCCGAGCCTTCTAGATGTGCCACATGGAGAATCGGGAGTCTTCTGGATGCTTGTACAGTTATTGGAAAGCACGTGAGGAAATTTGAGCACTTGAAGCCGTCAAGTCGCCGCGGTTCCACGGCTTAAGCCATCTCCCGCCGCGGAACCGCGGCTTATTTGAAGCTTTAGAGCCTGAAACTTCTGGGCTTTTCTGATGCTGATATTTGGGCCATTTTGTGATATATTGATTTTCCAATTGAATCCCTGATCTCTGCCAGATCTCTAGCCTTTGAGTTGGCGTATTTTATCAGCACTGTTTCACAATTTTTGGCTCGGTTTCTGGAATTTCCTGCACAATTTCTCGAGACAAGAGTTGCGCTATACAAGAATGATGCGATGCCATGATCAACATACAATTTACCTAAAAGTGCCGGTTTTAAAGTCCAACACATGCAATCTAGTATTTCAGAGATGTTTTGCTAATATGTGCAATATGAATACCGAACACTTCTAGATGAGTGCAAATGATAGGGAAATTGCCGTGTTAAAAATGCAGTATTTTCGACTGATCAAATTCCCCCAAACTTATTTTCGATCGTCTCGAGCGAACTGTTTTATTAAAAAGAGAAGGAGAAAAGAAAGAAAGAGAAAAACTAACTAGCACACTTTCGTTGGCAACACGATTGCACTGAGCACGTGCAACAAGCCTTTAAACCTCTAGGTGTCCCTAGTAGGAGGAGTGTTGTCTCCTGAGGGTTTTCAGCGGATTGCACCCACAAAATCCAATAATAAAAGGAAGATCATGAATATTATATTTAAAGACAAGAATTGTAAAAGAAAAGCCTTGAAAATTAGGGTTTCCAACTAAGCTAGCTTTTCGGTTGTCATGAGCCCTATCTTAATAGTCATGAAAAGATGTCAGAAATCACGTCCTCCCTCAATAAAACATCGTCTTATTCTTCATTCCTATCTTTCTTCCAAACATCGATCATATCACCCTGCGTGTGTGTAAAGGACATCCCTACACCCGGAGAATTCAATTCAAGCTATCATACTCTTGCCCATCAGCCTCAGTACTTTTTAATTAATGAATATTTAGATTCGCTCACACACTTTCATGCGACCGTTAATACTTCTTGAGGTACTAACCGACCGATTACTCATGTGCTTACTTATTTGGTGTATTTTCCTCGTCTTGCACCACCTCAGGTATAGCAGTGACTTCCAGACCAGTTAGCCTTAGGGCACTAGGTGAAGAGGCACCCTCGCTATATATTTTTTATTGCCCTCGGTGATAACAAAACCAGTGTCCATTTTTCTCACCATTTTATATTTTCTTCATTTTTTTATTTCCTTCATACATTGGCTTTAAGACAAGAGCATTTCAAGGTATCCTCTACTATCCCAGGCTTCAAGACGTGTGTAAGTGCGAATAGCAGGATATCAACGTTCAAAATGTTTGGCTTCCAGAATAGAAACTATTTTTCAGACTTATTTTTATCCTCAGATTAGTGACTTCCTTCATCTTACTAACCCTTGGGACAACGGCTCATAACTACTTATTATTAGTTCGTATAAGAAAACTTCTAATTTTCTTAGTTTTCTTAAATTTTTCCAATCTTTTGGATGTAATTTTTCACTATCTAATCTTTTATTATCTTATTTATGAACAAATCTTTTTTTATTTTTTTGAAAAAATTTTAAATTTTTATAGGTTTTGAAAATGTTTTGTGCTTATGCAAGGTATGATGCAAATGATGCGAAAATAAGCACAAACCTCCCCCGAACTTGTTTTCAACAGTGTCCTCACTGTTGCCATCTGCTAAATCTCGAAAAACCTGTAAGTTTGGGAGGAATTTATTAGTGGGGGAAAAATATATAAGTGAAGACCTTCCCCCAAACTTAATTTTTGGCTCATCATTTTGTAAAAATTTTCTTTTCAGGAGCCCGATTATACCCCCCCCCCCCAAACTTGAATTATGCAATGTTAAGCTTTGAAAATCACATGAGGGGGTCAAAAATCAGTGGTCGATGCCAAGCTTTTCAAAGACCGAAAGTTAATACCAACCATTCAAAAATTTTATCAATGCAGTGCTCAGGTTGGTGGAAGAAGAAGTAGGGAAAGGGTAAGTGGTGGAATAGAATGTGTGTGCGTCTCATTTTGGAGAGACGATGCAGTGAATGTGATGGATTACTCGCATTCTTTTTACAGTTCAGAAGAAGGGGTGGAGGTTCAATTTCATTGATTGGGAGATGATTCATCTCAACACCCGTGTCATTCAAAAATGCGAGTTCATCAGCGAAGATCTCCTCAAAAGTTCCATCTATACCCCGATGAATAATGTCATCACAAAGTGCGGGGTGATCTTCAGACTCTAAAAACAGTTCATAATCAGTGTTAGTTGTTGACTCGGACATCTCAGTGGAAGAGTCCGTATGTGTATGATACATAGTTGGGTCGAACAATAACGTATGAAAAGAGTCAAGATCAGTATCATGAGGATCATCAAATTCGCTGCTGTCGACATCCATTAAGTCGACAGAACAGACCTGAGAAGTAGGTTCGGAGGGTACACTTCCCAACTTGTAAATGTTCAGCTCTATTGACCTATTCCTGAAAGATAGGGTCATATAACTATTACGACAGTTGATGATAGCGTTGGAAGTGGCCAAAAAGGGGCGACCTAAAATCACCGGAATTTGATTCCGTGGGTTCGCTACAGGCTGTGTATCAAGTATAATAAAGTCCACAGGGAATACAAATTCCCCGATTTTTATTAACACATCCTCCAGTTCACCCCTAGGTTTGGTGATTGATCGGTCAGCCATCTGGAGAGTGCAATTGGCTGGTTTCAACTCTCCGATACCTAGTTGCTCATAGACTGAGTATGGAAGCAGGTTAACACTTGCCCCAAGATCCAGTAGAGCACGGTTGATGTATTTCTCCCCAATAGAGATGGAAATAGTAGGATATCCAGGATCCTTACGTTTTCTCGGTAATTGCTGGAGGAAAGCCGTGTCTACAATCTTTGCCATGAAAATTTTCTTGGGCACTTGAGTCTTCCTCTTCCTAGTGCACAAGTTCTTAAGAGTTTTCGCATAGGACGGAACTTGTTGGATAGCATCTAGAAGAGGGATGTTGATGTTAACCTACTTAAAAATGTCCATGGTCTTCTCCTTATATCGACTCGATGTGTTAGCCCTTAACCGATTAGGAGAAGGTGCTTTAGCAATAAGTGCTGGGTCCATCATAGGAGAAGGAAGTGTGTGTGGACCCGATCCTAGAATAGAATTGGGGATCGTTTTCTGTGAACTAGAAGAATGGGCTGAGGTGGCGAGCCTTCTGGGAAACGAAAAATAGGCTCGCAAGAAGGTGGTGGGGTAGAAGAACTGGGGTCAGAATTAGAAGTGTGTGTGTGAGGAAAGGTCTCAGCCGGGGTATTATCGATAGATTTTTCAGTATCATCAATCTCTTCCCCAACATGATTGTCAAGCACTCTTCCAGATCTCAACGTGATTGCATTCACAAGATGTGAATAGCCAGGATTGGGAAAAGGTTGAGGTGGAAGTTTCTCTTTCTCTCTTGCACTCATTTCGGCTTTTAGTTGTGCAATTTGTGCTTCCATCGATTTGATATTCTCATTTTGAGAGACAATGATCTTCATCACATTCTCGACGGAAGATTGCAAACTTGCCGTCCCTTGGATGGATTGTTTCATGAAAGTATCCAAGGTTTGTGCTAGTGTAGAGGTATTATCTGTACCGGTCAATTGCAAAGAGTTTTCATGTGGTGCAAAAGTGTTGGCCGGATTTTGGAAGTTTTGTGCTTGGAAGGGGTGCTGACTCAATTGAAGTGGTGGTTGCTGTTGTGGTGGAGGGACCCTTTGGAAATTGTGTTGGGTTGGAACCGTGTTTTGAGATTGTGATTGGTTCCAAGCAAAATTAGGGTGATTCCTCCAACCCTGATTATAAGTGGAAGAAAATGGATCGTTCCTAGGTCTTTGAAATGCGGCATTGGTATGCTCATGACCTTGAAACGGAGAATTTCGTGGACATTCTTCCGTCAAATGAGAAGGATCAGAACAGATCCACATATAGTTTTGGAGAGTGACATTTGATTTAGGGCGGCAGCTAAAAATTTGTTTTCCATAGTCTCGAGTTTCTTCTGCATAGCTGAAATTTCAGCTCTAAGTCCTATGGAAACATCCGATTGGTTATTGCCGGCCCTAGACGATTGACTCACAACCTCCCACTGTAAAGATTTTTCAGCGAAATCTTCTAGAAATTTCCAGGCTTCCCAATCATCTTTGGTCACGAAATTGCCTTGACACAATAATTCAAGGGTCTGTGTTGTGTTAGGATTAATGCCCTCATAAATGATTCGGCACAGTTCCCATTTGGGGATTCCGTGATGAGGACATTGGACTAACAGATCCTTAAAGCGTTCAAGACATTGTGAAAATGTTTCATTTGGAAGCTGGGTGAATTGATATATTTCGCTACGGACTCGAGCTGTTTTATGATTTGGGTAGAATTTCTTAAGGAATGCTTTGATGAATTCTTCCCAATTTGAAATGGAATGTGCGGTAGTGCTATACAGCCACTTCTCGGCTATATCGTACAAGGTGAATGGGAGAAGACGAAGACGCATAGCATCCACAGAAAGCTGTGAGGTACCCATCATTGCGCATACATTTTCAAATTTGGTGATAAACACGTATGCGTCCTCAGACTCGAGACCGTGGAATTTGGGTAGAAGGTTGATGTATTGGGGTTTAATCTGAAAATTGTCCCCGTTGGCTGGTGGAATGGAAAGACAGGTGGAAAGGGGACCTCGAGTAGGATAGCACCTCTCTTGGAGAGAGATGCGGGGTGGATTCTGTGCACCAACGGACGGCGGCAGAGTAGTAGTAAAGAAGTTCGATGGAGACGGATCCATCGATGTGGGTGTGGTGGTGGGTAAAGAAAGGGTAAATGTAGAAATACCGACTTTAGGGTCGATAGAAGGGACGCGGACTAAACAGGCACTAGAATCCCGTTGTCCAGCCTATCTTGTACTAAAAAGGGTTAGTACAAGTGGCAGCGTGAATTATAATTAGGGGAGAGAATGAATGTGATTGGTGTTTGTTTTGAAAATTTTACGGATTTTTGAAAAAATGATGCAATCACAACAAATGCAACAAGCAGAACCCTAGAATCTAGTGGTCACCTAGGTCAAAGCTCTAGACCGCTCCTAACTGCCAAAAGACAAGTCGCAGGATAAATCCTCCACTGCCTCTTTGTCTCTCCTGTGGCAAGGTAAGTGCCAGGTAAGTGGGAGGTTCTCCACTACGTAAGTAGTGGGCCTAATTAAATAACCACTAGCCTTCGACACACTTGCCTTAGACACCACAAAAGAAACGCGGATAAGCAATGAATTACCCACGGCTTTCTTCTGTCCTAAGTGAGCGCGACGGTCCTTAGAGTCATCTCTAGATATTTTTTAGTTAATGAGGGTAATGCGGATGCAAGTTTGTGATTTTTGGGGCTTAGGAAGGGTAATGAACTCCCCACCTAATCTGGATTTGGTCGTGCCCCTTAATTTCTGTATTAATATGCAAACAGCCAAAAATCAAAACACGCACAATTTATTTTTCTTTTTGCGGCGCTGCGATTTATTTGCAAAGAAACCTGCACAAAATTGTTATTTGGAGCAGATAGAGAAAGAGATAAGAAAGTTAGAAGCTCACAGAGGAGTTTTGGTGCAGAGCTGACGTCAGCACGCGGCGGTTCCGCCACGGGAGCTCTCTATTGCCGCGGAAGCGCGGTCCTCTGGTGGGATCACTGCCACAAAATTTTTCAGTGAGCTTCTGTTGACTCCCTAAGCTCTATGGAAATTTCAAAAAAAAAAATCTCCAGCTCCAATGATTCCAGATTTCCTCGCAACAAATCACAACAACTCGTATTAGTGTTTGCGCGAATTTTGATCTAAAAATTTAGATGGAATAAACTTTTCAACTCAAATTTCAAAATACGAACAATTAGCGCACTATCCCCGGCAACGGTGCCATTTGATTGGATTGATTTCCGATTGCGTAAGTAAATCAAATGATCCCCGGCAACGGCGCCATTTGATTGATGCGATTTCGGATTGTGTAGTATGAAAATGTGTAGAAATCACAACCAAAAATTATTTGACCGCAATCAATAACGGTGTCGGATGTAGCGCGTTAGTAAGTGCGGATCGTCCACAGGGAAAGTGTAATCGTTCGTGTTTCGAATTAGATGAGTCGAAACTTTAAAGAAAAGAAAACAAACAATTCATGATTTGTAATTGAAGTTCAAGAATTAGAAAATCTAGATCTAATAACAAGAAAACGATAGAATCAAGAATTGAGAATTTGTTGATTTTCCAAACCAAATATCAAGAATCGAAATGAGGCTCGTAGGAATAGATCGGATCTATAGATGTGATGAAATCTAGCGATTACGTATTCTTATCCTTCGATGAATTGATACTAGATCGATGATGATCGACGAGAATTAGGGATTTCTAGTGAAACTAGAGTTTCATCATTTATCCCTTGTTCCTTCGTCGATATCATTCATATTCTAGCCTCTAGTAAATTCAAGAATAGATCGTGGATCCCTAATTTTGAGCGATCACAATCAAGAAAGTATCGCAACGAAACTAGGTTGTCGATTCTTCAATTTACAAGTGTTTACAAAACTCGTAGGACTTAAGAATCGTTTCAAGATTTGTTACATCATCATTCTATTGATCGTCTCGACTCCTTTACGAGCGGAGTTTTACTCAAACATCACAACAAGAACCACAATTTCAAATTGAGATCGAATCATGATGCAAGAATTTAAAGAAAGCAAGATTAAAGAATTTCACATTTTATTTATATCAACAATTCCGTTACAATCACTCAAGAATTACAAGAGGAAGAACTCGATCGTCGACTTGGCTTCGCTCGTCTCCTTGAATCGCGGATCGGCTTGGATCACTTGCTCGATTGAAGATCGGCTCGGCTCCTAAAAGGTTGAAGGCTTCTTGCTTGATTTAGTACTCGGGATCTTGAATTTGGTGTTGGATTTTGGAATTAGGGCTACAAGATGTGTCACTCAACTTGTAGGTGGAACAGGGAGAGATGAAGAAATTGAACTTAACCCTAGATCTAGGCTCCTTTTTATAGACCATCAAAACCCTAGATCTAGGATTTCAAATTTGAATTTTCCCTCCAAAAGTTTGTTAAGAGAGCCTTCTAGAAATAGTTTGTTAGCCGAGCCTTCTAGATGTGCCACGTGGAGAATCGGGAGTCTTCTGGAAACTTGTACAGTTATTGGAAAGCACATGAGGAAATTTGAGCACTTGAAGCCGTCAAGCCGCCGCGGTTCCGCGGCTTAAGCCAGCTCCCGCCGCGGAACCGTGGCTTATTTGAAGCTTTAGAGCCTGAAACTTCTGGGCTTTTCTGATGCTGATATTTGGGCCTTTTTGTGATATGTTGATTTTCCAATTGAATCCCTGATCTCTGCCAGATCTCTAGCCTTTGAGTTGGCGTATTTTATCAGCACTGTTTCACAATTTTTGGCTCGGTTTCTGGAATTTCCTGCACAATTTCTCGAGACAAGAGTTGCGCTATACAAGAATGATGCGATGCCATGATCAACATACAATTTCCCTAAAAGTGCCGGTTTTAAAGTCTAACACATACAATCTGGTATTTCAGAGATGTTTTGCTAATATGTGCAATATGAATACCGAACACTTCTAGATGAGTGCAAATGATAGGGAAATTGCCGTGTTAAAAATGCAGTATTTTCGACTGATCAGGTGCCCTACTTCGTTTTGCTTGAGCTAGGAAACCTCTATGTGGGACTCTAAAGACTCGTCAGTACGCCAGCAGTAGGTAATGATCACATCAGATACTCACAAGCCGGTACTAGCTGGACGTAACGGCTATCCAGGTATTGAACGAATAGAAGATCAACAAGAAAACTTGTCCAAACTCCCGTAGAACCTATAACTAACACTTACCGTACAATCCGGTCTCTTCATCTGGTATGTCGCATATCGAGTCTGGGGGTGGAATCATCAGACCCCAATAATATACAATAATGGCCTCTAGGACATACACATTACTAACAATCTCCCACTTGATCTAAGGCCGGTTGTTGTAGTATCGCATATCCAACATCCAAAAAAGTATCTCGAACTGTGTCTGGGAGAAGGCCTTCGTGAGTGGATCCGCCGTGTTGTCCTTCGTATCTACTCTCCTGACCTCGATCTCCCGGCGATCAACTATCTCCCGGATCAGGTGATACCGCCTCATAATATGCCTGGATCACTGATGGGACCGGGGTTTCTTAGCCAAAGCCACAGCTCTATTGTTATCACAATACAAAAGTATTGGATTCTCAATGGATGGAATCACACCAAGTTCAGCAATGAACTTCTTCATCTAGACAGCCTCTTTGGCAGCATCGTTGGCAGCGATGTATTCATCCTCCATTGTCGAGTCTGCAACGTTATCTTGCATGGAACTCTTCCAACATACCGCCCCTCCATTGAGGGTAAAGACAAAACCCGAGACAGACTTGATGTCGTCCTTATCACTCTGGAAGCTCAATCGGTAAAGAACTCCACTTGGAGTTCTCTATTACCATACACCAAGAACATCTCTTTAGTCCTTGTCAAGTACTTAAGAATGTTCTTCACAGCTATCTAGTGCTTCTCCCCTGGGTTTGATTGATACCTACTTACTACACTAAGTGCGTAAGCTACATCTGGTCTGGTGCATAACATCGCGTACATGATAGACCCAACTGCAGAAGAATAGGGTATCACGTTCATGCGAGTCCTCTCCAAATCAGTCTTGGGAGACATCTCTTTGGAGAGAGGGATTCCTGAACAAGCGGGTAAATTACCACGCTTAAAATCATCCATATTAAACCTATTTTGTATGGTGTCTATGAACCTGGATTGGGACAATCCCAACATCCTTTTAGATCTATCTCTATAGATCTTTATCCCCAGGATGTAGGAGGCATCACCCAAATCTTTCATGGAGAACTTTTGTGATAGGAAGAGTTTGACCGAGTGCAGTATAGGAACATCATTTTCTATCAAGAGTATGTCATCCACGTACAATACAAGGAAGACAACCTTACTCTCTACAACCTTATTATATATGCAAGGTTCATCTATGTTTTTGATGAAGTCAAACTTTTTGACTACTACATCAAAACAGATGTTCCAACTCCGCGATACCTGCTTTAATTCGTAGATTGATTTAAGCAGCTTGCATACCTTTCCGCTGCTCCCACTGTCTACGAAGCCCTCTGGCTGTGTCATATACACGCTCTCTTATAAATCACCATTTAGAAAAGCGGTCTTGACATCTATCTGCCAGATTTCATAGTCATGGTATGCAGCAATGGCAAGTAGGATCCTGATGGACTTAATCATAGCCACTGGAGAAAAGGTCTCATCATAGTCGACGCCTAATCGTTGACGAAAACCTTTTGCTACAAGTCTAGCTTTGAAGGTATCAACCTTTCCATCTACACCAATTTTCTTCTTAAAGATCCACTTGCTCCCAATGGGTTTTACTGCTTCAGGAGAAACCTCCAAAGTCCATACTTTGTTGGTGTACATGGATTCCATCTCAAGTCGCATAGCATCCAGCCATTTCACAGAGTCCCCACTTATAATGGCCTGCTCGAAACTAGTTGGGTCATCATCTTCCATGATGCATCCTCGCTCCCACCGTCTATTAGAAAACCGTAGTATCTCTAAGGTGGGTGAGAAACCCTACTAGATCTGTGGAGTGGCTGAGGTTCGTCTGGGACTATCGAATCCTCCAGTTCTACCAAATCTTCAGTTGTAGTTTGTGTATCTGGAACTTCTTCCAGCTCTACCTCATTACCACTAATTTCTTTTAAAAGAAATTCCTTTTCTAAATTGGTGGCATGTTGAGCAACAAACACTTTTTGTTCCTCACTGTGGTAGAGTAGATATCCATGTGAATTCTTTAGATATCCCACAAACTTGCAAAGAACTGATCGTGCTTTGAGTTTGTCCGGATTCTATTTTTTAACATAGGCTGGACAACCCCATATCTTAACTCGTTTAAGATATGGTCTTTTTCCACTCCATATCTCATATGGTGTTTTAGGCACAGATTTTGATGGAACTTGATTCAATAGGTATGCAGCTGTCTCAGGTGCATAACTCCAAAAGGAAATAGGTAACTCAACAGTACTCATCATAGAGCGTACCATATCTAATAGGGTGCGATTCCTCCGCTCCGATACTCCAGTGTGCTGTGGTGTATACGGAGGAGTAAGCTGAGAGAGAATCTCATTCTCTCTTAGATAATCTCGGAATTTCATGCTTAAGTATTCCCCTCCTCGATCAGATCGAAGGATTTTAATACTTTTACCCGTTTGGTTCTCTACTTCGCTCTTATATTCTATGAATTTCTCAAAAACTTCAGATTTGTGTTTCAACAGGAACACATGTCCAAATCTTGAGAGATCATCAGTGAATGTAATGAAGTACGAGGAACCATTCCTGGCATGTATAGATATAGGACCGCATACATCACAGTATATCAGCCCCAAGAGTTCAGTAGCTCTTTCTCCGTGTCCCGTAAATGGAGTTTTGGTCATCTTTCCCTTGAAACATGACTGACAAGTTTCATAAGATGTAAATTTGAGCAGATTCAAATATCCATCTTTATGCAACTTAGCTAGTCTGGTCGCATTGGTATGACCAAGTCTACAATGCCACAAAAAAACTTCGTTCATTTCTGAATTTTTCCTCTTGTGTGTGTTCTGTATATTTAGAACTGTATTTTGATTTAGAACGTATATACCGTTACACAACGTACCAAACCCAATCAACACTTGATTTAAGAAAATGTTCATAACATTTTTCTCTAATGCAAAGTTATATCCTTCTTTACCTAATAAAGAAACGGATATTATATTGCACATCATCGACGGTACGAAATAACAGTCATTCAAAATCAATATATAACCATTTGGCAATACAAGGTGATATTCGCCGCCAGCTTCGGCAGCAATAATTGCTCTATTCCCTACTCTGAGAGACATATCACCCTTTTCCAGTTCTCTACTTCTCTTTAACCCTTGTAACAGATTAAAAATATGGGATCCTGATCCGGTATTCAATACTCAGGACGTAGAGCAGACTGAGAAACAGTTCTCAATAACTAACACACCCAAAGAAGATGCATCAGAAAGCTCTTTCTTCATTCGGGTTGCGTGAAAATCCTTGTATTCCCCTATCTCTTGCCCAGCCTCATGACTATTGTCATAAGATAGAGCGGAACCAACAATCCCAATCCCAGTATAATAAGCGGGTTCGGTCAATACATCCATATTATTATTAAGGCGTGACATGGTCTCTACCTGGAGAGAGAGAGAAGAAAACACTTTAGCGTGCGCTCTTCCAAGATTAGATTGGTTATTATCTTATCTAATCAGGATGGCTCCCACTGTTTTTATCAAATCTTCCTTGAAATCCTAAAAGGTAAGATTAGCCGGGATTAATTACAGCCTACAAGTTTGCCAATCGGTCTGCCAGGAAGGTATTGGTACTCCGAGAGAGTCTCCCCGTGCTTTCGCATGGAACTAATTAAATAACCTTGTTTTCGCAGGGGCATAACCCCGTTAACACCTTTCTCAGACACCTACTGGATTTAGCTAATTGTAAAGTGGAAAACTCTCCCAGGAGTAACACTTACTCGCAGTGGGTATCGGGATCCAACTATCATATAGAA
Organism: Agapanthus africanus; assembly: GCA_030015575.1. Lineage (NCBI taxonomy): Eukaryota > Viridiplantae > Streptophyta > Magnoliopsida > Asparagales > Amaryllidaceae > Agapanthus > Agapanthus africanus. The sequence goes on from CM057337.1 coordinate 723,967,757, forward strand.
GGTATGCAATCTCATTGCAAATTTCAACACTTGAAATTTCCGAAATCTGTTTTTACCCCATGCGGTTTATGACCTTGACAATGTCAACAAACCATAAACCGCAAGTCAAGTTCAACCCGTCATTTTGTAATTGAATTAAACCCACCCACACGACCCTTGACAAGGTCAACAAGGCCGTACGACTACCCTAATCCAATCGCATCAACATGCGGCAGAAAAGCACTAATCAGCTACCGAACACTACACCTTGACAAGGTCAACAAACGCAGTACGAATACTAAATAGTACCTATCTGAAATGACGGAGGGCTATGACTAGTTTTGAAGAAAACTTTTAACATAATGAACTTGATATCATTGTAGAATCTAATGATTTGAAAAGGAGTGGTTTAAGCTCCGCTTTAAAATCGAGTAGTTTTCAAAACAAACCGAGTGGATTGTAGCATATGCTAGTTTTGCTAAAGAGGTCATTCCCAGTGAAGAGATCTAGGCTCTTTTCTCATCGAATGAGGTTCTGGATATTCATAATAGATTACCGCTATGCAAAGAAAGAACTATAGTTATCTTTTTGAAAATTTTGATTCTACAACATCTTTTAGGTTTCTTTTCTTTTCATTAATATTATTAATGACGTCCCATCATTTAAGTTTCCTAAACATCATAGAAGAAACGAAAATAAAACACACATATATGCCATCCGCATTCGCCACAGAGACCCGGGTCTTCACCGTAAGGTTGCTTAACATATGGTAAGGCGGGGTCAGGACTAGCGCGGATGCAAAACATATATAGTGTCTACTAGTATATCATATATATAAGTAGCATTCGTCTCATGTAGTTATATGATCACATCACATCACAGAAACAGCAGAAGTAGATATATGAAATATAGGATATACTAGGAGGTCCGTGTTTTAGATTAAGCCAGTAAGGAAAAACACGGATTCCACGGTCGTGATGAATAGCTAAGCCTACACCCCTAGACCCCTACGAGAGCGGCAAGCAACCCTGCCAATACTAGAGTTAGGCGACCGGTCTCGACTCCTCGAGATGGCCTCCCACTGGACTCTAGAAACCGGTTACTTGTGCTCCCCGCCTTGGGTCTATCCTCATGCGGAAAAGTAAATAATATACATCAAATGAAGACAACAATCTCAACCCGAAAGTGTCCCAATAAAAGAATATTATATACAAATATTTACATGAATGAAAATTGAAAAACTCTCATCTCACGTAAAACCCCCTGGCTATTCAAGCACGACGATCCAATATAACATATCAATAGCAACACAATAACATCACATTTCATCAACGTAAGTAAATATGCGTATCCCTAATGTCGTTGACGTATAGCAATGAGATCGGAGATACTGCAACATATTACACTTACGGTCGCAGAAAATAAATGAAAACTACAATAATTAGAATCTGCATCATCTTTAGACATCATAAACTCGGATTATCACATTTCCGAATTTCATGCCTAACCCTATAAACCTTGCATTTAAGTATTGAATTGAAAACACTTTTCAAAAATAAAGAATTCGTCAGGAGGACCGGATTCTCAGGAGATCGAGCCTAGCCAGGAGAACTTGTACCAGCTCACTACTCATCCTGACTACTAGTTCACCTGCACTTTCAATTTGTATGCCATTGTTTAGGCACAGCTGTACTCATTATATCTTTTCTTTTCAAACAGTTGTATGTAAAGATGAATGTAAATAAAGTTGCCGTTTTATTTTATATCACTTGTCATTCTTGTACATTTTTATATATTTCTTAATTACGCTTAACGTATTTATTTCTTAGTAAATACGTTGCGGCCTGCCACATCACCATTTCTGTATCCTGGGAAGTGGGGTGTGACATCATCACGTCTATCATGGATATCTAGAACATGAATAAACATAGCAGTCCTACTGTGTCATAGCAATACCAATGAGGGAAGTAGGACGACAAAGTTTTTTTTGTTTTTTATGGGTTTTTTTTGGTATATATATGTGGATATTCTTGTCTTGTGCATATCCATTTTTCTTTTTTGACGAACAATCTTGTCTGGTGATGCTCAGTCTTTATTAATACAAAAAAAACAAAAAAAAGGAGAACCACCGCTTTTGACTCTTCAACAAATTTGCCATCTTCATGTAGATTGATAGTGAGGGCACTGTCCAGTTTAAATTTGGGTGTGTGCTCGGTAAGCTTTCTCCCTTCGCATTTGATGTCGCTCCAACCAATCTTGGTTGTCGAGATGTTCGATGTTTAGGGAATTGATTTCATGGGCCCGTTTCCAAACTCTTTTGGGAACCTGTATATTCTCTTGACTGTTGATTATGTCTCCAAATAGGTCGAGGCAGTACCGAGCCGGACTAACGACAACAAGGTTGTCATTAGATTCCTTAAAGAAAACTTCTTTTCCCGGTTCGGGCACCCTCGCGCTATCATTAGCGACAATGGGACGCATTTCTGCAATAGGTCTTTCGAGGCCTTGATACGAAAATACTCAATTAATCATAAGTATCCACGTCCTACCACCCCCAAACATGTGGACAAGCCGAAATTTCAAATCGGCAGATCAAGCAGATATTGGAGAAAACGGTTTTGAAAAACCGTAAAGATTGGTCTTTGAAATTAACCGATGCCTTTTGAGCATTTCAAACTACATATAAGATTGATCTTGGCATGTCTCCCTATCGGCTTGTTTACGGAAAAACTTGACACCTCCCTGTGGAAATTGAACATCGTGCTATTTAGGCGATCAAGGAGCTAAATCTCAATCTTAAAGATGCGGGCAGCTATCGGAAGCTGCAACTGAACGGACTGAACGAGCTTCGGGATGAGGCTTACAACAATGCGGTTGTTATAAAGAACTGAACGAAGGTGTTTCATAATAAACACCTTACGCGCAAAACCTTCACGCCTGAACAACATGTACTTCTTTATGACACTCGACTCTATTTCCATCCTGGTAAACTTCGATCCCGCTGGAAGGGATCTTTTCTTGTGCGGTGTGTGTACCCGCACGGCGCAGTGGATTTGGAGAATCCAAAGGACGGTTTATTTATCAAAGTAAACGGACACAGATTGAAACCGTTCCTCAGCGCAGAACCATCAGAGGGGCTCCTGATATTGCAGGAGCCGGTTTACCCTGCATAATCTTCCTCTGTTTACCACCAAACTTCGGTTATCCTGCCATAAACAGTAGAAACACTGTTTCAAATAAGTTTGGGGGTATGTATATACTATTTTTGGTATATATATATATGAATATTCTTGTCTTGTGCATATCCATTTTTCTTTTTTGACGAACAATCTTGTCTGGTGATGCTCAGTCTTTGTTCATACGAAAAAAACAAAAAATGGAGAACCGCCGCTTTTGACCCTTCAACAATTTTGCCCTCTTCATATAGATTGACAGTGAGGGCACTGTCCAGTTTAAGTTTGGGGGTGTGCTCGGTAAGCTTTCTCCCTTCGCATTCATTTGTATATTCAGCATTTGCATACATATTTACAAACCCATAAAAAATCGAAAAATTTTACAAAAATATAAAAACTTTGTCGTCAAGTTAGCTAGTGGAAGAACTTAGATTCGATATTTCGACGGTTTTGTTTGATAAGATTGGAACAACTAGATCCTATTTATAGATTTTGAAAACCTGAAAGATAACCCTCCTTTGATTTTAACTATAGCTAATATACGACTTTACATCACACTACATGTGTCGTGTGTTTTGAAAATTAGATGACAAAACTAATATGTCTGAAAACTTTTAAATTAATAAACTATTTTTTGAGGATCAAATAGGTTTGTTCTGAAATAAATAATAATCAAGAATAGTTTCAAAAGTAAAGTGGATATGAAAAGATATTATAGATGCCTTAATAGGAACTAATTCTAAAGAATAACCCATCTGGAACTTGATTGGAGTGATTACACGCCCGATCCACTAAACACGTCTTTTATCCTAAAGATAATTGAACAACTGGTTATATCTCCGTTCGCATTAAATCGTTATGATTTTCACGCCAAAATGAGTCTTTTTGTTTTAGGGCCTAGGTAACTTGAGCAATTAAATCCGCCGGGGTGTCTCTACACCTAATTCCCTAAAACCAACTGGTTTGGATGCATTGGTCCAAAGCTCGCTAAGAAACCTAGAAGGTCCAAATTAAAACAAAATCAAGCAAGTGTTCTCTCCGAGTTAAAATTCCTAACGGTTTTTTGTATGAGAATAATCTTGACAAAAGACAGGTTTTTAAAAAAAAGTATTTTTAAACGGAGCTATGAAGGTTTTATCCTATGATGAAGACTATTGCACGTTCACGAAGGTGTGTATGAAACAAAAACAAGTAAAAGGTAGAGTGAAAAATAAGACCTAGTTTCCTACTAAGGAAGATAGAAATTCTAAATTTGAAACCTAGCTGAAAAACGAAACTTGAGAAGTACTTAACTCTTTATAAAACTTGTGTGATTCTTTTTATTTTTATATCTGGGCTTTATTTTGTGACATGACGACTTTAATCGATCCTTTTGAAACTTAACGATACTATTTGCACCATACGTAAAGACATATAGGACCTTAAGTTAAATAAGAAGCGAGGTGTGAAAAATAAAGGTTCGATATTTCTAACTTAGGATAATAGAATTGCTAGCTTTGAAACAAAACCTTAGGGTTAGAATCATAGTTATTTCGCGAGACTAGCTTGACGGGATTTTGTGGGTGAAATTTGCTGAAAACCCTCAGGAGACAACACTCCTCCTACTAGGGACACCTAGAGATTTAACGGCTTGTTGCATGAGCTCAGTGCAATCGTGTTCCCTGCGAAAGTGAGGTTAAGATTTTTTGTTTTGCTCGGGACAAGCAAAAGATAAGTTTGGGGGTATTTGTTCATCTCAGAAAACTGCATCTTAATACCACTCATTCATTATCTATTTTGTTATATATCGGTGCTATTAACCAGTGTCTGCTCAGTAAAATACAGATTACAGGTATCCGTGACACAATACTGAAATCACACTCAAAATCACGGATATAATGTTTGGGCGCCAACACTGCAAACAGAACAGAAAACCGATCGTGATTCGAAGAGCTTGTTTTTGCAAATAAACTAGTTTTGGTCCAACACATTACAAGTGTGCACATGCTCTTTGGCACATGGACCATAGTGGGGCTGCCTTGGCCACATGACATGATGAAATTATGCAATTAGGGAACATGAGCATTAAATGCTAAAAGAGTTGATGTGATTTAATACATCATGATTTCCCTCCAAAAGCTACTAAGCAACCCAGGTTGTTATCAAGAAATCAAACAATGCCAGTAGACTTGTGGAGTGCACTAGAGATCACCACACCAAAACGAGTCCCATAGCTCGGACCTAGCCCGGCGACAAGCCCCCAAAAACCGGCACCACCGGTCCAAACGTGCCCAGTTATCCCCATTTTTTCTTCTGGTAGTTTATTTGGGTCACATCATCTCATTCTTATTGTTTGTTTATTCTAGAATGAGGCCTATAAATACCAGATCAATGGGCAAGAGAGGATATACTTTTTGCTTCAGTTTTAGTCTAGAACAATTGTAATTTGCCTTTCTTTGAACTCTTGAGCTCTTGCCCCTTTGTCTTGACCTTGCAACTTCTTCATTAAATTTGCAAGCTTAAGATTTAGGTTCTTGAATTCAAGATTAGTTGTATCTTACTTGAAAATCAATAAAAAGTTCTTATTGTTCATTTGATGTGTCTTGCTTTCTACAAACTTCAAACTTGTGAAATCTTTGCCTTGCTTTGATCTTACAACCTCTTAAGTGAGCTTGCAACCTTAAAGTTTGGTATTTTGATTTCACATTGGTACGGGCTTAAGAAAATTAGAAGATATTCGCACGTTGAATTTATCGGTTCTTAACTTTCTTTACTTTTCTTGCTATTTTTTTATATGCCTTACTCTTTTCTTTCTTTTTAGTTTTGGTATTGTAAATATTTTTGAGTAATTGATTTACTTGTTAAGGGTAGAATATGGTTAGTTTGTGTTAGGAGATGTGTTTTCTAAAACCTTAAAAATCTTAACTTTGTAATTGAAACTTCGACCAAACGACTCGCAACTCCGCTCCGTTAGGCATCCTATCCTACCAAGATAGCTGTGAATCCTAATCATGACCGGTTGCGAGTAGTTTGCCGAAGACTAAGGTCAAGAGACAACAACGGAAGGACAAGGGACATGAAATACGTATTTAGCACACAATCGCAAATACCGTGCTTCAAGTTCCCTAATCCCCGTTGTTGCCTATTGCCTTAGTGTCAATATCAGAATTAAGGTCTATAAGGAAGCGGCAAACATCATCCTAACACAAGCTAACCTAAAACTACCCCTAACAAGTCTTTTTATTAAACATATCATTGTTACGACACTAAGTATAACAAACAACCCAAGTTACGGTATTAACTCGTTAAAACAAGCTAAAAATCCTACCATCTCCCTGGGGACAACCCGTACTCATCGCGGCTCGCTACATCTTTGATTGCGGTAATTTCAAATTCTTTCTAAATACGACACGGTGAAAACGTATCAATCAAATAGCGCAGTTGCCGGGGATACGATAACGCTTTTACACTTGTAGTCTCGAGTTAATTTGTGAATATTTTGTATAAGACTAACTTTCTAACAGATTCAACGGATAAAACACATTCTTTTTAAACCAACACGAGAACTAAAAACAATGATGTTCTCTGGATTTTTGATCTGCTAACACACTGTGTTTTAACTTTGAAATCAAAGTATAGGAGTGGAATACTATTGTTACATAGAGGAAACACACAAAATTTGAGCATCAAACTTGCAAATTAGACCGGCGAGAACTTGAAAATTCCCGATGTCGCCGGTTTTATGGTTGGGTTTTGAAATTGGTTTTTTGTGTTGCCTCCAGTGTTCTGTTAGTATCCCAATTTTATTGTTTTATTTTCTTAATTATTTGTGTTCAGAACTTTGGCTATCTATATCACTTTCTAGCTCAAATATCCGTATTTTTCCGACATTTGCAGATTTGACGGATTGACAAGCAGCTATCGTGCGGAGCAAGGAGGAGTTTTCAAGTATAAGGGGATTGAACACTTAGTGCCAAATATCCGGGTAGTTTGACCCGCGCAAGCGTACCATTCAAACACTCGGAGGCAATATCAACACAAGTTTCTTAAACTCAACTCTTTTGGTACGTATCTTTCTAAACGTCCTCTTCTCAAATCTGACGTTCCATTATTCATATCTTTGCGGGATTCTTTGCAACATCGACGCAATAGCCAAAGAAAAACTAACCGTATTTGTTGCAACGCCATATTTAAAGTAAAAATAATAAATTGATTGTTTGATAACAAAACTTTGTTGATTTGCGCATTGCATCATTAATACGGACTTAAGGGGCTATAACACCAATTCAGATTGGGTGGGGATTTCATCACCCTTCCTAAGACTCCGAAAATCACTAATTGCATAAGTGTCACCTCAAGCTTAATAAAAAAATATCTAGACTAGGCCAACTAGGGACTTGTCGCGCTCAATAGGACAAAAGAAGATTGTGGGCATTCGGTCGTTTATCTAAACATGACTTTTATGGTGCCTAGGCTAGACAAGTGAGAAGGTAACTTTAAAAGGCCCGTCTCACGGTGATTCGTGAGTGGAACCCTCCTTACCTCACTTGTGTTTACTTGGCCACAACTGGCTGTGAAGAGGCGATCTGAGGGTTATCTCACAATTTGCCGCTTTGGAACAGTTAGGAGCGGGTGTAGTGGATTTAAAGGACCCTAGTCTAGGTATTGATTCTGCATTTGACTGTGAATTTATGATTGTGTTTGTTAAACTGTCGTCTCATTTTCACATTCTTACGAAACAAACACAAAATTCGCCACTTTTACCATCTTCACCAAATTTTTCTCCATTTTTTCTTACCCTCACATTCTACGCTCTGACTACACTAAACTTGTTTAGTGTATGTCCGCTTGGACTAAGGACCCTAGTGTCCATTTAGTCCGTGTTTCGTTAGTCGCTAGGGACTACACGATCAACCCTGAAGTCGAAACTCCTTCCACACCTCTTTCACCTTTACCTTTGCCGGCCAACTCCGACGTTAACCGTGATTCTGTTCATACATCTTCACCTTCACTTTCACCGTCACCAAATTTGTAACGTTTTGAAAATTGTTTCGGTAAAATTTCGGAAAATCGGTAAAATAAAGGGGTTTTCTGTAAAAAGTCAAAGTATAAATATCTTTATTATAAAATTAAATATACATATTCTAGCTATGAAATTGCTAGTGTTTGGTGTTTATTGAGCCACTGGTAAAATTTCTAATTTTCTGAAAAATTTTCCGAAAATAATTATTTTAATATTTTTTTAAGCCGTCACTAATACATTTAATTAGGGAAAATTACAAATTGGAATGAGTTGAAACAAATTTTGTGCATCATAACATATTAAACAAAATTTTAACATGTTGTTTTTGAAATGAAATAAAGTTGTTGATCGGTTTTAGAAAATATGGAATTTATTAAATAAGGAAGTGTGGTACATATTGAATTGGTGTTTGGTGTTCATTGCTTCACACACACACTACCTCCCCCTCCCCCTCTTGCTGGCCAAATATGGGGCTGCCCCAATCCCCATGTCCCCACACTTTGTTCACAAAAAAAATGAGAAGAAAAGAATCAATATATATAAGTATGGGCTTTTGACTTTTATTTTGACTTCGAAACCAACACCCCTCACTCTCTCACCTCTCCCCCCCATCATTAGCCGATCCCACTGCTGGAATTCTGCAGCCCCTCCCTTCTCTTTCCCTCATCTCATCTCTTCTCCAAAAATCCTCAAAAAAATTGGTCAAAAATCAAAGTAAAACCTCACCAAAATCAAAATCCAACTCCTACCCATTTCTCATTTTCCTATCTAGCATGGATCTAGGAGCATGGAAGCTATTTTTGGAGGCTAGGATTTGCATGGTAGATCTAAATTTGTGAGGTATAAATTTGTGCCCCATGGTTTGTTTGTTGATTAGTTGCTTAATTAAAGTTATTAGGCGTTAAATTGTGGGTTTATTTGAGAGGTTGGAAATTCTAGTTAGGATTTTGATTTGAATTAGGGTTTTCATAATTTGTTCATGGTTTATTTGGGTAGTTGAACCTCTTGTGAATTTGAAAACCTAATCTAGTTGCTCAATTGCTAAATTGCTACATTTAAATTGTCCAAATTTAAGCTTTTTAACAAACTAGGTTTTTGTAAACCATGAATTTGATTAAGAGAAAAATGTAATTAGGTTTTTCATGACTTTATTAACATTTTAAAATGTAGTTTAATACTTTAGATCATGCAAATCCAAGCTAGATTGTTGTATGTGCATTTTTGCTATAAAATGGTCGAAATTGGTTAAAATTGCAAACTAGGTTTTTGAAATTGAATTAAATTGTGGGTTTAAAATTTACGTAATGGGTTCTATGGCATAATTAAGATATTAAGTTATCATCTTGGTCACTAAAATTGTTAAAACATCATGTTTTGTACAAAAACGGTAAACCTTCCTTGCTAGGTTTTCGGAAAAATAGCTTTTAAAGTGAGTTTGGGATTTTTGTGAATTTTAACCTATTTCATATTATAATTAGTGTTTGTGAATGTGCAAATGAGTGTGTATGGATTTTTCTCGATGGTTTGACGTTTGTACATCGATATCGAGGGTTGGGTTGGCTATTTTTGCATGCGTAGGCGATAAGTTTTGACCTATACGTGATATGCGTGCCGAATTGGTTTTCGTATACCGTTTCGATTTCGGATTTGGTTTTTATGCGTTACGATACATGGAGACATGTAGGTACCCCAGGTAGACTTCGAGACGACAAACAAGCGCGTGACGATGTCGGCACCGGCGAGCTCAGACCAGGTGAGTAGATTTATATCTACGGGGAGAAGTCAGGTGGATGGCGTATAGCACCCCCGCAGTTCGTGGTGATGTATACGAATACGTATACACACATATATTTAGTATATGTTGAATTGAGATTATTGATGATAAAGATGGACTTTTGGTGTTCTGTGATTGGTTTAATGTAGTTGCGAAACCCTAGAGTAGGGGTTGCACCTATACACTCACACACGCACATACTTGCATACATCCTTTCTTTTACATGTGCGTATATAGGATTATATATTTATGTGTTTACATGGGTATGGGACTGTGTGTTCATATACTGGAGGATAGTACTTGGGATTTGAGATGAGTCGATGAGATTTGATTTGAGGCCGTGAGATCGGTGATATGGCAGGGTTCGTATTTGAGATACGACATGACGTTGTAGCGGGTCCTTTGACGTAGTGTTTCACACACGTGCATGCATACTTAGGCGGTATCAGTATTGTACTAGACGTAGATCAGTACCCCGGATTATGATCTTTGATAAAGAGGATACCAGATGAATAATGTGATGAATGTGATATTGACCCGTACCCAGATTTGGGATGCCGTACGACGGATTTACGTACGAGCTATATATTGATGATAGATCTGCACTCTTGACTTAGGGATGTCTGATTATAGATATGGTATCGGATGTGATATTATTGAGGCGGGATCACCGACTAATATATATATATATATGTATGTATCGACTCATATGTTAGGCGGTTTCCTTACCTTCAATTAGCATGTTAGCTCAGCCCTATAGTTTAGTGTAGTTGTTAGACTAGATTCGGTTCCTACCTATTTCAAAAACTAACGAATCATGGGTATTTTAAAAAACAGGTCAAGGAATTCTACGGATATTTCAAAGAACGTATCTTTTCTTAAAAACACCGTAGCCCTTATTTTCAAAACACCGCGATTCGTATTATTTCAAAAGGCACTACTGTATGATTTATATTTATATTAAATGTATATTAGTTATCATTGTATTTAGTATTCAGCTCCCGCACATTATTGATGTTCGCTCCGCATCGCATACTTATTTTGTGATTCATATACCGTTATTATTATCATGCTGCTAGGACAACAGCACCATTACCGATGACGCGTATGTACCACGTACACTTACTTACCGGCCCACACACATCTTCATCGGTAATTTCCATGTCACGAACACTTTAGAAAATACTATTTCATTGACATAGTTTGTTAGCTAATAGTTTAGACATGATATTAGTGTATTTGCCTTATATGCTAGCTTAGACATTGTAGTTATTACTTGCTACTTCATGCATGTTATTATTCACTGTTATACCGCATTCATGGATTTTTATGCCTATATTCACTGTTTACATGCTATTGAGGATTTGGATTCGGATTTTCATGAGATTTCCTGGATTTGGGGGAAAACCGCAAAACATTTATAAACTTCTTTTCTCTCTCTTTTTAAATGAAAAAGTGCGGTTTTCCCATGATGTATGAGTCGTCCACCATGAGTTTGCTGATGGATTTCGAGACCCGATTCGAGGAGTTGGATGAACCGTTTTGGGTACATGGTGGGCCCAGTAAGGTACCCCGGGGCAAGAAGTTCGAGTAGTAGACGATGAGCCTGGCAGGGGAGGACTACCTACCGGTGATTTTACCCGACGCATCGGATATCCGGAGGATACCATCGTGGTCTTGAGATTGATGGTAGGGGCCGGTTCAGACTGACGGCGCCCTAGATAGTGAGATTGAGACATTGAGATTTTGAGACATCGAGGTACTGAGATTGATGATCCAGGCCAGTCCAGATAGCTGGAGCCTGAGATATTGAGATATTGGGATTTAGTTTTGTGTCGATGCTAGACATTGTTTATGCTGATTTCATGTATGATACATCGTTTTGAAAATACAGAAATCTCACTAAATTATGAAAGCATTTTCTTCATTTACATGTATTCTGTTTTCATGCATTCATACCTCATCCATATGATATATTGCTACCTGAGGCACTGACACGAGCACTTGTATTACCGTTGTTTAGAGGTATACCCTAGCCATTGTTATAGGCTGCAGATTATATATTTGAGGATATATTATGATCGTATGACTTAGGATTGCGTTGTTCATGCGGTTTCTGTTCATAGATGTTTTCTACTCACGAGTTGTCAACTCACCCCCGTTATGCCACAGTTTCTTGCAGGTTTTGCCGTACAGGTTTCATTACGGAGTTGCTGGCACTTCTTCTTTTTTTGAGTGACTTGCTAGTAGGTGGGTTTACTTGTATCGTACCCATCATTATACCTTGTATATTATTATTCTGTTGTATCTAGAAGTTCCATCAACCAAACATGTATTTATTTCAGAGATAGAGACCAGTGATGTTTATTCTTTCGACCTTAGAATCGCGCGTTGTATTTCTATGGATTTCTTGCTGTTTTGAGTTTCCTTTTGAGTTTTGATTCTCGCCCTTGGCATTGTATATTATATTGCTTGCGTGGTTGTGACCGTCGATTGATGAAGAGCTAGCTCCGCTTGGGATGCCTTTTTATTCATTTCGTATACTATTCATGTTGTATCCCGTTTGAGGGCCAGTATTTACAAAGGAGACTCTGCCGAAATTTTCAGGAAATATTTGATGTTTTTAAAAACGCATAATTCGGCTTATGTTATTAAAACTACTTGCTTTAAGTTGGTTTTTCCTTCACTCTACTACTTTCTTGGTTTGGATTTCTGGGCTTTCGGCTTACTTAGATTACGTACGCCTCGAGACGTTTCGTAGTTTAAGTGCCGGTCATATTCCGTACTTTCGGGTCGTGACAAAATTCTTCTTCCAAGATGTCGGGATTTCCTCTTAACATCACTTTATCTCCCCCAGGAATAATTCCACCTCCATTAGGTGCGAATAACCCGCGATCACCTCTTGTTGAAGCGCCACAGCAAATCACGCTCTAGGATCGTTTCTATCCTACCCGCGCTGCACTTCCAACTTGTCTTTCACTTCCACCGGCCAATGGGGATAATTTCAAAATTAAGCCCCACTTCATCAACATGTTGACCAAATTTCACGGGCTTGAATCTGAAGATGCATATATCTTCATCAATAAATTCCAGAACGTTTGTGCGATGATGAAGACGACCCAACTGTCTGACGATGCTATACGGCTATGAGTTATTCCTTTCACTTTGTACGACCTTGCTGAAAAGTGGCTGTATATCACCGCATCTTATTCGATAACAAGTTGGGACGAGTTTGTGAAAGCGTTTTAAAAGAAATTCTACCCAAATAATAAAACCGCACAGATTCGAAACGAAATTAACCAATTCACCAAGCTTCCTACCGAACCTTTCTGGAAGTGCTTTGACCGGTTCAAGGACCTTCTTGTTCAGGGTCCTCATCACGGTATAGAGAAATGTCAACTCTACCAAACTCTGTACAAGGGCCTGTATCCAGCAACCAGATAGTTGATAGAGACCATCGGTCAGGGCCACTTCCTGTCCAAATCTGACAAGGAGGCTTGGCAATTCTTTGACGATCTTGCAGAGCAAACGCTACAGTGGGAGAACACCCGACCGAACACCTCAACTTCTTCTTCTTCAGGTCTCTCTAGGGCAGGAGTTCATCAACTCGACATCTCAATTGCAATGAAGGCTAAGATGGCTGCAATCACGGGGAAACTGGAAGCAATTGAGAGCAAATTCTCATCTCCTTCTCCTGCCCCTGTTCTTCCCCTTCGTACCATTTGCGCTTGTTGTTCAGATCCATCTCAATTGACCGAAGAGTGTCCTTACAATCTACCATCTCAAGGACAGGATCAGGTTAATGCTGCATTTCAGCAAAGACCAAGAAACGATCTATACTCTTCCACATACAATCCCAGTTGGAGGAACCATCCCAATTTCGTCTGGAATCAGAACCAGCATCAATTCCAAAGGCCTCCTCCTCCTCAACAACAAGCTCAACAACAATTTCAGCGGCCTTTCCAACCCCAACCTTATCAAAATCCGACGAACAACTTTGCACCCTGCAACAATTCTTTTCCTCAAAACAACTTTGTTCCATCAAATAACGATAAGGTTTCCTCACTAGAACGGAGTCTAGAGGCTTTTGTAAAGCAATCGACTCAATCCACCGGCAACATCCTGTCTTCTATTCAGTCTCTGGTGCAACACACCGCTGCACACAAGCAAAGCATCAAGACCATCGAAGCCTAGATTGCACAGCTGAACGCGGCTTTAAGCGAGCGAGAGAAAGGAAGGCTTCCATCTCAACCACTCCCAAATCCTGTCCACCCACATAATCTACATGTTGCTCTTGAACAACAGAACCATAATATGAGTGTCGTGACTACGTTGAGATCTGGAAGAATGCTGAACAACAACATCGGCACACGAATTGATGATGATGACACCCCGGCCGTTTCTTCTATTCCTTCTTCTTCTTCTGAGCCTATTCTCCATTCTTCAAAAGGCTCTCCTTCTTCAATCGGTGCTCCGAACGGATCCACATCTCACTCCACTCAAACTCTATTTTTGGGTGGGATCCGTTCCAACTCCACAATCCCCTCCACAAGCATTAGACTCAACCAATTTCAAAAACGTTCCATTTCCAAACCGGTTAAGGTCCAATAAACAAAATCCACAAATGGAGAATATTCTGGAGTTATTCAAACAGATTAACATCAACATTCCCCTCTTAGATGCAATCCAACAAGTCCCCTCCTATGCAAAAATCTTGAAAGACTTGTGCACTAAGAAGAGGAAATCTCAGGTACCAAAGAAGGTTTTCCTAGCTAGTAACGTGAGTGATGCTCTTACCTAAAATTTACCACAAAAACGGAAGGACCCTGGCTGTCCTGCGATTTCAATAACTATTGGGGATAAGAACATCAACCAAGCTCTTTTGGATCTTGGTGCCAGTGTTAACCTGCTTCCTTATTCTATATATGAGCAACTAGATGTAGGAGAACTGAAACCTACACATTGTACTCTTCAAATGGCCGACCGATCTATCACCCATCCTAGGAGTGAGCTAGAGGATGTGTTAATAAAAGTTGGGGACTTCATATTCCCTGTTGACTTCATTGTTTTAGATACACAACCTGTAGCTAACCACCGGAATCAAATTCCGGTGTTACTCGGTCGCCTATTCCTTGTAACCTCAAATGTTGTGATCAATTGTTGAAATGGTTCCATGGACCTCTCTTTTGGCAACATGACAATTGAACTCAACATTTTTAAGTTAAGGAATCAGCCACCCAAACCAAATGCTCATATACTAGATGTTAGTTCCATTCAGGAGATCACTCCCGAGGACTGTGAATTTGAGGAATTCTTGTTTGATCACAGTAATCTTGACGCCACTAGTGCGTTCCTCTTTAAACCTACTGCTGCTTTCACTTCCAACAACGATTACGAGTGCTTCACATTTTCAAACGATCTTGGCTTGTCGCCGCCCGAATTTGAATCTTTCAAATTTTCGGATGCGTTAGTTAACCATCCGACTTGGTCGCATACACTCACTTTGAGCCCCTGTTGGAATCTTTTGAGTTCGAGACATTTTCCTCAATATTTCCTTCAGTCATTTCACCTCCTACGCTCGAACTCAAGCCTCTGTTGTCTTACCTCAAGTATGCTTACTTAGGTGAGAATGAGACCTAGGTGAGAATGAGACCCTCCCAGTCATCATCTCGGCTTCTCTAGCTCTAGAGCAAAAGAAAGCCCTTCTCACAGTCTTGCAATCCAATCGGTAAGCATTCGGCTGGACGATGACGGACATCAAGAGGATTAGTCCCCTGATCGTTGAACATCACATTCACCTGATGGATGATACTAAACCAGCTAGGGATCCACAGAGGCGATTAAATCCCGTCATGAAAGAGGCTGTGAAAAAGGAAATCGTCAAATGTCTGGATAGTGGTATCATTTACCTATTTCAGACAGCCAATGGGTCAGCCCTATACACGTTGTCCCTAAGAAGTCGGGCATTATTGTCATCACAAACGAGACGAATGAGTTGATCCCTACTCGCACCCAAACCGGGTGGCGAGTGTGCATTGATTATCGGAAACTCAACGCTGCAACGCGGAAAGATCATTTTCTGCTACCTTTCATTGACCAAATGCTCGAACGATTAACTGAACATGAGTGTTACTATTTTCTGGACGGTTACTCAGGCTACACGCAGGTCCCATCACCGAGAAAGACCAGGACAAAACCACTTTCACTTGTCCTTTTGGCACGTTCGCATATCGCCGCATGCCCTTTGGGCTATGCAATGCTCCCGCTACCTTCCAACGGTGTAAGATGGGAATTTTCTCTGATATGGTTGAGAAATTTTTGGAGATATTCATGGATGATTTCTCCATCTTTGGCGATTCTTTCGACGAGTGACTGCAACATCTTGACGCTGTCCTTACCCGATGTAAGAATAAAAATCTCACTTTAAACTGGGAAAAATGCCACTTCATGGTGCGCGATGGAATTGTCTTAGGACATATCGTTTCGCGAAATGGCATCAAGGTTGACAAAGCAAAGATTAATGTCATTTCCAACCTCCTTCCTTCCAAATGCTTCAGAGTTATCCGAGCTTTTCTTGGCCACGCTGGTTTCTACAGACAGTCCATCAAGGACTTTAGCAAGATTGCTAGACCCTTGACTCTTCTTTTGGCCAAGGATACCACGTTCAACTTCGACTCAAACTATTTGACTGCTTTCAAATCACTAAGAAGCTCACTCACCACTGCTCCCGTTCTTTCTTCACCTGACTGGACACATCCTTTTGAGATTATGTGCGATGCATCCGACTTTGCTATCGGTGCGGTCCTAGGACAGCACATCAATAAGATGCCGCACGTAATCTACTACGCGAGCCGGACCCTGAATGATGCATAACTGAATTATACAACAACCGAGAAAGTGATCTTGGCAGTTGTATTCACTCTGGAAAAATTCAGGCCATATCTCATTCGCTCCCCAGTTGTTGTCTACACTGATTATTCAGCTCTGCGATATCTTTTTGCGAAAAAGGATGCCAAATCTCGGTTAATACATTGGATCCTCTTACTTCAAGAATTTGACCTTGTCATTAAGGACAAAAGAGGATGTGAAAACGTAGTGGCCGACTATCTTTCACAACATCCTTCTTCGCCGACGCTCCCTCTCCCTATTAATGATGTTTTTCCAGATGAACAACTCTTGACAATATCTTGCGAACCCTGGTGTCACGCCCCGCTTCCCCGTGTACGGCGAAGTGGGCGCGACGAGGTCCGCTACGTATGTACTCAGAAGTACATACGCTAAGCGTAGCTAAGCAATATAGAAATAAATACACAAGAGACAAGAGTATAAAAAGAACAGCAACTTTTATTTATTAACATTCTTTGTACAATACATGAAAAGGAAATACATCTGAAATAAAATTGCCTAAACATTGGCATAACAGGAAATGGAAAGTACTGAAAAGAAAAAGTGTACAATGAAATTATACTGCTAGGTCTTCGGCAAAATGCTCCAAATCTTCTTGTGATGGCTCAACTTCCGCCGGGTCCAAGTCACCGGACGACATTCAAAGAAGAGAGAAACAGAATGTCGTCAGCGAACAGATCGCTCGGTAAGTCCCAAAGGTAAGAGGGAAGTAGAGAAGACAGAATAAGAAGATACATTTTAAAGTATAACTATTGTTGTAATGTTATGTTAACGCTGTTGTTTTTAGCTTGGTACAGAAGGATGCCAGTGTATACGAGGGGGGTCTCTATATGCTAAAGACCAAGGCAAACGGAAAGTACAAGAAACTGTTAAGCCACGGTACAACAGCAACGGAATACAGGTTAGGTGTCTTAATCTGACCACCTCGTGCCACCTTTAACACCTTCCGTACCAATCTACCCCTTAAACCCCGTAGTGTTTTAACATTATTGTTGTATTGTTTTATGTAAGTTGGATGACTGACCAAAGCCATGATATCAGTAAACGGATTGTATCATGTAATTGGAATAACGGAATAATGAATGTATATCCATGGTTTGATTCAGTCAGGTTGAATAGGTTGTTAACTGGATTCAGGGATTCATGTGTTCATATTGAGTTGGAATATTAAAGAATATAGATTGACTTGAATCATATTCAAGTCAGAAATAGTCAGAATCTAACCCGAGTCAGACTAAAAGAAAGGTAATTTGAAGTTCTATAATTGTTAGGGTTCTTATTGTAATTTATAAAACTTGAGGGGGTTTTATGTAAAAAGTACTTTTGTATAGTTTTCAAAATACACCTCAAGTATTTATTATTCGTCTTTATAGTTATAATGAGTGTGGATTTTATTTGTGTTATTCTAGTGAATATATCATAATAAAAGTATTGATTTATAATATTGATTTATTTGAAACTTATGGTATTTTAATGTAACTTTTAATCTGGTAATTTTTTAAAAAGTGGAAACTTTATCTTATAATAAAATAGGTGTTTAAATGATAAATATATATATTAATACAAGAATAATTTTAAATAAATATTTCATTTTCCAACATCTCATTTTTCTTAAAGGTCGTATTTTAAACCTTTCGAGACCGAATGCTCCTTACGGAGGTCTGAATCTCACACTACTAGTCCGCGGGTGCACAATGAACCGTACTATCCCTAACGGGTTCCCCAAAGGTGGGTTGTAGTGGCGCTTTGCAAAGATTTTATAAATACTATTCATTTAGAAAAACGGTTTTATAAGTATAAGGTATTTATTCGTAAAAATGTATAGTTTTCCGTATTTTAGTTTTCTAGGGTTTCCTAAGCCAACTAGCCTATTTCTAAGGTCTAAACGATAAGTCATTAGAAGCCTCAAATCGCCTCTTCACCGCCAATTGCGGCCAGGTAAGTGCCAGGTAAGTGGGAAGGAACCACAGTAGTGGGCCTAATTAAAAACCACTAGCCTAGACACACTTGCCTAGACACCACAAAATCAGTTTATATAAACGATCGATGTCCATGACATATCGTAATTTCATTTTAAAAGATTTTGTTTTAGAATTGTGTACAACTTAAAACTTCTAGAAAAGGTTTATAAAGAATATGATATTTTAGCGAAAGGTCTTGTATTTTCGTATTCTAAATTTTAGGGAATATCAATTAAGGTTATATTTATGTGTGTGTAGAGGTAAGTCATTACCTCGTGACTTATTTTAAGGTTTAGTGAAGTTTAGAGGTTAAACATGTTAAATTAAACATAAGGGTATTTAAATGTAAGAATACGGTGTTTGAAAACGTTATCATTTCATGTGTGAAAACTCATTCAAATTGATTTTCACAAGTTTATTTATCAAGATGAACATGTTTAGGAATGAGGGAATTGAGTAGAAGTAGAAAAAATAAACTTCATGGTATTATTATGAAAAGAATACGATATTACAAGAAAGTTATCATTTCATGTGAGAAACTTTGTTTAAATTGATTTCTATGTGATTAATAGTCATCATGGATATGTTTAGGTATTATGGATTAGGTGACAAGTGGGATTTTGTAGAAAAACCGAATCGGAAATCGGTTTGTTCCGATTTCCGTCGGGTTTCGTAATTCCGTATTTTAAAAAATAGAAAAGAGAGAAGAATGGGACTTACGGGTTTCAAACTCTTCTAAAGAGTAAAGAGGAACTAGGGAGAAAGGCCGAGGTGTGGTTTCGTCGCCGGTTGCTTCAAAGCACGTCGCCGGAATCCGTCAGCGCTTCGCGTGAACTCGGTTTCAAAGCACACTTTCTTGTGGAATTTTCAAGAGAGTAATTCTATGGTTTTGGAATGAGAAGGTAGGGGGTAGGGGTCTATTTATAGGGTAGCTAGGGTCGGGTAGGTGAAGGGTCTTGTATATTTTTAAAAATTATAAAAATTTAAATAAAAAAAGCATTAAAATTTGTAATAAATTGATTGTATTTAACAATTGAAAACCGATCCCTTAAATTGGAGTTAACAGGGGGTTTAGGAATACCAAAAGCCATAATTTTTGTGTTGGGACCCCGGCCATCGGCCCAACTCCGGCCGGCGGCGCCGGCCGAGTTGGCCGATCCCGACCGGGTTCGGCCATGGTCGGGTGCGGGGTTCTCCGACGTAGACTTTGGCATACTTCATTTTTGGGGTTCAGTTCAACATTTGGGAGTTATGGCCTGTAGACTGTTGGGCTTCCAAGGATTTTTTTAAAGAAAAATAAACTAAAAATAATGTGGGGTATAGGATTCGAACTCTGGTGGCTTGGTTCAGCAGTGCAAGGTATTACCAATGAGCTATAAGCTCCTTCTTGTAATTATTGTAGGGAAATAGATACTTAAAGTGTTATCAGCAACATTAAATACTCCATGTATACTTCAAATTTAACTCAAATTTAGGTATACAAAAATTGGAGTTGTTACAATCTACCCTCCTTACAAAAATTTCGTCCTCGAAATTTACAACTTTATTTGAGGACTAGTTTACAAAAAGGTGCGGATATCTTGCACGCATTTCATCTTCCCTTTCCCACGTGGATTCTCCTGGAGTGTCTTTTCTCCACATTACCCGGACTAAGTTAACTTCCTTGTTCCAAAGTGTCTTTACTTTCCTGTCCAGGATTTCTACAGGTTGTTGCTCACAAGACAAATCGGGCTGTATAGTGAGCTCGGAATGATCAAGTACATGGCTGGGGTCACTCACATACCTTCTGAGTTGGGATATGTGGAACACGTTATGCACTCCTTCCAATGAGGGTGGAAGCGCTAATCGGTATGCCACTTCACCGACTCGTTCGAGTATGTCGAACGGTCCAATGTATCTCGGACTTAGCTTACCCCGTCTTCCAAACCGGATCACTCCGCGGTTCGGAGATATCTTCAAGAATACATGGTCTCCAGGCTGGAACTCCAAGTGTCGTCTCTTTGCATCAACCCAGTGCTTCTGTCGATCTTGGGCTATGCGCATTCTTTCCCTGATAGTACGAACCACATCAACGGTCGCTACTATCATCTCTGGTCCAAGGAGTTCCCTATCTCCGATGTCGTCCCAACTTAATGGTGATCGACACTTCCTTCCATATAATGCTGCAAAAGGTGCCATTCCTATGCTTGCTTGGTAGCTGTTGTTGTACGCGAACTCCACAAGATGCAGGTGATCTTCCCACGATCCTTTGAAGTCTAGCATACATGCTCTGAACATATCTTCCAAGATCTGAATAGTTCGTTCCGACTGACCATCTGTTTGTGGATGATAAGCCGTGCTGAAGTTCAGACTTGTTCCCAAGCTAGCTTGCAGACTCTGCCAAAATTGCGATCGGAACCTGGTGTTACGATCGGAGACAATGCAGACCGGTACTCCATGAAGTCTCACAATTTCCTGTATGAGTTCATGGGTATCAGAGATAGTACATTATGAAGAGTTTAAATCTTAAATTAGATTATTACCTCCATGTACTTCTTCGCTAGTTTCTCAGTTGATTGGCCAACTCGAAATGGGATGAAGTGAGCCGACTTTGTGAGTCGATCCACAATGACCCATATCGCATCGTTACCCTTTGTGCTGTGAGGAAGAGCAGTTACAAAGTTCATCGTGATATGCTGCCACTTCCATTCTGGAATTGGTAACGGTTGAAGTAGTCCAGCTGTGCTGTGATGTTCAGCCTTTACTTGCTGACACACCAAGCATTTTGCGACACTTCTGGCTACTTCACGCTTCATTCCATGCCACCAATAATTCTGACGTAGAACTTTGTACATTTTAGTACCTCCAGGATGTACTGAATAGGGAGAGTTGTGAGCTTCTTTCATTAACTCTTCCCGAACAGGACCTTTTGGGTACACACAATCTGCTGCCGTATCTCAAAGATCCGTCTTCATGGATGATAAAATCTGTTCTGAGTCCATTCTCCACTTGTTCTCTGATCCTTTGCAACTTAGCATCGCTGGCTTGAGCTGCTTTGATCTGATTGACAATGGTTGATTGAACTTGTAGATTCATCAAACTTGAAGCATCACCTAGCATGACTAGTTCAATTTCCATCTGATGTAGGTCTTGCTGAAGCTTCCACTGGGCGGTGAGATTCATTGATAATGGTTGGCGACTAAGAGCATCAGGTACTACGTTCACCTTTCCTGGGTGATATTGCAAGTTGATGTCAAAGTCCGCCATGAGTTCTAACCATCTTCTCTGCCGCATATTCAACTCCTTCTGAGTAAACACATACTTCAGACTTTTATGATCTGTGTAGATGTTCACTCGTTCACCAAGTAAGTAGTGGTGCCAACATTTTGAGAGCAAAGATGACGGCTGCCAACTCCAAATCATGCGTCAGATAATTGCGCTCATGAGTCTTCAGTTGTCTTGAAGTATAAGCCACAACCTTACCGTGCTGATGTAGAACACTTCCTAATCCCTTACCGGATGCATCACAATGCACTTCGAATCCTCCAGATTGATCTGGTATGACGAGAATAGGTGCTGATGTCAGTCTTGACTTGAGTTCTACGCTTCTGACCACACAAATTCTTCATCTTTTCGTGTGAGCTTGATCAGGGGTGTTGCTATCTTCGAAAAGCCTTCAATAAACCTTCTGTAATATCCAGCTAAACCCAAGAAACGTGCGGTCTTAAGACATCATGGTGATCTGCTCCCAAAGTAGTGCGGTCTTAAGACATCATGGTGATCTTCTCTGTCCACACTCAGTACGTTCTGTTGCGGACATCTTGGTGATCTGAGTGAGGGAGCCATTTCAGAACAATGGGATCGGGTCCTTAAAGCACATTCCGAAAGAGGGACCGAACTGCATTATAAATATAATGATACCACCCTCAATTACAGAGGCGCCTTTTAAGTGAACCGGAACTACAGGAGCTTGAGAACTCCATAGTTAAGCGTGCTCGGGCTAGGGAAGTCTTAGGATGGGTGACCTCCTGGGAAGTGGCCCCTGGTCGGGTCCGGTTCGCTCTAAAGGGAAAAACCGTGCGGTTTCGGCCAGAGCGGACAATACCATCTGTACTAAGGCGTGGGGCGTTATATTTATGGTGGCCCTGCAGGTCCCTCAACAGTAGGTCTGTGGTTCGAGGACGAACCATTGTTCTTAGATAGGGGGAATGTAATACCCCAGAGCAGTGCGGTCTTAAGACATCATGGTGATCTGCTCCCAGAGTAGTGCGGTCTTAAGACATCATGGTGATCTGCTCTGTCCACACTCAGTGCGGTCTGTTGCGGACATCTTGGTGATTTGAGTGAGGGAGCCATTTCAGAACAATGGGATCGGGTCCTTAAAGCACATTCCGAAAGAGGACCGAACTGCATTATAAATATAATGATATCACCCTCAATTACAGAGGCGCCTTTTAAGTGAACCGGAACTACAGGAGCTTGAGAACTCCGTAGTTAAGCGTGCTCGGGCTAGGGAAGTCTTGGGATGGGTGACCTCCTGGGAAGTGGCCCCTGGTCGGGTCCGGTTCGCTCTAAAGGGAAAAACCGTGCGGTTTCGGCCAGAGCGGACAATACCATCTGTACTGAGGCGTGGGGCGTTACACCTGGTTCACAGATATTGTGAACTACTTGGCGACTGGACTCATACCTAACAATTGGTCGAGTCAGAACACTTTTACTGGGACGAATCCTACCTATTCAAGTATTGTCCAGACCAAATCATTCGTCGGTGTGTTCCTGATAACGAATTCAGAGTGTGTTGTCTTTTTGCCACGATCAAGCATGTGGCGGGCACTTTGGCCGAAGAAAGACAGCTGAGAAAGTCCTCCAGTGTGGCTTTTACTAGCCACAACTTTTCAAAGATGCCCATGATTACTGCAAGACTTTCTCCCGGTGCCACATTTGGGCTGGATTTTCAGGCGAAATGAGATGCCGCTCCAACCAATCTTGGTTGTCGAGTGTTCGATGTTTAGGGAATTGATTTCATGGGCCTATTTCCCAACTTTTTTGGGAACCTGTACATTCTCTTGGCTGTTGATTATGTCTACAAATGGGTCGAGGCAGTACCGAGCCAGATTAACGACAACAAGGTTGTCATAGATTCCTTAAAAAAAACATCTTTTCCCGGTTCGGGCACCCTCACGCTATCATTAGCGACATGGGACGCATTTCTGCAATAGGTCTTTCGAGGCCTTGATGCGGAAATACTCAATTAATCATAAGCTATCCACGCCCTACCACCCCCAAACATGTGGATAAGCAGAAGTTTCAAATCAGCAGATCAAGCAGATATTGGAGAAAACGGTTTCGAAAAAACGTAAAGATTGGTATTTGAAATTAACCGATGCCCTTTGAGCATTTTGAACTACATATAAGACTAATCTTGGCATGTCTCCCTATCGGCATGTGTACGGAAAAGCTTGACACCACCCTGTGGAAATCGAACATCGTGCTATTTGGGCGATCAAGGAGCTAAATATCAATCTTGAAGATGCGGGCAGCTATTGGAAGCTGCAACTGAACGAACTGAACGAGCTTCGGGATGAGGCTTACAACAACGCGGTTGTTATAAAGAACCGAACGAAGGTGTTTCATAATAAACACCTTACGCGCAAAACTTTCACGCCTGGACAACAGGTACTTCTTTATGACACCCGACTCCATTTCCGTCCTGATAAACTTCGATCTCGCTGGAAGGGATCTTTTCTTGTGCAGTGTGTGTACCCGCACGGCGCAGTGGATTGGAGAATCCAAAGGACGGTTTATTTTTCAAAGTAAACGGACACAGATTGAAACCGTTCCTTAGCGCAAAACCATCAGAGGGGCTCCTGATATTGCAGGAGCCGGTTTACCCTGCATAATCTTCCCCTGTTTACCACCGAACTTCGGTTATCCAGTCATAAACAGTAGAAACACTGTTTCAAATAAGTTTGGGGGTATGTATATACTATTTTTGGTATATATATATATGGATATTCTTATCTTGCGCATATCCATTTTTCTTTTTTGACGAACAATCTTGTCTGGTGATGCTCAGTCTTTGTTCATACGAAAAAAAACAAAAAAAGGGAACCGCCACTTTTGTCCCTTCAACAATTTTGCCCTCTTCATGTAGATTAATAGTGAGGGCACTGTCCAGTTAAAGTTCGGGGGTGTCTCGGTAAGCTTTCTCCCTTCGCATTCATTTGCATATTCTGCATTTGCATACATATTTAAAAACCCATAAAAAATCGAAAAATTTTACAAAAATATAAAAACTTAGTCGTCAAGTTAGCTAGTGGGAGAACTTAGATTCGATATTTCGACGGTTTTGTTTGATAAGATAGGAACAACTAGATCCTAATTTTAGATTTTGAAAACCTGAAAGATAGCCCTCCTTTGATTTTAACTACAGCTAATATACGTCTTTACATCACACTACACGTGTCGTGAGTTTTGAAAATTAGATGACAAGACTAATATGTCTGAAAACTTTTAAATTGATAAACTATTTTTTGATGATCAAATAGGTTTGTTCTGAAATAAATAATAATCAAGAATAGTTTCAAAAGTAAAGTGGATATGAAAAGATATTATAGATGCCTTAATAGGAACTAATTCTGAAGAATAACCCATCTGGAACTTGATTGGAGTGATTACACACCCGATCCACTAAACACGTCTTTTATCCTAAAGATAATTGAACAACTGGTTATATCTCCGTTCGCATTAAATCGTTATGATTTTCACGCCAAAATGAGTCTTTTTGTTTTAGGGCCTAGGTAACTTGAGCAATTAAGTCCGCCGGAGTGTCTCTACACCTAATGCCCTAAAACCAACTGATTTTGGTGCATTGGTCCAAAACTCGCTAAGAAACCTAGAAAGTCCAAATTAAAATAAAGTTAAGCAAGTGTTCTCTCCGAGTTAAAATTCCTAACGGTTTTTTGTGTGAGAATAATCTTGACAAAAGACAGGTTTTTAAAAAAAATATTTTTAAACGGAGTTATGAAGCTTTTATCCTATGATGAAGACTATTGCACGTTCACAAAGGTGTGTATGAAACAAAAACAAGTAAAAGGTGGAGTGAAAAATAAGACCTAGTTTCCTATTAAAGAAGATAGAAATTCTAAATTTTAAACCTAGCTGGAAAACGAAACTTAAGAAGTACTTAACTCTTTATAAAACTTGTGTGATCCTTTTTAAGTTTTTATCTGGGCTTTATTTTGCGGCATGACGACTTTAATCAATCCTTTTGAAACTTAACGACACTATTTGCACCGCACGTAAAGACATATAGGATCTTAAGTTAAATAAGAAGCGAGGTGTGAAAAATAAAGGTTCAATGTTTCTAACTTAGGATAATAAAATTGCTAGCTTTGAAACAAAACCTTAGTGTTAGAATCATAATTATTACGCGGACTAGCTTGACGGGATTTTTTGGGTGAAATCTGCTGAAAACCCTTAGAAGACAACACTCCTCTTACTAGGGATATCTAGAGGTTTAACGGCTTGTTGCATGAGCTCAGCGCGATCGCGTTCCCTGCAAAAATGAGGTTAAGATTTTTTGTTTTGCTCGGGACAAGCAAAAGATAAGTTTGGGGGTATTTGTTCATCTCAGAAAACTGCATCTTAATACCACTCATTCATTATCTATTTTGTTATATATCGGTGCTATTAACCTGTGTCTGAGTAAAATACAGATTGCAGGTATCCGTGACACAATACTGAAATCACACTCAAAATCACGGATATAACGTTTGGGATCCAACACTGCAAACAGAACAGAAAACCGATAGTGATTCAAAGAGATTGTTTTTGCAAATAAACAAGTTTTGGTCCAACACATTACAAGTGTGCACATACTCTTTGGCACATAGACCATGGTGGGGCTGCCTTGGCCACATGACATGATGAAATTATGCAAGTAGGGAACATGAGTATTAAATGCTAAAAGAGTTGATGTGATTTAATACATCATGATTTCCCTCCAAAAGCCACTAATCAACTCAGGTTGTTATCAAGAAATCAAAAAATGCCAGTAGACTTGTGGAGTGCACTAGAGATCACCACACCAAAACGAGTCCCACAGCTCGGACCTAGCCCGGCGACAAGCCCCCAAAAACCGGCACCACCGGTCCAAACGTGCCCAGTTGTCCCCATTTTTTCTTCTGGTAGTTTATTTGGGTCACATCATCTCATTTTTATTGTTTGTTTATTCTAGAATGAGGCCTATAAATACCAGATCAATGGGTAAGGGGAGGATATACTTTTTGCTTTAGTTTTAGTCTAGAACAATTGTAATTTGTCTTTCCTTTGAACTCTTGAGCTCTTGTCCCTTTGTTTTGACCTTGCAGCTTCTTCATTAAACTTGCAAGCTTAAGATTTAGATTCTTGAATTCAAGATTAGTTGTATCTTACTTGAAAATCAATAAAGTTCTCATTGTTCATTTGATGTGTCTTGCTTTCTATAAACTTCAAACTTGTGAAATCTTTGCCTTGCTTTGATCTTACAACCTTTTAAGTGAGCTTGCAAGTTTAAAGTTTGGTATTTTGATTTCACATTGGTACGGGCTTAAGAACATTTGAAGGTATTCACACGTTGAATTTATCGATTCTTAACTTTCTTAACTTTTCTTGCAATTTTTTTATATGCCTTACTCTTTTCTTTCTTTTTAGTTTTGGTATTGTAAAAATGTGTGAGTAATTGATTTACTTGTTAAGAATAGAATATGGTTAGTTTGTGTTAGGAGATGTGTTTTCTAAAACCTTAAAAATCTTAACTTTGTAATTGAAACTTCAACCAAACGACTCGCAACTCCGCTCCGTTAGACACCCTATCCTACCAAGATAGCTATGAATCCTAATCGTGACCAGTTGCGAGTAGTTTGCCGAAAACTAAGGTCAAGAGACAACAACGGAAGGACAAGAGACAAGAAATACGGATTTAGTATACAATCGCAAATACCGTGCTTCAAGTTCCCTAATCCCCGTTGTTGCTTATTGCCTTAGTGTCAATATCAGAATTAAGGTCTATAAGGAAGCGGCAAATATCATCCTAACACAAGCTAACCTAAAACTACCCCTAACAAGTCTTTTTATTAAACATATCATTGTTACGACACTAAGTATAACAAACAACCCAAGTTACGGTATTAACTCGTTAAAACAAGCTAAAAATCCTACCATCTCTCTGCGGAAGACCCGTACTCATCACGGTTCGCTACACGCGACACCTTCTTTGATTGAGGTAATTTCAAATTCTTTCTAAATACGACACGGTGAAAACGTTCAATCAAGCAGCATATCCTTACCATTTATCATTTAAAAGAAGAAAATGAATCGTTGGTTTCTAAAAGAATATAGCTCAAGGAATCGAATCGAGATAAACACACGACTCCATGAGTCCAAATGAATCTCGGCCATATTCAGCACACTATCCTCATCGTAATCAGTACGGAATCATCCCTTGTACAATATCTTTCAAATTTCCAATCAATATCGTATAGATCTATGGTCACATACATATATAACCATAATTATATATCAAGATATATCCATACATATATGTGACCTACTAGATACACACTATACACTAATTTAGTTATGGACTAAGTTATCTAACATAACACTATAGTCTAGGTATATAATATAGATATGCTGGTTAATTGGTTGTGTAGGTGCTATACACCATCCACCCGATTTCCTCCGTAGATATAAATCTACTCACCGACGTATCAAGCTAGTCGAAACCCACGATCGCCTCGCTCGTCCTCGCCGTCTCGGAAATCCCCGCGATCGCACCTACAATCGTAATTAGGACACAACGGCATAAATATCCAAATCAAAAATGATACAACGAGCGAAGTGCACATAGATTAGAACCTATGGCTCACTTGCGCTAAAAACGACCAAATACCCCCGACGTCGACATACAAACATCGAACGATCAAGTCGAGGTATAGAAATACATAAAACCAAGTCTTAAAACAGGAAAACATCGCCAAAACCACACTAAAACACTCCCATATTTCTCTACATGTAACCTGGGAAAAAACCATAATACAATGGCTTAATTACCACCAGATGAAGCTACAGAACAAAATTCAAGACCTAACTCTACAGGGGGCGTAAATTGCGGTTTTGGTGAATATATCTGCGGCCACATTTTGGAGTTAGGAGCTCGGGCTTCTAGGGTAGTTTTCTACCGGTCCCATCATATCACAGTACTCTTAGTTTATTTTTCAGACAGCCCTACTTGCTCCAGATTCAATTTGAACACCACTAACATCACAAAAAACCTACTTTTCTGATATCTAACAAAGAAATCTGAATTTTAACACTTGGAAACTTGAAAGAAAAATGATATTTATCTATATGGAATAAGCATAAAGGAATTCCAAGCTCATGAAGTGTATACTTGAATCTTCTTGAGGTGGTATTGGCTTTAACTTGAATTTTAAACAACTTCATGAAGAACTCTTCAATTTTCCTTTTGATTTGGTGAAGAACTAGTAAACTACGGTGATGGAGCTTGAAGGAAAAGGTTTGTTCAGTTTCATAGTACAAAAATTATCATAAGAGTTATAATAGAATTGAAGGAGGATGTGTAGGAATTGTATGTAGAGAAAAGAGGAGGTGTTAGCTAAAGAGTGTATGTGAGGGTGTAATGTGTATGGAGGTTAATTCTAACCTAACCTAAACCCAAAACACTGTTAACAAATAAAAACCCTTTTACAAATAATTACTATTACACTTAAATACCACAATCTTATACGAAAATCCCATATCATTCTCAAAACAAAATACTTATCATTTTTAGAATATCTCATATTTTCATTTTCCCCAAAATAATTATATTTTTGAGGATACCAATCCGAAATCAAAAATCCATACATGATATTATTTTCTTAAACTCATAATATCCATATTTAAATTATAAATTAATATTTATAGTTTTCAAAATGTTACAGCTATGCCGTTACGTGAGCGACCCCAGTCATATACTTGACCTCTCATAACTTACCGTACAGATCGATCTGATTTGCGAGTAGCAGCCAGTCGAGATACTAGATCGGAAAGAGAAAACATTACGGAACAAGGTGGTTAAACTGCTCCGAGTCATGTGGAGGAGGGATTTACCGAGAGAATCCACCTGAGAACGCGAGGACGACATGCATGCATGATACCCTCATTTATTTGAAGATTAGTTCCTTATGTAAATTTCGAAGATGAAATTTTTCTAAGGAGGGTAGGATGTAACGACCCTAAATTTCGTGTACCCTTGTATTTTATAAAGCGTCATTTTCTGTTCATGTACTGAGTTATAATAAAATATTGATAACTAATGTATAAGAACAACTTGTAGCCTATTAGTTAAGTCTTTACACCGTTGTCCCATAGTCCATGTGTTCGAATCCTTGCAGCCCAATTCTTTTATTTTATTTTCTTTTTAACGTTTTCTAGCCCCGGAAATTCCACGAGTGATGCACAGAGTTACAAAACTTTGTAAGGAAAATAAAATATTTTTTTTGGACTGCCAACGTCGACACAAGCCTAGGGTTCAAGACTCGAGCCCATCGCTCTAGTTCGAACTGACCCAGGTGGCCACATGAGTGCTTCGGGCGACCTGGTGGGGCCTGCTCATGCTCAGTCCATGAGCACGGGTTCATTTTGGCCAGAGGCTCTTCGTTTCATATGCCAAACCGTCCAATTCACTCTCTGTCCCCTTGATACGGCTCATGAGATGTCTCAAAACTTGCCTAGAAAGTTATTTTATGCTATGTTCTCATGAGACGGCTCATGCGGATATTAAGCCGTCTCATGCATTCTCCCGGTCATAAAACGTTCCAGACATCCAAGGGACGAGTTCTATAGGCTTGTGACTGTTCGTTTCATTTCTAAAAACGCCCCCTTCATTTCATTAACCCCCCAACTCTTCATTTCCTCCATAAATCATCTTTTAATGTCATTCATTCATTTTTAAGGCCTTTTAATTTCTTCTAATACAAAATCCTTTTAATTGTTTCTTCTTCTTCCCCATTCTTTTAACTACCCAAAATTTTTTCTGAAAAATTCCTATCTGAAAATTCCCCTTAAGAATTCCTTTTCAAAATCGAAGATCTCTCAAAAGGTCAAACGCCAAGTTACTTCATCTAGACGTCGAAACATCGATTTATTCTCTTTTGTAAATGGCAATACAGTTGTTATACTGTATCACAACGCTAGTAAGTCCCATTCTCTTCTCGATATCTTTCTTTTCTTCTTCCTCTCTCATTCCTTGGCGTGTTCCTCTTTGAAATCATTATTCTCGCCTTATTATAGATCCCCATAAGATATAGTTTTTATATGCATAAAATCGATTGTGTATGAATTTTTTTAAACATAGATATTATACTTATGAAAGCATATGATCCCATATTATTTTCCACATGCTAATATGAACACTAACATGTCGTAGATCAAAATAAACAAAGTAATGTGTTATGAAATGTATACAAATCAATACTGCATCCTATAAGTTTGAATACTTGAACTTTTAACCTGATCGTCTAAACGAACAACCTTTGAGCCAGTTCAACAAAACATAAGCCGTCTCATACACACAGAGAAGTAAAAGCCCATTTTGGCATAACTTGAGCCGGTTCAATTTGGATTAAGTCGTCTCAAGAATCATGTCGAGCCAATTCAACATAACTGTGAGCCGTCTCTTGTACATAGAGAACATATAATTGATTATAGAAGACTTGTGAGCCGTCTCAAGAACTTTGAGTCATCTCATTAAACCAGAGATCAAAATCATGACTAAAGATGACTTGTGAGCCATCTCAAACTAAAATAAAAGCCGATATACTTGCCTGCTATGTCTTTGATATTACAATTGTATCATCTCATGCTATGTAATCTTTCATTATGAATCTACCTGACTTATGGATAATCTATTTACTATACTTAACACATCTCATGACATGCGACATCATTAATTATCTACATGACTTGTATGAACACCCTATACATGCTTGACTTGACTTATCTCAAAATATGAATACAACATGACATGAATACTTGAACTCTATATGACTACTTGAACTCTACCTGAATACTTGAACTCAACTTAAAACTTGAAACTTGGATACTCTTATTTATTCATGATTCGGGTAAGACTTGTGACATCAACTATAAATTAAAATACGCAAGAGATTAGGGTAGCTTGAGTGTGAATCCAACTAAATCTCAGGAGCCCCCCCAGTATATGAATCCATGAATGTTAATACAATATACAATTATGAGGGCCCATGTTTCCTTACTCCTGAATTATAGCCTTGGGTTTGTGAATACTTCAATGACGAATGAAGTCTCGTTACTAACACTCTTGATTCGGGCCCGTAATTCCTTACCTCTGGATTACAACCTTGTGTTCAAGAATACTCTTGAGATTGGTTAACATTTATACTTGAACCGTCGTTAGGTTAGTTTACCCTTGTAGAAACCTTTTAAGACATCTTGACATTCACTTCATGTTCACCATATACACTTATTATATGTTTATGTTGACTAACACATGCTATACTATATTGCCATGCTCGTGTATCATATAATTGACATGTACATTGCCATGTTATATTTGTTCACATGATAATGATTTCCATTTATGCTATATTACATGTCGTCTTGCACTTTTTTTATATAATTCACACCTTTTTTGAGGACTTACACGAGCACAAGTTCATTGACGGGCATTCCACCCTGTTTTCTTTTCAATCTTGGGAATGTTTGTCAGGTGATTTATGTTGTATATGTATGCCCTGAAGGCCTTCATTGTAAAGGATGCTAGGGATATGTATGTACAGGATAATCTTGCTCGATATGATAGTATATTATTTGGTTTGTCTTTATCTTAACGTGTGATATGTTTTACTTGTTATTTTATATCTCTTATACATGTTGATAAAGCCCGTAGGATCCTTACTTGACTACCAGCGTTGTGATGGCAATCATACTTGTAGGAGCTGGGTAGTCGATAAGCACATCCTTAAAATGTCCTTAGTTATGAGAGTATCGAGACTGGGTATCGATACTCCAGAGTAGACTGGTGTATACGTATCTAGATTCTGACGAGGGGCAGTGGTTGGTCCCGCAGCCATTGGTGCGATGCACCTAAGATTGTATGCATGTGCTTACCGGGGGTGAGTACACTGGACGGACTCACCGAGAACTGCCTAGATGGTATTATACCTATCATCAGATAGCAGTTCTCTCGTGACATGAGTGCAGATAGTCTGTCGACCTGAGGTCGTCATTTGTCTCGTATGAGTTCCCACTGTACTTTGATTACTACCCTACCATGGCTCTACTGAGTCGTGCAAACATGTTTTAGTTGGGTACAGTCCCGAGCCACATAGAGGCAATGAGCGATTGTTGGGGATTCGTTTCTCCCGGTATAGGGAGTAGATATCACGCTGTGTTCAGTTGGCCAACACTATAAGTCCCTGGCCAGGACAGATTGAGAATTACTGGTAGTTGACCAGTAGATTCTCGGACGGTCTTGAGCCACATCGGCACGACTTGTCAAGTTATTAGAGGTCTGACGTTTTCCAACCCCCTAGACCTGGTATGCGATACTCTTAGAAGAACAGACCGGACTGTACGGAGATTGTCATGGACAGGCTCAGTAGGTGATCGGATGAGTTTGCTCGTCGGCCTTTTTTTCGACAGGTACCTGAGTAGCCGTTACGTACAGCTAATGCCACTGACAGACTTATAGTTAAACCCACTGCCAACGTACTGTCGAGTCTTTAGAGTCCCACATAGAGGGTTTCTCTGGTTCAGGCGAAACGATGTAGAGGCCGTATGGTTTTATGTGCAGGGTTCCGATCATATACGTGTACTAGATACACAGATTTTGTTCGGATGGATAATACTAGTGAGCTTAGGATTAAGCCTCATTCTAGTATTATATTATTGGATTATATTTATCTCTTGGTATTCGTATCTTTTACAGTATAAATGCGGGTATGTATATCCGGTGAGGATATTCTTGTAATTTTGCAAGAAGTGCTTCTAGAAAAGGACACCTCATTTTGCATATATCTATTTTTGGAAAATAGATAATGAGGTGGAAGAATGGAGATATTTAGAGCATGGGATGAAGCATGGTAATTCTTTTGTTTATTCACTTTCTCTTACTATTCAAGCATGGTTGCATTTTTCTATGGAAAAATAATGCATGCTTGATTTTTGGTAAAAGGCTTAGCCATTCTTCACTTGCTCATTCTATACCCATTTCTAAACTTTGCATTCTCTCTCCATTGCTCTCCTCCTTCTTCCTCAAACCCTAACCCTCACATGTGTTGTGAAACCTAGGATTCTTTGAGATAAATTAGCCCAATTAACTCTCTACATCTCCTAAGCTACCTAGATTAGCAAACTAGATACTTTAGTTACCTCATTCTTCATGTTAGAGCTTGAACAATAGACTCTCGGGTGGATCTTCTTCGACACGAGGATGCCGACGACCAAGCTTGATCCGTACCATCTAGGAGCTCAAGAAGAGGAGAAGAATACCCGAAGGACTTGTATCTTAAAGGTATAAATAACTATCACAGTAGTTTAGAACCTTTATGAGTTTTGTTAGTTAAGGTTTCTGAATGATCTTGGAAGTTTAGTCGATGTTGCTTGTATAAAAATTATTTTTTGTTAATTCCACCTCTCCATAAACCTTGTGGAGTGTGCGACATCGACTTACATGGTATCGGAGCCTACTCAAATCTTAACTAGCTCATTAGATGAAGTTTAGAATTACGAAACCGAAATAACTCCGAATCGATGAATTCAAAATCCAAGTTTCTGTAAATTTTTTTGGAGCCCCTAAAATTTTTTTAAACAATTGCAGAGTGCTCCTTTTGTTGTAACTAAAACACCATAGAAAAACGAGGCACAAACTCCAAGGTTGAACCATCGGAATTAGGCATTTTCCAGCCCTCGCCGGTTTTCCTATAGAGTTGGGTCTCGAGTTTCTTGTGGTGTTTTGTACTATTGGATTTAGGATTTATGGTATTGTTTGATTTTGCCCAAATTTTATATTCTGTTATCTTTGTACTTGGGCAATATGGAGTATTTCAAAGTCGAAATTTTAACATCGTTTATTCGTTTTAAGTTCGTATATGTGTTTCTAAACGTCTACTAATTGCTATATGTCGATTAGTTGGGGTTGCACATATCTTGTATCTTGTTTATGGTTTGTGGATATGAAGTATTGGATTGTCGTGAATGAATAGCCAGGGGGATGTGAGAAGAGTGTTCTTTTCTTTTGTTCATGTATATTTATAAATTGATGTAATATTCTTTTGCGGGGCACATCCGGGTTGAGGTTGTAGCCACCATTGTATTATTTCACTTACTTTTTCTTGCATCTAGGATGGACCGAAGGTGGGGTGCACAAACTACCGGGTTCTTGAAGTGCCGAGTGGCCTACTCATTTCATTGAGGGATGTTGCTTCACTTCAAGGATTTGGCAGGTAGTTTGCTGCACCCGTATGGGTCTAAGGTGAGGGCTTGGCTATTCATCACGACCGTGAAATCCGTTTTTCGATATAGGCTAAAACGAAACACGGAAATCCTAGTATATCTAATATATTCATTTGTGTTGCTTATGCTGTGATCTGGAATGGGTATTATTGCGTGAGACAAATGGCTATATATATATATATATAAACGTTGCTTATGTTTTGCACCCTCACTAGTCCAGCCTCCGCTCTGCCATTAGTTAAGTAACCAAACGGTGCATGACGGGGCCCTGTGGCGAATGCAAATGGTATAAACGTACGTTCTATTTTCGTTTCTTTCTACAATGATAAGATTAATTGATGGGACCGCATTAATATTGATTAATGCAAAGTAATAAACCTAAAATCTAACATCATTGGAACAATTACAAAACCACTCGGTTTTCTTCAAAAACAACTTTTAAAAGCGGAGCTTAAACCACTACTTTTCAAAAGCTATTCGATTCCTTCGACTATATCAAGTTCATTACGTTAATGGTTTTCGCCAATACCAGTCGTAGCCCTCCGTCATTTCAGATAGGTATCTACTATTATTCATGCTATGTGTTTTGACCTTCGCCAAGGCATAGTTTTTAGTAGCTAATGGGTGCTTATCTGTAGTATAGATAGATGCATTAATTTAAGACAGGCATCAAGGGCTTGTACGAATGGATTTAGATTAATCTGGACAATGACGGGTTAAACGTGACTTGCGACTTATGATATTTTGACCTTCGTCAAGGTTATAAGCACTCGGAGCAAAAACTGCATCGGGAGTTTTAAACATGCAGGAAACTTGCTAGAGTGTGGTATTTTTGGTAGGCTTATTTCAAAATTATCACACAATGATAGTTGGGTCTTGATTCTACTGTGAGTATCGGCTACTCTTCGGGAGAATTTTTCACTTTGCAATTAGCTAATCAAGTAGGTGTCTAGAAAGGTGAAAACGGGGCTACGCCTCTGGGAAAACGAGGTTATTTAATTAGGTCCGTGCAAAAGCATGGGGCACCTCCCTCCGAAGTACCAATACTGGCCTAGCCGAAAGATAAGCGAACTT
Organism: Agapanthus africanus; assembly: GCA_030015575.1. Classification (NCBI taxonomy): domain Eukaryota; kingdom Viridiplantae; phylum Streptophyta; class Magnoliopsida; order Asparagales; family Amaryllidaceae; genus Agapanthus; species Agapanthus africanus. The sequence continues at coordinate 724,004,147 of CM057337.1, forward strand.
ATAGGGTGCGATTAATCCTGACTAGTTCTTCTTTTAGGGTTTGAAGGAGAATTCGAGGAAATAGTGAGAGCCATCCTGTTTAGATAAACTAATAACCAATCTAAACTTGCAAGAGTATATGCTGAGTGTTTCTTTTCTCTCTCTCCTAATTGCAGCGACCATGACAGGGCTTAAGCTAATATTAGATAAAAACAAACTTGCTGGGGCGAATTATAAATACTGGTTGAGGAACGTCCATATAGCCCTTACATATAATAAGGTTACATATGTCCTCACAGCAAAAGCCCCCCCGGTTCCAGGTCCAGCATCCTCGGTTGCGGACATTGAGGTCCGTAAGACCTGAGATCTTGATTGCACGAAAACCAAGTGCCTTGTGCTGGCCTTCATGGATAATGAATATCAGAGGCGGCACGACAAGATGGACTTTTCTTCTATCTTCCTCCATACAAAAGATTTATATGGAGAGCAATCTCGTATCGCAAGAAACGAGACCTCGAAGAAATTGTTTCATACAAAATTAGCTGTCGGATCATCTATTGGGGACCACGTCCAAAAAATGATTACTCTCATTGAAGAGCCCGCGGACCTAGGAACTACGTTGGAGAATGAGTTGTATACCGACTTAATTCTACAATCCCTTCCCTCCACCTATGCCCAATTCATATTGAATTTCAATATGCAAAAGCTGGAAGTTTCACTTCCTGAGCTCCTCAACATGTTGAGGGTGGCAGAGGGCACCTTAAAGAAAACTAAGGAAACACCCGCTCTGTTTATTGGGGAATCTTCTTATCCTAAATCCAAAGCTAAGGCCAAGAGGAAGAAGAAGAAGGCCCCCACCAAACCGAGGGGAGGTGTGCAGAAGGTGCAGGGAAAGGAAAAAGAAAAGAACGGAGGGGTAGCCACATAGGAAGAATGCTTCTACTGTCGGAAAAAGGGACTTGGAGGAAAGATTGCTGGGATTTAAAAGCCAAGAATTGGGACACGAAGCAAGTTGTGGCCTCGGCTTCAGGTGTGTTCATGATTGAAAATTGTTTCTCTATTAACTCTACTTCCTGGGCATTGGATACCGGATCAAGATCTCACATCTGTAATTCATTACAGGCGCTGAAAAGCCGTAGAGTTTTGAGAAAAGGTGATATGACCCTCAGGGTTGGCAACGGAACCAGTGTGGATGCTGTTGCAGTAGGAGAATATCACCTAAGATTGGCGAGTGGACATATTTTGTTATTACGTAACTGTTTTTGTGTACCCAGTATGATGTGTAATATTATATCTGTATCTTTGTTATCTAATGAAGGATACAATTTTGCATTTGAAAGAAATGTCATGAACATTCAACTAAATCATGAAATGATTGGGTCAGGTACACTTAATAACGGAATATACGTTCTCAATCAACATCAAGTTTTCAACGTCCAAAACACGCTGAAAAGAAAGACTCCAGAAACAAATCGAGCTTTCTTATGGCATTATAGACTTGGTCATATTAATGAAACACAATTGACTAAGTTACATAAAGATGGATACTTAGATCCGTTTGAGTATCAATCATATGCAACTTGTCAATCATGTATCAGAGGAAAGATGACAAAAACTTCGTTCACTGGACATGGAGAAAGAGCTACTGAGCTCCTGGGACTCATACACAGAGACATGTGTGGACCAATGTCTACACATGCAAGAAGCGGCTATTCCTACTTCATTACCTTCACCGATGATTTCTCAAGGTATGTACATGTATTCTTGATGAAACATAAATCCGATACCTTTGAGAAATTTCAAGAGTATAAGAATGAAGCGGAAAAGCAAACCGGCAAAAGTATCAAGATGCTCTGATCTGATCGGGGTGGTGAATACTTAAGTGCCGAGTTCCTGGATTATCTAAAAGAGAATGGAATTCTCTCTCAGCTTATTCCTCCATACACACCACAACATAACGGTGTATCAGAAAGACGGAATCGCACCTTACTTGATATGGTGCGTTCAATGATGAGTAATCCTGAGTTGCCGCCCTCCTTCTGAGGTTATGCACTAGAATTTGCTGCATACCTATTGAATAAGGTTCCAACTAAGTCTATACCTACCACTCCATATGAAATGTGGAGTGGGAAGAAGCCCTGTCTTAATTATCTTAAGATATGGGGTTGTCCTGCTTTTGTCAAAAAGGTTTATCCGGACAAGCTTGATGCACGTTCAGTATTGTGTAAGTTTGTGGGATACCCCAAGAATTCTAGGAGGTATTATTTCTATTACGCTGAGAAACAAAAGGTCTTTGTTTCTCATCATTCCCGCTTTATGGAAACTCAATTTCTTGAAAAGGAGATAAGTGGGAGCGCAATAGAGCTGGAAGAAATTTCAGAACCACAAACTATTACTGAAAATTTAGTAGAACCTGAGATTTCAATGGAACTGAACGTACCTACGCCACTCCGCAGATCTAGTAGGCAGTCTCATCCACCCGAGAGATACTACAGTTTTCTCGTGGACTGGGATCGAGAGAATTGCATTATCGATGATGATGAGCCAACTAGTTTTCAGCAAGCCATCATGAGTAGAAACTCGGTGAAGTGGCTGGATGCTATGCGATCCGAGATAGAATCCATGTACACAAACAAAGTATGGACTTTGGATTTTTCTCTTACTGGGGTAAAACCCGTAGGATACAAATAGATCTTCAAAAAGAAGATTAGTGTAGATGTTCAGGTAAAAACCTACAAAACTAGACTTGTTGCTAAAGGTTTTCATCAAAGACCAGGATTGAACTATGACGAAACTTTTTCACCAGTGGCTATGCTTAAATCCATTCGGATCCTACTTGCCATTGCTGCCTTCCATGACTATGACATCCGGCAGATGGATATTAAAACCACTTTTCTAAATGGAAATTTAGAAGAGTGTGTTTTCATGGATCAACCAGAGGGTTTCATAGACAGTGGGAGCAGCGGGAAGGTGTGCAAGTTGCTTAAATCCATTTATGAATTAAAGCAGGTATCGCGGAGTTGGAACATCTGCTTTGATGAGACGGTCAAGAAATTTTACTTTATCAAAAATGTAGATGAACCTTGTATTTAAAAGATGATTGTAGGGAGAAATGTGGTATTTCTCGTTTTATATGTGGATGACATTCTTCTGACAGGGAATGATATTCCTATGCTACAATCGGCCAAGCTGTTCTTATCACAGAAGTTCTCTATGAAAGACATGGGTGATGCCTCATACATTCTGAGGATTAAGATCTATCATGACAGATCTAAAAGAATATTGGGATTTTCACGGTCGAGGTATATAGACACCGTACTAAAGAGATTTAGTATAGAAGATTCTAAGTGCGGTAATTTACCCGCTTGTCACGGAATCACCCTCTCCAAAGAGATGTCTCCCAAGACTGATGGGGAGAGGGCACGTGTGAGCATAGTACCCTACACTTCGGCGGTAGGGTCGATAATGTATGTGATATTATGTACCAGACTAGATATAGCTTACGCACTTAACGTCGTAAGAAGGTATCAGTCCAACCCAGGTGAGAAACATTGGATAGCGGTAAAGAACATTCTTAAGTACCTGAGAAGGACTAAGAAAATGTTCTTGGTGTACGGTAATGGGGACCTCCAGATCGATACTTTTACCGACTCTGGCTTCCAAAGTGACAAGGATGGCTCTAAATCCGTCTCGGGTAATATGTTTACCCTCAACGGAGGGGCGGTCTATTGGAAGAGTTCCAAACAGGACACCGTAGAAGACTCGACGATGGAGGCTGAGTACATCGCTGCTAACGATGCCGCAAAAAAGACAGTCTGGATGAGGAAGTTCGTTTCTGAACTTCAGGTGGTTCTATCCATTGTTAATCCAATACCTTTGTATTGCGATAACAATGGAGCCATGGCTTTGGCAAAAGAACCGCGGTCCCATCAGAAATCCAGATATATCTTGAGGTGGAACACCTGATCAGGGAGATCGTGGATCACCAGAAGATCGAGGTGCGGATAGTAGATACAAAAGACAACACGGCAGATCCATTCACCAAGGCCATCCCTCAAGTCCAGTTCGAGAGACTGTTCGAGATGTTGGGTATGCGGTACGCTAGCAACTGGCTCTAGTACAGACGTTGGGTACTTAATACGCCAATTACAGGCCTTAGTGCAAGTGGAAGATTGTTGGATATGTATGCCCTAGAAACCTTCATTGTAAAGGATGCTAGGGATATATATGATCTTGCTCGATATGACAGTATGCTATTTAGTTTTTCTTTATCTTAACGTGTGATATGTTTTAATTGTTATTTCAGATCTCTTATACATATTAATAAAGCCCGTAGGATCCTTGTGTTGGATATAGTGCCCTCAGAGTCAATTATTGAATCACAGGCACGTGATTGCAATGATTGAGGGAGGACCTATACCGGTAGGACAGTCTTACTCGAGAGCTTTGTATACTATCTGGTTTGTCTTTATCATCGTGTACAGTTCACTATTACACATTGATAGAAAATAGTATACTATCTGGTTTATCTTTATAATCGTGTACAGCTTTAGGTGACCTTACTGGTCACTATTGCACGTTGGTAGAGCCCTTAGGATTCTTACTTGACTACCAGCAGTATGATGGCGATCATATACGTGGGAGCTGGGGGTCTATAAGCACGTCCTTAAAAGGTCCCTAGTCGTGGGAGTTTCGAGACAGGGCATCGATACTCCGAAGTAGACTAGTGTATACAGTCGAGACCCCGACGAGGGCGGTGGCCGGTCTCACAAGCCATTGGTGTTAGAAGGTTCGCCTAAGATGTATACAGGTGCTCATTGGGTTATGAGTACACCGGACAGGACTCGCCGGGAACATGCTAGTTGGTATTATACCTAGCGTCAGATAGCAGTTCCCTGGTGACATATGTACAGGTTAGTTCATCGACCTGAGATCGTCATTTGTCTCGTGTGAGTTCCCACTGTGCTTTGATTACTACCCTACCACGGCTCAAAGGAGTCGTGCAAACAGGTTTTAGTTGGGTACAGTCACGAGCCACATGGAGGCAGTGAGCGGATCTGCAGAGGTTTCGTCTCTCCCGATATTGGGGGTGAGATCGCGTTGTGTCTAGGAGAGCCATTACACGAAGTCCTTGGCTAAGGCAGGAGATTTACTGGTAGATATTCCAGTAGTATCTCAGGGTGTTCAGGGCTACACTCCGACACGACTTATACCGCTTTTGGGGGTCTAACTTTTACCAACCCCCTAGGCCCTCCATGCGATGCTCATAGACAAACGGACCGGACTGTACGGATATTGTCACTGACAGACTCAGTAGGGTGTCAGGATGAGTTCGCTCATCGACTTCCCTTTTGGTCAATACCTGGTAGCCCGTTATGTACGGCTAATACCTCTGACGTGCTAGTGGTTAAATCCACAGCCAAAGTATTGACGAGTCTTTAGAGTCCCCCACAGACAGTTTCTCAAGTTTCGGGCGAAATGTTGTAGAGGCCGTATAGGTTTATGGCAGGGTCGAACATACACGTGCACTTGTGCACGTGTTATGGTTCGGACGGATAATACAAGCGGGCTTTGGTTTAAGCCGAATCCTAGTATTATACAGTGTAGATTTTGTCTCATTGCATTTGTATTCGGTCGGAATACAAATGCGGGTATGTATATACAGTCGCGGGGTTTTCCTGTAATTTATTACCGGATCATTTTTTTGAAGTTTCCAGTTAGCATTCCGTTTCGGCCATTTTCCTTTCTTTCTTTCTTTGGCTGAAAATTGATGGGAGGGGCTTATTTGTAAAAGTGGCTTTTACAAAATGGAGGGTGGTTTTTGTGGCACATGGTTGCTTCATGATGGTTCATCACTACTTACTTTATGTGAATGGATTGATTAGGAAATGGGTGTGACAATACTTCCTCATCATCATCACACATTTTCCTTATGCTCACCCATTCCTTTTCCTTGTACTCACCCCCTTTGACATTTTCCCATTTTTGCCAATATATCATGGCCGGCCACTATTTGGGGGAGCACCATATTTTTGTATATGAGATTGATGCATATTCTTTCATGCAAAAGAGAGAGCTCCATTTCCAAGTTCATTTTTCCTCCACATCCAAATGGCAACTTTAAACAACCCTCGAGACATAGCGTTCTACACTCAGTCTACAAAAATCTTGGACACGTCGGCTTGCCAACTTTGTGTCCGAATTGCCTCGGTTCAGAGGTAGGAGCCCATAAAAAGACTTCTCGATGTGGTGTCCTTTCTGACGAGGAGAACAAGATAGGAGATGCCGCGAGGAGCTTGGGATGGTGGCCGAAGACCGAAGGACACGGATCGCTCGGTATAGGCTCTCTACCCTTTCTCTAGTTAGCTAGTAGCAGGTTAATGGTCCGATCCGGGTTTATATTCCGCGGTAGCGCCGGTTTGTAGTTTAGAAAAAGTTTTTATTTCCGCGTTTTAGCCTCGGACAGACGGCCGGGACGCTACCGTAGACTTACATGGTATCAGAGACACGCCATTAACCTTTACTAGTTTGCTCTAATGTGTTTACAAGTTCGATCGAATGAATTTTCTAAAAACCACAATTTCCAAGCATCAGTTTCTGTCGATTCTGTTTTGTGCTCGAAAAATTATTTGGTGTATTGCAGAAACTCGTGCAGGGTTTTTTAAGAGTTCTAGGAAATTTTGGTTCACTGCTATCCCTGTAGCGCCGTGGAACCACGGCCCAACCCACGTTCTGGCCGCGGTTCCGCCGCTGTATTGACGAAACAGTGCACCAAAATTTCCAGATTTGTCCCTGACTTGGAAATAAGGTTTTTGGTATATTCTGTTTGGGCCCAGATTTATTTTGAGTACTGGGTATTGTGCTTGGGGCCCACTTCGGGAAATTTAGTCGATCGAAAATTTTAAACATGTTAGTTCACAGTATTTACATTATATCTGCGACCGTAAATGTCACTTGATCGGTAAATCCTGTCTAACTGCTATAGCCCTTTTAGACGGATTTGCGAACGTGACATTCACGTTGATGTTCTGTGTTGTGCTGTGATGTTGCGGATTTGTCGTGGTGGATAGCCTGGATGCAATGGTAGTACAGTTTGGTTGTATATGTACATTTGATATTGCGGGGCGAGCGTTCGACATGTGGACTGCCGTCACTGCCTGTTTGTATATTATTCTTTTGGGACACGACCGGGCTGAGGTCGATGTACCCGTTGTATTATATTTTACTTTCTGTACTAGGATTACCCCGCGGTGGGTGCACGGATAGCCGGGTTCTAGAAGGCAACGGGCCCACATCTCATGGCGTTGAGACGGAGGGGTATTTACTCTAGAATTGGCGGGCTATTTGCCGCACTCGTAGGGGGTACAGGTTGACCCAAGGAGGGGTGCTCAAGTTACTGGATTCCGTGAAGTGTTGGGTGGTCCATTCACGTTGTTGAAGGGGGCTTCCTCGCTTCAGGTTTTGGAGGGTAACTTGCCGCGCCCGTAGGGGTCTAGGATTTCATTGCACAGGCTATCCATACGACCAGGGGAACGTCGGGTTTCAATAGCGGCTCTATGAAACCCGGGGATCCCAGATATCTGTATTGTTCTGTGATGCTTATTACATTCCTGTGATGTTGCATTTTTTTCATGCCTTGAGCGAATATTATATATTAATATATATACTAGTAGATGTTGTATATGTTTTGCATCCGCGCTAGTCCAGTCCCCGCTCTGTCGTTAGTTAAGTAACCTAACGGGTGATGACGGGACCCAGTGGCGAATGCGGATGGCATATACGTACATCGTATTTTCGTTCTTTATTGGTGTGATCAATTGACGGGACTGCGTTTATTCGGATCAATGCAAGCTAAACAAACCTATTCTGATATTGTTGGAACATTTTTCAAAAAGCTGTTATTGCAAGGACGTTCTCTTTTGTTTTGCACAGTGGTATTCGGTTATGAATATCCAGCACCTCAGTCGACGAGGCAAGGGCCGAGATCCCTTCACCAAGAGTGACCCCTTGGACAGAAGTTTGCATCAGGGTAATAACTTCACTATAGCCGATTACTTTTTGCTTTGCATCGTGGTATTCAGTTGGAATATCCTGCAACTCATTCTACGGGGAAAGAGCCGAGATCCCTTCACCGGGAGTGACCTCTTTAGCAAAGGTTTTCGCCACTATATTTTTATAAAAGCTATCCAGTTCCTTCAACGATATCAAGTTCATTACGTTAAAGGTTTTTCGCCAAAAACCATTCGTAGCCCTCCGTCATTTCAGACGGGTAGCACGTAGTATTCATGCTATGTTTGTTGACCTTCATCAAGGCATAGTGAATGGTGGCTGCTTGTTACTTTTCTGCTGCATAGAGCGTTGGTTTGGGCCAGTCGTATAGCTTTGTTGGCCTTCATCAAGGGCTTGTACGGGTGGGTTCAAATTAACCTGGACAATGACGGGTATAACTTGACATGTGACTTATGATTTGTTGACCTTCGTCAAGGTCATAAGAGCATGGGGTAAAAATCACATCGGGAGTTTCTAAAGAAACTGAAACTTGCCAGATATGCGCATACCTTCTGAAGTGTGATAACGTGAGTGGATTCCATCACGTTATCATGTGATGATAGTTGGATCCCGATTCCCACTGATGAGTTGGTTTACTCCTCGGGTGATCTCGACTAATTCTTCTTTCAGGTTTGAAGGAGAATTTGACGTTACAGTGGGAGGTTTCCAGATTAGATAAAGTGATAACCATTCTGATCTAGGTTAGAGTACACGCTGAGTGTTTCTTTTCTCTCTCTCTTTGGCAGCGACCATGGCCCGACCCTAGACTATGACTCAGTGACCAAGTTGACCGAACCTTCTTAAAACACTGGCTTTTGGATTGTCAGAGTTGCATACCTCATTGTCACTCCTACTTTTACCCCTTTTTCTCCAGAACACCCCGTATTACTACGAACGTCCACTTCCATTGGATAAAACCATCGTATGGTTATATACGAACTCGAAGGAATTTATTCGAGGATTGTTTCCGGTTCTGGAGAAAACAAATAGGACTATTCAGTTGTCTTTTCCTATTACCTTCTCTCAGGTTGCGAGTGCTCCTTGGATTAGGACGGTACACCTATTACGCTTATTGGATAGTCTTCTTCCAAACCATAGGCTAGTGCCGAACGGTAGGGAATGAAGAAAACCATTTAGCCTAAAAGGTGTGCAGAAGGTATTAAGTAAAGACAAATAAAGGGATTAGTAAGAGGGCAAAGTAAACTGCGACTGCTATTCACGACCAACCAAGTATTTCTTCGCCAATCCTACATCACCTTTGTATTTCTCCAGAATACTCCGTATCACTACAAAGATCCACAGTTGTTTGGATACTCCATCGTATGGTTATATACGAACTCGAAGGAACTTGTTTCAGTTTGGGGATGGATTCTGGTTCAGGAGAAATAGGAATAAGGTTTATTCAGTTGTCTTTTATCTTCACCTTCTCTCGCATTGCGAGTGCTCCTAAGATTAGGACAATACACCCATTATGCTTATTAGATAGTCTTCTTCCAAACTATAGGCTGGTGCCGAACGGTAGGGAAGGAAGAAAACCGTTTAGCCTAAGAGGGTGTACAGAAGGTAATGACTAAAGACATATAAAGGGATTTGGAAAGATGGCAAAGAAATATACGGTTACAGTTGTGAATCTGATATTGGAAGAGGCATTACTAGGAATACCCGGATACCCCTTCGAAACATTTACATGTTTCAGTTTCACTGTGTACTGTTAAAAGAAAACTGATTTCCCAATTAGTACTTACTCCAGGGTATGTATTTACCAGGTTAGATTCTCACATTTGTATGGTTTTACCGATGATGAGTGGGAGTAAGTTATTGAGAATTGGGTGATCATCCTCATTATATCGGGATTCGTAGTAATTGGTGATATTTGAGGAGATCACCTGGGTTGTTTGCCGGACGGCAGATATTTGGTTTTGAATATCCGTTGTTATGCACCAATTTCAAATTGATATATCTGTACGTCTATTTTTATAGAGTGAGATATAACTTTTTGAAATTATGTCCATAACATTTACCTATATCAGTGGATGGTTAGGTAAGGAGCATTAAACAGCGGTGTAATTCTTCTTGACCATAAGTACAGTTTTCAACCTACGACACACAGGAATGAGTCATTAGACTCAGGGGACTCATACAGTATGTTGTCCATGTAGGGTTCCTAGGCACCCTAATGAGGTCTCACAAGGCATCAACCATGCCAATTTCAAATTTAAACGGTGCCGAGAAACCCTAGAACGGATCGTTGGCTAGATTTCTAGGCGAAACAATAAACTAGTTAACACTTAACTACAAGAATACGGAAATACAACCTTTGTAGATCCGGTCCACCACCTCCTAAGCTCCGCGATGAAGTCCTCTCCGCTGACCAAATCGAACCATGACTCTCACGGTGGTTTCATCGGAGAAATAGGCGGGCTAGGTCGTCGACAACGTGCCGAAGATGATCTACGTCGAGGCATCACTAGATCAAGCTCCACCTTCACCAAGCCATGAAAACTTGTGAAGGAAACACCCTATACTACTTGGCAAGAGGTAGAGGATGAAGAAATAGGAAGTGGGTTCACTTTAGAATTGGATTTCTCACACTTTTCATCAATCCACCATTGATGAAGTGAAGCTTTCTTCATTGAAGAAGATGAAGAAGAAGAAGAAAGTGTTATGATAAGTTAATTAAAATAAAATAGAAAATCAATACTTATCATAATATTAACTATAGTTATGTGTAGAGAATTGACCAAGGTTAAAGGAATGGTTAGGGTTAAGCATGAAGACAAGAATGGTTACAAAGTCAAAGCTTCATGAAGCTTCAACTAAACTACAAAACTAGCAACCATTCTTTTCTCATCTATTCAAAATAAATAAATAAGTAAGTAAGAAAAGAAAACCCTAATCATTAGTTTAACCATGGCTTAATTCATTACACTTAACTATAGTTAAACATGTATCATCAAACATGATACAATCAAGTGCACAAAAAATATATCACATATACGATGTGCACATCCGAGCGAGAAAATCCATTTAAAGTGAACCAATACTAGTTAATGCAAAGTAATATATCAAATACATAATTATGCATTAAATCATTAAATCAACACTTGATTTAACGATCCGGTCATATCGCATATAACCGACTAATATCCAATGTATCGATTTATCGAATCAATCTTCGATTCGATAACTAGGTTATATCGCATACAACCATTCGACACATTATTCGCGAGAATGAAATACGGTATCACATACACGTATTATTCTCGGTCCCGCACATATCTCATATGCGCTCCTATTTCGTTTCGCTTGAGCCAGGAAACCTCTGTGTAGGACTCTAAAGACTCGTCAATACGCCGGCAGCGGATGATGATCATATCTAACATCCACAAGCCGCAAGCGGTCTGCTAAACGTAACGGCCACCCGGGTATTGAGCGATCAGAAGATCGACGAGCAAGCCCGCTCACACTCCAGTGAATCCAACCAGTAACACTACCGTACAGTCCGGTCTGATCGTCTGATATGTCGCATATCTCGCCTAGGGGTGGTAAACGTCAGACCCCAATAGCTCGATAAGTCGTGTCGATATGAGGTCTATAACTATTCGAGAAACTACTGGTAACACTTACCAGTAAATCTCAGCAACCCTGGCCAGGGATTTCCTGTTATAGCCAATCGAACACAGCTCAACATCAACCCCCTATACCGGGAGAGACGAATCCCCTCCTATCGCTCATTGCCTCCATGTGACTCGGGACTGTACCCAAAAACCACCGTTTTGCATGCCCTCTTGGACGTGGTAAGATGGAAATCAAAGCACAGTGGGAACCACACAAGACTCTATGACGATCTCGGGTCAACAGACTACTCTGTACCAGTGTCACCAGAGAACTGCCATCTGACGTAAGGTATAATACCATCTGGGAGTTCTCGGCGAGTCCGTCCAGTGTACCCAGTCTTTACTGAGCACCCATATATCATCTCTGATGTCAAACACCGATGGATATGGGATCATCCATCGCCCATCTGTATGGGTCGAGAAGGTATACGCTAGTCTACTCTGGTATATCGATGCCCCATCTCGATACACCCACGACTATGGACTTTGAAGGATGTACTTATGGACTACCATGTCCCCACTAGTATGATCCGCATCATAGTCTAGGTAGTCAAGTACACATCCTAAGGGCTTTACCAACATGTAACAGAGAGACAATTAGTATACACGTTAAGGTAAAGATCAACCAGATAGCATACTATCATGTCGAGCAAGAAAGTCCTCCCTATATATGTCCAAGCGTCCACTACAATATACATCCTATGTATAGTAATGGTCTCTAGGGCATACATATAACTAACAATCTCCCACTTGCACTAGGGCCATCTGATAGCAGTGGTTGGAGTATCTCATACTCAACCATCCCAAAAAAATCTCTCTCTGGGAACAGGCCTTTGTGAGTGGATCCGCTGTGTTGTCCTCTGAGTCTACTCTCCTAACCTCGATCCCTTGGAGATCAAGCATCTCCATGATCAGGTGACACTGCCTTAGAATATGTCTGGATCACTGATGGGACCGGCGTTCCTTGGCATAAGCCAAAACTCCATTGTCTCACAATGGTAGGAACGTAGTTCATCTCATGAACCTGTATACACCCAAACAGCCTCTTTGGTAGCATCTTAAGTAGCGATGTATCTAGCCTTTATCGTCTAGTATGTCACGGTATCTAGCTTGGAACTCTTCCAACATACCGTCCCTCTACTGAGGATTAAGACAATGCCTGTGACTGACATTCAGTCGTCTTTATCACCCTGGAACCATTCCAGTGATTCTCCCCAGGGTCGATTGATACCATCTCACTACAGCTAGTGAGTATCCTAACATCCATTTAGATCTATCTCATAGATCCAAAATCCAGGATTTAGGAGGTATCACTTTGATCCTATATGGAGAATTATGGTGATAAGCGGAGATTGACCGAGCGTAGCATAGGAAACTCCTTCTCCATCAAGAGTATGTCATCCACGTACTCTACGAGGATCGTCACCATACTCCCTACTACCTTTTTGTTTATACAAGGTTCATCTACCATTTTGATGATGTCAAACTCTTTGACTAATTCATCAAAACAGATGTTCCAACTCCGCGATGCCTGCTTTATCCTATAAAGCATCTTGCACACGTTTGCGCTGCTCCCACTGTCTACGAAGCCCTCGGCTGTGTACTTATAGACGCTCTCTTCTAAAACATCATTTAGAAAAGCTGTCATGACACCCAACCACCAGATATCGTAGTCATGGTCTGTAGCCGTGGCAAGTAGGATCTGGATGGACTTAAGCATAGATCCTTAGAAAAGGTTTCATTATGATCCATATCTGGTCAATGATGCAAACTTTTAACAAGTCTAGCTTTGAAAGTCTCAACTTTTCCATGTAGACCAAGTAATCTTCTCAAGATATACTTGCTCCTGATGGGAATTTAACCCTTCAGATATAGCAACCAAAGTCCATACTTTGTTGGTGTATAAGGATTCCATCTCAGATCGATAAACATCCAGCCATCTCACAGAGTCCTACTCCTGATGGCCAGGTCGAAACTAGTTGGGTCATCATCACATGATGCAATCCTCGCTCCCACTGTCATAGAGAAACAGAAGTATCTCTCAGGTGGGTGAGGAACCCTACTAGATCGGCGGAGAGGCTGAGGTTCGTTGGAATCTACTGAATCCTTTGGTTCTATCAAATCATCAGCTGTAGTTTGTATAGCTGGAACCTTTCCAGTTGTACATAACTGACCTTGCCTCGAGCTTGTCCGGATTATGCTTTTAGACAAAGCCCGGACAACCCCAAATCTTAACCAACTTAAGATATGGGCTCTTCCCTTATCATATCAAATATGAAGTGGTAGGCAACTGATTTGATTTGAACCCTATTCAATAGGTATGCAGCTTCTCAAGCGCATAACACCCAAAAGGAAATAGGTAACTCAGTATTACTCATCATAGAGCACACCTTATCACATAGGGTGTAATTGCTCCACCCCGATATACCATCGTGCTATGGTGTATACAGAGGAGTAATGCTGAGAGAGAATCTCATTCTCCTTTAGAATAGTCCAGGAATTCCATGCACAAGTATTCTCCTCCCTGATCTCATCATAGGACATAATACTTATACCCGTATTGGTTCTCTACTTCTCGCTTATATTCTGTGAATATCTCAAAAGGTTCGGACTTGTGTTTCAACAGGAACATAGGTCGGAAACTCGAAAGATCATCAGAGAACGTAATGAAGTATAAAGAACCAGTCCTGGCATGTGTAGACAGGGGACCTATATACATCAACATGTATCATCCCAAGAGTTTACATAACTCTTTCTCTGTTTCCAATAAACGGAGCTATGGTCATTTTATCTTTGTGACATGACTGGCAAGTTTCACAAGATGTAAGTTCAAACTGATTTAAATATGCATCTATTTGTAACTTCAGCTAGTCGGGTCGCATTGATATGACCTAGTCTACAATGCCTCAAGAAGGATTCGTTCATTTCTGAACTCTTCCTCTTGTGTGTGTTCCGTATACTAAAGAACTATAGTTTGATTTAGAACATCAATGCTTTTAGACAACGTGCCTGAACCGATCAACTTTTGATATAGGAAATGTTCAAAACATTATCCAACAATACAAAATTTTATCATTTCTTTACTAATAAAGAGACTGATATAATTTTGTATATCAGGTTCGGTATCTAATAACATTCGTTCAGAATCAATGTATTGGTAATACAGGGTGACAGTGACCAACAGACTTGGCTGCAACTCTTGCCCCGTTTTCTGCCTCATGAAACTTATCACCCGTTCTCAGCTTTTCTACCCTTTTGTAGCCCTATGTAACATATTACATATCTGGGATCCTGATCCGGTATCATATACTCAGGATGCGGAGGATACTGAGAAACAGTTCTGTATAATGAACACACCCGAAGATGATGCATCAGCATGCACTCTCTTCGTTTGGGCGGCACGGGAATTCTGGTATTCCCCAATTTCCTACTCTGTCTTATAACAATTATAAGTTGGAGCGGGACCAACGTTCCCCAGCTCAGTATAACAAGCGGGTTCGGTCAATATTTCCATATTATTATCTTGATTAAGGCGTGATATGGTCGCTACCTGGAGAGAGAGAGAAGAAAACACTCAGCGTGCGCTCTTGCAAGAATAGATTGGTTATTATTTTATCTAATCAGGATAGCTCCCACTGCTTTTTATCAAATCTTCCTTCAAACCCTAAAAGGAAAGACTAGCCGGGATTAATTACACACTACAAGTTCGCCAATCTTTCAGCCAGGCCAGTGTCGGTACTTTGAGGGAGGTCCCCCGTGCTTTCACACGAACCTAATTAATGTAAACCTCGGTTTCCCAGAGGCGTAACCTCGTTAACACCTTTCTAGACACCTACTTGATCGGCTAATTGTAATGTGTAAAACTCTCCCAGGAGTAACTCTTACTCACAGCGGGTATCGGGATCCAACTATCGCATAGAAGGTATGCAATCTCATTGCAAATTTCAACACTTGAAATTCCCGATAATATTTTACCCCTAGTGTTCTATGACCTTGACGAATGCCAAACAACCCATAGTCCACTAGTCAAGTTCAACCCGTACATTTCTTGATCGAATTAAACCCACCCGCACGACCCTTGACGAATGCCAAACAATGCCGTACGAATACCCTAATCCAATCTGCATCATATGCATAAGCAGATAAATACTAGTTAGCTACCACACACTATGCCTTGACGAATGCCAAACTACCACAGCACGAATACTAACTAGTACTTATCTGAAATGACGGAGAGCTACGACAGGTTTTTCTGAAAACCTATTGCGTAATGAACTTGATATCGTTGTAGAATCAAATGAATTTTGAAATGGAGTGTTTTTTAGGCTTTTCTAGTTTTGCTAAAGGAGTCACTCCCGGTGAAGGGATCGTCGGTCCTTTCCTCGTCGAATGAGGTGCGGGATATATCATATATATCACTGTGCAAAGCAAAAACACTTAAAAGCTATCAAAAGTCAAACCGAGTGTGTAGCATCTGCCAGTTATTGCTAAAGGAGTCACTCCCGGTGAAGGGATCTCGGTCCTTTCCTCATCGAATAAGGTACAGGATATATAATATATACCGCTGTGCAAAGCAAGAACTGTAGCTACCTGTTTTATTTTTGAAATTCGATTCTACAACATCTTTAGGTTTCTTTTATTTCATTAATCACATTAATGAAGTTCCATCATATAAGTACCTAAACATCACAGATAAATACGACGTACACTTATGCCATCCGCATTCGCCTCGATGTCCCCTCGTGCACCGTTAGGTTAGGTAACTAACGGCAGAGCGGGGCAGGGCTAGCGCGGGTGTAAAACATAAGTAACGCCTATATAATATATCATATATACTATATATAGTATCTATCACAGAACATCACATGATCACATCACAGATATCGCAGCAGAAAAATCATATGAAATATTGGATATACTAGGACGTCCGTGTTTTCAATACGAGCCAGTATAAAACACAGATTCCATGGTCGCGATGAATAGCCAAACCCACACCCCTAGACCCCTACGAGAGCGGCAAGCAACCCTACCAATTCTGGAGTTAGGAGACCCGGACTCGACTCCTCGAGTTGGTCTCCCACTGGACCCTAGAACCCGGTTACTTGTGCTCCCCTCCTTGGGTCTATCCTAGTGCGGAAAAGTAAATAATATACAAAAGGTGACATCTTCCGCAACCTGGAAGTGCCCCAATAAAAGAATATTACATACAAGTTTTTACATGAATGAAAATGAAAAACACTCATCTCACATAGAAACCCCCGGCTATTCAAACACGACGATCCAATATAACATATCCAGCAACACATAACAACACATGTCATCAACGTAAGTAAACATTCATATCCCAATTGTCGTTGACATATAGCAACGAAACCGGCGATATCACATATTACACTTACGGTCACATAAAAGAAAGTGTAAAACTACAACAGTTGGAATCCGCAACCTGCATAGACATCGCATGCCTAATCAAATGAATTCCTTAGACATCGCATGCCTAACAATTATAAACCCCGCATTTTAGTCTCAAAATCGAAAACACTTTTCAATGCCAAGTCGGGCAATTCAACAAGATTCCCGACAAACTGATCGAATGCTCGTCGCAAACTTTAGTAGGCGGCCGCACCCCTGATACCGTCGACGAAGTGCACCAAGGCGGAACACCGCTACCGCGAGCACCCGAACGGATGCTTTCGGCGACGGGGTTCTCCTACAGTCACTTGGTCGGGGCTATGGAGTGAGGCTGTCTATTAAGTTTACCCGGCGAGTATCCGCGTACGCTACGTGATTGCGACGGACTTTTGATCACATCAAAATTCCATGGCAACCGATCAATTGAAACTAAACTGCTATGTTTATAACATTCATTCAGTTATCTCATAACTTCTTGTGAATTCCAATTATTGTATCCCATTCCGGATAAATAGAAAATGTTAAACTTTCCGATCGAACAGTCAAACACCCAAGTTTTCCCGAAACAGATCAACTCTTGAAATAAGTCTAAAAACATTCAGTTCGTGCCTCAGTACCAACGGTCCAGCCGTAGAAGGGTCAAGCCAACGCCTCACATGTGGCACGCCGTACTGTCCCAAACCCGAAGGTTCAAAGGGCAGTTCAAGACGGTCACATAATCGAGTTAAGGTTTATTGTCTTCTAGAGGGTCCATCGCGTTACTTGCACTACTTAGAACGTCGTTAAACTACGGAAAAATCCAACACTTGGAAATTTCCTGACAGGGGAAAAATTGGGTATTTATATCCGGTCGAACTTTTTAACATATTCTAAAATTTATCCGGAAAGCCACATAGACAAAATCTGATACTCCGATCGAAACACCGAATCCCCAAAACAACTCCAGAAAATTCAACTCTTGAAAATATTTTAAAAATACCCAGAGAACTCAGCACCTGAAACAATGAATTACTGTGCAAACAGTTAGGGCTGACGTCACAATTCTGCCGCGGAACCGCCGCCTAAGCTAGGCTTATGCCGCGGTTCCGCCGCCGATTACACTGTTCATGCAAAACTTTTTGCGCCGTAATTCTTAGATTTCCCTGCTGAGTTTTCTGCATATTTTTAATTTGGAAAAATCCACGATTTTTGAAAAAGTACAGAGAGCAATTTTTGGGGTTGGGTTTCGGTTCGATCGGGTTTTAAATTCCGTCTAGACTTCGCCAAAGGCTCTAGCTAGGCTCTGATACCACTGTAGGGTTCCTAGGCACCCTAATGAGGTCTCACAAGGCATCAACCATGCCAATTTCAAATTTAAACGGTGCCGAGAAACCCTAGAACGGATCGTTGGCTAGATTTCTAGGCGAAACAATAAACTAGTTAACACTTAACTACAAGAATACGGAAATACAACCTTTGTAGATCCGGTCCACCACCTCCTAAGCTCCGCGATGAAGTCCTCTCCGCTGACCAAATCGAACCATGACTCTCACGGTGGTTTCATCGGAGAAATAGGCGGGCTAGGTCGTCGACAACGTGCCGAAGATGATCTACGTCGAGGCATCACTAGATCAAGCTCCACCTTCACCAAGCCATGAAAACTTGTGAAGGAAACACCCTATACTACTTGGCAAGAGGTAGAGGATGAAGAAATAGGAAGTGGGTTCACTTTAGAATTGGATTTCTCACACTTTTCATCAATCCACCATTGATGAAGTGAAGCTTTCTTCATTGAAGAAGATGAAGAAGAAGAAGAAAGTGTTATGATAAGTTAATTAAAATAAAATAGAAAATCAATACTTATCATAATATTAACTATAGTTATGTGTAGAGAATTGACCAAGGTTAAAGGAATGGTTAGGGTTAAGCATGAAGACAAGAATGGTTACAAAGTCAAAGCTTCATGAAGCTTCAACTAAACTACAAAACTAGCAACCATTCTTTTCTCATCTATTCAAAATAAATAAATAAGTAAGTAAGAAAAGAAAACCCTAATCATTAGTTTAACCATGGCTTAATTCATTACACTTAACTATAGTTAAACATGTATCATCAAACATGATACAATCAAGTGCACAAAAAATATATCACATATACGATGTGCACATCCGAGCGAGAAAATCCATTTAAAGTGAACCAATACTAGTTAATGCAAAGTAATATATCAAATACATAATTATGCATTAAATCATTAAATCAACACTTGATTTAATGATCCGGTCATATCGCATATAACCGACTAATATCCAATGTATCGATTTATCGAATCAATCTTCGATTCGATAACTAGGTTATATCGCATACAACCATTCGACACATTATTCGCGAGAATGAAATACGGTATCACATACACGTATTATTCTCGGTCCCGCAAATATCTCATATGCGCTCCTATTTCGTTTCGCTTGAGCCAGGAAACCTCTGTGTAGGACTCTAAAGACTCGTCAATACGCCGGCAGCGGATGATGATCATATCTAACATCCACAAGCCGCAAGCGGTCTGCTAAACGTAACGGCCATCCGGGTATTGAGCGATCAGAAGATCGACAAGCAAGCCCGCTCACACTCCAGTGAATCCAACCAGTAACACTACCGTACAGTCCGGTCTGATCGTCTGATATGTCGCATATCTCGCCTAGGGGTGGTAAACGTCAGACCCCAATAGCTCGATAAGTCGTGTCGATATGAGGTCTATAACTATTCGAGAAACTACTGGTAACACTTACCAGTAAATCTCAGCAACCCTGGCCAGGGATTTCCTGTTATAGCCAATCGAACACAGCGCAACATCAACCCCCTATACCGGGAGAGACGAATCCCCTCCTATCGCTCATTGCCTCCATGTGACTCGGGACTGTACCCAAAAACCACCGTTTTGCATGCCCTCTTGGACGTGGTAAGATGGAAATCAAAGCATAGTGGGAACCACACAAGACTCTATGACGATCTCGGGTCAACAGACTACTCTGTACCAGTGTCACCAGAGAACTGCCATCTGACGTAAGGTATAATACCATCTGGGAGTTCTCGGCGAGTCCGTCCAGTGTACCCAGTCTTTACTGAGCACCCGTATATCATCTCTGATGTCAAACACCGATGGATATGGGATCATCCATCGCCCATCTGTATGGGTCGAGAAGGTATACGCTAGTCTACTCTGGTATATCGATGCCCCGTCTCGATACACCCACGACTAGGGACTTTGAAGGATGTACTTATGGACTACCATGTCCCCACTAGTATGATCCGCATCATAGTCTAGGTAGTCAAGTACACATTCTAAGGGCTTTACCAACATGTAACAGAGAGACAATTAGTATACACGTTAAGGTAAAGATCAACCAGATAGCATACTATCATGTCGAGCAAGAAAGTCCTCCCTATATATGTCCAAGCGTCCACTACAATATACATCCTATGTATAGTAATGGCCTCTAGGGCATACATATAACTAACCGTCCAGTGTCCATGAGAAAAGAGGGGTTGGTACTCGTACTATATTCTGTTTACTTGTGACTTCTCTAGTTCTTAGACATGTGTTTCATAGAAATGCAAGGTCTAAGTTTTGAGAAGTTATAGGTATATAAATAAAGTAGAGAACCAGGTATTGTAAGTATCAGGATTCTTCAAGGTGATCAAAGATGTAGATACTTGTGTATGGTATTCAGTTGATAGTAATGATTAAGAGAGCTTGCTTCTCTTTCAGATTACTCATAATTGGAAGCGCTCCTAAGTTGAGTAATGTTGATCGGCCTCTCTCCATTTAGTTTACATGCACCAGAGACAGCTGCATGATTTGAATCTGGTTCCAATTAAATCAATGCATCTGCTTCTATATTGGATATAGAATAGTTCATATCTTAACATTGTTAAGGTACGGGGAGTTGTCCGGCTTATGCTTAAAACCAGACTCTGGATAACTCAAGGCACGTTTCTGTAATGGCTGTTTGTGGGTTGACCCGGGCTATGACGAGGGTTAACTTTCTACTATCTGGAAGATCAATAGTGATATTGTTCTTGACTCGCCACGATTTTAATAAAAATGGATTTTTTTCAGAAAAAAGTAGTGGGAGTATGGTAGAACTGGAAGTGATTCCAGAACCGCAAACGATTACTGAAAATTTGATAAGAACCTAAAAATTCAATCTGGTTTGACAATCTATTGACCACTCCGCAGATATGGTGAGTAACCTTAGGCACTCGAGAGGTACTTCGGTATGCTAAAAAACGATGACAGGGAGGTTCTTGTTTACCCAGACTTGCCATTGTTGTTGTTCCAGACTGTGAGACCCGGCAGGAGGATGAGTATAGCATCGTTCTAAATTAGCTTTAGAAATGTACGTGTATATGACTCTGCCAGAGGGTTGTCGTAGTCAGTAGGAGCAGCGGAAGCATAGTGGACAAGTAGCTTATGTCTATTTATAGACTAAAACAGATATAGCGGAGATAGATCATCTACTTTTGATGTAACAGTCATGAGTTTGACTTCATCAAAATAGGGGATGGATTTGTTAAGAAGGTAGTAGGGTGTGATGTCCTGGTATTTGGATGACATACACAGAGTAGGAAGTTAAGTTCCTATACTACGATCGGTTATGCTTTGGTTGTCACACAGTGGTTTCTCCACATAAGGATATAGATATAATATCGGATATTCTGGTTACTAGATCTATGGTTTTAGATCTAGATTTGGGAAGTGTCCCAATCAGGGTACTTAGACAGCATTCTAAAGGTATTTAGAATGGACGACTCCCAGCACGGTAGTGTACCTGCAGGTGATGGAGTCACCCTCTCTAAAGGTGTCTTACAGACTAAAGGGAAGAGGGATGTACATGATTGGCAGATCACTTGCTTAGGAAATTGAGTCAATCATGAGATGTCAAGTACCACACCAGATATTGTTTTTGCACGAGATGCGGTAAATTGATATTAGTCCAATCTTGGAGAAACATTCGGAAGCAGTTTTAGAACATAAGTGAATGTTCTAGGGATTTGATAGCGGCAGCCTCTTTCGGGAGATGGTTATCATTCCAGGCTTCCAAGGTGACCTGGATGACAGAGTTACAGTCATAGTTATAGTTTCCCTCTAACGAGGGGCAGTAGTTTGGACAGGTGGTCCAAGCGGATACTAAGGGAGGTATGGCGCATGATACTGATTAAGTTCAGTTGACGATACAGTCTAAGAAGTTTGGATTTGGAGTTCATTTATGAACTAGGTCCCATCAGATATCCAGACATATTCTAAGACAGGTATTGCTCATTTTCGGGAGATGGTTTTCTCCGCGAACTTGAGATAAAGAGAGACATAGAAAGAAACATCAGGGCGGATCCACACACTGAGGCTATTCCTCGAACGCAATAGTTTCGCAAACGGACTTTGTGAGACTGATTAGTAGAGGAGTTGGGTGTTCAGTATCACACGGGCTGTGAGTATGCGACATCACAATAATTAGCCTTGAGTGCAAGTGGGAGATTGTTGGATATAGTGCCCTCATAGTCAATTATTGAATCGCAGGTACGTGATTGCAATGATTCAGGGAGGACCTATACCGGTAGGACAGTCTTACTCGAGAGCTTTGTATACTATCTGGTTTGTCTTTATTATCGTGTACAGTTCATTATTACATGTTGATGGAAAATAGTATACTATCTGGTTTATCTTTATCATCGTGTACAGCTTTAGTTGACCTTACCGGTCACTATTGCACGTTGGTAGAGCCCTTAGGATTCTTGCTTGACTATCAGCAGTATGATGGCGATCATATACGTGGGAGCTGGGGGTTTATAAGC
Source organism: Agapanthus africanus (assembly GCA_030015575.1). Classification (NCBI taxonomy): domain Eukaryota; kingdom Viridiplantae; phylum Streptophyta; class Magnoliopsida; order Asparagales; family Amaryllidaceae; genus Agapanthus; species Agapanthus africanus. Next base: position 724,027,033 of record CM057337.1, read on the forward strand.
ACATCCTTAAAAGGTCCCTAGTCGTGGGAGTTTCGAGACAGGGCATCGATACTCCGGAGTAGACTAGTGTATACAGTCGAGACCCCGACGAGGAGCGGTGGCCGGTCTCACAAGCCATTGGTGTTAGAAGGTTCACCTAAGATGTATACAGGTACTCATTGGGTTATGAGTACACCAGACAGGACTCGCCGGGAACATGCTAGTTGGTATTATACCTAGCGTCAGATAGCAGTTCCCTGGTGACATGTGTACAGGTTAGTTCATCGACCTGAGATCGTCATTTGTCTCGTGTGAGTTCCCACTGTGCTTTGATTACTACCCTACCACGGCTCAAAGGAGTCGTGCAAACAGGTTTTAGTTGGGTACAGTCCCGAGCCACATGGAGGCAGTGAGCGGATCTGCAGGGGTTTCGTCTCTCCCGGTATTGGGGGTGAGATCGCGCTGTGTCTAAGAGAGCCATTACACGAAGTCCTTGGCCAAGGCAGGAGATTTACTGGTAGGTATTCCAGTAGTATCTCAGGGTGTTCTGGGCTACACTCCGACACGACTTGTACCGCTTTTGGGGGTCTGACTTTTACCAACCCCCTAGGCCCGTCATGCGATGCTCATAGACGAACGGACCGGACTGTACGGATATTGTCACTGACGGGCTCAGTAGGGTGTCAGGATGAGTTCGTTCATCGACTTCCCTTTTGGTCAATACCTGGTAGCCCGTTATGTACGGCTAATACCTCTGACGTGCTAGTGGTTAAATCCACAGCCAAAATATTGACGAGTCTTTAGAGTCCCCCACAGACAGTTTCTCAAGTTTCGGGCGAAACGCTGTAGAGGCCGTATAGGTTTATGGCAGGGTTCGAACATACGCGTGCACTTGTGCACGTGTTATTGTTCAGACGGATAATACTAGCGGGTTTTGGTTTAAGCCGGATCCTAGTATTATACAGTGTAGATTTTGTCTCATTGCCTTTGTATTCGGTCGGAATACAAATGCGGGTATGTATATATAGTCGTGGGGTTTTCCTGTAATTTATTACCGGATCATTTTTTTGAAGTTGCCAGTTTGCATTCCGTTTTGGCCATTTTCCTTTCTTTCTTTCTTTGGCTGAAAATTGATGGGAGGGGCTTATTTGTAAAAGTGGATTTTACAAAATGGAGGGTGGTTTTTGTGGCACATGGTTGCTTCATGATGGTTCATCATTACTTGCTTTATATGAATGGATTGATTAGGAAATGGGTGTGGCAATACTTCCTCCTCATCATCACACATTTTCCTTATGCTCACCCATTCCTTTTCCTTGTGCTCACCCCTTTTGACATTTTCCCATTTTTGCCAATATATCATGGCCGGCCACTATTTGGGGGAGCACCATATTTTTGTATGTGAGATTGATGTATCTCATTCTTTCATTCATGCAAAAGAGAGAGCTCCATTTCTAAGTTCATTTTTCCTCCACATCCAAATGGCAACTTCAAACAACCCTCGAGACATAGCGTTCTACACTCAGTCTACAGTAATCTTGGACACGTCGGCTTGCCAACTTCGTGTCCGAGTTGCCTCGGTTCAGAGGTGGGAGCCCGTAAAAAGACTTCTCGATGTGGTGTCCTTTCTGACGAGGAGAACTAGACAGGAGATGCCGCGAGGAGCTTGGGATGGTGGCCGAAGACCGAAGGACACGGATCACTCGGTATAGCCTCTCTACCCTTTCTCTAGTTAGCTAGCAGTAGGTTAATGGTCCGATCCGGGTTTATAGTCCGCGGTAGCGCCGGTTTCTAGTTTAGAAAAAGTTTTTGTTTCCGCGTTTTGGCCTCGGACAGACTGCCGGGGCGCTACCGTAGACTTACACCTTGCTTGACTACCAGCGTCGTGATGGAAATCATACTTGTGGGAGCTGAGTAGTCGATAAGCACATCCTTAAAATGTCCCTAGTCGTGAGAGTATCAAGACTGGGCATCGATACTTCAGAGTAGACTGGTGTATACATATCTAGACCCTGACGAGGGGCGGTGGTTGGCCCCGTGGCCATTGGTGTGATGCACCTAAGATTGTATGCATGTGCTCACTGGGGTGAGTACACTGGACGGACTCGCCGAGAACTTGTTTCATGATTTAAAATCAGGAAAGCTTCTGGGAAAAGCTTCAAAAAGGGGTCACGTGTTGGCACGTGACACCTAAAAGGCATCATCAAGTCAAGTTCAGTTTCCTGACTACGCTGAAGAAAATGGGCTTCAGAAAGAGTCACGTGCTCCCACGTGACCAGGGTCACGTGGCGACACGTGACATTTAAATGCAAGCGTCAAAGGCACACAAGTTCTTTGATCAAGTCAAGAAAAGGCTTCAGAAGAGGTCACGTGTTCCCACGTGACCAGGGTCACGTGTTGGCACGTGACGTTCAAGACAGCAGACTCGTTCTCCAGACGAACCAAGGAAAGAGAGTTCAAACAAGGGTCACGTGCTCACACGTGACCAGGAGTCACGTGGTGGCACGTGACGCTTAAGCAACGATCAGAAGACAGAGCGCAAAAGAAAGGAAAAGGCTCATTCGAAAGGGGGTCACGTGCCCACACGTGACCATAGGTCACGTGGTCACACGTGACCGGCTTTCAAAGCCCATTTTGTCAACAGAATTAAATTCTGAGAGAAATTCAAATCTTTCCGAAAGAAAGCAACTATCTGGAACCAATCAAATTAAAGATTCAGAGGTGATGAAATATCATCTATCTATGGGAAAATCTCGGGTTTGGAAAGATTTCCCCTTTAAATCTAACCAAAATAACAAAGGAGAATCTCTGGATTTAAAATCCAATGGTGAATAAAATTCACCTAATAATCCAACGGCCCAAAATGAATGATGAATGCAAATCAAATCTCAATGAAGATTCGTCAAAAACTGATTGATTCGGCTGCTTCTCCTATAAATAGGAGCCAAGAGACACAGAGAAATATATACATGCGCAGAGAAGAAAAAAGAAAAAAGGAGGAGAGCTTTGATACTTTGAAAAGACTCGGATCTTCTGCAAAAAACCCTAGGTAAGAAAGGGAAGGCCTTTTGAAAGAAAGAGAATTTAATTCTCAACAGAGTTTAACTCTGATAATGTAAAAACAGAAGAACATATTTCTTCTCTCTTTGATGGAGGACCTGCAAAGTGCACATCTCCCCTTAAGGTTGAGAATTTAATTCTCAATGGGTTGAGATCCTGCCATGCAGATCCAAGACATGGAGAAGGAATACAAGCACGAGAATTTAATTCTCACAGAACTATAGGAATTTAATTCCTTTAAAATAAAAGTAGGGCTTGACCCTATATCATGGGAATTTAATTCCTTCAGAACAAAAAAGAAACAGGGTTTAACCCTAATTAAGAACCTAGTTCTGTTGAAACAGCGGGAATTTAATTCCCTTAATCATAATTTAACAGAGGATGGAAGTTTAAACTCCTTAAAAACTTTTATTAGGGTTTAACCCTATTCAGCCCTTCACGTATATGAGGAATTTAATTCCTACAGAAAATTCACAGTTAAACTCTATTCCAGAAAACAAAGTCTTCGAAAGGAAGTAGGAATTTAATTCCTCTGAAATTTACAGTTCGAGGAATTTAATTCCTGAAAGAAGATTAACAAAGCCTCTAAACAAAATACATGGAGGCAGGGTCACGTGTCATCACGTGACCCCCCAAGAGATCTACAGAAAGCCCCTTTGAGGCAGCACCCCACGTGACCCACGTGACCCTCGGCAGGAGCTCTAATACATAGGCATTTGAATGCCCATCACGTGATGGCACGTGATGCTCTGAAAGACACGATAATCTCAGAATAAATGAAGGGAGGGCGCTCTCACGTGCTGCCACGTGACCCCTCTTGCCTTAGTGTTTAACACTAAATTAAAACTCTCGAACCCAGTGTTAAAACACTGTTGGGCCTTAGTGTTCAACACTAAATAAAAAGCTTTATCTGCAGTGTTCAACACTGATTACCTTAGTGTTTAAACATTAACCTGAGATCTTCATCTGCAGTGTTCAACACTGATCTGTTTTAGTGTTTAACACTAATTTGAAAAGCCTTGTTGCTGGTGTTTAACACCAATTATCTCTTAGTGTTAAACACTAACTTGTCAACCCCATTCCCAGTGTTCAACACTGACTGCTCTGTAGTGTTTAACACTATGCTTTGGCCCAATTGGCCTAAACGGATAGAGGCAAAGCCTCTCCTGATTGGACTTAGCCCAAGATGGCCATAAGTCCTCAATTGGTGATTAACTGGTCCAATGGACTCATAACATAATTAATTCGTCTTGACCCCAAATTGGGCCAAGGACTATTTAATCCACTCCGGTTCTAGGGTACATCTCGTCACTCCTTTGATACTTGGCATTGTAATCCCTCAATGTCTTCAAAGAGGTAACGGGTCCCGACGACCACACATTGATATGGACTGTGGGGTCCTTAAACTCATGTCTAATGCAAATTCCTGGTTACGTGGAACGAGGATAATGTCACTCTTTGACCCCGTGGAAAATGTCCAGAGCGGAGCCTGGTCCTCGCCAAGCACGGCAGTGAACCCGTGTGAAGCATCCAGAGCACATACCGGACTGTGGAGTCCTTAAACCCATGGACTACGACGTCCTTAACCTTGACCGAGATGTCTTAAAACTAACAACGGACTGTGGAGTCCTTAAACCCATGGACTACGACGTCCTTAACCATGACCGAGATGTCTTAAAACTAACAATGGACCGCAATGTCCTTAAACTACCCATGGACCGCAATGTCCTTAAACTACCCATGGACCGCAATGTCCTTAAACTACCCATGGACCGCAATGTCCTTAAACTAGAACAATAGAGCCCCGCATGCTCTTTTGTCGGATCTAAACGGTCCCGTTTAAGTTGTTCTTAGCCTCAAAGATGGCTAACGTATCCTTAAACCCTCAAACAGAGTGGACTATAAATCCCCCCCAATTAACTCTGGCTCGAGGGTACATCCCTGAACTCCTCTGACATCCGTCGTTGTAATCCTTCAACGTCGTCAGAGAGGTGACGGGTCCCGACGGCCATACATTCATGGACCACTATGTCCCTAAACTGGAACATTAGAGTCCAAACGCTCTTTTGTCGGATCTAAACGATCCCGTTAAGTTGATCTTAGTCACAAAGTTAGACTAACGTATCCTTAACAAACGTTTGAGTTGATCTTAGCCTCAAGTATGGCTGACGTATCCTCAAACCAAACCCCCCCAAACCCAAATCTAAGATAATACGGATTTGGACTAGTCCACGCCCTACGGGCGACGACATAACTCAGTCTCCGTAAACAATCCACGGGCAACAAAATACAAAACAGACACCCACGACACGAAGTGACCATCTGGAGAAGGAGAAAGTTGTTACCGCAATGCGGTAGCGTAATTAACTGCAGGGGCTTGCGCCTGCAGGGAAGAGCGTCCCCACAATCAAAAAACCCCTCAAACGAGGGGGAATCTGACGAAGCCTGCTACATCGGACGCATCCGTCTAAACCTTCGATACGTGGTGCCATAAATCAACTTGGCATCTTCGAAGAGGTGGACGGATAGCACCAATTAGCATCTGCCCCGAATCTCAGGCAAGACGCGGCGTCGCGCCGTCTTTCGGAGGGGAACAGATTCTGGCACGCCCGGTGGAACCTTTTCCTCTTTCCACTCCACACTTCGTGTGTCGTGACTCGCGAACCAATCGCGGTTCGCTAATGGTTGCCCTTGGGTTTCAAGATACTAAGAATTGGCGTCTCGCTTATTGCAGAAAGCAAAGGATCGATGGCTTCTACTTACGTGAAATTCTCCAACTGCTCAGACTGCAATTGCAACCAACGCTCTGCCTCGTCAGGAGGTATAGCCTACGGACCCCAAGCTGCTTCGCTATTCACAATGCCCGTGGAACAGGTCACTCGCGCCACCACAGGATTGTTCTTTGGGACCATGGTCCCGCCGACGAACTTCACCGCTCCAGTGCTGACAACGGAAGCTCTCAAGAAGTCGGTCTTTGATCGTCTTACCCCTGCCGCGGCTCCTCTCAACGAGTCGCCCAACGTCAACGCCTCGATCTTCTCTAGATTGGGCCAGAAATCCTGCAAACCCATCATGGGGCCTACAATCTCAGAGAAGGCTGCTTCCAAGAAAGTGGCTGCTCCTGCTCCCGAAATCGTCAAGGTGGCTTCTCCGGCCAAAAGGTCGGTCTTTACAAGATTGACGGCTCCCGCTCCCGCTCCTGCTGCCCAAAGGACGTCGGTCTTTGACAGGCTAACACCAACAGCGACCCCCCACCCAGACAGGGGGCAAGACGAAACCATTCTTACCGCTGACCCTACACCGTCCGCTCGACACGCTCGACGTCGCCATTGGCGCCGAGTAAGGAAGGCTGGGGGCAACTCCCCCTCCGGGTTGACTCCATCGGCCCCGGTGGCAGAAGTTAATGCTGCTGTTCCAACTGGGAACAGCTTCGAAATGCTAAATAAGGTGCGAAGGAATTCGGCTACTGCAGTGCTGAAGAGGTCTCCTCCCCCATTAAAAAAGGTTGTGGAAATAAAACCCGAACAGCCCCGATCTCCTCAACAGCTGTCTTCCAAAATCTATAAGGTTTGGCGGCAGGCCCGAGACTCGATCATCGATCCAAACTTCTCCCGCCAGCACAAGAAGCTGAAAATCCAACCGGAAGCTGGTCACCAGGCTAAACCCCAAAAGGCTGTCTGGACGCCCACCTCAACGGCCCCCTCAACCTCCATGGCTCATAAAAGGAGGAGGCCAGAGAAGACCCCACGGCATGCAGCGACGGCTAAAAGCACTGATCCCAGACGCCCTAAGTCTGGGGGTATGGTGGTGCACACTGTTTACATGGCCTCTGGAAAAGAGGAAAGCCGCACTTCTACGGGCCACCGACCGCTAACCCGATCCGTGACGAAAGCCCAGGAACAGCAACAAAAGCTGCAAGAAATGATGAATGCTATGGCCGCGCTCACCGGGCCAAAAGAAAACCCAGAAACGTCCTCAGACGCACGCCGGGAGGAAGAAACCGATGCTGAATTCCTTCGCCGGACACTGGAGAAAAGGGACAAAGAGGCTGCTGAACAAGCGGCCAACATACAACGGATGGGCCTTCTCTTCCAAAATGTGATAGGAATGATGATCCAGCAGGACTTACCCGCCGAGGATCCTTCGATCGTTCTTGAAGACGACCGAGGAGAAACGTCAAATCTACCACCAGCCCTCTCAACGGCCAAGGAGGAGGCAATCTCTAAGGCTGACTTGGCTGACTACATAGCCCAGCAAATCCGGGTTCACCACGCGACTGAGGCAGCTGGTCAAGTCGTGAAAACGGGGCGGCCGTATCCGAGCTGGTACGACCAAATCAAATACCCGCAAGGCTATACGATACCAAAATTCCACGTGTATAAGGGGACCGGCAATCCCCATCAACATGTCGCCCAGTTTCGGGCCCTCTGCGGTAACACCGGCGGTGATGATAAATTGTTGCTCTGCCAGTTCGTGGGCAGCTTATCAAAAACAGCGTTCGAATGGTATTCGGAACTCCCGAACGATTCTATCAAAACGTTCGCTGAAATGGAGTTGTTGTTCACTCAGCGATTTGCAAGTGCCAGCGAACGCACTCCAATAACTGCACTTATTAACGCCAGGGTAAAACCGGGCGAAACCTGGGTCCAGTACGCTATACGCTGGCGGAACTTGTGGTCAAGATGTGAGCAACGCATTGAGGAAGCACCTGCGGTGGGCATGTTCGTGGGAACTCTAGACCCTCACGCAACTATCTCCCAGTTTATGATGTTCTTTAAGCCAACTACATTCCAGGCCCTGATCGACAAGTTGGCTCAGATGGACCAGATGGGTCATAGACCACCTACACCGAAGTCGGAACCTCGGAATGACAAGGGTAAAGGAAGAGCAACCTTTGTTGCGAATGCCCAAGAGCAACCTAACGCCCCGAAACCGACAGATCGACTGGAGGAAAGACGTCGGTATTATAATGAGAAGATGAAGCGTCCCTACTCGTTCCTACGGGACAAGACGAAACGGCTATTCGAGCTGGCAATACGCAACAGACTTATAAACCTGCCAAATCCAAGGCGACCGCCGCAACCCACCGAGGTGAATAACCCTAACTATTGCCCTTACCATCAGACGGTAGGCCATCCGATTGAAGATTGCTTCGTCTTCAAAGGATGGATTGAAGACCAGTACCTCCAGGGGAAGTTTGTACTGTCCGAAAAGTGGAAGGTGAACCCACCACAGCCGCATGCTCCGAGGAAAGCGGATACACCGGGGGCAACATGTTCTTTTATTGAAGAAGCTCCATGGGAGGTCGTGCTATCAACTAAAACCAAAAGAATGCTGAGAGACCTTCATGCGTGCCCTGCGATCGAATGGAAGGACCCTCTTGAACCTCAAATTATCAAAAGGATGTTGAAGCCCCGCCCAACTACGAAGACTCGCGATAATGGCCCAAATACTCACGCCCAACCGTCAAAATCTTCGAAGAAAAAGAAGAAGTAATCCAAGAAGTCCGTGAAGCCTGGAAAAGAGCACACGAACTTGCAGAAGCAAATCGACGCATTGGAAGAGTACAACCAAAAGGCGCGAACTCCTGTCACACTGCAAGAGTTCCTCAACCACATCTTTCAAAAGGAAGATGATGGAGAAAGCTCGTCGGATGAATCCGAAGGATATGTGGCGAGTTGTAACGTAATCTCCCACTCGTTTACCGATGATGGAAAAACTCCCGGCACTAAGAAGCTGGAGGCAGAGCCTGTACCAGAGCGTGCATGGCCAACAGACGAAATGATCGACACTTTTCTAGACGAGATTCGTCTAAAATGTAAAGCAGACCAGGAGCGTGAAATGACCACGTCGGAAAGAGCCAAATGCGGGCGACCGAACGGAAGAGTTGAACTACCTCCGCCAGAGCGAGAGGTATCCGAAGTAGACAAGAAGATATTCAAGACGAGAAAAAGGTTTGCCAAAGCCATGTCAATGGGGATGAAGCTACCGCCCTCGGAAGGAAACACACACGATGGGGTGGAGAGGCACCCTGACTATTGCGCATATCACCGGAAAGTCTCACACCCCACGGAAGAGTGCGACGCCTTTAAGATATGGTGGCAAGGATATGTCGCTCGTCGGCAACATGTTAAGCGCATGAAACGCAAAATCCGTCGGGAGCAAAGAAGTACTGTCGATGGGCACAACAGAACGACTGGCAACTGTTGCATGGTTAACGCCAGGGGGTCACAAGTTCTCACCTTTGGGAGCGACTCTGACGAAGAAATGGCTCTGGGCCCTCTCTTTAAAGAATCCGTTTTGGGGAAAGAAGAAGAATCGGAGGCCTGCGAGAACATTCAGCTGCGCAATCGCACACTCCCAGAAAAGAATCTCGGGCCCGGGAATAGAAAAGATAAGGGAAAAGAAAAGGTCACTGAAGATATCACGTTAGATGACCAAGTCACGAAAGAGCTGGCTACCAAAGACCCTCCTAGGAAGAGTAAAGTGGACTATAACATCCTCGCGCACCTAAGGAAGCTAGCTTCTCAGCTTAGCATTCTCGATGCCCTCCTATTATCGAAAGAAGCGCGAGACTCACTAATTAAGGCGTTACAAGAACCCGAGCAATTCCAAGCCTTCCTCGCCACTGAAAGGATGAAGGATGAACTGGAGGAAGTGCATACGGCCGACGTCACTTTCGGTGATGAAGACCTCCTTCTCGGGACATGCGACCATAACCGTCCCCTATATGTCTCCGGATACTGCCATGATATCAAGATAGGCAAGATCCTGGTGGATAATGGATCCTCCGTCAACCTCCTTAATGTTCGGGTGTTGAAGGAAATCTGCATGAGTGTGCAACACCTCGCTCGTGACAAAATTACTATCTCCGGTTTCGATTCACAATCGTCACGGACTCTCGGATCCGTGAGACTAACATTACGCTTCGGACTTCTCATCACAGACATCAAATTCCATGTCATCGACGCCAAGACCTGCTACAACGCCTTGCTCGGCCGTCCTTGGCTACACGAGTACAATATCATCCCTTCTACACAACATCAGTGTATGAAGTACTTCAAGGATGGTTTCGAGCATACCGTAACAGGTGAGTTAAACCCATTTTCTATGAACGAAGTCCGCAAATACGAAGATGCGAAATACTTTTTGCCAGATTTCGAGGATACAGAAAGGTGTCGCAATCCGGAAAACAAAACCGCCGCCACCATCCCCGTTTTCGGGAGCGATACCGAAGAAGAGGAAGAGATAGTTTATGCAGGGTCATCTCAACGCAACAACCTGAGGACGCCCGCCCCCATGTTAGTCTTCGGAAGTGACTCAGAAGATGAAGTGAACGCTGTGTTCTCCAATCGGCTGTCAATACAAGCACCCCCTGGCGATGACCATAGTTTGCAAATCACCATGGTACCGCGAGAACACTACAAGGATCTCGACGCGCTTCAGGCTCACAATGTACAGGACCTGCAAACATTCTACGTCCCTCCCAGGCGAAAGGGTGAGAAGGTGATCCTATTCTACCGATCCTCAGAGTCGAAAATAGAGAAAGAGATCTGGCATGGCGCAGATACTACGCTCGACAGGCTCCAACCCATCCGTCTGCCCAGATACTATACGGATGGATTAAAGAAGCTATTGAGGCGCCAAGGAGTATCTTTAGAACAGACCGTTCGGCAGGCGCGGTTCTACAACAAGATTTGGGATGTCCCCGGGACTCAACGCAAATTGCCCAACGGGAAGATGGAAACACTCGGGCTTGGATACGCAAGAGCCGGAAAACGGGAACGGGCTCACAGCAGCTACGCTATATATACCTTTGATGAAGAGGAGGACGCCCTGTCAGGAGATGCCAACCCTTCATTAAAACTAGACCCCGCGATTGAAGCACCGAGTCCGTCGTTTGAAGAACGAACGAACAAGCCTATCAGGAAAACGGGTCAGAGAGCTCAGGAAGACCACAACCGCGAAATGGCCATCTACAAGAAGGCCAGGACGCAACGTCTATCTCAACGTACTGGAAAAGACAAAGACGCTTATCCTCGTCAATCCGTTATACGAAAGGCCCAACGCAGAGACGAAAATAAATCAAAAAGCGGTTCGGGTTTGTCCCTCGTGAAGAAGATGAGTCGAGCGTATTCCTTCCCCCGAGACAAGACGGAGAGATTACTCAACCTCGCTATAAAACATCAAATGATCACGCTTCCAGAGTCTAGACATCCTGAGCAAGCTAGCAAGGTCTCTCATCCGAGTTATTGCTCTTATCACCGAACCATAGGACATCCTACCGAAGACTGCTTCACCTTCAAGAACTGGGTCGAGGACCAGTACCGACGGGGTAGATTCGCTTTATCCGACGGCTGGAAGGTAACGCCGCCGCGAAAGCATGAGCCCAAGGCCGCAAGAGCAGAACCGGGTCCACCTCAGTCCACGGAGCGGGTTCGCACTTGTTATACGATTACGATGTTAGGGGAAGAGCCCGAGAACGTAGATGACCTTTACCGGTGCTTTGAGAACAGCAATGATGAGGTGATCTCAGAATTTCCGCCCGCTCCCAAAGAACTGGAAGATGGTATACATACTACGGCAGATAACCTCAAGAAGATTGAGTTGGGATCGGCAGACGACCCGCGACCGATATTTGTCAGCGAGCTGTTATCCGAAGAAAAGGTGGCTGCGTTAAAGAACGTGCTTCTACGGCATAAAGATTGCTTCTCATGGAACTACTCCGAGATGCCAGGATTGGATCCGGAGATTGCTGTGCATAGATTAGCAATATCCCCAGATATCAAGCCAGTCAAGCAGGCGCCAAGGAGGATGCGACTCGAGCTTGAGATGAGCATCAACGCCGAAGTCAAGAAGTTGATCGATTCAGGATTTATCCAAGAAGTCCAATATCCCGACTGGATTGCCAATATCGTCCCGGTAATGAAGAAGAATGGGACGGTACGCATATGCGTGGATTTCAGGGATCTCAATAAAGCCTGTCCAAAGGATGATTTCCCGGTGCCGGTAACCGAGCTAATGATAGATAACACGTCCACTCACGAGGTTTTCTCCTTTATGGACGGTTCATCAGGATACAATCAGATAAAGATGCATCCTGAAGACCAGAAGCATACCGCTTTCCGCACCCCTTTGGGTATATTTTGCTACAGGGTTATGCCCTTTGGCCTAAAGAACGCTGGCGCTACCTATCAAAGGGCCATGACAAAGATCTTCGACGATCTCATACATGACATTGTCGAGTGCTATATCGATGACCTCGTAGTAAAGAGCATGTCGTACGAAGAGCATTTAAAGCATCTGGAGACTGTATTTCAACGCCTTCGGCAATATAATTTGAAAATGAATCCCCTCAAATGCGCGTTTGGAGTCTCCTCAGGCAAATTCCTGGGATTCATCATTCGACACCGAGGTATTGAAATAGATCCGTCAAAGATTAAAGCGATCATGGAAATGCCTCCGCCAAGAACGCTCAAGCAGTTGCGGTCTCTCCAAGGGAAGCTCGCATACATCCGGCGGTTTATCGCTAATCTTTCGGGCAAATGCCGTCCTTACAGCCACCTGATGAAAAAGGGAACCCCATTCATTTGGGATCACAAATGTCAAGGTGCACTAGACGAGATCAAGCAGTACCTGCAGAGCCCTCCGGTGTTGGCCGCGCCGGTGAAGGGAAAACCTCTCATTCTTTACACGGCCACCCTTGAAGGTTCTTTGGGCGCATTATGGGCACAAGAGAATGATCAGGGGAAAGAAAGAGCACTTTACTACTTAAGTCGAGTGCTGCTGGGGGCAGAAAGCAATTACTCTCCCATTGAAAAACATTGCTTGGCATTAATCTTCGCGATAACAAAGCTTAGACATTACGCATTAGCACATGAAGTCCGTCTTATTTCGAAGGTGGACCCTCTCAAATATTTGATGTCGAAAGCCATATTGACGGGACGACTCGCTAAGTGGGCCCTGCTCTTGATGGAGTTCTCGATAACGTATCAACCTCTCAAGGCAGTGAAAGGCCAGGCCATTGCCGACTTCCTCGCCGAGCACCCGATACCGGCCAATTCCCCTCTGAACTGTGATTTGCCGGACGAGCATGCATTTGATGCGATTAGCGGTGGAACCACCCGATGGGAACTCTATTTCGATGGAGCGTCCTCCATAAAGAAACAGAAACAAGGTATCCCGATGATCAAATCAGGGATAGGCCTCATCTTTGCAACTCCACAAGGAGGGATAATGCGCTTCGCCTTCTCCTTAACAGAGCCGAGGACAAACAATGAAGCCGAATACGAAGCCCTGATAGCAGGCCTCGAGATCGCCATCGACATGGGGATTGAGGACCTCCTCATATACGGGGATTCTCAGCTGGTCGTCAGTCAAGTAAACGGTGACTACCAAACGTGCAAGCCGGAGTTGGTAAAGTACGGCGAAAGGGTGCAGCAACTATTGACCCAAATTCCCTCCTATACTTTGGAGAACATACCGTGGAAAACAGCAAAGCAGACGCGTTGGCTAAACTTGCTAAAGAACTGGCTGACGAGAACCTCGATGACGTCAGAATCGTGGTACAAAGCCGTCAAGTACTCGCCCCGGCAGAAATGTCTCCGGAATCATGCGGAAAAAAGGGAACGACTGAGCAGATGACTCTACAAATAAAAGACCATGAGAAGGCCGAAGACTGGAGGGAAGTCTTCATAGACTACTTTAAATCCCGCCGAATGCCCGAAGAAGCGTCATTAAGACATCAGCTCATGAAACGAGCTTTATCTTTCGCTTTTGTCAACGACATTCTATACAAGAGATCGTTTGATTCCCTATGGCTGAGATGCTTGGGACCTGACGAAGCAGAAAGAGTCATTCAGGAAGTTCATGACGGACTTTGCGGTTCTCACCAGGCAGGCCCAAAGATGAAGTTAAAAATTAAACGGATGGGTTATTACTGGCCCACGATGATCCAGGACTGCCTCGAGTATGCGAGGCAATGCCACTCATGCCAGATCAATGGAGACTTCATCCACCAACATCCGAATCCACTGCACCCGACGCTGGCTAGTTGGCCATTCGAAATGTGGGGGACTGACATAGTCGGCCCCATTGAGCCAGCATCATCCCGGGGACACCGTTTTATTCTGGCGACAACTGATTACTTCTCCAAATGGGCAGAAGCAGTACCACTGAGGGAAGTGAAGACGGAGAATATCCTCCATTTCTTCAAGACGCACGTCATCTATCGGTTCGGAACTCCACGGTGGATTATCTCCGATAACGGGCCGGCCTACCGAAGCCATAAGATTAGCCGCTTCGCACAGCAGCACAATATAGACTGGAGATATTCTTCAGTTTACAATCCACGAGCTAACGGTCTGGCCGAGGCTTTCAATAAGACCTTGACGAAGATCATAAAAAAGACTGTCTCCAGGAATAAGAGAGACTGGCACGAAAGGCTGCAAGAAGCCCTTTGGGCTTATCGAACTACATTCAAGATGGCCACAAACACAACGCCGTACGCGTTGGTATTTGGGACAGAAGCAGTGCTCCCCCTCGAGATAGAGTTACCCTCCCTACGAGTAGCAGTCCACCACGAGCTGACGAACGAAGAAAATGCTCACCTTCGGCTTGAAGAGCTTGATGCCCTCGATGAAACCCGGCTCATAGCGCAACAACATCTAGAAGCCTACAAAGCAAAGATGACGCGCTCGTACGAAAGATTGACCAGGCCGAGGACATTCCGCCAAGGCGAACTTGTACTAGTGGTCAAAAGACCTATGATCCCCAATCGTGCCAAGAGGGGAAAATTTGAGCCAAACTATGAAGGCCCGTACATCATAGACAAGGTCTACCAGGGTGGAGCCTACCTACTCATGGACATGCACGGTGAAAGGCCTTTCAGGCCAATAAACGGCCGCTTCTTGAAGAAATACCACGCTTAATAAGCTGCAGCCTAGGTCAATGATGGATGACGACGACTATGTCCGCTCACTATCTTCCTAGGCTCAGACTTTACAAGCAGCAGCCGGCCTTCCTATAACGACGGACCGAAACGTCCTTAAACTATCGATGGACCGAAACGTCCTTAAACTAACAGCGGACCGAAACGTCCTTAAACTATCGACGGACCGAAACGTCCCTAAACTACTACCGCAACGTCCTTAGGTTGACGAGATGGATAAATAAAAAAAAATAAAAAAAACAAAAAAAAAAACGGTATGTCCATAAGCAAAGTGGGCACGTATGAAAACCCGAAAGGGCTCCGTGAGTAAAAACAGCAGGGCTGCCGGCAAGTGTTCGTGAAAACCCGAAAGGGCGCGACCTTGTAAAAAAAAAAGAAAAGTAAAAAAAAAAAAAAAAAAGAAAAAAAAACGGTATTTCCATAAGCAAAGTGGGCACGGATGAAAACCCGAAAAGGGCTCCGTGAGTAAAAACAGCAGGACTACCGGCGAGTGTTTGTGAAAACCCGAAAGGGCGCAACCTCGTTAAAAGACACTTGTAGGGTCCTCTTGACCTTGTAAGGAGAAACCACCTGTGTGAGATCCTTACGACTCACAAAGGAGCAACACACTTAGGGATCCTCACGATTCCTAAGGAGAAAATACACTTGCGAGATCCTTACGACTCGTAAGGAGAATTCTCTTATGGGACCCTCACGGCTCATGAGATTTGAAAGTCTTAAGTTACAAAAACCTAAACCTGTTCTTAAGCAAATCCTCCACAACCTCCGATATTGCCCTACAAGAGGCTCAATACTGACCCTTGTATACAATCCACGGGCGCGAATAAACATTTCCCCAGCAAAGTCCAACCCTTCTAGGTCCTCTCGACCCATAAGGAGAAAACCCTCTTGTAGGATCCTTACGACTTACAGAGGAACATACACTTAGGAATCCTCACGATCCCTAAGGAGAAAATACACCTGCAAGATCCTCACGACTTGTAGGGAGAAATACCTTTGTGAGACCCTTACGGCTCATGAAGTCAAAAGCCTTAGTCGGCAGGACCTTAACCCTGTTTGCTAAGCCACCTTTGTTCAACATCGACAGATGAAAATGATGATTCGCTCCTGGCAATATTCCAGTTGCAGCGATGCTGACGCCTAAACCGGTATCAAATCACAAATTCTCTCGTGGCAAATGATGATTCGCTCCTGACAACGTCTCAGTTGCAGCGATGCTGATGCCGAAATCGGCGTCCAAAATCCGAGCTTGTAGTGAAAAAGCTAGCAAGCCACACATGCCTACGAAATAGCCGAAATGATGGGGCAACTTGCAATAAAAAGCAGCAAGTAAGAATGAAGGCATAAAAAATAGCCGAAAGGATGGGGCAACTCGCAATAAAAAGCAGCGAGTAGAGAATAAATAAACAGCCGAAATGATTGGGCACCGCGAAAAATAGCCGAAATGATTGGGCAGTCGCGATTTTCGCGATATAAAAAGCTGAAATGATAGAGCATCGCGGGAAAAGAAATAAAATAAAAATAAAATGCATGCCCTACAGGTGACGCTACATCAATCCCTGTATACAATCCAGGGGCGCAAACAAAGAAGGAGTCGCACTCTTCCTCCCCAGGTTTCATTAGAAGAAGAAGCCGAATCTTGACGGGCCACGAGCGACCTAAAGATCATCCCAATACTCGTCTCGTAACAACGGACACAACTTCAAGCTAAGCGGAACAGCGGCAACTCCCAACTCCGTGGCTCGGTGGTGTACATATCGCCAACAGTCAAACCTTCACCCCGTAAAATGCGGATATCTAGTGCAAAATTCCTGGTCACGTGGAACGCGGATAATGTCACTCTTTGACCCCGTGGAAAACGTCCAGAGCGGATCCTGGTCCTCGCAGAGCATGGCAGTGAACCCGTGCGAAGCATCCAGAGCGGAGCCTAGTCCTCGCCTAACGCGGCAGTGAACCCGTGTGAAGCATCTAGTGCAAAATTCCTGGTTACGTGGAACGCGGATAATGTCACTCTTTGACCCCGTGGAAAACGTCCAGAGCGGATCCTGGTCCTCGCAGAGTATGGCAGTGAACCCGTGCGAAGCATCCAGAGCGGAGCCTAATCCTCGCCTAACGCGGCAATGAACCCGTGTGAAGCATCTAGTGCAAAATTCCTGGTTACGTGGAACGCGGATAATTTCACTCTTTGACCCCGTGGAAAACGTCCAGAGCGGATCCTGGTCCTCGCAGAGCATGGCAGTGAACCCGTGCGAAGCATCCAGAGCGGAGCCTAGTCCTCGCCTAACGCGGCAGTGAACCCGTGTGAAGCATCTAGTGCAAAATTCCTGGTTACGTGGAACGCGGATAATGTCACTCTTTGACCCCGTGGAAAACGTCCAGAGCGGATCCTGGTCCTCGCAGAGCATGGCAGTGAACCCGTGCGAAGCATCCAGAGCGGAGCCTAGTCCTCGCCTAACGCGGCAGTCAACCCGTGTGAAGCATCTAGTGCAAAATTCCTGGTCACGTGGAACACGGATAATGTCACTCTTTGACCCCGTGGAAAACGTCCAGAGCGGATCCTGGTCCTCGCAGAGCATGGCAGTGAACCCGTGCGAAGCATCCAGAGCGGAGCCTAGTCCTCGCCTAACGCGGCAGTGAACCCGTGTGAAGCATCTAGTGCAAAATTCCTGGTTACGTGGAACGCGGATAATGTCACTCTTTGACCCCGTGGAAAACGTCCAGAGCGGATCCTGGTCCTCGCAGAGCATGGCAGTGAACCCGTGCGAAGCATCCAGAGCGGAGCCTAGTCCTCGCCTAACGCGGCAGTCAACCCGTGTGAAGCATCTAGTGCAAAATTCCTGGTCACGTGGAACGCGGATAATGTCACTCTTTGACCCCGTGGAAAACGTCCAGAGCGGATCCTGGTCCTCGCAGAGCATGGCAGTGAACCCGTGCGAAGCATCCAGAGCGGAGCCTAGTCCTCGCC
Organism: Agapanthus africanus; assembly: GCA_030015575.1. Classification (NCBI taxonomy): domain Eukaryota; kingdom Viridiplantae; phylum Streptophyta; class Magnoliopsida; order Asparagales; family Amaryllidaceae; genus Agapanthus; species Agapanthus africanus. The sequence continues at coordinate 724,044,987 of CM057337.1, forward strand.
TAACGCGGCAGTGAACCCGTGTGAAGCATCTAGTGCAAAATTCCTGGTTACGTGGAACGCGGATAATGTCACTCTTTGACCCCGTGGAAAACGTCCAGAGCGGATCCTGGTCCTCGCAGAGCATGGCAGTGAACCCGTGCGAAGCATCCAGAGCGGAGCCTAGTCCTCGCCTAACGCGGCAGTCAACCCGTGTGAAGCATCTAGTGCAAAATTCCTGGTCACGTGGAACACGGATAATGTCACTCTTTGACCCCGTGGAAAACGTCCAGAGCGGATCCTGGTCCTCGCAGAGCATGGCAGTGAACCCGTGCGAAGCATCCAGAGCGGAGCCTAGTCCTCGCCTAACGCGGCAGTGACCCGTGTGAAGCATCTAGTGCAAAATCTCTGGTCACGTGGAACGCGGATAATGTCACTCTTTGACCCCGTGGAAAACGTCCAGAGCGGATCCTGGTCCTCGCAGAGCATGGCAGTGAACCCGTGCGAAGCATCCAGAGCGGAGCCTAGTCCTCGCCTAACGCGGCAGTGAACCCGTGTGAAGCATCTAGTGCAAAATCCCTGGTCACGTGGAACGCGGATAATGTCACTCTTTGACCCCGTGGAAAACGTCCAGAGCGGATCCTGGTCCTCGCAGAGCATGGTAGTGAACCCGTGCGAAGCATCCAGAGCGGAGCCTAGTCCTCGCCTAACGCGGCAGTGAACCCGTGTGAAGCATCTAGTGCAAAATTCCTGGTTACGTGGAACGCGGATAATGTCACTCTTTGACCCCGTGGAAAACGTCCAGAGCGGAGCATGGTCCTCGCCAAGCACGGCAGTGAGCCCGTGTGAAGCATCCAGAGCAAATACCGGACTGTGGAGTCCTTAAAATCCACGGACTATGACGTCCTTAACCTTGACCGTGATGTCTTAAAACTAACGATCAACCACCCCGATTCCCTACAGACTTTGCCTCGGTTTAAGGGTACATCTCTTCACTCCTTTGATGCCCGGCGTTGTAATTCCTCAACGTCTTCAAAGAGGTGACGGGTCCCTGCAACCAAACACCGGACTGTGGAGTCCTTAAATCCACGGACTATGAGGTCCTTAACCTTGACCGTGATGTCTTAAAACTAACAGCGGACTGTGGAGTCCTTAAATCCACGGACTATGAGGTCCTTAACCTTGACCGTGACGTCTTTAAACTACGATACCTTGAGAGATCCCTGACTCCGTGAAACACGGATAAGGGTGATCACATCTGGCACTTGCAGGCCCTCACGACCTGTAAGGAAGAAAAACTCTCTTGTGAGATCCTTACGACCCTCAAGGGAAAACCCGCTTAAGGATCCTCACGATCTTTAAGAAGAACTCGCACCTATGGGATCCTCTCGACCTGTAGGGAAAAAAACTCTTTATGAGACCCTCGTGGCTCGTAAAAAGCAAAAGTCTTAGGGAGCAGATCTTAACCCTGAGTCCCGAGCCACTGCTGTCCTGCAAGGAGATCAAGATAGAATATCCACAGAATACATTCAATGAAAAGGAGACACATCATTGACAAGAGAAATGTATCTTTTATTCATAAACCAAAATGGGTACAAAGTACAATTCATGAAAGAAACAAAAAGAAAATACTATCATCCATGAGTATGTACAAAAGGGAAGAAAAAGATACAAATGTTTCAGGCCGGCGGGCGATTCAGCAGCTTGGTCAGCTCATCCTGCTTTTGCTGAGCCACGGCTTCATGACGCAAGATCTCCAGAAGACGAGCCTCCGCTTGAGCTTGCTGAGCCTGATACGAAGCGAGCCGGGCTTCAAGCTCTTTCTCGGTGGCTTTATGAGCCTCGACCCTCTCACGAGTGAACATGGCAGCTTTATCGAGAGCCACCACCTCTTTGATGGACTCCTGAAGCACCCGCCAGAGTTCATACGCTTTGTTGGCCCTGGCTGTGAGATTGGCTTGAAGCTCGCTCAGGGCCTTGGAGGCTAGCTCCCTTTCCGAGAACTTGCGACCGAGCCTCTTCTCACATGACGTCATGTTGGCCGCGCACCGTGCTATCATCCCTCGTAACTCCGCCTTTGCAGCCACGGCCTCCGAGGAAAGGCGAGAACACTCGAGAGTGTGCAGGCAAGCCTCCACTCGCCGGCAGAACTCCACCCAGACTCGCACCACCTGTTCGCTGTGGTAGGTAGCAAGAAAAGGAAGAGAACCGTTAGCCTCGGCAGCGAATGCTTCAGCCGTGGTCGTGCTGCCAGCACGAAGCTCCTCGATCAGAGACGACAAGGAAACGAAGCTTAATTGGGCCAAGCGTTCTGAAGCCCGCAAGGCATAAGGGCCGGGTGGCATCACGATGCGCGACTCCAACGCCGTGGAGACTGGCAGAGCTGTTCAAATTTAAAAGACATCAACAAAATGCTTAAGCAAGGAACGAGTGAGAGTGCAATGAAATGTCACTCACCGACAGTCGTGCAAGCAGGAGCTGAAGGCTCCCCTGGCCCTTCGAGAATCTCGACCTCGTCATCGGCTTCCAGAACTACAGAAAACGTCAATGTCAGTACAAAAAATAACGACGATGCTATGAGAAGGGGTGGACGACACCAACCTTGCCCAGACGAGAGGACAATGCGCTGAGGGGAGATCGCCTGCGGAGCTGCCATCTCCAATAAACGCTGAAATGACTGTCGAGGCGACAGATCCGCAATCGTGGCCGCCAAACCGCGCAATTCTGAGAAAGATAAAAGAGTTCAGACTATGAAGGGGTTGCTAAATTAAAACACAGAGGAATACCTTCAACAGTCCTCCCATTCTGAGCCGGGGGGATAGCAGCTTCAACGTTCTCCGCCATGACCTCAGGCTCCAACAAAGGGAGAGTAATCCCGACTACCTCGCTCCCAGCCTTTGGGCCGCTCGCAGTAGGAGTCATTGGGGCGTCGGCCTCCAAAGGAGCCTCCTCCAAAGGTGCAAGCACGCCCTGGCCAAGAACCGCCGCTGGAAGTTCCACCATGAGAGGAGCAGCCTCGTCAGCCCCCTCCACATCCAGCAAGGCTTCATTGGGAGTTTCGGCGGGCTTTAACTTTAATAGGCCCGTAGGGAGCTCCCCCAGCGTCGAAGACTCTGCACGATGCAAATAAGAATAATAATATATATATGCACGGGCATAAATGATCGGAAAAACTATAAAAGAAACACAACATACCTATACGCAAAGAAGCCCTCAATATGGCTTCTTCAAGCCACTGCTCCTTCTCTAGGAGGTGGGCTCGCCGAGGTTCGAGGGTGGACTCATGGCCGCCGGTCCACAAAGAAAGTGCATCAGCTGCGTCTTCTGAAGCGGCCTGCTTCAGAGCCCTTTCCCCCCATTCCTCCAAAGGGCCGATAAATCGCCGCCGAATCCACGAAGGGTCTTCGTAGAAAATTACAGCGGGATAAGACTTCTTCGGAACCTTAGCGTTATGAGACGCGTCTTTTGAGCGCCGTATGGCCTCGGCCAACTGCGCAGCCTCCTCATCCACTGAACTCGGGAAGAGAAGTCCAGCGTCTGACCCTTGCACGGCCAATGGTTCGTCTTCAAGGATAGGCTCAGACTCCATCACAGAATCAAGCGGGGCAGTAGCCGCTTTCTTCCGCCGTTTAGACCCAGAGCCGGTCGCCGAGGATGACCGCTTCCTCCCTCGCGAAGCCTTAGGGCGGCGCTGGCCCACATCGCCCTCGGCGCCCTCATTCCCGTTACTCTCGCTCGGTGCCACAACCGAGGATGACATCGCCATTATCGACGCCACAGGAGGCGGCGCCGCCACCGGCAGGGGTGCTACTACTGGGGCCCGTTTACCCCTCGATCGGGAACCCAAGGGCATACCAGCCGTTGGAGTAAGTTCTACCCCTGACTCCCCCGGAATGAGCGCGGTGCCGATTTCCCTCAAAGGAAAGCGGACCGGAGCCCTTGGCCGTAGCTTAGCCCCAGGAACCAGAGGAGGGGCATCGTGGCCAAGAAGCACCCTCCTTTCCTCGAGAATGATTGGGCTGACCCGATGAAGATACCAACCCGTAAACACGCCCACGCATCGGGGCATGTACTCAGCTTCAGGGACCATGAAATAAGAGCCGGTGTTCAGCCTCATGAAATGATGAGCGGCATCACGAACAGCATCAAGCGAAGGGATCGGGGCGACTATAAAAGCCTCAAAAGGAACACCCTGGTCGTATCCAAGCTGCCGGGCGAATCGATGCAGATTGTACCGCATAAAAAGAGCCGCACTGTCTTGGCGAAACACCAAGTAGCCCGGTCTGATTGCATACAAATGCGTGGCCTCCCGGGGCTTCAGAGAAGGTGCGTTGTCTTTCGACTGGTCCCAGAGTTGTTGAACGGGACCCGAAGGAGTAGACAAAACCCGATCATTGAAAACCAACCCGCCAGCGGTGGCATGAGGAGAAATCAGCACCCGAATGGCCCCAAATTGAGTCGGGTCGGCAGCAGAAGCACCCACCAGCCGCATAAGTCGCGGGAAGGGATAGGCGTCGTAAAAGGCGGGCCTCTGATGCATAGCAAAAGACCCCAGCACATGCATTTCGATCCACGACGTGAAATAATGAAGCGAAAAGTTCACTACATCCACGCCAGGAGTAGAGGTATTAGCTTCAGTGCCCAATCCATTATAGAAGTGCGCCAAGGCCAGGATGCCGATGGCCAACCGCATCCCCTCAGCAATACGATGAGCCGGGTAGATGACCGAGGCTCTCATGAAGCGGCGATGCATGGGGATAACGAACCAACTAAGCCAGACGCTAACAAACCCCACAAAGAACGTCTCCTCGTCCATGCCCGGGACAGCAATGGATTCAAAAGATATCGGCGATATAATAGGGATGTAATATTGAGGTAAATCTGACTCGTTGGTCGGCAACCTCTTCGGACCGAACCCAAAGGGATCCCCAATGTTGGCAAACTTCGGGGCTGTCTTCGATAAGGCGTCCTTACGAAGGAAACAAGCAATGAAGCTCTTGAAAGTGACACCCTGCTCCTCGGACTCGGTGAATAATCGGTCGAAGATGCCTAGGGCCTTAATTAAACTAGGGCGCTTATGGCGAACAGCATTCTCAGCGGACAGGCCGTCAACTGGTGCAGACTCGGGCTCGAAGACATACTCGTCAGGAGGCAACAACTCCTCATACAGTGCGCCCCTGATTGGCAATCCCGAGATTTCATAGAACTCTGCAAGAGAGATCGAGGCCTCACGATCTCCTAAGATGAAAGTGTTGGTAGGAAGATTCCATTGGTTTAAGAACGCCTTAACCCACCAGGCATGCGGGGACTTATAATGAAAGAGTGACGCGTATATGGCCTGATAAAGCCCGACTTTCTGCAACCGCGCACGATGGGCAGAAAGGATGTAGCGAGCCCAGAGAAGATAGCCCGTGGGATGCCGGGGAGTAAGCCCTATCTTATAAATTTGCCCCCACGGGTGGGCCTCACCTTGGCAGATACGCCGCCCCAAGATGTCTATGGCCGGAATCGGATGATTCGGAATACCGGTTGTCGAAGGCTCAAGCCTCCCCGTTGGAGTCCAGTTGGGCATTTCCACAGCAAAAGCTGTCCTTGGAGGATCCATCGGTAAAAAGGGGAAAGTAGGCTCCGTTGGCACCGCGCAGAGAAAACTCCGACGACCCTGAATAATCTGACTATACCAAGACCCCCACTGAAGAAGGTTGGTGCAGTTCGGGTCATGAGCCCGAATCATCGCCATCGCTTCCTCATCAGACGGTGACTGAGGAAAAGCCGCCTCCGAGCGAGAAAAGGGAAAGCGTGGAGCAGAAGCCATCGCACCTGAAATCCAATAAAAGAAAACCGTTAAAAGGAAAGTCAGCGATATTTATTCATGCATGAACATGAAGACTAGTGGGAGAAAGCAACAGTAAAGTTTCCTGGGACCATTGGCTATAAAACACATGGGCCCCACAGAATCCGGATGACGGCTCATTAATAATGAGACCAAACAGTTACAATAAAACAAAAGGGAATATCCTCATTTAATAAAAAATGATGGCCATGCACATTCCCCCAACAGGATCTGTCTCGGGCTCTACAGTGGATCCAATAAAATCAAAGGAATTGAATTCACACAAAAAGACATCATTACAAAGCCCCCATTGCATTAATTGCAGGAAGAACAACCTCGGGCCAAGAGACCCCAGGAAGCCTCTGTGTGAAGGAATCGAGTTCTTCGTTGGAATTAAATTCCTTATTAAGAAAAGGGAATTAAATTCCCAAAAACATTTTTTAGTGAAATTAAATTCCATGGGTTTGAACCGCCATCATCATCTCCCTAAGGGATCATCTGAACCCTAAGTGATCTACTGCGGGAAGTCAAGTGGTCTCATATTTTGGTTAAATTACTTGAAGAAAAATGGGTTCTTTGTGAAACCCTTGATCTGGATTTAAAATCCAGAGAGTTTTGTCAAAACGAAGGTGCTTCGATTACCATTACCTGAAGAAAAAGAATCCCTTTAGAGCAGAGTTAAACTCTGAAAATATTTTAAAACAGAGAACTAAGCTCTGGAAGAAGAGAATTAAATTCTCAGAAAATGTTCTCAGAAGAAGAAGATGAACAAAGTGAAGGCTCTTATGAAGAGACAGAGGTATTTATAGAAGACAATGAAAATGCTTCGTCTCCCCAGATCCCTAGAGGAATCCAACGGTCACAAGAGGTGACAGCGTTGCACTCACGTGCGGACACGTGAGAACAACGCTGTGGGGGCATTTGTTTTCTGATTTAAAATCAGGAAAGCTTCTGGGAAAAGCTTCAAAAAGGGGTCACGTGTTGGCACGTGACACCTAAAAGGCATCATCAAGTCAAGTTCAGTTTCCTGACTACGCTGAAGAAAATGGGCTTCAGAAAGAGTCACGTGCTCCCACGTGACCAGGGTCACGTGGCGACACGTGACATTTAAATGCAAGCGTCAAAGGCACACAAGTTCTCTGATCAAGTCAAGAAAAGGCTTCAGAAGAGGTCACGTGTTCCCACGTGACCAGGGTCACGTGTTGGCACGTGACGTTCAAGACAGCAGACTCGTTCTCCAGACGAACCAAGGAAAGAGAGTTCAAACAAGGGTCACGTGCTCACACGTGACCAGGAGTCACGTGGTGGCACGTGACGCTTAAGCAACGATCAGAAGACAGAGCGCAAAAGAAAGGAAAAGGCTCATTCGAAAGGGGGTCACGTGCCCACACGTGACCATAGGTCACGTGGTCACACGTGACCGGCTTTCAAAGCCCATTTTGTCAACAGAATTAAATTCTGAGAGAAATTCAAATCTTTCCGAAAGAAAGCAACTATCTGGAACCAATCAAATTAAAGATTCAGAGGTGATGAAATATCATCTATCTATGGGAAAATCTCGGGTTTGGAAAGATTTCCCCTTTAAATCTAACCAAAATAACAAAGGAGAATCTCTGGATTTAAAATCCAATGGTGAATAAAATTCACCTAATAATCCAACGGCCCAAAATGAATGATGAATGCAAATCAAATCTCAATGAAGATTCGTCAAAAACTGATTGATTCGGCTGCTTCTCCTATAAATAGGAGCCAAGAGACACAGAGAAATATATACATGCGCAGAGAAGAAAAAAGAAAAAAGGAGGAGAGCTTTGATACTTTGAAAAGACTCGGATCTTCTGCAAAAAACCCTAGGTAAGAAAGGGAAGGCCTTTTGAAAAAAAGAGAATTTAATTCTCAACAGAGTTTAACTCTGATAATGTAAAAACAGAAGAACATATTTCTTCTCTCTTTGATGGAGGACCTGCAAAGTGCACATCTCCCCTTAAGGTTGAGAATTTAATTCTCAATGGGTTGAGATCCTGCCATGCAGATCCAAGACATGGAGAAGGAATACAAGCACGAGAATTTAATTCTCACAGAACTATAGGAATTTAATTCCTTTAAAATAAAAGTAGGGCTTGACCCTATATCATGGGAATTTAATTCCTTCAGAACAAAAAAGAAACAGGGTTTAACCCTAATTAAGAACCTAGTTCTGTTGAAACAGCGGGAATTTAATTCCCTTAATCATAATTTAACAGAGGATGGAAGTTTAAACTCCTTAAAAACTTTTATTAGGGTTTAACCCTATTCAGCCCTTCACGTATATGAGGAATTTAATTCCTACAGAAAATTCACAGTTAAACTCTATTCCAGAAAACAAAGTCTTCGAAAGGAAGTAGGAATTTAATTCCTCTGAAATTTACAGTTCGAGGAATTTAATTCCTGAAAGAAGATTAACAAAGCCTCTAAACAAAATACATGGAGGCAGGGTCACGTGTCATCACGTGACCCCCCAAGAGATCTACAGAAAGCCCCTTTGAGGCAGCACCCCACGTGACCCACGTGACCCTCGGCAGGAGCTCTAATACATAGGCATTTGAATGCCCATCACGTGATGGCACGTGATGCTCTGAAAGACACGATAATCTCAGAATAAATGAAGGGAGGGCGCTCTCACGTGCTGCCACGTGACCCCTCTTGCCTTAGTGTTTAACACTAAATTAAAACTCTCGAACCCAGTGTTAAAACACTGTTGGGCCTTAGTGTTCAACACTAAATAAAAAGCTTTATCTGCAGTGTTCAACACTGATTACCTTAGTGTTTAAACATTAACCTGAGATCTTCATCTGCAGTGTTCAACACTGATCTGTTTTAGTGTTTAACACTAATTTGAAAAGCCTTGTTGCTGGTGTTTAACACCAATTATCTCTTAGTGTTAAACACTAACTTGTCAACCCCATTCCCAGTGTTCAACACTGACTGCTCTGTAGTGTTTAACACTATGCTTTGGCCCAATTGGCCTAAACGGATAGAGGCAAAGCCTCTCCTGATTGGACTTAGCCCAAGATGGCCATAAGTCCTCAATTGGTGATTAACTGGTCCAATGGACTCATAACATAATTAATTCGTCTTGACCCCAAATTGGGCCAAGGACTATTTAATCCACTCCGGTTCTAGGGTACATCTCGTCACTCCTTTGATACTTGGCATTGTAATCCCTCAATGTCTTCAAAGAGGTAACGGGTCCCGACGACCACACATTGATATGGACTGTGGGGTCCTTAAACTCATGTCTAATGCAAATTCCTGGTTACGTGGAACGCGGATAATGTCACTCTTTGACCCCGTGGAAAACGTCCAGAGCGGAGCCTGGTCCTCGCCAAGCACGGCAGTGAACCCGTGTGAAGCATCCAGAGCACATACCGGACTGTGGAGTCCTTAAACCCATGGACTACGACGTCCTTAACCTTGACCGAGATGTCTTAAAACTAACAACGGACTGTGGAGTCCTTAAACCCATGGACTACGACGTCCTTAACCTTGACCGAGATGTCTTAAAACTAACAATGGACCGCAATGTCCTTAAACTACCCATGGACCGCAATGTCCTTAAACTACCCATGGGCCGCAATGTCCTTATACTAGAACAATAGAGCCCCGCATGCTCTTTTGTCGGATCTAAACGGTCCCGTTTAAGTTGATCTTAGCCTCAAAGATGGCTAACGTATCCTTAAACCCTCAAACAGAGTGGACTATAAATCCCCCCCAATTAACTCTGGCTCGAGGGTACATCCCTGAACTCCTCTGACATCCGTCGTTGTAATCCTTCAACGTCGTCAGAGAGGTGACGGGTCCCGACGGCCATACATTCATGGACCACTATGTCCCTAAACTGGAACATTAGAGTCCAAACGCTCTTTTGTCGGATCTAAACGATCCCGTTAAGTTGATCTTAGTCACAAAGTTAGACTAACGTATCCTTAACAAACGTTTGAGTTGATCTTAGCCTCAAGTATGGCTGACGTATCCTCAAACCAAACCCCCCCAAACCCAAATCTAAGATAATACGGATTTGGACTAGTCCACGCCCTACGGGCGACGACATAACTCAGTCTCCGTAAACAATCCATGGGAAACAAAATACAAAACAGACACCCACGACACGAAGTGACCATCTGGAGAAGGAGAAAGTTGTTACCGCAATGCGGTAGCGTAATTAACTGCAGGGGCTTGCGCCTGCAGGGAAGAGCGTCCCCACAATCAAAAAACCCCTCAAACGAGGGGGAATCTGACGAAGTCTGCTACATCGGACGCATCCGTCTAAACCTTCGATACGTGGTGCCATAAATCAACTTGGCATCTTTGAAGAGGTGGACGGATAGCACCAATTAGCATCTGCCCCGAATCTCAGGCAAGACGCGGTGTCGCGCCGTCTTTCGGAGGGGAACAGAACTGACTAGATGGTATTATACCAATTGTCAAATAGCAGTTCTCTGGTGACATGAGTGCAGATAGTCTGTCGACCTGAAGTCGTCATTTGTCTCGTATGAGTTCCCACTGTGCTTTGATTACTACCCTACCACGGCTCTACTGAGTCGTGCAAACAGGTTTTAGTTGGGTACAGTCCCGAGCCACATAGAGGCAGTGAGCGATTGTTGGGGACTCGTCTCTCCCGGTATAGGGAGTCGATGTCGCGCTATGTTCGGTTGGCCAACACCATAAATCTCTGGTCAGGGCAGATTGAGAATTACCGGTAGTTGACTAGTAGATTCTCGGATGGTCTTAAGCCACATCGGCACGACTTGTCGGGTTATTAGGGGTCTGAAGTTTTCCAACCCCCTAGACCCGGCATGCGACTCTTAGATGAACAGACCGGACTGTATGGAGATTGTCACAGACAGGCTCGGTAAGGATTCGGATGAGTTTGTTCGTCGACCTTTTTTTCGACGGGTACCTAGGTAGCCATTACATACAGCTAGTGTCACTGACGGACTTATGGTTAAACCCACTGCCAACGTATTGTCGAGTCTTTAGAGTCCCACACAGAGGGTTTTCCTGATTCAGACGAAACGATGTAGATGCCATATGGTTTTACGTGCAGGGTTCCGATCATATACGTGTACTAGCTACACGGATTTTGTTCGGACGGATAATACTAGTGGGCTTAGGATTAAGCCACATTCTATTATTATATTATTGGATTATCTTTATCTCTTGGTATTCGTATTTTTTGTAGTACGAATACGGGTATGTATATACGGTGAAGGCATTCTTGTAATTTTGTAAGAAGTGCTTCTAGAAGGGTACACCTCATTTTGCATATATCTATTTTTGGAAAATAGATAATGAGGTGGAAGAATGGAGATATTTAGAGCATGGGATGAAGAATGGCTAATTCTTTTGTTTATTCATTTGCTCTTACTATTCAAGCATGGTTGCATTTTTCTATGGAAAAATGATGCATGCTTGATTTTTGATAAAAGGCTTAGCCATTCTTTACTTGCTCATTCTACACTCATTTCTACACTTTGTATTCTCTCTCCATTGCTCTCCTCCTTCTTCCTCAAATCTAACCGTCATATGTGTTGTGAAATCTAGGGTTCTTTGAGATAAATTAGTCCAATTAACTCTCTACATCTCCTAAGATACCTGGATTAGCAAACTATGTACTTTAGTTACCTCATTCTTGAGATTAGAGCTTGAACCATAGACTCTCGGGTAGATCGTCTTCGACACGAGGAAGCCGACGACCAAGCTTGATCCATACCATGTAGGAGCTCAAGAAGAGGAGAAGAAGTCCCGAAGGACTTGTATCTTAAAGGTATAAACAACTATCATAGTAGTTTAGAACCTTTATGAGTTTTGTTAGTTAGGATTTCTGAATGATCTTGGAATTTTAGTCGATGTTGCTTGTATAAAAATAATTTTTTGTTAATTCCGTCTCTCCACAAACCTTGTGGAGTATGCGATATCGACTTACAATTTAGAGACGGATGAAATAGAGCTAACAGAAGGAGATTACAACCACCTTTCCTTGCAAGCGGACGACTAGCTTCCATTTCAGTTGTTATTTTCAGTATGCCTCTTGTTTAAGGCTTATCTTGTTATCATAATCATTTAAGACATCTTGTTATCATCTGAAACTTTGTGGAACTTTAAATGTAATATGTGGTTATTGGAATTTTCATTATCTTGTTCTTTCTTGTCATACTTTATATTGCTTATAAATACTTAGCATATTTGTTACGAGAAATGATCTTCTCGGAATAAATACGTTGCGAACTTGTCACGTGACCGCTACCGTCTTTTGGGAAGCGGGACGTGACACAGACAGTTACTGTTAATTCATATCCATGTTTTGGATGAGTCTGCATAAGGCATTGGGCATAGGGCTGGAGGTTACTTCATCTTATCATCCAAAGACAAACGGGCGGTCAGAATGGACTAATCAAATCCTAAAGATATGTTACGAGCTTGTATAATGGACCTAAAAGGTAACTGGGATGAGCACCTTCCACCAGCCGAGTTTGCTTAAAATTATAGTATGGGGTGTAATGTACATCTCTGATTTGCTCGGAGATAACATGAGAGAGAAAACTGCTAGGTCCTGAGATTGATCAGATTGATTTGAGATCAATTATTAGCCACTCAGAGCCGACAGGAAAGTTATGCGGATAAAAAATAAGAGATTTAGAAATTCATATCAGAGACTTCATTTTCTTAAAATATCGTCGTGGAAAGATACGATGAAGTGCGATAAAAAAGGAAAACTCAACCCAAGATATGCCGAGATCCATTCAAAATCCTAAAGCACAATGGACCTGTGACGAACAAAATTGCATTATCTCCTAAACTGTCGGTTGTGCATAATGTCTTCAATAACTATGTTGTGCAAATCAGTGGCGGATCCACATTCGTCCTTCTGGGGGCACGGCCCCCACTCAATTTTCAAAAAAATTAAAACCCCGTAGCAATACCTTGGCACCACAACCGCTCAATGAAATTCAAATCCTCCTACTAACAATGATAATTCACATCACATAGCCCACTTGACTCTTTACCCCATTTCCAAATACTGAACATTAACAAGTGTTTTCTCTTTAATATAAATTAAAATTTTCTATTCCAGTCTTCTCTTTTCTCTCTAATATAAATTAAAACTGTAGCATAGACACATGTGTTACCGATGGCAATTCCAAAACCCTTAGCGGCATCAGTCATCAGTAAAACTCTTGCAATGGTTTGCACACTTGATCTTTTCTCTAATATGACCCGACTCTATATGTCGGATGGGTCTAGCTGTTACTCCGTTTATATAATTGCTTGGTAACATATATGAAGAAAAACATATTTGATGACATTGATAATAAAGGTATCATGAACGCTTCTATTATATAAATAGTTGAAAAATGCTTTAAATAAAAATAGGGCATGATGCACGAAAATACCCTCACTTGTCATGGTTTATCATTGAAATACATTATAGGAATTGATTACAATAAAATACCTTAAGTGTTGCTTTTGAGTATATTTTAGTGAAGAAAATCCCTTAACGTAGGTAAAGATATTTTGCTGCTACGAAAAACTCAAAATTATTTATGTGAAAATTGTGATGGTTATATCACAATTTACAATAAAAATATTATTTTCATGTCTGTTATCAAATTAAATTAAAACTTTATTATCTTGTTTAAATTTTAATTATGATTTATGTATATTTTTAAATCAGGGAAAGATTTTAGTGCTCCTACCGACCAGAATTCCTGCATCCACCACTGGTGCAAATACATGCTTGATCAGTCACGCGTGCTCCAGCGTGTCAGCATAGTTATTCTCATCAAGAGTATGAGCTAATTCAAGTCTGAGATGACCTAATATATGTCGAGCATTCAGTTAAGGAAGGAGATGAGAAGAAGCAACTACTGCGCAAGAAGATTATTTCTTTTGTCAAGGTGCCATGGAAGAATCATTCTATTGAGGAAGCAACTTGGGAAAGCGACGAGAAGATGTGTCATGACCCAAATGTAGAACATGTCCGGCACTTAAATCACATAATGTCTAAATGCGTAACATAATTCAAGTAAGCCGAAAACCCAAAAACTAAACCGTAATTATGTTAGTGTATATGCCCTAGAGGCCATTACTGTATCATACTGGTTTGTATATTACTTAATGGAAGCTTGGGATATTCACCTTGTATATACAATCTTGCTCAAAATAGTAGTATGCTACTTAGTTTGTTTCTACTTCAATGTGTACATGTGTTTATTTTATCATATCACCTATACGTATTAGTGGAGCCCTTAGGATCTTTGCTTGATTACCAGCGTTGTGATGGCAGTCACACTGGTGGGGGCTGGGTAATCTATAAGCACATCCTTATACAGGTCCCTAGTCGCAGGACTATCGAGATAGGGCATCGATACTCCGGAGTAGACTGGCGCATGCGCTTCTCATCCCAGTGTGGGAGACGGTCAGTCCCACAGCCGTCAGTACGTCGTACTTGAGATAGTATGCGGGTGCTCGTTAGGTTACGAGTACACTGAACAGGACTCGTCGGGAACTGACAGGTTGGTATTATACCTATCGTCAGTTATCAGTTCCCAGGTGACATGAGTACAGCTTAGTCCGCTGACTTGACACTGTCACTTCGCCTTGAGTGTGTTCCCACTGTACTTTGATTACTACCCTACCACGGCTCAAAGGAGTCGTGCAAACAGGTAGTAGTTGGGTACAGTCCCGAAACACTTGGAGGCAGTGACGGTTAGACAGGATTCGTCTCTCCCGGTATTGGGGGTTGACATCGCGCTGTGTCTAGGAGAGCCATTACACGAGTAGTCCCTGGCCAGGGCAATCGAGATATACTGGTAGGCTTCCAGTGTTATCTCAGGGTGTTTTGGGCTTCACTCCGACACGACTTATACCGCTATTAGGGGACTGACGTTTACCGCCCCCTAGGCCCGCCATGCGATATATCAGACAAACAGACCGGACTGTACGGAGACTGTCACATTCAGACTCAGTAGGAGTTCAAATGGGGTTCTCCTCGTCAATCTTCTTATCGGCATGTACCTGGGGACCGTTACGCACAGCTAGTGCCGCTTGCGGTCTGTGGTTAAACCCACTGCCAGCGTAGTGTCGAGTCTTTAGAGTCCCACACAGAGGGCTATTCGCCTCTGGGCAAAACAGAGTAGAGGTCGCATGGTTTTGCGACAGGGTTCGTTCTCATCCGCGCACTTGTGCACGTTTGGAGTCCGGACAGATATTACTAGCAGGCTCTGGTTTGAGCCAGATACTGGTATATGTTTTGGGGTTGATTTTATCTCATAGTATTCATGTTCCTCGGAACAAGAATGCGGGTGTGTATGCACAGTTGATTGAGGCGGAGGAAGAGAATTTTCATTAGGGTTTCGGAACGGGTGCGTAGGCACAGTTGACAGTCGTCTTTTTCCAAACCCTAATGAATTTATGATATATCAATTAATAATATTAATTAAATGAAATTGTGTCATGGTTGGGTATGTTGACTTGTTGACCAAGGTTGACTAGTTGACCATGGTTGAAAGTTTGACCATCATCATTACATATCAAAGATACTCTTTGATTCTAGCAAAACCATTTAAAGAATGTAATGATAATGGTCATTCCAAACCATCCATCAACTATTTCATTTTTATTATTATTGTTAATTTGATAATTCTTTTCATTTTAGTTATGGTTGTAAAATGAAAAGAATAGCTCAATTCTATCATAACACTTCTCTCTCCTCTCTTCTTCTTCCTCCTCCTCTAGTTCAAGGAGCTCCCTTCTCATGTGTTGAGAATCCATCTCCTTGAGATAAAAACACCCCAAAGCCACTCTCTACTCACTCTAGGGTTAGAGGTTTAGCAAGCCAAAGATCCTAGTTCACTCAAAGTTCGAGAAAGAGCCCGAAGGTTGAACCCTCAGGTGGATCCATCTTTGACGGAAGAAGGCGACGAGGAAAGCACCATCAACCCCTACAAAGGTTTCAAGAAGAAGGAGTTCAACTTAGGTATAACCTCTTTTCCGAGTAGCTAACTCTCTTTAGCTTTCTTGCTAGTTTAGTTTAGAAAAGATCCCGACTTTGTTAGTCCATGTTGCCCCATGCGCTAAAAATTTGATTTTTATACCGTTTCCGCCTCCCCGCAAGAACCGGGGGTGGCAACGTGGACTTACAAATTAAAGGTAGAGTAATAAAACCTTTGTTTAAAAAGTTAAGGTGCGAAAGAATTATATCAAAACCCTTATGAAGATCGAGTTATTGTAAAAAATTTCCACGGCATCTCCTTTGTAAAAACTGATCCAAATCGATATATATATATATATACACATGTAGGGTTCCTAGGCACTCTAGTTAGGTCTCACAAGGCATCAACCATGCCAATTTCAAAAAATCTAGGTGCCGAGAGACCCGACTACGGATCGTTGGCTAGAAAACTAGGCGAAAAATGAACTAGTTAACAATTAACTACGAGAATACGGATATACAACCTTTGTAGATCCGGTGCTCCACCTCCACGGCTCCGCAATGAAGTCTCCTCGCTGTCCAAGACGGATCCCGGGCTCTAGCGTCGGCTTCATCGGAGAATGGACGGGCTAGGTCATCGACAACGTGCCGAAGATGATCTACGTCGAAGCATCACTAGATCAAGCTCCACCTTCACCGAGCCTTGAAAACTTGTGAAGGAAACACACTCTACTACTTGGCAAGAGGTAGAGGATGAAGAAATAGGAAGTGGGTAGACTTTAGATTTGGATTTCACACTCTTTTTCATCACTTGCTATTGATGGAGGCAAGCTTTCTTCACTTGAAGAAATGAAGAAGAAGATGAAAGAATTATGATAAGTTAATTAAAAAAGAAAAGAATATCCAAACTTATCATAATCCTAATTATGGTTATGTGTAGAGAATTGACCAAGGTTAAAGCAATGGTTAGGGTTAAGGATGAGATAAGAATGGTGGACAAAGTCAAAGCTTCATGAAGCTTCAACTAAAGAACAAATAAAGCCACCATTCTTTTCTCTTTTCCATTTATTTTCCAAAAAATATAAACAAATAAATAAATGAATAAATAAGCAATGGAAAAATAAAACCCTAACAATATGTTTTACCATGGTTTAATTCTTTACACTTAACCAAGTAAACATGTATCATCAAACATGATACAAACAAGTGCATAAAAGTATATCGCATATACAATGCGCACATCCGAGTGAGAAAATCCATCTTAAGTGAACCGATACTAGTTAACGCAAAGTAATATATCAAATATATAATTATGCATTAAATCATTAAATCAACACTTGATTTAACGATCCGGTCATGTCGCACACAACCGACTAGTATACAATGTATCGGCTTATCGAATCAATCCTTGATTCAATAACTAGGTTATATCGCATACAACCATTCGACACATTCATCGCGAGAATGAAATACGGTATCACATACACGCATTATTCTCGGTCCCGCACATATCTCATATGCGCTCCTATTTCGTTTCGCTTGAGCCAGGAAACCTCTGTGTAGGACTCTAAAGACTCGTCAATACGCCGGCAGCAGGTGATGATCATATCAAACACCCACAAGCCGCAAGCGGTCTGCTAAACGTAACGGCCACCCGGGTATTGAGCGATCTGAAGATCGACGAGCAAGCCCGCTCACACTCCAGTGAATCTAACCAGTAACACTACCGTACAGTCCGGTCTGATCGTCTGATCTGTCGCATATCTCGCCTAGGGGTGGCAAACGTCAGACCCCAATAGCTCGATAAGTCGTGTCGATATGAGGTCTATAACTATTCGAGAAACTACTGGTAACACTTACCAGTAAATCTCAGCAACCCTGGCCAGGGATTTCCTGTTATAGCCAATCGAACACAGCGCAACATCAACTCCCTATACCGGGAGAGACGAATCCCCTCCTATCGCTCATTGCCTCCATGTTACTCGGGACTGTACCCAAAAATCACCGTTTTGCACGCCCTCTTGGACGTGGTAAGATGGAAATCAAAGCACAGTGGGAACCACACAAGACTCTATGACGATCTCGGGTCAACAGACTACTCTGTACCAGTGTCACCAGAGAACTGCCATCTGACGTGAGGTATAATACCATCTGGGAGTTCTCGGCGAGTCCGTCCAGTGTACCCAGTCTCTACTGAGCACCCGTATATCATCTCTGATGTCAAACACCAATGGATATGGGATCATCCATCGCCCATCTGTATGGGTCGAGAAGGTACACGCTGGTCTACTCTGGTATATCGATGCCCCGTCTCGATACACCCTCGACTAGGGACTTTGAAGGATGTACTTATGGACTACCATGTCCCCACTAGTATGATCCACATCATAGTCCAGGTAGTCAAGTACAGATCCTAAGGGCTTTACCAACATGTAACAGGGAGACAATCAGTGTACACGTTAAGGTAAAGAGCAACCAGATAGCATACTATCATGTCGAGCAAGAAAGTCCTCCCTATATATGTCCCAGCATCCACTACAATATACATCCTATGTATAGTAATGGCCTCTAGGGCATACATATAACTAACAATCTCCCACTTGCACTAGGGCCATCTGTAGCAGTGGTTGCAGTATCTCATACTCAACCATCCCATAAAAGTCTCTCTCTGGGAACAGGCCTTTGTGAGTGGATCCGCTGTGTTGTCCTCTGAGTCTACTCCCCTTTCCTCGATCTCCCTGGAGATCAACCATCTCCATGATCAAGTGATACTGCCTTAGAATATGTCTGGATCACTGATGGGACCGGCGTTCCTCGGCATAAGCCACAACTCCATTGTCTCACAATGGTAGGAACATAGTTCATCTCATGAACCAATATACACCCAAACAGCCTCTTTGGTAGCATCTTAAGTAGCGATGTATCCTGCCTTCATCGTCTAGTATGTCACGGTATCGAGCTTGGAACTCTTCCAACATACCGTCCCTCTTGAGGGTAAAGACAATGCCTGTGACTGTCATTCAGTCGTCTTTATCACCCTGGAACCCTTCCAGTGATTCTCCCCAGGATCATGTGATACCATCTCACTTCGACAAGTGAGAATCCTAACATCTATTTAGATCTATCTCATAGATCCAAAATCCAGGAGTTAGTAGGTATCATTATGATCCTATATGGAGAATCATTGTGACAGACGGAGATTGATCGAGCGTAGCATAAGAAACTCCTTTCTTATCAAGAGTATGTCATCCACGTACTCTACGAGGATCACCACCATACTCCCTACTACCTTTTTGTTTATACAAGGTTCATCTACCATTTTGATGATGTCAGACTGTTTGACTACTTCATCAAAACAGATGTTCCAACTCCGCGATGCCTGCTTTATCCTATAAAGCATCTTGCACACGTTTCCGCTGCTCCCACTGTCTACGAAGCCCTCTGGCTGTGTACTTATAGACGCTCTCTTCCAAACATCATTTAGAAAAGCTGTCATGACACCCAACCACCAGATATCGTAGTCATGGTATGTAGCCGTGGCAAGTAGGATCTGGATGGACTTAAGCATAGCTACTTAGAAAAGGTTTCGTCATGATCCATACCTGGTCAATGATGCAAACCTTTAACAAGTCTAGCTTTGAAAGTCTCAACTTTTCCATGTACACCAAGTAATCTTCTCAAGATATACCTGCTCCTGATGGGGATTTAACCCTTCAGATATAGCAACCAAAGTCCATACTTTGTTGGTGTATAAGGATTCCATCTCAGATCACTAAGCATCCAGCCATTCTTACAGAGTCTTACCCCCGATGGCCAGCTCGAAACTAGTTGGGTCATCATCTCATGATGCAATCCTCGCTCCCACTGTCATTGAGAAACCTATGTATCTCTCAGGTGGGTGAGAAAACCCTACTAGATCGGCGGAGAGGCTGAGGTTCGTTGGTATTTACTGAATCCTTTGGTTGTACCAAATCATCTGCTGTATTTTGTATAGCTGGAACCTTTCCAGTTGTACATAACAGACCTTGCCTCGAGCTTGTCCGGATTTTGCTTTTAAACATAGGCCGGACAACCCCAAATCTTAACTAGCTTAAGACATAGGCTCTTCCCTTTCCATATCACATATGAAATGGTAGGCAACTGATTTGATTGGAACCCTATTCAATAGGTATGCAACTTCATAAGTGCATAACTCCCAAAAGGAAAAAGGTAACTCAGTATTACTCATCATAGAGCACACCTTATCACATAGGGTGTAATTGCTCCACCCCGATATACCATCGTGCTATGGTGTATACGGAGGAGTAATGCTGAGAGAGAATCTTATTCTCCTTTAGAAAAGTCCTGGAATTCCGTGCTCAAGTATTCTCCTCCTTGATCACATCAAAGGACATAATACTTATACCCGTATTTTGGTTCTCTACTTCTAACTTATATTCTATGAATATCTCAAAAGGTTCGGACTTGTGTTTCAACAGGAACATATGTCTGAATCTTGAGAGATTATCAGAGAATGTAATGAAGTACAAAGAACCGGTCTTGGCATGTGTAGACTGGGGACCTACATACATCAACATGTATCATCCCAAGAGTTCACTAACTCTTTCTCTGTTTCCAGTAAACGGAGCTATGGTCATCTTATCTTTGTGACATGACTGGCGAGTTTCACAAGATATAAATTCAAACTGATTTAAATATGCATCTATATGTAACTCTAGCTAGTCGGGTCACATTGATCTGACCTAGTCTACAATGCCTCAAGAAGAATTCGTTCAGTTCTGAACTGTTCCTCTTGTGTGTGTTCTGTATACTGTAGTTTGATTTAGAACATCAATGCTTTTAGATATCGTGCCTGAACCGATCAACTTTTGATATAGGAAATGTTCAAAACATTATCCAACAATACAAAATTTTATCGTTTCTTTACTAATAAAGAGACAGATATGATTTTGTATATCAGGTTCGGTATCTAATAACATTCGTTCAGAATCAATGTATTGGTAATACAGGGTGACAGTGACCAACAGACTTGGCTGCAACACTTTCCCCATTTTCTGCCTCATGAAACTTATCACCCGTTCTCAGTTCTCTACCTTTCTGTAGCCCTATGTAACATATTACATATCTGGGATCCTGATCTGGTATCACATACCCAGGACGTAAAGGATACTGAGAAACAGTTCTCTGTAATGAACACACCCGAAGATGATGCATCAGCATGCACTCTCTTCGTTTGGGCGGCACGGGAATTCTGGTAATCCCCAATTTCCTGCTCTGTCTTATAACAATTATAAGTTGGAGCGGGACCAACGTTCCCAACTCAGTATAACAAGCGGGTTCGGTCAATATTCCGTATTATTATCTTGATTAAGGCGTGATATGGTCGCTACCTGGAGAGTGAGAGAAGAAAACACTCAGCGTGCGCTCTGTCAAGAATAGATTGGATATTATTTTATCTAATCAGGATGGCTCCCACTGCTTTTTGTCAAATCTTCCTTCAAACCCTAAAAGGAAAGACTAGCCGGGATTAATTACACACTACAAGTTCGACAATCTTTCAGCCAGGCCAGTGTTGGTACTTTGAGGGAGGTCCCCCGTGCTTTCGCACGAACCTAATTAGTGTAAACCTCGTTTTCCCAGAGGCATAACCTCGTTAACACCTTTCTAAACACCTACTTGATCGGCTAATTGTAATGTATAAAACTCTCTCAGGAGTAACTCTTACTCGCAGCGGGTATCGGGATCCAACTATCTCATAGAAGGTATGCAATCTCATTGCAAATTTCAACACTTGAAATTCCCGATAATATTTTGCCCCTAGCAGCTATATGACCTTAACATAGTCAACAAATCATAAGTGCTAGTCAAGTTTAACCCGTCATTTCCCGATTGAATTAAACCCACCCGCACGACCCTTAACATAGTCAACAAAGTCGCACGACTACCCTAATCCAATCACATCATATGCTTATGCAGATAAGCACTAATTAGCTACCGCACACTACGCCTTAACATAGTCAACAAACGTAGCACGAATACTAACCAGTACTTATCTGAAATGACGGAGGGCTACGACAGGTTTTTCTGAAAACCTTTTGCGTAATGAACTTGATATCGTTGTAGAATCAAATGATTTTGAAATGGAGTGTTTTTTAGGCTTTTCTAGTTTTGCTAAAGGAGTCACTCCCGGTGAAGGGATCGTCGGTCCTTTCCTCGTCGAATGAGGTGCGGGATATATCATATATATCACTGTGCAAAGCAAAAACACTTAAAAGCAATCAAAAGACAAACCGAGTGTGTAGCATCTGCCAGTTATTGCTAAAGGAGTCACTCCCGGTGAAGGGATCTCGGTCCTTTCCTCATCGAATAAGGTGCAGGATATATCACATATACCGCTGTGCAAAGCAAAAAACTGTAGCTACCAGTTTTATTTTGAAATTCGATTCTACAACATCTTAGGTTTCTTTTATTTCATTAATCTCATTAATGAAGTCCCATCATTTAAGTACCTAAACATCACAGATAAATACGACGTACACTTATGCCATCCGCATTCGCCTCGATGTCCCCTCGTGCACCGTTAGGTTAGGTAACTAACGGCAGAGCGGGGCAGGGCTAGCGCGGGTGTAAAACATAAGTAACATCTATATAATATATCATATATACTATATACTGTATCTATCACAGAACATCACATGATCACATCACAGATATCGCAGTAGAAGAAACATATGAAATATTGGATATACTAGGACGTCCGTGTTTTTAATACGAGCCAGTATAAAACACGGATTCCACGGTCGTGATGAATAGCCAAACCCACACCCCTAGACCCCTACGAGAGCGGCAAGTAACCCTACCAATTCTGGAGTTAGGAGACCCGGACTCAACTCCTCGAGTTGGTCTCCCACTGGACTCCAGAACCCGGTTACTTGTGCCCTCCTCCTTGGGTCTATCCTAGTGCGGAAAAGTAAATAATATACAAACGGTGACAACTTCCGCAACCTGGAAGCGCCCCAAATAAAAGAATATTACATACAAGTTTTTACATGAATGAAAATGAAAAACACTCATCTCACATAAAAACCCCCGGCTATTCAAACACGACGATCCAATATAACATATCCAGCAACACATAACATCACATGTCATCAGCGTAAGTAAATATGTCCATCCCAATTGTCGTTGACATATAGCAACGAAACCGGCGATATCACATATTACACTTACGGTCACATAAAAGAAAGTGTAAAACTACAACAGTTGGAATCCGCAACCACCTCAGACATCGCATGCCTGACCAAATGAATTACTTAGACATCACATGCCTAACAATTATAAACCCCGCATTTTAGTCTCATTATCGAAAACTCTTTTCAATATCAAGTCGGGTAATTCAACAAGATTCCCGACATCCTGATCGAATACTCGTCGCAAACTTTAGTAGGCGGCCGCACCCCCGATACCGTCGACGAAGTGCACCAAGGCGGAACACCGCTACCGCGAGCACCCGAACGGATGCTTTCGGCGACGGGGTTCTCCTACAGTCACTTGGCCGGGGCTATGGAGTGAGGCTGTCTATTAAGTTTACCCGGCGAGTATCCGCGTACGCTACGTGATTGCGACGGACTTTTGATCACATCAAAATTCCGTGGCAACCGATCAAGTGAGACTAAATTGCTATGTTTATAACATTCATTCAGTTATCTCATAACTTCTTGTGAATTCCAATTATTGTATCCCATTCCAGATAATTAGAAAATGTTAAACTTTCCGATTGAACATTCGAACACCCAAGTTTTCCCGATACAGATCAACACATGAAATAAGTCTAACAACATTCAGTTCGTGCCTCAGTACCGACGGTCCAGCCGTAGAAGGGTCAAGCCAACGCCTCACATGTGGCACGCCGTACTGCCCCAAACCCGAAGGTTCAAAGGGCAGTTCAAGACGGTCACATAATCGAGTTAAGGTTTGTTGTCTTCTAAAGGGACCATCGCGTTACTTGCACTACTTAGAACGTCGTTAAACTACGGAAAAATCCAACACTTGGAAATTTCCCGACAGGGGAAAAATTGGGTATTTATATCCGGTCGAACTTTTTAACATATTCTAAAATTTATCCGGAAAGCCACACAGACAAAACTTGATACTCCGATCGAAACACCGAATCCCCAAAAACACAGCAGAAAAATTCAACTCTTGAATAAATATTAAAAATTCCCAGAAAACTCAGCTCTTTGAACTAGGAATTACTGTGCAAAGGAATAGGGCTGACGTCATCAAGGGGACGCTGATCCGCCGCAGAAGCCATGCTTCTGCCGCTGATCCGCCGCGAAATTTACTGTTCACCAGAAACTTTTTGCACCGTAATTCTTATTTTTCCCTGCTGAATTTTTTAGCAATTTTTAATTTGGAAAAATCCACTATTTTAGAAAATTTCCAGAGAGCAATTTTTGGTGTTGGGTTTCGGGTTCGTTCGGACATCAAATTGCGTCTAGACTTCGCCTAAGGCTCTAGCTAAGCTCTGATACCACTGTAGGGTTCCTAGGCACTCTAGTTAGGTCTCACAAAGCATCAACCATGCCAATTTCAAAAAATCTAGGTGCCGAGAGACCCGACTACGGATCGTTGGCTAGAAAACTAGGCGAAAAATGAACTAGTTAACAATTAACTACGAGAATACGGATATACAACCTTTGTAGATCCGGTGCTCCACCTCCACGGCTCCGCAATGAAGTCTCCTCGCTGTCCAAGATGGATCCCGGGCTCTAGCGTCGGTTTCATCGGAGAATGGACGGGCTAGGTCATCGACAACGTGCCGAAGATGATCTACGTCGAAGCATCACTAGATCATGCTCCACCTTCACCGAGCCTTGAAAACTTGTGAAGGAAACACACTCTACTACTTGGCAAGAGGTAGAGGATGAAGAAATAGGAAGTGGGTAGACTTTAGATTTGGATTTCACACTCTTTTTCATCACTTGCCATTGATGGAGGCAAGCTTTCTTCACTTGAAGAAATGAAGAAGAAGATGAAAGAATTATGATAAGTTAATTAAAAAAGAAAAGAATATCCAAACTTATCATAATCCTAACTATGGTTATGTGTAGAGAATTGACCAAGGTTAAAGCAATGGTTAGGGTTAAGGATGAGATAAGAATGGTGGACAAAGTCAAAGCTTCATGAAGCTTCAACTAAATAACAAATAAAGCCACCATTCTTTTCTCTTTTCCATTTATTTTCCAAAAAATATAAACAAATAAATAAATGAATAAATAAGCAATGGAAAAATAAAACCCTAACAATATGTTTTACCATGGTTTAATTCTTTACACTTAACCAAGTAAACATGTATCATCAAACATGATACAAACAAGTGCACAAAAGTATATCGCATATACAATGCGCACATCCGAGTGAGAAAATCCATCTTAAGTGAACCGATACTAGTTAACGCAAAGTAATATATCAAATATATAATTATACATTAAATCATTAAATCAACACTTGATTTAACGATCCGGTCATGTCGCACACAACCGACTAGTATACAATGTATCGGCTTATCGAATCAATCATTGATTCAATAACTAGGTTATATCGCATACAACCATTCGACACATTCATCGCGAGAATGAAATACGGTATCACATACACGCATTATTCTCGGTCCCGCACATATCTCATATGCGCTCCTATTTCGTTTCGCTTGAGCCAGGAAACCTCTGTGTAGGACTCTAAAGACTCGTCAAAACGCCGGCAGCAGGTGATGATCATATCAAACACTCACAAGCCGCAAGCGGTCTGCTAAACGTAACGGCCACCCGGGTATTGAGCGATCTGAAGATCGACGAGCAAGCCCGCTCACACTCCAGTGAATCCAACCAGTAACACTACCGTACAGTCCGGTCTGATCGTCTGATCTGTCGCATATCTCGCCTAGGGGTGGTAAACGTCAGACCCCAATAGCTCGATAAGTCGTGTCGATATGAGGTCTATAACTATTCGAGAAACTACTGGTAACACTTACCAGTAAATCTCAGTAATCCTGGCCAGGGATTTCCTGTTATAGCCAATCGAACACAGAGCAACATCAACTCCCTATACCGGGAGAGACGAATCCCCTCCTATCGCTCATTGCCTCCATGTGACTCGGGACTGTACCTAAAAACCACCATTTTGCACGCCCTCTTGGACGTGGTAAGATGGAAATCAAAGCACAGTGGGAACCACACAAGACTCTATGACGATCTCGGGTCAACAGACTACTCTGTACCAGTGTCACCAGAGAACTGCCATCTGACGTGAGGTATAATACCATCTGGGAGTTCTCGGCGAGTCCGTCCAGTGTACCCAGTCTCTACTGAGCACCCATATATCATCTCTGATGTCAAACACCAATGGATATGGGATCATCCATCGCCCATCTGTATGGGTCGAGAAGGTACACGCTAGTCTACTCTGGTATATCGATGCCCCGTCTCGATACACCCTCGACTAGGGACTTTGAAGGATGTACTTATGGACTACCATGTCCCCACTAGTATGATCCGCATCATAGTCCAGGTAGTCAAGTACAGATCCTAAGGGCTTTACCAACATGTAACAGGGAGACAATCAGTGTACACGTTAAGGTAAAGAGCAACCAGATAGCATACTATCATGTCGAGCAAGAAAGTCCTCCCTATATATGTCCCAGCATCCACTACAATATACATCCTATGTATAGTAATGGCCTCTAGGGCATACATATAACTAACAACACACACACCCACTTGGGAGCAATCTCAACGCCATCTGACGGAACACAATCACAAAACGAGATATACGACGCCATAAGCAAAGAAATACGGAAATAAGAAAGAAAACAATATCCACAATAAAAACATAAAAGTCGGCTCACACGAGCACGATATCCAGAGTCAAATATAATACAATATCTCTCAGTCTCATTTCTAAGTTAAATATACATGTGGTGGATGGAGTATACTAGATACAATGAAAAAGTGTACAATGTAGAAGACAAAAGAATACTCGCAACCCACCTACAAAATATCACGTCCAAAAAATCGTAGCAAAAATAGTAGTAGTATGCCCCCGCCGCGACTACACTGACGGGTCGGCCCTGCAATACACTGTGGCACAATGGGGTGAGTTGTCAGCTCGTGAGTAGTGAGTAACTTCATATGCGGAAATCGCAAGTATGTACGTAACGGTGATAGATCCTAAGTATGAATTATGATACGGTACACTAGTATAGGTGCAACATGAATAGATGGGTGACGTATGAAATCTGATGTGTAGCAACTATAGTAAACTGAATATGTCATAGTAAATTCAATATGGAAGAACCAAAAGTATCATCAATAAAACAGCATAAAACCTGTGTCAAATATCGACACTTAAAATTTCAATATCTCAGACGCCGTCTCTCAGATCAGCCATCAAATCCATCTGATCACACAACTTCGGTCGGTATCCTCCGGATATCCGCCGAGCCCAAACTATCACCGGTAGGTATTGTTCCCCTGCCACGCTCAACGTCTCTCTATACGATCTTATTACCCCGGGTACCGTACCGGGTCCACCATGTACCCGCAGACGGTGCTTCCTCTCTCCTCGAATCGGGTATACACATAACTCAGAACTGAGAAAACTCATAGTGGACGCCACACATCATATCAAGAGAAACCGCATTTTTAAAACGATCATAAGTTTTCAAAATATACATGCGGTTTCTTAAATCTAGAAATCTCATGAAAACAGAAATCTCACAAAACATCACAATATATGAATATGGTGATGATGGCAAATGTACATGATATTGATATGATGCAAGCTAGATGAATTACGCGAAGATCTATCTATCAATTGTTAGTTATGTATATGCCCTAGAGGCCATTGTTGTACATATTATGTAAATTATAGTGGATGCTTGGACATATATAGAGAGGACTTTCTTGCTCGACATGATAGTATGCTGTCTGGTTGCTCTTTGTCTTAACATGTTGACTTGTATTGTGCTACTGTCTTGCTCTCACATGTTGATAAAGCACTTAGGATGTGTACTAGACAACCAGGACTATGATGGAGATCATACTAGTGGGGCTAAGGGTAGTCCACGAGTACATCCTATAATTGTTCCTAGTCGAGAGTGTATTGAGACAGGGAATCGATACACCATAGTAGACTAGCGTATACGCTTCTTGACCCATATGATGGGCGATGAATGATCCCACATCCATTGGTGTTTGACATCAGAGATGGTGTACGGGTGCTCAGTGGAGACTGGGTACACTGAACGGACTCGCCGAGAACTCCTAGTTGGTATTATACCTATCGTCAGATAGCAGTTCTCTGGTGACACCGGTACAGGTTAGTCAGTAGACCCGAGATCGTCATAGAGTCTTATGTGATTCCCACTGTGCTTTGATTTCCACATTACCACGTTCAGGAGAACGTGCAAAATGGTGGCTTTTTTGGATACAGTCCAGAATCACATGGAGACAATGAGAGATGGGAGGGGTTTCGTCTCTCCCGGTATTGGGGGTTGATATTGCGCTATGCTCGATTGGCTATAACTGGAAGTCCCTGGCCAGGACTGATATGGAGACCTACTGGTAAGTGTTATCAGTAGTTTCTCGACCCGTTATGAGCCTCACATCGACATGACTTATCGGTTACTGGGGTCTGACGTTCACCACCCCTAGACTAGATATGCGACATATCAAACGAAGAGACCGGACTGTACGGTAGTGTTACTGACAGGATTTACAAGCGTATGAGCAGGCTTGCTTGTTGATCTTCTGATATCTCAATATCCGGGTGGCCGTTACATTTAGCTGACCGCTTGCGGCTTATGGGTGTTTGATATGATCATCACCTACTGCCAGCGTATTGACGAGTCTAAGAGTCCCACATAGGAGTTTCCTAGCTCAAGTGAAATGATGTGGTGTGCATATGAGATATGCGCGGGAGCTCGATTAAATGCGTGTATATGATACCGTGTTTTAATCGGGCATTTTCTATTGGTCGAGTCTTATGAGATATGACCGGTTTATTAAATCAAGTGTTGATTTAATATCGACTTTTATCTCATTTATATAAACCTTTTCTATTTGGATGTGTGCATGTATACACATACACATGTTGATGTGAATGCATACATACATGCATACATGTGTGTCATGGTTGTTGATACACTAGAAGATGGAAATGCAAGACTCACATGGTATATAAATATCTATGTATATATTTGATATTGAGAAAAAGAAAAATGATTAAATCATGGTTGAATATTCTACTACACTATTCTTTACTTGGCCTAAGTTGGACCGTGGTTTAATTTCCTTTGTTCTTTAACTCAATGATGAAAATATCTACATATTTATTGACCATGGTTACTTAAGAGAGTGTCTCTCATCTATATTTTCTTTTCTCATTTTATTTTGAGATTTATCCAAAACAAAAGAGCTCATGCTAGCCATCTTCTTCTTCCTCCTCCTTCAAGCTCTTTAGAGTTTTAAAAGTGAGTGAAGTAAAAAGAAAGGAAAGGTTTTTAAGTGAGAACACAACCCACATCACCATTCTACTTTAGTCTAGCCCACTAGTGTAGGGTGTTTGTTTCATTTTCAGCCTTGATCAAGTGAAGCTTGGAGCTTGAGCAAAGGGACTTCGAGTGGATCGTCGTGGACTTGGAAGGATTCAAGCAAGACGATTCAAACTCTAGAAGATCCAAGGAGTCAAGGAGGGAAGTCTACAAAGGTTGTATTTCTTCTCAGTTAGTGTTAGACACTAGATAGTATGTGATACTATATGTTGTTACTCTAGATTTCTAGTTCGATTCATGGTTAGGATTGTTTAGCACCCTCTAAATTTTTGTTATAGCATGTGTAATGCAACCCTAACCCTAGGCATTGTGCTAAAGAATCCCTCCAGTGGTATCAAAGCCAAGCTAGAAACTTAAATGATGTTAAAAATAATACGAAACCGAAACAACTTCGAAAATACAAATTTCTGAAACCCTAGAATGCGCTTTCTGTCGATTTTAAAATGGTCTGCAAAAATTATTTAAACAACTGCAGAAGTTTGTATGTGATACAACTAGAACACGGAAGAAATTTGAGGCCATTCCCTCGGAATTTACCCGAGCACCAAGCCCAGAAAACCGGTGTGGCCGGCCAAAACTGCCCAGAATTGCCTCGAATTTCTCCTGTGCTCTGATGTGTAGGTTTTGGGGTTTCAGGTATTGTTTGTTTAGCCTTAATTTTCATGTGATGATAATTGTGCTTAGGGGCTAATTCATAGTATTTCAGAATCGTAATTTTAACATTGTTTTGGTAACTTGGACGACATTTAACAGTTCAAACGAATATCACACACCACCTCATTACGCTCGCTGAAATTTTCCAAGTGTTGGAATTTCCCAAGTTGAACATATTCGGAAGATCATGCAAGTATCCCTATGGACCCTCTAGAAGAACGTAACCCTAACTCGATCCTATGACCATGGAACCGCGGCTAAACCTTAGGGTTTTCAGCAGTCCAGTGGCGCCATAAGTGAAACAAGGGTTGACCCTTCTACGGCTGGTCCATAGACACTATGGCACGTTTTTGGATATCTTAACTTTGCTCAAGTGTTGAGCTCTTAGGGTAATTTGTGGGTGTTTGTTGATTCGATCGAAACGTTTAACATCGTCTAGATTTATTTGAAATGTGATACAATATGTGGAATTCATATAGTTAGGCATGAAATCCGAAATATATGATATTTCGGGTTTATGATGTCTAACGTGATTGTGGATTCCAAATGTTGTAGTTTGACATTTTCTTTTCTGCGACTGTAAGTATAATACGTGGTGTATCGCCGGTTTCGTTGCTATACATCAACGACAATTGGGGTACGCATACTTACTTACGTTGATGACATGTGATGTTATGTGTTGCTGAGATATGATGTATCGCCGGTTTCTATGTGAGATGAGAGTTTTCATTTTCATTCATGTAAAATTCATTGTATGTAATATTCTTTTATTTGGGGCACTTCCGGGTTGAGGATGATGTCACCATTGTTTTATATTATTTATTTTTCCGCATTAGGATAGACCCAAGGAGGGGAGCACAAGTGACCGGGTTCTAGGGTTCAGTGGGAGGCCATCTCGAGAAGCCGAGACCGGGTCTCCTAAACTCTAGAATTGGTAGGATCACTTGCCGCTCTCGTAGGGGTCTACGGGTGTGGGCTTGGCCATTCATCGCGACCGTGGAATCTGTATTTTCTATTGTTGGCTAAATACAAAATACGGACCTCCTAGAATATCCTATATTTTCATATGTGTTTCTGCTGTTGATATTCTGTGATGTGATCACTTTATATACTGAGACGAATGGTATTATATATATGATATATAATAAACGTTGCTTATGTTTTGCACCCGCGCTAGTCCCGCCCCGCTATGACGTTAATTAAGTAACCTAACGGTGCATAACGGGACACTGTGGCGAATGCGGATGGCATAAGCATACGTTATATTTTCGTTTCTTCCGTGATGCTTAGGAAGCATAAATGATGGGACTTTATTAATGAGATGAATGAAAGAAAAGAAACCTAAAAGATGTTGTAGAATCAAATTTTCAAAAAAGGGTAGCTCTAGTTTTTGCTTTGCATAGCGGTGTTCCTTATAGAATATCCAGCACCTTATTCGATAAGGAAAGAGCCGAGATCCCTTCACCGGGAGTGACCTCTTTAGAGAAACTAGCAGATGCTACAACTCATTCGGTTTAGTTTTTGATTGTTTCTATAGTTTTTGTTTTG
The DNA here is from genome assembly GCA_030015575.1 of Agapanthus africanus. Taxonomy (NCBI): domain Eukaryota; kingdom Viridiplantae; phylum Streptophyta; class Magnoliopsida; order Asparagales; family Amaryllidaceae; genus Agapanthus; species Agapanthus africanus. The sequence continues at coordinate 724,076,583 of CM057337.1, forward strand.
CATAGTGGTATTTATGAAATATCCTGCATCTTATTCGATAAGGAAAAAGCCGAGATCCCTTCACCGGGAGTGACCTCTTTAGCGAAACTAGTAAAAGCCTCAAAAACACTCCTTTTCAAAAATCACTTGTTTCTACAATGATATCAACTTCATTACACAAAAGGTTTTCTTAAAAACATATTGTAGCCCTCCTACATTTCAGATAAGTACTATTCAGTATTCGTGCTACGTTTGTTGACCTTGTCAAGGCGTTGGGTACGGTAGCTAATTAATGCTTATCTGTTAAAGCATGAGATGCGATTGGATTAGGGTAGTCGTACGGCCTTGTTGACCTTGTCAGGGGTCGTATGGGTGGGTTTAATTCAATCATGAAATATACGAGTTGTACTTGACTTGCGATTTATGGTTTGTTGATCTTGTCAAGGTCATAGATTGCTTGGGGCAAAATATTATCGGGAATTTCAAGTGTTGAAATTTGCAATGAGATTGCATACCTTCTATGAGATAGTTGGATCCCGATACCCACTGCGAGTAAGAGTTACTCCTGGGAGAGTTTTACATATGACAACTAGCCGATCAAGTAGAGGTCTAGAAAGGTGTTAACGGGGTTACGCCCCTGGGAAAACGAGTTTTATTTTAATTAGGTTTGTGCGAAAGCACGGGGAACCTCTCTCAAAGTATCAACACTGGTCTGGCTGAAAAATTGGCGAACTTGTAAGGTGTAATTAATCCCGGCTAGTCTTACCTTTTAGGGTTTGAAGGAAGATTTGATAAAAACAGTGGGAGTCATCCTGATTAGATAAGATAATAACCAATCTAATCTTGCAAGAGTATACGCTAAGTGTTTTCTTCTCTCTCTCCAGGTAGCGACCATGTCAGGCCTTAATCAAGATAATAATATGGATGTATTGACTGAACCCGCTTGTTATACTGAGCAGGAGAACGTTGGTTCCATTCTTTCTTATAATTTTATAAGACTAAGCATGAAATAGGGGAATATCCGGATTCCCATGCCGCCCAAACGAAGAATAAGCATGTTGATGCATCTTCTTTGGGTGTGTTAGTTATCGAGAACTGTTTCTCAGTTTACTCTACGTCCTGGGCATTAGATACCGGATCAGGATCCCACATATGCAATATGTTGCATGGGCTAAGGAAAGGTAGAGAACTGGGAATGGGTGATCATTCCGTAAGAGTAGGGAATGGTGCAAATATTGCAGCCAAAGCAGTTGGCGAATATCACATTGTATTACCAAATGGTAATACATTGATTCTGAACGAATGCTATTACATACCGAACCTGATATGCAACTTATATCAGTTTCTTTATTAAGTAAAGAAGGATATAATTTTGTAATACAGGATGATGTTATGAACATCTTCCTGAATCAAAAGTTGATTGGATCAGGCTCGTTAAATAATGGCATATATATTCTAAATCAAACCACAGTTCTTAATGTACAAAACACACACAAGAGAAAGAGATCAGAAATGTACGAATCCTTCTTGTGGCATTGTAGACTAGGTCATATCAATGCGACACAACTAGCTAAGTTATATAAGGATGGATATTTGAATCCGTTCGAACTTTTATCTTACACTACTACAATATGGGGTTGCCCCTACGGCTACAGGAATCCTTAGGGGTAACTTTTTATTGCCCCTACGGACTAATCTGTAGGTCCCCATGGTTGTCCCTACGGTGCCCTACGTTTTAATTTAAAAATATTAAATCGTAATTTGTTGTTTGGCCCTACGGAGCCGCAAACAAATGACTTACGGTGAAGTCCGTAGGGGCATATAAATGGGTATTTAATATAAAAAGGCACAGAAAAGCCCTACGCCTCGATCTCGTTCCCAAAATTCTCTCTCTCAATCTCTCCTGCGTCTCGATCTCGTTCCCGCGCCACTAATTTTTTCCTCGTCGCCACCGCCCTCCGCCCGCGGCCCTCCACCACCCTCGTTCCCAAAACTTCCTCGTTGACTTCCTCGTCGCCACCACCCGTGAGTCGTCGACCGCCGGTCTCCTCCGTCGTCTCCTCCACCACCCGCTACAAGTCAGTAAATCTCCAATTACTTATAATTTTGATGATGTTAGGGCTAGGGTTCTTGGTTCTGCAGGGTTCGGGTAGGGGCCTGAGGGTTAGGCATCGGGTTCAGTTTAGGTTAGGGTTAGGGTTCGGTTGGGTTGGGGTTAGGGTCGGGGTACGGTTGGGGTTGGGGTCAGGGTTCGGTTGGGGTTAGGGTTAGAGTTCAGTTGGGGTTAGGGTTAGGGTTCAGTTGGGGTTGGGATTGGGGTTGGAGTTGGGGTTGGGGTTCGGTTGGGGTTGGGGTTGGGGTTGGGGTTAAGGTTAGGGTTCGGTTGGGGTTGGGGCTAGGGTTAATTAGTTAGGTTTAGGGTTAGGGTAATTAGGGTTAGGGTTAGGGTTTGGTTCAGGTTTAGGCTTAGAGGCTAGGGTTAATTAGAGGGTAGGGTTAATTTAGATTAATTAGTGATAATTTGAAAGGGTTAGAGTATTGATTAGGGTTAATTTGGTTAATTTGGGTAAATTGGGTTAAGTTTGGGTTGATTAGGGTTAATTAGGTTAATTTGAGTAAATTGGGTTAAGTTTGGGTTAATTAGGAATAATTTGTGTTAGGATAATGATTATGGTTAATTGTGGTTAATTAGGTTAATTTGGGTTATTTAGGGTTAGGGTTTAGGGTGCACTAGTTCATTGCAGTAGGATACTCGATGATAACGTAAACGTACAATTTTACCGTAAACGCAAGAAAAATTTACCCTAAACTTGAAATTTCGAACCCTTAATAACGAAACGTAAACATAAAACCACAACAAACGCATCATTAGAGGGTGATTCAAGATGTTCAAGTTAAAACCAATATATGATACTCGATGATAATATGAAACTTTCATATTCTCATCGATACTCATATATGAAACTCAAAGCGCCACTTAGTCCCCGTCTATCGGTTAACATACGTTCGATGTTCGTCGTGACATAGAACTATACGAAGGTTATTAAATATCGGACGGTATAGCTCGGTACTAACAACCGTCGTGTAGTCTATGTGATGAGAAGATTCAATCGTATGATAACCGATAGATTTGTCCCGTATGGACAAGTTAGGAATGTATAAAGCAAACACCTGCATTCACTTGTGTTTCCATCCATTTCGAGATATTTCATCGGTACTTTTCCGCCGGTTCTCCATGTACAAAGATAGATTAGATGTTCATTTCAACGTTGTTTCACAGGTTTGAAATAATTATCTGTTCTATTACAGTGTACTCGGAGAACAGATGGGAGGTGCTGCCGAAATTTACTCGAAACGGTTGAAAACACAAGCGAATGGGTGTCCTCTCTATACATTCTTAATGGGATAGAAGCCTTACCCCCGACAGCCGAAAACACACATACAATACGAATACACAACAAACCCATCATTAGAGAGTGATTCAAGATGTTCAAGTTAAAACCAATATATATGATACTCGATGATAATATGAAACTTTCATATTCTCATCGATACTCATATATGAAACTCAAAGCGTCACTTAGTCCCCGTCTATCGGTTAACATACGTTCGATGTTCATCGTGACATAAAACTATACGAAGATTGTTAAATATCGGATGGTATAGCTTGGTACTAACAACCGTCGTGTAGTCTATGTGACGAGAAGATTCAATCATATGATAACCGATAGATTTGTCCCGTGTGGACAAATTAGGAATGTATAAAACAAACACCTGCAGTCACTTGTGTTTTCATCCATTTCGAAATATTTTCGTCGGTACTTTTCCGCTGGTTCTCCATGTACAAAGATAGATTAGATGTTCATTTCAAAGTTGTTTCACAGCTTTGAAATGATTATCTATTCTATTACAGTGTACTCAGAGATTAGCGGGGAGGTGCTGCCGAAATTTACTCGAAACGGTTGAAAGCACAAGCGAATGGGTGTCTGCTTTATACATTCTTAATGGGATAGAAGCCTTACCCCCGACAGCCGAAACATACACATACAACACGAATACACAACAAATGCATCATTAGAGAGTGATTCAAGATGTTCAAATTAAAACCAATATATGATACTCGATGATAATATGAAACTTTCATATTCTCATCGATACTCATATATGAAATTCAAAGCGCCACTTAGTCCCCGTCTATCGGTTAACATACGTTCGATGTTCATCGTGATATAGAACTATACGAAGCTTGTTAAATATCGGACGCTATAGCTCGGTACTAACAACCGTCGTGTAGTTTATGTGATGAGAAGATTCAATCGTATGATAACCGATAGATTTGTCCCGTGTGGACAAGTTAGGAATGTATAAAGCAAACACCTGCATCCACTTGTTTTTTCATCCATTTCGAGATATTTCGTCGGTACTTTTCCGCTGGTTCTCCATGTACAAAGATAGATTAGATGTTCATTTCAACGTTGTTTCACAGCTTTGAAATGATTATATATTCTATTACAGTGTACTCGGAGAACAGCGGGGAGGTGCTGCCGAAATTTACTCGAAACGATTGAAAGCACAAGCGAATGGGTGTCCGCTCTATACATTCTTAATGGGATAGAAGCCTTACCCCCGACAGCCGAAACACACACATACAACACGAATACACAACAAACGCGCGCACACCACATACATACTAACAACCCTACACTTAAGCGAAATCATAAATTGAAACACGCATATATAGAATACAACTCATACATAGGTATCCTCAAATCTAACTTTGATTATCGATAATTTATTCTTTTCAACGACAAACGCACACACAAAGAATATGCACGGATTTTCTCCTTTGTCAGCAACCATCCCGTTCTTAGATTTCTCAATATAGTCATCATAACCTACAATTTATATGTTATACAGTCTAACATGTCCCATGAGTACGTCAAAGTTAAGGACTGGATGTATGTGGATTGGCAACAACGTATGCAACCTAAGTTTGTCGCAGGAGTTGCTGCTTTTATTGAATTTGCACGCGCACATAATAAGATCGTGATAGAGAAGATTCTCTGCCCGTACGATAGATGTGGGAATAAGTACTGGCAGAAGGTAGAATTGGCAGAGCTTCATATCGTAAAACATGGTTTTACTAGACTTTATACAACTTGTTTATATCACAGGGAAGGATAAGAACACAGTAATGCGGCAGAAGAAGAAGGAGAAGACAATAATGTGACAGGAGAAGAAGGAGAAGACAATAATGCGGCAGGAGAAGAAGGAGAAGTTAGTAATGCGGCAAAAGAAGAAGACGGTAATTTCTTTCTATCTGAAGAAATGGAGGATATGGTAGAGGCCGTCCTAGGTGAATCTATTCGTACCGAAGATGACATTCCTTCCGGTCAAGGACCGCGTGCGGATAAATATGAAAATTTCATGAATGATGCTAGAAAACCAATTTATGAGAATGCAAAGTATTCCACCCTCTCATGGTTCGTCCAACTTTTCCAGATTAAGTGCCTAAATGGATGGAGCAACAAGTCATTCACAATGCTTCTTTCGTTCTTGAAAGATTCTATGCCCCCGGGAAATAACGTGCCCGACAGCTGGTACGGAGCCCAGAATATGATGTCTGATTTGGGTCTGAAGTATGAGAAGATTCAAGCATGTCCTAATAATTGCGTATTGTACCGGAAAGAGAATTCAGATTTGAAAGAGTGTCCAACATGCGTAAAGGCCAGGTATAAGCCGAAAGATTCTGATAAGAAGCCCGATATACCCGTCAAGATAGCACGATATTTTCCCATAACACAGAGGCTTCAGAGGCTATTCAGATGCAAGAAAACAGCCGAGGCAATGATTTGGCATCACCGTGCTCCTCTAAGTGAAGATGGAAAAATGAGTCATCCAAGAGATTCACTGGCATGGAAGGATTTCGATAGGAGGCACGCAATATTCAGTAGTGATCCTCGCAATGTCAGGCTCGGACTGGCTAGTGATAGCTTCTGCCCATTCAACTATATGGCTGGAAGCCACAGCACATGGCCCGTTGTAATGATAGTTTATAATCTGTCGCCTTAGTTGGTTATGGACCAATCATACTTTATGATGCCTCTTCTTATCGATGAACCAAACACACCGGAAAATAATATCGACGTCTATCTCCGACCTCTAATCGAGGAGTTAAAATCTTTGTTCATTGATGGTGTAGAGACTTACGATGCAAACACAAATACAACTTTCATACCGCGTGCGGCTTTAGTGTGGACAATTAATGACTCTCTTGCATATGGAATACTATCAGGTTGGTTCGTACACGGTCACAAAACATGTCCTCATTGCCATCAACATACAGCATCGAAATTCTTGAATTTTAGCAAGAAGGTTTGTTATTGCGGCTATCTACGTTTCCTGCCTTTAGACCACCCCTACAGGTTAGACGATGTTCACTTTGATGTCATCAGGAGCTTCATGGACCTCCATCCCCATTGTCCGGAGAGGACGTGACTGCTCAGTGGGATGGATACAATAATATGACCTTCGGGATGGATCCGACAAAACAGGTCAAACCACCATTCTGGAACAAGTTAAGCATTTTCTTCGAGCTTCCATACTGGTCAACAAATTTAGTGCGTCATTGTCTGGACGTCATGCACATAGAGAAGGGAGTATCCGAGCACGTACTCAACTTACTTCTTTGTAAAGACGGGAAATCGAAAGGCGACCTTAATGCTCGGATGGATCTACAGGACTGGGGAATTAGAAGTGAATTGCATCCTAAATTGGTAGCGGGTAAACCAGGCAAGTTTATACTTCCCAATGCCGCTTATCATATGTCACAACCGAAGAATAAAAGATTCCTGCAGGTATTGCATAATTTGAAAGTTCCCACAGGTTTCTCAGGATCATTCAGCAAGAAGATAAAAATTGTGAAAGGCAAGATCGATGGGCTGAAAAGTCATGATCACCATGTTATTATGGAGCACCTTCTCCCATTAGCCCTCAGGACTTCCCTTCCCGAATCGGTTGGTCTAGTAATCAATGACCTATGTTGGTTTTTTAGAGAATTATGCGCTAAAACACTGGATGTTATGACGCTGGAGAAACTAGAAAATTCTATTGCGTTGATACTTTGCAAGTTTGAGCGTATTTTCCTACCGTCATTCTTCGATATCATAATACACCTGACGGTTCATCTTGCGACTGAGGCTAAGTTAGCCAGACCGGTACAATATCGATGGATGTATCCCGTCGAGAGGTACGTGGAATTTTTCGTTCCGCACAATTTGTAAAATTATTGTTGTCCTGTATGCCCATATTTATTTATTTAACATATTTTTCTTTAAATACCTCTACACTCTTAAAAAGTATATACGCAATAGAAATCGACCAGAGGGTTCTATCATGCAATGTTATCTTCTAGATGAAGCAACCATATTTTGTTCCCGCTATCTGGACGAGAACATTGAGACGAGACTTAACCGGCCACGAAGAATTCAGGACGGGCCATATGGTAAAGCCGATTATAAGAGGGTAGACACTATATTTATCAACAAGATATACCGGTTTATCCTCCTCAATAGCGCATGTCTTGAAAAAATTAGAGAGTATGTTTTTCTGTATTAATTGTTATATTTGTATTTGTGTGTATGAAATGATATAATATTAATGTTTTAATTTATTGTCGAGAACATAATTCATTTTAACGAGGTACGTGAGGGGCATCCTGATTGGAACGATGAACGATTGGAAAAATATCATCAGGATAATTTTTGCGATTGGGTTGCAGATCATGTAAGTTATTCGAATAACATGTTATTGCTATCAGTTTTAATCTAAACTTATATCGTTATGTATTTGTCGTAAAATTTGTTTTGTTAGATCCACGATCTGAACTTGTCTGCATCATTAGAGAGTGGCGCAAGATGTTTAGCTCAGTTTCCTAGTATGGAGGTTGCATATTATAAAAGATTCAGTGTCCTTGGATACAAATTCGAAGTTAAGGACATAAAAATCTAGAACCACAAAGAATAGTGGGATTGCGATGGTAGGATCGGATGGTATGATTTATTATGGATACTTAAATTGTATACTCGGCATCCAATATCCTGGACAATCAGAACCCTTTTATATATTTCAGTGTACTTAGTACGATACACGAACCGATACGGATAAGTGGAGAAGCAATCTTGGGACTTGGAAAGATGAATATGGATTGACCAGTGTGAACACACTTCGATTTTACGGTCAGGAAGATCCGTTTATCTTTCCGAACCAAGCGTTCCAAGTATACTACTCACAGTGTTTGAAGCATCTGAGATGGAGCGTCGTATGCCATTGGAAACCCAGTGATGTTTATGATGTCCCAGAATTCGAGGGCAGCGATGAGGATGAAGAAGAGAGAAGAATTAGAGTGCTCCGACCGTCTGTTTCGAAAGACGGGTTGTCTTCGGCTGATCATGAAGTTATGTGGGTTAGAAATGATATCGATGATGAAATCCAAGTAGATATGTCTAATGCGTCCACGAAACGAAAAAGCTTATCAGTAATGTTATATTATTATTTCACATTTTACGATCTATACATATATAGCATGCATATGTAATGATTGTCTAATGCGTACACGAACCGTTTTATCTAGATTTGATGACGACGACGGGAGAAGCGAGGGGCGGCAGGAGCCCAGCCGTGGCACCGGCAGAGGCAGAGGCAGAGCGGTTCTGCCGCCCGGAGAGCTGCGTAGGGAGCTTCAGAGGGCCGGTCTTGCATCCCGATCGGAGACCCCTTCGGATGACTCCTTCCGTGTGGACTTTGCCACACTTCCAGGTATATTGCACGCATATTCATTTTGAATGTAATATCTATTATTGATATACATGCATATTCATTTTGAAATTACTTACATTGTCAATGTTTGATTGTCTAGTTGGTGGTGGTGCGTCCACATCAAGGACAGAGGCCACTCCCGCACCTCCAGGTATGTTACACCCCTATTCATTTTGAATGTAATATTATAGATATACATGCATATTCATGTCAAAATTACATACATAGTCAATGTTTGATTGTCTAGCTGTTGGTGCATCCACATCAGGGACAGAGGCCACTCCCGCACCTCCAGGTATGTTTATATATCATATAGTGCATGTATATTGATTTAGAATGCTATATCATAAATATTCATACATTCTTTTTGCTCTTACGTACTTACATCAGAGGCAGAGCCCACCACCGCACCTGCGGGTATGTTTATATATCCAATAGTGTATACATGTTAATTTAGAATGTTATATTATTGATATACGCATTCTTTTTGCAATTACTTATAGTCAATATTTGATTGTCTAATTATAGGTGATGCGTCCACGTATGGTGCAGGGGGCACTCCCGGTGCAGGGCCCACTCCCGTCACTTCCATACCCTCCGCTCAGTCTACAGGTTTGTATGAATAAATATAAAATATTTATTTATTTTACATATCCTTTAAATATTCAGGTAATTTTATCGATATTTATTTTCTAGTTGGAGGGGATGCGTCCACGTCCGAGTCACCGGCTGTTCCTCACCGGAGGAACTATCGCCCCGCTCGTGCTGCTGCCCGGGCCCAGGCTCGTTCTTCTGTCGCTGGAGGTATATATCACACTTCAATTTTCGTTAAACCTTGATTTCTTAATACCACTTTATCTTAATATTGATTATCTTGATATTTCTTGTAGAGGCAGGGCATCCCCATCCCGAGTGGGGGACTCGAGGCCCGAATCAGTCTCACAGGCTGAGGCCCGACAGAGCCGGGGGGAGGCAGCATTCCCCCTCTTCTTTACCCCTGATTATCGCTATACCGGCGATTATGCTGAGAGGTTCGGCCGGTATATAGGGGATGAGAGCCACCTCGTGAAGAAGTATCCACTTCACGTTGAGTGGGGCGACCAGCACCGGCGCTCATTCGCCCTCTTCTGGGATCAGGCTCAGGTATTGATATATATTTTCATTTGATTTATCCAATATATTTATTATTAACACTTGCAATTTAATAACATTATTTTTTTTTTGTATTTGTAGTTGGATTACGATTTTCAGCCTGTACCCGACCCTGATCACCCTGGAAGGGTGCTCGATCTTCATGCTCTGTACCATGGCCTGATGAAGAACATGCAATCGAAGGTCCGATACAATAAGAACGAGCTGAATATCGACTGCTATTCCCTGTGGATGGCGACCCCCGAGGCAGAGAGAGCGGCCCTCCTACATACTCCGGCCTTTGCGAGAGTCGACGTAGATACATGACCTCTATTGTGCCAATATTTCGACTCTCAGCGCAAACAGGTATGTATTTTAAATGTAATTCATTGTTTGGTATATAATTTATTTTTTTGTGTTGCTTAATTAGAAAACTAAATCTTAATGTGTTGTGCAGAAACAGGCGGCTCAAAATAAAGAGAATAGGAAGTCGGCAAAGAAGGGTCGCCCCACTTATACAGGTGGCTTAAGGAATATTACTCGTGCCATGGAGGTATCGGTAAATTACAATAGATCTATTTTAATATAATTTGAATTTAAGGGTTATTTTATAACATATGTAAATTTTTTGCGAATTGCAGAGAGCTCAGACCCTGGCGCAGGGTGGTACACCGAGCGTGCTGTCCGCGTATCTTGCCGTCCACGGCATCTCGACAGATCCCGCCACGGGCGAGCTTCGATACCCCGACATCGCTACCCAGGAGTATTGCGTAAGTGTTAATATTTATTCAACCCCTATTTGAAATTTTTGTTTTGAAAAGTTTAAATTTAAATGATATACTTATATTTTACTGGTTAATGTGGGTGTAGGAGCGGGTGGTTGAGCAGGCCGAGGCATCGGGGATCGATTTTACTGGACAGAACGATCTGATGCTGCTGACCCCAGTCCTAAACGCCGCACACGGAGGGCACCATGGAGGTTGGGAGAGAGGCCGGGGACTGGGTCCTAGCAGGGCCTATATGAGGTTGGACTCCACTCCGGCGGTTACTTCTTCTATCTCCCGTGAGCGACGTCTAGAGCAAGAACTTGACACCTTGAAGGCCACCGTCCAGGAGTTGAAGAAGATGATGGTATATATACTACTTAATAGTAAAATATTATGTCATATTATAGATAGCAATATATCCAATATTAGTACGTAGCCTGAGCTTATTTGGTTGTAGACTTAGCTTTGATTAATCATACATACATAGAACTGTGTAATTAAAATAAACTACGGTTTTCCAAACTGGATATTCATAGATTGGGGTTTCGCAATAACCTGATAATGATACGAATTCGACTAATACACAGTTCTTACTCGTTTATTACACGCAAAACTGAACAGACGCGACAGGGTACTTCGGCTGAGGCTCCACATGCATCTCCTTCGGCTCCTACAGCTCCACAACCCGCTCAAACTCCCGCAGCTGCGGCTCCGCAAGCCACTACCTCGGCTGCGGTTGCGCAGACCAGATCCATGGCCCGCTCAGACTCCCGCACCATCCGCATTGCTCGAGTTGTTGACTCAGGATTTATCCGAAGAGCAGATGCGCCAGATTACAGCGATTATCAGATGTGGAGCTGGACTGAGCTAGGGTAGCTTTTTGATTTTTATATTTTAAACATGTATTTACTTATATGATACATATTGTATATATTTTGGACAATATTGGTGGTGTTCATATTGATTTAGATTGATATCGTATTCTGCTTGTTGATTTCTTTTATATATTATGCGTGAGATATTGATTATGAATACTGCGGTATATATTCTGCTTGTTGATTACTTTCATATATAATGTATATATTATTGTGTACAGGGCGAGGAAAAAACAGGCAGCCCTTTTTTTTTTAAAAAAAACTGATAATATGTCCCTATGGATTGATCCGTAGGTACAAATATTGCACTTATCGTTTAATCCGCAGGGTCCAACTTTGCCCCTACACATTTATCTGTATGGACAATATATCAGGATACCTGATATTTTGACCCTATGGACTCAGTAACAGGGGTTAGGCGTGTCCCTACGAAGTAATCCGTAGGGACATAGCTTTACCCCTACAAATTTACCCGTAGGGACAAAATATCAGGATACCTGATATTTTGCCCCTACACATCTGTACCTACGCCTTAAGCCATAGGGGCGTATTTTTGTCCCTACGGATTTCTCCGGAGGGGCAACTATTTTATTTTATAAACTGATAAATTAAATAAATATGTTGTCCCTACGGTGAAATCCGTAGGGACAAGTAGACCTACGCATTAAACTGTAGGGGCAAATATTTCACCGTAGGGGCATGTTTAAGGCTAAGACTTGCACCTGCGGCGTGTGCACCTATGGCGTATTTATGTGCCCCTACGAATATATCCGTAGGGGCAGTGGGTTTTCCCTACGGATTTATCCGTAGGGGAAACCCCTATTTGTAGTAGTGTTATGGCACTTTCCATTCATGTCTCAAAGGGAAGATGACCAAAACTCCGTTTAGTGGACACGGAGAAAGAGTTACGGAACTCTTGGGACTGATACATAATGATGTATGTAGTCCCATGTCTACACAGGTCAGGAATGGTTCATCGTACTTCATTATATTCACTGACGATCTCTCAAGATACGGACATGTGTTCCTGTTGAAACACAAGTCTGAAGCTTTTGAGAAATTCAAAGAAATAAGCACGAAGTCGAGAACAAAAACGGGTAAAAGTATTAAGATCCTTCGATCTGATCGAGTAGGAGAATACTTGAGCAATGAGTTTCTGGACTATTTAAAAGAGAATGGAATTCTCTCTCAGCTTACTCCTCCGAATACACCACAGCACAACGATGTATCGGAACGGAGGAATCGCACCCTATTAGATATGGTGCGCTATATGATGAGCACCGCTGAGTTGCCTATTTCCTTTTGCGGTTATACACTTGAGACAGTAGCATACCTATTGAGTCAAGTTCCATCTAAATCTGTACCTACCACACCATATGAGATATGGAGTGGGAAGAGACCATATCTTCAACGAGTTAAGATAAGGGGTTGTCCGGCCTATGTCAAAAGGCAAAATCCGGACAAACTCGAGGCACGATCAGTTCTTTGCAAGTTTGCGGGATATCCAAGAATTTATATGGATATTTTTTCTACCACAATAAGGAACAAAAGGTATTTGTTGCTCAACATGGCACCTTTTCGGAAAAGGAATTTCTTGTAAAAGAAATTAGTGGCAAAGACGTAGAGCTGGAAGAAGTTCCAGCAGCATAAACTACAGCTGATGATTTATTGGAACCAGAAGATTCAGTAGTTCCCGACGAACCTCAGCTGCTCCGCCGATCTAATAGGGCTCCTCATCCATCTGAGAGATACTACAGTTTTCTCATTGATGGTGGGAGCGAGGATTGCATCATGGAAGATGATGACCCAACTAACTTCGAGCGGGCCATCACGAATGGGAACTCTGTGAAATGGCTGGATGCAATATGATCTGAGATGGAATCCATGTACACCAACAAAGTATGGACTTTGGAAGTTGCTCCTGAAGGGATAAAACCAATTGGGAGCAAATGGATCTTTAAGAAGAAACTTGGTATAGATGGAAAAGTTAAGACTTTCAAAACTAGGCTAGTTGCAAAAGGTTTTCGTCAACGACCAGGTGTGGATTATGATGAAACCTTTTCTCCAGTGGCTATACTTAAGTCCATCCGGATCCTACTTGCCATTGCTGCATACCATGACTACGAAATCTGGAAAATGGATGTTAAGACCGCCTTTCTAAATGGTAATTTAGAAGAGAGTGTGTACATGACTCAGCCAGAGGGCTTCGTAGACAGTGGGAGCAGCGGAAAGGTGTGCAAGCTGCTTAAATCCATCTACGGGTTAAAACAGGCATCGCGGAGTTAGAACATCTATTTTGATGTGGTAGTCAAAGAGTTTGACTTCATCAAAAACGTAGATGAGCCTTGTATATACAAGAAGGTGGCAGAGAGTAATGTGGTCTTCCTCGTATTGTACGTGGATGACATACTCTTGATAAGAAATGATGTTCCTATGCTGCACTCGGTCAAGCTCTTCTTATCACATAGATTCTCAATGAAAGATCTAGGTGATGCCTCTTACATCTTGGGGATTAAAATCTATAGAGATAGATCTAAACGGATACTGGGATTGTCCCAATCCAGGTACATTGACACCATACTAAAGAAGTTTAGTATGGAAGAATCCAAGCATGGGAATTTACCCACGATCTCTAGACTCACTCTCTCCAAAGAGATGTCTCCCAAGACTGATTTGGAAAGAGCTCGCATGCAAGGCATACCTTATGCTGCGGCAGTAGGCTTGATCGCACGCCAAAAGCGTGTCGGATATTTAAGAGTTCTAAAGTTTAACCGCGATCAGGACGGTGTCGCTTTGCAACTAGCCGCGATGAGCACGGGTCGATCCACAGGGAGATGGTAAGTTTTACGTTCTTGTTTTAACGAGTTAACAACGTGGAGGATTTGTTCGTTATCTAACCTGTTTCCCCCAATCACAATGAAACTCTACTTCTAAAACTGAAAAGTAAAGCACTGCATCATAAAAAATAAAAAAAAAGACTGAACACCAAAGGCAATTTACCCGTGCAAGAATCACATGCACTTAATAATAGCAAATTAAATCATACGATGCACAAGCACAACGGAGAGCTAAAATAAAAAGAACACTTAACAGATAATAAAATACTTAATTAAAACATTTATTTATTTATTATTACATTTAAAAAAGATCACCAAATATGGGATCGGAAAGACAAGGGTTCACAAAGATAAAAAGAAGATTCCCCAGCTCCCTTTCTGTCTTCTCCACCACGTCGAAGCGACGATCCTCTCGAGAGGAAGAAATCCAACGATCGTCGCCACATTCATTGGAAAAGGTGGCGATGACAACCCGACGAGCCCGTATCTGGCTCAGCAAGTGGAAAGAGCAGTCCCTCAGGGCTTTAGTGATCAAGAGCGCTTCGAAAAAGCTCTCGATCTTTTCCTCGGCCGCATCAAGCATTGCCGAGGACATCTCCGCCGGAGGAGGAGGAATGTCGGCGAGCACCGAGGCAAGGATCATCCGAAGCCAAACGGAATGCGGAGGGAGAGGAGACCCCACACGAGTCAAAAGTTCGTGCATTGCAGCATCGCATTGCTCATCCGTAAGAGAAGGGTCCACCAGACGCGCAGCAAAACGGGGAACAATGTCCCGGATCGGCACTTCCTATGGTTGACGGCAGGCGTGAGGGCGGTTGCAAGCCATGATAGAAAAAGTTCCCTGAAGGTGAGAGGAGAAAAGGCTCGGCCTTGAACTATATATAGACCCGAGTACAGAAGATTCTGTGCACAATGGACCCGGGAAATCAAGATTTTGGAAATACAAGTTTGGCTTGAAAAAAGGATATGAAAAGATATCTCAGGTGAAGCAACGCTTCCGATTCCCCCAAGCAGAGCAAAGCTCTACCTTGAAAATCTAAGTTTTAATAAATGAAGCAACGCTTCAGATCCTCTGCGCTGCACGCAAAGCGCCATATGTCAGAAGTTGATGCGTCAGCACAGCGCCCGAGGCAGTGCGTCCAATCAGAGCAAGGCTCTTTAAAAACAAAAAAGTAAAGGAAGCAACGCTTCAGTTGCGTAAGAGCTGCGCTGCGCGACGCGTGTCTGCGCAGTTGCGCACGCACAGCTGCGCAAGCGCTGCGCTGCACGGCGTGTGTATGCGCGCTGAGGCGTTTGCGCAAAACAGAATTAAAATTCTAAAGAAATCTTTTCTGTTCTTGTTAAAACAAGAAGATTTTCTTCTGTAAAACAGAAGCCCTTGGATCAAAGATCCAACGGTGGGAAAATTCCCCAAATCACTCAGAGAAATATCTCTTTAACAAATTTAACTAATTTATGGGCACTATAAAAAGGACCCTGGGCCTCAATTCAAGAGCATCAACATCTTCGGAGAGAAAAAAAAGAGAACTCTGAAGAATTCCTCAAGAACAAAAAAAGGTAAAAAACCTTTAGAAAAAGAGAAAATTCTCTCATGAACAGATCATTGATCTGAGAACAAGATCAAGGACCTCTAAGGAAAAGGAAAATAAGAAAATATAAAAAAAAACAGTGCCTTGCACTTCTTTTTATGAACCATTGGTTCTGAATCTAAGAGATTCTCAAGATAACAGTGCCTCACACATTTTATCTGAAATTGATCCAAAAGAATAAGAACAGTGCCCAGCACTTGCCAAAAATGCACTATTGCGCAAGTCGCGCCACGTGTCAGCAGTGCAACAGCGCAGCGCACTGACGCAGCGCACTGCGCTGTTGCGCTTGCGCTCACCAGAGCGTGACACGTGTCACCACCATATGAGTTTGCGCTCATTACTTGACGCAAAGCGCCTGCCAAGCCACGTGGGGCACTGTCAGAGTATTTAATGCTCTACTTTATTAAAGAAAAGGGATAGAGCCCAATTAAAAGGCCTAACAGGCCTAATAAAAAGGTGCTATGCATTTTTAAAAAGGCAGAGCCCAAACAAAATAGATGCTCTGCATCATTTATAAAAGGGCAGAGCCCAACCAAAACAAGAATAATGCAGTGCATTACTAAAAAGGGGCAAAGCCCTAGCACAGGCCAAAGACAAAAGATGTTGAAACTGGACTTAGCCCAATCATGGCCGTAAGTCCTCAAACTAAATTGACTGAGCACAGTTGCTCTCCTAAATCAATTTACATCCGGTTCGAGGGTACATCTCTGAACTCCTCTGACACCCATCGTTGTAATCCTTCAACGACGTCAGAGAGGTGACGGGTCCCGACGACTAAACATTCAAATGGACTGCGGGGTCCTTAAACTCGTGGACCGAAACGTCCTTAAACTAATATTGGACCGAAACGTCCTTAAACTAATATTGGACCGAAACGTCCTTAAACTAATGCTGGACCGAAACATCCTTAAACTAATATTGGACCGAAACGTCCTTAAACTAATATTGGACCGAAACGTCCTTAAACTAATGCTGGACCGAAACGTCCTTAAACTAATATTGGACCGAAACGTCCTTAAACTAATGTCGGACCACCACGTCCCTAAACTGGAATACGGACCACCACGTCTCTAAACTGGAATATAGACCGCCACGTCCTTAAACTGGAACATGGACCACCACGTCCCTAAACTGGAACAATAGAGCCTCCAAGTGCTCTTTTGCCGGATCTAAACGGTCCCGTTTAAGTTGATCTTAGCCCCAAACACGGCTAACGTATTCTTAAACACTCAAATGGACTATAAAATTCTAAATCAACCTTCGTTCAAGGGTACATCTCTGAACTCCTCTGACATCTGCCGTTGTAATCCTTCAACGACGTTAGAGAGGTGACGAGTCCCGATGGCCAGATATTAAATGGATTATCATGTTAAGTTGATCTTAGTCTCAAACAGGACTAACGTATCCTTAACGAACGTTTAAGTTGATCTTAGCCTCAACACGGCTAACGTATCCTTAAACCAAAAAACATCAAACCCAAATCTAAGTAAATACGGATTTGGACTAATCCACGTCCTACGGGCGACGGCATTACTCGGTCTCCGTATACAATCCACGGGCAACCACGAATAAAACAAACATACACGACACGAAGTGAAATCCTGGAGAAGGAGAAAGTGGTTACCGCGAGGCGGTAGCGTAATTAACTGCAGGGGCTTGCGCCTGCAGGGAAGAGCGTCCCCACAATCAAAAACCCCTCACCCTGAGGGGGAATCTGACGAAGTCTGCTACATCGGCCGCATCCGTCTAAACCTCCGATACACGGTGCCATAAATCAACTTGGCATCTTCGGAGAGGTGGACGGATAAGACCAAATAGCATCTGCCCCGAATCTCAGGCGAGACGTTCACCGTGTCTCCGCCGCGTCTTTCGGAGGGGAACAGATTCTGGTACGCCTGGTGGGACCTTTTCCTCTTTCCACTCCACACTTCGTGTGTCGTCTTCGCGAACCAATCGCGGTTTGTTAATGGTTGCCTTCGGATTTCAAGTTACTAAGATTTGGTCTTTTGCCTGGCGCAGAACTCAAGATTCAATGGCCTCTAATTGCACCAACTGCTCGAAGTGCCACTGCAGCGGACGCGCCACCTCACCTGGAGGTGTAGCATATGGGCCCCAAGCGGGTTCCTTCTTCGCTCTGCCGGTAGACCAGGTGACCCAAGCCACCACTGGCCTGTTCTTCGGGACCATGATCCCACCTACAAGCTTTCCTACGCCAATACCTGCACCGGAAGTGAACAAAAAGTCGGTCTTCGACCGGCTCACTGCTACGACGGCCCCTGTCAATGGGTCGCCCACTACCAAACCGACAGCCTCTGTTTTCACTAGGCTAGATCAGAACTCTAAATTGGTCGTCCCAAGGAAGGCAATAACTGCTGCTCCAGAAGTCGTCAGGGCGGCTTCCCCTGTCAAAGAGTCAGTCTTTTCAAGACTAACGATTCCTGCTCCTGCCCCTGCTCGAGAATCCGTCTTCGACAGGTTGAATATCACCCCTCAAAAGACAACCTCGGTCTTTAAGAGGTTAACACCAGCGGCACCTCATTCAAACAGGGGGCAAAAAGAAGATGTCTCAATCTCCGAGCCAGTCCCAAAGGCTCGTCATGCTCTACGTCGCCATTGGCAACGAGTGAGGAAGGCAGGGGGCAACTCCCCCTCAGGGCTAACTCCACCGGCTCCAGTGGTGGAAGTCAACGCTGCTGTTCCAACTGGAAACAGCTTTGAACTGCTGAGGAGGGTACGTAAGAATTCTCTAACCGCTACACTGAAAAGATCTCCTCCGCCTGTGGAGAGAGTTCCAGAAACGAAGCAAGAACAGCCCATCAACGGCTGTCCTCAAGAATTTATAAAGTTTGGAGGAGGGTTCAAGACTCCGTGATCGACCCGGATCACTCCCGTCAACGAAAGAAGACGAAGGTGCAAAAAGGAAAAGACCGTCCTATTGAATAGCAAGGGACAACGATCGCTAGGGTACCCACTGCAACGGCCCCTTCAACTTCAACGGCCCACAAAAGAAGAAGGCCAGAGAAAACCCCCACGCCGGCGACAAATATCAGAGGTGGTGAACCCAAACGCCCTAAGTCAGGGAGCATTGTAGTTCATACCGTCTACGTGGCATCTGATAAAGAAGACAGCCGCATATCTACGGGTCATCGACCGCTTACCCGATCAGTGACCAAGGCGCAGGAGCAACAGCAAAAGCTCCAAGAAATGATGAACGCTATGGCCGCACTTACAGGGCCAAAAGAAAACCCTGAAACGTCCTCGAATGAACGCCAAGAGGAAGAAATCGACACCGAATTCCTTCGCCGGATATTGGAGAAGAAGGACAAAGAGGCTGCTGAACAAGCAGCCAACATACAGCGTATGGGCCTCCTCTTCCAAGACATGATAGGGATGATGATACAACAAGATCCTCCGATGGAAGAGCCCCTGATCGTCCTTGGAGACGATAGGGGAGAGACATTAAATCCTTCGCCGGCTCTGTCGACGGCTAAAGAGGATACAATCTCCAAAGCTGATTTGGATGAATACATCGCCCAACAAATACGGGTTCATCATGCGACCGAAGCAGCCGGCCAGGTCGTAAAAACGGGGCGGCCATATCCAAGTTGGTATGATCAAATCAAGTAGCCGCCCGGTTACACAATTCCCAAGTTCCATGTCTACAAGGGGACGGGCAATCCTCACCAGCATGTTGCCCAGTTCAGGGCACTCTGCGGCAACACCGGCGGTGACGACAAGCTGTTGCTTCGCCAGTTTGTTAGAAGTTTATCAGATACGGCGTTCGAGTGGTACTCTGAGCTCCCGAACGACTCTATCAAAACCTTCGCGGAAATGGAGCTGTTGTTTACTCAGCGTTTTGCAAGCGCCAGTGAACGCACCCCGATGACAGCACTGATTAACGCCAGGGTAAAGCCAGGCGAGACGTGGGTTCAGTATGCTATACGGTGGCGGAACTTATGGTCGAAGTGCGAGCAGCGCATTGAAGAAGCTCCTGCGGTGGGTATGTTTGTGGGAACCCTTGATCCGCAAGCAACCATCTCGCAATTTATGATGTTTTTCAAGCCGACTACCTTCCAGGCCTTGATTGACAAGCTAGCGCAGATGGATCAGATGGGCCATAAACCTCCTCTTCCAAAGCCGGACTCCCGAAATGACAAAGGGAAGGGAAAAGCGATCGTCGTCGCTAATGCTCAACAACAACCGAGCAACTCGAAGCCGGTTGTGCGTCAAAATAATATGCGCCCGTACGTAGACCTTAAGGAGAGACTAGGGCGTCCTTACTCGTTTCCCCGCGATAAAACGAGAAGGTTATTCGAGCTGGCATTGTGCAACAGACTCATAAATCTGCCGGATCCAAAACGCCCGTTGCAACCAAGTGATGTCAACGAGCCCAACTACTGTCCTTATCATCGAGTACTGGGTCATCCAATCGAGGATTGCTACGTTTTCAAAAATTGGCTTGAAAACCAGTACCGACAGGGCAAATTCGCGTTATCTGACAAATGGAAGGTGAATCCCCCGCAGCCCCACACCTCTAAAGGGACGAATACGCCGGGGGCAACATGCTCCGTCGTTGAAAAAGCTCCTTGGGAGGTTGTATTATCAGCCAAGACGAAGAGGACGCTAAACGATCTTCAGACATGCCCAGCGATTAGGTGGAAGAACCCGCTGGAACTGCAGGTCATTGAAGGGATGTTGAAGCCACGTCCAACTCCAAAGACCGATGGTGGTGGCTCAAGCACTCGCAACCAGCCGTCAAAATCTTCGAAAAAGAAGAAGAAGAAATCTAAGAAGCCCGTGAAGCCTGGCGACAAGCACACGGATCTGCAAAAACAAATTGACGCGCTGGAAGAATACAACCAGAAGGCACGGACTCCCATTACACTCCAAGAGTTCCTCAATCATGTTTTTCAAGAGGAATATGAGGAAGAGAGTTCATCTGATGAATCTGAAGAATGCATGGCGAGCTGTCATGTGATTTCCCATTCGTTCATGGACGATGATGAAACTCCTTGTACCGAAGCGCTGGGGGCAGATCTTGAACCAAAATTTCCGGAGCTATCAGATGAAATAATTGACGCGTTCCTTAACGAAGCTCGATTGAAAAGTAAAGCTGATCGAGAACGCAAGACGGCTATATTTGAAAGGGCCAAGCGCCAGCGACTTGATGAAAGAGCTGAGACGATCCCGCTGGAGCAAAACACCTCCGCTACCGACAAAAGCCAATCCAAGATGAGGAAAAAGTTTGCTAAGGACATATCAATGGATATGAAACTACCATCCTCTGAAGGAAACATCGCCGGTGAAGTGGAAACGCACCCCTTCTATTGCTTATATCATCAAAAGATTTCGCACCCCACTCTAGAGTGCAAAACTTTCGATAGATGGTGGCAAGGATATGTTGCTCATCGACAACGCTTTAAGCGGGAAAAGCGTAAAACTCGTCGAGAGCAAAGAAATACGACCGGAGAGCTTAAAAGAACTACCAGCAATTGTCGCGTGGTTAACACCGGCGGGTCACAAGTGCCTACATTCGGGAGCGATTCTGATGAGGAGCTGGAACTTGCCCCTCTCTTTAAAAAATCCACTTCGGGAAAAGAAGAAGAGCCGAAGGTCTGCGAAAATATCCAGCTGCGGAATCGGACGCTGCCTGAAAAGAATCTCAGACCCTCAAACAGAAAAGATAAAGGGAAAGAAAAGGTCTCTGAAGATATTGTCTTAGATGACCAAGTTCTGGAGGAGCTAAGCGCCAAGGACCCGCCAAAGAAGAATAAGGTGGATTACAACGTCCTAGCGCACCTGAGGAAACTACCCTCACAGCTCAGCATTCTCGACGCCCTTTTGCTATCAAAGGAGGCGAGAGATTCGTTAATTAAGGCACTACAAGATCCGGAACAATTCCAAGCTTGCCTGGCCGAGGAAAAGATGAAGGATGAATGTAACATTTCAAAAAAATAGAATATTATTTTTGGGAATTTTCATAATTTAATAATAATTTTTAATGAATATTTTAATAGTCAGTATAATTAAATACCGATAAATGGTGAAAATTCCGGAGAAAATTATAGAAATTCTAAAATAGCTTATTTTGTGGAAATATGCCATTTTGCAGTTTTATGATGGATTATATGTTATTTTGGTATTAACCGCGATTAAAAATCGCTAAGTGGATTTTTGGCTTTTGTGCAAAAATGTGCACATAACATTTTCTATACTTGTTACACTTGTTCATGTTTTGGACTCATGGTGGCCTAGGGTTGAATCATGTTTAGATGACCATGGTGGGTTTAAACCTTTAGGCTAAGTTAAGTGGGTTAATCAGGGTTGGTTTGGTTCATGGTGAATGGGATGATGAGAATTAACTCATCTCATTTCAAAACTTTGGTTTGCCTCTCAAACACACACATACCAACCTCTCAACATCAGACATATACACCCACACATCAGCCATCCTAACTGCTGCTACAAGCTGCAACACCATCAGCCCCACACCCAACATCAACAGCGCATTTTCAGCCACCAGAACAGCAGCTACGGCAGCTACATCAGCACAAATTCAGCAGCTGATGTGAACATCAGCCTACCCTTAACACTTTTCAGCCCTCCCTAGCTGATTTGCACACCCCCATCACGATGTTTCAGCCCCATAGCTGACCTACACACTCACTTCAGCCTCCATCAACGCATCAACTGTTGATACACAACATCAGCCCCTAAATTCACTGAAAACATGCATCAATTCAGCACATTCAGCCCCCCTAGCTGATCTACACCAGCCCCTAACACATTTCAGCCCTCATATAACAACAACAGTCTAACATTTTTCAGCCCCCCCCATAGCTGACCTGCACACTCCCAAACCACACTTTTCAGCCCCAATAGCTGAAACCTTCAGCCACAAAAAAAAAACAGCAGCTGATGTAAAGTTCAGCCACCATCAGCAACACATCAGCCTCAAATTGTTCAACATCAGCACCACACTAATAACATCAGCCAAGTCCTTGCTACATCAGCCAAGACATCAGCACAACTTCAACCTAAATTTTCATCACATCAGCTACAACAACTTCCCTTTAACCAACAGCAGCAGCTGTATCTCCAAAACAACAGCAGTTGTTGCTGCAACAGCACATCAGCCCCCTTTATCAACCCATCAGCCCCAGTTATCAGCATCAGTTCAGCACATTTTCAGCCACATTGTTATCAGCCACAGCAGCAACAACCTTATTCCAACCAACACCCCACAACACCACCATCAAACCACAACCACAACACTTCTCCTCATCACCAAAAACAACCCCAGCTCTGCAATAGCTGCTGCAAACAGCAACAAAAAGGAAGAAAGGATTGCAAGCAGCAGCAGCAGCCAGTTTCAGCTTTAGCACAGCTGCATCAGCAACACCACTTCAGCAGCAACCACCCCTCCTCCTTCCTTCATCCTTCCCTTCTCCTACACCCTAGGACACTCTGGAGGTATAATCTCACGACCCAACTCAGTTCTTGCTCAGTTCTGGTTAAATAGCTGAAAGTTACTGTTTTAATTGTGACATTGTGCTAGTTTAGGCAAATTTGAGTGAGACTTGACCAAGAGGTGGTTTTGAACGTTAGAGTAGCCTTATTAGGGGTATGTGAGACCAGTTAACCCAAGATTGTCCCAGATTTCACCCATATACCAGATTTGTTATACTTGGCGTAATTTAGCAATTTTGTCGACTTTGGACCTTTCTGGAAACTGCTACAACCCGGGACCTCCTAAAATGAAATTGACTTGGCAGTAGGATATGCAGGCAGATATAAACCAACATCCAAAACCTTAGCCCAAACCACCAAACCCCGGCCGCAGATTTAATCCCCCTGGCCACAATTTGCGGCCAGACCAGGGTGGAACCTCCTCGTTTTGCGTGCACAGCCCCATTTCATGTAAACTTGACCCCCTGTATGTCTAGTTTTGACTGTTTCCTGTTAGGGTAAAATCTGGGTTGTTTTTCATGAGTTGGCGTATGATTTACGACATGTTTTCGTATGGATTTTGGTATTCGATGATTCGTTTCTATCGGGTGGCGTTTGGACGTCAACGACAGCGGATATTGGCTGTGTTCGCACGCGAGACTATAGGTTTTTACTTATAGGCGTAGCGTGCACCATTTTGGTTTCCGACATGGTTTTCATGTGTTTTAGCGTGTGATATCCTTGTAGGTACCCCATGTGGCGTCGAAGCGTTGGAGATGCAAATGGCGACATCGACACCGTCACACATAACAAGGTGAGTAGATTTATATCTACGGGAAGAAGTCGGGTGGACGGCGTATAGCACCCCCGCAGTCCGAGGTGATGTATACGGATGCGTATACACACCTATAAATATTATATGTTGTTCGGGAAATTATTGATGTTTAATTGGATATTGGTATACTGGATTGGGAAAGATTACGAAACCTTAGGGTAGTGGGTGCACTACACATACATACACACATATACATACTTGAATGCATTCTTATTTCATATGTGGTTATGGGATTCTATATCGAGATGTGTTCACATGGGTTTGGGATTATGTGTTCATATACAGATTTGGGGATGATACTTGGGATTTAATTGAGTCGATGAGAGTTGATATGAGTTTATGATATCAGTGATACGGTAAAATTCATACTTGTGATACGTTTGATGATTTTAGGGATGATAAACAGGAATGGAGATATAAATATATTAAGTAATCAACATGTGATTATGATACACGATAGGATATGACATGATATGATATGACAGGATATTTGGGGATAGGCCGCCTTGGCGAGGTATACTCTTTGTGATGATTTATGATGATAATATTGATCTATACAAAGACTGTCGATCAGTAGTCAGGTTTTCATTATAGTGATAATGCTAGCATTGTACTAGACATAGGTCAGTACCCAGATTAGTGATATTTGATAAAGAGAATATTTGATGAATGATATGACGAATGTGATATTGACCCGTACCCAGATTTGGGGATGCCGTACGACGGATTCACGTACGAACTATATTTTTGATGTTTGATCCACCTACTTGACTTGGGAATAACCAATTATAGAGATATGGTATCGGATGTGATATGATCGAGGCGGGATCACCGACTATATATGTATATTTATATGTATCGACTCAGAGGTTAGGCGGTTTCCCTTACCTACTGTTAGCTTTAGCTCAGCCTTGTAGTGGTGTAGCTATGTGACTTTTATGACCTTAGATGCAGTTTAGCGACCATGGTGTTCAGTATCTCAGCTCCCGCATATTATTATTGTTGCTCTGCATCGCCTACTGTTATGATTCATATGTCATTATTGATATCTGCTGCTAGGACACCAGCACCATTACCGATGATGCGTATGTACCGCGTACACTTATTGCTGTCGCACACACATCTTCATCGGTAATTGCCATATCACGAACACTTAGAAATTATTATTGCTTGATTTAGCTTGTTAGCTAGTAGTGACATGATATTAGTATGCTTGCTTTATATGTTAGCTTGACATTGTAGCTATCACTTGTCACTTCATGTATACTGTTATTCATTATATGCTGCATTCATGGATTCTCATGCATATATTCATGATTTCACATGCTATTGATGATTTGGATTCGGGTTTCCATGAGATTTTCTGGATTTGGAGGAAAACCGCAAAAACATACATATAAATTGCTTTCTCTTTTTAATCAAAATGCGGTTTTTCCATGATGTATGAGTCGTCCACCATGAGTTTTGCCGATGGATTTCGAGACCCGATTCGAGGAGTGGAGGAACCGTTTCGGGTACATGGTGGGCCCGGTGCGGTACCCCGGGGCAAGAAGATCGCAGGAGATGGCGTTGAGCCTGACAGGGGAGCACGACCGACCGATGATATTACCCGACACGTCGGATATCCGGAGGATACCCTCGTAGTCATGAGATGGATAGTAGGGGCCGATCTGGACTGACGGCGCCCTGGATATTATGATTGGGACATTGAGATTTGAGATATTGAGGTACAGAGATTGTGATATAGAGATATCGAGATATTGAGATTTATGTTTTGTGCCGATGCTAGGCACTGTTTTATGCTGATTTCATCATGATACCTCATTTAAAATACAGAGATCTCACAAAGTTATGAAAGCAGTTTTCTTCAGTACATGCATTCTATTTCATGCATTCATACATCATTCATATGATATATATTGCCACTTGATGCACTGGCACAGACACATGGTTTTACACTTGGGTTAGATATTTGTACTAGCCATGGTTAGAGATTACTGGTTATATATTTGAGGATTATATATGTTGATCGTATGACCTAGGATTGCGTCATACATGTGATTTCTGTTCGTAGATCTTTTTCTACTCACGAGTTGGCAACTCACCCCCGTTGTGCCCCAGTTTCTTGCAGGTGTTGCCGTACGGATTTCATTACGGCTTTGCGGGCATTGTACCTTTCGGGTGACTTGCTAGTAGGTGGGTTTATTTTATCTTACCCATCATTATACCTTGTATATTATATTTCAGTTGTATCTAGAATTTCCATCAACCAAAACTTGTACTTATTTGAGATAGAGACCAGTGATGTTTATTCTTTCGACCTTAGAGTCGCGTGTTATATTTCTTTGGGTTTCAGGATGGTTGAGTTCCTTTTCTGTTGTGATCCTCGCCTTGAGGCATTGTATATTAAGTTGCATACAGGTTGATTTGATATGGTTCCTCCTATGCTCTACTACTTCTCTTGGTTTGGATTGCTGGGTTTCGGCTTACTTAGCATTCGTACGCCTTGAGACGTTCGTAGTCTAAGTGCCGGTCATGTTCCGTATTTCGGGTCGTGACAAAGTTGGTATCAGAGCGTTAGGTTTTACCTTCGGAGTATAGGATAACCCTTGGTTGATTGAATAGGTGACTAAAGTAGAGTGACGTACCGTTGGTATGTTCCGCGGCATATTTACGATACGCCACTCCACTTAAGGAGCCTTAGAATGTACATTTCTTTGTTCAGTATCATATTCATTCCTGATCTAGCCTCATCGGTACCAGTTTTGGTTTTGCTGCCACGATTGCGGGCAGGGAGAGAGCTACGGCTAGAGTTGCGGTCAGCATGAGCTCGTCACGAACGAGGACTGACCAGGGCGTGATTTTGGCAACACACTATTGCAGAGATGTGTCTTTTGATTGTGTTCTCGCGCCACGAGCGTTGGATGGATCGCTGCATGAGATTACTCGGACGTGCAGATCAGCACCAGAGGATTGAGCCACTGACAGAGGCCAGCCAAATTTTGATGACCGTTGGTGTATTGCCCACTCCTGATGATTGAGGCACGATTCAGCGTGCAGACGAGCGAGCCAGTTTACTACGAACGACGAGATATCGCCCCAGATGTTGGAGCTATTGCAATACAAGTTGTGCTAAGAGATGATAGAAGGTCGCTAGTCACCAAGGATGAATGACTGGGACATATGGATCGTTCGCTACCCCGATGCGAGGTCATCAGATAGATTGATTCCAGCTGAGACGACTTCACGCGGAGACGTTGAGAGTCGACAGAGACGATCGAATGTTAGAAACCTATTATTCCAAGTTTAAAGTATTCGGAAAGACATGCAGGCAATTCTATGGTCCCTCTAGAAGAATGAAACCCTAACTCGACTTAATGACAGTATGAAAGCCTTTGAACCTTAGGGTTTGCTGCAGTTCTGCAGCACCATTAGTGAGGCTTGGGTTTGCCCTTCTACGGCTGGACCACCGATACTGGGGTATGTACTCGATACTATCATACTGTACCCAAGATGTTGAGCTCTTGGGGGATTATGAGGTTTTGACGACTCGATCAGATGGCTCGACTTAATTCGGATACTAGATGGTGAGATGCATTTCTTGGGAGACTCCAGACACGAGGATAGCCGTTGGAGCTTAGTCCATGCAGCCACGACGAGACGAGTCCGAAACAGTCAACATTAGAGGATGTGGAGTAAGAGGTTCGTGCAAGATCTAGATGTGATGACGTTCCACTCCGCCGACATTAGAGATGCGATGCGCATGCCGAGGCATTGTACTGGATATACCTTCCAGAAGAAGTCACGATGAGTATGCAGCCGTTTCGAAGCAAGAAGCAGATTTGGTAAAGGATGATGACCTCCGGACAGTTGGCAGGGATGAGACTTGGAAGAGAGCTTGAGCAGGATTCCTTGCAGGACACTGCTGCTATGATGTTTGCACCCAGGATCAGATGTGTCACGTGCATTCAAAAAACCAAAGGCCGACGCCAGTGACATGCTGCTTTACTAGTGGTCGCGATAACTGACCAGGAAATGACCAGAGAAGTGCCAGAATGGAATCGTCCCCGTTAGCACACTTGACAGAGCCGATGGATCGAGAGATTGGTAATCCACAGAGAAGACTTGAGTGGTCATTGTTACGCACACCAGCAGGCCAGAGTTCATGATCATCAACGAGACGTCCCACTAGTGACTGCGACAGTTGGCCCGAGATTCTTGGAGGATGCGCTCGAGCGGGACTATTCCGCCATACTTGATTTCGATGTTTTGGGTGATTTATTCGCATGATGTGATTTTGATGATTGAGGATTTACGATTTTTGCACAGTTGTTGCACTTGATATCGTTTTCGTGCCTTGATTTCACATGTTTGTGATTTATGGGGTTTAGACATTCGAGTTGATTTTGTGCGTATGCACGCACACGATTTGGTTCCTGCACTCTGTATAGTTTATATATGCTTGCAGTGCAGTGACATGTACTTTGTGCACTTGGATGCACTGGACTTCGATTTCGAGGGTGATGTTCGATATTTATTTTATGCATTTTATGCACCTGATTGGATTTTGCGCGTGCTCGGCGCTTGACATTGGATTTCATGATTTCGTGCATGGTGGATGCACCGGATTTGGATTTGTAGCGCATTTTGAGCGCAAGTTATGAGATGCGATTTGGTGCACACCAGATGCACTAAATCGGGATTTTTCATGCATGTCAGATGCACATGATCTTGCGGTCAGGCACGAACGTTGCCTATGACCGATGCTGTGTGCACATCCATTGCACCTTGATGTCGTTTTGTGCACCTGCTTGGCACATTCATGGATTTGATTTCCGTGCGCACTGGACGCACAGGGTTTTTCATATGCGCTTTTTGGGATTGATTTCTTATGGAGCAGTACATTTTTATGATATTGCGATTGATTTTCGTACTGAGTAGGACTGATCAGATGACAGTGCCTGAATATATTTTGCATGCATTGATAGATTCCAAGGGATTTCCAAAGGCGAGCTATAGTCTCATTATTTACATACGTATCTGATACGACACGAAACGTTTAAAACGAGGAAAACCCTTCTAAATTAATTTCAAAACGGCGGGACGTGCATATTAAGCAAAGGATATATACGTATATGGCTATTTTCTTATAGCGACATCCGCCACTGTGCAGTGTCATGCGCATTGCATATCGACTTTAAAGAATTTGGCATACATTCTCTTCAGATATTTACAGGTGTGATCCCGATTTTTAGCATATCGGTGTTGCTTTGGATTTAGCATTCGTGTTTTCACCTTGACTCCGATGATTGCGGGAGGCTTGACGGAGTTTTGATTTCGAGTTATCTGCTCGTTACGCATGCGCATGTATTGCGCTACGATGCGTTCTATGTATTGATAATTTCGGAGCCCCGTTGACTTGGACATTTTATTGAAATGTTTTAGAATTTGGGGGTTTAAATTTAAATTCGGGGACCGAATTTTTTTAAGGGGGGAAGACTGTAACATTTCAAAAAAATAGAATATTATTTTTGGGAATTTTCATAATTTAATAATAATTTTTAATGAATATTTTAATAGTCGGTATAATTAAATACCGATAAATGGTGAAAATTCCGGAGAAAATTATAGAAATTCTAAAATAGCCTATTTTGTGGAAATATGCCATTTTGCAGTTTTATGATGGATTATATGTTATTTTGGTATTAACCGCGATTAAAAATCGCTAAGTGGATTTTTGGCTTTTGTGCAAAAATATGCACATAACATTTTCTACACTTGTTACACTTGTTCATGTTTTGGACTCATGGTGGCCTAGGGTTGAACCATGTTTAGATGACCATGGTGGGTTTAAACCTTTAGGCTAAGTTAAGTGGGTTAATCAGGGTTGGTTTGGTTCATGGTGAATGGGATGATGAGAGTTAACTCATCTCATTTCAAAACTTTGGTTTGCCTCTCAAACACACACATACCAACCTCTCTACATCAGGCATATACACCCACACATCAGCCACCCTAGCTGCTGCTACAAGCTGCAACACCATCAGCCCCACACCCAACATCAACAGCGCATTTTCAGCCACCAGAACAGCAACTACGGCAGCTACATCAGCATAAATTCAGCAGCTGATGTGAACATCAGCCGACCCTTAACACTTTTCAGCCCCCTAGCTGATTTGCACACCCCCATCATGATGTTTCAGCCCCCATAGCTGACCTACACACTCACTTCAGCCTCCATCAACGCATCAACTGCTGATACACAACATCAGCCCCTAAATTCACTGAAAACATGCATCAATTCAGCACATTCAGCCCCCTAGCTGATCTACACCAGCCCCTAACACATTTCAGCCCTCATATAACAACAACAGCCTAACACTTTTCAGCCCCCCATAGCTGACCTGCACACTCCCAAACCACACTTTTCAGCCCCAATAGCTGAAACCTTCAGCCACAAAAAAAAACAGCAGCTGATGTAAAGTTCAGCCACCATCAGCAACACATCAGCCTCAAATTGTTCAACATCAGCACCACACCAATAACATCAGCCAAGACATCAGCACAACTTCAACCCAAATTTTCATCACATCAGCTACAACAACTTCCCTTTAACCAACAGCAGCAGCAGTATCTCCAAAACAACAGCAGTTGCTGCTGCAACAGCACATCAGCCCCCTTTATCAACCCATCAGCCCCAGTTATCAGCATCAGTTCAGCACATTTTCAGCCACATTGTTATCAGCCACAGCAGCAACAACCTTATTCCAACCAACACCCCACAACACCACCATCAAACCACAACCACAACACTTCTCCTCATCACCAAAAACAACCCCAGCTCTGCAGTAGCTGCTGCAAACAGCAACAAAAAGGAAGAAAGGATTGCAAGCAGCAGCAGCAGCCAGTTTCAGCTTCAGCACAGCTGCATCAGCAACACCACTTCAGCAGCAACCACCCCTCCTCCTTCCTTCATCCTTCCCTTCTCCTACACCCTAGGACACTCTGGAGGTATAATCTCATGACCCAACTCAGTTCTTGCTCAGTTCTGGTTAAATAGCTGAAAGTTACTGTTTTAATTGTGACATTGTGCTAGTTTAGGCAAATTTGAGTGAGACTTGACCAAGAGGTGGTTTTGAACGTTAGAGTAGCCTTATTAGGGGTATGTGAGACCAGTTAACCCAAGATTGTCCCAGATTTCACCCATATACCAGATTTGTTATACTTGGCGTAATTTAGCAATTTTGTCGACTTTGGACCTTTCTGGAAACTGCTACAACCCGGGACCTCCTAAAATGAAATTGACTTGGCAGTAGGATATGCAGGCAGATATAAACCAACATCCAAAACCCTAGCCCAAACCACCAAACCCCGGCCGCAGATTTAATCCCCCTGGCCGCAATTTGCGGCCAGACCAGGGTGGAACCTTCTCGTTTTGCGTGTACAGCCCCATTTCATGTAAACTTGACCCCCTGTATGTCTAGTTTTGACTGTTTCCTGTTAGGGTAAAATCTGGGTTGTTTTTCATGAGTTGGCGTATGATTTACGACATGTTTTCGTATGGATTTTGGTATTCGATGATTCGTTTCTGTCGGATGG
The DNA here is from genome assembly GCA_030015575.1 of Agapanthus africanus. NCBI lineage: Eukaryota > Viridiplantae > Streptophyta > Magnoliopsida > Asparagales > Amaryllidaceae > Agapanthus > Agapanthus africanus. The sequence goes on from CM057337.1 coordinate 724,108,461, forward strand.
CGTTTGGACGTCAACGACAGCAGATATTGGCTGTGTTCGCACGCGAGACTATAGGTTTTTACTTATAGGCGTAGCGTACACCATTTTGGTTTCCGACATGGTTTTCATGTGTTTTAGCGTGTGATATCCTTGTAGGTACCCCATGTGGCGTCGAAGCGTTGGAGATGTAAATGGCGACATCGGCACCGTCACACATAACAAGGTGAGTAGATTTATATCTACGGGGAGAAGTCGGGTGGATGGCGTATAGCACCCCCGCAGTCCGAGGTGATGTATACGGATGCGTATACACACCTATAAATATTATATGTTGTTCGGGAAATTATTGATGTTTAATTGGATATTGGTATACTGGATTGGGAAAGATTACGAAACCTTAGGGTAGTGGGTGCACTACACATACATACACACATATACATACTTGAATGCATTCTTATTTCATATGTGGTTATGGGATTCTATATCGAGATGTGTTCACATGGGTTTGGGATTATGTGTTCACATACAGATTTGGGGATGATACTTGGGATTTAATTGAGTCGATGAGAGTTGATATAAGATTATGATATCAGTGATACGGTAAAATTCATACTTGTGATACGTTTGATGATTTTGGGGATGATAAACAGGAATGGAGATATAAATATATTAAGTGATCAACATGTGATTATGATACACGATAGGATATGACATGATATGATATGACAGGATATTTGGGGATAGGCCGCCTTGGCGAGGTATACTCTTTGTGATGATTTATGATGATAATATTGATCTATACTAAGACTGTCGATCAGTAGTCAGGTTTTCATTATAGTGATAATGCTAGCATTGTACTAGACATAGGTTAGTACCCAGATTAGTGATATTTGATAAAGAGAATATTTTATGAATGATATGACGAATGTGATATTGACCCGTACCCAGATTTGGGGATTCCGTACGACGGATTCACGTACGAACTATATTTTTGATGTTTGATCCACCTACTTGACTTGGGAATAACCAATTATAGAGATATGGTATCGGATGTGATATGATCGAGGCGGGATCACCGACTATATATGTATATTTATATGTATCAACTCAGAGGTTAGACGGTTTCCCTTACCTACTGTTAGCTTTAGCTCAGCCTTGTAGTGGTGTAGCTATGTGACTTTTATGACCTTAGATGCAGTTTAGCGACCATGGTGTTCAGTATCTCAGTTCCCGCATATTATTATTGTTGCTCTGCATCGCCTACTGTTATGATTCATATGTCATTATTGATATCTGCTGCTAGGACACCAGCACCATTACCGATGATACGTATGTACCACGTACACTTATTGCTGTCGCACACACATATTCATCGGTAATTGCCATGTCACGAACACTTAGAAATTATTATTGCTTGATTTAGCTTGTTAGCTAGTAGTGACATGATATTAGTATGCTTGCTTTATATGTTAGCTTGACATTGTAGCTATCACTTGTCATTTCATGCATACTGTTATTCATTATATGCTGCATTCATGGATTCTCATGCATATATTCATGATTTCACATGCTATTGATGATTTGGATTCGGGTTTCCATGAGATTTTCTGGATTTGGAGGAAAACCGCAAAAACATACATATAAACTGCTTTCTCTTTTTAATCAAAATGCGGTTTTTCCATGATGTATGAGTCGTCCACCATGAGTTTTGCCGATGGATTTCGAGACCCGATTCGAGGAGTGGAGGAACCGTTTCGGGTACATGGTGGGCCCGGTGCGGTACCCCGGGGCAAGAAGATCGCAGGAGATGGCGTTGAGCCTGGCAGGGGAGCACGGCCGACCGGTGATATTACCCGACACGTCGGATATCCGGAGGATACCATCGTAGTCATGAGATGGATAGTAGGGGCCGATCTGGACTGACGGCGCCCTGGATATTATGATTGGGACATTGAGATTTGAGATATTGAGGTACAGAGATTGTAATACAGAGATATCGAGATATTGAGATTTATGTTTTGTGCCGATGCTAGGCACTGTTTTATGTTGATTTCATCATGATACCTCATTTAAAATACAGAGATCTCACAAAGTTATGAAAGCAGTTTTCTTCAGTACATGCATTCTATTTCATGCATTCATACATCATTCATATGATATATATTGTCACTTGATGCACTGGCACAGACACATGGTTTTACACTTGGGTTAGATATTTGTACTAGCCATGGTTAGAGATTACTGGTTATATATTTGAGGATTATATATGTTGATCGTATGACCTAGGATTGCGTCATACATCCGATTTCTGTTCGTAGATCTTTTTCTACTCACGAGTTGGCAACTCACCCCCGTTGTGCCCCAGTTTCTTGCAGGTGTTGCCTTACGGATTTCATTACGGCTTTGCGGGCACTGTACCTTTCGGGTGGCTTGCTAGTAGGTGGGTTTATTGTATCTTACCCATCATTATACCTTGTATATTATATTTCAGTTGTATCTAGAATTTCCATCAACCAAAACTTGTACTTATTTGAGATAGAGACCAGTGATGTTTATTCTTTCGACCTTAGAGTCGCGTGTTATATTTCTTTGGGTTTCAGGCTAGTTGAGTTCCTTTTCTGTTGTGATCCTCGCCTTGAGGCGTTGTATAATATGTTGCATACAGGTTGATTTGATATGGTTCCTCCTATTCTCTACTACTTCTCTTGGTTTGGATTGCTGGGTTTCGGCTTACTTAGCATACGTACGCCTTGAGAAGTTCGTAGTCTAAGTGCCGGTCATGTTCCGTATTTCGGGTCGTGACAATGAATTAGAGGAAGTGCACACGGCCGATGTCACTTTCGGCGACGAGGACCTTCTCCTTGGGACGTGCGAACACAACCGCCCCTTCTATGTCTCAGGATACTGCAACGATATAAAGATAGGCAAAATCCTGATCGACAATGGATCCTCCGTTAATCTCCTCAATGTGCGGGTGTTAAAAGAAATCTGCATGAGCGTCCAGCACCTTGCTCGTGACAAGATCACCATCTCCAGGTTCGACTCCCAGTCATCAAGAACTCTTGGGTCTGTGATACTGACGCTACGCTTCGGGCTACTCGTCACGAACATTAAGTTCCATGTCATAGACGCCAAGACATGCTACAACGCTTTGCTCGGCCGACCATGGTTACACGAGTACAACATATTCCCTTCTACACAACATCAGTGTATGAAGTATTTTAAGGATGGTTTCGAGTATACCGTGATGGGAGAACTGAACACGTTCTCTTTGAACGATGTCCGCAAATACGAAGATGCCAAATATTTCTTACCGGATTTCGAAGATACGGAGAAGTGTCACAAGCCAGAGAATAAAGCTAATGTCACCATCCCTGTCTTCGGCAGTGATACCGAGGAGGAAGAGGAGATAGTGTATTTGGGCCCGCCCCAACACAGCAAGCCAGGACCGTCCACTCCTACGTTGATCTTTGGTAGCGACTCGAAAGATGAGATCCGTGTTGTATTCTCTGCTCGACCTTCCATACGAATGTCTGCTGACGAAGAGCAAAGTCTACAAGTCGCCGTAGTGCCGCTTAAACACCATAAAGAACTGGATGCACTTAATATTTACAATGTAGAAGAGCTACAAACATTCTACATCCCTCCCAGGCGAGAGAGCGAGAAAGCAATTTTGTTCTACCGCTCTGAAGAAACCAAGGTGGAAAAAGAAATCTGGCATGGCGCGGATCCCACGCTCGACAGGCTTCAGCCTATCCGTCTTCCCAGATATTATACAGAGGGTTTGAAAAAGCTGCTGAAACTCCAGGGGATATCCTTCAAGCAGACCGTTCGAAAAGCCAGGTTCTATGACAAAATCTGGAACGTTCCCGGGACTCAACGCAAACTGCCTAATGGGAGAATGGAAACAATTGGACTTGGATACATCCTGTCAAAGAAATGAGAGCTACTAAACAGCTGCTATGTCATATATGACTTCGATGAAGAGGCGGATGCTCAATGGGAGGACGCTAATCCTGAGACGGTGAAAGTTCCAGATGCAAAAGTGCCCAGTCCGTCGTTCGAAGAACAAATGGACAAGCTTATAAGGGAAGCTGGTCAAAAAGTCCGAGACGACCATAACCACGAAATGGCCATCTACGAGAAAGCCAGAACGCAACGCCTTCTCCAACAGTCCGTGAAGGATGAAAATGCCGCTCCTTATCAACCTGTTATAAAGAAGGCTCGACGCAAAAGCAGAAATAAGTCGAAAGGCCAAAAAGGCGCTCAACAGCAACAAAGCGGGGCTAAGAAGCCACGCAAACGGGAGTCGAGCGTTATTGATCTATCCCTTATGAAGAAAATGGGTCGAGCATACTCGTTTCCGCGGGACAAGACGAAGAAGATACTTGACCTCGCTTTGAAACATCGGATGCTTGCACTGCCGGAGTCTAAACACCCCGAACAAGCAGGTGAGGTCTCACACCCGGACTATTGCTCTTACCATCGGGTAATAGGGCATCCTCTTGAAGATTGCTTCACCTTCAAGAATTGGGTCGAAGATCAGTATCAGCTTAGCAAGTTCGCTCTGTCCGACAACTGGAGGGTAGCGCCGCCACAAAAGCACGAGCCCAAGGCCACGGAAGAAAAACCCGTTCCACATTGGGATTGGAAGCAAATTCGCACCTGTCACATGATTACAATATTAAAAGAAGAGCCCGAGGACATAGATGAGCTCCCTTGGTGCTTCGAAAACAGCAGCGACGAGATAATCTCAGAAAGCGCCAAAAGAGCTGGAAGATGGAATCCATGCCACTGCAGATAACCTCAAGAAAATTGAGTTGGGGACGGCAAACGATCCACGACCGACATTCATCAGCGAGTTACTATCTGAAGAAAGGGTAGCTGCGTTAAAGGACGTGCTTCTACAGCATAGAGATTGCTTCGCGTGGAACTATTCCGAAATGCCGGGACTAAATCCAGAAATTGCTGTACACAGATTGGCGATATCACCGGACATCAAGCCAGTCAAACAGGCGCCGAGAAGAATGAGGCTCGAGCTTGAAATGAGTATCAATGCTGAAGTCAAAAAGCTGATCGACTCTGGCTTCATCCAGGAAGTTCAATACCCTGAATGGATCGCCAACATCGTCCCGGTGATGAAGAAAAATGGGACAGTGCGCATATGCGTGGACTTCCGGGATCTCAATAAAGCCTGCCCGAAGGACGATTTCCCAGTGCCATTCACCGAACTAATGATAGACAATACGTCCACTCATGAGGTTTTCTCCTTCATGGATGGCTCATCAGGGTATAACCAGATAAAGATGCATCTAGAAGACCAGAAGCATACCGCCTTCAGGACTCCTCTGGGTATATTCTGTTACAAGGTAATGCCCTTCGGTCTAAAGAACGCCGGTGCCACCTACCAAAGGTCCATGACGAAGATCTTCGATGACCTTATACACGAAATCGTCGAATGCTATATCGACGATCTCGTGGTTAAAAGCAAATCATACGAGGAACATCTCGAGCATTTGAAGACTGTATTTCAACGCCTTCGACAATATAATTTGAAAATGAACCCGCTCAAGTGTGCATTCGGAGTTTCCTCAGGCAAATTCCTGGGATTCATCGTTCGACACCGAGGTATTGAAATAGATCCGTCAAAGATCAAAGCGATCATGGAAATGCCTCCGCCGAGAACTCTCAAACAGTTGCGGTCTCTCCAAGGGAGGCTCGCATACATACGGCAATTTATAGCCAATCTTTCAGGCAAGTGTCGTCCTTACAGTCACCTGATGAAGAAGGGAACCCCGTTCGTCTGGGACCAAAAATGCCAAAGCGCACTAGACGAGATCAAACAATACCTGCAGAACCCGCCGGTGTTGGCTGCTCCGGTCAAGGGAAAACCCCTCATTCTTTATACAACCGCCCTCAAAGGTTCTTTAGGCGCATTATGGGCACAAGAGAACGACCAAGGAAAAGAAAGAGCACTCTACTATTTAAGTCGAGTTCTACTGGGAGCAGAAAGCAACTACTCCGCTATTGAAAAACATTGCCCGGCGTTGATCTTCGCGATAACAAAGCTCGGGCACTATGCGTTGGCGCATGAGGTCCGTCTCATTTCAAAGGTGGACCCCCTTAAATACTTGATGTCAAAGGCCATATTGACGGGACGACTCGCTAAATGGGCCCTGCTCTTAATGGAGTTCTCGATAACCTATCAACCTCTCAAGGCAGTGAAAGGCCAGGCCATCGCCGACTTCCTCGCTGAGCATCCGATACCCGCCGATTCTCCTCTGAATTGCGATCTTCCAGACGAACATGCGTTTGATGCGATCGACGGTGATAATACCCGATGGGAGCTTTATTTCGACGGAGCATCTTCCGTGAAGAAGCGCAAACAAAGTACCCCTATAATTAAATCGGGGGTAGGACTCATCTTTATAACTCCACAAGGAGGGATAATGCGCTACGCGTTCTCCCTGACGGAGCCGAGGACAAACAACGAAGCCGATTACGAAGCTCTGATAGCAGGCCTCGAGATCTCCATTGACATAGGAATTGAAAACCTCCTCATATACGGAGATTCTCAACTGGTCGTTAGTCAAGTAAACGGCGACTACCAAACGTGCAAGCCAGAATTGGTAAAGTACGGCGAAAAGGTGCAACAATTGTTGACCCAAATTCCCTCTTATACTTTGGAGAACATACCGCGCGCGGAAAACAGCAAAGCAGACGCGTTGGCCAAACTTGCTAAAGAACTGGCTGATGAGAACCTCGATGACGTTAGAATCGTGGTACAAAGTCGTCGAGTGCTTGCCCCAGCAGAAATATCTCCGGAATTATCCGAAGAAAAGGGAGCGAGCGAGCAGACAACCCTGCAAGTAAAAGATTGGGAAAATACCGAGGATTGGAGAGAAGTCTTCATAGATTACTTCAAGTCCCACCGAATGCCTGAAGAAGCATCAACAAGACATCAGCTCATGAAACGAGCTCTGTCTTTCGCCTTCGTCAATGATACCCTGTACAAGAGGTCATTTGATTCTCTGTGGCTGAGATGCTTAGGACCTGACGAAGCGAAAAGGGTCGTCCAGGAAGTTCATGATGGACTCTGCGGTTCTCACCAAGCGGGCCCAAAAATGAAATTGAAGATAAAACGGATGGGCTACTACTGGCCCACGATGATTCAGGACTGCCTCGAATATGCGAAGCAGTGTCACTCATGTCAAATTCATGGGGATTTCATCCATCAGCATCCAAATCCATTACATCCAACGGTGGCTAGCTGGCCGTTCGAGATGTGGGGAACTGACATAGTCGGCCCCATCGAACCAGCATCGTCTAGGGGACATCGTTTCATCCTGGCGACGACTGACTACTTCTCTAAATGGGCAGAAGCAGTACCGTTAAGAGAAGTTAAGACGGAGAATATCCTCCATTTCTTCAAGACGGATGTCATATATCGGTTTGGAACTCCGCGACGAATCATCTCCGATAACGGGCCAGCCTACAGAAGCCACAAGATCAGTCGCTTTGCACAGCAGCACAATATAGACTGGAGATATTCCTCGGTTTATAATCCAAGCTAACAGTCTAGCTGAGGCCTTCAACAAGACCTTGACGAAGATCATGAAGAAAACGGTGTCACGAAATAAGAAAGACTGGCACGAAAGACTGCAAGAAGCTCTCTGGGCGTATCGAACTACGTTTAAAACGGCCACGAACGCAACGCCATATGCGTTGGTATTCGGTACAGAAGCAGTACTCCCTTTCGAGATAGAATTACCCTCTCTACGAGTGGCAGTCCACTACGAGCTGACGGACGAAGAAAATGCTCACCTTCGGCTTGAGGAGCTTGACGCCCTTGATGAAACCCGGCTCATAGCACAGCAAAATCTGGAAGCTTATAAAGCAAAGAGAACGCGCTCATATGAAAGATTGACCCGACTGAGGACATTCCGCCAAGGCGAACTTGTGCTAGTGGTCAAAAGGCCTATGATCCCCAATCGCGCCAAGCGGGGAAAATTCGAGCCAAACTATGAAGGCCTGTACATCATAGATAAGGTCTACCAGGGTGGGGCCTATCTACTCATGGATATGCACGGTGAAAGGCCTTTCAGACCGATAAATGGTCGCTTCCTAAAGAGATACTACGCTTAATGAGCCACAGCCTAGGTCAATGATAGATGACGACGACTATGTCCACTTGCTATCTTCCTAAGCTCAAACTCTATCAGCGGTAACCAGCCTTCCCAAAGTCGGACCGAAATGTCCTTAAACTAATAGCAGACCGAAACGTCTTTAAACTACTACCGCAGCATCCTTAGGCTGACGAGATATAAAAAAAACATATAAAAAAACGGTATGTCCATAAGCAAAAAGGGCATGGATGAAAACCCGAAAGGGCTCCGTGAGTAAAAACAGCAGGGCTACCGGCGAGTGTTCGTGAAAACCCGAAAGGGCACGACCTCGTAAAAAAAATATATATATATATATATATATATATATATATATATAAATAAAAGAATAAAAAAAGGGGTATGTCCATAAGCAAAAAGGGCACGGATGAATACCCGAAAGGGCTCCGTGAGTAAAAACAGCAGGACTACCGGCGAGTGTTTGTGAAAACCCGAAAGGGCACAACCTCGTTAAAGGACACTTACAAAATCCTCTCGACCTTGTAAGGAGAAACCACCTGCGTGGGATCCTTACGACTCACAAGGGAGCAACACACTTAGGGATCCTCACGATTCCTAGGGAGAAAATACACTTGCGAGATCCTCACGACTCGTAAGGAGAACTCTCTTATGGGACCCTCACGGCTCATAAGATTTGAAAGTCTTAAGTTACAGAGACCTAAAACTGTTCTTAAGAAACCCCCACAACCTCTAATATTGCCCTACAAGTGGTCCAGTACTGGCTCTTATATACAATCCACGGGCGCGAATAAACATTTCCCTAACCAAGTCTCATCCGTGACTGGGGATATGTTCGCATGGTGAACAATCCTTATAAATCCTCTCGATTTATGAGGAGAAAACCCTCCTGTAGGATCCTTACGACTTACAGAGGAAACGAACACTTAGGAATCCTCACGATTCCTAAGGAGAAAATACACCTACAAGATCCTCACGACTTGTAGGGAGGAATAACTTCGTGAGACCCTTACGACTCATGAAGTTAAAAGCCTTAGTCGACAGGACCTTAACCCTGCTCGCTAAGCTACCCTTGTTCGACATCGACAAAGGCAAATGATGATTCACTCCTAGCAATATCCCAGTTGTAGCGGTGCTGATGCCAAAATCGACGTCTAATTGCAGGTTTACAGCGAAAATCCAATAGGCCGCACACGCATATGAAATAGCCGAAATGATAGGGCAACTTGCAATAAAAAGCAGCAAGTAAAAATGTATGCACGCAAAATAGCCGAAATGATTGGGCAACTCGTAATAAAAAGCAGCGAGTAAGAATAAAATAAATAGCCGAAATGATTGGGCAACTCGCAATAAAAAGCAGCGAGTAAAAATAAAATAAATAGCCGAAATGATTGGGCACCGTGAAAAATAGCCGAAATGATTGGGCAATCGCGACCTTCGCGATATAAAAGCTGAAATGATAGAGCATCGCAGAGATAAAACAAAAAAATGATGATAAAACTTTGGCCCTACAGTTGAGATCACATCGATCCCTGTATACAATCCAAGGGCGCAAATAAAGAGGGAACCATACTTTCCCAACAGGCTCCGCCAGAAGACGAAGCCAAATCTCGACGGTTCAGTCCAACTCCGAAGAAACCAGTGTCTTCATCAAATTCCTCGACTCACGGATACAAACATTCCTTGACGAGAGCCTACTGATCCGCGTCGACTCGCAGAGCCACCAGTGCCTCCGTGGGAAATTCTCGACTTGTTTCAAACCCTAAGGAAACAAATAATCCTTGGCGCTAGGGAAATAAATAATCTCTAGCAAATTCCTCGACTCACGGATACAAACACTCCTTGACGAGAGCCTCCTGATCCGCGTCGACTCGCAGAGCAACCAGTGCCTCCGTGGGAAACTCTCGACTCGTTTCAAACCCCAAGGAAACAAATAATCCTTGGCGCTAGGGAAACAAATAATCCTTAGCAAATCCCTCGACTCACAGATACAAACACTCCTTGACGAGAGCCTCCAGATCCGCGTCGACTCGCAGAGCCACCAGTGCCTCCGTGGGAAATTCTAGACTCGTTTCAAACCCCAAGGAAACAAATAATCCTTGGCGCTAGGGAAACAAATAATCTCTAGCAAATTCCTCGACTCACGGATACAAACACTCCTTGACGAGAGCCTCCTGATCCGCATCGACTCGCAGAGCCACCAGTGCCTCCGTGGGAAACTCTCAACTCGTTTCAAACCCCAAGGAAACAAATAATCCTTGGCGCTAGGGAAACAAATAATCCTTAGCAAATTCCTCAACTCACGGATACAAACACTCCTTGACGAGAGCCTCCTGATCCGCGTCGACTCGCAGAGCAACCAGTGCCTCCGTGGGAAACTCTCGACTCGTTTCAAACCCCAAGGAAACAAATAATCCTTGGCGCTAGGGAAACAAATAATCCTTAGCAAATCCCTCGACTCACAGATACAAACACTCCTTGACGAGAGCCTCCAGATCCGCGTCTACTCGCAGAGCCACCAGTGCCTCCGTGGGAAATTCTCGACTCGTTTCAAACCCCAAGGAAACAAATAATCCTTGGCGCTAGGGAAACAAATAATCTCTAGCAAATTCCTCGACTCACGGATACAAACACTCCTTGACGAGAGCCTCCTGATCCGCATCGACTCGCAGAGCCACCAGTGCCTCCGTGGGAAACTCTCAACTCGTTTCAAACCCCAAGGAAACAAATAATCCTTGGCGCTAGGGAAACAAATAATCCTTAGCAAATTCCTCAACTCACGGATACAAACACTCCTTGACGAGAGCCTCCTGATCCGCGTCGACTCGCAGAGCAACCAGTGCCTCCGTAGGAAACTCTCGACTCGTTTCAAACCCCAAGGAAACAAATAATCCTTGGCGCTAGGGAAACAAATAATCCTTAGCAAATTCCTCGACTCACGGATACAAACACTCCTTAACGAGAGCCTCCTGATCCGCGTCGACTCGCAGAGCCACCAGTGCCTCCGTGGGAAATCCTCGACTCGTTTCAAACCCCAAGGAAATAAATAATCCTTGGCGCTAGGGAAACAAATAATCCTTAGCAAATTCCTCAACTCACGGATACAAACACTCCTTGACGAGAGCCTCCTGATCCGCATCGACTCGCAGAGTCACCAGTGCCTCCGTGGGAAACTCTCGACTCGTTTCAAACCCCAAGGAAACAAATAATCCTTAGCGCTAGGGAAATAAATAATCCTTAGCAAATTCCTCGACTCACGGATACAAACACTCTTTGACGAGAGCCTCCTGATTCGCGTCGGCTCGCAGAGAAACCAGTGTCTCCGCGGGAAAATTCCCGATTCGTCTCAACTTGCAAGATGAAGCCTCAGGCAGCAGGGACTAAAAAACTTGCTTCCTGAACAATGGGACCCTACAAGTCGATCTAAACGGTCTCTTGCATACTATTCACGGGTCTCACTCTCCAAAGTCGAGTTTCGACGAGGAGGGAAACAACCGCTTACGGGTCCTCTCGACTCATAAGAGGGAAAAATTCTCTTATAGGATCCTTACGACTTATAAGAGAAAACCACACTTAGGAATCCTCACGATTCCTAAGGAGAAAAAAACCACCTACGAGATCCTCTCCATCCGTAGGGAGAAAAGTCTCTATGAGACCCTCACGGCTCATAGAGTTGAAAAGTCTTAGGCGGCAAATCTAAACCTGCGACCTAAGCCATCGCTATCCTGTGAAGAAATCAAGAGGCCTACTCTAGTGTATGCTAATTGTGTCGACATGCTGAGAAAGAAGAAAAGAAACAGAAAGAGCATCCGACTTACATTTGATCAAGCATTCAAAACACATTCATTCATGCATGGGCAAAAGACTCAGAACAAAGGATAAGACAGGCTAGGAAAAACAAAAAATTTCATTAATATTGCCCGAAGTTCTTACAATCATAAAAGCAATAAACGAAAGTTACAATGGAATAACCTCAGATCCAGGGCATGGATTGAGGAATTCAAAAGCGACCCTATCTATGACTTTCCAAGCCTCGCGGACCATTCTAGTGTGCTTTCTTTCGCGAGCACAAGCGTCAGGGTCCCCCTGATGTCTTCCACCCTCCGATAAGCAGCGAGTATGGCAGACTGTTGAAAGACCTCGTGCAAGAGATCGATAAGACTGTCTCGCCGTCTCTTCGAGATAAAGTTCAATAGGTACACCGAGTGCACCTTGTCCTCAGCGGCATCCAACGCCCTAAGCGGCACGCCGGAACAGAATAGGGGAAGCGCTTCCCAGATGGATCCCACGATAAGCTTAAGAAGGGAGGAACGCCGGGGGAGCAGAGGACCGTTGTACGCGTCGAAGCGGCTCATTATTTCAGCACACTCCTCGTTTGTGAACTCTCGATTTTGAGAGCGGCCAAGTTGGCGGATGTCCCCATAAGAGATGATCTCGTTAAGGGCATACATGTGGGCGTCCATTGTTCCTGTAAAAGAGGATCAACAGAATTATCAGAAAGACTGATTAAGAAAAACGATACAATGCACTGAGGAATAAAATGTCATCTTCAGATTCTAAGATCAATGAAACACTCTTAAGAGTTCTTTTTTTTAAGATCAAAGGGATCTATGTTTTGCCAAAGATGCAAGGTTCTGTTCATGGGTTGAGAAACCCTGAAACAGATTCCTGAGAGCAAAGCTCTATTTGGTGAAACCCCAAAAGGATTTTCTTTAGATCAAAAGATCTATGAGAGCAAGGCTCTGTTAATTAAACTTAATTTAATTTAATTTAAAATTTTACCTAAAAGGGTGCTGGGTTCTGAACTTTGAAAGTTCTTAAAAAAGAAACAAGAGCAAGGCTCTAAAAGTTCTTAAACAAGAGCAGGGCTCTGAGATTCTGAAAATAAATTTTTTTGGAGATGATGATCATCTATGAAGGACCAAAGGTCCTATTTATAGGCATCAAGTGCCCTTTCGACTTCCAAAAGCTACCGCAACGGTGGAGGGGTATTTGTTTACCCCAATCAGAGCAAAGCTCTGTTCAAATTCCAAAGCGGGAAATGAAGCAACGCTTCATCTTCCCCCAATCAGAGCAAAGCTCTACTTTGAAAATCTAAGTTTTAATAAATGAAGCAACGCTTCAGATCTTCTGCACTGCGCGCAACGCGCCACATGTCAGGCGCAGACACATCAGCGCAGCGCCCAAAACAGCACACCCAATCAGAGCGAAGCTCTATTTAAAGCAAAAATTAAAGGCAGCAACGCTCCAATTGCGCAAGCGCTGCGCTGCGCGACACGTGTCTGTGCAGGCACAGCTGCGCAAGCGCCGCGCTACGCGACACGTGTCTGCGCAGTTGCACAAGCACAGCTGTGCAAGTACATCTGCGCAAGCGCTGCGCTGCGCGTCACGTTTCTGAAAATGAAAATTTTAAAGATAATAGGCATCAAGTGCCCTTTCAACTTCCAAAGATTGCCATAACGGTTGGAATTCTGCCACCGTTCCGCTCGCATTCGGAACCATGCAAGTGCAACGGTGGGGGGGCATTTGTTTCCCCCAATCACAATGAAACTCTACTTCTAAAACTGAAAAGTAAAGCACTGCGTCATAAAAAAAAAGACTGAACACCAAAGGCAATTTACCCGTGCAAGAATCACATGCACTTAATGATAGCAAATTAAATCATACGATGCACAAGCACAACGGAGAGCTAAAATAAAAAGAACACTTAACAGATAATAAAATACTTAATTAAAACATTTATTTATTTATTATTACATTCAAAAAAGATCACCAAATATGGGATCGGAAAGACAAGGGTTCGCAAAGATAAAAAGAAGATTCCCCAGCTCCCTTTCTGTCTTCTCCACCACGTCGAAGCGACGATCCTCTCGAGAGGAAGACATCCAACGATCGTCGCCACATTCATTGGAAAAGGTGACGATGACAACCCGACGAGCCCGTATCTGGCTCAGCAAGTGGAAAGAGCAGTCCCTCAGGGCTTTAGTGATCAAGAGCGCTTCGAAAAAGCTCTCGATCTTATCCTCGGCCGCATCAAGCATTGCCGAGGACATCTCCGCCGGAGGAGGAGGAATGTCGGCGAGCACCGAGGTAAGGATCATCCGAAGCCAAACGGAATGCGGAGGGAGATGAGACCCCACACGAGTCAAAAGTTCGTGCATTGCAGCATCGCATTGCTCATCCGTAAGAGAAGGGTCTACCAGGCGCGCAGCAAAACGGGGAACAATGTCCCGGATCGGCACTTCCCATGGTTGACGGCGGGCGTGAGGGCGGTTGCAGGCCATGATAGAAAAAGTTCCCTGAAGGTGAGAGGAGAAAAGGATTGGCCTTGAACTATATATAGACCCGAGTACAGAAGATTCTGTGCAAAATGGACCCGGGAAATCAAGATTTTGGAAATACAAGTTTGGCTTGAAAAAAGAAGATGAAAAGATATCTCAGGTGAAGCAACGCTTCCGATTCCCCCAATCGGAGCAAAGCTCTACCTTGAAAATCTAAGTTTTAATAAATGAAGCAACGCTTCAGATCCTCTGCGCTGCGCGCAAAGCGCCACGTGTCAGAAGTTGATGCGTCAGCACAGCGCCCGAGGCAGTGCGTCCAATCAGAGTAAGGCTCTTTAAAAACAAAAAAGTAAAGGAAGCAACGCTTCAGTTGCGCAAGAGCTGCGCTGCGCGACGCGTGTCTGCACAGCTACGCTGCACGGCGCGTGTCTGCGCAGTTGCGCAAGCACAGCTGCGCAAGCGCTGCGCTGCGCGACACGTGTCACGCGCTGAGGCGTTTGCGCAAAACAGAATTAAAATTCTAAAGAAATCTTTTCTGTTCTTGTTAAAACAAGAAGATTTTCTTCTGTAAAACAGAAAACGTTGGATCAAAGATCCAACGGTGGGAAAATTCCCCAAATCACTCAGAGAAAGATCTCTTTAACAAATTTAACTAATTTATGGGCACTATAAAAAGGACCCTAGGCCTCAATTCAAGAGCATCATCATCTTCGGAGAGAAAAAAAAAGAGAACTCTGAAGAATTCCTCAAGAACAAAAAAAGGTAAAAAACCTTTAGAAAAAGAGAAAATTCTCTCATGAACAGATCATTGATCTGAGAACAAGATCAAGGACCTCTAAAGAAAAGGAAAATAAGAAAATATAAAAAAAAACAGTGCCTTGCACTTCTTTTTATGAACCATTGGTTCTGAATCTAAGAGATTCTCAAGATAACAGTGCCTCGCACATTTTATCTGAAATTGATCCAAAAGAATAAGAACAGTGCCCAGCACTTGCCAGAAATGCACTATTGCGCAAGCCGCGCCACGTATCAGCAGTGCAACAGCGCAGCGCACTGACGCAGCGCACTGCGCTGTTGCGCTTGCGCTCATCAGAGCGTGACACGTGTCGCCACCATATGAGTTTGCGCTCATTACTTGACGCAAAGCGCCTAACAAGCCACGTGGGGCACTGTCAGAGTATTTAATGCTCTACTTTATTAAAGAAAAGGGACAGAGCTCAATTAAAAGGCCTAACAGGCCTAATAAAAAGGTGCTATGCATTTTTAAAAAGGCAGAGCCCAAACAAAATAGATGCTCTGCATCATTTATAAAGGGGCAGAGCCCAACCAAAACAAGAATAATGCAGTGCATTACTAAAAAGGGGCAAAGCCCTAGCTCAGGCCAAAGACAAAAGATGTTGAAACTGGACTTAGCCCAATCATGGCCGTAAGTCCTCAAACTAAATTGACTGAGCACAGCTGCTCTTCTAAATCAATTTACATCCAGTTCGAGGGTACATCTCTGAACTCCTCTGACACCCATCGTTGTAATCCTTCAACGACGTCAGAGAGGTGACGGGTCCCGACGACTAAACATTCAAATGGACTGCGGGGTCCTTAAACTCGTGGACCGAAACGTCCTTAAACTAATATTGGACCGAAACGTCCTTAAACTAATACTGGACCGAAACGTCCTTAAACTAATATTGGACCGAAACGTCCTTAAACTAATGCTGGACCGAAACGTCCTTAAACTAATGTCGGACCACCACGTCTCTAAACTGGAATACGGACCACCACGTCTCTAAACTGGAATATAGACCGCCACGTCCTTAAACTGGAACATGGACCACCACGTCCCTAAACTGGAACAATAGAGCCTCCAAGTGCTCTTTTGCCGGATCTAAACGGTCCCGTTTAAGTTGATCTTAGCCCCAAACACGGCTAACGTATCCTTAAACACTCAAATAGACTATAAAATTCCAAATCAACCTTGGTTCAAGGGTACATCTCTGAACTCCTCTGACATCTGCCGTTGTAATCCTTCAACGACGTTAGAGAGGTGACGAGTCCCGATGGCCAGATATTAAATGGATTATCACGTTAAGTTGATCTTAGTCTCAAACAGGACTAACGTATCCTTAACGAACGTTTAAGTTGATCTTAGCCTTAACACGGCTAACGTATCCTTAAACCAAAAAACACCAAACCCAAATCTAAGTAAATACGGATTTGGACTAATCCACGTGCTACGGGCGACGGCATTACTCAGTCTCCGTATACAATCCACGGGCAACCACGAATAAAACAAACATACACGACACGAAGTGAAATTCTGGAGAAGGAGAAAGTGGTTACCGCGAGGCGGTAGCGTAATTAACTGCGGGGGCTTGCGCCTGCAGGGAAGAGCGCCCCCACAATCAAAAACCCCTCACCCTGAGGGGGAATCTGACGAAGTCTGCTACATCGGCCGCATCCGTCTAAACCTCCGATACACGGTGCCATAAATCAACTTGGCATCTTCGGAGAGGTGGATGGATAAAACCAAATAGCATCTGCCCCGAATCTCAGGCGAGACGTTCACCGCGTCTCCGCCGCGTCTTTCGGAGAGGAACATAACCTATGTGTTATATTCAAGTATAAGGCTTGTTAGGAAACGATAGGATAGTGTAAGTTAATGGATTCTGTATTCAAGTACTTTGAGCCGAACTCAACCAATGAAGCTAGAGCAATCGGCAACAACGTGGATTATGGTATTTAAGCACGGTATTCGTGGAATCTGGCTTATTGACCCTTGTCCATCCGTTCTTGTCTCTTGCTTTCGCCTCCGGCCAAACCGAATGCAACCGGTCACGGTTAGGAACCACCTTTACCTTGGTAGGGTAGGGTGCCTAACGGAGCGCTTGCGTAGCGTTTGGACGGAGTTTCAAATGGAAAAGACGGGAAAATGAAATGAGAAACGAAATGTTAACTTACAAAATCTTTCTCTTTTCCTAACAACAATATTCACACCATTCACAAAACAAACCAAAAAGAGAAGAACAAAGAGAAGAAAAGATTACAAGCAAGTAATTAAAGTGCATGGAATTTAAGTGCAAGAATTAAAAGAGCAAGAATAAAATGCAAGTAAGTAAAAGATTAGGAACCAAAGAACATATTGCAAGACATGGGTTCAATAACCCAAACTTAAACTTGCAAGCTCAATAAAGAGGTTACAAGATTAAGAGAGGGCAAAGAACTCATGGTGAAGGAAGCACAAAAGAACACTTTATTAAATTTCAAGAATGATACAACCCCTTGAGATCAATAACCAACCCTTAAACTTTCAAGCTCAATGAAGAGGTTGAAGGATCAAGAGAAGGATAAGAACTCAAGGGGACTAAGCTATTTACATGAAAGGAGAATAGAAAACTTGGACAAAGAATGACAATCTAAGACTAAAGAATGACTCTTGAACCTTTGCCCACTGCCTGCTATTTATAGGCAAAGAAGAAAAGAAAATAAACAATAAAAATAGGGCTACGTGGCAGCAAGAAGGGGTGTGTGAAGAACTGGGGCCCACTGGAGCCTGCGGGGCCAGCCAGGCCGGTCTATAAAGTGATGTGGCCGGCCACATCATGTTGGAACGGTCTCGTACTTGGTGTGTTGACTTGTTAGGTCCCCCGCATCACTTTGGTTCAGTTTGTTTTCTCTGTTTTGACTTGATTTGCACCCAATGCTTGGAGGGAAATTCGAATTTCTAAATCAACACCAAATTTTTAGCATTAAATGCTCATAACTTCATTCCCACATGTGCCTAAATCATAGCTGCCCCCATTATGGTTTTGTTGATTTGTCCATTTGATTTTATTTTGCACTTATTATTGAAGGGAATTTTTGAATACAATTCAACACATAATCTTCAGCATTAAATGCCCATTACTCCATTCCCACATGTGGCTTGATTCATGGCTGCCCCATTATGGCCCATGCTGATTTGTTTAATTGACTTTTATTTGATTTCAGTTTTGGAAGGAAAAAATCAACACATGATGTTTAGCCTTGAATGCATATAATATTTTTCCTTGAATGCATATCCACATGTGCCTAAAAGTCTTGTGTACACATTTGTTGTGTTGGACCATTTAGATAGAAAAATGTGTACACAAACTTGTTGCAAAAAGGGACTCCTGAAGTATCGGTCGGATTGCGGTTCTGGTTGCAGTGTCGGCTCTCAATTGATATATCCATGCTTTTAAGTGTATTTCCAGTATTTTATCACGGATACCTGTAATCTGTATTACTGAGCAGACACTGATTAATAGTACCGATAAATACAACAAATAGATAATGAATGGGCGGTATTAGAATGCAGTTTTCTGATATGAACAAATACCCCCAAACTTATCTTTTGCTCGTCCCGAGCAAAACCATTTATTCACAAAAGAAAATCCTAACCGCACTTTCGCAGGGAACGCGATTGCACTGAGCGTGTGCAACAAGCCGTTAAACCTCTAGGTGTCCCTAGTAGGAGGAGTGTTGTCTCCTAAGGGTTTTCAGCGGATACTACCCACAAAATCCCGTCAAGCTATTTTTGCGAAATAACTATGATTCAAACCCTAAGGTTTTGTTTAAAAGATAGCAATTCTATTATCCTAGATTTAGAACTATCGAACCTTTATTATTCACACCTCGCTTCTCATTTAACTTGAGATTTTATATGTTTTTACGTGCAGTGCAAATAGTGTCGTTAAGTTTCAAAAGGATCGATTAAAGTCGTTATGTCACAAAATAAAGCCCAGATAAAAATTTAAAAAGGATCACATAAGTTTTATAAAGAGTTAAGTATTTCTCAAGTTTCGATTTCCAGTAAGGTTTCAAATTCAGAATTTCTATCTTCCTTAACAGGAAACTAGGTCTTATTTTTCACTCCACCTTTTTCTTGTTTTCATTTCATACACACCTTTATGAACGTGCAATAGTCTTTATCATAGAATGAAACCTTCATATCTCCGCTAGAAATACTTTTTTATAAAAATCTGTCTTTTGTCAAGATTATTCTCACACAGAGAACCGTTAGGAATTTTAACTCGAAGAGAACACTTGCTTGACTTTGTTTTAATTTGGACTTTCTAGGCTTCTTAGCGAGCTTTGGGCCAATGCTTCCAAACCAGTTGGTTTTAGGGCATTAGGTGTAGAAACACCCCAGCGGACTTAATTACTCAAGTTACCTAGGCCCAAAAACAAAAGACAATTTTAGCGTGAAAATCATGACGATTTAATGCGAACAGAGATATAATCGGTAATTCAATTATTTTTTTGGATAAAAGACGTGTTTAGTGGGTTAGGTGTGTAATCATTCCAATCAAGTTCCAGATGGGTTATTTTTCAGAATTAGTTCCAATTAAGGCATCAATAACATCCCTTCATATCCGCTTCACTTCATAAACTATTTTTGATATTACTTATTTCAGAACAAACCTATTTGATCCTCAGAAAATAATTTGTCCATTTAAAAGTTTTCAGACATAATAAACTTGTCATCTAATTTTCAAAACTCATGACACGTGTAGTGTAATGTAAAGACGTATATCAGCTATAGTTAACTTCAAAGGAGAGTTATCTTTCAGGTTTTCAAAATCTAAAAATAAGATTTAGTTATTCTTATCTTATCAAACAAACCGTCGAAATATTGAATCTAAGTTCTCCCACTAGCTAACTTGACGATAAAGTTTTTATATTTTTAGAAAATTTTCTGATTTTTATGGGTTTTTAAGTAAGTATGCGAATGCAGAATATACAAATGAATGCGAAGGTAGAAAGCTTACCGAGCACACCCCCAGACTTAAACTTGACAGTGCCCTCACTGTCAGGCTACACTAAGAGGGTCAAAATTGTCGGTGCCTCCCCAAAAACAATTTATATACAAAAATAAAAACCAAAAAATATGTACACCAAAAGGTCCCCCCCAACTTAAGTAAAACAGTGTTTCCACTGTTAAGCGTTGAAGTTCAGGATTTAGGAGGGAAAGAGAACAGTATCAAGATATACAAGGCCTTACAAAGGCCAAAAGTGATCACCAACCATTCAAAAATTCTATCATGATAATATGCGGGTTGGTGAAAGAAGATGAAGAGAAAAGAAATGGAGAATACGTGAGACCGTATGGAGATAGAAGCGAGATACGGTCTCGGTATATGAGAGGAAGAATGGCGGAAGGGAAAAAGAAATGGTATACGAACTTGAGGGTGAAAATGGAGTGAATAAATTCGCACAATATGTAATGACCGATGTGTAAAAAGCGATTGTGCTAATCTATCAACCCGTTGAGAGATTGGGTCAAATCCCTCAAGATTCGTCAGAAAACATGGGTACGCCAAACTCGGTAAACCAGACATAGGAAATGAAAGTGATACAGTTTCGTGCAAGGTCGGAACGATGGAAGGGACGAAGGGGAGTGATTTAGGGATAGTCTTATTCTCACCTAAGTAAACTGTCTCGAACTCGAAAGATTCCATCAATGGTTCGAATTGACTGTGAGCAACCGAGTTTGATGGTTCAACTAACTCATCTGAAAATTCAAAGGACTCAAACTCGGGTGGTGAGTCTTCAAAATCGTCCGAAAAAGTGAAACACTCGTAATCATTATCGGCTGTGAGAAGAGTGTCAGATTCAAGGAGGAACGCACTAGTGGCGTCAAATGTGCTGTGATTGAACAGAAATTTTTCAAACTCACAGTCCTCCTGCATAATCTTTTGCGTTGTCCGAACGATGGAAAGGATGGAGGGTGATTTAGGAAGTATAACAGTTAAAGGTTCAGGAGGATGAATTGGAAAATCCGACACATCAAACAAAAATAGTTCATCCTCAATACTATCCTCATAATTCTCCTCAAAAATTATCCCATCCATGCAAATCTCATCAAAATCAAGACGCATATGAAGTTCGGGAGAAACATTTAATGACTCGGGATGATGAATTGGAGAGAAAATTTCAGTCAAATCTACGGGTTCATCATCCAAAATACTCCCTGTGTCAATATCCTCAATCAAGTGAAAATTAATATTCTCAGACTCCTCATCAAAAGCATGGATTTCAATCGATTCTGGTTCTAAGATGGAAGTGTAGAGGTCAAAAGGTTTAGAATTGGTTTCACTTGGAATGGACCCTTCACAATCTGGTAAATCAAACACTACAAAATCGCACAACTCATTAAACGTTCTATCTTTAATCGGTAAATCTTTTGAGACACTAGATAGACATTCAAAACTGGAGTTGTGTGATTCAATTTGCAATAGGAAGGGTGTACACTTCACTTTCACTACTCAAATTCTCATCTTGTCCTATCGCCTCATCATACATTGTAAAATGTGGAGCTAGTTGAAAACTAGCTACCGGGTCACTAGGTTGTATGAAGGCGGCCATAGACGCATTCAAATCCATCATCTGTTGGCATGACGCTGCCCTAAAGTCTTCCAACAACTGGTCTAGACTAGACATAGGTTGTGAAGGGGTTTCAATAAAAGATTCAAAGTTGTTTTGATACTGGAAACTCCCAAATGACGGTTCAGAAGCAATGTCCAGGGAAGGTGTACAAGTCGGGTAGGACTGATAGGAATTGAAAGGCTGGACAGGGGTAGGATCAACATACAAATAAGAAGGTGAATGGAATTGTTGATCCAAAGAATTTGTAGTGGTGAAAGGAGCGAAAGATCGGTTACAGGATTGTTCAATATGTTCAGCGATGGACAAAGGACGAATTGCGAAAGGGGTATCAACATAAGAGAGTGGGGGAGGTTGAAAAGGTTGATACAAAGTGGATTGCGGAGTGCAAGTGTTTGTCCTAGATGCGTCTAAGCGATCTTTCAATGAAATTTTGGGCATGGAGGGGTCGTTCGAAATTCGACCAAAACAAGAACCGTAGGAAGTTATGTCTGGTTGTGGGTACCAAAGTTCGGCAAGGGTTTTTCGAGGTGGGGTACCCATGTTATGAAGAGAGAAAGAAAGGAAGGAAGAGAAAAGGAGGGGAAAAAGAATGTGATTTTTTATTTTTTTATTTTTTTTGTTAGTTATTAACAAAAGAATGAAATATACAAACAAAAAGAATCTGGACCAAAAACAATCATGACACAAAAATACCACACACCTAATCATTCTAGGGTTCACCTAGGTCAACTAGACCTGCTCAAGAACTTGGTTGTCGAGGTAAAACTGTGTCGAGAAACAGGCTCAAGATATACGGATTACGAGGCCAGGTAAGTGCAAAGATAAGGGAAGGTTTTCCGACGCTTTCACGAAGGTCCTTAATTAAATAACCCTTTCTCTTTTGGCGGTTTCGCCGTGAACACTTTCCTAGACACCCCGTAAACAATATACCATTAAGCGGTATTCTAAACACAATTAATCTCTCCTAGTGAGCGCAAAGTCCTTAAAGTCTTAAAGTCTAGTTTTTTTTTAAAATTTGTGCGGGTAAGCGTTATGCTCAGTTTCATGATTTGTGGGCCACGGAAAAAGGTGATGAAATCCTTTACCGTATGTTGTGGGATTCGCTTGCCCTTAAATCCGTATTAATGTATGCAATGCGCGATTCAATGAAAAAAATTTATTCAAAGAATCAAACAATCGTTTTTTAGTTTAAGCTCGGCACTGCAACAAATATGGGTTAGTCAATTTTTTTTTGGCGTTTGCTAGCGAACTTGCAATGAATACTGCAAAGATATTATATTGGAAGCGTCGGATTTGAGAAGAAGGTGTTAGTAAAGTACGTACCGTTAAGTTGTGGGTTAAGAAACCCCCGTTGAATCGAATCCGGTAAGCTTGAAAATTTCGCTTGCGCGGGTCAAACTACCCGGATCTTTGGCACTGTACTTCGTAACCACCTTAACTTTGAATGTGCAATTTGCTCCCCACGCTCGCTGTTCGCAAATCCGCAAAATCTGAAATGTCAGAAAAAATGGATATTAGTGCGGATAAACGATACGAATGCCCAAATACCTGCACATTAAAAATTATAAAAAACAAACAATACAAATAGGACAAAAATAGAACACTGGAGCTCAGAGGAGAAATTGGAGGCAAGAGGTGGTGAAAGGGCCGGCGTCGCCGGATTTGGTGATGATCTCGCCGGCCAACTTGATGAGGTAGGGCTCCAAATTTCAACAGTAGTCTCAGTGTTCCACTAATGCCACACTGGTATTGTTTATCTTTTTATTGAGATCCAAAGTGCTTGCAGGTTCAATTTCCAGAGAACAAAATGAGTTAGTTTAGTTTTTTTTTTTTTTTTGGTTTTGGTTTTTTGGTTTTGAAATTTTTATGTTGTTTTGAAAAATAGGGTTAGATGGGTATTAACAATATTAACCCGAAATAACAAAAATAAAAACGTTACCGTCTCCCCGGCAACGGCGCCATTTGATCGCACGCCAAAAGCGTGTTGGATATTTAAGAGTTCTAAAGTTTAACCGCGATCAGGACGGTGTCGCTTTGCAGCTAGCCGCGATGAGCACGGGTCGATCCACAGGGAGATGGTAAGTTTTACGTTCTTGTTTTAACGAGTTAACAACGTGGCGGATTTGTTCGTTATCTAACCTATGTGTTATATTCAAGTATAAGGCTTGTTAGGAAACGATAGGATAGTGTAAGTTAATGGATTCCGTATTCAAGTACTTTGAGCCGAACTCAACCAATGAAGCTAGAGCAATCAGCAACAACGTGGATTAGGGTATTTAAGAATGGTATTCGTGGAATCCGGCTTATTGACCCTTGTCCGTCCGTTCTTGTCTCTTGCTTTCGCCTCCGGCCAAACCGAATGCAACCGGTCACGGTTAGGAACCACCTTTACCTTGGTAGGGTAGGGTGCCTAACGAAGCGCTTGCGTAGGATTTGGGCGGAGTTTCAAATGGAAAAGACGGGAAAAGGAAATGATGAACGAAATATTAACTTACAAAATCTTTCTTTTTTCCTAACAACAATATTCACACCATTCACAAAACAAACCAAAAAGAGAAGAACAAAGAGAAGAAAAGATTACAAGCAAGTAATTAAAGTGCATGGAATTTAAATGCGAGAATTAAAAGAGCAAGAATAAAATGCAAGTAAGTAAAAGATTAGGAACCAAAGAACATATTGCAAGACATGGGTTCAATAACCCAAACTTAAACTTGCAAGCTCAATAAAGAGGTTGCAAGATCAAGAGAGGGCAAAGAACTCATGGTGAAGGAAGCACAAAAGAACACTTTATTAAACTTCAAGAATGATACAACCCCTTGAGATCAATAACCAACCCTTAAACTTTCAAGCTCAATGAAGAGGTTGAAGGATCAAGAGAAGGTTAAGAACTCAAGGGGACTAAGCTATTTACATGAAAGGAGAATAGAAAACTTGGACAAAGAATGACAATCCAAGACTAAAGAATGACTCTTGAACCTTTGCCCACTGCCTGCTATTTATAGGCAAAGAAGAAAAGAAAATAAACAATAAAAATAGGGCTATGTGGCAGCAAGAAGGGGTGTGTGAAGAACTGGGGCCCACTAGAGCCTGCGGGGCCGGCCAGGCCGGTCTATAATGTGATGTGGCCGGCCACATCATGTTGGAACGGTCTCGTACTTGGTGTGTTGACTTGTTAGGTCCCCCGCATCACTTTGGTCCAGTTTGTTTTCTCTGTTTTGACTTGATTTGCACCCAGTGCTTGGAGGGAAATTCGAATTTCTAAATCAACACCAAATTTTTATCATTAAATGCTCATAACTTCATTCCCACATGTGCCTAAATCATGGCTGCCCCCATTATGGTTTTGTTGATGTCACGCCCCGATTCCCAGTGTACGGCGAAGTGGGCGCGACGAGGTCCGCTACGTATATACTCAAAAGTACATACGCTAAGCGTATCTAAGCAATATAAAATAAATACACAAGAGACAAGAATAAAAAGAACATCAACTTTTATTTATTAACATTCTTTGTACAATACATGAAAGGAAATACAACTGAAATAAAAGATGCCTAAACAGTGGCATAACAGGAATGTAAAGTACTGAATGAAAAAGTGTACAATGAACTAAAGTGCTGGATCTTCAACAAACTGCTCCAAGTCTTCTGCAGATGGCTCGATCTCTGTCGGGTTCAAACCACCTGACGACATTCTAAGAAGAAAGAAATAGAATGTCGTCAGCGAACAGGTCGCTCGGTAAGTCCCAAAAATAAGAGGAGAATAGAATGGACAGAGAGTAAGAGAGAGAGGGAGAGAGTAGCTGTTACAGTTGTATTACATTGTTATATTATTGTAGTATTATGTTAACGCTGTTGTTATAGCTTGGTACAGAAGGATGCCAGTGTATACGAGAGGGGTCTCAGTATGCCAGAGACCAGGGCAAATGGAAGTACAAGGCTCCGTTATACAACCCAGAACAACGGCAATTGGATTCATGTTAGGTGTCTTAATCTTACCGTCTCATGCCACCTTTAACACCTTCCGTACCAATCTATCCCTTAAACCCCGCGATGTCTTGTTTGTATTGTTATCTTGTAATTTGTGTTGGTTGTATGGTTGATTGACTGACCGAACGAAACCATGATATCAGGAAACGGTTATAACCGTAGAGTCATGTAAATGGAATACTGGGAATCATGTAAAAGGAATATATCCATGGTTCGGTTCAGCCAAATTGTATAAACTGATAATTGTATTCATGGATTCATGTGTTAATATTGACTTGGAAACTTGTAGATTATGGATTAACTTGAATCATATTCAAGTCAGATTAATCAGACTCAAACCCGAATCAGACAATCAGCAATGTGAACGAAGTCTTATAACTGCTAGGGTCCTTAGGGTAATTTATAAACTTGAGGGGGTTTTATGTAAAAAAAACTTTTATATACTTTTCAAAATACACCTCAATTATTTATTTTTCGTCTTTAGAGTTGTGTATTTTATGTTGTGACATTTCTAATGAAAATATCCTAGTTTCATAAATAATGGTATTTATCTGTAATATTGATTATTTGAAGTTCATGGTATTTTAGTGTAATCTTTATTCTTTGGTGATTTTTAGAAAAAGGTGGAAAATTTATATTATAATAAAATAGGTATTTAAAAGATAAATATACATAGGTATAAAAAAGAAAATTAATAAATATTTTATATTCCAAAAATCTTAATTTCTTAAGATGTCGTATTTTAAACCTTTCGAGACCGAATGCTCCTTGCGGAGGTCTGAATCTTGCACTACTAGCCCGAGGGTGCGCGATAAACCGCACGATCCCGAAAGGGTTCCCAAAAGATGGGTTGTAGCGGCGCTTTGCAAAGATTGTAAAACACTAATCTTTTAGAAAACGGTTTTATAAAGTAAAAGGTATTTATTTGAAAAGTGTAATTTTCCGTATTTTAGATTCTAGGGTTTCCTAAGCCAACTAGCCTATTTCTAAATGGTCTAAACGACAAGTCGTTAGAAGTCTCAAATCGCCTCTTCACCGCCAATTGCGGCCAGGTAAGTGGGAGGCTCTCCACTACAAGTAGTGGCCCTAATTAAGTAACCACTTGTCTTAGACACACTTGCCAAAACACCACAAAGTCAGTTTAGATAAACGATCGATGTCCACAACTTATCGTATTTTCCTAGTAAGAAATATTTACTTAAAAGTGTAACAAATCTAAAACCTTTAAGAATGGTTTTATGAAGATTATAGTATTTTAATGAAAATTTCGTTTTATCGTATTCTAAGTTTTGATGATATCATTTTAGGGTTGTATTTGCGTGTGTGTGGAGGTAGGTCATTACCTCGTGCTCTATTTTAAATGTATATTAAGGTTAAGGGGTTAAATGTGAAATTGAAACTTCATGGTATTAAAGTGAAAAATATGGTAAATTGAAAAGGTTATCATTTCATGTGTGAAAACTTATTCAAATTGATTTTTACAAGTTTAATGGTCAATATGAAGATGTTTAGGAATGATTGAATTGATTAGAAGAAGAAAAATAAACATTATGGTATTAATGTGAAAAAGAATACGATATTGCAAAAATTATCATTTCATGTGAGAAACTTTGTCCAAATTAATTGTTATGTGATTAATAGTCATCATGAATAAGTTTAGGTATTATGGAATTGGTGACAAGTGAGATTTTATAGAAAAACCGAATCGGAAATCGGTTTGTTCCGATTTCCGTCGGGTTTCGTAAGTTCGTATTTTTGAGAAGTAGAAAGAAGGGAAGAATGGGACTTACGGGTTTCGATCTATACTAAAGAGTATAGAGGAACTAGGTGAGCGGCCGAGATGTTGCTTCGTCGCCGGTTGTTTCTAAAATACGTCATCGGAATTCCGTCAGAATCTCGTCGGAGCTTCGCCGCGAACTTGTTTTCAAAGCACACACTTCTTGGAAAACTTTTGAGAGAGTGGCTCAAGATTTTGGGGGTGAGAGGGTAGTGTGTAGGGTTGGTATTTATAGGGTTAGGCTGGGGTTAGGGTAGATGAAAAGTTAAAAATAAAAATGTGATAAAATGTAATAAAAATGTATTAAAAGTGGAGTAATTGGGGATTTTAAAGAGCTCTGGAAGTGGTCTGAAGCTGAAATTTTGCGGGTGCATAGGGAATATGAAAAGACACAACTTTCATGTTGTGACCATCGCCGGAATCGGCCGAAGCGGGGGTGACTCGGCCGTGACTCGGTCGGAGCACTGAGTCGACCGAGTCAAGGCCGAGTTGGCCGATTCCCGGCCGAGTCCGGTGGCCTGGATCCCCCCCGACGGTTCATCTAACTCCTGCAAGTGTTACATGTTTGGGTGTAGTGGGGGTTTTTGTGAGATATGCACGTGTAAACTCTTGGTATTCTAAAGGTTTTAAAAAAATCAATATTAAAAATAATGTGGGGTATGGAATTTGATCTCTGGTGGCTTGGGTCAGCAGTGCAAGGTATTACCAATGAGCTACAAGCTCCTTCTTGTAATTATGGAGTTATTTAATTACTTAAAATGATAGCAGTAAGAGTAAATACTCCAAGTATACATTAAATTTAAAGTAATTTCTTGTACACTAAAAATGTATTTATTGCATTCTTGTAGCTTGTAATTAAAAACAAAATAATTGCCTATATCTTGTGCTCAGGCTAAAATACCCCTTTGTGGATTTTTAAAAAAAATATTTGAAAAATTTTGTATAGGAAAAAGTGTATAAGAAAATTAGGGTTGTTACATTCTACCCTCCTTATAAAAATTTCGTCCTCAAAATTTGTAAATGGAAGGTGTAACAGTGCAAAGAAGTTTGGTGGCTGTAGTATCGATAGTGTATAAATATAACAAAGAGATACAAGGCTGAAAAAGGCTTACCGGTGTTACCTTGACCTACAGTCTCGGCTTCTACGGCTTCTAATGTGAAGGTCTGTCGCCGTGGTATATTCCTTCTAGCTGGAGGCACATTCTGCCTTTGAGGCATGTTTCTCTGTCCTATAGGCATGTCCCTCATTGCTTGTTGGAATTGGCGAGTAGGCTGTGCAGGTGGTGGAGCAGATAGTGCAGGACGAGTTGCAGGAGCCTGGATGGTTGGCCGCTGCGGGTGGTTGGTGGGTGTGTGAGATGAGTTGCTGTAGTAAGGATAGTTTCCAATTCCGTGGTTGGATGCGCCACAACTTAGACACGAGCCTTTGGCGCGCCTACAGTCCTTCCACAAGTGTCCCTTTCTATGGCAGTAATGGCAAATTTCTTCAGTTCTCCTGGGTTCAAACGATGGCCTGAAAGAGGCTCCACCTGCCATTTGGTTGGCAGAGCGTTTGATTCCTACAGACTGAGGTCTGCCTCTTGCTTTTATCACTGCCTCATAACTACGGGCAGCTTCAAAGAATCTTCATGTGTCAGAAATTTCCCCGTGGCTAGAGCAGCCTGAATCTCCGTGTGCAGTCCTTGTTGAAAGCGACGGGCTCTGATCTCGTCCGTCGGTATCAAGTGTGCCGCGAACCGGCTCAACATGGTGAATTCAGCGTCGTATTCATCTACCGATTTGTCCTACATTGATCCTTACTGTAGATGAATGAACTGCTGCTCCATGGCAAACTTGGCAGTCACAGGGAAGTATTTCGCGTTGAACTTCTCGCGAAACGTTTTCCATTCAATAGGCTGCGCAAGACTGCTTTCTTTCGCCTTCCACCAGTTGCGAGCGTTGTCCGTGAGTTGTAGTTTCGCTACACGGACCCAAGCGACTTCTGGCACTTATGCTGCGGCCAGATCATCCTCGATACTTTGAGCCCATTCCTCAGCTTCCAGTGGGCTCCCCTTTCCTGAGAACTGCTTCGGATGTAAAGCCCTGAATTGCTTCACCCCCGGGGCATCAGTCCCAGGACGGTTCAAGAGTTGTTGCTGTCCCTCGATAAGGCTACAGATTGCTTCAAGTAGCACTGTTTGCTCGGTAGGTGGCGCAGTAACAGCCGGTGTGAGAGGTAGTGCTGAGGGTGTGTTGTTGACGTTGGTGCTGGTGTTGTTCGGAGAATCCATAACCCTGAAGAAAAATTTAGGTTCGGACAGATTCAAATGAAATGATAAGATTCAAGGAACATGAAATTGTAAGATTCAAGGAACATGAATTGTAAATAATGTTTTAGTTGCTGGTTCTTGTGTTTTATATTTCTAAGGGTTCCATACAGCTTGACCTGCATGGGCCACCAACAAAACCTGTCACGCCCCGCTTCCCAGTGTACGGCGAAGTGGGCGCGACGAGGTCCGCTACGTATATACTCAAAAGTACATACGCTAAGCGTATCTAAGCAATATAAAATAAATACACAAGAGACAAGAATAAAAAGAACAGCAACTTTTATTTATTAACATTCTTTATACAATACATGAAAGGAAATACAACTGAAATAAAAGATGCCTAAACAGTGGCATAACAGGAATGTAAAGTACTGAATGGAAAAGTGTACAATGAACTAAAGTACCGGATCTTCGACAAACTACTCCAAGTCTTCTGCAGATGGCTCGATCTCTGCCGGGTTCAAACCACCTGACGACATTCAAAGAAGAAAGAAATAGAATGTCGTCAGCGAACAGGTCACTCGGTAAGTCCCAAAGATAAGAGGAGAATAGAATAGACAGAGAGTAAGAGAGAGAGGGAGAGAGTAGCTGTTACAGTTGTATTACATTGTTATATTATTGTAGTATTGTGTTAACGCTGTTGTTATAGCTTGGTACAGAAGAATGCCAGTGTATACGAGAGGGGTCTCAGTATGCCAGAGACCAGGGCAAATGGAAGTACAAGGCTCCGTTATACAACCCGGAACAACGGCAATTGGATTCATGTTAGGTGTCTTAATCTTACCGTCTCGTGCCACCTTTAACACCTTTCGTACCAATCTATCCCTTAAATCCCGCGATGTCTTGTTTGTATTGTTATCTTATAATTTGTGTTGGTTGTATGGTTGATTGACTGACCGACCGAAACCATGATATCAGGAAACGGTTATAACCGTAGAGTCATGTAAATGGAATACTGGGAATCATGTAAAAGGAATATATCCATGGTTCGGTTCAACCAAATTGTATAAACTGATAATTGTATTCATGGATTCATGTGTTAATATTGACTTGGAAACTTATAGATTATGGATTGACTTGAATCATATTCAAGTCAGATTAATCAGACTCAAACCCGAATCAGACAATCAGCAATGTGAACGAAGTCTTATAACTGCCAGGGTCCTTAGGGTAATTTATAAACTTGAGGGGGTTTTATGTAAAAATACTTTTATATACTTTTCAAAATACACCTCAAGTATTTATTTTTCGTCTTTAGAGTTGTGGATTTTATGTTGTGACATTTCTAATGAAAATATCCTAGTTTCATAAATAATGGTATTTATCTGTAATATTGATTATTTGAAGTTCATGGTATTTTAGTGTAATCTTTATTCTTTTGTGATTTTTAGAAAAAGGTGGAAATTTTATATTATAATAAAATAGGTATTTAAAAGATAAATATACATAAGTATAAAAAAATTAATAAATATTTTATATTCCAAAAATCTCATTTTCTTAAGATGTCGTATTTTAAACCTTTCAAGACCGAATGCTCCTTGCGGAGGTCTGAATCTTGCACTACTAGCCCGAGGGTGCACGATAAACCGCACGATCCCGAACGGGTTCCCCAAAGATGGGTTCCCCAAAGATGGGTTGTAGCAGCGCTTTGCAAAGATTGTAAAACACTAATCTTTTAGAAAACGGTTTTATAATGTAAAAGGTATTTATTTGAAAAGTGTAGTTTTCCGTATTTTAGATTCTAGGATTTCCTAAGCTAACTAGCCTATTTCTAAATGGTCTAAACGACAAGTCGTTAGAAGCCTCAAATCGCCTCTTCACCGCCAATTGCAGCCAGGTAAGTGGGAGGCTCTCCACTACAAGTAGTGGCCCTAATTAAGTAACCACTTGCCTTAGACACACTTGCCTAGACACGACAAAGTCAGTTTAGATAAACGATCGATATCCACAACTTATCGTATTTTCCTAGTAAGAAATATTTACTTAAAAGTGTAACAAATCTAAAACCTTTAAGAATGGTTTTATGAAAATTATGGTATTTTAATGAAAATTTCGTTTTATCGTATTCTAAGTTTTGATGATATCATTTTAGGGTTGTATTTGCGTGTGTGTGGAGGTAGGTCATTACCTCGTGCTCTATTTTAAATGCATATTAAGGTTAAGGGGTTAAATATGAAATTGAAACTTCATGGTATTAAAGTGAAAAATATGGTAAATTGAAAAGGTTATCATTTCATGTGTGAAAACTTATTCAAATTGATTTTTACAAGTTTAATGGTCAATATGAAGATGTTTAGGAATGATTGAATTGATTAGAAGAAGAAAAATAAACATTATGGTATTAATGTGAAAAAGAATACGATATTGCAAAAGTTATCATTTCATGTGAGAAACTTTATCCAAATTAATTGTTATGTGATTAATAGTCATCATGAATAAGTTTAGGTATTATGGAATTGGTGACAAGTGAGATTTTATAGAAAAACCGAATCGGAAATCGGTTTGTTCCGATTTCCGTCGGGTTTCGTAAGTTCGTATTTTTGAGAAGTAGAAAGAAGGGAAGAATGGGACTTACGGGTTTCGATCTATACTAAAGAGTATAGAGGAACTAGGTGAGCGGTCGAGATGTTGCTTCGTCACCGGTTGTTTCTAAAAAACATCACCGGAATTCTGTCAGAATCTCGTCGGAGCTTCGCCGCGAACTTGTTTTCAAAGCACACACTTCTTGGAAAACTTTTGAGAGAGTGGCTCAAGATTTTGGGGGTGAGAGGGTAGTGTGTAAGGTTGGTATTTATAGGATTAGGCTGGGGTTAGGGTAGATGAAAAGTTAAAAATAAAAATGTGATAAAATATAATAAAAAATGTATTAAAAGTGGAGTAATTGGGGATTTTAAAGAGCTCTGAAAGTGGTCTGAAGCTGAAATTTTGCAGGTGCATAGAGAATATGAAAAGACACAACTTTCATGTTGTGACCATCGCCGGAATCGGCCGAATCGGGGGTGACTCGGCCGTGACTCGGTCGGAGCACTGAGTCGACCGAGTCAAGGCCGAGTTGGCCGATTCCCGGCCGAGTCCGGTGGCCTGGATCCCCCCGACGGTTCATCTAACTCCTGCAAGTGTTACATGTTTGGGTGTAGTGGGATTTTTGTGAGATATGCACGTGTAAACTCTTGGTATTCTAAAGGTTTTAAAAAAATCAATATTAAAAATAATGTGGGGTATGGGATTTAAACTCTGGTGGCTTGGTTCAGCAGTGCAAGGTATTACCAATGAGTTATAAGCTCCTTCTTGTAATTATGAAGTTATTTAATTACTTAAAATGATAGCAGCAAGAGTAAATACTCCAAGTATACATTAAATTTGAAGTAATTTCTTGTACACTAAAAATGGATTTATTACATTCTTGTAGCTTGTAATTAAAAACAAAATAATTGCCTATATCTTGTGCTCAGGCTAAAATACCCCTTTGTGGATTTTTAAAAAAATATTTGAAAAATTTTGTATAGGAAAAAGTGTATAAGAAAATTAGGGTTGTTACATTCCACCCTCCTTATAAAAATTTCGTCCTCGAAATTTGTAAATGGAAGGTGTAACAGTGCAAAGAAGTTTGGTGGCTGTAGTATCGATAGTGTATAAATATAACAAAGAGATACAAGGCTGAAAAAGGCTTACCGGTGTTACCTTGACCTACAGTCTCGGCTTCTACGGCTTCTAATGTGAAGGTCTGTCGCCGTGGTATATTCCTTCTAGCTGGAGGCACATTCTGCCTTTGAGGCATGTTTCTCTGTCCTATAGGCATGTCCCTCATTGCTTGTTGGAATTGACGAGTAGGCTGTGCAGGTGGTGGAGCAGGTAGTGCAGGACGAGTTGCAGGAGCCTGGATGGTTGGCCGCTGCGGGTGATTTGTGGGTGTGTGAGATGAGTTGCTGTAGTAAGGACAGTTTCCAATTCCGTGGTTGGATGCGCCACAAATTAGACACGAGCCTTTGGCGCGCCTACAGTCCTTCCACAAGTTTCCCTTTCTATGGCAGTAATGGCAAATTTCTTCAGTTCTCCTGGGTTCAAACGATGGCCTGGAAGAGGCTCCACTTGCCATTTGGTTGGCAGGGCGTTTGATTCCTGCAGACTGAGGTCTGCCTCTTGCTTTTATCACTGCCTCATAACTGCGGGCAGCTTCCAAAGAATCTTCATGTGTCAGAAATTTCCCCGTGGCTAGAGCAGCCTGAATCTCCGTGTCCAGTCCTTGTTGAAAGCGACGGGCTCTGATCTCGTCCGTCGGTATCAAGTGTGCCGTGAACCGGCTCAACATGGTGAATTCAGTGTCGTATTCATCTACCGATTTGTCCCACATTGATCCTTGCTGTAGATGAATGAACTGCTGCTCCATGGCAAACCTGGCAGTCACAGGGAAGTATTTCGCGTCGAACTTCTCGCGAAACGTTTTCCATTCAATAGGCTGCGCAAGACGGCTTTCTTCCGCCTTCCACCAGTTGCGAGCGTTGTCCGTGAGTTGTAGTTTCGCTACACGGACCCAAGCGACTTCTGGCACTTGTGCTGCGGCCAGATCATCCTCGATACTTTGAGCCCATTCCTCAGCTTCCAGTGGGCTCCCCTTTCCTGAGAACTGCTTCGGATGTAAAGCCCTGAATTGCTTCACCCCCGGGGCATCAGTCCCGGGACGGTTCAAGAGTTGTTGCTGTCCCTCGATAAGGCTGCGGATTGCTTCAAGTAGCACTGTTTGCTCGGTAGGTGGCGCAGTAACAGCCGGTGTGAGAGGTAGTGCTGAGGGTGTATTGTTGATGTTGGTGCTGGTGTTGTTCGGAGAATCCATAACCCTGAAGAAAAATTTAGGTTCGGATAGATTCAAATGAAATGATAAGATTCAAGGAACATGAAATTGTAAGATTCATGGAACATGAATTGTAAAGAATATTTTAGTTGCTGGTTCTTGTGTTTTATATTGCTTAGGGTTCCATACAGCTTGACCTGCATGGGCCACCAACAAAACCTGTCACGCCCCGCTTCCCAGTGTACGGCGAAGTGGGCGCAACGAGGTCCGCTACGTATATACTCAAAAGTACATACGCTAAGCGTATCTAAGCAATATAAAATAAATACACAAGAGACAAGAATAAAAAGAACAGCAACTTTTATTTATTAACATTCTTTGTACAATACATGAAAGGAAATACAACAGAAATAAAAGATGCCTAAACAATGGCATAACAGGAATGTAAAGTACTGAATGGAAAAGTGTACAATGAACTAAAGTGCTGGATCTTCGACAAACTGCTCCAAGTCTTCTGCAGATGGCTCGATCTCTGCCGGGTTCAAACCACCTGACGACATTCAAAGAAGAAAGAAATAAAATGTCGTCAGCGAACAGGTCACTCGGTAAGTCCCAAAGATAAGAGAATAATAGAATAGACAGAGAGTAAGAAGAGAGGGAGAGAGTAGCTGTTACAGTTGTATTACATTGTTATATTATTGTAGTATTGTGTTAACGCTGTTGTTATAGCTTGGTACAGAAGGATGCCAGTGTATACGAGAGGGGTCTCAGTATGCCAGAGACCAGGGCAAATGGAAGTACAAGGCTCCGTTATACAACCCGGAACAACGGCAATTGGATTCATGTTAGGTGTCTTAATCTTACCGTCTCGTGCCACCTTTAACACTTTCCGTACCAATCTATCCCTTAAGCCCCGCGATATCTTATTTGTATTGTTATCTTGTAATTTATGTTGGTTGTATGGTTGATTGACTGACCGACCGAAACCATGATATCAGGAAACGGTTATAACCGTAGAGTCATGTAAATGGAATACTGGGAATCATGTAAAAAGAATATATCCATGGTTCGGTTCAGCCAAATTGTATAAACTGATAATTGTATTCATGGATTCATGTGTTAATATTGACTTGGAAACTTGTAGATTATGGATTG
This sequence comes from Agapanthus africanus, assembly GCA_030015575.1. NCBI lineage: Eukaryota > Viridiplantae > Streptophyta > Magnoliopsida > Asparagales > Amaryllidaceae > Agapanthus > Agapanthus africanus. The sequence goes on from CM057337.1 coordinate 724,144,282, forward strand.
ACTTGAATCATATTCAAGTCAGATTAATCAGACTCAAACCCGAATCAGACAATCAGCAATGTGAACGAAGTCTTATAACTGCTAGGGTCCTTAGGGTAATTTATAAACTTGAGGGGGTTTTATGTAAAAATACTTTTATATACTTTTCAAAATACACCTCAAGTATTTATTTTTCGTCTTTAGAGTTGTGGATTTTATGTTGTGACATTTCTAATGAAAATATTCTAGTTTCATAAATAATGGTATTTATCTGTAATATTGATTATTTGAAGTTCATGGTATTTTAGTGTAATCTTTATTCTTTTGTGATTTTTAGAAAAAGGTGGAAAATTTATATTATAATAAAATAGGTATTTAAAAGATAAATATACATAGGTATAAAAAAGAAAATTAATAAATATTTTATATTCCAAAAATCTCATTTTCTTAAAATGTCGTATTTTAAACCTTTCGAGACCGAATGCTCCTTGCGGAGGTCTGAATCTTGCACTACTAGCCCGAGGTTGCGCGATAAACCGCACGATCCCGAACGGGTTCCCCAAAGATGGGTTGTAGCGGCGCTTTGTAAAGATTATAAAACACTAATCTTTTAGAAAACGGTTTTATAAAGTAAAAGGTATTTATTTGAAAAGTGTAGTTTTCCGTATTTTAGATTCTAGGGTTTCCTAAGCCAACTAGCCTATTTCTAAATGGTCTAAACGACAAGTCGTTAGAAGTTTCAAATCGCCTCTTCACCGCCAATTGCGGCCAGGTAAGTGGGAGGCTCTCCACTACAAGTAGTGGTCCTAATTAAGTAACCACTTGCCTTAAACACACTTGTCTAGACACCACAAAGTCAGTTTAGATAAACGATCGATGTCCACAACTTATCGTATTTTCCTAGTAAGAAATATTTACTTAAAAGTGTAACAAATCTAAAACCTTTAAGAATGATTTTATGAAGATTATGGTATTTTAATGAAAATTTTGTTTTATCGTATTCTAAGTTTTGATGATATCATTTTAGGGTTGTATTTGCGTGTGTGTGGAGGTAGATCATTACCTCGTGCTCTATTTTAAATGTATATTAAAGTTAAGGGGTTAAATATGAAATTGAAACTTCATGGTATTAAAGTGAAAAATATGGTAAATTGAAAAGGTTATCATTTCATGTGTGAAAACTTATTCAAATTGATTTTTACAAGTTTAATGGTCAATATGAAGATGTTTAGGAATGATTGAATTGATTAGAAGAAGAAAAATAAACATTATGGTATTAATGTGAAAAAGAATACGATATTGCAAAAGTTATCATTTCATGTGAGAAACTTTGTCCAAATTAATTGTTATGTGATTAATAGTCATCATGAATAAGTTTAGGTATTATGGAATTGGTGACAAGTGAGATTTTATAGAAAAACCGAATCGGAAATCGGTTTGTTCCGATTTCCATCGGGTTTCGTAAGTTCGTATTTTTGAGAAGTAGAAAGAAGGGAAGAATGGGACTTACGGGTTTCGATCTATACTAAAGAGTATAGAGGAACTAGGTGAGTGACCGAGATGTTGCTTCGTCGCCGGTTGTTTCTAAAAAACGTCGCCGGAATTCCGTCAGAATCTCGTCGGAGCTTCGCCGCGAACTTGTTTTCAAAGCACACACTTCTTGGAAAACTTTTGAGAGAGTGGCTCAAGATTTTGGGGGTGAGAGGGTAGTGTGTAGGGTTGGTATTTATAGGGTTAGGCTAGATGAAAAGTTAAAAATAAAAATGTGATAAAATGTAATAAAAAATGTATTAAAAGTGGAGTAATTGAGGATTTTAAAGAGCTCTGGAAGTGGTCTGAAGCTGAAATTTTGCAGGTGCATAAGGAATATGAAAAGACACAACTTTCATGTTGTGACCATCGCCGGAATCGGCCGAAGCGGGGGTGACTCGGCCGTGACTCGGTCGGAGCACTGAGTCGACCGAGTCAAGGCCAAGTTGGCCGATTCCCGGCCGAGTCCAGTGGCCTGGATCCCCCCGACGGTTCATCTAACCCCTGCAAGTGTTACATGTTTGGGTGTAGTGGGGTTTTTGTGAGATATGCACGTGTAAATTCTTGGTATTCTAAAGGTTTTAAAAAAATCAATATTAAAAATAATGTGAGGTATGGGATTTGAACTCTGGTGGCTTGGGTCAGCAGTGCAAGGTATTACCAATGAGCTACAAGCTCCTTCTTGTATTTATGGAGTTATTTAATTACTTAAAATGATAGCAGCAAGAGTAAATACTCCAAATATACATTAAATTTAAAGTAATTTCTTGTACACTAAAAATGGATTTATTACATTCTTGTAGCTTGTAATTAAAAACAAAATAATTGCCTATATCTTGTGCTCAGGCTAAAATACCCCTCTGTGGATTTTTTAAAAAAATATTTGAAAAATTTTGTATAGGAAAAAGTGTATAAGAAAATTAGGGTTGTTACAGTTGATTTGTCCATTTGATTTTATTTTGCACTTATTATTGGAGGGAATTTTTGAATACAATTCAACACATGATCTTCAGCATTAAATGCTCATTACTCCATTCCCACATGTGGCTTGATTCATGGCTGCCGCATTATGGCCCATGCTGATTTGTTTAATTGACTTTTATTTGATTTCAGTTTTGGAAGGAAAAAATCAACACATGATGTTTAGCCTTGAATGCATATAATATTTTGCCTTGAATGCATATCCACATGTGCCTAAAAGTCTTGTGTACACATTTTTTGTGTTGGACCATTTAGATAGAAAAATGTGTACACAAACTTGTTGCAAAAAGGGACTCTTGAAGTATCAGTCGGATTGCGGTTCTGGTTGCAGTGTCGGCTCTCAATTGATATATCCATGCTTTTAAATGTATTTCCAGTATTTTATCATGGATACCTGTAATCTGTATTACTGAGCAGACACTGGTTAATAGTACCGATAAATACAACAAATAGATAATGAATGGGCGGTATTAGAATGCAGTTTTCTGATATGAACAAGGCTCTATCATGTACGCGATACTATATACCAGACCCGATGTAGCATACTCACTAAGTATAGTGAGTGGGTATCAAGCAGATCCAGGAGAGAGTCGCTGAACAGCTGTGAAGAATATTCTCAAGTACTTGAGAAGGACTAAAGAGATGTTCTTGGTGTATGGTAACGGTCAACTCCAAGTGAAGTCCTTTACCGATTCGAGCTTCCAGAGTGATAAGGACGACTCTAAGTCGCACTCGGGATTTGTCTTTACCCTCAATGGAGGGGCAGTTTTTTAGAAGAGTTCCAAACAGGAAACTGTGGCAGACTCGACGATGGAGGCTGAATACATCGCTGCCAACGATGCTGCCAAAGAGGCTGTTTGGATGAAGAAGTTCATAAACGAACTTAGTGTGGTTTCGTCCATCGAGCATCCAATACCATTGTATTGTGATAACAATGGAGCTGTAGTTTTAGCCAGGGAACCCAGGTCCCATCAGAGTTCCAGGCATATTCTGAGGCGGTATCACCTGATCCGGGAGATAGTTGATCGCCGGGAAATCGAAGTCAGGAGAGTTGACACGAAGGACAACATAGCGGATCCACTCATAAAGGCCATACCCCAGATACAATTTGAGAGACTCTTCAGGATGTTGGGTATGAGATACTACAACTACTTGCCTTAGTGCAAGTGGGAGATTGTTAGTTATGTATATGCCCTAGAGGCCATTGTTGAGCATATGATGTATATTATAGTGGATGCTTGGACATATATAGAGAGGACTTTCTTGCTCGACATGATAGTATGCTATCTGGTTGCTCTTTGTCTTAATATATTGACTTGTATTGTGCTGATGTCTTGCTCTCACATGTTGATAAAGCCCTTAGGATGTGTACTAGACTACCAGGACTATGATGGAGATCATACTAGTGGGGCCAAGGGTAGTCCACGAGTATATCCTATAATTGTTCATAGTCGAGGGTGTATCGAGACAGGGTATCGATACTCTAGAGTAGACTAACGTATACGCTTTTTGACCCATATGATGGGCGATGGATGATCCAACATCCATTGGTGTTTGACATCAAAGATGGTATACGGGTGCTTAGTGGAGACTGGGTATACTGAACGGACTCGCCGAGAACTCCTAATTTGTATTATACCTATCGTCAGATAGCAATTCTCTGGTGACACTGGTACAGGTTAGTCTGTAGACCTGAGATCGTCATAGAGTCTTGTGCGATTCCCACTGTGTTTTGATTTCCACCTTACCACGTTCAAGAGAACATGCAAAACGGTGGCTTTTGGGTACAGTCCCGAATCACATGGAGGCAATGAGCGATAGGAGGGGTTTCGTCTCTCCGGTATTGGGGGTTGATGTTGCGCTGTGCTCGATTGGCTATAACCGGAAGTCCCTGGTCAGGGCTGATATGGAGATCTACTGGTAAGTGTTATCAGTAATTTCTTGATCCGTTATGAGCCTCACATCGACATGACTTATCGGTTACTGGGGTCTGACGTTCACCACCCCTAGACTAGATATGTGACATATCAGACGAAGAGACCGGACTGTACGGTAGTGTTACTGACAGGATTTACAGGAGTATGAGTAGGCTTGCTTGTTGATCTTCTGATCGCTCAATACCCGGGTGACCGTTATATTTAACTGACCGCTTGCAGCTTGTGCGTGTTTGATATGATCATCACCTGCTGCCGACGTATTGACGAGTCTAAGAGTCCCACATAGGAGTTTCCTAGCTCAGGCGAAATGATATGGTGTGCATATGAGATATACGCGGGAGCTCGATTAAATGCGTGTATATGATACCGTGTTTTAATCGGGCGTTTTCTATTGGTCGGGTCATATGAGATATGACCGGTTTATTAAATCAAGTGTTGATTTAATATTGACTTTTATCTCATTTATATAAACCTTTTTCTATTTGGATGTGTGCATGTATGCACATACATATGTTGATGTGAATGCATACATACATGCATACATGTGTGTCATGGTTGTTGATACACTAGAAGATGGAAATGCAAGACTCACATGGTATATAAATATCTATGTATATATTTGATATTGAGAAAAAGAAAAATGATTAAATCATGGTTGAACATTCTACTACATTATTCTTTACTTGAGCTAAGTTGGACCATGGTTTAATTTCCTTTGTTCTTTAACTCAATGCTGAAAATATCTAGATATTTATTGACCATGGTTACTTGAGAGAGTGCCTCTCATATATATTTTCTTTTCTCATTTTATTTTGAGATTTATCCAAAACAAGAGAGCTCATGCTAGCCATCTTCTTCTTCCTCCTCCTTCAAGCTCTCTAGGGTTTTAAAAGTGAGTGAAGTAAAAAGAAAGGAAAGGTTTTTAAGTGAGAACACAACCCACATCACCATTCTACTCTAGTTTAGCCCACTAGTGTAGAGTGTTTGCTTCATCTTCATCCTTGATCAAATGAAGCTTGGAGCTTGAGCAAAGGGACTTCGGGTGGATCGTCGTGGACTTGGAAGGATTCAAGCAAGCCGATTCAAACTCTAGAAGATCCAAGGAGTCGAGGAGGGAAGTCTACAAAGGTTGTATTTCTTCTCACTTAGTGTTAGACACTAGATAGTATGTGATCCTATATGTTATTACTCTAGATTTCTAGTTCGATTCATGATTAAGATTGTTTAGCACCCCCTAAATTTTTGTTATAGCATGTGTGATGTAACCCTAACCCTAAGCATGGTGCTAAAGAATCCCTCCATCAATAAGATGCAATGCAATGCAAGATGTCATGCAAATTCTATAGTGTACGTGACATGGCAATTACCAATGGTGTGTATACATAAAGATCAGTGCACGTGCGACATGTGCAAGTGCCCTAGTGTGGTGATATCAATGCGTATGCAATATGGAAATATGCATAGGTATATGTATATGAGGTTTTGTAACTTGGTTCTAAACATCGGGTGCTTTACGCCATCCGAACGATTCCCCCATAAATGTTAAATCTACTCACCGGAACGGTCTCGAGCTACTTGAATCCCACCACCTCCTTCTCTTTCCTAGCCGCGTCCGAAGTCTCAGCAATCGATCCTAGCATCGTACAAAACTTAGCACATGAGTCTAGAAATCCGATATGACACGCAAACATATACTACACAAATGAACTAACTCTCACGAGTTAACATGTGTGAACTTGGTATGCTAAACGCGTGCAACAAACACTTACGACTACTCTTAAGGGCCGTTAACCAAAAGAAACACTAAAACAAGAATCCGAATGTCCGTATCGTATGTTAATATATCGCCTAAAATAAGGTAAAACGATCCCAAATTTTTGTATATGCAAAATTAGAAAAAGTTACATATACCAGAGATCTAATTGAAGTCTCAGAGAGTCCTCGACAAAAACTTAAACCCAGAAGCCCTAGACGGGCCGCAAATTGCAGCCAAAATGGACAAATTGGCGGCCAAAACTTGGAGATAGGGGCTCAGGTTTTGAGGGTGTACTCAGGGTCCTATAACTAGCTCCCAGTAATTGCAATTTTTCTCTAAAGTCTCTGATTTGATAGCAGATTCAAATTAGAAATTCTAACCTTAAACTAAAACTAGTTTTAACACTAATTAAGACTTTGGGGTAGTTTAGTGAAAACTTAGTGGTTAGCCAAGGATATATTGCACTAAAATACTTTTAACTCACTTATTTAGGTTATGGTTTCTCTAAAACTTATCATAACCCCAAGTTTAGTTCCAAACCCCACTTTAAATTCTAGAACTACTCAAAACACAAACTTTAATCTAAATTAGGAATGATTAAGACAAAAGGTTGGTAAAACATGTTCAAGAGTTTGGTCATACCTCAAGATGATATGAAGGAGACCCTAACTTGAAAGGTGGCGTCTAGATGAAGACTTGCTTTAAGAAAACTCTTGAAGAGATAAAAATTGGATTTTTGAGATGATTTGTGAAGGATTTTGTGTGGGATTTGTATGGGGTTTAAGAGGTAAAGAAAGTTTTAAATGAAGGAGGAGCTGAAGAAGAAAGAAGAGGGAATGAGGAAGAGAAGGATCTAAAGAGATGATGGCAATAACATAACCCCTTATTTATTGCACCGTACCTTCATGTTTCCCATTTTCATTTTTCTTCTTTTTCTTTTCTTTTCTAGAACCATCATAGTATTTAAAAATATTTTTAAACAATTATAAATTGTGGTTTAATTTGTCATGATTGCAAAAACATGTTTTAACCTCAACTAATATATTGTTAACACTAGATTAGTATATATGTGTGTGTGTTTTTAAAAAAAAATTAATAAACAAACAAACAAATAAATAAGTATATAAGTAATTAATTAAATAAATAAATATATATGTGAAAATAATTATTAACTAAGTTTTATTGAAAAACGCATGTTATATCACTAATTAAATTATAATTAATTCTAAACAAATTTTTAGACGTTACAAGATGATGGAGAAGAACCCCCTATCTATTTAAGAGCTAGAATATGTCTAGTTTCGAAAACGAAACAATAATATAGTATTAACTGAGTAACAGGTCTACCGTTTTGGATGGCATTAAATCAAAGAGAAAAAGAATAATTTTCGAAATTCAAACCCATCCATTTTTGGAAGGTGATTGTGATGCAATTTGTAATTGATTATTTTCTGTTCTATTTCCAAATTTGCTTGAGGACCAATTATGGGGTATCATTGTTTATATAATCTATTAATTTTTCCCAAACCTTACAAAACAAAAAAGAATGAGAGACATCAAAAGATGCACAAAACAAAACCGCATAGGAGGGAGCGAGGAAAAGGACCTTTAAGCAGCGGATCCATAATCATCAATGGATTATTAAAGGTAAGAGGTAAAATAAAAGCTTTGGAAGAGAGAGAGAGAGAGACTATTTAGGGTTTAAGTTGGACGAAGTTTGAATTCATATCCCGATCTGATTTGACCTAATTAAATTCATATTATTAGATATTAGATATTAGTTCCTATTATCCGAACCCAACTCATTTAAATTTATTCTTAATGGTTTTGGGTTGCAAATTTGGGGTTGAATTTGTATTTGATCCGATCCAATCGAACCCATGATTTAAACAGTTAACCATAGTCATGTGGAACCCTGAAAATATCGTAATCTCGTGATCTATTTCAGCCCTTATAGAAATTTCTACAAATAGCTTACAACACTAGATTTAGCATCCAAATACTTAATTTAATTATATTAAAATTAAAGAAAAATAATATTAATATTTGTAGGCTTTTAGGAGTAGAATTTAGTCAGCAATAATAATTATATGGTTGTATATTAATATTAACTATTTATCATGTTATAGAGACGTAAACAAAAGGGTATTTCCGGATTGGAGGGTAGAAGGCGTCCGATTGAGATTGAGGTAAATACCAGGTTTATATATATATATATATTAATTTATAATATTTTCTTGGATCTTAATCATACTTGATAACAGCTTGATTTTTCATTTCATTCTCTCGGACATATTGTTGGACTGTATATGATGTTGATCATGTTTTCATATGGTTTGTGAAAATGACTGATACGGTAATTATTATCACTTCGGTGATTAGTGGATTGTTCCGGTGGACATTGTCCTTTCCTAATGTGTACATCTGAATTAGATAAATTATAGGATTATGGATAGACGTTTAGTTGTGTCAGCGTGTGTGGATATGGCGTTGTAGGCCCTAGGGTATTTACCGTTGTAAGCAGTCTGTTGTAGGCCCAGTCGATCATTGATGCCTAAATGATAACCTGATCATTAATTCATAAATGGTAGCCCAAGAGCAGAGGGAAATACCTTATAAAAGTAGATTGGTCTGTATAGATGATCAATTGAAAATAATTTAAAGCAAACAAAAATCTAGACAGAAATACCTTGTGGAAGACAAGGTTAGAGAGAAGTATAAATGAATATCGTTCCTTTTCTCAGGTTTTTTTAAGCAAGAAAGATATAGTAATTTTATCCATGCATTATTATTCCTTGTATAAATTGTGGAGGGTAAATGCTTAGAGCGAATGAAAAAATATAAGATATTTTTTTCGTCTTGTCTTGGGTTCTTAATTTGGGTTTCTTTCAATGGAAACCTCCACCATCACAAACCCTAACCCCAACCCTAATCGCCTTCAGTCTCCTCCATCTCCTCCATCTCCTCCTCGATCCTTCGCCCCCAAATGGCCGCCGATAAGAGTGACGTCATCGTTCGACAGCGAGAGCCGGCTGCTCTTCAGCAAGATCTCGTCCAAGCTCTTCAATGGGCTCGCAAAGCTCAAGCTCTCTTTCTTCAACAATCGCAACGGCGAGATCTCGCGCCCTCGATTGGAGTTCATCACCAAGCACTTCTCCGTTCTCTGCGACCTGGAGACCAAGAGCGCTCTATTGGATGGATCGCTTGATGTTTCAAAGTATTTGCATGTCAAGGCGACCCATGATGTCATGGTTTGAACCCTAAATTTCTTATCTTTGTAGAATTTGATGATAGATTTCTTGATGCAGCTGACTATAATTCCAATTAACTTCTAACCTGTATGCATTGAACTTCAAAATTGACAACTTTAGAGGACAGAGATGGAAACGATGCAATCTTACCTGCTCTTATTGCAACCTGTAGTGCTTGGAGAGTTTTAATCTTTTTTCTTTGAGAATTAATTTATAGAACGTGACATTATGGCATTCCTCAGAGCATTTATGGTGTGGATATGTTGCTGGCACCTTGAATTTATCATTTGCTTTAAATGTGTTTTTGTGACGGTTTTTTCTTTACTCTCATGTCGGCCTGACGTTTGGGAGTTAGATTTGTTTGAATCTATAAGATTTTTGTGTTTTTGCAAGACTCAGGGTGAACTAGCTTATTTGATCTTTCTCTATATATTAAGAAGTTTTAGGATTAAATTGAGCATTTACCGACCATACAAAGGCTTGCAAAAGTTCAGGCCATTTAATGCAAGAACCGGCAGGAACATGCTATTTTGATTTACAAAATTAATGCATCATAACACATGATGCTAAAGTAGCAGAGATGAGAGCTTTGCTTGCATTTTAGGGCCCATTTGTTTTGTTTCACTGAATATATCATGGAAACACTGAAAGAGAACTTTCTCTAGTCTTTGTTATATTTTTCTTGTTGAGTAGAGATCTCGGAAGAACCAAAAGAGTACTGTTAGAAACCTGATGTGAATTTTAAATAGTCATTCACTTTTGCATTCTACTGTGGGCAAAAATATCATTGATGTTACCATCGAAGTACTGGAAGCGCCAAAAATAGTACTTTATTATGCCCTCATTCTCGCATTAAAAAAAGGAGTTCCAATCTATATTTCTACCAAAAAAAATTACAAGATGTAATAGAACCGACATTTTTTCTATTATTATTATTATTATTATTTATTTATTTGTCACTGTTTCTTTCTAGGCTTTTCAATGCTTATTTATTGAAATTACATCTAGCCACTCTTATTGTACTCTTGGTACTTTGGGTGAACCAAACGGGCGTTGGACCTTGATAAAGATTTTTTTTATAACTTGTGTGACTCGATTAAAACTAGGTGAGTGTTTGAAGAACTTTGCAAGTGCATACAGGTTAGAACTTTAAAGTTCTGCTTATATGTTAAAGAGTAAACTGGCCCGGGAGTGTCCCTGTACCCTACAGTTGGATTGGACTTTGCATGGTGCTTTTGCACTTAAGTCCTACCTTTTCATTGGCTCTTACACTTATATGCAAAAACACCATTCAAAGCCCAATAAATGCATGCCACATACCCTTCATTGTAGGGTGCACGGGACACTGTAGGCCCCTTTTACCCTATGTAAAATGTTGTTATTTGGCATTGCACTTGTTGGAGTAACCTTCATGCCTTAGTGGTCAAGTTCTTCATGTGGTTTCTTGTGTTACTGACTGTGTAATGTTACTGACTGTGTAATGTTAAAAAATCAGCTAAATGTATGGCTGAGAAGTTCTTCATGTGGTTTCTTGTGTTACTAATTGTGCAGTGTTGAAAAATAGGCTAAACGCATATTTGTTTTTTTCCTTTCTATATGAGTTATAGAAGTTGTGACCTATCTGGGACTCACCCCCCTCTTTTTTCTATAAATTGTGTTGATCTTATCTATCATAGTTGCATTGTTTGAAGGCTTAAACTAGCTATCTCATTGCGATAATGCACATGCTTTACCAACTCTCGCCTACACTTCATGTTGAATTACATGATATTGAAAATGACCATTTGTACATCTTTTCTCTATTAAAGATATATAATGTGTAATATGTGTCTGCGAGAGAACCATCTTATGATAATTTTGATGCCAATAATAACATCATGACACCAATCTTAGAGTTGGCTGCATGAATTTGTTTTCCTGTATTTAAGTATAATTTAGGTTCCCCTCTATCAAATTATTAACCGCGCTTCCTTTTTCGCTTCCTCAATCTAGGTTTGTTTTGGTCTATCCCTAGCCATTACACGTGACTAGTGCAGTGATCAATCTCTCCTTGGCTGATGTGGAGTCTTATGTACATGTTAGTTGACACACCTTATGTAGTTAACATGTTCAACATTTATTTCAGCTTTTATCCGTTGGTAATTGTTGTATGCTTATTGATAAATGTCCTCAAGGTGGTACGCTGGCATAATATATCTGTTGGCTCTGAACATATATACCTGGTAAAATGAATTACACTAGGAACTAGATGATCAGAATCTTGATTTCTCTTACTACTTCATGTCATGGTATCAAATTTGGATTATGTCGTTTTAACTAAAGAATGGCGGCTGTTTTTTTTGCTTATTCTTCCATACAGACCTTGAATTGTCTGCTATTAATTATATTAAACCTAACTATTATTAATTCTCCTTCATTTCCTATCTTTTTCATCAATACATAACAGGTATACATTTTATCACTATTGTTTCTTCAAAAAAAAAATATCGGTATACCAATCTAGATATCATTATTTAAAAGTTAAAAGACGTGAATAGCATATAAAACAATTTAGTTATCATTTTGATGACATCACATGTGCCGCCTCTACCACTTGGTTTACTTCCTTGCATACATTGAGGCTTAAAGAAGTTAAAATTGCTATTATTGCTCCTTCACGTGTCTTGTTTATGCTTTTGTTATTATTGTTCTGTTGCTTCTTCGTATCCACTCTAGATTTCATTGTGTTAAAAATTAAAAGGTGTGTGTGACAAATAAAACAAATGCTTCCGTAGATAAGCTTTTTTTTTTTTTTTTATCATTTTATGACATCACACGTCTCCTTTCTACCACTTTGTCTACTATTTGTTTTTTTTTAATTGTGTGTGCAGTCACTCTTTCTAAGAGTTCTCTAAGACAGTTCATATTTCAGAGCGGTTGTATTGGAGATCCTGAATATATTCATATAGGCTTGTCAACAAACAGGCTATCTATGACATGCACTTGCGAAAATAACAAGTCCATTGTTTCTTGCATTTCCTTGGGTAATGCGGTTCTATTCAGGTATCAGCAGCATAAGGTGCGTCCTTTGTTCTGTGTTTTCTTGTTTAACTTTAATATTAACCGTGTTATGGAAAATTAATGCATATTTATAAAGTTCCATCTTGTGTATCATTTTGTAAATCATCCACTTATTCACATTGACAAATCATTATGATTGTTATTATGAATATTATGGGTACACATATCACAAATATGTATATATGTGTTGTCCATGAGACATAAAAACTGAACAAGAACCAACACATATCTAAAATTTAAGTTTGACCATGAAAAGCATGAGGTTAAATGATTGTTCTTAATTCTTGAGCCTTCTCCTTTCAAGTAATTCCCAATGACAATAGTTTCTGGACCATATATTTAAATGGTCATCATATCATGTTAATAATAAAGATCATACAGATATATTATCGACATTCTGTTGTGGTTAAGCATACACAAAGTAAACTTGAACACCATTATTTTCATACGGAGATTTATTTTCTTAGAGCCTAAAAAAATCTTCTACCTTGCTATCATTCCCCACCAACATGATATTTGCAAATTATTTCCAAACAATCTAGCACTTAGCTTTTCTGAACCGCCTTGAAGAACTAATTTGCAGTGTGAAGACTTTCTCAAATTGGTTGCATCTGACATCAAATATCATATATGTGGCATCGTAATATCAAAGCCAGTATTTGTCACATTTCAACATCTACTACCTTTTCTTATGTGTGCCTTGAGATCCAAATGTGCAACGTATGATGTTACAATTTTGCCACACCTGGGTGCAATTCGCCAATTCTATTCCTTTCACAATTAACTTGTTGAACCTCATTGTGTTTACATGGACTCCCATGCCTAAAAGTTCGTCAGACAGTACGATCACAACTACCTGGCTCAACTACTACTCTAAAGTTCAGACAGTTGTAATTTGAGATTCAGTTGCGTTTAATTTGCTCCATATCAAGTTCCTATGGGGCTTAAAACCTTAAATCAAGGCTCCACCTTGAACTTGATCCATTTTGAAATCTAATTACTTTGGCTAACTTCAGTTTGGCAGCTTGTCATTAAGCTTTGGCTATTTCTTTTGTGGAGCTCTCTCAAGTTTGATATGTTGATTGTAAGAGTATCGTATGTTGACTATCCATGCAACTCATAATCATGTTGTCCATTTGATTCCACTTTATCAAATCAACTTGATGAGTTTGTATTCCCCCCCCCCCCCCCTCCAAAAAATAAAATAAATAAATAAAAAGGGGAAAATTCTAGGATGTTCAATCCCTCTCCTTTTATTTTAGCATGACTATACGATAGTAGTATTGGACTTGTGTACAATGTGAATGTTTACATGCCAAAGAATTAAATAAAGTGGTTTTCAATATCTTGGGTTTCAGAATGAGTGAATGACAGCAGATGAAATAAAGTAAGTAGTGTTGCAGAGGAAGAAAGAATAAACTAAATTAGCTTCACAAAGAATTACATAAAGCTTGGGGAGTTGCTCAACTTCATGCCCAAAGTACAAAGCATATCTCTAGGTTGAAACTTGAGATAACGATGAGGTCAAACTATCTCCTTTAACTCGGATTTATATAAATGGTTTTCAGATACTTGTATATAACCATTGCTCGCTAACCATTACATCAGGATTACAAAGAAAGCTAATCACATACCAGTTATTTTGATTGAGGTTGAAATTCTTTGAAGAATATGATACACAAGTTGATATTTATTCCACAAGCAGGCCTGCTGGTACTTTATGCCTGTGGAATTTCAATTTCTTTAATGCAGTTAGTTGTTGTGGGCTTATGGAATAATGATCCTCATATTTTTGTGCATTCCACAAATTCTTTTAAGTCATATGGTTTACAGGATGTTGTGTTTATCTATCAGGAGCAAGAAAGAGAGGTGTCGATGGTAGCAAGTTTGGCTGATCCTTCATATAAAGTTGAACTGTCATCTACCATCCCATCCCTAGGATGGGTGAGTGATTTTATGTGGCCGCATGAAGCATTTTCCAAACTTAATTCAACAAAAACCTACTTTATATTGCAGACACTTTACTGTTTCAAGTTTAAAAGTTTCCTTTATGGACCTAATTTTCCCTTTAAAGAAAATGGCCAAAACAAATGATTCAAGATGTTAGCATAATTCCAGAGTTACTTCCTAGGATGTTCCAGACGCTTTTTTGTACTTCCATTCCAACATCTTCATATTTTACTTCATTGTCAAAATCAACTTTAATTCATGTTTAACTATACCTCTTGATATATGCTTTTTTTCTTCTCATTTTCTGAGTCCAAATGGGAGATCCTTCCATACAAACAATATAAGTTTTCTTTCCTAGTGATAAATAACAAAATAGTGGTCCATAGACAGCAAGTACAAAGTGCCACTCTAGGAATTTCCTGGAGGGATGGCCTTAAAAGTCAACCTTGTGTCGATTTTCGACGATGGGCACCGGAAATATTGATCTCTATGTCATGGATACATCAATTATCATGTCGTTTGTGTAAGCTTTGCCTATTCATCCAGTATTGCGAAATGTTCTATTGTTGGAAAACTGTTAAATTTGCACTCATCCGATGCAAGGGCAAACGTTATCCAGATCATATGAAAATTGATGTAAACATATTTGAAGACATGGAGCTGATGGCACGTATCGATTATCCAAAATTTCGACAGATGGTTGACTTAGAGAGCTGCCATCCTAGAGTGGCACTTTAAACTCCATTTGCTTGAATACATATCAATATAATACTCCAATTTGCCTCCTAGACCCATTATACGAAATTCAGATCAGGATGAGTTCTCTCATAGAATTAATTGGGCCCTTATAGATGTTAACCCTTGCCTTGAAGGCACAAGACCTGTAAGGAAAGAAACTTGCACATATTTCATTTACGCATCTTATTTCTCCTTTTTCCAGCCAAGAGCAACTCTGCGATGTCCCAATTGTGAAGTATCGTTTCAAGAGGTAGAAAAGCAGGAACTCGGGAAAGTTCAATCTATTAATGGGAAGCTTAAAGGCCAAATTATGAATGGAATCTGTACTGCTGTGTACAATGACAATGCTTTGGACTTTAAATATAAATACAAGGTTATTCATCTGCAAACTCATATGGTTTTTTGGGCTGTTTTATCTTCTTTTTTTTAATCACAGTGTTCGTTTATAGTATACGATATTCATTATTTCAATTTGCTATTTTCTTTTGTTGCGAGTAGGATGGAAAGACAACTTTCATCCCAGGCATTTCTCTTCCTTCAAATGCGCTTTCTTTTGCATTGAAACGTCGCTTCAGCCCTTCACAAAAGCAGTGGTCAGCATTCCCCCCTTTTCATTATCTTCTGGAAGTTAAGTTTTATTTTCATTAAGAACAGTTCTCATGCTTCATCATAAGCAAAATAAACATGATAGAGAATATTTGAAAATCTAAATGTGTATAAACACGCATGGGCGTCTGTGTTTTCATGTGCATTTATTTGTTATCTTTATGCAAGCCTGAACATTAGTATTGGTAGGCAAAAGAGATGAGAGGAAAGCAAAATTGATCTTGTACAGCCACATTATATTCTAGTGAGAAGAGCACATAAAGTAGAACGCATGGCATGGAAATTGGAATGATGAAGCAAGTATTTTTTGTTTCTTTTTCTTTTTTCTATAATTCTTTTTATTTGTTTGGGTGGGGGTGGGGTGGGGGATAAAAGGAAAATATACATTTACTTATGAGATTAACCCTACAAAAGAAAAAAACCCTTTTAGCGTAATATTATCTGATAATTTTGACTTAGAGCAATAATTGAGCCTTCAGAAAATCATTTTTTTAAAATTAGACATCAATTAATTATAGAAGTATAATGAGATCCTAATCTTTTGGGAGTAATTTGTATGCTAACATGGAATAACAATGTTTTGGGAGGGCCAAATGATGGTTAATAAAGGTGTCAAGAATGACCCCAGACCCGTTTAAGTGTTTAACCTATGGTCTGACCTGTTAAACGTGGGGCACGGGTCAAAAATTTATTGGCCCATACCCGACTTGCTCGTTTAAATGTATCACCAGATCGATGGGTTCATGAGTTTTACATGGCCCATATTGTAGATGAAATGTTGAGGATGGAAATAATATGGAGCTTCCACAATGAGAAGTTATCCAACATCAATTTTATGTGAAAATTTTCAATTGGAATTTTTTTGGTTGAACTTTGTTTGTGCTTTAATTTTCAAATCCGTTCGTATATGTATATATTTTTAGGTTGTAATAATTATAATATATTATAATTGTTTGGACTTTAATTACATTTCAACTATGTAAAATGTAAGGTACGATAACCCACTTATGGATGACCGGTTTAACCCTATCCAAGTTACCTGCACACCCATCCGCTGTAAACAGGTCGGGTGATGTGCACAAAATTTAGCACCCATTTAACTTTGGGAAATTTTAGTCACACCTGTTTTACCCAGCACCTGCAATGACCTGTCTGTAGGTTCGCTCAACCCGCTTATTTGACACCTCTAATGGTTAATAATGTAGTAATTGTATATTCTGACAAATAAGGAGTATTAATTGAGGGTTTTCAAAATCTTTGCAGGGGCTCCCCCCTCGGGGCTTCACCCATGGTCTTATACACATTTCATTTGCATCCCACTTATTATATTATATTTTATTTTAGAGAAAAGTGCATTCCACTTATTTTGTATTATGAAAATCCTGTATCACATGAGAATATGACATTTTTTTTAAAATTAAATCATTACCAGCTCTAAAAAGAGTCGGACAGAGGTTATTATCATGTATCAGTTCGAAGTATGATTACCTTTTGTTGTTTTCAAATGAAGTAGTATCTTCTCTTTTTATCATATCATCTAGATCAAACGTAATGCTGCTGCCTACATATGCCATTGGATAAAAAGTTAAGTTGGTGAAATGCTGCGGCCTACACATGCTATTGGATAAGAAGTTAAGTGGTGAAAAACTATTGGATAATGACTTAAGTTGGTGAAAAATGCACCAGAGTGTGGATGTCTATTCACATACCTACAGGAAGAATCCATGGTAAAAGATTATACGATTCATACACAAAATACCTGGAGCTTTAGTTTTCTAAGATTAAGACAGGGGGTGGTACAGATTACACAGGATAACGGAACACGCAAGGCATTTTCAGCATATATTTCCCAAAGTTGTATTTCACCTGGAAACAAACCTCCACTATATGTAACGAGAATAGAATACCAAAATATCAAAATCAGATTTGTATTCTGAATTTAGTGGTTTACTTGAAGATCAAGTTATGATTCGGAGCAGTTAGTAGTGCATTAAATGGCAGTACCTACAGGATCAGAATCAAATTTGAAGTTTGAACCGTAATTAGATTGTAGAAGAGTATGCCGATGCATTGTAAAATTGGGATCTTGAACAAATTCCTGCAGAACCAATGAGGATGTCATTTGATATATGCAGCTATGATAGATTAGCAAGCATTGTTAAGGGGGTGGCTAGAAATATGTAAAAAATAATAGTTCAGGAAAGACTGAGGAATAAGTGGATAGCTCAGATAGCATTGCCTAATTAAAGAATTTGATGAAAAGTTGAAGCTAGTCAGTGTTGGCATGTGTAATCCATGATTGCACTGTAGGTACATATGGGTTTGTAAGGTCAATTTATATTCTTGGGGTAAAGGATAATGTATCATAATTATTTTATGGTCAGTGAGTTGGCAATAGATGCTAGTGCCTAACAATTTATTCATAATGACCTAAGCATTAATAGCACTCATTGCCTTTACTCTTTATATTTATCTAGTACTTATGGTTGCTTTCTATATGTTTTCTTGATTACTTCCTCCATATTTCTTCTACGCCACTTTTTATCTTATTACTGCTTGGTTATTCTCAATTTATTCTCCCTCCAGCTTCTGCTATCACTTTGGCTCTAATGAGTGGAGTACAGCATATAAGCACACTTTCACTAAGGATCTCAAATTCAAATCTGGCTATAATTCTGACACGCGACTTGGTTGGGTATCTCTTTGGGTAAGATCACCGTGGCTTGAAACACCATTGTTATATTACCACAAAACAATATTTATGAAAATTGGAATCCATGAAACTGTTCATTTTTGCACGAGTTAGACCTTAAACATAATGAAGAAGTTTCAGTCTGATATATTTCATTCTTACTTTAAACGTTTCTATTTAATCTAAACAAGCTCTTTTATATTTAATCCAACTATGCATTATTTTAATTAGTTACTTAGCTAAGTAATGATATGCATGGCAATTACTATCATTATGATTTGCAGAAGTGGCTGGTTTCATCAAGTTTTAGGTTACCAGTTTTCCTGTTCATTGATACAGGCAGTTATATGCCCATAGATGATTATAATTAAGTAATTATTCTTTAATTAAGCCTTCATGTTATTTTATTGTTTCATACTTGTCAGTTATATTATTTGTGTGTCTTGTGTTCTTGAGTGAAGGTTCCGGTAACAGTTTTATATGGAAAATAGAGCATTAGAGAATTTCTTTGAAAAAGCGTTGTAGAGTCCAACCTGTTTAACTAAGATACCTCTCGCCGCAACTATGCGTCATCAGGGCTCAAATAATTCTTCCCCCCTTATCTTCTGTACATTCTTAAAATTGGCTTGTTTGGAAATACTCTAAAAGCATGAAAAAGATACGAGTGCGGTAATAAGAAATTAGAAGTTGAAGTAGTTTCAGTTGAAGGAAAATCATTGGATATGCATGCAGCTCTGAAGAAGTTCTTTTGGTAGCCACACATGATGTCAATTTTTTTTTTCCCTTTGGTCAATCCAAGGCCTTTACATGGTAAATGACACATAGTAAATACACCAACATATCATGTCGATTTTGCATTTCCCTTGTTATGCCACATATTTTTGTTTGCAACTGAAATGTTCCTTCTTTCCTGTATGTATATAGTAAATTCCATCTCCAAAAGTAAACCCCTGATCTTTTGTTTACTAAGCAATTAATCTATCTTGTACTCAACATTGAAAAAGAGTCATTGCTTCATTATTTTTATTGTACTTGCAAATAAAAATAAAATAAGACAGTTAAATGAACTGTTTTTATTTGAATTTGTTTTTAGGTTGGAGATGAGCATGCAAAAGCGAAGGCTGTCCCTATGGGAACAAAAATCCGATTCATGCTCGCAGTTCCTCCAGAAGATTTAAGAAGCCCGTCCATCTCTTTCCAAGTGAAGAAAAGGTGGGATATCTAGTGCCTGGCAAATTTTGACTATGTTCATATCATCTTGATAAATCGCTTAAAATTTGCAACTATACGATACAAGGATTTGCCTCGCTCTCTTCTGCGTACACAAAGGAGGAAGGTTAACCCAAAATGCATGAAGGCTAATTCTCAAATTCAAAAGGCTAATTCTCAAATTCAAAAGGCTGTTGAGTAGGAAGGCTAATTCTCAGAGAGAAACACATTGTAGGTACCCCTTAGCTATTCATAACTCTGCATACTTCAATGACAATGCTGTCGTTGATTATCAAACCTTTGACAACTCTTGGCTGGTCGAACTCCCCTGGTTTCTTTTCAACCAAAAGGAGGACCTAACTTATTCGAAATGGCAGCAGATGTTATGTTTAGGAATCATGGCCGAAAAATCCGCAAAAGAAAATGTTTTCTGCCCAAAAACTGACAGAAGAGACATACAATGAGAAAGCTACTTCACACTTGAATCTCCTATTCCATGCCAAGGGCCATCAATGCAGTCAAGTTCATTTATTTACCTTACCTAGCACGAGTAAGCAAGTCAAAACTCCCTTATTTAATAGTGTAAAAAAGAATGGCAAGGGCCCGTGCTGCATTCAGAAACCCATCACGAGAATGATCTGGAAGTCATCCAGGTACCAAGTTGATTTGAAAGACAGAATGACAAGCTTCCTATGGCAACCTGGTTTAGCTCATCAATGCAGGAAAAATGCTTGAAATATCTAATCATTTATTTTACGAATATCTGGCATTTCGGCTTCTTCTGGAAGACAAAAGAAAAGGAAAAAAGATATGATAGCTATCAATTTGACTAAGGAGATGGCCCTTAACAAAGCATAAGCTATCTCTGACACATTGAACTAGGAAGAATCACTTGACACTTTGGTCTTATCTGGCGCAAGACAATGGTCTATCACATACATGAAGCTCATCAGCCTAATGATGGGGTTTGCAATGTGGATCGGGTAGAATATCAGAAACAGAGATTCAGAGGCGACATGGACGATCTATCAGGAATTTTCTTTTTTTCTTGCTCTTCTTCTGTAGACTTTCGATGGCAGCAAAAAGAAAAATACACTAAGATTATTTGGTCACTGTCAGATGCATCTTGTGGGTTTGGATCATTTTCCTTCCTAGTCGAATCTTTGAGATATATAATTTGTTAAGTGGCAAAACTGCTGCTATGTATGGTGCTTCATGGTTTTGTTTCAATGATAAAACTGGAACGAGATATAGAAGATTTAGATGCGTCTTGTTTTTTTCCCTTGATTTGAAAGAAAAAATTCAGATGTTATTATCTATTATTATCTTAAACTGCATCCGTTTCTCTCTTTTTTATTAGGTCCATTTTTTGGCCTTGGTTCCATTAATATTCCAATGCATATCGAACCTGCCTTTTGCATAGAATTCTTGTAAGTTAATAATTATTAAGCCTTTTTTTTATATTATAATCAATCTTTTTGGGGATCAAAATTGCGAAGAGGAAATTGATACCAACTAAACTAAGACCAAATGGTTGTGATTAATTGGTTTGCTGCAGAAAGGAACATGTAGCATTAGCATTTGCTTGCATACAAATGTTGTCCTGAAGTCGAAAAGATCATAACTTTTCAAACCAGGGCGGTAAAAATTGCAACAGGCTTCTTATTGGAGGCAAGGTACCTAAAACAGCCCGCAAGCATTTGTAAGGATGGTGGACCCGAGTCCATTCAAAATTGCTTCACATATTTCATCAAAATTTCCCCTTTGCCACAATAAATTAGAAGATTCCAACTCATGACCTCCACCTAGCAAGTCTGCCAAATACTTTTGCTACCAGATTTAAGGCTGGTATAGCATGATGTGAACGCTCAATATAACGGCAAGGCATTTTGCTATTAAGCAAAAGTTTTGAAGTTCAAACATGGTCTCACGTCATATTTCGGTGATAGTCTTGAATTCGAATCCTATGCGACATCTCCAGCTCATCACAAAAGGTACCAAAGCCCCAAAAGAAGTTTGCATCATAAGAGAAGACTAATCCATAGAGAACTTGTCGAAGAACTTTACATCTGTACGAATTAAATTACCTGGTATTTAGCTTTTATTCTTACAACTCCCTCATATGCCAAAATCAGATCTTAAGACATAAAATCCTCAACCATTTGTGCAGTTACGACCATTTGGAAACAAGAAAGCAGCCACAAATCTTCAACTGCAGTTGCAAAATATCAAAAAATGAAACAAATGCAGCAGCCATTGACATATAATGCTAATGTAGCATCTATAACATGAACTTCCATGCCTGTCATATTTAACAATTTCTCTGCATTTTATGACCTCCCTACTAAGAATAAAAAAACAATAAGGCGGCTCACTTCACCAACAAAACAAAACACATAATTTCCCCGAACGAGTTGAGGTATAAAAGAAACAAAGAACAAGAAGGAGCCTGCCTATTTGTCTATATTATTGAAAATAACTGAATTTGTTTCCAAGCATCAAGTTACTAGAAGTTAATCCAAGTAAAAGAGAGTAACAATCTTTCGAAGGCTTTTCGCTTCTTGACAAGTTTCCATAAGCAGCCTGCTGTCGTGAAACGCGAAGCAAATAACTTGCTGCACGTGTGACAGAATGTCTCTGTTGCATAGCCTGTCATTTCAGAAAACATATAATTTTCGAATAAAATTTACCATGTAGTATCAGTACCATTTGCCATTCATATTTCATGAATGTCAAATCTCTTGCCGAGTAGAGAAATTAACTTGATCATAGAATGAGATGAGTACGAAATTAGAAGAGTTCTACAATTTTTTTCATACATAAATCACTTTGTTGGTCAGTTCACGCCTTCAAATTTTACAGGGTTGACAGCATATAACAATACCCTTAATATATACCTTGTATTGCTCTTGATGTCCTTAACAGGTTTATTAGCACATAACACCCCTAGGGATAGTCAACAATATTATCAAATGTCCTCTATTAAGTCATTGAAATCATTTATCATCCCCAGTTGTGTTACGTTAGAGTTGGCCAACAAGCAAATCAAATTTTCTCTTCTAAATGTGCTATACGCCCAAGATAGATTTGACATGAGGGGTGTTGAAAAGTAACAAGTGATGCACAAGATTACAGGGTAAATATAAGGGGTGTCAAATGAAAATATGCCGATTTGATAAATTGGAAATAGCAGTTTTGTCCAATGCAAAGATGCAATCAAAATTTGACTTGTGCATGTCCATGAATTCCTAATATGAGGTAGTGTTGAATGCAATACAATTTGATAAATTGGAAATTGTACTTTTGTCCAATGCATATAGGCAATCTCTGTTTGACTTGTGTGTGTCCATGAATTCCAAGTACAAGGTAAAAATGAGGGGTGTTAAATGCTATAATCCCAATTTGATAAACTGGAAATAGCAGTTTTCTCCAATGCAAATATGCAATCAAAGTTTGATTTGTGCATGTCCATGAATTCCAAGTACAATCATCTAACAAGCGCGTGATGGAATATGGAAAAATTTGAATAACTAACCTGCTAGCTTCAATTAATGGCAAATGATCATTCTGAGGTTTCTCAATAAGATTTTGCACCTGCAAAATACATTATAAGCAATAAATAAATAAATAAAAATAAAAAAGTTATTAGGGTTTTAGATAACTAATATATGAAGTCCAAACATAATTGATGCAACAGATCTTAAGCTAAAGAAAGCGAGAAAATAGTGATGTAAAGGAGAAAATTCTTAAGCTAGTATTCAAGAAATAAATAACAAAATCCTTACTTTAGCCAACAACTCTTGGCTCTCAGGCGGTTGCATTTTTAGGCTCTGGGGCAAGATTACAGTAAGTAGCTCTTGCTTCTCTGCTCTTAGTGCTCCTCTAATAACAGCGGCATTAGTCCCTGATGCTCCTGAAGTAAAAATATGATTTTTCTGCAAATAATAATTTGCTCAACTGATTCAGAATGGAGCAAATAGGGACATACAAAGAGAATGCTAATAATACTAGTAAGATATTGCTGCGAAAAATAAATTGGCATACCGTTATAACCATAGCATAGCTGAGAATTTCAATAAGCTGCTGATGCATGAATCCCATATTACGAGTCCCAAAGAAGCCGATTGCCCTAGGTCCTTGCTGTTGAATCGCAAGCAATTCCTGGGAATCACGTTGATAAAACACCAATTAATACATAGTTAAGCTGTACATATTCAGAACATATGTTTGCATAAGGATAGAACTCAAAAATCAGTTCAATCAATGTCACTGATGCAAAGACTGCATTCATCACACATAAAATAGATCAAAAGTTGGATATGAATAAATGTAGGAATACCTCCTTACGGAACTTCTACATATTCTACAATACGAATCAAAACTACAACAGAGCAAACATAGGGAATACAACTGCAGTGGTTAAATCTACATGTAGTTACAATCCATTGATTTTCCAACTTCAAAGGAAGCACTCCCTTTTTTTTTGAGTCATAAGGTAGAGGACTAATCAATGAAAGAACCACCCAATCCCAAATAAAACTAAAACACATATATCAGCGAAAAGGAGGGTTATGTACGATGATACACACTATGGTGGCAAAAGACATCCTTATCTTCTGCTTTTATATTCTATCTTCCATATTTGTTTCTGCAAAGCTCTTTGCCACTTCAATCTTCCTCAGCAGATCTAATTCATCACTGTTAATGACGGCTCTCTCTTGAGTATGAAACATATTCAACATCTTGCCGTTGCTTTCTCCATTTTGTTTGTCGTTTGATGTGGTTGTACCCTCTTCTGAATTGGAAACATAATCCTCAGGCTTGCACATTTGCAAGGGCTCCATACTTTCTATTTGCAATCCCATGTGCACTTGTGATGTTACCTCAGGTGTCCTCTTACAAAGCATCTGGCTCCACTATCTTCTCCATGCTTCGTAGACAATTCGTATGATTCTTTCTTTCGTCAGCCAGTTTAATCCGTGGCTTAGAGACAGAATTCTTAACCTTGCACATGTTCAAAGCTAGAGTCGTCAACGGAATGGAAACATCAATGGGCACCACCAAATCCTCGAGCTCATGCCACTCAAGATCTTCAAAGTCGCCATCTTCATAAACCACTCTGTACCATTTTGATTCCTCATCGAAATTCTCAACCTTTCCTGAATAATATCGATCTCCAAACAACTTTTGAACTTTCCTTCCTTCAATCAATCGGCCAATACATGGGATATCTTGATTATCAATGGTATCCAAAATGGAACTTATGCAACCCGGAGTCGAATCTGGCACACCATTAACTACAATAGCAGGTTCTCCAATGACCATAAATACAGGTGCAGTGTTTGATTCTGGCCAATTGAATATGTTTGATGCAACTGTATAATGTCCTGACGCAGAAAGGGATTCATTGTGCTTATACGTCCGGAAGTAAGTTTCTTTATCTTCCGATTGTAATTCATTTTGCATTTGCATTGGCTTTCCATCTCTTGGTGTAGCGACTTGTGACATATGAAGCATATCTGAATTTTTCACCTTGCTTCCTGAAATATTTGTACAAGTTTTTCTCCCTTTAAACAATTTAATCTGCGACTTGGAAACAGAATTTTCCGACTTACGCTTATGTGAAGCAAGTTTCTCTGGCTTACACATATGTCAAGCAAGAGATTTCTCCGACTTACACTCGGAGACGGATTCTTGCCCATGGCATATGTTTCATGCTATTGTATACTGTTGTGGCCCCAATATAGATTCATCGTGCTTATGCATTTGGACACAAGTTTCTCTAATTTCTGTTTGTGATCCATTTTGCCTTTGCATTTGCTTTCCATCTCTTAATTCAACTAAATGGGAAATTTGAAGCAGCGCCAATGTTTTCTCCTTGCTTCCTAATATACCTGTATGATTTTTTCTTCCTTTACTCAGTTAAATCTGTGATTTGGAGGCATATTTCTCCGGTTTACATTTATATGAAGCAAGGGTAGTTAGTGGCATAGAAATGTTAAGTGGCAACAGCACCTCCTCAAGCTCATGCCACCCGAGATCTTCAAAATCACCATCTTCATAAACCACTTTGTACCAGTTCGTAAGGAAGCACTCGCTTAGAGATTTAGATTATTATCAACAAACTGTTGAGAACAAGACATACCATGGAATCATGCATTGTAGACAATAATACATTACTTTTTCTAAACAGTGCAAGAGCAAGACTTCGTAACTCGCTATGGCCACATTTTTAATACAAGGATTTTATATTTTTGCTTCAAAAAAAAATTGGCCTACAACTCTACATAACTTAATAGAGAATCAGCAGTATCATCACTACTATGCCAACTCAAAAAAGTGAGGGTCTCAAATTGAAGTTCTTAGCATGATGTGACAAGAAAGATTCTCAAATTTTTTAGAAATAAACAATATTTAAATTTATTGCTTCTAAATTTTCAAATCTGTTCAGATCTTTAAAACATCTAAAACAATCATTACAATCTATATTATTTTAATTTAAAAAAGTTTAAAATCTTCTTAAACCTTTTTTCTTTTTATGATGTCTAGCAAATATACATGTGCATCGTGCATACAAATATACTAGTAAAGGAATACCTGGAGATAATCAAGATCAGGGATTGGCTTGTACTCTGATACTAGCACTGAACCTGAACCTTCAACAAGAGTCTGGGCTTGAGTGGGTACTTGGCTGCCATTCTCTTCGTCCGATCCAAACATAAAGGCTTCATCCATGCCTTGGCTCCTACCATATTTCTCCCCTTCTCTTCTTGTAGATCCACAAAGCCACTATATCAGCACATGAAAAAAAGTCCCTGGTAGTAAATGATTAGTGAAAACCATATATATATATATATATATATATATATATATATATATATATATATATATATATCGCAAATTCATTACTTCAATATAATCTGTAGTTCTTTTGATGTGTATATAAAGATAAGGATATCATAAAATATGATAGCCTAAACAGGCAGGCATAGTAACATCCACCTGTGGAAAAAAATAGATTTTGGCCAACAAGTGCCTCTTGATGGGCCCGTGGTAAAGAAAACTACTAAATTTATTATCTTTCCTACTCTTGTTCTCACACATGTCATATTTTTTGAAAGCTTGCTCTGCGAGAATTAGTTCCTTCTATTGTGAACAATTTAACCATTTATTCTATAGCCTTTATGTTCACAGATAAAGATGGAATTTTCTGAAAGAAGCCAAAGAGATTTTGGGTAGTAAATATGTATATTGTCGTTTACTTATTAATATACTTCAGCTATCTATAGCAAGAAGGTATCACTCATGCCTTGTATAATCAAGTCAAAAGCAAAACGACAGGATGACTAGACTAATTTAGCAACAACCCTAATTGCAGTACTTGCAATCTGCTAAGGATTTCTGTGGTCTGAACATGGGAAATAACAAAAGATGACTTAGTAGAAATGTAAAACAGTAATAAACAGTCCTATTAGATCCTGTAAACTTGGAAACAAATGTTGCATAAGACGTGGTTGTTAACTAGCTAGTGATGTTTAAAAGAGCATATCTAAACAATTAGCTTTCTCATGGCCTCACCAACATTGCACTGGTAAGATGCGGGCCAAGGATATGATACCATATGGGCATATTGTTACATCATAGATGCGTGTGCGCGCACATGGTGTGATATGACCAATGAATTAGGAATCCAAGAATGGTTAAATAAACCTCTATAGCCATACAATGCAGTCAATACCTTAAGATATTTGCGATATATCTAACGATCTGGTATAATATATTCGAAAATTGATAGGTATCATGTATAGGGATGTAAACAGACCAGAGACGGGTAGGATATAGGTGTTCGCATACTCATATCTGGCAATTCTAGACGGATTAGAATACAAATATGGATAGTTATTAAAATGAAAATTACTATATGTTTTTGGTAAAAGTCGGATACGGATATGAGATGGATATTGGAAAAAAATGTACTCAATAAATCCAATACTTGATATTTGGTATCAGTTAAGTATACAAAATGGATAGATGTTATCATATCCGTATTCAGTAGCTATTGACAGATGCGGATACAGTTTCAGATAGTCATCAGAAATGAAAATCACTATCCGTGTACGATAAAAATCAGACACGGGTACGGAGTCAGGTCGGATTGTCCATATCCGTTTACATCCCTAATCACGTGTAAGTATCCCGGGGTGAATTTTATCTTCCGATGCACTTTCCATGTCTTGCGATAAGATTTGTCTTAAGATAGGCATCACGTCTTATGATACAATTTGTTCTTACAATCATGGTTCAAGAACTCATTTCCAGTCTCGGTCATATGAAATATTGCCATAAAAATGATATCTTTTGTTACGATAATGTTGTAGTTTAGCATTCTTGTTAAATTGTAATGAATCGAATCGGAAAAAAATAGATTTGTTAATCCCTATTTTGGTTGGACGTCCTAAAATATGTTGAGAGTGGTTCATTGTATATTCGTCTACATCTTCCTTCCTTTCCTTCTTTGTTTTAAGGAACTATGTATTATGATTGATATTTATTTACTTTGTGATTTCATTTTAGTTAATAGTTCCATGGTCATTGGATCTAGATAATATTTATATTCTCCTGATGTTGAAGAAGATTATCTAACAAATGTTTCGACCCTTGTTTGTCTCGTAATTTTAGTTTTATTGTTATTTTTATGGTAATATGCTTTCTTTATCTCATATATTTTGTTTTTACTGATGAAGGTCCAGGTATTCATGGGGTTGTCGGTCAATTTGACGACCTTTTAGTTCAATTCTATGTTTAAGTTATCTCATACTTTTATGATATATATAGCATATACTTAACAACATAGTATTTGCATAAAGGATAATTTATCTAATGATGCACATACATATGATTTGCAACTCCATAAACATGAAAACTTAAAAACAATATGTATCCCAATTTGTCAACATCATAACCAAATATTAAAAAGATAACTTCTAAGTAATAGATATCAATATTTACCTAAGTAGTCATCATCTTTTTACATCTTTCTTATAAACGTGGCTAATTATGTACATGCATCTATATATCAAATTAAGGTGTGAAGCCAAGCCATTATGTATGCATTAACCATGCATTTATGTGACCCGTTATAAATTCTAGAATATGTCCATGGTACCCGAGTATCCCATGTGTATGGAAAACCGTTACAATTGTGCTTGAGGGGTCTAGGCCTCTGCTCAAGGGCATACATATATGCTCTTGGTTTGACATAACTCATTTAAGCCTACTAACTAAACTTGCGTAAAGCGCAAATCGTGGTGATCCATGGAACAAAAACCGGCGGTGCCAACATGGTGCGCTAAGTGTGGAACGAGGAATAATTGGGGTAGGCATCTTTGAAATAGTTAGATGGAACGAACTACGATATATGACGGAATGGATAGTTATTTTCAAGGATTAAAATATTGCCATATCTATTTTCAAATGCTTAAACAACCACTTTTAATATTATGCAAGATGTTCATGCTCTTATTGTTGAATGTGGAATAGCATTAGAAAATAAAATATACGCATTGAAAATGTATCCATTGAGTAATTTTTATTCCGATATGCCAATTTATAGTATTGGAAACACCACGTTTCAGATCGAAAGTTCCCTAAACGGAAAATGTGGGGGTTAGAAGTTTCCTAGTAAGTTGGCTTAACTTAAGAGCTATGCTAAAGTCATGTGGACTCAAGGTAGACAGAGTTCAAAAGCTTTGACACACTAAGGATAGATTCAGAACAAGCTAGCCCCACCAAACTCGACGGTGCATATTTTAACTAATTTCTTCAAATAAGCAACCATAAGGTGAAATTATCATGCGTTTGTATAAGAGCTCAACTATAACTCTATAAGCCATTATTCTTCTAGGCAACCCCTTTTATATCGATTTCTGCTACAAAACTGGAGTCATCTCTCTATGATTGTGAGATATTTTATGCCCTGCATCACTTTGATGATGATATAGTGCCACCATGAGCTAGATTCTTCCAGGACCACACCAGCAAATCCTTTATCCCAAGTCACTGGTTTGACTACATGGATCCTTTTTCTCCATTTTGAACGTCGACTGCTAACATCTTCATTTCATAGAGAGAGCACGCTGTCTAATCATTCAATTCAGTGGCGCTAAATTTGTGGAATGATTGTAGCAAGGGAACAAGGTACAAAACTTTTGAGTGGTAGGCTTACTTTGGGCACTGATTTATTTTGATAAATCTGCATTTGGCACACATGTAAGACTGAATGCTCTCTCTCTCTCTCTCTCTCTCTCTCTCAGACATATAATTAAGTATAATGATAAAAAATAGTAGCTTTCACTACTAATAATTTACAAGCTCTAATCGGACACGTCCTCGAGAATAAAGCAAATATTTTACCCCAAAAATATACATGATGATAATTCTCATTTAATTAAGCAGTCAGATCCACAATGGTCTGTGAGAAATCACAAATAGGCCAATAAGATACATTTTTAAACATAGATGCATTTAAATATCTAACTGAATGAATTGTTTTTGTTTCTCTTCCTTTCTTGGGTATGCAGATTTAGTTATGATCGGAGATGCACCACAAATCATCACTATCCATATGTTGGTGTGAATTAGGTTTCAACTGTAATATGGTATAGATATCAAATAAATATTCATTGTGGAGGTTGAATTTAACTGATTACTTATTATACTATATATACCATATCAGCGAGTCTTGAAAAGATAATGATCGACGCTTATCATTCATTAAACTAGTAAAATCAATAACGAATGGCTCAGAATATGATATGTTTTATCACACAATGCACAATGATGTTATGTGCTCCATCCTCTCAGTTGCAACTTCCTTCGTCTAACCCAAAAAACCTACTAAAAATAGTGTAAAATTTAAGGGGAAAAACAAAAAAATATTTGATTTATTTTTTGCATATCATAATTTTAACAATTTTTTAAAGTTTTCGTAAAGTCCTTTATGATTGCATGTCAATTGATACCAAGGCTTCTCTTCACAAAATCATGATAAAAGAAATGCAAACAAACCAGTACATATTCAGGTTTTAGTTCACAATCTAAATAGGCGGGGAAAGTTGGTCCTCAGGAGATTTTGTAAGCCATCAATATTGCAAAATAAAAAAGCTTCCTTTTTTCACTTGCCGAAACATAAGAACAATCAATTTTTGCTCCAACTATACAAAAAAAATATTAATGTTTCCGAAGATTCAAAAGTACAATGCTGCCTCCAATTTGCCTCTTTTTCACATCATTACTATCGACTGCATTAGATTTAACAACAGAACAGCATCCCCTCAATCAAACAACCATTCAGATTAAATTAGAAGCAAATCTCACTTCAAAAAAAAAATTAATTCCCAATACAATCTCCATTAGCCATTGCTAATCCGCGCAAGATGCCAACTTTAGAGCATTGGGACAAAACCCATCAACAAAAACCCATGACAAAACCCTAGCTCACAAAAAGCAACAACCCAAAGCATCCAAATTGAAAACAACAACAGGAAGAGAAGTTACCGATGGTCTCTTTGCAGCGGCCCACCTCCCATTGATGGAGGAGGGTTTGAGGAAGCTAGGGTTTTGAAGAGAGGCGAAGGCGAAATCCAAAGAGAGGAATTGAGAAGGAGAAGAAAGAGAAAGGCTTGATGATGAAGGAAGAAGAGCAAGCCCCAATGGAGCACAAATACTCATTTCTTCTCTCTTTTTGCTTTCCTTAAAAATTAACACTTCATAAAAAATGAGAGAGAGAGAGAGAGAGGAGAGAGAGAAAGGGGAAAGATTGTGGTGGAGATGCGTGGAGAGATTATGAGCAAAAATAACAAAATTTGTTCTCTCTTCCCCTTTCCTTGTTTTTTGTTTGCTAGCTTTGTCGGGTTTTTTTGTTTCCTTTTTTTCAACCTTTTCAGTTTACAGGTGCAGATGAACTTTTTGAGGATGGATCCTTTATTTTATTTTTGGTTTCCTTTTTAGGATTGGAATAGAAAATGTTACTGGAAGATATTATGGTATTTGATGAAATGATATTTTTAAATATTTTATGGCATTTGGTCCATAATGACCGACATAATTACTTCTTTATCAAATTTTAAAAAGCATTTCACATAAAAAAGAAGAAGAGGGGAATGAAACATAGGATTTTTTAATTAGGGTCCTGGTTTACTGATATATCACAAACTAATTAAGATTTATTAATTAGTGCAATTAATTAATGTTATATATTAATTAGTGTTAAATTGGAATTTTTTTATAATTGTTATGATTTTAATGGTTTGTAATTAAAGTTCTCTCAATTAGTTTGTTAATTAGGGTTTATAAGTAGTTATCATTAGAGTTTTGTAGGAATTGTTAATTAGGCTTTATAAGTTTCATTGGGGTTTTTAGGGTTTGTTATTTTCTAATCATTAGTTTTTTAGGGTTTGTTAATTAGATTTTATAATTTTTCATTAGGGTTTTTTAGGATTTGTTAGGTAGGGTTCATAATTTTATTAGGATATCAAATTATCAATTTACACATTCATAATCCTAAAACTTATCATCCTAAGACCCGTTCAATTTCTTATTTTCCATATCCATTATCTCAATACCAACGGAAAATCAAAGATTATCATCACTACCTATTCACAATCGCACAATCTAATTGAAAAAATTAATAATAGGAGAAGGAAAAGCCCAGATTTTGGACCGAATTTTGAAAGGAAAATAGTGATTGCAAACTCCAACGGCACCAGCACCACCTAAAAAAAATTGGAAAAGAATTGATAATTTTTGAAAGGAAATTGGGTGAAAATGGGAAAGGAATTTGGGGGAAATTTACCTCCCGGGTTGAATTCGTGGGTTGGGAGAAGAAAGGGGCCTCGTGGCAAATATCTACTGTCAGCATCGACGACCGTTATTTACGATCTCTACTGATAAACGAACGGTCGCCAATGTATTGGCGCCCGTTCATTAGCGACCGTATGAAGTATATGGTCACTAATAACTCTTTAGAGACCGTATGTATTTATATGGTCTCTGATAGACGATTTCTACTGGTGTTATGCTAAACAAATTAATAATTTTATGAATTTAAATAGTAAAATTTTTCATAATTTTGTCAAATATTAAAGCTTTTTATCTATATCAAGTATTGCATAAGAGTTCTATATTGATGGAAAACTTGATCGTGTTTTGATAGACGGTAATGTGGATTAGTTTATTCTTTAATGTCAGGTGCTTTATATATTTTGGCCCAAGCATCTGCTCATATACGCTAGTAAACAAAAAAAAGAATCAAACTCAAATGGGTCGAATATAAAAATGGGTAGACAACCTAGATGGTAGTTTGAATCAATGCAGTTGGAGTAAAAATTTTAACTCTTAAAAAGGGTAAAACACTTATATAAGTATTTTACAAAAATACACCCTAATGATCCAATTTTTGATCAAAACATGATCAGGAACAAACCAAAAACTTGTTTATCACTGGTGGGACCCCCTACCTAGGAAGGCCTCTCTTAATACAACTCAAAATTGAGTTGTCTCAACTCAAATTTGAGTTGATTTGGGGCATCCCCTATCAGGTTGCCTCTCCCGAGCTCCGGAGGCCCACTCTCGATCTCGGGAGGCTCCTAATTGGCATGTCCCGACATTAAATAGCGTCGAGACCTCCTTCTTCTGAATATATTTGGCATATTCTTCAGAAGATAGTGTGAGATTTCCACCCCCACTTCCCCTGACATCCAGAGAGTAGTAAGAAGAAGAAGAAGGTGAGAATATAGAAATGGAATAACCCCATTCCTTCACCCTTCTCTCTTTCTATCTTGGTCCCCCTCTCTCTCTCTTTCTCTAATCGAAGAGAGAGAAAGAGGATTATAAAAACTTATACAAGTTTTCAGCTCAACGGAGGAGCTTGAAAGCCATAGCCATGGCTTCCTTCCAGGAGATAAAGATGACTTGGAATATAGTGTGTTCTTGACCCCTATGGATTGAACCAAGAACATGGGTCACTCCATGTTCTGCATAACTTGAAAATATGCCATCATATTCTCTACATATATAAACAGAAAGAGATAAGCTCTTTCTTGAAGAACATAGGTCAAAACCCTATGTTCTTCTATATAAAATATACGTGAATAGAATATTATATTCAATCCTAAGATATAAAATTATGTTTCTGGAAACATGTGAATAAGAAAACCTTATTCATCTTCAGACATAAATATGTCTGTTGATGGGATATTTCTTAGCCTTAAATTTATACCACAAGTGTACGGTCAATCAATATAGCACTTGTGGGCCGATCCACAAAATGGATGAGAATTTTAGTTGAATTAAGCGAATTAAAGAAGATAATTTCACTAGTAGAAAAAATGCAATAGCGAGGGAAAACTTCTACGAGGGAATGTGTAAACTACCGAGTGAATTTCCCCTCTTGCTAATATTCTCTCGGCAATTATTTATTTTTAAAAGTGAAAGAATAAACTATCGAGAGAATGTATAAAAAGTGTAAATTTAGTTGGGCCAAAACATAGCGACGGAAATATTGACAAGGGATATATATGTTGGCAATAATTGCATTAGTAACAAAAGTAATACCAAGAGAACATGAACCCTCTGCAATATTTCCTTGGCATTTCTTTTATTGCTAATTCGACTATTGCCAAAGGATAAATCATCGGCAATATTTTTCTTGCTATATTTTGGCCCAACTAAATTTACGCTTTTTATATTTTTGCTCGGTAGTTTATTCTTTCATCTTTAAAAATAAATAATTGCCGAGAGAATATTAACGAGAGGGAAAATTCGTTAGGTGGTTTGCACATTGCCGTCGTAAATATTGTCCCTCGTAAATATTTTTCCTCGCTATTGCATTTTATTCTACTAGTGCTTGATTTGAAATAATTAACCTAATAAATTAAATGCAATAATTAAGAAAGTAAATTGCAAAGATTAAGGAAATAATTAAAATAGAATAAAAAACAAGTTTGGTGAAAATATGAATAAAAGAAAACCTAGGGTTTTCGAATCCATTAAACCAAATCATGGTGTTATTAAATAAAAATGTTTTTCTTTTTGTTGATTTCCACATTTACAAAGAATATTAAATCAAAAGAGAAGATAATTATTATAAAGATTAATTGCTAGGGAATTAAGAATTAAATTGATCTAACTTTCTACTAGGCAAACCTAATGGTCGTCAAGTCGACAAGAATAATTCAAGGATGTATGCAAGGGGAAATTATGGATGCAAACAAGAAGGAGAAGAATTGACTGGAATTTAAAAAGTAGGAGAAATCCAACAAGAAGGAAATGGTAAAAGGGTAAGGAACAGATAAAGATCATGCTGTCGCAAAGGCTTGGGTCGGGGCTACTAGTATCGTATGGATTGCTTTAAAGGTGGAAGAAGGATGGTCCAAGAACTGCAAATAAGGAAGTAACTTGACTGGAAGCTTAAAGAGCATCCAAATACGAATGTCAGGGGATCGGGAATCTCGAACTCTACCCTCCTCTGATGATGATCGAGCATGGTGTAGATCGCGATACAACGAATTAGGAAGACGTGTAAACAGAAGATGCT
Organism: Agapanthus africanus; assembly: GCA_030015575.1. Classification (NCBI taxonomy): domain Eukaryota; kingdom Viridiplantae; phylum Streptophyta; class Magnoliopsida; order Asparagales; family Amaryllidaceae; genus Agapanthus; species Agapanthus africanus. The sequence goes on from CM057337.1 coordinate 724,179,566, forward strand.
TCCGAATCGAAAAGTTTGAAAGCCGGAACATGATATGTAAAAGATGGCCTAAGAGATGCAAGAAGAAACGAACATGAATTTTAGAAATTCAAGAAAATCGATAAGTGATCTTCAAGAAAATCTAAGGAAGGCAGCGAGACGGATTCAAGAATGAAACCATGGTGCAGTCATTACAGTCCACCTTCCTTAAAAGAATTTTGTCCTCATAATTCTCTCAAGAAGTATGTTGCAACAAGGCACGGTGAAAGCTAAGGATAATATCGTGGCATGTCGTTTTCGAGCTTCGTCGATTGATACTCCAACTAGTAAGAAAACACGTGACTTGCGTAGATAGCGATGAAACAAATTTTGGAGGACCAAATAATTGTGAGTCAAAAAGATTTGAAGAACGGTACACGCTTTCTAGAATAATTTCTAAGTCAACATGGAAGATTCAAGAACGCATGTAAAGGGTAGTCTAAGAGATACAAGTAGAAGGAGTGAACTGAAGTTAAGGATTCAAAAGTTGAGATGTGATCTTCAAGGAAGTCGAAAGTGAAATTCAAGATGGATTCAAAGGAATAGGATGAGATTCAAAAGAAAGGTTAAATGTAGTTGAATTTCTAAATTCTTGTTATATACTGCTTTCGACGTTCATGTATAACGGACCTGCATGGGCCACCACTAAAATCTGTCACGCCCCGCTTCCCAAAAGACAGTAGTGGGCACGTGACGAGGTCCCTGATGTATTTATACTGAGAAGCGTTCTTCCCGAAATAAATACGTTAAGCGTATCATAAGCAATATATAATAAAAAAGAATTAAATGAGATCATAAATCCAACTACATTATTACATTTTCAAGTCCACAATGTTCAAAACAAATGACAACTGTTGGATATAGTGCCCTCAAAGTCAATTATTGGATCGCAGGTACGTGATTGCAATGATTGAGGGAGGACCTATACCGATATGAAAGTCTTACTCGAGATAATAGTATGCTATCTGGTTTGTCTTTATCATCATATACATGCTTTAGTTCACTATTGCATGTTGATAGAGCCCATAGGATTCTTGCTTGACTGCCAGCAGTATGATGGCGATCATATACGTGGGAGCTGGGGTCTATAAGCACATTCTTAAAAGTGTCCCTAGTCATGGGAGTTTCGAGACAGGGCATCGATACTCCAGAGTAGACTAGTGTATACAGTCGATACCCCGACGAGGGGCGATGGCCGGTCTCACAAGCCATTGGTGTCAGTTTGTTCAGCTAAGATGTATACAGGTGCTCATTGGGTTATGAGTACACCGGACAGGACTCGCCGGGAACATATTAGTTGGTATTATACATATCGTCAGATAGCAGTTCCCTGGTGACATGTGTACAGGTTAGTTTGTCGACCTGAGATCGTCATTTGTCTCGTGTGAGTTCCCACTGTACTTTGATTACTACCCTACCACGCTCAAAGGAGACGTGCAAACAGGTTTTAGTTGGGTACAGTCCCGAGCCACATGGAGGCAGTGAGCGGGTCGTCGGGGATTCGTCTCTCCCGGTATTGGGGGTTGATGTCGCACAGTGCACGGGTGGCCATCACTAGAAATCCTCGGCCGAGGTAGTAGAGAATTACTGATTTGGATCAGTAGTTTCTCAGGAGGTGATGGGCTTCATACCGACACGAATTATCGCGTTATTAGGGGTCTGACTTTATCCACCCCCTAAACTCGATATGCGATACTCTTTAGACGAACGGACCGGACTGTACGGATATTGTCACTGTCAGGCTCAGTAGGGTTTCAGGATGAGTTCGCTCGTTAGCTTCCCTTCCAATCAATACATAGGCAACCGTTACGTACAGCTAGTACCTCTGACGTGCTAGTGGTTTTACCCAGTGCCAGTGTGTTGATGAGTCATTAGAGTCCCCCACAGACTGTTTCCCAAGTTTGGGCGAAACGTTGTAGAGGCCGTATGGTTTTATGGCAGGGTTCGGAAAATGCACGTGTGTTTACGCACGTGTCATATTTCGGACAGATAATACTGGTGGGCTTTGGTTTAAGCCGGATCCGAGTATTATACTGTGTAGATATAATATCTTTGTCTCAGTTGCATTTGTATTCGGTCGTAATACAAATGTGGGTATGTTTATGCTGTTCCGGGGTTATCCTGAAATTCGTTTCGGGATCGCTTTTGGAAGTTGTCAGTTTCCAGTTTTTCTATCAGCCGTCTTTAATATTCGGTTAAAAACGGATTTATCTTTTCTTGAGGTCAGTCATGAGTGTGTGGATGGTTCTAGAAGATTCTAGATTGTGACTAGGCTAGTAAGTCATTAGTGCATTAATTATTGCATTAATGGTTTTGGTGACTATGTTAGATGAATCATTTGTTGCAAGGTGTTTTATATGACTCATTCTTTCTTTAATGTTGTGGTCACCTCCTAGCTCCTACACTCACCCCCTTCCACCTTATATTGGCCGGCCCTTCATGAGTGAGAAGGGGATTGATTTCATTTGGAAAAAAGGTTAAGGAATTTGGTTCATGAAAATTAGAATTGCTCATTTCTCATTTACCCGATTCAAATGGAAACTTCATTAACCGTTCGTCCATAGCTTTGGACGAAGCGAGACAAAGTGTTCTACTCATTCTCTACATCAATCTTGGTCATCTCTTTTAGCAAACTTGATGATCGAGTTGCCTCGGTTCAGAGGCGGGAGCCCGTTTAAAGATCCGTCGACGTGGTGTGTAAATCCCCGTTCTCCACCTATAGAATTTTCCCTGTATTTTCCAAATTCCAGAGATTTACTGCTCCTCGTAATTATTCTGTAGAAGGTGGTAGCTTGAATTCCGGTATTTATATTTTTCCAACAACCTAAAAATCAAATTTAAACTAACAAATTAATTTCTTAAACCAACCCAGCCCACTCAAATTTTTTAATAAAATCCCTAAATTCATTTTTCCCCCAGCCCGTTACTTTTCCAGCCCACTCGAATTTTAAAACCCTTTGTTAAACACAAAATCCCCCGGCCCGTTTCTCCCTCACCAGCCCACTTCAGATTTTATTCTTAAGGGAATTCTTTTTTTTTCTTGCGAGCCCGGCCCACTTCTTCAGCCGCTTCCTCTTACCCGACCCGCTACCCCACTGTTTATCTCCTTTAAATTTCCCCAACGGTAACCTCCCATAACTTACGCGCGCGACCCGCCTCCTCCGCCGTCGCTCACGCCCACGCCCACGCAGTGCCGTTGCCGCCGTTCCCTATCACAACCTCACCTCTCTCTTCTCTTTCTTTTTGGAAAATCCCTGACTCTCCCCATTCTCCAAATCCATCGAGCACCCAAACTCTCCTCGAACCCACTGCATCCCACCGCCGGCGATCACCCACCTCTTCGACAACCCCCTCGGCAACCCTCGATCACTCCTCCACCAACCTTCTCCCTCCACGACTCCACCCTTCATCAACCCGAGCCCCTGCCAAGCATCCCCTGCACTCCCAAACCCACTTGCACTCAACCTCGGTCACCTTGCAACCGACGCCGATGAGCCCTCCCACTTCACCTGAACCACCTCTGCGGCCCTCTACATCCTCAGCACCACTCGTATCGCTCCAAACCCGACCCCCACTGCTCCCCCTCTCTCTCCAAAACCCACTCCAAGAGATCTCCGCACACTTCACTGTGCACGTCGCCGGAGCGACCGCCGCCGACATCGTCGACCCCAGCGCACCCGGGAGACCCACAGAGCACCACTCTATATTTCCAGCGAGCGCGAGACGACTCCGAGAACTCCGACATTAAACCCGTGTATCGAGCCAAGCTCGCGCGAATCCGTTACACGGCGTACGTCACGCGTCCGCGACGCCACTGCTGCCATGCGACCCCGAAACATTTCCAGGCAAGTATTTACTTGCTTCATGCTAATATAGTAGTGTTACAAACCTAAATCATATAGTTATTAAACTTACCGATTACCGATATATATCATGACCCAAGTGTTCGATGCTAGATCCCAATGGAAATAATTGTGTATTTTGACGGAAACCGACATTTTCTGTTGGCCCATATGGTAATAAATATTATGTATGAATCTCGCCGGAAAATACGATTGTTAGTGACAAAAATTGATACCCCCAAATATACCGTTAAAACTAGAATTTTCTCATACCTGAAAACGAATAAAATCACCATAAATTATATTCAAACTGGAATGCTGCGTTTGAGGGCTTAAATCGAAGCCGACTCGATGAACTTTAACCCTATGTAAAATTCAAATGATTTCTGTTCTGTAACTGTGATGATAATTAGATCGGAAAGCGACTCTGGACTGCAGTCCAGAGCGTTTCTGATTATTGTGTTCTGTCTCAAGACCTGTGTCACTGTGTTTTCTGAAGTCGTATGTTACGGAACCCTGCAGTAGATTAAATATATTCCTGTTAGTTAAACATAACTGGTGGTTCCATTCCGATTCATCGCCGTTTGCTATTTTAAACTGTATTTAAAAGGACAGAACGTATAACTGTCCAGAACAGATTCTGAAATGACACCCTGAGATTAAAATGTGTATAACTTTTAACGTACAGATGCGATTGAGGATCCGTCTATTGCGTTGAATACTCTATTGAAAACCCTAGATTTCATTTAACTGTAACATTGCTAAATTCTAATCCCAACTGAGTGCAATTCGTGTCGCGAAACGGACGTTCAGTTCTGAAACTGAATTTCCAGCAGCGAGCACTTAAAATGAAACAGCTATATCTTGAAAACCGGAATCCCGATTGAACTGAAACAAATTTTGATGAATTGCTGATTGAGTGTTCGATTTATCTTACTTGTATCATTTTGCTGAATTCTTAACATATTAATTTATGCAATTTATTTTAGTTCATGACATGCATGTTGATTCATAACATACAGACCTTATTGGTAGCATACAATACATATATCATACCCTTGCCATATACTCAGTGTTAGTTCGTGTGGACATTGCATTATCGTGCGTGATAGATGTTGGTTTAGGAGTGACGAGTACACCAATGGAAAGTGAATATTCGTGACAGTGATTGATACAGTGAACAGTGATAAAACCGTGCCATTGGTATACTCGTACACGACTAAATCAAGATTATAACTAGTGAGAACCTGGGGAAAAAGGGGAAATCAAAGTGGAAAGAGTATCGTATTTAGCGGGACCGTGTTTAGAGGATGATCATTCGAACCGTGATACTGATACGTGTAGGACAGGATCTAGCGATCCGGCGGACAGGGTTATGTCCCGGGCATGTGGGCCGTTGTCTCGGGTATGTACGAGACTCCTGTTAAACATGATCCTCCTTCCACTATGTGATTTCAAACTTGACCTAGAGACCGATAGGGACACATAACATATTATGCATCATATAGTGACATAGTGATTACTTGCATTGTTCTTATACAAGAATTACCTCATTTACCTGTTTCATCTTATTATAATAATATTGTTATTGTGTCGCTCTGACGACCTGAGTATGCATGCTCAGATCCCGCGGGAGGACCAGCACAGGAGACGGATCTACCTTTCGAGTTCACAGAGATATAGTCTGGTGTACTCCCTACCTTTACTGCTTTCCATAGAGTGATCGTGAGATTGAACTTGGTTAATTATTGTTCTTGTTTTCTGTAATTTGTGAACAAAGAAATTTTAATGTAATAAATTAGTGATGTGATTCCTTTAATACTGTGCTTTATTTACTGATTACCATGTAATGCTAGAAGCTGAAGTGTGACTACGGCAGGATGATTCCTTGACCGTAGGAGCATGGCTGGCCTAGTCATACCTCGTTTTCCGTATTTTGGGAAGCGGGGCGTGACATGGTTTAGTTGGTGTCAGAGCCTGTGTTTAGTATCAAGGAATAACATTAACTATACTGTATTACGTTATTCTTGTTTCACTACTCTTGATTTTCATCCTTGAATCTGATCCTATCCTTTTGAATCTTCCAGTGATATGACGTCCCCGAACGACCCCTCCTCGGACTCCAGCTCTCAGGACCGCATGGAAAGAATACTTAGTGCACTGACCACTCTCGCGGAAGCTCAGGAGAGGAAGACAGATTTGCTTACTGAGGGACTCAGGGCGATTACCGCCGCAGGAGGACCCTCCGCACTCATTACTGCCCCCGAGGGCGCTACTCCACCAGCTTATCAGGCTAGGGCTGGTACCGTATCAGACTTCCGACGGTTACACCCAGCTGCATTCACAGGGCTAGCTGAACCCCTTGAGGCTGAGCAATGGCTGGTAAATATGGAGAATTTATTGACAGCCGCCAGGGTTCCAGAGGAAGACAGAGTGGACGTGATAAAGATTCAATTGGAAGACGAAGCTCGTACATGGTGGTCGGTGGAAGAAAGCAGACTTGACGAGCCGATTGAATGGAGCAAGTTTAAGGAATGCTTCCTAGTTCATTATTTTCCTCCCACAGCCAAGGCAGAAATGGAGGAAAGGTTTATTCTTTTAAAGCAGAATGGACGCCCAGTGGACGTATATGCGGCAGAGTTCAATCGTCTGAGCCGCTTTGCTCCATACATGGTCAAATCAGAGGCTACCAGGGCCAGACGCTTCCTTCAGGGGTTAGATTTCGAGTTGCAGCAGTTGATTGCATCGTTGGATTTACAGACTTTCGCACAGGTACTCAACGCGGCGAGAGTTCAGGAACAATTGATTAACAAGTTCAGAAGACCCCCAGTCGTTCCAGCACGTACCCATGCGCCTTCTCGAGGAGCCATACCGGTTCACAGAGCAGGCTCGACACAAATGAAGCGCCCGTTCGTACTACAGCATCGCCCCCAGAGACAGGGCATAACTTGCGGCTATTGCGGTAGAGGAGGACATACTCAGAAGGACTGTCGCCGTGCCAAGGGACAGTGTTTGATTTGCGGTTCCAGTCAGCACAGGATTAACAGTTGCCCTGAGCGAGCAGAGATACAGGGAGGTTCTGGACCGCCACAGCAGAGGCCGCAGGAGCAGAGACAACCCTTTACAGGTCACGGTTAGGGACGGGCTTTCACCTTGACCCCCGAGCAGGCAGAAGCGTCAGGAGACGTGGTTACAGGTACTCTACTCGTACATTCCTTGCCAGCTAGAGTACTATTTGATTCGGGAGCATCGCATTGTTTCTTGTCTGAGCATTTCACTAATACACACTCAATACCATATGAACCACTAACCAAGGGATGGGAAATTCATACGGGTAATGGCATTATTATATCTAGTCGAGAATGTAGATTATGCTCGGTTGTAGTGTGTGGCAGGGAATTCTATGCGAATTTCCTCCTAATTGGGACAGGCAGTTACGACGCAATTCTTGGGATGGATTGGATGAGCACTTTTCATGTGGTTATCGATTGTCGTGCAAGGAAAGTGATCTTCCGCATCCCCAATCACCCGGAGTTCATTTTCGAGGGCGGAAGCGAATCTTTGGAGCCAGCTAAGTACAGAGCAAAGCCTAAGGAGCTGGCAGCTATGGAGATTGATAAGAGCCCAGCCCCAGAAATTGTTCGGGACTTTCTAGACGTATTTCCTGAAGATCTACCAGGTCTACCACCTCCTCGAATTTTGGAATTCTCAATCGACTTGACTCCAGGCACAGCCCCAGTATCCCGAGCCCCATATAGAATGGCACCAGTTGAGTTGGCGGAGTTGAAGAAGCAGGTTGAAGAACTTTTGGAGAAGGGATTTATTCGGCCAAGCGCTTCACCTTGGGGTGCACCAGTCCTATTAGTAAAGAAGAAGGATGGATCGCTGCGAATGTGTATAGATTATCGGGAGCTGAATAAGGTCACAATAAAGAACAAGTACCCAATCCCACGTGTTGACGACCTATTCGATCAGCTAAGTGGAGCCAAGGTTTTCTCGAAGTTGGACCTCCGTTCTGGATATCATCAAATCAAAGTAGCAGCCGAGGATGTATGCAAGACGGCTTTCAGGACCCGGTACGGACATTACGAGTTCCTTGTGATGCCGTTCGGTGTTACCAATGCCCCAGCAATATTCATGGATTTAATGAACAGGGTGTTCACAAAGTACTTGGACACGTCCGTCGTTGTGTTTATCGACGACATACTTGTTTACTCGAAGACCCGGGAAGAGCATGCTGAGCATTTGCGCACGGTACTGCAAGTTCTTCGGGAAGAGAAGCTGTATGCGAAGTTAAGCAAGTATGAATTCTGGCTTGACAAGGTTCAGTTTTGGGACATTGTTTCGGGCGAAGGCATCTCGGTGGACCCGGCGAAGATAGAATCTGTCAGAGATTGGCCAACGCCGAAGTCAGTAGCCGAGATCAGGAGCTTTCTGGGATTGGCAGGTTATTATCGGAGATTCGTCCAAGATTTCTCAAGGATCGCGGAACCATTGACGAGGCTGACACGGAAGGACGTGCCGTTTACATGGACAGAGGAGTGCACTCAGGCATTCGACACACTGAAGCAGAAGTTAACCACGGCGCCTATTCTTACTGTACCAGATGATTCCGGTGGTTTGGTGATACACAGTGATGCCTCAGGGAAGGGTTTAGGCTGTGTTCTAATGCAGCACGGCCGAGTGGTTGGTTACGCCTCTCGACAACTGAGAAACCACGAGAAGAACTACCCCACACATGACTTGGAGTTAGCTGCGGTAGTTTTTGCATTGAAGATTTGGAGGCACTACCTATTGGGTGAGAAAGTGGAGGTTTACACGGATCATAAAAGTTTGAAGTATGTTTTCACTCAGAAGGAACTGAACATGAGGCAGCGCCGATGGCTAGAGCTAATGGCAGATTATGATTTGGACCTTCAGTATCACCTGGGGAAGGTCAATGTTGTACCAGATGCGCTCAGTCGCAAACCAGCGGTCATGATATTGACCGATCAGAGGAGCATTATTGAGGATTTCCAGAGACTTGCACTTGAGGTCGTTACGCCGAATGCACTCAGTCAATTTTGGCAACTACAGGTGCAGTCTTCCCTGGTGGATCGCATCAAGATTGCACAAGCGGATGATCCCCGATTGCAAAAGTTCAGAGAGCAAGTGGAAGCTGGATTGAGAACGGATTTGATTATACATGAAGATGGCTCTCTGAGATTCGGTAGCAGACTCTGCGTACCTAAAGGAGATGTTCGAGAAGAAGTTTTGGCTGAAGCACACAGTTCAGCTTATTCTGTGCATCCAGGAGGTACAAAAATGTATCAGGACCTAAAGCAGCACTTTTGGTGGAACGGAATGAAGCGGGAAATTGCGAGGTTCGTATCCAGATGTTTGGTATGTCAGCAGGTGAAGGCGGAACATCAGAGGACAGCAGGACTGTTACAACCTTTGCCGATACCTGAATGGAAGTAGGAGCACATTACTATGGATTTTGTGACGGCCTTACCACGGAGCCCTAGAGGCAATAACGCTATTTGGGTTATCGTCGATCGCCTCACAAAAGCTGCACACTTCCTACCTTTCCGAGTGGGACAGTCGACAGAATCACTGGCAGAAAGATATATGCAGGAGATTGTGCGACTTCACGGTGTTCCAGTCAGCATTGTGTCAGACCGGGACACGAGATTCTTGTCGCACTTTTGGAAGAGCTTACAGGAGAGTTTGGGAACCCGCCTTAAATTCAGCACAGCTTATCACCCACAGACGGATGGACAATCCGAGCGTACGATTCAGACGCTCGAGGATATGTTGAGAGCTTGTATGTTGGACTTTCAGGGTTCCTGGGAGGACCATCTGCACCTAGTCGAGTTCTCTTACAACAATAGTTATCAGGCTAGTATTCAGATGGCTCCTTTTGAAGCGCTATACGGGCGGAAGTGTCGATCCCCAGTATGTTGGGATGATGTGGGAGAACGAAGATTACTGGGCCCCGAACTCATTGTTCAGACAGTCGACAAAGTCCAAATGATCAGACAGCGTATTAAGACGGCTCAGGATCGACAGAAGAGTTGGGCAGATACCAGCAGAAGGGCACTTGAGTTCGAAGTCGGAGATCATGTGTTCTTGAAGATTTCCCCTACTCGTGGAGTTATCAGGTTCGGAGGACGGGGAAAGCTTAGTCCCCACTTTATCGGACCTTTTGAGGTGCTAGAGCGAGTAGGAGAGGTGGCCTATCGACTTGCCTTGCCTCCATCGCTAGCTGGTGTGCACAATACCTTCCACGTGTCACAGTTGCGGCGTTATGTTCGGGATGAGAGCCATGTCCTGGACCATTCGGAGCTAGTTTTGGGTACCGATTTATCATACGAGGAGCAGCCTACTACCATTCTCGACCGCAGAGAGAAAGTGCTGAAGAATAAGATCATTCCTTTAGTTCGAGTGTCTTGGGGTGGTCGTTCCCCAGAAGAATCCACCTGGGAGCGGGAGAAAGATATCCGTGATCGTTATCCACATCTCTTTGTTTAGTACATTGTATTCTTGTATCCTTATTAAATTTCGAGGACGAAATTTTTGTTAGGGGGGGCATGATGTAAATCCCCGTTCTCCACCTATAGAATTTTCCCTGTATTTTCCAAATTCCAGAGATTTACTGTTCCTCGTAATTATTCTATAGAAGGTGGTAGCTTGAATTCCGGTATTTATATTTTTCCAACAACCTAAAAATCAAATTTAAACTAACAAATTAATTTCTTAAACCAACCCAGCCCACTCAAATTTTTTAATAAAATCCCTAAATTCATTTTTCCCCCAGCCCGTTACTTTTCCAGCCCACTCGAATTTTAAAACCCTTTGCTAAACACAAAATCCCCCGGCCCGTTTCTCCCTCACCAGCCCACTTCAGATTTTATTCTTAAGGGAATTCTTTTTTTTCTTGCGAGCCCGGCCCACTTCTTCAGCCGCTTCCTCTTACCCGACCCGCTACCCCACTGTTCATATCCTTTAAATTTCCCCAATGGTAACCTCCCATAACTTACGCGCGCGACCCGCCTCCTCCGCCGTCGCTCACGCCCACGCCCACGCAGTGCCGTTGCCGCCGTTCCCTATCACAACCTCACCTCTCTCTTCTCTTTCTTTTTGGAAAATCCCTGACTCTCCCCATTCTCCAAATCCACCGAGCACCTAAACTCTCCTCGAACCCACTGCACCCCACCGCCGGCGATCACCCACCTCTTCGAAAACCCCCTCGGCAACCCTCGATCACTCCTCCACCAACCTTCTCCCTCCACGACTCCACCCTTCATCAACCCGAGCCCCTGCCAAGCATCCCCTGCACTCCCAAACCCACTTGCACCCAACCTCGGTCACCTTGCAACCGACGCCGACGAGCCCCTCCACTTCACCTGAACCACCTCTGCGGCCCTCTACATCCTCATCACCACTCGCATCGCTCCAAACCCGACCCCCACTGCTCCCCCTCTCTCTCCAAAACCCACTCCAAGAGATCTCTGCGCACTTCACTGTGCACGTCGCCGGAGCGACCACCGCCGACATCGTCGACCCCAGCGCACCCGGGAGACCCACAGAGCACCACTCTATATTTCCAGCGAGCGCGAGACGACTCCGAGAACTCCGACGTCAAATCCGTGTATCGAGCCAAGCTCGCGCGAATCCGTTACACGGCGTACGTCACGCGTCCGCGACGCCACTGCTGCCGTGCGACCCCGAAACGTTTCCAGGCAAGTATTTACTTGCTTCATGCTAATATAGTGGTGTTACAAACCTAAATCATATAGTTATTAAACTTACCGATTACCGATATATATCATGACCCAAGTGTTCGATGCTAGATCCCAATGGAAATAATTGTGTATTTTGACGGAAACTGACATTTTCTGTTGGCCCATATGGTAATAAATATTATGTATGAATCTCGCCGGAAAATACGATTGTTAGTGACAAAAATTGATACCCCCAAATATGCCGTTAAAACTAGAATTTTCTCGTACCTGAAAACGAATAAAATCACCATAAATTATATTCAAACTGGAATGCTGCGTTCGAGGGCTTAAATCGAAGACGACTCGACGAAATTTAACCCTATGTAAAATTCAAATGATTTCTGTTCTGTAACTGTGATGATAATTAGATCGGAAAGCGACTCTGGACTGCAGTCCAGAGCGTTTCTGATTATTGTGTTCTGTCTCAAGACCTGTGTCACTGTGTTTTCTGAAGTCGTATGTTACGGAACCCTGCAGTAGATTAAAGATATTCCTGTTAGTTAAACAGAACTGGTGGTTCCATTCCGATTCATCGCCGTTTGCTATTTTAAACTGTATTTAAAAGGGAAGAATGTATAACTGTCCAGAACAGATTCTGAAATGACACCCTGAGGTTAAACTGTGTATAACTTTTAACGTACAGATGCGATTGAGGATCCGTCTGTTGAGTTGAATACTCTATTGAAAAACCTAGATTTTATTTAACTGTAACATCGCTAAATTCTGAGCCCAACTGAGTGCAATTCGTGTCGCGAAACGGACGTTCAGTTCTGAAACTGAATTTCCAGCAGCGAGCACTTAAAATGAAACAGCTATATCTTGAAAACCGGAATCCCGATTGAACTGAAACAAATTTTGATGAATTTCTGATTGAGTGTTCGATTTATCTTACTTGTATCATTTTGCTGAATTCTTAACATATTAATTTATGCAATTTATTTTAGTTCATGACATGCATGTTGATTCATAACATACAGACCTTATTGGTAGCATACAATACATATATCATACCCTTGCCATATACTCAGTGTTAGTGCGTGTGGACATTGCATTATCGTGCGTGATAGATGTTGGTTTAGGAGTGACGAGTACACCAATGGAAAGTGAATATTCGTGACAGTGATTGATACAGTGAACAGTGATAAAACCGTGCCATTGGTATACTCGTACACGACTAAATCAAGATTATAACTAGTGAGAACCTGGGGAAAAAGGGGAAATCAAAGTGGAAAGAGTATCGTATTTAGCGGGACCGTGTTTAGAGGATGATCATTCGAACCGTGATACTGATACGTATAGGACAGGATCTAGCGATCCGGCGGACAGGGTTATGTCCCGGGCATGTGGGCCGTTGTCTCGGGTATGTACGAGACTGCTGTTAAACATGATCCTCCTTCCACTATGTGATTCAAACTTGACCTAGAGACCGATAGGGACACATAACATATTATGCATCATATAGTGACATAGTGATTACTTGCATTGTTCTTATACAAGAATTACCTCATTTACCTGTTTCATCTTATTATAATAATATTGTTATTGTGTCGCTCTGACGACCTGAGTATGCATGCTCAGATCCCGCGGGAGGACCAGCACAGGAGACGGATCTACCCTTCGAGTTCACAGAGATATAGTCTGGTGTACTCCCTACCTTTACTGCTTTTCATAGAGTGATCGTGAGATTGAACTTGGTTAGTTATTGTTCTTGTTTTCTGTAATTTGTGAACAAAGAAATTTTAATGTAATAAATTAGTGATGTGATTCCTTTAATACTGTGCTTTATTTACTGATTACCATGTAATGCTAGAAGCCGAAGTGTGACTACGGCAGGATGATTCCTTGACCGTAGGAGCATGGCTGGCCTACTCATACCCCGTTTTCCGTATTTTGGGAAGCGGGGCATGACATGGTGCCATCTGGACGAGAAGACTGGAGATTCAGGAGATCGGAGCAGCCACAACAATGCGTGGGATGATGGTTGAAAACCGAAGGACTCGGATCGTTCGGTATAACATTTCTACCCACTTTGTAGTTTGTTAGTTTAGTTTTAATGACAGATCCGGGTTATAGTATACGATAGCGCTAGTCAAAAAGTTTTTGTTCCGTATTTGGCGTCTGTTAGACGGCCGGGGCGCTACCGTGTACTTACAACAACAAGTCTGGAATTCAAGTACAACGAAAAAATAGAACTAAGCAAAGCCTGAACAATAGGCATACTGAAAGGTAAAAGGTTGGTGTGCTGCTAGAAATCCGTCTGAGAAGACAGCTGCGAAAAGTCCTCCTTATTCGGCTCAATCTCTCATGTCCCTAAACCACCCGATGAATATTCCTAAAAGAAAAAAGAAACAATGGAATTTCCGTCAGCGATTTTGAGCTCGGTAATTTCCCGATTTGAAATAAAATGTAAAAAGTGTAACGAAAAGCATACAAGTAGTTAGAAAAGAATAGTGTGGAGAACGAGATTGATATATCAATTAAACATGGCAATCTATATTAGCATGTCAGTTCTACTATTATGCGTTTGTTGTAGTGCGATGGTAAAGGTATGCATGTATACAAGAGTAGACCGTCAAACCCACGGACAAATAGCACGTAGAATTAAGCTCTGTCAAACCCATGGAATAACAACACACGGGATTCAGGTTAAGTGGTTTTTAGTGGACTCTCGCGCCACGACATACGCTCACCACCAAACTACTCCTTTCTCCAGTGTATGTTAAGTTATAAAGCTGACCCAAGCCTCACACGGATCCATGAAATAAGTTAGGGTGTTGCAAGTTCATGTCAAGTTCCTGTCGAGTTCATGTCAAACTCATGTCGAGTTCATGTCGAGTTCATGTCGAGTTCATGACAATACGTATTCATGGATTGAGTCAAGTTTGTATCAGGCATGCAATATATCTAATCATGTAGTTCATGTAGGTATAAATATAATGAGGAAGTCGCATGGCACGAAATAAGACAAGTGCAATATTCAAGCACAAACCAGAAACAGTATCGTAAAGGAGTGCTGAAAACTATTGATTACTCAACTCATATGATCTCGGGAATAGGACAAGAAACGTAGTCCTAGGTGTTATGCAGACTCAGGTTTAAGTCTCGCCTACTTTCGACCACTGGTCTGGGAGTTATACGCGTTTTCGTATCGCTGCGCAGAAAATATCAGAATCTGTCTAGCACTAGCACATGTTTTAAAAATGAGTGTTGCGATGTTTTCTGTCGGTTTTCAGGTCTCTGGTTAAACTAGGAAAAGATAGGCATTTCAGTCTATTTATCTAAACAACTTGAGTTCACATGATTTGGATTTCTAAAGCTCTAGTTACGGTTATTTTAATATAAGGGTTTAAAATAGATTCATTATTTTCTAGACAACAACTATGAGGTGTCTTACAGAGCATATATCGGGTCGTTCTATATGTTTCTGATGTTGGATATGTATGCCCTGGATGCCATTATTGTATATATATAGTGGATGCTTGGACATATGTATATACAGGACAATCTTGCTCGATATGATAGTATGCTATTTGGTTTGTCTTTATCTTAACATGTGTATATATTTTACTTGTTATTACGTATCTCTAATACATGTTGATAAAGCCTATATGACTTTTTCTTGATTACCAGCGTTATGATGGCGATCATACATGTGGGGGTTGGATAGTCCATAAGCACATCCTTAAAAGTCTCTGGTCGTGGGAGTATCGAGACTGGGCATCGATATTCCGGAGTAGACTGGTGTATACGTTTCTAGACCCCAACGAAGGGTGATGGTTGGTCCTACAGCCATTGGTGTCTGGCACCTAAGATCGTATACAAGTGCTCACTGGGGGTGAGTACACTGGACGGACTCGCCGAGAACTTCTAGATGGTATTATACCTATCGTCAGATAGTAGTTCTCAGGTGACATGAATACAGGTTAGTCTTTAGACCTGAGATCGTCATTTGTCTTGCGTGAGTTCCCACTGTACTTAGATTACTATCCTACTACGGCTCTACTGAGTCGTGCAAACAGATTTTAGTTGGATACAGTCCCGAGCCACATGGAGGCAGTGAGCGATTGTTAGGGATTCGTCTCTCCCGGTATAGAGAGTCGATGTAGCACTATATTCGGTTGGTCAGCACCATAAGACCATGGCTAAGGCCGATGATATTTACTGATGGTTAGATCAGTAGTTTCTCGGATTGGTCCTGAGCCATATCGACATGCATAATCGGGTTTTAGGGTCTGATGTTTACCATCCCTAGACCCGGTATGCGATACTCTTAGACGAAGAGACCGGATTGTACGGAGATTGTCACAGATAGGCTCAATAGGGGTTCGGATGAGCTTGCTCATCGACCTTCCTTTCGACAGATACCTAGGTAGCCGTTACATACAGCTGGTGCCGCTGACGTGCTTGTGGTTATGAATTTATCCAGTAATTCACTGCCAGCGTAATGTCGAGTCTTTAGAGTCCCACACAGAGGGTTTCCTTGGTTCAGCCGAAATGATATAGTGGCCGTATTTTAATATTTGCAGGGTTCCGATTAAATATGTGTATTAGCTATACGGACTTTAATCGGACGGATGGTAATACTAGCTGGCTTAGGTTTAAGACGGATTATTAAATCAAGTATTGATTTAATAATTTACATATATATATTTCGATATATATATATTATAGTATTATGTTCATTATATTTTTCCTATCTCTTGGGTATTCGCATTTTTATACGGATACCGGTATGTATATACAGTAGAATGTACATCATATTTATACGGAGATACATTTTAGAAGGAGGACACCTCATTTTGGTTTATCCATTTATTTATTTAAATGGAAATGAGGTGGAGGGGTGAGGTGGCTTAGGAATGGTGAGAGGCATGGTTGAATTGGATAGATAAATGAATTTTAATTCATCTGTTTAAACTATTCAAGCATGGTTGTTATTTTATATTTGCAAAAATGTTTTAACAAAACCATTGCTAGCTATTTTCTCTTGCACACTTGATTTCATTTTACCATCAGCTTTCTATCTCCTTTTCATCTTACTTACACTCTCATGAGTTGAGAATTAAAGTGAGATAGAAATAGAAAAATACTAGAACACTTCACTATTTCACTAAGCACCTTAGATTAGCAACCTAGGGTTTTTAGTTGCTTCACTTGTTTTTGGGTGTGAGGCTAGAGCCTTAAACCACATCTCTCGGGTAGATCATCTTCGACAAAGGAAGATTGGCCTACAAGCTCGATCCCGGAGTCCCGAGGAGCTAAAGAAGAGGTTTTGAAGACGAAGGACACGAATCCTTAGGTATAACCTCTTTACCGAGTAGATAAAACCCTTGGTAGTTTGCTAGTTTAGTGTTTGGTTTAGATTTTAGGGTTTATGTTTCTAGCGCCTCTTCGAAATTTTTCGTTTTTCATTCCGTATAGGCCGCTGTTATAGCTGCTAGGACGCTAGGAACATCATCATGGTATTAGAGCCGCCCAAACACTTTAAACTAGTAGTTGACGATGCTTATGTTTCAAAATTGAAAATTTCCGATTTTCAAAAACTCAAGTTTCTGTTCAAAATATTTTTGGTCTTTAAAATTTTTTTTAAACAAGTGCAAAGGAGTTATCTTGGTGTTAAATTGACACTGTATGAAAACGAGGCAGAACGGAGTTGCCAAAACCGCCTAAACATCCATTTCACCGGCTATTGGCGGTTTTGTGTTCTTATCTAGACTTCGTTTTCATCTAGTGTCTTGAGTTTTGGAAATTGAGATTTTTGGTTAGTTTGATTTGCTCTAGATTTCATTTAGTGTTATCTTTGTATTCGGACAACTCAGAAAGTTTTAAAACTCGAAAGTTTTGCATCGTTGATATCTGTGATGTTGTGTATGAATTTTCAAATGTCGTCTAATTACTATATGTCATTTATCTCTGTGATGGTTTAAACAAATTATCGTGTTGGATAGCCCCTCATGCGATATTGGTTGTACAATTATATCATTTGTATATTCATTATTGCAGGACAAACGTCCGACTTGTGGACTGTCATTTCTGCTTGTTTGTATATTCTTTTATTGGGACACGGTCGGGTTGAAGTCGATATCACCATTGTATATTAGTTCATTTATATACTAGGATAAACCCACGGAGAAGTGCTCGAACAGCTAGGTGCTCATCTCGCAGTGGTAAGTTCAAGCCGCCTCGCTTTAGAATTGGCAAGCTATTCGCCGCACTTGTAGGGGTTTTAGGATAACCCTTGGTGGGGTGCTCAAGTTATCGGATTCCGTGAAGTGCCAGGTGGCCCACTCATGACATAGAGTGCGAGTTGCCTCACTTCTGGAATTGGCGGGTAACTTGCCGCGCTCGTATGGGTTTTGGTTTGATATTATACGGGCTATCCATACGAACGGAGAACGTCGATTTTCGTTTGCAGCTCAAATGAAATGCGGGGTTCCTAGATTATCTGCTATCCCATATTGCTTATCGCTTGCCTATGATGTATTTATATCATGCCTGAGATGACTATATATATTTAAATAGATAAATAAATGTTATATATATTTTGCATCTGCGCTAGCCCTGCCCATGCACTGCCGTAAGTTAAGTAACCTTACGGTGAAGTCCCCGGACCTTGTGGCGAATGCGGATGGCATATACGTACATTCTATTTTTGTTATTTTTTGGTGTGATAGGAATTAATTGATGGGACCGCATTAATTTTGATTAATGCAAGAAAATAAACCTAATATGATGTTTTTGGATAAGTATTTCTCATGAAACACAAATCTGAAACTTTTGAGAAGTTCATAAAATATAAAAGCGAAGTAGGGAACTAGATAGGAAAAAGTATCAAGTTCTTTTGATCTGATCGAGGAGAGGAATACTTGAGCACCGAATTCTTTGAATTTCTAAAAGAGAATGGTATTCTCTCTTAGCTTACTCCACTGTATACACCACAACACAACGGTGTATCGGAGCGAAGGAATTGTACCCTATTGGATATGGTTCGCTCTATGATAAGTAATGATGAGTTACCTCTTTTATTCTGGGGATATGCACTAGAAACAGTTGTATATGTATTGAATAGGGTTCCAACCAAATCCGTGCCTACCACTCCACATGATATGTAAGAGGGGAAGAAACCATACCATAATTTTATTAAGATATGGGGTTGTCCAGCTTATGTAAGAAAGCAGAACCCGGACAAGCTCGAGACACGATTAGTTTTGTGTAAGTTTGTGGGATATTCTAAACATTCGATAGGATATCTGTTCTACCACAATAAGGAACAGAAGGTATTTGTTGCTTGCCATGCCATCTTTTTAGAGAAGGAGTTTCTTACAAAAGAAATTAGTGGGAGCACGGTAGAACTGGAAGAAATTCTGGAACCATAAACTGAAACTGAAGAATTGGTGGAACCGGAGAATTCAATAATCCCGGACGAATCTTAGCCACTCCGCAGATCTAGTAGGATTTCTCTTCCGTTCGAGGGATACTATGGTTTTCTCATAAACGGGGGTCGAGAGGATTGCATCTTGGAAGAAGATGATCCTACTAGTTTCGACCAGGCCATTACCGGTAGTGACTTTGAAAAATGGTTGGATACTATGCGATCCGAAATGGAGTCCATATACACCAACAAAATTTGGACTTTGGACATTTCAACAACAGCGGTAAAACCCGTTGGATGCAAATAGATCTTCAAGAAGAAGATTGGTATAGATGGACATATAGAAACCTATAAGGCTAGACTTGTTGCAAAAGGTTTTCGTCAAAGACCAGGTGTGGAATATGACAAAACCTCTTATCCAGTGACTATGCTCAAATCTATTCGGATCCTACTTGCCATTGCTGCCTTCCATGATTATGATATCTGGCAGATGGACGTAAAACAGATTTTCTAAATGGAAGTTTAGAAGAGTGCGTTTATATGGATCAGCCGGAGGGATTCAAAGACAGCGGGAGCAGCAGGAAGGTTGTCACGCCCCGCTTCCCAGAATGCACTAAGATAGGCACGTGACAGAGCCAACCATGCTACCTGTGGATAGGAAATATCTCTCCACAGTCACATTACGGCTGTAGAGATATCAAGAACAATAATAAACTATCTAACACATGTCCATATGCCAAAATAAACGAGTCAAGAATAAAATAATATGCGGAAGCAATAAATCCAATAAACAAAACACTTGGAAAGTAAAACTGGATACCAACTGGATCCTCACTGCTCGGCCTAACGGAGGAAGTACTCCTGATCAGCCTGCAACAAAGGTAGAGAATCTGGGCCATGCAAAACCCAGACGTCAGTGCGTCATAACATCAAGTAATAATATAAACAGGGGGTAGCAAGACATGCAGGCATGAGTATGAACAGTAAAACATGTATAACAGTAACATAAATAAGGATAGTGAAGGGTAAGGCATAGGTGATGTGCAGTGAGTAATCTAGACTGGTCTACTGGGTTAACTACTCTTAAGTCTTGAAATCAATTTGATGAATCATCGATGTAACTCAATAGTATCATGCCCGGGACCACGGTCAAGATTCTCGGGCTGAATCCGAGACGTGCCGCAAGGCAGTAAAAGGTAGTAGGTAACGATGAATGATGTCAGCATCATTATCCCGGGGCTGGCCTAGCCCGTAAAACTGATCAGTAAAGGTATCGAACTGTCGAGTTACAAGTCGTTTCATCATTGATTTCTCCATACCCCCAAGTTATATGTTCAAGTCAGGTATTGATAAATTTGGAGTTAATGCCAACACAGAATCAGGTAAGTACATGTTTGTCTGGATAGACAACAGGAAATGTCCGTAGGGACAACAGGTCAAGATTGTTGGCATTAGTAATAAGATCAGGTAACAGGTCAAGCTATGGTACATCAGGTCAAGTCAGGTAGTGAACAAGTATCAATCAAGTCAAGAAGTGCACAGGTATCAATTCGTATCAAGTAATAGTGTATCAAGTCATGTCAGGGGGTGCACAAGTATCCCGTGGGTGCTCAAAATCAAACTATACTAAGCATGGGTACACAAAACAAGTATAGGATATCAATGTAACAATAAAATAGAATAATGTGATGTGGTATGCAAATAGATATAGATTCAAACATATGGATGCGCAGTTGTCGATTAGGGTTAAAGTTATAGTTCCAACACTAATTAGGATGCACTTTATTAAACATGGAATGTTAATATCACATTATTATGTATTAATATGATCTATGGATGCAATTATCTATACTCTAAATGAGAGGTATGCAAATGGGTATCCGAAACATTATAAAAACTATCAAACGGTAATGTGGGATATACAACTAAGCAATATGTGATATAAATATTGGTATGGATGCATTGTAATGTAATCTACTATGTAACAAGATTAGTTTTCATGTTCTAGATCTAAAATGACATAAACGGATGCAAACGGAACATCGAAACGTTATAAAATGAAATGTGGAATCTAAGATTTAAACTACAGGTATAATATTAATTAAATAAATATATAATGAGTTAAATAGCATGTAGCAAGATTAACTTGCCTCGGGGATCCACAGATGCACGGCACGCAGCAAGAATGCGAGAAAACGACGGAAAATCTCCATTGGGGCATTTCGTCGAACACTTTGTGCGCACAATCGAACATTGACGGAATGGAGATCTAGAGGCAGAGAAATGATCATTTTGTTCACGTAAATGAAGGCCAATCATTGGAGCCTCGGTTAGGAATTTTGTTTGGCTAGATGCTTGCTCGAGACAACGGTCATGACAACGATAGATGCAGTCACGGCGACACAACAGTAGTGACGGCAACTAGAACTCCCATGACGAAACGACAACGACGAGAATGGAGCGGCGCTTGGCGAAAGTAGATGTGATCAACTACTGCGACTTGCTGCAGACGAGTAAGGGAACGATTGGAGTTGGGTTCTCCAGTTGGCAGAAGAAGAAGAAGGTGCCGGGGGTTGAGAAGAGTGCTTGGCGACGAAGAGTCTATGGTGAGAATGAAGGAAAGGAAGACGATGACGGCGGTGATGCTTGGGTCGACGGTGAGGCGAGATTGAAACGGTCGAAAGAGGGTTTAATGGAGTCGATTGAAGTCGGGCTCAAAAGAGGAGATGGAGTTGGTTTGATGGAGCTTGTAGGGGCGATGGGTTCTGTGGTGATGACGGTGAGGGTTAGGGGGAGATGACAACAATGGCGAGGAGATGGGTGCTCGGGTGTGAGGAGGTGAGGCCGGGGTTGAGGGTTGAAGGGGATGATGACGAGAGATGGAGGCGATGGGTTTCGAAGGTGGTGTTGGCTTGATGGGTCTTGGAGATGACGTCGAGGTTGCTGGTGAGCGTGGCGGTGAAGATGCAGATGATAAGGTGAGGTGATGGATGTAGGTGACGACGACGAAAGAGGTTGATGACGAGGATGAGTCGAAGGTTGCAAGCGAGATGGGTTGATCGGTGACGAGATCTGGGTGGAATGGGTTGATGAGGAGATGAATGCTTGGCGATGAGGTCTGCTCTGGGGTGATGAAGGGTGGCGACGGTGAAGAGGTCAGGAAGGCGGCGAAGGCGTGGAGACGAGTCGACGACGAGGCAGAGGAGGTCGAGGAGGTTAAGATGAAGACGACGGCGAACGTGAGGCAAGGGTAGGGTTAGGGTTCGTTCTCGTGGCGAAGCGAAAGAAACGAAATAAAGAGGAGAGAAGAGAGATAGATACATGGGCTCATAATATAAAAAAAACTAAAGAAATAAAATAGAGGAGAGAGACAGGGAAAGAGGGCTAAGTGAGAGAGAGAGAGAGAATGCGAGAGGAGAGATGGAGGAGAGAGATAGAGAGAGAGCGAGATCGAGAGGGGAGAGAGAGAGAGAGAGAGAGAGAGAAATGAACAGGGAGGAGATATAAAGTTGGCTGTTTGTGGAAGAGAGAGAAGGAGAGAAAGAAAGAAAAGAAGAAAGAGAAAGAGAAAGAGAGAGAGAGGTAGAATGGGGCCACTTGACAGCGAGAGAGGGATGGGATTTGAGCTGGGTTTTTTAGTTAGGATTAGGATTTTTAAAATTTAAAAAGATTTTTAGATTAAAAATATTTTAGTTGGTTATATAATTTAAGTCGTCGATTAATTAATTTAATTAATTTGAATTTTGGTGGGATACAGAAATATTCCAAAACACGCCCGGGTCGGGTCTAAAATTTCAGTTTAAAAATATAAAAAATATATGCAACTTTCAAAATTCAAAACGAATGCTCAGGTAACGAAAATGTGTACCCCCAAGAACGGATGCACGTACGTGCGCGTAGCCATCCAAACACGTCCGTTTCACTGGACGGGACGAGAACAAGATGCGCAGATGCTACCACGGGGTTAGGGATATCATGCAGGCCATGAAATGTATTTTTAAAATATTTTACATGACTTAAAATGTTATATGGTGAAAGATGCAATACCAGATAAAAGGCAAGTATGCAGTAAACATAAAAGTGCACCTATCTATATAACAAGTCAAGTTAAACTATAAACATGAATCGAACAGGTTCCAAACAAGCGGGTCAGGTCGAATGCGATGTAAAATGTAAAATACCATTCGCACCCAAAACACGATAAATCAAGAAAATACCACAAATAAGGAAATACGGGAACTAGAATTGGTATAAATGAACTTGGGTGTTATATTATACCCAACTACAAAAAGAATTTCGTCCTCGAAATTCCAAGAACAAGAAGGGATAAACAATCCAGAAACTACAAGAATAAGTGTGGAAACTTCTGCCGGACTTCATCTTCTCATTCCCAAGTTGATTCTCCATGCGAGCGATTTCCCCAAGAAACAAGTATAAGAGGGATAACGTTGTTCTTAAGAACCTTTTCTCTTCGAACCACAATCGACATCGATCGCTCCTCAAAAGTCAAATCTTCTCGTACATGGAGGCAGTGGGTGATTGTCAGGGATTTGTCTCTCTCGGTATTGGGAGTCGGTATCGCACCGTGTCCGGTTGGCCAGAACCATAAGATCTTAGCCAAGACAATTGAGATTTATTAATGGTTAGATCGGCAGTTTCTAGGACCGGTCCTGAGCCACATCGACACGACTTATCGGGCCAGTAGGGTTTTGATGTTTACCATCCCCTAGACCCAGTATGCGATACTCTTAGACGAAGAGACCGGACTGTATGGAGATTGTCATAGATAGGCTCAGTAGGAGTCCAGATGAGCTTACTTATCAGGCTTCTTTTCGACAGGTACCTAGGCAGACGTTACGTACAGCTAGTGCCGCTGACGTGCTTGTGGTTAAACCCACTGGTAGCATACAATCGAGTTTTTAGAGTCCCATATAGAGGGTTTCTCTTATTGAGGCGAAACGATGTGGTGGCCGTATGTTTATACGTGCAGGGTTTCGATTGAATGGAAATACTAGCCGGCTTAGGATTAAACTGGATTATTAAATCAGGTATTGATTTAATAATTTACATATACATATTTCAATATGTATATTCTAGTATTATCCAGGTTTTCGATCGGACGGTTGATAATTCTAGTGGGCTTGGGATTAAGCCGGTTTGTTAAATCAGATATTGATTTAATGCTAGTATTATATTAGTAGTATTAGTCTATCTCTTGAGTATTCGTATTTTGGTACGAATACGGGTATATATATACGGTAGAGTGTATTCCGCATTTATACGGAAAACATCCTAGAAGGTGGACACTTCATTTTTTCGATTTATCCATTTATTCTTTTAAACGGAAATGAGGTGTAAAGGTGGTGAGGTGAGAATGGTGAGAACCATTCTTCAATAGTGTTGACAAATGAATTGAATATTCATTTGTGTAAACTATTTAAGCATGGTTGTGATTTTATATTGAAAAAATGAGATATAGAAAACCACGGTTCATTATTTTTCATAGAAGTTTTTTGATCTCATTTCTCACCATGAGCTTCTCTCTCCTCACTTGCCTTTTTTGAGTTCCTCCTCCTTTATCTTCCTCCCTACCATCTCATGTGTTGAGAATTAAGGGAAGAAGAGAGATAGAAATATACTAGAAAACACACTGCATCTTCTTAGTAACTTAGATTAGCAAACTAGGTTACTAAGTTGCTTCATTAGTGAACCTAAGCTTGGATTATAAACTCTCGGGTAGATCATCTAGGATCAAGAAGGCCATTAAGCAAGCTTGATCTTGGAGACATCGAGGAGCTTAAGAAGAAGAGTGAAGATCTGAAGGACACATACCTTAGGTATAAAACTCTATCATAGTAGCTAGAACTCCTATAGCTTGCTAGTTTCGATGTTTGGTTAGATTCTAGGATGTGTTTTCTAGCGCCAAAGTTTTTAAAAGTCAAAGGTTTTTTGTTCCACAACTGCCGTGGTTAGCGGCCAGGACCCTACGAATCCCAACATGGTATCAGACACATCCAAACATTAGAAACTAGTGGTAGACGATGCATCAGTTTCAAAACCGAAAAATTCTGATTTCGAAAACCCACTCTCTGTCTTGAAAATTTTTTGGTCTCTGAAATTTTTTTAAACAAGTGCAGAGGCTTACTCTTAGCATGTATATGACACACGATGAAAATTAGGCAAAACCACCTAACTAAAACTGCCCATTTTTTCCAAAAACCCGCTACTAGCGGTTTACTGTTCATATTTGATCCTCGTTTTCATCCAGTGTCTTGGGTTTTGGAAATTGAGATTTTTGGTGTTGTTTGATTTGTCCCAGATTTTACCTAGTGTTATCTTTACTTTGGGGCAACTTGAAAGTTTAGAACTTGAAAATTTTGCATCGTTGATATCTGTAATGTGGTGTATGTGTTTTCAAACGTCGTCTATTTGCTATATGTCATTTAGATGAGGTTGTACATACCTGCTTATGCTGCTGTGATATTTATATCTGTGATGGCTTATTCGGATTGTCGTGTTGGATAGCCCCAAGTGCAATGGTAGTTGTACAGTTTAGATTCATTTGTATATTCATTATTGCGGGGATAGCGTCCGACATCTGGACTGCCGTCTCTGCCAGTTTGTATATTCTTTTATTGGGGCACAGCCGGGTTGAGGTCGATGTCACCGTTTGCATATATTTTTTTCTTTCATGTGCTAGGATTACCTCGCGAAGGAGTTCTTGAATAGCCGGATTCTAGAGGGCAACGGGCCCGCATCTCATGGCGTTGAGACATAGGGGACCTTACTCTAGAATTGGTGGGCTATTCCCGGCATTCGTAGGGGGTATAGGATGATCCACGAAGGGGTGCTCAAGTTACCGGATTCCATGAAGTCCTAGGTGGCCCATTCATTTTGTTTGTTGAGGTTGCCTCACTTTCGGGATTGGTGGGTAACTTGCCGTGTTCGTTGGGGTCTAGGTTTTTCGTTGCACGGGTTATCCACATGATCAGGAAACGTCGGGTTTCATTTGCGGCTCAAATGCGGGGCTCCTAGAATATCCGTTATTCTATGTTGCTTATTGCTGTTTTGTGATGTTGCTTATATATTATGCCTGGGACGAATGGTTATATATATATATTTATATATACTAGTAGATGTTGTATATGTTTTGCATCCGCGCTAGTCCTGCCCCCACTCTGCCGGTAGTTAAGTAACATAACGGTGCATGACGGGGCCCCGTGGCGAATGCGAATGACATATACGTATATTTTATTTTCGTTCTTTTCTGGTGTGATAGGATTTAATTGATGGGACCACGTTAATTTTAATTAGTGCAAGAAAAGAAACCTAAAAGATACTGTTGGAACAAATTTTCGAAAAACTATAGTCATATTCCTTCGCTTTGCACAGTGGTATTCGGTTAGGAATATCCAGCACCTCATTTGAGGAGGAAAGAGTCTAGATCCCTTTATGGGGAGTGAACTCTTGAGCAAAAGTTTATGTCTCTATAGATTACTCGGTTTTCTTTAAAACCACAAGTTTTCAAAAGCGGAGCCTAAACCACTCCTTTTTAAAACTACTCGATTCCTTCAATGATATCAAGTTCATTACGTTAAAGGTTTTTCGCCAAAAACCAGCCGCAACCCTCCGTCATTTCAGATTAGTAGTACATAGTATTCATGCTACGTTTGTTGAACTTTGCCAAGGCGCAGTGTTCGATAGCTAAGTATTGATTTTCTGTTGCATGTTGATGCGATTAATTAAGACAGTCGTATGACTTTGTTGACCTTTACCAAGGGTCATACGGATGGGTCTAATATAATCCAGGATAATGACGGGTTGAACTTAACTTGCGACTTATGATTTATTGACCTTGGCCAAGGTCATAAGTTACTTGAGGCAAAAACCACATCGGGAGTTTCAAATATATAGGAAACTTGCTAGTGTTGCATACCTTCTGGAGTGTGGTAACTAGAGTGGCTTTCCGATCCCACTGATGAGTAGGATTACTCTTGGGAGATATTTTTCACTTAACAATTAGCTAACCTATTAGGTGTCTAGAAAAGAGTTAACGGGGTTATGCCTCTGCGGAAACGAGGTTTATTTTAATTAAGTCCATGCGAGAGCACGGGAAACCTCCTTCGGAATACCAACACTCACCTGGCTGAAAGGTTAGCAAACTTGTAAGGTGTGAATGATCCCAACAAGTTTTCCATTTAAGGTCTGAAGGAAAATTTGAGGAAATAGTGGGAGCCATCCTGATTAGATAAACTAATAACCAATCTAGTCTTGTAAGAGGGCACGCTGAGTGTATCTTTTCTCTCTCTACAGGTAGCAACCATGTCACGCCCTAATCAAGATAATAAAATGTTTGACTTGACCGAACCAGCTTATTACACTAGGCTGGGGAACGTCGGTTCGGCTCAAACTTGTGACAACCGTCACGAGTTTGGGCAAGGGAAAGAGGACTGTAAGGAATTCCAGATGACCTTATTGAAGGAGAAGCATTCTAATGCATCTTCTTCAGGTGTATTTGTTATTGAAAACTGTTTTTCAGTCAACCCTACCTCCTGAGTACTAGATACCGGATTAGGAATCTCATTTATGTAATTTATTATAAGGACTGAGAAAAAGTAGAATGGTTGGACCGGGTGATATGTCCCTCAGAGTAGAGAATGGAGCACAAGTTGATACTACCGCCGTCGGTGAATATCACCTAGTATTGCCAAGCGGCAATACTATGATTTTGAACAGTTGCTACTATGTACCTTCTATGCTTTGCAATATCATATCAGCTTCTTTACTTGACAAAGATGGATATAAGTTTGTTCTAGATAGAAATATCATGAACATTTACCTTAATCAGGTATTGGGTGCAGAAGGTACACTGTGTAATGGTATTTACGTTCTAAATCAAAACACAGTTTTCAATATACAAAACACACACAAGAGGAAAAGTTCAGATACAAATGAAACATACTTGTGGCATTGTAGACTTGGTCATATCGGTGAGAAAAGGCTAAGTAAGTTTCATAAGGATGGATATTTGAATACGTTCGAATTTTCATCTTATGAAACTTGTCAGTCTTGTCTCGAAAGAAAGATGACCAAATCTCCGTTCATCAGACATGGAGAAAAAGCTACAGAGCTCTTGGGACTCATACACTGCGATATGTGTGGTCTGATGTCTATACATGTGAGGGGTGGGTTCTCGTACTTCATTACATTCACAGACTATCTCTCTAGGTTTGGATATGTGTATATTTTGAAACACAAATCTATAGCTTTTGAGAAATTCAAATAATATAAGAACGAAGCAGAGAACCAGACTGGTAAAAGTATCAAGATCCTCAGATCTGATAGAGGAGGGGATACTTAAGCACGAAATTCCTAGAATATCTAAAATAGAATGGTATTCTCTCTCAGCATACTCCTCCATACACATCACAGCACAACGGTGTATCGGAACGGAGGAATTGTATTCTATTGGATATGGTTCGCTCAATGATGAGTAACGCTGAGTTACCTCTTTCATTCTGGGGTCATGCGCTACAGACAGCGGCATACCTATCGAATCAGGTTCCTTCTAAATCTGTGCCTAAGACTCCATATGAAATATGGAGTGGAAAGAAACCATGTCTTAAGCGTATTAAGATATGGGGTTGTCCGGCCTATATTAAAAAAAAAGAATCTAGACAAATTAGAGGCACGGTTGTTCCTCGCCAAATACAGAGACGGAACCGCGTAGGTCCGTCTTGCATGAATTTGGGGGCAGATGCTAATTGGTGCTATCCGTCCACCTCTCCGAAGATGCCAAGTTGATTTATGGTACCGTGTATCTAAGGTTTAGACGGATGCGGCCGATATAGCAGACTTCGTCAGATTCCCCCTCGTTTGAGGGGTTTTTGATTGTGGGGACGCTCTTCCTTGCAGGCGCAAGCCCCTGCAGTTAATTATGCTACCGCATCGCGGTAACCACTTTCTCCTTCTCCAGATAGTCACTTCGTGTCATGGGTGTTTGTTTTGTTTTTGGTTGCCCGTGGATTGTATACGGAGACTAATTTATGTTGTTGCCCGTAGGGCGTGGATTAGTCCAAATCCGTATCTTCTTAGATTTGGGTTTAGGGTTGGGTTTAAGGATGCGTTAGTCTCATTTGAGACTAAGATCAACTTAAACTTTTGTTAAGGATACATTAGTCTAATTTTAGACTAAGATCAACTTAACGGGATCGTTTAGATCCAACAAGAGAGCATTTGGGCTCTATTGTTTAGTTTAGGGACATTGCGGTCGATTACCAGTTTAAGGACATGGTGGTCCAATGTTAGTTTAAAGACATCACGGTCCATGGGTTTTAAAGGATCCCACCGTCCGAGGTTAAGGACATCATAGTTCGTGGGTTTTAAAGGACCCCACAGTTCGAGGTTAAGGACATCATAGTCCATGGGCTTAAGGACCCTACAGTCCAGTTTAAAGACGCCATAGTCTATGAAATGTATGGTTGTCGGGACCCGTCGCTACTCTGAAGACGTTGAAGGATTACAACGACATATATCAGAGGGGTTCAGAGATGTACCCTTGAACCAATTTTGGTTGGTAGATCTGTAGTCCAATTTGGAACCAAGATCTGTTAAAATATTTATGAGCATATGGGCTCAGTTAATCTAAATTTGAGGACTTATGGCCAATCTTGGGCTAAGTCCAATCAAGTTACAAAGTTTAACATTTATTTTGGGCTACTGAGCCTTTATTTGGGCTTGGCCCCGACATTTTTTTTGTCTTTTACTGAATGCTGAGCATTCTTCATAGCCTTGGGCTTATTAAAGAACAATTTATGTTCTATCAGCGCACACGTGAGGAGCACGTGGTGCGTTTGGCGCTTTGCGCCAGTCAAAGAGCGCAGTGCGCTTCTGCCGAGTAGCGCATACGTGAGGGACACGTGTCGTGCTTGGCGCTAAGCGCCAGATGACGGGCGCATTGCTCCAATTTATGAGAGCATTGTGCTATTTTATGAGCGCTTTGTGCTGTTAGTTTAATGGCGCACACGTGAGTGACACGTGGTGCACCTGGCGCTGAGCGCCAGCCTATGAGCGCAGTGCGCTAGTTCAAGAGCGCAAAGCGCTAGTTCAAGAGGGCAAAGCGCTAGCTGTTAAGTGGCGCACTCGTGAGTGACACGTGGTGCGCTCGGCGCTGAGCGCCAGTCCAAGAGCACAGAAGCGCATTTGATCAATTTTATGATCTGGGAAATAAATTCTCCCTTAGAAGAGACTTTGTCTCAAGATCCTAAGAACAAAAGTTCTTACTTTATTGAAAGTCTTTGCCTTTATGGATCTGTGATCCTAAGAGAATTGAATAATTCTCCCCCTCCTTTTATGTTGAGATGTATTGATCTCATTTTGTAAAAGATCTTAGTCTTGTAGATCTATGATCTGTGAAGAAGTGAATTCTTCTTTTTATTTTATGATGGGATCCTTTGATATCTTTTTGAAAAGACCTTGGTCTCTGTAGATCTATGATCTGTAAAGAAGTGAATTCTTCTTTTTAGTCAATTATGAGATGATTTCATCTCCTTGTTCATCATCATCATTTTTTACCTTGAAGAACAATCTTCTTTCTTTGAGAGCTTGGCTCTTCTTTCTGAGATCTCTCAAAGCTTGGGGGGGGGGTTTCCTCTCTGAGAATCTGTATATCTGAGACTTGAAGTCTAATGACCTTTATATAGGGCAAGCTGATCAGTTCAATCAGTTAAGGAGATCTTTTCTCCAATTGATATGAGGAATTTCCCATCGTTGGATCTTTGATCCAAGGGCTTCTGATTTACAGAAGACAATCTTCTTATTTTAAACAAGATTGGGAAATATTTCCAAACAGAATTTATTCTGTATTTTTGGTGATTTTTAATCACCATTAGATCATTGATCCAACGGTGCTCTGATTTATAGAGCGCAATTTTGTTGTTTGGAAAGATTTTGAGACATCTTTCCTTAACAGAATTTAATTCTGATTAATTAATGATTTATCATTATTATTAGATCTTTGATCTGACGGTGGGGAGCTTTTAGTTCCAGCGCTAGTGCACCCATGCTTTGCACGTGATGCGCTGCTTAGAGGGTAGCGCATTTAGCGCTAGCGCATACGTGCTTTGCACGTGGGGGTAGCGCATTTAGCGCTAGCGCACACGTGCTTTGCACGTGGTGCGCTGCTTAGAGCACAGCGCACCTGGCGCTAGCACACCCATGCAATACACGTGGTGCGCTACTTAGAGCGCAGCGCAACTAACGCTAGCGCACACGTGCTTTGCACGTGGTGCGCTGCTTAGGGCGCAGCGCACTTGGCGCTGCATCTGAAGCGTTGCTTCATTTCAAAATTTGAATTTTGAACAGAGCTTTGCTCTGATTGGGGGAAACAACGGTTAGTTTTGTGTAAGTTTGTGGGATATCCAAAACATTCAAATGGACATATGTTCTACCACACCGAGGAACAGAAGGTGTTTGTTGCTCAGCACGCCGTCCTTTTAGAGAAGGGATTTCTTGCAAAAGAAATTAGTGAGAGCACGGTAGAATTGGAAAAAATTCCAGAAGCACAAACTACAATTGAAGATTTGGTAGAACCAGAGGATTCAATAATCCCGCATGAATCTTAGCCACTCCGCAAATCTAGTAGGATTTCTCGTCCGCCCGAGAGATACTACGGTTTTCTCATAAATAGGGATCGAGAGGATTGCATCTTGGAAGAAGATGATCCTACTAGTTTTGAGCAGGCCATTAATAGTAGGGACTTTGTAAAATGGCTTGATACCATATAATCCAAAATGGAGTTCATGTACACCAACAAAGTTTGGACTTTGGATGCTGCTCCTCCTGGGGTAAAACCCATTGGATGCAAGTGGATCTTCAAAAAGAATATTGGTGCAGATGGACAAGTGGAAACATATAAGGCTAGACTTGTTGCGAAAGGTTTTCGTCAAAAACTAGGAGTAGACTATGACGAAATCTTTTCTCCAGTGGCTATGCTAAAATCCCTTTGTATTCTACTTGCCATTGCTGCGTACCATGACTATGATATCTGGAAAATGGACGTTAAAATGGCTTTTTTAAATGGAAATTTATAAGAATGCATTTATATGGATCGACCGGAGGGATTCGTAGACACTGGGAGCAGTGGGAAGGTGTGCAAGTTTCTTAAATCCATTAATGAATTAAAGAAGGAGTCGCGGAGCTGGAACATCTGTTTTGATGAGACAGTCAAGGAATTTGACTTCATCAAAAACGAAGATGAACCATGTATCTATAAGAAAATTATAGGGAGAACCATTGTATTCCTCGTCTTGTATGTGGATGACATTCTCTTGATAGGAAATGATATTCCTATGCTGCAATCGGTCAAGCTATTCTTGTCATAAAAGTTCTTCATGAAGGACCTGGGTGGTACAACCTACATTCTAGGGATTAAGTTCTATAGAGATAGATCTAAGAGATTGTTGGAACTTTTACAGTCCAGGTACATAGAGGCCATACTAAAGAGATTTAGTATGGAAGATTCCAAGCACGGTAATATACCCGCATTGCGCGGAATTACCCTCTTCAAAGAGATATCTCCCAAGACTGATGAGGAGAGGGTTCGCATAAGTATTATACCCAACGCTTCGTCGGTAAGAATATTACAGCCTGTGTAAAGGTTATAAATTATAGTTGTTTAATAAAAACCGTTCCTGCCAAAAATTTCTGCGCAAAAGAGCCCAAGGTATTAAATGGCAGTGATACGCTTCAGAAAATGCAAACCAGTATTTTCCGGGCTGTATTTTGACAAACTCCTGAATGATAATTGGCTCAATTCTGAAGGTAACGAAAGCGTCTCGAAAAATCATTCGATTTGATATATTATGGGCCTCATAATTCATCCGGAATCAAAAGCTATGATCAAATGTGCTATGCACGTGTAATCTAAGTAATGCTCTACTACATGAGGGATACTTTTTTAGTCCCACATCGGGAAAAAGAGAAATCATTTCTCTACCACTTCCATATAAATAAGAAGGGATACTTCTTTGAAAAAAACAGGATTCAATCCTCAAAGGAGCTTAGTTCTTCAAGTTATGGCCTTAGCTGCCCCTATAATGCACATAAGCGCAACGTGCGCCCACGTACAACGCACGTGCACCCGCCATGTGAGAATTCAATCTTCAAAGGAGCTTAGTTCTCCAAGGTAGAGCCTTAGCTGCCTCCTATGATGCACATATGTGCAAGCGCCACGTGCGACGCACGTATGCCCGCCAAGTGCGCAACACGTGCGACGCACGTACGCCCGCCAAGTGCGATACACGTGCGACGCACGTGCATCCGCCAAGTGCGATACACGTGCGACGCATGTGCGTCCGCCAAGTCCGCAACACGTGTGATTCACGTGCGTACAACACTTGCGACGCACGCATAGAAGCATTTTTTAGCAGCCCGTAATGAGTAGGACATGGTTCAAAGGGTACATCCCTCCACACCTTTGATACATGGCGCTGTAATCTCTCAACGTCGTTGGAGAGGTGGTGGGTCCCAACGACCAATGGTCCTTCTTTCCAAATATAGAGGAGGACCCCCCCCATAAGCTTCAGAAAGAACAGAGAATTAAGTTCTCGAGGAAGAAGAACTCTCTTCCGGAAAAATTAGGTAAATAAAAATAAAAGAGTGCTTAGCACTCAGTGACTGGCGCTCAGCGCCCCGCGTGCCTCTCACGTGGGCGCTACAAAATAAAAGAGTGCTTAACACTCAGTGACTGACTCTCAGTGCCCAGCGCCCCACGCGCCTCTCACGTGGGCGCTACAAAATAAAGAAGTGCTTAGCACTCAGTGAGCGGCGTCTAGCACCCAGCGCCTCACGTGGGCGCCACAGAATAAAAAGTGCTTGACATTCACTAGGCAGCGCCTAGCTCCTCACGTGCTTCGCACGTGGGCGCCATAAAGAGTGCTCATCACTCCATAAAGAGACAAAAAAGGGTAAAGTCTTTAACACTTATTGGACAAATCTCCATGACTGAAAACCCACATGGTTAGGTGTGAGCGTCAGAACTTACATAAGTGCTCAACACCTTTTACATAAAAAGAGGGACTTAGCCCAAACAAGTGCTTAGCACTCTTTTCCAAATAAAATGAAAACTGAGTGGACCGAGCCCATGTGCTCAATACTTCCCAAGCTGATCTCAGTCCCAAATACGACTATCGATCTTCCAACTGATGATATCCCAAAACGATATTCGTCCCACATTCCGTTGAGGAAATCTTAGTCTCAAAATACGACTAATGATTTCTGGGTTTACCACTGATTCTTTTTTTCCCTCAAATACGAGAATTGGTTCAAGGGTACATCTCTCCATACCTCTGATACATGTCGTTGTAACTCCTCAACGTCTTCAGTGAGGTGGCGGGTCCCGACAACCAACTGCTTTTTGGTGCACTTTCCAAACTGACATGCACATCCCAAATCAAACCACACCCCAAACTGGGAGCATCCCATATCATCGTTGCTCATCCCGTCACGTAATAAATAAACATGCGTGCAAATGATAATGAACCGAAGCGTCCTTAAACTACAACGGACTGTAATTTCCTGAAACTAAAACGCCGCCTCAAACACGGCGATAACGGACCGAGACATCCCTAAACTAACAACAGACCGAAACGTCCTTAAACTACAACAGACTGAAATGTCCTTAAACTAAACGCTGCCTCCAAAATGGTGACAATGGACCATAACGTCCTTAAACTAAAACCTTATCTCAAAAATGGTGATCTACAGACCGAAACGTTCTCAATCTAAACGTTGCCTCCAAAATGGAGACAACGGACCATAACGTCCTTAAACTAAAACCTCACCTCAAAAATGGTGAACTACAGACCGAAATGTTCTCAAACTATAATTTCGCCTCCAAAATGGTGATAAGGGACTGAAACGTTCTTAAAATAAAACAACAGAGCCCAAGTGCTATCTTGTTGGATCTGAAACAAAAATGATCCTAACACCTTGTTAAGTAGATCTTAGTCTCAAATTGGACTAACGTATCCTTAAAAAAAAAACCAACCGAGCCCCCAACTGCTCGTATGCATTTGAGCCGGTCTTGATCTCAAAACGGATCAACGATCCTTAAATTAACCCAAACCCAAATCTAAAATTATACGGATTTGGACTAATCTATGCCGGACGGGTGACAACATAAATTAGTCTCCGTATACAATCCATGGGCAACCAAAATTAAAACAAACACATACAGCACGAAGTGAACCTCTGGAGCAGGAGAAAGTGGTTATCGCGATGCGATAACGTAATTAACTGCAAGAGCTTGCCCCTGTAGGGCAGAGCATCCCCACAATAAAAAAAACCCTTCACAAACGAGGGGGAATCTGACGAAGTCTGCTACAACGGCCGCATTCGTCCAAACCTCTGATATATGGTGCCATAAATCAACTTGGCATCTTCAAAGAGGTGGACGGATAAATCCAAATAGCATCTGCCCCTAAAATTTAGGCCATACGACCTACGCGGTTCGTCTCCGTTTTCGGCGGTGAACAGATTCTGGCACGCCCGGTGGGACCTTTTCCTCTTTCCACTCCACACTTTCTGTGTCGTGTTTCGAGAACAAAAATTGCGGTTTGCTATGGTTTCCCTTGGATTCAAGGTACTAAGATTTGGTGTCTTGTTCCTGTGCATAAAGAAGAAGTGAACATCAATGGCTTCCAGCTGCACAAAATGCAACAGCAACTCCCGCTTCGCCCTAATCGGAGGAGTGACATATGGGCCTAATGCGGCCTCCATCTTTTCAATGCCGGTGGGGCAGGTAACTCAAGCCATCACTGGATTATTCTTCAGGACCATGCTCCCGCCAGCGAGTTTCAACGCCCCAGTGCCACCACAGGAAGCTCCAAAGAAGCCGGTCTTCAATCGACTTGCAACCACCACGGCCCCTTTCAACGGGTCATCCAAGTCTGCTACCTCAGTCTTCAACAGGCTGAGTCGAAGCTCAAGTGGGCCCGCAAAGAAGCTCGCGATACCCGAAAGGGCTATCCCAAAACGAATAGTCCTTCTAACTCCAGCTGCGGGTGAAGTCGTCAAAGGTGCTTCCCCTACCAGAAAATCGGCATTCGAAAGATTGGTCGTTCCCTCTCAACGGACGTCAGTTTTCGACAGGCTGACACCAACAGTAGCCCCTCATCAAAGCCAGGGGCATGACAGAGCCGCTTCCACAACTGAGGTGGTCCCGTCTGCAAGACACGCTCGACGTCGCTACTGGCGCCGAGTGAGAAGAGCTGGGGAAAACTCTCCCTCTGGACTCACCCCACCAGCTCCAACGGCGGAAGTTGACGCTGCTATTCCAACTGAGAACAGCTTTGAACCGCTAAAGAGGGTGCGGAATAACTCCCCAACCGCAGTGTTGAAGAAATCTCCACTTCCTGCTGAAAATATGACGCAGGCAAAGCCGGAGAAGCTCCCTCAGCGGCTGTCCTCTTAAATCCATAGAGTTTGGCGGAAAGTCTAAGATTCTGTGATCAACAAGAACTACTTTCGTCAACCGGAGAAAATGATGGTTCGACAAGAGGAAAATCATCCCTCTAGCATACTGCGAGGGACTTC
This sequence comes from Agapanthus africanus, assembly GCA_030015575.1. Taxonomy (NCBI): domain Eukaryota; kingdom Viridiplantae; phylum Streptophyta; class Magnoliopsida; order Asparagales; family Amaryllidaceae; genus Agapanthus; species Agapanthus africanus. Next base: position 724,216,159 of record CM057337.1, read on the forward strand.
TTTCACACAGGCGCCCGCTACAATGTCTCCTTCAACTTTGACCTCCCACAAAAAGAGAAGGCTGGAGAATATACCACCACTGGCGGCAAATCCAAAAGGTGATGGATCCAAACGCCACAAGTCTGGGGGCATGATCGTGCACACGGTTTACATGGCTTCCGGAAAAGAGGAAAGCCGTGCTTCCGTGGGTTATCGGCCGCAAACTCGGTCGTTGACAAAAGCTTAGGAGTAGCAACAAAAGCTCCAGGAGATGCTGACGAAAATGGCAGCACTCACCGGACAAAAAGAAAGTCCGGAGTCAGAATCAGGACAGCGCCAAGAGCAGGAGACCGATACAGAGTTCCTGCAAAAGAAAGGATAAGGAGGCCGCGGAACAGGCTGCTAATATAAAGCGGATGACACTTTTGTTCCAAGACGTGGTTGGAATGATGATCCAGCCAGAACCTCCAGCTGAAGACCCGCCGATAATTATTGAGGACGACAGAGGGGAAACATCAAACCCCCTTCCAGCTTTATCGATGGTCAGGAAGGAAACGATCTCCAAAGCTGCCCTTGATGATTACATAGCTCAACAAATACGAGCTCATCAGTCAAGTGATGCGGCGGGCCAAGTCGTCAGAACTGGGCGACCGTACCCAGGCTGGTATGATCAAATCAAATACCCGCCAAGATATACGATCCCTAAGTTCCACGTGTATAAGGGGACATGCAATCCACATCAGCATGTCGCTCAATTCAGAGCTTTGTGCGGTAATACTGGAGGCGACGACAAATTGCTACTCCGCCAATTCGTTGGCAGCTTGTCGGAGACGGCATTTGAATGGTATTCGGAGCTCCCAAATGACTCCATCAAAACATTCACAGAAATGGAGCTACTATTCACACAGCGGTTCGCAAGCGCAAGAGAACGCACCCCGATCACGACATTAATCAATGCCAGGATGAAGCCAGGAGAGACCTTGGTTCAATACGCAATTCGGTGGCGGAACCTATGGTCGAAATGCGAATAACTCATCGAAGAGGCTCATGCCTTGGGCATGTTCATATGGACTCTCAATCCTCAGACGGCTATGTCCTAGTTCATGACGTTCTTTAAGCCGACCACTTTTCAGGCTTTGATCGACAAGCTGGCCCAAATGGACCAGATGGGCTACGGGCCTCCCTCTTCAAAAATGGACCCTCGGAATGCAAAGGGTAAAGGGAAAGCGGCCTTCGTTGCCAACACTGAACAACAACCGAGTGACCTGAAACCGGTTGCTCGCCAAAACAAAGCGCGCCCGCGCCAATCCCTGGAAGAGAAGCTAGGATGAGCTTACTCGTTCCCCCGTGATAAAACGAGGAGATTGTTCGAACTGGTAATGCGCAACAAACTCATCACACAACCGGATCCGAGACGTCCACTACAGCCCGGTGACGTCAACAATCCCAACTACTGCTCCTAGCACAGAATAATGAGCCATCCAATTGAGGATTGCTACGTCTTCAGAACTGGATCGAGGACCAGTACCGCCAAGGAAAATTCGCGCTGTCCGAGAACTGGAGGGTGAACCCGCCACAGAGGCACACTGGTAGACACGCCGACGGCATCATGCTCGTTTGTGGAAGAAGCTCCTTGGGAAGTGGTCCTTTCAGCTAAAACTAAAAGAATGCTGAAGGATCTTCAAGCATGTCCGGCGATCAAATGGAAAAGCTCGCTGGAGCCAGAGATCATTGAGGGGATGATTAAACCGTGCCCAACACCGAAAACTGGTAACGATGGGCAAGACCTCCAAGCTAAGCCTTCGAAGTCTTCGAAGAAAAAGAATAAGAGCAAGAAGCCTATGCCGCCTGCCGAGTATGACGACAAGCGCATGGACTACAAAGGTACATTGATGCGCTGGAAGAGTACAACCAGAAGGCGCGAACCCAAGTCACACTCGAAGAGTTTCTCAACCATATACTTGAGAATGGAGATAGTGACAATGATGAGGGAAACGGCTCGTCAGGAGAAACCGAAGATTATGTAGCAAGTTTCCACATGGTTTATCATTCTTCGTTAAATGACGAAGAAACTCTCTCGGCGTCGGAAAGCAACGCAGAGGAACTGGTGGCAGGACCGGCGCTAAAATCCCTGGAACTGTCAGAAGACCCAATTGGCAGGCTGCTAAACGAAGCCTTTCAAAAGAGAAAAGCTGACCGAGAACGTGAAACGACCATAGATGAAAAGGCCAAGCGTCGGCGTCAGGCTGAAGAAGCTGCGGTAAGGATGAGTCGTAAAGCACTCCAACCAAGCCAAAGCACACCTGCTACAAACAATAGCAGGATCAAAGCGGAGAAGAGGTTCGCCAAAGCCTTGTTAATGGGAATGAAGTTTCCCCCTCTCATGGAAAGCACTTCCGGGAGTACGTGCCTCGACGAAGAGGATGTACATCCTCTACTACTTATACCATCGGAGGGTCACACACCTCACCGAAGAGTGCAATGCCTTCAAGAAGTGGTGGCAAGGATACGTTGCTCACTGGCAACACTTCAAGCGGATGAAGCGCAAAACCCGTCGACAACAAAGAAGCGCGACAGACGAGTGTAAAGGAATGGCTGGCAACTGTCATATGGTTGATTCCAGTTCGACAAAAGGAAAATCTCAAGTTCTTATATTCAGGAGCGATTCTGAGGAAGAAATAACCCTCGGCCCTCTCTTCAAAGAATCCACCTTCAGAAAAGAAGTGGAGGAGAAGAACTGCGAGAACATTCAGCTGCGTAACTGTACGCTGCCTGAAAAGATCCTCGGGCCTATAAACAAAGGTTCGAGAAAAAGAGACAAGGGGAAGGAAAAAGTCTTTGAGGAAATTGCCCTCGATGATAGAGTCGTCATAGTGCTCACAGCCAAGGATCCGTCTAAGAAAAACAAGGTGGATTACAATGTCCTGGCATATATGAGGAAGATACCTTCATAACTGAGCATACTGGATGCTTTCCTCCTATCCAAAGAGGCACGAGATTCCCTGATCAAGGCATTGCAAGAGCCTGATCAGTTCCAAGCTTTCCTTGCAGAAGAAAAAATGAAGGACGGGCTGGCAGAGGTTCATACAGCTGACATTACATTCGGCGATGAAGATCTCCTCCTCGGAATGTGCAAGCACAACCGTCCTCTATATGTCACCGGGTACTGCCATGACATTAAGATAGGGAAGATCCTGGTCTACAACGGGTCCTCTGTCAACCTTCTCAACGTGAAGGTGCTGAAGGAGATTTGCATGAACGTTCAGCACCTGGCTCGGGACAAAATTACCATTTCCGGCTTCGACTCGTAGTCATCACGGACGCTTGGGTCCGTGATATTGACATTACGCTTTGGGCTTCTCATCACCGACATCAAATTTCATGTCATCGATGCCAAGACTTGCTACAACGCTCTGCTCGGTCGGTCTTGGCTACACGAGTACAACGTCATCCCTTCTACATAACATCAGTGTATGAAGTATTTCAAAGACGACCTCGAGTACACCGTTACGGGGGAGCTAAATCCGTTCTCCGTAAACGAAGTCTGAAAATATGAAGACGCCAAGTACTTCCTACCAGACTTCAAAGACACGGAAATATGTCATAAGCCGAAGAATAAACAAAAAGCCGTCACCACTATCCCGATCTTTGGGAGCGATACCGAGGAAGATGAGGAAATAGTCTACTCGGGACAACCCCAGTGCAACAGGCCCTGACCATTTAATCATGTTTTGGTCTTTATCAGTGACTCTGAGGACGAGGCCAACGCCATGCTCTCCACTCGTCCGTCAGCACAAACCGTTACTGAAGCTGATCAGAGTTTACAAATCACCATAGTTCCGCCACGGCATTGCAAAGAACTTGATGCACTTGATACATACAGCGTACAAAAGTTACGGACTTTCTACGTCCCTCCCAGGCGAAGAGGTGAAAAGGAAACCCTCTTCTACCAATCTACGGAGACTAAAGTAGAGAAAGAAGTCTGGCATGGTGCCAATCTTGCGCTTGACAGGTTTCAACCAATCCGTTTGCCCAGATATTATGCAGAGAGATTGAAAAGGCTGTTAAGATGCTAAAGCGTACCCTTTAAACAAACCACACGATAAGCCCAGTTCTACAACAAGATTTGGGACGTTCCCGGAACTCAGCGAAGAATGCCCAACGGGAAGATGGAAACAAATGGGCTCGGATATGTTCGGTCCAAGAAACGGGAGCGATTCCAAAGCTGCCGCGCCATAAATAGTTCCTATGTAGAATTGAATGCTTTTCCAGATAGCTGGGGCGTTGGAACGGAGAAAAATCCCACCGAAAGTGCGTCAAGTCCGTCGTTTGAAGAACAAGTTGACAAGCTAATAAGAGAAGTCGGTCAAAAGCTTCGGGATGACCACAACCGCGAAATGGCCATTTACGAAAAGGCCAGGACTCAGCGTCTCATTCAGCAGTCTGTAGAAAAGGAAAATTGCGATGCCCTTCACCCTTAGCCCGCTGTACATTCTCGCGACAAGAAAAAAGCCCGAAACAGGGGCAAAAGCAAAGCGAAGAATGATAATGATGTTTGAAAACAGCGAAGCGGATCTAAGAAGCCACGCAATCAAGAAAAAGTCAACTGGAATTCGTCTTTTATGAAGAAGATGAGTCGGGAATACTCTTTCCCCCAAAAAAAGACAAGGAAAATATTCAACCTTGTCATAAAGCATCAAATGATGATGCTCCCGGAGCCTCGGTACCCTGAATAGATAAACGAGATCCATCATCCGGGTTATTGCTTCTATCACCGAGCAATAGGTCATCCCCTTGAAGACTGCTTCACCTTCAAAGACTGGGTCGAAGACCAATATCAACTGGGCAGGTTCGCTTTATCCGACAACTGGAAGGTGACCCCACCGCAAAAGCATGAGCCAAAGAGAACCTATATCGCGAAGGCGGGACCAGCTCAACACCAAGAATGGAAGCGAACTCGTACTTATCATATGATAACACTCTCAAAGGATGGAGGGCACGAAAATATGGGTGACTGCTTCAAGTACTTTGCAAATGAGGACGGGGAGGAGGTGATCTCAGAGTTTCCACCAGCACCAAAAGAGCTGGAAGATGGGATACGCACTACGACAGACAACCTGAGGAAAATCGACTTGGGCACCGAAAATGAGCCGAGACCCACGTTCGTCAGTGAGCTGTTGTCTAAAAAACAGGTGGCCATACTAAAGGACGTACTCATGCAATATAAAGACTGCTTTGCATAGAACTACTCCGAGATGCCAGAACTAGATCCAGAAATAGCGGTACATAAACTGGCTATATCGCCAGACATTAAGCCAGTTAAACAGGCGCTAAGAAGAATGCGGCTCGAACTCAAGATGAGTATCAATGCCGAAGTCAACAAACTAATTGACTCCGGATTCATCCAAGAAGTTCAGTATCTCGACTGGATTGCCAACATTGTTCCAGTGATGAAGAAAAATGGGACAGTGCACATCTGCGTGGACTTTCGGGACCTTAACAAAGCTTGTCCGAAGGATGACTTCCCAGTACTGATGATCGATAACACGTCCACTCATGAGGTCTTCTCCTTCATGGATGGATCTTCACGATATAATCAAATAAAAATGCATCATGAAGACCAAAAACATACCGCCTTCCGGACTCCGTTGGGTATATTTTGCTACAAGGTGATGCCCTTCGGTTTGAAGAACGCTGGCGCTACCTACCAGAGGGACATGACGAAGATCTTCGATGACCTCATACTTGAGATTGTCGAATGCTATATTGACGACCTTGTGGTGAAAAGCAAATCGTACGAGGAGCACTGGGAACATCTGAACATAGTGTTTCAGCGTCTTCAGAAATACAATCTAAAGATGAATCCTCTGAAATGCGCGTTTGGAGTCTCCTCAGGCAAATTCCTAGGATTAATCATACGACACCAAGGCATCAAAATAGACCCATCAAAGATCAAGGCGATTATGGAAATGCCCACGCCAAGAACTCTCAAACAATTGCGGTCTCTCCAAGGAAAGCAAGCATATATCCGACGGTTCAAAGCTAACCTCTCCAGAAAATGCCGCCCCTACAGCCATATAATGAAGAAGGGGACCCCGTTCGTTTGGGATCATAAATTCCAAAGTGCACTGAACGAAATCAAGCAATACCTGCAGAACCCGCCGGTACTGACTGCTCCGGTCAAAGGGAAGCCCCTCATCCTGTTCACAACGGCCCTTGAAGGTTCTCTAGGCGTGCTATGGGCACAGGAGAACAATCAGGAAAAGGAGAGAGCTCTCTACTATTTGAGTCGAGTTCTCTTGGGGGAAAAAAACAACTACTCCCCCATCGAAAAGCATTGTCTGCAATGATCTTCGCCATAACGAAGTTCATGCACTACGCCTTGGCACATGAGGTCCATCTCATATCAAAGGTGGATCCTCTCAAATATTTAAGGTCAAGAGCCATACTAACAGGAAGGCTCGCCAAGTGGGCCCTCCTTTTGATGGAGTTCTCGATAACGTATCGACCCCTCAAGACAGTGAAAGGTCAAGCCATCGCCGACTTTCTCGCTGAGAATCCAATACCAGTCGATTCTTCCTTAAATTACGAATTGCCAGACGAACACGCGTTCGACACAATCAAAGGGGAGGAGGAAGGAAATAATTCCCAATGGGAACTCTACTTCGATGGAGTATCTTCCATGAAGAAGCGTAAGCATAACACCCCTATAATCAAAGCCGGGATGGGCCTCATCTTCGTGACTCCGCAAGGAAGGATAATGCGTTTCGCCCTTTCCTTAACGGAACCAAGAACAAACAACGAGGCTGAATATGAAGCTTTGATAGTGGGTCTTGAGATCGCTGTTGATATGGGAATCGAAAACCTCCTCATATATGGAGACTCCCAGCTGGTCGTTAGCCAAGTAAATGGTGACTATCCGACGTGCAAACCAGAATTGATAAAATATGGCGAAAGAGTGCAGCAACTGCTGACACAAATCCCCTCCTACATCCTGGAAAGTATACCGCGTGCGGAAAATAGCAAGGCGGATGCATTAGCCAAGCTTGCTAAGGAGCTGGCTGACGAAAACCTCGATGACGTAAGAATCGTTGTGCAAAACCGTCAGTTTCTCGCGCCAGCAGAAATATCATCAGAGGATTCAATGGAGCCATCTGAAGGAAAAGAAACGACCAAACAAGCGGTCCTCCGAATGGAAGATGAAGAAAAGGCTGAGGATTGGATAGAAGTCTTCATTGACTACTTCAAATCCCATCGAACACCCAAAAACGCATCTTCAAGACATCAGCTCATGAAACGAGCTCTGTCTTTTGCCTTCGTTAATGATACTCTATATAAGAGATCGTTCGACAGTTTGTGGTTAAGGTGCCTGGGACCAGAAGAAGCAAGGAGAGTCATCCAAGAAACCCACGATGAACTTTAAGGTTCTCATCAAGCCGGGCTAAAGATGAAGCTGAAAATCAAGAGAATGGGTTACTACCGGCCCACAATGATTCAGGACTGCCTCGAATATGCGAAGCAGTGTCACTCGTGTCCGATTCACGGGGACTTCATCCACCAACATCCAAATCCGCTACACCCAACGGTAGCTTGCTGGCCATTTGAAATGTGGGGAACCGATATAATCGGGCCCATCGAACCAGCATCATCCAAGGGACATCGGTTCATATTGGTAACAACCGATTACTTCTCTAAGTGGGCAGATGCAGTACCGCTAAGGGAAGTGAAGACGGAGAACATCCTCCATTTCTTTAGGACACATGTCATCTACCGGTTTGGCACTCCGTGATGGATCATCTCGGACAACAGGCCGGCCTACAGAAGCCATAAGATCAGTAGCTTTGCACAGTAGTATAATATAGACTGGAGATACTCTTCAGTCTATAATCCCCGAGCTAACGGTCTAACTGAAGTTTTCAACAAGACCTTGATGAAGATCATAAAGAAAATGGTGTCCAGAAATAAAAAGGACTGGCACGAGAGACTGCATGAAGCTCTCTGGGCGTATCGAACCACGTTCAAAACGACCATGAATACAACGCTATACGCGTTGGTATTTGGGGCGGAAGCGGTACTTCCCTTGGAGATAGAGCTACCCTCGCTACGAGTGGCAGTTCGATACGAGCCGACGGATGAAGAAAATGCCTATCTTCGGCTTGAGAAGCTTGATGCCCTCGATGAAACTCGTCTCATGGTGCAGCAAAACCTGGAAGCTTACAAAGCAAGGATGACGCGCTCATACGAAAGACTAACCAGGCCAAGAACATTACGCCAAAGAGAACTCGTGCTAGTTGTCAAAAGACCTATGATCCCCAACCGTGCAAAACAGGGGAATTAGAGCTAAATTATGAAGGCCAGTACATTATAGACAAGGTCTACCAAGGTGGGGCCTACTTGCTCATGGATATGCATGGAGAGAGACCCTTCAGGCCAATAAACAGCCGATTCCTTAAGAAATACTATGCTTGACAAGTCACGACTCAGGTTAATGATAGACGACGACGCTAGTGTCTGCTCGCTATCTTCCTGAGTCAAAACTCTAAAAGTAGCATCCAACAGAATTTCCGCTCCAAACATGGCGACAACAGACCGTAATGTCCTTAAACTAAAACGTCGCCTCAAGTACGGCGATAATGGACCGAGATGTCTCTAAACTAATAACGGACCGTAATGTCCTTAAACTAAAACTTCACTTCAAAAATGGTGATAGTGGACCACTACGTCCTTAAACTGGCAATGGACCAAAATAACCCTAAACTAGTACTCCGCCTCAAACATGGCGCATCGCCCCAAATACGGTGATATCTTCTCTTGGGATCTATATTGCAATCAAAGCTCCAACGGCAAAGACTGCAACCCAAGTTTAAAAAAATTGGTACGTTGTTCATAACATAATATTGCATTTTGTATTCCCCATTCTTATGCATTTAAGAATAAAAACAGGTGCTTTTGACCCATGTCTGCTACATGTTACAGGTTACAGGTTCTTGGCGCGAAAACAGTGAAAAAGACAAAAGACGACACAAAAAGAGACTTTTGACCAACAAATAGGAGGATCTTAGTCAAGCCTAAAAACGAAGAATAGTTCTCAATCAATAAGGCAACTCAAGGTCCAAATTGTCATGGCAAACGGTTAAAGGATCGGTACAAGTGTTCACTAAAGTTCTGGAATCACTGCAGAAACCCAAATGGAAAAAGAAATAAAGAAACAAGAAGCCCAGAAGAACCAAACCAAGCCCAAGAAAAATCATGAGCTGAACTCATCATTGGGCCGCGGATCCGCGGCCCAAGCACGCCTATGCCGCGGATCCGCGGCTGTTTGAAGCCCTAGTGCGCAGGAAATTTTTCCAAAATTCTGTGGCGGCTATGGAAAGATTTTCTGGGGGTATATTTGTAATTGTAGACATGCGGTGCAATTGTAAACCTAGGGTTTCTATGTCCTATAAATAGAACCCAAGACCTTGTATTTTCTTATGCCTCTTCTCATGAATAAAATTCTGTTTTCTTGAAGTTAGAGTGCATCAAAAGTAAGTAGGTAATTTTCCTTGCAGTAGTTCTAGTTTTTTTTATATCTGCCCTAGGTAATTTACTTTCTCGCCTTAGTTTAAATTAGTTTAGTTTTTTTTAACTTGCAATGATGTTTTCTCTCTTTAATAAACTCATGTCTTCTTTCATCCCCTCAATGAGCGAGTAGTTTCCTCGCTTGTTAGGGTTAGGAATAGGGAACGATTTGAGAGACGAAGGTCTCTCATCTCTTTTCATTGCCAACTTTTATGAACATTAGAACTCCATGCATACCTTTTTACTCCGCTCCCTACGGCACTTTTACCCTCAAGGTAACGGTGAATTCCGTAGCCTAAAGGCCCGGATTTTAAGGTTTTCCATGGAGGTTAGGGTAAAGATTAATAAAGGAAGGACAAGGATCTAGAGGAAGAATCAATCATCCCAATCATCCTAATCCCCTTTATAAATATTTACCATAACACTAATATGATATCTTTAATAAATGGCAATGGAAAGAGATGAAGATTTTTGTTTACCAAATTTTCCCTAGACCTAATCCTAGCAAGTTTCTAATCCTAGTCTCATACAACTTCAATTTTTAGGTTTAATTATAAAATCCAAACACCATTTGGAATTAACTCGTAAGAACTTAAAGGAGATTTACACATCCCTGTGGACCGACCCGTATTCACCGGCTAGCTTCATGCGACGCCGTTCTTGATTGCGGTAAATATTTTTGATCGACAAAACCTCTCTTAATCAAATGGCGCCGTTGCCGGGGATGGCGTAAAATTTTCTTTTTGTAATTTCGGGTTAATATAAAATCTAAAAAAATCATAAAAATCTGAAAAATTCCAAAAATAAATTTTTTTTATCATCTTTTATTGTTTGAAGGGTTTCCTTTGTGGATCTTTGCAGGATTGACGGATCTGAAACAACACAGAAGGGGACATAGAAAAAGATACATCAAAACAGCAGGAGATTGAAAGTACAGAGCAGCTGAAGAAATCTGGAGACCTAAAGCCCCCAAGGAGCCGCGTTTCCGCGGCACTTACCTGGTCAAGACCGCGCTTCCGCGGCGCTCTGTGGAGTTCTCTGGAAAAAAAATTGGGTGGTTTGATTTCTTTCTCCTTTCTATGCAAATCCCCATATATCTTCTGTCAAATCTTCTGCAGGATTCTTTACGCTAAAAATCTTCTTCCCCCTTCCAATAATTGATTTTCTGCAGGATTCTTTGCGCCGCACTAAAAAGCAAATTGATTGCAAGTGATTTACTGCTTTGCATACTTTAATCTGACTTTAAGGGGCTATTGACCAATTCAGATTGGGTGGGGATTTCATCACCCTTCCCAGGACCCCAGAAATCACTTAAAGCATTTGCATTGACCACTTTTAATTTAAAAAATATTAGACTCAGCCCTAAGGACCTCGAGCTCAATAAGACAGAGGACTAGTATAGGCATCGGCCGTTTATCCTAACCGACATTGCGGTGTCTAGGCTAGTGGTTTTTAATTAGGCCCACTGTAGTGGTGGTTCCTTCCCACTTACCTGGCCGTACTTGTCCGTGAAGAGGCGGTTTGAGGTCCTATCTCTAGCCCTTTGGAACAGTTAGGAGCTGTCTAGCTGACCTAGGTGACCCTAGACTTAGGCCTGATTGTGCATGTGTGGTTAATTGCATTTGTGTCACTAGTCTCTTTTCAAAATCTTTTTGCAAAAGCTCACTTAAAAAGAAAAAGGAAAATCTTTTCAAAACTTGCAACTTGTCGCTAAAGAATCTTTGCACTCACTTACACCACTTCTTCTCATTGACGTTTTCTTACCTTCACATTCTGTCTTTCATCTTTCGACTACACTAACCCTTTTAGTGTGTCCGGTTGGACTAGGGACCCTAGCGCCCGATTAGTCCGTGTTTCGTTGGTACCGACCGACGACCCTTTCGACTCCGAAGTCGAAATCTTGTCCACTTCTTCACTTTCACCATCACATTCTTCCGAAGGTATGTCGGGATACGATCCTAACAATACCTTACCGACGGGAAGGATTCCACCTCCGTTAGGTGCGAATAACCCGAATCTTCCGCCTGTCGAAGCGCCCGCACGAGTCGCGCTCCAGGATCTTTTTTACCCCGTCCGCACCGCTCTTCCTACTTGTCTTTCCCTCCCACCGGCTAATGGGGACAATTTTGAGATTAAACCCCACTTCATCAACATGCTGCCTAAGTTTCATGGTTTGGAATCCGAAGATGCATATATCTTTATCAACAAATTCCAAAACGTTTGCGCCATGATGAAAACTACCCAATTAAGTGATGACGCTATAAGGCTAAGGGTCATTCCTTTCACCTTATGTGACCTAGCCGAGAAGTGGCTATACAGCACCGCATTACACTCAATTAGAAATTGGGACGAGTTTGTGAAAGCTTTTCTTAAAAAGTTCTATCCTCATCACAAAACTGCTAAAATCCGTAATGAGATTATACAATTTTCACAGCTTCCTGCCGAACCATTTTGGAAATGTTTTGAAAGATTCAAAGACCTTCTCGTTCAATGCCCTCACCATGGAATCGAAAGATGGCAACTTTGCCAAACATTATACGAGGGATTGAACCCGGCAACGAAGCAGTTGCTAGAAACCATTAGTCAAGGTCACTTTCTGTCCAAGTTTAGTGAGGAAGCGTGGCAGTTTCTTGAGGATCTTAGTGAGCAAACAATTCAATGGGAGAGCACCAAGACCACATCATCTTCTATTGGTCAACCTAGGGCAGGCATACATCAAGTAGAGATGTCAATTGCTATGAAGGCCGAGATGGCCGCTCTTACGAAAAAGCTAGAAGCGCTTGAGACCAAAATCTCAGCACCTTCTCCTGCCCCTGTTGTGCCCCCACGAACTGTTTGTGCTTGTTGTTCGGATCCATCACATCTCACCGAAGAGTGTCCTTACACTGCTTCTACTCAAGGACAAGATCAAGTCAATGCTGCCTTTCAGCAACGACAAAGAAATGATCCATACTCTTCGACATACAATCCGGGTTGGAAGAGCCACCCTAATTTCGCTTGGAACCACAATCAACAATCCCAAGGAAACAACAATTTTCAAAGGGCTCCTCCTCCACAACAACAAGCACCTCCACAAACTCAATTTCAGCAGCCTCTCCAACAGCAACCTTACCCTAATCAGATGAACAATTTTGTGCCCAACAATTTTGTTCCCCCTCAAAATGCTGTTAGCTCGCTCGAAAGAAGTCTAGAAGCATTCCTAAAGCAATCTGCACAGTCCACAGCTAGGATAGAGACTTCTATTCAGTCTTTGGTGCAAAACAGTGCCTCACACGATCAAAGCATCAAAGCTATTGAGGCACAAATTGCACAACTCAACGCAGCATTGAAAGAGCGAGAGAAAGGAAAGCTTCCTTCTCAACCACTCCCAAATCCCGGTCACGCACATGTTGCACATGAACAGCAGAATCATAACGTGAATGCTGTGACTACGTTGAGATCCGGAAAAGTACTGCAAAACAATGTGGGTATTCACCATGACACCTCTGCCGGTGGTTCTTCATCTCCCTCTTCTTGTTCGTTAGAGCCTATTCTCCATCCTTCACATGGCTCTACTTCTTCTAGCTTGAACGGACCCTCTTCTCACAACACGAACACATCTACACGGGGTTCCGTTCCAACTCAACAATCTGATCCGCAAAAATTGGACTCAACAATTTTTCAAAATGCTCCTTTTCCAAATCGGTTGAGATCCAATAAACCAACTCCACAGATGGAGAAGATTGTAGAGTTGTTCAAGCAGGTTAGCATAAATATCCCTCTTTTGGATGCAATCCAACAAGTTCCTTCATATGCAAAAATCTTAAAGGACTTATGCACCAAAAAGAGGAAGTCACAAGTACCAAAGAAAGTTTTCGTGGCTAGTGCTGTTAGTGATGCTCTTGTCAATTCTTTACCCCCAAAGCACAAGGACCCCGGTTGTCCTACTATTTCGATCACAATTGGGAACAGGACCATCAATAGAGCACTATTAGATCTTGGTGCTAGTGTCAATTTGCTACCCTATTCGGTGTACGAACAATTAGGCGTTGGAGAGCTCAAGCCTACTCATTGCACTCTCCAAATGGCCGACCGATCAATCACCCACCCTAGGGGAGAGTTGGAGGATGTGTTAATTAGAGTAGGGGATTTCATTTTCCCCGTGGACTTTATTGTTATGGATACACAGCCTGTCGCTAACCCCCGTAATCAAATTCCGGTGATACTTGGTCGACCATTCCTCGCGACTTCTAATGCGGTAATCAACTGTCGTAACGGTTCAATGAATTTATCTTTTGGCAAGATGACAGTTGAACTCAACATTTTCAAGTTAGGAAGTCAGCCTTGCGAGCCTAATTCTAGCGTACTTGATGTGTGCTCGATCGATGAGATCGCGGAGGAGGACTGTGAGTTCGAAAATTTCATATTTGATCACAGTAAGATTGACGCCACTAGTGCGTTCCTCCTAGAATCCGACACAGCTTTCACGACGGACAAAGATTATGAGTGTTTCACCTTTGTTGATGATCTTGAAGACTCTCCACCCGAGTTTGAGTCTTTTGCTTTTTCGGATGAGTTAGTTGAACCATCCGACTCGGTAGCGTACACTCAATTTGAACCTTTGATGGAATCCTTCGAGTTTGAAACAGTTACTCCATTGTTACCATCTATTGTTTCACCACCTAAACTCGAACTAAAGCTTTTGCCGTCGCACCTAAAATATGCTTATCTAGGTGAAAATGAGACCTTACCCGTTATCATCTCGGCCTCTCTAGCTCTTGAGCAAGAGAAGGCTCTTTTAACGGTCTTATACAATAATCGGCAAGCTTTCGGCTGGTCTATGGCGGACATCAAGGGGATTAGTCCCCTCATAGTCGAACATCATATACACTTGATGGATGATGCCAAGCCGGCACGGGATCCATAAAGATGCCTCAACCCCATCATGAAAGAGGCGGTCAAGAAGGAGATTGTTAAGTGTCTTGATAACGGTATCATTTACCCTATCTCGGATAGCCAATGGGTTAGCCCCATTCATGTCGTGCCAAAGAAATCGGGCATCACGGTCATCACCAATGAGGCAAATGAGTTAATTCCCACTCGCACCCAAACTGGGTGGCGAGTTTGTATCGACTACCGGAAACTCAATGCCGCGACAAGGAAGGACCACTTTCCTTTACCATTCATTGACCAAATGCTAGAACGATTGGCGGGGCACGAATTCTACTGCTTTTTAGATGGCTATTCCGGTTATAATCAAGTCCCCATAGCCAAAAAGGATCAAGACAAGACTACATTTACTTGTCCCTTTGGCACTTTTGCTTATCGTCGCATGCCCTTTGGGTTATGCAATGCACCCGCTACATTTCAGCGGTGTATGATGGGGATCTTTTCGGACATGGTGGAGAAGTTTTTGGAAATCTTTATGGATGATTTCTCCATTTTTGGTGACTCCTTCGATGAGTGTTTATGACATCTTGACGCAGTTCTCACCCGCTGTAGGGAAAAGAACCTGACTTTGAATTGGGAGAAGTGCCACTTTATGGTACGAGAAGGCATTGTCTTAGGACATGTCATCTCGCAAAACGGCATAGAGGTTGATAGAGCAAAAATCGAAGTCATTTCTAATCTTCCTCCTCCTAAATGCGTCAAAGATATCCGAGCTTTCCTTGGCCATGCCGGTTTCTATAGACGGTTCATCAAGGACTTTAGCAAGATTGCTAGACCCTTGACTCTCTTGTTGGCCAAAGACACTACTTTTGTTTTCGACTCAACTTGCATGAAAGCGTTCGAGTCTTTGAAACACTCACTCATTTCTGCGCCCATCCTTTCATCTCCAGACTGGATGCATCCCTTCGAAATTATGTGCGACGCATCAGATTTTGCAATTGGTGCTGTTCTTGGACAGCACATTAACAAGATGCCGCATGTAATTTACTACGCTAGCCGAACATTAAATGAGGCCCAATTAAACTACACAACAACAGAAAAAGAGTTTTTAGCGGTTGTGTTTGCACTTGAGAAATTTCGGCCTTATTTAATCGGCTCTCCAGTTATAGTGTACACGGATCACTCAGCTCTTCGCCACCTTTTTGCGAAGAAGGATGCTAGGTCTAGGCTCATACGTTGGATCCTCTTGCTACAAGAATTTGACCTTATCATACGGGACAAAAAAGGATGTGAAAACGTAGTGGCCGATCACCTTTCACGACTTCCTTCGTCGCCTACACTTGAACTGCCTATCACTGATGCTTTCCCCGATGAGCAACTCTTGACTGTTTCTTGCGAACCATGGTTCGCCGATATTGTAAACTACTTAGCCACCGGCTTGATACCTAAAGATTGGTCGAAACAAGATAAACTTCGATTTTTGTCCCAAGTAAAGCATTTTTACTGGGATGAACCTTATCTTTTTAAATATTGTCCCGACCAAATCATTCGTCGGTGTGTGCCAGAAAATGAGGTCAAGAGTGTGCTGTCTTTTTGCCACGATCAAGCGTGTGGCGGGCACTTTGGCCCAAAGAAGACAGCCGAGAAAGTTTTGCAGTGTGGTTTCTATTGGCCACGACTCTTCAAAGATGCTTTCGAATACTGCAAAACTTGCTCCCGGTGCCAACACTTGGGCCGGATATCGCGGAGAAACGAAATGCCGCTCCAACCTATTTTGGTTGTAGACATTTTTGATGTTTGGGGTATTGACTTCATGGGACCATTTCCCAACTCTTTTGGAAATGTGTATATTCTTTTGGCTGTTGACTATGTTTCAAAATGGGTCGAGGCGATGCCTAGTCGAACGAACGATAACAAGGTTGTCGTTCGATTTCTTAAAGATCACATCTTTTCTCCATTTGGGCACCCTCGCGCGATAATAAGTGATAATGGTTCTCACTTTTGTAATAGGACTTTTGGGTCCTTAATGCGCAAATACTCTATCACCCATAAGCTGTCAACGCCATACCATCCCCAAATATGTGGGCAAACCGAGGTCTCGAATCGACAAATTAAGCAAATCTTGGAGAAAACGGTTTCTAAAAACCGTAAAGATTGGTCACTAAAATTAATCGATGCACTATGAGCTTTCCGTACTGCATACAAGACCGATCTTGACATGTCTCCATACCGGCTTGTTTACGGGAAGGCCTGCCACCTTCCAGTAGAAATTGAGCATAAGGCATTTTGGGCCATTAAAGAGCTGAATCTATCCTTAGGAGATGCGGGCAGCAACCGAAAGCTGCAGTTAAATGAACTAGAAGAGCTGCGGGATAAGGCATATGATAATGCCGTGATTGCTAAAAACCGAGTTAAGGTATTTCATGATAAAAACCTTTTGCGCAAGACATTTAAACCAGGTCAACAGGTTTTATTATATGATACTCGGTTACATTTTCATCCCGGCAAGCTCCGTTCTAGGTGGAGGGGACCTTTTGTAGTCCGCACCGTTTATCCGCACGGTGCAGTTGATCTGGAAAACCCGGAGGACGGTACGCTTTTCAAAGTAAATGGGCATCGTTTGAAACCGTTCCTCACAGCGGACCCTTCGGAGGAGCTCCTGTTCTTGCAGGAGCCGATCTACACTGAGTAATATTCCTCCACTTTCACCCCCAGATTTCTTTTCTTCCAAAACATTATTTCAAATAAGTTTGGGGGTGTGTATATAATATGTAAATATAATAATAAGCAGGAACTCGCCGATATTATCAACCCACTTGGTGCAGCATGACAGTGAGGACACTGTCCATTGTAAGTTTGGGGGTATGTTCGGTAAGTTTTTCCTTTTGCATTCATATGTATATTTCTGCATTCATCTTTATATAAAAAATCATAAAAATTTGAAAATTTGAAAAATAAAAAAAAATTAGAAAACAGAAAAACCCATAAAAATTGAAAAAATTCAAAAATTATAAAAATTAATGTATTCAATTCTGGTTAATTGACTTGAGTTTGATAAATAGGGTAACTGGCTAGGAAAAACTAAATCTTAGACTTAGCAAATTAAAAACCCTAAAAATAACATTTCTTAGAGTTTAACGGTAGAAAGTATTTGTCTTTGTAGATTATTTAGAAATAGGAAAATTTTGGGTTCAGTTCTTGGGCTAAGTCGAAACGAAGGAAAAGTATTAAAACTTTTATTAGAGAATAAGTTTGAAAAATAGTTCCTAGCTTAAGTCTAGATTCTGAAAACATATACCCTACAAAACGCACAAACACGCACCTTGAAACTTGGATTAGTAGAAGAGACCTTGAAATACTCTTGTCTAAAGTCCTTAGCACAAAAAAAAAAGTGAATAAAGAAAAAAATGGACACTGGTTTTTGTGATTACTTAAGGCTGTAAAAATAGAAAAATATTTAGCGAGGGTGCTTCATCACCTAGTGCCTTAGACCAACTGGTTTGGGAGTCACTGCTAAAAACCTTGGGTATTGCAAAGCTAGGAAGTACGCTTTAAAGTGCTAACGCATCTTGTAATCGGTTGTTGGTACCTCAAGAAGTATTAACAGTCGCATGAAGGATGTGAAAGCGAAAGATCACCAATTAATAAGTGCTTTTGACAATGGACGAGAGTACGATTGCTTGATTTGAATTTCCAAGTGTAGGGGTGATATTTACACACACGTGGGGATATGTGATTAGAGTTTAGATGAGAGAAATGAGTGAAGAATAAAACTTGTATCTTTAATAGAGTTGATAGAAATTCCTAAGTAGAGATGGAACCCTAGAAGGAAAACTTAAGAAATGCCGAAAGCTAGGTAATTCTATAAAACATATATAATCTTAAGTTAAATAATGAGAAAGTGTGAAGAATATGGGTGGATAATTTGCGGGTTGACGATAATAGAATTCCTTGTTAGAAAACCTAATTAGAAAACAAAAGTCGAAAAACCAAATTGATAGGATTTTGTGGGTAGTATCCGCTGAAAACCCTCAGGAGACAACACTCCTCCTACTAGGGACACCTAGAGGTTTAACGGCTTGTTGCACGAGCTCAGTGCAATCGCGTTTCCCTGCGAAAGTGCGGCTAGGTTAGATTTTTATCGAGAATAAATAAAATAATAAGTTTGCTCGAGGGCGAGCAAAAGATAAGTTTGGGGGTATTTGTTCATAACATAATATTGCATTTTGTATTCCCCATTCTTATGCATTTAAGAATAAAAACAGGTGTTTTTGACCCATGTCTGCTACATGTTACAGGTTACAGGTTCTTGGCGCGAAAACAGTGAAAAAGACAAAAGACGACACAAAAAGAGACTTTTGACCAACAAATAGGAGGATCTTAGTCAAGCCTAAAAACGAAGAATAGTTCTCAATCAATAAGGCAACTCAAGGTCCAAATTGTCATGGCAAACGGTTAAAGGATCGGTACAAGTGTTCACTAAAGTTCTGGAATCACTGCAGAAACCCAAATGGAAAAAGAAATAAAGAAACAAGAAGCCCAGAAGAACCAAACCAAGCCCAAGAAAAATCATGAGCTGAACTCATCATTGGGCCGCGGATCCGCGGCCCAAGCGCGCTTATGCCGCGGATCCGCGGCTGTTTGAAGCCCTAGTGCGCAGGAAATTTTTCCAAAATTCTGTGGCGGCTATGGAAAGATTTTTTGGGGGTATATTTGTAATTGTAGACATGCGGTGCAATTGTAAACTTAGGGTTTCTATGTCCTATAAATAGAACCCAAGACCTTGTATTTTCTTATGCCTCTTCTCATGAATAAAATTCTGTTTTCTTGAAGTTAGAGTGCATCAAAAGTAAGTAGGTAATTTTCCTTGCAGTAGTTCTAGTTTTTTTTATATCTGCCCTAGATAATTTACTTTCTCGCCCTAGTTTAAATTAGTTTAGTTTTTTTTAACTTGCAATGATGTTTTCTCTCTTTAATAAACTCATGTCTTCTTTCATCCCCTCAATGAGCGAGTAGTTTCCTCGCTTGTTAGGGTTAGGAATAGGGAAGGATTTGAGAAACGAAGGTCTCTCATCTCTTTTCATTGCCAACTTTTATGAACATTAGAACTCCATGCATACCTTTTTACTCCGCTCCCTACGGCACTTTTACCCTCAAGGTAACGGTGAATTCCGTAGCCTAAAGGCCCGGATTTTAAGGTTTTCCATGGAGGTTAGGGTAAAGATTAATAAAGGAAGGACAAGGATCTAGAGGAAGAATCAATCATCCCAATCATCCTAATCCCCTTTATAAATATTTACCATAACACTAATATGATACCTTTAATAAATGGCAATGGAAAGAGATGAAGATTTTTGTTTACCAAATTTTCCCTAGACCTAATCCTAGCAAGTTTCTAATCCTAGTCTCATACAACTTCAATTTTTAGGTTTAATTATAAAATCCAAACACCATTTGGAATTAACTCGTAAGAACTTAAAGGAGATTTACACATCCCTGTGGACCGACCCGTATTCACCGGCTAGCTTCATGCGACGCCGTTCTTGATTGCGGTAAATATTTTTGATCGACAAAACCTCTCTTAATCATACGTCCACAAGCAAAATGGGCACGGATGAAAACCCGAAAGGATGCTATGAGTAAAAACAGCAGGGCTACCGGCGAGATTGTGAAAACCTAAAAGGGCGCAATCTCGTTGTTAAAAAAAAGGAAGGTACGTCCACAAGAGAAATGGGCATGAATGAAAACCCGAAAGGGTGTCGTGAGTAAAAACAGCAGGGCTACCGGCGAGCTTGTGAAAACCTGAAAGGGCGCAATCTAGTTGTTAAAAAAACAAAAAAAAACAAAACGGTACTTCCACAAAGCGTAATGGGCACGGATGAAAACCCGAAAGGGCGCCGTGAGTAAAAACAGCAGGGCTACCGGCGAGTTTGTGAAAACCCGAAAGGACGCAATCTCGTAAAATTTTCACTTACCTCTCGACTCGTAAGGAGAACTCCCCCTATGAGACCCTTATGGCTCATAGGATTCACAGCCTTAATCTAAAGGGACCTGGGCCTGTTCTTAAGCCGTCGTATCCCCCAAGTTGCCCTACAGGCGGTCCGATATTGGCCCTTGTATACAATCCACGGGCACAAATAAACGATTCTCCCACCAAGTTCCACCAATCATGAGGAATGTCCTCATATGGTGAACGACACTTGTAAGTCCTCTCGACTTATAAGGAGAAACCACTCTTGTAAGATCCTTACGGCTTATAAGAGAACACACACTTAGGAATCCCCATGATTCCTAAGTACAAAATACGCCTACGAGATCCTCACGACCCGTAGGGAGAAATAACTTTATGAGACCTTTACGGCTCATAAAGTCGAAAAGTCTTAGTCGACAAGATCCTAACCCTGTGTACTAAGCCACCTTTGTTCAAATCAGCACATGCAAATGATGATTCGCTCATGGAAATATCCCAGTTGCAGCGATGCTGATGCCTGAACAGGTATCAAATTCCAAGTCCTTTCAAGGCAAATAATGATTCGCTCCTAGCAATTCCCAGTAGTAGCGATACTGATGTCAAGATTGGTACCAGATCTTAAGGTCCATATTCGCAACAAAAAATTAGCAAGCAAAAATATATGCATATGAAATAGCCGAAATGATGGGCCAACTCGCAATAAAAATTAGCGAGCAAAATATATGCATATGAAATAGCCGAAATGTTTAGGCAACTCGCAATAAAAAACAGCGAGTGAAAATAAAAAAATATAAATAGCCGAAATGTTTGGGCAACTCGCAATAAAAAACAGTGAGTAAAAAGAAAAATAGCCGGAATGATTGGGCACTGTGATAAAAAGCCGAAATGATTAGGCAATCGCGACTTTCGCGATATAAAAAGCTGAAATGATAGAGCGTCGCGGAAAGAAATAAAATGAAATGAAACTTTTGCCCTGCAGGTGAGTCTACTCCAACCCTTGTATACAATCCATGGGCACAAATGAAAAAGGGAACCATGTTTTCCCACCAGGCTCCGTCAAAGGGAGAGCCAAGTCTCGACGGTTCACAAAACAACCTAAAGGCTATCTCGACATTCGTCTCGTTATAGCAGACATAGTGTCAACAACGGCGTTTCTTCTCACTCCAGCAGAATGCAGACGCGACGTCAATAAACGACCCCAGGGTCAAAACAAAGCGGAGCCATGGAAAAGTCCCTAGTTCCAAGCCTCGACGGTTCACAAACAACCTAGAGACCACCTTGACACTCGTCTTGTTACAGCAGACATAGTGTCAACAATGGCGTTCCTTCTCGCTCCAGCAGGATGCGGACGCGACGTCAACAAACAACCCCAGGGTCGAAATAAAGCGGAGCCATGGCAAAGTCCCTAGTTCCAAGCCTCGACGGTTCATAAACAACCTAGAGACCACCTCGACATTCGTCTCGTTACTGCAGACGCAGTGTCAATAATGACGTTTCTTCTCACTCCAGCAGGATGTAGACACGACGCCAACAAACGACCCTAGGGTCGAAACAAAGCAGAACCATGGCAAAGTCCCTAGTTATAAGTCTCGACGGTTCATAAACAACCTAGAGATCACCTCGACACTCGTCTCGGTACAGTAAACACAATGTCAACAGCGGCATTTCTTCTCACTCCAGCAGGATGCAGACACAACGTCAACAAATGACCCCAGGGTCAGAACAAAATAGAGCTATGGCAAAGTCCCTAGTTCTAAGTCTCGGCGGTTCACAAAAAACCTAGAGATCACCTCGACACTCGTCTCGGTACATCAGACGTAGTGTCAACAGTGGCGTTTCTTCTTACTCCAGCAGGATGCAGACACAACGTCAACAAAGGACTCCATGGTCAAAACAACACGGAGCCATGGCAAAATTCCTAGCTCCAAGTCTTGACGGTTCACAAAACAACCTAAAGACTACTCCGACATACTTCTCGTTACAGCAGACGCAATGTCAACAAAGGCTCCAAAATAACCAAATCATAAGGAAATGAAGGCCAAATCCCTAGCTTCAGGGTCTTGAAGGCAACTTAAATAAAACCCGAAAGACTATCGGAGATCATCCCACACCATTGTGGAGTGGTTATGACTCATCGGGGCTCCCAAACTGAGCCTAACCTCAAGTAAAAAATGATATGGTAAAATTCCTAACGCTTGCTCTTCCGACAATCAAACTGCCTAAAAAGATTACTTGAAGACGTCTTGTCCAGCCCTCGAAGGGATCAGAGACATGACAGTCATAGGGCTACTCGAACAGCAGCGTAAAGTCTGCATATCGGGGAACGCATCAGCCAACACGATGGTACCACGGACTAAAACCCTAGTACCACAAAACCTAACGGACCTCTGTCGTAAAGAGCAGGGGTTAACTATAACGTTAGGAAAAGTTTTCCTATAAGCCCAATGGAGGTAAACTAAACAAACTACGAAATGAGTCCATAAACTAGAGACTTCGGAATGAGTGAATAAAATACAAACTTCGAAATGAGTTCATAAACTAGAGACTCCGAAATGAGTGAATAAACTTCAAACTCCGAAATGAGTCCATAAACTAGAGACTCTGGAATGAGTGAATAAACTACAAACTTCGAAATGAGTACATAAACTACTTCGCACCAGATCAAGACATAAAGAAACAGAAGGGTGTAGCTCATGGGCCTCAGGGTTTGGAACCATATTCCTTAAGAGTTGAGATTTAAGTCAATGATAGATGACGACGCTTGTGTCCGCTCGCTATCTTTTCAAATCGAGATTCTAAAAGTTATATACCAGCCCGAAACCGGTCATACACTATGTATTACTCTGCACTACTTAACCCACGTACATACCTACATGGGCAAAGTAGTGGGGGGCATTTGATCCCGCCAAAAATTTCTGCGCAAAAGAGCCCAAGGTATTAAATAGCAGCGACACGCTTGAGAAAATGCAAACCAGTATTTTCCGGGTTGTATTTTGACAAACTCCTAAATGAGAATTAGCTAAATTCTGATGGTATCAAAAGCGTCTTGAAAAATCCTTCGATTTGATGTATTATGGGCCTCATAATTCATCTGGAATCAAACGTTATGATCAAATGTGCTATGCACGTGTAATCTTAGTAATGCTCTACTACATGGGGGATAATTTTTCAGTCCCACATCGGGAAAAAGAGAAATCCTTTCTCTACCACTCCCATATAAATAAGAGGGGATACTTCTTAGAAAAAAAGGATTCAATTCTCAAAGGAGCTTAATTCTCCATAGGAGCTTAGTTCTCCAAGTCAGGGCCTTAGCTGCCCCCCATAATGCGCGGCGCAAGCGCCATGTGCGCGACGTGCAACGCACGTGCCCCCGCCATGCAAGGATTCAATCCTCAAAGGAGCATAGTTCTCCAAATTAGGGCCTTAGTTGCCCCCCATAATGCGTATATGCGCCATGTGCAACGCACGTGTGCCCGCTACGTGCGCACCACGTGCAACGTACGTGCACCCACCGTGCGAGGATTCAATCCTCAAAGGAGCTTAGTTCTCCAAGCTAGGGCCTTTGCTGCCCCCCATGATGCACATATGCGCAAGCGCCACGTGCGACACACGTATGCCCGCCAAGTGCGCAACATGTGCGACGCACGTGCGCCCGCCAAGTCCGCAACACGTGCGACGCACGTGCGTCCAACACGTGCGACGCACGTGTGCGAACGTAAAGAATCCATTTTCAGCAGTTAGGAGTTTAAGCTCCAACATGTTCTTACCCCTAATGAGTGGGACATGGTTCAAAGGGTACATCCCTCCACACCTTCGATACATGACGCTGTAATCTCTCAGCATCGTCGGAGAGGTGGTGGGTCCCAACGACCAATGATCTCTGTTTCTAAATTTAGAGGAGGAACCCCCCATAAGCTTCAGAAAGAACAGAGAATTAAGTTCTCGAGGAAGAAGAACTCTCTTCCTGGAAAATTAAGTAAATAAAAATAAAGGAGTGCTTAACACTCAGTGACTGGCGCTTAGTGCCCAGCACCCCACGTGCCTCTCACGTGGCCGCTACAACATAAAGGAATGCTTAGCACTCGGTGACTGGCGCCCAGCGCCCTACGTGCCTCTTACGTTAGCGCTACAAAATAAAGGAGTTCTTAGCACTCGGTGAGCGGCGCCTAGCACCCAGCGCCTCACGTGTCCCTCACGTGGGCGCCACAGAATAAAAAGTGCTTGACATTCACTAGGTAGCGCCTAGCGCCTCACGTGCTTCGCACGTGGGTGCCATAAAGAGTGCTTAGCACTCCATAAAGAGACAAAAGGGGTAAAGTGTTTAACACTTATTGGACAAATCCTCATGACTGAAAACCCCACATGGCTAGGTATGAGCGTCGGAACTTACATAAGTGCTCATCACTTTTTTCATAAAAAGAGGGACTGAGCCCAAACAAGTGCTTATCACTCTTTTTCAATACTTCCCAAGCTAATCTTAGTCCCAAATACGACTATCGATCTTCCAACTGATGATATCCCAAAACGATATTCGTCCCACATTCCTCTGAGGAAGTCTTAGTCTCAAAATATGACTAATGATTTCTGGGTTTACCACTGATTCTTTTTTCCCCTCAAATACGGGAATGGGTTCAAGGGTACATCTCTCTATACCTCTGATACATGTCGTTGTAACCCCTCAACATTTTCAGAGAGGTGGCGGGTCCCGACAACCAACTGCTTTTTGGTGCACTTCCCAAACTAACGTGCACATCCCAAATCAAACCACACCCCAAACTGGGTGCATCCCATATCATCATTGCTCATCCCGTCACGTAACAAATACACGTGCGTGCAAGATGATAACGGACCGAAACGTCCTTAAACTACAACGGACCGTAATGTCCTTAAACTAAAACGTCGCCTCAAACACGGCGATAACGGATCGAGACGTCCCTAAACTAACAACGGACCGAAATGTCCTTACACTACAACGGACCGAAATGTTCTTAAACTAAACGTTGTCTCCAAAATGGCGACAATGGACCGTAACGTCCTTAAACTAAAACCTCACCTCAAAAATGGTGATCTACAGACCAAAACGTCCTCAATCTAAACGTTGCCTCCAAAATGGCGACAACGGACCGCAACGTCCTTAAACTAAAACCGCACCTCAAAAATGGTGATCTACAGACCGAAATGTCCTCAAACTACAACTTCGCCTCCAAAAAGGCGATAAGGGACCGAAAAGTCCTTAAACTAAAATAACAGAGCCCAAGTGCTCTCTTGTTGGATCTGAAACAAAAATGATCCTAACACCCTGTTAAGTAGATCTTAGTCTCAAATTGGACTAACGTATCCTTAAAAAAAAGAACCAACCGAGCCCCCAACTGCTCGTATGCAATTGAGTCGATCTTGATCTCAAAACGGATCAACGATCCTTAAATCAACCCAAACCCATATCTAAAAATATACGGATTTAGATTAATCCACGCCCTACGGGCGAAAACATAAATTAGTCTCCGTATACAATCCATGGGCAACCAAAAATAGAACAAACACACACGACATGAAGTGAACCTCTGGAGCGGGAGAAAGTGGTTATCACGATGCGATAACGTAATTAACTGCAGAGGCTTGCTCCTGTAAGGAAGAGCATCCCCATAATCAAAAAACCCCTCACAAACGAGGGGGAGTCTGACGAAGTCTGCTACAACGACTGCATCCATCCAAACCTTCGATATATGGTGCCATAAATCAACTTGGCAACTTCGGAGAGGTGGACGGATAAATCCAAATAGCATCTGCCCTCAAAATTCAGGCCAGACGACCTAAGCAGTTCGTCTCCATTTTCGGCGGTGAACAAAAACAAGAAGCAACTATGTCTTTATCATGACTATGAAGCATGTCGGGATTCGGTAGCGGCAACCATGTCTTTATCATGACTATGAAGCATAGGAGGATCTGTTCTTTCAGGTCCCACCATATAGACTGTATGGATAGTGTATACTATTGGATATAGGCACTCTCAAGGCAATTATTGTAATTGTAGGAGAAGCTATACGGAGATAACAATCTTACTCAAGATGATAGTTTGCTATCTGATTTTTCTTATCATTCATGTGTATATATTTTACTCGTTATCATGTATCGCTAATACATAATGATAAAGCCTATAGGATTTTTTCTTGATTACCAGGATTATGATAGTGATGATATTAATGGGGCATGGGTAGTCCATAAGCACATCCTTAAATGTTCCTAGTCATGAGAATATCGAGACCGGGCATTGATATCTAGAGTAGACTAGTGTATACGTTTCTTGACCCTGACCGGGGTGATGGTTGATCCCATAGCCATTGGTGTTTGATACTGAAGATTGTATACATGTGCTCATTGTACCTATCTTCAGATAACAGTTCTCTTGTGACATGAGTATAGGGTAGTTTGTAGACCTGAGATCGTTATAGTGTCTTGTGTGTATTCCCACTGTACTTTGATAACTACCTTACCACAGCTCCACCGAGTCGTGCAAACTGGTATTAGTTGGGTACAGTCCCGAAGCACATGGATGCAATGAGCGATCGAAGGGATTTCGTCTCTCCCGGTATAGGGATTCGAGGTCGTGCTGTGTCAGATCGACTATAACCATAATTCCTTGACCAAGGCAGTTGAGATTACTGATAAGTGTTGTCAGTAATTTTTCGTGTTGTTATGAGTTCATGATCGGCATGACTTATCGAGTTATTGGGAGTCTGACGGTTTTCATCTTCCGGACCCGGTATGCGATACTCTTAAATTAAGAGACCGGAATGTACGGCGACTGTTACTGATAGACTTTGCAGGGTTCGGATGAGCTTGCTCGTTGACCTTCTTTCGATCAATATCTGGGTAGCCGTTACATGCAGCTAGTACCGCTGACGTGTTTGTGAGTTACAGATATGATCCTGAATCTACTACCGGTGTATTGTTGAGTCTTTAGAGTCTCATACAGAGGTTTCCCAGCTCAGGAGAAACGATGTAGAGCGCGTATAGTGATATATGCAGGAGTTCGATTAAACACGTGTATTTGATATACGTAGTTTAATCGGACATTTTCATAATACTAGACGACTCTTGTTGAAGCCGGATTATTAAATCAAGGGTTGATAATAATTATATATATATATATATCCTAGTATTATTCTCATTATTTTTATCTCTCATTTTTTATTTGTATTTGATACAAATACTATCCGATGTATATGATACATATTACAAGTATATATGATATGCTTAATTGTTTATTTATGACTCATCATTTCATTTATTTGATAAATGAACAAATGAGTCACAAAGTAGAAGATGCGTGTAGAGAATGAGAGAAGGGTGTAGAGTTTTAGAAGAGATTTTATTGCATTTTTCTTTTGAAAATGAATATGGCTACTCTCTCTCACTCTCTCTTGAGTTCTCTAGTTGATTATCATCCTCTCTCTCTCTCTTGATTTTCTTTTGAAGAGAAAAAGAGAAGAAACATGAGAGAAAAATATATGAGCCTAATCTACATCTCTTACTAATTATCCCTAGCAATTTTGATTAGCAAGTTGCTTCAAAATGATATGATCATCTGAAGCTAGAACTTGAGTTGGAGAATCCTCATGGTGGATCATCTTTAGCGACGAGATCGTCGTGCAAGCTCGATCTGGATCACGTGGAGACTAGCAGGAGTCCAAGGAGAGGTGGCCAACGCGCTACAAAGATTGTACTACTAAACTTTTAGATTATCCATCATTTTTTATTTCAAGTTTAGTCTTTTGGATTGATTCTATGGTTTGGATGAAATATGTCTCTAGATTTTTAAAATTATTCGTTCCGCTGCATTTTAAAACCCTTCTAGACGACTATAACATCCTTATATATATGGCCATTTCCTTATCATTGGTAACGACATTTGCTGGGCTTTCGGACCATTGTTGTAGTCCGCTCCTTTTAGGGAAGGACAAACGACTGAGAATAGTCGGTCCGGCCGGGGGTCTTGGATACAGTCGGCATCCTTTGTTTGAGTTCTTTTGTTCGAATTTGCTCAGCGAGTAAAGCTTGATATCTCCTTTATGAGATCATGATATACTTTTGATTCTGGCGCTTAGACATGCCTCTTCACCGAATTCTTTTAATGGCCATTTTCGTTATCTTTGCAGTCATAACATTTTTCTGCACTGTCCTTAAGGGTTCAAAGGAATTGTTGATTTTTATGGTAGGCACAGCTTTTGTCGCATGGTAACCATCTTCTTGGAACCTTACGAACTCAAATTTAGCAGGAGCACTTGTCCTTTCTGTTAGTGAATATGCCCTAGAGGCCATTACTGTATCATACTAGCTTGTATATTACTTAATGGAAGCTTGGGATATTCACAGTTGTATAGACAGTCTTGCTCAAAATGGTAGTATGCTACTTGGTTTGTCTCTGCTTTAATATGTGCATGTGTTTCTTTTAGCATATCGCTTATATACATATTAGTAGAGCCCTTAGAATTATTGCTTGATTACCAGCGTTGTGATGGCGCTCACACTCGTGGGGGCTGGGTAATCCCTAAGCACATCCTTATACAGGTCCCTGGTCATTGGACTATCGAGACAGGGCATCGATACTCCGGAGTAGACTAGCGTATGCGCTTCTCATCCCAGCGTGGGAGACGGTCTGTCCCACAGCCGTCAGTACGTTGTACTTGAGATAGTATGCGGGTGCTCGTTAGGTTACGAGTACACTGGACAGGACTCGTCGGGAACTGTTGGTTGGTATTATACCTATCGTCAGTTATCAGTTCCCAGGTGACATGAGTACAGCTTAGTCTGCTGACTTGACACTGTCACTTCGCCTCGAGTGTGTTCCCACTGCACTTTGATTACTACCCTACCATGGCTCAAAGGAGTCGTGCAAACAGGTAGCTTTTGGGTGCAGTCCCGAAGCACTTGGAGGCAGTGACGGTTAGACAGGATTCGTCTGTCCCGGTATTGGGGGTTGACATCGCGCTGTGTCCAGGAGAGCCATTACACAAGTAGTCCCTGGCCAGGGCAAGCGAGATATACTGGTAGGTTTCCAGTGTTATCTCAGGGTGTTCTGGGCTACACTCCGACACGACTTGTACCGCTATTAGGGGACTGACGTTCACCGCCCCCTAGGCCCGCCATGCGATGTATCAGACGAACAGACCGGACTGTACGGAGATTGTCACATACAGGCTCAGTAGGAGTTGAGATGGGGTTACCTCGTCAGTCTTCTTATCGGCATCTACCTGGGGACCGTTACGTACAGCTAGTGCCGCTTGCGGTCTGTGGTTAAACCCACTGCCAGCGTAGTGTCAAGTCTTTAGAGTCCCACACAGAGAGCTATTCGCCTTTAGGCAAAATGAGTAGAGGTTGCATGGTTTTGCGACAGGGTTCGTTCACATTCGCGCACTTGTGCACGTTTGCTGTCCGGACAGCTTATACTAGCGAGCTTTGGTTTAAGCCGGATCCTAGTATATGATTTGGGATTGGTTTTATCTCATTGTATTCGTGTTCCTCGGATCACGAATACGGGTGCGTATGCACAGTTGCTTGAGACAGAGGGAGAGGACTTTGATTAGGGTTAATGACCATTGTCATTTTATTAACCCTAATGCTTATGTGTGTATTATGGTTAATTGATATTAGTTTAATATAATTGTGCATGGTTATGGTTATTGACCATTTGACATTCTTGACTTGTTGACCTAGGTTGACACTTTGACCATCATCATTTCATTTGGAAGATGCTCTTTGATCCTTGCAATTTGCATTAAAAATGAAATGATAATGGTCATGTCTTGATTAAGCTATGACAATTATCTTACTAATTATCAATTTATAATAATTCACACATATATGTGAGAATGCTTCATATTTTCTCTCATTCTATCATATACTTTCTCTCTCTTGCTCTTCCTCTTCCTCAAGCTCTCCCCTCTCATGTGTTGAGAAACACTTGAGCTTGAGAAAAACCACTTCTTGATAATCTCTACTCTCATCTAGGGTTCTAGGATTAGCACTTCTAGCACCCTAGTTACTTCTAGCTTGGAGTTGAAGCCAAAGGTTGAGGCTTTCGAGTGGATCCTTCTTCGACGTGAGAAGACGACAAAGGTGATCCTTTTCTACTACTCCAAGGAGCATGGAGAGAAGTACATAAAGCCCTAGGTATAACCATTCTACCCTTTAGCTAGTTTCTAGTTAGCGTTAGCTAGTTTTTGTTTAGGAAAGATCCGACTTTGTCTAGTCCATGTTGCCTAGAGTAGTAAAAATCCGATTTTTATTCCGTTTTCCGCCTCCCTGCAAGCACCGGGGTGGGCAACGTGGACTTACAGTGGTATCAGAGCCTAACTAAACATAAACTAGCTAGGTAGTAAAGTGTTTAGAAGTTCGATCGGAAAAATCGCAAAACTACGACATGCAAAACCCCATGTTTCTGTTAAAATTTTTTCTGCTCTAAAAATAAAAAGTCATACTCCAAAAATCATCTCAGGGTTTTGTGAAGAAGCCCACCAAAAACGGTCGAGTGATCCCTTCAAAGCGCCGCGGTTCCGCGGCAATGGGTATACCTTTGCCGCGGAACCGCCGCCGTTTTGACTCGGTTCATGACCGAGTTTGGTGCAGTGTTTTTAGGTTGTGGTTTTGGGATTTTTAAGATGGTTTATTTCAGCCCAGATTTTCCAGAAAAGAAATTTGTATTTGGGGGCCTATAAATCCGTATTTTTGATCGAACTTCACTATACTTTGACTAATCGGTTATATCTGTGATGTTTTTATGTATTGAACGTCGGCTAATCGCTATATGTCGATTAGTGGGGGTTATACATATCTGTGATCTGTGTTTGATGATGGTATGTGTATATGAATGCGTTGGATTGTCGCGGGTGAATAGCCGGGGTGGATGTGAGATGAGTGTTTCTTTTTCTTTCATTCATGTAATATGTAAATTGATGTATTATTATTTGTATGGCCGCACAACCGGGTCGGGGTTGTAGCCGTCATTATATAATTTTTTTTACTGTTTTTGCTCCTAGGATAAACCTATGGAGGGGGTGCACAAACTACCGGGTATCTCGAAATGCCGAGTGGCCTACTCACGGTGTTGAGGGAGGTTGCTTCGCTTCGGGTACTTGGCGGGTAGTTTGCCGCACCCGTAGGGGTCTTGGGTGGGGTATTTGGCTATTCACCGCAACCGTGTAATCCTCTTTTCGTTGCAGGCTCGAACGGATTGTGGATTCCTAGTATATCCAATGTATTCATCTGTGATCTGTAATGTCTATCATTGCTATATATTTATATACTATAACTATTTAGGCGTTGCTTATGTTTTACAGCCGCGCTAGCCCAGCCCCCGCTCTGTCGTTAGTTAAGTAACCTAACGGGTGATGACGGGGCCCCGTGGCGAATGCGAATGGCATAAGCGTACGTCATATTTTGGTTGTTTTCTGCAATGGTAGGATTAAATGATGGGACGCATTAAAAGAACTAATGCAAGAAAATAAACCAAGTAAAAGTCGATTGGAACACTTTGAAAACCACTCGGTTCTTTTCAAAACTAAACTTTTAAATGCGGAGCTTGAACCACTCCTTTTAAAAGCTATCTCGTTCCATCGATTATATCAAGTTCACTACGTTCACGGTTTCGCCAAAACCATTCGTAGCCCTCCGTCATTTCATATGGATATTCAATAGTATTCAAGCTATGTTTGTTGACCTTCGTCAAGGCATAGTGATTGGTAGTTGTTGGGTGTTCATATATAGCATAGATAGATGCGTTGGTTTGAGACAGTCGTACTACCTTGTTGACCTTCGTCAAGGGTATGTACGGGTGGGTTCAAATTAACCTGGATAATGACGGGTAGAACTTGACATGTGACTTATGATTTGTTGACCTTCGTCAAGGTCATAAGAGCATGGGGCAAAAATCCACATCGGGAGTTTCATAAGTACTGAAACTTGCTAGCGTTGCATACCATTTGGAGTGTGATAATTCTGGTAGGATTCCTTCGGTTTTATCACGCGATGATATTTGGATCCCGATCCTACTGTGAGTATATGCTACTCCTCGGGAAAGTTCTCACTTAACGATCAATGCTATAAACCCAGTAGGTGTCTAGAAAGGTGTTAGCGGGGCTACGCCCACAGGGAAAAGAGGTTACTTAATTAAGGAACTTCGCGAAAGCGTTGGAAAACCTCCCTCGAAGTACCGACACTGGCCTGGCTGAACGGTTAAGCAAGTATTGTATGGTGAGATTGATCCTGACTAATCCTTCCTTTATGGTTTGGGGAGGGATTCGAGAGACAGTGGGAGCCATCCTGTTTAGATAAATTAAAAACCAATCTAAACTTGCAAGAGCATCATGCTAAGTGTTTTCTTCTCTCTCTCTTAATTGCAGCGACCCAATGACCGCACCTAGGTTACATCTAGATAATAAAATGACTGAATCTGACTGTTATGACTGGCAAAGGTCTGTCCAGATGTCCATTGCCCAGGACAAGCTGGGACACCTCTTGACTGATCCAACCCCTGCCGTCTCAGGTCCAGTTTCCCCTGTCACGGATATTGATATCCGTAGGACATCGGAAGAAGACTGTGCGAAAGCCAAGTGCCTCGTGTTAGCCTCAGTTGATGGTGCAAACCAGAGGCAGCACGAGAAGATGGACTCAGCTTCTATCTTCCTCCATAACAAAGTTTTATATGGAGAGCAATCTCGTGTCGCAAGATATGAGACCTCGAACGAATTGCTTTCAGCGAGGTTGGCTATCGGGTCATCTGTAGGGGGCAACGTCCTTACAGAGACCAGCTCTTTTGAGCTCTCGGACCTGAAGACCACGTTGAAGAACGGGTCAGATGCTGACTTAGTTCAACAGTCTCTACCTACTACCCTGAAGGAAACCAGGGAAGTAGAAAGAAAGGGAAAGGCAGAAGTTTCGGGAATAGATGCAGTAAAAGAGGGATGTTCCTATTGTTACGGGAATGAACATGGGCAGAAGGATTGCAGGGCTTGCAAAGCCAGTAGCCAGAATTCGAAGCATGTTGTGGCTTCGGCTTCGGGTGTGTTTGTAATAGAGAACTGTATGTTAGTTAACCCTACTTCCTGGTATTGGATACCGGATCAGGATCTCATATCTGTAATTCGTTACAGGCTCTGAGAAACCGTAGGGTTATCAGGAAAGGTGATATGACTCTCAGGGTTGCTAACGGAATGAGCATGTATGCTGAATCCGTAGGGGAATATCATCTAGGACTGACAACTGGGCAGATATTGATTCTGCGTAACTGTTTTTATGTACCAGGTGCGACTTGTAATATCATATCTGTATCCTTAATTTCTAAGGAAGGATATGATTTTACTTTTGTAAGCGATGTAGTTAACATCCACCTAAATCAAGTTCTGATTGGGTCAGGTACATTACAAAACGGCATATACGTATTGAATCAAGCTCAGATCTTCAGTGTCCAGAACACACTTAAAAGAAAGTCTCCGGAAACAAATCAGGCTTTCTTATGGCATTGTAGACTGGGTCACATTAATGAGACATGGTTAACAAAGTTACATAAAGAGGGATACTTGAATCCGTTTGAGTATCAGTCTTATGTCACTTGTGAATCTTGTCTCATGGGAAAGATGACAAAGACTCCGTTCACTGGACACGGAGAAAGAGCAAGCGAGCTCTTGGGACTCATACACAGTGATGTGTGTGGTCCAATGTCTACACATGCGCGAAGTGGTTATTCATACTTCATTACTTTCACAGATGATTTCTCTAGGTATGGGCATGTCTTCTTGATGAAGCACAAATCCGAGGCCTTTGAGAAATTTCAGGAATACAAGAATGAAGTTGAAAAACAAACAGGCAAAAGTATCAAGACACTAAGATCTGATCGAGGTGGTGAATACTTGAGTGCCGAGTTTCTGGGCTACTTAAAAGAAAATGGAATTCTCTCTCAGCTTACTCCTCCATACACACCACAACACAACGGTGTATCGGAAAGGCGGAATCGAACCCTATTGGATATGGTTCGTTCCATGATGAGTAAGGCTGAGTTACCGCGATCCTTCTGGGGTTATGCGCTAGAAACAGCAACATATCTCTTGAACAAGGCTCCAACCAAGACTGTGCCTACCACCCCATATCAGATGTGGAGCGGGAAGAAACCCTGTCTTAAGTACCTTAAGACATGAGGATGTCCAGCTTTTGTAAAAAAGCAGCATGCGGACAAGCTCGAGGCACGCTCAGTACTGTGTAAGTTTGTGGGATACCCAAAGAACTCCAGGGGGTATCTTTTCTATTCCGCAGAGGAACAAAAGGTTTTTGTTTCTCAGCATGCCCACTTCTTGGAAACTGAATTTTTAGAAAATCAGATAAGTGGGAGCGCAATAGAACTGGAAGAAATTCCAGAACCACAAGCTATTACTGAAAGCTTGGAAGAACCAGAAGTTTCAAGAGAACCGGACATTCCAGTGCCACTCCGCAGGAGTAGTAGGCAGTCTCATCCACCCGAGAGATACTACGGTTTTCTCATAGACGGGGATAGAGAGGATTGCACCATGGATTATGGTGAGCCTACAAGCTTCCAGCAAGCCATTCAGAGCGGCGACTTGGTAAAATGGCTGGATGCAATGCGGACCGAGATGGAGTCCATGTACACCAACAAAGTTTGGACTTTGGACTTTGCTCCAGAAGGGGTAAAACCCGTAGGCTGCAAATGGATCTTCAGAAAGAAGATTGGTGTAGATGGGCAGGTTGAGACCTATAAAGCTAGACTTGTTGCAAATGGTTTTCGTCAAAGACCTGGTTTGGACTATGACGAGACCTTTTCTCCAGTGGCTATGCTGAAATCCATTCAGATCCTTCTTGCCATTGCTGCCTTCCATGATTATGAAATTTGGCAGATGGACGTAAAGACGGCTTTCCTAAATGGAAATTTGGAAGAGTGCATCTATATGGATCAGCCGGAGGGATTCATTCAGAGTGGGAGCAGCGGTAGAGTGTGCAAGTTGCTCAAGTCCATTTATGGACTTAAGCAGGCATCGCGGAGTTGGAACATCTGCTTTGATGATACTGTCAAGGAATTCGACTTTATCAAAAACCCAGATGAACCATGCATTTACAGTAAGATTGTAGGGAGAACTGTGGTATTCCTCGTCTTGTATGTGGATGACATTCTCCTAATAGGAAATGATATTCCTATGCTACAGTCAGTCAAAGGATTCTTGTCCCAGAGGTTCTCCATGAAGGACCTGGGCGATGCTAACTACATTCTGGGGATCCAGATCTATCGTGATAGATCTAAGAGGATGTTGGGACTTTCACAGTCCAGGTACATCGACACCATACTGAAAAGATTCAGTATGGAAGATTCCAAGCGCGGTAATTTACCGGCTTGTCACGGGATCACCCTCTCCAAAGAGATGTCTCCTAAGACTGATTTGGAAAGGGATCGCATGTCTATTATACCCTACGCTTCTGCGGTAGGCTCTATAATGTATGCGATGTTATGTACCAGACCAGATGTAGCACACGCATTGAGCGTTGTAAGCCGGTATCAGTCGAACCCAGGGGAAAAACACTGGATAGCGGTAAAGAACATTCTCAAGTACCTGAGAAGGACTAAGGAGATGTTCTTGGTGTATGGCGGAAAAGACCTCCAGCTTGAGGCCTTTGCTGACTCCAGCTTCCAAAGTGACAAGGATGACTCCAAGTCCATGTCGGGTTATGTCTTTACCCTCAATGGAGGGGCGGTTTGCTGGAAGAGTTCCAAGCAGGAGACCGTTGCTGACTCAACTATGGAAGCGGAGTACATAGCTGCTTGCGATGCCGCAAAGGAAGCTGTCTGGATGAAGAAGTTCCTCACGGAGCTTCAGGTGGTTCCTACCATTGTTGATCCAATACCGCTGTATTGTGACAACAACGGCGCTATAGATTTAGCGAAGGAACCCAGGTCCCATCAGAAGTCCAGGCACATTTTGAGGCGGTACCACCTGATCAGGGAGATCATAGATCGCCAGGAGATCGAGGTGAAGAGAGTAAATACGGAGAACAACACTGCAGATCTACTCACGAAGGCCCTACCCCAGACTCAGTTCGAGCGGCTGATCGAGATGATAGGTCTTCGATACGCCAATACATGGCCTTAGTGCAAGTGGGAGATTGTTAGTGTATATGCCCTAGAGGCCATTACTGTATCATACTAGCTTGTATATTACTTAATGGAAACTTGGGATATTCACAGTTGTATAGACAGTCTTGCTCAAAATGGTAGTATGCTACTTGGTTTGTCTCTGCTTTAATATGTGCATGTGTTTCTTTTAGCATATCGCCTATATACATATTAGTAGAGCCCTTAGGATTATTGCTTGATTACCAGCGTTGTGATGGCGCTCACACTCGTGGGGGCTGGGTAATCCATAAGCACATCCTTATACAGGTCCCTGGTCGTTGGACTATCGAGACAGGGCATCGATACTCCGGAGTAGACTAGCGTATGCGCTTCTCATCCCAGCGTGGGAGACGGTCTGTCCCACAGCCGTCAGTACGTCGTACTTGAGATAGTATGCGGGTGCTCGTTAGGTTACGAGTACACTGGACAGGACTCGTCGGGAACTGTTGGTTAGTATTATACCTATCGTCAGTTATCAGTTTCCAGGTGACATGAGTACAGCTTAGTCCGCTGACTTGACACTGTCACTTCGCCTCGAGTGTGCTCCCACTGTACTTTGATTACTACCCTACCATAGCTCAAAGGAGTCGTGCAAACAGGTAGTTTTTGGGTGCAGTCCCGAAGCACTTGGAGGCGGTGACGGTTAGACAGGATTCGTCTCTCCCGGTATTGGGGGTTGACATCGCGCTGTGTCCAGGAGAGCCATTACACAAGTAGTCCCTGTCCAGGGCAAATGAGATATACTGGTAGGTTTCCAGTGTTATCTCAGGGTGTTCTGGGCTACACTCCGACACGACTTGTACCGTTATTAGGGGACTGACGTTCACCGCCCCCTAGGCCCGCCATGCGATGTATCAGACGAACAGACCGGACTGTACGGAGACTGTCACATACAGGCTCAGTAGGAGTTGAGATGGGGTTACCTCGTCAGTCTTCTTATCGGCATCTACCTGGGGACCGTTACGTACAGCTAGTGCCGCTTGCGGTCTGTGGTTAAACCCACTGCCAGCGTAGTGTCGAGTCTTTAGAGTCCCACACAGAGAGCTATTCGCCTTTAGGCAAAATGAGTAGAGGTCGCATGGTTTTGCGACAGGGTTCGTTCACATCTGCGCACTTGTGCACGTTTGCTGTCCGGACAGCTTATACTAGTGGGCTTTGGTTTAAGCCGGATCCTAGTATATGATTTAGGATTGGTTTTATCTCATTGTATTCGTGTTCCTCGAATCACGAATACGGGTGCGTATGCACAGTTGCTTGAGACAGAGGGAGAGGACTTTGATTAGGGTTAATGACCATTGTCATTTT
The DNA here is from genome assembly GCA_030015575.1 of Agapanthus africanus. Classification (NCBI taxonomy): domain Eukaryota; kingdom Viridiplantae; phylum Streptophyta; class Magnoliopsida; order Asparagales; family Amaryllidaceae; genus Agapanthus; species Agapanthus africanus. Next base: position 724,254,012 of record CM057337.1, read on the forward strand.
ATTAACCCTAATGCTTATGTGTGTATTATGGTTAATTGATATTAGTTTAATATAATTGTGCATGGTTATGGTTGTTGACCATTTGACATTCTTGACTTGTTGACCTAGGTTGACACTTTGACCATCATCATTTCATTTGGAAGATGCTCTTTGATCCTTGCAATTTGCATTAAAAATGAAATGATAATGGTCATGTCTTGATTAAGCCATGACAATTATCTTACTAATTATAAATTTATAATAATTCACACATATATGTGAGAATGCTTCATATTTTCTCTCATTCTATCATATACTTTCTCTCTCTTGCTCTTGCTCTTCCTCAAGCTCTCCCTTCTCATATGTTGAGAAATACTTGAGCTTGAGAAAAATCACTTCTTGATAATCTCTACTCTCATCTAGGGTTCTAGGATTAGCACTTCTAGCACCTTAGTTACTTCTAGCTTGGAGTTGAAGCCAAACGTTGAGGCTTTCGGGTGGATCCTTCTTCGACGTGAGAAGACGACAAAGGTGATCCTTTTCTACTACTCCAAGGAGCAAGGAGAAAAGGACATAAAGCCCTAGGTATAACCATTCTACCCTTTAGCTAGTTTCTAGTTAGCGTTAGCTAGTTTTTGTTTAGCAAAGATCCGACTTTGTCTAGTCCATGTTGCCTAGAGTAGTAAAAATCCGATTTTTATTCCGTTTTCTGCCCCCCGCAAGCACCGGGGTGGGCAACCTGGACTTACACTTTCATTGGCTCTATATCTGAGCCGCTTTTGTTTTAACTTTTCGGTTTTTGAGGGCTTATTGGGTATCTGCTTTCTTGGAAGCCGCCGTAGACTCACTGACTGAGAGTCTAGGGAGGACGCTCAAGCGCGCTGTTGTCATAGGCCTTGCCTTGGATGGCCCTAGACATCTTGTTGCCTTCTTTGATTCAACGAATTTACTCTCAGTTGGAGCGACAAATAGTCGATCGAACACGAATTTATGCGTCGGCTGTTGGTATAGTGCCCTCAAAGCAATTATTGTAATTGCGGGTAGACGATTATGATAATTTAAGGAGGACCTATACAGGTAAAAAGGTTTTGCTCGAGATGATAGTATACTATCTGGTTTGTCTTTATCATGTATGTGTATTCATTTTATTATGTATCGCTAATACATAATGATAAAACCTGTAAGGTCTTTGCTTGACTACTAGAGTTATGATAGCGATCATACTTGTGAGAGCTGTGTAGTCCATAAGCACATCCTTAAATGTCCTTAGTCATGGGAATATCGAGACTGGGCATCAATATTCCAGAGTAGACTAGTGTATACTTTTCTAGACCCCGACAAGGGGAGGTGGCAGGTCTCATAGCCATTGGTGTGTTGCACCTAAGATTGTATACATGTTCTCACTGGAGGTGAGTACACCGGAGGGACTCGTCGAGAACTTCTAGATGGTACTGTACCTATCATCAGATAGCAATTCTCTGGTGACATGAGTACATGTAGTCTGTTGACCCGAGATCGTCATTTGTCTCGTGTGAGTTCCCATTGTACTTAGATTACTAGCCTACCATGGTTTTACCGAGTCGTGCAAACAGGTTTTAGTTGGATACAGTCTTGAGCCACATAGAGACAGCGAGTGATCATCAGGGATTCTTCTCTTCCGGTATAGGGAGTCGATGTCGCACTGTGTTCGGTTGGCTATCACCATAAATCCTTGGTCAAGGTGGATAGGATTTGCTGATGGGAGATTAATAGTTTCTCGCTGGGTAATGAGCTTGACACTGGCACGACTTATCGGGTTATTAGGGGTCTGACGTTATCCACCCTTTAGACATGGTATGTAACACTCTTAGACGAAGAGACCGGACTGTACGAAGATTGTCACTAACAGGCTCTGTAAGGATACATATGAGTTTGCTCACACCTTCCTTTCATTCAATTCCTGGGTAGCTGTTACGTACAGCTAGTGCCGCTGACGTGTTTGTGGTTAAACCTACTGCCAGCGTATTGTTGAGTCTTTAGAGTCCCACACAGAGGGTTTCCCGGTTCTGGTGAAACGATATAGTGTGCGTATTTCGATATGTATTGGAGTTCGATTAAACACGTGTATTTTATACACATACTTTAATCGGACATTTTGGTAATACTAGCAGGTTTGAAAGATAGTCGGATCATTGTGAGCTAGTATTATATCTCTCGTTTTCTCTCTTTTGGTATTTGTATTTTGACACGAATACGGTATTTATACGAATACAGGTATTTGTATGAATATGAGTATTTGTGTCTTGATACGAATACATATATTATTTTTATCTTGATATGAATACGAGAATTTTGTATTTCAATACGAATGTGGTATTCGCCTTTTGATAAGAATACAAGAATATGTATTTGTTGCATATACGGATGTATGTATGTATTTATATGTGTCTGTGTGTACACAAAGATATAGTTTTCTTTTTGGAAGCAAGGAGAAGAGTGTGGGCTTAGTGACTCACTAGGATGAGTCAAAAATCCACCCACTCTCTTTACTAGAGATAAGAGCAAGTTGGAAAAAGGATGGGCTTAGTTTTTTCTATGGATATCCACTTCCTTCTTCTCTTCTTCTCTTGAGATTAGCTTCCTTTTTGAAAAAAAAAAAGAAGAGAAAGCTTGAGAGATTTCTTCCCTACATCAATCTCACAATCCATTCCTAACAAGTTTAGTTTGTGAGTAGCTTCACTTGATATGCTAGTGTGAAGCTATAGCTTATTTTTGGATTCTCTCGGGTGGATCATCTTCGATAAGGAAGATCGGCGTGCAAGTTTGTTCCCGACGACTTCAGAGTCTTGCTAGAGTTCATGGAACGGTGTAGGGGTCTTCCGCAATTAGGCGGACACACTATAAAGGTAGCTTGCCTCTTAACCTTGTATGTTTGCTTTGCTAGTTTAGTGTTTAGAATTGATTCTAGGGTTTTGGTCGCTAGTGCTTGCAAAAAGTTTTTGTTTTCGCTTCCTCCTTCGCCGCGAGTGTTGTGGCGCGAGTACTAGAGACCTAACAGTGGTATCAGAGCCAAGCCAAACACTTTAACTAGTTGTAAATGATATTAACGTTTCGAAACCGAAGACTTGACCCAATCGAGTTTCTAAAACCAAGTTTTTGTTGGGTTTTCAAAACGGCACCTGAAATTTTTTTAAAGTATGTCAGTAGACTATTCTTTGAGAAAGAAAACTTGGCACAAAATACGAAGCCAGGAAGCCCAACTCTGGCCACCTAAATATTCACTTTGGCTGAAAGTAGCGGCCAAGTTGTAGCCTCCTACCTCTAATTTTGTGCAGGGGTTTGGTTGTTAGGAAACTTGATTTTTAGGACCATTCTTTATGCCCCAGATTTCAGTATGTGCTATCTTTGTATTCGGGCAAGTTCGGGAAAGTTTTCGGTCGAAACAATAGCATCGTTTATGATTCGTATGTTTGTTTGTGTGTTGGATAACGTCGTCTAATTGCTATATGTTCGATTAGATGGGGTTGCACACTGGTTACTTATGATGTTGGTTTGGATATATATCTTGTGATGGTTTAGCCGGATTGCCGTGAAGGATAGCCCCTCGTGCGATGTATTTGTACGTGATGAATGTATATTGTTTTATTCTGGACGAACAACAGGATTGTGGTCGTCGTTTCCGATTGATGTGTATTCTTTTATTGGGACACGTCCGGATTGAGGTCATTGTCACCATTGTATATATTTATTTTCTATACTAGGATAAACCCATGAGAAGTGCTTGAGTAGCCGGGTTCTAAAGTGCTGAAGGTGGTCGTCTCATGGTGATGAGTTCGAGATGTCTCGCTCTAGAATTGGCGGGTTGCTCGCCGCACTTGTAGGGGTTTCAGGTTGACCCACGGAGGAGTGCTCAAGTTACCGAATTCCAAGAAGTGCCGGGTGTCCCACTCATGATATTGAGTGCAGGTTACCTCACTTCTAGAATTGGCAGGTAATTTGCAGCACTCGTAGGGGTCTTGCTTCGATATTGTATGGGCTATCCAAACGACTGGGGAACGTTGGTTTTCGTATGCAGCTTAAACGAAACACGGGGCTCCTAGTTTATTCACTATTCTATCTTGTTTGTTGTTTATTGCATGCATATGATATTTATTACTTGCCTGTGATAATGATATATATATATATATATATATTAGATACTTCTATATATTTTGCATCTGTGCTAGCCCTGTCCATGTCCTTCTGTAAGTTAAGTAACCTTACGATGAAGACCCGAGACCCAGTGGAGAAAGTGGATGGCATATAAAGCATACTATTTTGGTTGTTTCTGGTGTAGCTTAGAAACTTGTAATGATGGGATTGCATTATATGCAAGGAAAATAAAACTATATAATATTGTCGGAACCAAATTTTAAAACCACTCGGTTTTCTTCAAAACCAATTGTTTTAAAAGCGGAGCCTAAACTACTCCTTTTTTTAAAGCCACTCGAATTCCTTCAACGATATCAAGTTCATTACATTAAAGGTTTTTCGCCAAAATCCAGCAGTAGCCCTCCTTCATTTCCTATGAGTAATGCTTAGTATTCGTGCTATATTTGTTGACCTCTGTCAAGGTGTAGTGTGTGGTAGCTAAGTGGTACTTGTTTGTAGCATATGATATGATTAGCTAAAACAATCGTGTGGCCTTATTGACCTCTGTCAAGGGCTCGTGTGGGTGGGTCTCAGTTGAATCAAGATAATGACGGGTTGAACTTGACTAACGACTTATGGTTTGTTGACTTCTGTCAAGGTCATAAGTCCTAGGGGTAAAAATCATATCGGAAGTTTCAAATATAAGGGAAACTTACCAAGTATGCGCATGCCTTCTGAAGTGTGGTGATTTTGGTTGGCTTCCATCAAGGTTATCACACAATGATAGTTGGGTCCCGATTCCTACTGATGGGTAGGTATTACTCCTGAGAGATTTTCACTTCACAACTAGCTAACCCACTAGGTGACTAGAAAGGTGTTAACAGGGTTATACCTCTGCAGAAATGGGGTTATTTAATTAGGTCCGTGCAAAATCACGGGGAGCCTCCCTCGGAGTACCAACACTGGACTGGCTGAACGTTTAGCGAACTTGTAAGGTGTAAATGATCCCGTCTAGTTCTCCTTTTAGGGTTTGAAGGAGAATTCGAGGAAACAGTGGGAGCCATCCTGATTAGGTATTTTAATTGACCAATCTAATCTTGATAGAGTGAAAGCTGAGTGTTTCTTTCTCTCTCTTTGGCAGCGACCATGAATGACCTTAAACTAAAACTCATAAATCAAGTTAACTGAACCTTTTTTACATCTGGCTTTGGATTGTAATGATTCACGACAAAGTCGCATATATCCCTGCCAATCCTACTTTACCCTTTGCATTCTCCAGAACACGTCGTATCACTGCGATGATCCATATTGCTTGGAATGAACATCTCGTATAGTTACATACGAACTTAAAGAAATTTATTTCAGTCCGAGGACGGTCACAAGTTCTGGAGAAATTGAACTGTATAATTCTGTTGTCTCCATTCCTTCACCTTCTCTTTAGTTGTGAGATCCTAGTATTAGGAGAGTACACCAGTTATGCTTGTTGGATAGTCTTCTTCCAAACCTAAGACATGTGCCGAAAGGTAGGGAAGGAAGAAAACCAACTAGCCTAAGTTGATGTACAGAAGGTAAGATGTAGAGACATATAAAGGGATTGCAGTATGAGCAAAGGAAATAGCAACTAGTGTCATGAATCTGGGCAGTGGAAAAGGCATTACTAGGAACACTCGGCCACCCCCTCGAAACATTTATGTTTCAGTTTTCTGTGAGGTTATAATTAAAGATCGTTTCTCAATTAATTCTGACTCCTGGGTATGTTCATTCCGGATTAGAATTTCACATCTGTATGTCGTTATAGATTTGAGAAAGAGTAGAATATTGGAAAATGGGTGATTTGATCTTTAATATCAGAATTCGTAGGAATTGGTGATATTGGATTAAATTATCTGGTTTTGCTTAACGACAAATATTTGGTTTTGAATAACCGTTGTTATGTATAAATTTTTAAAACTGATATATCCGTCTCTTTATTTATCAAGTGAGATATATATTTTGAAAAATACGTTTAGCTTTATCAGTTGAGAATAAGGTAAGGTGCATTGAAAAACGTCATTGATGTTCTTAACCAAAATATGGTTTTTCAACTTACAACACACGAAATTTGAGTTATTGAACTCAATTGGGACTTGTACATGATAATGTATGTTGTCCGGTATCCATTAGGACAAGGGGTTGGTACTCTTACTTCATTCAGTATACCAATGAGTTCTCTTATTTTAGACACACATTCGTTGAAATGCAAGGTCCAAAGATTTTGAGAAGTTCATAGGGTATAAGAATAAAGTAGAGAACCATACGTTGGAAGTATCAATATTCTTCAAAGTTGTCACGCCCCGCTTCACAGAATACGCTAAGATAGGCACATGACATAGCCAACCATGTTACCTGTGGATAGGAAAAATCCTTCCACAGTCACATTACGGCTGTAGAGATATCAAGAACAGAAAAGTAAACTAAACTATCTAATACATGTCCATGAGCCAGAATAAATGAGTCAAGGAATGATAATATGCGGAAGCAAAAGATACAATAAATGAAACACCTAGAAGGTAAAACTGCATACCATCAGGATCTTCACCGCTCGGTCTAACAGCGGCAATACTCCTGATCAGTCTGCAACAAAGGTAGAGGATCTGGGCTATGCAAAACCCAGACGTCAGTGCATCATAACATCAAGCGATAATATAAACAGGGGTAGCAATACATGCAAGTATGAGTATAAATGATAAAACAAGCATAACGGTGATATAAGTAAGGACAGTGGGGTAATATGTAGTGAGTAATCTAAACTAGTCTATTGGGTTAACTACTCTCAAGTCTTTGAAATCAATTTGATGAATCATCAATGTAACTCAATAGTATCCCGTGCGTACCCGGGATCACGGTGAAGATTCTCGGGCTGAAACTGAGACATGCCGTTAGGCACTAAAGGAAAAGGGGTAATGATGAATGATGTCCATGGCATCATCCCAAGGCTGGCCTAGCCTCTAAAAAGGTAATGGATAACGATGAATGATGTCAGCAGCATCATCCCAAGGCTGGCCTAGCCTCTAAAACTGGTCGGTAAAGGTAGCAAACTGTCGAGTTACAAGTCAGGTTTCATCATTGATTTCCCCATACCCCCAAGTTATATATGTTCAGGTCAGGTATTAAATAATCTGGAGCTAATGCCAACTCAAGATCAGGCAGGTACAGGTTTGTCTAGATAGACAACAGGAACGGTCCGTAAGGACAACAGGTCAAGTTTGTTAGCATTAGACACAAGATCAGGTAACAGGTAAGACCATGATACATCAAGTCAAGCCAGGTAATATATAAACGTGTCATGTCATGTCAAGAGTGTACGGTACCATATCATGTCAAGTAGGAAGTGTAACAAGTCATGTCAGGATGCACAAGATATCATGTGGGTGCTCATAATCAAACTAACATAAGCATGGGTATAAATAAACAAGCATGGGTACTAATAGAACAATAAAATGAAATATTGTAATGTGATAAGCAAAACGGTACAGATTCAAACGTATGGTTGCACGGTTATCAGTTTGGGTTTAAGGGATAGTTTCAACAATACTTAAATACAAGATAACAGATATGGATGTTAAAATCATGTTAGTATGTACTAAATAATCTAGAGATGCAATTGAATATAAGTTAGGCTAGTTGTATGCAAACGGTCGTCCGATAGGGTATACACTATAAAAGGAGTACTGTGGGTTATACAAACAATTGTTATGTGATTTACATATGGGTGTTGGTACTATGTATAGTAAAACTAAATGCAACATGGTATGTTTCGAGTTATAAATCTATAATGATATAATGGACATCGAAATGTTAATATGGAACATGCGGCATTAAATTCAATCTACCGATACGATATACAGTTGAATAAGTGTAAAATATTATAGATAGCATGTAGCAAGTTTCACTTGCCTCGGGGATCCACAGATGCACGGCACGCAGCAAGAATGCGAGAAACGACGGAAAAATCTCCACTGGGGCATTTCATCGAACACCTCGCGTGTAAAATCGAACATTGTCAGAACGGAGATCCGAAGGCACGAAAACGATCATCTCGTTCACGCGAACTCGGGCCAAACCTTGGAGTCTCGATTCATGGCCTGGAACGGTGTCGAACCGCTGTCGCAGTCATGGGCTTGGTGTCGTCGAGGTGGCTGTTGCTGTCACGCGGAGAACAAGGTGACAATGGCGACGACAGAGGTTGAAGAGGAAGGATGAAGAGGGAGAAGGGATCTGGGGTTTTAGGGACAGAGGTGAAACGAGGGTGTCGACGGGGGGTTTTCCGGCGATGGGGTTTGGTGTTGCGAGGGTTGTAGGGTGAAGGCCATGGGTGCGCAGGCTCGGGAGAAGAGAGGTTGGGAAGGTGGGTTTTAGAGGGACGAGGACGAAGGTGGAGGTGACGATGAGGCTAAAGCTCCGGCGTGGGTAGGGTGTTCTGTGGGTTCTCGGGTGATGGTTCGTCGGGGCTGCAGGTGTGGGTGATGGTGGTGTCGGGGTTTGCGGGGAAGGAGAGGAGATGAAGTTGAGGAGGAGATGATGATGAATGAGGAGGCGACGACGAGGTGGCGGAGGCGGCGACGGCGAGCGCAAGAGAGGGTGAGGTGAAAGCTGTGGCGTTCGGTGATGGGTTGTGGGGAGTTGCAGGTGGTGGTGGTGATGAAGGGAAGTGGAGGAGAAGGTCGAGGAGATAGGGATGCCGGCGGTGAGAAGACTGCGATGAGCACGAGCGAGAGGTAGGGTTAGGGTTTAAGTGAGGCGGCGGGTGAAAAATTTTTAAAAAGAAGAAGAAAGGAGAACTGTGAGGGGGGGAGAGAGAGACGTGGGAATTGAGTATGAGAGAGAGAGAGAGACGTGGGAATTGAGAGAGAAATCAGAGAGTCTGTTTAAAAAAATGATTTTTAAAAAATATTATAAATATGTTTAAAGAGAAAGAGACGTGAGAATCTGAGCAGTTAATAAATTTTGGTTAGGAAAATATTTAATTAGTTAGAGAAATTTGAATGAATAAGGAATATAATATAATATTATAATATTAGTCCGTTTGAGATTTTGGCAAATACAAACTTACTCCAGAACACGTCCGGGTCGAGTCTAAAAATTTAGATTTAAAATATTAAAAATATATGCGACTTCAAAATTTCACAATGAAAATCCAGTTAAAGAAAATGCATACCCCCAAGAATGGATGCACGTACGTGCGCGTAGCCATCCAAACACGTCCGTTTCACTGAATGGGACGAGAACAAGATGTGCGGATGCTACCACGGGGTTAGGGGTATCATGTGCGGATGCTACCACGGGGTTAGGGGTATCATGCAGGCTATGAAATGCAATTTTAAATTATTTTCTGTGACTTAAAATGTTATATGATAAAGATGCGATACTAGATAACATACCAGTATGTACTAAACATGAGATGCACGTGTCTATGTAACAAGTCAGGGTAATCTATAAATATGAATCAAACAGGTTTAAGCAAGCGGGTCGGGTCGAATGCAATGTAAAATATAAAATACCATTCGCATCCAAAATACGTTAAATTAAGAATATCACGAATAAAGAAAAACGAGAACTGGAATTGGTATAAATGGACTCGGGTGTTACATTATACCCAACTACAAAAAGAATTTCGTCCTCGAAATTCCAAGAACAAGAAAGAATAAACAATCAACACACTACAAGAATAAATGTGGAAACTTCTGTCGGATCTCATCTTCTCGTTCCCAAGTTGACTCTCCATGTGAGCGATTACCCCACGAAACGAATACAAGAAAGATAACCTTGTTCTTAAGAACCTTTTCCTTTCGATCCACAATCGACATCAGTCGTTTCTCAAAGGCTAAATCTCCACGTACAGTCAGCTCTGAATGATCTAACACGTGTGCTTCATCTCGAACATACTTACAGAGTTGAGATACGTAACACACGTCATGAACATTCTCCAAAGATTGTAGTAACGCCAAACGATATGCCACTTCTCTAACACGCCCCAAATCTCGAAAGGCCCAACGAATCGAGGACTCAACTTGCCTTGACTCCCGAAACGAATAACTCTTCTAGTTGGTGATATCTTCAAAATTCCAAATCACTAACCACAAACTCCAGAGATCTTCTCGATGTATCTGCCCAACTCTTCTGTCGGTCTTGTGCTGCTTTCATATGATTCCGGACAGTATTATCCTTCTCAACTGTCTGCAAAACCAAATCTGGTCCAACAATCTTCGTTCACCGATATCGTCCAACAAACAGGTGAACGACACTTGCGACCATATAAAGCTTCGAATGGAGCCATCTGAATAGTCGCCTGGAAACTGTTGTCGTACGAAACTCCACCAAGTGTAGCTGATCCTCCCATGAACCCTTGAAGTCTAACATGCAAGCTCTCAACATGTCTTCAAGAGTTTGGATCGTTCTCTCCGACTAGCCATCTGTTTGAGGATGATAAGCTGTGTTAAACTTCAACCGAGTCCCCAAACTTTCCTGTAAGTTCCTCCAAACGTGTGATAAGAACCGGTCATCACGGTCGGTCACGATGCTCACCGGTATTCCATGCAATCTTACAATCTCCAGTATGTACCGTTCTGCCAAAGCTTCGGTTGATTGACCAACTTGAAATGGTATGAAATGAGCTACCTTGGTTAATCGATCAACAATCACCCAAACTGCATTGTTGCCTTTTTGGACTTCGCGGTAAAGCCGTCACGAAATCGATGGTTATATGTTCCCACTTCTATTGAGGAATTGGAAGTGGTTGCAATAAACCAGCAACCCGTTGATGTTCAGCCTTAACTTGCTGACACATTAAGCACTTTGCTACAAGGCGGGCAATCTCCCGTTCAATGCCTTCCCACCAGAAATGCTGATGTGGATCTCGGTACATCAGCATACCTTCTGGATGTACGGAATATGCTGAGCTATGCGCCTCCTTCATAAGCTTTTCACGACTATCTCCCTTTGGCCCACACAAACGGCTACCAAATCGCAACGAACCATCTTCATGAATTAACAAGTCCGTTCGAAGTCCATCTTCAACCTGTTCTCAAAACTTCTGCAATCTTGGGTTCTGCGAATGCACCGCTTTAATACTCTCGATCAACGACGACTGTACTTGCAGCAACATCTGCTGTCCTGAAAATTGCGGTAGCACGATCTCCAACCCGAAACTCCGAAAGTCTTCAACGAGTCCCTTCTGTGCAGTCAACATCTGAATTGCTGGCAACCGACTAAGCATATCCGGTCACCACACTAACTTTTCCTGGATGGTTCTTAAGATCAAGATCGTAGTCGGCCATCAGCTCCAATCATCTACGCTGTCTCCTAAAATGCTCCTTCTGAGTGAACACGTACTTTAGGCTTTTGTGATAGGTGAATACTTCGACCCTTTTGCCCAATAAGTAGTGTCTCCAAATCTTCAAAGAAAAAGAATCACAGCTGCTAGCTCCAAGTCATGAGTCGGGTAATTCTTCTCATGAGTCTTCAACTGTCTTGATGCGTAGGCTATAACCTTCCCATGCTGCATCAAAACACATCCCAATCCTTTTCCAGATGCGTCGCTGTGAATCACCAATCCTCCGGAACTATCTGGCACGGTCAGAATTGGAGCGGTTATCCATCCTTGCCTCAACGCCTTAAAAGCTGACGCACAACTATCCGTCCATACGAACGGTACCTCCTTCCATGTAAGCTTGGTCCAGGCTCTGCTATACGAGCAAGATCCTCCACGAACCTTCTATAATACCCGGCAAGTCCAAGAAAGCTCCTTATCCCCGCAACATTCTTCGGAATCGGCCAATCTTGAACTGCTGTAATCTTTTCGGGATCAACTGCGATTCCATCTCCGGATGCGACATGCCCAAAAACTTCGCTTCTTCAAGCCAAAACTCGCACTTGCTCATCTTAGCATACAATCTTTCTTGCCTCAATGTCTGCAGTGCGATCTTCAACTGCACGCTCTTCAATACTCCTTTGAGTAGACCAGAATATCATCAACGAACACCACTATAAACTGGTCCAAGAATGGTGAAGAGATTTGGTTCATCAAGTCCATAAATATCGCCGGTGCATTCGTTACTCCGAAGGGCATCACTAAATACTCGTAATGTCCATACCGAGTTCGGAACGCAGTCTTGCAAATATCTTCTGATTTAACTCGGACCTGATGATATCCGGATCGCAAATCCAGCTTCGAGAATACCCTCGCGCCACTAAGCAGCTCGAACAATCGCCAATGCGAGGGATCGGGTACTTGTTCTTAATAGTCACCTGGTTTAATTCTCGATAATCGATGCACATCCTCCTTGTGCCATCTTCTTCTTTACTAGAAGAATGGAGCTTCCCAAATCCAATTGCTGCTGCGAATTCAACCCTTCTCTAGCAATTCGGCAACCTGCTTCTTCACTTCTTCCAACTCCACTGGTGCCATCGGTTAATACGCCTTTGAGATTGGCGCTGCACCAGGAACAAGATCACTTGCAAACTCCACATCTCGTTTTGGCGATAATCCCGAGATGTCTTTGAACACGTCCATGAATTCTCGAACTACACCGGCGCTTACTCCTTATCATCGATGAAAGAATATTATTTGTCGGCCTAGCCCTAAACTCGACTGGCCCGACAGAACAGCTTCCTCCAGTAAAGACAAGCTCCGGATGTCCGGGAATCTGGAGAATCACTTTCCTTTCCTTACAATCAATATGAGCGTGGAAAATTCCGCGAAAATCCATTCCCAAGACAACAACAAACAAAGGGATGCACCAGAATTGAAAAATCCTAATGCGAGGAAAACAAGAACAAGTAAGATACCGAGATGACTTCAACCGAAGTCAAGATACTGAAGAGGATCAAGCACGGTAAACATGATTCAAGCTGGCGATAAAACAAGAACTGGTAAGCAATGAAACCGAGAGAATTAAGGTAATATAACAACCATGAAACAAGGAAGTGAATCAAGACCAGGACTCTAAGTTACTTAAATAGAGTACCGTATTGTAACCATGCTGCAGTTCATGGGTACAATTACATAACCCCACTCAAGTCGCCCAAATCCTTGTATCGGAATCAAGGAACAGGGAGAAACAATAGTGAACCAAAAGGTTTCAAGTCGAGATACAAATGGCTTGCATATCGTCAAGGCGAAGGATAAAAGAAGGATATGATTCAAGAATCACGATAACAAGGTGGCAGGACATGTTCCTAATCATGAGTATTCTGATTCGTGTATTGGGTCCAATACCCAACTACAAAAGAATCAAACCCGATTAACCTATATCCTATGGCTCTGATACCAAAAGAATCATGTCACGCCCCGCTTCCCAGAGTACGCTAAGATAGGCACATGACATACCCAACCATGCTACCTGTGGATAGGAAAAATCCTTCCACAGTCACATTATGGCTGTAGAGATATCAAGAACAGAAAAGTAAACTAAACTATCTAATACATGTCCATGAGCCAGAATAAATGAGTCAAGGAATGATAATATGCGGAAGCAAAAGATGCAATAAATGAAACACCGAGAAGGTAAAACTGCATACCATCAGGATCTTCACCGCTCGGTCTAACAGCGGCAATACTCCTGATCAGTCTGCAACAAAACTAGAGGATCTGGGCCATACAAAATCCTGACGTCAGTGCGTCATAATATCAAGCGATAATATAAACAGGGGCAGCAATACATGCAAGTATGAGTATAAATGATAAAACAGGCATAACAGTGATATAAGTAAGGACAATGGGGTAATGTGTAGTGAATAATCTAAACTAGTCTATTGGGTTAACTACTCTCAAGTCTTTGAAATCAATTTGATGAATCATCGATGTAACTCAATAGTATCCCGTGCATACCCGGGATCACGGTGAAGATTCTCGGGCTGAAACCGAGACATGCCGCTAGGTACTAAAGGAAAAGGGGTAATGATGAATGATGTTCATGGCATCATCCCAAGGCTGGCCTAGCCTCTAAAAAGGTAATGGATAACGATGGATGATGTCAGCAGCATCATCCCAAGGTTGGCCTAGCCTCTAAAACTGGTCGGTAAAGGTAGCAAACTGTCGAGTTACAAATCAGGTTTCATCATTGATTTCCCCATACCCCCAAGTTATATATGTTCAGGTCAAGTATTAAATAATCTGGAGCTAATGCCAACTCAGGATCAGGCAGGTACATGTTTGTCTAGATAGACAACAGGAACAGTCCGTAAGGACAACAGGTCAGGTTTGTTGGCATTAGACACAAGATCAGGTAACAGGTAAGACCATGGTGCATCAGGTCAAGCCAGGTAATGTATAAAGGTGTCAAGTCATGTCAAGAGTGTACGGTACCATGTCATGTCAAGTAGGAAGTATAACAAGTCATGTCAGGATGCACAAGATATCATGTGGGTACTCATAATCAAACTAACATAAGCATGGGTATAAATAAACAAGCATGGGTACTAATAGAACAATAAAATGAAATATTGTAATGTGATATGCAAAACGGTACAGATTCAAACGTATGGTTGCACGATTATCAGTTTGGGTTTAAAGGATAGTTTCAACAATACTTAAATACAAGATAACAGATATGGATGTTAAAATCATGTTAATATGTACTAAATAATCTAGAGATGCAATTGAATATAAGTTAGGCTAGATGTATGCAAACGGTCATCCGATAGGGTATACACTATAAAAGGAGTACTATGGGTTATACAAACAATTGTTATGTGATTTACATATGGGTGTTGGTACTATGTATAGTAAAACTAAATGCAACATGGTATGTTTCGAGCTATAAATCTGTAACAACCCTAATTTTTCTATGCAAATTTTTTCAAAAATCCATAAAGGAGTATTTTAGCCTGAGCACAAGATATAGGTAATTATTTTGTTTTTAATTACAGGCTACAAGAATGTAATAACTCCATTTTTAGTGTACATGAAATTGTTTTAAAATTAAAATAATACTTGGGGTATTTAGTGTTGCTGTTACCACTTTAAGTAGTTATTTTACCACAATAATTACAAGAAGGAGCTTGTAGCTCATTGGTAACACTTTGCAATGCTGAACCAAGCCACTAGAATTCAAATCCCATGCCCCACATTATTTTTGTATTTATTTTGTATTAATTTCTTTTGAAAGTCAACGGTCAAAAGGCCATAACTCCCAAAATATGTACTGGACAACAAAAAGTAAATATACCAAATTGTACCCCCGAAGTTTTCCCGGCCTCTGGTGGCCTGACTCGGCCCGACTCGACGCCGCCAGCCGGCTACTCGGCCAACTCAGTCCGGCTCCGCCGGCCGGACTTGGCCGGACGGCCGAGTCACCAATATAGAAAAGTCTCCTCTTGACTTGGTCCACCCCCTTGCACACTTTAATTGCTTGGATCGGTTATCATTTGCCCAATAAATCCCTTTTAATCCTAGGTTTAATGATTTTTAATGATTTTTGTATTTTTTTAATTAAAAACCCTAAGCCTAACCTAACCCTATATAAACCCCCCATACCCTCTACCCTCTCATCACTTTTTCTAAGTCCACTCTCCCAAAATTCCTAGAGAACTTGGTACGTGAGAAAACGAGCGAAAGGCGAAGCGCTGACGAAATCAACGGCGAAATTCCGACGATCGTGCTAGGACCTCTCAACGACGATTCGACGTACCGGCAAACCCTCTACCTCTCTCTTACTCTCTAACGTTGTCCAAATCCGTAAGTCCCCATTTTCTATCCTTCTTTTCTTTCATTAAAATACGACTTTTCAAACCCGACGGAAATCGGAACAAACCGATTTCCGATTCGGTTTTCTATCAAAACTCACTTATCACTAATTACATAATGCTTAAACATATTCATGTTGACTACTAATCACATAACAACTAATTTGGATAAAGTTTCTCACATGAAATGATAATTTTTGCAATATACCGTATTTTTTCACTTAAATAACACCATGTTTAGTTTATCACTTTTAACCCTTTAACATTGCTATATCTTAAAGTAGATCACGAGGTAATGACCTACCTCCACACACATGCAAATACAACCCTAAATGATATCATTAAAACTTAGAATACGATAAAACAAGATTTTACATTAAAATACCATTTTCTTATTAAAACCTTTTCTAAAAGTTCTAAGTTTTAAACAATTTTAAAACAATATCTTTTAAAAGGAAAATACGATATGTCGTGGACATCGATCGTTTATCTAAACCTGACTTTGTGGTGTCTAGGAAAGTGTGCCTAAGGCGAGTGGTTATTTAATTAGGACCACTACTTGTAGTGGAGAGCCTCCCACTCACCTGGCACTTACCTGGCCGCAATTGGCGGTGAAGAGGCGATTTGAGACTTCTATGATTTATCGTTTAGACCATTTAGAAATAGGTTAGTTGGCTTAGGAAACCCTAGAATCTAAAATACGGAAATTTACACCCTTTTACAAATAAATACCTTATCTTTATAAAACCGTTTTCAAAATGATTAGTATTTATTAAATCTTTGCAAAGCGCCACTACAACCCACCTTTGGGGAACTCGTTAGGGATAGTACGGTTTATCGTGCACCCTCGGGCTTAGTAGTGCGAGATTCAGACCTCTGCAAGGAGCATTCGGTCTCGAAAGGTTTAAAATACGACATTTAAGAAAAATGAGATTTTTGGAAAATAAAATATTTATTAAAAATTATTCTTGTATAAACATATGTATATTTATCATTTAAACACCTATTTTATTATAAGATAAAGTTTCCACTTTTTCCTAAAAAAATTACAAGATTAAAAATTACATTAAAATACCATGAATTTTAATATTACAAATTAATACCTTTATTTATGAAATTAGGATATTTTCACTAGAAATAAGACAAAATAAATCACACTCATTATAACTATAAAGATGAGTAATAAATACTAGGGGTGTATCTTGAAAACTGTATAAAAGTATTTTTACATAAAACCCCCTCAAGTTTTATAAATTACAATAAGGACCCTAACAATTATAGAACTTCGACTTACATTTCTTTTGGTCTGACTCGGATTTGAGTCTGATTATTTCTGACTTGAATATGATTCAAGTCAATCTATATTCTTTAATATTCCAACTCAATGTGAACACATGAATCTCAGAATCCAATTAACAATCTATACAACTTGACTGAATCAAACCATGGATATACATCCATTATTCCGTTAATCCATTTAACTGATTATGCAGTTACAATATGTTTACTGATATCATGGTTTTGGTCAGTCATCCAACTTACACAATACAATATAACAATACAATCATAACACTACGGGGTTTAAGGGGTAGACTGGTACGGAATATGTTAAAAGTGGCACGAGGTGGTCACTTAAGACGTAATTACATTCATGCCGTTGTTCCGTGGTATTATCGACGGAGCCTTGTACTACAGGTTACCAAGGTCCCCGGTGTAAGTGGGACTCCTCTTGTATACACTTGCATCTTCTGTACCAGGCTACAAATAACAGCGTTAATACAATATTACAATATTATAATACAACATTAAAAGCTCTCTCTCTGTATCTCTTACTTTCTGTTTATTTCTCCCTTATCTTTGGGACTTACCGAGCGACCTGTTCGCTGACGACATTCTATTTCTTTCTTCTTTGAATGTCGTCAGGTGTTTTGGACCCGTCAGAGATCGAGCCCACCGGTGAAGACTTGGATCAGTTCCACGAAGACCCTGAGCTCTAGACATTGTACCTTGTTCTATTCAGTATTTTCATTTCCTGTTATGCCATTGTTTAGGCATCGCTTTTATCCCAGATGCATTTACTTTTCATGCATTGTACAAAAGAATGTTATTAATAAAGTTACTGTTATTTTATATCTCTTGTCTCTTGTGATTTACCTTTATATTACTTAGATACGCTTAGCGTATTTACTTACAGTAAATACGTAGCGGACCTCGTCGCGTCCCTTCGCCGTACACCGGGAAGCGGGGCGTGACAGGTTTTGTTGGTGGCCCATGCAGGTCAGAGCTGTATGAATCTCTATCATGCAGTTCTGTTCTATGTGAACAACCTAAGCAATATAACACAAGAACCAGCAACTAAAACATTCCTTACAATTCATGTTCCTTGAATCTTACAATTTCATATTCCTTGAATCTTATCATTTCATTTGAATCTGTCCTAACCCAAATTTTTCTTCAGGGTTATGGATTCCCCGAACAACACCAGCACCAATGTCAACAACATACCTCCACCACTACCTCTCACACCTGCCGTTCCTGCTCCACTCAACGACCAAACGGTTCTGCTTGAGGCAATCCGCAGCCTCCTAGAGGGACAACAGCAGCTCTTAAGCCGTCCCAAGGCTGAAGCACCTGGGGTGAAGCAATTCAGAGCTTTACATCCCAAACAGTTCTCAGGAAAGGGGAGCCCACTGGAAGCTGAGGAATGGGCTCAAAGTATCGAGGATGATCTGGTAGCAGCATAAGTGCCAGAAATAGCTTGGGTCCGAGTTGCAAAGCTGCAACTCACGGACAATGCACGGAACTGGTGGAAGGCGGAAGAAAGCCGTCTTGATCAGCCTATTGAATGGAAGATTTTTCGCGAAAAGTTCGACGCGAAGTACTTCCCTGTGACTGCCAGGTTTGCCATGGAGCAACAGTTCATTCATCTACAACAAGGTTCGATGTGGGACAAGTCAGTAGATGAGTATGATATTGAATTCACCATGCTCAGTCGGTAAGATATGTCACAGTATTTCAAATTTTTGATATCACATACTACACAACTAACACAAGACTATAACAGATTTGCGACACACCTAATACCGACGGATGAGATCAGAGCCCGTCGATTTCAACAAGGTTTGGACACGGAAATCCAGGCTGCACTAGCCACAGGGAAATTTCCAACTCATGAAGATGCTCTGGAAGCTGCCCGCAGTTATGAAGCAGTGATAAAGGTAAGGGGCAGACCTCAGTCTGCAGGAGTGAAACGTCATGCCACTCAAATGGCAGGAGGGGCCTCTTCAAGGCCAGCTGTTGAACTCAGAAGACTGGAAGAAGTTAAGGATCGGTCAAGACCCGATTTTTGCTTTTATTGCAATAGAGAAGGACACTTGTGGAAGGACTGTAGGTGCGCAAAAGGCCTATGCTTGGTTTGTGGCGCGTCTAACCACTGAATTGGAAACTATCCTTATAGACGCAACCCAGCACAAACACCCGCCAACTACCTACAGCAGCCAGCTATCCAAGCTCCTGCAACTCGTCCTGCACTCCCAGCACCACCTCCACGTAGATTCCCTGCTCAGCCAAATCGCCAATTCCATCTGGCACTGAGAAACATGCCACGAGTACAGGGGAATATGCCTCCAGCTAGGGGGAATGTGCCGAGACGCCAGGTATACAATTTGGCGGCCGTAGAAGCTTATACGGTTGGTCAGAATAACCCTGGTAATTCTCTTCAACTTTTTTCACACCCTTGCATCACTTTGTCATTCTTCACACACTCTCACCAAAAACTTCCTCGAATCTGTTACACTTTCCTTTTACAAATTTTGAGGACGAAATTTTTATAAGGAGGGTAGAATGTAAAAACCCTAATTTTTCTATACACTTTTCTATACAATTTTTTTCAAAAATCCATAAAGGAGTATTTTAGCCTGAGCACAAGATATATGTAATTATTTTGTTTTTAATTACAAGCTACAAGAATGTAATAACTCCATTTTTAGTGTACATAAAATTGTTTTAAAATTAAAATAATACTTGGGGTATTTAGTGTTGCTGTTACCACTTTAAATAGTTATTTTCCCACAATAATTACAAGAAGGAGCTTGTAGCTCATTGGTAACACTTTGCACTGTTGAACCAAGCCACCAGAGTTCAAATCCCATGCCCCACATTATTTTTGTATTTATTTTGTTTTAATTTCTTTTGAAAGTCAACGGTCAAAAGGCCATAACTCCCAAAATATGTACTGGACAACAAAAAGTAAATATACCAAATTGTACCCCCGAAGTTTCCCCGGCCTCTAGTGGCCTGACTCGGCCCGACTCGGCGCCGCCGGCCGGCGACTCGGCCGACTCGGTCCGGCGCCGCCGGCCGGACTTGGCCGGACGGCCGAGTCACCAACATAGAAAAGTCTCCTCTTGACTTGGTCCACCCCCTTGCACACTTTAATTGCTTGGATTGGTTATCATTTGCCCAATAAATCCCTTTTAATCCTAGGTTTAATGATTTTTAAAGATTTTTGTATTTTTTTATTAAAAACCCTAAGCCTAGCCTAACCCTATATAAATCCCCCATACCCTCTACCCTCTCATCACTTTTTCTAAGTCCACTCTTCCAAAATTCCAACAGAACTTGGTACGTGAGAAAACGAGCGAAAGGAGAAGCGCTGACGAAATCAACGGTGAAATTCCGACGATCGTGCTAGGACCTCTCAACGACGATTCGACGCACCGGCAAACCCTCTACCTCTCTCTTACTCTCTAACGTTGTCCAAATCCGTAAGTCCTCATTTTCTATCCTTTTTTTCTTTCATTAAAATACGACTTTTCAAACCCGACGGAAATCGGAACAAACCGATTTCCGATTCGGTTTTCTATCAAAACTCACTTATCACTAATTCCATAATGCTTAAACATATTCATGTTGACTACTAATCACATAACAACTAATTTGGATAAAGTTTCTCACATGAAATGATAACTTTTGCAATATACCGTATTTTTGCACTTAAATAACACCATGTTTAGTTTATCACTTTTAACCCTTTAACATTGCTATATCTTAAAGTAGATCACGAGGTAATGACCTACCTCCACACACACGCAAATACAACCCTAAATGATATCATTAAAACTTAGAATACGATAAAACAAGATTTTACATTAAAATACCATTTTCTTATTAAACCTTTTCTAAAAGTTCTAAGTTTTAAACAATTTTAAAACAATATCTTTTAAATGGAAAATACGATATGTCGTGGACATCGATCGTTTATCTAAACCTGACTCTGTGGTGTCTAGGCAAGTGTGACTAAGGCGAGTGGTTACTTAATTAGGACCACTACTTGTAGTGGAGAGCCTCCCACTCACCTGGCACTTACCTGGCCGCAATTGGCGGTGAAGAGGCGATTTGAGGCTTCTATGATTTATCGTTTAGACCATTTAGAAATAGGTTAGTTGGCTTAGGAAACCCTAGAATCTAAAATACGGAAATTTACACCCTTTTACAAATAAATACCTTATCTTTATAAAACCGTTTTCAAAATGATTAGTATTTATTAAATCTTTGCAAAGCGCCACTACAACCCACCTTTGGGGAACTCGTTAGGGATAGTACGGTTTATCGTGCACCCTCGGGCTTAGTAGTGCGAGATTCAGACCTCCGCAAGGAGCATTCGGTCTCGAAAGGTTTAAAATACGACATTTAAGAAAAATGAGATTTTTGGAAAATAAAATATTTATTAAAAATTATTCTTGTATAAACATATGTATATTTATCATTTAAACAGCTATTTTATTATAAGATAAAGTTTCCACCTTTTCCTAAAAAAATTACAAGATTAAAAATTACATTAAAATACCATGAATTTCAATATTACAAATTAATACCTTTATTTATGAAATTAGGATATTTTCACTAGAAATAAGACAAAATAAATCACACTCATTATAACTATAAAGATGAATAATAAATACTAGGAGTGTATCTTGAAAACTATACAAAAGTATTTTTACATAAAACCCCCTCAAGTTTTATAAATTACAATAAGGACCCTAATAATTATAGAACTTCGACTTACATTTCTTTTGGTCTGACTCGGGTTTGAGTCTGATTATTTCTGAATTGAATATGATTCAAGTCAATCTATATTCTTTAATATTCCAACTCAATGTGAACACATGAATCCCAGAATCCAGTTAACAATTTATACAACTTGACTGAATCAAACCATGGATATACATCCATTATTCCGTTATTCCATATACCTGATTATGCAGTTACAATATGTTTACTGATATCATGGTTTTGGTCAGTCATCCAACTTACACAATACAATATAACAATACAATCATAACACTACGGGGTTTAAGGGGTAGACTGGTACGGAATATGTTAAAGGTGGCACGAGGTGGTCACTTAAGATGTAATTACATCCATGCCATTGTTCCGTGCTATTATCGACGGAGCCTTGTACTGCAGGTTACCAAGATCCCCGGTGTAAGTGGGACTCCCCTCGTATACACTCGCATCTTCTGTACCAGGCTACAAACAACAGCGTTAATACAATATTACAATATTATAATACAACATTAAAAGCTCTCTCTCTCTCTCTCTCTTACTTTCTGTCTATTCCTCCCTTATCTTTGGGACTTACCGAGCGACCTATTCGCTGACAACATTCTATTTCTTTCTTCTTTGAATGTCGTCAGGTGTTTTGGACCCGTCAGAGATCGAGCCCACCGGTGAAGACTTGGATCAGTTCTACGAAGACCCTGAGCTCTAGACATTGTACCTTGTTCTATTCAGTATTTTCATTTCCTGTTATGCCATTGTTTAGGTATCGCTTTTATCCCAGATGTATTTACGTTTCATGCATTGTACAAAAGAATGTTATTAATAAAGTTGCTGTTATTTTATATCTCTTGTCTCTTGTGATTTACCTTTATATTGCTTAGATACGCTTAGCGTATTTACTTCACAGTAAATACGTAGCGGACTTCGTCGCGTCCCCTTTGCCGTACACCGGAAAGCGGGGCGTGACAAAATCTATAATGATATAATGGACATCGAAATGTTAATATGGAACATGCGGCATTAAATTCAATCTACCGATACGATATACAGTTGAATAAGTGTAAAATATTATAGATAGCATGTAGTAAGTTTCACTTTCCTTGGGGATCCACAGATGCATGGCACGCAGCAAGAATGCGAGAAACGATGGAAAAATCTCCACTGGGGCATTTCATCGAACACCTCGCGTGTAAAATCGAACATTGTCAGAACGGAGATCCGGAGGCACGAAAACGATCATCTCGTTCACGCAAACTCGGGCCAAACCTTGGAGTCTCAATTCATGGCTCGGAACGGCGTCGTACCGCTGTCGCAGTCATGGGCTTGGTGTCGTCGAGGTGGCTGTTGCTGTCGCGCGGAGAACAAGCCGACAATGGCGACGACAGAGGTTGAAGAAGAATGATGAAGAGGGAGAAGGGATCTGGGGTTTTAGGGACAAAGGAGAAATGAGGGCGTCGACGGGGGGTTTTCCGGCGATGGGGTTTGGTGTTGCGAAGGTTGCAGGGTGAAGGCCATGGGTGCGCAGGCTCGGGAGAAGAGAGGTTGGGAAGGTGGGTTTGAGAGGGACGACGACGAAGGTGGAGGTGACGACGAGGCTAGAGCTCCGGCATGGGTAGGGTGTTCTGTGGGTTCTCGGGTGATGGTTCGTCGGGGCTGCAGGTGTGGGTGATGGTGGTGTCGGGGTTTGCGGGGAAGGAGAGGAGATGAAGTTGAGGAGGAGATGATGATGAATGAGGATGAGGAGACGAGGTGGCGGAGGCGGCTACAGCGAGCGCAGGCGAGGGTGAGGTGAAGGCTGTGGCGTTCGGTGATGGGTTATGGGGAGTTGCAGGTGGTTGTGATGATGAAGGGAAGTGGAGGAGAAGGTCGAGGAGATGGGATGCCGGCGGTGAGAAGACTGCGACGAGCACGAGCGAGAGCTAGGGTTAGGGTTTAAGTGAGGCGGCGGGTGAAAAAATTTTAAAAAGAAGAAGAAAGGAGAACTGTGAGGGGAAGAGAGAGAGAGAGACGTGGGAATTGAGTACGAGAAAGAGAGAGAGAGAGCCAGAAGAGAGAGAGAGAGATAAGAGAGTCTGTTTAAAAAAATTGATTTTTAAAAAATATTATAAATATGTTTACAGAAAGAGAGACGTGAGAATCTGAGCAGTTAATAAATTTTGGTTAGGAAAATATTTAATTAGTTAGAGAAATTTGAATGAATAAGGAATATAATATAATATTATAATATTAGTCCGTTTGAGATTTTGACAAATACAAACTTACTCCAGAACACGTCCGGGTCGAGTCTAAAAATTTAGATTTAAAATATTAAAAATATATGCGACTTCAAAATTTCATAATGAAAACCCAGTTAAAGAAAATGCATACCCCCAAGAATGGATGCACGTACGTGCGTGTAGCCATCCAAACACGTCCGTTTCACTGAACGGGACGAGAACAAGATGTGCGGATGCTACCACGGGGTTAGGAGTATCATGCAGGCTATGAAATGCAATTTTAAATTATTTTCTGTGACTTAAAATATTATATGATAAAGATGCGATACTAGATAACATACCAGTATGTACTAAACATGAGATGCACGTGTCTATGTAACAAGTCAGGGTAATCTATAAATATGAATCAAACAGGTTCAAGCAAGCGGGTCGGGTCGAATGCAATGTAAAATATAAAATACCATTCGCAACCAAAATACGTTAAATTAAGAATATCACGAATAAAGAAATACGAGAACTGGAATTGGTATAAATTGACTCGGGTGTTACAAAAGTGATCGAAAATATAGATACTTATGCTAGGTATTCCATTATAGTAATATTGAGAACTTGATTCTCTATCAGGTTACCCATCCGTGGGTACGCTCCTTGATAAGTAATGTTGTATGGTCCTTTTCCATTAGGTGATATGCATTGGAAACAGCTGCATGGAAATTGAATATGGTTCCATCTAAATTAGTGCATTTGATTCTCTGTAGACATAGAATGGAAGCATATATTAAGTTGGTTAAGATATGAAGTTATCCGGTTTTAGTTTAAAAGTAGAATCCGGATGAACTCAAGGCACGCTTCAATAATGGTAGTTTGTGGGTTAGCCTAAGCTTTCGCAAGGGTTTAACTTCTACCATTTTCAAGATCAAAAGTTGATTTGTTCTTGACTCGACGCATTTTTAAAAAGGACTTCTTTGCAAAAGGAATTAGTGGGAGTATAGTAGAACTGGAAGTGATTCCAGAATCGCAAACAGTTATTAAAAATTTAGTAGAACCTAAGAATTCAATTGGTACTGACAAACCATTAGCCGCTCCACATTTTTAGTTGGAAACCTCAGCCACCCGAAAGGTACTTCGGTTTCCTCATAGACGGTGAAGGGGAGGTTCGCATCATGGAAATGATGACCCTACTTGCCACTGATGCTATTAGTGACTATGAGATCTGGCAGATGGATGATTATAGCGTCTTTCTAAAAGGGAATTTAGAAGTGCTCGTGTATATGACTCTGCCAGAAGGTTGTCATAGTTAGTGGGAACAACGGAAGGTGTGCAAGTTTCTTATATCTATTTATAGACTAAATAAGGCATAGCGGAGACGAATCATCTATTTTAATATGACAGTTAAGGTGTTTGACTTCATCAAAACAACAGATGGACCTGGTAAAAAAGATGTAGAGAGTACTGTCCTGGTATTTGGATGACATACTTCGGATAGGAAGTGATGTTCCTATACTACAATCAGTAAAATTTTGGTTGTCATAGATATTTCTCCACATAGGATCTGGATAATATATCAGATATTCTGGTAACTAGATCTATGTTAATAGATCTAGATTTGGAAAGTGTCCCAATCCGGGTACTTGACACTATTCTGAAGTGGTTTAGAATGAACGACTCCTGGTGCGGTAATTTACCCACCGGTGATGGAGTCACTCTCTCTACAGAGATGTCTTTTAGATTGACACGGAGAGGGACTCGCATGAATGACATTCAACGTGTTTCGAAAGGGTCAATCATGCGATTCATATACTCGACCAGATGTTGCTTTTGCACTTGTTGTAGTAAGAGGATATTAATCCAATTCTGGAGAAACAATGGGAAGCAATGAAGAACATATCGGGATGTTCTTAGGATGCAGTCATAGCTGCCTCCTTCGGGAGAACGTTACCGGCTCTAACTTCCAAGGTGACTTGGATGACAGAGTGGCTGTCAGAATTATAAGTTTACTTTCTTCTGAGGGGCAGTATATTAGAAAGGGTTCCAAGTGGAATACTGATATAGACATAGCACGGGTTGCTGATTATAATCAGCGGTGGATACAGCCCAAGAAGTTTGTTGGATAAAGTTGTTCATTTATGAACTTGGTCTCATCAGGTATCCAGACAAATTCTAAGGCAGAATATCGCTCATTTTGGGAGATAGATGATCTCCGCGAAACTGAGATATAGAGTGAAAATATTAGAAATATTATAGCGGATCCACTTACTGAGGTTATTTCTCGAACACATGAGCTGTTAGTAGAGAAGTTGGGTATTCAGTTGCACACGAGCTGTGGGTATGCGATACCGCAATAATTAGTCTTAAGTGCAAGTGGGAGATTGTTGGCTATAGTTCCCTCAAGAAAATTATTGTAATTGCAGGTAGGCGATTATAATAATTGAAGGACCTATACAGGTAAAACAGTTTTGCTCAAGATGATAATATACTATCCGGTTTGTCTTTATCATGTATGTGTGTACGTTTTATAACGTGTCACTAATATATAATGATCAAGCCCGTAGGATCTTTGCTTGACTACCAGAGTTATGATGGCGATCATACTTATGAGAGCTGGGTAGTCCATAAGCACATCTTTAAATGTCCTCAGTCGTAGGAATGTCGAGACCGTGCATCGATATTCCATAGTAGACCAGTGTATACGTTTCTAGACCCCGACAAGGGACGATGGCAGGTCTCATATCCATTGGTGTGTTGTACCTAAGATTGTATACATGTGCTCACTAGAGGTGAGTACACCATATGGACTCTCCGAGAACTTCTAGATGGTACTATACCTATCGTCAGATAGCAATTCTCTGGTGACATGAGTACATGTACTGTTGACCTGAGATCATCATTTGTCTCGTGTGAGTTCCCGCTATACTTAGATTACTACCCTAGCACAGTTCTACTGAGTCGTGCAAACAAGTTTTAGTTGGATACAGTCCCAAGCCATATGGAAGCAGTGAGCGATCGTCAAGGATTCGTCTCTCCTGGTATAGGGAGTCGATGTCGTGCTGTGTTTGGTTGGTTATCACTATAAATCCTTAGTCATGATAGATGAGATTTACTGATGGGGGATTAGTAGTTTCTCGCTGGGTAATAAGCTTGACACTGGCACAACTTATCGGGTTATTACGGGTGTGACGTTATCTACCTCCTAGACCCGGTATGCGACACTCTTAGACGAAGAAACCAGACTATACAAAGATTATCACTTACAGGCTCTGCAGGGATACGGATGAGTTTGCTCGTCGGCTTTCCTTTCGTTCAATACCTGGGTAGCTATTACGTACAGCTAGTGCCGCTGATGTGCTTGTGGTAAAACCCACTGCTAGCGTATTGTCGAGTTTTTAAAGTCTCACATAGAGGGTTTTCCATTTCAAGCGAAACGATGTAGTGTACGTATTTTGATACGTATTGGAGTTTGATTCAACACGTTTATTTTATACATGTACTTTAATCAAAAATTTTGGTAATACTAGAAGGTTTGAAAGATAGCCGGATTATTGTGAGCTAGTATTATATCTCTCATTTTCTCTCTTTTGGTATTTTTATTTTGACACGAATACAGTATTTATACGAATACGGGTATTTGGATGAATACGGGTATTTGTGTCTTGATACGAATACGGGTATTTTTATCTTGATATGAATATGGGTATTTTGTATTTCGATACAAATACAGTATTCGTATTTTGATAAGAATACAGGAATATGTATTTGTTGTATATGCAGATGTATGTATATATTTATATGTGTGTGTGTGTACACAAGGATAAGGTTTTCTTTTTGGAAGCAAGGAGAAGAGAGTGGGCTTTGTAACTCGCTAGGGTGAGTCACAAATCCACCCACTCTTTTTACTTGAGATAAGAGCAAGTTAGAATAAGAGCAAGTTGGAAAAAGGACGGGCTCAGTTTTTTCTATGGATATCCACTTCTTCTCTTCTTCTCTTGAGATTAGCTTCCTTTTTGAAAAGAAAAAGAAAGAGAGAAAGCTTGAGAGATTTCTTCACTACATCAATCTCACAATCCATTCCTAGCAAGTTTAGTTTATGAGTAGCTTCATTTGATATGCTAGTGTGAAGTTATAGCTTGTTTTTGGATTCTTTCGGGTGGATCATCTTCGGCAAGGAAGATCGGCGTGCAAGCTTATTCCCGATAACTTCGGAGCCATGCTAGAGTTCATGGAACAGTGTAGGGGTCTTCCGCAATTAGGCAGACATGCTACAAAGATAGCCAGCCTCCTTAATCTTGTATGTTTGCTTTGCTAGTTTAGTGTTTGGAATCGATTCTAGGGTTTTGGTCGCTAGTGCTTGCAAAAAGTTTTTGTTTCACTTTCGTTTTTGCTGCAAGTCTTGCGGCACGAGCACTAGGGATCTAACACTGGTCCGGGTGTTTTTGCGATCACAATATTCGGCATTTTTCTCCGTAAGGCCGATTTGGCAACTTGGTTTGCTGGAGCCTCTGCGGTAGGAGCACTGAAGGCTGGGACGAATGTGATGGATCCGAATTGAAGGGTTTGTTCCGTCCATTGTTGGATAAGACTCGACGGAAGAGTCACCTTGGTAGTTGTCTTGAGCGTGTATGCGACAGGGGTTGTTGGTTTTCAAAGACATCGTCGTTGATGGCTATTAAGAGTTGTTGGTTGTTGATGGTTGTTGATCTGCATGAAGAATCATAGTTCAGTACAGATAACAACATATTCCTTGATTGAGTTCACTTCATCGCTTGACCCGAAATATGGGAGGAGAGATAAATCCCACCGGGCGTGCCAAAATCTGTAGAGTGTTTTTCATCACCCATTGAGATGGATGCACACGTGTTTTAGGCGTGTACAGATTCTCCCTGCTCGATGATAGGCATGGGTTTATTGATTGTGGGGATTCTAACCTCCAGCAGCCGTGGACAAAGCTGTTGTTAATAACCTCTCGCTTTGACTTGAGGGAACCTCTGATTAACGGGTCATGCGTATCATGCGAACTCATTTTTGAAATGTGTGTATGTGTGTTTTGAAAACGATGTTTAAGCCTTTTTAAACATATCGAGGGCTTGCATAGTTTATGGGGGTCCCGCTGCCCGTTCAGCGGGCTGGAGGTGAAGGGAGTTAGCACCACCCCGGAAGAATTTTTTTTGTGAAGGGAGGTGATTTGAGCATGTGTGAGTGAGTTCCCGAGGTGGTAAAACGAGAGAGATAGAAATTTTGGTGGCCTCCCGAGACAGCAGGGACCCTTTTGGGGGTCCCGACAGCGACGTTGTCACGTCCCGCTTCCCGGTATAATGCGAAGAGGATGCTACGTATTTACTCTGAAGTAAATTCGCTAAGCGTATCTAAGCAATATAAATGTAAATACACAAAAGACAATATATATAAACTGAACAGCAACTTTATTTATTAACATTCTTTTGTACAATGCATGAAAAAGAAATACAACTGAAATAAAAACAATGCCTAAACAATGACATGACAGGAAATTAAAGGTACTGAATAGAAAATGTACAATGTCTAGAGCTCAGGGTCTTCGCTGTACTGATCCAAGTCTTCTGCAGTTGGCTCGATTTCTGACGGATCCAAATCACCTGACGACATTCAAAGAAGAAAGAAATAGAATGTCGTCAGCGAACAGGTCGCTCGGTAAGTCCCAAAGATAAGAGAAAAGTAGAATATACAGAATAAGAAAGTATCTTTTAAAGTTATATTATATTGTTGTAATATTGTGTTAACGTTGTTGTTTGTAGCTTGGTACAGAAGGATGCCAGTGTATACGAGAGGGGTCTCTATATGCTAGAGACCAGGGCAAACGGAATGTACAAGGAACCGTTAAGCCACGGTACAACAACAATGGAATATAGGTTAGGTGTCTTAATCTTACCGTCTCGTGCCACTTTTAACACCTTCCGTACCAATCTACCCCTTAAACCCCGTAATGTTTTGATTGTATTGTTTGTTTTGTAAATTGTATTGATTGTATAATTGATTGACTGACCGAAACCATGATATCAGTAAACGGATGTAACTGTAGAATCATGTAAATGGAATAACTGGAGAACCATGTAAATGGAATGTATATCCATAGTTCGATTCAGTCAAAGTGTATAGATTGATAAGTGGATTCATGGATTCATGTTGAATTGTAATATTGAAAATTGTAGATTGTACTTGAATCATATTCTAGTCAGATTATACTGACACTCAAACTGAGTCAGACAATTAGCAAAGTAAATTGATGTCCTAATTATTTTTATTAATTTGTCTACCTTAGATAGGAAAACACGCACTTCTCCGGCTCCCTGAGGCTCAAGAGATTGGTTCCGCTTAAACCTATGTTTACTAGGGTCCTCAGGGTAATTTATAGAACTTGAGGGGGTTTTATGTAAAAATACTTTTATATACTTTTCAAAATATACCCCAAGCATTTATTATTCGTCTTTAGAGTTGTAATGAATGTGGATTTTATATTGTAATATTTCCTAATTTCAGAAATAAAGGTATTTATTTGTAATATTGGTTTTGTATGGAATTCATGGTATTTTGGTGTAAAATTGATTCTTGTGATTTTTGGAAAAAGGTGGAATATTTATATCATAACAAAGTAGGTATTTTAATAATAAACATACATATATTTATACAAAATAGTTTTAATATATATTTTATATTCTAAAAATCTCATTTTCTTAAGATATCGTATTTTTAATCTTTCGAGACCGAATGCTCCTTGCGGAGGTCTGAATCTCGCACTACTAAGTCCGAGGATGTGCGATAATCCGCACTATCCCGAACGGGTTTCCCAAAATGGGTTGTAGCGGCGCTTTGCAAAGATTGTAAATACTAAATCCTTTAGAAAACGGTTTTATGAAGTAAATGGTATTTGTTTGTAAAGATGTCAATTTTCCGTATTCTATGTTCTGGGGTCTCCTAAGTCAACTAGACTATTCCTAACTGGTCAAAAGGACAAGTTGTGAGATACCTCAAATTGCCTCTCCACCGCCAATTGTGGCCAGGTAAGTACAAATGAGGAAAGGAGGGATCCGCTCACGAATCACCGTGAGACGGACCTTTTAAAGTTACCTTTCTCACTTGCCTAGCCTAGACACCACAAAGTCAGGTTTAGATAAACAACCGATGTTCACAACTTATCCTAGTTTCATAATAAGTGGTATTTATTTAAAAAGTGTATCAATACTAAATCTTTTAGAAGTGGCTTTATTTAGTAAAGGGTATTTAAATGAAAATGTTTGTTTTCCGTATTCTGAGTTCTCGAGAGTATCGTGTTAGGTTGTATGTGAGTGTGTGAGGAGGTAGGTCGTTACCTCATGATCTACTTTAAATGTATAGCAAGTTTGATGGAGTTAAATGCATGATTGAAACAATGTGGTATTTAAGTGAAAAATACGATGAATGGAAATAACTATCATTTTATGTAATGAAACTTGATCAGTTTGTTTGATTAGTGTTTAATAGTCAACATGATGAAGTTTAAGTATGATTGTATTAGTGAGAAGTGGAATTTTATAGGAAACCGAATCGGAAATCGGATTTGTTCCGATTCCGTCGGGTTTTGTAAATCCGTATATTTAGATAGAAGAGATAGGTAGAAATTAGGACTTACGGGTTTTAGGTCACACAAGAGAGTGAAATGGAAGTAGAGAATCGCCGATGTGTTGTGTCGTCGCCGGTAGTTCTTAAAACGATCGCCGGAAGTTCCGCCGGGATTTCGTCGGAGCTTCGCCTCGAGCTCGTTTTTAAAGCACACAAGATTATTGAAATTTTGAGAAGGTGGGCTCAGAATTTTGGGATGAGAGGGTAGAAGGTAGGGGTGTATTTATAGGATTAGGCTAGGGTTAGGGTAGGTGTAGGGTTTTTAAATAAAAAAAATGTAAAAAGGTGTAAAAATCATTAAAAATTGAAGTAAATGGGTGTTAATGTGCTCTCTGGAACCGATCTCATAAATTGGAGTGTGCAGAAGGGTTAAGGAGGTGAAGAGGCACCTTTTCCCAGTTGGAGACTCGGCCATCCGGCCGAGTTCGGCCGGCGGCGCCGGCCGACTCGGCCGAGTCAGGCCGAGTCGGGGTCTTGGAAGGTGGGGGGTCGCCGGGGGTAGGCACTGGTATATTCAGATTTTCAGGTTCAGTTCAAAGTTTGGGAGTTATCTCAGGTGGACTGTTAGGCTTCTATAAAATTTAAACAAAATAAATATTAAAAATAATGTGGGGCAGGGGATTTGAACTCTGGTGGCTTGGTTCAGCAGTGCAAGGCATTACCAATGAGCTACAAGCTCCTGCTTGTAATTATGGTGTGAATTAATTACTTAAAGAGATATCAGCAACATTAAATACTCCAAGTATACTTTGAATTTAAATCAATTCTTTGTACCTTAAAAATGGAGTTGTTACAGTCTACCCTCCTTACAAAAATTTCGTCCTCGAAATTTACAACTTTTATTTGAATACTAGTTTACAAAGAGGTGTGGCTATGTTGCACGCATTTCATCTTCCCTTTCCCAAGTGGACTCTCCTGGAGTGTCTTTCCTCCACATCACTCGGACCAAGTTAACTTCCTTGTTCCGAAGTGTCTTCACTTTCCTGTCTAGGATCTCCACTGGATGTTTCTCACAAGATAAGTCGGGTTGTATAGTGAGCTCGGAATGATCGAGGACATGGCTGGGGTCACTCGCATACCTTCTGAATTGGGATATGTGGAACACATTATGCACTCCTTCTAATGAAAGTGGAAGCGCTAAGCGGTATGCCACTTCACCGACTCGTTCGAGTATGTCGAACGGTCCAATGTATCTCGGACTTAATTTACCCCGTCTTCCAAATCGGATCACTCCGCGGTTCGGAGATATCTTCAAGAATACGTGATCTCCTGGCTGGAACTCCAAGTGTCGTCTCTTTGCATCAGCCCAGTGCTTCTGTCGATCTTGGGCTTTGCGCATCCTTTCCCTGATAGTATGAATCACATCAACAGTCGCTACTATCATCTCTGGTCCAAGAAGTTCCCTATCTCCGATGTCGTCCCAACTTAATGGCGATCGACACTTCCTTCCATACAATGCCGCAAAAGGTGCCATTCTTATGCTTGCTTGATAGCTGTTGTTGTACGCGAACTCCACAAGATGCAGGTGATCTTCCCACGATCCTTTGAAGTCTAACCGTCACGCCCCGCTTCCCAGAGTGCGCTAAGATAGGCACGTGACAGAGCCAACCATGCTACCTGTGGATAGAAAAAATCCCTCCATATTCACATTACGGCTGTAGAGATATCAAGAACAGTAATAAACTATCTAACACATGTCCATAAGCCAGAATAAACGAGTCATGAAATAAAAATAATGCGGAAGCAAAAGATCCAAGTACAATAATAAAATGGAATGTACGTCCCATAATGCGGGCTCACATCAGGGAAGAAATTACTGAAAGGAAACTAAACTAATAACAGGTCTTCACTGTTCGGCCTGTTGATCAAAATACTCCTGGATTGCCTGCGATAAAGATAAGGGATCTGGGCCATGCAAAACCCAGACGTTAGTGCGTCATAATATCAATAATTCTAAGCAAGCAGGATATAATGAGATATGCAGGCATGAACTGTGAACAGTAACAAGTCATCAATAACAGGTAAACAGTAACATGAATATATATCAGTGAACCGGATATAAACAGGTGAGGTGCAGTGAGTAGTCTAAACTGTGCTATAGGGTTATCTACTATAAAGTTATTCGAAATCAATTAATGTAATCCTCATCGTAACCCATCGGTCTATGCCCCATTCATTCCCCATGGGACCACGGTAAAATGATGTAATAGACTGTGAGTCTATGTCCCATTCATTCCCCACGGGACCACGGTAAAATGATATAATAGCCCTTTGAGTTACGTTCAACTACATTCTTATTTCCCCATACCCCCAAGTCATGTGTGTAAGTCAGGTATTTATAAATCTGAGACTAATCACAACATAGGATCAAGCAGGAACAGGTTTGTCTGTATAGACAACAGGAAATGTCCGTAGGGACAACAGGTCAAGATTGTCGGCATTAGTAACAAGATCAGGTAACACGTCAAGCTGTGGTACATCAGGTCATGTCAGGTGGTGTACATGCATCAAGTCATGTCAAGTAGAGCACAGTTATCAAGTCATGTCAGTAGTAGTGTATCAGGTCATGTCAGGTAGTGCACAAGTGTCGAGTGGGTGCTCATAATCAAACTGTAACAAGTATGGGTGCACAAAATCAAGCGTAGAGTACTAATAAAATGAACTAACATGAGTGGTATGCACATAGATAGATAGTCAATGACATGGATGCACACTATCGATTAGGGTTACTTTTAATAGTTCTAAAACTAATTAGATTGCACTTTATTAAACATGGGGTATTAAAACAACAATATTAGATTATTAATAAGATCTGTAAATGCAGCTATATGCATTCTATATGATATGGATGCAAGCGGACATCATATAACCGTAAAATAATAAACTAACAAGTGCGGAATATATAACTATGCAATATGAAATGTAACTATTCAATTTGATGCAGTATATGATAGTATAGTATATAACAAGATAAGTTTTCATGACCTAGATCTGAAATGCACTATACAGATGTAAACGGAACGTCGAAAAGCTGTAATATAAAACATGGGATGCTTGATTTAAAATACAGGTGTGATATTTATTTAAATAGGTATATAATGAGTTATATAGCATGTAGCAAGATTAACTTGTCTGGACGGATCAAGAAACGGATGTGTACGGTACGTCCGACGTCGGCAAAATGTCGCGACGCGCGCACGGCACACGGAAAGGGTCCAAGCAACGCACGAGGGTGATCACGCAGGTCAGGTATGTCCTCTGGGTCGTCTGGATCGTCGGCGTCACGCCCGGCTCCGGCGATCTACAGAAATCAATAATCAAAGAAAAGAAAAGAAAAGAAAAGAAGAGAAAGGAAAGAAAGAGGAAGAAGAAAGGAGAAGGAGAGGCTTACTGTTGGGGTTGTGGTGCACAGGGGTCAGAAGAGAGGTGAGGGTGATGACGGCAACGGGTCTCCGGCGAGGCTAGGGTTGCTTAGAGGAGTTAGGGTTAGGTTAGGGTTCTTGGGTTATTTGGGATCTGTTTGCAGAGTAAGGGGTTTGAGTTGCTGGGTTTGGCAAGGGAGAGGGGAAAGGAACTGGAGGAATACAAGGAGGTGGTGACGGGTTGAGTCCGACGAGCACTGGCGGCGAGGTGTGCAGGTGACGGGTACGGTGAAGGCTGTGGGTTGTTGTTGCAATGGTCTCGAGGGTTGGTCGAGGAGAGAGAACAGAGGAGAGGGAGGAGAGGAGAGGAAGGAGATGGCGAGTAAAGGTGGAGATGATCGGCGTCAACGTGGTGAGGTGGTGGTGCAGGTGGGTTTAATGGGTGCAGGGTGTTGCAGGGTTGCTCGGGGAGAAGAAAGGAGATGAATGTGAGGTGGAAGAGGTGAGAGAGGAGGCGAGGTCGATGAGACGAGATGAGGTCGAGGAAAGGTCGAGAAAGAAGAAGGCGGCTAGGGTTTCGTGGGGATCTCGCGGGGTTAAAAGAAGAATACACGAGGAAGAAGGAATAGAAGAGGGAGGTGAGGCTAAGCCTCAGGGAGGTGATAGGATTTAAGTCACCGCGAGAGGAGAGAGGAAAAGATGCGAGAGGAGAGAGATTGTAGGGTTCCTAGGCACACTAGTGAGGTCTCCCAAGCCATCAACCATGGCAATTTCAAATTTTACGGTGCCTACAAACCCTAAACTACGGATCGATAACTAGATGTCTAGGCGAACAATGAACTAGTTAACAATTAACTAAGGGAATACGGAAATACAACCTTTGTAGATCCGGTCCTCCACCTCCACGGCTCCGCAACGAGGTCGTCTCCGCTGTCCAAATCTAATCCGGGCTCTAGAGTCGGCTTCGTCGGAGAATGGGCAAGCTAGGTCGTCGATGTCCATGCCGAAGATGATCTACGTCGAAGCATCGCAAGATCAAGCTCTCACTTCACCAAGTCATGAAACTTGTGAAGAAAACACACTCTACTACTTGGCAAGAGGTAGAGGATGAAGAAATAGGAAGTGGGTAGACTTTAGTTTTGGATTTCTCACTCTTTTCCAACAATCACCATTGATGGACTTCAAGCTTCTTCACTTGAAGCAAGGAAGAAGAAGAAGGATATTATCATAAGTTAATTGTAAAATGAAAAGAAAATGAATTCTTATCATAATTTTAACTAGAGTCAAGTGTAGAGAATGAATCATGGTTAGTGTGAATGGTTAGGGTTAAGTATGAGATAAGTATGGTTGACTTTATCAAAGCTTCATGAAGCTTCAACTAAACTCCAAATCTAGCAACCATTCTTTTTTCTTCTTTTCCAAAATGAATAAATAAATAAATAAAGGAATAAATAAAGGAAATGAAACCCTAGCCATTCTTTTAACCATGGTTTATTCTTTGCACTTAACCAAGTAAACATGTATCATCAAACATGATACAATCAAGTGCACAAAATCATATCGCATATGTAATGCGCACATCCGAGTGAGAAAATCCATCTTAAGTAAACCGATACTAGTTGATGCAAAGTAATATATCAAATATATAAATATGCATTAAATCATTAAATCAACACTTGATTCAATGACCCGGTTATGTCGCACACAACCGACTAGTATACAATATATCGGCTTATCGAATCAACGCTTGAATCGATAACTAGGTTATATCGCATACAACCATTCGATATATTTATCGCGAGAATAGAATACGGTATCACATACACGCATTATTCTCGGTCCCGCACATATCTCATATGCGCTCCTATTTCGTTTCGCTTGAGCCAGGAAACCTCTGTGTAGGACTCTAAAGACTCGTCAATACGCCGGCAGCAGATGATGATCATATCAAGCATCCACAAGCCGCAAGCGGTCTGCTAAACGTAACGGCCACCCGGGTATTGAGCGATCTGAAGATCGACGAGCAAGCCCGCTCACACTCCAGTGAATCCGACCAGTAACACTACCGTACAGTCCGGTCTGATCGTCTGATATGTCGCATATCTCGCCTAGGGGTGGTAAACGTCAGACCCCAATAGCTCAATAAGTCGTGTCGATATGAGGTCTATAACTGTTCGAGAAACTACTGGTAACACTTACCAGTAAATCTCAGCAACCCTGGCCAGGGATTTCCTGTTATAGCCAATCGAACACAGCGCAACATCAACCCCCTATACCGGGAGAGACGAATCCCCTCCTATCGCTCATTGCCTCCATGTGACTCGGGACTGTACCCAAAAACCACCGTTTTGCACGCCCTCTTGGACGTGGTAAGATGGAAATCAAAGCACAGTGGGAACCACACAAGACTCTATGACGATCTCGGGTCAACAGACTACTCTGTACCAGTGTCACCAGAGAACTGCCATCTGACGTGAGGTATAATACCATCTGGGAGTTCTCGGCGAGTCCGTCCAGTGTACCCAGTCTCTACTGAGCACCCGTATATCATCTCTGATGTCAAACACCGATGGATATGGGATCATCCATCGCCCATCTATATGGGTCGAGAAGGTACACGCTAGTCTACTCTGGTATATCGATGCCCCGTCTCGATACACCCACGACTAGGGACTTTGAAGGATGTACTTATGGACTACCATGTCCCCACTAGTATGATCCGCATCATAGTCCAGGTAGTCAAGTACAGATCCTAAGGGCTTTACCAACATGTAACAGAGAGACAATTAGTATACACGTTAAGGTAAATATCAACCAGATAGCATACTATCATGTCGAGCAAGAAAGTCCTCCCTATATATGTCCCAGCATCCACTACAATATACATCCTATATACAGTAATGGCCTCTAGGGCATACATATAACTAACAATCTCCCACTTGCACTAGGGCCATCTGTAGCAGTGGTTGCAGTATCTCATACTCAACCATCCCATGAAAGTCTCTCTCTGGGAACAGGCCTTTGTGAGTGGATCCGCTGTGTTGTCCTTTGAGTCTACTCTCCTAACCTCGATCTCCCTGGAGATCAACCATCTCCATGATCAAGTGATACTGCCTTAGAATATGTCTGGATCACTGATGGGACCGGCGTTCCTTGGCATAAGCCACAACTCCATTGTCACACAATGGTGGGAACGTAGTTCATCTCATGAACCAATATACACCCAAACAGCCTCTTTGGTAGCATCTTAAGTAGCGATGTATCGTGCCTTTATCGTCTAGTATGTCACGGTATCTTGCTTGGAACTCTTCCAACATACCGTCCCTTTACTGAGGGTAAAGACAATGCCTGCGACTGACATTCAGTCGTCTTTATCACTCTGGAACCCTTCCAGTGATTCTCCCCAGGATCGATTGATACCAACTCACTACAACTAGTGAGAATCCTAACATCCATTTAGATCTATCTCATAGATCCAAAATACAGGAGTTAGTAGGTATCATTATGATCCTATATGGAGAATCATTGTGATAAACGGAGATTGACCGAGCGTAGCATAAGA
Organism: Agapanthus africanus; assembly: GCA_030015575.1. Classification (NCBI taxonomy): domain Eukaryota; kingdom Viridiplantae; phylum Streptophyta; class Magnoliopsida; order Asparagales; family Amaryllidaceae; genus Agapanthus; species Agapanthus africanus. The sequence continues at coordinate 724,292,657 of CM057337.1, forward strand.
AACTCCTTTCTTATCAAGAGTATATCATCCACGTACTCTACGAGGATCGTCACCATACTCCCTACTACCTTTTTGTTTATACAAGGTCCATCTACCATTTTGATGATGTCAAACTCTTTGACTAATTCATCAAAACAGATGTTCCAACTCCGCGATGCCTGCTTTATCATATAAAACATCTTGCACACGTTTCCGCTGCTCCCACTGTCTACGAGGCCCTCTGGCTGTGTACTTATAGACGCTCTCTTCTAAATCATCATTTAGAAAAGCAGTCAAGACACCCAACCACCAGATATCGCAGTCATGGTATGTAGCCGTGGCAAGTAGGATCTGGATGGACTTAAGCATAGCTAGTTGAAAAGGTTTGATTATTATCCATGCCTGGTCAATGAAGAAAACCTTTAACAAGTCTAGCTTTGAAAGTCTCAACTCTTCCATGTACACCAAGTAATCTTCTCAAGATATACTTGCTCCTGATGGGGATTTAACCCTTCAGATCTAGCAGCTAAAGTCCATACTTTGCTGGTGTATAAGGATTCCATCTCAGATCACTAAGCATCCAGCCATTCTTACAGAGTCTTACTCTCGATGGCCAGCTCGAAACTAGTTGGGTCATCATCTCATGATGTAATCCTCGCTCCCACTGTCATAGAGAAACCGAAGTATCTCTCAGGTGGGTGAGGAACCCTACTAGATCGGCGGAGAGGCTGAGATTCGTTGGTAACTATTGAATCCTTTGGTTTTATCAAATCATCTGCTGTAGTTTGTATAGCTGGAACCTTTCCAGTTCTACATAACAGATCTTGCCTCGAGTTTTTCCGGATTTTGCTATCAGACATAGGCCGGACAACCCCAAATCTTAACCAACTTAAGATATGGGCTCTTCCCTTTCCATATCTCATATGGAGTGGTAGGCAACTGATTTGATTCGAACCGTATTCAATAGGTATGCAGCTTCTCAAGTGCATAACTCCCTATAAGGAAATAGGTAATTCAGTAGTACTCATCATAGAGCACACCATATCAAATAGGGTGTATCTGCTCCGCCCCGATATACCATCTTGCTATGGTGTATACGGAGGAGTAATGCTGAGAGAGAATCTCATTCTCCTTTAGAATAGTCCAGTATTTCCGTGCTCAAGTATTCTCCTCCTTGATCTCATCATAGGACATAATACTTATACCCGTATTTTGGTTCTCTACTTCTAACTTATATTCTGTGAATATCTCAAAAGGTTCGGACTTGTGTTTCAACAGGAACATATGACTGAATCTTGAGAAATTATCAGAGAATATAACGAAGTATAAAGAACCAGTCCTGGCATGTGTAGACAGGGGACCTGCATACATCAACATGTATCATCCCAAGAGTTTACTAACTCTTTCTCTGTTTCCAGTAAACGGAGCTATGGTCATCTTATCTTTGTGACATGACTGGCGAGTTTCACAAGATGTAAATTCAAACTGATTTAAATATGCATCTAAATGTAACTCCAGCCAGTCGGGTTACATTGATATGACCTAGTCTACAATACCTTAAGAAGAATTCGTTCATTTCTGAACTCTTCCTCTTGTGTGTGTTCTGTATACTAAAGAAATGTAGTTTGATTTAGAACGTCAATGCTTTTAGATAACGTGCCTGAACCGATCAACTTTTGATATAGGAAATGTTCAAAACATTATCCAACTATACAAAATTTTATCATTTCTTTACTAATAAAGAGATAGATATGATTTTGTATATCAGGTTCGGTATCTAATAACATTTGTTCAGAATCAATGTATTCGTAATACAGGGTGACAGTGACCAACAGACTTGGCTGCAACACTTGCCCCGTTTTCTGCCTCATGAAACTTATCACCCGTTCTCAGTTCTCTACCTTTCTGTAGCCCTATGTAACAGATTACATATCTGGGATCCTGATCTGGTATCACATACCCAGGACGTAAAGGATACTGAGAAACAGTTCTCTGTAATGAACACACCCGAAGATGATGCATCAGCATGCACTCTCTTCGTTTGGGCGGCACGGGAATTCTGGTAATCCCCAATTTCCTGCTCTGTCTTATAACAATTATAAGTTGGAGCGGGACCAACGTTCCCCAGCTCAGTATAACAAGCGGGTTCGGTCAATATTCCGTATTATTATCTTGATTAAGGCGTGATATGGTCGCTACCTGGAGAGAGAGAGAAGAAAACACTCAGCGTGCGCTCTGTCAAGAATAGATTGGTTATTATTTTATCTAATCAGGATGGCTCCCACTGCTTTTTATCAAATCTTCCTTCAAACCCTAAAAGGAAAGACTAGCCGGGATTAATTACACACTACAAGTTCGCCAATCTTTCAGCCAGGCCAGTGTCGGTACTTTGAGGGAGGTCCCCCGTGCTTTCGCACGAACCTAATTAATGTAAACCTCGTTTTCCCAGAGGCGTAACCCCGTTAACACCTTTCTAGACACCTACTTGATCGGCTAATTGCAATGTGTAAAACTCTCCCAGGAGTAACTCTTACTCGCAGCGAGTATCGGGATCCAACTATCTCATAGAAGGTATGCAATCTCATTGCAAATTTCAACACTTGAAATTCCCGATAATATTTTGCCCCTAACCTCTTATGACCTTGACAAAGGCCAACAAACCATAGGATGCTAGTCAAGTTCAACCCGTCATTTCCTGATTGAATTAAACCCACCCGCACGGCCCTTGACAAAGGCCAACAAGGTCGCACGACTACCCTAACTCAATCTGCATCATATGCATAAGCAGATAAGCACCAGTTAGCTACCGCACACTGCGCCTTGACAAAGGCCAACAAACGCAGCACGAATACTAACTACTACTTATCTGAAATGACGGAGGGTTACGACAGGTTTTTCTGAAAACCTATTGCGTAATGAACTTGATATCGTTGTAGAATCAAATGAATTTTGAAATGGAGTGTTTTTTAGGCTTTTCTAGTTTTGCTAAAGGAGTCACTCCCGGTGAAGGGATCGTCGGTCCTTTCCTCGTCGAATGAGGTGCTGGATATATCATATATATCACTGTGCAAAGCAAAAACACTTAAAAGCAATCAAAAGACAAACCGAGTGTGTAGCATCTGCCAGTTATTGCTAAATGAGTCACTCCCGGTGAAGGGATCTCGGTCCTTTCCTCATCGAATAAGGTGCAGGATATATCACATATACCGCTGTGCAAAGCAAGAACTGTAGCTACCTGTTTTATTTTGAAATTCGATTCTACAACATCTTAGGTTTCTTTTATTTCATTAATCATATTAATGAAGTCCCATCATTTAAGTACCTAAACATCACAGATAAATACGACGTACACTTATGCCATCCGCATTCGCCTCGATGTCCTCTCGTGCACCGTTAGGTTAGGTAACTAACGGCAGAGCAGGGCAGGGCTAGCACGGGTGTAAAACATAAGTAACGTCTATATAATATATCATATATACTATATACTGTATCTATCAAAGAACATCACATGATCACATCACAGATATCGCAGCAGAAGAATCATATGAAATATTGGATATACTAGGACGTCCGTGTTTTCAATACGAGCCAGTATAAAACACGGATTCCACGGTCGTGATGAATAGCCAAACCCACACCCCTAGACCCCTACGAGAGCGGCAAGCAACCCTACCAATTCTAGAGTTAGGAGACCCGGACTCGACTCCTCGAGTTGGTCTCCCACTGGACTCCAGAACCCGGTTACTTGTGCCCTCCTCCTTGGGTCTATCCTAGTGCGGAAAAGTAAATAATATACAACAGGTGACAACTCCCGCAACCTGGAAGCGCCCCAATAAAAGAATATTACATACAAGTTTTTACATGAATGAAAATGAAAAACACTCATCTCACATAAAAACCCCCGGCTATTCAAACACGACGATCCAATATAACATATCCAGCAACACATAACATCACATGTCATCAACGTAAGTAAATATGCGCATCCCAATTGTCGTTGACATATAGCAACGAAACCGGCGATATCACACATTACACTTACGGTCACAGAAAAGAAAGTGTAAAACTACAACAGTTGGAATCCGCAACCACCTCAGACATCGCATGCCTGACCAAATGAATTCCTTAGACATCACATGCCTAACAATTATAAACCCCGCATTTTAGTCTCATTATCGAAAACACTTTTCAATATCAAGTCGGGTAATTCAACAAGATTCCCGAAAAACTGATCGAATGCTCGTCGCAAACTTCAGTAGACGGCCGCACCCCCGATACCGGCGACGAAGTGCACCAAGGCGGAACACTGCTGCCGCGAGCACCCGAACGGATGCTTTCGGCGACGGGGTTCTCCTACAGTCACTTGGTCGGGGCTATGGAGTGAGGCTGTCTATTAAGTTTACCCGGCGAGTATCCGCGTACGCTACGTGATTGCGACGGACTTTTGATCACATCAAAATTCCGTGGCAACCGATCAAGTGAGACTAAACTGCTATGTTTATAACATTCATTTAGTTATCACATAACTACTTGTGAATTCCAATTATTGTATCCCATTCCAGATAAACAGAAAATGTTAAACTTTCCGATCGAACAATCGAACACCCAAGTTTTCCCGAAACAGGTCAACACATGAAACAAGTATAACAATATTCCGTTCGTGCCTCAGTACCAACGGTCAGCCGTAGAAGGGTCAAGCCAACGCCTCATATGTGGCACGCCGTACTGCCCCAAACCCGAAGGTTCAAAGGGCAGTTCAAGACGGTCACATAATCGAGTTAAGGTTTGTGTCTTCTAGAGGGACCATCGCGTTACTTGCACTACTTAGAACGTCGTTAAACTACGGAAAAATCCAACACTTGGAAATTTCCCGACAGTGGAAAAGTTGGGTATTTATATCCGGTCGAACTTTTTAACATATCCTAAAATTTATCCAGAAATACACATAGACAAAATTTGATACCCCGATCGAAACACCGAATTCCCAAAACAACTGCAGAAAAATCAACTCTTGAAAATATATTAAAAATTCCCAGAAACACCAGCACAGTACAATAAGAATTACTGTAGAAAACAAGCTGCGGAAAACGACAAAATGGCCGCTCTTCCGCCGCACAAGCCAGGCTCGTGCCGCGGAAGCGCCGCTCTTTGAAGGAATTGGGTGCACGAATTTTACAGTATTTCTTATAATTGCCTGCTGATTTTTCTGAATATTTTTAATGTTGAAAAAGACCAGATTTTAAAAATTGGACAGAGAGCATGTTTGAATCGGGGTTTCGGGTTCGTTCGGACTTCAATTTCCGTCTGGACTTCGCCTAAGGCTCTAGCTAGGCTCTGATACCACTGTAGGGTTCCTAGGCACACTAGTGAGGTCTCCCAAGCCATCAACCATGGCAATTTCAAATTTTACGGTGCCTACAAACCCTAAACTACGGATCGATAACTAGATGTCTAGGCGAACAATGAACTAGTTAACAATTAACTAAGGGAATACGGAAATACAACCTTTGTAGATCCGGTCCTCCACCTCCACGGCTCCGCAACGAGGTCGTCTCCGCTGTCCAAATCTAATCCGGGCTCTAGAGTCGGCTTCGTCGGAGAATGGGCAAGCTAGGTCGTCGATGTCCATGCCGAAGATGATCTACGTCGAAGCATCGCAAGATCAAGCTCTCACTTCACCAAGTCATGAAACTTGTGAAGAAAACACACTCTACTACTTGGCAAGAGGTAGAGGATGAAGAAATAGGAAGTGGGTAGACTTTAGTTTTGGATTTCTCACTCTTTTCCAACAATCACCATTGATGGACTTCAAGCTTCTTCACTTGAAGCAAGGAAGAAGAAGAAGGATATTATCATAAGTTAATTGTAAAATGAAAAGAAAATGAATTCTTATTATAATTTTAACTAGAGTCAAGTGTAGAGAATGAATCATGGTTAGTGTGAATGGTTAGGGTTAAGTATGAGATAAGTATGGTTGACTTTATCAAAGCTTCATGAAGCTTCAACTAAACTCCAAATCTAGCAACCATTCTTTTCTCTTCTTTTCCAAAATGAATAAATAAATAAATAAAGGAATAAATAAAGGAAATGAAACCCTAGCCATTCTTTTAACCATGGTTTATTCTTTGCACTTAACCAAGTAAACATGTATCATCAAACATGATACAATCAAGTGCACAAAATCATATCGCATATGTAATGCGCACATCCGAGTGAGAAAATCCATCTTAAGTAAACCGATACTAGTTGATGCAAAGTAATATATCAAATATATAAATATGCATTAAATCATTAAATCAACACTTGATTCAATGACCCGGTTATGTCGCACACAACCGACTAGTATACAATATATCGGCTTATCGAATCAACGCTTGAATCGATAACTAGGTTATATCGCATACAACCATTCGATATATTTATCGCGAGAATAGAATACGGTATCACATACACGCATTATTCTCGGTCCCGCACATATCTCATATGCGCTCCTATTTCGTTTCGCTTGAGCCAGGAAACCTCTGTGTAGGACTCTAAAGACTCGTCAATACGCCGGCAGCAGATGATGATCATATCAAGCATCCACAAGCCGCAAGCGGTCTGCTAAACGTAACGGCCACCCGGGTATTGAGCGATCTGAAGATTGACGAGCAAGCCCGCTCACACTCCAGTGAATCCGACCAGTAACACTACCGTACAGTCCGGTCTGATCGTCTGATATGTCGCATATCTCGCCTAGGGGTGGTAAACGTCAGACCCCAATAGCTCAATAAGTCGTGTCGATATGAGGTCTATAACTGTTCGAGAAACTACTGGTAACACTTACCAGTAAATCTCAGCAACCCTGGCCAGGGATTTCCTGTTATAGCCAATCGAACACAGCGCAACATCAACCCCCTATACCGGGAGAGACGAATCCCCTCCTATCGCTCATTGCCTCCATGTGACTCGGGACTGTACCCAAAAACCACCGTTTTGCACGCCCTCTTGGACGTGGTAAGATGGAAATCAAAGCACAGTGGGAACCACACAAGACTCTATGACGATCTCGGGTCAACAGACTACTCTGTACCAGTGTCACCAGAGAACTGCCATCTGACGTGAGGTATAATACCATCTGGGAGTTCTCGGCGAATCCGTCCAGTGTACCCAGTCTCTACTGAGCACCCGTATATCATCTCTGATGTCAAACACCGATGGATATGGGATCATCCATCGCCCATCTATATGGGTCGAGAAGGTACACGCTAGTCTACTCTGGTATATCGATGCCCCGTCTCGATACACCCACGACTAGGGACTTTGCAGGATGTACTTATGGACTACCATGTCCCCACTAGTATGATCCGCATCATAGTCCAGGTAGTCAAGTACAGATCCTAAGGGCTTTACCAACATGTAACAGAGAGACAATTAGTATACACGTTAAGGTAAATATCAACCAGATAGCATACTATCATGTCGAGCAAGAAAGTCCTCCCTATATATGTCCCAGCATCCACTACAATATACATCCTATGTACAGTAATGGCCTCTAGGGCATACATATAACTAACAGAGATAGAGAGTAGCGAGAGGAGAGAGAAGGGGAGGAGAGATGAAGTTGTCGGCTGGTGGGGAAGAGAGGAAGAGAGAGGCTGCGAGAATGAGAGAGAGAAGGAGAGAAGAGAGAAATGAGTGTGGGTTCCTAATAGGTTTAGGAAAAAATAATAAATAAAAGAATATGTTTAAAGTATCAGAGATGTTGTTCAACAGTTAGGATTTAGTATATAAAAATATATTTTAGTTTAAAAAGTATAATTAACAGTTAGAATATTATATTGATTATATTTGAAATTTTGGCTAATACAAAAATATTCCAAAACGCGCCCGGGTCGGGTCTAAAATTCAGATTTAAAATATGAAAAATATATGCGACGTCCAAATTTCAAAATGAATGCTCAGGTAACGAAAATGCATACCCCCAAGAACGGATGCACGTACGTGCGCGTAGCCATCCAAACACGTCCGTTTTACTGAACGGGACGAGAACAAGATGCGCGGATGCTACCATGGGGTTAGGGGTATCATGTAGGCTATGAAATGTATTTTTAAAATGTTTTACATGACTTAAAATGTTATATGGTAAAAGATGCAATGTCAGATAAAATGCAAGTATGCAGTAAACATGAAAGTGCACCTGTCTATGTAACAAGTCAAGTTAAACTATAAACATGAATCGAACAGGTTCCAAGCAAGCGGGTCTGGTCGAATGCAATGAAAAATGTAAAATACCATACGCATCCAAAACACGATAAATCAAGAAAATACCACAAATAAGGAAATACTGGAACTGGAATTGGTATAAATGAACTAGGGTGTTACATTATACCCAACTATAAAAGAATTTCGTTCTCGAAATTCCAAGAACAAAGAAGGATAAACAGTCAAGAAACTACAACAATAGGTATGGAAACTTCTGCCGGATTTCATCTTCTCGTTCCCAAGTCGATTCTCCATGCGAGCGATTTCCCCAAGAAACAAGTACGAGAGTGATAACCTTGTTCTTAAGAACCTTTTCTCTTCGATCCACAATCGACACCGGTCGTTCCTCAAAGGTTAAATCTTCCCTTACAGTCAGTTCCGAATGATCTAGCACGTGTGTTTCTTCTCGAACATACTTACGGAGTTGAGATACCTGAAATACGTCATGAACATTCGCCAAAGATTGTGGTAACACCAATCGGTAAGCCACTTCTCCAACACGCTCCAAAATCTCGAAAGGCCCTACGAATCGAGGACTAAGCTTGTCTCGACTCCCAAAACGAATCACTCCTCTAGTCAGTGATATCTTCAAGAACACCAGATCACCAACAGCGAACTCTAGAGGTCTTCTCGATGGGTTGGCCCAACTCTTCTGCCGATCTTGTACTGCCTTCATGTGATTTCGGATAGTATTAACTTTCTCAACTGTTTGCACGATCAAATCCGGTCCCAACAATCTTTGTTCTCCAATATCATCCCAACAAACAGGTGAACGACACATGCGACCATACAACGCTTCGAATGGAGCCATCTGAATAGTCGCCTGAAAACTGTTGTTGTACGAAAACTCCACCAAGTGTAGATGATCCTCCCATGAACCCTTGAAGTCCAACATGCAAGCTCTCAACATATCTTCAAGAGTCTGGATCGTTCTCTCCGACTGGCCATCTGTCTAAGGATGATAAGCTGTGCTAAACTTCAATCGCGTCCCCAAACTTTCCTGTAAACTCCTCCAGAAGTGCGATAAGAATCGGGTGTCATGGTCGGACACGATGCTCACAGGTACTCCATGCAATCTCATAATCTCCTGCATGCACCGTTCTGCTAACGCTTCCGTTAACTGACCAACTCGAAACGGTATGAAATGAGCTGTCTTGGTCAATCGATCAATACTCGCCCAAAATGCATTGTTGCCCTTTGGACTCCGCGGTAAAGCTGTCACGAAATCCATGGCTACATGTTCCTACTTCCATTGAGGAATCGGAAGTGGTTGCAATAAACCAGCAACCCTTTGATGTTCAGCCTTAACTTGTTGACACACCAAGCACTTCGCTACAAAGTGGGTAATCTCCCTTTTCATGCCTTCCCACCAGAAATTCTGTCATAGATCACGGTACATCTTCGTGCCTCCAGGATGTACGGAATACGCGGAACTGTGTGCCTCCTTCATAACTTCTTCCCAAATGTCTCCTTTTGGCACACACAAACGGCTACCATACCGTAACAAACCATCTTCGTGGATCAACAAGTCCGTTCGAAGTCCAGCTTCAACCTGTTCTCGAAACTTTTGCAATTTAGGGTCCTGTAACTGCGCTGCTTTAATATTCATGATCAACGACGACTATACTTGCAGCTGCATCAAAACACATCCCAATCCTTCCCCAGATGCATCGTTGTGAATCACCAATCCTCCGGAACCGTCTGGTATGGTCAAACTAGGAGCGGTTATCAATCTCTGCTTCAATGTCTCAAAACTGACACACATTTATCCGCGTGCCACCCTTTTACTAGAAGAACTGGAGCTCCCCAAGATGAATTGCTGCTGCGAATCCAACCCTTCTCAAATAATTGACTTCTTCCAACTCCATTGGTGCCATTGGATAATATGCTTTTGAGATTGGTGCTGCACAAAGAACAAGGTCGATCGCAAACTCTATATCTCGTTTCGGCGGTAAACCCGAGATGTCCTCGAACACGTCTATGAAATCTCGAACTACAGATGGTGCTTCAACTTCCATTGACGAAAGAACATTGTTTGTTGGCCTAGCCTTAAACTCGACTGGTCCGACAGAACAGCTTCTTCCAGTAAAACAAACTCCGAATGCCCGGGAATCTGGAAAATCACTTTCTACGCCCTACAATCAATGTGAGCGTGGAAAGTGAGACCATCCATTTCCAAGACAACCTCATAACTTCCGGTTACCAAACACCAAGAAATCTGCGAATAAATCCTGTCCGCAAGTAACTACAGAACAATCCTCGCATTCTCTACTAGCTATCATTCCCAGTGTGTATGTCCCAACAACTAGACAGGGTCGTGCAAGTAAACTTAAATGACACAAAACAATGGGATGCACTAGAATCGAATAATGCTAATGCGGGAAAAAAATCACGAACAAGTAGGATACCTGACACGACTTCCTCTGAGCCTTGGTCTCTTCAGCCGTCAGGGTAAAAGGCTCGAGCTTGATTGGATCCCTGAGTTAACTGCTCCTTCTCTCGAAACTGCTTCTGCGGTGGCTTCTGAACATTATCTTTCATGCGAAGCTTCGATGGACAAGTATCAGTGGTATGATCAGCTGATCCACAAATAAGACAAAGTCCAAGTCTCCTTCGATAATCTCTCCAGAAATGACCCGGTCATTGGCAGTAATCGCACAACACCCTTCCTTTTTGCTTGGGAAAAACTGGCTTCTTCATTGGTGTAACGCCACGCCTATTCACCAGAATACTTCTGCGCATAAGCGCTAGGTTTGGTGTAAATGCCGGCTTCTGTACTACAACTGCCTGCTGCTGCGTACCCTCAGTCTTCAATGATAAACTCTGCTGCTCCCTGGTTGCTTTAAGCACTTGCGAGAAAGTGGTCAATCCCAGAGATATAATGTGCCTCTGGATTTCCACGTCCAAACTGCGCATAAACCTTTGTGCCCTATCAGCTTCTTTAGCCACCAAAGGTCCAGTGAAACGACTGAGCCGTGTCCACTCAGCCGTATGTGCATCCACGGATACGCCGTTCTGCTTCAAACTGATAAACTTTTCTTCCATTTCCTCCTGTGTAGTCTGCGGGAAGAACTTCTCCAAGAAACTCTTCGAAAAATCTTCCCAACTGATCGGCTTGGGCAAGCGCGTCTCTTCCACAAGCCACCATTCACGGGCATAGTCTACCAATTGGATGCGTACTACAACCACTCTCTTGTCCTCTGGAATCTGTGCTGCAACGAGCAAATTCTCCGTATCCACTAGCCACTGCTCTGCTGACAACGGCTCCTCTAGACCAGTGAAAACGGACGGACCAAGTCTCCTGAAATCCGCCACGGTACCCACACGCCGTATTGATTTGGCCACAACATTGTTTACGGACTGCTGGACGGTCCGCAAACCTTCTTGAAAAGCTTCGGCTTGCCGCTAGTTCAGCTCAGTCTGCCGTTTCTGGTTCTCTAGCAAGCCATGAATTGCTCCAAGTAAGGCGACGTCATCCACACGCCTCTGGTACGTCTTCAAACTTCTGTCCGTTATGATTCTGCAACAAATACACCAAAGAGGATTAGTATGATGAACAAGATTCAAAAATTTGCGATGAATGATGACCATGAATCAAGGATATGAATCAAGACTATAACTCCAAGTTACTTAAATAGAGTACCGCATTATAACCATACCACGGTACATAGTTACAATCACATAACTCCACTCAAGTCTCCCAAATCCTAGACATAAACAATAGGGAACCAAAAGTTTCAAGTCGAGATGCAAAGAGGTTTGCATATCGTCAAGATAAGGATCAGGAGGAAGTTAAGATTCAAGAATGGCAAGATGACAAAGTGGCAGGACATGTTCCTAATCACGAGTATTCTGATTCGTGTATTGGGTCCAATACCCAACTACAAAAGAATCAAACCCGATTAACCTAGATCCTATGGCTCTGATACCATACAAACCCTGTCACGCCCCGCTTCCCAGAGTGCGCTAAAATAGGCACGTGACAGAGCCAACCATGCTACCTGTGGATAGGAAAAATCCCTCCACAGTCATATTACGGCTGTAGAGATATCAAGAACAGTAATAAACTATCTAACACATGTCCATAAGTCAGAATAAACGAGTCATGAAATAAAAATAATGCGGAAGCAAAAGATCCAAGTACAATAATAAACTGGAATGTACGTCCCATAATGCGGGCTCACATCTGGGAAGAAATTACTGAAAGGAAACTAAACTAATAACAGGTCTTCACTGTTCGGCCTGTTGATCAAAATACTCCTGGATTGCCTGCGATAAAGATAAGGGATCTGGGCCATGCAAAACCCAGACGTCAGTGCGTCATAATATCAATAATTCTAAGCAAGCAGGATATAATGAGATATGCAGGCATGAAGTGTGAACAGTAACAAGTCATCAATAACAGGTAAACAGTAACATGAATATATATCAGTGAACCGGATATAAACAGGTGAGGTGCAGTGAGTAGTCTAAACTGTGCTATAGGGTTATCTACTATAAATTTATTCGAAATCAATTAATGTAATCCTCATCGTAACCCATCGGTCTATGCCCCTTTCATTCCCCAGGGGACCACGGTAAAATGATGTAATAGACTGTGAGTCTATGTCCCGTTCATTTCCCATGGGACCACGGTAAAATGATATAATAGCTCTTTGAGTTACGTTCAGCTACATTCTTGATTTCCCCATACCCCCAAGCCATGTGTGTAAGTCAGGTATTTATAAATCTGAGACTAATCACAACACAGGATCAAGCAGGAACAGATTTGTCTTTATAGACAACAGGAAATATCCGTAGGGACAACATGTCAAGATTGTCGTCATTAGTAACAAGATCAGGTAACATGTCAAGCTATGGTACATCAGGTCATGTCAGGTGGTGTACATGCATCAAGTCATGTCAAGTAGTGCACGGGTATCAAGTCATGTCAGTAGTAGTGTATCAGGTCATGTCAGGTAGTGCACAAGTGTCGAGTGGGTGCTCATAATCAAACCGTAACAAGTATGGGTGCACAAAATCAAGTATAGAGTACTAATAAAATGAACTAACATGAGTGGTATGCACATAGATAGATAGTCAATGACATGGATGCACACTATCGATTAGGGTTACTTTTAATAGTTCTAAAACTAATTAGATTGCACTTTATTAAACATGGGGTATTAAAACAACAATATTAGATTATTAATAAGATCTGTAAATGCAGCTATATGCATTCTATATGATATGGATGCAAGCGGACATCATATAACCGTAAAATGATAAACTAACAAGTGCGGAATATATAACTAAGCAATATGAAATGTAACTATTCAATTTGATGCAGTATATGATAATATAGTATATAACAAGATAAGTTTTCATGACCTAGATCTGAAATGCACTATACAGATGTAAACGGAACGTCGAAAAGCTGTAATATGAAACATGGGATGCTTGATTTAAAATACAGGTGTGATATTTATTTAAATAGGTATATAATGAGTTATATAGCATGTAGCAAGATTAACTTGCCTCGACGGATCAAGAAACGGATGTGTACGGTACGTCCGACGTCGGCAAAATGTCGCGACGCGCGCACGGCACACGGAAAGGGTCCAAGCAACGCACGAGGGTGATCACGCAGGTCAGGTCTGTCCTCTGGGTCGTCTGGATCGTCGGCGTCACGTCCGGCTCCGGCGATCTACAGAAATCAATAATCAAAGAAAAGAAAAGAAAAGAAAACAAGAGAAAGGAAAGAAAGAGGAAGAAGAAAGGAGAAGGAGAGGCTTACTGCTGAGGTTGTGGTGCACAGGGGTCAGAAGAGAGGTGAGGGTGATGATGGCAACGGGTCTCCGGCGAGGCTAGGGTTGCTTAGAGGAGTTTGGGTTAGGTTAGGGTTCTTGGGTTATTTGGGATCTGTTTGCAGAGTAAGGGGTTTGAGTTGCTGGGTTTTGCAAGGGAGAGGGGAAAGGAACTGGAGGAATACAAGGAGGTGGTGACGGGTTGAGGCCGACGAGCACTGGCGGCGAGGTGTGCCGGCGACGGGTACGGTGAAGGCTGTGGGTTGTTGCTGTAATGGTCTCGAGGGTTGGTCGAGGAGAAAGAACAGAGGAGAGGGAGGAGAGGAGAGGAAGAAGATGGCGAGTAAAGGTGGAGATGATCGGCGTCGACGAGGTGAGGTGGTGGTGCAGGTGGGTTTAATGGGTGCAGGGTGTTGCAGGGTTGCTCGGGGAGAAGAAAGGAGAGGAATGTGAGGTGGAAGAGGTGAGAGAGAAGGCGAGGTCGATGAGACGAGATGAGGTCGAGGAAAGGTTGAGGAAGAAGAAGGCGGCTAGGGTTTCGTGGGGATCTCGCGGGGTTAAAAGAAGAATACACGAAGAAGAAGGAATAGAAGAGGGAGGTGAGGCTAAGCCTCAGGGAGGTGATGGGATTTAAATCACCGCGAGAGGAGAGAGGAAAAGATGCGAAAGGAGAGAGATAAAGAGTAGCGAGAGGAGAGAGGGAGGGGGAGGAGAGATGAAGTTGTCGGCTGGTGGGGGAGAGAGGGAGGGGGAGGGGAGATGAAGTTGTCGGCTGGTGCTGCGAGAATGAGAGAGAGAAGGAGGGAAGAGAGAGAAATGAGTGTGGGTTCCTAATAGGTTTAGGAAAAAATAATAAATAAAAGAATATGTTTAATGTATCAGAGATGTTGTTCAACAGTTAGGATTTAGTATATAAAAATATATTTTAGTTTAAAAAGTATAATTAACAGTTAGAATATTATAATGATTATATTTGAAATTTAGGCTAATACAAAAATATTCCAAAACGCGCCCGGGTCGGGTCTAAAATTCAGATTTAAAATATGAAAAATATATGCGACGTCCAAATTTCAAAATGAATGCTCAGGTAACGAAAATGCATACCCCCAAGAACGGATGCACATACGTGTGCGTAGCCATCCAAACACGTCCGTTTTACTGAACGGGATGAGAACAAGATGCGCGGATGCTACCACGGGGTTAAGGGTATCATGCAGGCAATGAAATGTATTTTTAAAATGTTTTACATGACTTAAAATGTTATATGGTAAAAGATGCAATGCCAGATAAAATGCAAGTATGCAGTAAACATGAAAGTGCACCTGTCTATGTAACAAGTCAAGTTAAACTATAAATATGAATCGAACAGGTTCCAAGCAAGCGGGTCGGGTCGAATGCAATGAAAAATGTAAAATACCATTCATACCCAAAACACGATAAATCAAGAAAATACCACAAATAAGGAAATACGGGAACTGGAATTGGTATAAATAAACTAGGGTGTTACACTAACATACACGCTCTGAGCATATCCTCCAAGATCTGAATAGTTCGCTCATACTTACCATCTGTTTGTGGATGATAAGCCGTGCTAAAGTTCAGACTTGTTCCCAAACTTGCTTGCAGACTCTGCCAAAATTGCGATCGGAACCTGGTGTCACGATCGGAGACAATGCAGACCGGTACTCCATAAAGTCTCATAATTTTCTGTATGAGTTCATGGGTATCAGAGATAGTACATTATGAAGAGTTTAAATCTTAAATAGATTATTACCTCCATGTACTTCTTTGCTAGTGTCTCAGTTGATTGGCCAACTTGAAATGGGATGAAGTGAGCCGACTTTGTGAGTCGATCCACAATGACCTATATGGCATCGTTACCCTTTGTGCTGGGAGGAAGAGCAGTCACAAAATCCATCGTGATGTGTTGCCACTTCCATTCTGGGATTGGTAACGGTTGAAGTAGTCCAGCTGTCCTGTAATGTTCAGCCTTTACTTGCTGACACACCAAACATTTTGCGACGCTTCTGGCCACTTCACGCTTCATTCCATGCCACCAATAATTCTAGCATAGATCTTTGTACATCTTGATACCTCCAGGGTGTACTGAGTAGGGAGAGCTGTGGGCTTCTTTCATTAACTCTTCCCGAATAGGACCTTTTGGTATACACAATCTGCTGTCGTATCTCAAAGATCCGTCTTCATGGATGATGAAGTCTGTTCTGAGTACATTCTCCACTTATTCTCTGATATTTTGCAACTTAGCATCACTTGCTTGAGCTGCTTTGATCTGATTGACAATGGTTGATTGAACTTGTAAATTCATCAAACTTGAAGCGTTACCTGGCATGACTACCTCAATCTCCATCTAATGCAAGTCTTGTTGAAACTTCCACTGAGCGGTGAGATTCATCGATAATGGTTGAAGACTAAGAGCATCAGGTACCACATTCACCTTCCCTGGGTGATATTGCAAGTTGATGTCAAAGTCCGCCATGAGTTCTAACCATCTTCTCTGCCGCCTATTCAATTCCTTCTGAGTAAACACGTACTTCAGACTTGTATGATCTGTGTAGATGTTCACTCGTTCACCAAGTAGATAATGGCGCCAAATATTGAGAGCAAAGATGACGGCGGCCAACTCCAGGTCATGCGTCGGATAATTGCGTTCACGAGTCTTCAGTTGTCTTGAAGCATAAGCCACAACCTTACCGTGCTGATGTAGAACACATCCTAATCCCTTACCGGATGCATCACAATGCACTTCGAATCCTCCAGATTGATCCGGTATTACGAGAATAGGTGATGATGTCAACCTTGACTTGAGTTCTACGAAAGCTTGTTCGCATGATTCTGACCACACAAATTCCTCATCTTTACGTGTGAGCTTGGTCAGGGGTGTTGCTATCTTCGAAAATCCTTCAATGAACCTTCTGTAATATCCAGCTAAACCCAAGAAACTCCGAATGTCCTTCACTGACTTTGGTGTAGGCCATTCACTGACTGCTGAAACCTTCGCTGGATCTACAGAGATTCCTTCTCCTGATACGATATGTCCAAGAAAACCAACTTGCTTTAGCCAAAACTCGCACTTGCTGTACTTGGCATAAAGCTGATGTTGTCGAAGAGTTTCCAGGACAATTCGTAGGTGCTCTGCATGCTCTTTCCGACCCTTAGAATACACCAGGATGTCGTCGATGAAGATGACAACAAATCTGTCTAAGTACTCCCGGAAAACTTGATTCATTAGGTTCATGAATATTGCTGGTGCATTGGTCACTCCAAATGGCATCACTAGAAATTCGTAATGTCCATAGCGAGTTCTGAAAGCTGTTTTGTGAATATCGGCTTCCTTGATCTTCACCTGATGATAACCTAAACGAAGATCCAATTTAGAGAACACACAAGATCCACTTAGCTGATCGAATAAATCGTCGATTCACGGGAGTGGATACTTGTTCTTTATAGTGACTTCATTCAAGGCTCTATAATCGATACATATTCGGTATGAACCTTCCTTCTTCTTCAAAAGCAATACAGGTGCTCCCCAACTTGAAGTGCTGGGACGAATCCATCCTTTCGCCAATAATTCGTCCAACTGTGTTCGGACTTCCTTCAAACCTTCTGGACTTAATCTATAAGGTGCTTTGATCACCGGTTGTGCTCCTGGTACTAAATCAATACTGAATTCAAGACTCGATCGGGAGGCAAACTTGATATATCGTCAGGAAATACATCGTCGAACTCTCGAACTACCTCTGGTCTTGATTCTTCCTCCGCTTGAGCTGCTGCAACTACTGCTTCCCTTGGCTTCGCTTTGTAGGTACTTGGCTCCAGGGTACGGTCTCCGCTTCTGAAATAGAAGACCGAATGGTCTGGAATCTCGAATACTACCCTCCTTTGACGACAGTCGATGGTAGCATAAAAAGTTCCAAGCCAATCCATTCCAAGAACCACATCGAAGTTCGGTATGTCCAGTACTTTGAAGTTAGCATAAAACTCTCTGCTGCAGACGGCGACTGGGCACAAGCTGTATCCCATGGTTGCCTTTAGAACGCCATTTCCTGAACTGACATTCCAGCTGGATACAAGCGGTGAGACTGGAATCGCATGGGTTCGAACGAACCGTTGCGACATAAAGCAGTGCG
This sequence comes from Agapanthus africanus, assembly GCA_030015575.1. Taxonomy (NCBI): domain Eukaryota; kingdom Viridiplantae; phylum Streptophyta; class Magnoliopsida; order Asparagales; family Amaryllidaceae; genus Agapanthus; species Agapanthus africanus. Next base: position 724,310,814 of record CM057337.1, read on the forward strand.
ATGCTCCAGTATCAAACAGTGCTAGTGCAGGTAGTGAGGCTACTAAGATTGTACCTAAGGTATGTGGGATATGTTTTAGGTATAGGGAAAGTGTGTAGATAAACAAGACTGAAAGAAAAGTTTGAGAAGAAAAGTTTACTAGTGATGACTTGGCCAGTGGCCTCAGCTTCTTCCACTGACATAGTGAAAGCCTGGCGCCTTGGTACATTCCTCTTGGCATGAGGAGCATTTATCTGAACGTTCCTTTGAGCTTGATGGAACTGACGAGGAGGTGGTGCAGCTTGTGGTCCTTTGTTTGGTACAGGCAGTGCAAGTCTTGGAGCAGGGGCTTGGATGGCTGGACGCTGTGGGTAAGTAATTGCTGGCCTGGGTGCAGCAACTGGGTTTTGCCTTTAGGGACAAGACCCAATATCATGAGTAGCTGAGCCGCAGACTAAGCAAAGACGGTTGGCTTGCCGGCAGTCTTTCATCATATGTCCAGTTCACTTGCAGTAGGAACAAAAGGCTGGGCTGGGACGATGGTTCGGTACTCCAGGTCGCCTTGGCACAAAAGGTGGCCTGGACGAGACTACTCCTGCCATCTGGTTGGCAGGGCGCTTAACTCCTGCAGACTAAGGTCTGCCCCCTTTTTTTTATCACTGCCTCATAACAGCGGGCAGCTTCCAGAGCATCCTCATGAGTTCGATATTTTCCCGTGGCTAGAGCAGTCTGAATTTCCGTGTCCAAACCTTGTTGAAAGCGACAGGCTCTGGTATCGTCCGTCGGTATCAAGTGTGCCGCGAATCGACTTAGCATGGTGAATTCAGCGTCATACTCATCTACTGACTTGTCCCATATCGAACCTTGTTGTAGATGAATGAACTGCTGTTACATGGCAAACCTGGCAGTCACAGGGAAGTACTTCGCGTCGAACTTATCGCGAAATGTCTTCCATTCAATAGGCTGTACAAGACGGCTTTCTTCCGCTTTCCACCAGTTGCGAGCATTGTCCGTGAGCTGCAGTTTCGCCACACGGACCCAAGCTATGTCTGGCACTTGTGCTGCCGCCAGATCATCCTCTATGCTTTGTGCCCATTCCTCAGGTTCAAGTGAGCTTCCCTTTCCGGAGAATTGCTTGGGATGTAAATCCCTGAATTGCTTTACCCCAGGTGCGTCAGTCTCGGGACGGTTTAGGAGTTGTTGTTGTCCCTCAAGAAGGCTGCAGATCGCCTCAAGTAGCACTGTTTGCTCGGTGGGTGGTACAGGAACAGCAGGTGTGAGAGGTAGTGGTGGAGGTGTGTTATTGACATTGGTGCTGGTGTTGTTCGGGGAATCCATAACCTTGAAGAAAAATTCGGGTTAGGACAGATTCAAGTACATGAAATGATAAGATTCAAGGAATATGAAATTGTAAGATTCAAGGAACATGAATTGTAAATAATGTTTTAGTTGCTGGTTCTTGTGTTATATTGCTTAGTTTGTTCACGCAGAACAGAACTGCAAGATAGGGTTTCATACAGCTCTGACCTGCATGGGCCACCAACAAAAACCTGTCACGCCCCGCTTCCCGGTATACGGCGAAGGGGACGCGACTGGTCCCCTACGTATTTACTCTGAAGTAAATACGCTAAGCGTATCTAAGCAATATAAAAGTAAATACACAAGAGACAAGATATATAAACTGAACATCAACGTTATTTATTAACATTCTTTTGTACAATACATGAAAAAGAAATACAACTGAAATAAAAACAATGCCTAAACAATGGCATGACAGGAAATTAAAGGCACTGAATAGAAAATGTACAATTTCTAGAGCTCAGGGTCTTCGCTGTACTGATCCAAGTCTTCTGCAGTTGGCTCGATCTCTGACGGATCCAAATCACCTGACGACATTCAAAGAAGAAAGAAATAGAATGTCGTCAGCGAACAGGTCGCTCGGTAAGTCCCAAAGATAAGAGGAAAGTAGAATAGACAGAATAAGAAAGTATCTTTTAAAGTTATATTATATTGTTGTAATGTTGTGTTAACGCTGTTATTTGTAGCTTGGTACAGAAGAATGCCGGTGTATACGAGAGGGCTCTCTATATGCTAGAGACCAGGGCAAACGGAATGTACAAGGAACCGTTAAGCCACGGTACAACAGCAACGGAATATAGGTTAGGTGTCTTAATCTTACCGTCTTGTGCCACTTTTAACACCTTCCGTACCAATCTACCCCTTAAACCCCGTAGTGTTTTGATTGTATTGTTTGTCTTGTAAATTGTATTGATTGTATAATTGATCGACTGATCGAAACCATGATATCAGTAAACGGATGTAACTGTAGAATCATGTAAATGGAATAACTGGAGAACCATGTAAATAGAATGTATATCCATAGTTCAATTCAGTCAAAGTGTATAGATTGATAAGTGGATTCATGGATTCATGTTGAATTGTAATATTGAAGATTGTAGATTGTAGATTGTACTTGAATCATATTCTAGTCAGATTATACTGAGACTCAAACCGAGTCAGACAATTAGCAAAGTAAATTGATGTCCTAATTGTTTTTATTAATTTGTCTACCTTAGATAGGCAAGCACCCACTTCTCCAGCTCCCTGAGGCTCAAGAGATTGGTTCCGCTTAAACCTATGTTTACTAGGGTCCTTAAGGTAATTTATAGAACTTAAGGGGGTTTTATGTAAAAAAATACTTTTATATACTTTTCAAAATATACCCCAAGCATTTATTATTCGTCTTTAGAGTTGTAATGAATGTGGATTTTATATTGTAATATTTCTAATGAAAATATCCTAATTTCAGAAATAAAGGTATTTATTTGTAATATTGGTTTTGTATGGAATTCATGGTATTTTGGTGTAAAATTGATTCTTGTGATTTTTGGAAAAAAGGTGGAATATTTATATCATAACAAAGTAGGTATTTTAATGATAAATATACATATATTTATACAAAATAATTTTAATATATATTTTATATTCTAAAAATTTCATTTTCTTAAGATGTCGTATTTTTAATCTTTCGAGACCGAATGCTCCTTGCAGAGGTCTGAATCTCGCACTACTAAGCCCGAGGATGTGCGATAATCCGCACCATCCCGAACGGGTTCCCCAAAATGGGTTGTAGCGGCGCTTTGCAAAGATTGTATAAATACTAAATCCTTTAGAAAACGGTTTTATGAAGTAAATGGTATTTGTTTGTAAAGATGTCAATTTTCCGTATTCTATGTTCTGGGGTCTCCTAAGTCAACTAGAATATTCCTAACTGGTCAAAAGGACAAGTTGTGAGATACCTCAAATCGCCTCTTCACCGCCAATTGTGGCCAGATAAGTACAAGTGAGGAAAGGAGGGATCCGCTCACGAATCACCGTGAGACGGGCCTTTTAAAGTTACCTTTCTCACTTGCCTAGCCTAGACACCATAAAGTCAGGTTTAGATAAACGACTGATGTCCACAACTTATCATAGTTTCATAATAAGTGGTATTTGTTTAAAAAGTGTATCAATACTAAATCTTTTAGAAGTGACTCTATTTAGTAAAGGGTATTTAAATGAAAATGTTTGTTTTCCGTATTCTGAGTTCTCGAGGGTATTGTGTTAGGTTGTATGTGACTGTGTGAGGAGGTAGGTCGTTACCTCGTGATCTACTTTAAATGTATAGCAAGTTTGATGGAGTTAAATGTAGGATTGAAACAATGTGGTATTTAAGTGAAAAATACGATGAATGGAAATAGCTATCATTTTATGTAATGAAACTTGATCAATTTGTTTGATTAGTGTTTAATAGTCAAAATGAGGAAGTTTAAGTATGATTGTATTAGTGAGAAGTGGAATTTTATAGGAAATCGAATCGGAAATCGGATTTGTTCCGATTCATTCGGGTTTTGTAAATCCGTATATTTAGATAGAAGAGATTAGTAGAAATTGGGACTTACGGGTTTTAGGTCATGCAAGAGAGTGAAATGGAAGTAGGGGAATCGCCGATGTGTTGCGTCGTCGCCGGTAGTTTCTAAAACGATCACCGTAAGTTCCGCCGGGAATTAGTCGGAGCTTCGCCTCGAGCTCGTTTTCAAAGTGCACAAGATTCTTGAAATTTTGAGAGAGTGGGCTCAGAATTTTGGGATGAGAGGGTAGAGGGTAGGGGTGTATTTATAGGGTTAGGCTAGGGTTAGGGTAGGCGTAGGGTTTTTAAATTAAAAAAAATGTAAAAAGGTATAAAAATCATTAAAAATTGAAGTAAATGGGTGTTAATGTGCTCTCTGGAACCGATCTCATAAATTGGAGTGTGCAGGGGGGTTAAGGAGATGAAGAGGCACCTTTTTCCAGTTGGCGATTCGGCCGTCCGGCCGAGTCGACCTTGTCAGGCCGAGTCGGTGTCTTAGAAGGTGGGGGGTCGCCGGGGGTAGGCATTGGTATATTCAGATTTTCAGGTTCAGTTCAAAGTTTGGGAGTTATCTCAGATGGACTGTTGGGCTTGTATAAAATTTAAACAAAATAAATATTAAAAATAATATGGGGTAAGGGATTTGAACTCTGGTGGCTTGGTTAAGCAGTGCAAGATATTACGAATGAGCTACAAGCTCCTACTTGTAATTATGGTGTGAATTAATTACTTAAAGAGATATCAATAATATTAAATACTCCAAGTATACTTTGAATTTAAATCAATTCTTTGTACCTTAAAAATGGAGTTGTTACAGACGTGAACCCCCATTTTAGGGGGCTTCCGATAGTAGTGTGGACCCCTATTTTAGGGTGTCCCCACAGCGGGACCATTCTTGGGGGCGGTTCGATAGAAGTGGGACCCCTTTTGGGGATCCCGAAAGCATGAACCCCTATTTTAGGGGTTTCTACAGCGCCCCCCCTTTTTAGAGGGGGCCTGAAATTGGGAACCCCCATTTTGGAGGCCCCGACAGCGGGAACCCCTTTTTGGGGGGGTTCGAAAGAGAGGGACCCGGGAGGGGTCTCGAAGAGAGGAACTCCTTTTGAGGGGGAGTTCCGAAGGCGGGGACCTGGGAAGGGTCCCGAAGAGAAGAACTCCCTTTGAGGGGGAGTTCCAAAGCGGGAACCCCTGAACTCTCTTTGGGGGGAGTTCCGAAGTGGGAACCCCCTTTGGGGGGTCCTGTAGCTGAACACGGGGGATCCCGTGTTCAGATATTGAGGAAGGAACATGGATGGATCCATGTTCCTATGGATTAAGAGATCCGAGTTTAAGTGTCGAGTCTTTCTCTTATGAGATGGAGTTTTCCAAAAAAGATGAGTTCTCTTTTGATGGGTTGTATGAGGAAGAAAGTGATGGAGCAGATGAGAAACACCCAAAATGAAATCTTTTTTCTTTTGGAGCTCTCTCTCTCTCTCTCTCTCTATCTCTCTCTCTTTGTGAGGAAGAAGATGGCGAAGAAAGAGGCCTGTCTTTTTTCTTGATGGAGGCTTAAAACCCTAATATTTTTGTGGGAGGAGAAAAACTTATCATTTCATTTATTTGGTGTGTTTAAATGCCCTTACACATTTGCATCTTAGATCTTGAGCTTACAAAATTGGTCTTTTACCAATTTTTCTTATATTTTCCTACTTATTTATATAAACTAATTTATTACATTTTATTTTCCTCTTCTTGGTATAGGGCTGGCCCCCATGCTTGAGCTTGGACCGGTTTGGACTTAGCTTGGGCCCACTTGACTTGAGTTCGGGCTTGGGTCCACTTGAGTTAGGTTCGGGTTTGAGCCCACCTGTTTGCGGTTTGATTTTGATTTTGACTTTTGGTCAATGGGGTATAATTTCGACCACAAGACCAATATGTTGCCATATCACCATATAAACTAGTATTTTGCAGGTGCATCTTGACAAGATTGAGAAGATTTTCTTATAGAATTAGTTAAAACAATATAAGATTAAAGGTTTTAGGTTTTTCATAGGACTTTTTATTTTTTAAAAATATATTGTCAGGAGGCAACATCTCATAAGATAAATGACTACAAAGAGGATGACGAGTACTAATAGTAGTAGCGTGAGCAATGGAGAACGATGGAGCTGGTAGAGCGTGACCAGCCATCTTGCAGTGATAGTCCTTGAGATAAGATAGTGGGTGAGAAGGTCGAGAGGAACGGCGAGGCTGCGAAGGTTGTGTTGGTGGTGGAGACGATGTTGATGAAAGCGAAGCAGTCTTGGACAGGGTATAGAAGGGAGAAGCATCTATATGATTATCTCGCAAATCTGAAACTGAACCTGAAGTATCCTCACAAAAACTGCACATCTCTTGAAACAAAAAGTTGCTTAGTGTGTAAGTTATAAAGTTTATGATAATAGCCTTTCCCTTGCAACTAATAAACTAAGCAAATATCCATGAATGCTTGCCAACCTCTCATATAACACAGTTCACAAGTTTATTTAATCTGCACAATTATTGTAGTATATATCTCATCTTGAATCCTTATAAACACTAGATTTTACAAATACAGTAAGTACAAGAATACAACATTTCCAACCCTAAATTGCATACATTTTCTTCTTGATTTCAGCTTTCAAAAGAGCATCCGAAACCAATGTAGCGCACCTCGACAAAGTTTCCCCGATCCCAGACACCGCCTTCTTAATTCTGCTTTTAAGTCTCTTCCTACCAATCCAATGGATCACAACGCAGTAGCTCATAACCATCAATGTCGGCACCATGATCACAACCGCCACCACAAGGATCGACCAAGCCAACCACCACTCTTCCTTTCTCACCACCACATAAGAAAGCGACACAAACGAAACACTTATCGAGATGCAACACAACCACATGAGCTTATTTATCACAAACACCATCCATTTCATTGCCTTGTCATCCACCACGATTAGAGAAGTTTGAGCCACAACGACCGCTAAAGAAACAAAAAGAGCAAAACAGTCAGATATTAAAAAGAGAGCAAACATTGGGCCGTTTGAGATGTATGCTTGGCCTATAGAGTAACCGTCACCATTGGAGCTTGTGTATTGGCCAGGTACTTGGAAAATTGCAGCGAATGCAGAAGAGAAAATGAGAGTTGCGACTATCATGTTGGAGTTGTTGGCTTTGCTTAGGCCACTCTTGATCATTTTCGTCACCTTTTTCTTGAGTTTGGTGATGCGTAGTCTGGTCCGGCTCGATTTGCGGAGGTTGGATTTGATTTCTTGTTTTAGGAAGCTCACTTCGTGTTTTAGTTGGTTTTGAGTGGTAGAGCAAAGAGGAGGACCTTCTTCTATTTGGATTTCTTTGATTTCTTGTATGTCTTTTGTTCCATCCTCTTTTAACATAATGGAGCCTCCGGCTTCTCTGAGGATGGTGGCTATTTCTTCGTTGAAGTACTTTTCGGCGATTAAGAGCGCAGTCTCTCCAACTTTGTTGGATGCATTGATATCAATCATTGAGAAGGATAATAGATATCGTATTATCTGCAGTCGCAAGAGAAAAAAGTCTCAATTAAAAAGAATTGATTCTGTGTGAAAGTTCTGAGGTTTCAAGTGATGGTAAAGATATTTCGGCGTAGGGGAAAAGTTTAAAATAGGAAATTGTGAAGACTCTAGGGCCTAGGTTGTGTGCGTGCGTGTCCATGCAGGTGCGCACGTGCATGCATGTCCATGCAGGTGCGCACGTGCGTGCGTGGGGATGTTTTAATTTTAAATTCTATTTCCAATCACCTGATCTTGCTCATAGGTTGCATAAGCTAAAAACTGTTATTTTAGTTTGTTTGCCAATTGTTTGATTTTTGTTCTAAGTTGTCGAGCAAGCTTACACTGCATAAACACAAGTATAAAACACGGGGCCTGAGAATCAAATACGATAATCAAACCAGAGACGCGTGCTCTAGTATTGTGTGATCATAGAATATCTATAAACTTGAAGGAAAAATTCTAAAGTACTGCGATAAGATCGGTATTACTTTACGAGTTAGTGCTGGAAAAATACGAAAAGAAAATTTTGAAAGAATTGAGTATAGCTTGTAATAAGAATATTGTGATGGATGAGCGACAATGCCAAAGAGTAAAAGAAATGAGTACATTTGTAAGAGACATTATGGAGATATTACAAAATACCTGAGTGCGCCCCTTTCTTGTTGCCGTGTGCAAAGGCATATTCCCCTTATTATCTGCAAAATTGCTGAAAGGCGCATTCTTCAGCAACTCTTTCACTATTTCAACGCTTTGTCCTTTCACCGCCATGTGAAGTGCTGTCTGACCCTTTCTATCCGTCACCAAACCAATTGCAGGATCATTCGCTAGTAAAGATCTCACTGCTTGTAGATGACCCATTCTTGCTGCTATATGAAGAGCAGTCTTGCCATTGTTTCGCACTATTTGTGTGATGCTATTGTCGGATTCGAGTAGAAGATTGACGATATTTGTATGTCCTTGCGACGCAGAGGTGTACAGCGCTGAAGCATTTGATTGGTTTGTGGTCGAAATTAGTTCTGGAAATGAATGCAGCAGCTCCTTCAGTACCTCTGCAATGAAAATAGCAAAATTCATAGATGGGAAAAAAGGATAATTATTTTCATCCAAAAAATTTCATACAGATGCGGAAATAGTTTATTAAGGTAATTATTGCTGAGAACCGCAAAGTCGATAATTGCATAGATAACGGTAACCTATACAAAAGATTTCACCGACCTTAGCCGAAGCTTTCGAGATTTGGTGAAGTGGGAGGTACTTTAAGAAGGTACCAAAGCTACCTATGTTCAAATTCATTTCGATGTACATTTAAAATAGAGGATTAAGAAAAATACCACAGCATAAAAAGCCCAGGTTTCGGCCTACCTGTGGGGGAGTGTTTAGAGTATAAAAATGTATTTACCTCAGCACTCACCATAACTTCCGAATTTTGGTGCAGCAATAGGCACTTTAAGAAATGAAAGGTTGCTTTGGGAAGGAAAAAAAAGGGGTCAAAGGCTTTACCTGCATGACCAAGCTTAGCAGCAATGTCGAATGCATCGCAGCTTCTCTCAACATCAACAGCCTCCAATTGCAAATCAGCTACCTTCAAGATTTCCCGAACAATCTTGACACTGCCATTTTCTGCAGCGATATACAGTGCAGTTTTCCCAGAATTGTTCTTCTTCCAAATTTCTTCTATCGAGCCATTGGTGTTATGGTTCAACAAGATTTCCTCAACTTGTGCCAAATTTCCGGCCTTAGTAGCTAAATGAAGCGGTGAATCACCTTGCATCCGAGTATCGCCTTCTATTTTCTTCTCCTCCCGAAGAATTTGTTCGTTCTCTGTCAATTCCACTGTAAAGCTTCTCTGATTATCCATTACCTTGATCCGAAGAGACGGCTCTCTCTCCATCGCTCCAATTCTCAAGCTGATACTTCTCTCCATTGATTCCTTCCCTGATATTTACCTGTCTTATAATTCATGGTATAGAAAAAACTCTGGTGTTTCTAAATATTTCAGCCTAGTGCTTTGAACCTGAAAATGCTATATGGTACCAGGAATTTTCCCCTCAAAAGAAACTAACTTCTCATAACAAGTATTCAAGCCTAAATCGGGTAAATTTCCCGATGAGATGTGGTTCAAACTTAGATACGGATAATTTCGGAGACATTAATTTCTCAATTTCAGTACCCTTGCACCTTTGGCATACAAAAAGCTCGAAACTTGATAGAAAATTCAGAAAGTATATCCTCGACAATCCAACCCCCAACAAATTTAGAAGGAAAAAGTCTTTAAAAAATCAATTACTCTCTACACCAATTATTTCTACAAAAAGAGGAGATCCTAACTTACGAGGAATCCAACCACAAGATATCCTCTTCCTATGGATTAAAGAACAAAGGGTAAAACTTCTCTAGCTAAAAGTGGAAGCAAAATTTTTAACATTATATATAAAGCGCCAGAGGAATAAAACAAAATCGATAACTTCTATTGGAATCTCCAACCGTCTTAGGACATTAATTTTTTTGATCCCACTTGTAATCTTAGAAGAGAATACATGCTCCTGACATCTTGTATTTGATCTTTTCCAATTTATAACTTCTAACAAGAGAATGAAGTTTCCCCTTTCTTATGCCTTGTGACATAATCAAGGTTAGATATGTGTAAGATGAAATGAACAAAATAGAGATAACTGATTGGATAATGCTAGATAACAAATAAGTAGATGGAACCAATGATTTACAAGCCCTAGAAGGCCATTTAGATCAACCACTTGTTGCTTTAATGTGCCTTTCTTTTTATGCATAATCCAAGGTTTCAATCTTCCTCTCTCAATCTTCAACTCAAGCTATTATTTCTTAATGAACCCTTCAGCTCAACAAAAGGATGTTTGACTTCTCACTTAGCAAATTCTCAAGCATTGCAATGAATAATGTACCGTCCAATTTCTTCCACTTCTAAATAGTTATCATGTCTTTACGGTATTAGGATAATGAAGTTGGAAATTATAACGAATGTCGTCCATTAGTGATGTTCATTGCGACACTGAAACTGTTGGTTTGTTATTTATCACAAAAGCTTCTATGAAAATTCAAATGAGATTGCCGATGCTAGATGTATGGAAAAAAACACAAAATAAAAGCTGCGGTTTGATAGAATGAAGACATGCAGCAACATCTTTGCAGCTAAATTCGTGTGGAGATTTTTGATTGCCTGAGTTATTCACTATATTTATATAATATGCAACTGAACAAAATTAACACAGAGATGCTGTAAAAACAGAGAATTCAATACTTTATTCAATAGATTTATGCCCTTGTTATATATTGAATTAGGGCTTACTAGGAAATTCTAATTAGGATAATATCATTCTAAATAAGCAAATATGCATAAAAGAAAACAATATCAATCGTATGTGTTGCCATTTTGTACGATCAATTGCCATAGGTGAATGATCTGAATGATGGGTTGCCAATCTTGAAATATATGTTATATTTATTGTCATTTTGAGAGAGTTGAAAGATATTGTTTCACTCAAAAACTGTAATGTGCACATAGCACAGTTTTGAAAGGCACATAGTGGTTGGGTCATGATATTAACAAGTATCGAATTTGACATTTGTACCACATAGCCTTTTTTCCTTTTTGAAGCAAACAGTGTGCCGAACATAGCCTTTATCCCAACGACAATTTTGTTTTCCTAAAAAATTAAAGCAGTTGCAGCAAATAAAACCTCAGCAAAAAGGTGTAGCAAATGCCAAGCTTTTGTCTAAAGGTATAGTCCTTTTGGGGTTGTGGTGGTGGTGGTGGTGGTGGTTAAACGAAGGCAAAAAATGCCTTGCGTCTCATTAAAAGATGATTTAATAAAACTACATCAAAAGGTATAGTCTATTTTTGATGTCAGGAACACCATGGGACTTAAATTTTAAGAAGAGACTATGACATCATCATTGGGATATATGAGATAGGATGTGTGTGAGCGTGACTGCATGAGCAACAACAAACAGTTAAAGTAATAGAAATAAAATCAACTGCATTGTCTCCTAGCGCACCAAGAATGAAACGCCCTCTACTAAAAATTGAATTTCTAAGCAAATTTATTACTCTCCAGAATTTCGGTTTCTAAAGAAAGCTAAGGCCATGGGGCATATATGGAGTAAGGTGTAAGTTTCAGGGACTACTTTCAAAGGAATATAAATGATTAGCTAATCGTCACTATCATATATTAATGAACCACAAATATTTGTAGTTATACGCGGCCAAAGAAAATCCAAGGTTGTGGTACTTCTACACAACTCTGTATTGACTGTCCTTTGAAGGCTTAAACCTGGTTGTTTCTTGTTTCCTGTTTCCGTCTACTTCGTTCGAACATAAATTTCAGAAACCGGATGAATATTACCCAAAGAAACAAAATGTCTTGAGGACTACATCAATTAAATTAAACTCTAAACAATTTCCCTGATAATACTAAAGAACAGAATCTCCGCATTTAACAAAGATTTATAACCACTATGGTGGTTTCATTATTATCTTATTGCTGAGATTTCGGTGTTTATTACCGTTTACATTTTATAAAAAAAACAAAGATTTATAACCAGGAACTCATTACCTATTCTCCTTTAAAATTCCCTGTTAATAAAAAGTACTAATTTTATATTCAACATTCTTTTCATAACAAAAAAATTGGGGATACCACCACTATAAACAGCCCCTCCACCTTAAGCCACTATCTTTTATAATCGGCCAAAGTCGAGTTCAGGTCGACCCGATCCATTTAATAATCAAGTTAGGTTTTTAAGATCCATACCCAACCCGTTTAATATTCGGGTCGGATCATAATCGGGTTACCCGTCCCGATCTAAGTTGATTCGTGACTTTTTTGTTTTATGTATCAGCAATACAAATTAACTATTAAAAATCTAACGCTTATGAATAAATTAACGGAAATTCAAAAATAAAACCCAAAAAATCTAGAGAATAAGGAATAAAAGAGAAAATGTCTGATTTGAGGATAATGTATTCGGGTCAAGCGGGTTATGATACGTTACCCATACCCGACCCGTTTATTAAACGGGTCAGGCCAGGTCAATCAGTTTAAAAATTTAGCAGGTAAGGGTTGGGTTCGGGTCGGGTAAACGGGTTCGAGTATTTTTGACTGGCCTAGGTTACAGTTTATATGACATGATTAATTATAGAAATTATATTAAAAAAATTACCGATTATTAGAACAATTACTTTAGACTTTGTTAATTGTTAAAGAATTTGTGGAATCATATAGTCCGTCTTTGGGAATAGAGTTAAGTTTTCTAAGCTGGAGTTCCATAAAGTTAGCAAAAGTTAAACTCCAAAATGCTAATTAACTTTACAATGTTTGGTAACTATTCTGGAGTTGAGATAACTGCAGTTATCTCAACTCCAATATAATCTAAGTTTTCTAAACTCATTTTCCCAAACATATCTTCTTCTTTTTTTGCACTAGCCCGTAAGTCTTAACCCACGCACACAACACATACCACACCCACGCACACCACACACAAGCACACAACACACGCATCCAAGAGACCCACGAATTTGCCCCGAAAACATTAACTTGTGATAGTTTCTGGGGTTCAAACCCCACACTCTCCACTAGAGGATAAGTGTCCATACCAATTGAGCTACTGCCCATTGGTCCAAACACATCTATTAAAGCATAGGTAGAATCTATTTTTAAATAGAGTTTGGGGCTTGCAAACCAGAGTTTGCATCTCCTCTTCTTCCACTAGAAAATGCTCCATTTATCCTAACTTTATATTCGGGCCTTATAGTTGTTGTTACTTTTTATTTAATAAATTTAGTGTTAGCCTCAAGTCATTTGAAAATGCAATTCGAGAATTTGAAAATTCATGTTAGTCCCAAGTTATTTAAAGTTGAAATTTACTTAATAGTGTTAGTCGAAATGAACATTTTAGAATGCGAGAATTTGGATTTTAGAATTCTGGATTCTAAAATAATTTAAAAATTCCTTTTGTGTAGAAAATCCAGTATTTCCCATCTTAGACGGTCAATGTGACCGATTCCGATCCAAAAATGACTGTCCGACACCAAAACCGAACCGAGATTTTAAACCTTGCTTCTAATTAAGGAAGGGCAATAAGAAGAGGGGCAATCTATCATAATTCATAAACCCAAATAACCTTAAGAACTCAGAACAAACTAGTCAACATCATCAACAAACCCAAATCGGAAGAAACAAGAAAATTTGAGATAGACCCATTGACTTCTCTAGCAGTAATTAAGTAAATTAATCATGAAAGAATAAGAGAGACGCTTACACGAAGAATGAGGCTGATCGCTTTGTATTATTAGCATTTGGATTGAAAAAGGATCCAAGTGGAATATACGAGAGCAAGGAGAAGCAAATTCTGGGCTCTAAAGGGTTTTTTTGCCTTTTTCTTTTGGGTCCTTTTCTTAGCAAACAAGCACTGTTGGACCAACAGCATTAAACCCTTCGGAGGTGTCATAAAGTTTTTACGGTAAATTGTACCAAGCACTTTTTTCTACCATGACCTCGAAACTGTAGTCAAACCCCTTAAAAAAGTTTTTTATTGTAAAAAAACCCCCCTTACCTGTGACATCTAGTAGTCTCCTGTTATATCTAGTTTCCTGCGATATTTAAGTAGTACCCAACAATATTTAAACGGTTTCTTGTGATATCTAACCGTTTCTTACGATATCTAAATAGTTTGTATGAATTGGTTAGATATAACAGATTACCATGCAGATACCGCAGGAAAAATTTACAGGGGTATTTTGATTACCGCTTGAAGGCAAGGGGGTTTTTGACAGCGGAAAAAGTGCTTGTTTTTTTTGACAATTTACCCAAGTTTTTATTCTTTACTCTTATTTTTTTTATTAAATATTCGAAGGTTGCGAGTAAAGTAAAAAATTCAACTATATACCATCCATATGTGTTCGGTCATCAGAGAAAATGAAATAAGCATACGAATCCTACAAAGCTGCTAGAATGTATTACACCCGACTCATCTAATAATTTTCGGCACCTTCATTATTTATTACTCAACGATGAGCTTAGCTCAGTTGGTACCAATTTCTTCCCCAAGGTCGGAGGCCGCAAAGTCGATACCTAAAGGTTATTAAAAAAAATAGTGCTAAAAAATTAGTGGGTAAATTGCTTAATAATATCATAATGTTTCACCCACTCTGCAAGAATAATACCACAATATTTTTTACGAGCACTTAAATACCACAAAAATTTGCCCCGTTTACAGTTTGTTACCTTATGTTAAGCATGCTTTCAAATATTCCATCGCGTGCTTTACACGTAGATTTTTGGGCCATTTTTACCCTTGTGGTAATATATAGCTATCCTCGCCTCACTTCACCCAATTATCATATTCTTCTTCTCATTTCTTTGCCCTAATTTTTTGCCCTCTTTTCGAAATCTGCCCTAAATTATTCCATGGTATCAACTCTTTACCACTACAACCAAAATACTCATGTCCTCTTCATCAGGGTGCCTGAGTTCTTCGTATAAGGTGTGCAAATGTAATTTCAAATGCTACAGGCTCACTTCAGTGAAACCGGAGACATACAGAACGAGATTCTTTTCATGCCCCATGTACTTCTTTGATTCGGAAATCGCCTTTGAATTTAGAAGTTGATTGCAAGCTCGCCGTCGATCCTGGAGTGGATCTCGCCGTGGATCTCCTAACCACCGTGGATTTCCTTTTCAATCTCACTGTGGACCTCCTCTTCGCCATGGATCCCCTCTTCGATCTCGTCGTGGATCACCTTTTTGATCTCCACCTCAAGCTCGACTTCGATCTTGCCGAGGCTTTAGGTTAATTTTCGGTGGGAACAATGCGGAAGAAGAAATGTTTTCCTTTTCCTTTTCAAAATTAAAATATTTAGTGCTTAATCACCAAAGGTATAAAGGTAACTTCACTATTTTTGTTAACATCGTTAGGGAACTCAAAACATTGTGATATTTAAGTACTCGAAAATAAATATTGTGGTGTTATTTTGCAGAATGGATGAAATATTATGATATTATTAAGCACTTTGCCCAACATCGGTGATGGATATAAGAATTAAATCATTTTGGATTGGGCAAATTGTTGGAAAACCCCCCTGACCCTTTAAAAACATATGAGAAACTCCATGGGCTTTTCCTATATGTAGAAAACCCCTAGGCCCATCAATTTTTTCCTGAAATACTCAAAACTTAGGGTATTTTGGTATATCTCAAAACTGCCTCTTGTGACCCATGTGCTCAAGTACAATAAGACAGTTGCCAATTTGTTTGAAAAAAATCTGCAGTTGAGTTGCCTGTATGCCTAACCATGTTTTGTTGATTTTTTCTTAGGACTGAATATTAAGCGCTCTAACCTAGCCATTCCTCCAAATTCATCACTTTCCCTCCTAAAAATCTATATTGCCAACAAAAAAAAATTATCTCATTCATTTTTTCCATTATCCATTATCTTCTCTCATTTACTCTATTTTCATTTACCACCCCAACAAACTAAATCTTCATTTACTACTTTGCTCATTAATGACGACCCAAACTTGGACATTAATGTGTTTTGTGAGTGGATTGAATGTTAAAAGTGCGGTCTTGACCATCTCAGAGGTGACAACATGGATTGAAATGAAATGAACAATCTCATTTCGACTCGATATACGGGATGAGAAGTTGAAACTTTCTTATAAAATGGAGAAATATGGAGATTATAAGGTTGGATGATAAATAAAGATGACTACATAAATATGGTCTGCATCCATCAAGAGACGAATGAGAAGGCCATCCATATGCAAGCATATGTTGATACCCTAACCATTATGAACATGTTTGTTTTTATTTGACTTGATTTTTATTTATAGGAATATACAAGGCTGCCTGCAACTTGTAAGCAGTTGCCTGTAATTTCTAATCAGTTTCCTGTAAGAACTTGCCTATAACTTGTTAGCAGTTGACTATAACCTGTAAGAACTTGGTAGTGATATATGCCCTAGAGTTTATTATAGTATAGTACTGGATTGTATATTACATTTCGGAAGTTTGGGATATGCACAGATATAATAACAGTCTTGCTTAATATGATAGTATGATATCTGGTTTGAGTCTATCTTTACATATGTATGTGTTTCTTTTAATATATTTCTAATACATGTTGATAGAGCCCTTAGGATCTTTGCTTGACTACCAGCGTCGTGATGACAGTCACACTAATAAAGGCTGGGTAGTCTATAACCACATCCATAAACTTGTTCCTAGTCATAGGATTATCGAGACTGGGCATCGATACTCTAGAGTATACTGGTGTATACGCTTCTTATCCCCGTCATGGGAGGTGGCATATCCCGCAGCCATTAGTATACGGTACCAAAGATAGTATACAGATACTCATTGGGTTATGAGTTACACTGGACGGATTCGCCGGGAATTATTGTTTGGTATTATACCTATCGTCGGATAGCAGTTCTCCGGTGACATAAGTACAAGTTAGTCCGTTGACTTGACATCGCTATTCTGTCACGACCCAAATTTAGGCACGTGACCGGCACTTAAACCACGTGACGTCAACAGGCGTAACGCAATTTAAGTAAGCCGAAAACCCAGAAATCTAAACCATAAAAAAGTAAGTGATAAAAACATTGTTAAAACATTTGGAAATCTCAAGTAAAAATCTTAAAGCTTAATTTTTATTTTATTAAAAATTTCGGCAGCACTTCCTTTGTAAAACTAGCCCCGAAATGGGTACAAACACAGGATATAAATAAAGCATCCCCAAACGGGAGCAAATCACGCCCAAAGGCGGAAACAACCAACACAAGCATATATACGACGCCGTAGCGAAGAAATAGACAATAAAAATGAAAAACAACATAAAGAGATAAACCACATAAGAAAGGCCGGCTCACACGAGCACGACACCCAGAGTCACAAAATATACAATATCCGTCCTCACAAACTCGTCTCTAAGTCAATACATGAAACTGGTAGATGGAGAGTAATAAATACAATAATATATACAATGGATATAATCGGATAACTGCAAACCCACCTACAGCAAAAAGGCCTCACAGCCAACCGTAGCGGTATCCGCTGAAATAGATACAATAGAGAGCCCTGCCACGACTACTCTGAGGGTCAAGCCTGCAAAACACTGTGGCACAACGGGGGTGAGTTGCCAACTCGTGAATAGTAAATAATATCATACAGATAATCGCAAGTATGCACGAAAGCGATAGTCTGAAATATATAATCTGATGACATAATATAACAGTACAGATATGCAGTATAATCATAATCAATGTACATCACCAGGGTACAACAACTGCATGGAACAGTACATGTCTAATAAATCCAGAGTATGGGATAACGCATAAAACCTCATGCATGAATCTTCATCATGGAAAACCGGTGTCCATCAACGACACCCCAAATCCCAATAACTCAGGCGTCGTCACTTTGATCGGCCCCCATATCCGTCACATCATGAAATCGGAGTGTCCAACATTGACACTCAAAACATCATGAAAACCCGTGTCCATCAACGACACGTAAATACTCATCTCTCAGGCGCCGCATACCCGGATTGGCCCTCCAAATATCTCATGTCGTAACTCCCAAACGTATCTTCCGGATATCCATCGGGTTCTATACTATCACCGGTAGGTAGTACTCCCTCCGTCGGGCTCACCGCCTTTCTATACGAGTCTTCTTGCCCCGGGGTACCTCACCGGGTCCACCATGTACCCGCAGACAGTACCTACCGCTCCTCGAATCGGGTATACTCATAGCTCAGAACCGAGAAAACTCATGGTGGACGCATCAAAATATCATATCAAGAGAATCCGGGTTTTCAAAACAATGCATAATTTCTTGAAATATCACCACGGTTCTCAAATCCATAAATCATATGAAATCCGTATCTCAATGCGTAAATCCATGAAATATGATGTATGCAACATGGAACAGTAATATGAGCATATCAAGGGAAAACCGCTCTTTGAAATGAATCAAGTTTTTAAATAATATCATGCGGTTCCCACATTCTCCAAAATCACATGCAACATCATATCAAGGTGTATATGTAGCTATAGCAAGGTATGTGTGTATACATGTAGGTATGTATGCATGATGCATTTCATGTGTGCAATAGAACAAGAATCAATGTCTCAATGTCAATAACGAATACAATACCACATATGTGTATATGTTGTGCGTGTCATGGCAATTACCAACGGTATGTGTGTAGCATACAATTTAGTGCTCGTGCAACATGAACCGCCATTAATGGTGCAGTGTCCAATGGGTACTAAGTCAAGGCACAACAAGTAATGGTATGCAATGATGCTCATGCACCATCAACTCATAAAACATAACATGTGGCTATAATATCATATCTAGCCCTCGACGCTTAACGCCATACGAGCGATTTCCCCGTAGATGTTAAATCTACTCACCGATGATTTTGAGCTAGGTAAATCCAACCACCTACGTTCCCTTCGTTGTAATGTCTGAAATCCCCGCACTCGCTCCTAATATCACACAAAACATAACAAGTGAAACTTAGAAACCGTTCAATAATACATACAACGACGTTTAGATCAACGCACTGACTCCTACAACTCTCAAGTGTTCGCTTAGTGGCTAACGTGTGTAGCGACATTCTAAATCACACCTAAGTGCAGCAAGCTACACCTAGAATGCGAACCGTGTCGGATAACGTAACGCGCATAGTCGAAACACTATAAATTTAGCAAAGTGTTCCCAGATTTTGACTACAGTCAACACAGAAAAATCAAGCAGTACCAAACCCCCAAAAATACCTACAGACAGCTACCCTAAAAGTCCCAACTCCCCAGGCTCCCAAAAATCTGGCGACGCCGGAATTTCCCTAAATCTCGCCGGGTGAACAGTGAACGGTGGGGTCAAGGTTTCAGGTGAACACTCAGGGCCTCTAGTACAACACTACTATATTGCTAGATTTTACAGTAACAATCCGTGGTGATAGCAGATTACAGTGACCCCAAAATAACACTAAAAATACGATATTACACAAAAACTATATTTTTAGTGTTCTAAACAACAACTATTAGGCAACACAACATTATAAGGACCTAATTAACAGTTAAAGATCGCTACTTTTCCACACTTGCTCAAAAACCCTAGCTTTCCATGCTCCAAGACATCTTTAGTGGCTTAACTAGGCTTGTGAAGGGTTTTTGTGAGGTTTAGTGAGGATTTTGCTTGGTTTTGTGATGACTTAGGTAGGGTTTCAGTTTGAGGGGAGAGGAGATGGAGAATAATTGAGAATGAGAGAGTGAGGTGAGAATGAGGGAGTGTATGAGTGAGGGATGAGGGAAATGAGGGTGTGAGGTTAGAGAATGAACCATGCCCCCTTTTCTTTTTCCTCATTAAATGCTCCCATGCTTGGCATGCCTCATCATTTCCACTGTTAACCCTCTCTCTCTCAAGTCAACCCAATTCAAACCCTTTAGTTTAAAAACTAAATAATTAATTAAATACATACAATTTAATGGAATGAGGGTTAATGTGCCATGGCTACTTAAGCATGGTTAACACTAATTAACCATAGGTTAACATGCACAAGTGTGTGCAAGCCAAAACAAATAATAATAAAATATTAATTAATTTTTATAAAGTATGTGAAAACTATTTTGGTTAACTTTTAACTAAAAACCCGCATTATCGCTTAATTAACACTAATCGCATTCTAAGGTGTTACAATCTTCCCCCTTAAAGAAATTCGGTCCCTGAATTTAAAAATCTTACCATGCGTACCTTCAAAGAGATGAGGGAATTTCTTCCGCATCTCGCTCTCGGCTTCCCATGTGACCTCTTCACTATTCAGGCCATGCCAAAGAACCTTCACAGATGGCAGGACCTTTGACCGAAGTTTCTTCACCTGCCGATCCAATATAACTACCGGCTGCTCGGTGAACGAAAGATCGCGCTCTAGCAGAACGGTCTGGTGCTGAATCATGTGGGAAGGGTCATGAAGGTACTTGCGAAGCATCGATACATGGAATACGGGGTGAACATCCGAAAAACTGTGCGAAAGTGCCAAACGATAGGCAACGGTACCAACTCGCTCAAGGATCTCAAAAGGACCTACAAATCTGGGACTAAGATTCCATTTCTTCCCAAATCTCATCACGCCCTTCATCGGAGAAATCCGTAGGAATACATGATCCCCCACTGTGAACTCGAGCCTGCGACGACGACGGTCGACATAAGACTTCTGTCTGCACTGGGCTGCTCTCATCCTATCCTGAATCAACTGAATTTTCTCCGTAGTCTCTTGAACTAGCTGGGGTCCCAAAATCCTGCTCTCACTGAGTTCGGTCTAACAGACCGGCGATCGGCACTTTATACCATACAAAGCCTCAAAAGGCGCCATCTGAATCGTCTCCTGATAACTGTTATTGTAGGAGAACTCTATCAACGGCAAGTGACGATCCCAACTGCTACCAAAATCAAGAACGCACGCACGAAGCATATCCTCTAGAGTCTGTATAGTCCGCTCTGACTGACCATCGGTCTGTGGATGGAAAGCGGTGCTAAAACTCAATCGGGTACCCAATGCTTCCTAAAGCTTCTGCCAAAGACGGCTAGTGAACTGGATGCCCCTGTCGGATACGATGCATGTAGGAACGCCGTGCAAACGCACAATCTCATTAATGTACAACTGAGCATACCGAGCATAACCGAAAGTGGTCTTCACTGGAAGGAAGTGAGCCGCTTTCGTCAACCGGTCAACAATCACCCAAATGGAGTCATACCCTCGACTGGACCTGGGTAGATCCACAACGAAATCTATGGAGATCTGTTCCCATTTCCACTCCGGAACGGGTAAAGGCTGCAACTCTCCTGCAGGTCTCAGATGCTCAGCCTTGACTTGCCGACAAGTCAGGCACCTCGAAACGAAATCCGAAATATCACTCTTCATCCCTGCCCACCAGTAGATATCTCTAAAGTCACGATACATCTTGGTGGAACCTGGGTGAACACTATAAGCTGACTGATGTGCCTGCTCTAGGATCTCACGTCTCAACCAATCGATATCAGGTACACACAAACGAGTCCTGAAACGTAGCACACCCTGGTCATCAATCCAGAATTCTGAATCTTTACCCTGCCGAACATGCTCAAGAATCTCAGACAAACGGGCATCGTCGGGCTGTGCCTCACGAATACGATCAAGTAAAAGTGGACGGGCGCGGACGTGAGCAAGATGTCCCCCAGTGGAAGTGAACTCAAACTGTACTCTACTGTCTCACAAGATCTGCCAATCTGCAGAAGACTGTCTCTGAACTGCGCTCAACTGGGACAAGCTACCCCGGGCCTACGACTCAAAACATCAGCTACCACATTCGCCTTGCCCGGGTGATAAAGGATCTCACAATCATAATCCTTCACAAGCTCCATCCAATGGCGCTGTCTCAAATTCAGATCCCGCTGCTGGAAGATATACTTTAAGCTCTGGTGGTCCATGAAAATCTGACATGACTCCCCGTATAAGTAGTGTCTCCAAATCTTAAGCGCAAAGACCACCGCGGCCATCTCAAGATCATGAGTGGGATAATTCTGCTCGTGCTTCTTCAACTGCTGGGAAGCATAAGCGATAACTCTATCATACTGCATCAATACACAACCGAGCCCCACTTGAGAAGCATCACAGTAAACGATAAAGTCACCCGATCCAGAAGGCAAAGATAAAACTGGAGCAGTCATCAACCGAGTCTTCAACTGCTGAAAACTCAGCTCGCATGCCTCAGTCTAAAGAAAAGGAACCCCCTTCCTGGTCAGTCCGGTCAGCGGTGAGTCCTGCACGAAACGGCGGTAATAACCGGCTAAGCCCAAAAAGCTGCGGACCTCTGTCATTGATACAGGTCTGGGCTAAAGCTGTACGACCTTGATCTTCCTCGGGTCCACACGAATACCGTCTCCCGTAACTACATGACCCAGGAAGTCAACACTATCAAGCCAGAAGGCACACTTCGAGAATTTAGCAAACAGTTGGTGCTCTCTCAATATCTGCAAAGCAATCCTTAAGTGTTGCTCATGCTCCTCTCGACTCTTGGAATAAACCAGAATGTCATCAATTAACACAATAATGAACTGGTCGAGGAACAGCCTGAAAATCTGGTTCATTAAATCCATGACCACTGCTGGGGTATTGGTGAGTCCGAACGACGTCACTAAAAACTCATAATGCCCGTAGCGCGTACGAAAAGCAGTCTTCGGAATGTCATCATTCCAAACCCATAACTGATGATAACCCGATCTCAAATACAACAACAACAACAACTGAGCCTTTTATCCCAAGCATATGGGGTAGGCTATAACCCGATCTCAAATCAATCTTGGAAAAATGTCCCGCACCTTGGAGCTGATCAAACAAATCGTCAATGCGAGGTAAAAGATACCTTTCCGCACCGCAACTCGGTTCAGTTGACGATAATCAATGCACAATCTCAAACTGTCGTCCTTCTTCTTGACGCACATGAGCTCCCCAAGGCAAAACACTCGGATGCATAAGTCCCCTATCAAGCAACTCTTGCAGCTGATCCTTAAGCTCCTTAAGCTCCGCGGGGCCATCCGGTAAGGCGGTATAGAAATAGGCTTTGTGTCGGGGATCAAATCAATGCAAAACTCAATCTAACGCTCTGACGGCAATCCAGGTAACTCATCGGGAAAAACGTCGGGAAACTCTCTCACAATAGGAACCCGGTCCAACAAATCTACCGTAGCTCCTGTATCACGAATGAAAGCTAAGAATCCACGACATCCTCTCCTCAAGAGCCGACTAGCGCAAAGGGCTGAAATCAAACTGTGAGGGGTGGCACCACTGTCCCCCTGCACAACAAGAACTGACTAGCCGAGAAAACAAAACCCGACTGTCTTCTCGCTGCAGTCTACAGACACGTAGCAAGTAGTTAACCAGTCCATGCCCAGGAGAACGTTGAAGTCCAACATCTCAAGAAGGATCAAGTCGACGGACGAATCTCTATCTCCAATACGAACGGCACACGACTGAAACACGTGTCGCGCAACAAAAGACTCGCCAGTAGGAGTAGTCACAACAAGCGGCTGATCTAGCAAACACGACTCTCAGCCCAATCTCGGCACGAAGTGTAGAAACATACGAGTGCGTAGATCCCGGATCAAACAAAATGTGTGCATCGAAGGAACATACTGAAAGAGTACCTGTCACTACTGCATTTGACGCCTGCGTGTCCTGATGAGTCAAAGAAAATACTCGAGCCTGCCCTCTACCGGCAACTGGCTGTCCTCCGCCTCCGCCACCCTGTCCCCTCTGAGCAAAACCTCCGCGACCACGACCTCTCTGATCAAAAGTCTGATGCGGAGCATCAACAAGCGTAGGAGGCAACGCTCTCTGAGGTGATGGTGGTAAGGTAACATGTGGAACCGCTGCTTTTCTCTGGCGTACCTCAGTACAATCTTTGATGCGGTGATGGGGATTGCCACACCCAAAACATCCCGACGGGTGCTGGCCCTGTAGGTATAAGCTATATATCTGGCCTCGTCTTACGCTCTGGCTACCCGCACGGCCTATAGTGAATTCGCCGTGGCCTCTGCCAAACTGCCTCTGAGCTGATACATCAGTACGAATCCTCTTCGGTCCCGGAATGACCGAAGTCTCGGAAAGGCGCTCCTCAACCAGTAGGGTTGCGTCCATCGTGGCTGCATATGTGTCAAAATGCTGGGAGCAGATAGCGAGGAACAACTGGGTAATCAGGCCTCGTACGAATCTCTTGATCCGCATCTCCTCAGTGTCCACCAAATATGGAGTATACACAGATAGTTGGGTAAACTGAACATCGTACTCTGGCACCGTCATACCCGGAGTCTGGCATAAGGACTCAAAACTGCGAGCTTGAGCATCCCTGACGCTCTGCGGATGAAAACGGGCAAGAAAAACCGCCACGAACTCAGCCCAGGTCATAGGAGAAAGACCTGCGGCTCTGCCCCTCTCTAAAGACTTGCACCAAGTCTGGACAAGACCCTCCAGACGAAAACTCGCAAACTCTACACATATCACGTCGGAATATCTCAGCGAACGACAGATCCTGGCCATCCGATCGATAAACGACTGGGGATCTTTAGCTGTATCGGTGCCGGGGAAAACTGGAGGCTTCAGCCTCATGAACTCAGATAATGATACGGTGATCGCATCCGTAGCTGTAGGTACGACATCCTGAACCGTAGTCACCATCGCAGTCCCCGTGACGGGTTGGACAACCTTCTGTCTCTGCGCTCGACCGGCCTCAACCAACGACCCCATCATCTGGCGCAAATCCTGCATACCGGCCTCTAGCCTAGTAATACGATCTACCGAAGGTAGATCAATCTGCTCCTATGGAATAGGCGTACCGCCCTGGTCAGTCTTCGTCTCTAACGATCCTACCCTGACCTCGGCTCTCGCGGCTGCTCTCTGCGCCCTCGTAGTCTTCAGCGGCATAATGGCTGGAAATGAAAACATGATTCGATAAGAATATAGAAATCGAATCATAGTGATACATGGAATCAAGGAAGGAATTACAAGCAATATGTCCTAAGGTCACTTAGGTGGAGTACCGTGTCGTAAGTATGCCGCGGAACATACACACGTTACGTCACTCTACTTAAGCTACCTACTCCATCATACCAAGGTCAATCTACACTCCGAAAGGTAAAACCTAGCACTCTAATACCAACTTTGTCACGACCCAAATTTAGGCACTTGACCGGCACTTAAACTACGCGACGTCAACAGGCGTAACGCAATTTAAGTAAGCCGAAAACCCAGAAATCTAAACCATAAAAATAAGTAAGTGATAAAAACATTGTTAAAACATTTGGAAATCTCAAGTAAAAATCTTAAAGCTTAAGTTTTATTTTATTAAAAATTTTGGCAGCACTTCCTTTGTAAAACTTGCCCTGAAACGGGTACAAACACATGATATAAATAAAGCATCCCTAAACGGGATCACGCCCAAAGGCGGAAACAACTACCACAAGCATATATACGACGCCGTAGCGAAGAAATAGACAATAAAAATGAAAAAAACATAAAGAGATAAAACTACATAAGAAAGGCCGGCTCACACAAGCACGACACCCAGAGTCACAAAATATACAATATCCGTCTTCACAAATTCGTCTCTAAGTCAATACATGAAAGTGGTAGATGGAGAGTACTAGATATAATGAGATATACAATGAATATAATTGGATAACCGCAAACCCACCTACAGTAGAAAGGTCTCACAGCCAACCGTAGCGGTATCCGCTGAAATAGATACAATAGAGAGCCCTGCTGCGACTACTCTGAGGGTCAAGTCTGCAAAACACTGTGGCACAACGGGGGTGAGTTGCTAACTCGTGAATAGTAAATAACATCATACAGATAATCGCAAGTATACACGAAAGAGATAGTCTGAAATATGTAATCCGATGACATAATATAACAGTACGAATATGCAGTATAATCATAATCAATGTACATCACCAGGGTACAACAACTACATGAAACAATACATGTCTAATAAATCCAGAGTATGGGATAGCGCATAAAACCTCACGCATGAAACATCATCATGGAAAACCGGTTTCCATCAACGACACCCCAAATCCCAATAACTCAGGCGTCGTCACTTTGATCGGCCCTCATATCCGTCACATCATGAGACCGGAGTGTCCAATATCGATACTCGAAACATCATGAAAACTCATGTCCATCAAGGACACATAAATACTCATCTCTCAGGCGCCACATACCCAGATCGGCCCTCCAAATATCTCATGTCGTAACTCCCAAACGGTATCCTCCGGATAACCGTCGGGTTCTATACTATCACCGGTAGGTAGTATTCTCTTCGTCGGGCTCACCGCCTTTCTATACGAGTCTTCTTGCCCCGGGATACCTCACCGTGTCCACCATGTACCCGCAGACGGTGCCTACCGCTCCTCAAATCGGGTATACTTATAGCTCAGAACCGAGAAAACTCATGGTGGACGCATCGAAATATCATATCAAGAGAAACCGGGTTTTCAAAACAATGCATACTTTCTTGAAATATCACCATGGTTCTCAAATCCATAAATCACATGAAATCCGTATCTCAATGCGCAAATCCATGAAATATGATGTATGCAACATGGAACAGTAATATGAGCATATCAAGGGAAAACCATTCTTTGAAATGAATCAAGTTTTTAAATAATATCATGCGGTTCCCACATTCTTCAAAATCAAATGTAACATCATATCAAGGTGTATATGAAGCTATAGTAAGGTATGTGTGTATACATGTAGGTATGTATGCATGATGCATTTCATGTGCGCAATAGAACAAGAATCAACATCTCAATGTCAATAACGAATACAATACCGCATATGTGTATATGTTGTGCGTGTCATGGCAATTACCAACGGTGTGCGTGTAGCATAAAATTTAGTGCTCGTGCAACATAAACCGTCAGTAATGGTGCAGTGTCCAATGGGTACTAAGTCAAGGCACAACAAGTAATGGTATGCAATGATGCTCATGCACCATCAACTCATAAGCATATAACATGTGGCTATAATATCATATCTAGCCCTCGATGCTTAATGCCATACGGGCGATTTCCCCGTAGATGTTAAATCTACCCACCGATGATCTCGAGCTAGGTAAATCCAACCACCTGCTTTCCCTTCTTTATAGCGTGTGAAGTCCCCGCACTCATTCCTAATATCACACAAAACATAACAAGTGCAACTTAGAAACCGTTCAATAATACATACAATGAGGTTTAGATCAACGCACCGACTCCTATAACTCTCATGTGTTCGCTTAGTGGCTAACGTGTATAGCGACATTCTAAATCACACCCAAGTGCAGCAAGCTACACCTAAAACGCGAACCGTGTCGGATAACGTAACGCGCGTAGTCGAAACACTATAAATTTAGCAAAGTGTTCCCAGATTTTGACTACAGTCAACACAGAAAAATCAAGCAGTACCAAACATCCAAAAATACCTACAGACAGCTACCCTAAAATCCCAACTCCCCAGGCTCCCAAAAATCCGGCGATGCCGGAATTTCCCTAAATCTCGCCGGGTGAACAGTGAACGGTGGGGTCAGGGTTTTAGGTGAACACTCAGGGCCTCCAGTATAATACTAGTACATTGCTAGATTTTATAGTAACAATTCATGGTGATAGCAGATTACAGTGACCCCCAAAATAACACTAAAAATACGATATTACACAAAAACTATATTTTTAGTGTTCTAAACAGTAACTACTAGGCAACACAACATTATATGGACCTAATTAACAGTTAGAGATCGCTACCTTTCCACACTTGCTCAAAAACCCTAGCTTTCCATACTCCAAGACATCTTTAGTGGCTTAACTAGGCTTGTGAAGAGTTTTAGTGAGGTTTAGTGATGATTTTGCTTGGTTTTGTGATGATTTAGATAGGGTTTCAGTTTGAGGGGAGAGAAGATGGAGAATAATTGAGAATGAGAGAGTAAGGTGAGATGGTGGGTGTGTATAAGTGAGGGATGAGGGAAATGAGGGTGTGCGGTTAGAGAATGAACCATGCCCCCCTTTCTCTCTCCTCATTAAATGCTCCCCATGCTTGCCATGCCTCATCATTTCCACTGTCAACCCTCTCTCTCTCAAGTCAACCTAATTCAAACACTTTATTTTAAAAACTAAATAATTAATTAAATACATATAACTTAATGGAATGAGGGTTAATATGCTATGGCTACTTAAGCATGGTTAACACTAATTAACCTTAGGTTAACATGCACAAGTGTGTGCAAGCCAAAACAAATAATAATAAAATATTAATTAATTTTTATAAAGTATGTGAAAACTATTTTGGTTAACTTTTTTACTAAAAACCCGCATTATCGCTTAATTAACACTAATCGCATTCTAAGGTGTTACATATTCATCTCGGGTGTGTTCCCACTGTACATAGATTACTACAATACCACGGCTCAAATAAGTCATGCAAACAGATAGTAGTTGGGTGCAGTCCCGAAGCACTTGGAGGCAGTAGGGGATAGAAGGGATTTGTCTCTCCCGGTATTGGGAGTTATTATCGCGCTGTGTACGGTTGGCCAGTACTAAAAGTCTCTGGCCAGTACAAGTGAGATTTACTGGTATGTACACCAGTAGTTTCTCAAGTTGTATTGGGTTACACACCGACATGACTTATTACGCTATTAAGGGTATAACGTTTACCACCCCTAGGCCCGATATGCGATACTCTTAGACGTTGTACGGAGAGTGTCACCTATAGGCTCAGTAGGGTTTTCGGACGAGTTATCGTGTCGATCTTCCCTTCGACAGATACCTAGGTAGCCGTTACGTACAGCTAGTGCCACTAACGTGGTTGTGGTTAAACCCACTGCCAGCGTATTGTTAAGTCTTCAGAGTCTCACATAGAGGGTTTTCCGGTTCAGACGAAATGATATAGTTTGCATATAGTTTTACGCACGGGTGTTCGATTGAACACGTGTATTTATACATGTGTTTTAATCGGACGGTTTAGTAGTACTAGCAGATTTGAAAGACAGCCAGTTTTGATGCTAGTATTATATTGCTCTCTTTTAGGTATTTGTATTTTAATACGAATACGGTATTTATACGAATACGTGTATTTGTATAAATACGGGTATTTATGCTTTGATACAAATACATATATTTCTTTCTAAATATGAATTCGTGTATTTTGTATTTTCGGTGCAAATACGGTATTCGTATTTTGTTATAAATACGGTATACGTATTTATACGGGTTTAGTATACTTGTTAATATACATGCATTTGTATTTATTTATAAGTATATGCGTATGTATATCTAGTGAGTTGGCTACACTCTCTTACTCATCTCTTCTCATTAAACGAAGAAGTGTGTGGGCTTGTGACTCACCCTAATGAGTCACTAGCCCCCTCACTCTTTTGTTTGTGAGAAAGAGATAAGATGAGAGATATTTTTGTGATGGTTGATATTTTTTCACAAGTGAGGAAATTTCTCAAGTTGCCATTTCCTTCATCTTTTTTCTCATTTTTCTCTCTAGAGTTTTGAGGATTAAAAGAGAGCATCTAGTTTCATAAACTGTACCACTCTAAGTATCTTATCCTAGCAAGACTTGATTTTTAGTTGCTTCGGTCGAAACTATCGCTTGAATCGACATCCTCGGGTAGATCGTCTTTGACACAGAAGATTGACTTCAAGAGCTCGTTCTATCAACCCAAGGAGCTTATGGAGTCAACCTTTTAAGACCCGAAGGACCGTCTACAAAGGTTGTAATTCTAAACCAGTAGCTAGCTCTAGTTCTTGCTTTGGATAGCGGCATTCCTTTATGAATATCCAGCACCTCATTCGATGAGGAAAGAGCCTAGATCCCTTCACCGGGAGTGATCTCTTTAGCAAAAGCTAGCAGATACTACACCCACTCGGTTTATTTTGAAAAACTCGATTTTAAAAACGGAGCTTAAACCACTCCTTTTCAGATCACTCGATTCTACAACGATATCAAGTTCATTATGCAAAAGGTTTTCTTAAAAACCTGTCGTAGCCCTCCGTCAAGATAGGTGCTATTTATTATTCGTGCTACGTTTGTTGACCTTGTTAAGGCGCAGTGTACATAGCTGATTAGTGCTTATCCACTGCATATGATGCGATTGGATTAGGGTAGTCGTACGACTTTGTTGACCTTGTTAAGGGTCGTACGGGCGGGTTTAATTCAATCATGAAGTGACGGGTTGAACTTGACTAGCGCTTATGATTTATTGACCTTGTTAAGGTCATAGTTGCTAGGGGCAAAAAATTATTGAGAATTTCAAGTGTTGAAATTTGCAATGAGATTGCATACCTTCTATGAGATAGTTGGATCCCGATACCTACCGCGAGTAAGAGTTACTCCTGCGAGAATTTTGCACTTTACAATTAGCCGATCAAGTAGGTGACTAGAAAAGTGTCAACGGGGTTATGCCTATGGGAAAACGAGGTTTATTTTATTTAGGTCCGTGCGAAAGCACTGTGAACCTCCCTCAAAGTACCGACACTGGCCTGACTGAACGATCGGCGAACTTGTAGAGTGTAATTAATCCCGGCTAGCCTTACCTTTTAGGATTTGAAGGAAGATTTGATAAAAACAGTGAGAGCCATCCTGATTAGATAAGATAATAACCAATCTAATCTTGCAAGAGCATACGCTAAGTGTTTTCTTCTCTCTCTCTCCAGGTAGTGACCATGAAACGCCTTAATCAAAATAATAATATTGATGTATTAACCGAACCCGCTTGTTATACTGAGCTGGGGAACGTTGGTTCCACTCTATCTTATAATTGTTATAAGTCCGAGCAGGAAATAGGGGAATATCTGAATTCCTACGCGACCCGAACGAAGAATGAGCATATTGATGCATCTTCTTCGGGTGTGTTTGTTACTGATAACTGTTTCTCAGTATACTCTACGTTCTGGGTATTAGATACCGGATCGGGATCCCACATATGTAATATGTTACATGGGCTAAAGAAAGGTAGAGAACTGGGGAAAGGTGATCATGCTCTAAAAGTAGGGAATGGTGCAAATGTTGCAGCTAAAGCAGTTGGTGAATATCACATTGTATTACCAAATGGGAATACATTGATCTTGAACGACTGTTATTACGTACCATCTATGATATGCAATTTAATATCGATTTCTTTATTAGATAAAGAAGGATATAACTTTGTAGTAGAGAAAAATGTTATGAATATTTTCCTAAATCAAGTATTGATTGGGTTTGGTACGTTATGTAACGGTTTATACGTTTTGAATCAAAACACAGTTCTTAACGTACAGAACACACACAAGAGGAAAAATTCAGAAATGAACGAATCCTTCTTATGGCATTGTAGACTAGGTCATATCAATACGACACGACTAGCTAAGTTATATAAGGATGGATATTTGAATCCGTTCGAACTTACATCTTATGAAACTTGCCAGTCATGTTTCAAAGGCAAAATGACCAAAACTCCGTTTACTGAACACGGAGAAAGAGCTACTGAACTCTTGGGACTGATACATAGTGATGTATGCGGTCTCATGTCTATACATGCCAGGAATGGTTTCTCGTACTTTAATACATTCACCGATGATCTCTCAAGATTCGGACATGTGTTCCTGTTGAAACACAAGTATGAAACTTTTGAGAAATTCAAATAATATAAGTGCGAAGTAGAGAACTAAACGGGTAAAAGTATTAAAATCTTTCGATCTGATCGGGGAGGAGAATACTTAAGCACGGAGTTCCTGGATTATCTAAAAGAGAATGGGATTCTCTCTCAGCTTACTCCTCCGTATACACCACAACACAACGGTGTATCGGAGCGGAGGAATCACACCCTATTAGATATGGTGTGCTCTATGATGTGTACTATTGAGTTACCTATTTCCATTTGGGGTTATGTGCTTAAGACAACCGCATACCTATTGAATCAAGTTCCATCAAAATCGGTGCATAAAACACCATATGAGATATGGAGTGGAAAAAGACCATATCTTAAACAAGTTAAGATATGGGGTTGTCCGGCCTATGTCAAAAAGCAAAATCCGGACAAACTCGAGGCAAGATCAGTTCTTTGCAAGTTTGTGGGATATCCGAAGAATTAACATGGATATCATTTCTACCACAGAGAGGAACAAAATGTGTTTGTTTCTCAACATGCCACCTTTTTAAAAAAGGAATTTCTTGTAAAGGAAATTAGTGGTAATGAGGTAGAACTGGAAGAAGTTCCAGCTACATAAACTACAACTGATGATTTGGTGGAACCGGAGTATTCAATAGTCCCCGACGAACCTCAGCCTCTCCGCAGATCTAGTAGGGTTTCTCATCCACCTGAGAGATACTACGGTTTTCTCATTGACGGTAGGAGCGAGGATTGTATCATGGAAGATGATGACCCAACTAGTTTCGAGCAGGTCATCACAAGTGGGGACTCTGTGAAATGGCTGGATGCAACACGATCTGAGATGGAATCCATATACACCAACAAAGTATGGACTTTGGAAGTTGCTTCTGAAGGGGTAAAACCCATTGGGAGCAAATGGATCTTTAAGAAGAAACTTATTGTAGATGGAAAAGTTGAGACATTCAAATCTAGAATTGTAGCAAAAGGTTTTCGTCAACGACCTGGTGTCGATTATGAAGAAACCTTTTGTAACACCCGGGTTCATTTATACCAACTCCAGTTTCCGTATTTACTTATCCATGGTATTTTCTTGATTTAGCGTGTTTGGGTGCGAATGATATTTTACATTTTACTTTGCATTCGACCCGACCCGCTTGCTTGAACCTGTTTGATTCTTATTTATAGATTACCTTGACTTGTTGCATGGACACGTGCATCACATATTTAGTACATACTGGTATTTTACCTAGTATCGCATCTTTTATCATATAATATTTTAAGTCACATAAAATATTTTAAATATACATTGCATGGCCTGCATGATAACCCTAACCCCGTGGTAGTATCCGCGCATCTTGTTCTCGTCCCGTTCAGTGAAACATACGTGTTTGGATGGCTATGAGCACGTACGTGCATCCGTTTTTGGGGGTATGCATTTTCTTTAACTGAGCATTCATTTTGAAATTTGGAAGTCGCATATATTTTTCATATTTTAAATCTGAATTTTTAGACCCGACCCGGGTATATTTTGGAGTAAGTTTGTATTTGCCAAGATCTCAAAACGGACTAATATTATATTCTTTATATATTTATAAACTATTATTATTCTTTTAACTAAAATATATTACTAAATCATTATATACTAATAGTTTTAGTTTATATATATATATATTATATTAACTGTCTATTCTCTCTCCCTCTCTCCGTTTCTCTCTCTCTCTCTCCTGACTCTCTCTCTCTCTCTCTCTCTCTTGACGCTCTTCTCTCTCTCTATATTTTAATTTATGTTAAATATTATTTTCTCCCCTCAGAGTTCTCTTCTTCCTTTTATATTCACGCCGCCGCCTCACTTCGAGAAAACCCTAACCCTAACCCTAACCCTAGCCTTCACCCTTGCTCACCCGCCGTTGCCGTCTCACCCTCAACCCGATCCACTTCTCAACCTCAACCTTACCTCGCTCGTCTCCTCCCCGCTGCAAACCCCATGAGAACCCATCACCCGACCCTGCAACCCTTTCCGCCATCTTTCCCATCACCGCCGACGACCTCGTCGTCGCCTCCATATCTTCGCCACCACCTTCTCGTCTCTCTCCTCCTCGCACTCATCCTCGAGCTCTCCCTTGCACGACCCAAACCAACCCCGCAGCCTCGCCGCAACCCCATGCCTCACCCAACATCTTCAACTGCACCTCGCCGGAGCTCCGACCACCCTCGTCACCGCCTTCTTCTCCTCACTTCCTTCTCTCCTCCCGACACCACGACCACCCTCGTCACCGCCACCTGCAACTTCCCCCTGCAACCCAAGAAACCCACGCCCAAGCCCTCGTCGCGTCTGTCGTCATCACAGTCAACCTTACCTCGTCGGAGACCTTGTCGACGACCGTACCCCATCATCCTCATCAACGTACCACCTCTACTGCCATCCTTACGTTTCCCGACTCTTCACTGCACAGAACCCACACACACTGCCCCATCGCCAGAAAACCCACTGCCTTGCCGTGGACCTTGCCGTCGACGACCCATTATCGTCGTCACCCCTCACCTCTGTCCCAGAACCCCCGAGCCAACTCCAAAGCACCCAGACCAGATCACAACTCTCTTCCTTCTTCTTTCTTCTTCTCTTTCTTTTTCTTGTTCGCGTATTTTCCGGTTATCGGCGGAGCCGTGCCATCGCCGACGATCCAGGCGACCCAGTGAACGTTCCCAGCCAGCGTGGTCACCTTCTTACTGTGCCTGGACCTGTCCCGTGTGCGCGTATGGATGTTGCAACGATTGCCGACATTGGACGCTGCGTGCGCATATCGTATCGTGATCCAATCGAGGCAAGTAAAACTTGCTACATGCTATTATTTTATTTTTTATACATATTTAATTTCATGATTAAACCTGTAAATTAAACCTAATGCTATTAGTTTCCATTTTACATTTCGATGTCCGGTTATATCATTTTAGATTTACAACTTGAACCCTATCATGTTGCATTCTGTCTTACTATACGGAGTACCCTCATACGTGTTTAAATCACATAATAATTATCTGCATAGCCCACAGTACCTTTTAATAGTTTCTACCCTATCGGACACCCGTTTGCATCCATTTAACCTATTTTTATATATAATTGCATCATTAGGTCATTTAATACATGTTAATGTAATTTTAATATTCCATATTCGTTTAAGTGTATGATACTTAATGTTGGAACCATAACCCTAACTCTAATCGATAACCGTACATCCATATATTTTAATTTGTACCTATTTGCATATCACATTATAATGTTCCAGTTTATTGTTCTATTAGTACCCATGCTTGTTTTGTATATCCATACTTATGCTAGTTTGATTATGAGCACCCACATGACATCTTGTGCACCCTGACATGACTTGTTACACCTACTACTTGACACGACATGGTACCGTGCAACTCTTGACATGACATGACACCTATATACATTACTTGACCTGACCTGATGTACCATGGCTTTACCTGTTACCTGATCTTGTTACTAATGCCAACAAACTTTACCTGTTGTCCCTACGGACATTTCCTGTTGTCTATCCAGACAAACCTGTACCTGCCTGATCCTGTGTTGGCACTAGCTCCAGATTATTTAATACCTGACTTGAATATATATAACCTGGGGGTATGGGGAAATCAATAATGAAACCTGACTTGTAACTCGACAGTTTGCTACCTTTACTGATTAGTTTTAGAGGCTAGGCCAGCCTTGGGATGATGCTACCGACATCATCCATCGTTACCCACTACCTTTTAGAGGCTAGGCCAGCCTTGGGATGATGCTGTTTACATCATTCATCGTTACCTTTTTCTTTTTAGTGCCTAGTGGCATGTCTCGGTTGCAGCCCGAGAATCTTCACTGTGATCCCGGGCACGCACGGGATACTATTGAGTTATATCGATGATTCATCAAATTGATTTCAAAGACTTGAGATGATTTTATGACGCGCTGACGTCTGGGTTTTTCATGGCCCAGATCCTCTACCTTTGTCGTAGGCTGATTAGAAGTACTGCCGCTGCTAGACCGAGCAGCGAGGATCCTGTTGGTATCCAGTCTTACTTTCTAGGTGTTTATCTGATTTTTTGCTTCCGCATATTATAGTATTTTCTTGACTCATTTATTCTGGCTTGTGGACATGTACTAGATAGTTTTGTTTACTTTCCTGTTCTTGATATCTCTAGAGCCCTAATGTGACTGTGGAGGGATTTTTCCTATCCACAGGTAGCATGGTTGGCTATGTCACGTACCCATCTTACCGTACTCTGGGAAACGGGGCGTGACATGGTTTGTTTGGTATCAGAGCCATAGGATTTATGTTAATCGGGTTGATTCTTTTGTAGTTGGGTATTGGACCCAATACACGAATTAGAAAATCCGTGATTAGGAACATGTCCTGCCACATTGTATCATGATTCTTGAATCATATCTTTCTCTTGAACCCTGTCCTGACGATATGCAAACAACTTTGCATCTCAAGTTGAAATTCTTTTGGTTCCCTATTGTTTCTTCCATCCTATTCCTTTGATTCTGATACTAGGATTTTGGCAACTTGAGTGGAGTTATGTGATTGTAACCATGAACTGCAGCATGGTTACAATGCGGTACTCTATTTAAGTAACTTAGAATTCTAGTTTTGATTCATTTCCTTGTTTCATGATCGTTATATTACCTTTCTTCTCTCGGTTTCATTGCTTACCAGTTCTTGTTTTATCGTCATCTTGAATCATGTTTACCGTGCTTAATCCTCTTCAGTATCTTGACTTCGGATGAAGTCATCTCGGTATCTTACTTGTTCATGTTTTCCCCGCATTAGAATTTTTCAATTCTGGTGCATCCTTTTGTTTGTTGTTGTCTTGGGAATGGATTTTCGCGGCACTTTCCACGCTCATATTGATTGTAAGGAAAGGAAAGTGATTCTCCAGATGCCCGGACATCCGGAGCTTGTTTTGCTGGAAGAAGAAGTTCTGTCGGGCCAGTCGAGTTTAGGGCTAGGCCGACAAACAATGTTCTTTCATCGATAGAAGTTTATAAGGAGGAAGCGCCAGCTATAGTTCGAGAATTCTTGGACGTGTTCGAAGACATCTCGGGTTTATCGCCAAAACGAGATGTGGAGTTTGCGATTGATCTTGTTCCTGGTGCAGCGCCAATCTTAAAGGCGTATTATCCAATGGCACCAGTGGAGTTGGAAGAAATCAAGAAACAGGTTGCTGAATTACTTGAGAAGGGTGGGATTCGCAGCAGTAACTCACCTTGGGGAGCTCCAGTTCTTCTAGTAAAGAAGAGGATGCCACAAGAAGGATGTGCATCGATTATCGAGAATTAAACCGAGTGACTATTAAGAACAAGTACCCGAACCCTCGCATTGGTGAATTATTTGAGCAGCTTAGTGGCGCGAGGGTATTCTCGAAGCTGGATTTGCGGTCCGAATATCATCAGGTCCGACTTAAACCAGAAGATATTTGCAAGACTGTGTTCCGAACTCGGTATGGACATTACGAGTATTAGTGATGCCCTTCGGAGTAACGAATGCACCGGCGATATCTATGGACTTGATGAACCGAATCTTTCACCATTCTTGGACCAGTTTATAGTGGTGTTCAATGATGATATTCTGGTGTACTCGAAGAGTTTTGAAGAGCATGCAGAACACTTGAAAATCGCACTGCAGACATTGAGGTAAGAAAAATTGTATGCAAAGATGAGCGAGTGCGAGTTTTGGCTGGAAAAAGTAAAGTTTTTGGGGTATGTCGTGTCTGGCGATGGAATCGCCGTTGATCCCGAAAGATTACAGCAGTTCAAGATTGCCCGATTCCGAAGAATGTTGCAGGAATCAGAAGCTTTCTTGGACTTGCCAGGTATTACAGAAGGTTCGTCTGGCGGAGCCTTTGACCAAGCTTACACACAAGGAGGTACCATTTGTGTGGACGGATAGGTGTGCGTCAGCTTTTGTGGCGCTGAAGCAAAAGTTGATAACCGGTCCTATTCTGACCGTGCCAGACAATTCCGGAGGATTGGTGATTCACAGCGACGCATCTGGGAAAGGATTGGGATGTGTTTTGATGCAACATGGAAAGGTTATAGCTTACGTATCGAGACAGTTGAAGACCCATGAGAAGAATTACCCAACTCATGACTTGGAGCTAGCAGCTGTGGTTTTCGCTTTGAGGATTTGGAGACACTACTTATTGGGCGAAAGGATCGAGGTTTTCACCGATCACAAAAGCCTGAAGTATGTGTTCACACAGAAGGAGCTTAATATGAGGCAGCGTAGATGGTTGGAGCTGATGGCTAACTACGATCTTGATCTTAAGAACCATCCGGGT
The DNA here is from genome assembly GCA_030015575.1 of Agapanthus africanus. Taxonomy (NCBI): domain Eukaryota; kingdom Viridiplantae; phylum Streptophyta; class Magnoliopsida; order Asparagales; family Amaryllidaceae; genus Agapanthus; species Agapanthus africanus. Next base: position 724,348,762 of record CM057337.1, read on the forward strand.
AAAATTAATGTTGTGCCGGATGAGCTTAGTCGGTTGCCAGCAATTCAGATGTTGACTGCTCAGAAGGAACTTATTGAGGACTTTCGGAGATTCGATTTTGAGTTTGTGCTACCGCATTCTTCGGGACAGTTGATGTCGCTGCAAGTACAGTCTTCATTGATCGAGAGTATTAAAGCAGCGCAGTCGAAAAACCCAAGATTGCAAAGGTTTCGAGAACAGGTTGAAGCTGGACTTCGAACGGACTTGTTAATTCATGAAGATGGTTCGTTGCGTTATGGTAGCCATTTGTGTGTGCCAAAGGGAGATATTCACGAAGAACTTATGAAGGAGGCGCACAGTTCAACATATTCCGTACATCCAGGAGGCACGAAGATGTACCGAGATCTACGACATCATTTCTGGTGGGAAGGCATGAAACGGGAAATTGCCCGCTTTGTGGAAAATGCTTAGTGTGTCAGCAAGTAAAGGCTGAACAACAAAGAGTTGCTGGTTTATTGCTGTTAGTGTATATGCCCTAGGGGCCATTATTGTATCATACTAGCATGTATATTACTTAATGGAAGCTTGGGATATTCACAGTTGTATTGACAGTCTTGCTAAAAATGGTAGTATGCTACTTGGTTTGTGTCTACTTTAATATGAGTATATGTTTCTTGTAACGTATCACTTATACATATTAGTAGAGCCCATAGGATCTTTGCTTGATTATCAGCGTTGTGATGGCAGTCACACTAGTGGGGGCTGGGTAGTCTATAAGCAACATCCTATACTTGTCCCTAGTCGTAGGATTATTGAGACAGGGCATCGATACTCCGGAGTAGACTAGTGTGTACGCTTCTCATCGCAGTTGGGGAGATGGTCTGTCCCACAGCCATCATATGTTGTACTGGAGATAGTATACATGTGCTCGTTGGGTTACGGGTACACCGGACAGGACTCGCAGGAGAACTGACTGGATGGTATTATACCTAACGCCAGATAGCAGTTCTCAGGTGACATGTGTGCAGATAGTCTGTTGACTTAAGGTCGTCATTTGTCTCGTGTGAGTTCCCATTGTGCTTTGACTACTACCCTACCACGGCTCAAAGGAGTCGTGCAAACAGGTTTTAGTTGGGTACAGTCCCGAGCCACATGGAGGCAGTGAGCGACTGTTAGGGATTCGTCTCTCCCGGTATAGGGAGTTGATATCGCACTGTGATCGGTTGGTCATTACCATAAGTCCCTGGCCAGGGCTGATTGAGAATTACTGGTGGACTGATCAGTAGATTCTCGCATGGTTTTGAGCCATACCGGCACGACTTGTACGGTTATTAGGGGTCTGACGCTTACCACCTCCCTAGACCATACATACGATACTCTTAGACGAACAGACCGGACTGCACGGATATTGTCACGGACAGGCTCAGTAGGAGTTCGGATGGGTTTCCTCATCGGCCTTCTTATCGACATCTACCTGGGGACCGTTACGTACAGCTAGTGCCGCTTGCGGTCTGTGGTTAAACCCACTGCCAGCGTAGTATCGAGACTTTAGAGTCCCACACAGAGAGTTTTTCTGCTCCAGGAGAAACAATATAGAGGTCGTATGGTTTTACGACAAGGGTTCGGACGCATACGCGTTTAAACGCACGTACGACGTTCGGACAGTTTTTACTAGCCGGCTTTGGTTTAAGCCAGATTCTAGTATAGGGTTATTGGATTTATACAGTCTAAAGTTTTTCCGTGTTTTCACGGATAGGAGGGGCGTTCTCGTAATTTGATGGGAAGCTTCTAGAAGCATGGTGACTTGAGGGTTTAGGTGGCATTTACATTTAATGCATTTGTGACTCACTTAGATGAATCATTCAAGTGAGTTAATGAAGCATTTATTGCTTAATGACTCACTTGATGATTCATTGCATATATTTAATGAAGTATGATGATAATGCATTTTGATTTATTCATTTTGATTTTCTTATGCTTCATAATATATTAGAAGTGAGAAGCTTTTTCATTCATAACTTATGCTCAACTTCTCTCTCCTCAAGCTCTCTCTTGTAACCCTAATCCTCCCGTCTCACGTGTTGAGATCAAGGATTAGATAGACTAATTAATCCATAACCTCACTCTATATCACCTAGGTCACTTTGATTAGCAATTAAAGAAACCTAGTTATCTCAAGTTAGAGATCAAGCTTGGAGTAGGAGCTCTCGGGTGGATCGTCTTTGACTCGAGGAGGCCGTTGAGGTGCCGACGTTCCAAGGAGCCTACGAGGAGTAGAGGACAGCGATGAAGACCCGAAGGACAAGTAACGTGAGGTATAACTTCGAATCCGAGTATTTAAACCTCTCGTAGTATGCTAGTAACGGTTTAGATACGATTCATGCGCTCAAGTCCGTGTTACGAAGCTTTGATAATTATTTTTCATATATTCCGCCTCCCCGCAAGTTCGTGGGGTGCGTGACATGGACTTACAGTGGTATCAGAGCCAACTAAACCATTACTACCTTGTTAGCAATTAGTTAGAACTTCGATCGTCGGAAAAACGCGAAAACGAAACCCGGGAACCCTATCAGTTTCTGTTAATTTTAAACGTGTCGAAAAAAAATATTTGATATGCCTTAAAATTCACAGCAGGGAAATATAAGAATTCTGGGAAAATACGATGTCCTAATTCGGCAAGACGGCCGCGGATCCGCGGTAAGATGGTGCTTTTGGCCGCGGATCCGCGGCGGAGTCAACCCCGAGTTGACTCGGATTTGCTCTGTAATTCATATGTTTTGGTGTTTTGTTTTCCAGTATATTCTGTTTCTGCCCAGGTTACTTCTGTGCTGGTTTGCTTTTGGGGTAGACACGGAAAAAGGTTGTCGATCGATGTTCTAAATTAATTGCTAATTGGGTTTTTATCTGTAGTGTTTAATGTGTTCGTAAACCTTCCCTGACTGCTAGTATGTCGGTTGGCAGGGGGTTGCACATTTCTGTAATGTTTACTGTTTGTGTATATGAACTTGATTGGATCGTTGTGATGATTAGCCGGGGTTTGAGATGGGTTTAATATTCATTCATTCGATGTAATGGTAATATGTTGTAATATTATTTTGTGGGGCGCATCCAGGTTGCGGTTGTAGCCACCGTTGTATTATTTCATTTTTACTGTTTATGATCATAGGATAGACCCAAGGTGGGGTGCACAAACTACCGGGTACTTTAAAGTATTTAGTGGCCTACTCACGTTGTTGAGGGAGACCGCTTCACTTCGGGTACTTGGCGGGTAGTTTGCCGTACCCGTAGGGGTCTAGGATGGGGTAATGGCTATTCATCACAACTGTGTAAATCCGTCTTTTGTTGCAGGCTCAAGGGAAATGCGGATTGCTAGTATATCCAATAAAGTTCATCTGTGATCTGGAATGCCTATTATTGCGTCTGACGAATGTACAATATCTATATATGATAGCTATTAGACGTCACTTATGTTTTACACCCGCGCTAGCCTAGCCCCTGCTCTGTCGTTAGTTAAGTAACCTAACGGGTGATGACGGGACCCCGTGGCGAATGCGGATGGCATAAGAGGACGTGGTATTTTCGTTGTTTTTTGCAATGATAGGATAAATGATGGGACACATTATTATAATGCAAAGAAAATAAACCAAAGTTAAGTCGTTGGAACAAATTTAAAAGAAACCACTCGGTTATTTTAAAAGAGCAGAATTTTTAATTACAGAGCTTTAACCACTCCTTTTAAAAAGTATCAGGTTCCTTCGATTATATCAAGTTCACTACGTTCACGGTTTTGCCAAAACCAGTCGTAGCCCTCCATCATTTCTTATGGATGGTCAGTAGTATTCAAGCTATGTTTGTTTGGCCCTTAGTCAAGACATAGTGTTTGGTAGCTGCTGGGGTATTCATTTGTTGCATTGATAGATGCGTTGGTTTAGGACAGTCGTATTACTTTGTTTGGCCCTTAGTCAAGAGTATATACGGGTGGGTTCAAATTAACAAAGATAATGATGGGTAGAACTTGACATGTGACTTATGATTTGTTGGCCCTTAGTCAAGGTCATAAGAGCATGGGGCAAAAATCCACATCGGGAGTTTCTAAAGAAACTGAAATTTTGCTAATGATGCATACTATTTGGAGTTTGATGAATGTTGGTAGGATTTCTTCAACATTAACATACGATGATATTTGGATCTCGATCCTACTGTGAGTACATGCTACTTATCAGGAGATTCGTCACTTAACGATCAATGCTATAAACCAAGTAGGTGCCTAGAAAGGTGTAAGAGGGGCTACGCCCCCAGAGAAAAGAGGTTCTTTAATTAAGGAACTTCGCGAAAGCGTTGGAAAACCTCCCTCGAAGTATCGACACTGGCCTGGCTGAACGGTTAAGCAAGTATTGTACGGTGAGAATAGTCCTGGCTAATTCTTCTTTTATGGTTTGAGGAAGGATTCGAGAAACAGTGGGAGCCATCCAGTTTAGATAAATTAAAAACCAATCTAGACTTGCAATAGCATCATGCTAAAGTGTTTTCTTCTCTCTCTCTTAATTGCAGCGACCTTGTGACCATGACTAGGTTACATCTAGATAACAAATTGACTGAATCTGACTTATATGACAAGCAAAGGTCTGTCCAGATGTCCATTGCCTATGACAAGCTGGACCCACCTATTACTACTCAAGATCTCGCCGTCCCAGGTCCAGTTTCCACCGTCACGGATATGGATATCCGTCAGACAAGGGAAAAGGATAAAGCGAAAGCTAAGTGCCTCATGTTGGCTTCAGTTGATGGTGTATACCAGAAGCAGCACGAGAAGATGGACTTAGTTTCCATCTTTCTCCATAACAAAGATTTATATGGAGAGCAATCTCATATCACAAGATATGAGACCTCAAACGAATTAAATCAAGCGAGGTTGGCTATCGGGTCATCTGTAGGGGACAACGTCCTTACATTGACTAGCTATATTGATGAGCTCACGGACCTGAAGACCACGTTGGAGAACGGGTCATATAATGACTTGATTCTACAGTCTTTGCCTTCTACCCTGAAGGAGACCAGGAAAGTAGAAGGAAAGGGAAGGGCAAAAGTTTTGGGACTGCATGTGGTAAAAGAGGGAAGTTCCTATTGTTACGGGAATGAACATTGGCAGAAGGATTGCAGGGCTAGCAAAGCCAGTAGCCAGGATTCGAAGCATGTTGTGGCTTCGGCTTCGGGTGTGTTTGTAATAGAGAACTGTATGTCAGTTAACCCTACTTCCTGGGTATTGGATACCGGATCAGGATCTCACATCTGTAATTCATTACAGGCTCTGAGAAACCGTAGGGTTATCAGGATAGGTGATATGACTCTCAGGGTTGTTAACGGAATGAGCATGAATGCTGAATCCGTAGGGGAATACCATCTTGGACTGACAACTGGGCAGATATTGATTCTACGTAACTGTTTGTATGTACCAGGTGCGACTTGTAATATCATTTCGGTATCCTTACTTTCTAAGGAATGATATAATTTTATTTTTGAAAGTGATGTGGTCCACATCCACCTAAATCAAGTTCTGATTGGGTCAGGTACATTAAAATATGGGATATACGTATTGAATCATGCTCAGATTTTCAGTGTTCAGAACACACTTAAAAGAAAGTCTCCAGAATTAAATCAGGCTTTCTTATGGCATTGTAGACTGGGTCACATCAATGAGAGAAAGTTGACTAAGTTATATAGAGAAGAATATTTGAATCCATTTGAATATCAATCTTATACTACTTATGAATCTTGTCTCATAGGAAAGATGAGAAAGATTCCGTTTACTGGACACGGAGTAAGAGCAAGCGAGCTCTTGGGACTCGTACACAGTGACGTGTGCGGTCCAATGTCTACACATGTGCGAGGTGGTTATTCATACTTCATTACTTTTACGGATGATTTCTCTAGGTATGGATATATCTTCTTAATGAAGCATAAATCTGAGGCCTTTGAGAAATTCCAAGAATACAAGAATGAAGTGGAAAACCAAACAGGCAAAAGTATCAAGACACTGAGATCTGATCGAGGTGGTAAATACTTAAGTTCCGAGTTCCTGGGTTACTTAAAAGAGAATGGAATTCTCTCTCAGCTTACTCCTCCATACACACCACAACACAATGGTGTATCGGGAAGAAGGAATCGAACCTTATTGGATATGGTTCGTTCCATGATGAGTAAGGCTGAGTTACCGCGATCTTTCTGGGGTTATGCACTAGAATCAGCTGCATATCTTTTGAACCAGATTCCTACCAAGACTGTGCCAACCACACCATCAGATGTGGAGTGGGATGAAACCCTGTCTAAAACATTTTAGGACATGGGGATGTCCAGCTTTTGTAAAAAAGCAGCATACAGACAAGCTCGAGGCACGCACAGTACAATGCAAGTTTGTGGGATATCCAAAGCACTCCAAGGGAAATTATTTCTATTACGCAGAGGAACAAAAGGTTTTTGTTTCTCGTCATGCCCACTTCTTAGAAACTGAATTTTTAGAAAATCAGAAGAATGGGAGCGCAATAGAACTGGAAGAAATTACAGAACCACAAGCTGTTACTGAAAGTATGGTAGAACCATAGGTTTCAGAAGAAAGGGACATACCAGCGTCTATCCGCAGAAGTAGTATGCAGTCTCATCCGCCCGAGAGATACTACGGTTTTCTCATAGACGGGGATCGAGAAGATTGCATTATTGACAATGATGACCCTACTAGCTTCCAGAAAGCCATTCAGAGCGGTGACTCGGTAAAATGGCTGGATGCAATGCGGACCGAAATGGAGTCCATGTACACTAACAAAGTATGGACTTTGGACTTTGCTCCAGATGGGGTAAAACCCGTAGGATGCAAATGGATCTTCAGAAAGAAGATTGGTGTAGATGGACAGGTTGAAACCTATAAGGCTTGACTTGTTGCAATGGGTTTCCGTCAAAGACCTAGTTTGGACTATGACGAAACCTTTTCTCCAGTGGCTATGCTCAAATCCATTAGGGTCCTTCTTGCTATTGCTGCCTTCCACGATTATGAGATCTGGCAGATGGACGTAAATACGGCCTTTCTAAATGGAAATTTGGAAGAGAGTGTCTATATGGATCAGCCAGAGGGATTCATTCAGAGTGGGAGCAGCGGTAAAGTATGCAAGTTGCTTAAGTCCATTTATGGACTAAAGCAAGCATCGCGGAGTTGGAACATCTGTTTTGATGATGCTGTCAAAGAATTCGACTTTATCAAAAATCCAGATGAACCATGCATATACAGAAAGATTGTAGGGAGAGTTGTAGTTTTCCTCGTCTTGTACGTGGATGACATTCTCCTAATAGGAAATGATATTCCTATGTTACAGTCAGTCAAAAGATTCTTGTCACAGAAGTTCTCCATGAAGGACCTAGGTGATGCCACCTACATTCTGGGTATCCAGATCTATCGTGATAGATCAAAAAGGATGTTGGGACTTTCACAGTCCAGGTACATAGACACCATATTGAAAAGATTCAGTATGGATGATTCTAAGCGCGGTAACCTACCGGCTTGTCACGGAATCACCCTCTCCAAAGAGATGTCTCCCAAGACTGATTTGGAAAGGGATCGTATGTCGATTATACCCTACGCTTCTGCGGTAGGCTCTATAATGTATGCGATGTTATGTACCAGACCAGATGTAGCATACGCATTGAGCGTAGTAAGCCGGTATCAGGCAAACCCAGGAGAGAAGCACTGGATAGCAGTAAAGAACATTCTCAAGTACCTGATGAGGACTAAGGAGATGTTCTTGGTGTATGGCGGAAAAAACCTCCAGATCGAGGCCTTTGCCGACTCCGGCTTCCAGAGTGACAAAGATGACTCCAAGTCCATGTCGGGTTATGTCTTTACCCTCAATGGAGGGGCAGTCTGTTGGAAGAGTTCCAAGCAGGAGACCGTTGCTGACTCAACAGTGGAAGCGGAGTACATAGCTGCTTGCGATGCCGTAAAAGAAGCTGTCTGGATAAAGAAGTTCCTCACAGAACTTCAGGTGGTTCCTACCAGTGTTGGTCTAATACCTCTGTATTGTGACAACAACGGCGCTATAGCTTTAGCAAAGGAACCCAGGTCCCATCAGAAATCCAGACACATCTTAAGGCGGTAACACCTGATCAGGAAGATCGTAGATTGCCGGGAGATCGAGGTGGAAAGAGTAGAGACGGAGAATAACATTGCTGATCCATTCACAAAGGCCATTCCTCAGACGCAGTTCGAGAGGCTATTCGAGATGATAGGTCTACGATATGCCAGCTCATGGCCCTAGTGCAAGTGGGAGATTGTTAGTGTATATGCCCTAGGGGCCATTATTGTATCATACTAGCATGTATATTACTTAATGAAAGCTTGGGATATTCACAGTTGTATTGACAGTCTTGCTAAAAATGGTAGTATGCTACTTGGTTTGTGTCTACTTTAATATGAGCATATGTTTCTTGTAACGTATCACTTATACATATTAGTAGAGCCCATAGAATCTTTGCTTGATTACTAGCGTTGTGATGGCAGTCACACTAGTGGGGGCTGGGTAGTCTATAAGCAACATCCTATACTTGTCCCTAGTCATAGGATTATCGAGACAGGGCATCGATACTTCGGAGTAGACTAGTGTGTACGCTTCTCATCCCAGTTGGGAAGATGGTCTGTCCCACAGCCATCAGTACGTTGTACTGGAGATAGTATACAGGTGCTCGTTGGGTTACGGGTACACCGGACAGGACTCGCAGGAGAACTGACTGGATGGTATTATACCTGACGTCAGATAGCAGTTCTCAGGTGACATGTGTGCAGATAGTCTGTTGACTTAAGGTCTTCATTTGTCTCGTGTGAGTTCCCACTGTGCTTTGATTACTACCCTACCACGGCTCAAAGGAGTCGTGCAAACAGGTTTTAGTTGGGTACAGTCCCGAGCCACATGGAGGCAGTGAGCGACTGTTAGGGATTCGTCTCTCCCGGTATAGGGAGTTGATATCGTACTGTGATTGGTTGGTCATTACCATAAGTCCCTGGCCAGGGCTGATTGAGAATTACTGGTGGACTGATCAGTAGATTCTCACATGGTTTTGAGCCATACCGGCATGACTTGTACGGTTATTAGGGGTCTGACGCTTACCACCTCCCTAGACCATACATACGATACTCTTAGACGAACAGACCGGACTGCGCGGATATTGTCACGGACATGCTCAGTAGGAGTTCAGATGGGTTTTCTCATCGGCCTTCTTATCGACATCTACCTGGGGACCGTTACGTACAGTTAGTGCCGCTTGCGGTCTGTGGTTAAACCCACTGCCAACGTAGTATCGAGACTTTAGAGTCCCACACAGAGAGTTTCCCTGCTCCAGGCGAAACGATATAGAGGCCGTATGGTTTTACGACAAGGGTTCGGACGCATACGTGTTTAAACGCACGTACGACGTTCGGATAGTTTTTACTAGCCGGCTTTGGTTTAAGCCAGATTCTAGTATAGAGTTATTGGATTTATACAGTCTAAAGTTTTTCCGTGTTTTCACCGATAGGATAGGCGTTCTCTTAATTTGACGGGAAGCTTCTAGAAGCATGGTGACTTGAGGGTTTAGGTGGCATTTACATTTAATGCATTTGTGACTCACTTAGATGAATCATTCAAGTGAGTTAATGAAGCATTTATTGCTTAATGACTCACTTGATGATTCATTGCATATATTTAATGAAGCATGATGATAATGCATTTTGATTTATTCATTTTGATTTTCTTATGCTTCATAATATATTAGAAGTGAGAAGCTTTTTCATTCATAACTTATGCTCAACTTCTCTCTCCTCAAGCTCTCTCTTGTAACCCTAATCCTTCCCTCTCATGTGTTGAGATCAAGGATTAGATAGACTAATTAATCCATAACCTCACTCTATATCACCTAGGTCACTTTGATTTGCAACTAAAGAAACTTAGTTATCTCAAGTTAGAGATCAAGCTTGGAGTAGGAGCTCTCGGGTGGATCGTCTTTGACTCGAGGAGGCCGTTGAGGTGCCGACGTTCCAAGGAGCCTACGAGGAGTGGAGGACAGCGATGAAGACCCGAAGGATAAGTAACGTGAGGTATAACTTCGAATCCGAGTATTTAAACCTCTCGTAGTATGCTAGTAACGGTTTAGATACGATTCATGCGCTCAAGTCCGTGTTACGAAGCTTTGATATTTGTTTTTCATATATTCCGCTTCCCCTCAAGTTCGTGGGGTGCGTGACATGGACTTACAATTGCAACCACTTCTGATTCCTCAAGGGAAGTGGGAACATATAACCATGGATTTCGTGACGGCTTTACCGTAGAGTCCAAAAAGGCAACAATGCAGTTTGGGTGATTGTTGATCGATTGACCAAGGCAGCTCAGTCCATACCATTTCGAGTTGGTCAATCAACAGAAGCTTTGGCAGAACGGTACATGCAGGAGATAGTAAGATTGCATGGAGTACCGGTGAGCATCGTGTCCGACGTGACACTCGTTTCTTATCACACTTTTGGAGGAGCTTACAGGAAAGTTTGGGGACTCGATTGAAGTTTAGCACAGCTTATCATCTTCAAACAGATGGCCAGTCGGAGAGAACGATCCAAACTCTTGAAAACATGTTGAGAGTTTGCATGTTGGACTTCAAGGGCTCATGGGAGGATCATCTACATTTGGTGGAGTTTCCTTACTATAACAGTTTCCAGGCGACTATTCAGATGGCTCTATTCGAAGCTTTATATGGTCGCAAGTGTCATTCACCTGTTTGTTGGGACGATGTTGGTGAACGAAGATTGTTGGGACCAGATTTGGTTGTGGAGACAGTTGAGAAAGTTAATACTATCTGGAATCGTATGAAAGCAACACAAGACCGACAGAAGAGTTAGGCAGATACATCGGGAAGACCTCTAGAGTTCGACGTTGGTGATTGGTATTCTTGAAGATATCACTGACTAGAGGGGTGATCCGTTTCGGAAGTCGAGGAAAGCTTAGTCCTCGACTCGTTGGACCTTTTGAGATTTTGGAGCGTATTGGAGAAGTGGCGTATCATTTGGCGTTACCGCAATCTTTGGAGAATGTTCATGACGTGTTTCACATATCTTAACTCCGTAAGTATGTTCGAGTTGAAACACATGTGTTGGATCATTCGGAGCTGACTGTACGAGAAGATTTGACTTTTGAGCAGCGACCGATGTCGATTGTGGATCGAAGAGAAAAGGTTCTTAAGAACAAAGTTATCCCTCTTGTACTTGTTTCTTGGGGTAATCGCTCGCATGGAGAATCAACTTGGGAACGAGAAGATGAAATCCGGCAGAAGTTTCTACATCTATTCTTGAAATTTCTTGTTTGTTTATCCTTTCTTGTTCTTGGAATTTCGAGGACGAAATTCTTTTGTAGTTGGGTATAATGTAACACCCGAGTTCATTTATACCAATTCCAGTTTCCGTATTTACTTATCCATGGTATTTTCTTGATTTAGCGTGTTTGGGTGCGAATGGTATTTTACATTTTACTTTGCATTCGACCCGACCCACTTGCTTGAACCTGTTTGATTCTTATTTATAGATTACCTTGACTTGTTGCATGGACATGTGCATCTCATATTTAGTACATACTGGTATTTTACCTAGTATCCCATCTTTTATCATATAACATTTTAAGTCACATAAAATATTTTAAAAATACATTGTATGGCCTGCATGATAACCCTAACCCCGTGGTAGCATCCGCGCATCTTGTTCTCGTCCCGTTCAATGAAACAGACGTGTTTGGATGGCTACGCGCACGTACATGCATCCGTTCCTGGGGGTATACATTTTCTTTAACTGAGCATTCATTTTGAAATTTGGAATTCGCATATATTTTTTATATTTTAAATCTGAATTTTTAGACCCGACCCGGACATGTTTTGGAGTAAGTTTGTATTTGACAAGATCTCAAAACGGACTAATATTATATTCTTTATATATTTATAAACTATTATTATTCTTTTAACTAAAATATATTACTAAATCATTATATACTAACAGTTTTAGTTTATATATATATATATTATATATATATATTAACCGTCTATTCTCTCTCTCTCTCTCTCTCTCTCTCTCTCCTGACGCTTTTCTCTCTCTCTCTATATTTTAATTTATGTTAAATATTATTTTCTCCCCCTCACAGTTATCTTCTTCCTTTTATATTTTTGCCGCCGCCTCACTTCGAGAAAACCCTAACCCTAACCCTAGCCTTCACCCTCGCTCACCCGCCGTTGCCGTCTCACCCTCAACCCGATCCACTTCTCAACCTCAACCTTACCTCGCTCGTCTCCTCCCCGCTGCAAACCCCACGAGAACCCATCACCCGACCCTGCAACCCTTGCCGCCATCTTTCCCATCACCGCCGACGACCTCGTCGTCGCCTCCACATCTTCGCCACCACCTTCTCCTCTCTCTCCTCCTCGTACTCATCCTCGAGCTCTCCCTTGCACGACCCAAACCAACCCCGCAGCCTCGCCGCAACCCCATGCCTCACCCAAACCCTCATCACCGCCTTCTTCTCCTCACTTCCTTCTCTCCTCCGGACACCACGACCACCCTCGTCACGGCCACTTGCAACTTCCGCCTGCAACCTAAGAAACCCACGCCCAAGCCCTCGTCGCGTCTGTTGTCATCACAGTCAACCTTACCTCGCCGGGGACCTTGTCGACGACCGTACCCCATCATCCTCATCACCGTACCACCTCTACTACCATCCCTAAGTTTCCCGACTCTTCACTGCACAGAACCCACACACACTACCCCATCGCCAGAAAACCCACTGCCTTGCCGTGGACCTTACCGTCGACGACCCATTGTCGTCGTCACCCCTCACCTCTGTCCCAGAACCCCCGAGCCAACTCCAAAGCACCCAGACCAGATCACAACTCTCTTCCTTCTTCTTTCTTCTTCTCTTTCTTTTTCTTGTTCGCGTATTTTCCGATGATCGGAGGAGCCGTGCCATTGCCGATGATCCAAGCGACCCAGTGAACGTTCCCAGCCAGCGTGGTCACCTTCTTACTGTGCCTGGACCTGTCCCGTGTGCGCGTATGGATGTTGCAACGATTACCGACATTGGACGCTGCGTGCGCATATCGTATCGTGATCCAATCGAGGCAAGTAAAACTTGCTACATGCTATTATATTATTTTTATACATATTTAATTTCATGATTAAACCTGTAAATTAAACCTAAGGCTATTAGTTTCCATTTTACATTTCGATGTCCGGTTATATCATTTTAGATTTACAACTTGAACCCTATCATGTTGCATCCTGTCTTACTATACGGAGTACCCTCATACGTGTTTAAATCACATAATAATTATCTGCATAGCCCACAGTACCTTTTAATAGTTTCTACCCTATCGGACACCCGTTTGCATCCATTTAACCTATTTTTATATATAATTGCATCATTAGGTCATTTAATACATGTTAATGTAATTTTAATATTCCATATTCGTTTAAGTGTATGATACTTAATGTTGGAACCATAACCCTAACTCTAATCGATAACCGTACATCCATATATTTTAATCTGTACCTATTTGCATATCATATTACAATGTTCCAGTTTATTGTTCTATTAGTACCCATGCTTGTTTTGTATATCCATGCTTATGCTAGTTTGATTATGAGCACCCACATGACATCTTGTGCACCCTGACATGACTTGTTACACCTACTACTTGACACGACATGGTACCGTGCAACTCTTGACATGACATGACACCTATATACATTACTTGACTTGACCTGATGTACCATAGCTTTACCTGTTACCTGATCTTGTTACTAATGCCAACAAACTTTACCTGTTGTCCCTACGGACATTTCCTGTTGTCTATCCAGACAAACCTGTACCTGCCTGATCCTGTGTTGGCATTAGCTTCAGATTATTTAATACCTGACTTGAATACATATAACCTGGGGGTATGGGGAAATCAATGATGAAACCTGACTTGTAACTCGACAGTTCGCTACCTTTACTGATCAGTTTTAGAGGCTAGGCCTTCCTTGGGATGATGCTGCTGACATCATCCATCGTTACCCACTACCATTTAGAGGCTAGGCCAGCCTTGGGATGATGCTGTTGACATCATTCATCGTTACCCTTTTTCCTTTTAGTGCCTAGCGGCATGTCTCGATTTCAGCCCGAGAATCTTCACCGTGATCCTGGACACGCACGGGATACTATTGAGTTACATCGATGATTCATCAAATTGATTTCAAAGACTTGAGAGTAGTTAACCCATTAGACCAGTTTAGATTACTCACTGCACACTACCTTTCATTGCCCTGATTTGTATTGCTGTTACACCTGCTTTACCAGTTATGATCGTACTTGCATATCTTGCTACCCTGTTTTTATCTTATTGCTTGATGTTATGACGCGCTGACGTCTGGGTTTTGCAAGGCCCAGATCCTCTACCTTTGTCGTAGGCTGATTAGAAGTACTTCCGCTGCTAGACCGAGCAGCGAGGATCCTGTTGGTATCCAGTCTTACTTTCCAGGTGTTTATCTGATCTTTTGCTTCCATATATTATAGTATTTTCTTGACTCATTTATTCTGGCTTATAGACATGTACTAGATAGTTTAGTTTACTTTCCTGTTCTTGATATCTCTACAGCCGTAATGTGACTGTGGAGGGATTTTTCCTATCCACAGGTAGCATGGTTGGCTATGTCACGTGCCCATCTTAGCGTACTCTGGAAAGCGGGGCGTGACACCTTTTCTCCTGTGGCTATGCTTAAGTCCATCCGGATCCCACTTGCCATCGCTGCATACTATGACTATGAAATCTGGCAGATGGACGTCTGTTAATACCAGAATATTGCATTTATTACCGCCCACTCTTATACTCGTTTGTTTATAGGTAGGTGCTTTTAATCCGTGTTTGCTACATATTTACAGGCTACATGTTCCTAGTCCAAAATAACACAAATGATACAAAATCTCCACTGTTATGCCAAAATACAGAACATCTGTTGCCAACAGATAAAGCAGGGTTCCGGTCATCCGTATCCGTCCAGTACCGCGTACCAGTTCCAGAGACAAGACATATGACAGTGGTCATTCGTGTCTCGGACAAGCACAGAGCATGAGAGGGGCAGCACAAGAATCAATGGGTGCGCGGAGCTCGAGGGAGAAAAGGTCAAAAGTATTATTTTTGATGCCATTTTGGACCGTTGCAGATCTGAAACAATTGTGGAAGAAATTTGCAATTTGGTACATGTAGAACAACATAAGATGGCAGCACAAGGAAACCCAGAAAATTCGAGACCACAATTCCACAAAAGCGCGGCGGAACCGCCGCTAAATGTGGGTTTCCGCGGCGGATCCGCCGCGGTTTTGTGTCATTATCTGACCAAATTTTGGGGGTAGCTTTGTCATTTCATTTGGGGCCAGAATATTGCTGTAGGGTTTCAGCACGCAGCCTATAAATAGCCCAGTTTTGTGCAAACCAAAGGTCTTCTTCATGTCTTGATTTCCATTCTCTCTTTGTGAGGATTTAGCTTAGTTTCTTCTTCTTCTTCTTCTTCATTCTTTCCTCCATGAAAATTGTAGTGAGAGCTTTTTGAGTGGAAGATCAATGAAGATGAGGGTTATTTTTATCTTGTCTCTTTTATTTATTATCTTGTAATTTTATTATCTTGTATTGTAATTTTATTAATTGTTGTTAACTAGTTGTTGTTATTTCTTTTCTTGTTCTATTTTCTTTTCTTCTTTTATCCGTATTTTCAAGCGATGATACTTGACGGAGTTCCTTGCTAAGGTGAGGACCCAATAGTTAGCTTGCTTCACTTGTAAAACTGTATTTTCCTCTTTTCTTCCTTCTTGTTTTGTTTTGTTTTCTTTTATGATGTGTGAATAATTTCCCTCTTGTTAAGGCTAAGGAAGGTGGTATGAGGGACGGAGAAATCCCTTGTGCTTCTCTTCGCCAAATATCTTGAAACGAACCCCGACCAAACAAACGCAACCCCCTCACTTAGACGCGCTATACGTGACATGTAGCCGCGACCTAAGTTGAGAAGTCGTTTAAGCGCGCTACAACGTGACATGTAGTTGTGACTTATTTGGATACATGGTTGCGGGTGTTTAGCCGAGAGTTGGAAATAAGCGTATTTAGAGGACGGACAAGGGGCACTAGGAATGCATTTAGCGTTGGAAAGCTTGCTTAAACTCGAAAATCCCATTCCTATGTCCTCCTAATCCCCGCTACTTTCGATTATCCCAACATCGTCTTAAGGATGGCAAAAGACATGCACAAGACTAATCCTAACTCTACTAACCGACCTTAACCTTAACAAGCTTACTTGAACATAAATACGAACACTTAGGATAGACTTGAACATACATATACACATTCTTTATTGACTCGTCTAAAACTCGAACGGACATACAACCATCTCCCTGCGGATCGACCCGTGCTCAACCGGCTAGCTGCGAAGCGACACCGTCCTGATCGCAGTTATAACTTTAGAACTTTGAACATCCGACACGCCAAAAGCATGCGATCAAATGGCGCCGTTGCCGGGGAGACGTTAGTGTATTTTCTTTCTTGTTATTCGGGTTAATATTCTTTTTATATATATTTATAAATAAAAAAATAAAATCTTTTTGTTATTTTTGATAATTTTTGTGAGCAAGTGTGCAGGCTAATCTGGAGCAAGTACAGTAATCCAAAAAGAAAACAGAGGTTTTTATTTTGGAGAAGAGAAGAAGTGGAGTTCGTTGACCAAAGACAAATCCCCAAGTCAAATTTTGACCGCCGAACCGCGGTCAAAAGGTGCCTTGAGCGGCGGTTCCGCGGTCCCATTGAGGCCTCTGTGCCCAATTTTTTCTCCACCCCTTTTTCTTTTCTTTTATCTTCTCTGTGAATTCCACCTTACTGTATTTTCTGCAGATTTTGCGGATTTGCGAACTGCGATTGTGGGGAGCAAAGTGTACGTTCAAGGCTAAGGTGATTGCAAAGTACAGTGCCAAAGATCCGGGTAGTTTGACCCGCGCAAGCGAACTTTTCAAGCTTACCGGATTTGATTCAACGGGGTTTTTCTAAACCCGAAAACTTAACGGTACGTATTTTACTAACATCTTCTTCTCAAATCCGATGCATCCACTATAATATCTTTGCAGGATTCTTTGCAAGTCGCTACCAAACGCAAAAAAATTGACTAACCCGTATTTGTTGCAGTGCCGTGCTTAATATAAAAAACGATTGTTTGATTCTTTATAGAATTTTTATTAAATTGCGCATTGCATACATTAATACAGACTTAAGGGCAAGCGAACCCCACAATATACGGTAAAGGATTTCATCACCTTTTCCGTGGCCCACAAATCACAAACTTGAGCATAACGTTTATCCGCACAAATTTTAAAAGAAATTAGACTTTAACCCTTAAGGACTCCGCGCTCACTAGGAGAAGTTAACTGTGTTTAGAATACCGATTAACGGTATATTGTTTACGGGGTGTCTAGGAAAGTGTTCACGGCGAAACCGCCAAAAGAGAAAGGGTTATTTAATTAAGGACCTTCGCGAAAGCGTCGGAAAACCTCCCCTTATCTTTACACTTACCTGGCCTCGTGATCAGTATATCTTGAGCTCGTTTCTCGACACAGTTTTACTTCGACAATTAAGTTCTTGAGCAGGTCTAGTTGACCTAGGTGAACCCTAGACCGATTAGGTGTGTTGTATTTTTGTGTCGTGATTGTTTTTTTGGTCCAGATTCTTTTTATGTGTATATTTCATTCTTTTGTTAATAAATAACTAAAAAAAAGTCATATTCTTTTTCCCCTCCTTTTTTCTGCCTTTCTTTCTTTCTCTCTTCATATCATGGGTACCCCACCTCGCAAAACTCTTGCCGAACTTTGGTACCCACAACCAGACATAACTTTCTACGGTTCTTGCTTTGGTCGAATTTCGAACGACCTCTCCATGCCCAAAATTTCACTGAAAGATCGCATAGAAGCGTCTAGGACAAACACTTGCACTCCGCATTCCACTTTGTATCAACCTTTTCAACCTCCCGCACCCGCTTATGTTGATACCCCTTTTTCAAGTCGTCCTTTGTCCATCGCTGAACATATTGAACAATCTCATAGCCGATCTTTCACTCCTTTCACCACTTCAAATTCTTGGGATCAACAATTTCATTCACCTTCTTATCCAAATGTTGATCCTACTCCTGTTCAACCATTCAATTCCTACCAGTCCTACCCGACTTTTGCACCTTTCCTAGACATTGCTTCTGAACCGCCATTTGGGAGTTTTCAGTATCCAAACAACTTTGAACCTTTTACTGAAACCCCTTCACAACCTATGTCTAGTCTGGAACAGTCATTGGAAGACTTTAGGGTAGCGTCGTACCAACAGATGATGGATTTGAATGCGTCCATGGCCGCCCTCATACAACCTAGTGACCCGGTAGCTAGTTTTCAACTAGCACCAAATTTTCCAATGTATGAAGAGGCAGTAGGACAGGTTGAGAACTTGAGTGGAGAGACTGAGCTGTACACCCTTCCAAATCGAACCTACCCATTGCAAATTGAAACCCACAACTCCGATTTTGAATGTCTATCTAGTGTCCCAAACGATTCATTGATTAAAGATAGAACAGATAATGAGTTGTGTGACTTTGTAGTGTTTGATTTGTCCGATTGTGAAGGGTCCCTTTCAAGTGAAACCACACCCAATCCTTTTGACTTCTACACCTCCATCTTAGAACCAGAATCGATTGAAATCCATGCTTTTGATGAGGTGTCTGAGAAAATTGATTTTCACTTGATTGAGGATATTGACGCTGGGAATATTTTGGATGATGAACCCACTGCTTTGGATGAGTTTTTCTCTCCAATTCATCATCCCGAGTCTTTAACTGTTTTTCCCGAACTTCATATGCGTCTTGATTTTGACAAAATTTGCACGGATAAGCTGAATTTTGAGGAGACTATTAAGGATAGTACTGAGGATGAACCAGTTTTAATTGATGAGTCAGATTTTCTAATTCATCCTGTTCCTTTCATTGACTGTGTGCACCCTCCCGAACCCTTAACCGATACCTTTCCTCAATCACTTCCCCACATTCTTTTCCGTCGTTTCGACCTTGCAAGAAACCGTATCATTTTCACTTCCTGTGTCTGGTTTACCAAGTTCGGCGTACCCATGGTTTCTCACGAATCTTGAGGGATTTGACCCAATTTCTCTCCATATTGATAGGTTAGTACAATCCATCTTTTCACATCGATCATTACAGATTGTACTAATTTATTCAATCCATTTCCACCCTCAAGTTCGTATTCCACTTCTTTCTCCCTTCCGCCATTCTTCTTCTCATATACCGAGACTGTATCCCGCTTCTATACGGTCTCGCGTATTCTCAATTTCTTACCTCTTCGCATTCTTTCACCAACCAACACATTATAGAGATAAAATCTTTGAATGGTTGGTACTAACTTTTGGCCTGTGTAAGGCCTTGAATAGCTTGATACTATTCCTTCCCCCCTGATCCTGAACATCAACGCTTAACAGTGGAAACACCGTTTTACTTAAGTTTGGGGGGGGGACCTTTTTTGTATATATTTTTTGTTTTCCTTTTTGTTTTGTATAAAATTTTCTTTTGGAGAGCGCCGGCAATTTTGACCTTCTTGGTGTAGCCTGACAGTAAGGGCACTGTCAAGTTTAAGTTTGGGAGTGTGCTCGGTAAGCTTTCTTCCTTCGCATTCATTTGTATATTCTGCATTTGCATACCTTACTAAAAACCCACAAAAATCAAAAAATTCTCAAAAATATACAAACTTTGTCATCAAGTTAGCCAATAGGGTAACTTAGATTTTTTCCGATAGTTTAGTTAGTACGTTAGGAATAACTAAATCCTACGCTTAGGAATTGAAAACCCTAAAAATAACCCTCATTCTGTTTAATTTTGGTAAGTATACGTCCTTACAGTTTTTTTGAGAAATAGGTAATCTTGAGTTCAGTTCTTGAGTTAAGTCAAGATGAAGGGAAAGTATTGAAGCTTTACTGAAGGATAAGTCTGAAAAATAGTTTCTATTCTTGAGTTCAAATTCAGAAAGTATATACTCTACAACTGCACTTACACACACCTTGAAACTTGGGATAGTAGAGGATACCTAGAAATACTCTTGCCTGAAAGCCAGTATGAAAGAAAAAAACGGTATTTAAAGCTAAACACCAAAAGAGCATATTGAAAAATATATCCGGTCTTGAAAAAGAAAAAGAAAAAGAAAAAGAAAAATAAATAAATTCAAGACCTGGAAACTGCTAATTACGCTTTAAGTTTACACATTCAGTAATCGGCCGTTAGTGCCTCAAGAAGCATTAATAGTCGCATGAAAGGTGTGTGAGCAACACCGTCCATCATTAAATGAAAAGAAGTAGTATTCGGTATTAGGTATTAGGGCAAGGGTACTATAGCTTGAATTGAATTCTCGAGTGTAGGGGTGCAAATTTACACACACGTAGGGGTATACAATCGATGTTTGGATAGAAGATAAAAATGAAGAATAAGACTTATATTTTCTGTAAAGTTGATAAAAATTCCTGATTTAAGACCGCACTTTAGAAGGAAAACACAGGAGATACCAACATCTTTCTAAACTTTTTTGGAACGTATAGGATCTGAAGTTAAGTAGATAGGAGGCGTGAAACATAAGCGTTGGATATTTCTAACTTAGAATGATAGAGTTTCTAACGTAAATACTAAACTGAAGGAGTAGAATCGATATTAACTTATGACATTAGCTTGACAGGATTTTGTGGGTGTAATCCGCTGAAAACCCTCAGGAGACAACACTCCTCCTACTAGGGACACCTAGAGGTTTAACGGCTTGTTGCACGTGCTCAGTGCAATCGCGTTCCCTGCGAAAGTGCGGTTAGGACTTTTTTGTGAATAATTGGTTTTGTTCGGGACGAGCAAAAGTTAAGTTTAGGGGTATTTGTTCATACCAGAATATTGCATTTATTACCGCCCACTCTTATGCTCGTTTGTTTATAGGTAGGTGATTTTAATCCGTGTTTGCTACATATTTACAGGCTACAGGTTCCTAGTCCAAAATAATACAAATGATACAAAATCTCCACTGTTATGCCAAATTACAGAACATCTGTTGCCAACAGATAAAGCCGGGTTCCGGTCATCCGTATCCGTTCAGTGCCGCGTACCAATTCCAGAGACAAGACATATGACAGTGGTCATTCGTGTCTCGGACAAGCACAGAGCACGAGAGGGGCAGCACAAGAATCAATGGGTGCGCGGAGCTCGAGGAAGAAAAGGTCAAAAGTATTATTTTTGATGCCATTTTGGACCGTTGCAGATCTGAAACAATTATGGAAGAAATTTGCAATTTGGTACATGTAGAACAACATAAGATGCAACACAAGGAAACCCAGAAAATTCGAGACCACAATTCCACAAAAGCGCGGCGGAACCGCCGCCAAATGTGGGTTTCCGCGGCGGATCCGCCGCGGTTTTGTGTCATCATCTGACCAAATTTTGGGGGTAGCTTTGCCATTTCATTTGGGGCCAGAATGTTGCCCTAGGGTTTCAGCACGCAGCCTATAAATAGCCCAGTTTTGTGCAAACCAAAGGTCTTCTTCATGTCTTGATTTCCATTCTCTCTTTGTGAGGATTTAGCTTAGTTTCTTCTTCTTCTTCATTCTTTTCTCCATGAAAATTGTAGTGAGAGCTTTTTGAGTGGAAGATCAATGAAGATGAGGGTTATTTTTATCTTGTCTCTTTTATTTATTGTCTTGTAATTTTATTATCTTGTATTATAATTTTATTATTTGTTGTTAACTAGTTGTTGTTATTTCTTATCTTGTTCTCTTTTTTCTTCTTCTTTTATCCGTATTTTCAAGCGATGATACTTAACGGAGTTTCTTGCTAAGGTGAGGACCCAATAGTTAGCTTGCTTCACTTGTAAAACCGTATTTTCATCTTTTCTTCGTTCTTGTTTTGTTTTGTTTTCTTTTATAATGTGTGAATAATTTCCCTCTTGTTAAGGCTAAGGAAGGTGGTATGAGGGACAGAGAAATCCCTTGTGCTTCTCTTCGCCAAACATCTTGAAACGAGCCCCGACCAAACAAACGCAACCCCCTCACTTAGGCGCGCTATACATGACATGTAGCCGCGACCTAAGTTGAGAAGTCGTTTAAGCGCGCTACAACGTGACATGTAGTTGTGACTTATTTGGATACATGGTTGTGGGTGTTTGGCCGAGGGTTGGAAATAAGCGTATTTAGCGGACGGATAAGGGGCACTAGGAATGGATTTAGCGTTGGAAAGCTTGCTTAAACTCGCAAATCCCATTCCTATGTCCTCCTAATCCCCGCTACTTTCGATTATCCAAACATCGTCTTAAGGATGGCAAAAGACATGCACAAGACTAATCCTAACTCTACTAACCGACCTTAACCTCAACAAGCTTAATTGAACATAAATACAAACACTTAGGATAGACTTGAACATACATATACACATTCTTTATTGACTCGTCTAAAACTCGAACGGACATACAATCATCTCCCTGCGGATCGACCCGTGCTTAACCGGCTAGCTGCGAAGCGACACCGTCCTGATCGCGGTTATAACTTTAGAACTTTGAACATCCGACACGCCAAAAGCGTGCGATCAACGTCAAGACTGCTTTTCTAAATGGTGATTTAGAAGAGAGCGTGTACATAACTCTGCCAGAGGGCTTCGTAGATAGTGGGAGCAGCGGAAAGGTGTGCAAGCTGCTTAAATCAATCTACGGGTTCAAGCAGGCATCGCGGAGTTGGAACATCTATTTTGATGTGGCAGTCAAAGAGTTTGACTTGATCAAAAACGTAGATGAACCTTGTGTATATAAGAAGGTTGTAGAGAGTAAGGTTGTCTTCCTTGTATTGTACGTGGATGACATACTCTTGATAGGAAATGATGTTCCTATGCTGCACTCGGTCAAGCTCTTCTTATCACAAAGATTCTCTATAAAGGATCTGGGTGATGCCTCCTATATCCTGGGGATTAAGATCTATAGAGATAGATCTAAACGGATGTTGGGATTGTCCTGTTGTTACTTTACCTATGCGCAAACGCGTATGTTTTGAAAATGGAATCAGTTTAAGGAAATGGATGCGCACGCGAGCTCGATCTCGTTTTAAAATTTATAAACCGCAAGTGCACGGCGCGTTGTAGTGAGCCAGCAAGTACGGGTCGATCCGCAGGGAATTGTGTATTAGGTTTTGTTGTTTAAGATTCAACAAATAACGAATGGTTTGGTTGTCACAAAAATATAAAACACAAAACAAAGAAAACAAGTTAAGAAAGAAATGGCCGTGGCTTTGGCTCGGATGCTCGAATCGCGATGATTCCTTCGACGCTCCCTTGCTCATGAGTTGTTCGTCCTTGTGTCGATCCTGACGCGTAGCTTGACTTGTCAAAGCAGTTGCAAAGCATAAATCATCAAGTTCTTGGATCTCGACTAAAAATATGAAACGAGTCTGTATTGTTCACTTACCGTTTGCATGTCCAAGCTTGAGATATCAACACTAAGCATAAGGGTTAGCAAGCATACGACAATATCAAAAACACAAATTAGCGAGTGAGAGCAATTAGTTTTAGTGTTAATTTTGCTAAGTGTTTATGATAGTATAGGGTATATGAAAATCGAGGGTTTGTCAAGCACTTGGTCACAAAATACCGTATCTAAACTTAGCAAACTTAACACCAAATTGATTTTAACTTAAACATTGTAAAATGGGGAAAGGGATTGAGTATGGTATATGAAGAGGTTACAAACTAACCATGGTTTCAAAATACCATATCACATCAATACATAAACAATCTTTAAGTTAGAATCAAATTAAGCATATTAAACATAAACAAGAGGAGGAGGAAGGCAAAGCCTTTCATCTCATTTCCTCACCATCACCACAACCAAAGAAAGATTAGTTACACATAATAATAGCAAAAGAAAGAAAGTAAGAAAAAGAATAAAAGAAACAAAGCAAAAGCAATATTATTAACACTTGATGAAGTTGAGGTACAAGATATTGGTAACTTGTTCAACCTCCATAATGAAGCTCTCAAAAGAAACCTTCAAGAGGGAAGAAGAAGAAGAAACCAAGTTAAAGCCCACTCACTCTCAAGCTAAACCAAAAACTAAGAAAATGAAAATGGTATATACTATGCATCCTTGCTCAATATCTGTTCTGGTATTTATTGGCTCAACTCCAGAATAAAAAAACAATAAAGATGGACTGATGTGATCCTAAGAAATGACCAGAAGAAAAATGGGGGCATTTGGAGCAAAGTGACCCGGTGGTGCCGGTTTTTAAGGGGTCTTTGCAGGGTTGTCTATCACGGCAGCAAGGTTTCGGGAGGCATTGTCCATACCAATTTCAAAAATTTGCCATTCTAGTTAACCCTAACCTAGAATCGTATACTAGAAAAAGCGACGAATCGATATGCAAACAACTTTGCAACTAAAGTGAATAAGGAATACAACCTTTGTAGACCGGTCCTTCACTTCAATAGCTCCGTGTAGTAGTCCCTTCACTGCGATCTTGAACTTCCGGACTCTAGAGAGGCTCCCATGAAGAAATGAATAAGCTTGCACTGAAGTCTTCGAGGCCGAAGATGATCTACGTCGAGGAGACACTAACCCAAGCTACCCTTTCACTAATTGTGGAATTAGTGAAGAAAACACCCTATACTAAATGGCAAGTACTAGAGAATGATGAAGTAGGAATTTTTCTCACATTAGAAATGATTTTCTCACATATTTTCTCACATCTCCATTGAAGCTAGAAAGCTTTTAGGAAGAAGAAGAAGAAAAACTCTCATGATAAAATCAAGTGAATTAAAATGGCAACCATGGGTGAGTTAAGCATCATATACTTAATCTTTATAGAGAGTTAACCATGGCTAAGTCTAATGGTTGGGTTAATAAATATCTTAGGCAAAACAAAAGTTGTGGACTAAGTCAATGGCAATCCAAGCTTCTACAAGCTTCATGCCATGACAATTTCCAACAATTTTGAATTACTTAAATAATTAAAAACCCTAGGATTATCTCTAGTATGGTGTAAGTCATACACACACCCAAGTTGCATGTATCATCAAGCATGACACAAACATGTTCACAAATATACATATCACATATATACAATGTGCACATCAAGTGAGAAAAGAAATCATAAGTGAGCAAATATTAGTTAATGTAACTTAATATATCAAATATATATAATTATACATTAAATTATTAAATCAACATTTGATTTAATAATCCGACTATATCACATATAACCGACTAATATCAAATGTAATAACTTATCGAATCAACACTTGATCCGATAACCCGGCTATATCACATATAACCGACCTATGTCACATATCGCGAGAATAGAATACGGTATCACATATCGTATTAATCTTGGTCCCGCACATATCACATATGTGCTCCTACTCCGTTTCTCTTGAGCCAGGAAACCTTTGTGTAGGACTCTAAAGACTCGTCAATACGCCGGCAGTAGGTGATGATCATATCAAACACCCATAAGCCGCAAGCGGTCTGCTAAATGTAACGGCCACCCGGGTATTGAGCGATCAGAAGATCAACAAGCATGCTTGCTCATAATCCTGCGAATCCAATCAGTAACACTACCGTACAGTCCGGTCTCTTCATCTGATATGTCGCATATCTCGTCTAGGGGTGGTAAACGTCAGACCCCAGTAACTCGATGAGTCGTGCTAATATGAGGCTCATAACGGGTCAAGAAACTACTGATAACACTTACCAGTATATCTCTGAAGTAGCCCTGGCCAGGGACTTCCTGTTATAGCCAATCGAGCACAGCGCAACATCAACCCTCAATACCGGGAGAGACGAAACCCCTCCTGTCGCTCATTGCCTCCATGTGATTCGGGACTGTACCCAAAAGACAACCGTTTTGCACGTTCTCTTGAACGTGGTAAGGTGGAAATCAAAGCACAGTAGGAATCACACAAGACTCTATGACGATCTTGGGTCTACAGACTAACCTATACCAGTGTCACCAGAGAACTGCTATCTGACGATAGGTATAATACCATTTAGGAGTTCTTGGCGAGTCCGTTCAATGTACCCAGTCTCCACTGAGCACCCGTATACCATCTCTGATGTCAAACACCAATGGATATGGGATCATCCATCGCCCATTTACATAGGTCGAGAAGCTATACGCTAGTCTACTCTGGTATATCGATGCCCTGTCTCGATACACCTACGACTAGGAACATTTGAAGGATGTACATACCGACTACTCTTTCCCCACTAGTATGATCTGCATCATAATCCTGGTAGTCAAGTACTCATCCTAAGGGCTTTATCAACATGTAACATAGAGACAATCAGTATACATGTTAAGATAAAGAGCAACCAGATAGCATACTATCATGTCGAGCAAGAAAATCCTCCCTATATATGTCCAAGCATCCACTACAATATACATCGTATGTACAGTAATGGCCTCTAGGGCATACATATAACTAACAGTCTTGCCGGTTTGGCTGTGGGAAAACGGGCTCGTATTTGTGTAGTGATCTCGAGTGCACTCAACAAGTCCATTGGTATTGTTTGATTTCTTTATATTAGCTTGGGTTATACTCAGTAGACTTGGAGGGAAACTTGATGCTTTAAATCACATCACATCTTTTAGCATTTATTACACATCACACCCACATGTGCCCATTTTCATCATGGCATCCCCCACCTAGGTCCAAGAACCAAAAAGCTATGTGCACACTTGTATTGTGTTGGACCAAAATTGTGTACACATGTTTATTGCAAAAGAACTCATTGAATATCGGTCGGTTTTATGTTCTGATTGCAATGTCGGCGCCCAAACGCTATATTCGTGATATTGAGTGTGTTTCCAGTATTTTATCACGAATACCTATAATCTGTAATTACTGAGCAGACACTGGTTAATAGTACCTATATATAATAAAATTGATAATGAATGAGAGGTATTAAAATACAGTTTTCTGTGATGAACAATCCAGGTATATTGACATCATACTAAAGAGATTTAGTATGGAAGATTCCAAGCATAGGAATTTACCCACGATCTCAGGAATCACTCTCTCCAAAGAGATGTCTCCTAAGACTGATTTGGAGAGGGCTCGCATCCAATGGATACCCTATACTTCGGCAGTCGGGTCTATCATGTATGCGATGTTATATACCCGACCGGATGTAGCGTACGCACTTAGTGTTGTAAGCAGGTATCAATCGGATCCTGGGGAGAATCACTGGACAGCTGTGAAGAACATTCTTAAGTATTTGAGAAGGACTAAAGAAATGTTCTTGGTGTATGGTAACGGTGAACTCCAAGTGGAGTCCTTTACCGATTCGAGCTTCCAGAGTGATAAGGAAGACTCTAAGTCGGTCTCGGGTTTTGCCTTCACCCTCAATGGAGGGGTGGTATGTTGGAAGAGTTTCAAGCAAGATACCGTGGCAGACTCGACGATGGAAACTGAATACATCGCTGCCAACGATGCGGCCAAAGAGGCTGTCTTGATGAAGAAGTTCATAACTGAACTTGGTTTGGTTCCATCCATTGAGCATCCAATACCTTTGTATTGCGATAACAATGGAGCTGTGGCTTTAGCCAAGGAACCCAGGTCCCATCAGCTATCCAGGCATATTCTGAGGCGGTATCACCTGATCCGGAAGATAATTGATTGCCGGGAGATCGAGGATAGGAGAGTTGACACGAAGAATAACACGGTGGATCCACTCACGAAAGCCATACCCCAGATATAATTTGAGAGATTTTGGGATGTTGGTTATGGGATCCTACACCAACTGGCCTTAGTGCAAGTGGGAGATTGTTAGTTATATGTATGCCCTAGAGGCCATTATTGTACATGATTGTATATTATAATGGATGCTTGGACATATATAGGGAGGACTTTCTTGCTCGACATGTTAGTATGCTATCTGGGTACCTTTATCTTAACATGTAGACTACTATTATGACACTGTCTTGCTCTCACATGTTGGTAAAGCCCATAGGATGTGTACTTGACTACCAAGATTATGATGCAGATCATACTAGTGGGGCCAGGGTAGTCCATAAGTTCATTCTTTAATTGTTCCTAGTCGTGGGTGTATCGAGACGGGGCATCGATATTCCAGAGTAGACTAGCGTATACTTTTCTTGACCCATTTGATGGGCGATGGATGATCCTACATCCATTGGTGTTTGACATCAAAGATTGTATACGGGTGCTCAGTGGAGACTGGGTACACTGAACATGAATCGTCGAGAACTCCTAGATGGTATTATACCAAACGTCAGATAGCAGTTCTCTGGTGACACTGGTACAGGTTAGTCTGTAGACCCGAGATAGTCATAGAGTCTTGAGTGATTCCTACTGTGCTTTGATTTCCACCCTACCAAGTTCAAGAGAGCATGCAAACAGGTGGTTTTTGGGTACAGTCCCAAGTCACATGGAGGCAATGAGCGATAGGAGGGGTTTCGTCTCTCCCGGTTTGGGTGTTGATGTTGCGCCGTGCTCGATTGGCCATAACAGGAAGTCCCTGGCTAAGGCTGATGATGATAATTACTGGTAAGTGTTATCAGTAGTTTCTTAACCTGTTATGAGCCTCACATCGGCATGACTTATCAAGTTATTGGGGTCTGACGTTTACCACCCCCCGACTCGATATGCGACATATCAGACGAAGAGACCGGACTGTACGGTAGTGTTACTTACTGGATTCACGGGAGTATGAACAAGCTTTCTTGTTGATCTTCTGATCGCTCAATACCTGGGTAGCCGTTACGTCCAGCTAGTACCGCTGATGGCTTGTGCGTGACTGATATGATCATTACCTATTGCCGGCGTATTGACGAGTCTTTAGAGTCCTGCACAGAGGTTTTCTGGCTCAAGCGAAACGAAGTAGGGCACATATGTGATATGTGCGGGACCGAGATTAATACGTGTATGTGATACCGTATGCTAATATCGCGATATATGATATCAGTCGGTTATATGAGATATAGCCGGTTATTGAATCAAGTGTTGATTCAATAAGTTGATATAAATGATATTAGTCGGTTATATGTGATATAGCCGGATTATTAAATCAAGTGTTGATTTAATAATTTAATATATAATTATATATTTGATATATTAATATATATTAACTAATATTAGCTCACTTAAGAATTTCTTTTCTACTAATACATTTAAATATATATGTGATATATATTAATGTATTCTTTTTGTGTCATGCTAGATGATACATTGGACTTGGGTGTATGAGACTCATACCTAACTAAAGATAATTTGGGTGATTAATTATTAAGGGAAAAAACAAAATTAGGTGGAAATTAGTATGGCTAAGGATGCTTGTAGAAGCATGGAGAAGCCTTGACTTAGTCCACTAATTTTGTTTTACTCTAAATATTTATTAACCCAACCATTATCTTTAGCCATGGTTAAGTCTCTACTAATATCACTTGTGATTTTTTCTCACCTTGGTTCATTCATTCACCATCTTCTTCATCTTCTTTGCTTTCTAGCTTTTGAGAGAGGTGAAAAAGAAAAAGAGAACAATAATTCTAAAGTTAGCAAAATTCCTACTTCATCAATCTATACCAAACTAGCCATTTAGTATAGGTTGTTTACTTCACCAATCCATCAATTAGTGAAGAGGTAGCTTGAGTTAGCGATTCTTCAACGTAGATCATCTTCAGCCTCGAAGATCTTTGAGCAAGCCCGTTCCTTTCGCCTAGTGGAGCCTAAGGAGAGTCCGGGACACCCCTACTTAGAGCAAAATAACTACTACACGGAGCTTTAGAAGTGAAGGACCGGTCTACAAAGGTTGTATTCCTATTTCACTTAGTGTAAAGTTTGTTTACATGCTATAAAAACCCTAATTCTCTAGTTAGATCCTTGGTCGGGCTCGCTCGACACCCTAGATTTTTTAAAATTGCATACTTGATGCTTGCCGAAACTCGTCGGGGGTGCTAAGAGAACCCAGCAATATGCACTTACACTAGTATTAGAACCTACTCAAACACTTAACTAACTGTTTAGACGAAGTCTAGAGTTTCGAAACTGAAATAACTCCGTATCGATAAATCCGAAGTCCAAGTTTTTGTCGAATTTTTTAGAGCTTCTAATTTTTTTAAACAATTGAAGAGTGCTCTTTATGATATAACTAGATCACCAGAGAAAAACGAGCCACCCAGTCAATGAAAAAACTTCTAGAAATATGGAAATCCTTACTATAAGTGGTTTTCTTGTTAACTCTGGTGTCGATTTTCTTGTGGTGTTTTGTACTCTTGGAATTAGGATTTATAGTATTGTTTGATTTTGCCCAGATTTTATCTAGTGTTATCTTTGTGCTTGGGCAATATGGAGTATTACTAAGTCGAAGTTTTAGCATCGTTTATTCGCTTTAAGTTCGTATATGTGTTTCTTAACGTCGACTAATTGCTATACGTCGATTAAACAACGTATAGCAATTAGTCGACGTTATCTTGTTTCTTGTTGTTGCGGTTTGTGGATATGAAATATTGGATCGTCGTGATTGAATAGCCCGGGGGTGTGAGATTCATGTATTTGTAAATTGATATAATATTCTTTTGCGGGGCACATCCGGGTTGAGATTGTAGCCACCGTTGTATTATTTTATTTAGTTTTTCTTGCACTTAGGATAGACCCAAGGTGGGGTGCACAAACTACCGGGTTCTTGAAGTGCCGAGTGGCCTACTCATTTTATTGAGGGAAGTTGCTTCAATTCGGGAATTTGGTAGGTAGTTTGCCGCACCCGTAGGGATCTAGGGTGAGGGTTTGGTTATTTATCACGACCATGGAATCCGTTTTTCATAATAGGCTAAAAAGAAATAGGGAAATCCTAGTATATCCAATATATGCATCTGTGTTACTTGTGCTGTGATCTGTGATCTGGAATGACTATTATTGCATGAGATGAATGTCTATATATATAGATTATATATAATAAACGTTGCTTATGTTTTGCACCCACGCTAGTCTAGCCCCCGCTCTTCCGTTAGTTAAGTAACCTAACGGTGCATGACGGGGCCCTGTGGCGAATGCGGATGTCATAAGCGTACGTTCTATTTTTGTTTCTTTCTGCAATGATAGGGTTAAATGATGGGATAATATTAATATTGATTAATGCAAATAAAAAAAACCAAAAGCTTAAATCGTAGGAACAATTTAAAAATCACTCGGTTTTCTTTAAAAATAACTTTTAAATGCGGAGCCTAAACCACTCCTTTTAAAAGCTATTAGGTTCCTTCGACTATATCAAGTTCATTACGTTCACGATTTCCGCCAAAACTAGCCGTAGCCCTCCATCATTTCAGATGTGTATTCACTAGTATTCAAGTTATGTATTTTGACCTTCGTCAAGGCATAGTGATTGGTAGCTATTGGGTATTCATCTGTTGTATAGATAGATGCATTAATTTAGGACAGACGTACAACTATTTTAGTCTTCGTCAAGGGTTTGCACGAATGGGTTTAGATTAATCTGGACAATAACGGGTAGAACTTGACTTGTGTTTTATGATATTTTGGCCTTCGTCAAGGTCATAAGCACCTGGGGCAAAAATCCACATCGGGGTTTCAAAGGAAAATGAAACATCCTAGTTTTGCATACCATCTGGAGTGTGATGATTTTGGTACGATTCCTTCAAATTTATCACACAATGATAGTTGGATCTCGATCCCACCATGAGTATTATTACTCCTCGGGAGAGTTTTTCACTTTACAATCAATACTATAAACCAAGTAGGTGTCTAGAACGGTGTTAGCGGGGCTACGCCTCTAGAGAAAAGAGGTTATTTAATTAAGGAACTTCGCAAAAGCATTGTAAAAGCTCCTTCGAAGTACCGACACTAGCCTGGCCGAAAGGTTAAAGCAAGAATTATTGGGTGCGAATAATTCCGACTAATTCTTCTTTTATGGTTTGAAAGAGAATTCGAGGAAACAGCGGGAGCCATCCTGTTTAGATAAACTAATAACCAATCTAAACTTGCAAGAGTATCATGCTGAGTGTTTCTTCTCCCCCCCTAGTTACAGCGATCAAGATGATTGGGTTTAAGTTACTACAAGATAAAATTATATTCATGGGGCCAAACTATAATGATTGGCTAAGGAATGTCCAGATGGCCATTACTTATGACAAGTTGGGCTACCTCCTTACTACTAAAGCCTCCACTGCCCCAGATCCAGATTCTACCGTTGCGGATAAAGAGATTCGTAAGACATGGGAAATAGACAGTGCGAAAACTAAGTGCCTCATGCCACTCTATGGATAATGAACTGTAAGCCGATGTCGTGCACCCCGGTTCGCGGGAAGGCGGAATTTTCTAAAAACGATTATGAACAACTATGCAACACCGACTAACTCCAGGATCTATACTAAAACCTTAACTAACTAAACTAACTAGGAGGTTTAACTACCATGATAGTTGGTTATACCTCCGTGACCAAGTCCTTTGGGTCTTCTTTGCCTCCCCTCCATGACTCCTCGAAGAAAGGATCGAGCTTGCGACATCGGCCTCCTCACGTCAAAGATGATCCACCCGAGAGAATGTGCTTCAAGCTCCAACCTCTAAACCGAGGTAACTAGGGTAGATGGTTCGCTAATCCAACTAGCCAAGGTGATGTAGAGAATGCTAATGGATTGTTTAGTCTCACTAAACCCTATGTCTCACAACACATGTGAAGGATTATTAGTTTGAGGAAGAAGGAGATGGAGAAATCAAGAGAGAGAATGAGGAGAAGAAAAATGAACCAACATCAAGCATGAAGTGTAGAGAATGGCTAAGTATATGAGCTCAATTATTCAAGCATGCAATATTTCATAATAAGAAATATCGCCTATGCTTGAATAGTGAGTCAAGACCAATATAATAATCTATTAGCCATACTTTGCACCATGCCACAAATATCTCTTTCTTTTCTCCAATATCCACCTCATTAATCCATTTATCAAAATGGATAAAACTAAATAATGAGGTGTCTCCTTCTAGAAGCATGCCTTGCAAAATTACAAGAATGCCCTCACCGTATATACATACCCGTATCCGTATTCCGAAAAATACGAATACACTAAGACGATAACAATCCAATAATACAATACTAGGATCCGACTTAAACCAAAGCCCACTAGTATTGTCCACCGATCAACATCCGTGTACAAGTACACGTATGTGATCGAAGTCCTTCCGTAAAACCATACAGCGTCTAAATCAATTGCCCGAAGTAGGGAAACCCTCTATATGTGACTCTAAAGACTCGACAGTACGTTGGCAGTGGGTTTAACCACAAGTACGCCAGTGGTACTAGCTGCACGTAACGGCTACCCAGGTATCTGTCGATAAGAAGGTCGATGAGCAAACTCATCCGAACTCCTACTGAGCCTGTCTGTGACAATCTCCGTACAGTTCGGTCTATTCGTCTAAGATACTCGCATATTATACCTAGGGGGATAGTAAACGTTAGACCCCTAATAGCGTAATAAGTCGTGTTGGAGCAGAGCCCAATACACTCTGAGAAACTACTGGAGTACCTACAAGTAAATCTCGCTTGCCCTGGACAGAGACTTTGTGTAATGGCTTTCCGAACACAGCGTGATATCAACCCCCAATACCGGGAAAGACGAATCCTATCTGACCGCTACTGTATCCAAGTGCTTCGGGACTACACCCAACTACTACCTATTTGCATGACTCCTTTGAGTCGTGGTAGGGTAGTAATCTAAGTACAGTGGGAACACAGTCGAGACGAAGTAGCGATGGCAAGTCAACGGACTAACCTGTACTCATGTCACCTGGAAACTGCTGCCTGACGATGGGTATAATACCAACCGGCAGTTCTCAACGAGTCCTGTCCAGTGTAACTCATAACCTAATGAGCAACTGCATACTATCTCCAGTACGACATACTAATGGTTGTGGGACAGACCATCTCCCCTGCTGGGATGAGAAGTGTATACACTAGTCTACTATGGAGTATTGATGCCCCGTCTCGATAATCCTACGACTAGGGACCTGTATAAGGATGTGCTTATATACTACCCAACCCCTACTTGAGTGACTGCTATCACAACGCTGGTAGTCAAGCAAAAATCCTAAGGGCTCTACCAATATGTATAAGCGATATGCTAAAAGAAACACATGCACATATTGAGGTAGATACAAACCAAGTACCATACTACTATATCGAGCAAGACTGTTATCATAACTATGAGTATCCCAAGCTTCCAATATGTAATATACAATCCAGTATGATACAATAATGGCCTCTAGGGCATATATCACTAACAATCTCCCACTTGCACTAAGGCCATGTATTGGCATATCGAAGACCTATCATCTCGATCAGCCTCTTGAACTGCGTATGAGGGATGGCCTTTATGAGTGGATCGGCAGTGTTATTCTCCGAGTCTACTCTCCGCACCTCGATCTCCCGGTGATCTATGATCTCCCTGATCAGGTGGTACCGCCTCAAGATGTGTCTGTACTTTTGATGGGACTTTGGTTCCTTCGCTAAAGCTATAGCCCCGTTGTTGTCACAATACAGAGGTATTGGATTAACAATGGATGGAACCACCTGAAGTTCTGTCACAAACTTCCTGATCCAGACTACTTCTTTCGCGACGTCACATGCAGCGATATACTCCGCTTCCATAGTCGAGTCAGCAACGGTATCCTGCTTGGAGCTCTTCCAACAGACCGCCCCTCCATTGAGGGTAAATACATAACCCGACATGGACTTGGAGTCATCCTTGTCACTCTGGAAGCTGGAGTCGGCGAAGGCATCGACCTGGAGGTTTTCTTTGCCATACACCAAGAACATCTCCTTAGTCCTTCTCAGGTACTTGAGAATGTTCTTTAATGCTGTCCAGTGCTTCTCGTCTGGGTTTGACTGATACCTGCTTACAACGCTCAATGCGTAAGCCACATATGGTTTGGTACACAACATCGCATACATTATAGAGCATACCGCCGAAGTGTAGGGTATAATAGACATGCGATCCCTTTCCAAATCAGTCTTGGGAGACATCTCTTTGGAGAGGGTGATTCCATGACAAGCCGGTAAATTACCGTTCTTTGAATCTTCCATACTGAATCTTTTCAGTATGATGTCGATGTACCTTTACTGTGAAAGTCCCAATAGCCGTTTAGATCTATCACGATAGATCTAGCTCCCCAGAATGTAGGAGGCATCACCCAGATCCTTCATGGAGAACCTTTGTTCTCTTGACTGATTACAGCATAGGAATGCCATTTCCTATCAAGAGAATGTCATCCACGTACAAGACGAGGAACACCACACTTCTTTCTACAATCTTAATATAGATGCATGGTTCATCTGGATTTTTGATAATGTCAAATTTCTTGACCGTCTCATCAAAACAGATGTTCCAACTCCGCGATACCTGCTTTAATCCATAAATGGACTTAAGCAACTTGCACACTCTTCCGTTGCTCCTACTCTCTATGAAACCTTCCGGATGATCCATATAAACACACTTTTCCAAATTTCCATTCAGAAAAGCGGACTTTACGTCCATCTGCCAAATTGCATAATCATAGAAGGCAGCAATGACAAGAAGGATCCGAATGGATTTGAGCATAGCCACTGGAGAAAAAGTTTCATCATAGTCCAAACCAGGTCTTTGATGAAAACCTTTTGCAACAAGTCCAGCCTTATAGGTTTCAACCTATCCATCTACACCAATCTTCTTTCTGAAGATCCATTTGCAGCCTACGGGTTTTACCCCTTCTGGAGCAATGTCCAAAGTCCATACTTTGTTGGTGTACATGAACTCCATTTTGGTCTGCATTGCATCTAGCCATTTTACCGAGTCTCTGCTCTGAATGGCTTGCTGGAAGTTACTTGGCTCATCATCATAGATGATGCAAACCTCTCTATCCTCATCTATGAGAAAACCGTAGTATTTCTTGGATGGATGAGACTACCTACTAGTCCTGCGGAGTGGCGTGGGGATGTCCGGTTCTTTCAAAACTTCTGGTTCCACTATGCTTTTAGTAATAGCTTGTGGTTCTGGAATTTCTACCAGTTCTATTGCGCTCCCACTTATTTCTTTTTCTAAAAATCGAGTTTCCAAAAAGTGGGAATGCCGAGAAAAAAAGATCTTTTGTTCCTCTGCGTAATAGAAAAGATACCTCCTGGAGTTCTTTGGGTATCCCACAGAACAGTACTGAGCGTGCCTCGAGCTTGTCCGCATGCTGCTTTTTTACAAAAGCTGAATATCCCCATATCTTCAAATACTGAAGAGAGGGTTTCTTCCCACTCCACATCTGATATGGTGTGGTAGGCACAGTCTTGGTAGGAACCTTGTTCAAAAGATATGCAGCTGATTCTAGTGCATAGCCCTAGAAGGATCGCGGTAACTTAGCATTACTCATCATAGAACGTACCATATCCAATAAGGTTCTGTTCCGTTTTTCTGATACACCGTTGTGTTGAAGTGTGTATGGAGGAGTAAGCTGAGAGAGAATTCCATTCTCTTTTAAATAGTCCAGGAACTTGGCACTTAAGTATTCACCACCTCGATCAGATCTTAGTGTCTTGATACTTTTGCCGGTTTGTTTTTCCACTTCATTCTTATGTTCCCGAAATTTTTCAAAGGTCTCGGATTTATGTTTCATCAAGAATACTTGTCCATACCTTGAGAAATCATCCGTAAAAGTAATGAAGTAGGAATAACCACTTCTTGCATGTATAGATATTAGACCACACACGTCGCTGTGTATGATTCCCAAGAGCTCCCTCGCTTTTTCTCCGTGTCCAGTGAACGGAGTCTTTGTCATCTTTCCTTTGAGACATGATTGACAAGTTGCATAGGACTGATATTCGAACGGATCCAAATATCCCTCTTTATGTAATTTCGTCAATCGTGTTTCATTGATGTGACCCAGTCTACAATACCATAAGAAAGCCTGATTTAATTCTGGAGATTTTCTTTTAAGTGTGTTCTAGACGTTGAAAACCTGAGCTTGATTTAATACGTATATACCGTTATCTAGTGTACCTGACCCAATCAAAGTTTGATTTATGTGGATGTTAATAACATCGCTTACAAATGTAAAATCATAACCTTCTTTAGAAAGTAAAGATACAGAGATGATATTACATGTCAGACGAGGTACACACAAACAGTTACGTAAAATTAAAATCTGCCCACTTGTCAATCCTTGATGATATTCTCCTACAGATACAGCATCCATGCTCATTTCGTTAGCAACCCTGAGAGTTATATCTCCTGCCTTGATAACTCTACGGTTTCTCAAAACCTGTAATAGATTACAGATATGAGATCCTGATTCGGTATCTAGTACCCAGGAAGTAGAGTTAATTGACAGACAGTTTTCAATCATCAACACAACCGAAGTTGAAGCCACAACTTGCTTCGAATCCTATTTTCTGGCTTTCTAAGCCCTGCAGTCCTTCTGACTGTGTGCTTTCCCGTGACAACAGAAACAACCTTCCTTCCCTACTGTTAGCCTCAAAACTTTTGCCCTGTCCTTTCCCTCTACCTCAGCACTCCTCAATATATTGAGGAGTCCTAGAAGTGTAACTTCCTTCCCTTGAATTTTGAAATTCAAGATAAACTGGGCGTAGGTTGAGGGGAGCGACTGTAGAATCAAGTTAGTACATAACTCGTTCTCCAACGTGGTCCCATGGTCCATGAGCTGTTCAATATAGCTAATCATCGTAAGGACGTGGTCCCCTATAAATGACCCGACAGCCAATCTCGCTTGAAACAATATCTTCGAGGTCTCATATCTTGCGATATGAGATTGCTCTCCATATAAAACTTTGGTATGGATAAAGATGGAAGCTAAGTCCATCTTCTTGTGCTGCCTTTGGTGTTTACTACTCATTGAGACTAACACGAAGCACTTGGCTCTCGCACAATCCTTTTCCCATGTCTGACGGATATCAACATCCGCGACGGTGGAATTTGGACCTGGGACGGTAGGGCCTTTGGTAGTAAGGAGGTAGTCTAGTTTGTCATGGGTAAGTGCCATCTGGACATTCTTTAGCCAATCATTATAGTTTGGCCCAGTCAATTTATTATCTAGTAACCTAATTCTGGTCATAGTGGTCGCTGCAATAAGGAGAGAGAGAAGAAACACTTAGCATGATGCTCTTGCAAGTTTAGATTGGTTATTAGTTTATCTAAACAAGATGGCTCCCACTGTTTTCTCGAATCCTTCTTCGAACCATAAAAGAAGAATTAGTCAGGATTAATCACACTTTACAATTCTTGCTTAACCTTTCGGCCATGCTAGTGTTGGTACTTTGAGGGAGGTTTTCCAACACTTTCGCGAAGTTCCTTAATTACATAACCTCTTTTCTGTGGAGGCGTAGCCCCGCTAACACCGTTCTAGACACCTACTTGGTTTATAGCATTGATTGTTTAGTGAAAAGTCTTCCGAGGAGTAATCCTACTCATCAGTGGAATCGGGATCCAACTATCATTGTGTGATGACCTAGATGGAATTGTAACATTTCAGAAAAAATAAAATATTATTTTTGGAATTTAATATTAAAATAATATATTTCGCGAAAACTGTCCGATTAGCGAAATTGGGGTTTTCGTAAAATGGTATAAATATATACCAATAATTATGAAATAATTGGAGATTTAAAATGATTTATTCATTTAAAAATATATTTATTGGATTTGGCATTTTTAAAATTTATTATATGCAGTTTAAATAGAAACCCGATTAACGCACTGCTAATCGCGATTAGGCCAAATCTGTGTTTCTACATTTTGATCATGGCTAGTGCACCATGACATGTTGCCTTTTTGTTGAATGTTATTTCATTGTGCTTGTTCATTTGCATTTGGGTTTTTATATGAGGGAGGAATAAAGAGAAAAGAGATATGATTGAGGATAGAGCGAGATGGGACATAATGATGTTATGAGACCATGCCATGAGAGAGAGTGAGAGTGAGAAAGAGAGAGTGAGGGTGAGGGCCGCCCCATTCATTTCCCCTCCCCAATATTTCCTTCATCTTCTTCCTCAACTCATCTCCCTCCACCTTCAACCCCAAATATCATCTCCAAATCTCCATCAAAACCCTACACCCTCTTCATTAAAAATGATCCCCACCTCCTCTTCAACAGATTGGACCATGAAAAGTTAGATTTTGATGACTTTGATAAGGTAGGGTTTTTCCTTGAGTTGCCCAAAAGAGGTATAAATTCTTCCATTTAGTTTAGTTTTTAGTTCTTTATATTCTAGTTTAGTTTAGAAGTTGATTTAGTGTGGAATTGTGATGTTAGAAATCCCAAGAGAACGGTTTGGGTAATTGTGTGGAATTGGTGATGTGTAGTGGCTGTTACAAGACTTTAGAGATGATTCTTGACCAGGACCAGAGAATAGAAACCAAAAACACGTAGTTAGAATTTCCCGATATCAGTTATTTGACAGTTTGCGAGTGTATCTGGGAATCTGGAGTGACCTAAGACTACCATAAATTAAGTTCCCATGACAGTGAGACGTGCAGGCAACCATGAAGCAACACCTGAAACCCTAGCCCCTATTGATCTTTTCTGGCCGCAGATTTAATGGGTTTGGCCGCAAATTGCGGCCAAGTCGGGGTGGTTTCGTTTGATTTTTGGACCATAGCTTCCTTATCAGATATCTAGAGCAACCCAATGTGCAAAATGTTCTAGTTTGGCCTAGGGTGAAATTTGGAAGTGGTTTTCCTTAGTAGCTGTTTTTCGTGTTTTGCGATTCTGAAACTTGAGCTTTGGTATTTGATTTATATTTGGTTGTTGGGTGTTTGTACGTCAACAACAAGGGTTGTTTGTTTGTTGTTGTATGCGTAGGCTATAGGTTCTAACCTATGAGCGCACCGTGTGCCGTATTAGTTTTCCGGATTCAATTTTAATAGTGATTGCGATTGTGTATTATTGTAGGTACCTTCGCGTGGATTCCGAGGCGAAGGAGCATGGCGTCATCGACTTCGGCAAGCAAGGATCAAGGTGTGTAGATCTATATCTACGGGGAAAGTCGAGTGGATGGCGTATAACACCCCCGCAAGTTTTTTTTATGGAAACCAATATGTAGAATATGGTTAAGGAAACCTAGATTTAGAAACTATGGAGAGGGTTAAAAAGATAGTTAGAGATGATATGAGATGAAAGGTTTAGGGATACGAAAGGTGAATTTGAATGTGAATCATGACTTATAGATATGTAGTTGCACTAGAATATGTATGAAATTTAGAGTAGCATGACATTTGATATATAAGTTAGAATGTGTATGTAAGATGACTTAATGTGATGAAAAGAATATATGAGGTGATATGATGACTTGATTGATAGGTCGGTATACGGATGCGAGTCGATATGATGATTGATACCATTGCCGGTCCCCTGATATGAGATTGTTATGGATGCGACCTGGGATATATGTATATAGATGTATATAATGTTGTGAATCATGAGTGATATGCCGTACAAGATGTTAGGTCCGTACCCTCTTTGTCATATAGGTTGATAGGATCCCTAATGGTTTAATGCCGCCGTACGATGATTTACCGTACGTGATGAGTTTTATGATGATTGATCCATACCCTTGACTAGAGGATGTCGTACGTTGGATTATACCGTACGTGATGTTGTGAGGCTAGATACCGATTGATAGATTCACCGACTCGGCCGTGTTAGATACGTATACCTGTCAGCATTCGCATACGATTTACTTTATGCTACGTTTATGTCACTCTCATTGCATTTCATATACCTGTGCTAGTACACCTACACCATTATCGATGATGCGTATGCTACACTTACACAGATTGGCCGACTCACACACTTTATCATCGATAATTGCCATGTCACTACAGTAGAATTGCCGCATCATGATATAACTCCTTGCATAATTTACTTGCTATAGTTACATATGCACCTTTATACGATATTGCATTTGACTTTAGAGAAATTAGGAACCGCAGGATATATTTTAAAACTGGATTCATTTAAAAGAGCGGTTTTTCCTTGATATGTGCATATTACTGTTCCATGTTGCATGATATACGGATATCCTTACATTTCTGTTATATGCCGCATACATCATACTTTATGATTATACGCATTGAGATATGCTGTTTTCATGAGATTTCTGGATTTGAGAACTGTGGTTATTTCAAAAGAAAGTATGTATTGTTTTAAAAACCCGGTTTCTCTTGATATGATATTTCAGTGCGTCCACCACGCGTTTTCTCGGTTCTGAGACGTGTGACATGTGAAACCCGATTCGAGGAGTTGGATGATCCATTTGCGGGTTCATAGTGGACCCGGTATGGTACCCCGGGGCGAGAATGGATTGTTGTGCAGTAGACGATGAGCCTGGCAGAGGGACTACTACCTACCGGTGATTGGTTGGACCTGGCGGTTATCCGGAGGATACCGACCGGAGCCGAGAGATGGATATTGGGACGACCCGTTCTGCTGGAGCCCGAGGTCCGATCCCGCAGAGGGAGCCCATGGGCCGATCCGGACTGACGGAGCCCAAGATATATGAGGATTTACGTGTCGATGCTGGATATGGGTTTCATGATGTTTTGAGTGTCGATAC
Organism: Agapanthus africanus; assembly: GCA_030015575.1. Lineage (NCBI taxonomy): Eukaryota > Viridiplantae > Streptophyta > Magnoliopsida > Asparagales > Amaryllidaceae > Agapanthus > Agapanthus africanus. Next base: position 724,390,458 of record CM057337.1, read on the forward strand.
TGGACACTCAGGTTCCATGATTTGATGTGTCGCGAGGAACACACGTTGATTTATATCCTCATACTTCCATGCATATGCTTTTATGATATTTACATGCATGATGTTGTTGTGTCATTGGTTGATACGTGGACGGGATCCACATGCATACATGCGTTTATTATATGGTTGGATGTTATCCACATGCTTATAGGCATTGATTGCATTGTTGGCACATATACAATTACGGTCACCCTAGATATTATAGTATTACATTTATGATATAGTTGACGCAGGGAATCGTTGTTTATTCGATTTCTACCTGTTGATGTTTTTACTCATGAGTTGGCAACTCACCCCCGTTGTGCCACAGTTCTTGCAGTTTGACCGCATGGATCAGTAGTGGCATCGCTGGCACATAGCTGCATTTGGGTGTTTTGCTTTGGTAGGTGGTACATATTGGATCGTACCCCTCTTGTATTTATTATTCATATTGTATCTAGTCAACTCCATCAATCAAAACTAGTATTTGTATAAATAGTAAGACTTAGAAAGACTTGTAGTTGCGAGACTTGAGTGATGGGTTATTTGTTCGCTTATTGGGTTGTTGTCTTGCTTTATTCATTATCTTTTGTGTGGATCATCGCCGTTGGGCATCGTATACTTATATTATGACTTGCGTGCTTGTGAATCCGCCGATTGGCGAAGAGTTAGCTCCCGCTTTGGGATGCCTTTATATTATCTCATGTATTTGTGGTTTTGGATCAAAATATACAAAGGAGGTGCTGCCCAAATTTTTAAAAGATGAAACATGTTTTCAACTAGTAAAATTTACTTGCATTTTCATATTCCATTACTTATGTATTTAAGAAAACTTATGATTTTCACCATACCTTTATTTCAAAACTTCACCTTTTTATTTTCTTAAAAAGGTTTAGATTTCTGGGCTTCAGCTTACTTGAATTACGTTACGCCTTTAGACGTGGCGTGGTTTAAGTGCCGGTCACGGGCTAATATTTTCGGGTCGTGATAGGAATCCACTCTATTCACCACACTCCAGCAGGTATGCTCAAACTGTAAGTTTCCTTTATATTTGAAACTCCCGATATGGATTTTTGCCCCATGCTCTTATGACCTTGACGAAGGCTGTTCATATCAGATTTTTGCATTTTTATACAGCCCATTCTTAATCACATTGCATATAGGTAGGTACTCTTGATCCGTGTTTGCTAAATAATTGCAGGTTACAGGTTCTCAGCTCTTTACAGTGAAAATCGTGAAAAGTCGCAACAAATACAGGACTATGGCCAACAACAGATAAATACCGATCTCCGCTCACCATCCGTATGATCCTGCCTACCAGTTCAAGGGACAAAATGGCAAATCAATGGCCATTTTTATGCACAAAGCACAAGGGCAGTACAAGATCCAAGACTTCTACGCGGAGCTCAAGAAAATCAAGGCAAAAAGTCCACATCAACTCACCTTTTTGAACTGCTGAAAATCTGGAAGAAAACTGAAGAGATTTTGAGTAACCAAGTGTACCAAACAGAAGATAAAAGCAACATGGAAGAGCCCTGAGAAGATGGTCCCCTAATTCAACTAAATGGCCGGGGAACCGCGGCCAAGATGGCACTTCTGCCACGGATCCGTGGCCGAGTCAACTCATTGTTGACTCGGGTTTTGGGGGCAGTTTTGTAACTTCATTTTGTATCAGATTGTATCCCTAGGGTTTCAGTTTCCTGCCTATAAATAGCCCAGTGCAAAACCAAGTGAAGGGTGCTTTTCTTTGTATTAGATTTTAGGATTAGATTTTGTAGTTCTTCTTCTTCTTTTCATCTTTCTCCATTAAAACTTGTAGTGAGCTTTATGAGTGATGAATAAAAGAAGAGTTCTTTTCTTTTATATGCTTGTCTTGTTATTGTGTTTAATTATATTTGCTTGTAATTTTCATTTGCTAATCTAGTTGTTGTTATTTGTTGTTTGCTTTCTTTCTTCTTCTATTTTTCTTTATCCTTACAACAATGATGCTTAAGTATGATCCTTGCCAAAGTGAGGTCTCAAATAGCTAATTGTGATTTTCTAACCCCTTTTTTTCTATTTTCCTCCTTTGTTTTATTTTCTTTTTCTTGTTAATGGGTGAGTAGTTTCTCACTTGTTAGGGTAGGATAAGGAAAGTTTGAGAGAAGGAAATCTCTCTCACTCTTTTCTTGCCCAACATCTTAATTCAGATTCCCGTTAATTGAACCACAATTCGCTCCCTACGACACCCTATCCTACATGATAGCGGTGATTCTTTAGCGAGACCGGTTGTGGTTGAATTAACCGGAGGTTAAGGCTAAGAGCTAAGAACGGACGGACAAGGACCAAAAGGAAGAAACTAAGCATTGGAAAGCCTCGCTTATACTCGCAAGTTTCCTTCCTAGTCGTGCTAATCCCCGTTGTTGCCGATTACCGTAATGCCGATATTAAGAGTGGCAACGAAAGAAGTGAGCGACTCCTAACTCAAACTAACCTAATCCTAACCCTAACAAGTTCTCTTTATATATATTTTAACACATAGTGAAACTAAACAAATCTGGACAAATTGGACTTAACTCGTTAAAGCACATAGAAAAAGATTCCCATCTCCCTGCGGACGACCCGTACTCAACCGGCTAGCTATAAAGCAAAACCTTCTTGATTGCGGTAATTAAAACTAAGCACGCAAAAACTAATAACAATCAAATGGCGCCATTGCCGGGGAGACGGTAGTTTATTTCTTTGTGTAATTTCGGGTTAATTTGTGAATATACATATAACCAAAAACAAACAAAAAAATATATTGTAAAAATCAACTTTTTATTTTTGATTAGTTTTTGTGCAAGTGTGCAGGATAGGAAGAAGATCAAGTTCAGTGCCAAAGTCGTGGGGAGTTAGACCCATATCTCGCGGCTACACCGCTGCGGATCAAGACGGAACCACGGTCTACTGTAAAATTCTGGAGCAAACTTAGTGACGAAATCAAGATTCAGGGGCTCTAAACAGGAAGAGGAGAACCAACTCAGCACGGGGAATAAATTTGAAGCCTTCAACTTCGTGAACAGCCGCGGAACCGCGGCAGAAGCACCAGTTTGACCGCGGAACCGCGGTCAAAGGGTGACGTCAGCACCCAAAAACTCTCTGTGAGTATCCCATTTCTCTTCTCTCCTCCTCTGAACTCTACTGAACTCTTCTTTCTGCAGCATTCTTTGCACAACTTATCTTCCCCTCTCCAATAAAATCGTTTTTGTGCAGGATTCTTTGTGCCGCCGCCAAATAATTTTTTTGCAAGTGTTTTAGATTTTTGTTTGTTACTGTTTTGCATAAATAATACGGACTTTAAGGGGCTATAACACCAATTCAGATTGGGTGGCGATTTCATCACCCTTCCTAAGACCCCAAAAATCACTAAAAGTATACGCATTACCCTTGAGCTTAATAAAAAATATCTAGACTCAGCCAATTAAGGACTGTCGTGCTCAATAGGACAGAGGAAGGTTGTGGGCATTCGATCGTTTATCTAAACTTGACTTTGTAGTTCCTAGGCTAGACAAGTGAGAAAGGTAATTTTAAAAGGCCCATCTCACGGTGATTCGTGAGCGGAACCCTCCTTTCCTCATTTGTCCTTACCTGGCCACAATTGGCAGTGAAGCGGCGGTTTGAGGGTTATCTCACAACTTGTCACTTTGGAAAAGTTAGGAGCAGTCTAATGGACTTTGAAGACCATAGCTCTAGGTATGATTGTGCATGTTTTGACTGTGATTGTTTGAAGTTGTGCCGTAAGTCTATACATATTTTTGCAAAACTCTCTCTAAAACAGAAGAAAAACACAAAACAAAAACTTTTATAAAAACTTGCCCTTTGTCGCCAGAATCCCATTTCACCCACCTTTCATCCGCATTTCTCCATTGACGTTTTCTTACCCTCACATTCTACGTTTTGACTATACTAAACTCGTTTAGTGTATGCCTGGTTGGACTCGGGACACTAGTGCCCGCCTAGTCCGCGTTACGTTAGTCGCTACCGACTACGCGATCGACTCCGACGTCGAAACTCCCTCCACGCCTCTTTCACCCTTACCTTTGCCGGCCAACTCCGACGTTGACCGGGATTCTGTTCATACATCCTCACCTTCACCTTCACCATCATCATCACCAAATTCTTCTTCTAAGATATCAGGATTTCCTCCTAACATGCCTTTACCTCCCCCGGGACTGATTCCACCTCATCTGGGTGCGAATAACCCACAACCACCTCCTGTTGTAGCGCCACAGCGAATCGCGCTCCAGGATCGTTTCTATCCTACCCGCTCTGCACTTCCTACCTGTCTTTCACTTCCGCCGGCCAATGGGGATAATTTCGAAATTAAGCCCCACTTCATCAATATGTTGCCCAAATTTCACGGGCTGGAATCCGAAAATGCCTATATCTTCATCAACAAATTCTAGAACGTCTATGCAATGATGAAGACAACCCAACTGTCTGATGACGCTATACGACTACGAGTCATTCCTTTCACCCTGTGTGACCTTGCTGAGAAGTGGATGTATAGCACCGCATCGTATTCTATAACCAGTTGGGATGAGTTTGTAAAAGCGTTTCTTAAAAAGTTCTACCCGAACCACAAGACCGCGAGAATCCGAAACGAAATTAACCAATTTTCCCAGCTTCCTACCGAACCCTTTTGGAAGTGCTTTGACCGATACAAAGACTTTCTTGTTCTGTGCACTCATCACGGTATTGAGAGATGGAAACTTTGCCAGACCTTATACGAGGGCCTGAATCCAGCAACTAAGCAGTTGCTGGAGACCATTTGTCAAGGCCACTTCCTATCTAAATCTGACGAGGAAGCTTGGCAATTCATCGACGATCTCGCGGAACAGACGCTTCAGCGGGAAAGCACCAGACCGAACACTTTGTCTACTTCTTCCGGTCTTTCCAGGGGAGGAGTTCATCAACTCGACATCTCAATTGCAATGAAGGCCGAGATGGCAGCAATCACACGAAAACCAGAAGCAATTGAGAGCAAATTCTCATCTCCTTCTCCTGCCCCTGCTCTTCCCCCTCGTACCATCTGCGCGTGTTATTCTGATCCATCCTATTTGACCGAAGAGTGTCCTTATAACCCACCTTCTCAAGGACAGGATCAGGTCAATGCTGCATTTCAGCAAAGACCAAGGAATGATCCATACTCTTCTACTTAAAATCCCGGCTGGAGGAACCACCCCAATTTCGCCTGGAATCAGAACCGACATTAATTCCAAGGTCACAACAACTTCCAGAGGCCTCCTCCTCCACAACAACAAGTTCAGCAACAAACTCAACATCAATATCAGCAGCCCTTCCAACCCCAACCTTTTCAAAATCCGACGAACAATTTTTCGCTCAACAATTCTTTTCCTTAAAACAACTTTGTTCTGTCAAACAACTATAAGGTTTCCTCGCTAGAACGGAGTCTGGAGGCGTTTGTAAAACAATCGACTCAATCCACCGCCAACATCCAGTCTTCCATTCAGTCTCTGGTGCAACACACCGCTGCTCACGGGCAAAGCATAAGACCATAGAAGCCCAGATTGCACAACTGAATGCAGCGTTAAGCGAGCGAGAAAAAGGGAAGCTTCCATCTCAACCACTCCCAAATCCTGGTCACCCACATAATGTACATGTTGCTCTTGAACAACAGAACCATAATGTGAGTGCCATGACTACGTTGAGATCTGGAAGGATGCTGCACAACAACGTCGGCACAGATGATGACACCCCGGCCGCTTCTTCTTCTTCTTCTTCTTCGTCGTCTTTTGAGCCTGTTCTCTATTCTTCAAAAGGCTCTTCTTCTTCTGCTGCTCCGAACGGACCCACATCTCACTCCATGATAACTCCATCTCTGGGATCTGTTCTAACTCCACAATCTCCTCCACAAGCATTGGACTCAACCAATTTCAAAAACGTTCCATTTCTAAACCGGTTGAGGTCCAATAAATAAAATCCACAAATGGAGAAGATTCTGGAGTTATTTAAACAGGTTAACATTAACATTCCCCTCTTAGATGCAGTCCAACAAGTCCCTTCCTACACAAAATTCTTGAAGGACTTGTACACTAAGAAGAGGAAATCTCATGTACCCAAGAAAGTTTTCTTAGCTAGTGCCGTGAGTGATGCTCTTACCCAATCTTTACCTTAAAAACGGAAGGACCCTGGCTGTCCTATGATTTCAATCACCATTGGGGATAAGAACATCAACCACGCACTTTTGGATCTTAGTGCCAGTGTTAACCTGCTTCCGTACTCAGTATATGAGCAACTAGGTGTAGGAGAGCTGAAACCCACACACTGTACTCTCCAAATGGCCGACTGATTTATCACCCATCCTAGGGGTGAGCTAGAGGACATGTTAATAAAGGTAGGGGACTTTAAATTCTCCATTGACTTCATTATTTTAGACACACAACCTGTAGCTAACCCCCAGAATCAAATTCCGGTGATACTCGGTCGTCCATTCCTTGCAACCTCAAATGCTGTGATCAATTGTCGAAATGGTTCGATGAACCTATCTTTTGGAAACATGACAATTGAACTCAACATTTTTAGGTTGGGGAATCAGCCCTCCGAACCTAATGCTCATATACTAGACGTTTGTTCGATCCAGGAGATCACCCCAGAGGACTGTGAATTTGAGGAGTTTTTGTTCGATCATAGCAATCTTGACGCCACTAGCGCGTTCCTCTTCGAACCTGCTGCTGCGTCTTCTCCCAACAGTGATTACGAGTGTTTCACTTTCTCGAACGATCTTGGCTTGTTGCCACCTGAGCTTGAATCCTTTGAATTTTTGGATGCGTTAGCGGAACCATCCAACTCGATTGCTTACACTTGTTTTGAACCTCTGCTGGAATCCTTTGAGTTCGAGACCTTTTTGCCAATCTTGCCTTCAATCGTTTCACCTCCAAAGCTCGAACTCAAGCCGTTTCCATCTCACCTTAAGTACGCTTACTTAGGTGAGAATGAGACCCTCCCTGTCATCATCTCGGCTTCTCTAGCTCCAAAGCAGGAGAAAGTCCTTCTGACGATCTTACACAGCAATCGGCAAGCTTTTGGCTGGACAATGGCGGAATTCAAGGGGATTAGTCCCCTGATCGTTGAACATCACATTCATATAATGGATGATGCCAAACCAACCAGGGATCCACAAAGGAGACTCAATCCAGTCATGAAGGAGGCTGTGAAAAAAGAGATCGTCAAGTGTCTGGATAGTGGTATCATTTACCCTATCTCTGATAGCCAGTGGGTCAGCCCCATTCACGTTGTCCCCAAGAAGTCGGGCATAACGGTCATCACCAACGAGGCGAACGAGTTAATCCCTACTCGCACCCAAATTCGGGTGGCGAGTATGCATTGATTATAGAAAACTCAACGCCGCAATGCGGAAGGACCACTTTCCGCTACCATTTATTGACCAAATGCTAGAACGATTGGTTGGACATGAGTACTACTACTTTCTGGATGGCTACTACGGCTATAACCAGATTCCCATCGCCGAAAAAGACCAGGACAAAACCACGTTCACCTGTCCTTTCAGCACGTTTGCATATCGCCGCATGCCCTTTGGGTTATGCAATGCGCCTGCTACCTTCCAGCAGTGTATGATGGGAATCTTCTCAGACATGGTGGAGAAATTCTTGGAGATATTCATGGACGATTTCTCCATTTTCGGCGATTCCTTTGACGAGTGTTTGCTGCATCTCGACGCTGTCCTTACCCGGTGTAAGGATAAAAACCTCACTTTGAACTGGGAGAAGTGCCACTTCATGGTACGCGAAGGTATTCTCTTAGGACATATCATTTCGCAAAATGGCATTGAGGTAGACAAAGAGAAGATTGAAGTCATTTCCAATCTCCCTCCTCCCAGATGTGTCAGGGACATCCGGACATCCGAGCTTTCCTTGGCCATGCCGGTTTCTTTAGACGGTTTATCAAGGACTTTAGCAAGATTGCTAGACCCTTGACTCTTCTGTTGGCCAAGGATACCGCATTTGACTTCAACTCGAGTTGTGTGACTGCGTTCGAATCACTAAAAAGCTCACTCACGTCTGCTCCCATTCTTTCTTCTCCTGACTGGACGCATTCCTTTGAGATTATGTACGATGCGTCCGACTTTGCTATCGATGCGGTCCTTGGACAGCACATCGATAAGATGCCGCATGTAATCTACTATGCTAACCGGACCCTGAACGATGCCCAACTGAATTACACAACAACCGAGAAGGAATTCTTGGCTGTTGTGTTTGCATTAGAAAAATTCAGGCCTTACTTGATCGGCTCTCCAGTCATCGTCTACACAGACCATTCAGCTCTACGCCATCATTTTGCGAAGAAGGACGCAAAATCTCGGCTGATACGTTGGATCCTCCTACTTCAAGAGTTTGACCTTGTCATCAATGACAAAAGAGGATGTGAAAACGTAGTGGCCGACCATCTTTCACGACTTCCTTCTTCGCCGACGCTTCCACTTCCAATAAACGACGTTTTTCTGGATGAACAGCTCTTGACAGTATTGTGCGAACCCTGGTTTGCAGATATTGTGAACTATTTGGCAACAAGATTACTACCGAACGAATGGTCAGGTCAGGACAGACTTCGATTCTTATCCCAAGTAAAACACTTTTACCAGGACGAAACCTATCTGTTCAAGTACTGTCCCGACCAGATTATTTGTCGGTGTGTTCCTGATAATGAGTTCAAGAGTGTGCTGTCGATTTGCCATAATCAAGCATGTGGCGGGAATTTTGGCCCAAGAAAGACAGCCGAGAAGATCTTGCAGTGTGGCTTCTACTGGCCACAACTCTTCAAAGATGCTCATGATTACTGCAAGACTTGCTCCCGGTGCCAACACTTAGGCCGGATATCCAGGAGAAACGAGATGCCGCTCCAACCAATCTTGGTTGTCGAGATTTTCGATGTTTGGGGGTATTGATTTCATGGGGCTGTTTCCCAGCTCTTTTGGGAACCTGTATATTCTTCTCGCTATTGATTATGTCTCTAAATGGGTTGAGGCCGTGCTAAGCCAGATTAACGACAACAAGGTTGTCGTTAGATTCCTTAAGGAAAATATCTTTTCCTGGTTTGGACATCCCCGCGCGATCATTAGTGACAATGGAACACATTTTTGTAAAAGGACTTTCGAGGCCTTGATGTGGAAATACTCCATTAATCATAAGCTATCTACGACCTACCACCCCCAAACATGTGGGCAAGCCGAAATGTCTAATTGGAAAATCAAACAGATTTTGGAGAAGACGGTTTCCAAGAACCGTAAGGATTGGTCTTTAAAACTCACTGATGCCCTTTGGGCATTTTGAGCTGCTTATAAGACTGATCTTGGCATGTCTCCTTATCGGCTTGTTTATGGAAAGGCTTGCCACCTTCCAGTGGAAATCGAGCATCGCGCATTTTGGGCGATCAAGGAGCTGAATCTATCTCTTGAAGATGCGGGCAGCCATCGGAAGCTGCAGCTCAACGAATTGAACGAGCTTCGGGATGAAGCTTACGAAAACGTGGTTGTCGTTAAGAACCGAATGAAGGTGTTTCACGATAAACACCTTACGCACAAAACTTTCACACCTGGTCAACAGGTACTTCTCTACGACACCCGACTACATTTCCATCCTGGGAAGCTCAGATCTTGCTGGAAAGGACCATTTTTTGTGCGGACTGTATATCCGCACGGCGTGGTGGATTTGGAAAATCCAGAGGACGGTTCACTATTCAAAGTGAATGGACACAGGTTAAAACCGTTCCTCACCGCAGACCCATCGGAGGAGCTCCTGATGTTGCAGGAGCCGGTTTACATTTGACTCATCTTCCTCCGCCTACCCCCAAATTTCGGTTATCCAGCCATAAACAGTGGAAACACTGTTTCAAATAAGTTTGAGGGTATGTATATACCATTTTCCTACTTGTAATTATTTATAGAATAAAATAAAAAATATAAATTTTTTTTCAAATTTTCGGTGGTGTTTTTGTAAATATTCAGTTCCATTAAATAAATAAATAAAAAAAAACAAATACTTTTTTTTACAAATAAATTTCTCTTTTTAACGGGGCTTTTGTACACATAACCAAGCAACCCCTATAAAAACATCCTGACCCCTCTTCTGCATTTATATAACCCTAATTTTCACCCTCTGAAAAACCCTAGCCGCCGCTGAAGAGAACACCAGAGGACACCTCCACTCCACCACGCTTCCTCCGCCCATCAGCAGATCTGCCGCGCAACCGCCGCGCTTCTGTTTCCTCTCCCTCTGAAATTTTCAGAGGAGGTTTGCAATTCTTTTTCCCTCTCTGTCAATTTAAAATCTCTACATTTGCTCTTTGTCATGGCTCCTACTTTGCAATTTGAAAGGGATTTCTCCCAATTGTTTGTGCATAATGTTTATGGTAGTTATTTCGGTGACGAAATCCGAAAGCGCGGATGGAACTTTTTGTTATTTAACCATCCGAACGCATTCGCGCTTCCAGATCTTGTTGCCCGTTTTTGTGAATGTATGGAGGAGGGGTGTTTAGCACAACACGGGTACATTCAATTACTGTGGGGGGATCGGGAAATTTTAATCGATAGGGACTTCATTCACGAAGTCACCTTAATACCACGACTCCCCATTCATGACCAACCCCTCCGATTTGATGACTACCTACCCTTAATGGGAAATGACTGTTCTAGGGAGCCCAGAAAGGGCATTCAGGCTCGCACGCTTTTTGCGAACGTTTTAACTGTGTGCCGTTGGGCACAAAACAATATTTTCGGAAGTTCGCACAACACAACATTTTTTACACCACCCCTTCACATAGTGCACACTTTGATGACCAAAAATCCTAGCTACGACATGCGCACTGTGTTGCTTCACTCGATTGGAGCCGGCAAACGGGCGGCCAATTATCCATGCTTTATGTTGGTGACACAACTGTATCGCCATTTCCTCCCTGTTAAGGAATTTGAATTTTACTTGCATGGTGGGGTTCCCATTCGACCCCTTCTTGAGGGTGTCTCCACATCCTACACACGACTTCATGATTTATGGTCGCGCACCGAGCCGGCCGAAGATGTGATGGCCAAGATACCTAGCTCGAGCTCCACAGTGAGCGATGAAGAGCTCACCACCGCTGCGCAAGCGCGCTTAATTCGACGAACCCATAGGGGGGTAGAACGAGTGATAGGGATGCTGACTAATTTTAATCAGCGACTGACGAGTCTGGAGCAGGGAATGTCCACTCTACTGGCAAGAGAGGAACGATCACGATCACGATCGAGGGGACGGGGGACAGATAGGGGTGAGGCTGGGATAAATGAGGCTGCGTCTAGTAGACGCCGCAGGGAGCAGTGAGGACACTGCTATCAGTAAGTTTGGGGGTGAGATTTGATTGTAAATAGTTATCTTTGCATTGCATCTGCACGTTTTTTTAATTTTTTTGTAAATATTTTTTTTTCTTTGCATACTTAATTCTGTATCGCGTTTTTCTGCATTGCATCTTTATAAAAAAAATATTAAAAAATGAAAAAAATAAAAAAGAATTTAAAAATTTTAAAATAAAAAAAATTCAATATTGGCCATATTTGACTCGAGTTCGACATGACGGTTGACTAGTTAGGAAAAACTAGATCCTAAACTTAGCAAATTAAAGACCCTAAAAATAACCTTTCTTGAAGTTTAACTGTAGAAAATATACGTCCTTGCAGTTTATTTAGAAATAAGCAAATTTTGAGTTCAGTTCTTGGGCTAAGTCGAAATGAGAGAACAGTATTGAAAGCTCTATTTGAAGTGTAAGTCTGAAAAATAATTCTGAACCTTAAGTCCAAATTCTAAAAATATATACCCTACAAATATCACATACACGCGCCTTGAAACTTGGGATAGTAGAAGATACCTAGAAATACTCTTGCCTAAAAGCCTAGTATGAAAGAAAAAAAGGAAATTAAAGCTAACCACCAAAAGTGCATCATTGAAAACATATCCGGTCTTGAAATAAAAAATAATAATAAAAAAAGAAAAGAATAAAATACAAGACCTGGAGACTGCTATTTACGCTTTAAGCTCACATATTCAGTAATCGGATGTTAGTGCCTCAAGATGCATTAATAGTCGCATAAAAGGTGTATGGGCAAAACCGTCCATCATTAATGAAAAGAAGTAGTACTAGGTATTAAGGCAAGGCTATCACAGCTTGAATTGAATTTCCAAGTGTAGGGGTGATAATTACATACATGTAGGGATATATGATTGGAGTTTGGAGAAGAGATAGGAATAAAAGATAGGGCTTATATTTTCAGTAGAGATGATAAAAATTCCTGAGTTAAGATTGCGCCTTAGAAGGAAAACTCAAGAGATGCTAAGAGCTTTATAAACTGGAAAAACGTATAGGACCTTAAGTTAAATGAATAGGAAGAGTGAAAAATACGGGTTGATGATTTCTAAGTTGAGGATGATAGAATTTCTCAATAGAATGCTAAATTGTAGAATAAGAGTCGACGATCAATTTGATCGGATTTTGTTGGTAGTATCCGCTGAAAACCCTCAGAAGACAACACTCCTCCTACTAGGGACACCTAGAGGTTTAACGACTTGTTGAACGAGCTCAGTGCAATCGTGTTCCCTGTGAAAGTGAAGTTAGGATTTTTTGTGAATAAATTGGCTTTCCTCGGGACGAGCAAAAGATAAGTTTGGTGGTATTTGTTCATATCAGATTTTTGCATTTTTATACCGCCCATTCTTGATCACATTGCATATGGGTAGGTACTCTTGATCCGTGTTTGCTAAATAATTTCAGGTTACAGGTTCACAGCTCTTTACAGTGAAAATCATGAAAAGTCACAACAAATACAGGACTATGGCCAACAACAGATAAATACTGATCTCCACTCACCATCCGTATGATGCCGCTTACCAGTTCAAGGGACAAAATGGAAAATCAATGGTCATTTTTATGCACAAAGCACAAGGGCAGTACAAGATCCAAGACTTCTATATGGAGCTCAAGAAATTCAAGGCAAAAAGTCCACATCAACTCACCTTTTTGAACTGCTGAAAATCTGGAAGAAAACTGAAGAGATTTTGAGTAACCAAGTGTACCAAACAGAAGATAAAAGCAACATGGAAGAGCCCTGAGAAGATGGTCCTCTAATTCAACTAAATGGCCGAGGAACCGCGGCCAAGATGGCACTTCTGCCGCGGATCCGCGGCCGAGTCAACTCATTGTTGACTCGGGTTTTGGGGGCAGTTTTGTAACCTCATTTTGTATCAAATTATATCCCTAGGGTTTTAGTTTCCTGCCTATAAATAGCCAAGTGCAAAACCAAGTGAAGGGTGCTTTTCTTTGTATTAGATTTTAGGATTAGATTTTTTAGTTCTTCTTCCTCTTTTCATCTTTCTCCTTTAAAACTTGTAGTGAGTTTTATGAGTGATGAATAAAAGAAGAGTTCTTTTCTTTTACATGCTTGTCTTGTTATTGTGTTTAATTATATTTGCTTGTAATTTTCATTTGCTAATCTAGTTGTTGTTATTTTTTGTTTGCTTTCTTTCTTCTTTTATTTTTCTTTATCCTTAGAACAATGATGCTTAAGTATGATCCTTGCCAAAGTGAGGTCTCAAATAGTTAGTTGTGATTTTCTAACCCCTTTCTTTCTATTTTCCTCCTTTATTTTATTTTCTTTTTCTTGTTAATGGGTGAGTAGTTTCTCACTTGTTAGGGTAGGATAAGGAAAGTTTGAGAGAAGGAAATCTCTTTCACTCTTTTCTTGCCCAACATTTTAATTCGGACTCCCGTTAATTGAACCACAATCCGCTCCCTACGACACCCTATCCTACATGATAGCGGTGATTCCTTAGCGAGACCGGTTGTGGTTGAATTAACCGGAGGTTAAGGCTAAGAGCTAAGAAAGGACGGACAAGGACCAAAAGGAAGAAACTAAGCGTTGGAAAGCCTAGCTTATACTCGCAAGTTTCCTTCCTAGTCGTGCTAATCCCCGTTGTTCCGATTACCGTAACACTGATATTAAGAGTGGCAACGAAAGAAGTGAGCGACTCCTAACTCAAACTAACCTAATCCTAACTCTAACAAGTTCTCTTTATATATATTTTAGCACATAGTGAAACTAAACAAACCTGGACAAATTGGACTTAACTCGTTAAAGCACATAGAAAAAGATTCCCATCTCCTTGCGAACGACCCGTACTCAACCAGCTAGCTACAAAACGAAACCGTCATGATTGCGGTAATTAAAACTAAGCACGAAAAAACTATAACAATCAAAGGCCAACATATCATAAGTCACATGTCAAGTTCTACCCGTCATTGTCCAGGTTAATTTGAACCCACCAGTATATACCCTTGACGAAGGCCAACATAGTAGTACGATTGTCCCAAGCCAACGCATCTATTTATGCTACATATGAATACCCAGCAACTACCAATTACTATATCTTGGTGAAGGTCAACATACATACCTTGAATACTACTGAATACCCATATGAAATGACGGAGGGTTACGAATGGTTTTGGTGAAACCGTGAACGCAGTGAACTTGATATAGTCGAAAGAACTATGATAGCTTTTTAAAAGGAGTGGTTTAGGCTCCGCATTTAAAATTTGCTTTTTGAAGAAAACCGAGTGGTTTTGAAACTGTTCCAACGATTAAGCTTTGGTTTGTTTTACCTTGCATTAATCAATGTTAATGCGGTCCCATCATACATAGCTTGAATACTACTGAATACCCATATGAAATGACAGAGGGTTATGAATGGTTTTGGTGAGCCGTGAACGTAGTGAACTTGATATAGTCGAAGGAACCATGATAGCTTTTTAAAAGGAGTGGTTTAGGCTCCGCATTTAAAATTTGCTTTTTGAAGAAAACCGAGTGGTTTTGAAACTGTTCCAACGATTAAGCTTTGGTTTGTTTTACCTTGCATTAATCAATGTTAATGCGGTCCCATCATTTAACCCTATCATTGCAGAAAAGAAACGAAAATACAACGTACATTTATGCCATCCGCATTCGTCACGGGCCCCGTCATGCACCGTTAGGTTACTTAACTACCGGCAGAGTGGGGGCTGGACTAGCGCGGGTGCAAAACATAAGAAACGTCTACAATATATCATATATATATATATATATCCATTCATCTCACGCAATAATAGGCATTCCAGATCACAGATGAATATATTGGATATACTAGGAATTCCGCGTTTCGTTTAAGCTTATAAAGAAAGACGGATTCCACGGCCGTGATGAATAGCCAAACCCCACCGTAGATCTCTACGTGTGCGGCAGACTACCCACCAAATTCCCGAAGTGAAGCAACCTCCCTCAATAAAAAGAGTAGGCCCTCGGCACTTTAAGAACCTGGTAGTTTGTGCACCCCACCTTGGGTCTATCCTAGGAGAAAAAAATAGTAAAAGAAATAATACAACGGTGGCTACAACCTAAACCCGGATGTGCCCCGCAAAATAATATTACATCACTTTTACAAATTACATGAACGAAAGAAAAGAAAACACTCTTCTCACATCCCCCTGGCTATTCATCCACGACGATCCAATACTCCATATACACAAACTATCAACACAGATCACAGATATGTGCAACCCCCAACTAATCGACATATAGCAATTAGTGGAGGTTTACGAACACATATATCCAAACATAGAAAACCCGATTAGCCAAGTAATCTGAGAATTTCGATCGAATAACTAAAACCGTGTATACCTCATGCACAATCCAGCACACAAGCAATCTGGGTAGAAACCAAATATTCCTAAAATCATAATTCTACAAAATAGACGCACTGTAGAAACTCGGACCGAGTCGCCCTTGACTCGGACGTGGAACGGCGGCAGAACACACTGTTTTGCTGTGGTTCTGCGGCGGTCTTGGGGATTCACGAGCCTAAATTTCTGCTGTGTTCTAAGAAAACCCTGCACGTATTTTTAAGGCCTCTGAAAAGATTTTTAGACTAGTTTTAAAATTTGACAGAAACATGGTTTTCTAATTGTGTTTTTGGGATTTTCCAACGATCGAATTCTAAACACTTTGCTAACTAGCTAGTTAAGGTTTTGTAGGCTCTGATACCACTGTAAGCCGATGTCGCGCACCCCGCGGTTCGCGGGGAGGTGGAATTTTCAAAAAAACGATTATGAACAATTACGCAACACCGTCTAACTCCAGGATCTATACTAAAACCTTAACTAACTAAACTAACTAGGAGGTTTAACTACTATGATAGTTGGTTATACCTCCGTGACCAAGTCCTTCGGGTCTTCTTTCCCTCCTCTTCATGACTCCTCGAAGAAAGGATCGAGCTTGCGACATCGGCCTCCTCACGTTAAAGATGATCCACCCGAGCGAATGTACTTCAAGCTCCAACCTCTAAACCGAGGTAACTAGGGTAGATGGTTCGCTAATCCAACTAGCCAAGGTGATGTAGAGAATGCTAATGGATTTTTTAGCCTCACTAAACCCTATAGCTCACAACACATGTGAAGGATTATGGTTTAGTTTAAGAAAGAAAGAGATGGAGAAATCAAGAGAGAGAATGTGGAGAAGAAAAATGAACCAACATCAAGCATGAAGTGTAGAGAATGGCTAAGTGTATGAGCTCAATTATTCAAGCATGCAATATTTCATAATAAGAAATATCACCCATGCTTGAATAATGAGTCAAGACCAATATAATAATCCCTTAGCCATACTTTACACTATGCCACAAATATCTCTTTCTTTTCTCCAATATCCACCTCATTAATCCATTTACCAAAAAGGATAAAACTAAATAATGAGGTGTCTCCTTCTAGAAGCATGCCTTGCCAAATTACAAGAATTCCCCTCACCGTATATACATACCCGTATCCGTATTCCAAAAAATACGAATACACTGATACAATAACAATACAATAATACAATACTAGGATCCGGCTTAAACCAACCCCCACTAGTATTGTCCGCTCGATCAGCATCCGTGTACAAGTACACGTATGTGATCGAAGCCCTGCCGTAAAACCATACGGCATCTACATCAATTTCCCGAAGCAGGAAAACCCTCTGTGTGGGACTTTAAAGACTCGAAAGTACGCTGACAGTGGGTTTAACCACAAGCATGTCAGTGATACCAGCTGCACGTAACGGCTATCCAGGCATCTGTCGATAAGAAGGCCGATGAGCAAACTCATCCGAACTCCTACTGAGCCTGTATGTGACAATATCCGTACAGTCTGGTCTATTCGTCTAAGATACTCGCATATCATGCCTAGGGGGATGGTAAATGTCAGACCCCTAATAGCGCAATAAGTCATGCCGGAGCAGAGCCCAATACACCCTGAGAAACTACTGGAGTACCTACAAGTAAATCTCGCTTGCCCTGGCCAGGGACTTTGTGTAATGGCTTTCCGAACACAAGGCGATATCAACCCCCAATACCGGGAGAGACGAATCCTATCTGACCGCTACTGTCTCCAAGTGCTTCGGGACTACACCCAACTACTATCTGTTTGCACGACTCTTTTGAGCCGTGGTAGGGTAGTAATCTAAGTGCAGTGGGAACACACTCGAGATGAAGTAGTGATGGCAAGTTAACGGACTAACCTGTACTCATGTCACCTGGGAACTGGTGCCTGACGATAGGTATAATACCAACCAGCAATTCCCGACGAGTGTTGTCCAGTGTAACTCATAACCTAATGAGCACCTGCATACTATCTCCAGTACGACGTACTAATGGCTGTGGGACAGACCATCTCCCCTGCTTGGATGAGAAGCGTATACACTAGTCTACTATGGAGTATCGATGCCCCGTCTTGATAATTCTATCACTAGGGACCTGTATAAGGATGTGCTTATAGACTACCTAGCCCCCACTAGTGTGACTGCCATCACAACGCCGGTAGTCAAGCAAAAATCCTAAGGGCTCTACTAATATGTATAAGTAATATGCTAAAAGAAACACATGCACATATTGAGGTAGATACAAACCAAGTAGCATACTATAATATCGAACAAGACTGTTATCACAAGTGTGAATATCCCAGGGTTCCAATATGTAATATACAATCCAATATGATACAATAATAGCCTCTAGGGCTTTATTACTAACATGAACATCAGAGGCGGCACAAGAATATGGACCTTGCTTCCTTATTCCTCCATACTAAAGATTTATATGGAGAGCAATCTCGTATCGCAAGATACAAGACCTCGAGAAAATTATTTCAGGCGAGATTGGCTATCGGGTCATCTGTAGGGGACCGTGTCCTTAAGATGATCAGCTACATTGAAGAACTCACGGACCTTGGGACCACGTTGGAGAATTAGTTGTACACGGACTTGATTCTATAGTCCCTCCCCTCTACCTATGCTCAATTTATATTGAATTTCAAAATACAGGATAAGAAAGTTACACTTCCAGAGCTCCTTAACATGTTGAGGAGTGCAGAGGGCACCCTGAAGAAATCCAAGGAGACACCCACTTTACTTGTTGGGGAACTTTCTTCCTCTAGATCCAAGGCGAAAGCAAAGGGGAAGAAAAAGAAGGCCCCTACCAAACTGAGAAGAGGTGTCAGTAAGGTACAGGGGAAGGGCAATCCAAAAGTTGGGGGGTCAACAGTGACAAAGGAAAAATGCTTCTATTGTCATAAGAAAGGTCATTGGAAGAAGGACTGCAGGGCTTGGAAAGCTAAGAATCAGGATTTGAAGCAAGTTGTGGTTTCAGCTTCACGTGTGTTTATGATTGAAAACTGTTTGTTAATAACCTCTACTTCCTGGGTATTGTTACCGGTTCAGGATCTAATATTTGTAATTCATTGCAGGCACTGAGAAGCCATAGAGTTTTGAAGGCAGGTGATATGACCCTCAGGGTTCCAAAAGGAGCGAGCGTGGATGCTATTTCCGTAGATGAATATCATCTAGGATTGACAAGTGGACACATTTTGGTTTTACGTAACTGCTTTTGTGTACCAAGTTTGACATGCAATATCATTTCTATATCTTTACTATCTAAAGAAATTTATGATTTTACATTTGTAAGCGATATTGTAAACATTCACCTTAATCATGGTTTGATTGGGTCTGGTACACCAGACAATGGTATATACGTATTAAATCAACACCAAGTTTTCAACGTTCAGAACACACTTAAAAGAAAGACTCCAGAATTAAATCAAGTTTTCTTATGGCATTGTAGACTGGGTCACATCAATGAAACACGGTTGACGAAGTTACATAGAGAGAGATATTTGGATCTGTTTGAATATCTGTCTTATGCAACTTGTTAATCATGTCTCAAAGGAAAGATGACAAAGAATTTTTTCATTGGACACGGAGTAAGAGCCACTGAGCTCTTGGGACTCATACACAGCAACGTGTGTGGTCCAATGTCTACACAAGCAAGAAGTAGTTATTCCTACTTCATTACTTTTACGGATGATTTCTCAAGGTATGGACATATATTCTTGAAGAAACATAAATCTGAGCCCTTTAAGAATTTCCAGGAATACAAGAATGAAGTGGAAAAAAACATGCAAAAGTATTAAGACATTTCGATCTGATCGGGATGGTGAATACTTAAGTGCTGAGTTCCTGGGTAATTTAAAAGAGAATGGAATTCTCTCTCAATTTACTCCTCCATACACACCTCAACACAATGATATATCAGAAAGGTGGAACCACACCTTACTTGATATGGTGAGTTCCATGATAAGTAATGCTGAGTTACCGTGATCTTTCTGGGGTTATGCACTAGAATCTGCTGCATATCTTTTAAACAAAGTTTCGACTAAGCCAGTGCCTACCACACCATATGAAATGTGGAGTGGGAAGAAACCATATCTTAAGTATCTTAAGATATGGGGATGTCCAGCTTTTGTCAAAAAGCAGCATGTGGACAAGCTCGAGAAACGATCGGTGCTGTGTAAGTTTGTGGGATACCCAAGGAACTTTAGGGGGTATCTTTTCTATTACGCAAAGAAACAAAAGGTTATTATTTCTCAGTATGCCCAATTTCTGGAGACTCAATTTCTTGAAAAATAAATAAGTGCGAGCGCAATAGAACTGGAAAAAAATTCCAGAACATTATCTATTACTGAAAGTATGGTAGAATCAGAAGTTTCAAAAGAACCGGACGTCCCTGCGCCACTCCATATATCTAGTAGGAAGTCTCATCTGCCTGAGAGATACTACGGTTTTCTCATAAACTGGGATAGAGAGAATTGCATCATCGATGATGATGAGCCAACTAGTTTCCAGCAGGCCATTACGAGCAGAGACTCAATAAATTGGCTGGATGCAATGCGGACCGAGATGGAATCCATGTACACCAACAAAGTTTAGGTTTTGGGCATTGCACCTTAAGGAGTACAACCCGTAGGCTGCAAATGATCTTCAGAAAGAAGATTAGTGCAGATGGACATGTTGAAACCTATAGGGCCAGACTTGTAGCAAAAGGTTTTCGTCAAAGACCTGTCTTAGGTGACCTCTGACACCAATGGCTTGTGAGACCGGCTACTGCCTCTCATCGGGGTCTCGAAAAGTATACACTAGTCTGCTCTGGAGTATCGATGCCCAATCTCGATACTCCCTCGACTAGGGACATTTAAGGATATGCTTATAGACCATCCAGCTCCCACGTATATGATCGCCATCATAATGCTGGTAGTCAAGCAAGAATCCTATGGGCTTTATCAACATGTAATAGAAATCTGTAATACCACATAATGCATGTACACGATGATAAAGTCAAACCAGATATCATACTATCATCTCGAGTAAGACTGTTCCACCCGTATAGGACCTCCTTCAATCATCATAATCGCCTGCTTGCGATTACAATAATTGCCTTGAGGTCACTATATCCAACAAACTCCCACTTGCACTTAAGGCTAATTATTGCGGTGTCGCATACTCACAGCCCGTGTGATACCGAACACCCAACTTCTCTACTAATCAGTCTCGCAAAGCTTGTTTGTGAAACTATCGCGTTCGAGAAATAGCCTCAGTGAGTGGATCCGCTCCAATGTTTCTATCTTTATCTCTCTATATCTCAATTTCACGGAGAAAGACTATCTCCCGAAATGAGCGATACCTGTCTTAGAATCTGTCTGGATATCTAATAGGACCAAGTTCATAAATGAACTCCAAATCTAACAAACTTCTTAGACTGTATCTTCAACTGAATTTAATCAGTATCCTGCGCTATGCCTTCCTCAGTATCCGCTTGGATCCCCTGTCTAACATACTGCCCCTCAGAAAAGGGTAAACTTTAACTCTGACAGTCACTCTGTCATCCAAGTCACCTTGGAAGCCTGAAATAATAACCGCCTCCTTGAAGAAGGTTACCGTTACCATATACCAAGAACATCTTCTTATATTTATAACTGCTTCCAATGTTTCTCCACGATTTGATTAATATATGTTTATTGCAGCTAGTGCAAAAAAAAAATCTGGTGTGGTACTTGGCATCTAATGATTGGCTCAATTGCCTAAGCAAGTGATATGCCTATCATACAAATCCCTCTCTTTATCAGTCTAGAAGACATCTGTTTAGAGAGGGTGACTCCATCACCAGCGAGTACATCACCATGTTAGAAGTCATCCATTATAAAATATTTTAGAATAGTGTCAAAGTACCCGAATTAGGACACTTCCCAAATCTAGATCTAAAACCATAGATCTAGTCATCAGAATTCCTGATATTTTGTCCAAATCTTATTCGGAGAAAACACCTTATGACAACCACAGTATAACCGATCGTAGTATAGGAACACCACTTCCTATCAGGAGTACGTCATCCAAATACCAGGACATCACTCCCTATTATCTTCTTACCAGGTCTATCTGTTATTCTGATGAAATCAAACTCTATGACTGTCACATCAAAAATAGATGATCTATCACTGCTATTCTTGCTTTAGTCTATAAATAGATATAAGCTATTGGCCCACCATGCTTTCGCTGCTCCCACTGACTACAACAACTCTCTGGTAGAGTCATATAAACGTGCATTTCTAAAGATAATTTAGAACGACATTATAGTCATCCACCTGCTAGATCTATTAGTCTAGGACAACAGTAGTGACAAGCTTGGGTCATCAAAACCTCCCCGTCACTATCTTTGAGGAGACCGAAGTACCTCTCGGGTAGCTGAGGTTACCCACCATATTTTTGGAGTAGCTAATGAATTGTCGAATCCAATTAAATTCTTAGGTTCTACTAAATTTTCAGTAATCGTTTGTGGTTCTGAAATCACTTCAAGTTCTACCATACTCCCACTAATGTTTTCTGAAAATAATTCATTTTACTAAAACGGATGGCGAGTCAAGAACAATATAACTATTGATCCTGCAAATGGTAGAATGTTAACCCTCGTCAAAACCCGCGATAACCCACAAACTGCCATTACTAAAACGTGCCTTGAGTTTATCCGGATTTTGGTTTTAAGCATAAGCCGGTCTACTCCTTATACCTTAACATTATTAAGATATGAATCCATTCTATATCCAATATAGAAACAAAAGCACCAATTCAATTGGAACCATATTAAAAAATCATGCAGCTGTTTCCAGTGCATATCGACTAAATGGAAGAAGGCCATGCATCATTACTCACCAACGAGCGCACCCATGAATGAGTAATCTGAGAGAGAAGAAAGTTCTCAAATATATCACTTACGATGTAATACGTAGCATAAGTATATATATCTTCGTTCACCTCGAAGAATCCTGATACTGGCAACACATGGTTCTCTATTTTATTCGTATATCTATAACTTCTCAAAATTTGGACCTTGTATATCAACGAAATGCATGTCTAAAACCACAGAAGTCATAAGTAAACGAAATATAGTACGAGTACCAACCCCTTGTCCTAATGGACATCGAACAACATACAATATTTTGTATAAGTTTTCTGAGTTTAATAACTCAAACCCTGTGTGTCGTAGGTTGAAAACTGTATTATGGTTAAGAAAAAATACACCGTTATTGAATGCACCTTACCTAATCATCAACTGATAAAGGTAAACGTCATAAAAATAATTTCAAAAAGTTATATCTCACTTTACAAAATAAACGTATAAATATATCAGTTTGAAATTGGTATAGAATAACGGATATTCAAAACCAAATATTTGCCGTTAGGCAAAACCCAGATAATTTTTTGAAATATCACCAATTACAAAGAATTCTGATATTGAGGATCTAATTATCCAATTCCCAATATTCTACTTCCACTCAGCATCTGTAACGCCATACAGTTGTGAGAATCAAGTCTGGTAAATACATATCCTGGAGTCAGAATCTAATTGGAAAAGCAGTTTTCAATTAATGCCGTACAATAATACTGAAACATGAAAATGTTTCGAGGGGGTGACCGGATATTTCTAGTATTGCCTTTTTCACTATCCAAATTCATGACAGTAGTCGCAATTTCTTTTGCTCTCACTCCAATCCTTTTATATTTCTTTACTTTTTACCTTCTATACACCACACTTAGGCTAATTGGTTTTCTTCTTTCCTTACCTGCCTAAGGTTTGGCAGAAGACTATCCAATAAGCGTAAAAGGTGTACTCTCCTAATACTAGGAGCCTTCGCAACCTGAGAGTAGGTAAAGAGAAAAGACAATCGAATAATCCTATTCAATTTCTCCAGAACCGGAATCCATTCTTGAACCGAAACAAGTTCCTTCGAGTTCGTATGTAACTATATGATGGCATACCCAAGTAATATGGATCTTCGTAGTGATACAGAATGTTCTAGAGAAATGTAAAGGGGAAGTAGATTGGCAAGGATATATGCGACACTGTCATGAATCATGACAATCCAAAACCAAAGCGTGTAAGAAGGTTCGGTTAACTTGGTTTATGAGTTTTAGTTTAAGGTTAGATAATCGCTGTCAAAGAGAGAAAGAAAAGAAACACTCGGCATGCACTTTAACCTAGATTAGATTGGTTAATCACTTTATCTAATCAGGATGGCTCCTACTGTTTCCTCAAATTCTCCTTCAAACCCTAAAAGGAGAATTAGTCGGGATCATCTGAAAATTACCCGAGGAGTAACACCTACTTATCAGTAGGAATTGGGACCCAACTATCATTGTATGATAACTTGACGGAAGCCACTCAAGTCACCACACTCCAGAAGGTATGCGCATGCATGGAAAGTTTCCTTCATATTTGAAACTCTCGATATAGTTTTTACCCTTAGGACCCAAAGAGCTTGACGAATAATCAACAAATCAAAGGTCCTAGTCAAGTTCAACTCGTCACCATCTTGATTACGTTAAGCCCACCCTCACGACCCATAACGAATGATCAACATAGTCATACGATTGTCCTAACCAATCCACATATCCATGCAACAGAAAAGTATTACAGAGCTACCGCACACTACGCCTCGGTGAATAGCAACGACAAACGTAGCACGGATACTAAGCAATACTAATCTGAAATGACGGAGGGCTATGGCTATTTTTTGGCGAAAAACCTTTAATGTAATGAACTTGATATCGTTGTAGGAACTCAAGCTGTTTTGAAAAGAAGTGGTTTAGGCTCCGCATTTTTAAAACGAGCGGTTTTGAAGAAAATCGATGGTTTTGAAGAAAACCGATGGTTTTGAAGAAAACCGAGTAGTTTGTAGTCACGTAAACTTTTGCCAAAGAGGTTACTCCCTGTGAAGGGATCTAGGCTCTTTCCTCATTGAATGAGGTGCAGGATATTCCTAACTGAATACTTCGATGCAAAGCAAAAGGAAACGCCTATAGTTTTCAAAAATTGATTCCAACAATATCATTTAGGTTTATTTTTCTTGTATTAATCAGAATTAATGCAATCCAATCCATTAAACATATCATGCAAGAAAGAAACGAAAATAGGCACGCACATATATGCTATCTGCATTCGCCACAGGGTCCTGGATCTTCACCGTAAGGTTACTTAACTTATGGTAGGACGAGAACATGACTGGCGCGGATATAAAACATATATAACATCTACTATATATAATATATATATAAGAACATTCGTCTCATGTATGATATCAAGTAACATCACAGTAGAAGCAAACACAGTATAATCTAGGAAAAATACATTTCAATAGAGCCAAGTATGAAATGCAATTTTTACAGTCGTGTTGATAGCCCGCAGTATCGGATCTTAAACCCCTATGAGTACGGCAAGCCATCCGCCAATCCCAGAAGCGAGGCAACCCCAATCAATGAAATGAGTGGGCCACCCAGCACTTCCAAAATCCGTTGACTTGGGCACCCCTCCACGGGTCAATCTTATACCCTCTACGAGTGCAGCGAATAGCCTACCAATTCTAGAGTAAGGTACCTCGGTCTCAACGCCATGAGATGGTGGTCCGCTGCCCTCTAGAACCCAACTACTCGAGAACTCTGCCGCAGGGTAATCCTAGTGCATGTAATGAAAAATTGAATATACAAGGTGACTACGTTTGCAACTTGGACGTGCCCCAAAGAATAATACAATCCATGATGACGACAGTCCACATATAGGATGCTCATCACGCAATATAAATATACATTATATCACAAAGAACTACTTCAAATACTACATACACCTGGCTATCCATCACGACAAATTCAACATAACCATAACCATAACCATAACTAACAAGGCAATATCCATCACAGAACATGCAAACTTGCGAGTATCAATTCTGTAACCCCATCTAATTGATATGTATAGAAATTAGACGACGTTTTACCAAAAATTATGATACACACAACCATAACGAAGCCAACGACAATCGAATACCATACACAAATAGCTAACACTTAAATTTTCCAAAACACCAAAAATCAAGTGTGCTAAAAACCGACAAGAAATTCCATTCTAAAAATCACTCCGAGAGTCCGAAATGAGCTCAGATTGAGCAAAAACTTAGCGGAGGGCCCAGGTATAAAATTAAAATCGACCTGTAGGGATGCCAGGCACGCGCACAAGGGTCTATGAGGCATCAACCATGCCCGATTGAAATTTTAGCCGTGCCGAACAACCCAAAGCCGGATCTTTAAATTAAGGTTTAGGCGAAAACAAGCATATTAAACTCTTTAACACTAAGTGAGAGGGATTACAACCTTTGTAGATCCGGTCCTTCACTTCTTAAGCTCCGTGTTGAGGTCCCTTCGCTGCGATCATCGTGTTCCGGACTCTCGAGAGGCTTCACGAAGAGAAAGATGCAGTCTTGCTTCCGATCTTCGATAACAAAGATGATCTACCTTGAAGTTTCATTAACACAAGCTAACACTCACTAAATGAAGTGAACACTCTCATCTAAAGGGCAAGGATAGATGAGAATGATGAAGTAGGATTTTTGCTCTCTTTTATTTTCTTATTCTCACTCATTTTCATCACAAAATCAAATCAAGAAAGCTTTTTTCCATGAAAAGAGAAGGAAGAAGAAGAAGATAATGAATCATTCCTTTTGTGATGAATAATGAATTAATTGTAGTAGTTACAAATCTAACCAAGGGTTAAGCATGAAGGAGTTAACCCTTGTAGAGAATTAACTAGAGTTAATGGTTTGGATTGGGTTAACATAATATCTTCACAAAATATCAAGCAAAACACAAAGTCAAAGCTTCATGAAGCTTCATGGAAGCTTCATGCAAAAGCTAACCCTAATCCAAACCCTAACCAAGTTTAAACCCTAAACCATTGTTAAATTTGTAACCCTAACATGTTACAATATTATATATCACATATACAATATATTTTGTAACAATAGAAAATAATACAATTAACATATATCGCATATATATCAATGTATTATCCCGTGAGAAAATGAATCTTTTAGTGAGATAATATTAATTAATGTAATTTAATATATCATATATATTATTATACACTAAATTATCGAATCAACACTTGATCCGACAATCCGGCTATATCGCATATAATCGACTAATACGATGACCCGGCTATATCACATATACCCGGCCGATATCTCATATCGCGAGAATCCAATACGGTATCACATACCACATTATCCTCGGTCCCGCACAAATCACATATGTGCTCCTACTCCGTTTTACCTGAGCCAAGAAACCTCTGTGTAGGACTCTAAAGAATCGTCAGTACGCCGGCAGTAGGTGATGATCATATTAAACACCCACAAGCTACAAGCGGTCAGCTAAACGTAACAGCCACCCAGGTATTGAGTGCTCAGAAGATCAACAAGCAAGCCTGTACATTCTCCTGTGAATCCAATCAGTAACACTCCCGTACAGTCCGGTCTCGTCGTCTGATATGTCGCATATCTCGCCTAGGGGTGGTAAACGTCAGACCCCAGTAGCTCGATAAGTCGTGTCGATATGAGGTCTATAACAGTTCGAGAAACTACTGATAATACTTACCAGTAAATCTCAGCAACCCTGGCCAGGGATTTCCGGTTATAGCCAATCGAACACAGCACAACATCAACTCCCTATACCGGGAGAGACGAATCCCCTCCTATCGCTCATTGCCTCCATGTGATTCGGGACTGTACCCAAAAGCCACCTTTTTGCACCCCCTCTTGGACGTGGTATGATGGAAATCAAAGCACAGTGGGAATCACACAAGACTCTATGACGATCTCGGGTCAACAGACTACTCTGTACCAGTGTCACCAGAGAACTGCCATCTGACGTGAGGTATAATACCATCTGGGAGTTCTCGGCGAGTCCGTCCAGTGTACCCAGTCTCCACTGAGCACCCGTACACCATCCTTGATGTCAAACACCGATGGATATGGGATCATCCATCGCCCATCATATGGGTCAAGATGCGTATACGCTAGTCTACTCTGGTGTATCGATGCCCTGTCTCGATACACCCTCGACTAGGAACAGTTATAGGATGTACTCGTCGACTACCGTGGCCCCACTAGTATGATCTCATCATAGTCCCAGTAGTCGAGTACATATCCTAAGGGCTTTATCAACATGTAACATAGAGACAATCAGAGTACATGTTAAGATAAAGTACAACCAGATAGCATACTATCATGTCGAGCAAGAAAGTCCTCCCTATATATGTCCTAGCATCCACTACAATATACATCGTATGTACAGTAATGGCCTATAGGGCATACATATAACTAACAATCTCCCACTTGCACTAGGGCCATCTGTTGTGGTATCGCATACCCAACAATTAGCTGCGGTTGAAGTATCTCATACTCAACCATCCCATAAAAGTCTCTACTGGGAAAAAGGCCTTTGTGAGTGGATCCGCGCTGTTATCCTCTGTGTTTACTCTCCTAACCTCGATCTCCCTGGAGATTAACCATCTCCATGATTAGGTGATACAGCCTAAGAATTATATCTGGATTTCTGATGGGACGGGGGTTCCTTGGCATAAGCCACAACTTCATTGTCACACAATGGTAGGAACGAAGTTCATCTCATGAACCTATATATCTAGACTGCCTCTTTGGTAGCATCGTTGGTAACGATGTATCTTGCCTTTAATCATCTAGTAAGTCACGGTATCTAGCTTGGAACTCTTCCAACATACCGTCCCTCCACTGAGGGTTTAGACAATGCCTGCGACTGACATTCAGTCGTCCTTATCACCCTGGAACCTTTCCAGTGATTCTCCCCAGGATCGATTGATACCATTTCACTACATCTAGTGGGAATCCTAACATCCAATTAAATCTATCTCATAGATCCAAAACCCAGGATTTAGGAGGTATCATTTTGATCCTATATGGAGAATCCTTGTGATAAGCAGAGATTGACCGATCGTAGCATAGGAAACTCCTTCCCTATCAAGAGTATGTCATCCACGTACTCTACGAAGATCACCACCATACTCTCTACTACCTTTTTGTATATACAAGGTTCATCTACCATTTTGATGAAGTCAAACTCTTTGACTACCACATCAAAACAGACGTTCCAACTCCGCGATGCCTGCTTTATCACATAAAACATCTTGCACACATTTCCGCTGCTCCCACTGTCTACGAAGCCCTCTGGCTGTGTACTTATAGACACTCTCTTCTAAAATATCATTTAGAAAAGCGGTCATGACACCCAACCACCAGATATCGTAGTCATGGTATGTAGCCGTAGCAAGTAGGATCTGGATGGACTTCAGCATAGCTTTGAAAGTCTCAACTTTTCCATATACACCAAGTAATCTTCTCAAGATATACTTGCTCCTGATGGGGATTTAACCCTTCAGATAAAGCAACCAAAGTCCATACTTTGTTGGTGTATAAGGATTCCATCTCAGATCGATAAGCATCCAGCCATTCTTACAGAGTCCCACTCCTGATAGCCTGCTCGAAACTAGTTGGGTCATCATCTCATGATGCAATCCTCGCTCCCACTGTTATAGAGAAACCGAAGTATCTCTCAGGTGGGTGAGGAACCCTACTAGATCGGCAGAGAGGCTGAGGTTCGTTGGTTACTATTGAATCCTTCGGTTCTACCATATCATCTGCTGTAGTTTGTATAGCTGGAACTCTTTCCAGTTCTACCTCATGACCACTAATTTTTCCATAAGAAATTCCCTTTCACAAAGGTGGCATGTTGAGAAATAAAACACTTTTGTTTCTCGGTTTGCTAGAAGATATTCCCTTGCGAATGCTTGGGATATCCAACAAACTTCCACAGATCTGACTTTACCTCAAGCTTGTCCGGATTTTGCTTTTCAGACATAGGCCGGACAACCCCAAATCTTAACATACTTAAGATATGGGCTCTTCCTATTCCATATCACATATGAAGTGGTAGGCAACTGATTTGATTTGAACCCTATTCAATAGGTATGCAGCTTCTCAAGTGCATAACTCCCAAAAGGAAATAGGAAACTCAGTAGTACTCATCATAGAGCACACCATATCACATAGGGTGCTATTGCCCCGCCCCGATACACCGATGTGCTGTGGTGTATACGGAGGAGTAATGCTGAGAGAGAATCTCATTCTCTTTTAGAATAGTCCAGGAATTCCGTGCTCAAGTATTCTCCTCCTTGATCTCATCAAAGGACATAATACTTATACCCGTATTTTGGTTCTCTACTTCTAACTTACATTCCGTGAATATCTCAAAAGGTTCGGACTTGTTTTTCAACAGGAACATATGTCTGAATTTTAAGAGATCATCAGAGAATGTAATGAAGTACAAAGAACCGGTCTTGGCATGTGTAGACAGGAGACTTTCATACATCAGTATGTATCAATCCCAAGAGTTCACTAACTCTTTCTCTGTTTCCAATAAACAGAGCTATGGTCATCTTATCTTTGTGACATGACCGGCAAGTTTCACAAGATGTAAATTCAAACAGATTTAAATATGCTTCTAAATGTAACTTAGCTAGTCGGGTCGCATTGATATGACCTAGACTACAATGCCTCAAGAAGGATTTGTTCATTTCTGAACTCTTCCTCTCGTGTGTGTTCTGTATACTAAGAACTGTAGTTTGATTTAGAATGTCAATGCTTTTAGATAACGTGCCTGAACCGATCAACTTTTGATATAGGAAATGTTCAAAACATTATCCAACAATACAAAATTATATCCTTTCTTTACTAATAAAGAGACTGATATGATGTTGTATATGAGGTTCGGTATCTAATAACATTCGTTCAGAATCAATGTATTCTGGTAATACAGGGTGATAGTGACCAAAAGACTTGGCTGCAACACTTGCATCGTTTCCATCTCATGAAACTTATCACCCGTTCTCAGTTCTCTACCTATCTGTAGCCCATGTAACAGATTACATATGCGGGATCCTGATCCGGTATCTCATACCCAGGACGTAAAGGATACTGAGAAACAGTTCTATGTAATGAACACACCTGAAGATGATGCATCAGTATGCACTTTCTTCGTTTGGGCGGTACGGGAATTCTGGTAATCCCTAATTTCCTGCTCTGTCTTATAACAATTATAAGTTGGAGCGGGACCAACATTCCCC
The DNA here is from genome assembly GCA_030015575.1 of Agapanthus africanus. Classification (NCBI taxonomy): domain Eukaryota; kingdom Viridiplantae; phylum Streptophyta; class Magnoliopsida; order Asparagales; family Amaryllidaceae; genus Agapanthus; species Agapanthus africanus. Next base: position 724,421,420 of record CM057337.1, read on the forward strand.
AGCTCAGTATAACAAGCGGGTTCGGTCAATATATCCGTTTTATTATCTTGATTAAGGCGTGATATGGTCGCTACCTGGAGAGAGAGAGAGAAGAAAACACTCAGCGTATGCTCTTGCAATATTAGATTGATTATCTAATATCTAATCAGGATGTCTCCCACTGTTTTAATCAAATCTTCCTTCAAACCCTAAAAGGAAAGACTAGCCGGGATTAATTACACACTATAAGTTCGCCAATCTTTCAGCCAGGCCAGTGTCGGTACTTTGAGGGAGGTCCCCCGTGCTTTTGCACGAACCTAATTAAAGTAAACCTCGTTTTCCCAGAGGCGTAACCCCGTTAACACCTTTCTAGACACCTACTTGATCGGCTAATTGTAATGTGTAAAACTCTCCCAGGAGTAACTCTTACTCGCAACGGGTATCGGGATCCAACTATCTCATAGAAGGTATGCAATCTCATTGCAAATTTCAACACTTGAAATTTCCAATAATATTTTGCCCCGAGCGATCTATGACCTTGACAAGGTCAACAAACCATAGATCGCAAGTCAAGTTCAGCCCGTCATTTCCTGATCTGAATTAAACCCACCCGCAAGACCCTTGACAAGGTCAACAAAGTCGCACGACTACCCTAATCCAATCGCATCATATGCTTATACAGATAAGCAGTAATCAGCTACCGCACACTACGTCTTGACAAGGTCAACAAACGCAGTACGAATACTAACTATTACTTATCTGAAATGACGGAGGGCTACGACAGGTTTTTAAGAAAACTCTTTGCGTAATGAACTTGATATCGTTGTAGAATCGAGTGATTTTAAATGGAGTGTTTTTGAGGTTTTTCTAGTTTTGCTAAAGGGGTCACTCCCGGTGAAGGGATCGTCGGCCCTTTCCTCATCGAATAAGGTGCAGGATATTTTACAAATATCGCTGTGCAAAGCAAGAACTATAGAAGCAATCAAAAAACAAACCGAGTTTGTAGTATCTGCTAGTTTCACTAAAGAGGTCACTTCCGGTGCAGGGATCTTGGCTCTTTCCTTATCGAATAAGGTAATGGATGTTCTACAAGGAACACCGCTATGCAAAGTAAGAACTAGAGCTACTAGTTTTTGAGACAAGTTTCTACAACATCTTTAGGTTTCTTTTAGTTTCATTAATCTCATTAATGAAGTCCCATTTTATTATACTTCACAAGCATCAGATTTGAAACGAAATCTGCAATATAACATATATCTCATATATATAATATAAACATTCATCTCAGGCAGTAATATGATCTCATCACAGAACATTGCAGCAGAAGAACATATATGAAATATTGAATATACTAGGACGTCCGTGTTTTAATACGAGCCTGTATAAAACACGGATTCCACGGTCGCGATGAATAGCCAAACCCGCATCCCTACACCCCTACGAGAGCGGCAAGCAACACTGCCAATTCTAGGGTTAGGAGACCCGGTCTCGACTCCTCGAGATGGTCTCCCACTGGACCCTAGAACCCGTTTACTTGTGCTCCTCGCCTTGGGTCTATCTAATGCGGAAAAGTAAATAATATACAATGGTGACATCATCCTCAGCCCGGAAGTGCCCCAATAAAAGAATATTACATACAAATGAATTTTACATGAATGAAAAAGAAAAACTCTCATCTCACATAAAACCCCCGGCTATTCAAAACGCGACGATCCAATATAACATATCACAGCAACACATAATATCTCATATCATCAACGTAAGCACATATACGTATCCCGATTGTCGTTGATGTATAGCAACGAAGCCGGCGATACACCACATACTATGCTTACGGTCACAGAAAAGAAAGTGTAAAACTACAACAGTTGGAATCCGTAACCTCCTTAGACATCGCATGCCTAACCAAATGAATTCCTTAGACATCGCATGCCTAACAATTATAAACCCCGCATTTTAGTCTCATTATCGAAAAATCTTTTCAATATCAAGTCGGGCAATTCAACAAGATTCCCGACATCCTGATCGAATGCTCGTCGCAAACTTTAGTAGACGGCCGCACCCCCGGATGCCGTCGACGAAGTGCACTAAGGCGGAACACCGCTGCCGCGAGCACCCGAACGGATGCTTTTGGCGACGGGGTTCTCCTACAGTCACTTGGTTGGGGCTATGGGGCATGGCTGTCTGTTAAGTTTACCCGGCGAGTATCCGCGTACGCTACGTGATTGCGACGGACTTTTGATCACATCAAAATTCCGTGACAACTGATCATCTGAGACTGAACTTCTAGATTTATAACATTCAAATTAGTTATCTCATAACTACCTGTGGATTCCAAATATTATATCACATTCCAGATAAATAGACAATGTTAAACTTTCCGATTGAATAATCAAACATCCAAGTTTTCCCAAATAGTTCTCAACACTTGAAATTAGTTTAAAAACATCCATCACATGCTACAGTACCAATGGTCCAGCCGTAGAAGGGTCAAGCCAACGCCTCACATGTGGCATGCCATACTGCCTCAAACCTTAAGGTTCAGAGGCAGTTCAAGACGGTCACATAATTGAGTTAAGGTTTGTTGTCTTCTAGAGGGTCCACCGCGTTACTTGCACGACTTAGAACGTTCCTAAACTACGGAAAAATCCAACGCTTGGAAATTTTCCGGCAGGGGAAAAAGTGAGTTATTGATATCTGGTCAAACTTTTTAACACGATCTAAAAATTACCCTGACAAACTAAACAAAGTTAAATTATCCGATCGAATCAACGAGTTCCCAATACAACCCTAGAAAACTCAACACTTGAGTGGTATTAAAAATACTCAGAAAAACAAGCAGGAAAAACTAAGAATTACTGTGAAGTACGGCCCACTAATTCGCTCATATGACCGCGGAACCACGGCCAAACCAAGGGTTTGGCGGCGGTTCCGCGGCTAAAATTTTGAATTAGTCCCTGGAAGATATGAGATATCGGCCGGGTATATGTGATATAGCCGGGTCATCATATTAGTCGGTTATATGCGATATAGCCGGATTGTCGGATCAAGTGTTGATTCGATAATTTAATGTATAATAATATATATGATATATTAAATTACATTAACTAATATTAGCTCACTAAAAGATTCATTTTCTCACGGGATAATACATTGATATATATGCGATATATGTTAATTGTATTATTTTCTATTGTTACAAAATATATTGTATATGTGATATATAATATTATAACATGTTAGGGTTACAAATTTAACAATGGTTTAGGGTTTAAACTTGGTTAGGGTTTGGATTAGGGTTAGCTTTTGCATGAAGCTTCCATGAAGCTTCATGAAGCTTTGACTTTGTGTTTTGCTTGATATTTTGTGAAGATATTATGTTAACCCAATCCAAACCATTAACTCTAGTTAATTCTCTACACGGGTTAACTCCTTCATGCTTAACCCTTGGTTAGATTTGTAACCACTACAATTAATTCATTATTCATCACAAAAGGAATGATTCATTATCTTCTTCTTCTTCCTTCTCTTTTCATGGAAAAAAGCTTTTTTGATTTGATTTTGTGATGAAAATGAATGAGAATAAGAAAATAAAAGAGAGCAAAAATTCTACTTCATCATTCTCATCTATCCTTGCCCTTTAGATGAGAGTGTTCACTTCATTTAGTGAGTGTTAGTTTGTGTTAATGAAACTTCAAGGTAGATCATCTTTGTTATCAAAGATCGGAAGCAAGACTGCATCTTTCTCTTCGTGAAGCCTCTCGAGAGTCCGGAACACGATGATCGCAGCGAAGGGACCTCAACACGGAGCTTAAGAAGTGAAGGACCGGATCTACAAAGGTTGTAATCCCTCTCACTTAGTGTTAAAGAGTTTAATATGCTTGTTTTCGCCTAAACCCTAATTTAAAGATCCGGCTTTGGGTTGTTCGGCACGGCTAAAATTTCAATCGGGCATGGTTGATGCCTCATAGACCCTTGTGCACGTGCCTAGCATCCCTACAGTGGTATCAGAGCATACATATAACTAACACGACCCGGAGGCACCTAAAGGGGTACCCATCTCTTAGGCCGCCCTAAAGTGGCCTAAAGGGTAGGCAAACCCGAAACTGCCTTCTGAGGCAGTTTCAGGTCATCACCCCTAAGGCCACCATTTTGGTAGTCTCGGGGATGTAGGCCCTCCTTAGGTTCCCCCAGGACATCCCCGGGGTCCCCGCGCACCTCCCTGATGTCACGATCCAAATGTGGCACTTGACCGAAACAATCAACACGCACTGATGAGGATAGATCAACGGAATGAATAGGAGAAAGATCTCAAGATATAAATCCTAAGGTAACTTAGGCTGTGTATCATATCGTAAATATGCCGCGGAATATATGTACGGTACGTCACTCTACTTAGTACCTACTCCATCAACAAGATCAATCCTATATAACGAAAGTTCGGGTATAAGACCTCCAAAATCAAGTCTAAGTCCTATAAGGTAAATCCAGGTAATAAAAGTACATGCCTAGATCCCATATAGCCAACCTAGACTCGAACAAATGTTAAACCAAACGCTCTGATACCAACTCTGTCATGACCCAAATATGGCACGTGACCGGCACTTAAATCACATGACATCTAAAGACGTCGACGCGGTTCAAGTAAGACGAAACCCGGAATCTAAACCCGTTTTGAAAATATTGGAGGTGAGTTTAAAATATTCATCAGATGGAATTAGTTTAAATAACATTTAAATTTTTTTTACTAAGTATGTTTGAAAGGCATCTATGACGTTTTGAAATTTGACAGCACCTTCTTTGAAATTTCTACATAAAAACCCGATATAACTACTACAATAACATAGCATCCCAACGGGAGCTAGCTTCCACGTCCAAACGACGGAATAGCCAAACAAACCATATCAGAAGTCATCTCTAAAGATTGCGACCTCAGAATTTCTAAGTCTCGTTTCTAAGTCCACAATATACCATTTCTAAGTTGATGAAGTTTTCACTAGATACAAGAATATATGAATAATCAAGAGTGAGTACGATGCAATAATAACCCACTTACCAACCAATCACCGAAAAGAACGTGTTTCTAAGCCGCTGATAATCCAAGCGGTAAAACCTGCAAGACATTGTGGCACAACGGGGATGAGTTGCCAACTCAGTGAATAAAAGTACATCTAAGAGTAGAAATCGAAATGCACGATGATACCTAAGTCATAAGTATAGTACTACCATAAATCAGTACTAATATAATATGATATGCATGTATATGATAATGCAACCCTATCTGTCATGCAACCACAAATATAATATATGTATAGGTCTTGTCCCCTGGATCAGTCCTGGTCGGCTACAATAACTGAAATCAAACTGTGTACCTTATGATGGAAATCATATCAATAAATATGGATGTCCAGCATCGACATCGAAATCTGAAATCTCTCGTGTGTAAACGCAGATACCGTTGACACCATCTCAATAGATGATCGCCACCCGATATCCCTGGCCCGGTCGGTATCCCCTGGATATCCGCCGTGCCTAATCGAACCCTGGCCAGTATCCCCTGGATATCTTCCGTGCTCGTCTCTATCTCCGGTATCGAGTATCCTCGTTAGGCTCAACGTCTATAATGCGGCTATCCTGCCCCTCGGTCTCGAACCGGGTCCACCATGTATCCGACTGTATATCTCCCCCACTTAGTCCGGATAATAACAAGTCTGAAACTGTATAGCTCCCCACTCGGTTCGGAATAAAATACTCAGAAAACATAAAACTCATGGTGGACGCCAACTCATCATATCCAAAAATATCAAGTAAAGAATGATAATACTTGCATATTTTATCCTGATGATATATTATATATATACATATATAACAGCGTCCCATAACACTGATATATATCATCAAAAGTAAAACTTCCAAAAAACTCATAAAATCAAATATAACATTCATAGTACTGGTATTCACAGATAGTAAGGTAAAGTGAGTAAATAAATCATACAAGCAGATAAACTTATCAATCCTACTGTGGCATGGCAATACTAATGATGTGTAGTGTAGCATACGCGTCTGTGCTCGTGCAACATGGCAATCATTAGTATTTGTGCAAGTGTTCTACGGTGTAACAACCTATTTATATTAACGCATATACGTATACGCATTATATAATAGAACGGTTCTACAGTGACATGGCAGTACCAATGAGGTTTGGTGTAACATATATGTACGTGCTTGTGTAGCATAGTACTCATTGGTAGTTGTGCAGTGTTCTATCAGAGTGTTCGTATTTACGGAAACGTATAATATCGATACTTTTGACGTGAGCATGTAAAGTAATTCTAAATGTAAATTGGTAACCATAAATACCTGCTATGAGCTATACACTTATCTTTGAAAATGAAACGATACGTTGGTTTTGAAATAAGGAAGCTGCATTAGGTTAAAATAGATATTCGTTTTAGAAATTGACACCGCATCCTTGTAATTTATTATTAAAAGGGAAACGAATCATAGTTTTTAAAATAATATAGCTCACACCAGTATTACATCCTAAAACGGAATATAATCTAACTTTACGAGTCTAAAGGAAAACTTGGCGACTATTCGGCACACGAACCTCATCATTTCTAAAACGTATCATTTCTCGTATAATACCTTCCAGTATTACTATATCTGTATCATCTCAAGTACGGTATGATCCCTCGTACGAATCCATCACACCATATTCATGTCGTACGGATCTAACTTCACGTACGTATCTCATTTAAAACTATGTATGAAACTTTATGCAAATGAAGGACATACTAGATGCGACACTATATCAATATCTTGAATAGATACTAAACTAACTAGATATCATAATACTATTTATAAGGTTGCGGGGGTGCTATACGCCATCCACCCGACTTCCCCCGTAGATGTAAATCTACTCACCAATTTGATGAGCTTGCTGAATTCCACGCTGCTAAGTCGTCAACTCCGTCTCGGAATCATTCGCGATCGCATCTATAATCGTATTTATGAAATATCGGCATAACCATTTTATCAAAACTCCAAACAATGAGGTAGGTATCCATAGGTTAGAACCTACAGTATACTTATACCAAAAATGACAATATAAATCTATCGTTAACGTATAAACGTTAACGGTTCATCTGTAGCACAAAAATACAAAAACCAGTATCGTAATATCGGAACTTTGATAAAACTTTTACTAATCATTCCCAGATCTCTCTGTAAGAATACTGGAACAAATCAAACAATACCATAGCTTATAAAATACCAAAACAAAGCTACAGGAGAAAAACCAACACCAAAAACTAAGGGATGGCCGGCGAGCTCGGATATTGGGTGCATGTCGCCGGATGGAATATGGGGTTTGGGGATAGGGTCTTAAGTGGTGTCTTCTAGTGGTCTCATTATATTTTTGGTCTTGCTAGTTTTTCTAGTAATTATACTTATTAGTTCCAGATTCAGTTACAGTAGCTAAATTATCACAAAATCCTAGTTTGTGATACTGCACAACTAAACATTCTACGTGTCGTATATATAATTTTACTCCAAAACTGATACTAACTTACAGATTCAACCCACTGCTAAAATAACTTAAATAAACAATACCAAACATACCTATACACCTACATAGAGATACCCTAAAAATTACAACACCCAATTCTTCTAAAGATCCGGCGAGATCGGATTTTGCCTTCATGTCGCCGGCCAAAATCCGAGGTAAAGGGTTCGTCTTCCTATGGGTTATTCTAGGTCCAATTTAAAAGGTTAAGGCACTGTTTAGGTTTTCTAATTTACATCTAAACTATAGCAGATTCATAAACAGAGCATAATATATCAAAATACGATATATACCGATATCATACAAAAACGGTATTGAACTAAGAACTGTAGGGTTGAACTTATATCTATTGAATGATTCACAAGAGAACACCAGATCAAGGATGGTATGTGGGAACATCTATGGTTTGTAGCATCACAAGTTTGTAGAAGTGCACACTTGAAGAAGGAATTCATTGCTCTCTTTCCTTTGGTAGGAACACTTAGAAATATTTTTGGTTTGGGGCTGAAGAGTATTGTGTTCAGGTTGAGGAGGCTAAAAATATTACTAAGGAATTTCCTAAGTGTTGTTTGGTGTATAGAAAGCATGAGGTGCATGATAAGATGTGGAGGTGGCATGTGAAGAAGGTGGATGTGTCATATGGTGAAGCATGGTGCATTCATGCAAGGAGGTGGTGTAAAGAGAAGAAGGAGGAGGTGGAGGGATATGAATAAGGGTGAGGTGTGTTGAGGGTGAGGGTTTAGACTTAGGTTAAGATATAACCAACCATACAATAATTTACAATCTTTTTTATATAAATATCTAAATTCAAATGCAAAAGAAAGAAATACTTAATTTTACACTTAAATACCATTATCATATAATAACATCTACATCCATGCTTAAAATGAAATACTTGTTATGACACTTAAATATTCTTATCTTAATATGAAATCTTATATCATGTTACAATTTAAATCCACATGACACAAAAGATATGAAATGATTTAATCTATCGCTTAAATGTAAGATTCAAAAATAATTAAAATATCATTTTTATGACATCACACCTTTATTCACAATCTACCAAAATAATCACATTTTTACGGATATAATTCCGATACCAAAACCTGTATGTGATATCACCTTATAAACTCATTATTTTTATATTTAAAATTATAAATTAATTTTTATAATTTTCCAAAATGTTACACCCGCGGCTTCTCGGTCTAAACCGAGAGCCCGCAGGGAGTCAAAATATCAATATAGCATGAAATTCCTCACTGTTTTTTCGGCAGTTTTTGCGGAGCAAAAACCGGCAGGATTCGGAAGTCTTATCTATCTAGTTTATATTTTTTGGGTGGCTACGATACCATTTTTGGTTCCTAGTGCCCTCGCCGCTAACCCACGGCTAATGCGGAATCCAGAAACAAATTTTTTTGTGGCACTAGAAACTCTATACCAAGAATCAAACCAAACACCTAAACCAGAAGCATAACAAGATAGAAATTACAACATTTGTAGCGTCTTCATTTGCTTCAATTGGGTTGGACTCTAGTATGCTCTCAAGAGCTCCGGGCAGCATTTGCAAGCCGGCCCTCCTTCACCGAAGATGATCCACCCAACCGAACCGATCCAAGCTCCGGCTTTACCTAGTGAAGCAACCGACAAGCTAAGCTCGCTAGGAATGGAGAGTGGGGATGCATGACTTTTCCACTATCTTTTTCTCTCAAATCTAAGCTCAAGTCAGTAAACAAAGAAGGAGGAGGAGGTGAGGAAAAATAGTCATGAGCAACTCTTGAAGGCATGAGAGAATAAATGAGAATTGAAGTAGAATGGCTTCACAATTTTTACAACCATACAAATAAAATCTCATAACAATTTGTGATACAATAATGAAGCCCATTCCTCTCTACATGTCTTCAACCATGCTAAATGCCACCTCACCCTCCACCTCATTTCATGAATATTCATAAATGAATATTCACAAATAAGGTGTCCATCTTCTAGAACAAATTTCCATATAAATATGGAATGCAATCCAGTATACGTAACGAAATACATATATGCATATCCGTATAAAAATACGAATAGCCAAGAGAGAAAATGAATAGTGAACAATAATACTAGAATATATATATATATATATATAAATTATTAAATAAAAACCTGATTTAATAATCCGGCTTAATCCTAAACCTCAAGTATTATCAACCGTCAGATTAAAGTCTGTTTAGCCTGTACACATATTTAATCGGACACTTGTATGTACCAACATACGTCATCTATATCATATCACCTGAACCGGGAAAACCCTCTGTGTGAGACTCTAAAGACTCGTCAGTACGCCGGCAGTGAGTTTAACTACAAGTACGTCAGCGGCACTAGCTGTATGTAACGGCTACTTGGGTATTGAGCGAAAGGAAGGCCGACGAGAAAACTCATCTATAAACCTACTGAACCTGTCTGTGACAATCTCCATATAGTCCGGTCTGTTCGTCTAAGATTATCGTATATCGCGTCTAGGGAGGGATAATGTCTAACCCCTAATAACACGATATTTCGTGTCGGTGTGAAGCCCATCACCCACTGAGAAACTACCGATCCAAATCAGTAATTCTCGTCCAGCTTGGCCAAGGATTTCTAGTGATGGCCACCCATGCATAGCGTTACATCAACCTCCAATACCGGGAGAGACGAATCCGTGACGATCTGATCACTGCCTCCATCTGGCTCGGGACTGTACCCAACTAAAACCGGTTTGCATGACTCCTTTGAGTCGTGGTAGGGTAGTAATCAAAGCACAGTGGGAACTCACATAGGACAAATGATGATGTCAGGTCGACAGACTAACCTGTACTCATGTCACCTAAGAACTGCTATCTGACAATATGTATAATACCATCTAGCATGTTCCCGGCGAATCCGTCAAGTGTAACTCATAACCTAATGAGCATCTGTATACTATCTTAGGTGACCGACTAACACCAATGGCTTATGAGACCGGACACTGCCGCTCATCGGGGTCTCAAAAAGTATACACTAGTCTGCTCCGGAGTATCGATGCCTAGTCTCAATACTCCCTTGACTAGGGACATTTAAGGATGTGCTTATAGACCACCCAGCTCCCACGTATATGATCGCCATCATAATGCTGGTAGTCAAGAAAGAATCCTATGGGCTCTATCAACATGTAATAGTGATATATAATACCACATAATGCATTTACATGATGATAACGTCAAACCAGATAGCATACTATCATCTCGAGTAAGACTGTTCTACCCGTATAGGTCTTCCTTCAATCATCATAATCTCCTGCCTACGATTACAATAATTGCCTTGAGGTCACTATATCCAATATCATGTGCATATTACATGTCATGGTTAATTATATATGTAATATTTTTCATATATATAATTAATCTCTATATTTTTCTTGATTTTTGCATGTCATGAATAAGAGGTGGAGGCTAGCATTCCACACTCTCTTATTCTTGAGACATGGATAAGTGAGGTGGCATTTGGGATATGAGAATGGTTACTCTCATTATCACAACACAAGTGTATTCATTCTTCATATGTTTTTCTCTCATCCATTCTTACAAGAAGAAGAAAAAGAAAAAGAGTAAAGAAGTAAAAAAGAGATTGAGAGTTCATATTAAATTCTACATCTTCTCTCATTACATTTCTAGCAAACTTGAATGAGAGTTACTTCATATTGTTGATGTTGAAAGTAGAACTAGTAGCCCTCGCGTGGATCATCTTCAACGGAGCCGATCGGAGATCAAGCATAATTCGGAGCTTCTCAGAGCTTAGACGGAGTCAAAGGAAAAGAGGCCAGTGCGCTACAAAGGTTGCAGCCATCTTCCTCTTAGTTTAGTTTTTATTGTTTGAAAGCTATTATGTCTATGGTTGATTCTAGGGTAGGACGTCTTGCTCGCTCGGAATTTTTCGTTTTTCCGCTTCTGCAAAGTTTTTAAAACCCGTCCAGCGAGCATGACAACCTTACAATGGTATCATATTCGGCCATAGACCCTAGCTTGCACTTGGGAAAAGTTATATTTTCGATCATGAGAATTTCCGTTTCCGATTTCAAAGTTTAAACCCCCTCTCTGTTCGTTTTTCAAAATTCATTTTAAATTTATTTAAAGTATTGCAGAACAATGTGTTTATTGAGAAAATGAGGTGTGTGACATCTGGAGGCATTTTTCCATGAACTGGCAGCATGTGTCGGTTTTTTGGCAGCCATGTTCTTGAATCATGCCCCCGGATTTATATGGGGGATTAAACTTGTGGAAATAGGATTTGTGGTATCATTTGTTTTTCCCTAGATTTGAGATTTGATCTCGTTTGGTTTTTGGGATGTTCGAGAAGTTTTATGATCCCAACTGTAGCGTCGTTTTTCCGCTTTTAATAATCTGTGATGTTGTCTATCCGTTATAGATCAATTAGACAAAGTTTCACAGCAGTTATTTCCGATGGTTATGTTCATTTACATATTTATTGTGCTTGGAACGATTTGGATTGCCACGAAATGAATAGCCCCATGCGTATTTGAGTGTTGTAATGATATGTTTCATTTCCATTCATGTTGTAAACAAATGTATATTCTTTTATTCGGGACGAGTGGTCGACATGTGGCCGTCGTTTCCGCTTTTTATATTATTATTTGTCGGGACTCAATCAGGTTGCGATCGATGTCACTGTTGTATTAATGTAGGTTTTAGAATTACCCCGTGGAGAAGTGCATGGGCAACTAGATTCTAGATTGCGGCGGATGGACATCTCAAGGAGTTGAGACCGGGTCACTTGATTCTAGGATTGGCGGGCTGCCTACCGCGCTTGTAAGGGGTTAGGACAGACCAGCGGAGGAGTGCTCAAGTCATTGGATTCAAGAATACTGGGTGGCCCCCTCATGGTGATGATGTTGGGTCGCTTCTTTTCTCTGATTGACGGATGACTTGCCGCACTAGTGGGGGTCTATTTTTGCCTACGCACGGGCTATTCACACGTCTGTAGAGTGTTTTTCGTCACCCTATTGAGATAGGAATACGCATGCTTGTCAGGCATATACAGATTCCCTCTGTCTAGGGGAGGCTGGGATTTATTGGTTGTGGGGATCCAAATCTCCGGCAACCACAGACTAAGCTGCAGTTAATTACCCCTCGTCTTTGGAACGAGAGAATCTCCGATTGGCGGGCAAAACTGGTCATGCGAACTCAATGTGCAGTGTGCGTGTGTTGTGTTTTGAAGGTGTTTTGGACATATCGGGAGAATCCTAAGGACGCGTGAGATGGCACGTGGCCGCTGGTGCCAGCGGGTCTCATGCGTGGCGCATGGGCGCTAGGCACCGGTGGGTCATATGCGTGACACGCGGGCTCTGGACGCCAGCGGGTCACGCGTCCGGCATGCGGCCGCTGGGCGCCAGTGAAAAAGGGGGCTTAGCCCGTGGACTGGGAGTTAAACTGCCGAGGGACTTTGGAGTTAAACTCCTAGAAGAAGAAGGATTTTTATTTGGAGTTAAACTCCTAAAAGATCTAGATTTTAGGGTTAAACTTCTTTGAGGATTTGGATTTTAGAGTTGAGCTCTTCAAAGATTGGTTTGGAGTTAAATTGTTAAAGAAGAGATTCCTGTCTGGAGTTAAACTCCTAAAAGATTTTCGAAGATGATGAAAAGGGACCCCTTTGTTCTCCCTTAAGCCCTATACCTTGGATCCTCCCAAAGTGGGATTTTTGGAGATGGGTCTTCTTCTTCCTCATCTCTATTGGTTGGATCTTAGAGAAAAAGAGTGGCGAGATTTAAAAATCTCCACTTTAGAGATTTGATGGGAAATTTGAACTCCCCTTTAAGGTGTTTATGGTGAAAAACTATTTCTTTTTAGGAAAAGAAGAGTTAAACTCTTGATTTAATTGAAAAAGAGAAGAAAGTTTAAAATCTTGAGGAAGGAAAAGAGGTAAAGAACCCTAAAAATTATGAGAGAGTGAAAGTTGTTATTGATTTTCTCATCATGTTTGCCTTTTATAGGCTACACACATTACAAATAGCCCCTTGGGCTTTTCCAAATAGCACTTGTGCCTCCCCATGTCTCATGTGCTTATTTCTTTTTACACATAAGCCATGGGGTTTACAAAATTTTCGTTTTTTGCCCATTTGTTATACATTTATTTAAGAAATTATATGAAACTAATTTATTACTTCATTCTTTTTGTCATGGGACTAGTCCCTTCTATGCTCGGTCTTGACTTGGGCTTAGGCCCACTTGGCTTGGGCTCGGACCTTGCTTGGCCTCAGGCCCATTGGCTTGGGGTTGACTCTGACTCTGACTTAGTCAACCGGGGTATAATTTTTGACCCCAACAAAGTGCCCCCCAACAATAAATGCACACCACGTGTATGGGTTGTGTGCATGAAATTGATGGATCTTGTTCTATATGGAGATTGATTTGGTTTGGTTCCTTCTGGAGTGATTGTCTGCGTTTTTATGCGCTACGCTAAGCGTTCTATATGTCCTACTTACCGCAATTAGGACGGTGTCGCTTTGTAGCTAGCCGGTTGAGTACGGGTCGTCCATTAAGAGATAGTATGTGTTTGCGTTCTTGTTTTAGACGAGTCAATTAACGAATGTATATGTAAGTTCAATTCTATCTTAAGTGTTTGTACTTTATGTTCAAGTAAACTTGTTTGGGTTAGAGTTGGTTAGTAGAATCAGGATTAGTCTTGTGCTTATTTTTTACCATTCTTAAAATGATGTTGGGATAATCGGAAGTGGCGGGGATTAGGAGGACATATGAATGAGATTTGCGAGTTTAAGCAAGCTTTCCAACGCTAAATCCATTCCTAGTGCCCCTTGTCCGTCCGCTATATGCTCTTATTTCCAACCCTAGACTAAACATACATAACCAAGTCTCCAATTAGGTCACAACTACAAGTCACGTTGTAGTGCGTCCAAAAGAATTCTCAACTTAGGTCGCGGCTATATGTCACTTATAGCGCGTCTAAGTGAGGAGGTTGTGTTTTTTTTGGTCTAGGTTCATTTTAAGATATTTGGTGAAAAGAAGCCTAAGGGATTTTTCCATCCCTCATACTAACTTTCTTTAGCCCTAACAAGTGTGTAAATTATTCACACATTAAAAGAAAAATAAAATAGGAAAGAAGAGAAGAAAAAAATGTAAAAATACGGTTTTACAATGATATAAGCTAACTACTTGGGCACTCACCTAAGCAAGAGACTCCATTGAGTATCATAGCTTGAAAATACGGTTTAGAAAAGAAGAAAAAAGAAACAATAAAAGAAAACCAACAACTATTTTAACAAACAAGTAATAAAAGTTACACTAGGAATTAAAATTAAAATGCAAGAAATTAAAAGTACAAGATATAACAAAAGAAACCCCCATCTTCATTAACTTCCACCCAAAAGCTCTCATTACAATTTCAAGGAGAATAGATGAAGAAGAATAAGAAACTAAAAACTAAATCTAAGTAAAGAAAAGCATCTTTGGTTTGGCTCAAAATTGGAGTATTTGTAGGCAGAGGAATGAAATCCTAGGGCTATATTCTGAGCCCATATACAATTACCAAACTACCCCTAAAATATGGTCGGGAGATGACATGGCATGGCCTCGGTTCCGCCGCCCAAAAGCCATATTGGCCGCGGGTCCGTGGTCCTTTGGAGAAGTTGGCGCATCGTTTCTCTTGGGCTTTCTCGTGATGCTTTTTTCTTCTGTTTGACAGGTTCCAAATTGCGAAATGGTTTCAAAATATCTTTAGATTTTCAGCAGTCCAAAATGGCTACTCTTTTAATCTTTTTGACCTTGATCTCTCTCGAGCTCCGCGCACCTCTTGATCTTTGTGCTGTCCCTCTCATGCCCTGTGCTTGTCCGAGACACGAATGACCGCTGTTATTCGTTTTGTCTCTTGAACTGGTAAGTGGAACTTGACGGGTGTGGATGACTGGAACCCGGATTTTATCCGTTTTTGGCAGATGTTCCGGATTTTGGCATAACTGTAGAGATTTTGCATGATTTTCTTTATTTTAGACTGGAAACATATAACCTGTAATCATGTAGCAAATACGGATCAAAAGCATCTATCTATATACAAACAAGCAGAAGAATGGTCGGTATATGATGCAATATTCTGGTGTGAACAAATACCCCCAAACTTATCTTTTACTCGGCCCGAGCAAAACCATTTATTTTCAAAAATTCCTAAGTTCACTTTCGTAGGCATCACGGTTGGACTTAGCGTGTGCAACAAGACGTTAAATCTCTAGGTGTCCATAGTAGGAGGAGTGTCGTCTCCTGAGGGTTTTCAGCGGATACTACCCACAAAATCCTGTTAAGATAGTTTCATAAGTTAACTTTGATTTTAATCCTACGGTTTAGCATCTAAGTTATAAATTCTATCATCCTAAGTTTGAAATATTCATCCCTTATTTTTCATGCTTCCTATTCATTCAACCTAAGATCCTATACATCTTGACAGTTTAGAAAGATCTCAGTTTCTCTTGAGTTTTCCTTCTAAAGCGCAGTTTCAAATCCGGAATTTTTATCATCTTTATGGAAAGAATAAGACTTATTTTTTATTCTTATCTTTCCTCCAAATATCGATCGTATACCCCTACGTGTGTGTAAATTTCACCCCTACACTCAAGAATTCAATTCAAGCTATAGTACTCTTGCCCTAATACCTAATACTACTTCTTTTTATTAATGATGGACGGATTTGCTCACACACCTTTCATGCGACTATTACTGCTTCCTGAGGCACTAATCAGCCGATTATTGAATGTGTGATCTTATTAAAGAGTAAATAGCAGTTTCCAGATCTTGTAATTTATTTTTTTTCTTTTTCTTTTCAAGACCGGATATATTTTTCAATGATGCTCTTTTGGTGGTTAGCTTTAAATACTGTTTTTTCCTTTCGTACTAGGCTTTTAAGAAAGAGTATTTATAGTTATCCTCTACTATCCCGTGTTTCAAGGTGCGTGTAAGTGAGATTTATAGGGTATATACTGTCTGAATTTGAACTCAAGAATAGTAGCTATTTTTCAGACTTATCATTTAATAAAGTTTTTAATACTTTCCCTTCATCTTGACTTAACTTAAGAACTGAACTCAAGATTACTTAATTCTAAAAAGACTCCAAGGACGTATATTTATCAAGGCTAAACTGAAGGAGGGTTATTTATGCGGTTTTTAATTCCTAAGCTTAGAATTTAGTTATTTCTAACCTATTAAGCTAAATTTTTAGAATAAAAATCTAAATTACCCTACTAGCTAACTGTTGGGTTTCGGTGCCCGCGTCATGGAAGCTGCGGCCGAGACGGAAGCGAAAATAAAAACTTTTGCGAGCACCGAACGCTCGTAAAACCTAGGATACTGTCCAATAACCTAAACTAGCTAATTAAGAGTGCAAGGGTTGAGAAACTACAACTTTTGTCACGTGTCCACCCAATTGTGGAAGACTCCTCCAAGCTCGTAGTTTTCGGGACCGCGCTTAAAAAATCGACCACTCTCGCCGAAGACGATCCATCCGAGAGAAACCGGTGGAGGCTCTAACCGATGATCTAGACTTGCTAGGTGTGGATGATCAGTGATGTAGGAATATTACACTAAAGATTTCTCTCTAGAATCCATGCTCAAGTGAGAGTAAGAGGAGGAAGAAGAAGGAGAAGAGGAGAGGATGATGGTGCAACTATGAGCATAAGGAATGAGAAGAAAAAAATCATCAAGTCCAAATGAAAAGAGAATGGCTATATCTCTTTTCAACCATGGTGCAATAGTACACCAATAAATGCACACAATAAATGCCCAAGCCATACTCATGACCATGCTTCATCAAATCTCATTTTCCACCTCATTTTCCTATTTGATTTCCAAATGGAAAATCAAATATGAGGTCCATCTTCTAGAAGCATTCCCGTATATATAAATACGAAATACATCACCTGGTATATGTATCGCTACATCTACACGTATCCGTATAAAAATACAGATAGCATCAAAAAGAGAAAATGAATAGTGAACAACAATATTAAAATATATGTATCAAAATACATATATAAATTATTAAATCAAAACATGATTTAATAATCCGGCTTAATCCTAAACCGGCCAGTATTATAAATCGTCCGATTAAAGTCCGCGTATCCCGTACACGTATTTAATTGGACCCCTGCACGTACCAATGTACGGCTCCTACATCTGTCGCCTGAACCGGGAAAACCCTTTATATGGGACTCTAAAGACTCGACAATACGCTGGCAGTGGGTTTAACTACAAGCACGTCAGCGGCACTAGCTGTACGTAACGGCTACCCAGGTACTTGTCGAAAGGGGGTCGACAATCAAGTACGTCCTTACCCTACTGAGCCTGAATGTGACAATCTCCATATAGTCCGGTCTCTTCATCAAAGAGTATCGCATATCGAGTCTAGGAGGTGGATAACGTCATACCCCTACTAACCCGATAAGTCGTGTCTGAGTTAATCTCATCACCAACAGAGATACTACTGATCAACTATCAGTAAATCTCATCCACCGTGACCATGGATTTCTGGTGATAGCCAACTGAACACAGCGCAACATTAACTTCTAATACCAGAAGAGACGAATCCTTGACAGTCGACCACTGCCTCCATGTGGCTCGGGACTGTACCTAACTAAAACTTGTTTGTATGACTCCTTTGAGCCGTGGTAGGGTAGTAATCAAAGTACAGTGGGAACTCACACGAGACAAATGATGACTTCAGGTCAAAGGAATAATCTGTACTCATGCCACCTGAGAACTTCTATCTGATGATAGATATAATACCATCTAGAAGTTCTCGGCGAGTCCGTCCAGTGTACTCACCTCCAGTGAGCACTTGTATACTATCTTAGGTGACATAACACCAATGGCTTGTGAGACCGGCCACCGCCCCTCGTCGGGATCTAGAAGCGTATGCACTAGTCTACTCCTGAATATTGATGCCCAGTCTCGAAACTCCCATGACTAGGGCCATTTAAGGATGTGCTTATGGAAAACCCAGCTCCCACATATATGATCGCCATCATAATGCTGGTTGTCAAGCAAAAATCCTACGGGCTTCATCAACGATGAAAAAAAATCAGATAGCATACTATCATCTCAAGTAAGACTGTTATACCTGTATATGTCCTCTCTCAATTATCATAATCGCCTATTTGCGATCACAATAATTGCCTTGAGGGCACTATATCCAACACTAACTTGACGAAAAAGTTTTTATAGTTTTGGAAATTTTTTCAGTTTTTATGGGTTTTTTAAATAAGTATGCAAATGCAAAATGTACACATGAATGCAAAGTTAGAAGGCTTACCGAACACACCCCTAAACTTAAATTTGACAGTGTCCTCACTGTCATGCTATACCAAAATGGTCAAAATTGCTGAGGGGTCAATATCTGTCGGTGCTCTCCTGTTTTTTTTTGTTTTTATAAACGAAAAGGCAAACAAAATACACACACACAAAAAGGTCCCCCCAAAATTAAGTTAAACAGTGTTTCCACTGTTTAAGCGGTGAAGTTCAAAGCCAGGGGGAAAGAACAGTTTCAATCTATACAAGGCCTTACACAAGCCAAAAGTTAATACCAACCATTCAAAATTTTTATCATGATAATGCAGTGGTTGGAGAAAGAATGCGTAGAGGGAAGAAATGAAGAATACACGAGACCGTGTGTGGATGGAAGCGGTATACAATCTCGGTGAAGAAGAAAACGAAGGAAGGGGAGAAAGAAATGTAACACGAACTTGAGGGTGGAAATTAATTGATAGATCAGTACAGTTTGTAATAATCGATGTGAAAAAATGGAGTGTACTAATCTATCAACATGTTGAGAAATGGGGTCAAACCTCTCAAGATTCACAAGAAAACATAGGCCGACCGAACTTGGTGAACTAGACGTCGGAAAGGAAGTTGATACGGCGTCTTGCGAAGTGCAAACGATAGAAAGGGAGGAGGGAAGTGATCGAGAAATGATATCGGTTAAACGTTCAGGAGAATGGTCACAGTCAATGAAAGGGACATGATGAATTGGAAAATCCGACTCATCCAGAAAAACTGGTTGATCCTTAATGATATCCTCAAAATTCTTCTCATCCATGCATTCATCATCATCAATATCTAGACGCATATGGAGTTCGAGAAAAACAGTTAATTGTTCGGGATGATGCCTACACGGAAGTGAAAGGACATGATGAACTGGTGAGAAAAACTCATCCAAAATTGTGGGTTCATCATCCAAAATATTCCCAGCGTCGATATTCTCAATCAAATGAAAGTTAAACATCTCAGACATCTCATCAAAAGCATGGTTTTCAATCAATTGTGGTTCCAGAGTGGAGGTGTAGAGATCAAAGGGAGGATGTGGTTTCACTTGACAGGGAGCCTTCATAATCGGGTAAATCAAACACTATGTAGTCGCACAACCCATCAAACATTCTATCGTCAATTAGTGAATCATTTGGGGCACTCGATAGACTTTC
This sequence comes from Agapanthus africanus, assembly GCA_030015575.1. NCBI lineage: Eukaryota > Viridiplantae > Streptophyta > Magnoliopsida > Asparagales > Amaryllidaceae > Agapanthus > Agapanthus africanus. The sequence goes on from CM057337.1 coordinate 724,441,456, forward strand.
GAAACTGGAGTTGTGGAATTCAATTTGGAACGGGTAGGTTTGATTTGGATGGGTGTACTGCTCACTCTCACCACTCAAATCCTGAAATTGTCCTATTGCCGCATCATACGTTGGAAAATTTTGAGCTAGTTGGACACTAGTTGCTGATTCGTTAGGTTGTATGAGGGCGACCATGGGCGCATTCAAATCCTCCATCTGTCGGCACGACGCTACTTGAAATTCTTTCAAAGTTCGTTCAAGACTGGACATGGGTTGTGAAGGAGTTTCAGTAAAAGATTCGAATTCGTTTGGATACGTGAAACGCCTAAATGGTTGTTCAGAAGAAATGTCTAGAGAAGGTGTAAAAGTCGGGTAAGATTGATAGGAATTCAAAGGACGCATAGAAAGATCAACATCTTGATAAGAAGGTAATTAAAATTGTTGTCCTAAAGAATTTTGAGTGGTGAAAGGAGTGAAAGATCGGTTACGGGATTGTTCAATTTTGTCAGCAATGGACATGGGTTTCGGAGTTACAACATGACTCTCAAAAGGGGTATCAAGGTAAGAAGGTGTGAGAGATTGAAATGGTTGATACGAAATAGATTGCGGTGTCCAATTGTTGGTCCTAGACGGGTCTATCCGATCTCTCATAGAAATTTTGGGCATGAATGGATCGTTCGAAGTTCAACGAAAATAAGAACCGTATGAAGAAATGTCTAGTTGTGAGTACCAAAGTTCAGCAGGAGTTGGTCATTTTGGGATACGCATAATATGAAAAGAGTGAAAGGTAGGGAGGGTGGAAGATGGGCGATTTTTTTTTATGATTTTTTTTTTGGAATTTTTGGAATTGATTGTTTTGGCTTTTGAAAAAATACGGAATTATGGGACTAAACTTTAAACAAGCATAATCACAATCACAATATGCACAAATAACACCTAGAGCTAGAGTCTTCTAAGTCTAACTAGACCGCTCCTAGACTTCCAAGCGACAAGTTGCAGGATAACCCTCGAATTGCCTCTTCACTGCCAATTGTGGCCAGGTAATCACAAGTGAGATAAAGAAGGTTACGCTCACGAATCACCGTGATACGGGCCATTTAAAATTACCTCCTCACTTTTCTAGCCTAGGCACCACAAAGTCAAGTTTAGATAAACGACCGATTCCCCGCAACCTTCACTTGTCCTAAATAAGCGTGACAAGTCCATATAGGTTTGGTCTAGATAGTTTTTACTAACTCAAGGTAATGCGAATGCTTTTTGTGATTTGTGGGGTCTTAGGAAGGGTGATGAAATCCCCATCCAATCTTAATTGGTGTTATAGCCTCTTAATGTCCGTATTATTATATACAAAGCAATAAACAAATAAAATAAAAAAACAACAAAATAAATTATTTGGTGGCGGCGCAATTTGTGCAAAGAAATCTGCAGAAAACTCAGTTAAGTGGAGTTTAGAGGGGAAATTTAGAGCAGAGAAGAAGCTTGAAAAAATTTGGGGGAACGAAGGCCAAGTTTGGCCACGTAAACACCACCTTTACCACTTCTTAGTCGCGGATCCGTAGTGGGTTTGATGAATTGGAGCTCCAAACTGTTAGTTATATGTATGCCCTAGAGGCCATTATTATACATGTAATGTATATTATAAAGGATGCTTGGACATATATAGGGAGGAATTTCTTGCTCAACATGATAGTATGCAATCTGGTTGCTCTTTATCTTAACATGTACACTTGTTGTCTCTCTATTACATGTTGATAAAGCCTTTAGGATGAGTACTTGACTACCAGGATTATGATGCAGATTGTAGTAGTGGGGCAGAGGTAGTCGGTAAGTACATCCTTCAAATGCTCCCAGTCGTGGGAGTATCGAGACGGGGAATCGATATTCCAGAGTAGACTAGCGTATACGCTTCTTGACCCATATGACGGGCGATAGATAATCCCATATCCATTGGTGTTTGATATCAGAGAAGGTATACGGGTGCTCAGTGGAGACTGGGTACACTGGACGGACTCGCCGAGAACTCCTAGATGGTGTTATACCTCACGTCTGATAGCAGTTTTCAGGTGACACTGGTACAGGTTAGTCTGTCGACCCGAGATCGTCATAGAGTCTTGTGTGATTCCCACTGTGCTTTGATTTCCACCTTACCACGTTCAAGAGATCGTGCAAAACGGTGGTTTTTGGGTACAGTCCCGAGTCACATGGAGGCAATGAGCGATAGGAGGGGATTCGTCTCTCCCGGTATTGGGGGTTGATGTTGCACTATGCTTGATTGGCCATAACAGTAAATCCCTGGCCAGGGTTACTGAGATCTACTGGTAAGTGTTATCAGTAGTTTCTCGAACTGTTATGGGCCTCACATCGGCATGACTTATCAGGTTATTGGGGTCTGACGTTATACCACCCCAGGCTGTGATATGCGACATATCAGATGAAGAGACCGGACTGTATGGTAGTGTTACTTATTGGATTCGCAGGAGTATGAGCAGGCTTGCTTGTTGATCTTCTGATCGCTCAATACCCGGGTGGCCGTTACGTTTAGAAGACTGCTTGCGGCTTGTGGGTGACTGATATGATCACCACCTACTACTGGCGTATTGACGGGTCTTTAGAGTCCTACACAGAGGTTTCCTTCCTCAAGAGAAATGAAGTAGGAGAACATATGTGATATGTGCGGGACCGAGATTAATACGAGTATGTGATACCGTATTCTATTCTCGCGATATGTGATATCGGTCGGTTATATGTGATATAGCCGGGCTGCCGAATCAAGTGTTGATTCGATAAGTTGATACATTTCATATTAGTCGGTTGTATGTGATATAGCCGGATTATTAAATCAAGTGTTGATTTAATAATTTAATGTATAATTATATATTTGATATATTAACTTACATTAACTAATATTAGCTCACTTAAGATTTCTTTTTCTAACCAGTGTACACTTAGTATATATGTGATATATATTAATGTACATCTTTTGTGTCATGCTAGATGCCACATGCTACATGGGTGTATGAGACTTATAATAATGTAAGGTTTTGTTTATTTAAAGTAAATCAAATTAGTTGGAAATTAGTTACATGGTTGAAGCTTGTAGTAACTTGTGGAACCATTGACCAAGTCCACTAATTTTGTTTTACTTGAAGATATTTATTAATCTAACCATTACTGTTTAGCCATGGTTTAGTCTCTACATGAGTTAGTATATGATATTAGCTCATCCATGGTTGCTATTCTCACCACTTGATTCATTATTCTTCACTTGCTTCATTCTATGGTTGCGTTCTTCATCTCCTTCCTCAAGCTTTCTAGCTTCATATGAGGTGAAGAAAATTAGTGAGAAAATTATTTCTAAAGTGAGAAAAATTCCTACTTCATCAAACTCTTCTCTACTAGCCATTTAGATTGGATTATTTCTTCACTAGTTCATCACTAAATGAAGAGGTAGCTTGAGTTAGTGTCTCCTTGATGTAGATCATCTTCGGTCTCGATGACTTCAAGCAAGCTTGTTCATTTCACCTTGTGGAGCCTCACTAGAGTCCGGGAGATCACTACTTGGAGCGAAGAGACTACTACACGGAGCTATTGAAGTGAAGGACTGGTCTACAAAGATTGTATTCCTTGTTCACTTTGTATGTAAAGTTGTTTGCATGCTAGTATCATCTAAATCTCTAGTTAAGATTCTAGGTTAGGGTTCATTAGTGCGCCAATTTTTAAAAAATGGCATTGTCGATGCCTCCCAAAACCCAGCGGCGACCTAGGGAACCCTGCAGTAGTATCAGAGCCATGCTAAAGAATTAGACCATGTTTGTAGAATTACGAAACCGAAATAACTCCGAAACAGCCGAAACAATAACCTAGTTTCTGTCGAAATTTTTAAGGTGTCTAAATTTTTTTTAAGCAATTGCAGAATGTTATTTGTGATGTAACATGAACACCACAGAAAATTTAGCCCCCCTCGCCGGATTTTGGCTGGCCACATGAAGACAAAAACCGGTCTGGTCGGTTTTTCTGCAATGTTCTGGGTTGAATTTTTTATGGTGTTCCAGTCTCTGGGTTTTGGTTTTTCAGGTGTTACTTATTTTTACTGATATTGCATGTGATGTTATATTTCTGTAAAGGCAATTCAGAGTGTTTCGTAGTCGTAATTCTAACATCATTTCGGGTTTTTTAGACGACGTTAAAAAGTTCGAACGGATATCAATAACCCATTTTCTCCCTCGCTGGAAATTTTCCAAGAGTTGGATTTTTCCGTGTTTAAAATCTTCAGAAAATCATGCAGGTGTTTTCTATGGACCCTCTAGAAGAACGAAACCCTAACTCGATTCTGTGACCGTCGGAACTGCCACCAAACCCTAGGGTTTGTAGTAGTTCCGCGACGCCATAGGTGAGGCAAGGGTTGACCCTTCTACGGTTGGTCCATAGGTGTTGTGGCATATTCTGGATACTTTTTAAACTCCGCTCAAGTGTTGAGCTCTTTGGGAAATTTTGGGTGTTTGTTGATTTGATCGAAAAGTTTAACATCGTCTAACTATCTATGATTGTGATACAATACCTGGAATCCACAATAATTAGTTTTGTGGAAACTAATTTGAATTTTATAAATCTAGCAATTCAGTCTCATGTGATCGGTTGCCACAGTATTTTGATGTTGATCAAAAGTCCGTTGCAATTACGTAGCGTACGCGGATACTCACCGTGTAACCTTACTAGATAGCCACACCCCATAGCCCCGACCAAGTGACTGTAGGAGAACTCCGTCGCCAAAAGCATCCGTTCGGGTGCTCGCGGCCGTGGTGTTCCGCCTAAGTGCACTTCGTCAACGGCATCGGGGGTGCGGCCGTCTACTAAAGTTTCCGACGAGCATTCGATCAGGTTGTCGGGAATCTTGTTGAATTACCCGACTGGTTATTGAAAAGTGTTTTCAATTTCGAGACTAAAATGCGGGGTTTATAATTGTTAGGTATGCGATGTCTAAGGAATTCATTTGGTTAGGCATGAAATCCAAAGTATGTGATACATTGGGTTTATGATGTCTAAGGTGGTTGCGGATTCCAATTGTTGTAGTTTTTCACTTTCTTTTCTGCGACCGCAAGTATAATATGTGGTGTATCGCCGGTTTCGTTGCTATATGTCAACGACAATTGGGATACGCATATTTACTTACGTTAATGACATGTGATGTTATGTGTTGTTGTGATATGTTATATTGGATCGTCGTGTTTTGAATAGCCGGGTTTTTTTTATGTGAGATGAGAGTTTTTCATTTTCATTCATGTAAAAGCTTGTATGTAATATTCTTTTATTGGGGCACTTCCGGGTTGAGGATGATGTCACCATTGATGTATATTATTTACTTTTCCACATTAGGATGGACCCAAGGAGGAGAGCACAAGTAACCGGGTTCTAGAGTCTAGTAGGAGACCATCTCGAGGAGTCAAGACCGGGTCTCCTAACTCTAGAATTGGAAGGGTTGCTTGCCGCTCTCGTAGGGGTCTAAGGATGTGGGTTTGGCTATTCATAGCGACCGTGGAATCCATGATTTTTTATTGGCTTAATTTAAAACACGTAATTCCTTGTATATCCAATATTTCATATGTGTTCTTCTGCTGCTGATATTCTGTGATGTGATCACTTTATATGTTGAGATGAATGCTTATATTATATATGATATATAATAAATATTGCTCCTTTCATTTCTTCGATGATGCTTAGGAAGCATAATTAGATGGGACTTCATGAATGAGATTAATGAAATAAAAGAAACCTAAAGATGTTGTAGAATCTTGTTTTAAAAACCGGTAGCTCTAGTTCTTACTTTGCATAGCGGAATTCCTTGTAGAATATCCAGCACCTTATTCGATAAGAAAAGAGCCAAGATCCCTTCACCGGAAGTGACCTCTTTAGCGAAACTGGCAGATGCTACAACCCACTCAGTTTTGTCTTTTGATTGCTTTTTTAGTTCATGCTTTGCATAGTGGTTTTTGTGAAATATGCAGCACCTCATTCGATGAGGAAAGAGCCGAGATCCCTTCACCGGGAGTGATCTCTTTGGAAAAACTAGTAAAAGCCTCAAAAACACTGCTTTTCAAAATCACTCGATTCTACAACGATATCAAGTTCATTATGCAAAAGGTTTTCTTAAAAACCTGTCGTAGCCCTCCGTCATTTCAGATAAGTACTACTTAGTATTCGTGCTACGTTTGTTGGCCTCCGTCAAGGCGTAGTGTGCGGTAGCTAATTAGTGCTTATCTGCAACATAAGATGAGATTGGATTAGGGTAGTCGTACGACTTTGTTGGCCTCCATCAAGGGTCGTGCGGGTGGGTTTAAGTCAATCATAAAATGTATGGGTTGAACTTGACTAGCAGCCTATGGTTTGTTGGCCTCCGTCAAGGTCATAGGAACCTAAGGGTAAAATACTTTCGGGAATTTCAAGTGTTGAAATTTGCACTGAAATTGCATGCCTTCTATGAGATAGTTGGATCCTGATACGCACTGCGAATAAGAGTTACTCCTGGAAGAGTTTTACACATTACAATTAGCTGATCAAGTAGGTGTCTAGAAAAGTGTTAACGGGGTTACGCCCCTGGGAAAAAGAGGTTTATTTTAATTAGGTCCGTACGAAAGCACAGGGAATCTCCCTCAATGTACCGACACTAGCCTGGCCGAAAGATTAGAGAACTTGTAGAGTGTAATTAATCCCGGCTAGTCTTACCTTTTAGGGTTTGAAGGAAGATTTGATAAAAATAGTAGGAGCCATCCTGATTAGATAAAATAATAATCAATCTGATCTTGCAAAAGCATACGCTGAGTGTTTTCTTCTCTCTCACTCCTAGTAGCGACCGTGACATGCCTTAATCAAGATAATAATATGGTTGTATTGACCGAACCTGCTTATTATACTGAGCTGGGAAACATTGGTTCCGCTCTATCTTATAATTTTTATAAGTCCGAGCAGGAAATAGGGGAATATCCGGATTCCCACGCAACCCAAAATGAAGAAAGAGCATATTGATGCATATTCTTCGGGTGTGTTCGTTACCGAGAACTATTTCTCAGTATCCTCTATGTCCTAGGTATGAGATACCGGATCAGGATCCCACATATGTAATCTGTTACATGGGCTACAAAAAAGTAGAGAATTGGGATTGGGTAATATGTCTCTAAGTGTTAGAGAATGGTGCAATTGTTGCAGCCAAATCAGTTGGCAAATATCACCCTGTATTACCAAATGGTAAATACATTGATTCTGAACAAATGTTATTACATGCCGAACCTGATATACAACATTACATCAGTTTCTTTATTAAGTTAAAGAAGGATATAATTCTGTATTGGAGGATAATGTTGTGAACATTTTCCTGAATCAAGAGTTAATTGGATCAGGCACGTTATGAAATGGCATATACGTTCTAAATCAAACCACAGTTCAAAGTATGTAGAACACACAAGAGGAGTAGTTCAAAAATGAACGAATCCTTCTTGTGGCATTGTAGACTGGGTCATATCTATGCGACACGACCAGCTAAGTTACATAAGGATGAATATGAGAATCTGTTCGAATTTTCATCTTATGATACTAGCCAGTATTGTCACAAAGGTAAAATGACCAATACTCCGTTTATTAGAAACAGAGAAAGAGATATTGAACCCTTGGGACGGATGCATGATGATGTATACGGTCCTATGTCTACAAATGCCGGGGTTGGTTCTTTGTACTTCATTATATTCACTGATCATCTCTCAAGATTCAGATATATGTTCCTGTTGAAACACAAGTCTGAAACTTTTGAGAAATTCAAGCAATATAAGCTTGAAGTTAAGAACCAGACGGGTAGAAGTATTAAGTCCTTTGATGTGATCGAGGAGGTGAATACTTGCGCATGAAATTCCTGGAGTTTCTAAAAGGAGAATGGGATTCTCTCTCAGCTTATTCCTTCGTATACACCACAGCACAACGGTGTATCGGGGCGGAGGTATCGATCCCTATGAGATATAGTGCGCTCTATGATGAGTACTGCTGAGTTGCCTGTTTCCTTTTGGTGTTATGCACTTGAGAAGCTGCATACCTATTGAATGGGGTTCCATCCAAATCAATGCCTACCACTCCATATGAGATATGAAATGGGAAGAGACCATGTCTTAAACGAGTTAAGATATGGGGTTGTCCGGCCTATGTTGAAAAGCAAAAACCGGACAAGCTCGAGGCAATGTCAGTTCATAAGTTTTTTGGATATCCCAAATATTTGTGAAGGAATATCTTCTACCACACTGAGGAGCAAAATGTGTTTTGTTTCTCAGCATGCCACCTTTTTAGAAAAGGAATTTCTTGTGAAGAAATTAGTGGTCATGAGATAGAACTGGAAGTAGTTCCAGCTGGACAAACTAACAGCTGATGATTTGGTAAAACCAAAGGATTCAATAGTCTCCAACGAACCTCAGCCTCTCCGTGAATCTGGCAGGGTTCCTCAATCACCCGAGAGATACTACGGTTTTCTCGGTGACGGTGGGAGCGAGGATTGCATCATGGTAGATGATGACCCAACCAGGTTCAGGCAGGCCATCACGAGTGGGGACTCTGTGAAATGGCTGGATGCTATGCGATCAAAGATGGAATCCCTGTCCACCAACAAAGTATGACTTTGAATGTTGCACCTGAAGGGGTAAAACCCATTGGGAGCAAGTGGATCGTGAGAAGATTCTTGGTGTAGATGGAAAAGTTGAGACTTTCAAAACTAGACTTGTAGTAAAAGGCTATCGTCAATAACCAGGTGTGGTTTATGATGAAACCTTTTCTCCAGTGGCTATACTTAAATCCATCAGGATTAAAGCACGCATCGCGGAGTTAGAAAATCTGTTTTGATATGGCAGTCAAAGAGTTTGACTTCATCATAAAGGTAGATGAAACTTGTATATACAAGAAGGTGGTAGAGAGTAAGGTTGTCTTCCACGTATTGTACGTAGATGACATACTCTTGATAGGAAATTGTTTCCTATGTTACACTCGGTCAAGATCCTCTTATCATGAGGATTCTCCATGGAAGATCTGGATGATACCTACTACATCTTGTGGATTATGATATATGATGATAGATCTAAGTGGATGTTGGGAGTGTCCCAAATCCAGGTACATTAACACCATACTAAAGAGGTTTAGTATGGAAGATTCTAAGCGTGGTGGTTCGCCCACTTACTCAGGAATCACTCTCTCCAAAAAGATGTCTTCCGAGATTGATTTGGAGAGAGCTCGCGTGCAAGGGATATCCTATGCTTCGGCAGTAGGCTCTATTATGCGATGTTATGAACCAGACTAGATGTAGCTAATTCACTAGGTGTAGTGATTATGAATCAATTGGATCTTAGGAGAATCACTGGAAAGCTGTGTAGGACATTCTTAAGTACTTGAGAAGCACTAAAGAAATATTCTTGGTGTTTGGTAACGGTGAACTCCAGTGGGAGTCCTTTACCAATTCCAGCTTCCAGAGTGATAAGGACGAGTGAAAGTCAGTCATAGGCTCTGTCTTTACCCTCAGTGGAGGGACGGTATGTTGGAAGAGTTCCAAGCTAGATACCGTGGCAAACTAGACGATAAAGGCTGAATACATCGCTACCAACGATGCTACCAAAGTGGATGTCTGGATATTTCTTGTTCATGAGATGAACATGGTTCCTACCATTGAGCGTCCGATAATTGTTATTGTGACAACAATGGAGTTGTAGGTTTGGCCTAAGAACGCCGGTCCCATCAGCGATCCAGACATATTCTGAGGACAGTATCACCTGATTATGGAGATGGTTGATCTCCAAGAGATCAAGGTGAGGAGAGTTGACGTGAAGGATAACACGACGGATCCACTCACAGAGGCCTTTCCCTAGAGAGAATTTTATGGGGAGTTGGGTATGAGATACTACAACAAACGACCTTAGTGCAAGTGGGAGATTGTTAGTTATATGTATGCCCTAGAGGCCATTATTATACATGTGATGTATATTATAGTGGATGCTTGGACATTTATAGGGAGGACTTTCTTGCTCGACATGATAGTATGCTATCTGGTTGCTCTTTATCTTAACATGTACACTTGTTGTCTCTCTATTACATGTTGATAAAGCCCTTAGGATGAGTACTTGACTACCAGGATTATAATGCAGATCGTACTAGTGGGGTAGAGGTAGTCGGTAAGTACATCCTTCAAATGTTCCTATTCATGGGAGTATCTAGATGGGGCATCGATATTACAGAATAGACTAGTGTATATACTTCTTGACCCATATGATGGGCGATGGATGATCCCACATCCATTGGTGTTTGACATCAGAGAAGGTATACAGGTGCTCAGTGGAGACTGGGTACACTGTACGGATTCGCCGAGAACTCCTAGATGGTGTTATACCTCACGTCTGATAGCAGTTTTCTGGTGACACTGGTACAGGTTAGTCTGTCGACCCGAGATCGTCATAGAGTCTTGTGTGATTCCCACTGTGCTTTGATTTCCACCTTACCACGTTCAAGAGATCGTGCAAAACGGTGGTTTTTGGGTACAGTCCCGAGTCACATGGAGGCATTGAACGATAGGAGGGGATTCATCTCTCCCGGTATTGGGGGTTGATGTTGCACTATGCTTGATTGGCCATAACAGTAAATCCCTGGCCAAGGTTGCTGAGATCTACTGGTAAATGTTATCAGTAGTTTCTCGAACCGTTATGGGCCTCACATCGGCATGACTTATCAGGTTATTGGGGTTTGACATTATACCACCCCCAAGATGTGATATGCGACATATCAGATGAAGAAACTGGATTGTACGGTAGTGGTACTTATTGGATTCATAGAAGTATGAGCAGGCTTGCTTGTTGATTTTCTGATTGCTCAGTACTCGGGTGGCCGTTACGTTTAGCAGACCACTTGCGGCTTGTGGGTGACTGATATGATCACCACCTACTCCGGCGTATTGACGAGTCTTTAGAGTCCTACACAGAGGTTTCCTTGCTCAAGCGAAACGAAGTAGGAGCACATATGTGATATATGCGGGACCGAGATTAATACGAGTATGTGATACCGTATTCTATTCTCGCGATATGTGATATCGGTCGGTTATATGTGATATAGCCGGGCTGTCGAGTCAAGTGTTGATTCGATAAGTTGATACATTTTATATTAGTCGGATGCATGTGATATAGCCGGATTATTAAATCAAGTGTTGATTTAATAATTTAATGTATAATTATATATTTGATATATTAACTTACATTAACTAATATTAGCTCACTTAAGATTTCTTTTTCTAACTAGTGTACACTTAGTATATATGTGATATATATTAATGTACATCTTTTGTGTCATGCTAGATGCCACATGCTACATGGGTGTATGAGACTCACACCATGCTTATAATAATGTAAGGTTTTGTTTATTTAAAGTAAATCAAATTAGTTGGAAATTAGTTACATGGTTGAAGCTTGTAGTAACTTGTGGAACCATTGACCAAGTCCACTAATTTTGTTTTACTTGAAGATATTTATTAATCTAACCATTACTGTTTAGCCATGGTTTAGTCTCTACATGAGTTAGTATATGATATTAGCTCACCCATGGTTGCTATTCTCACCACTTGATTCATTATTCTTCACTTGCTTCATTTTATGGTTGCTTTCTTCATCTCCTTCCTCAAGCTTTCTAGCTTCATATGAGGTGAAGAAAATTAGTGAGAAAATTATTTCTAAAGTGAGAAAAATTCCTACTTCATCAAACTCTTATCTACCAGCCATTTAGATTGGGTTGTTTCTTCACTAGTTCATCACTAAGTGAAGAGGTAGCTTGAGTTAGTGTCTCCTCGACGTAGATCATCTTCGGCCTCGAAGACTTCATGCAAGCTTGTTAATTTCACCTTGTGGAGTCTCTCTAGAGTCCGAGAGATCACTACTTGGAGCGAAGGGACTACTACACGGAGCTATTGAAGTGAAGGACCGGTCTACAAAGGTTGTATTCCTTGTTCACTTTGTATGTAAAGTTGTTTGCATGCTAGTATCATCTAAATCTCTAGTTAAGATTCTAGGTTAGGGTTTTTTAGCGTGCCAATTTTTAAAAAATGGCATGGTCGATGCCTCCCGAAACCCAGCGGCGACCTAGGGAACCCTGCACAAACTTGTTATGTACAATCCTCTTGTTCTGTTCTTCTATATTAAAGCCTCTGTTTCTTGATTTTATAACTGTATTTGCTCCAGATTTGTCTGCACACTCGCACAAAATATAAAAAATACAAGATGGTTTTTTATTTTTTTGTTTTTATTATGTTTTTTTTATTTTATATACAAAAATTAACCAGAATAACAAGAAAGAAATATGTTACTGTCTCCCCGGCAACGGCGCCATTTGATTGTCTGCGTTTTTGTGCGCTACGCCAAGCATTCTATATGTCCTACTTGCCGCAATCAAGACGGTGTCGCTTTGTAATTAGCCGGTTGAGTATGGGTCGTCCACTAGGAGATGGTATGTGTTTGCGTTCATGTTTTAGACTAGTCAATTAACGAATGTATATGTAAATTCAATTCTATCCTGAGTGTTTGTACTTTATGTTCAAGTAAACTTGTTAGGTTAGGCTTGGTTAGTAGAGTTAGGATTAGAATTATGCTTATCTTTTGCCATTCTTAAAATGATGTTGGGATAATCGGAAGTGGCGTGGATTAGGAGGACATATGAATGGGATTTGCGAGTTTAAGCAAGTTTTTCAACGCTAAATCCTTTCCTAATGCCCCTTGTTCGTCCACTATATGCTATTATTTCCAACCCTAGGCCAAACATACACAACCAAGTCTCCAATTAGGTCACAACTACATGTCAAGTTGTAGTGCGCCTAAAGAAATTCTCGACTTAGGTCACGGCTATATGTCACTTATAGTGCGCCTAAGTGAGGGGGTTGCGTTTGTTTGGTTTAGGTTCATTTTATGATGTTTGCCGAAGAGAAACACAAGGGATTTTTCTATCCTTCATACCAACCTTCCTTAGCCCTAACAAGTGTGTAAATTATTCACACATTAAAAGAAAAATAAAATAAGAAAGAAGAGAAGAAAGAATGAAAAAATATGGTTTTACAAAGATACAAGCTAACCACTTGGGCCCTCACCTAAGCAAGGGATTCCATTGAGTATCATAGCTTGAAAATGCGGTTAAGAAAATAAGAAAAAAGAAACAATAAAAGAAAACCAACAACTACTTTAATAAACTAGTAATAAAAGTTACACTAGGAATTAAAATTACAATGCAAGAAATTAAAAGTACAAGATATAACAAAAGAAACCCTCATCTTAATTAGCTTCCACTCAAAAACTCTCAATACAATTTTATGGAGAATAGATGAAGAACAAGAAGAAACTACAAACTAAATCTAAGTAAAGAAAAGCATTTTTGGTTTGGCTCAAAACTGGAGTATTTATAGGCATAGGAATGAAACCCTATGGCCATATTCTGAGCCCATATACAATTATCAAACTACCCCCAAAATATGGTCGGGAGATGACATAGCATGGCCGCTGTTCCGCCGCCCAAAAGCCATATTGGCCGCGGTTCCATGGTCCTTTGAAGGAGTTGGCGCATCGTTTTTCTTAGGCTTCCTCGTGTTACTTTTTTCTTCTATTCAACAGGTTCCAAATTGAAAAATGGTTCCAAAATATCTTTAGATTTTCAACAGTCCAAAATGGCTACTCTTTTAATCTTTTTGACTTTGATCTCCCGCGTGCTGCGCGCACCTCTTCATCTTTGTGTTGCCCTTCTCGTGCTCTGTGCTTGTCCGAGAGACGAATGACCGTTGTTATTCGTCTTGTCTCTTGAACCGGTAAGCGGCACTTGACGGGTATAGATGACCGGAACCCGGATTTTATCTATTTTTGGCAGATGTTCTGGATTTTGGCATAACTGTGGAGATTTTTGCATGATTTGTGTTATTTTGTATTGGAAACCTGTAACTTGTAATCATGTAGAGAACACGGATCAAAAGCACCTACCTATATACAAACGAGCAGAAGAATGGGCGGTATAAAATGCAATATTTTGGTGTGAATATGGAGGGTCGATGCTGCTATTTTTGCGACTTGGACGGTCGATGCTACCATTTTTGCGATTTAGACGGTCGGTGCTGCCATTTTTACGATTTAGTCGGTCGGTGCTGCCATTTTTGCGATTTGGACGGTCGGTGCTGCCATTTTTGCGATTTGGACGGTCGTTGCTGCCATTTTTTGTGACTTGGACGATCGGTGTTGCCATTTTTGCGACTTGGACGGTCGGTGCTTGATTTGACTTACTCCGCTTTTTGCGATGTCGGGGTTAAAGTTGAATTGCTCCGCTTTGTGCGGTGTCAAGATTTGATTTGACATGCTCCCCTTTCTGCGGTGTCGGGGTTGAAGTTGACTTGCTCCGCTTTTTGCGGTGTCAGGCTTGAAGTTGACTTGCTCCAATTCTTGCGGTGTCGGGATTTCATTTGACTTGCTCCACTTTTTGCGGTGTCAGGGTTGAAGTTGACTTGCTCCGTATTTTGCGGTGTCGGGATTGATTTGTTTCCGAGGTGGAGCTTCATTCCACCGAGGAGGTGATTGCTTCCAAGGCGGAGCTTGTTTCCGCCGAGGAGGCCGTTGGTGTTGAATCGATTGATCTGATTGGTTTGAAGTTCTTGTACGTTCTGCGGGACCTTTTGAACTTGGAACCACTGCCGATGGGACTTTGATTTGATTTATTTGATTTCTGTCTTATCTGGCAGGTCTTTTGAATTTGAGTAGGACTTGGAATTTGGATTTTTTTTAGCATCAGCATCGCTGCACTGGAACAATGTCAGGAGTGACTCATCATTTTCCTTGGGAAGATTTGGGATTTGGGTCAGCATCAGCACCGCTAACATTAAAGTGTAATGCCAGAAGCGACTCATCATTTGTTGTTGCCCATTGGGGAGCGATGGCTTAGAAGACAGGTTTAGATCCCTCTCGCCTAAGGCTTTTCAATTTTATGAGTCGTAAGGGTCTCATAATAGTGTTTTCTCCCTACGAGTCGAGAGGATCTCGTAGGTTTTTTTTCTCCCTAGGAATTGTAAGGATTTCTATGTGTGTTGCTCCTTTTTGAGTCGTAAGGATCTCACGCGGGGATATTCTCCTCACAAGGTCGAGAGGACCTTGCAAGTTTATTTTTGTCTTCTTTTCACGAGTTTGCGCCCTTTCGGGTTTTCACAAACTCCTCGGCAGTCCTGCAGTTTTTACTCACGGAGTCCTTTCAGGTTTTCATCCATGCCCGTTTTACTTCTGGACATATCACACTTTTTTTTAACATTGGTGGAGCTTCATTGCCAGTAGGACTTCAGATGTAGTTTCGCCGGTAGGACTTGGGAGAGATAGGGGTCGTTTACTCCCGTGGATTGTATACAGTTTTATAGAATGTATGATCCCGACCATAGGGTCGGTGTGCTCGATTCATCTACGACTTGGAGAATTCACGCGTAGTATTCTTAAGATATCGGTCATTGATGGGTGGCATGAGCCTTTCTCCTTCGGCACTTGTTAGTTGGTATGATCCTCCATCCAACACTTTCTCGATGACATATGGATCTTCTTAATTTGGCTCGAACTTTACCTAGGCATGTCGATTGGGGATGATCGGTCTTTTGAGGGCCAACACCAATTCACCTTTCTTGAAAGCACGGAAATGTGTCATCTTGTCATAGGCCCGTGCCATTTGGGCTTGGTACAACTTCAGATTTTGCTATACTGCGACCCTATTTTGTTTGAGGACGTCGAGCTCTTTGAACCGAAGGAAGACGTTTTCCTATTCTGTCAAACCATGCTAGACAACCATCCTTAGACTTGGAATTTCGATTTCGAGAGGATGTATTGCCTCTACTCCGAAGAGTAATGAGTATGGAGTGGATTGAGTTGGAGTATGGTGCGTAGTACAATATGCCCATAACGCCTCGTGGAGCTTAAGATTCCATTCTCTTTTGTTGGCTGAAGCATTTTTCCTCAGGAGCTTGCATAGAGTTTTATTGAAGGCCTCGGTTAGTCCATTGGCTCTTGGATTATAGATGGAGGAATATCTCCAGTTTATCTTGTGCTGTGTAGCGAACCTTAAAACTTTGAAGCTTTTGAAAGAAGACCCATTATCAGAAATTATTCTTCTCGGTGTACTGAAGCGCTATAGAATATTATGCTAGAAAAATGTCAGAATATCTTCTGTCTTGACTTTTTTTAGCGGGATAGCTTCAGCCCATCTGGAGAACTAGTCAGTTGTGGCCAATATGAACCAGTGACCTTTGGATGATAGAGGATCAATCGGGCCAATTATGTCGGTGCCCCAAACTTCGAAGGGACATGACGCCACCGTAGGATGCAATGGATTGGGATGTTAGTGGATGAAGTCACCGTGGATTTGGCAGAGATGACACTTCTTCACATACTTTTCGCAATCCCTTATCATGGTAAGCTAGTAATGTTAGTTATATGTATGCCCTAGAGGCCATTATTGTATATATGATGTATATTATAGTGGATGCTTGGACATATATAGAGAGGACTTTCTTGCTCGACATGATAGTACGCTATCTGGTTGCTCTTTATCTTAACATGTACACTTGATGTCTCTATGTTACATATTGATAAAGCCCTTAGGATGTGTACTTGACTACCAGGATTATGATGTAGATCATACTAGTGGGGTCTGGGTAGTCTGTGAGTATGATTGATCTGATTTTAAAGAAGTGTTTGTAGTAACCGCAATCAATAATGGTGTCGCGTGTAGCTAGACCGAGATGAGTACGGGTCGTCCTCTGGGAAACGTTGAATCTTTTAATCTTACTTTAGACGTGTTGAAAAAAAAAGGAGGAAGAATAAAGAATGGTAAAGAATGGTTGTAGGATCTAGATCTACGTTAAATACGGATGCAAAATATAGATCTAGATTAACTACGGAGGTAAGTTTAATACTAAAAGGGGGCTTGTAGGGTTCATTAGGATTTAGTAGTTATGGATGATTAATTAAAGATTACTCTTTTTATCCTTTAATAGATTTAAAACTAGAACGACGGTGATGCATGTAGATTAGGGTTTCTGGAGGGAAAAAGGTTCCCACTCTTAACCCCTATCTCGACATGGAACTCCGTTCATATCTAGACTTTACCAAAACAATTGTTAATCTAATCTTTAATTGTGGTCGCGATTATCAATGAATTGATAGCGCGCCCAATTAGAATATTAACTATTCTTTTGATAAAGTTTATAAACTTTATAGGACGTAAAAAGAGTTTAAGGATCTTCATCATCCATTAACCTACCCTAATCCCTTGAACCCTAACAAGTGAAGAATTACTCGCGCATATTGGGAGAAGAAGAGATGGAGAGGGAAATCATATTAAAACTATAAAGAGATAGAATAAGAAAATAACTACCTTTATTAATCAACAAAATTCATTTACACTTTGTTCCCTTAGAAAATGATTACAAAATACTAGTTTGCTTCTCGATCTCTTCTAAGGAGGTAGATGAACCGTTGATGATCAGTCTGGATGCGTGAGCCTGTCGTGGACTTCGTGATCTCTTCAGCTTGATGATTTTTCCAAGAGGCTCTCGGTCCTTATTTATAGTCACAGAGCCAGAACCCTAGTTTCCTAATATAGAAACTAGTTGTTAGGATCCTAACCACCAAAATCCCATATCTCAACTCTTCAAATCCGCGGCGGAACTGCGGCCATTGGATAGGTTTGGCAGCGGATCCGCCCTCTTTTGGTGAGATCATGGCCTCTAATTTTTGTAGCTTCATATCTGTAACACTTGGTAATCTTTTGAGTATCTAGACTTTGAAAATCTTTTCTACATTTCTTCCAGAATTAGTTTCTTGAATATCTTCGGCAGATTTGATTTGCCAACTTTGATTTCCTTGATTTCAGCCCTGAAAATTCTGCACAATAACTCAATAAACAATATTAGTAGAGTTTGTTTTATTGAGATATTAACTTAACCATTAAGAATTGGTCAAAGGTATTAATAGGGTAAGCATATTTAAATGGGTCAAATGTTACATGGATATTATATGCTTACTTTTTCCTACAAAATGTTAATTATAATATATAAACACATGAAAATAGTATTTTTACAGATAAACCCTCATACGTATCATAAATTATAATAAACACCTTTTATTATATAGAAATAGTAGGAAAAATGTCATATTAAATGTGCAGTTTTATCAACTGAACAAATACCCCCAAACTTATCTTTGATCGTCTCGAGCAAACTAGTTTATTCAAGAGAAGGAGAAAAAGAAAGGAGAAAGCTAAGCACACTTTCGTAAGCAACACGATTGCACTGAGCGTGTGCAACAAGCCGTTAAACTCCTAGGTATCCCTAGTAGGAGGAGTGTTGTCTCATGAGGGTTTTCAGCGGATTACACCCACAAAATCCTATAATAAAAGAGAGATGGTGAAAGTTACATATAAAGATAAGAACTATAAAAAAAAGAACTTAAAAATAAGAGTTTTCAACTACACCAGTTTTTCAGTTGCTATGAGCCCTATCTTAATGGTCGTGAAAAATGTTAGAAATCAAATCATCCTTCAATAAAACATCGGCTTTAGTCTTCTTCCCTATCTTTCATCCTAACATTGATCATATACCCCTACGTGTGTGTAAAATACATCCCTATACTTAGAGAATTCAATTCAAGCTATCATACTCTTGTCCATCTTCCAAAGTACTTTATAGTTGGTGAATATTTTCGATAAAATTGCTCACACATTCTTCATGTGACCGTTAATACTTCTTGAGGTACTAACCGACCGATTACAAAATGTGCTCACGCATTTAAGCGTAATTCCTCGTTTCGCAACACCTAAGGCTTAGCAGTGACTCTCAAACCAGTTGGTCTAAGGCACTAGGTGATAAAGCACCCTCGCTATATTTTTTTATACTGCCTTAAGCAATTACAAAACCAGTGTTCATTTTTTTCATCACCACTTATACTTTTTTTTCTTCATACTAAGGCTTTTAGACAAGAGCATTTCAAGGTATCCTCTACTATCTCAAGTTTCAAGATGTGTGTAAGTGCGTATAGTAGGGTATCAACGTTCAAATATTTGGCCTCAAGAATAGGAACTATTTTTCAGACTTATTTTTATCCTCAGATTAGTAATTTCCTTTATCTTACTAACCCTTGGGACAACGGCTCATAACTACTTATTACTAGTTTCGTTTAAGAAAACATCTAATTTTCTTGTTTTTCTCAAACTGTTTCTATCTTTCATATGTAAATTTTCACTTTCAAACTTTCATTATCAAATTTTTTTTGTGCATATATATAGTATAATGCAAAATAATGCGTGAATAAGCACAAACCGCCCCCAAACCTGTTTTCAGCAGTGTCCTCACTGATGTCATCTGTTGAGCTTAAAAAACTGTAGATTTGGGAGGAAAAGTTAAAAACGGGGACAAGAAATAATGAAAGTGAAATCCTCCCCCAAACTTATTTTTGGCTCACAATTTTATAAAAATTTTCTTTTCAAGAGCTAAAATATCCCCCCAAACTTAAGTAAAATAGTATTAAGCAATTAAAATTATTGGGGGGTTAAAGTTATTGGTCAAAGTAAAGCCTTACAAAGACCAAAGTCAACACCAACCATTCAAAAAATTTATCGATGTAACGCACTAGTTGGTGGAAAATCAGAGATTTGAAGAAGTGGGGAGATAGGAGGCGGTATGGTTTACGACGAAACATTAATGGTGAACGGAAACGAGAATGTGGATGAGTAGGAATGGAAAGAATGGTCACATTCTCGTATGGGATAAGAAGAAATGGTGGTGGTTCAACTTCTTCAGGTGGAGGTTGATTAATCATAAAATCCGGGTCATTTAGGAATGCGAGTTCGTCGGCGAAAATGTCGTCGAAACTTTCATCGATGGTCCGATTGAACGTTTCAATGTCAATAAGTGTCGCGCCAGAATTCAACATACTTGATTTGTCAAAAACTATGGAGGTAGGAGACTCGAAAAGCTCATCGACCTTATTCTCAAAAGAATCTAAATCAAGTTGTCTTTCTAGAATTATCGAAACCGAAATATCAGATTGTGATTCATCAACACTCGCTATCATTAAAGGAAGATTAGAAAAAGAACCAGAGAAAGTGGGAGATGAAATGGGTAAACAAATTGGTGTGTCGAGTATTGCTGAACCAGATGTAGGAAATGATGGCTGAATTTCGTTCTGCTTTTCGGTTATACATTTATCATCAACTTCAAGACGCATATGGGGTTCGGGAAGAATAGTTAAAGGCTCAAGATGATGACCACAACGAAGTGAAAGGACCTGATGAATTGGTGGGACAAACTCATCCAAATTTTCGGGTTCATCATTCAATATATCCCCAACGTCAATTTCCTCATTCAAGTGAAGGTTAGAATTCTCAAACACCTCATTAAAATTACGGTTTTCAATCAATTTTGGTTCAAGAGTGGAGGTGTAGAAATCACAAGGGTTGGGTGTGGTTTCACTTGAAATGGACCCTTCACAATCGGGTAAATCAAACACTACAAAGTCACACAACTTATCAGACATTCTATCTTCAATCGGTGAATCATTTGGTGTACTCGATGAATCTGTGAAACTGGAGTTGTGAATTTCAGTTTGGGATGTGAAGGTTTGATTCGGAAGGATGTACAGTTCTCTCTCACTACCCAAATTCTCATTCTGTCCTATGGCAGTATCATACACTGAAATTTTTTGAGCTGGTTCAGAACTAGTTGCTCGTTTATACTCAGCCATGCTTTCTGCCAATTCCTTTCTGAAGCGGCGCATCGATTCCACACCTTCTTCTAATTTTCGCTCAAAACTAGACTTGGGTCGATAAGAGGTTTCAGTATAAGATTGAAATTCTTTTGGATAATTAAAACTCCCAAATGACTGATTAGAAGAACAGTCTATAGAAGGTGTAAAGGTCGGATAGGATTGATAGGAATAGAATGGTTGCGAAAATTGGGCAGGGGTAGGATCAACATTATGATAAGAAGAATATTGATATGGGTTGGTTGGTTGGCTGGCTATTTTCAATAGATATCATATATGCCACAAACCGATTATGAAATTCTTCTTTAGAAAGTGGTGGTGATGGTTGATGTTGGTCTGGATTAAAACTTTGGTCGTTAGCCCTCGCTATATGCTCAGCAATGGACATGCGTCTAGGGGTATCCTCACTCGAAGTGTCAACTGAAATAGATGTATAATTAGGATACGGTTGATAAGACCTGGACTGGGGTGGCCAACTGTTTCTATCCGATTGTTCTATCCGATCTCTTAAAGACATGGGAGAGTCGGATGGTATACCGAAGCGATTACGAAAACAAGAAATATCTGGTTGTGGATAGCAAAGCTCGGCAAGAGTTCGTCTGTTTGGATTACCCATTATAAGAAGAAAAGAGGGGGGAAGGGTAAAAAGGAAAAGAAAAAAAATTGGATTGTTTTGCTTTAAAAGTGGACTTGGGGATTGACTCACAAAATCACAAAAAATGCACAAACAACCCTAGAACTATGGTTACCTAGGACAAGCTCTAGACCGCTCCTAGACTTCCAAAGGAAAAGCCGTAGGATAAATCCTCTACCACCTCTTTATCGCTCTTGTGGCCAGGTAAGTGGCAGGTAAGTGGGAGGTATCCGCTATACGAATCACTGAAAATAGCGGGCCTAATTAAATAACCACTTGCCTTAGACACACTTGCCTAGGCACCACAAAAGAAATGCGGATAAGCGATAGATTACCCACGACCTTCTTCTGTCCTTATTAAGCGTGATAGTCCTTAGAGTCTTGGTCTAGATATTTTTTTAAATTAATGTAGGGTTGATGCGAATGCTCATTTTGTGATTTGTGGGGCCTACGAAGGGTGATGAAATCCCCACCTAATCTAAATTTTGTTCTTACCCCTTAAAGTCCGTATTAAAATATGTAAAAACAAACCGCAAAAAAAAACTCGCAAAAAGACTTTTGGGCAGCGATATTTTGCAAAGAATCCTGCAGAAAAGATATTTTTGGATTTTTCAGAGGAGAGAGAAAAAGATAGAAAAGATACCAGAAAAGTTTGACGGCACAACTCCCCAAGACCACCGCGGTTCTGCCGCCGTTTGCCCATAATAACCTCGGTTCCGCTGCTTTTTAAGGGGTTCTTTGTTTAATTTTTTTCACTGTTGCTTCCTTTGCTCCTCTGGGTCTTGATGAATGTCTCTGAATCTTTATCTCCTCGCTAAAGTGACTCCAGATTCCCTCGCAAAAATCGCACACTAATCGTTAAATATGCAAGATGCAGTTTTGTTTTATTTTTATGATATATATCAAATAATAATTCAACACAAATAGTAAGAATAAAAAAATTACGCACGTATCCCCGCCAACGACGCCATTTGATTGATCTGATTTTAAGGAAGTGTTTGTAGTAACCGCAATCAATAACGGTGTCGCATGTAGCTAGACCGAGATGAGTACGGGTCGTCCTCTGGGAAACGTTGAATCTTTTAATCTTACTTTAGACGTGTTGAAAAAGGAAGGAGGAAGAATAAAGAATGGTGAAGAATGGTTGTAGGATCTAGATCTACGTTAAACACGGATGCAAAATATAGATCTAGATTAACTACGGAGGTAAGTTTAATATTAAAAGGGGGCTTGTAGGGTTTATTAGGATTTAATAGTTATGGATGACTAATTAAATATTACTCTTTTTATCCTTTAATAGATTTAAAACTAGAACGACAATGATGCATGTAGATTAGGGTTTCTGGAGGGAAAAGGGTTCCCACTCTTAACCCCTATCTCGACATGGAACTCCGTTCATATCTAGACTTTACCAAAACAATTGTTAATCTAATCTCTAATCGTGGTCGCGATTATCAATGAATTGATAGCGCGCCCAATTAGGATGTTAACTATTCTTTTGATAAAGTTTATAAACTTTATAGGACGTAAAAAGAGTTTAAGGATCTTCATCATCTATTAACCTACCCTAATCCCATGAACCCTAACAAGTGAAGAATTACTCGCGCATGTTGGGAGAAGAAGAGATGGAGAGGGAAATCATATTAAAACTACAAAGAGATAGAATAAGAAAACAACTACCTTTATTAATCAACAAAATTCATTTACACTTTGTTCCCTTAGAAAATGATTACAAAATGCTAGTTTGCTTCTCGATCTCTTCTAAGGAGGTAGATGAACTGTTGATGATCAGCCTGGATATGTGAGCCTGTCGTGGACTTCGTGATCTCTTCAGCTTGATGGTTTTTCCAAGAGACTCTCGGTCCTTATTTATTGTCACAGAGTCAGAGTCCTAGTTTCCTAATATAGAAACTAGTTGTTAGGATCCTAACCACCAAAATCCCATATCTCAACTCTTCAAATCCGCGGCGGTACCACGGCCATTGGATAGGTTTGGCCGCGGATCCGCCCCCTTTTGGTGAGATCATGGCCTCTAATTTTTGGTAGCTTCTTATCTGTAACACTTGGTAATCTTTTGAGTATCTAGACTTTGAAAATCTTTTCTACATTTCTGCCAGAATTAGTTTTTTGAATATCTTCGGCAGATTTGATTTGCCAACTTTGATTTTCTTGATTTCAGCCCTGAAAATTCTGCACAATAACTCAACAAACAATATTAGTAGAGTTTGTTTTATTGAGATATTAACTTAACTATTAAGAATTGGTCAAAGGTATTAATAAGGTAAGCATATTTAAATGGGCCAAATGTTACCTAGATATTATATGCTTACTTTTTCCTACAAAATGTTAATTATAATATATAAACACATGAAAATAGTATTTTTACAGATAAACCCTCATATGTATCATATATTATAATAAACACCTTTTATTATATAGAAATAGTAGGAAAAATATTATATTAAATGTGCAGTTTTATCAACTGAACAGAGTACATCCTTTAATTGTTCCTAGTCGAGGGAATATCGAGACATGGCATCGATATTCCAGAGTAGACTAGCATATAGATTCTCAACTTATGTAATGGGTGATGGATGATCCCATATCCATTGGTGTTTGACATCAGAGATGGTATACGGGTGCTCAGTAGAGACTGGGTACACTGAACGGACTCGCCGAGAACTCCTAGATGGTATTATACCTCACGTCAGATAGCAGTTCTCCGGTGACGCTGGTACAGGTTAGTATGTCGACCCGAGATCATCATAGAGTCTTGTGTGTCTCCCACTGTGCTTTGATTTCCACCCTATAATGGCTCTACTGAGTCGTGCAAACAGGTGGCTTTTGGGTACAGTCCTGAGTCACATGGAGGCAATGAGCGATAGGAGGGTATTAGTCTCTCCCGGTATTGGGTGTTGATGTTGCTCTATGCTCGATTGGCCATAACAGGAAATCCCTGGCCAGGGTTGCTGAGATCTACTGGTAAGTGTTATCAGTAGTTTCTCGAACCGTTATGGACCTTACATCGGCATGACTTATCAAGTTAATGGGGTCTGACGTTTATCACCCTTAGACTAGATATGCGACATATCAGACGAAGAGACCGGACTGTACGGTAGTGTTACTGATTGGATTCGCAGGAGTATGAGCAGGCTTTCTTGTTGATCTTCTGATCGCTCAATACCCTGATGGCCGTTACGTTTAGCAGACCACTTGCGGCTTGTGGGTGACTGATATGATCACCACCTACTGCCGGTGTATTGACGAGTCTTTAGAGTCCTACACAGAGGTTTCCTGGCTCAAGCGAAATGAAGTAGGAGCACATATGTGATATTTGCGGGACCGAGATTAATACGCGTATATAATACCGCATTCTATTCTCGCGATATGTTATATCGGCCGGTTATATGTAATATAGCCGGGTTATCGGATCAAGTGATGATTCGATATGATGTTACATTTGATATTAGCCGGTTGTATGTGATATAGCCGGATTATTAAATTAAGTATTGATTTAATAATTTAATGTATAATTATATATTTAATATATTGAATTACATTAACTAATATTAGCTCACTTAAACATTTCATTTTTCCTCACTTTTGTGTACACTTTGCATATATGTGATATATGTTATTGTGTCTTAGTTGTTGATACATGCAACAAGGGTGTATGAGACTAACACCATGATTTGGATAAATTAGGGTTTTAATTATTTATAGTAATTCAAAATGAAGTGGAATTGATCATAGTCGAAAGCATGGATATGCTTGAGTTAACCATTGACTTGGTCCACTTGATTTGTATTGCTTAAGATATTTATTAACCTTACTCTTATCCTTGACCATAGTTTATTCTCTACAAGAGTTAGTATAAGATATTATCTCACCACGGTTGTGTTGGAGATAGTGCCCTCAGAGTCAATTATTGGATCACAGGCACGTGATTGCAATGATTGAAGGAGGACCTATCCCGGTACGACAGTCTTACTCGAGATGATAGTATGCTATCTGGTTTACCTTTATCATTGTGTACTGCTTTAGGTGACCTGACAGGTCGCTATTGCACGTTGATAGAGCCCCTAGGATTCTTGCTTGACGACCAGCAGTATGAGGGCGATCATATATGTGAGAGCTGGGGTCTACAAGCATATCCTTAAAAGGTCCCTAGTCGTGGGAGTTTCGAGACAGGGCATCGATTCTCCAGAGTAGACTAGTGTATACAGTCGAGACCCCGACGAGGGGCGGTGGCTGGTCTCACAAGCCACTGGTGTCAGTTGGTTCACCTAAGATGTATACAGGTGCTCATTGGGTTATGAGTACACCGGACAGGACTCGCCGGGAACATGCTAGTTGGTCTTATACCTGACGTCAGATAGCAGTTCCCAGGTGACATGTGTACAGGTTAGTTCATCGACCTGGGGATCGTCATTTGTCTCGTGTGAGTTCCCACTGTGCTTTGATTACTACCCTACCACGGCTCAAAGGAGTCGTGCAAACAGGTTTTAGTTGGATACAGTCCCGAGCCACATGGAGGCAGTGAGCGGATCTTCGGGGGTTCGTCTCTCCCGGTATTGGGGGTGAGGTCGCGCTGTGTCTAGGAGAGCCATTACACGAAGTCCTTGGCCAAGGCAGGAGATTTACTGGTAGGTATTCCAGTAGTATCTCAGGGTGTTCTGGGCTACACTCCGACACGACTTGTACCGCTTTTGGGGGTCTGACTTTTACCCACCCCCTAGGCCCGACATGCGATGCTCATAGACGAACGGACCGGACTGTACGGATATTGTCACTGACAGGCTCAGTAGGGTGTCAGGATGTGTTCGCTCATCGACGTCCCTTTTGGTCAATAGCTGGTGGCCCGTTACGTATTGGCTTATACCTCTGACGTGCTAGTGGTTAAATCCACAGCCATAGTATTGACGAGTCTTTAGAGTCCACCACACTTTCAGTTACTCAGGCTTTCGGGCGAAACGCTGTAGAGGCCGTATGGAGATACGGCAGGGTCCGATCAGATACGTGCGGTATTGCACGGGTCAGGGTCGGACGGTTTGTACTAGTGGCCGTATGGATATATGGCAGGGTTCGATCAGATACGTGCGGTATTGCACGGATCAGGATCGGACGAACATTACTAGCCGGCTTTGGTTTAAGCCGGATCCTAGTTTAGTACAGTGTAGATTTTGTCTCTTTGCATTTGTATCCGGACGGAATACAGATGCGGGTGTGTATGCAAAGTATCGGGGTTTTCCTGTAATTTATTACGGGACCAGTTTTCTGGAGTTGCCAGTTTGCATTCCGTTCCGGCCGTTTTTCCTTTGTTCTTTCCCGGCCGGACTTTTCCGATGGAGGGTGTTATTTGTAAGTTTGCAAATAACACTTTGTGGAGGACTTTTTTGCATAAGGGTTGATATGATAAGCATCTTTGCTTTTCATGTATTTATGAGATTGGATTGGATTTGAAATGGATTTGAGGTTTGATGTTGATTTAGTGATCATTATGTTTTAGGATGTGGTCACCTTTCTACTTTTACTACCATCACTCTCCTTCTTGGTTTTTATGATGGTTGATTCCATTTTTCCTCCACCAATTGGTTTTTCTAAGTGAGAAGAAGAAAAGAGAAGAAGAGAGCTTCATCTTCATCTTTGAGAGAGTAGCATTCTTGATCTCAATTTTGATGCTAGAAAAATGCAAGCACCATTTTTCTTACCTTGTTTCCTCCATCATTCACAAATGGCAACAAACCCCAAAAGAGACTATGATTCTACACTACACTTCCTACAGCATATCTTGGGCGTGTCGGGTAGCCTACTTCGCGCCCGAGTTGCCTCGGTATTGAGGTGGGAGCCCGTAAAAGCTACAGGCGATGTGGTGCCCTTCCGGCGAGGAGGCGACGACCGGAGTTCCCGTGAGGAGATCGGAGTGGAGATGAAGACCGGAGGATTCGGATCAGTCGGTACATCTCTAACCTATCTTGTTACTTTGCTAGATCTAGTTTTATGGCACGATCCGGGGTTTAGTGCGCGGTGGTGCCGGTTTGCTAAGTCCGCAAAAATTAAAGTTTATCACCGTTTCCGCGTTTGGCCGTCGGATTGACGGCCGGGACGCCGCCGTGCACTTACAGTGGTATCAGAGCCTCGCCATTAACTTCGTCTAGCTTCGTTTGATGTGTTTTTCAGTTCCGATCGACCAAAATTCCAAAAACCGTATTTTTCCTTCTCATCAGTTTCTGTTGAAATTTTTTGAAGTCCAAAATTTTTTCAGGTGACAGAAAAGTGATCTACCAAAAGATATAAGAATTCTGCAAAAATACGATATAGTGATTCATCTGCAAGAGCGCGGAACCGCGGCACAAACCCCCACTTGGCCGCGGTTCCGCCGCACTGTAGCTTCATCATGTTATCATATTTTTCCAGTTTCTTTCTGGGTTTATTTTAGGGGTTTTGGAATATTAAAATTGGGCCAATTATTTCTGTGAGTGCTGCAGTATTGGTTTGGGGCCCACTTGTTATTTTTGGTCAATCGGAAAATTTTAAACACATTTTTCGCAGTATTTACATTATATCTGCGACCGTGAATGTCACTCGATCGGTAAATCCCGTCTAACTGCTATAGCCCGGTTAGACGGATTTGCGAACGTGATTTTCACGTTGATGTCCTATGTATTTGCTGTGATGTTGCGGATCGGTCGTGGGGGATAGCCTGGATGCAATGCTAGTACTTTGCTGTTTATTATGTACATTTGATATTGCGGGGCGAGCGTCCGACATGTGGACTGCCGTCACTGCCTGTTTGTATTATTCTTTTGAGGCACGACCTGGTTGCGGTCGATGTACCCGGTGTATGTATATTTTACATTCTGTACTAGGTTTACCCCGCAAAGGGGTGCACGGATAGCCGGGTTCTGGAGGGCAACAAGCCCGCATCTCATGGCATTGGAACGGAGGGGGCTTCACTCTAGGATTGGCGGGCTATTCGCCGCACTCGTAGGGGGTACAGGTTGACCCAGGAGGGGTGCCCAAGTTGCCGGATTCCGTGGAGTGCTGGGTGGTCCATTCACGGCGCTGAAGGGGGCTGCCTCGCTTCAGGTTTTGGCAGGTGACTTGCCGCGCCCGTAGGGGTCTAGGATTTCTTTGCACAGGCTATCCACACGACCAGGGGAACGTCGGGTTTCAGTAGTGGCTCTGTGAAACCCGGGGATCCCAGATATCTGATTTGCTCTGTGATGCTGTACATTTCTGTGATGTTGCATTTTATTCACGCCTTGAGCGAAATACTATATATTGGTATATATATTAGTAGATGTTGTATATGTTTTTCATCCGCGCTAGTCCAGTCCCCGCTCTGCCGTTAGTTAGCTAACCTAACGGGTGATGACGGGACCCAGTGGCGAATGCGGATGGCATATACGTACGTCAGTATATTTTCGTTCTTTGTGGTGTGATCAATTGATGGGACTGCATTGATTCGGATCAATGCAAGTTAAACAAACCTAATCTGATGTTGTTGGAACACTTTTCAAAAAAAAGCTGTTATTGCAAGGACGTTCACTTTTGTTTTGCATCGTGGTATTCATTTGGAATATCCTGCTCCTCAGTCGATGAGGCAAGGGCCGAGATCCCTTCACCGGGAGTGACCCCTTGGACAGAAGTTTGCGTCAGGGCATTAACTTCACTATAGCCGATTACTTTTGCTTTGCACAGTGATATTCGGTTATGAATATCCAGCACCCCATTCTACGGGGAAAGAGCCGAGATCCCTTCACCGGAAGTGACCTCTTTAGTAAAGGTTTTCGTCACTATATTTTCTAAAAAGCTATCCGTTCCTTCAACGATATCAAGTTCATTACGTTAAAGGTTTTCGCCAGAAACCATTCGTAGCCCTCCATCATTTCAGTTAAATATTCGGTAGTATTCAAGCTATGTATTTTGACCTCACGCCAAGGCATAGTGTTTGGTAGTTGCCGGGTATTTATCTGTTGCATAGATAGATGCGTTGGTTTGGGACAGTCGTACTACTATTTTGGCCTACGTCAAGGGTATGTGCGGGTGGGTTCAAATCAACCTGGACAATGATGGGTAGAACTTGACATGTGACTTATGATATTTTGACCTCACGCCAAGGTCATAAGAGCATGGGGTAGAAATCACATCGGGAGTTTCAAAAGAACTGAAACTTGCCAGATATGCGCATACCTTCTGGAGTGTAATACCGTGAGCGGATTCCGTCACGTTATCATGCGATGATAGTTGGATCCCGATTCCCACTGATGAATTAGTTTACTCCTCGGGTGACCCCGACTAATTCTTCTTTCAGGTTTGGAGGAGAATTTGAGGTACAGTGGGAGGTTTCCAGATTAGATAAATTGGTAACCATTCTGATCTTGGTTAGAGTGCACGCTGAGTGTTTCTTTTCTCTCTCTCTCTGGCAGCGACCATTGACCCGACCCTAGACTTTGACTCAGTGACCAAGTTGACCGAACCTTCTTAACACAGGCTTTTGGATTGTCAGAGTTGCAGACCTCATTGCCACTCCTGCTTTTACCCTTTTCTCCGGGACACCCCGTATTACTACGAACGTCCACTTCCATTGGACAAAAACCATCGTATGGTTAGATACGAACTCGAAGGAATTTATTCGAGGATGGTTTCTGGTTCTGGAGAAAACGGATGGGATTATTCAGTTGTCTTTTCCTTTTACCTTTTCTCAGGTTGTGAGTACTCCTTGGTTTAGGGGATAGTACACCTATTACGCAAATTGGATAGTCTTCTTCCAAACCTTAGGCTGGAGCCGACCGGTAGGGAATGAAGAAAACCAATTAGCATAACGATGGTGTGCAGAAGGTATTAAGTTCAGACAAAGCAAGGGATTAGTAAGAGGGTAAAGTAAATTGCGACTGATATTCACGACCAAACCAAGTATTTCTTCGCCAATCCTAAATCACCTTTGAATTTCTCCAGGACACTCCGTATCACTACGAAGATCCACAGTTTATTGGATACTCCATCGTATGGTTATATACGAACTCGAAAGGAACTTGTTCCAGTTCGGGGATGGATTCTGGTTCAGGAGAAATAGGAATAAGGTTTATTCGGTTGTCTTTTATCTTCACCTTCTCTCGCATTGCGAGTGCTCCTAGGATTAGGACAGTACACCCATTATACTTATTGGATAGTCTTCTTCCAAACCATAGGCTGGTGCCGAACGGTAGGGAAGGAAGAAAACCAATTGGCCTAAAGGGGTGTGCAGAAGGTAATGACTAAAGACATATAAAGGGATTTGGAGAGGTGGTAAAGAATTATACGGTTGTAGTTGTGAATCTGGATAATGGTAGAGGCATTACTAAGAATACCAGGATACCCCATCGAAACATTTCAATGTTTCAGTTCAACTGTGTACTGTTAAAAGAAAACTGATTTCCCGATTGGACACTTGCTCCAGAGTATGTATTTACCAGGTTTGATTCTCACATCTGTATGGTTTTACAGATGATGAGTGGGAGTAAGTTATTGGGAATTGGGTGATCATCCTCATTATATCGGGATTCGTTGTAATCGGTGATATTTGAGGAGATCACCTGGGCTGTTTGCCGGTCGGCGAATGTTTGGTTTTGAATATCCGCTGTTGTGCACCAATTTCAAATTGATATATCTGTACATCTATTTTCATAGAGTGAGATATACCTTTTGATATTATGTCGATGACATTTACCTATATCAGTGGATGGTTAGGTAAGGAGCATTAAACAGCGGTGTAATTCTTCTTAACCATAAGTACAGTTTTCAACCTACAACACACAGTGAAAGAGTTGTTAGACTCAGCGGACTTATACAGAGTATTGTATGTTGTCCAGTGTCCATTAGGACAGAGGGGTTGGTCCTCATACTATATTCTGTTTACTTTTAACTTCTCTAGTTCTTAGACATGTGTTTCGTAGAAACACAGGGTCTAAGTTTTGAGGAGTTATAGGTATTTGAATAGAGTAGAGAATCAGGAGTAGCAAGTATCGGGATTCTTCAAAGTGATCGAAGATGTAGATACTTGTGTATGGTATTCAGTTGATAGTAATGATAAAGAGAAATTGCTTCTCTTTCAGGTTACTCATAATTGGAAGCATTCCTAAGTTGAGTAACGCTGATCGGCCTCTCTCCATTTAGTTGACATGCACTGGAGACAGCTGCATGATTTGAATCTGATTCAATTAAATCAGTGCCTCTGGTTCTATATTGGATATAGAACAGTTCATATCTTAACGATGTTAGGGTACGGGGAGTTGTCCGGCTTATGATTAAAACCAGACACTGGACAGCTCAAGGCACGTTTCTGTAATGGCTGTTTGTGGGTTGACCCAGGCTATGACGAGGGTTGATTTTCTACCATCTGGGAGATCAATAGAAATATTGTTCAAGACTCGCCACAGTTTATTAAAAATGGATTTTTTCAAAAACAGCAAGTGGGAGTATGGTAGAACTGGAAGTGATTCCAGAACCGCAAACGATTACTGAAGATTTGATAAGGAACCTAAAGATTCAATATGATTTGACATTCCATTGGCCACTCCGCAGATAAGGTGGGTAGCTTCAGGCACCCAAGAGGTACTCCGGTAGCCTCAAGGACGGTGACAGGGAAGTTCTTGTTTACCCACACTTGCCATTGTTGTTGTTCCAGGCTGCGAGACCCGGCAGGAGGATGAGTATAGCGTCGTTCTAAACTTGCTTTAGAAATGCACGTCTATATGACTCTGCCAGAGGGTTGTCGTAGTCAGTGGGAGCAGCAGAAGCATTGGTGGACATCAGGCTTATGTCTATTTATAGACTAAAGCAGATATAGCGGAGATAGATCATCTATTTCTGATGTGACAGTCATAGGTTTGACGTCATCAGAATAGGGGATGGATCTGTTGAGAAGGTAGTAGGGTGTGATATCCTGGTATTTGGATGACATACACAGAGTAGGAAAAGAAACTCCTATACTACGATCGGTTATACTTTGGTCGTCACACAGTGGTTTCTCCACATGGGACTTGGACATTATATCTGACATACTGGTTACTAGATCCATGGCTTTAGATCTAGATTTGGGTGGTTTCCCAATCAGGGTACTTAGACAGCATTCTAAGAGTATTTAGAATGGACGACTCCTGGCACGGTACGATACCTGCAGGTGATGGAGTCACCCTCTCTAAAGGTGTCCTAAAGACTAAAGTAGAGAGGGATGTGCATGATTGGCAGATCACTTGCTTAGGCAATTGAGTCAATCATGAGATGTCAAGTACCACACCAGATGTTGTTCTTGCACTAGATGCAATAAGTTGATATTGATCCAATCCTGGAGAAACAATCGGAAGCAGTTTTAGAACATAAGTGGATGTTCTAGGGATATGATAACGACAGCCTCATTCGGGGGACAGTTATCATTCCAGGCTTCCAAGGTGACATGGACGACAAGGAGGTTGTCAGAGTTATAGTTTTCCTTCTGACGAGGGGCAGTGTTTTTGGACAGGTGGTCCAAGGCAATACTGAGGGTGGCATAGCGCAGGATACTGATTAAGTTCAGTTGACGATACAGTCTAAGAAGTTTGGATTTGGAGTTCATTTATGAGCTAGGTCCCATCAGATATCCAGACACTCTAAGACAGGTATTGCTCATTTCGGGAGATGGTTTTCTCCGCGAACTTGAGATATAGAAAGACATAGAAAGAAACTTCAGAGCGGATCCACTCACTGAGGCTATTCCTCGAACGCAATAGTCTCGCAAACGAGCTTTGTAAGACTGACTAGTAGAGGAGTTGGGTGTTCGGTATCACACGGGCTGTGAGTATGCGACATCGCAATAATTAGCCTTGAGTGCAAGTGGGAGATTGTTGGAGATAGTGCCCTCAGAGTCAATTATTGGATCACAGGCACGTGATTGCAATGATTGAGGGAGGACCTATCCCGGTACGACAGTCTTACTCGAGATGATAGTATGCTATCTGGTTTACCTTTATCATCGTGTACTGCTTTAGGTGACCTGACAGGTCGCTATTGCACGTTGATAGAGCCCCTAGGATTCTTGCTTGACGACCAGCAGTATGAGGGCGATCATATATGTGAGAGCTGGGGTCTACAAGCATATCCTTAAAAGGTCCCTAGTCGTGGGAGTTTCGAGACAGGGCATCGATTCTCCAGAGTAGACTAGTGTATACAGTCGAGACCCCGACGAGGGGCGGTGGCTGGTCTCACAAGCCACTGGTGTCAGTTGGTTCACCTAAGATGTATACAGGTGCTCATTGGGTTATGAGTACACCGGACAGGACTCGCCGGGAACATGCTAGTTGGTCTTATACCTGACGTCAGATAGCAGTTCCCAGGTGACATATGTACAGGTTAGTTCATCGACCTGGGGATCGTCATTTGTCTCGTGTGAGTTCCCACTGTGCTTTGATTACTACCCTACCACGGCTCAAAGGAGTCGTGCAAACAGGTTTTAGTTGGGTACAGTCCCGAGCCACATGGAGGCAGTGAGCGGATCTTCGGGGGTTCGTCTCTCCCGGTATTGGGGGTGAGGTCGCGCTGTGTCTAGGAGAGCCATTACACGAAGTCCTTGGCCAAGGCAGGAGATTTACTGGTAGGTATTCCAGTAGTATCTCAGGGTGTTCTGGGCTACACTCCGACACGACTTGTACCGCTTTTGGGGGTCTGACTTTTACCCACCCCCTAGGCCCGACATGCGATGCTCATAGACGAACGGACCGGACTGTACGGATATTGTCACTGACAGGCTCAGTAGGGTGTCAGGATGAGTTCGCTCATCGACGTCCCTTTTGGTCAATAGCTGGTGGCCCGTTACGTATTGGCTTATACCTCTGACGTGCTAGTGGTTAAATCCACAGCCATAGTATTGACGAGTCTTTAGAGTCCACCACACTTTCAGTTACTCAGGCTTTCGGGCGAAACGCTGTAGAGGCCGTATGGAGATACGGCAGGGTCCGATCAGATACGTGCGGTATTGCACGGGTCAGGGTCGGACGGTTTGTACTAGTGGCCGTATGGATATATGGCAGGGTTCGATCAGATACGTGCGGTATTGCACGGATCAGGATCGGACGAACATTACTAGCCGGCTTTGGTTTAAGCCGGATCCTAGTTTAGTACAGTGTAGATTTTGTCTCTTTGCATTTGTATCCGGACGGAATACAGATGCGGGTGTGTATGCACAGTATCGGGGTTTTCCTGTAATTTATTACGGGACCAGTTTTCTGGAGTTGCCAGTTTGCATTCCGTTCCGGCCGGTTTTCCTTTGTTCTTTCCCGGCCGGACTTTTCCGATGGAGGGTGTTATTTGCAAGTTTGCAAATAACACTTTGTGGAGGACTTTTTTGCATAAGGGTTGATATGATAAGCATCTTTGCTTTTCATGTATTTATGAGATTGGATTGGATTTGAAATGGATTTGAGGTTTGATGTTGATTTAGTGATCATTATGTTTTAGGATGTGGTCACCTTTCTACTTTTACTACCATCACTCTCCTTCTTGGTTTTTATGATGGTTGATTCCATTTTTCCTCCACCAATTGGTTTTTCTATGTGAGAAGAAGAAAAGAGAAGAAGAGAGCTTCATCTTCATCTTTGAGAGAGTAGCATTCTTGATCTCAATTTTGATGCTAGAAAAATGCAAGCACCATTTTTCTTACCTTGTTTCCTCCATCATCCACAAATGGCAACAAACCCCAAAAGAGACTATGATTCTACACTACACTTCCTACAGCATATCTTGGGCGCGTCGGGTAGCCTACTTCGCGCCCGAGTTGCCTCGGTATTGAGGTGGGAGCCCGTAAAAGCTACAGGCGATGTGGTGCCCTTCCGGCGAGGAGGCGACGACCGGAGTTCCCCCGAGGAGATCGGAGTGGAGATGAAGACCGGAGGACTCGGATCAGTCGGTACATCTCTAACCTATCTTGTTACTTTGCTAGATCTAGTTTTATGGCACGATCCGGGGTTTAGTGCGCGGTGGTGCCGGTTTGCTAAGTCCGCAAAAATTAAAGTTTATCACCGTTTCCGCGTTTGGCCGTCGGATTGACGGCCGGGGCGCCGCCGTGCACTTACAGGTTGCTATTCTCACACAACAATTCATTCACCATTTATTTTCTCTTCATCTTCTTCCTCATCTCAAAAGCTTTCTAGGGTTTCATGAGATGATGAATCCAAGTGAGAAAAAGAAATCTAAAGTGAGCCAATTTCCTACTTCATCATCCTATACTAGATTAGCCATTTAGTTTAGGGTGTTTGCTTCACTAAACCTTAATTTAGTGAAGAGATAGCTAGGGTTTGAGTCTCCTCGACGTAGATCATCTACGGCCTCGAAGACTTCGAGCAAGCTTGTTCATTTCTCCAAAGGAATCCATACTAGAGTTCGAGAGATCACTACTCGCAGCGAAGGGACTACTACACAAAGCTTTTGAAGAGAAGGACCGGTCTACAAAGGTTGTATTTCTTGTTCACTTGTTGTAATGTTTGATTACATGCTTTATATTGCCTAATTATTCTAGCTTGATCCTAGTCTAGGGTTCCTTAGCACTCTTATATTTTTTGAAATTGGCATGGTAGATGCATAGAAAACCCAGTAAGGTGCTGAGGAATCCCAACAGTTGTATCAGAGCCGGGCTAGAGTATTAGACGATATTTGTTAGACTACGAAACCGAAACGACTCCGAAACATCCGATATCAAACCCTAGTTTCTGTCGATTTTAAAATGGTTTCTAAAATTTTTTTAAACAAGTGCAGAATGTTGTATGGGATATTACATGAACACATATGAAATTTGAGTCCATTTGTTAGAAATTTGGCCGGCCAGACATGAGCAAAAACTGGTGAGCTCGACCCAAATAGGGTATTTTAGCCTCAAATTTTTTCTGTGTTCCAGGCTCTGGGGTTTGGTGTTTCAGGTGTTCTTTGTTTTTTCTAAGATTTCATGTGATGCAGTGTTACTGTATAGGCAACTCGGAGTGTTTCGTATTCGTAGTTAAACATTGGTTTTGGGTTTTCACATGTTATTTAGACGAAGTTAAAAAGTTCGAACGAATATCAAAAATCCATTTTTCCAAGTTTAGGGTATTCGGAAAATCATGCAAGTTATTCTGTGGACCCTCTAGAAGAATGAAACCCTAACTCGATATAATAACCATGGAACCGCTTTCGAATCTTAGGGTTTGTGGTAGTTCCGCGGTGCCATTAATGAGGCTTGGGTCTGCCCTTTTACGGTTGGTGCATAGGTGTTGTGGCATGTTCTGGGTATTGTTAAACTGTGCTCAAGTGTTGAGCTCTCGCGGAATTGTGGGACTTTGATTAGTCGATCGAAAAGTTTAACGTCGTCCGGATATTTGTGATGGGATACAATTCTTGGAATCCACAATATTTGAATTTTATAAATCTAGAAATTTTGTCTCATTTGATCGGCTGCCACGGGATTTTGATGTGATCAAAAGTCCGTCGCAATCACGTAGCATACGCGGATACTCGCCGGGTAACCTTATTAGATAGCCATGCCCCACAGCCCTGACCAAGTGACTGTAGGAGAACTCCGTTGCCAAAAGCATCCGTCCGGGTGCTCGGGCCGCGGTGTTCCTCCTAAGTGCACTTCGTCGATGGTATCGGAGGTATGGCCGTCTACTAAAGTTTCTGACGAGCATTCGATCAGGTTGTCAGGAATCTTGTTGAATTACCCTACTTGTTATTGAAAAATGTTTTCGGTATCGAGACTAAAATACGGGGTTTATAATTGTAGGGCATGCGATGTCTAAAGAATTCATATTGTTAGGCATGAAATCCGGAATATGAGATATTTCGGGTTTATGATGTCTAAGATGGTTGCGGACTCCAACTGTTGTAGTTTTCACTTTCTTTTCTGCGACCGTAAGTGTAATATGCGGTGTATCACCGGTTTCGTTGCTATACGTTAACGATAATTGGGATATGCATATTTACTTACGTTGATGACATGTGATGTTATGTGTTGCTGTGATATGTTATATTGGATCGTCGTGTTTGAATAGCCGAGGTGTTTTTATGTGAGATGAGAGTTTTTCATTTTCATTCATGTAAAAACTAGTATGTAATATTCTTTTATTGGGGAACTTCCGGGTTGAGGAAGATGTCACCGTTGATGTATATTATTTATTTTTCCGCATTAGGATAGACCCAAGGAGGGGAGCACAAATAACCGGGTTCTAGAGTCCAGTGGGAGACCATCACGAGGGATCGAGTCCAGGTCTCCTAACTCTAGAATTGGTAGGGTTGCTTGCTTCTCTCATAGGGGTCTAGGGATGTGGGTTTTGGCTATTCATCACGACCGTGGAATCTTTGTTTTATGCAGGCTTAAATTAAAACCCGGAAATCCTAGTATATCCAATATTTCATATGTTGTCTTCTGCTGCTGATATTCTGTGATGTGGTCACTTTATATTCTGAGATGGATACATTATATAATATATATGATATATTATAGACGTTGCTTATGTTTTTCACCCGCGCTAGCCCTGCCCGCTCTGCCATTAGTTACCTAACCTAACGGTGCATGACGGGACTTCATGGCGAATGCGAATGGCATAAGCGTACGTTGCATTTATCTGTGTTGTTTAGGTAACTTAAATGATGGGACTTTCGTTAATGAGACTAATGAAAGACAATAAACCTAAAGATGTTTTGGAATCGAATTTTCTAAAACTGGTAGCTCTAGTTGTTGCTTTGCATAGCGGTATTCCTTGTAGAATATCCAGCACCTTATTCGATAAGGAAAGAGCCGAGATTCCTTCACCGGGAGTGACCTATTTAGCAGTAACTGGCAGATGCTACAACCCTCGGTTTCGTGTTTTGATTGCTTTTCTAGTTCTTACTTTGCATAGTGGTATTATGAATATCCTGCACCCCATTCGATAAGAAAAGAGCCGAGATCCCTTCACCAGGAGTGAACTCTTTAGCGAAACTAGTAAAAGCCTAAAAAACACTCCATTTTAAATAATTTTGATTCTGCAACAATATCAAGTTCAAAGCGTTAAAGGTTTTCATAAAAACCATTCATAACCCTCCGTCATTTTAGGAAGTAGAGTACTTAGTATTCGTGATGCGTATGTTGACCATAGTCAAGGCGTAGTGTACGGTAGCTAAGTGATGTCTTCCTACACAACATATGATACGAATAGTTAGGACAGTCACATGATTATGTCTACCATAGCCGAGAGTCATGTGGGTGGGTCTAATTAATCACGAAATGACGGGTAGAACTTGACTAGTGCTTGTGATATGTTGGCCATAGCCAAGGTCATAGGTGCTAGGGGTAAAAACTATTATCAGGAGTTTCAAGTGTTGAAATTTGCAATGAGATTGCATACCTCCTATGAGATAGTTGGATCTTGATACCCACTGCAAGTAATTGTTACTCCTGGTAGTGTTTTGCACTTTACAATTAGCCGATCAAGTAGGTGTCTAGAAAGGTGTCAACGGGGTTACGCCTGTGGGAAAACGAGGTTTATTTTAATTAGGTCCGTGCGAAAGTATGGGGAACCTCCCTCAAAGTACCGGCACTGGCCTGGCTGAAAGATTGGCGAACTTGTTGGGTGTGATTAATCCCGGCTAGTATTTCCTTTTAAGGTTTGAAGGAAGATTTGATAAAAATAATGGGAGCCATTCTGATTAGATAAAATATATAACCAATCTAATCTTGCAAGAGCTCACGCAGAGCGTTTTCTTCTCTCTCTCTGTAGGTAGCGACCATGTCACGCCTTAATCAAGATAATAAATATGGATGTATTGACCGAACCCGCTTGTTATACTGAGCTAGGGAACGTTGGTCCCGCTCCAACTTATAATTGTTATAAGACCGAGCAGGAAATAGGGGATTACCAGAATTCCCATGCCGCCCAAACGAACAAAGTACATGTTGATGCATCTTCTTCGGGTGTGTTCATTACCGAGAACTGTTTCTCAGTATCCTCTACGTTCTGGGTATGAGATACCGGATCAGGATCCCACATATATAATCTGTTACATGGGCTACAGATGGGTAGAGAACTGGGAATGGGTGATAAGTTTTAAGAGTTGGAAATAGGGCAATTGTTGCAGCCAAGGTGTTGGTAGTTATCACCCTGTATTACCAAATACATTGATTCTGAACGAACGTTATTAGATACCGAACCTGATATGCAACATTATATCAGTCTCTTTATTAAGTAAAGAAGGACATAATTTTGTATTGCTGGATAATGTTTTGTGTTGGATATATGTATGCCCTAGAGGCCATTATGTGATAGTGGATGTATCTATACATGTATATATATTCAGTTTGCATTCTTGCTCGACATGATAGTATGCTATCTGGTACTTCTTTATCTGACATGTTTATTTGATCATGCTTCTATTCATTCATACATGCTGATAAAGCCCTAAGGATATCGGCTTGACTACTCTGATTATGATGGAGATCATACTAGTGGGACATCTGTAGTCTATAAGCATATCCTGAAATGTCCCTAGTCGCAGGTGTATCGAGACGGGGCATCGATATACCAGAGTAGACTAGCGTATATGATACTAGACCCATGTGATGGGCGATGGATGTTCCCACATTCATCGATGTTTGACATCAAGATCATATACGGGTGCTCAGTGGTGACTGGGTACACTGGACGGACTCGCCGAGAACTCCTATATGGAATTATATCTATCGTCGGATAGCAGTTCTCAGGTGACACTGGTACAGGTTAGTCTGTAGACCCGAGATCGTCATAGAGCCTTGTGTGTTCTCCCACTGTACTTTGATTGCCACCCTACCACGGCTCTACTGAGTCGTGCAAACAGGTGGCCGTTGGGTACAGTCCCCAGACACACGAAGGCAATGAGCGATAGGAGGGGTTTCGTCTCTCCCGGTATTGGGAGTTGATGCTGTGCTGTGTTCGACTGGTTATAACAGCAAGTCCCTGGCCAGGGCTGCTGAGATTTGCTGATAAGTGTTATCAGTAGTTTCTCGATCTGTTATAGACCATTCACCGACGCGACTTATTGAGTTATTGGGGTCGACGTGACCATCCCTAGGCTCGATATGCAGCATATCTGACGAAGAGACCGGACTGTACGGTAGTGTTGCCGGATGGCTCGACGGGAGTTGTAGCAGGTTCGCTTGTTGTCTTCTGATCGTTCAATACCCGGGTGGCCGTTACGTTTAGCTGACCTCTTGCGGCTTGAGGGCACTTGATATGATCATTACCCTCTGCCGGCGTATTGACGAGTCTTAGAGTCCCACAGAGGAGTTACCCAGTCCAGGCGAAACGTTGTGGTGCGCATATGCGATATGCGCATGCACCCGATTGAAATATGCGTATATGATACCGAACATTGATCGGGTGAATTGCTTTTGGTGGGGTCATATGAGATATGACCGGATTGATAAATCAAGTGTTGATTTATCATCTAACCATAAGTTATCTCACTTGAAACCTTTCTAGGGTTTGATGGATGTATGCATGCATGCATGTGTTTCTTTCTTCTTTTCTAGTTTTATGCACATGTAGATGTGCATACATGTACACATACATACATCAAACTATCATGGTTGATTATATATGGAAATGGTGGCAATATAAGCCTCACACCATAGATTATACAATGGATAATTATTTAATTTTGGTTTTAAAAAGAAAATGAAAAGGAAAGGATAATTATGCTAGTTTCTACATGCTTCTTTTAACCTAACCATTCTCACCCACCACTAAACCATGGTTATCTTTTCCTTTATCATTCTAAACCCAAGTTAAATTAATCATCTATCATTTAATCATGGTTGGAGTCAAAAAAATAAATATATATATATATAGTGATATTTATTTTCTTTTGCAAGCTTAACCTTATGGTTATCATTTTATCTCTTGAAAAGAAATAGCCACCATTTTCATCCTCCTTCATCTTCTCCTCTCTAGTTTCTTTTAGTGAGTGAAACACAACCAAAGAAAGGTTCTTGAAGTGAGATCCAAAGCCACAACACCATTCTACTCAAGTCTAGCCAACTTGATTAGAGTGTTTACTTCGATTTTACAAAGTAGCGAGCTTGGACGGAGATCTCCGCGGTGGATCATCGTGGACACAAGGGGAGTTCAAGAGGACCTCGATTCAACACCAAAGAGCCTAAGGAGCGAAGCAAAAACGGGAGCTACAAAGGTTGTAGCCTTCAAACCCTAACTTTTGTTAGCTTAAAGTTTAGTAAACCCTAATTTTCTAGGATCTATCC
Organism: Agapanthus africanus; assembly: GCA_030015575.1. Lineage (NCBI taxonomy): Eukaryota > Viridiplantae > Streptophyta > Magnoliopsida > Asparagales > Amaryllidaceae > Agapanthus > Agapanthus africanus. The sequence goes on from CM057337.1 coordinate 724,483,133, forward strand.
TTTGCATGTTAGTTTAGCACCTTAAAAATTAAAACTTTGGGTCATGTGATGCTTCAAAACTCTTCATAGGGTGCTATACTAACCTTACATTGGTATCAGAGCCAACTTATAACGTTAGGCGACCTTTTTGCGAAGTGAAAAGTCCGATCGAACCAAAATACGGATTTATGGGATGCTCTCTGGAAATTTTTTAAAAACTGACATTTTTCAGAATTAAAAATTCTCAAAAAATAGAGCAGGTAAAAATTAGACAATCTGGAAAATTCGTGGCCGTGAACAATAACTTTGGCCGCGGAAGCGCGGCATAAGCAAGCTTAGGCCGCGCATCCGCGGCCATATAAGGGGCTCTTTGACAATTTTTTGCACAGTAATTTTCTTTACCTGCTACAGTATATTTTGAGTGTATTTAATCTGAATCTGCTGTTGAAAATTCTGGAGATGGTTTTGAACTCGTCGTTTCGATCGGAATTTTCATTTCGTATTTCTTTCCGGGTAAACTAGAAAGTATTAAAGTGTTTGAACGAATATCATTTACTCAATATTCATGGGGTTTAAATAGTTTGGAGATGTGTGCAAGTCTTTTTGCGGTGGTCCCTCTAGAAGACAACAAACCTTAACTCGATTATGTGACCGTCTCGAACTGCCCTTTGAACCCTAGGGTTTGGGGCAGTACGGCGTGCCACATGTGAGGCGTTGGCTTGACCCTTCTACGGCTGGACCGCCGCTACTGTGTCACACTCCGGATTTTTTGAACCCTGCTCAAGTGTTGAGCTTTAGTGAATCTTGGGTGCTTGACAATTCGTTCGAAAACTTTAATACTGTCTGTTTATCTGGAATGTGATACAATATGTGGAATTCATATAGTGTAGACATGAAATACGAAATATGTGATATTTCGCATTTATGATGTCTAAAGAGAATCTGGATTCCAAATATTGTAGTTTTACACTTTCTTTTCTGCGACCGTAAGTGTAGTATGTTAGATATCGCCGGTTTCGTTGCTATACATCAACGACAATCGGGGTACGCATACTTACTTACGTTGATGATATGTGATATTATGTGTTGCTGAGATATGATGTGCAGGATTGTCGCGATCGAATAGCCGGGGGGTTTTTGTGAGATGAGAGTTTTATATTTTCATTCATGTAAATTCAAATGTAATGTAATATTCTTTTATTTGGGGCACTTCCAGGTTGCGGTTGTGTCACCAGTGTTGTATATTATTTACTTTTCCGCATTAGGTTGGACCCAAGGAGGGGAGCACAGGTGACCGGGTTCTGGGGTTCAGTGGGAGGCCATCTCGAGGAGTCGAGACCGGGTCTCCTAAACTCCAGGATTGGTAGGGTCACTTGCCGCTCTCGTAGGGGTCCAGGGTGTGGGCTTGGCTATTCATCGCGACTGTGGAATCCGTATTTTCTATTCTGGCTAAATACTAAATATGGACGTCCTAGTATATCCCACGTTATATCTATATTTCTGCTGCCTGTGTTCTGTGATATCTGAGACGGATGACTTATTATATATATGATATATAGTAGACGTTGCTTATGTTTTACACCCGCGCTAGTCCCGTCCCGGTATGCCGTTAGTTAAGTAACCTAACGGTGCATAACGGAACATTGCGGCGAATGCGGATGGCATAAGCGTACGTGTTATTTCCGTTTCTTTTCTGTGATTGGCCTAAGGACTTAAATGATGGGATTACATTAATGTGATTAATGTAAAGAAAATAAACCTAAAAGATGTTGTAGAATCGGATTTAAAAACTACTCGGCTATTTATGAAAAAGCTACATTTCAAAACTGTGGAGCTTAAGCCACTCCTTTTGAAAACTTTTGATTCTGCAACGATATCAAGTTCAAAGCGTTAAAGATTTTCTTAAAAATCATTCGCAACCCTCCGTCATTTTAGGAAGTAGAGTACTTAGTATTCGTGCTACGTTTGTTGACTTTAGTTAAGGCGTAGTGTACGGTAGCTAAGTGATGTCTTCCTACACTGCATATGATGCAGATTAATTAGGACATTCATGCGACTTTGTTGACCATAGTTAAGGGTCATATGGGTGGGTCTAATTGATCAAGAAATGACGGGTAGAACTTGACTGGTACTTATGATTTGTTGACCATAGTTAAGGTCATAAGTACTAGGGGTAAAAATTACATCGGGAATTTCAAGTGTTGAAATTTGCAATGAGATTGCATACCTTCCATGTGATGGTTGGATCCCGATCCCACTGTGGGCAATAGTTGCTCCTAGGAGAGTTTTACAGTTTATAATTAGCTAACTCATTAGGTGTCTAGAAAGGTGTTAACGGGGCTCCGCCTCTGGGAAAACGAGGTTTACTCTAATTAGGTCCGTGCGAAAGCACGGGGAACCTCCCTCAAAGTACCGACACTGGCCTGGCTGAACGGTTAGCGAAGTTGTAGACTGTAATTAATCCTGGCTAGTTTTTCTTTTTAAGGTTTGAAAGAAAAACTTGATAAAAAGCAGTGGGAAATATCGATTAGACAAGATAATAAACCAATCTAATCTATGCAAGAGCTTTCGCTGAGTGTATTCTTTTCTCTCTCTTAATGGCAGATACCAATGACTGGACTTAAGCTTCTACTAGATAAGAACAAACTGAATGGGACCAACTATAAAGACTGGCTTAGGAATCTGAAGATCGCCTTGACTTATGATAAAGTATCATATGTCCTCACGGCTTCAGCCCCGCCCGTCCCAGGCCCAAAATCCTCAGTTGCGGACATTGAAGTCCGCAAGACATGGGACGCTGACTGTGCCACGGCAAAATGCCTCGCGCTTGCATCGATGGACAACACACATCAAAAGCAGCACGAGGACATGGACATTCACGGGATACTGCTCTATACAAAGGAGTTGTATGGGGAATAGTCCCGTGTATTACGATACGAAGCATCAAGGAAACTGTTTCACATGCGAATGGCCCCTGGCACACCAGTAGGAGACCATGTGTTGAAGATGATAGCTCTTATAGAAGAGCTTGAGGACCTTGGATGGACAATGGACAATGAACAATATATAGATATTATTCTGCAGTCCCTCCCCTCCACCTTTGCTCAATTCATAGTGAACTTCAACATACATGGCATGGAGAAGGACCTCCCTGAACTCCTTAATATGTTAAGGAGTGCAGAGAGCACTATGAAGTCAGCAAAGACTCCCGTTATGACCATTGGACAGTCTTCTTCTTCTCGCCCAAAAGCTAAGGCCAAGGGAAAGAAAAAGAAGAAACCCACTAATCCTAAGGGCGGAGTCAAAAAGGTGAAGGGAAAGGGAAAGTCCACGGCTGGAGACCCAGGGAAAGGCGAGTGTTTTCATTGCCACAAGACAGGACATTGGAAGCGCAATTGCACGGAGTACCTAAATCTCAAGAAGAAGCATGGTGATGCTTCTGCTTCAGGTGCGTTTGTGACTGAAAACTGTTTTTCTATAAACTCTGCTTCCTGGGTATTGGATACCGGTTCAGGTTCTCACATTTGCAATTCTATGCAGGGGCTGAGAAATAGCAAGGTTTTGAAGACAGGTGACCATACTCTCCGCGTTGGAAATGGTTCCAATGTACATACAGTCGCAGTGGGAGAGTATCACTTGGGGTTGCCATCTGGATGTATTTTGATTTTGAATCCATGTTATTTTGTACCAAGTATGCTATGTAATATAATATCCGTTTCTTTGTTGGACAATGAAGAATATAATTTTGTGTTGCAGAACAATGTTATGAACATTCACCTAAATCAAATGTTGGTTGGGTATGGTACGCTTAATAACGGAATATATGTCCTAAATCAACACACAGTTTTCAGTATACAACACACTAATAAAAGAAAAATTTCAGAATTAAATGAAGCTTTTCTTTGGCACTGTAGATTTGGTCATATTAACGAAACAAGACTGAACAAGTTACATAAAGATGGATATTTAAACCCTTTTGAATATAAATCTTATGCGACTTGCCAGTCTTGTATCAAGGGTAAAATGACCAAAACTCCGTTTACCGGACACGGAGAAAGAGCTACTCAGCTCCTTGGCCTCATACATAGTGATGTATGTGGGCCGATGTCTACACAGGCTAGAGGCGGTTTTTCATACTTCATTACATTCACCGACGATTTCTCAAGATTCGGTCATGTATTTTTATTAAAACACAAGTCCGAAGCTTTCGAGAAATTCATTGAATATAAACAAGAAGTAGAAAAACAAACCAGCTTGAGTATTAAGATGCTTCGATCAGATCGAGGTGGTGAGTATCTCAGTACAGAATTTGCAAACTTCCTAAAAGAGAATGGGATTCTCTCTCAGCTCACTCCTCCTTACACACCACAGCACAACGGTGTGTCAGAACGACGGAATAGGACCCTATTAGATATGGTCCGGTCCATGATGAGTGACGCTGAGTTACCAGTCTCGTTTTGGGGGCATGCATTGGAGACTGCGGCATTTCTGCTAAACAGGGTTCCAACCAAAGCCGTGTCTACCACGCCATATGAGATATGGAATGGGAAGAGACCATCTCTTAAAAGAATTAAGATTTGGGGTTGCCCGGCCTATGTTAAAAAGCAGAATCCGGACAAACTCGAGACATGGTCAGTCATATGTAACTTTGTGGGATATCCAAAGAATTCTTATGGATATCTGTTCTACCACAAAGAGGAACAAAAAGTGTTTGTTTCTCAGTATGCCACATTCTTGGAAAAAGAGTTTTTCACGGATAGAGATGATGGCAAGGTGGTAGATCTAGAAGAGGTTCTGGAGACACAAACTACAAATGACGATTTGGTTGAACCGGCTGTTGCAACAGAAACTAAAGAACCTCAGCCACTCCGTAGGTCTGGTAGGACTTCTCGTCCACCGGAGAGGTACTACGGTTTCCTCATTGATGGTGACAGAGAAGACTGTATCATGGAAGATGATGATCCTACCAGTTTTCAGCAAGCTATCACGAGTGGTGACTCTGTGAAGTGGCTGGATGCCATGAGATCCGAAATGGAGTCTATGTACACCAACAAAGTATGGACTTTGGACGTTGTACCCCCTGGGGTAAAACCTGTAGGGTGCAAATGGATCTTTAAAAGAAAGATTGGTGTGGATGGGCAGGTAGAGACCTATAAGGCAAGACTTGTGGCGAAAGGTTTTCGTCAAAGACCAGGTTTGGACTATGACGAAACTTTTTCGCCCGTAGCCATGCTTAAATCTATTCGGATCCTACTTGCTATTGCTGCTCACTACGACTATGAAATCTGGCAGATGGACGTTAAAACAGCATTTCTAAATGGAGATTTAGAAGAATGTGTTTATATGGATCAGCCAGAGGGCTTCATTGACAGTGGGAGCAGCGAGAAGGCATGTAGATTGCTTAAATCCATATATGGGTTAAAGCAGGCATCTCGGAGTTGGAACATCTGTTTCGATGATGTTATCAAAGAGTTTGATTTCATCAAAAATCCAGATGAACCTTGTGTTTATAGGAAGGCTGTAGGAAGAGCTGTCACATTCCTCGTATTGTACGTGGATGACATTCTTCTGATAGGAAATGATATTCCTATGCTACAGTCGGTCAAATCATTCTTATCACTGAGGTTCTCCATGAAGGACCTGGGTGATGCCACATACATCCTGGGCATAAGGATCTATAGAGATAGATCCAAAAAGTTATTGGGATTGTCCCAAACCAGGTACATCAACACCATCCTAAAAAGGTTTAGTATGGAAGACTCCAAGAGGGGTGCCTTACCCGCTTGCCATGGAGTCACTCTCTCCAAGGATTCTTGTCCAAAGACCGATGAAGAGAGAGCTCGCATGAGCATTATACCTTATGCTTCAGCAGTAGGGTCTATAATGTATGCGATGTTATGTACACGCCCAGATGTAGCTTATGCACTTAGTGTTGTAAGCAGGTATCAATCCAACCCAGGGGAGAACCACTGGACAGCTGTGAAGAACATTCTTAAGTACTTACGAAGGACTAAAGAATTGTTCTTGGTGTATGGTAATAAAGATCTCCAAATGGAGGCCTTTACCGATTCGAGCTTCCAGAGCGATAAGGATGACAGCAAATCTATCTCAGGGTTTGTATTTACCCTCAATGGAGGGGCGGTAAGTTGGAAGAGTTCCAAACAGGATACCGTTGCAGACTCTACGATGGAGGCTGAGTACATTGCTGCAAATGAAGCCGCCAAGGAAGCCGTCTGGATGAAGAAGTTCGTCTCGGAGCTAGGAGTAGTTCCAACCATTATTGATCCAATACCTTTGTATTGTGACAATAATGGGGCGATGGCGTTAGCCAAGGAGCCCAGATCCCATCAGCGGTCCAGACATATCCTGAGGCGCTTTCATTTGATCCGGGAGATTGTAGATCGCCGTGAGATCGAGATTAAGAGAGTAGACACAAAGAACAACGCCGCGGATCCATTCACCAAGGCTCTCCCTCAGCCGCAGCATGAGCGACTTTTTGAGATGTTGGGTATGAGATACGCCAATAACTGGCCTTAGTGCAAGTGGGAGATTGTTGGATATATGTATGCCCTAGAGGCCATTATGTGATAGTGGATGTATCTATACATGTATATATATTCAGTTTGCATTCTTGCTCGACATGATAGTATGCTATCTGGTACTTCTTTATCTGACATGTTTATTTGATCATGCTTCTATTCATTCATACATGCTGATAAAGCCCTAAGGATATCGGCTTGACTATTCTGATTATGATGGAGATCATACTAGTGGGATATCTGTAGTCTATAAGCATATCCTGAAATGTCCCTAGTCGCAGGTGTATCGAGACGGGGCATCGATATACCAGAGTAGACTAGCGTATATGATACTAGACCCATGTGATGGGCGATGGATGTTCCCACATTCATCGATGTTTGACATCAAGATCATATACGGGTGCTCAGTGGTGACTGGGTACACTGGACGGACTCGTCGAGAACTCCTATATGGAATTATATCTATCGTCGGATAGCAGTTCTCAGGTGACACTGGTACAGGTTAGTCTGTAGACCCGAGATCGTCATAGAGCCTTGTGTGTTCTCCCACTGTACTTTGATTGCCACCCTACCACGGCTCTACTGAGTCGTGCAAACAGGTGGCCGTTGGGTACAGTCCCCAGACACACGAAGGCAATGAGCGATAGGAGGGGTTTCGTCTCTCCCGGTATTGGGAGTTGATGCTGTGCTGTGTTCGACTGGTTATAACAGCAAGTCCCTGGCCAGGGCTGCTGAGATTTGCTGATAAGTGTTATCAGTAGTTTCTCGATCTGTTATAGACCATTCACCGACGCGACTTATTGAGTTATTGGGGTCGACGTGACCATCCCTAGGCTCGATATGCAGCATATCTGACGAAGAGACCGGACTGTACGGTAGTGTTGCCGGATGGCTCGACGGGAGTTGTAGCAGGTTCGCTTGTTGTCTTCTGATCGTTCAATACCCGGGTGGCCGTTACGTTTAGCTGACCTCTTGCGGCTTGAGGGCACTTGATATGATCATTACCCTCTGCCGGCGTATTGACGAGTCTTAGAGTCCCACAGAGGAGTTACCCAGTCCAGGCGAAACGTTGTGGTGCGCATATGCGATATGCGCATGCACCCGATTGAAATATGCGTATATGATACCGAACATTGATCGGGTGAATTGCTTTTGGTGGGGTCATATGAGATATGACCGGATTGATAAATCAAGTGTTGATTTATCATCTAACCATAAGTTATCTCACTTGAAACCTTTCTAGGGTTTGATGGATGTATGCATGCATGCATGTGTTTCTTTCTTCTTTTCTAGTTTTATGCACATGTAGATGTGCATACATGTACACATACATACATCAAACTATCATGGTTGATTATATATGGAAATGGTGGCAATATAAGCCTCACACCATAGATTATACAATGGATAATTATTTAATTTTGGTTTTAAAAAGAAAATGAAAAGGAAAGGATAATTATGCTAGTTTCTACATGCTTCTTTTAACCTAACCATTCTCACCCACCACTAAACCATGGTTATCTTTTCCTTTATCATTCTAAACCCAAGTTAAATTAATCATCTATCATTTAATCATGGTTGGAGTCAAAAAATATATATATATATATATAGTGATATTTATTTTCTTTTGCAAGCTTAACCTTATGGTTATCATTTTATCTCTTGAAAAGAAATAGCCACCATTTTCATCCTCCTTCATCTTCTCCTCTCTAGTTTCTTTTAGTGAGTGAAACACAACCAAAGAAAGGTTTTTGAAGTGAGATCCAAAGCCACAACACCATTCTACTCAAGTCTAGCCAACTTGATTAGAGTGTTTACTTCGATTTTACAAAGTAGCGAGCTTGGACGGAGATCTCCGCGGTGGATCATCGTGGACACAAGGGGAGTTCAAGAGGACCTCGATTCAACACCAAAGAGCCTAAGGAGCGAAGCAAAAACGGGAGCTACAAAGGTTGTAGCCTTCAAACCCTAACTTTTGTTAGCTTAAAGTTTAGTAAACCCTAATTTTCTAGGATCTATCCTTTGCATGTTAGTTTAGCACCTTAAAAATTAAAACTTTGGGTCATGTGATGCTTCAAAACTCTTCATAGGGTGCTATACTAACCTTACATTTTGAACGTTACATATATCAAGTGTTGATTGGTTCAGACACGTTATCTAATGGCATATACGTTCTAAATCAAACCACAGTTCTTAAACGTACAGAACACATACAAGAGGAAGAGCTCAAAAATGAACGAATCCTTCTTGTGGCATTATAGAATAGGTCATATCAATGCGACCCGACTAGCGAAGTTATATTAAGATGCATATTTGAATTAGTTTGAATTTACATATTGTGAAACTTGCCAGTCATGTCACAAAGATAAAATGACCATAGCTCCGTTTACTGGAAACAGAGAAAGAGTTAGTGAACTCTCAGGATTGATACATGATGATTTATGTGGTCCCCTGTCTACACATGTCAGGACTGGTTCTTTGTACTTCATTACATTCACTAATGATCTCTCAAGATTCGGACATATGTTTCAGCTGAAACACATGTCTGAAGCTTTTGAGAAATTCAAAGAATATAAGTCAGAAGTAGAAAACCAAAACGGATATAAGTATTATGTCCTTTGATGTGATCGGGGAGGAGAATACTTAGGCATGGAAATCCTGGACTATTCTAAAGGAGAATGAGATTCTCTCTCAGCATTACTCCTCCGTATACACCACAGCACAACGGTGTATCGGGACAGAGTAATTGCACCCTATTAGATATGGTGCGCTCTATGATGAGTACTACTGAGTTGCCTATTTCCTTTGGGTGTTATGCACTTGTGAAGCTGCATACTTATTGAATTCGGTTCCAACCAAATCAGATACCTACCACTCCATATGAGATATGGAATGGGAAGAGCCCATGTCTTAAGCAAGTTAAGATCTGGGTTGTCCGGCCTATGTCAAAAGCAAAATCCGGACAAACTCGAGGCAAGATCAGTTCTGTGGAAGTTTGTTGGATATCCTAAGCATCCGCAAGGGAATATCTTCTACCGCACCGAGAAACAAAAAGTGTTTTATTTCTCGGCATGCCACTTTTTTTTTAGAAAAAGGAATTTTTTATAGAAAGAAATTTGTGGTCATGAGGTAGAACTGGAATCAGTTCCAGCTATACAAACTATAGCTGATGATTTGGTAGAACCGGAGGATTCAATAGCTCCCGACGCACCTCAGCCTCTCCTCCGATCTGGTAGGGTTTCTCATCCGCCTGAGAGATACTACGGTTTCCTCGATGACAGTGGGAGCGAGGATTGCATCATGAGATGATGACCCAACTAGTTTCGAGCAAGCCATCAAGAGTGGGGACTCTGTAAGAATGGCTGGATGCTAAGCGATCTGAGATGGAATCCATGTACACCAACAAAATATGGACTTTGTATGCTACATCTGAAGGGTTAAATCCCCATCAGGAGCAAGTATATCTTGAGAAGATTACTTGGTGTAGATGGAAAAGTTGAGACTTTCAAAGCTAGACTTGCTGTAAAACGTCATCGACCAGGTATGGATTATAATGAAACCTTTTCTCTAATAGCTATGCTTAATTCCGTCCGGATTCTACTTGCCATTGCTACATACCATGACTACGATATCTGGCGGTTGGGTGTCATGACTGCTTTTCTAAATATTGATTTAGAAGAGAGCGTCTATAAGCACACAGCCAGAGGGTTTCGTAGACAGAGGGAGCAGCGGAAACATGTGCAAGTTGCTTTATGCGTTAAAGCAGGTATCGCGGAGTTGGAACATTTATTTTGATGTGATAGTCAAAGCATCTGACTTCATCAAAATGGTAGATGAACCTTGTATATACAAAAGGATAGTAATGAGTAAGGTGGTCTTCTTTGTATTGTACATGGATGACATACTCTTGATAGGAAACGTATTTCCTATGCTACACTCGGTCAATCTCCTCTTATCACAAAGATTCTACATATAGGATCAAGGTGATACCTCCTAAATCCTGGGTTTTGGATCTATGAGATAGATCTAAGTGGATATTAGGATTCTCACTAGATGTAGTGAGTTGGTATCAATCGATCCCGGGGAGAATCACTGGATAGCTTCCGGGGAGAATCACTGGATATCTTCCAGTGACAATCGGGGTGATAAAATCGACTGTCAGACAGTCACAGGCTTTTTCTTTACCCCAGAAGTGGGATGGTATGTTGGAAGAGTTCCAAGCTAAATACCGGGGCAAACTAAAAGATAAAGGCTAGATACATCGCTACCAAAGATGCTACCAAAGAGGTAGTCTGGGTGTATATTTGTTCATGAGATGAACAAGGTTCCTTGTTCCCCTCCGAATCACGGAGACGCGACCGCATAGGTTCGTCTTGCCTGAGAATCGGGGCAGATGCTAATTGGTGCTATCTGTCCACCTCTCTGAAGATGCCAAGTTGATTTATGACACCATGTATCGAAGGTTTAAACGGATGCGGCCGATGTAGCAGACTTCGTCAGATTCCCCCTCGCATGAGAGGTTTTTGATTGTGGGGACGCTCTTCGCTGCAGGTGCAAGCCCCTGCAGTTAATTACGCTACCGCATCGCGGTAACAACTTTCTCCTTCTCCATATGGTCACTTCGTGTCGTGGGTGTTTGTTTTGTTTGTGGTTGCCCGTGGATTGTGTACGGAGACTAATTTATGTCGTCACCCGTAGGACTTGGATTAGTCCAAATCCGTATTTTCTTAGATTTGGGTTTGGGGTTTTGGTTTAAGGATACGCTAGCCATATTTGAGGCTAAGATCAACTTAAACGTTTGTTAAGGATATGTTAGTCCAATTTGAGACTAAGATTGACTTAACGGGATCGTTTAGATCCGACAAAAGAGCATTTGGGCTCTATTGTTCGAGTTTAGGGACATGGTGGTCCATCATTCCCGTTTTGGGGACAAATGTTAGTTTAAGGACGCATTAGTCCATGAGTTTAAGGACGCGTCAGTCCATGAGTTTAAGGACCCCACAGTCCATATTGATGTGTGGTTATCGGGACCCATCACCTCTCTGACAACGTTGAAGAATTACAACGACAAATATCAGAGGAGTTCAGAGATGTACCCTTGAACCGGGTGTAAATTGATTTGAGAGAGCAGTCGTGCTCGGTTCAATTTAATTTGAGGACTTACGACCAGAATTGGGCTAAGTCCAGTTCAAAATGTTCAACGTTTTATCTGCATTTGGCATGTTAGGCCTTTACTAGGGCTCTGCCCCTGTTTAATAATGCATGGCATTTTTGTTTGGTCTATTAGACCTTTATTTGGGCTCTGCCCTTTTTTTTAAATGATGCACAACATCTATTTTGGTCTGACAGACCTTTGTTTGGGCTCTATCCCTTTTATAATGCATTGCATTTTTATTAGGCCTGTTAGGCCTTTTAATTGGGCTCTGTCCCTTCTTTTTAATAATGCACTGCATCAATTAGTCTGACAGAGCACCACGTGGCTTGTCAGACGCTTTGCGCCAATTAAAGGGCGCAAGGCGCCAGCGCATGTGGAGGTGACACGTGTCGCGCGCTGGTGAGCTCAAGTCTGTTAGCGCAGTGCGCTGCTGACTTGCGCCAATTTATGAGAGCAGTGCTCTGTTTTAGATGCGCATAGCGCAGTTTGTTCTAGGGCTGACACGTGGCGCTCCCTGGTGGCTTGCGCCAATCCAAGGAGCGCAACAGTGAAAATTTCAAAAGTGCAAGGCACTATTTAATATTTTGATCAAATTTAGATCAAAGAAAACAAGTTTTTCTTGTTTTTCTTGTTTTCAAATAACCAGTGGTTCATTAAAAGGCAATGCCTTTATACAGAAGTAAATTATTTCTTCTTTTTTATTATTATTATTTTTTTTATCCAAGATCTTGATTTTGCTCTTAGATCATTGATCTCTTTTAGAAGAAATTCTTCTTTTATTTAAAAGTTTTTACCTTTTCTTTCTCTGAGCTCTTCTCAAATTTTTTTTTAGAGGAGTTCTGTGTGTTTTAGACTTGGAGTCTAGGGGCCTTTATATAGTGCCAATTGATTTGTTAAATCAGTTAATAGATTTTTCTCTGAGTGATTTAGGGATTTTTCCCTACCGTTGGATCTTTGACCCAATGGCTCCTGTTTTATAGAAGAGAATCTTATTGTTTTAATAAGATTAGAAAGATCTTTCCAGAATTTTTCTATTTAAATGCTGGCACAGCTGGCGCAAGCGCACTTGCGCTGACACGTGTCGCGCAGCGCAGCGCATCTGCGCTAGCACAGCGCTGAGCGCAGATTAGTTGAAGAGTTGCTTCCTTTGTTAAAATTTGAATTTTAAACAGAGCCTTGCTCTGATTGGGTGCGCTGCCTTGGGCGCTGCGCTGGCATATCAGCTTTTGACACGTGGCGCGTTGCGCGCAGCGCAAGGAATATGAAGCGTTGCTTCAATTTTTGAATTTTTGAAATTCAAACAGAGCTTTACTCTGATTGGGGAAACAAATGCCCCCCCACCGTTGCGCTCACATGGCGCACACGTGAGTGCAGCGGTGGCAAGATCCCAGCCGTTAGATCAACTCAGGAGTTGAAGGTGCGCAAGCGTCTATAAATAGGACTCTTGGTTCTCAATAGATTATTATCATCTTCAAGATTTTTACTTTCAGAACTTCAGAGCCTTGCTCTTGCTTTCAAGAACTCCAAGAGTTAGAACTTTTTAGAAAAAAACTTTTAGGTAAAAATTAATCATAAATTAAATTAATTTTAATTAATAGAGCCTTGCTCTCATAGATCTTTTGATCTAAAGAAAACCCCTTTGGGGTTTCGCCAACAGAGCCTTGCTCTCAAGAATCTGTTTTAGGGTTTTTTAACCCATGAACAGAGCTTTACTCTTTGGCAAAACATAGATCTTTTGATCTATAATGAAGAACTCTTAAGAGTTTTCATGGATCTTTAAGATCCCAAAAAAAATTTTAATTTTTAATTTTTTAAGAATTAATTTTCCTTTGATGGATATTTCCATCATTATCACAGAGCTAAGCTCTTTTAATCTTTTGAGGAATTTTATTCCCGTGAGACCAGAGTTTGACAAGTGTCACTCTGTGACAGAGCTTTACTCTAAAAAAGGAGATTTTCTCCTTGTCTCTAGGGATTTCCCATTAATGAGAATAATCTTTTGGGGATCTCCTCACTAATTGACAGTCTTATCCAATGATGGGGTTGTCTTATTAACTGATGCATTGTCATCTAGGTTTTGTGGGTCCCCCTTTGGTCCCCTATCCACTGTATTGCAGTATGGTACAAATCTTAAAGTTCCAAGTGTCAGGCCTTTTTTTAAAAATTAAATTAAGAAACCGACGGCTGAATCTCATTTTTCTTTGCAGGCAATCATGTCTGCCGGTCTGTCTTTCCCATTCGTTCGCTCAGAGGGAGGATTTCCTGAGGCGCCGGTGGACCGGGAGATTTTCGCTCTGATTAAGGATCATGACCCCGAGCACAAGAACCTTCACCTGTGGGGTAGGTGGTACAGTGAAATCATCAAGGGTCGCCGAAGCTTCTCCTGTGCGATGCCTTCAGAGCCAATCTCGTCGATCCCGTATGCGGATGCACCCCCGGTGAACTATGCCGTGGAGGTTGTGAATTGGAACTCAGAGGATCTCCTCCAGCCTTCGATTGGTGCTATTTGTAGGGTTCCTAGGCACTCTTGTGAAGGTTCAAAAGGCATCAAACATGCCCGGATTAAATTTTAGACGTGCCGAACAACCCAAAGCCGGGATCTTTGCTAGATTATTAGGGTTTAACATGCAAGAAGATAACTTTTATCTAAGTGTGAGGGATTACAACCTTTGTAGTCCGCTCCTTCACTTCACAAGCTCCGAGTAGAAGTCCCTTTGCCGCGATCCACGATCTCCCGGACTCATGAGAGGCTCCACGACTCGAACGATCCATGCTAGCTCGAAGTATTCCAAATCTCCGATGATCTACCTTGAAGTTGCTTCGACTCAAGCTTTCTCACTCAAAAGAGTAGAACACACTAATCCCATGGGCTAGATGAGATGAGGATGAGGGAGTAGTATTTTTGCTTTCCTTTTATATCATTTTCTCATATTTTATCATCACTTAAGGATTTTCAAGAGAGCTTCTTCAAGAGAGAAGAAGAAGAAGATCATGGAAATGATAATCATCTTAATCCTTTTGTGATGAATAGAAACCAAAGTATATGATTGAATTATTAACCATGGTCAAGGATGAGTGGCTAAAAATGAGTAGAGAATAAACTAGAGTTAGGGTTTGGTTAGGTTTAGAAATGTGTCATCACAAAATATCCTAAGAATGACAAAAGGAAAAATCTTCTAGAAGGTGCATGAATCATCTAACCCTAATCAAACCCTAACCTCAATTAATCATCCTTAAACATGTTTAACAATTAATCATATCATGTCACAATAATATATATCACATATATATTATATATTTGCAACAAAAGAAAATAATACAATTAACATATATCGCATATATATCAATGTATCATCCACTGAGAAAATGAAATAATAAAGCGAGCCAATATTAGATAATGTAATACAATATATCATATATATTATTATACATTAAATCATCGAATCAACACTTGAATCGATGATCCGGCTATATCGAATATTACCGACTAATATATCATGTACCGATTCATCGAATCAACACTTGATCCGATGACCCGGTTCATATCCATATATCGCGAGAATATAATACGGTATCCCATATCGCATTATTCACGCTCCTGCGCATATCACATATGCGCCACTACTCCGTTTCTCCTGAGCCAAGAAACCTCTGTGTAGGACTCTAAAGAATCGTCAATACGCCGGTAGCAGGTGATGATCATATCAAACACCCACAAGCTGCAAGCGGTCAGCTAAACGTAACAGCCACCCAGGTATTGAGCGATCAGAAGATCAACAAGCTAGCCTGTGCGTTCTCCTGTGAATCCGATCAGTAACACTCCCGTACAGTCCGATCTGTTCGTCTGATATGTCGCATATCAAGTCTAGGGGTGGTATACGTCAGACCCCAGTAACCGATAAGTCGTGTCGATGTATGGATCATAACGGGTCGAGAAACTACTAGTAACACTTACCAGTAAATCTCCATATCAGCCCTGGCCAGGGACTTCCAGTTATAGCAATCGAACACAGCACAACATCAACTCCCTATACCGCGAGAGACGAATCCCCTCCTATCGCTCATTGCTTCCATGTGATTCGGGACTGTACCCAAAAGCCACCGTTTTGCACGCCCTCTTGGACGTGGTAAGGTGGAAATCAAAGCACAGTGGGAATCACACAAGACTCCATGACGATCTCGGGTCTACAGACTACCCTGTACCAGTGTCACCGGAGAACTGCCATCTGACGTATGGTATATCACCATTTGGGAGTTCTCGGCGAGTCCGTCCAGTGTACCCAGTCTCCACTGAGCACCCGTACACCATCTCTGATGTCTAACACCGATGGATATGGGATCATCCATCGCCCATCATATGGGTCAAGATGCGTATACGCTAGTCTACTCTGGCGTATCGATGCCCTGTCTCGATATACCCTCGACTAGGAACAGTTATAGGATGTACTCATCGACTACCGCGGCCCCACTAGTATGATCTCATCATAGTCCCAGTAGTCGAGTACAAATCCTAAGGCCTTTATCAACATGTGAGAGTAAAACAGTAAACCAATACAAGTCAACATGTTAAGATAAAGTGAAACCAAATAGCATACTATCATGACGAGCAAGAAAGTCATCTCTATATATAACCAAGCATCCATTATAATATACATCATATGTACAACAATGGCCTCTAGGGCATATACATAACTAACAATCTCCCACTTGCACTAAGGCCAGCTGCTGTAGTATCTCATACCTAGCATCCCGAATAATCTGTCAAACTGTATCTGGGGAATAGCCTTCGTGAATGGATCCGCAGTGTTGTCCTTCGTATCTACTCTCCTGACCTCGATCTCCCTGCGATCAACTATCTCCCTGATCAGGTGATACCGCCTCAGAATATGTCTGGACTTCTGATGGGACCTGGGTTCCTTGGCTAAAGCCACAGCTCCATTGTTATCGCAATACAGAGGTATTGGATGCTCAATGGATGGAACCACACCAAGTTCACTAATGAACTTCTTGATCCAGACAGCCTCTTTGGCAGCATCGTTGGCAGCGATGTATTCAGCCTCCATCGTCGAGTCTGCAACGGTATCCTGTTTGGAACTCTTCCAACATACCGCCCCTCCATTGAGGGTAAAGACAAAACCCGAATGCGACTTAGAGTCGTCCTTATCACTTTGGAAGCTGGAATCGGTAAAGGACTCCACCTGGAGTTCTCCGTTACCATACACCAAGAATATCTCCTTAGTCCTTCGTAAGTACTTGAGAATGTTCTTCACAGCTGTCCAATGACTCTCTCCTGGATCTGCTTGATACCGACTCACTACACTTAGTGAGTATGCTACATCGGGTCTGGTACATAGCATCGCATACATGATAGAGCCTACTGCCGAAGCATAGGGTATCCCTTGCATGCGAGCTCTTTCCAAATCAGTCTTGGGAGACATCTCTTTGGAGAGAGTGAGTCCAGAGATCGTAGGCTGATTCCCACGTTTGGATTCTTCCATACTAAACCTCTTTAGTATGGTGTCAATGTACCTGGATTGGGACAATCCCAGTATCCGTTTAGATCTATCTCTATAGATCATGATTCCCAATATGCAGGAGGCATCACCTAGATCTTTCATTGAGAATCTCTGTGATAAGAAGAGCTTGACTGATTGCAGCATAGGAATATCATTTCCTATCAAGAGTATGTCATCCACGTACAATACGAGGAAGACAACCTTACCCTCTGCTACCTTTTTATAGATACAAGGTTCATCTATATTTTTGATGAAGTCAAACTCTTTGACTACAACATCAAAACAGATGTTCCAACTCCGCGATGCTTGCTTTAACCCATAAATGGATTTAAGCAGTTTGCACACCTTTCCGCTGCTCCCACTATCTACGAAGCCCTCTGGCTGAGTCATGTACACGCTCTCTTCTAAATCACCGTTTAGAAAGGCGGTCTTAACATCCATTTGCCAGATTTCGTAGTCATGGTATGCAGTAATGGCAAGTAAGATCCGGATGGACTTAAGCATAGCCACTGGAGAAAAGGTTTCGTCATAATCCACACCTGGTCGTTGAAGAAAACCCTTTGCTACAAGTCTAGCTTTGAAAGTCTCAACTTTTCCATCTACACCAAATTTCTTTTTAAAGATCCACTTGCTCCCAATGGGTTTTACCCCTTCAGGAGCATTTTCCAAAGTCCATACTTTGTTGGTGTACATGGATTCCATCTCAGATCGCATTGCATCCAGCCATTTCACAGAGTCACCACTCGTGATGGCCTGCTCGAAACTAGTCGGTTCATCATCATCCATGATGCAATCCTCGCTTCCACCATCAATGAGAAAACCGTAGTATCTCTCAGGTGGACGAGAAACCCTACTAGATCGGCAGAGAGGCTGGGGTTCGTCGGGTACCACTGAATCCTCTGGTTCCACTAAATCTTCAGTTGCAGTTTGTGTTGCTGGAACTTCTTCCAGTTCTACCTCTTCGCCACTAATTTCTTTTGTAAGAAATTCCTTTTCCAAAAAGGTGGCATGTCGAGAAACAAACACCTTTTGTTCCTCGCGATGGTAGAAAAGATATCCATGTGAATGTTTGGGATATCCCACAAACTTGCATAGAACTGACCGTGCCTCGAGTTTGTCTGGATTTTGCCTTTTGACATAGGCCAGACAACCCCATATCTTAACTCGTTTAAGACATGGTCTCTTCCCACTCCATATCTCATATGGTGTGGTAGGTACAGATTTAGTTGGAACTTGATTCAATAGGTATGCTGCTGTCTCCAGTGCATGCCCCCAGAAGGAAATAGGTAACTCAGCTGTACTCATCATAGAGCGCACCATATCTAATAGGGTGCGATTCCTTCGTTCCGATACACCGTTGTGCTGTGGTGTATAAGGAGGAGTAAGCTGAGAGAGAATCCCATTCTCTTTTAGATAATCTAGGAACTCATTGCTTAAGTATTCACCTCCTCGATCAGATCGAAGAATCTTAATACTTTTGCCCGTTTGGTTCTCTACTTCGTGCTTATATTCTCTGAATTTCTCAAAAGTTTCAGACTTGTGTTTCAACAGGAACACATGACCGTATCTAGAGAGATCGTCAGTGAATGTAATGAAGTAGGAAGAACCGTTCCTGGCATGCGTAGACATGGGACCGTATACATCACTATGTATCAGTCCTAAGAGTTCAGTAACTCTTTCTCCGTGTCCACTAAACGGAGCTTTGGTCATTTTTCCTTTGAGACATGAATGGCAAGTATCATAAGATGATAATTCGAACGGATTCAAATAACCATCTTTATGTAACTTATCCAGTCGTGTCGCATTGATATGACCAAGTCTACAATGCCACAAGTGGGATTCGTTCATATCTGAACTTTTCCTCTTGTGTGTGTTTTGTATATTCAGGACTGTATTCTGATTTAGAATGAATATGCCATTATGTAACGAGCCTGATGCAATCAACTTTTGATCTAGGAATATGTTCACAGCATTATCCTGTACTACAAAATTATATCCCTCTTTACTCAATAAAGAAACTGATATAATATTGCACATCATGTTCGGTATATATAATAGCACTCATTTAGAATCAGTGTATTACGACTTGGCAATACAAGGTGATATTCGCCAACTGCTTTGGCTACAATACTTGCACCGTTCCCTACTTGAACGGAATGATCACCTTTTCCCAGTTCTCTACCTTTCCGTAGCCCATGTAACAATTTACATATGTGGGATCCTGATCCGGTATCTAATACCCAGGACGTAGGGTGAACTGAGAAACAGTTCTCAATAACTAACACACCCGAAGAAGATGCATCAACATGTATGTTCTTTTGGGCGGCGTGAGAATCCAGATATTCTCCTGTTTCCTGTTCAGTCTTATAACTCTTATAAGAAAGAACGGGTCCAACGTTCCCTTGCTCAGTACAATAATTAGGTTCAGTCAATACATCCATATTATTATCTTGATTATGGCCTGAAATGGTCGCTACCTGGAGAGAGAGAGAAGAAAACACTTTAGCGTATGCTCTTGCAAGATTAGATTGGTTATTATCTTATCTAATCAGGATGTCTCCCACTGTTTTTATCAAATCTGCCTTCAAACCCTAAAAGGTAAGATTAGCCGGGATTAATTACACCCTACAATTTCGTCAATCTTTCAGCCAGATCAGTGTCGGTATTTTGAGGGAGGTTCCCCGTGCTCTCGCACGGACCTAATTAAAGTAAACCTCGTTTTCCCAGAGGCGTAACCTCGCTAACACTTTTCTAGACACCTACTTGATCGGCTAATTGTCTTGTGTAAAACTCTCCCAGGAGTAACACTTACTCCCAGTGGGTATCGGGATCCAACTATCTCATAGGAGGTATGCAATCTCATTGCAAATTTCAACACTTGAAATTCCCGATAATGCTTTTACCCCTAGCAACTCATGACCTTAACATGGTCAACAAATCATAAGTGCTAGCCAAGTTCAACCCGTCATTTCCCGATTGAATTAAACCCACCCGTACGACCCTTAACATGGTCAACAAAGTCGTACGAATACCCTAATCCAATCACATCTCATGTTTTAGCAGATAAGTATTAATTAGCTACCGTACACTACGCCTTAACATGGTCAACAAACGCAGCACGAATACTAAGAAGTACTTATCTGAAATGACGGAGGGCTACGCAGGTTTTTCAGAAAACCCTGAGCGTAATGAACTTGATATCGTCGTAGAATCGAGTGAAGTTTTGAAAAGGAGTGTTTTTGAGGCTTTTCTTAGTTTCGCTAAAGGGGTCACTCCCAGTGAAGGGATCGTCGGCCCTTTCCTCATCGAATAAGGTGCAGGATATATCATATATACCGCTGTGCAAAGCAAAACACTAAAAGCAATCAAAAGACAAACCGCGTTTTGTAGCATCTGCCAGTTTTGCTAAAGGAGTCACTCCCGGTGAAGGGATCTCGGTCCTTTCCTCATCGAATAAGGTGCTGGATATATCGTATATACCGCTGTGCAAAGCAAAACTGTAGCTACCCTTTTTATAAAGTTTTGATTCTACAACATCTTTAGGTTTCTTTCCTTTTATTAATCTCATTAATAAAAATCCCATCAGCTTATGCTTCCTAAGCATCACAGAAGAAACGAAAGCAGTAATATTTATATATCAGCATATATATATAATAGGCATTCGTCTCAGGCAGTAATATGATCTCATCACAGAACATTGCAGCAGAAGAACATATATGAAATATTGGATATACTAGGACGTCCGTGTTTTCAATACGAGCCTGTATAAAACACGGATTCCACGGTCGCGACGAATAGCCAAACCCACATCCCAAGACCCCTACGAGAGCGGCAAGTAACACTGCCAATTCTAGGGTTAGGAGACCCGGTCTCGACTCCTCGAGATGGCCTCCCACTGGACCCTAGAACCCGGTTACTTGTGCTCCCCTCCTTGGGTCTACCTAATGCGGAAAAGTAAATAATATACACTGGTGACAGCAACCGCAACCTGGAAGTGCCCCAAATAAAAGAATATTACATTTACAAATGAATTTTACATGAATGAAAATAAAAACCCTCATCTCACATAAAACCCCCGGCTATTCAGAACGCGACGATCCAATATAACATATCACAGCAACACATAATATCACATATCATCAACGTAAGTAAATATGCGCATCCCAATTGTCGTTGAATCATATAGCAACGAAACCGGCGATATCACATATTACACTTACGGTCACAGAAAAGAAAGTGTAAAACTACAATATTTGGAATCCACAATCACCTTAGACATCGTAAATCCGAAATATCACATACTTCGTATTTCATGCCTAACTCTATGAATTCCACATATTGTATCACATTCTAGATAAATAAACAGTATTAAACTTTTCGAACAGATAATCAAACACCCAAAATTTCCCAAAGTGCTCAACTCTTGAGCGGAGTTCAAATAATCCCAGAATATGTCAAAGTACCAGTGATCCAGCCGTAGAAGGGTCAAGCCAACGCCTCACATGTGGCGCGCGGTACTGCCCCAAACCCGAAGGTTCAAAAGGCAGTTCAAGACGGTCACATAATCGAGTTAAGGTTTGTTGTCTTCTAGAGGGTCCACCGCTTAACTTGTACAATTTTTCCGAAAGATTTAAACCCGAAAAAAATTCAACGCTTGAAAGTTTGCCGTACCGGGAAACAGTAAGTTAATGATATCCGTTCAAATAGTTTAACAGTTTCTAAATATCCGGAAAGAAATACGAATTTAAATATTCCGATCGAATCTACGATTACAAAATAAACCCCAGATTTTATCAACACCTGAAACAGATTAAAAAAATCCAGAAGCATCAGCAAGCACCTACGGTCATTACCAGAAAAGCCACGTGTCATGATCCTATCAATCCGCCGCGGAACCGCCGCGCAAGCCATGCTTGCGCCGCGCTTCCGCGGCCGTTTGATCGAATTGGTGGCTCGGGCTTCTTGGTAATTCTTAGAATTCCCTGCTGATTTTTTTACATATTTTTAATTCTGAAAAATCCCAAAATTTAAAAAAATTCCAGAGAGGGGTCAAGTTTCGTCGTTTCGGGTTCGATCGGAGTTTTAACTTCATAAACACATCGCCTAATGCTCTAGCTAGGCTCTGATACCATTGTAGGGTTCCTAGGCACTCTTGTGAAGGTTCAAAAGGCATCAAACATGCCCGGATTAAATTTTAGACGTGCCGAACAACCCAAAGCCGGGATCTTTGCTAGATTATTAGGGTTTAACATGCAAGAAGATAACTTTTATCTAAGTGTGAGGGATTACAACCTTTGTAGTCCGCTCCTTCACTTCACAAGCTCCGAGTAGAAGTCCCTTTGCCGCGATCCACGATCTCCCGGACTCATGAGAGGCTCCACGACTCGAACGATCCATGCTAGCTCGAAGTATTCCAAATCTCCGATGATCTACCTTGAAGTTGCTTCGACTCAAGCTTTCTCACTCAAAAGAGTAGAACACACTAATCCCATGGGCTAGATGGGATGAGGATGAGGGAGTAGTAATTTTGCTTTCCTTTTATATCATTTTCTCATATTTTATCATCACTTAAGGATTTTCAAGAGAGCTTCTTCAAGAGAGAAGAAGAAGAAGATCATGGAAATGATAATCATCTTAATCCTTTTGTGATGAATAGAAACCAAAGTATATGATTGAATTATTAACCATGGTCAAGGATGAATGGCTAAAAATGAGTAGAGAATAAACTAGAGTTAGGGTTTGGTTAGGTTTAGAAATGTGTCATCACAAAATATCCTAAGAATGACAAAAGGAAAAATCTTCTAGAAGGTGCATGAATCATCTAACCCTAATCAAACCCTAACCTCAATTAATCATCCTTAAACATGTTTAACAATTAATCATATCATGTCACAATAATATATATCACATATATATTATATATTTTCAACAAAAGAAAATAATACAATTAACATATATCGCATATATATCAATGTATCATCCACTGAGAAAATGAAATAATAAAGCGAGCCAATATTAGATAATGTAATACAATATATCATATATATTATTATACATTAAATCATCGAATCAACACTTGAATCGATGATCCGGCTATATCGAATATTACCGACTAATATATCATGTACCGATTCATCGAATCAACACTTGATCCGATGACCCGGTTCATATCCATATATCGCGAGAATATAATACGGTATCCCATATCGCATTATTCACGCTCCTGCGCATATCACATATGCGCCACTACTCCGTTTCGCCTGAGCCAAGAAACCTCTGTGTAGGACTCTAAAGAATCGTCAATACGCCGGTAGCAGGTGATGATCATATCAAACACCCACAAGCTGCAAGCGGTCAGCTAAACGTAACAGCCACCCAGGTATTGAGCGATCAGAAGATCAACAAGCTAGCCTGTGCGTTCTCCTGTGAATCCGATCAGTAACACTCCCGTACAGTCCGGTCTGTTCGTCTGATATGTCGCATATCAAGTCTAGGGGTGGTATACGTCAGACCCCAGTAACCGATAAGTCGTGTCGATGTATGGCTCATAACGGGTCGAGAAACTACTAGTAACACTTACCAGTAAATCTCCATATCAGCCCTGGCCAGGGACTTCCAGTTATAGCCAATCGAACACAGCACAACATCAACTCCCTATACCGGGAGAGACGAATCCCCTCCTATCGCTCATTGCCTCCATGTGATTCGGGACTATACCCAAAAGCCACCGTTTTGCACGCCCTCTTGGACGTGGTAAGGTGGAAATCAAAGCACAGTGGGAATCACACAAGACTCCATGACGATCTTGGGTCTACAGACTACCCTGTACCAGTGTCACCGGAGAACTGCCATCTGACGTGTGGTATATCACCATCTGGGAGTTCTCGGCGAGTCCGTCCAGTGTACCCAGTCTCCACTGAGCACCCGTACACCATCTCTGATGTCTAACACCGATGGATATGGGATCATCCATCGCCCATCATATGGGTCAAGATGCGTATACGCTAGTCTACTCTGGCGTATCGATGCCCTGTCTCGATATACCCTCGACTAGGAACAGTTATAGGATGTACTCATCGACTACCGCGGCCCCACTAGTATGATCTCATCATAGTCCCAGTAGTCGAGTACAAATCCTAAGGGCTTTATCAACATGTGAGAGTAAAACAGTAAACCAATACAAGTCAACATGTTAAGATAAAGTGAAACCAAATAGCATACTATCATGACGAGCAAGAAAGTCATCTCTATATATAACCAAGCATCCATTATAATATACATCATATGTACAACAATGGCCTCTAGGGCATATACATAACTAACACTATTCCCGTGCAGCCGCCGCCGGCCGTGGATATTCTAGGGCGACGCATATGCTAGGGTGAGGCACGCCCTTGGGGACAGGCTTATAACCTCGGATTGACCCCACGACAATCGGCCGGATATTTGCAGTGGGCGAGGTATATCTTGTCGGCGAAGAAGAAGCATCTGATGAAGATCGGTTTGTACCCTGCCGTTTATGCCCCGCTTTTTGAGTATCCTACTCCTCCAACGTGGTGGGTTAAGGCGTTCGTGGACCAATGGAACATCCCCACTCATACTTTTCTCTTGACGGACAAGGAAGTCTCCATCCCCATGGAAGAATTTGCTGAGATATCCGGTCTGCCGATGAGGGGGGAGCATTATGAGGAGTTACTTCCTCCAGATGAGTACGTCTTCGCCACCAAGCCGCTGGTATTTGATTTGACACCGGAGAATGCTATTCAGCACCAGTTTCCAAGTCTGGTGAGGGTGCTGAATATATATGAGGGTCTCTACTTGGAATCAGGAATCCGGGGAGTCAGTATTGCAGATTTTATTTCCCGCTTTCTTCGACCGGAGATTCTTTCACAGCGGAATGAAAAGTTCGCCAAGCTCAACGACCCCTTCGGCTTTGGCTTAGATTGCCTACCGGCATTGGAGAATGACCAACAGGGTTTTTACTTTCCGGACGTTGCCATCATGCCCTTATCGGAAATCGCTGCCCCGGGCATTGACGAAGAGACCTTCTTCCTCGGCTTTCTGGGATTATGGCTGTCCTGTTTCGCGCTTCACATGCACCCACGCTACATTAGGCCGTCCGTCTTCTACCCAGCGCACCGGATGGTGGTTGGTATACAATTGTCGATCGGAATCGCCGGGCTGGCTCACCTGTATCATGGATTAAGCGTGGCGGCGGACGCGAATGACCCCGGGGTGCAACCCACCAATTTCCCGATGCACTATTTTACTTCATGGATAGAACTGCATGTGCTCGGAGTATTCGGGATTCACAAGAGCCCCTCCTTTTACGAGAAGTGCAGACTCCCGAGAGTCATGCGGTTAGTCGGAGCTTCTATAGAGAATCCATCTCCGCGGGAGGCTAGGGGGTTGCTTCTCCGTCCGCACATGGTCGGAGCGAGACTGTCTTTCCAAGACAAGGTGATGACCGTTGGCCCGGATACCTCCAAGACAGTGTTGGCGCTGCACGATATTTTCAAAGACGGGGTATCCGTATTGAGAACCCGGGAGATCCTGCACTTATACTCCATTCGGCCGGGCTTTCTGGTGTTCAGGCAGGATGATAAGGCTCTCTTCATGAGGTACAGCCCCAATCGGTTCTCCCAGCAACTAGGCTATAACCAGGGGGTCCCGTTGGAGGCATTTTTGGAAGAGCCCGCGGCCACCAGGGAGGGGATACGGAGTGCGTTACACCACTTTATGCGGCTGAACACGGGCTCCTACTTCTTCATCAGTGAGTCGAGCTGCGTCCCACGGTTACTCAACGTGTACATGGCTTGGTATGGGCATGCCATGGGTGCAGTCATCCGTGAAGAGAAGCGCATGTTGGTCGACCGCAAGGGTGCGCCTCCCGACCGCGACCATAAGGCTCCCCTGAAGCCAAGGACTCGGTCATTCCTTCGCTGAAAGATGCTGGAGCTGGGCCACCGCGCGTGCTTAGACCTCCGCGCGGATTGCCGCCTCATGATACCGTGGACGTGCCCCAAGCGCCCCATGATCTAGTGGAGACGGTGAACATAGTTTCGCCCGAGTCTGGAGTGGGCTCGGACATTGGGACCCGCCGCCCTAAGGTGCCCGCAAAGCGTAAGATGATTTTTGCGGCTACCGAGGCCCGTGCGCAAAAGAGGAAGAAGAAGTCCGTTATTTCTCTGGATGCCGTCCTCGGCTTAGAGCCTTAGGCCCCTCTCACCGAAGGCTTGATCGAATACGGGAGCAACGAGGGTTTCTTGGTAGAGCCAGAAGACACCGACCTGGCGGCCGCCATTGAGGATTCTGAGCAATCGGCAAGGCTCGAAGCGTGGTTGGCTAAACTTGATGAGTCAGGTAATCATTGGTTGCACTCTTCATCCTTTCATCGTGCTTTTATTATTGTCTTTGACTAATGCTTTTTCCCCTTTTTTAACAGGCGTCACCACTGAAGAAGCTATCGCTGCTTCCTTCAAAACTTTCCAGGAGGAGGAAAGGAAATGCGCTCTGTCGGGCGTTGGTATGTATTGGCTCACCGAGTTTTTTTTTATTCTCCTTTTTATGGCCAATTTAATCTTTTCTTTGTCTCTTTGTAGGGGTCGTGCAAGCCGATGTGGGGACTCTTCCTGGGCCAGCTACTGAAGTCCCGGCCTCTTCGGGGCCGCCGCGAGAGACCCGACTCGAAAAGCCGATGAGGGATGCCCTGAAGGCTCTAGAGGCAACTCTAAACGAGGACGACGGCGCCTTGTTGGAAGCTTCTAAGAGGTCCGTCGTGACGGCCCGGGAAGAGAGGAAGCGGTTGAGGCGCGAGGCGAAGGAGCGCAGAGCTACTTTGGCCATGGGAGAAGGCCCAAGCACTGTTCCTCGTGATGCTACTCCTTCAGAAGAGTCTCCGGTCGCCTTGTCTACTGCTCACAGACAGGCGGCGCGCGCAGCTCAGGAGGCCAACGATCAGTCCACCTCAGGTTATGTGTCTTTCAAGATTTTATTGTAAGAATTGTAAACCTATTGGTTCTTATATATCTTGTCCTGCAGGGCCAATTCCAACCGAAGGAGCGGCGGAAACCGTCGAGCCTAAGGGGACAGTGGAGGAGGTACTGGCTGAACCCGAGCCGACGGTAGGCGACGTCGCCGGGGTTGCTGGACCCGAGGTAGTAGCTGATGAAACAGTCACGCCTACTGCGCCCGAGATGGCCACCACTGCCGAGTGCGAGGGAGCGGCAAACGAGACGTCTACCATAACCAAGCCTGGGGCAACAGCGGATGGAGCGCCTAAAACCGATGACCCCATAGAAACGGTAGACGAGTCGGTCGCGACCACTGAGCCCGAGGGAGTAGCGGGTGAGACGGGTATGATTCCCGAGGACAAGCCGGCCGCTCTTTCTCAAGAGTCTGGCAATGCTCCGATCATTGCTCTCCCCGCCTACGGTCCTCCGCCGTCTCCTGGCCTCGCGAGCACGACGAAGGCCCCCGTAGAGTTTGGTGATGAGGCCACGGGAAGTGGACTCATGTCGATGGAGGAGGGAGACGCCTCCGTTTCAGCTGGCGGCTCATCAGGTAAATTTCCGGTTACCGTCCCTTTTTTTATCTTGCAATCCTTCCTGACAGGTTTATCTTTGTTTTCAACGCAGGTACGGCCAGTGCTGATTCCCCACTGCTCGAGAGAACGCCGTCAGCTACTGCCTTGGCGGTGGCCACCTTTCAGCCTTCTCTCGCACTATCGCAGATGCTGGAAGGTATGGATTCGTGACCCAACAGTTTTATTTCTCAGCCGTATAATTCATGTAGTGACGTTATACTATTGCGTCCTTGCAGGAGTACTTTTTGATCACCTTTACCAGGTGCTGCACCCGCACTTCTCCTTCCCGTCGGAGCTCGCTTCCTCCGGTGGCGCTGGTGAGTATAGTTTTCAATTAATACTCTTTCTTTTTCCCATAATGAACTTGTTTCTGATTTTTTCTTGCCCCGATTGCAGTGCTACAGATCGAAGGAGGAGATGAAAGATCGGTTGCGCCACCGGTCCTCCCGGCTTTGCCGCCTGCTGCAGCTGGTATAGTAAATTCCCTCATTGATGACTTTTCTATATTTCTTGAATCGTCATTTGACTATGTTTTGTTTTGCAGCTATCGTTCCGGTTCCGGTCCCTCTTGAGTCTCGCATCATAATGCCGGCAGGCCCCTTCTTGAGACGTCCATCTTCAAAGAATGCTGCGATGAGTTTGGGAATGCTGAGCGGATACGTTGAAGAGCTTGACGTGGACGTTCCCCCATCTGTCGCAGATTTCATTGCGGAGGTTAATCTGATGCTGGCGACGCTTGTAAATTTTCATAATGAAGGCGTCGTCGAGTCTTGGGTTAATCACTGCAGGGAGATTGAGGCCCGCCTGCATCAGTTGGAGTCGATGCATCCTGCCCCCGAGATCTTGGCCGCGAGTACTCAACGGGCGGCATGGATCGAGCAAAGCGCTTCTTACTTCCGCCATTTGGAACAAGAAACAGCTTTATGGCTGAGGGAATGCCAAAAGTCTTCAAGCAAAACTGCTCGCCTGCGTGCTGAAGTCGATGCGAATGCTGCCCGGGTGAAGGCTATCTTCGAGGGCCTTCTGCAAAGTATTTCTGATGGGCTAGCACTGAAGCAGAAGCTTGATGCCGCTGAGCGTGATGCCCAAGGTCGCAACGCAGCTCAGCAAGCAGTTGAGGAGCAGCTTTCATCCTTCCTGCAGCAGCCGGCTCAAGTAGAAGCAGAACTGGCAGTGGCAGCCGATTAGGAGAAGGCATTAAAGGAAGTGCGCGAGCAATTGATGGGGCTATTTAAGACGCTTCCTTCTCCTTGAACACTTTGTGCCATTTGCAATTGTAAATAAAATGTATTTGCTTCTTTTATGGTTTAACACAATGTATCTTGTACACAATCAAATTTATGAATAAAAGATATACATTCTTTGTAATTTCTTGTGTCATTTCTCCGCTTTCTTCTTTCTTTTATTATCAGCATGTTACTGTTGGCGTGTTCCTTAAGCAAGCGCAGCCTGTAATCGATATAGAACATACTGTCTTGAACACCTTAGGGGTAGTGATGGCTTAGGAAGCAGGTTCAGGTCTGCTACCTAAGGCTTTCCAACTTTATGAGCCGTGATGGTCTCATAAAGACTTTTCTCCCTACGGATCGAGAGGATCTCGTAGGTGTATTTTCTCCTTAGGGGTCGGGAGGACTCCTAAGTGTGTTTTCTCTTGAGAGTCGTATGGATCCCACAAGAGAATTTTCCCTCTTACGAGTCGAGAGGACCCGTAAGCGGTTGTTTCCCTCCTTGTCGAGATTCAACTTCGGAGAGTGTGACCCGTGAATAGTATGAAAGAGTCCATTTTGGACCGACTTGCAGGGTCCCAGTGCTTAGAAAACAGGTTTTTTTTAAATCCCCGCTGCCTAAGGCTTTTCCTCACGAGTCGAAACATATCGAGTAGTTCTCGTAAAGACACTAATTTCCTCACGAGTCGAGACGAATCGAGCATTTCTCATAAGATTATCCTAACGTCACAGTTAACCTCTGCTCTTTACGACAAAGGTACGTTAAGGTCTGTGGTACTTAGAGTTTTGTCCGTCGTACCGTCGCATTGGCTGATGTATTCCTCGATAGGCAATCTTGCTGTTCGAGTAGCCTTGCGATTATCGTGTCTCTGATCCCTTCGGGGGCTGGACAAGACGTCTTCAAGTAATCTTCCAGGTAATATTACCGTCGAAAGAGCAAGCGTAGGGATATTCCATGTCACTTTTTACTTGAGGTTAGGCTCATTTTGGAGAGCCCCGATGACTCATAACCACTCCGCGCTGGTGTGGGATGATCTCCGATAGTCTTTCAGGTTTTATATGACTTGCCGTCAAGACCCTGAAGCTAGGAATTTGGCCTTTGCTTTGTTTGCTGGCATTACGTCCTTTATATCGAGACGAATGTCGCGGTTGTCTCTAGGTTGTTGGTGAACCGTCGAGGTTTGGAACTAGGGACTTTGCCATGGCTCCGCTGTTTAATTGTCGCGTCTAAATCCTGTTGGAGGAAGAACGCTGGGGTGACATCTCTTCTGCTGTATTGAGACGAACGTCGAGGTGGTTCCTAGCTTTCCTGTGAATCGTTAGGACATGGAACTAGGGACTTTGCCATGGCTCCGCTTTACTGACCATGGGGTCTTTTGTTGACGTTGCATTTACATCCTGCTGGACTGCGAAGGAACGCCATTGTTGACATCTCGTCTGCTGTATCGAGACGAATGTTGAGGTGAAGCTGGGATTTTGCCGTCGCTTCGCCTTGTTTTGACCGTGAGGTCTTTCGTTGACGTTGTATCTGCATCCTGCCGGAGTGAGGAGAAACGCCGTTGGTGATCTCTAAGTTGTCTGTGAACCGTCGAGATTTGGAACTAAGGACTTTTCCATGGTTCCGTTGTTTTGACCCTGGGGTTGTTTTTTGACGTCGCATCTGCATCCTGCTGGAGTAAGGAGAAACGCCGTTGATGATCTCTAGGCTGTCTGTGAACCGTCGAGATTTGGAACTAGGGGAATTCCTTCGCTTTCCGGTGGAGCCTGTGGGAAGGTATGGTCCTCTCTTTGTTTGTGCCCCTGGATTGTATACAGGGATCGATGTGATCTCACCTGCAGGGCAAAAGGTTTCTTTTTTTCATTTTTTTTATTTCCGCGATGCTCTATTATTTCAGCTTTTTATATCGCGAAAATCGCAATTGCCCAATCATTTCAACTATTTTTCGCGGTGCCCAATCATTTCGGCTATTTTTCTTTTTACTCGCTGCTTTTTATTGCGAGTTGCCCAATCATTTCGGCTATTTTTTGTATGCATACATTGTTACTTGCTGATTTCGTTGCAAGTTGCCCCATCAATTCGGCTATTTTATATGCATTTTTGGCTCGCTGATTTTTTTTATCGCGAGTGTGGAACATGGAATCTGATGCCAATCTTAGCATCAGCATCGCTACGACTGGAACATTCGACGATTTCATGTATAAGGTCATCGAAGATCTTTGTCATAGACCTTTGATAGGTGGCACCGGCGTTCTTTAGACCGAAGGGAATCACTTTGTAGCAGAATATACCCAAAGGGGTCCGGAAAACGGTGTGCTTCTGGTCTTCGGGATGCATCTTTATTTGATTATATCCTGATGAGCCGTCCATGAAGGAGAAAACCTCGTGAGTGGATGTGTTATCTATCATCAGCTCGGTAACTGGCACTGGGAAATCGTCCTTCGGGTAGGCTTTATTGAGATCCCGAAAGTCTACACATATGCACACCGTCCCATTTTTCTTCATCACCGGGACGATGTTGGCGATCTAATCAGGGTACTGAACTTCTTGAATAAACCCAAAGTCGATCAGCTTCTTGACTTCGGCGTTAATGCTCATCTCAAGCTCGAGCCGCATTCTTCTCGGTGCTTGTTTGATTGGCTTAACGTCCGGGGATATCGCCAATTTATGCACAGCAATTTTTGGATCTAGTCCTGGCATTTCGGAAGAGTTCCATGCGAAGCAATCTTTATACTGCATAAGCACGTCTTTTAATGAAGCCACCCTTTCTTCAGATAGCAGCTCACTAACGAATGTCGGTCGCGGGTCGTTCGCCGTCCCCAACTCGATTTTCTTGAGGTTATCCGCCGTGGTGTGAATCCCATCTTCCAGCTCTTTTGGCGCTGGTGAGAATTCTGAGATCACATCGTCATTGCTGTTTTCGAAGCACCAAGGAAGGTCATCCATATTCTCGGGCTCTTCTTTTGATATCGTTATCATATGACAAGCATGAGCTTGCTTTCAAGACCGATGTGGATCTGGTTCTACTCTCGTGGCTTTGGGTTCATGCTTCTGCGGCGGCGTTACCCTCCAGCTGTCAGATAGAGCGAACTTGCCGAGCTGATACTGATTTTCGACCCAGTTCTTGAAGGTGAAGCAGTCTTCGAGAGGATGCCCTATTACCCTGTGATAAGAGCAATAGTTCGGGTGTGAGACTTCGCCTGCTTGCTCAGGGTGTTTAGACTCCGGCGGTGTAAGCATTTGATGTTTTATAGCGAGGTCAAGTATCTTCTTTGTCTTGTCTTGATGAAAAGAGTATGCTCGATTCATCTTCTTCATAAGGGACAAATCTGGACCACTTGATTCCCGCTCGCGTGACTTCTTGGACCTGCTTTGTCGTTGCTGAACGCCTTTTCTTCTTTTCGACTTGTTTCTGCCTCTGCGTCGGGCCTTTTTTGCAACAGGTTGACAGGGAGCGGCATTTTCGTCTTTCGCAGCCTGTTGGAGGAGGCGTTGCGTCCTGGCTTTCTCGTAAATGGCCATTTCGCGATTGTGGTCGTTTCGGACTTTTTGACCAGCTTTCCTTATAAGCTTGTCCATTTGTTCTTCGAACGACGGACTGGGCATTTTTACGTCGGGGACTTTTTCTGGTTCAGGGTTAGCATCTTCCCATCGAGCATCCCCTTCTTCATCAAAGTTATGCACAACATAGCAGTCACGGAGTAGCTCCCGTTTCTTGGACCGAACATATCCAAGCCCGATTGCTTCCATTCTCCCGTTAGGCAACTTGTGCTGAGTTCCGGGAACGTTCCAGACCCTGTCATAGAATTTGGCTTTTCGAGCAGTCTGTTTGAAGGGTGTTGTTTCCTGATTTAAAATCAGGAAAGCTTATGGAAAAGGCTTCAGAAGAGGGTCACGTGCCTACACGTGACCAGCAGTCACGTGTTGGCACGTGACACCTAAAAACATCATCAAGGCAAGTTCAGTTTCCTGACTACGCTGAAGAAAAGGGGGCTTCAGAAAGAGTCACGTGCTCCCACGTGACCCGGGTCACGTGGCGACACGTGACATTTAAATGCAAGCGACAAAAGGCACACCAGTTCCCTGATCAAGTCAAGGAAAAGGCTTCAGAAGAGGTCACGTGCTTCCACGTGACCAGGGTCACGTGTTGCCATGTGACGTTCAAGACAGCAGACTCGTTCTCCAGTTGAACCAAGGAAAGAGAGAGTTCAAACAAGGGTCACGTGCTCACACGTGACCAGGGGTCACGTGGCAGCACGTGACGTTTAAGCAGCAAAAAGAAGACAGAGCGCAAAAGAAAGGAAAAGGCTCATTCCAAAGGGGGTCACGTGCCCACACGTGACCATGAGTCACGTGGTCACACGTGACCGGCTTTCAAAGCCCATTTCGTCAAACAGAATTAAATTCTGAAGGAGAATCAAATCTTTCCAAAGGAAAGCGGCTATCTGGAACCGATCGAATTAAAGATTCAGAGGTGATGAAATATCATCTATCTATGGGAAAATCTCGGGTTTGGAAAGATTTCCCTTTTAAATCTAACCGAAATAATAAAGGGGAACCCCTGGATTTGAAATCCAATGGTGAATAAAATTCACCTAATAATCCAAAGATCCAAAACAGATGATGGGTGCAAATCAAATCTCTTAATGAAGATTCGTCAAAAAACTGATTGATTCGGCTGCTTCTCCTATAAATAGGAGCCAAGAGACACAGAGATATATATACATACGCAGAGAAAAAAAAAGAGAAAAAAAGAGAGCTTCGATACTTGGAGAACTTGGATCTTCTGCAAAAACCCTAGGTAAGAAAGGGAAAAGCTCCTTGAAAGAAGAAGAGAATTTAATTCTCAACAGAGTTTAACTCTGATACATAAAAACAGAAGAACATATTTCTTCTCTCTTTGATAGAGGATCTGCAAAATGCACATCTCCCCTTTAGGTTGAGAATTTAATTCTCAATGGGTTGAGATCCTGCCATGCAGATCCAAAACATAGAGAGGGAATGCAAGCATGAGAATTTAATTCTCACAGAACTATAGAAATTTAATTCTTTTAAAATAAAATTAGGGCTTGACCCTGTATCATGGGAATTTAATTCCTTCAGAATAAAAAGAAACAGGGTTTTAACCCTAATTAAGAACTTAGTTCTGTTGAAACAACGGGAATTTAATTCCCTTAATCATCATTTAACAGGGAATGGGAATTCAATTCCTTAAAAACTTTTATTAGGGTTTAACCCTATTCAGCCCTTCACATATATGAGGAATGTAATTCCTACAGAAAATTCAGAGTTAAACTCTATTCCAGAATATAAGTCTTCGAAAGGAAGTAGGAATTTAATTCCTCTGAAATTTACAGCTCGAGGAATTTAATTCCTGAAAAAAGATTAACAA
Organism: Agapanthus africanus; assembly: GCA_030015575.1. Taxonomy (NCBI): domain Eukaryota; kingdom Viridiplantae; phylum Streptophyta; class Magnoliopsida; order Asparagales; family Amaryllidaceae; genus Agapanthus; species Agapanthus africanus. The sequence continues at coordinate 724,517,523 of CM057337.1, forward strand.
AGCCTCTAAACAAAATACATAGAGGCAGGGTCACGTGTCATCACGTGACCCCCCAAAAGATCTACAGAAAGCCCCTTTGAGGCAGCACCCCACGTGATCCACGTGACCCTTGGCAGAAGCTCTAATACATAGGCATTTGAATGCCCATCACGTGATGGCACGTGACGCTCTGAAAGACACGATAATCTCAGAATAAATGAAGGGAGGGCGCTCTCACGTGCTGCCACGTGACCCCTCTTGTCTTAGTGTTTAACACTAAATTGAAACTCTCGAACCCAGTGTTAAAATACTGTTGGGCCTTAGTGTTCAACACTAATTAAAAAGCATTATCTGCAGTGTTCAACACTGATTGCCTTAGTGTTTAACACTAATCTGAGATCTTCATTTGCAGTGTTCAACACTGATCTGTTTTAGTGTTTAACACTAATTTGAAAAGCCTTGTTGCTGGTGTTTAACACCAATTATCTCTTAGTGTTAAACACTAACTTGTCAACCTCATTCCCAGTGTTCAACACTGATTGCTCTGTAGTGTTTAACACTAGGCTTTGACCCAATTGACTAAATGGATGGAGGCAAAGCCTCTCCTGATTGGACTTAGCCCAAGATGGCCATAAGTCCTCAATTTGTGATTAACTGGGCCAATAGACTCATAACACAATTAATTCGTCTTGACCCCAAATTGGGCCAAGGACTATTTAATCCACTCCGGTTCTAGGGTACATCTCTTCACTCCTTTGATACTTGGCATTGTAATCCCTCAATGTCTTCAAAGAGGTGACGGGTCCCGACGACCACACATTGATACGGACTGCGGGGTCCTTAAACCCGTGTTTAATGCAAATTCCTGGTTACGTGGAACGCGGATAATGTCACTCTTTGACCCCGTGGAAAACGTCCAGAGCGGAGCCTGGTCCTCGCAGAACACGGCAGTGAACCCGTGTGAAGCATCCAGAGCACATAACGGACTGTGGGGTCCTTAAACCCATGGACTACGACGTCCTTAACCTTGACCGGGATGTCTTAAAACTAACAACGGACCGTGGGGTCCTTAAACCCATGGACTACGACGTCCTTAACCTTGACCGAGATGTCTTAAAACTAACAGTGGACCGCAATGTCCTTAAACTACCCATGGACCGCAATGTCCTTAAACTACCCATGGACCGCAATGTCCTTAAACTAGAACAATAGAGCCCCGCATGCTCTTTTGTCGGATCTAAACGGTCCCGTTTAAGTTGATCTTAGCCTCAAAGATGGCTAACGTATCCTTAAACCTTCAAACAGAGTGGACTATAAATCCCCCCAATTAACTCTGGCTCAAGGGTACATCTCTGAACTCCTCTGACATCCGTCGTTGTAATTCTTCAACGTCGTCAGAGAGGTGACGGGTCCTGACGGCCATACATACGTTGGACCTCTAGGTCCCTAAACTGGAACAATGGAGTTCAAACACTCCTTTATCGGATCTAAACGATCCCGTTAAGTTGATCTTAGTCACAAAGTTAGACTAACGCATCCTTAACAAACGTTTGAGTTGATCTTAGCCTCAAGTATGGCTGACGTATCCTCAAACCAAACCCCCAAACCCAAATCTAAGATAATACGGATTTGGACTAGTCCACGCCCTACGGGCGACGACATAACTCAGTCTCCGTAAACAATCCACGGGCAACAAAACACAAAACAAACACCCACGACACGAAGTGACCAGCTGGAGTAGGAGAAAGTTGTTACTGCAATGCGGTAGCGTAATTAACTGCAGGGGCTTGCGCCTGCAGGGAAGAGCGTCCTTACAATCAAAAACCCCTCAAGCGAGGGGGAATCTGACGAAGTCTGCTACATCGGACGCATCCGTTTAAACCTTCGATACATGGTGCCATAAATCAACTTGGCATCTTCGGAGAGGTGAACGGATAGCACCAATTAGCATCTGCCCCGAATCTCAGTGCCAAGACACCGCAGTCTTGTGCGCCGTCTTTCGGAGGGGAACAGATTCTGGCACGCCCGGTGGGACCTTTTCCTCTTTCCACTCCACACTTCGTGTGTCGTGACTCGCGAACCAATCGCGGTTCGCCAATGGTTGCCCTTGGGTTTCAAGATACTAAGAATTGGCGTCTTGCTTATTGCAGAAAGCAAAGGATCGATGGCTTCTACTTCCATGAAATTCTCTAACTGCTCAGGCTGCAATTGCAGCCAACGCTCTGCCTCGCCAGGAGGTATAGCCTACGGACCCCAAGCTGCTTCGCTATTCACAATGCCCGTGGAACAGGTCACTCGCGCCACCACAGGATTGTTCTTTGGGGCCATGCTCCCACCTACAAACTTCACCGCTCCAGCGCTGACAACGGAAGCTCTCAAGAAGTCGGTCTTTGATCGTCTTACCCCTGCCGCGGCTCCTCTCAACGAGTCGCCCAACGTCAACGCCTCGGTCTTCTCTAGATTGGGCCAGAAATCCTGCGAACCCATCATGGGACCTACAATCTCAGAGAAGGCTGCTTCTAAGAAGGTGCCCGCTCCTGCCCCCGAAGTCGTCAAGGCAGCTTCTCCGGCCAAAAGGTCGGTCTTTATAAGATTAACGGCTTCAGCTCCCGCTCCTACTGCCCAAAGGACATCGGTCTTTGACAGGCTAATACCAACTGCGACCCCCCACCCAGACAGGGGGCAAGACGAAACCATTCTTACCGCTGACCCTACACCGTCCGCTCGACACGCTCGACGTCGCCATTGGCGCCGAGTAAGGAAGGCTGGGGGCAACTCCCCCTCCGGGTTGACTCCATCGGCCCCGATGGCAGAGGTTAATGCTGCTGTTCCAACTGGGAACAGCTTTGAAATGCTAAATAAGGTGCGAAGGAATTCTCCTACGGCAGTGCTGAAGAGGTCTCCTCCCTCATTAAAAAAGGTTGTCGAAATAAAACCCGAACAACCCCGATCTCCTCAACGGCTGTCTTCCAAAATCTATAAGGTTTGGCGGCAGGCACGGGACTCGATCATCGATCCAAACTTCTCCCGCCAACACAAGAAGCTGAAAATCCAACCGGAAGCTGGTCACCAGGCTAAACCCCAAAAGGCTGTCTGGACGCCCACCTCAACCTCCATGGCTCATAAAAGGAGGAGGCCACAGAAAACCCCACAGCATGCAACGACGGCTAAAAGCACTGAGCCCAGACGCCCTAAGTCTGGGAGCATGGTGGTCCACACTGTTTACATGGCCTCTGGAAAAGAGGAAAGCCGCACGTCTACGGGCCACCGACCGCTAACCCGATCCGTGACGAAGGCTCAAGAGCAGCAACAAAAGCTTCAAGAAATGATGAATGCTATGGCCGCGCTCACCGGGCCAAAAGAAAACCCAGAAACATCCTCAGACGCACGCCGGGAGGAAGAAACCGATGCTGAATTCCTTTGCCGGACACTGGAGAAAAGGGATAAAGAGGCTGCTGAACAAGCGGCCAATATACAACGGATGGGCCTCCTCTTCCAAGATGTGATAGGAATGATGATCCAGCAGGACTTACCCGCCGAGGATCCCCCAATCGTTCTTGAAGACGACCGAGGAGAAACGTCAAATCGACCACCAGCCCTCTCAACGGCCAAGGAGGAGGCAATCTCTAAGGCTGACTTGGCTGACTACATAGCCCAGCAGATCCGGGTTCATCACGCGACTGAGGCAGCTGGTCAAGTCGTGAAAACGGGGCGGCCGTATCCGAGCTGGTACGACCAAATCAAATACCCGTAAGGCTATACGATACCAAAATTCCACGTGTATAAGGGGACCGGCAATCCCCATCAACATGTCGCCCAGTTCCGGGCCCTCTGCGGTAACACCGGCGGTGATGATAAACTGTTGCTCCGCCAGTTCGTGGGCAGCTTATCAGAAACTGCGTTCGAATGGTATTCGGAACTCCCGAACGATTCTATTAAAACGTTCGCTGAAATGGAGCTGTTGTTCACTCAGCGATTCGCAAGTGCCAGCGAACGCACTCCAATAACTGCACTGATTAACGCCAGGGTAAAACCGGGCGAAACCTGGGTCCAGTACGCTATACGCTGGCGGAACTTGTGGTCGAGATGTGAGCAATGCATTGAGGAAGCACCTGCGGTGGGCATGTTCGTGGGAACTCTAGACCCTCACGCAACTATCTCCCAGTTTATGATGTTCTTTAAGCCAACCACATTCCAGGCTTTGATCGACAAGTTGGCTCAGATGGACCAGATGGGTCATAGACCACCTGCCCCGAAGTCGAAATCTCGGAATGACAAGGGTAAAGGGAGGGCAACCTTTGTTGCGAATGCCCAGCAGCAACCTAACGCCCCGAAACCGGCAGATCAACTCGAGGAAAGGCGTCGGTATTATAATGAGAAGATGAAGCGTCCCTACTCGTTCCCACGGGACAAGACGAAACGGCTATTCGAGCTGGCAATACGCAACAGACTTATAAACCTGCCAAATCCAAGGCGACCGCCGCAACCCACCGAAGTGAATAACCCTAACTATTGCCCTTACCATCAAACGGTAGGCCATCCGATTGAAGATTGCTTCGTCTTCAAAGGATGGATTGAAGACCAGTACCTCCTGGGGAAGTTTGTACTGTCCGAAAAGTGGAAGGTGAACCCCCCACAGCCGCATGCTCCTAGGAAAGCGGATACACCGGGGGCAACATGTTCTTTTATTGAAGAAGCTCCATGGGAGGTCGTGCTATCAACTAAAACCAGAAGAATGCTGAGAGACCTTCATGCGTGCCCTGCGATCGAATGGAAGGACCCTCTTGAACCTCAAATTATCGAAGGGATGCTAAGGCGCCGCCCGACTACAAAGACTCACGATAAGAGCCCAGATACTCACGCCCAATCGTCAAAATCTTCGAAGAAAAAGAAGAAGAAATCCAAGAAGTCCGTGAAGCCTGGAAAAGAGCACACGAACTTGCAGAAGCAAATCGACGCACTGGAAGAGTACAATCAAAAGGCGCGAACCCCTGTCACACTGCAAGAGTTCCTCAACCACATCTTTCAAGAAGAAGATGATGGAGAAAGCTCGTCGGATGAATCCGAAGGATATGTGGCGAGTTGTAACGTAATCTCCCATTCGTTTACCGATGATGGGAAAACTCCTGGCATTGAAAAGCTGGAGACAGAGCCTGTACCAGAGCGTGCATGGCCAACAGATGAAATGATCGACGCTTTTCTAGACGAGATTCGTCTAAAATGTAAAGCGGACCAGGAGCGTGAGATGACCACGTCGGAAGGAGCCAAATGCGGGCAACTGAACGAAAGAGTTGAACTACCCCTGCCAGAGCGTAAGGCATCCGAAGTAGACAAGAAGATATTCAAGACGAGGAAAAGGTTTGCCAAAGCCATGTCAATGGGAATGAAGCTACCACCCTCGGAAGGAAACACACACGATGGGGTAGAGACACACCCTGACTATTGCACATATCATCGGAAAATATCACATCCCACGGTGGAGTGAGACGCCTTTAAGATATGGTGGCAAGGATATGTCGCTCGTCGGCAACATGTTAAGCGCATGAAACGCAAGAGCCGTCGGGAGCGAAGAAGTACTGTCGATGGGCACAACAGAACGACTGGCAACTGTTATATGGTTAACGCCAGGGGGTCACAAGTTCTCACCTTTGGGAGCGACTCTGATGAAGAAATGGCTCTGGGCCCTCTCTTTAAAGAATCCGTTTTGGGGAAAGAAGAAGAATCGGAGGCCTGCGAGAACATTCAGCTGCGCAATCGCACACTCCCAGAAAAGAATCTCGGGCCCAGGAATAGAAGGGATAAGGGAAAGGAAAAGGTCACTGAAGATATCACTTTAGATGACCAAATCATGAGGGAGCTGGCTGTCAAAGACCCTCCCAGGAAGAGTAAAGTGGACTATAACATCCTCGCGCACCTAAGGAAGCTTCCTTCTCAGCTTAGCATTCTCGATGCCCTCCTACTATCAAAAGAAGCGCGAGACTCACTAATTAAGGCGTTACAAGAACCTGAGCAATTCCAAGCCTTCCTCGCCACTGAAAAGATGAAGGATGAACTGGAGGAAGTGCATACAGCCGACATCACTTTCGGTGATGAAGACCTCCTTCTCGGGACATGCGACCATAACCGTCCCCTATATGTCTCCGGATACTGCCATGATATCAAGATAGGCAAGATCCTGGTGGATAATGGATCCTCCGTCAACCTCCTTAATGTTCGGGTGTTGAAGGAAATCTGCATGAGTGTGCAACACCTCGCTCGTGACAAAATTACTATCTCCGGTTTTGATTCACAATCGTCACGGACTCTCGGATCTGTGATACTAACATTACGCTTTGGACTTCTCGTCACAGACATCAAATTCCATGTCATTGACGCCAAGACCTGCTACAACGCCTTGCTCGGTCGTCCTTGGCTACACGAGTACAAGATCATCCCTTCTACACAACATCAGTGTATGAAGTACTTTAAGGATGGTTTCGAGTATACCGTAACAGGCGAGCTGAACCCATTTTCCGTGAACGAAGTCCGCAAATACGAAGATGCGAAATACTTTTTGCCAGATTTCGAGGATACAGAAAGGTGTCGCAATCCGGAGAACAAAACCGCCGCCACCATCCCGATTTTCGGGAGCGATACCGAAGAAGAGGAAGAGATAGTTTATGCAGGGCCATCTCGACGCAACAACCTGGGGACGCCCGCCCCCGTGTTGGTCTTCGGAAGTGATTCAGAAGATGAAGTTAATGCTGTGTTCTCCAATCGGTTGTCAATACAAGCACCCCCTGGCGATGACCATAGTTTGCAAATCACCATGGTACCGCGAGAACACTACAAGGATCTCGACGCGCTTCAGGCTCACAATGTACAGGACCTGCAAACATTTTACGTCCCTCCCAGGCGAAGGGGCGAGAAGGTGATCCTATTCTACCGATCCTCAGAGTCGAAAATAGAGAAAGAGATCTGGCATGGCACGGATGCTACGCTTGACAGGCTCCAACCCATCCGTCTGCCCAGATACTATACAAATGGATTAAAGAAGCTATTAAAGTGCCAAGGAGTATCTTTAGAACAGACCGTTCGGCAGGCGCGGTTCTACAACAGGATTTGGGATGTCCCCGGGACTCAACGCAAATTGCCCAACGGGAAGATGGAAACACTCGGGCTTGGATACGCAAGAGCCGGAAAACGGGAACGGGTCCACAGTAGCTACGCCATACATACCTTTGATGAAGAGGAGGACGTCCTGTCAGGAGATGCCAACCATCCATCAAAACTAGACCCCACAATTAAAGCGCCGAGTCCGTCGTTTGAAGAGCGAGTGGGCAAGCCTATCAGGAAAATGGGTCAGGAAGCTCGAGAAGACCACAACCGCGAAATGGCCATCTACGAGAGGGCCAGGACGTAACGTCTATCTCAACGTGCTGCAAAAGACAAAAACGCTTATCCTCGTCAATCCGTTGTACGAAAGGCCCGACGCAGAGACGGAAATAAATCAAGAAGCGGCTCGGGTTTGTCCCTCATGAAGAAGATGAGTCGAGCGTACTCCTTCCCCCGAGACAAAACGGGGAGGTTACTTAACCTCGCCATAAAACATCAAATGATCACGCTTCCAGAGTCTAGACATCCTGAGCAAGCTAGCAAGGCTTCTCATCCGAGTTATTGCTCTTATCACCGAGCCATAGGACATCCTACAGAAGACTGCTTCACCTTCAAGAACTGGGTCGAGGACCAGTACCGACGGGGCAGATTCGCTTTATCCGACGGCTGGAATGTGACGCAACCGCAAAAGCATGAGCCCAAGGCCGCAAGAGCAGAACCGGGTCCACCTCAGTCCAGGGAGCGGGTTCGCACTTGTTATACGATTACGATATTAGGAAAAGAGCCCGAGAACGTAGATGACCTTTACCGGTGCTTTGAGAACAGCGATGATGAGGTGATCTCGGAATTTCCGCCCGCTCCGAAAGAACTGGAAGATGGTATACATACTACTGCAGATAACCTCAAGAAGATTGAGTTGGGATCGGCAGACGACCCGCGACCGACATTTGTCAGCGAGCTGTTATCCGAAGAAAAGGTGGCTGCGTTAAAGAACGTGCTTCTACGGCATAAAGATTGCTTCGCGTGGAACTACTCCGAGATGCCAGGATTGGACCCGGAGATTGCTGTGCATAGATTAGCAATATCCCCAGATATCAAGCCAGTCAAGCAGGCGCCAAGGAGGATGCGACTCGAGCTTGAAATGAGCATCAACGCCGAAGTCAAGAAGTTGATCGATTCTGGATTTATCCAAGAAGTCCAATACCCCGACTGGATCGCCAATATCGTCCCGGTAATGAAGAAGAATGGGACGGTACGCATATGCGTGGATTTCAGGGATCTCAATAAAGCCTGTCCAAAGGACGATTTCCCGGTGCCGGTAACCGAGCTAATGATAGATAACACGTCCACTCACGAGGTTTTCTCCTTTATGGACGGTTCATCAGGATACAATCAGATAAAAATGCATCCCGAAGACCAGAAGCACACCGCTTTCCGGACCCCTTTGGGTATATTTTGCTACAGGGTTATGCCCTTTGGTCTTAAGAACGCTGGCGCTACCTATCAAAGGGCCATGACAAAGATCTTTGATGACCTCATACACGACGTCGTCGAGTGCTATATCGACGACCTCGTAGTAAAGAGCATGTCATACGAAGATCATTTAAAGCATCTGGAGACTGTATTTCGACGCCTTCGGCAATATAATTTGAAAATGAATCCCCTCAAATGCGCGTTTGGAGTCTCCTCGGGCAAATTTCTGGGATTCATCGTTCGACACCGAGGTATTGAAATAGATCCGTCAAAGATTAAGGCGATCATGGAAATGCCTCCGCCAAGAACCCTCAAGCAGTTGCGGTCTCTCCAAGGGAAGCTCGCATACATCCAGCGGTTTATCGCTAATCTTTCGGGCAAATGCCGTCCTTACAGCCACCTGATGAAAAAGGGAACTCCATTCGTTTGGGATCACAAATGTCAAGGTGCACTAGACGAGATCAAGCAGTACCTGCAGAACCCTCCAGTGTTAGCTGCTCCAGTGAAGGGAAAGCCCCTCATTCTTTACACGGCCGCCCTCGAAGGTTCTTTGGGCGCATTATGGGCACAAGAGAACGATCAGGGGAAAGAAAGAGCACTTTACTACTTAAGTCGAGTGCTGCTAGGGGCAGAAAGCAACTATTCCCTCATTGAAAAGCACTGCCTGGCGTTGATCTTCGCAATAACAAAGCTTAGACATTACGCATTAGCACATGAAGTCCGTCTTATTTCGAAGGTGGACCCTCTCAAATATCTGATGTCGAAAGCCATATTGACGGGATGACTTGCTAAGTGGGCCCTGCTCTTGATGGAGTTCTCGATAACATATCAACCTCTCAAGGCAGTGAAAGGCCAGGCCATTGCCGACTTCCTCGCCGAGCACCCGATACCGGTCGATTCTCCTCTGAACTGTGATTTGCCGGACGAGCATGCATTTGATGCGATTAGCGGCGGAAGCGCCCGATGGGAACTCTATTTCGATGGAGCATCCTCCATAAAGAAACAGAAACAAGGTGTCCCAATGGTCAAATCAGGGATAGGCCTCATCTTTGCAACTCCACAAGGAGGGATAATGCGCTGCGCCTTCTCCTTAACAGAACCGAGGACAAACAATGAAGCCGAATACGAAGCTCTGATAGCAGGCCTCGAAATCGCCATCGACATGGGAATTGAAGACCTCCTTATATACGGGGATTCTCAGCTGGTCGTTAGTCAAGTAAATGGTGACTACCAAACGTGCAAACCGGAGTTGGTGAAGTACAGCGAAAAGGTGAAACAACTATTGACCCAAATTCCCTCCTATACTTTGGAGAACATACCGCGCGCGGAAAACAGCAAGGCAGACGCGTTGGCTAAACTTGCTAAAGAACTGGCCGACGAGAACCTCGACGACGTCAGAATTGTGGTACAAAGCCGCCGAGTGCTCGCCCCGGCAGAAATACCTCCGGAATCATGCGAAGAAAAGGGAACGACTGAGCAGACGACCCTACAAATAAAAGACCATGAGAAGGCCGAAGACTGGAGGGAAGTCTTCATAGACTACTTTAAGTCCCACCGAATGCCCGAAGAAGCGTCCTCAAGACATCAGCTCATGAAACGAGCTTTATCCTTCGCTTTTGTCAACGATATTCTATACAAGAGATCATTTGATTCTCTATGGCTGAGATGCTTAGGACCTGACGAAGCAGAAAGAGTCATTCAAGAAGTTCATGACGGACTTTGCGGTTCTCACCAAGCAGGCCCAAAGATGAAGTTAAAAATTAAACGGATGGGTTACTACTGGCCCACGATGATCCAGGACTGCCTCGAGTATGCGAAGCAATGCCACGCATGCCAGATTCATGGAGACTTCATCCACCAACATCCGAACCCACTACATCCAACGGTGGCTAGTTGGCCATTCGAAATGTGGGGGACTGACATAGTAGGCCCCATTGAGCCAGCATCATCCCGGGGACACCGTTTTATTCTGGCAACAACTGATTACTTCTCCAAATGGGCAGAAGCAGTACCACTGAGGGAAGTAAAGACGGAGAATATCCTCCATTTCTTCAAGACGCACGTCATCTATCAGTTCGGGACTCCACGGCGGATTATCTCCGATAACGGGCCGGCCTACCGAAGCCATAAGATTAGCCGCTTCGCACAGCAGCACAATATAGACTGGAGATATTCTTCGGTTTACAATCCACGAGCTAACGGTCTAGCCGAGGCCTTCAATAAGACCTTGACGAAGATCATAAAAAAGACCGTTTTCAGGAATAAGAGAGACTGGCACGAAAGGCTGCAAGAAGCCCTTTGGGCTTATCGAACCACATTCAAGACGGCCACGAACACAATGCCGTACGCGTTGGTATTTGGGACGGAAGCAGTGCTCCCCCTCGAGATAGAGTTACCCTCTCTACGAGTAGCAGTCCACCACGAACTGACGAATGAAGAAAATGCTCACCTTCGTCTTGAGGAGCTTGATGCCCTCGACGAAACTCGGCTCATAGCGCAACAACATCTAAAGGCCTACAAAGCAAAGATGACGCGCTCATACGAAAGATTGACCAGGCCGAGGACATTCCGCCAAGGCGAACTTGTACTAGTGGTCAAAAGACCTATGATCCCCAATCGTGCCAAGCGAGGAAAATTTGAGCCAAACTATGAAGGCCCGTACATCATAGACAAGGTCTACCAGGGTGGAGCCTACCTACTCATGGACATGCACGGTGAAAGGCCTTTCAGGCCAATAAACGGCCGCTTCTTGAAGAAATACTACGCTTAATAAGCCGCAGCCTGGGTCAATGATAAATGACGACGACTATGTCCGCTCACTATCTTCCTAGGCTCTGACTTTACAAGCAGCAGCCGGCCTTCCCATAACGACGGACCGAAACGTCCTTAAACTAACGACGGACCGAAACGTCCTTAAACTAACGACGGACCGAAACGTCCTTAAACTATCAACGGACCGAAACGTCCTTAAACTAACGACGGACCGAAACGTCCCTAAAACTACTACCGCAACATCCTTAGGTTGACGAGATGGATAAAAAAAAAAGTAGAAGATAAAAAAAAAAAAAAAAAAACGGTATGTCCATAAGCAAAGTGGGCACGGATGAAAACCCGAAAGGGCTCCGTGAGTAAAAACAGCAGGGCTGCCGGCAAGCGTTCGTGAAAACCCGAAAGGGCGCGACCTTGTAAAAAAAAGGTGAAAAAGAAAAAAAAAAAGGGGTATGTCCGTAAGCAAAATGGGCACGGATGAAAACCCGAAAGGGCTCCGTGAGTAAAAACAGCAGGACTACCGGCGAGCGTTTGTGAAAACCCGAAAGGGCGCAACCTCGTTAAAAGACACTTGTAGGGTCCTCTCGACCTTGTAAGGAGAAACCACCTGCGTGAGATCCTTACGACTCACAAAGGAGCAACACACTTAGGGATCCTCACGATTCCTAAGGAGAAAATACACTTACGAGATCCTCACGACTCGTAGGGAGAATTCTCTTATGGGACCCTTACGGCTCATGAGATTTGAAAGTCTTAAGATACAGAAACCTGAACCTGTTCTTAAGCAAATCCTCCACAACCTTCGATATTGCCCTACAAGAGGCTCAATACTGACCCTTGTATACAATCCACGGGCGCGAATAAACATTTCCCAAGCAAAGTCCAACCCTTGTAGGTCCTCTCGACCCATAAGGAGAAAACCCTCTTGTAGGATCCTTACGACTTACAGAGGAACATACACTTAGGAATCCTCACGATCCCTAAGGAGAAAATACACCTGCAAGATCCTCACGACTTGTAGGGAGAAATACCTTTGTGAGACCCTTACGGCTCATGAAGTCGAAAGCCTTAGTCGACAGGACCTTAACCCTGTTTGCTAAGCCACCTTTGTTCAACATCGACAGAGGCAAATGATGATTCGCTCCTGGCAATATTCCAGTTGCAGCGATGCTGATGCCTAAACCGGTATCAAATCCCAAGTTCTTTCACGGCAAATGATGATTCGCTCCTGGCAACATCCCAGTTGCAGCGATGCTGATGCTGAAATCGGTGTCCAAAATCCGAGCTTGCGGCGAAAAAGCTAGCAAGCCACACATGCCTACAAAATAGCCGAAATGATGGGGCAACTTGCAATAAAAAGCAGCAAGTGAGAATGAAGGCATAAAAAACAGCCGAAATGATTGGGCAGCTCGCAATAAAAAGCAGCGAGTAAAAAAAACCAGCCAAAATGATTGGGCACCGCGAAAAATAGCCGAAATGATTGGGCAATCGCGATTTTCGCGATATAAAAAGCTGAAATGATAGAGCATCGCGGAAAGAATAAAAAAAAATGACGAAATAATGAAATCTTCGCCCTACAGGTAATGTTACATCTATCCCTGTATACAATCCAGGGGCGCAAACAAAGAAGGGAACGTACCTCCCTCCCCCAGGTTTCACCAAAGAACGAAGCTAAATCTCGACGGGCCACAAGCGACCTAGAGATCATCCCAACACTCGTCTCGTAACAGCAGACACAACATCAAGCGAAACGGAACAGCGGCAACCCCCAGTTCCATGGCTCGGCGATATACATATCACCAAGAGTCAAACCTCTATTCCGTGAAATGCGGATATATTTAGCAAAATTCCTGGTTACGTGGAACGCGGATAATGTCACTCTTTGACCCCGTGGAAAACGTCCAGAGCGGATCCTGGTCCTCGCAGAGCATGGCAGTGAACCCGTGCGAAGCATCCAGAGCGGAGCCTAGTCCTCGCCTAACGCGGCAGTGAACCCGTGTGAAGCATCTAGTGCAAAATTCCTGGTTACGTGGAACGCGGATAATGTCACTCTTTGACCCCGTGGAAAACGTCCAGAGCGGATCCTGGTCCTCGCAGAGCATGGCAGTGAATCCGTGCAAAGCATCCAGAGCGGAGCCTAGTCCTCGCCTAACGCGGCAGTGAACCCGTGTGAAGCATCTAGTGCAAAATTCCTGGTTACGTGGAACGCGGATAATGTCACTCTTTGACCCCGTGGAAAACGTCCAGAGCGGATCCTGGTCCTCGCAGAGCATGGCAGTGAACCCGTGCGAAGCATCCAGAGCGGAGCCTAGTCCTCGCCTAACGCGGCAGTGAACCCGTGTGAAGCATCTAGTGCAAAATTCCTGGTTACGTGGAACGCGGATAATGTCACTCTTTGACCCCGTGGAAAACGTCCAGAGCGGATCCTGGTCCTCGCAGAGCATGGCAGTGAACCCATGCAAAGCATCCAGAGCGGAGCCTAGTCCTCGCCTAACGCGGCAGTGAACCCGTGTGAAGCATCTAGTGCAAAATTCCTGGTTACGTGGAACGCGGATAATGTCACTCTTTGACCCCGTGGAAAACGTCCAGAGCGGATCCTGGTCCTCGCAGAGCATGGCAGTGAACCCGTGCAAAGCATCCAGAGCGGAGCCTAGTCCTCGCCTAACGCGGCAGTGAACCCGTGTGAAGCATCTAGTGCAAAATTCCTGGTTACGTGGAACGCGGATAATGTCACTCTTTGACCCCGTGGAAAACGTCCAGAGCGGAGCCTGGTCCTCGCCAAGCGCGGCAGTGAGCCCGTGTGAAGCATCCAGAGCAAATACCGGACTGTGGAGTCCTTAAAATCCACGGACTATGACGTCCTTAACCTCGACCGTGATGTCTTAAAACTAACGATCAACCACCCCGATTCCCTACAGACTTGACCTTGGTTTAAGGGTACATCTCTTCACTCCTTTGATGCCCGGCGTTGTAATTCCTCAACGTCTTCAAAGAGGTGACGGGTCCCTGCAACCAAACACCGGACTGTGGAGTCCCTAAATCCACGGACTATGAGGTCCTTAACCTTGACCGTGATGTCTTAAAACTAACATCGGACTGTGGAGTCCCTAAATCCACGGACTATGAGGTCCTTAACCTTGACCGTGACGTCTTTAAACTACGATACCTTGAGAAACTCCCGACTCCGTAAAACACGGACAAGGGTGACCGCATCCAACACTTGCAGGCCCTCACGACCTGTAAGGAAGAAAAAACTCTCTTGCGAGATCTTTACGACTCTCAAGGGAAGACCCGCTTAAGGATCCTCACGATCTTTAAGAAGAACTTACACCTATGGGATCCTCTCGACCTGTAGGGAGAAAAACTCTTTATGGGACCCTCGTGGCTCGTAAATGCAAAAGTCTTAGCAAGCAGATCTTAACCCGGAGCCTTAAGCTATCACTGTCCTGCAAAGAGATCGAGATAGAGTATCCGCAGAATACATTCAATAGAAAGGGGACAGACCATTGAAGAGAAGAATATGTCTTCATTTATAAACCTCCCTTCGACAATAATACTCGATCTAAAGCCAGCACAAACCACCCGATACGGGAGATAACGTGGCAAGTTTCTGATCTGTATCCTATCAAGCACGCATTTGCAACTGTACGAATGTTTAAAAGGAAATGTTGCCGGAGGCACTGATGTGCATGCAACGTAACGATGGTGCTCGTAATTCAAGAAAAACAGACAGCTCATTTACGCAAGCAAGACACACGTACAATTATCTGACAAGCGTGAAAATTCAACAGAAAGCATGCAAACCACCAATGATTAAAGGAGTACATTGATTCAAACATGCTACATCAGTGGGAAAAGATTACCAAACAAGGGATCAGAAATACAAGGGTTAACAAAGCAAAACACAAAATTCTCCAACTCCCTTTCCGCCTTCTCCAGCACGTCAAAACGGCGGTTTTTGCGAGGAGTCGCTCCCCACCGGTTGGAGCCGTGCTCATCAGCGAAAGCAGATATGACGGCCCGACGAGCTCTTATCTGACTCAGTAAATGAACTGAGTGATCCTTCAGAGCTTGAGTGATTAGAAAAGCCTCATGAAAGCACTCAAGCTTGTCCTCCGCCGCGTCAAGGATCGCCGAAGTCATCTCCGCCGGATGAGGGGGTATATCGGCAAGCACAGACAGGAGGATCATCCGGAGCCAAATGGAGCCCATGGGAAGAGGAGAACCTCGACGGGTCAGTAGCTCGTACATCACCGTGTCACATTGAGCGTCGGTGAGAAGGGGATCCGCCAGCTGCGCAGCGAAGCGAGGAATTATCTCCTCAAGGGCCACCTCCCATGGTTGCCGACGAGCATGGGGACGATCGCATGCCATGGAGATTGATCGGGTTCTCAAAAATGACCACCTTAAGGTATGAATGGGTTTCTCTGTGAAGAAAAGAAGTAAGGCATAAGGTTCAGGTTATAAAGGGGCGCATTTAATGCCATGCACAAAAAATATTGTGCATGGTGGAACTATTCTCAAAGCCCGAAAAGAAGGGGAGAGCGTTGGAAATGAAATCCAATGACGCATTGGAATTAGGTTAGGGAAATGAAACGTCCCCATCAAGCAGATCCCTGCATACGCAACACGTGAGCACTAGCCTTTGATGGAAAATGAGGCGGCACTGCACAGGCACAACAGAAAACTAAGCTCTGAGAACGAGAATCAAATTCTTAAAAGAAAGGTTTGAAAGGAAGGACATGAAAAAGTGAAGGCGCTTCTAAAAGGACGTTTCGTCTACCCTACTCCCCCAAAGCAGGTCCAGCGGTCATAAAAGGTGACAGCGTTGCACTCACGTGCTGACACGTGAGAACAACGCTGTGGGGGCATTTGTTTCCTGATTTAAAATCAGGAAAGCTTATGGAAAAGGCTTCAGAAGAGGGTCACGTGCCTACACGTGACCAGCAGTCACGTGTTGGCACGTGACACCTAAAAACATCATCAAGGCAAGTTCAGTTTCCTGACTACGCTGAAGAAAAGGGGGCTTCAGAAAGAGTCACGTGCTCCCACGTGACCCGGGTCACGTGGCGACACGTGACATTTAAATGCAAGCGACAAAAGGCACACCAGTTCCCTGATCAAGTCAAGGAAAAGGCTTCAGAAGAGGTCACGTGCTTCCACGTGACCAGGGTCACGTGTTGCCACGTGACGTTCAAGACAGCAGACTCGTTCTCCAGTTGAACCAAGGAAAGAGAGAGTTCAAACAAGGGTCACGTGCTCACACGTGACCAGGGGTCACGTGGCAGCACGTGACGTTTAAGCAGCAATAAGAAGACAGAGCGCAAAAGAAAGGAAAAGGCTCATTCCAAAGGGGGTCACGTGCCCACACGTGACCATGAGTCACGTGGTCACACGTGACCGGCTTTCAAAGCCCATTTTGTCAAACAGAATTAAATTCTGAAGGAGAATCAAATCTTTCCAAAGGAAAGCGGCTATCTGGAACCGATCGAATTAAAGATTCAGAGGTGATGAAATATCATCTATCTATGGGAAAATCTCGGCTTTGGAAAGATTTCCCTTTTAAATCTAACCGAAATAATAAAGGGGAACCCCTGGATTTGAAATCCAATGGTGAATAAAATTCACCTAATAATCCAAAGGTCCAAAACAGATGATGGGTGCAAATCAAATCTCTTAATGAAGATTCGTCAAAAAACTGATTGATTCGGCTGCTTCTCCTATAAATAGGAGCCAAGAGACACAGAGATATATATACATACGCAGAGTAAAAAAAAGAGAAACAAAAGAGAGCTTCGATACTTGGAGAACTTGGATCTTCTGCAAAAACCCTAGATAAGAAAGGGAAAAGCTCCTTGAAAGAAGAAGAGAATTTAATTCTCAACAGAGTTTAACTCTGATACATAAAAACAGAAGAACATATTTCTTCTCTCTTTGATAGAGGATCTGCAAAGTGCACATCTCCCCTTTAGGTTGAGAATTTAATTCTCAATGGGTTGAGATCCTGCCATGCAGATCCAAAACATAGAGAGGGAATGCAAGCATGAGAATTTAATTCTCACAGAACTATAGGAATTTAATTCCTTTAAAATAAAATTAGGGCTTGACCCTGTATCATGGGAATTTAATTCCTTCAGAATAAAAAGAAACAGGGTTTTAACCCTAATTAAGAACTTAGTTCTGTTGAAACAACGGGAATTTAATTCCCTTAATCATCATTTAACAGGGAATGGGAATTCAATTCCTTAAAAACTTTTATTAGGGTTTAACCCTATTCAGCCCTTCACATATATGAGGAATGTAATTCCTACAGAAAATTCAGAGTTAAACTCTATTCCAGAATATAAGTCTTCGAAAGGAAGTAGGAATTTAATTCCTCTGAAATTTACAGCTCGAGGAATTTAATTCCTGAAAAAAGATTAACAAAGCCTCTAAACAAAATACATAGAGGCAGGGTCACGTGTCATCACGTGACCCCCCAAAAGATCTACAGAAAGCCCCTTTGAGGCAGCACCCCACGTGATCCACGTGACCCTTGGCAGAAGCTCTAATACATAGGCATTTGAATGCCCATCACGTGATGGCACGCGACGCTCTGAAAGACACGATAATCTCAGAATAAATGAAGGGAGGGCGCTCTCACGTGCTGCCACGTGACCCCTCTTGTCTTAGTGTTTAACACTAAATTGAAACTCTCGAACCCAGTGTTAAAATACTGTTGGGCCTTAGTGTTCAACACTAATTAAAAAGCATTATCTGCAGTGTTCAACACTGATTGCCTTAGTGTTTAACACTAATCTGAGATCTTCATTTGCAGTGTTCAACACTGATCTGTTTTAGTGTTTAACACTAATTTGAAAAGCCTTGTTGCTGGTGTTTAACACCAATTATCTCTTAGTGTTAAACACTAACTTGTCAACCTCATTCCCAGTGTTCAACACTGATTGCTCTGTAGTGTTTAACACTAGGCTTTGACCCAATTGACTAAATGGATGGAGGCAAAGCCTCTCCTGATTGGACTTAGCCCAAGATGGCCATAAGTCCTCAATTTGTGATTAACTGGGCCAATAGACTCATAACACAATTAATTCGTCTTGACCCCAAATTGGGCCAAGGACTATTTAATCCACTCCGGTTCTAGGGTACATCTCTTCACTCCTTTGATACTTGGCATTGTAATCCCTCAATGTCTTTAAAGAGGTGACGGGTCCCGACGACCACACATTGATACGGACTGCGGGGTCCTTAAACCCGTGTTTAATGCAAATTCCTGGTTACGTGGAACGCGGATAATGTCACTCTTTGACCCCGTGGAAAACGTCCAGAGCGGAGCCTGGTCCTCGCAGAACACGGCAGTGAACCCGTGTGAAGCATCCAGAGCACATAACGGACTGTGGGGTCCTTAAACCCATGGACTACGACGTCCTTAACCTTGACCGGGATGTCTTAAAACTAACAACGGACCGTGGGGTCCTTAAACCCATGGACTACGACGTCCTTAACCTTGACCGAGATGTCTTAAAACTAACAGTGGACCGCAATGTCCTTAAACTACCCATGGACCGCAATGTCCTTAAACTACCCATGGACCGCAATGTCCTTAAACTAGAACAATAGAGCCCCGCATGCTCTTTTGTCGGATCTAAACGGTCCCGTTTAAGTTGATCTTAGCCTCAAAGATGGCTAACGTATCCTTAAACCTTCAAACAGAGTGGACTATAAATCCCCCCAATTAACTCTGGCTCAAGGGTACATCTCTGAACTCCTCTGACATCCGTCGTTGTAATTCTTCAACGTCGTCAGAGAGGTGACGGGTCCTGACGGCCATACATACGTTGGACCTCTAGGTCCCTAAACTGGAACAATGGAGTTCAAACACTCCTTTATCGGATCTAAACGATCCCGTTAAGTTGATAATAGTCACAAAGTTAGACTAACGCATCCTTAACAAACGTTTGAGTTGATCTTAGCCTCAAGTATGGCTGATGTATCCTCAAACCAAACCCCCAAACCCAAATCTAAGATAATACGGATTTGGACTAGTCCACGCCCTACGGGCGACGACATAACTCAGTCTCCGTAAACAATCCACGGGCAACAAAACACAAAACAAACACCCACGACACGAAGTGACCAGCTGGAGAAGGAGAAAGTTGTTACCGCAATGCGGTAGCGTAATTAACTGCAAGGGCTTGCGCCTGCAGGGAAGAGTGTCCCCACAATCAAAAACCCCTCAAGCGAGGGGGAATCTGACGAAGTCTGCTACATCGGACCCATCCGTTTAAACCTTCGATACATGGTGCCATAAATCAACTTGGCATCTTCGGAGAGGTGAACGGATAGCACCAATTAGCATCTGCCCCGAATCTCAGTGCCAAGACACCGCAGTCTTGTGCGCCGTCTTTCGGAGGGGAACAGGTATCCCTTGGCGCTTCAATAGCCTTTTCAAGCCTTCTGTGTAATATCTAGGCAGACGGATGGGCTGAAGTCTGTCAAGCGTAGGCTCCGCACCGTGCCAGATTTCTTTTTCCACTTTGCTTTCCCCGGAGCGGTAGAATAGAATCGCCTTTTCTCCTTCTCGCCTGGGAGGGACATAGAACGTCTGCAGCTCTTCTACACTGTAGGTATCAAGCACGTCAAGTTCTTTATGATGTTTAAGTGGAACCATGGCGACATGCAGACTTTGCTTTTCATCAGCGAATGTTCGTATTGAAGGCCGAGCAGAGAATATAGCATGGACCTCATCTTCCGAGTCCCTGCCAAAGGTCCCGGCTTGTTGTGCTGAGGTGGACCTGAATAAACTATCGCTTCCTCTTCTTCAGTATCACTCCCGAAGACTGGAATGGTGGCGATAGCTTTGTTCTCCGGTTTGTGACATCTCTCCGTGTCTTCGAAATCCAGTAAAAAGTATTTTGCATCTTTGTACTTGCGGACTTCGTTTACTGAGAACGGGTTCAACTCTCCTGTTACGGTATACTCGAGACCATCTTTAAAATATTTCATACACTGATGCTGTGTAGAAGGGATGATGTTGTACTCGTGTAACCAGGGTCGACCGAGCAAAGCATTATAGCATGTCTTGGCGTCTATAATGTGGAATTTAATGTCCATGACGAGTAGCCCAAAGTGTAACATCAGTATCACAGACCCGAGAGTCCGTGATGATTGAGAGTCGAACCCGAAGATGGTGATCATATCCCGAGCGAGGTGCTGGACGCCCATGCAGATTTCTTTCAACACTCGCACGTTGAGAAGATTGACGGAAGACCCATTGTCGACCAGGATTTTTCCTATCTTTATACCGTGGCAATATCCCGAGACATAGAGGGGACGATTGTGCTCGCACGTCCCAAGGAGAAGGTCTTCGTCGCCGAAGGTGATATCAGCCGTGTGTACCTCCTCTAGCTCGTCCTTCATCTTTTCTTCGGCGAGAAAAGCTTGGAATTGCTCTGGCTCCTGTAGCGCTTTGATCAATGAATCTCTTGCCTCTTTTGATAGTAAGAGGGCATCGAGAATACTGAGCTGCGAGGGTAACTTCCTCAAGTGTGCCAGAACGTTGTACTCCACCTTATTTTTCTTTGGCGGGTTCTTGGCGGTTAGCTCTTCCATGACTTGGTCATCTAGGGCGATATCCTTCAAGTCCTTTTCTTTTCCCTTATCTTTTTTATTTGAGGGTCCAAGATTCTTTTCGGGTAGCGTACGATTACGCAGCCGGATATTTTCGCAGGCCTTCGGCTCTTCCTCTTTTCCTGAGGTGGACTCCTTAAAGAGAGGGCTAAGAGCCATTTCCTCGTCAGATTCGCTCCCGAATATGAGAATTTGCGCTTCCCCGGCGTCAACCATGCGACAATCGCCGGTAGTTCTTATAAGCTCCTCGGTCGTACTTTTCCGCTCCCGACGAGTTTTGCGCTTCTCCCGCTTAAAATGTTGCCGGTGAACAACATACCCCTGCCACCATCTGTTGAAAGCTTTGCACTCTTCGGTGGGGTGCGAAACCTTCCGATGATACAAGCAATAGGAAGGGTGCATCTCTACTTTGCCGGCAATGTTTCCTTCAGAGGGTGGTAGCTTCATCTCCATTGATATGGCTTTAACAAATCTTTTCCTCGTCTTGAATTTGTTTTTATCCGCAACGGACATCTTTTGATTTGACGGGAGTGTCTCAACTCTTTCGTCTAGTCACCGGCGCTTGGCCGTTTCAAATATGACCGTCTCGCGTTCCCGATCAGCTTTACTTTTCAAGAGAGCTTCGTTGAGAAATGCATCAATTAATTCATCTGATGGCCCCAGAAGTTCCCGTTTAGGATCTGCCCCCAGCTTCTCAGTGCAAGGAGTTTTTTCATCGTCTGTAAATAAGTGGGAGACCATATGACCCACGTAACCCTCAGATTCATCCGACGAGCTTTCTCCATCATCTTCCTCCTGAAAGACGTGGCTGAGGAACTCTTAGAGCGTGATGGGAGTCCGTGCCTTCTGATTATACTCCTCCAGTGCGTCAATTTGTTTCTGTAAGTCAGTGCGCTTGTCGCCAAGCTTCATAGGCTTTTTGGATCTCTTCTTCTTCTTCTTTGAAGATTTTGACGGCTGGGCGTGAGTGCTTGGGCCATCACCACCGATCTTTGGAGTTGGGCGCGGCTTTAGCATCCCTTCGATGATCTGGGGTTCTAGCGGGTTCTTCCACCTGATCGCCGGGCATGCCTTGAGATCATTCAGCATCCTCTTGGTTCTGGCTGATAGAACAACCTCCCATGGAGCTTCTTCAACAAGGGAGCACGTTGCCCCCGGCGTATTCACCTTTTTAGGGGTATGAGGTTGCGGCGGGTTCACCTTCCATCTTTCGGACAACGCGAACTTGCCTTGTTGGTATTGGTCTTCAATCCAGTTTTGAAGACGTAGCAATCTTCGATTGGATGGCCCAATACTCGGTGGTAGGGACAGTAATTGGGATCATTGACGTCGTTTGGCTGCAACGGGCGTCTTGAATCCGGCAGATTGATAAGTCTGTTGCGCAATGCCAGCTCAAACAGTCTTCTCGTTTTATCTTGAGGAAATGAGTAAGGACGTCTTAGCCTCTCCTCGAGGGGTACGCATGGACGCATATTGTTTTGACGGACAACTGGCTTCAAGTTGCTCGGCTGTTGTTGAGCATTGGCGACGACGATCACTTTTCCTTTCCCCTTCTCATTTCGAGAGTCCGGCTTTGGAGGAGACGGTCTATGGCCCATCTGGTCCATTTGAGCTAGCTTGTCGATCAGGGCCTGGAACGTAGTTGGTTTAAAGAATATCATAAACTGTGAAATAGTTGCATGAGGATATGAGGTGCCTACGAACATGCCCACCGCTGGCGCTTCTTCGATGCGCTATTCGCACTTCAACCATAAGTTCCGCCACCGGATTGCATATTGAACCCAGGTTTCGCCCGGCTTTACTCTTGCATTGATCAAAGCTGTTATTGGAGTATGCTCGCTGGCGCTAGCGAAACGCTGGGTAAACAACAATTCCATTTTAGCGAAAGTTTTGACGGAGTCGTTCGGAAGCTCGGAATACCATTCAAACGCCGTCTCCGACAAGCTGCCGACGAACTGGCGAAGCAGGAGCTTATCATCGCCACCGGTGTTGCCACAAAGAGCCCTGAACTGAGCAACATGTTGATGGGGATTGCCTGTCCCCTTATAGACATGGAACTTCGGGATCGTGTAGCCCGGCGGGTATTTGATCTGATCATACCAGCTCGGATATGGTCGTCCCGTTTTAAAGACCTGACCGGCTGCCTCAGTTCCCTGGTGAACTCGTATCTGCTGAGCTATATATTCATCTAAGGCAGCTTTGGAAATTGTCTCCTCCTTGGCTGTTGACAGAGCCGGCGGAGGATTTGATGTTTCTCCTCTGTCATCTTCAAGTACGATTGGAGGATCTTCAGCAGGAGGATCTTGCTGGATCATCATACCCACCATATCCTGAAACAGAAGGGCCATTCGTTTTATATTGGCTGCTTGTTCTGCAGCCTCTTTGTCCTTCTTTTCCAGTATCCTGCGAAGGAATTCGGCGTCGGTTTCTTGCTCCTGGCGCTGATCTGAGGATGCTTCTGGGCTTTCTTTTGGCCCAGTAAGTGCGGCCATCGCAGTCATCATTTCTTGGAGCTTCTGCTGCTGCTCCTGAGGTTTAGTCACCGATCGCGTAAGCGGTCTATGACCTGTGGATATACAGCTGTCCTCTTTCCCGGACGCCGTGTAGACGGTGTGTACTACAATGCCCCCGGACTTAGGGCGTTTGGGTTCACCGCCTTTGACATTTGCCGCAGGCGTGGGGATTTTCTCCGGTCTTCTTCTCTTGTGGGCCGTCGGAGTTAAGGGGGCCGTTGCTTTGGGCACCAAGGTGGTCGTCGTCTTCCGTTGCTTGACAGGGGGATTTTCCTCCCGTCGGTCCTTCGACTTCTTATGCTGGTGAGAGAGATTCGGATCAATCACCGATTCTTGGACTCGTTGCCAAATCTTGTAGGTCCTGGAAGACAGCCGTTGAGGAGACTGCTCTGACTCTTCTGGTTTTGCTTCCATGACGGTATCTACTGATGGAGGAGATCTTTTGAGCACAGCAGTTGGCGAATTTCTGTGTACCGTGTTCAGCAGCTCAAAGCTGTTCCCGGTTGGAACAACAGCATTAACTTCCACCGTTGGAGCTGGTGGAGTTAGCCCAGAGGGGGAGTTGCCCCCAGTCTTCCTTATCCGGCGCCAGTGGCGTCGTCGGGCGTGATGAGTTGTCGGTATTGGTTCAGCGACGGCTTTATCTTGCCCCCTGTTCAGGTGAGGGGCTGTTGCCGGTGTCAGCCTCTTGAAGACTGACGCCCGTTGAGAAGCCGTGTCCAACCGGTTAAACACAGATTTCTGAATGGGAGCGGGATTGGGAGCAGTCAGCCTTGCGACGACCCACCCTTTTGCAGGAGAAGTCGTCTCGACGACTTTAGGAGCAGAGATGGCTATCTTCCTCGGGATGGCCACTTCAGGGGTCATAGGCTTCTTGGCAAGCCTATCGGAGTTCAGGCTCAGTCTGGTGAAGACCGAGGAGATTGTAACAACTCCAATTTTTGTATACATAAATTTGGGTTAAATTTGAAGTATACTTGGAGTATTGATGTTGCCGAAAACACATTAAGTATCTATTTCCCCACAATAATTACAAGAAGGAGCTTGTAGCTCATTGGTAATACCTCTCACACCAGCTGTTCCTACACCACCCACTGAGCAAACGATGCTATTTGAGGCGATCCGCAGTCTTCTCGAGGGACAGCAACAACTTTTGAACCGTCCTGAGGCCGATGCACCGGGAGTAAAGCAATTCAGGGCTTTGCACCCAAATCAGTTCTCTGGTAAAGGAAGCCCTCTTGAAGCGGAAGAATGGGCACAAAGCATCGAAGACGATCTGGCAGCAGCTCAAGTGCCCGACAACGCTTGGGTCCGTGTAGCAAAACTACAGCTCACGGATAATGCTCGCAATTGGTGGAAGGCGGAAGAAACCCGTCTGGTACAGCCGATTGAATGGAAGACATTTCGCGAGAAGTTCGACGCGAAATATTTCCCTATGACTGCCAGGTTTGCTATGGAGCAGCAGTTTATTCATCTACAGCAAGGATCAATGTGGGACAAATCGGTAGATGAATACGACGCTGAGTTCACCATGTTTAGCCGGTAAGATATGTCACAATAGTTCAATTTTAAATATCACATACTACACAGCTAACACAATCTTTGAACAGATTCGCGGCACACTTGATACCGACGGACGAGATCAGAGCCCGTCGCTTTCAGCAAGGTTTGGACACAGAGATTAAGGCTGCTCTAGCCACAGGAAAGTTTTTGACTCATGAGGAAGCCCTAGAAGCTGCCCGCAGTTATGAGGCAGTGATAAAAGAGAGGGGCAGACCTCAGTCTGCAGGAGTCAAGCGCCCTGCCAACCAGATGGCAGGTGGGGCCACGTCCAGACCATCTTTCGTGCCCAGGCGACCCGGAGTACCAACCCATCGTCCTAGCCCAGCCTTTTGCACCTACTGCAAGAGAACTGGACATATGATGAAGGACTGCCGTCGAGCCAACCGCCTTTGCTTGATCTGCGGTTCAGCCACTCACGGTATTGGATCTTGTCCCCAAAGACAGAACCCAGTTGCTGCACCCAGGCCAGCTAATACTTATCAGCAGCGACCAGCTCTTCAGGCACCTGCTCCCAGACTTGCACTGCCAGCACCACCCAGGGGACCACAAGCTGCACCCCCTCCTCGATAGTTCCATCAAGCTCAAAGGAACGTTCCGAGGAATGCTCCTCAGGCCAGGAGGAATGTGCCGAAGCGCCAAGCTTTCATGATGTCTGTTGAAGAAGCTGAGGCCACTGGCCAAGTCATCACTGGTAAATCTTCTTTCTCAAACTTATCTTTTAGTTTGGTTACCTACACAATTTCCCTATACCTAAAACCTATCCCATATACCTTAGGTACAATCCTAGTAGCTTCACTACCTGCACTTGCACTGTTTGATACTGGAGCATCCCACTGCTTTATGTCGCAACGGTTTGTCCGAACCCATGCGATTCCAGTCTCACCGCTTGTATCCAGCTGGAACGTCAGTTCCGGAAATGGTGTTCTAAAGGCAACTATAGGATACAGCATGTGTCCAGTCGTCGTCTGCAGTTGAGAATTTTATGCTGACTTCAAGGTACTGGATATACCAAACTTCGATGTGGTTCTAGGAATGGACTGGCTTGGAACCTTTTATGCTACCATCGACTGCCGTCAAAGGAGGGTAGTATTTGAGATTCCAGATCATCTGGTCTTCTATTTTAAAAGTGGAGACCGTACATTAGAGCCAAGTACTTACAAAGCAAAGCCAAGGGAAGCAGTAGTTGCAGCAGCTCAAGCAGAAGAAGAACCAAGACCGGAGGTAGTTCGAGAGTTCGATGATGTATTCCCTGACGATATATCAGGTTTGCCTCCCGATCGAGCTCTTGAATTCAGTATTGACTTAGTACCAGGAGCACAACCAGTGATCAAAGCACCGTATAGACTAAGTCCGGAAGGTTTGAAGGAAGTACGAACACAGTTGGACGAATTACTGGCGAAAGGATGGATTCGTCCCAGCACTTCAAGTTGGGGAGCACCTGTACTATTGGTGAAGAAGAAGGAAGGTTCATACAGAATGTGCATCGATTATAGGGCCTTAAACGAAGTCACAATAAAGAACAAGTATCCACTCCCGCGCATCGACGATTTATTCGATCAGCTAAGTGGATCTTGTGTCTTCTCTAAACTAGATCTTCGTTCAGATTATCATCAAGTGAAGGTCAAGGAAGCTGATATTCACAAAACAGCTTTCAGAACTCGCTATGGACATTACGAATTTCTAGTAATGCCATTTAGAGTGACCAATGCACCAGCAATCTTCATGAATCTTATGAACCAAGTTTTCCGGGAATATTTAGACAGGTTCGTTGTCATCTTCATCGACGACATCCTGGTATATTCTAAGAATCGGAAAGAACATGCGGAGCACTTACGAATTGTCCTGGAAACTCTTCGACATCATAAGCTTTATGCCAAATACAGCAAGTGCGAGTTTTGGCTAAAACAGGTTGGTTTTCTTAGACACATCGTATCAGGAGAAGGAATTTCTGTGGATCCAGCAAAAGTTTCGGCAGTTAGCGAATGGCCTACACCAAAATCAGTAAAGGATATTCGAAGTTTCTTGGGCTTAGCTGGATATTACAGAAGGTTTATTGAAGGCTTTTCGAAGATAGCAACACCCCTGACCAAGCTCACTCGAAAAGATGAGGAATTTGTGTGGTCAGAAGCATGCGAGCAAGCTTTCGTAGAACTCAAGTCAAGACTGACATCTGCACCTATTCTCGTCATACCGGATCAATCTGGAGGATTCGAAGTGCATTGCGATGCATCCGGTAAGGGACTAGGATGTGTTCTACATCAGCACGGTAAAGTTGTGGCTTATGCTTCAAGACAACTGAAGACTCATGAGCGCAATTATCCGACGCATGATCTGGAGTTGGCAGCCGTTATTTTTGCTCTCAAGATTTGGCGCCACTACTTACTTGGTGAACGAGTGAACATCTACACAGATCATAAAAGTCTGAAGTATGTGTTTACTCAGAAGGAGTTGAATATGCAGCAGAGAAGATGGTTAGAACTCATGGCAGACTTTGACATCAACTTGCAATATCATCAAGGGAAGGTGAACGTAGTACCTGATGCTCTTAGTCGCCAACCATTAGCAATGAATCTCACCGCACAGTGGAAGCTTCAGCAAGACCTACATCAGATGGAAATTGAACTAGTCATGCTAGGTGATGCTTCAAGTTTGATGAATCTCCAAGTTCAATCAACCATTGTCAATCAGATCAAAGCAACTCAAGCCAGCGATGATAAGATGCAAAAGATCAGAGAACAAGTGGAGAATGGACTCAGAACAGATTTCATCATCCATGAAGATGGATCTTTGAGATACGGCAGCAGATTGTGTGTACCAAAAGGTCCTGTTCGGGAAGAGTTAATGAAAGAAGCTCACAGCTCTCCCTATTCAGTACATCCTGGAGGTACCAAAATGTATAAGGATCTACGTCAGAATTATTGGTGGTATGGAATGAAGCGTGAAGTAGCCAGAAGTGTCGCAAAATGTTTGGTGTGTCAGCAGGTAAAAGCTGAACATCACAGGACAGCTGGACTACTTCAACCGTTACCTATCCCAGAATGGAAGTGGCAGCACATCACGATGGACTTTGTAACTGCTCTTCCTCGCAGCACAAAGGGTAACGATGCGGTTTGGGTCATTGTGGATCGACTCACAAAGTCGGCTCAATTCATCCCATTTCGAGTTGGCCAATCAACTGAGACACTAGCGAAGAAGTACATGGAGGTAATAATCTAAATTAGATTTAAAAAAAACTCTTCATAATGTACTATCCCTGATACCCATGAACTCATACAGGAAATTGTGAGACTTCATGGAGTACCGGTCTGCATTGTTTCCGATCGTGACACCAGGTTCCGATCGCAATTTTGGCAGAGTCTGCAAGCTAGCTTGGGAACAAGTCTGAACTTCAGCACGGCTTATCATCCACAAACAGATGGTCAGTCGGAACGAACTATTCAGATCTTGGAGGATATGCTCAGAGCATGTATGCTCGACTTCAAAGGATCATGGGAAGATCACCTGCACCTTGTGGAGTTCGCATACAACAACAGCTACCAAGCAAGTATAGGAATGGCACCTTTTGCAGCATTATATGGAAGGAAGTGTCGATCGCCATTAAGTTGGGACGACATCGGAGATAGGGAACTCCTGGGACCAGAGATGATAGTAGCGACCGTTGATGTGGTTCGTACTATCAGGGAAAGAATGTGCATAGCCCAAGATAGACAGAAACACTAGGCTGATGTAAAGAGACGACACTTGGAGTTCCAGCCAGGAGACCATGTATTCTTGAAGATATCTCCGAACCACGGAGTGATTCGATTTGGAAGACGGGGTAAGCTAAGTCCGAGATACATTGGACCGTTCGACATACTCGAACGAGTCGGAGAAGTGGCATACCGATTAGCGCTTCCACCATCATTGGAAGTAGTGCATAACGTGTTCCACATATCTCAACTCAGAAGGTATGTGAGTGACCCCAGCCATGTACTTGATCATTCCGAGCTCACTATACAGCCCGATTTGTCTTGTGAGCAACAACCTGTGGAGATCCTGGATAGAAAAGTGAAGACACTTCGGAACAAGGAAGTTAACTTAGTCCGGGTAATGTGGAGAAAAGACACTCCAGGAGAATCCACGTGGGAAAGGGAAGATGAGATGCGTGCAAGATATCCGCACCTTTTTGTAAACTAGTTCTCAAATAAAAGTTGTAAATTTCGAGGACGAAATTTTTGTAAGGAGGGTAGATTGTAATAACTCCAATTTTTGTATACATAAATTTGAGTTAAATTTGAAGTATACTTGGAGTATTGATGTTGTTGAAAACACTTTAAGTATCTATTTCCCCACAATAATTACAAGAAGGAGCTTGTAGCTCATTGGTAATACCTTGCACTGCTGAACCAAGCCACCAGAGTTCAAATCCCATACCCCCACATTATTTTTAATATTGATTTTTTTAAAACCTTTAGAATACCAAGAGTTTACACGTGCATATCTCACAAAAACCCCACTACACCCAAAGATGTAACACTTGTAGAGGGTAGATGAACCGTCGGGGGAGATCCAGGCCACCGGACTCGGCCGGGACTCGGCCTTGACTCGGCCGACTCAGTGCTCCGACCGAGTCACGGCCGAGTCACCCCCGATTCGGCCGATTCCGGCGATGGTCACAACATGAAAGTTGTGTCTTTTCATATTCCCTATGCACCTGCAAAATTTTAGCTTCATACAACTTCCAGAACTCTTTAAAAACCCCAATTACTCCACTTCTAATACATTTTTATTACATTTTATCACATTTTTATTTTTTAACTTTTCATCTACCCTAACCCTAGCCTAGCCCTATATAAAGACCCCTACCCTCTACTATTTTACCTCACAACTCTAAGTCCACTCTCCCAAATTCTTGAGAACTCGGTACAAAGAGCGAGAAGCAAAGCGCTGCCGAAACCGACGACGGATTCCGGCGATCGTAGTAGAACCTTCGCGACGTTTCGACGCACCGACAATCACCACCTCCCTTAGCCTCCTTAGTTTGTCCAAAACCGTAAGTCCCATCTCTTCTATCTCTCTTTTCTTTTAATAGAAAATATGACTTTTTGGAACCCGACGGAAATCGGAACAAACCGATTTCCGATTCGTTTTTCTACAAATTTCCACTTGTCACCAAATACATAATACCCAAACCTATCTATGATGACTATTAATCACCTAGAAACCAATTCAAATAAAGTTTCTCACATGAAATGATAGCTTTCTTGTAAAACCGTATTCTTTTCATAAAAATACCATAATGTTTGTTTTTATTGTTCTAAATAAATCCCTCACTCCTAAATATGTTTATCTTGATCACTAAACTTGTAGAAATCAATTTCAATGAAATTTCACACATAAAATGATAACGTTTTCAAATACCGTATTCTTACGCTTTAATACCTTTAAGTTTAATATATCATGTTTTACCTCTAAACTTCATTAGAACTTAAAATAAGTCACGAGGTAATGACCTACCTCTACACACACACAAATATAACCTTAATTGATAAACGTCAAAATATAGAATACGAAAATACAAGACTTTTCACTAAAATACTCCTTTCTTTATAAACCTTTTCTAAAAAGTTCTAAGTTGTTTACAATTTTTAAAACAATATCTTTTAATAGGAAAATACGATATGTCATGGACATCGATCGTTTATCTAAACTGATTTTGTGGTGTCTAGGCTAGGCAAGTGAGCTTGGGTAACTTTAAAAGGCCCGTCTCACGATTCGTGAGCGGATCCCTCCCTCCTCACTTGTACTTACCTGGCCACAATTGGCGGTGAAGAGACGATTTGAGGCTTCTAATGACTTGTCGTTTAGACCCTTAGAAATAGGCTAGTTGGTTTAGGAAACCCTAGAAACTAAAATACAGAAAACTATACTCTTTTACAAATAAATACCTTTTATTTATAAAACCGTTTTCCTAAATGAATAGTATTTGTTAAACCTAAGCAAAGTACCAGTACAACCCACTTTTCGCGAGAAGTTCAGCCGATTGAATGGAAGACATTTCGCGAGAAGTTCGACGCGAAATATTTCCCTGTGACTGCCAGGTTTGCTATGGAGCAGCAGTTTATTCATCTACAGCAAGAATCAATGTGGGACAAATCGGTAGATGAATACAACGCTGAGTTCACCATGTTGAGCCGGTAAGATATGTCTCAATAGTTCAATTTTAAATATCACATACTACACAGCTAACACAATCTTTGAACAGATTCGTGGCACACTTGATACCGACGGACGAGATCAGAGCCCGTCGCTTTCAGCAAGGTTTGGACACAGAGATTAAGGCTGCTCTAGCCACAGGAAAGTTTTTGACTCATGAGGAAGCCCTAGAAGCTGCCCGCAGTTATGAGGCAGTGATAAAAGAGAGGGGCAGACCCCAGTCTGCAGGAGTCAAGCGCCCTGCCAACCAGATGGCAGGTGGGGCCACGTCCAGACCATCTTTCGTGCCCAGGCGACCCGGAGTACCAACCCATCGTCCTAGCCCAGCCTTTTGCACCTACTGCAAGAGAACTGGACATATGATGAAGGACTGTCGTCGAGCCAACCGTCTTTGCTTGATCTGCGGTTCAGCCACTCACGGTATTGGATCTTGTCCCCAAAGACAGAACCCAGTTGCTGCACCCAGGCCAGCTAATACTTATCAGCAGCGACCAGCTCTTCAGGCACCTGCTCCCAGACTTGCACTGCCAGCACCACCCAGGGGACCACAAGCTGCACCCCCTCCTCGACAGTTCCATCAAGCTCAAAGGAACGTTCCGAGGAATGCTCCTCAGGCCAGGAGGAATGTGCCGAAGCGCCAAGCTTTCATGATGTCTGTTGAAGAAGCTGAGGCCACTGGCCAAGTCATCACTGGTAAATCTTCTTTCTCAAACTTATCTTTTAGTTTGGTTACTTACACAATTTCCCTATACCTAAAACCTATCCCATATACCTTAGGTACAATCCTAGTAGCTTCACTACCTGCACTTGCACTGTTTGATACTGGAGCATCCCACTGCTTTATGTCGCAACGGTTTGTCCGAACCCATGCGATTCCAGTGTCACCGCTTGTATCCAGCTGGAACGTCAGTTCCGGAAATGGTGTTCTAAAGGCAACTATGGGATACAGCATGTGTCCAGTCGTCGTCTGCAGTTGAGAATTTTATGCTGACTTCAAGGTACTGGATATACCAAACTTCGATGTGGTTCTAGGAATGGACTGGCTTGGAACCTTTTATGCTACCATCGACTGCCGTCAAAGGAGGGTAGTATTTGAGATTCCAGATCATCTGGTCTTCTATTTTAAAAGTGGAGACCGTACATTGGAGCCAAGTACTTACAAAGCAAAGCCAAGGGAAGCAGTAGTTGCAGCAGCTCAAGCAGAAGAAGAACCAAGACCGGAGGTAGTTCGAGAGTTCGATGATGTATTCCATGACGATATATCAGGTTTGCCTCCTGATCGAGCTCTTGAATTCAGTATTGACTTAGTACCAGGAGCACAACCAATGATCAAAGCACCGTATAGACTAAGTCCGGAAGGTTTGAAGGAAGTACGAACACAGTTGGACGAATTACTGGCGAAAGGATGGATTCGTCCCAGCACTTCAAGTTGGGGAGCACCTGTACTATTGGTGAAGAAGAAGGAAGGTTCATACAGAATGTGCATCGATTATAGGGCCTTGAACGAAGTCACAATAAAGAACAAGTATCCACTCCCGCGCATCGACGATTTATTCGATCAGCTAAGTGGATCTTGTGTCTTCTATAAACTAGATCTTCGTTCAGGTTATCATCAATTGAAGGTCAAGGAAGCTGATATTCACAAAACAGCTTTCAGAACTCGCTATGGACATTACGAATTTCTAGTAATGCCATTTGGAGTGACCAATGCACCAGCAATCTTCATGAATCTGATGAACCAAGTTTTCCGGGAATATTTAGACAGGTTCGTTGTCATCTTCATCGACGACATCCTGGTATATTCTAAGAATCGGAAAGAACATGCGGAGCACTTATGAATTGTCCTGGAAACTCTTCGACAACATAAGCTTTATGCCAAATACAGCAAGTGCGAGTTTTGGCTAAAACAGGTTGGTTTTCTTGGACACATCGTATCAGGAGAAGGAATTTCTGTGGATCCAGCAAAAGTTTCGGCAGTTAGCGAATGGCCTACACCAAAATCAGTAAAGGATATTCGAAGTTTCTTGGGCTTAGCTGGATATTACAGAAGGTTTATTGAAGGCTTTTCGAAGATAGCAACACCCCTGACCAAGCTCACTCGAAAAGATGAGGAATTTGTGTGGTCAGAAGCATGCGAGCAAGCTTTCGTAGAACTCAAGTCAAG
The DNA here is from genome assembly GCA_030015575.1 of Agapanthus africanus. Lineage (NCBI taxonomy): Eukaryota > Viridiplantae > Streptophyta > Magnoliopsida > Asparagales > Amaryllidaceae > Agapanthus > Agapanthus africanus. The sequence continues at coordinate 724,550,901 of CM057337.1, forward strand.
ACTGACATCTGCACCTATTCTCGTCATACCGGATCAATCTGGAGGATTCGAAGTGCATTGCGATGCATCCGGTAAGGGACTAGGATGTGTTCTACATCAGCACGGTAAAGTTGTGGCTTATGCTTCAAGACAACTGAAGACTCATGAGCGCAATTATCCGACGCATGATCTGGAGTTGGCAGCCGTTATTTTTGCTCTCAAGATTTGGCGCCACTACTTACTTGGTGAACGAGTGAACATCTACACAGATCATAAAAGTCTGAAGTATGTGTTTACTCAGAAGGAGTTGAATATGCGGCAGAGAAGATGGTTAGAACTCATGGCGGACTTTGACATCAACTTGCAATATCATCAAGGGAAGGTGAACGTAGTACCTGATGCTCTTAGTCGCCAACCATTAGCAATGAATCTCACCGCACAGTGGAAGCTTCAGCAAGACCTACATCAGATGGAAATTGAACTAGTCATGCTAGGTGATGCTTCAAGTTTGATGAATCTCCAAGTTCAATCAACCATTGTCAATCAGATCAAAGCAACTCAAGCCAGCGATGCTAAGATGCAAAAGATCAGAGAACAAGTGGAGAATGGACTCAGAACAGATTTCATCATCCATGAAGACGGATCTTTGAGATACGGCAGCAGATTGTGTGTACCAAAAGGTCCTGTTCGGGAAGAGTTAATGAAAGAAGCTCACAGCTCTCCCTATTCAGTACATCCTGGAGGTACCAAAATGTATAAGGATCTACGTCAGAATTAATGGTGGCATGGAATGAAGCGTGATGTAGCCAGAAGTGTCGCAAAATGTTTGGTGTGTCAGCAGGTAAAAGCTGAACATCACAGGACAGCTGGACTACTTCAACCGTTACCAATCCCAGAATGGAAGTGGCAGCACATCACGATGGACTTTGTAACTGCTCTTCCTCGCAGCACAAAGGGTAACGATGCGGTTTGGGTCATTGTGGATCGACTCACAAAGTCGGCTCACTTCATCCCATTTCGAGTTGGCCAATCAACTGAGACACTAGCGAAGAAGTACATGGAGGTAATAATCTAAATTAGATTTTAAAAAAACTCTTCATAATGTACTATCCCTGATACCCATGAACTCATACAGGAAATTGTGAGACTTCATGGAGTACCGGTCTGCATTGTTTCCGATCGTGACACCAGGTTCCGATCGCAATTTTGGCAGAGTCTGCAAGCTAGCTTGGGAACAAGTCTGAACTTCAGCACGGCTTATCATCCACAAACAGATGGTCAGTCGGAACGAACTATTCAGATCTTGGAGGATATGCTCAGAGCATGTATGCTCGACTTCAAAGGATCATGGGAAGATCACCTGCACCTTGTGGAGTTCGCATACAACAACAGCTACCAAGCAAGTATAGGAATGGCACCTTTTGCAGCATTATATGGAAGGAAGTGTCGATCGCCATTAAGTTGGGACGACATCGGAGATAGGGAACTCCTGGGACCAGAGATGATAGTAGCGACCGTTGATGTGGTTCGTACTATCAGGGAAAGAATGCGCATAGCCCAAGATAGACAGAAACACTGGGCTGATGCAAAGAGACGACACTTGGAGTTCCAGCCAGGAGACCATGTATTCTTGAAGATATCTCCGAACCGCGGAGTGATTCGATTTGGAAGACGGGGTAAGCTAAGTCCGAGATACATTGGACCGTTCGACATACTCGAACGAGTCGGAGAAGTGGCATACCGATTAGCGCTTCCACCATCATTGGAAGGAGTGCATAACGTGTTCCACATATCTCAACTCAGAAGGTATGTGAGTGACCCCAGCCATGTACTTGATCATTCCGAGCTCACTATACAGCCCGATTTGTCTTGTGAGCAACAACCTGTGGAGATCCTGGATAGAAAAGTGAAGACACTTCGGAACAAGGAAGTTAACTTAGTCCGGGTAATGTGGAGAAAAGACACTCCAGGAGAATCCACGTGGGAAAGGGAAGATGAGATGCGTGCAAGATATCCGCACCTTTTTGTAAACTAGTCCTCAAATAAAAGTTGTAAATTTCGAGGACGAAATTTTTGTAAGGAGGGTAGATTGTAACAACTCCAATTTTTTTATACATAAATTTGAGTCAAATTTGAAGTATACTTGGAGTATTGATGTTGCTGAAAACACTTTAAGTATCTATTTCCCCACAATAATTACAAGAAGGAGCTTGTAGCTCATTGGTAATACCTTGCACTGCTGAACCAAGCCACCAGAGTTCAAATCCCATACCCCACATTATTTTTAATATTGATTTTTTTAAAACCTTTAGAATACCAAGAGTTTACACGTGCATATCTCACAAAAACCCCACTACACCCAAAGATATAACACTTGCAGAGGGTAGATGAACCGTCGGGGGAGATCCAGGCCACCGGACTCGGCCGGGAATCGGCCAACTCGGCCTTGACTCGGCCGACTCAGTGCTCCGACCGAGTCACGGCCGAGTCACCCCCGATTCGGCCGATTCCGGTGATGGTCACAACATGAAAGTTGTGTCTCTTCATATTCCCTATGCGCCTGCAAAATTTCAGCTTCATACAACTTCCAGAACTCTTTAAAAACCCCAATTACTCCACTTTTATTACATTTTTTATTACATTTTATCACATTTTTATTTTTTAACTTTTCATCTACCCTAACCCTAGCCTAGCCCTATATAAAGACCCCTACCCTCTACTATTTCACCTCACAACTCTAAGTCCACTCTCCCAAATTCTCGAGAACTCGGTACAAAGAGCGAGAAGCGAAGCGCTGCCGAAACCGACGACGGATTCCGGCGATCGTAGTAGAACCTTCGCGACGTTTTCGACGCACCGACAATCACCACCTCCCTTAGCCTCCTTAGTTTGTCCAAAACCGTAAGTCCCATCTCTTCTATCTCTCTTTTCTTTTAATAGAAAATACGACTTTTTGGAACCCAACGGAAATCGGAACAAACCGATTTCCAATTCGTTTTTCTACAAATTTCCACTTGTCACCTAATACATAATACCCAAACCTATCTATGATGACTATTAATCACCTAGAAACCAATTCAAATAAAATTTCTCATATGAAATGATAGCTTTCTTGTAAAACCGTATTCTTTTCATAAAAATACCATAAAGTTTGTTTTTATTGTTCTAAATAAATCCCTCACTCCTAAATATGTTTATCTTGATCACCAAACTTGTAGAAATCAATTTCAATGAAATTTCACACATAAAATGATAACGTTTTCAAATACCGTATTCTTGCGCTTTAATACCTTTAAGTTTAATATATCATGTTTTACCTCTAAACTTCATCAGAACTTAAAATAAGTCACGAGGTAATGACCTACCTCTACACACACATAAATATAACCTTAATTGATAAACGTCAAAATATAGAATACGAAAATACAAGACTTTTCACTAAAATACCCTTTTCTTTATAAACCTTTTCTAAAAAGTTCTAAGTTGTTTACAATTTTTAAAACAATATCTTTTAATAGGAAAATACGATATGTCATGGACATCGATCGTTTATCTAAACTGACTTTGTGGTGTCTAGGCTAGGCAAGTGAGCTTGGGTAACTTTAAAAGGCCCGTCTCACGATTCGTGAGCGGATCCCTCCCTCCTCACTTGTACTTACCTGGCCACAATTGGCGGTGAAGAGACGATTTGAGGCTTCTAATGACTTGTCGTTTAGACCCTTAGAAATAGGCTAGTTGGCTTAGGAAACCCTAGAAACTAAAATACAGAAAACTATACTCTTTTACAAATAAATACCTTTTATTTATAAAACCGTTTTCCTAAATGAATAGTATTTGTTAAACCTAAGCAAAGTGCCACTACAACCCACTTTGGGGAACCCGTTAGGGATAGTACGGTTCATCGTGCACCCGCGGGCTGGTAGTGCGAGATTCAGACCTCCGCAAGGAGCATTCGGTCTCGAAAGGTTTAAAATACGGCATTTAAGAAAAATGAGATTTTAGGAAAATAAAATATTTATTTAAAATTATTCATGTGTTAATATATATATAATTATCATTTAAACACCTATTTTATCATAAGATAAAGTTTTCACTTTTTTTCTAAAAAATTACAAGATTAAAAGTTACATTAAAATACCATGAATTTCAAATAAATAAATTAATACTTTTATTAGGATATATTCACTAGAATAACACAAATAAAATTTACACTCATTATAACTATAAAGACGAATAATAATTACTTGAGGTGTATTTTGAAAACTATACAATATTACTTTTTACAATAAACCCCCTCAAGTTTTATAAATTACAATAAGGCCCCTAACAAATATAGAACTTCAAATTATCTTTCTTTTAGTCTGACTCGGGTTAGAGTCTGACTATTTCTGACTTGAATATGATTCAAGTCAATCTATATTCTTTATATTTCAACTCAAGATGAATACATGAATTTCAGAATCCAGTTAACAATCTACTTGATTGAACCGAACCATGGATATTCCTTTTACATGTTTCCCAGTATTCCATTTACATGACTCTACGGTTATAATCGTTTCCTGATATCATGGTTTCGGTCAGTCAGCTAATCAATCTTACAATCAATACAATTTTACAAGATAACAATACAAATAAGACATCGCGGGGTTTAAGGGGTAGATTGGTACGGAAGGTGTTAAAGGTGGCACGAGGTGGTCAGATTAATACACCTAACCTGAATCCTATTGCTGTTGTACCGTGGCATAACGGTTCCTTGTACTACACGTGCCCTAGTCTCTGGCAAGTGAGACTCCCCTCGTATACACTGGCATTCTTCTGTACCAAGCTACAAACAACAGCGTTAACATAACATTACAGCAATAGTTTACACTTTAAAAATGTATCTTCTTATTCTGTCCTCTCTACTTCCCTCTTACTCTTGGGACTTATCGAGCGATCTGTTCGCTGACGACATTCTATTCTCTCTTCTTTGAATGTCGTCAGGTGACTTGGACCCGGCAGAATTTGAGCCAACCCAGGAAGACTTGGAGCAATTTGCCGAAGACCCAACAGTATAATTTCATTGTACACTTTTCTTTTCAGTATTTTTCTTTTCCTGTTATGCCACTGTTTAGGCATCTTTATTTCAGTTGTATTTCCTTTTTCATGCATTGTACAAAGAATGTTAATAAATAAAAGTTGTTGTTCTTTTTATACTCTTGTCTCTTGTGTATTTATTTTATATTGCCTAGCTACACTTAGCGTATGTACTTCTGAGTACATACGTAGCGGACCTCGTCACGTCCACTTCGCCGTACACTGGGAAGCGGGGCGTGACAGAGATGGAATTGGACGACCCGTTGAGAGGGGCCGTGGCAGTAGTGAGCCGATCGAAGATCAACTTCTTTTGCGCTTCCTTCGGCAGCGGGACATTAATGTTCACTAGCGAGAGCATGGTCCCGAAGAACAGACCGGTGGTAGCCTGAGTCACTTGTTCCACCGGCATAGCAAAGATGGAGGCCGCTTGAGGCCCGTAAGCCACACCTCCAGGTGAGGCGGAGCGTCGGTTGCAGTTGCATTTGGAGCAGTTTGAGCAGTTGGACGCCATTGCCGTTTAATTTCTGCGCCAAGCAAGAGACCAAATCTTAGTAACTTGAAAGCCGAGGGCAACCATTAACATACCGCGATTCGTTCGCGAAGACGACACACGAAGTGTGGAGTGGAAAGAGGAAAAGGTCCTACCGGGCGTGCCAGAATCTATTCCCCTCCGAATCACGGAGACGCGACCGCGTAGGTTCGTCTTGCCTGAGATTCGGGTGCTAATTGGTGCTATCCGTCCACCTCTCCGAAGATGCCAAGTTGATTTATGACACCATGTATCGAAGGTTTAAATGGATGCGGCCGATGTAGCAGACTTCGTCATATTCCCCCTCGCATGAGGGGTTTTGATTGTGGGGACGCTCTTCCCTACAGGCGCAAACCCCTGCAGTTAATTACGCTACCGCATCACGGTAACAACTTTTTCCTTCTCCATATGGTCACTTCGTGTCGTGGGTGTTTGTTTTGTTTGTGGTTACCCGTAGATTGTGTACGGAGACTAATTTATGTCGTCGCCCGTAGGACGTGGATTAGTCCAAATCCGTATTTTCTTAGATTTGGGTTTGGGGTTTTGGTTTAAGGATACGTTAGCCATATTTGAGGCTAAGATCAACTTAAATGTTTGTTAAGGATACGTTAGTCCAATTTGAGACTAAGATCGACTTAACGGGATCGTTTAGATCCGACAAAAGAGCATTTGGGCTATATTGTTCCAGTTTAGGGACATGGTGGTCCATCATTCCCGTTTTGGGGACAAATGTTAGTTTAAGGACGCATTAGTCCATGAGTTTAAGGACACGTCAGTCCATGAGTTTAAGGACCCCACAGTCCATATTGATGTGTGGTTATCGGGATCCGTCACCTCTCTGACGACGTTGAAGAATTACAACGACAAATATCAGAGGAGTTCAGAGATGTACCCTTGAACCGGGTGTAAATTGATTTGAGAGAGCAGTCGTGCTCGGTTCAATTTAATTTGAGGACTTACGGCCAGAATTGGGCTAAGTCCAGTTGAAAATGTTCAACGTTTTATCTGCATTTGGCCTGTTAGGCCTTTACTAGGGCTCTGCCCCAGTTTAATAATGCATGGCATTTTTGTTTGGTCTATTAGACCTTTATTTGGGCTCTTCCCTTTTTTTAAATGATGCACAGCATCTGTTTTGGTCGGACAGACCTTTGTTTGGGTTCTATCCCTTTTATAATGCATTGCATTTTTATTAGGCATGTTAGGCCTTTTAATTGGGTTCTGTCCTTTCTTTTTAATAATGCACTGCATCAATTAGTTTGACAGAGCGACCCGTGGCTTGTCAGGCGCTTTGCGCCAATTAAAGAGCGCAAGGCACCAGCGCATGTGGAGGTGACACGTGTCGCACTCTGGTGAGCGCAAGTCTGTTAGCGCAGTGCGCTGCGCTAGCGCGCTGCTGACACATGGCGCGCTCTGATGACTTGCGCCAATTTATGAGAGCAGTGCTCTGTTTTAGAAGCGCATAGCGCAGTTTGTTCTAGGGCTGACATGTAGCGCTCCCTGGTGGCTTGCGCCAATCCAAGGAGCGCAACAGTGCAAATTTCAAAAGTGCAAGGCACTGTTTAATATTTTGATCAAATTTAGATCAAAGAAAACAAGTTTTTCTTGTTTTCAGAGAACCAGTGGTTCATCAAAAGGCAATGCCTTTATACAGAAGTAAATTACTTCTTCTTTTTTATTGTTATTATTTTTTTTTCCAAGATCTTGATCTTGCTCTTAGATCATTGATCTTTTTTAGAAAAAAAATGTTCTTTTATTTAAAGGTTTTTACCTTTTCTCTCTCTGAGCTCTTCTCAAATTTTTTTTTAGAGGAGTTCTGTGTGTTTTAGACTTGGAGTCTAGAGGCCTTTATATAGTGCCAATTGATTTGTTAAATCAGTTAAAGAGATCTTTCTCTGAGTGATTTAGGGATTTTTCCCTACCGTTGGATCTTTGACCCAAGGGCTCCTATTTTATAGAAGAGAATCTTATTGTTTTAATAAGATTAGAAAGATCTTTCCAGAATTTTTCTGTTTAAATGCTGGCACAGCTGGCGCAAGCGCACTTGCACTTGACACGTGTCGCGCAGCGCAGAGCGCAGCGCAACTGCGCTGACACGTGTCGCGCAGCGCAACTACGCTGACACGTGTCGCGCAGCGCTGTGCACAGATTAGTTGAAGCGTTGCTTCCTTTGTTAAAATTTGAATTTTAAACATTGTCTTGCTCTGATTGGGTGTGCTGCCTTGGACGGTGTGCTGGTGTATCAGCTTTTGACACGTGACGCATTGCGCGCAGCGCAAGGAATCTGAAGCGTTGCTTCAATTTTTGAATTTTTGAAATTCAAACAGAGCCTTGCTCTAATTGGGGAAACATTCCTACCATTGTGTGACAATGGAGCTGTGGCTTTGGTCTAGGAACCCCCGTCCCGTCAGTGACCCAGACATATTCTAAGGCAGTATCACCTGATCATGGAGATGGTTGATCTCCAGGGAGATCGAGGTTAGGAGAGTAGACACAGAGGACAACACGACGAATCCACTCACAAAGGCCTTTTCCCAAGAGAGACAATTATGGGATGGTTGAGTATGGGATACTACAACCATTGCTGATTATTGGGTATTGGATACTATAACATATGGCCCTAGTGCAAGTAGGAGATTGTTAGTTATATGTATGCCCTAGAGGCCATTATTGTACATATGATGTATATTATAGTGGATGCTTGGACATATATAGGGCAGACTTTCTTGCTCGACATGATAGTACGCTATCTGGTTGCTCTTTATCTTAACATGTACACTTGATGTCTCTATGTTACATATTGATAAAGCCCTTAGGATGTGTACTTGACTACCAGGATTATGATGTAGATCATACTAGTGGGGTCTGGGTAGTCTGTGAGTACATCCTTTAATTGTTCCTAGTCGAGGAAATATCGAGACAGGGCATCGATACTCCAGAGTAGACTAGCATATAGATTCTCGACCTATGTAATGGGCGATGGATGATCCCATATCCATTGGTGTTTGACATCAGAGATGGTATACGGGTGCTCAGTAGAGACTGGGTATACTGAACGGACTCGCCGAGAACTCCTAGATGGTATTATACCTCATGTCAGATAGCAGTTCTCTGGTGACGCTGGTACAGGTTAGTCTGTCGACCCGAGATCGTCATAGAGTCTTGTGTGTCTCCCACTGTGCTTTGATTTCCACCCTAAAACGGCTCTACTGAGTCATGCAAACAGGTGGTTTTTGGGTACATTCCTGAGTCATATGGAGGAAATGAGCGATAGGAGGGGATTCGTCTCTCCCGGTATTGGGGGTTGATGTTGCTCTATGCTCGATTGGCCATAACAGGAAATCCCTGGCCAGGGTTGCTGAGATCTACTGGTAAGTGTTATCAGAAGTTTCTCAAACCGTTATGAATCTTACATCGGCATGACTTATCAAGTTACTGGGGTTTGACGTTTACCACCCCTAGACTAGATATGCGACATATCAGACGAAGAGAACGGACTGTACAGTAGTGTTACTGATTGGATTCATAGGAATATGAGCAGGCTTGCTTGTTAATCTTCTAATCGCTTAATACCTGGGTGGACGTTACGTTTAGCAGACCGCTTTCGGCTTGTGGGTGACTGATATGATCACCACCTACCGCCGGCGTATTGACGAGTATTTAGAGTCATACACAGAGGTTTCCTGGCTCAAGCGAAATAAAGTAGGAGAACATATGTGATATGTGCAGGACCAAGATTAATGCGCGTATATGATACCGCATTCTATTCTCGCGATATGTGATATCGGCCGGTTATATGTAATATAGTCAGGTTATCGGATCAAGTGATGATTCGATATGATGTTACATTTGATATTAGCCGGTTGTATATAACCGGATTATTAAATCAAGTGTTGATTTAATAATTTAATGTATAATTATATATTTAATATATTGAATTACATTAACTAATATTAGCTCACTTAAACATTTCATTTTTCTTCACTTTTGTATACACTTTGCATATATGTGATATATGTTATTGTGTCATGGTTGTTGATACTTGCAACAAGGGTGTATGAGACTAACACCATGATTTGGATAAATTAGGGTTTTACTTATTTATAGTAATTAAAAATGAAGTGGAATTGATCATGGTTGAAAGCATGGATATGCTTGAGTTAACCATTGACTTGGTCCATTTGATTTGTATTGCTTAAGATATTTATTAACCTTACTCTTATCCTTGACCGTGGTTTATTCTCTACAAGAGTTAGTATGAGATATTATCTCACCATGGTTGCTATTCTCACACAACAATTCATTCACCACTTATTTTCTCTTCATCTTCTTCCTCGTCTCAAAAGCTTTCTAGGGTTTCATGAGATGATGAATCCAAGTGAGAAAAAGAAATCTAAAGTGAGCTCATTTCCTACTTCATCATCTTCTACTAGATTAGCCATTTAGTTTAGGGTGTTTGCTTCACTAAACCCTAACTTAGTGAAGAGGTAGCTAGGGTTTGAGTCTCCTCGACGTAGATCATCTACGACCTCGAAGTCTTCGAGCAACCTTGTTCATTTCTCCAAGGGAACCCATACTAGAGTTCGGAAGATCACTACTCGCAGCGAAAGGACTACTACACAGAGCTTTTGAAGAGAATGATCGGCCTACAAAGGTTGTATTCCTTATTCACTTGTTGTAATGTTTGATTGCATGATTTATATTGCCTAATTACTCTAGCTTGATCCTAGTCTAGGGTTCCTTAGCACTCTTATATATTTTGAAATTGGCATGATAGATGCATAGAAAACCCAGTAGGGTGCCGAGGAATCCCAACAAGTAATACCCAAGCCGTTTGATTTGAAGCCGCATTTTGGAGCCAGACTGGTAAGCTCCATAGACGCCTGTGTGAATTTCTTTCATGACCTTTTAGGCTTCGACCAAGAAAAGACACCTGAGCCAAAGTTGGTCGTACGATCTGCGGTATAACGTGTCATTTACAAACACATATCAGAAAGCTCTTTTCTTCAGCTGAACCCTTGCGGATTTTTCTTTGAGCGGCTTATTGTATTGGAGGTACTCTATGAAGGACTCTTTCCAATCGGGCTCATCTTAAATGATCAGAGTTTTTTCGGTAGAATTGTTCTCTTGTTCTACGCTTACTTCCACTCTTAAAAAGACTGGAGGCAGAATTTCCCGGCTTCTGACTATAATCAGAATTTCATCCATGTCGGGATCAGCCAGCTCTTTGAATAAGTAAGCAAGTACATCGGCTTTTCTGTTTAATGACTTAGGAACTCTCATTTGTTCAATGTGGGTCAAATGTTTCATGAGTTCCACTACTCGGCTTCTGTATCGAGCTAACTCGGGCTTATATATTTTATAGCCGCTACTCACCTGATTGACGACAAGCTGGGAATGTAACGACTCTGAAATCCCTATACAAATATAACTTATTCAATGTATAGAAACGACATTTCAGCCTGATTAGGAGTTATAAGTTATTTTTGTTCAATAAAAGCAAGAAACTTTTTGTAGCTCACTGGTAAAAGCACTACACTGCTGTGACATAGCCTATGTGTTCAAATGCCATCAGTCCTAATTATTTTTAATATTTTTCTTTTTAACTTTTCGGAAGTCCAATGGTTGCACGTGCAATATACGGAGAATTGAAAAGTTTCAGAAAAATCAAACGGGAAAAATAAGGAGTTAACACAGAATATAACACATGGCACGAATCTCAAGACAGATGGACTAAATCCAACCGCCCAAATCCATCTTTTGGCTGCCACCGACGATCCAACTAGCTCCAAATCGCTCCATTTTTTTCACGTGTGTCCCTTTGACCCCCCTATACTCCACTGTAGTGTTCGATTTCTCTAAATTCATCGAGAGGCTCTTCAATTCCCTATTAGACCTATTTTAATTCAATTCTTTAACTCACACACCCTCATTTCGACACTATAAATACACCCCATTCCCTAGCTTTCCCCATTCTGAAAATCCCTATAAAAAATTCTCAAAAATTCTCTAAGTTCAAGACGGGTTAAGGCTAGTCAAGTGGAGTTAGCGATCAAATCCTTTCTGTTAAAGACCGGAGCCTTTTTTCGATGATACCATGATCCACGAAGGCTTCCTCTCTCTCTCTCTTTTCCTCTCCCTCTAAACTGTAAGTCCCTTCTTCTCTCTTTCTTTCCATCTCAAAACAATTTCTAAAACAAATATCGACAAAGTGGAGTTAACCCATTATCTTTTCTTTAAACACCTGTTGTCACCTTTGCTGTGTTAAAATTTCACTCTAAACCTTTAATATCACCTTAACATATTATTCACATCTTTTACCTTTTCAGTTAATTAGAATTTCAAGTGAAATAAGCATATAACGAACTTTTTCCTATAAATACCATGAACTTTAAATACAACCCTTTAATCGATAACAAACATATATCCCTCTAGAAAACTCACGGGGTAAGGATCTACCCCATCATATACACTATGGTTTCATAGCACAAGGTTTTTAGATGTATGTTTAATTTAAAGAATACGGTTTACAATAAAATACCTTTTGCTTTTACAAATAAATGTTTTTAATCGATATTTTTTAGATCCTTTGCAATTGCGCCTCTACAACCCTTTTAGTGGAACCTATCTTTGGATCGTGTAGATTATCGCACATCCTTGGAATGGTAGAGTGAGATACAGAACTCCTCATGGAGAATTCGTTCTCGAAAGGAAATAAAAATATGGTTTAATGAAATACGATTTTTCAAAACAAATTAAAACTTTGGAAAATTTATATAAAATTATGAATCTGTATTCTCAATAAAAACAAATTTTGTAAATTATATTTTAAAATGAAAAATTAAATCTTTAATAAAATACCACCAAATTTACAAAACAAATAGTTTTCATTAAAATACCATAAACTTTTAAAATCTAGGTTTTATCACTAAAATACCACTAAAATTAAAATACATGTTCATAAAAACTCTTAATATTATAAATTACCCTCGAGGTTTATTTTTAAAATAATATTATAACATTTTTCATAAAACCCCCTCGAGAAATGTAAACAATGTAAATACAATGTAAACAACAAGAGTAAATTTTTAAGGACCCTAAATTAATATAGATTTAATCGGTATCATTTCTCTTGAGCCCCAGGGAGCCGGAGAAAGTGAGTGCTTACCTATCCAGGTTAGACAACACTGCAAATTAACGGAGTTCTCATATAACAATTGTCTTGGAAAAAGACACAAATCCTATCGTCAATTTTCAGCAGTTGTCCGATTACTCCCGAACTTAAGAAATTCGATAACTAAATCCTTTCATAAGATACTGACTCCAACCTGAATCCAAACTCAAACCAGAATCCAAAATCAAACACAATCTTGAATCTTGATCATGAACCTAAACACTCAAATTCAAATATCAAACTTGAACTTGAATACATGACTTGACTTGGCCGAACCATAAATATAACTTGATATGAATACCTGAATACATGATTACAAATTGAACATGAACTTGCATATTTTTTTATATTCATTGATTCGGCCGAGACCTATAATCTTAAACTATACAATACAATACGTAGGGATAAAGGGGTAGATTGGTACAGAACGCATCTCATGGCACGCGAGGTTACTTAAAAGACACCTACATGAATTCAAGTGCCGTTGTCCCGTGGGTTATGACGGGACCTTGTAATACATGTTACCATAGTCCACGGTATAAGTTAGACTCCTCTCGTATACATCAATACCTTCTTTATTAAACTATAAATAACTACGTTAGAAGAACTATCTTATACCTGTAAATAAACATGCTTAGATACTCTCATATATAACCTTGTCTGTTCACTTTTACTTGGTTTCTCTTCACTTTATATACCATCTTCTTTAACTCCTTGGGGGACTTGCCGAGCGCTAGTTCGCTGGCGACATTGCTCTATGTTTTTTTTTTTTTTGGAATGTTCGTCAGGAGGGCAAGATTCAGAGGAGATAGAGCCGAGCCCGGAGAACTTAGACCAGTTTTCTTCTCAGCCTGACTATTAGCTCTTGCTTGTATTTTCTTCCAGTATGCCGTTGTTTAGGGCATTTTCTTTATCATTGTATCTTTTTATTACAAACAATTGTATATAAATTTGAATGTAAATAAAGTTGCTGTTTCATCTTATTAGTTTTGTTATTCTTGTACATTGTTATATTTCTCAATTACGATTAACATGTTCTCATAGTAAATACGTTGTGGGCTGCCATGTCATCGTTTCCGTCTGATACGAAGCGGGGCATGCCAGGTTTTGTTGGTAGCCCATGCAAGTCAGTTCTGCATGAAGTCTTAAGCAATATATCACAAAAATTATAAGAATCATTAACTATACATTCCTTGAATTTCAAATTTCTAGAATCTATCATAATCTGTCTTTTCTATCAAGATGATGGATTCTCCAAACAAAATCAACACCAACGTCAATGGCAACACTCCACCGCTTACCCTACCTCCTCCCCTACCGTTGCAGCACCGATCAATGAACAGATGGTACTTTTGGAATCCATCAAAAGTCTTTTAGAAGGCCAGCAGCAGCAGACTGCTATTCTCATGAACCGTCCCGAAGCCGAAGCACCTAGAGTAAAGCAATTTTAGGCGTTGTATCCAAGGAACTTCTTAGGGAAAGAGAGTCCTCTTGAGGATGAAGAATGGGCCCAAAGTATCGAGGATGACCATGCAGCAACACAGGTTCCACACATAGCTTGGGTTCATATGGCAAAGCTTCAGCTCACGGACAACGTAAAAGTCTGGTGGAAAGCTTTCTTGCATAACCAATAGAGTGGAAGACATTCCGTGATCTGTTCGATGCGAGGTTTTTCCCTGAGACTTCCCGTTTTGAGATGGAACAACGGTTCATCCACCTGCAATAAGGCTCTATGTGGGTAAAATTAGTGGATGAATATGATGCGGAATTCATCATGCTTAGCAGGTAAAGAATTCATCTCAAATTCTGTTTTGTAAAACACGTAACTATCCTGACATTAACATCAATATCTTATCAGGTTCGCGGCACAGATGATACCTACCGATGAGGTTCGGGCTAAACGATTCCAACAAGGCTTAGACCCGGAGGTTCAAGCAGCTTTAGCCATAGGCGACTGTCTGACTCATGAACCCGCTCTGAAGGTAGCATAACGTTATGAAGCTGTGGTAAAAAAAAAGGGTAAGCCGTAAGCAGCCGGAATCAAACGCCCTGCTACCCAGATGATAGGAGGAGCCTCTTCCAAGCCGACTTTTGCATCCAAGAGGCCAGGAGGATCATTTAACTGATCCAGTACAGATTTCTGTTTCAACGGCAAGAGAACTGGACACTTGGCGAAGGACTATAGGCGTGCATATGGCTTGTGTTTGATTTGTGGCGCATCCACTCACGCTATATGAGAATGCCCATATCATAGTAACACAGCACCAGCACCCATACCTACAATGCCAGCTCCGCAGAGGCCATCTATTCAGGCACCTGCACCCCGCCTCGCTCTTCCTAGACTAGTTCCATTGCTCTCATTTTGAGCATAGATTTTAGAGAGAGAATTTAGTGAAGTATTCCTACATTACCAACCATCCAAACCTAGCAAGTCTGGATCGTCGGTTAGAGCCTCCTCCGGATTCCCTCGGATGGATCGTCTTCGGCAAGAGTGTTCGATTCTCAAGCGCGATCCCGACGGCTACGATCTTGGAGGGGTCTTCCACAATTAGGTGGACACGCGACAAAAATTGTATTTTCTCAATCATTGCACTTTTAGTTAGCTGGTGTAAGTCTATGGATCGAATCTTTGGTTTTACGGGTGTTCGGTGTTCGCTAAAATTTTTGTTTTCTCTTCCTCCTCGGCCGCGGTTTCGGTAATGCGGGCACCGAAATCCAACATGGTATCAGAGCCACTCCATAAAGCTTAACTATCTAGTTTGCACAAGTTTTGAGTTTCGATCGACGGATTTTTCCCGGATCGCATTCCCATTTTCATGCTTGTTGTTCGAATTTTAAAGTTGTTCAAAAAATTGTTCTGGTTGTTTTAAAATTACGTGCAGGCAAATATAGAGACTACGAAGAATTTTGGGCACATGAGCCCAAAACTCGACCGCGGAACCGCCGCCTATAGTGCCATTTGTCCGCTGTTTCACGGTCAAGTATTGGCTGTTGTGCCCCAAAATTTTTGTGGTGCTCTGTAATATGGAAATGTGATTTTTGGGATGTTTGGTTTTGGCCCAGATTTGTTTGAGTTCTGGTTTGTACTTGCGGCCAATGCAGAAAGTTTTAATCGATCAAAATTTTGAATTCGTGTTTATCAGTGCATATGTTAGTTTCTGCGACCGTGAATATCATAGAACAGTACAATCCGACTAGTTGCTATATGTACAATCAAACGGGTCTAAGAACATGATATTCACATTAATGTTCTGTGTTGCACTGATGTTATGGATGGATTGTCATAATGGATAGCCTTGTGTGCGATGTTAGATGCACAGTTTGAATTCATTTATATATTCATTATTGCGGGATGAGCTTCCGACATGTGGACTGTCGTCACTGCCAGTTTGTATATTCTTTAATTGGGGCACGACCGGGTTGAGGCCGATACCACTGTTGTATACATGTTTTCTTTTCTGTGCTAGGATTACCCCGCGAAGGAGTGCTCGAATAGCCAGGTTCTAGAGGGCAACGGGAATGTATCTCATGGCGTTGTGACCGGAGGGGCCTAACTCTAGAATTGGCGGGCTATTCGCCGCACTCATAGGGGGTATAGGTGGACCCACAAAGGGGTGCTCAAGTTACCGAATTCTGTGAAGTGTCGGGTGACCCATTCGCTTTGTTGATTGGGGTTGCCTCACTTCGGAGATTAGCAGGTAACTTACAGCACTCGTAGGGGTCTAGGATCTTCATTGCACTGGCTACCCACACGACTGAGGAATGTCGCGTATCATTTATGGCTCAAATAAAACGGAGGCTCCTAGATTATCCGCTATTCCATATTGTTGTTCGCATGCTTGTGATGATTTTTATCTGCCTGTGACTATTATCTACCTGCAATGTTGATATATATTATCTACCTGCAATGTTGATATATATATATATATATATATATATATATATATATACTTCTATATGTTTTGCATCCGTGCTAGTCCTTCCCCTGCTCTGCCGGTAGTTAAGTAACCTAATGGTGCATGAAGGGCCTCGTGGTGTAAAAAGCATGTTATTTTGGTTGTTTATTTTGTGGCTTAGAAACATAAAATGATGGGAACGCATTATCGATATAATGCAAGGAAAAATAAACTTAAATGATGTTATCGAAACCAATTTTAAAACTACTCGGTTTTGTTCAAAACTCATGATCGTATTCTTTTGCTTTGCATAGAGATATTCGGTTAGGAATATCCCGCACCTCATTCTATGAGGAAAGAGCCTTGATCGCTTCACTGGGAGTTCGCTCTTACGCAAAAGTTTATGTTACTAGTTTTAAAAAGCGGAGCTTAAGCCACTCCATTTCAAAGCCACTCTAGTTCCTTCAACGATATCAAGTTCATTACGTTAATGGTTTTTTGCCAAAAACCAGCCGTAGCCTTCCGTCATTTTAGACGGGCAGCGCTTAGTATTCATGCTATCTTTGTTGGCCTTCGTCAAGGCATAGTGTATGGTAGCTATGTGTTAATTTTCTGTTGCATGGATATGCATTAATCTAGGACAATCGTACAGCCTTGTTGGCCTTCGTCAAGAGCGAGTACGGGTAGGATTAGATTAATCAGGACAATGATGGATAGAAATTGACTTGCGACTTATGATTTCTTGGCCTTCGTCAAGATCATAAAACGCTTGGGGCAAAAACCATATCGGGAGTTTCAAACATATGGAAAACTTGTCAGGCATGCACATACCTTTTGGAGTGTGGTGACTTGAGTGGATTCCGTCAGGTTGTCACATGATGATAGTTAGGTCCCGATTCCCACTGATGGGTATGTATTACTCCTCGGGAGATTTTTCACTTCACAATTAGTTAACCTATTAAGTGTCTAGAAAGTTTTAACGAGGTTACGCCTCTGCGGAGACGGGATTATTAATTGGGTCCGTGCGAAAGCATAGGGGACCTCCCTCGGAGTACCAACACTAGAGTGGATGAACGGTTAGCGAACTTGTAAAGTGTA
The DNA here is from genome assembly GCA_030015575.1 of Agapanthus africanus. Lineage (NCBI taxonomy): Eukaryota > Viridiplantae > Streptophyta > Magnoliopsida > Asparagales > Amaryllidaceae > Agapanthus > Agapanthus africanus. The sequence goes on from CM057337.1 coordinate 724,568,650, forward strand.
AATGATCCCGATTAGTTCTCCTTTTAGGGTTTGAAGGAGAATTCGAGCAAACAGTGCGAGCCATCCTGATCAGATAAAGTGATAACCAATCTGATCTTGATAGAGTGCATGCTGAGTGTTTCTTTTCTCTCTATGGTACAGCGACCCATGACTTACCTTAAAAACTCATGAACCAATTTAACCGAACCTTTTTACACCCTGGACTATGGCTTATCTTGATTCGCGACAAAGTCGCATATATCCCTGCCACTCCTACTCTATCCTTTGCATTTCTTCAGAACACATCGTATCACTATGATGATCCATATTGCTTGGAACGGCCATCGTATAGTTACATACGAACTCGAAAAAGTTACTTCAGTTGAGAATGGCGACAGGTTCTGAAGAAATTGAATAGGATTATTCGGTTGTCTTTTCCCTTTACCTTCTCTTAGGTAGCGAGAGCTTCTTGATTAGGAGAGTACACCTGTTACACTTATTGGATAGTCTTCTTCCAAACCTTAGGCCAGTGCCGAAAGGTAGGGAAGGAAGAAAACTGGTTAGTGTAGGGACGGTGTACAGAAGGTAAGATGTAGAGACAGATAAAGGGATTAAAGTGAGAGTAAAGGAAATTGCGACTACTGTCATGAATCTGGATAATGGAAAAGGGATTACTAGGAATACCTGACCATCCCCTGAGAATCATTTTCATGTTTCAGTTTTTCTGTGTACATGTAATAGAGAACTGTTTTCCTAATCAATTCTGACTTTAGGGTATGTATTTCCCAGTTTTGGATCTCACATCTGTACGGTGTTATTGATGATGAGTAGGAGTATAGTATTAAGAAATGGGTGATTTGATCCTCAATATCGGAATTCGTTGCAATTGGTGATATTGGATTAAATCGCCTAGCTTTTGCCTGATGGTAAATATTTGGTTTCGAATAACTGTTGTTATGCACCAAATTTTAAAATGAAATATTTGTACCTTTACTTTTATAAAGTGAGATATACATTTTGAAAATTGTGTTATAAACATTTACCTTTATCAGTTGAGAATAAGATAAGGTGTATTGAATAACGGTGTAAGACATTTTTAACCAAAATACAGTTTTAAATTTACAAAACACAGAATTTGAATTGCTATACTCTTGAGACTTATACAAGAAAATGTATGTTGTCCAGTGTCCTTCGGGACAAGGTTTGGTACTCTTACTTCATTCAGGTTTACCTAGGAGTTCTCTGGTTTTAGGCACGCATTCGTAGTAATGCAAGGTATAAAGATTTTGAGAAGTTTGTGGGTATAAGAATAAAGTAGAGAACCATAATTTGGAAGTATCGGGATTCTTCGAAGTGATCAAAAATGTAGAAACTTATACTTGGTCTTCCATCATAGTAATGTCGAGAACTTGATTCTCTCACAGGTTACTCATCCGTGGACGCGCTCTTTGATAAGTTTTGATGTATTGGCCCTTTTCCATTAGGTAATATACCCTAGAAACAGCTGCATGACAATTTGAATCCGGTTCCAATTTAATAATTGGTATTATTATAATAAAACATATTATATTATCATTTAAATTCCAAAATAATAATACTTACCGTTTTTTGAAATGTTACATTAGCTGTCGGTTTTGGGAGGATGACGCGGTGCCAGCATCCCTTCGATGATCTGCGGCTCAAGTGAACTTTTCCACTTGATCGTGGGACATGCACATATCTCTTTTAGCATCCTTTTAGTTCTCGATTGAAGGACCTGTAAGTCGATGTCGCGCACCCCGCGGGTTCGCGGAAAAGCGGAATATATAAAAAAAAATCTTTTAAGAGACTTCGCAACATCAACCAAACAACCAAGTTCTTTCATAAACCATAACTAGCTAAAACTAACTACAAAGAGGTTCTAACTACTCGGTGAGAGATTATACCTCCTTGTCCAAGTCCTTCAGGTCTTCTTATCCTCTTCTTAGCTCCTAAATGGTTTGGATCTTCTTTTCCTCCTCTTTGCTCCTTAGTGGCTTGAATGGAACTCGGTCGTCGGCCTCCTTTGTGTCGAAGATGATCCATCCGAGAGTCTTTAGTCAAGCTTCAACCTCTAGAGTGAGGTCACTAAGATGTCCAGTTTGCTAATCTAAACAACTTAGAAGATGTAGAGAGATGATTAGAGTATTTTATCTCAAGAACCCTAGGATTCACAACACATGTGAGGGTTAGGGTTTGAAGAAGAAGGAGGATAGAAAATAGAGAGAGAATGAGAAGAACACAAATGAGCTCAAGTGTAAAGAGTCAAATGAGAATGGCTAAGTCATTCAATCATCAAGCATGGATTATTTCCAATAGAAAATAAGCAATTATGCTTGAATAGTAAAGTCAAATGAATAAAATAAATGACTTAGCCATGCTTCAACCATGCACAAATATCTCCATTTTCCACCTCATTAATCTATTTGTAAAAATAGATAAATCTAATAATGAGGTGTCTCCTACTAGAAATATGTCTTGTGAAATTAGAAGAATGCCCTCACCGTATATCACACCCATATTCGTACTATAAAAATACGAATATAATGAGATAATAATAATCCAAAAATATAATACTAGAATTCGGCTTAAACCAAAGCCCACTAGTATTATCCGTCCGAACAACATCTGTGTAGCCAGTACGCGTATATGATCGGAACCCTGCCGTAAAACCATATAGCCTCTACATCGTTTCGCCTAAACCAGGGAAACCCTATGTATGGGACTCTAAAGACTCGACAGTACACTAGCAGTGGGTTTAACCATAAGTCCGTCAGTGGCACTAGCTGTACGTAACGGCTACCCAAGTACATGTCGAAAAGAAGGCCGATGAGCGAACTCATCCTCCGTGACAATCTCCGTGAAGTCAGGTATGTTCGTCTGAGAGTATCGCATGCAAGGTCTAGAGGGTGGAAAACGTCAGACCCTTAATAACCAGACAAGTCGTGTCGGTGCGGCTCAAGACTATCCGAGAATCTACTGGTCCAACTACCAGTAATTCTCCGTCCACCCTGGCCAGGGACTTATGGTGTTGACCAACCGATCACATCGCGACATTGACTCCCTATACCAGGAGAGACGAATCCCCAACAGTCGCCCGCTGCCTCCATATGGCTCGGGATTGTACCCAACTAAAACATGTTTGCATGACTCAGTAGAGCCTGTTACGCCCCGGCCGTCTATCCGAGGCCAAAATGCGGAATCAAAATTTTTTCTTAACTTTTAAACTGGCGCTACCGCGGACAATATACCCGGATCGTAACCATTAACCGATACTAGCTAACAAGAGATGGGGTGAGAGATATACCGAGCGATCCGTGTTCTTCGGTCTTCTCGTCGTCATCCCGATCTCCCACGGAATCACCATTCGTCGTCTTCTTGTCGGAAAGGGCACCACGTAGCCGGATTCTTTTACGGGCTCCCACCTCTAGACCGAGGCAACTCGGGCGCGAAGTTGGCTAGCCGACGCGTCCAAGAAGTGCTGTAGGCTAGTGTAGAATGGTTGTCTCATTTGGGGTGGTGAAGTTGCCATGGATGGAGAGGAGAATGAACTTTGGAAGAGAATGAAGGTATATCATATTTTTCAAGCATGAAGAAAAATGAGAGATGAATAAATACCATACATCAAAAATGAACTCTCTCTCATTCTCACTTCCCAAAAGTGGCCGGCCCCTCTTCAAATGAAATGGTGGAGGAAATCAAAACATCAACCATGAAGGGAGGTAAGTGTAGTAAAAGGTGGAGGGTGACCACATCCAAAGCAATGATAACTATGTCACACTTAAATCAAATCCACTTCTAATCAACTCCAATCACAATAAAGCAAGCCATCATGAAAAAGCAAAGATGCTTAACCTTTCATAATGCCACAAGTGCAAGAAACCCCCTCCACAAATGTTATTTGCAAAATTGCAAATAACCCCCTCCATCGGAAAAGTCCGGCCGGGAAAGAACAAAGGAAAACCGGCCGGAACGAAATGCAAACTGGCAACTTTAGAAAACTGATCCCGTAATAAATTACAGGAAAACCCCGCTACTGCATATACATGCCCGCATTTGTATTCCCACTGAATACAAATGCAAAGAGACAAAATCTACACTGTCTAATACTAGGATCCGGCTTAAGCCAAAGCCGGCTAGTAAAAATCCGTCCGATCACGATCCGTGCAATACCGCACGTATCTGATTGAACCCTGCCATATCTCCATACGGCCTCTACAGCGTTTCGCCCGAAAATTGAGTAACTGTCTGTGTTGTGGACTCTAAAGACTCGTCAATACTATGGCTGTGGATTTAACCACTAGCACGTCAGAGGTATTAGCCATACGTGACTGGCTACCAGCTATTGACCAAAAGGGACGTCGATGAGCGAACTCATCCTGACACCCTACTGAGCCTGTCAGTGACAATATCCGTACAGTCCAGTCCGTTCGTCTATGAGTATCGCATGGCGGGCCTAGGGGGTTGGTAAAAGTCAGACCCCCAAAGGCGGTATAAGTCGTGTCGGAGTGTAGCCCAGAACACCCTGAGATAATACTGGAATACCTACCAGTAAATCTCCTGCCTCAGCCGAGGGCTTTGTGTAATGGCTCTCCTAGACACAGCGCGACCTCACCCCCAATACCGGGAGAGACGAACCCCTGCAGATCCGCTCACTGCCTCCATGTGGCTCGGGACTGTACCCAACTAAAACCTGTTTGCACGACTCCTTTGAGCCGTGGTAGGGTAGTAATCAAAGTACAATGGGAACTCACACGAGACAAATGACGATCCCAGGTCGATGAACTAACCTGTACACATGTCACCAGGGAACTGCTATCTGACATCTGGTATAATCCCAACTAGCAGGTTCCCGGCGAGTCCTGTCCGGTGTACTCATAACCCAATGAGCACCTGTATACATCTTAGGTGAACCAACTGACACCAGTGGCTTGTGAGACCGGCCACCGTCCCTCGTCGGGGTCTCGACTGTATACACTAGTCTACTAATGGAGTATCGATGCCCAGCCTCGAAACTCCCACGACTAGGGACCTTTTAAGGATGTACTTAGAGACCCCAGCTCCCACGTATATGATCGCCCTCATACTGCTGGTAGTCAAGCAAGAATCCTAGGGGCTCTATCAACATGTAATAGCGACCTGTCAGGTCACCTAAAACAGTAGACGATGATAAAGACAAACCAGATAGCATACTATCATTTCGAGTAAGACTGTCCTACCGGGATAGGTCCTCCCTCAATCATTGCAATCACGTGCCTGTGATCCAATAATTGACTCTGAGGGCACTATCTCCAACAATCTCCCACTTTCACTCAAGGCTAATTATTGCGATGTCGTATACTCACAGCCCGTGTGATACCGAACACCCAACTCCTCTACTAGTCAGTCTCACAAAGCTCGTTTGCGAAACTATTGCGTTCGAGGAATAGCCTCAGTGAGTGGATCCGCTGTGATGTTCCTTTCTATATCTCTCTATATCTCAAGTTCGCGGAGAAAGCCATCTCCCGAAATGAGCAATACCTGTCTTGGAATGTCTGGATGTCTGATGGGACCTAGCTCATAAATGAACTCCAAATCCAAACTTCATAGACTGTATCGACAACTGAACTTAATCAGTATCCTGCGCCATGCCTTTCCCTCAGTATCCACCTGGACCACCTGTCCAAAATACAACCCCTCGTCAGAGGGAAAACTATAACTCTGACAGCCAATCTGCCATCCAGGTCACCTTGGAAGCCTGGAATGATAACTGTCTCCCGAAGGAGAATGCCGTTATCAAATCCCTAGAACATTCAACTTATGTTCTATAACTGCTTCCGACTGTTTCTCCCGAATTGGATCAATATCAACTTATTGCATCTACTGCAAGAACAACATCTGGTGCGGTACTTGACATCTCATGATCGACTCAATTGCCTAAGCAAGTGATCTGCCAATCATGCACATCCCTCTCCTCTTTAGTCTATGAGACACCTTTAGAGAGGGTGACTCCATCACCTGCAGGTACACTACCGTGCCAGGAGTCGTCCATTCTAAATACTCATAGAATGCTGTCAAAGTACCCAGATTGGGAAACCACCCAAATCTAGATCTAAAACCATAGATCCAGTAACCAGAATGTATAATATAATATCCAAGTCCTGTGTGGAGAAACTACTGTGTGACAACCAAAGTATAACCGATCGTAGTATAGGAATATCACTTCCTATTCTGTGTATGTCATCCAAATACCAGGACATCACACCCTACTACCTTCTTAACAGATCCATCCCCTATTCTGATGAAGTCAAACCTATGACTGTCGCATCAGAAATAGATGATATATCTCCGCTATATCTGCTTTAGTCTATAAATAGACATAAGCCACCTGTCCACCAATGCTTCCGCTGCTCCCACTGACTACGACAACCCTCTGGCAGAGTCATATAGACGTACACTTCTAAAGCTAGTTTAGAACGATGCTATACTCATCCTCCTGCCGGGTCTCATACTCTGGAACAACAACAATGGCAAGTCTGGGTAAACAAGAACCTCCCTGCCACCGTCCTTGAGCATACCGAAGTACCTCTCGGGTGCCTGAGGTTACCCACTTTTTCTGCGGAGTGGCCAATGGAATGTCAAATCAGATTGAAAATTTAGGTTCTTATAAAATCTTCAGTAATCGTTTGCGGTTCTGGAATCACTTCCAGTTCTACCATACTCCCACTACTGTTTTCTGAAAAATCCATTTCTTTTAAAAATATGGCGAGTCAAGAACAATATCACTATTGATCTTCCAGATGGTAGAAAGTCAACCCTCGTCATAGCCTGGGTCAACCCACAAACAGCCACTACAGAAACGTGCCTTGAGTTATCCGGAGTCTGGTTTTAAGCATAAGCCGGACAACTCTCCGTACCTTAACAATGTCAAGATATGAACTGTTCTATATCCAATACAGAAACAGAGGCACTGATTTAATTGAACCAGATTCAAATCATGCAGTTGTTACCAGTGCATGTTAACTAAATGGAAGGAGGCCGATCAGCGTTACTCAACTTAGGAATGCTTCCAATTATGAGTAACCTGAAAGAGAAGCATGTTCTCATTACTATCAACTGAATACCATCCACAAGTATCTACATCTTCGATCACCTTGAAGAATCCCGATACTTGCAATACTTGGTTCTCTACTCTATTCTTATACCAATAACTCCTCAAAACTCAGACCCTGTGTTTCTACGAAACACATGTCTAAGAAATAGAGAAGTTAAAAGTAAACAGAATATAGTACGAGGACCAACCCCTCTATCCTAATGGACACTGGACAATATACAATACTCTGTATAAGTCCCTGAGTCTAACAACTCATTCACTGTGTGTCGTAGGTTGGAAACTGTACTTATGGTTAAGAAGAATTACACCGTCGTTTAATGCTCCTTACCTAACCATCCACTGATATAGGTAAATGTCATAGACATAATTTCAAAAAGGTACATCTCACTCTATAAAAATAGACGTACAGATATATCAATTTGAAATTGGTGCATAACAACGGATATTCAAAACCAAATATTTGCCGTCCGGCAAACAACCCAGGTGACTTCCTCAAATATCACCAATTACAACGAATCCCGATATAATGAGGATGATCACCTAATTCCCAATAACTTACTCCCACTCATCATCTGTAAAACCATGCAGATGTGAGATTCATACTTGGTAAATACATACCCTGGAGCAAGTGTCTAATCGGGAAATCAGTTTTCATTTAACAGTACACAGTGAAACTGAAACATTGAAATGTTTCGATGGGGTATCCTGGTATTCCTAGTAATGCCTCTTCCATTATCCAGATTCACAACTATAACCGTATAATTCTTTGCCATCTTTCCAAATCCCTTTATATGTCTTTAGTCATTACCTTCTGCACACCCCTTTAGGCCTAATGGTTTTCTTCCTTCCCTACCGTTCGGCACCAGCCTATGGTTTGGAAGAAGACTATCCAATAAGCATAATGGGTGTGCTGTCCTAATCCTAGGAGCACTCGCAATGCGAGAGAAGGTGAGGATAAAAGACAACCGAATAAACCTTATTTCTATTTCTCCTGAACCAGAATCCATCCCCGAACTGGAACAAGTTCCTTTCGAGTTCGTATATAACCATACGATGGAGTATCCAATAAACCGTGGATCTTCGTAGTGATACGGAGTGTCCTGGAGAAATACAAATGTGATTTAAGATTGTCGAAGAAATAATTGGTTTGGTCGTGAATAGCAGTCGCAATTTACTTTGCTCTCTTACTAATCCCTTTCTTTGTCTTAACTTAATACCTTCTGTACACTATCGTTATGCTAATTGGTTTTCTTCATTCCCCACCGTTCGGCACCAGCCTAAGGTTTGGAAGAAGACTATCCAATTTGCATAATAGGTGTACTATCTCCTAAACCAAGGAGTACTCGCAATGAGAGAAGGTGAAAAGAAAAGACAACTGAATAATCCTATTCGTTTTCTCCAGAACCAGAAACCATCCTCGAATTCCTTCAAGTTCGTATATAACCATACGATGGTTTTGTCCAATGGAAGTGGACGTTCGTAGTAATACGGGGTGTCCTGGAGAAAAGGGTAAAAGTAGGAGTGGCAATGAGGTTTGCAACTCTGATAATCCAAAAGCCAGTGTTATAAGAAGGTCCGGTTAACTTGGTCACTGAGTCATAGTCTAGGGTCGGGTCAATGGTCGCTGCCAAAGAGAGAGAGAGAAAAGAAACACTCAGCGTGCACTCTAACCTAGATCAGAATGGTTATCACTTTATCTAATAAGGAAACCTCCCACTGTAACGTCAAATTCTTTTCCAAACCTGAAAGAAGAATTAGTCGGGATCGCCCGAGGAGTAAACCAACTCATCAGTGGGAATCGGGATCCAACTATCATCGCATGATAACTTGACGGAATCCACTCAAGTCACCACACTCCAGAAGGTATGCGCATGCCTGGCAAGTTTCAGTTTCTTTAGAAACTCCCGATGTGATTTTTACCCCTAGGACTCAAGTGACCTTGACGGAGTCAACAAATCAAAGAGTCCTAGTCAAGTTCAACCCGTCATTATCTGGATTGCATTAAACCCACCCGTACGTACGTGCCCTTGACGGAGTCAACAAGGCCGCACGACTGTCCTAACCAATCCCATTTATGCAACAAACAAGCACCACTTAGCTACCGTACACTACGCCTTGACGGAGTCAACAAACGCAGCACGAATACTAAATAATACCCGTAAGAAATGACGGAGGGCTACGACTAGTTTTTGGCGAAAAACCTTTAACGTAATGAACTTGATATCGTTGAAGGAACTGCATAGCCTTTTATAAAAATATAGTGACGAAAAACCTTTGCTAAAGAGGTCACTCCCGGTGAAGGGATCTCGGCTCTTTCCCCGTAGAATGAGGTGCAGGATATTCCAACTGAATACCACGATGCAAAGCAAAAGTAATCGGCTATAGTGAAGTTATTGCCCTGACGCAAACTTCTGTCCAAGGGGTCACTCCCGGTGAAGGGATCTCGGCCCTTGCCTCGTCGACTGAGGTGCTGGATATTCATAACCGAATACCACTGTGCAAAACAAAAGAGAACGCCCTTGCAATAACAGCTTTTTGAAAAATTGTTCCAACAACATCAGAATAGGTTTGTTTAGCTTGCATTGATCCGAATCAACGCAGTCCCATCAATTGATCACACCACAAAGAACGAAAATATACTGATGTACGTATATGCCATCCGCATTCGCCACTGGGTCTCGTCATTACCCGTTAGGTTAGCTAACTAACGACAGAGCGGGGACTGGACTAGCGCGGATGCAAAACATATACAACATCTAGTAATATATATACCAATATATTATATTTCGCTCAAGGCGTGATAAAATGCAACATCACAGAAATGTACAGCATCACAGAACAATACAGATATCTGGGATCCCCAGGTTTCACAGAGCCGCTGCTGAAACCCGACGTTCCCCTGGTCGTGTGGATAGCCTGTGCAATGAAAATCCTAGACCCCTACGGGCGCTGCAAGTCACCCGCCAAAACCTGAAGCGAGGCAGCCCCTTTCAGCAATGTGAATGGACCACCCAGCACTTCACGGAATCCGGTAACTTGGGCACCCCTCCTTGGGCCAACCTGTACCCCCTACGAGTGCGGCAAATAGCCCGCCAATTCTAGAGTGAAGCCCCCTCCGTCACAATGCCATGAGATGCGGCCCGTTGCCCTCTAGAACCCGGCTATCCGTGCACCCCTCCGCGGAGTAAACCTAGTACAGAAAGTAAAATATACATACAACGGGTACATCGACCGCAACCAGGTCGTGCCCCAAAAGAATAATACAAACAGGCAGTGACGGCAGTCCACATGTCGGACGCTCGCCCCGCAAAATCAAATGTACATAATACAACAAAACTGTACTAATATTGCATCCAGGCTATCCCCCACGACCGATCCGCAACAACACAGCACAATCACAGAACATCAACGTGAATGTCACGTTCGCAAATCCGTCTAACCGGGCTATAGCAGTTAGACAGGATTTACCGATCAAGTGACATTCACGGTCGCAGATATAATGTAAATACTGTGAACTAGCATGTCTAAAATATCCGATCGAACAAATTAACCAAGTGGGCCCCCAAGCAATACTGTAGCTCTCACAGAAAATCTGGGCCCAAAAAGAATATCCCAAAACCCAGAATTCCATGTAAGAAGCACACTGGAAAAAATTGGTAAAGTGAGGCCTAAATACTGCGGTGGAACCGCGGCCAAAGTGGGGTTATGGCCGCGGTTCCGCGGTCGTTTTGAAGGATCATATTACCCAATTTTTCCAGTGATCTTAGAATACCATGTACATCATTCTGCAACAACCTGAAAAATTTTTAGAGCCCAAAAAATTTCGACAGAAACTGATATACATGAAAATGCGGTTTTGGGATTTTTGTTCGATCAAAGCTTTAAACATACTAGTACAAGCTAGACTAGGTTAATGGCGTGGCTCTGATACCATGTTGCGCCAGGGCAGCGCCCCGGCCGTCTATCCGAGGCCAAAATGCGAAATCAAAATTTTTTCTTAACTTTTAAACTGGCGCTACCGCGGACAATATACCCGGATCGTAACCATTAACCGATACTAGCTAACAAAAGATGGGGTGAGAGATATACCGAGCGATCCGTGTTCTTCGGTCTTCTCGTCGTCATCCCGATCTCCCACGGAATCACCATTCGTCGTCTTCTTGTCGGAAAGGGCACCACGTAGCCGGATTCTTTTACGGGCTCCCACCTCTGGACCGAGGCAACTCGGGCGCGAAGTTGGCTAGCCGACGCGTCCAAGAAGTGCTGTAGGCTAGTGTAGAATGGTTGTCTCATTTGGGGTGGTGAAGTTGCCATGGATGGAGAGGAGAATGAACTTTGGAAGAGAATGAAGGTATATCATATTTTTCAAGCATGAAGAAAAATGAGAGATGAATAAATACCATACATCAAAAATGAACTCTCTCTCATTCTCACTTCCCAAAAGTGGCCGGCCCCTCTTCAAATGAAATGGTGGAGGAAATCAAAACATCAACCATGAAGGGAGGTGAGTGTAGTAAAAGGTGGAGGGTGACCACATCCAAAGCAATGATAACTATGTCACACTTAAATCAAATCCACTTCTAATCAACTCCAATCACAATAAAGCAAGCCATCATGAAAAAGCAAAGATGCTTAACCTTTCATAATGCCACAAGTGCAAGAAACCCCCTCCACAAATGTTATTTGCAAAATTGCAAATAACCCCCTCCATCGGAAAAGTCCGGCCGGGAAAGAACAAAGGAAAACCGGCCGGAACGAAATGCAAACTGGCAACTTCAGAAAACTGATCCCGTAATAAATTACAGGAAAACCCCGCTACTGCATATACATGCCCGCATTTGTATTCCCACTGAATACAAATGCAAAGGGACAAAATCTACACTGTCTAATACTAGGATCCGGCTTAAGCCAAAGCCGGCTAGTAAAAATCCGTCCGATCACGATCCGTGCAATACCGCACGTATCTGATTGAACCCTGCCATATCTCCATACGGCCTCTACAGCGTTTCGCCCGAAAATTGAGTAACTGTCTGTGTGGTGGACTCTAAAGACTCGTCAATACTATGGCTGTGGATTTAACCACTAGCACGTCAGAGGTATTAGCCATACGTGACGGGCTATCAGCTATTGACCAAAAGGGACGTCGATGAGCGAACTCATCCTGACACCCTACTGAGCCTGTCAGTGACAATATCTGTACAGTCCGGTCCGTTCGTCTATGAGTATCGCATGGCGGGCCTAGGAGGTTGGTAAAAGTCAGACCCCCAAAGGCGGTACAAGTCGTGTCGGAGTGTAGCCCAGAACACCCTGAGATAATACTGGAATATCTACCAGCAAATCTCCTGCCTCGGCCGAGGGCTTTGTGTAATGGCTCTCCTAGACACAGCGCGACCTCACCCCCAATACCGGGAGAGACGAACCCCTGCAGATCCGCTCACTGCCTCCATATGGCTCGGGACTGTACCCAACTAAAACCTGTTTGCACGACTCCTTTGAGCCGTGGTAGGGTAGTAATCAAAGTACAGTGGGAACTCACACGAGACAAATGATGATCCCAGGTCGATGAACTAACCTGTACACATGTCACCAGGGAACTGCTATCTGACATCTGGTATAATCCCAACTAGCAGGTTCCCGGCGAGTCCTGTCTGGTGTACTCATAACCCAATGAGCACCTGTATACATCTTAGGTGAACCAACTGACACCAGTGGCTTGTGAGACCGGCCACCGCCCCTCGTCGTGGTCTCGACTGTATACACTAGTCTACTAATGGAGTATCGATGCCCAGTCTTGAAACTCCCATGACTAGGGACCTTTTAAGGATGTGCTTATAGACCCCAGCTCCCACGTATATGATCGCCCTCATACTGCTGGTAGTCAAGCAAGAATCTTAGGGGCTCTATCAACATGTAATAGCGACCTGTCAGGTCACCTAAAACAGTACACGATGATAAAGACAAACCAGATAGCATACTATCATTTCGAGTAAGACTGTCCTACCGGGATAGGTCTCCTTCAATCATTGCAATCACGTGCCTGTGATCCAATAATTGACTCTGAGGGCACTATCTCCAACAGAGCCGTGGTAGGGTAGTAATCAAAGCACAGTGGGAACTCACACGAGACAAATGACGACCTCAGGTCGACAGACTATCTGCACTCATGTCACCAGAGAACTGTTATTTGACGCTAGGTATAATACCATCTAGCCAGTTCTCAGCGAGTCCATCCGGTGTACTCACCCCCAGTGAGCACATGTATATGATTAGTCCAAAAATACTTGTTTACCGCAATCAGAAACGGCGTCGCTTTCCAGCTAGCCGGTGAGTACAGGTCGATCCACAGAGATGGGTAGATTTCTTATTGTGTCTTTACGAGTTGATTCCAAATGTTGTTTGGATTGATTTAATCTAAAAAAACTAGATCTATCACTGAACTAAATTAATCTAAATTAAAGTCTTGCTAGGGTTAGGTTTAGGGGAAGTTTGGAGATTAAAGGTTTCCCTACCGCTTTCATTGCCCTATTTTAGATCTATTAGATGTTACGGTAATTATCAATAAAGTGGATCCGAATCTTTTGGGAAGATGTTTCTTCCTCTAAATTCGTATCCTTCCTTTGTTGATAATTACCCTAACCCCCCATGGAAAACACGTGCAACCGGCCCTTTATACTATGGTTCATCGTTACCTCGAGGGGTAGGATGCCGTAGAGAGCGGTTGTGCGTGCATGCATGGAGTTCTAACTCTTAGGTATGGATGGCATGAAAGGGGTGAGAGATCTCATCTCTCAAACCTTTCCCTAAGACTAACCCTAACAAGCGAGGAGACTACTCGCTCATTAGGGGATGATACGACATACTAATTAAAAGAATTAAAATAAAATAACTTACTAGGTTGACGGCTCCCTCCAAGCAATATAGAACAGATCTGAATAATACTCCCAGCAATTCTGAATTTTATTGATTGAAAAGAAGCATAGGGTTTTACAATTTTCGATTACAATTTATAAGTAAACAGGAAAATTTAGGGTTACAGACTCTCGCAGATGTGAAATTACGGATTTGCCCTCGAAAAATCCCAACAACCGCACCGACGCACCGACACAAGAAGTCGGCGCCGACATGGGCATTAAATGGCCGCGGAACCGCGGCAATTGGGCGCTTAGGCCGCGGTTCCGCGGCCCTTTGGTGAGATCATCTCACCAAACTTCCTGGGCTGGTTCTTTACACTTTGGGCTTTTTATTTCCATAATTCTTTTCTCTGTTTGGCTTTTTATTCTTCTCCAGATCTTTCAGTGAAAACTTGTAGCGATCTTTTAACCGTTTGCCTTGACATTTTGGACCTTGCATTGTTCTTCATCTAAGCTTGACTAGGATCCCTCTACTTGTTGGTCAAAAGTCACTCTTTTGTATCTTTTTCTGTCTTTTTCACTGTATTCGCTCCAAGAACCTGTATCCTATAATATGCAGCAGACATGCGTCAAAAGCACCTGTTTAATTATAAAACGAATAAGAATTGGGGAATATAAATTGCAATATTATGATATGAACAAATACCCCCAAACTTATCTTTTGCTCGTCCTCGAGCAAACTTATTATTTTATTCACTAAAATCCTAACCGCACTTTCGCAGGGAAACGCGATTGCACTAAGCACGTGCAACAAGCCGTTAAACCTCTAGGTGTCCCTAGTAGGAGGAATGTTGTCTCCTGAGGGTTTTCAGCGGATTACACCCACAAAATCCTATCAATTCGGCCCATTAACTTTTGTTCTCCATTTAGGTTTTCTAATAAGGAATTCTATTATCATCGACCTGCAAATTATCCACCCATATTCTTCACACTTCCTCATCATCTAACTTAAGATTATATATGTTCTATAGATTTACTTAGCTTTCGGCATCTCTTAAGTCTTCCTTCTAGGGTTTCATCTCTACTTAGGAATTTCTATCAACTCTACTAAAGATACAAGTTCTATTTTTCATTCCTTTCTCTCATCTAAATCCCAATCACATATCCCTACGTGTGTGTATAGATCACCCCTACATTTGGAAATTCAAATCAAGCAATCATACTCTCGTCCATTGTTCAAAGTACTTATTAATTAGTGAATTTTTAATTGAATTTCGCTTATACATCCTTCATGCGACCGTTAATACTTCTTGAGGTACCAACAACCGATTACAAGATGCGTTAGCACTTTAAAGCGTACTTCCTAGTTTTGCAACACCCAAGGCTTTAGCAGTGACTCCTAAACCAGTTAGTCTAAGGCACTAGGTGATGAAGCACCCTCGCTAAATTTTTTTCTAATTTTTTTAGCCTTAAGTAATCACAAAAACCAGTGTCCATTTTTTTGTTCCTTAATCACAATTTTTTTTTCTTTTATTTTCATTGTACTAAGGACTTTAGACAAGAGCATTTCAAGGTCTCTTCTACTATTCCAAGTTTCAAGGTGCGTGATTGTGCAATTTGTAGGGTATACGTTTTCAGAATCTAGACTTAAGCTAGGAACTATTTTTCAAACTTATACTCTAATAGGAACATCAATACTCTTCCCTCGTTTTGACTTAGCCCAAGAAGTGAATCTAAAATTTGCCTATTTCTAAATAAACTACAAGGCATATACTTTCTACCGTTAAACTTTAAGGAATGTTATTTTTAGGGTTTTTAATTCACTAAGTCTAAGATTTAGTTGTTCCTAGCCAGTTAACCTATTTGTCAAACTCAAGTCAATTAGCCAAAATTGAATACAATAATTTTTATAATTTTAGAAATTTTTCAATTTTTATGGGTTTTTCAAATAAACATGCAAATGCAAAAATATGTACAAATGAATGCGAAGGAAGAAAACGTACCGAGCATACCCCCAAACTTGAACTTGACAGTGTCCTCACTGTCATGCTAAACCAAGAGGGTCAAAATACCGGCACTTCCCTGTTTATTTATTTATAATAATTTTTTTATTGTTAAGAAAAACAAAAATATATACAGAAAGGCCCTCCCCCAAACTTCATTTAAACTATGTTAAACAGTACTGCCAACCCTTGCATAGACCAAAAGTCAATACCAACCAGTTGAAAAATTTATCAGTCAGGAGTATTGGTTGGTGGAAGAATAAGTTGTGGCGGTCCAAAAAGAATTGGGGAAGATAGAAGTGGTGGTATGGAAGGTATGGAGGTGAATAGACAGGAGGTGGTGATGAATCAAAACGAGAATGCGAATGATCAGCAATCAGTGGAATGTTGGCATTCTCGTAGCTTCTTAAAAGAAATGGGGCTGGTTCAACTTCTAAAGGAGAAGGTTGACTAACCACAATACCCCGAAATTTTCCTGTGGGTCCTCTATTGACTTGGCATCATCCATCAATTTCATATGATATTCAATTATAAGGGAACTGATCTCCTCGATGTCCGCCATAGTCCAACCGAAAACTTGCCGCCTATCTTGTAAGACTTTTAAAATAGCGTTCTCTTGCTTGAAGGCTAGAGAGGCTGATATTATAATGGGAAAAGTCTCATTCTCACCTATGTGAGCATATTTAAGGTGAGGCGGTAAGGACATGAGTTCGAGTTTCGAAGGCGAAAGAATCATTGCGGAATCTAACTCGAACTTAAAGGACTCCAACACAGGTTCGAAATCACTGCAAACAACCGATTCGGATGGTTCAACTAACTCATCCACAACTTCAAAAGACTCATATTCAGGTTGTGAGTCGTCATCATCCGAAAAAGTGAAACATTCATAATCAATATCGGTTGTGTCAACGGTGGTAGGCTCAAGGAGGGACGCACTAGTGGCATCAAAACTGTTTTCATCAAATAGAAATCTTTCAAGCTCGCAGTCCTCCTGCGTGATTTCGTGAATAGAGCAAACTTCTCGTGTACTAGTTTTAGGCACGGAGGGGGGGGCAGACTTCCCATCTTATAAATATTGAACTCACTAGACATCTTCCCAAAGGATAGAGTCATGGAGCCATTTCGACAATTTATTACGGCATTGGAAGTGGCCAAAAATGGTCGACCTAGGATCACCGGAATTTGGTTTCTTGGGTTAGCAACAGGTTGTGTATCCATAACAATAAAATCAACGGGGAATATGAACTCCCCAACTTGGATCAACACATCCTCCAGCTGACCCCTTGGATGGGTGATTGATCGATCAGCCATTTGGAGAGTACAACGAGTGGGTTTCAACTCTCCAACCCCTAATTGTTCGTACACGGAGTAGGGAATCAGGTTAACACTCGACCCAAGATCTAAAAGTGCTCGATTAATTTTCTTATCCCCAATTGTGATTGAAATCGTAGGACAGCCGGGGTCCTTTCGTTTTTTGGGTAAGGTTTGATGGTGGTTAATAGCATTGCTCACTGCACCAGCCACTAGCACTTTCTTGGGTACTTGAGATGCCCTTCTCTTCGAGGTGCAAAAGCCCTTTAAGATTTTCGCGTACGAAGGGACTTGTTGGATTGCATCCAAGAGAGGTATATTTATGCTAACCTGCTTAAATATCTCCACAATCTTCTCCACTTGTGCATTTGGTTTATTAGGACTCAACCTGTTTGGGAATGGAGCATTTTGAAAATTCGTTGAGTCAAAGGTCTGTGGAGTAGAATGTGGAGTAGGAACGGATCCCGGTGTAGATGTGTTCATGTTGTGAGAAATGGGTCCGTTCAAGCTAGAAGAAGTAGAGCCGTGTGAAGGGTGGAGAATAGGCTCTAAAGAAAAAGGTGAAGAAGAAAGTGAAGAAAATGAAGAAGGGGAAGATGACGATGGAGAAAAAGAAAAAGAAGAAGAAGAACCACCGGCGGGGATGTCATCACTAGTTCCCACATTATTTTGCAACTCTCTTCCGGATCTCAACGTGGTCACCGCATTTACATTGTGATTAGAATATGCGTTTTGTGTGTGACCGGGATTGGGCAATGGTTGAGATGGAAGCTTTCTCTTTTCTCTCTCGCTCAACGCAGCAGTTAATTGTGCAATTTGTGCCTCAATAGATTTGATACTTTGATCGTGTGAGGCATTGTTATGCATCAAAGACTGAACATAAGTTTCAAATCTTGCTGCGGATTCTGTAGATTGCTTGAGAAATGCATCTAGACTTTTTTCGAGCGAGATAACCTTATCATCATTTGGTTGAACCAAATTGTTTGTTTGATTTGTATAAGGTTGTTGTTGGAAAGGTTGCTGGTTTTGAGTTTGTGAGGGTGCTGATTGGATGATTTTCCGATTGTGTAGTTGGTTTTTAGAAAATAGATTTTAGAAATCACAACCAAAAATATTTTGACCGCAATCAATAATGGTGTCGGATGTAGCGCGTTAGTAAGTGCGGATCGTCCATAGGGAAAGTGAGTTCCGTTCAATTTTCGAATTAGATGAGTTGAAAATTTAAGGCAAAGAAAAGAAAACAATTCATGATTTGTAATTGTAGATCAAAAGTAAGAAAAATCTAGATCTAAAAGAAACATTAAAACAAGAAGAGAGATGAGAGATAATTCCAATCAACACTCAAGATTATAAGGATAGCTCGTAGGAGTAGATCGGATCTCTAGATGTGATGAGATCTAATGATTACTCATTCTTATCCTTTAACGAATTGGTACTAGATCGATGTGAATTCATCGAGGTTTAAGGATCTTGCGAGGGAATTAGGAATTTCGCAACTAATCCTTTGTCCTTTCGATGGATCGCATTCAAATTCTAGCTTCTAGTTAATCAAATGTTTAATAGTTGATCCCTAGTTTCGAGTGAACACGATCAAGAAAGCATCATTTCAAAACTAGGTTATTAATCATTTGATTCACTAGAATTTCCAAATATTATAGGATTTAAGAATTGTAAAAATATCTAAATCATCATCATCTAAAGATCGTCACAACTCCTACACGAGCGGAGATTACTCAAACATCATGATCACAAACACAATCACAAATTGAGATCTAATCATTATGCTTGAATTAAAAGATAAGCAAGAATATAGAAAATTCACCTTTATTTATCGACAAATTTTGTTACAACTCTCTTGAATTTACAAAAGGAAAGAACTAGATCGTCGATTTCGGCTTCGCTCGGCTCCTTAAGTCGCGGATCGGCGTGGATCTCTTGCTCCGTTGGAAATCCGGCGTTGCTTCTAAAGGTTGGAGGAATTCTTGCTTGAATTGATCTTGGGAATTTGATCTTGAGGTTGAATTGGGGATTGGAATTGAATTTGGCACAAGCTTTGTCACTAAACTTGTGGAGGGAAGAGGGAGATGAATCAATTCTTGAACCTTTTGCAACCTTGATCTAAGCTCCTTTTTATAGGCCTCAAATATTTTAGATCTAGGATTGAAATTTGAAATTTCCCCCCACAAGTTAGTTATCCAAATGATTTAAATTTCCCTCCAAAAAGTTAGTTAAGCCTAAATTTGAATTTCCCTCCAAGAATTTGTTAAGCCGAGCCTTCTAGATGTGCCACGTGGAGAATCGGGAGTCTTCTGGAAGCTTGGGCAGTTACAGTAGCCACGTGGAAGAAATCTGGAAGCATGAAGCCATCAAAGCGCCGCGGTTCCGCGGCGCAAGCCAGCTCCCGCCGCGGAACCGCGGCTCTTTAGAGGCCTTATGGCTTAATCTTTTTACAGTAACTCTTGGGCTTTATTGTGGGCCTTTTTCTGATATATGGATTTTTATTTGGATTTCTGTATCACTACCAGATCTTCAGCCTTTGAGTTGGCGCGTCTTTTATCAGATCTTTTCCCAATTTTGGGCTCTGCTTCCGGAATTTCCTGCATAGACTCCAAACAAGAGTTGCGCAATACAAGGATGATGCGATGCAATGAAAAACACACAATTTCCCTAAAAAATGCCGGTTTTTAGTATACAGTACAAGTAATCCGATATTTTACATGTGTTTTGCTAATATGTGCGATATGAATACCGGATACCTATACATGAATACAAAAGGTAGGGAAATTGCCGTGTTAGAAATGCAGTATTTTCGACTGATCAGGTGCTTGTTGTTGTTGTGGAGGAGGTCTTTGAAAATTGTTATTTCCTTGGACTTGTTGATTTTGGTTCCAAGCGAAATTTGGGTGACTCCTCCACTCCTGATTGTATGTCGAAGAGTACGGATCATTTCTTTGTCGTTGCTGAAATGCAGCATTGACTTGATCCTGTTTTTGAGTAGATGCATTATAAGGACACTCTTCGGTTAGATGTGATAGATTCGAACAACAAGCACAAACAGTTCGTGTGGGTAAAACAGGGGCAGGAGAAGACGATGAGATTTTTGTTTCATAAGTGCGGCCATCTCGGCCTTCATAGCAATCGACATATCTACTTGATGTATGCCTGCCCTAGATTGACCAACAGAAGAAGATGATGTGGTCTTGGTACTCTCCCACTGAATTGTTTGCTCACTAAGATCCTCAAGAAACTGCCATGCTTCGTCGCTAGACTTGGAGAGAAAATGACCTTGACATATGGTTTCTAGCAACTGCTTCGTTGCCGAGTTCAATCCCTCGTATAATGTTTGGCAAAGTTGCCAACTTTCGATCCCATGATGAGGGCATTGAACGAGTAGGTCTTTAAATCTCTCGAAGCACTTCCAAAATGGTTCGAAAGGAAGCTGTGAAAATTGTATAATCTCGTTACGGATTCTAGCAGTTTTGTGATGAGGATAGAACTTTTTTAGAAAAGCTCTCACAAACTCGTCCCAATTTCTAATGGAATGTGATGCGGTGCTATATAGCCACTTCTCGGCTAGGTCACATAAGGTGAAACGAATGACCCTTAGCCTTATAGCGTCATCACTTAATTGGGTCGTTTTCATCATAGCGCAAACGTTTTGGAATTTATTGATAAAGATATATGCATCTTCGGATTCCAAACCATGAAATTTTGGCAGCATATTGATGAAATGTGGTTTTATTTCAAAATTGTCCCCATTTGCCGGTGGGGGTGAAAGACATGTAGGTAAAGAAGTGCGGACGGGGTAAAAGAGATCCTGGAGCGCAACTCGTGCGGGCGCTACAACAGGCGGAAGATTCGGGTTATTCGCACCTAACGGAGGTGGAATCATTCCCGTCGGTAAGGTATCGTTGGGGTCGTGTCCCGACATACCTTCAAAAGAAGAATTTGAAGGTGGAGGTAAGGAAATGGACGGAATGTCGACGAAGGGTTCGTCGGTCGGAACCAACGAAACACGGACTAATCGGGCGTTAGTATCCCTAGTCCAAAGTGACATACACTAAAGGAGTAGTGTAGCCAGAAAAAAAATAGAAAAACAGAATGTGGGGGTAAGATAACGTCAATAGAGGGAAGTGATGGAAGTGAGTTGCAAGGTTTCTTAGCGACAAGTTGCAAGTTTTGAAAAGATTTTTCTCTCTTTTTTTTATTTATGTGAGAGTTTTACAAAAAGGTTTTTGGAAAGGGACTCGTGACACAAATGTATCAACCACACATGCACAATCAGGCCTAGATCTAGGGTCACCTAGGTCTGCTAGACAGCTCCTAACTAGGGCTAGAAATAGGACCTCAAACCGCCTCTTCACCGACAAGTACGGCCAGGTAAGTGGGAAGGAACCACCACTACAGTGGGCCTAATTAATAACCACTAGCCTAGACACCGCAATGTCAGTTAGGATAAACGGTCGATGCCTATAGTAGTCCTTTTCCTATTGAGCTCGATGTCCTTAGGTCTGAGTCTAATATTTTTTTTTAATTAATTGTGGTCAATGCACATGCTTTCGGTGTTTTCTGGGGTCCTGGGAAGGGTGATGAAATCCCCACCCAATCTGAGTTTGGTCAATTAGCCCCTTAAAGTCCGATTAAATTATGCAAAACAGTAAAATTCACTTGCAATCAATTTTAGCGCGGCGCAAAGAACCCTGCAGAAAATCTGTTATTTAGAAGGGGGAGAGAATTTTTTAGCGCAAAGAATTCCTGCAGAAACTTTTTACAGTGGAGATATGGAGGTTGTAGAGGGGAAGAAAAGAGAGCAAACCATGCAAATTTGGTGCACTGAAGAGTCAGATCCGCGGCGGAAACACGGTCTTGATGGGCTTTATGCGGCGGAACCGCGGCTTTGTTGTGGGTTCAGCTTCTGGAAAAATTTGTACTGCACTCTTGTTCCAATCCTCCTCTGTTCTGATGTTTACTTTTCTGAATTTCTTTCTGTAAAACTCCAGATCCGCGATACTTCGCTGTTCCTGCAAGATTCAAAACATAGAACCCTTCAAACAGATAAAAATCGCTAAAATGTTTTTGTATTTTGTATTTTCTGATTTTTTATGATTTTTTATAATTTATATCAACCCGAAATCATACAAAACAAAAAAAATTACGCCATCCCCGGTAACGGCGCCATTTGATTAGTCCAAAAATACTTGTTTACCGCAATCAGAAACGGCGTCGCTTTGCAGCTAGCCGGTGAGTACGGGTCAATCCACAGAGATGGGTAGATTTCTTATTGTGTCTTTACGAGTTGATTCCAAATGTTGTTTGGATTGATTTAATCTAAAAAAACTAGATCTATCACTGAACTAAATTAATCTAAATTAAAGTCTTGCTAGGGTTAGGTTTAGGGGAAGTTTGGAGATTAAAGGTTTCCCTACCGCTTTCATTGCCCTATTTTAGATCTATTAGATGTTACGGTAATTATCAATAAAGTGGATCCGAATCTTTTGGGAAGATGTTTCTTCCTCTAGATTCGTATCCTTCCTTTGTTGATAATTACCCTAACCCCCATGGAAAACACGTGCAACCGGCCCTTTATACTATGGTTCATCGTTACCTCGAGGGGTAGGATGCCGTAGGGAGCGGTTGTGCGTGCATGCATGGAGTTCTAACTCTTAGGTATGGATGGCATGAAAGGGGTGAGAGATCTCATCTCTCAAACCTTTCCCTAAGGCTAACCCTAACAAGCAAGGAGACTACTCGCTCATTAGGGGATGATACGACATACTAATTAAAAGAATTAAAATAAAATAACTTACTAGGTTGACGGCTCCCTCCAAGCAATATAGAACAGATCTGAATAATACTCCCAGCAATTCTGAATTTTATTGATTGAAAAAAGGCATAGGGTTTTACAATTTTCGATTACAATTTATAAGTAAACAGGAAAATTTAGGGTTACAGACTCTCGCAGATGTGAAATTACGGATTTGCCCTCGAAAAATCCCAACACCCGCACCGACGCACCGACACAAGAAGTCGGCGCCGACACGGGCATTAAATGGCCGCGGAACCGCGGCAATTGGGCGCTTAGGCCGCGGTTCTGCGGCCCTTTGGTGAGATCATTTCACCAAACTTCCTGGGCTGGTTCTTTACACTTTGGGCTTTTTATTTCCATAATTCTTTTCTCTGTTTGTCTTTTTATTCTTCTCCAGATCTTTCAGTGAAAACTTGTAGCAATCTTTTAACCGTTTGCCTTGACATTTTGGACCCTGCACTGTTCTTCATCTAAGCTTGACTAGGATCCCTCTACTTGTTGGTCAAAAGTCACTCTTTTGTATCGTTTTCTGTCTTTTTCACTGTATTCGCTCCAAGAACCTGTATCCTATAATATGCAGCAGACATGCGTCAAAAGCACCTGTTTAATTATAAAACGAATAAGAATTGGGGAATATAAATTGCAATATTATGATATGAACAACATACAATCTTAGGTGCACCTCACCAATGGTTGCGGGACCAATCCATCGCCTCTCGTCAGGGTCTAGATATGTATACACTAGTCTACTCTGGAGTATCGATGTCCAGTCTCGATACTACCATGACTAGGGACGTTTTAAGGATGTACTTATCGACTACCCAGCTCCTACAAGTATGATTGCTAACGATGGTAGTCAAGAAAGGATTCTACGAGCTTTATCAACATGTATACAAGATATGAAATACTAAGTAAAACACATCACATGTTAAGATAAAGACAAACCAGATAGCATACTATCATATCAAGCAAGATTGTCCTCTACATATATATCCCTAGCATCCTATACAATGAAGGACTCTAGGGCATACATATCCAACAATCTCCTACTTGCACTAAGGCCTGTAATTGGCGTATTAAGTACTCAACGTCTGCACTAGAGCAAGTTGTCGGCGTACCGTATACCCACCATCTCGAACAGTCTCTCGAACTGGACTCGAGGGATGGCCTTGGTGAATAGATCTGCCGTGTTGTCCTTTGTATCTACTCTCCGCACCTCGATCTCCTGGAGATCCACGATCTCCCTGATCAGGTGACACCGCCTCAAGATATGTCTGGATTTCTAATGGGACCGTGGTTCCTTTGCCAAAGCCATGGCTCCGTTGCTAAAGCCATAGCTTTGTTGTTATCGCAATACAAAGGTATTGGATTAGCAATGGATAGAACCACCTGAAATTCAGAAATGAACTTTCTCATCCAGACTGCCTCTTTTGCGGCATCACAAGCAGTGATGTACTCAGCATCCATCGTCGAGTCTGCTACGGTGTCCTGTTTGGAACTCTTCCAACAAACCGCCCCTCCGTTGAGGGTAAACACATAACCCAAGACAGATTTAGAGTCATCCTTGTCACTTTGGAAGCCAGAGTCGGTAAAAGCCTCAATCTGGAAGTCCCCATTACCGTACACCAGGAACATCTCTTTAGTCCTTCTCAGGTACTTAAGAATGTTCTTAACTGTTATCTAATGTTTCTCACCTGGGTTGGACTGATACCTGCTTACCACGCTAAGTGCATAAGCTACATCTGGTCTGGTATATAACATCACATACATTATTGATCTTACCACCGAAGCGTAGGGTACTATGCTCATGCGAGCCCTCTCCTCATCAATCTTGGGAAGCATCTCTTTGGAGAGGGTGATTCCGTGACAAGCGGGTAAATTACCGTGCTTAGAATCTTTCATACTAAATCTCTTTAGTACGATGTTAATGTACCTCGACTGTGAAAGTCCCAACATTCTTTTAGATCTATCATGATATATCTTAATCCCCAAGATGTACGAGGCATCACCCAGGCCTTTCATAGAGAACTTCTGTGACAAGAACAGCTTGGCCGATTATAGCGTAGGAATATCATTTCCTATCAGGAGAATGCCATCAACGTATAAAACGAGGAATACCACAGTTCTCCCTACAATCTTCTTATAAATATAAGGTTCATCTATATTTTTGATAAAGTAAAATTCTCTGACCATCTCATCAAAGCAGATGTTCAAACTCCGTGATGGCTGCTTTAATCCATAAATGGATTTGAGCAACTTGCATAATTTTCCGCTGGTCCCACTTTCTACGAACCCTATGGTTGATCCATGTAAACACACTCTTCTAAACTTCTATTTAGAAAAGCGGTTTTAACATCCATCTTCAGATGTTATAGTCATGGAAGGCAGCAATGGAAAGTAGGATCCAAATGGATTTAATCATAGCCCCTAGTGAAAAAGTTCCGTCATAGTCCAGTCTTGGTCTTTGACGAAAACCTTTAGCAACAAGTCTAGCTTTGTAGGTTTCTACCTGACCATCTACACCAATCTTCTTTTTGAAGATCCATTTGCATCCTATGGGTTTTCCCCCAGTAGGAGCAAAATCCAAAGTCCAAACTTGGTTTGTGTATATGGATTCCATCTCGGATTGCATAGCATCCAGCCACTTCACCGAGTCTTTACTCATGATGGCTTGCTGAAAACTAGTCGGATCATCATCTTCGATGATGCAATCCTCTTGATCCCCGTCTACGAGAAAACCATAGTATCTCTCGAGCAGATGAGACTGCCTACTAGATCTGCGGAGTGGCGTACGTACGTCCAGTTCTATTGAAATCTCAGGTTCTACTAAGTTTTTAGTAATAGTTTATGGTTCTGGAATTTTTTCTAGCTCTATTGCGCTCCCACTTATCTCTTTTTCGAGAAATTGAGTTTCCATGAAGCAGGCATGATGAGAAACAGATATCGTTTGTTCCTCAGTGTAATAGAAATAATACCCCCTAGAATTCCTGGAGTATCCCATAAATTTACACAATACTGAACGTGCCTCGAGCTTGTTCGGATGAACCTTTTTGACAATGGCAGGACATCCCAATATCTTTAGATACTTAAGACAGGGTTTCTTCCCACTTCACATTTCATATGGAGTGGTAGGCACAGACTTAGTTGGAACCTTATTCAATAGGTATGCAGCAGTTTCTAGTGCATAACCCCAGAAGGAGGGCAACAACTCAGCATAACTCAACATGGAACACACCATATCAAGTAAGGTGTGATTCCGTCTTTATGATACACCGTTGTATTGTGGTGTTTATGGAGGAGTAAGCTAAGAGAGAATTCCATTCTCTTTTAGATATTTTAGGAACTCGATACTTAAGTATTCACCACCGCGATCGGATCGGAGCATCTTGATAATTTACCGGTTTTCTTTTCCGCTTCATTCTTATACTCTTTGAATTTCTCAAAGGTTTCAGATTTATGTTTCATTAAGAATACAGGTACATACCTTGAGAAATCATCTGTGAAAGTAATGAAGTAGGAATAGCCACTTCTTACATGCATTGACATTGGCCCACACATGTCGCTGTGTATGAGTCTCAGTAGCTCTTTCTCCATGTCAAGTGAACGAAGTTTTTGTCATCTTGCCTCTGATACATGATCGACAAGTTGCATATGATTGATACTCAAACGGATCTAAGTATCCATCTTTATGTAACTTAGTCAGTCGTGTTTCATTGATATGACCAAGTCTACAATGCTATAAGAAAGCTTGGTTTGATTCTGAAGCTTTTCTTTTTAGTGTGTTTTGGACGTTGAAAACTTGATGTTGATTGAGAATGTATATTCCGTTACTAAGTATACCCAACCCAATCATTTCATGATTTAGGTGAATGTTTATAACATTGCTTATAATTGCAAAATTATATCCTTCATTTGATAACAAAGATACAGATATAATATTACACACCATACTGGATACACAAAAGCAGTTACGCAATATCAAAATATATCCACTCGCCAATCCTATATGATATTCTCCTATTACAACAGCATCCACACCGGCTCCGTTGCCAACCCTGATGGTCATATTACCTTTTCTCAAAACTTTACGGATTCTCAGCGCCTGCAATGAATTATAGATATGAGATCCTGATCCGGTATCCAATACCCAGGAAGTGGAGTTTATAGAGAAACAATTTTCAATCATGAACACACTTGAAACCGAAGTCACAACTTGCTTCGTGTCCTGATTTCTAGCCCTTAGGGCCCGGTAGTCCTTCTTCCAATGTCCTTTTTTCCGACAATAGAAGAATTCTTCCTTTGTGAAAGCCCCCCCAATCTTTTCATTTCCCTTTCCCTGCAACTTTTGCACAACTCCCTTCGGTTTGGTGGGGGGCTTCTTCTTCTTCCCCTTGGCCTTAGCCTTGGATTTAGCAGAAGAAGATTCCCTAATAAACAGAGCGGGTGTTTCCTTAGTTTTCTTCAAGGTGCCCTCTGCCATCCTCAACATGTTGAGAAGCTCAGGAAGTGAAACTTCCATATTCTGCGTATTGAAATTCAATATGAACTGGGCATAGGCGCAAGGAAGGGATTGTAGGATCAAGTCGATGTACAACTCATTTTCCAACGTAGTTCCTAGATCCGCGAGCTCTTCTATGAGAGAAATCATCTTTGGGACGTAGTCCCCAACAGATGATCCGATAGCCAAGCTCGCTTGAAACAATTTCTTCGAGGTCTCATATCTTGCGATACGAGATTACTCTCCATATAAATCTTTGGTATAGAGGAAGATGGAAGAAAGGTCCATCTTCTCGTGCCGCCTCTGATGATCATTATCCATAGAGGCCGGCATGAGGCACTTGGCTTTCGCTCAATCAAGATCCCAGGTCTTACGGACCTCAATGTACGCGACCAAGGATTCTGGACCGTGACAGGGGGAGCTTTCTCCGTAAGGGACATATGCGACCTTATCATATGTAAGTCATATGGACATTCCTTAGCCAGTGTTTATAATTTGCCAACGAGTTTATTTTTATATGGTATTAGCTTAAGTCACATCATGGTCGCTGCAATTAGGAGAGAGAGAGAAAAGAAACACTCAGCATATGCTCTTGCAAGTTTAGATTACTTATTAGTTTATCTAAATATGATGGCACTCACTGTTTCCTCGAATTCTTCTTCAAACCCTAAAAGAAGAATTAGTCAGGATTAATCGCGCCTCACAATTCTTGCTTAACCTTTCGGCCAGGCTAGTGTCGGTACTTCGAGGGAGGTTTTCCAACTCTTTCGCGAAATTCCTTAATTACATAACCTCTTTTTTCTGGAAGCGTAGCCCCGCTAACACCGTTCTAGGCACCTGCTTGGTTTATAGCATTGACTGTTAAGTGAGAAAATTCACCTGAAGAGTAGCGGATACTCATAGTAGGATCAGGACCCAACTATCATTGTGTGATGATTTTGAAGGAAGCCTACCAAAAACACCACACTCCAGAAGGTATGCAACACTAGCAAGTTTCCTTTATGTTTGAAACTCCCGATGTGATTTTTGCCCCGAGCGCTTATAACCTTGACAAAAGTCAAAACATCATAAGCCGCAAGTAAAGTTCAACCCGTCATTATCTAGATTAATCTAGACCCATTCGTACAAGCCCTTGACGAAGGCCAAAACGGCAGATAAGCACCCACTAGCTACCAAACACTATACCTTGGCGAAGCTCAAAAAACATAGCTTGAATACTAGTAGATACCTATCTAAAATGACGGAGGGCTACGGCTGGTTTTGGAGAAAACCATTAATGTAATGAAATTGATATAGTCGAAGGAACCGGATAGCTTTAGAAAAGGAGTGGTTTAAGCTCCGCTTTTTAAAAATGCTTTTTGAAGAAAACCGAGTGGTTTTGTAATTGTTCCAACGACATCAGATTTTAGGTTCATTCCTTTGCATTAATCAATATTAATGTGGTCCCATAAATTAACCTTATCATTGCAGAAAAGAAATAAAAATAGAACGTACGCTTATGCCATCCGCATTTGCCACGGGGCCTCGTCATACACCGTTAGGTTATTTAACTAACGGCAGAGTAAGGGCTGGACTAGCGTGGGTGCGAAACATAAGCAACGTTTATTATATATAATATATATAGCCATTCGTCTCACGCAATAATAAGAATTCCATATCACAGAATTACAGATGAATATATTGGATATACTAGAATTTCCGTGTTTCGTTTTAGCCTATAACGAAACACGGATTCCACGATCGTGATAAATAGCCAAACCCCACTCTAGACCCCTATGGGTGCGACAAACTAGCTGCCAAATTCCTTAAGCGAAGCAATCTCTCTCAATAAAATGAGTAGGCCACTCGGCACTTCAAGAACCCGGTAGTTTGTGCACCCCACCTTGGGTCTATCCTAGGTGCAAGAAAAAATAAATGAAATAATACAATGGTGGCTACAACCTCAACCTGGATGTGCCCCGCAAAAATAATATTAAATCAATTTACAAATTTACATGAATGAAAGAAAAGAAAATACTCTTCTCAAATCCGCCGGCTATTCATTCACGACGATCCAATACTCTATATACACAAACCATCATCAAAATACAGATATGTGCAACCCCAACTAATCGACATATAGCACTTAGCAGATGTTCAGCAACAAATTTACGAACAGAGAAAACCCCGATTAGCCAAGTAACTTAGAATTTCGATCGAAAATATTTTCCATGTCTACCCTATATACAAATCAGTACACAAACAATTCTGGGTAGAAACCAAATATGCAAGAAATCATATTTCCAAGATTAAGAACCACAGAAAAAAAAAATTAAGTGAATCGGCCATGACTCGGCCGTGAATCCACGACTAAACTATGTGTTTGGCCGCGGTTCCACGGTAGTCTTGGTGGATTACGAGCTCGAATTTTTTCTAGTTCTTAGAAATTCCTGCACGTATTTTTAAGGCCATTGAAATAATTTTTTGAGCAGTTTTGAAAATCGACAGCAAGCATAACATGAAAATTAGATTTCGGGTATTTTTTCGACGATCGAAATTCTAACTACTTGCTAACTAGCTAGTTAAGCTTTATGTGGATCTAATACCAGTGTAAGTCGATGTCGCACACCCCGCGGGTTCGCAGGAAGGCGGAAAACATAAAAACTATTTTTTTTTCTTTTAAGATACTTCGCAACATCGACCAAATAATCAAGATCTTTCATAAAACATAACTAGCTAAAACTAACTACAAAGAGGTTTTAACTACTCAGTGAGAGATTATTCCTCCTTGTTCAAGTCCTTCGGGTCTTCTTATCCTCTTCTTAGCTCCTAGATGGCTTGGATCTTCTTTTCCTCCTCTTTGCTCCTAGGTGGCTTGAATGGAACTCGGTCATCGGCCTCTTTTGTGTCGAAGATGATCCACCCGAGTGTCTTTGGTCAAGTTTCAACCTCTAGAGTGAGGTAACTAAGATGTCTAGTTTGCTAATCTAAACAACTTAGAAGATGTAGAGAGATGATTAGAGTATTTTATCTCAAGAACCCTAGGATTCACAACACATGTGAGGGTTAGGGTTTGATAAAGAAGGAGGAGAGAAAATGGAGAGAGAATGAGAAGAACACAAATGAGCTCAAGTGTAGAGAGGCAAATGAGAATGGCTAAGTCATTCAATCATCAAGCATGGATTATTTCCAATAGAAAATAAGCAACCATACTTGTGTTGGGTTACCTACAATGGCAGCAAGGTTTCGGGAGGCATCATCCATGCCAAGTTAAAATTTTGCCATTTTAGATAACCCTAACCCTAGATCTTTAACTAGAAAATCAAACCAAACTAACATGTTAACACCGTAACATCTAAGAGTTAGGGATTACAACCTTTGTAGTCCGTACCTTCGCTTCATAAGCTCCAAGTTGAGGTCCCTTGGCTACGATCATCAAGTACCCGGATTCTAGAGAGGCTCCATGAGGTGAATGAGACATCCTTGCTTGAAGACTTCACTAATCCAAGACGATCTACCTTGAGGAATCACAAACCCAAGCTTACACTTCACTAATGAAGTATTAGTGAAGTAAATACCCTAATCTAAGTGGCTAGAATAGATGAGGATGATGAAGTAGGAATTTTGCTCTCTTTTGTTTTCTATTTCTCACAAACAATCATCACAAACTAAAAAGCAAGAAAGCTTTTGGAGTGAGGAAGAAGAAGATGAAGTTGTAATGAATGAATTATTGTTGAGATTAG
The DNA here is from genome assembly GCA_030015575.1 of Agapanthus africanus. Classification (NCBI taxonomy): domain Eukaryota; kingdom Viridiplantae; phylum Streptophyta; class Magnoliopsida; order Asparagales; family Amaryllidaceae; genus Agapanthus; species Agapanthus africanus. The sequence continues at coordinate 724,599,931 of CM057337.1, forward strand.
AAATGCAACCAAGGTTAAGTATGTGTCATGGCTAACTCATGTAGAGAATAAAGCATAGGCTAGGGTTAAAGTTAGGTTAACAAATATCAAGGATAAAACAAAGAGGGTGAACTTTGTCAAAGGATCATGAAGCTTCCTCAAAGCTATCAAAAACATAATCCATCCAAAAAGAATTAACCAAAAAGAAAATGTTAACCCATGTTTAAACCCTAGCATGGTTTTAACCTTAGTTGCATTTGTAATCCTAACGTGTTACAATATTATATATCACATATACAATATTTTGTAACAAAAAATAATAATACAATTAACATATATCACATATATATCAATGTATCATCAAGTGAGAAAAAGAATTTTTAAGTGAGCTTATATTAGTTAATGTAATGTAATTTATCAAATATATAATTATACATTAAATTATCGAATCGACACTTGATCCGATAATCCGGCTATTTTGAAAATAACCAACCAATATAATCTGTATCAGTTCATCGAATCAACACTTGATCCGATGACTCGGCTATATCACAGATACCCGGCTGATATCACATATCGTGAGAATCGAATACGGTATCACATACATGTATTATTCTCGGTCCCGCACATATCACATATGTGCTCCTACTCCATTTTTCCTAAGCCAGGAAACCTCTGTGTAGGACTCTAAAGAATCGTCAATACGCCGGCAGTAGGTGATGATCATATCAAACACCCACAAGCGGTCAGCTAAACATAACAGCCACCCGGGTATTGAGCGATCAGAAGATCAACAAGCAAGCCTGTACATACTCCTGTAAATCCAATCAGTAACACTCCCGTACAGTCCGGTCTCTTTGTATGATATGTCGCATATCCAGTCTAGGGGTGGTAAACGTCAGACCCCAGTAACCGATAAGTCGTGTCGATGTAAGGCTCATAACGGGTCAAGAAACTACTGATAACACTTACCAGTAGATCTCTATATCAGCCCTGGCCAGGGACTTCCAGTTATAGCCAATCGAACACAGCGCAACATCAACCCCCAATACCGGGAGAGACGAAACCCATCCTATCGCTCATTGCTTCCATGTGATTCGGGACTGTACCTAAAAGCCACCGTTTTGCACGCTCTCGTGAACGTGGTAAGGTGGAAATCAAAGCACAGTGGGAATCACACAAGACTCTATGACGATCTCGGGTCTACAGACTAATCTGTACTAGTGTCACCAGAGAACTGCTATCTGACGATAGGTATAATACCATTTAGGAGTTCTCGGCAAGTCCGTTAAGTGTACTCAGTCTCCACTGAGCACCCGTACACCACCTTTGATGTCAAACACCGATGGATATGGGATCATCCATCGTCCATCATATGCGTAAATGCTATTCTACTCTGGAGTATCGATGCCCTTTCTCGAAACTCCCTCGACTAGGAACAGTTATAGGATGTACTCTTGGACTACCTAGGCCCCACTAGTATGATCTGCATCATAGTCCTAGTAGTCGAGTACATATCCTAAGGGCTTTATCAACATGTGAGAGTAAGACAGTAAACCAATACAAGTCAACATGTTAAGATAAAGTGAAACAAAATAGTATACTATCATGTCGAGCAAGAAAGTCCTCTCTATATATATCCAGCATCCACTATAATATACATCATATGTACAACAATGGCCTCTAGGGCATATATATAACTACCAATCTCCCACTTGCACTAAGGAAGGCTGTTGTAGTATCTCATACCCAACATCTCGAAGAGTCTCTCAAATTGAATCTGGGGTATGGCCTTCGTGAGTGGATCCGCAGTGTTGTCCTTCGTGTCAACTCTCTTGACCTCGATCTCGCGGCGATCAACTATCTCCCGGATTAGGTGATACCGCCTAAGAATATGTCTGGATCTCTGATGGGACCTGGGTTCCTTGGCCAAAGCCACAGCTCCATTGTTATCACAATACAAAGGTATTGGATGCTCAATGGATGGAACCACACCAAGTTCAGTGATGAACTTCTTTATCCCGACAGTCTCTTTGGCAGCATCGTTGGCAGCGATGTATTCAGCCTCCATCGTCGAGTCTGCTACGGTTTCTTGCTTTGAACTCTTCCAACAAACCGCCCCTCCATTTATGGTAAAGAAAAATCCTGAGTGCGACTTAGAGTCGTCCTTATCACTTTGGAAGCTCGAATCGGTAAAGGACTCCAGCTAGAGTTCTCCGTTACCATACACCAAGAACATCTCCTTAGTCCTTCTTAAGTACTTGAGAATGTTCTTCACAGCTGTCCAGTGACTCTCTCCTGGATCTGCTTGATACCTACTCACTATATTTAGTGAGTATGCTACATCGGGTCTGGTACATAGCATCGCGTACATAATAGAGCCTACTGCCGAAGCATAGGATATCCCTTGCATGCGAGCTCTCTTCAAATCAGTCTTGGGAGACATCTCTTTGGAGAGAGTGAGTCCATAGATCGTGAGTTGGTTCCCACGCTTGGATTCTTCCATACTAAAACACTTTAGTATGGTGTCAATGTACCTGGATTGGGACAATCCCAGTATCCGTTTAGATCTATCTCTATAGATCTTAATTCCCAAAATGCAGGAGGCATCACCTAGATCTTTCATTGAGAATCTATGTGATAAGAAGAGCTTGACCGAGTGCAGCATAGGAACATCATTTCCTATTAAGAGTATATCATCCACGTACAATACGAAGAAGACAACCTTACTCTCTGCAAACTTCTTGTAGATACAAGGTTCATCTACGTTCTTGATGATGTCAAACTCTTTGAATACTATATCAAAACAGATGTTCCAACTCCGCGATGCCTGCTTTAACCCGTAGATGGATTTAAGCAGCTTGCACACCTTTCCGTTGCTCCCACTATCTACGAAGCCCTCTGGCTGAGTCATGTACACGCACTCCTCTAAATCACCGTTTAGAAAGGTGATCTTAATATCCATCTGCCAGATTTCGTAGTCATGGTATGCAGCAATAGCAAGTAGGATCCGGATGGACTTAAGCATAGCCACTGGAGAAAAAGGTTTCGTCTTAATCCACACCTGGTCGTTGACGAAAACCCTTTGTTACAAGTCTATCTTTGAAAGTCTCAATTTTTCCATCTACACCAAGTTTCTTCTTAAAGATTCATTTTCTCCCAATGGGTTTTACCCCTTCAGGAGCAACTTCTAAAGTCTTTACTTTGTTGGTGTACATGGATTTCATCTCAGATCGCATTGCATCCAGCCACTTCACAGAGTCTCCACTCGTGATGGCCTGCCCGAAGCTAGTCGAGTCATCATCTTCCATGATGCAATCCTCGCTCCCACCATCGATGAGAAAACCGTAGTATCTCTCAGGTGGATGAGGAACCCTACTAGATCGGCGGAGCGGCTGAGGTTTGTCGGAAACTACTGAATCCTCTGGTTCCACTAAATCTTCAGTTGCAGTTTGTGCTGCTGGAACTTCTTCCAGCTCTACCTCTTCGCCACTAATTTCTTTCGCAAGAAATTCCTTTTCTAAAAGGTGGCATGTTGAGCAACAAATATTTTTTGCTCCTTACTGTGGTAGAAAAAATATCCATAAGAATTCTTTGGATATCCCACAAACTTGCAGAGAACTGATCGTGCCTCAAGTTTGTTCGGACTTTGCCTTTTGACATAGGCCGGACAACCCCATATCTTAACTCGTTTAAGATATGGTCTCTTCCCCCTCTATATCTCATATGGTATGGTACGTACAGATTTAGATGGAACTTGATTCAATAGGTATGCTGCTGTCTCAAGCGCATAACCCCAAAAGGAAATAGGTAACTCAGCGGTGCTCATCATAGAGCGCACCATATCTAATAGGGTGCGATTCCTCCGCTCCGATACACCGTTGTGCTGTGATGTATAGGGAGGAGTAAGCTATGAGAGAATCTCATTCTCTTTTGGATAGTCCAGAAACTCATTGCTCAAGTATTCTCCTCCTCGATCAGATCGAAGGATTTTAATACTTTTACCCGTTTGGTTTTCTACTTCGTGCTTATATTCTCTGAATTTCTCAAAAGCTTCAGACTTGTGTTTCAACAATAACACATGTCCGTATGTTGAGAGATCGTCAGTGAATGTAATGAAGTATGAAGAACCATTCCTGACATGTATAGACATGGGACCACATACATCACTATGTATCAGTCCCAAGAGTTCCGTAACTCTTTCTCCGTGTCCACTAAACGGAGTTTTGGTCATTTTGCCTATGAGACATGACTGACAAGTGTCATAAGATAAAAATTCCAACGGATTCAAATATCCATCCTTATGCAACTTAGCTAGTCGTTTCGCATTGATATGACCAAGTCTACAATACCACAAGAAGGATTCGTTCATTTCTGAACTATTCCTCTTGTGTGTGTTTTGCATATTAAGTACTGTAGTTTGATTGAGAACGTATATGCCATTATTTAACGAGCCTGATCCAATCAACTTTTGATTCAGGAAGTTGTTCATAACATTATCCTGTACTACAAAAGTATATCCTTCTTTACTCAATAAAGAAACTGATATAAGATTGCATATCAGGGTCGGAATGTAATAGCATTCGTTCAGAATCAATGTATTACCATTTGGTAATACAAGGTGATATTCATCAACTGCTTTGGCTGCAACATTTGCACCATTCCCTACTCTAATAGAATGATCACCCTCTCCCAGTTCTCTACCTTTCCGTAGCCCATGTAACATATTGCATATGTGGGATCCTGATCCGGTATCTAATACCCAAGACGTAGAGTGAACTGAGAAACAGTTCTCGATAACAAACACACTTGAGGAAGATGCATCATCATGCTTGTTCTTTGTTTGGGCGGCGTGGGTATTCGGATATTTCCTTATTTCTTGCTCAGTCTTATAACAATTATAAGAAAGAACTGGACTAACGTTCCCCTGTTCAGTATAATAAGCGGGTTCGGTCAATACATCCATATTATTATCTTGATTAAGGCCTGACATGTTCGCTACCTGGAGAGAGAGAGAAGAAAACACTTTAGCGTATGCTCTTGCAAGATTAGATTGGTTATTATCTTATTTAATCAGGATGGCTCCCACTGGTTTTTATCAAATCTTCCTTAAAACCCTAAAAGGTAAGACTAGCCATGATTTATTACACCTTACAAGTTCGCCAATATTTCAGCCAGGCCAGTGTTGGTACTTTAAGGGAGGTTCCCCGTGCTTTCACACAGACCTAATTAAAATAAACCTCGTTTTCCCAGAGGCATAACCCCGTTAAAACCTTTCTAGACACCTACTTGATCGGCTAATTTTCCTGTGTAAAACTCTCCCAGAAGTAACTCTTACTCGCCGTGGGTATCAGGATCCAACTATCTCATAGAAGGTATGCAATCTCATTGCAAATTTCAACACTTGAAATTCGCGATAATGTTTTGCCCCGAGCGATCTATGACCTTAACAAGGTCAACAAACCATAAATCGCAAGTCAAGTTCAACCCGTCATTTCCCGATTGAATTAAACCCACCCGCACGACCCTTGACAAGGTCAAAAAGGTCGTACGACTACCCTAATCCAATCGCATCTCATGCTTTAGCAAATAAATACTAATTAGCTACCGTACACTACGCCTTGACAAGGTCAACAGACGCAGCACGAATACCAAGTAGAACTTATCTAAAATGACGGAGGGCTACGACAGGTTTTTCAGAAAACCTTTTGCGTAATGAACTTGATATCGTTGTAAAAACAAGTGATTTTGAAAAAAGAGTGTTTTTAGGCTTTTACTAGTTTTGCTAAAGAGATCACTCCCGGTGAAGGGATCTCGGCTCTTTCCTTATCGAATAAGGTGCAGGATATTTCACAAATACTACTATGCAAAGTAAGAACAATAAAAGCAATCAAAAACTAAATCGTGAGTTTGTAGCATCTGATAGTTTCACTAAAGAGGTTACTCCCGGTGAAGAGATTTCGGTTCTTTCCTTATCGAATAAGGTGCCGGATATTCTATAAGGAATACCGCTATGCAAAGCAAAATCTAGAGCTACCCTTTTTATAAATTTGATTCTACAACATCTTTTAGGTTTCTTTTTCTTTCATTAATCTCATTAATGAATCCCATCATTTATGCTTCCCGAGCATCACGGAAGAAACGAAAATACAACGTACGCTTATGCCATCCGCATTCGCCATAGTGTTCCGTTAGGTTACTTAACTAACGACATACCGGGAATGGACTAACGCGGGTGCAAAACATAAGCAACGTCTACTATATATCTCATATATAATAATAAAGCATTCGTCTCAAGCATATAAAATGATCACATCACAGTATATCAGCAGCAGAAGAAACATATGAAATATTGGATATACTAGGAGGTCCGTGTTTTATTTTAAGCCGGTATAAAACAAGGATTCCACGGTCGCGATGAATAGACAAACCCACATCCCTAGACCCCTACGAGAGCGGCAAGCAACCCTCCCAATTCTAGGGTTAGGAGACCTGGTCTCGACTCCTTGAGATGGCCTCCCACTAGTGTTAGTTGTATGTATGCCCTAGAGGCCAGTATTGTACAGATGATGTATATTATATTGGATGCTTGGACATATATATAGATGACTTTCTTGCTCGATATGATAGTATGCTATCTGGTTGCACTTTATCTTAACATGTACACTAGTCTCTTTAAACTGTCTTATAGTTACATGTTGGTAAAGCCCTTAAGATGTGTACTTGACTACCTGGACTATGATGCAGATCATACTAGTGGGGACATGGTAGTCCATAGGTACATCCTTCAAGGTCCCTAGTCGTAGGTGTATCGAGACGGGGCATCGATATACCAGTGTAGACTAGCGTATACGCTTCTCGACCCATGAGATGGGCGATGGATGATCCCATATCCATTGGTGTTTGACATCAGAGATGGTATACGGGTGCTCAGTGGAGACTGGGTACACTGGACGGACTCGCCGAGAACTCCCAGATGGTATCATACCTCACGTCAGATGGCAGTTCTCAGGTGACACTTATGCAGGTTAGTCTATAGACCCGAGATCGTCATAGAGTCTTGTGTGATTCCCACTGTGCTTTGATCTCCACCTTACCACGTCCATGAGGGCGTGCAAAACGGTGGTTTTTGGGTACAGTCCCGAGTCACATGGAGGCAATGAGCGATAGGAGGGGTTTCGTCTCTCCCGGTATTGGGGGTTGATGTTGCACTGTGCTCGATTGGCCGTAACAGGGAAGTCCCTGGCCAGGGCTGATCAGAGATTTGCTGGTAAGTGTTACCAGTAGTTTCTCGACCCGTTATGGGCCTCACATCGGCACGACTTATCGGTTATTGGGGTCTGACGTTTACCACCCCTAGACTTGATATGCGACATATCAGACGAACAGACCGGACTGTACTATAAGTGTTACTGGTTGGATTCACAGGAGTGTGAGCGAGCTTGCTCGTCGATCTTCTGATCGCTCAATACCCGGGTGGCCGTTACGTTTAGCAGACCGCTTGCGGCTTATGGGTGTTTGATATGATCATCATCTGCTGCCGGCGTATTGACGAGTCTTTAGAGTCCTACACAGAGGTTTCCTGGCTCAAGCAAAACGAAATAGGAGCGCATATGAGATATGTGCGGGACCGAGAATAATGCGTGTATGTGATACCGTATTTCATTCTCGTGATAAATGTTTCGATTGGTTGTATGCGATATAACCTAGTTATCGAATCGAAGATTGATTCGATAGGTCGATACATTGTATACTAGTCGGTTATGTGCGACATGACCGGATCATTGAATCAAGTGTTGATTTAATGATTTAATGTATAATTATATATTTAATATATTACTTTGCATTAACTAGTATTGGTTCACTTTAAAAGGATTTTCTCACTTTATGTGCACATTGTATATGTGATATATTTTAGTGTGCACTTGATTGTATCATGTTTGATGATACATGTTAACTTGAGTTAGTGTAAAGATTAAACCATGGTTATATGAATGGTTAGGGTTTTGTTTACTTATTCATTTATTTATTTTGATTATTGATTTTGGAAAAGAAAATGGAAATGGTGGCTTTTCTTGTTTCTTTCATGAAGCTTCATGAAGGGTTGAAAACTTGACCATTTTTGTTTTCATCCCTTAACCTAACCATTCACCCAACCCTAGTTTACTCTCTACACTTTACCATAGTTAGTATATGATAAGTATTCATATTATTTTCTTTTTTGAGTTAACACTTATCATATTCTATCTTCATCTTTTTCCTCTTGATCAAGAAGAAAGCTTGACTCCAATAATGGCATCTTGAGTAAAAGAGTGAGAAATCCTATTCTAAAGTGAACCCACCTCCTATTTCTTCACCCTCTACCCCTTGCCAAGTAGTATAGGGTGTTTTCTTCATAAGTTTCACGACTTGGTGAAGTTGGAGCTTGATCTTGTGTTGCCTCGACGTAGATCATCTTCGGCATCGAAGCCGACGACCAACCCGCTCATTTCTTCGATGAAGCCGATGCTAGAGTCCGAGATCCGATATGGACAGCGAGGGGACGTCTACGTGGAGCTAAGCAAGTGGAGAACCGGATCTACAAAGGTTGTAGCCTCTTTCTTTTAGTTAAGTTGTTAACTAGTTTCACTTTTCGCCTAAACTCTAGTTAACGAATCCGTATTAGGGTTTCTCGGCACATGTAAAATTTAAAATTGGCATGGTTGATGCCTTGTGAGACCTCATTAGTGTGCCTAGGAACCCTACAGTGGTATCAGAGCCTAGCTAGAGCCTTAGGCGAAGTGTAGACGACGTTTGAAGCCCGATCGAACCGAAACCCTAATTCCAAAATGCTCTCTGGATTTTTTTCAAAAACTGGATTTTTTCCAGATTAAAAATTCTTAAAAAATTTAGCAGGAAATTCTAAGAATTGTGGTGCAAAATTTTCCATAAGATACGTCCAAAGTGCGGCGGAACCGCGGCAGAAGCCTGGCTTCTGCGGCGGTTCCGCGGTCATCTGATGACGTCAGCCTTCCAATCTTGCACAGTAATTTGTTATTTGAGGTGATGAGTTTTCTGGGATTTTTTTTAATCTGAACTCAAGAGTTGAGTTTTCTGGGGTGTTTTGGAGCTTAGATGATTCGATTGGATTATCAGACTTTGTCTATGTGGCTTTCCGGATATTTTAGAATATGTTAAAAAGTTCGACCGGATGTAAATACCCAATCTTTCCCCTGCCGGGAAATTTCCAATTGTTGGACTTTTCCGTAGTTTAATGACGTTCTAAGTAGTGCAAGTAACGCGATGGTCCCTCTAGAAGACAACAAACCTTAACTCGATTATGTGACCATCTTGAACTGCCCTTTGAACCGTAGGGTTTGGGGCAGTACGGTGTGCCACATGTGAGGCGTTGGCTTGACCCTTCTACGACTGGACCGTTGGTACTGAGACATGAAGTGAATGTCTTTGAACCTATTTCATGTGTTGAACGGTTTCGGGAAAACTTGGGTGTTCGAATGTTCGATCGGAAAGTTTAATATTTTCTATTTATCCGGAATAGGATACAATAATTGGAATTCATAAACAGTTATGAGATAACTGAATGAATGTTATAAATCTAGCGGTTTAGTCTCACTTGATATTGAAAAGAGTTTTCGATAATGAGACTAAAATGCGGGGTTTATAATTGTTAGGCATGTGATGTCTAAGTATTTCATTTGATTAGGCATGCGATGTCTAAAGAGGTTGCGAATTCCAACTGTTGTAGTTTTACACTTTCTTTTCTGTGACCGTAAGTGTAGTATGTCGATATCGCCGATTTCGTTGCTATACGTCAACGACAATTGGGGTATGCATACTTACTTACGTTGATGACATGTGATGTTATGTGTTGCTGGATATATTATATTGGATCGTCGTGTTTGAATAGCCGGGTTTTTTTATGTGAGATGAGAGTTTTTTCATTTTCATTCATGTAAAAACTTGTATGTAATATTCTTTTATTTGGGGCACTTCCAGGTTGCGGAAGATGTCACCGTTGATGTATATTATTTACTTTTCCGCATTAGGATAGACCCAAGGAGGGGAGCACAAGTAACCGGGTTCTAGGGTCCAGAGGGAGACCATCTCGAGGAGTCGAGTCTGGGTCTCCTAACCCTAGAATTGGTAGGATTGCTTGCCGCTCTCGTAGGGGTCTAGGGATGTGGGATTGGCTATTCATCACGACCGTGGAATCCGTGTTTTATACTGGCTCGTATTGAAAACACGGACATCCTAGTATATCCAATATTTCATATGATATTTTCTGTTGCGATATCTGTGATGTGATCATTTGATATGTTCTGATGGATACAGTATATAGTATATATGATATATTATATAGACGTTACTTATGTTTTGCACCCGCACTAGCCCAGCCTTGCTCTGTCGTTAGTTACCTAACCTAACGGTGCACGAGGGGACATCGAGGCGAATGCGGATGGCATAAGTGTACGTCATATTTATCTGTGATGTTTATGTGACTTAAATGATGGGACTTCATTAATGTGATTAATGAAAGAAAAGAAACCTAAAAGATGTTGTAGAATCAAATTTTAAATAAAAAAGGTAGCTACAGTTTTGTTTTGCATAGTGGCATATATGATATACCCTGCACCTTATTCGATGAGGAAAGGGCCGAGATCCCTTCACCGGGAGTGACCCCTTTAGCAATAACTGGCAGATGCTACACACTCGATTTGCTTTTGATTGCTTTTGGAGTTTTGCTTTGCACAGCGATGTATATGATATATCCCGCACCTCATTCGACGAGGAAAGGGCCGACAATCCCTTCACCGGGAGTGACCCCTTTAGCAAAACTAGAAAAGCCTCAAAATCACTCCATTTCAAAACTTCACTTGATTCTACAACGATATCAAGTTCATTACGCAATAGGTTTTCAGAAAAACCTGTCGTAGCTCTCCATCATTTCAGATAAGAACTGTTTAGTATTCGTGCTGCGTTTGTTGGCCTTTGTCAAGACGTAGTGTGCGGTAGCTGAATAGTGTTTATCTGCTTGTGCATGTGATGCAGATTTTTTCAGGGTAGTCGTACGACCTTGTTGGCCTTTGTCAAGGGTCGTGCGGGTGGGTTTGATTCAATCAAGAAATGACGGGTTGAACTTGACTAGCATCCTGTGATTTGTTGGCCATTGTTAAGGTCATAGGACGCTAGGGGCAAAATATTATCGGGAATTTCAAGTGTTGAAATTTGCAATGAGATTGCATACCTTCTATGAGATAGTTGGATCCCGATACCCACTGCGAGTAAGAGTTACTCCTGGGAGAGTTTTACACATTACAATTAGCCGATCAAGTAGGTGTCTAGAAAGGTGTCAACGGGGTTACGCCTCTGGGAAAACGAGGTTTACTTTAATTTGGTCCGTGCGAAAGCACGGGGAACCTCCCTCAAAGTACCGACACTGGCCTGGCTGAAAGATTGGCGAAGTTGTAGGGTGTAATTAATCCCGGCTAGTCTTTCCTTTTAGGGTTTGAAGGAAGATTTGATAAAAACCAGTGGGAGCCATCCTGATTAGATAAGATAATAACCAATCTGATCTTGCAAGAGCATACGCTAAAGTGTTTTCTTCTCTCTCTCTCCAGGTAGCGACCATGTCATGCCTTAATCAAGATAATAATATGGATGTATTGACTGAACCCGCATGTTATACTGTGCTGGGGAACGTTGGTTCCGTTCTTTCTTATAAGAGTTATGGGAATGAACAGGACATAGGGGAATACCAGGATTCCCATGCCACCCAAATGAAGAAAGTACATGTTGATGCATTTTCTTTGGGTGTGTTCGTTACAGAGAACTGTTTCTCCATTTGCTCTACGTCCTGGGTATTAGATACCGGGTCAGGATCCCATATATGTAATCAGTTACATGGGCTAAGGAAAGGTAGAGAACTTGGAGAAGGTGATAAAGACATAAGAGTTGGAAATGGTGCAATAGTTGCAGCTAAGACTGTCGGGGAATATCACCTTGCATTACCAACTGGTAATACATTGGTTCTGAACGAATGCTATTACATGCCGAACCTGATATGCAACATTATATCGGTTTCTTTATTGAGTAAAGAGGGATATAATTTTGTATTACAGGATAATGTTATGAACATTTTCCGTAACCAAAAGTTGGTTGGATCAGGCACGTTGTGCAATGGAATTTATGTTCTAAATCAATCAACAGTTCTAAGTATAACAAACACACACAAGAGGAAGAGTTCTGAACTGAACGAATCCTTCTTATGGCATTGTAGACTGGGTCACATCAATGCGACACGACTAGCTAAGTTGCATAAGGATGGATATTTAAATCCGTTTGAATTTTCATCTTATGACACTTGCCAGTCATGTCTCAAAGGCAAGATGACCAAAACTCCGTTTACGGGACATGGAGAAAGAGTTGCCGAACTCTTGGGACTGATACATAGTGATGTATGCGGTCCTATGTCTACACATGTCAGGGATGGTTCTTCGTACTTCATTACATTCACTGACGATCTCTCTAGGTTCGGGTATGTGTTCCTGATGAAACACAAATCAGAAGCTTTTGAGAAATTTAGGGAATATAAACAAGAAGTTGAAAACCAAACCGGAAAAAGTATTAAAATCCTTCGATCTGATCGAGGAGGTGAATACTTGAGCAACGACTTCCTGGACTTCCTAAAAGAGAATGGGATTCTCTCTCAGCTGACTCCTCCATATACACCACAGCACAACGGTGTATCAGAACGGAGGAACCGCACCCTATTAGATATGGTGCGCTCTATGATGAGCACAGCTGAGTTACCTATTTCCTTCTGGGGATATGCGCTGGAAACAGCAGCATACCTATTGAATCAAGTTCCAACTAAATCTGTACCTACCACACCATATGAGATATGGAGTGGGAAGAGACCATGTCTTAAACGAGTTAAGATATGGGGTTTCCCGGCCTATGTCAAGAGGCAAAATCCGGACAAACTCGAGGCACGATCAGTTCTATGCAAGTTTGTGGGATATCCCAAACATTCACATGGATATCTTTTCTACCATGCAGAGGAACAAAAAGTGTTTGTTTCTCGACATGCCACCTTTTTGGAAAAGGAATTTCTTGCAAAAGAAATTAGTGGGGATAAGGTAGAACTGGAAGAAATTCCGGCTACACAAACTCAAACTGAAGATTTAGTGGAACCTGAGGATTCAGTAGCTCCCAATGAACCTCAACCTCTCCGACGATCTAGTAGGGTTCCTCGCCAACCTGAGAGATACTACGGTTTTCTCATGGATGGTGGGAGCGAGGATTGCATCATGGAGGATGATGACCCAACTAGTTTCGAGCAGGCCATCACGAGTAGGGACTCAGTGAAATGGCTGGATGCTATGCGGTCCGAGATGGAATCCATGTACACCAACAAAGTATGGACTTTGGAAGTTGCTCCTGAAGGGGTAAAACCCATTGGGAGCAAGTGGATCTCCAAGAAAAAACTTGGTGTAGATGGGAAAGTAGAGACTTTCAAAGCTAGACTTGTTGCAAAGGGTTTTCGTCAAAGACCAGGTGTGGACTATGACAAAACTTTTTCTCCAGTGGCTATGCTTAAATCCATCCGGATCATGCTTGCCGTCGCTATATATCATGATTACAAAATCTGGCAAATGGATGTTAAGACCGCCTTTCTAAACGGTGATTTAGAAGAGTGCATGTACATGACTCAGCCAGAGGGCTTCATAGACAGTGGGAGGAGCGGGAAGGTGTGCAAGCTGCTTAAATCCATTTATGGATTAAAGCAAGCATCGCGGAGTTGGAACATCTGCTTTGACGTCGTTATCAAAGAGTTTGATTTCGTCAAAAACCTAGATGAACCTTGTATCTACAAGAAGGTAGCAGAGAGTAAGGTTGTCTTCCTCGTATTGTACGTGGACGACATACTCTTGATAAGAAATGATGTTCCTATGCTGCAATCGGTCAAGCTCTTCTTATCGCAAAGATTCTCAATGAAAGATCTTGGTGATGCCTCCTGCATATTGGGAATTAGGATCTATAGAGATAGATCCAAACGGATATTGGGATTGTCCCAATCCAGGTACATTGACACCGTACTAAAGAGGTTTAGTATGGAAGAATCCAAGCGTGGGAACTTGCCCACGATCTCTGGAGTCACTCTCTCCAAAGAGATGTCTCCCAAGACTGATTTGGAGAGAGCTCGCATGCAAGAGATACCCTATGCTTTGGCTATAGGCTCTATCATGTACGCGATGCTATATACCAGACCTGATGTAGCATACTCACTAAGTGTAGTGAGCAGGTATCAAGCTGATCCTGGAGAGAGTCACTGGACAGCTGTGAAGAGCATTCTCAAGTACTTACGAAGGACTAAAGAGATGCTCTTGGTGTATGGTAACGTAGAACTCCAAGTGGAGTCCTTTACCGATTCGAGCTTCCAGAGTGATAAGGACAACTCTAAGTCGCAGTCGGGATTTGTCTTTACCCTTTACAGAGGGGCGGTTAGCTGGAAGAGTTCCAAGCAGGAAACCGTGGCAGACTCGACGATGGAGGCTGAATACATCGCTGCCAACGATGCTGCTAAAGAGGCTGTCTGGATCAAGAAGTTCATTACTGAACTTGGTGTGGTTCCATCCATTGAGCATCCAATACCTTTGTATTGCGATAACAATGGAGCGGTGGCTTTGGCCAAGGAACCCAGGTCCCATCAGCGATCCAGGCATATTCTGAGGCGGTATCACCTGATCCGGGAGATTGTTGATCGCCGAGAGATCGAGGTCAGGAGGGTTGACACGAAGAACAACACGGCGGATCCACTCACGAAGGCCATTCCCCAGATACAGTTTGAGAGACTCTTCGGGATGCTCGGTATGCGATACTACAGCAGCTGGCCCTAGTGCAAGTGGGAGATTGTTAGTTGTATGTATGCCCTAGAGGCCAGTATTGTACAGATGATGTATATTATATTGGATGCTTGGACATATATATAGATGACTTTCTTGCTCGATATGATAGTATGCTATCTGGTTGCACTTTATCTTAACATGTACACTAGTCTCTTTAAATTGTCTTATAGTTACATGTTGGTAAAGCCCTCAGGATATGTACTTGACTACCTGGACTATGATGCAGATCATACTAGTGGGGACATGGTAGTCCATAGGTACATCCTTCAAGGTCCCTAGTCATGGGTGTATCGAGACGGGGCATCGATATACCAGTGTAGACTAGCGTATACGCTTCTCGACCCATGAGATGGGCGATGGATGATCCCATATCCATTGGTGTTTGACATCAGAGATGGTATACGGGTGCTCAGTGGAGACTGGGTACACTGGACGGACTCGCCGAGAACTCCCAGATGGTATCATACCTCACGTCAGATGGCAGTTCTCAGGTGACACTTGTGCAGGTTAGTCTGTAAACCCGAGATCGTCATAGAGTCTTGTGTGATTCCCACTGTGCTTTGATCTCCACCTTACCACGTCCATGAGGGCGTGCAAAACGGTGGTTTTTGGGTACAGTCCCGAGTCACATGGAGGCAATGAGCGATAGGAGGGGTTTCGTCTCTCCCGGTATTGGGGGTTGATGTTGCGCTGTGCTCGATTGGCCGTAACAGGGAAGTCCCTGGCCAGGGCTGATCAGAGATTTGCTGGTATGTGTTACCAGTAGTTTCTCGACCCGTTATGGGCCTCACATCGGCACGACTTATCGGTTATTGGGGTCTGACGTTTACCACCCCTAGACTTGATATGCGACATATCAGACGAACAGACCGGACTGTACTATAAGTGTTACTGGTTGGATTCACAGGAGTGTGAGCGAGCTTGCTCGTCGATCTTCTGATCGCTCAATACCCGGGTGGCCGTTACGTTTAGCAGACCGCTTGCGGCTTGTGGGTGCTTGATATGATCATCATCTGCTGCCGGCGTATTAACGAGTCTTTAGAGTCCTACACAGAGGTTTCCTGGCTCAAGCAAAACGAAATAGGAGCGCATATGAGATATGTGCGGGACCGAGAATAATACGTGTATGTGATACCGTATTTCATTCTCGCGATGAATGTTTCGATTGGTTGTATGCGATATAACCTAGTTATCGAATCGAAGATTGATTCGATAAGTCGATACATTGTATACTAGTCGGTTATGTGCGACATTACCGGATCATTGAATCAAGTGTTGATTTAATGATTTAATGTATAATTATATATTTGATATATTACTTTGTATTAACTAGTATTGGTTCACTTTAAAAGGATTTTCTCACTTTATGTGCACATTGTATATGTGATATATTTTAGTGTGCACTTGATTGTATCATGTTTGATGATACATGTTAACTTGAGTTAGTGTAAAGATTAAACCATGGTTATATGAATGGTTAGGGTTTTGTTTACTTATTCATTTATTTATTTTGATTATTGATTTTGGAAAAGAAAATGGAAATGGTGGCTTTTCTTGTTTCTTTCATGAAGCTTCATGAAGGGTTGAAAACTTGACCATTTTTGTTTTCTTCCCTTAACCTAACCATTCACCTAACCCTAGTTTACTCTCTACACTTGACCATAGTTAGTATATGATAAGTATTCATATTATTTTCTTTTTTGAGTTAACACTTATCATATTCTATCTTCATCTTCTTCCTCTTGATCAAGAAGAAAGCTTGACTCCATTAATGGCATCTTGAGTAAAAGAGTGAGAAATCCAATTCTAAAGTGAACCCACCTCCTATTTCTTCACCCTCTACCCCTTGCCAAGTAGTATAGGGTGTTTTCTTCACAAGTTTCATGATTTGGTGAAGTTGGAGCTTGATCTTGTGTTGCCTCGACGTAGATCATCTTCGGCATCGAAGCCGACGACCAACCCGCTTATTTCTCCGATGAAGCCGATGCTAGAGTCCGAGATCCGATATGGACAGCGAGGGGACGTCTACGTGGAGCTAAGCAAGTGGAGAACCGGATCTACAAAGGTTGTAGCCTCTTTCTTTTAGTTAAGTTGTTAACTAGTTTCACTTTTCGCCTAAACTCTAGTTAACGAATCCGTATTAGGGTTTCTCGGCACATGTAAAATTTAAAATTAGCATGGTTGATGCCTTGTGAGACCTCATTAGTGTGCCTAGGAACCCTACAACTAGACCCTAGAACCTGGCTACTTATGCTCTCCGCCTTGGGTCTATCCTAATTCGGAAAAGTAAATAATATACAATGGTGACATCATCCTCAACCCGGAAGTGCCCCAATAAAAGAATATTACATACAATGAATTTTACATGAATGAAAATAAAAACCCTCATCTCACATAAGGCCCCCAGCTATTCAAAACATGACGATCCAATATAACATATCACAGCACCACATAACATCACATGTCATCAACGTAAGTAAATATGCGTATCTCAATTGTCGTTGATGTATAGTAACGAAACCGGAGATACACCATATATTACACTTACGGTCGCAGAAAAGAAAGTGAAAAACTATAACATTTGGAATCCACTATCACTTTAGACATCGTAAACCCGAAATATCACATATTACGGATTTCATACCTAACTAAATGAATTCCACAAATTGTATCACATTATAGAAAAAGTTAGACGACGTTAAACATTCCGATAGAATCAACAAACACTCAAAATTTCCCTAAATGCTCAACACTTGAACTTAGTTTAAAAGCATACATCACATGCCATAGTACCAATGGACCAGCCGTAGAAGGGTCAAATCAATGGCTCACATATGGCAACGTTGAACTACCACAAACCCTAGGGTTTAGAGGCGGTTCTGACGGTCACATAATCGAGTTAAGGTTTTCGTTCTTCTAGAGGGTCCACCATGTCACTTGCACGATATTTGAATGTTCTTTAACTATGAAAAAGATCCAACTCTTGAAAAAATTTCCGTCAAGGGTTAATGTGGGTATTTGATATCCGATCGAACTTTTTAACACCGTCTAAAATAACCAAAACAAAACTAGAATTATGAATACGAAACACTCCGAATTGCCATTTCTAAAAGATAACATCACATGGAAAATTAGCAAAAGCAAACAACACCAAAATTACCAAAACCCACAGCCCAAAACACTGTACAAATTTCAACCTGGGGGGTCTGATCTGGCTGGTTTTGGGGTACATGATCTCGGCTATTTTCCGAGGGAATGGGATGAAATTTGTACGGTGTTCATATTGTATCACATACATCACTCTGCAACTGTTTGAAAAAAAATTTGACACTCTGAAAAAAATACAGAAACTAGGGTTTTTCGTCTGGTGTTTCGGAGTTGTTTCGGTTTCGTAATCCTACACTTATCCGTCTAATTCTCTAGCTAGGCTCTGATACCACTATTGGGTTACCTACAACAGAAGCAAGTTTTCAGGAGGCATCATCCATACCATGTTAAAAATTTTCCATTTTAGATATCCCTAACCCTAGATCTTTCACTAGAGAATCAAACCAAACTAACATGTTAACACCTTAACATCTAAGAGTTAGGGATTACAACCTTTGTAGTCCGTTCCTTCGCTTCATAGCTCCGATGAGGTCCCTTCGCTGCGATCATCAAGTATCCGGACTCTAGAGAGGCTCCATAAGGTGAATGAGACATCGTTGCTTGAAGACTTCACTAATCCAAGATGATCTACCTTGAGGAATCACAAACCCAACTTTCCACTTCACTAATGAAGTATTAGTGAAGTAAACACTATAATCTAAGTGGCTAGAATAGATGAGGATTATGAAGTAGGAATTTTGCTCTCTTTTGTTTTCTATTTCTCACAAACAATCATCACAAACTAAAAAGCAAGAAAGCTTTTGGAGTGAGGAATAAGAAGATGAAGTTGTGATGAATGAATTATTGTTGAGGTTAGAAATGCAACCAAGGTTAAGTATGTGTCATGGCTAACTCATGTAGAGAATAAACCATAGTCTAGGGTTAAAGTTAGGTTAACAAATATCAAGGATAAAACAAAAAGGGTGGACTTTGTTAAAGGATCATGAAGCTTCCACAAAGCTCATCCAAAACATAATCCATCCAAAAAGAATTAACCAAAAAGAAAATGTTAACCCAAGTTTAAACCCTAGCATGGTTTTAACCCTAGTTGCATTTGTAACCCTAACATGTTACAATATTATATATCACATATACAATATTTTGTAACAAAAGAAAATAATACAATTAACATATATGTAACATTTTGAAATATTTTAGATAATTAATTATTTTATTTAATTAATTAAAACAATTATTTTTATTATGGTTGTAATAAAAAGGTTTTTTAAAATGTGGTAGAATAAATTTGTAAAGATATAGTTTGTTTTTATAATAATAAGTATCATGAGGGGTTTTGTGAAGAGTTTAGTTAATTGTGGAAATTTGAAATTTGTGAGGGTTTAAGTGTAAATGGGTAAAGGTCAAGGTTAAGCTTAAGTTACACTCATGGCATAACATATCCTAGATGACATTTCATGCTACACATCCTCCTTGCATGAAAACACCACCCTCTTCCATGCTACACATCCTACTTGCATGAGATTACCACCTCCTTGCTTAGTGACACCTCCTCCTACAAATCTCACTCATTCTCTTTATCTCCTAAAATTGTTCAGTTCATATATCATTTTGAAGAATGTGTCTAATTTAAAAGAAAATAGAAATCTAAGAACAAGAAAGAAAATATAAGAGAAGAGAGAGCCCAAGTACTAAGGATCAATACCCCCATCCTCTTGCTAGGATCTTTGAGCTTGTTTATCTTGAAGGAAGCTTTCAGTTGATCTTCTAGATAGGTATAATTTCCAAACCTGTAGTTACTTTAAATCAATGCTGGTTTAGTATAGAAGTGTAATATCGGTAAAATATCGTATTTTGATAGGAATAGGCTCTGTGAAGATCTGTTGTAGCTTGACCTAGAATAACCCATAAGAATACGAACCCTTTTCCTCGGATTTTGGCCGGCGACACCCTATTGAAATTCGAGCTCGCCGGTTTTGTAATGGAGTTTGGTATTGGGGTTTTCACGGTAGCTCTCTGTGTATATTTTAGGTTGTTTGGTATTGTTTGTTTATGTTATTATTTCAGTATATAAAATCTGGTAGCAAATATCTGTTTTTAGTGTGCAAAGTTAGGAAATAAGGAAAAATTATGATATTTAACATACTGAACTTGAATCTGGAAACAATAGGTAAAACTACTAGAAAAACTAATAAGACCAAAACTATAATGAGATCACTAGAGAACTTCACTCAAAGCCCAAGACCCCAACCCCATGTTTTGGCCGGCGACATAAGCCCAATATCCGAGCTCGCCGAATTTATGGTGAGCTTTGGGATTGTATTTTCTTCTGTAGCTCTAATAGATTATGTTATGAGCTATGGTATTGTTTGACTTGTCCTAATATTCATACAGAAAAATTTGGGAATGTTTAGTTGAGTTCTATTAAAGTTTCCGACATTTCGATATGATTTTCCGTATTTCTGTACCGCAACTGAAACGATGAAGTTCGTACGTTAAGTTCAGGGGCAATTGATCATCTTTGGGGTAAGTGAGCTGTAGGTTCTAACCTACGGGTACTTAGCTCGTTATTTTGGTTTTCAATATGATATTTACATCGATGTGATTTTAAATACGATTATAGGTGCGATCGCGAAGGATTCCGAGACGGAGTTGACGAACTTAGTAGCGTGGATTTCAGCAAGCTCATCAAGTTGGTGAGTAGATTTACATCTACGGGGGAAGTCGGGTAAATGGTGTATAGCACCCCCGCAACCTTATAAATAGTATTATGATATATAGCAGTTTTAGAAATTTATTAAGATATGGATATTTGAATTAAATTGCATCTAGTATGATACTCATGTGCATATAGTTTACGGATGGTTTGGTAAGTTGTATGAAGGATCATGCCGTACTAGAGAGGATTAGAGATATAGTGATAATGTGAGACATTATGCGAGGAATTATATGTATTGGAAATGATGAGATTTATATGCCGAATAACGGCCAAGTGTTCCTTTAGACTCGTAGAGTTAGATTATTTTCCGTTTTAGGTTGTAATACTTGTGTGAGCTATATTCTTTTAAAAACTACAATTCGTTTCCCTTTTAATGATAAAATACAAGGATGTGATGCCAATTTCCAAAACGAATATCTATTGTAATCTAAGGCAGCTTCCTTATCTCAAAACCAACGTTTCGTTTCCTTTTCAAAAATAATGATATAGCTCATAGCAGGTAAGTACAGTTATTAGTTATGCTTAGATTTATTTTATATGTTCGCATTATATTTATCGATAGTACACGTTTCTGTAATACTAACACTCTGAGAGAACACTGCACAAATACCAATGAGTACTATGCTGCACAAGCACGTACATGTATGTTACAACACATCTCATTGGTACTGCCATGTCACTGTAGAACTGTTATACTCCGTAATACGTATATAGATGTTGATATGAGTAGGCTATTACACCTTTAGAACACTTGTACAAATACTAATGATTGCCATGCGGTACGAGCACAGACGCGTATGTTATACTACACATCATTAGTATTGCCATGACACAGTAGGATTGATAAGTGTATCTGCTTGTATGATTTATTTACGCACTTTACCTTATTATCTGTTAAGCATTGTGAATACCAGTGTTATGAATGTTATATTTGATTTTATGAGTTTTCTGGACGTTTTACTTTTGATGATATATATCAGTGGTATGGGACGCTGTTATATATGTATATATATATATATATATATATAATATATCATCAGGATAATCTAGGCAAATATTCTCTTTCTTTACTTGATGTTTTCTAAAGATGATGATAACGTCCACCATGAGTTTTATGTTTTTCTGAGTTTTTGTTCCGAACCGGGTGGGGTAGCTATACAGTTTCGGATTTGTGACTTATCTGTACTGAGTGGGGTAGCTATACAGCAGGATACATGGTGGACCCGGTTCGAGGCCAAGGGGCAGGATAGCCTCATTATAGGCGGGGAGCCTAACGAGAATACTCGATACCGGAGATAGAGATGAGCACGACAGATATCCAGGGGATACTGACCGGGGTTCGACATGGCACGGCGGATATCCTGGGGGTACCGAACGGGGCCAGGGATATCGAGTGGAGATCATCTGTTGAGATGGTATCGGCGATATCTGTATTTACGTGTCGGTGATGGACACGAGATATTTCTGATTTCGGGTGTTGATGCTAGACATCCATATATATTGATATGATTGCTATCATGAGGTACACAGTTAGATTATAGTTTTGTAGCCAACCAGGACTGATCCAGAGGACAGTACCTGTATACATTTGTATGGGCATTCATGTACATAAAAAGGGATTCAAATACGAGCTATAGACACATTATTTTGAAACGTCTGATATGACATTGAGATATTCTACTTGGATAGCATGATAATTAGAGTTGCATAATGATACATGCACATATCATATTATATTTGTACATATTATGATAGTACTATACTTATGACCTAGGTATCGTCGTGCATTTTGATTTCTACCTTTAGATGTACTTCTATTCACTGAGTTGGCAACTCATCCCCGTTGTGCCACAGTTTCTTGCAGGTTTTACCACTTGGAATATCAGCGGCTTGGGCACACATTCTTTTGGGTGATTGATTGGTAAGTGGGTTATTATTGTATCATACTCACTCTTGATTTTTCATATATTCTTGTATCTAGTGGAAACTCCATCAACTTAGAAATTGTATCTTATGGACTTAGAAGCGAGACTTAAAAATTCTGAGGCCGCACTCTTTAGAGTCGACTCCTGATATAGATTGTTTGGCTGCTCCGTCGTTTGGACGTGAAAGCTAGCTCCCGTTGGGATGCTATTTTATTGTTGTAGTTGTATCGGGTTTTTATGTAAAATTTTCAAAGGAGGTGCTATCAAATTTCAAAACGTCATAGATGCTTTTCAAGCATACTTAGTTAAATTTAAATGTTATTTAAACTGATTTCATCTGATGACTATTTTAAACTCACCTCCAATAATTTCAAAAAGGGTTTAGATTCCGAGTTTCGGCTTACTTGAACCGCGTCGACGTCTTTAGATGTCACGTGATTTAAGTGCCAATCACGTGCCACATTTGGGTCGTGACAATATATCACATATATATCAATGTATCATCAAGTGAGAAAAAGAATCTTTAAGTGAGCTTATATTAGTTAATGTAATATAATATATCAAATATATAATTATACATTAAATTATCGAATCAACACTTGATCCGATAATCCGGCTATTTTGAAAATAACCAACTAATATAATCTGTATCAGTTCATCGAATCAACACTTGATCCGATGACTCAGCTATATCACAGATACCCGGCCGATATCACATATCGCGAGAATCGAATACGGTATCACATACATGTATTATTCTCGGTCCCGCACATATCACATATGTGCTCCTACTCCGTTTTTCCTGAGCCAGGAAACCTCTGTATAGGACTCTAAAGAATCGTCAATACGCCGGCAGTAGGTGATGATCATATCAAACACCCACAAGCTGCAAGCGGTCAGCTAAACGTAACAGCCACCCGGGTATTGAGCGATCAGAAAATCAATAAGTAAGCCTGTACATACTCTTGTGAATCCAATCAGTAACACTCCTGTACAGTTCGGTCTCTTCGTATTATATGTCGCATATCCAGTCTAGGGGTGGTAAACGTCAGACCCCAGTAACCGATAAGTCGTGTCGATGTAAGGCTCATAACGGATCGAGAAACTACTGATAACACTTACCAGTAGATCTCCATATCAGCAATGGCCAGGGACTTCCAGTTATAGCCAATCGAACACAGCGCAGCATCAACCCCTAATACCGGGAGAGACGAAACCCCTCCTATCGCTCATTGCCTCCATGTGATTCGGGACTGTACCCAAAAGCCACCATTTTGCATGCTCTCGTGAACATAGTAAGGTGAAAATCAAAGCACAGTAGAAATCACACAAGTCTCTATGACGATCTCGGGTCTACAGACTAACCTATACTAGTGTCACCAGAGAACTGCTATCTGACGATAGGTATAATACCATCTAGGAGTTCTCGGCGAGTCCGTTCAGTGTACTCAGTCTCCACTGAGCACCCGTACACCATCTTTGATGTCAAACACGGATGGATATGGGATCATCCATCGCCCATCATATGGGTCAAGATGCGTATATGCTAGTCTACTCTGGAGTATCGATGCCCTATCTCGATACTCCCTCGATTAGGAACAGTTATAGGATGTACTCTTGGACTACCTAGGCCTCACTAGTATGATCTGCATCATAATCCTAGTAGTCGAGTGCATATCCTAAAGGCTTTATCAACATGTGAGAGCAAGACAGTAAACCAATACAAGTCAACATGTTACGATAAACTAAAACCAAATAGCATACTATCATGTCGAGCAAGAAAGTCCTCTCTATATATATCCAAGCATCCACTATAATATACATCATATGTACAACAATGGCCTCTACGGCATATATATAACTAATAGCTTGAATATTAAATTCAACTGAATAAAATAAATGGCTTATCCATGCTTCAACCATGCCATAAATATCTCTATTTTCCACCTCATTAATCTATTTGTAAAAATAGATAAATCTAATAATGAGTTGTCTCCTTCTAGAAGCATGTCTTGTGAAATTACAAGAATGCCATCACCGTATATACATACCCATATTCGTACTGTAAAAATATGAATACAATGAGATAATAATAATCCAAAAATATAATAATAGAATCCGGCTTAAACCAAAGCCCGCTAGTATTATCCGTCCGAACAACATCCGTGTAACCAGTACACGTATATGATCGGAACCCTGCCGTAAAACCATACGGCCTCTACATCGTTTCGCCTGAAGCAGGGAAACCCTCTGTGTGGGACTCTAAAGACTCGACAGTACGCTGGCAGTGGGTTTAACCACAAGTCCGTCAGTGGCACTAGCTGTACGTAACGGCTAACCAGGTACATGTCAAAAAGAAGGCCGACGAGCAAACTCATCTGAACCCCAACTGAGCCTGTCCGTGAAAATCTCCGTGCAGTCCGGTCTGTTCGTCTGAGAGTATCGCATGCAAGGTCTAGGGGGTGGAAAACGTCAGACCCTTAATAACCAGACAAGTCGTGTCGGTGTTGCTCAAGACCATCCGAGAATCTACTGGTCCAACTACCAGTAATTCTCAATCCGCCCTAGCCAGGAACTTATGTTGTTGACCAACCGATCACAACGTAACATCGACTCCCTATACCGGAAGAGACGAATTCCTAACAGTCGCTCACTGCCTCCATGTGGCTTAGGACTGTACCCAACTAAAACCTATTTGCATGACTCACTAAAGCCATGGTAGGGTAGTAATCAAAGCACAGTGGGAACTCACACGAGACAAATGACGAACTCAGGTCGATGAACTATCTGCACTCATGTCACTAGAGAACTGCTATCTGACGCTAGGTATAATACCATTTAGCCAATTCTCGGCAAGTCCGTCCAGTGTACTCACCCCCAGTGATCACCTATATACAAGCTTAGGTGCAACTCACCAATGGATGCGGGACCAATCCATTGCCCCTCGTCAGGATCTTGATATGTATACACTAGTCTACTCTGGAGTATCGATGCCCAGTCTCGATACTCCCACAACTAGGGACACTTTAAGGATGTTCTTATCGACTACCCAGCTCCCATAAGTATGATTGCCATCACAACGCTGGTGGTCAAGCAAGGATCTTATAGGCTTTATCAACATATATACAAGATATGAAATACTAAGTAAAACACATCACATGTTAAGATAAAGGCAAACCAGATAGCATATTATCATATCGAGCAAGATTGTCCTCTACATACATATCCCTAGCATCATATACAATGAAGGCCTCTAGGGTATACATATCCAACAGGACCATTTCCCATGGGATTTTTGCTACCATCGAGCAAGAGGCCCCCGCCGTGTCGGTTTTCTTCAAGGAATGCTTCTACGGTGGTTCCACCTTCCAACTGTCGGTCAGCTTGAACTTGCCTTGCTTGTACTACTCTTCGGCCCAATTTTTTAATACGAAACAGTCTTCAATCGAGTGACTTATAACCCGATGATATGGGCAATAATTAAGGTCATTGCGCGTTTGCTTGCATAGGTCGTCGGGGTTCAGGAAGTGATAACATGCAATTCTTCATGGAAAGATCAAACAGCTTCTTTGTCTTGTCACGAGGAAAAGGGTATTCATGTCCCATATTCTCTTCAAGATTTAGACCCGAACGGTTATTGGTCTAATGGCTAGGTGCTTTGGGGCCGCCCTGCTGTTGTTGAGCATTGGCTGAAAATGTCGCCTTGTTCTTTCCCCTGTTGCCTCGAGATTCCCCTTCTGCAAAGGATGAGATCTGGTCAATTCGCTCTAGTCGAACCGTTTTGTCGAGGGGTTTTTGATATGTGGCGGGTTTAGCGAAGGAAAAGAATTGGTAAACCTTCGATTGCAGATCAATGGTTCTTATGAACATCCCGATAGCTGGAGCTTCGGCGATTGGCTGCTCACACTTTGAAGAGAGATTTCTCCACCGAATGACATATTGCACCAGTGTCTCATTCGACCTTCTCTTTTCATTGATCGGCATGGAGATTGTAATGCGCTCACTCGCGCTGGCAAACCTCTGCGTAAATAACAACTCTATATCAGCGAAGGTCTCCACAGAGTAGTTTAGGAAGCTATGAGTACCATTCAAAGGTCGTGTCCGCCAAACTCCTGACGAATTATCGAATGAGAAACTTATCATCATCTCTGGTGTTCTCGTACATTGCCTTGAACTGTGCAATGTGCTGATGGGGGTTCCCTATTCCCATAAAGATGTTGAAATTTTGGATCGTATATCCCGTAGGGTACTGATTCTGGTCATACCATGCCGGGTATGGTCGACTTGTTCGGACCAGCTTGGAGGTTGTTTCACTAACGGTGTAGACTTTGATCTATTGGGCGATATACTTATTGTGTTGTGCCTTCGAGATCGTATCGTCTTTTGCGGCTGAAATGGATTGCAGAGGACTTGTAGCATCCCCCTTCTCATTATCGAGGACCATTGGCGATTCTTCTGCTGGCGGTTCCGACGGTTGAATCATCATCCCACACATTTTCTGTAGGAGAAAAGCCATTTTATTCATATTGGCGGTCATTTCAGCCGCTTCTTTCCCTTTCTTGTCAAGAGCGCATTTTAAAGAGTCGGCATTAGGCTCTTTCCCTTCCGGATCTTCTTGTTCATCCTCCGGGCGCACCTTTGACAGTGGGATAACAAGTGCCACTACCTGTGCAGCTATTTCTTACAGCTCTTGCTGCCTTTGGGCTTATGACATAGTCAGGGACCGAGTATGAAGCCTATGACTGGTAGAAGCAATTGGTTTCATTTCCATTTACCATACGCACAGTATGAGTTATTTCAGTCCCATGCCTATGGGTTTTGATGTCTCGCCTCTTAGGATTTACCTTGGGCGATGGGGATCTTCCTGACCTTTTTCTTTTAGGGAGAGCTGCTTTGGATTTAGAAACTAAGTTGTCAGCATTTGGCTGATTCCTGAGCTTTTTTGATTTCATAGATGGATTGGTGTTAATGACGGAGCCATGAACTTCCTTCCACACCTTGTAAATTCTCGAAGAAAGTCGCGGCGAGAGTGTAGGCTTTTGTTCATTTAATGTTGTTAGTTAATATTAGCACTCTTACCTGAATTTAGAAGATAAGTATAAAGGATTTCAAAAATTCAAGAGAGCTAACATAGAACAAACCCAAAGAATCAAGCTAAAAACTTAAACTTGCAACCAAAAGAGAGCTAGTTTGCATATAAGGTTAGGGTTTACAACTTTTGATGACCAAGTCCTTCACTTCAATGGCCCTAGGAAGATGGTTCAAGCTTGTAAGAAGAAGATCCTCAAGCTTCAAGATGATCCATCTTGAGATTGTTCCAACACAAGCTTCTACTTCATAAACTACAATTAGTAGTGAAACAACTAACTAAACTAATTTTTTAAAAGAGTTTAGAAAGAAGATGTAGGATTTTTGCTCATAATTTTTTCTTTTCCTTTCAGTTTTCTTTCTCTCAAAAAATTATCAAGAAAGAGAGAGGAAGAAGATGATATATAAAAGATAATGAAAAAAGAATAAGAGTAGCCATTCTTATCTTCATAAAAGATCAAGAATGGTCCATCAATTTCTACTCTCTTCTTTTCCTTTACATCACATTCTTTCATAAAGAAAATGAAATGTAAACATATTATCTTCCATGTGCATCTCATACACACTAACATATAATCTTTCATGTGCATCTCATACACACTAGTATTATATATCATATACACAAAACTGTAGTTTATATGCATCCTATACACAAAGTATATGTATCAAATACATATAACAAATGAGAGAAAATACATTTGAGCATAATACTAGAAAATATACATATTAATATATATATATATATATATATTGAATTATTAAATCAACATTTGATTTAATAATCCGGTTATATCAATATATACCGGCTAGTATCTTAAAATGTCCGATTAAAAGACGTGTATCAAATACACATATTTAATCGAACTCCAGCATATCATTATACGCATCCGTATGTATCATTATACGTACCCTACATCAATTTTCCTAAGCCGGAAAATCTCTGTGTGGGACTTTAAAAACTCGATAATACGCTGGCAGTAGCTTAGAATCATATTCATAACCACAAGCACGTCAATGGTACTAGCTGTATGTAACGTCTACCCATGTATGTGTTGAGGAGGACGATCGACAGAAATGCCTATCCAAACCCCTACAAAGCCAACAAGGGACACTTACCATACAGTCCAGTTTCTTCGTCTAATATGTTGCATATCGAGCCTGGGGGTGGAATCGTCAGACCCCGATAACCCGATAAGTAATGCCGATGTCCGGCCTATAACCAACCGAAAAACTACTGATAACACTTACTATTAAATCTCGCATGCCCTGACCAGGGACTTATGGTTATATCCAATCGAGCGTGGCTCAACATCAACTCCCTATACTGGGAGAGACGAAACCCTTTTTATCGCTCATTTTTCCCATATGATCCGGGACTATACCCAACTACTACCTATCTGTATAGCTCTTTAAAGTTGTGGTAGGGTAGTAATCTAAGCACAGTGGGGACCACACAAGACACTATGACGATCTCAGATCTACAAACTAACCTGTATAAGTGTCACCAGAAAACTGCTATCTGATGATAAGTATAGTACCATCTAGGAGTTCTCAGCGAGTCCGTTCAGTATACTCAGTCTATAATGAGCACCTGTATAGAATCTTTGATGTCAAACACCAATGGATATAGGACCATCCATCGCCCCCACACAACATCAAGAAACGTATACTCTAGTCTACTCTGAGACATCGATGCCCTGTCTCGATATCCTCACGACTAGGAATATTTAATGATATGCTTATAGACTACCCAGGGCCTACTCATATGATCTGCCTCACAATCCTGATAATCAAGCAAACATCCTAAGGGCTTTGTCAACATGTATTAGAGACAATAATAACAAGTAGAACCATACACATGAATGATAAAGTCAAACCAAATAGCATACTATCATATCAAGAAAGATTATCTTGTACATATATATGTCCAACAATTACAATAATTGCCTCTTTGGCATACATATCTAACAAATGCCCCCACGGGTGGTGGAGACTTCTTCAGGACAACAGTAGGCGAATTTTGACTAACCATTCTTAGCGGCTCAAAGCTGTTTTCTGTATGGATAGCCACATTAGTGGTCGAGTCGAATGTAGGGGACACTTGTCCCGATGGAATGATGCCTCCGGCCTTCCTTTGTTAACACCAGTAACGCCATTGAGAACTCCTTGAATCGGGGACTCTTTCAGCTTTGGGAATTTCATTGTCATGCTCCTTTTTTGGACCTTGCTCTTCAGTGGGTGTCAGTCGCTTGAAAACTGATCGTGTGGGAGCCGTTGAGGATTGAGGAGCCATCTTACCAAAGAAATACAATCTAGGAGCGGCCAGAATAGTAGGAGTTAGTCTCTTGAAGACCGAATTTTATGGTTTCAGAGGCTTCTTGGACAGTCCTGCGGAGTTTGGGGTCAGCCTATCAAAGACTGACTTCCTTATAGAAGCTTCTTTCGGCGTTGTGGTGTCGTTATTTGGGAGGAGTGGAGAGAGTTGTCCGAATTGGAGCCCGTTCCATTCCTGAATGAGCTAAGCCGTCAGGATGTTGAGCAATGGGACCATGACCTTCCCAGAAAATATCAGCTGAAGCGTGATAGTTTTGGAGTTGGAGTTGTTACAGAATGTCTGTTCACCGCCGGAAGATGGACCGGGACGTCGGGACGTCTGGCCTGAATCCTGGGGGCAGATGCTATATTGATTTATCCGTCCACCTCTCCGAAGATGCCAAGTTGATTTATGGCGTCGTATATCGGATGTTTGGACGGAAGCGGCCGTTGTAGCAGACTTCGTCAGATTCCCCTTCGTTTATGAGGGGGTTTTATTATGGGGACACTCTTCCCTGCTGGTACAAGCCCCTGCAGTTAATTACATACCGCATCGCGATAACCACTTTCTCCTGCTCCGGAAGTTCACTTCGTGTCGTGTATGTGTTTTTGTTTTATTTTGGTTGCTCGTGGATTGTATACGGAGACTAATTTATGTCGGCGCCCGTAGGGCGTGGATTAGTCCAAATCCATATATTTTTAGATTTGGATTTGGTTTGATTTAAGAATCGTTAATCTAGTTTGAGATTAAGATCAACTTAAACATATGAGCATTTGGGCTCAATTATTTTAGTTTAAGGACATCGCGGTCCATTATCGCCGTGTTTGAGGCGAAATGTTAGTTTTAAGGATGTTTCGGTCCTTTGTCGCCATATTTGGGGGCGAATATTAGTTTAGGAACATTTTGGTCCATCATTCACCCTATACGCACGCGTATTTGTTATGTGGCAGAGCGAACAATGGAGATATGGAATGTGCCCAATTTGGGGCACAATTCGATTTTAGGCATGCACGTCAATTCATGAAGAAGTTATTGGTCGTCGGGACCCGCCACCTCTCTGAAGATGTTGGAGAATTACAACGACATGTATCAGAGGTGTGAAGAGATGTACTCTTGAACCAAATCCCATATTTGAGGGAAAAGGGTTTGTTGTGGGCTCAAGAATTTTTTGTCATATTTGAGATGTTGGAAATCGAGAGCATATGGGCTCGATTGATTTTTTTGTTAAGGATACGTTAGTCCAATTTGAAACTATGATCCACTTAACAACATTTCAGGATCTTTTTTATTTATGACCCAACAACAGAGTATTTGGACTCAGTTACAAGATTTTAGCAACTTAGCCAATTTGGGCTTTAGTCTGCTTAGTCTCCCCTTTTTTTCTGAAAAAGTGCTAAGCACTTATTTGGGCTCTGTTTATTCAGTCCCTCTTTTTTATGCAAAAAGTGTTGAGCACTTATATGAGTTCTGACGCCCACATATAATCATATGGAGCTTTCAGTCATGGGTATTGCCCAATAAGTGTTGAACACTTTACTCGTTTTGTTTTTATATGGAGTGCTATGCACTATTTATGTCATCCATGTAGGGAACACGTGAAGCGTTGGGCGCTTCCTAATGAAGGATGAACACTCAGCCATCTTGGGCTGCTTTTGGAGTGCTAAGCACTCTTTTCTTCTCTTTTGCGGCGCCCACGTGGGGAGCACGTGAGGCGCTGAGTGCTGCCCAATGAGTGTTGAACACTCAACCTTTTGGCTCTCTCTTTTTTTAGGGAGTGTTAAGCACTTTATGGAGCCCTCGTGATTTTCATGTGTGGCACCGGGCGCTGCCCAATGAGTGCTAAGCACTCTTCTTTTTTTGTGGCGCCCACGTGAGGAGTACGTGAGGCGCTAGGCGCTTTTAGAGGCGTCTCCGTGGGAAGCACGTGGGGCGCTGAATTCTTTTCTCCTCTATTGATGGCATTTTTGCCCATTAAAGATCACCAGGATCTTTGTTTTGAAGATCTAGGATAAAGCTTTATTTTTAAGAACTAAGTTCTTTTGTAAAAACTAGGTTTCTCTTGTATGCTTTTGTTTTTAAGGAACTCAATTTCTGGTTCTTTTCTGAATATTTAATTCTTAAGATCAAGTTCTTCCCGATGAGAATTAAATTCTTAACTTGTGGGAGACTTTTCTCGCGGATCTCAGATCCAGAGAAAGAACTAAGTTCTTTTAAAAGGGTTAAACCCTTCAATAGGTAAATGAGATGTTTTGATCTCTATTTTTTATTTACCTAGAGTTTTTTAGGAGGGAGATCTTCTTCCTTGAGAATTTAATTCTCTGATCCTTTTGAAGCTTTCTGTCTCTTTTTTTTAGAAGCTTATGGGGGGTTCCTCTATATCAGACTTGAAGTCTTTGGTCCTTTATATAATAGAGGTAATTTGTTAATTAGCTTTGAAGAAATCTCTCATTAAGAGATCCCAATTGATTTGGGAAATTTTACCCACCATTGGATCTTTGATTCAAGGGTTTCTGTTTTACAGAACATATTTTTTTATTTTTAACAACATTGGGGAAATATTTTCCATATGCAGATTTTTATTCTGTAAAATAGTGATTTTTAATTACCATTGGATTTTTAATCCAAAAGTTCTCTATTTTACAGAGGGCAATCTTTCTTGTTTAGAAAGATTAAGGGAATATATCCCAAAATAGAATTTTATTTTATAATTGGATATTTGATCCAACCGAAAGTATCTTTCTTATTTTAGAAAGATTTGGGAAATGATTTCTCCAGACAGAATTTAATTCTGCATTTTTGATGATTTATCATCTCCGTTGAATCTTTGATCCAACGGCTCTGTTTAACGGAAAGTATAATTTAATTCCACCTGGGCACCGGCACTCACGTGTTGTGCCCGTGAATTGCCACCTGAGAGTTTTAACTCTTATTTAATAGATTCTTTTGTGCTTTGCACACTGGCGTCCGTGTGAGGAGCACGTGAGGCTCCACCATAGGATTTAATCCTATAAGATTGGCTCTGGCGCTGGCGCCCTTATGGAGGGCACGTGAGGCGCTGCATAATTAATTTTGGACAGAGCTTTGCTCTTTTATTGGGGAAACAAATGCCCCCCCACCGTTGCGCTCACGTGGCTTACACGTGAGTGTAGCGGTGGCACCTTTTCCACCGTTTGATCTTATGGGGAGTGGAACCGTCCCCTCAAGTTTTATAAATAGGGCTTTTGGCCCTTGAGATGATTGTCGTTACGTCATTCTCTTTCTTTTTCCCTGAGAATTTAATTCTCTCTTCAGAGCTTAGATATCTGTTTTTAAAGAAACTCATAGAGTTTTACTCTGTTTCAAGATCTTGGTAAGGATTCTGACCATTTTTCCTTTGAAAGAGAATCTTTTATCTTGGATTTCTTTCAACCCATTAACAGAGTTTTGCTCTTTCCTTGAGATAATCTTGATAGACCATTAATCTCAAAAGATCTCAGGGTTTTATCCTATTACTCTGATCTTTAAGAGTTCTTTGGAGTTTAGTTCCGGTGTATTTCTCATGGAGGTTTTTCTTGGGGAATTGATCCCATTATTTAACTCCTGGGTTGTTCTTCAGAGTTTAGCTCTAAGAAGATTTCTTCTTTTGGGAATTTTATTCCTCTTTTCTTCTCTCTGCAGATTTGAATCTGCTGTAGAGCCCGTTTCTCGAGAGAGTTTAACTCCATAGTTTAATGGGATTTTTCATTAAATGAGAATCCTTATGGATTCTTACAATGAGTCTTTACTCATCATTGGTGGGGGCGTTTGAACCACTGTTTTTCTTTTAGATTATGAGAATCTTGATATTTTGATGGTTACTTTTTCTTACTGATTTTTTTAGATACTATGGCTTCTCATCTATATTACTTGACGAGATTATCTCTTATAAGGATATTCGCGTCGAAGGTCGCTGTCAAGACTGGGAGTTTACTGATTCTCAATGCGCTGAAGTGATGCGTCGCTTCAATGATTACGGTCGATTACTCCCCCGCCGTTCTGCTCTTTTGAAAATCATTATGGGATCGATTTGGGAAGAACTTCCTGAACTTGACGAGGTCATGCCGCTCGAGGCACTTAATGATGCCGAAGACAATGTGTATTCAGTATATCCGATTGGCCTGATCTCGAAGAAGAGGAGAGATGATCTTGTCGATATTTTGCATCACGTATTCCAATAGACGGTGATAATATCCGCCTACCAGGGGACGGACGATATTAGCGGGGATCCCGACGCTTGCATTCGTGAGAAAATGCACAATAAAATGGTCAGAGAAGCCAGAAGAACTTTACTTGGACTTGCTTCTAAATTCCTAAATCCATGTCCGGAGTTCAGTTTTTTTTCTATTGTAACCATTTTGATGATGTTTTTTGTTTTATTGATTCCTTTTATCACCAATGTATAAAGCTTCTGAAGTATGAATGACAAAACTTTCTCTTCTTTTATACTACTGCTCATATGTGCCTCATGTAAAGTAGTTGTTACTCATATATATATATAAACTAGTGTCAACACCCACGTGTTATACACACTAGTTCTAAGATTGGCGCTGCCTCCCACATGTTATGCACGTGAGGCGCCGTCACTGATTCTAATCCTATAAAGGATTGGCGCCAGCGCTCACGTGTCACGCACGTGAAGCGCTGGAATCATTTCACCTTCTTGCTCTGATTCCTATGAGTCAATTTTTCCTTTTCCCATGCCCCTTTCTACCAGGCCTTGGAAATAGTTCCATCATGCACATAATTTTCTGTGCCTAGACTTGAATGCCTCTCTTTATAATCTGAAGCTGTGCCTTCCCCCTTCTTCATAGAGAGGGAACTATTCAGACCTTAAGGTGACCATTTTTTTAGAGACAAACCAAGAGGTATGGCTTGCAATCATCCTCAGGCTCATCGGCAACCATGGGAGGTGCCTATCAAGGAGATTATTCCTCGTTTTGCTGCGCGATTAGTGGATCCCCTTCTCACCGCTGACCAATGTGACACGGTAATGTACGAGCTCTTGGCTCGTAGGGGCTCCCCTCTTCCCATGGGCTCCATTTGGATCCGGATGATCTTCATGTCCGTGCTTGCTGATATCCCTCCCCATCCAATGGAGATGACTCCGGCGATGCTCGACGTGGCGGAAGACAAGATTGAGTGCTTTCATGAGGCACGTTTGATTACCCAGCCTTTGAGGGATCATTCGGTTCAGTTGCTAAGCCAGATTCGGGCTCAGCGGGCCATCATGTATGCTTTCGCTGATAAGCATGGCGCTGACCGATGGGGAGCGACTCCTCGCGAAGATCGTCGCTTCGACATGGTGGAGAAGGCAGAGAGCGAGTTGGAGAATTTTGTTTATTGTTTTGTTAACCCATGTATCTCTGATCCCATTTTTGGTGATCTCATTCCTGTAGAGTAAAATGCTTATTTAAATGTATCTCTTTATCATTGATTGTTGCATGTTTCATCTTCATCACATATTCGTATGTGCATTTTGCATCTGCGCATATGCTTTATACTTTATCCTTAGGAATTTTTGCTAAGTGTAAAACGCCACTGTTGTGCTCGTGTCATGCATTGATCCTTCTCACGCCTGTATAAATCGGGACGCTTTAAATGCTATTTCCATTCAAGTGCGTATGTGATTGTAAATAAGCGCTTAAATGGGTGTGAATCATATGTAGCTCTGAGCCTTAAGGCCCATAGGTTGCACCTTTCTATTTCTTAAGTCTTGATCTGGTGCCCATTAGTTTATTTACTCATTTCAGAGTTTCTAGTTTATGAACTCGTTTCGGAGTTTGTAGTTTATGAACTCGTTTCGGAGTCTCTAGTTTATGAACTCATTTCGGAGTTTGTAGTTTATTCACCCGTTTCGGAGTCTCTAGTTTATGTACTCATTTTGGAGTTTATTTAGTTTACCTCCCTTAGGTTTACAAGAAAACTTGTCCTAATGTTATATATAGACAACCTCCATTCTTTATGACAGAGGTCCGTTAGGTTTTGTGGTACTAGGGTTTTGGTCCGTAGTACCGTCGCGTTGACTGATGTATTCCTCGATATGCAGTTCTTAAGCCACTGTTCGAGTAGCCCCTCTGAGTTGTATATGAATTTCCAAGACTTGGAGCTAGGATTTTGCCATGGCTCCATTTTTTATTTGACCCTTGAGTCTTTGTCGACATCTTGTCTGCATCCTGTCGGAATGA
The DNA here is from genome assembly GCA_030015575.1 of Agapanthus africanus. Lineage (NCBI taxonomy): Eukaryota > Viridiplantae > Streptophyta > Magnoliopsida > Asparagales > Amaryllidaceae > Agapanthus > Agapanthus africanus. The sequence continues at coordinate 724,636,173 of CM057337.1, forward strand.
GAAGGTACGTCGGGGTAATCTTTAGGTTTTATATGAACCATCAAGACTTGGAGCTAGGAATTTGCCATGGCTCCTTCTTTGTTCGACCCTTGGGTCTTTGTCGATGCCGCGTTTGCACTGAGAAAGAACGTTAGGCTGATCTCTAGGCTGTAGATGTTGCCATCAAGATCTGGCTCTCCTTTTGACGGAGCCTAGTGGGAAAACATGGTTCCCTTTTTCATTTGTGCCAATAGATTGTATACAGAGGTCGGTGTAGACTCACCTGCAGGGCAGAAAAGTTTTGTTTTCATTTTTTTTCTTTCCGTGATGCCCTATCTTTTCAGCTTTTCATATCGCGAAAGTCGCGATTGCCCAATCATTTCGGCTTTTTATCCGCGGTGCCCAATCATTTCGGCTTTTTTTTACTCGCTGCTTTTTGTTGCGAGTTGCCCAATCATTTCAGCTGTTTTTATATGCATATTTTTTGTTCGTTGATTTTTATTGCGAGTTACCCTATCATTTCGGCTATTTTTATATGCATATTTTTTTGCTCACTGATTTTTATTGTCTGATACCAACCTTGGCATCAGTATCGCTACAACTGGGATATTGCCAGGAGCGAATCATCTTTGCCGTGAAAGGACTTGGAGTTTGACACCTGTTTAGGCATCAGCATCGCTACAACTGGAATGTCGCCAGGAGCGAATCATCATTTGCCTTTGTCGATTTGAATAAAGATGGCTTAGTAAACAGGGTTAAGATCCTGTCGACTAATACTTATTGACTTTATGAGCCGTAAGGGTCTCAGAAAGTTATTTCTCCCTACAAGTTGTGAGGATCTCGTAGGTGTATTTTTTCCTTAGGAATCGTAAGGATTTCTAAGTGTGTGTTCTCTTATAAGTCATAAGGATCTTACAAGAGTATTTTCTCCTTATAAGTCGAAAGGACTTACAAGTGTCGTTCACCATATGAGAACATTTCTCGTCATTAGTGGAACTTGGCAGGGAAATCATTTATTTGTGCCCGTGGATTGTATATAAGGGCCAATATTTGACCGCCTGTAGAGAAACCTGGGGGATATAACGGCTTAAGAACAGGTTCAGATCCTTGTAGCTTAAGGCTTTTGAATCCCGTAAGCCGTGAGGGTCTCATGGGGAAATTCTCCTCACGAGTCGTGAGGATCTCGTAAGTGTATTTATTTTAACGAGACTGCGCCCTTTTGGGTTTTCATAAGCTCTCCGGTAGTCCTGCTGTTTTTACTCATGGCACCCTTTCGGGTTTTCATCCGTGCCCATTTTGCTTGTGGACGTACCTTTTTTTTTTAACCGAGATTGCGTCCTTTCGGGTTTTCACAAGCTCACCGGCAGTCCTGCTGTTTTTACTCACGGCGCCCTTTCGGGTTTTCATCCGTGCCCATTTTGCTTATGGACGTTCCTTTTTTACGTGATCCATCTGTTTGCCAGTGGGACGTGGGGGTGACTTCACCACTGGAGTAGTTGTGCAGCCGATAAGACTTGAGTTGCAACCTTCGTTGTTGAGGCTTCAATTGCAATATAAATCTCAAGGGTGGATATCGCTGTAGTTGGGACGATGTGCCGTGTTTGAGGCGAAATTTTAGTTTAAGGACATTTTGGTCCGTTGTCTCCGTTTGAGGCGAAGTTTTAATTTAAGGACATCTCAGTTCGTTGTCACAGTATTTGAGGCAGAATTTCTAGTTTAGGGACTTTTCGGTCCAATATCGCCATTTTTTAGGCGAATATTTAGTTTAAGGACATCCCGGTCCGTTATCGCCATGTTTGAGGCGGATATTAGTTTAAGGACTTCTCGGTCCGTTGTCGCTATGTTTGAGGCGAAATTTTAGTTTAAATACTTCTCGGTCCTTCATTCGAAAACGAGTATTAGTTTAGGGACGTCTCGGTCCATTATCACCTATTTTCGAGGCGACGGATCTTTTGGATACTACTTTTAGGGTTCTGACTCGGGAAGATAGCGAGCAGACACAAGCGTCATCATCTATCATTGACCCAGGTCGTAACCCGTTAGGCGTAGTAGTTTTTGAGGAATCAGCCGTTTATTGGCCGGAAGGGTCTTTCGCCATGCATATCCATGAGCAGATAGGCTCCACCTTGGTAGACTTTGTCAATGATGTACGGGCTTTCATAGTTAGGCTCGAACTTTCCCCGTTTTGTATGATTGGAGATCATAGGTCTTTTGACGATTAGCATGAGTTCTCCTTGGCGGAATGTTCTCAACCTGGTCAGTTTTTCGTATGACCGTATCATTCTTGCCTTCTAAGCCTCCAGGTTTTGCTGTGCTATAAGGCGAGTTTCGTCGAGGGCTCGAGCTCCTCGAGCCGAAGATGAGCATTTTCTTCATCTGTCAGCTCATATCAAACCGCTATTTGTAGAGAAGGGAGTTCCGCTTCTAAGGGAAGCACTGCTTCAGTGCCGAATACCAACGTATATGGTATTGTATTCGTCGCTGTTTTGAACGTTATTCGGTATGCCCAGAGAGCTTCATGCAACCTTTCGTGCCAGTCTCTCTTGTTTCTGGACACTGTTTTCTTTATAATTTTCATCAAGGTCTTGTTGAAAGCCTCAGCTAGACCGTTGGCACGAGGATTATAGACTGAAGAATATCTCCAATCTATTTTATATTGTTCTGCAAAGCGGCTGATTTTATGGCTCCTGTAGGCTGGTCCATTATTCGAGATTATCCTTCGCAGGGTGTCGAACCGGTAGATGACATGGGTTTTGAAGAAATGTAGGATATTCTCCATCTTCACCTCCCTTAGTGGTACTGTTTCTGCCCACTTAGAAAAGTAGTCGGTCACTGCCAGTATGAACGATGTCCTTTGGATGATGCTGGTTCAATAGGGCCAATTATATCGGTTTCCCACATTTCGAAAAGCCAGCTGTTGGGTGTAGCGGATTTGGATGTTGGTGGATGAAGTCCCCATGAATTTGGCACGAGTGACACTGCTTTGCATATTCAAGGAAGTCCTGAATCATTGTGGGTCAATAGTAACCCATTCTTTTGATCTTCAGCTTCATTTTTGGCCCAACTTGATGAGAACTGCAGAGTCCGTCATGGGTTTCTTGGACGACTCTGTTCACTTCTTTTGGTCCCAGGAATCTTAACCACAGGCAGTCAAACGATCTCTTGTATAGAGTATCATTGACGAAGACAAAAGACAGAGCTCGTTTCATGAGCCGATGTCTAAATGACGCATTTTTGGGCGTTCATTGGGATTTGAAGTAGTCTACGAAGATTTCCCTCCAATCCTTGACCTTTTCTTCGTCCTTTATTTGGAGGGCTGTTTGTTTGGCCGTTTCTTTTTCCTCGGATGGCTCTGTTAAGTCCTTCGAAGATATTTCTGCTGGCGCGAGAACCCTGCGGCTTTGCACGATGATCTTTATGTCGTCGAGGTCTTCGTCGGCTAACTCCTTATCCAGCTTGGCCAATGCATATGCCTTGCGATTTTCTGCATGCGGTATGCTCTCCAGGATGTAGGAGGGGATTTATGTCAGCAGTTGCTGCACTCTTCCGCCATATGTTATCAGCTCTGGCTTGCACGTCTGATGGTCACCATTTACTTGGTTAACGATCAGCTGGGAGTCTCCATATATGAGGAAGTCTTTGATTCTTATGTCGACAGCGATCTCGAGACCTGCTATCAAAGCTTCATATTCAACTTCGTTATTAGTCCTTGACTCCATTAAGGAATGGACGTAACACAGTATCCCTCCTTGCAGAGTCACAAAGATAAGGCCCACTCCGGCTTTAATTATTGGTGTGTTGTGCTTTCTCCTCTTCAAGGAAGATGCTCCATTGAAGTAGAGTTTCCATTGGGAATCATTTTCTTCCTTCTCTCTTTCAATTGTGTCGAACGCATGTTCATCCGGCAACTCACAATTTAAGGGGAGTCGGCTGGTATCGGATGTTCAGTAAGGAAGTCAGCGATAGCCTGGCCTTTCACTGCTTTGAGAGGACGATATGTTATCGAGAACTCCATCAGGAGGAGGGCCCATTTGTCAAGCCTTCCTGTTAATATGGCCTTCGACAATAGATATTTGAGAGGATCCACCTTTGATATAAGATGAACCTCATGTACCAAGGCGTAGTGTCTGAGCTTCGTTATCGCAAAGATTGGTGCCAAACAATACTTTTCAATGGGGGAGTTGTTGTTTTCTGCCCCCAAGAGAACTTGACTCACGTAGTACAGAGCTCTTTTCTTTCCCTAGTTGTTCTCCTATGCCCATAACGCGTCTAGAGAACACTCAAGGGCTGTTGTATATAGGATGATGGGTTTTCCTTAACTGGAGCGGTCAGCACCGGCGGATTTTGTAAGTACCGCTTGATTTCGTCTAGTGCGTTTTGGAACATGTGATCCCAGACGAACAGGGTCCCCTTCTTTATTAGATGACTGTAGGGACAGCATTTTCCCGAGAGGTTAGTTATGAACTGTCGGATATACGCGAGCTTTCCTTGAAGGGATCGCAATAGCATGAGGGTCCTTGGCGTGGACATTTCCGTAATCGCCTTGATCTTTGAGGGATAGATTTCGATACCCCGGTGCTGTATGATGAACCCCAGGAATTTGCATGAGGAGACTCCAAACGCGCATTTTAGAGCATTCATCTTCAGATTATACTTCTGAAGACATTGGAATACTATGTTCAGATGTTCCCAATGTTCCTCGTAAGACTTTCTTTTCACCACCAGGTTGTCGATATAGCATTCGACAATCTCATGGATGGGTTCATCGAAGATCTTCGTCATGGCCCTCTTGTAGGTAGCGCCAGCATTCTTTAAACCGAAAGGCATCACCTTGTAGCATAATATGCCAGCGGAGTCCGGAAGGCGGTATGTTTTTGGTCTTCAAGATGCATTTTTATTTGGTTGTATCATGAAGATCCATCCATGAAAGAGAAAACCTCATGAGTAGATGTGTTATCGATCATCAGCTCAGTAACAGGTATTGGGAAGTCATCCTTCGGGCAAGCTTTGTTAAGGTCCCAAAAGTCCACACAGATGCGCACCGTCCCATTCTTCTTCATCACCGGAACGATGTTGGCGATCCAGTCAGGATATTGAACTTCTTGGATGAAGCCGGAGTCAATTAGTTTCTTAACTTCGACGTTGATACTCATCTCGAGTTCGAACCGCATTCTTCTTGGTGCTTGCTTCACTGGCTTGATGTCCGGTGATATGGCCAGTTTATGTACTGCTACTTTTGGATCTAATCTCGGCATCTCGGAATAGTTCCGTGTGAAGCAGTCTTTATATTGCATGAGCACGCCTTTTAACGTGGCTACCTATTTTCTAGATAGCAGCTCACTGACAAACGTGGGCCTCGGATCGTTTTCCGTCCCTAAGTCAATTTTCCTCAGGTTGTCCGCCGTGGTGTGTATCCTGTCTTCCAGCTCTTTTGGTGCCGGTGGAAATTCTGAGATCATCTCATCCTCGTCTTCATTTGTGAAGCATTTGAAAAGGTCATCCATAGCCTCATGCCCTTCCCCTTTTGAAAGTGTTATCACATGGCAGGTACGAGTCTGCTTCCATTCTTGATGCCGGGCTGTTCCTATCCTTGCGATATAGGTTTTCTTTGGCTCATGCTTTTGCGGTGGGGTTGCCCTCCAGCTGTCGGATAAAGCAAACCTTCCTTGTTGATACTGGTTTTCAACCCAGTCTTTGAAGGTGAAGCAATCTTCAAGGGGATGTCCTATTGCTTGGTGATAGGAGCAATAATCCGGGTGATGGACCTCGTTCATTTGTTCAAGGTGCCGAGACTTCGGGAGATTTACCATTTGATGCCTCATGAAAAGGTTGAATATTTTCCTTGTCTTTTCTTGAGAGAAAGGGTATTCCCGACCCATCTTCTTGATAAAGGACGGGTTCCAACCACATTCTTCTTAATAGCATAGCTTCTTAGATCTGCCCTATTGTTTGCGAACGTTGTTTGCGCTCTTTGCCTTGTTTTTGCCTCTATTTTGGGATTTTTCCTTTTTGCGAGGACATACATCGAGCTGGGGATGGAGGGCATTGTATTCTATTTTCTCCGCGGACTGCTGGTTGAGGCGTTGCATCTTGGACTTTTCATAAATAGCCATTTCACGACTGTGGCTATCCCAAATCTTTTGACAAGCTTCATTTATTAGTTTGTCAACTTTTTCTTCGAACGATGGGCTTAACGATCTTAGAGCGGGATCTCGTTCTGTTTCAACATCAAAGCTATTTGGAAGAGTGTTCTCTTCTTCACCAGAGCTATTTATGGCGCGGCAGCTGTAGAATCGTTCCCGTTTCTTGGACCGAACGTATCCGAGCCCGGTTGTTTTCATCTTCCCGTTGGGCATCTTTCGCTGGTTCTCAGGGATATCCCAAATCTTTTTGTAGAAGTGGGCTTGCCGCACAATTTGTTCAAGGGGTACGCCTTGGTATCTTAACAGCCTTTTCAATCCCTCCGTGTAGTATCTTGGCAAACAGATTGGTTGAAGCCTATCAAGTGTAAAATCGGCACCATGCCAGACTTCTTTCTCTACTTTGGTCTCCGTATATTGGTAGAAAAGGATCGCCTTTTCACCTCTTCGCCTGGGAGGCACATAGAAATTCTGTAGTTCCTGTACGCTATATATATCGAGCTCATCAAGTTCCTTGTAATGCCAAGGCGGAACCATTATGATTTGCAGGCTCAGATCTGCTTCATCGAGGGTTTGCACTGACGGGTAGATGGAGAACACTGCGTTGGCCTCGTCCTCAGAGTCGCTGCCAAAAACCATAATAGGGGTCGATGGTCCGGGCCTATTGTTTTCTTTCTGGGGTTGCCCCGAATAGACTATTTCTTCATCTTCCTCGGAGTCGCTCCCAAAGATCGGGATAGTGGCGACGGACTTCTGTTTATCCTCCATCTTATGACACCTCTCCGTATCTTCAAAGTCCGGTACGGAGCACTTTGCATCTTCATATTTCCGAACCTCATTTATGGAGAACGGATTCAGCTCCTCTATGACGGTGTATTCCGAGCCATCTTTGAAATACTTCATACATTGATATTATGTAGAAGGGATGACATTGTACTCATGAAACTAGGGCCTGCCGAGCAAAGCGTTGTAGCAAGTCTTGGCATCAATGACATGAAATTTAATGTCAGTGACGAGCAATCCAAAGCATAACATCAGAATTACGGACCCAAGCTTCCATGATGGCTGTGAGTCGAACCCGGAGATGGTAATTTTGTTCCGAGCCAAGTGCTGAACGTCCATGCAAATCTTCTTCAGCACTTTCACGTTGAGAATGTTGATAGATGATCCATTGTTGACAAGGATTTTTCCTATCTTGATGTCGTGGCAGTACCCGGTAACGTATAACAGGCGATTATGCATGCACGTTCGGAGGAGGAGATCTTCATCGTTGAATGTAATGTTAGCTGTGTGAACCTCCGCCGGCTCATCCTTTATCTTCTATATTGCGAGGAAAGCTTGGAATTGATCAGGCTCTTGTAATGCCTTGATCAGAGAATCTCGTGCCTCTTTGGACAGCAGGAAAGCATCAAATATGCTCAGTTGTGAGGGTATTTTCCTCAAATGTACCAGGACGTTGTAATCTACCTTATTTTTCTTAGGCGGGTCCCTTACTGCGAGCTCTTTGACAACTCCCTCATCAAGGGTGATTTCCTCAGGGATTTTTTCTTTCCCTTTGTCTCTTTGGCTCGAACCTTTATTTGTAGGTCCGAGGTTCTTTTCAGGCAGCATGCGGTTACGCAGCTGAATGTTCCCACGGTTCTTCTCCCCCTCTTCTTTTTCGGAGGTGGAGTCTTTGAAAAGAGGGCTGAGGGTCGTTTCGTCCTCAGAGTCGCTCCCAAAGGTAAGAACCTGCGGTTTATCCCCTTCCGAACTGATATCAACCATATGACAGTTGCCAGTCGTTTTCGCACACGCACTTGCCGCACTTTTTTGCAGTCGACGAGCTTCACGCTTCATCCTCTTGAAGTGTTTTTGATGGGCAACATATCCTTACCACTACTTCTTGAAGGCACTGCATTTTTCGGTGGGGCGCGTAATCCTCGGATGATATAGGCAGTAGTTTGGATATGAATCCTCTCCATCAAGGTATATGACCCAGGGAGTGTTTCCTACCAGAGGTGGCGGCTTCATTCCTGATTGTTGTGGATTTAATTTGCGTGCGCTTTCGCTTTTAAAAGATGAATCAAAGAATATAAACCGCAATCAAGAACGGCGTCGCTTGGTAGCTAGCCGGTTGAGTACGGGTCGGTCCACAGGGATTTTGTGTATTTTCTAATTATTCTAACAAGTTAATTCCAATTGTGGTGGATTGGAATATCAATAAAAACTAAAGTTGATTTAGATTAGATTTAAAACCTTGCTAGGGTTAGATTTAGGTTAAGTTTGGAAATTAAATATTCCTCACCGCTTTCTAAGCCCTAATTAAGATCTATTTAGGTGTTATGGTGATAATTAACAAAGAGGATTAGCACGATCGGGAAGAAACTATGTTTCTTCCTCTAAGTCATTGTCCGTCCTTTTTTAATTCTTACCTTAACCTCCATGGAAAACATATACAACCGGTCTTTTAAACTACGGTATCACCGCTAATTATCTAATCTACGGCGAATAAATAAAATTCCTAACTAATTAACTAGGGCAGATAAATAAAATTACTAAACTACGACAGAAAAGAAATTAACTAGGGCAAGGTAAAGAAAAACTACTTACTTTTATTCGATGCACTCTTCAAAACATTACAGTGAATAAAATTCTGAATTTTATAAACAAAAAGAGGCATACAAAGAGGCATGCTCCAAAAAGAGCATTAGGGTTTCTATTTATAGATTATAGAAACCCTAGGGTTACATCTGATCCCTATCTGCATTTACAAAATTACCCTAAAAAGCCTAGTCAACGCACCGCCGCCGCCGTCAAAAGATGCACCGACACGTGCTTATCATGGCCGCGGAACCGCGGCCAAAAGCCCTATTTAGCCACGGTTCCGCGGCCATGTTGGAGGCTCTTAGGCTTCTGTTTCTCTGGTAATTTTCATGTTGCTTTTTATTACTTGACTTTTCTTTCCTTGGTTCTTCAGAATGTCTTCTAGTCTCTTCCAGATTTCCACAGTGCATAATGTCGTGGACTTTTACCGTTTGCTTCGTGTCGAAGTCTTGAACCTTGCGCTGCCTTTGTACTTTGTGAAATTATTCATTGATCTTCATTTGTCCCTCAAACTGTAGGCTTGATTAAGATTCTTCTATTTGTTGGCCGTAGTCTCACTTTTGTATCGTCTTTTCAGCATTTTCACTGTTTTGTTCCGAGAACCTGTAACCTGCAACTATATAGCAGACATGGATCAAAAGCACCTGTTTATTTGTAAAATGAGTAAGAATGAGGAATATAATAATGCAAAATTATGATATGAACAAATACCCCCAAACTTATCTTTTGCTCGTCCTCGAGCAAAACTAGTTTTATTCTCGAAAAAGACCCAACCTCACTTTCGCAGGGAAACGTGATTGCACTGAGCTCGAGCAACAAGCCGTTAAACCTCTAAGTGTCCCTAGTAGGAGGAGTGTTGTCTCCTGAGGGTTTTCAGCGGATACTACCCATAAAATTCTATCAATTCGGCCAATTGACTTTTATTCTCCAATTCGGTTTTCTAGCAAGAAATTCTATTATCTTCAACTCAGAAATTATCCACCCATATTTTTCACGCTTCCTTATCATTTAACTTAAGATTGTATATGTTTTGTAAATTTACTTAGCTTTTAGCATCTTTTGAATTTTCCTTCTAAGGTTCCATCTCAACTTAGGAATTTTTATCATCTCTATTAAAGATATAAGTCCTATTTTTCATTCATATCTCTCATCCAAACCGCAATCACATACCCCTACGTGTGTGTATGTATCAACCCTACACTTGGAAATTCAATTCAAGCTCTTATACTCTTGTCCATCGTCCAAAGCACTTTTAGTTGGTGAATTTTTAGATGAAATTGCTCACACATTCTTCATGCGACCGTTAATACTTCTTGAGGTATTAACGACCGATTACAAAATGTGTTTGCACATTAAGGCATAATTCCTAGTCTTGTAACACTTAAGGCTTTAGCAGTGACTCCCAAACCAGTTGGTCTAAGACACTAGGTGATAAAGCACCCTCACTAAATATTTTTTCTATTTATGCAGCCTTAAGTAATTACAAAAACCAGTGTTCATTTTTTTTTATCTCTTTATTCACACTTATATTTTTATTTTATTTTCCTTCATACTAAGGACCTTAGACAAGAGCATTTCAAGGTCTCTTCTACTATTCCAAGTTTCAAGGTTCGTGTTTGTGCAATTTGTAGGGTATATATTTTCAGAATTTAGACATAAGCTTAGTAATTATTTTTCAGACTTACACTTTAATAAAAATATCAATACTTTTCCCTTATTTTGACTTAGCCCAAGAAGTGAACTCAAAATTTTCCTATTTCTAAGTAAACTACAAAGACATATATTTTCTACCGTTAAATTTTAAGAAAGGTTATATTTAGGGTTTTTAATTTACTAAGTCTAGGATCTAGTTGTTCCTAGCTAGTTAACCTTCTTGTCGAACTCAAGTCAATTATAGCCAAAATTGAATGTTTTAATTTTGATAATTTTTCAAATTTTTCAGTTTTTATTTGAATTTTATATTTTTATATTTTATATTTTCATTTTTTTTCAATTTTTATGATTTTTATATAAAGATGCAATGCAGAATTTAAACATGCAAAAGAAAAAAAGGAAAATATATACAAAAATTAAAAAAGTATGCAATGCAAAAGATAACTATTTACAACCACCTCCCCCAAACTTATCACAACCAGTGCCCTCACTGCTCGGCCCCATGCCGTGCCCTCGAGCGTGAACGGGAACGCTCCTCCCTACCTAGCAAGGTTCGGATCCACTGCTCTATTTCAGTCAACCGCCTATCATGATCCCTTGCTATCCCCATCAACTCATCAATGCCCCTAACAGCTCTTCGCATCAAATTTGCATGTTCTAAAGGGGTAAGTTCTCCTTCGCTCACGGTCGAGCTGGAGCTAGATGTGCGGGCGGGCACGTGCTCTGCCGGTTCAGTTCTAGACCACACATCCGTCAATCGTGTATAGGACGTAGAAACGCCCTCAATGAGAGGCCTGACGGGTATGCCTCCAAGCATGTAAAATTCGAACTCCTCCACGAGGAGGAAATATCGACACAGTTGTGTCACGAGCATTGGGCAAGGGTAGTTTGCGGCTCTTTTGCCCGCACCAATAGAATTCAGTAAAACCGTGCACATGTCGAAACGAGGGTTTCTTGTCATGAGTGTGTGCACAATATGCAGTGAGGGAGTAAAAAATATGGTGTTGTGGGAACTACCAAAAATATTGTTTTGTGCCCACCGGCACACAGTTAAAACATTGGCGAAAAGGGTTCTCGCTTGGATCCCCTTCCGCGGTTCCCTTGAGCAATCATTGCCTATTAAAGGCATGTAATCCTCAAACTGTAATGGTTGATCATGAGTGGGTATCCGAGGGATTAATGTGACTTCATGTATGAGGTCTTTATCAATGATAATTTCCCTATTACCCCACTGCATTTTTATAAAGCCAAATTGGGCGAGACACCCATTTTCCATGCACTCGTAAAAACAAATGACTAATTCCGGAAGGGTATAGGCGTTAGGGTGATTATATATCAAAAAGTTCCAGCCCCTACGTGCTATCTCGTTCGCAAAATAACTCCCATACACATCATGTGAAAAATTTTGTGAAAAGTCACGCTCAAGTTGCATACTAGGTGCCATCAGGTAAGCTACGATCTAAAAATTTAAAAACAGAGAGGGTTTTTCAGAGAACGAACCACCCCTAAAAAATTCAGGGGGTGAGGACAGAGGGCTGCAGCGAAAGCGCAGTTGAGAGCGCGTTTCGGCGGCGGATGCGCGGCTGAACGTCGGGATCTTTCTGCAGAATTCCAAGCGGCGGCGGCTAGGGTTTTTTAGAAGATGAAATTAGGGTTTTTTTATCACAGAGAGGGGTCAGGGTTATTTATATAGGGGAGAGTGATGGATATTTGCAAATAAACCCCTCTAAAAATAGGAAATTATTTGCAAATAAAAATTTTATTTTATTTATTTAATCTGTAAATTTACAAAAATACCTAAAAATAATTTATTTTTATTTTCAAATTTTTTTTATTTTTTTATGTTGTTTTGTATATATATATATATATATATATATATATATATATATATATATATATATATATATATATATTTACAAATGATACATACCCCCAAACTTGTTTGAAACAATGATTTGGCTAGATGATCGAAAATTTAGGGGTAAATAGAGGAAGATCAGTCAGTATAAATCAGCTCCTGCAAAAACAGGGGCTCCTCCGACGGGTCCGCAGTGAGGAATGGTTTGAGTCGATGTCCGTTTATTTTAAATAAAGTACCGTCCTCCGGATTTTCAAGATCTACCGCACTTTGCGGATATACGGTGCGTACCAAGAACGGCCATTTCCATCTAGATTTGAGCTTGCCGGGGTGGAAGTGTAACCGAGTGTCATAAAGCAAAACCTGTTGACCAGGTTTGAAAGTTTTCCGCATAAGGTGTTTGTCATGGAACACCTTCGTTCAGTTTTTAACAATTACCGCATTTTCATAAGCCTCATCCCGCAGCTCATCCAATTCATTCAATTGCAGCTTTCTACTGTTGCCTGCATCTCCCATGGATAAGTTCAACTCTTTAATCGCCCAAAATGCCTTGTGCTCAATTTCAACAGGAAGGTGGCAAGCCTTCTCATAAACAAGCCGGTATGGAGACATACCAAGATCGGTCTTATAGGCAGTACGGAATGCCCATAATGCATCAATCAGTTTTGTTGACCAATCTTTACGGTTTTTGGAAACCGTTTTCTCCAAAATTTGTTTAATCTGCCGATTCGAAATCTCGGCTTGCCCACAAGTTTGGGGATGATATGGTGTTGACAATTTGTGAGTAATGGAGTATTTGCACATTAAGGACTCAAAATTCCTATTACAGAAGTGAGATCCATTATCACTTATAATCGCTCGAGGATGCCCAAACCGAGAAAAGATGTTTTCTTTAAGAAATTTAACAACAACCTTGTTGTCATTAGTTCGGCTGGGCACAGCCTCGACCCATTTTAACGCATAGTCAATAGCCAATAGAATATACATATTCCCAAAGGAATTAGGAAATGGTCCCATGAAGTCTATTCCCCAAACATCAAAAATATCAACAACCAAAATTGGTTGGAGCGGCATTTCGTTTCTCCGCGATATCCGGCCCAAGTGTTGGCACCGGGAGCATGTCTTGCAGTATTCGTATGCATCTTTAAAAAGTCGTGGCCAGTAGAAGCCACACTGCAAGATCTTTTCTGGTGTCTTCTTGGGGCCAAAATGCCCGCCACACGCTTGATCGTGGCAAAAAGACAGCACACTCTTAAACTCGTTTTCGGAGACACACCGACAAATGATTTGGTCGGAACAGTATTTAAAGAGATATGGTTCATCCCAGTAAAAATGTTTTACTTGGGACAGGAATCGGAGTTTGTCCTGATTCGACCAATCTTTTGGTATCAATCCGGTGGCCAAATAGTTTACTATATCAGCGAACCAAGGTTCGCATGACACGGTTAAGAGCTGCTCATCGGGAAAAACATCTTTAATAGGAATTTCAAGTGTGGGCGAAGAAGGAAGTCGTGAAAAGTGGTCGGCAACTATGTTTTCACATCCTCTTTTATCGCTTATGACAAGGTCAAACTCTTGTAGCAAGAGAATCCAACGTATTAGCCGAGATTTAGCATCCTTCTTCGCAAAAAGATGGCGAAGAGCTGAATGGTCCGTGTAAACAATCACTGGAGAGCCGATTAAATAGGGCCGGAATTTTTCGAGTGCAAACACAACGGCTAAAAATTCTTTTTCTGTTGTTGTGTAATTCAATTGGGCATCATTTAATGTTCGGCTAGCGTAATAAATTACGTGCGGCATCTTATTAATGTGTTGTCCAAGAACAGCACCAATGGCGAAATCAGATGCATCGCACATAATTTCAAATGGATGCGTCCAGTCGGGAGATGAAAGAATGGGCGCAGAAATAATTGAGTGTTTCAATGACTCGAACGCTTTCATGCATGTTGAGTCAAAATCAAAAGTTGTGTCCTTAGCCAATAAAAGAATCAAGGGTCTAACTATCTTGCTAAAATCCTTAATGAACCGTCTATAAAAACCAGCATGGCCAAGGAAGGGTCGGATGTCTTTGACGCATTTAGGAGGAGGAAGATTGGAAATGACTTCAATCTTGGCTTTATCAACCTCTATGCCGTTTTGCGAAATGACATGTCCTAAGACAATACCCTCTCTTACCATAAAGTGACACTTCTCCCAATTTAAAGTGAGGTTCTTATCCCTACAGCGGGTAAGAACTGCGTCTAAGTGTAGCAAACACTTTTCGAAGGAGTCGCCAAAAATGGAGAAATCGTCTATAAAAATTTCCAAACATTTCTCCACCATGTCTGAAAAGATCCCCATCATACACCGTTGGAAAGTAGTGGGTGCATTGCATAACCCAAAGGGCATGCGACGGTAAGCGAATGTACCGAAAGGACAAGTAAATGTGGTCTTGTCTTGATCCTTTTCGGCGATGGGAACTTGATTATAGCCGGAGTAGCCATCCAAAAAGCAGTAAAATTCATGCCCAGCTAATCGTTCTAGCATTTGGTCAATAAAAGGTAACGGAAAGTGGTCTTTCCTTGTCGCGGCGTTGAGTTTTCTATAATCGATGCAAACTCACCACCCAGTTTGGGTGTGAGTAGGTATTAACTCATTCCCTCATTGGTTATGACCATTATGCCTGATTTCTTTGGGACAGCATGAATGGGGCTAACCCACTGGCTATTCGAGATAGGGTAAATGATACCACTATCAAGACATTTGACAATCTCCTTTTTGACAGCCTCTTTCATTATGGGGTTGAGGCGACTTTGTGGATCCTTTACTAGCTTGGCATCATCCATCATATGTATATGATGTTCAACTATGAGGGGATTAATCCCCTTGATGTCCGCCATAGTCCAGCCAAAAGCTTGCCGGTTTATTTGTAAGACCGTTAAAAGGGCTTTCTTTTGCTCGAGAGCTAGAGATGCCGATATGATAACGTGACGGGTCACATTCTCACCTAGGTAAGCGTATTTAAGGTAAGACGGCAAAAGCTTGAGTACGAGTTTCGGAGGTGAAACAATTGAAGGTAACATTGGTGAAACTGTCTCGAACTCGAAGGATTCCAACAATGGTTCAAATCGAGTGTAAGCAACCGATTCGGATGGTTCAACTAACTCATCCGAAAAATCAAAAGACTCAAACTCGGGTGGTGAGTCTTCACATCCGAAAAAGCAAAGCTCTGCCTTAAAATTCAAAATTAAATTGAAGCAACGCTTCAGATGCTGCACGCTGCGCGCCACGTGTCAAACACAGGTGCGCTAGCGCGGTTGCGCTGCGCTACGCGCCACGTGCCAAACACGTGTGCGCTAGCGCGGTTGCGCTGCGCTACGCGCCACGTGCCAAACACGTGTGCGCTAGCGCGGTTGCGCTGCGCTCTGCGCTGCGCGCCACGTGTCAAACATAGGTGCGCTAGCGTAAGGTGCGCCAGTGCTGGAATTAAAAATTCCCCCACCGTCAGATCTAAAGATCTCCTAATAATAAATTATTAATTAATCAGAACTAAAATTCTATTATGGAAAGATTTTTTAATCTTATTAAAACAAGAAGATTATCTTCTGTAAAACAGAAGCCTCAGGATCAAAGATCCAATGGTGGGAAATATTCCCAAATCAATCAGAGAAAGATCTCTTAAACTGATTTAACAAATCAATTGGCCCTATATAAAGGCCCCAAGACTTCAAGTCTCAAATAGAAAAAACCCTCTACAAACTTTGATAAAACTCAAAGAAAAAGAAAAGCAAGCCTTTAGTAAAAGAAGATCATTTCTTCCAGGTAAAGAATTAATTCTTGAACAACAGAGATGAAACATCTCATAAAAAGAAGAAACATCTTCTAAAAAGATCTTAGATCTATAAAAAGACCAAGGTCTTTGATGATATGAAAAGAAAAGATCAAAAGATCTAATTATAAAAAAATAAAAGAAGTATTTTTACTTCGTCCACAGATCTTTGATCTATAAAGGCAGAGCTTTTTATCAAAACAAGAACTTTTGTTCTTGGATCTTGAGGCAAAGTCTCCTTAAAAGAACATAAAAGTTGTTCTGTGATCTTAAAATTGATCAGATGCGCTTTGCGCTATTGGAAAGTGCCTTGTACTTATGAATTGCGGCTTTGCACTTCTTGGATAGGCGCGCAGCGCCAGAACACGCCACGTGTCAACCAAAGACACTACTTGCGCTTTGCGCTTCTGAAACAGAGTACTGCGCTCATGGGCTGGCGCTCAGCACCAAGCGCGCCACGTGTCACTCACTGGTGCGCCAACAGACTAGCGCAGCGCGCTCATAAACTAAGGCGCTAAGCGCGACACGTGTCACCTTCAGATGCGCAAGCGCAATGCGCTCTTCAATTGGCGCAAAGCGCCTGACGCGCTACGTGGCACACTGTCAGAACATGCTCTGTTCTGATAAAAACAAAAGTGACGCGGCCCAGTGCTTAGTATTATTAAAAGGGCAAAGCCCAAATAAAGGCCTAATGGCCAGAACAAAAATAAAATGTTAAACATTTTTTTAACTGGACTTAGCCCAATCCTGGCCATAAGTCCTCAACTTAAATTGAACTGAGCCCATCTGCTCTTCCGATCAATTTACACCCGGTTCGAGGGTACATCTCTTTACTCCTCTGATATCTGTCGTTGTAATCCTTCAACGTCGTCAGAGAGGTGACGGGTCCCGACAACCACACATTACTACGGACTGTGGGGTCCTTAAACTCATGGACTATGATGTCCTTAACCTCGACCGTGATGTCTTAAAACTAATAACGGACTGTGGGGTCCTTAAACTCATGGACTATGATGTCCTTAACCTCGACCGTGATGTCTTAAAACTAATAACGGACTGTGGGGTCCTTAAACCCACGGACTATGATGTCTTTAACCTCGACCGTGATGTCTTAAAAGTAATAACGGACTGTGGGGTCCTTAAACCCACGGACTATGATGTCCTTAACCTCGACCGTGATGTCTTAAAACTAATAACGGACTGTGAGGTCCTTAAACTCACAGACTTTGATGTCCTTATCCTCAACCGCGATGTCTTAAAACTAACAATGGACCGTAATGTCCTTAAACTAATTATCGACCGCAATGTCATTAAACTAAACAATAGAGCTCAATTGCTCTCTTGTCGGATCTAAACGATCCCGTTAAGTTGATCTTAGTCTAGAATTAGACTAACGTGTCCTTAACAAACGATTAAGTTGATCTTAGCCTCAAATAAGGCTAACGTATCCTTAAACACAACCCCCCAAACCCAAATCTAAGAAAGATACGGATTTGGACTAGTCCACGCCCTACGGGCGACAACATAACTTAGTCTCCGTATATAATCCACGGGCAACCAAACACAAAAAAAACACCCATGACACGAAGTGACCATCTGGAGAAGGAGAAAGTTGTTACCGCGATGCGGTAGCGTAATTAACTGCAGGGGCTTGCGCCTGCAGGGAAGAGCGTCCCTACAATCAAAAAACCCCTCAAACGAGGGGGAATCTGACGAAGTCTGCAACATCGGCCACATCCGTCTAAACCTTCGATACACGGTGACATAAATCAACTTGGCATCTTCGGAGAGGTGGACGGATAGCACCAATTAGCATCTACCCCCAGATTCAGACAAAACGTCAGTCTTCCCGGTTTCCGGCGGTAAACAGATTCTGGCATGCCCGGTGGGACGTTTTCCTCTTTCCACTCCACACTTCGTGTGTCGTGTTCACGAACCAATCGTGGTTTGCTAATGGTTGCCCTTGGGTTTCGAGGTACTAAGATTTGGCATTTCGCTTGGTGCAGAAAGCGAAGGATCAATGGCGTCCACTTGTGCAAAGTGTTCCAACTGCAGTTGCAACCCCCGCTCTGCCTCAACTGGGGGCATAGCCTACGGGCCCCAAGCGGCTTCCCTGTTCACGATGCCCATGGAACAGGTCACTCAAGCCACCACGGGATTGTTTTTCGGAACCATGCTTCCGCCGACGAGCTTCAGCACCCCCGTGCCCGTACCAGAAGCTCCCAAGAAGTCAGTCTTTGATTGGCTTACAGCTACTGCGGCCCCTCTCAACGGGTCGTCCAGCACCGGCGCCTCGGTCTTCTCCAGATTGGGCCAAAATTCCTGTGGGCCCACAATGAAGCCTGCAATCCCAGAGAAGGTTATTCCGAAGAGAGTAACCAACCCTGCTCCTGAAATCGTCAAGGCGGCTTCTCCTGCCAAGGGGTCGGTCTTTACAAGACTGACTGTCCTAACTCCCACTCCCGCTCCTGCTACTCAAAGAACATCAGTCTTCAACAGGCTGACACCAGCAACAGCCCCTCACCTGAACAGGGGGAAAGACAAGGCCATCCCCGTCACCGAGCCAACTCCATCAGCTCGACACGCTCGACGTCGCCACTGGCGCCGAGTAAGGAAGGCCAGAGGCAACTCCCTTTCTAGGCTAACTCCACCAGCTCCAACGGTGGAAATCAATGATGTTGTTCCAACCGGGAACAGTTTTGAGCTGCTGAATAGGGTGCGCAGGAATTCTCCTACCGCCGTGCTGAAAAGATCTCCTCCTCCGGTGGAGAATGTTGCGGAAGCAAAACCAGAACAGTCCCCTCAGCGACTGTTTTCCAAAATCTACAAAGTTTGGCGGCAGGCTCGGAACTCAGTAGTTGATCAAGATTACCCTCACCGACAGAAAAGGGCGAAGGTTCAACAAGAAGAAAGCTATCCTGCCAAGCCACGAAAAGCTATTTGGGTGCCCACTGCGACGGCCCCCTCAACTTTGACCGCTCATAAGAAGAGAAGGCCGGAGAAGATCCCCATGCCTGAGACAAATGTCAAAGGCACTGAGCCCAAACGCCCTAAGTCTGGGGGCATAACGGTCCATACTATTTACATGGCATCCGGGAAGGAAGATAGCCGCGCTTCTAAGGGCCACCGACCACTCACCCGATCCATCACAAGAGCTCAGGAACAGCAACAGCAGAAGCTTCAGGAGATGCTGACTGCAATGGCCGCACTTACCGGGCAAAAAGAAAGACCGGAGGCGCCATCAGAACAACATCACGAACACAAGACTGATGCTGAATTCCTTCGGAGAATGCTTGAAAATAAGGAAAAAGAGGCCGCGGAACAAGCGGCCAATATAAAGCAAATGGCCCTTCTATTCCAGGATATGGTGGGCATGATGATCCAGCCGGATCCCCCAGCCGAAGATCCTCCAGTAATAATTGAAGATGACAGAGGAGAAACATCAAACCCTCTGCCGGCTCTGTCGACAGCCAAAGAGCAGACAATCTCCAAAGATGCACTGGATGACTATATTGCTCAGAAAATAAGAGTTCACCAGGCGAATGAAGCGGCCGGGCAAATTGTTAGAACTGGGCGACCGTATCCGGGCTGGTATGATCAGATAAAGTACCCGCCGGGATATACGATCCCTAAATTCCATGTATATAAGGGAACGGGTAATCCGCATCAGCACGTCGCTCAGTTCAGGGCCTTGTATGGCAACACTGGAGGCGACGACAAGCTACTACTTCGCCAATTCGTCGGCAGCTTAGCAGAAACGGCCTTTGAATGATATTCGGAGCTTACCAACGACTCCGTCAAAACCTTCGCAGAAATGGAGTTGTTGTTCACCCAGCGATTCACGAGCGCAAGTGAACGCACCCCGATAACAGCATTGACCAATGCAAGGGTAAAGCCGGGCGAAACTTGGGTTCAATATGCAATTCGATGACGGAATCTGTGGTCAAAGTGCGAGCAGCGTATCGAAGAAGCACCGGCGGTGGGTATGTTCGTAGGCACTCTCGACCCTCACGCGACTATTTCCCAGTTCATGATGTTCTTCAAGCCGACCACTTTCCAGGCCTTGATCGAAAAACTGGCCCAAATGGACCAGATAGGCCATAGGCCTTCCCTTTCAAAGTCGGAGCCTCGGAATGAAAAGGGCAAAGGGAAAGCAATCTTCTTCACCAACACTCAACAACAACCGAGTGCCCCGAGACCAGTTGTTCGCCAAAGCAACAAGCGGCAGTCCCTTGATGAGAAGTTGAGACGTCCTTACTCGTTTCCTCGGGATAAAACAAGGAGACTGTTCGAACTGGCAGTGCGCAATGGGCTCATAACTCTACCGGAGTCGAGACACCCACCGCAACCGAATGACGTCAACGATCCCAATTACTGCCCTTACCATCGAGTATTGGGCCATCCACTCGAAGATTGCTACGTCTTCAAAAACTGGGTTGAAGACCAATACCAACAGGGCAAGTTCACGCTATCCGAAAACTGGAAAGTGAACCCGCCACAACCACATGCTCCGAAAAAGATGGACATGCCGGGGGTATCGTGCTCATTCATAGAGGAAGATCCATGGGAAGTTGTTCTTTCAGCAAAAACTAAAAGAATGCTGAAAGATCTTCAAACATGTCCGGCGATCAGGTGGAAAAGTCCGCAAGAACCGGAGATCATCGACGGGATGTTGAAACCACGCCCAACATCGGGAATTAATAGCAATGGTCAAAACGCTCAGGCCCAGCCGTCAAAGTCTTCGAAGAAAAAGAAGAAGACCAAAAAGCTCGCGCAGTCTAACGACAAGCGCACGGATCTGCAAAAGCAGATTGACGTGCTGGAAGAGTATAACCAGAGGGCGCGAACCCCAGTCACACTTCAAGAGTTTCTCAATCACACCCTTGAGAATGAAGATAATGACAATGATGAGGGAGACGGCTTGTCAGAAGAATCCGAAGATTATGTGGCAAGTTGCCACATGATCGCTCATTTGTCTCTAGGTAACAAAGCAGCTCACTTGGCGTTAGGAGATAACGTAGAGGAGCTGGGGGCAGGATCGAAGCCAAAACCCTTAGAACCGTCTGACGAGATGATCGACTTGCTATTGAACGAAGCCCGTCAGAAAAGCAAAGCCAATAAAGAGAGCGAACTGGCTATATTCAAAAAATCCAAATGCCGACGACTGAATGAAAAGGTCAAGGCACCCCAACCGGATCGAAGCATCCCTATCGTTAGCAAAAGCAAGCTTAAAGTAAGGAAACGATTCGCTAGAGCCATGTCGATAGGAATGAAGTTGCCCTCTCTCAAAAGAGATTCTCCTGGCAATATACATCTTGATGAAGTGGACATACATCCTAACTTCTGCCTATACCATCAGAAGATTGCATACCCTACCGAGGAGTGCATAGCCTTTAAAAACTGGTGGCAGGGATATGTTGCCCATCGACGACACGTTCAACAAGTGAAGCGCAAGGCTCATCGAGAGCAGAAAAGCACGACAGATGAGCATGAAAGAGCCGCTGGTAACTGTCACATAGCCGACACCAAGGGATCGCAAGTTGTCACCTTTAGAAGCGACTCTGATGAAGAAATCGCCCTCAGCCCTCTCTTTAAGGAATCCACCTCCGACACAAAAAATGCGAGGATTTGCGAGAAAATCTAGCTGCGTAATCATACGTTGCCCGAAAAATCTCGGACCTATGAATAAATGACTGAGACGTCTATAAACTATTACGGACCGCAGCATCCCAAGGCTGACAAAAAAAAGAGAAAAAAACGGTATGTACACAAGCAAAAAAGGCACGGATGAAAACCCGAAAGGGCTCCATGAGTAAAAACAGCAGGGCTACCGGCGAGTTTTGTGAAAACCCGAAAGGGCGCAATCTCGTTAAAAGACACTTGCAAGGTCCTCTCGACTTTGTAAGGAGAAACCACCTGCGTAAGATCCTTACGACTCACAAGGGAGCAACACACTTAGGGATCCCCACGATTCCTAAGAAGAAATTACACTTGCGAGATCCTCACGACTCGTAAGGAGAATCCTCTTATGGGACCCTTACGGCTCATAAGATTTGAAAGTCTTAAGCTAGAGGGATCTGAACCTGTTCTTAAGCAGCCCCCATACCCTCCGATACTGCCCTACAAGCGGCTCAGCACTGACCCTTGTATACAATCCACGGGCGCGAATAAACATTTTCCTAACAAAGTCCCATCCGTGACTAGGGATATGTCTGCACGGTGAACTACCCTTGTAAGTCTTCTCGACTTATAAGGAGAAAACACTCTTGTGAGATCCTTACGACTTATAAGGGAACATACACTTAGGAGTCCTCACGATTCCTAAGGAGAAAACGCACCTACGAGATCCTCACGACTCGCAAGGAGAAATACCTTTATAAGACCCTTATGGCTCATGAAGTCAAAAGCCTTAGTCGACAGGATCCTAACCCTGTTCGCTAAGCCACCTTTGTTCGATATCGACAGAGGCAAATGATGATTTGCTCCTGGCAATATCCCATTTATAGCGGTGCTGATGCCGAAATCGGTGTCCAAATCCAAGCTTGCAACAAAAGCTGGCAAGCCACACATGCATACGAAATAGCCGAAATGATGGGGCAACTTGCAAACAAAATCAGCAAGTAAAAATGTATGCATGCAAAATAGCCGAAATGATTGGGCAACTCGCAATAAAAAGCAGCGAGTAAAAATAAAACAAATAGCCGAAATGATTAGGCAATCGCGACCTTCACGATATAAAAGCTGAAATGATAGAGCATCGTGGAAAGAAAAAATTGAAAAATGAAATGAAAATTATGCCCTACAGGTGATATCACATCAATCACTGTATACAATCCAGGGGCGCAAACAAAGAAGGAATCACGCCTTCCCTCCTCAGGCTCCATCAGAAAGAGAGCCAAGTCTCGACGGTCACATCCCCATCCCATAAGACCAACAACAGCGCTCCTCCTTATGCCAACAAGGCACGGAAGCGACACAGCGAAACGGAATCATGGCAAAGCCCCCTAGTTCCAAATCTCGACGGTTCACAGACAACCTAGAGACTACCTCAGAGCCATGGCAGAGTCCCTAGTTCTAACTCTCGACGGCAACATCTACAGCCTAGAGATCACAACAGTGTTCTTCCTCATTCCAGCAGGATTCGGACGCGACGTCAACAAAGCAGAGCCACGGCAAAGTCCCTAGTTCCAAGACTCTACGGTCCACAGACAACCTAGAGTCAACCAATGACCTCCCTACCGGATCAACGCTCCTTCTTAAAAACAAGTCAACCAACCCGAGGAAATCAGTGTCCTTGGCAACCTCCTCGATTCAGGGAAATCAGCGTCCCTGACGAGAGCACTTCGATTCGCGTCGACCCGCAAAGAAATCAGTGCCTTTGCAGGAATACATCGATTCGTCTCAACCCAGGGAAATCAGTGTCCTTGGCAACTTCCTCGATTCAGGGAAATCGGCGTCCTTGACGAGAGCACTTCGATTCGTGTCGACCCGCAGAGAAATCAGAGTCTTTGCAGGAATACATCGATTCGTCTCAACCCGAGGAAATCAGTGTCCTTGGCAACTTCCTCGATTCAGGGAAATCAGCGTCCTTAATGAGAGCAACTTGATTCGCGTCGACCCGCAGAGAAATCAGAGTCTTTGCAGGAATACCTCGATTCGTCTCAAACCCGAGGAAATCAGTGTCCTTGGCAACCACCTCGATTCAAGGAAATCAGCATCCTTGACGAGAGCAATTCGATTCGCGTCGACCCATAGAGAAATTAGAGTCTTTGTAGGAATACCTCGATTCGTCTCAATCCCAGGGAAATCAGTGTCCTCGGCAACCTCCTCGATTCAGGGAAATCAACTCCTTGACGAGAACATCTCGATTCGCGCCGACCCGTAGAGAAATCAGTGTCTCTGCAGGAATATACGACATCAAGAAAAGCGGAAAAGCGGCAACTCCCAGTTCCATGACTCAGCGGTGTACAGATGACCGAGAGTCAAACTCCGACTCCGTGAAATGCGGATAAGGACAACTTCATCCATCACTTGCGGGGCCTCACGACTCGTAAGGGAGTAAATTCTCTTGTGAAATCCTTAAAACTTTCAAGAGAAAACACACTTAGGAATCCTCACGATTCCTAAGGGGGAAAATACACCTATGAGATTCTCACGACTCGTAGGGAGAAAAGTCTTTATGAGACCCTCACGGCTCATGAAGTTGAAAAGCCTCAGACAGCAGATCTAAACCTGCTTCCTAAGCCATCGCTACCTCTCGAAGAATTCAAGACGGAATGCTCTCTATCAACTACAGGCTGCGCTTACTAAAGTAACATGCCGGTAATAAAGAAAAGAGAAGAAGGCAAGAGATGACACAAAATAGTACGAAAGAACGTGTATCTTTTATTCATGAATTCGATTGGGTACAAAGTACATCATATGAAAGAATAAAAGAACAAATACATTTTATTCAAAATTACAAATGGTACAAAAATTTTATTGAGAGGAAAGCGCTTTCAATAATCCAGTCAACCGCTCACGCACTTCCCTCAGCCCCTCTTCCTGATCAGCTGCCGCGGCCAACTCCGCTTCGACCTGGGCTCAGTGCTGCAAGTAAGACGAGAGTTGTCCCTCGACGGTCCACTGAGCTGCTTCATGATCTTGTGCATCCTGCTCGACGACGTCGAGCTTCTTCCTCAATGTTAACCCATCAGAGATACATCGAAGAAGGCCTTCGAAGATAACTTTCAACTGGGCAGCGTTCGCATCAACCTCAGCATGCAGTCGAGCAGACTCGCTTGAAGTTTCTTTACATTCTCTTTGCTTTAAAGCCACTTCTTGTCCAAGATGGAGGAAGTAAGAAGTGCTCTGCTCGATCCATGCAGCCCGTTGAGTGCTCATAGCCAGAATTTCAGGTACAGGACTCCTAAGCTCAAGCTCATGCAAGCAAGCCTCGATTTCCCTGCAGCGATTAACCCAAGACTCAACGACGCCCTCACCATGAAAGTTCATGAGCGTCGCCAGCATAGGGTTAATATCTGCGGCAAAATCTGCAGCAGATGTGGGAGTCTCTGCGTCAAACTCCTCGATATATTCGCTCAGCATGCGTAGACTGGTCACAGTGCCTTTGGATGATGGACGCCTGGAAAAAGGCCCTGCTGGCATTATAATGCGAGACTCGAACGGGGATGGAGTCGATGTGATTGCTGCAAAATAGATCATAATCAGGTGTCGGCTCAGGAAATAAAGAAAATACGTAAAAAGTAGAGTCTACCATACCGGCTGCAGCAGGGGGCAGAGCTGGGAGTGCCGGTGGCGCAACGACGGCCTCGTCCCCCCTTCAATTCGTAAGGCTACAAGCAATATGAAGAAGAGTTAGCAGTAATGCGACTACCCGTTGAAGAAAAGGATGTCGTTTAGAGAAAATACTCACCTATACCGGCAGGTGGACTAATCTCCGACAAGAAGGAGAAGTGGGGATGCAGCACCTGGTACAGGTGGTCAAAAAGGACTCCTGCAAAAACGCGATAACGCAACGTCAATACATGAATTGTACAGCCGAAAGATAAGACTAATGGGTCAAAAATCCATACCTTCCAGCATCTGCGACGGTACGAGAGAAGGTAAAGAGGTGGTCACCGTCAGGACGGTAACTGACGGCGCTGTCTCAAGTAGCTCAACATCAGCACTAGCCGCACCTGCATTAGGAATGAGATAAACCTTGTTAAGAAAGACTGCAAAATAAAAAGAAGGGCGGTAACCTAAAATCTACCTGAAGAGTCACCAGTTGGAGCCGTGACGAGGGCGTCACTTGATTCAACAAAGGCATATCCCTCCTCTATCGGGGTGGCCTCACCTCCCGTCGCCTCGTCCCTTGACTCCACGGGAGGTGTCATCACGCTTGCGACGCCAGGAGACGATAAAGAACCGTAGGCAGGAAGAGCGATGATCGGAGCAGTGCCCGGCTCTTGAGAAAGAGCGGCCACATCGGATCCAGCAAATGCACCCATTCCACTCGCCACCACCTCGGGCTCAGTAATTGCAGCCGTCTCATCCACCGCTGCTTCAGGCTCAGCCGTGGTAGCCGTTTTGTCAGCCACTACCTCGATCCCGGCAATTACGACCACATCGCCTGCCACCGCCCTGGATTTGGAAATGACAGTTACCTCCTATACCGCTCCCTCAGGCTCAGCGGTCGCCGCCACTTCTTTGGAAAGGCTCGGCCCTGCAAGATAAGGTATATGAGAGCTGATAATTCAAAATTTTGACAATAGAACCTCACGGCACATTACCTGGAGTTGATTTACCATTCGCTTCCCGAGCCGCACGTGCCGCACGTCTATAAGCAGTAGACAAGGCGACCGGAGACTCTTCTGAAGGAGTAGCAGCAGGGGTAGCGGCGCTCGAACCCACACCCACAGCTAGAGCAGCACTACGCTCTTTTGCTGCGCGCCTCCGGCGCTTCCTTTCCTCCCGGGCCGTCAAAGCAGACCTTCTAGAAGCCTCCTTCAATAGAGCGTCATCATCCGCACCCAAGGTTACCTCTGGAGCCGTCAGGTCTTCCGTCATCGGTCGTTTGAGTAAGGCCTCTTTCAGTAATACCGAAGAGGCCGGGACTTCGGTGGCTGGCCCGGGAAGAGTCTCCGCACCACCTTGCGGGACCGGCATTGTGGTCCCTGCGATGAGATAAAGAAAGGGTTAGATTGTCCATAAAAAGGAGAATGAAGACTCAATGAACTGAGACATACCAATGCCCAATAGAGCGCGATTCCTCTCCTCCTCCTCGAAAGTCCTGAGGGAAGCCGCCAGAGCCTCTTCAGTAGTAAAGCCTGTTACAAAAGGAAGAATGTCAGTCAAGATATGATAATAAAAATAAAGATATAACGCAATGAAAAAAGTGCGACTAATATTTACTTGATTGCACAAGGGCGGCTATTTTCGCTTGGTGGCTTGTGAGTCGCGCAGAAGCAGCAATAGCGGCATCAAGATCAGTGTCTTCTGGCACTATGAAGAGACCCTCATTGGTCCCATATTCATTTAGGCCTTCGGTAAGAGGAGCCTGAGGCTCTAGGCCGAGTACGGCATCAAGGGAGAGGACCGACTTCTTCTTTTTCTTCTGTACGCGAGCTCCAGTCGCAGCCAGAACCAGCTTACGCTTCGTGGGCACTTTGGGACGGCGAGTCCCGATATCCGAGCCCACGCCAGATTCGGGTGAAGCTACGTTTACCGTCTCTACGGGAGCACGGGGCACTGAAGGCATGTCCACCGTCTCTACAGGAGCATGGGGCAATCCACGCGTGGGGCTTAGCGCATGTGGAGGCTCAACTGCAGCAACCTTTCTTAGCGGAGGGGGTACAGCGATCCGTCGCCTCAAAGGGACTTTACGATCATTAGCAGGAGGTGCACTTTTGCGATCAAGCAGCAACCGCCTTTCTTCCTTAATAACGGCGCCTTTCGAATGCTGGTACCATGCCGTATATGTATTAAGGATCCGTGGGACACAACTCGGCTCGCTGATAAAAAAGTGAGAGCCCGTATTCAGACGTATGAAGTGATGCAGCGCGCTCCGCATCCCCTCTTCAGTGGCAGTGGGTTCCAGCAAGAAAGCCTCCAACGGCACTCCTTGATTATAGCTCAATTGTTGGGCAAAACGATGCGGGTTATATCTCATGAAAAACGCCGCATCATTTTGCCTAAACACCAGGAAGCCCGGTCTGATAGAATATAAATGGAAGGTCTCCCGAGCTGTCAGAACTGAGGCTCCTTCTTTGAAAATATCCTGCAATGACCGCACTGTCGTGGTAGACTCTTTTCCGATGGTTAACACCTTATCGGTGAAGGTCATCCCATCCCCAACTGTGCGAGGACGAAGGAGCAAACCGCTGGCGTCCCGTGGTGATGGATTTACAATTGAGGCGCCGACCAATCGCATAATCCGAGGGAAGCTGCACCTGTCATAGAATGAAGGCCTTCTATGGATACCAAAAACGCCAAGTGCATGTAGCTCAAGCCATGACATGAAGTAATGCATTGAGAAGTTCACATGCTGTACTCCAGGTTCAGTAGTATCCGCCGCTTGAATAAGGCCGTAATACAGATGGGCTAAGCCGGCGACCCTGACAGCCACTTTCACCCCAATAGTCATCCGGTGAGCCGGGTAAATCACAGATGGCCTCATACGGCGAAGGTGCATCGGGAGCGCAAACCAGCTCAACCATAGCCTAAGAAATCCCAAAAAGAATGCTTCCTCATCCATCCCAGGGACTGCAATCTCCGTAAAAGGAACAACCAGAGAGTTAGGAAGAAAGAAACTCTTCTGATTTACCTCTGTCGCTGGCAGGTTGTCCAAACCTAAGCTAAAAGGGTCGTCAAGCATGGCGAATTTAGCGGCCTCCTTCGAGAAGACTTCTGGGTGAAGGAAGCGAGCGATGAAATCCTCGAAACTAACCCCGCGGCTCCCAGATTCGAGAAAAAGGCGCTAGTAGATATCTAACACTTTGATCAAACTGGGAAACTGGTGTTGAACAGCATTCGCCGGAGTAAGGCCCATTATCCCTAGCTTGGCACCGAAGACATATTCGTCCGTGGGAAGCAGCTCCTCGTAATGCTCCCCTATGACCGGTAAGCCAGAAACTTCTGCAAACTCCTCTAAAGAGATTGACACTTCCCGGTCCAGTGAGAGGAAGGTGTGAGTAGGGATATTCCACTGCTCCAAAAAGGCCTTGACCCACCAGGTGGGAAGCGTAGGATATTGGAAGAGAGAAACATAAACGGCGGTATATAACCCAAGCCTCATCAACTGCGACTTCTTTGCTGACAGAATGTAGCGGGGCCATTGCAGATAACCGGTTGGATGACGGGGAATCAGACCTATATTATATGGTTGCCCCCAAGGCCGCGCTTCACCTTGACAAATACGACGTCCCAAGGTATCTAAAACCAGGGGAGGCTGAACGGGAATTGAAGCTATAGCGGGTTGAAGAAAGCCTTCTGAAGTCCAATTGACCATCTCCACGGCGTAGTTCATCGGGGGTGAGTTGGCGTAATAGATCGCCGTGATGGGCTCCGAGGGTACCGTGCATGAAAAGCTTTGTCGACCCCTGATAATCTGATTGTACCATGATCCCCAAAGGTGAAGATTCTTATGTTCCGGATCATGGTCTCTGATCAAAGCTAGGACCTCCCGATCTACGGGTGCTCCAGGAAATCCTGCCTCTGAATGAACGAATGGAAACGAAGCATCGAAAGACATGTTGCATGCGAAAGGGGGGACGGAAATCAACTGTCAGTGTTGTAATTTAATTTTTAATTTCTGACACTCGATACTTTAAAATTTGTACCACACTGCAATGCAGTGGAAAGGGGGCCAAAGGTGGACCCACAAAATCCAGATGACAATGCATCAATTAATAAAACAACCTCATCATTGGATGAGACTGTCAATTAATGAGGAAATCCTCAGGGAATCTTCTCATTGAATGAGAAATCCCTCGGGAGAAGGAGAAAATCTCCTTTTGATAGCAAAGCTCTATAACAGAGTGACACTTGTCAAACTCTGGTTATGAAGGAATAAAATTCCTTAAAGAGCCCAGCTCTGTAATGATGATGGAAAATCCATCAAAGATTAATGAAAATTAATTCTTGAGAATTAAAATTCTGTGATCTTAAAGATCCATGAAAAAACTCTTAAGAGTTCTTCATCAAAAGATCTACATATTGTCAAAAGAGCAGAGCTCTGACTCATGGGCTAAGAAACCCTAAGAAAAGATCTGTTTAGATCTATGGGTTCATGAAAGCAAGGCTCTGTTTATGAAACCCTAAAGGGGTTTTCTTTAGATCAAAGATCTATGAAGAGCAAGGCTCTGTTAATAGGTAAAAACCCTAATTTATTAAAATTAATTTAATTTAATTTTACCTAAATTTAGTGGAGTTTTAACTCTTGAAAGTTCTTGAACAAAAGAGCAAGGCTCTGAATAATATTCTTAAGAAGAAGATGATAATCATCTGAGGACCAAAGGTCCTATTTATAGGCACTAAAACGCCTCTCCAACTTCCAAGTTGATCCAAGGGCTCAGATGTTGCCACCGCTGCACTCACGTGTACGCCACGTGAGCGCAACCGTGGGGGGCATTTGTTTCCCCCAATCAGCGCAAAACTCTGTTTTGAATTTCAAAATTCAAAAATTGAAGCACCGCTTCAGATCCCGTACGTTGGGCGCTGCATGTCAAAAGCAGACACGCCAGTGCCAGGAGCGCTACGCCCTAGGCAGCGCACCCCCAATCAGAGCAAAGCTCTGCTTTAAAATTCAAAATTAAATTGAAGCAACGCTTCAGATGCTGCGCGCTACGCGCCACGTGTCAAACATAGGTGCGCTGCACTCTGCGCTGCGCGCCACGTGTCAACCATGGGTGCGCTAGCACAGTTGCGCTGCGCTCTGCGCTGCGCACCACGTGTCAAGCACGGGTGCGCTAGCGCAGTTGCGCTGCGCGCCACGTGTCGAACGTAGGTGCGCTAGCGCAAGGTGCGCCAGTGTTGGAATTAAAAATTACCCCACCGTCAGATCTAAAGATCTCCTAATAATAAATTATTAATTAATCAGAACTAAAATTCTGTTATGGAAAGATTTTTCGATCTTATTAAAACAAGAAAATTATCTTCTGTAAAACAGAAGGCTCAGGATCAAAGATCCAACGGTGGGAAATATTCCCAAATCAATCAGAGAAAGATCTCTTAAACTGATTTAACAAATCAATTGGCCCTATATAAAGGCCCCAAGACTTCAAGTCTCAAATAGAAAAAACCCTCTGCAAACTTTGAGAAAACTCAAAGAAAAAGAAAGGAAAGCCTTTAGTAAAAGAAGATCATTTCTTCCAAGTAAAGAATTAATTCTTGAACAACAGAGATGAAACATCTCATAAAAAGAAGAAACATCTTCTAAAAAGATCTTAGATCTATAAAAAGACCAAGGTCTTTGATGATAAGAAAAGAAAAGATCAAAAGATCTAATTATAAAAAAATAAAAGAAGTATTTTTACTTCGTCCACGGATCTTTGATCTATAAAGGCAGAGCCTTTTATCAAAACAAGAACTTTTGTTCTTGGATCTTGAGGCAAAGCCTCCTTAGAAGAACATAAAAGTTGTTCTGTGATCTTAAAATTGATCAGATGCGCTTTGCGCTATTGGAAAGTGCCTTGCACTTATGAATTGCGCCTTTGTGCTTCTTGGACAGGCGCGCAGCGCCAGAACACGCCACGTGTCAACCAAAGACACTACTTGCGCTTTGTGCTTCTGAAACAAAGCACTGCGCTCATGGGCTGGCGCTCAGTGCCAAGCGCGCCACGTGTCACTCACTGGTGCGCCAACAGACTAGCACAGCGCGCTTATAAACTAAGGCGCTTAGCGCTAAGCGCGACACGTGTCACCTTCAGATGCGCTAGCGCAATGCGCTCTTCAATTGGCGCAAAGCGCCTGACGCACCACGTGGCGCACTGTCAGAACATGCTCTGTTCTGATAAAAACAAAAGTGACACAGCCCAATGCTTAGCATTATTAAAAGGGCAGAACCCAAATAAAGGCCTAATGGCCAGAACAAAAATAAAATGTTAAACATTTTTTTAACTGGACTTAGCCCAATCCTAGCCATAAGTCCTCAACTTAAATTGAACTGAGCCCATCTGCTCTTTCAATCAATTTACACCCGGTTCGAGGGTATATTTCTTTACTCCTCTGATATCTGTCATTGTAATCCTTCAACGTCGTCAGAGAGGTGATGGGTCCCGACAACCACACATTACTACGGACTGTGGGGTCCTTAAACTCATGGACTATGATGTGCTTAACCACGACCGTGATGTCTTAAAACTAATAACGGACTGTGGGGTCCTTAAACTCATGGACAATGATGTCCTTAACCTCGACCGTGATGTCTTAAAACTAATAACGGACTGTGGGGTCCTTAAACCCATGGACTATGATGTCCTTAACCTGGACCGTGATGTCTTAAAACTAATAACGGACTGTGAGGTCCTTAAACTCACGGACTATGATGTCCTTAACCTCGACCGCGATGTCTTAAAACTAACAATGGACCTAATGTCCTTAAACGAATTATCGACCGCAATGTCATTAAACTAAACAATAGAGCTCAATTGCTCTCTTGTCAGATCTAAACGATCCCGTTAAGTTGATCTTAGTCTAGAATTAGACTAACGTGTCCTTAACAAACGTTTATGTTGATCTTAGCCTCAAATAAGGCTAACGTATCCTTAAACACAACCCCCCTCCCAACCCAAATCTAAGAAAGATACGGATTTGGACGAGTCCACGCCCTGCGGGCGACAACATAACTTAGTCTCCGTATACAATCCACTGGCAACCAAACACAAAACAAACACCCATGACACGAAGTGACCATCTGGAGAAGGAGAAAGTTGTTACCGCAATGCGGTAGCATAATTAACTGTAGGGGCTTGCGCCTGCAGGGAAGAGCGTCCCTACAATCAAAAAAAAACCTCAAACGAGGAAGAATACATCGGCCGCATCCGTCTAAACCTTCGATACATGGTGCCATAAATCAACTTGGTATCTTCGGAGAGGTGGACGGATAGCACCAATTATCATCTGCCCCCAGATTCAGGCAAGACGTCAGTCTTCCCGGTTTCTGGCGGTAAACAAGATTCTAGGAGGAACGCACTAGAGGCGTCAAAACTGCTGTGATCGAACAGAAATTTTTCGAGCTCACAGTCCTCCTGCGTAATCTCGTGGATCGAGCAAATATAAAGTATACTAGCATGAGGCTCGGAGGGCTGATTCCCCAACTTAAAAATGTTGAGTTCAATTGTCATATGTCCAAAAGATAGGTTCATCGAACCATTTCGACAATTGATCACTGCATTAGAAGTCGCAAGGAATGGTCGACCAAGTATCACCGGAATTTTACTCCGGGGGTTAGCTACAGCTGTGTATCCATAATAATGAAATCAACGGGGAAAATGAAGTCCCCTACTTTAATTAACACATCCTCTAACTCACCCCTAGGATGGATGATGGATCGGTCGGCCATTTGGAGAGTACAATGAGTAGGTTTAAGCTCTCCAACGCCTAATTGTTCATATACTGAATAGGGTAGCAAATTGACACTAGCACCAAGATCTAAAAGTGCTCTATTGATGTTCTTATCCCCAATTGTTATCGAAATTATAGGACAGCCGGGGTCCTTATGTTTTTGTGGTAAAGATTGGACAAGAGCATCACTTACAGCATCAGCCACGAAAACTTTCTTTGGTACTTGTGACTTCCTCTTCTTGGTGCATAAGTCCTTTAAGATTTTAGCATAAGAAGGGACTTGTTGGATTGCATCCAAGAGAGGTATGTTAATGCTAACCTGCTTAAATAACTCCACAATCTTCTCCATTTGTGGAGTTGGTTTATTGGATCTCAACCTGTTTGGAAATAGAACATTTTGAAAATTCGTTGAATCCAATGTCTGTGAAGTAGATTGTAGAGTTGGAACGGATCCCAGTGTCGGTGTGTTCTTGAAGTGAGATGTGGGTCCGTTTGAAGTAGAAGAAGTAGAGCCTTGTGAAGAATGAAGAATAGGCTCTGAAGAAGATGAAGATGAAGAAGAAGAAGAAGATGAAGAAGAAGCACCGGCAGGGGTGTCATCACCAATACTCACATTCTTGTGCAACACTCTTCTAGATCTCAACGTGGTCACAGCATTTACATTATGATTCTGTTGGTCATAAACAACATGTGCATTGTGTGTGTGACCGGGATTTGGCAATGGTTGAGATGGAAGTTTCCCCTTCTCTCGCTCTCTCAATGCAGCATTTAGTTGTGCAATTTAGGCCTCAATTGATTTGATACTTTGATCATGTGAAGCACTGTTTTGCACCAAAGATTGAATGGAAGTCTCCAACCTTGCTGCGGATTGTGTAGATTGTTTTAGAAACGCATCTAGACTTCTTTCTAGCGAGGAAACCTTATCGTTATTCGGTTGAACAAAATTGTTTTGAGGATAAAAATTGTTAGGTACAAAATTGTTCATTTGGTTTGGGTAAGGTTGGGGTTGGAAAGGTTGCTGGTATTGAGTTTGTTGAGGTGCTTGTTGTTGTGGAGGAGGAGGCCTTTGAAAGTTGTTATTGCCTTGGAATTGTTGATTTTGATTCCAAGCAAAATTTGGGTTGCTCCTCCAACCAGGATTATAAGTCGAAGAGTATGGATCATTTCTTTGTCTTTGCTGAAAGGCGGCATTGACTTGATCTTGTCCTTGAACAGGTGGATTGTAAGGACACTCTTCAGTAATATGGGATGGATCCGAACAACAAGCACAAACAGTGCGTGGGGGTAAAGCAGGGGCAGGAGAAGGCGATGAGAATTTGCTCTCAATTGCTTCTAGCTTTTTCGTAAGTGCGGCCATTTCGGCCTTCATTGCAATCGACATATCTAGTTGATGTATGCCTCCCCTAGATTGACCTGATGAAGAAGATGAGGTAGTCTTAGTGCTTTCCCACTGAAGTGTTTGTTCAGCAAGATCGTCGAGAAACTGCCAAGCTTCCTCGCTAGATTTTTTAAGAAAGTGACCTTGACAAATGGTTTCCAACAACTGCTTAGTTGCTGGGTTCAATCCTTCGTATAAAGTTTGGAAAAGTTGCCAATTCTCGATACCATGGTGAGGGCATTGAACAAGTAGGTCTTTAAATTTTTCAAAACACTTCCAAAATGATTCGGAAGGAAGCTGGGAAAATTGAATGATTTCGTTGCGAATTCTCACGGTCTTGTGGTTGTTCCCCTCCGAATGGCGGCGCGACAGACGTCTTGCCTGAAATTCGGGGCAGATGCTAATTGGTGCTATCCATCCACCTCTCCGAAGA
This sequence comes from Agapanthus africanus, assembly GCA_030015575.1. Lineage (NCBI taxonomy): Eukaryota > Viridiplantae > Streptophyta > Magnoliopsida > Asparagales > Amaryllidaceae > Agapanthus > Agapanthus africanus. The sequence continues at coordinate 724,671,054 of CM057337.1, forward strand.
TGCCAAGTTGATTTATGGCACCATGTATCGAAGGTTTAAACGGATGCGTCCGATGTAGCAGACTTCGTCAGATTCTCCCTCGCTTGAGGGGTTTTTGATTGTGGGGACGCTCTTCCCTGCAAGCGCAAGCCCCTGCAGTTAATGACGCTACCGCATCGCGGTAAAAACTTTCTCCTTCTACAGATGATCACTTCATGTCGTGTGTGTTTGTTTCATATTCGGTTGCCCGTGGATTGTATACGGAGACTGAGTTATGTCGTCGCCCGTAGGGTGTGGACTAGTCCAAATCCGTATTATCTTAGATTTGGGTTTGGGGGTTGTGTTTAAGGATACGTTAGCCTCGTTTAAGACTAAGATCGACTTAAACGTTTGTTAAGGATACGTTAGTCTAGTTTTAGACTAAGATCAACTTAACGGGATCGTTTAGATCCGACAAGAGAGCGATTAGGGGAGCCCTGTTGTTTAGTTTAGTGACATTGCGGTCAATAGGTAGTTTAAGGACATTGCGGTCCATTGTTAGTTTTAAGACGTTGCGGTCAAGGTTAAGGACGCCGTAGTCCATGGATTTAAGGACTCCACAGTCCGATGTTAGTTTTAAGACATCACGGTCGAGGTTAAGGACGTCATAGTCCGTTGTTAGTTTTAAGACATTCCGGTCAAGGTTAAGGACGTCGTAGTCCATAGATTTAAGGACTCCACAGTCCGATATTAGTTTTAAGACATTACGGTCAAGGTTAAGGACCTCATAGTCCATGAGTTTAAGGACCGCACAGTCCGTATCAATGTGTGGTCATCGGGACCCGCCGCCTCTTTAAAGACGTTGAGGAATTACAACGCCAAGTATCAAAGGAGTGAAGAGATGTACCCTTAAACCAAGGTAGATTAAGTGATCTGCAGTCCAATTTGGAAACTAAGATCAATTATTATATTATGAGCCTATTGGCCCAGTTGAGTTTGAATTGAGGACTTATGGCCAGCTTGGGCTAAGTCCAATCATGTTTAGAATATTGGCCCTCTGTTGGTTCATTGAAGGAGAGGCTTTGCCTCTGGAAACTTAGCCAATTGATCTAAAGCTAGTGTTAAACACTAGAGACCAACAGTGTTGAACACTGGGAATAAGATTAATAAGTTAGTGTTAAACACTAAAAGATAATCAGTGTTGAACACTGGGAATAAGATTTTTCAAATTAGTGTTAAACACTAAGTAAATCAGTGTTAAACACTGGGGACAAAATCTCCAGACTAGTGTTAAACACTAAGGAGAGAGGGGTCACGTGCGGACACGTGAAAGCGCCCTGATTCCCCTTATTTTATTCAGTCAAAAGTCTTGAATACTTTGAAGTATCACGTGTTATCACGTGATGGGAATTTAAGCGTTTATCTGTTAGAGCTTCAGCCAAGGGGTCACGTGGTAGCATGTGAGAGCGCCCTGCTTCCCTTTATTTTGTTCTACAGATAAGTGTTTAACACTTTTGATTCTGAAAGCTATCACGTGTGGGCACGTGATGGGGGCTTACGCTTTGATCTGTTAGAATGTTTATTAGGGGTCACGTGTTGACATGTGAGGGCGCCCTAGAGCTCTTTTCTGTTTCTTTTGCCTTTTTCTCTGTGCTTTAGAGATCACGTGGGGCACGTGAGGCATTGCCTCAAAGTTCTCTTTTATAGATCTTCGCAGAAGTCACATGGTAACACGTGAGGTGTTTCTTCAAAGTTCTTTTCTGTGGGTCTTTGCAGGGGTCACGTGGTAGCACGTGACTCTGGTTATTTGCATGTTTTAAAGATCTGTTCATCTTTTAAGAATTAATTTCTTCATAGGGTTAAACCCTAACAACAAACTTTATAGGAATTAAATTCCTGTTTTTTTCTGAAGAATTATATTCTTAATAGGGTTAAACCCTAATTTCTTTTTTTAAGGGAATTAAATTCCTGTGAGTTTGAGAGAATTATGTTCTCAATTAGGGTTAAACCCTAGTTCTGTTCATTTTGAAGGAATTAAATTCCCATAACATAGGGTTAAACCCTAATTTTATCTTAAAGGAATTGAATTCCTATCATTTAGTGAGAATTAAATTCTCAAAACTCAGTTCCTCCTCTGTGTTTTAGATCTGCATGGCAGGATCTCAACCCAATGAGAATTAAATTCTCAATTTATGAGGAGATGTGCACTTTACAGATCCTCCACCAGAGAAAGAACTAAGTTCTTTTCTTTATATAAGAGTTAAACTTTTTTGAGAATTAAATTCTCTTTTGAAGCCTCCCTTTTCTTTTCTTACCTAAGGTTTTCCTTTTGCAGAGAATCAAAGGCTCTATATCTCTATTTCTGTGTATCAAAAGAAAAGGTCCAAAGGTCTCCAGGTCTCAAGGTCTCCTTTTCTTGGCTCCTATTTATAGGAGAAGGAAAAGAATCAATCTGTTTAGTAAATCTCTCATTGAGAGATTTGATTTGTATATTGAGAGATTTGATTTATCTTCATCATTAATCTGGGCCTTTAGATTATTAGGTGAATTTTATTCACCATTGGATTTTAAATCCAAAGATATCTCTTTGTTATTTCGGTTAGATTTAGGGGGAAATCTTTCCAAGTCTAAGATTTTTCCATAAATTGGTGATATTTAATCACCTTTAGATTTTTAATCCAACGGTTTCAGATAATCTTTCTTCATTTTGGAAAGATTTGAAAGATTTATCCTCAGAATTTAACTCTGTTAAAGAATAAGGCTCTTAAAGCCGGTCACGCGTGGCCACGTGACCCCTGGTCACGTGTAGGCACGTGACCCCTGGTCATGTGTAGGCACGTGACCCCTGGAATGGGCTTCTCTTCTTCTGCGCTCTGTTCTCTGGCCGCTACTTAACTATCACGTGCCAACACGTGACCACTGGTCACGTGTGAGCACGTGATGCCTTTTCTGGAGCTTTTTCTTGAATGTGCTTTTTGCCGTTGCTTTGAGCGTCGCGTGCCAACACGTGACAACTGGTCACGTGCGAGCACGTGATGCCTCTTCTGAAGCTTCTCCTGATTTTTAATCAGGGAACAGTAGTGTAGGTAAAACTTTTTTAGAAAAGCTTTAACAAACTCTTCCCAATTTTTAATCGAGTGTGATGTTGTGCTATATAACCATTTCTCGGCAAGGTCACATAAGGTGAATGGAATGACACGTAGCCTTATAGCATCATCAGAAAGTTGTGTAGTCTTCATCATTGCGCAAACATTTTAGAATTTGTTTATGAAGATGTAGGCATCTTCGGATTCCAGTCCGTGAAATTTGGGCAACATGTTGATGAAGTAGGGTTTAATCTCAAAGTTATCCCCATTAGCCGGTGGAAGTGAAAGACAAGTGGGTAAAGCAGTGCGGATAGAATAGAAAAGATCCTGGAGCGCGATTCGTTGGAGCGCTTTGACAGGAGGGTGTTGTGGGTTATTCGCACCTAGTGGAGATGGAATCAGTCCCGCGGGTAAGGGGTTGTTAGGACTGAATCCCGACATCTCCTTAGAAAACGAAGAATATGATGGTGAAGGTAAAGAAGTGGAAGGAATTTCAACTTCGGAGTCGAAAGCGTCGTCAGTCGGTACTAACGAGACACGGACTAAACGGGCACCAATGTCCCTAGTCCAATTGGACATACACTAAAGAGGTGTAGTGTAATCAAAAGGTGAAAACAGAAGGTGGGGGTAAGAAAACGTCAATGGAAGCAAGTGGGTGCACGTGGGGTGCAACGGATTTCTTAGTGACAAGTGGAAAGTTTTTGTAAATTTTTTTTCCGTTTTGTGTTTTTTTTTATAAGGAGCTTTTTGCAAAAAGATTTTCAATAAAAAACTTAGACACATGTTCAATCAATCACAATATGCACAATCAAGCCTAGATCTAGGGTCACCTAGGTCAACTAGACTGCTCCTAACTGTTCCAAAGGGTAAGTTGTGAGGACCTCAAATCGTCTCTTCACCGCCAATTGTGGCCAGGTAAGCACAAGTAGAAAAAGGAGGGATCCGCTCACGAATCACCGTGAGACGAGCCTTTTAAAGTTACCTTTCCCCACGTGTCTAGTCTAGGCACCACAAAGTCTGGTTTAGATAAACGATCGATGCCTACAACTATTCCTTTGTCCTATTGAGCACGAAGTCCTTATAGGCTGAGTCTAATCTTTTTTAATTTAACTTGATGGTTTATGCAATATGCTTTTTGTGATTTTTTTTTGGGTCCTAGGAAGGGTAATGAAATCCCCACCCAATCTGGATTGGTGTAAAAGCTCTTTAAAGTCAATTTTTAAAGATGCAAAGCAGTAAACACAATCAAACACTTGCCAAAAAAATTTATTTTTTATTGTGGCGTAAAGAATCCTGCACAAAATCAAGTTATTGGAGAAGGGAGAGAAATTTTTTTGCGCAAAGAACCCTGCACAAAATTTTTCAGAGGAGATCAGGGGGTCCAGAAGAAGAACAGAAGGCTTACAGAGGAGATTTGGTCTGCTGACGTCAGCAGATCGCGGCGGTTCCGCGGTACTCTTTGCGGTTCAGATCCCAAAATTCCTTCTGTTTCTCTGTTCTGATTTTCCTCTGTCTGTTCAAATCTAATGTTTGCTATTTTGCTCACTGGAATTTTCCAGATCTGAATCCGTTCGTCGATCCTGCACAATTCAAACAATACACCCTTCAAAAAATAACAAGATGATAAATTTTTTTATATTTTTTTATTTTTCAGTTTTTATGAATTTTATGATTTTATATTAACCCGAAATTGCAAAAAGAAAATAACTACGCCATCCCCGGCAACGGCGCCATTTGATTATTGTGGATTTAATTTGCGTGCGCTTTCGCTTTTAAAAGATGAATCAAAGAATATTAACCGCAATCAAGAACGGCGTCGCTTGGTAGCTAGCCGGTTGAGTACGGGTCGGTCCATAGGGATTTTGTGTATTTTCTAATTGTTCTAACGAGTTAATTCCAATTGTGGTGGATTGGATTATCAATAAAAATTAATGTTGATTTAGATTAGATTTAAAACCTTGCTAGGGTTAGGTTTAGGTTAAGTTTGGAAATTAAATATTCCTCACCGCTTTCTATGCCCTAATTAAGATCTATTTAGGTGTTATGGTAATAATTAACAAAGGGGATTAGCACGATCGGGAAGAAACTATGTTTCTTCCTCTAGGTCCTTGTCCGTCCTTTCTTAATTCTTACCCTAACCTCCATGGAAAACATATACAACCGGTCTTTTAAACTACGGTATCACCACTAATTATCTAATCTACGGCGAATAAATAAAATTCCTAACTAATTAACTAGGGCAGATAAATAAAATTACTAAACTACGACAGAAAAGAAATTAACTAGGGTAAGGTAAAGAAAAACTACTTACTTTTATTCGATGCACTCTTCAAAACATTACATTGAATAAAATTCTGAATTTTATACAAAAAGAGGCATATAAAGAGGCATGCTCCAAAAAGAGCATTAGGATTTCTATTTATAGATTATAAAAACCCTAAGGTTACATCTGATCCCTATCTGCATTTACAAAATTACCCTAAAAAGCCTAGTCAACGCACTGCCGCCACCGTCAAAAGATGCACCGACACGTGCTTATCATGGCCGCGGAACCGAGGCCAAAAGCCCTATTTGGCCGCGGTTCCGTGGCCATGTTGGAGGCTCTTGGGCTTCTGTTTCTCTGGTAATTTTCATGTTGCTTTTTTTTTACTTGACTTTTTTTCCCTTGGTTCTTCAGAATGTCTTCTAGACTCTTCCAGATTTCCACAGTGCATAATGTCGTGGACTTTTACCGTTTACTTCGTGTCGAAGTCTTGAACCTTGCGCTGCCTTTGTACTTTGTGAAATTGTTCATTGATCTTCATTTGTCCCTCAAACTGTAGGCTTGATCAAGATTCTTCTATTTGTTGGTCGTAGTCTCACTTTTGTATCGTCTTTTTAGCATTTTCACTGTTTTGTTCCGAGAACCTGTAACCTGCAACTATGTAGAAGACATGGATCAAAAGCACCTGTTTATTTGTAAAATGAGTAAGAATGAGGAATATAATAATGCAAAATTATGATATGAACAATTCCTACTGACAGGGCTTTGGCAAACCGCTTCTCTGTCTTGATCCTGCTCTTGTTTGCCGCAGGTGTGCTTTGGTCTGGTCAGGGTACTTTACGACTCCTCCTTGCCTTAGCATGTTCATCCTGACACTGACTCTTAGCCTTTTCATATATGGCTGTTTCGTGTTCTCGGTCAGCTTTGCTTTTTTGAAAGGCTTCATTTAACAGCCTATCGATTGGGTCTTCCGACAGTTCCCCCAGTTCCTCTGTGTTGTTTTCTGATGCTCTGGGGGCTTCTTCGTCATTTAACAACGAATGGGAAACCATGTGGCAACTTGCTACATAGTCTTCGGTTTCTGATGAGTTACTTCCCTCATCGTTGTCACTCTCTTCGTTCTCAAGAATATGCTTGAGGAACTCTTTGAGGGTGACCGGTGTCCGCACCTTTTGGTTTTACTCCTCCAGTGTGTCAATGTAACTTTGTAGGTCTGTGCGTTTGTCATCATACTCGGTAGGTTGCACAGGCTTCTTGCTCTTCTTCTTTTTCTTCGAAGACTTTGAAGGCTCGACTTGGGCATTTTGCCCTTTGTCGACAGTTTTCGGTACGGGACGCAGTTTCAGCATCCCTTCAATGATTTCTGGTTCAAGTAGGCTTCTCCATCTGACTGCCGGACATGCCTTGAGATCTTTCAAAATTCTTTTGGTTTTAGCTGAGAGAACGACTTCCCATGGAGCTTCTTCCACGAGCAAGCATGATGCCCCGGTGTATCCACCTTTTTGGGAGTGTGCTTCTATGGCGGGTTCACCCTCCAGTTCTCAGAAAGCGTGAATTTCTCTTGTTGATACTGGTCCTCGACCCAGTTCTTAATGACGTAGCAATCCATGATTGGGTGGCTCACCATTCTGTGATAGGAGCAGTAGTTGAGGTTGTTGACATCGCCAAGTTGCGGTGAACGTCGTGGGTCTGGCAATGTGATGAGTTTGTTGCGCACTGCTAGCTCGAACAGTCTCCTCGTCTTGTCACGGGGAAACGAGTAAGGGCGTCCAAGCCTTTCTTCCAGGGATAGGCGCGGACAAATGTATCTTTGGCGAGCAACCGGTTTCGGGTCACTCGGTTGCTGTTGAGTGTTAGCAACGAAGGCCGCTTTCCCTTTTCCCTTGGCATCTCGAGGGTCCATTTTTGAGGAGGAAGGCCCGTAGCCCATCTAGTCCATTAGGGCCGGTTTGTCAATCAGTCTGGAAGGTGGTCATCTTGAAGAACGTCATGAACTAGGACACAGTCGTTTGAGGATCAAGAATCCTAATGAACATGCCCACGGCAGGGGGTTCTTCGATGCGCTGTTCACACTTCGACCATAGGTTCCGCCACCGGATCGCGTATTGGACCCAAGTTTCTCCTGAGTTTGCCCTGGGATTGATTAATGCCGTGATCGGGGTGCGCTCACTTGTGCTGGCGAACCGCTGTGTGAACAGCCGTTCCATTTCTGTGAATGTTCTCACGGAGTCATTTAGGAGCTCTGAATACCATTCAAAGGCCGTCTCTGACAGGTTACCAACGAACTGGCGAAGCAACAATTTGGCATCGCCTCCAGTGTTGCCGCACAAAACTCTGAACTGAACGACGTGCTGATGTGGGTTGCTTGTCCCTTTGTACACATGGAACTTGAGGATAGTATATCTCGGCGGGTACTTGATTTGATCATACCAGTATGGATACGGTCACCCAGTTCTGACGATTTGGCCAGCCGCTTCACTAGCTTAATGTGCTCGTATTTGTTGAGAAATATAATCATCAAAAACAGCCTTGGATATTGTTTCTTCCTTGGACACTGATAGCACCGGAAGGGGGTTTGATGTTTCCCTTCTGTCGTCCTCAACGATTATCGATGGATCTTCAGCTGGAGGTTCTGGCTGGATCATCATTCCAACTATGTCCTGGAACAGAAGCGCCATCTGCTTTATGTTAGCAGCTTGTTCCGCGACCTCCTTATCCTTCCTTTCAAGCACCCTTCACAGAAACTCTGTATCGGTCCCCTGCTATTGACGTTGTTCAGATGCCGATTTTGGGCTTTCCTTCTGCCCGGTAAGTGCCGACATTTTGATCAACATTTCCTGGAGCTTTTGTTGTTGCTCCTGAGCTTTTGTTAACGACCGAGTTTGCGGTCGTTGAGCCAAGGAATTACGGCTTTCCTCTTTTCCGGAAGCCATGTAAACCGTGTGCATGATCATGCCCCCAGACTTGGGGCGTTTGGGTCTATCGTCTTTGGAATTTGCCGTCGGCGGTGGAATTTTCTCCGGCCTCCTCCTTTTATGGGAGGTCAAAGTTGAAGGAGTCGTTGTAACAGGCACCTGTGTAAAAGACACCCCTCGCTGTATGATGGAGAGATGGTCTTTCTCTTGCCTATCCTTTATTTTCTTCAGTCGGCAAGAGTAGTCTTTGTTGATTACAGATTCTTGAACTTTCCACCAGACCCTGTGAATTTAGGAGGAGAGCCGTTGATGGAGCTGCTCCGGTTTTGTCTGCATTATGGCTTATGCAGGCGAGAGAGATTTCTTCAGCACCGCGATTGGAGAGTTATTTCGCACCCTCCTAAGCAGATCAAAGTTGTTTCCGGTTGGAACAGCAACGTCAAATTCCACCATTAGAGCTGGCGGAGTGAATCCAGAGGGGGAGTTGCCCCTGGCTTTTCTCACTCGGCGCCAGTGGCGATATCGAGCGTGTCTTGCAGACGGGACCGCCTCAGTTTTGGAAGCAGGTTTTTTATGCTCCTGGCTTTGTTGAGGGGCTGCTGCTGGTGCCAGCCTGTTGAAAACTGACGTCCGTGACAGAGTTTGCGAAGGAACGGCCAATCTTCTGAAGACCGATCTTCTGGTAGGGGAAGCACTTTTGACGACTTCACCTGCAGGAAGAGTTGGGAGGGCTATCCGTTTTGAGGCAGCCCCTTCAGGTATGACGAGCTTCTTTGCGATGTCGTTTTGGTTCTGTCTTAGCCTATTGAAGACTGAGACGTCTGAGCTTCGGCTCAAACTGTTGAAGACTGAGGCATCATATTTGGATGACCCATTGAGAGGAGTCGTGGTGGTTACAAGTCGATCGAAGACCGACTTCCTGAGAGCTTCCTCTTACGGCACTGGGGCGCTGAAACCCATTGGCGAGAGCATGGCCCCGAAGAAAAATCCAGTAGCGGGTTGTGTAACTTGCACCGCCGGCATTGAAAAGATGGAGGCCATGTTGGGCCCGTAGGCCACTCCTCCAGTTGGGGAAGAGCGGGAGTAGCTGTTTCAAGTTGTGCAGTTGGAAGCCATCAATTTTTCTTCTTCTTCAGAACAGGAACAAGACACCAAATTTTAGTACCTCGAATCCAAAGGCAACCATAGAGAACCGCGATTTTGTTTGCGAAACACGACACACAAAGTGTGGAGTGGAAAGAGGAAAAGGTCCCACCGGGCATATCAAAATCTGTTCACCGCCGGAAGACGGACCGGGACGTCGGGACCTCTGGCCAGAATCCTAGGGGCAGATGCTATTTGGATTTATCCATCCACCTCTCTGAAGATGCCAAGTTGATTTATGGCACCGTATATCGGAGGTTTCGACGGAAGCGGCCATTGTAACAGACTTCGACAGATTCCCCCTAGTTTATGAGGGGGGGTTTTTGTGGGGACGCTCTTCCCTGCAGGCGCAAGCCCCTACAGTTAATTATGTTACCGCATCGCGATAACCAATTTCTTCTGCTCTGGAAATTCACTTCGTGTCGTGTGTGTGTGTTTTTGTTTTATTTTGGTGCCTGTGGATTGTATACGAAAACTAATTTATGCCATCGCCCGTAGGGCGTGGATTAGCCTAAATCTGTCACGACCCGTAATTTAGCACGTGACCGGCACTTAAATTACGCAACGTCTAAAGGCGTAATGTAAATCAAGTAAGCCGAATCCCAGAAAATCTAAACCTTTTTGCGGAAAATAGTAGGGGTGCAGTTTTGAAATAAAGGTATAATGAAATAAAGTTTTTCTTTAAATGAATAGATAATGAAACATGAAAATGCAAGTTGGTTATACTAGTTGAAAACATGTTTCGTCTTTTAAAAATTTGCGCAGCACCTCCCTTGTATATATTGATCCAAAACCCTATACACAACAATATATAGGCATCCCTAAGCGGGAGCTAGCTCTTCGCCAACAGGCGGAAACACAACCATACAATAACATATATACGATGCCCAACTGCGAAGATCAACCCAGAAAGAACAATAAATAAGCAAGACATCAAACTCAAGAAGCGAACATAAACCCATCGCTCTAAGTCTCGCACAATACCCAAGTATGACTAGGTCTACCAATATACAATTTCTAGTTTCTGATTTGATGGAGTTTATCTAGATACAACGGAATATAAAAGTACGAGAGTGGGCACGATCCAACATGTATCCCACCTACCAAAGAAAAACACCGTGGAAGAAGCTGTGTGCCCGCGATACCACAACTGATCCCAAGCGGTCAAACCTGCAAGAACTGTAGCACAACGGGGGTGAGTTTCCAACTCGTGAGTAGAAAACATTAGCAGGTAGAAATCGAATAAAACAATGATTTCCTAGGTCATTATATCCTGAATGTAATACTATGATATCTAGGGTGACCACTGTTCATACCATAATGAAGAACAAACAGAGAATCTTGATCGTGCCTACATTTTGAGGAACAATGAACAACAGTTCACCGAGCATAAAGGCAGCGACACGAAGAAACGGAAAAAGTCCACTACAATGTTCACTGGAAAGATCTGGAAGAGAACCAGAAGCCAATTTGAGAAAAGAGCTAAATAAGTAGGAAGATTAAAAAGCCCAGAATCAACACAAGAGATTTGAAGGCCCAAGCCCATATTATGGCCACGGAACCGCGGCCAAACCCTGGCTGCAGCGGCGGTTCCGCGGCGGGGTTAAGGATTTAAAGAATAAAAATTTTACCATAATTCATGACGGCTTTGACTAGTCTTCTTAGGGGTATTTTTGTAATAGCAGACATGCGGCAATTGAAAACCTAGGGTTTTCTATGTCCTATAAATAGAGACCCAATTCATTGTATTTGTTCATGCTTCCCTTCATTAATAAAATTCAGATTTCTTTTGGAGAGCATCAAATTGTAAGTTCTTTATTTTCTGCCCTAGGTTAAATTTCTATTCTTGTCCTAGTTAAATTTAATTCCTTGCCCTACTTAGATCTTTTATTCTCTGCCCTAAATAAATGTTCTTCAATTCCCTAATGAGCGAGTAGCCTCCTCGCTTGTTAGGGTTAGATTTGGGGAAGGTTTGAGAGATGAAGATCTCTCACCCCTTTCTTGCCCATCATATATAATTAATAGGACTCTATGCATACATGCACATACCGCTCCCTACGGCACCCTATCCCTTGAGGTAGCGGTGATACCATAGTATAAAGGCCCGGTTGTGATTGTTTTCCATGGAGGTTAGGGTAAGGATTGATAAAGGAAGGACAAGAACCTAGAGGAAGAAATATCTTTCCAAATGATTTTAATCCCCTTTATTAATAATTACCATAACTCCTAATAAGATCTTAATATGGGTATAGAAAGCGGTGAGATTTATAGACTTTCCAAACTTAACCTAGACCTAACCCTAGCAAGATTTAGATCTAGATTAATTCAGTTTTTAGATTAAATCAATCCGACGCCCATCGGAATTAACTCGTAAGAGCGATTAGGAAATTCACAACATCCCTGTGGACCGACCCGTACTCACCGGCTAGCTACCAAGCGACGCCGTTCTTGATTGCGGTTTAGAAATATTTTTGATCAAATCAAATGGCGCCGTTGCCGGGGATGGCATAAAATTTCCTTTTTGCAATTTCGGGTTAATCTAAAATTAAAAAATCATAAAAACTGAAAAATCAAAAAAATATAAAAATTTATCATCTTTTATTTTGTGAAGGGTATTTTTCGTGTGAATTTTGCAGGAACAACGAAGAAGTTCGGATCTGGAAATATCAATAAATCAAAACAAGAAAAAACAGATCGGAACAACAGAAGATCACAACAACCAAGAAGCAGAAAAAATTTGGAGCATTGAACCGCACGTGCCGCCGCCCTTCCGCCGCCGCAACCTGCCTCGGACCGCGGATCCGCCGCTGCCTGGTCAACTCAGAATGTCAGAAAAATTCTCGGGAACCGTGCCGTCTTCTACACCGCGGATCCGCTACATTTCTTCGCTCTGGCCGCGGAAAGGCTGCCATTTGGTGACATCATCTGTCCAAATTTCCATTGTAAGCTCTTCTGTTCCTCCTCTGCAAATCTTGATATATCTTTTGTAAAAATCTCCTGCAGGATTCTTTGCGCTTAAAAATCTTTTCCCCCTTCCAAATAACAAATCTTGTGCAGGATTCTTTGCGCCGCGCATAAAATAAAAAAATTTGATTGCAAGTGATTTACTGTTTTGCATATCTTTAATCGGACTTTAAGAGGCTTTTGACCAATTCAGATTGGGTGGGGATTTCATCACTCTTCCTAGGACCCCAGAAATCACATAAAGTATTTGCATTGACCAATCTTTAATTAAAAAATACTAGACTCAGCCCTAAGGACTTCAAGCTCAATAGGACAGAGGACTAGTTATAGGCATCGGCCGTTAATCCTAACCTGACTTTACGGTGTCTAGGCAAGTGTGTCTAAGGCAAGTGGTTACTTAATTAGGACCGCTACTTGTAGCGGGGAGCCTCCCACTCACCTGGCACTTACCTGGCCGCAATTGGCGGTGAAGAGGCGGTTTGAGGTCCTATTTCTAGCCCTTTGGAACAGTTAGGAGCTGTCTAGCTGACCTAGATGACCTTAGACCTAGGTCTGATTGTGCATTTCTGGTTGATTGCATTTGTTTCTAAACCCTTTATCGAAAATCTTTTTTGCAAAAAGTTACAAATAAAAAAAAAGGAAGGAAATTTTTTTATAAAAACTTGCAAATTTTGTCACTAAGAAATCCGTGCACCCCAACCTTCTTTCTCTTCTCCTTCTTACATCATGGGTACCCCACCTCATAAATCTCTTGCCGAACTTTGGTATCCTGAACCTAACTTTTCCTCGTACGTCAATTGTTTCGGTCGATTTAAGGACGATCCCTCCATGCCCAAAATTTCTTTGAAAGATCAAATAGAAGCGTTTAGGAGAAACAGTTCGACGTTACAATCCACTTTGTATCAACCATGTCAACCTTCACCACCTTCGTACGTTGATACAACTTTTTCGAGTCCTGTTGTAACTCCTAAACCGATGTCTATTGCTGAGCATATTGCACAATCTCATAGCCGATCTTTCAATCCTCTCCACACATCCAGTTTTAGGGATCAACAAGTCCATTCACCTTTTTATACAAATGTTGATCCTACTCCTGTCCAGCCATCCAATTCCTACCAGTCCTACCCGACTTTCCCACCCTCACTAGACATTGCTTCTACACAGCCATTTGGGAGTTTCACGTATCCAAACAATTTCGAATCTTTTACCGAAACCCCTTCACAACCCATGTCTAGTTTGGAACAGTCGTTGGAAGCTTATATTTTAGCAACAAACAAAATGATGAGGAATGTGGATGCGTCCATGGCCGCCCTTATGCAACCCAGTGAACCGGTAGCTAGTTTCCAACTAGCTCCAAATTTTCCAATGTATGAGGAGGCGATTGGACAGAGTGAGAATTTGAGAGGAGCGAGTGAGTTCTACACATTTCCAAATCAAACCTACCCATACCCAATTGAAACCCACAACTCCGGTTTTCCATCGATTGTCCCAAATGATTCACAAGTTAAAAATAAAACATCTAACGAGTTATGTGACTTTGTAGTGCTTGATTTGCCAGAATGTGAAGAATCTCTTTCGAGTGAAACCACACCTAATCCTTTTGATCTTTACACCTCCAATCTAAAACCTGAATTGATAAATATTCATGCTTTTGATGAGGTGTCAGAAAAAATTGATTTTCACTTGATTGAGGATATAGACGCCGGGAATATTTTGGATGATGAACCCGTCGATTTGATTGAAATTTTATGTCCAATTCATCATCCCGAGTCATTAAATGTTTCTCCCGAACTTCATATGCATCTTGATTTTGATGATAATGGCATGGATAGGCTAAATTTTGAGGAGAATGTTGAGGAAATTATTGAGGAGGAACCAGTTTTGTTTGATGAGTCGGATTTCCCAATTCATCATGTCCCTTCCACTGATTGTGTACACCCTCCTGAATCTTTAACTGATACCCTTCCTTACTCACTTCCCTCCATCCTCATTCCGACCTTGCAAGAGACCGTTACGCTTTCATCTCCACTACCAAGTTCGACGTACCCATGTTTGCTCACGAATCTTGAGGGATTTAATCTCATTTTTCCGCGGGTTGATAGATTAGCACAGTCGTTTTTTACACATCGGTCATTACAAATTGTGCTAATTTATACACTCCACCCCCACCCTCAAGTTCGTATTCCCACTTTCTTTGGTTCTACTAGTCTTCCTTTAATGATGCCGAGTGTTGATGAATCACAATCCGATATTTTAAGTTCGATAATTTTCAATTGGACCTTCGATGACAGTTTCGAAGATATTTTCGCCGACGAACTTGCATTCATAAACGATATGAATTTTGTGATTACTCAACCTCCACTTGAAGAAGTAGAACCACTACCATTTCTTTTCCCCTCCCGCCATTCTTCTCCTCCACCGAGACCGTATACTGCTTCTATCTCGACACGGTCTCGGGTGCTTCTCATCTCATTTCTCTACACCCCATTCTTTCACCAACTCTACCATTATCACGATAGAATTTTTGAATGGTTGGTGCTAACATTTGGCTTGTGTAAGGCCTTGCTTAAGTTTGGGGGGAACCTTGTTGTATATATATTTTGTTTTTTCTTTTAACAAAAAAATAAATAAAAAAATAAAAAAAATTTGCAAATAAATAAACAGGGGAGTGCCGACATTCTCAACCCTCTTGGTATAGCATGACAGTGAGGACACTGTCAAGTTTAAGTTTGGGGGTATGCTCGGTAAGCCTTCTTCCTTCGCATTCATATGTACATATTTTTGCATTTGCATGCTTATTTTAAAACCCATAAAAATTGAAAATTTTTCAAAAATTATAAAAATTAATGTATTCAATTTTGGCTGTATTTGGCTTGAATTTGACAAATAGGTTAACGAGCTAGGAACAACTAGATCTTAGACTTAGTAAATTAAAAAGCCTAAAAATAACCTTCCTTAAAGTTTAACGGTAGAAAGTATATGTCTTTGTAGTTTATTTAGAAATAGGCAAATTTTGAGTTTACTTCTTCGGCTAAGTCGAAACAAAGGAAAAGTATTGATATTTTTATTAGAGTATAAGTTTGAAAATAATTCCTAGCTTAAGTCTAGATTCTGAAAATGTATACCCTACAAATTACACAATCACGCACCTTGAAACTTAGAATAGTAGAAGAGACCTTGAAATGCTCTTGTCTAAAGTCCTTAGTACGATGGGGGAATAAATATATACAAGTGTGAATAAAGAAAAAAATGAACACTAGTTTTTGTGATTACTTAAGGCTGCAAAAATAGAAAAATATTTAGCGAGGGTGCTTCATCACCTAGTGCCTTAGACCAACTGGTTTGGGAGTTACTGCTAAAAAGCCTTATGTGTTACAAGACTAGGAAGTACGCTTTAAAGTGCAAACGCATTTTGTAATCGGTCGTTGGTACCTCAAGAAGTATTAACGGTCGCATGAAGAATGTGTAAGCAAAATTCATAAAAAATCACCAATTAAGAAGTGCTTTGGACAACGGACAAGAGTATGATTGCTTGATTTGAATTTTCGAGTGTAGGGGTGATATATACACATACGTAGGGATATGTGATTGGAGTTTAGATGAGAGAAAGGAGTGAAGAATAGAACTTGTATCTTTAATAGAGTTGATAAAAATTCCTAAGTGGAGATGGAACCCTAGAAGGAAAACTTAAGAAATGCTGAAAGCTAAGTAGGTCTGCAGAACATATATAATCTTAAGTTAAATGATGAGGAAGTGTGAAAAATATGGGTGGATAATTTATGAGTCGACGATAATAGAATTCCTTGTTAGAAAACCTAATTGGAGAATAAAAGTTAATGGGCCGAATTGATAGGATTTTGTGGGTAGTATCCGCTGAAAACCCTCAGGAGACAACACTCCTCCTACTAGGGACACCTAGAGGTTTAACGGCTTGTTGCACGTGCTCAGTGCAATCGCGTTTCCCTGCGAAAGTGAGGTTAGGATTTTGCCGAGAATAAAACTAGTTTTGCTCGAGGACGAGCAAAAGATAAGTTTGGGGGTATTTGTTCATACCATAATATTGCATTATTATATTCCCCATTCTTATGTATTTTACAAATAAACAGGTGCTTTTGACCCATGTCTGCTACATAGTACAGGTTACAGGTTCTTGGAGCAAAAACAGTGAAAAAGATAAAAGATGATATAAAAGTGAGACTTTGACCAACAAACAGAGAATCTTGATCGCGCCTACATTTTGAGGAACAATGAACAACAATGAACAACAGTTCACCGAGCATAAAGGCAGCGACACGAAGAAACGGAAAAAGTCCACTACAATGTTCACTGGAAAGATCTGGAAGAGAACCAGAAGCCAATTTGAGAAAAGAGCTAAATAAGTAGGAAGATTAAAAAGCCCAGAATCAACATAAAAGATTTGAAGGCCCAAGCCCATATTATGGCCGCGGAACCGCGGCCAAACCCTGGCTACGGCCATGGTTCCGCGGCGAAATTAAGGATTTAAAGAATAAAAATTTTACCATAATTCATGACGGCTTTGACTAGTCTTCCTAGGGGTATTTTTTTAATAGCAGACATGCGGCAATTGTAAACCTAGGGTTTTCTATGTCCTATAAATAGAGACCCAATTCATTGTATTTGTTCATGCCTCCCTTCATTAATAGAATTCAGATTTCTTTTGGAGAGCATCAAATTGTAAGTTCTTTATTTTCTGCCCTAGGTTAAATTTCTATTCTTGCCCTAGTTAAATTTAATTCCTTGCCCTAGTTAGATCTTTTATTCTCTGCCCTAGATAAATGTTCTTCAATTCCCTAATGAGCGAATAGTCTCCTCGCTTGTCTCCTCGCTTGTTAGGGTTAGATTTGGGGAAGGTTTGATAGATGAAGATCTCACACCCCTTTCTTGCCCATCATATATAATTAATAGGACTCTATGCATACATGCACATACCGCTCCCTACGGCACCCTATCCCTCGAGGTAGCGGTGATACCGTAATATAAAGGCCCGGTTGTGATTGTTTTCCATGGAGGTTAGGGTAAGGATTGATAAAGGAAGGACAAGAACCAAGAGGAAGAAACATCTTTCCAAATGATTTTAATCCCCTTTATTAATAATTACCATAACTCCTAATAAGATCTTAATATGGGTATAGAAAGCGGTGAGATTTATAGACTTTCCAAACTTAATCTAGACCTTACCCTAGCAAGATTTAGATCTAGATTAATTCAGTTTTTAGATTAAATCAATCTGACGCCCATCGGAATTAACTCGTAAGAGCGATTAGGAAATTCACAATATCCCTGTGGACCGACCCATACTCACCAGCTAGCTACCAAGCGACGCCGTTCTTGATTGCGGTTTAGAAATATTTTTGATCAAATCAACCACATATGAATATATGTCAAAAATCGATCAATATAATGACATATAAATAAACATCCGACATCATATGCCTATATGCATGTGCATATCATCCACGTGTCCGTCAACGACACAAACAATATCATGGAACTTGAGTGTCCCACACCAAACATCATGAAAACATATGCCTGTATATATGAGGATATCAACCACGTGTGTCCATCAACGACACATCAAAATTATGGAACCTGAGTGTCCAACACCGACACTCGAAACATCATGAAACTCGTGTCCAGTATCGACACGTAAATCCTCATATCTCAAGCTCCGTCAGTCCGGATCGACCCATATCAAGACGACGGTCAGTATCCTCCAGATATCCGCCGCGCCAAACTATCCCGGGCTCCGTCAGTCCGGATCGGCCCATATCATCTCACGACTCCGGTCGGTATCCTCCAGATAACCGCCGAGCCCAAAACTATCACCGATAGGTAGTGTTTCCACTGCCAGGCTCATCGTCTACACCACAAAAATCATTTCTTGCCCTGGGGTACCATACCGGGTCCACCATGTACTCGCAGACGGTGCCTACCACTCTTCGAATTGGGTATAATCATAGCTCAGAACCAAGAAAACTCATGGTGGACGCCTCGAAATATCATATAAAGAGAAACCGCGTTTTAAAGCAATACACAATTCCCTTTGAAATATAACTGCAGTTCTCAAATCTAGAGATCTCATGAAAACAGCATCTCAAGCATATAACCATAAAATACGAAGTATGCAACATAGAGTAGTAATATGAGCATATCGAGTATATCATGCAAGCATGTCAAGTGATAGTACTGAACAATGAATGTACTTTTACGTTAAAGATTAATCTCATGATATGGCAGTTCTACTGTGTAAGTGGCATGGCAATTACCGATAAAGAATATGTGTGAGACAGCAATCTGTGTAAGTGTAATATGCGCATCAACGGTAATTGTGCAGGTGTACTAGCAAATGATATCATATAGTATTAAATACCGGAACATGGTATGTACATCGCGAGGGGTAATATCCTACATAACATGGAGAATCAATGGGTATATCTATCTACACATGAACCATACGGTCACTTTTAAAAGATACGAATCGTTGTTTTGAAAATAGGTATGGTTCAGGTGGAAATCTTTATATCGGCGATCCCGCCTCATAACATCCGATATGACAATAATCATCAATCATCATCCTCAAATCACTAGCGCGGATCATTCATCCGGTAACTCATCGCGTACGGTAATCTATCGTACGGTGACATCAATAAGAATAGGGATTCTATCGTCCTATTCATCAATAAAGGTACGGATCAAAAATCTCGTACGGCATAACACTCATTATCCTCATAAATAAATATATACACATATATCTCAAGTCATATCTGTATCAATCTTATATCATGACATCTTGCATATACGTCATATCTTATTAATCTCAAGTAGTATCGATCTCGATCTCATATCATACTATTATCAACTCATACTTGTCCTCTTTCAATTCATACTTATCATGATTCACTTTCTGATTTCATATTCTCATAACAATCCGAGTCATCTATATTTATCATCGCAATATCCCACGTCAAGTTATCTTATATACATATATCATATTCTCAAGCCAATATATCCATTATTGTCAACCTTTATCACATCATCTCTTACTAAAACCTTTAATCATGTCCGTAAGTTTGTGGCATATCCTTTATCATAATTATAATTTATATAACAATCTTTCCATATCAATGGTTGCGGGGGTGCTATACGCCATCCACCTGACTTCCCCCGTAGATATAAATCTACTCACCCGCTAAACTCCTCGCTTAGCCAAATTCGATGTGCTTCGTCATCTCGGAAGTCCACGCGAAGGTACCTACAATCAATACACAATCGCAATACTATTAAAATCAAGTCCGAAAAACTGATACGGTACACAAAGTGCTCATAGGTTAGAACCTATAGCTTACGCATGCAAATATAACCAAACAACCCTCATCGTTGACGTACAAACTGTAGGGTTACGGCAGCGCCCCGGCCCTCAATCCATGGCCGAATGCGGAACAAAAACTTTTAAAAACTGGCGCTAACGGAACCCTAATCGACGGATCGTACCATTAACCCTATACTAGCTCTATAAAAGGAGTTTGGAGAGGTTAAACCGATCGATCCGTGTCCTTCGGTCTTCAACCTCTGTCCTAAGCTCGTCGCGGCTTCCTCGACCAAGTTCGATCTCCAGTCTCCCTCGTCGAAGGCGATCCACGTCGAGGATTTGTAATACGGGCTCCCGCCTCAAAACTAAAGCAACTCGGGCATCCAGTTTGCTAGCCTAGATACCCAAGATGAAGTAGAGTGTGTGTGTGTGTGTGAATACTTTGTCTCAAAATACACAAGGATTCTCAACTTATGAGAGGGATTGGTGGAGGTGAAGAAGAAGCCATGAGATGAAGAAGTTGTGAGCACAAGAAATGAGCAAGTGAAGAAATTGCTCTCTGTTGTTTTTTTTCTTTTTGTTGCGTGTTGTGTGGTATTTTTGATGGGCAAGTGAAGAAAAATCCCAGCACAAAATAAAGATCTGCCCCATCATAAATATCTCACAAACAAAACAAAAACAGTGCATCATGGCACACAAGACCCAACACCATGAGTCGCCAAGTGTGAACATGCACCATCAATGCTCAAGATCAAGACTTGCACTCACAATTTCCACACAATTAAATATTAAACTAAATTTTTAATCAAAAAGAGAATTGCAACTTCTAAAGTAAACTCATAACGAATTACAAGAATACCCATCATCCGTATATATATATCGACATCCGTATTCCGATTGAATACGAATACAACGAGACGAAAGTAATCCAACAATATAATACTAGGATCCGGCTTAAACCAAAGCCCACTAGTATTATCCGTCCGATCATGATACGTGCATAAGTGCATGTATGTAATCGAACCTTGCCATAAAACCATACGGCCTCTACAACGTTTCGCCCGAACCAGGGAAACCCTCTGTGTGGGACTCTAAAGACTCGTCAATACGCTGGCGGTGGGTTTAACCACAAGCATGTCAGTGGCACTAGCTGTACGTAACGGCTACCCAGGTATTGAGTGAAAGGGAGGCCGACGAGCAAACTCATCCTGAAACCCTACTGAGCCTGACAATAACAATATCCATACAGTCTGGTCCGTTCGTCTATGAGTATCGCATATCGAGTCTAGCGGGGTGGATAAAGTCAGACCCCTAATAAATTAACATTTAGTGTCGGCATGAAACCTATCACCAACTGAGAAACTACCGATCCTAGATCGGTAATTCTCCTCTATGCCGGCCGAGGATTTCTGATGATGGCCATCCGTGCACACCGCGACATCAACCCCCAATACCGGGAGAGACGAATCCCCTGACGATCCGCTCACTGCCTCCATGTGGCTTGGGACTGTATCCAACCAAAACCTGTTTGCACGACTCCTTTGAGCCGTGGTAGGGTAGTAATCAAAGCACGGTGGGAACTCACATGAGACAAACAACGATTTCAGGTCGATAGACTAACCTGTACATATGTCACCAGGGAACTGCTATCTGACAATAAGTATAATACCAACTAGCATGTTCCCGGCGAGTCCGTCCGGTGTACTCATAACCTAATGAGCACCTGTATACATCTTACGTGAACCAACTGACACCAATGGCTTGTGAGACTGGCCACCGCCCCTCGTCGGGGTCTCAATCCGTATACACTAGTCTACTCTTGGAGTATCAATGCCTAGTCTCGAAACACCCTCGACTATGGACACTTTAAGGATGTGCTTATAGACCACCCAACTCTCACGTATATGATCGTCATCATACTGCTGGTATTTAAGCAAGAATCCTATGGGCTCTATCAACATGTAATAATGATCTGTAATGTCACCTGAAGCATATACACAATGATAAAGACAAACCATATAGCATACTATCATCTTGAGTAAGACTGTTCTACCGGTATAGGTCCTCCCTCAATCATTGTAATCACGTGCCTGCGATCCAATAATTGGCTTGAGGGAACTATAGACAACAATCTCCAATTTGCACATAAGGCTAATTATTGCGGTGTCGCATACTCACAGCCCGTGTGATACCGAGCACCCAACTTCTCTACTAATCAGTTTCACAAAGCCCGTTTGTAAAACTATTGTGTTCGATAAATAGCCTCAGTTAGTGGATCCGCTCCAATATTTCTTTCTATGTCTCTCTTTATCTTAAGTTCGCGGAGAAAGCCATCTCCCGAAATAAGCAATACCTGTCTTAGAATATGTCTGGATATCTGATGGGACCCAGTTCACAAATGAACTCCAATTCCAGTAAACTTCTTAGACTGTATCGTCAACTGAATTTAATCAGTATCTTGCGCCATGCCTCCCTCGGTATCTGCTTGGACCACCTGTCCAAACTACTGCCCCTCAAAAGAGGGAAAACTATAACTCTGACAGTCACTTTGTCATCCAGGTCACCTTGGGAGCCTGGAATGATAACAGTCTCCCGATGGAGGCTGTCATTACCAAATCCCTAGAACATTTACTTATGTTCATAAACTGCTTCCGAACGTTTCTCCAGGATTGGATTAATATATCAACTTATTGCATCTAGTGTAAAAACAACATTTGGTGTGGTGCTTAACATCCCATGGTTGACTCAATTGCCTAAGCAAATGATATACCAATCATGCAGATCCCTCTCCCCTTTAGTCTGTAAGACACCTTTAGAGAGGGTGACTCCATCACCTGCAGGTACACTACCATGCCAGGAGTCGACCATTCTAAATCATCTTTAGAATAGTGTTTAAGTACCAAGATTGGGAAACTATCTAAATTTAGATCTAAAACCATAGATCTAGTAACCAGAATGCCAGATATAATATCCAGATCCTATGTGGAGAAACCACTGTATGACAACCACAGTATAACCGATCGCAGTGTAGGAATTTCACTTCCTACAAAGTGCATATCATCCAAATACCTTAACATCACACCCTACTACCTTCTTAACAGATCCATCTCCTATTCTGATGAAGTCAAAACCTATGACTGTCACATCAAAAATAGATGATCTACCTCTGCTATACCTGCTTTAGTCTATAAATAGACATAAGCTACTTGTCCACTATGCTTCCGCTGCTCCCACTGACTACAACAACCCTCTGGCAGAGTCATATATACGTGCACTTCTAAAGCTAGTTAATAACGATGCTATACTCATCCTCCTGTCGGGTCTCATAGTCTGGAATAATAGTAGTGTCAAGTCTGGGTAAACAAGAACCTCTCTGCCACCGTCTTTGAGGATACCGAAGTACCTCTCGGGAGCCTGAGGTTATCCACCATATCTGCGGAGTGGATAATGGAATGTCAAACCCTGATTGAATATTTAAGTTCTATTTAAATTTTCAGTAATCGTCTGTGGTTTTGGAATCACTTCCAGTTCTACCATACTCCCACTACTGTTTTCTGAAAAAGTCCATTTTGCTAAAACTGTGGCGAGTCAAGAACAATATCACTATTGATCTTCCAGATGGTATAAAGTTATCCCTCGTCATAGCCCAGGATAACCCACAAACTTCCATTACAGAACGTGCCTTGAGTTATCCAGAGTCTAGTTTTAAGCATAAGCCGGACAACTCCATATACCTTAACATCGTTAAGATATGAACCATTCTATATACAATATAGAATCAGAGGCGCTAATTTAATTGGAACCAGATTCAAATCATGCATCTGTCTCCAGTGCATATCAACTAAATGGAGAGAGGCCGATCAGCATTACACAACTATGAGTGTATCCAAATATGAGTAACCTGAAAGAGAAGAAAATTCTCAAAACCATTACTATCAACTGAATACCAAACATAAGTATCTACATCTTCGATCACCTTAAAGAATCCTGATACTTGCATCACTTGGTTTTCTACTTTATTCTTGTACGTATAACTTCTCAAAACTTGGACCTTATATTTCTACGAAACACTTGTCTAAGACTGGAGAAGTCACATGTAAATAGAATATAGTACGAAGACCAACCCTTCTGTCCTAATGGACACTGGACAACATACAATACTTTGTATAAGTCTCCTGAGTTGAATAACTCAAACCCTGTGCGTCGTAAGTTGAAAAATAGTACTATGGTTAAGAAGAGAATTACACCGTTGTTTAATACTCCTTACCTAACCATCAATTGATATAGGTAAATGTCATGGATATAATTTCAAAAATCTATATCTCGCTTTATAAAATAAACGTACAGATATATTAGTTTGAAATTGGTTCATAATAACGGATATTCAAAACCAAATATTTGTCGTCAGGCAAAACCCCAGGTGATTTTCTCAAATATCACCAATTACAACGAATTTCGATATAATGAGGATATAATCACCTAATTTCCAATAACTTACTCCCACTCATCATCTGTAAAACCATACAGATGTGAGAATCAAACCTGATATATACATACCCTGGAGTAAGGATCTAATTGGGAAAGCAGTTTTCAATTAACAACGCACAGTGAAACTGAAACATGAAAATGTTTTGAAGGGGTATTCGGGTATTCCTAGTAATGCCTCTTCCACTATCCATATTCCTGACTGTAACCGTATATTTCTTTGCCATCTCTCCAAATCCTTTTATTTGTCTTTACTCATTACCTTCTGTACACCCCCTTTAGGCTAAATGGTTTTCTTCCTTCCCTACCATTTGGCACCAGCCTATGGTTTCGAAGAAGACTATCCAATAAGCGTAATAGGTGTACTCTACTAATCTTAGGAGTACTCGCAACTTCAGAGAAGGTAATGATAAAAGACAACTGAATAAACCTTATTCTATTTCTCCTGAACCATAATCCATCCTCGAACTGGAACAAGTTCCTTCGAGTTTGTATATAACTATACGATGGATTATCCAATAAATGCGGATCTTCGTAGTGATACGGGGTGTTCTGTAGAAATACAAAGGAGAAGTAGGAGTGGCGATGATATATGCGGTTTAGTCGTGAATAATAGCAGTCGCAATTTATTTTGCCCTCTTTCTAATCTCTTTATTTGTTTTTACTTATTACCTTCTGTACACCATATTTAGGCTAATTGGTTTTCTTCCTTCCCCACCTTTCGGCAGCTGCCTATGGTTTGGAAGAAGACTATCCAATAAGCGCAATAGGTGTACCCTCTCCTAATCCTAGGAGCCCTCACAACCTGAGAGAAGGTAAAAGGAAAAGACAACTGAATAGTCCTATTCAATTTCTCCAGAACCAGAACCATCCTCGAATATGAAACAAGTTTCTTCGAGTTCGTATGTAACTATACGATGGTCATATCCAATAAATGTGGATCTTAGTAGTGATACGGAATGTTCCGGAGAAAATCAAAGGGTAAAAGTAGGAGTGGCAATGATATATGCAACTTTGACAATCCAAAAGTCAATGTTTTACGAAGGTCCGGTTAACTTGGTTACTGAGTTATAGTCTAGGGTCGGGCCATGGTCGCTGCCAAAGAGAGAGAGAAAAGAAACACTCAGCGTGTACTCTAATCTAGATCAGAATGGTTAATCACTTTATCTAATCAGGATGTCTCCCACTGTATCCTCAAATTCCCTTCCAAACCTGAAAAAAGAATTAGTCGGGATCATCTAAAATCACCCGAGGAGTAAACCAACTCATCAGTGGGAATCGGGATCCAACTATCATCGCATGATAACCTGATGGAATCCACTCAAGTTATCACACTCCAGAGGGTATGCGCATGCCTGGCAAGTTTCCTGTATGTTTGAAACTCCCGATGTGATTTCTACCCCAAGCTCTTATGACCTTGACGAAGGCCAACATATCATAAGTCACATGTCAAGTTCTACCCGTCATTGTCCAGGTTAATTTGAACCCACCCGTACATATCCTTGACGAAGGCCAAAATAGTAGTACGACTGTCCCAAACCAACGCATCTATCTATGCTGCAGAAAAGTAACAAATAGCTACCATACACTATGCCATGATGAAGGCTAACAAACATAGCATGAATACTAAGTGCTGCCCGTCTGAAATGACGGGGGGCTATGAATGGTTTTTGGCGAAAAACCGTTAACGTAATGAACTTGATATCATTTAAGGAACCGGATAGCTTTTACAAATATATAGTGGAGAAAACCTCTGCTAAAGAGGTCACTCCGGGTGAAGGGATCTCGGCTCTTTCCTCGTCGAATGAGGTGCAGGGTATTCCAACTGAATACCACGACGCAAAGCAAAAAGTAATCGACTATAGTGAAGTTATTACCCTGACGCAAAATTCTACCCAAGAGGTCACTCCCGGTGAGGGGATCTCGGCTCTTACCTCGTCGAATGAGGTGTTGGATATTCATAACCGAATACCTCTGTGCAAAACAAAAGAAAACACCCTTGTAATAAGAGCTTTTGAAAATTGTTCCAAAAAAATCAATTAGGTCTATTTTCTTTGCATTGATCTGAATCAATACAGTCCCATCAATTAATCATACCACAAAAGAACGAAAATATGATGTACGTATATGTCATCCGCATTCGCCACTGGGTCCCGTCATCACCCGTAAGGTTACTTAACTAACGACAAAGCAGGGACTGGACAAGCGCGGGTGTAAAACATATACAACATCTACTAATATATATATAGCAATATATAATAATCGCTCCAGGCGTGATAAATGCAACATCACAGATAAGCAATAAGCATCACAGAACAATACAGATAATCTGGGAGCCTCGGGTTTCCTTTGAGCCGCAAGTGAAACCCGACGTTCCCCTGGTCGTGTGGATAGCCTGTGCAATGAAAACCTAGACCCCTACGAGCGCGGCTAGTTACTCGCCAAAACCAGAAGCGAGGCAGCCCCTTCATCAAATTGAATGAGCCACCTAGCACTTCACGGAATCCGGTAACTTGAGCACCCCTCCTTGGGTCAACTTGTACCCCCTACGAGTGCGGCGAATAGCCCGCCAATTCTAGAGTGAGGCCCCCTCCTTCTCAATGCCATGAGATGCGGACCCGTTGCCCTCCAGAACCCGGCTATCCGTGCACTCTATCGCGGGGTAATCCTAGTACAGAAAAGAAAATATGTACAACAGTGACATTGACCTCAATCCGGTCGTACCCCAAATAAATAATATACAAACAGGCAGTGACGGAAGTCCACATGTCGGATGCTCGCCCCGCGATATCAAATGTACAAATAGAACTAAACTGTACTATCATTGCAACCAAGCTATCCACCACGACGATTCCGCAACAAACACAGCACAACACAGAACATCAACGTGAATGTCACGTTCGCAAACCCGTCTAAAAGAACTATAGCAATTAGACAAGTTGTACCGATCTAATGACATTCACGGTCGTAGATAGAATGTATGTACTGTAAACTTTAAACAATATTAGAAATATCGAGTTCGAAATAACCCCGAATAGCCCCAAACTACAAGATAAAACCATATCAAAACTGGGCTAAACAAGCAATACCACTGAACCAATATTCCAGAGACCAGACCACACCCAAAATACGAAGCCCAAAGTCCTTCCCCAGGCCGGCCGGCTCGGAAATTTTGAACATGTGCTCGGGTGAAAACAGGTGAAATGGGTTCGTATTTGGGGTATCTTCTAGTTGTCACCTAAGTAGTCTTCTGCAGTTGCTAAGATATTTTTAGAAGACTTAGAAATATTCGACAGAGAATGGAATATCGTTGGTAATGATTTGGAGTTGTTTCGGTTTTGATAGTTTAACATCGTCTAAACCAACCAGTATGTGGTTAATGGGTTGGATCTGATACCATGTAAGGTTACGGCAGCGCCCCGGCCATCAATCCGTGGCCGATCGCGGAACAAAAACTTTTAAAAACCTGCGCTAACGGAACCCTAATCGACGGATCGTACCATTAACCCTATACTAGTTCTATAAAAAGAGTTTGGAGAGGTTATACCGATCGATCCATGTCCTTCGGTCTTCAACCTCTGTCCTAAGCTCATCGCGGCTTCCTCGACCAAGTTCGATCTCCGGTCTCCCTCGTCAAAGGCGATCCACGTCTAGGATTCGTAATACGGGCTCCCACCTCAAAACCGAAGCAACTCGGGCATCCAGTTTTCTAGCCTAGATACACAAGATGAAGTAGAGAGTGTGTGTGAATACTTTGTCTCAAAACACCCAAGGATTCTCAACTCATGAAAGATATTGGGTGGAGGTGAAGAAGAAGCCATGAGATGAAGAAGTTGTGAGCACAAGAAATGAGCAAGTGAATAAATTGCTCTCTGTTGTTTTTTCTTTTTGTTG
Source organism: Agapanthus africanus (assembly GCA_030015575.1). NCBI lineage: Eukaryota > Viridiplantae > Streptophyta > Magnoliopsida > Asparagales > Amaryllidaceae > Agapanthus > Agapanthus africanus. Next base: position 724,699,092 of record CM057337.1, read on the forward strand.
TGTGTTGTGAGGTATTTTTTATGGGCAAGTGAAGAAAAATCCCAGCACAAAATAAAGATCTGCCCCATCACAAATATCTCACAAACAAAACAAAAACAATGCAACATGACACACAAGACCCAACACCATGAGTCACCAAGTGTGCACATGCACCATCAATGCTTAAGGCCAAGACTTGCACTCACAATTTCCACACAATTAAACATTAAACTAAATATTTAATCAAAAAGAGAATGGCAACTTCTAAAGTAAACTCATAACAAATTACAAGAATACCCCTCATCCGTATATACATACCTGCATCCGTTTTCTGACTGAATACGAATACAACGAGACGAAAGTAATCCAACAATATAATACTAGGATCCGGCTTAAACCAAAGCCCAATAGTATTATCCGTCCGATCATGATGCGTGCACAAGTGCACGTATATAATCGAACCCTGCCATAAAACCATACGGCATCTACAACATTTCGCCCGAACCAGGGAAACCCTCTGTATGGGACTCTAAAGACTCGTCAATACACTGGCAGTGGGTTTAACCATAAGCACATCAGTAGCACTAGCTGTACGTAACGGCTACCCAGGTATTGAGCAAAAGGGAGGCCGACGAGCAAACTCATCCTGAAAACCTACTGAGCCTAACAGTGACAATATCCGTACAGTCTGGTCCGTTCGTCTATGAGTATCGCATATCGAGTCTAGGGGGTGGATAAAGTCAGACCCCTAATAACTTGACATTTAGTGTCGGCATGAAACCTATCACCAACTGAGAAACTACCGATCCTAGATCAGTAATTCTCTTCTACCCTGGCCGAGGATTTCTGGTGATGGCCATCCGTGCACACCACGACATCAACCCCCAATACCGGGAGAGATGAATCCCCTGACGATCCGCTCACTGCCTCCATGTGGCTCGGGACTGTACCCAACTAAAACCTATTTACACGACTCCTTTGAGCCATGGTAGGGTAGTAATCAAAGCACAGTGGGAACTCACACAAGAAAAATGACGATCTCAGGTCGATAGACTAACCTGTACATATGTCACCAAGGAACTGCTATCTGACAATAGGTATAATACTAACTAGCATGTTCCCGGCGAGTCTGTCCGATGTACTCATAACCTAATGAGCACCTGTATACATCTTAGGTGAACCAAATGACACCAATGGCTTGTGAGACCGGCCACCGTCCCTCGTCGAGGTCTCGATCCGTATACACTAGTCTACTCTTAGAGTATCGATGCCCAGTCTAGAAACTCCTACAACTAGGGACACTTTAAGGATGTGCTTATAGACCATCTAACTCTCGCGTATATGATCGCCATCATACTGCTGGTAGTCAAGCAAGAATCCTATGGACTCTATCAATATGTAATAGTGATCTGTAATGTCACCTGAAGCATGTACACAATGATAAAGAAAAACCAGATAGCATACTATCATCTTGAGTAAGACTGTTCAACCGGTATAGGTCATCTCTCAATTATTGCAATCACGTGCCTGCGATCTAATAATTGACTTGAAGGCATTATAGCCAACACAAACATCCAACGACGGAAAAAAATATCAAATACCAAATCCCAATTCATTAAAAGTCACAATCCAAAATCAGAAACTTAAGAAAACCTCTCCAGATTTTGCCTCGGGCCAAATTAGCTAATTTTGCATATAGGGTTGCTCTAGATATCAGATAAGGAATCCATGGACCAAAAATCAACACTTTCCACCCTGATGTGGCCGCAATTTGCGGCCACAATGAATTTATGTGCGGCCAAGATTAGGTGTAGGGGCTCTAGTTTCAGGGGGTGCTTCTAGGTTGCCTGCTCGTCTCTCTGTCTTGGGAACTTATTTTATTGTGGTCTCAGGTCATAGCAGATCCTACAGAGAAGTCACAATTTACCAAAAAAACGATATCGGGGAAATTCTATTTTCGTGTTTTGGTTTCTAGTCATCTAATTGGTCCAGAATATCATCACCAAGGGTTTGTAAAACACTCACTACACCTCAATTACACCATCACAACTCATAGAATCCCCTAAACCTCATCTTGAAATTTTCAAAGATCACTAACTATATTGGTTTTGTTCTAAACTACAACTAGCATATATTAAACACAATAACTTAACTAAAGGGAAGGAAATATACCTTATTTGGCAACTCAAGAAAATTCTTGGGTTGCCCAAAGTCTTCAAAATCCACACTTGAAAGGTCCATAGGGTTTAGGAAGAAGGTGTGCATCTTTTTAATGAAGGTGGCATGGGGTTTTTGTGATGAATTAGAGATGATACATGGAGGTAGAGGAGGTTGAAGGAGATGAAGAAAAACAATGGGGAAATGAAATGATGAAGGAAAAAGAGAATGAATGGAAATGGTCAAGGTCACTCTCTCTCTCTCTCTTAACCTCACTCTCTCTTAAGCTTACACTCTCTCTCTAAATATCTTTTTTTCTCTCTCAAAATATCTCATGGCATCTCTTTTATTTTCTCATAATTATCTAAATACAAATGAAACAACAAAATAACACAACATGCAACAAAATGCACATGACATGGTGCACTAACCATGGAAAAATGTTTAAAATACGGATTTGGCTTAGTCGTGATTAGTAGTGCACTAATCAATCTAATTTAAACTTGCATATATTTAATTATAAAAATGCCAAAATCCGATAAATTTCTTTTTAATGAATAAATCATTTTAATCTCCACTTATATTCCAAATATCGGTATATAATTATACCATTTTACGAAAAAACCCTATTCGCAAATCGAATAGTTTTCGCGAAATATATTATTTTAATATTTAATTTCCAAAAATAATATTTTATATTTCTGAAATGTTACAATCTTCCCTCCTTAAATAAATTCGGTCCCTGAATTTAAATTTAAATCCCCAAATACTAAAACATTTCAATAATCAGCTCAAATCAACGGGGCTCCGAAATCACGGAAGATACAGAAATACCACAGCGCATCGTGTGCGCATGAAAAAGAGTGTGAAACTCAAAATCAAATTTCGTCAAGTATCACGCAATCACTGGAATTAAAATGGAAATACGAATCTCGAAATCCACTGCTGAAATCCAATTATACTATAGTCAAATCACAATACGTATATAGTACGCATCCTTGTAAAACCATTTTAAAAAGCTGAATAACTCATGCCAGATATTTTCCAAATCGTTGTGCTATGCGTAACTCACGGCACAAGTGGCGGACGATCATTTGTAAAGTAGTAAATATATACTTATATATGTTTTACTCGAATTATACGTCCCGCCTTTTTGAAATATCCCAGAAGGTTCTCTTTGTAAAATTTTGTGTCACTCGTGGGCACGTAGGAAATAGCGAGACTATAGCTCCTTTTTGAAAACCTTTTGGTAACTTTTTGTGTATGCAGAAGTACTTAGGTACTGTCCTCATTTCAGTCCTTCTCGACTACTATATAATATAGTACCCATCATCAAAACGCGATACTCATAAATAAAATCAGCCTCAAAAGGCGTATTCAACATCACATGCGTCTGGTGCGCACGGAAAACCGAAACCAAATACAAGTGCCACGAATGTGTAAAAAAGCAAAACTGCAATGGGTGTGCATGAAAGCATCTGTCCAGTGCAACGGATGTGCACGACAACAATGTCAAGTGCATCTATAGTGCATGAAAATCTCAACCCAGTGCAACTAACATGCACGAATGAAAATCTCAATCAAGTGCATCCGGTGTGCACAAAATCTCATACCATGCGCCCAATATGCGCGATAATCCAAATCAAGTGCGTCAGGTCCGCACAAAACATCTAGTGCAGTAGCATGCACGATAACGAACGTCAAGTGTAGACGCGCACGAAAACATAAATCTGGTGCAACAAATGCACGAAATACATATCTGGTGCAACCAATGCACGAAAACTCATCAATATCTCAAATTCTCATAAAAACAACACCGAGTATACCAAGGTGTATAGAATCATAAACGTGTGCAACTGCGTGCACAAAATCCATCCCAATGCACTGCAAGCTCATATAAGCTATACCGAGTGCATAAGTAAAGGCAAGTACATACAACATGCACGAAATCAAATCGACAGTATCGAATCCATGAAACCATAAATACGTGCAACGAAGGCACAAATCGATACCAAGTGCAGTAGATATGAACAAAATATAAATCTCCAGTAAGTGCAACCATGGTGCATGAAAATAAAATCATGAAACTCAATCATCGAAATTCAAATCTAAGCGATAAAAGTGTGATGCTCGGATCACAAAACGCAATCGCAATAAATGACATTGAGGCACACCTCCTTCAATGTCGAAAAATGCCGGTGCGCCCAAGCTGGCAGAGCAAGATCATCTACTTGCCTCCTGCTCGCGATCTAGCGTCCTCGGTCTCTGGGTCCTCGTTTTCTCTGTGGATTACCAATCTAATGTCCTTCTGCTCGTCGGCCTGGTCAGGTGTACTAACGGAACAGTTCCGCTCTGGAACTCCTCTGATCACCGTTTGTCCAATCAACATGACCACTCACAAACGACACATTACTGACGGCGGCATCTGGCCCTCTGAATATGCGCGATATAACTAATCCTGGGTGCAAATATTTATCTATGAGGTGCCCTGGAAAGAACCTACTCAATGTCTCTTCCGATCTTACCTATGACGAACTATACGGAGGTTGGCACTCTTGCTTAACTCTTTTCTCATAACCGGACAGCTGCATCCTCAGCACGGTGTTCCTCTGGAATTTGGCTGTATCTAACGCATCTGCACGTGTATCAATCCTCTGGCATCAACGGTAAGTAACAACCGCTCGTTAACATCTCGCATGAACCTCTTGTTCCACTCGTCTTTATTATCGTCCACTTCGACGTCATCTCTTGCTGTCTGCATATTGCAATTCGTTCTCGCCTACAGTCAATCCAGAGTATCTCACACAGACTCGAAATTACGAACTCGGTATTTTCACCACTCCATAGAAGATATCTAGCCGAACACGTCCTCGGGAACTCGTCCAAATCATTGGAGGAATACACTTTATTCTTCTATTCTCAATCAACTCACAACGCATCTGGGTGAGGTCTTTCTATCTGAAACTGGTCAACTTACCGATCTCACATCAGAGCATCCGACGAACAACGTCCTCTCTTGCTCGATTTACTCTAAACCCAAGTAAGATCCTTCAACTAGAATTCTTCATCTCAACTGAGCCTGCGTCGGCACATCAAATCAGACGAATCATATCAGTTGCCCAACTCAAGATAGACTAGCTATCTCCTGTCACATCTCTGCCTGAAAGCTCCAGCGGTTTCAGCTCATAAGCTCTAGAAGCAACATCCCATCAATCTCAGCAACAGCTGGGTCATCTTTCTGCACGGTAGACATCATCACAATCTCTGAGGTAGGTTGTAGATCAACAGTCCTCTCAATCCGGCAGCTTCTATCAATGGCCCGATCATCCGGTGCAAAACCGAACACTCGCCTCTAACGAGAGGTCACGATACAAACACTGTACCTACATGTTCCCATGTCACCATAAAACATCATGGTCAGCCTTTGTCCGTGAGGAGCTCACCCTGACCGCATCTCTAGCAGCAGCTCTCTCTGTGCTCAAACAAAGGTGACAGGAACCTCAAGCAGGTATCGATGAAGATAGATCAAATGAACAAAAGAAATCAACAGATCCCAAATGGATATATGATCATAGGAACGAATAGTATCACAGATCTCAAGATATGTACATCCTAAGGTTACTTAAGTGGAGTATCGTATCGTAAGTATGTCGCGGAATATACGCACGTTACGTCACTCTACTCAAGATACCTACTCCATCAATCAAGGTCAACCTATAAAACGAAAGTTCAGGTCTAATACCCCCCGTCAAGTCTAAGTTCCGTAAGGTCAAGCCTAGGTTCTGAAATATTTTACGCCCTAGATTCCGCATAGTCAAACCCAGACTCAAACCAAGCTTAAACCTAACACTCTGATACCAACTTTGTCACGACCCGTAATTTAGCACATGACCGGCACTTAAATTACACAACGTCTAAAGACGTAACATAAATCAAGTAAGCCGAAGCCCAGAAAATCTAAACCTTTTTGCGGAAAATAGTGGGGGTGTAGTTTTGAAATAAAGATATAATGAAATCAAGTTTTTCTTTAAATGCATAGATAATGAAACATGAAAATGCAAGTGGGTTATACTAGTTGAAAACATGTTCGTCTTTTAAAAATTTGAGCAGCACCTCCCTTGTATATTTAGATCCAAAACCCTATACACAATAATATATAGGCATCCCCAAGCGGGAGCTAGCTCTTCGCAAGTGGCGGAAACACAACCACGCAATAATATATATACGACGCCCAACGGCGAAGATCAACCCAGAAAGAACAATAAATAAGCAAGACATCAAACTCAAGAAGCGAACATAAACCCATCGCTCTAAGTCTCGCACAATACCCAAGTCTGACTAGGTCTACCAATATACAATTTCTAGTTTCTGATTTGATGCAGTTTATCTAGATACAACGGAATATAAAAGTATGAGAGTGGGCACGATCCAACATGTGTCCCACCTACCAAAGCAAAACACCGTCGAAGAAGCTGTGTGCCAGCGATACCGCAACTGATCCCAAGCGGTCAAACCTGCAAGAGTTGTGGCACAACGGGGGTGAGTTGCCAACTCGTGAGTAGAAAACATCAGCAGGTAGAAATAGAATAAAACAACAATTTCCTAGGCCACTATATCCTAAAGGTAATACTATGATATCTAGGGTGACCACATATGCATATATGTAACAATCGATCAATACAAATGACATATATAAATAAACATCCGACATCATATGCTTATATGCATGTGGATATCATCCACGTGTCTGTCAATGACATAAACAATATCATGGAACCTGGGTGTCCCAAACCGACACTCGAAACATCATGAAAACATATGCATGTATATATGAGGATATCAACCACGTGTGTCCATCAACGACACATCAAAATCATGGAACCTGAGTGTCCAACACCGACACTCGAAACATCATGAAACCCACATCCAGCATCGATACGTAAATCCTCATATCTCGGGCTCCGTCAGTCCGGATCGGCCCATATCACGACTACGGTCGGTATCCTCCAGATATCCGCCGCGCCAAACTATCTCAGGCTCCGGCAGTCCAGATTGGCCCATATCATCTCACGACTCCGGTCGGTATCCTCCAGATAACCACCGAGCCCAAAACTATCACCGATAGGTAGTGTTCCCACAGCCAGGCTCATCGTCTACACCACAAAAATCATTTCTTGCCCTAGGGTACCATACCGGGTCCACCATGTACCCACAGACGGTGCCTACCGCTCCTTGAATTGGGTATAATCATAGCTCAGAAATGAGAAAACTCATGGTGGACGCCTCGAAATATCATATCAAGAGAAACCGCGTTTTAAAGCAATACACAATCCTCTTTGAAATATAACTGCGGTTCTCAAATCCAGAGATCTCATGAAAACAGCATCTCAAGCATATAACCATAAAGTACGATGTATGCAACATAGAGTAGTAATATGAGCATATCGAGTATATCATGCAAGCATGTCAAGTGATAGTACTGAACAATGAATGTACTTTTACGTTTAAGATTAATCTCATGATATGGCAGTTCTACTGTATAAGTGGCATGGCAATTACCGATGAAGAATGTGTGTGAGCCGGCAAATCTGTGTAAGTGTAACATACGCATCAACGGTAATTGTGCAGGTGTACTAGCAAATGATATCATATAGCATTAACTACCGGAATGTGGTATGTACATCACGAGGTGTAATATCCTAAATAACATGGAGAATCAATAGGTATATCTATCTACACATGAACCATACGGTCACTTTTAAAAGATATGAATCATCGTTTTGAAAATAGGTATAGTTCAGGTGGCATTCTTTATATCGGCGATCCCGCCTCATAACATCCGATAAGACAATAATCCTCAATCATCATCCTCAAATCACTATCGTGGATCATTCATCCGGTAACTCATTGCGTACGGTAATCTATCGTACGGTGAAATCAATCAAAATAGGGATTCTATCGTCCTATTCATCAATAAGGGTACGGATCTAAAATCTCGTACGACATAACACTCATTATCCTCATAAATAAATATATACACATATATCTCAAGTCAATATATCTATTAGTGTCAACCTTTATCACATCATCTCTTACTAAAACATTTAATCATGTCCGTAAGTTCGTAGTATATCCTTTATCAAAATTATAATTTATATAACAATCTTTCCATATCAATGGTTGCGGGGGTGCTATACGCCATCCACCCGACTTCCCCCATAGATATAAATCTACTCACCTACTAAACTCCTCGCTTAGCCGAATTTGATGTACTTCGTCGTCTCGGAAGTCCACGCGAAGGTACCTATAATCAATACACAATCGCAATACTATTAAAATCAAGTCTGAAAAATCGATACGGTACACGAAGTACTCATAGGTTAGAACCTATAACTTACGCATGCAAATATAACCAAACAAACCTCTTCGTTGACATATAAACATCCAACGATGGAACACAATATCAAATACTAAATCCCAAGTCATTAAAAGTCGCAATCCGAAATCAGAAACTTAAGAAAACCTCTCCAGATTTTGCCTCAGGTCAAATTAGCTAATTTTGCATATAGGGTTGCTCTATATATCAGATAAGGAATCCATGGACCAAAAATCAACACTTTCCACCCTGATGCGGCCGCAATTTGCGGCCACAATGAATTTATCTGCGGCCAAGATTAGGGTGTTGGGGCTCGGGTTTCAAAGGGTGCTTCTAGGTTGCCTGCTCGTCTCTCTATCATGGGAACTTATTTTATAGTGGTCTCAGGTCATAGCAGATCCTACAGAGAAGTCACAATTTACCAAAAACCGATATCGGGGAAATTCTAAGTTCGTGTTTTGGTTTCTAGTCTTCTAATTGGTCCAGAATATCATCACCAAGGGTTTGTAAAACACTCACTACACCTCAATTACACCATCACAACTCATAGAATCCCCTAAACCTTATCTTGGAATTTTCAAAGATCACTAACTACATTGGTTTGGTTCTAAACTACAACCGGTATATATTAAACACGATAACTTAACTAAAAGGAAGGAAATATACCTTATTTGGCAACTCAAGAAAATTCTTGGGTTGCCCAAAGTCTTCAAAATCCACACTTGAAAGGTCCATAGGGTTTAAGAAGAGAGTGTGCATCTTTTTAATGAAGGTGGCATGGGGTTTTTGTGATGAATTGGAGATGATACATGAAGATAGAGGAGGTTGAAGGAGATGAAGAAAAACAATGGGGAAATGAAATGATGAAGGAAAAAGAGAATGAATGGAAATGGTCAAGGTCACACTCTCTTTCTCTTAACCTCACACTCTCTTAAGCTCGCTCTCTCTCTCTCTCTCTAAATATCTATTTTGTTTTTCTCTCAAAATATCTCATTGCATCTCTTTTCTTTTCTCATAATTATCTAAATACAAATGAAACAACAAAATAACACAACATGCAACAAAATGCACATGACATGGTGCACTAACCATAAAAAAATGTTTAAAATATAGATTTGGCTTAGTCGTGATTAGTAGTACACTAATCAATTTAATTTAAATTTGCATATATTTAATTATAAAAATTCCAAAATCCGATAAATATCTTTTTAATAAATAAATCATTTTAATCTCCACATATATTCCAAATATCGGTATATAATTATACCATTTTACGAAAAACCCATATTCGCAAATCGAATAGTTTTCAGGAAATATATTATTTTAATATTTAATTTCCAAAAATAATATTTTATATTTCTGAAATGTTACAAAATCCGTATATTTTTAGATTTGGGTTTGGTTTGATTTAAGGATCGTTAATCAGATTTGAGATTAAGATCAACTTAAACATATGAGCATTTGAGCTCGATTATTTTAGTTTAAGAACATCGCGGTCCATTATCGCCGTGTTTGAAGCAAAATGTTAGTTTTAAGGACGTTTCGGTCCTTTGTCGCCATATTTGGGGGCGAATATTAGTTTAAGGACATTTCGGTCCATTATTCACCCTATGCGCACGTGTATTTGTTATGTGGCAGAGCGAACAATGGAGATATGGAATGTGCCCAATTTTGGGCATAATCCGATTTGAGACATGCACGTCATTGCATGAAGAAGTTATTGGTTGTCGGGTCCCGCCACCTCTCTGAAGACGTTGGAGAATTACAACGACATATATCAGAGGTGTGAAGAGATGTACCCTTGAACCAAATCCCGTATTTGAGGAAAAAGGGTCTGTTGTGGGCTTAAGAATTTTTTGTCATATTTGCGACCTTGGAAATCGAGAGCATATGGGCTCGATTGATTTTTTTGTTAAGGATACATTAGTCCAATTTGAGACTAAGATCAACTTAATAACATTTCAGGATTTTCTTTATTTAAGACCAAACAATAGAGCATTTGGACTCAGTTGCATGACTTTAGCAACTTATCCAATTTGGGCTTTAGTCTGCTTATTCTCCCCTTTTTTCTGAAAAAGTGCTAAGCACTTGTTTGAGCTCTGTTTATTCAGTCCCTCTTTTTTATGCAAAAAGTGTTGAGCACTTATTGTAGGGTTCCTAGGCACACCCATGAGCTTCTACAAGTGATCAAACATGGCCAACTCAAATTTTTTCATGTGCCTACAAACCCTAATACGGATCGTTAACTAGATGTATAGGCGATGCAATGCAAGTTAACAACTTTAACTAAAAGGAAAGGTGCTACAACCTTTGTAGATCCGGTCCTCCACCTCTCTAGCTCCGTGATGACGTCCCTCCGCTGCGATCATCGGATCCCGGACTCTAGCGTCGGCTTCATCGGAGAAATGGGCGGGCTAGGTCGTCGACTTCGATGCCGAAGATGATCTACGTCGAGGCAACTCAAGATCAAGCTCCAACTTCACCAAGTCATGAAACTTGTGAAGAAAACACCCTATACTACTTGGCAAGTGGTAGAGGATAAAGAAATAGAAATTGGGTTCACTTTAGAATTGGATTTCTCACTCTTTTTCTCATGTTGCCATTGATGGTAGCAAGCTTTTCTTCATTGTTGAAGAAGAAGAAGAAGAAGAAGAAAAGAATTATGATAAGCATAAAAAGAATTATCTTATCATATAGCAACCATAGTTAGGTGTAGAGAATTAACTAAGGTTAGGTTGAATGGTTAGGGTTAAGTATGAAACAAAAATGGTGGACTTATTCAAAGCTTCATGAAGCTTCAACTAGAAAACAAATCAAGACACCATTTCTCTTTATCTTTCAAAAATGAATAAATAAATAAATGAAGAGATAAGTAAATCAAAACCCTAACCATTAACATAACCATGGTTTAATTCTTTACACAAACCCAAGTTTGCATGTATCATCAAACATGATAAAAACAAGTGCACAAAAGTATATCACATATACAACTTGTGTACATCAAGTGAGAAAATCCATTTAAAGTGAACAAATATTAGTTAATGCAAAGTAATATATCAAATATATAATTATACATTAAATCATTAAATCAACACTTGATTTAACGATCCGGTCATACCGCATATGACCGACTAATATCCGATGTATCGACTTATCGAATCAATCCTCGATTCGATAACTAGGTTATATCACATACAACCATTCGATACATTCATCGCGAGAATAGAATACGGTATCACATACACGCATTATTCTCGGTCCCGCATATATCTCATATGCGCTCCTATTTCGTTTCGCTGAAACCTCTGTGTAGGACTCTAAAGACTCGTCAATACGCCAGCAGCAGGTGATGATCATATCAAACACCCACAAGCCGTAAGCGGTCTGCTAAACGTAACGGCCACCCGGGTATTGAGCGATCAGAAGATCGAAGAGCAAGCCCGCTCACACTCCTGTGAATCCAACCAGTAACACTTACCGTACAGTCCGATCTGTTCGTCTGATATGTCGCATATCTCGCCTAGGGGTGGTAAACGTCAGACCCCAATAGCTCGATAAGTCATGCCGACGTGAGGTCCATAACAATCGTGAAACTACTGAAAACTCTTACCAATATATCACTGCAACCCTGGCCAAAGATTTCCTGTTATGTCCAGTCGAGCATAGCACAACATCAACCCCCAATACCGGGAGAGACGAATCCCCTCCTATCGCTCATTGCCTCCATGTGAATCGGGACTGTACCCAAAAACCACCTGTTTTCACAACTCAGTAGAGCCGTGGTAGGGTGGAAATCCAAGTACAGTGGGAGACACACAAGACTCTATGACGATCTCGGGTCAACAGACTAAGATGTACCAGTGTCACCAGAGAACTGCCATCTGACGTGAGGTATAATACCATCTGGGAGTTCTCGGCGAGTCCGTTCAGTGTACCCAGTCTCCACTGAGCACCCGTATACCATCTCTGATGTCAAACACCAATGGATATGGGATCATCCATCGCCCATCGCATGGGTCGAGAAGATATACGCTAGTCTACTCTGGAATATCGATACCCCATCTCGATATTCCCATGACTAGGAACATTGAAGGATGTACTCATGGACTACCCAGGCCCCACTAGTATGATCTGCATCATAGTCCTGGAAGTCGAGTACACATCCTAAGGGGTTTATCAACATGTAACAGAGAGACAGAAAGTATACATGTTAAGATAAAGAGCAACCAGATAGCGTACTATCATGTCGAGCAAGAAAGTCCTACCTATATATGACCCAGCATCCACTACAATATACATCCAATGTACAGTAATGGCCTCTATGGCATACATATAACTAACAATCTCCCACTTGCACTAGGGCCATCTGTAGCAGTGGTTGCAGTATCACATACTCAACCATCCCATATAAGTCTCTCTTTAGGAAAAAGCCTTTGTGAGTGGATCCACCGTGTTGTCCTCTAAGTCTACTCCCCCAACCTTGATCACCCTGGAGATCAACTATCTCCATGATCAGGTGATGCTGCCTCAGAATATGTCTGGGTCACTGATGGGACCAGGGTTCCTAGGCCGAAGCCACACTTCCATTGTCATACAATGGTAGGAACCTAGTTCATCTCATGAACCAATATACACCCAAACTGCCTCTTTGGTAGTATCTTTAATGGCGATGTTACCAGCCTTTATCGTCTAGTTTGCCACGGTATCTAGCTTGGAACTCTTCCAACATACCGTCCCTCCACTGAGGGTGAAGACAATGCCTGTGACTGACATTCAGTCATCCTTATCACCCTGGAACAATTCCAGTAATTCTCCCCAGGATCGATTGATACTATCTTACTATAGCTAGTAAGAATCCTAACATCCATTTAGATCTATCTCATAGACCCAAATCCCAGGATTTAGGAGGTATCATCTTTATCCTATATGGAGAATCCATGTGATAAGCGGAGATTGACCGTGCGTAGCATAGGAAACTCTTTTCTTATCAAGAGTATGTTGTCCACGTACAATACGAGGATAACCACCTTACTCTCTACTACCTTTTTGTATGTACAAGGTTCATCTACCATTTTGATGAAATCAAACACTTTGACTACCACATCAAAACAGACGTTCCAACTCCGCGATGCCTGCTTTATTCTGTAAAGCAACTTGCACACGTTTCCGCTGCTCCCACTGTTTACGAAGCCCTCTGGCTGTGTTCTTATAGACGTTCTCTTCTAAATCATTATTTAGAAAAGTAGTCATGGCACCCAACCACCAGATATCGTAGCAATGGTAAGTAGCCGTGGCAAGTAGGATCCGGATGGACTTAAGCATAGCCACTGGAAAAGGTATCATCATTATCCACGCCTGGTCGATGACGAAAACCTTTAACAAGTCTAGCTTTGAAAGTCTCAACTTTTCCATCTACACCAAGTAATCTTCTCAAGATATACTTGCTCCTGATGGGGATTTAACCCTTCAGATATAGCAACCAAAGTCCATACTTTGTTGGTGTACATGGATTCCATCTCAGATCGCTAAGCATCCAGCCATTCTTACAGAGTCCCTACTCTCGATAACCTACTCGAATCTAGTTGGGTCATCATCTCATGATGCAATCCTCGCTCCCACTGTCATCGAGAAACTGAAGTATCTTTCAAGCGGATGAGAAACCTTACCAGATCGGCGGAGAGGCTGAGATTCGTCGGGAACTATTAAATCCTTTGGTTCTGTCAAATCATCAGCTGCAGTTTTGTATAGCTGAAACCTTTCCAGTTCTACAGAACTGACCTTGCCTCGATCTTCTCCGGATTTTGCTTTTGACATAGGCCGGACAATCCCAAATCTTAACTTACTTAAGAGATAGGCTCTTCCCATACCATATCTTATATGGAGTGGTAGGCACTGATTTGATTTGAACCCAATTCAATAGGTATGCAACTTCTCAAGTGCATAACCCCGTAAAAGGAAATAGGTAACTCAGTAGTACTCATCATAGAGTACACCATATCTAATACGGTGCGATTGCTCCGTCCTGATACACCGTCGTGCTATGGTGTATACGGAGGAGTAATGCTGAGAGAGAATCTCATTCTCCTTTAGAATAGTCCAGGAATTCTATGCACAAGTATTCTCCTCCGTGATCTTATCATAGGACATAATACTTATACCCGTATTTTGGTTCTCTACTTCTAACTTATATTCTGTGAATATCTCAAAAGGTTCGGACCTATGTTTCAACAGGAACATATGGCTGAATCTTGAGAGACTATCAGAGAATGTAATGAAGTACAAAGAACCGGTCCTGGCATGTGTAGACATGAGACCTTACATACATCATCATGTATCAGTCCCAAGAGTTTACTAACTCTTTCTCTGTTTCCAATAAACAGAGCTATGGTCATCTTAATTTTGTGACATGACTGGCAAGTTTCACAAGATGTAAATTCAAACTGATTTAAATATGCATCTAAAATGTAACTTCAGCTAGTCGGGTCGCATTGATATGACCTAGTCTACAATGCCTCAAGAAGGATTCGTTCATTTCTGAATTCCTCCTCTTGTGTGTGTTCTGTATACTAGGAACTGTAGTTTGATTTAGAACATCAATGCTTTTAGATAACGTGCCTGAACCGATCAACTTTTGATATAGGAAATGTTCAAAACATTATCCAACAATACAAAATTATATCCTTTCTTTACTAATAAAGAGACTGATATGATTTTGTATATTAGGTTCGGTATCTAATAACATTCGTTCAGAATCAATGTATTGGTAATACAGGGTGACAGTGACCAACAGACTTGGCTGCAACACTTGCCCCGTTTTCTGTCTCATGAAACTTATCACCCGTTCTCAGTTTTCTACCTTTCTGTAGCCCTATGTAACAGATTACATATCTGGGATCCTGATCCGGTATCAAATACCCAGGATGCAGAGGATACTGAGAAACAGTTCTTTGTAACGAACACACCCAAAGAAGATGCATCATATGCACTTTCTTCGTTTGGGCGGCATAAGGATTCTGGTATTCCCCTATTTCCTGCTCTGTCTTATAACAATTATAAGTTGGAGCGGGACCAACGTCCCCCAGCTCAGTATAACAAGCGGGTTCGGTCAATAATCCGTATTATTATCTTGATTAAGGCGTGATATGGTCGCTACCTGGAGAGAGAGAGAAGAAAACACTCTGCGTGCGCTCTTGCAAGATTAGATTGGTTATTTATTTTATCTAATCAGGATGGCTCCCACTGTTTTTATCAAATCTTCCTTCAAACCCTAAAAGGAAAGACTAGCCGGGATTAATTACACTCTACAAGTTCGCCAATCTTTCAGCCAGGCCAGTGTCGCTAGTTTGAGGGAGGTTCCCCGTGCTTTCGCACGGACCTAATTAAAGTAAACCTCGTTTTCCCAGAGGCATAACCCCGTTGACACCTTTCTAGACACCTACTTGATCGGCTAATTGTAAAGTGCAAAACTCTCCCAGGAGTAACAATTACTCGCAGTGGGTATCGGGATCCAACTATCATATAGAAGGTATGCAATCTCATTGCAAATTTCAACACTTGAAACTCCTGATAATGGTTTTTACCCCTAGCACCTATGACCTTGGCTAAGGTCAACAAATCATAGGTACTAGTCAAGTTCTACCCGTAATTTCGTGATTAATTAGACCCACCCACATGACCCTTGGCTAAGGTCAACAAAGCAACATGACTATCCTAACTAATCGCATCATATGTTGTGTAGGAAGACATCACTTAGCTACCGCACACTACGCCTCGGCTATGGTCGACAAACGTAGCACGAATACTAAGTACTCTACTTCCTAAAATGACGGAGGGTTGCGAATGGTTTTTAAGAAAACATTTAACGCTTTGAACTTGATCTCGTTACGGAATCAAATGGTTTTTAAATGGAATGTTTTTGAAGCTTTTCTAGATTTGCTAAAGGGGTCACTCCCGGTGAGGGGATCGTCGGCCCTTTCCTCGTCGAATGAGGTGCGGGATATATCATATATATCACTGTGCAAAGCGAAGATATAGAAGCGATCAAAAGACAAACCGAGTGTGTAGCATCTGCCAGTTATTGCTAAAGGAGTCACTCCCGGTGAAGGGATCTCGGTCCTTTCCTCATCGAATAAGGTGCAGGATGTTCTACAAGGAACACCACGATGCAAAGCAAGAACTGTAGCTACCTGTTTTATTTTTGAAATTCGATTCCACAACATCAATTAGGTTTATTTTCTTTCATTAATCTCATTAATGAATGTCCCATCATTTAAGTCCACCTAAACATCACAGATAAATATAACGTACGCTTATGCCATCCGCATTCGCCTCGATGTCCCGTCTGCACCGTTAGGTTAGGTAACTAACGCCAGAGCGAGGCAGGGCTAGTGCGGGTGTAAAACATAAGCAACGTCTATATAATATATCATATATACTATATATAATATCTATCTGAACATATCACATGATCACATCACAGATAACGCAGCAGAAAATATCATATGAAATATTGGATATACTAGGACGTCCGTGTTTTCAATACAAGCCAGTATAAAACACGGATTCCACGGTCGTGATGAATAGCCAATCCCACACCCCTAGACCCTTACGAGAGCGGCAAGCAACCCTACCAATTCTAGGTTTAGGAGACCCGGACTCGACTCCTCGAGATGGTCTCCCACTGGACCCTAGAACCCGGTTACTTGTGCTCCCCTCCTTGGGTCTATCCTAATGCGAAAAGGTAAATAATATACAAATGGTGACATCATCCGCAACCTGGAAGTGCCCCAATAAAAGAATATTACATACAAGTTTTTACATGAATGAAAATGAAAAACACTCATCTCACATAAAAAAAAACCCCGGCTATTCGAACACGACGATCCAATATAACATATCCAGCAACACATAACATCACATGTCATCAACGTAAGTAAGTATGCATACACCGATTGTTGTCGACGTATAGCAACGACAATCGGCAATACCATTACATACTACACTTACGGTCACAGAAAAGAAAGTGTAAAACTACAACAGTTGGAATCCGCAAACTCTTTAGACATCGCATGCCTAGCCAAATGAATTCCTTAGACATCGCATGCCTAACAATTATAAACCCCGCATTTTAGTCTCATTATCGAAAACTCTTTTCAATATCAAGTCGGGCAATTCAACAGGATTCCCGACATTCTGATCGAATGCTCGTCGCAAACTTTAGTAGGAAGCTGCACCCCCGACGCCGTCGACGAAGTGCACCAAGGCGGAACACCGCTGCCGCGAGCACCCGAACGGATGCTTTCGGCGACGGGGTTCTCCTACAGTCACTTGGTCGGGGCTATGGGGCGAGACTGTCTATTAAGTTTACTCGGCGAGTTTCCGCGTACGCTACGTGATTGCGACGGACTTTTGATCACATCAAAATTCCGTGGCAACCGATCAAGTGAGACTAAACCGCTAGATTTATAACATTCATTCAGTTATCTCATAACTACTTGTGAATTCCAAATGTTGTATCACATTCCGGGTAAATAGAAAATGTTAAACTTTCCGATCGAACAATCGAACACCCAAGTTTTCCCGAAACAGCTCAACACATGAAATAAGTTTAAAAACATTCACTTCGTGCCTCAGTACCAACGGTCCAGCCGTAGAAGGGTCAAGCCAACGCCTCACATGTGGCACGCCGTACTGCCCGAAACCCTAAGGTTCAAAGGGCAGTTCAAGACGGTCACATAATCGAGTTAAGGTTTGTTGTCTTCTAGAGGGACCATCGTGTTACTTGCACTACTTAGAACGTCATTAAACTACGGAAAAGTCCAACAATTGGAAATTTCCCGGCAGGGGAAAAAGTGGGTATTTATATCCGGTCGAACTTTTTAACATATTCTAAAATTACCCGGAAAACACATAGACAAAGTTTGATAATCCGATCGAATCTGTCGAACTCCCAATACAACCCAGAATATTCAACTCTTGAATAAACTTTAAAAATTCCCAGAAAACTCAGCAATGAATGAAAGAAGTTACTGTGCAAAAATAACTGACTGAAGAGACTAGGTGGCCGCGGAACCGCCGCATTAGCCATGCTAATGCCGCGGTTCCGCCACTCTTTGACTGAATCAGGTGATCGTGCTTCACAGTAATTCTTAGAAATTCCTGCTGATTTTTCTGCAAATTTTTAATTCTGAAAAATCCCCGATTTCAAAAAATGTACAGAGAGCAATTTTGAATTAGGGTTTCGGTTCGATCGGACTTCTAACTCCGTCTACGCATCGCCTAAGGCTCTAGCTAGGCTCTGATACCACTGTAGGGTTCCTAGGCACACCCATGAGGTTCTACAAGTGATCAAACATGGCCAATTCAAATTTTTTCATGTGCCTACAAACCCTAATACGGATCGTTAACTAGATGTATAGGCGATGCAATGCAAGTTAACAACTTTAACTAAAAGGAAAGGTGCTACAACCTTTGTAGATCCGGTCCTCCACCTCTCTAGCTCCGTGATGACGTCCCTCCGCTGCGATCATCGGATCCCGGACTCTAGCGTCGGCTTCATCGGAGAAATGGGCGGGCTAGGTCGTCGACTTCGATGCCGAAGCTGTCTCCAGTGCATAATAACTTAATAGAGAGAGGCTGATCAGTATTACTCAACTTAGGAATCCATCCAATTATGAGTAACCTGAAAGAGAAACAAGTTTCTCAAAAACCATTACTATCAACTGAATATCATTCACAAGAATCTACATCTTCGATTTCTTTGAAGAATCCCGATACTTGTGACACTTGGTTCTCTACTTTATTCCTATACCCACAACTTCTCAAAACTTAGACATTGTATTTCTACGAAACACTTGTCTAAAAACTAGAGAAGTTACAAGTAAACAGAATATAGTACGAGGACCAACCCCTTTTGTCCTGACGGACACTGGACAACATACATTACTCTGTATAAGTCCACTGAGTTGAATAACTCATAACCTGTACGTCGTAGGTTGAAAACTGTTCCCAGGCGATTTCCTCAAATATCACCAATTACAACGAATTCCGATATAATGAGGATGATCACCTAATTCCCAATAACTCGCTCCCACTCAACATCTGTAAAACCATGCAAATGTGAGAATCGTTCCTGGTAAATATATACCCTGGAGTAAGTATCCAGTCGGGAAATCAGTTTTCTATTAACAATGCACAGTGAATATGAAACATAAATATGTTTTGTAGGGGTTTCATGGTATTCCTAGTAATGCCTCTTCCATAATCCAAATCATGACTTTAACCGTATATTTCCCTGCCATCTTTGCATTTCCCTTTATTTGTCTTTAGTCGTTACCTTCTGTACACCAACATTTGGCTAAATGGTTTTCTTCCTTCCCTACCGTTCGGCACCAGCCTATGGTTTGGAAGAAGAATATCCAGTAAGCATAATAGGTGTACCCTCCTAATCCTAGGAGTACTCGCAACTTGAGAGAAGGTAATGATAAAAACAACTGAATAATACCTTATTCTTATTTCTCCTGAACCAGAATCCATCCTCGAAAAAATGTCCTTCGAGTTCGTATATAACCATACGATGGATTTATCCAATGGAATTGGATGTTCGTAGTGATACGGGTTGTTCTGGAGAAATCAAAGGTGAAGTAGGAGTGGCGATGAAACACGTGGTTTGGTCGTGAATGTAAATAGTCGCAATTTACTTTGCCCTCTTTCTAATTCCTTTATCTTGTCTTTACATATTACCTTTTGCACACCCTACTTAGGCTAATTGGTTTTCTTCATTCCCTACCGTTCGGCACCAGCCTATGGTTTGGAAGAAGACTATCCAATAAGCATAATAGGCGTACTCTCCTAAACCAAGGAGCCCTCGCAACCTGAGAGAAGGTGATAATAAAAGACAACAGAATAAACCAATTCTATTTCTCCTGAACCTGGACCCATCCTCGAAGAAGTCCCTTCGAGTTCGTATATAACCATACGATGGATCTATCCAATGGAAGTGGATGTCCGTAGTAATACGGGGTGTTCTGAGAAATACAAAGGGTAAAAGAAAAAGCAGCAATGACTTATGCAACTATAGACAATCCAAAAGCCAGTAAGTTAAGAAGGTTCGGTCAACTTTGGTCACTGAGTTATAGTCTAGGGTCGGTCAAAGGTCGCTGCCAAAGAGAGAGAGAGAGAGAAGAAACACTCTGCGTGCACTCTAGCCTAAATCAGAATGGTTATCATTTTATCTAATTAGGAAACCTCCCACTGTTTTCTCAAATTCTCCTCCAAACCTGAAAGAAGAATTAGTCGAGGTCACCCGAAGAGTAAACCAACTCATCAGTGAGAATCGGGATCCAACTATCATCGCATGATAACTTGATGGAAGCCACTCAAGTTAACACACTCCAGAAGGTATGCGTAAGTCTGGCAAGTTTCTTGTATGTTTGAAACTCCCGATGTAATTTTTATCCCATGCTCTTATGACCTTGACGTAGGCCAACAAATCATAAGGAACATGTCAAGTTCTACCCGTCGTTGTCCTGATCAACTTAAGTCATCGTACAAGCCCTTGACGTAGGCCAACAAGGTGTACGTCTGACTTAAATTAATGCATCTATCTATGCAACAAATGAATACCCAGCAGCTACCAAATGCTATGTCTTGACGTAGGCCAACAAATATAGCTTGAATACTACTGACCATCCATAAGAAACGACGGAGGATTACGGCTGGTTTTTGGCGAAAAACCTTTAACGTAATGAACTTGATCTCGTTGAAGGAACCTGATAGCTTTATAAAAATATATAGTAGCGAAAACCTTTTGCTAAAGAAGTCACTCCCGGTGAAGGGATCTCGACTCTTTCCTCGTGGAATGAGGTGGAGGATATTCCAACTGAATACCGCTATGCAAAACAAAAGGAAACGTCTTTGTAATAATTTCCTTTTAAAATTTGTTCCAACAACATCAAATATAGGTTTGTTTTATCTCGCATTGATAAGAATCAATGCAGTCCCATCAATCAATCACACCAGAAAAGAACGAAAATAAAATGTACGTATATGCCATCCGCATTCGTCGCTGGGTCCCGTCATCACCCGTTAGGTTACTTAACTAACGACAGAGCGGGGACTAGACTAGCGCGGGTGTAAAACATATACAACATCTAATAGTATATATACTAATATACAATAATCGCTCCAGGCATGATAATATGCAACATTACAGAAAAGTAATAAGCATCATAGAACAATACAGATAAACTGGGATCCCCGGGTTTCACAGAGCCGCTACTGAAACCCGACGTTCCCCTGGTCGTGTGGATAGCCTGTGCAATGAAACCTAGACCCCTACATGGTGCGGCAAGTTACCCGCCAAAACCTGAAGCGAGGTGGTCCCCACAACATAGTGAATGGAACACCCGGCACTTTACGTAATCCGGTAAATTGAGCACCCCACCTTGGATCAACCTGTACCCCCTACGAGTGCGGCGAATAGTCTGCCAATTCTAGAGTGAGGTCCCTTTGCCTCTCAATGCCATGAGATATGAACCCGTTGCCCTCCAGAACCCGGTTATTCGTGCACCCCACCGCGGGGTAAACCTAGTACAGAAAATAAAAATAGTACAACAGGTACATCGACCGCAACCTGGTCGTGCCCCAAAAGAATATTATACAAACAGGCAGTGACGGCAGTCCACAAGTCGGACGCTCGCCCCGCAATATCAAATGTACAAATAAATTTAAACAACACTATCATTGCACCCTGCTATCCACCACGACAAATCCGCAACATTACAGCACAACACAGAACATCAACGCGAATGTCACGTTCGCGAACCCGTCTAAAAGAACTATAGCAATCAGACGCGGTTTACCGATCAAATGACATTCCCGGTCGGAGATATAATGAAAGTACTGAAAAACTAACAAGTTTAAAATTTCGATCGACTAAATTTCCCTAAGTGGGCCCCACAGACATCTGGTGTACAGTAACAAAACTTTGGCCCAAAAGACATATACCAAAAATCACCATTTCCCATGAGAAACCCACTGAAAAAATTTGGCGCACTGTTCCCACAAAAGAGCGGCGGATCAGCGGCCAAACCATGGTTTGGGCCGCAGATCCACGGTCGTTTTGTGGGATCACGTGTCCAAATTTCACCAGTATTCTTAAAAAACCCTGCATGATTTTCTGAAATGCTCAAAATGAATTTTAGAACAGTTTAAAAATCGACAGAAACATCATGTACAGAAAATTGTGATTTCGCGAAATCCGTTCGATCGATCTTTTAAACGCGTTAGCAAAAGTTAGTATAGCTTAATGGTGAGGCTCTGATACCACTGTAAGTACGCGGCGGCGCCCCGGCCGTCAAACAGACGCCGATATGCGGAACAAAACTTTTACGACTGGCGCTATCGCGTACTTTATCCCGGATCTTCTATTATTGCTAAACTAACAAACTGTAAAGAGGGTAGAATTGTTATACCGAATGATCCGAGTCCTTCGGTCTTCAACCATCATCCCACGCTATGTTGCAACTGATCCGAACTTGCTCGATCTCCGGTTTCGTCGTCCGGGTGGCACCACGTCGACGGATCTTTAAACGGGCTCCCGCCTCTGAACCGAGGCAACTCGATCGTCAAGTTTGCTAAAAGAGACGACCAAGATGAAGTAGAGAATGAGTAGAATACTTTGTCTCGTTACGTCCAAGGCTATGGACGAACGGTTAAAAGAAGTTGCCAATTGGAATCGGGTAAATGGAAATTGATCTATGTGAAATTTCCATACACTAAATTTCTTGTATCTTTTCTCAAAAATGAAAACCCACACCACCCCACAAAGGGGCCGGCCACTATATGAAGAGGGGAGGAGGGTGAGTGTAGGAGCAAGGAGGAGGGTGACCATATCCATCATACTTATCACAAAGAATGAATCACTAGAAATCAATAAATGCAAACCAATCACATTAAACCTAGTCACCTTGCATCATTAATGAACCATTAATGACACAAGTGAGTCATATGCCTAATCACCATCCTAGTCACCTCTTCTAGAAGTTTCCACACAAAACCCAAGAAAAGATAAATCCGCATTTAACCGAATGTCAAAATACGGCTGATAGAAAACTGGAAACTGGCAACTTCCAAAAATCATCCCGAAACGAATTTCAGGATAACCCCGTATTGGTATAAACATACCCGCATTTGTATTACGACCGAATACAAATGCAACTGAGACAAAGATATTATATCTACACAGTATAATATTGGGTTCCGGCTTAAACCAAAGCCTACCAGTATTATCTGCCCGAAAACTGACACGTGCGAAAACGCACGTGCATTTTCCGAACCTTGCCATAAACCCATACGGCATCTACAACGTTTCGCCCGAACTTGGGAAAGTGTCGGTGGGGGACTCTAATGACTCATCAACACACTGGCACTGGGTATAACCCCTAGCACGTCAGAGGTACAAGCTGTACGTAACGTTTTGCCTATATATTGATTGGAAGGGAAGCTGACGAGCGAACTCATCTATAAACCCTACTGAGCCTGACAGTGACAATAACCGTACAGTCCGGAACATTCATCTATGAGTATCGCATATACGGCCTAGGGGGCCAGTAAACGTCAGACCCCCAACAGCTGTATAAGTCGTGTCAGAGAGCAGCCCAGTACACCCTGAAATTCTGCTGGTATACCTACCAGTATATCTCGATTACCCTGGCCAGGGATTTCGTGTAGTGGCTCTCCTAAACACTGCGCGATCTCACCCCCAATACAGGGAGAGACGAATCCCCGACGATCCGCTCACTTGCCTCCAATGTGGCTCGGGACTGTACCCAACTAAAACCTGTTTGCACAACTCCTTTGAGCGTGGTAGGGTAGTAATCTAAGCACAGTGGGAACTCACACGAGACAAATGACGACCTCAGGTCAATGAACTAACCTGTACACGTGTCACCAGGGAACTGCTATCTGACGATATGTATAATACCAACTAGCATGTTCCCGGCGAGTCCTGTCCGGTGTACTCATATCCTAATGAGCACCTGTATACATCTTGGGTGATCTAACTGACACCAGTGGCTTGTGAGACCGGCCACCGCCCCTCGTCGGGGTCTCGACTGTATACACTAGTCTACTCCGGAGTATCGATGCCCTGTCTCGAAACTCCCACGACTAGGGACATTTTAAGGATGTGCTTATAGACCCCAGCTCCCACATATATGATCTCCATCATACTGCTGGTAGTCAAACAAGAATCCTATGGGCTTTATCATGATGATAAAGACAAACCAGATAGCATACTATCATCTCGAGTAAGACTGTTTTATCGGTATAGGTCCTCCCTCAATCATTGCAATCACGTACCTGCGATCCAATAATTGACTTAGAGGGCACTATATCCAACAATCTCCCACTTGCACTTAAGGCTAATTATTGCGATGTCGTGTACTCACAGCTCGTGTGATACCGAGCATCCAACTCCTCTATTAATCAGTTTCACAAAGCTCGTTTGCAAAACTATTGTGTTCGAGAAATAGCCTCAGTGAGTGGATCCGCTCCGGTGTTTCTTTCTGTATCTCTCTATATCTCAACTTCGCGGAGAAAACCATCTCCCGAATTGAGTAATACCTGTCTTAGAATATGTTTGGATATCTGATGGGACCTAGTTCATAAATGAACTCCGAATCCAAACTTCTTAGACTGTATCGATCACTGAAACTAATCAGTGTCTAGCACTATGCCTCCCACAGTATCCTCTTGGACCACCTGTCCATAATACTGTCCCTCGTATGAGGGAAAACTATAACTCTGACAATCACTCTGTCATCCATGTCACCTGTGAAGCCTGGAATAATAACCGTCTCCCGAAGGAGGCTGCCGTCATCAAATCCGTAGAACATTCACTTATGTTCTAAAACTGCTTCTGTATGTTTCTTCAGGATTGGATTAATATAAACTTACCGCATCTAGTGCAAAGACAACATCTGGTGTGATACTTGACATCTCACGATTGACTCAATTGCCTAAGCAAGTGATCTGCCAATCATGAACGTCCCTCTCCTTTTTAGTCTGTAAGACACCTTCAGAGAGGGTGACTCCATCACCTGCAGGTATACCACCATGCCAGGATCATCTATTCTAAAATACCATTAGAATACTGTCAAAGTACCCATATAGGGAAACTACCCAAATCTAGATCTAAAACTATAGATCTAGTAACCAGAATGTCAGATATTATACCCATATCCTTTGTGGAGAAACAACTGTGTGACGACCAAAGTACAACCTGATCGTAGTATAGGAATTTTACTTCCTACTCTGTGTATGTCATCCAAATACCAGGACATCACACCCTACTATCTTCTTAACAGATCCATCCACTATTCTGATGAAGTCAAACCCATGACTGTCACATCAAAAATCAGATGATCTATTTCCGCTATATTTGCTCAAGTCTATAAATAGACACTAGCTTCTTGCCCACTATGCTTCCGCTGCTCCCACTGACTACGACAACCCTCTGGCAGAATAATATATATATACATTTCTAAAATTAGTTTAGAACGACGCTATACATTTCCTCCTGCCGGGTCTCATAGTCTGGAACAGCAGTAGTGTCAAGTCTGGGTAAACAAGAACCTCCCTGTCACCGTCCTGAGGCTACCGAAGTACCTCTCCATATCTGCGGAGTGGCTATTGGAATGTCAAACCTGATTGAATATATAGGTCCTATTAAACTTTCCGTAATCGTTTGCGGTTCTGGAATCACTTCCAGTTCTACCATACTCCCACTTATGTTTTTTGAAAAAATCCATTTTAATAAAACTGTGGCGAGTCTAGAACAATATCACTATTGATCTTCCAGATGGTCGAAAATCAACCCTCGTCGAAGCTAGGGTCAACCCACAAACTGCCATTACAGAAATGTGCCTTGAGTTATCCAGTGTCTGGTTTTAAGCATAAGATGGATAGCTCCCCTTACCTTAACATCGTTAAGATATGAATCGTTCTATATCCAATATAGAAACTTTGGCACTTATTTAATTGGAACCGGATTCAAATTATGCAGCTGTCTCCAGTGCATAATAACTTAATAGAGAGAGGCTGATCAGTATTACTCAACTTAGGAATCCATCCAATTATGAGTAACCTGAAAGAGAAACAAGTTTCTCAAAAACCATTACTATCAACTGAATATCATTCACAAGAATCTACATCTTCGATTTCTTTGAAGAATCCCGATACTTGTGACACTTGGTTCTCTACTTTATTCCTATACCCACAACTTCTCAAAACTTAGACATTGTATTTCTACGAAACACTTGTCTAAAAACTAGAGAAGTTACAAGTAAACAGAATATAGTACGAGGACCAACCCCTTTTGTCCTGACGGACACTGGACAACATACATTACTCTGTATAAGTCCACTGAGTTGAATAACTCATAACCTGTACGTCGTAGGTTGAAAACTGTTCCCAGGCGATTTCCTCAAATATCACCAATTACAACGAATTCCGATATAATGAGGATGATCACCTAATTCCCAATAACTCGCTCCCACTCAACATCTGTAAAACCATGCAAATGTGAGAATCGTTCCTGGTAAATATATACCCTGGAGTAAGTATCCAGTCGGGAAATCAGTTTTCTATTAACAATGCACAGTGAATATGAAACATAAATATGTTTTGTAGGGGTTTCATGGTATTCCTAGTAATGCCTCTTCCATAATCCAAATCATGACTTTAACCGTATATTTCCCTGCCATCTTTGCATTTCCCTTTATTTGTCTTTAGTCGTTACCTTCTGTACACCAACATTTGGCTAAATGGTTTTCTTCCTTCCCTACCGTTCGGCACCAGCCTATGGTTTGGAAGAAGAATATCCAGTAAGCATAATAGGTGTACCCTCCTAATCCTAGGAGTACTCGCAACTTGAGAGAAGGTAATGATAAAAACAACTGAATAATACCTTATTCTTATTTCTCCTGAACCAGAATCCATCCTCGAAAAAATGTCCTTCGAGTTCGTATATAACCATACGATGGATTTATCCAATGGAATTGGATGTTCGTAGTGATACGGGTTGTTCTGGAGAAATCAAAGGTGAAGTAGGAGTGGCGATGAAACACGTGGTTTGGTCGTGAATGTAAATAGTCGCAATTTACTTTGCCCTCTTTCTAATTCCTTTATCTTGTCTTTACATATTACCTTTTGCACACCCTACTTAGGCTAATTGGTTTTCTTCATTCCCTACCGTTCGGCACCAGCCTATGGTTTGGAAGAAGACTATCCAATAAGCATAATAGGCGTACTCTCCTAAACCAAGGAGCCCTCGCAACCTGAGAGAAGGTGATAATAAAAGACAACAGAATAAACCAATTCTATTTCTCCTGAACCTGGACCCATCCTCGAAGAAGTCCCTTCGAGTTCGTATATAACCATACGATGGATCTATCCAATGGAAGTGGATGTCCGTAGTAATACGGGGTGTTCTGAGAAATACAAAGGGTAAAAGAAAAAGCAGCAATGACTTATGCAACTATAGACAATCCAAAAGCCAGTAAGTTAAGAAGGTTCGGTCAACTTTGGTCACTGAGTTATAGTCTAGGGTCGGTCAAAGGTCGCTGCCAAAGAGAGAGAGAGAGAGAAGAAACACTCTGCGTGCACTCTAGCCTAAATCAGAATGGTTATCATTTTATCTAATTAGGAAACCTCCCACTGTTTTCTCAAATTCTCCTCCAAACCTGAAAGAAGAATTAGTCGGGGTCACCCGAAGAGTAAACCAACTCATCAGTGAGAATCGGGATCCAACTATCATCGCATGATAACTTGATGGAAGCCACTCAAGTTAACACACTCCAGAAGGTATGCGTAAGTCTGGCAAGTTTCTTGTATGTTTGAAACTCCCGATGTAATTTTTATCCCATGCTCTTATGACCTTGACGTAGGCCAACAAATCATAAGGAACATGTCAAGTTCTACCCGTCGTTGTCCTGATCAACTTAAGTCATCGTACAAGCCCTTGACGTAGGCCAACAAGGTGTACGTCTGACTTAAATTAATGCATCTATCTATGCAACAAATGAATACCCAGCAGCTACCAAACGCTATGTCTTGACGTAGGCCAACAAATATAGCTTGAATACTACTGACCATCCATAAGAAACGACGGAGGATTACGGCTGGTTTTTGGCGAAAAACCTTTAACGTAATGAACTTGATCTCGTTGAAGGAACCTGATAGCTTTATAAAAATATATAGTAGCGAAAACCTTTTGCTAAAGAAGTCACTCCCGGTGAAGGGATCTCGACTCTTTCCTCGTGGAATGAGGTGGAGGATATTCCAACTGAATACCGCTATGCAAAACAAAAGGAAACGTCTTTGTAATAATTTCCTTTTAAAATTTGTTCCAACAACATCAAATATAGGTTTGTTTTATCTCGCATTGATAAGAATCAATGCAGTCCCATCAATCAATCACACCAGAAAAGAACGAAAATAAAATGTACGTATATGCCATCCGCATTCGTCACTGGGTCCCGTCATCACCCGTTAGGTTACTTAACTAACGACAGAGCGGGGACTAGACTAGCGCGGGTGTAAAACATATACAACATCTAATAGTATATATACTAATATACAATAATCGCTCCAGGCATGATAATATGCAACATTACAGAAAAGTAATAAGCATCATAGAACAATACAGATAAACTGGGATCCCCGGGTTTCACAGAGCCGCTACTGAAACCCGACGTTCCCCTGGTCGTGTGGATAGCCTGTGCAATGAAACCTAGACCCCTACATGGTGCGGCAAGTTACCCGCCAAAACCTGAAGCGAGGTGGTCCCCACAACATAGTGAATGGAACACCCGGCACTTTACGTAATCCGGTAAATTGAGCACCCCACCTTGGGTCAACCTGTACCCCCTACGAGTGCGGCGAATAGTCTGCCAATTCTAGAGTGAGGTCCCTTTGCCTCTCAATGCCATGAGATATGAACCCGTTGCCCTCCAGAACCCGGTTATTCGTGCACCCCACCGCGGGGTAAACCTAGTACAGAAAATAAAAATAGTACAACAGGTACATCGACCGCAACCTGGTCGTGCCCCAAAAGAATATTATACAAACAGGCAGTGACGGCAGTCCACAAGTCGGACGCTCGCCCCGCAATATCAAATGTACAAATAAATTTAAACAACACTATCATTGCACCCTGCTATCCACCACGACAAATCCGCAACATTACAGCACAACACAGAACATCAACGCGAATGTCACGTTCGCGAACCCGTCTAAAAGAACTATAGCAATCAGACGCGGTTTACCGATCAAATGACATTCCCGGTCGGAGATATAATGAAAGTACTGAAAAACTAACAAGTTTAAAATTTCGATCGACTAAATTTCCCTAAGTGGGCCCCACAGACATCTGGTGTACAGTAACAAAACTTTGGCCCAAAAGACATATACCAAAAATCACCATTTCCCATGAGAAACCCACTGAAAAAATTTGGCGCACTGTTCCCACAAAAGAGCGGCGGATCAGCGGCCAAACCATGGTTTGGGCCGCAGATCCACGGTCGTTTTGTGGGATCACGTGTCCAAATTTCACCAGTATTCTTAAAAAACCCTGCATGATTTTCTGAAATGCTCAAAATGAATTTTAGAACAGTTTAAAAATCGACAGAAACATCATGTACAGAAAATTGTGATTTCGCGAAATCCGTTCGATCGATCTTTTAAACGCGTTAGCAAAAGTTAGTATAGCTTAATGGTGAGGCTCTGATACCACTGTAAGTACGCGGCGGCGCCCCGGCCGTCAAACAGACGCCGATATGCGGAACAAAACTTTTACGACTGGCGCTATCGCGTACTTTATCCCGGATCTTCTATTATTGCTAAACTAACAAACTGTAAAGAGGGTAGAATTGTTATACCGAATGATCCGAGTCCTTCGGTCTTCAACCATCATCCCACGCTATGTTGCAACTGATCCGAACTTGCTCGATCTCCGGTTTCGTCGTCCGGGTGGCACCACGTCGACGGATCTTTAAACGGGCTCCCGCCTCTGAACCGAGGCAACTCGATCGTCAAGTTTGCTAAAAGAGACGACCAAGATGAAGTAGAGAATGAGTAGAATACTTTGTCTCGTTACGTCCAAGGCTATGGACGAACGGTTAAAAGAAGTTGCCAATTGGAATCGGGTAAATGGAAATTGATCTATGTGAAATTTCCATACACTAAATTTCTTGTATCTTTTCTCAAAAATGAAAACCCACACCACCCCACAAAGGGGCCGGCCACTATATGAAGAGGGGAGGAGGGTGAGTGTAGGAGCAAGGAGGAGGGTGACCATATCCATCATACTTATCACAAAGAATGAATCACTAGAAATCAATAAATGCAAACCAATCACATTAAACCTAGTCACCTTGCATCATTAATGAACCATTAATGACACAAGTGAGTCATATGCCTAATCACCATCCTAGTCACCTCTTCTAGAAGTTTCCACACAAAACCCAAGAAAAGATAAATCCGCATTTAACCGAATGTCAAAATACGGCTGATAGAAAACTGGAAACTGGCAACTTCCAAAAATCATCCCGAAACGAATTTCAGGATAACCCCGTATTGGTATAAACATACCCGCATTTGTATTACGACCGAATACAAATGCAACTGAGACAAATATATTATATCTACACAGTATAATACTGGGTTCCGGCTTAAACCAAAGCCTACCAGTATTATCTGCCCGAAAACTGACACGTGCGAAAACGCACGTGCATTTTCCGAACCTTGCCATAAACCCATACGGCATCTACAACGTTTCGCCCGAACTTGGGAAAGTGTCGGTGGGGGACTCTAATGACTCATCAACACACTGGCACTGGGTATAACCCCTAGCACGTCAGAGGTACAAGCTGTACGTAACGTTTTGCCTATATATTGATTGGAAGGGAAGCTGACGAGCGAACTCATCTATAAACCCTACTGAGCCTGACAGTGACAATAACCGTACAGTCCGGAACATTCATCTATGAGTATCGCATATACGGCCTAGGGGGCCAGTAAACGTCAGACCCCCAACAGCTGTATAAGTCGTGTCAGAGAGCAGCCCAGTACACCCTGAGATTCTGCTGGTATACCTACCAGTATATCTCGATTACCCTGGCCAGGGATTTCGTGTAGTGGCTCTCCTAAACACTGCGCGATCTCACCCCCAATACAGGGAGAGACGAATCCCCGACGATCCGCTCACTTGCCTCCAATGTGGCTCGGGACTGTACCCAACTAAAACCTGTTTGCACAACTCCTTTGAGCGTGGTAGGGTAGTAATCTAAGCACAGTGGGAACTCACACGAGACAAATGACGACCTCAGGTCAATGAACTAACCTGTACACGTGTCACCAGGGAACTGCTATCTGACGATATGTATAATACCAACTAGCATGTTCCCGGCGAGTCCTGTCCGGTGTACTCATATCCCAATGAGCACCTGTATACATCTTAGGTGATCTAACTGACACCAGTAGCTTGTGAGACCGGCCACCGCCCCTCGTCGGGGTCTCGACTGTATACACTAGTCTACTCCGGAGTATCGATGCCCTGTCTCGAAACTCCCACGACTAGGGACATTTTAAGGATATGCTTATAGACCCCAGCTCCCACATATATGATCGCCATCATACTGCTGGTAGTCAAACAAGAATCCTATGGGCTTTATCATGATGATAAAGACAAACCAGATAGCATACTATCATCTCGAGTAAGACTGTTTTATCGGTATAGGTCCTCCCTCAATCATTGCAATCACGTACCTGCGATCCAATAATTGACTTAGAGGGCACTATATCCAACAATATCACATACAACCATTCGATACATTCGTCGCGAGAATAGAATACGGTATCACATACACGCATTATTCTCGGTCCCGCACATATCTCATATGCGCTCCTATTTCGTTTCGCTTGAGCCAGGAAACCTCTGTGTAGGACTCTAAAGACTCGTCAATACGCCGGCAGCAGGTGATGATCATATCAAACACCCACAAGCCGCAAGCGGTCTGCTAAACGTAACGGCCACCCGGGTATTGAGCGATCAGAAGATCGACGAGCAAGCCCGCTCACACTCCTGTGAATCCAACCAGTAACACTTACCGTACAGTCCGGTCTGTTCGTCTGATATGTCGCATATCTCGCCTAGGGGTGGTAAACGTCAGACCCCAATAGCTCGATAAGTCATGCCGACGTGAGGTCCATAACAATTGTGAAACTACTGATAACTCTTACCAGTATATCACTGCAACCCTGGCCAGGGATTTCCTGTTATGGCCAGTCGAGCATAGCGCAACATCAACCCCCAATACCGGGAGAGACGAATCCCCTTCTATCGCTCATTGACTCCATGTGAATCGGGACTGTACCCAAAAACTACATGTTTGCACGACTCAGTAGAGCCGTGGTAAGGTGGAAATCAAAGCACAGTGGGAGACACACAAGACTCTATGATGATCTCGGGTCAACAGACTAAGCTATACCAGTGTCACCAGAGAACTGCCATCTGACGTGAGATATAATACCATCTGGGAGTTCTCGGCGAGTCCGTTCAGTGTACCCAGTCTCCACTGAGCACCCGTATACCATCTCTGATGTCAAACACCAATGGATATGGGATCATCCATCGCCCAACGCATGGGTCGAGAAGATATACGCTAGTTTACTCTGGAATATCGATGCCCCGTCTCGATATTCCCACGACTAGGAAAATTGAAGGATGTACTCATGGACTACCCAGGCCCCACTAGTATGATCTGCATCATAGTCCTGGAAGTCGAGTACACATCCTAAGGGCTTTATCAACATGTAACAGAGAGATAGAAAGTATACATGTTAAGATAAAGAGCAACCAGATAGCGTACTATCATGTTGAGCAAGAAAGTCCTACCTATATATGACCCAGCATCCACTACAATATACATCCAATGTACAGTAATGGCCTCTAGGGCATACATATAACTAACAATCTCCCACTTGCACTAGGGCCATCTGTAGCAGTGGTTGCAGTATCACATACTCAACCATCCCATATAAGTCTCTCTCTGGGAAAAAGCCTTTGTGAGTGGATCCGCCGTGTTGTCCTCTAAGTCTACTCCCCCAACCTTGATCACCTTGGAGATCAACTATCTCCATGATCAGGTGATGCTGCCTCAGAATATGTCTGGGTCACTGATGGGACCAGGGTTCCTGGGCCGAAGCCACACTTCCATTGTCATACAATGGTAGGAACCTAGTTCATCTCATGAACCAATATACACCCAAACTGCCTCTTTGGTAGTATCTTTAATGGCGATGTTGCCAGCCTTTATCGTCTAGTTTTCCACGGTATCTAGCTTGGAACTCTTCCAACATATCATCCCTCCACTGAGGGTGAATACAATGCCTGTGACTGACATTCAGTCGTCCTTATCACCCTGGAACACTTCCAGTGATTCTTCCCAGGATCGATTGATACTATCTCACTATAGCTAGTGAAAATCCTAACATCCATTTAGATCTATCTCATAGACCCAAATCCCAAGATTTAGGAGGTATCATCTTTATCCTATATGGAGAATCCATGTGATAAGCGGAGATTGACCGTGCATAGCATAGGAAACTCTTTTCTTATCAAGAGTATGTTGTCCACGTACAATACGAGGATAACCATCTTACTCTCTACTACCTTTTTGTATGTACAAGGTTCATCTACCATTTTGATAAAGTCAAACACTTTGACTACCACATCAAAACAGACGTTCCAACTCCGCGATGCCTGCTTTATTCTGTAAAGCAACTTGCACACGTTTCCGCTGCTCCCACTGTTTACGAAACCCTCTGGCTGTGTTCTTATAGACGTTATCTTCTAAATCATTATTTAGAAAAGTAGTCATGGTACCGAACCACCAGATATCGTAGCAATAGTAAGTAGCCGTGGCAAGTAGGATCCGGATGGACTTAAGCATAGCCACTGGAAAAGGTATCATCATTATCCACGCCTGGTCGATGACGAAAACCTTTAACAAGTCTAGCTTTGAAAGTCTCAACTTTTCCATCTACACCAAGTAATCTTCTCAAGATATACTTGCTCCTGATGGGGATTTAACCCTTCAAATATAGCAACCAAAGTCCATACTTTGTTGGTGTACATGGATTCCATCTCAGATCGCTAAGCATCCAGCCATTCTTACAGAGTCCCTACTCTCGATGACCTGCTCGAATCTAATTGGGTCATCATCTCATGATCCAATCCTCACTCCCACTGTCATCGAGAAACTGAAGTATCTCTCAAGCGGATGAGAAACCTTACCAGATCGGTAGAGAGGCTGAGATTCGTCGGGAACTATTGAATCCTTTGGTTCTGTCAAATCATCAGCTGCAGTTTTGTATAGCTGGAACCTTTCCAGTTCTACAGAACTGACCTTGCCTCGATCTTGTCCGGATTTTGCTTTTGACATAGGTCGGACAATCCCAAATCTTAACTTACTTAAGAGATAGGCTCTTCCCATACCATATCTTATATGGAGTGGTAGGCACTGATTTGATTTGAACCCAATTCAATAGGTATGCAACTTCTCAAGTGCATAACCCCCTAAAAGGAAATAGGTAACTCAGTAGTACTCATCATAGAGTACACAATATCTAATAAGGTGCGATTGCTCCGTCCTGATACACCGTCATGCTATGGTGTATACGGAGGAGTAATGCTGAGAGAGAATCTCATTCTCCTTTAGAATAGTCCAGGAATTCTATGCACAAGTATTCTCCTCCCTGATCTTATCATAGGACATAATACTTATACCCATATTTTGGTTCTCTACTTCTAACTTATATTCTGTGAATATCTCAAAAGGTTCGGACCTAGGTTTCAACAGGAACATATGGCTGAATCTTGAGAGACTATCAGAGAATGTAATGAAGTACAAAGAACCGGTCCTGGCATGTGTAGACATGAGACCTTACATACATCATCATGTATCAGTCCCAAGAGTTTACTAACTCTTTCTCTGTTTCCAATAAACAGAGTTATGGTCATCTTAATTTTGTGACATGACTGGAAAGTTTCACAAGATGTAAATTCAAACTGATTTAAATATGCATCTAAAATGTAACTTCAGCTAGTCGGGTCGCATTGATATGACCTAGTCTACAATGCCTCAAGAAGGATTCGTTCATTTCTGAACTCCTCCTCTTGTGTGTGTTCTGTATACTAGGAACTGTAGTTTGATTTAGAACATCAATGCTTTTAGATAACGTGCCTGAACCGATCAACTTTCGATATAGGAAATGTTCAAAACATTATCCAACAATACAAAATTATATCCTTTCTTTACTAATAAAGAGACTGATATGATTTTGTATATTAGGTTCGGTATCTAATAACATTCGTTCAGAATCAATGTATTGGTAATACAGGGTGACAGTGACCAACAGACTTGGCTGCAACACTTGCCCCGTTTTCTGTCTCATGAAACTTATCACCCGTTCTCAGTTTTCTACCTTTCTGTAGCCCTATGTAACAGATTACATATCTGGGATCCTGATCCGGTATCAAATACCCAGGATGCAGAGAATACTGAGAAACAGTTCTTTGTAACGAACACACCCGAAGAAGATGCATCATATGCACTTTCTTCGTTTGGGCGACATAGGGATTCTGGTATTCCCCTATTTCCTGCTCTATCTTATAACAATTATAAGTTGGAGCGGGACCAACGTCCCCCAGCTCAGTATAACAAGCGGGTTCGGTCAATAATCCGTATTATTATCTTGATTTAGGCGTGATATGGTCGCTACCTGGAGAGAGAGAGAAGAAAACATTCTGCGTACGATCTTGCAAGATTAGATTGGTTATTTATTTTATCTAATCAGGATGGCTCCCACTGTTTTTATCAAATCTTCCTTCAAACCCTAAAAGGAAAGACTTGCCGGGATTAATTACACTCTACAAGTTCGCCAATCTTTCAGCCAGGCCAGTGTCGGTAGTTTGAGGGAGGTTCCCCGTGCTTTCGCACGGACCTAATTAAAGTAAACCTCGTTTTCCCAGAGGTGTAACCCCGTTGACACCTTTCTAGACACCTACTTGATCGGCTAATTGTAAAGTGCAAAACTCTCCCAGGAGTAACAATTACTCGCAGTGGGTATCGGGATCCAACTATCATATAGAAGGTATGCAATCTCATTACAAATTTCAACACTTGAAACTCCCGATAATGGTTTTTACCCCTAGCACCTATGACCTTGGCTAAGGTCAACAAATCATAGGTACTAGTCAAGTTCTACCCGTAATTTCGTGATTAATTAGACCCACCCACATGACCCTTGGCTAAGATCAACAAAGCCACATGACTGTCCTAACTAATCGCATCATATGCTGTGTAGGAAGACATCACTTAGCTACCGCACACTACGCCTCTGCTATGGTCGACAAACGTAGCACGAATACTAAGTACTCTACTTCCTAAAATGACGGAGGGTTGCGAATGGTTTTTAAGAAAACCTTTAACGCTTTGAACTTGATCTCGTTGCGGAATCAAATGGTTTTTAAATGGAATGTTTTTGAAGCTTTTCTAGTTTTGCTAAAGGGGTCACTCCCGGTGAAGGGATCGTCGGCCCTTTCCTCGTCGAATGAGGTGCGGGATATATCATATATATCACTGTGCAAAGCGAAACTATAGAAGCGATCAAAAGACAAACCGAGTGTGTAGCATCTGCCAGTTATTGCTAAAGGAGTCACTCCCGGTGAAGGGATCTCGGTCCTTTCCTCATCGAATAAGGTGCGGGATGTTCTACAAGGAACACCACGATGCAAAGCAAGAACTGTAGCTACCTGTTTTATTTTTGAAATTCGATTCCACAACATCAATTAGGTTTATTTTCTTTCATTAATCTCATTAATGAATGTCCCATCATTTAAGTCCACCTAAACATCACAGATAAATATAACGTACGCTTATGCCATCCGCATTCGCCTCGATGTCCCGTCTGCACCGTTAGGTTAGGTAACTAACGCCAGAGCGAGGCAGGGCTAGTGCGGGTGTAAAACATAAGCAACGTCTATATAATATATCATATATACTATATATAATATCTATCTGAACATATCACATGATCACATCACAGATAACGCAGCAGAAAATATCATATGAAATATTGGATACACTAGGACGTCCATGTTTTCAATACGAGCCAGTATAAAACACGGATTCCACGGTCATGATGAATAGCCAATCCCACACCCCTAGACCCCTACGAGAGCGGCAAGCAACCCTACCAATTCTAGGTTAAGGAGACCCGGACTCGACTCCTCGAGATGGTCTCCCACTGGACCCTAGAACCCGGTTACTTGTGCTCCCCTCCTTGGGTCTATCCTAATGCGGAAATGTAAATAATATACAAATGGTGACATCATCCGCAACCTGGAAGTTCCCCAATAAAAGAATATTACAGACAAGTTTTTACATGAATGAAAATGAAAAACACTCATCTCACATAAAAAAAACCTCGGCTATTCGAACACGACGATCCAATATAACATATCCAGCAACACATAACATCACATGTCATCAACGTAAGTAAGTATGCATACACCGATTGTTGTTGACGTATAGCAACGACAATCGGCAATACCATTACATACTACACTTACGGTCACAGAAAAGAAAGTGTAAAACTACAACAGTTGGAATCCGCAAACTCTTTAGACATCGCATGCCTAGCCAAATGAATTCCTTAGACATCGCATGCCTAACAATTATAAACCCCGCATTTTAGTCTCATTATCGAAAACTCTTTTCAATATCAAGTCGGGCAATTCAACAGGATTCCCGACATTCTGATCGAATGCTCGTCGCTAACTTTAGTAGGCAGCTGCACCCCCGATGCCGTCGACGAAGTGCACCAAGGCGGAACACCGCTGTCGCGAGCACCCGAACGGATGCTTTCGGCGACGGGGTTCTCCTACAGTCACTTGGTCGGGTTATGGGGCGAGACTGTCTATTAAGTTTACCCGGCGAGTATCCGCGTACGCTACGTGATTGCGACGGACTTTTGATCACATCAAAATTCCGTGGCAACCGATCAAGTGAGACTAAACCGCTAGATTTATAACATTCATTCAGTTATCTCATAACTACTTGTGAATTCCAAATGTTGTATCACATTCCGGGTAAATAGAAAATGTTAAACTTTCCGATCGAACAATCGAACACCCAATTTTTCCCGAAACAGCTCAACACATGAAATAAGTTTAAAAACATTCACTTCGTGCCTCAGTACCAATGGTCCAGCCGTAGAAGGGTCAAGCCAACGCCTCACATGTGGCACGCCGTACTGCCCCAAACCCTAAGGTTCAAAGGGCAGTTCAAGACGGTCACATAATCGAGTTAAGGTTTGTTGTCTTCTAGAGGAACCATCGCGTTACTTGCACTACTTAGAACGTCATTAAACTACGGAAAAGTCCAACAATTGGAAATTTCCCGGCAGGGGAAAAAGTGGGTATTTATATCCGGTCGAACTTTTTAACATATTCTAAAATTACCCGGAAAACACATAAACAAAGTTTGATAATCCGATCGAATCTGTCGAACTCCCAATACAACCCAGAATATTCAACTCTTGAATAAACTTTAAAAATTCCCAGAAAACTCAGCAATGAATGAAAGAAGTTACTGTGCAAAAATAACTGACTGAAGAGACTAGGTGGCCGCGGAACCGCCGCATTAGCCATGCTAATGCCGCGGTTCCGCCACTCTTTGACTGAATCAGGTGATCGTGCTTCACAGTAATTCTTAGAAATTCCTGCTTATTTTTCTGCATATTTTTAATTCTGAAAAATCCCCGATTTCAAAAAATGTACAGAGAGCAATTTTGAATTAGGGTTTCGGTTCGATCGGACTTCTAACTCCGTCTACGCATCGTCTAAGGCTCTAACTAGGCTCTGATACCACTGTAGGGTTCCTAGGCACACCCATGAGGTTCTACAAGTGATCAAACATGGCCAATTCAAATTTTTTCATGTGCCTACAAACCCTAATACGGATCGTTAACTAGATGTATAGGCGATGCAATGCAAGTTAACAACTTTAACTAAAAGGAAAGGTGATACAACCTTTGTAGATCCGGTCCTCCACCTCTCTAGCTCCGTGATGACGTCCCTCCGCTGCGATCATCGGATCCCGGACTCTAGCGTTGGCTTCATCGGAGAAATGGGCGAGCTAGGTCGTCGACTTCGATGCCGAAGATGATCTACGTCGAGGCAACTCAAGATCAAGCTCCAACTTCACCAAGTCATGAAACTTGTGAAGAAAACACCCTATACTACTTGGCAAGTGGTAGAGGATGAAGAAATAGGAAGTGGGTTCACTTTAGAATTGGATTTCTCACTCTTTTTCTCATGTTGCCATTGATGGTAGCAAGCTTTTCTTCATTGTTGAAGAAGAAGACGAAGAAGAAAAGAATTATGATAAGTATAAAAAGAATTATCTTATCATATAGCAACCATAGTTAGGTGTAGAGAATTAACTAAGGTTAGGTTGAATGGTTAGGGTTAAGTATGAAACAAAAATGGTGGACTTATTCAAAGCTTCATGAAGCTTCAACTAGAAAACAAATCAAGCCACCATTTCTCTTTATCTTTCAAAAATGAATAAATAAATAAATGAAGAGATAAGTGAATCAAAACCCTAACCATTAACATAACCATGGTTTAATTTTTTACACAAACCCAATTTTGCATGTATCATCAAACATGATACAAACAAGTGCACAAAAGTATATCACATATACAACTTGTGTACACAAGTGAGAAAATCTATTTAAAGTGAACAAATATTAGTTAATGCAAAGTAATATATCAAATATATAATTATACATTAAATCATTAAATCAACACTTGATTTAACGATCCGGTCATACCGCATATGACCGACTAATATCCGATGTATCGACTTATCGAATCAATCCTCGATTCGATAACTAGGTTATATCACATACAACCATTCGATACATTTATCGTGAGAATAGAATACGGTATCACATACACGCATTATTCTCGGTCCCGCACATATCTCATATGCGCTCCTATTTCGTTTCACTTGAGCCAGGAAACCTCTGTGTAGGACTCTAAAGACTCGTCAATACGCCGGCAGCAGGTGATGATCATATCAAACATCCACAAGCCGCAAGCAGTCTGCTAAACGTAACGGCCACCCGGGTATTGAGCGATCAGAAGATCGACGAGTAAGCCCGCTCACACTCCTGTGAATCCAACCAGTAACACTTACCGTACAGTCCGGTCTGTTCGTCTGATATGTCGCATATCTCGCCTAGGGATGGTAAACGTCAGACCCCAATAGCTCGATAAGTCATGCCGACGTGAGGTCCATAACAATCGTGAAACTACTGATATCTCTTACCAGTATATCACTGCAACTCTGGCCAGGGATTTCCTGTTATGGCCAGTCGAGTATAGCGCAACATCAACCCCCAATACCGGGAGAGACGAATCCCCTCCTATCGCTCATTGCCTCCATGTGAATCGGGACTGTACCCAAAAACCACCTGTTTGCACGACTCAGTAGAGCCGTGGTAGGGTGGAAATTAAAGCACAGTGGGAGATATACAAGACTCTATGATGATCTCGGGTCAACAGACTACGCTGTACCAGTGTCACCAGAGAACTGCCATCTGACGTGAGGTATAATACCATCTGGGAGTTCTCGGCGAGTCCGTTCAGTGTACCCAGTCTCCACTGAGCACCCGTATACCATCTCTGATGTCAAACACCAATGGATATGGGATCATCCATCGCCCATCGCATGGGTCGAGAAGATATACGCTAGTCTACTCTGGAATATCGATGCCCCGTCTCGATATTCCCACGACTAGGAACATTGAAGGATGTACTCATGGACTACCCAGGTCCCACTAGTATGATCTACTTCATAGTCCTGGAAGTCGAGTACACATCCTAAGGGCTTTATCAACATGTAACAGAGAGACAGAAAGTATACATGTTAAGATAAAGAGCAACCAGATAGCATACTATCATGTCGAGCAAGAAAGTCCTACCTATATATGACCCAGCACCCACTACAATATACATCCAATGTACAGTAATGGCCTCTAGGGCATACATATAACTAACACTTATATGAGTTCTGATGCCCACATATAATCATGTGAAGCTTTCAGTCATGGGCATTGCCCAATAAGTGTTGAACGCTTTACTCTTTTTGTCTTTATATAGAGTGCTAGGCACTCTTTATGGCGTTCACATGGGGAACACGTGAGGCACTGGGCGCTGCCCAATGAGTGTTGAACACTCAGCCGTCTTGTGCTGCCTATGGAGTGTTGAGCACTCTTTTCTTCTCTTTCGCGGAGCCCACGTGGGGAGCATGTGAGGCGCTGGGCGCTGCCGAATGAGTGTTGAACACTCAACATTTTTGTTCTCTCCTTTTTTTAATGGAGTGTTGAGCACTTTATGGCGCCCTCATGATTTTCACGTGCGGCGCTGGGCGCCGGGCGCTGCCTAATGAGTGCTAAGCACTCTTATTTTTTGTGGCGCCCACGTAAGGAGCACGTGAGGCGCTAGGCGCTTTTAGAGGCGTCCCCGTGGGAAGCACCTAAGGTGCTGAATTCTTTTCTCCTCTGTTGATGGCATTTTTACCCATTAAAGATCACCAGGATTTTTGTTTTGAAAATCTAGGATCAAGCTTCATTTTTAAGAACTAAGTTCTTTTGTAAGAACTAGGTTTCTCTTATATACTTTTGTTTTTTAGGAACTCAATTTCTGGGTTTTTTTTGAATCTTTGATTCTCAAGAACAAGTTCTTCCCGATAAGAATTAAATTCTCAACTTGTAGGAGACTTGCCTCATGGATCTCAGATCCAGAGAAAAAACTGAGTTCTTTTAAAAGGGTTAAACCCTTCAATAGGTAAATGAGTTGTTTTAATCTCTATTTTTTATTTATCTAGAGTTTTTGAGGAAGGAGATCTTCTTCCTTGAGAATTTAATTCTCTGTTCTTTTTGAAGCTGTCTGTCTCTTTTTTTTAGAAGCTTATGGGGAGTTCCTCTATATCAGACTTGAAGTCTTGGATCCTTTATATAGTAGAGGCAATTTGTTAATTACCTTTGAAGAAATCTCTCATTAAGAGATCCCAATTGATTTGGGGAATTTTACCCACTATTGGATCTTTGATCCAAGGATTTCTGTTTTACAGAACATATTTTCTTATTTTTAACAAGATTGGGGAAATATTTTCCATATGCAGAGTTTTATTCTGTGAAATGATGATTTTTAATCATAATTGAATTTTTAATCCAAGGGTTCTCTGTCTTACAGAGGGCAATCTTTCTTGTTTAAAAAGATTGAGGGAATATATCCCAAAATAAAATTTTATTTTATAATTGGATTTTTGATCCAACTGAAAGTATCTTTCTTATTTTAGAAAGATTTAGGAAATGTTTTCTCCCGACAGAATTTAATTCTGCATTTTTGATGATTTATCATCTCCGTTGGATCTTTGATCCAACGGCTCTGTTTAACAGAGAGTAGAATTTAATTCCACCTGGGCGCCAACGCTCATGTGTTCTGCACGTGAGGCGCCACCTGAGAATTTTAACTCTTATTTAATAGATTTTTTATGCTTTGCACCCTGGCGCCCGCGTGAGGAGCACATGAGGCGCCACCATAGGATTTAATCTTATAAGACAGGCTCTGGCGCTGGCGCCCTTATAGAGGGTACATAAGGCGTTGCCTCATTAATTTTGGACAGAGCTTTGTTCTTTTATTGGGGGAAACAATACCATTGAAATCTGCATAGGAGGGAAGGCACCAGATTCAATCTTCCTTGTATACTCAGAACTCCAAGAGAACAGGAGCCACAATTTTGTTCGCTAAGACACGCGACACACAAAGTATGGAGTGGAAAGAGAAAAATCGACCCACCAGTCATGCCAGAATATATTTACCGCCGAAAACCGAAGACGACTGCGTTAGAACGTTTTGCCTGAATCTTACGAGAAGATGCATTGGTAGATCCATTCATCTCTCCGAATACATTAAATGGTTATAGCACCATATATCGGAGCTTTAAATAGATGCGATCGATATAGCTGATTTTCAGATTCGCTCTTAGAGTGAGAGGTTTATTGATTGTGGGGACGTATTTTTCCTATAGGTGCATGCCCCTATAGTTAATTGCGTTATCGCAAACGATAACAATTTTCTACACTCCCGGTTGTTTCATTTATGTCTCGTGTCTCTTTATTTTCATTTGGTTTGCCCTTGAATTGTATATGGAGACTAATTCTATAATCGCCCGTAGGGCACGGATTTAGTTCTAATCCGTATATATATTTCATATTGTGGTCAAGCATTGCTTGACTATACCTGTATTGGTATCTTGGTTTGCCATTAGGGTTGAACTAATGTTCAATTCTCACATTGTGAGGTCCATAAGTCCTTTTATTTTGAAAGCATAAGCTTTGGGATTGGAAACTTGAATTCCAGTAAAGTCTTTTGACTTAATTTCTCGTTGGGAAGAACATGTGCTTCATCTAAGGACACTTAGTCTTATTTGAGAACTAGGTCTACCCAGATGCCTTAAGAATTTTATTCTCAGTTGATCCTAAGATCATTGGGGAAGCATAAGCTTCATTTAGGGACACTTAGTCTCATTTGAGAACTAGGTCTACCTAAATAACTTGGTCAAATATTGAGAAATTTGTTCTTTATTGATCATAAGATCATTGGGGAAACCTAGGCTTCAACATTTAGCCAATTTTGCTAAATTTCAAGCTCTGACTTGACGCTCGTATGCACTTGGCGCTGGCGCCCGTGCTTTGCACGTGATGCACTTGGTTTGGTCATTAGCGCTTGGCATTGGCGATGGCGCATCTGTGCGCTTTTGAAGAAAGCGCACTTTGCGCTAGCATACGTACATTGCGTGTGGTGCACTTGCGCTTTTGAAAGGGAGCACTCTTGGCGCCAATGCACGTGCATTGCACGTGGCGTACTTGCACTTTTGAAAGGGAGTGTGCTTGGCGCTAGTGCACTTGTATAGGGTGTGCCCTATTGATGAAAGTTTATAACTTTCAGAAAGCTTCTGCTTTCAATTTTGTAAAGCATATTGTCACGCCCCACTTCCCAATAGACGGAAACGGTGACATGGCAAGCCCGCAACATATTTACTATGAAAA
Organism: Agapanthus africanus; assembly: GCA_030015575.1. Taxonomy (NCBI): domain Eukaryota; kingdom Viridiplantae; phylum Streptophyta; class Magnoliopsida; order Asparagales; family Amaryllidaceae; genus Agapanthus; species Agapanthus africanus. Next base: position 724,743,856 of record CM057337.1, read on the forward strand.
TAAATACGTTAAGCGTAATTAAGCAATATAACAATGAATAAGAGTGACAAGAGTAATAAAATGAAACAGCAATTTTATTTACATTCAACTTTACATACAACTGTCTGAAAATAAAAGATACAATAAATAAAGCAAATGCCTAAACAATGGCATACGGAAAGTAAGTGCAGACTGGAAAGAGCTGGTAGTCTGGCTGAGCAGCAACCTGGTCCAACTCCTCCTGGCTCAGCTCTATCTCCTCAGAGTCCGGTCCTCCTGACGAACATTCCAAAGAAAGAAAACAGAGAGAAATGTCGTCAGCGAACTAGCGCTCGGTAAGCCCCAAAAGAAATAAGAGAAAATAGTATATCATGTGAATAGAATCCAAAAGAATAGAGGACAGGTAAAATTGTATATGATCATTCACAGGTATAAGATAGTTATTCTAACGTGGTTATTTGTACTTTAATAAAGAAAGTATTCATGTATACAAGAGGAGTCCATCTTACCCAGTGGACTATGGTAACATGTAGTACAAGGTCCTGTCATAACCCATGAGACAACAGCACGTGAATTCATGTAAGTGTCTTTTAAAGTGACCTCTCGTACCACGATATACGTTCCGTACCAATCTACCCCTTTATCCCCGCGTAGTGTATTGTATAGTTTTAAAATTATAGGTCTTGGCCGAATCTATGGATATAAAATGTACACGTTCATGTTAAAGATGTAATTATGTGTTCAGGTATTCATGTCAAGTTCATATCAAGTTATAACCATGGTTCGATCAAGTCGAGTGAAGTATGCAAGTTTGAGTTTGATGTGATTTCGAGTGTTCATGTTCATGTCAATTATTTAAGTTCAAGTTTGATTTTGGATTCTGATTTAAGTTTGGATTCATGTTGGAGTTAGAATCTTATGAAAAGGACTTTGTTCTTGTAATATCTTAAGTTTGGGAGTAATCGGCAACTGCTACACATGGACGGCGGGATTTGTGTTTTTTTCCAAGATAATTGTCATTGATAACTCCGTTTAATTGTCTAGCCTGAATAGGCAAGCACTCACTATCTCCGGCTCTCCTAGGCTCAAGAGAAATGATACCGCTTAAACCTATATTAATCTATAGTCCTTAAAATATTGTTTTGTATTTCTAGAGGGGTTTTAAGAAAATATACTTTAATATAGTTTAAAAATAACCTCGAGGGTGGTTTGTACCATTTAGGGTTTTCTTGAACATATATTTTGATTGTTATGGTATTTTGGTGATGAAACTTAGCCGTTTTAAAGTTGTATTTTATTGAAAACTAGACTTTTTGGTAATTTGATGGTATTTTATTAAAATTTTACTCTTTCATTTTAAAAATATAGTTTCATAATATATTTTTTATTGAAAATACGTATTTATAATTTTTCAAAAATTAGTTTTGTTTAGAAAAGTCGCATTTCTTAAAAACCGTATTTTATTTACTTTCGAGATCGAATACTCCGTGAGGAGTTCTGCATCTCGTTCTACTATCCCAAAGATGTGCGATAATCTGCACCATCCAATAGCGGATCCCCTAATGAGGGTTGTAGAGGCGTATTTGCCAAGAATTACAAAATACCAATTTAAAAGAAACCTGTTTTTGAAAAGTGCGGTATTTTAATGTAAAAAACTATTCTTTGAACCAACCATCTATATATATATATAGAGAGAGAGAGAGAGACGTCGTGCTATGAAACCATAGTGTGCGTGTGGGGTAGGTCGTTACCCCGTGAAGTTTTCCTAAACGTATTATTTTAACAATTATCGAAAAGAGGGTGATACTAAAGTTCATGGTATTTTAATGAAAAAGTTCGTTTATTTTTGTTTCACATGAAATTTTTTGTTAAACTCAAATCTAAAAGATTGTAATCAAAATTACAAGTAGCGTGGTAAAATTAGTTTGGCCTATGTATTAAGGAAAAGGGAGTTCCAAGTTTTAAAAAAAATGTATCGGAGATAACTCCACTTTACCGATATATTTTTAGGAGATGATTTGAAATGAAAAGAAAAATATATAAGAGAGACTTGCGGCTTTATAATTTTGAGATGGGAGTAACGAAAAGGGAGGGGGCTTCGTGGCGTCGTGGAAACTCCAGAAACGGTTTCGATCTTCGATGGAAGGAGCTTGGTTGCTAACTCCACTTGACTGCAGTTGCACTTAGGAACTTTTGAGATGATTTTGCTAGAAATTTTTAGAATAGAGGGAAGCTAGGGCATGAGGTGGTATTTATAGTAAAGAATTAGGGTTTAGGAATTAAAATTTAAGATTAAAATGCATTAAAAAGGTGTTAAATGGTGAATTGAAGAGTCTCTGTTTGATTACAGGAAAATCAAACAGTGCAGGAGAGTTAAGGGGAGTCGAAGGGGTGTGTGTGTAAAGCACAGAGGGATTTGGCTTCATCCCAACCGTCGGCGCCGGCCCTTTGGGGACTTTGGGCGGTCTGATCTTGATGATCCGTCTCAAGATTCATGCCACGTGTCAATTTGGGTGTATACACCTCATTGCGCATGTTTGATTTTTCTGAAACTTTTCGTTTCTCTGTGTATTGCACGTGCAACTCTTAGGGTTCCGAAAAATAAAAAAAATGTAGAAAAATAATTGGGTCTGATGGGAATCGAACACACAGACTGCGTCACAGCAGTGCAGGGGTTTTACCAGTGAGTGACAAGTTGTTTCTTGTTTTCATTTAACAAAAATAACTTAACTCTTACACAGGCTGTAATACTCTTTTCTGTATAACAATAAGAAAATTTCTGTACAGTGATTTCAGAGTCATTACACATATGCTGCTTTTGTTTATTCTCTTTAGAACTTTTCAAAATTTGTTCTATTGATGGAAGTTTGTAATTTTCAGAAATCTTTTGCTTTCAACTTTAGGAAGCATATGCTTCTGTTTGGTTATTGTTTATTTTAGAATTTTTCAATGTGGAGAAATGTTGAGTCTTTTGGATCTTGGGATCCATCTCCATCATGAAAACCCTGGCTTTCATAGAGAGGAGATCAATCCTAGAGATCTTTTGATCTTATGCAGAGAACTTATGTTCTTGTGAATCCTAGGCTTCTAGAAGAAAGAGGAGAGAAATGATTCTCTATACCTAGCGCGGGTATGGTTTCAAAGAAGTTCTCTTTGAAAATCTTGGAGGCTGTAGTCTCTTCTTTTTTTCTATCTATGTGAATGGATGTGAATATGGAGATCGATCTTCTTAGACTCCTATTTATATGAAAGAAATGGATTGGGTAAATACTTAATTAAAAGATTTAAATAAATATTTTATCAATCAGAATGCCTAGACATCGTTGGAATTTTGATCCTAGGAATTTTTTGTTTTAGAAAGATCCAAAAGAGATTTTCTTTCTAACTAGAGTCTTAGCTCTTTCTGAAGCGTTCGCTTCATCATAAAGGTGCGCGTGCGCCACGTGCATTGCACGTGCTTCCGCATGCGCTTGAGCTAGCGCTCATTAATAGAGTGCGCTTGCGCCACGTGCATTGCACGTGCCTTAGCGAATGCGCTTGCGCCTATGAATTGCACGGATGACCTTGCACACATTTTATTGGCGCTAGCGCCACATGCATTGCACACGACTTGGCGTATACGCTTGCACCTGTGCATTGCACCGATGGCGATGCGCATATAGGATTGGCGCTTGCGCCAAGTGCACTTTTATTAAGCTTGCGCTCCTTGTGTGAGCGTCCAATTTTTTGGGCGGGAACATAACCAAAACGGCGATACCACATATCAGAGATAACTAATACAACTACAATCTTACTCAAGACAGGTAAGTGAAGATGCTCTAACTGATACAAGCCATTCACTCTACGGTCTGTCCCAATTTTTTGACCAGTGCTCGAATCCTGCATAATACAAGAAGTGAATGAGAAAGTGATAATGCAACTAGAATCAGCAATCTGACTGACAAATAGAAAATTAATTGTTAGCTTGGGCACTTGCAATACCGATGAAAGAGTAAAATTGCCAAGTGTGTACAAACTAGATGTGATGTGACCACACTGAGTAACTACAAGTGATGAACCATTAACGGTATGTATGTATAACATAGGAATGGTAATACAGTTTGTAAGAAAAGATTTATCAAAAGTCATATGATGTGAGCCACCTAAGTCAAATATCCAAGGAATAGTAAAACCAGAATTAGCAATTGAGACAGTACAATCAGAAAATGCAGATGATAATTTCTCGGAAGCTCCATTGATGCCAAGACTCCGTGCAACGATACCAATGATTTGTATTATCTGTGCTCTCTGCGCGAAGAAGAAAGCCCCTGATGAAAATGTAGTAGAGTGTGCTGGAGATGCGGAAGTGGTGGATGAATGCGGTGAACGATAGCAAGCAACTAGTCGAGATGACCGTATTGGACAATTAGCAATCAAGTGTTCCTTTTTCTTACAGTAACGATAAAATAGAGAACAAACTGTGCACCAGAAGGAGGCGACGGATATTTCAGAGCCTTGTAAGCACTGTCCATGGTTAGAGAAATAGAGATCGAGATGAGAACACGAGAGAGCACGAGGCTTGAAGGAGGGCTCGAAAGCCTAGAGCACGAAGGCTCGAAGAGGGTTTAAATACCTTTAAGAAATTTTATCGAACGGGTAGAGGGCAGCTCGAACTTGAAGAGGGCCTAATCTTGAAGAGGGCAGCCGGGATGAGCTCCGTGAGACAAAGACCGAGGAAGGCTCGATGATGAAGATCATGATGGCGGTGATAACTTACGCAACGGTGGCGACAGCGAATTGGGCAGCGGCGAGGTCTAGGATTTTGAGGTGGCTGCGGTTTGCTCGAGAGGAGGAAGAGGAGGTTGCGGTTGCTTACTTGCTTGAAAGGAGGAAGAAGAGGCTGTGGTTGCCTAAGAGGAAGGAAGAGGTTGCGGCCTGCGGTTGCTCGAGAGGAGGAGGAAGTGGTTGTGGTTGAATCTAGAGTTTAGAATTTAGGAGAGAGAAAGGTTTTTAAATATAATTTGGCGAAAAAACAATCTACGAGGGTTTTGCCGAGGATCAATGAGCTCTGATACCAATTTATAAATTATAGACTTAGGAAAAGTGTAAAATAATATTATTGATTGATCAAGGAGCAATGTATATTATGTCTCTCTATATATAACCCATAAGATGAAACCCTAATATATAATATACATATAATATACGTAAACCCCAATGCAAAAAGATAAATACAAAATATTATAAAAGATATGATAAAAGATATACATATCTTTATGGTTATGGTGGAGGAGATATGGAGGAGGAGGTGGAAGAGAAGGTAGGTTTTGGGTTTTGACATTGTAGAGATGATGGTAGAAGATAGCAATTGGACATGAAGACGTTTTAATATGCATGGCAAGCTGATAGACCTAATTAGATATTTGCATATTAAATTATAGAGATGTAACATAAAATTCATCTAATATTCAATATATATGAGAGAAGCCATATCTTTTTTAGATTCAGAGTAGTTAGTATAAAAGAAAGCTGACTATCTTTTTTAGATTGCATGTCATTACTTCGCAAATAATTTTATGAAGAATTATATGGATCTGCTATTGAGCTTAGTCAACTCACTGCGGTCGCCACGTCCCAAAGAGGGTAAATCAGGAGGGTAGGCCACGTAGGTTAAGCTGCGAGAGGAGGACTCATGAAGGCATGATCTGTCCATCGCAACCTCATTTAATTCTCTTTTGTTTTTATTTCATCAATGTAAATGGATTTGGAGATTGTACAACTCTGATACTTATCTTTAACAGTACTCAAATCCATTTACGATCGGGATGGTAGAATGTTGAATAGATAGACATCTTCTCATTTTTGGAAAGAATTGAGTACATGTAAAGATTTCTTTTTTAACAATGTCTCTTGGAAGTTAGGGGATGGCAGATCCTCTGTTGCTTAGAAGTTATAATCCCTTATTAGATATATAACTTTTTTTCTACTGCTGCTGAAAATTTGGAGGTGTTGGTCACTTATTGATGATGCATGCTTTGCCTTTTTGAGTTTTGTACAGATTGTGTTTTTTTCTATAATCTCTCTAACTTACTGGTCACTAAAAAAATAAATGCAAATGCTTTTGTTTTATCTGTTTTAGTTTCTATTAGATTCTTGCCTGGCTTTTGGTGGTCCTGATGTAAAACTCACTTTTGACAATACTTGTGCTTGGTAAATATAATCTTATAGTTCTTGACATCTTGCTAGAATTAAACCAGAACATTTGCATCTATTTGAAGTTTGGCATAAGTATAGCTCTTCTCTTTAATGGTTATTTTGCATAATCTGGACATGCATGGATTGTTGTGAAAGTTATTTTTAGCTGAGATCAAACTTGCACCTCATATGTATTTTTATATAAAAAAGCAGTTGTAGGATACCTACTTTTTACTTGTCTAAGGGTTTAGTTTCTTGGCTCAGGGGATTAGCTTCTTGGGTGTGTTTGACAGCCTGCTCTCTCACCGTTGCCTTTTGCTGTGTTAATTTGTTTCTCTCTCTTTTCTCATATAAAGTTAGACTTCATTATGATATATATGGACCCTCTGACTTTTCACATATGCCTAGCCTCTCCGAAGTTTTGTGCACATTTCATACATTAAATTAAACTTGTCATGAATCAAAAGTTACGAAATTGAAAGACATGTTAATTTAAGTTTAACTAAAGCTAATTAACGCTTCTCTATATAATCTGTTCTCTCAATGTGCAACCTTACTTTGATCGGCTAGTAGTACTCTTTCTTTTGGCCGGACATAAAGAATGGTTATTTTTATGTTTAACTGCATAATTTATTTCAGAGGAGTATTTATAAATTCAAGGCATTCATGAAGGTATATATATTTTAAAGAAAAACCCTAATAGGTCAAGGTAAACTACAGAAATGGTTCTCTCATTCAATATCTAACAGAGATCAGAAGAATATAGCAACATGATCAACCATGCAAATCAACTAACTTAACTTTTGTTGAAGTCTTTGCATTAGTGTGATACTCATAGTGTGGCTTATCAAGTAGAAGGTTAGAGATTGCAAAGCAAGCATGTGACCCATGTTAGCCTGCACTAAATGTACATGCTTGACACAAATTGTACTCGGTAAAGTTAAAGCCAATTTGGAAAATAGTTTTTCTACTGGGCCAGTAGAATTCATGTTGGCTATCATACTTTTTGTTGGGTAGAAACTGGGACATGATATCTAATATAACATGAAACAGCTCGCGCCGAGCTATCGGAAAACCGACCTATGGAGCCCAATACCGCGTGCTCCCCCCTTGAGGTGGATACTAATCCATGCTCTTTACGGCCTAATCGAAGGCCCAAGCTGTGCGGATCCATATCAGCACCCGATTCGCCATAATTGGCACACTGCTTATAGATAGAAAGAAATCTAATAAACGGTTAGTAACCTAAATTTTCCTAAAACACAAAGATGCGTGGGAGATCAGCAATAATCTACCCAACCAATTATGGAGCCCGCATGCAAAGTCTATATAAGCCTGTCTGACTCTTTAATTTCTGAAGGCCATGTTTTCATACCGTCTACTTATTTAGACATTGGAGGAGGTCTCCGGAGAACAATCTCCAGACGTCCTTTGTCTTGCGGATACTCAGCATTGAAGATCTATCGCATTGCGCTCATGACCCATGAAACAAACCATATTGGCCCTCGCAGGCAGGCAACTACTGGCAGGCCAGAATTAAACTAAAATCGTCATAACCAGCTGTTAGGAATAAAAATACAATTTTAGTACTCCTTAAACTACTGGTTCTTTTGTAAAAAGAAATCCCTTTTTCTCTCGCTAATCTGGACAAAAAATAGTAGGAGTTGCTCGCAATTCTCCTCAAGCACAACTCTAAGCAACAACAGTCCAAACTGTAGTTGTCACTTCATCAACTTAGGGTGTTATGTGGGAGAGAGGATTTGTCGCTGCTTCTTGAGGAATGGAAGAAGATTCCTATGGTTTTTCGTGGAGATACTGCGAGAAACAAGTCTGGATTGAGCTGGGGTATTCTAGTTTTGCATAGGAATGGTGTAGAGAGAACTGAGGACAAATATAGGTATTTGAGTCAATATCATTGTTCATTGAACCGTGATTGACCCTAACTTACGGTTTAAGTTGTTGGAAAATTTTAATTGTTAGGATAGTGCTATGTAATCTAATTAACCTTAATTAATTAAACATAAATTAAAAATTGTCAGAACTAACTCTTAGAGAGAGAGAGAGAGAGAGAAAAAGGAAAGCTTATCATGATAGGATATTTGGGATAAGACAGAGGCAAGCTTGAATGGCTATGTAATTAAAAGTAGTTTTGTGCTCATTCTCGGTGAAATCTACCGGTTGCTTTATATTGACAATAAAAATAATACATCTCACATGCTCAAATGATCATGAGAGTAATTGAAGGGCTGTCAAGGAGATGTGAATATAATGGGACTGGTTAAATACCCACAAATTATTCACACATGCCAAACCACAAAATCTTATAAACCATCACATGGGCCTATGAGCTGAGAGTGACTGAGGAAAACAAAATTTTTTGACTAGTACTTATTCACTAGGCCTCCTAATAATAAGGGCCCCCGTTGGGCCCCTTTTGATCGGAGCCTTCACTACGAGGCTTAGTGTGTATAAGTCAACAAGACCTGTTGGTAAAGTATTGCTCTTATGAAAATAAGAGTCAACAAACTTAGTAATTTAGATCATGAGTAAACTTGGGTTTGCAAAATCAAGTAAACAAATTATTAAATAAAGTTATGAAATATCGATATTCCAGTGTTAAACTTATCGAGTGAGCTGTTTATTTAACGGAATAACTTTGGGAGTTGTTATTATTAATAGCATTTTTTGGGTTTTTGTATGAAATCGGAAGTCCTGCACCATAACCTTGAAAAAAGGCTTTTTATATTTAAGTAATTGACAGCATGACAAAAGCGTCAATTTAGCCTGGCTGCAAACCTTGAATCACAACTAGCATCTTTTTCGTCCAATTTAAATAATCGACAAGGATGAAAGTGAATGAAGATAAAATAAAAGTATATTATTTGAAGGGGAAAGGAAATCTTATTTTAGGATTGTGACTTCTTACTTGCCAAACGAGTCTATTACATTACGATTTTTAATTGATGAGCATAAATATTATGTAACAATTAAATATTCTATTGGCTCTTTGTATGTTTAATGGAATGAAAACATAAAGATTTTCTTAGTTACTTATATAGACATATGTTTGCGAGCAACTACAACAACTTAACTACAAACGATGGCACCGTGTTATTAAACCAACTAGTATTTTGCACATGCGATATATATATATATATATATATATATATATATATATATATATATATATATATATATATATATATAGAGAGAGAGAGAGAGAGAGAGAGAGGGGCCGGGGGGTGTTAATGGAGAAAAGAGGCCATAGGAGGAAGAGGCCATAGGAGGGTATTTCCTCTTATGGTGTCGAAAAAATACACCATTCCTCAATTTTTCCGACGATCGGCACCCACCATCTTCATCGTTATCATCTAAGATGTGGGTACACCAAATTTCATGTGATTTTACAATCTTTTCACCGTTGATTTAATGGGTTCAAAATTAACGGTTTACGGACAATAGAACTTTTTACATTGCTAAATCAACGATGAAAAAGTTGTAGAATCACGTGAAACTTGGTGTACCCACATCTTAGATGATAACAATGAAGATGATGGATGCCGATCGACGGAAAAAATGAGAGAGGATGTATTTTTTCGACGCTATAGAAGGAAGGAGGGCACCCACCATCTTCATCGTTATCATCTAAGATGTGGGTACACCAAATTTCATGTGATTTTACAATCTTTTCACCGTTGATTTAATGGGTTCAAAATTAACGGTTTACGGACAATAGAACTTTTTACATTGCTAAATCAACGGTGAAAAAGTTGTAGAATCACGTGAAACTTGGTGTACCCACATCTTAGATGATAACGATGAAGATGATGGATGCCGATCGACGGAAAAAATAAGAGAGGATGTATTTTTTCGACGCTATAGAAGGAAGGAGGGTGTATTTTTTCGACGCCATAGGAGAAAATTCCCTCCTATGGTGTGTATATACACACACACACACACACATACATACATACATATATACATACATACATCTCTATACATATAGATACATACATGTATACATACATACATACATGTATACATACATATGTATGTATCTATATCTATCTAGATATGTATCTATATATATATACATACGTATCTATCTATATCTATCTAGATATGTATCTATATATATATACATACGTATCTATATACATACATACGTATATATACATACATATATATATATATATATATATATATACATACATATATATATATATAGAAGATGTAAAAAGAAAAGTAGAAAGAGAGATTACTTATTACATAAATTCTTGGATTTCATGAAACATGTATTTGTCCGTTTCTTTTATCTTTTTATGACCACTAAATGTGAGACAGAAAGAGGGGAGGAAATTTCTTGATGGGGAGGGATAAAAGTTGATTGAGGTATACATATTTAGACTTCAGAATAAAATGAAAAAATACCTGTAAATTCCCGGTTCGGTCAATAAAATTTTTTCTAAAATTTTTCCAAGTCCCCTGAATATTTTCTTTTTTCCCGTTACTTTTTGGAGGAATTTAGAATCCTTGTGTTTACTTTAATTCTCAAAATTTAAATTTTCCTAAACATTTAAACTAAAAAGCCCAAAACAAAAAATAAAAAACTAAATAAATAAACAAACCCAAAATTCCCGGCCTTAAATCTAAGCCCAGCCCAACCTCTATTTTTCCCCCATACCCGACCCGGCCCCGGGCCCCATACCCGACCCGACACCTTTCTTCCCCACTCCTTTCCTTTTTCCCGTTCCTTTCTTTTACTTCACCCCCCACGTCGTCGCCGCACACCCCATGCCCCCGCCTCGTCGCCCCACGTCCCCACTTGTCGACCGAGACCGCGCGCGCGCTCACGAACTCCTCAAGCCCCCGCCTCGTCGCCCCACATCCCCACTCGTCGACCGAGACCGCGCGCGCTCACGAACTCCTCAAGCCCCACCTCGTCTCTCTAACTCTCTCCCCCTCACTCTCGTTCTCCCTCTCTCCTTCCCCATATCTTCCCGCTCCCTCTCTCGGCCCACGCCCACGACCGCGCTTGTCCCATCGCCGTAGCTACCACGCCGGCATCACCCTCATCATTCCTCCCTCGCTCCTCTCTCCAAAACACCCGAGCCGACCTCCTCCCGACCTCGCCCGCACGACCGAACCCTGCGCCCAACCTTTTACCGAGCCTCCCCTGCACATCCTCTCGCCGCCGATGATCACCCCGCTCCCATCGCGCCGCCGGCCACCTCGTCAACCCCTCAGCGTCATCACCATCACCTCCTACTACCCTGAGCCCCTCCACTACTTCACTGCACTCTACACCAAGCTTTGAGCCTCGACCTCCCTCGCTGCACCCTCACCGGCAACCACCACAGCCACTTCCGTTCACCTCGCCTTCGCCTCCTCTTTCGGCCACCACATAGCAAGCAACCCCGCCACCATCGACATCTCCTCGACGCATTCACGGCAGAGACTTGAGCCTAGTCGTCGTCGTGCCGTGTTCGGGTCGTGTTCGTGCCGTTGCCGCTGCTGTGCTTCGTCAACGCGTCATCAGGCAAGTACCCTGCTTTCTTCATGCTAAATTGACCTATTACAATTCGAAATACTAATGAATTCTGTGTATACAATTCGTGCAATTTAATAGGATGCAAGCGTTTGATGAAAAACCCGAATGAAAAACTCCCATTAAACTGACGGAAACTGATCACATAGGTTGGCCCGTATAGTAATGCACATTGTGTTATATTTTGGCTGAAAATTACAGTCGTTACTGATGTGATCGACCATCCCCATTTAAGCCCGTTAAAACTGAAATTTTTCCGCGTCTGAAACTTGTAAAGATCACAACTAATTGACTATAAATTGGAATGTTGCGTTCGAGGGCTCAAATCGAAGCCGACATGACGACCTAGAACCCCATAAGAGTTTTAAATTGTTTCTATGCTTAAAAGATGACGGAAACCGGTTCGGAGTGCGGCTCTGGACTGCAGTCGAGAGCAGCACTGGTTGTTGATTCTCATCTTGTAATGCTTACCCTCTACTGCTTGAACATGTTATATTGAGGAACCCTATACCATAGCGGAGATGAAACAGTTAGATAACTAATTAAAGTGATTTCATCCCTTTTCACTGTCGTTTACTATTTAAACTATATTTTAGATTAACAGGACGTATAGCAGTCCCAAACAGGGACAGAACTTATACCCCATTGTTGAACAGTACATAACTTCTGACATAGAGACGCGATTGAGAATCCGTCTGATGCGTTGGAAACCCAATTGATAAACCTAAATTTTGTTCAACTATAGAATCGCCTAATTTTGATCCCAACAGGGTGAAAATTGTGTTGCGAAATGGACATTCAGTTCAGGAACTGAATTTCCAGCAGCGAACACTTAAAACGAAACGGCTGTAACTTGCAAACCTGAAATCAGATTTCCCTGAAATAATTTTTTTTGAACTTAAGACTGAGTTTACTTGCTACCACCTTTGTATCATTTTACTTAATTTTGAATATACGACTTAAGGCAATTTTTATAACTTCATAAGATGCATAATAGCTCGTATTACACATGAATTATTAACTGCATAAATGCACACATTTTACCCGATTGCCATACTTCTAGTGATAGTGTGCGTTATTGTTCAGTGTACAATGCATTGTCGTGCGTGAATGGTATCGTTTAGGAGTATCAAGTACGCCAGTGAAAAGTGAATGATTCGTGACCGTGAACAATACAGTGAACAGTGACTAAAACCGTGTTATTGGTGCGTACTTGTACACGACTAGACCATACTCATAAATAGTGTAAACCTGTGGAAAAAGGGGGAAATCAAAGTGGAAAGAGAATTGTATTTAGCGAGGACAGTGATTTAGAGGATGATCATTCGAACAGCGACTCTTATATATATTAGGTTGGGCCTAGCGATCCGGCTGACAAGGTTATGTCCTGGGCGATAGCGGGCCGTAGTCTCGGGTATGTACGAGACCCTCGTTAAACATGATTCTCCTTTCCACAACTCGATTTCAAAGATGACTTAGAGACTGATAGGGATACAGATCATACATTGCATCAGTTAGTGACATATTGATTACCTGCATTTTACTTCCACTGTAATTACCTTCTTTGCTTGTTTCTTGTCACTATTATCATATTGCTATTACGTCGCTCTGACAACCTGAGTATGCATGCTCAGACCTCGAGGAAGAACTAGTACAGGAGTCAGACTTGCCCTTCGAGCTTGCGGAGATTTAGTCGGGAGTACCTCCTCCACCTTTACTGCTTTCCCTAAAGTAACCTTGTATTCGCACTTGGTTAGTAGTTATTTTTCTTATTTTATTGTAAATTGTGAACAATGAAAGTTGATGTAATGATTTAGTGATGTATTTTCTTTACTTCTGTCTTTGTTTACTGATTACCATGTAATGCTAGAAGCCGAAGTGTGACTACGACGGGATTATTTCTTGACCGTAGGAGCATGGCTGGCCTAGTTATCCCTCGTTTTCCGTATTTTAGGAAGCAGGGCGTGACATGGTTTTGTTGGTATCAGAGCCACGTTTAGTAGTAAGGGATGACATTAACTACACTTTATTACGTTATTTTCGCTTCACTATCCCTACTTTCTTCCTTGTATCTAATCATATCCTTTTAAATATCTTCCCGCGACATGACGTCCCCGAACGACCACTCCTCGGACTCAAGTTCTCAGGATCGCACAGAGAGGATCTTGAGTGCACTGACGACCCTCGCAGAAGCTTAAGAGCGAAAGACGGACCTACTCACCGAGGGACTCAGGGCTATTACCGCAGTAGGGGGACCCTCCGCTCTCATTACCGCCCCCGAGGGCACTGCTCCACCAGCTTTTTCTGCCAGGGCTGGCATCGTGTCGGATTTTCGGAGGTTACATCCAGCTGCATTTATAGGACTAGCTGAACCACTCGAGGCCGAGCAATGGCTGGTCAATATTGTAACCCTTCGAAAATCGTTTAGGCAGTTTTTCGGTAATCGGCAAATTTTTCGGCTTTTTCCGTAAAAAGTCAAAATTGATATTTTTCATTGTAGACCTAATTATACAAAATTTAGATAAGATATTACTATAATTTTGTCACTAAAATGTCACTTATAATTATCTAGTTAAATAAAAAAAAATTCGTAATTAATTATTTTTTTATTATTTTAAGCCTTTTTAAATACATTTAATTAGGGATAAATACAAATTTAATTAGGTAAATTTCTTAATTAGGAGTCTTTATAAGCTAAAATATGGTGTTAATAAAATTATATCATGTCTTGCAAACTTTTAGATTTTTGGTGGGAAAATTATGAAAAAAAATGGCTTAAAAAGGGGTTTTTTTGGAAAAAAGGTTGATATGAAAGCATGATATGATATCATATGATGTTGTAATAAGCTAGAAACTTCCCCAAAATTTCCCCACCTCCTCCTCTTGCTGCAGCCGACCCCTCACCTGCAGAATTTCCCCACTTCCCACTTCATTCTTGCTTCTTTTTCTTGCTAAAAATCAATAAAAATTCACATTTTTCCATCTCCATTCAAAGCAAAACCCTAATCCCTTCTCTCTTCAACCCAAATTTGTTCAAAAACATGATGAAAGGAGGCTTCTTGGTGACTTGATCAAGCTAGGGTTCAAGCTTGAGAGGTGAAAATTCTAAACTAGTTTGCTAACTTGTAGTTTATTTGTGCTAAAATCTAATTTTTAAGTATTAATTTAGTGTAAATCTTTGTTCATGAAAAATCAAGAGAAGGTTTTGATTTTTAAAAATTAGGGTTTGTAGCATAATGGTTGGATTATGTTAGGGATGGTTATCTAATTGATTAGAATGGTTAATGGTGAAATTATATGCTTGCTAAATCGACAAATTTCGATGTTGTATCAAATCGGCTAGAAATTCGCTTACTAGATTTTTGTAGAAAATAGAATGCGGTCAATTTGCGTTAGGTTAGCAATATTATTAGCTTCGTATAGGATTATTAGAATGCGCGAACGCGGGGTTTCGTCTAGTCGGGTTGTAGTTTTGTCGATTTCCCCGAAATGACGATTTTAGTTAAAGAATTGCGATTTTCGTGCGTTTTTCCGCGCACTGGGTGCATGCTACGATTAATTTGAGAGCGTGGATAATTGTATGTTGTGACTTGTATTGTGTTAGGTTTTGTAATCTTATGCTTGATATTGTGCAAATATAGGATCGGTCGGGGAAACTTCGGATACGGCGCGAAAAGGCAAGGCGGTGGCCGGATCGGATTAGCGCGGATTTCAGGTGAGTAGATATATTCATCTATGGAGGAATCGTCTGGATGGCGCGATGCGCCCCCCCAATTAGTATTACCCTACTTTTTGCAAGATTATATTGTTAGTTAGCTTATCCATTCATGTACACTGCATACCCTTATAGCGAACAGTATGCTAGATTGCATGGACATTCACCTTCATATATGCGATATCACTTCGTAGGACACGAACACCATTACCATTGGCATCTGTTGCACGCGCACTATTCATGTGACACACACGTCTTTGGTAATTGCCATGCCACGTGCACGATAGAACCTGTTTATCTTAATATCATCACCAGCATTCATACTTGATATATGAAACTGCATCGCATGCACATATCTCGCATCATCATCATATTTACATAGAACTCTAGCCAAAATTTACATCATACACATTGATATCATAGACATTTGTCATATATATAACATGTGGACATTATGATTTTCTTGAGGATTTCAGTTTTGCTGCGATTTCTGGATTTTTGGGGAAAACCGCAAGAATTTAACAAAAGCTTATATTTATCATTTTTAAAACAAAGTTGCGGTTTTCTCGTGATGTATGTGTCGTCCACCATGAGTTTTCATGTTTTCTGTTGGATTTCGAGACCCGATTCGAGGAGTGGATGAACCGTCTCGGGTACATGGTGGGCCCGGTATGGTACCCCGGGGCAAGAAGATCGAGTTGTAGACGATGAGCCTGGCAGGAGAAGACTACCTACCGGTGATGTCTGGCGCGGCGGATATCCGGAGGATACCGACCGTTGTCGTGAGATTTATGATATGGGCCGATCCGGACTGACGGAGCCCGATATTGAGACAGATATGATTCCTATTTGGTGTCGATGCTTGACACGGGTTTTCAGAGGATTTCTTGATGATATTTAGCTATTATGCAGACATTCATTTTCTAAAAGTTAAGAATGCAGTGACTTTAACATTTAAAACACTTAAAGAGTTAGAAAAGATATTGCATACATGTGCATGCATACTAGAGTTATTATATCACATATGGACATACATGTTGTTCCGCATTGCGTGCATTCTTACGATTGCCTTACTAGATGTTATATTCTACTCACGAGCTGGCAACTCACCCCCGTTGTGCCACAGTGTCTTGCAGGTCGGACCCGTCACCTTTGTAGCGGCGGGCTATCTTATCATCAGCTCATTTTGCTCAGACTCGCGACATCGCCCGTAGGTGGGTTGCGAGTATACTTTATTCCTTTTTACTTTATCATTGTATCTAGTATTCTCCATCTACCACTTGTATTGTATTTGCGACCTAGTGATGAGACTGAGAGATTTGTATATTTGTGGTTGCTTTGGGTCGAGCTCACTTGAGCCGACGTGTGTTTTCTGGTATTTGCATCTCTTTTATGCTCTTTTTCTTGATATTACTATTATATTGCATGTGGTTGTGATCCGCCTTGGGCGAAGAGCTAGCTCCCGCTTGGGGATGCCATTTTTATAATTACAGGTTTATTATCTTGTTGTACCCATTTTGGGGGATAGAAAATACAGTGGAGACTCTGCCGAAATTTTCGGGAATTTTCGATGTTTTAAAAAGGGATTCTATGCAACTTAATTGATTTCAAAACCGTTTTCATTTAAGGTTTTCCTTCACTCTCTTTTGATTTTGGGTTAGATTTCTGTGCTTTGGCTGACTTAGGTTACGGTACGCCTTTAGACGTCTCGTAATCTAAGTGCCAGTCATGTTCCGTACTTTCGGGTCGTGACAAAGTTGGTATCAAAGCGTAGGTTTTACCTTTCTGAGTGTAGGACGACCTTGGTAGATGGAGTAGGGGACTTAAGCAGAGTGGCGTAGCGTGGGTATGATCCGCGGCATACTTACGATACGGTACTCCGCCTAAGTGATCTTAGGACATAATTGCTTGTATTTCCTTTCGTGATTCCTTGCATTCCTTGATTCAATTGCAATGATCTTATCAGTCATGTTTCTTATTCCAGCTTCGATGCCGCCAAAGACTACGAGAGCTCAGCGGGCTGCCGCTAGGGATGAGATTCGGGCGGGCCCGTCTGAGGCGAGGATCGAGCGGGAGGATACGCCTACCCCTCAGGGTCATACTGATCCGCCTTATCCTGACCGTATTGCCAGATTAGAGGCCGTCATGCAAGAGTTGCGGCAGATGATGGGATCTTTAGTTGAGTCCAGCCGGGCACAGAGATCCGAGGACGTTCCTTCCACCGCCCAGACCACGATCGTACCTGCTGCACAGATGGTCACTCCTGTTGCTACTACGGAGACTATCCCTGTTTCACTACAGGAGTTCATGAGATTGAGACCTCCAGCTTTTACCGGTACAGATGCGACAGAGGACCCACAGGCATTTCTCGATAGGATGGCACGGATTGGCCGTTCGTTGAGGTGTTCTGAGGATAGATTGGTGGAGGTTGCGAGTTTTCGTCTGGAGGGTCTTGCCCAGACATGGTACGACTCAGTAGAGAGAGGCCGAGCTGCAGGTCTGCCTTCTATGACCTGGGATGAGTTTACAGCTGCATTTCTTGCCCGTTTTCTTCCGGAGAGTGTCCGAGATACTCGAGCCCGTAGTTTTGAGTCTTTGCGCAAGACTCCTGGGATGACAGTGTCGGAGTATGATATACAGTTTACCCAGTTGTCTCGATATGCTCCGTACCTAGTCGACACAGAAGAGAAGAGAATAAAGAGGTTTGTACGAGGGCTTGATACACAGCTATTCCTTGCCATCGGCACCCAGCACTTTGATACATACGCTGCCGCGATAGATGCAGCTTTACTTTTGGAGGAGCGTATTTCTGAGACTCTGGTCGTTTCTGGGCCGAAGAGGATCCGTACTGATACGCCAGCTCAGCGGCAGATGGGCAGACATCGTGATAGATTATTTCCAGGAGATGGTGGAGGCAGAGGATTGAGACGATGTCAGTTATTTGGTTCATATCCACAGACCCAGCAGTCGTCTCCAGGATGTTTTAGGTGTGGGAGTCAGTACCACCGTGTCAGAGACTATACCATGGGACGCCAGGGCGCGGCGACAGTCCCGCATGTGACTTTACCACCCTCACCACCTTCGCAGAGAGCTTTACTTCCTACTCCTGATGATGCTTCACGCCAGCCAGATGCTTCTAGAGGCCGTGGGCGTGGCGGTCCGGTTCCAAGAGGACGAGGCGACAGAGGCAGAGGCAGAGGCCGAGGTAGAGGCAGAGCACAGCCAGCTATCAGTGGTGGACAGGCCCGAGTGTTCGCGTTGACTCCTCAGGATGCACAGGGATCCAATGCCGTCGTGACAGGTACTCTGCCAGTATGTTCTTTTGATGCACGGGTATTATTTGATCCAGGCTCCACACATTCCTATGTATCCACGTACTTTGCACCGAGGTTGGGCCGAGAGTCTTCTCCGTTAGATCAGCCACTTGTCGTTATTACCCCGGTAGGCGAGTCTTTTGTTGCCCGTTTTGTGTACCGATCTTGTTCCGTTCGTATCGGGGAGAGAGATTCTTCAGTAGATTTGATTCTCCTCGATATGCTAGACTTTGACGTTCTTCTTGGTATGGACTGGCTAGCCACCTGTTATGCATCCGTGGACTGCCGTGAAAAGGCAGTCAGATTCAGTTTTCCTGGTGAGCCGGTTCTTATTATTCAGGGAGATCGTAGTGCTACCCTTCCCAGCTTGATTTCTTCTCTTCGTGCTGGTCAGCTCTTAAGGAAAGGGTGTCAGGGATTCTTAGCTTATGTTTGTGATACTAGCTCCAAAGAGGTTCCGTTGGACCAGGTCCCTGTTGTGAGAGAGTTTCCTGATGTATTCCTTGACGAGCTGCCTGGTCTGCCACCAGAGCGCGAGATTGAGTTATGTATTGACTTGATCCCCGGCACGGGGCCTATCTCTATACCGCCTTATCGGATGGCCCCGGCGGAGCTGAGAGAGCTAAAGGATCAGTTACAGGACTTGCTGGACAAAGGGCTTATCCGACCGAGTGTGTCACCTTGGGGTGCTCCCGTCCTGTTTGTTAAGAAGAAGGACGGAAGTATGCGTTTATGCATTGATTATCGTCAGCTGAACCGGGTTACTGTGCGGAACAGATATCCCCTACCCCGCATTGATGACTTGTTTGATCAGCTCCAGGGTGCAGGGTTTTTCTCGAAGGTTGATTTACGGTCAGGTTATCACCAGTTGCGAGTCGGAAGGAGGATATTCCGAAGACCGCCTTCCGTACTCGTTATGGTCATTACGAGTTCTTGGTGATGTCGTTCGGGCTCACCAATGCCCCGGCAGCATTTATGGATTTGATGAACCGCGTATTCAGGCCGTATCTCGATCAGTTCATCATCGTGTTCATTGACGACATCTTGGTTTATTCTCGGAGCCGGGAGGAGCATGAGCAGCACTTACGTATCACATTGCAGACTTTGAGGGAGCATCAGCTGTTCGCCAAATTCTCCAAGTGCGCATTCTGGTTAGACAGTGTCGACTTCTTGGGTCATGTGGTGACGAGAGATGGTATTTGCGTGGACCCGAAGAAGATCGAGGCAGTTCAGCGTTGGCCTAGACCAGTATCAGTTACAGAGGTTCGCAGCTTTCTAGGTCTGGCCGGCTATTATCGACGTTTCGTCCAGGATTTCTCCCGCATTGCTGCACCGTTGACCGGGTTGACCCGGAAGGGGGTTCCTTTTGATTGGACCCAGGCATGTAAGGATAGCTTCCAGCAGTTGAAGACTCGTCTGACTACTGCACCAGTGTTAGCATTGCCTTCAGGATCAGGCGGGTTTGTGGTTTATTGTGATGCTTCTCGAGTGGGGCTGGGATGTGTATTGATGCAGCACGACAGAGTTATCGCGTATGCTTCTCGGCAGCTGAGGAAACACGAGCAGAACTACCCCACCCATGATTTAGAGATGGCTGCAGTGGTATTTGCACTCAAGATCTGGAGACATTACCTATACGGTGAGTCGTGCTAGATATTCACTGACCATAAGAGTTTGAAGTATATCTTCCAGCAGCGAGACCTGAACCTGAGACAGCGTCGTTGGATGGAGTTGGTGAAGGATTATGACTGCGAGATTTTATACCATCCGGGCAAGGCGAATGCGGTGGCAGATGCTTTGAGTAGGAGGCCCGGAGGTAGCTTATCTTGTTTGAGCGCAGTACAGATGCAGTCGACGGCGGATTGGCAGGCGTTATGTGATAGCAGAGTACAGTTCGAGTTTACTCCTACAGGGGGTCAGCTGGCCCATTTCAGAGCACGCCCACAGTTACTTGACCGTATCCGCGAGGCACAGTCCGGCGATGCCCGTATCTTAGAGATTATTGAGCAGATTCGGCAGGGCAGAGTTTCTGAGTTCGTGATTGATGATCAGGGGATACTTCGATTTGGGACTCGACTGTGCGTGCCAGATTCAGAGGGACTGAGGCGTGATATTCTCGAGGAGGCACATAGATCAGTATACAGTGTTCACCCAGGTTCCACCAAGATGTACCGTGATTTGAGAGAGGTTTACTGGTGGGACGGGATGAAGAAGGATATTACAGACTTTGTGTCGAGATGCCTGACTTGTCAGCAAGTCAAGGCTGAGCACCAGAGGCCAGCCGGCGAGTTACAGCCTTTGCCCATCCCTGAGTGGAAGTGGGAGCAGGTCTCCATAGACTTCGTTGTGGGTCTACCCAGGACCAGTCGAGGGTATGACTCTATTTGGGTGATTGTGGATCGACTGACGAAAGCGGCTCACTTCCTGCCAGTGAAGACCACTTTTGGATTTTCTCAGTACGCCCAGGTTTATATTGATGAGATAGTGCGACTGTATGGTGTTCCGACTTGCATCGTGTCCGACCGTGGCACCCAGTTTACCAGCCGATTGTGGCAGAAACTACAGGAAGCTTTGGGCACCCGATTGAGTTTTAGCACAGCCTTTCATCCGCAGACTGACGGTCAGTCGGAGCGTACGATTCAGACTCTTGAGGATATGCTCAGAGCTTGCGTCTTAGATTTCGGTGGTAGCTGGGATCGTCATTTGCCTTTGATCGAGTTTTCCTACAATAATAGCTTCCAGGAGACGATTCAGATGGCACCTTTCGAGGCTTTATATGGGAGGAGATGTCGATCGCCAGTATGTTGGACAGAGCTCAGGGAGAGCAGTATTTTGGGGCCGCAGATTGTGCAGGAGACGACCGAGAAAATACAGCTGATTCGGGACAGGATGAGAGCGGCACAGAGCAGGCAGAAATCTTATGCTGACAGGCGTCGTCGCCGACTCGAGTTCGCTGTTGGCGATCATGTTTTCCTGAAGGTCTCTCCGATGAAGGGTGTGATGAGATTTGGGAGGAAAGGGAAGCTGAGTCCTAGATATGTTGGTCCTTTCGAGATCCTAGAGCGTGTTGGTCCAGTCGCTTATCGGTTAGCTCTTCCGCCCAGCTTCCCTGATGTTCACCCCGTATTCCATGTCTCGATGCTCCGCAAGTACCTTCATGATCCTTCCCAGGCGATTCAGCACCAGACGATCCAGTTAGAGCGTGATCTTTCTTTCACCGAGCAGCCGGTTGTCATCTTGGATCGACAGGTGAAGAAATTGAGGTCGAAGGTCATACCGTCTGTCAAGGTTCTTTGGCGTGGCCCGAACAGCGAGGAGGTCACCTGGGAGACCGAGGTCGAGATGAGGAAGAGATATCCCCATCTTTTTGAAGGTACGCATAGTTAAATTCTAAATTCGGGGACCGAATTTCTTTAAGGGGGGAAGATTGTAACCCTTCGAAAATCGTTTAGGCAGTTTTTCGGTAATCGGCAAATTTTTCGGCTTTTTCCGTAAAAAGTCAAAATTGATATTTTTCATTGTAGACCTAATTATACAAAATTTAGATAAGATATTACTATAATTTTGTCACTAAAATGTCACTTATAATTATCTAGTTAAATAAAAAAAAATCGTAATTAATTATTTTTTTTATTATTTTAAGCCTTTTTAAATACATTTAATTAGGGATAAATACAAATTTAATTAGGTAAATTTCTTAATTAGGAGTCTTTATAAGCTAAAATATGGTGTTAATAAAATTATATCATGTCTTGCAAACTTTTAGATTTTTGGTGGGAAAATTATGAAAAAAATGGCTTAAAAAGGGGTTTTTTTGGAAAAGGGTTGATATGAAAGCATGATATGATATCATATGATGTTGTAATAAGCTAGAAACTTCCCCAAAATTTCCCCACCTTCTCCTCTTGCTGCTGCCGACCCCTCACCTGCAGAATTTCCCCACTTCCCACTTCATTCTTGCTTCTTTTTCTTGCTAAAAATCAATAAAAATTCACATTTTTCCATCTCCATTCAAAGCAAAACCCTAATCCCTTCTCTCTTCAACCCAAATTTGTTCAAAAACATGATGAAAGGAGGCTTCTTGGTGACTTGATCAAGCTAGGGTTCAAGCTTGAGAGGTGAAAATTCTAAACTAGTTTGCTAACTTGTAGTATATTTGTGCTAAAATCTAATTTTTAAGTATTAATTTAGTGTAAATCTTTGTTCATGAAAAATCAAGAGAAGGTTTTGATTTTTAAAAATTAGGGTTTGTAGAATAATGGTTGGATTATGTTAGGGATGGTTATCTAATTGATTAGAATGGTTAATGGTGAAATTATATGCTTGCTAAATCGACAAATTTCGATGTTGTATCAAATCGGCTAGAAATTCGCTTACTAGATTTTTGTAGAAAATAGAATGCGGTCAATTTGCGTTAGGTTAGCAATATTATTAGCTTCGTATAGGATTATTAGAATGCGCGAACGCGGGGTTTCGTCTAGTCGGGTTGTAGTTTTGTCGATTTCCCCGAAATGACGATTTTAGTTAAAGAATTGCGATTTTCGTGCGTTTTTCCGCGCACTGAGTGCATGCTACGATTAATTTGAGAGCGTGGATAATTGTATGTTGTGACTTGCATTGTGTTAGGTTTTGTAATCTTATGCTTGATATTGTGCAAATATAGGATCGGTCGGGGAAACTTCGGATACGGCGCGAAAAGGCAAGGCGGTGGCCGGATCGGATTAGCGCGGATTTCAGGTGAGTAGATATATTCATCTATGGAGGAATCGTCTGGATGGCGCGATGCGCCCCCCCTAGTTAGTATTACCCTACTTTTTGCAAGATTATATTGTTAGTTAGCTTATCCATTCATGTACACTGCATACCCTTATAGCGAACAGTATGCTAGATTGCATGGACATTCACCTTCATATATGCGATATCACTTCGTAGGACACGAACACCATTACCATTGGCATCTGTTGCACGCGCACTATTCATGTGACACACACGCCTTTGGTAATTGCCATGCCACGTGCACGATAGAACCTGTTTATCTTAATATCATCACCAGCATTCATACTTGATATATGAAACTGCATCGCATGCACATATCTCGCATCATCATCATATTTACATAGAACTCTAGCCAAAATTTACATCATACACATTGATATCATAGACATTTGTCATATATATAACATGTGGACATTATGATTTTCTTGAGGATTTCAGTTTTGCTGCGATTTCTGGATTTTTGGGGAAAACCGCAAGAATTTAACAAAAGCTTATATTTATCATTTTTAAAACAAAGTTGCGGTTTTCTCGTGATGTATGTGTCGTCCACCATGAGTTTTCATGTTTTCTGTTGGATTTCGAGACCCGATTCGAGGAGTGGATGAACCGTCTCGGGTACATGGTGGGCCCGGTATGGTACCCCGGGGCAAGAAGATCGAGTTGTAGACGATGAGCCTGGCAGGGGAAGACTACCTACCGGTGATGTCTGGCGCGGCGGATATCCGGAGGATACCGACCGTTGTCGTGAGATTTATGATATAGGCCGATCCGGACTGACGGAGCCCGATATTGAGACAGATATGATTCCTATTTGGTGTCGATGCTTGACACGGGTTTTCAGAGGATTTCTTGATGATATTTAGCTATTATGCAGACATTCATTTTCTAAAAGTTAAGAATGCAGTGACTTTAACATTTAAAACACTTAAAGAGTTAGAAAAGATATTGCATACATGTGCATGCATACTAGAGTTATTATATCACATATAGACATACATGTTGTTCCGCATTGCGTGCATTCTTACGATTGCCTTACTAGATGTTATATTCTACTCACGAGCTGGCAACTCACCCCCGTTGTGCCACAGTGTCTTGCAGGTCGGACCCGTCACCTTTGTAGCGGCGGGCTATCTTATCATCAGCTCATTTTGCTCAGACTCGCGACATCGCCCGTAGGTGGGTTGCGAGTATACTTTATTCCTTTTTGCTTTATCATTGTATCTAGTATTCTCCATCTACCACTTGTATTGTATATGCGACCTAGTGATGAGACTGAGAGATTTGTATATTTGTGGTTGCTTTGGGTCGAGCTCACTTGAGCTGACGTGTGTTTTCTGGTATTTGCATCTCTTTTATGCTCTTTTTCTTGATATTACTATTATATTGCATGTGGTTGTGATCCGCCTTGGGCGAAGAGCTAGCTCCCGCTTGGGGATGCCATTTTTATAATTACAGGTTTATTATCTTGTTGTACCCATTTTGGGGGATAGAAAATACAGTGGAGACTCTGCCGAATTTTTCGGGAATTTTCGATGTTTTAAAAAGGGATTCTATGCAACTTAATTAATTTCAAAACCGTTTTCATTTAAGGTTTTCCTTCACTCTCTTTTGATTTTGGGTTAGATTTCTGGGCTTTGGCTGACTTAGGTTACGGTACGCCTTTAGACGTCTCGTAATCTAAGTGCCAGTCACGTTCCGTACTTTCGGGTCGTGACAAATATGGAGAACCTGCTGATGGCCGCAAGGGTACCCGATGAGGAGAAAGTGAATGTGATAAAGATTAAGTTGGAAGACGAAGCACGTACTTGGTGGTCAGTTGAAGAAAGCAGAATTGAAGGGCCAATCGAATGGAGCAAATTCAAGGAGTGCTTCTTGGACCACTATTTCCCTTCCACCGCCAAGGCAGAGATGGAAGAAAGATTCATCTTACTGAAGCAGAATGGTCGTCCCGTAGACGTATATGCGGAAGAATTCAACCGTCTGAGCCGATTTTCTCCGTATACGGTCGCTTCAGAGGCCACCAGGGCCAGGCGCTTCTTACATGGACTTGATTTTGAGCTACAACTGTTGATCGCGTCACTCGAGTTGCAGACTTTTGCGCAGGTACTCAACGCGGCACGAATTCAGGAGAAGGTGATCAATAAATTTAGGAAGCCCCCAGTTGTTCCAGTGCGTGCTCGCATATCTTCTCGAGGAGTCATACCAGTTCACAGGCCAGGAACGACACAGATGAAGCATCCATTCGTGCCCCTGCATCGCCCCCAGAGTAAGAACTTAGTTTGCGGCTACTGCAACAGGGATGGGCATACCCAGAAGGACTGTCGCCGCGCCAAGGGACAGTGTTTGATTTGCGGATCCAGCCAGCACCGAGTTAGTGGTTGCCCCGAGCGAACAGAGTTAACCGCAGTAGCAGAGATCACAGGAGCAGAGGCAACCCTACACAGGCCGCGGTCAAGGACGGGCTTTCACCGTGACCGCCGAGCAGGCAGAGGCTTTAGGCGAAGTTGTCATAGGTATTCTACTCGTACATTCCATGCCAGCTAGAGTACTATTTAATTCTAGAGCATCGCACTGTTTCATATCTGCGCATTTCGTTGATACACACTCCATACCACATGAACCATTAACCAAGGGTTGGGAAATACATTCGGGTAATGGTGTTATAGTGTCTAGTCGAGAATGTTGATCCTGTCCGGTTGTAGTGTGTGGCAAGGAATTCTATGCGAATTTCCTTTTGATCGGAACAGGCAGCTATGACGCAATTTTCAGGATGGATTGGATGAGTACGTTCCATGCGGTTATTGATTGCCGAGCAAGGAATGTGACTTTCTGCATTCGCAATCACCCAGAGTTTATTTTCGAAGGCGGGAGCGAATCTTTGGAGCCAGCTAAGTATAGAGACAAGCCAAAAGAGTTGACAGCTATGGAGATTGATGAGAGCCCAGCCCCAGAGATTGTTCGGGATTTTCTGGACGTGTTTCCTGAAGATTTACCAGGTCTACCATCTCCACGCATCTTGGAATTCTCGATTGATTTGACTCATGTACAGCACCAGTTTCCAAGGCCCCATACAGAATGGCACCGGTTGAGTTGGCAGAATTGAAGAAGCAGATTGAAGATCTCCTGGAGAAGGGATTTATCCGGCCAAGCGCTTCATCGTGGGGTGCACCAGTTCTGTTGGTGAAGAAAAAGGATGGATCGCTGCGGATGTGCATAGACTATCGGGAGCTGAACAAAGTCACGATAAAGAACAAATACCCAATTCCGCTCATCGACGACTTATTTGATCAGTTAAGTGGGGCCAAGGTATTTTCGAAATTGGATCTCCGTTCTGGCTATCATCAAATCAGAGTAGCGGCCGAGCGTATATGAAAGACGGCTTTCAGGACCCGATACAGACATTATGAGTTCCTTGTGATGCCGTTCGGTGTTACCAATGCTCCAGCGATATTTATGGATTTGATGAACAGGGTGTTTGCGAAGTACTTGGACACGTTCGTCGTTGTATTTATCGACGACATACTAGTCTACTCGATGACTCGGGAGGAGCACATCGAGCACTTACGCACGGTTCTACACATTCTTCGGGAAGAGAAGCTGTACGCAAAATTGAGCAAATATGAGTTCTGGCTCGACAAGGTTCAGTTCTTGGGACATATTGTCTCGTGCGAAGGCATCTTAGTGGACCCGGCAAAGATAGAATCTGTCAAAGATTGGCCAACACTGAAGTCAGTGGCCGAGATCAGAAGTTTTCTGGGACTGGCAGGGTATTATCGGCGGTTCGTCGAAGACTTTTCAAGAATCGCTGAACCTTTGGCGAGGTTGACACGGAAGGATGTACCGTTTGTGTGGACAGAGGAGTGTACTCGGGCATTTGAGGCACTAAAGCAGAAGTTAACCACGGTGCCCATTCTTACAGTGCCAGATGATTCTGGTGGTTTGGTGATACATAGTGATGCCTCAGGAAAGGGCTTAGGCTGTGTTCTGATGTAACACGGTCGGGTGGTTGCTTACGCCTCACGACGGCTGAGAAATCACGAGAGGAACTACCCTACGCATGACTTGGAGTTAGCCGCAGTGGTTTTTGCATTGAAGATCTAGAGGCATTACCTGTTGGGCGAGAAGGTGGAGGTGTACATGGATCACAAGAGTCTGAAGTACGTCTTCATTCAGAAAGAACTAAATATGAGGCAACGCCGGTGGTTAGAACTGATGGCGGATTACGACTTGGACCTTCAGTATCATCCGGGAAAAGTAAATGTTGTACCCGATGCTCTCATTCGAAAGCCAGCGGTCATAATGTTGACCAGTCAGAGGAGCATCATTGAGGATTTTCAGAGACTCGAGCTTGAAGTCGTTACACCGAGCGCAATCAGGCAGTTTTGGCAACTATAGGTGCAGTCTTCTCTTGTGGATCGCATCAAGGCTGCACAAGCTGATGATCCTCGATTGCAAAAGTTCAGAGCGCAGGTAGAAGCTGGGCTGAGAATGGACTTACTCATACATGAAGACGGTGCTCTGAGATTCGATAGCAGACTCTGCGTACCCAAAGGGGATGTTCGGGAAGAGGTACTAGCTGAGGCACATAGTTCAGCTTATTCTGTGCATCCGGGAGGCACGAAGATGTATCGAGATCTAAAGCAGCACTTTTGGTGGAACGTGATGAAGCGAGAAATTGCGCGGTTTGTATCCAGGTGCTTGGTATGCCAGCAGGTGAAAGCGGAACATCAGAGGACAGCGGGATTGTTACAACCGCTTCCGATACCAGAATGGAAGTGGGGGCACATTACCATGGATTTTGTGACGGCCTTACCACGGAGCCCCAGGGGCAATAACGCCATTTGGGTTATCGTCGACCGCCTCACGGAAGCTGCACACTTTTTACCTTTCCGGGTGGGACAGTCGAAAGAGTCACTTGCGGAGAGATACATGCAGGAGATAGTGCGACTTCACGATGTTCCGGTCAGTATTGTGTCAGATCGAGACACCAGATTTGTTTCACACTTTTGGAGGAGCTTACAGGAGAGTTTGGGTACCCGCCTCAAGTTCAGCACATCTTATCACCCGCAGACGGACGGACAATTCGAGCGTACGATTCAGACACTCGAGGATATGCTGAGAGCTTGCATGCTGGACTTCCAGGGTTCTTGGGAGGATCATCTGCATCTAATCGAGTTTTCTTATAACAACAGTTACCAGGCTAGCATTCAGATGGCTCCTTTCGAAGCACTTTACGGGCGTAAATGTCGATCCCCAGTTTGTTGGGATGATGTGGGAGAACGAAGATTATTGGGTCCCGAGCTCATTGTTCAGACAGTCGACAAGGTCCAAATGATCAGGCAGCGCATTAGGATGGCTCAGGATCGACAGAAGAGTTGGGCGGATACCAGAAGGAGGGCCCTAGAATTTGAAGTCGGAGATCACGTTTTCCTGAAAATTTCCCCTACCTGCGGAGTTATCAGGTTTGGAGGTCGCGGGAAACTCAATCCCCATTTCATCGGACCTTTTGAGTTGATAGAGCCAGTAGGAGACGTGGCCTATCAACTTGCCTTGCCTCCATCGCTAGCTGGTGTGCACAATACCTTCCACGTATCTCAGTTGCATCGTTATGTTCGGGATGAGAGCCATGTTCTGGACTATTCGGAGTTAGCTTTGGGTACCGACCTGTCTTACGAGGAGCAGCCTGTTAGTTATATGTATGCCCTAGAGGCCATTACTGTATATACAATGTATATTGTAGTGGATGCTTGGACATATATAGGGAGGAATTTCTTGCTCGACATGATAGTATGCTATCTGGTTACTCTTTATCTTAACATATACTCTGATAGTCTCTATGTTACATGTTGATAAAGCTCTTAGGATGATTACTTGACTACCAGGACTATGATGCAGATCATACTAGTGGGGACAGAGTAGTCGCTAAGTACATCCTTCAAATGTTCCTAGTCGCAGGTGTATCAAGACAAGGCATCGATATACCAGAGTAGACTAGCGTATGCGCTTCTTGACCCATATGATGGGCGATGGATGATCCCATATCCATTGGTGTTTGACATCAGAGAAGTTATACGGGTGCTCAGTGGAGACTGGGTACACTGGACGGACTCACCGAGAACTCCCAGATGGTATTATAGCTCATGTCAGATGGCAGTTCTCTGGTGACACTGGTACAGGTTAGTCTGTAGACCCGAGATCGTCATAGAGTCTTGTGTGATTCCCACTGTGCTTTGATTTCCATCATACCACGTCCAAGAGGGCGTGCAAAACGGTGGCTTTTGGGTACAGTCCCGAATCACATGGAGGCAATGAGCGATAGGAGGGGTTTCGTTTCTCCGGGTATAGGGAGTTGATGTTGTGCTGTGTTCGATTGGCTATAACTGGAAA
This sequence comes from Agapanthus africanus, assembly GCA_030015575.1. Lineage (NCBI taxonomy): Eukaryota > Viridiplantae > Streptophyta > Magnoliopsida > Asparagales > Amaryllidaceae > Agapanthus > Agapanthus africanus. The sequence goes on from CM057337.1 coordinate 724,773,749, forward strand.
TCCCTGGCCAGGGTTGCTGAGATTTACTGGTAAGTGTTATCAGTAGTTTCTCGAACTATTATGGACCTCATATCAACACGACTTATCAAGCTACTGGGGTCTGACGTTTACCACCCCTAGGCGAGATATGCGACATATCAGATGAAGAGACCGGACTGTACCGGAGCGATAGCGGGCCGTAGTCTCGGGTATGTATGAGACACTTGTTAAACATGATCCTCCTTTCCACAACTCGATTTCAAAGATGAATTAGAGACTGATAGGGACACAGATCATATATTGCATCAGTTAGTGACATATTGATTACCTGCATTTTACTTCCACTGTTATTACCTTCTTTGCTTGTTTCTTGTCACTATTATCATATTGCTATTACGTCGCTCTGACGACCTGAGTATGCATGCTCAGACCTCGAGGAAAAACCAGTACAGGAGTCAGACTTGCCCTTCGAGCTTGCGGCGATTTAGTCAGGAGTACCTCCTTCACCTTTACTGCTTTCCTTAAAATAACCTTGTATTCGCATTTGGTTAGTAGTTCTTTTCCTTATTTTATTGTAAATTGTGAACAATGAAAGTTGATTTAATGATTTAGTGATGTATTTCCTTTACTTTTGTGCTTTGTTTACTGATTACCATGTAATGCTAGAAGCCGAAGTGTGACTACGACGGTATTATTGCTTGACCGTAGGAGCATGGCTGGCCTAGTCATCCCTCGTTTTCCGTATTTTGGGAAGCGGGGCGTAACAATACCCAACTTTTAAAAAAAATTATTAGAAAAAATAACATAATGTTAATTCATACTTTCAAAGTTCAAGTTATAATAGAAGAGATATATTTAAACTATTAAAAATAAGGATGAGCTGTTAAATCATCATTTCTGGTGTGTGTGTGTGTGTGTGTGAGAATAATGGAGAAAAGGCGTCATAAGGGAGAATTTCCTTCTATTGCATCAGAAAAATACACCGTCCACCATTTTTCTCAACGATCGGTATCCATCATCGTCATCTTCATCATCTGAGATGTGGGTACACCAAATTTCATGTGATTCTATAATTTTTTCAGCGTTAATTTAATGGATGCAAAATTAACGGTTTACTGATAATAGAAATTTTTACATTGCTAATTAAACGGTGAAAAAGTAATGGAATCGCATAAAATTTGGTGTATCCACGTCTTTATGATAATGATGAACCAAAAAACCTTCTAGGATCTCTTTTTTTCATTATATATATATAATGGTGGAAATGTGTCATAGGAGAGAATTTCCACCTATGACGTTAAAAAAATACACTATGGATTCCGATCGTCAGGTAAAATCGTCATCGGTTTATTTTTTGACGTCATAGGAGGAAATTCTCTCCTATGGTACCTTTCCTCCATTATTTATTAGAGGTTTTCTTGTTCATCATTATCATAAAGACATAGCTACACCAAATTTTTGTGATTCTACCGCTTTTCCGCTGTTGAATTAACAATGTAAAAAGTTCTATTATCGGTAAACCGTTAATTTTGCACCCACTAAATCAATGGTGAAAAATCGGTCGAATCGTATGAAATTTGGTGCATCCACATTTTAGATAATAATGATGAAGAAAATGGGTGCCGATCGTCAGAAAAATGTTGGAGGTGTACTTTTTCGAAGCCATAGGAGGAAATTCCCTCCTATCTCCCGTCTCTCTCTATATATATATATATAACAAAGAGAAGAGTCTCTCTCTCTCTCTCTCTCTCTATATATATATATATATATATATATATATAATGGAGGAAAAAGGCCATAGGAGCGAATTTCCTCCTATGGTGTCAAAAAAGTACGCCCTCTGTCATATCTTCCGACGATCGGAAACCATCATCTTCATCGTTATCATCTAAGATGTGGGTACGCCAAATTTCGTGTGATTCTACAACTTTTTCACTGTTGATTTAGCAATGTAAAAAGTTCTATTGTCGGTAAACCGTTAATTTTGAACCCACTGATTCAACGGTGAAAAGGTTGTAGAATCACATGAAATTTGGCGTACCAACATCTTAGATGATAACGATGAAGATGATGGATTCCGATCGTCGGAAGATATGACGGAGGGTGTACTTTTTCGACGCCATAGGAGGAAATTCCCTCCTATGGCATCTTTCCTCCATTATTCTCTCTCTCCCTCCCTCCCCCCCTCTCTCTCTATATATATATATATAACAAAAAGAATAGACCGTAGCATGGAATTTCTTATATATATATAACAAAAAGAATAGACCGTAGCATGGAATTTCCTCCTATACTTAAGGTATGATCTTATGTTAAACAAATTTCGAGGAGTGAAAAAATGGGTTTAACATTTCTAACTTGGATAATAGAATTTCTAGTTTTGATTCTTAACCTTAAGATTAGAATTAACAGTTTCTCCACAACGCTAACTTGACTGGATTGTGTGGGTGTAATCTGCTGAAAACCCTCAGGAGACAACACTCCTCCTACTAGGGACACCTAGAGGTTTAACGGCTTGTTGCACGTGCTCAGTGCAATCGCGTTCCCTGCGAAAGTGAGGTTAGGATTTTTTGTTTTGCTCGGGACGAGCAAAAGATAAGTTTGGGGGTATTTGTTCATCTCAGAAAACTGCATTTTAATACCGCTCATTCATTATTTATTTTCTTATATATCGGTGCTATTAACCAGTGTTTGATCAGTAATTACAGATTACATGTGTTCGTGATTAAAATACTGGAAACAAACTCAATATCACGGATATAGCGTTTGGAAGCCGACACTGCAAACAGAACAGGAAACCGACCAATATCCAAAGAGTTCTTTTGAAAATAAACATGTGTACACAATTTTGGTCCAACACAATACAAGTGTACACACAACTCTTTGGCATAGACCATGGTGGGGCTGCCTATGGCACACAAAAATGATGGCTTGTGCAAATGAGGGAATATGAGTAATAAATGCTAAAAGTTTTGATGTGATACATTGCTTCAAGTTCCTCCAAATCTCTGAATGCATACCAGGTTATTTTAGACAAATCAAACAGCACCAGGATGATGTTGGAGTAGACACAAGTCCACTACATCAACCCGAGCCTCTACGCTCGGATTTAGACCGGCAGGCCCCCCAAATAATCTGAGCTCGCCGGCCCCCTTGCCCTATTTGTCCACATCTTTCTTCAGTCCTTCCCTTGCAGTCACATCACCTTATTTTTATTACTTGTTTAATCTTTTTTGGTGCCTATAAAAGCCAGATCATTGAGTAAGGGAAGGGGTCTCACATAGTCTCACATAGTGTATGCATATATTGTTTTGTTTTCTTTTGTTTTTGGTTTAGACTTGAGAGTTGTGTGAGCTTTAACTTGGTCTCTTCTTCTTCTTCCCTCTTGAAGTTTTCTCTTGAGAGTTTCATTATGGAGGTTGAACAAGTTACCAATATCTTGTACCCCAACTTCAAGTGTTAATAATATTGTTGTTTCTTTGATTATTTGCTTCTTTTTCTTATTTGCTTTTCTTTTTATCATACTTAACTACTATCTTTGGTTGTGGTAATAGCAAGGAAGTGAGATGAAAGACTTTGCCTCCTCCTCCTCTTGTTAATGTTTAATGTGCTTTAATATGATTATAAACTTAGTATTGTAACTTGGATGGGTTGATATGGTATGTTGATTCCATGGTTACTTTATAACCTCATCACATACCATATTCTCCTCTCAAACCCCATCTTGCAAGCCTAAGGTTAGAATCAATTTGGTGTTAAGTTTGCTAAGTTTGGATGTGGCATTTTGTGATTAAGTGACTTGACAAATCTCTTGGTTTCATATACCATATACCATCACAAACACTTCGCACACTTAACACTGAAATCATTTGCTCTCACTCACAAATTTGTGTTTTTGATGTTGTAGTATGCTTGCTAAACCTTGTGTTTAGTGTTGATACCCCAAGCTTGGACATACAATCAGTAAGTGAACAAAACAGACTCGTTTCGTGTTTGTGTCGAGTATCGGCAACTTGACGACTTGTGTCTCGCAACCGCTTTGACAAGTTATACTTCGTGCCTGGATCGACACAAGGATAAGCAACTCATAATCAAGGGAGCGTCGAAGGAATCGTCACGATTCGACATTCCGAGCCAAAACTACAACCGCTCCTTTCTTAGCTTCTTTGCTTGATTTTCTTTGTTTTCGTATTCTTTCATTTTTTGTGACAACCAAACCAATTCATTATTTGTTGAACCTTAAACAACAAGACCTAATACACAATTCCCTGCGGATCGACCCGTACCTGCCAGCTTGCTACAACGCTCCGTACACTTGCGGTTTATAAATTTTAAAACGAGAACGATCTCGCATGCACATTCCATTTCCTTAAAATCATATCCGTTTCCAAAACATACGCGTTTGCGCGCGCGGATGAGTTCCCAACAAGTTTTTGGCGCCATTGCCGGGGAATTTGTAGTCATTAGGTATTGTTATTTCTGGTTCGTACTAACAAATTAACTTCTAACTCAAAATTCTTTCAAAACTAACAAACACTAATTTGCTAACTCTTTGTTCTATGTCTTTACTGCCTGCTATCACTCTGTAATCCAACTTAAAAATCAAAGTATACTAATAAACTACTAATATAGCCTGAACGATCCACACAAAATTCGAGCACAACTACTCATCATTTGGCCGGCGACATCAGTAAAATTTCCGATCTCGCCGGCCCAATCTGGGTGTTTTTGATTTTTTCTTTTTGTGTGATCTCCAGTGTCTTGTCAGTACTCTAGTGGTATTGTTTGATTTTTATAATTTTGAGTGTGCAGGAATTGGGGCATATATATCGCTTTTTGACACTAAATATCGTATTTTCCGACATTTCAGGTTTTTCACGGAACTACGACCAGCGATCGTGCGGAGCGAGGCTCAATTTCAATTTCAAGACGTTAGTGAAGTACAGTACCAAAGATCCGGGTGGTTTGACCCGCGCAAGCGAACAATCAAAGACTCGGATCACTTCAAAAAGGGGTTTTCTTAACCAAATCACATCGGTACGTATTTTTTAACACATTCCTCTTGAATCCGATGCATTCCACTATTCTATCTTCTGCAGGATTTTTCGCACAAGCTTGCCACCAATTGCACAGAGAACTAACCGTATTTGTTGTAGCGCTTAAACCTTAAACAAAAAAGAATTGTTTAAATTGCTTGATTTCTTAAATTCTTTTATTGATAGCGCATTTGCATCTTAATACAGAATTAAGGGCAAAAAGACCAAACAAGATACGGTAAAGGGTTTCATCACCTTTTTCCGTAGCCCACAAATCACAAAACTGCATTCTTGCATACCCACAGTAATTTAAAATCAATTAAAACTTTGACTTTAAGGACATTGCGCTCATTAGAAGAAGTTAACTGTGTTTACAACATTGCTTAACGGTATATCGTTCACAGGGTGTCTAGGCAAGTGTTCAAGAGAAAAGGGTTATCTAATTAAGGAACTTCACGAAAACGTTGGAAAACCTCTCCTTATCTCTTGCACTTACCTGGCTTCGTGATCCGTATATCTTAAGCCCGTTTCTCGACACAGTTTTACTTCAACAATCAGGTTCTTGAGCAGGTCTAGTTGACTAGCATAACATAAACTGCTATGGGTGTGATATTTTTTATTTTTGTGATATTTGTGAATTCTTGTTAATATGGGTGATATACGATTTAATTTAATTTTTCACGATTCTTATTCTTTTGTTTATACTCGGTCCCAATTCATTTGTTCAAATTACCACGATTCTTCTCACATTCATGAAAATTGTCCTTTTCTAGGGGGTGACCAACCATCCCAGATTTTTTATAACGGTCACCCACCTAACACTCCTGAACTAGTCTCACTTCAATTAGAGACCTAATGATTGAAGATTTAGAGAAAGAGGTTGACAGGGTAACTGCTTTAGCATCACCACTGTCACAACCCTCTCTTCCTGAAACAACTGACACATCCTTAGAGAATGATGGTGAGATGGATGTTAGGTTGACCGCTTTAGAGAAAGGTATTGAAGTGATGATTGCGGTCGAGAATCAAACAGCTGCTATGCTAGCCCTGTTTATACAGCAGTCTGAGCAATTATTTCACGTTCAAGCTCAATTTTTTGCTAGAATTGAAGAGCATGTAGCTATAGTGATTCTAAAGAGTGAACACAGTCAATTAGAACCACATAGTGTTAATATCTATCATCTAGAAAGTCACCCAAGTAAGATAAACAGTCAATTGAATTTTGATGATTTCATAGATGACGATGCAATTGAATTGACTAAGTGTTATCAAGACACACAAGAAAAACCACCGACTGATTTGTGCATTCCAATTTTAGAGGAGGAATCTTGTGATTTTGACGGGTATGGTTTGGATAGATTGATAGAAGAGATCAATGATCAGGAACCCATAATTTTTGTATCACCTAGTGATATTGTTTTGGAAGAAATGTTAGGGTGGGAACCTAACTTTTTAAATGACATGAACCTACCCAGATATGAATGTGATGAAGAAGAACCTGTTTTGGGAATTGTGAGCTATAGCAATGAGTGTAGAATTGTGCAGAATTATAGGGAGGAAGACAACCTTGAAAAATTGTCTTTCATACAGAGTTTTGAAGAATTATTTGCGGATGAACTTGATATACTCGGTGAGTTTGAGTCAGGATCAATTAGGGAACATCCCATGAACCTTTCCTTTTCCAATTTTTTTGCGGATGAACTCCAGTTTTTAAACGAGCTTGACTCCGAAACTCGACATGTGCTTTTTGAACATTCAATTCATCCGGGCAACAATTCTTTAACCTCTTCAAAACTTCATTTTCACTTTCAATGTCTTCCGATCCCTACTGTTACACGCCCATGCCCTTCACTAACAACTAACACATTCTTTTTCTTTTTCTTTTTTATATACTTATTCTTTTACCAGCCCTTGCATTATATCGGTAAATTTTTTTGTGGCTGGTATTAATTTCTGGACTAACAATATCGTTTAATTTGTGAATACTGTAATTAATCTTTGTTTTTCTTAGTTTTTTTGAAAATAAGATCTCACCTGTTAAGGGGTGAGTGCTAAATTTTTGGGGACAGCGCTGATTTAACTTTTGGTTTGAGTCAAATTGTATGAAGTGGGGTTTTCTTTTTGTTGGTTTTTTTTTTGTAAAATGTCCTTTATAAAGACATAACATCCCTGACCCGACCCCTTTATTCTCAGTTCTCAAACAGCACCATATCCCTTCATTGCTTTCCCTGATCCTTCCTCCTAAACCCTATCCCCTCTCTTCGGAATCCGACCGGCGACATCGTCGAAAATTCCAGCGCCACCGGTCTCGAAGTCCCCGATCATCGTTTGCCTTTGTCAGAGCTGTAAGATTTTCTCTTCCCCTCTCTCCTGCACTATTTAAATTTTCTGCAAACTTCACCAACCCACAGATCATGGCCCCTTTTGAATTAGAGCAAAATTTTGTCGATGTATTCACCCACGAGGTGTTTGTGAGCTATTTTCATGATGTTATCCGACAGTTGGGGTGGGAGTTTTTGCTGCATGGGGAAGAGGGGTTATGTGCTTGTGAACATTTGGTAGATGAGTTCTACGACGCTCTTAGAAATGGTGAAATACTCCAGGATCGCATTAGATTTCACTTTCAGGGTAGACGGAGGGTATTTTCAGCTGATACGATATCCAATGTCACTAACATCCCTATCCGACCTGGTTTTCAGAGACCATTAGAGCTTGCCCAATATAGAACAATCATGGGTACACGGTGAGAATTACGAGATGCTGGGCTAAATGCCCAGCAGATTTATAGAAACATTTATACGGCTTGCCGCTGGGCTTACCGTAACGTCAGGGGGATCACTCGAGTTTCATCTTTTCCAGCGATTGTGGGGCACATGGTTCATTGTTTAATGACCAAGAATTATCAATTTTGCATGGCGAGCATGCTATTTGCCACAATCAAAGAAAGTGTCACTGCGCACAAATCGTTACTTCCCGTCCTCGTCACCCAAATTTGTCGCTACTACATGGAAGACGATGATTTCTCAGCCTGCATCATGATGTATGACACCGTCCCGGTGGAGATAGAGAGGATCTCACCAGGCTATACGGACGGCAGGAGTGAGCAGCAGATTTGGTCACCCACTGACCCCAGCGAGCATACGGCACCACAGACTTCCTTAGAGATTTACTTTGGAGAGGACGTTCCGACAGATCCCTATGAATTACACAGGATGGAGGTCCGTGGCATCAAAACTTTGATCAGGCAGAATAAGGAGATAAAAGAACAACTCAGCAAGATCTTAGCAAACCAAGAAGAAGCAAGCGGGAGCAGCAGAACCAAGGGCAAGGCCAAGCGACGATGATGACATCTTCATATTCAGTTTGGGGGTGGATCTGTTTTGGTTGCATTTTGTATCTGCATATAGTTTGCATATGCATATTTCCTGTATTTCAGCACTTACATTATGTATTTTTCTTTTCTTTGTATGTAGTCGCATTTCATATATGTTTTTGTATTGCATTGTATTGAAAAACGTATAAAAATTGAAAAATTTCTTCAAAACATAAAAACTTGTTTGTCATGTTAGCTAGCGGGGGAACTTAGATTCGAAGTCCGACGGTTCGGTTGATAAGATAAAAGCAACTATATCCTTTTTGTGAGACCGATGACCTGAAAAATAACCCTCCTTTGTGTTTAATATTAGCTGATATACGTATTTTATAACACTTTACACGTGTCGTATGTTTTTGAGAATTTGATGAAGGTCTAATATGTCTCAAACTTTTGAAAAATGATAAAACATCTTTAGAATCAAACATGTTTGTTCTGAGTTAAGTAATATCAAGAATAGTTCATAAAGTAAGGTGAATATGAAGGATATGATTGAGGTTTTAATAGAAGCTATAAGTAATAACCCATCTGAAATCTTGTTGGAGTAATTATACACCTTATCCACATATAACATCTTCGGATTTAAAAGAAATGCCCGCTATATCTCCGTTTTTCACTGAGTTCAGAATATTTTAAATAAAATGAGTCTTTTGTTTTGTGGACTTGGTAACTTGGGTAATTAAGTCTTTGAGGTGTCTCCACACCTAATGCTCTAAAATCATCTGGTTTGGGAGTCATTGACCCAAAGCTCGTTAATTTTCCAATCGCCAAATAAAACAAGCTAAGAAAGTGTTCTCTCCGAGTTAAAAATCCTCACGGTTCTTTGTGGGAGAATAATCTTGACGGAGACAAGTTTTCTTATAAAACAGTTTTTTTTACGGAGATATGAAAGTTTATATTTATAAAGATGTTTTGCACAATAACGAAGGGTGTGTATGAACAAAAATAGGTGAAAGGTAGGAGTGAAGAATAAGACTTAGGTTCTCTGTTAAAAACGATTGAAATTCTGACTTGAAACCTAACTTGAGAACAAAAACTTGAGAAAATCTTAACCCCTTTCAAACTCGTGTGATCCTTCAGAAATTTATCATAGTCTGTAATTATGACATGATGACCCTAATCAAAGTTCTTAAAATCTTATGGACACTATCCGCACAATCACGTAAAGACGCGTATGAGCTTATGTTAAACAAATTACGAGGAGTGAAAAATTGGGTTTAACGTTTCTTACTTGGATAATAGAACTTCTAGTTTTGATTCTTAATCTTAAAATTAGAATCAACAGTTTCTCAACAACGCTAACTTGACTGGATTTTGTTGGTGCAATCCGCTGAAAACCCTCAGGAGACAGCACTCCTCCTACTAGGGACAACTAGAGGTTTAACGGCTTGTTGCACATGCTCAATGGAATCGTGTTTCCTGCGAAAGTGAGGTTGGGATTTTTTATTTTGCTCGGGACGAGCAAAAGATAAGTTTGGGGATATTTGTTCATCACAGAAAACTGCATTTTAATACCGTTCATTCATTATTTACTTTGTTATATATCGGTACTATTAATCAGTCTCTGTTCAGTAATTACAGTTTACAGGTATTCGTGATTAAATACTGGAAACACACTCAATATCACGGATATAACGCTTGGGAGCCAACACTGCAATCAGAACAGGAAACCGACCGATATCTAAAGAGTTCATTTGCAAATATGTGTGTGCACACAATTTTGGTCCAACACAATACAAGTGTACACACAACTCTTTGGCATGGACCATAGTGGGGCTGCCCGTGGCACACACAAATGATGGCTTTTGCAAATAGGGGGACATAGGTAATAAATGCTAAAAGTTTTGATGTGATACATTGCTTCAAGTTCTCTTCAATCTCTGATTGCAAACCAGGTTATTTTAGACAAATCAAACAGCACCAGGATGATGTTGGAGTAGACACAAGACCACCACATCAACCCAAGCCTCTACGCTCGAATTTTGACTGGCGGCCCCCCCAAATAATCCGAGCTCGCTGGTCCCCCTTGCTCCATTTGTCCCCATCTTTCTTCTGTCCCTCTCTTGCAGTCACGTCACTTTATTTTTACTTGTTTAATCTTTTTTGGTGCTTATAAAAGCCAGATTAGTGAGCAAGGGAAGGGGCCTCACATAGTCTCATATAGTGTATGCATATATTGTTTTGTTTTCTTTTGTTTTTGGTTTAGGCTTGAGAGTTGTGTGAGTTTTAACTTGGTCTCTTCTTCTTCTTCCTTCTTGAAGTTTTCTATTGAGAGGTTCATTATGGAGGTTGAACAAGTTACCAATATCTTGTATCTCAACTTCAAGTGTTAATAATATTGTTGTTTCTTTGATTACTTGCTTCTTTTTCTTATTTGCTTTTCTTTTTATCATGCTTAACTAATATATTTGGTATTGGTAATGGTAAGGAAGTGAAATGAAAGGCTTTGCCTCCTCCTCCTCTTGTTAATGTTTAATGTTCTTTAATATGATTATAAACTTAGTATTGTAACTTGGATGGTTGATATGGTATGTTGATTCCATGGTTACTTTGTAACCTCATCACATACCATATTCTCCCCCACAAACCCCATCTTGCAAGCCTAAGGTTAGAATCAATTTGGTGTTAAGTTTGCTAAGTTTGGAGGTGGTATTTTGTGATTAAGTGACTTAACAAATCTCTTGGTTTCATATACCATATACCATCACAAACACTTAGCACACTTAACACTGAAATCATTTTCTCTCACTCACTAATTTGTGTTTTTGATGTTGTGGTATGCTTGCTAATCCTTGTGTTTAGTGTTGATACCCCAAGTTTGGACATACAAACAGTAAGTGAACAAAACGGACTCGTTTCGTGTTTACGTCGAGTATCGACAACTTGACGACTTGTGCCTCGCAACCGCCTTGACAAGTCATACTTCGCGCCGGGATCGACATAAGAACGAACAACTCATGATCAAGGGAGCGTCGAAGGAATCGTCGTGATTCGACCTTCCGAGCCAAAGCTACAACCACTCCTTTCTTAGCTTCTTTGCTTGCTTTTCTTTGTTTGTATTCTTTCATTTTTTATGACAACCAAACCAATTCATTATTTGTTGAACCTTAAACAACAAGACCTAATACACAATTTCCTGCGGATCGACCTGTACATGCCGGCTTGCTACAACGCGCCGTGCACTTGCGGTTTATAAATTTTAAAATGAGAACGATCTCGCGTGCGCATTCCATTTCCTTAAAATCATATCCGTTTCCAAAACATACGCGTTTGCGTGTGCGGCTAAGTTCCCAACAGCGTCTAAAAAATACAGCCTTCACCATTTTTTTCGATGATTCGCATCCATCACCTCCATCTTTATCATCAAAGATGTGGATACACCAAATTTCATGTAATTCTACCACTTTTTCACCGTTGAATTAGCAATGTAAAAAGTTCTATTGTCGTTAAACCGTTAATTTTGCACCAGCTAAATCAACGGTGAAAAGGTGGTGGAATCACATGAAATTTGGTGTATCCATATCTTAGATGATAAAGATGGAGATGATAAGTGCTGATCGGGAGGTTGTATTTTCTTGACCCATAAGAGGAATTTTCTCCGATGGCACCTTTCCTTCGTTATTCTACACACACTTTTGATGCAAAAAAAAGAGCATTGTGATGCGACACGGGTGACAGAAAAGATGATTTGGGGTATGTTTCACTTAGCCATGGAGTTTGGAACTGAGAAGAGAGATAATTACCACGAGAAAGGATTAGAGATGTAGAATTTTTTAGAAATGAGGGATTTCTACAAATTACAATCAGAATTCAGACCAAAGAACGAATTTTATACATGATTTTCCACCTAGTAATACTTTACCTACCGAGATTGAAATCCTTTCACGATAATCTAGCCAAGGAACAAAATGGTGGAACACACAATACCTAGATACTAGTGCCAAACAAGTGATCCCTTGATCTATCTCTTAGGTAGATAGTGATAGGATTTCAAGCCCGATAAATTGAGCATTTCTCTTTTTCACTCGAAACGTACTTAACCTACCGGGCTTGAAATCCTACCACAATCTATCCAAAACATAAATATCTTGGGACCACTTGTTTGACACTAGTATCAAGGTATTGTGGGTCCCACTATTTTGTCTTTTAGGCAGATTGTGATTGAATTTCAAGCCCGGTAGATAAAGTATGTCTTTTTCCACTCAACAAAAGAAATCACAGAAATTAAACTGGGTGAAACCTTAATCGACGCAAGAAACATTGCAAAAAACAGTTTTCCTACCAAGACGATAGAGTCTATATAGACTATATGGATTTCTCATTGAATAAAAAAAGGGCATGGTATCCACCATATATGAAATTACACTTTTTACCCCACTTTATAGCTAATAAATGTCCTAATACCGCGGTCTCGGTGGAAAAGTATTTCCCGAATATTGCAGCAACGCAGGTCGGGCCAATTCCTTGGATGCTACCAAAGGCGAGGTGGCACTGGGGACCATACGGGGAACCGCGCTCGTTATCCCTTAGATTGACTGAGGCTGGGAAGGGGCCCACCAAGGGAGCTAGCTAGCTGTTGAGCCATTAGAATCCTATTCCCTTGTAGCAATGCACACCAAGTGTTCGACCTTAGTTTTCAAGTGGTTTTCATCATTGTGGGCCATGCCAAGGCTGTGGCTCAATGCTGTAGCTGTTGTGCTTGCATCAAATTGAAACTGCCGATTTGTTTTCGAAGGAAAAAAAATTTCGGATGTGTTTCTTAGGGAAAAAGAAGAAGATAATGGATGCCTTGAGGATGGATATGGTTGTTCCTGTCTGCCAAATTGGTTTTGAAACTTCTATTCGAGATGACTTTTAAATTGTTAATTTGGTATCATGTTTCCTTTATGATTTATAACATTTTTTTTTCTATTTGGAGGATAGTCGGTTGGAAATTTCTTTATATATTTGGTTGAAATTTCTACTTTGACACTACAAGTGGGAAGATTCGAATCTAGGAAAATTCCACATGGTGGAAGGAATGATTTTGCCGTTCGATCTAAGACTTTTTGGCATTGTGCTTGGAATTTACTTTATTTATATACTAATAAGAGAAGCTATGGCTCGAGTTCTTATCAAAATAATAATAATAGTAATTATTATTATTATAATAAGTCATCTCGCTCGTTGAAGGCATTATTATCTTTTTAATTATCTAGTGATGTATATCCAATCCGATTCAAGTGTGTTATGTTCAAGGTGGAAGGCCCGTCTCGCCCAGTATAGAAATCTTTGCCTTGGCTTACACACATTCGCTCACTTACTCCCCTCCCCCAAGCTCTCCGGATATGTGGTCTTGAAGGCTCCACACAAGATCTCCACTAACAACATATGCATGCTTGTGTAGGTTCGTGCCAACCATTGTTGCCTGACGGGGACTGATGATGCTGACAAGTGGGAACTCCACAGATTATGACACGTGGCAGATGATGTTTTCCGAGGCTCACGCAAACAGGGCAAGCACTATGTGTTGGAAGCTCTTCCCGGGCTATCGTCCCAGGGTGTATCCTGACCTTCTATGGGCCCCTGAACACTCTTATGCTCGCCCTTGCAAATAACCATCGGCTCGCCTCCGAGCCCTCCTACATGATGAGCTTCCTCACCTCCCTGCCCGCCTCCGAGCTATCACAGAACCAAGCTTCCTTGGTCTCCCGCTCGTCTCCGAGCCTCCCGTCGAGCTAAACCCCCCCCGGTTCTACCGAGCAACCAAGGACGCAAAGCCCAAGCGCCTCCGCCACGGCTCCGCATATCTCTCCAGAAGCAAGATATCCGCCACCCAACATCCCGTGTTCCACGCCGCCGTATCCCCCCATTAACGAGCGTATCTCGCCATTGATGGGGGGATCCCGTCATTCATGCAGGCGTGACGCCAGGGGCGTAACGGCCGGCGAAGATCTCGCGCCAGCTCGCTCCAAGCGACCACTATAAAAACCCTTCTCCCAGACGACTCAGGTAACGCAATTTTATTCCAATAAGCCGCTACTCTGCCCAAATACCTTAGCTAACTTGATCGTTGGAGGGTCCACGGTGGTACAACCATCCCGGGACTTCTTTTGCAGATAGCCCGGCTTCGCCTCAAAACAAGCCCACTGAGATCCATACGCTCAAGGAGGCAACCCTCAACACCAATATCAGCCGTTCATCAACGCTCGTGACAGATCGACGGAGGACAACATCTGAAGGAGATCCATATCTCCATCAGTTGGCGCCGTATGTGGGAAACGAAAATTCCACTCATCGAAAGTTGATCTTCCGATCTTGAACTCATGGAAAGTGAACACCGTGACGATCCAAGCACAAGACGCCGCCCTCCCCACAACGGAGGTGCGGACGGATCCACTCCTCCCCCTAACGCCATTCACGCCCTCTCTGCACGAATCGACAGGTTCGCATCCATAGTGGATGCCCTTGTTCGTGTCCAAACGGCGGGACAAGCCCCCAGGTCGCCGTTCCCCCTGCCCAGGATCACGAACTCCGCAGAGAGGGAGATGACACTGCCTATGCTGGCACTACTGAAAGCGTCTTGCTATCTCCGGCGGCCACAGGTCCTCCGTGGCGACCGAATCAATAACCCGTTGAGCGGATCACAGCTCCACGCCGAGGTCTCATGAAAGAGCTCCCGGCCCCGAGGCCCATCGCGCTCCCGTCCCTCCTGAGGAGGTATCGGTCAGGTCGCCTACTCCCAGGCATGGCTGGCACCCTCTCCCTTGACGGGGTCGCGTGAGCGGCACTCGCCGCGATGACTCAAGAATGACCTCGCCAGGAGACCTGAGGAACCTGATAGAACAAAACTGGAGCCGCAGCTAGGCGCAGGCCGCCAGCGGGAAGGGCCATAACTCCGACTACGCTGAGCCCTCGGGGTACCACGACCGTCTCGACGCCTTCGAAGAGAAAATAGAGGGTATACATCAGGAGGGTCATCCCTCAAACGAGGGGGCCAGGTATGCCCCCGACTCGCTTACGAAGCCCTTCACTGAAGAGCTGCTCGCTGTTCGCGTCTCTTCCAGAAACAAGCCTCCAAAAGTGTCCCTCTTTGATGGGAAGTCCGACCCGAAAGACCATCTGGACGTGTTTACAGTGGGCATGAGCTTCCAGGACAACTCCGGTGCTGCCCAATGCTGAGCATTCCCCGCCACTCTCATCCGGGCTGGACAAGACTGGTTCTGATGACTCAATCAACGCTCCATCTCTACCTTTGATGAGCTGGATGCCCAGTTCCTCGAACATTTCATCGGGAACAGATGACATAAGCGGTCCGTCGATTACCTCTTCACTATAAAGAGCGGGGACAAGGAATCCTTTAAAGGATACGTCACTCGCTTCTACAACGCTCTTCTTGAAGCTCCTGAGCACAGGGATGAGACTGTAATCACAGCTCTGAGGTCAGGTCTTAGGCACAAGGAGTGGCTCCGCTCCTTTGCATTGGTGCAACCTAGGACCATGGCCGAGGTAAAAGCTTGGACCGAGAAGGAAATCCAACTCGAGTCCGAAGTAAACGCAAACCTACCCCGGGGCGACCAGGCCAACCAAAAGAAGAGGGGCAGAGAAGAGAAGAAGAAGGTCGACCGGCCAAAGCCATATTCCCCGAAGTTCCAGGAGTATACTCCGCTCAACACCTCTCAGACCGAGCTGTTAGAGGAGGCAAAGGGCGAGCGATCTTCAAGCTCCCTCCGGTCACCAATAGAGCGGCCAAACGGACTCGAGGCCCGTATTGCGCCTTCTATAGGTCGCAGGGACACTCTACCAAGAATTGTAAATAACTCCGCGACCACATCGAGGAATTGATTCGCTCGGGCCACCTGGCGAAGTACCTGCGGGAAAAGCGACAGGAAGACCGGGAGCAGGAAAACCATCCTCCTCCCGGCGAATTAATGATCGGCCAAATTATGGTCGTCTCTTCGAGGGGTGCACATGGAGCCGGCGAGATTCGCCACCTCCTACCAGTCGATGGAACCACCGACCAGCCCCGGAAGAAGAGCAAGGCACCCGAGCCCATCATCTTCACTGACGACGACCTCCACGGAATATCTTTGCCTCACAACGACCCCCTCGTGATTACGGCACGAATCCACTGCTATGAGGTCCAAAGGATACTGGTCGACTTAGAAAGCTCGGCGGACATCCTCTTCTATGACTGCTTCCTGCGTATGGGGCTCGGCCTGTCAGACCTGCGGCCAACCTTCTACATTCTGTCAGGATTTACTAACCACTCCATCCCAGCAGAGGGAGTGGTTACCCTCGTCCTTAACATCGGGGAGGCGGACCATACGAGAACCGTGCAAGTGGAGTTCATCGTCGCAAGGATTCCTTCGTCCTATAATATCCTCCTGGGACGCCCGACGCTAAACTCCCTTAGGGCCCAAATCTTGACCTACCACCTCGCGATCAAGTTTCTATTGGATCAAGGGAGAATAGGTCGGGCCTACGGAAACCAGCAAATCGCCAAGATTTGCTTCACAGCGACATCCACCTATGAGGAGAGAAGCGACGAACTTGAAAGCGCGAGTGATTTCCAGGGGTCCTTGGATACTCGTGACGAAAAAAAAGAAATCCGAGGGACCCCGGTGGAGGCACTAACAGAGGTCCCCCTTATCGAGGGGAACAATGAACAAACTGCCCAGATCGGATCCCTCTTAACAGGAGCCCGGCGCGAAAACATGATCCACTATCTCCGAGGAAACTCGGACGTGTTCACCTGGGCACCCGCCGACATGCTCGGGATCGACCACAAGGTAATCTCGCACAAGCTTGGGGTCAACCCGACGGCCCGACCCGTCAGGCAAAAGAAACGAAGCTTCACTCCAATTAAACAAAAGGCGATCGAGGACGAGGTCGATAGGTTGCTTGCAGCCAACTTCATTCGAAATGTGGCCTACTCGGAATGACTAGCAAATGTAGTTATGGTTAAAAAGGCAAGCAGGAAGTGGCGTATGTGCATCGACTTCACAGATCTCAACAAGGTCTGCCCAAAAGACAACTCTCCCCTCCCTCGGATAGATCAGCTTGTCGACAGCTCGGCAGGCCAAGAATTGCTCATCTTCATGGATGCTTTCTCCGGCTACAACCAGATCCGTATGAACCTGGCAGATGAAGAGCTTGCCGCATTCACAACGGACCGGGGGATATACTGCTATAAAGTGATGCCCTTCGGCCTCAAAAACGCCTGAGCTACATACCAGTGCCTGATCAACAGATTGTTTAAACCACGGATCGGGAGGAACATGGAGGTTTACGTCGACGACATGCTCATAAAGTTGACCTCATCGGACGAGCACGCCAAAGATCTTGGCGAGACATTCGACATCCTCCGCAAGTACAAAATGAAGCTAAATCCCGCCAAGTACGCGTTCGGGGTCACTAGCGGGAAATTCCTCGGGTTCATGGTTACTCACCGAGGAATTGAGGCTAACCTGAAGAAGATTAGAGCCATTCTCAATATGGCCACACCAAAGAGCAACGTGGAGATCATGCGGCTCACGGGGAGAGTGTCCGCCCTTAGTCGCTTCATGTCGAGATCCGGAAAAAAGTGTCTCCAATTCATCAAAGCCCTGAGGAAAATCCCAAAGTTCGAATGGTCGGAAGAGTGTCAGAACGCTTTTGAGCAACTCAAGGTGCACCTAGAAACTCCCCCGCTGCTCACTCGGCCTGCCGAAGGAGACGAGCTGCTGCTATACCTTGCGGTGTCCGATCATGCTACCGTCTCGGTGCTCGTCTGAGAAGTCGAAGGAGTACAGAAGCCGGTCTACTACGTGAGCCACGTCTATAAAGATGCGGAAACAAGATACCCGGCCATAGAGAAGATTGTCTTGGCACTTATCGTGGCCTCAAGGAAGCCACGACACTACTTCCAGGCACACACCATCATCGTCCTCACCGAGCATCCCCTAGGGGCTATTCTCGCCTCCCCCGAATCATCTGGTCATTTAGAGAAATGGATGTGGGAGTTATCCCAATTTGACATCAAATACCGTCCCAGGAAAGCCATCAAAGTGCAAGTCCTGGCAGAATTTGTTGTCGAATGTACTATCCCCAACAAGGAAGCAGCGCCGGCGCCCGTCCCCGGGTCCCGGCCCACGGTCAAGGAAGTCCCCGACTCCGTCCTCGACTGGGTCCTCTACGTCGATGGATCCTCTACCGAGGAGGGGAGCAGTGCCAGCCTTATCATTCGAGGCCCTAACAAGGCAAAAATGGAGTACTCTTTGAAGCTCGGGTTCAAAGCGTCGAACAACGCCGCGGAATACGAGGCCTTGCTCACCGGGTTGCGAATCGCTTTCGGAGTGGGGCTGAAGATGATCCGAATTCGCAGCGACTCCGCCCTAGTCATGGGCCAAATGACCGGCCGCTTAGAGGCCCGGGAGCTGCTAATGATAAAGTACTTAGCCGAGGTAAAGAGACTATGAAAAAACTTCGACGAAGTTCAAGTGGAGCAGATTCCTCGGCACCTAAACGCCCAGGCCGACGCCTTGAGCAAGCTAGCCTCCACCTATATGGCTAGCAATAAGAGAAATATCCTTTTCGAAGTCTTGCCACGACCCAGTGTGGAAGACAGGGAGGAAACACTTTAGGTATACACTACTCAGGAGGAAGGCCGGGATTGGAGAAAGCCTCTCGTAGAGTTCCTGAAGGAAGGTACACTCCCAGAAGATCGAGGGGAAGCACGCCGCCTTCGAGCCAAAGCCCACCATTTCGTCTGGAGCAACGGAAACCTCTACAAGAAGTCGTACACGCAACCTCTGCTTCGGTGTGTCAACCCTTACGAAGCCGACTACGTCCTGCATGAGATTCACGAAGGGGTCAGTGGAGCACATCAAGGGGCTCGCAGCTTAGTCCAGAAGTCGCTACTCCAAGGATACTATTGGCCGACGATTCATCAAGAAGCTCAGAAGCTCGTCAGAAGATGCAAAAGCTGTCAACTCCACGGAAGCATACCCCGTCTTCCGGCTATCGAGCTAACGGCCCTGACCTCCCCCTGGACGTTTGCCCAGTGGGGGATGGATATGGTGGGACAACTCCCAACTGGCACGGGCGGGCAAAAATACATCCTCATCGCGGTAGACTATTTTACGAAGTGGATCGAGACCGTCCCCATCAGAAAACCGGACGCCACCATGACCATCAAATTCCTGCAGAACAACATGATATCCCGATTTGGGATCCTGAGGTGTATTATTACAGACCACGGGACGAATTTTGAAAATGACAAAGTCAAAGGATTCTGCAACGAGTACCACATACTAATGAAGTTTGCCGCGGTCGCACATCCTCAATGCAACGGGCAGGCCGAGGTCGCTAACCGAGACGTCATTCGAGGTCTTCAAACTCATTTAGAAGGAAGACAGGGCAGCTGGGTCGAGGAACTACCCCGAGTTTTATGGGCCTTACGCACATCGAAGAAGACCCCCACTGGAGAGACCCTCTTCAGCCTCTGCTACGGCACCGAGGCGATGGTCCCAACAGAGATTGTACTGCCCAGTTACAGAGTCGAGCACTTCGACGACGAAGTAAACACCTCGGCGCACCGGACTAATCTGAACATCTTGCTAGAAAAGCGAGACTGGGCACAGATCAAAGACGCCGCTTATCAACAGTAAACTGCCTGCTACTACAACGCACGAGTCAAGCATCGCGCCTTCAAGATGTGAGATTTGGTCCTAAGGCGGAACTAATTCATAGACCAAGGCAAGCTGCACAAGTTCTCCCCGAAGTGGGACGGCCCATTCATCGTCTCAGAAGTATTGCCCGGAGGAGCTTATCGCTTACAAGACGCGGGAGGACGTAAGTTTCTGCGGCCTTACAATGCCGAGAAGCTCAAATTGTATAAGTTAATATGTTTTCAAATTTTGTATCAGTGAATATGTTTCCTTCTTTGTCGAAGCGATGTAATTTTTCTTTATTATTAAGTCTCCTGAATTAAAGGAAACTCCTTCGATTTGTTTCCCTTTTCCTCGGTTCCAAGACCCATGGGTTTATTTTTGTGAAAATACCCAAAAGCACAAAGGGAATAGAAAGGAGACAAAAACATGTCGCAAAAGAGGAACTTTATTCATCAAAGGTATTATGGGCTCCCCAGTCTTACACAAAGGAAAATATATACAAAACATTACAATAGAGGGAGTAGGGGGTGAAGAAAACACTGCTGGTGGTACTCCGAGGAGATCGCCGCCAACTGAGCCTTCGCTTCCTCAGCCCGCTCCCTCCGATGTTTCCCGCGGACCCGCGACGCCACGGAAGGGCCAGAGACCGCACCGGCTGGGCAGTCATCGGCGATCTTCCTTTGCTGAAAGCACTCTAGAACAAGTGCCACCGAGCGATCCTGCCGGCTCTTCGAGATCAGACCATGGTGGTGGAGCGAGTGCAGCTTATCAACCTCCTTGTCCTTAAGCTCCTCGGACAGGGCGTTGTGCAGCCCCGGTGACATCCTCCAAATTGCATACATGAGCAACTGAAGGAGGGACGATCGCCGAGGAAGTAGACGGCCGAAGTTTTCCTCCACGCGCTGGACCACTGCCTGGTACGTCTCCTTGGTGCTTGCCCAATCGTACAAGTAGACGTCGTCATGAGAGATGATCTTTTAAACGGAGCAGGTGAAACCTGCCATTTTTTCTGAAGCGCAAAGCTAAAAATAACTAACGCGCCTTTCCTATTTATAGCCCCAACGGGATCCCAAAAGGCCGAAGTTTGTGCGTGCGGCAGCACGATTCACGAGATCTTTTTAAAGTTCCCAACCCATGGCTGCCGCGTGGCGACCAAGCCCCCGAACGGCCTATTGGAAGTTAGAACGACGCACACCTCGGAGAGGCATGCATTCCCACGCATCTCTGCTACGTGTTGTCTTCAACGGTCTCTCTCCCCAGGTATTACGGGGCAAGGGAGATGGACCGACACCAAAGAAGCCTCATCAAGAGGCCACCGAGCAGCTTCCCTGCTCGGTCAATCCTTAGCGGGTAACTTCCTACCCATCTACACTAAGGATCAAAAGCCCTCATCAAGAGGCCACCGAGCAGCTTTCCTGCTTGGTCAATCCCTGGCTGGTAGTTCCCTACCCACCGACGCTAAGGATCGAAGCCCTCGTCAAGAGGCCACTGAGCAGCTTCTCTGCTCGGCCAATCCTTAGCGGGTAACTTCCTACCCATCTATGCTAAGGATCAAAAGCCCTCATCAAGAGGCCACCGAGCAGCTTACCTACTCGGTCAATCCCTGGCTTGTAGTTCCCTACCCACCGATGCCAAGGATCGAACCCATCGTCAAGAGGCCACCGAGCAGCTTCCCTTCTCGGTCAATCCTTAGCGGGTAACTCCTACCCATCTACCCTAAGGATCAAAAGCCCACATCAAGAGGCCACCGAGAAGCTTCCCTGCTCGGTTAATCCCTAGCTGGTGGTCCCCTACCCACCGACGCCAAAGATCGAAGCCCAGAGGCCACCGAGCAGCTTCCCTGCTCAGTCAATCCTTAGCGGGTAACTTCCTACCCATCTACGCTAAGGATCGAAGACCTCATCAAGAGGCCACCGAGAAGCTTCCCTGCTCAGTCAATCTCTGGCTGGTAGTCCCCTACCCACCGACGCCAAGGATCGAAGCCTTCAACTGTAGGGTTACCTAACACGATAGCAAGGTTTCGGGAGGCATCTTCCATGCCATTTTCAAATTATTGCCGTACTAAAGAACCCTAACCCTAGAATCTTAACTAGAGATTTAGACAAACAAGCAATGCAAACAACTTTACATTTAAGTGAATGAGGAATACAACCTTTGTAGACCGGTCCTTCACTTCTAAAGCTCCGTGTAATAGTCCCTTCGCTCCAAGTAGTGAACTCCCGAACTCTAGTAAGGGTTCACATGAAGAAATGAATAAGCTTGCTCGAAGTCTTCGAGGCCGAAGATGATCTACGTTGAGGAGACTCAAGCTCATGCTATCTCTTCCCTAATTGTAGCTTAGTGAAGCAAACACCCTAAACTAAATGGCTAATATAGTAGAGGATGATGAAGTAGGAATAAGGCTCACTTTAGATTTATTTTTCTCACAATATTTCTTCACCGTTTCAAAAGCTAGAAAGCTTTCTCATGAGGAAGAAGAAGATGAAGTGGAGATGAGAATGAAACTTATAAGGTGAGAATAGCAACCATGGGTGAGTTAGTGTCATACCCTAACTTATGTAGAGACTGCACTATAGCTAACAATAATGGTTAGGTTAATAAATATCTACAAGTAAAACAAAATTAGTGGACTTGGTCAATGGTTTCACAAGCTTCTACAAGCTTGTAGCCATGACAAATTTCCATCCAATTTTAAATTGCTTAGATAAATATAAACCCTTCATTATATCAAGCATGGTGTAAGTCTCATACACCCATGTATCATGTGCCATCTAGCATGACAGAAAAAATGTACATTAATATATATCACATATATACTATATGCACACAAGTGAGAAAAAGAAATGTTTAAGTGAGCTAATATTAGTTAATGTAATTCAATATATCAAATATATATAATTATACATTAAATTATTAAATCAACATTTGATTTAATAATCCGGCTATATCACATACAACCGGCTAATATCAAATGTAACAACCTATCGAATCAACACTTGATCCGATAACCCAGCTATATCAAATATAGCCGACCGATATCACATATCGCGAGAATAAAATGCGGTATCACATACGTGCATTAATCTCGGTCCCGCACATATCACATATGTCTCCTACTTCGTTTCGCATGAACCAGGAAACCTCTGTGTAGGACTCTAAAGGCTCGTCAATACGCCGGCAGTAGATGATGATCATATCAAATACATACAAGCCACAAACGGTCTGCTAAACGTAACGGCCACCTGGGTATTGAGTGATCAGAAGATCAACAAGCAAACCTGCTCATACTCCTGCGAATCCAATCAGTAACACTACCGTACATTCCGGTCTCTTCGTCAGATATGTCGCATATCACAGCCTGGGGATGGTATAACGTCAGACCCCAATATCCTGATAAGTCATGCTGATGCAAGGTTCATAACGGTTCGAGAAACTACTGATAATACTTACCTGTAGATCTCAACAATTCTGACTAGGGATTTCCTGTTATGGACAATCGAGCATAGTGCAACATCAACCCCCAATACCGGGAGAGACGAAATCCCCTCGCATCGCTCATTGCCTCCATGTGACTCGGGACTGTACCCAAAAACCACATATTTGCACGACTCAGTAGAGCCGTGGTAGGGTGGAAATCAAAGCAAAATGGGAGACACACAAGACTCTATGACGATCTCGGGTCGACAGACTAACCTGTGACAGTGTCACCAGAGAACTGCTATCTGACGTGAGGTATAATACTATCTAGGAGTTCTCGGCGAGTCCTGTTCAGTGTACCCAGTCTCTACTGAGCACCCGTATACCTTCTCTGATGTCAAACACCAATGGATGTGGGACCATGCATCTCCCATCATATGGGTCAATGTTAGTGTATATGCTCTAGGGGCCATTATTGTATCATACTAGTTTGTATATTACTTAATGGAAGCTTGGGATATTCACATGTATATAACAGTCTTGCTAAACATGGTAGCATGCTACTTGGTTTTTCTATCTTAATATGTGAGTATACGTGTTGATAGAGCTCTTAGGATCTTGCTTGACTACCAGCATTATGATGGCAGTCACACTAGTGGGGGCTGGGTAGTCTACAAGCACATCCTTATTCAGGTCCCTAGTCGTTGGATTATCGAGACAGGGCATCGATACTCCGGAGTAGGCTAGTGTGTACGCTTCTCATCCTAGTTGGGGAGATGGTCTGTCCCACAGCCGTCAGTACGTCGTACTGGAGATAGTATGCATGTGCTCGTTAGGTTACGGGTACACCGGACAGGACTCACAGGGAACTGTTGGTTGGTTTTATACCAGTCGTCAGTGAACAGTTCCCAGGTGACATGAGTACAGCATAGTCCGCATACTTGACACTGCTACTTCGCCTCGAGTGTGTCCCACTGTTCTTAGATTGCTACCCTACCACGGCTCAAAGGAGTCGTGCAAACAGGTAGCAGTTGGGTGCAGTCCCGAGCACTTGGAGGTAGTGGCGGTTAGACAGGATTCGTCTCTCCCGGTATTGAGGGTTGATATCGCGCTGTGTCAGAGAGCCATTACGCAAAGTCCCTAGCCAGGGCAAGCGAGATTTGCTGGTAGGTTCCAGTAGTTTCTCAGGGTGTAATAGGCTTCGCTCCGACACGACTTATACAACTATTAGGGGACTGATGCTTACCGCCCCTAGGCCCGATATTCGATAGTCTTGGACGAACGGACCGGACTGTACGGAGATTGTCACATCAGACTCAGTAGCAGTTCAGATGGGTTTCCTCATCGGCCTTCTTATCGACATTTACCTGGGGACCGTTACGTACAGCTGGTGCCGCTTGCGGTCTGTAGTTAAACCCACTGCCAGCGTAGTAGTCGAGTCTCTAGAGTCCCACACAGAGAGTTTCCCTACTCCAGGCGAAACGATATAGAGGTCGTATGGTTTTACGACAAGGGTTCGGACGCATACGTGTGTTTACGCGCGTACGACTTTCGGACAGTTTTTACTAGTCGGTTTTGGTTTAAGCCAGTTACTAGTATCCGGTTATTGGATTTATACAGTCTAAAGTTTTTCCGTGTTTTCACGGATAGGAGGGGCGTTCTCGTAATTGTTCGAGAAGCTTCTAGAAGATGGTGACTAAGGAGGTTTAGGTGGCATATACAATGAATGAGATTAGTGAGTCATATGGATGATTCATCCATGTCATTAATGCTTCATAATTGCTTAATGACTCATGGAGATGAATCATCACAAGATATTTATCAAGCATGGTTGTAAATCATTTTCTTTTCTTTTCTTGATAAAATAAAATGCTTGATATATATTATGATAACTCATTTTCTATTCTCATTATTATGTTCATCTTCTCTCTCCTCAAGCTCTCTCTCTTCAAACCCTAATCCTCCCCTCTCATGTGTTGAGTACAAGGATTAGTTAGACTAATTAATCCATAACCATACTCTATTTCATCTAGGTACTTTGATTAGCACTTAAAGATACCTAGTTGCCTCAAGTTTAGAGGCAAAGCTTGGAGTTTAGCTCTCGTGGTGGATCGTCTACTAATTGGAGAAGGCCGAGGAGGAGGTGAAGTTCGTAAAGACGAAGGACACGGTTCTTTAGGTATAATCCCTTTACATAGTAGTTGTTAACTTCTATGTTTGATGTTAGTTATCGTTTAGCTTCGATTCATGCGGTTAGTCGATGTTTAAGCAAAGAACAAGATCGTTTTTCATATTTCTGCCTCCCCGCAAGTCGTGGGGTGTTGTACATCGACTTACAGTGGTATCAGAGCCTCGCTAAACAATAAATAACTCACTTGCAAAATTGTATGAATTTCGAACGGAAAAAACCAAAACCGGAAAACCCCGATATCATGGTTTCTGTCGTTTTTTAAATGAAGTCCAAAAATTTTTCAGGCAGGTTCAGAAAGCTCTAAATGACAGTAGTAGAACACCCAAGAAAATTGGGCCCATGAATCGGCTAAAGCGCCGCGGAACCGCGGCGGATCCCACCGATCCGCCGCGCTTCCGCCGCCGAGTTGCCGATTCATGAACCCAATTTTCCTGTGTTGGTTCTCTGTGATATTTGGTATTTTCTGGAATTTTTTATTTTTGCTCAGGTTTCAGATTTACAGAGAAGTATTGGAGCAAAATTAAATGTGTTTAATCGATCGAAATTATACGGTATTTGCTTGTTGGATTATATCTGTGTTTGTATAATGTGTTCGTAAACCTTCCCTAACTGCTAGTATGTCGGTTGGCAGGGGGTTGCACATTTCTGTAATGGATTTTATCTGTTTGTGGATATGAACTGTGTTGGACTGTTGTGATGTATAGCCGGGGTTATGAGATGGGTTATTATTTAATTCATTTGATGTAAATGTAATTTGTTGTAATATTATTTTGCGGGGCACATCCAGGTTGCGGTTGTAGCCACCGTTGTATTATTTCATTTTACTGTTTTTGCTCTTAGGACAGACCCAAGGTGGGGTGCACAAATTGCCGGGCGGGTAGTTTGCCGTACCCGTTGGGGTCTTGGGTGGGGTAATGGCTATTCATCACAACTGTGTAATCCGTCTTTTGTTGCAGGCTCAAAACAAACACGGATTACTTGCAAATCCAATAAAGTTCATCTGTGATCTGGAATGCCTATTATTGCGTCTGACGAATTTACAATATCTATATATGATAGCTATTTAGACGTCACTTATGTTTTACACCCGCGCTAGCCCAGCCCCCACTCTGTCGTTAGTTAAGTAACCTAACGGTGATGACGGGACCCCGTGGCGAATGCGGATGGCATAAGAGGACGTTGTATTTTCGTTGTTTTCTGCAATGATAGGTTAATGATGGGACGCATTGTTTATAATGCAAAGAAAATAAACCAAAAGTTTAATCGTTGGAACAATTTAAAAGAAACCACTCGGTTAATTTTAAAAACAGATATTTTTAAATGCAGAGCTTTAACCACTCCTTTTAAAAGCTATCAGGTTCCTTCGGTTATATCAAGTTCACTACGTTCACGGTTTCGCCAAAACCATTCGTAGCCCTCCGTCATTTCATTTGGGTATTCAGTAGTATTCAAGCTATGCATTTTGGCCAAAGTCAAGGCATAGTGTTTGGTAGCTGCTGGGTTTTCATTTGTTGCATAAGATAGATGAGTTGGTTTGGGACAGTCGTATTATCATTTGACCAAAGTCAGGGGTATATACGGATGGGTTCAAATTGACAAGATAATGACGGGTAGAACTTGACATGTGACTTATGACATTTTGACCAAAGCCAAGGTCATAAGAGCATAGGGCAAAAACTTATATCGGGAATTTCTAAAGAAACTGAAATTTGCAAAGAGATGCATACCATTTGGAGTTTGATGAATGTTGGTAGCATTCCTTCAACATTATCATACGATGATATTTGGAACCCAGAGAAAAGAGGTTCTTTAATTAAGGAACTTCGCGAAAGCGTTGGAAAACCTCCCTCGAAGTATCGACACTCGCCTGGCTGAACGGTTAAGCAAGAATTGTACAGTGAGAATAGTCCTGGCTAATTCTTCTTTTATGGTTTGAGGAAGGATTCGAGAAACAGTGGGAGCCATCCAGTTTAGATAAAGTAAAAACCACTCTAAACTTGTAAGAGCATCATGCTAAAGAGTTTTCTTCTCTCTCTCCCAATTGCAGCGACCATGAAAATGACTGGACTTAAGTTACTTTTAGAGAAAAATATACTGACAGGGCCAAACTATAAAGATTGGCTGCGGAATGTCAAAATGGTTTTGACCTATGACACATTGGGGTACGTCCTCACCGCTACGGCACCTGCTGTCCCTGGTCCCAAATCCAGTAATGCGGATAAGGAAATCCGCAAAACCTGGGATTTCGATTGCGCGAAAGCCAAGTGCATCGTGCTTGCCTCGATGAACAATGAACATCAGAGGAGGCACGAGGATATGGAACTAGATGCCATATTTCTCCATACAAAGGAACTTTATGGAGAGCAATCTCGTATAGCAAGATACGAGACCTCTAAGAACTTGTTTCGAGCGAGGTTGGCTGTCGGGTCATCAGTAGGAGAACATGTCCTAAAGATGATCGGCTATATAGAAGAGCTCGCAGACCTTGGGATGACTTTGGATAATGAGCTCTATACAGAACTTATTCTCCAGTCCCTTCCTCACACCTACGCCCAGTTTATCCTGAACTTCAACATTCAAAGAAAAGAAGTTGAACTTCCGGAACTCCTGAACATATTAAGGAGTGCAGAGGGCACCTTGCAGAAAGCAAGGGAAACACCCGCTATGTTTGTTAGCGGTGCATCTTCTTCCGGGTCCAAGGCTAGGGCCGAAGGAAGGAAGAAGAAGGCCGCTACCAAACCTAGAGGAGGTGTTAGTAAGGTGGGAGGGAAGGGAAAGAAAAAGTTTGCGGTACCGGTAGTGGGCCAGGATGAGTGCTTCCATTGTCACAGGAAAGGGCACTGGAAAAAGGATTGCAAGACGTGGAACGCCAAGAACCAGAAAACGAAGCAAGCTGTGGCTTCGACTTCAGGTGTGTTTGTAATTGAGAATTGTCTGTCAATCAACTCTACTTCCTGGGTATTGGATACCGGATCAGGATCTCATATTTGCAATTCATTGCAGGCACTGAGAAACTGTAGAGTGCTGAAGGAAGGTGATATGATCCTAAATGTTGCTAACGGAGCTAGCGTGGGAGCTGCGTCCGTCGGGGATTATCACCTAGGATTGACGAGTGGACACATTTTGGTTTTACATAACTGTTTTTTTGTACCAAGCTTAACGTGTAATATCATATCAGTTTCCTTGTTATCAAATAAAGGTTATGATTTCACGTTTGTAAGAGATGTTGTTAACATCCACCTTAATCATGGTTTGATTGGGTCCGGTACACTAAATAACGGTATATATGTTTTAAACCAACTCCAAATTTTCAATGTCCAGAACACACTAAAAAGAAAGTCTCCAGATTTAAATAAAGCTTTCTTATGGTATTGTAGACTGGGTCACATCAATGAGAGAAGGTTGACTAAGTTGCATAGAGAAGGATATTTGGACTCGTTCGAATATCAAACTTATGACACTTGTCAATCTTGTCTCAAAGGAAAGATGACAAAGACTCCATTTACTGGACATGGAGTATGAGCGAGCGAGCTCTTAGGACTCATACACAGCGATGTATGTGGTCCAATGTCTACTCATGCAAGAGGTGGTTTTTCCTATTTCATTACTTTCACGGATGATTACTCAAGATACGGATTCATTTATCTGATGAAACATAAATCCGAGGCTTTTGAGAAATTCCAAGAGTATAAGAATGAAGTAGAAAACCAAACCGGCAAAAGTATCAAGACACTTAGATCTGATCGAGGTGGTGAATACTTGAGTACCGAATTCCTAGGTTACCTAAAAGAGAAAGGAATTCTCTCTCATCTTACTCCTCCATACACTCCACAGCATAATGGTGTATCGGAGAGACGGAATCGAACCCTATTGGATATGGTACGATCCATGATGAGTAATGCTGAGTTACCGCAATCTTTCTAGGGATATGCGCTAGAATCAGCAGCATATCTTCTGAATAGGGCTCCTATCAAGACTGTGTCTACCACTCCATATCAGATGTGGACTGGGAAGAAACCCCATCTTCAGCATATGAAGATTTGGGGATGTCCAGCTTTTGTTAAAAAGCAGCATGTGGACAAGCTCGAGGCACGATCAGTAAAATGTAAGTTTGTGGGATATCCAAAGAACTCCAAGGGATATTATTTCTATTACGTAGAGGAACAAAAGGTTTTTGTTTCTCGTAATGCCCATTTTCTGGAACATCAGTTTTTAGAAAAGGAAATAAGTGGGAGCGAAATAGAACTAGAAGAAATTCCAGAACCACAAACTGCTACTGAAAGTTTGGTAGAACCGGTAGTTCAAGAAGAACAGGACATTCCCGCACCCCTCCGCAGGAGTAGTAGGCCGTCTCATCCGCCTGAGAGATACTATGGTTTTCTCATAGATAGGGATAGAGAGGATTGCATCATAGATGATGATGAACCTACTGACTTCCAGCAGGCCATCCAGAGCGGCGACTCGGTACGATGGCTAGATGCAATGCGGACCGAAATGGAGTCCATGTACACCAACAAAGTATGGACTTTGGACTTTGCTCCAGATGGGGTAAAACCCATAGGATGCAAATGGATCTTCAAGAAAAAGATTGGTGTAGATGGACAGGTGGAAACCTATAAGGCTAGACTTGTTGCAAAGGGTTTTCGTCAAAGACCTGGTTTGGACTATGACGAAACTTTTTCTCCAGTGGCTATGCTCAAATCCATTCGGGTCCTTCTTGCTATTGCTGCCTTCCATGATTATGAAATCTGGCAAATGGACGTAAAGACGGCTTTTCTGAATGGAAATTTAGAAGAGTGCGTCTATATGGATCAGCCAGAGCGTTTCAATCAGAGTGGGAGCAGCGGGAAAGTATGCAAGCTGCTTAAGTCCATTTATGGACTAAAGCAGGCATCGCGGAGTTGAAACATCTGTTTTGATGAGACAGTCAAAGAATATGACTTTATCAAAAATCCAGATGAACCGTGCATATATAGTAAAGTTGTAGCCAGAAGTGTCGTATTCCTCGTCTTGTACGTGGATGACATTCTATTGATAGGAAATGACATTCCTATGCTACAATCTGTCAAAGGATTCTTGTCACACAGGTTTTCCATGAAAGACCTGGGTGATACCTCTTACATTCTGAGGATCCGGATCTATCGTGATAGATCCAAGAGGATGTTGGGACTTTCGCAGTCCAGGTATATCGACACTGTACTGAAAAGATTCAGTATGGAAGATTCTAAGCGCGGTAATCTACCGGCTTGTCACGGAATCACCCTCTCCAAAGAGATGTCTCCCAAGACTGATTTGGAAAGGGAACGCATGTCTATTATAACCTACGCTTCTGCGGTAGGCTCTATAATGTATGCGATGTTGTGCACCAGACCAGATGTAGCTTACGCACTGAGCGTGGTAAGCCGGTATCAGTCAGACCCAGGGGAAAAGCACTGGATAGCAGTAAAGAACATTCTCAAGTACCTGAGAAGGACTAAGGAGATGTTCTTGGTTTACGGCGGAAAAGACCTCAGGTTGGAGGCCTTTGCTGATTCCGGCTTCCAGAGTGATAAGGACGATTCCAAGTCCATGTCGGGTTATGTCTTTACCCTCAA
The DNA here is from genome assembly GCA_030015575.1 of Agapanthus africanus. Classification (NCBI taxonomy): domain Eukaryota; kingdom Viridiplantae; phylum Streptophyta; class Magnoliopsida; order Asparagales; family Amaryllidaceae; genus Agapanthus; species Agapanthus africanus. Next base: position 724,804,972 of record CM057337.1, read on the forward strand.
TGGAGGGGCGGTGTGCTGGAAGAGCTCCAAGAAGGACGCCGTTGCTGACTCGATGATGGAAGCGGAGTATATAGCTGCTTGCGATGCCGCAAAAGAAGCAGTCTGGATGAAGAAGTTCCTAACAGAACTTCAGGTGGTTCCTACCATAGTTGATCCAATACCTCTGTATTGCGACAACAACGGAGCTATAGCTTTAGCGAAGGAACCAAGGTCCCATCAGAAGTCCAGACACATCTTAAGGCGGTATCACCTGATCAGGGAGATCATTGATCGTCAGGAGATCGAGGTTCGGAGAGTTGCTTCTGAAGAGAACATTGCTGATCCATTCACGAAGGCTCTATCTCAGATTCAGTTCGAGAGGCTACTCGAGATCATCGGTCTTCGATATGCCAGTACATGGCCCTAGTGCAAGTGGGAGATTGTTAGTGTATATGCCCTAGGGGCCATTATTGTATCATACTAGTTTGTATATTACTTAATGGAAGCTTGGGATATTCACATGTATATAACAGTCTTGCTAAACATGGTAGTATGCTACTTGGTTTTTCTATCTTAATATGTGAGTATACGTGTTGATAGAGCTCTTAGGATCTTGCTTGACTACCAGCGTTGTGATGGCAGTCACATTAGTGGGGGCTGGGTAGTCTACAAGCACATCCTTATTCAGGTCCCTAGTCGTTGGATTATCGAGACAGGGCATCGATACTCCGGAGTAGGCTAGTGTGTACGCTTCTCATCCCAGTTGGGAAGATGGTCTGTCCCACAGCCGTCAGTACGTCATACTGGAGATAGTATGCAGGTGCTCGTTAGGTTACGGGTACACCGGACAGGACTCACAGGGAACTGTTGGTAGGTTTTATACCAGTCGTCAGTGAACAGTTCCCAGGTGACATGAGTACAGCATAGTCCGCAGACTTGACACTGCTACTTCGCCTCGAGTGTGTCCCACTATTCTTAGATTGCTACCCTACCACCGCTCAAAGGAGTCGTGCAAACAGGTAGCAGTTGGGTGCAGTCCCGAGCACTTAGAGGCAGTGGCGGTTAGACAGGATTCGTCTCTCCCGGTATTGGGGGTTGATATCGCACTGTGTCAGAGAGCCATTACGCAAAGTCCCTGGCCAGGGCAAGCGAGATTTGCTGGTAGGTTCCAGTAGTTTCTCAGGGTGTAATGGGCTTCGCTCCGACACGACTTATACAGCTATTAGGGGACTGACGCTTGCCGCCCCTAGGCCCGATATGCGATAGTCTTGGACGAACGGACCGTACTGTACGGAGATTGTCACATCAGACTCAGTAGGAGTTCGGATGGGTTTCCTCATCGGCCTTCTTATCGACATCTACCTGGGGACCGTTACGTACAGCTAGTGCCGCTTGCGGTCTGTGGTTAAACCCACTGCCAGCGTAGTAGTCGAGTCTCTAGAGTCCCACACAGAGAGTTTCCCTACTCCAGGCGAAACGATATAAAGGTCGTATGGTTTTACGACAAGGGTTCGGATGCATACGTGTGTTTACGCACATACGACTTTCGGACAGTTTTTACTAGTCGGTTTTGGTTTAAGCCAGTTACTAGTATCCGGTTATTGGATTTATACAGTCTAAAGTTTTTCCGTGTTTTCACGGATAGGAGGTGCGTTCTCGTAATTGTGCGAGAAGCTTCTAGAAGATGGTGACTAAGGAGGTTTAGGTGGCATATACAATGAATGAGATTAGTGAGTCATATGGATGATTCATCCATGTCATTAATGCTTCATAATTGCTTAATGACTCATGGAGATGAATCATCACAAGATATTTATCAAGCATGGTTGTAAATCATTTTCTTTTCTTTTCTTGATAAAATAAAATGATTGATATATATTATGATAACTCATTTTCTCTTCTCATTATTATGTTCATCTTCTCTCTCTTCAAGCTCTCTCTCTTCAAACCCTAATCCTCCCCTCTCATGTGTTGAGTACAAGGATTAGTTAGACTAGTTAATCTATAACCATACTCTATTTCATCTAGGTACTTTGATTAGCACTTAAAGATACCTAGTTGCCTCAAGTTTAGAGGCTAAGCTTGGAGTTTAGCTCTCGTGGTGGATCGTCTACTACTTGGAGAAGGCCGAGGAGGAGGTGAAGTTCGTAAAGACGAAGGACACGGTTCTTTAGGTATAATCCCTTTACATAGTAGTTGTTAACTTCTATGTTTGATGTTAGTTATCGTTTAGCTTCGATTCATGCGGTTAGTCGATGTTTAAGCAAAGAACAAGATCGTTTTTCATATTTCCGCCTCCCCGCAAGTCGTGGGATGTTGTATATCGACTTACAGTCAAGAAGCATATACACTAGTCTACTCTGGAATATCGATGCCCTGTCTCGATACTCCCACGACTAGGAAAAATTGAAGGATGTACTTACCGACTACCATTACCCTACTAGTATGATCTGCATCATAATCCTGATAGTCAAGTACTCATCCTAAGGGCTTTATCAACATGTATAGAGAGACTATTAGTGTACATGTTAAGATAAAGAGCAACCGGATAGCATACTATCTTATCGAGCAAGAAAGTCATCCCTATATATGTCCAAGGCATCCACTACAATATACATCGCATGTACAGTAATGGCCTCTAGGGCATACATATAACTAACATCAACAAGAGGCCACCGAGCAGCTTCCCTGCTCGGTCAATCCTTAGCGGGTAACTTTCTACCCATCTACGCTAAGGATCCAAAGCCTTCCTCAAGAGGCCATCGAGCAGCTTCCCTGCTCGGTTAATCCTTAGCGGGTAACTTCCTACCCATCTACGCTAAGGATCGAAGCGCACATCAAGAGGCCACCGAGCAGTTTCCCTGCTCAGTCAATCCTTAGCAGGGAAGTGGTAGCCGGTCCGACTCAAAGGAATGGGCAAATCTCGACCTACCTACACCGAAGGATCTTCCGATGTATTCTAAGCGAACGATCGCCACCTCGACTCCGGGGGCGGAAGGGGACCGACCTTCCTGCACTTAGCGTTTCAGTGGCTTACACTTGACAGGCGATCGCTATCTAAAAGACCAGTCATCGACCCACGGCCCGACTCCTGGGACGAGGAAAACGCTAACAAGCTCAAGTGCTTGCACAAGAAAATATTGCCACGAAGAAAAATTAAAAATAGTTTTATTTACGAACTGAGAGTCTTTACAAGGTACTATGGGCTCCTCAGCCATACAAAAAGTGCCTGGAGGCTTACAAAATTTATAAAGAGAGAAAAAGGCATGAAGGCTCAGGACTTGGGACCGGGGAGGATCTCGACCTGCTCAACGCCGGTGTCGGGAGCCGGGGTGACGGCTTTTGGGTCGGTGCTCCCACCGGGAGCCTTATCTCCAACACTCCCACCGGCAGCTTCTCCCTCGGTGGCACTCCCGGCGGTTTCCCCTGCGGCTCATCCTAGGAGAGGGGGTACTGGAGCCGAAGCTCGCCATCAGCAAACTCAGCATCAACGCCTTGACAGCGTCAAGAGCCTAGTGTCAAATGATGGCTGAGGCGTCGGCAAGGTCGGCGTAGAACCGGTCCGACGTCTTGTACCTCTCCACCGACTTCACAGCTCTGAGGTCGGCAAGCTTCACCGCGTCAAGCTCCACCTGGGTTTTCCTCTTGCAGATGTCCCGCGACTTCTTCATCGTTACATTGAGCATCTTAGCCTCCTCCAAATTAGTCTGGATGACCTTGTTGGATTCACTCAGAAGTCAAATGTAGTCCTTGCATCTAGAGTTCGTCACCTCCTCGGCGACCATCCGGTTTTGAGGGCGGCTATCCTCTCCTTTGCCTGCTGCAACTCCAGGCACAAGTCTTCCTCCCGCGAGGACGACTCGCCCGCCTTCCGCATCTCCAGGGCAATCTCCTCAGACTCCATGTTGACGATGAGGGCACAGTGCTGGAGGACCCGAGGAAAGTAGAGGAAGGGGTTAAAAGTATCCAATCCGAGGAAAAACTACTTGATGGAAAAATACTTAAGGAAAACCTCAACGAAAAGCAGATACTGACCTGGACATCCTTCTGAGCGATGGAGGCCACTTGGGCCTTCAAGGTCCCCTGGGGAATTTTGCACCCGGCCGATCGTTCCATATCCGAAAGCAAGCTATCGGCAATAGAAATCCCCGAGGTCACCTCGAAACAGGCGTCTCCTTCTTGCACAGGGATCGGGAAGGCCGGAGATCGAGAAACCGTCCTCTTTTGCCACTTGAGGAGGCCTTAGGGGGGAGGGGAGGAGGTCGGCTTCAACCTCCACCTCCTTCGCCAGGGGATCCGGTTCCCGAGCGTGCTTATGGCTCTCCCCATGGCTGGTTTCTAGAGCTCGGGGCGCGGCGGAGGTCTTAGCCGGTGCGGCTGGCTTCGGGGCCGAGCTCGAAACAGGACGGGACGAGCTAGCGCCCCCAGTCTTCTTCCCCTTCTTTGCGGCTATAGCAGCCAAGAATTTGGATCGGACCATTGGCTCTGCAGAAAAAATAATACAAAAAGGGAGTTAGCGACGCTGAAAAGAGCAAAAGAAAAATATTCGAGTCTAAACAGATCGTCCAAGCTCCTAACTCACCTACGAATCGAGCGGGGCTGAGCCCATCCCAGCTAAGTGCCTGCTCAGAAAGAAAAATGTCTGCCCGCTGGATCGGCTCCCACATAGCCACCGCCCTTGCCTCGGGAGAGGATGGCCGCTTCACCCGAGGGCAGTCGGCCTTATGCCACTGTACATGCATAGGTCAATCCTCGCCCTCGGGTGGCCCGACGAATATAAACTTCTCCTTCCATTCGTGAATGGAAGAAGGAACAACTACTACCGCTGACCCGGCCGCCCCTCCCTTGCATTTTTTGAAGGAAATGTACACCCAGATCGGCTCGTCCTTACGGGTGCCGAGATGATTTTTGTCATAAAGGAAAGAAGTGAAAAGGGTCAGGCTAAAAGGGATTTCTTCAAGTCTTAACCGGACCAGGAACCCGAGGAGAATTCTCCGCGAGTTTGGCACTAGCTGGCCGGGGCAAGTTGGAAGCAACGTAGTACCCCGCATACTTCGGGGGGAAAGGGCGTATTCCCCGCCGAACACGGAGACGCGACTGCGCAGGTCCGTCTTGCCTGAAATTCGGCGCAGATGCTAATTGGTGCTATCCGTCAACCTTTCCGAAGATACCAAGTTGATTTATGGCACCATGTATCGAAGGTTTAAACGGATGCGGCCGATGTAGCAGACTTCGTCAGGTTCCCCCTCGCTTGAGGGGTTTTTGATTGTGGGGACGCTCTTCCCTACAGGCGCAAGCCCCTGCAGTTAATTACGCTACCGCATCGCGGTAACAACTTTCTCCTTCTCCATATGTTCACTTCGTGTCGTGGGTGTTTGTTTTGTGTTTGGTTGCCCGTGGATTGTATACGGAGACTAATTTGTGTTGTCACCCATAGGACGTGGACTAGTCCAAATCCGTATCTTTCTTAGATTTGGGTTTGGGGGGGTTGTGTTAAAGGATACGTTAGCCTTATTTGGGGCTAAGATCAACTTAAACATTTGTTAAGGATACGTTAGTCTAATTTTAGACTAAGATCAACTTAACGAGATCGTTTAGATCCGACAAGAGAGCAATTGGCCTCTATTGTTTAGTTTAATGACATTGCGGTCGATAATTAGTTTAAGGACATCACAGTCCGATGTTAGTTTTAAGACATCGCGGTCAAGGTTAAGGACATCATAGTCCATGAGTTTAAGGACCTCACAGTCCGGTATTAGTTTTAAGACGTCACGGTCGAGGTTAAGGACATCATAGTCCATGGATTTAAGGACTCCATAGTCCGATGTTAGTTTTAAGACATCACGGTCGAGGTTAAGGACATCATAGTCCGTGAGTTTAAGGACCTCACAGTCCGGTATTAGTTTTAAGACATCACGGTCGAGGTTAAGGACATCATAGTCCGTAGATTTAAGGACTCCACAGTCCGATGTTAGTTTTAAGACATCACGGTCGAGGTTAAGGATATCATAGTCCATGAGTTTAAGGACCCCACAGTCCGTAGCAATGTGTGGTCGTCGGGACCAGTCACCTCTCTGACGACGTTGAAGGATTACAACGACGGGTGTCAGAGGAGTAAAGAGATGTACCCTCGAACCGGGTGTAAATTGATTGGAAGAGCAATTGTGCTCAGTTCAATTTATATTGAGGACTTATGGCCAGAATTGGGCTAAATCCAGTTAAAAATGTTTAACATTTTATTTTGTGTTTGGCCTGTTAGGCCTTTCCTTGGGCTCTGCCCTTTTAATAATGCATAGCATTTATAGTGGTCTGATAGTGCGCCACGTGGCTTGTCAGGCACTTTGCGCCAATCGAAGAGCGCAATGCGCTAGCGCATACGGAGGTGACACGTGTCACGCTCTGCGCTAAGCGCAAGTCTATTAGCGCACTGCGCTTTCTGAGTGCGCTGCGCCAGTGCGCTATGCTAGTGAATAACACGTGGCGCGTTCTGGCGCAGTGCGCCACTCCAAGAGCGCAATGCGCTGTTTTAGAAGCGTAAAGCGCAGATTGTTCTGTGGTTGACACGTGGCGCGTTCTGGTGACGTGCGCCAGTCCAAGGAGCGCAAAGGCACGTTTCAAAAGTGCAAGGCACTGTCCAATAGCGCAGATCGTATCTTGATCAAATTAAGATCAAAAAACAAGTTATTTGTTCTCTCAAAAGAGGTTTTACCTCAAGATCCAAGAACCAAAATTCTTGTTCTCAACAAAAAGCTGTGCCTTTATAGATCAAATGATCTAAGAATGAAGTAAATTACTTCTTTAAATTTTTTTGATTAAATCTTTCTTTGATCTTTTCCTTTTTGAAGATCTTGATCTTGTTTCTTAGATCTTTGATCTTTTTAGAAGAGAATTCTTCTTTTTGTGAGATGTTTTCATCTCTGTTCTTCAAGAATTAAATTCTTTACCTTTAAAGATGAAGAAGATGATCTTCTTTCTTCAAAGGCTTGTCTTTTCTTTCTCTTTGAGTTTTTTCTCAAAGTTTGCAGATGGTTCTCTCTCTTCTGTATATATCTGTGAGACTTGGAGTCTAGGGGCCTTTATATAGGGCCAATTGATTTGTTAAGTTAGTTACAGAGATCTTTCTCTGATTAATCTGAGGATATTTCCCCACCGTTGGATCTTTGATCCTAAGGCCTCTGTTTTACAGAAGATAATCTTCTTATTTTAATAAGATTGGAAAGATCTTTCTAGAATTTTAATTCTGATTAATTAATAATTTATTATTTAAATTCCAGTGCTGACGCAATTGGCGCTAGCGCACATGTGTTTGACACGTGGCGCGCAGCGCAGAGCGCAGCGCAACTGCGCTAGCGCGCCTGTGTTTGACACGTGGCGCGCAGCGCAGAGCGCAAGTGATCTGAAGCGTTGCTTCGGTTTAAAAATTTGAATTTTGAAACAGAGCTTTGCTCTGATTGGGGGTGCGCTGCCTTAGGCGCAGCGCTCCTAAGTGTGTTTCTTAAGAACAGGTTCAGGTCTCTGTAACTTAAGACTTTCAAATCTTATGAGCCGTGAGGGTCCCATAAGAGAGTTCTCCTTACGAGTCGTGAGGATCTCGCAAGTGTAATTTCTCCTTAAGAATCGTGAGGATTCCTAAGTGTGTTGCTCCCTTGTGAGTCGTAAGGATCTCACGCAGGTGATTTCTCCTCACAAGGTCGAGAGGACCTTGCAAGTGTCTTTTAACGAGGTTGCGCCCTTTCGGGTTTTCCCAAACACTCGCCGGTAGCCATGCTGTTTTTACTCATGGAGTCCTTTCGGGTTTTCATCCGTGCCCATTTTGCTTCTGGACATACCGTTTTTTTTATTCTTTTTTTTAACGAGGTTGCGCCCTTTCGGGTTTTCACAAACACTCGCCGGTAGCCCTGCTGATTTTACTCACGGAGCCCTTTCGGGTTTTCATCCGTGCCCATTTTGCTTATGGACATACCGTTTTCTTTCTTTTTATTTATTTATTTTTTTTATTTTTATTTTTGTATCGGCTTTGGGATGCTGCAATCTACCGTAGTTTCTTGACATCTTGTTCAACAGCTAGTTTTAGGACATAGTGGTCCATTGTTGGTTTAAGGACGTTTCGGTCCAGTGTTAGTTTAAGGACATTTCGGTCCGCTGTTAGTTTAAGGACGTTTCGGTCCGTTGTTAGTTTAAGGACGTTTCGGTCCATCGTAAAGTAAGCCGGTTACTACTTATAGAGTTTGGGCTTAGGAAGATAGCGAGCGGATATAGTCGTCGTCATCTATCATTGACCTAGGCCGTGACTCGTCAAGCGTAGTATTTCTTCAGGAAGCGACCGTTTATTGGCCTGAAAAGTCTTTCACCATGCATGTCCATGAGTAGATAGGCTCCACCCTGGTAGACCTTGTCTATGATGTACGGGCCTTCATAGTTTGGCTCGAATTTTCCCCGCTTGGCACTATTGGGGATCATAGGTCTTTTGACCACTAGTACGAGTTCGCCTTGGCGGAATGTCCTCGGCCTGGTCAATCTTTCATATGAGCGTATCATCTTTGCTTTATAAGCTTCCAGATTTTGCTGCGTTATGAGCCGGGTTTCATCAAGGGCATCGAGCTTCTCAAGCCGAAGGTGAGCATTCTCTTCGTCCGTTAGCTCATAATGGACTGCCACTCGTAGAGATGGTAACTCTATCTCGAGGGGGAGTACTGCTTCTGTACCGAATACCAACGCGTACGGCGTTGTGTTCGTGGCCGTCTTGAACGTAGTTCGATATGCCCAGAGAGCTTCATGTAGTCTCTCATGCCAGTCCTTCTTGTTTCGGGATACCGTCTTCTTCACGATCTTCGGCAAGGTCTTGTTGAAAGCCTCCGCTAGACCGTTGGCTCGGGGATTATAAACTGAGGAGTATCTCCAGTCTATGTTATGTTGTTGTGCAAAGCGGCTGATCTTGTAGCTTCTGTAGGCTGGCCCGTTATCGGAGATGATCCGTCTCGGAGTTCCAAACCGATAAATGACGTGTGTCTTGAAGAAGTGGAGGATATTCTCCGTCTTTACTTCCTTCAGCGGTACTGCTTCTGCCCATTTGGAGAAGTAATCAGTTGTCGCCAAAATGAAATTATGTCCTCTGGACGATGCCGGTTTGATGGGGCCGATTATGTCAGTTCCCCACATTTCGAACGGCCAGCTAGCCACTGTCAGATGTAGCGGATTCGGATGCTGATGGATGAAGTCCCCGTGAATCTGGCACGAGTGGCATTTTTTCGCATACTCGAAGCAGTCATGGATCATCGTGGGCCAATAATAACCCATCCGTTTGATCTTCAACTTCATCTTTGGGCCTGCTTGGTGAAAACCGCAGAGTCCGTCGTGAACTTCTTGGATGACTCTTTTCGCTTCTTCAGGTCTCAGGCATCTCAACCACAAAGCATCAAATGACCTCTTATACAGAGTATCATTGACGAAAGTGAAAGACAGAGCTCGTTTCATAAGCTGATGTCTTGAGGACGCATCTTCAGGCGTTCGATGGGATTTGAAGTAGTCTATAAAGACTTCTCTCCAATCCTCAGCCTTTTCCTGGTCTTTTATTTGCAGGGCCGTCTGCTCAGTCGCTTCCTTTTCCTCGGATGATTCTGGAGATATTTCCGCCGGTGCGAGGACCCGACGGCTTTGCACAACGATCCTCACGTCCTCGAGGGTCTCATCGGCCGGTTCTTTAAAGAGCTTGGCTAATGCATCCGCTTTGCTATTTTCCGCACGCGGTATGCTTTCCAAGGTATAGGAAGGAATTTGGGTCAGCAATTGCTGTACCCTCTCGCCGTACTTTACCAGTTCTGGTTTGCACGTTTGATAGTCGTCGTTTACTTGACTAACGACCAGCTGGGAGTCTCCGTATATGAGGAGGTTCTCAATCCCCATGTCGATGGCGATCTCGAGGTCTGCTATCAAAGCTTCGTATTTGGCTTCATTGTTCGTCCTCGGCTCTGTCAAGGAGAAGGCGAAGCGCATTATCCCTCCTTATGGAGTCACGAAGATGGGGCCTACCCCTGATTTGATTATAGGCGCGTTCTATTTGCGCTTCTTCATGGAAGACGCTCCATCAACATAAAGTTCCCACCGGATACCACCACCGTCGATCGCATCAAACGCATGTTCGTCTGGCAGTTCGCAATTCAAAGGGGAATCGGCCGGTATCGGATGTTCAGCGAGGAAGTCGGCGATGGCCTGGCCTTTCACTGCCTTAAGAGGCTGGTAAGTTATTGAGAACTCCATCAAGAGCAAGGCCCATTTAGCGAGCCGCCCTGTCAATATGGCTTTTGACATCAAATATTGGAGAGGATCCACCTTCGATATGAGACGGACTTCATGCGCCAATGCATAGTGCCTAAGTTTCGTTATCGCGAAGATCAGTGCCGGGCAGTGTTTTTCGATGGGAGAGTAATTGCTTTCTGCCCCCAGCAGAACTCGACTCAAGTAATAGAGAGCTCTTTCTTTCCCTTGGTCGTTCTCTTATGCCCATAATGCGCCTAAGGAGCCTTCGAGGGCTGTTGTATAAAGAATAAGGGGCTTTCCTTTGACCGGAGCAGCCAGCACTGGCGGGTTCTGCAGATACTGCTTGATTTTGTCCAGCGCGCCGTGGCATTTGTGATCCCAGACGAACGGGGTCCCCTTCTTCATCAGGTGACTATAAGGACGGCACTTGCCTGAGAGATTGGCTATAAATCGCCGGATAAACGTGAGCTTCCCTTGGAGAGACCGCAATTGCTTGAGAGTTCTTGGTGGGGGCATCTCCATGATCGCCTTGATTTTTGACGGATCTATCCCGATACCTCGGTGTCGGACGATGAATCCTAGGAATTTTCCTGAGGATACCCCAAACGCGCATTTGAGAGGGTTCATCTTCAAGTTGTATTGCCGAAGGCGTTGAAATACGATCTTTAGATGGTCGAGATGTTCCTCATATGATTTGCTTTTCACCACGAGGTTGTCAATATAGCACTCGACAATTTCATGTATGAGGTCATCAAAGATCTTCGTCATGGCCCTCTGATAGGTGGCACCGGCGTTCTTTATACCGAAGGGCATCACTTTGTAGCAGAATATACCTAAAGGGGTCCGGAAAGCGGTATGTTTCTGGTCATCGGGATGCATCTTTATCTGATTGTATCCTGACGATCCGTCCATGAAGGAGAAGACTTCGTGAGTGGACGTATTGTCTATCATCAGCTCGGTAACTGGCACTGGGAAGTCGTCTTTTGGGCAGGCTTTGTTGAGATCCCGAAAGTCTACGCAGATGCACACCGTCCCATTCTTCTTCATCACTGGGACGATGTTGGCGATCCAATCAGGATACTGAACTTCTTGGATGAAGCCAGAGTCGATTAGCTTCTTGACCTCGGCGTTGATACTCATCTCAAGCTCGAGCCGCATTCTTCTCGGTGCTTGTTTGATTGGCTTGACGTCCGGGGATATTGCCAGTTTATGGACAGCAATCTCTGGATCTAGTCCTGGCATCTCGGAATAGTTCCATGCGAAGCAATCTCTATGCTGCATAAGCACGTCTTTTAGCGCAGCCACCCTTTCTTCAGATAATAGCTCATTGACGAATGTAGGTCGTGGGTCACTTGCCGTCCCCAAATCAATTTTCTTGAGGTTATCTGCAGTGGTGTGTATTCCATCTTCCAGCTCTTTTGGCGCCGGTGGAAATTCTGAGATCACCTCGTCATCATTGTTTTCGAAGCACCAGGGGAGGTCATCCATATTCTTGTAGGGTTCCTAGGCACTCTAAGGAGGTCTCACAAGGCATCAACCATGCCAATTTCAAATTTTTCTATGTGCCAAAGAACCCTATACGGATCGTTAACTAGAGATTAGGCGAAACAAGCAAGTAGTAAACAACTTTACTCTAAAATGAACGGAAAATACAACCTTCGTAGATCCGGTCCTCCACCTCCATAGCTCCGTGATGAAGTCCCTCCGCTGTACCCATCGGATCCCGGACTCTCGCGGTGGTTTCGTCGAAGAGATGATCGGGCTAGGTCGTCGACTTCGATGCCGAAGATGATCTACGTCGAGGCAACACAAGATCAAGCTCCAACTTCACCAATCCATGAAACTTATGAAGAAAAAACCCTATACTACTTGGCAAGTGGTAGAGGATGAAGAAATAGGAAGTGGGTTCACTTTAGAATTGGATTTCTCACTCTTTTTCTCATGTTGCCATTGATGGTAGCAAGCTTTTCTTCATTGTTGAAGAAGAAGAAGAAGATGATAATATGGTAAGTATTATTCAAATAGAAAAACAACGTGATTCTTATCATATAGCAACCATGGTCAAGTGTATATAATAAACTAGGGTTAGGTTGAATGGTTAGGGTTAAGCATGAAACAAAAATGGTGGACTTATTCAAAGCTTCATGAAGCTTCAACTAGCAAACAAAGAAAGCCACCATGATTTATTTATCTTTCAAAAATGAATAAATAAATAAATGAAAAGATAAGTAAATCAAAACCCTAACCATTAACATAACCATGGTTTAATCCTTTACACAAACCCAAGTTTGCATGTATCATCAAACATGATACAATCTTGTGCACAAAAGTATATCACATATACAACTTGTGTATTTCAAGTGAGAAAATCCATTTAAAGTGAACCAATACTAGTATATGCAAAGTAATATATCAAATATATAATTATGCATTAAATCATTAAATCAATACTAGATTTAACGATCCGGTCATATCGCATATAACCGACTAATATCCAATGTATCGGCTTATCGAATCAATCCTTGATTCGATAACTAGGTTATATCGCATACAACCAATCGATACATTTATCGCGAGAATGGAATACGGTATCACATACACGCATTATTCTTGGTCCCGCACATATCTCATATGCGCTCCTATTTCGTTTCGCTTGAGCCAGGAAACCTCTGTGTAAGACTCTAAAGATTAGTCAATACGCCGGCAGCAGGTGATGATCATATCAAACACCCACAAGCCGCAAGCGGTCTGCTAAACGTAACGGCCACCCGGGTATTGAGCGATCAGAAGATCGACGAGCAAGCCTACTCACACTCCTGTGAATCCAACCAGTAACATTTACCGTAAAGTCCGGTCTCGTCGTCTGATATGTCGCATATCTCGCCTAGGGGTGGTAAACGTCAGACCCCAATAGCTCGATAAGTCGTGTCGATATGAGGTCTATAACAGTTTGAGAAACTACTGGTAACACTTACCAGTAAATCTCAGCAACCCTGGCCAGGGATTTCCGGTTATAGCCAATCGAACACAGCGCAACATCAACTCCCTATACCGGGAGAGACGAATCCCCTCCTATCGCTCATTGCCTCCATGTGATTCGGGACTGTACCCAAAAGCCACCGTTTTGCACGCCCTCTTGGACGTGGTATGGTGGAAATCAAAGCACAGTGGGAATCACACAAGACTCTATGACGATCTCGGGTCTACAGACTAACCTGTACTAGTGTCACCATAGAACTGCCATCTGACGTAAGGTATAGTACCATCTGGGAGTTCTCGGCGAGTCCGTCCAGTGTATCCAGTCTCTACTGAGCACCCGTATATCATCTCTGATGTCAAACACCAATGGATATGGGATCATCCATCGCCCATCTGTATGGGTCGAGAAGGTATACGCTAGTCTACTCTGGTATATCGATGCTCTGTCTCGATATACCCACGACTAGGGACCTTGAAGGATGTACTTATGGACTACTATGTCCCCACTAGTATGATCTGCATCATAGTCCAGGTAGTCAAGTACATATCCTAAGGGCTTTACCAACATGAAACAGAGAGACAATCAGTATACACGTTAAGCTAAAGAACAACCAGATAGCATATTATCATATCGAGCAAGAAAGTCATCCCTATATATGTCCAAGCATCCACTACAATATACATCGTATGTACAGTAATGGCCTCTAGGGCATACATATAACTAACAATCTCCCACTTGCATTAGGGCCATCTGTAGCAGTGGTTGTAGTATCTCATACTCAACCATCCCATAAAAGTCTCTCTCTGGGAAAAGGCCTTTGTGAGTGGATCCGCCGTGTTTTCCTCTGAGTCTGCTCTCCTAACCTCGATCAGCCTGGAGATCAACCATCTCCATGATCTGGTGATACTGCCTTAGAATATGTCTGGATCATTGATGGGACGGACGTTCCTGGCATAAGCCACAACTCCATTGTCACACAATGGGAGGAACGAAGTTCATCTCATGAACTAATATACACCCAGACTGCCTCTTTGGTAGCATCTTAAGTAGCGATGTATCCAGCCTTTATCGTCTAGTATGCCACGGTATCTAGCTTGGAACTCTTCCAACATACCATCCCTTTACTGAGGGTAAAGACAATGCCTGTGACTGACATTCAGTCATCCTTATCACCCTGGAACCTTTCCAGTGATTAGTGAGTATCCTAACATCCAATTACATCTATCTCATAGATGAAAACTCAGGATTTAGGAGGTATCACTTTGATCCTATATAGAGAATCCTTGTAATAAGCGGAGATTGACCGAGCGTGGCATAGGAAACTCCTTCCCTATCAAGAGTATGTCATCCACATACTTTACGAGGATCACAACCATACTCCCTACTACCTTTTTGTATATACAAGGTTCATCTACCATTTTGATGATGTCAAACTGTTTGACTAACTCATCAAAACAGATGTTCCAACTCCACGATGCCTGCTTTATCACATAAAACATCTTGCACACGTTTCTGCTGCTCCCACTGTCTATGAGGCCCTCTGGCTGTGTACTTATAGACGCACTCTTCTAAAACATCATTTAGAAAAGCAGTCATGGCACCCAACCGCCAGATATCGTAGTCATGGTATGTAGCCGTGGCAAGTAGGATCTGGATGGACTTAAGCATAGCCACTGGAAAAAGGTTTCATCATTATCCACGCCTGGTCGATGACGAAAACCTTTAACAAGTCTAGCTTTGAAAGTCTCAACTTTTCCATCTACACCAAGTAATCTTCTCAAGATATACTTGCTCCTGATGGGGATTTAACCTTTCAGATATAGCAACCAAAGTCCATACTTTGTTGGTGTATAAGGATTCCATCTCATATCGATAAACATCCAGCCATTCTTACAGAGTCTCACTCCTGATGGCTAGCTCGAAACTAGTTGGGTCATCATCTCATGATGCAATCCTTGCTCCCACTGTCATCGAGAAACCGAAGTATCTCTCAGGTGGGTGAGGAACCCTACTAGATCGGCGGAGAGGCTGAGGTTCGTTGGTTACTATTGAATCCTTCGGTTCTACCAAATCATCAGTTGCAGTTTGTATAGCTGGAACATTTCCAGTTCTACATAACAGACCTTGCCTCGAGCTTGTCCGGATTTTGCTTTTAGACATAGGCCGGACAACCCCAAATCTTAACTAACTTAAGATATGGGCTCTTCCCTTTCCATATCACATATGAAGCGGTAGGCATCTGATTTGATTGGCCCTATTCAATAGGTATGCAACTTCATAAGTGCATAACTCCCAAAAGGAAATAAGAAACTCAGTAGTACTCATCATAGAGCGCACCTTATCACATAGGGTGTGATTGCTCCGCCCCGATATACCATCGTGCTATGGTGTATACGGAGGAGTAATGCTGAAAGAGAATCTCATTCTCCTTTAGAATAGTCCAGGAATTCCATGCACAAGTATTCTCCTCCCTGATCTTATCATAGGACATAATACTTATACCCGTATTGGTTCTCTATTTCTAACTTATATTCTGTGAATATCTCAAAAGGTTCGGACTTATGTTTCAACAGGAACATATGTCTGAATCTCGAGAGATTATCAGAGAATGTAATGAAATACAAAGAACCGGTCTTGGCATGTGTAGGCAGGGGACCTACATACATCAACATGTATCATCCCAAGAGTTCACTAACTCTTTCTCTGTTTCCAGTAAACAGAGTTATGGTCATCTTATCTCTATGACATGACTGGCAAGTTTCACAAGATGTAAATTCAAACTCATATGACTTTAGCAAACATTTTCCTCGTCTTGAACTTATTTTTATCCGCGACGGATGTTCTTTGATTCGGTGGGAGTGTCTCGACTCTTTCGTCTAGTCGACGGCATTTGGCTCTTTCAAATATGGCCACCTCGCGCTCCCGATCAGCTTTACTTTTCAGGAGAGCTTCGTTCAGGAATGCGTCGATCATTTCATCTGATGGCCCTGGAAGTTCTGGTTCATGACCTGCCCTCAGTCTCTCGGTGCAAGGAGCCTCTTCATTGTCTACCAATGAGTGAGAGATCATATGACAACTTGCTGTGTAATCCTCAGATCCATCCGACGAGTCTTCTCCATCATCTTCGTCCTCAAGGACGTGGACGAGGAACTCTTGAAGCATGATTGGGGTTCGCGCCTTCTGGTTGTACTCTTCCAGCGCATCGATCTGTTTCTGCAGGTCCGTGCGCTTGTCGCCAGGCTTCACGGGCTTTTTGGATTTCTTCTTCTTTTTCGAAGATTTCGACGGCTGAGTATGAACGCTTTGGCTATCACCACCAATTTTTGGAGTTGGGTGTGGCTTTATCATCCCTTCGATGATCTTGGGTTCTAACGGATTCTTCCATCTGATTGCTGGGCATGTCTGGAGATCATTCAGCATCCTTTTGGTTTTGGCCGAAAGAGCCACCTCCCATGGAGCTTCCTCAACAAAAGAACACGTTGCCCCCGGTGTGTCCGTCTTCTTAGGAGTGTGCGGTTGTGGCAGGTTTACTTTCCACTTCTCAGATAGCGCGAACTTGCCCTGCTGATACTGATCCTCGATCCATCCCTTAAAGACGAAGCAATCTTCGATCGGATGGCTTACCGTTTGGTGGTAAGGGCAATAATTGGGATTATTCACTTCGCTGGACTGCAGTGGTCGCCTTGGATTCGGCAAATTGATAAGCCTGTTGCGCATAGCTAGTTCGAAAAGCCTCTTCATTTTGTCCCGTGGGAATGAATAAGGACGCTTCATTTTCTCATTGTAATAACGCCGACTCTCCTCCAACTGATCTGCGAGCTTTGGGGCGCTGGGTTGCTGTTGGGCGTTTGCAACGAAGGTCGCCTTCCCTTTACCCTTGTCGTTCCGTGGTTCCGGCTTCAGGGGAGATGGTCTGTGACCCATCTGATCCATCTGAGCTAGCTTGTCGATCAAAGCCTGGAATGTGGTCGGTTTGAAGAACATCATGAACTGTGAAATAGTTGCATGAAGGTCTAAGGTGCCCATGAACATGCCCACCGCTGGTGCTTCTTCGATGCGCTGTTCGCACTTCGACCACAAGTTCCGCCATCGGATTGCGTATTGAACCCAAGTTTCGCCCGGCTTCACCCTTGCATTGATCAACGCCGTTATCGGGGTGCGTTCACTGGCACTCGCGAATCGCTGGGTGAACAACAACTCCATTTCTGGAAAGTTTTGACGAAGTCGTTTGGAAGTTCGGAGTACCACTCAAACGCCATCTCTGATAAACTGCCGACGAATTGTCGGAGCAAAAGCTTATCATCGCCCCCGGTGTTGCCACAAAGAGCCCTGAACTGGGCGACATGTTGATGGGGATTGCTTGACCCCTTGTAGACATGAAATTTCGGGATTGTGTAGCCCGGCAGATACTTTATCTGATCATACCAGCCTGGATATGGTCGCCCTGTTTTGACAACTTAGCCGGCTGCCTCATTTGCCTGGTGAACTCGTATTTGTTGAGCAATATAATCATCCAGGGCAGCCTTAGAAATGGTTTCCTCCTTGGCTGTTGAAAGAGCAGGAGGAGGGTTCGATGTCTCCCCTCTATCATCTTCAATAATGATTGGAGGGTCTTCGGCTGGTGGATCCGGATGGATCATCATGCCCACCATGTCTTGGAAGAGAAGAGCCAATTGCTTTATATTGGCCGCTTGTTCCGCAACCTCTTAGTCCTTCTTTTCAAGCATTCTACGAAGGAATTCAGCATCAGTCTCGTGTTCGCGACGTTGTTCTGATGACGCCTCCGGGCTTTCTTTTGGCCCGGTGAGTGCGGCTATTGCATTCAGTATTTCTTGGAGCTACTGCTGCTGTTGTTCCTGGGCCCTTGTGATGGATCGGGTGGGTGGTCGGTGGCCCGTAGAAGCGCGGCTATCCTCTTTCCCGGATGCCATGTAAATGGTATGGACCACCATGCCCCCAGACTTGGGGCGTTTGGGCTCAGTGCCTTTAACATTTGTTGCAGGCATGGGAGTCTTCTCCGGCCTTCTCTTCTTGTGAGCGGTTGAAGTTGAGGGGGCCATCGCAGTGGGCACCCAGACAGTTTTTCGTGGCTTGGCAGGATAGCTTACTTCCTGTTGGACCTTCAGCTTCTTGTGCTGGCGGGAGGAATTTGGATCGATCACCGAGTCTCAGACCTACCGCCAGACTTTATTGATCTTGGAGGACAGCCGTTGAGGGGACTGTTCTGGCTTTGCTTCCGCAATCTTCTCCAGTAGAGGAGGAGATCTTTTTAGTACGGCGGTAGGAGAATTCCTACGCACCTTATTCAGCAGCTCAAAGATGTTCCCAGTTGGAACAGCAGCATTAATTTCCGCCGTCGGGGCTGGTGGAGTTAGCCCAGAAGAGGATTTGCCCCCGGTCTTCCTTACTCGGCGCCAGTGGCGACGTCGAGCATGTCGAGCTAATAGAGTTGGCTCGGTGATGGGGATGGCCTTGTTTTGCCCCTTGTTCAGGTGAGGGGCCGTTGCCGATGTCAGCCTGTTAAAGACTGATGTTCTTTGAGTAACAGGAGCGGGAGTGGGAGTTGGGACGGTCAATCTTGTAAAGACCGACCTCTTGGCAGGAGAAGCCGCCTTGACGACTTCGGGAGTAGGGTTGGTTACTCTCTTCGGAATAACCTTCTCTGGGATCGCAGGCTTCATTGTGGGCCCACAGGAATTTTGGCCTAATCTGGAGAAGACCGAGGAGCTGGAGCTGGACGACCCGCTGAGAGGGGTCGCAGTAGCTGTAAGTCGATCGAAAACCGACTTCTTGGAAGCTTCTGGTACGGGCACGGGAGCGGTGAAGCTCGTTGGTGGGAGCATGGTCCCGAAAAACAGTCCAGTAGTAGCCTGGGTGACCTATTCTACCGGCATCGTGAACAGGGACGCCGCCTGAGGTCCATAAGCTACACCTCCAGGTGAGGCGGAGCGTAGGTTACAGTTGCAGTTGGAACATCTTGCACAAGTGGATGCCATTGATTCTTTTGCTTTCTGCAGCAAGCAAAACGCCAAATCTTAGTACTTGAAACCCAAGGGCAACCATTAACAAACCGCGATTGGTTCGCGAACACGACACACGAAGTGTGGAGTGGAAAGAGGAAAAGGTCCCACCGGGCGTGCCAGAATCTGTTCCCCGCCGAACATAGAGACGTGACTGCGCAGGTCCGTCTTGCCTGAAATTCGGGACAGATGCTAATTGGTGCTATCCGTACACCTCTCCGAAGATGCCAAGTTGATTTATGACACCATGTATCAAAGGTTTAAACGGATGCGGCCGATGTAGCAGACTTCGTCAGATTCCCCCTCGCATGAGGGGTTTTGATTGTGGGGACGCTCTTCCCTGCAGGCGCAAGCCCCTGCAGTTAATTACGCTACCGCATCGCGGTAACAACTTTCTCCTTCTCCATATGTTCACTTCGTGTCATGGGTGTTTGTTTTGTGTTTGGTTGCCCGTGGATTGTATACGGAGACTAATTTGTGTTGTAGCCCGTAGGACGTGGACTAGTCCAAATCTGTATCTTTCTTAGATTTGGGTTTGGGGGGGTTGTGTTTAAGGATACATTAGCCTTATTTGGGGCTAAGATCAACTTAAACATTTGTTAAGGATACGTTAGTCTAATTTTAGACTAAGATCAACTTAACGGGATCGTTTAGATCCGATAAGAGAGCAATTGGGCTCTATTGTTTAGTTTAATGACATTGCGGTCGATAATTAGTTTAAGTATATCACAGTCCGATGTTAGTTTTAAGACATCGCGGTCAAGGTTAAGGACATCATAGTCCGTGAGTTTAAGGACCTCATAGTCCGGTATTAGTTTTAAGACGTCATGGTCGAGGTTAAGGACATCATAGTCTGTGGATTTAAGGACTCCACAGTCCGATGTTAGTTTTAAGACATCACGGTCGAGATTAAGGACATCATAGTCCGTGAGTTTAAGGACCTTACAGTTCGGTATTAGTTTTAAGACATCATGGTTGAGGTTAAGGACATCATAGTCCGTGGATTTAAGGACTCCACAGTCCGATGTTAGTTTTAAGACGTCACGGTCGAGGTTAAGGACATCATAGTCTATGAGTTTAAGGACCCCACAGTCCGTAGCAATGTGTGGTCGACGGGACCCGTCACCTCTCTGACGACGTTGAAGGATTACAACGACGGGTGTCAGAGGAGTAAAGAGATGTACCCTCGAACCGGGTGTAAATTGATTGGAAGAGCAGTTGTGCTCAGTTCAATTTATATTGAGGACTTATGGCCAGAATTGGGCTAAGTCCAGTTAAAAATGTTTAACATTTTATTTTGTGTTTGGCCTGTTAGGCCTTTCCTTGGGCTCTGCCCTTTTAATAATGCATAGAATTTATAGTTGTCTGATAGTGCGCCACGTGGCTTGTCTGGTACTTTACGCCAATCGAAGAGCGCAATGCGCTAGCTCATATGGAGGTGACACGTGTCACGCTCTGTGCTAAGCGCAAGTTTGTTAGCGCACTGCGCTTTCTGAGTGCGCTGCGCCAGTGAATAACACGTGGCGCGTTCTGGCGCAGTGCGCTACTCCAAGAGCGCAATGTGCTGTTTTAGAAGCGCAAAGCGCATATTGTTCTGTGGTTGACACGTGGTGCGTTCTGGTGACGTGCGCCAGTCCAAGGAGCGCAAAGGCGCATTTCAAAAGTGCAAGGCACTGTCCAATAGCGCAGAGCGCATCTTGATCAAATTAAGATCAAAGAACAAGTTGTTTGTTCTCTCAAAAGAGCTTTTACCTCAAGATCCAAGAACCAAAGTTCTTATTCTCAACAAAAGGCTATGCCTTTATAGATCAAATGATCTAAGAATGAAGTAAATTACTTCTTTAAATTTTTATGATTAGATCTTTCTTTGATCTTTTCTTTTTTTTAGATCTTGATCTTGTTTCTTAGATCTTTGATCTTATTAGAAGAGAATTCTTCTTTTTGTGAGATGTTTTCATCTCTGTTCTTCAAGAATTAAATTCTTTACCTTTAAAAATGAAGAAGATGATCTTCTTTCTTCAAAGGCTTGTCTTTTCTTTCTCTTTGAGTTTTTTCTCAAAGTTTGCAGAGGGTTCTCTCTCTTCTATATATATCTGTGAGACTTGGAGTCTAGGGCCCTTTATATAGGGCCAATTGATTTGTTAAGTTAGTTACAGAGATTTTTCTCTGATTGATCTGGGGATATTTCCCCACCGTTGGATCTTTTGATCCTAAGGCCTTCTGTTTTACAGAAGATAATCTTCTTATTTTAATAAGATTGGAAAGCTCTTTCTAGAATTTTAATTCTGATTAATTAATAATTTATTATTTAAATTCCAGTGCTGGCGCAATTGGCGCTAGCGCACCCGCGTTTGACACGTGTCGTGCATCGTAGAGCGTAGCGCAACTGCGCTAGCGCGCCTGTGTTTGACACGTGGCGCGCAGCGCAGAGCGCAAGTGATCTGAAGCGTTGCTTCATTTTAAAAATTTGAATTTTGAAACAGAGCTTTGCTCTGATTGGGGGTGCGCTGCCTTGGGCGCAGCGCTCCGGGCGCTGGCGTGTCTGCTTTAGACACGTGGCGCTCTGCGCGCAGCATAAGAAATCTGAAGCGTTGCTTCAATTTTTGAATTTTGAAATTCAAACAGAGCTTTGCTCTGATTGGGGGAAACCGGGCGGATGCATCCCAACCCAGAATGCATCCAAGTACAAAGCAATCTGCTTGCCCTGCACCTGATCCGCCCTTTCATCTTCCCTAGATAAACGAAGCGAATAGCTAAGGGGAATGTGGAAACGAGCCCGAATCTCAGTGAGCTTGTCCATGTTTCTTAGGAGGGAGGGGGCATCGCGAGCGTTCCCAATACGCACTTTGGGGACCCTTACCGTCGTCTGATGACAAGCAACGTGAGTGGCCCCAACTCTATGAGGGGAATCCAACTCGGATGAGGCAGAGGAAGAAGCGGGAGAAGACACCCTAGACTTGGCTCCAACAACTGGAACCTCATCGTCCGACTATACCCTAACAACTTCCACAGACTCCTCAGAGGAAGACATCTAACCTGATTCAAAAGAAGGAGTCCTCCGAGGAAAGAGCGTGAGGGATCCAATCTAAAAGACGGAGCGCCGAGCTACCTCTCACAGCAAAAGGAAAATAATGGTGAAAGTGTGGACCCTGGGGGGATCCCACCTCTATTTATACTACTTGGGCGATGCATCCAACGGCTCAGATCGTTTCCCGCTAAAACGATGCTTCGCGCCTGCTATCCGTCGACGTCCCACGTATCATACAACCATTGGAGACGTCCCTTCGAGCGCAGGCGACAGCGATAGCCCATCACGTCCGCCAATTCGCGTCGGACACGTGGCCTGCGCCTCAACTGACGTACAAGCGAATCGGTGCTCTCTCTTTAATGCACGATCTCCCCCTGATCCGCTGACGTCGTCGAAGATATGCCCAGCCGCCTCAGAGATCCACGCTGATAGGTTCTTGACTACAGGCTGAGACCGGTCAGACCACTCTCGACCTGACCCATAAATAGGTCGGGATGAGAGTGAGGGGCTAATGATGATGCTCACAAGAGGGAACTCTATAGATTATAACACATGGCAGATGACGTGTCCCGGGGCTTACGAAAACAGGGCAAGCACTATGCGTTGGAATCTCTCCCCGGGCTATCGTCCTGGGGTGTATCCCGACCTTCTATAGGCCCCTGAACACTCTTATACTCGCCCTTGCAAATAACCATCAGCTCGCCTCCGAGCCCTCCTACATGCTGAGCTTCCTCAGCCCTCCCCGCTCGCCTCCAAGCTATCACAGAACCGAGCTTCCTCGGCTTCTCGCTCGTCTTCCAGCCTCCCGCCGAGCTAAGCCCCCCGGTTCTACCGAGCAACTAAGGACGCAGAGCCCAAGAGCTTCCGCCATGGCTCTGCGTATCTCTCCAGAAGCGAGATATTCGCCACCCAACATCCCGTGTTCCACGCCACCATATCCCCCATTAACGAGCGTATCTCATTATTGATGAGGGGATCTCGTCATTCACGCAGGTGTAGGGTGTTTTTCGTCACCCAATTGAGATGGGAATACGCGCGCGCTTGTCAGACGCATTACAGATTCCCCCTGCCTAGGGTAGGCTGCGGTTTATTGATTGTAGGGATCCGAATCTCCGGCAGCCGCGGACTGAGCTGCCGTTAATTACTCCTCGCCTTTGAAGCGAGAGAACCTCCAATTGACGGATCAACTAGTCATGCGAAATCAATATGCAGTGTGCGTGTGTTGTGTTTTGGAAGGTTTTTGGATATATAGAGGGCCCCGTAGAGTTTTACGGGGGTCCCGCTACCCGAATAGCGGGCTGGGGATCAAGGGGGCTAGCAACCCCCTTGCGGGGTGCTGGGCAGTGCCCTGTTAGAAAAATTTTCCTAACGGGGGACATGTTTCTGGTGTGGAGTGCACGGAAAATGAGGGGTGAGGAACGTCTTAAAGACGCATGCATGGCACATGGGCGCTGGGCGTCCATGGGTCACGTGCCTGGTGCGTGGGCGCTTGGCGCCCGCGGGTCACGTGCCAGGCGCGTGGCCGATGGACGTCCGCGGGTCACATGCGCAGCACGCGACCGCTGGACGCCCGCGGGTCACGTGGGCAGCACGCGACCGCTGGATGCTGAGCGTCCACGGGTCACGTGAAGCGCACGTGGGCACTTAGCGCCCATGGGTTACGTGCCCTGCACGCGCCCGCTGGGCGCCCCTAAGTCATGCGCCCACGGGTTACGTGCGCGGCACGCGACCGCTGGGAACACCAACGGGAAAAGGGGGTTAGCCACTGGTTTAGGAGTTGAACTCCCAAAGGGGCTTTGGAGTTGAACTCTTGACAGAGATTATGTATAGAATTAGAGTTAAACTTCTAAAAAGGGGTATGATTTATGGAGTAAAACTCTAACAGATCTTGAATGGAGTTAAACTCCTAGAGATATGCGGATTTTCTTTTGAGCCTTGGATCCTCCCGGAATGAGATTTTTATAGATGGGTATCCTTCTTCTTCCTCTCTGTTGGCTGGATCTTGGGGGGGAAGGGGGAGGTGAGACTTAAAATATCCCCTTTTAGGGATTTGATGGCATATCCGAACTCCCTTTCAAGGGTTTCATGGTGAAAAGTTATTTATTTTTGGAAAAGGAAAAAATTTAAACTCTTGATTTAATTCAAAATAAAAGAAGAAGGTTTAGAACCTTGAGGAAGGAGGAGAAGGTACAAACCCAAGAATTTTAGAATGGAAAAGTTATATCATTTATTTCATTATCATGTTGCCTTATATAGGCTTACAAATTTACATATAGCTCCTTGGGCTTTACAAAATGGCATTTTGCCCATCCCATGCCTCATGTGCTCATTTCTTTTGCACATGAGCCATGGGCTTTATAAAAATTTGGCTTTATGCCTATTTTTCTTACATTCATGCACAAAAAATTACATCAAAAATATTTATTACATGATTTCATTTTGGCATGGGGAAGGCCGGCCGCGGGGCTCGACTTGGGCATGGGTCCAGTTGATCTGGGCATGGGCCCGCTTACTTAGGGTTTGTTCGCCGCCAGAAACCGGGAAGACAAAACGTCTTGCCTGAATTTGGGGGCAGATGCTATTTGGTTTTATCCCTCCACCTCTCCGAAAATGCCAAGTTGATTTATAGCACCGTGCATCGGAGGTTTGGACAGATACGGCCGTTGTAGCAGACTTCGTCAGATTCCCCCTCATTGTGAGGGGTTTTTGATTGTGGGAACGCTCTTCCCTGTAGGCGTAAGCCCTTGCAGTTAATTATGTTACCGCATCGCGGTAACCACTTTCTCCTGCTCCAGAAGGTCACTTCGTGTCGTGTGTGTTTGTTTTATTTGTGATTGCCCGTGGATTGTATATGGAGACTAATTTATGTTGTCGCCCGTAGAGCGTGGATTAGTCCAAATCCGTATCTTCTTAGATTTGAGTTTGGATTGGTTTAAGAACCGTTAGTCTTGGTTTAGACTAAGGTCAACTCAAACGTTTGTTGAGGATACGTTAGTCTAAATTTAGACTAAGATCTATCTGTTTGCCGCCGGAAATCGGGAAGACAAAACGTCTTTCCTAAATATGGGGGCAGATGCTATTTGGTTTTATCCGTCCACCTCTCCGAAGATGCCAAGTTGATTTATGGCACCGTGCATCGGAGGTTTGGACAGATGCGGCCGTTGTAGCAGACTTCGTCAGATTCCCCCTCATTGTGAGGGATTTTTGATTGTGGGGACGCTCTTCCCTGTAGGCGCAAGCCCCTGCAGTTAATTATGTTACCGCATCACGGTAACCACTTTCTCCTTCTCCAGAAGGTCACTTCGTGTCGTGTTTGTTTGTTTTATTTGTGGTTGCCCGTGGATTGTATACGAAGACTAATTTATGTTGTCGCCCATAGGGCGTGGATTAGTCCAAATCCGTATCTTCTTAGATTTGGGTTTGGGTTGGTTTAAGGACCGTTAGTCTTGTTTTAAACTAAGGTCAACTCAAACGTTTGTTGAGGATACGTTAGTCTAATTTTAGACAAAGATCTACTCAACAGGATTTTGGGATCATTTAGATCCAACGAAAGAGTGTTTGGACTCTATCGTTTTAGTTTAGGGACATTGCTGTCCATTGGGTTTAAGGACATCATAGTCCATGAGTTTAAGGACCTCATAGTCCGTAAGGTTTAAAGACATCATAGTCTATGGGTTTAAGGACATCATAGTCCATGAGTTTAAGGACCTCATAGTCCGTAAGGTTTAAAGACATCATAGTCTATGAGTTTAAGGACCTCATAGTCCGTAAAGTTTAAGGACATCATAGTCCATGAGTTTATAGACCTTATAGTCCGTAAAGTTTAAGGACATCATAGTCCGGTTTAAAGACATCATAGTTTGTAAGGTTGGTTTAACCGTTTAGGGATGCACCAAAAGTTATTGGTTATTGGGACCCTTCATCTCTCTGAAGACGTTGAATAATTACAATGACATGTATCAGAGGTATGAAGAGATGTACCCTCGAACCAAAGTTGGTTGGGAGATCTATAGTCAGTTTTGAGACTAAGACCAATTAGGGAAATTGTGAGCACATGGGCTCGGTTGGTCTGAATTAGGGACTTGTTGCGAACTTGGGCTCAGACCACTCAGTTTTGAATAAAATATTGAACATTTATTTGGGCACAGTCCCTTTTTATTTAACAATGCTGAGCAATGATTTGGGTTCTGACACCGTTTTTTCTTTTGTCTTTTATTGAGTGTTGAACACTCTTTATGGGGCAGAGCGCTTTATGTACAGAGCACTTGATGTACAGAGCGCTTGGCGCTGAGCGCCAGACTTGGAGCGCTAAAGCGATTCTTCTGAAATAGCGCCCACGTGGGGAGCACGTGGAGCGTTTGGCGCTGAGCGCCAGATTTGGAGCGCTGGAGCGCTTCTTTTAGAATAGCGCTCATATGAGGAGCACGTGGAGCGCTTGGCGCTGAGCGCCAGACTTGGAGCTCTTCTTTTGAAGTAGCGCTCACGTGAGAAGCACGTGGAGCGCTTGGTGCCGAGCGCCAGACTTAGAGCGCTATAGCGCTTCTTTTAAAATAGTGCTTGGAGCGCTGGGCGCTGAGTGCCAAACTCGGAGCGCTAAGGCTCTTCTTTGGCAACTCTGATCAGTTCTGTGCTCTGAGAATTAAATTCTCGGTCTATAAGAGACCTTGTCTCATGGATCTAAGAACTAAGTTCTTCTCTTTTTGATGAGATGCTATGATCTCTTTTGTTTTTTGTGAAAAACCCTGTCTTATGGATCTGTGATCTAGAAAAAGAACCGAGTTCTTTTGATGTGAGAGTTAAACTCTCAAGAATTGAAGAGATGTTATGATCTCACTTATTATCATCTACCTTGAAGAAAATTTCTTCTCTTTAGAGCTTGCTCTTCTCTTTTTCTTTTCTGAAAACTCAAAGTTTTTGGGGGGTTCCTCTCTGCAAGACATGAAGTCTTGGATCATTTATATAGGGGAGACTGATTTGTTGAATCAGTTAAGGAAATCTCTCATTGAGAGATTTCTAATTGATTTGGGGATGTTTCGCACCATTGGATCTTTGATCCGAGGGCTTCTATTTTACAGAAGATATCTTTCTTGTTATTAACAAGATTGGAAAAGTATTTTCCCATACAGAACTTATTCTGTATCTTGGTGATTTTTAATCACCATTGGATCATTGATCTAACGGTGCTCTGATTTACAGAGCACAATCTTTCCTGTTTGGAAAGATTTGAGGAGTATTTCCTCAACATAATTTTATTCTGGTAATTTGATGATTTATCATCTTTGTTGGATCTTTGATCCAATGGTGGAGAACATTTAGTTCTAGAGCTGGCGCTCTCGTGCTTTGCATGTGGGGCGTTGCCTCAGAGTCTTTGACTCTTAGCGCTGGTGCACTTGGCGTGAGCGCTCTCATACTTTGCACGTGAGGCGCTGTCTCAGAGTCTTTGACTCTTGGCGCTCTCGTGCTTTGCACGTGAGTCGCTGCCTCTTTACCGAAGGCGTCTTTTCGCCTTCTTTCTTTGCTTTTCCTGAGTCAAACTCCTCTTTCCCAATGCAGAGCTTGGAAACAGTTCCATCATGCACAAAATTTTCTGTGCCTAGACTTAAATGTCTCTTTTTATAATTTGAAGAAATGCTTCTCTTCTCTCTCACTTTCAGAGAATTATTTTAGCAGATAAGAGCTATGGCTTGTAATCGTCCATATGCTCGCCGGCAACCATGGGAGGCGCTTATTGAGGAAATCGTTCCTCGTTTTGCTGCACGCTTGGTGGACCCTGAACTTACGTATGACCAATGCGATACGGTGCTATACGAGCTCTTGACTCGTAGAGGATTTCCTCTCCCCATCGGCTCCATTTGGCTTCGAATGGTCTTCTTGTCCGTGCTCGATGACATCCCTCATCATCCAGCGGAGATGACTCCGGTAATGCTCGACGCCGCAGAGGACAAGATCGAGTGCTTTCACGAGGCACTTTTGATTACCACAGCTTTGAGGGATCGCTCTGTTCAGCTGCTAAGCCAGATACGGGCTCAGCGGGTCGTCATGTCTGCTTTCGCTTATGGGCACGGTGCTGACCGATGGGAAGCGACTATTCGTGAAGATCGCCGGTTTGACATGGTGGAGAAGGCAGAGAGGGAGTTAGATAATTTTCTCTATAGTTTTGTGAATCCCTGTACTTTCGATCCCATGTTTGGTGATCTATTTCCTGTAGAATAAAATGTTCAATTACATTCTTTCTTTTTGTCGTTGACCACCAAGTGCTCCCTTTTTAACTCATGTTCTTCCTTTGATGTGTGCATGTGCATATATGAATGAGCCTAGTTTCACACATTTCTGTAAACAAAACTTAAACCGGTATAAATAGGCACAAATAGCTCTTGGCCGAAGATTTTGGCGAGAACAAATGCCTCCCACTACTTTGCCCATGTAAGCATGTACGTGGGTGAAGTAGTGCAAATTTATGCATGGCCATAGGATTGAGGGCTTAGGAGACAAGTTTAGGGTCCTTGTAGCCCAAGACTTTTTCATCTTCATAAGCCGTAAGGGTCTTAAGAAGGTTATTTCTCCATACGTGTCGAGAGGATCCCGTAGGTGTATCTTCTCTTTAGGAGTCGTGAGGACTCTTAAGTGCGTTTCTTCTTGAGAGTCGTAAGGATCTCACAAGAGAATTTTTTTTACAAGTCGAGAGGACTCGTAAGTGGTTGTTTCCCTCCTTGTCGATATCCGACTTGGGAGAATATGACCCGTGGATAGTTTATCTTGACCTCCTTGTAGGGCAGTGATGGCTTAGGAGACAGGGTTAGGATCTGCCACCTAAGACTTTTCAACTTTATGAGCCATGAGGGTCTCTGTTTCCCCAATCAGAGCAAAGCTCTATTTCCAAGATTAGAAATGAAGCGACGCTTCCCCCAATCAGAGCAAAGCTCTGTTTCCAAGACTGGAAATGAAGCGACGCTTCTGCTTCCCCCAATCAGAGCAAAGCTCTGTTTAGAAATTTAAGAGTCAAAAATTGAAGCAACGCTTCAGATCCTGCGCTCTGCGCTGCGCGCCACGTGTTTAACACAGGTGCGCTAGCGCAGTTGCGCTGCGCTCTGCACTGCGCACCACGTGTCAAAACACGAATGCGCTAGCGCTAGCGCAATTGCGCTGCGCACCCCAAATTAGAGCAAACCACTGTTTCCAAGATTGGAAAGCGAAGCAACGCTTCATGATTATAGCAAATTAAATTATGCAGCGCATAAATATCTTACAGAGGAATAACAAAGAATTAAAAACAAGGGAACACTTAACAGATAATAAAATACTAAATCAAAACATCTTTTTATTATTATTATTATTTATTATTACATTTAGAAAAGATCACAAAATAAGGGATCAGTGGCATAAGGGTGAACAAAACAATAAACAAAATTTTCTAACTCCCTCGCCGCCTTTCAAAACGACGATTTTCACGAGGAGTTGCTCCCCACCGATTGGCGCCGTGTTCATCCGCAAAAGTAGACATGATAGCCCGCCGGGCCCTTATTTGTCTCAATAGGTAAACCGAGCAATCTTTCAGAGCTTGAGTAATCAGGCACGCCTCATGAAAACACTCGAGCTTGTCTTCAGCCGCATCGAGCATCGCCAGGGTCATCTCCGCTGGGTGAGGGGGGATGTCATCAAGCACGGCAAGAAGAATCATCCGGAGCCAGATGGATCCCATTGGAAGAGGGGACCCCTTACGGATCACAAGTTCATACTTCACCGCAACACACTTGGCATCCGTGAGAGAAGGATCCACCAAGCGCGCAGCAAACCAAGGAACAATGTCCTCAATTGGAACTTCCCACGGCTGTCTACGAGCATGGGGGCGGTTACATGCCATAGTTGAGAAAGTTCTTTGGAGATGAGAAAAGGAAGAAGCTTTGCTTCGAGTTATAAAGACGAAGCACACAAAATTTTGTGCACAATGGAACTATTTCCAAGAGTAGGAAATGAAAGATCCCCGGAAATATAAGTTTGACTTAAAAAGGAAGGTGAACAGACACCTCTGTTGAAATAACGCTTCAAATCAAGCAAAGGTGCGCTAGCGCAGTTGCTCTGCGCTGCGCGCCACGTGTCCAATGCAGGTGCGCCAGCGCTGGAATTAAAATTCCCACCATTAGATCAAACGATCTAATAATAATGATTAATCATTAATTAACCAGAATTAAATTCTGTTAAGGAAAGATTTCTCAAAATCTTTCCAAACAACAAGATTGTGCTTTAAGCACCGCTGGATCAATGATCCAATGGTAAATAATGAATTACCAAAAACAGAACAAATTCTGCTTGGAAAGATTTTTCAATCTTATTAAAAACAAGAAGATTATCTTCTGTAAAACAGAAGCCTTAGGATCAAAGATCCAACGGTGGGAAATATTCCCAAATCAATCAGAGAAAGATCTCTTAAACTGATTTAACAAATCAATTGGCCCTATATAAAGGCCCCAAGACTTTAAGTCTCTTGGAGAAAAAAGAAACCCTCTGCAAACTTTGAGAAAAACTCAAAGAGAAAGAAAGGTAAGCCTTTGAAGAAAGAAGATCATTTCTTCATCTTTAAAGTTAAAAAATTAATTCTTGAACAGCAGAGATGAAATCATCTCGTAAAAAGAAGAAATATCTTCTAAAAAGATCTTAGATCTATAAAAAAGACCAAGGTCTTTGATTAACAAGAAAAGATCAAAAGATCCAATTATAAAAATATAAAAAGAAGTATTTTACTTCATTCACAGATCTTTTGATCTATAAAGACAGAGCCTTTTATGAAAACAAGAACTCTGGTTCTTGGATCTCGAGGCAAGGCCTCCTTTGAAGAACATAAACTTGTTCTTTGATCTTAAATTTGATCTGATGTGCTTTGTGCTACTGGAAAATGCTTTGCACTCATGAACTGCGCCTTTGCGCTCCTTGTACTGGCGCTCAGCGCCAAAACATGCCACGTGTCAACCACAGACACAGCTTGCGCTTTGCGCTCCTGAAGACAGCGCACTGCTCTCTTGGGTTGGCGCTCAGCGCCAAGCGCGCAACGTGTCACTCACTGGCGCCCCCACAAACCAGCGCAGCGTGCTCATAAATTAAAAGCGCAATGCGCTAACAAACTAGCGCTTAGCGCTAAACGACACGTGTCATCCTCATGTGTGCTAGCGCAATACGCTCTTTAATTGGCGCAAAGCGCCTGATGCGCCACGTGGAGCACTATCAGAACACCACTTTGTTTCTGATAAATGCTAAGCATTTAATTCCAGACAAAATATCAGAGCCCAATGCTTGGCATTATTAAAAAGGCAGAGCCCAAATAAAGGCCTAACAAGCAGAACAAAAATGAAATGTAAACATTTTTTTTGGACTTAGCCCAATTCTGGCCATAAGTCCTCAATTTAAATTGAACCGAGCTCATCTGCTCTTCCAATCAATTTACACCCGGTTCAAGGGTACATCTCTTTACTCCTCTGATATCTGTCGTTGTAATCATTCAACGTCGTCAAAGAGGTAACGGGTCCCGACAACCACAAATTATTATGGACTGTGGGGTCCTTAAACTCATGGACTATGATGTCCTTAATCTCGACCGTGATGTCTTAAAACTAATATCGGACTGTGGAGTCCTTAAATCCACGGACTATGATGTCCTTAACCTCGACCGTGATGTCTTAAAACTAACAACAGACTGTGGGGTCCTTAAGCCTATGGACTATGATGTCCTTAACCTCGACCGTGATGTCTTAAAACTAACACCGGACTGTGAGGTCCTTAAACTCACGGACTATGACGTCCTTAACCTCGACCGCAATGTCTTAAAACTAACAATGGACCGTAATGTCCTTAAACTAATTATCGACCGCAATGTCATTAAACTAAACAATAGAGCCCAATCGCTCTCTTGTCGGATCTAAAGAATCCCGTTAAGTTGATCTTAGTCTAGAATTAGACTAACGTGTCCTTAACAAACGTTTAAGTTGATCTTAGCCTCAAATAAGGCTAACGTATCCTTAAACACAACCCTCCCAAATCCAAATCTAAGAAAGATACGGATTTGGACTAGTCCACGCCCTACGGGCGACAACATAAATTAGTCTCTGTATACAATCCACGGGCAACCAAACACAAAACAAACACCCACGACACGAAGTGACCATATGCAGAAGGAGAAAGTTGTTACCGCGATGCGGTAGAGTAATTAACTGCAGGGGCTTGCGCCTGCAGGGAAAAGTGTCCCCACAATCAAAAACCCCTTAAACGAGGGGAAATCTGACGAAGTCTGCTATATCGGCCGCATCCGTTTAAACCTTCGATACACGGTGCCATAAATCAACTTGGCATCTTCGAAGAGGTGGACGGATAGCACCAATTAGCATCTGCCCCCAGATTCAGGCAAGACGTCCAGTCTTCCCGGCTTCCAGCGGTGAACAGATTCTGGCACGCCCGGTGGGACCTTTTCCTCTTTCCACTCCACACTTCGTGTGTCGTGTTCGCAAACCAATCGCGGTTTGCTAATGGTTGCCCTTGGGTTTCGAGGTACTAAGATTTGGCGTTTTGCTTGGTGCAGAAAGCAAAGGATCAATGGAGTTCACCTGCTCAAAGTGTTCCACATGCAACTGCAACCCATGTCCTGCCTCAAATGGGGGCATAGCCTACGGGCCCCAAGCAGCTTCCTTGCTCACGATGCCGGTGGACCAGGTGACTCGGGCCACCACCGGATTGTTTTTTGGGACCATGCTCCCGCCAACGAGCTTCACCGCTCCTGTGCTGACACCGGAAGCTCCCAAAAAGTCGTCTTCGATCGACTTACTGCTACTGCGGCCCCTCTCAACGGGTCGTCCAGCACCGGTGCCTCGGTCTTCTCCAGATTGGGCCAAAATTCCTATGGGTCTACAATGAAGCTTGCAATCCCAGAGAAGGTTATTCCGAAGAGAGTAACCAACCCTGCTCCCGAAGTCGTCAAGGCGGCTTCTCCTGCCAAGGGGTCGGTCTTTATAAGACTGACCGTCCTAACTCCCGCTCCCGCTCCTGTTACTCAAAGGACATCAGTCTTTAACAGGCTGACATCAGCAGCAGCCCCTCACCTGAACAGGGGGCAAGACGAAGCCATCCCCGTCACCAATCTAACTCCATCGGCTCGACGAGCTCGACGTCGCTACTGGCGTCTGGTAAGGAAAGCCGGGGGCAATTCCCCCTCTGGGCTAACCCCACCAGCCACGACGGCGGAAATTAATGCTGCTGTTCCAACCGAGAACAGCTTTGAGCTGCTGAATAAGGTGCGTAGGAATTCTCCTACCGCCATACTGAAAAGATCTCCTCCTTCGGTGGAGAATGTTGCGGAAGCAAAGCCAGAACAGTCCCCTCAGGGGCTGTCCTCCAAGATCTACAAATTCTGGCGGCAGGTCCGGAACTCAGTGGTTGATCAAGATTACCCTCGCCGACAAAAAAGGGCGAAGATTCAATAAGAAGAAAGCCATCCTGTCAAGCTACGAAAAGCAATCGGGATGCCCACCGCGAAGGCCCCCTAAACTTCGACCGTTCATAAGAAGAGAAGGCCGGAGAAGATCCCCGTGCCTGCGACAAATGTCAATGGCACTGAGCCCAAACGCCCTAAGTCTGGGGGCATGATGGTGCATACTATTTACATGGCATCCAGGAAGGAGGATAGCCGCACTTCTATGGGCCACCGACCACTCACCCGATCTATTACAAGAGCTCAGGAACAGCAACAACAGAAGCTTCAGGAGATGCTGACTGCCATGGCCGCACTCACCGGGCCAAAAGAAAGCCCGGAGGCGTCATCGGAACAACGTCACGAACACGAGACTGATGCTGAATTCCTTCGGAGAATGCTTGAAAAGAAGGACAAGGAGGCTGCGGAACAAGCGGCCAATATAAAGCAAATGGCTCTTCTGTTCCAAGACATGGTGAGTATGATGATCCAGCAGGACCCTCCAGCTGAAGATCCTCCATTATCCTCGAAGACGACAGAAAAGAAACATCAAATCCACATCCGGCTCTTTCAACAGCCAAAGAGGAAACTATCTCCAAGGCCGCCCTGGATGATTATATTGCTCAACAAATACGAGTTCACCAGGAAAATGAAGCGGCTGGCCAGGTTGTGAAGACTGAGCGACCGTATCCAGGCTGGTATGATCAGATAAAATACCCGCCGGACTATACGATCTCGAAATTCCACGTGTATAAGGGGACGGGCAATCCCTACTAGCACGTCGCCCAATTCAGAACTCTGTACGGCAACACCGGGGGCGATGATAAGCTTTTGCTCCGCCAATTCGTCGGCAGCTGATAAGAAACGGCGTTTGAGTGGTACTCCGAACTTCCAAACGACTCCGTCAAAACTTTCACAGAAATGGAGTTATTGTTCACCCAGCGATTCGTGAGCGCAAGTGAACGCACCCCGATAACAGCATTGATCAATGCGAGAGTAAAGCCGGGCGAAACTTGGGTTCAATATGCAATCTGACGGCGAAATCTGTGGTCGAAGTGCGAACAGCGCATCGAAGAAGCACCAGCAGTAGGCATGTTCGTAGGCACCTTAGACCCTCATGCAACTATTTCACAGTTCATGATGTTCTTCAAACCGACCACGTTCCAGGCTTTAATCGATAAGCTGGCCCAGATGGATCAGATGGGTCATAGACCGTCTCCTCCGAAACCAGAGCCGCAGAGCGAAAAGAGTAAAGGGAAGGCGACCTTCGTTGCGAACACCCAACAACAGCCCAGTGCTCCAAAACTAACGGATTAGTTGGAAGAGAGACGACGCTATTACAATGAGAAAATAAAGCGCCCTTACTCATTCCTGCGGGATAAAACGAAGAGATTGTTCGAGCTGGCAGTGCGCAACAGGCTTATCAATTTGCCAAATCCAAGGCGACCACCACAACCCAGCGAAACGAATAATCCCAATTACTGCCCTTACCACCAAATGGTAAGCCATCCGATCGAGGATTGCTTCATCTTTAAGGGATGGATCGAGGATCAGTACCTACAAGGCAAATTTGCGCTGTTTGAGAAGTGGAAAGTAAGCCCACCACAACCGCACTCCTAAGAAGACGGACATACCGGGGGCAACGTGCTCTTTTGTTGAAGAAGCTCCATGGGAGGTCGTGCTTTCAGCCAAAACCAAAAGGATGCTGAATGATTTCCAGACATGCCCAGCGATCAGGTGGAAGAACCTGCTGGAACCCCAGATCATCGAAGGGATGCTGAAGCCGCGCCCAACACCAAAGATTGGTGGTGATAGCCAAAGTTCTCATATCCAGCCGTCAAAATTTTTGAAAAAGAAGAAGAAATCCAAGAAGCCCGTGAAGCCTGGCGACAAGCGCACGGACTTACAGAAGTAGATTGACGCTTGAAGAGTACAACCAGAAGGCACGAACCCCAATCACGCTTCAAGGGTTCCTCGGCCACGTCCTTGAGGACAAAGATGATGGAGAAGACTCGTCGGATGGATCTGAGGAGTACGTGGCAAGTTGTCACGTAATCTCTCACTTGTCCACGGACGATGAATAAGCTCCTTGTACAGAGAGACCGGGGGCAGTTCCCGAGCTGAAACTCCTATGGCCGTCAGACAAAATGATCGACGCCTTCCTGAATGAGATTCATCTGAAAAGTAAAGCCAATCGGGAGCGTAAGATGGCCATATTTGAAAGAGCCAAACGCCGGCGACTAGACGAAAGAGTTGAGACAATCCCGCCAAATCAAGGGACATCCGTCGTGAATAAAAACGAGTTCAAGATGAGGAAAAAGGTTTTCTAAAGCCATATCAATGGGAATGAAGCTACCACCCTCTGAAGGAAACACTCTCGGTGAAGTAGAAACACATCATAGCTACTGCTTATATCATCAAAATGTTTCGCACCTTACCGAAGAGTGCGACGCTTTTAAAAGATGGTGGCAGGGATATGTTGCTCACCGGCAACATTTTAAGCGGATGAAGCGCAAAACTCGTCGGGAGCAAAGAAGTGCGACTGAGGAGCATAAAAGAAATACCGGTAACTGTCGCATGGTCAACACCGGGGGATCGCAGATTCTCACTTTCGGAAGCGACTCTGACGAAGAGATGGCTCTTGGCCCTCTCTTTAAAGAATCCACATTGGGGAAGAAGGAAGAACCGAAGGCCTGTGAAAACATTCAGCTGCGCAATCGTACGCTTCCAGAAAAGAATCTCGGATCCATGAGAAGAAAAGATAAGGGAAAAGAAAAGGTCTCCAAGGATATCGCCCTGGACGACCAAGTCATGAAAGAACTGACCACCATGGACCCGCCAAAGAAAAGTAAGGTAGACTATAACGTTCTGGCGTACTTGAGGAAGTTACCCTCGCAACTCAGTATTCTCGACGCCCTTCTATTATCCAAAGAAGCGAGAGATTCACTGATCAAGGCGCTACAAGAGCCAGAGCAATTCCAAGCTTTTCTCGCCGAAGAAAAGATGAAGGACGAGCTAGAGGAAGTACACACAGCCGATATCACCTTCGGCGACGAAGACCTCCTCCTTAGGACGTGCGAGCACAACCATCCCTTCTATGTCTCAGGATACTGCTACGATATAAAGATAGGCAAAATCCTGATCGACAATGGGTCTTCCGTCAATCTTCTCAACGTGCGAGTGTTGAAGGAAATCTGCATGAGTGTCCAGCATCTCGCTCGTGATAAAATCACCATATCTGGTTTTGACTCCCATTCATCGCGGACTCTCAGGTCTGTGATATTGACATTACGATTCGGGCTACTTGTCACGGATATTAAATTTCATGTCATTGACGCCAAAACATGCTATAACGCTTTGCTCGGCCAGCCTTGGTTACACGAGTACAACATCATCCCTTCTACACAACATCAGTGTATGAAATACTTTAAGGATGGTCTCGAGTATACCGTAAGGGAGAGCTGAACCCATTCTCCGTGAACGAAGTCCGTAAGTACGAAGATGCAAAATACTTTTTGCCAGATTTCGAGGACACGGAGAGATGTCGCAAACCGGAGAACAAAGCTATCACCACCATTCCTGTCTTCGGGAGTGATACTGAGGAAGAGGAAGAGATAGTTTATTCAGGTCCATCCCAGTACGACAAGCCAGGACCATCCGCTCCCATGTTGATCTTTGGCAGTGACTCGGAAGATGAGGTCCATGCTATATTTTCCGCTCGGCCTTCAGTACAAACATTCGCTGATGAAGAGCAAAGTTTGCAAATTGCCATGGTTCCGCCCAAACATCATAAAGAACTAGATGTCCTTGATACCTACAGTGTGGAAGAGCTGCAGACGTTCTATGTCCCTCCTAGGAGAGAAGGTGAAAAGGCGATCCTATTCTACCGCTCCGGGGAAACCAAAGTGGAGAAAGAAATCTGGCATGGCGCGGATTCTACACTTGACAGGCTCCAGCCCATCCATCTGCCTAGATATTACACAGAAGGCTTGAAAAGGCTATTGAAGCGCCAAGGGATACCCTTCAAACAGACCGCTCGAAAAGCTAAGTTCTATGACAGGATCTGGAACATTCCCGGAACTCAGCGCAAGTTGCCCAACGGGAGAATGGAAGCGATCGGGCTTGGATATGTTCGGTCCTAGAAACGGGAGCTACTCCATGACTGCTATGTCGTACATGACTTTGATGAAGAAGGAGATGCTCAATGGGAGAATTCTAACCCTGAACCAGAAAGAGCCCCCGACATGAAAATGTCCAGTCCGTCGTTCGAAGAACAAATGGACAAGCTTATAAGGGAAGCTGGTCAAAAAGTTCGAGACGACCATAATCGCGAAATGGCCATCTACGAGAAAGCCAGGACTCAGCGCCTTCTTCAACAGGATGCGAAAGATGAAAATGCCCCTCCCTGTCAACCTGTTGTTCAAAAGGCCCGGCGCAGAGGCAGAAACAAACCAAAGAACGGAAAATGCGTTCGACAGCGACAAAGTGGGACCAAGAAGTCACGCGAACGGGAATCGAGTGGTCCGGATTTGTCCCTTATGAAGAAGATGAGTCGAGCATACTCTTTTCCTCAAGACAAGATAAAGAAGATACTTGATCTTTCCATAAGACATCAAATGCTTACACTCCCGGAGTCCAAACACCCCGAGCAAGCGAACGAGGTCTCTCATCCAGACTATTGCTCTTATCACCGATCAATAGGACACCCGCTCGAAGACTGCTTCACCTTCAAGAACTGGGTCGAATATCAATATCAGCTTGGCAAGTTCGCTCTATCCGACAGTTGGAGGATAACACCGCCGCAAAAGCATGAACCCAAATCCGCGAGAGTAGAACCAGATCAACATCGGTCGTGGAAGCGAGCTCGTACTTTTCATATGATAACACTATCAAAAGAAGAGCCTGAGGATAAGGGTGACCTCCCCTGGCGCTTCGAAAGCAATGATGATGAGGTGATCTCAGAGTTTCCACCGGCGCCAAAAGAGCTGGAAGATGGAATACATACCACTGCAGATAACCTCAAGAAAATTGATTTGGGGGCGGTGAACGACCTGCGACCAACATTCGTTAGTGAGCTGTTATTTGAAGAAAGGGTAGCTACGCTGAAGGATGTGCTCATGCAGCATAAAGATTGCTTCGCGTGGAAATATTCCGAGATGCCAGGACTAGATCCAGAGATTGCTGTACACAAATTGGCAATATCCCTGGACGTTAAGCCAATCAAACAAGCACCGAGAAAAATGCGGCTCGAGCTTGAGATGAGCATCAACGCCAAGGTCAAGAAGCTAATTGACTCTGGCTTCATCCAAGAGGTTCAATATCCAGATTGGATTGCCAACATCATCCCGGTGATGAAGAAAAATGGGACGGTGCGCATATGTGTGGACTTTCGGGATCTCAATAAAGCCTGCCCGAAAGACGACTTCTCAGTACCGGTCACCGAGCTGATGATAGACAATACGTCCACTCACCTAGTGTTCTCCTTCATAGACGGATCATCAGGATACAATCAGATAAAGATGCATCCCGAGGACCAGAAACATACCGCTTTCCGGACCCCTTTGGGTATATTTTGCTACAAGGTGATGCCCTTTGGTCTAAAGAACGCTGGCGCCACCTATCAGAGGGCCATGACGAAGATCTTCGATGATCTCATACATGAAATCGTCGAATGCTATATCGACGACCTCGTAGTGAAAAGCATATCATACGAGGAATATTTAGAGCATCTGAAGATCGTATTTCAACGCCTTCGGCAATACAACTTGAAGATGAACCCTCTCAAATGCGCATTCGGAGTGTCCTCAGGTAAATTCTTAGGATTCATCGTCCGACACCGAGGTATCGAGATAGATCCGTCAAAGATCAAGGCGATCATGGAAATACCTCCGCCAAGGACTCTCAAACAATTGCGGTCTCTCCAAAGGAAGCTCGCGTATATCCGGCGATTTATAGCCAATCTCTCTGGCAAGTGCCGCCCCTACAATCACTTGATGAAAAAAGGAACCCCGTTCGTCGGGGATCACAAATGCCAAGGCGCGCTGGACGAAATCAAGCAGTATCTGCAGAACCCGCCAGTGTTGGCCGCTCCGGTCAAGGGAAAGCCCCTTATTCTTTATACAACAACGCTCGAAGGTTCCTTAGGTGCATTATGGGCACCAGAGAATGACCAGGGGAAGGAGAGAGCTCTCTACTATTTGAGCCGAGTTCTACTGGGGGTAGAAATCAATTATTCTCCCATCGAAAAACACTGCCTGGCGTTAATCTTCGCGATAACGAAGCTCAGACACTACGCATTGGCACATGAGGTCCGTCTCATATCAAAAGTGGATCCTCTCAAATACTTGATGTCGAAGGCCATATTAATAGGACGTCTTGCTAAATGGGCCTTTCTCTTGATGGAATTCTCAATAATGTATCAGCCTCTTAAGGCAGTGAAGGGACAGGCCATCGCCGACTTCCTTGTTGAGCATCCGATACCTGCCGATTCTCCCTTGAACTGCGAATTGCCAGACGAACATGCGTTTGACACGATCGACGGAAGTGATACCCGATGGGAACTTTACTTTGATGGAGCATCTTCCATGAAGAATCGCAAACAGAACACGCCCATAATCAAATCAGGGGTAGGCCTCATCTTCGTGACTCCACAAGGAGGGATAATGCGCTTTGCTTTCTCCTTAACAGAGCCGAGGACAAACAATGAAGCCGAGTATGAAGCTTTAATAGCAGGTCTCGAGATCGCCATCGAAATGGGGATTGAGAACCTCCTCATATACGGGGACTCCCAACTGGTCGTTAGTCAAGTAAATGGCGACTACCAAACGTGCAAACCAGAGTTGGTAAAGTACGGCGAGAAAGTACAGCAATTGCTGACTCAAATTCCTTCCTACACCCTGGAAAGTATACCGCGTGCGGAAAATAGCAAAGCGGATGCACTAGCTAAGCTCGCTAAAGAACTGGCCGACGAGAACCTCGATGACATGAGGATCGTTGTGCAAAGCCGTCAGGTTCTTGCACCGGTGGAAATATCTCCGGAGTCGTCCGAAGAAAAAGGAGCGTCTGAGCAAATGGCTATGCAAATAAAAGACCAGGAAAAGGCTGAGGATTGGAGAGAAGTCTTTATAGACTACTTCAAATCCCGTCGAACGCCTGAAGATGCGTCCTCAAAACATCATCTCATGAAGCGAGCCCTATCTTTTGACTTCGTCAACAATACTCTGTACAAGAGGTCATTTGATTCTCTGTGGTTGAGATGCCTGGGACCTGATGTCACGACCCGAAGTACGGAACGTGACCGGCACTTAGATTACGAAGCGTCTAGAGGCGCCAGGTGACCTAAGTAAGCCAAAGCCCAGAGATCTAAACCATAAAAGAAGAAAAAGAAGAAAAGAAAAGAAAACAAGTAAAAAAAAAACATCAGCAAATTTTACCAAAAATTTCGGCAGAGTCTCCTCTGTAAAAACTGGCCCCCAAACGGGTACAACAAGTATAATAAGAATAAACAATAAAAAGCATCCCCAAACGGGTGCTAGCATCAACGCCAACAGGCGGAAACAACCACAACAAGCACAATAATATACAACGCCAGAGGGCGAGGCTCAAAACTCAAAAGAAAGCAAAAACCACCAGATCAGAATAATACAGGCGCGACTCTAAGATCGAAGTAAAAGACTGGTCCAATAACTTATCAAGTAATACAAATATGGTTGATGGAGCTTACTAGATACAAATGAATGAATAAAAGTACAATGGTGGTTCGGATACAAGTGAACCAACCTACCGTGCCAATCGCCCTGAAGAAAAGATGTGCCAACAAGCTGCCACGGGAAACCTGTACATCGAACCTGTAAAGAATTTGGCACAACGGGGGGTGAGTTGTCAACTCGTGAGTAGAAGACATCTACGAAAAGAAATCGAATGCACGACACTATCCTAGGTCATAATAATACACTACTATATCCCAAACATCTAGTAATAGCAGGGTAATACTACGTGTAAGTGCAAATACTCCGTGTCGTGTCAGTGCCTCATATAGTACTAAGTCATATGAAATGAAATGCATGCACCATGAATGTAAAGTCACAAATCCTGAAATCCAGATATATATGTATGAGAACCTTTAGCCGTTATTATAGTAAAGTGTGTATAAGCATCTGAAATCTCAACAATGAAATCCATGGAAATCCGTGTCAAGCATCGACACAACACATGTAACCTAAAGTATCAATATGTCGTGCTCCGTCAGTCCGGATCGGCCCATATCATCAAATCCCACGACAACGGTCGGTATCCTCCGGATATCCGCCGCGCCAGACATCACCGGTAGGTAGCCTTCCCCTGCCAGGCTCATCGTCTACAACTCGATCTTCTTGCCCCGGGGTACCATACCGGGCCCACCATGTACCCGAGACGGTTCATCCACTCCTCGAATCGGGTCTCGAAATCCATCAGAAAACATGAAATACTCATGGTGGACGACACATACATCACGAGAAAACCGCATCTTATTTTAAAAAAAGAGAAGAGGAGAGAGAGAAGTTTTTATATATTTTTGCGGTTTTCCCCAAAAATCCAGAAATCTCATAGAAATCCAAATCTCAAAATCATGAATACTATATGATAAGTGTCGGCATATGCCCATAATACTGCATGATAACACGAAAATATGAATGCATGAATGTCTAAGTAATGAATGTCATGTCTTATACTTAACATCAGAGAGTGATCACAATACTACATCGGTTTAGTTGTTAACTGATTCTATCAATAAAAGATAATATGATCTAAAGTGTACGTGACATAGCAATTACCGATGATGATGTGTGTGAGCCGGCAAATAAGTGTGCGTGGAATATGCGCATCATCGGTAATGGTGCTGGTGTCCTAACAGGTAAGGTTTATACTATTTATAGCAATATATGTACGAACATGCAACATTATGATTACAGTGTGAAAGTAAAGACGAATGTATATTACCTACTCATTTAATATACTAATACTACTACCACTATATGACTCGAACCTAACCTAGTGTCCATCTAACCTCCTAAGGAAAACTAAACCTAAGAACTAGTCAATAGAAATAAGAGTCTACCTAAGGTCTGAATCAATATCTCTAATAGTCGGCGATCCCGCCTCAACAGCGTCACGTACGTAGTACGGCTTCCTCGAATCAAGAGTGCGGATCAATCATCAAATCTAAGCCTCGTACGGTAAAATCCATCGTACGGCATCCCAATGTCGGGGTACGGTCAAGTATCTCCTAGGTGTCTCCTCATTCGTATAATGTCATATGTATCATATTGTGATTAAGTCATACTCATATGATATCGGCATCAGGTCACACCAATATAATGTCGAAATCAAGTTATACATATATCATATCGTAATCAGTCACAAGTTACAGTCCGAGTACTATTCTAGCGTCCCATGTACATCAATATCACCACCACTCTTTGTAATTTATATATTCAAGTTCATTATCTCATTCCCTAATGATCCGCTAACACTTTATTACGACTGTATAGTCAAAAATCACGGCATCAAGCCCAGTTATACTATTTCATCATACCTCGGATATCATATCACATCACTGAATCACCTATATGTGTTGTATATATATGTATATACCTATACCTAGTTCTATATATATACACATACACGTACCCCATGTCGATTTTCAGTGTGTGCGCGGGTGTGTTTCTATCTGAAACCTACGAACCTCTTCCAAGGTACTCATCCTCTGATATAGTTTTCCTAAATCGGTCTAGTCCAGCCTAGGGTCAATACTAGGGTCCTACTAGGGTCACGTCTGGTTTCCTAATGTCAATAAGTACTATTCCTATTCTACGTTGCGGGGGTGCTAAACGCCATCCACCCGACTTCCCCCCGTAGATATGCATCTATTCACCTGGTCCATGTCTGCCGAAGACAGTGTCGCCATCCTCCTCTTCATCGCCCGCAGTCCACGTGAGGGTATCTAGACGCAAACATATAAATAGCATCGTAAACCGAATCATATACAAAAGTCAAACGATACGAAGAGCAAGCACAGGTTAAAACCTATGTCCCGTCCACGCAAAAGAACCAAATACCGCTCGATATCGGCGTACAAACTCCGATGGATCGAGATAACATCATCAAACAACTTGTAGTTTTAAAACACATTACTTATATTGTAAAACATGATCAAATTCATCGAAACACTAAAATCGATCAAATCGTCCGTTTTCAAAAAACCCGAAAATGCCAATTTACCGTTTTTCATCGAAACTTGACATTTAAATGAAACCAATGGTCATAAAACTCATTAAATAGCATTACTAGACTATACAAACCATTACTATATTTTTATTACACAATTTTGCATTTATTTGAAATTTCTAGTTTGCAACTTTTAACAATTTTAACATTTTCCAAGCAAAATACCACAATTCCACCTCAAAACATGATTTTGCATAAATTAATCACTTAAACCACAATTTATGATGATAATGATGTAATGAAACTATAATTATATTTTTAATCACATTTATTTAGAAATTCCTAAAATCTAGTTTACAAAATAATAGCATTTTATTACTATTTTTCCAATTATCAAAATAATCTAGTGATCAAACTAAGTTTTTCATTCAATTAATATGCTAATATTCTCACTAAAATTACCATCTAATGATAACACCCTTAATAAGAATTTTATTTTACCCACAACACATTTTAGAAAAAATCTAGTTAGCTAAATAGTTTAAATTAAACAATTTCGATCAACAATTTATTATACCACCACCATGCAAGAATTTTCAACTCTAAAAGATGTTAAACTAGCTATTATAACCCTAATTAATTAACAAAAACCACCTCTTGAATTTTCAAACCCTAACTTGAATTTTAGAATTTGCAACAAGAATTAATCTAATTAATCTAATTATGCTTTAAAAGAAATATCTAATAGAAATAAAACAAAAGAGAAGGATTTATACCTCCACAACCTCATGTCCAAACTTGAAAATGAGCCTCAAAAATACATGCTTTCCCACTCCAAAATCCATGTAGAGAAGAGTAGAGAATAAAGGGTA
Organism: Agapanthus africanus; assembly: GCA_030015575.1. NCBI lineage: Eukaryota > Viridiplantae > Streptophyta > Magnoliopsida > Asparagales > Amaryllidaceae > Agapanthus > Agapanthus africanus. The sequence goes on from CM057337.1 coordinate 724,849,763, forward strand.
TGAAATAATTAGGTTTTTGTGGAATTTAAATTGGATTTTTGTAGTATTTTTGATGATTTTTGAATAAAAATGAGGTGGAAAATGGGGGGGGGGCAGCCATGGTGATGGGGAGGCCGGCCAAAATAAGGGGAAGAGGGAGAAACACATGAGAAATGGTGTAGAAACTTCTCCAAAATGTCATCATCTTAATGTCTTTTCATGCTTTATTCATTTTCTTTTAATTCTTTTCTAAAATAACTCAAGAAAGATCTAGAAACAAGGAAAAATTTGCAAATAAATTTTGCATAATACACACTAAATTCTAATATGCCATGGTTCATTTTTACAAATTAAAACCATTTAAATTTGCAATTTACACTAATTTAGTGTAAAAATAAAGCTTATGTTAATATTTAAAATAATTAATTTAGGAAAAATATTTTATTAAACCAAAAATTTATAAGTGGATAAATAAACACTATTTACTAGTAATTTCATAATTAAAATAGATATTTTTAAATTTATAGTGAAAAACAATCACGGTTTGGTTTTACGAAAAATACATTTTACTTTACCGAAAATCCTAAAATTCACTTAAACACTTTTATTCATTTAATTATTTATTTAATTATTTTTAAAATGTTACAATCTTCCCCCCTTTAAGAAATTCGGTCCCCGAATTTAAATTAACACTCCCCTTCCAAATACTAAAACATTTAGCAAAATACTCAAATCGTCGGGGCTCCGAAATCATTAATACATAACGAAAATCAACTCCGTCAAGCATGACGCAATCATCGGAGTTATGGCGATAATGAAATATCATAACCCAATGTGAAAACCATCATAATATACATCAATCTATAACTTATATATAGTTCGCATCCTAGTAAAATCGCCGAATCATCATAATAAAGCAGCATACAAAAACCCCTTCTTGAAAATCGCCGTGCAATGCACGTGTCACGGTCTAAGTAGCGGACGTTTAATTTTTTTTTATAAAAATATAGCTACATATATATCTTTTATTTAACATACACGTCCCGCCTGGTTACTAACTCAAATAATAATGATCATGAAAACATACTGCTCAAACTAAAATCAATCCCAATCACATCAATAAAATGTCATGTGCGTCCGGTGCGCACTGAAATCGAAACCAAATGCAGAAACCATGAATATCCACAAAATAAAACTAAGTGCAACAGGTGTGCACCAAAAACATCTGTCAAGTGCAACGGGCGTGCACGACTCACTATCAGGTGCATATAATCTGCACAAAACCCCGATTTAGTGCATCTGGTGTGCACAAAATCGCATCAAGTGCGCCAAGTATGCGCAAGAATCCTAATCAGGTGCACATGGAGCACGAAAACATACATTGAATATCAAAATCGAAATCACAGCACAAAAATGCATGAAAATTAGGTCGAAACATATGTCAAAATCACGTGTAACCCCTATGCACGAAATCAAATCAAAAATCTCAAAAAAATATATAAAACCAAATCAAGTGTACTGGGTGCGTACTAAACCACATCAATACAACTGATATAAGAAACACAGATAGAATGAAGGTACACACAGGAAATACCAATCGTAGAACAAGTCCTCAAAATACAAAAATCCAATCAACGAAAATAGGAAATTCAAATCACTAAATCACAATCGTAAATACTATCGTCAATGTGCGCCTCTTTCCTCTGATGTCGACCGCTTCGAACTCGTTCTTTCATAGGTGTGCTGACTGCGCTACCAACGGCAATACTCATGTCTAGAGTCTCCCACATAGTCGATCCCTTCACTTGATATCCGGACTACATTAAACTTCTCGATCGATCCATCAAAATCCCATAATTCCCCGAGAGCTCAACACTCAAGTACAGTTTAAAAATATCCGGTACATACCCCAGCATCGATGATCCAGCTGTAGAAGGGCAAACCCAAGCCTCACTAATGGCACAGCGGAACTGCCGTAAACCCTAAGGTTCAAGGGCGTTCTCGTGGTCATTATGTCGAGTTAGGGTTTCATTCTTCTAGAGGGTCTATCGAAATACCTGCATGTTCTTCCGAATACTTTAAACTTAGGAAATGGTTTTCTGATAATCGTTCGAACCCTTTAACTTCATCCGGACGGCATGTGAATACCCTTCGTCCGCACGCTAAGCAATGCTTCAGTCCTCAAGAATAACCAATACTCTAATGGTTACTGCATTCGAGCCGCATCTCCCTCTGCCCGTGGTAACAGAAACCACCATCCGACATTGACGAAGATAGATCAAAGGAACGAATGAAATACGGTGCAAACAATGTAAATCCTAGAGCTCCTTAAGCAGAGAAGCGTATCGTAAGTATGCCGCGGACCATACCCACGGTACGTTACTCTACCTAACTCGCCTACTCCATCAACCAAGGGTCACCTAGACTTATACAAGGTTAAACCTAGCGCTCTGATACCAACTTTGTCACGACCCGAAGTACGGAACGTGACCGGCACTTAGATTACGAAGCGTCTAGAGGCGCCACGTGACCTAAGTAAGCCAAAGCCCAGAGATCTAAACCATAAAAGAAGAAAAAGAAGAAAAGAAAAGAAAACAAGTAAAAAAAAAACATCAGCAAATTTTACCAAAAATTTCGGCAGAGTCTCCTCTGTAAAAACTGGCCCCCAAACGGGTACAACAAGTATAATAAGAATAAACAATAAAAAGCATCCCCAAACGGGTGCTAGCATCAACGCCAACAGGCGGAAACAACCACAACAAGCACAATAATATACAACGCCAGAGGGCGAGGCTCAAAACTCAAAAGAAAGCAAAACCACCAGATCAGAATAATACAGGCGCGACTCTAAGGTCGAAGTAAAAGACTGGTCCAATAACTTATCAAGTAATACAAATATGGTTGATGGAGCTTACTAGATACAAATGAATGAATAAAAGTACAATGGTGGTTCGGATACAAGTGAACCAACCTACCGTGCCAATCGCCCTGAAGAAAAGATGTGCCAACAAGCTGCCACGGGAAACCTGTACATCGAACCTGTAAAAAATTTGGCACAACGGTGGGTGAGTTGCCAACTCGTGAGTAGAAGACATCTACGAAAAGAAATCGAATGCACGACACTATCCTAAGTCATAATAATACACTACTATATCCCAAACATCTAGTAATAGCAGGGTAATACTACGTGTAAGTGCAAATACTCCGTGTCGTGTCAGTGCCTCATATAGTACTAAGTCATATGAAATGAAATGCATGCACCATGAATGTAAAGTCACAAATCCTGAAATCCAGATATATATGTATGAGAACCTTTAGCCGTTATCATAGTAAAGTGTGTATAAGCATCTGAAATCTCAACAATGAAATCCATGGAAATCCGTGTCAAGCATCGACACAACACATGTAACCTCAAGTATCAATATGTCGGGCTCCGTCAATCCGGATCGGCCCATATCATCAAATCCCACAACAACGGTCGGTATCCTCCGGATATCCGCCGCGCCAGACATCACCGGTAGGTAGCCTTCCCCTGCCAGGCTCATCGTCTACAACTCGATCTTCTTGCCCCGGGATACCATATCGGGCCCACCATGTACCCGAGACGGTTCATCCACTCCTCGAATCGGGTCTCGAAATCCATCAGAAAACATGAAATACTCATGGTGGACGACACATACATCACGAGAAAACCGCATCTTATTTTAAAAAAAGAGAAGAGGAGAGAGAGAGAAGTTTTTATATATTTTTGCGGTTTTCCCCAAAAATCCAGAAATCTCATAGAAATCCAAATCTCAAAATCATGAGTACTATATGATAAGTGTCGGCATATGCCCATAATACTGCATGATAACACGAAAATATGAATGCATGAATGTCTAAGTAATGAATGTCATGTTTTATACTTAACATCAGAGAGTGATCACAATACTACATCGGTTTAGTTGTTAACTGATTCTATCAATAAAAGATAATATGATCTAAAGTGTACGTGACATAGCAATTACCGATGATGATGTGTGTGAGCCGGCAAATAAGTGTGCGTGGAATATGCGCATCATCGGTAATGGTGCTGGTGTCCTAACAGGTAAGGTTTATACTATTTATAGCAACATATGTATGAACATGCAACATTATGATTACAGTGTGAAAGTAAAGACGAATGTATATTACCTACTCATTTAATATACTAATACTACTACCACTATATGACTCGAACCTAACCTAGTGTCCATCTAACCTCCTAAGGAAAACTAAACCTAAGAACTAGTCAATAGAAATAAGAGTCTACCTAAGGTCTGAATCAATATCTCTAATAGTCGGCGATCCCGCCTCAACAGCGTCACGTACGTAGTACGGCTTTCTCGAATCAAGAGTGCGGATCAATCATCAAATCTAAGCCTCGTACGGTAAAATCCATCGTACGGCATCCCAATGTCGGGGTACGGTCAAGTATCTCCTAGGTGTCTCCTCATTCGTATAATGTCATATGTATCATATTGTGATTAAGTCATACTCATATGATATCGGCATCAGGTCACACCAATATAATGTCGAAATCAAGTTATACATATATCATATCGTAATCAGTCACAAGTTACAGTCCGAGTACTATTCTAGCGTCCCATGTACATCAATATCACCACCACTCTTTGTAATTTATATATTCAAGTTCATTATCTCATTCCCTAATGATCCGCTAACACTTTATTACGACTGTATAGTCAAAAATCACGGCATCAAGCCCAGTTATACTATTTCATCATACCTCGGATACATATCACATCACTGAATCACCTATATGTGTTGTATATATATGTATATACCTATACCTAGTTCTATATATATACACATACACGTACCCCATGTCGATTTTCAGTGTGTGCGCGGGTGTGTTTCTATCTGAAACCTACGAACCTCTTCCAAGGTACTCATCCTCTGATATAGTTTTCCTAAATCGGTCTAGTCCAGCCTAGGGTCAATACTAGGGTCCTACTAGGGTCACGTCTGGTTTCCTAATGTCAATAAGTACTATTCCTATTCTACGTTGCGGGGGTGTTAAACGCCATCCACCCGACTTCCCCCCGTAGATATGCATCTACTCACCTGGTCCATGTCTGCCGAAGACAGTGTCGCCATCCTCCTCTTCATCGCCCGCAGTCCACGTGAGGGTACCTAGACGCAAACATATAAATAGCATCGTAAACCGAATCACATACAAAAGTCAAACGATACGAAGAGCAAGCACAGGTTAAAACCTATGTCCCGTCCACGCAAAAGAACCAAATACCGCTCGATATCGGCGTACAAACTCCGATGGATCGAGATAACATCATCAAACAACTTGTAGTTTTAAAACACATTACTTATATTGTAAAACATGATCAAATTCATCGAAACACTAAAATCGATCAAATCGTCCGTTTTCGAAAAACCCGAAAATGCCAATTTACCGTTTTTCATCGAAACTTGACATTTAAATGAAACCAATGGTCATAAAACTCATTAAATAGCATTACTAGACTATACAAACCATTACTATATTTTTATTACACAATTTTGCATTTATTTGAAATTTCTAGTTTGCAACTTTTAACAATTTTAACATTTTCCAAGCAAAATACCACAATTCCACCTCAAAACATGATTTTGCATAAATTAATCACTTAAACCACAATTTATGATGATAATGATGTAATGAAACTATAATTATATTTTTAATCACATTTATTTAGAAATTCCTAAAATCTAGTTTACAAAATAATAGCATTTTATTACTATTTTTCCAATTATCAAAATAATCTAGTGATCAAACTAAATTTTTCATTCAATTAATATGCTAATATTCTCACTAAAATTACCATCTAATGATAACACCCTTAATAAGAATTTTATTTTACCCACAACACATTTTAGAAAAAATCTAGTTAGCTAAATAGTTTAAATTAAACAATTTCGATCAACAATTTATTATACCACCACCATGCAAGAATTTTCAACTCTAAAAGTTGTTAAACTAGCTATTATAACCCTAATTAATTAACAAAAACCACCTCTTGAATTTTCAAACCCTAACTTGAATTTTAGAATTTGCAACAAGAATTAATCTAATTAATCTAATTATGCTTTAAAAGAAATATCTAATAGAAATAAAACAAAAGAGAAGGATTTATACCTCCACAACCTCATGTCCAAACTTGAAAATGAGCCTAAAAAATACATGCTTTCCCACTCCAAAATCCATGTAGAGAAGAGTAGAGAATAAAGGGTATGAAATAATTAGGTTTTTGTGGAATTTAAATTGGATTTTTGTAGTATTTTTGATGATTTTTGAATAAAAATGAGGTGGAAAATGGGGGGGGGCAGCCATGGTGATGGGGAGGCCGGCCACAATAAGGGGAAGAGGGAGAAACACATGAGAAATGGTGTAGAAACTTCTCCAAAATGTCATCATCTTAATGTCTTTTCATGCTTTATTCATTTTCTTTTAATTCTTTTCTAAAATAACTCAAGAAAGATCTAGAAACAAGGAAAAATTTGCAAATAAATTTTGCATGATACACACTAAATTCTAATATGCCATGGTTCATTTTTACAAATTAAAACCATTTAAATTTGCAATTTACACTAATTTAGTGTAAAAATAAAGCTTATGTTAATATTTAAAATAATTAATTTAGGAAAAATATTTTATTAAACCAAAAATTTATAAGTGGCTAAATAAACACTATTTACTAGTAATTTCATAATTAAAATAGATATTTTTAAATTTATAGTGAAAAACAATCACGGTTTGGTTTTACGAAAAATACATTTTACTTTACCGAAAATCCTAAAATTCACTTAAACACTTTTATTCATTTAATTATTTATTTAATTATTTTTAAAATGTTACACCTGAAGAGGCGAAAAGAGTCGTCCAAGAAGTTCACGACGGACTTTGCGGTTCTCACCAAACAGGCCCAAAGATAAAGTTGAAGATTAAATGGATGGGCTACTACTGGCCCACGATGATTCAAGACTGCCTCGAATATACGAAGCAATGCCACTCATGCCAGATCCATAGGGACTTCATCCACCAGCATCCAAATCCGTTACACCCGACAGTGGCTAGCTGGCCGTTCGAAATGTGGGGAACTAACATAATAGGCCCCATCGAACCGGCATCGTCCAGAGGACATCGTTTCATTTTAGCGACAACTGATTACTTCTCCAAATGGGCAGAAGCAGTACCGCTGAGGGAAGTGAAGACAGATAATATCCTCCACTTCTTCAAGACGCACGTTATTTATCGGTTTGGAACTCCGCGACGGATCATCTCCGATAACAGGCCAGCCTATAGAAGCCACAAGATCAGCCGCTTCGCACAACAGCACAACATAGACTGGAGATACTCCTTAGTTTATAATCCCCGAGCCAACGGTCTAGCGGAGGCTTTCAACAAGACCTTGACGAAGATCGTGAAGAAGACGGTGTCCCGAAATAAGAAGGACTGGACGAGAGACTGCAAGAAGCTCTCTGGGCGTATCGAACTACGTTCAAGACGGCCACGAACACAACGCCGTACGCGTTGGTCTTCGGTACAGAAGCGGTACTCGCTCTCGAGATAGAGTTACCCTCTCTACGAGTGGCAATCCATTATGAGCTAACGGACGAAGAGAATGCTCACCTTCGGTTTGAGGAGCTCGATGCCCTTGAGAAAACCCGGCTCGTAGCACAACAAAATCTGGAAGCTTATAAAGCAAAGATGACGCGCTCCTACTAAAGATTGACTAGGCCGAGGACATTCCGCCAAGGCGAACTCGTGCTAGTGGTTAGAAAACCTATGATCACTAATCGCGCTAAGCGGGGGAAATTCGAGCCGAACTATGAAGGCCCATATATCATAGACAAAGTCTACCAGGGTGGAGCCTATCTACTTAAGGACATGCATGGTGAAAGGCCCTTCAGGCCAATAAATGGTCGCTTCCTGAAGAAGTACTACGCCTAACGAGTCACGGCCTAGGTCAACGATAGATGACGACGCCTATGTCCACTCGCTATCTTCCTTAGCCTAAACTCTGTAAGTAGTAACCGGCTTCCTTAACAGCGAACCGAAATGTCCTTAAACTAACAACGGACCGAAACGTCCTTAAACTAATAACGGACCGAAACTTCCTTAAACTACCAATGGACCACTATGTCCTAAAACTAGCCGTTGACCGAGATATCGATAAACTACGGTGGATTGCAGCGTCCCAAAGCTGATATATAAAAAAAAGAAAAAAAAGAGAAAAAAGAAAACTGTATGTCCACAAGCAAAATGGGCACGGATGAAAACCCGAAAGGGCTCCGTGAGTAAAAACAGCAGGGCTACCGGTGAGTTTTGTGAAAACCCGAAAGGGCGTAATCTCGTTAAAAGACACTTTCAAGGTCCTCTCGACTTTGTAAGGAGAAACCACCTGCGTGAGATCCTTACGACTCACAAGGGAGCAACACACTTAGGGATCCCCACGATTCCTAAGGAGAAATTACACTTGCGAGATCCTTACGACTCGTAAGGAGAATCCTCTTATGGGACCCTCACGGCTCATAAGATTCAAAAGTCTTAAGCTACAAGGATCTGAACCTGTTCTTAAGCATCCCCCACAACCTCCAATACTGCCCTACAAGCGGCTTAATGCTGACCCTTATATACAATCCACGGGCGCGAATAAACATTTCCCTAACCAAGTCCCATCCGTGGCTAGGGATATGTTCGCACGGTGAGCAACCCTTGTGAGTCTTCTCGACTTATAAGGGGAAAACTCTTTTGTAAGATCCTTACGACTTATAAGAGAACATACACTTAGGAGTCCTCACAATTCCTAAGGAGAAAACACACCTACGAGATCCTCATGACTCGCAGGGAGAAATACCTTTGTAAGACTCTTACGGCTCATGAAGTCAAAAGCCTTAGTCGACAGGATCCTAACCCTGTTCGCTAAGCCACCTTTGTTCGATATCGACAGAGGCAAATGATGATTCGCTCCTAGCAAAATTCCAGTTGTAGCGGTGCTGATGCCGAAATCAGTGTCTAATCCCAAGTTTGCAGCGAAAAGCTAGCAAGCCACACATGCATACGAAATAGCGGAAATGATGGGGCAACTTGCAACAGAAGCAGCAAGTAAAAAATGTATGCATGCAAAATAGCCGAAATGATTGGGCAACTCGCAATAAAAAGCAGGGAGTAAAAAATAAAATAAATAGCCGAAATGATTGGGCACCGTGAAAAATAGCCGAAATAATTGGGCAATCGCGACCTTCGCGATATAAAAGCTGAAATGATAGAGCATCGCGGAAAGAATTGAAAAATAAAAATGAAATTTATGCCCTATAGGTGATATCACAGCAGTCCCTGTATACAATCCAGGGGCGCAAACAAAGAAAGAATCACACTCCTCCTCCCTAGGTTTCATCAGAAGAAGAAGCTAAACCTCAACGGTTCTCAGATAGCCTGGAGAGCATCTCAACATTCGTCTCATTACAACACCCACAACATCAAGTAAAGCGGAACAGCGGCAACTCCCAGTTCCATGACTCGGCGGTGCACAAACGACCGAAAGTCAAACCCCAACTCCATGAAATGCGGATATGATCAACAAAATTCCTGGTTACGTGGAACACGGCAACGACCCCATGTGAAGCATCCAGAGCGGATCCTAGTCCTCGCAGTGCACGGCAGTGAACCCGTGTGAAGCATCCAGAGCGGAGCCTTGTCCTTGCCGAACACGGCAGTGAACCCGTGGGAAGCATCCAGAGAAAAATTCCTGGCTACGTGGAACGCGGATTATGTCACTTCTGACCCCATGGAAAACGTCCAGAGCGGATCCTGGTCTTCGCAGAACATAGTAGTGAACCCGTGTGCAACATCCAGAGTGGAGCCTGGTCCTCGCCGAACACGGCAGTGAATCCGTGGGAAGCATCCAGAGCAAAATTCCTGGCTACGTGGAACGCGGATTATGTCACTTCTGACCCCGTGGAAAACGTCCAGAGCGGATCCTGGTCCTCCCAGAGCACGGCAGTGAACCCGTGTGAAGCATCCAGAGCGGGGCCTGGTCCTCGCCGAACACGGCAGTGAACCCGTGGGAAGCATCCAGAGCAAAATTCCTGGCTACGTGGAACGTGGATTATGTCACTTCTAACCCCGTGGAAAATGTCCAAAGCAGATCCTGGTCCTCGCAGAGCACAGCAATGAACCTGTGTGAAGCATCCAGAGCGGAGTCTGGTCCTTGCCGAACACGGCAGTGAACCCGTGGGAAGCATCCAGAGCAAAATTCCTGGCTACATGGAACGCGGATTATGTCACTTCTGACCCCGTGGAAAACGTCCAGAGCGGATCCTGGTCCTCGCAGAGCAAGGCAGTGAACCCGTGTGAAGCATCCAGAGTGGAGCCTGGTCCTCGCCGAACACGGCATTGAACCCGTGGAAAGCATCCAGAGCAAACAATGGACTGTGGAGTCCTTAAATCCACGGACTATGATGTCCTTAACCTCGACCGTGATGTCTTAAAACTAACATCGGACTGTGAGGTCCTTAAACTCTCGGACTATGATGTCCTTAACCTCTACCGTGATGTCTTAAAACTAACAATGGACCATAATGTCTTTAAACTAATTTTACCTTGGTTCAAGGGTACATCTCTTCACTCCTTTGATATTTGTCGTTATAATTCCTCAACGTCTTCAAAGAGATGACGGGTCCCGACAACCACACATTTCACGGACTGTGGGGTCCTTAAATCTACGGACTATGATGTCCTTAACCTCGACCGTGATGTCTTAAAACTAACATCGGACTGTGAGGTCCTTAACCTCGACCATGATGTCTTAAAACTAACATTGGACTGTGGAGTCCTTAAATCCACGGACTATGATGTCCTTAACCTCGACCGTGATGTCTTAAAACTAACATTAGACTATGAGGTCCTTAAACTCATGGACTATGATGTCCTTAACCTCGACCGTGATATCTTAAAACTAATGACGGACTGTGGAGTCCTTGAAATCCATGGACTATGATGTCCTTAACCTCGACCGCGATGTCTTTAAACTACGGTATCCTGGAAAACGTCCAGAGCGGAGCCTGGTCCTTGCCAAACAAGACAGTGAACCCGTGGGAAGCATCCAGAGCAACCCTTAACTCCGTGAAATGCGGATAAGGACAACTTCACCCATCACTTGCGGGTCCTCACGACTTGTAAGGGAGTAAATTCTCTTCTGAGATCCTTACGACTTTCAAGAGAAAACGCACTTAGGAATCCTCACAATTCTTAAGGAGAAATTACACCTACGGGATCCTCTCGATCGGTAGGGGAAAATTCTTTATGAGACCCTCACGGCTCATAAAGTTGAAAAGTCTTAAGTGACAGATTCTAATCCTGTCTTCTAAGCCACCACCGCCCTACAAAGAATCCAAGATTGATAGCTATATGCTACCTATAGATCACACTTGCTAAAATCACATGGTAACAACACGACAAAGAGAAGAAAGCGACAAGGGGAACAGCTGATCTGCATTTAATTAAGCGTTTGAGGCACACCCATTCATGCATGTGCAAAAGATTCAGAACATGAAATAAAATACGCTAAAATGAGAAATTTGCCATTCATATTGCAAAAAGGTTCTTACAATTATAAAAACAATAAACAAAAATATTATCAAAGTAATTACAATGGCAAAACCTCAAATCCAGGGCATGGATTGAGGAACTCAAAAGTGACCTTGTCCAGAATTTTCCAGGCCTGGCGAACCATCCTAGTGTGCTTTCTTTCGCGATCGCAAGCGTCGGGATCTCCACGGATGCCCTCCACCCTCCGATAGGCAGCAAGTATGGCAGACTGCTGAAAAGCCTGGTGCAGGAGGTCGACAAGATTGTCTCGCCTTCTCTTTGAGATTAGGCCTATCAGATACACCGAGTGCACCTTATCCTCGGCGGCATCCAATGCCCTAAGCGGCACGCCGGTAAATAATAGGGGAAGCGCTTCCCAGATCGCTCCCACAATAAGCATAATTTCGGCACACTCGGCGTTTATGAATTCTCGATTCTGAGAATGGCCAAGTCAGCGGATGTCTCCATAAGAGATAATCTCGTCGAGATCATACATGTGAGCGTCCATTGTTTCTGTAAAAGAAAATCAACAAAATTATCAGAAAGACTGATTAAGCAATTTCTTATTCAAAACAGGCACAGGAAGTTAAACTCCTCGAGGGCAATGCTCTACAGACAGGAGTGACACCTGTCAAAATCAATTATGAGGGGAAGTTAAAGAAATTCCCCGAGAACATTGAGAGCTTTGCTCTAAGAAGATGATATAATTCATCAAAAATAAAATTCCATCTTTAATCTTCAAGATCCATGAAAAACTCTCAAGAGTTCTTCTATATGGTTTGAAAGGAGCAAAGCTCCATTAATGAATTAAGAAATCACAAGAAAAATCCTTTTAGAGAGCAGAGCTCTATTAATGGAACCCTAATAGGGTTCTCTTTAGTTCTCTTTAGCTCTTTTTAGACCTATGGAGCAAAGCACTGCTAATGAAACCCTAAATGGGTTTTCTTTAGATCAAAGATCTATTAAGAGAAAGGCTCTGTTAATGGGTAAAAACCTTAATTTCTTAAAATTAATTTGATTTTACCTAAATTTGGAAAGAGTTATAACTCTTGAAAGTTCTTGAACGGAAGAGCAAAGCTCTGAAAAAAAATTCTTATGAAAAAGATGGAAATCATCTGAGGACCAAAGGTCCTATTTATAGGCATTAAGAGCCATTTCAACTCCCCAAAAGTTGATCCAACGACTGAGATGCTACCACCGCCGCACTCACGTTTGGGGCCACGTAAGCGCAACGGTGGGGGGGCATTTGTTTCCCCAATCAGAGCAAAGCTCTGTTTCCAAGATTGGAAATGAAGCGACGCTTCCCCCAATCAGAGCAAAACTCTGTTTCCAAGACTGGAAATGAAGCGACGCTTCTGCTTCCCCCAATCAGAACAAAGCTCTGTTTAGAAATTTAAGAGTCAAAAATTGAAGTAACGCTTCAGATCCTGCGCTCTGCGCTGCGCGCCACGTGTTTAACACAGGTGCGCTAACGCAGTTGTGCTTCTCGCCACGTGTCTGACACTGTTGCGCTAGCGCAGTTGCGCTGCGCTCTGCGCTGCGCGCCACGTGTAGAGCACGAGTGCGCTCGCGCTAGGCGCGATGCGCGCTACGTGTCAAAACACGAATGCGCTAGCGCAATTGCGCTGCGCACCCCAAATTAGAGCAAAGCTCTGTTTCTAAGATTTAAAAGTGAAGCAACGCTTCATGATTATAGCAAATTAAATTATGCAGCGCATAAACATCTTACAGAGGAATAACAAAGAATTAAAAACAAGGGAACACTTAACAGATAATAAAATACTAAATTAAAATATCTTTTTATTATTATTATTTATTATTACATTTAAAAAAGATCACCAAACAAGGGATCAGTGGCACAAAGGTGAACAAAACAATAAACAAAATTTTCTAACTCCCTCGCCGTCTTCTCCAGCACATCAAAACGACGATTTTCATGAGGAGTGGCTCCCCACCGATTGGCGCCGTGTTCATCCGCAAAAGCAGACATGATAGCCCGCCGGGCTCTTATTTGGCTCAATAGGTGAACCGAGCAATCTTTCAGAGCCTGAGTAATCAGGCACGCCTCATGAAAACACTCGAGCTTGTCTTTAGCCGCATCGACCATCGCCAGGGTCATCTCCGCTGGGTGAGGGGGGATGTCATCAAGCACGGCAAGAAGAATCATCCGGAGCCAGATGGATCCCATTGGAAGAGGGGACCCCTTACGGATCACAAGTTCATACTTCACCGCATCACACTCGGCATCCGTGAGAGAAGGATCCACCAAGCGCGCAGCAAACCGAGGAACAATGTCCTCAATGGGCACTTCCCACGGCTTTCTACGAGCATGGGGGCGGTTACAAACCATAGTTGAGAAAGTTCTTTGGAGATGAAGGAAGAAGCTTTGCTTCGAGTTATAAAGATGAAGCACAGAAAATTTTGTGCACAATGGAACTATTTCCAAGAGTGGGAAATGAAAGATCCCCGGAAATATAAGTTTGACTTAGAAAGGAAGGTAAAAAGACACCTCTGTTGAAGCAACGCTTCAAATCCAGCGTTCTGCTGAAGCAACGCTTCAGATCCAGCGCTCTGCGCGCCACGTGTCAAGCACGGATGCGCTAGCGCAGTTGCGTTGTGCTCTGTGCTGCGCGCCACGTATCCAACGCAGGTGCGTCGGCGCTGGAATTAAAATTCCCACCGTTAGATCAAAGGATTTAATAATGATAAATCATTAATTAACCAGAATTAAATTCTGTTAAGGAAAGATTTCTCAAAATCTTTCCAAACAACAAGATTGTGCTTTAAGCACCGCTGGATCAATGATCTAATGGTAAATAATGAATTACCAAAAACAGAACAAATTCTGCTTGGAAAGATTTTTCAATCTTATTAAAAACAAGAAGATTATCTTCTGTAAAACAGAAGTCTTAGGATCAAAGATCCAATGGTGGGAAATATTCCCAAATCAATCAGAGAAAGATCTCTTAAACTGATTTAACAAATCAATTGGCCCTATATAAAGGCCCCAAGACTTCAAGTCTCATGGAGAAAAAAGAAACCCTCTGCAAACTTTGAGAAAAACTCAAAGAGAAAGAAAGGCAAGCCTTTAAAGAAAGAAGATCATTTCTTCATCTTTAAAGGTAAAGAATTAATTCTTGAACAACAGAGATGAAACCATCTCGTAAAAAGAAGAAATATCTTCTAAAAAGATCTTAGATCTATAAAAAAGACCAAGGTCTTTGATCAAAAAGAAAAGATCAAAAGATCCAATCATAAAAATATAAAAAGAAGTATTTTACTTCATTCACGGATCTTTTGATCTATAAAGACAGAGCCTTTTATGAAAACAAGAACTCTGGTTCTTGGATCTCGAGGCAAGGCCTCCTTTGAAGAACATAAACTTGTTAATTGATCTTAAATTTGATCTGATGTGCTTTGCGCTACTGGAAAGTGCTTTGCACTTATGAACTGCGCCTTTGCGCTCCTTGGACCGGCGCTCAGCGCCAAAACATGCCACGTGTCAACCACAGACACAGCTTGCATTTTGCGCTCCTGAAAACAGCGCACTGCTCTCTTGGGTTGGCGCTCAGCGCCAAGCGCGCCACGTGTCACTCACTGGCGCACCCACAAACCAGCACAGCACGCTCATAAATTAAAAGCGCAATGCGCTAACAAACTAGCGCTTAGCGCTAAACGACACGTGTCACCCTCATGTGCGCTAACGCAATGCGCTATTTAATTGGCGCAAAGCGCCTGATGCGCTACGTGGCGCACTATCAGAACACCACTTTGTTCCTAATAAATGCTAAGCATTTAATTCCAGACAAAATATCAGAGCCCAATGCTTGGCATTATTAAAAGGGCAGAGCCCAAATAAAGGCCTAACAGACAGAACAAAAATGAAATGTTAAACAATTTTTTTAGACTTAGCCCAATTCTGGTTATAAGTCCTTAATTTAAATTGAACCGAGCTCATCTGCTCTTCCAATCAATTTACACCCAGTTCAAGGGTACATCTCTTTACTCCTCTAATATCTGTCGTTGTAATCATTCAACATCATCAGAGAGGTGACGGGTCCCAACAACCACACATTATTATGGACTATGTGGTCCTTAAACTCATGGACTATGATGTCCTTAACCTCGACCGTGATGTCTTAAAACTAACATCGTACTGTGGAGTCCTTAAATCCACGGACTATGATGTCCTTAACCTCGACCGTGATGTCTTAAAACTAACATCGGACTGTGAGGTCCTTAAACTCATGGACTATGATGTCCTTAACCTCGACCGTAATGTCTTAAAACTAATACCGGACTATGAGGTCCTTAAACTCACGGACTATGACGTCCTTAAACTCGACCGCAATGTCTTAAAACTAACAATGGACCGTAATGTCCTTAAACTAATTATCGACCGCAATGTCATTAAACTAAACAATAGAGCCCAATCGCTCTCTTGTCGGATCTAAACGATCCTGTTAAGTTGATCTTAGTCTAGAATTAGACTAACGTGTCCTTAACAAACGTTTAAGTTGATCTTAGCCTCAAATAAGGCTAACGTATCCTTAAACACAACCCCCCAAACCCAAATCTAAGAAAGATACGGATTTGGACTAGTCCACGCCTACGGGCGACAATATAAATTAGTCTCCGTATACAATCCACGGGCAACCAAACACAAAACAAACACCCACGATACGAAGTGACCATATGGAGAAGGAGAAAGTTGTTACCGCGATGCGGTAGCGTAATTAACTGCAGGGGCTTGCGCCTATAGGGAAAACCATCCCCACAATCAAAAACCCCTCAAACGAGGGGGAATCTGACGAAGTCTGCTACATCGGCCGCATCCGTTTAAACCTTCGATACACGGTGCCATAAATCAACTTGGCATCTTCGGAAAGGTGGATGGATAGCACTAATTGGCATCTGCCCCCAGATTCAGGCAAGACGTCCAGTCTTCCTGGCTTCCGGCGGTGAACAATCCCATAAAGACTTTTCTCCCTACAGGTCCAGAGGATCCCGTAGGTGTATTTTCTCCTTAGGGGTCGTGAGGACTCCTAAGTGCGTTTTCTCTTGAGAGTCGTAAGGATATCACAAGAGCATTTTCTCCCTTACAAGTCGAGAGGACTCGTAAGTGATTGTTTCCCTCCTTGTTGATATCCGACTTGGGAGAATATGACCCGTGGATAGTCTATCTTGACCTCCTTGCTGGGCAGTGATGGCTTAGGAGATAGGGTTAGGATCTGCCATCTAAGACTTTTCAACTTTATGAGTCATGAGGGTCTCATAAAGACTTTTCTCCCTACAGGTCGAGAGGATCTCGTAGGTGTATTTTCTCCTTAGGGATCATGAAGACTCCTAAGTACGTTTTCTCTTGAGAATCGTATGGATCTTACAAGAGAATTTTCTTTTCATGCGCGGGGGCACTAATTTCCCTGTCGGTCGAGACGAATCGAGAGATTCTCGCAAAGACACTGATTTCCTTGCGGGTCGAAACGAATCGAGAGATTCTCGCCAAGGACACTGATTTCCCTGAATCGAGAGTTTTTGCCAAGGACATTGATTTCCCTGGGGTTGAGACGAATCGAAAGATTCCTGCAAGAAACTGATTTCCTTGTGGGTCGACGCGAATCGAGAGGTTCTCGTCAAGGACACTGATTTCCCTGAATCGAGATATTTTGCCAAGGACACTGATTTCCCTGGGGTTGAGATGAAACGAGAGATTCCTGCAAAGACACTGATTTCCTTGCGGGTCGATGCGAATCGAGAGGTTTTCGTCAGACGTTGATTTCCCTGAATCGAGATATTTCTCCAAGGACACTGATTTCCCTAGGGTTGAGACGAATCGAGAGATTCCTGCAAAGAAGCTGATTTTCTTGCGGGTCGACGCGAATCGAGAGGTTCTCGTCAAGGACTCTGATTTCCCTGAATCGAGATATTTTTCCAAGGACACTGATTTCCCTGGGGTTAGGACGAATCGAGAGATTCATGTAAAGACACTGATTTCCCTACGGGTCGACGCTAATCGAGAGGTTTTCGTCAAAGATGCTGATTTCTCTGAATCGAGATATTTCGCCAAGGATACTGATTTCCCTGGGGTTGAGACGAATCAAGAGATTCCTGCAAAGACACTGATTTCCCTGTGGGTCGACGTGAATCGAGAGGTTCTCGTTAAAGACGTTGATTTCCCTGAATCGAGATATTTCGCCAAGGACACTGATTTCCCTGGGGTCGAGACGAATCGAGAGATTCCTGCAAAGACACCGATTTTCCTGTGGGTCGACGCGAATCGAGAGGTTCCCGTCAAGGATGTTGATTTCCCCAAATCGAGATATTTTGCCAAGGACACTGATTTCCCTAGGATTGAGATGAATCGAGAGATTCCTACAAAGACACTGATTTCCCTGCGGGTCGACGCGAATCGAAAGGTTTTCGTCAAGGACGCTGATTTTGCTGAATCGAGATGCTTAGCCAAGGACACTGATTTCCCTGGGGTTGATACGAATCAAGAGATTCCTGCAAAGACACCGATTTCCCTGTGGGTCGAAACAAATCGAAAGGTTCTCTTCAAGGACTCTGATTTCCCTGAATCGAGATATTTTGCCAAGGACACTGATTTCCCTAGGGTTGAGACGAATCGAGAGATTCCTGCAAAGACACTGATTTCCCTGCGAGTCGACGCGAATCGAAAGGTTCTCGTCAAGGACGCTGATTTCCCCGAATCGAGATATTTTGCCAAGGACACTGATTTCCCTGGAGGTTGGTTGACTTGTTTCCGAGACGGAGTCATTGGATGACGTATTTCCGAGATGGGGTCATTTGCTGACGTATTTCCGAGACGGGGTCATTTGCTGACGTGTTTCCACGACGGGGTCATTTTCTGACGTATTTCCGCGGTGGGGTCATTTGCTGATGTATTTCCGAGACGGGGTCATTGGATGACGTGTTTCCGTGACGGGGTCATTTGCTGACGTATTTCCGCGACGGGGTCATTGGATGACGTATTTCCGCGACGGGGTCATTGAATGACGTATTTCCGCGACGGGGTCATTGGCTGACGTGTTTCCGAGGCGAAGGTTGTTTACTGACTTTAGGTTTTCTGTGAACCGTAGAGTCTTGGAACTGGGGACTTTGCCATGGTTCCAATTGGTGATGTCACGTCCATATCCTGCTGCAATAAGAAGGAATACCGTTATTGGTCTCTAGGCTATAGATGTGGCCATCGAGATTTGGAATTAGGGGCTTTGCCATGGCTCCGCTTCGTTGCGACCCTGAGGTCGGTTGTTGGAGTTGAGAAGGAATGCCGTGTTGATCTTTAGGGATGTAGATGTTGCCGTCAAGATCTGGTTCTCCCTTTAATAGAGTCTGGTGGGGCAATGTGGTTCCCTTTTAGTTTATGCCCATGGATTGTATACAAGGGTCAGTATGGACTTACCTGCAGGGCAAAAGTTTCATTTCATATATTTTTTGTTTTCTTTCTGCGATGCTCTATCATTTCAGCTTTTATATCGCGAAGTTCACGATTGCTCAATCATTTCGGCTATTTTTTCGCGGTGCCCAATCATTTCGGCTATTTTTCTTTTTACTCGCTTCTTTTTATTGCGAGTTGCCCAATCATTTCGGCTATTTTTGTATGCATATCTTTTACTTGCTGATTTTGTTGCAAGTTGCCCTATCATTTCGGCTATTTCATATGCATTTATAGCTCGCTGACTTTTTGCTGCGAGTATGGAGCTTGGGATCTGATGCCAATCTTAGGATCAGCATCGCTGCGACTGGAATATTGCCAGGAGCGAATCATCATTTGCCGTGAGAGGACTTGGAATTTGATACCTATTTAGGCATCAGCATCGCTACCACTGGGACATTGCCAGGAGCGAATCATCATTTGCCTCTGTCGATATTGAACAAAGATGGCTTAGCAAACAGGGTTAGGATCCTGTCGACTAAGGCTTCTGACTTCATGAGCCGTAAGGGTCTCATAAAGATGTTTCTTCCTACGAGTCGTGAGGATCTCATAGGTGCGATTTCTCCTTAGGAATCGTAAGGATTCTTAAGTGTGTGTTCTCTTATAAGTCGTAAAGATCTTACAAGAGCGTTTTCTCCTTATAAGTCGAGAGGACTTATAAGTGTTGTTCACCAAGTGGGGAAGTTTCGCGCCATTGGTGGGAACTTGGTGGGGAACCATTTATTTGTGCCTGTGGATTGTACACAAGGGTCAATATTGAACCGCTTATAGGGAAGACTGGGGATTGTGATGGCTTAAGAACAGGTTCAGATCTCTGTAACTTAAAGCTTTTGAATCCTATGAGCCATGAGGGTCTCATAGGGGGAGTCCTCCTTACGAGTCGTGAGGATCTCGTAAGTATAATTTCTCCTTAGGAATTCTGGGGATCCCTAAGTGTGCTGCTTCCCTTTGTGAGTCGTAAGGATCTCACACGGCTATTTTCTCCTTATAAGGTCGAGAGGACCTTGCAAGTGTGCATGAATTTCTTTTACGAGTCTGCGCCCTTTCGGGTTTTCACAAACTCGTCGGTAGCCCTGCTGTTTTTACTCACGGAGCCCTTTCGGGTTTTCATCCGTGCCCATCTCGTTTATGGACATACCGGTTTTTTTTGCGTCAGCCCTAGGATGCTGCGGTTTGTAGTAGTTTAAATACATTTTGGTCCGTCGTTAGTTTTAGGACATTGCGGTCCGTAGCTAGTATAAGGACATTACGGTCCGTGGCACGTTTTCGAGGCGAGGTTTCGCCGGATACTATTTATAGAGTCTGGGCTTGGGAAGATAGCGAGCGGACATAGGCGTCGTCATCTATCATTGACCTAGGCCGTGACTCGTCAGGCATAGTATTTTTTCAGGAATCGGCCGTTTACAGGCCGGAAGGGTCTCTCGCCATGCATATCCATGAGCAAGTAAGCCCCACCTTGGTAGACCTTGTCATATAATCCAAGGCTAATTTTGGCACTACTCTTGCCCCCAGTTCTTTATGTTACCTTCTAACGCCGAGTGAGCTTCTTCGTTATTTAGCGACAAATGAGAGATCATGTGGCAATCTGCCACATAATCTTCGGGTTCCTCTTACGAGTCATCTCTCTCATCATTGTCGTTGTCTCCACTTTCAAGGATATAGTTGAGAAACTCTTGGAGTGTGACCGGGGTTCGCGCCTTCTGGTTATATTCTTCCAGCGCGTCAATATGCTTTTGCAGCTCTGTGAGCTTATCGTCGGGTTGTGCGGGCTTCTTGGCCTTCTTCTTTTTCTTCGAAGACTTTGACAACTGAGCCCGGGTGTTTTGCCTTTCGCTATCAACTCCCGATGTTGGGTGCGGTTTCAGCATGCTCTCAATAATCTATGGCTCTAGTGGGCTTTTCCACCTGATCGCCGGACATGTTTGAAGATCTTTCAGCATTCTTTTAATTTTTGCTGAAAGAACAACTTCCCATGGAGCTTCCTCTATAAATGAGCATGATGCCCCCAGCGTGTCCACCTTTTTAGGAGCGTGCTGTCGTGACAGGTTTACCCTCCAGTTTTCAGACAACACGAATTTGCCTTACTGGTACTGGTCTTCAACCCAGTTTTTGAAGATGTAGCAATCTTTGATTGGATGACCCACTACTCTGTGGCAGAGACAATAGTTAGGATGGTTGGCGTTACCAGGTTACGATGGATGTCTCGGATCCGGCAGAGTGATGAGCCTGATGCGCACTTCCACTTCGAACAGTCTTCTTATTTTATCCCGGGGAAACGAGTAAGGACGTCTCAACTTCTCATCGAGGGATCGCCGCTTGTTGCTTTGGCGAACAACCGATCTCGGGTCACTCGGTTGTTGTTGGGCGTTGGCGACGAAGTTCGCTTTCCCCTTGCCCTTTTCATTCCGAGGGTCCGTCTTTGAGGAGGACGGTCTGTGGCCCATCTGGTCCAACTTGTCGATCAAAGCCTGAAAAGTGGTCGGCTTGAAGAACATCATGAATTGAGAAATGGTTGCCTGAGGGTCAAGGGTCCCTACGAACACGCCTACTGTAGGAGCCTCTTCTATGCGCTGTTCGCATTTCGACCATAGGTTCCGCCACCGTATGGCATACTGAACCCATGTTTCGCCTGGCTTCACCCTGGCATTGATCAACGCCGTGATTGGGGTGCGTTCGCTGGCATTTGCGAACCTTTGTGTAAATAGTAGCTCCATTTCTGAAAATGTCTTGATAGAGTCATTCGGGAGCTCGGAGTACCATTCGAATGCTGTCTCCGATAAGCTGCCAACAAACTGGCGAAGCAGTAGTTTGTCGTCACCCCTAGTATTGCCGCACAGAGCTCTGAACTGAACGACGTACTGATGGGGATTGCTTGTCCCCTTGTATACGTGAAATTTAGGGATCGTATATCTTGGTGGGTACTTTATTTGATCATACCAACCCGGATAGGGTCGTCCAGTCTTGACGATTTGGCCAGCGTCTTTGCTCGCCTGGTGAGCTCGTATCTGTTAAGCTATATAGTTGTCAAGGGCGGCTTTGGAGATGGTCTCCTCTCTGTCTGCTGATAGAGCCGGAAGAGGGTTTGATGTCTCCCCTCTGTCGTCTTCAAGAATAACCGAAGGGTCTTCAGCTGGAGGATCCGGCTGTATTATCATCCCGACCATATCTTGGAACAAGAGCGCCATTTGTTTTATGTTGGCCGCTTGTTCCGCGGCCTCTTTGTCTTTCCTCTCGAGCATTCTTCGGAGGAATTCGGCATCAGTTTCCTGTTCTTGGTGCTGCTCCGACGATGTCTCCGGGCTTACTTTTGGCCCAGTGAGCGCGGCCATCTTTGTCAGCATCTCCTGGAGTTTATGTTGTTGTTGCTCTTGAGCCTTAGTTACTGATCGCGTAAGTGGTTGATGACCCATGGAGATATGACTATCCTCTTTCCCGGAGGCCATGTAAATGGTGTGCACCACCATGCCCCCAGACTTGGGGCGTTTGGATTCAGTGCCTTTGAGCTTTGTCGTGGACACGGGGATTTTCTCCGGCCTTCTTCTTTTGTGGGCAGTCGAAGTTGAAGGGGACGTTGCAACGGGCACCTAAGTAGATGACGCATTCTGTGGTACGACAGGGTGGTCCTTCTCTTGCCGAACCTTCATTTTCATTGGTCGGAGAGAGTGGTCCTGGTTAATCACAGAGTCTTGGACCCTTCGCCAGACCCTGTGAATTTTGGAGGACAGCCGCTGAGGGGGGTGCTCTAGCTTTGCCTTTATAGCGTTCTCCACAGGTAGAGGAGATCTTTTCAACACAGCAGTTGGAGAGTTTTTGCGCACCATCATAAGTGGTTCAAAGTTGTTTCCAGTTGGAACAGCAGCATCAATTTCCACCATTGGAGCTGGTGGAATCAGTACAGAAGGGGAACTGCCCCCAGCTTTCCTCACTCGGCGCCAGTGGCGATGTCGATCACGTCTTGCAGATGGGATCACCTCCGTTGTCAGGGTAGCTGCATCATGCTTCATGCTTTGATGAGAAACTGTTGTTGGTGTCGGCCTATCAAAGACTGATATCCATTGAGAGGGGATGGCCAACCTGTCGAAGGCAGACTTTCGAGCAGGGGAAGCAGCCTTGGTGACTTCTCCTGAGCGGGAGTTGGAACGGCCAGTCTTATGAAGACCGACCCTTTAGTAGGAGAAATCTCTCTGATGACTTCATTTACTGGAGTAGGGATGGCTATCCGTTTCGGGATAACCCCTTCAGGTATTGCGGGCTTCTTCACGGGCCCATTGGAGCTTTGGCCCAGTCTGTTAAAGACCGAGGAGTGGATTTGGACGACCCGTTGAGAGGGGCCGTGGTAGTTGCAAGCCGATCAAAGACAGACTTCTTTGGAGCTTCTTGCAATGGCACTGGGGCGTTGAAGCTCATTGGTGGGAGCATAGTCCCGAAGAACAACCCAGTGGTGGCATGCGTCACCTGTTCCACTGGCATCGCAAAAATGGAGGCCGCTTGAGGCCCGTAGGTCACTCCTCCAGCGAGGACGGAGTGGGAGTTGTTGTTGCAGCTAGTGCAGTTGGAAGCCATTTTCTCTGCACATGAGCAAGAAACCAAATCTTAGTACCTCGAATCCTGGGGCAACCACATTAAACCACGATTTGTTCATGAACACGACACACGAAGTGTGGAGTGGAAAGAGGAAAAGGTCCCACCGTGCGTGCCAGAATCTGTTCGCCCCCGGAAACCGAGAAGACAAAACGTCTTGCCTGAATTTGGGGGCAGATGCTATTTGGTTTTATCCATCCACCTCTCCGAAGATGCTAAGTTGATTTATGGCACCGTGCATCGGAGGTTTGGACAGATGCGGCCGTTGTAGCAGACTTCGTCAGATTCCCCCTCATTATGAGGGGGTTTTGATTATGGGGACGCTCTTCCCTACAAGCGCAAGCCCCTGCAGTTAATTACGTTACCGCATCACGGTAACCACTTTCTCCTGCTCCAGAAGGTCACTTCGTGTCGTGTGTGTTTGTTTTATTTGTGGTTGCCCGTGGATTGTATACGGAGACTAATTTATGTTGTCGCCCATAGGGCGTGGATTAGTCCAAATCCGTATCTTCTTAGATTTGGGTTTGGGTTGGTTTAAGAACCGTTAGTCTTGTTTTAGACTAAGGTCAACTCAAACGTTTGTTGAGGGTACGTTAGTCTAATTTTAGACTAAGATCTATTTGTTCGCCGCCAGAAACCGGGAAGAAAAAACATCTTGCCTAAATTTGGGGGCAGATGCTTTTTGGTTTTATCCGTCCACCTCTCCGAACATGCCAAGTTGATTTATGGCACCGTGCTTCGGAGGTTTGGACAGATGCGGCCGTTGTAGCAGACTTCATTAGATTCCCCCTCATTGTCAGGGGTTTTTGATTGGTGGGATGCTCTTCCCTGCAGGCGCAAGCCCCTGCAGTTAATTACGTTACCGCATCGCGGTAACCACTTTCTCTTGCTCCAGAAGGTCACTTCGTATCGTGTGTGTTTGTTTTATTTGTGGTTGCCCATGGATTGTATACGGAGACTAATTTATGTTGTCGCCCGTAGGGCGTGGATTAATCCAAATCCGTATCTTCTTAGATTTGGGTTTGGGTTAATTTAAGGACCGTTAGTCTTGTTTTAGACTAAGGTCAACTCAAACGTTTGTTGAGGATACGTTAGTCTAATTTTAGACTAAGATCTACTTAACAGGATTTTGGGATCATTTAGATCCAACGAAAGAGTGTTTGGACTCTATCGTTTTTGTTTAGGGACATTGCGGTCCATTGGGTTTAAGGACATCATAGTCCATGAGTTTAAGGACCTCATAGTCCGTAAGGTTTAAAGACATCATAGTCTATGAGTTTAAGGACCTCATAGTCCATAAAGTTTAAGGACATCATAGTCCATGAGTTTAAGGTCCTCTTAGTCCGTAAAGTTTAAGGACGTCATAGTCCGGTTTAAAGACATCATAGTCTGTAAAGTTTTGGTTTAACCGTTTAGGGATGCACCAAAAGTTATTGGTCATTGGGACCCTTCATCTCTCTAAAGACGTTGAAGAATTACAACGACATGTATCAGAGATATAAAGAGATGTACCCTCGAACCAATGTTGGTTGTGAGATCTATAGTCAGTTTTGAGACTAAGACCAATTAGGGAAATTGTGAGCACAGGGGCTCAGTTGGTCAGAATTAAGGACTTATGGCTAACTTGGACTCAGACCACTCAGTTTTGAATAAAATGTTGAACATTTATTTGGGCTCAGTCCCTTTTTATTTAACATTGCTGAGCATTGATTTAGGTTCTAACACCTTTTTTTGTCTTTTATTGAGTGTTGAACACTCTTTATGGCGCAGAGCGCTTTATGTACAGAGCGCTTGGCGCTGAGCGCCATACTTGGAGCGCTAAGGCGCTTCTTATGAAATAGCGCCCACATGGGGAGCACGAGGAGCGCTTGGCGCTGAGCGCCAGATTTGGAGCGCTAAAGCGCTTCTTTTAGAATAGCGCCCACGTGAGGATCACGTGGAGCGCTTGGCGCTGAGCACCAGACTTGGAGTGCTGGAGCGCTTCTTTTGAAGTAGCGCTCACGTGAGGAGCACGTCGCGCTGAGCGCCAGACTTGGAGCGCTGGAGCGCTCCTTTTAAAATAGCGCTTGGAGCACTGGGCGCTGAGCGCCAGACTTAGAGCACTGGGCGCTGAGCGCCAGACTTAGAGCGCTAAGGCGCTTCTTTTTAAATTGGAGCGCTAAGGCTCTTCTTTAGCAGCTCTGATCAGTTCTGTGCTCTGAGAATTAAATTCTCGGTCTATAAGAGACCTTGTCTCATGGATCTAACAACTAAGTTCTTCTCTTTTTGATGTGATGCTATGATCTCTTTTGTTTTTTGTGAAAACCCCTGTCTTATGTATGATCTAGAAAAAGAACTGAGTTCTTATGATGTGAAAGTTAAACTCTCAAGAATTGAGGAGATGTTTATTATCATCTACCTTGAAGAAAATTTCTTCTTCTTAGAGCTTGCTCTTCTCTTTTTCTTTTCTGAAAACTCGAAGTTTATGGGGGGGCGGGGGTTCCTCTCTGCAAGACTTAAAGTCTTGGATCCTTTATATAGGGGAGGCTAATTTGTTGAATCGGTTAAGAAAATCTCTCATTGAGAGATTTCTAGTTGATTTGGGGATGTTTCCTACCATTGGATTTTTGATCCTAGGGCTTCTGTTTTACAGAAGATATCTTTCTTATTATTAACAAGATTGGGAAAGTATTTTCCCATACAGAACTTATTATGTATCAGGTTGATTTTTAATCACCATTGGATTTTTGATCCAACGGTGCTCTGATTTACAGAGCACAATCTTTCCTATTTGAAAAGATTTGAATAGTATTTCCTCAACAGAATTTTATTTTAGTAATTTGATGATTTATCATCTTCGTTGGATTTTTGATCCAATGGTGGAGAACATTTAGTTTTAGCGCTGGCGCTCTCGTGCTTTGCACGTGGGGCGCTGCCTCAGAGTTTTTGACTCTTAGCGCTGGCGCACTTGGCGCGAGCGCTCTCGTGCTTTGCACGTGAGGCGCTGCCTCAGAGTCTTTGAATCTTGGCGCTAGCGCTCTTGGCGCTCTCGTGCTTTGTACGTGAGGCGCTGCCTCTTTACCAAAGGCGTCTTTTCGCCTTCTTTCTTTGCTTTTCCTGAGTCAAACTCCTCTTTCCCAATGCAGAGCTTGAAAACAGTTCCATCATGCACAAAATTTCCTGTGCCTAGACTTAAATGTCTCTCTTTATAATTTGAAACAATGCTTCTCTTCTCTCTCACTTTCAGAGAATTATTTTTGCAGATAAGAGCTATGGCTGTAATCATCCACATGCTTGCCGGCAACCATGGGAAGTGCCTACTGAGGAAATCGTTCCTCGTTTTGCTGCACGCTTGGTGGTCCCTGCTCTTACGGATGACCAATGCAATACGGTGCTGTACGGGCTCTTGACTCGTAGAGAATTTCCTCTCCCCATCGGCTCCATTTGACTTCGGATGGTCTTATTGTCCGTGCTCGATGACATCCCTCCTCATCCAGCGGAGATGACTCCGGAAATGCTCGACGCCACAGAGGACAAGATCGAGTGCTTTCACGAGGCACTTTTGATTACCACAGCTCTGAGCGATCGCTCTGTTCAGCTGCTAAGCCGGATACGGGCTCAGCGGGTCGTCATGTCTGCCTTCGCTGATGGGCACGGTGCTGACCAATGGGAAGCGACTGTTCGTGAAGATCGCCGCTTTGACATGGTGGAGAAGGCAGAGAGGGCGTTAGATAATTTTATCCATAGTTTTTTGAATCCCTGTACTTTCGATCTCATGTTTGGTGATCTATTTCCTGTAGAATAAAATGTTCAATTACGTGCTTTCTTTTTGTCGTTGACCACCAAGTGCTCCCTTTTTAACTCCTGTTCTTCCTTTGATGTGTGCATGTGCGTATATGAATGGGCCTAGTTTCACACATTTCTGTAAACAAAACTTAAACCGGTATAAACAGGCACAAATAGCTCTTGGCCGAAGATTTTGCCGAGAACAAGGTTGACTTTGACTTTGACTTGGTCTACCGGGGTGTAATTTTTGACCCCAACAAAGTGCCCCCCATCAAGAAATGCACACCGTGTATATGAGTTGTGTGCATGAAATTGATGGATCTTGGAGTTGGACATCAGGTTGGAACATCATTCCGGGGGCGGAGCATCATTCCAGAGGTGGAGCATCATTCCGAGAGCATAATTCTGTGGATCAGAGCATAATTCTGGAGACCAGAGCATGATTCCAAGGTTCGGATCATAATTTCGAAGAGCAGAGCATCATTCTGGGAGCATACTTCCGGTGATCGGAGTATATTTCCGAGATCGGAGCATAATTCCAACGAGCGGAGCATGATTCCAGGGTTCGGAGCATAATTCCGACGAGCAGAGCATTATTCCAAGGGGTCGGAGCCTAATTCCGACGAGTGGCAGACATTCTGACCGAAGCATAATTTCGATGCAGAGGTTGATTCCCAGGCGAAGCATAATTCCGACAGGGAAGGCAGATACTCCGAAGCGAAGCATGATTTCGACACGGGATACATTCTGAGACGAAGCATGATTTCGTCGCAGAGCTTGTTGGTTGACATGATTCCGAGTCGAAGCATAATTTCGACAGGGAAGGCAGATACAACGAGGCGAAGCATGATTTCAACACAGGGTATATTCTTAGACGAAGCATGATTCCGCCGCAAAGCTTGTTGGTCGACTTGATTCCGAGGCGGAGCATAATTCCGACGGGGAGGTCGCTTGTTGACTTGATTCTGAGTCGGAGCATAATTCTGATAGGGAGGTCGCTGGTTGACTTGTCCCCGGTACAGAGTGTCTGTGGTCGACGTTTCCCCGGCACGAAGTGTCACCGGTTTTGATGTAGAGGACGATTCCCAGGCGAAGTATAATTCCGATAGGGAAGGTAGATACTCCGAGGCGAAGCATGATTTCGACACGGGGTATATTCTGAGACGAAGCATGATTCCGCTGCAGAGGTTGTTGGTTTGATTTGATTTGGGTTGACATCAGCATCGCTACACTAGAATATGGTACCAGGAGCGAATCATCATTTGCCATGAGAGGATTTTGGGATTTTGGTTTTGGTTTGGCATCAGTATTGCTACACTGGAATATGGTACCAAGAGCGAATCATCATTTGCCATAGGGCATCAGCACCGCTACACTGGAATATGGTACCAGGAGAGAATCATCATTTGCCATGAAAGGATTTCCCTCGTTCCAAGTTTAACGACTTAAGGGTCATCTGTTCCTAGTTTAACAATTTAGGGGTCATCTGTTCCCAGTTTAAGGACTTAGGGGTCTATTGGATCGGAAGCTTGGAATTTTGGGATAGGGGTCGGCATCAGCGTTGCTAATACTGAAGCACAGGTGCCAGGAGCAATTCATCATTTGCCTTTTCCTGTTGGGGAGCGTTGGCTTAGGAGACAGGTTTAGGTCCCTATCATCTAAGGCTTTTCAATTTTATGAGCCGTAAGGGTCCCATAAAAGCATTTTCTCCCTACGAGTCGAAAGGATTTCGTAGGTGTACTTTCTCCTTAGGAGTCGTGGGGACTCCCAAGTGTGTTTTTCCTTCATGAGTCGTAAGGATCCCACGAGGGTGTTTTCTTACGATTCGAGAGGATCTCGTAAGTTCCGTTCTCCTCATGTATCGTGAGGACACATGAGCGGGTCTTCCCAAATGGAGCATAATTCTAAGGGCGGAGACCGGCTGCTAGACTGGTGATGAGGTAGGGTATGGGTATGATGAGAATTATTTGAGCCTGTGGATTGTATACAGTAGTCAGTTCGGGGACCAACCGTAGGGTTAGGAGAATTTTGGGATTTTGTTGGCGTCTGTATCGCTGCACTGGAATATGATACCAGGAGCGACTCATCATTCCCCATTTGGGAACTTGGATTTTGGTTGGCGTCTGCATCGCTGCACTGGAATATGGTACCAGGAGCGACTCATCATTCACCGTTGGGACATTCAGAGATTTGAAATTTTGGTTGGCGTCTGCATCACTGCACTGGAATATGGTACCAGGAGCGACTCATCATTCGCCATTTGGGAACTTGGATTTTGGTTGGCGTCTTCATCGCTGCACTGGAATATGGTACCAGGAGCGACTCATCATTCGTCGTTTGGAAGGTTTGGATCTTGGTTGGCATCTGCATCGCTGCACTGGAATATGGTACCAGGAGCGACTCATCATTCGCCGTTTGGAAGGTTTGGATCTTGGTTGGCGTCTGCATCGCTGCACTGGAATATGGTACCAGGAGTGACTCATCATTCGCCGTCTGGAAGGTTTGGATCTCGGTTGGCGTCTGCATCGCTGCACTGGAATATGGTACCAGGAGCGACTCATCATTCGTCATTTGGGAACTTGGATTTTGGTTGGCGTCTGCATCGCTGCACTAGAATATGGTACCAGGAGCGACTCATCATTCGCCGTTTTTTTATTATATTTTTAAAAAAAAATTACCGTGATTGCTCTATCATTTCATCTTTTCTTATCGCGAAGGTCACGATTGCCCTATCATTTCGGCTATTTATTCACGGTTGCCCCATTATTTCGGCTGTTTATTTTACTCGCTGATTTTTATTGCGAGTTGCCCCATCATTTCGTTTTTTCTTTTTTTCTTTTATTTACACTTTTTTTTATTTACACACATTTTTTTACATTCCCAGTTTAACGACTTAGCGGTCATCTGTTCCCAGTTTAACGATTTGGTGGTCATCTCCTTTCATGGAAAGACAGATGTCTGAGAGAATCAGGTTCCCAAAGGACTTCGGTCTCCATTTGTATGAAATTGGCGGTCGCGGCTTGACTGTTTTCTAACACGCATTTAGACAATTCTATCTCTCCTGCCTTGTATTGTTTTTTGACCCAATCTTTGAAGACGGAGCAGTCCTCAATAGCATGACTTATCACTCTGTGATAGGGGCAATATTTAGAGTCGTCGGTCATATTCACTTATTGCAGTCTTTTTGATTCTGGCAATTGTAGACCATTTCTTAGGGCGTCTTTGAATATTTTGTAGACTTTATCCCTTCTGAAAGAATAGACCTTATCCAGCTTCTCTTTCAGTGGAGATTCTCCTCCCTCTCCGAATACTGGCTTCCGAGGCTGGTTGGCATTAAGACCGCTCATCCATCGCTTATTTCGGTTAGCCAAAGTGTTAAAAGATTCAACCTCGTCGGAATTTTCGCCTTTGCGATTATCGTCCTTTTGATTTCTCCAGGACCTATTGTTATTTTGGGAATCAGAGGAGGACTCCTGCTTTGAACGCTCCAACATCTGGATTTTCCTGGTCTGCTCTTGGAATGTTTTGAGACCCACGGTACATAGAAACGGGGCCATCCAATTGTTGATATTTCCGACGAGGTAGCTGATAGATTGGTCCTGCTCTATCGGCGGTTCATATTTGATGGAGAGATTGCTCCATCGGGTTATAAAATCCGTGCCGCTTTCGTTGTTCTTTGGCTTGGTCCTTACGAGGTCGGCGATGGTGATCTTATCGCTGACACTCATGAACATTTGTCAAAACAAAGATTCCATTTGAATGAAAGTAGTAACGGAGCCATCAAGTATGCTCGCGTACCAGTCGAAAGAGACATCGGTCAGGCTATTAACGAACTAGCGGAGGAGAAGCGCATCTTTGTGTTGGGTTACGGCAGCACCCCGGCCGTCAATCTGAGGTCAAACGCGAAACAAAAACTTTTCAAACCGGCGCTAACGCAACCCATTACCCGAATCGTGCCATTAACCGTATGCTAGCAAACTGTAAAATGAGTTTAGAGATTATATCAATCGATCCGTGTCCTTCGGTCTTTAATCTCTTCCCAAGCTCTTCGCGGCTGCCCTCAAACAAGCTCGCTCTCCAGTCTCCTTCGTCGAAGACGATCCACCTTGAGTATTCCTAATACGGGCTCCCGCTTCAAACTGAAACAACTCGGGCATCCAGTTTTCTAGCCTAGATACCCAAGATGAAATAGAGATAGTGTGTGAATACTTTGTCTCAAGACACCCAAGAAGTTAGGTGGAGGTGAATGAAGTTGCTAATTGGTGAAGTGAAGAAGTGAGCAATGTAATTTTTGCCAGTGAAGAAATGTGCTCGGCCATTTGGGAAAAATTCTTCTCTGGGGAATTTCATTTGTGTGGATGTGTATGAATAAAAACAACCTAATAAATTAATCCCCATCCAAAATATCCTACACACAAATATCTCAAGGTGAACAAAAATAATTAATGCTCAACATGTTGCCAGCACATCCCCACGAAATGCCCATCCCTCACAACATGCCAAAATCAACAAAAGCCTACGAAATTTTCAGTGCAAAAAATACCCAGGGAAGGAATTTGGCCAAAAATCAAAACTCACAAATTTCCATTAATTAAACATTAAACCAAATGTTTAATCAAGTGGAAAAAAATTGGCAACTGCAAAAGTAATCTTGTAACGGATCACAAGAAAACCCCTCGTCCGTATATACATACCCACATCCGTATTCCGATTGAATATGAATACAATGAGACGAAAATAATCCAACAATCTAAAACTAGGATCCGGTTTAAACCAAAGCCCACTAGTATGATCCGTCCGATCATGATCCGTGCATGAGTGCACGTATATGATCGAACCCTTCCATAAAACCATACGGCCTCTTGATTCATCTCAAAAACTATCTATTACCGCAATCAAGAACAGCGTCGCTTTGCAGCTAGCCGGTGAGTACGGGTCGGTCCACAGGGATGTTGTGAATCTCCTAATCGCTCTAACGAGTTAATTCCAAACGGTGTGAATGGATTAATTAAATCTAAAAACTAAATTAATCTAGGGCAATTGAATTAAAGATCTAACTATCTAACTACGGCAAGGAATTAAATTTAATCTAGAGCAGAGAATGAAAAATTACCTAAGGCAAGAATTGAAATTACCTACTTACTTTACAGATGGCTCTCTCCAAATATCAACACAAGACTTGTCAGATCTGAATTACTGAAATGAAAAGAGATATCGATGCTCTCCAAAAAAAATCTAAATTTTATTGATAAAAAGAGGCATAGGGAGGTATAGCCTTTACAATGATTTAGAGTTCCTATTAATAGAGGATAGGAAACCCTAGGTTACAATTGATTCGCATGTATGCTTTTACTAAAATAGTCCTAGGTTTGACTAGTCAAAGCCGCCACCAAATTATGGTAAAGTTTTGCGCTCCTAACTGCATGACCATGCCGCGGAACCGTGGCCCTGTTTAGCCGCGGTTCCGCCGCCAAAAGGAGTAATTGTGCTTTGTAGTTTCTGGTGTGGGCTCCTGGTGTCTTGTACTTCTTGTTTCTGCAGGTCCTTTCTCAGATTGTTTTCTCTTTCTCTTCCAGATCTTCAGTGAACATTGTAGTGGACTTTTACCGTTGCTTCGTGACGAAGTTTGGAACTATGCGCTGCTTTGTATTGATCTTTGTGTAGGCTTGATCAAGATTCTCTGTTTGTTGGTCAAAGTCCCACTTTTGCATTGTCTTTATATCTTTTTCACTGTTTTAGATCTAAGAACCTGTAACCTGTAATATGTAGCAGACATGCGTCAAAAGCACCTGTTTATTTATAAAACGAATAAGAATGGGGAACATAATAATGCAATATTATGGTATGAACACCTCTACAACGTTTCGCCCGAATCAGGGAAACCCTCTGTGTGGGACTCTAAAGACTCGTCAATATGCTGGCAGTGGGTTTAACTACAAGCACGTCAATGGCACTAGCTGTACGTAACGGCTACCCAGGTATTGAGCGAAAGGGAGGCCGATGAGTGAACTCATCCTGGAACCCTACTGAGCATATCTGTGACAATCTCCGTACAGTCCGGTCTATTCATCTATGAATATCGCATATCGGGCCTAAGGGGATGGTAAACGTCAGACCCCCAATAGCGGTATAAGTCGTGTCGGAGTGTAGCCCGGAACACCTTGAGAAACTACTGGAATACCTATCAGTAAATCTCACTTGCTTTGGCTAAGGACTTTGTGTAATGGCTCTCCAGACACAGCACGATATCAACCCCTAATACCGGGAGAGACGAATCCTATCTAACCGCCACTGCCTCCAAGTGCTTTGGGACTGCACCCAACTACTACCTGTTTGCATTACTCCTTTGAGCCGTGGTAGGGTGTCAAGTCAACGGACTAAGCTGTACTCATGTCACCTGGGAACTACTCCTGATGATAGGTATAATACCAACCAGCAGTTCCCCTGCGAGTCCGTCCGGTATACTCATAACCCAATAAGCACATGTATACTATCTTAGGTGAACCAACTGACACCAATGGCTTGTGAGACCAGCCACCGCCCCTCGTCGGGGTCTCAATCCGTATACACCAGCCTACTCTCGGAGTATCGATGCCCAGTCTCGAAACTCCCACGACTAGGGACACTTTAAGGATGTACTTATAGACTACCCAACTCTCACGTATATGATCGCCATCATACTGCTGGTAGTCAAGCAAGAATCCTATGGGCTCTATCAGCATGTAATGGTGATCTGTAATGTC
The DNA here is from genome assembly GCA_030015575.1 of Agapanthus africanus. Classification (NCBI taxonomy): domain Eukaryota; kingdom Viridiplantae; phylum Streptophyta; class Magnoliopsida; order Asparagales; family Amaryllidaceae; genus Agapanthus; species Agapanthus africanus. Next base: position 724,883,916 of record CM057337.1, read on the forward strand.
ACCTGAAACATGTACACGATGATAAAGACAAACCAGATAGCATACTATCATATCGAGTAAGACTGTTCTACCGGTATAGGTCCTTCCTCAATCATTGCAATCACGTGCATGTGGTCCAATAATTGACTTGATGGAACTATAGCCAACAATCTCCCACTTGCACTTAAGGCTAATTATTGCGATGTCCCATACTCACAACCCGTGTGATACCGAACACCCAACTCCTCTACTAATCAGTTTCACAAAGCTCGTTTGTGAAACTACTGCTTTCGAGAAATAGCCTCAGTGAGTGGATCCGCTCTGATGTTTCTTTCTATGTCTCTCTTAATCTCAAGTTCGCGGAGAAAACCATCTCCCGAAATGAGCAATACCTGTCTTAGAATATGTCTGGATGTCTGATGGGACCCAGTTCACAAATGAACTCCAAATTCAGTAAACTTCTTAGACTGTATCGTCAACTGAATTTAATCAGTATCCTGCGACATGCCTCCCTCGGTATCCGCTTGGACTACTTGTCCAAACTACTGCCCCTCGTCAGAGGGAAAAATATATAACTCTGATAGTCACTCTGTCATCCAGGTCACCTTGGAAGCCTGGAATGATAACCGTATCCCGAAGGAGGCTGTCGTTATCATCTCTCTAGAACATCCACTTATGTTCTAAAACTGCTTCCGAACGTTTCTCCACGATTGGATTAATATTAATTTATTGCATCTAGTGCAAAAACAACATCTGGTGTGATACTTGACATCTCATGGTTGACTCAATTGCCTAAGCAAGTGATATGCCAATCATGCAGATCCCTCTCCCTTTTAGTCTGTAAGACACCTTTAGAGAGGGTGACTCCATCACCTGCAGGTATACTACCGTACCAGGAGTCGTCTATTCTAAAATATCTTTAGAATGTTGTCTAAGTACCCAGATTGGGACACTACCCAAATCTAGATCTAAAACCATAGATCTAGTAATCAGAATGCCTGATATTATATCCATATCCTATGTGGAGAAACCACTATGTGACAACCATAGTATAACCGATCGTAGTATAAGAATTTCACTTCCTACAAAGTGCATGTCATCCAAATACCAGGACATTACACCCTACTACCTTCTTAACAGATCCATCTCGTATTCTGATGAAGTCAAAGCCCATGACTGTCACATCAAAAATAGATGATCTATCTCCGCTATATCCTCTTTAGTCTATAAATAGACACAAGCTACTTATCCACTATGCTTCCGCTGCTCCCACTGACTGCAACAACCCTCTGGCAGAGTTATATACACGTGCACTTCTAAAACTAGTTTAGAACGACGCTATACTCATCCTCCTGCCGGGTTTCATAGTCTAGAACAGCAGTAATAGCAAGTCTGGGTAAACAAGAACCTCCCTGCAACCGTTTTTGAAGATACCGAAGTACCTCTCGGGTGCCTGAGGTTACCCACCATATCTGTGGAGTGGCTAATAGAATGTCTAACCTGATTGAATGTTTGGGTTCTTATTAAATTTTCAGTAATCATCTGTGGTTCTGGAATCACTTCCAGTTCTACAATACTCCCACCACTGTTTTATGAAAAAATCCATTTTACTAAAACTGTGGCGAGTCAAGAACAATATCACTATTGATCTTCCAGACGGTAGAAAGTTAACCCTCGTCATAGCCTGGGTTAACCCACAAACTGCCATTACAGAAGCGTGCCTTGAGTTATCCAGAGTCTGGTTTTAAGCATAAGCCGGACAACTCTAAATACCTTAACTTAGTTAAGACATGAATCATTCTATATACAATATAGAAACAGAGGCACTGATTTAATTGGAACCAGATTCAAATCATGCAGCTGTCTCCAGTGCATGTCAACTAAATGGAGAGAGGCCGGTCAGCATTACTCAACTTAGGAGTGCATCCAGATATGAGTAATCTGAAAGAGAAACAAGTTCTCAAAACCATTACTATCAACTGAATACCAAACACAAGTATCTACTTCTTCGATCACCTTGAAGAATCCTGATACTTGCAACACATGGTTCTTTACTTTATTCTTGTACCTATAATTTCTCAAAACTTGGACCTTGTATTTCTACGAAACACTTGTCTAAAACTTGAGAAGTTACAAGTAAACAGAATATAGTACGATGACCAACCCCTCTGTCCTAATGGACACTAGACAACATACAATATTTTGTATAGGTCTCCTGAGTTGAATAACTCAAACCCTGTGCGTCGTAGGTTGAAAACTGTACTATGGCTATGAAGAATTACACCGCTGTTTAATGCTCCTTACCTAACCATCAACTGATATAGGTAAATGTCATGGACATAATTTCAAAAAGTTATGTCTCACATTATAAAATAAACGTATAGATATATCAGTTTGAAATTGGTGCATAACAACGGATATTCAAAACCAAATATTTGCCGTCTGGCAAAAACCCAGGTGATTTCCTCAGATATCACCAATTACAACGAATTCCGATATAATGAGGATGATCACCTAATTCCCAATAACTTACTCCCACTCATCATCTGTAAAACCATACAGATGTGAGAATCATACCTGGTAAATACATACTCTGGAGCAAGGGCTAACTGGGAAATTAGTTTTTCTATTAACAATATACAGTGAAACTGAAACATATAAATGTTTCGAAGGAGTATCTGGGTATTCCTAGTAATGCCTCTTCCACTATCCAGATTTATGACTGTAACCGTATATTTCCTTGCCATCTCTCCAAATCCATTTATTTGTCTTTACTCATTACCTTCTGTACACCATCGTTAGGCTAAATGGTTTTCTTCCTTCCCTACCGTTCGGCACCAACCTATGCTTTGGAAAAAGACTATCCAATAAGCATAATAGGTGTACTTTCCTAATCTTAGGAGTACTCGCAACCTGAGAGAAGGTGATGATAAAATAAAACTGAATAAACCTTATTCTATTTCTCCTAAACAGGAGAAAAGCAAAGGTGAAGTAGGAGCGACGATGAAATACGCGGTTTGGTCGTGAATGATAGCAGTCGCAATTTACTTTGTCCTCTTTCTAATCCCTTTATTTTGTCTTTACTTATTACCTTCTGTACACCCAACTTAGGCTAATTGGTTTTCTCCTTTCCCTACTTTTTGGCACCTGCCTATGGTTTGGAATAAGATTATCCAATAAGCGTAATAGGTGTACCCTCTCCTAATCCTAGGAGCCCTCACAACCTGAGAGAAGGTAAAAGGAAAAGACAACTGAATAGTCCTATTCATTTTCTCCTGAACCAGAATCCATCCTCGAATCTGGAACAAAGTTCCTTCGAGTTCGTATATAACCATACGATGGATTTATCCAATGGAAGTGGATGTTCGTAGTGATACGGGGTGTTCTGGAGAAAAGCAAAGGGCAAAAGAAGGAGTGGCAATGTTGTATGCAACTCAGACAATCCAAAAGCCAGTGTTTTAATAAAGTTCGGTTAACTTAGTCACTGAGTTATAGTCCAGGGTCGGGTCATGGTTGATGTCAAAGAGAGAGAGAAAATAAACACTCAGCATGCACTCTAACCTACATCAAAATGGTTAATCACTTTATCTAATCAGGATGTCTCCCACTGTATCCTCAAATTCTTCTCCAAACCTGAAAAAAGAATTAGTCGGGATCCCCCGAGGAGTAAACCAACTCATCAGTGGGAATCGGGATCCAACTATCATCGCATGATAACTTGATGGAATTCACTCAAGTCACCACACTCCAGAAGGTATGCGCATGCCTGGCAAGTTTCAGTTTCTTTAGAAACTCCCGATATGATTTTTACCCCAAGCGGTTTATGACCTTGACAGAGGTCAACATATCATAAGTCGCAAGTCAAGTTCAACCCATCATTGTCCTGGATTAACTTAGACCCACCCACACGTGCCCTTGACAGAGGTCAAAATGGCCGTGCGACTGTCCTAACTAATCGCATATCTATGCAACAAACAAGTATTACCCAGTTACCAAGCACTGTGCCTTGACAGAGGTCAACATACACAGCATGAATACTAAGTAATACCTGTAAGAAATGACGGAGGGCTACGACTGGTTTTTGGCAAAAAACCTTTAACATAATGAACTTGATATCGTTGAAGGAATCCAAGTGGTTTTACAAATATATAGTGGTGAAAACTTTTGCTAAAGAGGTCACTCCCGGTGAAGGGATCTCGGCTCTTTCCTCGTAGAATGAGGTGCAGGATATTCCAAACTGAATACCATGATGCAAAGAAAAAAGTAATCGACTATAGTGAAATTATTACGTTGACGCCAACTTTTACCCAAGGGATCACTCCCGATGAAGGGATCTCGGCCCTTACCTCGTCGAATGAGGGGCTGGATATTCATAACTGAATACCACTGTGCAAAGCAAAAGAAAATGTCTGTAATGTCTGTGTTTTTTAAAAAAAAACTTGGTTCCAACAACATCATATATAGGTTTGTTTTATCCTTGCATTGATCAAAATCAATCCAGTCCCATCAATTGATCACACCAGAAAAGAATGAAAATATAATGTACGTATATGCCGTCCGCATTCGCCACCGGGTCCCGTCATCACTCGTTAGGTTACTTAACTAACGACAAAGCGGGGACTGGACTAGCACGGGTGTAAAACATATACAACATCTACTATTATATATATAACAATATACAATAATCGCTCCAGACGTGATAAATACAATATCACATAAAAGTAATAAGCGTCACAGAACAATGCAGATAATCTGGGAGCCCCGGGTTTCCTTTGAGCCGCAACTGAAACCCGTCGTTCCCCTGGTCGTGTGGATAGCCTGTGCAATGAAAACCTAGACCTCTACGAGTGCGGCAAGTTACCCGCCAAAACCAGAAACGAGGCAAGCCCCTTCAACAAAGTGAATGGGCCACCCGGCACTTCACGGAATCCGGTAACTTGAGCACCCCACCTTGGGTCAATCTATACCCCCTATGAGTGCGGCGAATAGCCCGCCAATTCTAGAGTGAAGCCCCCTCCATCTCAAAGCCATGAGATGCGGGCCCGTTACCCTCTAGAACCCGGTTATCCGTGCACTCCACCGCGGGGTAATCCTAGTACAGAAAAGAAAATATGTATAACGGTGATATCGACCTCAACCCGGTCGTGCCCCAAAAGAATAATATACAAACAAGCAGTGACGGAAGTCCACATGTCGGACGCTCGTCCCGCTATATCAAATGTACAAATAAAACTAAACTGTATTATCATTGCATCCAAGCTATCTACCACGACAAATCCGCAACAACACAGAACATCAACGTGAATTTCACGTTCGCAAACCCGTCTAAAAGAGCTATAGCAATTAAACAAGTTGTACCGATCAAATGACATTCACGGTCGCAGATAGTAATGCATGTACTGTAAACTTTAAATAATGTTAGAAATATCGACTTCGAAATAACCCTGAATAGCCCCAAACAGCTAGATAAATTCATATCAAAACTGGGCTAAATTAGAAATACCACTGATCCAATATTCCATAGACTAAATGCCATTGGGGTGAAGAAAATGTGAAGCAATAGAATCTTGGCTTGGAGGAAAAATGAGCTTGCTGAAAAATTGGCCAGGTGAAAAATAACGAGCTTGCTGGGGAAAAAACTGGGCTTGGCCAATATAAATTGTTCTCTATGGATTTCTTCATGTGAAGGTGGTGTTAATAAATTAATCAACACATAAAAACTTTTACAAGAAATCCACAGCCTCAATTTTTTCGTGCACACTCAAAATTCGCAGCCACATTAACTTTGCCACAAATTTCCCTCATCACCAAAAAAATCAATGGTGTATTGTTTTGGGGTTGTTTCGGTTATGATATTTTAACATCGTCTAAACAACTAGTATGCGGTTAATGGGTTGTCTCTAATACCATGTTGGGTTACGGCAACACCCCGGCCGTCAATCTAAGACCAAACGCGGAACCAAAACTTTTCAAACTGGCGCTAATGCAACCCATTACCCGGATCGTGCCATTAACCGTATGCTAGCTAACTGTAAAGTGAGTTTAGAGATTATACCGATCGATCCGTGTTCTTCGGTCTTCAATCTCTTCCCAAGCTCCTCGCAGCTGCCCCCAAACAAGCTCGGTCTCTGGTCTCCCTCGTCGAAGACGATCCACCTCGAGAATTCCTAATACGGGCTCCCGTTTCAAACCGAAGCAACTCGGGCATCCAGTTTGCTAGCCTAGATACCCAAAATGAAGTAGAGATGGTGTGTAAATACTTTGTCTTAAGGCACCCAAGAAGTTGGGTGGAGGTGAATGAAGTTGCCAATTGGTGAAGTGAAGAAGTGAGCAATGTAATTTTTGCCAGTGAAGAAATGGGCTCGGCCATTTGGAAAAAAATGTTCTCTGGGGAATTTCATTTGTGTGGATGTGTATGAATAAAAACCACCAAATAAATTAATCTCCATCCAAAATATCCTACACACAAATATCTCAAGGTGAACAAAAACAATTAATGCTCAACATGTTGCCAGCACATCCCCACGAAATGCCCATCCTTCACAACATGCCAAAATCAACAAAAGCCCACGAAATTTTCAGTGCAAGAAATACCCAGTGAAGGAATTTGGCTAAAAATCAAAACTCATAAATTTCCATTAATTAAACATTAAACCAAATGTTTAATCAAGTGGGAAAAAATTAGCAACTTCAAAAGTAATCTTATAACGGATCACAAGAAAACCCCTCGTCCGTATATACATACCCGCATCCGTATTCCGACTGAATACGAATACAATGAGACGAAAATAATCCAACAATCTAATACTAGGATCCGGCTTAAACCAAAGCCCACTAGTATGATCCGTCCGATCATGATCCGTGCACGAGTGCACGTATATGATTGAATCCTGCCATAAAACCATACGGCCTCTACAAAGTTTCGCCCAAATCAGGAAAACCCTCTGTGTGGGACTCTAAAGACTCATCAATACACTGGAAGTGAGTTTAACCACAAGCACGTCAGTGGTACTAACTGTACGTAACGGCTATCCAGGTATTGAGCGAAAGGGAGGCCGACGAGCGAACTCATCCTGAAACCCTACTGAGCCTATCTGTGACAATCTCCGTACATTCTGGTCTGTTCGTCTATGAGTATCGCATATCGGGCCTAGAAGGATGGTAAACGTCAGACCCCCAATAGCGGTATAAGTCGTGTCGGATTGTAGCCCAGAACACCTTGAGAAACTACTGGAATACCTACCAGTAAATCTCACTTGCCTTGGCCAAGAATTTTGTGTAATGGCTCTCCAGACACAGCGCGATATCAACCCTCAATACTGGGAGAGACGAATCCTATCTAACCGCCACTGCCTCCAAGTGCTTAGGGACTGCACCCAACTACTACCTATTTGCATGACTCCTTTGAGCCGTGGTATGGTAGCAATCAAAGAACAGTGGGAACACACTTGAGGCAAAATAGCAGTGTCAAGTCAACGGACTAAGCTGTACTCATGTCACCTGGGAGCTGCTCCTAACGATAGGTATAATACCAACCAGCAGTTCCCCTGCGAGTCCGTCCGGTGTACTCATAACCCAATGAGCACCTGTATACTATCTCAGGTGAACCAACTGACACCAATGGCATGTGAGACCAGTCACCGTCCCTCGTTAGAGTCTCGATCCGTATACACTAGTCTACTCTCGGAGTATCGATGCCCAGTCTCGAAACTCCCACGACTAGGGACACTTTAAGGATGTGCTTATAAACTACCTAACTCTCACGTATATGATCGCCATCACACTGCTGGTAGTCAAGCAAGAATCCTATGGGCTCTACCAACATGTAATAGTGATCTGTAATGTCACCTGAAGCATGTACACGATGATTGTAAATCCCTGTTTCCATTTTTATAAAAGTTTCCTATTCTCTGAATTCCAGTGGTTTCTTTTCTTTTTCCTTCATATTTTGAATTGGTCGTTTAAGCTTAATATGTATTTTTTCCAAACCCTAAAAGTTAAAACCCAAGATTCAAAACAAATTAAAATCAAGGCTAAAATAAACTAAAACCCAAAACTACATTACTTATACCTTCAGCCCATTCAAAATCCTTTTAAAATAAATCTTTAAATTAAACCACCAGCCCACATCCCATTCTTTTTAAAATAAATCTCTAAGCTATTTTTTCCCAGCCCGTTTCTTTTCTTCAGCCCACTCACTAAATTTCTTAAAATAAATTCTTTATATAACTCAGCCCATTCTCACCCTCGGCCCACGAGATTTTTATTAAGGGAATATTATCCTCAGCCCAACTTCCCGGCCCAGCTTCCACTACCCGTGCCCGCCTTCATCGAACCCAACCCGATCCGTTACCAAATCCCTTCATCTTCCCCACGTCCAAAACTCTCGCTCGTTTTCTTTCCTTTCCCACGTCGCACCCACGTCGCGCCGTTACGCCTAAGTCGCCTTCGCCATCGCCCACGACCCCGGCCACGACTCCCTCAAACTCTCACTCTCCAACTCCTCATCTCCCTCTCACTTCCCAACTCCTCAAAACTCTCCAACCCTCAAATTTTTCCCCACGAACCCACAAGAGCCCACTGCAAACTTCAGACGCTCCTCTCGACGACGACGACGACAAACCTTCCTCCGACCCCCTTCTTCATCACCTCACCCTAACCTCCTCCTAAATCCCTCGCCTTCACCCCAACAACTCAGCCACCTCACTCGATCTCCAACCCCTGCACATCCTTTCGGCCTCCCTCTGGCACTCAACGCCGGCGAACCCCACCACGTCGTTGACCATACTACACCCTCCTCATCGTCAGTGTCTCCTCCACCTCCTCTCAAAAGTCTCTCTCTCTCTCTCCAAAAAACCCACATCTTTTCCCCCTCACTGCGCACTCTCCGTGCACGTTGCCGGAGCGACGCCGTCGACCGTCGTCGACCCCAGTACACTCGCAGAGGATCAGCAAGCACTCCTCAACCTCCAGTGACTGTGCAACGACTCCGGACAACGCCGACGCAAAACCCGCATTTCGATCCAAGCTCGCGAGAATCCGTTTCACGGCGTACATCGCGCGTTCGTGACACCGTTGCTGCCGTGCGACCTCGAGACATTTTCCAGGCAAGTGTTTACTTGCTTCATGCTAAAATAATAGTGGTACAACCCTAAATTATCCGGTTTACGAATTTACCGATTTCCGATACATAATGTGACCTATGTGTTCGATACTAAATCCCAATGGAAATAATTGTTTATTTTGACGGAAACCGATATTTTATGTTGGCCCATATGGTGATGAATCTCGCTGGAAAATACGATTGTTAGTGACAAAAATTGATACCCCCAAACATGCCGTTAAAACTAATATTTCCTCGTATCTGAAAATGAATAAAATCACCGTAAATTACATACATACTGGAATGATGCGTTCGAGGGCTTAAATCAAAGCCGACTCGACGAACTTTAACCCTATGTAAAATTGCAATGATTTCAGTTCTGTAACCGTGATGATAATTAGATAGGAACGCGACTCTGGACTGCAGTCCAGAGCGTTTCTGGTTATTGTGTACTGTCCCAATACTTGTGTCACTGTGTTTTTTGAAGTCGTATGTTGCGGAACTTTACAGTAGATTAAAGATAACCCTGTTAAATAAACAAAACGAGTGGTTTCATTCCGTTCCATCGCCGTTTTCTATTTTAAACTGTATTTAAAAGGGCAGAACGTATAACTGTCCAGAACAGATTCAGAAATGACATATTGAGGTTAAGCTGTGTATAACTTTCAACGTACAGATGCGATTGAGGATCCGTCTATTGAGTTGAATACTCCATTGAAAACCCTAAATTTCATTTAACTGTAACATCGCTAAATTCTGACCCCAACTGGGTGAAATTCGTGTCGCGAAACGGACGTTCAGTTCTGAAACTGAATTTCCAGCCGCGAGCACTTAAAATGAAACAGCTATATCTTGAAAACCGGAATCCCGATTGAACTGAAACAAATTTTGATGAATTGCTGACTGAGTGTTCTATTTATCTTACTTGTATTATTTTGCTGAATTCTTAACATATTAAATTATGCAATTTATTTTAGTCAATGACATGCATGTTGATTCATAACATACATAGCTTATTGGTAGCATACATACATATATCATACCCTTGCCATATATTCAGTGTTAGTGCGTGTGGATATTGCATTATCGTGCGTGATAGATGTTGGTTTAGGAGTGACGAGTACACCAATGGAAAGTGAATATTCGTGACAGTGATTAATACAGTGAACAGTGATAAAACCGTGCCATTGGTATAATCGTACACGACTAAATCAAGATCATCACTAGTGAGAACCTGGGGAAAAAGGGGAAATCAAAGTGGAAAGAGTATCGTATTTAGTGGGACCGTGTTTAGAGGATGATCATTCGAACCGTGATACTGATACATGTAGGGTAGGATCTAGCGATCCGGCTGACAGGGTTATGTCCCGGGCATGTGGGCCGTTGTCTCGGGTATGTACGAGACTCCTGTTAAACATGATCCTCCTTCCACTATGTGATTTCAAACATGACCTAGAGACCGATAGGGACACATAACATATTCTGCATCATATAGTGACATAGTGATTACTTGCATAGTTCTTACACCAGTATTACCTCATATACCTGTTTCATCTTATTATAATAATATTGTTTTTGAGTCGCTCTGACGACCTGAGTATGCATGCTCAGATTCCGCGGGAGGACCAGCACAGGAGACGGATCTATCCTTTGAGTTCACGGAGATATAGTTTGGTGTACCTTCTTCATTTACTGTTTTCCATAAAAGTGATCGTGAGATTGAACTTGGTTAGTTATTGTTCTTATTATCTGTAATTTGTGAACAATGGAATTTTAATGTAATAAATTAGTGATGTGATTCCTTTAATACTGTGCTTTATTTACTGATTACCATGTAGTGCTAGAAGCCGAAGTGTGACTACGGCGGGATGATTCCTTGACCGTAGGAGCATGGCTGGCCTAGTCATCCCTCGTTTTCCGTGTTTTGGGAAGCGGGGCGTGACATGGTTTAGTTGGTATCAAAGCCTGTGTTTAGTATCAAGGAATAACATTAACTATACTGTATTACGTTATTCTTGTTTCACTACTCTTGATTTTCATCCTTGAATCTGATCCTATCCTTTTGAATCTTCCAGTGATATGACGTCCCCGAACGACCCCTCCTCGGACTCCAGCTCTCAGGACCGCACGGAAAGAATACTTAGTGCACTGACCACTCTTGCGGAAGCTCAGGAGAGAAAGACAGATTTACTTACTGAGGGACTCAGGGCGATTACCACCGCAGGAGGACCCTCCGCACTTATTACCGCTCCTGAGGGCGCTGCTCCACCAGCTTATCAGGCTAGGGCTGGTACGTTATCAGACTTCCGACGGTTACACCCAGCTGCATTCACAGGGATAGCTGAACCCTTGAGGCTGAGCAATGGCTGGTGAATATGGAGAATTTATTGACTGCCGCCAGGGTTCCAGAGGAAGACAGAGTGGACGTGATAAAGATACAATTAGAAGACAAAGCCCGTACATGGTGGTCGGTGGAAGAGAGCAGACTTGACGGACCGATCGAATGGAGCAAGTTTAAGGAATGCTTCCTAGATCATTATTTTCCTTCCACAGCCAAGGCAGAAATGGAGGAAAGGTTTATTCTTTTGAAGCAGAATGGACGCCCAGTAGACGTATATGCGGCAGAGTTCAACCGTCTGAGCCGTTTTGCTCCATACATGGTCAAATCAGAGGCCACCAAGGCCATACGTTTCCTTCATGGGTTAGATTTCGAGTTGCAGCAGTTGATTGCATCGTTGGATTTGCAGACTTTCACACAGGTACTCAACGCGGCGAGAGTTCAGGAGCAATTGATTAACAAGTTCAGAAGACCCCCAGTCGTTCCAGCACGTACCCACACGCCTTCTTGAGGAGCCATACCGGTTCACAGAGCAGGAACGACACAAATGAAGCGCCCGTTCGTACCACAGCATCGCCCCCAGAGACAGGGCGTAACTTGCGGCTATTGCGGTAGAGGAGGGCATACCCAGAAGGACTGTCGCCGTGCCAAGGGACAGTGTTTGCTTTGCGGTTCCAGTCAGCACAGGATTAACAGTTGCCCTGAGCGAGCAGAGATACAAGGAGGTTCTGGACCGCCACAGCAGAGGCCGCAGGAGCAGAGACAACCATTTACAGGTCGCGGTCAGGGACGGGCTTTCACCTTGACCGCCGAGCAGGCAGAGGCGTCAGGAGACGTGGTTATAGGTACTCTGCTCATACATTCCTTGCCAGCTAGGGTACTTTTTGATTCTGGAGTATCGCATTGTTTCTTGTCTGAGCATTTCACTGATACACACTCAATACCACATGAACCACTAACAAAGGGATGGGAAATTCATACGGGTAATGGCATTATTATATCTAGTCGAGAATGTAGATTATGCCCGGTTGTAGTGTGTGGCAGGAAATTCTATGCGAATTTCCTTCTGATTGGGACAGGCAGTTACGACGCAATTCTCGGGATGGATTGGATGAGCACTTTCCATGCAGTTATCGATTGTCGTGCAAGGAAGGTGATCTTCCGCATTCCCAATCACCCGGAGTTTATTTTCGAGGGCGGAAGCGAATCTTTGGAGCCAGCTAAGTACAGAGCAAAGCCTAAGGAACTGACAGCTATGGAGATTGATAAGAGCCCAGTCCCAGAAATTGTTCGGGACTTTCTGGATGTATTTCCCGAAGATCTACCAGGTCTACCACCTCCTCGATTCTTGGAGTTCTCAATCGATTTGATTCCAGCTACAGCCCCAGTATCCAGGGCCCCATACAGAATGGCACCAGTTGAGTTGGCGGAATTAAAGAAGCAGGTTGAAGAACTTTTGGAGAAGGGATTTATTCGGCCAAGCGCTTCACCGTGGGGTGCACCAGTCCTGTTAGTAAAGAAGAATGATGGATCGCTCCGAATGTGTATAGATTATCGGGAGCTGAACAAGGTCACAATAAAGAACAAGTACCCAATACCGCGCATTGACGACCTATTCGATCAGCTAAGTGGAGCCAAGGTATTCTCGAAGTTGGACCTTCGTTCTGGATATCATCAAATCAGAGTAGCAGCCGAGGATGTGTGCAAGACGGCTTTCAGGACCCGATACGGACACTACGAGTTTCTTGTGATGCCGTTCGGTGTTACCAATGCCCCAGCAATATTCATGGACTTGATGAACAGAGTGTTCGCGAAGTACTTGGACACGTTTGTCGTTGTGTTTATCGACGACATACTTTTCTACTCGAAAACCCAGGAAGAGCACGCTGAACATTTGCGCACGGTCCTACAAATTCTTCGGGAGGAGAAGCTGTATGCGAAGCTAAGCAAGTGTGAATTCTGGCTCGACAAGGTACAGTTTTTGGGACATATTGTTTCAGGCGAAGGCATCTCGGTGGACCCGGCAAAGATAGAATCTGTCAGAGATTGGCCGACGCCGAAGTCAGTGGCTGAGATCAGGAGTTTTCTGGGATTGGCAGGTTATTATCGGAGATTCGTCCAAGATTTCTCAAGAATCGCGGAACCATTGACGAGGCTGACACGGAAGGACGTGCCGTTTACATGGACAGAGGAGTGCACTCAGGCATTCGACACACTAAAGCAGAAGTTAACCACGGCACTCATACTTATAGTACCAGATGATTCAGGTGGTTTGGTGATACACAGTGATGCCTCAGGGAAGGGTTTAGGCTGTGTTTTGATGCAGCACGGCCGAGTGGTTGCTTACGCCTCTCGACAATTGAGAAATCACGAGAAGAACTACCCCACGCATGACTTGGAGTTAGCTGCGGTAGTCTTTGCGTTGAAGATTTAGAGGCACTATCTATTGGGTGAGAAAGTGGAGGTGTACACAGATCATAAAAGTTTGAAGTATGTTTTCACTCAGAAGGAACTGAACATGTGGCAGCGCCGATGGCTAGAGTTGATGGCAGATTACGACTTAAACCTTCAGTATCACCCGGGGAAGGTCAATGTTGTACCAGATGCGCTTAGTCGCAAACCAGCGGTCATGATGTTGACCGATCAGAGGAGCATTATTAAGGATTTCCAGAGACTTGCACTTGAGGTCGTTACGCCGAACGCACTCAGTCAATTTTGGTAACTACAGGTGCAATCTTCCCTGGTGGATCGCATCAAGACTGCACAAGCGGATGATCCCCGATTGCAAAAGTTCAGAGAGGAAGTGGAAGCTGGACTGAGAACGGATTTGATTATACATGAAGATGGCTCTCTGAGATTCGGTAGCAGACTCTGCGTACCTAAGGGAGATGTTCGAGAAGAAGTACTGGCTGAAGCACACAGTTCAGCTTACTCTGTGCATCCGGGAAGTACAAAAATGTATCAGGACCTAAAGCAGCACTTTTGGTGGAACGGAATGAAGCGGGAAATTGCGAGGTTTGTATCCAGATGTTTGGTATGTCAGCAGGTGAAGGCGGAACATCAGAGGACAGCAGGACTGTTACAACCTTTGCCGATACCTGAATGGAAGTGGGAGCACATTACTATGGATTTTGTGACGGCCTTACCACGGAGCCCTAGAAGCAATAACGCTATTTGGGTTATCGTCGATCGCCTCACAAAAGCTGCACACTTCCTACCTTTCCGAGTGGGACAGTCGACAGAATCACTGGTAGAAAGATATATGCAGGAGATTGTACGACTTCACGGTGTTCCAGTCAGCATTGTGTCAGACCGGGACACCAGATTCTTGTCACACTTTTGGAAGAGTCTACAGGAGAGTTTGGGGACCCGCCTCAAATTCAGCACAGCCTATCACCCACAGACGGATGGACAATCCGAGCGTACGATTCAGACGCTCGAGGATATGTTGAGAGCCTGTATGTTGGACTTTCAGGGTTCCTGGGAGGACCATCTGCACCTAGTCGAGTCCTCTTATAACAATAGTTATCAGGCTAGTATTCAGATGACTCCGTTCGAAGCACTATATGGGCGGAAGTGTCGATCCCCAGTATGTTGGGATGATGTGGGAGAACGAAGACTACTGGGCCCCGAACTCATTGTTCAGACAGTCGACAAAGTCCAAATGATCAAACAGCATATCAAGGCGGCTCAGGATCGACAGAAGAGTTGGGCAGATACCAGCAGAAGAGCACTTGAGTTCGAAGTCGGAGATCATGTGTTCTTGAAGATTTCCCCTACTCGTGGAGTTATCAGGTTCGGAGGTCGGGGAAAGCTTAGTTCCCGCTTTATCAGACCTTTTAAGGTGCTAGAGCGAGTAGGAGAGGTGGCCTATCGACTTGCCTTGCCTCCATCGCTAGCTGGTGTGCACAATACCTTCCACGTGTCACAGTTGCGGCGTTATGTTCGGGATGAGAGCCATGTCCTGGACCATTCGGAGCTAGTTTTGGGAACCGATCTGTCATACGAGGAGCAGCCTACTACCATCCTCGACCGCAGAGAGAAAGTGCTGAAGAATAGGGTCATTCCGTTAGTCCGAGTGTCTTGGGGAGGTCGTTCCCCAGGAGAATCCACCTGGGAGCGGGAGGAAGACATGCGTGATCGTTATCCACATCTCTTTGTTTAGTACATTGTATTCTTGCATCCTTGTCAAATTTCGAGGACGAAATTTTTGTTAAGGGGGGTATGGTGTAAATCCCCGTTTCCATTTTTATAAAAGTTTCCTATTCTCTGAATTCCAGTGGTTTCTTTTCTTTTTCCTTCATATTTTGAATTGGTCGTTTAAGCTTAATATGTATTTTTTCCAAACCCTAAAAGTTAAAACCCAAGATTCAAAACAAATTAAAACCAAGGCTAAAATAAACTAAAACCCAAAACTACATTACTTATACCTTCAGCCCATTCAAAATCCTTTTAAAATAAATCTTTAAATTAAACCACCAGCCCACATCCCATTCTTTTTAAAATAAATCTCTAAGCTATTTTTTCCCAGCCCGTTTCTTTTCTTCAGCCCACTCACTAAATTTCTTAAAATAAATTCTTTATATAACCCAGCCCATTCTCACCCTCGGCCCACGAGATTTTTATTAAGGGAATATTATCCTCAGCCCAACTTCCCGGCCCAGCTTCCACTACCCGCGCCCGCGCCCGCCTTCATCGAACCCAACCCGACCCGTTACCAAATCCCTTCATCTTCCCCACGTCCAAAACTCCCGCTCGTTTTCTTTCCTTTCCCACGTCGCACCCACGTCGCGCCGTTACGCCCAAGTCGCCTTCGCCGTCGCCCATGACCCCGGTCACGACTCCCTCAAACTCTCACTCTCCAACTCCTCATCTCCCTTTCACTTCCCAACTCCTCAAAACACTCCAACCCTCAAATTTTTCCCCACGAACCCACAAGAGCCCACTGCAAACTTCAGACGCTCCTCTCGACGATGACGATGACGAACCTTCCTCCGACCCCCTTCTTCATCACCTCACCCTAACCTCCTCCTAAATCCCTCGCCTTCACCCCAACAACTCAGCCACCTCACTCGATCTCCAACCCCTGCACATCCTCTCGGCCTCCCTCTGGCACTCAACGCCGGCGAACCCCACCACGTCGTCGACCATACTACATCCTCCTCGTCGTCAGTGTCTCCTCCACCTCCTCTCAAAAGTCTCTCTCTCTCTCTCCAAAAAACCCACATCTTTTCCCCCTCACTGCGCACTCTCCGTGCACGTTGCCGGAGCGACGCCGTCGACCGTCGTCGACCCTAGTATACTCGCAGAGGATCAGCAAGCACTCCTCAACCTCCAGTGACTGTGCAACGACTCCGGACAACGCCGACGCAAAACCCGCATTTCGATCCAAGCTCGCGAGAATCCGTTTCACGGCGTACATCGCGCGTTCGTGACACCGTTGCTGCCGTGCTACCTCGAGACATTTTCCAGGCAAGTGTTTACTTGCTTCATGCTAAAATAATAGTAGTACAACCCTAAATTATCTGGTTTACGAATTTACCGATTTCCGATACATAATGTGACCTATGTGTTCGATGCTAAATCCCAATGGAAATAATTGTTTATTATGAAGGAAACCGACATTTTATGTTGGCCCATATGGTGATGAATATCGTGTATGAATCTCGCAGGAAAATACGATTGTTAGTGACAAAAATTGATACCCCCAAACATGCCGTTAAAACTAATATTTCCTCGTATCTGAAAATGAATAAAATCACCGTAAATTACATACATACTGGAATGATGCGTTCGAGGGCTTAAATCGAAGCCGACTCGATGAACTTTAACCCTATGTAAAATTGCAATGATTTCTGTTCTGTAACCGTGATGATAATTAGATCTGAACGCGACTCTGGACTGCAGTCCAGAGCGTTTCTGGTTATTGTGTACTGTCCCAATACTTGTGTCACTGTGTTTATTGAAGTCGTATGTTGCGGAACTCTACAGTAGATTAAAGATAACCCTGTTAAATAAACAAAACGAGTGGTTTCATTCCGTTCCATCGCCGTTTGCTATTTTAAACTGTATTTAAAAGGGCAGAACGTATAACTGTCCAGAACAGCTTCAGAAATGACATATTGAGGTTAAGCTGTGTATAACTTTCAACGTACAGATGCGATTGAGGATCCGTCTGTTGCGTTGAATACTCCATTGAAAACCCTAAATTTCATTTAACTGTAACATTGCTAAATTCTGACCCCAACTGGGTGAAATTCGTGTCGCGAAACGGACGTTCAGTTCTGAAACTGAATTTCCAGCCGCGAGCACTTAAAATGAAACAGCTATATCTTGAAAACCGGAATCCCGATTGAACTGAAACAAATTTTGATGAATTTCTGACTGAGTGTTCTATTTATCTTACTTGTATTATTTTGCTGAATTCTTAACATATTAAATTATGCAATTTATTTTAGTCAATGACATGCATGTTGATTCATAACATACATAGCTTATTGGTAGCATACATACATATATCATACCCTTGCCATATATTCAGTGTTAGTGCGTGTGGACATTGCATTATCGTACGTGATAGATGTTGGTTTAGGAGTGACGAGTACACCAATGGAAAGTGAATATTCGTGACAGTGATTAATACAGTGAACAGTGATAAAACCGTGCCATTGGTATACTCGTACACGACTAAATCAAGATCATAACTAGTGAGAACCTGGGGAAAAAGGGAAAATCAAAGTGGAAAGAGTATCGTATTTAGTGGGACCATGTTTAGAGGATGATCATTCGAACCGTGATACTGATACATGTAGGGTAGGATCTAGCGATCCGGCTGACAGGGTTATGTCCCGGGCATGTGGGCCTTTGTCTCGGGTATGTACGAGACTCCTGTTAAACATGATCCTCCTTCCACTATGTGATTTCGAACATGACCTAGAGACCGATAGGGACACATAACATATTCTGCATCATATAGTGACATAGTGATTACTTGCATAGTTCTTACACCAGTATTACCTCATATACCTGTTTCATCTTATTATAATAATATTGTTTTTGAGTCGCTCTGACGACCTGAGTATGCATGCTCAGATTCCGCGGGAGGACCAGTACAGGAGACGGATCTACCATTTGAGTTCACGGAGATATAGTTTGGTGTACCTTCTTCATTTACTGCTTTCCATAAAAGTGATCGTGAGATTGAACTTGGTTAGTTATTGTTCTTATTATCTGTAATTTATGAACAATGGAATTTTAATGTAATAAATTAGTGATGTGATTCCTTTAATACTGTGCTTTATTTACTGATTACCATGTAGTGCTAGAAGCCAAAGTGTGACTACGGCGGGATGATTCCTTGACCGTAGGAGGATGGCTGGCCTAGTCATCCCTCGTTTTCCGTGTTTTGGGAAGCGGGGCGTGACAATGATAAAGACAAACCAGATAGCATACTATCATCTTGAGTAAGACTGTTCTACCGGTATAGGGCCTCCCTCAATCATTGCAATCACGTGCCTGTGATCCAATAATTGACTTGAGAGCACTATAGCTAACACATTGCCCCCAGTATTCCCGCATGAGGCTTTAAAATGGGCGATGTGCTGATTCGCATTTCTTGTCTCATCAAATCTTCCGAATTTTGGGATGATATAGCCGCTAGGAAATTCTACCAGATCATACTGAGCAGGATATGATCTCCCATTACTGCTGATATCGTTTTGCGTTTCGGCTTCGGCTACCAATGTGTTGACTTTGTTGGAAACCAAATCCATGATTTGATCTTGAATTAGCGGGCTATTGTCATTGATAGCCAAGACATTTCCCGAGATAGGATGTGACTGACTTTCATGCGGTCTGCCCACCTTTGAATTTGAGGGAATAGGCATCGGCTGTCTCGAGACACCGTTTCCCGGTTCATGAGCAGAACCCTGCGCTTGATTGGACGGCTGAGAGGCAACTTGGGCCGTGAGCTGCATCACGACATTCGTCAGGTCGTCAATTTTAGAGTAAAGTTTGGCCATCTCCTTGTCTTTACTTCTAAGCTGTTTTCGGAGTGGAGAAGTTGCTGCTCTGCGGACTTGGGATGAAAGATTGGCTCATCTTCGCTTTCCGAGCCCGACTCCTCATGAACCAAGGGATCTCTCTGCTTATCAGCCTCACTAAAAGGGTTTTCATTACCTCCCAGAGGATGCTGGTCTTGGGAAGTGACAGCCACATTCATACCAGATTGGATCTGAGATGTGGTGGCCCCGTCCTTGCTCTTACTGCGTGTGCCCACCATGTAGACAGTGTGGACCACATATCCAGCCATCTCTTTATCTTTGGCGAGGTAACCCTGTTCTTAGAACCTCATGAAGTTCAGCCTAGAATGAGCCCTAACCATTTTGTTGGCTCTATAACTGAGCCTTTTTCTATCTTACCTTCTCAATCTTAAGGGCTTGATGGACATCCGTCATCCAGGAAGCCATCGTGAGTCGATTAACGGGGAGCTTAGAGAAGATACCCGATTAAGCAGTTGTCAGGAGTGCTGCTGGCGCTTGCCCAAGATGCCTTGTTGCTTTGTTTATGTTGATGGCCTTGCCCCCAGCTGGGGACAAAGAAAGTCGTTCAAACACAGACTTGCGTTTAGGTAGTGGTGCCCTCGAGATCACCACATTTGGCCTTGTGCCTTTCGAGGCTGGTCTGTCTGTTACTGGAGCTTGAGAAGCTGGGATGACGCTAGCTGCTAAGAATGGAATAGAGCCAAATGGTAGCAGAGGCTCCTCCCACTGTCTCCCGAGACTGGCCGGAAAGACCGTCCTGGTGTCCATCTTCATCATGTAGGAGATGGGAGTTGTGCTGAGAGTTGAGATTGTCCTTAGAGACATTTTGTTGCGTTCGAAGATTGCAGCCGAAAGTCGTTAACCTGCAAATAGAAGCATGATTTCAGTACAGGAAAGCAATATGTATATTGATTGAGTTCGCATGAACGTTTAACCCGAAATATGGGAGGAGAGATCGGTCCCACCGGGCGTGCCAGAATCTGTAGGGTGTTTTTCGTCATCCCATTGAGATGGGAATACGCACGCCCTTGTTAGGCGCATTACAGATTCCCTCTGTATAGGATAGGCTGGGGTTTATTGATTGTCAGGATCCGAATCTCCAGCAGCCGCGGACTAAGCTGCCGTTAATTACCCTCGCCTTTGAAGCGAGGGAACCTCCGATTGATGGGTTAACTAGTCATGCAAACTCAATATGCAGTGTGCGTGTGTTGTGTTTTGGAAAGTTTTGGATATATCGGGGGCCCCGCAGAGTTTTACAGGGGTCCCGCTACCCGGATAGCGGGCTGGGGGTCAAGAGGGCTAGCAGCCCCCTTGCGGGGTGCGGGACAGCACCCCGTTAGAAAAAATTTCCTAACGGGGAACGTGTTTATGGTGTGGAGTGCACGGAAAATGAGGGGCGAGGAGCGTCTTAAAGATGCATGCATGGTACGTGGGCACTGGACGCCCGCGGGTCACGTGCCCGACGCGTGGGCGCTGGGTGCCCTCGGGTCATGTGCCAGGCGTGTGGGCGCCAACGGGTCACGTGCGCAGCACGCGACCGCTGGGCGCTGAGCGCCCGCGGGTCGCGTGAGGTGCACGTGGGCTCTTAGAGCCCATGGGTCACGTATCCTGCACGCGACCGCTGGGCGCCCCCGGGTCACGTGCTCGGCACGCGCCCGCGGGTCACGTGCGCGGCACCCGACCGCTGGGAACACCAGCGAGAAAAAGGGCTTAGCCCCTGATTTAGGAGTTGAACTCCTAAGGGGGATTTGGAGTTGAACTCCTGACAGGGATTATGTATAGAATTGGAGTTAAACTTCTAAAATAGGGTTTGATTTATGGAGTTAAACTCTAACAGATCTTGAATGGAGTTAAACTCCTAGAGATCTGTGGATTTTCTTTTGAGCCTTGGATCCTCACGGAATGAGATTTTTATAGATGGGTATCCTTCTTCTTCCTGTCTGTTGGCTGGATCTTAGGGGAAAAAAGAGAGGTGAGACTTAAAATATCTCCTTTTAGGGATTTGATGGCAGATCCAAGCCCCCCTTCAAGGGTTTTATGGTGAAAAGTTATTTATTTTTGGAAAAGGAAGAGTTAAACTCTTGATTTAATTCAAAATAAAAGAAGAAGGTTTAGACCGTGAGGAAGGAGGAGAAGGCCCTAGAATTTTAGAATGGAAAAGATATATCCTTTATTTCATTATCATGTTGCCTTATATAGGTTTACAAATTTACATATAACCCTTTGGGCTTAACAAAATGGCATTTTGCCCATCTCATGCCTCATGTGCTCATTTCTTTTGCACATGAGCCATGGGCTTTACAAAAATTTGGTTTTATGCTCATTTTTCTTACGTTCATGCATAAAAAATTACATTAAAATTATTTATTACATGATTTCATTTTGGCATGGGGGAGGCCGGCCGCGGGGCTCGACTTGGGCATGGGCCCAATTGATCTGGGCTTGGGCCTGCTTACTTGGGGTTGACTTTGACTCGGTCAACCGGTGTGTAATTTTTGACCCCGACAGCAGGCGTGACGCCAGGAGCATAACGGCCGGCGATGATCTCGTGCCAGCTTGCTCCAAGTGACCACTATAAAAACCCCTCTCCCAAACGACTCAGGTGACGCAATTTTATTCCAATAAGCCGCTACTCTGCCCAAATACCTCGGCTAACTTGATCGTCGGAGGGTCCACGGTGGTACAACCACCATGGGACTTCTTTTGCAGATAGCTCGGTTTCGCTTCAAAATAAACCTACTGAGATCCACACACTCAAGGATGCAACCCTCAACACCAATACCAGCCGTTTACCAACGCTCGCGATAGATCGACGGAGGACAACATTTGAAGGAGATCCATACCTCCATCAGGGACTTCCCCTGTATTGCTTTTAATGTCTTTCACGTCACTAGACGTCTTAATTTTAATTAGGACACCACTAACTAGATTATGCATCGTTTGCTTGTTGTGAAGTGACAATACTGATTTTCTTCATATTTTTGGTAGGAAGTCAATTCTGATCATATGTCAATGACTATCAAATTCTATATTGGTTTAAGAACTATATATAATTGATGTACGAAATAGACTTTAAGCCTTGGTCAGAACGTATTGTTGTGAAATATAACGTGATACTCGAAGGAATCACTAAACCATACAAGAAATCGCAGTGTAAAATCGATCAAGATCGCGTACTTCGAGATCGACTTAAAAAGTTCTAACTGACAACTACCAAACCACAACCACAACACGAAAAGAATCTATCAAACATCAATACACAAGATTCACCCATAGTTAGCACAACTTTTACTATTCTCCACGACAAAAATTCCACCATGAGAAAGAATTATACAAGATTACACCGATTTCTCACTCCTCCAATACGAAGAAATACTTCTCTCGCTAATTCTCCCCCCTCCCCTCTCATGTCTATTCCTTTCGGTGGTACAAATAACCCCTTCACTATACAGGGGGAATTAATCCTAAAAGGAGTTGGTTGAAGAGTCCTAATTAGATAATAACCTAATTATAAAAAGGAAACAAATCTTTAGCAATTGAAAAACTTGCGCACTTTAAAAATCCGAATCCAAATACATTTTGTATCAAATTCAACATGTATAATACCGAGTCGACTCAAGTTTTGAATTCTGATATGCCACTGATGATGCTCAATATCGGCGATCTCCCAGATCATGGAACGTGGCAGATGACGTGTCCCAGAGCATACAAGAAAGGACCTACAGTGGCCGACCAGGCCGCTCCTGTGCCCGTCCTAGAGACAACCTTTGGCTCGTCCCCAAGCCCCCTGCACAATCGGCCTCCTCGGCCTCACAGCTCGTCCCCGGGCTACAGCAGAACCAAGATACCTCTACTCTCCTGCTCATCTGCGAGCTCTCCCGCCAATGTCATCTTCCTTAGTCTCATCGACCGACCGACGGCACCACTCACAGGTGCAACCGCCATCCCGCG
This sequence comes from Agapanthus africanus, assembly GCA_030015575.1. Lineage (NCBI taxonomy): Eukaryota > Viridiplantae > Streptophyta > Magnoliopsida > Asparagales > Amaryllidaceae > Agapanthus > Agapanthus africanus. The sequence goes on from CM057337.1 coordinate 724,907,329, forward strand.
AATCTCGCTATGCGCGAGATATCCGCCGGCCACATCCCACGTTCCATGCCATCACGATCCCCATTAACGATCCTGTCTCGCCATTAATAGGAGATCCCGCTTATCACGCTGGCGTGACGTCGGGAGCGTAATGGCCGGCGTGATTCTCGCGCCAGCCCTGCCTGCTGCCACCGCTATATAAACCCCTTCCTCAGACGATTCAGGTAAGCCATTTTTACTCCACTAAGCCGTTACTCTGCTCGGATTTCCTCTCTAACTTGATCTTCGGAGGGTCCTCGGTGGTACAACCACCCCGGGACTTCCTTGCAGGTAGCTCGGCAACAACCAACCTCAAACCCATTGAGATCCACACGATTCAGGAGCCTGCCTCCAGATCCAATCTCAGCCACCCATCGCAGCCATCAGTATATCAACGGAGGGCAACATCTGAAGGAGATCTACGCCTCCATCAGCTGGCGCCGTCTGTAGGAACTCTTTGATTCCACCAAAACAAAAGTTTTCCTTCCGATCTTAACCTAATGGCGAGTGATCATCACGACGATCCTAGCACCAGTCGCCGCCTCCCCCTCAACGGAGGCACGGACGAACCTCCTCCGCCGAACGCCATCAACGCCCTTGCCGGCCGCATAGACCGACTCACGTCTGTTGTGGAGGCGTTGATCCGCGTCCAAACGGCAGGGCAAGATCACCAAGTCGCCGATCCCCCACCTCGGGACCGGGACCCCTACCGGGAGAGAGGACTCCGTCCATGTCGGCGCTGTCGACCACCGCCTCCCTACCTCCCACGGCCGCGGATCTCCCAAGCCAATACGTTCTGAGACCCGCTAGGTGCTCCATAGTTCAACGCTGAGGTCCGTCGCCAGAGCGCCTCGCCCCGAGATCCTTCGTGCACCTATCCCTCCCGAGGAGATGTCGGTTAGCTCGCCTATTACCAGGCATGACCGACACCCCCTCCCTCGACGGGGTCACGCAGACGGGACTTGCCACGGCGGCTCGAAAGCTACCTCACCGGGGGATCTGAGGAACCTCATTGAAAGGAACCAGGGCCGCGGCCAGATGCAAGCCTCCAACAGCAGAGGCCAGGGATCAGAATACGCTGAATCGTCAGGGCACCACGGCCGACTCAATGCCCTCGAGAAGAAGATCGAGGGTATGCATCGGGAAGGTCATCGCTCGAACGACGGGTCTAAATACGCCGCCGACTCGCTCACCAAACCGTTCACCGAGGAGCTGCTCACCGTACACGTCTCCTCTCGCAACAAGCCCCCGAAGGTCTCCCTCTTCGATGATAAATCGGACCCGAAGGACCACTTGGATGCATTCACCGCAGGAATGAGCTTCCAAGACAACTCCGATGCCGCCCAGTGCCGAGCCTTCCCGACCACTCTCATCCGATCGGGACGAGACTGGTTCCGAGGACTTGAGTCGCGCTCGATCTCGACTTTCGACGAGCTGGCCACCCAATTTCTCGGCCACTTCATCGGGAACAGGCGGCAAAAACGCACAGTTGACCATTTCTTCACGATCAAGAGCGGGGACAAGGAGACGTTCAAAGCATACGTCACCCGCTTCTACAACGCCCTTCTCGAGGTCCTAGAGCACCGGGACGAAACGGTCATCACGGCACTGAGGTCTGGTCTTAGGCACAAGGAGTGGTTACGCTCCTTTGCATTGGTGCAACCTAAGACCATGGCCGAGGTAAAGGCCTGGACCGAGCACGAAGTTCAGCTCGAATCCGAAGTGAACGCAAATCTCCCCCGGGCAGAGCAAACTGACCAAAAGAAAAGGGCAAGAGAAGAGAGAAGGGGGCCTGACCGACAAAAACCCTATCTCCCAAAATTCCAGGAGTATACCCCGCTCAACTTCTCCCAGACAGTGCTACTGGAAGAGACCAAGGGCGAGGGGTTCTTCAAGTTTTCCCCGATCCCGCGCATGGCCTCAAAGCGAACCCGGGGCCCCTACTGCGGTTTTCACAAGTCGCTAGGCCACTCCACGGAGAGTTGTAAGCAGCTCCGAGACTACATCGAGGAGCTCATCCGTTCGGGGCACCTCGCAGCGTACCTGAGGGACAAGCGGCAAGCTGATCGCGAAGGTTATGATATCGAGAATGGTGAAAGAGAAATCCTCCATTATGGTGTTTCAGGTGTGAGGAAAGGAGTAATCAACACTCCCTTCGTTTTATAGCCCACAACGTCTGGGAGTCCAACAGTCGCCCGTTTCACCCACAACACAGGCGCCACGCGGCAAACGTCGCGCCTCCCCATGCGAAACCGAAACGACGCCACTCCGGCGCTTCGCCTTCACCGCGCCCTAGTGACACGTGTCCCCGCGATTGTCCCACTTCTCTGTACTCACCTTGGGAATCTTGGACAGAACCTCGCCAAGAGGCAACCGAGCAGCTCCACTACTCGGTCCTTCCTCATAGAGTTAAGCCCTCATTATGAGGCAGACGAGCGGCTACCCTGCTCGGCTATCCCTGGCTGGTAGCTTCCCTACCCCGCAATGCCAGGGATCTAAGCCCTCAACAAGAGGCAGCCCAGCAGCTACCCTGCTCGGCTATCCCTGGCCGGTAGCTCGCCTACCCTACAACGCCAGGGATCCAAGCCCTCAACAAGAGGAAACCCAGCAGCTACCCTGCTTGGCTATCCCTAGCCGGTAGCTCGCCTACCCCACAATGCCAGGGATCTAAGCCCTCAACAAGAGGCGCCGAGCAACTATCCTACTCGGCTATCCCTGGCTGGTAGCTCGCCTACCCCGCAACGCCAGGGATCTAAGCCCTCAACAAAAGGCACCGGGCAGCAACCCTGCTCGGCTATCCCTGGCCGGTAGCTCACCTACCCCACAACGCCAGGGATCTAAGCCCTCAACAAGAGGCAGCCCATCAGCTACCCTGCTCGGCTATCCCTGGCCGGTAGCTCCACTACCCCATGACTCCAGGGATCTAATCCCTCAACAAGAGGCAGCCCTGCAGCTACCTTGCTCGGCTATCCCTGGTTGGTAGCTATCCTACCTCACAACGCCAGGGATCTAAGCCCTCATAAAGAGGCGACCGAGCAGCTTCACTGCTTGGTTCATCCTTGGCAGGCCTCCCACGGCCCCTCCGGCGCCAAGGACCTAAGCCCTCATAAAGAGGCAGCCCAGCAGCTACCCTGCTCGGCTATCCCTGGCTGGTAGCTTTTTTACCCCACAACGCTAGGGATCAAAGCCCTCGCCAAGAGGCACCGGGCAGTAACCTTGCTCGGCCATCCTTAAGGACAAAAAGCCCTCGCCAAGAAGCACTGGGAAGCAACCCTGCTCGGCCATCCTTAGTAGGCCACTTACGGCCCCTCCCGCGCTAAGGATAAAAAGTCCTCGAAAGAGGCAACCGGGCCCATCCTTGCTCGGTTATCCCTGGCTGGTAGCTTCCTACCCCAACAAACCAGGGATCAAAGCCCTCGCCAAGAGGCAACCGGGCCCGCCCTTGCTCGGTTATCCCTGGCTGGTAGCTCCCTACCAAACCAGGGATCAAAGTCCTCACCAAGAGGCACCGGGCAGTAACTCTGCTCGGACCGTCCTTAAGGATCAAAGCCCTCGCTAAGAAGCACCGAGCAGCTACCCTGCTCGGCCCCATTCTTAGTAGGCCACTCACGGACCCGCCCGCGCTAAGGATCAAAGCCCTTTCTAAGAGGCACCGAGCAGCTACCCTGCTTGGCCCCATCCTTAGTAGGCCACTTACGGCTCCTCCTGCGCTAAGGATCAAAGCCATCGCCAAGAGGCACCGAGTAGCTACCCTGCTCGGCCCCATCCTGAGTAAGCCACTCACGGCCCCTCCCGCGCTAAGGAACATGACCTCACCATAAGGCATCCGGTTCTACGTCTCAGCAATCTCCACCTCGACTTCGGGGTCATGGAGATACTGTCTACGCACCGATCTTTGCACATTCGGCAAGCGAACAGATTCAACTCGATGTGTGATCACTAGACAGAGAACCGACATAAAACGAAGGCTGTACTGCGCAAATACGAGTGTTTACCGAAAAAGGAAAATACAAGCACAAACACTACTGCAAAAACAAAAATTTTAATTCGCAAAGTCAGCTTTTACAAGGGTACTGTGGGCTCCCCTGCCTTACAAAAATGCCCGAAGGCCTACAAAATACCCGACGTGACAAAAAGAAAACATCAAGACAAGGGGCTTCAGGCCTCAGGACCGGGAGCAACCTCGGGAAGCCCAACGCCCATCATAGGAGCCTCGGCATCGCCCTTGCCGGGGACCACTTTCACGGCATCGCCATCGAGGTCGTCCTCCTGCTCGTCATCCTCGCGAGGATATTTGGCTCGGAGCTCTTCGTCAGCAAACTCCGGCATCCGAGCCTTGACGGCGTCGAGGGCCTCATGCCAGATGGCGGTAGTGGTCGAGGCTAGGACGGTGTAAAAATGTTCTGACTTCTGGAAGTTCTTCACCGCCTTTGCCGCTCTGAGACCGGCTCGCTTCGCCGCCTCTACCGCCGCCCCCAACTCCTTCCGGAGGGTGCTCGCCGACTTCTTCATGGTGTCGACGAGCACCTAGGAGTCTTGTAGCTTGGCCTCGGCGATCTGGGCAGCCTCGCGGAACCTGGCAACCTCCTACTTCTCGGCCGCCACCTCTTGCTTCGCGGCCGCCACCTCCAGCTTTCCGGCCTCCACCTCGCCCTCAAGGGCAGCGACCCTCGCCATCGCCGCCTCCAGCTCCCTCTTTGACGTCTCCCCCAGTGAGGAGAGCTCGCCCGCGGCTCGCATCGCCGAGGCTATTTCATCCTCCTCCATCTGGACGACGAAAGCGACGTGTTGGAGGACCTGCAAAGATCAGAGGGGGGTCAGAATGAAATAGGGGCGCCAAGTCTCACGAACGGCGAGATGCTGAGTGAAAAATCGAGTAAGGTACGAGCACTAACCTGCACGACCTCCTCGGCGATGGACGTCATCTGCGCCTTCAGAGTCCCCCCAGGACCTTGCCTCCAGCCGACCTCTCTGTATTGGACAATACGCTGTCAGCAACGGAAAGCCCCGAGGGCACCTTAAAGCAGAGCCCCCCTCGTCTACCATGATCGGGGAGGCAGGGGTCCGTGGGACTGTGCGAGGGAACCTCTTGAGGGCCGGCGGCAGAGGGCTGGTCTCTACCTCCGAAGCCGGGGCCTCCTTCCCCCGAACCCGCTTTCGGCTCGGCGCTTTGCTGGGCTCCGGGGCACGATCCGCGCTTGAGCGTTGGGGCGGAACGGCTGCTGGGGGAGCCGGGACCGACGTCTGACAAGAAGAGCTGGCCCCCCAGCCTTCGACCCCTTCTTCGGGTTGCGTATAGCCGCTCGGAGGTAGCTCAAGTCCATGGTTTCTGCACAAGACAAGATACAATGAAGTTAGCAACATAAATAAAAATAGACGCAAGCCCAACAGAACGCCTACGAGCTCCTAACTTACCGACGAACTGGGCGGGGCTGAGCCCGGCCTAACTAAGGGTCCGCTCAGAAAGCAGCACGTCGGCCCGGGGAATAGGCTCCCACCCTGCCACCCTCACCGTGTCGGGGTCATTGGACAGATTTCCCTGCCGGAACCTATCCCTAGACCACTGGATGGGTACAGGCCAGTCCTCACCCTCTGGCGGCCCGACGAAGAAAAACTTCTTCTTCCAATCATGGATGGAAGAAGGCAAGACGGCAACTCTTGACCCGGCTACACTCCCCTGTTGCTTCCTAAAGGAGAGGTAAATCCACATCGAGTCGCCCGCGCGAGTTCCGGGGTGACTTTCGTAGACGAGAGAGGAAGCAAGGATGGACAGACTAAAGGGGATCATCTGCAGCTTCAGCCGAACAAAAAACCCTAGGAGAGTCCTCCAGGAGTTCGGCACTAGCTGGCCCGGGGCTCGCCCAGAGTAATTTAGCGCAGCTACAATCTCAGGAGAGAAAGGCAGGAGCATTCCGGCACAAAGGGCTTCAAGGTACAAGGCGATCTCTCTACCCCGCACCTGATCTGCCCTCTCTCCTTCCTCGGCCAATCGTAGCGTGTAGCCGGAAGGAATATGGAAACGAGCCCGAGCGGTGACAAGCTCGTCCTCATATCTCACCGAGGACGACGCACCAGGGACGTCCGCCGCCACCGCTCCAGGAACCGCCCCAGACGCGCGACCCCGGAAAGAGGACCAGACCCCAACTTCCTGAAGGGGCTCCGATCCAGGGGAAGAATCCCTAGTATCTACCCCTACGAAATCTACAAACTCCTCAAAACAAGACATCTGACCTGATGGGAAGAAATCCTCGAGAAGAGAAAACGCAGATCCGACCAAAAAGGGGAGAGCACCGAGCCAACAAGACTTAGAATGAGGAAAATGTGAAGAGAGAGATCCTGAATCAGGCCTCCTCTCGATTTATACTACTGGCGTCCTCATCCAACGACGACGGTCAGCTCCCGCCAAAAACAACCCTTTGCATTCAACGGCCACGATCGCTTCACCTGCTGCACGCACATTAGCCGGATCCCAACAGACGCCAAAAGTCTGCGGCCCGTCACATCATCAAACCAACACCCGACACATGGGCTGTCGCTTCAGCAAAAGAACGCACGATCCGGCGCACTCTCTTTAATACAAAAGATCTCGCCCTGATTTGCTGGCGTCATCCAGAAAATACAACGGATTACCCGGGGACACGCCCGACGATATCATCGAAGAGGAGCTCACCTCGGGTGACCCGGCAGACCACTCTCGACCCGACCCATCGGCTGGTCGAGACAAGAGTGGGGGGCTAATGATGATGCTCAATATCGGCGATCTCCCAGATCATGGCACGTGGCAGATGACGTGTCTCAGAGCATGCAAGAAAGGACCCACAGTGGTCGACCAGGCCGCTCCTATGTCCGTCCTAGAAACAACCTTTAGCTCGTCCCCGAGGCCCTTGCACAACCAGCCTCCTCGGCCTCACAGCTCGTCCCCGGGCTACAGCAAAACCAAGATGCCTCGGCTCTCCCGCTCGTCTGCGAGCTCTCCCGCCGAGGTCATCTTCCTCGGTCTCATCGACCGACCGACGGCACCGCTCACAGGCGCAACTGCCATTCCGCGAATCTCGCCATGCGCGAGATATCCGCCGGCCACATCCCACGTTCCACGCTATCACGATCCCCATTAACGAACCTGTCTCGCCATTAATGGGAGACCTCGCTCATCACGCGGGTGTGACGTCGGGAGCATAACGGCCGGCGTGATTCTCGCGCCAGCCCTGCCTGCTGCCACCGCTATATAAACCCCTTCTTCAGACGATTCAGGTAAGCCATTTTTACTCCACTGAGCCGTTACTCTGCTCGGATTTCCTCTCTAACTTGATCGTCGGAGGGTCCTCGGTGGTACAACCACCCCGAGACTTCCTTACAGGTAGCTCGGCAACAACCAACCTCAAACCCATTGAAATCCACACGATTCAGGAGCTTGCCTCCAGATCTAATCTCAGCCACCCATCGCAGCCATCAGCAGATCAACGGAGAGCAACATCTGAAGAAGATCTACACCTCCTCCAACCACATTTGAAAGAACAATAAAGATAATGATTTTTGTCCTTATTTTGTGATATATAACAGGTTGCATTAGATTTTTTCCCCCCTTCTCTTTTGAGCATTAGATTTTAGGTTAGAGACACCTCATAGACATAAAGCAAACCAAACAATTCATACAATTCAAGCAAAAAGAAAGAAAAATCCAAAAGGAAAGGAAAGACAAGTGCATTTCGAATCCCGACAATCAAAACCTCGTCATTGCCTCCAAGTTGACAGGTGTCTTAATAACCTGCAAGATCTGCACGACCTCTCCCATCGTCGGCCTACTCGACGGTATCTGCGACGCGCACACCAGCCCCAGCTTCAGCACGGGCAGCACCTCTTCTTCCGGAAACTCCCCCATCCTCGCATCCACGCAATCCAATACATTCCCTTGCTCCAACATCGCCTTCACCGTATCGATCAAGATCACCACGTCGTCCTCCCCGTACTCGACAGGCTTTTTCCCCGTCACCAGCTCCAGAACCACCACCCCATAAGCATACACGTCGCACTTCTCGTTTATCCTTAAGCTTTGGCAAGCCAGTTCTGGCGCCAGGTAGCCCATCGCGCTCTGCAACCTGCTGCTCATCACCTGCTTGTCTAGTTCAGGCAACAGTTTGGCTAATCCGAAGTCCGATACCTTCGGATCGCAATTCTCGTCTAGCAATACGTTGCTTGGCTTGATATTGTAGTGTATTATCGGGGGTCGATACGATTGATGGAGATGAGCTATCCCTTTTGCCATTCCTAGCACAATCTTGAACCGATGAGCCCATGTGAGCGGCTCGGATGACCCATGAAGCTTTGTGTGTAGGTTTCCAATGGGCGAGTAATCCAATATTAGCAGCTGAAGTTGAGGTGTCCAATAGTATCCTTTGATGGGCATTATGTTCGGGTGCCTTGCCTTTGCAAGAATCCGAATCTCTTGATCAAAGTTGTCGTGGTATTGAATTATGTTGGGAGTTGACAGTTTTTTTATGGCGATGATATTCTTCCCTTCTCCTATCGGTGCTCTGTACACGGTCCCGAACGTCCCCCTTCCGATTTCCACCGCTTTGCATAGTAACGACTCCGCGCTCACTAAATCTTCGGATCTTAAGCTGCTTTTAGATCCGAATAGGACCATTTTTCCGATAGCAGGGCCCCCTGACTTTGTCGAGCTGGAGGATATACTCTCCAATGCATTTTCCAACATGCCAAGCCTTCGCCGAGCCGAAATATTAAGTAGGCTTACTACCAGTACCCCAAAGATAATTACCAGAGCAGCGGATATCGCGATAATCGTCGAGATGCTGAAGAACCTTCCATGACCGGACTTCCGTGGCTGAGGCATTGTTACCATGTTATCGCCGTTGCCGTTGATGTAAGCGTTTGGATCAAGGACTAACGGTTTCGGTACGTTCATTTTGCATGGCTCGGACACGAGGGGAGTGCAGAGGCCTAGATTGCCTTCGAGGGCGCTTTGGTCCAGGGTCTTGAAGATGCCTCCCATCGGGAGACGGCCAATGAGGCGGTTGTGAGATACGTTGGCCACTAGGAGATTCGACAGCGTTCCGAGTTGTGGAGGTATTTCGCCGCTCAAATTGTTGAATTCCAGGTTAAGGATCTCAAGATTTTTTAGTTGCGACAGTGAGACTGGGATTGTGCCAGTCAAGTCATTGTGAGATAAGCTCCTGCATAAAAATTAAGCAGCAGGAAAAACAATAATGTCACAGAATTAATAGTTCTAGAGCTCAAATAAAGGACCTAACTACCTAGCTGCATTAAGTAGTTAGCTATGCAAATCAAGAAGACAAAGATGCGGATAAGGAATTAATCAGACCTATTGCTCAGAAATAATTAATGAATTTGAATAAAACTACAACTCAATGCGTGGAGTTTATGACAGGCAAGTATATGAAGACTATATGTTGGGGTAAAAATTCACATTCCTCTGACCAGAAACCCAAAGTCAGAAAGCCAATACATTTCAAGTGGACATGGGTCCAATCCAAGCAACTGAATCCATGTCCAAACCGTCTCGAGCCTAAGGAGAGGCGACCCTATGCCGATGAAGAAATAAAATAATTATGTAGCAAATAAATGAATATGTAATTTTTTAGAATTAAACGTAAAAAAATCGGGCAAGAAAGCCAAAAGTTGTAAAGTCCAAGAGGCCCAATGTAAAGTGCAACCCTCATGATGAAATAAACCCTCATGATGAAATAAAGAAGAATTCTCTCTGCTAAAAATCTAGGGTTTCGAGCCATTCTCTTTTTTTTCACGAAGGTTCTCCTACTTCATATTTAATAAAAAAACAGAGAAAGTCTTTCTCTTTTCCGAAGAAGAAAGCATATCAAGATCCCAAAACCCATAAAGAAAAGAAAGAGAATCAAGATCTCATCAAATCCCACAAAAAGACATTTTTATTATCCTCTCTCTTCTTCTTCCTTAAAATCTAGAGCTTGGCAAGAGGAAAGAGGCTTTTTTTTTCACAAATCAAACTGGAGAAGCATTTGCTTCACAAATCGAAAGAAAATGCTATCTGAAAGTACAAACTTCCATCTATAGGGTGCGTCCTATGCAAATGCGCTAGCGCAAAGGGCGTTTACTGCAAAATTGTGCATCTGCGCTACGTGCAATGCGCGTGCGTCAACGCCAATGGTGCTTTCCGCAAAACTGCTGTTCCCACCAAAATTTGGTGCCCGAAGCTTAAGCTTCACCAAGGCAAAAAACGCCGAGGTGAAAGCGTCAAGCCGGGCTATGCAAGCGCGCCTCGTGGAAAGCACGTGGCGCGAACCGCCAAGCCCATACACAAGCGCACCATGTGCAAAACACGTTAGGTTGAAGCGCATACTTCAATCAGAGCTTAAACTCTATTTGGAAAAATATTTTCCCTATCTTTCTTAAATAGAAAGATATTTTCTTGTTAATAAAAAACCTTTTTGGAGCAATGATCCAATAATACTTAAACATCATCAGTTGATCTTAAAATCAATCGGAGATTTTATCAATGAGAGATTCTCTCAACTTGATTAACAATCTCCTTCCCTATAAATAGGAGAGGGGGAGATTAATCTCAAAAGGAGAGAATTCCCCCCATAAGGTGAAGAAAAAAGAGTTAAGCCTCTGTAAGTTCTTCTCCTTCCTCAAAACCCCAGGTCTCCATTAAAAAGAAGCTTAAACTTCAACAAGAACTTAAGTTCTTTCTCTAGATCAAAAATCCTTAGGTCAAATCTCCTCCTTGTCGAGAACTTAAGTTTTCATGGAGTTATTTTCGATATCAAGATCTGAGATTTGGAGGAAAACATAAGTCTTCCTCCACCAAGAAACATATGATCATCAAGATCTCCCTCAAATCGAAACTTAAGCTTCGGAAGATCCAAGTTGTGTCACCAAAGACATATACCGTGACCAAAAACAAAACCCAAGATCATAAAAAAAAATGACATTGTTGATTTTAATGGCTAAAAACCATTAAACAAAATCTTAAGCTTCGTAAAATTAAGTTCTTTTCTCTGGAAGGTTAACCTTCTTTGAAAACGACAGAGATTAATCTCGAAAACCCTAGTCGCGCCACGTGATATGCATATGAGCATGCGCCAAAGTCATGCGCAGCGCCGTGCGCCAAATCCGTGCGCAAGCGCTACGTGAAATGCACATAGGCAAACCAAGCCGAGCCTAAGCCAGCCTCCAACACGCTCCTCATCCCACCGTGTGCTACGTGATATACACGTAGCTTGCGTCCGAGCTGCGAGTCGATACTCAAGACTCGAGCCATGCGCCAAGCTTATATGCAACGAGCATATTTAGGTGTCAAACAGACCCAATTTTTAGCCCTAAATCGGCTAAGTCCTAAAACTTAAACTTCATTAAGCCCATATGCTCAAAAATATCTAAGTTGATCTTAGTCTCAAATAAGACTAACGACCTTTATATAAAGCCCAAGTTTCCCGTGAACCGATGGACCTCACGAATGTGAGAAATGCGTCCGAAGTTCACTTATGACGGTAAATCAAGATACCAACATGGACCCCGTCAAAGAAAATGCTTGACCCAAAACCTTCGAAAGTGATCTTAGTTCTCAAATGAAACTAACGATTCTTAGATAGAGCTTCTGCTCTCATCTGAACTGACGAAACTCACAAATATGAGAGATGCTACTAAGTTCAACCCCATTGGCAAACCAAGATACCAATATGGACCCAAATCATGTCAAATATAAAGTACGGATTTGGATTAATCCGCGCCTTACGGACGACGACAAAATTAGTCTCCGTATATAATCCAAGGACAACCCAAAATAAACAAAACCTAAAATACGACACATGAAGCTAAAAACCTGAAGTGCAGAAAGTTTTTATCATTCGCGATAACGTAATTAACTGCAGGGGTTTGCACCTGAAGGAAAAATGCGTCCCTACAATCAATAAACCTATCATCTTGAAAAGGAATTTGAAAGTCAGCTACATCGGTCGCATCATTCCAAACCTTCGATATACGGCGCTATAAATCAACTTAGTATTTTCAGAGAGGTGGATAGATCAAATCTATATATCTGCCCCCAAATTCAGGCAAAACATTTGACACCAGTCCGTCTTCTGTTTTCCGCGGTAAACAGCTGCGCATGTGCGCTACGTGCAATATGCGTGCGCGCTACGTGCAATGCACGTGCGCCGGCGCCAAACATAACCAAGTACGCTTGCGCTAAATATCACAAAAAGCATCACGTGCAATGCATATGCGCCAGTGCCAAACTGCGCAAGTGTGCTGCGCACAGCGCACGAGTGCCAGCGCTATAACCATCACCAGGTGCGTCACATGCAATGCACGTATGCAGCGCCAACGCTATAACCATCACTAAGTGCGTCACATGCAATGCACGTACGCAGCGCCAGCGCTAGTACCATAGCCATCACCAAGTGCACCACGTGTAATGCACAAGCGCCGGCGTCGGCACTTATAAGCGCTGAACCAGAACTTTAAATTTAGCAAAAAATTGCTAAGTGTTGAAGCCCGGGCTTCCCTAATGATCTTATGATCAATAGAGAACAAAGTTCTCAACATTTGACCAGATCATCTAGATAGATCTTAGTTCTCAAATGAGACTAAGTGTCCCAAGGAAAAGCTTAAGCTTTCAGAATAAAAAACCTTATGTGCCGCATTCATGACATAAAGATTGAACATAAGTTCACCCCTGTTGGCAAACTAAGAGACCAACGTGGGAGCTGTGTTTTAAACACAAGGATTAAATAAAACTTCATCAAAATAAAAGAAGAAGGCAATGCTCTTCTTCCTAAAAATTCCAACATTTATTTCAAACACCTATATCCCATGTTGACTTCGCATGATTCACGCAACCCGTTAATCGGAGGTTCCCTCATTTCGGAGTAAAAGATAATTAACGGCAATTTTGTCTGTAGCTGTCGGAAATTAGGATCCCCACAATTAATAAACCCCTATCTACCCTAGGTAGGGAATCTGTACAGGGCCTGAAAAGCTAGCACATTCCTATCTTAATAGGATGGCGAAAAACACTCTACAGATTCTGGCACGCCCGGTGGGACTAATCTCTCCTCCCATATTTTGGGTCAAATGATCATGTGAACTTAGTCAACCTATATATCGTTGTTTATACTGAAATCTTGCTCCTCCACGCAGATTAAAAACTCTTAACTATAAGTTAACAATGATATCACCAAAATCAGTTCAACTCTCGATCAACCTCCATCCCGTACACAATGAAGACGAATGCTCGAGTGGTTCTCCCGGCAAATCTCATGCGGCGGTGGGAGGAACTGCCCATCCTGTTTTCGTTAGCTTTCAGTGCTCTTACCGTAGAGACTCCAGCAAGCAAAGTGGCCAAGCCGGTCTCAAATGGAAGGAGGCCAAATATCGTGGTTATGAAGGCACCCCAGCCCAAGCACAAATCTGTCTTTGAACAGCTCTCTATTACTCCAGTTGGGGGAAAATCCATTAACACTAAGAAAACTATGAGGCATCTCGTGCAAGCTCAGGCAGCGCCTTTAACAATCGCACGATCGGGTGTCTTCCCTGGACTCCTCGTCAATCAATCTACGGCGGCTTCTAGTAAAGCGAATGCCTGCCAAGCCCTTAAGACCAAGAAGTTAAGGCAAAAATGGCTCAGATATAGAGCTAATTATATGGGAGTTGTGCTCGCCGGACGGGTTTCGAAAAATTTGCAGAAACGTAAAAACAAAAAAATCCGAGCGAACAAGACACCCTAACCCTAGAATACACCATAGACTATAATTTGTAAACAATAAAAATCTAGAGTAGAGAAGATACAACCTTTGATACTTCTTCTCATGCTCCTACGATGAAACCAAGGACTCCGGCTAAGCTCTAAGGCGCTCCAGATCTCGCTTGGTTCCCGATCGGCTTCGTCGAAGATGATCCACGTGAAGGCCATCGGTTCTAGCTCCACCTTTAACAACTTGAAGAAACTCACTCAATCAATTTGCTAGATAGATAGAGTATGAGATGTAGAATAAGTTGTGAATTCATGAACTTTCTCTTTCTTTCTTTTCTTCCTCGTTTTCTTTTGTTCTTAAACTAAAGAGAAAAAAGTATGGTGCAAAAAAAAAATGAAAAAACCATCAACCAAAAATATTACCATAGTTGGAATCAAGAGAGTAGAATCTTTACTCATTTCATTACACCCTCTCTCATATCCAAGTGTCATGAGATAAGAAATGAGTAACCAAATGAGCTCCACCTCATTTCTTTACCATGCAAAAAGAAAATGGGAAAAAGAAAATCATATAAATATATGTACAAAATAATAATACACATAAATATACATGCACATGTTATGTAACCATACACTAAGAGAGAAAAAGAATATCACATTAATACTAGTTTATATATGCACCATCATATATAAGAAATATCATTAAATCAACACTTGATTCAATGGCCCGGTTCAATCATAAACTGGCTTTATCAACCGTCCGATTAATACATGTAGTATCATATATACATGTTTAATTGGACCCCGCACGTATCGCCGTACGTGCACTAAATCATTTCGCCAGAACCAGAAAACCCTCTGTGTGGGACTCTAAAGACTCGACAATACGCTGGCGGTAGGCCAGGATCATATCCGATTGATCTGAAACACTTTCAGATTAATCCTCACCGGGTTAACTTATATGCACGTTAGCGGTACTAGCTGTACATAACGGCTACCCAGTTATTGAACGAAAAGCCGGTCGACAAGTAAGCTCGTTCGTACCCTGCTAGAGCCTATCAGTGATATTCACCGTACAGTCCGGTCTCTTCGTCTAAGACTGTCGCATACCGGATCTGGGTGGTGGAAACAGTCAGACTCCCAATAACCCGATAAGTTGTGCTGACGTAAAGCTCATGTCCATCCGAGAAACTACTGATAACACTTATTAATAAATCTCGTCTCCATTGGCTAAGGACTTATGGTCATAGCCAGTTGTGCACAGTGCGACATCAACTCCCTATGCCGGGAGAGAAGAATTACCTCGACCGCTCACTGCCTCTATGTGATTCGTGATTATACCCAACTAAAACCTGTTTACATGACGCTTTAAAACCGTAATAGGGTAGTAATCTAAGTACAGTGGGAACACACACATGACACTATAGCGATATTGGGTCTAGGGACTACCATGTATTCATGTCACCAGAGAACTGCTATCCGACGATTGGTATAATATCATCTAGGAGTTCTCGACGAGTCCGTCCAGTGTAACTCATCCAATGAGCACCCGTTTACAATCATCAGTGTCAAACACCAATGGCTATGGGATCAGCCATCGCCTCGTACAGGGTCATGAAACGTATACACTAGTCTGAGCTGAAGTACTGATACCCAGTCTGGATACTCCTACGACTAAGGAATTTTAAGGATGAGCTTATATACTATCCAGGCCCCACTAGTATGATCCTTATCATAATTCCGGTAGTCAAGAAAAGATCCTATGGGCTTTATCATCATTGTAACGCCCCACGCCTCAATACAGATGGTATTGTCCGCTCTGGCCGAAACCGCACGGTTTTTGGGTCTAGGGACTACCATGTACTCATGTCACCAGAGAACTGCTATCCGACGATTGGTATAATATCATCTAGGAGTTCTCGGCGAGTCCGTCCAGTGTAACTCATCCAATGAGCACCTGTTTACAATCATCAGTGTCAAACACCAATAGCTATGGGATCAGCCATCGCCTCGTATAGGGTCATGAAATGTATACACTAGTCTGAGCTGGAGTACTGATACCCAGTCTGGATACTCCTACGACTAAGGAATTTTAAGGATGAGCTTATTATACTATCCAGGCCCCACTAGTATGATCCCTATCATAATCCGACCAAGGGCCACTTTCCAGAGGTCACCCATCCTAAGATTTTCCTGGCCCGAGCACGCTTAACTACGGAGTTCTCAAGCTCTTGTAGTTCCGGTTCACTTAAAAGGCGCCTCTGTAATTGAGGGTGGTATCATTATATTTATAATGCAGTCCGGTCCTCTTTCGGAATGTGTTCCGAAAATTCCTCATTGTTCTACAGTGGGTCCCACGGACTCTAGAGGTGGCCCCCGCCCTCTTGGTATGACTATTGGCGTGGTACTTTGTTCTGTGTGGCAGTTTGCTCCGTGAACAAGAACCGGGTCCCGACATTCTCCCCACCTTTGAACAATGGTTCGTCCTCGAACCACAGACCTACTATTGAGGGACCTGCATGGACCACCATAAATGTAACGCCCCACGCCTCAATACAGATGGTATTGTCCGCTCTGGCCGAAACCGCACGGTTTTTCCCTTTAGAGCGAACCGGACCCGACCAGGGGCCACTTCCCAGGAGGTCACCCATCCCAAGACTTCCCTGGCCCGAGCATGCTTAACTACGGAGTTCTCAAGCTCCTGTAGTTCCGATTCACTTAAAAGTCGCCTCTGTAATTGAGGGCGGTATCATTATATTTATAATGCAGTCCGGTCCTCTTTCGGAATGTGTTCCGAAGATTCCTCATTGTTCTACAGTGGGTCCCACGGACTCTAGAGGTGGCCCCTACAGATTCAAGAGGTGGCCCCGCCCTCTTGGTATGACTATTGGCATGGCACTTTGTTCTGTGTGGCACTTTACTCCGTGAACAAGAACCGGGTCCCGACAATCATATAGTAGTGATATATTATAGCAAGTAAAACGTATACTTATGAATAACAAATACAAACCAGATATCATACTATTATCTTGAGCAAGGCTGTTCTTAGTATATGCCCTCCTCGAATTCAGTAATTGCATTCCTGCAACTACGATAATTGCCTTGAGGGCACCTATATCCAACAATCTCCCACTTGCACTTAAGGCCAATTATTGCGGTATTATGTACACACGTTTCACGTGCTACTGCATACCCAACTTCTGTACTAACAGTTTCACAGACTGTGTTCGAGAAACAGCCTCAGTGAGTGGATCCGCTGTAACGTTTATATCTATATCTCTCTGAATATCAACTTCACGGTGATCAACTATCTCTCGAAATGAGCGATACCTACCTTAGAACTTTGTTTGGATAGCTGATGGGAGTATGTTCATAAATAAACATATTTATCCCAACAATTTCTTAGGATATATCTTTTGCTGAGTAAAAATCGGCATCCAGCGCCTTGATCACCTCAGTATCCCACTTGGAACTCTTCCAATATATTTCTCCTCATAAGTGGGTAAATTAATTGATTAGTGATAGATACTCTGTCACCACTGTCACTACGGAAGTTGGAATCGGTAATCGCATCCCGAAAGAGTTTGCCATTACCATACACCAAGAACATCTCATATGTTCTTCACTTCTTCCTATATTTCTCCAAGATTGGACTAATATTTGCTTTCTACACCAAGTATAAAAGTAATGTCTGGTCTGGTATATAACATCGCATGATTGACCTCACTGCTGAAGCATGTCAATGTCATTTATGCGAGTCCCTATCTTCATCGGTCCCGAAAGACATATGTAGAGAGAGCGACCCCATTACCTGTGGGTGTTGGGGTCAAAAATTACATCCCGGTTTGACCAAGTCAAAATCAAAGTCAACCCCAAACCAATTGGGCCCAAGCCCAGGCCAAAGTGAGCCCATGCCCAAGTCAAGCCCAAACATGAAGCGGCCGGCTTCCTCCATGACAAGAAGAAAATTATGTAATAAATAAGTTTGATGTAATTTTCATGCATGAATGTAAAATAAATGGGCAAAAGCCAAATTTTTGTAAAGCCCATGGCTCGTGTGCAAAAGAAATGAGCACACGAGGCATGAGATGGGCAAATTGCCATTTTGTAAAGCTCAAGGGGCTATGTGTAAATTTGTAAGCCTATATAAGGTAACATGATAATGAAATGAAAGAACTTTTTCCATTCCCCTCAAAAGCTAGGGTTTGTGCCTCTTCCTTTCTCAAGGTTCTAAACATTCTTCCCATTTTCTGAATTAAATCAAGAGTTCAACTCTTTTTTCCCCAAAAATAAATAGTTTTTTACCATAAAACCGTTGAAAGGAAACTCAAATCTCCCATCAAATCTGTAAAATGGGAGATTTTTAAGTCTCACCCCCATTTTCTTCAAGATCCAGCCAATAGAGAGGAGGAAGAAGGAGACACATATCTAAAAATCTCACTTTAGGAAGATCTAAAACTCAAGAGAAGATCTAGGGCTCAAGGGAGAAGAAAAGAGTCATCTTTCATCATCTCCGAAAATATCTTGGGAGTTTAACTCCAAAATATTTATATATATATATATATATGAAATAATAAATCTTTCTTTTTGGGAGTACAACTCTCAGTGCAGGGGCTAAGCCCCTTTGTCATCTTTTTCAGGAGTTTAACTCCAATGGTCAATTGGGAGTATAACTCCCAGTATAGGGGCTAAGCCCCTTTTTCTCGCTGGCACTGCCAAGCACGTGACACGCTGGCGCCCTGCGCCCGTGTGCCAAGCACGTGACGCGCCGGCGCCCTGTACCCAGTGCCCGCGTGCTAACCACGTGAGGCGCAGGGCGTGGCGTGTCAAGGACAACACAATTTTGAACTTGAAAATGGTAGAAGCTATCCCTCGCGAAATGTTGTGATAACCCACAGACTGCTATTACCGAAACGTGCCTCGAGTTCATCCGGATTATGGTTTTAAACACGAAACGGATAACCCCACATCTTAACAACTTTAAGATAAATACCATTCTATATCATATATAGAAAAAAGGCGCTTATTTAGGTGGAACCAGTATCAATTGATATGCATCTATTTCTAGAGTATCTCCAAAATTGAAGAAGGCAACCCAGCATTACTCATCATGCAACGCACCCGCGGATGAGCAATATGAGAAAGAATCACATTCTCAATACAGAATACCTAGTACCAACCTCATGTCCGTATGGACATCGGACAACATACGTCATTATGTATAAATCCCTTGAGTTCACTAACTCAATTTCCGTGAGCTGTTAATCGAAAAAATTCTTTTGGTTAAAAGAAACCAAAAATTTTTCGTTCAGGCAAAACCTGATAATTTTCCTCAATAGCAACAATTGCTCCGAAAACCGACATTGAGGATAAAAGCATCCATTCTCAATCCTCTACTCTTTCTCAACATCCGCAACGTCCTAAAGATGCGGGATTCTAATTCGGTATCTATATACCCAGGAGTTGGTGTTTATTGAGAACCGGTTTTTCAAAACACAGACATACGGAAAATCCGAAACATCAAAATGTTTCAGCGGGGTTAGTTGGGTATTCATAGTATTGCCTTTTTTATTACCTAGGCTCATGACGGTGGTCGCATTTACCTTTTCTCATATTTCAACCCCTTTTGATGTCTCTCCATCTTACCTTCCTGTATACAGAACTTATGCTAGTTGGGTTTCCTCTTTCCATTTCTTTAGATCCAGCTTTGGAATGGAAGAAGACTATCTAATAAGAATAACTGGTATACACTCTTTATATATAAAGAGCTCTCGAACTTGAGATAAGGTAGAAGGGAGAGACAAATGAACAATTCATCTAATCCAGAACCAGTGGCCAATCTCGGACTGAAACAATTTCATCGAGTTCGTATTTAACCATACGATGGCCTTCCAAGCAATATAGATCTTTGTACCAAATACAGAGGGTTTTAGAGTTAGCAGAAGAGGAAATAGGATAGGTAACGACATATGCGACTATGTCATGGATTAGAGCAAGCCAGACATTCCAAAGCCATCGATTGTAAAACAGTCGGTCAATATGGTTAACAAGTCTTAGTTTAAGATTAGTCCAGGGTCGCTGCCAGAGAGAGAAACGAAACACTTAGCGTACACTCTAAACTTGATTAGATTGGTATATATACCTAACCGAACGCCACGATGCAAAATAAAAGAATCGAATAAAATTTCCCCTTTTAGAAAAAGTTGGTTCCTACAATGTATAGGTTTATTTTATCTTGCATTAATCCTATTAATGTAATCCCATCGTTTAGATAATCACATTATTTAGCACCTTCCTTCTCCCACAACCATTATAAAAAATAGTATGAAAAGGAAAAATAGATTGCACATATATGCCATCCGCATTCGCCATAGGGTCCCGTCATGCACCGTTAGGTTACTTAACTAACGGCAGAGCGGAGGCAGAGTTAGCACAGATGCAAAACGTATATAGCATATATATATATCATTACACGCAAATAATCACATTATAGCATAAGGGAAAACAACACCACAGAGTTGGAATGGTCAGATCATGTAGGAACCCCGCGTTTTGTTTGAGCCACAAACGAAGCGCGACATTCTACGGTCGCGTGAATAGCCCGTACGTATACCAAAGCAGACCCCTACGAGTGCAGCAAGTCATCCGTCAATCCGAGAAAAGGAGGCGACTCGGCATCAACACCATGATGGGGCCACGCAGCATTTTCTCGAATCCGATAACTCGAGAACTCCTCCGCGGGTCTATCCTAACCTCCTACAAGCGCGGCAAGAAGCCCGCCAATCCTAAAATCGAGTGACCCGGTATTAATTCCTTGAGATGGTCACCCGCTGCAATATAGAACTTGGCTGTCAGTGCACTTCTCCGTGGGGTAATCCTAAAACCTGTATTAATACAATGGTGACATCGATCGCAACCTGATCGAACCCGACAAATAATAATATAAAAAGTGGTAGCGACAGCCACATGTCAACTGCTTGCCCCAAATAAATAAATATACATTTTTGGCCACAATATGAATGAAATAAAACAACATATCATCACAACATCCAAACACACATGGGGCTATTCATTTCGTGGCAATCCAATCCAAACCAAATATTCTATAATATAGAACAAATCAACGTGAATATCATGCTCGTAAATCCGTCTGATTATGCATATAGCAACCAATCGGATTATCAACGTGTAATGATATTCACAGTCGCAGAAAACCACGAATTTAAATGTTCGATCGATTAAAACTTTCTGTATTAAACCCAAGTACAGACAATACTCAAAAACTTCTGGGCTAAAACAAAAATTCCAAAAAATCACATTTCCCTGTATAAGAGCCCAGAAAAAATTTCGAGCGTTACGGCCACAAAATGGCCGCGAATCCGCCGCCATTGGCCTCGGATCTGCAGCGGTTTTGTGGTTTTAACGCTCAAAAATTTTTGGGGGGTCCAAATAATGCCTGCACGTATTTTTAAGGTCACCAGAAATAATTTTTGACTAACTTTTGAAAAACGAACAGCAAGCAAGAAAAATCGGAAATGCGAATCAGAAAATTGTATCGATTGAAATTCTAATTTCATGCAAACAAGCTAATAGTGTATGGATGGCTCTGATACCACTGTAGGGGAGTCATGCTCGCCGGACGGGTTTCGAAAAATTTGCGGAAGCATAAAAACAACAAAATTCGAGCGAACAAGACACCCTAACCATAGAATACACCATAGAATATAACTTGTAAACAATAAAAAAAACTAGAGTGGAGAAGATACAACCTTTGATGCTTCTTCTCATTCTCCTATAATGAAACCAAGGACTCTGGCTAAGTTCCGAGGCGCTCTGGATCTCGCTTGGTTTTCGATCAGATTCGTCGAAGATGATTCATACGAAGGCTACCGGTTCTAGCTCCATCTTCAATAACTTGAAGAAACTCACTCATTCAATTTGCTACATAGATAGAGTAAGAGATGTAGTATAAGTTGTGAATTCATGAACTTTCTCTTTCTTTCTTTTATTCCTCATTTTCTTTTGTTCTTGAACTAGAGAGAAAAATTATGGTGCAAAAAAAAAGGAAAAAACCAAAAACATTACCATGGTTGGAATCAAGAGAATAGAGTCTCTACTCATTTCATTCCACTCTCTTTCATATCCAAGTGTCATGAGATAAGAAATGAGTAAGCAAATGAGCTCTACCTTATTTCTTTATCATGCAAAAAGAAAATGGGAAAAAGAAAATCATATAAATATATGCACAAAATAATTGTACATATAAATATACATGCACATGTTATGTAACCATACACTAAGAGGGAGAAAAAATATATCACATTAATACTAGTTTGTATATGCATCATTATATATAAGAAATTTCATTAAATCAACAATTGATTTAATGACCCGGTTCAATCATAAACCGGCTAGTATCAACCGTCCGATTAATACATGTAGTATCACATATACATGTTTAATTGGACCCCGCACGCATCACCGTACGTGCACTATATCATTTCACTAGAACGGGAAAACCCTCTGTGTGGGACTTTAAAGACTTGACAATACGCTGACAGTAGGTCAGGATCATATCTGATTGATCTGAAACACTTTCAGATCAATCCTTACCGGGTTAATCTACAAGCAAGTTAGCGGTAATAGCTGTACATAACGGCTACCCAGGTATTGAACGAAAAGCCAGTCGACAAGCAAGCTCGTCCGTATCCTGCTAGAGCCTATCAGTGACATTCACCGTACAGTCCGGTCTCTTCGTCTAAGACTGTTGCATACCGGGTCTGGGAGTTAGAAACCATGAGACTCCCAATAATCCGATAAGTCATGCCGACATCAAGCTCATGTCCATCCGAGAAACTACTAATAACACTTATTAGTAAATCTCGTCTGCTTTGGCCATGGACTTATGGTCATAGCCAGCTGTGCACAGTACGACATCAACTTCCTATACCAGGAGAGACGAATTCTCTCGACCGCTCACTGCCTCCATGTGCTTCGGGACTGTACTTAACTAAAACCAGTGTGCACGACTCTTTAAAGCCGTGGTAGGGTAGTAATCTAAGTACAGTGAAAACACACACACAAAACACTATGGCGATATTGGGTCTAAGGACTACCATGTACTCATGTCACCAGAGAACTGCTATCTGACCGCTGGTATAATACCATCTAGGAGTTCTCGGCGAGTCTGTCCAGTGTAACTCATCCAATAAGTACAGTGCATACAATCATCGGTATCGAACACCAATGGCTATGGGATCAGCCATCGCCCCGTATAGGTTCATGAAATGTATACACTAGTCTAAACTGGAGTACTGATATCCAGTCTCGATACCCCTATGACTAGGGAATTTTAAGGATGTGCTTATATACTATCCAATCCCCACTAGTATCATCCCTATCATAATCCTGGTAGTCAAGTAAAGATCCTATGAGTTTTATCATCATGTAGTAGTGATACATTATAGCAAGTAAAACATACACTTATGAATGACAAATACAAACCAGATAGCATACTATCGTCTCGAGCAAGACTGTTCTTGGTATAGATCCTTCTCGAATTCACTAATTGCATTCCTGCAACTACGATAATTGCCTTGAAGGCACCTATATCCAACACTAATAAGATGGTTAGGGCTCCTCTTAAGCTGAACTTCATGAGGTTCCAAGAATAGGGTTACTCCGCGACAACAACGGAGTCGATCGTGAAAATCAACAATTCTTTCGAACCTTTAAAGTGGGTTCAGAGAAACACCATGACCGCCAAATTCAAGAAGACAACGATTCAAACAGTACTATGAAAAGACATGTCTGAGCCTCAACACAGAAAACTTGACACCATCTCTTCAAGTGTATATCAAGCACTCCGTACCGCGTGAAAGCAACAGAGAAAATCCAGAAAGAGGATACTAGTGCTACCTAAGAATCCAACTGGGTCAACTGTTTTCAGTCATTTTGTTGGATATAGTGCCATTAAAGTCAATTATTGGATCACATGCACGTAAGTGCAATGATTGAGGGAGGACCTATGCCGATAGGACAGTCTTACTCAAGATGATGGTATGCTATCTGGTTTATCATTATCATCGTGTACATGCTTCAGGTGATATCACAGATCACTATTACACATTGATAGAGCCCTTAGGATTCTTGCTTGACTACCAGTAGTATGATGGCGATCATATACATGAGAGTTGGGTAGTCTATAAGCACATCCTTAAAGTGATCCCTAGTCATGGGAGTTTTGAGACTGAGCATCGATACTCCACCAGTAGACTAGTGTATACAGTCGAGACCCCAACGAGGGGCGGTGGCCGGTCTCACAAGCCATTGGTGTCAGTTGGTTCACCTAAGATGTATACAGGTGCTCATTGGGTTATGAGTACACCGGACATGACTCGCCGGGAACATGCTAGTTGGTATTATACCTGATGTCAGATAGCAGTTCCCTGGTGAAATGTGTACAGATTAGTTCATCGACCTGAGATCGTCATTTGTCTCGTATGAGTTCCCACTGTGCTTTGATTACTACCCTACCACGGCTCAAAGGAGTCGTGCAAACAGGTTTTAGTTGGGTACAGTCCCGAGCCATATGGAGGCAGTGGGCGGATCGGCAGGGGTTTCGTCTCTCCCGGTATTGGGGGTGAGATCGCGCTGTGTCTAGGAAAGCCATTACACGAAGTCCTTGGCCAAGGCAGGAGATTTACTGGTAGGTATTCCAGTAGTATCTCAGGGTGTTCTGGGTTACACTCCGACACGACTTTTACCGCTTTTGGGGTCTGACTTTTACCAACCCCCTAGGCCCGACATGCGATACTCATAGACGAACGGACCGGACTGTACGGATATTGTCACTGACAGGCTCAGTAGGGTGTCAGGATGAGTTTGCTCATCAACCTCCCTTTTGGTCAATACCTGGTAGCTCGTTACATACACCTAGTACCACTGACGTGCTAGTGGTTAAATCCATAGCCAAAATATTGACGAGTCTTTAGAGTCCCCCACAGACAGTTTCTCAAGTTTCGGGCAAAATGTTGTAGAGGCCGTATGGTATTATGGCAGGGTTCGATCATATACGTGCAGTCGTGCACGGATTATGATCGGACGGATCATACTAGTGGGCTTTGGTTTAAGCCAGATCTTAGTATTAGATTTGTTGGATTTCTTTAGTCTCATTGCATTCGCATTCAGTCGGAATGCGGATGTAGGTATGTATATACAGGTGAGGGGTATCCTTATGATCCGTCACGAGTTTACTTTAGTAGATACCATTCTCTTTTTATTGTTGCAAACATTTCGATTAATATTTGCAAATGGAAATTGTGAGCTCAAAGTTATGATGGAGTGCATTAAATATGGCATGTGCAAGGGTAGTGACTCATGGTCTCTTTATTTGTGCATATGTCACATTTTGGATTGATTTATGTGTTGAAATGATAAGAGGAGAGAGAGAGAGGGCAGCCATATGGCTTGGGGTTAGCTCTTGTATTATCAATTCTTGCTCTCATTTTTATCATTACAACACAAAAGAAAAAGAAAGCTCTTCTTCTTCCTCTTTCTTCTTGAGCTCACTATCTCCATTAATGGCATCATCTTCAACCTCCATCCATACACTCTCATGCGTTGAGAATCAATGGATGCTTGAGACAAAGTGATCGCACACATTCTCTACTACACCTTGGACACGTCGGCTAGCAAACTTCATATCCGAGTTGCTTCGGTTCGAAGCGGGAGCCCGTAAAAGGATTCATAGATGTGGTGCCCTTTCCGATGAGGAGATTAGAGATCGAGCGAGATCGGAGATGCTGCAATGAGCTAAAGATGGTGGCTAAAGACCGAAGGACACGGATCGATCGGTATAGCTTTTCTAACCCTCTTTAGATCGCTAGTCTAATGTTAATGGTTCGATCCGGGATTAAAGTCTGCGTTAGCGTCAGTTTCAAGTTTATGAAAAGTTTTTGTTTCCGCATTTTGGCCTCGGATCGACGGCCCGGGCGCCACCGTAGACTTACACACTTGTCCTTTCCCAAAAAGGAAGGGCCATAATGACAGTCTGAATGACTGTCCGCCAGCGATACAAAGATGGCTGGATATATGGTCCACACGGTTTATATGATTGGCATGCGTCCCAGTGATAACCTTCACAGTAAGAACAAAGATAGGGTTGCCACTTCCCAGGTCCAATCTGGTTTAAATATGGCTACCACTTCCTAAGCCCAGCCTCCTTTGGAAGACAATGAAAACCCTTTCGATGAAAATGCTAAGGAAAAGGATCCCTCAATCCATGAGGAGTCGAGCTCGAACAGCGAAGAGGAGCCGACTTTCCGCCCCAGGACCGCAGAACAGAAGTTGCTCCAAGAACTCCGAAAACAACTTAGGAGCAAAGAAAAGGAGATGACCAAGCTCTACTCCAAAATCGACGATCTGAAAAACGCTATCATGCAACTCACGGCCTAAGTTGCTCGGTCGCTATCCAATCAAGCACAAGGCTCTACTCATGAGCCGGGTGATAATGACCCAAAGCAGTTAACGCTTATTCCCTTAAGCTCAAAGATAAGCTAGACACATGAAATTCGGCCACATTCCGTCTTAGGGAATGTCTTGACTCTCGATGATAGCAGGCCGCTAACTCAAGATAGGATTATGGATTTGGTCACTAACAAAGTCAAAATATTGGTGGCCGAGGCCGAAGCATAGAAAGATGTCGGTAGTAGTAGGAGACTATACCATGCACAATACAATCTTATGGAGTTTTCCAGTGGCTACGTGATTCCCAAATTTGGAAGGTTCGATGGGACAGGAAATGCAAACCAACACATTGCCCAATTTAAAAAATCGTGTGGGAATACTGGGGGTAATGATGCTCTCTTTCTCCACCAGTTTTTCAATAGCTTGACCGACGTTGCCTTCAACTAGTACGCAAGAATACCGGATGGCTCGGTCACGACATTCGATCAAATGGAATCATTGTTTCAGAAAAAAATTATGAGTGTTAGCAATAAGATTACCATTGCTGACCTTGTAAGGACCAAGCCAAAGAACAACGAAAGCAACACGGATTTTATAGTACGATGGCGCAATCTTTCCATCAAGTGTAGACCGCCGTTAGAGCAAGACCAATCCGTCGGTCTCTTCATAGGAAATCTTGGCAATTGGATGACTCATTTCTTATGCACAGCGGGTCTCAAGATATTTCAAGAGCTGACCAAGAAGGTTCAAATGTTAGAAGGTTCAAGACACAAGTCCACTCCAGACCCCCAAAGTAACAATAAACCCTGGAGTAATCGGAGAAACAATAATCTTAAAGGCGGAAATTCCAACGACACCGAATCCTTTAACACGTTATTTGACCGAAGTAAGCGAGGGACAGACAGGCCTAATACCAACCAGCCTCAGAAGCCAGTGTTGAGAGGCGGAGGAGAATCGCCCTGGAAAAGAAGATAGATAAGGTTTATTCCTTCAGAAGGGACAAAGTCCATAAAATATTCATGGACGTCCTAAGAATCGGTCTATAATTGCCAGAATCGAAAAGGCCACAAGAAGCAAATATGACCGACGACCCCAAATATTGTCCATATCACAGAGTGGTGAGTTATACCATTGAAGATTGCTTTGTTTTCAAGGATTGGGTCGAGAAACAATACAAGACAGGAGAAATAGAACTGTTGAAAGACGTGTTAGCGAACAATCAAGCTGCGACCGCCAATTTCATATAAACAGATACCGAAACTCTTTGGGAACCGAATGCTCTCAGTTGTTTGTCTTTCCGTGAAAGGAGCGGACCAAGGAAACAATCCAAAAGCCAAGCAAGCAACATTACCAATAAGAAGTCAATGGACGAGTACACAATCCATAAGGTTTATATGGTCGGATCTGAGGGAACAAATCCTACTACGCTTCACAGTCATGATAGTAATGTGGTTGCTACTGCCCAACCACAGCTCGCTTCAAATGATGATAAATACCCCGTTCAGACCTCTAAGCAAAAGGAGCCCATGGTTCCTAAAGAATCGAGTTCAGGCGGTGAGGATAGCCTGGTCATCATCCCCAAAACTATAGAACGAGCATTATTCCAATAGCTTCAGAATTAGCTTCAGGATAAAGATAAGGAGTTGGCCAAGGTCTGTTCCAAAGTCGATGATCTGGCGAATGTCGTGGCAAATCTCACGAACAGTCGTGTGAATGCAATTACAACAAAATCAAAGTTTGGTCTATGAACCAAAAATTGACATCCCAAAACAGCCAACAGAAGTTCTCTCTAGCCTAAGAGCAGAGCATTTTCATAAAAGTCGACCGCGATCAGCCTCCAGGGAAGTCCTGACGCATGACTGCAGCAGGTCGACATGGGACAAAATCAAAGACAAGTCATCGATGGATCTCAAAACTTGTCAGGACCTGATTGAAAGAGTCCAGTTAATAGGGAGTGCAGATACTGAGTCCACCCTGGATCTACAAATCAATTATAAATTAAGGTACTGGAAGGACAGCAGCCGCAAAGGCGAAAGTTCCAGCAATACCAACCCTTTCGATACATATATTGACCGGAATAAGCAAACCACAAGTGAACCAAAGACCGATCGACCTTGAAGACCAGTGCCAGGAAGAATACTGACTATGATATAAAGAAGAAAGAAAATATACTCCTTCAGAAAGGACAGAGTCCACAAAGTATTCGAGGACGGTCTAAATCATGGTCTACAACTTCTAAAATCAAAGAGACGATATGAAGAAAACATGATCGACAATCCCAAAAACTGTGCATATCATAGAATATTGGGGCATGTTATCGAAGACTGTTACATTTTCAAGGACTGGATCGAAGACCAATACAAGGCTAGGAAAATCTCACTGTTCTCTGATGTAATGGCGAACAACCAAGCTACAAAATCAACTCTATACAAACAAAAATAAAAATCCTCGGGGGACGGACGGCTCAATCGTCCGCTTCATAAAATGACTCAGTTCACTGCAGTTTCTACGAGACACATCCGCCCAAAAAGACAAAGATAATGTTGAGGCACCTTGAGAAAGAGCTAGGGACTAAATGAGGAAACCAAGCAAAACTCATCGTCTCGACCATCAGCTCCGCTTTGTCAAACTTAAAATTCAAGAAGCTTGAATAAGCGTATAACCTTGACCCCTAAGTCGTTAAACTGGGAGGCGAAAAAGAAGAAACAAAAGGTCAGTCCATAAGCAAAAGAGACGCGAATGAAAACCTGAAAAGGCTTCTTGAGTAAAAACAGCATGACTATCCGTGAGATTGTGAAAACCCGCAAGGACGCAAACTCGTAAAAAATTCCTTCAAAGGCGAATGATGAGTTCCTTCTGGTACCATATTCCAATATAGCGATGCAGATGCCAATCAAAATCAAAACCAAAATCCAAATCTCAAAATCCCCTAAGGTGAATGATGAGTCGCTCCTGGTACCATTCCAGTGAAGTGATGCAGATGTCAATCAAGATCCAAACTCGAAACCCTACCAATTGATAAACGCTGAGGAAATGGACCTATGCCATCCATCAACGGTTGATATCTCAAGATATATTACGCATGAATGCTCCAATCGCGGATAAGCTAATTCCAGACAGCCCCGCAAAGATACACCAAAAATACCAAATAAGAAAATGAAGCTAAAAAATGAACCCCTAAGTCGTTAAACTGGGAATAGATGACCCTTAATTCGTTAATCTGAGAACAAATAAAATTATCTAAAGGCGAATGATGAGTCGCTCCTGACATTATTCCAGTATAGCGATACAGACGCCAACCGAAATCCAAATCCTCCAATGGTAAATGATGAGTCGCTTCTAACACTATGCTTCAGCATTAACGTGCTGATGCCGAACTAAAACCAAAATTCCAAGTTCTCCCAAGGCAAATGATGAATTGCTCCTGACACCCATTCTTCAGTGTTAGCAACGCCGATACCAACCTGGAATCCAAAATTTCAACCCAAGTCCGGCTAAAAAAATGGGTTAGTCCACAAGCGAAAATGGCACGAATGAAAACCTTAAAATGCTTCATGAGTAAAAACAGCGAGACTACCCGTGAGTTTGTAAAAATCCGCATGGGTGCAAACCCGTTCAAAAAAAATCTCGACAAGCATTTTCAAGCTCAGAAGTCCTGCCAAACAGGACAAAATCAAACAAGTAAACTTAAAGTCCTACCCAATAGTGCTTCCAAGCTCGAAAGTCTCGCTGGATGGATAGAAAACTTCCAAAACAAATGAAATCAATAAGTCAACCAATGTCCTCTCCGTCGGAATCAAGCTCCGCCTCGGAAATGCGTCAACCAAAGACCTCCCTGTCGGAATCATGGCTCGCTTGGAGTCAAGTCAGCTAACCGCCTTCCATGACGAAATCATACTTTGCTTCAGAATCAATCTCTGTGTCGGAACCATACTTCGTCTCAGAATATCTGCTCCCGTGTCGGAATTATACTTCTCCCCAGAACCAACCTCTACGTCGGAATCATGCTCTGTCTCAGAATATATGCTCCGCATTGGAATCATATTTCGCCTCGGAGTATCTGTCTTCCCTGTCGGAATCATGCTTTGTCTTGGAATCAACCTCTGCGTCGGAATCATGCTACGTCTCAGAATATAATCCCCCGCGTTAGAATCATGGTTTGTCTCGAAATATCTGCTCCCATGTCAGAATTATGCTTCACCCCGGAACCAACCTCTGCATCGGAATCATATTTCGTCTTAGAATATAACCCCCGTGTTGGAATTCATGTTTCGTCTTAGAATATCTGCTCCCGTATTGGAATTATGCTTCACCACAGAACCAACCTTTGCGTTGGAATCATGCTTCGTCTCAGAATATAAACCCCACGTCGGAATCATGTTTCGTCTCGGAATATCTGCTCCCGTGTCGGAATTATGCTTCGCCTCAGAACCAACCTCTACGTCGGAATCATGCTCTGTCTCAGAATATATGCCCTGTGTCAAAATCATGCTTCGCATCGGAGTATCTGCCTTCCCTGTCGGAATCATACCTCGCTTTAGAATCAACCTCTGTATCGAAATCATACTTCATCTCAGAATATAACCCCCGTGTCGAAATCATGCTTCATCTCGGAATATCTGCTCCCGTGTCGGAATTATGTTTCGCCTCAGAACCAACCCCCGCACCGGAATCATGTTTCGTTTCGGAATATCTGTCCCGCACCGGAATTATGCTCCGCCTCGAGATATCGACCTATACGTCGCTAGAAAGGAATCAAATCAAGTGTCCCAAAATCAGATCCATGAAAGAACATCCATCAATTTCATGCACACGACACATACACGTGGTGTGCATTTATTGATGGGGACACTTTGCTGGGGTCAAAATTTACGCCCCTTTACCCAAAAATAAAAAATCAGAAAGTTAACAAGTGGACCCGGGTCTGACCCCAGGCAACTGGACTCACGTCCAAAACGCCTCAAGCCCAAGCAGAGCCGGCCCCATGCCGATGAAGAGAATAAAATAATTATGTAGCAAATAAATGAATATGTAATTTTTTAGTATTAAATGTAAAAGAATTGAGTAAGAAAACCAAAAGTTGTAAAGTTCAAGGGGTCCAATGTAAAATGCAAGGGCTATAAAAGTCAACACTCATGATGAAATAAAGAAGAATTCTCTTTGCTAAAAAAACTAGGGTTTCGAGCTGCCCTCTCTTTTTTTCATGAAGTTTCTCCTTCTTCCCCTTTAATAAAAAAAAAACAGAGAAATCCAAGAAGAAAGTATATCAAAATCTCAAGACTCATAATGAAAAGAGAGAAAATCAAGATCTCATCAAATCCCACAAAAAGACATTTTTATTATCTTCTCTATTCTTCTTCCTTAAAATCCAGAGCTTGGCAAGAGAAAAAGAGGGTTTTTTTTTATCCACAAATCAAACTGGAGAAGCATATGCTTCACAAATCGAAAACAAACGTTTTCTGAAAGTACAAACTTTTATCTATAGGGTGTGCCCTATGCAAAATTGTGCATGTGCACTACGTGCAATGCACATGCGCCAGCGCCAAGGGCGCTTTCTGTAAAGCGGCGCAAGTGCGTTACGTGCAATGTACGTGTTCCAGCGCCAAACATAACCAAGTGCGCTAGTGCCAAATATCACAAAGAGCATCACGTGCAATACATATGCGCCCGCGCCAAACTGTGCAAGTGCGCTATGCGCAGTGCACGAGCACCTGCGCTATACCCATCACCAAATGCGCCATATGCAATGCACATACGCCAGCGCCATAGCCATCACCAAGTGCGCCACGTGCAATGCACATGCGCCAACGCCATAGCCATCACCAAGTGCGCTACGTGTAATCGCCAGCGCCACATGCAATGCACTGGCGCCAACCCTCAGAAGCGCTGAGCCAAAACTTTAAATTTAGCAAAAATTTGCTTAGTGCTAAAACTTGGTCTTCCCTAATGATTTTAAAATCAACAGAAAACAAAATTCTCAACATTTGACCAAACCATCTAGAAAGATCTTAGTTCTCAAACGAGACTAAATGTCCCTAAGCAATGCTTATGCTTTTAGAATAAAAAGAACCTATGTACCTCATTCATGATATGAGGATTGAACATAAATCCATCCATGTTGGCAAACCAAGGGACCAACACGGGGACTATGTTTTAGACAAGGCAATATTCTTCTTCCTAAAAATTCCAACATTTATTTCAAACATCCATATTCGCATGATTCGTATGGTCCGTTAATCGGCGCTCGTTTCAGAACGACTGGTAATTAACGGCAGATTTGTCCGCGGCTGACGAAAATTAGGATCACCACAATAAATGAACCCCCGTCTATCCTGAATCTGTATATGGCATTACAAGCGATCACATTCCTATCTTAATAGGGCGGCGAAAAACACTCTACACTATATATGTTCCTGTATACCACAGGGTTTCGTGTAGAAATTGCGAGAGAAATAAGGAAGCCGTTTTTTGCCCTTTTGTGTGAGATTTGTGGTGTATTTGGGATTATGCTTTGAGAGTTTCTCCATTATCATTGTAAACTCACAGCTTTAGGCGTCGTTAGGTGGATTTGACCGAACCTTATTAATACGTACGTATTGTTCATTCTACTCCTTGGACCATCGTGTAACTAATCATGTAAGCTTGCAAAAAATCATTCATCTAATCATGTAAGCTAGCAAAAAATCATTCAATTCTATTCAAGGTTATGCTTGGTTACTACCTAAAAGGAAAGGAAACGTTAAACGTTTGCTTTTCATTGTTATTTTTAGCAAACCAGAAAGAATCAGATTTGTCGAACCTGATTTCTGAAATCATAATCTACAAAAAACGAGGGAAACAAAATGATGCAGTCATATTAAGCAGTTCAAGAGCGCATCAAAGAGCTAATAAAAACTTACAGCAAGTAGAGAGACGAACAATTCCCAATCTCTTGTGGTATGTCGCCACTCAACGAGTTACTATCCAACTGCAAAACTAACAGGCTCCCAGATTCACAAAGATGTTCCGGAATCACACCGAATAACTCATTCTGGCGGAGATCCAACACGGATAAGTTTCGAAAGGAACCGAAACCAGGAGGCAAATTCGATCTCAGACCATTCCACGATAAATTCAGATACCTGATGTTTGAGTAGGAACTCATATCCGATGGAATACCCCCTGTCAGCGCATTATTAGATAGATCCAGCCATCGAATATCCTCCGCAAATTTGCTCGATGCATTGGGCAAAACCCCGGTGAGCTTATTCGACGACAAGTCTATATTCTCCAACCCGAGATCGAACAATCCTTGTGGGATACTCCCATTAAGCTCATTCCCCTTCATTCGAATCTCGTTAAGGTTTGTACATTCCGATATCGAACCTGGGATTTCCCCGCTGATCAAGTTATGCGACAGGCTTAGCCAGTTCAGTTCTTTCAGCCCCCGAATCGAATCGGGTATCTCTCCGGTGAGCTTATTGTTCGATAAATCCAGGTGTTTCAGTGCGCCCAAGGTACCGATCCACGAGGGAAAATCGCCGGAGAGCTGGTTGTTCGATAAGCTCAGGTACGATAACGAGAAGAGGTGCTGCACTGTGTATGGGATGGCTCCACTAAACAAATTATGGCTTAAATCGACGGTATACAATTGCGGGAAAAGGCCGACCTCGATAGGAACCGGCCCCGAAAAGCTGTTCCCATTCAGACGAAGACTCTTCAGATTTTGCACATTGGCTATCCCTTCAGGGACCGAACCGGACAGCAAGTTTCCAGAAAGGTCGAGAACTCTCAACCCCGAAAGCAACCAGAGTCCGTCAGCAAAGCCAGGAGACCCGGAGAGCCGATTGTTGGAAACATTCAAGTGGAGCAGAAACCTGCAGTTCCGCAACCCGGAGGGGATTTGGCCGTCGAAACGGTTACCCGACAGTATAAGATACATAAGAGAAGAGCAGGTGGATGCCGCAAACAGCGAGTCAGGTATAGGCCCGGAGAGCGAGTTTCCGGACAGTTCAAGAGAGTGGAGTGAAGCAAAGGAACCGAGATCGTCGGGCAAGGCGCCCGTCAGGGAGTTTTTCGACAGATCGAGGACTTGCAGGTTGGCGAGAAGGGAGAGGCCGGGCGAGAGTGGACCTGACAGGTTGTTGTTGGACAATGAGAGGTTTTTTAGAGACGGAAGGCGGTCGAGGCCGCGGAAGACGGGAGGGCCGGAGAGGGAGAGGGAGTCGAGAGAGAGGGCGGTGACGCGGGACGTGGAGGGGTCGCATTGGACGTGCGTCCATGAGCAAGGGTCGGCGTCGGAAGGAGACCATGAGGAGAGGGAGGAGTAGGGGTCCTGGAGGGAGGACTTGAAGACGACGAGGCCGAGGACCTCGTCGTTGAGCGGAGACGGCAAGTCTTGGGATTGGATGGTGACGATGAAGACGAAGAAGAGGAGGAGGAGGAGGAGAGGCTTTGCTCCCATTTTTTTTTATCAAGTTTGTAATCTCCTTTTTTCTTGGAATTAAAATTGAAGTAAAAAAAGGGGATTGAATGCCCTGAGGAGGAAGGAATTGAGAGGGAGAAAACAGAAAAAGGGGACTCAGGATAATCCGACAGGAGCTCACATGCTTCTTGGCGCCTACCATGCAACCAACAAAAACCCATCATCCAGTCACTGCCTAGCTATACCAAAATCTTTCACAAGAATATTATAGCGGTGAATTGATTAATATTTATTTTGAATATTTTTATCATTCATCTACTTTGCTTCCTTTATGCTTTTATCCGCACTTTGATGCCCTAAGTTTCGAAATCGCATTAAAATTAATTTCTGGACCCCAAATCAAAGGAGCACATGATGCTGTGGGTTTGAACAACATTAATCATTTCATCTGGACTCATGAGTCATGACAATTGAATGAGAATTAGGAATTTTTGTTTTTGTAGAGAAATGTTATTTAAAAAATATCACATCTTCTAATTTTAAAATTTCTTCTCATTTTTATGTGGGAGTGGTGAATAGATAAATTTTTGGATTTAGGTTTGCCCGTGTTCATTTTTATTATTTTGGAATTTTATGTAGTTTTGTTATTTTGGCTCTATTGGTTATAAAGTGATATTTGAATGATGGATGTTGTTTCCCCCGATAAAAAAGCATAGCTATGTTCAAACCTCAAGAGGCAGCGCCTCATGTGCCTTCCATGAGGACGCCGACAGAGTTAAAAACTCTTATATGCGCAGCGCCGGTGTGCAAAGCACACAAAAATCTTAAGCAGCGTCCACGTGTACAACATGTGAGCACCGACGCCCAATAGAATTAAATTCTACTCTATGTTAAATAAAGCCGTTGGATCAAAGATCCAATGGAGACGATAAATCATCAGGATGCACAATTAAATTCTGTTTAGAGGAAATATTTCTCAAATCTTTCTAAATAAGAAAGATTGCCCTCTGTAAAACTTACAGAGTACCGTTGGATTAAAAATCCAATGGTGATTAAAGAATTATCAATCTACAGAATAAATTATGTATGGGTAAATATTTCCCTAATCTTGTTAAAAACAAGAAAATATTTTATGTAAAACAGAAGTCTTTGGATCAAAAATCCAACGGCGGGTAAAATCCCCAAATCACTTAGGATCTCTTAATGAGATATTTCTTCGGAGCTGACCAACAAACTCGCTTCTACCATATAAAGAACCAAAGACTTCAAGTCTAAAGAGAAGGAACCTACCATAAGCTTAAGAAAGAACAGAGAATTGAATTCTCGAGGAAGAAGAACTCTCTTTTTGAAAAATTAAGTAAATAAAAATAAATGAGTGCTTAGCACTCAGTGACTGGCGCTCAGCGCCCACCGCCCCACGTGCCTCTCACGTGGGCTCTATAAAATAAAGGAGTGCTCAGCACTCAGTGACTAGCATTCAACGCCTAGCGCCGCACGTGCCTCTCACGTGGGCGCTATAAAATAAAGGAGTGCTTAGCACTCAGTAACTGGCGCTCAGCGTCCAGCGTCTCACGTGCCTCTCACGTGGACGCTACAAAATAAAGGAGTGCTTAGCATTTAGTGAGCGGCGCCTAGCGCCTCACGTGGGCGCCACAGAATAAAAAGTGATTGATACTCATTAGGCAGCGTCTAGCGCCTCACGTGCTTCGCACGTAGACGCCATAAAAAATGCTTAGCACTCCATATAAAGAAAAAATGGTAAAGTGTTCAACACTTTTTAGGCGAATCCCCATGAAGGAAAACCCCACATGGTTATGTGTGAGCGTCAGAACTTACATAAGTGCTCAGCACTTTTTGCATAAAAAAAGACCGAGCCCAAATAAGTGCTTAGCGTTTCTTTTCAAATAAAAAGAAAACTGAGTGGACCAAGCCCAAGTTGGTTAGGTCCCTAATTCAGATCAACCGAGCCCATGGGTTCACTACTTCCCAAACCGAGCTTAGTTCCAAATACGACTATCGATCTTCCAATTGAGAATATCCCAAAACGATATTCGTTTCACATTCCCCTGAGGAAGTCTTAGTCTCAAAATATGATCAATAATTTCTGGGTTTACCGCTGATTTCTTTCTCCATCAAATACGGGAATTAGTCCAAGGGTATATCTTTCTACACTTCTGATGCATGCCGTTATAATTCCTCAATGTCTTCAGAGAGGTAGCGGGTCCCGACAACCAACTGCTTTTGGGTAAACTTCCCAAGCCGACGTGCACACCTTAAACTAAACCACACCTCAAAATGGGTGTATCCCACATCATCGCCGTACTTCCCGTCACGTAACAAATACACGTGCACGCAAAATGAACAACGGACCGAGACGTCCTTAAACTAAAATCTCACCTCCAAATCGGTGATCAACAGACCGAGATGTTCTCAAACTAAAACTTCGCCTCCAAAATGGCGATACGGACCGAGACGTCCTTAAACTAAAATCTTACCTCCAAAATGGTGATCAACGGACCGAGACGTCCTTAAACTAGAACCTCACCTCCAAAATGGTGATCAATAGACCGAGACATCCT
Source organism: Agapanthus africanus (assembly GCA_030015575.1). NCBI lineage: Eukaryota > Viridiplantae > Streptophyta > Magnoliopsida > Asparagales > Amaryllidaceae > Agapanthus > Agapanthus africanus. Next base: position 724,944,509 of record CM057337.1, read on the forward strand.
TAAACTAAAACCTCACCTCAAAATGGTGATCAACAGACCGAGATGACCTCAAACTAGAACTTCGCCTCCAAAATGACGATAACGGACCGAGACGTTCTTAAACTAAAACCTCACCTCAAAAATGGTGATCAACGGACCGAGACATCCTTAAACTAAAATCTCACCTCTAAAATGGTGATCAACAGACCGAGATGTCCTCAAACTAGAACTTCGCCTTCAAAATGGCGATAATGGACCGAAATGTCCCTAAACTAAGACAATAGAGCCCAAATGCTCTCTTGTTGATCTGAAACAAAAATGATCCTAAAATCTTGTTAAGTAGATTTTAGCCTCAAATTGGACTAACGTATCCTTAACAAAAGACCAACCGAGCCACAACTGCTTACATACATTTAAGTTGATTTTAATCTCAAACCAGATTAACGATCCTTAAATAAAAAACCCAAATCTCAAATATACGGATTTGAACTAAATCGCGCCCTATGGGCGACGACATAGATTAGTCTCCGTATACGATTCACGGGAAACCCAAACAAACAAAAACACACAAGACATGAAGTGAACTTCCGAAGCAGGAGAAAGTGGTTATCGCTACACGGTAACGTAATTAACTGCAGGGGCTTATGCCTGCAGGAAAGAGCGTCCCCACAATCAAAAAACCCTCGCAAATGAGAGGGAATCTGACAAAGTCTGCTATAACGGCCGCATCCGTCCAAACCTCCAATATACGGTGCCATAAATCAACTTGGTATTTTCGGAGAAGTGGACGGATAAATCCAAATAGCATCTGCCCCCAGAATTCAGACAAGACGAGCTATGCGGTTCATCTCTGTTTTTGGCGGCTAACAGATGTCAACAAGCTAGGCTTCTATTTCATCATGAGAAGGTCGTGCGGAAAAGACGGAAGGAAAAGGGATACAAGAGAAATATTAGGACGCAAAAGAAAGTTTGAAGCAAAAGCAAAAGATCATACTTGCATGTAACTGCATAGATATCGCAGGCAACAACAAAGATATCGCATAATAACTAGATATAGCGCGCAACTATACAAATTCCTCAGACATGTGTTTTTTCGACAATTGAGACATATTCAGAGAGTTTATGACAAGCATTTCGAGGCCAGGGTCTTTTGTCAACGGGAAAACCTACTTGTTTTTTTTTTTTGATAATCTACCCTATCTTTTAAATACATTAGTCCTAAAAGAATCAAGAATAAGTCAAACGACTTTATGATAATTTTCATGTGGAGACGAAATCCATATGAAGTTCGGATTGGTATTAGTGAAACAGCTGTCTTTAGTATGCATTGCACGCGTATATAATTTGATGGTGGTTAAAGATTGAATAGACTTGAAAAACTAATGTCTACATTTTTCTAAACTTATTGTGCCAAGTCGAGTTCCCACACTAGCCTGAGCCGGCTCGAGTTCCCACACATGTTTGGACTTAAAGATTTCTTTTTTTTCGTATGAGACGGCTCAAGATAAGTTTGAGCCGGCTCCGAATCTGTTAGGCCTAATTCTGGGTTGTTTCGGGAATCCTATTTCTAATCTGGTTTGCCTCATACTATATATATTATAGTTTGTAACCATAATTGGGTTAACCCTTTTGTAATCAGAATTAAGAGAGCAGACTAGGGTTCTTTGTTAAGGATTTTGTGAGAGTTGATCCACCGTTATAATCCTCCATATTTGTTCAGTTAGTAAAGCTTTTCCTTCACCCATGATTTTTCCCGTAAGGGTTTTACACATAGTTTGTGCTTTATTTCTATCTCTCTAGATTATTTTTTTCTTTTCTTTATCGTTTATTTATTGCTTTGTAATCGTACTTGCCACAACAAACTGGTATCAGAACTACGTTGTGTTTGGAATATCTGGTGTTTTGTTTGAACCGTTAGGTCTTTGATCTCACGATCTAAGTTTACGGTGGGTAACGACGCTTATGTCATCTTCCCCATCTTCTTAGATTATGATCTTGAAGTTTTAGGGTTAGTAAGCACTCAGGGTGTCTTCTTCTAATCCTACATCATGTCTCCAACGACTATGAAGTTCGATATTGAGAAGTTTAATGGCAATATGAGTTTTAGTCTATGAAAAGTTCGTATGATTGCCATATTGACACAGAATAATTTGAGAAAGGCGATTCTTAGAAAGGATTCAATACCTTCCACTATAACGGAGGAAGCATGAGAGGAGTTGGATTAAAAGGCTCTCATGGCTATCCAATTGTGTTTGAAAAACGAAGTTTTGTAAGAAGTTTTGATGGAGAAGACGGCGGTTAGTTTGTGGTTGAAGTTAGAGGAGTTATATCTGAAGAAGTCTCTCACAAATCGACTCCTATTGAAATAACGTCTCTACACACTTCGTATGTCAGAAGACACACTTATCAAATTTCACATCGGTCAGTTTAATTCGATCATTACAGATCTGGGTGAAATTGATATTAAGATTGATAATGAAGATTAAGTACTTTTATTGTTATGTTCTTTGCCACCCTCTTATAAGCACTTTCGTGACACCATGGTTTATGGACGAGATACTATCTCGATCAAGGACATCAAAGAAAATTTGATGAATAAGGAGAAGATCGACAATGAGTTAATTTCTAGTGAAGAAGATGGTCAATCATCTTACTTATTGGTTTGAGAGCGAGCGGAGAAGAGAGATCCGGAAGGCAGTAAGAAGAATTCAAGATCGAAGTCCATGCATTAGAACTTGACCTACAACTATTATAAAAAGAAGGGGTATTTCAAAGTCGATTGTTTCAAATTGCAGAACAAGCAGAAGTGTTACACCCCGCTTTCCTAAAGACGGGAGTAGTGTCATGACTCGGAAACGGTACGTGACCGGCACTTGAATCATGTGAAGTCTATAAGACCCCACCGTAATCCAAGTAAGCCGAAAACCAGGAATCTAAACCACTTTAAGTTAATAATGGAGGTGAAGTTTTAGAAAATGGTTATTAATGAAATCAAGTTCCTCTTTTTAAAGTATAAGTAAAGTTCGTTGAAATACAAGCGGGTTTTAGATTAAGGTTTAAAAACATTACCGTCATTTGAAATTTTGGCAGCACCTCCTTTATAAATTTTGATAAAAACCAGTACATATACATAAATATAATCCACATCCCCAATCGGGAGCTATCTCATCGCCGAATCGGCGGAATCACAACCACGCAGTATATACGATAATTAAGGCGAAGATCAACTCAAGAAAAAGTAAAAGAAATACCAAAAAAAATATCATGAACTCAACTATAAAGAATAACATACCAGTCTCGCCTCTAAATACAAAAGAATATACAAATCTGGTCTCTAAGTCTACATACAAATTTGGTTGATTGAGTTTTTAACTAGATTACAAATGAATAAAAATATACAAACGGTGGTTATGATCTGTAATGTAACCCACCTACCAAAGAAATCACCCAAAAAGAAGAGACGTGCCAGTAAGCTGCTACTGATCCGAGTGGTCGGTCCTACAAGAAAACAATGGCACAACGGGGGTGAGTTTCTAACTCGTGAGTTAAAGACATCATCAGGTAGAAATCGAATGCATAACGATCTACCTATGTCATACTGTAATAATAATATCATGCTATATGGTAACGAAAGTGAACGTATGTGTATGTGTGTATAATATCGTGTCTGTTTCAATATATGGTAACATGTCATCCATAGCATGTGTGTGTGTGTATCATCCAATGAGTGTCCATCAATGACACTCGAAATCATCATAAAATACTGAGTGTCCAGTATTGTCACTCGAAATCCTCATAAATCCCGTGTCCAATATCGACACGTAAAATCCTCATATCTTAGGCGCCGTCTCTCGGATAGACCCTTTGTCAGGTGCCGTCTCATCGGATCGACCCTCATATCCATCTGTATCATATCATTCCGGTCGGTATCCTCTGAATATCCGCCGAGTCTCATACTATCACCGGTAGGTAGTGTTCCCATCCAGGCTCAATGCCTTTCTATACGATCTTCTTACCCCTGGGTACCGTACCGGGTCCACCATGTATTCTCAGGCAGTGACTCCTCACTCCTAGAATTGGATAATACTCATAGCTTAGAACCGAGAAAACTCATGGTGAACACCAAAATATCATATCAAGAGAAAACCGTATTTTAAAACATTCACAAGTTTTATAGAATCGTATCCGCGGTTTCTCAAATCTCAGAAATCCCATGAAAACACTATGTCATAAAAATATGGAAATAATGGAATAACATGTAAAGGTACAGAACAGTAATATAATGCATGCTAATGTGAATTGAGTAATAATCTAAGGTACTGACATGAATATAGTATGATGTGATATAGCATAGTAAGTATGTTCATATAAGCATGTTCGTATAAGCAATGTAAAGAAAGTACCATATCCGGAACAATACGTGGTGCTAGGTACTAAACAATAATCTATAATGCTAACAGGATATCGTGCGATATGGGTGACATAGCAAGTTCTATATGTGTATGTGGCATGAAAATTACCGATGAGGTGTAGGTGTAATATGTGAGTATGTGCAAGTGCAGCATGAAATTATCGGTAATGGTGCGCGTGTCCTAGCATATGAAGTTAAGTAGAGTTAAAGGTATGAACATAGTATATATCGTAAATAATCGAAGTGTGAGCATATACAGAAATAAGGAAATCGAAATGCGAGCGTATGCAGAATAATGAAATTGTAATGTGAACAACTATTAAAATATCCAACTCCGTATGAGCCATACGGTTATAGTTTAAAATAGCACGAAATGTTGTTTTGGAAATAAGCGACTACGATGTTTTTGAAATAAATATTATTTGAAAATTCGTAGCGCACTCTTGACGTTATCGTTTAAAATTACGTAACAAATCGTTAGTTTTAAAAGTAAGTATGGCTCTAAATATCTCATAACTTCCATTTTGGGATTTTTAACAAGACTCCTTGAGTCGAAATAAATATCGGCCGTAATCGGCAATAAATCCTCATCATATTATGTGCGGAATATCCCTCGTACGATATAATTCAATCAATATAGTACGGATTTATAGTCGCGTACATCAACTCATCTTATATTATATCATGTATACTCATACCGTATCCATTCTCATGTCATATATATTCTTATATCATAATAAGTACTCATAAATATATATGTATTTGCATAAGTAGATATAGCTCAATGGCTAAGGAAAAGAGATTAGGTATATAATTTACTAAGTATACGAATATCCGCACATGGTATTCTAGTAACCCTATAGGCTAGATATACATTTCTAATATATATAATATCTTAATTGCTATAGTTGCAGGGTTGGTATACGCCATCCACCTGACTTCCCCCGTAGATATACATCTACTCACATAAACACCTCGCCCTTGTCGAAGCAAACAGATGCCTTGCCTTTCTTCATCGTCTCAGAAGTTCCCGTGATCGTACCTATAATTGAAATCGTACAAAATCGCATAAAAACCTATATGAAAACCAATATGACGAGCGAAACGCACATAGGTTAGAACCTATGGTCAACGCGTACTAAAAGGACAAAATACCCCTCGACGTCGACCTACAAACATCAAACGACCGAGTCAAAACATAGAAATCCAAAATCCAAGTTTCAAATATCGCAAAACATCGACTAAACCAAGTCAAAATGCTCTCAAATTTTTACTCAGGAAATCTGGGGTTATTTAGCATATAAGGTAGGCTTAGTTATCGAGTGAGTGAGCTACAGAACAAACCCTAAACCTTAATTCCACAACTTGGTTGCAATTTACGGCCCCATGGATTAAATTTACGGTTTTGTAGAGGAGTTAGGGGATCGGGCTTCGAAGGTGGTCTTCTATTGGTCCTACTATGTTACAGTATTCTCTAAATATTTTTTAGAGATCTCTAGTTGCTCCAGATTCAATTCAAACATGAAAAACTCAATGGAAACCTTGTTTTAAAACTTCAAACTCATTAACACCAATGATACTTCCACTAAAACACTCTCACCTATCACTAATAAGGCTGTAATCACTCACTAACCCTCTACTACACTACCACTACAAGTTATATCCATAAAAACCCACTTTTGCAAACAAGAACCTATAGCTCTAAAACTAGTTTTCATGGCAAGTATTGTAAAAAGTTGATTAAAGAGAGCAAATTGTACCTCATGATAGGGATTCGAAAAGTTCTAAACTTGGAAGATGGCTTTAAAGTGGATACTTGATCACATCACCATGTGTAGAATGAAAATCGGAACATGTTTTGTGAAGGTTTCAAGATGTTTTGGAGAGATTTGTGGGGGTGGTTTGTGGTTTGAATTGATGATGGAGAAGGTGGAGAAAGAGAAGGAGAAAGAGAAGAGCAAGAAGAAGGAGGAAATGATATAAAGAGGGATGGTTTCCAAGCCATAACCCTCTCACCCTCGCTCTCTCTCTCTCTCTTGCCTATACTTCATTTTAAAATAATTCCACCCATGCTTCTATGCATCCTTCTCATTCATTTTATTTTCTTTTCTTTTATAAAAATGTAAAACCATCTTTTAAAACACAAATAAAATGTTAACCCTCTCATATAAATATGTCATGGCACCTAAGCATAGTTAACGAAAATCAAATTTGGTTTAGTACACAAAATAGGAAAACACAATTTCGCTATAACATGCTAATCTTGCATGAATATAACTATATGCTAATTTAAGAAAATCCCAATTAATAAATGCTCACATAATTAGTAATTCATTTTAAATTTCAATTATTTTCCAAAAATCGAGGTATATAATTATACCAATCCACGAAAAGTCAAATCCATACTTAGTATAATATCCGTAAATCTCATTATTTTATTATTTAAATCTCAAAATTATATTTACTGTTTTTCTAAAATTTATAATCTTCCCCCTTAAATAAATTCGGTCCCCGAATTTAAATTTAAACCCCTAAATCTTAAAACATTTAAGTAAACCAAATCAAATCAACAGGGCTCAGAAATCGTGGATAAGCTAGAAATATCATAGCGCAACGCGTGCACATGAAAACAAAAGCGCAAAATTCAAATAACCAAAACTCCGACAAGTGTTAAGCGAATCATACAAGGTATGAAGAAAATACAAGTTGCGAAATTTACTGTTTAAATCAAGCACAATAAAATCAAGGCTATAATACGTATAGTACGCATCAAGTAAAATCATCTAAGTCGTTGAAAAATGTATGTATGAAAAGAGCATGATGCCTCCGGTGTGTCCGTCTTCTTGGGAGCGTGTGGATGTGGTGGGTTCATGTCACGCCCCGCTTCCCAAAATACGGAATACAAAGGGTTGACAAGGCCATCCATGCTCCTACGGTCAAGGAAATATCCTGCCGTAGTCACACTTCGGCTTCTAGCTTTACGTGGTAATCAGTAATCAATGCACAGGTAATGAGAAATGCAGTCACTAAATCAAAACAAATACAAAAGAACTAACCAGATGGAGATCAAGAGAGTATAGCTCTGGGTAGCTGATCAAGATGCCCGCGATGTCCTCGAGGTACGTCAGGTCCTGGTCCAAGCTAGATCCACTTCTCACTCTGAGCATGCATACTCAGGTCGTCAGAGCGACACGATAGCAATATATATATATATACACACACACACACACACACACACAAATGTGAACTCGTGCAATAATAATGAATATGAAACAGTAATCATGAAATAATGACGTGAACATGAAGTAGCCAATGCAGGTAGCTAATAGGGCAGGTAAACAGTAAGGCAGTAAACAGTATGGCAAGTAGGTTGAATCAGTAAGCAATGCATGTCAATGCCACTAATCCTATCAGTCTCTAAGTTTCACTGTACAGGTCGCTAAGCCTATCGTCAGTCCAAGTGTGAGAGTCAACCATTCGTGAGTATTCCCCACCCAAGGGTAGGACCCAAGGATAAGGGAACACGGGCCCGAGTCGCTCGCTAATAATCAGTAATATCCCCATATATCTCCAGAATCGCTGTATGTGCCGGCATGGGACTCCTGAGATTCTGTTGAACTCACACTCAAACTACCCCACACTCTGTGGTCTACATCAAACGCCAACCATAAACTCAAATACCCGTCGGTCCATGACAAGTCTACGCGAGAACTGGAGACAGGATCTCCATCAAGCATGTCTCGACTGATACCCAAGATAAATGGACAGTGTTTGGTGCCTTACCTATGACACCCATATAAATGCTTCTATAATCATCCCATACCAATTATAGTTACACTTATACATGTCCTATAGACATCGACAATGCAATATATCGATAGGGTTCGCTGATTGTGTACAAGTACGTGTCACTTTCACTTATCCATTCATGCTTAAACACTCACGTACTTGCCACAATCAAACACTAATACCTAACACTGGGTAATGCACATGATCACTAGGTTACCAATGCAATGACATCTATATAATGTGATGAGAATATAATAATTAAGGCATGATTAAGATATCATCAGTCGGTGTCTTACCACTTGCATAATTTATCATAAATCATACGTGCAAAATTTAGCGAAACATTGAAAAGGGGGTAAGCAGTATGTTTAATTATCTATCCATCAAAATTGGTTTCACGTTAATAGGGTTTCAGGATCGCTAGATATGGCCATTTCATTTTAAGCGTTCACTGCTGGAAATCCGGTTTCAAAATCGGAAGTCCGTTTCGTAACACATTTTAATCCCAATTGGGATCGTAATTAGGCAACGCTATAGTTGAACAATATTTAGGGTTATCAGTTAGGTTTTCACCGCAATTGGTGGATCAGTAATATACTATGTCGACAGGGAGTTATGGACAGGTTATGTTTGTTGTGTAAAATCTGCCTCTGCAGAATTCAGCAAAACGTATCAACCTTATAAAAGTATTAAATAGTTGAGGAATCCAGTGAGACCAGTGGAGTAAGAAATCTAACTCAATTTTCTACGTAACGATATAGGGTTCCGTGCATTATCATATTTGAACAGGAATATACAGGGGTTTAGAAACTGGGGTTAACTGGGATTTCCATTCTGGACTCCAGTCCAGAATCGTAATCCTCCGCAATTATCTCTATCATAGTTTGTTAAAATTCAGTGATCAACTATATAATACGGTAGGTTAAACAGTTATCTTCGATACGAACCATCGAACGCTAAAATCCGGTTTATATACAATTTATTATAAATTTTACGGTTTAGCATGTACGAAAGTTTTCAGGTTTTACGACAGAAATCGGGACATCATTTTACGTGAGCAAACGGCATCGTATTTTAACCAAAGTCTTAAGGGACATTCCTTATAACTCGGGCCATCACATGTTATTCGTTGTCGTCAATTTAACGGGGACTTCCATTCGGGTTTTGCATCGAACACTTGAATTATACGATTCATATGAAAAGTATATGCGGAAATTATTGGTAACTAGAATTGTAATATATAAAATTTGCATGAAGCAAGTATTAAACTTGCCTGAAGATGTGTCGACGACGGTACGGCAGCGGCGACAGCACGATCACGTCACGAACGCAGCACAGGTTCAGCCTTGTCGAATCTTGCTTCTTGGACTCGATGGCTCGGTGGGTGCGACGGGCATGCGCTGGCGTTGCGATGAATAGCATGTTGATGACGATGACGGATTAAGGGATCGAGGCCATAGATTTGATGGCGACGACGGTGACCAGAATAGTGGCAATAGCGATCGATGTAAGTGTTCGACGAAATGCTGGGGGCTCGACTGCGGCGGCTAGGGATGCAGTGAAGGGGTGGGTTGGGTGTTGGAGCTCGGGGGTGCGGCAATGGCGGCGGCGGCAAGGCTTGGTTTGCGGTGAAGGAGAAGAGGAAGGTGATGGGGGCAGGTGGCCGGTAGTGAGCTCAGAGGCGAGCCGGCGGTGAAGGGACGGAGGCGACGGTGGGGGCCGACGAGGTGGAGCCTCAGTCGCGGCGTGGATGCAGGCTTGCGAGGGGAAGGGACGATGCAGTCGTGGTCGAAGGTGAGGCGGCAACGAAGGCGATGACGACGACGAGGGATAGTGTCGCGGTCGTGTGGTTTCTCGGTGCAAGGGTTCGTCATCGGGGATGGGAAGAGGAAGGTGGCAGCAAGGTGTGGGTGTTTGGGGAGCTCGAGGTCCTCACGGGGGAGAGGAGGGAGAAGCGAGGGGAAAGAGAAAGAGTGCGAAAAAGAGAGGGGAGCGAGATAGAGACGGGGTCGAGAGAGGCTTCGCGAGCGCGAGTCGTGGGGACGTGGGGCGCGAGGGAGGCGGGCGCAACGTGGGAGGAAGGGAATAAAGAAGCGGGAAAAAGAGTTGAGTGGGGAAGAAGGGTTTGTGGTCGGGTCGGGTCGGGTCGAGTGGGTTGTGGCGCGGGCCGGGAGAGGAAAGGGAGAGAGAGAGATGGGCCGGGCTCGGAGGAAATGGGGAAATGATTTAAAAGAAACTTAAAAGAAATAGAAGGGAGTGGGCTGGGTTAGTTTAGGGAAAATAATTAAAGGAAAAAGGAAGTATGGTTAGGGTTTGGGGGAAAAAGAATTGGGCCGGGCAAAAATATGATTTAGTGAAAAGAAATAGTTTTTAGGATTTTATTTTTAGATTAGTAGGTTAAGAAATTATTTTAAATAAAAATTACATATATATATATATATATATATATATATATATATATATATATAAATTGAAATAATCTGGATTAAATTCTGGAAAATACAGAAAATCTGTAGAAAATTTTGGGAAAATATCTGGAGAAATTATTTATTAAAATACGCTAATTATTTATAAGGACTGGGTATTACAGTTCACCTTCCAATTCTCGGACAGCGCAAACTTGCCCTGTTGGTTTTGGTCTTCGATCCAGCCTTTAAAGACGAAGCAATCTTCAATTGGATGGCTTACCGTTTGATGGTAGGGGCAATAATTGGGACTATTAGACTCCCCGGGTTGCAACGGTCGTTTTGGATTCGGCAGATTGATGAGCCTGTTGTGCACCGCCAGCTCAAACAATCTCCTCGTTTTGTCCCGGGGAAACGAATAAGGGTGCTTCATCTTCTCATTATAGAATTGCCGTCTCTCATCTAGTCGATCCGTTAATTTTGGACCACTGGGCTGCTGTTGAGTATTCGCGACGAAGGTCGCCTTCCCTTTACCCTTTTCGTTCCGTGGCTCCGGCTTTGAAGGAGACGGTCTATGACCCATCTGGTCCATTTGGGCCAGTTTGTCGATCAAGGCCTGGAACGTGGTCGGTTTGAAGAACATCATGAATTGGGAAATAGTTGCTTGAGGGTCAAGAGTGCCCACGAACATGCCCACTGTCGACGCTTCCTCGATGCGCTGCTCACATTTTGACCATAAATTTCGTCATCGTATTGCCTATTGCACCCACGTTTCACCTGTCTTCACCCTGGCATTGATCAATGCCGTTATTGGGGTGCGTTCACTAGCACTCGCGAAACGCTGGGTGAATAGTAGCTCCATCTCTGCAAAAGTTTTGATGGAGTCGTTTAGAAGTTCAGAATACCACTCGAATGCCGTCTCCGACAAGCTACCAACAAACTGGCGGAGCAGAAGTTTATCATCACCCCCGGTGTCGCCGTACAAGGCTCTGAACTGAGCGACGTGCTGATGCGGATTTCCCGTCCCTTTATATAGGTGAAATTTAGGGATCGTATATCCCAGCGGGTACCTTATTTGGTCATACCAGCCTGGATATGGTCGTCCAGTTTTAACAATTTGGCCGGCCGCTTCATTCGCCTGGTGAGCTCATATTTGCTGAGCGATGTAATCATCCAGGGCAGCTTTGGAGATGGTCTCCTCTTTGGCTGCTGAAAGAGCCGGAGGAGGGTTCGATGTCTTCCCTCTGTCATCTTCAATGACAATCGGAGGGTCTTCAGCTGGAGGTTCCGGCTGTAACATCATCCCAACCATGTCTTGGAACAAAAGAGCCATTCGTTTTATATTGGTTGCCTGCTCCGCAACCTCTTTTTCTTTCCTCTCAAGCATTCTTCGGAGGAACTCGGTATCAGTTTCTTGTTCCCGACGCTGCTCCAAGGTCTCTGGATTTTCTTTTGGCCCAGTAAGTGTGGCCATTGCAGTCAACATCTCCTGAAGTTTCTGCTACTGTTGTTCCTGAGCCTTCGTTATCGATCGGGTAAGCGGTCGATGACCCGTAGAAGCACGGCTTTCCTCTTTTCCGGAAGCCATATAAACAGTATGCACCATCATGCCCCAAGACTTGGGGCGTTTAGGTTCGGTGTCTCTGCGGTTCGTCGCGGACACGGGGGCTTTTTCTGTCCTCCTTCTCTTGTGAGCAGTTGAAGTCGAGGGGGCCGTTGCAGCAGGCACCCAGACGGATGACATCTTCTGTGGTACCACGAGATGGCTCTTTTCTTGCTGTGCTCTAAGCTTCTTTGGCCGGCGAGAGTAGTCCTGGTTAATCACTGATTCCTGAACCTGTCGCCGGACTTTATAAATTTTGGAGGACAGCCGCTGAGGGGGGTGTGTGTTCCATCTTCTTTTCTGTAGTAATCTCCATAGGTGGAGGAGATCTCTTCAGCACGGTAGTCGGAGAGTTCTTGCGAACCCTCCTAAGCAGTTCAAAGCTGTTCCCAGTTGGAACAGCAGCATTGATTTCCATCATGGGAGCTGGCGGAGTTAGCCCAGAAAGGGAGCTTCTCCCAGCCTTTCTTACTCGACGCCAGTGGCGACGTCGAGCGTGTCGAGCGGATGGAGTTGGTTCAGCTATGGGGATGGCTTCGTCATGCCCCCTGTCTTGACAGAGGGTTGTCGCCGGTGTCAGCCTTTTGAAGACTGACGTTCGCCGAGAAGTATTGTCCAACCTATCGAATACAGACCTCTGGGCAGAGGTGATTTTGCCTGGAGCGGGAGCCGGAGTGGCCAGCCTTGTGAAAACTGACCTCTTGTCAGGAGAAGCCTTTCCAATGATTTCGTCCGCTTGAGCCGGGATGACGCTGCGCTTTGGGATGGCTGCTTTAGGTATTGCGAGCTTGTTGGCGTTCTGGCCTAGTCTGTTGAAAACTGAGGCATTGGTCTTGGGCGACCCGTTGAGAGGGGCCGCGGTAGTGGTAAGTCGATCAAAGACCGACTTCTTTGGGGCTTCTCGCGATAGCATCGGGGCATTGAAGCTCATGGGTGGGATCATAGTCCCAAGGAACAGCCCAGTGGTGGCCTGAGTTTCTTGGTCCACCGGCATCGTGAACAGGGAGGCCGCTTGGGGCCCGTAAGTTACACCTCCAGATGAGGCGGTACGGGAGTTGCAGTTGCAGCTGGAGCATTTTGTGCAGGTAGAAGCCATTGATCTTTCGTTTTCTGCACGGAGCAAGACACCAAATCTTAGTACCTCGAATTCAAGGGCAACCATATCAAACCGCAATTCGTTCGTGAACACGACACACGAAGTGTGGAGTGGAAAGAGGAAAAGGTCCCACCGGGCATGCCAGAATCTGTTCCCCGCCGAAACACGGAGACGCGACCGGGGAGGTCCGTCTTGCCTGAATTTCAGGGCAGATGCTAATTGGTGTTATCCGTCCACCTCTCCGAAGATACCAAGTTGATTTATGGCACCGTATATCGGAGGTTTAAACGGATGCGGCCGATATAACAGACTTCATCAGATTCCCCCTCGTTGAGGGGTTTTTGATTGTGGGGATGCTCTTCCCTACAGGCGCAAGCCCTTGCAGTTAATTACGTTACCGCATCGCGGTAACCACTTTCTCCTTCTCTACATGGTCACTTCATGTCGTGGGTGTTTGTTTTGTTTTTGGTTGCCCCGTGGATTGTATACGGAGACTAATTTATGTTGTCGCTCGTAGGGCGTGGATTAGTCCAAATCCATATCTTCTTAGATTTGGGTTTGGGGGTTGGGTTTAAGGATACGTTAGCCTCATTTAAGACTAAGATCAACTTAAACGTTTTTTAAGGATACGTTAGTCTCATTTTAGACTAAGATCAACTTAACGGGATCATTTAGATCCAACAAAAGAGCATTTGGACTCTATTGTTTAGTTTAGGGACATTGCGGTCGATTACCAGTTTAAGGACATGATGGTCCAATATTAGTTTAAGGACATCTCGGTCCAAGGTTAAGGACATCATAGTCCGTGAGTTTAAAGATCTCACAGTCAAGGTTAAGGACATCATAGTCCGTGAGTTTAAAGACCTCACAGTCAAGGTTAAGGACATCATAGTCCGTGAGTTTAAAGATCTCACAATCAAGATTAAGGATATCATAGTCCGTGGGCTTAAGGACCCCACAATCCATGAAATGTATGGTTTTCGGGACCCGTCACCTCTCTGAAGACGTTGAAGGATTACAACGACAAATATCAGAGGAGTTCAGAGATGTACCCTTAAACCGATGTGGGTTGAGAGACCTGTAGTCCAATTGGGACTAAGATCTGTGATTTATGAGCATATGAACTCAATTAATCTGAATTGAGGACTTATGGCCAATTTGGGCTAAGACCATTCAATTACAATGTTCAACATTTGTTTTTTGAGTTGTTAGATGTTTATTTGAGCCCAATCCCTTTAAAAATGCTAACCATTGGTCTGGTCTCTGACAATGTTTTGTCTTTAGTTGAATGCTGTGCATTTATCATAGCTCCAGGCTTATTCAAAGAACAGTTTATGTTCTGTCCAAGCGCCCATAAAAACATGTGGTGCACTTGGCACTAGCACCAGTTGATGAGCGCAGTGCGCTATGGTTAAAGCGCTAATGCGCTTGGTGCTTGGTGCCAGATATGAAGCGCTAATGCGCTTAGCGCTTTGCGCTAAATGTAGAGCGCTTTGCGCTAAAGTTTGAAGAGTTGAGGTGTTTGGCGATGGTGCCATATAATGAGCACATAGCGCTTTTAGTAATGCAGTGCACACGTGAGGAGCGCGTGGCGCGCTTAGCGCTAGCCAATGAGCACAGTGCGCTGTGTCTGAAGCGCTATGGTACTGCAGCGCTTTGCGCTAGATGAAGAGCACTAAGGCACTTTTAAATTAGGAGCGCTAAGGCTCTTCTTAGATTAGGAGCGCTAAGGTTCTTCTTAGGTTAACTTTGCGCTCTGAAGATTATCTTTTCTTTGATAAGAGATTTTGTCTCAAGATTCTAAGAACAAAGTTTTTAGTTCATAGGAGATATTTCAATCTCTTTTTGATGAAAGGCTTTGCCTTTATGGATCTGTGATCCTAAGAGAATTGAATAATTCTCCCCCTTTATAATGAGATGTTCATAACCTCTTTTGTAAAAGACAACTTTGTCTTATAGATCTATGATCTGTGAAAGAAGTAAATACTTCTGTTTATATTGAGACGATATCGTCTTTCTATTCTTTTTAGCTTGAAAAAGAATTGTTTTCTTTTGCCGAGAGCTTCTTCTTCTTCATGAGATTTTCTCAAAATTTAGGGGGGGGTTTCCTCCTTTGAGACTTGAAGTCTGGGGGCCTTTATATAGGGCAAGATGGTTTGTTCAATCAGTTAAGGAGATCTTTTCTCCAATTGATTTGGGGAATTTCCCATCGTTGGATCTTTGATCCAAGGGCTTCTGGTTTACAGAAGATAATCTTTTTTTTTTTACCAAGATTGGGAAATCTTTCCATGCAGAATTTATTCTGTCTTTGGTAATTTTTATTTACCATTGGATCATTGATCCAACGGTGCTCTGATTTACAGAGAACAATTTTGTTGTTTGGAAAGATTTTGAGAAATCTTTCCTTAACAGAATTTAATTCTGGTTAATTAATGATTTATCATTATTATTAGATCTTTGATCTAACGGTGGGGAGCTTTTAGTTCCAGCGCTAGCGCTTATGCGCTCTGTCCATGGTGCGCTACTTAGAGCGCAACGCTCTTAGCGCTAGCGCACACGTGCTTTGCACGTGATGCGCTACTTGTAGGGCAGCACATCTAGCGCTAGCTCCTATGCGCTTTACATGAGGTGCACTAGTTGTAGCGCAGCGCTCTTGGTGCTGCATCTAAAGCACTGCTTTATTGGAGGTGTCTTTTCACCCTCCTTTTAAGTCAAACTTATATTCCCCAGAACTTTCATTTCCCAGGTCTTGGAAATAGTTCCACTATGCACGAATTTTCCTGTGCCTAGTCTTCATAATCTGAAGCAAAGCTTCTTTCTTTTCTCATCTCCAAAGAACCCTGTCAACTATGGCTTGTAACCGCCCACATGCTCGTCGACAACCATCCAGGACATTTTTCCTCGCTTTGCTGCGCGCTTGGTGGATCCTGCTCTTAGGGATGACCAATGCAACGCAGCGCTGTACGAGCTCTTGACTCGTGTAGGGTCTTTTCTCCCCCCACACTCTATTTGGCTTCGGATGATCCTTATGTCCGTGCTCGCTGATATTCCCCCTCCTCCAGCAGAGATGACCTCGGCAATGCTTGATGCTGCCGAAGACAAGATCGAGTGCTTCTTCGAGGCGCATTTGATCACTAAAGCCCTGAGGGATTGCTCTGTCCATTTGCTGAGCCAGATACGGGCTCGTCGGGTCGTTATCTCCACTTTCTCTGGTGAGTGTGGCGCTGATCGATAGGTGGCTACTCCTCGAGAAGATCGCCGTTTTGACATGGTGGAGAAGACAGAGAAGGAACTAGATAATCTCATTCTTAGCTTTGCAAACCCCTATCCTTTTGATCCCATGTTTGGCGATCTGTTTATATTGTAATAAAAAAATTTCTAATTAAGTATTTTATTATCTGCCAAGTGCTCCTCTTATTTTTAATTCTTTGTTATTCCTTTGTCAGGCGCTTATGCGCTGCATAACTTAACTTGTTATAACCAGGTGCAAGTACTGAAGCGCTCTTGGCGGTTAGCGCTCTTGGCGCTTAGCGCTCTCGTGCTTTGTACGTGAGCGCCGTTTCAGAGTCTTTGACTCTTAGTGCTGGCGCATTCATTGCTGGCGCTCTTCATGAAGCGTCGTTTCATTTCAAATCTCGGAATTTGAACAGAGCTTTGCTCTGATTGGGGAAACAAATGCCCCCCACCGTTGTGCTTACGTGGCCCACACGTGAGTGCAACGGTAGCAGTATCTCCGCCGTTGGATCAACTTTTTGGAAGTTGAAACGGCCCTCAATGCCTATAAATAGGGCCTTTGGCCCTCTGAAACGACCATTGATCATCTTCTTTTCTGAGAATTATTTCTCCTTCAGAGCATTGCTCTCTTCTTTAAGAAGTCTCTTAAAAACTCTTTCAGATATTTTCTTTTTGGTAAGATTTGAACTCATTATCAGAGCTTTGCTCTATTTGGATCATGGATCTGAAAAAGAAAACCTTTTTAGGGTTTCTTTCGACCCATTGATGAAGAATTCTTGGAATTCACTTTATAGCTCTTAAAGCTCTCAAAGTTTTTACTTCTGCAGAAAGCTTTGCTTTCAGGGTTTCTTGAAGGATCATTTCATCTTCTTTACAGAGCATGGATCTTTAGAATTCTTGGGGAATTTTTAAATTCCCTTCACAATTGACTTTGACAGGTGTCACTCCTGTCTGTAGGGTTACTAAGCACTATCACAAGGGTCTATAAGGCATCAACCATACCGAATTTAAATTTTTCTAAGTGCCGAACAACCTAAAGCGAGGATCTTAGCAAGAGTTTTAGGGTTAACAAAACATGTAAACAACATTACATCTAAGAGAGGGGGATTAAAACCTTTGTAGTCCGCTCCCTCGCTTCATAAGCTCCGAGTAGTAGTCCCTTCGCCACGATCCATGAACTTCCGGACTCTAGAGAGGCTCCACAAGCCGAATGATCCATGCTTGCTTGAAGTCTTCCTATTCGAAGATGATCTACCTTAAAGATTCTTTAACTCAAGCTCTCACATCACTAATCAAGTATTAATGAAGTGAACACCCTAATCTAAGTGGCTAGAATAGATGAGGATGATGAAATAGGAATTTAGCTCTCTTTTGTTTTCATTTTCTCACTTTTATTCATCACTTTTCAAAAAGCTAGAAAGCTTTTCAAGGAGGAAGAAGAAGAAGAAATCTATTTGTGATGAATAATGAATTATTGCTATGGTTACAAATCAACCCTTGAGTTAAGAATGAGTGGCTTAACTCATGTAGAGAATAAACTTAAGGTGAAGGGTTTGGGTTGGGTTAGAAATATCTACACAGAATATCTTAACAAAATATCTAAACTTAAAACAAAATAAAGCTTCTAGAAGCTTCATGAAAAAGCTAACCCAAAACAAACCCTAACTATGTTTAATCTCCACAAATCATGTTGCATTTGTAATCATAACTTGTTACAATATTATATATCACATATATAATATATTTTTGTAACAAAAAAATAATACAATTAACATATATCGCATATATATCAATGTATTATCCGGTGAGAAAATGAATCAATAAAGTGAGCTCATATTAGATAATTTAATGTAATATATCACATATATAATTATACATTAAATTATCGAATCAACACTTGATCCGACAATCCGGCTATATCGCATATAACCGACTAATATAACATGTACCGATTCATCGAATCACCACTTGATACGATGACCCGGTTATATCACATATACCCAGCCAATATCATATATCGCGAGAATAGAATACGGTATCTCATATCGTATTATTCTCAATCCTGCACATATCACATATGTGCTCCTACTCCGTTTTGCCTGAGTCAGGAAACCTCTGTGTAGGACTCTAAAGAATCATCAATACGCCGGCAGTAGGTGATGATCATATCAAACACCCACAAGCTGCAAGCGGTCAGCTAAACGTAACAGCCACCCAGGTATTGAGCGATCAGAAGATCAACAAGCAAGCCTGTACATTCTCCTGTGAATCCAATCAATAACACTACCGTACAGTCCGGTCTCTTCGTCTAATATATCGCATATCCAGTCTAGGGGTCGTAAACGTCAGACCCCAGTAATCGATAAGTTGTGTCGATGTGAGGCTCATAAGTCGAGAAACTACCGATAACACTTACCAGTAGCACTCTATATCAGCCCTGGCCAGGGACTTCCAGTTATAGTCAATCGAACACAGCACAACATCAACTCCCTATACCGGGAGAGACGAATCCCCTCCTATCGCTCATTGCTTCCATGTGATTCGGGACTGTACCCAAAAGCCACCGTTTTTCATCCCCTATTGGACGTGGTAAGGTGGAAATCAAAGCACAGTGGGAATCACACAAGACTCTATGACGATCTCGGGTCTATAGACTAACCTGTACCAGTGTCACTGGAGAACCGCTATCTGACGATACCATCTAAGAGTTCTCGGCTAGTCCGTTCAGTGTACCCAGTCTCCACTGAGCACCCGTACACCTTCTTTGATGTCAAACACCGATGAATATGGGATCATCCATCGCCCATCATATGGGTCAAGATGCGTATACGCTAGTCTAATCTGGTGTATCGATGCCCTGTCTCGATACACCCTCGACTAGGAACAGTTATAGGATGTACTCGTTGACTACCATGGCCCCACTAGTATGATCTCATCATAGTCCCAGTAGTCGAGCACATATCCTAAGGGCTTTATCAACATGTGAGAGCAAGACAGTAAACTAATATAAGTCAGCATGTTAAGATAAAGTGAAACCAAATAGCATACTATCATGTCGAGCAAGAAAGTCCTCTCTATATATATCCAAGCATCCACTATAATATACATCATATGTACAACAATAGCCTCTAGGGCATATATATAACTAACAATCTCCCATTTGCACTAAGGCCAGCTGTTGTAGTATCTCATACCCAGCATCCCGAAGTGTCTCTCAAAATGTATTTGGGGAATGGCCTTTGTGAATGGATCCGCAGTGTTGTCCTTCGTATCAACTCTCCTGACCTCGATCTCCCGGCGATCAACTATCTCCCGGATCAGGTGATACCGCCTCAGAATATGTCTGGACTTCTGATGGGACCTGGGTTCCTTGGCCAAAGCCACAGCTCCATTGTTATCACAATACAAAGGTATTGGATGCTCAATGTACGGAACCACTCCAAGTTCAGTGATGAACTTCTTCATCCAGATAGCCTCTTTGGCAGCATCGTTGGCAGTGATGTATTCAGCCTCCATCGTCGAGTCTGCCACGGTTTCCTGTTTGGAAATCTTCCAACAAACTGCCCCTCCATTTAGGGTAAAGACAAATCCCGAGTGCAACTTAGAGTCGTCCTTGTCACTTTGGAAGCTCGAATCGGTATAGGACTCCACCTGGAGTTCTCCGTTACCATACACCAAGAACATCTTTTTAGTCCTTCTCAAGTACTTGAGAATGTTCTTCACAGCTGTCCAGTGATTCTCTCCAGAATCTGCTTGATACCTACTCACTACACTTAGTGAGTATGCTACATCGGGTCTGGTACACAGCATCGCGTACATGATAGAACCTACTGCCGAAGCATAGGGTATCCCTTGCATGCGAGCTCTCTCCAAATCAGTCTTGGGAGACATCTCTTTGGAGAGTGTGAGTCCAGAGATCGTGGGTTGGTTCCCACGCTTGGATTCTTCCATACTAAACCTCTTTAGTATGGTGTCAATGTACCTAGATTGGGAAAATCCCAGTATCTTTTTAGATCTATCTCTATAGATCATAATTCCCAGTATGCAGGAGGCATCACCAAGATCTTTCATTGAAAATCTTTATGATAAGAAGAGCTTGATCGATTGCAGCATAGGAACATCATTTCCTATCAAGAGTATGTCATCGACGTACAATACGAGGAATACAACCTTACTCTCTGCAACCTTTTTATATATACAAGGTTCATCTACGTTTTTGATGAAGTCAAACTCTTTGACTACAATATCAAAGCAGATGTTCCAACTCCGCGATGCCTGCTTTAATCCGTAGATGGATTTAAGCAGCTTGCACACCTTTCCGCTGCTCCCACTATCTACGAAGCCCTCTGGCTGAGTCATGTACACGCACTCTTCTAAATCACCATTTAGAAAGGCGGTCTTAACATCCATCTGCCAGATTTCGTAGTCATGGTATGCAGCAATGGGAAGTAGGATCCGGATGGACTTAAGCATAGCCACTGGAGAAAAAGTTTCATCATAATCCACACCTGGTCGTTGACGAAAATCCTTTGCAACAAGTCTAGCTTTGAAAGTCTCAATTTTTCTATCTACACCAAGTTTCTTCTTAAAGATCCATTTGCTCCCAATGGGTTTTACCCCTTCAGGAGCAACTTCCAAAGTCCATACTTTGTTGGTGTACATGGATTCCATCTCAGATCGCATTGCATCCAACCATTTCACAGAGTCACCACTCGTGATGGCCTGCTCGAAACTAGTCGGGTCATCATCTTCCATGATGCAATCCTCGCTCCCACCATCAACGAGAAAACCGTAGTATCTCTCAGGTGGATGAGGAACCCTACTAGATCGGCGGAGCGGCTGAGGTTCGTCGGGAACTACTGAATCCTCTGGTTCTAATAAATCATCAGTCTTAGTTTGTGGTGCTGGAACCTCTTCCAGCTCTACCTCTTTGCCATTAATTTCTTTTGTAAGAAATTCCTTTTCTAAAATGGTGGCATGTTGATCAACAATCACCTTTTGCTCCTCACTGAGGTAGAAAAAATATCCATAAGAATTCTTCGGATATCCCACAAACTTGCAAAGAACTGATCATGCCTCGAGTTTGTCCGGATTTTGCCTTTTGACATAGGCCGGACAACCCCATATCTTAACTCGTTTAAGATACGGTCTCTTCCCACTCCATATCTCATACGGTGTGGTAGGTACAGATTTAGACGGAACTTGATTCAACAGGTATGCTGCTGTCTCATGCGCATAACCCCAGAAGGAAATAGGTAACTCAGCATTGCTCATCATAGAGCGCACCATATCTAATAGGGTGCGATTCCTCCGCTCCGATACACCGTTGTGCTGTGGTGTATAAGGAGGAGTATGCTGAGAGAGAATCCCATTCTCTTTTAGATAGTCCAGGAACTCATTGCTTAAGTATTCTCCTCCTCGGTCATATCGAAGAATCTTAATACTTTTGCCCGTTTGGTTCTCTACTTCGTTTTTATATTCCCCGAATTTCTCAAAAGCTTCAGACTTGTGTTTCATCAGGAACACATGTCCGTATCTTGAGAGATCGTCAGTAAATGTAATAAAGTAGGAAGAACCGTTTCTGGCATGTGTAGACATAGGACCACATACATCACTATGTATCAGCTCTAAGAGTTCCGTAACTCTTTCTCCGTGTCCATTAAACGGAGTTTTGGTCATCTTGCCTTTAAGACATGACTGGCAAGTATCATAAGATGAAAATTCGAACGGATTCAAATATCCATCCTTATGTAACTTAGCTAGTCGTGTCGTATTGATATGACCTAGTCTACAATGCCATAAGAAGGATTCGTTCATTTCTGAACTTTTCCTCTTGTTTGTGTTCTGTACATTAAGAATTGTAGTTTGATTTAGAACGTACATACCATTATTTAACAATCCTGATCCTATCAACTTTTGATTCAGGAATATGTTCATAATATTATCCTGTATTACAAAATTATATCATTCTTTATTCAATAAAGAAACTGATATAATATTGCATATCAGGGTCGGAATGTAATATCACTCGTTCAGAACCAATGTATTACCATTTGGTAACACAAGGTGATATTCGCCAACTGCCTTGGCTGCAACATCTGCACCATTCCCTACTCTTACGGAATGATCACCCATTACCAGTTCTCTATCTTTACGTAGCCCACGTAACATATTACATATGTGGGATCCTGATCCGGTATCTAATACCTAGGACGTAGAGTGAACTGAGAAACCGTTCTCAATAACTAACACTTCCAAAGAAGATGCATCAGCATTCTTGTTCTTTGTTTTGGCGGTGTGAGAATCCAGATATTCTCCTATTTCCTGCTCAGTCTTATAACACTTATAAGAAAGAACGGGACCAACGTTCCCCTGCTCAGTATAATAAGTGGGTTCATTCAATAAATCCATATTATTATCTTAATTAAGGCCTGACATGGTTGTCACGCCCCGCTTCCCAGAGTGCGCTAAGATAGGCACGTGACAGAGCCAACCATGCTATCTATGGATAGGAAAAATCCCTCCAAAGTCATATTACGGCTGCAGAGATATCAAGAACTGGAAAGTAAATAAACTATCTAGTACATATCTATAAGCCAGAATAAACGAGTCAAGAAATAATATGCGAAAGCAATAAATCCAAGTAACAATAACATCTGGAAAGTAAGGAAATAACTAACTGAATACTAACAGAATCCTCACTGCTCGGCCTGACGGCGGAAATACTCTTGATCAGCCTGCGACAAAGGTAGAGGATCTGGGCCATGTAAAACCCAGACGTCGGTGCGTCATAATATCAACAATAATATAATCAGGGGGTAGCAATACATGCAGGCACGAGTATGAACAGTAATAAAAGTAGAACAGTAACAAGTCATAAGTAAACCGTAACATGAATATAGATCAGTGGACAAGATATAAACAGGTGAAGTGCAGTGAGTAGTCTAAACTGTGCTATGGGGTTATCTACTCTAAAGTTATTCGAAATCAATTAATGTAATTCTCATCGTAACCCATCGGTCTATGCCCCGTTCATTCCCCACGGGACCACGGTAAAATGATGTAATAGACTGTGAGTCTATGTCCCGTTCATTCCCTACGGGACCACGGTAAAATGATATAATAGCCCTTTGAGTAACATTCAGCTACATTCTTGATTTCCCCATATCCCCAAGTTATGTGTGTAAGTCAGGTATTTATAAATCTGAGACTAATGCCAACACAGGATCAAGCAGGAACAGGTTTGTCTGTACAGACAACAGGATATGTCCATCGGGACAACATGTCAGGATTGTCGGCATTAGAAACAGGATCAGGTAACATGTCAAGTAGTGATATATCAGGTCATGTCAGATAGTGTACATGTATCAAGTCATGTCAAGTAGTGGTGTATCAGGTATCAAGTCGAGCAGTAGTATATCAGGTCATGACAGGTAGTGCACATGTGTCAAGCGGATGCTCATACTAAAACTGTAGCAAGTACGGATGCACGGTAAAATATGGATGCACAAATATTTTGTCAGAGGTTACATCATGACTATGTAGAATGCTATCAAGCATGGTGCACTAATACAATAGTAACATGAAATAATATGGTCTCGGCGTGCAACTAGATATGTAATAAACCATACGGATACAGACAGATACTGTAAAACTGTAAATCGGTAAAATTTGCTGAATATTAAAACACAAGCACCATTATTTATTAAACAGATATTGATATAATAATTTTAACATGGATAACATATTCAAACCGATTAATAACTATAAAAGTGGTATTGATTAACCATGCACAAGAAAGTTCCGTTCAGAAATTCAGCGTCACCCTGATTTGTAAAATAGCTTAAAAATAACAAACGTTCTCCAAAAGGGACGTGTCTTATACCAAAACAAAGATAATTCAATAAGGTTTTCATTTTTATAAGTATAAGCATCTCAGGTTGTCCTTACAAAAATCTATGAACATTCAAAATTTAAAGTTTGCTGCTGGAATTTCCATGGACAGCAGTTTAGAGACATTTTCATTTGTATTTTACGTTATTTAAACAATTTATTTTGCAATTAAATATTTCATAAAGTTATAGTATTCTGAGTTATCTTCGTAACGAACTAAAGAACGTATACTGATGATTTCTCTATGATTTATAATGAATTTTATAAGGTAAGGTGTACAGTAAATTTCAGATTTGTCGTATCCGCTTTGCAACGACGTTTCATGTGTAAACTATAATATTTTCAAATGTATAATATTATAAAATGCAGATTATAAACTAATTAAAGATAATAATAAGAAATATTACGACGATATATATTTTAAATGATATGGATGCAAACGGGTATCACATAATCGTAAAATGATAAACTAACATGTGCGGAACATATAACTAAGCAATATAAAATGTAACTATTCAATTTGATGCAGTATATGATAGTATAGTATGTAACAAGATAAGTTTTCATGACCTAGATCTGAAATGATATGGCTGGATGCAAACGGAACATCGAAAAGTTATAAAACTAAACATGGGGTGCATGATTTTAAATACAGGTATTCTATTTGTTAAAATAGATGCGTCTAAAGTAATGTAGCATGTAATTAAGATTGGTTTGCATGGCCTACATCTGAAATGCACTATACAAATGTAAACGGAACGTCGAAAGGCTTAATATGAAACATGCGATGCTTGATTTAAAATACAGGTGTGATATTTATTTAAATAGATATATAATGAGTTATATAGCATGTAGCAAGATTAACTTGCCTAGACGGAACAAGAACGGATGTGTACGGAACGTCCTTCATCGGCGAAATATCGCGACGCGCGCACGGTACACGGAACGGTTCCAAACAACGCACGAGGGTGATCACGCAAGTCAGGTACGTTCACTGGATCACTCGGATCGTCAGCGACGAGCACGGCTCCGGCGGTGATCACCGGAATCAAGAAACAAGATCAAGAAAAAGAAAGAAGAAAGAAGAAGTAAGAAGAAGAGGCTGTGTATTAAATAAGGAAAGAAAAATTAAATAAATAAATTATATATATATATATATATATATATATATATATATATATATATATATATATATATATATATGCAGAGGAGAGAGAGAAAGGGGTTGTTAGTTTGTTAGGAAATTAGTTTAGATTCAAATTTAAAAAAATCTTTTATTAGTTAAATAAATTTTAATCTGTATCAATTTATAAAATTAATATTATATAAATAAAATTTGATAATCTGGTAAATACAAACATAGTCCAAAACATGCCCGGGTCGGGTCTAAAATTCAGTTTTAAAATACGAAAAATATACATGTCGACCAAAATAAAAAAAATGAATGTCCGGATAACGAAAAATGCATACCCCCAAGAACGGATGCACGTACGTGCGCGTAGCCATCCAAACAAGTCCGTTTCACTGAACGGGACGAGAACAAGATGCTCGGATGCTATGACAGGGTCAGGAGTATCATGCAGGCCATGCTAGATATTTTTAAAATATTTTACTTGACTTTAAATGTTATATTAAAAAATGCAGATACCAGATAAAATGCCAGTATGCAGTAAAAATGAAAATGCACGAATCCATGTAACAGGTCTGGATAAATCATAAACATAAATCATGATAGGTTTCAAGCAAGCGGGTCGGGTAAAATGCAAATACAAATGTCAAAATACTATTCGCACCCAAAACACAGTAAACCAAGAAACTACCATAAATAAGTAAATACTTGAACTGGAATTGTAATAAATGAACTAGATTGTTACATTATACCCAACTACAAAAGAATTTCGTCCTCGAAATTCCAAGAACAAGAAAGGATAGACAATCAAGAAACTACAAGAATAGATGTGGAAACTTCTGCCGGATTTCATCTTCTCGTTCCCAAGTTGATACTCCATGCGAGCGATTTCCCCAGGAAACTTCTGCCGGATTTCGATCCACAATCGACATCGGTCGTTCCTCAAAGGTTAAATCTTCTCGTACAGTCAGCTCCGAATGATCCCACACGTGTGTTTTATCTCGAACATATTTACGGAGTTGAGATACATGAAATACGTCATGAACATTCGCCAAAGATTGTGCTAATGCCAATCGATAAGCCACTTCTCCAACACACTCCAAAATCTCGAAAGGCCCCACGAATCGAGGACTAAGCTTGTCTCGACTCCCAAAACGAATCACTCCTCTAGTAGGTGATATCTTCAAGAATACCAGATCACCAACAGCAAACTCTAAAGGTCTTCTCGATGTATCGGCCCAACACTTCTGCCGATCTTATGCTGCCTTCATATAATTCCGGATAGTATTAACTTTCTCCACGGTTTGCACGATCAAATCCAGTCCCAACAATCTTCGTTGTCCAACATCGTCCCAACAAACATGTGAGCGACACTTGCGACCATACAATACTTCGAATGGAGCCATCTGAATAGTCGCCTGAAAGCTGCTGTTGTACGAAAACTCCACCAAGTGTAGATGATCCTCCCATGAACCCTTGAAGTCTAACAAGCAAGCTCTCAACATGTCTTCAAGATTTTGGATCGTCCTCTCCGACTGGCCATCTGTTTGAGGATGATAAGCTGTGCTAAACTTCAATCGAGTCCCCAAACTTTCCTGTAAGCTCCTCCAGAAGTGAGACAAAAATCGGGTATCACGATCAGAAATGATGCTTACGGGTACTCCATTCAATCACATAATCTCCTGCATGTACCGTTCCGCCAATGTTTCCGTTGACTGACCAACTCGAAATGGTATGAAATGAGCTGCCTTGGTCAATCGATCAATAATCACCCAAACTGCATTGTTGCCCTTTGGACTCCGCGGTAAAGCTGTCACGAAATCCATGGTTATATGTTCCCACTTCTATTGAGGAATCGGAAGTGGTTGCAATAAACCAGCTACCCTTTGATGTTCAGCCTTAACTTGCTGACACATCAAGCACTTCGCTACAAAACGGGCAATCTCTCTTTTCATGCCTCCCCACCAGAAATGCTGTCGTAGATCACGGTACATCTTTGTGCCTCCTAGATGTACGGAATATGCGGAACTGTGTGCCTCCTTCATAGCTTCTTCACGAATATCTCCTTTTGGCACACACAAACGGCTACCATATCGCAACGAACCATCTTCATGAATTAACAAGTCCGTTCGAAGTCGAGCTTCAATCTGTTCTCGAAACCTTTGCAATCTTGAGTCCTTCGACTGCGCTGCTTTAATACTCTCGATCAATGATGACTGTATTTGCAGCTGCATCAACTATCCTGAAGAATGCGGTAGCACGATCTCCAACTCGGATCTCCGAAAGTCTTCCATAAGCTTCTTCTGTGCAGTCAACATCTGAATTGCTGGCAACCGACTAAGCGCATCTGGCACAACATTAACTTTCCCCGGATGGTACTTAAGATCAAGATCGTAGTCAGCCATCAGCTCCAACCATCTACGCTGCCTCATATTAAGCTTCTTCTGTGTGAACATATATTTCAGGCTTTTATGATTGGTGAATATTTCGACCCTTTCGCCCAATAAATATTGTCTCCAAATCTTTAAAGCGAAAATCACAGCTGCTAGCTCCAAATCATGAGTTGGGTAATTCTTCTAATGGGTCTTCAACTGTCTCAATGCGTAGGCTATAACCTTTCCATGCTGCATCAAAACACATCCCAATCCTTTCCCAGATGCGCCGCTGTGAATCACCAATCCTCCGGAACTGTCTAGTACGGTCGAAATAGGAGCGGTTGTCAATCTTTGCTTTAATGCCTCAAAAGCTGACGCACAACTATCCGTCCATACGAACGGTACCTCCTTCCGTATAAGCTTGGTCAAAGGCTCAACCAATCGAGCAAAATTTTCCACGAATCTTCTGTAGTATCCTGCAAGTCCAAGAAAACTTCTGATCTCTACTACGTTCTTCGGAATCGTCCAATCATGAACTGCTGCATTCATCTCAGGGTCAACAGCGATTCCATCTCCAGTTACGACATGCCCCAAAAACTTCACTTCTTCAAGCCAAAACTCGCACTTGCTCATCTTTGCATACAATCTTTCATGCCTCAATGTGTGCAGTGCGATATTCAAGTGTTCCGCATGCTCTTCAATACTCCTCGAGTAGATCAGAATATCATTGATGAACACCACTATAAACTGGTCCAAGAATGGTGAAAAGATTCGGTTCATCAAGTCCATAAATATCGCCGGTGCATTCGTGACTCCGAATGGCATCACTAAATACTTGTAATGTCCATACCGAGTTCGGAACGCAGTCTTGCAAATATCTTCTGATTTAACTCGGACCTAATGATATCCGGACCGCAAATCCAGCTTCGAGAATACCCTCGCACCACTAAGCTGCTCGAACAATTCGCCAATGCGAGGGATCAGGTATTTGTTCTTAATAGTCACCCGGTTTAATTCTCGATAATCGATGCACATCCTCCTTGTGCCATCTTTCTTCTTTACTAGAAGAACTGGAGCTCCCCAAGGTGAATTGCTGCTGCGAATTCAACCCTTCTCTAGCAATTCAGTAACCTACTTCTTTCAACTCCACTGGTGCCATCGGATAGTACGCCTTTGAGATTGGCGCTGCACCAGGAACAAGATCGATCGTGAACTCCACATCTCGTTTTGGCGGTAAACCCGAGATGTCCTCGAACACGTCCATGAACTCTCAAACTACATCTGGTGCTTCCTCCTTATCAACTTCTATTGATGAAAGAACATTGCTTGTCGGCCTAGCCCTAAACTCGACTAGCCCGACAGAACTGCTACCTCCAGCAAAACAAACTCCGGATGTCCGGGAATCTGGAAAATCACTTTCTTTGCCCTACAATCAATATGAGCGTAGAAAGTGAGACCATCAATTTCCAAGACAACTTCATAACTGCCGGTATTGATCACCAAGAAATCTGCAAAACATAAACTGGTAAGCAATGAAACGGAGAGAACCAAGGTAATAGAACGACCATGAAACAAGGAAATGAAACAAGACCAGGACTCCAAGTTACTTAAATAGAGTACCGCATTATAACCATGCTGCAGTTCATAGTTACAATCACATAACTCCGTTCAAGTCACCCAAATCCTAGTATCAGAATCAAAGGAATAGGACGGAAGAAACAATGGGAACCAAAAGAATTTCAACTCGAGATGCAAAGTTGTTTGCATATCGTCAGGACAGGAGTCAAGAGAATGATATGATTCAAGAATCATGATAACAATGTGGCAGGACATGTTCCTAATCACTGATTTTCTGATTCGTGTATTGGGTCCAATACCCAACTACAAAAGAATCAAACCCGATTAACCTAAATCCTATGGCTCTGATACCAAACAAACCCTGTCACGCCCCGCTTTCCAGAGTGCGCTAAGATAGGCACATGACAGAGCCAACCATGCTACCTGTGGATAGGAAAAATCCCTCCACAGTCACATTACGGCTGTAGAGATATCAAAAATAGGAAAGTAAATAAACTATCTAGTACATGTCCATGAGCCAGAATAAACGAGTCAAGAAATAATATGCGGAAGCAATAAATCCAAGTAACAATAACATCTGGAAAGTAAGGAAATAACTAACTGGATACTAACAGAATCCTCACTGCTTGGCCTGACGACGGAAATACTCTTGATCAGCCTGCGACAAAGGTAGAGGATCCGCGCCATGCGAAACCCAGACGTCGGTGCGTCATGATATCAACAATAATATAATCAGGGGATAGCAATACATGCAGGCACGAGTATGAACAGTAATAAAAGTAGAACAGTAAAAAATCATAAGTAAACCGTAACATGAATATAGATCAGTGGACAAGATATAAACAGGTGAAGTGCAGTGAGTAGTCTAAACTGTGCTATGGGGTTATCTACTCTAAAGTTATTCGAAATCAATTAATGTAATCCTTATTGTAACCCATCGGTCTATGCCCATTCATTCCCCACGGGACCATGTTAAAATGATGTAATAGACTGTGAGTCTATGTCCCGTTCATTCCCCACGGGACCACGGTAAAATGATATAATAGCCCTTTGAGTTACATTGAGCTACATTCTTGATTTCCCCATACCCCCAAGTTATGTGTGTAAGTCAGGTATTTATAAATCTGAGACTAATACCAACACAGGATCAAGCAGGAACAGTTTTGTCTGTACAGACAACAGGATATGTCCATCGGGACAACATGTCAGGATTGTCGGCATTAGAAACAGAATTAGGTAACATGTCAAGTAGTGATATATCAGGTCATGTCAGATAGTGTACATGTATCAAGTCATGTCAAGTAGTGGTGTATCAGGTATCAAGTCAAGCAGTAGTATATCAGGTCATGACAGGTAGTGCATATGTGTCAAGCGGATGCTCATAATAAAACTGTAGCAAGTACGGATGCACAGTAAAGCATGGATGCACAAATATTTTGTCAGGGGTTACATCATGACTATGTAGGATGCACAATTATCAAGCATGCTGCACTAATACAACAGTAACATGAAATAATATGGTCTCGGCGTGTAACTAGATATGTAATAAACCATACGGATACAGAAGGATACTATAAAACTGTAAATCGGTAAAATTTGCTGAATATTAAAACACAAGCACTATTATTTATTAAATAGATATTGATATAATAATTTTAACATGGATAACATATTCAAACCGATTAATAACTATAAAAGTGGTATTGATTAACCATGCATAAGAAAGTTCCGTTCAGAAATTCAGCGTCACCCTGATTTGTAAAATAGCTTAAAAATAACAAACGTTCTCCAAATGGGACGTGTCTTATACCAAAACAAAGATAATTTAATAAGGTTTTCATTTTTATAAGTATAAGCATCTCAGGTTGTCCTTACAAAAATCTATGAACATTCAAAATTTAAAGTTTGCTGCTGGAATTTCCATGGACAGCAGTTTAGAGACATTTTCATTTGCATTTTACGTTATTTAAATAATTTATTTTGCAAGTAAATATTTCATAAAGTTATAGTATTCTGAGTTATCTTCGTAACGAACTAAAGAACGTATACTGATGATTTCTCTATGATTTATAATGAATTTTAGAAGGTAAGGTGTAAAGTAAATTTCAGATTTGTCGTATCCGCTTTGCAACGACGTTTCATGTGTAAACTATAATATTTTCAAATGTATAACATTATAAAATGCAGATTATAAACTAATTAAAGATAATAATAAGAAATATTACGACGATATATATTTTAAATGATATGGATGCAAACGGGTATCACATAATCGTAAAATGATATACTAACAAGTGCGGAACATATAACTAAGCAATATAAAATGTAACTATTCAATTTGATGCAGTATATGATAGTATAGTATGTAACAAGATAAGTTTTCATGACCTAAATCTGAAATGATATGGCTGGATGCAAACGGAACATCGAAAAGTTATAAAACTAAACATGGGGTGCATGATTTTAAATACAGGTATTCCATTTGTTAAAATAGATGCGTCTAAAGTAATGTAGCATGTAATTAAGATTGGTTTGCATGCCCTACATTTGAAATGCACTATACAAATGTAAATGGAACGTCGAAAGGCTGTAATATGAAACATGCGATGCTTGATTTAAAATACAGGTGTGATATTTATTTAAATAGATATATAATGAGTTATATAGCATGTAGCAAGATTAACTTGCCTAGACGGAACAAGAACGGATGTGTACGGAACGTCCTTCATCGGCGAAATGTCGCGACGCGCGCACGGTACACGGAACGGTTCTAAACAACGCACGAGGGTGATCACGCAAGTCAGGTACGTTCACTGGATCACTCGGATCGTCAGCGACAAGCACGGCTCCGGCGGTGATCACCGGAATCAAGAAACAAGATCAAGAAAAAGAAAGTAGAAAGAAGAAGAAGAAGTAAGAAGAAGAGGCTGTGTATTAAATAAGGAAAGAAAAATTAAATAAATAATATATATATATAAATATATATATATGTAGAGGAGAGAGAGAGAAAGGTGTTGTTAGATTGTTAGAAAATTAGTTTAGATTCAAATTAAAAAAATCTTTTATTAGTTAACTAAATTTTAATTTGTATCAATTTATAAAATTAATATTAGATAAATAAAATTTGATATTCTGGTAAATACAAACATAGTCCAAAACATGCCTGGGTCGGGTCTAAAATTCAGTTTTAAATTACGAAAAATATACATGTCGACCAAAATAAAAAAAAATGAATGTCCGGATAACGAAAAATGTATACCCCCAAAAACGGATGCACGTAAATGCGCGTAGCCATCCAAATAAGTCTGTTTCACTTAACAGGACGAGAACAAGATGCGCGGATGCTACGACAGGGTCAGGAGTATCATGCAGGCCATGCTAGATATTTTTAAAATATTCTACTTGATTTTAAATGTTTTATTAAAAACTGCAGATGCCAGATAAAATGCCAGTATGCAGTAAAAATGAAAATGCACGAATCCATGTAATAGGTCAGGATAAATCATAAATATGAATCAAGATAGGTTTCAAGCAAGCGGGTCGGGTAAAATGCAAATACAAATGTCAAAATACTATTCGCACCCAAAACACAGTAAACCAAGAAACAACCATAAATAAGTAAATACTTGAACTGGAATTGGTTTAAATGAACTAGATTGTTACAATTGTCGCTACCTGGAGAGAGAGAGAAGAAAACACTTTAGTGTATGCTCTTGCAAAATTAGATTGGTTATGATCTTATCTAATTAGGATGGCTTCCACTGTTTTCATCAAATCTTCCTTCAAACCCTAAAAGGTAAGACTAGCCGGGATTAATTACACCTTACAAGTTCGCCAATCTTTCAGCCAAGCCAGTGTTGGTACTTTGAGGGAGGTTCCCCGTTCTTTCGCACGGACCTAATTAAAATAAACCTCGTTTTTCCAGAGGCATAACCCCGTAAACACCTTTCTTGTCACCTACTTGATCGGCTGTCCTGTGTAAAACTCTCTCTGGAGTAACTTTTACTCGCAGTGGGTATCAGGATCCATTTATCTCATAGAAGGTATGCAATCTTATTGCAAATTTCAACACTTGAAATTCCCGATAATTTTCTGCCCCTAGCGATCTATGACCTTGACAAGGTCAACAAACCATAAATCGCAAGTCAAGTTCAACCCGTTATTTCCCGATTGAATTAAACCCACCCGCATGACCCTTGACAAGGTCAACAAGGCCGTACGAATACCTTAATCCAATCACATTTCATGTTTTAGCAGATAAACATTAATTAGCTACCGTACACTGTGCCTTGACAAGGTCAACAAATGCATCACGAATACTAAGTATGATTTATCTGAAATGACGGAGGGCTACGATAGGTTTTTTAGAAAACCTATTGCGTAATGAACTTGATATCATTGTAGAAACAAGTGATTTTGAAAAAGGAGTGTTTTTGAGGCTTTTCTAGTTTCGCTAAAGAGGTCACTCCCGGTGAAGGGATCTCGGCTCTTTCCTCATCGAATAAGGTGCAGGGTATATCATATATACCGCTATGCAAAGTAAGAACTATAGAAGCAATCAAAAACTAAACCGCGAGTTTGTAGCATTTGCCAATTTTGCTAAAGAGGTCACTCCCGGTGAAGGGATCTCGGCTCTTTCCTCATCAAATAAGGTGCAGGATATATCATATATACCGCTATGCAAAGCAAAACTGTAGCTACCCTTTTTTATAAAGTTTTGATTCTACAACACCTTTTAGGTTTTTTTTCACTTATTAATCTCATTAA
Source organism: Agapanthus africanus (assembly GCA_030015575.1). Taxonomy (NCBI): domain Eukaryota; kingdom Viridiplantae; phylum Streptophyta; class Magnoliopsida; order Asparagales; family Amaryllidaceae; genus Agapanthus; species Agapanthus africanus. The sequence goes on from CM057337.1 coordinate 724,978,768, forward strand.
TAAAAGAAATCAGTTATGCTTCCTAAGCATCACAGAAGAAACGAAAACAGTAATATTTATATATCAACATATATATATATATAGTATAAGCATTCGTCTCAGGCAGTAATATGATCTCATCACAGAACATTGCAGCAGAAGATAACATATAAAATATTGGATATACTAGGACGTCCGTGTTTTGTTTCGAGCCTGTATAAAACACGGATTCCACGGCCGCGATGAATAGCCAAACCCACATCCCTAGACCCCTACGAGAGTGGTAAGCAACTCTGCCAATTTTAGGGTTAGAAGACCCGGTCTCGACTCCTCGAGATGGCTTCCCACTGGACCCAAGAACCCAGTTACTTGTGCTCCCCTCCTCGGGTCTATCCTAATGCGGAAAAGTAAATAATATATAATGGTGACATCATCCTCAACCTGGAAGTGCCCCAATAAAAGAATATTACATACAATGAATTTTACATGATTAAAAATAAAAACTCTCATATCACATAAAATCCCCGGCTATTCAGAACATGACGATCCAATATAACATATCACAGCAATACATAATATCTCATATCATCAACGTAAGCAAGTATGCGTATCCCGATTGTCGTTGATGTATAGCAACGAAGCCGGCGATACACCACATACTACGCTTACAGTTACAGAAAAGAAGGTGTAAAACTACAACATTTGGAATCCACAATCACTTTAGACATCTTAAATCTGAAATATCACATACTTCGCATTTCATGCCTAACTATATGAATTCCACATATTGTATCACAATCCAGATAAATAGACAAAATTAAACTTTCCGATTGAATAATCAAACACCCAAGATTTCCCAAATAGCTCAACACTTGAGCGGAGTTCAAAAATCCTAGAACATGTCACAGCCCAAATGAACCAGCCGTAGAAAGGTCAAACCAACGCCTCACATGTGGCAACGCTAAACTACCACAAACCCTAGGGTTCAGTGGCAGTTTTGACGGTCACATAATCGAGTTAAGGTTACGTTCTTCTAGAGGGTCCACAGATATGCTTGCATGTTTTTCCGAAAGATTCAAACTCAAGAAAAATTCAACATTTGAAAGTTTTTCGTGTTGGGAAAAAGTGAGTTATTGATATCCGTTCGAACATTTTAACACGTTCTAAATTATCCGGAAAAACTAAACGAAGTTAAACTTTCCGATCGAATCAATGAATTCTTTAGATCTCCAGAAAACTCAACACTTGAGTAATATAAAAAAAATTCCCAGAAGCAGTAGTAACACCTACGGATGTACTGTTAAAGTACGATCCCTCACTCCTCATGTTCGGCCCGGAACCGCCGCCAATTGCTTGGTTTGGCCGCGGTTCCGCGGCGACTTGATGGAGTTAGGGTGTTGTACTTCACAGATATCCATAGAATCACCTGCTTAATTTTCTGAGTATTTTTAATAAGGAAAAAACCATTTTAAAAAAAAATTTCCACAGAGGGGGTCCAAAATGATGTTTCGGGGTTCGATCGGACTTTTAAGTTCGTCTACACGTCGCCTAATGCTCTAGCTAGTCTCTGATACCACTATAGGGTTGCTAAGCACTATCACAAGGATCTATAAGGCATCAACCATGCCGAATTTAAATTTTTCCATCCCGAACAACCTAAAGCGAGGATCTTTGCTAGAATTTTAGGGTTAACAAAACATGTAAACAACTTTACATCTAAGAGAGAGGGATTACAACCTTTGTAGTCCGCTCCTTCGCTTCATAAGCTCTGAGTAGTAGTCCCTTCGCCGCGATCCATGAACTTCCGGACTCTAGAGAGGCTCCACAAGCCGAACGATCCATGCTTGCTTAAAGTCTTCCTATTCGAAGATGATCTACCTTGAAGAATTTTTAACTCAAGCTCTCACTTCACTAATCAAGTATTAATAAAGTGAACACCCTAATCTAAGTGGCTAGAATAGATGAGGATGATGAAGTAGGAATTTAGCTCTCTTTTGTTTTCATTTTCTCACTTTTATTCATCATATTTCAAAAAGCTAGAAAGCTTTTCAAGGAGGAAGAAGAAGAAGAAATCTATTTGTGATGAATAATGAATTATTGCTATGGTTACAAATCAACCCTTGAGTTAAGAATGAGTGGCTTAACTCATGTAGAGAATAAACTTAAGGTGAAGGGTTTGGGTTGGGTTAGAAATATCTACACAAAATATCTTAACAAAATATCTAAGCTTAAAACAAAATAAAGCTTCTAGAAGCTTCATGAAAAAGCTAACCCAAAACAAACCCTAACTATGTTTAATCTCCACAAATCATGTTGCATTTGTAATCATAACTTGTTACAATATTATATATCACAAATATAATATATTTTTGTAACAAAAGAAAATAATACAATTAACATATATCGCATATATATCAATGTATTATCCGGTGAGAAAATGAATCAATAAAGTGAGCTCATATTAGATAATGTAATGTAATATATCACATATATAATTATACATTAAATTATCGAATCAACACTTGATCCGACAATCCGGCTATATCGCATATAACCGACTAATATAACATGTATCGATTCATCGAATCAACATTTGATCCGATGACCCGGCTATATCACATATACCCGGCCGATATCATATATCGCGAGAATAGAATATGGTATCTCATATCGTATTATTCTCGGTCCCGCACATATCACATATGTGCTCCTACTTCATTTTTCCTGAGTCAGGAAACCTCTGTGTAGGACTCTAAAGAATCGTCAATACGCCGGCAGTAGGTGATGATCATATCAAACACCCACAAGCTGCAAGCGGTCAGCTAAACGTAACAGCCACCCAGGTATTGAGCGATCATAAGATCAACAAGCAAGCATGTACATTCTCCTGTGAATCCAATCAGTAACACTATCGTACAGTCCGGTCTCTTCGTCTAATATGTCGCATATCCAGTCTAGGGGTGGTAAACGTCAGACCCCAGTAACCGATAAGTCGTGTCGATGTGAGGCTCATAACAGGTCGAGAAACTACTGATAACACTTACTAGTAGCACTCTATATCAGCCCTAGCCAGGGACTTCCAGTTATAGCCAATCGAACACAGCACAACATCAACTCCCTATACCGGGATAGACGAATCCCTTCCTATCGCTTATTGCCTCCATGTGATTCGGGACTATACCCAAAAGCCACCGTTTTGCATCCCCTCTTAGACGTGGTAAGGTGGAAATCAAAGCACAGTGGGAATCACACAAGACTCTATGACGATCTCGGGTCTACAGACTAACCTGTACCAGTGTCACCAGAGAACGATATCCGACGATAGGTATATTACCATCTAGGAGTTCTCGGCGAGTCCGTTCAGTGTACCCAGTCTCCACTGAGCACCCGTACACCATCTTTGATGTCAAACACCGATGAATATGGGATCATCCATCGCCCATCATATGGGTCAAGATGCGTATACGCTAGTCTAATCTGGTGTATCGATGCCCTGTCTCGATACACCCTCGACTAGGAACAATTATAAGATGTACTCATTGACTACCCTGGCCCCATTAGTATGATCTCATCATAGTCTCAGTAGTCGAGTACATATCCTAAGGGCTTTATCAACATGTGAGAGCAAGACAGTAAACTAATATAAGTCAACATGTTAAGATAAAGTGAAACCAAATAGCATACTATCATGTCGAGCAAGAAAGTCCTCTCTATATATATCCAAGCATCCACTATAATATACATCATATGTACAACAATGGCTTCTAGGGCATATATATAACTAACACTTTCTGCAGAGCATTGCTCTCGAGGAGTTTAACTCCTTCGCCCGAGGGACCTTTTTACGAAATTATTTTTTAGGATTTCTCTCTTAACTTCATAGAATTTAATCCATTGGGTGATTTAATTAGCACTTATTCCCACCTTGGGGATATCAAGAGTTGTTTAAATCCCGTGTCTGTTTCAATAAGCTTTTCTTAATCAGTCCGTCCCCTAACTCTCACTGATTTTCCTTTTTAGACGTTATGGACACTCACATGTATGACCTCGACGAGATTATTTCTTTCGGGGACATTCGTGCACTCGGCCGTTCCCAAAACCAAGAATTCACAAATGCCCAGTGTGCAGAAATTATGGGCCGCTTTGATGCATACAATGGCCGACTGCTTTCTCGTCGTTCCTCCCTCTTGAAGCTTATCGTGAGAGCGATTTGGGAAGCGCTTCCCTTATTCATTCTTGGCATGCCGCTTAAGGCATTAGACGACGCCGAAGATAAGGTGCACTCGGTATATCTGATGGGTCTAGTCTCAAAGAAAAGGTGAGACAACCTTGTTGATATCCTGCATCAAGCTTTTCAGCGTGCGGCGATACTTGCTGCCTATCGAAGGGTGGAGGACATCAGTGGGGATCCTAATGGTTGCGATCATGAAAGGATGCACACAAAGATGATCCGAGAGGCTCGAAAAATTTTGGATGGCCTCACCTTTGAATTTCTCAATCCGTGTCCTGGATTTGATATCTTGCCATTGTAATTATTTTGATGATGTTTTCGTCTATTGCTTTCATTATTGTAAGAACTTTTCGAAGTATGAATAGCAAATTCCTCATTTCCATGTGTCTATCTTACACACTAAATCTTTTGCACATGCATGAATGGGTATGCTTTGAACGTTTAACCGAATGTGAATCAAATGTTCTCCTTGTCGCTTCCTTCTCTTTTCTCTGTTGCCGGCGCGTTACCTTAGTAAGCGTAGCCTGTAGATGACAGAGAGAGCATTCCTTTGATAGTTTATTTAAATCTCTTTGCAAGACCGTGCCCTTCTTTTTCAAGTTAAGATATTTGTGATTTGATTTATCCCTGAAACGGAGCATTGCTCTATGATGGAGAAGTTATGAATTAATTTATATATATATTTTTAAGACGGAGCATTGCTCTGGTTGAGAAGGTTATGAGTTGATATTTTTCCGTGTCGGAGCTTTGCTTGACGACAGGGAGTGTAGGAGCATTGCTCAACGACAAGGGGAGTTATGAGTTATCATGTATCCAAGTTGAGGCTTTGCCTGACGACAAGGAAACGTCGGAGCATTGCTCGACGACAGGGGGGTGATATGTGTCCAAGTTGAAGCTTTGCTTAACAAAGAGGAGGTGTCGGAGCATTGCTCGACGACAGGGGTTGACATAAGGTCCAAGTCGAAGCTTTGCTTAACGACGAGGAAATGTCGGAGCATTGCTCTACGACAAAGGTTGACATAAGCCATACGGGGTCAAGATTGACATTAGCCATATGGTGTCAGGGGTTGACTTTATCCGCATTTCACGGAGTCAAGGGTTGCTCTGGATGCTTCCCACGGGGTCGGTTCGACATAGCCGTGTTCTGCGAGGACCAGGCTCTGCTCTGGACGTTTCCCACGGGGTCGGGATTGACATAGGCCGTGTTCCACGTGACCAGGAATTTGCTCTGGATGCTTCCCACGGGGTCGGTTTGACATAGCCGTGTTCTGGGAGGACCAGGCTCCACTCTGGACGTTTCCCACGGGGTCAGGATTGTGAGTCGACGTTAGACACCCCACAAGATGCGGGGAGGCGGAATAGGTAAAACAATCATTTTGTTTAAACTAACATCGACTAACTTACGGATCTTTGCCAAACCCTAACTAACAACAACATAGAAGTCATTAGCTACTATGAAAGAAGATTATACCTAATGAATCAAGTCCTTCTTGTTCTCTTTGATCACCTCCTCGTCGGCCTCCTCTTTGTGATAGAAGATCCATCCGAGAGCTACTTCTCCAAACTTAACCTCTAATCTTGAGGTAACTAGGTAACTAAGAGTGCTAATCAAAGCAACCTAGAGGATATAGAATAGGATTAGGGATCAATTATTCTTGCTAACCCTTGATCTCAACACATGAGAGGTTAGGCTTAGGGTTTGAAGAGAGAGAGCTTGAGGAGAGAGAATGTGATAATAATTATGAAATGGAAATTAACTCATTTATGTATATATATGAAGCATAAAATATCTTGGACAAAAATATCTTTGCACAAATATCTTCATGCTTCATTTAATGCATAATGAATCATCAAATGAGTCATTAAAAACATTAATGCTTCATTAACTCTCTTGATGAATCATCTCCATGAGTCACAAAACCATTTAATGCATATAACACCTAAGCTCTCCACCTCATCAACCTTTTAGAAGCTTCTCGACAATTTACGAGAACGCCCCTTCTATCCGTGAAAATATGGAAATACTGAGACTGCATAAATCCAATAATCTAATACTAGAATCTGGCTTAAACTAAAGCCCGCTAGTAAAAACTGTCCGAACATCGTACGTGCGTGAAAACACGTATGTGTCCGAACCCTGCCGTAAAACCATACGACCTCTATATCGTTTCGCCCGAAGCAGGGAAACTCTCTGTGTGGGACTCTAAAGACTCGACTACTACGTTGGCAGTCGGTTTAACCACAGACCGCAAGCGGCACTAGCTGTACGTAACGGTTCCCAGGTAGATGTCGATAAGAAGGCCGATGAGGAAACCCATCCGAACTCCTATTGAGCCTGATGTGACAATCTCCATACAGTCCGGTCTGTTTGTCTAGGACTATCGCATATCGGGCCTAGGGGGCGGCAAGCGTCAGTCCCCTAAAAGCGGTATAAGTCGTGTCGGAGTGAAGCCCATTACACCTTGAGAAGCTACTGGAAAACCTATCAGTATATCTCGCTTGCCCTGGCCAGGGACTTTGCGTAATGGCTCTCCAGACACAGCGCGATATCAACTCCCAATACCGGGAAAGACGAATCCTGTCTAACCGCCACTGCCTCCAAGTGCTTCAGGACTGCACCCAACTGCTACCTGTTTGCACGACTCCTTTGAGCCGTGGTAGGGTAGCAATCTAAGAACAGTAGGAACACACTCGAGGCGAAGCAGCAGTGTCAAGTCTGCGGACTATGCTGTACTCATGTCACCTGGGAACTGTTAATTGACGACGGGTATAATACCGACCAACAGTTCCCGGCGAGTCCTGTCCAGTGTACCCGTAACCCAACGAGCACCTGTATACTATCTCCAGTACGACGTACTGATGGCTGTGGGATAGACCATCTCCCCAACTGGGATGAGAAGCGTACACACTAGTCTACTCCGGAGTATCGATGCCCTATCTTGATAATCCTATGACTAGGGACCTGAAAAAGGATGTGCTTGTAGACTACCCAGCCTCCACTAGTGTGACTGCCATCACAACGCTGGTAGTCAAGCAAGATCCTAAGGGCTTTATCAATACGTACACACATATTAAGATAGATATAAACCAAGTAGCATACTACCATGTTTAGCAAGACTGTTAATATAACTGTGAATATCCCAAGCTTCCATTAAGTAATATACAAGCTAGTATGATACAATAATGGCCCCTAGGGCATATACACTAACAATCTCCCACTTGCACTAGGGCCATGTACTGGCGTATCGAAGACCGATCATCTCGAGTAGCCTCTCGAACTGAATCTGAGGTAAGGCCTTTGTGAATGGATCAGCAGTGTTCTCCTCTGTAGAAACTCTCCGGACCTCGATCTCCCGGCGATCTATGATCTCCCTAATCAGGTGATACCGTCTTAAGATGTGTCTGGACTTTTGATGGGACCTGGGTTCCTTCGCTAAAGCTATAGCTCCGTTGTTGTCACAATACAGCGGTATTGGATCAGCAATGGTAGGAACCACCTGAAGTTCTGTTAGGAACTTCTTCATCCATACCGCTTCTTTTACGGCATCGCAAGCAGCGATATACTCCGCTTCCATCGTCGAGTTAACAACGGTGTCCTGCTTGGAACTCTTCCAGCACACCGCCCCTCCATTGAGGGTAAAGACATAACCTGACATGGACTTGGAGTCATCCTTGTCACTCTGGAAGCTGGAATCAGCAAAGGCCTCGATCTTGAGGTCTTTTCCGCCGTAAACCAAGAACATCTCCTTAGTTCTTCTCAGGTACTTGAGAATGTTCTTTACTGCTATCCAGTGCTTCTCCCCTGGGTCTGAATGATACCTGCTTACCACGCTCAGTGCGTAAGCTACATATGGTCTGGTGCACAACATCGCATACATTATAGAGCCTACCGCAGAAGCGTAGGGTATATTAGACATGCGATCCCTTTCCAAATCAGTCTTGGGAGATATCTCTTTGGATAGGGTGATTCCGTGACAAGCCGGTAAACTACCGCTCTTAAAATCTTCCATACTGAATCTTTTCAGTATAGTGTTGATATACCTGGACTGCGAAAGTCCCAACATCCTCTTGGATCTATCACGATAGATCCGGATCCTCAGAATGTAAGAGGCATCACCCAGGTCTTTCATGGAGAACCTGTGTGACAAGAATCCTTTGACAGATTGTAGCATAGGAATGTCATTTCCTATCAATAGAATGCCATCCACGTACAAGACGAGGAATACGACAGTTCGTGCTACAATTTTACTATATATACATGGTTCATCTGGATTTTTGATAAAGTCATATTCTTTTACCGTTTCATCAAAACAGATGTTCCAGCTCCGCGATGCCTGCTTCAGTCCATAAATGGACTTAAGCAACTTGCACACTTTCCCGCTGCTCCCACTCTGATTGAAACCTTCTGATTGATCCATATAGACGCACTCTTCCAAATTACCATTTAGAAAAGCCGTCTTTACGTCCATCTGCCAGATCTCATAATCATAGAAGGCGGTAATGGCAAGAAGGATCCGAATGGATTTGAGCATAGCTACTGGAGAAAAAGTTTCGTCATAGTCCAAACCAGGTCTTTAACGAAAACCTTTTGCAATAAGTCTAGCCTTATAGGTTTCCACCTGTTCATCTACACCAATCTTTTTCTTGAAGATCCATTTGCATCCTATGGGTTTTACCCCATCTGGAGCAAAGTCCAAAGTCCATATTTTGTTGGTGTACATGGACTCCATCTCGGTCCGCATTGCATCCAACCATCGTACCGAGTCGCCGCTCTGGATGGCCTGCTGGAAGCTAGTAGGTTCATCATTATCAATGACGCAATCCTCTCTATCCCCATCTATGAGAAAACCGTAGTATCTCTCTGGCGGATGAGATGGCCTACTACTCCTGCGAAGGGGTGCGGGAATGTCCTGTTCTTCTTGAACTACTGGTTCTACCAAACTTTCAGTAGTAGTTTGTGGTTCTGGAATTTCTTCCAGTTCTACTGCGCTCCCACTTGTTTCCTTTTCTAAAAACTGATGTTCTAGAAAATGGGCATTACGAGAAACAAAAACCTTTTGTTTCTCTGCGTAATAGAAGAAATACCCCTTGGAGTTCTTTGGATATCCCACAAACTTACACTGTACTGATCGTGCCTCGAGTTTGTCCGCATGCTGCTTTTTAACAAAAGCTGGACATCCCCATATCTTTAGATACTGAAGATAGGGTTTCTTCCCACTCCACATCTGATATGGCGTGGTAGGCACAGTCTTGGTAGGAGCCCTGTTCAAAAGATATGCTGCTGATTCTAGCGCATAACCCCAGAAAGATCATGGTAACTCGGCATTACTCATCATGGAACGTACCATATCTAAAAGGGTCCGGTTCCATCTCTCCGATACACCGTTATGCTGTGGAGTGTATGGAGGAGTAAGCTGAGAGAGAATTCCTTTCTCTTTTAGGTAACCTAGGAACTCGGCACTTAAGTATTCACCACCTCGATCAGATCTCAGTGTCTTAATACTTTTGCCGGTTTGGTTTTCTACTTCATTCTTATATTCTTGGAATTTCTCAAAGGCCTCGGATTTATGTTTCATTAAGAAAATGAATCCGTACCTAGAGTAATCATCCGTAAAAGTAATGAAATATGAAAAACCACCTCTTGCATGTGTAGACATTGGACCACATATATCGCTGTGTATGAGTCCTAAGAGCTCGCTTGCTCTTACTCCATGTCCAGTGAATGGAGTCTTTGTCATCTTTCCTTTGAGACATGATTGACAAGTTGCATAAGATTGATATTCGAACGGATCCAAATATCCTTCTCTATGTAACTTAGTTAACCTTGTCTCATTGATGTGAACCAGTCTACAATGCCATAAGAAAGCCTTATTTAAATCTGGAGACTTTCTTTTTAGTGTGTTCTGGACATTGAAAATCTGTAATTGGTTTAATACGTATATACCGTTATCTAGTGTACCGGACCCAATCAAACCATGATTAAGGTGGATGTTAACAACATCGCTTACAAACGTGAAATCATAACCTTCTTTCGATAACAACGATACTGATATGATATTACACGTTAAACTAGGTACACAAAAACAATTGCGCAAAACCAAAATATGTCCACTCGTCAATCTTAAGTGATAATCCCCTACGGACACAGCACCCACGCTAGCTCCGTTAGCAACCTGTAGGGCCATATCACCAACTTTCAGCACTCTACGGTCTCTCAGTGCCTGCAATGAATTGCATATATGAGATCCTGATCCGGTATCCAATACCCAGGAAGTAGAGTTGATTGACAGACAATTTTCAATTACAAATACACCTGAAGTCGAAGCCACAGCTTGCTTCGGTTCTTGGTTCTTGACAATCCAAGCTTTGCAATCTTTCTTCCAATGGCCTTTCCTACGACAGTGGAAGCACTTGTCCTTTGCCACTACTGGCACCGCAACCTTTGTCTTTCCATTAGATCCCACCTTACCAACACCTCCTCTAAGTTTGGTAGCGGCCTTCTTCTTCCTTCCTTTGGCCCTTGCTTTGGACCCGGAAGAGGAAGCACCGCGAACAAACATAGTGTGTGTTTCCTTTGCTTTCTGCAAGGTGCCCTCTGCACTCCTCAACATGTTAAGGAGTTCTGGAAGTTCAACTTCTTTTCCTTGAATGTTGAAATTCAGAATAAACTGGACGTAGGTGGAAGGAAGGGACTGGAGAACCAAGTCTGTATAGAGCTCGTTCTCTAAAGTCGTTTCGAGGTCCGCGAGCTCTTCTATATAGCCAATCATCTTTAGGACATATTCTCCTATAGATGATCCGAAGGCCAGCCTCGACTGAAACAAGTTCTTCGAGGTCTCGTATCTTGCTATACGAGATTGCTCTCCATACAGATCTTTTGTGTGGAGAAATATGGATTCAAGATCCATATTCTCGTGCCTCCTCTGATGTTCATTATTCATAGAGGCAAGCACGATGCATTTGGCCTTCGCGCAATTTAACTCCCAGGTCTTATGGATTTCCTTATCCGCAATACTGGAATCTGGACCAGGGACAGTAGGTGCCTTAGCAGTAAGGACATACCCCAATTTGTCATAAGTCAAAACCATCTTAACATTCCGGAACCAATCTTTATAGTTTGGCCCTGTCAAAATATTTTTCTCTAATAGTAACTTAAGGCCTGTCATGTTTTGGGTCGCTGCAATGAGAGAGAGAGGGAATACTTTAGCATGATGCTCTTGCAAGTTTAGAGTGATTTTTAGTTTATCTAAACTAGATGGCTCCCACAGCTTCTCGAATCCCTCCTCAAACCAAAAAGGAAGAACTAGTCAGGACTATTCTCACTGTACAATACTTGCTTAACCGTTCAGCCAGGCCGGTGTCGGTACTTCGAGGTAGGTTTTCCAACGCTTTCGTGAAGTTCCTTAATTAAATAACCTCTTTTCTCTGGGGGCGTAACCCCGCTGACACCTTTCTCGACACCTACTTGGTTTATAGCATTGATCGTTAAGTGACGAATCTCCTGATGAGTAGCGGATACTCACAGTAGGATCGGGATCCAAATATCATCGTGTGATAAAGCTGAAGGAATCCTACCAAAATTATCACACTCCAAATGGTATGCATCTCTTTGCAAATTTCAGTTTCTTTAGAAATTTCCGATATAAATTTCTGCCCCATGCTCTTATGACCTTGGCGTTGGTCAAAATGTCATAAGTCACATGTCAAGTTCTACCCATCATTATCTTGTTAATTTGAACCCATCCGTACATACCCCTGACGTTGGCCAAATGATAATACGACTGTTCCAAACTAACTCATCTATCTATGCAACAAATGAATACCCAGCAGCTACCAAACACTATGCCTTAGCGTTGGTCAAAATACATAGCTTGAATACTACTGAATACCCAAATGAAATTACCGAGGGCTACGAATGGTTTTGGCAAAACCGTGAACGTAGTGAACTTGATATGATCGAAGAAACCTGATAGCTTTTAAAAGGAGTGGTTAAAGCTCCGCAATTTAAAAATTATCCTCTGTTTTAAAATAACCGAGTGGTTTCTTTTAAACTGTTCCAATGATTCAACTTTGGTTTATTTTCTTTGCATTAATATAATGCATCCCATCAATTAACCTATCATTGCAGAAAACAACGAAAATACAATGTCCTCTTATGCCATCCATATTCGCCACTGGGTCCCGTCATTCACCCGTTAGGTTACTTAACTAACGACAAAGCGGGGGCTGGGCTAGCGTGGGTGTAAAACATAAGTGACGTCTAATAGCTATCATATATAGATATTGTACATTCGTCAGACGCAATAATAGGCATTCCAGATCACAGATGAACATATTGGATTTTCTACGAATCCGCATTCCTTTTGAGCCTGCAAAGAAAGACGGATTACACAGTCGCGATGAATAGCCAAAACCCCACCCTAGACCCCTACGGGTACGGCAAACTACCCGCCAAGTACCCAAAGTGAAGCGGTCTCCCTCAACAATGTAAGTAAGCCACTAAACACTTCAAAGTACCCAGTAGTTTGTGCACCCCACCTTGGGTCTATCTTAGGAGCAAAAATCAGTGAATGAAATAATACAACGGTGGCTACAACCTCAGCTCGGATGTGCCCCGCAAAAGATATTACAACAATTTACAAATTACATTTGAATGAAAGAAACACTCGTCTCACATCCCCGGCTATCCATTCAGGACAATCCAATAAGTCCACAAACACAAACAGTAAAAACCATTACAGAAATGTGCAACCCCCTGCTAACCGACATACTAACAGTTAGGGAAGGTTTACGAACACATTAAACAAATCACAGATATAATCAAATTAGCCAAACATCGTAGAATTTCGATCAAGCAAACACAAATGATTCTACTCCAAATACTTCACTGTGCACCTGAAACCTGAGCAGAAACAGAACATCCCAGAAAATACAAAATTAACACAGAAGAGTTACTGGGGAATTTTAGGCTGACTCGGCTCCAACTCGGCCACGGATCCGCGACGGATCGCTTTGGATCGGCCGCGGTTCCGCGGCGGTTTGGCCGAGTTAGGAACCCAAATTTCTCCAGTAATCTTATAATTCCCTGCTTGTATTTTTAAGGGTCTCTGAAAAAATTTTAGACCCCATTTAAAAATCGGCAGAAACTTGGTTAAAATGATGTTTTTTCCGGTTCGTTTCGCGATCGAATTTCTAACGACTTTGCTAACAAGTTAGTTATGGTTTAGCGAGGCTCTGATACCACTGTAAGTCGACGTTAGACACCCCACAAGATGCGGGGAGGCGGAATAGCTAAAACAATCATTTTGTTTAAACTAATATCGACTAACTTACGGATCTTTGCCAAACCCTAACTAACAACAACATAGAAGTCATTAGCTACTATGAAAGAAGATTATACCTAATCAATCAAGTCCTTCTTGTTCTCTTTGATCACCTCCTCGTCGGCCTCCTCTTTGTGATAGAAGATCCACCCGAGAGCTACTTCTCCAAGCTTAACCTCTAATCTTGAGGTAACTAGGTAACTAAGAGTGCTAATCAAAGCAACCTAGAGGATATAGAATAGGATTAGGGATCAATTTGTCTTGCTAACCCTTGATCTCAACACATGAGAGGTTAGGGTTAGGATTTGAAGAGAGAGAGAGCTTGAGGAGAGAGAATGTGATAATAATTATGAAATGGAAATTAACTCATTTGTGTATATATATAAAGCATAAAATATCTTGCACAAAAATATCTTTGCACAAATATCTTCATGCTTCATTTAATACATAATGAATCATCAAATGAGTCATTAAAAGCATTAATGCTTCATTAACTCTCTTGATGAATCATCTTCATGAGTCACAAAACCATTTAATGCATATAACACCTAAGCTCTCCACCTCATCAACCTTCTAGAAGCTTCTCGACAATTTACGAGAACGCCCCTCCTATCCGTGAAAACACGGAAATACTGAGACTGTATAAATCCTATAATCCAATACTAGAATCTGGCTTAAACTAAAGCCCGCTAGTAAAAACTGTCCGAACATCGTATGTGCGTGAAAACACGTATGTGTCCGAACCCTGTCGTAAAACCATACGACCTCTATATCGTTTCGCCCAAAGCAGGCTGTGTGGGACTCTAAAGACTCGACTACTACGCTGGCAGTCGGTTTAACCACAGACCGCAAGCGGCACTAGCTGTACGTAACGGTCCCCAGGTAGATGTCGATAAGAAGGCCGATGAGGAAACCCATCCGAACTCCTACTGAGCCTGATGTGACAATCTCCGTACAGTCCGGTCTGTTCGTCTAGGACTATCGCATATCGGGCCTAGGGGGCCGGCAAGCGTCAGTCCCCTAAAAGCGGTATAAGTCATGTCGGAGTGAAGCCCATTACACCTTGAGAAGCTACTGGAAAACCTATCAGTATATCTCGCTTGCCCTGGCCAGGGACTTTGCGTAATGGCTCTCCAGACACAGCACGATATCAACTCCCAATACCGGGAGAGACGAATCCTGTCTAACCGCCACTGCCTCCAAGTGCTTCGGGACTGCACCCAATTGCTACCTGTTTGCACGACTCCTTTGAGCCGTGGTAGGGTAGCAATCTAAGAACAGTGGGAACACACTCGAGGCGAAGCAATAGTGTCAAGTCTGCGGACTATGCTATACTCATGTCACCTGGGAACTGTTAACTGACGACGGGTATAATACCAACCAACAGTTCCTTGCGAGTCCTGTCCGGTGTACCCGTAACCCAACGAGCACCTGTATACTATCTCCAGTACGACGTACTGATGGCTGTGGGACAGACCATCTCCCCAACTGGGATGAGAAGCGTACACACTAGTTTACTCCGGAGTATCGATGCCCTATCTCGATAATCCTACGACTAGAGACCTGAAAAATGATGTGCTTGTAGACTACCCAGCCCCCATTAGTGTGACTGCCATAACAACGCTGGTAGTCAAGCAAGATCCTAAGGGCTCTATCAATACGTACACACATATTAAGATAGATATAAACCAAGTAGCATACTACTATGTTTAGCAAGACTGTTAATATAACCGTGAATATCCCAAGCTTCCATTAAGTAATATACAAGCTAGTATGATACAATAATGGTCCCTAGGGCATATACACTAACAAGGATTGACATAGGCCGTGTTCCACGTGACCAGGAATTTGCTCTGGATGCTTCCTACGGGGTCTGATTGATATAGGCCGTGTTCTGCAAGGACCAGGCTCCGCTCTGGACGTTTTCCACAGGGTCAGGATTGACATAGGCCGTGTTCTACGAAACCAGGATTTTGCTCTAGATGCTTCCCACGGGGTCTAATTGACATAGGCCATGTTCTGCGAGGACCAGGCTCCGCTCTGAACGTTTTCCATGGGGTCAGGATTGACATAGGCCGTGTTCCACGTGACCAGAAATTTGCTCTGGATGCTTAATACGGGGTCGGATTGACATAGCCGTGTTCTGCGAGGACCAGGATCCGCTCTGTACGTTTCCCACGGGGTCAGGATTTACATAGGCCTTGTTCCACATGACCAGGAATTTGCTCTGGATGCTTCCCATGGGGTCTGATTGACATAGCCGTGTTCTGCGAGGACCAGGCTCCGCTATGGACGTTTCCCACGGGATCAGGGTTGACATAGGCCGTATTCTACGTGACCAGGAATTTTCTCTGGATGCTTCCCACGAGGTCTGATTGACATAGTCGTGTTCTGCGAGGACCAGGCTCCGCTCTGAACGTTTCACACGGGGTCAGGATTGACATAGGCCGTGTTCCACGTGACCAGGAATTTGCTCTGGATGCTTCCCACGGGGTATGATTGACATAGCCGTGTTCTGCGAGGACCAGGACCAGCTCTGGACGTTTCCCACGGGGTCAGGATTGACATAGGCCTTATTCCACAAAACCAGGATTTTTGCTCTGGATGCTTCCTACGGGGTCTGATTGACATAGCCGTGTTCTGCGAGGACCAGGCTCCGCTCTGGACGTTTCCCACAGGGTCAGGATTGACATAGGCCGTGTTCCACGTGACCAGGAAAGGTTGACTCTCGGTTGTTTGTGCATCGTCGAGTCATGGAACTGGGAATTTTGCCACAGCTCCGATTTGTTGATGTCGTGTCTGTTGAAATGAGACGAATGTTGAGATGATCTCCAGGCTGTCTGTTAACCGTTGAGATTTGGCTTCTTCTTCTGATGGAGCCTGGGGAGGGAAGGTGTGGTTCCCTCTTAATTTATGCTCCTGGATTGTATACAGGGATCGATGTGATCTCACCTGTAGGGCAAAAGTTTCATTCTTTCAGATTTTTTTATTTCTTTCTTTCCGCGATGCTCTATCATTTCAGCTTTTTATATCGCGAAAGTCGCGATTGCCCAATCATTTCGGCAATTTTTCGCGGTGCCCAATCATTTCGGCTATATGTTTTATTTTTACTCGCTGCTTTTTATTGCGAGTTGCCCAATCATTTCGGCTATTTCACATGCATACATTTTTACTTATTGATTTGCAAGTTGCCCCATCATTTCGGCTATTTCGTATGCATGTGTGGCTCGCTAGTTTTTTGCTGCAAGCTTGGAATTAGACACCGATTTCAGCATCAGCACCGCTACAACTGGGATATTTCCAAGAGTGAATCATCATTTGCCTCTGTCGATGTCGAACAAAGGTGTCTTAGTAGACACGGTTAGGATTCTGTCGACTAAGGCTTTTGACTTCATGAGCCGTAAGGGTCTCATAAAGGTATTTCTCCCTACGAGCCGTGAGGATCTCGTAGGTGCGTTTTCTCCTTAGGGATCATGAGGATTCCTAAGTGCATGGTCTCTTAAAAGTCGCAAGGATCTTACAAGAGCGCTTTCTCCTTATAAGTCGAGAGGACTTACAAGGGCTGTTCACTGTGTAAACATATCCCTAGTCACGGATGGGACTTTGTTAGGGAAATGTTTATTCGCACCTGTGGATTGTATACAAGGGTCAGCATTGAGCCTCTTGTAGGACAGCATTGGAGATTGTGGTGGCTGCTTAAGAACAGGTTCAGATCTCTGTAGCTTAAGACTTTTGAATCTTATGAGCCGTGAGGGTCTCAAAAGAGGGTTCTCCTTACGAGTCGTGAGGACCTCGCAAGTGTAATTTCTCCTTAGGAATCGTGGGGATCTCTAAGTGTGTTGCTCCCTTGTGAGTCATAAGGATCTCAGGCAGGTGGTTTCTTCTCACATGGTCGAGAGGACCTTGCAAGTGTCTTTTAACGAGATTGCGTCCTTTCGGGTTTTCACAAAAACTCGCCGGTAGCCCTGCTGTTTTTACTCACGGAGCCCTTTCGGGTTTTCATCCGTGCCCATTTTGCTTATGGACATACCTTTTTTTATTATTATTTTTTTCGTGTCAGCCTTGGGATGCTGCAGTCCACAGTAGTTTATCGACGTCTTGGTCAACAGCCAGTTTTAGGACATAGTGGTCCATCGTTAGTTTAAGGACGTTTCGGTCCGTCGCCACTTTTAGGACATAGTAGTCCATCGTCAGTTTAAGGATGTTTTGGTCCGACATTAGGAAGCCGACTACTACTTACAGAGTTTAGGCTTAGGAAGATAGCGAGCGTACATAGGCATCGTCATCTATCGTTGACCTAGGCCATGACTCGTCAGGCGTAGTATTTCTTTAGGAAGAGACCGTTTATTAGCCTGAAAGGTCTTTCACCATGCATGTCCATGAGTAGATATGCTCCACCCTGGTAAACTTTGTCTATGATATACGAGCCTTCATAGTTCGGCTCGAATTTCCCCCGCTTAGCACGATTGGGGATCATAGGCCTTTTGACCACTAGCATGAGTTCGCCTTGGCGGAATGTTCTCGGCCTAGTCAATCTTTCATATGAGCGTGTCATCTTTGCTTTATAAGCCTCTAGATTTTGTTGTGCTATAAGCTGGGTTTTATCAAGGGCATCGAGCTCCTCAAGTCGAAGGTGAGCATTTTCTTCGTCTGTTAGCTCGTAGTGAATGGCCACTCATAGAGAGGGTAAATCTATCTCGAGAGGGAGTACCGCTTCTGTGACGAATACCAAAGCATACGGCGTTGTGTTTGTGTCCGTTTTGAACGTAGTTCGATACGCCCAGAGAGCTTCATGTAGTCTCTCATGCCAGTCCTTCTTATTTCGGGACACCGTCTTTTTCATGATCTTCGTCAAGGTCTTGTTGAAAACCTCAACTAGACCGTTAGCTCGGGGATTGTAGACCGATGAATATCTCCAGTCTATGTTATGTTGTTGTGCGAAGCGGCTGATCTTGTGGCTTCTATAAGCTAGCCCGTTATCGGAGATAATCCGTCGCGGAGTACCAAACCGATAAATGACGTGTGTCTTGAAGAAATGGAGGATGTTCTCTGTCTTCACTTCCCTCAGCGGTACTGCTTCTGCCCATTTGGAGAAGTAATCAGTTTTTGCCAAAATGAATCGATATCCTCTGAACGATGCTGGTTCGATGGGACCGATTATGTCAGTTGCCCACATTTCAAACGGCCAGCTAGCCACCGTTGGATGTAGTGGATTTGGATGCTGGTGAATAAAATCTCCGTGAATTTAGCACGAGTGGCACTGCTTCGTGTATTCGAGGCAGTCCTAGATCATCGTGGGCCAATAGTAGCCCATCCTTTTAATCTTCAGCTTCATCTTCGGGCCGGCTTGGTGAGAACCGCAGAGTCTATCGTGAGTTTCTTGGACGACTCTCTTTGCCTCTTCAGTTCCCAGGCATCTTAGACACAGAAAATCAAGTGACCTCTTATACAGAGTATCATTGACGAAAGCGAAAGACAGAGCTCGTTTCATAAGCTGATGTCTTGAGGACGCATCTTCAGGTGTTCGACGAAATTTGAAGTAGTCTATAAAGACTTCTCTCCAATCCTCAGCCTTTTCCTGGTCTTTTATTTGCAGAGCCATTTGCTCGGTCGCTCCTGTCACGACCCAAAATTTGGCACGTAACCGGCACTTAAACTACGTAACGTCTACAGGCGTACGCAACTCAAGTAAGCCGAAACCCAGAATCTAAACCACCCAAATCTGGATCAATGGAGAAAAACATAGTTTTTAACATTTGGAAAATCACAAGTAAAATCTCTAACTCTAGTTTTCTTTCTTGAAAATTTCGGCAGCACCTCCTTTGTAAAAACTAGCCCCGAAAATGGGTACAACACAGATAATATATAGAGCATCCCAAATGGGAGAAAAATCATGCCCAACGGCGGAAACAATCACCACAACAAGTATACGACGCCGAAGCGAAGAAATAACAAAGGAAAGACTGCAATAAGAAGTAAACTTTCCAACATAACCGGCTCCCACGAGCACGGCATCCAAAGTCACCAAAATAATACAACACTGAATCCTCACAAGCCGTCTCTAAGTCATATACAAACAGTGGTAGATGGAGAATACTAGATCCAACAAAAAAGATATACAATGTACAGGCAGATAACCGCAAACCCACCTAAAAGCAAAGGCCTCACTGCCTAACGTAGCGGTATCCGCAAAAGTAGATATGATAAGACGCCCTGTCGCGACTACTCTGAGGGTAAGTCCTGCAAAACACTGTGGCACAATGGGGGTGAGTTGCCAACTCGTGAATAGTAAATAACATCATACTGTAATCGCAGGTATGCACGAACAGCGATCTATCTATCACATGTAATCCGATAGCATAAGTATGATAAGTGAATATGCAACAATCATGTAAAGGTACATCATCAGGGTACTACAACTACATGAAACAATGCATAACAACAATAATCCTGAGTGTGTGGGATGATACAGTAAAATCTCATGCAAAATCATCAGCATGGAAAAACACCAGTGTCCCTCACTGACACATCAAATCCCAAATCCTCAGGCACCGCATCCTTAGATCGGCCCTCACATCCTGTAAGTCTCATGGAACATGAGTGTCTATCATCGACACCCGAAACATCATGAAAACATATACCTGTAAGTATATATATATAAGGATATCAACCACGTATATCCACCGACGATACGTAAAAATCATGGAAACCTGAGTGTCTATCACCAACACTCGAAACATCATGAAACCCGTGTCTAACATCGACACGTAAATCTTCATAACTCAGGCGCTGTCACCATGACTGGCCCTGACGATATGTCATACCTCACTCCGGTCGGTATCCCCATGATAACCGCCGAGTCCAAATACAATCACCGGTAGGTAGTGGTCCCACCGCCAGGCTTATCGTCTACACCACGAAATCACCACTCACCCCAGGGTACCATACCGGGTCCACCATGTACCCGCAGACGGTGCCTCCCGCTCCTCGAATCGGGTATCACAAGCCAAATCTCAGAACCGAGAAATCACATGGTGGACGCACTGAAATATCATATCAAGAGAAACCGGGTTTTCAAGCAATACATAGTTTCTTGAAAATACCCCCACGGTTCTCAAATCCATAAATCTTATGAAATCCATATCTCAATGCGTGAAATCCATATCTCAATATGTAAAATCCATATAAAACTGATATATGCAAAATAAAACATCAATATGAGCATATAAAGGGAAAACCGCTCTTTAAATGAATCCAGCTTTAAAATATACCTTGCGGTTCCCAAAATCCCCCGAAAAACAAGTGCAGCATCATATGTGGTGTACATGTAAGTGTAGCAAGGTTTAAGTATCTACATGTAAGCAAGTATGTATAATGCATTTCATAAGCGCAATCATCAACAACTCAATATCACATATCAAAACAATACCACTTGGGGTACATACAACTATAGCGAAAATATGCGGGTATACATGTCAATATGTGTGCACGATATACATGTAGCTGTAATAGACTATGTGGGTGTACATGTCAATATGTATGCAAGATATACATGTAGCTATAGTAAGG
This sequence comes from Agapanthus africanus, assembly GCA_030015575.1. Lineage (NCBI taxonomy): Eukaryota > Viridiplantae > Streptophyta > Magnoliopsida > Asparagales > Amaryllidaceae > Agapanthus > Agapanthus africanus. Next base: position 724,999,870 of record CM057337.1, read on the forward strand.
TATACGTGAAATGGATTAAGAGTCACTATCTTAACTATCCATGTCCAATACAACATCACGTATGTAGGTGTCAACAATATCTCATATGCACAATGGGATAAGGGCTACTACCTCAACTATCCCTATCCACTACCGTATCACGTATGTAGGTGGTTTGTGCATGTCATGGCAATTACTGACGGTGTGGGTGTAGCATACAATTTAGTGCTCGTGCAACATGAACCGTCAGTAATGTGTTATATCTAAAGGTACAACATATACTACTATGTGATGACATTCATATGAAATTAACCAATATGCAATAACATGCAGCTATCCTATCATATCAGCCCCGACGCATAACGCCATAAGGGCGATTTCCCCGTAGATGTTAAATCTACTCACCAATGGTCTCCATCTATGAAAATCCGACCACCTGCTTCCCCTTATTCGCAGCGTCCGAAGTCCCCGCTTGCGACGCTATAATTTCACAAACACAAGAAATAATGCGAACATCTCAGAATCGATCAATATAACGTAAAACTACGTATTAAATATTGCACCAACACTAAACTAACTCGCTAGAGTACGTCTAGTGGTTAACGTGCGTAACGATACCACCAAACCAATCTATGTACAGCAGCTGCCCCAGATCATGATTCGTGTCGGATTACGTAACACGCGGACTCAAAACACTAGATTATAGGTAAACGATCCCTGATTTTTCATACTGAAATTACTAAAAAAGTAAATAGTACCAAACACCCCTAGCCAACAGCAGACAACTACCCACCGAAGACAAACCCCATCCCCTTCCTACCAAACCAGCGTCGCCGGATTTCGCCTTAGGGGTCGCCAGCCCCGGCCGGTGGGGTGGTCCCCGTCTCTCAGGTGGTGTCTCAGGTTCACTAGTACATCTCTATAAATTTGTTTGGTCACACACTAAATTTTCCAGGTCACAACAGATATAAAAGCTTTAAAAAGACTTTAAAAACCCGATATCACACCAATTGATATAAAAAGCGTTCTATGCTGCAACCAACGAGCAAAACAACATACAAACTCCTAATTAACAGTGTAGGGATTATTCCTAACAACTTTGCTTACAAGCTCCAAGCTTTCCTAGTTCCCAAGTGATCCAAGAAGCAAGAACAAGGACTTGATGTATATTTGTGATATATATTGGAATTTTGGAGAATTTTGAGTTTGGATTGATGAAAAATGGAAGGGAAATGATCAAGAGCAGTAGTGGGAGAGAGGATTTCGGCCAAGAAAGGAGGTGAGGGTTTTGTGAGGGATTTCCTAGCAATTACCAACATTAAATGCAATAAATGCATTCACATACACATATGCACACATGCATGCATCTAAAATCTTTTCTTTTTCTTTCTTTAAACCATTAAATCCTAACCTCTAAACAAATATCTAGATAAAGTGAGAAGGTTTTGGATTAACTCAACTTAATTGAAGAAAAGATCACTTAACAGAAATTTCCCAAAATGCGAATACCGCATTAAAATAATATTAAAATTGGGAAAAATTCAATCTGAACCAAAACGTCCCATATACCCCTAAAGCTTGCGCACAAGCTTTATTTTAGCTAAACTAGGTGCTGGCAAGTTTATATGGTCGTTTGAACACAGTCGGGTCAAAACAGAAAATACCGACAATTTAACCCTAAAACGGAAAAATTTGCATAACGATTTCTAAAACGTTACAATCTCCCCCCTATAGAAATTCGGTCCCCGAATTAAAATTTCATACTAAGCGTACCTTCAAAGAGATGAGGGAATTTCTTCCGCATCTCGCTCTCGGCCTCCCAAGTGATCTCCTCACTAGTAGGGCTACGCCATAGAACCTTCACAGACGGCAAGACCCTTGACCGAAGTTTCTTCACCTGCCGATCCAAAATAACTACCGGCTGCTCGGTGAACGAAAGATCACGCTCAAGCTGAACGGTCTCGTGCTAAATCATGTGAGAAGGATCATGAAGGTATCTACGAAGCATCGACACATGGAAAACAGGGTGAACATCCGGAAAACTGGGCGGGAGCGCCAAACGATAAGCAAAAGAACCCACTCGCTCAAGGATCTTGAAAGGACCAACAAATCTGGGACTGAGCTTCCTTCTCTTCCCAAATCGCATAACGCCCTTCATCGGAGAAATCCTCAGGAATACATGATCCCTTACCGCGAACTCAAGTCTGCGACGACGACGATCGGCATAAGACATCTGCCTGCACTGGGCTGCTCTCATCCTGTCCTGAATCAGCTGGTGTTAGTTATATGTATGCCCTAGAGGCCATTACTGTACATACGATGTATATTGTAATGGATGCTTGGACATATATAGGGAGGACTTTCTTGCTCGACATGATAGTATGCTATCTGGTTGTACTTTATCTTAACATGTACTCTGATTGTCTCTATATATACATGTTGATAAATCCCTTAGGATATGTACTCGACTACTGGGACTATGATGAGATCATACTAGTGGGGCCACGGTAGTCGACGGGTACATCCTATAACTGTTCCTAGTCGAGGGTGTATCGAGACAGGGCATCGATACACCAGAGTAGACTAGCGTATACGCATCTTGACCCATATGATGGGCGATGGATGATCCCATATCCATCGGTGTTTGACATCAAGGATAGTGTACGGGTGCTCAGTGGAGACTGGGTACATTGGACGGACTCAGCGAGAACTCCCAGATGGTATTATACCTCACGTCAGATGGCAGTTCTCCGGTGACACTGGTACAGAGTAGTCTGTTGACCCGAGATCGTCTTAGAGTCTTGTGTGATTCCCACTGTTCTTTGATTTCCATCATACCACATCCAAGAGGGCGTGCAAAAAGGTGGCTTTTGGGTACAGTACCGAATCACATGGAGGCAATGAGCGATAGGAGGGGATTCATCTCTCCCGGTATAGGGAGTTGATGTTGCGCTGTGTTCGATTGGCTATAACTGGAAATCCCTGGCCAGGGTTGCTGAGATTTACTGGTAAGTGTTATCAGTAGTTTCTCAAACTGTTATAGACCTCAAATCGACACGACTTATCGAGCTACTGGGGTCTGACGTTTACCACCCCTAGGAGAGATATGCGACATATCAGACGACGAGACCGGACTATACGGGAGTGTTACTAATTGGATTCACAGGAGAATGTACAGGCTTGCTTTTTGATCTTTTGAGTGCTCAATACCTGGGTGGCTGTTACGTTTAGCTGACCGCTTGCAGGTTGTGGGTGTTTGATATGATCATCACCTACTGCCGGCGTATTGACGATTCTTTAGAGTCCTACATAGAGGTTTCTTGACTCAGGCAAAACGGAGTAGGAGCACATATGTGATATGTGCGGGACCGAGGATAATGCGGTATGTGATACCGTATTGGATTCTCGCGATATAAGATATCGGCCGGGTATATGTGATATAGCCGGGTCATCGTATTAGTCGGTTATATGCGATATAGCCGGATTGTCGAATCAAGTGTTGATTCGATAATTTAATGTATAATAATATATATGATATATTAAATTACATTAACTAATATTAGCTCACCAAAAGATTCTTTTTCTCACTCGGGTAATACATTGATATATATGCGATATATGTTAATTGTATTATTTTATATTGTTACGATAAATATTATATATTTGATATATAATATTGTAACATGATATGATAACTAATGCAACATGATTAGTGGAGATTAAACAAGATTAGGGTTTGATTTGGGTTAATGCTTTTTAGAAGTTTCTAGAAGGTTTTTATTTTGTCATAGAAAAGATATTTACAAATGACTCATCTTTAACCTAAACAAAACCCTACACCCTTGGTTAATTCTCTACAAAGGTTTAGCAACCATGGTTGCATTATTGATCATTATCTTCTTTCATTGTTCATCACAAAAGGATTCAATCATCTTCTTCCTTGAGTTCCTTTTTTGAAAAAGCTTTCTAGCTTTTTGCTAAGTGATGAAAGTGAGTGAGAATATGAAAACAAATGAGAGCAAAAATCCTACTTCATCATTCTCATCTATCCTTGCCATTTAGATGAGGGTGTTCACTTCATTTGGTGAGTGTTAGCTTGTGTTAATGAAACTTCAAGGTAGATCATCTATGTTATCGAAGATCGGAAGTAAGACTGCATCTTTCTCTTCGTGGAACCTCTCGAGAGTCCGGAACACGATGATCGCAGCGAAGGGACCTCAACACGGAGCTGAAGAAGTGAAGGACCGGATCTACAAAGGTTGTAATCCCTCTCACTTAGTGTTAAAGTGTTTAACATGTTCGTTTTCGCCTAATCTCTAGTTTAAAGATCCGGCTTTGGGTTGTTCGGCACGGCTATTTTTAAAATCGGGCATGGTTGATGCCTCGTAGACCCTTGTGCGCGTGCCTAGCAACCCTACAGTGGTATCAGAGCCAAGCTAGAGCTTTAGGCGAAGTCTAGACGAAGTTTAAAGTCCGATCGAACACCGAAACCCTAATTTGAACCCCTCTCTGGATACTTTTCAAAAATGTGATTTTTTATGAATTAAAAATGCTCAGAAAATTAATCAGGAAAAACTAAGAATTACTGTGAAGTACGGAACTGTAATGCGCTAATTTGACCGCGGAACCGCGGGCAAATCAAGGGTTTGGCGGCGGTTCCGCGGCCAAAATTTTGAATTAGTCCCTGGAACTTCATATATTTATTCTTAGGTCCTTTCTTGTCATTTATTTCTGGGAATTTTTTAATTCCACTCAAGTGTTGAGTTTTTTAGGGTTGTATTGGGGACTCGTTGATTTGATCGGATAATTTAACTTCGTTTAGTTTGTCCGGGTAATTTTTAGAACGTGTTAAAAAGTTCGAACCGATATCAATAACCCACTTTTTCCCCTGCCGGAAAATTTCCAAGCGTTAGATTTTTCCGTAGTTTAAGGACGTTCTAAGTCGTGCAAGTAACGCGGTGGACCCTCTAGAAGACAACAAAGCTTAACTCGATTATGTGACCGTCTTGAACTGCCTCTAAACTTTAGGGTTTGTGACAGTACGGCGTGCCACATGTGAGGCGTTGGCTTGACCCTTCTACGGCTGGACCATTGGTACTGTAGCATATGATGGATGTTCTTAAACTAATTTCAAGTGTTGAGAACTATTTGGGAAAATTTGGATGTTTGATTATTCGATCGGAAAGTTTAACATTGTCTATTTATCTGGAATGTGATACAATATTTGGAATCCACATGTAGTTATGAGATAACTAATTTGATGTTATAAATCTAGCAGTTTAGTCTCAAATGATCGGTTGCCACGAAATTTTGATGTGATCAAAAGTCCGCCGCAATTACGTAGCGTACGCGGATACTCGCCGGGTAAACTTAACAGACAGCCACGCCCCAAAGCCCCGACCAAGTGACTGTAGGAGAACCCCGTCGCCAAAAGCATCCGTTCGGGTGCTCGCGGCAGCGGTGTTCCGCCTTAGTGCACTTCGTCGACGGCATCTGGGGGTGCGGCCGTCTACTAAAGTTTGCGATGAGGATTCGATCAGGATGTCGAGAATCTTGTTGAATTGCCCGACTTGATATTGAAAAGAGTTTTCGATAATGAGACTAAAATACGGGGTTTATAATTGTTAGGCATGCGATGTCTAAGGAATTCATTTGGTTAGGCATGCGATATCTAAGGAGGTTGCGGATTCCAACTGTTGTAGTTTTACACTTTCTTTTCTGTGACCGTAAGCGTAGTATGTGGTGTATCGCCGGCTTCGTTGCTATACATCAACGACAATCGGGATACACATACTTGCTTACGTTGATGATATGAGATATTATGTGTTGCTGTGATATGTTATATTGGATCGTCGTGTTCTGAATTGCCGGGGATTTTATGTGAGATGAGAGTTTTTTCTTTTTCATTCATGTAAAATTCATTTGTATGTAATATTCTTTTATTGGGGTACTTCCGGGCTGAGGATGATGTCACCGTTGTATATTATTTACTTTTCCGCATTAGGTAGACCTAAGGCGGGGAGCACAAGTAACCGGGTTCTAGGGTCCAGTGGGAGACCATCTCGAGGAGTCGAGACCGGGTCTCCTAACCCTAGAATTGGCAGTGTTGCTTGCCGCTCTCATAGGGGTCTAGGGATGTGGGTTTGGCTATTCAGCGCGACCGTGGAATCCGTGTTTTATACAGGCTCGTATTAAAACACGGACATCCTAGTATATCCAATATTTCATATATGTTCTTCTGCTGCAATGTTCTGTGATGAGATCATATTACTGCCTGAGGTGAATGTTTATATTATATATATGAGATATATGTTTTATTGCAGATTTCGTTTCAAATGTGATGCTTGTGAAGCATAATAAAATGGGACTTCATTAATGAGATTAATGAAATAAAAGAAACCTAAAGATGTTGTAGAAACTTGTTTAAAAACTGGTAGCTCTAGTTCTTGCTTTGCACAGCGGTGTTCCTTGTAGATCATCCAGCACCTTATTCGATAAGGAAAGAGCCGAGTTCCCTTCACCGGGAGTGACCTCTTTAGCGAAACTAGTAGATGCTACAAACTCGGTTTGTCTTTTGATTGCTTCTATGGTTCTTGCTTTGCATAGTGATATTTATGAAATATCCTGCACCTTCGATGAGGAAAGAGCCGACGATCCCTTCACCGGGAGTGACCTCTTTAGCGAAACTAGAAAAGCCTAAAAAACATTCCATTTAAAATCACTCGATTCTACAACGATATCAAGTTCATTACGCAAAGGGTTTTCTTAAAAACCTGTCGTAGCCCTCTGTCATTTCAGATAAGTACTGGTTAGTATTCGTGCTGCGTTTGTTGACCTTAGCCAAGGCGTAGTGTGCGGTAGCTGATTAGTGCTTATCTGTATAAGCATATGATGCGATTGAGTTAGGGTAGTCGTGCGACTTTGTTGACCTTAGCCAAGAGTCGTGCGGGTGGGTTTAATTGAATCGGGAAATGATGGGTTGAACTTGGCCAGCACTTATAATTTGTTGACCTTTGCCAAGGTCATAAGCTGCTAGGGGCAAAATATTATCGGGAATTTCAAGTGTTGAAATTTGCAATGAGATTGCATACCTTTTATGAGATAGTTGGATCCCGATACCCGCTGCGAGTAAGAGTTACTCCTGGGAGAGTTTTACACATTACAATTAGCCGATCAAGTAGGTGTCTAGAAAGGTGTTAAAGCAGTTATGCCTCTGGGAAAACGAGGTTTACTTTAATTAGGTTCGTGCGAAAGCACGGGGGACCTCCCTGAAAGTACCGACACTGGCCTGGCTGAAAGATTGGCGAACTTGTAGCGTGTAATTAATCCCGGCTAGTCTTTCCTTTTAGGGTTTGAAGGAAGATTTGACTAAAACAGTGGGAGACATCCTGTTTAGATATATTAGATAACCAATCTAATCTTGCAAGAGTATACGCTGAGTGTTTTCTTCTCTCTCTCTCCAGGTAGCGACCATATCACGCCTTAATCAAGATAATAATATGGATGTATTGACCGAACCCGCTTGTTATACTGCGCTAGGGAACGTTGGTCCCGCTCCAACTTATAATTGTTATAAGACAGAGCAGGAAATTGGAGATTACCAGAATTCCCGTGCTGCCCAAATGAAGAAAGTGCATGTTGATGCATCTTCTTCGGGTATGTTCATTACAGAGAATTGTTTCTCAGTATCCTTTACGTCCTGGATATGAGATACTGGATCAGGATCCCGCATATGTAATCTGTTACATGGGCTACAGATAGGTAGAGAACTGAGAACGGGTGATAAGTTTCATGAGATAGAAAACGGTGCAAGGGTTGCAGCTAAGTCTGTTGGTCACTATCACCCTGTATTACCAGAATACATTGATTCTGAACTAATGTTATTAGATACCGAACCTGATATACAACATCATATCAGTCTCTTTATTAGTAAAGAAGGATATAATTTTGTATTGTTGGATAATGTTTTGAACATTTCCTATATCAAGAGTTGATCGGTTCAGGCACGTTATCTAAAAGCATTGACGTTCTAAATCAAACTACAGTTCTTAGTATACGGAACACACACAAGAGGAAGAGTTCAGAAATGAACGAATCCTTCTTGGGGCATTGTAGACTAGGTCATATCAATGCGACCCGACTAGCTGAAGTTACATTAAGATGCATATTTAAATTTGTTTGAATTTACATCTTGTGAAACTTGCCGGTCATGTCACAAAGATAAAATGGCCATAGCTCTGTTTATTGGAAACAGAGAAAGAGTTGGTGAACTCTTGGGATTGATACATGCTGATGTATGAAGGTCCCATGTCTATACATGCCAAGACCGGTTCTTTGTACTTCATTACATTCTCTGATGATCTCTCAATATTCAGACATATGTTCCTGTTGAAACACAAGTCCGAAGCTTTTGAGATATTCACAGAATATAAGTTAGAAGTAAAGAACCAAAAACCGGGTATAAGTATTATGTCTTTTGATGAGATCAAGGACGAGAATACTTGAGCACGGAATTTCTGGACTATTCTAAAGGAGAATGAGATTCTCTCTCAGCATTACTCCTTCGAATACACCACAGCACATCGGTGTATCGGGGAGGAGCAATCACACCCTATGAGATATGGTGTGCTCTATGATGAGTACTACTGAGTTGCCTATTTCATTTTGGGAGTTATGCACTTGAGAAGTTGCATACCTATTGAATAGGGTTCAAATCAAATCAGTTACCTACCATTTCATATGTGATATGGAATGAGAAGAGCCCATATCTTAAGTTTGTTAAGATTTGGGGTTGTCCAGCCTATGTCTAAAAGCATAATCCGGACAAGCTCGAGGCAAAGTCAGTTCTGTGGAAGTTTGTTGGATATCCCAAGCATTCGCAAGGGAATATCTTCTACCTAACCGAGGAACAAAAGATGTTTTGTTTCTCAACATGCCACCTTTGTGAAAGGGAATTTCTTGTGAAGAAATTAGTGGTCATGAGGTAGAACTGGAAGGATTCCAGCTATACAAACTACAGCAGATGATTTGGTAGAACCAAAGGATTCATCAGTAACCAACGAACCTCAGCCTCTCCGCCGATCTAGTAGGGTTCCTCGCCCACCTAAGAGATACTTCGGTTTCTCTATGACAGTGGGAGCGAGGATTGCATCATGAGATGATGACCCAACTATTTTCGAGCTGGCCATCAGGAGTGGGACTCTGTAAGAATGGCTGGATGCTTAGCGATCTGAGATGGAATCCTTATACACCAACAAAGTATGGACTTTGGTTGCTTTATCTGAAGGGTTAAATCCCCATCAGGAGCAAGTATATCTTGAGAAGATTACTTGGTGTACATGGAAAAGTTGAGACTTTCAAAGCTATACTTAAGTCCATCCAGATCCTACTTACTACTGCTACATACCATGACTACGATATCTGGTGGATGGGTGTCATGACTGCTTTTCTAAATGTTGATTTGGAAGAGAGCGTCTATAAGTACACAGCCAGAGGGCTTCGTAGACAGTGGGAACAGCGGAAACGCGTGCAAGATGCTTTATATGATAAAGCAGGCATCGCGGAGTTGGAACGTCTGTTTTAATGTGGTAGTCAAAGAGTTTGACTTCATCAAAATGGTAGATGAACCTTGTATATACAAAAGGTAGTAGGGAGTATGGTGGTGATCTTCGTAGAGTACGTGGATGACATACTCTTGATAGGGAAGGAGTTTCCAATGCTATGCTCGGTCAATCTCCGCTTATCACAAAGATTCTCCGTATAGGATCAAAGTGATATCTCCTAAATCCTGGGTTTTGGATCTATGAGATAGATCTAATTGGATGTTAGGATACTCACTAGTTGTAGTGAGATGGTATCAATCAATCCTGGGGAGAATCACTGGATAGGTTCCAGGGTGATAAGGACGACTGAATGTCAGTCGCAGGCATTGTCTTTACCCTCAGTGGAGGGACGGTATGTTGGAAGAGTTCCAAGATAGATACCGTGACATACTAGACGATTAAAGGAAAGATACATCATTACCAAAGATGCTACCAAAGAGGCAGTCTGGATATATATAAGTTCATGAGATGAACTTCGTTCCTACCATTGCGTGACAATGGAGTTGTGGCTTTAGCCAAGGAACTACCGTCCCATCTGAAATCCAGATATAATTCTTAGGCAGTATCGCCTGATCATGGAGATGGTTGATCTCCAGGGAGATCGAGGTTAGAAGAGTAGACACAGAGGACAACAGCGCGGATCCACTCACAAAGGCCTTTTTCCCAGTAGAGACTTTTATGGGATGGTTGAGTATGAGATACTTCAACCGCAGCTAATTGTTGGGTATGTGATACCACAACAGATGGCCCTAGTGCAAGTGGGAGATTGTTAGTTATATGTATGCCCTAGAGGCCATTACTGTACATACGATGTATATTGTAATGGATGCTTGGACATATATAGGGAGGACTTTCTTGCTCGACATGATAGTATGCTATCTGGTTGTACTTTATCTTAACATGTACTCTGATTGTCTCTATATATACATGTTGATAAATCCCTTAGGATATGTACTCGACTACTGGGACTATGATGAGATCATACTAGTGGGGCCACGGTAGTCGACGAGTATATCCTATAACTGTTCCTAGTCGAGAGTGTATCGAGACAGGGTATCGATACACTAGAGTAGACTAGCGTATACGCATCTTGACCCATATGATGGGTGATGGATGATCCCATATCCATCGGTGTTTGACATCAAGGATGGTGTACGGGTGCTCAGTGGAGACTGGGTATACTGGGCGGACTCGCCGAGAACTTCCAGATGGTATTATACCTCACGTCAGATGGCAGTTCTCCAGTGACACTGGTACAGAGTAGTCTGTTGACCCGAAATCGTCATAGAGTCTTGTGTGATTCCCACTGTGCTTTGATTTCCATCATACCACGTCCAAGTGGGCTTGCAAAAAGGTGGCTTTTGGGTACAGTCCCGAATCACATGGAGGCAATGAGCGATAAGAGGGGATTCGTCTCTTCCGGTATAGGGAGTTGATGTTGCGCTGTGTTCGATTGGCTATAACTGGAAATCCCTGGCCAGGGTTGCTGAGATTTACTGGTAAGTGTTATCAGTAGTTTCTCGAATAGTTATAGACCTCAAATCGACACGACTTATCGAGCTACTGGGGTCTGACGTTTACCACCCCTAGGAGAGATATGCGACATATTAGACGACGAGACCGGACTGTACGGGAGTGATACTGATTGGATTCACAGGAGAATGTACAGGCTTTCTTGTTGATCTTCTGAGCGCTCAATACCTGGGTGGCTGTTACGTTTAGCTGACCGCTTGCAGCTTGTGGGTGTTTGATATGATCATCACTTAGCGCCGGCGTATTGACGATTCTTTAGAGTCCTACATAGAGGTTTCTTGACTCAGGCAAAACGGAGTAGGAGCACATATGTGATATGTGCGGGACCGAGGATAATGCGGTATGTGATACCGTATTGGATTCTCGCGATATAAGATATCGGCCGGGTATATGTGATATAGCCGGGTCATCGTATTAGTCGGTTATATGCGATATAGCCGGATTGTCGAATCAAGTGTTGATTCGATAATTTAATGTATAATAATATATATGATATATTAAATTACATTAACTAATATTAGCTCACCAAAAGATTCTTTTTCTCACTCGTGTAATACATTGATATATATGCGATATATGTTAATTGTATTATTTTATATTGTTACGATAAATATTATATATGTGATATATAATATTGTAACATGATATGATAACTAATGCAACATGATTAGTGGAGATTAAACAAGATTAGGGTTTGATTTGGGTTAATGCTTTCTAGAAGTTTCTAGAAGGTTTTTATTTTGTCATGGAAAAGATATTTACAAATGACTCATCTTTAACCTAACCCAAACCCTACACCCTTGGTTAATTCTCAACAAAGGTTTAGCAACCATGGTTGAATTATTGATCATTATCTTCTTTCATTGTTCATCACAAAAGGATTCAATCATCTTCTTCCTTGAGTTCCTTTTTTGAAAAAGCTTTCTAGCTTTTTGCTAAGTGATGAAAGTGAGTGAGAATATGAAAACTAATGAGAGCAAAAATCCTAGTTCATCATCCTCATCTATCCTTGCCATTTAGATGAGGGTGTTCACTTCATTTGGTGAGTGTTAGCTTGTGTTAATGAAACTTCAAGGTAGATCATCTATGTTATCGAAGATCGGAAGCAAGACTGCATCTTTCTCTTCGTGGAACCTCTTGAGAGTCCGGAACACGATGATCGCAGCGAAGGGTCCTCAACACGGAGCTTAAGAACTGAAGTACCGGATCTACAAAGATTGTAATCCCTCTCACTTAACGTTAAAGTGTTTAACATGTTCGTTTTCGCCTAATCTCTAGTTTAAAGATCCGGCTTTGGGTTGTTCGGCACGGCTATTTTTAAAATCGGGCATGGTAGATACCTCGTAGACCCTTGTGCGCGTGCGTAGCAACCCTACAGCTGGATTTTCTCCATAGTCTCCTGAACTAGCTGGGGTCCTAAAACTCGACTCTCACTATGCTCGGTCCAACAGACTGGCGATCGACACTTCCTACCATATAAAGCCTCAAAAGGTGACATCTGAATAGTCTCCTGAAAGCTGTTGTTGTAGGAGAACTCAATCAACGGCAAGTGACGATCCCAACGGCCACCAAAATCAAGCACACATGCACGGAGCATATCCTCCAGAGTCTGAATAGTCCGCTCCGACTGACCATCAGTCTGCGGATGAAAAGCGGTGCTAAAACTCAACCGGATACCCAAAGCTTCCTATAGCTTCTGCCAAAGACGGCTAGTAAACTGGGTGCCTCTGTCGGATACTATGCATGTGGGAATACCGTGCATACGCACAATCTCATCTATGTACAACTGAGCGTACTGAGTATAACCGAAAGTGGTCTTCACTGGAAGGAAGTGAGCCGCTTTCGTCAACCGGTCAACAATCACCCAAATGGAGTTATACCCCCTACTAGTCCTGGGTAGACCCACAATGAAGTCCATGGAAATCTGCTCCCATTTCCACTCTGGAACGGGTAAAGGCTGCAACTCTCCAGCCGGTCTCTGATGAAGGGTCCCGGCAGCGCCCCGGCCATCGAAACGCGGCCAAAATGCGGAACAAAAATTTATCAAACCGGCTCTACCGCTACCCGAATCCCGGATCGACCTTAAACCCTATACTAGCGAGCTAACTAAGAGTTAGGAAGGTTATACCGAGATATCCAAGTCCTTCGGTCTTCATTCCAAGCTCCTAACGATCCTTTGATGATGTTTGGTTGCCGGTCTTCCTCCATCTCCGATGATCCACCCGAGGAAAACGGCGCAAGCTCCAACCTCGTCGAACGAGGTAACCGACGCTCCAACGACGCTAGTGATGGAGTGTGTGGGGGTGTACGAATATGTCACTAAAATTTTTCTCTCAACCATGAGCTCAATAAGAAACTCAAGAAGCAGAATGAAGGAGATGATGAAAACTTGGAAGAAGGCTTTTGTGAACTTTTGAGTGAATGAGAGAGGAGAGTTTAATCAAGTGTGTAAAATTGCAAATGAAATGAGCCCCTACCAAATATGTGGCCCCCCTTTCTCTCTCCTTCACACAAAAAAACATTTTCTTTTTCAATTAACCATTAAACAAAAGAGACCATACTACAAGCCCATACCTTGTCCATGTTCATGCCACCTCATACCTCCTTTCCACCTCATTTCCAAAACAAATGATTTTCCAAAAAGGTAAATCATATAAATGAGGTGGCAACTTCTTCTAGAAGCTATTCCGTACAAATACGGAATACTTCCCGGTACATGTACCGAAATACATATACACGTATTCGTACCAAAATACGAATAGCCGAGAGAGAAAACGTATAGTGAACAATAATACTAGATTACGTATATACAAATACATATATAAATTATTAAATCAAAATTCGATTTAATAATCCGGCTTAATCCTAAGCCGCTAGTATTATCAACTGTCCGATTAAAGTCTGCGCAGCAAGTGCACATATTTAATCGGACACCCGTATGTATCAACATACAACATGTACACCATATCGCCTGAACCGTGAAAAACCCTTTGTGTGGGACTCTAAAGACTCGTCAATACGCTGGCAGTGGGTTGAACCACAAGCACGTCAGCGGCACTATCTGTACGTAACGGCTACCCAGGTATTGAGCGAAAGGGAGGCCGACGAGCAAACTCATCCTGAACCCCTACTGAGCCTGACAGTGACAATATCCGTGCAGTCCGGTCCGTTCGTCTAAGAGTATCGCATATCGAGTCTAGGGGGTAGATAAAGTCAGACCCCCAACAACACGATATTTAGTGTCGGTATGAAACCCATCACCACCTGAGAAACTATCGATCCTGGATCGGTAATTCTTGTCCACCGTGGCCACGGATTTATGGTGATGGCCATCCGTACACAACGCGACATCAACCCCCAATACCGGGAGAGACGAATCCCCGACGATCCGATCACTGCCTCCATGTGGCTCGGGACTGTACCCAACTAAAACCTATTTGCACGACTCCTTTGAGCCGTGGTAGGGTAGTAATCAAAGCACAGTGGGAACTCACATGAGACAAATAACGATCTCAGGTCGACAGACTAACCTGTACACATGTCACCAGGGAACTGCTATCTGACAATAGGTATAATACCAACTAGCAGGTTCCCGGCGAGTCCGTCCAGTGTACTCATAACCCAATGAGCACCTGTATACTATCTTAGGTGAACAAACTAACACCAATGGCTTATGAGACCTGGCCACCGCCCCTCGTCGGGGTCTCGATCAGTATACACTAGTCTACATTGGAGTATTGATACTCGGTCTCGATACTCCCACGACTAGGGACATTTAAGGATGTGCTTATAGACCCCCAGCTCCCACGTATGTGATCGCCATCACAATGCTGGCAGTCAAGCAAGAATCCTATGGGCTCAATCAACATGTATATGATGATAAAGATAAACCAGATAGCATACTATCATCTTGAGTAAGACTGTTTCATCGGTATAGGTCCTGCCTCAATCATCATAATCACAAGTCCGCGACTATGATAATTGCCTTGAGGGTACTATAGCCAACAATCTCCCACTTGCACTTAAGGCCAATTATTGCGATGTCGCATACTCACAGCCCGTGTGATACCGAACACCCAACTTCTCTACTGATCAATTTCGCAAAGCCTGTTCGCGAAATGATTGCGTTCGAGAAATAGCCTCAGTGAGTGGATCCGCTCCAATGTTTCTTTCTGTATCTCTCTATATCTCAACTGCGCGGAGAAAGCTATCTCCCGAAATGAGCAATACATGTCTTAGAATTTGTCTGGATGTCTGATGGGTCCCAGTTCACAAACGAACTCCAAATCCACTAAATCTCCTAGACTGTATCATCCACTGAATTCAATCAGTATCCTGCGCCATGCTTTTCCTCAGTATCCGTTTAGACCAACTGTCCAACATACTGTCCCTCAAAAGAGGGAAAACTATAACTCTGACAGTCACTCTGTCATCCAGGTCACTTGGGAAGCTTGAAATAATAACCGTCTCCTGAAGGAGGCTGCTGTTACCATATCCCTAGAACATCCATTTATGTTCATAAACTGCTCCCCAATGTTTCTCCACGATTGGATTAATATATCTGCTTATTGCAGCTAGTGCAAAAACAACATCTGATATGGTACTTGACATTTCATGATTAACTCAATTGCCTAAGCAAGTGATATGTTAATCATGTAGATCCCTCTCCCCTTTAGTCTGTAAGACACCTTTAGAGAGGTTGACTCCATCACCTGCAGATTCACCACCATGTCAGGAGTCGTCCATTTAATGTCAAAGTACCCATATTAAGATACTTCCCAAATCTAGATCCAAAACCATAGATCTAGTAACCAGAAAACCTGATATTACATCCATATCCTATGTGGAGAAAACAACTGTGTGACACCAAAGCATAACCGATAGTAGTATAGGAATATCTCTTCCTATCAAGTGCATGTCATCCTAATACCTGGACATCACTCTTTACTACCTTCTTACTAGATCCATCTCCTATTCTGATGAAGTCAAAACCTATGACTGTCACATCAAAAATATAGATGGTCTATTTCCGCTATACCTGCTTTAGTCTGTAAATAGACATAAGCTACTTGCCTATTATGATTCCGCTGCTCCCACTGACTACAACAACCTTCTGGCAGAGTCATATACACGCACACCTCTAAAGCTAGTTTAGAATGACGGTATACTCATCCTCCTGCCGGGTCTTATAGTCTAGAACAGCAGCAATGGCAAGTCTGGGTAAACAAGAACCTCCCTGTCACCGTCTCTCAGAAGACTGAAGTACCTCTCGGGTGCCTGAGGTTACCCACCAAAATCTGCGGAGTGGCTAATGGAACGTTGAAAACAATTGAATCCTTAGGTTCTATTAAATCTTCAGTAATCATTTGTGGTTCTGGAATCACTTCCAGTTCTACCATACTCCCACTATTATTTTCTGAAAAATCCATTTTACTAAAAATGTGGCAAGTCAAGAACAATATAAATATTGATCTTCCTGATGGTAGAAAGTTAACCCTCGTCAAAGCCCGGGATAACCCACAAACAGCCATTACTAAAACGTGCCTTGAGTTTATCCGGATTCTGGTTTTAAGCATCAGCCGGACAACTCCCTATACCTTAACATCGTTAAGATATAAATTGATTCTATATATATCTGATATAGAAACAAAAGCACTAATCTAATTTGAACCAGATTCAAAATCATGCATCTGTCTCCAGTGCATATTAACCAAATGGAAAGAGGACAATCAACATACTCATCTAGGAGTGCATCCATATATAAGTAACCTGAAAAAGAAGCAAGTTCTCAAAACCATTACTATTAACTGAATACCAAACACAAGTATCTATATCTTCGACTTTCTCGAAGAATCCTGATACTTACAACAAATGGTCCTCTACTTTATTCTTATACCTATAACTTCTAAATATCTGGACCTTGCATTTCAACGAAATACATGTCAAGAACTGGAGAAGTCATAAGTGAACATAATATAGTATGAGTACCAACCCCTTTATCCTAATGGACACTAGACAACATACAGTACTTTGTATAAGTCCCCTGAGTTGAATAACTCAAACTCTGTGCGTCGTAGGTTGAAAAACTGTACTATGGTTAAGAAGAATTACACCGCTGTTGAATGCACCTTACCTAATCACCAACTGATATAGGTAAATGTCAAAGACATAATATCAAAAAGTTACATCTCACTTTATAAAATAAATGTACAGATATATCAGTTTGAAATTGGTGCATAACAACGGATATTCAAAACCAAATATTTGCCGTCCGGCAAAAACCAGATGATTTTCTCAAATATCACCAATTACAACGAATTCTGATATAATGAGGATCTAATCACCCAATTCCCAATATCTTACTCCCACTCACCATCCATAATAACATGCAGATGTGAGAAACTGATCTGGTAAATACATACTCTGGAGTTAGATTCTAACTGGGAAAACAGTTATCAATTAACATCGCACAGTGAAACTGAAACATAAAATGTTTCAAAAGGGTTAACTGGTATTCCTAGTAACGCCTCTTCCATTATCCTGAATCATGACAGTAACCATATACTTATCTGCCCTCACTACAATCCCTTTATTATGTCTTTACTTATTACCTTCTGTACACCTCCTTTACGCTAATTGGTTTTCTTCATTCCCTGCCCTTCGGCACCAGCCTAAGGTTTGGAAGAAGACTATCCAATAAGCGTAATAGGTGTACTCTCCTAATCCTAGGAGCCCTCGAAATCTGAGAGAAGGTAAAGAGAAAAGACATCTGAATAATCCTATTCTTTTTCTCCTGAACCAGAATCCATCCTCGAAAAAGTTCCTTCGAGTTCGTATGTAACTATACGATAGATTTATCCAATGGAAGTGGATATCCGTAGTGATACGGAGTGTCCTAGAGAAATGCAAAGTGGATGTAGGAGTGGCAGGGGTATACCTGGTTTCGTCGTGAATGATGGTGACCACAATTTCCATTGCCATTATTCTAATCCCTTTATATGTCTTTACTTATTACCTTCTGCACACCACAGTTAAGCTTGTTGGTTTTCTTCCTTCCCTACCGTTCGGCACCTGCCTATGGTCTGGAGGAAGACTATCCAATAGGCTCAATAGGTGTACCCTCTCCTAATCCTAGGAGCCCTCACAACCTGAGAGAAGGTAAAGGGAAAAGACAACCAAATAATCCTATTCAATCTCTCCAGAACCAGAATCCATCCTCGAAAAAGTTCCTTCGAGTTCGTATATAACCATACGATGGATTTATCCAATGGAAGTGGTTGTTCGTAGCAATACGGGGTGTTCTGGAGAAATGCAAAGGTGGTATAGAAGTGGCATTGATGTATGCGACACCGTAACATTCCAAAAGTCAAAGTGTTTTAAGAAGGTTCGGTTAACTTGGTTTCATGAGTTTTAGTCAAAAGTCGGGTCATAGTCGCAGCCAGAGAGAGAGAGAGAGAGAGAGAGAAGAAACACTCAGTGTGCACTCTAACCTAGATCAGAATGGTTAATCATTTTATCTAATCTGGATGGCTCCCACTGTGTGCTCGAATTCTCCTCCAAACCTAAAAGGAGAATTAGTCGGAATCACCCGAGGAGTAATCCTACTCATCAGTGCGAATCGGGATCCAACTATCATTGCATGATAACCTGATGGAAGCCACTCAAGTCACCACACTCCAGAAGGTATGCGCAAGCCTGGCAAGTTTCCTGTATGTTTGAAACTCCCGATATGATTTTTACCCCAACTGGCTTATGACCTTGACAGAGGTCAACATATCATAAGTCGCAAGTCAAGTTCAACCCGTCATTGTCCTGGATTAACTTAGACCCACCCGCACGAGCCCTTGACAGAGGTCAACATGACCATGCGACTGTCCTAAATAATCGCATATCTATGCAACAAACAAGCATTACCCAGCTACCAAGCACTGTGCCTTGACAGAGGTCAACATACACAGCATGAATACTAAGTAATACCTGTAAGAAATGATGGAAGGCTACGACTGGTTTTTGGCGAAAAACCTTTAACGTAATAAACTTGATATCGTTGAAGGAATCCAAGTGGTTTTATAAATATATAGTGGCGAAAACTTTTACTAAAGAGGTCACTCTCGGTGAAGGGATCTCGGCTCTTTCCCCGTCGAATGGGGTGCAGGATATCCCAAACTGAATACCACGATGCAAAGAAAAAGTAATCGACTATAGTGAAGTTATTACGTTGACGCAAACTTTTACTCAAGGGGTCACTCCCGATGAAGGGATCTCGGCCCTTGTCTCGTCGAATGAGGTGCAGGATATTCCAAAATGAATACCACGACGCAAAGCAAAAGTGTACGTCTGTAATGTCAGTTTTTACAAACTTGGTTCCAACAACATCATATATAGGTTTGTTTTATCCTTGCATTGATAAGAATCTATGCAGTCCCATCAATTAATCACACCAGAAAAGAACGAAAATAAAATGTACATATATGCCATCCGCATTCGCTACAGGGTCCTGTCATCACCCGTTAGGTTACTTAACTAACGACAGAGCGGGGACTGGGCTAGCGCGGGTGCAAAACATATACAACATCTACTAGTGTATATAAATATATATATATATAACATTCATCCCAGGCATGATATAAAGCAACATCACAGAAACATCACAGAAACTACACAGAATGGTGGATAATCTGGAGCCCCGGGTTTCATTTGAGCCGCAAGTGAGACCCGACGTTCCCTGTCGTGTGGATAGCCTGTGCAATGAAAACCTAGACCCCTACGAGCGTGGCAAGTTACCCGCCAAAACCAGAAGTGAGGCAGCCCCCTTCAGCAACGTGAATGGACCACCCAGCACTTCACGGAATCCGGTAACTTGAGCACCCCTCCTGGGTCACTTATACCCCCTACGAGTGCGGCGAATAGCCCGTCAATTCTAGAGAAAGGTCCCCTCCGTCCCAACGCCATGAGATGCGGACCCGTTGCCCTTTAGAATCCGGCTATTCGTGCACCCCACCGCGGGGTAATCCTAGTACAGAAAAGAAAATAATATACAAAGGTGACATCGACCTCAGCCCGGTCGTGCTCTAAAAGAATAATATACAAACTGGCAGTGACGGTAGTCCACATGTCGGACGCTCGCCCCGCAATATCAAATATACAAATGAAATAAAACTGTACTATCATTGCACCATTGCTATCCACCACGACGATCCAACCAACAGCACAGCACAACACAGAATATCAACGTGAATGTCACGTTCGCAAACCCATCTAAAAGACATATAGCAATTAGACGAGTTTACCGATCAAGTGACATTCACGGTCGCAGATAATAATGTATGTACTGTTAAATGCCCACTTAAATTATCGATCGAAAAAATTCCAAATTGGCCCCAATAGCAAAACAATACTTCACTGAAACCTGGGCCAAAACAGAATATTACAAAAATCACAATTTTACATCAGGAGGCTGCAGTAAAAATTTGGAAGCCCGTAGCTACTAAATGGCCGCGGAACCGCCGCCAATAGGGGGTTAGTGCGGAGGATCCGCGGCAATTTAGTGGCATCATGAGCTCAAATTTTTTGTGTACCCTTATATTTGCTTGCACGGATTTTTAAGATGCCTGAAATAATTTTTTGACCACTTTTGAAAATCGACAGCAACTATGAAAATGGAATCGTGATTTCGGTAAATTTCGTCGATCGATCTTTTAAGCACGGTTAAACAAGCTAGTGAGGGGTTTAAAGGGTGGCTCTAATACCATGAAGGGTCCCGACAGCGCCCCGGCCGTCGAAACGCGGCCAAAATGTGGAACAAAAATTTATCAAACCGGCGCTACCGCTACCCGAATCCCGGATCGACCTTAAACCCTATACTAGCGAGCTAACTAAGAGTTAGGAAGGTTATACCGAGATGATCCAAGTCCTTCGGTCTTCATTCCAAGCTCCTAGAGATCCTTTGATGATGTTTGGTTGCCGGTCTTCCTCCATCTCCGATGATCCACCCGAAGGAAACGGCGCAAGCTCCAACCTCGTCGAACGAGGTAATCGACGCTCCAACGTCGCTAGTGATGGAGTGTGGGGGTGTATGAATATGTCACTACAATTTTTTTCTCAACCATGAGCTCAATGAGAAACTCAAGAAGAAGAATGAAGGAGATGATGAAAACTTGGCATAAGGCTTTTGTGAACTTTTGAGTGAATGAGAGAGGAGAGTTTAATCAAGTGTGTAAAATTGCAAATTAAATGAGCCCCCTTCCAAATATGTGGCCGGCCCCCCTTTCTCTCTCCTTCACATAAAAAAACATTTTCTTTTTCAATTAACCATTAAACAAAAGAGACCATACTACAAGCCCATACCTTGTCCATGTTCATGCCACCTCATACCTCCTTTCCACCTCATTTCCAAAACAAATGATTTTCCAAAAAGGTAAATCATATAAATGAGGTGGAAACTTCTTCTAGAAGCTATTCCGTACAAATACGGAATACTTCCCGGTACATGTACCGAAATACATATACGCGTATTCGTACCAAAATACGAATAGCCGAGAGAGAAAACGTATAGTGAACAATAATACTAGAATACGTATATACAAATACATATATAAATTATTAAATCAAAATCCGATTTAATAATCCGGCTTAATCCTAACCCGCTAGTATTATCAACTGTCCGATTAAAGTCTGCGCAGCAAGTGCACATATTTAATCGGACACCCGTATGTATCAACATACAACATGTACACCATATCGCCTGAACCGTGAAAAACCCTCTGTGTGGGACTTTAAAGACTCGTCAATACGCTGGCAGTGGGTTGAACCACAAGCACGTCAGCAGCACTAGCTGTACGTAACAGCTACCCAGGTATTGAGCGAAAGGGAGGCCGACGAGCAAACTCATCCTGAACCCCTACTGAGCCTGACAGTGACAATATCCGTGCAGTCCGGTCTGTTCGTCTAAGAGTATCGCATATCGAGTCTAGGGGGGTGGATAAAGTCAGACCCTAACAACGCGATATTTAGTGTCAGTATGAAACCCATCACCACCTGAGAAACTATCGATCCTGGATCGGTAATTCTCGTCCACCGTGGCCACGGATTTATAGTGATGGCCATACGTACACAACGCGACATCAACCCTCAATACTGGGAGAGACGAATCCCCGACGATCCGATCACTGCCTCCATGTGGCTCGGGACTGTACCCAACTAAAACCTGTTTGCACGACTCCTTTGAGCCGTGGTAGGGTAGTAATCAAAGCACAGTGGGAACTCACACGAGTCAAATGACGATCTCAGGTCGACAGACTAACCTGTACACATGTCACCAGGGAACCGCTATCTGCCAATAGGTATAATACCAACTAGCAGGTTCCCGGCGAGTCCGTCCAGTGTACTCATAACCCAATGGGCACCTGTATACTATCTTAGGTGAACAAACTAACACCAATGGCTTGTGAGACCTGGCCACCGCCCCTCGTCGGGGTCTCGATCAGTATACACTAGTCTACACTATCGATGCTCGGTCTCGATACTCCCACGACTAGGGACATTTAAGGATGTGCTTATAGACCCCCAGCTCCCACGTATGTGATCGCCATCACAATGCTGGCAGTCAAGCAAGAATCCTATGGGCTCTATCAACATATATATGATGATAAAGATAAACCAGATAGCATACTATCATCTTGAGTAAGATTGTTTCATCGGTATAGGTCCTTCCCCAATCATCATAATCACAAGTCCGCGACTATGATAATTGCCTTGAGGGCACTATAGCCAACATCTGATGCTCAGCCTTGATTTGCTAACAAGTCAGGCACCTTGAAACGAAGTCCGAAATATCGCGTTTCATCCCTTCCCACCAGTAAAAGTCTCTCAAGTCACGGTACGTCTTGGTGGAACCTGGATGAACGCTAAAGGCTGACTGATGTGCCTGCTCTAGGATCTCGTGTCTCAACCCATCAGCATCTGGTACACACAAGCGGGTCCCGCATCGTAGCACACCCTGGTCATCAATCATGAACTCTGAAACTGTACCATGTCGAACAAGCTCAAGAATCTCGAACAAACGGGCATCACTGGGTTGCGCCTTACAGATACGGTCAAATAGTAGTGGATGGGCGCGGACATGAGCAAACCGTCCCCCAGCGGAAGTAAACTCGAACTGTACTCTACTATCACACAAGAGCTGCCATCTGCAGACGACTGACGCTGAACTGCGTTTAACTGGGACAAGCTACCCCCGGGCCTACGACTCAAAGCATCAGCTACCACATTCGCCTTGCCCGGGTGATAAAGGATCTCACAATCATAATCCTTCACTAGCTCCATCCATCGGCGCTGTCTCAGGTTCAGATCTCGCTGCTGGAAGATATACTTCAAACTCTTATGATCCGTGAAGATCTGACACGACTCTCCGTACAAGTAGTGTCTCCAAATCTTCAACGCAAAGACTACCGCGGCCATCTCAAGATCATGAGTGGGGTAATTCTGCTCGTGCTTCTTCAGCTCCTTAGAAGCATACGCAATCACCCTATCATGCTGCATCAAAACACACCCGAGCTCCACTCGAGAAGCATCACAATAAACAACATAGTCGCCCGATCCAGAAGGTAAAGATAGAACTGATGCTGTCGTCAACCGAGTCTTCAACTACTGAAAACTCTGCTCACATGCATCAGTCCAAAGAAAAGGAACTCCCTTCCGGGTCAGTCCAGTCAGCGGTGCAGCGATACTCGAGAAATCCTGCACAAAACGGCGATAATAACCAGCTAAGCCCAAAAAGCCGTGGACCTCATTCATCGATACAGGTCTGGGCCAAAGCTGTACAGCCTCGATCTTCCTCGGGTCCACAAGAATACCATCACCAGTCACCACATGACCCAGGAAGTCAACTCTATCAAGCCAAAATGCACACTTTGAGAATTTAGCATAAAGCAGGTGCTCTCTCAAAATCTGCAAAGCAATCCTCAAGTGCTGCTCATGCTCCTCACGACTCTTAGAGTAGACCAGTATGTCATCAATAAACACTATAATAAACTGGTCGAGGAACGGCCTGAAAATCCAGTTCATCAGATCCATGAACGCTGCTGGCGCATTGGTGAGTCCGAACGACATCACCAAAAACTCATAATGCCCATAGCGCGTACGAAAAGCAGTCTTCGGAATGTCATCATTCCGAACCCGCAACTGATGATAACCCGAATGCAAATCAATCTTAGAAAAATTTTTCGCACCCTGGAGCTGATCAAATAAATCGTCAATGCGGGTTAAAGGATACCTGTTCTGCACCGTAACTTGGTTCAACTGACGATAATCCACACATAGCCTCAAACTGCCGTCCTTCTTCTTGACGAATAGAACAGGAGCTCCCCACGGCGGAACACTCGGACGCACAAGTCCCAAATCAAGCAACTCTTGCAATTGATCTTTAAGCTCTCTCAGCTCTGCCGGAGCCATCCGATAAGGCGGTATAGAAATAGGCTCCGTGCCAGGAATCAGATCAATGCAAAACTCAATATCGCGCTCTGGCGGCGACCCAGGTAACTCATCGGGAAAGACATCGGGAAACTCTCGCACGGTAAAAACCTGGTCCAACGACTCCACTGTGGCCCCAGTATCATGAATGAAAGCCAAGAATCCTCGACATCCCCTCCTCAAAAGCCGACTAGCGCACAGGACAGAAATCAAACTGTGAGGGGCGGCACCACGGTCCCCCTGCACAACAAACACTGACTCGCTGGGAAAAAAAAATCTAACTGTCTTCTCGCGGCAGTCCACGGACGCATAGCAAGTAGCTATCCAGTCCATGCCCAACAGAATGTCGAAGTCCAACATCTCAAGAAGGATCAAGTCGACGGACAGATCTTTGTCTCCTACGCGGACAGCAGACGATCGGAACACGTGTCGCGCAACAAATGACTCTCCTACAGGAGTAGTCACGACAAGTGGCTGATCCAGCAAACAAGACTCTCAGCCTAACCTCAGCACGAAGTGCGTAGAAACATACGAATGCGTAGATCCCGGATCAAAATGAACATGTGCATCATAAGAACATACAGAAAGGGTACCTGAAACCACAGCATTGGACGCCTGAGCGTCCTGGTGAGTCAAGGCAAAAACCCTAGCCTGTCCTCTACCGGCTACTGGCTGTCCCCTGCCTCTGCCACCTCGTCCTCTCGGCACAAAACCACCGCTACCACGACTTCTCTGAGCAGGAGTCTGACGCGGCGCAACAACAGGAATAAGAGGCAACGCTCTCTGAAGTGGAGAAGGTGGTAAGGTAACCTGGGGTACTGCTGGCCCTCTCTGACGCACCACGGTACAATCCTGAACAAGGTGATGTAGACTGCCACACCCGAAGCATCCATAAGACGGTCGCTGGCCCTCGTGGGAATAAGAACTGAATAACTGGCCATGTCCCACGTCTCTGCTACTCCCCGAGTCTGAAAGAACTATGCCTCGGCATGCAAACCTCTATCTCCGTGCTGGTACATCCGTACGAGCCCTCTTTGGTTCCGGAACAACCGATGACTCAGCTAGACGCTCCTCCACCAATAAAGCTGCATCCGCAGCTGCCGCACAGGTGTCGCAATGCTGAATGCTGATGGCTAGGAACAACTGGGTAAGCAGGCCTCGAACAAACCTCTTCACCCTCATCTCCTCAGTCGCCACCAGGTACGGAGCATACACCGACAGCTCGGTAAACAGTACATCATACTCAGACACTGTCATCCCCGAAGTCTGACGTAATTACTCAAATTTGCGCGTTCGCGCATCCCTGACGCTCGGTGGAAGAAAACGGGCGAGAAACACTGTCACAAACTCAGCCCAGGTCATAGGAGCAAGACCAGCGGCTCTTCCCCTCTCCAACGACTCACACCACTTCTGGGCCAGACCCTCCAGCCGGAAACTTGCAAACTCTACCCATCTCTCGTCGGGGCATCGGAGTGAGCGACAAATCCTCAGTAATATCTGTGCCAGTAAACACTGGAGGTCTCAGCCTCATAAAATCTGTCAGTGACACAGCAATAACCTCCGGAGCTGTAACTGCGACTACCGGAACTGTAGGTACCATCATGGTCCCCGCAACGGGTGGAACAACTGCCGACCCCTGCGCTCGAATGGCCTCTACTAAAGTCCCCACTATCTGGCCCAGATCCTGCATACCATCTCCAATCATAGCAATGTGCTCCGGAACGACAGACGTACCGCCATGGTCAGTCCTCGCCTCAGACGAGTTCTCTGACCTCGGCCCTCGCGGCCGCTCTCTATGCCCTCGTAGTCTTCGGCGGCATATAGGCTGGAAATTGGAACAAGATTCGATAAGGGAACGGAAATCAAATCACAAAGGTGCATATCATCACGGAGGAATATCAATCAATAAGTCCTAAGGCCACTTAGGCGGAGAACCGTGTCTTAAGTATGCCGCGGAACATACACACGCTACGTCACTCTGCTTAAGCTACCTACTCCATTATACCAAGGTCATCGTACACTCCGAAAGGTAAAACCTAGCGCTCTGATACCAACTTTATCACGACCCAAAATTTGGCCCGTAACCGGCACTTAAACTACGTAACCTCTACAGGCGTACACAACTCAAGTAAGCCGAAACCCAGAAATCTAAACCACCCAAATCTGGATCAACGGAGAAAAACATAGTTTTTAACATTTGGAAAATCACAAGTAAAATCTCTAACTTTAGTTTTCTTTCTTGAAAATTTCGGCAGCACCTCCTTTGTAAAAACTAGCCCCGAAAACGGGTACAACAAAGATAATATATAAAGCATCCCAAATGGGAGCAAAATCACGCCCAACGGCGGAAACAATCACCACAACAAGTATACGACGCCGAAGCGAAGAAATAACAAAGGAAAGACTGCAATAAAAAGTAAACTTTCCAACATAACCAGCTCCCACGAGCACGGCACCCAAAGTCACCAAAATAACACAACACCGAATCCTCACAAGTCGTCTCTAAGTCATATACAAACACTGGTAGATGGAGAATACTAGATCCAACAAAAAAGATATATAATGTGTAGGGTTCCTAGGCACACAATAGAGGTCTCACAAGGCATCAACCATGCCAATTTCAAATTTTACGGGTGCCGAGAAACCCTAATATGGATCGTTAACTAGAAATTTAGGCGAAAAACGAATCTAGTTAACAACTTAACTAAAGATAAGAAGCTACAACCTTTGTAGATCCGGATATCCACTTCCTTAGCTCCACGTAGGCGTCCTCTCGCTGTCCATCTCGAATTCCGGACTCAATCGTCGGTTTGATCGGAGAAACGGGCGGATTAGGTCGTCGGCTTCATGCCGAAGATGATCTATGTCGAGGCATCACAAGTTCAAGCTCCGACTTCACAAATTTGTGAAACTTGTGAAGAAAACACCCAAAACAACTTGGCAAGAGATAGAGGGTGAAGAAATAGGAGGTGGGTTCACTTTAGAATTGGATTTCTCACTTTAGATCTCAAGTTGCCATTGATGGCATCAAGCTTTCTATCTTGAAGAAGAAGATGATGAAGCTAGAATTATGATAAGTGTTGTTAAAAGAATAATAAAAATCAATACTTATCATCTTCTAACCTTGGTTAAGTGTAGAGAATAGACCATGGTCAAGTGAGAATGGTTAGGGTTAAGGATGATGACAAAATGGTCACTTTAGTCAAAGCTTCATGAAGCTTCATCAAGCTTCATGAAAGAAACCATTTTGTTATCTTTTATTTATTTATCAAAAAGGAATAGATAAATAAATAAGTAAATAAATCAAAACCCTAACTATTATCATAACCATGGTTTAAGTCTTAACACAAAACCAATTTACATGCATCATCAAACATGACACATTGTAGTGCACAAAAGTATATCACATATACAACTTGTGAACTACAAGTGAGAAAATCCTATTAAAGTGAACCAATACTAGTTAATGCAAAGTAATATATCAAATATATAATTATACATTAAATCATTAAATCAACACTTGATTCAATGATCCGGTCATGTCGTACATAACCGACTAGTATCCAATGTATCGACTTATCGAATCAATCTACGATTCGATAACTAGGTTATATCGCATATAACCAATCGAAACATTCATCGCGAGAATGAAATACGGTATCACATACACGCATTATTCTCGGTCCTGCACATATCTCATATGCGCTCCTATTTCGTTTCGCTTGAGCCAGGAAACCTCTGTGTAGGACTCTAAAGACTCGTCAATACGCCGGTAGCAGATGATGATCATATCAAGCACTCACAAGCCGCAAGCGGTCTGCTAAACGTAACGGCCATCCGGGTATTGAGCGATCAGAAGATCGACGAGCTAGCCCGCTCACACTCCTGTGAATCCAACCAGTAACACCTACCGTACAGTCCGGTCTGTTCGTCTGATATGTCGCATATCAAGTCTAGGGGTGGTATACGTCAGACCCCAATAACCGATAAGTTGTGCCGATGTGAGGCTCATAACGGGTCGAGAAACTACTGGTAACACTTACCAGCAAATCTCAGATCAGTCTTGGCCAGGGACTTCCCTGTTACGGCCAATCAAGCACAGCGCAACATCAACCCCCAATACCGGGAGAGACGAAACCCCTCCTATCGCTCATTGCCTCCATGTGACTCGGGACTGTACCCAAAGACCACCGTTTTGCACGCCCTCATGGACGTGGTAAGGTGGAGATCAAAGCACAGTGGGAATCACACAAGACTCTATGAAGATCTCGGGTCTACAGACTAACCTGTACAAGTGTCACCTGAGAACTGCCATCTGACGTGAGGTATAATACCATCTGGGAGTTCTCGGCGAGTCCGTCCAGTGTACCCAGTCTCCACTGAGCACCCGTATACCATCTCTGATGTCAAACACCAATGGATATGGGATCATCCATCGCCCATCTCATGGGTCGAGAAGCGTATACGCTAGTCTACACTGGTATATCGATGCCCCGTCTCGATACACCCACGACTAGGGACCTTGAAGGATGTACTTATGGACTGCCATGTCCCCACTAGTATGATCTGCATCATAGTCCAGGTAGTCAAGTACACATCCTAAGGGCTTTATCAACATGTAACTATAAGACAGTTTAAAGAGACAAGTGTACATGTTAAGATAAAGAGTAACCAGATAGCATACTATCATATCGAGCAAGAAAGTCATCTCTATATATGTCCAAGCATCCAATATAATATACATCATCTGTACAATACTGGCCTCTAGGGCATACATACAACTAACAATCTCCCACTTGCACTAGGGCCAGCTGCTGTAGTATCGCATACCGAGCATCCCGAAGAGTCTCTCAAACTGTATCTGGGGAATGGCCTTCGTGAGTGGATCCGCCGTGTTGTTCTTCGTGTCAATTCTCCTGACCTCAATCTCCCGGCGATCAACTATCTCCCGGATCAGGTGATACCGCCTCAGGATATGCCTGGATCGCTGATGGGACCTGGGTTCCTTGGCCAAAGCCACCGCTCCATTGTTATCGCAATACAAAGGTATTGGATGCTCAATGGATGGAACCACTCCAAGTTCAGTAATGAACTTCTTGATCCAGACAGCTTCTTTAGCAGCATCATTGGCAGCGATGTATTCAGCCTCCATCGTCGAGTCTGCCACGGTTTCCTGCTTGGAACTCTTCCAGCTAACCGCCCCTCCGTAAAGGGTAAAGACAAAGCCCGACTGCGACTTAGAGTCGTCCTTATCACTCTGGAAGCTTGAATCGGTAAAGGACTCCACTTGGAGTTCTCCGTTACCATACACCAAGAGCATCTCTTTAGTCCTTCGCAAGTACTTGAGAATGCTCTTCACAGCTGTCCAGTGATTCTCTCCAGGATCAGCTTGATACCTGCTCACTACACTTAGTGAGTATGCAACATCGGGTCTGGTACATAGCATTGCATACATGATAGAGCCTACAGCTGAAGCATAGGATATCCCTTGCATGCGAGCTCTCTCCAAATTAGTCTTGGGAGACATCTCTTTGGAGAGAGTGACTCCAGAGATCGTGGGCAAGTTCCCACGCTTGGATTCTTCCATACTAAATCTCTTTAGTATGGTGTCAATGTACCTGGATTGGGACAATCCCAAAATCCGTTTGGATCTATCTCTATAGATCCTAATTCCCAATATGCAGGAGGCATCACCAAGATCTTTCATTGAGAATCTTTGTGATAAGAAGAGCTTGACCGATTGCAGCATAGGAATATCATTTCCTATCAAGAGTATGTCGTCCACGTACAATACGAGGAAGACAACCTTACTCTCTGCCACCTTCTTGTAAATACAAGGTTCATCTAGGTTTTTGACGAAATCAAACTCTTTGATAACGACGTCAAAGCAGATGTTCCAACTCCGCGATGCTTGCTTTAATCCATAAATGGATTTAAGCAGCTTGCACACCTTCCCGCTGCTCCCACTGTCTACGAAGCCCTCTGGCTGAGTCATGTACACGCACTCTTCTAAATCACCATTTAGAAAGGCGGTCTTAACATCCATTTGCCAGATTTCGTAGTCATGATACGCAGCGATGGCAAGCATGATTCGGATGGATTTAAGCATAGCCACTGGAGAAAAGGTTTCGTCATAGTCTACACCTGGTCTTTGACGAAAACCTTTTGCAACAAGTCTAGCTTTGAAAGTCTCCACTTTCCCATCTACACCAAGTTTCTTCTTGAAGATCCACTTGCTCCCAATGGGTTTTACCCCTTCAGGAGCAACTTCCAAAGTCCATACTTTGTTGGTGTACATGGATTCCATCTCGGACCGCATAGCATCCAGCCATTTCACTGAGTCCCTACTCGTGATGGCCTGCTCGAAGCTAGTTGGGTCATCATCCTCCATGATGCAATCCTCGCTTCCACCGTCAATGAGAAAACCGTAGTATCTCTCAGGTGGACGAGAAACCCTACTAGATCGGCGGAGAGGCTGGGGTTCGTCGAGTTCCACTGAATCCTCTAGTTCTACCAAGTCTTCTGTTATAGTTTGTATTGCTGGAACCTCTTCCAGTTCTACCTCAATGCTACTTGTCTGTTTCATAAGAAAACTTTTTTCTAAGAAAGTGGCATGTCGAGAAACAAACACTTTTTGTTCCTCGGAGTGGTAGAAGATATACCCTCGCGAATGTTTGGGATATCCAACAAACTTACATAGAACAGATCTTGCCTCGAGCTTGTCCGGATTTTGTGTTTTAACATAGGCCGGACAACCCCATATCTGAATAAAATTAAGACATGGTCTCTTACCATTCCATATCTCATATGGAGTGGTAGGCACAGATTTGGTTGGAACTCTATTCAATAGATATGCAGCAGTCTCCAGTGCATATCCCCAGAAGGAAATAGGTAACTCAGCTGCACTCATCATAGAGCGCACCATATCTAATAGGGTGCGATTTCTCCGTTCCGATACACCGTTGTGCTGTGGTGTATAAGGAGGAGTAAGCTGAGAGAGAATCCCATTCTCTTTTAGATAATCTCTGAATTCGTTACTTAAGTATTCTCCTCCTCGATCAGATCGAAGGATCTTAATACTTTTGCCCGTTTGGTTCTCTACTTCTTGTTTATATTCTCTAAATTTCTCAAAAGCTTCTGATTTGTGTTTCATCAGGAACACATATCCGAATCTAGAGAGATCGTCAGTGAATGTAATGAAGTACAAAAAACCATCCCTGGCATGTGTAGACATGGGACCGCATACATCACTATGTATTAGTCCTAAGAGTTCGGTAACTCTTTCTCCGTGTCCCGTAAACGGAGTTTTGGTCATCTTGCCTTTGAGACATGACTGGCAAGTGTCATAAGATGAAAATTCAAACGGATTTAAATATCCATCCTTATGCAACTTAGCTAGTCGTGTCGTATTGATGTGACCTAGTCTACAATGCCACAAGAAGGATTCGTTCAGTTCAGAACTCTTCCTCTTGTGTGTGTTTTGTAAATTGAGGACTGTATTTTGATTGAGAATGAATATGCCATTATGTAACGAGCCTGATGCAATCAACTTTTGATCTAGGAATATGTTCATAACATTATCCTTTACTACAAAATTATATCCTTCTTTACTTAATAAAGAAACTGATATAATGTTGCACATCATGTTCGGTATATAATAGCATTCATTTAGAATCAGTGTATCACCACTTGGTAATACAAGGTGATATTCGCCAACTACTTTGGCTGCAACATTTGCCCCATTCCCTACTTGAACGGAATGATCACCTTTTCCCAGTTCTCTACCTTTCCGTAGCCCATGTAACATCTTACATATGTGGGATCCTGATCCGGTATCTAATACCCAGGACGTAGGATGAACTGAGAAACAGTTCCCAATGACAAACACACCCGAAGATGATGCATCAACATGCATGTTCTTCTTTTGGGCGGTGTGAGAATCCAGATATTCTCCTATTTCCTGTTCATTCTTATAACACTTATAAGATAGAACGGGTTCAACGTTCCCCTGCACAGTATAACATGCGGGTTCAGTCAATACATCCATATTATTATCTTTATTAGGGCATGAAATGGTCGCTACCTGGAGAGAGAGAGAAGAAAACACTTTAGCGTATGCTCGTGCAAGATCAGATTGGTTATTATCTTATCTAATCAGGATGGCTCCCACTGCTTTTTATCAAATCTTCCTTCAAACCCTAAAAGGAAAGATCAGCCGGGATTAATTACACACTACAAGTTCGTCAATCTTTCAGCCAGGCCAGTGTCGGTACTTTGAGAGAGGTCCCCCGTGCTTTCGCACGAACCTAATTAATGTAAACCTCGTTTTCCCAGAGGCGTAACCTCGTTAACACCTTTCTAGACACCTACTTGATCGGCTAATTGTAATGTGTAAAATTCTCCCAGGAGTAACTCTTACTCGCAGCGGGTATCGGGATCCAACTATCTCATAGAAGGTATGCAATCTCATTGCAAATTTCAACACTTGAAATTCCCTATAATATTTTGCCCCTAGCGTCCTATGACCTTGACGGAGGCCAAACAACCCATAGTCCGCTAGTCAAGTTCAACCCGTCATTTCCCGATTGAATTAAACCCACCCGCACGACCCTTGACGGAGGCCAAATAACGCCGTACGAATACCCTAATCCAATCGCATCATATGCTAACAGATAAGCACTAGTTAGCTACCGTACACTACGCCTTGACGGAGGCCAAACTACCGTAGCACGAATACTAACTAGTACTTATCTGAAATGACGGAGGGCTACGACAGGTTTTTCTGAAAAACCTATTGCGTAATGAACTTGATATCGTCGTAGAATCAAATGAAGTTTTAAAATGGAGTGATTTTGAGGCTTTTCTGGTTTTGCTAAAGGGGTCACTCCCGGTGAAGGGATCGTCGGCCCTTTCCTCGTCGAATGAGGTGCGGGATATATCATATATATCACTGTGCAAAGCAAAACTCAAAAACAATCAAAAGCAAACCGAGTGTGTAGCATCTGCCAGTAATTGCTAAAGGAGTCACTCCCGGTGAAGGGATCTCGGTCCTTTCCTCATCGAATAAGGTGCAGGGTATATCATATATACCGCTATGCAAAGCAAGAACTGTAGCTACCTGTTTTGTTTAAAATTTGATTCTACAACATCTTAGGTTTCTTTTCTTTCATTAATCACATTAATGAAGTCCCATCATTTAAATACCTAAACATCACAGATAAATACGACGTACACTTATGCCATCCGCATTCGCCTCGATGTCCCCTCGTGCACCGTTAGGTTAGGTAACTAACGACAGAGCAGGGCAGAGCTAGTGCGGGTACAAAACATAAGTAACGTCTATATAATATATCATATATACTATATACTGTATCTATCACAGAACATCACATGATCACATCACAGATATCGCAGCAGAAGAAACATATGAAACATTGGATATACTAGGACGTCCGTGTTTTCAATACGAGCCAGTATAAAACACGGATTCCACGGTCGTGATGAATAGCCAATCGCACACCCCTAGACCCCTACGAGAGCGGCAAGCAACCCTGCCAATTCTAGAGTTAGGAGACCCGGACTCGACTCCTCGAGTTGGTCTCCCACTGGACCCCAGAACCCGGTTACTTGTGCTCCCCTCCATGGGTCTATCCTAATGCAGAAAAGAAAATAATATACAAAAGGTGACAACTTCCGCAACCTGGAAGTGCCCCAAATAAAAGAATATTACATACAAGTTTTTACATGAATGAAAATGAAAAGCACTCATCTCACATAAAAACCCCCGGCTATTCAAACACGACAATCCAATATAACATATCCAGCAACACATAACATCACATGTCATCAACGTAAGTAAATATGCGCATCCCAATTGTCGTTGACATATAGCAACGAAACCGGCGATATCACATATTACACTTACGGTCACAGAAAAGAAAGTGTAAAACTATAACAGTTGGAATCCGCAATCTCTTTAGACATCGCATGCCTAATCAAATGAAATACTTAGACATCACATGCCTAACAGTTATAAACCCCGCATTTTAGTCTCATTATCGAAAACTCTTTTCAATATCAAATGAAACTAAACTGCTAGATTTATAACATTCATTCAGTTATCTCATAACTGTTTGTGAATTCCAATTATTGTATCCCATTCCAGATAAATAGAAAATATCAAACTTTCTGATCGAACATTCGAACACCCAAGTTTTCCCGAAACCGTTCAACACATGAAATAGGTTCAAAGACATTCACTTCATGCCTCAGTACCAACGGTCCAGCCGTAGAAGGGTCAAACCAACGCCTCACATGTGGCACGCCGTACTGCCCCAAACCCGAAGGTTCAAAGGGCAGTTCAAGACGGTCACATAATCGAGTTAAGGTTTGTTGTCTTCTAGAGGGACCATCGCGTTACTTGCACTACTCAGAACGTCCTTAAACCACACAAAAATCCAACACTTGGATATTTTCCGGCAGGGGAAAAGTTGGGTATTTATATCCGGTCAGACTATTTAACATATTCAAAAAATTATCCGGAAAGCACTTAGACAAAGTTCGATAATCCGATCGAAACGATGAACTCCTAATACAACCCAGAAAACTCAACTCTAGAGTTTAGATTAAAAATTCCCAGGAAAACCAGCACTGGAAACTAGGAATTACTGTGCAGAAATCAACTTGAGAAGGGATTAATTGGCCGCGGAACCGCCGCATTAGCCATGCTAATGCCGCGGTTCCGCCGCGTATTGATGGAATCATGTTGTCGAAATTCACAGTAATTCTTAGATATTCCTGCTTATTTTTCTGCATATTTTTAATCTGGAAAAAACCCAGTTTTTGAAAAATGTACAGAGAGCAATATTGATTTTAGGGTTTCGGTTCGATCGGACTTCAAACTCCGTCTGGACTTCGCCTAAGGCTCTAGCTAGGCTCTGATACCACTGTAGGGTTCCTAGGCACACAATAGAGGTCTCACAAGGCATCAACCATGCCAATTTCAAATTTTACGGGTGCCGAGAAACCCTAATATGGATCGTTAACTAGAAATTTAGGCAAAAAACGAATCTAGTTAACAACTTAACTAAAGATAAGAAGCTACAACCTTTGTAGATCCGGATATCCACTTCCTTAGCTCCACGTAGGCGTCCTCTCATTGTCCATCTCGAATCCCGGACTCAATCGTCGGTTTGATCGGAGAAATGGGCGGACTAGGTCGTCGGCTTCGTGCCGAAAATGATCTACGTCGAGGCATCATAAGTTCAAGCTCCGACTTCACAAATTTGTGAAACTTGTGAAGAAAACACCCAAAACAACTTGGCAAGAGGTAGAGGGTGAAGAAATAGGAGGTGGGTTCACTTTAGAATTGGATTTCTCACTTTAGATCTCAAGTTGCCATTGATGGCATCAAGCTTTCTATCTTGAAGAAGAAGATGATGAAGCTAGAATTATGATAAGTGTTGTTAAAAGAATAATAAAAATCAATACTTATCATCTTCTAACCTTGGTTAAGTGTAGAGAATAGACCATGGTCAAGTGAGAATGGTTAGGGTTAAGGATGATGACAAAATGGTCACTTTAGTCAAAGCTTCATGAAGCTTCATCAAGCTTCATGAAAGAAACCATTTTGTTATCTTTTATTTATTTATCAAAAAGGAATAGATAAATAAATAAGTAAATAAATCAAAACCCTAACTATTATCATAACCATGGTTTAAGTCTTAACACAAAACCAATTTACATGCATCATCAAACATGACACATTGTAGTGCACAAAAGTATATCACATATACAACTTGTGAACTACAAGTGAGAAAATCCTATTAAAGTGAACCAATACTAGTTAATGCAAAGTAATATATCAAATATATAATTATACATTAAATCATTAAATCAACACTTGATTCAATGATCCGGTCATGTCGCACATAACCGACTAGTATCCAATGTATCGACTTATCGAATCAATCTACGATTCGATAACTAGGTTATGTCGCATATAACCAATCGAAACATTCATCGCGAGAATGAAATACGGTATCACATACACGCATTATTCTCGGTCCTGCACATATCTCATATGCGCTCCTATTTCGTTTCGCTTGAGCCAGGAAACCTCTGTGTAGGACTCTAAAGACTCGTCAATACGCCAGTAGCAGATGATGATCATATCAAGCACTCACAAGCCGCAAGCGGTCTGCTAAACGTAACGGCCATCCGGGTATTGAGCGATCAGAAGATCGACGAGATAGCCCGCTCACACTCCTGTGAATCCAACCAGTAACACCTACCGTACAGTCCGGTCTGTTCGTCTGATATGTCGCATATCAAGTCTAGGGGTGGTATACGTCAGACCCCAATAACCGATAAGTCGTGCCGATGTGAGGCTCATAACGGGTCGAGAAACTACTGGTAACACTTACCAGCAAATCTCAGATCAGCCCTGGCCAGGGACTTCCCTGTTACGGCCAATCAAGCACAGCGCAACATCAACCCCCAATACCGGGAGAGACGAAACCCCTCCTATCGCTCATTGCCTCCATGTGACTCGGGACTGTACCCAAAGACCACCGTTTTGCACGCCCTCATGGACGTGGTAAGGTGGAGATCAAAGCACAGTGGGAATCACACAAGACTCTATGACGATCTCGGGTCTACAGACTAACCTGTACAAGTGTCACCTGAGAACTGCCATCTGACGTGAGGTATAATACCATCTGGGAGTTCTCGGCGAGTCCGTCCAGTGTACCCAGTCTCCACTGAGCACCCGTATACCATCTCTGATGTCAAACACCAATGGATATGGGATCATCCATCGCCCATCTCATGGGTCGAGAAGCGTATACGCTAGTCTACACTGGTATATCGATGCCCCGTCTCGATACACCCACGACTAGGGACCTTGAAGGATGTACTTATGGACTGCCATGTCCCCACTAGTATGATCTGCATCATAGTCCAGGTAGTCAAGTACACATCCTAAGGGCTTTATCAACATGTAACTATAAGACAGTTTAAAGAGACAAGTGTACATGTTAAGATAAAGAGTAACCAGATAGCATACTATCATATCGAGCAAGAAAGTCATCTCTATATATGTCCAAGCATCCAATATAATATACATCATCTGTACAATACTGGCCTCTAGGGCATACATACAACTAACATAATGTACATGTAGATAACCGCAAACCCATCTAAAAGCAAAGGCCTCACTGCCTAACGTAGCGGTATCCGCAAAAGTAGAGATGATAAGACGCCCTGCCGCGACTACTCTGAGGGTAAGTCCTGCAAAATACTGTGGCACAACGGGGGTGAGTTGCCAACTCGTGAATAGTAAATAACATCATACTGTAATCGCAGGTATGCACGAACATCGATCTATCTATCACATGTAATTCGATAGCATAAGTATGATAAGTGAATATGCAACAATCATGTAAAGGTGCATCATCATGGTACTACAACTACATGAAACAATGCATAACAACAATAATCCTGAGTATGTGGGATGATACAGTAAAATCTCATGCAAAATCATCAGCATGGAAAAAAAACCAGTGTCCCTCACTGACACATCAAATCCCAAATCCTCAGGCACCGCATCCTCAGATCGGCCCTCACATCCTGTAAGTCTCATGGAACCTGAGTGTCTATCATCGACACCCGAAACATCAAGAAAACATATACCTGTAAGTATATATATAAGGATATCAACCACGTATATCCACCGACGATTCGTAAAAATCATGGAAACATGAGTGTCTATAACCGACACTCAAAACATCATGAAGCCCATGTCTAACATCGACACGTAAATCCTCATAACTCAGGCATTGTCACCATGACTGGCCCTGACGATATGTCATACCTCACTCCGGTCGGTATCCTCATGATAACCGCCGAGTCAAAATACAATCACCGGTAGGTAGTGGTCCCACCGCCAGGCTTATCGTTTACACCACGAAATCACCACTCGCCCCGGGGTACCATACCGGGTCCACCATGTACCCACAGACGGTGCCTCCCGCTCCTCGAATCGGGTATTACAAGCAAAATCTCAGAACCGAGAAATCACATGGTAGACGCACTGAAATATCATATCAAGAGAAACCGGGTTTTCAAACAATACATAGTTTCTTGAAAATACCCCCACGGTTCTCAAATCTATAAATCGTATGAAATCCATATCTCAATGCGTAAAATCCATATTAAACTTATATATGCAACATAAAACATCAATATGAGCATATAAAGGGAAAACCGCTCTTTAAA
The DNA here is from genome assembly GCA_030015575.1 of Agapanthus africanus. Classification (NCBI taxonomy): domain Eukaryota; kingdom Viridiplantae; phylum Streptophyta; class Magnoliopsida; order Asparagales; family Amaryllidaceae; genus Agapanthus; species Agapanthus africanus. Next base: position 725,038,731 of record CM057337.1, read on the forward strand.
TGAATCCAGCTTTAAAATATACCTTGCGGTTCCCAAAATCCCCCGAAAAACAAGTGCAGCATCATATGTGGTGTACATGTAAATGTAGCAAGGTTTAAGTATCTACATGTAAGCAAGTATGTATAATGCATTTCATAAGCGCAATCATCAACAACTCAATATCACATATCCAAACAATACCACTTGGAGTACATACAACTATAGCGAAAATATGTGGGTGTACATGTCAATATGTGTGCACGATATACATGTAGCTGTAATAGACTATGTGGGTATACATGTCAATATGTATGCAAGATATACATGCAGCTATAGTAAGGTATACGTGAAATGGATTAAGAGTCACTATCTTAACTATCCATGTCCAATACAACATCACGTATGTAGGTGTCAACAATATCTTATATGCACAATGGGATAAGGGCTACTACCTCAACTATCCCTATCTACTATCGTATCACATATGTAGGTGGTTTGTGCGTGTCATGGAAATTACTGACGGTGTGGGTGTAGCATACAATTTAGTGCTCGTGCAACATGAACCGTCAGTAATGTGTTATATCTAAAGGTACAACAGATACTACTATGCAATGACATTCATATGAAATTAACCAATATGCAATAACATGCAGCTATCCTATCATATCAGCCCCGACGCATTACGCCATACGGGCGATTTCCCCGTAGATGTTAAATCTACCCACCAATGGTCTCCAGCTATGAAAATCCGACCACCTGCTTCCCCTTGTTCGCAGCGTCCGATGTCCCCGCTTGCGACGCTATAATTTCACAAGCACAAGAAATAATGCGAACATCTCAGAATCGATCAATATAACGTAAAACTACGTATTAAATAACGCACCAACACTAAACTAACTCGCGAGAGTACGTCTAGTGGCTAACGTGCGTAACGATACCACCAAACCAATCTATGCACAGCAGCTGCACCAGATCACGATTCGTGTCGGATTACATAACACGCGGACTCAAAACACTAGATTATAGGTAAACGATCCCAGATTTTGCATACTGAAATTACTAAAAAAGTAAACAGTACCAAACACCCCTAGCCAACAGCAGACAACTACCCACCGAAGACAAACCCCATCCCCCTCCTACCAAACCGGCGTCGCCGGATTTCGCCTTAGGGGTCGTCGGCCCCAGCCGATGGGGTGGTCCCCTTCTCTCAGGTGGTGTCTCAGGTTCACTAGTACATCTCTATAAATTTGTTTGGTCACACACTAAATTTTCCAGGTCACAGCAGATATAAAAGCTCTAAAAAGACTTTAAAAACCCGATATCGCACCAATTGATATAAAAATCGTTCTACGCTACAACCAACGAGCAAAACAACATACAAACTCCTAATTAACAGTGTAGGGATTATACCTAACAACTTTGCTCACAAGCTCCAAGCTTTCCTAGTTCCCAAGTGATCCAAGAAGCAAGAACAAGGACTTGATGTATATTTGTGATATATATTGGAATTTTTGAGAATTTTGAGTTTGGATTGATGAAAAATGGAAGGGAAATGATCAAGAGCAGTAGAGGGAGAGAGGATTTCGGCCAAGGAAGGAGGTGAGGGTTTTGTGAGGGATTTCCTAGCAATTACCAACATTAAATGCAATAAATGCATTCACACACACATATGCACACATGCATGCATCTAAAATCTTTTCTTTTCTTTCTTTAAACCATTAAATCCTAACCTCCAAACAAATATCTAGATAAAGTGAGAAGGTTTTGGATTAACTCAACTTAATTGAAGAAAAGATCACTTAACAGAAATTTCCCAAAATGCGAATACCGCATTAAAATAACATTAAAATTGGGAAAAATTCTATCTGAACCAAAACGTCCCATATACCCCCAAAGCTTGTGCACTAGCTTTATTTTAGCTAAACTATGTGCTGGCAAGTCTATATGGTCGTTTGAACACAGTCGGGTCAAAACGGAAAATACCGACAATTTAACCCTAAAACGGAAAAATTCGCATAACGATTTCTAAAACGTTACAGCTCCCTTTTCTTCGGACGACTCCGAAGATATTTCTGCCGGTACAAGAACCCGACGACTTTGCACAATGATCCTCACGTCATCGAGGTTTTCGTCAGCCAGTTCTTTAGCGAGCTTGGATAATGCATCCGCTTTACTATTTTCCGCATGCGGTATACTTTCCAAGGTGTAGGGAGGAATTTGAATCAGCAGTTGCTGCACTATCTCGCCATACTTCACCAACTTAGGCTTGCACGTTTGGTAGTCACCGTTTACTTGACTAACGACCAGTTGGGAGTCTCCGTATATGAGGAGGTTTTCAATTCCCATGTCGATAGCGATCTCGAGACCTGCTATCAAACCTTCGTATTCAGCTTCATTATTTGTCCTTGGCTCTGTTAAGGAGAAGGCAAAGCGTATTATCCCTCCGTGTGGAGACACGAAGATGAGGCCTACTCCTGATTTGATTATAGGGGTGCTTTGTTTGCGCTTCTTCATGGAAGATGCTCTATCGAAGTAGAGTTCCCATTGGGTATCATTCTCTCTTCTCTCCCCGTCGATCGTGTCAAACGCGTGTTCGTCTGGCAATTCGCAGTTCAAGGGAGAGTCGGCAGGTATCGGATGCTCAGCGCGGAAGTCGGTGATGGCCTGGCCTTTCACTACCTTGAGGGGTCGATAAGTTATCGAGAACTCCATCAAGAGCAGGGCCCATTTAGCGAGCCGTCATGTTAATATGGCCTTCAACATCAAATACTTGAGAGGATCCACCTTCGATATTGTAACACTTTGAATTTCCGTTAGAATGTTTTTGAGATAATTAGTATTGGTGCATGTTATTATATTAGTGTTCATAGGATTATTAGTTATTTAGTCGTGATTAGCAAATTGAAAGATTTTCCTTTGTAGTGTACACTTGCACACTTAGCCTTTTTTTTGTGACTTAGGGTTTTGGTGACTTGTTAACCATTCTTTTGTGCATGGTTCATTTTAATTCCCCACCATTTTTAATCAAAACAAAACCCTTTTCCATAATTCAAAATTCTATTAAACAAATGAGCATGGTGTTAGGTAAGAGGTTGACTTTTTTGACCCCATTTCCTTCTCTTCTTTCTCTCTTCTCCTCACTTCAGAAATTCTGGAGATTTTAGCAGAAAAACATTGGCTTTCCTTCATCTTTTCTTCTCTTTTTCACTTCTCCTTGATTCCCAATCAAATCCTATATAAAAACCCCACATTTCCTTCACAAAACCATGAAAAAGTGAGGTTTTTGAGGTGTTCAAAGGCAAATCTGCGCACTTGAAGGAAAAGCTGAGACTTTTGGTGTTTTACAAGGTTCTTAGAAGGTATAAACTCATGTCTTAACCTCTTTTTCCATAACTTGTAGTATTCTTTAGCAAAGATCTCATTTTTGTGCATTTTTAGTGATATTAAAGGATATTTGTGAAGTATATGTTAGATTGGTGTTCTCATAGTTTAGTTAACTCTTTTAAGGGTTATTAGAGCTATTTTAACCAGGTTGTACTTCAGGTTTGCACAAAATACCATAAAGTTCTATTTTAGTGCAAAAGTGTGGATTTTAACTAGAAATAAGGCTCTGAAGGATCTGCTGCTACCCGAGACATTTTAGAGTGAAACTAGAGGTTACTGTAGCATGTATGGGGGGTGTAGAGTGCACACACAAAACCTGGAAGCCCAATTCCCTACCCAGGCCGCCGAAATAAGCTTTCTGGCCGCAATTTGCGACCAGATGGGGGTGATTTGGGTTGGGGTTTGGGGTGTGGGTGTCTGCTGCTATGTGGGTTATTTTGGTATATGTAGTTTTACAATATCTGTTCTGTATCAAAATCTGGAGTAGAATACCCTTTTTCCCGTATTTTCAATCTTTCGCGACACACGTGATACGTGTGTATGGGTTTTGGGTTCCTGCGTATCGCGACGCGTCGGAGTGGCTTCAGGCACGTAATCACATGTTTTAGCGTATCGCGCACACGCGCGCTTAGTTCACGACACGAGTTACTAGTTCGGCTTTAATGTCGTGTTTGTGTGATGTCAAGCTTATGTATGGTGTATTGTGTAATTCTAGATTCGCAGGCGAGTACGGCGGACGCCGCGCAGAAGGGGAAACAAGTTGTTAGCCATACCTAGCGAGAGATTGCGGTGAGTAGATTTAACATCTACGGGGATATCGCCCGCATGGCGTTCTACGTCAGGGCTGATAGGACCTTATAGCTATATTCACATACATTGACTGTTCATGGCTACTATTTAGTGCATACTGCATTCCCTGCTATATGGTTATAAACTAGAATTGATAGAACACCGCACCATTACTAACGGTCCATGTTGCACGAGCACTATCCTGCATGTTACACACACACCGTTAGTAATTGCCATGACACTCACACTGTAGAATTTACATCGGATCATAATATTGTAGCTCATCTATATGTGACATGACTTGATATTCATACTTGATGCATATACCACATCGGATCATAATATTGTAGCTCATCTATATGTGACATGACTTGATATTCATACTTGATGCATATACCACATCGGATCATAATATTGTAGCTCATCTATATATGACATGACTTGATATTCATACTTGATGCATATACCACATCGGATCATAATATTGTAGCTCATCTATATGTGACTTGACATGATATTCATATTTGATGCACATATCATATCGGATCATTGACTTGCATATTGATTTGGATTACATATGATTTCTGGATTTAGGAACCGTAGCTATTTCAAATATGTAATCATTTAAAAACCCGGTTCCCTTGATATGATATTTCGGTGCGTCCACCATGTGTTTCCTCAGTGCTAGAGTGATATATGTGAACCCGAATCGAGGAGCTGGTTGAGGCCGATTACGGGTACATGGTGGACCCGGTATAGTACCCCGGGGCGAGAATGGTTTCGCTGTGTAGTAGACGGTGAGCCTGGCAGAGGGACTACTACCTACCGGTGATTGGTTGGACCTGACAGTTATCCGGAGGATACTGATCAGAGTCGATAGATGGATGCGGGGTGATCCGTACTGCCGGGGCCGAGGGCCGATACCGCAGACGGAGCCCGTGGGCTGACCCGGACTGACGGGGCCCGATGGATGAGGATTTGCGTGTCGATGCTGGACACGAGTATTTATGATATTTGGGTGCCGATGTTGGGCACTCGGGATTCTCAGAGATTTACAGGATTTGAGGGCCGATGAGGGTGCCGGCGCCTGAGCTATTTGGGGGATCTGGGTGCATTGATGGACACCGATTATATATTCCATGTTGACATTTCGTGTAGATGTTATATTGCCCATGCTCAGCATTATTATTGTACCTCATCCTGTAGTTATATTACCTGATAGAGCACTTGCATGATTATTGCACATACTGCTTATCACATATTGATATCATCGGTTGGCATATGATAGAGTAGCGCAGTACGTGCATGCTCGCGATTACCTTTATATGTTATCTCTATTCACGAGTTGGCAACTCACCCCCGTTGTGCCACAGTGTTTGCAGGTTGCCCTTCAGAGTAGTCGCGGCAGGCTGCGTTTTGCATCTTTTGACACAGATACCCCCATAGTTGGTGTACTAGCTCTTTTGCTGATAGGTGGGTTTTGTGCGATATCTGTTTATCTTTCAGTTATGTACATTGTTGTATCTAGTATTCTCCATCTACCATGTATGTATTTGACTTAGAGACAGTGTGAGGACGATGATGTATATTACTTGTATTCTGGTGTCGAGCTCGTTGTGAGCCGACTGTACTTGCAGTTTATTCTATCTGTGATGTTCCCACTTGTGGATCTTGATCTTCGCTACGACGTCGTATATTGCTATCTTGGTGATTGGTTACTTAGATTTCTTAACATGTTAGTAAGTGCTTTCATTTTAAAACTTATAACACTCTATACTTTTATTGGTTTGATTTCTGGGTTTTCGGTTCACTTTGTCGCGTTATGCCTGTAGACGTTACGTGGTTAAGTGCCGGTCACGGGCCAAACTTTGGGTCGTGACAGATATGAGATGGACCTCATGTGCCAACGCGCAGTGTCTGAGCTTCGTTATCGTGAAGATCAAAGCCAGGCAGTGTTTTTCAATGGGAGAGTAATTGCTTTCTGCCCCCAGGAGAACTCGACTCAGATAATAAAGGGCTCTCTCTTTCCCTTGGTCGTTTTCTTGTGCCCACAACGCGCCTAAAGAACCTTCGAGGGCTGTTGTGTACAGGACGAGAGATTTTCCTTTAAAGGGAGCGGCCAGTACTGGTGGATTCCGCAGGTATTGCTTGATTTCGTCCAGTGCGCTTTGGTATTTGTGATCCAAGATGAACGGAGTTCCCTTCTTCATTAAGTGACTGTAGGGGTAGCACTTGCCGAAGAGATTGGCTATAAATCGCCGGATATATGCGAGCTTCCCTTGGAGAGACCTCAGTTGCTTGAGAGTCCTTGGCGGAGGCATTTCCATAATCGCCTTGATCTTTGACGGATCTATCTCAATACCTCGGTGTCGGATGATGAATCCCAAGAACTTGCCCGAGGACACTCCGAACGCGCATTTGAGAGGGTTCATCTTCAAATTGTATTTCCGAAGGCGTTGAAACACGATCTTCAGATGCTATAGATGTTCCTCGTATGATTTGCTTTTAACTATGAGGTCGTCGATATAGCATTCGATGATTTCATGTATGGGGTCGTCGAAAATCATCGTCATGGCCCTCTGATAGGTGGCACCGGCGTTCTTTAGACCGAAAGGCATCACCTTGTAGCAGAATATGCCCAAAGGGGTCCAGAAAGCGGTGTGCTTCTGGTCCTCGGGATGCATCTTTATCTGATTGTATCCTGATGATCCGTCCATGAAGGAGAAGACTTTGTGAGTGGATATGTTATCTATCATCAGCTCAGTGACTGGTACTGGAAAGTCGTCCTTTGGACGAGCTTTGTTGAGATCCCGAAAGTCCACACATATGCGCACCGTCCCATTTTTCTTCATCACCGGGACGATGTTGGCGATCCAGTCGGGGTACTGAACCTCTTGGATGAAGCCGGAGTCGATTAATTTCTTGACCTCGGCGTTGATGCTCATCTCAAGCTCGAGCCGCATTCTTCTCGGTGCTTGTTTGATCGGCTTGACGTCCGGGGATATCGCCAACTTGTGCACAGCAATCTCTGGATCTAGTCCCGGCATCACTGAATAGTTCCATGCGAAGCAATCTCTGCTGCATGAGCACGTCCTTTAGCGTAGCCACCCTTTCTTCAGACAACAGCTCACTAAAGAATGTCGGTCGCGGGTCACTTGCCGTCCCCAAATCAATTCTCCTGAGGTTATCTGCAGTTGTATGTATTCCATCTTCCAGCTCTTTTAGCGCCGGTGGAAACTCTGAGATCACCTCGCCATCATTGTTTTCGAAGCACCAGGGGAAGTCATCCATATTCCCAGTTTCTTCTTCTGATAGCGTTATCATATGCCAGGTACGAGATCGCTTCCAAGACCGATGTTGATCTGGTTCTACTCTCGCTGCATGTGCGGCTTTTGGTTCATGCTTCTGCGGCGGAGTTACCCTCCAGCTGCTGGATAGAGCGAACCTACCTTGCTGATACTGGGCTTCTACCCATTCTTTGAATGTGAAGCAGTCTTCGAGAGGATGTCCTATTGCCCGGTGATAGGAGCAATAGTCCGGGTGAGAGACTTCGCTTGCTTGCTCGGGGTGCTTGGACTCCGGGAGGGTAATCATTTGATGTTTTACGGCAAGATCAAGTATCTTCCTTGCCTTGTCTTGGGAAAAAGAGTACGCTCGACCCATCTACTTTATAAGAGACGAATCCTGGTTGCTCGATTCTCGATCGCGTGGCTTCTTTGTCCCGCTTTGTCGCTGTCGAACGCCTTTACCGCTCTTTGATTTATTTTTGCCTCTGCGTCGGGCCTTTTGTATGACGGGTTGACGAGGAAGAGCATTTTCATTTTTCGCAGCCTGCTGAAGGAGGCGTTGCTTTCTGTCTTTCTGCCATTCCGGGACTATGGTCGTCTCGAACCTTTTGACCCACTTCCCTTATAAGCTTGTCCATCTGCTCTTCGAACGACGGACTTGGTATTTTCACGATGGGACCTTGTTTTGGTTCAGGGTTAGCATATTCTCACAGAGCATCTCCTTCCTCATCGAAGTCATGTATGATGTAGCAATCGCGGAATAGCTCTCATTTCTATCCAAGCCCGTTCATTCCCATTCTCCCATTGGGCAACTTTCGTTGAGTTCCGGGGACGTTCCAGATCCTGTTACAGAACCGTGCTTGTCGAGCAGTTTGCTTCAAGGGTATGCCTTAACGCCTCAACAACCTTTTTAAGCCTTCTGTGTAGTATCTGGGCAAACGGATGGGCTGAATCCTGTCAAGCGTAGAATCGGTGTCGTGCCAGATTTCTTTCTCTACTTTGGTTTCCCCAGATCGGTAGAATAGGATTGCCTTTTCACCCTTTCGCCTGGGGGAATATAGAATGTCTGCAGTTCTTGCACACTATAAGTTTCAAGTGCGTCAAGCTCTTTTTAATGCTCTTGCGGAACCATGACGATTTGCAAACTCCGATCATCATCAGTGACGGCTTGTATTGATGGCCGAGCAGAGAATACGGCATTGACTTCATCTTCCGAGTCGCTGCCGAAGATCAACATAGGGGTGGACGGTCCCGGCTCGTTGCATTGGGGTGGACCTGGATAAACTATTTCTTCTTCCTCCTCGGTATCACTCCCAAAGACCGGAATAGTGGTGATAGCTTTGTTCTTATCCTCGGGTTTGCGACATCTTTCTGTGTCTTCGAAATCAAGAAGGAAGTATTTGGCATCCTCATATTTGCGGACTTCGTTCACGGAGAATGGGTTTAGCTCTCCTTTCACAGTGTATTCGAGACCATCCTTGAAATACTTCATACACTGATGTTGTGTAGAAGGGATGATGTTGTACTCGTGTAACCAAGGCCGGCCGAGTAAAGCGTTGTAGCAAGTCTTGGCGTCAATGACATGAAACTTAAATTCCATGACGAGCATCCCAAAGCGCAGCGTCAGTATTACAGACCCAAGTGTCCGTGATAATTGGGAGTCAAATCCAGAGATGGTGATTTTATCACGAGCGAGGTGCTGAATGCTCATGCAGATTTCCTTTAATACTCTCACATTGAGAAGATTGACAGAGGACCATTGTCAACCAGGATTTTGCCTATCTTGATATCATGACAGTATCCGGAGACATAAAGGGGACGGTTATGCTCGCATGTCCCAAGGAGGAGATCTTCATCGCCGAAGGTGATATCGGCCGTGCGCACTTCTTCCATTCCGTCCTTCATCTTTTCTTCGGCGAGGAATGCTTGGAACTGTTCGGGCTCTTGCAGTGCCTTGATCAAAGAATCTCTTGCTTAGTAGAAGGGCATCGAGAATGTTGAGCTACGAGGGTATCTTCCTCAAGTGTGCGAGAATGTTGTAGTCCATCTTGTTTTTCTTTGGCGGGTCCTTGGCTGTCAGCTCTTTGACGACTTGATCTTCTAGGGCGATGTCCTCAGGGACCTTTTCTTTTCCTTTATCCTTTTTGTTTGAAGCCTGGTTGGCGGGTCCAAGATTCTTTTCAGGCAGCGTGCGATTGCGCAGCTGAATGTTCTCGCAGTTCTTCGGTTCTTCCTCTTTTCCCGACGTGGATTCTTTAAAGAGAGGGCCAAGAGTCATTTCTTCGTCAGAGTTACTCCCGAAGGTGAGAACTTGCGATCCCCCAGCGTCAACCATGTGACAGTTGCCGGCAGTTCTTTTGCGCTCCTCGGTCGTATTTCTTTGCTCCCGACGAGCTTTGCGTTTCATCCGCTTGAAATGTTTTCAGTGGGCAGTATATCCCTGCCACCATCTTTTAAAAGCGTTGCACTCTTCGGTGGGGTGCGCAGTCTTTCGATGATATAAGTAGTAGATAGGATCTATTTCCGCTTCACCAAGAGTGTTTCCTTCAGAGGGTGGCAGCTTCATTCCCATCGATATGGCTTTGGCGAATCTCTTCCTCGTCTTGAACCTGCTTTTATTTGCGGCGGACGTACTTTGATCTGGCGGGGGTGTTTCAACCCCTTCGTCCAGTCGCCGACGTTTGGCTTTTTCAAATATTGCCATCTCACGCTCTCAAGCAGCTTTGCTTTTAAGAAGAGCTTCGTCCATGAATGCATCAATCATTTGGTCTGATGGCCCTAGAAGTTCCGGCTCAGGATCTGCCCCCAGTTTCTCTATGTAAGAAGCTTCTTCATCGTTTATCGACGAGTGAGAGATCACATGGTAGCTTGCTACATAATCTTCAGGCACATCCGACAAGTCTTCTCCATTGTCATCATCTCCGTCCTCAAGGACGTGGTCGAGAAATTCTCAGAGTGTGACCAGAGTTCGCGCTTTTTGATTATATTCTTCTAACGCGTCAATCTATTTTTGCAGGTTCGTGCGCTTGTCACCAGGCTTCACGGGCTTTTTGGTCTTTTTCTTCTTCTTCGAAGACCTTGACGGCTGGGTGTGAGTGCTTTGGCCATCACCACCAATTTTTGGAGTTAGGCGCGGCTTCAGCATTCCCTCGATAATCTCGGGTTCCAGCGGATTCTTCCACCTGATTGCCGGGCATGTTTAGAGATCCTTCAGCGTTCTTTTAGTTTTGGCTGTAAGAGCGACCTTCCATGGAGCTTCTTCTATGAAAGAGCATGATGCCTCCGGTGTGTCCGTCTTCTTGGGAGCGTATGGTTGTGGTGGGTTCACCTTCCAATTCTCGGACAGCGCAAACTTGCCCTGTTGGTATTGGTCTTCGATCCAGCCTTTAAAGATGAAGCAATCTTCAATTGGATGGCTTACCGTTTGATGGTAGGAGCAATAATTGGGACTATTAGCCTCGTCGGGTTGCAACGGTCGTTTTGGATTCGGTAGATTGATGAGCCTGTTGCGCACCGCCAGCTCAAACAATCTCCTCGTTTTATCCCGGGGAAACGAATAAGGGCGCTTCATCTTCTTATTATAGAATTTCCGTCTCTCGTCTAGTCGATCCGTTAATTTAGGACCACTGGGCTGCTGTTGAGTATTCGCGACGAAGGTCGCCTTCCCTTTACCCTTTTCGTTCCGCGGCTCCGTCTTTGAAGGAGACGGTCTATGACCCATCTGGTCCATTTGGGCCAGTTTGTCGATCAAGGCCTGGAACGTGGTCGGCTTGAAGAACATCATGAATTGGTAAATAGTTGCTTGAGGGTCAAGCATTCCCACGAACATGCCCACTGTCGGCGCTTCTTCGATGCGCTGCTCACATTTTGACCATAAATTTCTCCATCGTATTGCGTATTGCACCCACGTTTCACCTGGATTCACCCTGGCATTGATCAATGTTGTTATTGGGGTGCGTTCACTAGCACTCGCGAAACGCTGGGTGAATAGTAGCTCCATCTCTGCAAAAGTTTTGACGGGGTCGTTTGGAAGTTCAGAATACCACTCGAATGCCGTCTCCGACAAGCTAACAACAAACTGGCGGAGAAGAAGTTTATCATCACCCCCGGTGTTGACGCACAAGGCTCTGAATTGAGCGACGTGCTGATGCGGATTTCCCGTCCCTTTATATACGTGAAATTTAGGGATCGTATATCCCGGCGGGTACCTTATTTGGTCATACCAGCCTGGATATGGTCGCCCAGTTTTAATAATTTGGCCGGCCGCTTCATTCGCCTGGTGAGCTCGTATTTGCTGAGCGATGTAATCATCCAGGGCAGCTTTGGAGATGGTCTCCTCTTTGGCTGCTGAAAGAGCTGGAGGAGGGTTCGATATCTCCCCTCTGTCGTCTTCAATGACAATCGAGGGGTCTTCGGCTAGAGGTTCCGGCTGTAACATCATCCCAGCCATGTCTTGGAACAAAAGAGTCATTCGTTTTATATTGGCTGCCTGCTCCACGGCCTCTTTTTCTTTCCTCTCGAGCATTCTTTGGAGGAACTCGGTATCAGTTTCTTGTTCCTGACGCTGCTCCGAGGTCTCTGGATTTTCTTTTGGCCCAGTAAGTGTGGCCATTGCAGTCAGCATCTCCTGAAGTTTCTGCTGCTGTTGTTCCAGAGCCTTCGTTATCGATCGGGTAAGCGGTCGATGACCCGTAAAAGTACGGCTTTCCTCTTTTCCGGAATCCATATAAACATTATGCACCATCATGCCCCCAGACTTAGGGCGTTTAGGTTCGGTGTCTCTGCGGTTCGTCACGGACACGGGGGCTTTCTCTGGCCTCCTTCTCTTGTGAGCAGTTGAAGTCGAGGGGGCCGTTGCAGCAGGCACCCAGATGGATGACATCTTCTGCGGTACCACAAGATGGCTCTTTTCTTGCTGATCTCTAAGCTTCTTTGGCCGGCGAGAGTAGTCCTAGTTAATCACTGATTCCTGAACCTGTCGCCAGACTTTATAAATTTTTTAGGACAGCCGCTGAAGGGGCTGCTCCGGCTTCTTTTGTGTAGTAATCTCCATATGTAGAGGAGATCTCTTCAGCACGGCAGCCGGAGAGTTCTTGCAAACCCTCCTAAGCGGTTCAAAGCTGTTCCCAGTTGGAACAGCAGCATTGATTTCCACCATGGGAGCTGGCAGAGTTAGCCCAGAAAGGGAGCTGCCCCCGGCCTTCCTTACTCGGCACCAGTGGCAACGTCGAGCATGTCGAGCGGATGGAGTTAGTTCAGCTATGGAGATGACTTCGTCATGCCCCCTGTCTTGACGGAGGTGTTGAAGTCAAAAATTGCACCCCGGTTGACCAAGTCAAAGTCAAGATCAACCCCAAGCCAAGTGGGCCCAAGCCCAGATCAGGTGGGCCCAGGCCCAGATCAAGTGGGCCCATGCCCAAGCCGAGTCCGAACATGAAGCGGCCGGCCCCTCCTCCATGCCCAAAATGAAATCATGTAATAAATAATTTTTATGTAATTTTTTATGCATGAATGGGCATAAAGCCAAATTTTTGTAAAGCCCATGGCTTATGTGCAAAAAGAAATGGCACATGAGCCATGGGATGGCCAAAATCCCATTTTTGTAAAGCCCAAGGGGCTATAAATAAAGTGTATAGCCTATAAAGGCCAAGATAATGAAAATATCTCAACAACATTTTTTCTCTCTCCAAAAAAATCCAGATCTGTGATCTTCTTCTTCCTCAAGGTTCTAAAACCTTCGTTTTCTTTTGAATTAAATCAAGAGTTTTACTTTTCCTTTTATAAAACAAAATAGGTTTTCACCACAAAACCCACAAAGGGGAACTCAGATCTGTCATCAAATCTCAGAAAGGAGAGATTTTTAAAATCTCATACTTCTTGATCTTTAAGATCCGGCCACAAAGGAAGAAGAAGGAGACCCATTTCCAGAAACCCCACTTTGGGGAAGAACTAGGGCTCAAGGGGAGAAGCCCTTCATCAGCTTCAAAACATCCTGGGAGTTTAACTCCTCATATATATATATATATATATATATATATATATATATATATATATATACAGAGAATAATAAGTGCTCATTTCTAGGAGTACAACTCCCATTGCAGGGACCAAGTCCCTTTTGCCACTCGAACGCCCACGTGCTAACACGTGGTGCGCTAGAGCTCAAAGCGCTAGCACTCTTACGCTCAGAGCGCTAGCGCCCAAAAATGCTAGCGCCCGAGCGCCCACGTGCTGACACGTGGTGTGCTAGCGCTCTTACGCTCAGAGCGCTAACGCCTGAGCGCCCACGTGCTGGTACATGGGGTGCTAGCGCTCAAAGCGCTAGTGCTCTTGCGTTCAAAGCGCTAGCACCCAAAGCGGTAGTGCCCGAGCGCCCACGTGCTGACACGTGGTGCGCTAGCGTTCAAAGCGCTAGCGCCCTTGCGCTCAGAGCACCAGCGCCTAAAGCGCTGGCGCTTTGCCCACGCATCCTTTGGATGCCCTTTCCTTTTTTTATTTTGTATATATATGTATACACACACACACACACACATATTCTACAACACTATCCCTTTCAAAAAAAAATTTGGGCCGGGATGCTGCCCTGCACCCCGCAAGGGGCTGCTAGCCTCCTTGACCCCCAGCCCGCTATCCGTGTAGCGGGACCCCCGTAAAAACTCTGCGTGGCTCCCGATATATCCAAGCCCCTTCGAAAACAAAACACACGTACACTGCACATTGAGTTCGCATGACCATTTTAACCCGTCAATCGGAGGTTCTCTCGCTCCAAAAGCGAGGGGTAATTATCGGCAGCTTAGTCCACGGCTGCCGGAGATTCGGATCCCCACAATTATTAAACCCCGGCCTACCTTAGGCAGGGGAAATCTGTAGTACGCCTGACAAGCGCGCGCGTATTCCCATCTCAATGGGGTGACGAAAAACACGCTACAGATTCTGGCACGCCCGGTGGGACCATCTCTCCTTCCATATTTCGGGTTAAACGTTCATGCGAACTCAATCAATATACATATCTATATTTATACTAAAATAATGCTCTTTCATGCAGGTTTTCAAGCAATCTGTAACACCTGAGTCTGTGTTTAGTAGTAATTGTGCGCTAATGCGGGGTTTTTTTGGTAAAAAGTTTACCAAACTGGTTTCTAATAATTTATCTGGTTTTATGGTTATTTTAGTAGAATTTTATCTCGACTGCACACACTTGTGCATGTTAATGTGGGTTAAGTCTAGGGTTGCCATATAATTGAGCTTGTGGGTTAACCATGTTTAAGTTAACCATGGTGGTCTAACACACTTGATTAGGCTAATTAGATTTAATTAAAGGTTTTTGGTTTTGTCCAAGGGTGTTTAGGGTGTAGGTTGACTTGCTTGTTGTGAGAGAGAGAGAGAGAGATGTGATGGTTGTCATGCTACCTTTTTGTTTGTAAGAGGAAGAATGATAGCTTTAAGGATGTGTCACCTCCTTTTTCATTTCACAACTTTTTGGCATATCCATCACCCTCTCACTCACATCTCTCACACACTCACATCAGCCCAAAAATCAGCTTTTCAGCCACCAAATTCAGCACCAAAACAGCAACATCAGCTGCACTACAGCCCCCAACTCCTTACATAACACTTCCCCCATAAACACACAACCCTTCCCTCAACAATACTTCAACCCCTGCTGCTGCTACGCTCCCAACAGCAACACAAAAAGAAAAATATACAACACACACTAAAAGGAAACAGCAGCAGCATCAGCTGAAACAGCAAACAAACACCCTAAAAACAGCAGTAGCCGCAGCCATCTACCCCACACCAGCTACACCAATACAACCCCAACAACCCAACACCACAACAACAGCAACACCATCACAAACAACAGCAACAGCAGCAGCTTCTGTAGGTTTCAGCCAGTACACCAAGTTGCAGATGAGCTCTTTTCCAGCCAAGTTTGCAGCACCAGGAGCTGTAGCAACAGCACACACCCTCCTACTTCTTCTCTTCTCCTTCATCTAGGGTCTCTAGAGGTATAACCCCCTTAACCCGACTCTAAATTGCTAAAGTTATGGTTATCTAGCTTAGTTGGTGTTTATTGCATGTTTTAGTGGTAATTTTGGGTAAATTAGGGGAATTTTGGCAAAGTAATGGTAGTGATGGTTAGAGTAGCCTTATAGGGTGCTGTTGAGACCAGTTAACCAGAGATTTGCCCCAGATTTCATAAAAACACCCGACTTATCCGAATTGGCGTAATTTAGCAGTTTTAGTGACTTTTTAGCCTCTGTTAGATCTGCTGTTGACCCGAGCCTTTCAAATAAAATTATGAAGACTGTAGCATGGTGAGACTAGCAGGGACACACACACAAAGCACGGGGACCCACCTCACCTTTGAGGCCGCCGGTTTATTCATTCTGGCCGCAAATTGCGGCCAGAGTAAGGGGTGGGGTGTTGGGATTTTGGGTGTAGGGCCCTGCTTGGTAGCTTAGTCTATTGGTATCTGTAACTTTTTATGTTTGGCCCAGAGGCAAAATCTAGAGCTATAAACGTGTTTTCGATGTTTTAAAGCTTGTGCGACACGCGCGTGACACGCGTGGTTCTGTGGCGCGCTGCGCGACACAGCGTGTCAGAGTAGGTTATGGTGGGTTTGTGTGCGTCGCGACGTGTCGTGTGCACGCGCGTTTAGTTTCACGCACGCGTATCCCTTTTATCGATATATCATGTTTCGCAGGATTTTTCCTTATATGGTGACTTTTGTAAATTCTAGGTTCGCCGGCGGAGACTTCGAGCGCAGCGGAGAAAGGGAAGCAGGTGGTCGGACACACCTAGCGCAAGATCACGGGTGAGTAGATTTCACATCTACGGGGGACGATCGTTTGGATGGCGCAAGTCGCCCGATAGATTTAGTAAACTTGAAAATAGTAAACTTTAACATTTACTTGTGACATTAGAAATAATAATACTTGCATGATATTTGCTGCAGTTAGGATCTATATGTTGTACCCATATACGCAAACTCATTTTGTAGGACACATGCACCATTACCAGGTTTTTATATGCAGCACGAGCACTATTCATGTGTACACACACACCCTGGTAATTGCCATGTCACAACAATAGATAACTATTAATTGGAAGCATGTTAATTGCTTAGACCTGTGCTATTGAAATAAATCGTTAAAATGAAATCATAAGAATTGCTATTCCTGTGCATATATATATCATTATATCAATTGTTCATGCCTAGTTATAAATCATACATTGCAAAATGATACCATATGCATTCATTATCATTGACATATGCACCCATGATGATTTCATGAGATTTATGATATTTCTGGATTTCGGGGGAAAGCCGCAAGATTTCAAACTTATAATCTTTTAAAATATAAAAGTTGTGGTTTTCTAGTGATGTAAAGTGTCGTCTACCATGAGTTTGCTGTGGTTTTCGAGACCCGTTTCGAGGAGGTGGATGAATTGTCTCGGGTTCATGGTGGGCCCGGTAAGGTACCCCGGGACAAGAAGATCGAAGGAGATGGCGTTGAGCCTGGCAGGGGATGGATTACCTACCGGTGACTTCATTTGGCACGGCGGATATCCAGAGGATACCGACCGTGGCCGCTAGATTGAGATATGGATATTTGGGATGGATCAGCCGGATGGCTGAGACCAGAGATACTTGACATGGATATATGAGATTGAGACAGTTTTGAGGTGTCGTTGCTGGACACGGATCTTGTGATTTCATGGATATTATGCTGATATTTGAAAAGAGTTTCAAAAACAAAGAAAGAATAGTTATTGTACTTACATGTTGAGATCTTGAGTTGACTCACATAGCATACATACCTGTTAGTACATTCATGTGGCATATATACCTGCTAGTACACTGATGCTGCATACATACCTGCTAGTACATATAGCCATGCCTGCTAGAGATGCTAGGATACTTGTGTGCATGCATACGATAGCCTTTGTAGATGTTATTTATTACTCACGAGCTGGCAACCCACCCTCGTTGTGCCATAGTTTTCTGCAGGTCCGTTCCGTCAGCACCGTAGCGGCGGACACTTTTGCTCATTTTTCCCTTTTTACCTGGACTCGAGGGTTTTGCTCATAGGTGGGTTGTTATCATTTTGTACCACCTTATTTATGTTCATTGTATCTAGAGTACTCCATCTACTACTACTATTTCAGCTGTACCATTTTATTTGGATTACTGTATATTGACCTAGAAACGAGGTTGTGAGACTTGTGGATTTGTGACATTTGGGGTCGAGCTCACTTGAGTCGACATGTTATTTTTCTTGTGCTTCATGCTTATTATGCACATTGTTATCTCACATTGCATGGGATTTGTGACCGCCTTGAGGCGAAGAGCTAGCTCCCGCTTGGGGATGCCGTATTCATGATTATTCATTTATATTCCTGTTTTGTACTCGTTTGGGGCTTGTTTTACAAGGGAGATTCTGCCGGAATTTTTGGAAAAAAAGGAAAGTTGTTTTAAAAAGGAAACTTGATGTGGTTTAATGGAGTAAAATGCTTTAAATAAATTGGTTTCCTTCACTCTAATTCTTAATTGGGTTTTGTATTCTGGGCTTCGGCTTACTTATTTTACGGACGCCTTGAGACGTTTCGTAACTTAAGTGCCGGTCGCGTTCCGTACCTTGCGGGTCGTGACACAATCACTTCTCAATAATGTCTCCAAGGACAAGCTCATCTCTCGACGCAGCTCCCATCTCCTACACGATGAAGATGGACGCCAGGACGGTCCTTCCGGCCAGTCTCGGGCGACAATGGGAGGAGGAGCCGCTACCATTTGGCTCTATTATGTTCGTGTCAGCTTACGCCGTCCTAGCTCCCCAAGCTCCGGTAACAGACAAACCGGTCTCAAAGGGGAAAATGCCGAATGTCATGGTCACGAGGGCGCCCCAACACAAACGCAAGTCGGTGTTTGAACGACTTTCCTTGGCCCCAGCTGGGGGCAAGGCCATCAACACCAACAAAGCAACAAGGCATCTTGGGCAAACTCCAGCGGCGCCTCTGACAACTGCTCGATTCGGCGTCTTCTCAAGCCTCCCCAACACTCAGCCTATGGCGGCTTCCCGAAGAGCAGAAGCCTGCCAAGCGCTTAAGGCAGAGAAGCTGAGGCAAAAGCGGCTCAGATACAGAGCCAACAAAAGGGATTGGGCTCTGGCCATGTTAAAATTTATAAATTTCCAAAGCCCGGACCGCTCCGCGAAATCAGCCACCAAAGATAAAGAGGTGGCTGGGTATGTGGTTCGCACTGTCTATATGGTCGGACATGAAGAAACGAATCCTCCTCTACTTCACAGCCATGGTGATGATATGATTGACGCTACCCAGCATCGGCTCGATCTAAGTGATGAAGAGCCCGCTCAGGCAGATAAGCCAGAGGAGCCCGTGGTTCCTGTGGAATTGAGCTCAGGCAATAAAGATGGCCCTGTTATCATAACCGGAACTACAGAACAAGTGTTATTCCAATAACTTCAGAGGCAGCTTCAGGACAGAGATGAGAAGTTAGCCAAGGTACAATCTAAGGTCGACGAATTGGCAAACGTCGCGGCAGATCTCGCGACCCAAGTCGTCCGATTGCAATTACAGCAGAATCAAATTTTGGTTCATGAGCCAGAGATTGATACCTGGAGGCAGCCCACCGATACCCCCTTCAACCTAAGAGCGGAGCGCCTTCGCGAAAAACGGCCGCGATCAGCCTCCAGTCCCTCCATACATACACCGAAGGAGAATCGCCTCTGAAAGAGAAACTGGATAAGGTCTATTCCTTCAAAAGGGAAAAGTCCACAAGATATTCATGGACGCCCTAAGAAACGGTCTACAACTGCCAGAATCAAAGAGACCGCAAGAAGAGAATATGACCGACGACCCAAAATATTGCCCTATCACAGGGTGATAAGTCATGCCATTGAGGACTGCTTCGTCTTCAAAGATTGGGTCGAAAGGTAATACTAGATGGGAGAGATAGAACTGTCTAAAGGCGTGTTAGCAAACAATCAAGCTATGACCGCCGATTTCATACAAATGGAGACCGAAGCCTTTCGGGAACCTAATCCTCCCAGACATGTGCCATTATCTGGAAAGGGCGAACCAAAGACTGATCGGCCTCAAAGACCAGCATCAGTAAGGGCACCTACTCTAATGGAGAGAAAGAAGAAGGTGTACTCCTTCAGGAGGGATGATGTCCGCGATATATTCGAGGAAGCCTTGAAAAACGGTCTGCAATTTCCTATTCCGAAGAGGCCATATGAAATGAATATGACCGGCAATCCCGTATACTGCCCATACCATAGAGTGGTGAGTCATACCATTGAAGACTGTTGTGTTTTCAAAGACTGGGCATAGGACCAATACAAGTTTGGAAAAACCTAAAAATCCTCGGATGTATCGGCAAGCCACAGAGCTACGGTCATCAACACAGCTCCGCCAAGATCAAAATTCAAGGAGCTGGGATAAGCAAAAATGACCACCACGTCGTTAAACTGGAAACAATGACCACCACGTCGTTAAACTAGGAATAATCGACCTCTAAGTCGTTAAACTGGGAATGTAAATATATATATATATATATATATATATATATATATATGTAAATAAACAAAAAAATGTGTAAATAAAAGAAAAATAAAGAAAAGCCGAAATGATGGGGCAACTCGCAATAAAAATCAACGAGCAAAATAAAGATGAAAATAAAGCCGAAATGATGGGGCAACCACAAATAAAAGCCGAAATGATGGCGCAATCGCGATCTTCGCGATAAGAAAAGCTGAAATGATAGAGCAATCGCGGTAAAACAAAAAAAAAACAACGGCGAATGATGAGTCGCTCCTGGTATCATATTCCAGTGCAGCGATGCAGACGCCAACCAAAATCCAATTTCTCAAAATTCTTCTAGCCCTACGGTTAGTCCCCAAATTGACTGCCGTATACAATCCAAGGGCTCAAATAATTCTCATCATACCCATGCCCCACCGTAATCACCAGTTACGCGGCTGGTTTCCGCCCTTGGAACTATGCTCCATTGGGAAGACCCATTCATGTATCTTCACGATACATGAGGAGAACAAACCGTCGTGGGATCCTTACGACTCACAAAGGAAAAACACACTTGGGAGTCCTCACGATTCCTAAGGAGAAAATACACCTACGGGATCCTTACGACCCGTAGGGAGAAATTGCTTTTATGGGACCTTTACGGCCCATAAAATTGAAAAGCCTTAGGTGATAGGTGTTAGTTATATGTATGCCCTAGAGGCCATTACTATACATAGGATGTATATTGTAGTGAGTGCTTGGACATATATAGGGAGGACTTTCTTGCTCGACATGATAGTATGCTATCTGGTTGCTCTTTACCTTAACATGTACACTGATTGTCTCTCTGTTACATGTTGGTAAAGCCCTTAGGATGTGTACTTGACCACCTGGACTATGATGCGGATCATACTAGTGGGGACATGGTAGTCCATAAGTACATCCTTCAAGGTCCCTAGTCATGGGTATATCGAGACAGGGCATCGATATACCAGAGTAGACTAGCATATACCTTCTCGACCCATACAGATGGGCGATGGATGATCCCATATCCATTGGTGTTTGACATCAGAGATGATATACGGGTGCTCAGTGGAGACTGGGTACACTGGACGGACTCGCCGAGAATTCCCAGATGATATTATACCTTACGTCAGATGGCAGTTCTCTGGTGACACTGGTACAGAGTAGTCTGTTGACCCGAGATCGTCATAGAGTCTTGTGTGGTTCCCACTGTGCTTTGATTTCCACCTTACCACGTCCAAGAGGGCGTGCAAAACGGTGGTTTTTGGGTACAGTCCTGAATCACATGGAGATAATGAGCGATAGGAGGGGATTCGTCTCTCCCGGTATAGGGGTTGATGTTGCGCTGTGTTCGATTGGCTATAACTGGAAATCCCTGGTCAGGATTGCTGAGATTTACTGGTAAGTGTTACCTGTAGTTTCTCGAATTGTTATAGACCTCATATCGACACGACTTATCGAGCTATTGGGGTCTGACGTTTACCACCCCTAGGCGAGATATACGACATATCAGACGACGAGACCGGACTGTACGGTAAGTGTTACTGGTTGGATTCACAGGAGTATGAGCGGGCTTGCTCATCGATCTTCTGATCGCTCAATACCCGAGTGGCCGTTACGTTTAGCAGACCGCTTGCGGCTTGTGGGTGCTTGATATGATCATCATCTGCTGCCGGCGTATTGACGAGTCTTTAGAGTCCTACACAGAGGTTTCCTGGCTCAAGCGAAACAAAATAGGAGCGCATATGAGATATGTGCGGGACCGAGAATAATGCGTGTATGTGATACCGTATTCCATTCTCGCGATGAATGTATCGATTGGTTGTATGCGATATAACCTAGTTATCGAATCAAGGATTGATTCGATAAGTCGATACATTGGATACTAGTCGGTTATATGAGATATGACCGGATCATTGAATCAAGTGTTGATTTAATGATTTAATGTATAATTATATATTTGATATATTACTTTGCATTAACTAGTATTGGTTCACTTTAAAAGGGTTTTCTCACTTGATGTGCACATTATATATGTGATATATTTTTGTGCACTTGTTTGTATCATGTTTGATGATACATGCATGTTTGTGTGTATGTTTGATTAAACATTAGTTAAGTAAATGGTTAGGGTTTTAATTAATTAATTAATTTATTTATTTATTCATTTTGGAAAAGATAAAATGGTGGATTTATTTTTCTTTCTTTGCTTGAAGCTTCTTGAAGCTTCAAAGCATCTTTGAAAGTCCACCACTTTGTCTTCATCCTAAACCTTACCATTCACCTAACTATAGTTTACTCTCTACACATAATCATGGTTGACATTATTATAAGTATTCATTTATTTTCTTTTTGGAATAATACTAATCATATTATCTTCTTCTTCTTCTCCTTCTTCAACATGAAGGAAGCTTGCCTCCATCAATGGCAACTTGAGAAAAAGAGTGAGAAATCCTATTCTAAAGTGAACCCACTTCCTATTTCTTCATCCCCTACCACTTGCCAAGTAGTATAGGGTATTTTCTTCATAAGTTTCATGACTTGGTGAAGTGGGAGCTTGATCTTGTGATGCCTCGACTTAGATCATCTTCGGCATCGAAGCCGACGACCAAGCCCGCCCATTTTTCCGATGAAGCCGACGCTAGAGTCCGGGATCCGATTTGGACAGTGGAGGGACATCATCGTGGAGCTATGGAGGTGGAGAACCGGATCTACAAAGGTTGTATTTCCGTTCACTTAGTTAAATTGTTAACTAGCTTCTTGTTTCGCCTAAAATTCTAGTTAACGATCCGTATTAGGGTTTCTCGGCACTTATAAAATTTGAAATTGGCATGGTTGATGCCTTGTGAGACCTCATTAGCGTGCCTAGGAACCCTACAGTGGTATCAGAGCCTAGCTAGAGCCTTAGGCGATGCATAGACGGAGTTAGAAGTCCGATCGAACCAAAACCCTAACCCAAAACACGCTTTCTGGACTTTTTTCAAAAACTGGGTTTTTTCCAGATTAAAAATACTTAAAAAATTCTGCAGGGAATTCTAAGAGTTACGGTGCAAAATTTGACAAAAGTTACCTCTAAACCGCGGCGGAACCGCGGCAGAAGCCTAGCTTCTGCGGCGGTTCCGCGGCCCTCTGATGATGTCAGCCCTCCACATTTGCACAGTAATTCCTCTTTTACAGTGCTGAGTTTTATGGGAATTTTTAATATTTATTCAAGAGTTGAATTTTCTGGGTTGTTTTGGGGATTCGATGATTCGATCTGATTATCAGACTTTGTCTTTGTGGCTTTCCGGATAATTTTAGAACATGTTAAAAAGTTCGACCGGATGTAAATACCTAATCTTTCCCCTATTGGGAAATTTCCAAGTGTTGGATCTTTCCGTGGTTTAATAACGTTCTAAGTAGTGCAAGTAACGCGATGGTCCCTCTAGAAGACAACAAACCTTAACTCGATTATGTGACCGTCTTGAACTGCCCTTTGAACCTTCGGGTTTGGGGCAGTACGGCGTGCCACCTGTGAGGCGTTGGCTTGACCCTTCTACGGCTGGACCGTTGGTACTGAGGCACGAAGTGAATGTTTTTGAACTTATTTCATGTGATGATCTGTTTAGGGAAAACTTGGGTGTTTGATTGTTCGATCGGAAAGTTTAACATTTTCTATTTATCCGGAATGTGATACAACATTTGGAATTCACAAGTAGTCATGAGATAACTGAATGAATGTTATAAATCTAGCGGTTTAGTCTCACTTGAACGGTTGCCACGGAATTTTGATGTGATCAAAAGTCCGTCGCAATCACGTAGCGTACGCGGATACTCGCCGGGTAAACTTAATAGACAGCCTCGCTCCATAGCCCCGACCAAGTGACTGTAGGAGAACCCCGTCGCCGAAAGCATCCGTTCGGGTGCTCGCGGCAGCGGTGTTCCGCCTTGGTGCACTTCGTCGACGGCGTCGGGGGTGCGGCCGCCTACTAAAGTTTGCGACGAGCATTCGATCAGGATGTCGGGAATCTTGTTGAATTACCCGACTTAATATTGAAAAGTGTTTTCGATAATGATACTAAAATGCGGGGTTTATAATTGTTAGGCATGCGATTTCTAAGTAATTCATTTGATTAGGCATGCGATGTCTATGGAGGTTGCGGATTCCAACTGTTGTAGTTTTACACTTTCTTTTCTATGACCGTAAGTGTAATATGTGATATCGCCGGTTTTGTTGCTATATGTCAACGACAATTGGGATGCGCATATTTACTTACGTTGATGACATGTGATGTTATGTGTTGCTGGATATGTTATATTGGATCGTCGTGTTTGAATAGCGGGGGGTTTTTATGTGAGATGAGTGTTTTTCATTTTCATTCATGTAAAAACTTGTATGTAATATTCTTTTATTGGGGAACTTCCAGGTTGCGGAAGTTGTCACCTTTTGTATATTATTTACTTTTCCGCATTAGGATAGACCCAAGGAGGGGAGCACAAGTAACCGGGTTCTGGAGTCCAGTGGGAGACCAACTCGAGGAGTCGAGTCCGGGTCTCCTAACTCTAGAATTGGTAGGGTTGCTTGCCGCTCTCATAGGGGTCTAGGGGTGTGGGTTTGGCTATTCATCGCGACCGTGGAATCCGTGTTTTATACTGGCTCGTATTGAAAACACGGACGTCCTAGTATATCCAATATTTCATATGTTTCTTCTGCTGCGATATCTGTGATGTGATCTTGTGATATGTTCTGTGATGGATACTTTATATAGTATATATGATATATTAAATAGATGTTACTTATGTTTTACACCCGCGCTAGCCCTGCCCTGCTCTGCCGTTAGTTACCTAACCTAACGGTGCACGAGGGGACATCGAGGCGAATGCGGATGGCATAAGTGTACGTCGTATTTATCTGTGATGTTTAGGTACTTAAATGATGGGACTTCATTAATGTGGTTAATGAAAGAAAAAGAAACCTAAAGATGTTGTAGAATCGAATTTCAAAATAAAAAGGTAGCTACAGTTCTTGCTTTGCACAGCGATATATATGATATATCCTGCACCTTATTCGATAAGGAAAGGACCGAGATCCCTTCACCGGGAGTGACTCCTTTAGCAATAACTGGCAGATGCTACACACTCGGTTTGTCTTTTGATTGCTTTTAAGAGTTTTTGCTTTGCACAGTGATATATATGATATATCCCGCACCTCATTCGACGAGGAAAGGGCCGACGATCCCTTCACCGGGAGTGACCCCTTTAGCAAAACTAGAAAAGCCTCGAAAACACTCCATTTCAAAATCATTTGATTCTACAACGATATCAAGTTCATTACGCAATAGGTTTTCAGAAAAACCTGTCGTAGCCCTCCGTCATTTCAGATAAGTACTAGTTAGTATCCGTGCTACGTTTGTTGACTATGTTAAGGCGTAGTGTGCGGTAGCTAATTAGTGCTTATCTGCATAAGCATATGATGCGATTGGATTAGGGTAGTCGTGCGACTTTGTTGACTATGTTAAGGGTCATGCGGGTGGGTTTAATTCAATCGGGAAATGACGGGTTGAACTTGACTAGCACTTATGATTTGTTGACTATGTTAAGGTCATATAGCTGCTAGGGGCAAAATATTATCGGGAATTTCAAGTGTTGAAATTTGCAATGAGATTGCATACCTTCTATGAGATAGTTGGATCCCGATACCCGCTGCGAGTAAGAGTTACTCCTGGGAGAGTTTTACACATTACAATTAGCCGATCAAGTAGGTGTCTAGAAAGGTTTTAACGAGGTTACGCCTCTGGGAAAACGAGGTTTACATTAATTAGGTTCGTGCGAAAGCACGGGGGACCTCCCTCAAAGTACCGACACTGGCCTGGCTGAAAGATTGGCGAACTTGTAGTGTGTAATTAATCCCGGCTAGTCTTTCCTTTTAGGGTTTGAAAGAAGATTTGATAAAAAGCAGTGGGAGCTATCCTGATTAGATAAAATAATAACCAATCTATTCTTGCAAGAGCGCACGCTGAGTGTTTTCTTCTCTCTCTCTCCAGGTAGCGACCATATCACGCCTTAATCAAGATAATAATTCGGATTATAGACCGAACCCGCTTGTTATACTGAGCTGGGGAACGTTGGTCCCGCTCCAACTTATAATTGTTATAAGACAGAGCAGGAAATTGGGGATTACCAGAATTCCTATGCCGCCCAAACGAAGAGAGTGCATGCTGATGCATCATCTTCGGGTGTGTTCATTATATAGAACTGTTTCTCAGTATCCTTTACGTCCTGGGTATGTGATACCAGATCAGGATCCCAGATATGTAATCTGTTACATAGGGCTACAAAAAGGTAGAGAACTGAGAACGGGTGATAAGTTTCATGAGGCAGAAAACGGGGCAAGTGTTGCAGCCAAGTCTGTTGGTCACTGTCACCCTGTATTACCAATACATTGATTCTGAACGAATGTTATTAGATACCGAACCTGATATACAAAATCATATCTGTCTCTTTGTTAGTAAAGAAACGATAAAATTTTGTATTGTTGGATAATGTTTTGAACATTTCCTATATCAAAAGTTGATCGGTTCAGGCACGTTATCTAAATGCATTAATGTTCTAAATCAAACTACAGTTCTTAGTATACAGAACACACACAAGAGGATGAGTTCAGAAATGAACGAATTTTTCTTGAGGCATTGTAGACTAGGTCATATCAATGCGACCTGACTAGCTGAAGTTACATTTAGATGCATATTTAAATCTGTTTGAATTTACATCTTATGAAACTTGCCAGTCATGTCACAAAGATACGATGACCATAGCACTGTTTACTGGAAACAGAGAAAGAGTTAGTAAACTCTTGGGATGATACATGTTGATGTATGTCAGGTCCCCTGTCTACACATGCCAAGACCGGTTCTTTATACTTCATTACATTCTCTGATGATCTCTTTAGATTCAGACATATGTTCCTGTTGAAACACAAGTCCGAACCTTTTGAGATATTCACAGAATATAAGTTAGAAGTAGGGAACCAATAAGGGTATAAGTATTATGTCCTTTGATGTGATCAGGGAGGAGAATACTTGAGCACGGAATTCCTGGACTATTCTAAAGGAGAATGAGATTCTCTCTCAGCATTACTCCTCCGTATACACCATAGCACGATGGTATATCGGGACGGAGCAATTGCACTCTATTCGATATGGTGCGCTCTATGATGAGTAATACTGAGTTACCTGTTTCCTTATAGGGAGTTATGCGCTTGAGAAGCTGCATGCCTATTGAATAGGGTTCGAATCAGATCACTGCCTACCACTCCATATGAGATATGGAATGAGAAGAGCCCATGTCTTAAGCTAGTTAAGATTTGGGGTTGTCCGGCCTATGTCTAAAAGCAAAATCGGGACAAGCTCGAGGCAAGATCTGTTATGTAGAACTGGAAATGTTCCAGCTATACAAACTGTAGCTGATGATTTGAAAGAACCAAAGGATTCAATAGTTACCAACGAACCTCAGCCTCTCCGCCGATCTAGTAAGGTTCCTCACCGGCCTGAGAGATACTTCGGTAACTCTATGATAGTGGGAGCGAGGATTGCATCATGAGATGATGACCCAACTAGTTTCGAGCTGTCCATCAGGAGTGGGACTCTGTAAGAATGGCTGGATGCTTAGCGATCTGAGATGGAATCCATGTACACCAACAAAGTATGGACTTTGGTTGCTATATCTGAAGGGTTAAATCCCCATCAGGAGCAAGTATATCTTGAGAAGATTACTTGGTGTAGATGGAAAAGTTGAGACTTTCAAAGCTAGACTTGTTAAAGCTTTTCGTCATCGACCAGGCGTGGATAATGATGAAACCTTTTCAAGTGGCTATGCTTAAGTCCATCCAGATCCTACTTGCCACGGTTACATACCATGACTACGATATCTGGCGGTTGGGTGCCATGACTGCTTTTCTAAATGATGTTTTAGAAGAGAACGTCTATAAGTACACAGCCAGAGGGCTTCGTAGACAGTGGGAGCAGCGGAAACGTGTACAAGATGCTTTATCGGATAAAGCAGGTATCGTGGAGTTGGAACATCTGTTTTGATGTAGTAGTCAAACAATTTGACATCATCAAAATGGTAGATGAACCTTGTATATACAAAAAGGTAGTAGGGAGTATGGTGATGATCCTCGTAGAGTACGTGGATGACATACTCTTGATAGGGAAGGAGTTTCCTATACTACGCTCGGTCAATCTCCGCTTATCACAACGATTCTCCATATAGGATCAAAATGATACCTCCTAAATCCTGGGTTTTGGATCTATGAGATAGATCTAAATGGATGTTAGGATTCTCACTAGTTGTAGTGAGATGGTATCAACCGATCCTGGGGAGAATCACTGGAAGGGTTCCAGGGTGATAAGGACGACTGAAAGTCAGTCACAGGCATTGTCTTTACCCTCAGTAAAGGGACGGTATGTTGGAAGGGTTCCAAGCTAGATACCGTGGCATACTAGACGATAAAGGCTCGATACATCGCTACTTAAGATGCTACCAAAGTGGCTGTCTGGGTGTATATTTGTTCATGAGATGAACGTAGTTCCTCCCATTGTGTGACAATGGAGTTGTGGCTTATGCCAAGGAACGTCCGTCCCATCAGTGATCCAGATATATTCTAAGGCAGTATCACCTGATCATGGAGATGTTTGATCTCCAAGGGATCGAGGTTAGGAGAGTAGACGCAGAGGACAACACGGCGGATCCACTCACAAAGGCCTTTTCCCAGAGAGAGACTTTTATGGGATGGTTGAGTATGAGATACTACAACCAATGCTATCAGATGGCCCTAGTGCAAGTGGGAGATTGTTAGTTATATGTATGCCCTAGAGGCCATTACTATACATAGGATGTATATTGTAGTGGGTGCTTGGACATATATAGGGAGGACTTTCTTGCTCGACATGATAGTATGCTATCTGGTTGCTCTTTACCTTAACATGTACACTGATTGTCTCTCTGTTACATGTTGGTAAAGCCCTTAGGATGTGTACTTGACCACCTAGACTATGATGCGGATCATACTAGTGGGGACATGGTAGTCCATAAGTACATCCTTCAAGGTCCCTAGTCGTGGGTATATCGAGACAGGGCATTGATATACCAGAGTAGACTAGCGTATACCTTCTCGACCCATACAGATGGGCGATAGATGATCCCATATCCATTGGTGTTTGACATCAGAGATGATATACGGGTGCTCAGTGGAGACTGGGTACACTGGACGGACTCGTCGAGAACTCCCAGATGGTATTATACCTTACGTCAGATGGCAGTTCTCTGGTGACACTGGTACAGAGTAGTCTGTTGACCCGAGATCGTCATAGAGTCTTATGTGGTTCCCACTGTGCTTTGATTTCCACCTTACCACGTCCAAGAGGGCGTGCAAAACGGTGGTTTTTGGGTACAGTCCCGAATCACATGGAGACAATGAGCGATAGGAGGGGATTCGTCTCTCCCGGTATAGGGGGTTGATGTTGCGCTGTGTTCGATTGGCTATAACTGGAAATCCCTGGCCAGGGTTGCTGAGATTTACTGGTAAGTGTTACCTGTAGTTTCTCGAATTGTTATAGATCTCATATCGACACGACTTATCGAGCTATTGGGGTCTGACGTTTACCACCCCTAGGCGAGATATGCGACATATCAGACGACGAGACCGGACTGTACGGTAAGTGTTACTGGTTGGATTCACAGGAGTATGAGCGGGCTTGCTCGTCGATCTTCTGATCGCTCAATACCCGGGTGGCCGTTACGTTTAGCAGACCGCTTGCGGCTTGTGGGTGCTTGATATGATCATCATCTGCTGCCGGCGTATTGACGAGTCTTTAGAGTCCTACACAGAGGTTTCCTGGCTCAAGCGAAACGAAATAGGAGCGCATATGAGATATGTGCGGGACCGAGAATAATGCGTGTATGTGATACCGTATTCCATTCTCGCGATGAATGTATCGATTGGTTGTATGCGATATAACCTAGTTATCAAATCAAGGATTGATTCGATAAGTCGATACATTGGATACTAGTCGGTTATATGAGATATGACCGGATCATTGAATCAAGTGTTGATTTAATGATTTAATGTATAATTATATATTTGATATATTACTTTGCATTAACTAGTATTGGTTCACTTTAAAAGGGTTTTCTCACTTGATGTGCACATTATATATGTGATATATTTTTGTGCACTTGTTTGTATCATGTTTGATGATACATGCATGTTTGTGTGTATGTTTGATTAAACCTTAGTTAAGTAAATGGTTAGGGTTTTAATTAATTTATTTATTTATTTATTTATTCATTTTGGAAAAGATAAAATGGTGGATTTATTTTTCTTTCTTTGCTTGAAGCTTCTTGAAGCTTCAAAGCATCTTTGAAAGTCCACCACTTTGTCTTCATCCTAAACCTAACCATTCACCTAACTATAGTTTACTCTCTACACATAATCATGGTTGACATTATGATAAGTATTCATTTATTTTCTTTTTGGAATAATACTAATCATATTATCTTCTTCTTCTTCTCCTTCTTCAACATGAAGGATGCTTGCCTCCATCAATGGCAACTTGAGAAAAAGAGTGAGAAATCCTATTCTAAAGTGAACCCACTTCCTATTTCTTCATCCTCTACCACTTGCCAAGTAGTATAGGGTGTTTTCTTCACAAGTTTCATGACTTGGTGAAGTGGGAGCTTGATCTTGTGATGCCTCGACGTAGATCATCTTCGGCATCGAAGCCGACGACCAAGCCCGCCCATTTTTCCGATGAAGCCGACGCTAGAGTCCGGGATCCGATTTGGACAGCGGAGGGACATCATCGTGGAGCTATGGAGGTGGAGAACCGGATCTACAAAGGTTGTATTTCCGTTCACTTAGTTAAATTGTTAACTAGCTTCTTGTTTCGCCTAAAATTCTAGTTAACGATCCGTATTAGGGTTTCTCGGCACTTATAAAATTTGAAATTGGCATGGTTGATGCCTTATGAGACCTCATTAGCGTGCCTAGGAACCCTACAATAGGGACCTAAACCTGTCTCCTAAGCCATCGCTCCCCAACAGGCAATGGCGAATGATGAGTCGCTCCTGGTACCATATTCCAGTGCAGCGATGTAGACGCCAGCCAAAATCCAAATTCCCAAATAGCGAATGATGAGTCGCTCCTGGTACCATATTCCAGTACAGCGATGCAGACACCAACCAAACCCAAACTCCCAAATGGCGAATGATGAGTCGCTCCTGGTACTATATTCCAGTGCAGCGATGCAGACGCTAACCAAATTCCAAATCCCATACCCCAACGGCGAATGATGAGTCGCTCCTGGTACCATATTCCAGTACAGTGATGCAGACGCCAACCAAACCCAAACTCCCAAATGGCGAATGATGAGTCGCTCCTGGTACCATATTCCAGTGTAGCGATGCAGACGCCAACCAAATTTCAAATCCCATACCCTAACGGTGAATGATGAGTCACTCCTGGTACCATATTCTAGTGCAGCGATGCAGACACCGACCAAGTCCCGAAATTTTTCCGGCCCTACGGTCTGGATCATACATCCTGCAAAATTGTATACAATCCACGGGCGTAAAATAATCACAATCTCTCCCAAGTCCTACCGGTGAGACCACATTCAAAGTCAAAAAAAATTGTATGTCCACAAGCAAAATGGGCACGGATGAAAACCCGAAAGGGCTCCGTGAGTAAAAACAGCAGGACTGCCGGCGAGTTTGTGGAAACCCGAAAGGGCGTAAACTCACAAAAAAGGGGTGAAATGCACTCGCAAGGTCCTCTCGACTTTATGAGGAGAAAATTCCCGCGTGAGATCCTTACGACTCACAAAGGAGCAACACACTTGGGAGTCCCCACGACTCCTAAGGAGAAAATACACCTACGGGATCCTTACGACCCGTAGGGAGAAAATGCTTTGTGAGACCCTTACGGCTCACAAAATTGAAAAGTCTTAGGTGATGCGGATCTAAAACCTGTCTCCTAAGCCATCGTTTCCTGATAAGCAGGCGCAAATGATGATTCGCTCCTGGTACCATATTCCAGTGTAGCGATACTAATGCCAAGCAAAAACTAATTCCTAAATCCTCTCGGGGCAAATGGTGAGTTGCTCCTGGCATTATTCCAGTGCAGCAATACAGATACCAAACAAAAACCAAAATCCCAAAATCCTCTCAAAGACAGATGATGATTCGCTCCTGGTACCATATCCCAGTATAGCGATGCTGATGTCAACCCAAATCACAATCAACAAGTCAACTTCAACTCCGACACCGCAGAAAGCGGAGTAAGTCAGAATCCAATCTCGACACCGCAAGAAGCAAAGTAAGTCAAGTCCACCCCTGACACTGCAAGAAGCAGAGCAAGTCAAATCAAACACCGACCGTCCATGTTGCAAAAAAGGCAGTGCAGGATCCCCACAAATCGGGAACCAAATCGCTCCGGGTCAGAGCGTCGACCGTCCATGTCGCAAAAATGACAGTGCAGGCTTCCTACAAAGCAGGGAACCAAATCTCTCCAGATCAGAGCGTCAACCGTCCATGTCGCAAAAAGGGCAGTGAAGGCTTCCCATAAATCGGGAACCAAATCGCTCCGGATCAGAGCGTTGACCGTCCATGTCGCAAAAATGGCAGTGCAGGCTTCCCACAAATCGGGAACCAAATCGCTCCGGATCAGAGCGTCGACCGTCCATGTCACAAAAATAGCAGTGCAGACTTCCTACAAAGAAGGAACCAGATCACTCCGGGCCAGAGAAAAGTCTACCACGAACACTCCGTCTCGGAGACGCGTCAAGCGTCGACCGTCCATATCGTAAAAAGGGCAGTGCAGGCTTCCTACAAAGCAGGAACCAGATCACTCCGGGCCAGGAAAATGTCTACCACGGACACTCCGTCTCAGAGACGCGTCAAGCGTCAACCGTCCATGTTGCGAAAAGGGCAGTGCAGGTTTCCCACAAATCGGGAACCAAATCGCTCCGGATCAAAGCGTCGACCGTCCATGTCGCAAAAAGGGCAGTGCAGGCTTCCTACAAAGCAGGAACCAGATCACTCCGGGCTAGGGAAACGTCTACCATGGACACTCCGTCTCGGAGACGCATCAAGCGTCGACAGTCCATGTCGCAAAAAGGGAAGTGCAGGCTTCCCACAAATCGGGAACCAAATCACTCCGGATCAGAGCGTCGACCGCCCATGTCGCAAAAAGGGCAGTGCAAGATTCTTACAAACTAGGGAACCAAATCGCTCCGGATCAGAGCGTCGACCGTCCATGTCACAAAAAGGGCAGTGCAGGCTTCCCACAAATCGGGAACCAAATCGCCCCGGATCAGAGCGTCGACCGTCCATGTCGCAAAAAGGGCAGTGCAGGCTTCTTACAAAGCAGGAACCAGATCACTCCGGCCCAAGGAAACGTCTACCAAGGACACTCCGTCTCAGAGACGCGTCAAGCGTCGACCGTCCATGTCGCAAAAAGGGCAGTGCAGGCTTCCTACAAATCGGGAAGCAAATCGCTCCGGATCAGAGCGTCGACCGTCCATGTCGCAAAAAGGGCAGTGCAGGCTTCCCACAAATCGGGAACCAAATCGCTCCGAATCAGAGCGTCGACCGTCCATGTCTCAAAAAGGGCAGTGCAGGCTTCCTACAAATCGGGAACCAAATCACTCGGGATTAGAGCGTCGACGTTCCATGTCGCAAAAAGGGCAGTGCAGACTTCCTACAAAGCAGGAACCGGATCACTCCGGGTCAGGGAAACGTCTACCACGGACACTCCATCTCGTAGATGCGTCAAGCGTCGACCGTCCATGTCGTAAAAAGGGCAGTGCATCCCAAATGGTGGGAACCAAAGCAAGTCGCCTCCACTGTGAACGAAGATCCATCAATTTCATACACACGACTCACATATGTGGTGTGCATTTAATTGATGGGGGCACTTTGTTGAAGTCGAAAATTACACCCCGGTTGACCAAGTCAAAGTCAAGGTCAACCCCAAGCCAAGTGGGCCCAAGCTCAGATCAGGTGGGCCCAGGCCCAGATCAAGTGGCCCATGCCCAAGCCGAGTCCGAACATGAAGCGGCGGCCCCTCCTCCATGCCTAAAATGAAATCATGTAATAAATAATTTTTATGTAATTTTTTATGCATGAATGGGCATAAAGCCAAATTCTTGTAAAGCCCATGGCTTGTGTGGAAAAAGAAATGGCACATGAACCATGGGATGGCCAAATGCCATTTTTGTAAAGCCTAAGGGGCTATATGTAAAGTGTATAGCCTATAAAGGCCAAGATAATGAAAATATCTCAACAACTTTTTTCTCTCTCCAAAAAAATCCAGATCTGTGATCTTCTTCTTCCTCAAGATTCTAAAACCTTCTTTTTCTTTTGAATTAAATCAAGAGTTTTACTCTTCCTTTTATAAAACAAAATAGTTTTTCACCACAAAACCCACAAAGAGGAACTCAGATCTGCCATCAAGATCTCAGAAAGGAGAGATTTTTAAAATCTCATACTTCTTGATCTTTAAGATCCGGCCAATAAAGGAAGAAGAAGGAGACCCATCTCCAGAAACCCCACTTTGGGGAAGAACTAGGGCTCAAGGGAGAAGCCCTTCATCAGCTTCAAAACAACATAGGAGTTTAACTCCTCATATATATATATATATATATATATATATATATATATATATATATATATATATATATATATATACAGAGAATAATAAGTGCTCATTTCTGGGAGTACAACTCCCATTGCAGGGACCAAGTCCCTTTTGCCGCTCGAAACGCCCACGTGCTGACACGTGGTGCGCTAGCGTTCTTGCGCTCAGAGCGCTAGCGCCCAAAAGCGCTAGCGCCCGAGCGCCCACGTGCTGACACGTGGTGCGCTAGCGCTCAAAGCGCTACCGCTCTTGCGCTCAGAGCGCTAGCACCTAAAGGGCTAGCGTCCGAGCGTCCACGTGCTGACACGTGGGGCGCTAGCGCTCAAAGCGCTAGTGCTCTTGCGCTCAGAGCGCCAGCGCCAAAAGCGCTCCCGCCAGCGCCAAAAGCGCTCGCGCCCGAGCGCCCACAGTGCTGATACACGGTGCGCTAGCGCTCTTGCGCTCAGAGCGCTAGCACCCGAGCTCCCACGTGCTGACACGTGGTGCGCTAGCGCTTTTGAGCGCTAGCGCCCTTGCGCTCAGAGCGCGAGCGCCCAAAGTGCCGGCGCTTTGCCCACGCATCCTTTGGATGCCCTTTCCTTTTTTTATTTTATGTATATATATGTATACACAAACGCATACTCTACAACACAATCCCTCTCAAAAAAAATTTAGGCTGGGGCGCTGCCCCGCACCCCGCAAGGGGGCTGCTAGCCCCCTTGACCCCCAGCCGATATCCGGATAGCGGGACCCCCGTAAAAACTCTGCGTGGCTCCCAATATATCCAAGCCCCCTCCAAAACAAAACACACGTACACTGCACATTGAGTTCGCATGACCAGTTTAACCCGTCAATCAGAGGTTCTCTCGCTCCAAAGGCGAGGGATAATTAACGGCAGCTTAGTTCGCGGCTGACGGAGATTCGGATCGCCACAATCATTAAACCCCGGCCTACCCTAGGCAAGGGGAATCTGTAGTACGCCTGACAAGTGTGCGCGTATTCCCATCTCAATGGGGTGACGAAAAACACCCTACAGGAGGGTTGTCGCCGGTGTCAGCCTTTTGAAGACTGGCGTTCGCCGAGAGTAATGTCCAACCTATCGAATACAGACCTCTGGCAGAGGTGACTTTGCCTGGAGCGGGAGCCGGAATGGCCAGCCTTGTGAAAGCTGACTTATTGTCAGGAGAAGCCTTTCCAATGATTTTGTCCGCTTGAGCCGGGATGACGCTGCGCTTTGGGATGGCCGCTTCAGGTATTGCGGGCTCTGTTGGCGTTCTGGCCCAGTTTGTTGAAACTGAGGCATTGGACTTGGGCGACCCGTTGAGAGGGGTCGCGGTAGTGGTAAGTCGATCAAAGACCGACTTCTTTGAGGCTTCTCGCGATAGCATCGGGGCATTGAAGCTCATGGGTGGGATCATAGTCCCAAAGAACAGCCCAGTGGTGGCCTGAGTTACTTGGTCCACTGGCATCGTGAACAGGGAGGCTGCCTGGGGTCCGTAAGTTACACCTCCAGATGAGGCAGTACGGGAGTTGCAGTTGCAGCTGGAGCATTTTGTACAGGTAGAAGCCATTGATCTTTCGTTTTCTGCACGGAGCAAGACACCAAATCTTAGTACCTCGAATCCAAGGGCAACCATATCAAACCGCAATTTGTTCGCGAACACGACACACGAAGTGTGGAGTGGAAAGAGGAAAAGGTCCCACCGGGCGTGCCAGAATCTGTTCCCCGCCGAAACACGGAGACGCGACCGGGGTGTAGGGTTCCTAGGCACACCCATGAGGTTCTACAAGTGATCAAACATGGCCAATTCAAAAATTTTCTATGTGCCGAGAAACCCTAAACTCGATCGTTACTAGAGGTAAGGCGATGCAAGCAAGTAAACAACTTTATTGCTAAAGGAAAGTGACTACAACCTTTATAGATCTGGTCCTCCACTTCCTTGGCTCCGTGATGACGTCCCTCCGCTGTACCCATCGGAATCCTAGACTCTCGCGGTGGTTTCATCGGAGAAAAGATCGGGCTAGGTCGTCGACTTCGATGCCGAAGATGATCTACGTCGAGGCAACTCAAGATCAAGCTCCAACATCACAAAGTCATAAAACTTGTGAAGAAAACACCCTATACTACATGGCAAGTGGCAGAAGATGAAGAAATAGGAAGTGGGTTCACTTTAGAATTGGATTTCTCACTCTTTTTCTCAAGTCACCATTGAAGCTAGCAAGCTTCTTTCTTCTTGAAGAAGAAGAAGAAGAAGAATATGATAAGAATTGTGAATAAATGGAAATAAAGTCATTCTTATCATTTTAGCAACCATGGTTAAGTGTAGAGAATGAACTAGGGTTTAGTTGAATGGTTAGGGTTAAGGACAAAACAAAAATGGTGGACTTTTTCAAAGATGCTAGAAAAGCTTCATGAAGCTTCAAGCATAACAACAAAAGAAAGCCACCATTTCTCTTTGCCAAAAATAAATGAATAAATGAATAAGTGAAATGAAACCCTAACCATTCACTAAACATGGTTTAAGTCTTATACACACCCATGTTTGCATGTATCATCAAACATGATACAAACAAGTGCACAAAAATATATCACATATACAACTTGTGCACATCAAGTGAGAAAATCCATCTAAAGTGAACCAATATTAGTTAATGCAAAGTAATATATCAAATATATAATTATACATTAAATCATTAAATCAACACTTGATTTAATGATCCGGTCATATCGCATATGACCGACTAATATCCAATGTATCGACTTATTGAATCAATCCTCGATTCGATAACTAGGTTATATCGCATACAACCAATCGATACATTCATCGCGAGAATAGAATACGGTATCACATACACGCATTATTCTCGGTCCCGCACATATCTCATATGCGCTCCTATTTCGTTTTTGTAACCCTTCGAAAATCGTTTAGGCAGTTTTTCGCTAATCGTCAAATTTTTCGG
Organism: Agapanthus africanus; assembly: GCA_030015575.1. Lineage (NCBI taxonomy): Eukaryota > Viridiplantae > Streptophyta > Magnoliopsida > Asparagales > Amaryllidaceae > Agapanthus > Agapanthus africanus. The sequence goes on from CM057337.1 coordinate 725,076,357, forward strand.
CTTTTTCCGTAAAAGGTCAAAATAGGTATTTTTCATTGTAGATCTAATTATACAAAATTTAGATAAGATATTACTATAAATTTGTCACTAAAATGTCACTTATAATTTTCTAGTTAAATAAATTTTTTTTCGTAATTAATTTTTTTTTAAATTTTTTAAAACCTTTTTAAATACATTAAATTAGTGATAAATACAAATTTAATTAGGTAAATTTCATAATTAGGAGTCTTTATAAGCTAAAATATGGTGTTAATAAAATTATATCATGACTTGCAAACTTTTGGTTTTAGGGTTGGAAATTTATTGGAAAAATGGTGTAAAATGAGGTTTTTTTTGTAAATTGTTGACATGAAAGCATTAAATGACAACATGGGGTGTTTTTGGACCTAGAAACTTCTCCAAATTTCCCCACCTCCTCACCCTTGCTGCTGGCCGACCCCTTTCCTGCAGAAATCCCCTCTTTTCTCACTTCTTTTTGCTTCTTTTTCTTGCTAAAAATTCAATAAAAATTAACAATTTCCATCTCCATTCAAACCAAAACCCTAATCCAACCTTTCCCAAACCCTAATTTGTTTGAGAAGTGGAGAAAGGAGGCATCTTTAGAGGCTAATTGCAAGAGGATCAAGCTTAGGAGGTATAAATCCTAAACTAGTTGTTAATTTGTAGTTTAATAAAGCTAGTTTAGTATTTTAAAGTGATTAATTTCATTGTAATGGTTAGTTTTGAAATTTCAAGAATGGGTTTTGATGTTGAACTAGGGTTTGAAGCATGGTTGTTAGAGTTAAGTTAGGGTTTGGTTATCTAATTGATTGGAGTGGTTAATAGTGTAGTATTATGCTCGCTAAATCGACAAAATGGCGATGTTTGTATCGAATCGGTAAGCAAATTGCTTACTAGAATTTTATAAAAATTAGAATGCGATCAAATTGCGTTATGTTAGCGATATAATTAGCTTCATATAGGACTATTAGAGTGTTCGAACGCGGGGTTTCGTCTAGTCGGGTTGTAGTTTTGTCGATTTCCCCGAAATGACGATTCTAGTTAAAGGTTGGCGATTTTCGTGCGTTTTCCCGCGCACCGAGTGCATGCTATGTTTAATTCGAGAGCGTCGATAATTGTATATTGTGACTTGCATCGTTTTAGGTCTTGTAATCTTATGCTTGGTATTGTGCAAATATAGGATCGGTCGGGGAAACATCGGACACGGCACGTAAAGGCAAGGCGGTGGTCGGATCGGGTTAGCGGGGATTTCAGGTGAGTAGATGTATTCATCTACGGGGGAATCGTCTGGATGGTGCGATGCGCCCCCTAGTTAGGATTACCCTATTTCTTGCAAGACTTGTATTGCTAGATAGCTTACCCCTTTATTGCATTGCATACCCTCACAGCTAACCGTATACTAAATTGCATGGACATTCATATAACATTCATATACACATATGCGATAACACTTCGTAGGACACGAACACCATTACCATTGGCATCTGCCGCACGCGCACTATTCATGTGACACACACGCCTTTGGTAATTGCCATGCCACGTGCACTATAGAACCTGGTTAACTTAGTATCGCCACTTGCATTCATACAATATATATGAAATTGCATAGCTTGCAAATACCATTATCATCATATTTACATAGATTTCTAGCCAAAATTCACATCGTATACATTGATATCATAGACATTTATCATATTTAACATGTGGACACTATGATTTTCTTGAGGATTTCAGTTTTTCTGTGATTTTTGGATTTTTGGGGAAAACCGCAAGAATTTAACAAAAGCTTGTATTATCTTTTTTAAAACAAAGTTGCGGTTTTCTCGTGATGTATGTGTCGTCCACCATGAGTTTTCATGTTTTCTGTTGGATTTCGAGACCCGATTCGAGGAGTGGATGAACCGTCTCGGGTACATGGTGGGCCCGGTATGGTACCCCGGAGCAAGAAGATCGAGTTGTAGACGATGAGCCTGGCAGGGGAAGACTACCTACCGGTGATGTCTGGCACGGCGGATATCCGGAGGATACCGACCGTTGTCGTGAGATTTATGTTATGGGCCGATCCGGACTGACGGAGCCCGATATTGAGACAGATATGATTCCTATTTGGTGTCGATGCTTGACACGGGTTTTCAGATGATTTCTTGATGGTACTTAGCTATTATACGGATATTCATTTTCTAAAGTTAAGAACGCAGTACCCTTAGCATTTAAAACACTTAAAGAGTTAGAAATGACATTGCATACATGTGCATGCATACTAGAGCTATTATATCACATATGGACATGCATGTTGTGGTGCATTGCGTGCATTCTTACGATTGCCTTATTAGATGTTATATTTACTCACGAGCTGGCAACTCACCCCCGTTGTGCCACTGTGTCTTGCAGGTCGGACCCGTCACCCTTGTAGCGGCGGGCTATCTTATCATCAGCTCCTTTTGCTCAGACTCGCGACATCGCCCGTAGGTGGGTTGCAAGCACACTTTATTTCTTTTTGCTCCATCATTGTATCTAGTATTCTCCATCTACCACTTTATATTGTATATGTGACCTAGTGGTGAGACTGAGAGGTTGTATATTTGTGGTTTCTTTTGGGTCGAGCTCACTTGAGCCGGCGATGTGTTTTCTGATATTTTGCGTTTCTTTTATGCTCTTTTTTTGATATTCCTATTATATTGCATGTGGTTGTGATCCGCCTTAGGCGAAGAGCTAGCTCCCGCTTGGGGATGCCATTTTTATGATTACAGGTTTATTATCTTGTTGTACCCATTTTGGGGGATAGAAAATACAGGGGAGACTCTGCCGAAATTTTCGGAAATTTTTGATGTTTTCTTTTTAAAGGGATTCTATGCAATTTAATTGATTTCAAAACCGTTTTCATTTAAGGTTTTCCTTCACTCTCTTTTGATTTTGGTTTAGATTCTTCTGGGCTTTGGCTGACTTAGGTTACGGTACGCCTTTAGACGTCTCGTAATCTAAGTGCCAGTCGCGTTCCGTACTTTCGGGTTGTGACAAAGTTGGTATCAGAGCGTAGGTTTTACCTTTCTGAGTGTAGGATGACCTTGGTAGATGGAGTAGGTGACTTAAGCAGAGTGGCGTAGCATGGGTATGATCCGCGGCATACTTACGATACGGTACTCCGCCTAAGTGACCTTAGGACATAATTGCTTGTATTCCCTTTCTTGATTCCTTGCATTTCTTGATTCAATTGCAATGTCCTTATCAGTCCTGTTTCTTATTCCAGCTTCGATGCCGCCAAAGACTACGAGAGCTCAGCGGGCTGCCGCTAGGGATGAGATTCGGGCGGGCCCGTCTGAGGCGAGGATCGAGCGGGAGGATACGCCTACCCCTCAGGGTCATACTGATCCACCTTATCCAGACCGTATTGCCAGATTAGAGGCCGGCATGCAAGAGTTGCGGCAGATGATGGGATCTTTAGTTGAGTCCAGCCGGGCACAGAGATCCGAGGATGTTCCTTCCACCGCACAGACCACGATCGTACCTGCTGCACAGATGGTCACTCCTGCTGCTACTATGGAGACTATCCCTGTTTCACTACAGGAGTTCATGAGATTGAGACCTCCAGCTTTTACCGGTACATATGCGACCGAGGACCCACAGGCATTTCTTGATAGGATGGCTCGGATTTGCCGTTCGTTGAGGTGTTCTGATGGTAGATTGGTGGAGTTTGCGAGTTTTCGTCTGGAGGGTCTTGCCCAGACATGGTACGATTCAGTAGAGAGAGGCCGAGCTGCAGGTCTGCCTTCTATGACCTGGGATGAGTTTACATCTGCATTTCTTGCCCGTTTTCTTCCGGAGAGTGTCCGAGATGCTCGAGCCCGTAGTTTTGAGTCTTTGCGCAAGACTCCTGGGATGACAGTGTCGGAGTATGATATACAGTTTACCCAGTTGTCTCGATATGCTCCGTACCTAGTAGACACAGAAGAGAAGAGAATAAAGAGGTTCGTGCGAGGGCTTGTTACACAGCTATTCCTTGCCATCGGCACCCAGCACTTTGATACATACGCAGCCGCGATGGATGCAGCCTTACTTTTGGAGGAGCGTATTTCTGAGACTCCGGTCGTTTCTGGGCCGAAGAGGATCGTACTGATACGCCAGCTCAGCGGAAGATGGGTAGACATCGTGATAGATTATTTCCGGGAGATGGTGGAAGCAGAGGATTGAGACGAGGTCAGTTATTTGCTTCATATCCACAGACCCAGCAGTCATCTCCAGGATGTTTTCGGTGTGGGAGTCAGTACCACTGTGTCAGAGACTGTACCATGGGACGTCAGGGAGCGGCGACAGTCCCGCATGTGACCTTACCACCCTCACCACCTTCTCAGAGAGCTTTACTTCCTACTCCTGATGATGCTTCACGCCAGCCAGATGCTTCTAGAGGCCGTGGGCGTGGTGGTCCGGTTCAGAGAGGACGAGGCGACAGAGGCAGAGGCAGAGGCCGAGGTAGAGGCAGAGGACAGCCAGCTATTAGTGGCGGACAGGCCCGAGTGTTCGCGTTGACTCCTCAGGATGCACAGGCATCCAATGCCGTCGTGACAGGTATTCTGCCAGTATGTTCTTTTGATGCACGGGTATTATTTGATCCAGGCTCCACACATTCCTATGTATCCACGTATTTTGCACCGAGGTTGGGTCGAGAGTCTTCTCCGTTAGATCAGCCTCTTGTCGTTATTACCCCGGTAGGCGAGTCTTTTGTTGCTCGTTTTGTGTACCGATCGTGTTCCGTTCGTATCGGGGAGAGTGATTCTTCAGTTGATTTGATTCTCCTTGATATGCTAGACTTTGACGTTCTTCTTGGTATGGACTGGCTAGCCACCTGTTATACTTCCGTGAACTGCCGTGAAAAAGCAGTCAGATTCAGTTTTCCTGGTGAGCCGGTTCTTGTTATTCAGGGAGATCGTAGTGCTACCCTTCCCGGCTTGATTTCTTCTCTTCGCGCTGGTCAGCTCTTAAGGAAAGGGTGCCAGGGATTCTTAGCTTATATTTGTGATACTAGCTCCACAGAGGTTCCGTTGGACCAGGTCCCTGTTGTGAGAGAGTTTCCTGATGTATTCCCTGACGAGCTGCCTGGTCTGCCACCAGAGCGCGAGATTGAGTTCTGTATTGACTTGATCCCCGGCACGGGGCCTATTTCTATACCTCCTTATCGGATGGCCCCGGCAGAGCTGAGAGAGCTAAAGGATCAGTTACAGGACTTGCTGGACAAAGGGCTTATCCGACCGAGTGTGTCACCTTGGGGTGCTCCCGTCTTGTTTGTTAAGAAGGATGGAAGTATGCGTTTATGCATTGATTATCATCAGCTGAACCGGGTTACTGTGCGGAACAGGTATCCCCTACCCAGCATTGATGACTTATTTGATCAGCTCCACGGTGCAGGGTTCTTCTCGAAGATTGATTTACGGTCTGGTTATCACCTGTTGTGGGTTCGGAAGGAGGATATTCCGAAGACCGCTTTTCGTACTCGATATGGTCATTACGAGTTCTTGGTGATGTCGTTTGGGCTCACCAATGCCCCGGCAGCATTTATGGATTTGATGAACCGCGTATTCAGGCCGTATCTCGATCAGTTCATTATTGTGTTCATTGACGACATCTTGGTTTATTCTCGGAGCCGGGAGGAACATGCGCAGCACTTACGTATCACATTGCAGACTTTGAAGGAGCATCAGCTGTTCGCCAAATTCTCCAAGTGCGCATTCTGGCTAGACAGTGTCGATTTCTTGGGTCATGTGGTGACGAAATACGGTATTTGTGTGGACCCGAAGAAGATCGAGGCAGTTCAGCGTTGGCCTAGACCAGTATCAGTTACAGAGGTTCGCAGCTTTCTAGGTCTGGCCGGCTATTATCGACGTTTTGTCCAGGATTTCTCCCGCATTGCTGCACCTTTGACCGGGTTGACCCGGAAGGGGGTTTCTTTTGATTGGACCCAGGCATGTGAGGATAGTTTCCAGCAGTTGAAGACTCGTCTGACTACTGCACCAGTGTTAGCATTGCCTTCAGGATCAGGCGGGTTCGTGGTATATTGTGATGCTTCTAGAGTGGGGCTGGGATGTGTGTTGATGCAGCACGACAGAGTTATCGCGTATGCTTCTCGGCAGCTGAGGAAACACGAGCAGAACTACCCCACCCATGATTTAGAGATGGCTGCAGTGGTATTTGCACTTAAGATCTGGAGACATTACCTATACGGTAAGTCGTGCCAGATATTCACTGACCACAAGAGTTTGAAGTATATCTTCCTGCAGCGAGATTTGAACCTGAGACAGCGCCGTTGGATGGAGTTGGTGAAGGATTATGACTGCGAGATTTTATACCATCCGGGCAAGGCGAATGTGGTGGCAGATGCTTTGAGTAGGAGGCCCGGAGGTAGTTTATCTTGTTTGAGCGCAGTGCAGATGCAGTCGACGGTGGATTGGCAAGAGTTATGTGATAGCAGAGTGCAGTTCAAGTTTACTCCTACAGGGGGACAGCTAGCTCATTTCAGAGCACGCCCACAGTTACTTGACCGTATCCGCGAGGCACAGTCTGGCAATGCCCGTATCTTAGAGATTATTGAGCAGATTCGGCAGGGCAGAGTTTCTGAGTTCGTGATTGATGATCAGGGGATACTTCGATTTGGGACTCGACTGTGTGTGCCAGATTCAGAGGGACTGAGGCGTGATATTCTCAAGGAGGCACATAGATCAGTATACAGCGTGCATCCAGGTTCCACCAAGATGTACCGTGATTTGAGAGAGGTTTACTGGTGGGACGGGATGAAAAAGGATATTACAGACTTTGTGTCGAGATGCCTGACTTTTCAGCAAGTCAAGGCCGAGCACCAGAGGCCAGCCGGCGAGTTACAGCCTTTGCCCATCCCTGGGTGGAAGTGGGAGCAGGTCTCCATGGACTTCATTGTGGGTCTACCCAGGACCAGTCGAGGGTACGACTCTATATGGGTGATTGTTGATCGACTGACGAAAGCGGCTCACTTCCTGCCAGTGAAGACCACTTTGGATTTTCTCAGTACGCCCAGGTTTATATTGATGAGATAGTGCGACTGCATGGTGTTCCGACTTGCATCGTGTCGACCATGGCACCCAGTTTACCAGCCGATTGTGGCAGAAACTACAGGAAGCTTTGGGCACCCGATTGAGTTTTAGCACAGCCTTTCATCCTCAGACTGACGGTCAGTCAGAGCGTACTATTCAGACTCTTGAGGACATGCTCAGAGCTTGCGTTTTAGATTTCGGTGGTAGCTGGGATCGTCATTTGCCTTTGATCGAGTTTTCCTACAATAATAGCTTCCAGGAGACGATTCAGATGGCACCTTTTGAGGCTTTATATGGGAGGAGATGTCGATCGCCTGTATGTTGGACAGAGCTCAAGGAGAGCAGTATTTTGGGGCCGCAGATTGTACAGGAGACGACCGAGAAGATACAGCTGATTCGGGACAGGATGAGAGTGGCACAGAGCAGGCAGAAATCATATGCTGACAGGCGCCGTCGCCGACTCGAGTTCGCTGTTGGCGATCATGTTTTCCTGAAGGTCTCTCCGATGAAAGGTGTGATGAGATTTGGGCGGAAAGGGAAACTGAGTCCTAGATATGTTGGTCCTTTCGAGATCCTAGAGCGTGTTGGTCCAGTCGCTTATCGGTTAGCTCTTCCGCCCAGCTTCCCCGATGTTCACCCCGTATTCCATGTCTCGATGCTCCGCAAGTACCTTCATGATCCTTCCCAGGTGATTCAGCACCAAACGATCCAGTTAGAGCGTGATCTTTCTTTCACCGAGCAGCCGGTGGTCATTTTGGATCGGCAGGTGAAGAAATTGAGGTCGAAGGTTATACCGTCCGTCAAGGTCCTTTGGCATGGCCCGAACAGCGAGGAGGTCACCTGGGAGACCGAGGTCGAGATGAGGAAGAGATATCCCGATCTTTTTGAAGGTACACATAGTTAAATTCTAAATTCGGGGACCGAATTTCTTTAAGGGGGGAAGATTGTAACCCTTCGAAAATCGTTTAGGCAGTTTTCCGGTAATCGGCTAATTTTTCGGCTTTTTCCGTAAAAGGTCAAAATAGGTATTTTTCATTGTAGATCTAATTATACAAAATTTAGATAAGATATTACTATAAATTTATCACTAAAATGTCACTTATAATTTTCTAGTTAAATAAAAAAAAATCGTAATTAATTATTTTTTTTATTATTTTAAGCCTTTTTAAATACATTAAATTAGTGATAAATACAAATTTAATTAGGTAAATTTCATAATTAGGAGTCTTTATAAGCTAAAATATGGTGTTAATAAAATTATATCAAGACTTGCAAACTTTTGGTTTTAGGGTTGGAAATTCATTGGAAAAATGGTGTAAAATGAGGGTTTTTTTGTAAATTGTTGACATGAAAGCATTAAATGACAACATGGGGTGTTTTTGGACCTAGAAACTTCTCCAAATTTCCCCACCTCCTCACCCTTGCTGCTGGCCGACCCCTTTCCTGCAGAAATCCCCTCTCTTCTCACTTCTTTTTGCTTCTTTTTCTTGCTAAAAATTCAATAAAAATTCACAATTTCCATCTCTATTCAAACCAAAACCCTAATCCAACCTTTCCCAAACCCTAATTTGTTTGAGAAGTGGAGAAAGGAGGCATCTTTAGAGGCTAATTGCAAAAGGATCATAGCTTAGGAGGTATACATCCTAAACTAGTTGTTAATTTGTAGTTTAATAAAGCTAGTTTAGTATTTTAAAGTGATTAATTTCATTGTAATGGTTAGTTTTGAAATTTCAAGAATGGGTTTTGATATTGAACTAGGGTTTGAAGCATGGTTGTTAGAGTTAAGTTAGGGTTTGGTTATCTAATTGATTGGAGTGGTTAATAGTGTAGTGTTATGCTCGCTAAATCGACAAAATGGCGATGTTTGTATCGAATCGGTAAGCAAATTGCTTACTAGAATTTTATAAAAATTAGAATGCGATCAAATTGCGTTATGTTAGCGATATAATTAGCTTCGTATAGGACTATTAGAGTGTGCGAACGCGGGGTTTCGTCTATTCGGGTTGTAGTTTTGTCGATTTCCCCGAAATGACGATTCTAGTTAAAGGTTAGCGATTTTCGTGTGTTTTCCCGCGCACCGAGTGCATGCTATGTTTAATTCGAGAGCGTCGATAATTGTATATTGTGACTTGCATCGTTTTAGGTCTTGTAATCTTATGCTTGGTATTGTGCAAATATAGGATCGGTCGGGGAAACATCGGACACGGCACGTAAAGGCAAGGCGGTGGTCGGATCGGGTTAGCGGGAATTTCAAGTGAGTAGATGTATTCATCTACGGGGGAATCGTCTGGATGGCGCGATGCGCCCCCTAGTTAGGATTACCCTATTTCTTGCAAGACTTGTATTGCTAGATAGCTTACCCCTTTATTGCATTGCATACCCTCACAGCTAACCGTATACTAAATTGCATGGACATTCATATAACATTCATATACACATATGCGATAACACTTCGTAGGACACGAACACCATTACCATTGGCATCTGCTGCACGCGCACTATTCATATGACACACACGCCTTTGGTAATTGCCATGCCACGTGCACTATAGAACCTGGTTAACTTAGTATCGCCACTTGCATTCATACAATATATATGAAATTGCATAGCTTGCATATACCATTATCATCATATTTACATAGATTTCTAGCCTAAATTCACATCGTATACATTGATATCATAGACATTTATCATATTTAATATGTGGACACTATGATTTTCTAGAGGATTTCAGTTTTTCTGTGATTTCTGGATTTTTGGGGAAAACCGCAAGAATTTAACAAAAGCTTGTATTATCTTTTTTAAAACAAAGTTGCGGTTTTCTCGTGATGTATGTGTCGTCCACCATGAGTTTTCATGTTTTCTGTTGGATTTCGAGACTCGATTCGAGGAGTGGATGAACCGTCTCGGGTACATGGTGGGCCCGGTATGGTACCCCGGGGCAAGAAGATCGAGTTGTAGACGATGAGCCTGGCAGGGGAAGACTACCTACCGGTGATGTCTGGCGCGGCGGATATCCGGAGGATACCGACCGTTGTCGTGAGATTTATGTTATGGGCCGATCCGGACTGACGAAGCCCGATATTGAGACAGATATGATTCCTATTTGGTGTCGATGCTTGACACGGGTTTTCAGATGATTTCTTGATGGTACTTAGCTATTATACGGATATTCATTTTCTAAAGTTAAGAACGCAGTACCCTTAGCATTTAAAACACTTAAAGAGTTAGAAATGACATTGCATACATGTTCATGCATACTAGAGCTATTATATCACATATGGACATGCATGTTGTGGTGCATTGCGTGCATTCTTACGATTGCTTTATTAGATGTTATATTTACTCACGAGCTGGCAACTCACCCCCGTTGTGCCACAGTGTCTCGCAGGTCGGACCCGTCACCCTTGTAGCGGCGGGCTATCTTATCATCAGCTCCTTTTGCTCAGACTCGCGACATCGCCCGTAGGTGGGTTGCGAGCACACTTTATTTCTTTTTGCTCCATCATTGTATCTAGTATTCTCCATCTACCACTTTATATTGTATATGTGACCTAGTGGTGAGACTGAGAGGTTGTATATTTGTGGTTTCTTTTGGGTCGAGCTCACTTGAGCCGGCGATGTGTTTTCTGATATTTTGCGTTTCTTTTATGCTCTTTTCTTGATATTGCTATTATATTGCATGTGGTTGTGATCCGCCTTGGGCGAAGAGCTAGCTCCCGCTTGGGGATGCCATTTTTATGATTACAGGTTTATTATCTTGTTGTACCCATTTTGGGGGATAGAAAATACAGGGGAGACTCTGCCGAAATTTTCGGAAATTTTTGATGTTTTCTTTTTAAAGGGATTCTATGCAATTTAATTGATTTCAAAACCGTTTTCATTTAAGGTTTTCCTTCACTCTCTTTTGATTTTGGTTTAGATTCTTCTGGGCTTTGGCTGACTTAGGTTACGGTACGCCTTTAGACGTCTCGTAATCTAACTGCCAGTCGCGTTCCGTACTTTCGGGTCGTGACAGTTTTGCTTGAGCCAGGAAACTTCTGTGTAGGACTCTAAAGACTCGTCAATACGCCGGCAGCAGGTGATGATCATATCAAACACCCACAAGCCGCAAGCGGTCTGCTAAATGTAACGGCCACCCGGGTATTGAGCGATCAGAAGATCGACGAGCAAGCATGCTCACACTCCTGTGAATCCAATCAGTAACACTTACCGTACAGTCCGGTCTGTTCGTCTGATATGTCGCATATCTCGCCTAGGGGTGGTAAACGTCAGACCCCAGTAGCTCGATAAGTCATGCCGATATAAGGTCCATAACATAGCATGAAACTACTGATAACACTTACCAGTAGATCACTGCAACCCTGGCCAGGGATTTCCAGTTATGTTCAATCGAGCATAGCGCAACATCAACCCCCAATACCGGGAGAGACGAATCCCCTCCTATCGCTCATTGCCTCCATGTGAATCGGGACTGTACCCAAAAACCACCTGTTTGCATGACTCAGTAGAGCCGTGGTAGGGTGGAAATCAAAGCACAGTGGGAGACACACAAGACTCTATGACGATCTCGGGTCAACAGACTAAGCTGTACCAGTGTCACCAGAGAACTGCCATCTGACGTGAGGTATAATACCATCTGGGAGTTCTCGGCGAGTCCGTTCAGTGTACCCAGTCTCCACTGAGCACTCGCATACCATCTCTGATGTCAAACACCAATGGATATGTGATCATCCATCGCCCATCACATGGGTCGAGAAGATATACGCCGGTCTACTCTGGAATATCGATGCCCCGTCTCGATATTCCCACGACTAGGAACATTGAAGGATGTACTCATGGACTACCCAGGCCCCACTAGTATGATCTACATCATAGTCCCGGAAGTCGAGTACACATCCTAAGGGCTTTATCAACATGTAACAGAGAGACAGAAAGTATACATGTTAAGATAAAGAGCAACCAGATAGCGTACTATCATGTCGAGCAAGAAAGTCCTACCTATATATGTCCCAGCATCCATTACAATATACATCCAATGCACAGTAATGGCCTCTAGGGCATACATATAACTAACAATCTCCCACTTGCACTAGGGCCATCTGTAGAAATGGTTGCAGTATCTAATACTCAACCATCCCATAAAAGTCTCTCTTTGGGAAAAGGCCTTTGTGAGTGGATCCGCCGTGTTGTCCTCTGAGTCTACTCTCCTAACCTTGATCACCCTGGAGATCAACTATCTCCATGATCAGGTGATGCTGCCTCAGAATATGTCTGGGTCACTGATGGGACCAGGGTTCCCAGGCCAAAGCCACACTTCCATTGTCGCACAATGGTAGGAACCTAGTTCATCTCATGAACCAATATACACCCAAAATGCCTCTTTGGTAGTATCTTTAATAGCGATGTTACCAGCCTTTATCGTCTAGTTTGCCACGGTATCTAGCTTGGAACTCTTCCAACATACCGTCCCTTCACTGAGGGTAAAGACAATGCCTGCGACTAACATTCAGTCGTCCTTATCACCCTGGAACCTTTCCAGTGATTCTCCCCAGGATAGATTGATACTATCTTACTACAGCTAGTGAGAATCCTAACATTCATTTAGATCTATCTCATAGACCCAAATCCCAGGATTTAGGAGGTATCATCTTTATCCTATTGGAGAATCCATGTGATAAGAGGAGATCGACCGATCGTAGATGTAATACCCAGCTCCTTTTGTACGCCTTGGTTGGTATTTCTTTTCACCTATAATTTGTATTTATTATTATTGACTATTTTAAAATTTCCCACCCTATTTTAGTTCATCCCCTCCCCTTTCTCAAACCCAAAACCGTTAAACCCCAGCCTGCTCTCTCCTTATTCTTTTTAAATCGTTTATCTGAACTCGGCCCCATTCTTTTCCCAAATTTTGTTTTCCTCAACCCAACACCTTTGGTCAGCCCAGAAAGAGTAATGGAATGGAAATCATTTGTATTTAAACCAAAACCCCAAATTTCTCATTTTGTCTCCATTATTCTTTTCCTTAATTTTTCCCCAAGCCCATTTCTTTATTTATTTCACAAATATTCCTTCAGCCGAGCCCAGCCCAGCCCTCTCTAATATACCAAATCCTTTCTTTAGTTTTCCCGAGCCCACAAGAGCCGGCCCTCTTCTTCTCTATTTCTCTTTTTCATTTGATTTTTTCCTTTAAACACTGGCCCAGATTCCACGACCCACTTCCATTTAATTATAATCCTTTCTTTTTCGCTGGCCCAATGAAGCCCGGCCTTCTTATTCTATTCCCTTAATTCTTTTATTTTTATTCTTCTTTTTCAGCCAACTCTCTGGCCCGGCCCGCTCGTCACCTTCCCTCACCCGTTTCACCCTCAAACCCCATTACTGCTCATCTTCCATTTAAACCCCAACGGCTCTTCTCCCCCATTTCCGCGCGCGCTTCTCGCGATCCACCTCCTTCGCCTCCGCCTGCGCCCACGACGCGCACGTTTCTCCTGCGACCGCTCCCTCATCTCGTTCTCCATTATTCCTACTTTTTCCCTTCTCCTCTACCTCACGCCCACTCTCTCTCGATCCCTCGAGAACCCTTGCCTCGAGCCTCGCACCCTCACCGCCGGCGCCCCGTCGTCTCGCTGACCACCAACTCCATCGAGACACTTCACCCTCCTCGCCTCCAACCACCAAACTCCGACCACCCTTGGTTGCCTCCGTCACCAATCCCCACCATCACTCTGCACCCCTCCGCTCGACCTCCAACACCACTGTTCCGGCCACTTGCCACACGCCGACGAGCCCACTGCATCGTCGACCACCACCACCATCATCACCATTGCCCTCGTCCCTGCACCTCTCTCTCTCTCTATCACCCCATCCCTCTCCCGAGCTCACCATTTATCCCCTGAGAACTCATTCCCTCTTTCTGTTTATGCAACTCTCTCTCTCTCTCTTCTCAATCTCACTGTGTCTCTCACTCACTCAGCTCTCTCTTTCTCTCTCTCCCTCTCTGCAATTTCCTCTCTCACTCTCTCTCTCTCCCTCTCTAAACCCTCACTCTCTCAGCTCTCTCTTTCTCACTCTCTCTCTGCAATTTCTTCTCTCTCTCTCTCTAAATCTAACTCTCTCTCTCTGTGTCTAACTCTAACCCTATCTCTCTCCTTCTATCAACCGACCACCCCCACAGCCATTGCACAAAAGCCAAGCGTCACAGCCAAGCCGACCACCAAACTGCGAGACGTCGTGCCGAGACTCGTGTTCGAGCCAAGTCAGGTGCCGAGCCGCGCGTGTGTCGCGCGTTCGTGACGTCACAGCCACCGTACATCGCCTAGACGCCTCCAGGCAAGTTCTTACTTGCTTTCATGCTATTCTGTATATATTACAAATCAGAATCGTAGATATATTCCACGTTTGCTGATGCTATATATTGTTACAAAACTGTTCGATGCTTGGTCCCATAGAAAATCATTATCGTATTTGACGGAACTGGACATATTATATTGGCTCTTGTAGAGATGGTTAATGTGTGCAAATTTCATTAGAAAATACGACTGTTAACAGTTAAAACGACTACCCCCAAGCTTAACCGTAAAGCTGAAATTCTATTGTACCTGAAAATCGTTAAATTCACCATAAATCATATACATAATATAATGGTGCGTTCGAGGGCTCAAATCGAAGCCAACTCGATGAACTTTAACTCTATACTGGTTTTCTGACATTCCTGTACTTAAATGGTGATGATATTCGTATCGGAGTGCGACTCTGGACTGCAGTCCAGAGCGACTCCAGTTATTGGTTGCTGTCACGTATTGAGTACCACAGGAATTACTTAACTCGTAGATTGCGGAACTCCACTGCTTATTGTAGGTAACTCTGTTAGCTAGACAACACAATTAGTTTCATCCTGTTTCGTTATCATTTACTATTTAATCTGTAATTTAGAAGATCGGGACACATAACAGTCCCAGCAGAATCAGAATTGGCATGTTGATATTAAACAGATTATAACTCCTAACGTACAGACGCGATTGAAGATCCGTTTGTTGCGTTGAAAACTTTACTGAAAACCCTAGAATTCATCCAACTGTAGCGTCGCTAAATTATGATCCCAACAGGGATTAAAATGCGTTGCGAAATGGATTCCTGATTCTGGAACCGGATTTCCAGCCGCGTGCGCTTAAAATGAAACAGTTATAACTAATGATCCTGAAATCCGATTGGCTCGAAACCAAATTAGATGGATAGATAACTGAACATATTAATTACTACCTGTTTGTTATTTCGCCAAATTATATACATATGTTTCATGATAAATCGTGCAAGTGAAAGAATGCGGTTTCATAACATCCTCATCTTGTTTATATACTTGTTCACGCATCATATCATACCCATATCATTGTATTGATAACCTAGTGACATCGTGCATTCACCCAGTGTTAGATTTTAGTGTTGATTGTGGCAAGTACGTCAGTGATCGTGTATTCGTGATTAAGTGAAAGTGATATGTACTTGTGCACAATCAGTGTCCCTTTTATTCTATTGCATTGTCGACGTCTGTGGGATGCGTGTACGTGTGACTATAAGTGGTATGGGACACTTATGGAAGCGCTTGCACGGATGTCACAGATAAGGCATCCGACACTGCCATTTATCTTAGGTATTAGTCGGGACGTGCTTGATGGAGGTCCTGCCTCCAGTTCTCGCGCAGACTTGTCACAGATCGATTAGTATTTAGGGTGATGGTTAGCGTTTGATGTAGACCACGGGGTGTGGGGTAGTTTAAGTGTGAGTTCAACAGAATCTCGGGAGTCCCATGCCGGCTTATATATTTAGGGAGTTATATGGAGATTTACAGGGTATGTGCTATATACACCGTGATACACTCGTTACATGTTGGGCCCGTGGTCCCTTGCCCTTGGGTCCTACCCTTGGGTGGAGGACACTCACGAGTGGTTGACTCTCACACTTGGACTGACGATAGGCTTATTGACCTGTGCAGTAAGACTTAGAGACTGATAGGGTTACTGTCGTTTACATTCCTTATATACTGTGTCGACATACATGACATATCGTTATACTGCTTTACTGCTCCGCTGCATTTATCTCTGCTCATTTATATTCATGCTGTTATTGATTTACTGTTATTCATATTCTTCACCACTGTTAGAACTGTTACTTGATTATATACATTATATTGCTATTGTGTCGCTCTGACGACCTGAGTATGCATGCTCAGTGTGAGGAGAAGATTTAGCCTGGACCAGAGCTAGACGTGCATCACAGACTTCTTGATTTGCCCTCCCGAGTTACATTCTTTTGTTCCATTTCAGGTCAGTCTTTATATTGTTTCTTCAGTTACTGCATTTCTCATTACCTGCGCATTATATACTGTTTACCATGAGAAACTAGAAGCCGAAGTGTGACTACGGCAGGACTTTTCCTTGACCGTAGGAGCATGGCTGGCCTTGTCTACCCCTCGTATTCCATATTTTGGGAAGCGGGGCGTGACATGGTTTAGTTGGTATCAGAGCCAGGTTTTGCATCGATTGGGATTGCAGTTTTCCGTGTACAGTTTGGCAATCTAAGACATCCTTCGGTCTAGGTTGTAAACTGTCATTCTTGATTCATATTCATATCGTGCGTTCAGCTATCCATTCATTATGATTTCGGGTGACTTGACAAGGGTACGTGGTGGCAATTGCACTACCGTACTCTATTCAAGTGACTTAAAGTGATACAGTTGATTCTCCACTTGTAATGATATTCATCATCTCTGATATTCATGAATCCTTGTTCTATCCATATCATATTTTGATTCATTTAGCGTGTGACTCATATCATTCTCGAAATTGTTGTTTCAGGATCATGTCTTCCAACGACTCTTCATCTTTATCCGCTCCCCAGAATCAGACTGTTGAGATTCTGAGTGTACTGCAAGGTTCAAGGGAAGCCCAGGAGCGGAAAAACGACTTATTAGCTGAAGGATTGAGAAGACAGGTGAATCAGGCACCAGCGGGAGTCTCCTATCATAAAGAGATCCCTATTAGACGAGGAAAGGAGAAGAAGATGAAGCGTCAACAGAAGCATCAAAAGAACCTGTGCTGTGGATATTGTAAGAGGCCAGGACACCTTCAGAGGGATTGTCGCCGTGCCCTAGGAAAATGTCTGATATGCGGTTCCAACAAGCATCTTATCAACGGGTGCCCTGAAAGGAAGGAGCTAAAAGGAGGAGACTCGTCCACACTCCCCACTTCTACCAAGTGAGGATCATCGCGTAGTTTGAACTTCGACCATAAGGCGGATCTAACGCAGGATTCAACTCGTGTAACGATGATGCAGCGTTCTGGCAATCGAAGAAGAATTCTATGATTTCCAATTTCAATAATAATGTTGTCATCTTTTACGAATATTTCTTCCATTTGAACCTTTGTATCCGTCGAACTTTAGTTGAATGAAATAAAATTTGAATCATAATATGTGTACCATTCTCATGCTTTCTCTATGTCAAATTCTATTCATTATCACAGTATTTCCATTCTGATCTTTCAGTTCCTGCAACCGCATATTTTCCTATAAATCGTACCCTGAGCTTTCCTTGATATAATCCACTGTCTAATCATGACTTTTCTTTTCAGACCATGGCCCACCCTGGAGCAGCACCGCATCTAGATGAGGATGCACAGTCATGCGTTTCCTTAGGCCGCACACTGACGGATTCCGACGATGAGATCAACGGTCCCCAGGTCAACTTCGAAAACAATGATTCAGAAGACGAAGGAGTAGCCGCCCCAGAGTTTAACGTGATAGCTGATTCCGACGAAGAGGAAGAAGACCCTGAAGAGAACCCAATAGAAGAAGACCCGATAGAGGAAGATCCCGAGAGAGATCCAATAGAAGAAAATCCAGTGGAGGAAGACCCCATGGAAGAAAACCCAGAAGGAGAGAATCACATGGAATCAGATCTCGATGAAGAAGCTTTATCCGAGGATGAAGGACCAGAAGATCAAGACCCTGCCGTGGAAGAACTCACTTTGGCAGTCCCCGCGAGACGCTATGGAAATGGACGTCCCTACCTGAGCGCGCGAGCCTACCGCAACCTACTGAATCTCCACAACCGCGACTGACGGAATTTCTTTTGATATTGTTTTTTTTTCTGGCCAAATGAAATGTGTATAGTTTAGGGCCACTTTTCGTCTTTAGGGATGTCTTGTTTCAAATTTTCTTGAATTAAATAAATCTTCTAGAATTCGTAGGCCTTTTGATTGTTGGTTCGTTTGATACTTGTTTATTGCCCCTATCCATTTATTTCCTGCCGAGTTCCCTGACTGTCCACCCCTACTCATTGTGTAGTTTTCAATCTCATTTCGATTAGAAAGTACCGCACCCTGATCCTTGGAATGAGCCACCTTTCATCCCTCGTACGTGCCCCGTTTGAGACCCTTCCGGGAGGAGAACAGTTCCTGTGAAACTCCCAAATTCACTGACTCTTCAAATTTTGATTCGTGTGTTGTACCGACTGTTGCTTTCCCCTACAATTTTCCTTTTGTATCCCTTTGTGCTCATCCGTACTTCCTGTGCTGACCCGATCCCAAACTCCTTGATCTTCAGCCTAAAACCGACACACTTCAACCTTCTGATTGAGCCACACTTCCTTATAATCATTACCCTATCTAGCCTTAGACCTATTTGTGTTCTTCCTATTACCCTAATTATATTTAGAGACACTGTTAAGCAAAAAAAAAAAAAAAAATTTTTTTTTTTTGTACTTTGAATTTATCAAAGAGAGTGTGTTATTGATTACTCTATTTCATATATTTTAAGTACACTATTATTAATCTCGTTTTCAGTAGCGCAACCTTACACCGCGCATACTTTTAGTCCATATTTCTTAATTTCACTATACAAGTTTTCTAAATTATTTTAAACCTATTGTATCGATACATTATCTTAAATTGTTTTTTTAATCTACCGACTACTTTTAGCCACTTTATTCTCGTTACCTTATTTTCGGGCATTGTACTTATGATTACTATATAAATAGTTGAGCCATATACCTATTATTTCTGCGTGGTTTTGCACATACTTGGGTTTCGACTTTTATCGAGTGCGCCTCGAATAATATTGTTCGTTATTGTTGTTGTTTATATTTCCGTATTTATATTTGTTCTTATGTAATTATATCTTCAAAATTTTTTCCGTCCACATATTTCTAGTAAATCTTTATGTGTTAGTTTACAATATGATAGCTTTCTGCCTATGTTTGTATAACTTATAGTTTATTTTAAATTTCGAGGACGAAATTTTTGTAAGGGTGGTATGATGTAATACCCAGCTCCTTTTGTACGCCTTGGTTGGTATTTCTTTTCACCTATAATTTGTATTTATTATTATTGACTATTTTAAAATTTCCCACCCTATTTTAGTTCATCCCCTCCCCTTTCTCAAACCCAAAACCGTTAAACCCCAGCCTGCTCTCTCCTTATTCTTTTTAAATCGTTTATCTGAACTCGGCCCCATTCTTTTCCCAAATTTTGTTTTCCTCAACCCAACACCTTTGGTCAGCCCAGAAAGAGTAATGGAATGGAAATCATTTGTATTTAAACCAAAACCCCAAATTTCTCATTTTGTCTCCATTATTCTTTTCCTTAATTTTTCCCCAAGCCCATTTCTTTATTTATTTCACAAATATTCCTTCAGCCGAGCCCAGCCCAGCCCTCTCTAATATACCAAATCCTTTCTTTAGTTTTCCCGAGCCCACAAGAGCCGGCCCTCTTCTTCTCTATTTCTCTTTTTCATTTGATTTTTTCCTTTAAACACTGGCCCAGATTCCACGACCCACCTCCATTTAATTATAATCCTTTCTTTTTGGCTGGCCCAATGAAGCCCGGCCTTCTTATTCTATTCCCTTAATTCTTTTATTTTTATTCTTCTTTTTCAGCCAACTCTCTGGCCCGGCCCGCTCGTCACCTTCCCTCACCCGTTTCACCCTCAAACCCCATTACTGCTCATCTTCCATTTAAACCCCAACGGCTCTTCTCCCCCATTTCCGCGCGCGCTTCTCGCGATCCACCTCCTTCGCCTCCGCCTGCGCCCACGACGCGCACGTTTCTCCTGCGACCGCTCCCTCATCTCGTTCTCCATTATTCCTACTTTTTCCCTTCTCCTCTACCTCACGCCCACTCTCTCTCGATCCCTCGAGAACCCTTGCCTCGAGCCTCGCACCCTCACCGCCGGCGCCCCGTCGTCTCGCTGACCACCAACTCCATCGAGACACTTCACCCTCCTCGCCTCCAACCACCAAACTCCGACCACCCTTGGTTGCCTCCGTCACCAATCCCCACCATCACTCTGCACCCCTCCGCTCGACCTCCAACACCACTGTTCCGGCCACTTGCCACACGCCGACGAGCCCACTGCATCGTCGACCACCACCACCATCATCACCATTGCCCTCGTCCCTGCACCTCTCTCTCTCTCTATCACCCCATCCCTCTCCCGAGCTCACCATTTATCCCCTGAGAACTCATTCCCTCTTTCTGTTTATGCAACTCTCTCTCTCTCTCTTCTCAATCTCACTGTGTCTCTCACTCACTCAGCTCTCTCTTTCTCTCTCTCCCTCTCTGCAATTTCCTCTCTCACTCTCTCTCTCTCCCTCTCTAAACCCTCACTCTCTCAGCTCTCTCTTTCTCACTCTCTCTCTGCAATTTCTTCTCTCTCTCTCTCTAAATCTAACTCTCTCTCTCTGTGTCTAACTCTAACCCTCTCTCTCTCCTTCTATCAACCGACCACCCCCACAGCCATTGCACAAAAGCCAAGCGTCACAGCCAAGCCGACCACCAAACTGCGAGCCGTCGTGCCGAGACTCGTGTTCGAGCCAAGTCAGGTGCCGAGCCGCGCGTGTGTCGCGCGTTCGTGACGTCACAGCCACCGTACATCGCCTAGACGCCTCCAGGCAAGTTCTTACTTGCTTTCATGCTATTCTGTATATATTACAAATCAGAATCGTAGATATATTCCACGTTTGCTGATGCTATATATTGTTACAAAACTGTTCGATGCTTGGTCCCATAGAAAATCATTATCGTATTTGACGGAACTGGACATATTATATTGGCTCTTGTAGATATGGTTAATGTGTGCAAATTTCATTAGAAAATACGACTGTTAACAGTTAAAACGACTACCCCCAAGCTTAACCGTAAAGCTGAAATTCTATTGTACCTGAAAATCGTTAAATTCACCATAAATCATATACATAATAGAATGGTGCGTTCGAGGGCTCAAATCGAAGCCAACTCGATGAACTTTAACTCTATACTGGTTTTCTGACATTCCTGTACTTAAATGGTGATGATATTCGTATCGGAGTGCGACTCTGGACTGCAGTCCAGAGCGACTCCAGTTATTGGTTGCTGTCACGTATTGAGTACCACAGGAATTACTTAACTCGTAGATTGCGGAACTCCACTGCTTATTGTAGGTAACTCTGTTAGCTAGACAACACAATTAGTTTCATCCTGTTTCGTTATCATTTACTATTTAATCTGTAATTTAGAAGATCGGGACACATAACAGTCCCAGCAGAATCAGAATTGGCATGTTGATATTAAACAGATTATAACTCCTAACGTACAGACGCGATTGAAGATCCGTTTGTTGCGTTGAAAACTTTACTGAAAACCCTAGAATTCATCCAACTGTAGCGTCGCTAAATTATGATCCCAACAGGGATTAAAATGCGTTGCGAAATGGATTCCTGATTCTGGAACCGGATTTCCAGCCGCGTGCGCTTAAAATGAAACAGTTATAACTAATGATCCTGAAATCCGATTGGCTCGAAACCAAATTAGATGGATAGATAACTGAACATATTAATTACTACCTGTTTGTTATTTCGCCAAATTATATACATATGTTTCATGATAAATCGTGCAAGTGAAAGAATGCGGTTTCATAACATCCTCATCTTGTTTATATACTTGTTCACGCATCATATCATACCCATATCATTGTATTGATAACCTAGTGACATCGTGCATTCACCCAGTGTTAGATTTTAGTGTTGATTGTGGCAAGTACGTCAGTGATCGTGTATTCGTGATTAAGTGAAAGTGATATGTACTTGTGCACAATCAGTGTCCCTTTTATTCTATTGCATTGTCGACGTCTGTGGGATGCGTGTACGTGTGACTATAAGTGGTATGGGACACTTATGGAAGCGCTTGCACGGATGTCACAGATAAGGCATCCGACACTGCCATTTATCTTAGGTATTAGTCGGGACGTGCTTGATGGAGGTCCTGCCTCCAGTTCTCGCGCAGACTTGTCACAGATCGATTAGTATTTAGGGTGATGGTTAGCGTTTGATGTAGACCACGGGGTGTGGGGTAGTTTAAGTGTGAGTTCAACAGAATCTCGGGAGTCTCATGCCGGCTTATATATTTAGGGAGTTATATGGAGATTTACAGGGTATGTGCTATATACACCGTGATACACTCGTTACATGTTGGGCCCGTGGTCCCTTGCCCTTGGGTCCTACCCTTGGGTGGAGGACACTCACGAGTGGTTGACTCTCACACTTGGACTGACGATAGGCTTATTGACCTGTGCAGTGAGACTTAGAGACTGATAGGGTTACTGTCGTTTACATTCCTTATATACTGTGTCGACATACATGACATATCGTTATACTGCTTTACTGCTCCGCTGCATTTATCTCTGCTCATTTATATTCATGCTGTTATTGATTTACTGTTATTCATATTCTTCACCACTGTTAGAACTGTTACTTGATTATATACATTATATTGCTATTGTGTCGCTCTGACGACCTGAGTATGCATGCTCAGTGTGAGGAGAAGATTTAGCCTGGACCAGAGCTAGACGTGCATCACAGACTTCTTGATTTGCCCTCCCGAGTTACATTCTTTTGTTCCATTTCAGGTCAGTCTTTATATTGTTTCTTCAGTTACTGCATTTCTCATTACCTGCACATTATATACTGTTTACCATGAGAAACTAGAAGCCGAAGTGTGACTACGGCAGGACTTTTCCTTGACCGTAGGAGCATGGCTGGCCTTGTCTACCCCTCGTATTCCATATTTTGGGAAGCGGGGCGTGACAGTAGTATAGGAAACTCTTTTCCTATCAAGAGTATGTTGTCTATGTACTCTACGAGGATCACCACCATACTCCCTACTACCTTTTTGTATATACAAGGTTCATCTACCATTTTGATGAACTCAAACACTTTGACTATCACATCAAAACAGACGTTCCAACTCCGCGATGCCTGCTTTATTATGTAAAGCAACTTGCACACGTTTCCGCTGCTCCCACTATTTACGAAGCCCTCTGGCTGTGTTCTTATAGACGTTCTCTTCTAAATCATTATTTAGAAAAGTAGTCATGGCACCCAACCACCAGATATCGTAGTCATGGTATGTAGCAATGGCAAGTAGGATCTGGATGGACTTAAGCATAGTCCCTGGAAAAGGTTTCATCATTATCCATGCCTGGTTGATGACGAAAACCTTTAACAAGTCTAGCTTTTAAAGTCTCAACTTTTCCATCCACACTAAGTAATCTTCTCAAGATATACTTGCTCCTGATGGGGATTTAACCCTTCAGATATAGCAACCAAAGTCCATACTTTGTTGGTGTACATGGATTCCATCTCAGATTGCTAAGCATCCAGCCATTCTTACAGAGTCCCTACTCTCGATGGCCTGCTCGAAACTAGTTGGGTTATCATCTCATGATGTATTCCTCGCTCCCACTGTCATCGAGAAACCGAAGTATCTCTCAGGCGGATGAGAAACCCTACCAGATCAGCGGAGGGGCTGAGGTTCGTCGGGAACTATTGAATCCTTTGGTTCTGTCAAATCATCAGCTGCAGTTTTGTATAGCTGGAACCTTTCCAGTTCTACAGAACTGACCTTGCATCGATCTTGTCCGGATTTTTCTTTTGACATAGGCCGGACAATCCCAAATCTTAACTTACTTAAGAGATAGGCTCTTCCCATACCATATCTTATATGGAGTAGTAGGCACTGATTTGATTCGAACCCAATTCAATAGGTATGCAGCTTCTCAAGTGCATAACCCCTTAAAGGAAAAAGGTAACTCAGTAGTACTCATCATAGAGCACACCATATCTAATATGGTGCGATTGCTCCGCCCCGATACACCGTTGTGCTGTGGTGTATTCAGAGGAGTAATACTGAGAGAGAATCTCATTCTCCTTTAGAATAGTCCAGGAATGCCATGCACAAGTATTCTCCTCCCTGATCTTATCAAAGGACATAATACTTATACCCGTATTTTGGTTCTTTACTTCTAACTTATATTCTGTGAATATCTCAAAAGGTTCGGACTTATGTTTCAACAGGAACATATGACTGAATTTTGAGAGATCATCAGAGAACGTAATGAAGTATAAAGAACCAGTCCTGGCATGTGTAGACAGGAGACCCTACATACATCATTATGTATCAGTCCCAAGAGTTTACCAACTCTTTCTCTGTTTCCAATAAACAGAGCTATGGTCATCTTATCTTTGTGACATGACTGGCAAGTTTCACAAGATGTAAATTCAAACTGATTAAAAATGCATCTAAAATGTAACTTAAGCTAGTCGGGTCACATTGATATGACTTAGTCTACAATGCCTCAAGAAGGATTCGTTCATTTCTGAACTCTTCCTCTTGTGTGTGTTCTGTATACTAGGAACTGTAGTTTGATTTAGAACGTCAATACATTTAGATAACGTGCCTGAACCGATCAACTTTTGATATAGGAAATGTTCAAAACATTATCCAACAATACAAAATTTTATCATTTCTTTAATAAATAAAGAGATTGATATGATTTTGTATATCAGGTTCGATATCTAATAGTATTTGTTCAGAATCAATGTATTGGTAATACAGGGTGACAGTGACCAACAGACTTGGCTGCAACACTTGCCCCGTTTTCTGCCTCATGAAACTTATCACCCGTTCTCAGTTTTTCTACCTTTTTGTAGCCCTATGTAACAGATTACATATCTGTGATCCTGATCCGGTATCATATACCCAGGATGCAGAGGATACCGAGAAACAGTTCTTTGTAATGAACACACCCGAAGGAGATGCATCATATGCACTTTCTTCGTTTGGGCGGCATAGGAATTCTGGTATTCCCCAATTTCCTGCTCTGTCTTATAACAATTATAAGTTGGAGCGGGACCAACGTTCCCCAGCTCAGTATAACAAGCGGGTTCGGTCAATACATCCATTTTATTATCTTGATTAAGGCGTGATATGGTCGCTACCAGGAGAGAGAGAGAGAAGAAAACACTCTGCGTGCGCTCTTGCAAGATTAGATTGGTTATATATTTTATCTAATCAGGATGGCTCCCACTGTTTTTATCAAATCTTCCTTCAAACCTTAACAGGAAAGACTAGCCGGGATTAATTACACTCTACAAGTTCGCCAATCCTTCAGCCAGGCCAGTGTCGGTACTTTGAGGGAGGTTCCCCGTGCTTTCGCACGGACCTAATTACTGCAAACCTCGTTTTCCTAGAGGTGTAACCCCGTTGACACCTTTCTAGACACCTACTTGATCGGCTAATTGTAAAGTGCAAAACTCTCCCAGGAGTAACAATTACTCGCAGTGGGTATCGGGATCCAACTATCACGTAGAAGGTATGCAATCTCATTGCAAATTTCAACACTTGAAACTCCCGATAATGGTTTTTACCCCTAGCGCTTATGACCTTAACTATGGTCAACAAATCATAAGCACTAGTCAAGTTCTACCCGTCATTTCGTGATTAATTAGACCCACCCATATGACCCTTAACTAAGGTCAACAAAGTCACGCGACTGTCCTAACTAATCGCATCATATGCGGTGTAGGAAGACATCACTTAGCTACCGTACACTGTGCCTTGACTATGGTCAACAAACACAGCACGAATACTAAGTACTCTACTTCCTAAAATGACGGAGGGTTGCGGATGGGTTTTTATGAAAACCTTTAACGCTTTGAACTTGATCTCGTTGCGGAATCAAATGGTTTTTAAATGGAATGTTTTTGAGGCTTTTCTAGTTTTGCTAAAGGGGTCACTCCCGGCGAAGGGATTGCCGGCCCTTTCCTCGTCGAATGAGGTGCGGGATATATCATATATATCACTGTGCAAAGCAGAAACTATAGAAGCAATCAAAAGACAAACCGAGGGTTGTAGCATCTGCCAGTTATTGCTAAAGGAGTCACTCCCGGTGAAGAGATCTCGGTCCTTTTTTCATCGAATAAGGTGCAGGATGTTCTATAATGAACACCGCGATGCAAAGTAAGAACTGTAGCTACCTGTTTTATTTTTGAAATTCGATTCCACAACATTAATTAGGTTTATTTTCTTTCATTAATCTCATTAATGAATGTCCCATCATTTAAGTCCACCTAAACATCACAGATAAATATAACGTACGCTTATGCCATCCGCATTCGCTTCGATGTCCTGTCTGCACCGTTAGGTTAGGTAACTAACGCCAGAGCGAGGCAGGGCTAGCGCGGGTGAAAAACATAAGCAACGTCTATATAATATATCATATATACTATATATATAATATGTATCTGAACATATCACATGATCACATCACAGATAACGCAGCAGAAAGTATCGTATGAAATATTGGATATACTAGGACGTCCGTGTTTTCAATACGAGCTAGTATAAAACACGGATTCCACGGTCATGATGAATAGCCAATCCCACACCTCTAGACCCCTACGAGAGCGGCAAGCAACCCTACCAATTCTAGGGTTGGGAGACCCAGACTCGACTCCTCGAGATGGTCTCCCACTGGACCCTAGAACCCGGTTACTTGTGCTCCCCTCCTTGGGTCTATCCTAGTGCGGAAAAGTAAATAATATACATCAACGGTGACATCTTCCGCAACCTGGAAGTGTCCCAATAAAAGAATATTACATACAAGTTTTTACATGAATGAAAATGAAAAACACTCATCTCACATAAAAACCCCCCGGCTATTCAAACACGACGATCCAATATAACATATCCAGCAACACATAACATCACATGTCATCAACGTAAGTAAGTATGCATACACCGATTGTCGTCGACGTATAGCAACGACAATCGGCAATACCACTACATACTACACTTACGGTCACAGAAAAGAAAGTGTAAAACTACAACAGTTGGAATCCGCAAAATCTTTAGACATCGCATGCCTAACCAAATAAATTCCTTAGACATCGCATGCCTAACAGTTATAAACCCCGTATTTTAGTCTCATTATCGAAAAATCTTTTCAATATCAAGTCGGGCAATTCAACAAGATTCCCGACATCCTGAACGAATGCTCGTCGCAAACTTTAGTAGACGGTCGCACCCCCGATACCGTCGACGAAGTGCACTAAGGCGGAACACCGCTACCACGAGCACCCGAACGGATGCTTTCGGCGACGGGGTTCTCCTACAGTCACTTGGTCGGGGCTATGGGGTGTAGCTGTCTATTAAGTTTATCCGGCGAGTATCCGCGTACGTTACGCGATTGCGACGGAATTTTGATCGTATCAAAATTCCGTGGCAACCGATCAAGTGAGACTAAAGTCCTTGATTTATAACATCCAAATCAGTTATCTCATAACTGCTTGTGGATTCCAATTATTGTATCACATTCCGGATAAATAGAAAATGTTAAACTTTCCGATCGAACACCTAAGTTTTCCCGAAACAGCTCAACACATGAAATAAGTTTAAAAACATTCACTTCGTGCCTCAGTACCAACGGTTCAGCCGTAGAAGGGTCAAGCCAACGCCTCACATGTGGCACGCCGTACTGCCCCAAACCCTAAGGTTCAAAGGGCAGTTCAAGACGGTCATATAATCGAGTTAAGGTTTTTTTTCTTCTAGAGGGACCATCGCGTTACTTGCACTACTTGGAACGTCATTAAACTACGGAAAAATCCAACACTTGGAAATTTCCCGGCGGGGGAAAAAATGGGTATTTATATCCGGTCGAACTTTTTAACAGTTTCTAAAATATCCGGAAAAACTTAAACGAAGTTAAATTATCCGATCAAATTAACGAGTCCCCAATAAAACCCTAGAAAACTCAACACTTGAGTGGAATTAAAAAATTCCCATAAAAAATTTCTAAGAAAGGACCTAAGAATAAATATATGAAATTTCAGGGACTAAGTCCAAATTTTGGCTGCGGAACCGCCGCCAAACCCATGGTTTCGCCGCGGTTCCGCGGTCTAATTATTGACTTAGTGGACCGTACTTCACAGTAATTCTTAGTTTTTCTTGCTTGTTTTTCTGAGAATTTTTAATTCACAAAAATCCACTGTTTTCAAAAATGTACAGAGAAGGGTTTTGTCGGGGTTTACGGGTTCGATCGGACTTCTAACTTCGTCTACGCATCGCCTAAAACTCTAGCTAGGCTCTGATACCACTGTAGGGTTCCTAGGCACACCCATGAGGTTCTACAAGTGATCAAACATGGCCAATTCAAAAATTTTCTATGTGCCGAGAAACCTAAACTCGATCGTTACTAGAGGTAAGGCGATGCAAGCAAGTAAACAACTTTATTGCTAAAGGAAAGTGACTACAACCTTTGTAGATCCGGTCCTCCACTTCCTTGACTCCGTGATGACATCCCTCCGCTGTACCCATCGGAATCCTAGACTCTCGCGGTGGTTTCATCGGAGAAAAGATCGGGCTAGGTCGTCGACTTCGATGCCGAAGATGATCTACGTCGAGGCAACTCAAGATCAAGCTCCAACATCACCAAGTCATAAAACTTGTGAAGAAAACACCCTATACTACATGGAAAGTGGTAGAGGATGAAGAAATAGGAAGTGCGTTCACTTTAGAATTGGATTTCTCACTCTTTTTCTCAAGTCACCATTGAAGCTAGCAAGCTTCTTTCTTCTTGAAGAAGAAGAAGAAGAAGAAGAATATGATAAGAATTGTGAATAAATGGAAATAAAGTCATTCTTATCATTTTAGCAACTATGGTTAAGTGTAGAGAATGAACTAGGGTTTAGTTGAATGGTTAGGGTTAAGGACAAAACAAAAATGGTGGACTTTTTCAAAGATGCTAGAAAAGCTTCATGAAGCTTCAAGCATAACAACAAAAGAAAGCCACCATTTCTCTTTGCCAAAAATAAATGAATAAATGAATAAGTGAAATGAAACCCTAACCATTCACTAAACATGGTTTAAGTCTTATACACACCCATGTTTGCATGTATCATCAAACATGATACAAACAAGTGCACAAAAATATATCACATATACAACTTGTGCACATCAAGTGAGAAAATCCATCTAAAGTGAACCAATATTAGTTAATGCAAAGTAATATATCAAATATATAATTATACATTAAATCATTAAATCAACACTTGATTTAATGATCCGGTCATATCGCATATGACCGACTAATATCCAATGTATCGACTTATCGAATCAATCCTCGATTCGATAACTAGGTTATATCGCATACAACCAATCGATACATTCATCGCGAGAATAGAATACGGTATCACATACACGCATTATTCTCGGTCCCGAACATATCTCATATGCGCTCCTATTTCATTTTGCTTGAGCCAGGAAACCTCTGTGTAGGACTCTAAAGACTCGTCAATACGCCAGCAGCAGGTGATGATCATATCAAACACCCACAAGCCGCAAGCGGTCTGCTAAACGTAACGGCCACTCGGGTATTGAGCGATCAGAAGATCGATGAGCAATCCCGCTCACACACCTGTGAATCCAACCAGTAACACTTACCGTACAGTCCGGTCTGTTCGTCTGATATGTCGCATATCTCGCCTAGGGGTGCTAAACGTCAGACCCCAGTAGCTCGATAAGTCATGCCGATATAAGGTCCATAACATAGCATGAAACTACTGATAACACTTACCAGTAGATCACTGCAACCCTGGCCAGGGATTTCCAGTTATGGCCAATCGAGCAAAGCGCAACATCAACCCCCAATACCGGGAGAGACGAATCCCCTCTTATCGCTCTTTGCCTCCATGTGAATCGGGACTGTACCCAAAAACCACCTGTTTGCACGACTCAGTAGAGCCGTGGTAGGGTGGAAATCAAAGCACAGTGGGAGACACACAAGACTCTATGACGATCTCCGGTCAACAGACTAAGCTGTACCAGTGTCACCAGAGAACTGCCATCTGACGTGAGGTATAATACCATCTGGGTGTTCTCGGCGAGTCCGTTCAGTGTACCCAGTCTCCACTGAGCACCCGCATAACATCTTTGATGTCAAACACCAATGGATATGGGATCATCCATCGCCCATCACATGGGTCGAGAAGATATACGCCAGTCTACTCTGGAATATCGATGCCCCGTCTCGATATTCCCACGACTAGGAACATTGAAGGATGTACTCATGGACTACCCAGGCCCCACTAGTATGATCTACATCATAGTCCCGGAAGTCGAGTACACATCCTAAGGGCTTTATCAACATGTAACAGAGAGACAGAAAGTATACATGTTAAGATAAAGAGCAACCAGATAGCGTACTATCATATCGAGCAAGAAAGTCCTACCTATATATATCCCAGCATCCATTACAATATGCATCCAATGCACAGTAATGGCCTCTAGGGCATACATATAACTAACACCGGGGAGGTCCGTCTTGCCTGAATTTCGGGGCAGATGCTAATTGGTGCTATCCGTCCACATCTCCGAAGATGCCAAGTTGATTTATGGAACCGTATATCGGAGGTTTAAACGTATGCGGCCGATGTAGCAGACATCGTCAGATTCCCCCTTGTTGAGGGGTTTTTTTTATTGTGGGGACGCTCTTCCCTACAGGCGCAAACCCCTGCAGTTAATTACGCTACCGCATCGCGGTAACCACTTTCTCCTTCTCTAGATGGTCACTTCGTATCGTGGGTGTTTGTTTTGTTTTTGGTTGCCCGTGGATTGTATATGGAGACTAATTTATGTTGTCGCCCGTAGGGCGTGGATTAGTCCAAATCCGTATCTTCTTAGATTTGGGTTTGGGTGTTGGGTTTAAGAATACGTTAGCCTCATTTGAGACTAAGGTCAACATAAAAGTTTGTTAAGGATATGTTAGTCTCATTTGAGACTAAGATCAACTTAACGGGATCATTTAGATCCAACAAAAGAGCATTTGGACTCTATTGTTTAGTTTAGGGACATTGCGGTCGATTACCAGTTTAAGGATATGGTGGTCCAATGTTAGTTTAAGGACATCTCGGTCCAAGGTTAAGGACACCATAGTCCGTGAGTTTAAAGACCTCACAGTCAAGGTTAAGGACATCATAGTTCGTGAGTTTAAAGACCTCACAGTCAAGGTTAAGGACATCATAGTCCGTGGGCTTAAAGACCCCACAATCCCTGAAATGTATGGTTGTCGGGACCCGTCACCTCTCTGAAGTCGTTGAAGGATTACAACGACAAATATCAGAGGAGTTCAGAGATGTACCCTTAAACCGATGTGGGTTGAGAGACCTGTAGTCCAATTGGGACTAAGATCTGTGATTTATGAGCATATGAACTCAATTAATCTGAATTGAGGACTTATGGCCAATTTGGGCTAAGTCCATTCAATTACAATGTTCAACATTTGTTTTTTGAGTTGTTAGATGTTTGTTTGAGCCCAATCCCTTTAAAAATGCTAATCATTGGTTTGGTCTCTGACAGTGTTTTGTCTTTAGTTGAATGCTGTGAATTTATCATAGCTCCAGGCTTATTCAAAGAACAGTTTATGTTCTGTCCAAGCGCACATAAAAACATGTGGCACACTTGGCACTAGCACCAGTTGATGAGCGCAGTGCGCTATGGTTAAAGCGCTAATATGCTTGGTGCTTTGCGCCAGATATGAAGCGCTAATGCACTTAGCGCTAATGCACTAAATGTAGAGCGCTGATGCGCTATAGTTTGAAGCGTTGAGGCGTTTAGCGCTGGTGCCATATAATGAGCACAGAGCGCTTTTAGTAATGCAGCGCACACGTAAGGAGAGCATGGCGCGCTTAGCGCTGAGCGCTAGCCAATAAGCGCAGTGCGTTGTGTCTGAAGCACTATGGTATTGCAGTGCTTTGCGCTAGATGAAGAGCACTAAGGCACTTTTAAATTAGGAACGCTAAGGCTCTTCTTAGATTAGGAGCGCTAAGGCTCTTCTTAAGTTAACTTAGCGCTCTGAAGATTATCTTTTCTTTGATAAGAGACTTTGTCTCAAGATTCTAAGAACAAAGTTCTTAGTTCATAGGAGATATTTCAATCTCATTTTGATGAAAGGCTTTGCCTTTATGGATCTGTGATCCTAAGAGAATTGACTAATTCTCCCCCCTTATAATGAGATGTTCATAATCTCTTTTGTGAAAGACAACTTTGTCTTATAGATCTATGATCTGTGAAAGAAGTAAATACTTCTGTTTATATTGAGACGATTTCGTCTTTCTATTCTTTTACCTTGAAAAATAATTGCCTTCTTTTGCCGAGAGCTTCTTCTTCTTCGTGAGATTTTCTCAAAGTTTATGGGGGGGTTCCTCCTTTGAGACTTGAAGTCTGGGGGCCTTTATATAGGGCAAGATGGTTTGTTCAATCAGTTAAGGAGATCTTTTCTCCAATTGATTTGGGGAATTTCTCATCGTTGGATCTTTGATCCAAGGGCTTCTGGTTTACAGAAGATAATCTTCTTATTTTTTTTACCAAGATTGGGAAATATTTCCATGCAGAATTTATTCTGTCTTTGGTAATTTTTATTTACCATTGGATCATTGATCCAACGGTGCTTTGATTTACAGAGCACAATTTTGTTGTTTGGAAAGATTTTGAGAAATCTTTCCTTAACAGAATTTAATTCTGGTTAATTAATGATTTATCATTATTATTAGATTTTTGATCTAACGGCGGGGAACTTTTAGTTCCAGCGCTAGCGCTTATGCGCTCTGCCCATGGTGCACTACTCGGAGCGCAATGCTCTTAGCGCTAGCGCACATGTACTTTGCACGTGATGCACTACTTGTAGTGCAGCATATCTAGCGCTAGCGCCTATGCGCTTTGCACGGGGTGCGCTAGTTGTAGCGCAGCGCTCTTGGCGCTGCATCTAAAGCACTGGTTTATTGGAGGTGTCTTTTCACCCTCCTTTTAAGTCAAACTTATATTCCCCAGAACTTTCATTTCCCAGGTCTTGGAAATAGCTCCACTATGCACGAATTTTCATGTGCCTAGTCTTCATAATCTGAAGCAAAGCTTCTTTCTTTTCTCGTCTCCAAAGAACCCTCTCAACTATGGCTTGTAACCGCCCACATGCTCGTCGACAACCATGGGAAGTGCCCATCCAGGACATTGTTCCTCGCTTTGCTGCGCGCTTGGTGGATCCTGCTCTTACGGATGACCAATGCGACGCGGCACTGTACGAGCTCTTGACTCGTGTAGGGTCTCCTCTCCCCCACACTCTATTTGGCTTCGGATGATCCTTACATCCGTGCTCGCTGATATTCCCCCTCCTCCAGCAGAGATGACCTCGGCAATGCTCGATACTGCTGAAGACAAGATCGAATGCTTCTTCGAGGCGCATTTGATCACTAAAGCCCTGAGGGATTGCTCTATCCATTTGCTGAGCTAGATACGGGCTCGTCGGGTCGTTATCTCCACTTTCTCTGGTGAGTGCGGCACTGATCGATGGGTAGCTACTCCTCGAGAAGATCGCCGTTTTAACATGGTGTAGAAGACAGAGAAAGAACTAGATAATCTTATTCTTAGCTTTGCGAACCCCTGTCCTTTTGATCCCATGTTTGGCGATCTGTTTATATTGTAATAAAAAAATGTCTAATTAAGTATTTTATTATCTGTCAAGTGCTCCTCTTATTTTTAATTCTTTGTTATTCCTTTGTCAGGCGCTTATGCGCTGCATAACTTAACTTGTTATAACTAGGTGCAAGTAATGAAGCGCTCTTGGCGGTTAGCGCACTTGGCGCTTAGCGCTCATGGCGCTCTCGTGCTTTGCATGTGAGCGCCGTTTCAGAGTCTTTGACTCTTAGTGCTGGCGCTCTTCACGAAGCGTCGCTTCATTTCAAATCTCGGAATTTGAACAGAGCTTTGCTCTGATTGGGGAAACAGGCAGCAATGTTTCGGGTGGCTTCTCCCATGCCAATTTCAAATCTTGCCATTATAGATAACCCTAAACCCTAGGATGTTAACTAGAGAATCAAACCAAACAAGCATGTTAACACTTTAACATCTAAGAGTTAGGGATTACAACCTTTGTAGTCCGTTCCTTCGCTTCATAAGCTCCGTGTTGAGGTCCCTTCGCTGCAATCATCAAGTACCCGGACTCTAGAGAGGCTCCATGAAGAGAAAGATGCAACCTTGCTTCCAATCTTCAAAAACTAAGATGATCTACCTAGAAGAATCTCAAACCCAAGCTCTTGCTTCACTAATCAAGTATTAGTAAAGCAAACACCCTAATCTAAGTGGCTAGAATAGATGAGGATGATGAAGTAGGAATTTTGCTCTTTTTTTATTTCTTTATCTCACTTTATTTCATCACAAATAAAAATCAAGCAAGCTTTTTAAGAGCTTGAAGAAGATAAAGAAGAAAGTGATGAATCAATTATTGTTGAGGTTAGCAATGCAACCAAGGTTAAGTATATGTCATGGCTAACTCATGTAGAGAATAAACCATAGGTTAGGGTTAAAGTTGGGTTAGCAAATATCAAGGATAAAACAAAGTGGGTGGACTTTGTCAATGTGTCATGAAGCTTCCTCAAATCTCATCCAAAACATTATCCATCCAAAATGATTTAATCCATAATAAAATGTTAACCCAAGTTTAAAACCCTAACATGGTTTAAACCCTAGTTGCATTTGTAACCCTAACATGTTACAATATTATATATCACATATACAATATTTTGTAACAAAAGAAAATAATACAATTAACATATATCACATATACATCAATGTGTTATCAAGTATGAAAAAGAATCTTTAAGTGAGATTATATTAGTTAATGTAATGAAAAATATCAAATATATAATTATACATTAAATTATCGAATCAACACTTGATCCGATAATCCGGCTATTTCACAAATAACCGACTAATATAAAATGTATCAGCTCATTGAATCAACACTTGATCCGATGACCCGGCTATATCACATATACCCGGCTGATATCACATATCGCAAGAATCTAATACGGTAGCACATACACGTATTATTCTCGGTCCCGCACATATCACATATGTGCTCTTACTCCGTTTTGCCTAAGACAGGAAACCTCTGTGTAGGACTCTAAGGAAGCGTCAATACGCCGGCAGTAGGTGATGATCATATCAAACACCCACAAGCTGCAAGTGGTCAGCTAAACGTAACAGCCACCCAGGTATTGAGCCATCAGAAGATCAACAAGCAAGCCTGTACATTCTCCTGTGAATCCAATCAGTAACACTCCCGTATAGTCCGGTCTCTTCGTCTGATATGTCGCATATATAGTCTAGGGGTGGTAAACGTCAGACCCCAGTAACCGATAAGGCGTGTCGATATGTGGTCCATAACAGTTCGAGAAACTACTTATAAAACTTATCAGTAAATCTCAGCAACCCTGGTCAAGGTTTCCAGTTATAGCCAATCGAACACAGCGCAACATCAACTCCCAATAACGGGAGAGACGAAACCCCTCCTATCGCTCATTGCCTCCATATGATTCGGGACTGTACCTAAAAGCCACCATTTTGCTCGTTCTCTTGAATGTGGTAAGGTGGAAATCAAAGCACAGCGGGAATCACACAAGACTCTATGATGATCTCGGGTCTACAGACTAACCTGTACCAGTGTCACCAGAGAACTGCAATCTGACGTGAGGTATAATACCATCTGGGATTTGTCAGCGAGTCTGTCCAGTATACCCAGTCTCCACTGAGCACCCGTATACTGTCTCTGATGTCAAACACCAATCGATATGGGATCATCCATCGCCCATCTACATGGGTCGAGAAGCTATACGCTAGTCTACTCTGGTATATCGATGCCCTATCTCGATACACCTACGACTAGGAACATTTGAAGGATGTATTTAGCGACTATTCTGTCCCCACTAGTATGATCTGCATCATAGTCCTGGTAGTCAAGTACTCATCCTAAGGGTTTTATCAACATGTAACATAGAGACAATCAGAGTACATATTAAGATAAAGAGCAACCAGATAGCATACTATCATGTCGAGCAAGAAAGTCCTCCATATATATGTCCAAGCATCCACTACAATATACATCGTATATACAGTAATGGCCTCTAGGGCATACATATCACTAACAATCTCCCACTTGTACTAGGGCCATCTGTTGTAGTATCTCATACCCAACAATCAGCTGTGGTTGAAGTATCTTATACTCAACCATCCCATAAAAGTCTCTACTGGGAAATAGGCTTTTATGAGTGGATCCGCGCTGTTGTCCTCTGTATCTACTCTCCTATCCTCGATCTCTCTGGAGATCAACCATCTCCATGATCAAGTGATACTGCCTAAGAATATGTCTGAATCTCTGATGGGACGGGGGTTCCTAGGCATATGCTATAACTCCATTGTCACACAATGGTAGGAACGAAGTTCATCTCATGAACTTATATATATCCAGACTGCCTCTTTGGTAATATCCTTGGTAACGATGTATCTAGCCTTTAATCGTCTAGTTTGCCACGGTATCTAACTTGGAACTCTTCCAACATACCGTCCCTCCACTGAGGGCAAAGACAATGCCTGTGACTGACTTTCAGTCGACCTTACCACCCTGGAAGCATTCCAGTAATTCTCCCCAGGATCGATTAATACCATCTCACTACACCTAATGAGAATCCTAATATCCAATTAGATCTATCTCATAGATCCAAAACCCAGGATTTAGGATGTATCACCTTGATCCTATGGAGAATCCTTGTGATAAGAGGAGATTGACCGAGCGCAGCATAGGAAACTCCTTTCCTATCAAGAGTATGTCATCCACGTACTATACGAGGAACACCACCATACCCCCTACTATCTTTTCGTATATATAAGGTTCATCTACCATTATGATGAAGTCAAACTCTTTGACTACCATATCAAAACAGACGTTCCAACTCCGCGATGCCTGTTTTATCCCATAAAACAACTTGCACACGTTTCCGCTGCTCCCACTGTCTACGAAGCCTTCTGGCTGTGTACTTATAGATGCTCTCTTCTAAATCAGTATTTAGAAAAGCAGTCTTGACACCTAACCGCCAGATATCGTAGTCATGGTATGTAACGGTAGCAAGTAGGATCTGGATGGACTTAAGCATTGCTTTGAAAGTCTCAACTTTTCCATGTACACCAAGTATTCTTCTCAAGATATACTTACTCCTGATGGGGATTTAACCCTTCATATAAAGCAACCAAAGTCCATACTTTGTTGGTGTATATGGATTCCATCTCAGATCGCTTAGCATCCAGCCATTCTCACAGAGTCCCCACTCTTGATGGCCTGCTCGAAACTAGTTGGGTCATCATCTCATGATTCAATCCTCGCTCCCACTGTCATAGAGAAAACCGAAGAATCTCTCAAGTGGATGAGGAACCCTACCAGATCGGCGGAGAGACTGAGGTTCGTCGGGAGCTATTGAATCCTCAAGGTTTACCAAATCATCAGCTGCAGTTTGTATAGCTGGAACTCCTTCCAGTTCTACCTTATGACCACTAATTTCTTCACAAGAAATTCCATTTTTTTCAAAAAGGTGGCATGCCGAGAAATAAAACACCTTTTTCCCTCAGTTCGGTAGAAGATATTCCTTTGCGACTGCTTGGGATATCCAACAAACTTCCACAGAATTGACCTTTCCTCGAGCTTGTCCGGATTTTGCTTTTAGACATTGGCCGAACAACCCCAAATCTTAACATCCTTAAGAGATGGGCTCCTCCCATACCATATTGCATATGGAATGGCAGGCATCTGATTTGATTGGAACACTATTCAATAGGTATGCAGTTTCACAAGTGCATAACCCCCAAAAGGAAATAGGCAACTCAGTAGTACTCATCATAGAGCACACCATATCATATAGGGTGCGATTGCTCCGCCCCGATGCACCGACGTGCTGTGGTGTATACGGAGGAGTAATGCTAAGAGAGAATCTCATTCTCCTTTAGAATAGTCCAGAAATTCCGTGCTCAAGTATTCTCCTT
This sequence comes from Agapanthus africanus, assembly GCA_030015575.1. Lineage (NCBI taxonomy): Eukaryota > Viridiplantae > Streptophyta > Magnoliopsida > Asparagales > Amaryllidaceae > Agapanthus > Agapanthus africanus. The sequence goes on from CM057337.1 coordinate 725,114,641, forward strand.
CCTGATCTCATCAAAGGACATAATACTTATACCCGTTTTGGTTCTCTACTTCTAACTTATATTCATTGAATTTCTCAAAAGTTTCAGACTTGTGTTTCAACATGAACATATGTTCGAATTTTGAGAGATAATTGGTGAATGTAATGAAGTACAAAGAACCGGTCCTGGCATGTGTAGACATGGGACCTTACATACATCATCATGTATCAATCCCAAGAGTTCACTAACTCTTTCTCTGTTTCCAATAAACGGAGCTATGGTCATCTTATCTTTGTGACATGACTGGCAAGTTTCACAAGATGTAAATTCAAACTGATTTAAATATGCATCTGTATGTAACTTCAGCTAGTTGGGTCACATTGATATGACCTAGTCTATAATACCTCAGGAAGGATTTGTTCATTTCTGAACTCTTCCTCTTGTATATGTTCTGTACGTTTAAGAACTGTGGTTTGATTTAGAACGTCTATACTTTTAGATAACGTGCCTGAACCGATCAACTCTTGATATAGGAAATGTTCAAAATATTGTCCAACAATACAAAATTATATCCTTCTTTACTAAAAAAAGATACCGATATGATGTTGTGTATCAGGTTCAGTATCTAATAACATTCATTCAGAATCAATGTATTTAGTAATACAGGGTGATAACTGCCAACATACTTGGCTGCAACACTTTCACCATTTTTAACTCTTAAAACTTATCACCCTTTCTCAGTTTTCTACCTTTCAGTAGCCCATGTAACATATTACATATATGGGATCCTGATCCGGTATCTCATACCCAGGACGTAAAGGATACTGAGAAACAGTTCTCTATAATGAACACACTCGAAGAAGATATATCAACATACACTTTCTTCGTTTGGGCGGCACGGGAATTCTGGTAATCCCCTATTTCCTGCTCGGTCTTATAACAATTATAAGTTGGAGCAGGACCAACATTCCGTAGCGCAGTATAACAAGCGGGTTTGGTCAATACATCCGTATTATTATGTTGATTAAGGCGTGACATGGTCGCTACCTGGAGAGAGAGAGAAGAAAACACTCAGCGTATGCTCTTGCAAGATTAGATTGGTTATTAATATATCTAATCAGGATGGCTCCCACTGTTTTAGTCAAATCTTCCTTCAAATCCTAAAAGGAAAGACTAGCCGGGATTAATTACACCCTATAAGTTCGCCAATCTTTTAGCGCCAGTGCCGGTATTTTGAGGGAGGTTCCCCGTGCTTTCGCACGTACCTAATTAAAATAAACCTCGTTCTCCCAGAGGCGTAACCCCGTTGACACCTTTCTAGACACCTACTTGATCGACTAATTGTAATGTGTAAAACTCTCCCAGGAGTAACTCTTACTCGCAGTGGGTATCGGGATCCAACTATCTCATTGCAAATTTCAACACTTGAAATTCCCAATAATATTTTACCCCTAGCAGCTATATGATCTTAACATAGTCAACAAATCATAAGTGCTAGTCAAGTTCAACCAGTCATTTCCTGATTGAATTAAACCCACCCGCACAACCCTTAACATAGTTAACAAAGTCGCACGACTATCCTAATCCAATCGCATCATATGCTTATACAAATAAGCACTAATCAGCTACCGCACACTACGCCTTAACATAGTCAACAAACGTAGCACGAATACTAACTAGTACTTATCTGAAATGACGGAGGGTGTTCCCCTCCGAAAGACGCGGCTGGGACGCGATAAACGTCTTGCCTGAATTTTGGGGTAGATTCTAATTAGTGCTATCCGTCCACCTCTCCGAAGATGCCAAGTTGATTTATGGCACCATGTATCAAAGGCTTAAACGGATGCGACCGATGTAGCAGACTTCGTCAGATTCCCCCTCGTCTGAGGGGTTTTTGATTATGGGGATGCTCTTCCCTGCAGGCGCAAGCCCCTGCAGTTAATTACGCTACCGCATCGCAGTAACAACTTTCTCCTTCTCTGGATGGTCACTTCGTGTCATGGGTGTTTGTTTTGTGTTTGGTTTCCAGTGGATTGTATACGGAGACTAATTTATGTTGTCGCCCGTAGGACGTGGATTAGTCTAAATCCGTATCTTCTTAGATTTGGGTTTTGGTTTGGGTTTAAGGATACGTTAGTCTTATTTGAGACTAAGATCAACTTAAACGTTTGTTAAGGATACGTTAGTCTAATTTTTAGACTAAGATCAACTTAACAGGATCATTTAGATCCAACAAGAGAGCATTTGGGCTCTATTGTTTAGTTTAGGGACATTTCGGTCGCTTTCCAGTTTAAGGACATGGTGGTCCAGTGTTAGTTTAAGGACATCCCGGTCAAGGTTATGGACATCATAGTCCGTTGAATGTATGGCTGTCGGGACCCGTCACCACTCTGAAGACGTTGAAGGATTACAACGACAAATATCAGAGGAGTTCAGAGATGTACCCTTGAACCAATGTTGGTTGGGAGATTCTATAGTCCAATTTAGGACTAAAGTCCGTTTGCAGGTTTATGAGCATATGGGCTCAGTTGATATGAGTTGAACATTTTATTGTTCTGGCTATTGGGCCTTTATTTAGGCTCGGCCCTTTTAATAATGCATAGCATTTATCAGAACAAGGTATGTTCTGACAGTGCGCCATGTGGCGCGTCAGGCGCTTTGCGCCAAGGAAAGAGCGCATTGCGCTTCTGCTGGATAGCGCACACGAGGAGGACACGTGTCGCGCTGAGCGCTGAGCGCTAGTTTGTTGGCGCATTGCGCTTTTAATTTATGAGCGCGCTGCGTTAGTTTGTTGGCACACCAGTGAGTGACACGTGGCGTGCTTGGCGCTGAGCGCCAGCTCATGAGCGCAGTGCTCTGTTTTTAGAAGCGCAAAGCGCAGATTGTGTCTCTGGTTGACACGTGGCTGGTTTTGCGCTGAGCGCCGGTCCAAGGAGCGCAAGGGCGCAGTTCATGAGTGCAAAGCACATTCTAATAGCGCAAGGCGCATTTTGATCAATTTTAAGATCAAAGAACAAATTTATGTTCTTCAAATGAGACCTTGCCTCAAGATCCAAGAACAAAAGTTCTTGTTTTTATAAAAGGCTCTGCCTTTATAGATCAAAAGATCTGTGAATAAAGTAAAATACTTCTTTTTATATTTTTATGATTAGATCTTTTGATCTTTTCCTTTTTAATCAAAGACCTTGGTCTTTTTATAGATCTAAGATTTTTTTAGAAGACGTTTCTTCTTTTTACGAGATGGTTTCATCTCTGTTGTTCAAGAATTAATTCTATACCTTTAAAGATGAAGAAATGATCTTCTTTCTTCTAAACGCTTGCCTTTCTTTCTCTTTGGATTTTTCTCAAAGTTTTCAGAGGGTTTTTTCTATCTCTTTTTCTGTGTATCTATGACTTGAAGTCTAGGGTCCTTTATATAGGGCCAAATGATTTGTTAAATCAGTTTTGAGAGATCTTTCTCTGATTGATTTGGAATATTTCCCACCGTTGGATCTTTGATCCTAAGGCTTCTGTTTTACAGAAGGCAATCTTCTTGTTTTTAACAAGATTGAGAAAATCTTTCTATAAAAGAACTTATTCTGTCTTTTGGTAATTTTTATTTACCATTGGATCATTGATCCAACGGTGCTCTGATTTACAGAGCACAATCTTGTTATTTGGAAAGATTTTGAGGAATCTTTCCTTAACAGAATTTAGTTTCTGATTAATTAATGATTTATCATTATTATTAGATCTTTGATCTGACGGTTGGGGAGCTTTTGGGTTCCAGCGCTGGCGCACCCGTGCTTTGCACGTGGTGCACTGCTTAAAAGGCAGCGCACATTGCGCTAGCGTACACGTGTATGACACGTGGTGCACTGCTTGGAGCGCAGCGCACCCAGCGCTAGCGCACACGTGCTTTGCATGTGGTGCGCTGCTTAAAAGGCAGCGCACATTGCGCTAGCGCACACGTGTATGACACGTGGTGCGCTGCTTGGAGCGCAGCGCACCTAGCGCTAGCGTACACGTGCTTTGCACGTGGTGAGCTGTTTAGGGCGCATCGTACTTGGCGCTGCATCTGAAGCGTTGCTTCACAATATATTAACTCTTGGCTTTGTGGCATTTGTTACATTCTTTCCATGTGGAGTTTTTTTCCCTTCATTTTTATTTATTATTATTTTTTATTTTATTATTTATTTATTATTTATTTATTTATTTATTTATTATTTATTTATTTTTTATTATTTTTTTAATAAGGGAGCAGGTTGTGAGCCAAAATTTTGGCGGGAACAAATGCCCCCCACTATTTTGCCCACGTAAGTATGTACGTGGGTGAAGTAGTGCAGAGTTATGCATGGCCATGGAATTGAGGGCTTAGGAGACAAGTTTAGGGTCCTTGTAGCCTAAGACTTTTTCCATCCTCACGAGCCGTAAGGGTCTCAAGAAGGTTTTTTCTCCCTACAAGTCGAGAGGATCTCGTAGGTGTAAATTCTCCCTAAAAAACGTGAGGATTTCTAAGTGTTCATTGCCTCCATGAGTCGTAAGGATCTCACTCGGGTATTTTCCTTACGAATCGTGAGGACCCGTAAGTAACTTCTTTATTTCATTGGTGAATGTGCTTTGGCAAATATGGCCTGCAGATAGTTCATGTTGACCTCCTTGTAAAGCAGCGATGGCTTAGGAGACAGGGTTAGGATCTGTCACCTAAGACTTTTCAACTTTATGAGCCATGAAGGTCTCATAAAGACTTTTCTCCCTACGAGTCGAGAGGATCCCGTATGTGTATTTTCTCCCTAGGAGTCGTAAGGACTCCTAAGTGTGTATTTTCTCTTGAGAGTCGTAAGGATCTCACAAGAGACTTTTCCCGCTTACAAGTCGAGAGGACCTGTAAGTGGTTGTTTCCCTCTTTGTCGATGTTTGACTTCGGAGAGTGTGACCCATGAATAGTATGCAAGAGTCCATCTTGGACTGACTTGCAGGGCCCCAGTGCTTAGGAAACAGATTTTTTAATCCCCATTGCCTAAGGCTTTGGCTTACGAGTCGAGACGAATCGAGAAGTTCTCGCAAGGATGTCCTAACGTCACAGTTAACCTCTGCTCTTTACGACAGAAGTCCGTTAGGGTCTGTGGTACTAGGGTTTTGTCCGTCGTACCGTCGCGTTGGCTGATGTATTCCTCGATAGGCAATCTTGCTGTTCGAGTAGCCTTGCGATTGTCATGTCTCTGATCCCTCCGGGGGCTGGACAAGACATCTTCAAGCAATCCTCCTAGGCAGTTTGACAGTCGGAAGAGCAAGCGTTAGGAATTTTTCCATGCCGCTTTTTACTTGAGGTTAGGCTCATTTTGGAGAGCCCCGATGAGTCATCACCACTCCGCGCTGGCATGGGATGATCTCCGATAGTCTTTCAGGTTTTATATGAGTTACCGTCAAGACCCTGAAGCTAGGAATTTGGCTTTCGCTTCGTTTGCTTTGGCGTGTCCAAATCCTGTTGGAGGAAGGACGCTGTAGTGATACCTCGTCTGCTGTATCGAGACGAACGTCGAGGTGGTGACCACTCCGCGTTGGTACGAGATGATCTTCGATTGTCTTTTAGGCTTTATATGAGTTGCCGTCAAGACCCTGAAGCTAGAAATTTGGCCTTTGCTTCGTTTGTTTTGTCGTGTCCGAATCCTGTTGGAGGAAGGGCGCTGTAGTGACATCTCGTCTGCTGTATCGAGACGAATGTCGAGGTGGTGACCACACCATGTGGGATGATCTCCGATGGTCTTTCAAATTTTATATGAGTTGTCGTCAAGACCCTGAAGCTAGGAATTTGGCCTTCGCTTCGTTTGCTTTGGTGTGTTCAAATCCTGTTGGAGGAAGGACGCTGTAGTGACATCTCGTCTGCTGTATCGAGACGAACGTCGGGATGGTGACCACTCTGCGCTGGCGTGGGATGATCTCCGATAGTCTTTCAGGTTTTATATGAGTTGCCGTCAAGACCCGGAAGCTAGGAATTTGGCCTTTCCTTCGTTTGCTGGCATTGCGTCTGCTGTATCGAGACGAATGCCTTGGTTGTCTCTAGGTTTCTGGTGAACCGTCGAGGTTTGGAACTAGGGATTTTGCCGTTGCTCCGTTGTTTGATTGTCGCGTTTGAATCCTGCTGGAGGAAGAATGCTGTGGTGACATATCGTCTGTTGTATCGAGACAAACGTCGAGATGGTGATCACTCCGCGCTGGTGTGAGATGATCTCCGATGGTCTTTCCGGTTTTATATGAGTTGCCGTCAAGACCCTGAAGCTAGGAAGTTGGCCTTTGCTTCGCTTTTTTTTATCGTGTCCGAATCTTGTTGGAGGAAGAACGCTGTGATGACATCTTGTCTGCTGTATCGAGACGAACGTCGAGATGGTGACCATTCCGCGCTGGTGTGGGATGATCTCCAATAGTCTTTCAGGTTTTATATGAGTTACCGTCAAGACCCTGAAGCTAGGAATTCGGCCTTCGCTTCGTTTGCTGGCATTGCGTCTGCTGTATCGAGACGAATGTCACGGTAGTCTCTAGGTTGTTGGTGAACCGTCGAGGTTTGGAACTAAGGATTTTGCCGTGGTTCCGTTTGGTGATGTTGCGTTTACTGTATCGAGACGAATGCTGAAGTGGAGTTGGGATTTTGTCATCACTCCGCTTTGCTCTAACCGTGAGGTCTTTTGTTGACGTTGCGTCCGTTGTAACGAGACCAATGCCGAGGTGGAGTCGGGGTTTTGCCATCACTCCGCTTTGTTTTGACGTTGCGTCTACATCCTGCTCGATTGCGAAGGAACGCCGTTGTTGACATTGCATCTGTTGTAACGAGACGAATGCTGAGGTGGAGTTGGGATTTTGTCATCACTCCGCTTTGTTTTGACGTTGCGTCTGCATCCTGCTAGATTGCGAAGGAACGCCGTTGTTGACATTGCGTCTGTTATAACGAGACGAGTGTCGAGATGATCTATAGGTTGTCTGTGAACCGTCGAGACTTGGCTCTCTTTCGGATGGAGCCTGGTGGGAAGTTATGGTTCCCTTTTTGTTTGTGCCCCTGGATTGTATACAGGGATCGGTGCGATCTTACCTGTAGGGCATAAATTTTATTTTTCTTTATTTCTTTCCGCGATGCTCTATCATTTCAGCTTTTACATCGTGAATGTCGCGATCGCCCAATCATTTCGGCTATTTTTCGCGGTGCCCAATCATTTCGGCTATTTATCTCATTTTTACTCGCTGCTTTTTATTGCGAGTTGCCCAATCATTTCGGCTGTTTTTGTATGCATACATTTTTACTTGCTAATTTCATTGCAAGTTGCCCCATCATTTCGGCCATTTCATATGCATTTTTAGCTCGCTGATTTTTTTTATCGCGAGTGTGGAACTTGGAATCTGATGCCAATCTTAGCATCAGCATCGCTGCAACTGGAATATTGCCAGGAGTGAATCATCATTTGCCATGAAAGGACTTAGAATTTGATACCGATTTAGGCATCAGCATCGCTACAACTGAGATATTGCCAAGAGAAAATCATCATTTTCCTCTGTCGATGTCGAGCAAAGGTGGCTTAGCAAACAGGGTTAGGATCCCATCGACTAAGGCTTTTGACTTCATGAGCCGTAAGGGTCTCACAAAGGTATTTCTCCCTACAAGTCGTGAGGATCTCGTTGGTGCATTTTCTTCTTAGGAATCGTGAGGATTCCTAAGCGTGTGTTCTCTTATAAGTCGTAAGGAACTTACAAGAGTGGTTCCTCCTTATAAGTCGAGAGGACCTACAAGTGTTTGTTCACCGCGTGAGCATATCCCTAGTCGCCGGTAGGACTCTGTTAGGGAAATGTTCATTCGTGCCCGTGGATTGTATACAAGGGTCAATATTGAACCACTTGTAGGGCAATATCGGAGGTTTTGGGGGCTGCTTAGAACAGGTTCAGATCCCTGTAGCTTAAGACTTTCAAATCTTATGAGCTGTGAGGGTCCCATAAGAGGGTTCTCCTTGCGAGTCATGAGGATCTCGTAAGTGTAATTTCTCCTTAGGAATTGTGGGGATCCCTAAGTGTGTTGCTCCCTTGTGAGTCGTAAGGATCTCACGCAGGTGGTTTCTCCTTTCAAAGTCGAGAGGACCTTGCAAGTGTCTTTTAACGAGATTGCGCCCTTTCGGGTTTTCACAAAACTCGCCGGTAGCCCTGCTGTTTTTACTTACGGAGCCCTTTCGGGTTTTTATCCGTGCCCATTTTGCTTATAGAAATACCATTTTTTTTTGTAACGAGGTTGCGCCCTTTCGGGTTTTCACAAAACTCACCGGTAGCCCTGCTGTTTTTACTCACAGAGCCCTTTCGGGTTTTCATCCGTGCCCATCTTGCTTGTGAACGTACCCCCCCTTTTTTTGCTTCTTTTTTTTACCACGTCAGCCTAGAGATGCCGCGGGTTGGTAGTAGTTTAACGACGTTTCGGTCATTTGCAAGTTTTAGGACATTGCGGTCCGTTGTTAATTTAGGGACGTTCCGGTCCGACGCCAGTTTTAGGACATAGTGGTCCGTCGTCGCTGTATTTGAGGCTAATCTCTAGTTTACTAACTTTTCGGTATATGGGGCTTTCCCTATGAATGAGCATGATGCCCCCGGCCTATCCATCTTTCTCGAAGCATGTAGTTGTGGCTGGCTCACCTTCCAGTTTTCGGACAGCGCGAACTTGCCCTGTTGGTATTGGTATTCAACCTAGTTTTTTAAGACGTAGAAGTTATCGATCGGATGGCCCAATACTTGGTGGTAAGGGCAGTAATTAGGATTGTTGACATCATTCAGTTGCAGCTGGTGTTTCGGCTCCGGTGGAGTGATAAGCCTGTTGCGCACTGCTAGTTCGAACAGCCTCCTTGTTTCATCCCGGGGAAATGAGTAAGGACGTTTCAACTTCTCGTAGAGGGGTTGCCGCTTGTTGCTTTGGTGAACAACCGGTCTAGGGCCACTCTATTGTTGTTGAGCGTTGGCGACGAAGTCCGTTTTTCCCTTCCCTTTATCCTTTTTGTTCAATCCCTTGTTTACGGGTCCGAGATTCTTTCCGGGTAGCGTGCGATTGCACGACTGAATGTTCTCGCAACTCCTTAATTCTTTCGTTTCAGAGATGGATTCCTTGAAGAGAGGATCGAGGGCTACTTTTTCGTCGGAGTCGTTCTCGAAGGTGAGAACTCGCGATCCCCCGGGATCAACCCTATGACAATTGCCGGCAATTCTTTTACGGTCATCTGTCATATTTTTCCGCTGTCTACGAGCTTCACGCTTTGTCCTGTTGAACTGTTGCCTGTGAGCGACATACCCTTACCACCAACACTTAAAGGAGTTGCAGTCTTCAGTAGGATGTGCGATCTTCTGATGATATAAGCAGAAGTTAGGATGTACATCCGCTTCATCAAGATGTATACCGCCGGGAGAATTTTCTCTGAAAGAGGGCAGCTTCATCCCCATCAATATGGCTTTGGAGAATCGTTTCCTTGTCTTGATCTTGCTTTCATTTGCGACAGATGTACTTTGACCTGGTGGGAGTGTTTCGACCCTTTTGTCCAGTCGCCGGCGTTTGGCCTTTTCAAGTATGGCCATCTCACGCTCTCGATCAGCTTTGCTTTTTAGACGGGCTTCGTTCAGGAATGTGTCAATTGTTTCGTCTGATGGCCCTAGAAATTCCAGCTCGGGATCTGGCCCCAGATTCTCTGCGTCAGGAGCTTCTTCACTGTCTATCGACGAGTGAGAGATCATATGGCATCTTGCCACATAATCCTCAGGTTCATCCGACGAGTCTTTGTCATCATCTCCGTCCTCAAGGACGTGGCTGAGGAATTCTCGGAGTGTGACTGGGGTTCGCGCCTTCTGATTATATTCTTCCAGTGCGTCAGTATATTTTCGCAGATCTGTGCACTTGTCATCAAACTGCGCGAGCTTTTTGGTCTTCTTCTTTTTCTTTGAAGACTTTGACGGCTGTGCCTGGGTGTTTTGCCCACTGCTATCAATTCTCGGTGTTGGGCGTGGTTTCAGCATCCCATCAATGACCTCAGGCTCTGGCGGACTTTTCCACCTGACGGCTGGGCATGTGTGAAGATTCTTCAGCATTCTTTTAGTTTTGGCTGAAAGGGCGGCCTCCCACGGAGTTTCTTCTATAAAAGAGCACGATGCCCCCGGCGTGTCCACCTTTTTAGGAGCATGAGGTTGTGGCGGGTTCACCTTCGAGTTTTTGAATAATGCGAACTTGCCTTGTTGGTATTGGTTCTCAATCCAGCTTTGAAAACGAAGAAATCTTCGATTAGATGGCTTACTGCTTGATGGTAAGGGCAGTAATTTGGATTGTTGAGATCGCCTGGCTGCAACGGACGTTTTGGATCCGGCAAATTTATGAGTCTGTTGCGTGCTGCTAGCTCAAACAGTCTTCTCGTTTTGTCTTGAGGAAATGAGTAAGGACGTCCTAGCCTTTCCTCGAGGGATGGGCGTGGACGTATATTGCTTTGGCGAACGACCGGTTTTAAGTTACTCGGCTGTTGTTGAGTATTGGCGACAAAAGTTGCTTTTCCTTTCCCCTTTTCATTCCGAGGATCCGTCTTTGAAGGAGATGGTTTATGACCCATCTGATCCATTTGGGCCAACTTGTCAATCAAGGCCTGGAAAGTAGTTGGCTTAAAAAACATCATGAATTGCGAGATGGTCGCTTGAAGGTCAAGAGTGCCCACGAACATGCCCACTGCCGGCGCTTCTTCGATGCGTTGTTCGCATTTCGACCATAGGTTCCGCCACCGGATTGCATACTGCACCCACGTCTCTCCCGGCTTTACTCTGGCGTTGATCAATGCCGTGATCGGGGTGCGTCCGCTAGCGCTCGCAAAACGCTGAGTGAATAACAACTCCATCTCTGTAAAAGTTTTGACAGAATCGTTGGGAAGCTCTGAATACCATTCGAAAGCTGTGTCCGATAAGCTGCCGACGAACTGGCGAAGTAGTAATTTATCATCGCCTCCGGTGTTACCACAAAGAGCCCTGAACTGGGCGACATGCTGATGTGGATTCCCCGTCCCTTTATACACATGGAACTTAGGGATCGTATATCCCGGCGGGTAACTTATTTGGTCATACCAGCTCGGATAAGGTCGTCCAGTCTTGACAACTTGGCTGGCCGCTTCATTTGCCTGGTGAACTCTTATTTGCTGAGCAATATAGTCATCCAGTGCAGCTTTGGAGACTGTCTCTTCTTTGGCTGTCGACAGAGCCGGCAGAGGGTTTGATGTTTTTCCTCTATCATCTTCAATTATCACTGGAGGATCTTCGGCTGGAGGATCCGGTTGTAACATCATCCCGACCATCTCTTGGAAGAGAAGTGTCATTCGCTTTATGTTAGCCGCTTGCTCTGCGGCTTCTTTGTCCTTCTTTTCGAGGACTCTGCGAAGGAAGTCAGCATCAGTTTCTTGTTCGTGACGCTGTTCCGCGGATGTTTACGGGCTTTCTTTTGGTCCGGTGAGTGCGGCCACCGCAGTCAGCATCTCCTGAAGATTCTGCTGCTGTTCTTGGGCTTTTGTCACAGATCGCGTAAGCGGTCGATGACCTGTGGAGATACGGCTATCCTCTTTTCCGGATGCCATATAGACGGTATGCACCACCATGCCCCCAGACTTAGGGCGTTTTGGCTCAGTGCCTTTAACATTTGCCGCAGGCATGGGGGCTTTCTCCGGCCTCCTTTTTTTTATGAGCGGTCAACGTTGAGGGACCCGTTGCAGTGGGCACCCAAGTGGTTGTCGTCCATTGTGTTTTGACAGGACAGTGCTCTTCCTTCTGAGCCTTCAGCTTCTGCTGTCGACGGAGATAGTCCTGATCCACCACCGACTCTCGGACTTGTCGCCAGATTTTATAAACTTTGGAAGACAGCCGTTGAGGGGAATGCTTTGATTTCATTTCTGTAACATTCTCCACCGGTGGAGGAGATCTTTTCAGTACGGCGGTAAGAAAGTTCCTGCGCACCTTGTTCAACAATTCAAAGCTATTCCCGGTTGGAACAGCAGCTTTGACTTCCACCGTTGGGGCTGGTGGAGTTAGCCCAGAGGGGGAGCTGCCCCCAGCCTTCCGTACTTGGCGCCAGTAGCGACGTCGAGCATGTCGTGCGTCCGGAATTGTCTCGGCTATAGGGGTGACTTCCTCATGCCCCCTGTGTTGTTCGGAAGTTGTCGTTGTCAGCCTATTAAAGACTGATGTCCGCTGAGTGGGGATAACCAGCCTATCGAAAGCAGACTTCCGAGCAGGTGAAGCAGCCTTGACGATTTCGCCTGAAACGGGCGTTGAAACAGTCAGTCTTGTGAAGACCGACCCTTTGGCAGGAGAAGCCGCTTTAACGACTTCGAGAGTAGGAATAGCTATCCTCTTTGGGATAACCTTTTCTGGTATTGCAGGCTTCTTCATGGGCCCACATGAGTTTTGGCCCAGTTTGCTGAAAGCTGAGGCATTGAACTTGGGCGACCCGTTGAGAGGGGCCGCTGTAGTTGTAAGCCGATCAAAGACCGACTTCTTTGGAGCTTCTTGCGACGACATTGGGGCATTGAAGCTCATCGGTGTGAGCATCGTCCCAAAGAACAGCCCAGTGGTGGCCTGAGTTACCTGTTCCACTGGCATAGCGAAGATGGAGGCCGCTTGTGGCCCGTAAGTCACTCCTCCGGACGGGATGGAGCGAGAGTTGCAGTTGCAGTTAGTGCAGTTTGAAGCCATTGATCTTCTGTCTTCTGCACGGAGCAAGGCACAAAATCTAAGTATCTCAAATCCACATGCAACCATATCAAACCGCGATTCATTCGCGAACACGACACACGAAGTGTGGAGTGGAAAGAGGAAAAGGTCCTACCGGGCATGCCAGAATCTGTTCCCCTCCGAAAGACGCGGCTGGGATGTGATAAACGTCTTGCCTGAATTTCGGGGCAGATGCTAATTGGTGCTATCCTTCCACCTCTCCGAAGATGCCAAGTTGATGTATGGAACCATGTATCGAAGGCTTAAACGGATGCGGCCGATGTAGCAGACTTCGTCAGATCCCCCCTCGTCTGAGGGGTTTTTGATTGTGGGGACGCTCTTCCCTGCAGGCGCAAGCCCCCGCAGTTAATTACGCTACCGCATCGCGGTAACAACTTTCTCCTTCTCCGGATGGTCACTTCGTGTCGTGGGTGTTTGTTTTGTGTTTGGTTGCCCGTGGATTGTATACGAAGACTAATTTATGTTGTCGCCCGTAGGACGTGGATTAGTCCAAATCCGTATCTTCTTAGATTTGGGTTTTGGTTTGGGTTTAAGGATACGTTAGTCTTATTTGAGACTAAGATCAACTTAAACGTTTGTTAAGGATACGTTAGTCTAATTTTTAGACTAAGATCAACTTAATTGGATCATTTAGATCCAACAAGAGAGTATTTGGGCTTTATTGTTTAGTTTAGGGACATTTCGGTCGCTTTCCAGTTTAAGGACATGGTGGTACAGTGTTAATTTAAGGACATCCCGGTCAAGATTAAGGACATTATAGTCCATGGAATGTATGGCTGTCGGGACTCGTCACCTCTCTGAAGACGTTGAAGGATTACAACGACAAATATCAGAGGAGTTCAGAGATGTACCCTTGAACCAATGTTGGTTGGGAGATCTATAGTCCAATTTGGGACTAAAGTCTGTTTGCAGGTTTATGAGCATATGGGCTCAGTTGATATGAGTTGAACATTTTATTATTCTGGCTATTGGGCCTTTTTTTGGGCTCGGCCCTTTTAATAATGCATAGCATTTATCAGAACAAAATATGTTCTGACAGTGCGCCACATGGCGCGTCAGGCGCTTTGCGCCAAGGAAAGAGCGCATTGCGCTTCTGGTGGATAGCGCACACGAGGAGGATACGTGTCGAGCTTAGCGCTAGTTTTTTGGCGCTGAGCGCTAGTTTGTTGGCGCATTACGCTTTTAATTTATGAGCACGCTGCGCTAGTTTGTTGGCGCACCAGTGAGTGACACGTGGCGCGCTTGGCGCTGAGCGCCAGCACATGAGCGGAGTGCTCTGTTTTTAGAAGCGCAAAGCGCAGATTGTATCTCTGGTTGACACGTAGCAGGTTTTGGCGCTGAGCGCCGGTCCAAGGAGCGTAAGGGCGCAGTTCATGAGTGCAAAGCACTTTCTAATAGCGCATGGCGCATTTCAATCAATTTTAAGATCAAAGAACAAATTTATGTTCTTCAAAGGAGGCCTTGCCTCAAAATCCAAGAACAAAAGTTCTTGTTTTTATAAAAGGCTCTGCCTTTATAGATCAAAAGATCTGTGAATGAAGTAAAATACTTCTTTTTATATTTTTATAATTAGATCTTTTGATATTTTCCTTTTTAATCAAAGACCTTGGTCTTTTTATAGATCTAAGATCTTTTTAGAAGATATTTCTTCTTTCTACGAGATGGTTTCATCTCTATTGTTCAAGAATTAATTCTTTACCTTTAAAGATGAAGAAATGATCTTCTTTCTTCTAAAGGCTTGCCTTTCTTTCTCTTTGGATTTTTCTCAAAGTTTTCAGAGGGTTTTTTCTATCTCTTTTTCTGTGTATCTAGGAATTGAAGTCTATGGTCCTTTATATAGGGCCAAATGATTTTTTAAATCAGTTTTGAGAGATCTTTCTCTGATTGATTTGGAATATTTCCCACCGTTGGATCTTTGATCCTAAAGTTTCTGTTTTATAGAAGGCAATCTTCTTGTTTTTAACAAGATTGAGAAAATCTTTCCATAACAGAACTTATTCTGTCTTTAGGTAATTTTTATTTACCATTGGATTATTGATCCAACGGTGCTCTGATTTACAGAGCACAATCTTGTTATTGGGAAAGATTTTAAGGAATCTTTCCTTAACAGAATTTAGTTTCTGATTAATTAATGATTTATCATTATTATTAGATCTTTGATCTGACGGTTGGGGAGCTTTTGGGTTTCAGCGCTGGCGCACCAATGCTTTGCACGTGGTGCGCTGCTTAAAAGGCAGCGCACATTGCGCTAGCGCACACGTGTATGACACGTGGTGCACTGCTTGGATCGCAGCGCACCTAGCGCTAGCGCACATGTGCTTTGCATGTGATGCGCTTCTTAAAAGGCAGCGCACACGTGTATGACACGTGGTGCGCTGCTTGGAGCGCAGCGCACCTAGCGCTAGCGCACATGTGCTTTGCACGTGGTGAGCTGTTTAGGGCGCAGCGCACTTGGCGCTGCATCTGAAGCGTTGCTTCACAATGTTTTAACTCTTGGCTTTGAGGCATTTGTTACATTCTTTGCATGTGGAGTTTTTTTCCCTTCATTTTTATTTTATTATTATTTTTTATTTTATTATTTTTTATTTTATTATTTTATTATTATTATTTTTTTTTTAATAAGGGAGCAGCTTATGAGACAAAATTTTGGTGGGAACAGAGGGCTACGAGGGGTTTTTAAGAAAACCCTTTGCGTAATGAACTTGATATCGTCGTAGAATCAAATGATTTAAATGGAGTGCTTTTGAGGCCTTTGCTAGTTTTGCTAAAGAGGTCACTCCCGGTGAGGGGATCTCGGCTCTTTCCTCATCGAATGAGGTGCAGGATATTCACAATACCACTATGCAAAATATGAACTAGAAAAGCAATCAAAAGACAAAACTGAGAGTTGTAGCATCTGCCAGTTATTGCTAAAGAGATCACTCCCGGTGAAGGGATCTCGGCTCTTTCCTTATCGAAAAAGGTGCTGGATGTTCTACAAGGAACAACGCTATGCAAAGCAACAACTAGAGCTACCTGTTTTTGAAAATTCGATTCCACGATATCTTTAGGTTTCTTTTATTTCATTGATCTCATTAATGAAGTCCCATCATTTAACTTTACCTAAACATCACAGATAAATACAACGTACGCTTATGCCATCTGCATTCGCCTCGATGTCCCCTCGTGCACCGTTAGGTTAGGTAACTAACGGCAGAGCGGGCAGTGCTAGCGCTGGTGTAAAACATAAGCAACGTCTATATAATATATCACATATACTATATCCAGTATCTATCTCAACATATCAAATGATCACATCACAGATACCGCAGCAGAAGAAACATATGAAATATTGGATATATTAGGAGGTCCGTGTTATATTGCGAGCCAGTATAAAATACGGATTCCACGGTCGCGATGAATAGCCAATACCACACCCCTAGACCCCTACGAGAGCGGCAAGCAATCCTACCAATTCTAGAGTTAGGACACCCGGTCTCGACTCCTCGAGATGGTCTCCCACTGGACCCTAGAACCCGGTTACTTGTGCTCCCCGCCTTGGGTCTATCCTAATGCGGAAAAGTAAATAATATAAAATGGTGACATCATCCTCAACTCGAAAGTGCCCCAATAAAAGAATATTACATACAATGAATTTTACATGAATGAAAATGAAAAACTCTCATCTCACATAAAACCCCCGGCTATTCAAAACACGACGATCCAATATAACATGTCACAGCAACACATAATATCACACGTCATCAACGTAAGTAAATATGCGTATCCCAATTGTCGTTGATGTATAGCAACAAAACGGGCGATACACCACATATTACACTTACGGTCGCAGAAAAGAAAGTGAAAAACTACAACAGTTGAAATCCGCAACCACCTTAGACATCGCATGCTTAACCAAATGAATTCCTTAGACATCGCATGCCTAACAATTATAAACCCCGCATTTTAGTCCCGATCTCGAAAACACTTTTCAATATCTAGTCGGGCAATTCAACAAGATTCCCGACATCCTGATCGAATGCTCGTCGGAAACTTTAGTATATGGCCGCACCCCCCGATGCCGTCGACTAAGTGCACTAAGGCGGAACACCGCTGCCGCGAGCACCCGAACGGATGCTTTTGGCGACGGGGTTCTCCTACAGTCACTTGGTCGGGGCTTTGGGGCGTGGCTATCTATTAAGTTTACCCGGCGAGTATCCGCGTATGCTACGTGATTGCGATGGACTTTTGATCGCATCAAAATCCTGTGGCAACCGATCAAATGAGACTAAACTTCTAGATTTATAACATTCAAATTAGTTATCTCATAACTACTTGTGAATTCCAAATATTGTATCACATTAAAGAAAAAGTTAAACGATATTAAACATTCCGATCGAATCAACAAACACCCAAAATTTCCCTATTTGCTCAACACTTGAACATAGTTTAAAAGCATCCATCGCATGCCACAGTACCAATGAACCAGCCGTAGAAGGGTTAAACCAACGCCTCACATGTGGCAACGCCGAACTACCACAAACCCTAGGATTTAGAGGCGGTTCTGACGGCCACATAATATAGTTAAGGTTTTCGTTCTTCTAGAGGGTCCACCGCGTTACTTGCACGACTTTGAATGTTCTTTAACTAAGGAAAAATTCAACACTTGGAAATTTTCCGGCAGAGGAAAAAGTGAGTTATTGATATCCGTTCGAACTTTTTAACACTGTCTAAACAAACCGAAACAAAGATAGAATTGCGAATACAAAACACTCCGAATTAGTTAATGCAGTAAATTAACATCACATGTAATTTTAGAAAAAATAAACAACACCATAAGTACCAAACCCCAGAACCTGGACCACACCACAAAACCCAAACCCTAAATCCCCAGAAAAGCCGATGTCGCCGGAAAACCTAGCCTAGTCACCGGCCCAGATCCGAGCAGGGGGGTGGGTTTTGTGCTATGTTCATATTGCATCACATACAACATTCTGCAACTGTTAAAATAATTTTTTGACTCCTGAAAAATATCGACAGAAACTAGGGTTTTTCGTCTGATGTTTCGAAGTTGTTTCGGTTTCGTAATCCTACACTTATCCGTCTAATTCTCTAACTAGACTCTGATACCACTGTTGGGTTACCTACAACGGCAGCAAGGTTTTGGGTAGCATCTCCCATGCCAATTTCAAATTTTGCCATTATAGATAACCCTAAACCCTAGGATGTTAACTAGAGAATCAAACCAAACAAACATGTTAACACTTTAACATCTAAGAGTTAGGGATTACAACCTTTATAGTCCGTTCCTTCACTTCATAAGCTCCGTGTTGAAGTCCCTTCGCTGCGATCATCAAGTACCCGGACTCTAGAGAGGCTCCATGAAGAGAAAGATGCAACCTTGCTTCCAATCTTCAAAAACTAAGATGATCTACCTTGAAGAATCTCAAACCCAAGATCTTGCTTCACTAATCAAGTATTAGTAAAGCAAACACCCTAATCTAAGTGTCTAGAATAGATGAGGATGATGAAGTAGGAATTTTGCTCTTTTTTTTCTTAATCTCACTTTATTTCATCACAAATAAAAATCAAGCAAGCTTTTTAAGAGCTTGAAGAAGATGAAGAAGAAAGTAATGAATCAATTATTGTTGAGGTTAGAAATGCAACCAAGGTTAAGTATTTGTCATGGCTAACTCATGTAGAGAATAAACCATAGGTTAGGGTTAAAGTTGGGTTAGCAAATATCAAGGATAAAACAACGAGGGTGGACTTTGTCAATGTGTCATGAAGCTTCCTCAAAGCTCATCCAAAACATTATCCATCCAAAATGATTTAATCCATAATAAAATGTTAACCCAAGTTTAAAACCCTAACATGGTTTAAACCCTAGATGCATTTGTAACCCTAACATGTTACAGTATTATATATCATATTTACAATATTTTGTAACAAAAGAAAATAATACAATTAACATATATCACATATACATCAATGTGTTATCAAGTGAGAAAAAGAATCTTTAAGTGAGCTTATATTAGCTAATGTAATGTAATATATCAAATATATAATTATACATTAAATTATCGAATCAACACTTGATCCGATAATCCGGCTATTTCACAAATAACCGACCAATATAAAATGTATCAGTTCATCGAATCAACACTTGATCCGATAACCCGGTTATATCACATATACCCGGCCGATATCACATATCGCGAGAATCTAATACGGTATCACATACACGTATTATTCTCAGTCCTGCACATATCACATATGTGCTCCTACTCCGTTTTGCCTGAGCCAGGAAACCTCTGTGTAGGACTCTAAAGAATTGTCAATACGCCTGCGGTAGATGATGATCATATCAAACGCCCACAAGCTGCAAGCGGTCAGCTAAACGTAACAGCCACCCAGGTATTGAGCCATCAGAAAATCAACAAGCAAGCTTGTACATTCTCCTGTGAGTCCAATCAGTAACACTCACGTACAGTCCGGTCTCTTTGTCTGATATGTCGCATATCTAGCCTAGGGGTGGTAAACGTCAGACCCCAGTAACCGATAAGTCGTGTCGATATGAGGTCCATAACAGTTTGAGAAACTACTGATAACATTTATCAGTAAATCTCAGCAACCCTGGCCAGAGATTTCTAGTTATAGCCAATCGAACATAGCGCAACATCAACTCCCAATACCGGGAGAGACGAAACCCTTCCTATCGCTCATTGCCTCCATGTGATTCGGGACTGTACCCAAAAGCCACCGTTTTGCATGTTCTCTTGAACGTGGTGTTTCCCTTTCAAAGCTAAGCTCTGTTCAAATTCCAAGGTTTGAAATGAAGCGACGCTTCTGCTCCCCCTAATCAGAGCAAAGCTCTGTTCAAGTTCCAAGATATGGAATGAAGCGACGCTTCATTTCCCCCCAATCAGAGCAAAGCTCTGTTTCAAAATTCAAAATTTAAAAATTGAAGCAACGCTTCAGATTCTGCGCGCTGCGCGCTACGTGTCAAACACAGGTGCGCTAGCGCAGTTGCGCTGCGCGCCACGTGGCGAACGTAGGTGCGCTAGCGTAAGGTGCGCCAGCGCAAGAATTAAAAATTCCCCCACCGTCAGATCAAAAGATCTACTAATAATAAATTATTAATTAATCAGAACTAAAATTCTGTTATGGAAAGATTTTTCGATCTTATTAAAACAAGAAAATTATCTTCTTTAAACAGAAGCCTTAGGATCAAAGATCCAACGGTGGGAAATATTCCCAAATCAAGCAGAAAAAGATCTCTTAAAACTGATTTAACAAATCATTTGGCCCTATATAAAGGACCCTAGACTTCAAGTCTAAAGAGATAGAGAGATACAGAATAGACAGAAAAGAGAGAGAAAAGCCCTCGGCAAAAGAAGAGAAAGCTCTTGGAAAAAAAGAAGATTTTTCTTCATCTTCAAGGTAAAAAGAACTATGTTCTTGAATAATAGAGATGAAACCATCCCGTAAAAAGAAGAACCATCTTCTAAAAAGATCAGAGATCTAAGAAAAAGACCAAGGTTTTTAATAAAAAAGAAAAGATCAAAGATCTAATCATAAAATAATAAAAATGAGTAAAATACTTCACCCACAGATCTTTTGATCTATAAAGGCAAAGCCATTTATAAAAACAAGAACTTTTGTTCTTGGATCTTGAGGCAAAGCCTCCTTTGAAGAACATAAATCTGTTCTTTAATCTTAAAATTGATCATAAGCGCTTTGCGCTATTAAAAAGTGCCTTGCACTCATGAATTGCGCCTTTGCGCTCATTAGACCGGCGTTCAGCGCCAAAACCTGCCATGTGTCAACCAGAGACACAATCTGCGCTTTGTGCTTCTAAAACAGAGCACTGCGCTCATGGGCTGGTGCTCAGCGCCAAGCGCGCCACGTGTCACTCACTGGTGCGTGTTCATAACATAATATTGCATTTTATATCCCCCGTTCTTATGCATTTAAGAATAAAAACAGGTGCTTTTGACCCATGTCTGCTACATGTTACAGGTTACAGGTGCTTGGAGCAAAAACAGTGAAAAACACAAAAGACGACACAAAAGAAGGATTTTTGACCAACAAATAGGAAGATCTTAGTAATGCCGAGAAGAAGAACAGTTCACCATCAACAAGACAATGCAAGATCCAAATTGTCAAGGAAAACGGTTAAAAGATCTATTGCAAAGTGTTCACTGAAGATCTGGAATTAATAAAGAAGCCCAATTGATAAAAGGAACAAAGAAACAGAAAGCCCAGAGTAACCTAAAGAAGCCCAGGAAAGATCATCAACTGAGCTCACTAAAGGGCCGCGGAACCGCGGCCCAAGCGCGCCAATGCCGCGGTTCCGCGGCCGTATGAAGCCTTCATGCAAAGAATTTTTTACCAAAACGTCTTGGCGGCTATGGAAAGATTTCCTGGGGGTATATTTGTAAATTTAGACATGCGGAGCAATTGTAAACCTAGGGTTTCCTATTCTCTATAAATAGGAACCCAAAACATTGTATTTTCTTTATGCCTCCCTTCATTAATAAATTTCAGCATTCTTTTGGAGAGCATCAAGTTGTAAGTTCTTTATTTTCTGCCCTAGGTTAATTTTCTATTCTTTCCCTACTTAATCTTTTATTCTCTGCCGTAGATAAATGTTTTTTAATTCCCTAATGAGTGAGTAGTCTCCTCGCTTGTTAGGGTTAGATATGGGGAAGGTTTGAGAGACGAAGATCTCTCATCCCCTTTCTTGCCCATCATATATTTTCATAGGACTCCATGCATACACGCACACACCGCGCCCTACGGCACACTATCCCTCAAGGTAGCGGTGATATCGTAGTATAAAGGCCCGGTTGCGCGTGTTTTCCATGGAGGTTAGGGTAAGGATCTCTAAAGGAAGGACAAGAACCTAGAGAAAGGAACACCTTCCCGAATGGATCTAATCCCCTTTATTGATAATTACCATAACGCCTAATTAGATCTTCATATGGGTATAGAAAGCGTTGAGATTTATTGACTTTCCAAACTTAACCTAGACCTAACCCTAGCAAGATTTAGATATAGATTAATTTAGATTTTAGATTTAATAATCAATCCAAACACCCTTCGGAATTAACTCATTTGAGCGATTAGGAGATTCACAACATCCCTGTGGACCGACCCGTACTCACCGGCTAGCTACATGCGACGCCGTTCTTGATTGCAGTTAATAGATAGTTTTTGAGATCAATCAAATGGCGCCGTTGCCAGGGATGGCGTGTTATTTCCTTTTTGCAATTTCGGGTTAATCAAAATTTAAAAAATCATAAAAATCTGAAAAATAAAAAAATATATCATCTGTTATTTTTGGGAAGGGTATTTTTGTGTGAATTTTGCAGGATCTACGAACAAATTCGGATTTGGAAATCTACAGAGATCAAAGCAGTAAATATCAAATCCGAACAAACAGAGGAATATCACAATAGACAACAGAAGAAATTTGAAGGACCGAGTCAAACAAGAAGAATTGCGGTGATCTGGTCCAAAAAAAAAAACCGCCGCGTGACCCATTCCGGCCGCGGAACCGCCGCGCGAACCACCTTCAGGCCGTGGAACCGCCGCGCTCTGGTCGGTTCAGGGCTAGCAAAAAAAAAAAAGGTTCCACCGCTGCAAATCTCTGTGAGTTTTCTCTCTCCTCCTCTGCAAATCTCCGATATATCTTCTGAAATATCTCCTGCAGGATTCTTTGCGCTTAAAAAAATATTTCCCCTTCTAAATAACAATCTTGTGCAGGATTCTTTGCGCCGCGCATAAAATAAAAAGATTTGATTGCAAGGGATTTTTCTGTTTTGCATATCTTTAAAACTGACTATAAGGGGCTTTTGACCAACTCAGATTGGGTGGGGATTTCATCACCCTTCCCAAGACCCCAGAAATCACATAAGGCATTTGCATTGACCATTCTTAATTAAAAAATACTAGACTCGGCCCTAAGGACTTCGAGCTCAATAGGACAGAGGACCAGTTATAGACATCAGCCGTTTATCCTAACCTGACTTTACGGTGTCTAGGCAAGTGCGTCTAAGGCAAGTGGTTACTTAATTAGGACCGCTACTTGTAGCGGGAAGCCTCCCACTTACCTGGCACTTACCTGGCCGCAATTGGCGGTGAAGAGGCGGTTTGAGGTCCTATTTCTAGCCCTTTGGAATAGTTAGGAGCTGTCTAGCTGACCTAGGTGACCCTAGATCTAGGTCTGATTGTGCATTTTTAGTTGATCGAAAGTGTGTCTTAGCTCTTTTCTCGAAAATCTTTTTGCAAACAGTTCTAAATAAAGAGAAACAGGAAAAAGGAAAAATCTTTTTATAAACAAACTTGCAAATTTTTGCCGCTAATAAATCCTTGCACCAACCAACATTCTTTCTTTTCCACTTTCTTCTAACATGGATACCACACATCATAAATCTCTTGCCGAACTTTGGTATCCCGAACCTAATTTTGCGTCGTACGTCAATTGTTTCGGTCAATTTAAAGACGATCCTTCCATGCCTAAAATATCTTTGAAAGATCAAATCGAAGCGTCTAGGAGAAACAGTTCGACTTTTCAATCCACCTTGTGTCAACCAAGTCCACCTTTACCACCTCTACATGTTGATACCACTTTTTCAAGTCCTGCTGTCACTCCTAAGCCGATGTCCATTGCTGAGCATATTGCTCAATCTCGCAGCCGATCTTTCACCCCTCTCCACTCATCTAGTTCTAGGGATCCACATGACTATTCACTTTTTTATCCACATGTTGACCCTACCCCTGTCCAACCACCCACTTCCTACCAATCCTACCCGACTTTCCCACCTTCACTAGACATTGATTCTACACAGCCAGATGGGAGTTTCACGTATCCAAACAGTTTTGAATCTTTTACCAAAACCCCTTCACAACCCATGTCTAGTTTGGAACAGTCGTTGGAGGCTTATATCGCAGCAACAAACAAAATGGTTAGGAATGTGGAAGCGTCCGTGGCCTCCCTTATGCAACCTAGTGAACCGGTAGCTAGTTTCCCGCTAGCTTCAAATTTTTCAATGTATGAGGAGGCGGTTGGACAGAATGAGAATGTGAGAGGATTTCCAAATCAAACCTACCCATACCCAATTGAATCCAACAACTCCAATTTTCAAACATGTGTCCAAAATGATGAGTTGTGTGATTTTGTAGTGCTTGATTTGCCAAATTGTGAAGAACCCCTTTCGAGTGAAACTACACTTAATCCCTTCGATCTTTACACCTCCACTCTAGAACCTAAATCGATCAATATCTATGCTTTTTATGAGGTGTCAAAAGAAATTGATTTTCACTTGATTGAGGATATAGACGCCGGGAATATTTTGGATGATGGCCCTGTCGATTTGAGTGAAATTTTATGTCCAATTCATCATCCCGACTCATTAGATGTTTCTCCCGAACTTCATATGCGTCTTGATTTTGATGATAATGGCATGGATGAGATAAATATTGAGGAGAATTATGAGGATAGTATTGAGGAGAGTATTGAGGATAATATTGAGGTTGAACCATTTTTGTTTGATATGTCGGATTTTCCAATTCATCCTCTTGAGTCTTTAACTAAATCACCCTCCCTCCTTTCCATCGTTCCGACCACGCATAAGATCACACTTGAACACTATGAGCTTGAAAAATTTCTCTTTGAATCTGACACAGTTCTCACAGACGATATCGATTACGAGTGTTTCACTTTTTCGGACGATGTTGATGACTCACCGCCCGAGTTTGAGTCCTTTGAATTTTCAGATGAGTTAGTTGAACCATCAGACTCGGTTGCTTACAGTCGTTTTGAACCATTGATGGAATCTTTCAAGTTCGAGACAGTTTACTATGGTGAGAATGAGACTATCCCTAATTCACTCCCTTTCGTCCTTCCTATCGTTCCGACCGTACAAGAGACCGTTACGCTTTCGTCTCCAATACCAAGTTCGGCTTACCCATGCCTTCTTGCGAATCTTGAGAGATTTGACCCCATTTCTCGACGGGTTGATAGGTTAGCACAATCGCTTTTAACACATCGGTCATCACAAATTGTGCTAATTTATTCACTCGATTTACACCCTTAAGATCGCGTGACCCTTCTTTCTCTTTTCCGCCCTTCTTCTCCTCCACCGAGACCATATTCCACCCTTCTTCCCATTCGGTCTCGTGTGCTTCTCATTTCTTTCCTTTACATCTCATTCTTTCACCAACCCTACCATTACCACGATAAGATCTTTGAATGGTTGGTGCTAACCTTTGGCTTGTGTAAGGCCAAGCTTAAGTTTGGGGGGAGCCTTGTTGTATATATGTATATATATTTTTTGTTTTCTTTTTCTATAAAAATAAAAAAAAATTCAAAACATTAAAAATATAAAAAAAAAACTATAAATAAATAAACAGGGGAGTGCCGACATTTTGACCCTCTTGGTTTAGCATGACAGTGAGGACACTGTCAAGTTCAAGTTTGGGGGTATGCTCGGTACGACTTCTTCCTTCGCATTCATTTGTACATATTTTTGCATTTGCATACTTATTTGAACATACTATTTGAAAACCCATAAAAAATTGAAAAATTTCAAAAATTATAAAAATTAATGTATTCAATTTTGGCCAATTGACTTGAGTTTGACAAATAGGTTAACTGGCTAGGAACAACTAGATCTTAGACTTAGTAAATTAAAAACCCTAAAAATAACCTTCCTTAAAGTCTAACGGTAGAAAGTATATGTTTTTGTAGTTTATTTAGAAATAGGCAAATTTTGAGTTCACTTCTTGGGCTAAGTCGAAACAAAGGAAAAGTATTGATGTTCTTATTAGAGTATAAGTTTGAAAAATAGTTCCTAGCTTAAGTTTAGATTCTGAAAATATATACCCTACAATTTGCACAATCACGCACCTTGCAACTTGGAATAGTAGAAGAGACCTTGAAATGCTCTTGTCTAAAGTCCTTAGTACAATGAAAAAAAAAGAAAAAAAAGTGTGAATAAAGAAAAAAATGGACACTGGTTTTTGTGATTAGTTAAGGCTGCAAAAATAGAAAAATATTTAGCGAGGGTGCTTCATCATCTAGTGCCTTAGACCAACTGGTTTGGGAGTCACTGCTAAAAGCCTTGGGTGTTGCAAGACTAGGAATTACGCTTTAAAGTGCAAACGCATTTTGTAATCGGTCGTTGGTACCTCAAGAAGTATTAACGGTCGCATGAAGGATGTGTAAGCAAAATTCATTTAAAAATTCACCAATTAATAAGTATTTTGGACAATGGACGAGAGTATGATTGCTTGATTTGAATTTCCAAGTGTAGGGGTGATTTAAACACACACGTGGGGATATGTGATTGGAGTTTAGATGAGAGAAAGGAGTGAAGAATAGAACTTGTATGTTTAGTAGAGTTGATAAAAATTCCTAAGTGGAGATGGAATCCTAGAAGGAAAACTTAAGAGATGCCGAAAGCTAAGTAGGTCTACAGGATATATATAATCTTAAGTTAGATGATAAGGAAGTGTGAAGAATATGGGTGGATAATTTGCGGGTCGATGATAATAGAATTCCTTGTTAGAAAACCTAATTGGAAAACAAAAGTTAATGGGCCGAATTGATAGGATTTTGAGGGTGTAATCCGCTGAAAACCCTCAGGAGACAACACTCCTCCTACTAGGGACACCTAGAGGTTTAACGGCTTGTTGCACGTGCTCAGTGCAATCGCGTTTCCCTGCGAAAGTGCGGCTAGGTTAGATTTTTATTGAGAATAAAATAATAGGTTTGCTCAAGGACGAGCAAAAGATAAGTTTGGGGGTATTTGTTCATAACATAATATTGCATTTTATATCCCCCGTTCTTATGCATTTAAGAATAAAAACAGGTGCTTTTGACCCATGTCTGCTACATGTTACAGGTTACAGGTGCTTGGAGCAAAAACAGTGAAAAACAAAAAAGACGACACAAAAGAAGGATTTTTGACCAACAAATAGGAAGATCTTAGTAAAGCCTAGAAGAAGAACAGTTCACCATCAACAAGGCAACGCAAGATCCAAATTGTCAAGGAAAACGGTTAAAAGATCCATTGCAAAGTGTTCACTGAAGATCTGGAATTAATAAAGAAGCCCAATTGATAAAAGGAACAAAGAAACAGAAAGCCCAGAGTAACCTAAAGAAGCCCAGGAAAGATCATCAACTGAGCTCACTAAAGGGCCGCGGAACCGCGGCCCAAGCGCGCCAATGCCGTGGTTTCGCGGCCGTATGAAGCCTTCATGCAAAGAATTTTTTACCAAAACGTCTTGGTGGCTATGGAAAGATTTCCTGGGGGTATATTTGTAAATTTAGACATGCGGAGCAATTGTAAACCTAGGGTTTCCTATTCTCTATAAATAGGAACCCAAAACAATGTATTTTCTTTATGCCTCCCTTCATTAATAAATTTCAGCATTCTTTTGGAGAGCATCAAGTTGTAAGTTCTTTATTTTCTGCCCTAGGTTAATTTTCTATTCTTGCCCTACTTAATCTTTTATTCTCTGCCCTAAATAAATGTATTTTAATTCTCTAATGAGTGAGTAGTCTCCTCGCTTGTTAGGGTTAGATCTGGGGAAGGTTTGAGAGACGAAGATCTCTCATCCCCTTTCTTGCCCGTCATATATTTTCATAGGACTCCATGGATACACGTACACACCGCGCCCTACGGCACACTATCCCTCGAGGTAGCGGTGATATCGTAGTATAAAGGCCCGGTTGCGCGTGTTTTCCATGGAGGTTAGGGTAAGGATCTCTAAAGGAAGGACAAGAACCTAGAGGAAGGAACACCTTCCCGAATGGATCTAATCCCCTTTATTGATAATTACCATAACACCTAATTAGATCTTCATATAGGTATAGAAAGCGGTGAGATTTATTGACTTTCCAAACTTAACCTAGACCTAACCCTAGCAAGATATAGATATAGATTAATTTAGATTTTAGATTTAATAATCAATCCGAACACCTTTCGGAATTAACTCGTTTGAGCGATTAGGAGATTCACAACATCCCTGTGGACCGACCTGTACTCACCGGCTAGCTACATACGACGCCGTTCTTGATTGCGGTTAATAGATAGTTTTTGAGATCAATCAGTGCGCCAACAGACTAGCGCAATGCGCTCATAAATTAAAAGCGCAATGCGCTAACAAACTAGCGCTTAGCGCTAAGCGCGACACGTGTCTTCTTCGTGTGTGCTACCCGACAGAAGCGCAATGCGCTCTTTGACTGACGCAACGCGCCTGGCGCGCCACGTGGCGCACTGTCAGAACAAATTTTATTTCTGATGAATGCTATGCATTCAATACAAGACAAAAATGTCAGAGCCCAATGCCTAGCATTATTAAAAGGGCTGAGCCCAAATAAAGGCTTAATAGCCAGAACAAAAATAAAATGTTAAAACATTTTAATTGGACTTAGCCCAATTTTGGCCATAAGTTCTCAACTTGTTTTGAATTGAGCACATCTGCTCTTTCAACCAACTCACCTTGGTTAGAGGGTACATCTCTTCACTCTTCTGATATTTGTCGTTGTAATTCCTCAACGTCGTCAGAGAGGTGACGGGTTCCAACAACCACATATTACTACGGACTGTGGGGTCCCTAAACCCATGGACTATGATGTCCTTAACCTCGACCGTGATGTCTTAAAACTAACAACGGACTGTGGGGTCCCTAAACCCATGGACTATGATGTCCTTAACCTCGACCGTGATGTCTTCAAACTAACATTGGACTGTGAGGTCCTTAAACTCACAGACTATGATGTCCTTAACCTCGACCGTGATGTCTTAAAACTAACAACGGACTGTGGAGTCCTTAAACCCACGGACTATGATGTCCTTAACCTCGACCGTAATGTCATAAAACTAACATCGGACTGTGAGGTCCTTAAACTCATGGACTATGATGTCCTTAACCTCGACCGCGATGTCTTTAAACTAACATCGGACTGTGAGATCCTTAAACTCACGGACTGTCCTTAACCTCGACCGCGATGTCTTTAAACTAACATTGGACCGAGATATCCCTAAACTAACAATGGACCGTAATGTCCTTAAACTAATTACCGACCGCAATGTCACTAAACTAAACAACAGAGCCCAATTGCTCTCTTGTCGGATCTAAACGATCCCGTTAAGTTGATCGTAGTCTAAAATTAGACTAACATATCCTTAACAAACGTTTAAGTTGATCTTAGTCTCAAATGAGGCTAACGTATCTTTAAACCCAAACCCCCAAAACCCAAATCTAAGAAAGATACGGATTTGGACTAGTCCACGCCCTACGGGCGATAACATAACTTAGTCTCCGTATACAATCCAAGGGCAACCAAACACAAAACAAACACCCACGACACGAAGTGACCATCTGAAGAAGGAGAAAGTTGTTACCGCGATGCGGTAGCGTAATTAACTGCAGGGGCTTGCGCCTGCAGGGAAGAGCGTCCCCACAATCAAAAACCCCTCAAATGAGGGGGAATCTGACAAAGTCTGCTACATCGGCCGCATCCGTTTAAACCTTCGATATATGGTGCCATAAATCAACTTGGTATCTTCGGAGCGGTGGACGGATAGCACCAATTAGCATTTGCCCCGAATTTCAGGCAAGACATACATCGCGTCTCCGCCGCGTCTTTCGGAGAGGAACAAATTCTGGCACGTCCGGTGGGACCTTTTCCTCTTTCCATTCCACACTTCGTGTGTCGTGTTCATGAACGAATCGCGGTTTGCTAATGGTTGCCCTTGGGTTCGAGATACTGAGATTTAGCGTTTTTCTTGGTGCAGAAAGCAAAGATCAATGGCGTTCACCCGCTCGAAGTGTTCCACATGCAACTGCAACCCACGTTCTGCCTCAACTGGGGGCATAGCTTACGGGCCCCAGGCGGCTTCCCTATTCACGATGCCGGTGGAACAGGTCACCCAAGCCACCACAGGATTGTTTTTCGGGACCATGCTCCCGCCAACGAGCTTCAGCGCTCCTATGCCAGCACCGGAAGCTCCCAAGAAGTCGGTCTTCGATCGGCTTGCTACTACCACGGCCCCTCTCAACAGATCGTCCAGCTCCAACTCCTCGGTCTTCGCCAGACTGAGCCTGAACTCCTATGGGCCTGCCAAGAAGCCCATGACAACTGAAGTGGCCATCCCAAAGAAGATAGCCATCTCTGCTCCTGAAGTCGTCAAGGCGGCTTCTCCTGCCAAAGAGTCGGTCTTTACAAGACTGACTATTCCAGCTCCCGTTCCTGCTCGAAGGTCTGTCTTTGACAGATTGGATACCGCTATTTAAAAGACGTCAGTCTTTAAGAGGCTGGCACCAGCGGCGCCTCATTTGGACAGGGGACAAGACAAAGCCATCCCCATCGCCGAACCAACACCGTCCGCTCGACACGCTCGACGTCGCCACTGGTACCGAGTAAGGAAGGCCGGGGGCAACTCCCCCTCTGGGCTAACTCCACCGGCTCTAACGGTGGAAATTAATGCTGCTGTTCCAACCGGGAATAGCTTTGAGCTGCTGAACAAGGTGCGCAGGAATTCTCCGACCGCCGTACTAAAAAGATCTCCGCCGCCGGTGGAGACTGTCACAGAAATGAAGCCGGAACAGTCCCCTCAACGACTGTCTTCTAAAGTTTACAAAATCTGGCGACAAGTCCGAGAGTCAGTGGTTGATCAAGACTATCCCCGTCGGCAGAAGAAGCTGAAGGTCCGACAGGAAGAAAACCGTCCTGTTAATCCATAAAAGACGACGGTTACTTGGGTGCCCACTGCAGCGGCCCCCTCAACTTCGACCGCTCGTAAGAGGAGAAGGCCGGAGAAAATTCTCATGCCTTCGACAAATGTCAAAGGCACTGAGCCTAAACGCCCTAAGTCTGGGGGCATGGTGATGCATACCGTCTATATGGCATCCGGAAAAGAGGATAGCCGTATCTCCATAGGTCATCGACCGCTTACGCGATCCGTGACAAAAGCTCAAGAACAGCAGCAGAAGCTTCAGGAGATGATGACTGCGATGGCCGCACTCGCCGAACTAAAAAAAAGCCCAGAGGCATCCTCGGAGCAACGCCATGAGCAAGAAACTGATGCCGAATTCCTTCGGAGAATACTTGAGAAGAAGGACAAAGAGGCTGCGGAACAAGAAGCCAATATAAAACGAATGGCCCTTCTATTCCAAGATATGGTGGGCATGATCCAGCCGGATCCCCCAGTCGAAGATCCTCCAGTGATAATTGAAGATGATAGGGGAGAAACATCAAACCCTCTGCCGGCTCTATCAGTAGCCAAGGAAGAGACCATCTCCAAAGCTGCACTGGATGACTATATTGCTCAGCAAATAAGAGTTCACCAGGCAAATGAAGCGGCCGGCCAAGTTGTTAGAACTGGGCGACCATATCCAGGCTGGTATGATCAGATAAAGTACCCGCCGGGCTACACGATCCCGAAATTCCATGTGTACAAGGGGACAGGCAATCCCCATCAACATGTTGCTCAGTTCAGGGCCCTCTGTGGCAATACTGGTGGCGATGATAAGCTCTTTCTCCGCCAATTCGTCGGCAGCTTATCGGAGACGGCATTTGAGTGGTACTCCGAAGTTCCAAATGACTCCGTCAAAACTTTCGTGGAAATGGAGTTGTTGTTCACCCAGCAATTCGCAAGTGCTAGTGAACGCACCCCAATAACGGCATTGATCAATGTCAGGGTGAAGACGGACGAGACGTGGGTTCAGTACGCAATCCGATGGCGGAACCTGTGGTCGAAGTGTGAACAGCGCATCGAAGAAGCACCAGCAGTGGGCATGTTCGTGGGAACCCTAGACCTTCATGCGACTATTGCACAGTTCATGATGTTCTTCAAACCGACCACGTTCCATGCTCTAATCGACAAGCTGGCTTAGATGGACCAGATGGGCCATAGGCCGTCTCCTCCGAAGCCCGAAACGCGAAACGAAAAGGGTAAAGGGAAGGCAACCTTCGTTGCAAACACCCAACAGCAGCCCAGTGCTCCAAGTCTAACGGATCCATTGGAAGAGAGACAGCGCTATTATAATGAGAAAATGAAGCGCCCTTACTCATTCCAGCGGGATAAAACGAAGAGGCTGTTCGAGCTGGCGATGCGCAACAAGCTTATCAATTTGCCGAATCCAAGGCGACCATCGCAACCCGGCGAAGTGAATAATCCCAATTATTGCCCTTACCATCAAACGGTGAGCCATCCAATCGAAGACTGCTTCATCTTTAAGGGATGGATCGAGGGTCAGTACAAACAAGGCAAGTTTACGTTGTCTGAGAAGTGGAAAGTGAGCCCACCACAACCGCATACTCCTAAGAAGATGGACACACCTAGGGCAACGTGCTCTTTTGTTAAAGAAGCTCCATGGGAGGTCGTTCTTTGGCCAAAACCAAAAGGATGCTGAATGATCTCCAGACATGCCCTGCGATCAGGTGGAAGAATCCGTTGTAACCTGAAATCATCGAAGGGATGCTGAAGCCGCACCCAACTTCAAAGGTTGGTGGTGATAACCAAAGTGTTCATATCCACCAGTCGAAATCTTCGAAAAAGAAGAAGAAATCCAGAAAGCCCGTGAAGCCTGGTGATAAGCGCACGGACCTGCAAATACAGATCGACGCGCTGGAAGAGTACAACCAGAAGGCGCGGGCTTCAATCACGCTCCAAGAATTCCTCGGCCACGTCCTTAAAGACGGAGATGATGGAGAAGACTCGTCGGACGAATCTGAGGATTACGTAGCAAGTTTCCATATGATCTTTCATTCATCGACAGATGATGGAGAACCTCCTTGCACCGAGAGACTGGGGACAGGTCCTGAACCGGAGCTTCCAAGGCCATCAGATGAAATGATCGACGCATTCCTAAACGAAGCTCACCTGAAAAGTAAAGCTGATCGGGAGCGTGAGATGGCCATATTTGAAAAGGCCAAACGCCGGCGACTGGATGAAAGAGTCGAGACACTCCCGCCAAATCAAGAGACATCCGTCGTGAATAAAAACAAGTTCAAGACGAGGAAAAGGTTTGCTAAAGCCATATCAATGGGAATGAAGCTACCATCTTCCGAAGGAAACACTCTTGGTGAAGCAGAGATGCATCCTAGCTACTGCTTATATCATCGAAAGATTGCGCGCCCCACTGAGGAGTGCAACGCTTTTAAAAGATGGTGGCAGGGATATGTTGCTCACCGGCAACATTTTAAGCGGATGAAATGCAAAACTCATCGGGAGCGAAGAAGTACGACATAGGATCATAAAAGAGCTACCGGTAACTGTCGCACGGTCAACGCCGGGGGATCGCAAGTGCTCACCTTTGGAAGTGACTCTGACGAGGAAATGACTCTTGACCCTCTTTTTAAAGAATCCACCTCGGGGAAAGAGGAAGAGTCGAAGACTTGCGAAAATATCCAGCTGCGCAATCGTACACTTCCAGAAAAGAATCTAGGACCCACAAACAGAAAAGATAAGGGAAAAGAAAAGGTCTCTGAGGATTTCGCCTTAGATGACCAAGTCATAAAACAGCTGACCGCCAAGGACCCGCCAAAGAAAAGTAAGGTGGACTATAACATTCTGGCGCACTTGAGGAAGTTACCCTTGCAGCTCTGCATTCTCAACGCCCTTTAACTATCAAAAGAAGTAAGAGATTCGTTGATCAAGGCGCTACAAGAGCCAAAGCAATTCCAAGCTTTTCTCGCCGAAGAAAAGATGAAAGACGAACTAGAAGAAGTACACACGGCCGATATTACCTTCGGCGATGAAGATCTCCTCCTTGGGACATGCGAGCACAACCGTCCCCTATATGTCTCCGGATATTGTCACGATATCAAGATAGGCAAAATCCTGGTCAACAATGGGTCTTCCGTCAATCTCCTCAACGTGCGAGTGTTGAAGGAAATCTGCATGAGCGTTCAACACCTCGCTCGTGATAAAATCACCATCTCCGGCTTCGATTCCCAGTCATCACGGACCCTCGGGTCCGTGATACTGATGCTGGGCTTCGGACTACTCGTCACAGATATTAAATTTCATGTCATCGATGCCAAGACATGCTACAATGCTTTGCTCGGCAAGCCCTGGTTACACGAGTACAACATTATCCCTTCTACACAACATCAGTGTATGAAATATTTCAAGGATGGTCTCGAGTACACTGTGACGGGGGAGTTGTACCCATTCTCCGTGAATGATGTCCGAAAGTACGAAGATGCAAAATACTTCTTACCAGACTTTGAAGACACAGAGAGATGTCATAAACCGGAGAACAAAGCTATCACCACCATTCCGGTCTTCGGGAGTGATACCGAGGAAGAGGAAGAGATAGTTTATTCAGGGCCGCCCCATTACAACAAACCAGGACCGTCCGCTCCTATGTTGATCTTTGGCAGCGATTCGGAAGATGAGGTCCATGCTATATTCTCTGCCCGGCCTTCAATACAAACCTTCGCTGATGAAAAGAAAAATTTGCAAGTTGCCATGGTTCTGCCCAAGCATCATAAAGAGCTAGACGTGCTTAATACTTACAATGTGGAAGAGCTGAAGACGTTCTATGTCCCTCCCAGGCGAGAAAGTGAAAAGGCGATCCTATTCTACCGATCCGGGGAAACTAAAGTGGAGAAGGAAATCTGGTACGGCGCGGATTCCACACTCAACAGGCTCCATCCCATTCGTTTGCCCAGATATTACACAGACAGGCTAAGGAGACTCTTGAGACGCCAAGGTGTATCCCTTAAGCAAACTGCGCGACAAGCACGGTTCTATAACAGGATCTGGAACGTCCCTGGAACTCAGCGGAAATTGCCCAACGGGAAAATGGAAACGACCGGGATTGGGTATGTTCAATCCAAGAAACGGGAGCTACTCCGCGACTGCTACGTCATACATGACTTTGATGAAGAGGGAGATGCTTTTTGGGAAAATGCTAACCCTGAACCGGAAAGAAGTCCCGACGTAAAAATACCCAGTCCGTCGTTTGAAGAAAAGATAGACAAGCTTATAAGGGAAGCGAGTCAAAAGGTTCGAGACGACCACAATCGCGAAATGGCCATCTATGAGAAAGTTAGGACGCAACGCCTTCTTCAACAGGCTGCGAAAGATGAAAATGCTCCTCCCTGTCAACCCGTTGTACGAAAGGCCCGACGCAGAGGCAGAAGCAAATCAAAGAACGGGAAAGGCGTTCGACAGTAGAAGAGCGGGACCAAGAAGCCACGCGATCAAGAACCGAGCAACCAAGATTCATCTCTTATAAAGAAGATTTGTCGAGCATACTCTTTTGCCCAAGATAAGACAAAGAAAATACTTGATCTTGCAATAAGACATCAAATGATTACACTTCCGGAGTCCAAGCACCCCGAGCAAGTCAACGAGATCTCCTACCCAGACTATTGCTCCTATTATAGGGCAATAGGGCATCCTATTGAAGACTGCTTCACCTTCAAGAATTGGGTCGAAAACCAATATCAGCAAGGCAGGTTCACTCTATCCAGCAGCTGGAGGGTAACCCCGCCGCAAAAGCATGAACCCAAATCCATGAGGGTAGAACCAGATCCACATCAGTCTTGGAAGCGAGCTCGTACCTGTCACGTGATTATGCTGTCGGAAAAAGAAGAGCCCGAGGATATGGATGACCTCCCCTGGTGCTTCGAAAACAATGATGACGAAGTGATCTCAGAGTTCCCACCGGTGCCGAAAGAGCTGGAAGATGGAATACATACCACTGCAGATGAGCTCAAGAAAATTGATTTGGGGATGGCAAGTGACCCGCGGCCGACGTTCGTCGGCGAATTGCTGTCTGAAGAAATAGCGGCTACACTAAAGGACGTGCTCATGCAGCATAAAGATTGCTTCGCATGGAATTATTCCGAGATGTCAGGACTAGATCCCGAGATTGCTGTACACAAATTGGCCATATCCCCGGACGTCAAGCCAATCAAACAAGCACCGAGAAGGATGCGGCTCGAGCTCGAGATGAGCATCAATGCCGAGGTCAAGAGGCTAATCGACTCTGGTTTCATCCAAGAGGTGCAGTATCCTGACTGGATCGCCAACATCGTCCCGGTGATGAAGAAAAATGGGACAGTACGCATATGTGTGGACTTTCGGGATCTCAATAAAGCCTGCCCGAAAGACGACTTCCCAGTACCGGTTACCGAGCTGATGATGGACAATACGTCCACCCACGAGGTTTTCTCCTTCATGGACGGCTCGTCAGGATACAATCAGATAAAAATGCATCCCGAAGACCAGAAGCACACCGCTTTCCAGACCCCTTTGGGTATATTCTGCTACAAGGTGATGCCCTTCGGTCTAAAGAACGCCGGTGCCACCTATCAGAGGGCTATGACGAAGATCTTCGATGACCTCATACATGAAGTCGTCGAATGCTATATCGATGACCTCGTGGTGAAAAGCAAATCATACGAGGAACATCTAAAGCATCTGAAGATCGTGTTTCAATGCCTTCGGCAATACAACTTGAAGATGAACCCTCTCAAATGCGCGTTCGGAGTTTCCTCAGGCAAGTTCCTAGGATTCATTGTCCGACACCGAGGTATCGAGATAGATCCGTCAAAAATCAAGGCAATTATGGAGATGCCTCCACCGAGGACTCTCAAGCAGTTGCGGTCTCTCCAAGGGAAGCTTGCATATATCCGGCGATTCATAGCCAATCTCCCAGGCAAGTGCCGTCCTTACAGTCACCTGATGAAGAAGGGAACCCCGTTCGTCTGGGATCACAAATGCCAAAGCGCGCTGGACGAAATTGAGCAATACCCACAGAATCCGCCAGTACTGGCCGCTCCGGTCAAGGGAAAACCTCTCATTCTGTATACAACCGCCCTTGAAGGTTCCTTAGGCGCATTATGGGCACAGGAGAACGACTATGGGAAGGAGAGAGCGCTCTACTATTTGAGTCGAGTTCTGCTGGGGGCAGAAAGCAATTATTCTCCCATCGAAAAACACTGCCAGGCATTAATCTTCGCGATAACGAAGCTCAGGCACTATGCATTGGCGCATGACGTCCGTCTCATATCGAAGGTGGATCCTCTCAAATATTTGATGTCAAAGGCCATATTGACGGGGCGGCTCACTAAATGGGCCTTGCTCTTGATGGAATTCTCAATAACGTATCAGCCTCTTAAAACAGTGAAGGGACAGGACATCGCCGACTTCCTCGCTGAGCATCCGATACCTGCCGATTCTCCCCTGAACTGCGAATTGCCAGACGAACATGCGTTTGACACGATCGACGGAAGTGATACCCGATGGGAACTTTACTTCGATGGAGCGTCTTCTATGAAGAAGCGCAAGCAAAGCACCCCCATAATCAAATCAGGGGTAGGCCTCATTTTCGTAACTCTACAAGGAGGGATAATGCGCTTTGCCTTCTCCTTAACAGAGCCGATGACAAACAATGAAGCCGAATACGAAGCTTTGATGGCAGGTCTCGAGATCGCCATTGACATGGGGATTGAAAATCTCTTCATATACGGAGATTCCTAACTGGTCGTTAGTCAAGTAAACAGCGACTATCAAACGTGCAAACTAGAACTGGTGAAGTACGGCGAGAGGGTACAGCAACCGCTGACCCAAATACCTACCTACACCTTGGAAAGCATACCACGTGCGGAAAATAGCAAAGCGGATGCATTAGCCAAGCTCGCTAAAGAACTGGCTGACGAAAACCTCGATGACGTGAGGATCGTTGTTCAAAACCGTCGAGTCCTCGCACCGACAGAAATATTTCCAGAGACGTCCGGGGAAAAGGGAACGACCAAGCCAGCGGCTCTACAAATAAAAGACCAAGAAAAGGTTGAGGATTGGAGAGAAGTCTTTATAGACTACTTCAAATCCCGTCGAACGCCTGAAGATGCGTCCTCAAAACATCAGCTCATGAAGCGAGCCCTATCTTTCGCTTTCGTCAATGATACTCTGTACAAGAAGTCATTTGATTCTTTATGGTTAAGATGCCTGGGGCCTGAAGAAGCAAAAAGGGTTGTCCAAGAAACTCACGACGGACTCTGCGGATCTCTCCAATCCGGGCCGAAGATGAAGCTGAAGATCAAACGGATGGGTTATTATTGGCCCACGATGATCCAAGACTGCCTTGAGTATGCGAAGCAATGCCACTCGTGCCAGATCCATGGGGACTTTATCCACCAGCATCCGAATCCATTACATCCGACAGTGGCTAGCTGGCCGTTCGAAATGTGGGGGACTGACATAATCGGCCCCATCGAAGCAGCATCGTCCAAAGGACATCAGTTCATTTTGGCGACAACTGATTACTTCTCCAAATGGGCAGAAGCAGTACCGCTGAGGGAGGTGAAGACAGAGAATATCCTCCATTTCTTCAAGACACACGTCATTTATAGGTTTGGCACTCCGCGACGGATTATCTCCGATAACGGACCAACCTACAGAAGCCACAAGATCAGCCGCTTCGCACAACAGCATAACATAGACTGGAGATACTCCTTAGTCTATAATCCTCGAGCTAACGGTCTGGTTGAGGCTTTTAACAAGACATTGACGAAGATTGTAAAGAAGACGGTGTCTCGAAATAAAAAGGACTGGCACGAGAGACTGCACGAAGCTCTATGGGCGTACCGAACAACGTTCAAAACAGCCACGAGCATAACGCCGTACGCATTGGTATTCGGTACAGAAGCGGTACTCCCCCTCGAGATAGAGCTACCCTCCCTACGAGTAGCAGTTCACTACGAGCTAACGGATGAAGAAAACGCTCACCTTCGGCTTGAGGAGCTCGATGCCCTTGATGAAACCCGGCTCATGGCGCAACAAAATCTGGAGGCTTATAAAGCAAAGATGACGCGCTCATACGAGAGATTGACTAGGCTGAGAGCATTCCGCCAAGGCGAACTCGTGCTAGTGGTTAAAAGACCTATGATCCCTAATCGCGCTAAGCGGGGAAAATTCGAGCCGAACTATGAAGGCCCATATATCATAGACAAGGTCTACCAGGGTGGAGCCTATCTACTCATGGACATGCATGGCGAAAGGCCCTTCAGACCAATAAATGGTCGCTTCCTGAAGAAATACTACGCCTGACGAGTCACGGCCTAGGTCAATGATAGATGACGACGACTATGTCCGCTCGCTATCTTCCTAAGCCCAAACTCTATAAGTAGTAACCGGCTTCCTTTACAACGGACCGAAACGTCCTTAAACTAACAACGGACCGAAACGTCCTTAAACTAATGCCGGACCGAAACGTCCTTAAACTAACAGTGGACCGAAACATCCTTAAACTAACGACGGACCGAAACGTCCTTAAACTACCAATGGACCACTATGTCCTAAAACTAGCCGTTGACCGAGAGGTCGATAAGCTACGATGGATTACAGTTTCCCAAAGCTAATACAAAAAAAAAGAAAAAAAAAGAAAAAAGAAAACGGTACGTCCATAAGCAAAATGGGCACGGATGAAAACCCGAAAGGGCTCCGTGAGTAAAAACAGCAGGGCTACCGGCGAGTCTTGTGAAAACCCAAAAGGACGCAACCTCGTTAGAATAAAAGAAAAGAGAAAAAAGAAAAACGTTATGTC
Source organism: Agapanthus africanus (assembly GCA_030015575.1). NCBI lineage: Eukaryota > Viridiplantae > Streptophyta > Magnoliopsida > Asparagales > Amaryllidaceae > Agapanthus > Agapanthus africanus. Next base: position 725,153,926 of record CM057337.1, read on the forward strand.
CATAAGCAAAATGGGCACGGATGAAAACCCGAAAGGGCTCCGTGAGTAAAAACAGCAGGGCTACCGGCGAGTTTTGTGAAAACCCGAAAGGGTGCAATCTCGTTAAAAGACACTTGCAAGGTCCTCTCAACTTTGTAAGGAGAAACCACCTGCGTGAGATCCTTACGGCTCACAAGGGAGCAACACACTTAGGGATCCCCACGATTCCTAAGGAGAAACACACTTGCGAGATCCTCACGACTCGTAAGGAGAACCCTCTTATGAGACCCTCATGGCTCATAAGATTTGAAAGTCTTAAGCTACAGGGATCTGAACCTGTTCTTAAGCAGCCCCCACAACCTCCAATACTGTCCTACAAGCGGCTCAATGCTGACCCTTGTATACAATCCACGGGCGCGAATAAACATTTCCCTAACAAGGTCCCATCCATGGCTAGGGATATGTCTGTACGGTGAACTGCCCTTGTAAGTCCTCTCGACTTATAAGGAGAAAACACTCTTGTAAGATCCTTACGACTTATAAGAGATCATACACTTAGGAATCCTCATGACTCCTAAGGAGAAAACACACCTACGAGATCCTCATGACTCGCAGGGAGAAATACCTTTATGAGACCCTTACGGCTCATGAAGTCAAAAGCCTTAGTCGACAGAATCCTAACCCTGTCTACTAAGCCACCTTTGTTCGACATCGACAGAGGCAAATGATGATTCGCTCCTGGCAATATCCCAGTAGTAGCGGTGCTGATGCCGAAATCGGTGTCTAATTCCGAGCTTGCAGCGAAAAGCCAGCAAGCCATACATGCATACGAAATAGCCGAAATGATGGGGCAACTTGCAGACAAAATCAGCAAGTAAAAATATATTCATGCAAAATAGCCGAAATGATTGGGCAACTTGCAATAAAAAGCAGCGAGTAAAAATAAAAAAAATAGCCGAAAATATTAAGCACCGCGAAAAATAGCCAAAATGATTGGGCAATCGCGAGCTTCGCGATATAAAAGCTGAAATGATAGAGCATCGCGGAAAGAAATAAAAAAAATGAATGAAATTTATGCCCTACATGTGATATCATGTCAATCCATGTATACAATCTAGGGGTGCAAATAAAGAGGGAATCACACCCTTCCTCCCCAAGCTTCATCCGAAGGAGAGGCCGAATCTCAATAGTTCATAAACAGCCTAGAGATCATCTCAACATTCGTCTTATTACAACGGACACAACATCAAGCAAAGCGGAACAGCGGCAACTCCCAGTTTCATGACTCGGCGGTGTACAGATGACCGAGAGTCAAACTCCGACTCCGTGAAATGCGGATAATGTCAACCCTTCCTGGTCACGTGGAACGCGGATAATGTCAACTCTGACCCAGTGTGAAGCATCCAGAGCGGAGCCTGGTCCTTACCGAACACGGCAGTGAACCCGTGGGAAGCATCCAGAGCAAAATTCCTGGTCACGTGGAACGCGGATTATGTCACTCCTAACCCCGTGGAAAACGTCCAGAGCGGATCCTGGTCCTCGCAGAGCACGGCAGTGAACCAGTGTGAAACATCCAGAGCGAAGCCTGGTCCTCGCCGAACACGGCAGTGAACCCGTGGGAAGCATCCAGAGCAAAATTCCTGGTCACGTGGAACGCGGATTGTGTCACTCCTGACCTCGTGGAAAACGTCCAGAGCGGATCCTGGTCCTCGCAGAGCACGGCAATGACCCCGTGTGAAGCATCCAGAGCGGAGCCTGGTCCTCTCCAAACACGGTAGTGAACCCGTGGGAAGCATCCAAAGCAAAATTCCTGGCTACGTGGAACGCGGAATATGTCACTTCTGACCCCGTGGAAAGCGTCCAGAACGGATCCTGGTCCTCGCAGAGCATGGCAGTGAACCCGTGTGAAGTATCCAGAGCGGAGCCTGGTCCTCGCCAAACACGGCAGTGAACCCGTGGGAAGCATCCAGAGCAAAAATTGGACTGTAAGGTCCTTAAACTCACGGACTATGATGTCCTTAACCTCGACCGTGATGTCTTAAAACTAACATTGGACTGTGGGGTCCTTAAATCCATGGACTATGATGTCCTTAACCTCGACCGTAATGTCTTAAAACTAACATCGGACTGTGGGGTCCTTAAACCCATGGACTATGATGTCCTTAACCTCGACCGTGATGTCTTCAAACTAACATTGGACTGTGAGGTCCTTAAACTCATGGACTATGATATCCTTAACCTCGACCGTGATGTCTTAAAACTAACAACGGACTGTGGAGTCCTTAAATCCACGGACTATGATGTCCTTAACCTCGACCGCGATGTCTTTAAACTACGGTATCCTGGAAAACGTCCAGAGCGGAGCCTGGTCCTCACCGAACACGGCATTGAACCCGTGGGAAGCATCCAGAGCAAAATTTCTGGCTACGTAGAACGCGGATTATGTCACTCCTGACCCCGTGGAAAACGTCCAGAGCGGATCCTGGTCCTCGCAGAGCACGACAATGACCCCGTGTGAAGCATCCAGAGCGGAGCCTGGTCCTCGCCGAACACGGCAGTGAACCCGTGGGAAGCATCCAGAGTAAAATTCCTGGCTACGTAGAATGCGGATTATGTCACTCCTAACCCCGTGGAAAACGTCCAGAGCGGATCCTGGTCCTCGCAGAGCACGGTAATGACCCCGTGTGAAGCATCCAAAGCGGAGCCTGGTCCTCGCCGAACACGGCAGTAAACCCGTGGGAAGCATCCAGAGCAAAATTCCTGGTCACGTGGAACACGGATTGCGTCACTCCTGACCCCGTGGAAAACGTCCAGAGCGAATCCTGGTCCTCGCAGAGCATGGCAATGACCCCGTGTGAGGCATCCAGAGTGGAGCCTGGTCCTCGCCGAACACGGCAGTGAACCCGTGGGAAGCATCCAGAGCAAAATTCCTGGCTACGTGGAACGCGGATTATGTCACTTCTGACCCCGTGGAAAGCGTCCAGAGCGGATCCTGGTCCTCGCAGAGCACGGCAGTGAACCCGTGTGAAGCATCCAGAGCGGAGCCTGGTCCTCGCCGAACATGGAAGTGAACCCGTGGGAAGCATCCAGAGCAAAAATTAGACTGTGAGGTCCTTAAACTCACGGACTATGATGTCCTTAATCTCGACCGTGATGTCTTAAAACTAACATTGGACTGTCGGGTCCTTAAACCCATGGACTATGATGTCCTTAATCTCAACCGTAATGTCTTAAAACTAACATCGAACTGTGAGGTCCTTAAACCCATGGACTATGATGTCCTTAACCTCGACCGTGATGTCTTCAAACTAACATTGGACTGTGAGGTCCTTAAACTCATGGACTATGATGTCCTTAACCTCGACCGTGATGTCTTAAAACTAACAACGGACTGTGGAGTCCTTAAATCCACGGACTATGATGTCCTTAACCTCGACCGCGATGTCCTTAAACTACGGTATCCTGTAAAACGTCCAGAGCGGAGCCTGGTCCTCGCAGAACACGGCAGTGAACCCGTGGAAAGCATCCAGAGCAACCCCTAGCTCCGTGAAATGCGGATAAGGACAACTTCATCCATCACTTGCGGGTCCTCACGACTCGTAAGGGAGTAAATTCTCTTGTGAGATCCTTACGACTTTCAAGAGAAAACACACTTAGGAATCCTCGATTCTTAAGGAGAAATTACATCTACGGGATCCTCTCGACCGGTAGGGAGAAAATTCTTTATGAGACCCTCACGGCTCATAAAATTGAAAAGTCTTAGGTGACCGATCCTAACCCTGTTTTCTAAGCCATTACTACCTTACAAAGAGCACAAGATGGACAATTATATGTTATCTACAGGCCACACTTGCTAGGATCAAATGGCAGCAACACAGCAAGGAGAAGAAAGCGACAAGGAGAACATTTGATTCGCATTTAATTAAGCGTTCAAGGCATACCCGCTCATGCATGCGCAAAAGATTTAGTATGTAAAATAAAACAAACTGAAATGAGAAACTTGCCATTCATACTGTGAAAAAGTTCTTACAATTATGAAAACAGTAAACAAAAACATTATCCAAACAATTACAGTGGCAAAACCTCAGATCCGGGGCATGGATTAAGAAACTCAAAAGTAACTTTGTCCAGAATCTTCCAGGCATTCCGAACCATCTTAGTATGCTTTCTTTCACGATCACAAGCGTCAGGATCCCCACGGATGTCCTCCACCCTCCGATAGGCAGCAAGTATGGCCGACTGTTGAAAAGCCTGATGCAGGAGATCGATAAGATTATCCCGACTTCTCTTCGAGATTAGGCTCATCAGATACACCGAATGCACCTTAGCCTCGGCGGCATTCAATGCCCTAAGCGGCACGCCGGTACAGAATAGAGGAAGCGCTTCCCAGATCGCTCCCACAATAAGCTTCAGGAGAAAGGAGCGTCGAGGAAGCAATCGACCATTGTATGCGTCAAAGCGGCTCATAATTTCGGCACACTCGGCGTTTGTGAATTATCGATTATGAGAACGGCCGAGTGAGCGGATGTCTCCGTAGGAGATAATCTCGTCAAGATCATACATGTGAGTGTCCATTACTCCTGAAAAAGAAAATCAACAAAATTAGCGGACAGACTGATTAAGCGAATTCTTATTAAAAACAGGCACAGGGAGTTAAACTCCTCGAGAGCAATGCTCTACAGACAGGAGTGACACCTGTCAAAATCAATTATGAGGGGAAGTTAAACAAATTCTGCGAGAACAATGAGAACCTTGCTCTGAGAAGATGATATAATTCATTAAAGATAAAATTCCATTTTTAATTTTCAAGATCCATGAAAAACTCTTAAGAGTTCTTCTATATGATTTAAAAGGAGCAAAACTCCATTAATGAATTAAGAAATCATGAGTAAAATCCTTTTGGAGAGCGAAGCTCTATTAATGGAACCATAAAAGGGTTCTCTTAAGATCAAAGATCCATGGAGCAAAGCTCTGCTAGTGAAACCCTAATGGGTTTTCTGTAGATCAAAGATCTATTAAGAGCAAGGTTCTGTTAATGGGTAAAACCCTAACTCATTAAAATTTATTAAAAAATTTTACCTAAAGTTTGAAAAAAAATATTTACTCTTGTGAAGTTCTTAAACAAAAGAGCTGCGCTCTGAATAAAAATTTTCAGGAAAGAAGTTGATAATCATCTGAGGACCAAAGGTCCTATTTATAGGCGCTAAGACGCCTCTTCAACTTCTGAGTTGATCCAAAGGCTCAGATGTTGCCACCGCTGCTCTCACGTGTGGACCACGTAAGCGCAACGGTGGGGAGCATTTGTTTCCCCAATCAGAGCAAAGCTCTGTTCAAATTCCAAGGTTTGAAATGAAGCGACGCTTCTGCTCCCCCTAATCAGAGCAAAGCTCTGTTCAAGTTCCAAGATATGGAATGAAGCGACGCTTCCTTTCCCCCCAATCAGAGCAAAGCTCTGTTTCAAAATTCAAAATTTAAAAATTGAAGCAACGCTTCAGATTCTGCGCGCTGCGCGCCACGTGTCAAACACAAGTGCGCTAGCGCAGTTGCGCTGCGCTCTGCGCTGCGTGCCACGTGTCAAACACGGGTGCGCTAACGCAGCTACGCTGCGCGCCACGTGGCGAACGGAGGTGCGCCAGCGCTGGAATTAAAAATTCCCCCACCGTCAGATCAAAAGATCTACTAATAATAAATTATTAATTAATCAGAACTAAAATTCTGTTATGCAAAGTTTTTTTGATCTCATTAAAACAAGAAGATTATCTTCTGTAAAACAGAAGCCTTAGGATCAAAGATCCAACGGTGGAAAATATTCCCAAATCAAGCAGAGAAAGATCTCTTAAAACTGATTTAACAAATCATTTGGCCCTATATAAAGGACCCTAGACTTCAAGTCTAAAGAGATAGAGAGATACAGAATAGACAGAAAAGAGAGAGAAAAGCCCTCGGCAAAAGAAGAGAAAGCTCTTGGAAAAAAAGAAGATTTTTCTTCATCTTCAAGGTAAAAAGAACTATGTTCTTGAATAATAGAGATGAAACCATCCCGTAAAAAGAAGAACCATCTTCTAAAAAGATCAGAGATTTAAGAAAAAGACCAAGGTCTTTAATAAAAAAAGAAAAGATCAAAGATCTAATCATAAAATAATAAAAATGAGTAAAATACTTCACTCACGGATCTTTTGATCAATAAAGGCAGAGCCTTTTATAAAAACAAGAACTTTTGTTCTTGGATCTTGAGGCAAAACCTCCTTTGAAGAACATAAATCTGTTCTTTAATCTTAAAATTGATCATAAGCGCGTTGCGCTATTAAAAAGTGCCTTGCACTCATGAATTGCGCCCTTGCGCTCATTGGACCGGCGCTCAGCGCCAAAACCTGCCACGTGTCAACCAGAGACACAATCTGCGCTTTGCGCTTCTAAAACAGAGCACTACGCTCATGGGCTGGCACTCAGCGCCAAGCACGCCACATGTCACTCACTGGTGTGCCAACAGACTAGCGCAATGCGCTCATAAATTAAAAGCGCAATGCGCTAACAAACTAGTGCTTAGCGCTAAGCGCGACACGTGTCCTCTTCGTGTGCGCTACCCGACAGAAGCGCAATGCGCTCTTTAACTGGCGCAACGCGTCTGGCACGCCACGTGGCGCACTATCAGAACAAATTTTGTTTCTGATGAATGCTATGCATTCAATACAAGACAAAAATGTCAGAGCCCAATGCCTAGCATTATTAAACCCATGGACTATGATGTCCTTAACCTCAACCGTGATGTCTTAAAACTAACAACGGACTGTGGGGTCCCTAAACCCATGGACTATGATGTCCTTAACCTCGACCGTGATGTCTTAAAACTAACATTGGACTGTGAGGTCTTTAAACTCACGGACTATGATGTCCTTAACCTCGACCGTGATGTCTTAAAACTAACAACGGACTGTAGAGTCCTTAAACCCACGAACTATGATGTCCTTAACCTCGACCGTAATGTCTTAAAACTAACATCGGACTGTGAAGTCCTTAAACTCACGGACTATGATGTCCTTAACCTCGACCGCGGTGTCTTTAAACTAACATCGGACTGTGAGATCCTTAAACTCACGGACTATGATGTCCTTAACCTCGACCGCGATGTCTTTAAACTAACATTGTACCGAGATGTCCCTAAACTAACAATGGACCGTAATGTCCTTAAACTAATTACCGACCGCAATGTCACTAAACTAAACAACAGAGCCCAATTGCTCTCTTGTCGGATCTAAACGATCCCGTTAAGTTGATCGTAGTCTAAAATTAGACTAACATATCCTTAACAAACGTTTAAGTTGATCTTAGTCTCAAATGAGGCTAACGTATCTTTAAACCCAAACCCCCAAAACCCAAATCTAAGAAAGATACGGATTTGGACTAGTCCACGCCCTACGGGCGATAACATAACTTAGTCTCCGTATACAATCCAAGGGCAACCAAACACAAAACAAACACCCACGACACGAAGTGACCATCTGAAGAAGGAGAAAGTTGTTACCGCGATGCGGTAGCGTAATTAACTGCAGGGGCTTGCGCCTGCAGGGAAGAGCGTCCCCACAATCAAAAACCCCTCAAATGAGGGGGAATCTGACAAAGTCTGCTACATCGGCCGCATCCGTTTAAACCTTCGATATATGGTGCCATAAATCAACTTGGTATCTTCGGAGCGGTGGACGGATAGCACCAATTAGCATCTGCCCCGAATTTCAGGCAAGACGTACATCGCGTCTCCGCCACGTCTTTCGGAGGGGAACACGTGGTAAGGTGGAAATCAAAGCACGGTGGGAATCACACAAGACTCTATGACGATCTCGGGTCTACAGACTAACCTGTACCAGTGTCACCAGAGAACTGCCATCTGACGTGAGGTATAATACCATCTAGGAGTTCTCGGCGAGTCCGTCCAGTGTACCCAGTCTCCACTGAGCACCCGTATACTGTCTCTGATGTCAAACACCAATGGATATGGGATCATCCATCGCCCATCTACATGAATCGAGAAGCTATACGCTAGTCTACTCTGGTATATCGATGCCCTGTCTCGATACACCTACGACTAGGAACATTTGAAGGATGTACTTAGCGACTATTCTGTCCCCACTAGTATGATCTGCATCATAGTCCTCGTAGTCAAGTACTCATCCTAAGGGCTTTATCAACATGTAACATAGAGACAATCAGAGTACATGTTAAGATAAAGAGCAACCGGATAGCATACTATCATGTCGAGCAAGAAAGTCCTCCATATATATGTCCAAGCATCCACTACAATATACATCGTATGTACAGTAATGGCCTCTAGGGCATACATATCACTAACAATCTAGACATCGCTTCAAACGAGAAATCCTAGCTTAAAAGGAGTAATCAACCTGTTCATGTGTCATCGGGATAACACCCTGGTCAGTCTTCATCCCCGACAAGCTCATCCTCACCGCATCTCGAGCCGCAGCCCTCTCGGCTCGCGTAGCCATGGTGATAGGAACCACAAGCAAGTATCTATGAGGATAGATCACAAGAACGAATAGAAAAAGGATATCAAGATATGTATATTCTATGCTTACTTAAGCGGTGTATCGTATCGTAAGTATGCTGCGGAACATATGCACAGTACGTTACTCTACTTGAGCTACCTACTCTATAAACCAAGGTCAACCTACATAACGAAAGTTCGGGTCTAATACCCTAAAGTCAAGTATAAGATCCGTAAGGTTAAGCCTAGGTCCCGAAATATACACCCTAGATTCTGTATAGTCAAACCTAGACTCGAACAAAAGTTAAACCTAACGCTCTGATACCAACTTTGTCACTATTTGGAAACGGCACGTGACCTGCACTTGAATCACGTGAAATCTATAGGACCCCACCGTAACCCAAGTAAGCCGAAAACCAGGAATCTAAACCTTTTTAAGTAAATAATGGAGGTGAAGTTTTAGAAAATGGTTATTAATGAAATCAAGTTCCTCTTTTTAAAGTATAAGTAAAGTTCGCTGAAATAAAAGCGGGTTTTAGACTAAGGTTTAAAAACATTTTTGTCATTTGAAATTTCGGCAGCACCTCCTTTATAAATTTTGATAAAATCCAGTACACATACATAAATATAATCCGCCCCCCAATCGGGAGCTATCTCATCGCCCAATCGGCGGAATCACAACCACGCAGTATATAGATACCCAAGGTAAAGATCAACTCAAGAAAAAGTAAAAGAAATACCAAAAAAAAATATCATTAACTCAACTATAAAGAATAACAAATAAGTTTCACCTCTAAGTCCAAAAGAATATACAAATCTGGTCTCTATGTCCATAAATATACAAGTCTGGTTGATGGAGTATTTAAATAGATTACAAATGAATAAAAATATACAAGTGGCGGTTATGATCTGTAATGTAACCCACTTACCAAAGCAATCACCTAAAAAGAAGAGACGTGCCAGCAAGCCGCTACTGATCCGAGCGGTCGGTCTTGCAAGAAAACTATGGCACAACAGGGGTGAGTTGCTAACTCATGAGTAGAAGATATCATTAGGTATAAATCGAATGCATAACGATCTATCTAGCTCATACTGTAATAATAATATCATGTTATGTGGTAATGAAAGTGAACGTGTATATATATATTATCGTGTATGTATCAATATGTGGTAACATGCCATCCATAGCATGTTTATATATATCATCCAATGAGTGTCTATCAACGACAATCGAAATCATCATAAAACACTGAGTGTCTAGTATCGACACTCGAAATCCTCATAAATTCCGTATCCAATATCGACATGTAAAATCCTCATATTTTAGGTGTCGTCTCTTGGATCGGTCCTCTCTTAGGCGTCGTCTCATCGGATCAGTCCTTATATCCATCCGTATCATATCACTCCGGTCGGTATCCTCTGGATATCCGCCGAGTCCCATACTATCACCGGTAGGTAGTGTTTCCAGCCAGGCTCAACGACTTTCTATACGATCTTCTTGCTCCTTGGTACCGTACCGGGTCCACCATGTATCCGCAGATGGTGACTCTTCACTCTTCGAATCGGATAATACTCATAGCTTAGAATCGAGAAAACTCATGGTGGACACCAAAATATCATATTAAGAGAAAATCGCATTTTTAAAACGTTCACAAGTTTTATAAAATCGTATCCACGGTTTCTCAAATCTCAGAAATCCCATGAAAACACTATCTCATAAAAATATGGCAATAATGGAACAATATGTAAAGGCACAGAACAGTAATATAATACATACTGATGTGAATTGAGTAACAATCTAAGGTACTGTCAGGAATATAGTATGATGTGATATAGCATGACAAGTGTGTTCATATAAGTATGTTCTTATAAGTAAAGAAAGTATCATATCTATAACAGTACGTGGTGCTGGGTACTAAACAGTAATTTATAATGCTAACAGGGTATCATGCGATACGGGTGACATAGCCAGTTCTATATGTATACGTAGCATGGCAATTACCGATGAGGTGTAGGTGTAACGTGTGAGTATGTGTAAGTGCAACATGAAATCATCAGTAATGGTGCGCGTGTCCTAGCACATGAAGTTAAGTAGAGTTAAAAGTATGAACGCGATATATATTGTAAATAATTAAAGTGCGAGCATATGCAGAAATAAGGAAATTGAAATGCCAGCGTATGCAAAATAATGAAATCGTAACGTGAATAAGTATTAAAATATACTATGTATGAGCCATACAGTTATAGTTTAAAATAGTACGAAACGTTGTTTTGGAAATAAGCGACTACGATATTTTTTAAATAAATATCATTAAAAAAGTCGCAGTGCACCCTTGACGTTATCATTTAAAAGTACATAACGAATCGTTAGTTTTGAAAGTAAGTATGGCTCTAAATATCTCATAACTTCCATTTTGGGATTTTTAACAAGACTCCTCGAGTCGAAATAAATATCGGTCGTAACCGGCAATAAATCCTCATCATATCACGTACGGAATATCCCTCATACGATATCATCCAATCAATATGATACGGATCTATAGTCGCGTATATCAACTCATCTCATATTATATCATGTATACTCATACCGTATACATTCTCATGTCATATATATACTTATATCATAATAAATACTCATAAATATAGATGTATTTGTATAAGTAGACATGGCTCAATGGCTAAGCAAAAGAGATTATGTATATAATCTACTAAGTATACGAATATCCGCACTTGGTATTCTAGTAACCCTATAGGCTAGGTATACATTTCTAATATATATAATATCCTAATTGCTATAGTTGCGGGGGTGTTATATGCCAGCCACCTGACTTCCCCCATAGATATACATCTACTCATCTAAACGCCTCGCCCTTGTCGAAGCCAACGGATGCCTTGGCCTTCTTCGTCGTCTCGGAAGATCCCGCGATCGTACCTATAATCGAAATCGTACAAAATCGCATAAAAATCGGTATGAAAACTGATACGATGAGCGAAGCGCACATAGGTTAGAACCGATGGTCAACACGTGCTAAAATGACAAAATACCCCCCAACATCGACGTACAAACTTCGAACGACTGATTCAAAACATAGAAATCCAAAATTCAAGTTTCAAATATCATAAAATATCAACTAAAACAAGTCAAAATGCTCCCAGATTCTTACTCAGGAAATCTGAGGTTATTTAGCATATAAGGTAGGCTTAGTTATCGAGTGAGTGAGCTACAGAACAAACCCTAAACCCTAATTCCATAACTTGGACGCAATTTGCGGCCCCATGGATTAAATCTGCGGTTTTGTAGAGGAGTTAGGGGCTCGGGCTTCGAGGGTGGTCTTCTACTGGTCCTACTATCTCACAGCATCCTCTAAATATTTTTCATAGATCCCTAGTTGCTCCAGATTCAATTCAAACATCAAAAACTCAATGGAAACCTTGTTTTAAAACATCAACCTCATTAACACCAATGATATTTCCACTAAAACACTCTCACATATCATTGATAAGGTTGTAATCACTCACTAACCATCTACACCAGCACCACTACAAGTTATATCCATAAAAACTCACTTTTGAAAACTTAAGTCCAGCAAACAAGAACCTATAGCTCTAAAACTAGTTGTCATGGCAAGTATTATAAAAAGTTGATTAAAGAGAGCAAATTTTACCTCATGATAGGGATTAGGAAAGTTCCAAGCTTGCAAGATGGCCTCAAAGTGGATGCTTGATCATATCACCATGTGTAGGATGAGAATTGGAACATGTTTTGTGAAGGTTTGATGGTGTTTTGGAGCGACTTGTGGGGGTGGTTTATGTAACAACCCTAAATTTCTTATACAAAATTTTTCAAATATTTTTTCAAAAATCCACAAAGGGGTATTTTAGCCTGAGCACAAGATATAGGTAATTATTTTGTTTTTAATTACAAGCTACAAGAATGTAATAACTCCATTTTTAATGTATAAGAAATTACTTTAAATTTAATATATACTTGGAGTATTTACTCTTGCTGCTATCATTTTAAGTAACTAAATAGCACAATAATTACAAAAAAGAGCTTGTAGCTCATTGGTAATACCTTGCACTGCTGAACCAAGCCACCAGAGTTCAAATCCCATGCCCCACATTATTTTTAGATTATTTTTCTTTTAAATTTCTTGGAAGCCCAACAGTCCACAGGCCATAACTCCTAAAAGTTGATCTGAACCCTAAAAAGTGAATATACCATGAGCTACGTCTGAAGACCCCCCACGCTTTGACCACCGGACTTGGCCGGCAGACCGGCCGAATCGGCCGGACGGCCGAGTCCCCAAAACAAAAAAGTTGCCTTTTCGTCTTCTAAACTCCCCTGTTTACTCCATTTTAATGGATCGATTCCCGAATGTTAAATACACCATATTTAATACAAATTTTAATGATTTTTCTTTAATTTTTACAATTATTTTTAAAAATAAAAACCTTTCACCTATCCTACCCTAGCCTACCCTATAAATAGACCCCCTACCCCCTACCCTCTCATCCCAAAACACTAGGTTTACTCTCTCAAAATTTTTACAAGAAAGGTGTACTTTGAAACCGAGTTCACGGCGAAGCGCTGACGGAATTCCGGCGACATTTTTTGAAACAACCGGCGACGAAACAACGCCTCGGCCACTCACCTAGTTCCTCTATACTCTTTAGTATAGATCGAAACCCGTAAGTCCCATTCTTTCCTTCTTTCTACTTCTTAAAAATACGGAATTTCGAAACACGACGGAAATTGGAACAAACCGATTTCCGATTCGGTTTTCTATAAAATCTCACTTGTCACCAATTCCATAATACTTAAACTTATTCATGTTGACTATTTATCATATAACAACTAATTTGGACAAAGTTTCTCACATAAAATGATAGCTTTTTGCAATATCGTATTCTTTTTCACTTTAATACCATAATGTTTATTTTTCTTCTTCTAATCAATTCAAACATTCCTAAACATCTCTATCTTGATTATTAAACTTGTAAAAGTCAATTTGAATAAGTTTTCACACATGAAATGATAACCTTTTCAACTTACCGTATTCTTTCAGTTTAATACCATCATTTTTCAATCTCGCATTTAACCCTTTTAACATTGCTATACCTTAAAATAGATCACGAGGTAATGACCTAACTCCTCACACAGACATATGAAACCATAATACGCTATCTTGAAAACTCCTAATACGATAAAACAAGACTTTACATTAAAATACCATAATCTTAATAAAACCATTCTTAAAGGTTTAGATTTTTTACACTTTTAAGTAAATACTTCTTACTAGGAAAATACGATAAGTTGTGAACATCGATCGTTTATCTAAACCTGACTTTGTGTTGTCTCGGCTAGGCAAGTGAGCTTGGGTAATTTTAAAAGGCCCATCTCACGATTCGTGAGCGGATCCCTCCCTCCTCACTTGTACTTACCTGGCCACAATTGGCGGTGAAGAGGCGATTTGAGGCTTCTAACGACTTGTCGTTTAGACCTTTTAGAAATAGGCTAGTTGGTTTAGGAAACCCTAGAATCTAAAATACGGAAAATTACACTTTTCAAGTAAATACCTTTCACTTTATAAAACCGTTTTCTAAAGGATTAGTATTTTACAATGTTTGCAAAGCGCCGCTACAATCCATCTTTGGGGAACCCGTTCGGGATCGTGCGGTTTATCGCGCACCCTCGGGCTAGTAGTGCGAGATTCAGACCTCCGCAAGGGGCATTCGGTCTCGAAAGAATTAAAATACGACATCTTAAGAAAATGAGATTTTTGGAATATAAAAAATTTTATTAAAAATTATTTTTGTATAAATATATGTATATTTATCATTTAAATATCTATTTTATTATAATATAAATTTTCCACCTTTTCCTAAAAATCACAAAGAATATATTTTACACTAAAATACCATGAACTTCAAATAAGCAATATTACAGCTAGGATATTCTCACTAGAAATGTTACAATATAAAATCCACCCTCATTACAACTCTAAAGACGAATAATAAATACTTGAGATGTATTTTGAAAAGTATATAAAAGTATTTTTACATAAAACCCCCTCAAGTTTTATAAATTACCTTAAAGACCCTAGCAATTAGAAGACTTCGTTTCACAGTTCTGATTGTTGGACTCGGGTTTGAGTCTGATTAATCGGACTTGAAGATGATTCAAGTCAATCTATAATATACAATATTCCAATTCAATATGAACACATGAATCCATGAATACAATTATCAGTTTATACAACTTGACTGAACCGAACCATGGATATATATTCCTTTACATGATTCTCAGTATTCCATTTACATGACTCTACGGTTATAACCGTTTCCTGATATCATGGTCTCGGTCAGTCAGTCAATCAATCATGCAATCAATACAATTTTACAAGATAACAATACAAACAAGACATCGCGGGGTTTAAGGGGTAGATTGGTACGGAAGGTGTTAAAAGTGGCACGAGACGGTAAGATTAAGACACCTAACATGAATCCAATTGCTGTTGTACCGTGGCATAAACGGTTCCTTGAGTTCCTGATACCTTAGTCTCCGGGGCAAGTGAGACACCTCTCGTAAACACTGACATCCTTCTGTACCAAGCTATAAACAACAGCGTTAACACTAAATACAATAATATAATAATATAATACAACTGTAAAAGCTACTCTCTCTCTCTCTCTTACTCTCTATCTATTCCTCCTTTACCTTTGGGACTTACCGAGCGACCTGTTCGCTGAAGACATTCTTTTTCTCTCTTTTTTGAATGTCGTCAGGTGATTTGGACCCGGCAGAGGTGGAGCCATCGCAAGAAGACTTGGAGCAGTTTACTGAAGACCCTGCACTGTAGTTTCATTGTACACTTTCCTTTCTGTACTTTTCATTTCCTGTTATGCCACTGTTTAGGCATCTTTTATTTCAGTTGTATTTCCTTTCATGTATTGTACAAAGAATGTTAATAAATAAAAGTTGCTGTTCTTTTTATTCTTGTCTCTTGTGTATTTATTTTATATTGCTTAGATACGCTTAGCGTATGTACTTCTGAGTATATACATAGCGGGCCTCGTCGCGTCCCCTTCGCCGTACACTGGGAAGCGAGGCGTGACAGCTTTTGTTGGTGGCCCATGCAGGTCAGAGCTGTATGAATTCTTATCATGCAGTTCTGTTCTGCGTGAACAACCTAAGCAATATAACACAAGAACCAGCCACTAAAACATTCTTTACAATTCATGTTTCTTGAATCTTGCAATTTCATATTCCTTGAATCTTATCATTTCATGTGCTTAAATCTGTCCTAACCCAAATTTTTCTTCAGGGTTATGGATTCTCCGAACAACACCAGCACCAACGTCAACAACACACCCCCAACACTACCTATCACACCGGCTGTTCCTGCACCACCGACCGAGCAAACAGTGTTACTTGAGGCAATCCGCAGCCTTCTCGAGGGACAGCAAAAACTCTTGAACCGTCCCGAGACTGATGCTCTTGGAGTAAAGCAATTCAGGGCTTTACATCCGAAGCAGTTCTCAGGAAAGGGGAGCCCACTGGAAGCTGAGGAATGGGCTCAAAGTATCAAGGATGATCTAGCCGCAGCACAAGTGCCAGACGTCGCTTGGGTCCGTGTGGCGAAACTACAACTCACGGACAACGCTCACAACTGGTGGAAGGCGGAAGAAAGCCGTCTTGCGCAGCCTATTGAATGGAAAACGTTTCGCGAGAAGTTCGACGCGAAATACTTCCCCGTGACTGCCAGGTTTTCCATGGAGCAGCAATTCATTCATCTACGGCAAGGGTCAATGTGGGACAAATCGGTAGATGAATACGACGCTGAATTCACCATGTTAAGTCGATTCGCGGCACATTTGATACCGACGGACGATATCAGAGCCCGTCGTTTTCAACAAGGAATGGACACAGAAATTCAGGCTGCACTAGCCACAGGGAAATTTTTGACACATGAAGATTCTTTGGAAGCTGCCCGCAGTTATGAGGCGGTGATAAAGGCAAGGGGCAGACCCCAATCTGCCGGTTTGAAACCCCATGCCTCTCAAATGGCAGGAGGAGCCTCTTCTAGGCCAACGTTTAAACCCAGGAGAACTGAAGAACCCAATCACCAGCCAAGACCACATTTCTGTTTCCATTGCAAGAGAGATGGACATTTGATAAAGGACTGTAGGCGCAAAAGGCCTGTGCCTAGTTTGTGGCGCGTCCAATCACAGAATTGAGACCTGACCATATAGATACAACTCAGCTCACACACACACCAACTACCCGCAGCGGCCAGTTATCCAGGCTCCTGCAACTCGTTCTGCACTACCTGCTCCACCACCTGCACAGCCTACTCGCCAATTACAACAGGCAATGAGGGACATGCCTAGAGGGCAGAGAAACAGGCCCCAAAGGCAGAATGTGCCTCCAGCTAGAAGGAATGTACCACGGCGACAGACCTTCACATTAGAAGCCGTAGAAGCCGAGACTGTAGGTCAAGGTAACACCGGTAAGCCTTTTTTCCACCCTTGTATCTCTTTGTTATTTTATACACTATCTATAGTACAGCCACCAAACTTCTTTGCACTGTTACACTTTTCTTTTACAAATTTTGAGGACGAAATTTTTATAAGGAAGGTAGAATGTAACAACCCTAAATTTCCTATACAAAATTTTTCAAATATTTTTTCAAAAATCCACAAAGGGGTATTTTAGCCTGAGCACAAGATATAGGTAATTATTTTGTTTTTAATTACAAGCTACAAGAATGTAATAACTCCATTTTTAATGTATAAGAAATTACTTTAAATTTAATATATACTTGGAGTATTTACTCTTGCTGCTATCATTTTAAGTAACTAAATAGCACAATAATTACAAAAAAGAGCTTGTAGCTCATTGGTAATACCTTGCACTGCTGAACCAAGCCACCAGAGTTCAAATCCCATGCCCCACATTATTTTTAGATTATTTTTCTTTTAAATTTCTTGGAAGCCCAACAGTCCACAGGCCATAACTCCCAAAAGTTGATCTGAACCCTAAAAAGTGAATATACCATGAGCTACGTCTGAAGACCCCCCACGCTTTGACCACCGGACTTGGCCGGCAGACCGGCCGAATCGGCCGGACGGCCGAGTCCCCAAAACAAAAAAGTTGCCTTTTCGTCTTCTAAACTCCCCTGTTTACTCCATTTTAATGGATCGATTCCCGAATGTTAAATACACCATATTTAATACAAATTTTAATGATTTTTCTTTAATTTTTACAATTATTTTTAAAAATAAAAACCTTTCACCTATCCTACCCTAGCCTACCCTATAAATAGACCCCCTACCCCCTACCCTCTCATCCCAAAACACTAGGTTTACTCTCTCAAAATTTTTACAAGAAAGGTGTACTTTGAAACCGAGTTCACGGCGAAGCGCTGACGGAATTCCGGCGACATTTTTTGAAACAACCGGCGACGAAACAACGCCTCGGCCACTCACCTAGTTCCTCTATACTCTTTAGTATAGATCGAAACCCGTAAGTCCCATTCTTTCCTTCTTTCTACTTCTTAAAAATACGGAATTTCGAAACACGACGGAAATTGGAACAAACCGATTTCCGATTCGGTTTTCTATAAAATCTCACTTGTCACCAATTCCATAATACTTAAACTTATTCATGTTGACTATTTATCATATAACAACTAATTTGGACAAAGTTTCTCACATGAAATGATAGCTTTTTGCAATATCGTATTCTTTTTCACTTTAATACCATAATGTTTATTTTTCTTCTTCTAATCAATTCAAACATTCCTAAACATCTCTATCTTGATTATTAAACTTGTAAAAGTCAATTTGAATAAGTTTTCACACATGAAATGATAACCTTTTCAACTTACCGTATTCTTTCAGTTTAATACCATCATTTTTCAATCTCGCATTTAACCCTTTTAACATTGCTATACCTTAAAATAGATCACGAGGTAATGACCTAACTCCTCACACAGACATATGAAACCATAATACGCTATCTTGAAAACTCCTAATACGATAAAACAAGACTTTACATTAAAATACCATAATCTTAATAAAACCATTCTTAAAGGTTTAGATTTTTTACACTTTTAAGTAAATACTTCTTACTAGGAAAATACGATAAGTTGTGAACATCGATCGTTTATCTAAACCTGACTTTGTGTTGTCTCGGCTAGGCAAGTGAGCTTGGGTAATTTTAAAAGGCCCATCTCACGATTCGTGAGCGGATCCCTCCCTCCTCACTTGTACTTACCTGGCCACAATTGGCGGTGAAGAGGCGATTTGAGGCTTCTAACGACTTGTCGTTTAGACCTTTTAGAAATAGGCTAGTTGGTTTAGGAAACCCTAGAATCTAAAATACGGAAAATTACACTTTTCAAGTAAATACCTTTCACTTTATAAAACCGTTTTCTAAAGGATTAGTATTTTACAATGTTTGCAAAGCGCCGCTACAATCCATCTTTGGGGAACCCGTTCGGGATCGTGCGGTTTATCGCGCACCCTCGGGCTAGTAGTGCGAGATTCAGACCTCCGCAAGGGGCATTCGGTCTCGAAAGAATTAAAATACGACATCTTAAGAAAATGAGATTTTTGGAATATAAAAAATTTTATTAAAAATTATTTTTGTATAAATATATGTATATTTATCATTTAAATATCTATTTTATTATAATATAAATTTTCCACCTTTTCCTAAAAATCACAAAGAATATATTTTACACTAAAATACCATGAACTTCAAATAAGCAATATTACAGCTAGGATATTCTCACTAGAAATGTTACAATATAAAATCCACCCTCATTACAACTCTAAAGACGAATAATAAATACTTGAGATGTATTTTGAAAAGTATATAAAAGTATTTTTACATAAAACCCCCTCAAGTTTTATAAATTACCTTAAAGACCCTAGCAATTAGAAGACTTCGTTTCACAGTTCTGATTGTTGGACTCGGGTTTGAGTCTGATTAATCGGACTTGAAGATGATTCAAGTCAATCTATAATATACAATATTCCAATTCAATATGAACACATGAATCCATGAATACAATTATCAGTTTATACAACTTGACTGAACCGAACCATGGATATATATTCCTTTACATGATTCTCAGTATTCCATTTACATGACTCTACGGTTATAACCGTTTCCTGATATCATGGTCTCGGTCAGTCAGTCAATCAATCATGCAATCAATACAATTTTACAAGATAACAATACAAACAAGACATCGCGGGGTTTAAGGGGTAGATTGGTACGGAAGGTGTTAAAAGTGGCACGAGACGGTAAGATTAAGACACCTAACATGAATCCAATTGCTGTTGTACCGTGGCATAAACGGTTCCTTGAGTTCCTGATACCTTAGTCTCCGGGGCAAGTGAGACACCTCTCGTAAACACTGACATCCTTCTGTACCAAGCTATAAACAACAGCGTTAACACTAAATACAATAATATAATAATATAATACAACTGTAAAAGCTACTCTCTCTCTCTCTCTTACTCTCTATCTATTCCTCCTTTACCTTTGGGACTTACCGAGCGACCTGTTCGCTGAAGACATTCTTTTTCTCTCTTTTTTGAATGTCGTCAGGTGATTTGGACCCGGCAGAGGTGGAGCCATCGCAAGAAGACTTGGAGCAGTTTACTGAAGACCCTGCACTGTAGTTTCATTGTACACTTTCCTTTCTGTACTTTTCATTTCCTGTTATGCCACTGTTTAGGCATCTTTTATTTCAGTTGTATTTCCTTTCATGTATTGTACAAAGAATGTTAATAAATAAAAGTTGCTGTTCTTTTTATTCTTGTCTCTTGTGTATTTATTTTATATTGCTTAGATACGCTTAGCGTATGTACTTCTGAGTATATACATAGCGGGCCTCGTCGCGTCCCCTTCGCCGTACACTGGGAAGCGAGGCGTGACAGCTTTTGTTGGTGGCCCATGCAGGTCAGAGCTGTATGAATTCTTATCATGCAGTTCTGTTCTGCGTGAACAACCTAAGCAATATAACACAAGAACCAGCCACTAAAACATTCTTTACAATTCATGTTTCTTGAATCTTGCAATTTCATATTCCTTGAATCTTATCATTTCATGTGCTTAAATCTGTCCTAACCCAAATTTTTCTTCAGGGTTATGGATTCTCCGAACAACACCAGCACCAACGTCAACAACACACCCCCAACACTACCTATCACACCGGCTGTTCCTGCACCACCGACCGAGCAAACAGTGTTACTTGAGGCAATCCGCAGCCTTCTCGAGGGACAGCAAAAACTCTTGAACCGTCCCGAGACTGATGCTCTTGGAGTAAAGCAATTCAGGGCTTTACATCCGAAGCAGTTCTCAGGAAAGGGGAGCCCACTGGAAGCTGAGGAATGGGCTCAAAGTATCAAGGATGATCTAGCCGCAGCACAAGTGCCAGACGTCGCTTGGGTCCGTGTGGCGAAACTACAACTCACGGACAACGCTCACAACTGGTGGAAGGCGGAAGAAAGCCGTCTTGCGCAGCCTATTGAATGGAAAACGTTTCGCGAGAAGTTCGACGCGAAATACTTCCCCGTGACTGCCAGGTTTTCCATGGAGCAGCAATTCATTCATCTACGGCAAGGGTCAATGTGGGACAAATCGGTAGATGAATACGACGCTGAATTCACCATGTTAAGTCGATTCGCGGCACATTTGATACCGACGGACGATATCAGAGCCCGTCGTTTTCAACAAGGAATGGACACAGAAATTCAGGCTGCACTAGCCACAGGGAAATTTTTGACACATGAAGATTCTTTGGAAGCTGCCCGCAGTTATGAGGCGGTGATAAAGGCAAGGGGCAGACCCCAATCTGCCGGTTTGAAACCCCATGCCTCTCAAATGGCAGGAGGAGCCTCTTCTAGGCCAACGTTTAAACCCAGGAGAACTGAAGAACCCAATCACCAGCCAAGACCACATTTCTGTTTCCATTGCAAGAGAGATGGACATTTGATAAAGGACTGTAGGCGCAAAAGGCCTGTGCCTAGTTTGTGGCGCGTCCAATCACAGAATTGAGACCTGACCATATAGATACAACTCAGCTCACACACACACCAACTACCCGCAGCGGCCAGTTATCCAGGCTCCTGCAACTCGTTCTGCACTACCTGCTCCACCACCTGCACAGCCTACTCGCCAATTACAACAGGCAATGAGGGACATGCCTAGAGGGCAGAGAAACAGGCCCCAAAGGCAGAATGTGCCTCCAGCTAGAAGGAATGTACCACGGCGACAGACCTTCACATTAGAAGCCGTAGAAGCCGAGACTGTAGGTCAAGGTAACACCGGTAAGCCTTTTTTCCACCCTTGTATCTCTTTGTTATTTTATACACTATCTATAGTACAGCCACCAAACTTCTTTGCACTGTTACACTTTTCTTTTACAAATTTTGAGGACGAAATTTTTATAAGGAGGGTAGAATGTAACAACCCTAAATTTCCTATACAAAATTTTTCAAATATTTTTTCAAAAATCCACAAAGGGGTATTTTAGCCTGAGCACAAGATATAGGTAATTATTTTGTTTTTAATTACAAGCTAAAAGAATGTAATAACTCCATTTTTAATGTACAAGAAATTACTTTAAATTTAATGTATATTTGGAGTATTTACTCTTGCTGCTATCATTTTAAGTAATTAAATAGCACAATAATTACAAGAAGGAGCTTGTAGCTTATTGGTAATACCTTGCACTGCTGAACCAAGCCATCAGAGTTCAAATCCCATGCCCCACATTACTTTTAGATTATTTTTCTTTTAAATTTTTTAGAAGCCCAACAGTCCACAGGCTATAACTCCCAAAAGTTGAACTGAACCCTAAAAAGTGAATATACCATGAGCTACGTCTGAAGACCCCCCACGCTTTGACCACCGGACTCGGCCGGGACCGTCCGAATCGGCCGGACGGCCGAGTCCCCAAAACGAAAAAGTTGCCTTTTCGTCTTCTAAACTCCCCTATTTACTCCATTTTAATGGATCGGTTCCCGAATATTAAATACACCCTATTTAATACAAATTTTAATGATTTTTCTTTGATTTTTACAATTTTTTTAAAAATAAAACCTTTCACCTACCCTACCCTAGCCTACCCTATAAATAGACCCCCTACCCTCTACCCTCTCATCCCAAAACACTATGTTTAATCTCTCAAAATTTTTACAAGAAGGGTGTACTTTGAAACCGAGTTCACGGCGAAGCGCTGACGGAATTCCGGCGACATTTTTTGAAACAACCGGCGACGAAACAACGCCTCGGCCACTCACCTAGTTCCTCTATACTCTTTAGTATAGATCGAAACCCGTAAGTCCCATTCTTTCCTTCTTTCTACTTCTTAAAAATACGGAATTTCGAAACCCGACGGAAATCGGAACAAACCGATTTCCGATTCGGTTTTCTATAAAATCTCACTTGTCATCAATTCCATAATACTTAAACTTATTCATTTTGACTATTAATCACATAACAACTAATTTGGTCAAAGTTTCTCACATGAAATGATAGCTTTTTGCAATATCGTATTCTTTTTCACTTTAATACCATAATGTTTATTTTTCTTCTTCTAATCAATCCAAACATTCCTAAACATCTCTATCTTGATTATTAAACTTGTAAAAGTCAATTTGAATAAGTTTGCACACATGAAATGATAACCTTTTCAACTTACCGTATTCTTTCACTTTAATACCATCATTTTTCAATCTCACATTTAACCCTTTTAACATTGCTATACCTTAAAATAGATCACGAGGTAATGACCTACCTCCTCACACACACATATGAAACCATATCTTGAAAACTCCTAATACGATAAAACAAGACTTTACATTAAAATACCATAATCTTAATAAAACCATTCTTAAAGGTTTAGATTTTTTAGACTTTTAAGTAAATACTTCTTACTAGGAAAATACGATAAGTTGTGAACATCGATCGTTTATCTAAACCTGACTTTGTGGTGTCTAGGCTAGGCAAGTGAGCTTGGGTAATTTTAAAAGGCCCGTCAAACGATTCGTGAGCGGATCCCTCCCTCCTCACTTGTACTTACCTGGCCACAATTGGCGGTGAAGAGACAATTTGAGGCTTCTAGCGACTTGTCGTTTAGACCTTTTAGAAATAGGCTAGTTGGTTTAGGAAACCCTAGAATCTAAAATACGGAAAATTACACTTTTCAAGTAAATACCTTTCACTTTATAAAACCGTTTTCTAAAGGATTAGTATTTTACAATGTTTGCAAAGCGCCGCTACAATCCATCTTTGGGGAACCCGTTCGGGATCGTGCGGTTTATCGCGCACCCTCGGGCTAGTAGTGCGAGATTCAGACCTCCGCAAGGGGCATTCGGTCTCGAAAGGATTAAAATACGATATCTTAAGAAAATGAGATTTTTGGAATATAAAAAATTTTATTAAAAATTAGTTTTGTATAAATATATGTATATTTATCATTTAAATATCTATTTTATTATAATATAAATTTTCCACCTTTTCCTAAAAATCACAAAGAATATATTTTACACTAAAATACCATGAACTTCAAATAAGCAATATTACAGCTAGGATATTCTCACTAGAAATGTTACAATATAAAATCCACCCTCATTACAACTCTAAAGACGAATAATAAATACTTGAGGTGTATTTTGAAAAGTATATAAAAGTATTTTTACATAAAACCCCCTCAAGTTTTATAAATTACCTTAAAGACCCTAGCAATTAGAAGACTTCGTTTCACAGTTCTGATTGTTGGACTCGGGTTTGAGTCTGATTAATCGGACTTGAAGATGATTCAAGTCAATCTATAATATACAATATTCCAATTCAATATGAACACATGAATCCATGAATACAATTATCAGTTTATACAACTTGACTGAACCGAACCATGGATATATATTCCTTTACATAATTCTCAGTATTCCATTTACATGACTCTACGGTTATAACCGTTTCCTGATATCATGGTCTCGGTCAGTCAGTCAATCAATCATGCAATCAATACAATTTTACAAGATAACAATACAAACAAGACATCGCGGGGTTTAAGGGGTAGATTGGTACGGAAGGTGTTAAAAGTGGCACGAGACGGTAAGATTAAGACACCTAACATGAATCCAATTGCTGTTGTACCGTGGCATAAACGGTTCCTTAAGTTCCTGATACCTTAGTCTCCAGGGCAAGTGAGACTCCTCTCGTAAACACTGACATCCTACTGTACCAAGCTATAAACAACAGCGTTAACACTAAATACAACAATATAATAATATAATACAACTGTAAAAGCTACTCTCTCTCTCTCTCTTACTCTCTGTCTATTCCTCCTTTACCTTTAGGACTTACCGAGCGACCTGTTCGCTGACGATATTCTGTTTCTCTCTTCTTTGAATGTCGTCAGGTGATTTGGACCCGGCAGAGGTTGAGCCATCGCAAGAAGACTTGGAGCGGTTTACTGAAGACCCTGCATTGTAGTTTCATTGTACACTTTCCTTTCTGTACTTTTCATTTCCTGTCATGCCACTGTTTAGGCATCTTTTATTTCAGTTGTATTTCCTTTCATGTATTGTACAAAGAATGTTAATAAATAAAAGTTGCTGTTCTTTTTATTCTTGTCTCTTGTGTATTTATTTTATATTGCTTAGATACGCTTAGCGTATGTACTTCTGAATATATACGTAGCGGGCCTCGTCGCGTCCCCTTCGCCGTACACTGGGAAGCGGGGCGTGACAGGTTTTTGGTTTGAATTGATGGTGGAGGAGATGGAGAAGGAGAAGAAGATGGAGAAGAAGAAGGAGGAAATGCAATGAAGAGAGTGATGGTTTCCAAACCATAACCCCCTCACCCCCTCTCTCTCTCTCTTGTCCATACTTTATTTTAAAATAATTCCACCCATGCTTCCATGCCTCCTTCTCATTCATTTTCTTTTCTTTTCTTCTTCTTTTATAAAAATGTAAAACCATCATTTAAAACATAAATAAATTGTTAACTCTCTCATATAAATATGCCATGGCACCTAAGCATGGTTAACGAAAATCAAACTTGGTTTAGAGTACAAAAATAGGAAAACACAATTTAGCTTTAACATGCTAATCTTGCATGAATATAATTATATTCTAATTTAAGAAAATCCCAATTAATAAATGCTCACATAATTAGTGTCACGCCCCGCTTCCCAGAGTACGCTAAGATTGGCACGTGACAGAGCCAACCATTCTATCTGTGGATAGGAAATATCCTTCCACAGTCACATTACGGCTGTAGAGATATCAATAACAAAAATAATAACTAACTAATTAATGTCCATAAGCCAGAATAACGAGTCAAGAATAAAATAATGCGGAAGCAAAAAGATCCAATACAAGAATAAACTGGAATGTACGTCCCATAATGCGGGCTCACATCAGGAATGAAAATACTGAAAGGAAAATAAACTAACTACTAACAAGTCCTCACTGCTCGGCCTGCAGCAAAGGCAAAGAATCTGGGCCGTGCAAAACCCAGACGTCAGTGTGTCATAATATCAAGCAATAATATAAACAAGTGTAGCAAGACATGCAGGTATGAGCATGAACGGTAAAATAGGTAAAACAACAATATAAATACGGACAGTAAAGGGTAGTGTGCAGTGAGTAATCTAAACTGGTTTACTGTGTTAACTAATCTCAAGTCTTTGAAATCAATTTGATGAATCATCGATGTAACTCAATAGTATCCCATGCGTGCCCGGGATCACGGTCTAAGACTCTCGGGCTGAATCCGAGACGTGCCGCAAGGCAGTAAAGAGTAGTAGGTAACGACGAATGATGTCAGCAGCATCATCCCGGGGCTGGCCTAGCCCGTAAGACTGATCAGTAAAGGTATCGAACTGTCGAGTTACAATTCAGGCTTCATCATTGATTTCCCCATACCCCAAAGTTATGTGTTCAAGTCTGGTATTAATAAATCTGGGACTAGTGCCAACACAGGATCAAGAAAGTACAAGTTTGTCTGAAAAGACAACAGGAAATGTCCGTAAGGACAACAGGTCAAGATTGTTGGCATTAGTAACAAGATCAGGTAACGGGTCAAGCTGTGGTACATCAGGTCAAGTCAGGTAGTGTATATAAATCCAATCATGTCAAGAAGTGCACAGGTATCAAGTCGTATCAAGTAGTAGTGTATCAAATCATGTCAGGGGGTGCCCAAGTATCACGTGGGTGCTCATAATCAAACCATAATAAGCATGGGTACACAAAAACAAGTATGGGGTACCAATGTAACAATAAAATGGAATAATGTGATGTGGTATGCAAAATAGGTATAGATTAAAACATATGGATGGACAGTTATCGATTAGGGTTAAAGTTATAGTTCCAACACTAATTAAAATACACTTTATCAAATATGGAATGTTAATATCACACTATTATGTATTATATGATCTATGGATGTAATTGTATATATACTAGACGAGATGGATGCAAACGGGTATTCGAAAAGTGACAAATTATAAAATGGTACTATGGGATGTACAAATAGGCACTATGTGATATAAATATGGATATGGGTACAGTGTATTGTAATCTAATATGCAACAAGAGATGTTTTCATGTTCTAGATCTAAATGATATATAAACGGAACATCGAAATGTTAAAATGAAATATGGGGCACTAGATTTAAACAACAGATTTAATATGTATTTAAATAAGTATGTAATAATTTAAATAGCATGTAGCAAGATTAACTTGCCTAGATGGATCAAGAAATGGGTGTACGGAATGTCTCACGTCGGCGGAAAAAATCGCGACGCGCGCACGGTACACGGAACGGATCCAAACAACGCACAAGGTGATCACACAAGTCAGGTACGCTCGCTGGGTCGTCGGGATCATCGATGTCATTACGTCTCTGGCGAACTAAACAAAGGTAGAGAACTTTTAAAGAAGAGAAAAGCATAGAAAATAAAGAAGAAGAGAAGAAAGGAAGAGGAAGAGGAGATGGGGAGAAGGGAAATGCTCACTGGGTGCACAGGAGTCGGGAAACGAGGATGAAATCACCGACGGCGATCAACTCCGGCGATGCAAGACATGCAGGGGTGCTCGGGTTAGGGTCTGAAGGTGTGCAGGGCTCGGGAAAAGAGAAAGTAGGTGGAGGTGTTGAGTGTGAGGAGGCAGCGAGGTCGGGAAGGGCGTCGTCGGGCTTTGGGCGACGGCGAGGTGGAAGCAGGCGATGACTAAGGTTCGTGGTTGTAGGTTTTAAAGAAAATGAGAAAGGAAGGAGAAGAAGTAATATATATATATAGGGGGAGAGAGAGAGAGAGAGAGAGATATGCGAGAGGAGAGAGAGATTCCGAGAGAGAGAGAGAGGAGAGAGATCGAAAGGTGAGAGAGAGAGACGCGTGAATAGTAAGGAGAGAAAAACTTGTTTTATTTGGGGAGAGAGAGAAAGGAAGAGGGGAGGAGAGAGAGAGGTAAAGAAAAGAGAGAGAAAGAAAAGAAAAGGAGAGAGAAAGTGGGGGGCCCACGAGACAGCGGAGGAGAGGCTGGAGAGAGGTAAAGAAAGATTTAAAAAGATTTAATTCGTTTAAAAGGATTTTTGTGAACAGTTTTAAAATATTCGACTAAGTCATAAAATTTTAAATAAATGAATTTTGGCGGGATACAGAAATTTTTCAAAACGCGTCCGGGTCGGGTTCAAAAATTCAGATTTAAAATACGAATAATATACGCGACTTTCAAAATTCAAAATGAATGCTTAGTTAATGAAAATGCATACCCCCAAGAACGGATGCACGTACGTGCACGTAGCTATCCAAACACGTCCGTTTCACTGAACGGGACGAGAACAAGATGCGCGGATGCTACCACAGGGTTAGGGGTATCAAGAAGGCTATGAAATGCAATTTTAAATTATTTTACATGACCTAAAATGTTATACGTAAAATATGCGATGCTAGATGAAATGCCAATATGCAGTATACATGAGATGCACGTGTCTATGTAACAAGTCAGGGAAATCTATAAATATGAATCAACAGGTTCAAACAAGCGGGTCGGGTCGAATGCAAAGTAAAATGTAAAATACTATTCGCACCCAAACACGATAAATCAATAAAATACCACCAATAAAAATACGGGAACTGGAATTGGTATAAATGAACTAGGTTGTTACAATTAGTAATTCATTTTAAATTCTAATTATTTTCCAAAAATAGAGGTATATAATTATATCAATCCACGAAAACTCAAATCCATACTCGGTATAATATCCGTAAATCTCATTATTTTATTATTTAAATCTCAAAATAATATTTACTGTTTTTCTGAAATGTTACAAGCAGGCATGCGATGAAGCCTACGACGTATTTATTCCGAGAAGGTCCTTTCTCGAAACAAATACGCTAAGCGTTTAGAAGCAATATAGAATATAACAAGAATAAACATGATATTGAAAATTCCAACAAATATTTTATGTACATTCAATTTCCACAAGTTTCAAACTGATAAAGGATATCTAAACAAGAAACATAAATATAAAGAGCCTAAATAGGTGGCATACAGAAATGATAAGCTGAAGTAGAGAAACTAGTGGTCGGCCTGTGAAGCAAGCTGGGATTAGTCCTCTTCAGTCGGTTCCACTTCCCCAGTCCCTAGTATAGGGATCAGTGCTAAGGTCACAACACTTGTGGACCCGGCAGAAATAGCAAAATCAAAATTTTACAAATATAGCATCCAATCCCATCACCAAGATCAAACATTTACTTATCTAATTGCATTCTATAAAAACCTAGAAAGATTTTTTGGGTTCTATAATCTTTATAGCGTGTCCGATCGCCTATTGGAAGACCCGTTCTAGATTTTGTGAGCTCCCAGACGCAGGTACAAGCCGACCGCCTCGCCGTAGATGATTCGCGGTGAAAGCAACTTGTCCGAAGCTCCATCCTCATAAACAAGTCAGGAAACTAGCACTATGAACTAGCTAGGTTATAATGGTAATGATGAAGTGTGTAAAACCTCTCTTTTTATTTTTCTTTTCTTTTCTTCATCTCCTTTAAAAAATCAAGAAGAAAGGAGGAAAAAGAAGAAGCCACGCTCAATGAAAATATGAAGAGAAGAAAAATAATAAGAATAATAAAAGAAGAACAAGAGAGAAGAAAAATATAAACACCTTTTTCTCTTCTTTACTTTTCTTCTCTTTTCTTTTCAATTTATTATATATATATATATAAAGAGTTTCAAAAACTCTTCTCACTCCTTTTATATCATCTAAAGAGAGAGTGGGCCCTACATGCATTCTTTATTTATTTTTCAATAGCAAAGAAAATGCATTTGTATCAAAATACAAATACACAATGTATCAAAATACAAATACACAATGTAACAAATATATAGCATGTATTATATGTATCAAATACATATAAATGAGAGAGTGTATATGTATCCATATACATACACACATATATACATAATCTTAAAGAGAAGAATATATGTATCGTATACATACACAAATCCATCAGTATCAAATACTAATGAGAGAGTAAGAAAGAGTGTGTATTACACACACACACACACACACACACACACACACACACACACACATACTAGAAACCATATCACATATATGGTTATTAAGTCAACACTTGACTTAATATTCCAGTTTATAAATAAACCAGATAGTATAGCAACCATCCGATTAAATCACACGTATCGCATACACGTATTTAATTGAACTATCGCACATATCCTATACGCACGCTACATCATCATTTCTCCTTGGCAGGAACTTTCGTTGCGGGATTCTAAAGACTTGTCAATACGCCGGCAGTAGATTATACATGATCATATCCTATTGAATCTGAAACACTTTCAGATTCAATCCCCTCACGGGTTAATCCACAAGCTCGTCAGCGGTACTAGCTGTACGTAACGGCTATCCAGGTATGAGCAAGATAAAGCAGGTCGACGAAAAAACTCATCCGGACCTTACAAAGTCTATAAGCGACGAATACCATACAGTCCGATCTCTTCGTCAAAGAGTATCGCATACCGAGTCTAGAGGGGTGGGTGGTGTGGAACTGTTAGACCCCTAATAACCCAATAAGTAGTGTTGACATCGAACTCATAACCAACAGAGATATAACTGATAACACTTATCTGTTTATCTCACTTGCTGTGGCCACAGACTTATGGTTATAGCCATGTCCTGCACTGTACGATGTCGACTCCTTGTACCGGAAGAAATCCGCTTACTGCCTTTATGTGCTTCGGGACTATACCTAACTAAAACCTGTTTGCACAACTCCTTTCAAAGTATAGTGGAAACACACAAGTCACTGTGGTGATCTCAGGTCGAGAGACTACCCTGTACTATCGTCATCAGAGAAATGCTACCTGACATTGGTATAAAACCATCTAGGAGTTCTTGGTGAGTCCGTCCAGTGAAACTCATACTTTTATGAGCACCCGAATACAATGCTTGGTGTCAAACACCAATAAGTGTAGGAGAAGCTACCGCCCTCCAACCGGGTCAGGAAACGTACACACTCGTCTAAACTGGAGTACCGATGCACAGTCTCAATACTCCTACGACTAGGGACATTTAAGAATGTGCTTATAGACTACCCCAATCTCACTAGTATGATCCCTATCATTAATCCCGGTAGTCAAGCAAAATCCTAAGGGCTCTATCTCTTGTATTATCTGTTAGTGTATATGCCCTAGAGGCCATTACTGTATCATACTAGCTTGTATATTACTTAATGGAAGCTTGGGATATTCACATTTGTATAGACAATCTTGCTCAAAATGGTAGTATGCTACTTGGTTTGTCTCTACTTCAATATGTGCATGTGTTTCTTTTAGCATATCGCTTATATACATATTAGTAGAGCCCTTAGGATCTTTGCTTGATTACCAGCGTTGTGATGGCGCTCACACTCGTGGGGGCTGGGTAATCCATAAGCACATCCTTATACAGGTCCCTAGTCGTAGGACTATCGAGACAGGGCATCGATACTCCGGAGTAGACTAGCGTATGCGCTTCTCATCCCAGCGGGGGAGACGGTCTGTCCCACAGCCGTCAGTACGTCGTACTTGAGATAGTATGCGGGTGCTCGTTAGGTTACGAGTACACTGGACAGGACTCGTCTGGAACTGATGGATGGTATTATACCTATCGTCAGTTATCAGTTCCCAGGTGACATGAGTACAGCTTAGTCCGCTGACTTGACACTGTCGCTTCGCCTCGAGTGTGTTCCCACTATACTTAGATTACTACCCTACCACGGCTCAAAGGAGTCGTGCAAACAGGTAGTAGTTGGGTGCAGTCCCGAAGCACTTGGAGGCAGTGACGGTTAGACAGGATTCGTCTCTCCCGGTATTGGGAGTTGACATCGCGCTGTGTCTAGGAGAGCCATTACACGAGTAGTCCCTGGCCAGGGCAAGCGAGATATACTGGTAGGTTTCCAGTGTTATCTCAGGGTGTTCTGGGCTACACTCCGACACGACTTGTACCGCTATTAGGGGACTGACGTTCACCGCCCCCTAGGCCCGCCATGCGATGTATCAGACGAACAGACCGGACTGTACGGAGATTGTCACATACAGGCTCAGTAGGAGTTCGGATGGGTTTACCTCATCGGCCTTCTTATCGACATCTACCTGGGGACCGTTACGTACAGCTAGTGCCGCTTGCGGTCTGTGGTTAAACCCACTGCCAGCGTAGTGTCGAGTCTTTAGAGTCCCACACAGAGAGTTTCCCTGCATTGAGCGAAACGTGTAGAGGCCGTATGGTTTTACGACAGGGCTGCGATCACTTGCGTACACTTGTGTGCGTATGTTGTTCGGGCAGGCAATACTAGTGGGCTTTGGTTTAAGCCGGATTCTAGTATTGCACAGATGGATTTGTTTTGTCTTCTGTGCATTCGCATTCTACGGAACGCGGATGCGGGTGTGTATGCACAAATTTGCAGAGTGGAGAAGAAGGAGGTGCCTCATTAGGGTTTTGACAGTTGGTTCGGTCAAAACCATTATGAGCCGGGGACATTATTTACTAATCCATTTATTGATAATTTTGTTATGGCTAATTACATTGACCATTTGACCATCTTGACTTTGTTGACCGTTTGACCAAAGTTGACTAGGATCTTCTTGAAAGGTCTAAAGTATTCTTTGGTTTTCTTTTTCCTTTTTGTTATGAAAATGGTCATGTCATTAGTGCCATCGACTTTATCATGATAAGATTAGTAATGATGAAAATGAGCATTATTGCAACCATGGTTGTGTTTTCTCTTGGTGAAGCTTTTCATTTGTTGATTCTCATTCTCTCTCATAGAAAAGAAAATGAGAAACATTTCCATGGTTGCTCCTCCTTCTTCCTCCTCTTGATTCTTTCTTTGATCTCATGTGTTGAGAGAAAAAGGATTCCATTTGACAAACACATCCATACATCTCCTCTACACATCCTAGGGCTTCTTGACTAGCAATCTCTTTGCCCTAGTTGCCTCGGCTCAAGGTGGAGCTCGGTGTACATCTCTCGGGTGGATCGTCTTCGACTCAAGAAGGCCGCGGAGGTGCCCAAGGTCCGGATCGACACTTGGAGATTGGATAGACGAACGGGACAGCGGAATGAAGACCCGAAGGACCGGTTTCGTGAGGTATACTTTCTACAGCATAGTAGTTATAGCCTCTTGTAGTTTACTAGTTTCTAGTTTAGTAAAGATCCGTACTTTAAGTCCATGTTGCCTTGCGCCAAATCATTGTTTTTTGTCATTTCCGCCTCCCCGTAAGAACCGGGATGAGCAACGTGGACTTACATTATCAATACGTGATAACTAGTAAAATGTATACACATGAAAGATAAAGACAAACTAGATAGCACACTATCATCTCGAGTAAGACTTTTTCCCGTATAGGTCCTCCTTCAATTACAATAATTGCCTTGAGGACATCTGTATCCAACAATCTCCCACTTGCACTTAAGGCCAATTATTACGGTATCTCTTACCCAACTTCTCTACCTAACATTTTCGCAAACTGTGTTTGAGAAATAGCCTCTGTGAGTGGATCCACCACAATGTTTTTAACTATATCTCTCGGTATCTCAACTTCGCGGAGATCAACTATCTCCCGAAATAAGCGATACTTACCTTAGAATTTTGTTTGGACATCTAATGGGATCATGTTCATAAATGAGCGTATTTATCCAAACCATCTTAGGATGTATCCTATACTGATTCACAATCAGCATCCAGCACTATAACTACCTCAATATCCAACTTGGAACTCTTTTCAATATACTGCTCCTCAGAAGAGGGTAAACTTATAGCTCGCGACAAAAGCTTTATTTTCCATGTTACCTAGGAAGTTAGAATCGGTAACAGCCTCCAATCGGAGGCTGCCATTACTATACTCCAAGAACATCATACGCTCTTCAGTGCAACTCTATGTTTCTCCAGGATAGGACTGATATCCACATCTTATATAGAGAAACACCTGACAACCATAGTTTTACCGATTGTAGCATAGGAACATCACTTCCTATCAGGACTACGTCATCCACATACCATATGAGAAATATGACAGTACTCCCTACTCCCTTCTTACATATACCAGGTTTATCTTCCTTTTTGATGAAGTCAAACAATTTGACTGTAACATCAAAACAGATGATATATCTCCGCTATGCCTGCTTTAGTCTAAAATATACTAAAACGACTTGCACACCTTCCGTTACTCCCACTGACTACAATAACCCTCTGGCAGAGTCATATACACCTACACTTCTAAATCCCCATTTAGAAAAACATGACTGTCATCCATCTACCAGATATCATAGTCAAGAAAAACAAGAGTGGCAGGTTATATCTGTATGGAATTCAGCACAGATACTGAAGTAATAGTTTCATAACAATCTACTCTGGGTATTTGTTGAAAACCTTTTACTACAAGACTAGTCTTATTAGGTTAATACATTTCCATCTGCACTGATCTTGAAAGATCTACTTGCTCCTAATGGGTTTTACCCCTTCATGAGTACTCAACAAAGTCCATACTTTGTTGCGGTGCATGGAGTCCAACTTTGATAAATTGGTATCCAACCATCAATTGGATGTCATCACTTCCCATGACTTGCAGATAAGTAGTAGGGTCATCATCTCATGATGCAAACCTCTTTGTCACCGTCAACGAGAAACCGTAATATCTCTCAGGTGGCTGGGCTCACCTACTAAATCTGCGGAGTAGGCTAAGTTTTGTCAGGGTCAATTGAATTTTCTGGTTCTTAAATTTTCAGTAATCATTTGTGGTTCTGGAATCACTTCCAGTTTTACCATACTTTCACTAATTACTTTTACAAGAAATCATTTTCCTAAAAAGGCGGTGAGTTAAGATCAAAATAACTTTTGATCCTAAAATGGTAGAAGTTAAACCCTTGCTGAAACTTGGGATAACCCACAAACTTCCTATTACCGAAATGTGCCTTGAGTTTGTCTGGATTCTGGTTTTAAGTATAAACCGGATAACTCCATATACCTTAACAACCTTAAGATATGAACCCATTCTATATCATATAGAATCTCATGCACAAATTTAAATAAAACCATATTCAATTAGTATGCAGTTGTTTTTAGGGCATAGCATCAAAATGAAAAAGGCCACTCAGTATTACTCATCAAGGAGAGCACCCAAAAATGAGTAATCTGAGAGAGAATCAAATTCTCAATTACATAACTACGGAATACCCAGCATAAGTATCCACATCTCTAAACACTTCAAAAAAATCTTTATATTTCTAACGTTTGGTTTTTTACTTTATTCTTATGTTTTTTAATTTATTCTTATATCCTATGAACTTCTCAGAATTTTTGGACTATGCATTTCAACAAGAATGCGTGTCTAAAACCTGAGAACCCATGGGAAAATGGAACGAAGTATGAGTACCATCTTCTTGTCCATATGGACATCGGAAAACATACATCACTATTTATAAATCCTATGAGTACACTAACTCATACTCTGTGTGATATAATTTGAAAACCCTATTTTGGTTAAGAATATTTCCTCTGTTATCTATATGCACTTTACCCAATTCTCTAATGATAAAGGTAAATGTTCATAACATAATTTTTGAAAATATATATCCCACTTTATCAAATAAAGAGACAGATATATGAGTTTTTAAAAGTTGATGCATAATAACAGATATTCAAAACCAAATGTTTGCCGAAAGGCAAAACTAGGTGATTTTCCCAACAGCAACAAATGCTTCGAAAATCGACATTGACGATCAAATCACTCTTTCTCAATAATCTACTCCTTCTCAGCATCTATAAAGACTTAGAGATGTGAGATTCTATCCGGTATCCACATACCCAGGAGACAGAATTAATTGAGAAAAGAGTTTTAAATTACTATTACATAAGAAACATGAAACATCAAAATATTTCAAGGGGGTGGCCAGGTATTCCTAGTAATGCCTATTTCACTTGCCCAGGATTATAATAGTAGTTGCAATTTCCTTTTCACTCACTTCAACCCCTATTATTGTCTCTCTATCTTACCTTGTGTATACCGGACTTATACTAGTTGATTTTCTTCTTATCTTTCCTTTCAGCTCCAGCATCGGGATTGGAAAAGGACTATCCAACAAGCGTAACTGGTATATTCTCCTGGTTGAAGAAGCTCTCAAACTTGAGATAATGTGGAGAGTTGAGACAATGTTACGCCCCGCTTCCCAGTATAAGGGCGGAAGACGCGACGAGGCTGCTACGTATTTACTGTGAAGTAAATACGCTAAGCGTATCTAAGCAATATAAAAGTAAAATCACAAGAGACAAGATATAATAAAACAGCAACTTTATTTATTCACATTTTTTCTGTACAATACATGGAAAGTAAATACAACTGAAATAAAGCAATGCCTAAACAATGGCAGAAATGAAAAGTACTGAAATGGAAAGTGTACAATGAACTAGAGCTCGGGGTCTTCACTAAATTGGTCCAAGTCTTCACTCGTGGGCTCTATGTCTGACGTGTCCAGATCACCTGACGACATTCAAAGAAGAAAGAAAGAGATTGTCGTCAGTGAACAAATCGCTCGGTAAGTCCCAAAGATAAGGGAGAAGTAGAATAGAAAGAATAAGAATGTAGATTTTAAAGTTGTAGTATATTATTATAATATTGTGTTAACGCTGTTGTTTGTAGTTTGGTACAGAAGGATGCCAGTGTATACGAGAGGGGTCTCTATATGCTAGAGACCGAGGCAAACGGAATATAGAGTACAAGGCTCCGTTAGAAAGCATGGAACAACGGCAATTGGATACGGTTAGGTGTCTTAAATCTTGCAGTCTCGTGCCACTTTTTACACCTTTCGTACCAGTCTACCCCTTAAACCCCGTGTTATCTTTATTGTATTGTTGTATTGTATTGTAACTCGAATTGTCTTATAATATAGATTGTATAATTGGATGACTTGCCGAAACCATGATATCAGTAAACGGATGTAACTGTATAATCATGTAAATGGATGTAACTGGAGAATCATGTAAATGGAATGTATATTCATGGTTCGGTTCAGTCAAGTTGTATAGATTGATAGATTGAATATATGGAATAATGGATTCATAGATTCATGTTGAATTGTAATATTGTAGATTGTAGATTGTACTTGAATCATATTCAAGTCAGATTATAAAGAGACTCAATCTGAGTCAGACAATTAGAAAAGTAAATTGAAGTCCTGATTGTTTTGATGTTATCGGTAACCGCTGCACATGGGCGGCAGGATTTGTGTCTTTTTCAAAGACGATTACCATGTTGATAACACCGTTTGTTAAGTTGTCTACCTTAGATAGGCAAGCACCCACTTCTCCGGCTTCCTAAGGCTCAAGAGATTGGTCCCGCTTAAACCTATGTTTACTGGGGTCCTTAGGGTAATTTATAGAACTTGAAGGGTTTTATGTAAAAAATACTTTTGTATAGTTTTCAAAATACACCCTAAGTATTTATTAATCATCTTTAGAGTTTTAATGAATGTAGATTTTACATTGTGATATTTCAAGTGAAAATATCCTAATTCCAAAATAAAAGGTATTTATTTGTAATATTGACTTGTATGGAATTCATGGTATTTTAGTGTAAAATGATTCTTGTGATTTTTGAAAAGAGTTGGAATATTTATAATATTTCAAAATAGATATATTAATGTTACATATATATATAATTATATAATATATATTTTATATTTCTAAAAATCTCATTTTCTTAAGATGTCGTATTTTAAATCTTTCGAGACCGAATGCTCCTTGCGGAGGTCTGCATCTCGCACTACTAAGCCCGAGGATGTGCGATAATCCGCACCATCCCAGTTGGGTTCCCCAAAATGGGTTGTAGCGGCACTTTGCAAAGATTTGTGTAAAATACTAATCTTTTAGAAAACGGTTTTAATAGTAATGGTATTTATTTGAAATGTTTCATTTTCCTGTATTCTATGTTCCCGAAAGGTATTGTGCTATTTTGCATAAGAGTATTGTGAGAAGGTATGTCATTACCTCGTGATCTACTTAAAAGTATAGTAAGGTTTTGATGGTTTAAATGTAGAAATGAAACTATATGGTAGTTTAATGAAAATAAATACGGTAAAATGGAAATACCAATTACTTTTGATATGGAACTTGTTTAATATGATTATTTAGTGTTTAATAGTCAACATGTAGTGGTTGTAGCATGATTGTATTAAAGAAAGAGTTAGGTTTTATAAAGAACCGAATCGGAAATCGGATTTGTTCCGATTCCGTCGGATTTTAGAATTTCGTATTTTCAGAAAGAGTAGAGAAGGGGGAAGATGGGACTTACGGGTTAACAAGAAAGAGGAAGGATAGAGGAAGAGAGGGGAATCACCGGTGCGTCGTTTCGTCGCCGGAAACTCCTCGTATCGCCGTCGGAATTTCGCCGGAATTTCGCCCCTTTGCTCACTTCAAATGCACATTAGGGTTTCTACGAATTTCTTGAGAGTTGGCTCAGAATTTTGGGGTGAGGGGGTAGTGTTTAGGGGTGGTATTTATAGAGTTAGGCTAGGGTTAGGGTAGATGAAAAGTTTAATTGAAAAAAATGTAATAAAATATATTAAAATGTATTAAAAGTGGAGTAAATGGGGTTTTAAAAGAGCTCTGGAAATGTTCTGAGGAAATAAATTATACAGGTGTTTAGGGGAGATGAAAATACACATTTTTCATGTTGGGGTAGTCGCCGGAATCGGCCGACTCGGCCGTGACTCGGTCGGAGGCCTGAGTTGGCCAAGTCGAGGCCGAGTTGGCCGATTTCCGGCCGAGGCAGGCGGCCGGAATCCCCCCCCCCCCCGATGGTTCATCTATTCTCTAGCAATATTACATTTTTGGGTGTAATGGGGTTTTGTGAGATATGCACGTGTAAACCCTTGGTATTCTAAAGGTTTAAAAAAAATCAATATTAAAAATAATGTGGGGTATGGGATTTGAACTCTGGTGGCTTGGTTCAGCAGTGCAAG
The DNA here is from genome assembly GCA_030015575.1 of Agapanthus africanus. Taxonomy (NCBI): domain Eukaryota; kingdom Viridiplantae; phylum Streptophyta; class Magnoliopsida; order Asparagales; family Amaryllidaceae; genus Agapanthus; species Agapanthus africanus. Next base: position 725,192,956 of record CM057337.1, read on the forward strand.
GTCGTACCAATGAGCTACAAGGCTGTCCATGCACATATTTAATTAGAATTAAATATATGCGGTTGCTTGAAAAGAAAGTGGGCTTTTTGGGCTTAAAAGATTGGGAATGAAAAGAATAGAATTGGGCTTAAAGAATAAGTTTGGGTAAAAAGAAATGAGTTTTAGAAAATACTTAGATGCGAAAAATAGATCAAGGGATTAAATATAACTAATAACATGGAAATAAAAATATACAAATACAGTATTTTATTAATACGAAGATATAGGAATTTTAGAGTCGTTACAGACAAATGAATTATATTATATACAATTCACTTTCTCCAGAACTAGCACTCATCCTCGACTGAAACACTTTCTCTGAGTTCGTATGTAACAATACAAGATGTCATTCTATGTAATATGGATCTCTGTATCGGATACAGAGTATTTTGGAGGAAGCAAAAGGGGAAGCGAGAGGGGTAAGAACATATTGTAAGTGTATATGTGCTCCTTACCGTGACAACAACGGCTATGCGGAATCAAAAACTTTAAAACTTGAGCACAATACACTAAAATATCAGGATACAAGCCCAAACCCTAAATTAAACAAACCCTAATTATGAGTTTTAGCTACTAGGTTGGAATTACAACCTTTGTAGACGGTCCTTTGGGTCTTGAGAGGTGGACTCCACAAGCTCTTTGGGTTGATAGAACGAGCTCTCAAAACCGATCTTTCACGTCAAAGACGATCCATCCGAGGATGTTGATTCAACGATAGATTCGTCTGAAGCAACTAAAAATCAAGTCTTTCTAAGACAAGATGCTTAGAGTGATGTAGTTTGTGAACAAGATACTCTCTTTTAATCCTCAAGAACTCAAGTGAAGAAAATGAGAAAGAAGAAGAAGAGGTGGCAACTAAAGAAAAAACCTCACTTGAAAAAATCAACCATGATAAAATCCTACACTTTTTTCATTATTATCTCTTCTAGCATAAAACAAAACCAAAGGTTGAGTGGGTTGTGACTCACTAGTGTGAGTCACAACCCCACACAACTCTAGAAGAGGTGAGAACAAGAAAGAGTGTAGAAAGAAGCCACCTCACCATGATATACATACACATACAAATACTAGTATGTATATAATCAAGTATACCAAAATTCGTATTTATAATAAATATGTATAGCGTATTTCTACCAAAATATGAATATCGTATTTATACCGAAAATACAAAATACGCGTATTTATATTAAAAAAGAAAGACATGTATTTGTATCAAAACACAAATACCCATATTTATACAAATACACGTATTCGTATAAATACTGTATTCGTATTAAAATATAAATATCCAAAAGGGAGCAATATAACACTAGTATCAAAACTGGCTTTCTTTTAAACCTGCTAGTACTACTAAAGTGTTTAATTAAAGCACGTGTATAAATACACGTGTTCAATCGAACACCTGTGCATAAAACTATACGCAAACTATACCTTTTCGCCTGAACTGGGAAACCCTCTGTGTGGGACTATAAAGACTCGACAATACGCTGGCAGGGGGTTTAACCATAAGCACGTCGGTGGCACTAGCTGTACGTAACGGCTACCCAGGTATCCGTCGAAGGGAAGATCGACATGATAACCCATTCGAAAACCCTACTGAGCCTATAGGTGACATTCTCCGTACAGTCCGATCCGTTCATCTAAGAGTATCGCATATCGGGTCCAGGGGGTGGTAAATGTCACACCCTTAATAGCGCAATAAGTCATGTCGGTGTGGAACCCAATACACCCTGAGAAACTACTGGTGTACCTACCAGTAAATCTCACTTTCCCTGGCTAGGGACTTTGTGTATTGCCCAACCGTACACAGCGCGATATCAACTCCCCATACTGGGAGAGATGAATCCCTTCTAACCCCTACTACCTCCAAGTGCTTCGGGAGTGCACCTATACTACCTGTTTGCACGACTCATTTGAGCCATGGTAGGGTAGTAATCTAAGTACGGTGGGAACACACTCGAGACAAATTGTGATGTCAAGTCAACGGAATAACCTGTACTCATGTCACCGGAGAACTGCTAATTGACGATAGGTATAATACCAACCAGTAGTTCCCAGTGAGTCCGTCCAATGTAACTCATAACCCAATGAGAACCTGTATACTATCTTTGGTATCGTATACCAATGGCTGTGGGACAAGCCACCTCCCATGACCGGGATAAAAAGCGTATTCACTAGTCTACTCTAGAGTATCGATGCGCAGTCTCGATAATACTACGACTAGGGACAAGTTTAAGAATGTGCTTATAAACTACCCAACCCCCACTAGTGTGACTGCCATCACAACACCAGTAGTCAAGCAAAAGATACTAAGGGCTATATCAACATGTATTAGCGATATGTTAAAAGAAATATATACACATGTTAAGATAAACTCAAACCATCATACTATCATATTGAGCATGACTGTTATTAAATCTATGAATATCCCAAGCTTCCAAAATGTAATATACAATCCAGTACTATACAATAATAGCCTTTAGGGCATATATCACTAACAATCTCTTACTTGCACTAAGGCCATGTATTGGCGTATCGCAGGCCTATCATCTCGAATAGCCTCTCGAACTGCGTCTGAGGGATGACCTTTGTTAGTGGATCTGCAGTGTTATTCTCCGTGTCTACTCTCCGCACCTCAATCTTCCGGCGATCCACGATCTTTCTAGTCAGGTGATACTGCCTCAAGATATGTCTGGACTTCTGATGGGAACTTGGTTCCTTTGCTAAAGCTATCGCCCCGTTGTTGTCATAATACAAAGGTATTGGGTCAACAATGAACAGAACCTCCTAAAGTTCTGTAATGAACTTCCTCATCCAGATTGCTTCTTTCGCGGAGTCACTTGCAGCGATATACTCTACCTCTATCGTCGAGTCAGCAACAGTGTCCTATTTGGAGCTCTTCTAACAGACCGCTCCTTCATTAAGGGTGAAGACATAACCCGATATAGATTTGGAGTCATCCTTGTCACTCTCGAAGCTGGAGTTAGCGGATGCCTCGATTTGGAAGTCTTTACTTCCGTACACCAAGAACATCTCCTTAGTCCTTCTGAGGTACTTGAGAATGTTCTTAACTGCAATCCAGTGCTTCTCCTCAGGGTTCAACTGATACCTACTTATCACGCTCAGTGCATAAGCAACATCTGGTCTGGTACTTAATATTGCATACATTATAGATCCTACCGCCAAAGCGTAGGGTATAATACTCATGCGATCCATTTCCAAATCAGTCTTAGGAGACATCTCTTTGGAGAGAGTGATCCCGTGACAAGCCGGTAGGTTATCGCGCTTGGAATCTTCCATACTAAATCTTTTCAATATGGTGTCAATGTACCTGGTCTGTGAAAGCCCCAATATCCTCTTAGATCTATCACGATAGATCTGGATCCCCAGAATGTAGGAGGCATCACCCAGGTCTTTCATGAAGAACTTCTATGACAAGAATCTTTTGAATGACTGTAGCATAGAAATGTCATTTCCTATCGGGAGAATATCATCCACATAAAAGACGAGGAATACCATAGTTCTCGCTACAATCTTACTATAAATACATGGTTCATCTGAATTTTTGATAAAGTCAAATTCTTTGACCGTCTCATCAAAGCAGATGTTCCAACTCCACGATGCCTGCTGTAATTCATAAAGGATTTAAGCAACTTGCACACTCTTCCGCTGCTCCTACTCTCTATGAAACCCTCTGGCTGATCCATATAGACACACTCTTCCAAATTTCCATTCAGAAAAGCGGTCTTTACGTTCATGTACCAAATTTCATAATCATGAAAGGTAGTAATGGCAAGTAGGATCCAAATGGATTTAAGCATAGCTACTGGAAAAAAGGTTTCATCATAGTTCAAGCCAGGTCTTTGACGAAAACTTTTTGGTACAAGTTTAGCCTTATAAGTTTCAACCTGTCTATCTGCACCAATCTTCTTTCTGAATATCCATTTGCAGCCTACAGGTTTTACCTCTTGAGGTGCAATGTCCAAAGTCCAAATTTTGTTGGTGTACATGGATTCCATTTCGGTCCGCATTACATCCAGCCACTTTACTAAGTCTCTGCTCGTAATGTCCTAGTGGAAACTAGTCGGCTCATCATTTTCGATGATGCAATCCTCTCTATCCCTATCTATGAGAATACCATAGTATCTCTCCGGCGGATGAGACTGGTTACTAGATCTGCAGAGTGGCATAAGGACGTCCGGTTCTTTTGAAAATTCTGGTTCCACCATGCTTTCAGTAATAGAGTTTGGTTCTGGAATTTCTTCCAGTTTTATTGTGCTCCCACTTATTTCTTTTTCAAGAAATTAAGTTTCCAGAAAGTGGGCATGCAGAGAAACAAAAAACGTTTTGTTCCTCTGCGTAATAGAAAAGATACCCCTGGAGTTCTTTGGATATCCCACAAACTTACACAGTACTGATCGTGTCTCGAGCTTGTTCGCATGCTGTTTTTTGACAAAATTTGGACATCCCCATATCTTAAGATACTTAAAATAAGGTTTCTTCCCACTCTACAGTTCATATGGTGTAGTAGGCACTGACTTAGTAGGAACTTTGTTCAAAAGATATGCAGCAAATTCTAGTGCATAACCCCAGAATGATCGAGGTAACTCAACATTACTCATCATGGAACACACTATATCCAATAAGGTACGGTTCCACCTTTCTGATACACCGTTGTGTTGAGGTGCGTATGGAGGAGTAAGCAGAGAGAAAATTTCATTCTTTTTAAATAATCCAGGAACTCGGCACTTAAGTATTAACCACCTCGATCAGATCAAAGCGTCTTGATATTTTTTCATGTTTGTTTTTCCACTTCATTCTTGTATTCCTACAATTTCTCAAAAGCCTCGGATTTATATTTCATCAAGAATACATATCCATACCTTGAGAAATCATCCATAAAAATAATGAAGTAGGAATAACAACTTCTTGCATGTGTAGACATTGGACCACACATGTCGCTATGTATGAGTCCCAAGAGCTCGGTGACTCTTACTCCGTGTCCAGTGAACGGAGTCTTTGTTATCTTTCCTTTGAGACATGATTGACAAGTTGCATAAGAGAGATATTCAAATGGATCCAAATATCCCTCTCTATGTAACTTCGTCAACCGTGTTTCATTGATGTGACCTAGTCTACAATACCATAAGAAATCTTGATTTAACTTTGGAGTTTTTCTTTTGAGTGTGTTCTGGACGTTGAAAACTTGGTGTTGATTTAATACATATATACCATTGTCTAGTGTACCGGACCCAATCAAACCACGATTAAGGTGAATATTTACAATATGACTTACAAATATAAAATCATAACCTTCTTTAGATAGTAAAGATACGGAAATGATATTACATGTCAAACTTGGTACACAAAAACAGTTACGCAAAACCAAAATGTGTTCACTTGTCAATCCTAGGTGATATTCCCCTACGGAAACAATATCCATGCTCGCTCCGTTAGCAACCCTGATGGTCATATCACTTGCCTTTATAACTCTACGGCTTCTCAATACCTGTAATGAATTAAAAATATGAGATCCTAAACCGGTATCCAATACCCAGAAAGTAGAGTTTATTGACAGAAGGTTTTCAATCATAAACACACCTGAAGCCGAAGCCACAACTTGCTTCGAATCCTATTTCCTGGCTTTCCAAGCCCTGCAGTCCTTCTTCCAATGGCTTTTCTTATGACAATAGAAGCATTCCTCTTTCCCTACTGTCGTCCCCCAAAGTTTTGCCTTGCCCTTTCCCTGTACCTACCGACATCGCCTCTCGGTTTGGTAGGGGCCTTCTTCTTCTTCCCCTTGGCTTTCGCCTTGGATCTAGAGAAAGAAGGTTCCCCAACAAGTAGAGTGGGTGTCTCCCTAGATTTCTTCTGGGTGCCCTCTGCACTCCTTAACATGATAAGGAGCTCTGGAAGTGTAACTTTCTTATTTTATATATTGAAATTCAATATAAACCGGGCATAGGTAGAGGGGAGGAACTGTAGAATCAAATCTGTGTATAACTCATTCTCCAACGTGGTCCCAAGGTCCGTGAGCTCTTCAATATTGTTGATAATCTTAATGACATGGTCCCCTACAGATGACCCGCTAGCTAACCTCGCCTGAAATAATTTCTTCGAGGTCTTGTATCTTGCGATACAAGATTGCTCTCCATATAAATCTTTGGTATGGAGGAATATAGAAGCAAGGTCCATATTCTCGTGCCGCATCTGGTGTTCATTATCCATAGAGGCTAACACGAGGCACTTGCCTTTCGCACTGTCTAATTCCCATGTCTTACAGATCTTAATATCCGTGACAGTGGAATCTGGATCTGGGACGGCGAGGGCTTTAGTAGCAAGGTGGTATCCCGGTTTGTCATAGGTAATGGCCATCTGGACATTGCTTAGCCAATCTTTATAGTTTGGCCCTATCAATATATTTTTATCTGCTAGGAACTTAGGCACACTAGCAAACTAGTTTTCGAAGATGGCAACATAGATTTCAAAAAATTTCTAATTCGCTGAAATTCCCAAGCCAAGAATCAAACTAAATAGGTAGAACTTGTATACAAAAACTAGTGAGCTAAACTAATCTACTATGTGTAGAATACTCGCATCCTTAAGCTTTCTTCAAGTGCTCCAGATCGTGCTTGGAAGCCGGTCCTCCTTTACCGAAGATGATCCACCTAAGGGAAACGATCCAAGCTCCAACTTCGTCTAGCGAAGCAACTGACGCTCCAAGGTCACTAACAATGGAGAGTGAAGATGTAGGATTTTTTCACTATCCTTTTCTTTCATTTCTTAAGCTCAAGTGAGCAACTAAAGAAGAAGGAGGAGAAGGTGAGGAAAACCAAGGCATGAGCAACTCAAGAAAAAGTGCTAAGTGTAGAAGAGCTATCAAGCATAATAGAATGAAGAGTGAATGGCATGTAGAAAGAATGTTTCCTAATTTTTACAACCATGCAAAAAATATCTCATATCAATTTTACAATAAACAATCAGAAGGAAATACCTCTCTACATACCTCCAACCATGCTCATGCCATCTCACCCTCCACCTCATTTGCAAATGATTTTCTAAAAAGAAAATCATATAATGAGCTGTCCATCTTCTAGAAGATATTCCGTATAAATACGGAATACAACCCGGTATACTTATCGAAATACATATATGCGTATTTATATAAAAATAAGAATAGCCAAGAGAGATAATGAATAGTGAACAACAATACTAGAATACATATACTAATATATATATATATATATATAAATTATTAAATTAAAACTTGATTTAATAAACCGGCTTAATCATATTTAAACCGTCCGATTAAAGTCTGTGTAGCCTGTACACATATTTAATCGGACATCTGTATATACCAACATACGCCATCTACATCATATTGCCTGAACTGGAAAAACCTTCTGTGTGAGACTCTAAAGACTAGTCAATACGCTGGCAGTGGTTTTAACCATAAGCACATCAGCGGCACTAGCTGTACGTAACGGCTACCCAGGTATTGAGCGAAAGGAAGGCCGGCAAGAAAACTCATCGTATCCCTACTGAGTTTGTCTGTGACAATCCCCGTACAGTCCGGTCTGTTCTTCATAGAATATCGCATATCGGGTCTAGGGGTGATAAAGTCAGACCCCCTAATAACGCGATATTTCGTGCCGGTGTGAAGTCCATCACCCACTGAGAAACTATTGATCCAAATCTGTAATTCTCGTCCACTTTGGCCAAGGATTTCTGGTGATGGCCACCCATGCATAGCACGACATCAACCCCCAATACCGGGAGAGACGAATCCCCAACGATCCGCTCACTGCCTCCATGTGGCTCGAGACTGTACCCAACTAAAACCTGTTTGCACGACTCCTTTTAGCCATGGTAGGGTAATAATCAAAGCACAATGGAAACTCACACGAGACAAATGACAATCTCAGATCGACAGACTAACATGTACTCATGTCACCTGAGAACTGCTATCTGACAATAGGTATAATACCATCTAGCATGTTCCCGGCGAATCCGTCCAGTGTAACTCATAACCCAATGAGCACCTGTATATTATCTTGGTGACTAACTGACATCAATGACTTGTGAGACCGGCCACCGCCCCTCGTCAGGGTCTTAAAAAGTATACACTAGTCTACTCCGGAGTATCGATACTCAGTCTCGATACTCTCTTGACTAGGGACATTTAAGGATGTGCTTATGGACCACCCAGCTCCCATATATATGATTGCCATCATAATGCTGGTAGTCAAGCAAGATTCCTATGGGCTCTATCAATATGTAATAGTAATCTGTAATACCATATAATGCATGTACATGATGATAGAAATAAACCAAATAGCGTACTATCATCTCGAGTAAGACTGTTTTACCCATATAGGTCCTCCCTCAATCATTATAATCGTCTGCCTGTGATTACAATAATTGCTTTGAGGGCACTATAGCCAACAATCTCCCACTTGCACTTAAGGCTAATTATTGCGGTGTCGCATACTCACAGCTCGTGTGATACCGAACACCCAACTTCTCTACTAATCAGTCTCACAAAGCTTGTTTGCGAAACTTTCGCGTTCGAGAAATAGCCTCGGTAAGTGGATCCGCTCTAATGTTTCTATTTTTTATCTCTCTATATCTCAATCTCGCGGAGAAAGACTATCTCCCGAAATAAGTGATACCTGTCTTAGAATTTGTCTGAATATCTGATGGGACTAAGTTCATAAATGAACTCCAAATCCAACAAACTTCTTAGACTGTATCTTCCATTAAATTTAATCAGTATCCTACGGCATGCCTTCCTCAGTATTCGCTTGGACCCCATGTCGAACATACTGCCCTCAGAAGAGGGTAAAATTTAACTCTGATAGTCACTCTGTCATCCAGGTCACTTTGGAAGCCTTAAATGATAACCTTCTCCAGAAGGAGACTGTCGTTACCATATACCAAGAACATCCTCTTATGTTTATAACTGCTTTCCAATGTTTCTCCAGGATTGGATTAATATATGCTTATTGCAGCTAGTGCAAAAGCAATATCTGGTATGATACTTGACATCTCATGATAACTCAATTGCCTAAGCAAGTGATATGTCAATTACGCAAATCCCTCTCCTCACCAGTCTAGAAGATATCTCTTTAGAGAGGGTGGCTCCATCACCTACGGGTACACCACCACGCCAGGAGTCGTCCATTCTAAAACACTTTAGAATAGTGTCAAAGTACCCGAATTGGGACACTTCCCAAAGCTAGATCTAAAACCATAGATCTAGTCACCAGAATTCTTGATATTTTGTCCAGATCCTATGTGGAGAAATACCTTGTGACAACCACAGTATAACCGCTCATAGTATAGGAAGATCACTTCTTATCAAGAGTACGTCATCCAAATACCAGGACATTACTTCCTACTACCTTCTTACTAGGTCCATCATTATTCTGATGAAGTCAAACTCTATGACTGCCACATCAAAAATAGATGATCTATCTCCGCTATACTTATTTTAGTCTATAAATAGATATAAGTTACTTGCCCACTATGCTTCCGCTGCTCCCACTGACCACAACAACCCTCTGGCACAGTCATATACACGTGCACTTCTAAAGCTAATTTAGAACGACGTTATAGTCATTTACCTGCTAGATTTCATAGTCTAGGACATCAGTAGTGGCAAGCTTGGGTCATCAAAACATCCCTGTCACCGTTTTTGAGGAGACCAAAGTATCTCTCGGGTGGCTGAGATTACCCACCAAATCTGCGGAGTAGCTAATGGATTGTCGAATCCAATTGAATCCTTAGGTTCTACTAAATTTTCAGTAACCGTTTGTGGTTCTGGAATCTCTTCCAATTCTACCATACTCCCACTAATGTTTTCTGAAAAGAATTCATTTTACTAAAATGGGTGGCGAGTCAAGAAGAATATAAGTATTGATCTTCCAAATGGTAGAATGCTAACCCTCGTCAAAGCCCGGGATAACCCACAAACTACCATTACTGAAACGTGTCTTGAGTTTATCCAGATTTTGGTTTTAAGTACAAGCCGTACTACTCCATATACCTTAACATCATTAAGATATGAATCCATTCTATATCCAATATAGAAACAAAGACACTAATTTAATTTGAACCAGATTCAAAATACATGCAGCTGTTTCCAGTGCATATCGACTAAATGGAAGAAAGCCATGCATCATTACTCATCAATGAGCGCACCCACGGATGAGTAACCTGAAAGAGAAGTAAGTTCTTAAATTTATTATATACGACGGAATACCTAGCTCAAGTATCTACAACTTTGATCACCTCAAAGAATCCTGATACCTGCAACGTATGGTTCTCTACTTTATTCTTATACCTATAACTTCTCAAAATTTGGACCTTGTATTTCAACGAAATACTTGTCTAAAACTAGAGAAGTCATAAGTAAATAGAATATAGCACGAGTACCAACCCCATTATCCTAATGGACATCAGACAACATATAATACTTTGTATAAGTCCTCTGAGTTTAATAACTCAAACCTTATGCGTCGTAGGTTGAAAACTGTGTTATGGTTAAGAAGAATTACACCGTTGTTGAATGCACCTTACCTAACCATCAACTGATATAGGTAAATATCATAAACATAATTTCAAAAAGTTATATGTCACTTTATAAAATAAACGTACAGATATATCAGTTTGAAATTGGTGTATAACAATGGATATTCAAATCCAAATATTTGCCGTTAGGCAAAACCCAGGTGATTTTCTTAAATATCACCAATTATAAATAATTCTGATATTGAGGATCTAATCACCCAATTCTTAATATTCTACTCCTACTCAGCATCTATAATACTATACAGATGTAAGAATCAAATCTGGTAAATACATACCCTAGAGTCAGAATCTAATTGGGAAAGCAGTTTTCAATTAACACCGCACACTAAAATTGAAACATGAAAATGTTTCGAAGGGGTGGCTAGGTATTCCTAGTAATGCCTCTTCCACTATCCAGATTCATGACAGTAGTCGCAATTTCCTTGCCCTCACTCTAATCCCATTATATGTCTTTATTTCTTACCTTCTGTACACCATACTTAGGCTAATTGGTTTTCTTTCTTCCCTGCCTTTCGGCACCAGCCTATGGTTTGGAAGAAGACTATCCAATAAGCGTAATAGGTGTACTCTCCTAATACTAGGAGCCCTCGCAACTTGAGAGAAGGGAAAAAGAAAAGACAACCAAATAATCTTATTCAATTTCTCCAGAACTGGAATCCATCCTGAAACAGAAACAAGTTTCTTCGAGTTCGTATGTAACTATACGATGGCATACCCAAGGAATATGGATCTTCGTAGTGATACGGAGTGTTCTGGAGAAATGCAAAGGGGAAGTAGGAGTGGCAGAAATATATGCGGCATTGTCGTGAATCATAACAGTAGTCGCAATTTCCTTTGCCGTTACTTTAATCCTTTTATATGTCTTTACTTCTTACCTTCTATACACCACACTTAGGTTAATTGGTTTTCTACTTTTCCTACCTTTTGGCACCTGCCTAAGGTTTGGAAGAAGACTATCTAATAAGCATAATATGTGTACTCTCCGAATACTAGGAGCTCTCGCAAGCTGAGAGAAGGTAAAGAGAAAAGACAACCGAATAATCCTATTTAATTTCTCCAGAATCGGAATCCATCCTCGAACAGAAACAAGTTTCTTCAAGTTCGTATGTAACTATACAATGGAATACCCAAGAAATATGGATCTTCGTAGTGATATAGAGTGGTCCAGAGAAATGCAAAGGGGTAGTAGGAGTAGCAAGGATATATGTGACTTCGTCGTGAATAATGACAATCCAAACCAAAAGGGTGTAAGAAGGTTCGGTTAACTTGGTTCATGAGTTTTAATTTAAGGTCAGGCCATGGTCGCTGCCAAAGAGTGAGAGAAAAGAAACACTCAGCGTGCACTCTAACCTAAATTAGATTGGTTAATCATTTCATCTAATCAGGATGGCTCCCACGGTTTCCTTGAATTCTCCTTCAAACCCTAAAAAGAGAATTAGTCGGGATCATCTGAAAATCACCCGAGGAGTAACACCTACTCATCAGAGGGAATCGGGACCCAACTATCATCGCATGATAACTTGATGGAAGCCACTCAAGTCACCACACTCCAGAAGGTATGCGCATGCCTGGTAAGTTTCCCTTATATTTGAAACTCCCGATATGGTTTTTATCCTTAGGACCCAAGTGACCTTGACTGAGCCAACATATCAAAGGGTCCTAGTCAAGTTCAACCTATCATTATCTTGATTGCATTAAACCCATCCATACGCGTCCTTGACTGAGCCAAAATAACTGTACAACTGTCCTAACCAATCGCACACCATGCAACAGAAAAGCACTACATGGCTACCGAACACTATGCCTCGGCTGAGCACGACATACATAGCATGAATACTAAGCAATACTAATCTGAAATAATGGAGGGCTACGGCTGGTTTTTGGCGAAAAATCTTTAACGTAATGAACTTGATATTGTTGAAGGAACCCGAGCAGTTTTGAAAAAGGAGTGGTTTAGGCTCCGCATTTTTTAAAATGAATGGTTTTGTAGAAAACTGATGGTTTTGAAGAAAACCAAGTAGTTTATAGTCATGTAAACTTTTGCCAAAGAGGTCACCCCCAGTGAAGGGATCTAGGCTCTTTCCTCATTGAATGAGATGCAGGATATTCCTAACTGAATACCACGATGCAAAGCAAAAGAATCGACTATAGTGAAGTTATTACAATGATGCAAATTTTTGCACAAGAGGTCACTCCCTATGAAGGGATCTTGGCTCTTGCCTCGTCGAATGAGGTGCTGGATATTCATAACCGAATACCGATGTGCAAGGCAAAAAGAAACGTCTGTAATGTTAGTTTTCAAAACCATTCATTATATCAAGCATGGTGTGAGTCTCATACACCCATGTTGCATGTGGCATCAAACATGACACATATAAAATGTATATTAATATATATCACATATATACTAAGTGTACACTAGTGAGAAAAAGAAATGTTTAGTGAGCAAATATTAGTTAATGTAAGTTAATATATCATATATATAATTATACATTAAATTATCAAATCAACACTTGATTTAATAATCCGGCTATATCACATACAACCGACTAATATCAAACGTAACATCTTATCGAATCAACACTTGATCCGATAACTCGGCTATATTACATATAACCGACCGATATCACATATCGCGAGAATAGAATGCGGTATCACATACGTGCACTAATCTTGGTCCCGCACATATCACATATGTGCTCCTAGTTCATTTCGCATGAACCAAGAAACTTCTGTGTAGGACTCTAAAGACTCGTCAATATGCCGGCAGTAGGTGATGATTATATCAAACACCCACAAGCCGCAATCGGTTTGCTAAACGTAACGGCCACCCGGGTATTGAGCGATCAGAAGATCAACAAGCAAGCATGCTCATACTCCTGTAAATCCAATCAGTAACACTACCGTACAGTCCGGTCTCTTCGTCAGATATTTCGCATATCCCAGCCTGGGGGGTGGTAAACGTTAGACCCCAATAGCCCTGATAAGTTATGCCGATGCAAGGTCCATAACGGTTCGAGAAACTATTGATAACACTTACCAGTAAATCTCAGCAACCCTGGCCAGGGATTTCCTGTTATGGCCAATCAAGCATAGCGCAACATCAACCCTCAATACCGGGAGAGACGAAATCCCCTCCTATCGCTCATTGCCTCCATATGACTCGGGACTGTATCCAAAATCCACCTTTTTGCACGATCTCTTGAACGTGGTATGGTGGAAATCAAAGCACAGTGGGAATCACACAAGACTCTATGACGATCTCGGGTCGACAGACTAACCTGTACCAGTGTCACCAGAGAACTGCTATCTGACGATATGTATAATACCATCTAGGAGTTCTCGGCGAGTCCGTTCAGTATACCCAGTCTCCACTAAGCACCCGTATACCTTCTCTGATATCAAACACTAATGGATGTGGGATCATCCATCGCCCATCATATGGATCGAGAAGCGTATACGCTAGTCTACTCTGGAGTATCAATGCCCCGTCTTGATACTCCCATGACTAGGAACATTTGAAGGATGTACTTGCCGACTACCCTGTCCCCACTAGTATGATCTGCATCATAATCCTGGTAGTCAAGTACTCATCCTAAGGGCTTTATCAACATGTAATAGAGAGACAATAAATATACATGTTAAGATAAAGTGCAACCAGATAGCATACTATCATGTCGAGCAAGAAAGTCCTCCTTATATATGTCCAAGCATCTACTACAATATACATCACATGTACAGTAATGGCATCTAGGGCATACATATATCTAACAATCTCCCACTTGCACTAAGGCCATTTGTTGTAGTATCTCATATTCAACGTCTTATAGAAGTCTCTCTAGGGAAAGGCCTTTGTGAGTGGATCCGCCATATTATCCTTCACGTCAACTCTCCTAACCTCGATCCCTTGGAGATCAACCATCTCCCTGATCAGGTGATACTGTCCTCAGAATATGTCTGGATCGCTGATGGGACCGTTGTTCCTAGGCTAAAGCCATAACTCCATTGTAGTCACAATAACAGTTATTGGACGCTCAATGGCAGGAACCATATTCATCTCATGAACATGAAATGTCCAGACAACCTTTTTGGCAGCATCGTTGGTAGTGATTTATTCAGCCTTTATCGTCTAGTATGTCACGGTATATAGCTTGGAACTCTTCCAACATACCGTCCCTCCACTAAGGGTAAAGACAAAGCCTGTGACTGACTTTCAGTCATCCTTATCACTCTGGAAGCTCGAACCAAGAACATTCTTTTAGTGCTTCTCAAGTACTTAAGAATGTCCTCCACGGCTGTCCAGTGATTCTCCCAAGATCCGATTGATTCCTGATCACTACACCTAGTGAGTTAGCTACATCTGGTCTGGTACATAACATCGCACACATGATAGAGCCTACTGCCTAAGCATAGGGTATCCCTTGCACGCGAGCTCTCTCCAAATTAGTCTTGGAAGACATCTTTTTGGAGAGAGTGATTCTTGAGTAAGTGGACGAACCACCATGCTTAGAATCTTCCATACTAAACTCCTTTAGTATGGTGTTAGTGTACCTGGATTTGGGACACTCCCAATATCCACTTAGATCTATCACCATAGATCATAATGCATAAGATGTAGTAGGTATCATCCAGATCTTTCATGGAGAATCCTCGTGATAAGAGGAGCTTGACCGAGTGTAGTATAGGAAACCATTTCCTATCAAGAGTATGTCATCTACGTACAATACGTGGAAGACAACCTTACTCTCTACGACCTTCTTGTATATACAAGGTTCACCTACCTTTTTGATGAAGTCAAACACTTTGACTGCCACATCAAAACAGATGTTCCAACTCCGCGATACCTACTTTAATCCTGATGGACTTAAGCATAGCTTTGAAAGTCTCAACTTTTCCATTTACACCAAGAATCTTCTCAAGATTTATTTGCTCCCAATAGGTTTTATCCCTTCAGGTGCAACATCCAAAGTCGTACTTTGTTGGTGTAGATGGATTCCATCTTTGATCGCATAGCATCCGGCCATTTCACAAAGTCTCCACTTGTGATGGCCTGCCTGAACCTGGTTGGGCCATCATCAACCATGATGCAATCATCTCTCCCACTGTCACCAAGAAGACCTAAGTATCTCTCAAGTAGATGAAGAACCATACCAGATTCGCGGAGAGGATGAGGTTCGTTGGAGACTATTGAATCCTTTGGTTTCACCAAATCATCAGCTGTTAGTTTGTCCAGCTGGAACTCCTTCCAGTTCTACCTCATGACCACTAATTTCTTCACAAGGAATTCCTTTTCTAAAAGGTAGCATGCTGAGAAACAAAACACCTTTTGCTTCTTAGTGTGGTAGAAGATATTCCTTTGCGAATGTTCGAGATATCCAACAAACTTATACAGAACTGATCTTGCCTCGAGCTTGTCCGGATTTTTCTTTTCAACATAGACCGGACAACCCCATATCTTAACTCATTTAAGACATGGTCTCATCATATTCCATATCTCACATGGAGTGGTAGGCACTGATTAGGTTGGAACCCCATTCAATAAGTATGCAGCTTCTCAAGTGTATAACTCCAAAAGGAAATAAGTAACTCGGTAATACTCATCATAGAGTGCGCGATTTCTCATAGGGTGCGATACCTCCGCCACGATACACCGTTGTGTTATGGTGTATTCGAAGGAGTAAGCTGAGAGAGAATCACATTATCCTTTTAGAAAATCCAAGAACTCCATGCCTAAGTATTCGCCTCCTCGATCACATCGATGGACTTAATACTTCTACCCGTCTGGTTCGTAACTTCAAGCTCATATTCCTTGAATTTCTCAAAAGTTTCAGACTTGTGTTTCAACAGGAACATATGTCCGAACCCTGAGAGAAGATCAGTGAATATAATGAAGTACGAAGAACCAACCTTAGCATTTGTAGACATAGGATTGTATACATCATCATGTATCCGTCCCAAGAGTTCAGTAACTCTTTCTTTGTTTTGAGTAAACGGAATATAGGTCATTTTACTTTTGAGACAAGACTGGCAAGTATCATAAGATGAAAATTCGAAAAGATTCACATATTCATCCTAATGTAACTTAGCTGGTCGTGTCGTATTGGTATGACCTAGTCTACAATACCATAAGAAGGATTCGTTCATTTCTGAACTACTCCTCTTGTGTGTGTTCTAGATACTTTGAACTGTGGTTTGATTTAGAACGTATATGCTATTATATAACGTGTATGATCCAATTAACTCTTGATTCAGGAAAATGTTCACAACATTATTCTCCAATATAGAATTATATCCTTCTTTAACTTAATAAAGAATCTGATGTAATTTTGTATATCAGGTTCGGTATTTAATAACATTTGTTCAGAATCAATGTATTTACCATTTGGTAATACAATGTGATATTTGCCAACTGACTTGGCTGCAACAATTGCATCATTCTCTAACACTTAGAGACATATCACCCAATCCCAGTTCTTTACCTTTCTGAAGCCCATGTAACACTTACATATGTGGGATCCTGTTCAGGTATCTCATACCTAGGACGTAGAGAATACTGAGAAACAGTTCTCGGTAACGAACACACCCGAAGAATATGCATCAACATGCTTATTCCTCAATTGGGTCGCATGGAATCCGGATATTCCCCTATTTCCTGCTCGGACTTATAACAATTATAAGATAGAGCGGAACCAACGTTCTCTAGCACAGTATAATAAGAAAGTTCGGTCAATGCATCCATATTATTATCTTGATTATGGCGTGACATGGTCGCTATCAGGAGAGAGAGAAGAAAACACTCTGTGTGCGCTCTTGCAAGATTAGATTGGTTATTATTTTATCTAATCAGGATGGCTCCCACTGTTTTTTATCAAATCTTCCTTAAAACCCTAAAAGTTAAGTCTAGCCGGAATTAATTACACTCTACAAGTTCGCCAATCTTTCAACCAGGCCAGTGTCGGTACTTTGAGGGAGGTTCCCCGTGCTTTCGTACGAACCTAATTAAAATAAACCTTGTTTTCCCAGAGGCGTAACTCCGTTAACACTTTTCTAGACACCTACTTGATCGGCTAATTGTAATGTGTAAAACTCTCCCAGGAGTAACTCTTACTCGCAGTGGGTATCGGGATCCAACTATCTCATAGAAGGTATGCAATCTCATTGCAAATTTCAACACTTGAAATTCCCGATAATCTTTTGCCCCTAGCGACTTATGACCTTAAAATGGTCAACAAATCATAAACGCTAGCCAAGTTCAACCCGTCATTTCCTGATTGAATTAAATCCATCCGCACGACCCTTAACATGGTCAACAAAGTCGTACGACTACCCTAATTCAATCGCATCATATTCTTATGCAGATAAGCACTAATCAGCCACTGCACACTACGCCTTAACATGGTCAACAAACGTAGCACGAATACTATGTAGTACTCTGAAATGATGGAGGGCTACGACAGGTTTTTAAGAAAACCTTTTGCGTAATGAACTTGATATCGTTGTAGAATCGAGTAATTTTGAAAAGGAGTGTTTTTGAGACCTTTACTAGTTTTGCTAAAGAGGTCACTCCCGGTGAAGGGATCTCGGCTCTTTCCTCATCGAAAGAGGTGCTGGATATTTCACAAATACCACTATGCAAAGCATGAACTAAAAAAAGCAATCAAAAGACAAACCGAGTGGGTTATAGCATCTGCTAGTTTCTCTAAAGAGGTCACTCCCGGTGAAGGGATCTCGGCTCTTTCCTTATCGAATAAGGTGCTAGATATTCTACAAGGAATACCGTTATGCAAAGCAAGAACTAGAGCTACCAGTTTTTTAAAAAGTTTCTACAACATCTTTAGGTTTCTTTTTCCTTCATTAATCTCATTAATGAAATCCCATCAATTTATACTTCCTAAGCATCACAGAAGAAACGAAAGCATCAATATTTACTATATATCATCATATATATAATATAAGCATTCGTCTCAACATATAAAGTGATCACATCACAAAATATCAGCAGTAGAAGAACACATATGAAATATTGGATATACTAGGAATTCCGTGTTTTAATTAAGACAATAAAAAATGCGGATTCCACGGTCGCGATGAATAACCAAACCCACATCCCTAGACCCTTACGAGAGCGGCAAGAAACCCTACCAATTCTAGAGTTAGGAGACCCGGCCTCAACTCCTCGAGATGGTCTCCCACTGGACCCTAGAAACCGGTTACTTGTGCTCCCTCCTTTGGTCTATCCTAATGCGGAAAAGTAAATAATATACATCAATGGTGACATCATCCTCAACCCAGAAGTGCCCCAATAAAATAATATTACATACAACCTTTTACATGAATGAAAATGAAAAACTTTCATCTCACATAAAAAACCCCGGCTATTCAAAATACAACGATCCAATATAACATATCTCAGCAACAAATAACATCACATGTCATCAACGTAAGTAAATATGCGTATCTCAATTGTCGTTGACATATAGCAACGAAACCGGCGATACACCACATATTACACTTACGGTCACAGAAAAGAAAGTGAAAACCTACAACAATTGGAATCCGCATCCACCTTAGACATCATAAACCCAATGTATCACATACTTTGGATTTCAGGCCTAACCAAATGAATTCCTTAGATATCACATGCCTAACAATTATAAACCCTGCATTTTAGTCTCGATATTGAAAAAACTTTTCAATAACCAGTCGAGTAATTCAACAAGATTCCCGATAACCTGATCGGATGCTCGTCGGAAACTTTAGTAGACGGACGCACCCCCTATGCCATCGACGAAGTGCACTAAGTCGGAACACCGCGGCCGCGAGCACCCGAACGGATGCTTTTGGCGACGGAGTTCTCCTACAGTCACTTGGTCGGGGCTATGAGGCATGGCTATCTAGTAAGGTTACCCGGCGAGTATCTGCGTACACTACGTAATTGCGACGGACTTTAGATCAACATCAAAATCCCGTGGCAACCGATCAAATGAGACTAACTTACTAGATTTATAAAATTCAATCTAGTTATCACATAACTAATTATGTGGATTCCAAATATTGTATCACAATCACATATAACTAGACGATGTTAAACTTTTTGATCGAATAAACAAACACCCAAAATTTCCCAAAGAGCTCAACACTTGAGCAGAGTTTAAAAAGTACCCAGAACATGCCACAGCACCTATGAACCATCCGTAGAAGGGCCGACCCATGCCTCACTCATGTCGCCATAGAACTGCCGCAAACCCTAAGGTATGACCGCGGTTCCGCAATCCAAAAAGTCGAGTTTGGGTATTGTTCTTCTAAAGGGTCCACAGAATCGCTTGCATGATTTTCTAAAAATTTTAAACTTGGAAAAAATCCAGCTCTTGGAAAATTTCCAGCGAGGGAAAATATGAGTTATTGATATCCGTTCGAACTTTTTAATGTCGTCTAAATAACTCGAATAGATGGTAGAATTACGATTACGAAACACTCCGAATTGCCTTTACAGAAAGTTAACATCACATGCAAATTTAGCAAAAACTAGCAACACCTGAAACACCAAAACCCAGAGATTGGAACACCATGAAAATTTGAAGTCAAAATTCCTCAAGTGGGACGAGGAGCTCGGATTTTCCCTTATTGTGGCCGGCCATTTTCCGAGCAAACCCCTTCAAATTTTCTTGGTGTTCATGTCATATCTCATACAACATTCTGTAGTTACTAAAAAAAATTTTAGAGGCCATTTAAAATTCGACAGAAACTAGGATTGTATATCGGGTGTTTCGGAGTTATTTCAGTTTCGTAATCTAACAAACATCGTTTAAATCTCTAGTATGACTCTGATAGCACTGTTGGGTTCCCTAGGCGACCGCTAGGTTTCAGGAGGTATCATCCATGCCGTTTTCAAATTTTTGCCATACTAAAGAACCCTAACCTAGAATCTTAACTAGAGATTTAGACGAAACAATAATGTAAACAACTTTACATCTAAGTGAATAAGGAATACAACCTTTGTAGACCGGTCCTTCACTTCTAAAGCTCCGTGTAGTAGTCTCTTCGCTCTAAGTAGTGAACACCCGAACTCTAGTAAGGGTTCACATGAAGAAATGAACAAACTTGCTCGAAGTCTTCGAGACCGAAGATGATTTACGTCGAGGAGACTCAAGCTCATGCTACCTCTTCACTTATGGTAGATTAGTGAAGCAAACACCCTAAACTAAATAGCTAATATAGTAGAGGATGATGAAGTAGGAAATGGGCTCACTTTAGATTTATTTTTCTCACAATATTTCATCACCATTTTAAAAGCTAGAAAGCTTTCTCATGAGGAAGAAGAAGATGAAGTGGAAATGAGAATGAAACTCATGAGGTGAGAATAACAACCATAGGTGAGTTTATGTCATACACTAACTCATATAGAGACTTAACTATGGCTAACAATAATGGTTAAGTTAATAAATATCTACAAGTAAAACAAAATTAGTGGACTTGGTCAATAGTTCCACAAGCTTCTACAAGCTTGAACCATGTGACTAATTACCATTAATTTTGATTAATTTTAAATAAATAAAACTATTCATTATATCAAGCATGGTGTGAGTCTCATACACCCATATTGCATGTGGCATCAAACATGACACATATAAAATGTACATTAATATATATCACATATATACTAAGTGTACACTAGTGAGAAAAAGAAATGTTTAGTGAGCAAATATTAGTTAATGTAAGTTAATATATCATATATATAATTATACATTAAATTATCAAATCAACACTTGATTTAATAATCCGGCTATATCACATACAACCGACTAATATCAAATGTAACATCTTATCGAATCAACACTTGATCCGATAACTCGGTTATATCACATATAACCGACCGATATCACATATCTTGAGAATAGAATGCGGTATCATATACGCGCACTAATATCGGTCCCGCACATATCACATATGTGCCCCTACCCCGTTTCGCATGAACCAGGAAACCTCTGTGTAGGACTCTAAAGACTCATCAATACACCGGCAGTAGGTGATGATCATATCAAACACCCACAAGCCGTAAGCGGTCTGCTAAACGTAACGGCCACCCGGGTATTGAGAGATCAGAAGATCAACAAGCAAGCATGCTCATACTCCTGCGAATCCAATCATAATACTACCGTACAGTCCGGTCTCTTCATCGGACATGTCGCATATCTCAGCCTGGGGGTGGTAAACGTCAGACCCCAATAGCCCTGATAAGTCATGCCGATGCAAGGTCCATAACGGTTTGAGAAACTACTGATAACACTTACCAGTAAATCTCAGTAACCCTGGCCAGAGATTTCCTGTTATGGCCAATCAAGCATAGCGCAACAACCCCCAATACTGGGAGAGACGAAATCCCCTCTTATCGCTCATTGCCTCCATGTGACTCTGGACTGTATCCAAAGACCACCATGTTGCATGATCTCTTGAACGTGGTATGGTGGAAATCAAAGCACAGTGGGAATCACACAAGACTCTATGACGATCTCGGATCGACAGACTAACCTGTACCAGTGTCACCAGAGAACTGCTATCTGACGATAGGTATAATACCATCTAGGAGTTCTCGGCAAGTCCGTTCAGTTTACCCAGTCTCCACTGAGCACCCGTATACCTTCTCTGATGTCAAACACCAATGGATGTGAGATCATCCATCGCCCATCATATGGGTCGAAAAGCGTATACGCTAGTCTACTCTGGAGTATCGATACCCCGTCTCGATACTCCCACGACTAGGAATATTTGAAGGATGTACTCGCCGACTACCATGTCCCCATAAGTATGATCTGCATCATAATCCTGGTAGTCAAGTACTCATCCTATTTCCACCACGGTCCGCCACCTAATGGTGCGGTCTCCTCTTCAAATTTTAGCACTGCACTCCAATGATCCTCTGCTCCTATTTGACAGTCTCTGAATCTCTGTTGATTCGCTCTAAATACTCAAGATTTCTTGCAAAACTCACACAAGAATCGTTAAAAACACAAGATGCGGTTTTTAAGTATTTTCATTTTTTGGTTGTTTTTAGAAATCAACCCGAATAACAAGAAAAATAATACTATCATTTCCCGGCAATGGCGCCATTTGATTGGTTTGAAAAACTGATTCTTTATATGTCCTAGTTACCGCAATCAATAATGGTGTCGCAATAACTGGCCGATAGTAAGTACGGGTCGTCCACAGGGAAATGGTGAATTATCTTTCTTATTTTAGATGAGTTAATAAAGAAAGGTAGGATTTTTATCGTTTTATTCTAAAAAGATTTGAAAATTTTATAAGAGATGAGCTTGTAGGGTTTTTCGGATTGAGTGGTTAAAAGATGGAGTTTTAAAAATAATTCATTTTATCTTTTAATTATTTAATACTAGAGAAATAGCGATGGATGTGGATTTGGGTTCTTGGAGGGATTAGGGTTTCTCTCTACTGACCCCTGTCCTTCCATTGATCCCTATTTATCCCAAGCCCTCAACAAAGCAAGTATTAACGAATCTCAAATCGTAGTCGTAACTATCATGAATTGATAGCACGCCCGAATAAGATGGTTAAGACTCCCTTTATTAAAATTTATAAAAATTAAAACATAAAAAGAAGTTAGGGATTTTTTCATCCATTATACTACCATATCCTACAAACCCTAACAAGCAAGAATTTACTCGCTCATTGGGAAAAACGACAAAAGGTAGAAGAATAAGGAACTCATAAGAAAAACAAAAAAATAAAAGTGCGAAAAGTAAATGCGGAAAGTAATGTGACAAAATTAAAACAAAAAAACTACCTTTTATTGAAACTTTTGCATTACAGAATTTGATTGCTGAAAAAAAACTAAAAGAACTAAAAACCCTAGTTTGCTCAATAGATCTAGATCGACAGATTGGACGATGGATAAATGATAACCCTAGATTGCTCTCGGTCCTTTATATAGGCTCTGGAATTTAAAACCCTAGACGTCATCTTGAAGTATGTAAAAATACGATCATGTCCCTAAAATTTCACATCGAACGGCCACTATAGAACCGCGAAACCGCCGCCTTTAGCCCTCTTTAGCCGCTGAACCGCCGCCGTTTGGTGGAATCTCTTCTCAAGATTTTTTGTGCTTTCTTCTATCGATTTTAGAAGATTTTTCTGATCAATATATTTTGAAAATATATCTTTCTCTCTACAGTTGCGAGAATTTTCAATTTGCTTCTAAAATTTGGCAGATTTGGTTTGCTAACCCGATTTGATATAGATCTCCTACTTATGTTGTAGCCCTGAACTGGTTTATTATTTTAATACGTGCACAATACCTCAAATCAAATTATTAGTAGCATTTATTTTATTTGAGATAAAATTCCAACCAATTTTAATTAAATTACTTAATGGATATTATATGATATGATATGCACATCTTAATAATAATGTTTAAGAATATTTGATGATATAATATGCATATTTTCATAATTAAGAATCACATGGATATTTCATTTAAATATGATATGCATATATTCCTCCAATTATATTCATTATAAGTTAAGAAATATATGACAAAATCTTTTTACACATAAACCCGCATATGTTCTTAAATTATAAATAACACCATTTAGTAATTAATAATAATAGAAAAATGACCGTACAAATGTGAAATAAACATGACTAATCAAATAATATCAAAGTAGAGCATAGGTACAAGAGAATCACATCATAACAACGGATCATATAGGGTCTATAACGATTATCCTCTTCTAAAAAAGCAAACATCAAACACAAAGTCAATTGGCGATATTATAAAAGAAAATAGCAGTGATACCATTACCCCACAATGTGATGAGCTAAGCAAATAATTCGTTGAGGCGCTCTTGCTCATCACGATCCCAAAGCTCTCATCTTTTCAAATTATTCACACCTACAAAATAAGGTATGGAGGGAAAATTCGGTATACAAGCTTTCTTGGATCCAATCGGGTTATCCTTAGGAACCTAAATCAATTTGGCATTCAAAGTTATATTTTTCTTTAACCTACATGAATGTGCCAAATGACCATATGCATCGCAAAATTGCAAGTATAAGTGTGTGCATAATAGAACTAGAAGTGTCAATGCATGCATGAGATGAAACAAGTGTATGATGCACATGCCTTTTCAAAGATTGTTTTGAACTAAATCTATATAAATATACATGAGAATGTACATGAGATTTAGAAAAACTTGAAATACATTTGACAAATCTAGTAGAAGATGGTTTTTAAATTTTCAAAGTGTTTTTAAAACTAACTCATCTTCCATTTAAAACTTTCTTCGGCTTGCTAAGAATGGAAATATGAATTTCTTTCGGTTTTAAAACCTTAGCAACGGAAGAGCTCAAAACATCAATTTGTTGCTTGAGATAAGAGTTTTTCAAAATTAAATAGTCTTGAGAAACAATTGAAGATTTCAATAAATCGATTTCGTTTTTCAAACTTGAAATCAAAGCATCGTTTTCATTTCTTAAAACTTCACAAGTTGAAACCAAAAACTCATTTTCTATCTTGAGAGAAGTATTTCTAAAACGAGAGATTCTTGAGATGAAATGGATGATTTTAAAAGATCAATCTTATTTTTAAAGTTTGTAAGCGACTTATCCTTTTCTATTCTCAAGTTTTCACAAGATAAAACCAAATTTTCATTTTCAAGCTTCAAAACATCAATAGTTGCACAATGTAATTCAAGTTTTGAAATCAACTTATTTTTCTCAATAACTAATTTATCAACTAAAACTTTTTGAGAATCATGAGTAGAAGATAAGATACTAAATTTGGTAATCAAATTTTTGTTTAAAATTTCAAAAGAATTGCAACAAGAAACCAAATCATTTCTCTCGTTTTCTAAGATAGAAATCCGATTTTCAAGCAAACCATTTTTAGATACTAATGAAATATGACTATCATGCAAAGTATTAAACGCATCTAATAATTGATCATGCATAAGTTTGCGAAAATCATAAGAAGGATGACTTACAGCACAATGATCAAAACACCCCTTTGCATACTCCATAGAGTTGGATGCAGCGTATTGATTTTGCTTTTGTTTAGATGCATCTAAAGTCGCTAATGAAGTTGTACTCTTGGTTTTCTCCATTTTCTTCCAATGAGCACCAAATACCATGAGTCGTCTTGCAAGAAAAAAAATTATTAAAAATATTAACATCTAAAGCACATGTAAAACTTTTAAAGCGTTCATGTTAGTAGCAAATAAATCCCTATCACGACTACCCCCATTCTAATTTATCATAAAGAGGAATAGAATAATCGCTATTAACAATTTTCCAAATATCTCTACCAAGAGACCCAAGATAAACATCCATTTTAATCTTCCAAATAAAAAACCTGTTACCATCAAAATAAGAAGGATTGTTAATCGATGGTTTGTCATAATCAGAACAACTGAGAAGAAAAGAAGCCATGGATCACTCTAGGATGTTAAGTCTACACAAGAAGAACACCAAACTCTAATACCAATTGAAAATAACACGGAAGCTTACAAAAATAGTCCTAGAGGAGGGTGAATAGGACTATACAACTAATATGCCCAAATTAATAAATCTATATTAACACTTGGAAAACAAACAACAATTGAATAGCGAAGCAAAGGATATACCAATAGGATAAGTGGCTAAGCTAATCTCAATTGTGACACATACAACATCAAGAGAGCAACCATATCAAGTAGTTAGCAATTAGAGCAAATAGGGAACAAGCATACAATTCTAATCTATAGATACTTGCAAACAATTAGATTCAAATATAAATGGCAAGTAATAAAAAAGAGATATAGAGAAATTGCAAACTCAAGACACAAGAGATTTTTAGAGTGGTTCGGGAGATCCCATAATGTCACGCCCCGCTTCCCAGTATATGGGCAGAGAACGCGACTGGGCCGCTACGTATTTACTGTGAAGTAAATACACTAAGCGTATTTAAACAATATAAAAGTAAATGCACAAGAGACAAGATATAATCAAAACAACAACTTTATTTATTCACATTCTTTCTGTACAATACATGGAAGTAAATACAACTGATAAAAAGCAATGCCTAAACAATGGCATAACAGAAATGAAAAGTACTGAATGGAAAGTGTACAATGAACTAGAGCTCAGGGTCTTCACTGAATTGGTCCAATTCTTCAGCAGTGGGCTCGATCTCTGACGTGTCCAGATCACCTGACGACATTCAAAGAAGAAAGAAAGAGAAAGTCGTCAGCGAACAGATCACTCGGTAAGTCCCAAAGATAAGGGAGAAATAGAATAGACAGAGTAAGAATGTATCTTTTAAAGTTGTATTATATTGTTGTAATGTTGTGTTAACGCTGTTGTTTGTAGCTTGGTACAGAAGGATGCCGGTGTATACAAGAGGGGTCTCTATATGCTAGAGACCAGGGCAAATGGAATGTACAAGGAACCGTTAAGCCACGGTACAACAGCAACGGAATATAGGTTAGGTGTCTTAATCTTACTATCTCGTGCTTCTTTTAACACCTTCCGTACCAATCTACCCCTTAAACCCCGTGTTATCTTGATTGTATTGTTTGTATTGTAACTTGAATTGTATTATAATATAGATTGTATAATTGGATGACTTACCGAAACCATGATATCAGTAAATGGATGTAACTGTAGAATCAGGTAAATGGATGTAACTGGAAAATCATGTAAATGGAATGTATATCCATGGTTCGGTTCGGTCAAATTGTATAGATTGATAGATTGAATATATGGAATAATAAATTCATGGATTCATGTTGAATTGTAATATTGTAGATTGTAGATTGTAGATTGTACTTGAATCATATTCAAGTCATATTATAATGAGACTCACTCTGAGTCAGACAATTAGAAAAGTAAATTGAAGTCCTGATTGTTTTGATGTTATCGGTAACCGCTGCACATGTGCGGCAGGATTTGTGTCTTTTTCAAAGACGATTACCGTATTGATAACACCATTATTAAGTTGTCTACCTTAAATAGGAAAGCACACACTTCTCCGGCTCCCTGAGGCACAAGAGATTGGTCCCGCTTAAACCTATATTTACTAGGGTCCTTAAGGTAATTTATAGAACTTGAGGGGGTTTTATGTAAAAATACTTTTATATACTTTTCAAAATACACCCCAAGTATTTATTATTCGTCTTCAAAGTTGTAATGAATATAGATTTTATGTTGTGATATTTCTAGTAAAAATATCCTAATTTCATAAATAAAGATATTTATTTGTAATATTGATTTGTATGGAATTCATGGTATTTTAGTGTAAAAATGATTCTTGTGATTTTTGAAAAGAGTTGGAATATTTATATTATTTGCAAAATAGATATTTTAATGTTACTTATATATATATATATATATATATATATATATATATATATATATATATATATATGTATGTATGTATGTATGTATGTATGTATGTATGTATGTATATATATATGTATGTATGTGTGTGTATATATATGTATGTATGTATGTGTATATGTATATATGTATATATATATATATATATATATATATATATATATATATATTATAATTCTAAAAATCTCATTTTCTTAAGATGTCGTATTTTAAATCTTTCGAGACCGAATGCTGCTTGCGGAGGTCTGCATCTCGCACTACTAAGCCCGAGGATGTGCGATAATCCGCACCACCCCGAACGGGTTCCCCAAATGGGTTGTAGCGGCGCTTTGCAAAGATTTGTATAAATACTAAATCGTTTAGAAAATGGTTTTATTAATAATGGTATTTATTTGTAAAGATGTCGTTTTCCCGTATTCTATGTTCTCGAGGGTATTGTGCTATGTTGCATATGAGTGTGTGAGGAGGTAGGTCATTACCCCGTGATCTATTTAAAGGTATAGTAAGGTTTTGATGGTTTAAATGTAGAAATGAAACTATATAGTAGTTTAATGAAAAAATACGGTAAAATGGAAATAGAAATTACTTTTGATATGGAACTTGTTCAATATGATTAGTTAGTGTTTAATAGTCAACCTGTAGTGGATGTAGCATGATTGTATTAAAGAAAGAGTTAGGTTTATAAAGAACCGAATCGGAAATTGGATTTGTTCCGATTCCGTCGGATTTTGAAATTTCGTATTTTAGAATAAGAATAGAGAAGAGGGAATTGGGACTTACGGGTTTAGGACTTTAAAAGAGAGAAAGGGTAGACGAGAGGAGTCGACGGTGCGTCGTTTCGTAGCCGGGAATTCCTACGATTGTCGCCGGAAAATCCGCCGGAGCTTCGCCTTTTGCTCACTTCGATTGCACACTAGGGTTTCTAGAGATTTCTTGAAAGTTGGCTCAGAGTTTTGGGGTGAGGGGGTAGAGTGTAGGGGTGGTATTTATAGGGTTAGGCTAGGGTCAGGGTAGATGAAGAGTTTAAATTGAAAAAGTGTAAAAAATATATTAAAATTCATTAAAAATAGAGTAAATAGGACTTTTTGAATTCTATGGAACCGATCTAAGTAAATGAAGTGTGCAGGGGGGTAGGGGAGATGAAGAGACAGACCTTTTTTGTTGACGACTCGGCCGACCGGCCTAGTCCGGCCGGCGGCGCCGGCCCGAGTCAGGCCGAGTCAGGAGGTGGGGAGTCGTCTGGTGATCTCACTGGTATATTTACTTTTTGTAAGGTGGTGGGATTTTTAGGAGTTAACACATGTTGACTGTTGGTATTCTAAAACACTCAAAATAAAACAATATTAAAAATAATGTGGGGTATGGGATTTGAACTCTGGTGGCTTGGTTCAGCAGTGCAAAGTCTTACCAATGAGCCACAAGCTCCTTCTTGTAATTATGGAGCTAATTAATTACTTAAAATAATAACAGTAATTGTAAATACCCCAAGTATACATTAATTTTTAAGCAAATTTTGTACACTAAAAATGGAGTTGTTAACTTCTTTTAACTTGTAATTAAAAAACAAAATAATTACTTATATCTTGTGCTCAGGCTAAAATACCCCTTTATTGATTTTTAAAAAATTGTACAGAAAATTGTACAGGAAATTTAGGGTTGTTACATTCTACCCTCCTTATAAAAATTTCGTCCTTGAAATTTGTAAAAGGAAAGTGTAACAGATTCAAAGAAAGTTTTGTGACAGAAATGTTGGTAGTGTATGAAAATATTTAGAAGAAAGAAATATTACAAAATGTTTTGGTCAAAGTGAGGGAGTTACCTGGGTTACCTTGGTTTACAGTCTTAGGTTCTATGGCTGCTAAGGTGGAGGCTTGACGTCACGGCACATTTTTCTGTGTAAGCCGGTACATCGATGCCTGACTAGGTAGAGGCGGTCCATGTGGAGATGGTGCTGGGAGTGTAGGACGAGTTGTAGGAGCCTGGATAGCTGGCCGCTGCGGGTAGTTGGTGGGTGTGTGAGCTGAGTTGCGTCTATATGGACAATCTCCAATTCTATGATCGGATACGCCACAAACTAGGCACAGGCCTTTTGCACGCCTACAGTCCTTCCACAAGTGTCCTTTTCTCCTGCAGTAGTTACAAAAAACTGGGCTGGGACGGTTGTTCGGTACTCCTGGTCGCCTTGGCATGGAAGGTGGCCTTGGCGAGGCTCCTCCTGCCATCTGGGTGGCAGAGCGCTTTATACCGGTTGCTTCTACTTCTGATCGGTTCACTAATATAGCAGTCTGCTACTGCAGTTCAACCAGGAAGCTTCGGATTTCCTCAAGCAGAACCGTTTTCTCGGTTAGCGGAGCAGGGACGGCAGGTGTGAGTGGTAGTGGTGGAGGTGTGTTGTTGACATTGGTGCTGGTGTTGTTTGGAGAATCCATGACCTTGAATGAAAAATTTAGGTTAGGATAGATTCAAAGTATATGATTCAAACAATATGAAATTGTAAGATTCAAGGAACATGAATTGTAAAGAAGATTTTAGTTGCTGGTTCTTGTGTTATATTGCTTAGGTTGTTCACGCAGAACAAAACTGCATAGTATGGTTCTATACAGCTCTGACCTGCATGGGCCACCAACAAAACCTGCCACGCCCGCTTCCCAGTATACGGGCAGAGAACGCGACTGGGCCGCTACGTATTTACTGTGAAGTAAATACGCTAAGAGTATCTAAGCAATATAAAAGTAAATGCACAAGAGACAAGATATAATCAAAACAACAACTTTATTTATTCACATTCTTTCTGTACAATACATGGAAAGTAAATACAACTGATAAAAAGCAATGCCTAAACAATGGCATAACAGAAATGAAAAGTACTGAATGGAAAGTGTACAATGAACTAGAGCTCAGGGTCTTCACTGAATTGGTCCAAGTCTTCAGCAGTGGGCTCGATCTCTGACGTGTCCAGATCACCTGACGACATTCAAAGAAGAAAGAAAGAGAATGTCGTCAGCGAACAGATCGCTCGGTAAGTCCCAAAGATAAAGGAGAAATATAATAGACAGAGTAAGAACGTATCTTTTAAAGTTGTATTATATTGTTGTAATGTTGTGTTAACGCTGTTGTTTGTAGCTTGGTACAGAAGGATGCCAGTGTATACGAGAGGGGTCTTTATATGCTAGGAGACCAGGGCAAACGGAATGTACAAGGAACCGTTAAGCCACGGTACAACAACAACGGAATATAGGTTAGGTGTCTTAATCTTACTGTCTCGTGCCGCCTTTAACACCTTCCGTACCAATCTACCCCTTAAACCCCGTGTTATCTTTGATTGCATTGTTTATATTGTAATTGTATTGTAACTTGAATTGTATTATAATGTAGATTGTATAATTGGATGACTTACCGAAACCATGATATCAGTAAATGGATGTAACTGTAGAATCAGGTACATGGATGTAACTGGAGAATCATGTAAATGGAATGTATATCCATGGTTCGGTTCGGTCAAATTGTATAGATTGATAAATTGAATATATGGAATAATGGATTCATGGATTCATGTTGAATTGTAATATTGTAGATTGTAGATTGTAAATTGTACTTGAATCATATTCAAGAAGATTATAATGAGACTCACTCTGAGTCAGACAATCAGAAAAGTAAATTGAAGTCCTGATTGTTTTGATATTATCGGTAACCGCTGCACATGGGCGGCAGGATTTGTGTCTTTTTCAAAGACGATTACCGTATTGATAACACCATTATTAAGTTGTCTACCTTAAATAGGCAAGCACCCACTTCTCTGGCTCCCTGAGGCTCAAGAGATTGTTCCCGCTTAAACCTATATTTACTAGGGTCCTCAGGGTAATTTATAGAACTTGAAGGGGGTCTATGTAAAAATACTTTTATATACTTTTCAAAATACACCCCAAGTATTTATTATTCGTCTTTAGAGTTGTAATGAATGTAGATTTTATGTTGTGATATTTCTAGTGAAAATATCCTAATTTCATAAATAAAGGTATTTATTTATAATATTGATTTGTATGGAATTCATGGTATTTTAGTGTAAAAATGATTCTTGTGATGTTTGAAAAGAGTTGGAATATTTATATTATTTGCAAAATAGATATTTTAATGTTACTTATATATATATATATATATATATATATAAAATTTTCTTAAGATGTCGTATTTTAAATCTTTCGAGACCGAATGCTCCTTGCGGAGGTCTGCATCTCGCACTACTAAGCCCGAGAATGTGCGATAATCTGCACCATCCCGAACGGGTTCCCTAAATGGGTTGTAGCGGCGCTTTGCAAAGATTTGTATAAATACTAAATCGTTTAGAAAATGGTTTTATTAGTAATGGTATTTATTTGTAAAGATGCCGTTTTCCCGTATTCTATGTTCCCGAGGGTATTGTGCTATGTTGCATATGAGTGTGTGAGGAGGTAGGTCATTACCTCATGATCTACTTAAAGGTATAGCAAGGTTTTGATGGTTTAAATGTAGAAATGAAACTATATGGTAGTTTAATGAAAAAATACGGTAAAATGGAAATAGCAATTACTTTTGATATGGAACTTGTTCAATATAATTAGTTAATGTTTAATAGTCAACATGTAGTGTTTGTAGCATGATTGTATTAAAGAAAGGGTTAGGTTTTATAAAGAACCGAATCGGAAATCGGATTTGTTCCGATTCCGTCGGATTTTGAAATTTCGTATTTTAGAATAAGAATAGAGAAGAAGGAATTGGGACTTATGGGTTTAGGACTTTAAAAGAGAGGAAGGGGAGACGAGAGGATTTGACGGTGCGTCGTTTCCTCGCCGGGAGTTCCTACGGTTGTCGCCGGAAAATCCACTGGAACTTCGCCTTTCGCTCACTTCGATTGCACGCTAGGGTTTCTAGAGATTTCTTGAGAGTTGGATTAGAATTTTGGGGTGAGGGGGTAGAGTGTAGGGGTGGTATTTATAGGGTTAGGTTAGGGTCAGGATAGATGAAGAGTTTAAATTGAAAAAGTGTAAAAAATATATTAAAATTCATTAAAAATGGAGTAAATGGGACTTTTTGAATTCTCTATAACCGATATAAGTAAATGAAGTGTGCAGGGGGTAGGGGAGTGTTCATATTATAATTTTGCATTATTATATTCCCCATTCTTAATCATTTTACAAATAAATAGGTGCTTTTGATCCTTGTCTGTTGAATAGTTGTAGGTTACAGGTTCTCGGAACAAAATAATGAAAATGATGAAAAGACGTTACAAAAGTGAGACTACGACTAACAAATAGAAGAATCTTTATCATGCCTACAGTTTGAAGAACAAACGAAGATCAATGAACAATTTCACAAAGTACAAAGGCAGCGTAAGATTCAAGACTTCAACACGAAGCGAACGGTAAAATTCCACAACATTCTGCACTGTGGAAATCTGAAAGAAACTAGAAGACATTCTGAAGAACCAAGTAAAGAAAATAGAAGGAAAAAGCAACAGAATGAAGCCCTGAAGAAATTATGCATCAAGAACACCATATGGTCGCGGAACCGCGGCCAAACCATGCTTATGGCCGCGGATCCGCGGCCGTGCTGTGCACGTGTGGTGCGTGTCGGTGCGTCGGTGCATTGACTCGGTTTTCTTAAGGGTATTTTTGTAATTCTAGATATGGATCAAATGTAAATCCTAGGGTTTCTATTTTCTATAAATAGGAACCCTACAGCTCTTTTTGGGGTGTGCCTCTTTTTGGGTGCCTCTTTAGAGATGCCTCTTTTAAATTCCAGATCTTAGATTTTCAATTCAATGTAATCGTCAAAGAGTGCATCAATAAAGAAGTAAGTTTTTTATCTTGACCTAGTTAATTTCTTTTCTGCCCTAGTTATAAATTTTATTTATTTGCCGTAGTTGTTAATTTTATTTATCTACCGTAGTTGTTAAATTAAAATCACAAAAATGAACTCTTAGATCTTAAAATAAAAACACAATTTTTTTGGATTAACTCGTTAGAACACAAAGATAAGGAATCCATCTCCTTGTGGACTGACCCGTACTCAACCGGCTAGCTACCAAGCGACGTCGTTCTTGATTGCG
Source organism: Agapanthus africanus (assembly GCA_030015575.1). Lineage (NCBI taxonomy): Eukaryota > Viridiplantae > Streptophyta > Magnoliopsida > Asparagales > Amaryllidaceae > Agapanthus > Agapanthus africanus. The sequence goes on from CM057337.1 coordinate 725,227,061, forward strand.
GTTAAATATTCTTTGATTCATCTTTTAAAAGCGCAAGCGCGCATCAAAACTCAAACAATCAAATGGCACCGTTGCCGGAGAGATGGTAGTCTCTTTCTTTGTGTAATTTCGGGTTAATATAAAAAAAATTATAAAAAATTTGAAAATTATAAAAATTGAAATTTTTTAAAAACATACATTTTTTAAATCCAATAAAAATAAAAATCATCTTGTTCTTTTTGAAAGGTATTGTGTGAATTGTGCAGGAAAAGAAGACGGACAGATTCAGATCTGGAAAAATCCAGCGAACAAAACAGCAAACAGAAGATCTGAACAGACAGCGGATAATCAAAACAGCAAACAGAAAATTTTTGGGGATCTGAACCGACTGATAGACCGCGGAACCGCCGCAATATCCCTCTTTTGACCGCGGAACCGCAGCTAGTAGGTGACGTCAGCAGGTGGAATCTTCTCTGTAAGCATTCTTTTCCTCCCCTCTGCCCTCTGTAGTCCTCTAAAAAATTTTCCTGCAGAGTTCTTTGCGCAAAAATTCTTCTCCCTCTCCAATAAATTGTTTTTAAGCAGGATTCTTTGCGCTGCAAAATAAAAAAAATTTTGAAAGTGTTTTAGATTTTTGTGTGTTTACTGCTTTGCATTTTTAAAAACGGACTTTTAAGGGGCTATAACACCAATCCATATTGGGTGGGGTTTTCATTACCCTTCCTAGGACCCCAAAAATCACAAAAAACATTTTGCATCAACCCTTGAGTTAATTAAAAAATATTAGACTCAGCCAATAAGGATTGTCGTGCTTATTAGAACAAAGGAAAGGTTGTAGGCATCGGTCGTTTATCTAAACCTGACTTTGTGGTGCCTAGGCTAGACAAGTAGGAAAGGTAATTTTAAAAGGCTCGTCTCACGGTGATTCGTGAGCGGATCCCTCCTTTCTTTACTTGTGCTTACCTGGCCACAATTGGCGGTGAAGAGGCGATTTGAGGATCTCACAACTTACCCTTTGGAACAGTTGAGAGCAGTCTAGTTGACTTAGGAGACCCTAGCTCTAGGCTTGATTGTGCATATATAAATTGTGATTGTGCCGTAGTTCCGTACAAATTTGTGCAAAACTATTTCTAAAAAAAACACTTTCAAAAATTCCAAAACTCCAAAAACAAACAGTTTTTTTTAAAAATAAATAAATAAAAAAAATTAAAAAAATCAAAAAAAAATCATCACGTTCTTTTTCTTCTCCTTTCTCACATCATGGGTACCCCACCTCCCCAAACTCTTGCCGAACTTTGGTACCCAGAACTAAACTTTGCTTCCTACGCAAATTGTTTTGGTCGAATTACGGACGACCCATCCATGCCCAAAATTTCTTTGAAAGATCGAATAGAAGCGTCTAGGAGAAACAGTTGGACTCCGCAATCCACTTTGTATCAAGCGTTTCAACCTTCACCACCTTCTTACGTTGATACTCCTTCTTCAAGTCCTGTTGTAACTCCGAAACCCATGTCTATTGCTGAACATATTGAACAATCTCGTAACCGATCTTTCACTCTTTTCAACACTTCTAGTTCTTGGGATCAACAAGTCCATTCATCTTTTTATCCAAATGTTGATCCTACTCCTGTCTAACCATTCAATTCCTACCAGTCCTACCAGACTTTCGCACCTTCCCTAGATATTGCTTCTACACAGCCATTTGGGAGTTTCCAGAATCCAAACAATTTTGAATCTTTTACTGAAACCCCTTCACAACCCATGTCTAGTCTGGAACAGTCGTTGGAAGCTTATATTGTAGCGACAAACCAACAGATGAGGAATTTGGATGTGTCCATTGCCGCCCTTAAGTCATCAAGACAACCTAGTGAACCGACAGCTAGTTTCCAACTAACTCCAAATTTTCCAATGTATGATGAGACGGTTGGACAGAGTGAGAATTTGAGTGGTGAGAGTGAGCTGTACACACATCCCAATCAAATCTACCCATCCCCAATTGAATCCCACAACTCCGGTTTTCAAACAAGTGTCCCAAATGATTCACCAGTTAAAGATAAAACGTGTAATGAGTTGTGCGACTTTGTAGTGTTTGATTTACCTGATTGTGAAGAGCCCCTTTCGAGTGAAACCGTCACCAATCCTTTTGACCTCTACACCTCCACTCTAGAACCTGAATTGATAAATATCCATGCTTTTGATGAGGTGTCTAAAAAAATTGATTTTCACTCGATCGAGGATATTGACACCGGGAATATTTTGGATGATGAACCCGCAGATTTGATTGAAATTGTCTCTCCAATTCATCATCCCGAATCATTAAATGTTTTCCCCGAACTTCATATGCGTCTTGATTTTGATGATAATGGCATGGATAAGCTAAATTTTGAGGAGAATATTGAGAATAAACCAGTTTTGTTTGATGGGTCGGATTTTCCAATTCATCATGTTCCTTCCACTGACTGTGTACACCCTCCTGAACCCTTAACTGTAATCCTTCCTAAATCACCCCCCTTCGTCCTTTCCATCGTTCCAACCGCGCAAGAATCCGTTACGCTTTCATCTCCAATGTCTGGTTTACCAAGTTCGACGTACCCATGTTTGCTCACGAATCTTGAGGGATTTGATCTCATTTCTCCGTGGGTTGATAGATTAGCATAATCGCTTTTTACACATCGGTCCTTACAAATTGTGCTAATTTATATACTCGATCCCCACCCTCAAGTTCGTATTCCCACTTTCTTTGGTTCTTCTAATCTTCCTTTAATGATACAGAATGTTGATGAATCACAATCCGATATTTTGAGTTTGATAATTTTAGAAAAACAACTTGATTTAGAATCTTTTGAGAATAAGGTAGATGAGCTTTACGAGTCTCCTACCTCCGTAATTTTTGAAAAATCATGTGTGTTGAATTCTGGCGTGACACTTATTGACATTGAAACGTTCAATCGGACGTTCGATGAAAGTTTCGAAGATATTTTCGCCGACGAACTCACATTCCTAAATGACACGGATTTTGTGATTAATCAACCTCCACTTGAAGAAGTCGAACCACCACCATTTCTTTTTCTCTTCCGCCATTCTTCTCCTCCACCGAGACTGTATACTGCTTCTATCTCCACACGGTCTCGTGTACTTCTCATCTCCTTTCTTTACACTCCATTCTTTCACCAACCCTACCATTATAACGATAAAATTTTTGAATGGTTGGTGCTAACATTTGGCCTGTGTAAGGCCATGTATAGTTTGATTTTTCTCCTCCCTAACTCTGAACTTTAACGCTTAAAACAATGGAAACACTGTCTCACTTAAGTTTGGGGGGACTTTTTGTATATATTTTTTGTTTTTCTTTTAACAATATAAAAAATATATATATAAAAAATAATAAACAGGAGAGTGCCGACAATTTTGACCCTCTTGGTGTAGCCTGACAATGAGGACACTGTCACGTTTAAGTTTGGGGGTATGCTCGGTACGCTTTCTTCCTTCATGTGTATATTTTTGCATTTGCATACTTATTTTAAAATCCACAAAAATTGAAAAGTTTTAAAAATTATAAAAATTGAAAAGTTCAATTTTAGCCATATTTGACTTAAGTTTGACATGACGGTTGACTAATTAGGAAAAACTAGATTCTAAACTTGGTAAATTAAAAACCCTAAAAATAACCTTTCTTAAAATTTAACGGTAGAAAAATATATGTCTTTGTAGTTTACTTAGAAATAGGCAAATTTTGAGTTCACTTCTTGGGCTAAGTCAAAATAAAGGAAGAGTATTGATATTTTTATTAAAGTATAAGTCTGAAAAATAATTCCTAAGCTTAAGTCTAAATTCTGAAAATATATACTCTACAAATTGCACAAACATGAACCTTGAAACTTGGAATAGTAGAAGAGACCTTGAAATGCTCTTGTCTAAAATCCTTAGTATGAAGGAAAATAAAATAAAAATACAAGCGTGAATAAAGAGATAAAAAATGAACACTGGTTTTGTAATTACTTAAGGCTGCAAAAATAGAAAAATATATAGCGAGGGTGCCTTATCACCTAGTGTCTTAGACCAACTGGTTTGGGAGTCACTGCTAAAGCCTTAGGTATTGCAAGACGAGGAATTACGCCTTAATGCGCGAACACATTTTGTAATCGGTCGTTAGTACCTCAAGAAGTATTAACGGTCGCATGAAAGTTGTGTGAGCAATTTCATCTAAAAATTCACCAACTAAAAGTACTTTGGACGATAGACAAAAGTATAAGAGCTTGAATTGAATTTCCAAGTGTATGGGTGATACATACACACACGTAGGGGTATATGATTGGGTTTGGATGAGAGGTAGGAATGAAAAATAGGACTTATATCTTTAGTAGAAATGATAGAAATTCCTAAGTGGAGATGGAAGCTTAGAAGGAAAACTCAAAAGATGCTGAAAGCTGAATAAATTTGCAGAACATAAACGGTCTTAAGTTAAATGATAAGTGAGTGTGAAAAATACGGATTGATAATTTCTAAGTTGAAGATAATAGATTTCTTGCTAGAACACTGAATTGAAGAATGAAAGTCAATAGGCCAAATTGATAGGATTTTGTGGGTAGTATCCGCTGAAAACCCTCAGGAGACAACACTCCTCCTACTAGGGACACCTAGAGGTTTAACGACTTGTTGCACGAGCTCAGTGCAATCGCGTTTCCCTGCGAAAGTGAGGATAGGCTTTTTCGAGAATAAAACTAGTTTTGCTCGGGACGAGCAAAAGATAAGTTTGGGGGTATTTGTTCATATCATAATTTTGCATTATTATATTCCCCATTCTTAATCATTTTACAAATAAATAGGTGCTTTTGATCCATTTCTGTTAAATAGTTGCAGGTTACAGGTTCTCGGAACAAAACAGTGAAAATGATGAAAAGACGTTACAAAAGTGAGACTACGACTAACAAATAGAAGAATCTTTATCATGCCTACAGTTTGAAGAACAAACGAAGATCAATGAACAATTTCACAAAGTACAAAGGCAGCGCAAGATTCAAAACTTCAACACGAAGCGAACGGTAAAAGTCCACAACATTTTGCACTGTGGAAATCTGGAACTAGAAGACATTCTGAAGAACCAGGTAAAGAAAATAGAAGGAAAAAGCAACAGAATGAAGCCCTGAAGAAATTATGCATCAAGAACACCATATGGCTGCGGAACCGCGGCCAAACCATGCTTATGGCCGCGGATCCGCGGCCATGCTGTGCACGTGTGGTGCGTGTCGGTGCGTCGGTGCATTGACTCGGTTTTCTTAAGGGTGTTTTTGTAATTCTATATATGGATCAGATGTAAAGCCTAGGGTTTCTATTTTCTCTAAATAAGAACCCTACAGCTCTTTTTGGGGTGTGCCTCTTTTTGGGTGCCTCTTTAGAGATGCCTCTTTTAAATTCCAGATCTTAAATTTTCAATTCAATGTAATCGTCAAAGAATGCATCAATAAAGAAGTAAGTTTTTTATCTTGCCCTAGTTAATTTCTTTTCTGCCCTACTTATAAATTTCTTTTCTGCCCTAATTATAAATTTTATTTATCTGCTGTAGTTGTTAATTTTATTTATCTGCCGTAGTTGTTAAACTAAAATCACAAAAATGAACTCTTAGATCTTAAAATAAAAACACCATTTTTTGGATTAACTCGTTAGAACACAAAGATAAGGAATCCATCTCCCTGTGGACCGACCCGTACTCAACCGGCTAGCTACCAAGCGACGCCGTTCTTAATTGCGGTTAAATATTATTTGATTCATCTTTTAAAAGCGTAAGCGCGCATCAAAACTCAAACAATCAGGGAGAGGAAGAGATAGATCTTTTCTGTTGACGACTCGGCTGACCGGCCTAGTCCGGCCGGCGCGCCGGCCGACTCGGCCGAGTCAAGCCGAGTCAGGAGGTGGGGAGTCGTCTGGTGATCTCACTGGTATATTTACTTTTTCTAGGGTAGTGGGATTTTTGGGAGTTAACACGTGTTGACTGTTGGTATTCTAAAAAACTCAAAATAAAACAATATTAAAAATAATATGGGGTATAGGATTTGAACTCTGGTGGCTTGGTTCAGCAGTGCAAAGTCTTACCAATGAGCCACAAGCTCCTTCTTGTAATTATGGAGCTAATTAATTACTTAAAGTAATAACAGTAAATGTAAATACCCCAAGTATACATTAATTTTTAAGCAAATTTTGTACACTAAAAATGGAGTTGTTACATTCTTTTAACTTGTAATTAAAAAGCAAAATAATTACTTATATCTTGTGCTCGGGCTAAAATACCCCTTTATGGATTTTTGAAAAATTGTACAGGAAATTTAGGGTTGTTACACCTAATCCACTTTCTTTAGGCACACGAGCATGTTCCACAAAACACGTCTTTTTCGGAGACAAACACATTGTCCGCAAGCAACCCACAACCCTACTTCTGGTGGAGGCTAAACCAACACATCTTCTCAAAAGACTACATGTTGTTCGCCACTATGAACAAAAATCCTCTCTACAATGCTCATCACCCTTCTCTCTACAAAAGATGCTCTCCTATCTTACAATGGCAATCCTGCACTCAAGATCCCAAACACAAAGAAGAAAGAGATTACAATCGAAGCGTAATACTCTTAATAGAGTTTCTCTCAAGGTCACTTCTAATACTCTACAAAGTATGGATAATCAATTTGAAACTCTTGATTTTGTGTGTGAAAGTAATTTGATAATCAAATGAAAAAACTCTTTTGAATCTCTCACAAGAAATAAGAATTTTCACTCTAGATCACTTTGGGATAATAGCAACTAAAATATTTAGTGATTAGAGCTCAAGAAACCAACCCAAAACTCTTTTTATAGCCCCAATAAAAAAAACTAAACATTATAGCTCAAAATTGTCATTTTAGACCATTGTTAGACGTCTGTCGGGTCCTCTTTCATACGTTTGTCGTGATCCGAACATTACAAAAATACATTTACTTAAAGATCGAGTGTTATGATATACTTCTTCAGACATCTGAAGTACAAACCAACAGACGTCTGAAGAACAAAAAAAATCCAACCCGAGATTGGCTGTCTGACATTTGTTAAGAAAACTGACGTCCGTTCATCGATAGATGTTTGAAGTATATTTAGACAAACTTCTAAAGGCCAAAAAATGCAGAAATATCTTTATTTAAAGAAAATGGGGTTGATCACTACGATAAACATCTGAAGCACAACTGGATAAATGACTAAAGTTCAAGAACCCTGTTTTTCAGATATTTCTGATATTTTGAAGGAAAAACCCAGAACAGACGATTGAAGGCAAATGGGACTAACGTCTGGACAAGCACAAAAACTGAAAATTGGGTTTTTATAGAATAGAAAACTTGGAAATCGAAAAATCCGATATTTGTAAAACGTTTGTGCATGCATATGTAAGTGTTCAAGAGCTCTAATTGATAGTAATCATTTGGTTTCTTTTCTTTTCATTAATCTCATTAATGAAGTCCCATCATTTAATTTTTCCTAAACATTACAGAAAAATGAAACGAAAATAGAACGTACGTTTATACCATCCGCATTCGCCACGGAGCCCCGTCATGTACCGTTAGGTTACTTAACTACCAGCAGAGCGGGGGCTGCACTAGCGCGGGTCCAAAACATAAGCAACGTTTATTATATATCATATATATAATAGTACATTCGTCTCACGCAGTTATATGATCAACATCACAGAATCAAGCAGCAGAAGCAACATATGAAATATTTGATATACTAGGATGTCCGTGTTTTAAATTTAGCCAATAATGTAAAAAACGGATTCCACAGTCGTAATGAATAGCCAAACCCACATCCCTAGACCCCTACGAGAGCGGCAAGTAACCCTGCCAATTCTAGAGTTAGGAGACCCGGTCTCAACTCCTTGAGATGGTCTCCCATTGGACTCTAGAACTCGGTTATTTGTGCTTCCCGTCTTGGGTCTATCCTAATGCGGAAAAGTAAATAATATACAACGGTAGTGACATCACCCTCAACTCGGAAGTTCCCCAATAAAAGAATATTACATACAAATTTTACATGAATGAAAATAAAAACTCTCATCTCACATAAAAAAACCCGGCTATTCTTTCACGACGATCCAATAAATTATATCAACAGCAACACATGACATCACATATCATTAACGTAAGCAAATATGTGTATTCCTAAACCTCGTTGACATATAGCAACGAGATTGGGATACCCCACATATTACACTTACGTTCGCAGAAAAGAAATAGAAAACTACAATAATTAGAATCCGCAATATCCTTAGACATCATAAACCCGGTCTCATATCCCGGATTTCATGCCTAACTTATAAAACTTGCATTTTAGTCTCAAATTGAAAACTCTTTTCAATTGGTTGTCGGATAATTCAACAAGATTCCCGGCTTAGAGATCGCGTACAATACGCAATTGCGACGGAGTTTTGATCCGAATCAAAACTTCGTGGCAATCGATCAATTGAGACTAAACGGCTAACTTTACAATATACTAACTAGTTTTCATAAAACTAATTAATCTGGATTCTAATAATTGTATCACACACATCACAAAGCTTGTAAAGTAACCGCGACATTAGAATTCCGCAAGCAATTAGGAAACTAAACCAATTTTCCAACACTTGAAAAATCCAGTAAGCTAAAGTTCCAAAACCGATCATTTTGAGCCAATCCGGGAGTCGAAAATAACTCGAAACTCGCCCGAATATTCGCGGAGGCGAAGACCTAAAATAAACTATCGAATGGGAGCCTAGAGGGGGTACCCCACCCCCGAGGCCACCATGAGGTGGCCAGGGGGTGAGGCAGACCCAAAACTGCCTATAGTGGGGCAGTTTCGGGTCCCCACCGCCAAGACCAACTTGTAGTGGTCTTGGGGAGTGGGCCCAGCCGTTCGGTCCCTCCCGGGGTGCGCACGCTCCACCCCGCGGCTTCTCGATACAAACCGTGAACCCGCGGGGTGTGCAAACAACTCAAAACATCAATTTCGAAACTGTTTTTATTTGTAGTTTTCGACAAAAATGGCGGATTTCTAACGTCGCTACAAGTTACCCTAATGTTTTAGCTTGGCTCTGATACCATGAAAATCTAACTTAACACTACCATGAGGTTCTAGAGGCATCAAGCATGCCACATTTTAATTTTTATTAGGTGCTAAGTTAGACTAGCAAGATCATTACTAGATTATTAGGGTTTGTCTTTGTGATGTGATTAAATCAAGAGAAGAAAAGAGCATACAACCTTTGTAGCTTGAGTCCTTCTCTTCTAAAGCTCCGGGTTGAAATCCACGTGACTCTACAAGGCTCCTCTTCGAGTTGAACGACCCACCTTCGTGATCTTCGTGCCAAATACGATCCACCCGAAGTTCCTCTAGCCCAAGCTAACTCTACACTAAACTCCTTTAGTGTAGCAAACACACCACACCAAATTGCTAGTTTGGTGTGGGATGGTGAAGTAGGGGATGTTAAAACATCACAAGATTATGTTCAAGCTTCATGATTCACATCTCATGTGAGGGTTGAAGCTTGAACCATGACATTTGAGGAGGAAGGTGAAGCTAGAGAGCAACCATGGGAGCAACTCAAGAAAATGGCTAAGTGTTAAGAATGAGACTAGAATGAATGGCAACTCTTGACCCCCATTCATTTAACCATAGAATTTTGCAATATAAAATTGCAACCATACTTGAATAGTGAGTTAAGATAAATAAACTATGAATAAAGCTCATTCTTGCAACCATGCTCTCATTTTCCACACTCTCATTTTCCACCTCTTTTTCTATTTTTCTCAAAAATAGAAACCATGCCATGCTTCATTATATATATATATATATATATATATATATATTATGAAGAATAATTAGTGGGCTAATGATATTAGTTAAGATATAATTATATCAGATATAATGTATATCACATTATTAAATCAACACTTGATTTAATAATCCGGTTATATCACATATGACCGACTAATATCATATATCTGTATATCACATTATCAAATCAACACTTGATTCGACAATCTGTTTATATCATATATAACCGAACCGATAACAAATAACTGCCAGATTACAATACGGTATCACATACACATATTTAATCGGGCCCACACACATATCACATATGTGTCCTACTTCGTTTCGCTTGAACCAGGAAATTTCTGTGTGGGACTCTAAAGACTCGTCAATACGCCAGCAGTAGGTAATGATCATATCAATCACCTATAAGCCGTCAGCAGTACTAGCTGGACGTAACGGCTACCCGAGTATTGAGTGATATGAAAATCAACAAGCAAGCTCGTCCATACTCTCCATGAAGCCTATCAGTAACACTACCGTACAATCCGGTCTCTTCGTCTGATATGTCGCATATCATGTCTAGGGGTAGTAAACGTCAGTCCCCAGTAACGTGATAAGTCATGCCGATGTCTGGCCTATAACGGTTCGAGAAACTACTGATAACACTTATCAATAAATCTCGGCAGCAGCCCTAGCCAGGGACATCCGGTTATATCCAATCGAGCATAGCGCAACATCAACCCCTAATACCGGGAGAGACGAAACCCCTCATATCGCTCATTGCCTCCATACGACTCGGGACTGTACCCAAAATCCACCTGTTTGCATGTCTCCTTTGAGCGTGGTAGGGAGGAAATCAAAGCACAGTGGGAGCCGCACAAGACTCTATGACGATCTCGGGTCTACAGACTAATCTGTACCAGTGTCACCAGAGGACTGCAATCTGACGATAGGTATACTACCACAGGAGTCCTCGGCGAGTCCTGTTCAGTGTAACCAGTCTCCACTGAGCACCCGTATACCATCTTTGATATCAAACACCAAGGGATGTGGGATCATCCATCGCCCATCATATGGGTCAAGAAGCGTATACGCTAGTCTACTCTGGAATATCGATGCCCTAATCTCGATATTCCCACGACTAGGAACTGATTAAAAGATGTACTTGTGGACCACCCTGGCCCCACTGGTATGATCTCATCATAGTCCTGATAGTCAAGTACATATCCTAAGTGCTTTATCAACATGTAAGAGACAGACAGTATAAATACTAGTCTACATGTTAAGATAAAGGTAATCTGATAGCATACTATCATGTCGAGCAAGAAATTCTTCTGTATATATGTCCAAGCATCCACTATATTATCAATAATGGCCTCTAGGGCATACATATTACTAACAATCTCTCCCCACAATTTTCTCGTATATATACATTTTTGGAACTCGGGATTTATATTTTATATAAAAAAATCTTGACTAAATAATATACCAATCTCTCATTTCTCGTATATATAATCTTTCATTATTCAAAATCTTAGGAATTTTGGATCATTTCTTGCAAATTCATAGATTTCGTGATATTAAATTTAAATCTTATTTTAATATTAATATTTATATCCATAACAAATCAATCAAAATCATATTTAATTACAATTAATAATACAAACAATAAAAGGAAAAATACCCTTTATATTTTATATAGATTTTCTAAAATCTCTCCCCATAATTTTCTCGTATATATATATTTTTTGAACCCATGATTTATATCTATCTATTTAAAATAGAAATCCTAAGTTCCAAAAAAGTTTTAGAATATTACAGAACTATCATTTTCCACTGTTCGTCTTAATTACGAAACCGTTATTTTCTACTATTCAGCTTAACTACGAATCAACCACTCAAAATATTATTCAAAATCATGAAATCTATTTAAAATATAAATCTTGAGTTCAAAAAATGTATATATACAAGAAAATTGTGGCGAGAAATTTTAGGAAATCTATTTGAAATATAAAGGGTATTTTTCCTTTTTTGTTTGTATTATTAATTGTAATTAAATTTGATTTTGATTGATTTGTTATGGATATAAATATTATTATTATAAAAAAATTAAAATTTAAAATCATGAAATCTACGAATCTGCCAAAAATGTTCCAAAATTCCTATAATTTTGAATAATGAAAGATTAAATATATGAGAGATGAGAGATTGGTAGATTATTTAGTTAGGATTTTTCTATTTAAAATATAAATCCTGAGTTCTAAAAATGTATATAAACTAGAAAATTGTAGGGAGAGATTTCAGGAAATCTATTTAAAATATAAAGGATATTTATCCTTTTTTGAATTATTAATTGCAATTAAATTTGATTTTGATTGATTTGTTATGTATACAAATATTAATATTATAACAAGATTTAAATTTAAAATCATGAAATCTACAAATCTGCCAAAAATATTCTAAAATTCCTATTATTTTGAATAATGAAAGATTAGATATACGAGTAATGAGAGATTGGTATATTATTTAATTAGGATTTTTTTGTTTATATTATTAATTACAATTAAATCCGATTTCGATTGATTTTTTATGGATATAAATATTAATATTATAACAAGATTTAAATTTAAAATCATGAAATCTACGATTCTGCAAAAAAAATCCAAAATTTCTACATTATTTAGTTAGGATTTTTTTTGTTTTTATTATTAATTGTAATTAAATCCAATTTTGATTGATTTGTTATGGATAAAAATATTAATATTATAACAAGATTTAAATTTGAAATCATGAAATCTATGAATCTGCCAAAAATATTCCAAAATTTCTATGATTTTGAATAATAAAATATTAGATATATGAGAGATGAGAGATTGGTATATTATTTATTTAGTTTTTTTTTATTTAAAATATAAATTCTAAGTTCCAAAAGTGTATATATACGAGAAAATTATAGGGAGAGATTTTAGAAAAGTTATTTAAAATATAAAAGGTATTTATCCTTTTTGTTTGTATTATTAATTGTAATTGAATCTAATTTTGATTGATTTGTTATAGATACAAATATTAATATTATGATAAGATTTAAATTTAAAAAATGATGGGTCTACGAATCCGCCAAAAATATTCCAAAATTTCTATATTATTTAGTTATGATTTTTTTATTTTCTATTATTAATTTCTATATCATTTAGTCATGTAAATATAAGTTTTTCTTCTGTTTTTTTCGAAAGTCAATATATTTTACTGTAATCTGAATCATCAAGTTGTCGATTATTTTCAACAATATAGTCTCACTTTGAGGATCGATAACTCTGTTATTACTGTGTATGAAGGTTTCTACAATTTAAAACAGATATAAATCTCACTTTTTCTCTATATGTTTGCAAGACTAAATGATCGTTAAGATTTTAATTTTTAATAAATCTAATTTTTTCTAAGTCTATGCAATTGGTTATGAGGTTTCCCAAATATTAGAGTATATAGCATATCGAAATTAGTTGGTCTTTTTTGGATTCTCCAAGATATAATTGCAATAAGTTATGGCCTTTCCATTATTAATATTATAATAAAATTTAAATTTAAAAAATTGGTGGGTCTATGAATCTGCCAAAAATATTCCAAAATTTCTATATTATTTAGTTAGGATTTTTTTTGTTATTATTTATTAATTCGTATATCATTTAGTCATGTAAATAGAAGTTTTTCTGCTGATTTTTTTTCGAAAGTCGATATATTTTAGTGTAATCTGAATTATCAAGTTGTCAATTATTTTCATCAATATGGTCTCTCTTTCTGGATCGATGATTCTGTTCTTGTTGTATATGAAGCTTTCTGCAATTTTAAACAGGTAAAAATCTTACCTTTTACCTATATGTTTACATGACTAAATGATCATTATGATTTTAAATTTTTATAAATCTATTTTTTTCTAAATCTATGCAATTGATTATGAGGTTTTCCAAATATTAAAGTATATAACAACTAGAAATTAGTTTGGTATGTTTTGGATTCTTTACAATTGATATGTAGAATTGTAGTATAATTGTATCTCAGGTCTTTTTTAAATTATTATTCGGCTATAACTGCATTACAAATTTACAGATAATTCTTATTCTTTTGGAAGGAATTTATGTTTCGAATTATGGAACAATTTTTTTGACTTTGGAAGTGAGACAAGATTGAATCAGTTGATATGAATTATTGACTATGTTCCGATTAAGATTTTAATTTTTTCTAAATTTAAGCTAAGTTCCTCAAGCACTAGCTTCTGATTTGTTTTATTTCTCTAATGTTTCATTTTTTAAACTCATTTTTTAATGGTAACTATTTTCAGAAAAATATTCCTAACTATTGCACCCAGTGGTTTGATTTGTATTGCTTTTTATTTTGCTAATGCAATTGATTATGAGGTCTTCCAAATATTTAAGTATATAACAACTACAAATTAGTTTGGTCTGTTTTGGATTCTCTAGCATTAAGTGTCTGAGGTTGTAAAGAATTATATGTGTATTTATGGGATTTGTAGTCAGAAGGTTCTCCTATATGAAGTTTGTTCTAACAACATGTGCACATTGTTACAGGAAATTTTAAAAGAAAGCCGCTATTAATTAAGAAGCAATGCGTAATCCAAATCTGAATGTGAGGACTATTAAGAGTCACACCATTGTTAGAGAAGGTGGCACATTGAATAAGATGACACGATACAATAATTCTGAAAATTTCAATCCAAATTTGACACAACCAACTCCGACTCCACATACATATTTGTTTTTCTCTCCATATAAACACATATAAATCATCACATAATTTCTCTATTTCTGAATCATCATATAAAATATGAGTACCTATGATTGAAAAACAAATTATTTGTGAATATTTGACAGAGAGTAGACGGTCCACCAAAACTTTGGGATATTCGAATACGATGACACAATGCGATGATTCTGAAAATGTGAACCCAAATTTGACGCAACCAACTCTGAATCCACGTATAGGTTTGTGGAAATAAGTGACTTAAGTTTGAGAGTTAAGCAGAAGGATTACATGACTGGTATCTTACTACACAGTTTTCATTCCTATTCCAAACAAATGTTTAATCATATCTAAATATTTGAACAATATAAAATTCTGTGCGCGGACATAATTGGCACTATAGAGGATGTGCAGAATTTGAAATGGATGAGCACAAAAGGTGGTCATAATACAATGATAAGCTTTCGCATAAGTGATGGCAAGTACATATCAATCTAACTCAGAAGTATGGAATTCCATTTTCTTTAATTTGATATTTTGAGTATATCAACTCACTTATATTTCTTTAAAATATTTTACAAAGACAACATTGTGAGCAGGTTACGTTTTTGGGTGAATTGGCCGAGATACTGAACAAAGTCTTAGAAGAAGAGCATCAGAAACTGCGCATTATTATTTTAACCAGTACTAAGGTGGAAATTTGGAGCCGTAAATAGTTATAAAATAGAGAATGTTAATCTATTATAATCTTTATTAAAATTGTTGGTCTAAATCATTCATATGATGCAAACAAAATCTAGATTGGCACATATCCTGCTGCTAAGTTTTATATTAATCTAGATCATGATGACGTTACTGCAGTAAAAGAGTGGTAAAATGATGAGTAATATTTAAGTCAACATTCCTGTTATATCCAATATTTTTATAATACAATTATTTAATCGTTTTTCTTTTATTGAATGGTTTGTAGGATTGATCAAGTTAATCCTGATAATTTTGAATATGGTAACGGTCATGAAATGCAAAAGGAGGGTGAAGATGGTGATCCAGATCTCTCTCTTTTCACTCTAAAAGAAATTAAGGAACTCGGGAGTGACAATTATATGCAGGTAAATAATTATAATATTTTAGACTATATTTACTCCAATCGCATCCACACATACTTATTGTCCTCATATTTATTCACAGAAAAGTGTGATGTGTCGTGTTGTAGTTAATCATGTGAAACAAGATGAAAGATGATGGTACATAGCGTGTGTTTCATGTAAAAAGAAAATCGAAAAAGTTAATGGAAAATACAAATGTCATGTATATGATAACCCGATATTATTTCCTGATAAGAGGTATACGCCCTTGACTGCTTAATACACGGTTTAACTATTTGAATTGTATATAATGTTATATAGTTCAATATATTTTATATTTGTAACTTAACACATGGATAAATCAGGTATAGAGTTACAATCTGTTGGGTTACGGTAGCGTCCCGGCCATCAAACTGTGGCAAAATGCGGAACAAAAATTTTCTAAACTGGCGCTACCATTACCCAATGCCCGGATCTACCCTAAACTAGCAAGCTAATAAAAGAGATAGGAATGGTTATACCGAGTTGATCCGTGTCCTTCGGTCTTCAACCATCATTCCCAAGCTCATAGTGGCTCCTTGATCGAGTTTGGTTGCCGGTCTTCCTCCATCTACGATGATCTACCTGAGTGAAAATGCGCAAACTTCAGCCTCGTCGAGCGAGACAACCGACGCTCCAAGGTTGCTAGCAATGGAGATTAGAGGTGTATAAATGTGTCACTATTATTTTCCTCTCATCACAATGCTCAATGAGCAACTCAAGAAGATGGAGGTAAGGAAACATGTGGCATGAGCAACTAAAGAAAATGCTAAGTGTTTTCTCCAAGTGAGTGAGAATAGAATGAACCATGAAGCAAGTGAGGAAATCAAGAGAAGAAAAGAAATGAGCATTCCCCCATCAAGAAGTGGCTGCCCCCTCTCCTCTCTCTCTCATGCAATCAAAAATATATCTCATTTTCTTTTTCATTAAACAAATCAATGCCCATACCTCTCTACATGCTCAAACCCATGCTCATGCCAACTCACCCCTCCACCTCATTTCCATAATTTTTTTCTAAAAAGAAAATTAATAATGAGGTGGCCATCTTCTAGAACCTATTCCGTATAAATACGGAACACTTCCTGGTACACATATCGAAATACATATACACGTATTCATACAAAAATACGAATAGCCAAGAGAGAGAAAATGAATAGTGAACAATAATACTAGAATACATATATATAAATACATATATGTAAATTATTAAATCAAAACCTGATTTAATAATCCGGCTTAATCCTAAACCGCTAGTATTATCAATCGTCCGATTAAAGTCTGTGCAGCATGTGCACATATTTAATTGGACACCTGTATGTACCAACATACGTCATCTACACCATATCGCCTGAACCGTGAAAACCCTCTGTGTGGGACTCTAAAGACTCGTCAATATGCTGGCAGTGGGTTTAACAACAAGCATGTCAGCGGCACTAGCTATACGTAACGGCTACCCAGGTATTGAGCGAAAGGGAGGCCGACGAGCAAACTCATCCTGAACCCCTACTGAGCCTGACAGTGACAATATACGTACAGTCCGGTCTGTTCGTCTAAGAGTATCGCATATCGAGTCTAGGGGGTGGATAAAGTCAGACCCCTTACAACGTGACATTTAGTATCAGCATGAAACCCATCACCACCTGAGAAACTATTGATCCTGGATCGGTAATTCTCGTCCACCGTGGCCACGGATTTCTGGTGATGGCTACCTGTGCACAACGCGACATCAACCCCCCAATACCGGGAGAGACGAATCCCCGACGATCCGATCACTGCCTCCATGTGGCTCGGTACTATACCCAACTAAAACCTGTTTGCACGACTCCTTTGAGCCGCGGTAGGGTAGAAATCAAAGCACGGTGGGAACTCACACGAGACAAATGACGATCTCAGGTCGACAGACTAACCTGTACACATGTCACCTGGGAACTGCTATATGACAATAGGTATAATACCAACTAGCAGGTTCCTGGCAAGTCCGTCCAGTGTACTCATAACCCATTGAGCACATGTATACTATCTTAGGTGAACAAACTAACAATCATTAGCTTGTGAGACCTGGCCACCGCCCTTCTTCGGGGTCTCGATCAGTATACACTAATCTACACTGGAGTATCGATACTCGATCTCGATACTCCCACGACTAGGGACATTTAAGGATGTACTTATAGACCCCCATCTCCCACATATATGATCGCCATCATAATACTGGTAGTCAGGCAAGAATCCTATGGGCTCTATAAACATGTACATTATGATAAAGACAAACCAGATAGCATACTATCATCTCGAGTAAGACTGTTCTACCGGTATAGGTCCTCTCTCAATCATCATAATCACCTAACTGCGATTACGATAATTGCCTTGAGGGCACTATAGCCAACAATCTCTTACTTGCACTTAAGGCCAATTATTGCGATGTCGCATACTCACAGCTCGTGTGATACCGAACACCCAACTTCTCTACTAATCAGTTTCGCAAAGCCCGTTTGCGAAACTATTACGTTCGAGAAATAGCCTCAGTGAGTGGATCCGCTCCAATGTTTTTCTCTGTATCTCTCTATATCTCAACTTCGTGGAGAAAGCTATCTCCCGAAATGAGCAATACCTGTCTAAGAATTTTTCTGGATATCTGATGGGACCCAGTTCACAAATGAACTCCAAATCAAGCAAACATCTTAGACTGTATCATCCACTGAATTTAATTAGTATCATGCGCCATGTCATTCCTCAGTATCCGCTTGGACCACCTGTCTAATATACTGTCCCTCAAAAGAGAGAAAACTATAACTCTGACAGTCACTCTGTCATCCAGGTCATCTTGGAAGCCTGAAATGATAATCGTCTCCCGAAGGAGGCTGCCGTAATCATTTCCCAAGAACACCCATTTATGTTCAATAACTGCTTTCCAATGTTTCTCAAGGATTGGATTAATATATGTTTATTGCAGTTAGTGCAAAAACAACATCTGGTGTGGTACTTGACATTTCATGATTAACTCAATTGCATAAGCAAGTGATATGCTAATCATGCAGATCCTTCTCCCCTTTAGTCTGTAAGACACCTTTAGAGAGGGTGACTCCATCACCTGCAGGTAGACCACCATGCCAGGAGTCGTCCATTCTAAAATACCTTTAGAATAATATCAAAGTACCCAGATTAGGATACTTCCCAAATCTAGATCTAAAACCATAGATTTAGTACCCAGAAACCCTTATATTATATCCATATCCTATGTGGAGAAACAACTTTGTGATAATCACAGTATAACCGATCGTAGTATAGGAATATCTCTTCCTATCAAGTGCATGTCATCCTAACTACCTGGACATCACTCTCTACTACCTTCTTAGCAGATCCATCTTCTATTCTGATGAAGTCAAAGCCTATGACTGTCACATCAAAAATAGATGATCTATTTCCGCTATACCTGCTTTAGTCTATAAATAGACATAAACTACTTGCCCACTATACTTCCGTTGCTCCCACTAACTACAACAACTCTCTGGCAGAGTCATATACACGTGCACTTCTAAAGCTAGTTTAGAACGACGCTATACTCATCCTCCTGCCAGGTCTTATAGTCAAGAACAGCAGCAATGACAAGTCTGGGTAAACAAGAACCTCCCTGTCACCATCTCTGAGAAGACCGAAGTACCTCTCGGGTGCCTGAGATTACCCACCAAATTTGCGGAGTGGATAATGGAATGTCAAAACTAATTAAATCCTTAGGTTCTATTAAATTTTCAGTGATCGTTTATGGTTCTGGAATCACTTCCAATTCTACCATACTCCCACTTCAGTTTTCTGAAAAAAAATCCATTTTACTAAAACTGTGGCGAGTCAAGAACAATATAAATATTGATCTTCCTGATGGCAGAAAGTTAACCCTCGTCAAAACCCGGGATAACTCACAAACTGCCATTACTGAAATGTGCCTTGAGTTTATCCGGATTCTGGTTTTAAGTATCAGCCGGACAACTCCCTATTCTTTAACATCGTTAATATATAAATTGATTATATATATATATCCAATATAGAAACAAAAGCACTAATTTAATTGGAACCAGATTCAAAATCATGCAGCTGTCTCCAGTGTATATCAACCAAATGGAATGAGGCCAATCGGCATTACTCAACTAGGAGTGCATCCATATATGAGTAACCTGAAAGAGAAACAAGTTCTCAAAACCATTACTATCAACAGTGTTAGTTATATGTATGCCCTAGAGGCCATTACTGTACATAGGATGTATGTTGTAGAGGATGCTGGGACATATATAGGTATGACTTTCTTGCTCGACATGATAGTACGCTATCTGGTTGCTCTTTATCTTAACATGTATACTTTCTGTCTCTCTGTTACATGTTGATAAAGCCCTTAGGATGTGTACTCGACTTCCAGGACTATGATGTAGATCATACTAGTGGGGCCTGGGTAGTCCATGAGTACATCCTTCAATGTTCCTAGTCGTGGGAATATCGAGACGGGGCATCGAAATTCCAGAGTAGACTAGCGTATATCTTCTCGACCCATGTGATGGGCGATGGATGATCCCATATCCATTGGTGTTTGACATCAGAGATGGTATGCGGGTGCTCAGTGGAGACTGGGTATACTGAACGGACTCGCCGAGAACTCCCAGATGGTATTATACCTCACGTCAGATGGCAGTTCTCTGGTGACACTGGTACAGCTTAGTCTGTTGACCCGAGATCGTCATAGAGTCTTGTATGTCTTCCACTGTGCTTTGATTTCCACCCTACCACGGCTCTACTGAGTCGTGCAAACAGGTGGTTTTTGGGTACAGTCCCGATTCACATGGAGGCAATGAGCGATAGGAGGGGATTCGTCTCTCCCGGTATTGGGGGTTGATGCTGCGCTATGCTCGACTGGCCATAACTGGAAATCCCTGGCCAGGATTACAGTGATTTACTGGTAAGAGTTATCAGTAGGTTCACGCTTGTTATGGACCTTACATCGGCATGACTTATCAAGCTACTGGGGTCTGACGTTTTACCACCCCTAGACGAGATATGCGACATATCAGACGAACAGACCGGACTGTGCGGTAAGTGTTACTGGTTGGATTCACAGGAGTGTGAGCATGCTTGCTCGTTGATCTTCTGATCGCTCAATACCCGGGTGGCCGTTACGTTTAGCAGACCGCTTGCGGCTTGTGAGTGTTTGATATGATCATCACCTACTGCCGGCGTATTGACGAATCTTTAGAGTCCTACACAGGGGTTTCCTGGCTCAAGCGAAACGAAATAGGAGCGCATATGAGATATGCACGGGACCGAGAATAATACCAGTATGTGATACTGTATTCTATTCTCGCGATTTGTATCATTGGACGGTTATATAAGACATAGCCGGGTTACCGAATCAAGTGTTGATTCGATACATTGATACACTTGATATTAGTCGGTTATATGCGATATGACCGAATCATTAAATCAAGTATCGATTTAATGATTTAATGTATAATTATATATTTGATATATTACTTTATATTAACTAGTATTTGTTCACTTAAGATTGATTTTCTCACTTGATGTGCACAAGTTCTATATGTGATATATTTTTTTGTGCACTAGATTGTATCATGTTTGATGATACATGCAAACATGGGTGGGTGTGTGACATACACCATGTTAATTATAATTTAGGTTTTTGTTTATCTTAATTATTCAAAATGGTGGATTCTTTTGTCAAGACTTGAAGCTTCATGAAGCTTGTAACAAGTTTGACAAAGTCCACTCATTTTGTCTAGTTTAAGATATTCATTAACCAAACCATTATAATTAACTATGGTTTAGTCTCTACATAGGTTTACTTACCCATGGTTGCATCATGATAGACTTCACTTGATTATTCATTTTTGATAATTCATTATTTTTCTTCTTCTTCATCTTCTTCTTCAAGTGAAGAAAGCTTTCTTGAAAATTTCAAGTGAAGAAATCAAGTGAGAAATCCAAATCCAAAGTGAACCCACTTCCTATTTCTTCATCCTCTACCACTTGCCATATAGTAGAGTGTGTTATCTTCACAAGTTTCATGACCTAGTGAAGATGGAGCTTGAGTTTGAGTCGCCTCGACGTAGATCATCTTCGGCATCGAAGTCAACGACCTAGCCCGCTCATTTCTCCGAAGAAACCATCGCTAGAGTCCGGGATCCCGATGATCGCAGCGGAGGGACGTCATCACGGAGCTTTATAAGTGGAGGACCGGATCTACAAAGGTTGTAATCCCTTTCACTTGTAGTTAAAGTAGTTAACTTGCTTGCTTTCACCTTACCTCTAGTTAACGATCTCAATTAGGGTTTCTCGGCACATGTAAAAATTTGATTTTGGCATGGTTGATGCCTTGTGGAACCTCATGAGTGTGCCTAGGAACCCTGTAGTGGTATCAGAGCCTAGCTAGAGCTTTAGGCGAAGTGTAAACGAAGTTTGAAATCTGATCGAACCCCGAAACCCTAAATTATACCCTTCTCTGTACATTTTTTAAAACTGTGGTTTTTTCCAGATTAAAAATGCTCAGAAAATTAAGCAGGAAAAACTAAGAATTACTGTAAAGTACGGACCTGTAACTCAAAAATTTGACCGCGGAACCGCGGCCAAACCAAGGGTTTGGCGGCGGTTCCGCGGCCAAAATTGTGAATTAGTCCCTGTAACTTCATATATTTATTCTTAGGTCCTTTATTGTCATTTTTTTCTGGGAATTTTTTAATTCCACTCAAGTGTTGAGTTTTCTAGGGTTGTATTGGGGACTCGTTGATTCGATCGGATAATTTAATTTTGTTTAGTTTGTCCGGGTAATTTATTGAACGTGTTAAAAAGTTCGACCGGATATAAATACCCACTTTTTCCCCTGCCGGGAAATTTTCAGGTGTTGGATTTTTCCGTAGTTTAAGAACGTTCTAAGTAGTGCAAGTAACGCGATGGACCCTCTAGAAGACAACAAAGCTTAACTCGATTATGTGACCGTCTTAAACTACCCTTTGAACTTTAGGGTTTGGGGCAGTACGGCGTGCCACATGTGAGGCGTTGGCTTGACCCTTCTACGGCTGGACCGTTGGTACTGTGGCATGAAATGGATGTTTTTAAACTTATTTCAAGTGTTGAGCTGTTTCGGGAAAACTTGGGTGTTTGATTGTTCGATCGGAAAGTTTAACATTGTCTATTTATCTGGAATATGATACAATATTTGGAATCCACAAGTAGTTATGAGATATCTAATTTGAAAGTTATACATCTAGCACTTTAGTCTCACTTGATCGGTTGCCACGGAATTTTGATGTGATCAAAAGTCCGTCGCAATCACGTTGCGTATGCGGATACTCGCCGGGTAAACTTAATAGATAGCCATGCCCCATAGCCCCGACCAAGTGACTGTAGGAGAACCCCGTCACCAAAAGCATCCGTTCGGGTGCTCGCAGCAGCGGTGTTCCGCCTTAGTGCACTTCGTCGACGGCATCCGGGGGTGCGGCCGTCTACTAAAGTTTGCGACGTGCATTCGTTCAGGATGCTGGGAATCTTGTTGAATTTCCCGACTTGATATTGAAAAGTGCTTTCGATAATGAGACTAAAATGCGGGGTTTATAATTGTTAGGCATGCGATGTCTAAGGAATTCATTTGGTTAGGCATGCAATGTCTATGCAGGTTGCGGATTCCAACTGTTGTAGTTTTATACTTTCTTTTCTGCGACCGTAAGTGTAATATGTGATATCGCCGGTTTCGTTGCTATATGTCAACGACAATTGGGATGGGCATATTTACTTACGTTGATGACATGTGATGTTATGTGTTGCTGGATATGTTATATTGGGTCGTCGTGTTTGAATAGCCGGGGGTTTTTATGTGAGATGAGTGTTTTTCTTTTTCATTCATGTAAAAAAAAACTTGTATGTAATATTCTTTTATTTGGGGCACTTCCGGGTTGAGGATGATGTCACCATTGTATATTATTTACTTTTCCGCATTAGTATAGACCCAAGACGGGGAGCACAAGTAACCGGGTTCTAGGGTCCAGTGGGAGACCATCTCGAGGAGTCGAGTTCGGGTCTCCTAACTCTAGAATTGGTAGGGTTGCTTGCCACTCTCGTAGGGGTCTAGGGGTGTGGGTTTGGCTATTCATCACGACCATGGAATCCATGTTTTATACAGGCTCAAAATAAAACACGGACGTCCTAGTATATCCAATATTTCATATGATATTTTCTGCTGCGTTATCTGTGATGTGATCATGTGATATGTTCAGATTGATACTGCATATAGTATATATGATATATTATATAGACGTTGCTTATGTTTTACACCCGCGCTAGCCCTGCCTCGCTCTGGCGTTAGTTACCTAACCTAACGGTGCAGACGGGACATCGAGGTGAATGCGGATGGCATAAGCGTACGTTATATTTATCTGTGATGTTTAGGTGGACTTTAATGATGGGACTTCATTAATATGATTAATGAAAGAAAATAAACCAAAAAGATGTTGTGGAATCGAATTTCAAAAATAAAATCAGGTAGCTCTAGTTGTTGCTTTGCATCGCGGTGTTCCTTGTAGAACATCCTGTACCTTATTCGATAAGGAAAGGGCCGACGATCCCTTTACCGGGAGTGACCCCTTTAGCAATAAATGGAAGATGCTACAACCCTCGGTTTGTTTTTTGATTGCTTCTATAGTTTTTGCTTTGCACAGCGGTATATATGATATATCCTGCACCTTATTCGATGAGGAAAGGGCTGACGATCCCTTCACCGGGAGTGACCCCTTTAGCAAAACTAGAAAAGCCTCAAAAACACTTCATTTAAAAACCATTTGATTCCGCAACGAGATCAAGTTCAAAGCGTTAAAGGTTTTCATAAAAACCATCCGCAACCCTCCGTCATTTTAGGAAGTAGAGTACTTAGTATTCGTGCTGTGTTTGTTGACCATAGTCAAGGCACAGTGTACGGTAGCTAAGTGATGTCTTCCTACACCGCATATGATGCGATTAGTTAGGACAGTCGCGTGACTTTGTTGACCTTAGTTAAGAGTCTTGTGGGTGGGTCTAATTAATCACGAAATGACGGGTAGAACTTGACTAGTGCTTATGATTTGTTGACCATAGTTAAGGTCATAAGTGCTAGGGGTAAAAACCTTTATCGGGAGTTTCAAGTGTTGAAATTTGCAATGAGATTGCATACCTTCTATATGATAGTTGGATCCTGATACCCACTGCGAGTAACTGTTACTCCTGGGAGAGTTTTGCACTTTGCAATTAGACGATCAAGTAGGTGTCTAGAAAGGTGTCAAGGGGGTTACGCCCCTGGAAAAACGAGATTTATTTTAATTAGGTCCGTGCGAAAGCGCGGGGAACCTCCCTCAAAGTACCGACACTGGCCTGGCTGAAAGATTGGCGAACTTGTAGAGTGTAATTAATCCCGGCTGGTCTTTCCTTTTAAGGTTTGAAGGAAGATTTGATAAAAACAGTGGGAGCCATCCTGATTAGATAAAATATATAACCAATCTAATCTTGCAAGAGCGCACGTAGAGTGTTTTCTTCTCTCTCTCTCCAGGTAGCGACCATGTCACGCCTTAATCAAGATAATAATATGGATGTATTGACCGAACCCGATTGTTATACTGAGCTGGGGAACGTTGGTCACGCTCCAACTTATAATTGTTATAAGACAGAGCAGGAATTAGGGGAATACCAGATTTCCCGTGCCGTCCAAACGAAGAAAGTGCATGATGGTGCATCTTCTTCGGGTATGTTCATTACAAAGAACTGTTTCTCAGTATCCTCTGCATCCTGGGTATTAGATACCGGATCAGGATCCCGCATATGTAATCTGTTACATGGGCTAAAGAAAGGTAGAGAACTGAGAACGGGTGATGAGTTTCATGAGACAGAAAACGGTGCAAGTGTTGCAGCCAAGTCTGTTGGTCACTATCACCCTGTGTTTCCAAATACATTAATTCTGAACAAATGTTATTAGATACCGAACCTGATATACAACATCATATCAGTCTCTTTATTTATTAAAGAAGGATATAATTTTGTATTGTTGGATAATGTTTTGAACATTTCCTATATCAATAGTTGATCGGTTCAGGCACGTTCTCTAAAAGCATATATATTCTAAATCAAACTACAGTTCCTAGTATACAGAACACACACAAGAGGAAGAATTCAGAAATGAACGGATCCTTCTTGAGGCATTGTAGACTAGGTCATATCAATGCGACCCGACTGGCTGAAGTTACATTTAGATACACATTTAAATTAGTTTGAATTTACATCTTGTGAAACTTGGCAGTCATGTCACAAAGATAAGATGACCGTAGCTCTGTTTATTGGAAACAGAGAAAGAGTTAGTGAACTCTTGGGACTGATACATGATGATGTATGTAAGGTCCCCTGTCTACAAATGCCATGACTGTTTCTTTGTACTTCCTTACATTCACTGATGATCTCTCAAGATTCGGACACATGTTTCTGTTGAAACACATGTCTGAAGCTTTTAAGAAATTCAATGAATATAAGTTAGAAGTAGAGAACCAAAAATGGGTATAAGTATTATGTCCTTTGATGTGATCAGGGAGGAGAATACTTGGCATGGGATTCCTGGACTATTCTAAAGGAGAATGGGATTCTCTCTCAGCATTACTCCTCCGTATACACCACAGCACGTCGGTGTATCGGGGCAGAACAATCACACCCTATATGATATGGTGCGCTCTATGATGAGTACAGCTGAGTTACCTGTTTCCTTTTGGGGGTTAAGCACTTAAGAAGTTGCATACCTATTGAATAAGGTTCGAATCAGATCACTGCCTACCACTCCATATGAGATATGGTATGGGAAGAGCCCATCTCTTAAGCAAGATAAGATTTGGGGTTGTCCGGCCTATGTCAAAAGAAAAATCCGACAAGCTCGAGGCAAGGTCAGTTCTATAGAACTGGAAGGAGTTCCAGCTATACAAACTACAGCTGATGATTTGATAGAACCAAAGGATTCAATGGTCCCCGAAGAGCCTCAACCTCTCCGCCGATCTGGTAGGGTTCCTCATCCGCCTGAGAGATACTTCGGTTTCTCGATGACAGTGGGAGCGAGGACTTCATCATGAGATGATGACCCAACTAGTTTCAAGCAGGCCATCAAGAGTGGGGACTCTGTAAGAATGGCTGGATGCTTAGCGATCTGAGATGGAATCCATGTACACCAACAAAGTATGGACTTTGGTTGCCATATCTAAAGGGTTAAATCCCCATCAGGAGCAAGTATATCTTGAGAAGATTACTTGGTGTAGATGGAAAAGTTAAGACTTTCAAAGCTAGACTTGTTAAAGGTTTTCATCATCGACCAGGCGTGGATAATGATGAAACCTTTTTCCAGTGCCTGTGCTTAAGTCCATCCGGATCCTACTTGCCTTTGCTACATACCATGACTACGATATCTGGTGGTTGGGTGTCATGACTATTTTTCTAAATATTGATTTAGAAGAGAACGTCTATAAGTACACAGCCAGAGGGTTTCGTAAACAGTGGGAGCAGCGGAAACGTGTGCAAGATGCTTTACAGAATAAAGCAGGCATCGTGGAGTTGGAACGTCTGTTTTGATGTGGTAGTCAAAGAGTTGACTTCATCAAAATGGTAGATGAACCTTGTATATACAAAAAGGTAGTAGAGAGTAAGGTGGTCATCCTCGTATTGTACGTGGACAACATACTCATGATAGGAAAAGAGTTTCCTATACTACGCACGGTCAATCTCCTCTTATCACAAGGATTCTCCATATAGAATCTATGTGATGCCTCCTAAATCCTAGGTTTTATATCTATGAGATAGATCTAAATGGATATTAGGATTCTCACTAGGTATACTGAGATGGTGTCAATCGATCCTGGGAAGAATCACTGGAAAAGTTCTAGGGTGATATGGTCAACTGAATGTCAGTCGCAGGCATTGTCTTTACCCTCAGTAGAGGGATGGTATGTTGGAAAGGTTCCAAGAGAGATACCGTGGCAAACTAGATGATAAAGGCTGGTGATATCGCTATCAAAGATACTACCAAAGAGGAAGTTTGGGGGTATATTGGTTCATGAGATGAACTTGGTTCCTACCATTGTATGACAATGGAAGTGTGGCTTTGGCCCAGGAACCCTGGTCCCATCAGTGACCCAGACATATTCTGAGGTAGCATCACCTGATCATGGAGATAGTTGATCTCCAGGGTGATCGAGGTTAGGAGAGTAGACTCAGAGGACAACACGGCGGATCCACTCACAAAGGCCTTTTCCCAAAGAGAGACTTTTATGGGATGGTTGAGTATTAGATACTGCAACCACCGCTACAGATGGCCCTAGTGCAAGTGGGAGATTGTTAGTTATATGTATGCCCTAGAGGCCATTACTGTACATAGGATGTATGTTGTAGTGGATGCTGGGACATATATAGGTATGACTTTCTTGCTCGACATGATAGTACGCTATCTGGTTGCTCTTTATCTTAACATGTATACTTTCTGTCTCTCTGTTACATGT
This sequence comes from Agapanthus africanus, assembly GCA_030015575.1. Lineage (NCBI taxonomy): Eukaryota > Viridiplantae > Streptophyta > Magnoliopsida > Asparagales > Amaryllidaceae > Agapanthus > Agapanthus africanus. Next base: position 725,255,265 of record CM057337.1, read on the forward strand.
TGATAAAGCTCTTAGGATGTGTACTCGACTTCCAGGACTATGATGTAGATCATACTAGTGGGGCCTGGGTAGTCCATGAGTACATCCTTCAATGTTCCTAGTCGTGGGAATATCGAGACGGGGCATCGATATTCCAGAGTAGACTAGCGTATATCTTCTCGACCCATGTGATGGGCGATGGATGATCCCATATCCATTGGTGTTTGACATCAGAGATGGTATGCGGGTGCTCAGTGGAGACTGGGTACACTGAACGGACTTGCCGAGAACTCCCAGATGGTATTATACCTCACGTCATATGGCAGTTCTCTGGTGACACTGGTACAGCTTAGTCTGTTGACCCGAGATCGTCATAGAGTCTTGTATGTCTCCCACTGTGCTTTGATTTCCACCGTACCACGGCTCTACTGAGTCGTGCAAACAGGTGGTTTTTGGGTACAGTCCCGATTCACATGGAGGCAATGAGCGATAGGAGGGGATTCGTCTCTCCCAGTATTGGGGGTTGATGCTGCGCTATGCTCGACTGGCCATAACTGGAAATCCCTGGCCAGGATTGCAGTGATTTACTGGTAAGAGTTATCAGTAGGTTCACGCTTGTTATGGACCTTACATCGGCATGACTTATCAAGCTACTGGGGTCTGACGTTTTACCACCCCTAGGCGAGATATGCGACATATCAGACGAACAGACCGGACTGTGCGGTAAGTGTTACTGGTTGGATTCACAGGAGTGTGAGCATGCTTGCTCGTTGATCTTCTGATCGCTCAATACCCGGGTGGCCGTTACGTTTAGCAGACCGCTTGCGGCTTGTGAGTGTTTGATATGATCATCACCTACTGCCGGCGTATTGACGAGTCTTTAGAGTCCTACACAGGGATTTCCTGGCTCAAGCGAAACGAAATAGGAGCGCATATGAGATATGCACGGGACCGAGAATAATACCAGTATGTGATACTGTATTCTATTCTCGCGATTTGTATCATTGGACGGTTATATGAGATATAGCCGGGTTACCGAATCAAGTGTTGATTCGATACATTGATACACTTGATATTAGTCGGTTATATGCGATATGACCGGATCATTAAATCAAGTATCGATTTAATGATTTAATGTATAATTATATATTTGATATATTACTTTACATTAACTAGTATTTGTTCACTTAAGATTGATTTTCTCACTTGATGTGCACAAGTTCTATATGTGATATATTTTTTTGTGCACTAGATTGTATCATGTTTGATGATACATGCAAACATGGGTGGGTGTGTGACATACACCATGTTAATTATAATTTAGGTTTTTGTTGATCTTAATTATTCAAAATGGTGGATTCTTTTGTCAAGACTTGAAGCTTCATGAAGCTTGTAACAAGTTTGACAAAGTCCACTCATTTTGTCTAGTTTAAGATATTCATTAACCAAACCATTATAATTAACTATGGTTTAGTCTCTACATAGGTTTACTTACCCATGGTTGCATCATGATAGACTTCACTTGATTATTCATTTTTGATAATTCATTATTTTTCTTCTTCTTCTTCATCTTCTTCTTCAAGTGAAGAAAGCTTTCTTGAAAATTTCAAGTGAAGAAATCAAGTGAGAAATCCAAATCCAAAGTGAACCCACTTCCTATTTCTTCATCCTCTACCACTTGCCATGTAGTAGAGTGTGTTATCTTCACAAGTTTCATGACCTAGTGAAGATGGAGCTTGAGTTTGAGTCGCCTCGACGTAGATCATCTTCGGCATCGAAGTCAACGACCTAGCCCGCTCATTTCTCCGAAGAAACCATCGCTAGAGTCCAGGATCCCGATGATCGCAGCGGAGGGACGTCATCACGGAGCTTTAGAAGTGGAGGACAGGATCTACAAAGGTTGTAATCCTTTTCACTTGTAGTTAAAGTAGTTAACTTCCTTGCTTTCGCCTTACCTCTAGTTAACGATCTCAATTAGGGTTTCTCGGCACATGTAAAAATTTGATTTTGGCATGGTTGATGCCTTGTGGAACCTCATGAGTGTGCCTAGGAACCCTATAAACAGAATACCAAATGCAGGTATTTACTACCTCGAAGAATCTTGATACTTACAACAAATGGTTCTCTACTTTATTCTTATACCTATAACTTCTCAAAATCTGAACCTTGTATTTCAACGAAATACTTGTCTAGAACTAGAGAAGTTATGAGTAAACAAAATATAGTATGAGTACCAACCCTATTGTCCTAATGGACACTGGACAACATACAATACTTTGTATAAGTCCCCTGAGTTCAATAACTCAAACCCTGTGCGTCATAGGTTAAAAAACTGTACTATGTTTAAGAAGAATTACACCGTTGTTGAATGCACCTTACCTAATCACAAACTAATATAGGTAAATGTCATGGACATTATTTCAAAAATTTATATCTCACTTTATAAAATAAATGTACAGATATATCAATTTGAAATAGGTGTATAACAACGGATATTCAAAACCAAATATTTGCCATCCAGCAAAAACCAGATGATTTCCTCAAATATCACCAATTAAAACGAATTCCGATATACAGAGGATCTAATCATCCAATTCCCAATATCTTACTCCCACTAACCATCTGTAATAACATACAGATGTGAAAAACTGATCTGGTAAATACATACCCTGGAGTTAGATTCCAATTGGGAAAACAGTTTTCAATTAATATCGCATATTGAAACTGAAACATGAAAATATTTCGAAGGGGTAACCGGGTATTCCTAGTAATGCCTCTTCCACTATCCTGATTCATGAAAGTAACCATATACTTACCTGCCATCACTCCAATCCCTTTATTATATCTTGTAACGTTTTGAAAATCGTTTCGGTGAAATTTCGAAAAAAACGGTAAAATAAAGGGGTTTCTGTAAAAAGTCAAAATATAAATATCTTTATTATAAAATTAAATATACATATTCTAGCTATGTAATTGCTAGTATTTGGTGTTTATTAAACCACTGGTGAAATTTAAAATTTTCTGAAAAATTTTCCGAAAAAAATTATTTTATTATTATTTTAAGCCGTCACTAATACATTTAATTAGGAAAAATTACAAACTGGAATGGGTTGAAACAAATTTTGTCCATCATAACACATTAAACAAAATTTTATCATATGGTTTTTGAAATGAAATGATTTGCCAAAACGGTTTAGAAAATATCGAAGAAAAAGGCTTTTTCGGTGAAATTAGTGTTAATGGGAATTGGGGTAATACATTTATCTTTTCCCTAACCCACACACCCACACCTCACCCTCTCTCCCCCTCCCCATATGGCTGGCCCACTTTGACAGCCCCTCCCTCTCTCTCTCTCTCCAATCACCTCACATTTCAAAAGAAAAGAAAAGAAAAGAAAAGAAAAGTCAAAGAGGTGTAGAATTTGTCTTTTCTCCCCACTTTCTTCACCTCTCTCTCTCTCCTCACTCCCCCCACACCACATGGATGAAATTTTGCTGTCCCCAATCAGCAGCAGCCCCTCCCCCAAATCCCCTCCATTTTGCATCAAAAAAATCCACAATTTTGCCTCAAAATCCTTGCAAAATCAAAGCTAATTCAAAATCCAAGCCTTACCCATTATTTCTTGGCTACTATAGTATGATTCTTAGTGAAAAGTTTTCATTTTTGAGGCCAAGATTTTGGTGCTAGATTCATTTTTGATCTCTTGATCATGAGGTATAATTCTAACTTTTCTCTTAAATTGTTGTTAATTGCCTTAGGTTAGCTTAATTATATGTTTAAATAGCTTTTTAATTAGTTCTAAGTGCATGATTTGAAATCCAAGAGAGGGTTTGAATTCAAATTGGGGTTTTGTGTTGTGAGATTATGGTTTTGTGATGTGTTTTACATATTAGTGTTATGCTAAATCAAATCAAGTTGCTAGTTTGCTTTTTTGTAAATTTTAATTGTGATAATTATATAAATTGCAAACTAGGTTTTAAGAATATATATATTTTGGTGAGATAAAAATCTAATTAGGGTTTTATGGCATTATTAACATTATAAATTGTGGTTTAATATTTTAGTATATGCAAAACCAAGCTTAATTGTAAAATTACGAATTTTACTTTAAAAAGAGTTAAAATCGGTATTTTTGCAAACTAGGAATTTGGAATATATACAAATTGATGAGTTTAAATTATGAAAGTGATTTGTATGACCTAATTATGTTATTTAATGAGCATTTTGTCCATTTGAATCGTTAAAATTTGTAGATTGGTTAAAACATCAAGTTTTGAACCGAAATGGGAATTTGTGATAACTAGGTTTTTGGAAAATAAAACGATTGGTTTAATTTTATGGATTTGATGAATTAATCCTTATTTCTTATACATTTAGTGAGTTTTGAAACCATGATTGGTACGTTTGGTTTTTTTCTCGATGGTTTGGCGTTGTACGCCGACTTCGAGGGTTTTTGGGTTGATTTGTGAAAGCAACCATAGGTTTTGACCTATGTGGGATTCACGTATCGTTTTTGGTCATGAGTCGGATTTTAATGCGATACGGTGCGTTATGATATGTAGGTACCCCATGTGAACTTCGAGACGACAAGCAAGCGTGTGGCGACGTCGGCACCGGCGAGCGAGGACCAGGTGAGTAGATTTATATCTACGGGGAGAAGTCGGGTGGATGGCGTATAGCACCCCCGCAGTTCGTGGTGATGTATACGAATACGTATACACACATTTATTGATTATATTTTTTTTGAGTTTATTGATGATAAATATGGATGGTTTAGTATCGCGAAACCCTAGAGTAGTGGTCGCACTATACATGCACACACCCACCCATACTTGCATACATTCTTCTTCCATTTGTGTTTACGGGAATATATATATAGTTATGTGTTCACATGGGTATGGGACTATGTGTTCACATAAGGATTTGAGGATGATACTTGGGATTGAGATGAGTCGATAAGATTTGAGTTGAGGCCGTGAGATCGGTGATATGGCAGGATTCGTACTTGAGATACGTCCTGGTGTTATAGCGGATCTTTGAATGACAATGGCCTGTGAATAGTGATATTAGTAGTGTACTAGACGTAGGTCAGTACCCCAGATGATGATCTTGATAAAGAGGATACCAGATGAACAGTGTGATGAGTATGATATTGACCCGTATCCAAATTTGGGGATGCCGTACGACGGATTTACGTACGAGCTATATATTGACGATTGATCCGCACTCTTGACTTGGGATGTCTGATTATAGATATGGTATCGGATATGATATTATTGAGGCGGGATCACCGACTAATATATATACAGGTATGTATACGTATCGACTCAGATGTTAGGCGGTTTCCTTACCTGTAGTTCAGCTTGTTAGTTCAACCGTATAATTTAGTGTAGTTGTTAGACTAGATTAGACTCCTGCCTATTTCAAAACTAACGAATCGTGGGTATTTTAAAAGACAGGTCAAGGGATTTTACGGATATTTCAAAAGACGTATCTTTTCTTAAAAACACCGTAGCCCTTATTTCCAAAACACCGCGATTCGTGTTATTTCAAAAGGCATTATTGTAGGACTTATATTAGGTTAATGCAGTTTAGTTATCGTTGTGTCTAGTATTCAGCCCCCGCATATTATTGCTGTTGCTCCGCATCGCATATTATTGTAATTCATATTTCATTATTGATATCATGTTGTTAGGACACCATCACCATTACCGATGATGCGTATATACCACGCACACTTACTTGCCGGCTCACACACATCTTCATCGGTAATTGCCATGTCACGTACACTTAGAAAATACTATTACATTGATATAGCCCGTTAGCTAATAGTTTAGACATGATATTAGTGTACTTGCCTTATATGTTAGTTTAGACATTTGTAGTTATTACCTGCTACTTCATGCATACTGTTATTCATTGTTATGCCGCATTCATAGATTCTCATGCATATATTCACTATTTTAAGTGCTATTGAGGTTTTGGATTCGGATTTCCATGAGATTTTCTGGATTTGGGGGAAAACCGCAAAACTTATATAAACTGATTTCTCTCTTTTTAAATAAAAAGTGCGGTTTTTCCCATGATGTATGAGTCGTCCACCATGAGTTTGCTGATGGATTTCGAGACCCGATTCGAGGAGACGGATGAACCGTTTCGGGTACATGGTGGACCCGGTAAGGTACCCCGGGGCAAGAAGCGCATGATGATGACGATGTGAGCCTGGCAGGGGAGCACTACCTACCGGTGATATTACCCGACGCGTCGGATATCCGGAGGATACCGTCGTGGTCTTGAGATGGATGGTAGGGGCCGGTCTGGACTGACGGCGCCCTAGATATTGTGATTGAGACATTGAGATTTCGAGATATTGAGGTACAGAGACGGTGATACAAAGATATCGAGATATTGGGATTACGTTTTGTGCCGATGCTAGGCACTGTTTTACGCTGATTTCATTTATGATATCTCATTTTAAAAATACAAAGGAAATCTCACTAAATTATGAAAACAGTTTCTTCATTTACATGTATTCTGTTTTCATGCATTCATACCTCATTCATATGATATATTGCTACCTGAGGCACTGACACGGGCACATGGAATTACACTCGGGTTAGATATTTACCCTAGCCTTGTTATAGGTTGCATGTTATATATATATAATTGAGGATATATTATGATCTTTGACATAGGTTGCGTTATTTATGCGATTTCTTTCCGTAGATGTTTTTTCTATTCACGAGTTGGCAACTCACCCCCGTTGTGCCCCAGTTCCTTGCAGGTTTGCCGTACAGGTTTCTTTACGGCTTGCGGGCATAGTTTCCTTCGGGTGATTTGCTAGTAGGTGGGTTTACTTGTATCGTACCCCCCATTATATAACTTGTATATTATTCCTCTGTTGTATCTAGAAGTTCCATCAACCAAACATGTATTTATTTTGAGATAGAGACCAATGATGTTATTCCTTCGACCTTAGAGTCGCGCGTTATATTTCTGTGGTTTTCTTGTGGTTTTGAGTTTCCTTTTGAATTTTGATCCTCGCCGTTGGCGTTGTATATTATCTTGCTTGTGTGGTTGTGACCGTCGATAGACGAAGAGCTAGCTCCCGCTTGGGGATGCCTTTTTATTGATTTCGTATACTATTCATGTTGTATCCCGTTTGGGGGCCAGTATTTACAAAGGAGACTCTGCCGAAATTTTCAGGAAATACTTGATGTTTTTAAAACCGCATAACTCGGCTTATGCTATTAAAACTACTTGATTTTAAATTGGTTTTCCTTCACTCTACTATTTTTCTTGGTTTGGATTTCTGGGTTTTCGGTTTACTTAGATTACGTACGCCTCGAGACGTTCGTAGTTTAAGTGCCGGTCATGTTCCGTACTTTCGGGTCGTGACAAAGTTGGTATCAGAGCGTTAGGTTTTACCTTCGGAGCGTAGGATGACCCTTGGTTGATGGAATAGGTGACTAAAGTAGAGTGACGTACCGTGGGTATGTTCCGCGGCATACTTACGATACGCTACTCCACTTAAGAAGCCTTAGGATGTACATTTCTTTGTTCAGTATTATATTTATTCCTGATCTAGCCTCATCAGTACCAGTTATGGTTTTGCTGTCACGATTACGGACAGGGAGAGCTACGGCTAGAGTTGCGGTCAGCATGAGCTCGTCACGAACGAGGACTGACCAGGGCGTAATTCCGGCGACATACGATTGCATTGAGAGGAATCGTCTGATTATGTTTTTACGCCATGAGCGTTTGGATGGATCGCTGTATGAGATTACTCGGACGTGCAGATCAGCGCCAGAGGATTGAGCCAATGATAAGAGGCCAGGCAGATTTTGATGACCGTTGGCATATTGCTTACTCCTGATGATTGAGACACTGTTCAGCGTGCAGACGAGTGAGCCAGTCATTGCTGCGAATGACGAGATATCGCCCCAAGTGTTGGAGTTTTTGCAGTACGAGTTGTACTAAGAGATGATAGAAGGTCGCTAGTCACCAAGGACGAATGGCTAGGACATGTGGTTCGTTCGCTACCCTGATGCGAGGTCATCAGATAGTTTGATTCCAGTTAGAGACGACTTCACACGGAGACGTTGAGAGTCGACAGAGACGATCGAATGTCAGCAACCTATTATTCCAAGTTTAAAGTATTCGGAAAGATATGCAGGCAATTCTAAGGACCCTCTAGAAGAATGAAAGCCTAACTCGACTTAATGACCGTGTGAAAGCCTTTGAACCTTAGGGTTTGCGGCAGTTCCGCGGTGCCATTAGTGAGGCTTGGGTTTGCCCTTCTACGGCTGGACCATCGATGCTGTGGTATGTACTCGATACTATTAAACTGTATCCAAGATGTTGAGCTCTTGGGGGATTATGAGGTTTTGACGAATCGATCGGATGGTTCGACTTCATTCGGATGCTAGGTGGTGAGATGCATTTCTTGGGAGACTCCAGATACGAGGATAGCCATTGGAGCTCAGTCCATGCAGCCACGACGAAACGAGTCCGAAGCAGTCGACATTAGAGAAAGTGGAGTAAAAAGGTCCGTACAAGATCTGGATAAGAAGACGTTCCACTCCACCGACATCAGAGATGCGATATGCATGCCGAGGCATTGTACTTGGATATACCTTCCAGAAGGAGTCGCGATGAGTATGCAGCCCTTCCGGAACGAGAACAGATCTAGTAAGGGACGATGACTTCCGGATAGTTCGGCAAAGACGAGATTTGGGAGAGACCTCGATAGGATCTTTCTGGAATAAATTACGAGAAGACTTGGACCCAGGAGTGGTCATGTTACGCACACCGGCAGGCCAGAGTTCAGGATCGTCGACGAGACATGCTATGAGTAACCACGACAGTTGGCCAGAGATTCTTGGAGGATGTGCTTGAGCGGGACTATTACGCCATATTTGATTTCGGTATTTTGGACGATCTATTCGCATGACTGATTTTGATGATTGAGTTTCATGATATTTGTTTTCATGTACCATGGTTGCACCTACTGAGTATTTACGATTTTTGCACAGTTGCTGCACTTGATATCATTTTCGTGCCTTGGTATCGCATGTTTATGATTTTATGGGTTTCATACAGTTGAGTTGATTTTGTGCGTATATACGCATACGATTTGGTTTTTTCACTCGGTATAGTTCACATATGCTTGCAGTGCAGTGATACACATTTTGTACACTTAGATGCACCGGACTTCGATTTCGATTGTGATGCTCGATATTGATTTTGTGCACCTGATTGGATTTTGCGCATGTTCGGCGCTTGATATCGGATTTCATGATTTCGTGCACGATGGATGCACCTGATTTGGATTTTCGCGCATATTGGGCGCATGTTTTGATGTGCGATTTTGGTGCACACCAGATGCACTAAATCGAGATTTTTCGTGCATGTCAGATGCACCAGATTTTGCTGTCAGGCACTCATGTTGCCTATGACAGATGTTTCGTGCACACCCGATGCACTTAGATCTTGATTCTGTGCACATGTTGGTACATATATGGATTTTGATTTCCGTGCGCACCAGACACACGTAGTATTCGTATGCATATTTTGGGATTGATTTCTTATAGAGCAGTACGTTTTATGATATTTGCTATATGTTTTCGTACTGAGCAGGACTAGTCAGAGGACAGTACCTGAATGTATTTTGCATGCATTGATAGCTATCGAAGGGAATTCCAAAAAGCGAGCTATAGTCTCAGTATTTACCTACGTGTCCGATATGACACGAAACGTTTAAAACAAGAAAACCCTTCCAAATTGTTTCCCAAAATGGCGGAACGTACAGTTCAAACAAAAGGTATATATGTATATGATTATTTCGTATGATAGACGTCCGCCACTGTGCAGTGTCATGCGCATTGCACAACGACTTTAAGAGATTTGGCATGCATTCCCTTCAGATATGTACATATATAGATTTGATATTTACGTGTATTGTTTCGAGTTATATCATATTGGTTTTGTATTGGATTTGACATTTGTGTCATTACCATGACTCCTATGATTGCGGGATACTTTACGGAGTTTTGATTTTGAGTTATATGCTCATTTTTCATGCGCATGCGCTGCGCTACGATTTGTTTTATGTATTTACGATTTCGGAGCCCCGATGACTTGATGGTTATGCTTAGGTGTTTTAGTATTTGGGGGGAGTTTTAATTTAAATTCGGGGACCGAATTTCTTTAAGGGGGGAAGATTGTAACGTTTTGAAAATCTTTTCGGTGAAATTTCGAAAAAACGGTAAAATAGGGGGGTTTTCTGTAAAAAATCAAAATACAAACATATTTATTATAAAATTAAATATACATATTCTAGCTATGTAATTGCTAGTATTTGGTGTTTATTAAGCCACTGGTGAAATTTAAAATTTTCTGAAAAATTTTCCGAAAAAAATTATTTTATTATTATTTTAAGCCGTCACTAATACATTTAATTAGGAAAAATTACAAACTGGAATGGGTTGAAATAAATTTTGTCCATCATAACACATTAAACAAAATTTTATCATATGGTTTTTGAAATGAAATGATTTGCCAAAACGGTTTAGAAAATATCGAAAAAAGGCTTTTTCGGTGAAATTAGTGTTAATGGGAATTGGGGTAATACATTTATCTTTTCCCTAACCCACATACCCACTCCTCACCCTCTCTCCCCCTCCCCATGTGGCTGGCCCACTTTGACAGCCCCTCCCTCTCTCTCTCTCTCCAATCACCTCACATTTCAAAAGAAAAGAAAAGAAAAGAAAAGAAAAGTCAAAGAGGTGTAGAATTTGTCTTTTCTCCCCACTTTCTTCACCTCTCTCTCTCTCCTCACTCCCCCCACACCACATGGACGAAATTTTGCTGTCCCCAATCAGCAGCAGCCCCTCCCCCAAATCCCCTCCATTTTGCATCAAAAAAATCCACAATTTTGCTTCAAAATCCTTGCAAAATCGAAACTAATTCAAAATCCAAACCTTACCCATTATTTCTTGGCTACTATAGTATGATTCTTAGTGAAAAGTTTTCATTTTTGAGGCCAAGATTTTGGTGCTAGATTCATTTTTGATCTCTTGATCATGAGGTATAATTCTAACTTTTCTCTTAAATTGTTGTTAATTGCCTTAGGTTAGCTTAATTATATGTTTAAATAGCTTTTTAATTAGTTCTAAGTGCATGATTTGAAATCTAAGAGAGGGGTTTGAATTCAAATTAGGGTTTTGTGTTGTGAGATTATGGTTGTGTGATGTGTTTGACATATTAGTGTTATGCTAAATCAAATCAAGTTGCTAGTTTGCTTTTTTGTAAATTTTAATTGTGATAATTATATAAATTGCAAACTAGGTTTTAAAAATATATATATTTTGGTGAGATAAAAATCTAATTAGGGTTTCATGGCATTATTAATATTATAAATTGTGGTTTAATAATTTAGTATATGCAAAACCAAGCTTAATTGTAAAATTGCGAATTTTACTTTAAAAAGAGTTAAAATCGGTATTTTTGCAAACTAGGAATTTGGAATATATACAAATTGATGAGTTTAAATTATGAAAGTGATTTGTATGACCTAATTATGTTATTTAATGAGCATTTTGGCCATTTGAATCGTTAAAATTTGTAGATTGGTTAAAACATCAAGTTTTGAACCGAAATGGGAATTTGTGATAACTAGGTTTTTGGAAAATAAAACGATTGGTTTAATTTTATGGATTTGATGAATTAATCCCTATTTCTTATACATTTAGTGAGTTTTGAAACCATGATTGGTACGTTTGGTATTTTTCTCGATGGTTTGGCGTTGTACGCCGACTTCGAGGGTTTTTTGGTTGATTTGTGAAAGCAACCATAGGTGTTGACCTATGTGGGACTCACGTATCGTTTTTGGTCATGAGTCGGATTTTAATGCGATACAGTGCATTATGATATGTAGGTACCCCATGTGGACTTCGAGACGACAAGCAAGCGCGTGGCGACGTCGGCACCGGCGAGCGAGGACCAGGTGAGTAGATTTATATCTACGGGGAGAAGTCGGGTGGATGGCGTATAGCACCCCCGCAGTTCGTGGTGATGTAAACGAATATGTATACACACATTTATTGATTATATTTTGTTTGAGTTTATTGATGATAAATATGGATTGTTTAGTATCGCGAAACCCTAGAGTAGTGGTCCCACCATACATGGACACACCCACCCATACTTGCATACATTCTTCTTCCATTTGTGTTTACGGGAATATATATATAGTTATGTGTTCACATGGGTATGGGACTATCTGTTCACATACGGATTTGAGGATGATACTTGGGATTGAGATGAGTCGATGAGATTTGAGTTGAGGCCGTGAGATCGGTGATATGGCAGGATTCGTACTTGAGATACGTCCTGATGTTATAGCGGATCTTTGAATGACAATGCCATGTGAATAGTGATATTAGTAGTGTACTAGACGTAGGTCAGTACCCCAGATGATGATCTTGATAAAGAGGATACCAGATGAACAGTGTGATGAGTATGATATTGACCCGTATCCAAATTTGGGGATGCCGTACGACGGATTTACGTACGAGCTATATATTGACGATTGATCCGCACTCTTGACTTGGGATGTCTGATTATAGATATGGTATCGGATATGATATTATTGAGGCGGGATCACCGACTAATATATATACAGGTATGTATACGTATCGACTCAGATGTTAGGCGGTTTCCTTACCTGTAGTTCAGCTTGTTAGTTCAACCGTATAATTTAGTGTAGTTGTTAGACTAGATTAGACTCCTACCTATTTCAAAACTAACGAATCGTGGGTATTTTAAAAGACAGGTCAAAGGATTTTACGGATATTTCAAAAGACGTATCTTTTCTTAAAAACACCGTAGCCCTTATTTCCAAAACACCGCGATTCGTGTTATTTCAAAAGGCATTATTGTAGGACTTATATTAGGTTAATGCAGTTTAGTTATCGTTGTGTCTAGTATTCAGCCCCCGCATATTATTGCTGTTGCTCCGCATCGCATACTTATTGTAATTCATATTTCATTATTGATATCATGCTGTTAGGACACCATCACCATTACCGATGATGCGTATGTACCACGCACACTTACTTGCCGGCTCACACACATCTTCATCGGTAATTGCCATGTCACGTACACTTAGAAAATACTATTACATTGATATAGCCCGTTAGCTAATAGTTTAGACATGATATTATTGTACTTGCCTTATATGTTAGTTTAGACATTGTAGTTATTACCTGCTACTTCAAGCATACTGTTATTCATTGTTATGCCGCATTCATAGATTCTCATGCATATATTCACTATTTTAAGTGCTATTGAGGTTTTAGATTCAGATTTCCATGAGATTTTCTGGATTTGGGGGAAAACCGCAAAACTTATATAAACTGATTTCTCTCTTTTTAAATAAAAAGTGCGGTTTTTCCCATGATGTATGAGTCGTCCACCATGAGTTTGCTGATGGATTTCGAGACCCAATTCGAGGAGACGGATGAACCGTTTCGGGTACATGGTAGACCCGGTAAGGTACCCCGGGGCAAGAAGCGCGTGATGATGACGATGTGAGCCTGGCAGGGGAGCACTACCTACCGGTGATATTACCCGACGCGTCGGATATCCGCAGGATACCGTCGTGGTCTTGAGATGGATGGTAGGGGCCGGTCTGGACTGACGGCGCCCTAGATATTGTGATTGAGACATTGAGATTTCGAGATATTGAGGTACAGAGACGGTGATACAGAGATATCGAGATATTGGGATTACGTTTTGTGCCGATGCTAGGCACTGTTTTACGCTGATTTCATTTATGATATCTCATTTTAAAAATACAAAGGAAATCTCACTAAATTATGAAAACAGTTTCTTCATTTACATGTATTCTGTTTTCATGCATTCATACCTCATTCATATGATATATTGCTACCTGAGGCACTGACACGGGCACATGGAATTACACTCGGGTTAGATATTTACCCTAGCCTTGTTATAGGTTGCATGTTATATATATAATTGAGGATATATTATGATCTTTGACATAGGTTGCGTTATTTATGCGATTTCTTTCCGTAGATATTTTTTCTATTCACGAGTTGGCAACTCACCCCCGTTGTGCCCCAGTTCCTTGCAGGTTTGCCGTACAGGTTTCTTTACGGCTTGCGGGCATAGTTTCCTTCTGGTGATTTGATAGTAGGTGGGTTTACTTGTATCGTACCCCCCATTATATAACTTGTATATTATTACTCTGTTGTATCTAGAAGTTCCATCAACCAAACATGTATTTATTTTGAGATAGAGACCAATGATATTATTCCTTTGACCTTAGAGTCGCGCGTTATATTTCTGTGGTTTTCTTGTGGTTTTGAGTTTCCTTTTGAATTTTGATCCTCGCCGTTGGCGTTGTATATTATCTTGCTTGTGTGGTTGTGACCGTCGATTGACGAAGAGCTAGCTCCAGCTTGGGGATGCTTTTTTATTGATTTCGTATACTATTCATGTTGTATCCCGTTTGGGGGCCAGTATTTACAAAGGAGACTCTGTCGAAATTTTCAGGAAATACTTGATGTTTTTAAAACCGCATAACTCGGCTTATGCTATTAAAACTACTTGATTTTAAATTGGTTTTCCTTCACTCTACTACTTTTCTAGGTTTGGATTTCTGGGTTTTCGGTTTACTTAGATTACGTACGCCTCGAGACGTTCGTAGTTTAAGTGCCGGTCATGTTCCGTACTTTCGGGTCATGACAAAGTTGGTATCAGAGCGTTAGGTTTTACGTTCGGAGCGTAGGATGACCCTTGGTTGATGGAATAGGTGACTAAAGTAGAGTGACGTACCGTGGGTATGTTCCGCGGCATACTTACGATACGCTACTCCACTTAAGAAGCCTTAGGATGTACATTTCTTTGTTCAGTATTATATTCATTCCTGATCTAGCCTCATCAGTACCAGTTATGGTTTTGCTGCCACGATTACGGGCAGGGAGAGCTACGGCTAGTGTTGCGGTCAGCATGAGCTCGTCACGAACGAGGACTGACCAGGGCGTAATTCCGGCGACATACGATTGCATTGAGAGGAATCGTCTGATTATGTTTTTATGCCATGAGCGTTTGGATGGATCGCTGTATAAGATTACTCGGACGTGCAGATCAGCGCCAGAGGATTGAGCCAATGATAAGAGGCCAGGCAGATTCTGATGACCGTTGGCATATTGCTTACTCCTGATGATTGAGACACTGTTCAGCGTGCAGACGAGTGAGCCAGTCATTGCTGCGAATGACGAGATATCGCCCCAAGTGTTGGAGTTTCTGCAGTACGAGTTGTACTAAGAGATGATAGAAGGTCGCTAGTCACCAAGGACGAATGGCTAGGACATATGGTTCGTTCGCTACCCTGATGCGAGGTCATCAGATAGTTTGATTCCAGTTAGAGACGACTTCACGCGGAGACGTTGAGAGTCGACAGAGACGATCGAATGTCAGCAATCTATTATTCCAAGTTTAAAGTATTCGGAAAGATATGCAGGCAATTCTATGGACCCTCTAGAAGAATGAAAGCCTAACTCGACTTAATGACCGTGTGAAAGCCTTTGAACCTTAGGGTTTGCGGCAGTTCCGCGGTGCCATTAGTGAGGCTTGGGTTTGCCCTTCTACGGCTGGACCATCGATGCTGTGGTACGTACTCGATACTATTAAACTGTACCCAAGATGTTGAGCTCTTGGAGGATTATGAGGTTTTGACGAATCGATCGGATGGTTCGACTTCATTCGGATGCTAGGTGGTGAGATGCATTTCTTGGGAGACTCCAGATACGAGGATAGCCGTTGGAGCTCAATCCATGCAGCCACGACGAAACGAGTCCGAAGCAGTCGACATTAGAGAAAGTGGAGTAAAAAGGTCCGTACAAGATCTGGATAAGAAGACGTTCCACTCCACCGACATCAGAGATGCGATATGCATGCCGAGGCATTGTACTTGGATATACCTTCCAGAAGGAGTCGCGATGAGTATGCAGCCCTTCCGGAACGAGAACAGATCTAGTAAGGGACGATGACTTCCGGATAGTTCGGCAAAGACGAGATTTGGGAGAGATCTCGATAGGATCTTTCTGGAATAAATTACGAGAAGACTTGGACCCAGGAGTGGTCATGTTACGCACACCGGCAGGCCAGAGTTCAGGATCGTCGACGAGACATGCTATGAGTAACCACGACAGTTGGCCAGAGATTCTTGGAGGATGTGCTTGAGCGAGACTATTACGCCATATTTGATTTCGGTATTTTGGACGATCTATTCGCATGACTGATTTTGATGATTGAGTTTCATGATATTTGTTTTCATGTACCATGGTTGCACCTACTGAGTATTTACGATTTTTGCACAGTTGCTGCACTTGATATCATTTTCGTGCCTTGGTATCGCATGTTTATGATTTTATGGGTTTCATACAGTTGAGTTGATTTTGTGCGTATATACGCATACGATTTGGTTTTTGCACTCGGTATAGTTCACATATGCTTGCAGTGCAGTGATACACATTTTGTACACTTAGATGCACCGGACTTCGATTTCGATTATGATGCTCGATATTGATTTTGTGCACCTGATTGGATTTTGCGCATGTTCGGCGCTTGATATCGGATTTCATGATTTCGTGCACGATGGATGCACCTGATTTGGATTTTCGCGCATATTAGGCGCATGTTTTGATGTGCGATTTTGGTGCACACCAGATGCACTAAATCGAGATTTTTCGTGCATGTCAGATGCACCAGATTTTGCTGTCAGGCACTCATGTTGCCTATGACAGATGTTTCGTGCACACCCGATGCACTTAGATCTTGATTCTGTGCACATGTTGGTACATATATGGATTTTGATTTCCGTGCGCACCAGACACACGTAGTATTCGTATGCATATTTTGGGATTGATTTCTTATAGAGTAGTACATTTTATGATATTTGCTATATGTTTTCGTACTGAGCAGGACTAGTCAGAGGACAGTACCTGAATGTATTTTGCATGCATTGATAGCTATCGAAGGGAATTCCAAAAAGCGAGCTATAGTCTCAGTATTTACCTACGTGTCCGATATGACACGAAACGTTTAAAACAAGAAAACCCTTCCAAATTGTTTCCCAAAATGGCGGAACATACAGTTCAAACAAAAGGTATATATGTATATGATTATTTCGTATGATAGACGTCCGCCACTGTGCAGTGTCATGCGCATTGCACAACGACTTTAAAAGATTTGGCATGCATTCCCTTCAGATATGTACATATATAGATTTGATATTTACATGTATTGTTTTGAGTTATATCATATTGGTTTTGTATTAGATTTGACATTTGTGTCATTACCATGACTCCGATGATTGCGGGATGCTTGACGGAGTTTTGATTTTGAGTTATATGCTCATTTTTCATGCGCATGCGCATGCGCTGCGCTACGATTTGTTTTATATATTTACGATTTCGGAGCCCCGATGACTTGATGGTTATGCTTAGGTGTTTTAGTATTTGGGGGGAGTTTTAATTTAAATTCGGGGACCGAATTTCTTTAAGGGAGGAAGATTGTAACGTTTTGAAAATCGTTTCGGTGAAATTTCGAAAAAACGGTAAAATAAGGGGGTTTTCTGTAAAAAGTCAAAATACAAATATCTTTATTATAAAATTAAATATACATATTCTCTCTATATAATTGCTAGTATTTGGTGTTTATTAAGCCACTGGTGAAATTTAAAATTTTCTGAAAAATTTTCCGAAAAAAATTATTTTATTATTATTTTAAGCCGTCACTGATACATTTAATTAGGAAAAATTACAAACTGGAATGGGTTGAAACAAATTTTGTGCATCATAACACATTAAACAAAATTTTATCATATGGTTTTTGAAATGAAATGATTTGCCAAAACGGTTTAGAAAATATCGAAAAAAGGCTTTTTCGGTGAAATTAGTGTTAATGGGAATTGGGGTAATACATTTATCTTTTCCCTAACCCACACACCCACACCTCACCCTCTCTCCCCTTCCCCATGTGGCTGGCCCACTTTGACAGCCCCTCCCTCTCTCTCTCTCCAATCACCTCACATTTCAAAAGAAAAGAAAAGAAAAGAAAAGAAAAGTCAAAGAGGTGTAGAATTTGTCTTTTCTCCCCACTTTCTTCACCTCTCTCTCTCTCCTCACTCCCCCCACACCACATGGACGAAATTTTGCTGTCCCAAATAAGCAGCAGCCCCTCCCTCAAATCCCCTCCATTTTGCATCAAAAAAATCCACAATTTTGCCTCAAAATCCTTGCAAAATCAAAGCTAATTCAAAATCCAAGCCTTACCCATTATTTCTTGGCTACTATAGTATGATTCTTAGTGAAAAGTTTTCATTTTTGAGGCCAAGATTTTGGTGCTAGATTCATTTTTGATCTCTTGATCATGAGGTATAATTCTAACTTTTCTCTTAAATTGTTGTTAATTGCCTTAGGTTAGCTTAATTATATGTTTAAATAGCTTTTTAATTAGTTCTAAGTGCATGATTTGAAATCCAAGAGAGGGGTTTGAATTCAAATTGGGGTTTTGTGTTGTGAGATTATGGTTGTGTGATGTGTTTGACATATTAGTGTTATACTAAATCAAATCAAGTTGCTAGTTTGCTTTTTTGTAAATTTTAATTGTGATAATTATATAAATTGCAAACTAGGTTTTAAAAATATATATATTTTGGTGAGATAAAAATCTAATTAGGGTTTCATGGCATTATTAACATTATAAATTGTGGTTTAATATTTTAGTATATGCAGAACCAAGCTTAATTGTAAAATTGCAAATTTTACTTTAAAAAGAGTTAAAATCGGTATTTTTGCAAACTAGGAATTTGGAATATATACAAATTGATGAGTTTAAATTATGAAAGTGATTTGTATGACCTAATTATGTTATTTAATGAGCATTTTGGCCATTTGAATCGTTAAAATTTGTAGATTGGTTTAAACATCAAGTTTTGAACCGAAATGGGAATTTGTGATAACTAGGTTTTTGGAAAATAAAACGATTGGTTTAATTTTATGGATTTGATGAATTAATCCCTATTTCTTATACATTTAGTGAGTTTTGAAACCATGATTGGTACGTTTGGTGTTTTTCTCGATGGTTTGGCGTTGTACGCCGACTTCGAGGGTTTTTGGGTTGATTTGTGAAAGCAACCATAGGTGTTGACCTATGTGGGACTCACGTATCGTTTTTGGTCATGAGTCGGATTTTAATGCGATACGGTGCGTTATGATATGTAGGTACCTCATGTGGACTTCGAGACGACAAGCAAGCGCGTGGCGACGTCGGCACCGGCAAGCGAGGACCAGGTGAGTAGATTTATATCTACGGGGAGAAGTCGGGTGGATGGCGTATAGCACCCCCGCAGTTCGTGGTGATGTATACGAATACGTATACACACATTTATTGATTATATTTTGTTTGAGTTTATTGATGATATATATGGATGGTTTAGTATCGCGAAACCCTAGAGTAGTGGTCGTACCATACATGCACACACCCACCCATACTTGCATACATTCTTCTTCCATTTGTGTTTACGGGAATATATATATAGTTATGTGTTCACATGGGTATGGGACTATGTGTTCACATACGGATTTGAGGATGATACTTGGGATTGAGATGAGTCGATGAGATTTGAGTTGAGGCCGTGAGATCGGTGATATGGCAGGATTCGTACTTGAGATACGTCCTGATGTTATAGCGGATCTTTGAATGACAATGCCATATGAATAGTGATATTAGTAGTGTACTAGACGTAGGTCAGTACCCTAGATGATGATCTTGATAAAGAGGATACCAGATGAACAGTGTGATGAGTATGATATTGACCCGTATCCAAATTTGGGGATGCCGTACGACGGATTTACGTATGAGCTATATATTGACGATTGATCCGCACTCTTGACTTGGGATGTCTGATTATAGATATGGTATCGGATATGATATTATTAAGGCGGGATCACCGACTAATATATATACAGGTATGTATACGTATCGACTCAGATGTTAGGCGGTTTTCTTACCTGTAGTTCAGCTTGTTAGTTCAACCGTATAATTTAGTGTAGTTGTTAGACTAGATTAGACTCCTACCTATTTCAAAACTAACGAATCGTGGGTATTTTAAAAGACAGGCCAAGGGATTTTACGGATATTTCAAAAGACGTATCTTTTCTTAAAAACACCGTAGCCCTTATTTCCAAAACACCGCGATTCGTGTTATTTCAAAAGGCATTATTGTAGGACTTATATTAGGTTAATACAGTTTATTTATCGTTGTGTCTAGTATTCAGCCCCCGCATATTATTGTTGTTGCTCCGCATCGCATACTTATTGTAATTCATATTTCATTATTGATATCATGCTGTTAGGACACCATCACCATTACCGATGATGCGTATGTACCACGCACACTTACTTGCCGGCTCACACACATCTTCATCGGTAATTGCCATGTCACGTACACTTAGAAAATACTATTACATTGATATAGCCCGTTAGCTAATAGTTTAGACATGATATTAGTGTACTTGCCTTATATGTTAGTTTAGACATTGTAGTTATTACCTGCT
Source organism: Agapanthus africanus (assembly GCA_030015575.1). Taxonomy (NCBI): domain Eukaryota; kingdom Viridiplantae; phylum Streptophyta; class Magnoliopsida; order Asparagales; family Amaryllidaceae; genus Agapanthus; species Agapanthus africanus. The sequence continues at coordinate 725,275,895 of CM057337.1, forward strand.
ACTTCATGCATACTGTTATTCATTGTTATGCCGCATTCATAGATTCTCATGCATATATTCACTATTTTAAGTGCTATTGAGGTTTTGGATTCGGATTTCCATGAGATTTTCTGGATTTGGGGGAAAACCGCAGAACTTATATAAACTGATTTCTCTCTTTTTAAATAAAAAGTGCGGTTTTTCCCATGATGTATGAGCCGTCCACCATGAGTTTGCTGATGGATTTCGAGACCCGATTCGAGGAGACGGATGAACCGTTTCGGGTACATGGTGGACCCGGTAAGGTACCCCGGGGCAAGAAGCGCGTGATGATGACGATGTGAGCCTGGCAGGGGAGCACTACCTACCGGTGATATTACCCGACGCGTAGGATATCCGGAGGATACCGTCGTGGTCTTGAGATGGATGGTAGGGGCCGGTCTGGACTGACGGCGCCCTAGATATTGTGATTGAGACATTGAGATTTCGAGATATTGAGGTACAGAGACGGTGATACAAAGATATCGAGATATTGGGATTACGTTTTGTGCCGATGCTAGGCACTGTTTTACGCTGATTTCATTTATGATATCTCATTTTAAAAATACAAAGGAAATCTCACTAAATTATGAAAACAGTTTCTTCATTTACATGTATTCTGTTTTCATGCATTCATACCTCATTCATATGATATATTGCTACCTGAGGCACTGACACGGGCACATGGAATTACACTCGGGTTAGATATTTACCCTAGCCTTGTTATAGGTTGCTTGTTATATATATAATTGAGGATATATTATGATCTTTTACATAGGTTGCGTTATTTATGCGATTTCTTTCCGTAGATGTTTTTTCTATTCACGAGTTGGCAACTCACCCCCGTTGTGCCCCAGTTCCTTGCAGGTTTGCCGTACAGGTTTCTTTACGGCTTGCGGGCATAGTTTCTTTCTGGTGATTTGCTAGTAGGTGGGTTTACTTGTATCGTACCCCCATTATATAACTTGTATATTATTACTCTGTTGTATCTAGAAGTTCCATCAACCAAACATGTATTTATTTTGAGATAGAGACCAGTGATGTTATTCCTTCGACCTTAGAGTCGCGCGTTATATTTCTGTGGTTTTCTTGTGGTTTTGAGTTTCCTTTTGAATTTTGATCCTCGCCGTTGGCGTTGTATATTATCTTGCTTGTGTGGTTGTGACCGTCGATTGACGAAGAGCTAGCTCCCGCTTGGGGATGCCTTTTTATTGATTTCGTATACTATTCATGTTGTATCCCGTTTGGGGGCCAGTATTTACAAAGGAGACTCTGCCGAAATTTTCAGGAAATACTTGATGTTTTTAAAACCGCATAACTCGGCTTATGCTATTAAAACTACTTGATTTTAAATTGGTTTTCCTTCACTCTACTACTTTTCTTGGTTTGGATTTCTGGGTTTTCGGTTTACTTAGATTACGTACGCCTCGAGACGTTCGTAGTTTAAGTGCCGCTCATGTTCCGTACTTTAAATGTTTCGAAGGGGTAACCGGGTATTCCTAGTAATGCCCCTTCCACTATCCTGATTCATGACAGTAACCATATACTTACCTGCCATCACTCCAATCCCTTTATTATATCTTTACTTATTACCTTCTGTACACCTTCTTTAGACTAATTGGTTTTCTTCCTTCCCTACCCTTCGGCACCAGCCTAAGGTTTGGAAGAAGACTATCCAATAAGCGTAATAGGTTTACTCTCCTTATGCCAGGAGCCCTCGCAACCTGAGAGAAGGTAATGGGAAAAGACATCTGAATAATCCTATTCTTATTTCTCTGGAACCGAAAACCATCCTCGAATCTGGAATGAATTCCTTCGAGTTCGTATGTAACTATACGATGGCATATCCAATAGGAGTGGATATCCATAGTGATATGGAGTGTTTTGGAGAAATCCAAAGTGGATGTAGGAGTGGCAGGGGTATACCTGGTTTCGTCGTGAATGATAGCAGTCGCAATTTCCTTTGCCATTATTCTAATCCCTTTATTATGTCTTTACTTATTTCCTTTTGTACACCACACTTAGGCTTGTTGGTTTTCTTCCTTCCCTACCATTCGGCACCTGCCTATGGTTTGGAGGAAGACTGTCCAATAAGCTCAATAGGTGTACTCTCTCCTAATCCTAGGAGCCCTCACAACCTGAGAGAAGGTAATGGGAAAAGAAAACCAAATAATCTTATTCAATCTCTCCAGAACCATAATCCATTCTAGAATCTGGAACAAGTTCCTTCGAGTTCGCATGTAACTATACGATGGATTTATCCAATAGGAGTGGATATTCGTAGTGATACGGGGTGTTCGGGAGAAATGTAAAGGTGATTTAGAAGTGGCAAGGATATATGCGACACCGTGACATTCCAAAAGCCAAAGTGTTTTAAGAAGGTTCGGTTAACTTGGTTCATGAGTTTTAGTCGAGGGTCGGGCCATGGTCGCTGCCAAAGAGAGAGAGAAAAGAAACACTCATCGTGCACTCTAACCTAGATCAGAATGGTTAATCACTTTATCTAATCAGGATGGCTCCCACTGTTTCCTCGAATTCTCCTCCAAACCAAAAAGGAGAATTAGTCGGAATCACCCGAGGAGTAATGCTACTCATCAGTGGGAATCGGGATCCAACTATCATCACATGATAACTTGATGGAATCCACTCAAGTTACCATGCTTCAGAAGGTATGCGCAAGCCTGGCAAGTTTCCTATATGTTTGAAACTCCCGATGTGATTTTTACCCCTAACGACCTGTAAGCTTGACGCTTGCCAATAAGTTATAGGCCACTAGTCAAGTTCAACCCGTCATTATCCTGGATTAACTCGAACCCATCCGCACAAACCCTTGACGCTTGCCAACAAAGCTGTACGACTTTCCCGATCAATCGCATATCCATGCTACAAATAAGTATTATTCAGCTACCGTACACTATGCTTTGACACTTGCCAACAAACATAGCACGAATACTAAATAGTACTTATAAGAAATGACGGAGGGCTACGGCTGGTTTTTGGCGAAAAACCTTTAACGTAATGAACTTGATATCGTTGAAAGAACTGAGTGGTTTTACAAATATATATAGTGGTGAAAACTTTTGCTAAAGAGGTCACTCCCGGTGAAGGGATCTCGGCTCTTTCCTCGTCGAATGAGGTGCAGGATATTCCAAACTGAATACCACGATGCAAAGCAAAAATAATCGACTATAGTGAAATTATTACGTTGACGCAAACTTTTACTCAAGGGGTCACTCCCGATGAAGAGATCTCGGCCCTTGCCATGTCGAATGAGGTGCAGGATATTCATAACCGAATACCACTGTGCAAAGCAAAAGAAAAGCGTCTGTAATGTCAGTTTTAAAACTTGGTTCCAACAACATCATATATAGGTTTGTTTTATCCTTGCATTGATAAGAATCAATGCAGTCCCATCAAATAATCACACCAGAAAAGAACGAAAATATATGATGAACATATATGCCATCCGCATTCGCCACTGGGTCCCGTCATCACTCGTTAGGTTACTTAACTAACGACAGAGCGGGGACTGGACTAGCGCGGGTGCAAAACATATACAACATCTACTAGTATATATATAAATATATATTTATAACAATCGTCCCAGGCATGATATAAAGCAACATCACAAAAGCATCACAGAATGGTGGATAATCTTGGATCCCCGGGTTTCATTTGATCCGCAAATGAGACCCGACGTTCCCTGTCGTGTAGATAGCCTGTGCAATGAGAACCTAGACCCCTACGAGCGTGGCAAGTTACCAGCCAAAACCAGAAGTGAGGCAACCCCCTTCAACAACGTGAATGGGCCACCCAGCACTTCACGGAATCTGGTAACTTGGGCACCCCTCCGTGGGTCAACCTATACCCCCTACAAGTGCGGCGAATAGCCTGCCAATTCTAGAGTAAGGTCCCCTCCGTCTCAACGCCATGAGATGCGTACCCGTTGCTCTCTAGAACCCGGCTATTTGTGCACTCCACCGCGGTGTAATCCTAGTACAGAAAAGAAAATAATATGTACAACGGTGACATCGACCTCAACACGGTCGTGCCCCAAACAAATAATATACAAACTGGCAGTGACGGCAGTCCACATGTCGGACGCTCACCCCGCAATATCAAATGTACAAATGAAACTAAATTGTACTAACATTGCTCTAAAGCTATCCACCACGACGATCCATCCAACATCACATCACAATACAGAACATCAACATGAATGTCACGTTCGCAAACCCATCTAAAAGAACTATAGCAATTAGACAAGTTGTACCGATCTAATGATATTCACAGTCGCAGATAGTAATGTAAGTACTGTAAACATTTAAACAGTGTTAAATTATCGACTTCAAAACACCCCGAATTGCCCCTGAACAAAAGATAGCATAATATCCAAAATGGACAAAACTAGCAATACCACTGAACCAATATTCCAAAGACCAGACAGCACCCAAAATACAAAGCCCAAACTCCTCACTATGGCCGGCCTCCTCGGATTTTGAGCCAATGTGCTCGGGTCAAATTGGGTGGAATGGGTTCGTATTTGGGGTATGTTCTAGTTGTCACCTAAATAGTCTTCTGCAGTTGCTTAAAATTTTTTTTGAAGACTTAAAAATCGACAGAGACTGGAATGTGCAGTGCACTGTTTCGGAGCTATTTCGGTTTCGATACTTTAAAATTGTCTAAACAAGCTAGCTTAGGGTTTAAAGGCTGGCTCTGATACCATGTTGGGTTACGGCAGCGCCACGGCCATCAAACCGTGGCCAAATGCGGAACAAAAATTTTCTAAACTGGCGCTACCATTACCCGATGCCCGGATCTACCCTAAACCCTAAACTGGCAAGCTAATAAAAGAGATAGGAATGGTTATACCGAGTTGATCCATGTCCTTCAGTCTTCAATCATCATTCCTAAGCTCCTAGTGGCTCCTTAATCGAGTTTGGTTGCTGGTCTTCCTCTATCTACGATGATCCACCTGAGGGAAACGACGCATGTTTCAGCCTCGTCGTGCGAGGCAACCGACGCTCCAAGGTTGCTAGCAATGGAGAGTGGAGGTGTAGGAATGTGTCACTATTATTTTCCTCTCATCACGATGCTCAATGAGCAACTGTAACAACTCTAATTTTCTTATACACTTTTTCCTATACAAATTTTTCAAATATTTTTTCAAAAATCCATAAAGGGGTATTTATTGCCTGAGCACAAGACTTAAGTAATAAATTAGCAATTTAATTATAAGAAGGAGCTTGTAGCTCATTGGTAATATCTTGCATTGCTGAACCAAGCCACCAGAGTTCAAATCTCATGTCCCACATTATTTTTAATATTATTTTGTTTTAAATTCTTTGGAAGCCCAACAGTCCACCTGAGATAACTCCCAAAACTTGAACTGAACCTGAAAAACTAAATATACCAGAGCCCATATCCTGAGACTCCCCACACTCCGACCATCAAACTCGGCCCGGATCGGCCAACTCGGCCGGCGGACCGGCCGACTCGGCCTGCCGCCGCCGGCCGGAGTTGCCGATTCCGGCGAGTCATCAACACCAAAAAGTTGTCTCTTCACCTTCCCTACCCCCCTGTATACTCTATTTATTTAGATCGGTTCCAGAAACCTTTGAAATCCCCATTTACTCCATATTTTAATGAATTTTAATATATTTTACATTTTTTTATTTAAACCCTTCACCTACCCTAACCCTAGCCTAACACTATAAATACACCCCCTACCCTCTACCCTCTCACTCACATTTCTGAGCCAACTCTCAAGAAAAATCCTTAGAACCCTAGTGTGCAATCGAAGTGAGCACGAGGCGAAGCTACGACGAATTTCCGGTGAAACTTCCGGCGATTGTTTTAGGAACTACCGGTGACGACGCAACACCTCGGCGATTCCACTACTTCCCTCTCACTCTCTTGTGTAATCTAAAACCCGTAAGTCCCAAATTCTACCTATCTCTTCTATCTAAAAAATACGGTTTTACAAAACCCGACGGAATCGGAACAAATCCGATTTCCGATTCGGTTTCTTATAAAATTCCACTTCTCACTAATACAATCAAACTTAAACTTCCTCATGATGACTATTAAGCACTAATCAAACAATTTGATCAAGTTTAATCACATGAAATGATAGCTATTTCAATTTATCGTATTTTTTACTTAAATACGACATTGTTTCAATGCTACTGTTCCCCTCCGAACGGCGGCCAAGACATGGGCGTCTTGCCTGAGATTCGGGGCAGATGCTAATAGGTGCTATCCGTCCACCTCTCCGAAGATGCCAAGTTGATTTATGGCACCATGTATCGAAGGTTTAAACGGATGCGTCCGACGTAGCAGACTTCGTCAGATCTCCCCTCGCTTGAGGGGTTTTTGATTGTGGGGACGCTCTTCCCTACAGGCGCAAGCCCCTGCAGTTAATTACGCTACCGCATTGCGGTAACAACTTTCTCCTTCTCCAGATGGTCACTTCGTGTCATGTGTGTTTGTTTTATTTGTGGTTGCCCGTGGATTGTATACGGAGACTAATTTATGTTGTCGTCCGTAGGGCGCGGATTAGTCCAAATCCGTATTTTCTTAGATTTGGATTTAGGGTTTTGGTTTGAGGATACGTTAGCCATATTTGAGGCTAAGATCAACTCAAACGTTTGTTAAGGATTCGTTAGTCCAATTTGAGACTAAGATCAACTTAACGGGATCGTTTAGATCCGACAAAAGAGCAATTGGCTCTATTGTTCCAGTTTAGGGACATAGGGGTCCATTACATGTATGGCCATCGGGACCCATCACCTTTCTGACGACGTTGAAGGATTACAACGACAGATGTCAGAGGAGTTCAGAGATGTACCCTTGAACCAAAGTTGATTGGGGGATTTATAGTCCAATTTGGGACTAAAGTCTGTTTGAAGGTTTAAGGATACGTTAGCCATATTTGAGGCTAAGATCAACTTAAACGGGATCGTTTAGATCCGACAAAAGAGCATTTGGGCTCTATTGTTCTAGTTTAGGGACATGGTGGTCCATTGCCAGTTTAGGGACATGGTGGTGCATTGCCAGTTTAGGGACGTGGTGGTCAAAGTTCCAGTTTAGGGACGTGGTGGTCCATTGCCAGTTTAGGGACATGGTGGTCCATTTAATGTATGGTCGTCGGGACCCATCACCTCTCTGACGACGTTGAAAGATTACAACGACAGGTGTCAGAGGAGTTCAGAGATGTACCCTTGAACCAATGAGTTGGTTGAAAGAGCAGATGTGCTCAGTTCAAGATGATTTGAGGACTTATGGCCAGTTTGGGCTAAGTCTAATTATATTTGAAATATTGGCCCTTTGGGCCATTAGACATTTGTCTGGGTTCAGCCCCTCATCATGCAGCAGTGCTAAACAGAGGTTTGGGGACTCTGACAACATTTTGGCTTTTATTAGGCACTGACCAATCATCATGGATCTGGAGTTTACTTTGAATGTCATGTGAAATGATCAAGTTTGGAAAACAAGGGTATATTTGAAGTTCAGTCAAAGGGGAATCCTGCCTCTGGAAAAACTTAGCCATTTTGGGCTAGGTTGGTTTTGAAATAGTGTTAACACTAGAAGGTATTTGACAATCACGTGTTCCCACGTGATGCGCTTTAAAAAAATAGTGTTAAACACTAAAAATGGGGTGGTCACGTGGGGTCACGTGAGGCGCCTGAGATTGGTCCGAAACTCCTTTATTTTACCCTTAAGGCTGCAAATAAGTGTTAAACACTTAGCTTTCAGGCCATCACGTGTGAGCATGTGAGGCATCTGAAGATGGGGCCAGATTTCCTTTTACTTTGTTCTGCAAATAAGTGTTAAACACTTTTTGACTCTCTGGCTATCACGTGCGGGCACGTGATAGGCATCCATCCATTGGATATTAAAGGGATTTGTTAGGGGTCACGTGGGGACACGTGAGGGCGCCCTAAATGTGGAGCCAGATCTCCTTTTGTTTTATCCTCAAATCTGTGAATAAGTGTTAAACACTTTTATTTTTATTTTAGAGCATCACGTGTTGGCACGTGATGGGGATCTGTGCGCCAATTGTTAAAGCATTTGCTGAGGGGTCACGTGATAACACGTGAGAGCGCCCAAAGCTTTCCTCCTTCTCATTTCTGGGGATCTCTTCAGGGGTCACGCGGGGACACATGACCTAGTTTTATTCCTTCTTTTCTGATCACTGCGGATTGGGGTCACGTGTCATCACGTGACCAATGCTCTTTATGTGCATGGAGATCTTTCAAGTCTCTGTTATTTTTAAGAATTAAATTCTCTGTAGGGTTGAACCATAATTATGACTTTGGAGGAATTAAATTCCTATTGTGAAAGAATTAAATTCTTATTTAGGGTAAAACCCTAATTTCTTTTTAAAGGAATTAAATTCCCAGATATGTAAAAGGATTAGGGTTAAACCCTAATTTTGTTTTAGGAGAATTAAATTCTCAAAACTTAATTCCCCTTCTAATTTTAGGATCTGCATGGCAGGATCTCGACCCGATGAGAATTAAAGTCTCAACTTATGGGGAGATGTGCTCTGTGCAGATCTTCAACCAGAAGAAGAACTAAGTTCTTTTTTTTGTATAAGAGTTAAACTCTTAGATTTTGAGAATTAAATTCTCTGTTTGAAGTTTTGATTCTCTTTTTTTTCTCACTTAGGGTTTTCTTTGTTGAGAATTAAATTCTCCTTTCTTTTCTTCCCTCTTGAGAATTAAATTCTCCTCTCTCTGTTTTTCTCTCCAAAAAAAAAGTCCCTCTTCTCTTCTCTTCTCTTGGCTCCTATTTATAGGAGGAGGAAGAGAATCAATTTGTTTTGTGAATCTTTTATTGAAAGATTTTAATTGATTTCATGATTAATATGATCCTTTAGATCATTCAGTGAATTTTATTCACCGTTGGATTTTAAATCCAAAGATATTATGTTTGTTATTCTCGGTGAGATTTAGGGGAAATCTTTGCTTGTCCAAGATTTTTCCATAAATTGGTGATTTTTAATCACCCTTGGATCTTTAATCCAACGGTCCCCATAATCCTTTTCCATTTGGAAAGATTTAGAAGCTTTTAGAATTTTAATTCTATTTCGAAAGATTTTAGAGAAATTTAGAATTTTAATTCTATTAAACTGTAAGGCTTTCAAAGCCTGTCACGTGCTGGCACGTGACCCTTGGTCACGTGTGAGCGCGTGATCCCCAAATTGGTTCTTTTAACAGCCGCTTGTTTATGTTGTTGTTTTAACCATCACGTGTCAACACGTGACCATTGGTCACGTGTGAGCACGTGATACCTCATTGAGGTAACTTCTGATTTTTAATCAGGGAACAAATTTTAGAATTTAATTCTATTCATTATTTTAGAGGCCTTAAGAGCCCATCACGCGTCTGCACGTGACCCATGGTCACGTGTGAGCACGTGATGCCCCATTGGAGTATTTTCTGAGTTTTTATTATATCTTTTAACTCCTCCAGCGGGTTCTTAAAGGTCCATCACGTGTGGACACGTGATACCTCATAACTTTTGATCCCGGATGAATTATGAAGCCCAAAATATATCAAATCGAAGGGTTTTTCGAGACGTTTTCGATACCATCAGAATTTATCTGTTTCTCATTCGGGAGTTTGTCAAAAAACAGCCCGGAAGATACTGATTTGCGTTTTCTTAAGCGTATCGCTGCCATTTGATACCTTGGGTTCTTTTGCGCAGAAATTTTTGGCGGGAACAAATGCCCCCCACTACTTTGCCCACGTAAGTATGTACGTGGGTGAAGTAGTGCAGAGTTATGCATGGCGTATGACCAGTTTCGGGTTGGTGTATCACTTTCAGAATCTTGATCTGAGAAGATAACGAGCGGACACAAGCGTCGTCATTTATCATTGACTCAAATCTCAACTCTTAAGGGATATAGTTCCAAACCCTCATCCCCATGAGCCGCACCCTTCCATTTTTATGTCTTACTCTGGCGTGAAGTAATTTATATGCTCATGAGTAACTTCTCCATTTCAGTGGCATATAGCTTTGGCAAGTGTGGCTCATAGATGGTCCGTCTTGACCTCTTTGCGGGGCAGTGATGGCTTAGGAGACAGGGTTAGGATCTGCCACCTAAGACTTTTCAACTTTATAAGCCGTGAGGGTCTCATAAAGACTTTTCTCCCTACGAGTCGAGAGGATCCCGTAGGTGTATTTTCTCCCTAGGAGTCGTGAGGACTTCTAAGTGTGTATTTTCTCTTGAGAGTCGTAAGGATCTCACAAGAGAATTTTTCCCGCTTTCAAGTCGAGAGGACTCGTAAGTGGTTGTTTCCCTCCTTGTCGAGATTCGACTTTGGAGAGTGAGGTCCGTGAATAGTATTCAAGAGTCCATTTTTGACCAACTTGCAGGGCCCCAGTGCTTAGGAAACAGGTTTTTTTTATCCCCATTGCCTAAGGCATTATCTCACGAGTCGAGACGAATCGAGAAGTTCTCGCAAGGACATCAATTTCCTTACAAGTCGAAACGGATCGAGCATTTCTCGCAAGAATATCCTAACGTCACAGTTAACCTCTGCTCTTTACGACAAAAGTCCGTTAGGGTCTGTGGTACTTAGGGTTTTGGCCGTCGTACCGTCGCATCAGCTGATATATTCCTCGATAGGCAATCATGCTTTTCGAGTAGCCCTGCGACTGCCGTGTCTCTGATCCCTTCGGGGGCTGGACAAGATGTCTTCAAGCAATCCTCCTTGGCAGTTTGACCGTCGGAAGAGCAAGCGTTAGGAATTTGCCATGCCGCTTTTTAATTGAGGTTAGGCTCATTTTGGAGAGCCCCGATGAGTCATAACCACTCCGCGCTGGTGTGGGATGATCTCCGATAGTCTTTCAGGCTTTATATGACTTGCCGTTAAGACCCTGAAGTTAGGAATTTGGCCTTTGCTTCGTTTGCTGGCATCGCGTCTGCTGTATCGAGACGAATGTCGCGGTTGTCTCTAGGTTGCATGTGAACCGTCGAGGTTTGGAACTAGGGATTTTGCCATGGCTCCGTTTGTTTGAGTGTCGCGTCTGAACCCTGCTGGAGGAAGAACGCTGGGGTGACATTTCATCTGCTGTATCGAGATGATCGTCGAGGTGGTGACCACTCCGTACTGGTGCGAGATGATCTCCGATTGTCTTTCAGGCTTTATATGACTTGCCGTCAAGACCCTGAAGCTAGGAATTTGGCCTTTTGCTTCATTTGCTTTGTCACGTCCGAATCCAGTTGGAGGAAGAACGCTGGGATGACATCGCGTCTGCTGTATCGAGACGAACGTCAAGATGGTGACCACTCCACACTGGTGCAAGATGATCTCCGATCGTCTTTCAAGCTTTATATGACTTGCCGTTAAGACCCTGAAGCTAGGAATTTGGCCTTTGCTTCGTTTGCTTTGTCACGTCCGAATCCTGTTAGAGGAAGAACGCTGGGGTGACATCACGTCTACTGTATCGAGACGAACGTCAAGATGGTGACCACTCGGCACTGGTGCGAGATAATCTCCGATTGTCTTCCAGGCTTTATATGACTTGCCGTTAAGACCCTGAAACTAGGAATTTGGCCTTTTGCTTCATTTGCTTTGGCGTGTCCAGATCCTGTTGGAGGAAGGATGCCGTAGTGACATCTCGTCTGCTGTATCAAGACGAACGTCGAGGTGGTGACCACTCTGTGTTGGTGCGAGATGATCTCTGATTGTCTTTCAGGCTTTATATGACTTGCCGTCAAGACCTTGAAGCTAGGAATTTAGCATTTTGCTTCATTTGCTTTGGCACGTCTGAATCCTGCTGGGGGAAGAACGCTGGGGTGACATCTCGTCTGCTGTATCGAGACGATTGTCGAGGTGGTGACCACTCCGCGCTGGTGCGAGATGATCTCCGATTGTCTTTCAGGCTTTATATGACTTGCCTTCAAGACCCTGAAGTTAGGAATTTGGCCTTTTGCTTCATTTGCTTTGGCGCGTCCGAATCCTGTTGGAGGAATAACGCTGGGGTGACATTTCATCTGCTATATCGAGACGATCGTCGAGGTGGTGACCACTCCGCGCTGGTGCGAGATGATTTCCGATTGTCTTTCAGGCTTTATATGACTTGCCATCAAGACCCTGAAGCTAGGAATTTGGCCTTTTGCTTCATTTGCTTTTGGCGTTGCGTCTGATGTATCTAGACGAACGCTGGGGTGGAGCCGGGATTTTGTCGTCACTCCGCTTAGCTGACCATGGGGTCTTTCGTTGACGTTGCATCTACATCCTGCTGGACTGCGAAGGAACGCCGTTGTTGTTATTGCGTCTGCTGTAACGAGACGAATGCTGAGGTGGAGCTGGGATTTTTCCGTCACTCCGTTTTATTTCGACCATGGGGTCTCTTGTTAACGTTGCATCTGCATCCTGCTGGACTGCAAAGGAACGCCGTTGCTGATTCTTAGGCTGTAGATATTGCCGTTAAGATTTGGAACTAGGGACTATGCCGTGGTTCCGTTTGATAGTGTAACATCTGTGTCATGCTGGAATGAGGAGGCCTACCATCATTGGTCTCCAGGCTGCAGATGTGTCCATTGAGATTTGGAACTAGGGACTTTGCCATGGCTCCGCTTTGTTGCGACTCTGAGGTCGGTTGTTGACGTCACGTCTGCATCTGGTTGGAGTGAGGAAAAACGCCGTTGGTGATCTCTAAGTTGTCGATATCGACGTTGAAACCCTGAAGCTAGGGATCTTCCTTTGCTTTGTTTGTTGACATTGTGTCTGCAATATTGCGACAAATGTCGAGATTGTCTCTAGGTTGTCTATGAACCGTCGAGATTTGGCTTTGCTTTCTAATGAAGCCTGTTGGGAAGGTATGGTTCCCTTTTTGTTTGTGCCCCTGGATTGTATACAGGGATCGATGTGATCTCACCTGTAGGGCAAAAAGTTTCATTCTTTCAGAATTTTTTTTTTATTTCCGCGATGCTCTATCATTTCAGCTTTTATATCGCGAAAGTCGCGATTGCCCCATCATTTCGGCTATTTTTCGCGGTGCCCAATCATTTCGGCTATTTATTTTGTTTTTACTCGCTGCTTTTTATTGCGAGTTGCCCAATCATTTCGGCTATTTTTGTATGCATACATTTTTACTTGCTGATTTCGTTGCAAGTTGCCCCATCATTTCGGCTATTTCATATGCATTTTTTTTTGCGAGTGGGGGATTTGGGATCTGATACCAATCTTAGCATCAGCATCGCTGCGACTGGAATATTGCCAGGAGCGAATCATCATTTGCCATGAAAGGACTTGGAATTTGATACCAGTTTAGGCATCAGCATCGCTACAACTGGGACATTGCCAGGAGCGAATCATCATTTGCCTTGACAAGACTTGGAATTTGATACTCGTTTAGGCATCAGCATCGCTACAACTGGGATATTGCCAGGAGCGAATCATCATTTGCCTCTGTCGATGTTGAACAAAGGTGGCTTAGTAAACAGGGTTAGGATCCTGTCGACTAAGGCTTTTGACTTCATGAGCCGTAAGGGTCTCACAAAGGTATTTCTCCCTACGAGTCGTGAGGATCTCGCAGGTGCGTTTTATCCTTAGGAATCGTGAGGACTCCTAAGTGTATGTTCCCCTGTAAGTCGTAAGGATCTTACAAAAGGGTTTTCTCCTTATAAGTCGAGAGGACTTACAAGGGTTGTTCACCGTATGGACATATCCCCAGTCACGGGTGGGACTTGATTAGGGAAATGTTTATTCGTGCCCGTGGATTGTATACAAGGGTCAGTACTGAGCCACTTGTAAGGCCATATCGAAGGTTGTGGGGGTTGCTTAAGAACAGGTTCAGGTCTCTGTAACTTAAGACTTTCAAATCTTATGAGCCGTGAGGGTCCCATAAGAGAGTTCTCCTTACGAGTCGTGAGGATCTCGCAAGTGTAATTTCTCCTTAGGAATCGTGAGGATCCCTAAGTGTGTTGCTCCCTTGAGAGTCGTAAGGATCTCACGCGGGTGGTTTCTCCTTACAAGGTCGAGAGGACCCTATAAGTGTCTTTTAACGAAATTGTGCACTTTCGGGTTTTCACAAACACTCGCCGGTAGCCCTGCTGTTTTTACTCACGGAGCCCTTTCGGGTTTTCATCCGTGCCCCTTTTGCTTATGGACATACCGTTCTTTTTATTTTTTATTTTTTTTTATTCTTTTTTTTTTAACGAGGTCGTGCCCTTTCGGGTTTTCACGAACACTCGCCGGTAGCCCTGCTGTTTTTACTCACGGAGCCCTTTCGGGTTTTCATCCGTGCCCATTTTGCTTGTGGACGTACCGTTTTTTTTTGTTACCACGTTAGCCTGAAGATGCTGCGGGTTGGGAGTAGTTTAACGACGTTTCGGTCATTTGCAAGTTTTAGGACATTGCGGTCCGCCGTTAGTTTAACGACGTTACGGTCTATTATCCAGTTTTAGGACGTAGTGGTCCATTGGGCTTTCTCTATGAATGAGCATGATGCCCCCGGCATATCCATCTTTTTCGGAGCATGTGGTTGTGGTGGGTTCACCTTCCATTTTTCGGACAACGCTAACTTGCCCTGTTAGTACTGGTCTTCAACCCAGTTTTTGAAGACGTAGCAATTTTCAATCGGATGGCCCAATACTTGGTGGCAAGGGCAGTAATTAGAATTGTTGACCTCATTCAGTTGTAGCTGGCATTTCGGCTCCGGTAGAGTGATAAGCCCGTCGCGCACTGCTAGTTCGAACAGCCTCCTTGTTTTATCCCGGGGAAATGAGTAAGGACGTTTCAACTTTTCATAGAGGGGTTGCCGCTTGTTGTTCCGGCAAACAACCGGTCTAGGGCCACTCGATTGCTGTTGAGTGTTGGCTACGAGGGCTATTTTTCCCTTCCCTTTATCCTTTTTGCTCGATCCTTTGTTTGCGGGGCCGAGAATTTTTCCGGGTATCGTGCAATTGCAAGGCTGAATGCTCTCGCAACTCCTCAATTCTTTCGTTTTAGAGATGGACTCCTTGAAAAGAGGGCCGAGGGCTACTTTTTCGTCGGAATTGCTCCCGAATGTGAGAACTCGCGGTCCCTCAAGATCAACCCTATGACAATTGCCGGCAATTCTTTTACGCTCATTTGTCGCATTTTTCTGCTGTCTACGAGCTTCACGCTTTGTCCTGTTGAAGTGTTGCATGTGAGCGACATACCCTTGCCACCAACGCTTAAAGGAGTTGCAGTTCTTAGTAGGATGTGCGATCTTCTGATGATATAAGCAGAAATTAGGATGTACTTCCGCTTCATCAAGATGTATGCCACCAGGGGACTTTTCTCTTAAAGAGGGCGGCCTCATCCCCATTGATATGGCTTTGGCGAATCGTTTCCTTGTCTTGATCCTGCTTTCATTTGCGGTGGATGTACTTTGATCTGGTGGAAGCGTTTCGACCCTTTTGTCCAGTCGCCGGCGTTTGACCTTTTCAAATATGGCCATCTCGCGCTCCCGATCAGCTTTACTTTTTAGACGAATCTCATCTAGAAAAGCGTCGATCATTTCGTCTGACGGCCACATGAATTCCAGCTCAGGCTCTGCCCCCAGTTTCTCAGTGCAAGGAGTTTTTTCATCGTCCGTAAATGAGTGGGAGATCACGTGACAAGGTGCCCCCGGTGCGTCCGTCTTCTTTGGAGTGTGCGGCTGTGGTGGGTTTACTTTCCACTTTTAAGACAGCGTGAACTTGCCTTGTAAGTACTGATCTTCGATCCATCCTTTAAAGACGAAGCAATTCTCGATTGGGTGACTTACCGTTTGGTGGTAAGGGCAATAATTAGGATCGTTGACATCGCCCGGCTGCAACGGACGCTTTGGACTCGGCAGATTGATGAGTCTGTTGCGCACTGCCAGCTCGAACAGTCTTCTCGTTTTATCCTGAGGAAACGAGTAAGGACGTCCCAGTCTCTCCTCGAGGGATGGGCGTGGACGCATATTGTTTTGGCGAACAACCGGCTTTAAGTTGCTCGGCCGTTGCTGAGTATTGGCAACGAAGGTTTCTTTCCCTTTCCCCTTTTCATTCCGAGGGTCCGTCTTTGAAGGAGATGATCTATGATCCATCTGATCCATTTCGGCCAACTTGTCAATCAAGGCCTGAAAAGTAGTTGGCTTAAAGAACATCATGAATTGGGAGATGGTCGCTTGAGGGTCGAGAGTACCCACGAACATGCCCACGGCAGGAGCTTCTTCGATGCGCTGCTCGCACTTTGACCATAGATTACGCCACCGTATCGCATACTGGACCCAAGTTTCTGCAGGCTTCACCCTGGCATTGATCAATGCCGTGATTGGGGTGCGTTCGCTAGCGCTTGCAAAATGCTGGGTGAATAGCAACTCCATCTCTGCGAATGTCTTGACAGAGTCATTTGGGAGTTCAGAGTACCACTCAAACGCCATCTCCGATAAGCTGCCGACGAATTGGCGAAGCAAGAGTTTATCATCGCCGCCAGTGTTGCCGCATAAGGCCCTGAATTGAGCGACATGCTGATGGGGATTCCCTGTCCCTTTATATACGTGAAACTTAGGGATCGTATATCCCGGCGGGTAACTGATTTGGTCATACTAGTTTGGATAGGGTCGTCCGGTTCTAACAATTTGCTCAGCCGCTTCACTTGCTTGATGAGCTCGTATTTGCTGAGCTATATATTCCTCCAGGGCAGCTTTGGAAATTGTCTCCTCCTTGGCTGTTGACAGAGCCGGTGGAGGATTCGATGTCTCTCCTTTGTCATCTTCAAGGACAATCGGAGGATCTTCGGCAGGAGGATCTTGCTGGATCATCATCCCTACCATATCTTGGAAGAGAAGTGCCATTTGTTTTATGTTAGCCGCTTGCTCTGCGGCTTCTTTGTCCCTCTTTTCGAGGACTCTGCGTAGGTAGTCAGCATCAGTTTCTTGTTCATGATGCTGCTCTGATGATGCCTCCGAGCTTTCTTTTGGCCCGGTAAGTGCGGCCATTGCAGTCATCATCTCCTGAAGCTTCTGTTGCTGCTCCTGGGCTTTCGTCACGGATCGGGTGAGCGGTCGGTGACCCGTCGAAGCACGGCTTTCCTCCTTTCCAGAAGCCATATAAACAGTGTGCACCACCATTCCCCCGGACTTGGGGTGTTTGTACTCAGCGCGTTTACGGCTCGCCATGTTCACAGGGGCTTTCTGCGGCCTCCCTTTCTTTTGAGTGGTTGAAGTTGAGGGGGCCGTTGTAGTGGGCACCCAAGTAGCCGTTGCTTTTTGCGGCTTGACGGGGGGATTTTCTTCCTGCCAGACCTTCATCTTTTTCTGTCGATGAGAAAAATTCAGATCAATCACTGATTCTCGGACCCGTCGCCAAGTCTTATAGATCCTGGAAGACAGTCGTTGAGGAGACTGCTCCGGCTTTTCTGGTTTTGCTTCCACGACGGCCTCTACCGGTGGAGGAGATCTTTTGAGCACCGCAGTTGGCGAATTTCTGCGTACCTTGTTCAGCAATTCAAAGCTGTTCCCAGTTGGAACAGCAGCATCGATCCCCACCGTTGGAGCTGGCGGAATTATCCCAGAGGGGGAGTTGCCCCCAGCCTTCCTCACTCGGCGCCAGTGGCGACGTCGAGCGTGTCGTGCAGATGGAGTTGTTTCAGCTATAAGGGTGACTTCGTCGTGCCCCCTCTGGGCAGGGGAAGCAGCTTTGAGGACCTCGCCTGGAGCAGCAACCGGAATGGCCAGCCATGTAAAAACTGACTTCTTGGAAGGAGGAGCCTTTCCAATAATTTTGTCCACTTGAGCCGGGATGGCTATCTGCTTTGGGATGGCAGCTTCGGGTATCACGGGCTTATAGACGTTCTGGCCCAGTCTGTTGAAAACTGAGGTATTGAAGTTGGGCGACCCGTTGAGAGGAGCCGCAGCAATGGTAAGCCGATCAAAGACCGACTCCTTTGGGGCTTCTTGCAACGTCATTGGGGCATTGAAGCTCATCGGTGGGAGCATGGTCCCGAAGAATAATCCAGTGGTGGCCTGAGTCACCTGTTCCACCGGCATAGCGAAGATGGAGGCCGCTTGGGGCCCATAAGTTACTCCTCCAGCAAGGACGGAGCGAGAGTTGCAGTTGCAGGTAGTGCAGTTTGAAGCCATTGATCTTCTGTTTTCTGCACGGAACAAGACACCAAATCTTAGTACCTCGAATCCACAGGCAACCACAGCAAACTGCGATTCGTTCGCGAACACGACACACGAAGTGTGGAGTGGAAAGAGGAAGAGGTCCCACCGGGCGTGCCAGAATCTGTTCCCCTCCGAACGGCGGCCAAGACATGGGCGTCTTGCCTGAGATTCGGGGCAGATGCTAATAGGTTCTATCCGTCCACCTCTCCGAAGATGCCAAGTTGATTTATGGCACCATGTATCGAAGGTTTAAACGGATGCGTCCGATGTAGCAGACTTCGTCAGATCCCCCCTCGCTTGAGGGGTTTTTGATTGTGGGGACGCTCTTCCCTGCAGGCGCAAGCCCCTGCAGTTAATTACGCTACCGCATTGCGGTAACAACTTTCTCCTTCTCCAGATGGTCACTTCGTGTCGTGTATGTTTGTTTTATTTGTGGTTGCCCGTAGATTGTATACGGAGACTAATTTATATTGTCGCCCGTAGGGCGCGGATTAGTCCGAATCCGTATTTTCTTAGATTTGGATTTAGGGTTTTGGTTTGAGGATACGTTAGCCATATTTGAGGCTAAAATCAACTCAAACGTTTGATAAGGATTCGTTAGCCTAATTTGAGACTAAGATCAACTTAACGGGATCGTTTAGATCCGACAAAAGAGCAATTGGCTCTATTGTTCCAATTTAGGGACATAGGGGTCCATTACATGTATGGCCGTCGGGACCCATCACCTCTCTGACGGCGTTGAAGGATTACAACGACAGATGTCAGAGGAGTTCAGAGATGTACCCTTGAACCAAAGTTGATTTGGGGATTTATAGTCCAATTTGGGACTAAAGTCTGTTTGAAGGTTTAAGGATACGTTAGCCATATTTGAGGCTAAGATCAACTTAAACGGGATCGTTTAGATCCGACAAAAGAGCATTTGGGCTCTATTGTTCCAGTTTAGGGACATGGTGGTCCATTGCCAGTTTAGGGACGTGGTGGTCCATTGCCAGTTTAGGGACGTGGTGGTCCAAGTTCCAGTTTAGGGACATGGTGGTCCATTGCCAGTTTAGGAACATGGTGGTCCATTGCCAGTTTAGGGACATGGTGGTCCATTTAATGTATGGTCGTCAGGACCCATCACCTCTCTGACGACATTGAAGGATTACAATGACAGGTGTCAGAGGAGTTCAGAGATGTACCCTTGAATCAATGAGTTGGTTGAAAGAGCAGATGTGCTCAGTTCAAGATGATTTGAGGACTTATGGCCAGTTTGGGCTAAGTCCAATTATATTTGAAATATTGGCCCTTTGGGCCATTAGACATTTGTCTGGGTTCAGCCCCTCATCATGCAGCAGTGCTAAACAGAGGTTTGGGGGCTCTGACAACATTTTGGCTTTTATTAGGCACTGACCATTCATCATGGATCTGGAGTTTACTTTGAATGTCATGTGAAATGATCAAGTTTGGAAAACAAAGGTATATTTGAAGTTCAGTCAAAGGGGAATCCTACCTCTGGAAAAACTTAGCCATTTTGGGCTAGGTTGGTTTTGAAATAGTGTTAACACTAGAAGGTATTTGACGATCACGTGTTCCCACGTGATGCGCTTTAAAAAAATAGTGTTAAACACTAAAAATGGGGTGGTCACGTGGGGTCACGTGAGGCGCCTGAGATTGGTCCGAAACTCCTTTATTTTACCCTTAAGGCTGCAAATAAGTGTTAAACACTTAGCTTTCAGGCCATCACGTGTGAGCACGTGAGGCATCTGAAGATGGGGCCAGATTTCCTTTTACTCTTTTATGCAAATAAGTGTTAAACACTTTTTGACTCTCTGGCTATCACGTGCGGGCACGTGATAGGCATCCATCCATTGGATATTAAAGGGATTTGTTAGGGGTCACGTGGGGACACGTGAGGGCGCCCTAAATGTGGAGCCAGATCTCCTTTTGTTTTATCCTCAAATCTGCGAATAAGTGTTAAACACTTTTATTTTTACTTTAGAGCATCACGTGTTGGCACGTGATGGGGATCTGTGCGCCAATTGTTAAAGCATTTGCTGAGGGGTCACGTGATAACACGTGAGAGCGCCCAAAGCTTTCCTCCTTCTCATTTCTGGGGATCTCTTCAGGGGTCACGCGAGGACACGTGACCTAGTTTTATTCCTTCTTTTCTGATCACTGCGGATTGGGATCACGTGTCATCACGTGACCAATGCTCTTTATGTGCATGGAGATCTTTCAAGTCTCTGTTATTTTTAAGAATTAAATTCTCTGTAGGGTTGAACCCTAATTATGACTTTGGAGGAATTAAATTCCTATTGTGAAAGAATTAAATTCTTATTTAGGGTAAAACCCTAATTTCTTTTTAAAGGAATTAAATTCCCAGATATGTAAAAGGATTAGGGTTAAACCCTAATTTTGTTTTAGGAGAAATTCTCAAAACTTAATTCCCCTTCTAAGTTTAGGATCTGCATGGCAGGATCTCGACTCGATGAGAATTAAAGTCTCAACTTATGGGGAGATGTGCTCTGTGCAAATCTTCAACCAGAAAAAGAACTAAGTTCTTTTTTTGTATAAGAGTTAAACTCTTGGATTTTGAGAATTAAATTCTCTGTTTGAAGTTTTGATTCTCTTTTTTTCTCACCTAGGGTTTTCTTTGTTGAGAATTAAATTCCCCTTTCTTTTCTTCCCTCTTGAGAATTAAATTCTTCTCTCTCTGTTTTTTTCTCCAAAAAAAAAGTCCCACTTCTCTTCTCTTGGCTCCTATTTATAGGAGGAGGAAGAGAATCAATTTGTTTTGTGAATGTTTTATTGAAAGATTTTAATTGATTTCATGATTAATATGATCCTTTAGATCATTCAGTGAATTTTATTCACCGTTGGATTTTAAATTCAAAGATATTATGTTTGTTATTCTCGGTGAGATTTAGGGGAAATCTTTCCTTGTCCAAGATTTTTCCATAAATTGGTGATTTTTAATCACCCTTGGATCTTTAATCCAACGGTCCCCATAATACTTTTCCATTTGGAAAGATTTAGAAGCTTTTAGAATTTTAATTCTATTTCGAAAGATTTTAGAGAAATTTAGAATTTTAATTCTATTAAACTGTAAGGCTTTCAAAGCCTGTCACGTGCTGGCACGTGACCCTTGGTCACGTGTGAGCACGTGATCCCCAAATTGGTTCTTTTAACAGCCGCTTGTTTATGTTGTTATTTTAACCATCACGTGTCAACACGTGACCATTGGTCACGTGTGAGCGCGTGATACCTCATTGAGGTAACTTCTGATTTTTAATCAGGGAACAGATTTTAGAATTTAATTCTATTCATTATTTTAGAGGCCTTAAGAGCCCATCACGTGTCTGCACGTGACCCATGGTCACGTGTGAGCACGTGATGCCCCATTGGGGTCTTTTCTGAGTTTTTATTATATTTTTTAACTCCTCCAGCGGGTTCTTAAAGGTCCATCACGTGTGGACACGTGATACCTCATAACTTTTGATCCCGGATGAATTATGAAGCCCATAATATATCAAATCGAAGGGTTTTTCGAGACGCTTTCGATACCATCAGAATTTATCTGTTTCTCATTTGGGAGTTTGTCAAAAAATAGCCCGGAAGATACTGGTTTGCGTTTTCTTAAGCGTATCGCTGCCATTTGATAACTTGGGTTCTTTTGCGCAGAAATTTTTGGCGGGAACAGCTACATTTAACCCCATTAAACTTGCTATACATTTAAAATAGATCATGAGGTAACGACCTACCTCCTCACACACTTACATACAACCTAACACGATACCATCGAAAACTTAGAATACGAGAAAACAAATATTTTCATTTAAATACCCTTTACTTAATAAAACCATTACTAAAAGATTTAGTATTGATACACTTTTTAAATAAATACCACTTATTATGAAAATACGATAAGTTGTGGACATCAGTCGTTTATCTAAACCTGACTTTGTGGTGTCTAGGCTAGGCAAGTGAGAAAGGTAATTTTAAAAGGCCCGTCTCACGGTGATTCCTGAGCGGATCCCTCCTTTCTTCACCTGTACTTACCTGGCCACAATTGGCGGTGAAGAGGCGACTTGAGGTATCTCACAACTTTTCGCTTTGGACCAGTTAGGAGCGGTCTAGTTGACGTAGGAGACCCTAGAACATAGAATACGGGAAATTTGACAACTTTACAAATAAATAACATTTACTTCATAAAACCGTTTTCTAAAGGATTTAGTATTTATACAATATTTGCAAAGCGCCGCTACAACCCATTTTGGGGAACCCATTCGGGATGGTGCGGATTATCGCACATCCTCGGGCTTAGTAGTGCGAGATTCAGACCTCCGCAAGGAGCATTCGGTCTTGAAAGATTTAAAATACGACATATTAAGAAAATGAGATTTTTAGAATATAAAATATATACTAAAATTATTTTTGTATAAATATATGTATATTTATCATTAAAATACCTATTTTGTTATGATATAAATATTCCACCTTTTTCTAAAAATCACAAGAATCAATTTTACACTAAAATACCATGAATTCCAAATAAATCAATATTACAAATAAATACCTTTATTTCTGAAATCAGGATATTTTCACTAGAAATATCACTAATATAAAACCTATAGTTATTACAACTCTAAAGACGATAATAATTACTTAGGGTTTATCTTGAAAACTATATAAAATGTATTTTTACATAAAACCCCCTCAAGTTCTATAAATTACCCTAAGGACCCTAGTAAATATAGGTTTAAGAAATAATCAAGAGTTCGATTTACATTTCTAATTGTCTGACTCAGGTTTGAGTCTGATTATATCTGACTTGAATATGATTCAAGTACAATCTACAATCACAATCTGCAATCCACAATATTACAATTTAACATGAATCCAATTATCAATTTATACAACTTGACTGAACCAAGCCATGGATATACATTCCATTTACATGATTATTCAGTTATATCCATGATTCTACAGTTACATACATGATTCTCCAGTTACATCCATTTACTGATATCATAGTTTCGGTCAGTCATCCAATTATACAATTTATACAGTTTACAATACAATACAATCAAAACACTACAGGATATAAGGGGTAGATTGGTACGGAAGGTGTTAAAAGTAGCACGAGACGGTCAGACTTAAGACACCTAACATGAATCCAATTGCCGTTGTTCCGGACCTTCCAACGGTGTCACGCCCCGCTTCCCAGAGTACGCAAGATTGGGCACGTGACATAGCCAACCATGCTACCTGTGGGTAGGAGGTATCCATCCACAGTCATATTACGGTTGTAAGGATATCAAGAACAAGATAATAAACTAATCTAATACATGTCCAAATCCATAATAACAAGAATCAATAAACAATAAGTGCGGAAGCTAATGATCCAATACAATGAATAAACAGTACGTCCCATAATGCGGGCTCACATCTGGAAATGAAATGAAATAAATAAACTAAACCCTAAGGAACTCACAGTTCAGCCTGCTGGCTGAAGTACTCCTGCTCAGTCGTCGACAGTGGTACGGAATCTGGGCCATGCAAAACCCAGACGTCAGCGCGTCATGACATCAAATATAGTATAAACATGGTAATAAGCAATGCAAGTATGAACATGAAATAAGCAGTAACAAGAAATAACAAACAGGGAATGTGCAATGGTGTCCAAACTGTCCTATCAGGTTTTCTACTCTATAGTCTTTGAAACCAATTGATGAATCGTCGATGTAACTCAATAGTATCCCGTGCGTGCCCGGGACCACGGTCATAACCCTCGGGGCTGAATCCGAGACGTGCCGCTAAGCAGTAAAAGGTAGTAGGGTGGACGAGTGATGTCAGCATCAACACTCTGGAGCTGGCCAAGCCCGTAAGACTGATCAGAACAATGTATCGAACTGTTGAGTTACAAGTCGGTTTCACCTTTGATTTCCCCATACCCCCAAACTATGTATGTCAGGTCAGGTATTCAGTAGTCAAGGACTAATGCCAACACAAAGTCAAGTAAAAGTAGGTCTGTCTGGATCGACAGCAGGAATGGTTAGGTTTGTCGGCATTAGGCATGAGATCAGGAAACAAGTAATGTCATGGTACAACAGGATGAGTCGGTATGTATGTATATGTCAGGTGTAGCAGGGTCGGGCCAATATGTCGTGCAATCGGGTAAGTGCTCACAACAGGTATACAATCAATAATGAACACAGCAGGAAACAGTAATTAACCACAATATTCCATATAACCACAGTGATGTTTGTATTCTCTTATTAACAGGTTCAATCATCTTTAGGGTGCAATAGCCACAAGGTAAATCAATATCCACAATTCTGAAGTAATGAAGCTACAGGAATTTACATTAAGTATAATAATTGTTTCGTGAATGATTTAACAATTTAAGCAGATATGATTCAGTCGTTTTGTTTAGTTGGAATATGGATTGATGTGGGTTGATTAATTACGAGGAACTGTTGTACGATTCCAGGTTAAGATAACTGCAATAATATGATATCAATTGCCATCATGAGGTTGTGGTATTAAATAGTATGAATTCAGTTGCGTGGCGAGACTAGATCTCGCACGCTAGCATGTTAGAGCAAGTATTCAGATACTTGCCTCAGAACAAGGGTCGAGATGCAGGCGGCCTGATGCACAAGTCACGATACGGTGTGTGAAACGGCGCGACACGGTACTGGGTCCAGGCGCGGTCTGCTGCGCGGTACGGACGCGATCTGCGGCGCGGTCTGGTGCGCGATACGGACGCGATCTGCGGCGCGGTCTGGTGCGCGATACGGTCACGGTCTGCAGCGCGATCTGGTGCACGGTACGGGCGCGATACGGTCACGGTCTGCAGCGCGATCTGGTGCACGGTACGGGTCGAGTCCAAACACGAACAGCGGGATCACACGGACCAGGGGCTTCGCGAGAGATACCAGGGACAGTCACGACGGGCTCGACGGCGACGGGACGCCGGCGAGGCAACGGCGGCGGCGGCTGCAAGGGCTGAAGGCCTCGGGTGTGCGGGAGAGGGTGCTGCGGCGAGCTGGAGGAAAGGGTGGTCGGCTCTGGTGGTCGAGGGGAGAAGGAGGTGGCCCTGGTGACGACGGCGAGGTCGCCGGCGCGTTCTCCGGCGAACAGTGGAGGGTAGGCGATGGGTTAAGGCTCGGGTTGGTGGTCCGGCGAGGGGAGGAAGGAAACGACGACGAGGTCGGGACGAGGAGGGTGAGAGGGAGTCGTGGGAGTCGTCGGCGACGAGAGGTGGCGTCGACGGCGAGGTCTGCGAGGTTGGAGGCGTCGTCGGGTTGGGTGCAGGTGCGGGGATCGGCGGGAGAACGAGGGGAGGAAGGTGCGGTGAGATCGACGAGGTGGTGACGGCGACGGCGAGGTCGTGAGGAGGCCGGCGGTGAGGTCGCGAGGGCTAGGGTTAGGGTTTCGTGGCGATTTCTCGTGATGAAGAGGAGTTGGGGGGCGGCTGCATGGCTAAAGTTTATAGAGGAAGAGAGAGAGGGAGATTGGAGAGAGAAAGAAAGAGATTGAGGGAAGAGAGAGAGTGAGACAGGGAAAAGGGAAGGGGGCCCACACTCGAATTCAGCCCTCGTGATTGGCAGATCACGGGATAGGGAAAAGATTTGAATGGATTGAAATTAAATTTGAAGGAGTTGGATAAGTAAAACAGGTGAGGAAAATATATTTCGTATATATAATTAGTTTAAGGTATTAAATTTAAATGGGCCATTTTGGCGCAAAATGAAACATTTCCAAATCGCGCCCGGGTTGCGCCCAAATGTTCCAAATTCAAATTATAGGATTTTAAGCGGGTTCCAAATTTTGAAAAGAGGTGTTTAATGATTAAAATGCCTGCCCCCAAGTCGTACACTCGTACGCGTGCGTAGTCGTCCAAACTTGCCCGTTTAGCCAAACGGGACGGAATCTCGACATGCGGACGCTACCACGCGACTAGTGGCGACGAGTAGGCCAACATGGACACTTTTAATTTCATTTTAAGAGTTAAAATTTGTTATGTGCCAGAATGACTTAACCGGTTATAATTTTGCAAAAAGCACCAAACAGTCGGATAATTGGAATGAGCAAGATATAACCCTCAACTAGTAATATAAATAATATTATTGGGCTCGGGTGTTACAAACGGAGCCTTGTACTTACAATTACCTTAGTCTCCAGGGCAAGTGAGACTCCTCTCGTATACACTGGCATCCTTCTGTACCAAGCTACAAACAACTGCGTTAACACTAAATGTAACAATATAACAATATAATATAACTGTAAAAGTTACTATCTCTCTCTCTTACTTTCTGTCCATTCTATTTCTCCTCTTATCTTTGGGACTTACCGAGCGACCTGTTCGCTGACGACATTCTATTTCTTTCTTCTTTGAATGTCGTCAGGTGATCTGGACACGTCAGAGATCGAGCCTACTGCTGAAGACTTGGACCAGTTCAGTGAAGACCCCGAGCTCTAGACATTGTACATTTTCCATTCAGTACTTTTCATTTCCTGTTATGCCATTGTTTGGGCATCGCTTTTTATTCAGTTGTATTTACTTTTCATGCATTGTACAAAAGAATGTTAATAAATAAAGTTGATATTCAGTTCATATCTTGTCTCTTGTGTATTTACTTTTATATTGCTTAAATACGCTTAGCGTATTTACTTCAGAGTAAATACGTAGCGGCCTCATCGCGTTCCCTTCGCCGTATACCGGGAAGCGGGACGTAACAGCAACTCAAGAAGATGGAGGTGAGGAAACATGTGGCATGAGCAACTAAAGAAAATGCTAAGTGTTTTCTCCAAGTGAGCGAGAATAGAATGAACCATGAAGCAAGTGAGGAAATCAAGAGAAGAAAAGTAATGAGCATTCCCCCATAAGGAAGTGGCTGCCCCCTCTCCTCTCTCTCATGCAATCAAAAAAATATCTCATTTTCTTTTTCATTAAACAAATCAATGTCCATACCTCTCTACATGCTCAAACCCATGCCCATGCCAACTCATCCCTCCACCTCATTTCCATAATTTTTTTTCTAAAAAGAAAATCAATAATGTAGTGGCCATCTTCTAGAAGCTATTCCGTATAAATACGGAATACTTCCCGGTACACGTATCGAAATATATATACGCGTATTCATACAAAAATACGAATAGCCAAGAGAGAAAAAATGAATATTGAACAATAATACTAGAATACATATATATAAATTATTAAATCAAAACCTGATTTAATAATCCGGCTTAATCCTAAGCCGCTGGTATTATCAACCGTCTGATTAAAGTCTGTGCAACATGTGCACATATTTAATCGGACACCTATATGTACCAACATATGTCATCTACACCATATCGCCTGAACCGTGAAACTCCTCTGTGTGGGACTCTAAAGAATCGTCAATACGCTGGCAGTGGGTTTAACCACAAGCACATCAGCGGCACTAGCTGTACGTAACAGCTACCCAGGTATTGAGCGAAAGGGAGGCCGACGAGCAAACTCATCCTGAACCCCTACTGAGCCTAACAGTAATAATATACTTACAGTCCGGTCTGTTCGTCTAAGAGTATCGCATATCGAGTCTAGGGG
The DNA here is from genome assembly GCA_030015575.1 of Agapanthus africanus. Lineage (NCBI taxonomy): Eukaryota > Viridiplantae > Streptophyta > Magnoliopsida > Asparagales > Amaryllidaceae > Agapanthus > Agapanthus africanus. The sequence continues at coordinate 725,303,619 of CM057337.1, forward strand.
GTAGATAAAGTCAGGCCTCTAACAACGCGACATTTAGTGTCGGCATGAAACACATCACCGCCTGAGAAACTATCGATCCTGGATCGGTAATTCCCATCCACCGTGGCCATAGATTTCTGGTGATGGCCACCCGTGCACAGCGCGACATCAACCCTCCAATACCGGGAGAGACGAATCCCCGACGATCCGATCAATGCCTCCATGGGGCTCGGGACTGTACCCAACTAAAACCTGTTTGCACGACTCCTTTGAGCCATGGTAGGGTAGTAATCAAAGCACAATGGGAACTCACATGAGACAAATGGCGATCTCAAGTCGATAGACTAACTTGTACACATGTCACCTGGGAACTGCTATCTGACAATAGGTATAATACCAACTAGCAGGTTCCTAGCGAGTCCGTCCAGTATACTCATAGCCCAATGAGCACTTGTATACTATCTTGGGTGAACAAACTAACACCAATAGCTTGTGAGACCTGGCCACTGCCCCTTTTCGAGGTCTCGATCAGTATACACTAGTCTACACTAGAGTATAGATGCCCAGTCTCGATACTCCCACGACTAGGGACATTTAAAGATGTGCTTATAGACCCCCAGCTCCCACATATATGATCGCCATCATAATGCCGGTAGTCAGGCAAGAATCCTATGGGCTCTATCAACATATACATTATGATAAAGACGAACCAGATAGTATACTATCATCTCGAGAAAGACAGTTCTACCGGTATAGGTACTCCCTCAATCATCATAATCACCTAACTGTGATTACGATAATTGACTTGAGGACACTATAGCCAATATAATCATAGTTGAGAATTCCAATGATGCTATTAATATTGTTTTAATGGACCATGAGATTAGGAGAATAGTAGGGAAAACTGTAACGCAAATTCCGGTTCTGTTAAAAAATATTTGTATATTATTTAACTCCATTTCTAAAATATTTGATATATAAAATAATTATTTATAGCATATGTGTGGGTTATTATATTTGGATGGTTTTCGTTTCAGGCAAAGACACCAGCAGACCAGTTTCCTAGCGATATAAAGGACATTATAGGAAAACAGTTTTCAATTACTAAATCTCTAAATGATGATAACTTAATCTATGGTAGACAACCCTATATTGCTTGCGACATTTCAGATGAAATTGAAAGAACGGGAAGCAGCTCTGCCAGAGATACGGCTGAAAATCTTCAGGAGCAACTTAGTTTTACTCAAGTAAGAATGACTTTTGGCCCCCAATAAATTTATAATTATATTAAGATATATTACACATATTCGTTCAGCTATGATTATTTTTCATTATTTTAAATTTAGGGTTCAGGACCAGAGGACTATGATACACTATTAAGTGAAAATTGAAACGAACGCAGAACTCTCTACTGCAAAATATAGACTTACCTTTTAGAAAGCCAGATTTTGTATGTTTTATTTCTAATTAAATAACAAATTTTTAGTGTCTTACTTAAATATGCATATCATTTATTTAGTTAATAAAATAGTTTACAAATCATGCTTTGTATATTCTTAAGAAAATTGAGCATGTGAATAAAAAGGGTGGGACTCCTAGCACTGCGAAGTCCACAAACAAGAGAAATACGAGGATTTCCAGGAACATAGATGGTGATGAGAATGCACCAGTCTCAATTCTAGTCTATGCAAAGAAGATCAAGCAGTGACGTGTAAGTATAAAACATTTTTTATTATCATATATCCATAATAAACTTTATCACAGTGTTTAACATAACTTCAATTTCTTGATTCAGAATCCTTGAAGTGATGTTCCAATAATTGTGTACATAACAATTACTAAAACATATTACAGATATTTCTGGTTTAGAGGATGTGGACCAATAGTTGAAAGCATTTACTTTTGGTGCATTTTTGAACTCTGTTTGTATATATATAATCGACTATTGACGGATTCCAGAGAGAAATTGGTGGCTTTATTTTTTGCCTGTGTGTGTGTATTAGTGGTCATGTTAATTGTGTAAATTAGCAATCTCTCTTTTCTCAGCAAAAATTCATGATTACAAATGATTATACCTTTTGATTCAAGGTACTCTTATATTATCTTCTATTTCCTGTATTCAGTTTGTGCTCTCTAAATTATGTCGCCGAAGGTGTCCGCTGGAAGGTATCCATTTTGCTTACCCGGGACAATGCATGGGCAACACACTTGTTTTAAATAAATTTCATGATTTTGAATAATGTTTTGAATGGCAGATTCGTAGTTAAGGTGAACAGTAGAAAATGACAGTTTCGTCATTAAGGTAAACAGTAGAAAATGACAGTTCTATAATATTCTGGAACTTTTTTGGAACTCGGGATTTATATTTTAAATAGATAGATGTGATGATTCATATGTGCATATATGGTGAAAAAAACAAACCTGTACATGGAGTCGGGGTTGGTTATGTCAAATTTGGATTGACATTTTCAAAATTATTATATTGTATCATCTTATTCAATGGTCCATCTTCTCTGACAATGATGTGACTTTTAATAGTCCTCATATTCAGATTTGAATTACGCATTGCTTCTCAATTAATAGTGAACTTCTCTTAAAATTTCCTGCAACAATGTGCACATATTATTATAACAAACTTCATATAGGAGAACCTTCTGATTACAAATCCCATAAATACACCTATAATTCTTTAAAACTTCAGACACTTAATACTAGATAATCTAAAACATACCAAGCTAATTTGTAGTTGTTATATATTCAAATATTTGGAAGACCTTATAATCAATTGCATTAGCAAAGTAAAATGCAATACAAATTAAACCACCAGGTGCAATAGTTAGGAATATTTTACTGAAAATGGTTACCATTAAAAAAATGAGTTAAAATAAATGAAACATCAGGGAACGAAAATCAATCAGGACCTAATGCCTGAGGAACTTAGCTTAAATTTTTTTTTAAAAATCTTAATCAGTATATAGTCAATAATTCATATTAATTGATTCAAGTGATTAAATCTCGTCTCACTTCCATGGTAACAAAAATGGTTCCATAATTCAAAACATAATTTTTTCCAAAAGAATAAAAATTATCTGCAAATTTGTAATGCAATTATAGCCGAATAATAATTTGAAAAAAGACCTGAGATATGATTATACTACAATTTTACATATCAATTGTAGAGAATCCAAAACAGACCAACTAATTTCTAATTACTATATACACTAATATTTGAAAAATCTCATAATCAATTGCATATATTTAAGAAAAATAGATTTATAAAAAATTAAAAGCTTAATTATCATTTATTCATGTAAACATATAGAGTAAAAGGTGAGATTTATACCTGTTTTAAATTGTAGAAATCTTCATACACTGCAAGAACAAAGTTATCGATTTTGAAAGCGATATCATATTACTGAAGATAATTGACAATTTGATGATTCAGACTACAGTAAAATATATCGACTTTCCAAAAAAATCAGCATAAAAACTTATATTTATATGACTAAATGATATAGAAATTAATAATACAAACAAAAAATCCTAACTAAATAAAATAGGAATTGCGGAACTTTTTTGGCAGATTCGTAGACCGACCATTTTTTCAGTTTAAATCTTGTTCTAATATTAATATATTTGAAAAACCATAGCTTGTTGCAATCATATTATAGAGAATCCAAAAAAAACCAAACTAATTTCTAATTGCTATATACTCTAATATTTGGAAAACCTTATAATCAATTGCATAGATTTAGAAAAATTTAAAATTTTAATGTTCATTTAATCATGTAAACATATGGAGAAAAAGTGAGATTTATGCCTGTTTTAACTTGCAGAAAACTTCATACACAGGAAAAACAGAGTTATCGATTCTGAAAATGAGACAATGTTGCTGAAAATAATTGACAACTTGATAATTCAGATTATAGTAAAATATATCGACTTAAAAGAAACAGCAGAAAAACTTATATTTACATGACTAAATGATATAGGAATTAATAATACAAATAGAAAAATCTTAAATAAATAATATAGGAATTTTGGAACATTTTTGGCAGATCCGTAGCCTCATCATTTTTTAAAATTTAAATCTTATTATAATATTAATATTTGTATCCATAACAAATCAATCAAAATCAGATTTAATTGCAATTAATAATACAAACAAAAAATGATAATTACCCTTTATATTTTAAATATATTTCCTAAAATCTCTCTTTACAATTTTCTCATATATATACATTTTTGGAACTCAGGATTTATATTTTAAATAAAAAAACCCAACTAAATAATATACTAATCTCTCATCTCTCGTATATTTAATCTTTCATCATTAAAAATCATATTAATTTTGGAACATTTTTGGCATATTCGTAAATTTCATTATTTTAAATTTAAATCTTGTTATAATATTAATATTTGTATCCATAACAAATCAATCAAAATCAGATTTAATTGCATTTAATAATACAAACAAACAAATCCTAAATAAATAGTATAGGAATTTTGGAATATTTTTGGTAGATTCATAAATTTCATGATTTTAAATTTAAATCTTGTTACAATATTAATATTTGTATCCATAACAAATCAATCAAAATCAGATTAAATTGTAATTAATAAAAAAAATCCTAACTAAATAATATACCAATCTCTCATCTCTTGTATATATAATCTTTCATTATTCTAAATCAGAGGAATTTTGGAATATTTTTGGAAGATTCGTAGATTTTATGATTTTAAATTTAAATCTTGTATAATATTAATATTTTTATCCATAACAAATCAATAAAAATCAAATTTAATTGCAATTAGTAATACAAATAAAAATCCTAACTAAATAATATATGAATTTTGGAACATTTTTGACAGATTCGTAAATTTCATGATTTTAAATTTAAATCTTATTATAAAATTTATATTTGTATCCATAACAAATCAATCAAAATCAGATTTAATTGCAATTAATAATATGAAAAAATCCTAACTAAATAATATACCGATCTCTCATCTCCTTTTTGGTAGATTCGTAAATTTCATGATTTTAAATTTAAATCTTGTTATAATATTAATATTTGTATCCATAAAAAAATCAATCAAAATTAGATTTAATTGTAATTAATAATACAAACAAAAAAGGATAAATACCCTTTATATTTTAAATTGATTTTCTAAAATCTCTCCCCAAAATTTTCTCGTATATATACATTTTTTAAAACTCAGGATTTATATTTTAAATAAAAAATCCTCACTGAATAATATCTCAATCTCTCATCTCTCGTATATCTAATCTTTCATTATTCAAAATCATAGGAATTTTGGATCATTTTTGGCAGATTCGTAGATTTCATGATTTTAAATTTAATTCTTTTTATAATATTAATATTTGTATCCATAACAAATCAAGCAAAATCAGATTTAATTGTAACTAATAATACAAACAAAAATGAAAAAATATGTTTATATTTTAAATATATTTCCTAAAATCTCTCCTCACAATTTTCTCGTAAATATACATTTTTTGAACTCATGATTTATTTTTTTAATAGATTTCATGATTTTGAATAATGTTTTGAGTGACATATTCGTAGTTTAGGTGAACAGTAGAAAATGACAGTTTCGTAATTTAGATGAACAGTAGAGAATAACAGTTCTGTAATATTCTGCAACTTTTTGGGAACTCAGGATTTATATTTTAAATAGATTTTTAATTGATGAGCATAAAATTTATATAACAATTAAACATTCTATTGCTTTCTTGTATATTTATTGGAATGAAAACTTAAACATTTTCTTAGCTCTTTATATAGACATATGTTGCGAGCAACTACAACAACTTAACTATAAATGATGGCACCATATTATGAAACAAACTAATATTTTGCACATGCGATGAACATGTATACATATAAGATGTCATAAACAAAGCTTTGAAACTCAGAAGATGTAAGAAGAAATATTGAAAGAGATATTACTTATTACATAAATTCTTCAATTTCATGAAACATGTATTTGTCCTTTTATTTTATCTTTTTATGACTGCTAAATGTGAGACAGAAAGAGGGGAGGAAATTTCTTGAAGCGGAGAGATAAAAGTTGATTGAGGTAGACATCTTTAGAATTTAGATTAAAATCAAAAAATATACAATGTTTTTAAATTTTTATTAGAAAAAATAACATAATGTCAATTCATACTCTAATAGAAGAGATATATTTAGAGGATGAGCTATTAAATCATCATTTCTGGCATATATATATATATAGAGAGAGAGAGAGGATCCTGTAGGGCGGGTTCGTGATTTTAAAAATGCCAATCTGAATGAGGGTCGTTGGATCTCGTGTTTTTAATTAACGGTTAAAATTAATTCATCTTAATAAATCGTTAGTAAATGGAAGTTGAATATTTTACTCCTTAATTTTAGAGATAAAAAATCCAGAGAAACATCAAATCTTTTAATATTACCTACACAATATTTGGAAGTAGAATATTTATTTTCCATTTATTAACGATTTATTAAGCTGAATTAATTTTAACTATTAATTAAAAACACAAGATCTAACGACTCTCATTCAGGTTCGCATTTTTAAAAACACGAACCCGCCCTATAGAATCTGTTCGTTCTCTATATATAGAGAGACAGAGACAGAGATAGAGAGAGAGTTCGACCAGAATCTTATCGGAAAGATTTGGAAATAAATTCTTCCCACTTTTCACCATTAGATTAATTTTGGGATTTGTGCATTCAATTATATTATATTTGGTAACAAATGAAAGTTTTTATTCATAGTTGAATGCACACATCCCAAAATTAATCTAATGATGAAAAGTGGAAATGATTTGTTTCCAAATCTTTACGATATGATCTTCATATATATATATATATATATATATATATATATGAGAATAACGGAGGAAAGATGCCATAGGAAGGAATTTCCTCCTATAGCATTAAAAAAAATAAACCATTCACGATTTTATCGATCGAAACCGTCATCTTCATCATTATCATATAATATTTGGATATACCAAATTTCATGTGATTCTACCGATTTTCCACCGTTAAATTAACAATGTAAAAAGTTCTATTGTTGGTAAATCATTAATTTGCACCCACTAACTCAACGGTGAAAAAGCGGTAGAATCGCATGAAATTTGGTGTATCCACATCTTAGATTATAATGATGAAGATGATAGGTGCCGATCGTCGGAAAAAATGGTGGAGGGTGTATTTTTTCGAAGTCATACGAGAAAATTCTCTCCTATGGTCTCTTTCATATATATATAGACACACACATAAGAATAATGAAGAAAAGAGACCATAATAAGGAATTTCCTCCTACGACGTCGAAAAATATAACCTTTATCATTTTTTCGACGATCGGCATCCATCAGCTCCATTTTTATCATCTAAGATGTGGATATATCAAATTTCATATGATTCCACCACTTTTTCACCGTTGAATTAGCAATGTAAAATGTTCTGTTGTCAGTAAACCGTTAATTTTGCACCCGTTAAATCAATGGTGAAAAGATGGTGGAATCACATGAAATTTGATGTATCCACATCATAGATGATAAAGATAAAGATGACAAGTGTCGATCATAAAAAAAAATTGGTGGAGCTTGTATTTTTTTGACAGCATGGAAGGAACTTCCCTCATTTAGCGCATTTCCTCCATTATATATACTAGAATTTATGCACGTGTGTTGCACGTGTTAGTTTAAAAAAATTTAAGAAGGGGAGAGAGATGTGGAGGGTTCTAGAATTTTATTTATTTTTATTTTCTAAAAAAAAGGGATTGATGATGTAGAAGATTCTAGATAAACAATTAATTGTTTTTTGGAAGGAGAGAGAGAGAAAAATGATGTGGAGGGGTTAAGAGGTGAGAGAGATGATGTGGATAAGAGGTGAGGATTTTTCTCCTTTTTTCTTTTTTTCAGAAGAAAAGGAGAAGGATGGAGCTCTAACCATGGGTATTTGCATTATATATATATATATATATATATATATATATATATATATATATATATATATGCAAAAGAGAGAGCATTGTGATGCACCACAGGTGACAGAAAAGATGATTTAGGGTTTGTTTCACAAAGCCATGGAGTTTGGAACTGAGAAAAGAGATAATTATTGGGGGAGAGGATTAGAGATGTAGAATTACTGAGAAATGAAGGATTTCTATAATTTACGATCAGAATTCATACCTAAGAACAAATTTTATACATGATTTTTCACTGAGTAATACTTTACCTACCGAGCTTGAAATTCTATCACAATCTGCTTAAAAGACAAAATAGCGAGACCCACAATGCCTAGATACCGGTGTCAAACAAGCGGTCCCAAGATATTTGTCTCTTGGATAGATTGTGGTAGGATTTCAAACCTAATACTTAACCTACAGGGCTTGAAATCCTACCACAATCTATGCAAGAGACAAATATCTTGGGACCGCTTGTTTGACACTTGTATCTAGGCATTGTAGGTCCCACTATTTTGTCTTTTAAGTAGATTGTGATAGAATTTCAAGCCCGGTAGATAAAGTATGTCTTTTTCCACTCAAGAAAAGAAACTACAGAAATTAAACTGGGCCAATCCTTGCTTGATGCAAGGAATATTGCAAAAAATACTTTTCCTATCAGGGTCCTGGACGATGGACATGGATTCCTCATTGGGTAAAAAGTGGACATGATATCCACCATACAGGAAATTGCTCCCTCAATCCCACTTGTAGCCAATAAGTATCCTAGTACCACCATCTCGGTGGAAAAGTATTTCTCGAATATTGTAGCAACGAAGGTCGGACATAATCCCTTGGATGCTTGCAATGGTGAGGTGCAAGCCCTTGAATGTGGTTTGAGATTCGTACAAATCTTATCTGCATCCTCTCTCTCACAAATAAGATTTGTACGAATCTCAAAGCACATCCAAGGGCTCGTAAAGAGTTTTTTTCTACAAGCCCTTATAGAGAAGTTTTTTTCTCTGGGACCATATGGGACCGCGTCCGTTATCCCTTAAATTGATTGAGGCTGGGAAGAGGTCCACCAAGGGAGCTTGCCAGCTGTTAGCCATTAGAATCCTATTCCCCTGTAGCAATGCACACCAAGTGTTCGACCTTAGTTTTCAAGTGGTTTTCATCATTGTGGGCCATGCCAAGGCTCTGGCTCAATGCTGCAGCTGTTGTGCTTGCATCAAATTGAAATTGCCAAATTGATTTTGAAGGGGAAAAAATTTCGGATGTGTTTCTTAGGGGGATAAAAAGAAGATAAAGGATGCCTTGAGGATTGGATATGGTTGTTCCAGTCTGCCAAATTAGGTTTGAAACTTCTAATCGAGATTGGTATTATGTTTCCTTTCTGAGTTGCAACATTTTTTTTTATTTGGAAGATGGTCGGTTGGAAATTGCTTTATATATTTAACTGAAAATTCTCCTTTGACAATACAAGCGGGAAGAATCGAACCTAGGAAAATCCCATCTAGTGGAAGGAATGACTTTGCCGCTCGATCCAAGACTCTTTGACATTGTACTTGGAATTTACTTTATTTATATACTAATAAGAGAAGCTATGGCTCGAGTTCTTATCAAAATAACAATAACAATAGCAGCAGCCGCAGCAGCAGCAATAAATCCTCTCCCTCATTGATGACATTAATCTTTTTAATTTTCTAGTCATGTATATCCAATCCGATTCAAGTGTGTTATGTTCAAGGTGGATGGCCCGCCTCGCCCAGAATAGCAATCTTTGCTTGGGCTTACACACATTCGCTCACTTACTCCCCTCCCCCCCAAGCTCTCCGGATATGTGGTCTTGAAGGCTCCACACAAAATCTCCACTGACAACAACATATGCATGCTTGTGTAGGGTCATGCCAACCATTGTTGCCTGCTTGGGACTTCCCCCATATTGCTATTAATGTCTTTCACGGCCCTAGACGTCTTAACTTTAATTAGGACACCACTAATTAAATTCTGCATCGTTTTCTTGTGCAGTGACAATACCGGTATTTACGGTCGAAAGTCAATTCTGATCATATATCAATGACTATCAAATTCTATATTGGTTTAAGAACTATTCATAATTGATTTACGAAATAGACTTTAAGCCTTGGTCACAAATCGTATTGTTGTGAAATATAAGAATCACTAAACCACACAAGAGAGCGCAGTGTAAAATCGATCAAGATCGTGTGCTTCGGGATCAACTTAAAAAGTTCTTACTGAGAACTACCAAACCACAACCACAATACAAAATGAATACATCAAACAACAATATACAAGATTCACCCATATTTAGCTCAACTATTACTTACTCCTGCATCCACGACAAAAATTCCACTATGAAAAAGAATTATACGAGATTGCACCGATTTCTCACACCTCCAATACGAAGAAATACTTCTCTTGCTAATCCCCACTCTCTTGGCCGCACTTGGCCAATATTCTTCCTTCTATATCTTTTCCTTTTGCGGGTACAAATAATCCCTAAGGAATACAATCCTATATCGGGGGAAGTAATCCTAAAAAGACTTGGTTGAAGAGTCCTAATTAGGAAATAACCTAATTATAGAAAGGAAGCAAATCTTTAGCAATTGAAAAACTTGCACACATTAAAAATCCGAATCCAAATAGGACTTGCATTTTGTATCAAATTCAACTTGTATAATACCAAGTCGACTCAAGTTTTGAATTCTGATATATATGCTACATTTGAAAGAACAAGATAGATAATGATTTTTGTCCTTATTTTGTGATATATAACAGGTTGCATTAGATTTTCCCCCCCTTTTCTTTTGAGCAGTAGATTGTAGGTTAGAGACACCACATAGCAATAAAGCAAACCAAAGAATTCATACAATTCAATCAAAAAGAAAGAAAAATCGAAAAGAGAAGGAAAGACAAGTGCATTTCGAAACTCGAGAATCAAAACCTCGTCATTGCCTCCAAGTCCACAGGTGTCTTAATAACCTGCAGGATCTGCACGACCTCCGCCATTGTCGGCCTACTCGACGGTATCTGCGACGCGCACACCAACCCCAGCTTCATCACGGGAAGCACCTCTTCTTCAGGAAACTCTCCCATCCTCGCATCCACGCAATCCAACACATTCCCTTGCTCCAACATCGCCTTCACCATATCGATCAAGATCACCACGTCGTCCTCCCCGTACTCGACAGGCTTTTTCCCCGTCACCAGCTCCAAAACCACCACCCCGTAAGCATACACGTCGCACTTCTCGTTTATCCTTAAGCTTTGGCAAGCCAGTTCTGGCGCCACATAGCCCATCGCGCTCTGAAACCTGCTGCTCATCACGTGCTTGTCTAGTTTAGGCAACAGTTTGGCTAATCCAAAGTCTGATACCTTCGGATCGCAATTCTCGTCTAGCAATACGTTGCTTGGCTTGATATTGTAGTGTATTATTGGGGGTCGGTAGGATTGGTGGAGATGAGCTATCCCTTTTGCCATTCCTAGCACAATCTTGAACCGATGAGCCCATGTGAGTGACTCGGATGACGCATGAAGCTTTGTGTGTAGGTTTCCGATGGGCAGGTAATCCGATATTAGCAGCTGAAGTTGAGGTGTCCAATAGTATCCTTTGATGGGCATTATGTTCGGGTGCCTTGCCTTTGCGAGAATCCGAATCTCTTGATCGAAGTTGTCATGGTATTGAATTATGTTGGGAGTTGACAGTTTTTTTATGGCGACAATATTCTTCCCTTCTCCTACCGGTGCTCTGTACACGGTCCCGAACGTCCCCCTTCCGATTTCGACCGCTTTGCATAGTAACGACTCCGCGCTCACTAGATCATCGGATCTTAAGCTGCTTTTAGATCCGAATAGGACCGTTTTTCCGATAGCAGGGCCCCCTGGCTTTGTCGAGCTGGAGGATATACTCTCGAATGCATTTTCCAACATGCCAAGCCTTCGCCGAGCCGATATATTAAGTAGGCTTACTACCAGTACCCCAAAGATAATTACCAGAGCAGCAGATATCGCGATAATCGTTGAGATGCTGAAGAACCTTCCATGACTGGACTTCCGTGGCTGAGGCATTGTTACCATGTTATCGCCGTTGCCGTTGATGTAAGCGTTTGGATCAAGGACTAACGGTTTCGGTACGTTCATTTTGCATGGCTCGGACACGAGGGGAGTGCAGAGGCCTAGATTGCCTTCGAGGGCGCTTTGGTCCAGGGTCTTGAAGATGCCTCCCATCGGGAGACGGCCGACGAGGCGGTTGTGAGATATGTTGGCCGCTAGGAGATTCGACAGCGTTCCGAGTTGTGGAGGTATTTCGCCGCTCAAATTGTTGAATTCCAGGTTAAGGATCTCAAGATTTTTTAGTTGTGACAGTGAGACTGGGATGGTGCCAGTCAAGTCATTGTGAGATAAGCTCCTGCATAAAAATTAAGAAGCTAGTAAAATAATAATGGCACAGAATTAATAGTTCAAGAGCTCAAATAAAGGACCTAACAACCTAGCTGCATTAAGTAGATAACTATGCAAATCAAGAAGACAAAGATGCGGATAAGGAATTAATCAGACCTATTGCTCAGAAATAATTAATGAATTTGAAGAAAACTACAACTCAATTCATGGAGTTTACGACCCGCAAGTATCCAAAGACCATATATGTTCCCGTAGACCATAGGGTTTCGTGTAGAAATTGCGAGAGAAATTAGGCAGCCGTTTTTCTGCCCTTTTGTGTGAGATTTGTGGTGTATTTGGGATTATGCTTTGAGAGTTTCTCCATTATCATTGTAAACTCACAGCTTTGGGCGTCCTTAGGTGGATTCGGCCGAACCTTATTAACATGTGCGTACTGTTCATTCTACTCCTTGGACCATCGTGTAACTAATCATGTAAGCTAGCAAAAAATTATTCAATTCTATTCAAGATTATGCTGGTTACTACCTAAAACGAAAGGAAACGTTAAACGTTTGCATTTCATTGTTATTTTTAGCAAACCAGAAAGAATCAGATTTGTCGACCTGATTTCTGAAATCATAACCTACAAAAAACGAGGGAAACAAAATGATGCAGTCGTATTAAGCAGTTCAAGAGCGCATCATAGAGCTAATAAATACTTACAGCAAGTAGAGAGACGAACAATTCCCAATCTCTTGTGGTATGGCGCCACTCAACGAGTTACTATCCAACTGCAAAACTAACAGGCTCCCAGATTCGCAAAGATGTTCAGGAATCACACCGAATAACTCATTCTGGCGGAGATCCAACACTGATAAGTTTCGAAAGGAACCGAAACCCGGAGGCAAATTCGATCTCAGACCATTCCACGATAAATTCAGATACCTGATGTTTGAGTAGGAACTCATATCCGATGGAATACCCCCTGTCAGCACATTATTAGATAGATCCAGCCATTGAATATCCTCTGCAAATTTGCTCAATGCATTGGGCAAAACCCCGGTGAGCTTATTCGACGACAAGTCTATAGTTTCCAACCCAAGATTGAACAATCCTTGTGGGATACTCCCATTAAGCTCATTCCCCTTCATTCGAATCTCGTTAAGGTTTGTACATTCCGATAGCGAACCTGGGATTTCCCCGCTGATCAAGTTATGCGACAGGCTTAGCCAGTTCAGCTCATTCAGCCCCCGAATTGAATCGGGTATCTCTCCAGTGAGCTTATTGTTCGATACATCCAGGTGTTTCAGCGCGCCCAAGGCACCAATCCACGAGGGCAAATCGCCGGAGAGCCGGTTGTTCGATAAGCTCAGGTACGATAACGAGAAGAGGTACTGCACTGTGTATGGGATGGCTCCACTAAACAAATTATGGCTTAAATCGACGGTGTACAAGTGCGGGCAAAGGCCGACCCCGATAGGAACTGGCCCCGAAAAGCTGTTCCTATTCAGACGAAGACTCTTCAGATTATGCACATTGGCTATCCCTTCAGGGACCGAACCGGACAGCAAGTTTCCAGAAAGGTCGAGAACTCTCAACCTCGAAAGCGACCAGAGCCCGTCAGCAAAGCCAGGAGACCCGGAGAGCCGATTGTTGGAAACATTCAAGTGGAGCAGAAACTTGCAGTTCCGCAACCCGGAGGGAATTTGGCCGCCGAAACGGTTACCCGACAGTATAAGATACCTAAGAGAAGAGCAGGTGGAAGCCGCGAACAGCGAGTCGGGTATAGGCCCGGAGAGCGAGTTTCCGGACAGTTCAAGAGAGCGGAGTGAAGCAAAGGAACCGAGATCGTCGGGCAAGGCGCCCGTCAGGGAGTTTTTCGACAGATCGAGGACTTGCAGGTTGGCGAGAAGGGAGAGGCCGGGCGAGAGGGGCCCTGACAGGTTGTTGTTGGACAATGAGAGGTGTTTTAGAGACGGAAGGCGGTCGAGGCCGCGGAAGACGGGAGGGCCGGAGAGGGAGAGGGAGTCGAGAGAGAGGGCGGCGACGCGGGACGTGGAGGGGTCGCATTGGACGTGCGTCCATGAGCAAGGGTCGGCGTCGGAAGGAGACCATGACGAGAGGAAGGAGTAGGGGTCTTGTAGGGAGGACTTGAAGACGACGAGGCCGAGGACCTCGTCGTTGAGCGGAGACGGCAAGTCTTGGGATTGGATGGTGACGATGAAGAAGAAGAAGAGGAGGAGGAGGAGGAGGAGAGGCTTTGTTCGAGGCATTGCTCCCATTTTTTTTTATCAAGGTTGTAATCTTCTTTTTTCTTGGAATTAAAATTGAAGTAAAAAAGGGGAATGAATGCCCTGAGGAGGAAGGAATTGAGAGGGAGAAAACAGAAAAAAGGGACTCACGATCGTCCGACAGGAGTTCACATGCTTCTTGGCGCCTACCATGCAACCAACAAAAACCCACCATCCAGTCATTGCCTAGCTATGCCAAAATCTTTCACAAGACTATTATGGGGGTGAATTGATTAATATTTATTTTGAATTTTTTTATCATTCATCTACTTTGGTTCCTTCTTCATGTTTTTATCTGCACTTTGATGCCCTAAGGTTCGAAATCGCATTAAAATTACGCAAAAGAAGGTTTGAAGCAAAAGCTAGGGTTAAATTTTTTTTGCCAAAATAACATGTGCACCTCATATGAGAATCTTTTCCCAAAATTCCAACGGCGGGTTAATATAGGTGGCAAAGTGTTAATGAAGTAATAATGCAGCATATTAAAATGCAAGGAAAAATCATTTGGTATTAAAGCGCAGGATTGATGAAATTTTGAGGAATTTGCAAGAATCCAATATCATCTAATTTCTTTGGCCAATTATATAGTGCAATCTGATTGTGAGCTCGTGCTCGTGACAAGGACATCACATGCAAGTAAATTACCAAAAGGACCCGATTGAAAAAGGGGAGAATAATTTTTTAGGCTAAATTGTCAAAATCCCTCGATTAGGTTTTTCCGTTGACAAAAAACCATCGGCCTCAAAACGGTTGTCAAGAACCTGCTGGAAAATTGTCATGCAGTATGCGTATAGTTTCCTGCTATATCTAAATAGGTCATACTTGCACTCAACTGCATAGATATCGCACGCAACAACAAAGATATTGCATAATAACTAGATATAGCATGCAACTATGCAGATACCGCCAACAAGTGGTTTTTTGACAATTGCAACATATTCAGAGAGTTTGTGACAAGCATTTCGAGGCCAGGGTTTTTTTGTTAACGTGAAAATCTGCTTGGTTTTTTTTATATATATAATTTACCCAGTATGTCAGTCCTAAGGGCCTGTTTGGTTGTAGAATTACGAAAGAATTGGATTGTGGAATCCAAAAATTTGGGAGGATTCCATAATTTTGTGTTTGGTTGTGGGATTTGGATTTGTAGAATTTCTTTGTTTTTTTATGGAGGGTCCACCACAAAATAAGGATTCTTGAATCCTATAAAATTTAGAGAATTTGCAAAGATTTGGCACTATTCATTATATTTTTAGATGGGACCCAGATACTTTATTTATTTAATAATCCTCAATCTATCTCTCTCTAAAATCCTCAAATCCAAATCCCACTTTTTTTCACCAACCGAACAAATATTATAAGGATCTACGAATCCAATATTAGAAATCCAATACCAACCACACAACAAATTACCAAATCTAACATTTTTCAACCGTACAATTTTGGAATCCAAATTTCATAATCCTGCAACCAAACAGCCCCTAAAAGAATCAAGAATAAGTCAAATGAGTTTGTGATAATTTTCATGTGGAGACCAAACCCATATGAAGTTTGGATCAGTATTGTGAAACTGGTGTCCTCCATATGCGTTACGTGCGTATATAATTTGGGATCCGATCCTAGATACAATATTAATATTTTAATTTATCCAATAAATATGGACTGTGCAAACGCAACCGCTACTTTAAAAAGCGGTTAAAATATAACGGCTGTTATTTAACTGCTACTTAAAATAGCGGTTAATATCAACGTTGGATAAAAAATTATACAACAAATCAGAACCGTTTATAATTAACCATTACTTTAAGTAGGAGTTAAATCTAACGGTTTTTATTTAACCGATACTTAAACTAGCGATTAAAATCAAAAGTTAATTTATCCAACAAATCAGGACCATTCAAACTCAACCGCTAATTTAAGAAGCTGTTAAAATCCAACGGGTTTTATTTAACCGCCATATAAAATAGTGGTTAGAAATAAATATCAAACCGCTATTTAATTAAAAAAAATTCTAGCGGTTGAGGAATATATCACTTATCGATTTTGGAACTTTAGCTTCCGCCAGATCACTCTGCGTCTTCCGCAACGAAGTTTTTCGAAGTGATCTCTCAATTTTGGAACCCTAGCTTCTGTCAGAGCACGTCTACATCTTTCTCAACGAAGTTTTTCGAAGTGGTTATTGTAAATTTTTTATTTCTACGGTTACATATACGAGCATGTCGATTACTCTAACATATGAATGGACTATCCCAGAATTTGAAAAAGAAGGAAAGGTAGTGGAAACAGATGAAGATCAATGATTGAAAAACATGTACCCAGCAACAATCGCAATTCAAATCACAGGAAAAAGCCTCAATTTACATATGAAAAGCCTAACAAAAATCCCCTCAAAAATAACAAACCATATACTAATTAAAATAATTAATTTACCTTATAAGGCCGATCCATGAATCAAGAGAATGCCGACAAGAATCTGTCACGACCCGGAAAAAGGTACGTGACTGACATTTGAATCACATGAAGTCTATAGGACTCCACCTAATTCAAGTAAGCCAGAACCCAGAAATCTAAATTTTTTGGGGGAAAATACTGGAGGTGAAGTTTTGAAATAAATGTATAATGAAATCAGGCTCTTGTTTTAAATGCATAAGTAATATTATATGAAAACACAAGTGGATTATATACCACGGTTAAAAAATATTTTCGTCATTTGAAATTTGGGCAGCACCTCCTTTGTAAATTTTGAAACCAAAACTAATACATAGCAATAATAATAGGCATCCCCAAGCGGGAGCTAGTTCTTCACCAAATTAGCGGAAACAACACACAAATACAGGTATACGACACTAAAAGCGAAGATCAAACACAGAAAGAAAGTAAAGAAACCAAAACATCATCAAGAAACCAGAAATAAGAATGGATACATGAGCGTGACTCTAAGTCCGAAAGAATATACAATCTGTGGTTTCTAAATCTACCAAATACACAAAGTCTGGTTGATGGAGTTTTTAACTAGATACGACTGAATAAATATACAAGTACAAATGGTGGTCACGATGCAAATGTACCCCACCTACCAAAGCAAATCACCCGGAAGGAAACTGTGTGCTAACAAGCCGCTACTGAATCCGTGCGATCAAACCTGCAAGAAAACTGTGGCATAACGGGGGTGAGTTGCCAACTCGTGAGTAGATGACATCACCGGGCAGAAATCAAATGTACGACGATCTCTTAGATCATACAGTAGCATAATAATAATATAATAACGACGATGTGGCAACAAGGGTGATAGTGTAAATATAAGTATAACAATACTAATGTAATCATGTCCATGTCACAGTGTGGTACCATGTCATATGTGTGTGTGTGTGTGTGTAGATGTATCATCCAACGTGTGCCTATCAACGACACACCAAATCATTATAAATACCTAAGTGCCCAGCATCGACACTCGAAAACATCATAAAAACCGTGTCCAGCAGCAACACATAAGTCTTCATATCTCGGGCGTCATCTCATCGGACTGGCTCTCATGCCCATCTGATCTTACGACTCCGGTCGGTATCCTCCGGATATCCTCTAAGCCAAACTATCACCGGTCGGTAGTGCTCCCCTTCCAGGCCCAACGTCTCTCTATACGATTTTCTTGCCTCGGGATACCGTACCGGGTCCACCATGTACCCGTAGATGGTGTCTCCTCTCTTCTCGAATCGGGTATATATACATAGCTCAGAACTGAGAAAACTCATGGTGGACTCCACACATCATATCAAGAGAAACCGCATTTTTAAAACAATTCACAAGTTTTTCAAAATAGATCTGCGGTTTCTCAAATCCAGAAATCTTATAAAAATCGAAATCTCGTAAACATGAGCCAATAATGAAACAATGAGTACCGGCACAGAGCCAATCTACAGTGCATAACCAGAATGTATATATATGAACATGGCATCTAACTAAGTATGAAATGCAATATCTAAACTAGCATGTAAGATCATGAATGCTAAGCAATACTATTAAGTTACAAGTTATCAGGTTGTACGATTGAAGTAATGGTTTCTAATGTGTACGTGACATGACAATTACCAATGATGAGTGTGTGAGCCGGTGAGTATGTATACGTGCAACATGCGCATCATCGGTAATGGTGCATGTGTCCTAGCAGACGAGGTCATAAAAGATAGTGAAAAGAACATGTATATATTAAATGCAAAAGAGAATAATATGAGCATAACAGAAAAGTAAACAGTAAACGCAACAATATAAAATATATAGCTACAAACGAGCCATACAGTTATAGTATTTAAAATAGTACGAATCGTTGTTTTTAGAAAAATAGGGGCTACGGTGTTTTTGAGAAAAAGATACCTTTTGAAAATCCATAACGTCCCTCACGGTTGTCTTTTGAAATGCATAACGATTCGTAAGTTTTGAAAGTAGGTATGGCTCTAATTATATATTCCAATATCTACTTAAGTGATTAGAGGACTAAAATACTTCCGAGTCGAAAGTGATTAGAAGACTATAACGTTTCCGAGTCGATACATCTATCAGTCGGCGATCTAACCTTATAGTATCACATACGGTATGGTCCATCGTACGGCATCCTCGAGTCAAGAGTGCGGATCATTCATTATATATATCATATCTTGTATGGTATAATCCGTCGTACGATATCCTCGAATCAAGAGTGCGGGTCAATTATCATATATATATATCATATCTCGTATGGTATAATCCATCGTACGATGTCATAATTTAAGGGTACGGATCTATGGTCACGTACATTCTATCATCTCATCTAGTCCCATGTCGTCACATGTTATATGTATATCGCCTAATGATCATGTAATATTTCATATCATAACATGGTGTTTCAATCTCGAATTATATATCATAATCTCGTGGCATCATGTCCAATCATATCGACTCATATCTTTCTAACATATCATATCCTCATCTTACACGTGTATATATATATATAGAGAGAGAATAATGGAGAAAAGAGGCCATAGGAGGGGTTTTCCTCCTGTGGCGTGGAAAAAATACAACCTCCATCAATTTTTCTGACGATCGGCCCCCATCATCTTCATCGTTATCATCTAAAATGTGGGTACACCAAATTTCATGTGATTCTACAACTTTTTCACTGTTGATTTAGCAATGTAAAAAGTTCTATTGTCGGTAAATCGTTAATTTTGAACCCACTAAATCAACGGTGAAAAAGTTGTGGAATCACATGAAATTTGGTGTACGCACATCTTAGATAATAACGATGATGATGATGGATGCCGATCGTCGGAAAAAATGGTGGAGGTTGTATTTTTTCCACGCCATAGGAGGAAATCCCCTCCTATGGCCTCTTTCCTCCATTAATCTCATATATATATATATATATATATATATATATATATATATATATATGAACATATACGTGTATATATATACATATATACATATACACACATATCTGTTAGGAATATGTATGCCCTAGAGGCTATTATTGATGATATAGTGGATGCTTGGACATATATATAGATGACTTTCTTGCTCGATATGATAGTATGCTATCATGTTGACTTTATCTTAACATGTAGACTGGTATTTATACCGTCTGTCTCTTACATGTTGATAAAGCCCTTAGGATATGTACTTGCTTACCAGGACTATGATGAGATCATACTAGTGGGGCCAGGGTGGTCCAAAAGTACATCCTTCAATCAGTTCCTAGTCGAGGGAATATCGAGACTAGGGCATCGATATTCCAGAATAGACTAGTGTGTACGTTTCTTGTCCCTTAGAGGGCGATGGTTGATCCCACAACCATTGGTGTGTGACATCAAAGATTTTACACATGTGCTCATTGGAGAATGGGTACACCGAACAGGACTCGCCGAGAACTCCTATGTGGTAGTATACCTATCGTCAGATAGCAGTCCTTTGGTGACACTGGTACAGGTTAGTCTGTAGACCCGAGATCGTCATAGAGTCTTATGTGGCTCCCACTGTGGTTTGAATTCCTCCCTACCACGCTCAAGAGGAGTTGTGCAAACAGGTGGATTTTGGTTACAGTCCCGAGTCACATGGAGGTAATGAGCGATAGGAGGGGTTTCGTCTCTCCCGGTATTGAGGGTTGATGTTGCGCTATGCTCGATTGGCTATAACTGGAAGTCCCTGGCCAGGGCTGCTGTCGAGATTTACTGATAAGTGTTATCAGTAGTTTCTTGAACCATTATAGGCCAGACATCGGCATGACTTATCATGTTACTGGGGTCTGACGTTTACCACCCCTAAACATGATATGCGACATATCAGACGAAGAGACCGTATTGTACGGTTGTGTTACTGATTGGCTTCATGGAGAGTATGGACGAGTTTTCTTGTTGATCTTCATATCGCTCAATACCCGGATAGCTGTCATGTCCAGCTAGTACCGCTGACGGTTTGTAGGTGATTGATATGATCATCACCTACTGCTGGCGTATTGACGAGTCTTTAGAGTCCCACACAGAAGTTTCCTGGTTCGAGCGAAACGAAGTAGGACACATATGTCATATGTGTGGACCTGATTAAATACGTGTATGTGATACCGTATTGTAATCTGCCAGTTATCTGTTATCGGTTCGGTTATATGTGATATAATTAGATTGTCGAATCAAGTGTTGATTTGATAATGTGATATACAGATAAATGATATTAGTCGGTCATATGTGATATAACCGGATTATTAAATCAAGTGTTGATTTGATAATGTGATATACAGATAAATGATATTAGTCGGTCATATGTGATATAACCGGATTATTAAATCAAGTGTTGATTTAATAATGTGATATACATTATATGTGATATAATTATATCTTAACTAATATCATTAGCTCACTAATTATTCTTCATAATATATATATATATATATATAATAATAATAATAATAATAATAATAATAATAATGAAGTATGGTATAAAATTCTATTTTGTGAAAATAGAAATGAGGTGGAAAATGAGAGCATGGTTGCAACCATGGGATTTATATTTGTTTATTCATCTTGACTCACTATTCAAGCATGGTTGCAATTTTACATTGCAAAATTCCATGCCTGAATGAGTGGGGGTCAAGAGTTGTCATTCATTCTAAGCTCATTCTCAACATTTAGCCATTTTTCTTGAGTTGCTCCCATGGTTGCTCTCTAGCTTCTTCATCTTCCCCATTTGCCATGGATCAAGCTTCAACCATCACATGTGATGTGAATCATGAAGTTTGAACACAAACTTGTAAGCCTTTAACATCCTCTACTTCACCATCCTACATTTGACTAGCGATCGAGTGTAGCGTGTTTCCTATGCTAAAGATTTTAGTGTAGAGGTAGCTTGAGTTGGAGGGACTTCACGTGGATCATCTTCGGCATGAAGGTCGTCGGAGGAAGCTTGTCCAAAGCCTCAAGTGGAGCCTAGTGGAGTCGTGGGACTACTACACGGAGCATGTGAAGTGAAGGACTCGATCTACGAGGGTATAACCATCCTTCATTTCTCATGGTTTACTAGATATCAAAACTTAAACCCTAATATTCTAGCAAAGATCTTGTATAGTCTAACTTAGCACTTAATAAAAATTAAAATTTGGCATGCTTGATGCTACTAAAACCTCATGGTGGTGCTAGGGTCGACTTTCAATATCATGCCAAGTGTGTGTGTGTGTGACAACTGTAGGGTGTTTTTCGTCACCCCATTGAGATGGGAGTACGCGTTGCTTGTCAGGCGTACTACAGATTCCCCCTGCCTAGGATAGGCCGGGGTTTAATGATGGTGGGGATCCGAATCTCCGGCAGCCGTGGACTAAGCTGCCGTTAATTATCCCTCGCTTTTGGAGCGAGGGAACCTCCGATTAACGGGTTAAACTGGTCATGCGAACTCAATGTGCAGTGTTGTGTTTTGAAGGGGTTTTGGATATATCGGGAGCCCCGTAGAGTTTTTACGGGGGTCCCGCTACCCGGATAGCGGGCTGGGGGTCAAGGGGGCTAGCAGCTCCCTTGCGGGGTGCGGGGCAGCGCCCCATTAGAATTTTTTTCCAACGAAGGACAGTGTCGTGGAGTATGTGTGTGTGTATATGTATATATATGTATGTATATATATATATGTACATATATATATATAAAAGGGGAAAGGCATCCAAAGGATGCGTGGAGCTAGCGCCAGCGCTTTGAGCGCAAGAGTGCTAGCGCTTTGAGCGCTTGCGCACCACGTGTCAGCACGGGGGCGCTCGGGCGTTAGCGCTTTGGGCGCTAGCGCTCTGAGTGCAAGAGCTCTAGCGCTTTGAGCGCTAGCGCACCACGTGGGCGCACGGGCGCTAGCGCTCTGAGCGCAAGAGCGCTAGCGCACCACGTGTCAGCACGTGGGCGCTCGAGCAGCAAAAGGGACTTGGTCCCTGCAATGGGAGTTGTACTCCTAGAAAGGAGCACTTATTATTCTGTGTGTGTGTATATATATATAGGAGGAGTTAAACTCCTTGGATATTTTGAAGCTGATGAAGGGCTTCTTCCCTTGAACCCTAGTTCTTCCCCAAAATGGGGTTTCTGGAGATGGGCCTCCTTCTTCTTCCTTTGTTGGCCGGATCTTGAAGATCAAGAGGTAGGAGATTTAAAAAAAAACTCTCCTTTTTGAGATCTAATGGGAGATCTGAGTTCCCCTTTGTGGGTTTTGTGGTGGAAAACTACTTAGTTTTGGAAAAAAAAGAGTAAAACTCTTGATTTAATTCAAAAGAAATGAGAAGGTTTAGAACCTTGGAGAAGGAGCAGGAGGCACAAAAGAACCCTAGTTTTTGGGGGAATGAAAGAGTATATTAGATATTTTCATCATGTTGCCTCTTATAGGCTTACATATTTACATATAGCCCCTTGGGCTTTACAAAATGGCATTTTGCCCATCTTATGGCTCATGTGCCATTTCTTTTTGTACATAAGCCACGGGCTTACAAAAAATTGGCTTTATGCCCATTTTGCATACATTCATGCACAAAAATTACATCAAAATTATTTGTTACATGATTTTTATTTTGGTATGGCGGAAGACCGGACGCTTCGTGTTC
The DNA here is from genome assembly GCA_030015575.1 of Agapanthus africanus. Classification (NCBI taxonomy): domain Eukaryota; kingdom Viridiplantae; phylum Streptophyta; class Magnoliopsida; order Asparagales; family Amaryllidaceae; genus Agapanthus; species Agapanthus africanus. Next base: position 725,327,337 of record CM057337.1, read on the forward strand.
GAGCTCGACCTGGACATTGGCCCACTTGCTTGGGCTTAGGCCCACTTGGCTTGGGGTTGACCTTGACTTTGACTTGGTCAACCGGGGTGCAAATTTTGACTTCAACAAAGTGCCCTCATCAATAAATGCACACCACACATGTGAGTCATGTGCATGAAATTGATGAATCTTCTTTCGTGTGGAGGCGACTTGCTTTGGTTCCCACTTTTTGGGATGCATTGCCCTTTTTACGACATGGATGGTCGACGCTTGACGCGTCTCCGAGATGGTGTGTCTGTGGTAGATGTTTCTCTGGCCCAGAGTGATTTGGTAGACGTGCCCCCAGCATGGAGTGTCGCTGGTCGACGTTTCCCTGAGGTGGAGTGTCTGTTGGTTGACGTGTCCCCGGCAAGGAGTGTCTATAGTCGACGTGCCTCCGGCAAGGAGTGTCTGCTTGACGCTTCCCCGAGGCGGAGTGTCGGTGATCGACTTTTCCCTGGCACAAAGTGTCGCTGGTCGACTTGTCCCCGGCATGGAGTGTCGCTGTTCGACTTGTCCCCGGCACGGAGTGTCGCTAATCGAATTTTCCCCGGCACGGAGTGTCGCCTTTCGACTTGTCCCTGGCACGGAGTGTCGCCGTTCGACTTGTCCCCGGCACGGAGTGTCGCCGATGTTCGACTTGTCCCCGGCACGGAGTGTAGCTGTTCGACATGTCCCCGGCACGGAGTGTCGCTGATGTTCGACCTGTCCCCGGCACGGAGTGTCGCTGGTCGACTTGTCCCCGGCATGGAGTGTCGCTGTTCGACTTATCCCCGGCACAGAGTGTCGCTGTTCGACTTGTCCCCGGCATGGAGTGTTGCTGATCGACTTTTCCCCAACATGGAGTGTCGCTGGTCGACCTGTCCCCGGCACGGAGTGTCGCTGTTCGACCTGTCCCCGACACGGAGTGTCGCTGTTCGACTTTTCCCCGGCACGGAGTGTCGCCATTCGACCTGTCCCCGGCACGGAGTGTCGCTGATGTTCGACTTGTCTCCGGCACGGAGTGTCGCTGATCGACTTGTCCCTGGCACGGAGTGTCGCTGGTCGACTTATCCCCGGCTTGGAGTGTCGCTGTTCGACTTTTCCCCGGCACGGAGTGTCTCTGATGTTCGACTTGTCCCCGGCACGGAATGTCGCTGGTCGACTTGTCCCCGGCACGGAGTGTCGCTGATCGACTTGTCCCCGGCATGGAGTGTTGCTGATGTTCGACTTGTCCCCGGCATGGAGTGTTGCTGATGTTCGACTTGTCCCCGGCACGGAGTGTCGCTGGTCGACTTGTCCCCGGCACGGAATGTCGCTGGTTGATTCCAAGTCGAAGCATAATTCCAACAGGGAAGGCAGATACATCGAGGCGAAGCTTGATTTCGACGCGGGGTACACTCTGAGACGAAGTATGACTCCGACGCAGAGCTGGTCGGTTGATTTGATTCCGAGGCAGAGCATAATTCCGGCAGGGAAGGTATATATCCCGAGGCGAAGCATGATTTCGACACGGGGTAAATTCTGGGACGAAGCATGATTCTGCCGCAGAGGTTGTTGGTTTGATTTGATTTGGTTTGACATCAGCATTGCTACACTGGTGTATGGTACCAGAAACGAATCATCATTTTCCATGAGAGGATTTGGGGATTGGTGACTTAGGAGACAGGTTTAGTTCCCTATCACCTAAGGCTTTTCAATTTTACAGGCCGTAAGGGTCCCATAAAAGCATTTTCTCCCTGCGAGTCGAAAGGATCTCGTAAGTGTATTTTCTCCTTAGGAGTCGTGGAGACTCCTAAGTATATTGCTCCTTTGTGAGTCGTAAGGATCTCACGCGGGATTTTTCTCCTTACAAAGTCGAGAGGACTTTGCGAGTGCATTTCATCTCTTTTTTACGAGTTTGCGTCCTTTCGGGTTTTCACAAACTCGCCGGCAGTCCTGCTGTTTTTACTCACGGAGCCCTTTCGGGTTTTCATCCGTGCCTATTTTGCTTGTGGACATACCATTTTTTTTATTCTCGCCTGTAGGACTTGGGAGAGATTGGGATCGTTTTATGCCCGTGGATTGTATACGGTTTTGCTGGATGTATGATCCAGACCGTAGGGCCGGAAGAATTTCAGGACTTTGTTGGCGTCTGCATCGCTGCACTGGAATATGGTACCAGGAGCGACTCATCATTCGCCGTTGGGGTATGGGATTTGGAATTTGGTTGGCGTCTGTATCGCTGCATTGGAATATGGTACCAGGAGCGACTCATCATTTGTCACTTGAGGATTTGGATTTTGGCCAGCGTCTGCATCGCTGCACTGGAATATGGTACCAGGAGCGACTCATCATTCGCCATTGCCTATTGGGAAGCGATGGCTTAGGAGACAGGTTTAGATCTCTATCACCTAAGGCTTTTCAATTTTATGGGCCGTAAGGGTCCCATAAAAGCATTTTCTCCCTACGAGTCGTAAGGATCTCGTAGGTGTGCTTTCTCCTTAGGAGTCGTAGGGACTCCTAAGTGTGTTTTTCCTTCGTGAGTCGTAAGGATCCTACGAAGGTGTTTTCTTATGAGTCATGAGGATCCCGTAAGGTTTGTTCTCCTCATGCATCGTGAGGACACATGAGTGGATTTCCCTTCATCCCCAGTTTAATGACTTAGGGGTCATTTGTTTCCAGTTTAACGACTTAGAGGTCATCTGTTTCCAGTTTAAAGACTTAGAGGTCTAACGTTTCCAGTTTAACGACTTAGAGATCATTTGTTTCCAGTTTAAAGACTTAGAGGTCTACTGCTTCCAGTTTAATGACTTAGAGGTCATTTGTTTCCAGTTTAAAGACTTAGAGGTCTATTGTTTCCAGTTTAACGACTTAGAGGTCATCGTTTCCAGTTTAACGACTTAGTGGTCATCTGCTTCCAGTTTACAGACTTAGAGGTCATCGGTTCCAGTTTAAAGACTTAGAGGTCTATTGCTTCCAGGTTAACGACTTAGAGGTCATCTATTCCCAGTTTAAAGACTTAGGGGTCATTTGTTTCCAGTTTAACGACTTAGAGGTCATATGTTTCCAGATTAAAGACTTAGAGGTCTAACGTTTCCAGTTTAACGACTTAGAGGTCATCTGTTTCCAGTTTAAAGACTTAGAGGTCTATGGATTGGAGTTTGGAATTTTGGGGCTAGGGTAGGCATCAGCATTGCTAACACTGAAGCACATGTGCCAGGAGCAATTCATCATTTGCCTTTTCCTGTTAGGAAGAGATGGCTTAGGAGACAGGTTTAGATCCCTATCACCTAAGACTTTTCAATTTTATGAGCCGAAAGGGTCCCATAAAAGCATTTTCTCCCTACAAGTCGTAAGGATCTCATAGGTGTACTTTCTCCTTAGGAGTCGTGGGGACTCCCAAGTGTGTTTTTCCTTCGTGAGTCCTAAAGATCCCACGAAGGTGTTTTCTTACGAGTCGTGAGGATCCCGTAAGTTTGTTCTCCTCATGTATCGTGAGGACAAATGAGTGGGTCTTTCCTAATGGAGCATAATTCCAAGGGCGGAGACCGGCCGCTGGACTGGTGGTTGCGGTAGGGCATGGGTATGATGAGAATTATTTGAACCCGTGGATGGTATACGGTAGTCAATTTGGGGACTGGCTGTAGGGCTGTGAGAATTTTGGGAGATTGGATTTTGGTTGGCGTCTGCATCGCTGCACTGGAATATGGTACCGGGAGCGACTCATCATTCGCCGTTTGGGATTTGAGTTTGGAATTTGGTTGGCGTCTGCATCGCTGCACTGGAATATGGTACCAGGGGCGACTCATCATTCGCCGCTGTTTTTTTTTGTTTTTCTTTGTTTTACCGTGATTGCTCTATTATTTCAGCTTTTCTTATCGCGAAGATCACGGTTGCCCTATCATTTCGGCTTTTAATCGCGGTTGCCCTATCATTTCGGCTTTATTTTCATCTTTATTTTACTCGCTTATTTTTATTACGAGTTGCCCCATCATTTCGGCTTTTTTTTTATTTACACATTTTTTTGTTTATCTACATATATATATTTTTTTTTACATTCCCAGTTTAACGACTTAGAGGTCGATTAATCCTAGTTTAACGACGTGGTGGTCGTTTACTCCCAGTTTAAAGACTTGGTGGTCTGTCATCCTCAGTTTAATGACATGGTGGTCAGCTTGCTTATCTCAGCTCCTTGAACTTTGATCTTGGCGGAGTTGTGTTGATGACCGTAGCTCTGTGGCTTGTCGGTACACCTGACGATTGTGGGGATTTCCCAAGTTTGTATTGGTTCTCCACCCAATCTTTGAAAATATAGCAGTCTTCAATGGTATGACTCACCATTCTATGATATGGGCAGTATATGGGATTGCCGGTCATGTTCATTTCATGTGGCCTCTTTGGAACAGGCAGTTGCAGACCGTTGTTCAAGGCGTCCACGAATATTTTGCGGACTTCATCTCCCCTGAAGGAGTATACCTTCTTCTTTCTCTCTATTGGAGTAGGTGCCTTTACTGATGCTGGTCCTCGAGGCCGATCAGTCTTTGGTTCGCCCTTTTCAGATAATGGCACTTGTCTGGGAGGATTAGGTTCCCGAGCGGCTTCGGTCTCCATTTGAATGAAATCGGCGGTCGTAGCTTGACTGTTTGCTAACACGCCTTTAGATAGTTCTATCTCTCCCGTCTTGTATTGCCTTTCGACCCAATCTTTGAAGACGAAGCAGTCCTCAATGGCATGACCTATCACTCTATGATAGGGGCAATATTCTGGGTCGTCGGTCATATTCGCTTCTTGCGGTCTCTTTGATTCTGGCAGTTGTAGACCGTTTCTTAGGGCGTCTTTGAATATTTTATGGATTTTGTCCCTTCTGAAGGAATAGACCTTATCTAGCTTCTCTTTCAGTGGAGATTCTCCTCCGGTGTATGTATCGGAGGGACTGGAGGCTGATCGCGGCCGTTTTTCGCGAAGGCGCTCCGCTCTTAGGTTGAAGGGGGTATCAGTTGACTGCCTCCAGGTATCAATCCCTGGCTCATGAACCAAAATTTGATTCTGCTGTAATTGCAATCGGGCGACTTGGGTCGCGAGATCTACCGCAACGTTTGCCAATTCGTCAACCTTGGACTGTAGCTTGGCTAACTTCTCATCCCTGTCCTGAAGCTGCCTCTGAAGCCATCGGAATAATGCTTGTTCTGTAGTTCCGGTTATGACAACCGGGTCATCCTTATTGCCTGAGCTCAATTCCGCAGGAACCACGGGCTCCTCTGGCTCATCATTTAGATCGAGTGGACGTTGGGTAGCGTCCACCGTATCATCACCCTGGCTGTGAAGCATAGGAGGGTTCGTTTCTTCATGTCCGACCATATAGACAGTGCGGACCACATACCTAGCCATCTCTTTATCTTTAGCGTCTGATTTCGCGGAGCAGTCCGGGCTTTAGAAATTCATAAATTTTAACATGGCCAGAGCCCTAGCCCTTTTGTTAGCTCTGTATTTGAGCCGCTTCTGCCTCAGCTTCTCTGCCTTGAGCGTTTGGCAGGCTTCTGCTCTTCGGGAAGCCGCCATAGGCTGAGTGATGGGGAGGCTTGAGAAGACACCCAATCGAGCAGTTGTCAGAGGCGCCGCTGGAGCTTGCCCGAGATGCCTTGTTTCTTTGCTGGTGTTGATGGTCTTACCCCCAGCTGGGGCCAAGGAAAGTCGTTCAAACACCGACTTGCGTTTGGGTTGGGGTGCCCTCGCGGCCATGACATTCGGCCTTTTCCCCTTTGAGACCGGTTTATCCATTACTGGGGCTTGAGGAGCTGGGATGGCGTTAGCTGACATGAACAGAATAGAGCCGAATGGTAGCGGCGGCTCCTCCCACTGTCGTCCAAAACTGGCCGGAAGGACTGTCCTGGCGTCCATCTTCATCGTATAGAAGATGGGAGCTGAGTTCATCTTCGGAGACATCGTTGAAAGGTGATTGCTTGAAAATCTGCATGAAAGAGCATTATTTTAGTATAAACATCGATATGTATATTGATTGAGTTCGCATGAATGCTTAATCCGAAATATGGGAGGAGAGATCGGTCCCACCGGGCGTGCCAGAATCTGTAGGGTGTTTTTCGTCACCCTATTGAGATGGGAGTACGCGTCGCTTGTCAGGCGTACTACAGATTCCCCCTGCCTAGGGTAGGCCGGCGTTTAATGATGGTGGGGATCCGAATCTCCGGCAGCCGCGGACTAAGCTGCCGTTAATTACCCATCTCCTTTGGAGCGAGAGAACCTCCGATTAACGGGTTAAACTGGTCATGCGAACTCAATGTGCAGTGTTGTGTTTTGAAGGGGTTTTGGATATATTGGGGGCCCCGCAGAGTTTTTACGGGGGTCCCGCTATCCGGATAGCGGGTTGGGGGTCAAGGGGGCTAGTAGCCCCCTTGCGGGGTGCGGGGCAGCGCCCCGTTAGAAATTTTTTCTAACGAAGGACAATGTCGTGGAGTATGTGTGTGTATATATGTATATATATGTGTATATATATATGTGTATATATATAAAAAAGGGGGGAAAAGCATCCAAAGGATGCGTGGGGCCAGCGCCAGCGCTTTGAGCGCAAGAGCGCTAGCGCACCACGTGTCAGCACGTAGGCGCTCGGGCGCTAGTGCTCTGAGCGCAAGAGCGCTAGCACACCACGTGTCAGCACGTGGGCACTCGGGCGCTAACGCTTTGGGCGCTAGTGCTATGAGCGCAAGAGCGCTAGCGCACCACGTGTCAGCACGTGGGCGCTCGAGCAGCAAAAGGGATTTGGTCCCTGCAATGGGAGTTGTACTCCCAGAAAGGAGCACTTATTATTCTCTGTGTGTGTTGTGTGTGTGTGTGAGAGAGAGAGAGAGGAGTTAAACTCCTAGGATGTTTTGAAGCTGATGAAGGGCTTCTCCCCTTGAGCCTTAGTTCTTCCCCAAAGTGGGGTTTCTGGAGATGGGCCTCCTTCTTCTTTCTTTGTTGGCCGGATCTTGAAGATCAAGAGATAGGAGATTTAAAAAAGAATCTCTCCTTTTTGAGATCTGATGGGAGATCTGAGTTCCTCTTTGTGGGTTTTGTGGTGGAAAACTACTTAGTTTTAGAAAAAAAGAGTAAAACTCTTGATTTAATTCAAAAGAAATGAGAAGGTTTAGAACCTTGGAGAAGGAGCAGGAGGCACAAAAGAACCCTAGTTTTTAGGGGAATGAAAGAGTATATTAGATATTTTCATCATGTTGCCTCTTATAGGCTTACATATTTACATATAGCCCATTGGGCTTCACAAAATGGCATTTTGCCCATCTCATGGCTCATGTGCCATTTCTTTTTGCACATAAGCCACGGGCTTACAAAAAATTGGCTTTATGCCCATTTTGTATACATTCATGCACAAAAATTACATCAAAATTATTTGTTACATGATTTTTATTTTGGTATGGCGGAAGGCCGGACGCTTCGTGTTCGGGCTCGACCAGGGCATTGGCCCACTTGCTTGGGCTTGAGCCCACCTGGCTTGGGGTTGACCTTGACTTTGACTTGGTCAACCGGGATGCAAATTTTGAGTTCAACAAAGTGCCCCCATCAATAAATGCACACCACACATGTGAGTCATGTGCATGAAATTGATGGATCTTCTTTCGCGTGGAGGCGACTTGCTTTGGTTCCTACTTTTTGGGATGCATTGCCCTTTTTACGACATGGATGGTCGACGCTTGACGCCTCTTCGATATGGAGTGTCTGTGGTAGATATTTCTCTGGCCCAGAGTGATTTGGCAGACGTGCCCCCGGCATGGAGTGTCGCTGGTCGACGTTTCCCCGAGGCGGAGTGTCTGTTGGTTGTGTGTCCCCGGCAAGGAGTGTCTGTAGTCGATGTGCCCCCGGCACGGAGTGTCTGCTTGACGTTTCCCCAAGGCGGAGTGTCGGTGATCAACTTTTCCCCGGCACAGAGTGTCGCTGGTCGACTTATCCCCGGCAAGGAGTGTCGCAGTTCGACTTTTCCCCGGCATAGAGTGTCGCCGTTCGACTTGTCCCCGGCACGGAGTGTCGCGGATCGACTTTTCCCCTGCACGGAGTGTCGCCGTTCGACTTGTCCTCGGCACGGAGTGTCGTTGATGTTCGACTTGTCCCCGGCACGGAGTGTCGCTGGTCGACCTGTCCCCGGCACGTAGTGTCGCTGTTCGACTTGTCCTCGGCACGGAGTGTTGCTGATGTTCGACTTGTCCCCGGCACGGAGTGTCGCTGGTCGACCTGTCCCCGGCACGGAGTGTCGCTGGTCGACCTGTCCCTGGCACGGAGTGTCGCTGATGTTCGACCTGTCCCCGGCACGGAGTGTCGCTGGTCGACTTGTCCCCGGCACGGAGTGTCGCTGGTCGACTTGTCCCTGGCACGGAGTGTCGCTGTTCGACTTGTCCCCGGCACGGAGTGTCGCTGATCGACTTGTCCCCAACACGAAGTGTCGCTGATGTTTGACTTATCCCCGGCACGGAGTGTTGCTTATGTTCGACTTGTCCCCGGCACAGAGTGTCGTTGATGTTCGACTTGTCCCCGGCACGGAGTGTCGCCGATCGACTTGTCCCCGGCACGGAGTGTCGCTGTTCGACTTGTCCCCGGCACAGAGTGTCGCTGTTCGACTTGTCCCCGGCACAGAGTGTCGCTGGTTGATTCCGAGTCGAAGCATAATTCCGACAGGGAAGGCAGATACATCGAGGCGAAGCTTGATTTCGGCGTGGGGTACACTCTGAAACGAAGTATGACTCCGACGCAGAGCTGGTGGGTTTTGTGGTGGATAACTACTTAGTTTTGGAAAAGAAAGAGTAAAACTCTTGATTTAATTCAAAAGAAATGAGAAAGTTTAGAACCTTGGAGAAGGAGCAGGAGGCACAAAAGAACCCAAGTTTTGGGGGGAATGAAAGAGTATATTAGATATTTTCATCATGTTGCCTCTTATAGGCTTACATATTTACATATAGCCCATTGGGCTTCACAAAATGGCATTTTGCCCATCTCATGGCTCATGTGCCATTTCTTTTTGCACATAAGCCATGGGCTTACAAAAAATTAGCTTTATGCCCATTTTGCATACATTCATGCATAAAAATTACATCAAAATTATTTGTTACATGATTTTTATTTTGGTATGGCGGAAGGCCGGATCTTCGTGTTTGGGCTCGACTTAGGCATTGACCCACTTGCTTGGGCTTGGGCCCATCTGGCTTGGGGTTGACCTTGACTTTGACTTGGTCAACCGGGGTGCAAATTTTGACTTCAACAACAACATCTATCCCAAAGGCTCACAACTAAGAGAAATAGGGTTAAGGGTATACCTTCTGTAACGACTCTGAATTTGTTGTACAAAATTTTTCAATTTAATGTACAGAAAGGAGTTTGCAAGCCTGAGTACACTTTATAAGGTAATTTTTGTTTAAGAACAACAAGAAACAACTTGTAGCTCACTGGTAAAGCCTTGCACAGCTGTAACGTAGCCATGTGTTCGGATCCCATTAGACACATTTATTTTTTTCAGATTTTATTTTAAACTTTTTGGAAGCCCAAAAGTTTACACTTACAATGCACACAAAAATGAATAGTCTAAGAAAACAAACATGTGCAAAATGATATAAATACAGACATGGACATGTGTATATAATCCACCGGCCCCTACCCACTAAACGACCGGTGGATTGAGCATTTTCACCGGCGCTGACGGGCCCCCGTTGCTAATTGTGCCCGGGCTTTGCATAAGTGTCGTTTTCCCTACCCCCATTACCCCTCTGCAATCAAACAGAGACTCTTCAATTTCCCCAATTTATCATATTTTAATGCATTTTAATTTATTCTTTCAATTCCAAAACCCTAATTCCACACTATAAATACTATCCCATACTCTATCCCTTCCTCATTCTGAAAATTCTAGCCAAAACCCTCAAATTTTCTCAACTACTAGTGGAGTAGAAAAGGAGTTAGCCAACGACCAACTTCCGGTGAGGAATTGAGACTATTCCGGCGACTCCACGACGCCACGACTACAAACCTCTTCTCTTCTATCTTTTTATAGGATAAGTCACTTATAAGTCCCTCCTAATCTCTCTTTTTCCTCTTTGAAATTTCTTTTCAAAACAAATATCGGTAAGTGGAGTTAATATCGATGTCAACTTTCTAAACCTTAAAAACTCACGTTTTTACTTGCATATTGTCCATCCAACTTTTACACAATATTTGCAACACTATTATAAATTTTTAGAATAAATTTCATTCTAGAATTCCATATAAAATAATTTTAATTTAACATTTTCGTTAAAACTTTACATATCACCTTTTAGTATGTTGTTAATACTATACCTTTAGAAAACTTCACGGGGTAATGACCTACCGTTTACAAACACACATGATTCCATAGCACGATTCTCTTTGAACCTATTTTTGTGGCGAATACAATATATTTCATTAAACTACCATCAACTATAAAAAATGGTTTTCTTTGAATTGTATTTCAAACCCCTTTGCAAATAGCTTCTATAACCCTCTTTAGGGGACCCGCTATTGGATGGTGCGGATTATCGCACATCCTTGGGCTAGTAGAGCGAGATGCAGACCTCCTCATGGAGCATTCGGTCTCGAAAGATTTTTAATATGATTTTTAAGAAAAACGAGATTTTCTATTTAATAATAAAATTTATTTGGTATAATTATATAAATATTACAAATCCATATATTTTCAAAATATAATAACTTATAATTTTTTTTCAAATAAAAGAATTACAAGTTTCATCAAAATACCATCAAGATATCAGTACAAGACAAGTTTACAGTAAAATACCATGAACTATTCAAGTCAAAGTAATTATCACTAAAATATCTCAAATCTCTAAAATTCACATTCATGGAAACCCAAAATAATATAATTAATTTCTCGAGATTATTTTGAACTATAATAAAAATATTTTCATAAAACCCTTTCGAGCTATATAAAACACTGTTAAGAACTTTAGTAAATATAGGTTTAAACGAGATCAATTCTCTTGAGCCTCAGGGAGATGGAAAAAGTGAGTGCTTTCCTATTTAAGGTAGAAAAACTTAACGGTGTTATCAATGGTAATTGTCTTGGAAAAAGATACAAATCATGTCTTCCATGTGCAGCTGATTGTTATAAATTCTTGTTGTGTAAATCAAATCAAATAGTCACCGGCAACGGCGCCATTTGATTGAAACGATTTCGGATTGTGTAGTATGAAATTGTAAAGAAATCACAACAAAAAATTATTTGACCGCAATCAAACTACGGTGTCAATTGTAGTTCATGAATGAGTGCGGATCGTCCACAGGGATTGCACGATTCGTTTTTAAATTTGCTTCGTTTGAATCGAAAAGTTAAGCTAAGAATAACGAAAACATGATTCAAGAATTTATCAATTGATTCAGGTGTCACGATATTTAATCAAGAATCAAGAAACTGATAAACAATCAAGAATTGGGTTTCGATAATATTTCCAATCAACAGTCAAGAATCTAAAAGAGGCTCGTAGGAATCGATCGGATCTATAGATGTGATGTAATCTCGAGATTTCGTGTTCTTGTCCTTCGAAGGATTGATACTAGATTGATGATAATCGACGAGAGTTGGGGCTTTCTCGTGAAATTAGGATTTCATCTTGTAACCCTTGTTCTTTCGTCGATATCATTCCTTTTCTAGCCTCTACCAAATTCAAGAAACGATCGTAACTCCCCAATTCCGAACGATGTCAATCAAGAAAGCATCGAAACAAAATGGGTCGTCGTTTCTTGAACTTGCTAGGGTTTACAAAACTCGTAGGACTCAAGAATCGATTAAAGCTATGTTACATCATCATTCTATTGACCGTCTCGACTCCTCGACGAGCGGAGTTTTATTCACACATCACCACACAGAAAATATTTACGAATTGTAAAGATATCATGATGCAGAATTTAAAGAAAACAAGATAAAAGAATATCACCTTTATTTATCTCAACAATTTTGATTACATTTGCTTCAAGAACTACAAGAGGAAGAATCTAGATTGTTGATAGGGCGTCGCTCGGCTTCGTGAGTCGTGGATCGGCTCGGATCGCTTGCTCCGTTGAAGATCGGCTTCGCTCATAAAGGTTGTAGGGCTTCTTGCTTATTCGGTACTCGGGATCTTGATTTTTTAATTGGAATTAGGGTTAGGGTTTCCCACAAGCCCTCTCACTAGACTTGTGGAGGAAGGAGATGAAGAAGGAGAATGGCTAAAAAGATGAACTAAAATGAATCACAAAATGGTTTGATTCTATCTATCTCCACATTATTTTTCACCCTAGATCTAGGCTTCTATTTATAGACTTCCCAAACCCTAGGTTTAGGTTTGAAATGGTAGTTCCCTCCAAAAGTTTGTTGAGTCTTCTAGAAGGTAGTTTGTTAAGAGCTAGCTTAGGGTTTAAGCTAGGTTTAATTAGGCTTGGAAACCCTTGTTTGCTGATCTGGCAGAAACCCCTGGAGTCTTCTGGAAACTGAGATACATTTCTGAGCAGTGGGCCCTGTAAGAAGCATTTTGGTCCAAAATTGAAGTGATGATGTCATCAAGTAGCCGCGGATCCGCGGCACAAGCAGGCTATGGCCGCAGATCCGCGGCTCCTTGAGGGGCTTGGGCCTTGGTCTTTCAGGTGTTGTCTTGGACTGCTATTTAGGGCTTTGTCTGATATGCTTAATTGTGATTGCTCCTTTGGATTGATACCAGATTTGAAATTAGTGAGTTGACGTATCTTTTGAGCGGTGTAATGTTCGAGCGAGCTTTTCCTTTTCCTGCACAGACTTCGAAACACGGGTTGCGACATATAGAAATATTGCGATGCCATGCAATGCAGTCAATTTCCCTAGAAATGCCGGTTTTAAGGTCTAATACATGTAATCTGATAATTTGCGATAGATTTGCTAATATGTGAAATACGGATACCGAACACTTCTATATGAATGCAAATGATGAGGAAATTGCCGGCTAAAATATGCAATATTTTCGACTAATCAAATTCCCCCAAACTTAATTTCGATCGTCTCGAGCGAATATTTTATTAAAAAGAGAAGGAGAAAATAAAGAAAGAGAAAAACTAGCTAGCACACTTTCGTAGGCAACGCGATTGCACTGAGCACGTGCAACAAGCCTTTAAACCTCTAGGTGTCCATAGTAGGAGGAGTGTTGTCTCCTGAGGGTTTTCATCGGATTGCACCTACAAAATCCAATAATAAAAGCAAGATCATGAATATTATTTTTAAAGAAAAGAATCGTAAAAGAAAAGCTTTGAAAATTAGGGTTTCCAACTAAGCTAGCTTTTCGGTTGTCATGAGCCCTATCTTAATGGTCATGAAAAGATGTCAGAAATCACGTCCTCCCTCAATAAAACATCGTCTTATTATTCATTCCTATCTTTCTTCCAAACATCGATCATATAACCCTGCGTGTGTGTAAAGGACATCCCTACACCCGGAGAATTCAATTCAAGCTATCATACTCTTGCCCATCAGCCTCAGTACTTTTTAATTAATGAATATTTAGACGAGATTGCTCACACACTTTCATGCGACCGTTAATACTTCTTGAGGTACTAACCGACCGATTACTCCTGTGCTTGCTTACTTGGTGTATTTTCCTCGTCTTGCACCACCTCAGGCATAGCAGTGACTCCCAGACCAGTTGGCCTTAGGGCACTAGGTGAAGAAGCACCCTCGCTATACATTTTTATTGCCCTCGGTGATAACAAAACCAGTGTCCATTTTTCTCACCGCTTTATATTTTTTTATTCATTTTTTTCTTTTTATTTCCTTCATACATCGGCTTTAAGACAAGAGCATTTCAAGGTATCCTCTACTATCCCAGGCTTCAAGACGTGTGTAAGTGCGAATAGCAGGGTATCAACGTTCAAAATGTTTGGCTTCTAGAATAGAAACTATTTTTCAGACTTATTTTTATCCTCAGATTAGTGACGTCTTTCATCTTACTAACCCTTGGGACAACGGCTCATAACTACTTATTACTAGTTCGTATAAGAAAACTTCTAATTTTCTTAGTTTTCTAAAATTTTTCCAATCTCATGGATATAATTTTTCACTATCTAAACTTTTATTATCTTATTTATATACAAAAAAAGTGTAAATATTAAAATTATTTTTATATTTGAAAATTTTTAAATTTTTATGGGTTTTGAAAATTTTTCAATTTTTATAGATTTTTAAGAGAAATGTTTTGTGCTTATGCAGATGATATGCAAATGATGCAAAAATAAGCACAAACCTCCCCCAAACTTGTTTTCAACAGTGTCCTCACTGTTGCCGACAGCTATATCTAAAAAACCTGTAAATCTGGGGGGAATTATTAGTGGGGGCAAAATATATAAGTGAAGAACTTCCCCCAAACTTATCTTTCACTCACCTTCATTCAAAAGATGATGCAATGATATACTGGACATGAAGGTGAGACGGAGGAATTTTAATCCAAATAAACTGGCTCTTGTAAGAACAAGAGCTCCTCCGTGGGGTCAGTGGAATAATACGGCTTTAATCTATGTCCATTTACTTTGAAAACAGTGCCGTTTTTAACATTTTCAACTTCTACCGCCCCGTGCGGGTATACAGACCGCACAACAAAAGGTCCCTTCCATCGAGATCGGAGCTTACCCGCATGAAGGTGTAATCGTGAATCATAAAGAAGGACTTGTTGACCAGGTGAAAATGTTTTCCTCAAAATGTTTTTATCGTGAAAAACCTTAGTCCTATTCTTTGTGATTACAGCGTTATCATAAGCTTCATCGCGGAGTTCGCTTAGCTCGTTTAGTTGCAGCTTCCGAAAGTTGCAAGCAAGGTTTAGATCAAAATTTATTTCTTTAATAGCCCACAATGCTTTATGTTCTATCTCGACGGGTAAATGACATGCTTTTCTAAACACTATCCTATATGGAGACATTCCTAGGTCGGTCTTATATGCAGTCCTGAATGCCCAAAGAGCATCCGTCAATTTGGTCGACCAGTCTTTTCTATTTTTAGCAACAGTTTTCTCCAGGATAAGTTTGATTTGTCTGTTTGAGATTTCAGCCTGCCCGCTTGTTTGGGGATGATAGGGTGTAGAAGGTCGGTGGTTGATTGAGTATTTTCGCATCAGAGTCTCGAAAGATCTGTTGCAGAAGTGTGTCCCATTATCGCTAATGATAGCGCGTGGGTGTCCAAATCGCGAGAAGATATTCTCTTTTAAGAACTTAATGACAACTTTCTTGTCATTAGTGCTACATGGAATGGCTTCTACCCATTTTGAGACATAATCAACCGCCAGCAATATGTACAGATTCCCAAAGGAGTTGGGAAAAGGACCCATAAAATCTATACCCCAAACATCGAACATTTCAACAACCAAGATAGGTTGCTGAGGCATTTCATTCCTCTGGGATATTCTACCCGTATACTGACATTGTGTACAGGTTTTGCAATGCTCAAATGCGTCCTTGAATAAGGTCGGCCAATAAAATCCACATTGCAAAACCTTTTCCGCTATCTTTCTAGGACCAAAGTGACCCCCACAAGCCTGATCATGACAAAAAGAAAGAACACTCTTGAACTCTTCATTCGGGACGCACCGGCGAATGATCTGATCAGGACAATATTTAAACAAATAGGGCTCGTCCCAGTAAAAGTGTTTTACTTGGGATAGAAAACGGTATTTGTCCTGTTTCGACCAATCGCTGGGTATCAGTCCCGTGGCATGATAGTTCACAATATCCCTGAACCATGGTTCATTGGATACGCTCAAGAGTTGCTCGTCAGGAAACGAGTCATTGATCGGCAGGGTCACAGGGGAAGGATTGATGCGTGAAAGGTGGTCAGCTACTACGTTTTCACATCCTTTCTTATCTTTGATAACAAGATCGAATTCTTGTAACAGAAGGATCCAACGTATTAGTCGACCTTTTGCATCTTTCTTCGCCAGAAGATGTTTTAAAGCGGAATGGTCAGTATACACAACTATAGGTGAGCCAATAAAGTAAGACCTGAATTTTTCTAATGCAAATACAACCGCTAATAGTTCTTTCTCTGTGGTTGTATAATTGATTTGCGCATCATTCAGGGTCTTACTTGCATAGTAAATCACGTGTGGCATCTTTTCGATGTGCTGTCCTAAGACTGCACCTACTGCAAAATCAGATGCGTCACACATCAGCTCAAAGGGGTAGTCCCAGTTTGGTGATGATAAAACGGGGGCTGAAGTGAGTGAGTGTTTAAGTGAGTCGAAAGCTGTCTCGCAATCCGAGTCAAAATGGAAGGTCGTATCCTTGGCCAGGAGAAGAGTTAAAGGTCTAGCAATTTTGCTAAAATCCTTAATGAATCTCCTATAAAAGCCCGCATGGCCAAGGAAAGAGCGAATATCTTTGACGCTTTTGGGATGAGGGAGGTTTTGAATGACATCTACTTTAGCTCTGTCAACCTCAATGCCTTTCTGTGAAATGACATGTCCAAGAACAATTCCTTCTTGGACCATAAAATGGCATTTTTCCCAGTTCAAAGTCAAGTTCTTCTCTTTGCAACGAGTAAGAACAGCGTCAAGATTCGCTAGGCAATCGGAAAAAGAGTCTCCAAAAATCGAGAAGTCGTCCATAAAGATCTCCAAAAAATTCTCTACCATATCAGAGAATATCCCCATCATACACCGCTGAAAGGTAGCGGGAGCATTGCATAGCCCAAAGGGCATGCGACTGTAAGCAAAGGTACCAAAAGGACAAGTAAAAGTGGTTTTATCTTGATCCTTTTTGGCGATGGGGACCTGATTATAGCCTGAGTATCCGTCCATAAAACAATAATACTCTCGTCCCGCTAAGCGTTCCAGCAGTTGATCAATGAATGGTAGAGGAAAATGATCTTTCCTCGTGGCAGCGTTGAGTTTTCTATAATCGATACATACACGCCACCCAGTTTGGGTGCGTGTCTGAATCAACTCATTCGCCTCATTGGTAATAACTGTGATGCCGGATTTCTTAGGAACGACATGTATAGGACTCACCCACTGGCTATCGGAGATGGGGTATATAATACCATTATCTAAGCATTTGACGATCTCTTTCATGACAGCTTCCTTCATGACGGGATTCAACCGTCTCTGTGGTTCTCGGGTCGGTCTGGCATCATCCATCACATATATATGATGTTCAACTATCAAGGGACTAATCCCTTTGATGTCCGCCATACTCCAACCAAACGCCTCTTTGTTAGATCTCAATACCGATAAAAGTGCATTTTCTTGCTCTGATGCAAGAGAAGCGGATATTATAACCGGTAAAGTCTCATTCTCACCTAGATATGCATATTTAAGGTGAGAAGGTAAAATTTTTAGATCTAATTCAGGCGGAGAAATGATAGAAGGAGGTATCATAGATTGATTTTTGGATTTACAAAGAAGCTCAGAGCCTGTGAAAGATACAGACTCGGGTGGAGAAAAGTCAGAAGTGCAGGACTCAAGTGTAGGTAAAGTGTCCTCACTAAGATCTTGTGCAAAGTCAAACAGAGATGTGGTAATGTCATCGAGATCAGTAAAGCAAAGTTCCTCAGCTCCACAACTATCGGGAGCGATCTCATGGACAGAGCACACATCTAAAATATGAGCAGAGGGTTCTGATGGCTGACTTCCAACTTTGTAGATATTTAGTTCAATGGTCATATTTCCAAATGATAAGTTCATTGAACCATTTCTACAGTTTATAACAGCGTTGGAAGTGGCAAGGAAAGGACGACCTAAAATCACCGGAATTTAGCCCCGGGGGTTTGCTACAGGATGTGTGTCGAGCACAATGAAGTCTACAGGGAAAACAAATTCCCCGACCTTTATCAACACATCCTCTAATTCACCCCTTGGTTTGGTGATAGATCGGTCTGCCATCTGGAGAGTGCAATGAGCAGGTTTCAGCTCTCCAATCCCTAGTTGCTCATAGACAGAATAAGGGAGCAGGTTAACACTCGCGCCAAGGTCTAAAAGAGCACGATTTATATTTTTACCCCTAATAGAAATCGATATTGTAGGACATCCTGGGTCCTTTCGTTTCTTTGGGAGCTGGGGGATAAAAGCAGTGCTGATATTATTAGACATAAAGACCTTCTTTGGCACTTGAGTCTTCCTCTTCCTAGTGCACAAGTCCTTAAGAATTTTCGCATAAACGGGGATTTGTTGAATCGCATCTAGGAGAGGGATATTGATGTTAACCTGTTTGAACATTTCTATAATTTTCTCCATATGAGGACTCGTTCTGTTACCCCTTAACCGGTTCGGGTAAGGAGCTTTCGCAATAAGCGCAGGGTCCATCATAGGAGAAGGAAAAGAGGGTAGACGAGGTCCCAAAAGAGGTGTGGGGACCGTCTGTGGAGAACTATAAGGGTTGGGAGAAGGTGTCGAGCCTAAAGGGAACTGGAGAATAGGCTCGTGAGAAGGTGGTATGGTAGAAGAAGAAGGATCAGAAGGAGAAGTGTGTGTGTGTGGAAAGGTCTCAGCCGGGGTGTTGATATGATTTTCAGTATTATCAATATCTTCCCCGACATTATTATTCAGCACTCTTCCCGATCTCAACGTTGTAATGGCATTTACATTGTAATGCCCAGGATTCTGTAGGGGTTGAGGGGGAAGTTTCCCTTTTTCTCTCGCACTCATTTCGGCTTTGAGGCGTGCGATTTCAGCTTCCATCGATCTGATACTCTCAGCTTGGGACGCTGAGTTTTTCTTTATCTCACTGACGGAAGATCTAACCTCAGTCGAAATCTCTATGAAATTTGATAAAAGTGATTTCATGGTTTGAGTGAATTGAGAGAAATAGTCAGAACTGGACAACTGCATAGGATTAGACTGTGCAGGATTGTTGCCCTGGTTTTGGAAATTTTATGACTGGTAGGGGTGCTGAGTGAGTTGAAGGGGTTGCTGTTGTGGTGGAGGAAGAGCCCTTTGAAAATTATTCGTGTTTGGAACTGTGTTTTGAGATTGATTTTGGTTCCAAGCGAAATTCGGGTGATTCCTCCAACCCTGATTGTACGTGGAAGAATATGGATCGTTTCTAGGTCTTTGAAATGCGGCATTAGAATGCTCGTGACCTTGAAACGCAGAGTTTAATGGACATTTTTCCGTTAAATGTGACGGATCAGAACAACACCCACAAACAGTTTTGGGGAGTGACACTGGGTTTAGGGAGGCTGCTGCAAATTTGTGTTCCATAGCGTCGAGCTTCTTTTGCATTGCTGCCATTTCAGCTCGAACACCTATGGACACATTTATTTGGTGAACGCCACCCCTATTCAATGGTTGGGTTCCACTCTCCCACTGTAGTGATTTTTCAGCGAACTCTTCTAAGTACTTCCAAGCTTCCCCATCATCCTTAGTCATAAATGTATCTTGACACATGTTTTCAAGGCTCTGTTTAGTGTTAGGGTTACTGTCCTCATATATGATTCGGCAAAGCTCCCATCTCGGGATGCCGTGATGAGGACACTGAACCAAAAGATCCTTGAAACGTTCAAAGTATTTTGAAAATGGTTCGGTAGGGAGCTGAGCAAATTGATTCAGTTCGCTACGGATTCGAGCTGTCTTTTGGATTGGGTAAAATTTCTTAAGGAATGCAGCGACGAATTCTTCCCAATTCGTAATAGAATGTGCGGTAGTGTTATATAGCCACTTCTCGGCTATATCGCACAATGTAAATGGAAGAAGTCGTAGACGCATTGCATCCACTGAAAGTTGTGACGTACCCATCATTGCGCATACGTTTTCAAATTTGGTAATGAAAACGTAAGCGTCCTCAGTCTCGAGTCCGTGGTATTTGGGTAAAAGATTGATATACTGGGGCTTGATTTCAAAGTTATCCCCATTGGCTGGTGGTGTGGATAAGCAGGTCGAAAGAGGACCTCTATGTGGATAGCATCTCTCCTGGAGAGAAATGCGGGGTGGATTCTGCGCACCAACGGACGGCGACAGATTAGGGTTAAAGAAGTTTGATGGATTCGGATCCATCGGTGTGGGTGTGGTAGTAGGTAAAGAAAAGGTAAATGGAGAAATATCGACTTCGGAGTCGATAAAAGGTACGCGGACTAAACGGGCACTAGAATCCCGTGTCTAGCCTATCTTGTACTAAAAAGGGTTAGTACAAGTGGCAGCGTTGGCTTATAATTAGGGGTAAATGAATGCGGTGTTTGCTTTTGAAAAAGGGACGGATTTTTGAAAAAATGATGCGACACAACAAATGCAGCAAACAACCCTAGAGTCTAGTGGTCACCTAGGTCCGGCTCTAGACCGCTCCTAACTGCCAAAAGACAAGTCGCATGATAGAATCCTCCACTGCCTCTTTGTTCCCTTGTGGCCGGATAAGTGCCAGGTAAGTGGGAAGGTACTCCACTACGTAAGTAGTGGGCCTAATTAAAAACCACTAGCCTTAGACACACTCGCCTTAGGCACCACAAGAAAACGCGGATAAGCAATGAATTACCCACGGCCCTCTTCTGTCCTAATTGAGCGCGACAGTCCTTAGACTCATCTCTAGATTTCTTTTAGTTAATGTGGATCAATGCGGATGCAAGTTTGGTGGTTTTCGGGGCCTAGGAAAGGTAATGAAATCCCCACCTAATTTGGATTTGGCCGTGCCCCTTAATATCCGAATTTAGAATGCAAACAACCAAGAAACAAAATCACGCACAAATTTAATTTGCAATTTGCGAGCTGCGATTATTTGCAAAGAATCCTGCAGCAAAGTGTTAATTGGAGCTAAAAAGAGGAGAGAGGAGAAGGTAAGGAATCACCTGAGGAATTTTTGCACAGAGAACCCTCAGAGGGGCCGCGGTTCCGCCGCAATAGTGCCTTTGTGCCGCCTTTCCGCGGTCTGGTAGTGAGAACACTGCACCAAACTTTTTCAGGGAGCTTCTGTAGACTCCCTCAGCTCTCTGGTATTTTCCAAAATTTTTTCTCAATTCCCAAACAGCTCCAGATCTCCTTGCAATGAAACATGACAAATTGTTTAGGGTTTGCACGAATTTTGATCTCAAAATAACAATGGAATAATTCTTTCAATTCAAACTATAAAATGAAAACGAATTAGCGCGCGATCCCCGGCAACGGCGCCATTTTGATTGTTATAAATTCTTGTTGTGTAAATCAAATCAAATAGTCCCCGGCAACGGCGCCATTTGATTGAAACGATTTCGGATTGTGTAGTATGAAATTGTAAAGAAATCACAACCAAAAATTATTTAACTGCAATCAAACTACGGTGTCAATTGTAGTTCATGAATGAGTGCGGATCGTCCACAGGGATTGCACGATTCGTTTTTAAATTTGCTTCGTTTGAATCGAAAAGTTAAGCTAAGATTAACGAAAACATGATTCAAGAATTTATCAATTGATTCAGGTGTCACGATGTTTAATCAAGAATCAAGAAACTGATAAACAATCAAGAATTGGGTTTCGATAATATTTCCAATCAACAGTCAAGAATCTAAAAGAGGCTCGTAGGAATCGATCGGATCTATAGATGTGATGTAATCTCGAGATTTCGTGTTCTTGTCCTTCGAAGGATTGATACTAGATTGATGATAATCGACGAGAGTTGGGGCTTTCTCGTGAAACTAGGATTTCATCTTGTAACCCTTGTTCTTTCGTCGATATCATTCCTTTTCTAGCCTCTACCAAATTCAAGAAACGATCGTAACTCCCCAATTCCGAACGATGTCAATCAAGAAAGCATCGAAACAAAATGGGTCGTCGTTTTTTGAACTTGCTAGGGTTTACAAAACTCGTAGGACTCAAGAATCGATTAAAGCTATATTACATCATCATTCTATTGACCGTCTCGACTCCTCGACGAGCGGAGTTTTATTCACACATCACCACACAGAAAATATTTACGAATTGTAAAGATATCATGATGCAGAATTTAAAGAAAACAAGATAAAAGAATATCACCTTTATTTATCTCAACAATTTTGATTACATTCGCTTCAAGAACTACAAGAGGAAGAATCTAGATTGTTGATAGGGCGTCGCTCGGCTTCGTGAGTCGTGGATCGGCTCGGATCGCTTGCTCCGTTGAAGATCGGCTTCGCTCATAAAGGTTGTAGGGCTTCTTGCTTATTGGGTACTCGGGATCTTGATTTTTTAATTGGAATTAGGGTTAGGGTTTCCCACAAGCCCTCTCACTAGACTTGTGGAGGAAGGAGATGAAGAAGGAGAATGGCTAAAAAAATGAACTAAAATGAATCACAAAATGGTTTGATTCTATCTATCTCCACATTATTTTTCACCCTAGGTCTAGGCTTCTATTTATAGACTTTCCAAACCCTAGGTTTAGGTTTGAAATGGTAGTTCCCTCCAAAAGTTTGTTGAGTCTTCTAGAAGGTAGTTTGTTAGGAACTAGCTTAGGGTTTAAGCTAGGTTTAATTAGGCTTGGAAACCCTTATTTGCTGATCTGGCAGAAACCCCTGGAGTCTTCTCGAAACTGAGATACATTTCTGAGCAGTGGGCCCTGTAAGAAGCATTTTGGTCCAAAATTGAAGTGATGATGTCATCAAGTAGCCGCGGATCCACGGCACAAGCAGGCTATGGCCGCGGATCCGCGGCTCCTTGAGGGGCTTGGGCCTTGGTCTTTCAGGTGTTGTCTTGGACTGCTATTTAGGGCTTTGTCTGATATGCTGAATTGTGAATGCTCCTTTGGATTGATACCAGATCTGAAATTAGTGAGTTGACGTATCTTTTGAGCGGTGTAATGTTCGAGCGAGCTTTTCCTTTTCCTGCACAGACTTCGAAACACGGGTTGCGACATATAGAAATATTGCGATGCCATGCAATGCAGTCAATTTCCCTAGAAATGCCGGTTTTAAGGTCTAATACATGTAATCTGATAATTTGCGATAGATTTGCTAATATGTGAAATACGGATACCAAACACTTCTATATGAATGCAAATGATGAGGAAATTGCCGGCTAAAATATGCAATATTTTCGACTAATCAGCAGCAGTTACCGATAACGCCCGAACATAATTCAGGATCCAAAATCCAAACTCTAACATATTTACTTGAACCTGAATCTGAATACCAGAACAGTATCAAAAAGCAGACATGACTTGACTTGACCGAACCATGGCTGTAACTTTACTTGATTACACGACTACTTGCTTACATCCTGAACCTGATTACATGAACAACTTGTATCCATGGTCTCGACAAGTCTGATAATTATAATCTATACAGCACATTACGAGGTTAAAGAGGTAGATTGGTACAGAATGTATTAAAAGTGGCATGATGATGGATATTAAAAGACACCTACATGAACTCTCGTGCCGTTGCCCCGTGGGTTTTGATGGGGCCTTATACTTACATGTTACCATAGTCCACGTCATAGTTGGACTCCTCTCGTATACACTGATACCTTCTGTACCAAGCTACAAACAACTACGTTAGAGTAATAAGCTGTTACCTGTATAAGTTAACGGTTTCCTTCCACATTACTTGTTGTATTCCTTCCTTTGTTTTGGGACTTACCGAGTGCTAGTTCGCTGACGATATTCCTGTCTATTTTTTTCCTTTAGAATGTTCATCAGGAGGACCGGACCTTCAGGAGACCGAGCCCAGCCAGGAGTACTTGGAGCAGATTGAGGCACAGCTAGACTACTATTTTACTTGTACTTACTTTCTAGTTCGTATGCCACTGTTTAGGCATTACTTTTATCATTGTACATTTACTTTTCAAATCGGTTGTATTGTAAAGATGAATGTTAATAAAAGTTGCTGTTCGTTTTATATCTCTTGTCATTTCTTGTGCATTTTTATATATATTGCTTATTTAAGTTTAACGTGTTTACTTCTGAGTAAATACGTCACGGCCTGACTACGTCTCCTTCTTCATACACTGGGAAGCGGGGCGTGACAATTTTTGTTGGCGGCCCATATAAGCCAGTTCTGCATGAAATCCTAAGCAATATATCACAAAAATTATAAGAAGCAGCAACTATACATTCTTTATATTTTAAATTCCTTGAATCTATTCTAACCTTTCTCTTCTATCAAGATTATGGATATTCTCAATCCTTTCATCTATTGAATCCTTGTATATCTCTATTGTTTCCTGTATCTAAAACCAAACCTCACACAATTTAGGTACCATACTAGTAGCCATCTTTCTTGCACTAGCACTGTTCGACACTGGAGCGTCATACTGTTTTATGTCCCAACGCTTTGTGAGAACACATGCGATTCCTATGAAGCCACTCTTTTCAAGCTGGAATGTCAGTTCCGGTAATGGAGTATTGAAGGCAACTATAGGATTTGATCAGTATCCAGTTGTAGTTTGCGGACGAGAATTCTAAGAGAATTTCAAAGTACTGGACATTCCAAACTTTGATGTTGTGTTGGGAATGGACTGGCTGGGAGTTTTCTATGCTACGATTGACTGCCGTCAAAGGAGAGTAGTATTTGAGATACCAGATCACCCATTCTTTTACTTCAAGAGTGGAGACAGAACTTTGGATCCAGGAATCTTCCGTGCTAAGCCGAAGAATGCAGAAGTATTTACTCTACCAGCGGAAGAAGAAAATCCAGAGGTAGTTTGAGAGTTCGAGGGTGTGTTTCCTGAAGATATAACAGGTTTTCCTCCCGATCGAGCTCTTGAATTCAGCATTGATTTATTACTTGGTGCGCAACCGGTAATCAAAACTCCGTACCGGTTAAGTCCTGAAGGATTGAAGGAGATCCATACTCAGTTGGACGAACTTCTGAAGAAAGGTTGGATTCATCCCAGTATTTCAAGTTGGGGATCTCCAGTTTTGCTTGTGAAGAAGAAAGAAGGTTCATACAGAATGTGTATAGATTACTGAGCTCTGAACGAAGTGATGATAAATAACAAGTATCCACTACCACTGATCGATGATCTTTTCGATCAGCTAAGTAGGTCTTGCATATTTTCAAAACTAGATCTTCGTTCGGGTTATCATCAGGTGAAGGTCAAAGAGTCTGATATTCCTAAAACGGCGTTCAGGGCTCGCTACGGTCATTACGAATATCTCGTGATACCATTTGGAGTGACCAATGCACCTGCTATATTCATGAATCTGATGAACCAAGTTTTCCGAGAATACTTAGACAGGTTCGTTGTTATTTTTATCGACGACATCCTGATGTATTCAAAGATTCGGAAAGAGCACGCTGAGCATTTGCGGATTGTCCTGGAGACATTGCGACAGTATCAACTCTATGCCAAGTATAACAAGTATGAATTTTGGCTAGATCAAGTTAGATTTCTCGGGCATATCGTTTCAGGCGAAGGAATCTCAGTAGATCCAGCTAAGGTGTCAGCTGTCAGCGAATGGCCGACACCAAAGACGGTGAAGGAAATTCGAAGTTTCTTGGGATTAGCAGAATACTACCGAAGATTCATTGAAGGTTTCTCGAAGATTGCAGAACCTCTGACCAAGCTCACATGTAAAGATGAACCTTTCGTGTGGTCAGAAGCATGTGAACAAACTTTTGTAGAACTCAAGTCAAGATTGACATCGGCTCCTATTCTCGTAATACCGGATCAATCTGTAGGTTTCGTCGTACATTGCGATGCGTCCGGTAAGAGATTAGGATGTGTTCTACACCAGCATGGAAAGGTTGTAGTTTTTGCATCAAGACAGCTGAAAGTTCATGAGCGCAACTATCCAACACATGATCTGGAGTTGGCAGTCGTGATTTTCGCACTTAAGATTTTGCGCCATTATCTTCTTGGAGAACGAGTGGATATATACACGGACCACAAAAATCTGAAGTATGTATTTACTCAGAAGGAATTGAATATGCGGCAGAGAAGATAGCTAGAACTCATAGCTGTTGGGGTCAAAATTTGCACCCCGGTTGACCAAGTCAAAGTCAAGGTCAACCCTAAGCCAGGTGGGCCCAAGCCCAGGTCAAGCGGGCCCATGCCCAAGCCGAGCCCGCGGCCAAGCCTCCCCATGCCAACAACAAAATCATGTAATAAATCATTTTTATATAATTTTTTTATGCATGAATATAAACAAAATGGGCATAAAGCCAAATTTTTGTAAGCCCGTGGCTTATGTGCAAAAAGAAATGGCACATGAGCCATGGGATAAGCAAAATACCATTTTGAAAAGCCCAAAGGGGCTATATGTAAATATGTAAGCCTATAAAAGGCAACATGATGAAAATATCTAATATACAATTTTCATTCCTCCAAAAGTTAGGGTTCTTAGTGCCTCCTGCTCCTTCTCCAAGGTTCTAAATCTTCTTATTTCTTGTGAATTAAATCAAGAGTTTTACTCTTTCTTTTCCAAAACTAAATAGTTTTTTACCACAAAAACCACAAAGGTGAACTCATAGCTGCCATCAGATCTCAAAAAGGAGAGATTTTTAAAATCTCACATCTCTTGATCTTCAAGATCCCGCCGACAGAGGAAGAAGGAGACCCATCTCCTAAAAATCCCACCTTGGGAAGATCCAGAGCTCAAGGGAGAAGCCCATTTCAGCATCTCCAAGAACATCCTAGGAGTTTAGCTCCTCACACACACACACACACACAGAATAATAAGTGCTCCTTTCTGGGAGTACAACTCCCATTGCAGGGACTAAGTCCTTTTTGCTGCTCGAGCGCCCACATGCTGACACGTGGTGCGCTAGCGCTCGAAGCGCTAGCCCCCGAGCGCCCACGTGTTGACACGTGGCGCTTTTGCGCTCAGAGCGCTAGCGCCCAAAGCGCTAGCGCCCGAGCGCATACATGCTGACACGTGGTGCGCTAGCGCCCACGTGCTGACACGTGGTGCGCTAGCGCTCAAAGCGCTAGCGCTATAGCGCCCAAAGCGCTAGCGCCCGAACGCCCACGTGCTGACACGTGGTGCACTAGCGCTCTTGCGCTCAAAGCGCCTAAAGCGCTAGCGCCCAAGCGCCCACGTGCTGATACGTGGTGCACTAGCGCTCTTGTGCTCAGAGCGCTGGCGCTGGCCCCACGCATTCTTTGGATGACTTTTCCCCCCTTTTTGTATATATACATATATATATCTACATATGTATACATATGTACACACACACATACTCCACGACACTGTCCCTGTTAGAAAAAATTTCTAACGGGGCGCTGCTCCGCACCCCGCAAGGGGGCTGCTAGCCCCCTTGACCCCTAGCCCCCTATCCGGGTAGCGGGACCCGCATAAAAACTCTGCGGGGCCCCCGATATATCCAAAACCCCTTTAAAACACAACACAGCACATTGAGTTCGCATGACCAGTTTAACCCGTCAATCGGAGGTTCTCTCGCTCCAAAGGCGGTGGGTAATTAACGGCAGCTTATTCCGCGGCTGCCGGAGATTCGGATCCCCATAATCATTAAACCCCGGCCTACCCTAGGTAGGGGGAATCTGTAATGCGCCTGACAAGCGCGCGCGTATTCCCATCTCAATGGGGTGACGAAAAACACCCTACAGATTCTGGCACGCCCGGTGGGACCAATCTCTCCTCCCATATTTCGGGTTAAACGTTCATGCGAACTCAATTAATATACATATCTATATTTATACTAAAATAATTCTCTTTCATGCAGGTATTCAAGCAATCAATTTTCAACGATGTCTCCAAGGACGATCTCAGCTCTCAGCACGGCTCCCATCTCCTATGCGATGAAGATGGATTCCCGGACGGTCCTCCCGGCTGTTGGGGTAAAAATTTACACCCCGGTTGACCAAGTCAAAATCAAAGTCAACCCCAAGCCAAGTGGGCCCAAGCCCAGATCCAGTGGGCCCATGCCCGGGTCGAGCCAGAACATGAAGCGGTCGGCCTCCCCCTATGCTAAGATAAAAATTTTGTAATAAATAATTTTGTTGCATTTTCTTTTAGTTTATTTTAAGAATAAATGTAAGAAAAATGGGCATAAAACCAAATTTTTGTAAAGCCCATGGGTTATGTACAAAAAGAAATGGCACATGAGCCATGGGATAGGCAAAATGCCATTTTGTGAAACCCAAGGGGCTATGTGTAAAGTGTATGGCCTATAAAGGCAAAGATAATGGAAATATCTAAACAACTTTTTCTCTCTCTAATTTTTTTTTCCAAATCTGAGATCTTTTCCTTCTTCTTCAAGGTTCCAAAACCTTCTTCTTTCTCTTAAATTAAATCAAGAGTTTTACTCTTCTTTTTATAAAACAAATTAGTTTTTCACCACAAAACCCACAAAGGGGAGCTTGGATCTATCATTAGATCTCAAAAAGAAGAGATTTTTAGATCTCACATCTCTTGAGCCAGCCAACAGAGGAGGAAGAAGAAGAAGAACCCATTTCCCCAACCAAAACATTCTTCTTTTTTCAGGAGTTTAACTCCACTAATTTCTCTTTCGAGAGTTTTTGGGGCTAAAAGCCCTCTTTTCCTCTCCAGCGCACTGCGCCCGAGCGCAAAGCGCCCACGTGCCGACACGTGGCGCGCGCGCTTGCGCTCCAGCGCGCTTGCACTCATGCGCAAGGCGCCCACGTGCCGACACGTGGCACGCGCGCTTGCGCTCCAGCGCGCAGCGTTCATGCGCAAAGCGCCCACGCGCCGACACGTGGCGCGCGCGCTTGCGCTCCAGCGCGTAGGGCTCATGCGCAAAGCGCCCACGTGCCGACACGTGGCGCGCACGCTTGCGCTCCAGCGCGCAGCGCTCATGCGCAAAGCGCCCACGTGCCGACACGTGGCGCGCTTGCGCACGAGCGCACAGCACCCAAGGTGCTGCCCCACGCTTCCTTTGTATGCCTTTTCCCTTTTTTTTATATATAACATATGCATACACATGTATAGATACACACACACTCCACAATACTGTCCTTCTCAAAAAAATTTTGGGCCGGGGCGCTGCCCCGCACCCCGCAAGGGGGCTGCTAGCCCCCTTGACCCCCAGCCCGCTATCCGGGTAGCGGGACCCCCGTAAAAACTCTGCATGGCTCCCGATATATGCAAAACCCCCTTTCAAAACAAAACACATGTACACTGCACATTGAGTTCGCATGAACAGTTTAACCCGTTAATCGGAGGTTCCCTCGTCCCAAAGGCGAGGGGTAATTAACGGCAGCTTAGTCCGCGGCTGCCGGAGATTCGGATCCCCACAATCATTAAACCCCAGCCTACCCTAGGCAGGGGGAATCTGTAGTATGCCTGAGACGCGTGCGCGTATTCCCATCTCAATGGGGTGATGAAAAACACCCTACACCGGCCAGTCTCGGGCGACAATGGGAGGAGCCGCCGCTACCATTTGGCTCTATTATGTTCGTGTCAGCTAACGCCGTCCCAGCTCCTCAAGCTCCGGTAGCAGACAAACCGGTCTCAAAAGGGAAAAGGCCGAATGCCATGGTTGCGAGGGCACCTCTGCCCAAGCATAAATCCGTTTCCAAACGACCCTCCATTGCTCCAGCTGGGGGCAAGGCCATCAACGTCAACGAAGCATCTCGGGCAAGCTCCAGCGGTACCCCCGACAACTGCTCGATCGGGTGTCTTCTCTAAGCTCCCCGCTAATCAACTCACAATGGATTTTCGGATAACGGATGCCCGCCAAGCCTTCAAAATCGAGAAGCTTGAGGTAGAAGCGGCTCAGATATAGAGCCAACAAAAGGGCTAGGGCTCTGGCCATGTTAAAATTTATGAATTTCCAAAGCCCGGACCGCTCTGCGAAACCAGCTGCCAGCGATGAAAGAATGGCTGTGTGTATTATCCACACTATCTACATGGCCGGACATGAAGAAACAAACCCTCCTCTTCTTCACAGCCATGGTGATGATATGGTTGACGCTACCCAACATCGGCTCGATCTAAATGATGAAGAGCATGCTCAGGCCGATAAGCCAGAGGAGCCCGTGGTTCTTGCGGAATTGTGCTCAGGCAATAAAGATGACCCGGTTGTCATAACCGGAACTACAGAACAAGCATTATTCCGATGGCTTCAGAGGCAGCTTCAGGACAGGGATGAGAAGTTACCCAGGGTACAGTCCAAGGTTGACGAATTGGCAAACGTCGCGGCAGATCTCGCGACCCAAGTCGCCCGATTGTAATTACAGCAGAATCAAATTTTGGTTCATGAGCCAGGGATTGATACCCGGAGGCAGCCAACTGATACCCCCTTCAACCTAAGAGCGGAGCGCCTTCACGAAAAACGGTCGCGATCAGCCTCCAGTCCCTCCGATGCATACACCGAAGGGGAATCGCCTCTGAAAGAGAAGCTGGAAAAAGTCTATTCCTTCAAAAGGGACAAAGTCCACAAGATATTCAGGGACGCCCTAAGAAACGGTCTACAACTGCCAGAATCAAAGAGGCCGCAAGAAGAGAATATGACCGACGACCCAAAATATTGCCCCTATCACAGAGTGATAGGTCATGCCATTAAGGACTGCTTTGTCTTCAAAGATTGGATCGAAAGGCAATACAAGACGGGAGAGATAGAACTGTTTAAAGGCGTGTTAGCAAACAGTCAAGCTACGACCGCCGATTCCATACAAATGGAGACCGAAGCCTTTCAGGAACCTAATCCTCTCAGACATGTGCTACTATCTGAAAAGGACGAACCAAAGACTGATCGGCCTCAAGAACCAGCATCAGTAAGGGCACCTACTCTAATGGAAAGAAAGAAGAAGGTGTACTCCTTCAGGAGGGAGGTGTTTACCCCAATCAGAGCAAAGCTCTGTTCAAATTTCGAGGCGGGAGATGAAGAAACGCTTCATCTTCCCCAAATCAGAGCAAAGCTCTGCTTTGAAAATTTAAACTTTAATAAATGAAGCAACGCTTCAGATTCTTTGCCCGAGCACAACGCGCCACGTGTCGGGCGCAGACACATCAGCGTAGCGCCCAAAACAGTGCACCCAATCAGAATAAAGCTCTATTTAAAGAAAAATTAAAGGAAGCAACGCTTCAGTTACGCAAGCGCTGCGCGACGCGTGTCAGCGCAGATGCGCTAGCGCAGTTGCGCTGCGCTGTGCGCTACTTGACACGTGTCACGCGCTGGGGCGTTTGCGCCGAACAGAATTAAGATTTCAAAGAAATCTTTCTGTTCTTGTTAAAACAAGAAGATTTTCTTCTGTAAAACAGAAGCCCTTGGATCAAAGATCCAACGGTGGGGAAAATTCCCCAAATCATTCAGAGAAAGATCTCTTTAACAAATTTAAATAATTTATGGGCACTATAAAAAGGACCCTAGATCTCAATTCAAAGCAATCAACATTTTTTGTGAGAAATTAAACAGAGAGAATTCTGAAGAATTGAAGAGAAATCCTCAAGAACAAAAAAGGTAAAAAGCATTTAGAAAAAGAGAAAATTCTCTTATGAACAGATGATTGATCTAAAAACAAGATCAATAATCTTTAATAAAAAACAGAATAAAAATAGCGCTTTGCACTTTTTATGAACCTCTGGTTCTTGAGATAAGAAAAAGCTTGTCTTTCTTTGATCTAAATTAGATCAAGAAATCAAATTGTGCTATGCACTTCCTTTATGAACCATTGGTTCTTGAATCTAAAAGATTCTCAAATTAATAGTGCTCTGCACTTGAAAAATTGCACTGTTGCGCTCCTGTGTTGGCGTAAGCCACCAGGGAGCGCCACGTGTCAGCAGCGCAATAGCGCAGCGCAATAACGCAGCGTACTGACACAGTGCACTGCGCTGTTGCGCTTGCGCTCCTCAGAACGTGACACGTGTCAGCAGCGCAGCAGCACAGCGAACTGGCGCAGCGCACTGCGCTTGCATTACACGTGTCATCACCACAAGCGCTTGCGTTCTTTGATTGGTGCAAAGCGCCTGACAAATGTAATGCTTTTCTTTTGCTAAAGGGCCGGGCCCAAATCAAAAAGACCTAGCAGGCCAAAATAGATTGCAAAGCAATAAAAAGGGGCAGAGTCCAAGTGAAATTGATGCTCTGCATCATTTATAAATGAGCAGAGCCCAAAGCAAATTGATGCTCTGCATCCTTTATGGGCAGAGCCCAAATAAAAATAAAAAGTAATGCAATGCATTATTTAAATGTGGGCAAAGCCCTAGCACCGGTTTAATAGGCCAAAAATAAATAAAAGCGTTGAATATGTTTCAACTGGACTTAGCCCAATCATGGCCGTAAGTCCTCAAATTAAATTGACTGAGCAGGATTGCTCTCTTAAATCAATTTAGCTCCGGTTCGAGGGTACATCTCCGAACTCCTCTGACACCCGTCGTTGTAATCCTTCAACGACGTCAGAGAGGTGACGGGTCCCGACGACCATATATGAATATGGACTGCGGGGTCCTTAAACTCATGGACCGAAACGTCCTTAAACTAATATTGGACCGAGACGTCCTTAAACTAATATTGGACCGAGACGTCCTTAAACTAATATTGGACCGAGACGTCCTTAAACTAATGATGGACCGAAACGTCCCTAAACTGGCGATGGACCACCATGTCCCTAAACTGGCGATGGACCACCATGTCCCTAAACTACTTATGGACCACTACGTCCCTAAACTGAAACAATAGAGCCTCCAAATGCTCTTTTGTCGGATCTAAACGATCCCGTTTAAGTTGATCTTAGCCCCAAACACGGCTAACGTATCCTTAAACATTCAAATGGACTATAAAACTTCAAATCAACTCTGGTTCGAGGGTACATCTCTGAACTCCTCTGACACCTATCGTTGTAATCCTTCAACAACGTCAGAGAGGTGATGGGTCCCGATGGCCATGCATACTATGGACCACTATGTCCCTAAACTGGAACAATAGAGCTCCCAAATGCTCTTTTGCCGGATCTAAACGGTCCCGTTTAAGTTGATCTTAGCCTCAAACACGGCTAACGTATCCTTAAGCATTTCAACAGACTACATATTCCATAATCAACTTTGGTGCAAGGGTACATCTCCGAACTCCTCTGACACCTGTCGTTGTAATCCTTCAACGACGTCAGAGAGGTGACGATTCCCGACAGCCATATATTAAATGGATCACCACGTTAAGTCGATCTTAGTCTAAAACAGGACTAACGTATCCTTAACGGACATTTAAGTCAATCTTAGTCTAAAACAGGACTAACGTATCCTTAACGGACGTTTAAGTTGATCTTAGTCTCAATACGACTAACGTATCCTTAAACTAAAAACACCAAACCCAAATCTAAGTAAATACGGATTTGGATTAATCCACGTCCTACGGGCGACGGCATTACTCAGTCTCCGTATACAATCCACGGGCAACCACAAACAAAACAAACACACACGACACGAAGTGAAATTCTGGAGAAGGAGAAAGTGGTTACCACGATGTGGTAGCGTAATTAACTGCAGGGGCTTGCACCTGCAGGGAAGAGCGTCCCCACAATCAAAAACCCCTCAATTGAGGGGGAATCTGACAAAGTCTGCTACATCGGCTGTGTCCGTCTAAACCTCCGATACACGGTGCCATAAATCAACTTGGCATCTTCGGAGAGGTAAACGGATAAAACCAAATAGCATCTGCCCCGAATCTCAGGCGAGACGCAAAGTCTAAGCCGTCTTTCGAAGGGGAACAGATTCTGGCACGCCCAGTGGGACCTTTTCCTCTTTCCACTCCATACTTCATGTGTCGTCCTCACGAACCAATCGCGGTTTGTTAAATGGTTGCCTTCGGATTTCAAGTTACTAAGATTTGGTCTTTTGCCTGGCGCAGAACTCAAGAATCAATGGCCTTTAACTGCACCAACTGCTCGAAGTGCAACTGCAACGGACGCTCCACCTTACTGGGGGGGTGTAGCATATGGGCCCCAAGCGGCTTCCTTCCTCGCTCTGCCGGTAGAACAGGTGACCCAGGCCACCACCGGCCTGTTTTTCGGGACCATGATCCCACCTACAAGCTTCCCTACGCCAATACCTGCACCGGAAGTGAACAAAAAGTCGGTCTTCGACCAGCTCACTGCTACGACGACCCCTGTTAACGGGTCGCCAACTACCAAACCAACAGCCTCTGTTTTCACCAGGCTGGATCAGAACTCTAAATTGGCCATCCCAAGGAAGGCAATAACTGCTGCTCCAGAAGTCGTCAAGATGGCTTCCCCTGTCAAAGAGTCAGTCTTTTCAAGACTGACGATTCTTGCTCCTGCCCCCGCTCGACGATCTGTCTTCGACAGGTTGAATATCAACCCTCAAAAGACAACCTCAGTCTTTAAGCGGTTAACATCGACGGCGCCTCATTCAGACAGGGGGCAAAAAGAAGATGTCTCAATCTCCGAGCCAGTCCCAACGGCTCGTCATGCTCGACGTCGCCATTGGCAACGAGTGAGGAAGGCAGGGGCAACTCCCCCTCAGAGCTAACTCCATCGGCTCCAGTGGTGGAAGTCAATGCTGCTGTTCCAACTGGGAACAGCTTCGAACTACTGAGGAGGGTACGTAAGAATTCTCCGACCGCTACATTGAAAAGATCTCCTCCGCCCGCGGAGAGAGTTCCGGAAACGAAGCAAGAACAGCCCCCTCAACGGCTGTCCTCAAGAATTTATAAAGTTTGGCGGAGGGTTCAAGACTCCGTGATCAACCCAGATCACTCTCGTCAACGAAAGAAGACAAAGGTCCAAAAAGGAAAAGACCGTCTTATTGAACAGCAAGGGACAACGATTGCTAGGGTGACCACTGCAATGGTCCCTTCAACTTCAACGTCCCACAAAAGAAGGAGGCCGGAGAAAACCCCCGCGCCGGCCACAAATATCAGAGGTGGTGAACCCAAACGCCCTAAGTCAGGGGGCATTGTAGTTCATACCGTCTATGTGGCGTCCGGTAAAGAGGACAGTCGCATATCAACAGGTCATAGACCGCACACGCGGTCAGTGACCAAGGCACAGGAGCAGCAACAAAAGCTCCAAGAAATGATGAATGCTATGGCCGCACTTACCGGGCCAAAAGAAAACCCTGAAACGTCCTCGGATGAATGCCAAGAGGAAGAAACCGACGCCGAATTCCTTCGTCGAATACTAGAGAAGAAGGACAAAGAGGCTGCTGAACAAGCAGCCACATACAGCATATGGGCCTCCTTTTTCAAGACATGATACAGATGATGATACAATAAGATCCTCCGGCTGAAGAGCCCCCAATCGTCCTTGGAGACGATAGGGGAGAAACATCAAATCCTCCGTCAGCTCTGTCAACGGCTAAAGAGGATACAATCTCCAAAGCTGATTTGGATGAGTACATAGCCCAGCAAATACGGGTTCATCATGCGACCGAAGCAGCCGGCCAGGTCGTAAAAATAGGGCGGCCATATCCAAGTTGGTACGACCAAATCAAGTACCTGCCGGGTTACACAATTCCCAAGTTCCACGTCTACAAGGGGACTGGCAATCCCCACTGTTAGTTATATGTATGCCCTAGAGGCCATTACTGTACATTGGATGTATATTGTAGTGGATGCTGGGACATATATAGGGAGGACTTTCTTGCTCGACATGATAGTATGCTATCTGGTTGCTCTTTACCTTAACGTGTACACTGATTGTCTCTCTGTTACATGTTGGTAAAGCCCTTAGGATGTGTACTTGACTACCTGGACTATGATGCGGATCATACTAGTGGGGACAAGGTAGTCCATAAGTACATCCTTCAAAGTCCCTAGTCGTGGGTGTATCGAGACGGGGCATCGATATACCAGAGTAGACTAGCGTGTAGCTTCTCGACCCATACAGATGGGCGATGGATGATCCCATATCCATTGGTGTTTGACATCGGAGATGATATACGGGTGCTCAGTAGAGACTGGGTACACTGGATGGACTCGCCGAGAACTCCCAGATGGTATTATACCTCACGTCAGATGGCAGTTCTCTGGTGACACTGGTACAGAGTAGTCTGTTGACCCGAGATCGTCATAGAGTCTTGTGTGGTTCCCACTGTGCTTTGATTTCCATCTTACCACGTCCAAGAGGGCGTGCAAAACGGTGGTTTTTGGGTACAGTCCCGAATCACACGGAGGCAATGAGCGATAGGAGAGGATTCGTCTCTCCCGGTATAGGGAGTTGATGTTGCGCTGTGTACGATTGGCTATAACAGGAAATCCGTGGCCAGGGTTGCTGAGATTTACTGGTAAGTGTTACCAGTAGTTTCTCGAAGTGTTATAGACCTCATATCGACACGACTTATCGAGCTATTGGGGTCTGACGTTTACCACCCCTAGGCGAGATATGCGACATATCAGACGATCAGACCGGACTGTACGGTAGTGTTACTGGTTGGATTCACAGGAGTGTGAGCGGGCTTGCTCGTCGATCTTCTGATCGCTCAATACCCGGATGGCCGTTACGTTTAGCAGACCGCTTGCGGCTTGTGGGTGTTTGATATGATCATCATCTGCTGCCGGCGTATTGACGAGTCTTCAGAGTCCTACACAGAGGTTTCCTGGCTCAAGCGAAACGAAATAGGAGCGCATATGAGATATGTGCGGGACCGAGAATAATGCGTGTATGTGATATCGTATTTCATTCTCGCGATGAATGTATCGAATGGTTGTATGCGATATAACCTAGTTATCGAATCAAGGGTTGATTCGATAAGTCGATGCATAGTATACTAGTCAGTTGTGTGCGACATGACCGGATCATTGAATCAAGTGTTGATTTAATGATTTAATGTATAGCTATATATTTGATATATTACATTGCATTAACTAGTATTGGTTCACTTTATATGGATTTTCTCACTTGGATTGTGCACATTGTATATGTGATATATTTTTGTGCACTTGTATGTATCATGTTTGATGATGCATGCTAACTTGTGTTTTGTGTAAAGTTTAAACCATGGTTATGTAATGGTTAGGGTTTTCATTTTCATATCTATTTATTTATTTCATTTATTCATTTTGAAATAAATAAGCATAAAGAGAAAGAATGGTGGCTTTATTTGTAGTTTAGTTGAAGCTTCATGAAGCTTTGACCAAAGTCCACCATTCTTATCTCATTCTTAACCCTAACCATTCAACTAACCTCGGTTAATTCTCTACACATTACCATGGTTAATATTATGATAAGAATGATTTTATTATTCTTTTCAAAAAAAACTTATCATAATATTCATCTTCTTCTTCTTCTTCATCACTTGAAGAAAACCAAGCTCCATCAATGGTGATTGATGGAAATGAGTGAGAAATCCAATTCTAAAGTCTACCCACTTCCTATTTCTTCATCCTCTACCTCTTGCCAAGTAGTAGAGTGTGTTTCCTTCACAAGTTTTCATGACTTGGTGAAGGTGGAGCTTGATTTAGCGATGCCTCGACGTAGATCATCTTCGGCACGTCGTCGATGACCTAGCCCGCTTCTTCTCCGATGAAGCCGACGCAAGAGCCCGGATTTCGATTTGGACAGCGAGGATACTTCGTTGCGGAGCTATGGAGGTGGAGAACCGGATCTACAAAGGTTGTATTTCCGTATTCCCTTAGTTAAGTGTTAACTAGTTTGCATTTTCGTCTAAACATCTAGCCGACGATCCGTAGTCTAGGGTTTCTCGGCACCGTATTTTTGAAATTGGCATGGTTGATGCCTTGTGAGACCTCATTAGGGTGCCTAGGAACCTTTCACCCACCAGCATGTTGCCCAGTTCAGGGCGCTTTGCGGCAACACCGACGGGGATGATAAGTTGTTGCTATGCCAATTCGTTGGTAGCTTATCAGATACAGCGTTCAAGTGGTATTCCGAGCTCCCGAACGACTCTATCAAGACCTTCGCAGAGATGGAGCTACTGTTTACTCAGCATTTTGCAAGCGCCAGTGAACGTACCCCAATGACGGCACTGATTAACGCCAGAGTAAAACCAGGCGAGACGTGGGTTCAATATGCTATACAGTGGCGGAACTTATGGTCGAAGTGCGAGCAGTGCATTGAAGAAGCTCCCGCGGTGGGTATGTTTGTGGGAACCCTTGATCCGCAAGCAACCATCTCACAATTTATGATATTTTTCAAGCCGACTACCTTCCAGGCTTTGATTGACAAGCTAGCGCAAATGGATCAGATGGGCCATAAACCCCCTCTTCCAAAGCCGGACTCCCGAAATGACAAAGGGAAGGGAAAAGCGATCGTTGTCGCTAATGTTCAACAACAACCGAGCGACTCGAAGCCGGTTGTTCGTCAAAATAATATGTGTCCGTACGTAGCCCTTGAGGAGAGGCTAGAACATTCTTACTCTTTTCCCCGCGACAAAACGAGAAGGTTATTCGAGCTGGCGTTGCGCAACCGACTTATAAATCTGCCAGATCCAAAACGCCCGTTACAACCAAGTGGTGTCAACGAGCCCAACTACTGTCCTTATCATCGAGTACCGGGTCATCCGATCGAGGATTTCTACTTTTTCAAAAATTGGCTTGAAAACCTGTACCGACAGGGCAAATTCGCGTTATCTGACAAATGGAAAGTGAATCCCCCGCAGCCCCATACCTCTAAGGGGACGAATACACCGGGGGAAACATGCTCCGTCGTTGAAGAAGCTCCTTGGGAGGTTCTATTATCAGCCAAGACAAAGAAAATGCTAAACGACCTTCAGACATGTCCAGCGATCAAGTGGAAGAACCCGTTGGAGCCGCAGGTCATTGAAGGGATGTTGAAACCACGTCCAGCTCCAAAGACCGATGGTGGTGGCTCAAGCACTCGCAACCAGTCGTCAAAATCTTCGAAAAAGAAGAAGAAGAAGTCAAAGAAGCCCGTGAAGCATGGCGACAAGCGCACGGACT
This sequence comes from Agapanthus africanus, assembly GCA_030015575.1. NCBI lineage: Eukaryota > Viridiplantae > Streptophyta > Magnoliopsida > Asparagales > Amaryllidaceae > Agapanthus > Agapanthus africanus. The sequence continues at coordinate 725,365,999 of CM057337.1, forward strand.
TGCAAAAACAAATTGACGCGCTGGAGGAATACAACCAGAAGGCGCGGACTCCCATTACATTCTAAGAGTTCCTCGACCACGTCTTTCAAAAGGAAGATGAGGGGGATAGTTCATCGGACGAATCTGAAGAATACGTGGCGAGCTGTCATGTGATTTCCCATTCGTTCATGGACGATGAGGAAACTCCTCGTACTGAAACGCTGGGGGCAGATCTTGAACCAAAAATTCTGGGGCCATCAGATGAAATGATTGACGCATTCCTTAATGAAGCTCGGCTAAAAAGTAAAGCTGATCGAGAACGCGAGACAGCTATATTTGAAAGGGCCAAGCGCCAGCGACTTGATGAAAGAGCTGAGACGATCCCGCTGGAGCAAAACACCTCCGCTACCGACAAAAGCCAATTCAAGATGAGGAAAAAGTTTGCTAAGGCCATATCAATGGGTATGAAGCTACCATCCTCTGAAGGAAACATCACCGGTGAAGTGGAAACGCACCCCTCCTATTGCTTATATCATCAAAAGATTTCGCACCCCACTCAAGAGTGCAAAGTTTTCGATAGATGGTGGCAAGGATACGTTGCTCGTCGACAACGCTTTAAGCGGGAAAAACGTAAAACTCGTCGGGAGCGGAAAAATACGACCGAAGAGCTTAAAAGAACTACCGACAATTGTTGCATGGTTAACACCGGCGGGTCATAAGTGCCTACATTCGGGAGCGATTCTGATGAGGAGCTGGAACTTGCCCCTCTCTTTAAAGAGTCCAATTCGGGAAAAGAAAAAGAGCCTAAGGTCTGCAAAAATATTCGGCCGCAGAATCGGACGCTGCCTGAAAAGAACCTCGGACCCTCAAACAGAAAAGATAAAGGGAAAGAAAAGGTCTCTGAAGATATCGTCTTAGATGACCAAGTTCTGGAGGAGCTAAGCGCCAACAACCCGTCGAAAAAGAATAAGGTGGATTACAACGTCCTAGCGCATCTGAGGAAGCTGCCCTCACAGCTCAGCATTCTTGACGCCCTTTTGCTATCAAAGGAGGCGAGAGATTCTTTGATCAAGGCACTACAAGATCCGGAACAATTCCAAGCTTGCCTGGCTGAAGAAAAGATGAAGGATGAATTGGAGGAAGTGCACACGGCCGATGTCACTTTCGGCGACGAGGACCTTCTCCTTGGGATGTGCGAACACAATCGCCCCCTCTATGTCTCAGGATACTGCCATGATATTAAGATAGGCAAAATCTTGATCGATAATGGATCCTCCGTTAATCTCCTCAACGTGCGGGTGTTAAAAGAAATCTGCATGAGCGTCCAGCACCTTGCTCGTGACAAGATCACCATCTCCGGGTTCGAATCCCAGTCATCAAAGACTCTTGGATCTGTGATACTGACGCTATGCTTCGGGCTGCTCGTCACGGACATTAAGTTCCACGTCATAGACGCCAAGACATGCTATAACGCTTTGCTCGGCCGACCATGGTTACACGAGTACAACATCATCCTTTTTACACAACATCAGTGTATGAAGTATTTTAAGGATGGTTTCGAGTATACCGTGACGGGAGAACTGAACCCGTTCTTTGTGAACGAGGTCCGCAAATATGAAGACGCCAAATACTTCTTACCGGATTTCGAAGATACAGAGAAGTGTCACAAGCCGGAGAACAAGGCTAACGCCACCATCCCTGTCTTCGGCAGTGATACCGAGGAAGAAGAGGAGATGGTGTATTCGGGTCCGCCCCAACACAACAAGCCAGGACCGTCCACTCCTACGTTGGTCTTTGGTAGTGATTCGGAGGATGAGGTCCATGTCGTATTCTCTGCTCGACCTTCAATACAAGCTTCTGCTGACGAAGAGCAAAGTCTGCAAGTCGCCATGGTGCCGCTTAAACACCATAAAGAACTGGATGCACTTGATATTTATAAGGTAGAAGAGCTGCAAACGTTCTATATCCCTCCCAGGAGAGAAAGCGAAAAATCAATTCTATTCTACCGCTCTGAAGAAACCAAGGTGGAAAAAGAAATCTGGCATGGCGTGGATCCTACGCTCGACAGGCTTCAGACTATCCGTCTTCCCAGATATTATACGGAAGGTTTGAAAAAGCTGCTGAAACGCCAGGGGATATCCTTCAAGCAGACCGTTCGAAAAGCCAAGTTCTATGACAAAGTCTGGAACGTTTCCGGGACGCAACGCAAACTGCCTAATGGGAAAATGGAGACAATCGGGCTTGGAGACATCCGGTCAAAGGAACGAGAGCTACTAAACAGCTGCTATGTCATGTATGACTTCGATGAATAAGCGGACGCTCAATGGGAGGACGCTAATCCTGAAACAGTAAAAGTTCCAGATGCAAAAGTGTCTAGTCCGTCGTTTGAACAACAAATGGACAAATTTATAAAGGAAGCTGGTCAAAAAGTCCGAGACGACCATAACCGCGAAATGGCCATCTACGAGAAAGCCAAAACGCAACGCCTCCTTCAACAGGCCGTGAAAGATGAAAGTGCCGCTCCTTGTCAACCTGTTATAAAGAAAGCCCGACACAGAGGCAGAAATAAGTCGAAAGGCCAAAAAGGCGCCCAACAGTAAAAAAGCAGGGCTAAGAAGCCACGCAGACGGGAGTCGAGCGTTATTGATCTATCTCTCATGAAGAAAATGGGTCGAGCGTACTCGTTTCCTCGGGACAAGACGAAGAAGATACTTGATCTTGCTCTAAAACATCAAATGCTTACACTGCCGGAGTCCAAAAACCCCGAACAAGCAGGCGAAGTCTCTGACCCAAACTATTGCTCTTACCATCGAATAATAGGGCATCCTCTTGAAGATTGCTTCACCTTCAAAAATTAGGTTGAATATCAGTACCGGCTTGGCAAGTTCGCTCTGTCTGACAACTGGAGGGTGGCGCCGCCACAGAAGCACGAGCCCAAGGCCACGAAAGAAGAACCAGTTCCACATTGGGATTGGAAGCGAATTCGTACTTGTCACGTGGTAACGATATCAAAAGAAGAGCCCGAGAACTTGGACGGCCTTCCCTGGTGCTTCGAAAACAGCAACGACGTGGTAATCTCAGAATTTCCGCCAGTGCCAAAAGAGCTGGAAGATGGAATCCATACCACTGCAGATAACCTCAAGAAAATTGAGTTGGGGACGGCAAACGATCCACGACCGACATTCATCAGCGAGCTGCTATCTGAAGAAAGGGTGTCTGCATTAAAGGACGTGCTCCTACAACATAAAGATTGCTTCGCGTGGAACTATTCCGAAATGCCGGGACTAGATCCAGAAATTGCTGTGCACAGATTGACGATATCCCTGGACATCAAGTCAGTCAAACAGGCGCCGAGGAGAATGCGGCTCGAGCTTGAGATGAGTATTAACACCGAGGTCAAAAAGCTGATCGACTCTGGCTTTATCCAGGAGGTTCAGTACCCGGAATGGATCGCCAACATCGTCCCGGTGATGAAGAAAAATGGGACGGTGCGCATATGCGTGGATTTTCGGGATCTCAATAAAGCCTGCCCGAAGGATGATTTCTCGGTGCCAGTCACCGAATTGATGATAGACAATACGTCCACTCATGAGGTTTTCTCCTTCATGGACGGCTCATCAGGGTATAATCAGATAAAGATGCATCCCGAATACCAGAAGCACATCGCCTTTAGGACCCCTCTAGGGATATTTTGTTACAAGGTGATGCCCTTCGGTTTAAAGAACGTCGGTGCTACTTATCAGAGGGCCATGACGAAGATCTTCGATGACCTTATACATGAAATCGTCGAGTGCTATATCGACGATCTCGTGGTTAAGAGCAAATCGTATGAGGAACATCTCGAGCATCTAAAGACTGTATTTCGACGCCTTCGACAATACAACTTGAAGATGAACCCCCTTAAGTGTGCGTTCAGAGTTTCTTCGGGCAAATTCCTGGGATTCATCGTCCGACACCGAGGCATCGAGATAGATCCGTCTAAGATTAAGGCGATCATGGAAATACCTTCGCCAAGAACTCTCAAACAGTTGCGATCTCTCCAAGGAAAGCTTGCATATATTCGGCGATTTATAGCCAACCTCTCTGGCAAGTGCCGCCCTTACAGTCACCTGATGAAGAAGGGAACTCCATTCGTTTGGGATCACAAATGCCAAGGCGCACTGGACGAGATCAAGCAGTACCTGCAGAACCCGCCAGTGTTGGCTGCTCCGGTTAAGGGAAAGCCTCTCATTCTTTATACAACCGCCCTCGAAGGTTCTTTAGGCGCATTATGGGCGCAAGAGAATGATCAAAGGAAAGAAAGAGCACTCTATTATTTGAGTCGAGTTCTACTGGGGGCAGAAAGCAACTACTCCCCTATTGAGAAACACTGCCTGGCATTGATCTTTGCGATAACAAAGCTCAGGCACTGTGCGCTGGCGCATGAAGTCAGTCTCATTTCGAAGGTGGAACCCCTTAAATATTTAATGTCGAAGGCTATATTGACAGGTCGACTCGCTAAATGGGCCCTACTCTTGATGGAATTCTCGATAACATATCAATCTCTCAAAGCAGTGAAAGGCCAGGCCATCGCCGACTTCCTCGTTGAGCATCCGATACCTGCTGATTCTCCTTTAAATTGCGATCTTCCAGACGAACATACGTTTGATGCGATCGGCGGCGGTGATACCCAATGGGAGCTTTATTTCGATGGAGCATTTTCCATGAAAAAACGTAAACAAAGTATCCCTATAATCAAATCGGGGGTAGGACTTATCTTTGTAACTCCACAAGGAGGAATAATGCGCTTCGCTTTCTCCTTAACAGAGCCGATGATGAATAATGAAGCCGAATATGAAGCCTTGATAGCAGGTCTCGAGATCTCCATCGACATGGGAATTGAAAACCTCCTCATATACGGAGATTCTCAACTGGTCGTTAGTCAAGTAAACGGCGACTACCAAACGTGCAAACCGGAGTTGGTAAAGTACGGTGAAAAGGTGCAACAACTGTTGACTCAAATTCCCTCCTATACTTTGGAAAGCATACCGCACGCGGAAAACAGCAAAGCAGACGCGTTGGCCAAGCTTGCTAAAGAACTGGCTGACGAGAATCTCGATGACGTAAGAATCGTGGTACAAAGCCGTCGGGTGCTCACCCCAGCAGAAATATCTCCGGAATCATCCGAAGAGAAGGGAGTGAATGAGCAGACGACCCTACAAATAAAAGAACGAAGAAAGGCTGAGGATTGGAGGGAAGTCTTTATAGACTACTTTAAGTCCCACCGAATGCCCGAAGATGCGTCCACAAGACATCAGCTCATAAAACGAGCTCTGTCTTTCGCCTTCGTCAATGATACTCTGTACAAGAGGTCATTCGATTCTCTGTGGCTGAGGTGCTTGGACTTGACGAAGCAGAAAGAGTCGTTCAGGAAGTTCATGACGGAATCTGTGGTTCTCACCAAGCAGGCCCAAAGATGAAGTTGAAGATTAAACGAATGGGCTACTACTGGCCCACGATGATTCAGGACTGCCTCGAATATGCGAAGCAATGCCACTCATGCCAAATTCATGGGGACTTCATCCACCAGCATCCAAATCCGCTACACCCGACAGTGGTTAGCTGGCCATTCGAAATGTGGGGAACTGATATAGTCGGCCCTATCGAACTAGCATCGTCCAGGGGACATCGTTTCATCCTGGCGACGACTGACTACTTCTCCAAATGGGCAGAGGCAGTACCGCTGAGGGAAGTTAAGACAGAGAATATCCTCCATTTCTTCAAGACGCACGTCATATATCGGTTTGGGACGCCGAGACGGATCATCTCCGACAACGGGCCAGCCTACAGAAGCCACAAGATCAGTCGCTTCGCACAGCAGCATAACATAGATTGGAGATATTCCTCGGTTTATAATCTGCGAGCCAACGGACTAGCTGAGGCCTTCAATAAGACCCTGACGAAAATCATGAAAAAGACGGTGTCCCGAAATAAGAGAGACTGGCATGAGAGACTGCAAGAGGCCCTTTGGGCGTATCGAACTACGTTCAAGACGGCCACGAACACAACGCCGTACGCGTTGGTATTTGGGACGGAAGCAGTACTCCCCCTCGAGATAGAGTTACCCTCTCTACGAGTGGCAGTCCACTACGAGCTGACAGACGAAGAAAATGCTCACCTTCGGCTTGAGGAGCTTGATGCCCTCGATGAGACTCGGCACATAGCGCAGCAAAATCTGGAGGCCTATAAAACAAAGATGACGCGCTCATATGAAAGATTGACCCGATCGAGAACATTCCGCCAAGGCGAACTCGTGCTAGTTGTCAAAAAGCCTATGATCCCCAATCGCGCCAAGCGGGGAAAATTCGAGCCAAATTATGAAGGCCCATACATCATAGATAAGGTCTACCAGGGTGGGGCCTATCTGCTCATGGATATGCACGGTGAAAGGCCTTTCAGGCCAATAAACGGTCACTTCCTAAAGAGATACTATGCTTAATGAGCCACAGCCTAGGTCAATGGTAGATGACGACGACTATGTCCGCTCGCTATCTTCCTAAGCTCAAGCTTTATAAGCAGTAGCCAGCCCTTTCAATAGCGGACCGAAATGTCCTTAAACTAATAACGGACCGAAACGTCTTTAAACTACTGTCGCAGCATCCTTAGGCTGACGAGATGAATAAAAAAAAGAATAAAATATATATATAACGTTATGTCCATAAGCAAAAAGGGCACGGATGAAAACCCGAAAGGGCTCCGTGAGTAAAAACAGCAGGGCTACTGGCGAGTGTTCGTGAAAACCCGAAAGGGCGCGACCTCGTAAAAAAAAAGAGAGAAGAAGAAAAAAAATAAAAAATATATATATATATATATATATATAATAAAAACGGTATGTCTATAAGCAAAATGGGCACGGATGAAAACCCGAAAGGGCTCCGTGAGTAAGAATGGCAGGACTACCGGCGAGTGTTTATGAAAACCTGAAAGGGCGCAACCTCGTTAAAGGACACTTACAGGGTCCTCTCGACCTTGTAAGGAGAAACCACCTGCGTGAGATCCTTACGACTCATAGGGGAGCAACACACTTAGGGATCCTCACGATTCCTAGGGAGAAAATACACTCGCGAGATCCTCACGACTCGTGAGGAGAACTCTCTTATGGGACCCTCACGGCTCATAAGATTTGAAAGTCTTAAGTTACAGAGACCTAAACCTGTGCTTAAGAAAACCCCCACAAACTTCCAATATTGCCTTACAAGTGGCTTAATATTGACCCTTGTATACAATCCATGGGCCCAAATAAAATATTTCCCCAACCAAGTCCCATCCATGACAGGGGATATGTTCGCATGGTGAACAACCCTTGTAAATCCTCCCGATTTACAAAGAGAAAACCCTCCTGTAGGATCCTTACGACTTACAGAGGAACAAATACTTAAGAATCCTCACGATTCCTAAGGAGAAAATACACCTACAAGATCCTCACGACTTGTAGGGAGAAATACCTTTGTGAGACCCTTACGGTTCATGAAGTCAAAAGCCTTAGTCGACAGGACCCTAACCCTGTTCGCTAAGCCACCTTTGTTCGACATCGACAGAGGCAGATGATGATTCGCTCCTGGCAATATCCCAGTTGTAGCGGCGCTGATGCCGAAATCGGTGTCTAATTTCAGGTTTACGGCGAAAAGCCGATAGGCCGCACATGCATACGAAATAGCCAAAATGATGGGGCAACTTGCAATAAAAAGCAGCAAGTAAAAATGTATGCATGAAAAATAGCCGAAATGATTGGGCAACTCGCAATAAAAAGCAGCGAGTAAAAATAAAATAAATAGCCGAAATGATTGGGCACCGTGAAAAATAGCCGAAATGATTGGGCAATTGCGACCTTCACGATATAAAAGCTGAAATGATAGAGTATCGTGGAGATAAAACAAGAAAATGATGATAAAACTTTGGTCCTACAGTTAAGATCACATCGATCCCTGTATACAATCCAAGGGCGTAAACAAAGAGGGGACCATACTTTCCCAACAGGCTCCGCCAGAAGACGAAGCCAAATCTCGACGGTTCAGTCCAACTCCGAAGAAACCAGTGTCTTCAGCAGATACCTCGACTCACGGATACAAACACTCCTTGACAAGAGCCTCCTGATCCGCGTCGACTCGCAGAACCACCAGTGCCTCCGTGGGAAATTCTCGACTCGTTTCAAACCCCAAGGAAACAAATAATCCTTGGCACTAGGGAAACAAATAATCCTTAGCAAATTCCTCGACTCACGGATACAAACACTCCTTGACGAGAGCCTCCTGATCCGCGTCGACTCACAGAGCAACCAGTGCCTCCGTGGGAAATTCTCGACTCGTTTCAAACCCCAAGGAAACAAATAATCCTTGGCTCTAGGGAAACAAATAATCCCTAGCAAATTCCTCGACTCACGGATACAAACACTCCTTGATGAGAGCCCCCTGATCCGCGTCGACTCGCAGAGCAACCAGTGCCTCCGTAGGAAATTCTCGACTCGTTTCAAACCCCAAGGAAATAAATAATCCTTGGCGCTAGGGAAACAAATAATCCTTAGCAAACTCCTCGACTCACGGATACAAACACTCCTTGACGAGAGCCTCTTGATCCGCGTCGACTAGCAGAGCAACCAGTGCCTCCATGGGAAATTCTCGACTCGTTTCAAACCCCAAGGAAACAAATAATCCTTGGCGCTAGGGAAACAAATAATCCCTAGCAAATTCCTCGACTCACGGATACAAACACTCCTTGACAAGAGCCCCCTGATCCGCGTTGACTCGCAGAGAAACCAGTGCCTCCGTGTGAAATTCTCGACTCGTTTCAAACCCCAAGGAAACAAATAATCCTTGGCGCAAGGGAAACAAATAATCCCTAGCAAATTCCTCGACTCACGGATACAAACACTCCTTGACGAGAGCCCCCTGATTCGCGTCGACTCGTAGAGCAACCAGTGCCTCCGTGGGAAATTCTCGACTCGTTTCAAACCCCAAGGAAACAAATAATCCTTGGCGCTAGAGAAACAAATAATCCTTAGCAAATTCCTCGACTCACGGATACAAATACTCCTTGATGAGAGCCTCCTGATCCGCGTCGACTCGCAGAGCAACCAGTGCCTCCGTGGGAAATTCTCGACCCGTTTCAAACCCTAAGGAAACAAATAGTCCTTGGCGCGAGGGAAACAAATAATCCTTAGCAAACGCCTCAACTCACGGATACAAACACTCCTTGACGAGAGCTCCCTGATCCGTGTCGACTCGCAGAACAACCAGTGCCTCCGTGGGAAATTCTCGACTCGTTTCAACCCCAAGGAAACAAATAATCCTTGGTGCTAGGGAAACAAATAATCCCTAGCAAATTCCTCGACTCACGGATACAAACACTCCTTGACGAGAGCCCCCTGATCCGCGTCGACTCGCAGAGCAACCAGTGCCTCCGTGGGAAATTCTCGACTCGTTTCAAACCCCAAGGAAACAAATAATCCTTGGCGCTAGGGAAACAAATAATTCTTAGCAAACTCCTCGACTCACGGATACAAACACTCCTTGACGAGAGCCTCCTGATCTGCGTCGACTCGCAGAGCAACCAGTGCCTCCGTGGGAAATTCTCGACTCGTTTCAAACCCCAAGGAAACAAATAATCCTTGGCGCTAGGGAAATAAATAATCCCTAGAAAATTCCTCGACTCACGGATACAAACACTCCTTGACGAGAGCCCCCTGATCCGCGTCGACTCGCAGAGCAACCAGTGCCTCCGTGAGAAATTCTCGACTCGTTTCAAACCCTAAGGAAACAAATAATCTTTGGCGCCAAGGAAAAAAATAATCCTTGGCGCTAGGGAAACAAATAATCCCTAGCAAACTCCTCAACTCAAGGAAACAAACACTCCTTGACGAGAGCCTCCTGATTCGTGTCGGCTCGCAGAGAAACCAGCGTCTCCGCGGGAAAACTCCCGATTCGTCTCAACTTACAAGATGAAGCCTCAGGCGGCAGGGACTAAAAAACTTGCTTCCTAAACAATGGGACCCTGCAAGTCGATCTAAAACGGTCTCTTGCATACTATTCACGGGTCTCACTCTCCGAAGTCGAGTTTCGACAAGGAGGGAAACAACCGCTTACAAGTCCTTTTGACTCGTAAGAGGGAAAAATTCTCTTACAGGATCCTTACGACCTATAAGAGGAAACACACTTAGGAATCCTCACGATTCCTAAGGAGAAAAACCCATCTACAAGACCCTCTCGATCCGTAGGGAGAAAAGTCTCTACGAGACCCTCACAGCTCATAGAGTTGAAAAGTCTTAGGCAGTAGATCTGAACCTGCAGCCTAAGCCATCGCTATCCTATGAAGAAATCAAGAGGCCTACTCTATTATATGCTAATTGTGGCAACATGCTGAGAAAGAAAAAAAGCAGCAGAAAGAGTATCCGATTTACATTTGATCAATCATTCAAGACACATTCATTCATGCATGGGCAAAATACTCAGAACAAAAAATATATAATAAAGACAAGCTGGGATAAAAAAATTTCCATTAATATTTCCAGAAGTTCTTACAATCATAAAAGCAATAAACGAAAGTTACAAGGGAATAACCTCGAACGCAGGACATGGGTTGAGGAACTCGAAAGCGACCCTATCTATGACTTTCCAAGCCTCGCGGACCATCCTAGTGTGCTTTCTTTCACGAGCATAAGCGTCAGGGTCCCCCCTGATGTCTTCCACCCTCCGATAAGCAGCAAGTATGGCGGACTGTTGAAAGACCTCGTGCAAAAGATCGATAAGACTGTCTCGCCGTCTCTTCGAGATAAAATTCAACAGGTACACCGAGTGCACCTTATCCTCAGAGGCATCCAACGCCTTAAGCCGCACACCGGAACAGAATAAGGGAAGCGCTTCCCAGATGGCTCCCACGATAAGCTTAAGGAGGAAGGAACGTCGGGGAAGCAGTGGACCATTGTACGCGTCGAAGCGGCTCATTATTTCAGCACACTCCTCATTTGTGAACTCTCGATTTTGAGAGCGGCCAAGTCGGCGGATGTCCCCGTAAGAGATAATCTCGTTAAGGGCATACATGTAGGCGTCCATTGTTCCTGTAAAAGAGGATCAACGGAATTATTAGAAAGACTGATTAAGCAAAACGATATAATGCACTGAGGAATAAAATGCCATCTTCAAACTCTAAGATCAATGAAACACTCTTAAAAGTTCTTTTTTTTAGATCAAAGGGATCTATGTTTTGCCAAAGATGCAAGGTTCTGTTTATGGGTTGAGAAACCCTGAAACAGATTCCTGAGAGCAAAGCTCTATTTGGTGAAATCCCAAAAGGATTTTCTTTAGATCAAAAGATCTATGAGAGCAAGGCTCTGTTAATTAAACTTAATTTAATTTAATTTAAAATTTTACCTAAAAGGGTACTGGGTTCTGAACTTTGAAAGTTCTTGAAAAGAAATAAGAGCAAGGCTCTAAAAGTTCTTAAACAAGAGCAGAGCTCTGAGTTTCTGAAAATAAAATTTTTTAGAAGATGATGATCATCTGTGAGGGACCAAAGGTCCTATTTATAGGCATCAAGTGCCTCTTCAACTTCCAAAAGTTGCCACGGCGGTTGGAATTCCGCCACCGTTGCCCTCACGTTTGGGGCCACGTAAGCGCAACGGTGGGGGGCATTTGTTTACCCCAATCAGAGCAAAACTCTGTTCAAATTCCGAGGCGGGAGATGAAGCAACACTTCATCTTCCCCCAATCAGAGCAAAGCTCTGCTTTGAAAATTTAAACTTTAATAAATGAAGCAACGCTTTAGATTCTTTGCCCGGGCGCAACGCGCCACGTGTCGGGCGCAGACACATCAGCGCAGCGCCCAAAACAGCGCACCCAATCAGAGCAAAGCTCTATTTAAAGAAAAATTAAAGGAAGCAACGCTTCAGTTGCGCAAGCGCTGCGCTGCGCGACGCGTGTCAGCGCAGATGCGCTAGCGCAGTTGCGCTGCGCTGTGCGCTGCTTGACATGTGTCACGCGCTGGGGCGTTTGCACCAAACAGAATTAAGATTTGAAAGAAATCTTTCTGTTCTTGTTAAAACAAGAAGATTTTCTTCTGTAAAACAGAAGCCCTTGGATCAAAAATCCAACGGTGGGGAAAATTCCCCAAATCACTCAGAGAAAGATCTCTTTAACAAATTTAACTAATTTATGGGCACTATAAAAAGGACCCTAGACCTCAATTCAAAGAAATCAACATTTTTTGTGAGAAATTAAACAGAGAGAACTCTGAAGAATTGAAGAGAAATTATCAAGAACAAAAAAGGTAAAAAGCCTTTAGAAAAAGAGAAAATTCTCTTATGAACAGATGATTGATCTAAAAACAAGATCAATAATCTTTAATAAAAAACAGAATAAAAATAGTGCTTTGCACTTTTTATGAACCTCTGGTCTTGAGATAAGAAAAAGCTTGTCTTTCTTTGATCTAAATTAGATCAAGAAATCAAATAGTGCTCTGCACTTCCTTTATGAACCATTGGTTCTTGAATCTAAAAGATTCTCAAATTAATAGTGCTCTGCACTTGAAAAATTGCACTGTTGCGCTCCTGTGTTGGCGCAAGCCACCAGGGAGCGCCACGTGTCAGCAGCGCAATAGCACAGCGCACTAACACAGCGCACTGCGCTGTTGCGCTTGCGCTCCTCAGAACGTGACGCGTGTCAGCAGCGCAGCAGCACAGCGCACTGGCGCAGCGCACTGCGCTTGCATTACACGTGTCATCACCACAAGCGCTTGCGTTCTTTGATTGGCGCAAAGCGCCTGACAAATGTAATGCATTTCTTTTGCTAAAGGGCCGGGCCCAAGTCAAAAAGACCTAGCAGGCCAAAATAGATTGCAAAGCAATAAAAAGGGGCAGAGCCTAAGTGAAATTGATGCTCTGCATCATTTATAAATGGGCAGAGCCCAAAGCAAATTGATGCTCTGCATCCTTTATGGGCAGAGCCCAAATAAAAATAAAAAGTAATGCAATGCATTATTTAAATGTGGGCAAAGCCCTAGCACCGGTCTAATAGGCCAAAAATAAATAAAAGCGTTGAATATGTTTCAACTGGACTTAGCCCAATCATGGCCGTAAGTCCTCAAATTAAATTGACTGAGCAGGATTGTTCTCTTAAATCAATTTATCTCCGGTTCGAGGGTACATCTCCGAACTCCTCTGACACCCGTCGTTGTAATCCTTCAACGATGTCAGAGAGGTGACGGGTCTCGACGACCATATATGAATATGGACTGCGGGGTCCTTAAACTTGTGGACCGAAACGTCCTTAAACTAATATTGGACCGAAACGTCCTTAAACTAATGATGGACCACTATGTCCTTAAACTAATGATGGACCACCATGTCCCTAAACTGGCAATGGACCGCAACGTCCCTAAACTGGCAATGGACCGCTACATCCTTAAACTACCTATGGACCACTACGTCCCTAAACTGGAACAATAGAGCCTCCAAATGCTCTTTTCCCAGATCTAAACGATCCCGTTTAAGTTGATCTTAGCCCCAAACACGGCTAACGTATCCTTAAACATTCAAATGGACTATAAAACTTCAAATCAATTCTGGTTCGAGGGTACATCTTTGAACTCCTCTGACACATATCGTTGTAATCCTTCAACGACGTCAGAGAGGTGATAGGTCCCGATGGCCATGCATACTATGGACCACTACGTCCCTAAACTGGAACAATAGAGCTCCCAAATGCTCTTTTGCTGGATCTAAACGGTCCCATTTAAGTTGATCTTAGCCCCAAACACGGCTAACGTATCCTTAAGCATTTCAACAGACTACATATTCCATAATCAACTTTGGTGCAAGGGTACATCTCCGAACTCCTCTGACACCTGTCGTTGTAATCCTTCAGCGACGTCAGAGAGGTGACGATTCCCGACGGCCATATATTAAATGGATCACCACGTTAAGTCGATCTTAGTCTAAAACAGGACTAACGTATCCTTAACGGATGTTTAAGTCGATCTTAGTCTAAAACAGGACTAACGTATCCTTAACGGACGTTTAAGTTGATCTTAGTCTCAATACGACTAACGTATCCTTAAACTAAAAACACCAAACCCAAATCTAAGTAAATACGGATTTGGATTAATCCACGTCCTACGGGCGACGGTATTACTCAGTCTCCGTATATAATCCACGGGCAACCACAAACAAAAAAAACACACACGACATGAAGTGAAATTCTGGAGAAGGAGAAAGTGGTTACCACGATGCGATAGCGTAATTAACTGCAGGGGCTTGCGCCTGCAGGGAAGAGCGTCCCCACAATCAAAAACCCCTCAATTGAGGGAGAATCTGACGAAGTCTGCTACATCGGCCGCATCCGTCTAAACCTCCGATACACGGTACCATAAATCAACTTGGCATCTTCGGAGAGGTAGACGGATAAAACCAAATAACATCAGCCCCGAATCTCAAGCGAGACGCAAAGTCTAGGTCGTCTTTCGGAGGGGAACAGGAGGATGTCCGCAATATATTCGAGAAAGCCTTGAACAATGGTCTGCAATTTCCTATTCCGAAGAGGCCACATGAAATAAATATTACCGGCAATCCCGTATACTGCCCATACCATAGAGTGCTGAGTCATACCATTGAAGACTGCTGTGTTTTCAAAGTTTAGACAGAGGACCAATATAAGCTTGGAAAAACCTCACAATCCTCGGATGTATCGGCAAGCCACAGAGCTAGGTCATCAACACAGCTCCGCCAAGGTCAAAGTTCAATGAGCTGGGATAAGCAAAAAGGACTACCACGTCGTTAAACTGGGAACACCTGTAGACCTCTAAGTCTTTAAACTGGGAATAACTGACCACCATGTCATTAAACTAGCAATAATCGACCACCACGTCATTAAACTAGGAACAATCGACCACCACGTCATTAAACTGGGAACAATTGACCACCACATCATTAAACTCGGAATAATCGACCTCTAAGTCGTTAAACTGGGAATGTAAAAAATATATATATATATATATATATATATATATATGTAAATAAACAAAAAAATGTGTAAACAAGAGAAAAATAATGAAAAGCCGAAATGATGGGGCAACTTGCAATAAAAATCAGCGAGTAAAATAAAGATGAAAATAAAGCCGAAATGATGGGGCAATCGCGAATAAAAGCCGAAATGATAGGGCAATTGCGACCTTCGCGATAAGAAAAGATGAAATGATAGAGCAATCGCGGTAAAATAAAAAAACAACAAAAAAACAACAACAAAACAACAACAACAAAAAAAAAGCGAATGATGAGTCGCTCCTGGTACCATATTCCAGTGCAGCGATGCAGACACCAATCAAAATCCAATTTCCCAAAATTCTTCCAGCCCTACGGCCAGTCCCCAAATTGACTACCGTATACAATCTACGGGCTCAAATAATTCTCAGCATACCCATGCCCCACCGCAATCACCAGTTATGCGGCTGGTCTCCGCCCTTGGAATTATGCTCCATTGAGAAGACCCACTCATGTGTCCTCATGATACATGAGGAGAACAAACTTTTGTGGGATCCTTACGACTCACAATGGAAAAACACACTTAGGAGTCCTCACGACTCCTAAGGAGAAAATACACCTGCGGGATCCTTACGACTTGTAGGGAGAAAATGCTTTTATGGGACCCTTACGGCCCATAAAATTGAAAAGCCTTAGGTGATAGGGATCTAAACCCGTCTCCTAAGCTATCGCTTGCCAATAGGCAATGGCGAATGATGAGTCGCTCCTGGTACCATATTCCAGTGCAGCGATACAGACGTCGGCCAAAATCTAAATACCCAAATGGCGAATGATGAGTCGCTCCTGGTACCATATTCCAGTGCAGCGATGCAGACGCCAACCAAATTCCAAATCCTATACCCTAATGGCGAATGATGAGTCGCTCCTGGTACCATATTCTAGTGCAGCGATGCAGACGCCAACAAAGTCCCGAAATTTTTCCGGCCCTACGGTCTGGATCATACATCCTGCAAAATCGTATACAATCCACGGGCGTAAAACAATCCCAGTCTCTCCCAAGTCCTACCGGTGAGACCACATTCAAAGTCCCCCCAAAATAATAATAATAATAATAATAATAATAATAATAATAATATATAAAAAATGGTATGTCTACAAGCAAAATGGGCACGGATAAAAACCTGAAAGGGCGCCGTGAGTAAAAACAGCAGGACTGCCGGCGAGTTTGTGAAAACCTGAAAGGGCGCAAACTCATAAAAAAAAAGAGATGAAATGCACTCGCAAAGTCCTCTCGACTTTGTGAGGAGAAAATTCCCGCGTGAGATCCTTACGACTCACAAAGGAGCAACACACTTAGGAGTCCCCAAGACTCCTAAGGAGAAAAGACACCTACGAGATCCTTTCGACTCGTAGGGAGAAAATGCTATTGTGGGACCCTTACAGCCCATAAAATTGAAAAGCCTTAGGTGATAGGGATCTAAACTTGTCTCCTAAGCCACCAATTCCTAAATCCTTCCGGGGCAAATGATGAGTTGCTCCTGGCATTATTCCAGTGCAGCAATGCAGATGCCAAACAAAAACCAATTCCCAAATCCTTCTGGGGCAAATGATGAGTTGCTCCTGGCATTATTCCAGTGCAGCAATGCAGATGCCGACAGAAAACCAAAATCCCTAAATCCTCTCATGGCAAATGATGATCCGCTCCTGGTGCCATATTCCATTGTAGCGATACTGATGTCAACCAAAATCACAATCAACAAGTCAACTTCAACTCCAACACCGCAGAAAGCGGAGCAAGTCAGAGTCCAATCTCGACACCGCAAGAAGCGGAGCAAGTTAAGTCCACCCCTGACAATGCAGGAAGCAGAGCAAGTCAAATAGTGCGTCGACCGTCCACGTCGCAAAACGGGCAGTGCAGGCTTCCCATAAATCAGGAACCCAAATCGCTCCAGATCAGAGCGTCGACCGTCCACGTCGCAAAACGGGCAGTGCAGGTTTCCCACAAATCGGGAACCCAAATCGCTCCGGATCAGAGCGTCGACCGTCCATGTCGCAAAAAGGGCAGTGCAGGCTTCCCACAAATCGGGAACCCAAATCGCTCCGGATAAGAGCGTCGACCGTCCATGTCGCAAAAACGGCAGTGCAGGCTTCCCATAAATCGGGAACCCAAATCGCTCCGGATCAGAGCGTCGACTGTCCAGGTCGCAAAAAGGGAAGTGCAGGGTTCCCACAAATCGGAAACCAAATCGCTCCGGATCAGAGCGTCGACCGTCCATGTCGCAAAAAGGGCAGTGCAAGCTTCCCACAAATCGGGAACCCAAATCGCTCCAGATCAGAGCGTCGACCGTCCATGTCGCAAAAACGGCAGTGCAGGCTTCCAACAAATCGGGAACCTAAATCATTCCGGATCAGAGCGTCGACCGTCCATGTCGCAAAAATGGCAGTGCAGGCATCCCACAAATCGGGAACCCAAATCGCTCCGGATCAGAGCGTCGACTGCCCATGTCGCAAAAACGGCAGTGCAGGCTTCCCACAAATCGGGAACCCAAATCGCTCCGGATCAGAGCGTCGACCGTCCAGGTCGCAAAAAGGGCAGTGCAGGCTTCCCACAAATCGGAAACTAAATCGTTCCGGATCAGAGCGTCGACCGTCCATGTCGGAAAAAGGGTAGTGCAGGCTTCCCATAAGTCGTGAACCCAAATCGCTCCGGATCAGAGCGTCGACCGTCCATGTCACAAAAAGGGCAGTGCAGGCTTCCCACAAATCGGGAACCCAAATCGCTCCGGATCAGAGCGTCGACCGTCCAGGTCGCAAAAAGGGCAGTGCAGGCTTCCCACAAATCGGAAACTAAATCGTTCCGTATCAGAGCGTCGACCATCCATGTCGGAAAAAGGGCAGTGCAGGCTTCCCACAAATCGGGAACCCAAATCGCTCCGGATCAGAGCGTCGACCGTCCATGTCGCAAAAACGGCAGTGCAGGCTTCCCACAAATCGAGAACCCAAATCGCTCCGGATCAGAGCGTTGACCGTCCATGTCGCAAAAATGGCAGTGCAGGCTTCCCATAAATCGGGAACCCAAATCGCTCCGTATCAGAGCATTGACCGTCCATGTCGCAAAAACGGCAGTGCAGGCTTCCCACAAATCGGGAACCCAAATCGCTCCGGATCAGAGCGTCGACCGTCCATGTCGCAAAATGGGCAGTGCACGCTTCCCACAAATCGGGAACCAAATCGCTCCGGATTAGAGCGTCGACCGTCCATGCCGCAAAAAGGGCGGTGCAGGCTTCCGACAAATCGGGAACCAAATCGCTCCGGATCAGAGCGTCGACCGCCCATGTCGCAAAAAGGGCAGTGCAGGCTTCCTACAAAGCGGGAACCAGATCACTCCGGGTCAGAGAAACGTCTACCACGGACACTCCGTCTCGGAGACGCGTCAGGCGTCGACGGTCCATGTCGCAAAAAGGGTAGTGCAGGTTTCCCATAAATCGGGAACCAAATCGCTCCGGATCAGAGCGTCGACCGTCCATGTCGCAAAAAAGGCAGTGCAGGCTTCCCATAAATCGGGATCCAAATTGCTCCGGATCAGAGCGTCGACCGTCCATTTCGCAAAAAGGACAGTGCAGGCTTCCCATAAATCGGGAACCAAATCGCTCCGGATCAGAGTGTCGACCGCCCATGTCGCAAAAAGGGCAGTGCAGGCTTCCTACAAAGCGGGAACCAGATCACTCTGGGCCAGGGAAACGTCTTCCACGGACACTCCGTCTCGGAGACGCGTCACGCGTCGACCGTCCATGTTGCAAAAAGGGCAATGCAGGTTTCCCATAAATCGGGAACCAAATCGCTCCGGATTAGAGCATCGACTGTCCATGTCGCAAAAAGGGAAGTGCAGGTTTCCCATAAATCGGGAACCAAATCGCTCCGGATGAGAGCGTCGACCGTCCATATCGCAAAAAGGGCAGTGCAGGCTTCCCACAAATCAGGAACCAAATCGCTCCGGATTAGAGCGTTGACCGTCCAGGTCGTAAAAAGGGCAGTGCAGGCTTCCTACAAAGCAGGAACCAGATCACTCCGGGCCAAGAAAACGTCTACCACAGACACTCCGTCTCGGAGACGCGTCAAGTATCGACCGTCCATGTCGTAAAAAGGGCAGTGCAGGCTTCCTACAAATCGGGAACCAAATTGTTTCAGGCCGGGGAAAAGTCTACCACGGACACTTCGTCTCGGAGACGCGTCAAGCATCGACCGTCCATGTCGTTAAAAGGGCAGTGCATCCCAAAAAGTGGGAACCAAAGCAAGTTGCCTCCACGCAAAAGAAGATCCATCAATTTCATGCACACGACCCACATATGTGGTGTGCATTCATTGATGGGGGGCACTTTGCTGGGGTCAAAATTTGCACCCCGGTTGACCAAGTCAAAATCAAGGTCAACCCCAAACCAGGTGGGCCCAAGCCCAGGTCAAGCGGGCCCATGCCCAAGCCGAGCCCGCGGCCAAGCCTCCCCATGGCAACAATAAAATCATGTAATAAATCATTTTTATTTAATTTTTTATGCATGAATGTAAACAAAATAGGCATAAAACCAAATTTTTGTAAGCCCATGGCTTATGTGCAAAAAGAAATGGCATATGAGCCATGGGATATGCAAAATGCCATTTTGAAAAGCCCAAAGGGCTATATGTAAATATGTAAGCCTATAAAAGGCAACATGATGAAAATATATAATATACAATTTTCATTCCCCCAAAAACTAGGGTTCTTAGTGCCTCCTGCTCCTTCTCCAAGGTTCTAAACCTTCTTATTTCTTGTGAATTAAATCAAGAGTTTTACTCTTTCTTTTCCAAAACTAAATAGTTTTTTACCACAAAACCCACAAAGGGGAACTCAGATCTGCCATCAGATCTCAAAAAGGAAAGATTTTTAAAATCTCACATCTCTTGATCTTCAAGATCCCGTCGACAGAGGAAGAAGGAGACCCATCTCCTAAAAATCCCACCTTGGGAAGATCCAGAGCTCAAGGGAGAATCCCGTTTCAGCATCTCCAAGAACATCCTAGGAGTTTAACACCTCATACACACACACGCGCGCGCGCACACACACACACACAGAGAATAATAAGTGCTCCTTTCTGGGAGTACAACTCCCATTGCAGGGATTAAGTCCTTTTTGCTGCTCGAGCGCCCACGTGCTGACACGTTGTGCGCTAGCGCTGGAAGCGCTAGCGTTCTTGCGCTCAGAGCGCTAGCGCTTGAAGCGCTCTTGCGCTAGCACTTGAAGCGCTAGCACTCTTGCGCTCAGAGAGCTAGTGCCCAAAGCGCTAGCGCCCGAGCGCCCACGTGTTGACACGTGGCGCTTTTGCGCTCAGAGCGCTAGCGCACAAAGCGCTAGCTCACAAAGCGCTAGTGCCCGAGCGCTCACGTGCTGACATGTGGTGCGCTAGCGCTCAAAGCGCTAGCGCTTAGAATGCTAGCGCCCAAAGCGCTAGCGCCCGAGCGTCCACGTGCTGACATATGGTGCGCTAGCGCTCAAAGCGCTAGCGCTCAAAGCGCTAGCGCACTTGCGCTCAGAGCGCTAGCACCCGAGCGCCCACGTGCTGATACGTGGTGCGCTCACGCTCAAAGCGCCAGCGCTCTAGCGCCCAAAGCGCTAGTGTCCGAGCGCACACGTGCTGACACGTTGTGTGCTAGCGCTCTTGCGCTCAAAGTGCTAGCGCTCTAGCGCCCACGTGGTGCGCTAGCGCTCTTGCGCTCAGAGCGCTGGCGCTGGCCCCACGCATCCTTTGGATGCCTTTCCCCCCTTTAGTATATATACATATATATATACATATGTATACATATGTACACACACACATACTCCACGACACTGTCCCTGTTAGAAAAAATTTCTAACGGGGTGCTGCCCCGCACCTCGCAAGGGGGCTGCTAGCCCCCTTGACCTCCAGCCCGCTATTCGGGTTGCGGGACCCGCGTAAAAACTCTGCAGGGCCTCCGATATATCCAAAACCCCTTCAAAACACAACACTGCACATTGAGTTCGCATGACCAGTTTAACCCGTCAATCGGAGGTTCGCTCGCTCCAAAGGCGAGGGATAATTAACGGCAGCTTAGTCCGCGGTTGCCGGAGATTCGGATCCCCACAATCATTAAACCCCGGCCTACCCTAGGTAGGGGGAATCTGTAATGCGTCTGACAAGCGCGCGTATTCCCATCTTAATGGGGTAACGAAAAACATCCTACAATAGCGTACTTCGACATCAACCTACAATATCATCCATGAAAGGTGAATATAGTTCCTGATGCACTTAACCGCCAGCCATTATCAATGAATCTCACTGCTCAGTGGAAGCTTTAGCAGGAATTGCATGGAATGGAGATCGAGGTAGTTATGCCAGGTAATACTTCAGAGTTGATGAACTTACAAGTTCAGTCTACTATTGTCAATCAGATCAAGGCAGCTCAAGCAAATGATGTCAAGCTACAAAAGATCCGAGAACAGATAGAAAGTGGACTTCGAATGGACTTCATTATCCACGAAGATGGATCCTTAAGATATGGAAGTAGATTGTGTATACCACAAGGTCCTATTCGAGAAGAGTTGATGAAAGAAGCTCACGGCTCTCCTTACTCAGTACACCCCGGTGATACCAAAATGTATAAGGATCTACGGCAACACTACTGGTGGTAGGGAATGAAGCGCGAAGTAGCCCGAAGCGTAGCCAAGTGTTTGGTGTGTCAGCAAGTAAAGGCTGAACATCACAGAACTGCTGGCCTACTTCAGCCGTTACCTATCCCAGAATGGAAATGGCAGCACATTACCATGGACTTCGTGACTGCCCTTCCTCACAGCACGAAGGGTAACGATGCAGTATGGGTTATTGTAGATCTACTCACCAAGTTGGCTCACTTTATTCCCTTTCGAGTTGGCCAATCTACCGAGACGCTAGCAAAGAAGTACATGGAGGTAAGCATAAATTTAAAGTAAGATTTAATCTCAAAGTGCACTATTTTTTATACCCATGAACTCATACAGGAGATTGTGAGATTACATGTAGTACCAGTTTGTATCGTCTCCGATCGTGACACCAGATTCCGATCACAGTTTTGACAGAGTCTGCAAGCTAGCCTGGGAACAAGTCTGAACTTCAGCACAGCTTACCATCCACAAACGAACGGACAGTCTGAGCGAACAATTTAGATTCTGGAGGACATGCTAAGAGCTTGTATGTTAGACTTCGGAGGTTCGTGGGAAGATCACCTACACCTTGTGGAGTTTTCATACAACAACAGCTATCAGGCGAGCATTGGAATAGCACCATTCGCAGCACTCTATGGAAGGAAGTGTCGTTCACTACTAAGTTGGGATGACATCGGAGATCGTGAACTCCTTAGACCAGAGATGATCGTAGCAACTGTGGATGTAGTTCGTACGATCAGAGAAAGAATGCACATAGCCCAAGACTGACAGAAGCATTGGGCTGATGCAAAGCGTCGACACTTGGAGTTTTAACCTGGAGATCAAGTTTTCTTACAGATATCTCCAAACCGAGGAGTAATCCGTTTTGGCAAGAGGGGTAAGCTCAGTCCGAAATATATAGGACCGTTCGACATTCTCGAACGAGTCAGAGAAGTGGCATACCGCTTGGCACTACCACCCTCATTGGAAGGAGTGCACAACGTGTTCCACATATCTCAGCTCCGAAGATATGTGAGCGACCCTAGCCACATCCTTGATCACTCCGAGCTCACTGTACAGACGGACCTAACTTGCGAGCTACAACCCGTTGAAATTCTGGACAAAAAAGTGAAGACACTGCGGAACAAGGAAGTAAAGTTGGTCCGGGTGATGGGAAGAAAAGATTCACCAGGAGAATCAATGTGGGAATGAGATGAAGACATGCGTGCAAGATACCCTTTCTTATTTATAAATTTGTCCTTATATAATTGTAAATTTCGAGGACGAAATTTTTATAAGGAGGGTAGAATATAACGACTCTGAACTTGCTGTACGAAATTTTTTCAATTTAATGTACAGATAGGAGTTTGCAAGCCTGAGTACACTTTATAAGGTAATTTTTGTTTAAAAACAGCAAGAAACAACTTGTAGCTCACTGGTAAAGCTTTGCACTGCTGTGACGTAGCCATGTGTTCGAATTCCATCAGGCACATTTATTTTTTTTAGATTTTATTTTAAATTTTTGGAAGCCCAAAAGTTTACATATGCAATGCACACAAAAATGAAAAGTCTGAGAAAACAAATATATGCAAAATGATATAAATACAGACATGGACTGTTAGTTATATGTATGCCCTAGAGGCCATTACTATACATAGGATGTATATTGTAGTGGATGCTGGGACATATATAGGGAGGACTTTCTTGCTCGACATGATAGTATGCTATCTGGTTGCTCTTTACCTTAACGTGTATACTGATTGTCTCTCTGTTACATGTTGGTAAAGCCCTTAGGATCTGTACTTGACTACCTGGACTATGATGCGGATCATACTAGTGGGGACATGGTAGTCTATAAGTACATCCTTCAAAGTCCCTAGTCGTGGGTGTATCGAGACGGGGCGTCGATATACCAGAGTAGACTAGCGTATACCTTCTCGACCCATACAGATGGGCGATGGATGATCCCATATCCATCGGTGTTTGACATCAGAGATGATATACGGGTGCTCAGTAGAGACTGGGTACACTGGACGGACTCGCCGAGAACTCCCAGATGGTATTATACCTCACGTCAGATGGCAGTTCTCAGGTGACACTGGTACAGAGTAGTCTGTTGACCCGAGATCGTCATAGAGTCTTGTGTGGTTCCCACTGTGCTTTGATTTCCATCTTACCACGTCCAAGAGGGCATGCAAAACGGTGGTTTTTGGGTACAGTCCCGAGTCACATGGAGGCAATGAGCGATAGGAAGGGATTCGTCTCTCCCGGTATAGGGAGTTGATGTTGCGCTGTGTTCGATTGGCTATAACAGGAAATCCCTGGCCAGGGTTGCTGAGATTTACTGGTAAGTGTTACCAGTAGTTTCTCGAATTGTTATAGACCTCATATCGACACGACTTATCGAGCTATTGGGGTCTGACGTTTACCACCCCTAGGCAAGATATGCGACATATCAGACGATCAGACTGGACTGTACGGTAGTGTTACTGGTCGGATTCACTGGAGTGTGAGCGGGCTTGCTCGTCGATCTTCAGATCGCTCAATACCCGGGTGGCCGTTACGTTTGGCAGACCGCTTGCGGCTTGTGGGTGTTTGATATGATCATCATCTGCTGCCGGCGTATTGACGAGTCTTTAGAGTCCTACACAGAGGTTTCCTGGCTCAAGCGAAACGAAATAGGAGCGCATATGAGATATGTGCGGGACCGAGAATAATGCATGTATGTGATACCATATTTCATTCTCGCGATGAATGTGTGTCGAATGGTTGTATGCGATATAACCTAGTTATCGAATCAAGGATTGATTCGATAAGCCGATACATTGGATACTAGCCGGTTATATGCGATATGACCGGATCATTGGATCAAGTGTTGATTTAATGATTGAATGTATAATTATATATTTGATATATTACTTTGCATCAACTAATATTGGTTCACTTTAAATGGATTTACTCATTTGGTTTGTGCACATTGTATATGTGATATATTTTGTGCACATGATTGTATCATGTTTGATGATACATGCAAGCTAGGGTTAGTGTAAAGAATTAGACCATGGTTAGGTTTATGATTAGGGTTTTATTTTTATTTACTTATTCATTTATTTATTCTTTTGTTTATTTTGGAAAAAGGAAAAGGTAAAGAGAAAAAGAATGGTTGCTAGTTTTGTTTGTAGTTGAAGTTTCTTGAAACTTTAACCAAGTCACCATTCTTATCTCATCCTTTAACCTAACCATTCAAGTTAACCATGGTCCATTCTCTACAACTAACCAAGGGTTAGTAAATGATAAGTATTGATTTATTTATCATTTACGAAACACTTATCATATTCTTTTTCATCATCTTCTTCTTCTTCAACAAAAGAAAAAGCTTGCTACATCAATGGTGATTGATGAAAAAGTGAGTGAAATCCAAATCTAAAGTCTACCCACTTCCTATTTCTTCATCCTCTACCTCTTGCCAAGTTGTATAGGGTGTTTACTTCACAAGTTTTCAAAACTTGATGAAGTTGGAGCTTGTTCTTGCGATGCTTCGACGTAGATCATCTTCGGCATCGAACCGACGATCAAGCCCGCCTATTCTTCGATGAAGCCGACGCTAGAGCCCAAGATACGATTTGGCCAGCGAGGGGACTTCATCACAGAGCCTAGGAGGTGGTGGACAAACGGATCTACAAAGGTTGTATTTCCGTATTCTCATAGTTAAGTGTTAACTAGTTAGCTTTTTCGCCTAGTTTTCTAGCAAACGATCCGTAGTCGGGTCTCTCGGCACCTAGATTTTTTGAAAATGGCATGTTCGATGCTTTGTGAGACCTCACTAGAGTGCCTAGGAACCCTACAGTGGTATCAGAGCCTAGCTAGAGCCTTAGGCGAAGTCTAGACGGAGTTTGAAGTCCGAACGAACCCGAAATCCGATCACAAACTTGCTCTCTGGACTTTTTCTAAAATCTGGAGTTTTTCGATATTAAAAATGCTTAAAAAATTCAGCAGGAAATTTTAAGAATTACGACGAAAATATTTACTGATGAACAGTACAAACCGCGGCTGAACCGCGGCAGAAGCCTGGCTTCTGCGGCGGTTCAGCGGCGGAATGATGACGTCATCGTACACTGTTTGCACAGTAACTCTTATTATATTATGCTGGATTTTCTGGGTATTTTTAAATTTTATTCAAGAGTTGAATTTTCTGGGGTTGTTTTGGGGATTCGAATGTTCGATCGGATTATCAAATTTTGTCTGTTTGGCTTTCCGGATAAATTTTAGAATATGTTAAAAAGTTCGACCGGATATAAATACCCAATTTTTCCCCTGTCGGGAAATTTCCAAGTGTTGGATTTTTCCGTAGTTTGACGACGTTCTAAGTAGTGCAAGTAACTCGATGGACCCTCTAGAAGACAACAAACCTTAACTCGATTATGTGACCGTCTTGAACTGCCCTTTGAACCTTCGGGTTTGGGGCAGTACGGCGTGCCACATGTGAGGCGTTGGCTTGACCCTTCTACGGCTGGACCGTTGGTACTGAGGCACGAACGGAATGTTGTTAGACTTGTTTCATGTGTTGATCTGTATCGGGAAAACTTGGGTGTTCGAATGTTCAATCGGAAAGTTTAACATTTTCTAATTATCTGGAATGGGATACAATAATTGGAATTCACAAAAAGTTATGAGATAACTGAATGAATGTTATAAACATAGCACTTTAGTCTCACTTGATCGGTTTCCACGGAATTTTGATGTGATCAAAAGTCCGTCGCAATCACGTAGCGTACGCGGATACTCGCCGGGTAAACTTAATAGACAGCCTCACTCCATATCCCCGACCAAGTGACTGTAGGAGAACCCCGTCGCCGAAAGCATCCGTTCGGGTGCTCGCGGCAGCGGCGTTCCGCCTTGGTGCACTTCGTCAACGGTATCAGGGGTGCAGCCGCCTACTAAAGTTTGCGACGAGTATTCGATCAGGATGTCGGGAATCTTGTTGAATTACCCGACTTGATATTGAAAAGTGTTTTCGATTTTGAGACTAAAATGCGGGGTTTATAAATGTTAAGCATGCGATGTCTAAGTAATTCATTTGGTTAGGCATGCGATGTCTGAGGTGGTTGCGGATTCCAACTGTTGTAGTTTTACACTTTCTTTTCTGTGACCGTAAGTGTAATATGTGATATCGCCGGTTTCGTTGCTATATGTCAACGACAATTGGGATGCGCATATTTACTTACGTTGATGACATGTGATGTTATGTGTTGCTGGATATGTTATATCGGATCGTCGTGTTTGAATAGCCGGGTTTTTTTTATGTGAGATGAGTGTTTTTCATTTTCATTCATGTAAAAACTTGTATGTAATATTCTTTTATTGGGGCGCTTCCAGGTTGCGGAAGATGTCACCTTTTGTATATTATTTACTTTTCTGCACTAGGATAGACCCAAGGAGGAGGGCACAAGTAACCGGGTTCTGGAGTCCAGTGGGAGACCAACTCGAGGAGTCGAGTCCGGGTCTCCTAACTCTAGAATTGGTAGGGTTGCTTGCCGCTCTCGTAGGGGTCTAGGGGTGTGGGTTTGGCTATTCATCGCGACCGTGGAATCCGTGTTTTATACTGGCTCGTATTAAAAACACGGACGTCCTAGTATATCCAATATTTCATATGTTTCTTCTGCTGCGATATCTGTGATGTGATCATGTGATGTTCTGTGATAGATACTTGTATATAGTATATATGATATATTATATAGATGTTACTTATGTTTTACACCCGTGCTAGCCCTGCCCTGCTCTGCCGTTAGTTACCTAACCTAACGGTGCACGAGGGGACATCGAGGCGAATGCGGATGGCATAAGTGTACGTCGTATTTATCTGTGATGTTTAGGTACTTAAATGATGGGACTTCATTAATGTGATTAATGAAATAAAAGAAACCTAAGATGTTGTAGAATCGAATTTCAAAATAAAACAGGTAGCTACAGTTCTTGCTTTGCACAGCAGTATATGTGATATATCCTGCACCTTATTCGATGAGGAAAGGACCGAGATCCCTTCACCGGGAGTGACTCCTTTAGCAAATAACTGGCAGATGCTACACATTCGGTTTGTCTTTTGATTGCTTTTAAGAGTTTTTGCTTTGCACAGTGATATATATGATATATCCTGCACCTCATTCGATGAGGAAAGGACCGACGATCCCTTCACCGGGAGTGACTCCTTTAGCAAAACTAGAAAAGCCTCAAAAGCACTCCATTTTAAAATCATTTGATTCTACAACGATATCAAGTTCATTACGCAATAGGTTTTCAGAAAAACCTGTCGTAGCCCTCCGTCATTTCAGATAAATCCTGTTTAGTATTCGTGCTGCGTTTGTTGACCTTGTCAAGGCGCAGTGTGCGTAGCTAACCGGTATTTATCTGCTTATGCATATGATGCAGATTGGGTTAGGGTAGTCGTGCGGCCTTGTTGACCTTGTCAAGGGTCGTGCGGGTGGGTTTGATTCAATCAAGAAATGACGGGTTGAACTTGACTTGCGGTCTATGGTTTGTTGACCTTGTCAAGGTCATAGATCGTTCGGGGCAAAATATTATCGGGAATTTCAAGTGTTGAGATTTGCAATGAGATTGCATACCTTCTATGAGATAGTTGGATCCCGATACCCGCTGCGAGTAAGTGTTACTCCTGGAAGAGTTTTATACATTACAATTAGCAGATCAAGTAGGTGTCTAGAAAGGTGTCAACGGGGTTACGCCTCTGGGAAAACGAGGTTTACATTAATTAGGTTCGTGCGAAAGCACAGGGGACCTCCCTCAAAGTACCGACACTGGCCTGGCTGAAAAATTGGCGAACTTGTAGTGTGTAATTAATCCCGGCTAGTCTTTCCTTTTAGGGTTTGAAGGAAGATTTGGTAAAAAGAAGTGGGAGCCATCCTGATTAGATAAAATAATAACCAATCTATTCTTGCAAGAGCGCACGCTGAGTGTTTTCTTCTCTCTCTCTCCAGGTAGCGACCATATCACGCCTTAATCAAGATAATAATATGGATGAATTGACCGAACCCGCTTGTTATACTGAGCTGGGGAACGTTGGTCCCGCTCCAACTTATAATTGTTATAAGACAGAGCAGGAAATAGGGGAATACCAGATTTCCTATGCCGCCCAAACGAAGACAGTGCATACTGATGCATCATCTTCGGGTGTGTTCATTATACAGAACTGTTTCTCAGCATTCTTTACGTCCTGGGTATGTGATACCAGATCAGGATCCCAGATATGTAATCTGTTACATAGGGCTACAGAAAGGTAGAGAACTGAGAACGGGTGATAAGTTTCATGAGGCAGAAAACGGGGCAAGAGTTGCAGCCAAGTCTGTTGGTCACTGTCACCCTGTATTACAATACATTGATTCTGAACGAATGTTGTTAGATACCGAACCTGATATACAAAATCATATCAGTCTCTTTATAAGTAAAGAAATGATAAAATTTTGTATTGTTGGATAATGTTTTGAACATTTCCTATATCAAAAGTTGATCGGTTCAGGCACGTTATCTAAAAGCGTTGATGTTCTAAATCAAACTACAGTTCTTAGTATACGGATCACACACAAGAGGAAGAGTTCAGAAATGAACGAATTCTTCTTGAGGTATTGTAGACTAGGTCATATCAATGTGACCCGAC
This sequence comes from Agapanthus africanus, assembly GCA_030015575.1. NCBI lineage: Eukaryota > Viridiplantae > Streptophyta > Magnoliopsida > Asparagales > Amaryllidaceae > Agapanthus > Agapanthus africanus. Next base: position 725,395,321 of record CM057337.1, read on the forward strand.
TAGCTGAAGTTACATGTAGATGCATATTTAAATCAGTTTGAATCTACATCTTGTGAAACTTGCCAGTCATGTCACAAAGATATAATGACACCAGCTCTGTTTATTGGAAACAGAGAAAGAGTTAGTAAACTCTTGGGATGATACATGTTGATGTATGTAGGTCCCCTGTCTATACATGCCAAGAATGGTTCTTTGTACTTCATTACGTTCTCTGATGATCTCTCAAGATTCAGACCTATGTTCCTGTTGAAACACAAGTCCGAACCTTTTGAGATATTCACAGAATATAAGTTAGAAGTAGAGAACCAATACGGGTATAAGTATTATGTCCTTTGATGTGATCGAGGAGGAGAATACTTGAGCACGGAAATCCTGGACTTTTCTAAAGGAAAATGAGATTCTCTATCAGCATTACTCCTCCGCATACACCATAGCACGATGGTATATCGGGGCGGAGCAATCACACCCTATATGATATGGTGTGCTCTATGATGAGTACTACTGAGTTTCCTATTTTCCTTTTAAGGGGTTATGCACTTGAGAAGCTGCATACCTATTGAATAGGTTCGAATCAAATCAGTTGCCTACCACTCCATATGAGATATGGAAAGGGAAGAGCCCATGTCTTAAGCTAGTTAAGATTTGGGGTTGTCCGGCCTATGTCTAAAAGCAAAATCCGGACAAGCTCGAGGCAAGGTCTGTTATGTAGAACTGGAAATGTTCCAGCTATACAAACTGCAGCAGATGATTTGATAGAGCCAATGGATTCAGTAGATTCCAACGAACCTCAGCCTCTCCGCCGATCTAGTAGGGTTCCTCACCCACCTGAGAGATATTTCGGTTTCTCTATGACAGTGGGAGTGAGGATAGCATCATGAGATGATGACCCAACTAGTTTCGAGCTGGCCATCAGGAGTGTGACTCTGTAAGAATGGCTGGATGCTTAGTGATCTGAGATGGAATCCTTATACACCAACAAAGTATGGACTTTAGTTGCTATATCTGAAGGGTTAAATCCCCATCAGGAGCAAGTATATCTTGAGAAGATTACTTGGTGTACTTGGAAAGGTTAAGACTTTCAAAGCTAGACTTGTTAAAAGGTTTTCGTCATCAACCAGGCGTGGATAATGATGAAACCTTTTCCAATACCTATGCTTAAGTCCATCCAGATCCTACTTGTCACGGCTACATACCATGACTACGATATCTGACGGTTGGGTGCCATGACTGCTTTTCTAAATGATGTTTTAGAAGAGAGCGTCTATAAGTACACAGCCAGAGGGCTTCGTAGACAGTGGGAGCAGCGGAAACGTGTGCAAGATGCTTTATAGGATTAAAGCAGGTATCGCGGAGTTGGAACATCTGTTTTGATGGATTAGTCAAAGAGTTTGACATCATCAAAATGGTAGATGAACCTTGTATAAACAAAAGGGTAGTAGGGAGTATGGTGGCGATCCTCGTAGAGTACGTGGATGACATACTTTTGATGGGGAAGGAGTTTCCTATGCTACGCTCGGTCAATCTCCGCTTATCACCATAATTCTCCATATAGGATCAAAGTGATACCTCCTAAATCCTGGATTTTGGATCTATGAGATAGATCTAAATGGATGTTAGGATACTCACTAGCTGAAGTGAGATGGTATCAATCGACCTTGGGGAGAATCATTGGAATGGTTCCAAAGTGATAAAGACGACTGAATGTCAGTCACAGGCATTGTCTTTACCCTCAGTAAAGGGACGGTATGCTGGAAGAGTTCCAAGCTAGACACCGTGACATACTAGACGATAAAGGCAGGATACATCGCTACTAAAGATGCTACCAAAGAGGCTGTTTGGGTGTATATTGGTTCATGAGATGAACTAGGTTCCTACCATTGTGAGACAATGGAGTTGTGGCTCATGCCGAGGAACGCCGGTCCCATCAGTGATCCAGACTTATTCTAAGGCAGTATCGCCTGATCATGGAGATAGTTGATCTCCAGGGTGATCGAGGTTAGGAGAGTAGACTCAGAGGACAACACAGCGGATCCACTCACAAAGGCCTGTTCCCAGAGAGAGACTTTTATGGGATGGTTGAGTATGAGATACTTCAAACCACTGCTACAGATGGCCCTAGTGCAAGTGGGAGATTGTTAGTTATATGTATGCCCTAGAGGCCATTACTATACATAGGATGTATATTGTAGTGGATGCTGGGACATATATAGGGAGGACTTTCTTGCTCGACATGATAGTATGCTATCTGGTTGCTCTTTACCTTAACGTGTATACTGATTGTCTCTCTGTTACATGTTGGTAAAGCCCTTAGGATCTGTACTTGACTACCTGGACTATGATGCGGATCATACTAGTGGGGACATGGTAGTCTATAAGTACATCCTTCAAAGTCCCTAGTCGTGGGTGTATCGAGACGGGGCGTCGATATACCAGAGTAGACTAGCGTATACCTTCTCGACCCATACAGATGGGCGATGGATGATCCCATATCCATCGGTGTTTGACATCAGAGATGATATACGGGTGCTCAGTAGAGACTGGGTACACTGGACGGACTCGCCGAGAACTCCCAGATGGTATTATACCTCACGTCAGATGGCAGTTCTCAGGTGACACTGGTACAGAGTAGTCTGTTGACCCGAGATCGTCATAGAGTCTTGTGTGGTTCCCACTGTGCTTTGATTTCCATCTTACCACGTCCAAGAGGGCGTGCAAAATGGTGGTTTTTGGGTACAGTCCCGAGTCACATGGAGGCAATGAGCGATAGGAGGGGATTTGTCTCTCCCGGTATAGGGAGTTGATGTTGCGCTGTGTTCGATTGGCTATAACAGGAAATCCCTGGTCAGGGTTGCTGAGATTTACTGGTAAGTGTTACCAGTAGTTTCTCGAATTGTTATAGACCTCATATCGACACGACTTATCGAGCTATTGGGGTCTGACGTTTACCACCCCTAGGCAAGATATGCGACATATCAGACGATCAGACCGGACTGTACGGTAGTGTTACTGGTCGGATTCACTGGAGTGTGAGCGGGCTTGCTCGTCGATCTTCAGATCGCTCAATACCTGGGTGGCCGTTACGTTTGGCAGACCGCTTGCGGCTTGTGGGTGTTTGATATGATCATCATCTGCTGCCGGCGTATTGACGAGTCCTTAGAGTCCTACACAGAGGTTTCCTGGCTCAAGCGAAACGAAATATGAGCGCATATGAGATATGTGCGGGACCGAGAATAATGCGTGTATGTGATACCGTATTTCATTCTCGCGATGAATGTGTGTCGAATGGTTGTATGCGATATAACCTAGTTATCGAATCAAGGATTGATTCGATAAGCCGATACATTGGATACTAGCCGGTTATATGCGATATGACCGGATCATTGGATCAAGTGTTGATTTAATGATTGAATGTATAATTATATATTTGATATATTACTTTGCATCAACTAGTATTGGTTCACTTTAAATGGATTTACTCACTTGGTTTGTGCACATTGTATATGTGATATATTTTGTGCACATGATTGTATCATGTTTGATGATACATGCAAGCTAGGGTTAGTGTAAAGAATTAGACCATGGTTAGGTTTATGATTAGGGTTTTATTTTTATTTACTTATTCATTTATTTATTCTTTTGTTTATTTTGGAAAAAGGAAAAGGTAAAGAGAAAAAGAATGGTTGCTAGTTTTGTTTGTAGTTGAAGTTTCTTGAAACTTTGACCAAGTCACCATTCTTATCTCATCCTTTAACCTAACCATTCAAGTTAACCATGGTCCATTCTCTACAACTAACCAAGGGTTAGTAAATGATAAGTATTGATTTATTTATCATTTACGAAACACTTATCATATTCTTTTTCATCATCTTCTTCTTCTTCAATAAAAGAAAAAGCTTGCTACATCAATGGTGATTGATGAAAAAGTGAGTGAAATCCAAATCTAAAGTCTACCCACTTCCTATTTCTTCATCCTCTACCTCTTGCCAAGTTGTATAGGGTGTTTACTTCACAATTTTTCAAAACTTGGTGAAGTTGGAGCTTGTTCTTGCGATGCTTCGACGTAGATCATCTTCGGCATCGAACCGACGATCAAGCCCGCCTATTCTTCGATGAAGCCGACGCTAGAGCCCAAGATACGATTTGGCCAGTGAGGGGACTTCATCACGGAGCCTAGGAGGTGGTGGACCTGATCTACAAAGGTTGTAGTCACTTTCCCTTAGCATTTAATTCGATTACTTGCTTGCTTCGCCTTGATTTCTAGTTAACGATCCGTTCTAGGTTTTCTCAGCACCATAATTTTTAGAAATTTGCATGTTTCATCACATGTGAGACTTCACTAGAGTGCCTAGGAACCCTACATGGACATGTGTACACAATCCACCGGCCCCCTACTTACTAAACGACCGGCGGATTAAGCATTTTCACCAGCGCCGACGAGCCCCCCGTAGATAATTATGCCCGGGCTTTGCACAAGTGTCGTTTCCCCTACCCCCATTACTCCTACACTGTTTGATTGCTCTGCAATAAAACAAAGACTCTTCAATTTCCCTAATTTATCATATTTTAATACATTTTAATTCATTCTTTCAATTCCAAAACCCTAATTCCACACTATAAATACTATCCCATGTCATAGCCCTTCCTCATTCTAAAAATTCTAGCCAAAACCTTCAAATTTCCTCAAATACAAGTGGAGTAGAAGAGGAGTTGGCCAACGACCAACTTCTGGCGAGGAATCGAGGCTATTCCGGAGACGCCACGACTACAAACTTCTTCTCTTCTACCTTTTCATAGGATAAGTCACTTGTAAGTCCCTCCCAATCTTTCTTTTTCCTCTTTGAAATTTCTTTTCAAAACAAAAATCGGTAAGTGGAGTAAATACCGATGTCAACCTTCTAAACCTTAAAATCTCACCTTTTTACTTACATATTGTCCATCCAACTTTTACACAATATTTGCAACACTATTATAAATGTTTAGAATAAATTTCAACCTAGAATTCCATGTAAAATAACTTTAAATTAAATTTTTTGTTAAAATACCATGAACTTTACATATCACCTTTTAGTATATTGTTAATACTATACCTTTAGAAAACTTTACGTGGTAATGACTTACCCCTTACAAACACACATGATTCCATAGCATGATTCTCTTTGAACCTATTTTTATGGCAAATACAGTATATTTCATTAAACTACCATCAACTATAAAAAAAAACTGTTTTCTTTGAATTGTATTTCAAAACCCTTTGCAAATAAGCCTTTACAACCCTCTTTAGGGGACCCACTATTGGATGGTGCGGATTATCGCACATCCTTGGGCTAGTAGAGCGAGATGCAGACCTTCTCACGGAGCATTCGGTCTCGAAAGGTATTTAATACGATTTTTAAGAAAAACGAGATTTTCTATTTAATAATAAAATTAATTTGGTATAATTATATAAATATTACAAATCCATATACTTTCAAAATATAATAACTTAAAATTTTTTTCAAATAAAAGAATTATAAGTTTCATCAAAATACCATTAAGATATTAATAAAAGACAAGCTTACAGTAAAATATCATGAACTATTCAAGTCAAGGTAATTATCACTAAAATACCTCAAATCTCTAAAATTCACATTCATGGAAACCCTAAATAATATAATTAATTTCTCGATGTTATTTTGAACTATAATAAAAATATTTTTCATAAAACCCTCTCGGGCTATATAAAACACTGTTAAGAACTTTAGTAAATATAGATTTGAGCGAGATCAACTCTCTTGAGCCTCAGAGAGCTGGAGAAAGTGAGTACTTGCCTATTTAAGGTAGAAAAATTTAATGGTGTTATCAATGATAATTGTCTTGGAAAAAGGCACAAATTCTGTTGTCCATGTGTAGCATTTACCGATAACGCCCGAACATAATTCAGGATCCAAATCGGTTCTAAGTGTCTGACTCAAGTCTGAGTCTAAATCAAGTTTGAATTCAATCCAAACCAAAATTAATTCAAACATGAATTCAAACTCTAACATGTTTACTTGAACCTGAACCTGAATACCAGAACAATATCAACATGCAAACATGACATGACTTGACCGAACCATGGCTATAACTTGACTTGATTACATAACTACTTGTTTACATCCCTAACCTGATTACATGAACAACTTGTATCCAGGTCTCGGCAAGTCTGATAATTACAATCTATACAACACATTACGGGGTTAAAGGGGTAGATTGATACGGAATGTATTAAAAGCGGCATGATAATGGACACTAAAAGACACCTACATGAACTCTCGTGCAGTTGTCCTATGGGTTTTGACGGGGCCTTGTACTTACATGTTACCATAGTCCATGGGATAGTTGGACTCCTCTCGTATACACTGATACCTTCTGTACCAAGCTACAAACAACTACGTTAGAGTAATAAACTGTTACCTGTATAACTTAACAGTTTCCTTCTACATTACTTGTTGTATTCCTTCTTTTCTTTTGGGACTTATCGAGCGCTAGTTCGCTGATGACATTCCTGTCTATTTCTTTCCTTGGAATGTTCGTCAGGAGGACCGGACTTTCAGGAGACCAAGCCTATCCAGGAGTACTTGGAGCAAATTGAGGCACAACTAGACTCTTAGTTTACTTGTACTTACTTTCCAGTTTGTATACCACTGTTTAGGCATTACTTTTATCATTGTACATTTCCTTTTCAAATCGGTTGTATTGTAAAAATGAATCTTAATAAAAGTTGTTCATTTTATATCTCTTGTCATTTCTTGTGCATTTTTATATATATTGCTTATTTAAGTTTAACGTGTTTACTTCTAAGTAAATACGTCGCGTGCTCGCCACGTCTCCTTCCTCGTATACCGGGAAGCGGGGCGTGACACCTTCGTATGAGTACGCTTATTCTAACTTATAGTCTCCTAGAAACCTATTAGCTAAGTATACATATCCAACATTGAAATATATATATAACTACATATAAGTACCCTATTACTACGGTTGCGGGGGTGCTATACGCTATCCACCCGACTTCCCCTGTAGATATACATCTACTCACTTACTATCATCGCTTTAGCCGAATTCGATGAATGCCTTGCTCTTCTTTATCGTCCCGAAGTCCACGCGAAAGTACCTACAGTTCAACGCACATCGTATCGTAAAAAAAATCAAATCTGAAAACCGATATGGCAAACGAGACATACATAGGTTAGAACCTATGGTCCATGCATGCAAGAATAACCAAATAACTCTCGACGTTGACGTACAAACGTCAAACGACCGAGTCAAAACTCAAATACCAAAACTCAAGTTAATAAAAGTCGCAAAACAAAAACAGTAACTTGGAAAAACACTTTCAGATTTTACCCGAGGTGAAATTAGGATATTTTGCATATGTGGTAGGTCTAAATATCAGATGATTGAACCATGAACCAAGAACCAAGCCTGGACTCCATGCCCAGGTCGCAATTTGCGGCCAGATTGTATATTTTGGCGGCCAGGTAAAAGGAATTGGGGGCTTGGGTCTCTAGGGTATGTTCCTAATGGCCTGCACATGTCTCTGTGTTTGCTAAATATTTTTCAGAGTCTCCGAGTCATAGAAGATCCTAACTTATCATCACATTTCCACAAAAACCTGATATCGGAAAATTCCAAGTTCATGTTTTAGGACTTCTAAACTCTGTTTGGTCCAGAATTCTATCACTAAAAGGTTGTAGTCACTAACTAAGTCTCAAGTACACCTCCACAATTTAAAATATCCAATAAATCTCATTCTAAAATTACCGTAGAAGATTAGGGAAACTTAATACTTACATAAAAGTGAGGGATTTATCTTTCAAGAGCAACCCAAGAAATTTCTAGGATGGTCAAAGTGCCCAAAGTCCCAACATGATCCTACCATGGTGTTTGTACCGAGCTTTCGAATGATTTTTTGTGAAGGTGGTTATAGATTTTAGGGTGGTTTTGAGGATGGACTTAGGGTGGTAGTGAGGATGAAGGAGGATGAATGAGAAGGAGATGAAGAAATGAAGTGAATGGGGAAGGGTCAAGAAGAGTGCAGAACCTTTCCACTCTCTCACTCTCTCTCACCCATGATACTTGTCATCTCAAATCTCTCTCTCTCTCATCTATTTTTCCTTTTCTTTTTCAAAAAAAAAACAAAACAAAACAAAACAAATTAAAAAAAAAACATAAAGAAAATAAAGCCATGGTTCATTAAATGAACAATTGTTATAATGTAATATGTTGCATGTCATGATACAAAAATAAGATTAATACATAATTAGTAAAATATTAATCAAGTTTAGCATTAAACTTGTATGCAAATAATTGTATAATAATTTATAAAATGTCCAAATCAAATAAATGCTTTTATAATCAATAATTCATATTAATTTCCAAATATTTTCCAAACTATATGTATATAGTCATATCATTCCATTAAAACTAATTTCCATACTTTTATAATATTCATAAATTTTTTTATTTTATTATTTAAATTCCAAAAATAATATTTTTATAGTTCTGAAATGTTACAGAATCGCAGTTCAAATCACAACAAAGATCGCCCAATTTCGATGTCTAACCCTTAAACCACTGAAACCGTGCTGAAGCTGTTCGGGCGGTGACACTTTTTATTAAATAGGAACCGCTACTTAAAGTAACAGTTAAATGTGAACCGTTCGATTTTAATCGCTAGTTAAAGCAGCGATTAAAATTAACGGTTCGGATTTGTTAGATATATCAATTTATCCAATGCTGTATATTGTTCTGTCCCGTATAATTTGATGGTGGTTAAAGATTGAATAGGCTTGAAAAACTAATGTCTACATTTTTCTAAAGTTATTGTGCCAAGTCGAGTTCCCACACAAGCTCAATTGAAGGTTGCAATTGTGATCTCTTACTATTTTAGTTAAACTAATAGAAAACTCTAATTCATGTATAAATATTTTGGAAGCTAATTTAAGCAGCAGTGCTGCAGTAGCCGATAAAATAAATTAGTCCGATGTAATAATGAATATTGCATATAATCCATAGAAAGATACGTGTTAAATGAATGCAAATGGTTGCATTTTGCATTCTTTTCAATAGAAGTTTTATGTGTTAAATTAAACAAGATTCTCTAAAAGAAATTTCAGGCTCAATTAGAAATGATTGGCCCAACAAGTTCTATTTCTTTTAAAAAAGCCTAGTAACCAGCCACAGGGCCCACCCTATTGAATATGTAGATTAGGTGATCTCCATATACCTCTTTAGCGAACTTCTATTGCGGGGATTTCGTCTCTCCCTACTCAAAGATCAAGGGCCACGGTCACCATCTTTCGTAGAAAACATTGAGAAACTTCCATCTCGAAGGAAACCCAAGGGTAAAAATTAACCTTTTTGACGCGGAATGGTATCCGAAGAGCACTGAACCACATATTAGGATACGGAGAACTGTTAAGTTCCGCATGTCAGGATAACTGGACGCGTCGGTGCTATGAGCAAGACGACGGGGCCGTAGAGTTTGGTCGAACCTACGACCGTGCCAAATCCACGGGAAAGAGAGACTCAAATTTTTATTATTTTCAAAATGATTTTACAAGAGGTCATAGGCTTTATCTATAGCTAAATACCGTTCTGAGAAGCAAATCGGTTTAAAAGCTAAGAGATAATTAGGAATAAAAGCAATCCTAATCCAGTAAGGAAAAGATTTAAAAACAAATCAAGCATAATAAAAGTAAATCAAACCACTCAATTATGATCTATCCAGATATGGAAATATAGATAAATCCTAATTGACTGAAAAATATAATTATGATCTATCCAATCAATTATAATCTATCCAAATATAGATAAATTCCAATTGATTGAAAAAATCCCAGATTTATCTTCTTGCTGCTCAATTTCGGACTGGTCGCGCTAGTACGTAATGTATGCATTAAGGTGCGCTACATCAGACTCCCCGGCTTCAGAAAAACTCATCCTCAAGTTAGTAGCACGGGAAGCTCTGGTTCCTCTTCCGGTGGGTAGTAGTTAAAAAGATCTGCCACGTTAAACGTCCTTGTGATGTTATACTCTTCTGGAAGATTGATGACGTAGGTATTGTCATTGATTTTTCTGAGCATGCGGTAAGGGACAATCCTGCGGTTGGCGAGTTTGTGATACGTACTGACCGGGAAGCGGTCTTTACGTAAATGCAGCGTAACGAAGTCGCTAACTTGGAAGGTACGTTGCCGCTGGTGTTTATCCATATTCTCCTTGTATTTGGCGTTCGACTCATGGAGCTTTGAGCGAACTTATTTATGAATTAACTGGCCATGCTCGACTATATTGTCGGCCGAGATGTTTTAAACTGGGATTTTTGATAAGGGAGCAAGGTCAAGAAGATGTCAAGGAGGTTGGAAGTAGACGATGGAGAACGGAGATCTTCCCGTTGACCGGTTTTGCATGGAGTTATAAGAGAAATCTGCTTGCGTTAAAACGACATCCGACTGCTTCATTCTAGTCTCGGTAAAGTTGCGAAGGATATTTTCAAGAGTACGATTCACGACCTCCATTTGCCCATCGGTTTGTGGGTAACTGGTGCTGCTGAAATTTTTAACAAACCTTTTCCTCATCGACGGTAGAAGGTGGCAAGACCGTGGAAACTGCGGACCTCAGTCACAGTAGTCGGTGTAGGCCAATCACGGATCACACAAACCTTTTCCTCATCGACGGTGATGCCTTCCGAGCTTATGATGAATCCAAGAAAGATCAAACGGTCCGTCAAGAAATAGCACTTCTTGAGTTGGATGTACAATTTATTTTCCTGCAGTATTAGCAAAACCTTCCTCAAGTGCATCAAATGATCTTCTTCGTTATAGCTGAAAATTAAAATGTCATCAAAGTAAACGACTACGAATTTACCGATGAAAAGTTTTAGGATTTGGTTCATGAGCCGTATAAAGGTGCTTGGTTCATTGGAGAGCCCGAACGACATAACGAGCCACTTGTAGAGCCCTTCTCGTGTCTTGAAGACGGTCTTCCATTCATCTCCGGGCCGTATGCGAATTTGGTGGTAGCTGCTTTTGAGATTGATCTTCGAGAAGACACAAGCACCCGCCAATGTATCCAACATGTCTTATAGCTGAGGGATGGGGAACCGGTATTTTATTGTGATTTTTTTGATTGCTCGGCTATCGACGCACATCCTCCATTTTCCATCCTTCTTGGGTATGAGTAGCGCAGGAACGGCACATGGACTAAGGCTCTCGCGAACGAATCCTTTCTTGAGGAGATCTTCCACTTGCGCTTGTAGGATTTTATTCTCCTTGGGGCTCATGAGGCAGCGGGGAAGATTGGGGAGCCTTGAGCCGGGCACGAGATCAATCTCGTGTTGAATATTCCGCTTTGGTGGGAGTTCTTCGGGTAGATCATCGGGTATCACCCATTTGAACTCTTCCAGCAGGGTCTTCACGGTGTCGGGAAGCGGGGATATCGGTGTCGAGTCTCTGCCTTTATCCATGATAACTATCATCTGCTGGACTTTAGATGCTTCCCCTTCAAATTATTTTTTGCCGAGCATTACAAAGGAATTGCTTTCGGATTTTGAGGCCCTTGGTATAGGATCTCGCTTCAATAGCTTCAAAGCAATGATTCGGCGCCGCTTCTATATCTCCACAATGTTGTTTCTTCCACGATATGTGATGTCCTGTTCGTATTGCCACAGTCTCCCTAAAATTAGGTGGCACATATCCATATCCACCATGTCGAAGATGACTTCGTCGGAGTATGGGTTGCCGAAGGAGAAAGTGATTTTACATGTCTTAGAGATGACTTGGCCATTGTCGCGTATGATCCTCCTAATCTTGTACAGGTTCTCCTTCTCTTGAGTAGGTAATTGGAGTTTTTCCATCATACTTTTAGAGACGACATTCGGTATACCCATTATCGATGACGACGGTGCAAGTTTTTTTCTTGCACGGTGCATTGGGTATGGAAGATATTGTGCCGCTGAAATTGCGTTTCTTCCGGGGGCACAAACATGATACGATGGAGGACGAAGGAGAGGTGTACGTCGTTGTCTTGAGGCTCAAAGTTGTCGTATCTTTCGACTTCTTCCTGTTATTTTTTATTTTCATCTAGGCTTCCGCCTTCAATTAAGCCCACCGTTTGTCGAGTGGGACAAACGTTGGATCTATGTCCGAACCTGTACCATCGGTAGCACTTGGGTCCAGTCGGCTTCTCATACGAGTTGTGTTCAACATGATTAATTGCATTTTAATACCTTTCATTTCTTATCATTTTGTTAAATAAACAGTGCTATTTAATCCATATCTGCTCATTTAGTACATGTTATAGATGTTCGTGACAAAACATTGGAAACATGCACAACATGCACGGATATGACATATTTGAGCCGATATTGCAACCGGGACAGAAAACTGATTAAGTTCTAAGGTGTTTTTCAACATATCAAGTGTATGGAACAAAAATAATCCAAATGGTCCAACATGATACAATTTGATAATGTGTGAACACATTTTGTGCACACAGCCACGGTGCAAGTGTGAACTCATGTTGGCATGCAAGTGGGCATGAATCATGATAAAAACACAACGATGATATTGATAAAGCTATGATATGAGGTGTGAACACTTGCCCACTTGTTTTTGTCTTATGCTCCAGAAAGCAAGTGAGAATGAATTAAAAGAAAAGAAGTATACCGGAGAGATGATGAGGAACTCAGAAGACCACAGCAGAAAGATGGGGGCCCACTTCCAAAATTGGGTCATCAGTTTATACCAAAAAACCGCTTTCGATGGCCCAATTTTAGCCAAATGGCCTCGTGCTCTTTTGATGGGTCCATCTCTGTCCAACTAAGCCTCTGGGATTCTTTGTTTTATTTGTGGAAACCCCTATAAATAGCATGTTGCTAGTTAAGTTTGTGTTGGATTTTGGAGTGAGAAATTGATTGTATACTTCATGATAACTTTCTCTTTTTCCTTCTTTGAGCTCTCATTTGAGAGCTCCATTAAGGAGGTTGATTTTGTTATCTAAGTTTGCAGCGTCATGCCCTCCATTGTTAATAAGATTTGCATTTCTTTTTGTTATAGTTTACTTGTTTCATTTCTTTGCTCATTATCTTTCTCTTGTGTTTTCATTTTCTATTTTGTACATGATGGAGTAATTTCTTTGGTTATAGTGATGGCGAGGATGGAGAAGAATGGCTTAGCCTTCCTCTTTCTAATTGTGATTGATTAATGTGCTTAAACTTGATTATAAGTTCAAGATTGCTTAATGATAATTGTTTGATATGGTATTTAGTTTCTATGGTTACTTGATAACATATAACTTATACCCTATTCTCTTAATTAATCCCTTATAGAATGTTAAACTTAGAATCAAACTAGTATTAAAATTGCTAAGTGTTTAGATAGGGTATTTTGCTTGATATTGCTTGGCACCCTTCATTTAGCATATATCCTATACTATCACCCTACAATTAGCAAATTTAATCCTAACTCTACTTCTTATGTGTTAATTTTCTTATTTATGATGTTGTATGCTTGCTAACCCTTCTGCTTAGTGTTGATGCGTCATGCTCGGGTATAAAAATAGTAAGTGAGAGCATAACGGAACCGTTTCATTCCCCGTGTCAAGAATTCGTCGTCTTGATGGTTTTTTCTTCGCAAATGCCTTGACAGGTCATGCTTCATGTCGGTTCTAACTAGGAGGAAACACGTATGATCAAGAGAGAGGAGAAGACTTCACCACGATTCGTCCATCCGAACCAAAACCACGGCCACTTTTAACCTTTGTTCCTTTATTTTTGTATTTTATAATTTGTGATACAAACAAACTCAAACGCATTCTTTTCTCTTTGAACTTAACATAAAAATTTCTAATCTCCAATTCCTTGTGGATCAACTCGTATTTTCCGGTTAGGTACAACGAGCCGTGCACTTACGGTTATATTTTAAAACGAGACCAAACTCGCGTGTGCCAAATTTGTAAAAACCTTTTCTCTTGAAACATATAGGCGTGCACGAGTGAAGTCCCAACAAGTTTTTGGCGCCGCTGCCAAGGAAGCGGTAGTCATTAGGGGTTGTTATTTCAAGCACAATTTGTATATACAAAACTAACTTTCACAAAATTTCAAAAACCGAAACAAAAAAAACTAACTCTCTTAACTTTTTGTTCTCTGTTCTTACAATTTGTTGTCACTCTGAGTTTCATTAAAAGATTTAAAGTATTCAATGGGAGACTAATAGAATATTGAGCACACAGTGAAAATTGGGAACCCTAACCTTTTAAATTGGCCACCGGTTTATTCTTCTGAGCCGTTACTGACGGTCTTGCTTGACTTGGTGGGTCCCATCTTTTGTTGTGTTCTCCATTGTTCTATTATTACTCCATTTTGATACTTTTAATTTCAAAATTGTGTTTGTGCAGCATATTGGCCACATATATCTCTTTTTCGCTAAAATTGTCTGTTTTTCAGAGATTGTAGATTTTCAAATGGACAAGTGAGCGAGCAGCGATTGTGCGACGCAAATTGAACTTTCAAAAACAAAGGGAATTCAAAGTACAGTGCCAAAGATCCGGATAATTTCGCCCGTGCAAGCATACCATTTCAAGCTATCGGGATCGAATCAACAGGGGTTTCTTAATCCAAACATTTCGGTATGTATTTTCTAACACTTTCACTCAAATCCGACGCTCCAATATTTCGATCTTCTGCAGGATTTCTTTGCAAAATTGCCGCACAAAAGCCAAAAAGAGAGCTAATCTCTATTTGTTGCAGCGCCGCCACTTAAACTAAAAAACGATTGTTTGATATTTTGAACAACCTTTTTTTTATTAATTTACGCATTGCATCTGAATACAGAATTTAAGGGCAAGAGAACCCCAACAAGATACGATAAGGAATTCCATCATCTTTTTCGTGGCCCGCAAATCACAAAACCGCATGTTGCATTCCTCTAGTAATTTTAAAAGAATCTGGACTTCAGCCTTTAAGGACTCGCGCTCATTAGGAAAAGTTAATTATGTTTAAAATACCGCTTAATCTTATATTGTTCACGAGGTGTCTAAGCAAGTGTGAAAGGCGCAGCCGATGAAAGAGAAATGGTTACTCTAATTAAGGAACTTCGCGAAAGCGTTGGAAAACCTTCTCTTATCTCTGCATTTATCTGGCTTCTTGATTAATATATCTTGAGCCCGTTTCTCGACACAATTTTACTTCAACAATCAGGTTCTTGAGTAGGTCTAGTTGACTTAATAAAATATAAACTGTTAGGGGTGTGATATTCTTCGTTTTTGTGATTTTGTGAATGCTTGTTGATATGGGTGACTCACATTTTAATCCGACTCTTTATGATCAATATTCTATTATTAATAAACATTCCTAATTCTTTTGTTCATAATACAAAGATTTTTCACACATTCCCGAAAACTGTCCTTTCTTAGGGGGTAACCAACCATGCCGGAATTTTGATATTTTTCCACCCCCTAACATTCGTGAACCCAATCCCACTTTAAACTTAGAGCAATTGATTGAAAATTTAGAGAAAGCGGTCAACAAAATGTTTGCTTTAGTATCGCCACATTCACAACTGACCTTTCCTGAAATAACCGTCACTTCTATAGGGTTTGATAGTGAGATGGATACTAGGTTGACCGCTTTAGAAAAAGATTTAGAAGTGATGATTACAGTCGAGAATCAAACGGTTTCGACGCTAGCCATGTTTATACACCAATCTGATCAATTGTTTCACGTTCAATCGCAATCATTAGCTAGAATCGATGAACAAGTGAAACAATTAGTTATACAGATTCTCGGGAGTGAATACAGTCAATTTGAAATCAATAATACCAATATCTATCAGTTAGAAAGTCAACTGAGTGAGGTAAATGATCAAACAAATTTTAATAATTTCATAGTTGACGATGATGATATAATTAATTTGACTGAGTTTTATAAGGACAAGCAAGAAAACCCTCCGCGTTAGTCCGACATTAACTTTCAGGTACCAATTAAGCCTCCAATCACTTGTAGTCTTGAGGATGATTTAACTGATAAACTACTTGAAAATGATATTCTTGCACCGACTAATTATATCAATAAAATTTTAAAGGAGGAAACTTGTGAATTTGACGGGTATGATTTCGATATAGTGCTCGACGAAATTCACAATCAGGATCCCATGAGTTTAGTGTTACCGATTGATTTAGTCTTTGATGAAACTTTAGAGTGGGAACCTACATTCCTAGATGATATTGACCTACCCACAAGTCAGTATATTGAAGGAGAATTTGAATTGGGAGATCTGAGGTATATTGATGAGAATATGATTGTAGAGGAATATAGGGATGTTCCTGTAGGGTGTTTTTCGTCATCCCATTGAGATGGGAATACGCGCGCGCTCGTCAGGCGCATTACAGATTCCTCCTGCCTAGGGTAAGCTGGGGTTTATTGATTATGGGGATCCGAATCTCCGGCAGCCGCGGACTAAGCTGCCGTTAATTACCCCTCGCCTTTGGAGCGAGAGAACCTCCGATTAACGGGTCAAACAGGTCATGCGAACTCAATGTGCAGAATGCGTGTGTTGTGTTTTGAAAGGGGTTTGGGATATATCGGGGGCCCCGCAGAGTTTTTATGGGGGTCCCGCTACCCGGATAGCGGGCTGGGGGTCAAGGGGGCTAGCAGCCCCTTGCGGGGTGCGGGGCAGTGCCCCGTCAGAATTTTTTTTTCTAACAGGGACAGTGTCGTGAAGTATGTGTGTGTGTGTGTGTATAAGGGAAAAGGGCATCCAAAAGATGCATGGGTGAAAGCGCTCGGGCGCTCGTGCTAGGGCGCCAGCGCTTTGAGCGCTAGCGCCTCACGTGCCAGGCACGCGGGCACTCAGGCGCTAGCGCTTTGGGTGCTAGCGCTTTGAGCGCCAGGACACTAGCGCCTCACGTGCCAGGCACGTGGGCGCTCGGACGCTAGCGCTTTGGGCGCTAGCGCTTTGAGTGCAAGAGCGCTAACGCTTTGAGCGCAAGGGCGTTAGCGCCTCACGTACCAGGCACGTGGGCGCTCGAACGCTAGCGCTTTGGGCGCTATCGCTTTGAGCGTAAGGGGGCTAGCGCCTCACGTGCCAGGCACGTAGGCGCTCGGGAGGCAAAACGGACTTAGTCCCTGCAATGGGAGTTGTACTCTCAGAAAGGAACACTTATTATTTTGTGTGTGTGTGTGTGTGTGTTAGGAGTTAAACTCCTATGATATTTTGAAGCTGATGAAGGGGGCTTCTCCCCTTGAGCCCCGGATCTTCCCCAAGGTGGGTTTCTGGAGATGGGTCTCCTTTTTCTTCCTTTGTTGGCCGGCTCTTGGATGACAAGAGGGGTGAGATTTTAAAAATCTCTCCTTTTTAAGATCTGATGGAAGATCTAAGTTTCCCTTTGTGGGTTTTGTGGTGAAAAACTATTTAGTTTTGGAAAAAGAAGAGTAAAACTCTTGATTTAATTGAAAAAGGGGAAGAAGGCTTAGAACCTTGAGAAAGGAGAAGGAGGCACAAAGAACCCTAGATTTTTGAGAGAAATGAAAAGTATCTCCTTTATTCATCATGTTGCCTTATATAGGCTTACATATTTACATATAGCCCCTTCGGCTTTACAAAATGGCATTTTGCCCATCCCATGGCTCATGTGCCATTTCATTTTACACACAAGCCATGGGTTTTACAAAAAATTGGCTTTATGCCCATTCATCCATAAAAAATTACATAAAAATTATTTATTATATGATTTCATTTTGGGCATGGAGGAGGGCCGGCCGCTTCATGTTCGGACTCGACCAGGGCATGGGCCCACTTGATCTGGCTTGGGTCTACTTGATTTGGGGCTGACCTTGACTTTGACTTGGTCAACCGGTTGCAATTTTCGACCCCAACAAAGTGCCCCCATCAATAAATCCACATCACATATGTGGGTCGTGTGCATGAAATTGATGGATCCTCTTTCACGTGGAGGCGACTTGCTTTGGTTCTCACTTTTTGGGATGCACTGCCCTTTTTACGACATAGACGGTCGACGCATGACGCGTCTCCAAGACAGAGTGTCCGTAGTAGACGTCTCCCCAGCACGGAGTGATTTGGTTCCCGCTTTGTAGGAAGCCTGCATTACCCTTTTTACGACATGGACAGTCGACGCTTGACCCGTCTCCAAGACGGAGTGTCCGTAGTAGACGTCTCCTCGGCACGGAGTGATTTGGTTCCCGCTTTGTAGGAAGCCTGTACTGTCCTTTTTACGACATAGACGGTCGACGCCCTGACCTGGATTGATTTGGTTCCCGATTTGTAGGAAGCCTGCACTGCCCTTTTCACGACATGGACGGTCGACGCCCTGGCCTAGAGCGATTTGGTTTCCGATTTGTGGGAAGCCTACACTGCCCTTTTACGACATGGACGGTCGACTCCCTGGCCCGGAGCGATTTGGTTCCCGATTTGTGGGAAGCCTGCACTGTCCTTTTTACGACATGGACGGTCGACGCCCTGGCCCGGAGCGATTTGGTTCCCGATTTGTGGGAAGCCTGCACTGCCCTTTTCACGACATGGACGGTCGACGCCCTGGCCCGGAGCGATTTTGCTCCCGATTTGTAGGAAGCCTGCACTGCCCTTTTCATGACATGGACGGTCGACGCCCTGGCCCGGAGCGATTTGGTTCCCGATTTGTGGGAAGCCTGCACTGACCTTTTTACGACATGGACGGTCGACGCCCTGGCCCGGAGCGATTTGGTTCCCGATTTGTGGGAAGCCTGCACTTCCCTTTTTACGACATGGACGGTCGACGCTTGACGCGTCTCCGAGACGGAGTGTCCGTGGTAGACGTTTCCCTGGCCCGGAGCGATCTGGTTCCCTATTTGTGGGAAGCTTGCACTGCCCTTTTTACGACATGGACGGTTGACGCCCTGACCCGGAGCGATTTGGTTCCCGATTTGTGGGAAGCTTGCACTGCCCTTTTCACGACATGGTCGGTCGACGCTTGATTTGACTTGCTCTGCTTCTTGCAGTGTCAGGGGTGATCTTGATTTGCTCCGCTTCTTGCGGTGTCGAGATTGGATTCTGACTTGCTCCGCTTTCTGCGGTATCGGAGTTGAAGTTGACTTGTTTATTGTGATTTAGGTTGACATCAACATCGCTACACTGGAATATGGTACCAGGAGCGAATCATCATCTGTCTTTGAGAGGATTTGGGGATTTTGGTTTTGGTCGGCATCTGCATTGCTGCACTGGAATAATGCCAGTAGCAACTCATCATTTGCCCCGGGAGGATTTGGGAATTGGTGGCTTAGGAGACAGGTTTAGATCCCTATCACCTAAGGCTTTTCAATTTTATGGGCCGTAAGGGTCCCATAAAAGCATTTTCTCCCTATGAGTCGAAAGGATCTCGTAGGTGTATTTTCTCCTGGGAGTCGTGGGGACCCCTAAGCGCGTCGCTCCTTTGTGAGTCATAAGGATCTTACGCGGGAATTTTCTTCTCACAAAGTCGAGAGGACTTTGCGAGTGCATTTAAACTATTTTTCATGAGTTTGCGCCCTTTCGGGTTTTCACAAACCCGCCGGCAGTCCTGCTGTTTTTACTCACGGAGCCTTTTCGGGTTTTCATCCGTACCCATTTTGCTTGTGGACATACCTTTTATTTCATCGCTGGTGGGACTTCGAGTGTGGTCTCGCCAGTAAGACTTGGGAGAGATGGGGGTCGTTTATGCCCGTAGATTGTACACGGTTTTGCAGGATGTATAATCCAGACCGTGGGGCCGGAAGAATTTTGGGACTTTGTCGGCGTCTGCATCGCTGTACTGGAATATGGTACCAGGAGCGACTCATCATCCGCCGTTGGGGTATGAGATTTAGAATTTGGTTGGCGTCTGCATCGTTGCACTGGAATATGCTATCAGGAGCGACTCATCATTCTCCACTTAGGGATTTAGATTCTGGTCGGCGTCTGCATCGCTGCACTGGAATATGGTACCAGGAGCGACTCATCATTCGCCATTGCCCATTGGGAAGCGATGGATTAGGAGATAGGTTTACATCCTTATCACCTAAGGCTTTTCAATTTTATGGGCCATAAGAGTCCCATAAAAGAATTTTCTCTCTACGAGTCGTAAGGATTCCGTAGGTGCATTTTCTCCTCAGGAGTCGTGAGGACCCCAAGTGTGTTTTTCCTTTGTGAGTCATAAGGATCCCACGAAGGTTTGTTCTCCTCATGCATCGTGAGGACACATGAGTGGGTCTTTCCCAATGGACCATAATTCCAAGGGCGGAGACCAGCCGCGTAACTGGTGATTACGGTGGGGCATGGGTATGCTGAGAATTATTTGAGCCTGTGGATTGTATACGGTAGTCAACTTGGGGACCAACCGTAGGGCCAGAAGAATTTTAGGAATTGGACTTTGGTTGGTGTCTGCATCGCTGCACTAGAATATGGTACCAGGAGCGACTCATCATTCGCCGTTGGGAATTTGAATTTTGGTTGGCGTCTGCATCGCTGCACTGGAATATGGTACCAGGAGCGACTCATCATTCGCCATTGCCCATTGGGAATTTGAGTTTTGGATGGCGTCTACATCGCTGCACTGGAATATAGTACCAGGAGCGACTCATCATTCCCCGTTGCCCATTGGGAATTTGATTTTGGACGGCGTCTGCATCGCTGCACTGGAATATGGAACCAGGAGCGACTCATCATTCGCCGTTGGGACGCGGAGCCCGAGCGGCCGGCGAGCGAGTGGTTAGTGGCAAATAGGAATTTGAATTTTGGTTGGTGTCTGCATTGCTACACTGGAATATGGTACCAGGAGCGACTCATCATTCGCCATTAGGAATTTGAGTTTTGGACGGCGTCTGCATCGCTGCACTGGAATATGGTACCAGGAGCGACTCATCATTCGCCATTGGGAATTTGAGTTTTGGACGGCGTCTGCATAGCTGCACTGGAATATGGTACCAGGAGCGACTCATCATTCGCCGTTGGGGATTTAGGGATTTAGGATTTGGTTGGTGTCTGCATTGCTGCACTGGAATATGGTACCAGGAGCGACTCATTATTCGCCGTTTTTTTACCGCGATTGCCCTATCATTTCAGCTTTTCTTATCGCGAAGGTCGCGATTGCCCTATCATTTCGGCTTTTCTTATCGCGAAGGTCGCAATTGCCCTATCATTTCGGCTATTTACTCGCGGTTGCCCCATTGTTTCGGCTTTATTTTCCTCTTTACTTTTACTCGCTGATTTTTATTGCGAGTTGCCCCATCATTTTGGCTTTTTAATTATTTATATATATTTATTTATCCTTTTTTTTGTTTTATTTACACATTTTCTCTTATTTACACATTTTTTTACATTCCCAGTTTAACGACTTAGAGGTCGATTGTTCCCAGTTTAATGACGTGGTGGTCCTTTGGTGTTCCCAGTTTAACGACGTGGTGGTCCTCTTTGTTTATCCCAGCTCCTTGAACTTTGATCTTGGCAGACCTGTGTTGATGACCGTAGCTCTGTGGCTTGCCGATACATCCGAGGACTGTGAGGTTTTTCCAAGCTTGTATTGGTCCTCTGCCCAATCTTTGAAAACACAGCAGTCTTCAATGGTATGACTCAACACCCTATGGTAGGGGCAGTATACGGGATTGCCGGTCATATTCATTTCATGTGGCCTCTTCGGAATAGGCAGTTGCAGACCGTTGTTCAAGGCTTCCTCGAATATATTGCGGACCTCATCCCTCCTGAAGGAGTACACCTTCTTCTTTCTCTCCATTAGAGTAGGTGCCCTTACTGATGCTGGTCCTTGAGGCCGATCAGTCTTTGGTTCCTCCTTTTCAGATAATGGCACATGTCTGAGAGGATTAGGTTCCCGAAGGGATTCGGTCTCCATTTTTACGAAATCGGCGGTCGTAACTTGACTGTTTGCTAACACGCCTTTAGACAGTTCTATCTCTCCCGTCTTGTATTGCCTTTCGACCCAATTTTTAAAAATGAAGCAGTCCTCAATGGCATGATTTACCACTCTGTGATAGGGGCAATATTTTGGGTCGTCGGTCATATTCGCTTCTTGTGGTCTCTTTGATTCTGGCAGTTGTAGACCATTTCTTAGGGCGTCATTGAATATCTTGTGGACCTTGTCCCTTTTGAAGGAATAAACCTTACCCAGTTTCTCTTTCAGAGACGACTCCCCTTCGGTGTATGTATCGGAGGGACTGGAGGTTGATCGCGGCCGTTTTTCGCGAAGGCGTTCCGCTCTTAGGCTGAAGGGGGTATCAGTTGGCTGCCTCCGGGTATCAATCCCTGGCTCATGAACCAAAATTTGATTCTACTGTAATTGCAATCGGGCGACTTGGGTCGCGAGATCTGCCGCGACGTTTGCCAATTCGTCGACCTTGGATTGTACCTTGGCTAACTTCTCATCCCTGTCCTGAAGCTGCCTCTGAAGCCATCGGAATAATGCTTGTTCTGCAGTCCCGGTTATGACAACCGGGTCATCCTTATCGCCTGAGCTCAATTCTGCAAGAACCCCGGGCTCCTTTGGCTCATCGGCCTGAGCGAGCTCTTCATCATTTAGACCGAGTCGACGTTGGGTAGAGTCCACTATATCATCACCATGGCTGTGAGGCATAGAAGGGTTCGTCTCTTCTTGTCCGACTATGTAGACAGTGTGGACCAATATCCAGCCGTCTCTTTATTTTTGGCGGGGTAACCCTATTCTTGGAGCCTCATTAAGTTTAGCCTAGCGGGAGCCCTAGCTTTTTTGTTGGTTCTGTATCTGAGCCGCTTCTGCCTCAGCTTCTCTGTTTTGAGGGCTTGGCGGGGATCCGTTTTCTAGGAATCCACAGCGAGTCGATCGATAGGGAGATTAGAGAGGATACCTGATTGAGCAGTTGTCAAGGGCACCGCTGGAGCTTGCTCGAGATGCCCTGTTGCTTTGTTGGTGTTGATGGCCTTGCCCCCAGCTGGGGCCATGGAAAGTCGTTCGGAAACGGACTTGCGCTTGGGCTGAGGTGCCCTCGCGACCATGGCATTCGGCCTTTTCCCCTTTGAGGCTGGTTTATCCATCACTGGGGCTTGAAGAGCAGGGATGGCGTTAGCTGGCACGAACAGAATAGAGCTGAATGGTAGCGGCGGCTCCTCCCACTGTCGCCCAAGACTGGCCAGAAGGACTGTCCTGGCGTCCATCTTCATCGTGTAGAAGTTGGGAGGTGAGTTCATCTTCGGAGACATTGTTGAAAGGTGATTGCTTGAAAATCCTGCATGAAAGAGCATTATTTTAGTATAAATATAAATATGTATATTGATTGAGTTCGCATGAACGTTTAACCCGAAATATGGGAGGAGAGATAGGTCCCACCGGGCGTGCCAGAGTCTGTAGGGTGTTTTTCGTCACCCCATTGAGATGGGAATACGCGCGCGCTCGTCAGGCGCATTACAGATTTCCTCTGCCTAGGATAGGCTGGGTTTATTGATTGTGGGGATCCGAATCTCTGGCAGCCACGGACAAAACTGCCGTTAATTACCCCTCGCCTTTGGAGCGAGAGAACCTCCAATTAACGGGTCAAACAGGTTATGCGAACTCAATGTGCAGAATGCGTGTGTTGTGTTTTGAAAGAGGTTTGGGATATATCGGGGGTCCCGCTACCCGGATAGTGGGCTGGGGGTCAAGGGGGCTAGCAGCCCCCTTGCGGGGTGCAGGGCAGCGCCTCGTTAGAAATTTTTTCTAACAGGGATAGTGTCGTGAAGTGTGTGTGTGTATGTGTGTGTGTGTGTAAGGGAAAAAGGCATCCAAAGGATGCGTAGGAGAAAGCGCTCGGGCGCTAGCGCTTTGAGCGCTAGCGCCTCACGTGTCAGGCACGTGGGCGCTCGGGCGCTAGCGCTTTGGGTGCCAGGACGCTAGTATTTTGGGCACTCAGGTGCTAGCACCTCACGTGCCAGGCACGTGGGCGCTAGCGGTTTGGGTGCTAGCACTTTGAGCGTAAGTGCACCAGCGCTTTGAACGCTTTGGACGCTAGTGCTCCACGTGCCAGGCATGTGGACGCCTG
This sequence comes from Agapanthus africanus, assembly GCA_030015575.1. Lineage (NCBI taxonomy): Eukaryota > Viridiplantae > Streptophyta > Magnoliopsida > Asparagales > Amaryllidaceae > Agapanthus > Agapanthus africanus. The sequence continues at coordinate 725,419,346 of CM057337.1, forward strand.
GGCGCTAGCGCTTTGAGTGCAAGGGTGCTAGCGCTTTGGATGCTAGCGCCTCACGTGCTAGGCACGTGGGCGCTCGGGAGGCAAAAGAGACTTGGTCCATGACAAGAGGGGTGGGATTTTAAAAATCTCTCCTTTTTAAGATCTGATGGAAGATCTAAGTTCCTCTTTGTAGGTTTTGTGGTGAAAAACTATTTAGTTTTAGAAAAGGAAGAGTAAAACTCTTGATTTAATTGAAAAAGGGGAAGAAGGTTTAGAATCTTGAGGAAGGAGAAGGAAGCACAAAGAACCCTAGATTTTTGAGGGAAATGAAAAGTATCTCCTTTATTCATCATCATGTTGCCTTATATAGGCTTATATATTTACATATAGCCCCTTGGGCTTTACAAAATGGCATTTTGCCCATCCCATAGCTCATGTGCCATTTCTTTTTGCACATAAGCCATGGGCTTTACAAAAATTTGGCTTTATGTCCATTCATGCATAAAAAATTACATAAAAATTATTTATTACATGATTTCATTTTGGGCATGGAGGAGCACCGGCCGCTTCATGTTCGGACCCGACCAGGGCATGGGCCCACTTGATCTGGGCTTGGGCCCACTTGGTTTGGGGTTGACCTTTACTTTGACTTGGTCAACCGGGGTGCAATTTTCGACCCCAACAGTTCCTTTATAAAAAAAATAGAAGAGCAGCCCCCACATGTTAAACACACGAGCACTCACATGTAAAGCACGTGAGTACCAGATTCAGATAGGTTTAAATCATATAACAGCCCCCACGCGTTAAACACGTGAGCACTCACATGCAAAACACATGAGTACCGGCTTCAGATAGGATTAAATCTTATAACAGCCTCCACGTGTTAAACACGTGAGCACTCTCATGCAAAGCACGTGAGTATCGGCTTCTGATAGGATTAAATTCTATAAAGCACCATGTGCAAAGCACATGAGCACTGGCGCACAATGTCAAAGCAGTTTGCTTCAGGCAGAATTAAATTCTACTAGGGAAAATATTTCCCTTGATCTTTCTTAAAAAAGAAAGATTAGCTCTGTTAAACAGAGAACCCTTAGATCAAATATCTAATGGTAATTAAAAATCACCAATAAATCTTAAGATAGAATTAAATTCTATGTTAGGAAAATATTTTCCTAATCTTATTAAATAAATAAGAAATATATTCCCTGTTAAACAGAGAGCCGTTGGGTCAAAGATCCAACGGTGATTTAAATATCTCTGATTGATTATAAATTCAATCAAGATTTCTCGATGAGAGATTTTCTCAAACAAATTTATTTTTCTCTTCTCTTATATAAAAGACCTAAGATTCAAAGTCTCATATACATAATACCCCCCATAAGCTTCTGCAAGATATAAAATACCCCCATAAGATTCCACAAAAAAACAAAGAATTTAATTCTCTTCGAAGAAGATCATCTCCATGCTCAAACCCTAGGTAAACAAAATAGAGAGATAAAAGAATCTCCTTTACCTATCATATATATATCTAAGGGTTTAACCCTTTAAAAGAATTTAGTTTTTCCTCTGGATCTAAGATCTATAAGACAAATCTCCCATAAAGAGAATTTAATTCTCATAGGGAAGAGCTTGTTCTTTAGACTCAAGATCCATGGGAGAACAATGTTGTTTTACCACCTCCATACGAACAGAAGAAAAGAACAAAAAAATAGGGAGTTTATACTTCAGGAACTTAGTTCCTTCAAAATATGTTTCATAACAAAAAGAAAAGAAAAGAAGGATAATGAAAAAATTAAAAGAACTTAGTTCTTATGAAAATGAAAAAGACAAAAGGAAACATCAGCTCATGTGATAAACAAGTGAGTGCTAAGGAACAAATCAAAGAGAAGCGTCTCATGTGAAAGACACATGAGCACTTGAGACTTAGAGTCTCACGTGAAAAGCATGTGAGCACCCAAGAAAACAGAGTTTCACGTGAAAAGCACGTGAGCATCCGAGGAAAGAGCGTCTCAAGTGAAAGGCACGTGAGCACTCGAGACTTAGAGTCTCATGTGAAAGACACGTGAGCGCCCAAAATTTAGCGGCTCAGGTGATACGCACATGAGCGCCCATGAAAACAGCGGCTCACGTGATATCCACGTGAGCATTATATGAGTGAGTGCTTAGCACCACTCACGTGATAGCACGTTAAAACCAAAGAAGCCAGCGTCTCACGTGATAGCTCATGAGCACTATCACGTATTGAACACGTGAGCATTGAAGCAGGAAGGATATTATATCCTATTTTGGAACTTAAGCTTCTGGGCCCAGTGCTTAGCACTGTTGGGTTATGTAAAGCCCAAAACAAAATATATAGTTTAGTGCTTTGCACTGTTGGGTAACATAAAACCCAATGTTTAGTCTAAAATAGACTAAGTCCCTGAAGTTTTAAACTTATCTGACTTTAAAAGTCAATCGAGCTCATATTTTCATATATTTTATGTCGACCTTAATCTAAAATAAGATTAACGGTCCTTAACCATATTTAAGCTGATTTTAGTCTAAAATAAGATTACCGATTTTTAAACCTCTGAACTGATGGCAGATATAGCTTAGGTTCAATCCCAAATCTGAGATTTACGGATTTGGACTAATCCGTACCCTACGAACGACGACCATTTTAGTCTCCGTATACAATCCAAGGGCAACTCCAAAATAAACAAAATATAACATGACTCGAAATGATATTCATGAAGAAGGAGAAAGTTGTTTTCGCTTTGCAATAACGTAATTAACTGCAGGGGTTTGTACTTGCAGGAAAAAGCATCCCCACGATCAACAACCCTTCATATATGAGTGGGAATCTGACAAAGTCTGCTACATCGGTCGCATCTATCCAAACCTCCGATATACGGTGCCATAAATCAACTTGGTATCTTCAGAGAGGTGGATGAATATGTTCCATATAGTATCTTCCCCCAGATTCAGGCTGGACGTGCTCTCCGTGCCTTAGTTCCGTGTTTCCGGTAGTAAATAGATTCTGGCATGTCCGGTGGGACCTTTTTCTCCTTACAATTCGCACTTCATGTGTCGTGTTTCATAAACCAATCACAATATATTATGTTTATGTTTCCCTTGGACGTTTGGGATACTAAAACCAGTGCTTCACCTCTGTGTAGATTTCAATAGCATCCTCCAGCAAGAAGTGCGACTGTGCCACCAACTGCTACTCAAACATCACCCCATCCGTCATTGTCATAGCTGGTCAAGCTATGACCCTTTTGCTCTTCATATCTACTGCTCAGGTGATGTAGACACTTAACAGCCTTCAGTTTGGGACAATACTTGCGTTCCCTACATACAGTGCTGAAAGTCAGAAGAAGTCGGTCTTTGATCGGCTGGCTACTGCTCCAAGCTCTGATGCTAAGCCAGAAGGCTCCATTTTCAAAAGATTGGAAGAAAACTCTTGTAGGGTGTTTTTCGTCACCCCATTGACATGGGAATACGCGTCGCTTATCAGGTGCATTATAGATTCCCCCTGTCTAGGGTAGGCTGGGGTTTATTGATTGCGGGGATCTGAATCTCCGGCAGCCGCGGACTAAGCTTCCGTTAATTACCCTTCGTCTTTGAAGCGAAGGAACCTCCGATTGACGGGTCAAACTGGTCATGCGAACTTAATGTACAGTGTACGTATGTGTGTCTTGAGGGGTTTTGGATATATCGGAGACCTCACAGAGTTTACGATGGTCCCGCTACCCAGATAGAGGAATGGGGGTCAAGGGGGCTAGCAGCCCCCTTACGGGGTGGGGGACAGCGCCCTGTTAAAAAAAATTCTAATGGGGGACAGTGTTGTGGAGTGTGTGTATAAAAAAAGAAAAAATAGCATCCAAAGGACGCGTGGGCACCAGCACCGCACGTGCCTAGCATGCGGGCATTGGACGCTGGCCCCACGTGCTTGGCACGCGGGCGCTAGGCGCCAGTAGGAAAAAGAGACTTAGCCCCTACATTGGGAGTTGTACTCCCGATTGACTTTTGGAGTTGAACTCCTGAAAAAGAGGATAAAGGGGCTTAGCCCCTACACTGGGAGTTATACTCCCCAAAAGAAAGATTTATTATTATTGTTATATATATATATATATTGTGGAGTTAAACTCCTAAGATATTTTCGAAGATGATGAAAGCAGGCCCCTTTCTAATCCCCTTGAGCCCTAAATTTTCTCTTGAGCCTTAGATCTTTCCAAAGTGGGATTTTTGGGGATGGGTCTCCTTCCTCCTCTCTATTGGCTGGATCTTGGAGAAAAGAGGGTGAGATCTAAAAATCTTCCCTTTTGAAGATTTGATGGAAGATCCGCGTTCCCCTTCATGGGTTTTGTGGTGAAAAACTATTTCTTTTTGGAAAAGAAAGAATGAAACTCTTGATTTAATTCAAAAAAGGGGAAGAAGGTTTAGAACCTTGAGCAAGGAGAAGGAGGCACAGAAACTCTAATTTTTGGGAAGAATGAGCTCTTTTTTTGGGGAGAATGAATTCTTTTTTTTTCCATTTCATCATCATGTTGCCTTTTATAGGCTTACAAATTTACACATAGCCCCTTGGGCTTTACAAAATGGCATTTTGCCCATCCCATGCCTCATGTTCTCATTTCTTTTGCACATGAGCCATGGGCTTTACAAAAATTTGGCTTTATGCCTATTTTTCTTACATTTATTCATAAAAATTACATCAAACTTATTTATTACATAATTTTCTTCTGGGCATGGGGGAGACCGGCCTCTTCATGTTTGGGCTCGGCTGGGGGATGGGCCCACTTGACCTGAGCTTGGGCCCGCTTACTTGGGGTTGACTTTGATTTTGACTTGGTCAACCGGGGTGTAATTTTTGACCCCAACAAAGTGCCCCCATAAATAAATGCACACCGCGTATATGGGTCGTGTGCATGAAATTGATGAATTTTCTTTCGCGTGGAGGTGACTTGATTTGGTTCCTGCTTTTGAGGAGGCTGGCACTGTCCTTTTTACGATATGGACGGTCGATGCTTGACGTGTCTCCGAGATGGAGTGTCGCTGGTTGACGTGTCCCCAAGGTGGAGTGTTTGTGTTGGAAGTTTCCCCGAGACGGAATGTCTATATGTGATGTTTCCCCGGCACGGAGTGTCGCTGGTCGACTTGTCCCCGGCACGGAGTGTCTGGTTGACTTGTCCCCAGCACTGAGTGTCTGTGTTGGACGTTTCCCCGAGGCGGAGTGTATGTTTGTGACGTTTCCCCAGCACAGAGTGTCACTGGTCGACGTTTCCTCGGCATGGAGTGTCGCTGGTTGACGTATCCCTGAGATGGAGTGTCTGTGGTCGACATTTCCCCGGCACGGAGTGTCGCTGGTCAACGTATCCCCGAGGCGGAGTGTCGCTGGTCGACGTTTCCCCGACATAGAGTGTCACTAGTCGAGTTATCCCTGGCACGGAGTGTTTGGTTTACTTTTCCCCGGCACGGAGTGTCTGTGTTGGACGTTTCCCCAAGGCGGAGTGTCTGTTTGACGTTTTCCCAGCACGAAGTGTCGCTGGTCGACTTTTCCCCGGCACAGAGTGTTTGGTTGACTTGTCCCCAAGGCGGAGTGTCGCTGGTCGATGTTTCCCCGGCACGGAGTGTCGCTGGTCGACTTGTCCCCGGCACGGAGTGTCTGTGTTGGACGTTTCCCCGAGGTGGAGTGTCTGTTTATGACGTTTCCCCGAAGCGGAGTGTCTGTTTGTGACATTTCCCCAGCATGGAGTGTCGCTGGTCGACGTTTCCCCGGCACGGAGTGTCGCTGGTTGACGTGTCCCCAAGACAGAGTGTCTGTGGTCGACGTTTCCACGGCACGGAGTGTCACTGGTCGACGTATCGCCAAGGCGGAGTGTCACTGGTCGACGTTTCTCCGGCACGGAGTGTCGCTGGTTGACTTGTCCCCGGCATGGAGTGTCACTGGTCGACGTTTCCCCGGCATGGAGTGTCACTGGTTGAATTGTCCCTGGCATGGAGTGTCTGTAGTCGATGTTTCCCAGGCACGGAGTGTCACTGGTTGACTTATCCCTGGCACGGAGGGTCTGTTTGACGTTTTCCCGGCACGGAGTGTCACTAGTTTTGATGTAGAGGCCGTTGTCGGAATTGGTTGGCCTTATTTGTTTTGGAGAGATTACAATCTGTCCGGCGGGACTTTTGATCTTGGAAGCGCTTCCGGATGGGACTTTAGTTTGGTTTGTCCGATTCCTGCCTTATTTAAAGGGACCCTTGAATTCGAGGCATTACAGCGTGGGATTTGGAATTTGGAATTTGAATTTTTGTTTAGCATCAGCATCACTATATTAGAATGTGGTACTAGGAGCGAATTATCATTTGCCGTGGGAGAATTTGGGGATTTTGGTTTTGGTTTGGCATCAGCATCGCTACACTGGAATGTGGTAACATGAACGAATCATTATTTGCCATGAGGGGATTTCCCTCATTCCCAGTTTAACGACTTAGGGATCATTTGTTCCCAGTCTAACGACTCAGAGGTCATATGTTCCCAGTTTAGAGACTTAGGGGGTTTATTGAATCGATTTGGAATTTCGGAGTTGGGTCGGCATCAGCGTTGCTAACACTGAACCACAGGTACCAGGAGCAATTCATCATTTTCCTTTGCTTGCTAAGGGAGCGATGGCTTAGGAGACAGGTTTAAGTCCCTATCACTTAAGGCTTTTTTCAATTTTATGAGCCGTAAGGGTCCCATAAAAGTATTTTCTACCTACGAGTCGAAAGGATCTCGTAGGTGTACTTTCTCCTTAGGAGTCGTGGGGACTCCCAAGTGTGTTTTTTCTTTGTGGGTCGTAAGGATCCCACGAAGGTGTTTTCTTACGAGTCGTGAGAATCCCGTAAGTTTTGTTCTCCTCATGTATCGTGAGGACACATGAGTGGGTCTTCCCAAATGGAACATAATTCCAAGGGCGGAGACCGGCCGCGTGACTGGTGATTGCGGTGGGGGTATGGGTGTAATAAGAATTATTTGAGCCCATAGATTGTATACGGTAGTCAATTCAGGGACTGGCCGTAGGGCTGGGAGAATTTTTGGAATTTGGGTTTTGTTTGGCGTCTGCATCATTATACTGGAATATGGTACCAAGAGCGACTCATCATTCGCCGTTTGGGAATTTGGGGGTTTGGATTTTGGTTGGCGTCTGCATCGCTACCCTAGAATATGGTACCAGGAGCGACTCATCATTCACCGTTGGGGTATTCGGAGATTTGAATTTTGGTTGGCGTCTGCATCGCTGCACCGGAATATGGTACCAGGAGCGACTCATCATTCGCCATCTGGGGATTTGGATTTTGGTTGGCGTCTGCATCGCTGCACTGGAATATGGTACCTGGAGCGACTCATCATTCGCCATTGGAGATTTTTCTTTTACCGCGATCGCTCTATCATTTCAGTTTTTCTTATCGCGAAAGTCACGATTGCCCCATCATTTCGGCTATTTATTCGCGATTGCCCCATCATTTCAGCTTTATTTTCATCTTTATTTTACTCGCTGATTTTTATTGCGAGTTGCCTCATCATTTCAGCTTCTTTTTTTCCATTTATTTACACATTTTTTACATCCCCAGTTTAACGACTTAAGGGTCGATGGTTCCCAGTTTAACGACGTGGTGGTCGATTGGTCCCAGTTTAACGACGTGGTGGTCGATTGTTGGAGCCTGGGCTCGATTCTGCAGGAATCACAGGCTCCTTTGGCTTAATTGCATAAGCGGGCTCTTCATCATCTAGACCGATCCGGTGTTGGATGACAACAACCATATCATCGTCATGGCTATAAGGCGTAGGAGGACTTGTTCCCCTGAGCTCCATCATGTAGACCGTATGGGTTGTGTACCCGTCTATTGCTCCTTTATTGGTAATATTGCTCGTTTGGCTCTTAGCTTGTTGCCTTAGTCCGCTCTTTTCAGAGAAAAGCAGATGTCTGAGAGAATCAAGTTCCCGAAAGACTTCGGTCTCCACTTGTATGAAATTGGCGGTCGCAGCTTGACTGTTTGTTAACACGCCGGGGGACAATGATATTTCGCCCGCCTTATATAATTTCTCGACCCACCCCTTGAAGTTGCAACAGTCTTCAATAGTGTGTCCCAGCACTTGGTGGTATGGGCAAAAGATGGGATGATCAGTCCTGTTCGCTTCACTTAGCCTTTTTAGTTCTGGTAGCCACAGGCCATTCTTCAGAGCATCTTTGAATATTTTGTGAACCTTGTCTCTTCTGAAAGAGTAGACCTTATTTCTCCTTTCCTCCAAAGTTGGCTCTCGAGATTTATTAATCTTCGCTCTGCCCACTCTCTGCTTATTTAGAGAATCGGTGTTATTGGAACTTTCGCTTTTCTGGACGTCGTCCCTCCGATGTCTCGGTCTGTTTGTGAATTGGATATCTTGAGTGGACTTAGGCTTTGAGCGTTTCAACATTTGAACCTTCTTGGTCAGCTCTTGGAATGTTTTGAGGCCTGCGGTGCACAGGAAAGGTTTCATCCAGTTGTTTAGATTTTCTATAAGAAGACTGACGGATTGGTCTTTCTCCAACGGCGATTCACATTTGATAGAGAGATTGCGCCATCGAACTATAAAATTCATGTTGCTTTTGTTGTTCTTCGGCTCGGTCCTTACGAGGTCGGCAATGGTGATTTTATCGCTGACGCTCATGAACCTTTGCTTGAACATGGATTCTATTTGAGCGAACGTCGTGATCGAGTCATCCGGTATGCTTTCATACCAATCGAAAGCAATATCGGTTAAGCTATTGACAAACTGACGGAGAAGGAGTGCATCATTGCCCCCAGTATTCGCGCATGATGCTTTAAATTGGGCAATGTGCCGGTTCGCATTTTTTGTCCCATCAGACCTTTCAAATTTGGGGACGACATAGCTAGTGGGAAACTCTACAAGATCGTACCGAGCAGAATATGGTCTCCCGCTACTACTGACATCTTTTGCTCTCCGGGTTCAGCTACCAATGTTTTGAATTTGTTGGCGACCAAATCCATAATTTGATCTTGCGTTAGCGGGTTGATGTCATCGGTAGTCAAGACATTTCCCGAGATAGGATCCGACCGACTCTCATGCGGTTCGCCCACCTTTGGATTTGAGCGAACAGGCGTCGGCTGCTTCGGGACACCGTTTCCCGGTTCATGAGCAGAGCCCTGCGCTTGATTGGGCGGCTGAGAGGCAACTTGGGCCATGAGCTGTAAGAAAATGTTTGTCAAGTCGTCAATCTTCGAGTAGAACTTGGCCATCTCTTTGTCTTTGTTTCTGAGCTGCTTTTGGAGCTCTTGGAGAAGTTCCTACTCTGCGATCTTGAGACGGGAGATTGGCCCCTCTTCGCTTTTCGAGCCCGGCTTCTCATGAACCGAGGGATCTCTCTGCTTATCAACCTCACTAGGAGGATTTTCATTATCTTCCAGAGGATGCTGGTCTTGGGAAGTGACAACCACATTCACACCAGATTGGATTTGAGATATGGTAGCCCCGTCCTTACTCTTGCTGCATGTGTCCACCATGTAGATAGTGTGGAAAACATGTCCAGCCATCTCTTTATCTTTAGCGGCTGATTTTCTGGACCGTCGTCGTGGCCCTCCCTCTTCAGGAAAGGACATGCGACTGAAGACAGTGGGTCTGACTGGGTCCTTGGGTGGCGTTGTCCGGATCGCAGCTTTCCTGACTCTTGAGGTCATGGAATTCTTCTGGACCAATTTCAGTGGTTCAAAAGAGTTAGCGAGCTTTGCAGTCGATTCAGCTGTTGTTGCGGGGTAACCCTGTTCTTGGAAATTCATGAAGTTCAGCCTAGCAGGAGCCCTAGCCCTTTTGTTGGCGCTGTATATGAGCCTTTTCTATCTTAGCTTCTCGATTTTGAGGGCTTGGCGGGCATCTGTTATCCAGGAAGCCATCGTGAGTCGATTGATGGAGAGCTTAGAGAAGATACCCGATTGAGCAGTTGTCAGGGGCACCGCTGGAGCTTGCCCGAGATGCCTTGTTGCTTTGTTGGTGTTGATGGCCTTGCCCCCGGCTGGAGAAATGGAGAGTTGTTCGGAAACGGATTTGTGCTTGGGTTGAGGTGCCTTCGAGATCACCACATTTGGCCTCCTGCCTTTCGAAGCCCGTTTGTTTTTTACTGGAGCTTGAGGAGCTGAGATGGCGTTAGCTGGCACGAATAGAATAGAGCCAAATGGTAGCAGCGGCTCTTCCCACTGTCGCCCGAGACTGGCCGGAAGGACCGTCCTGACGTCCATCTTCATCGTGTAGGAGATGGGAGCTGTGTTGAGAGCTAAGCTTGCCCTTAAAGATATTTTGTTGCGTCCGAAGGTTGCGATTGGAAAGTGTTAACCTGCACAAAGAAGCATGATTTTAGTACATGCAATCGACATATATGTGGATTGAGTTCGCATGAATGTTTAACCCGAAATATGGGAGGAGAGAAAAGGTCCCACCGGGCGTGCCAGAATCTGTAGGGTGTTTTTCGTCACCCCATTGACTTGGGAATAGGCATCGCTTGTCAGGTGCATTACAGATTCCCCCTGCCTAAGGTAGGCTGGGGTTTATTGATTGTGGGGATCCGAATCTCCGGCAGCCGCAGACAAGCTGCCGTTAATTACCCTTCGCCTTTAGAGCGAAGGAACCTTCGATTGACGGGTCAAACTGGTCATGCGAACTCAATGTGCAGTGTGCGTATGTGTATCTTGAGGGGTTTTGGATATATCGGGGACCTCGCAGAGTTTAGGGGGGTCCCGCTATCCGGATAGCGGGCTAGGGGTCAAAGGGGCTAGTAGCCCCCTTGCGGGGTGCGGGACAGGGCCCCGTTAGAAAAAAAATTCTAACGGGGGACAGTGTTGTGGAGTGTGTGTATAAAAAAAGGAAAAATAGTGTCCAAAGGACCCGTGGGCGCCAGCGCCGCACGTGCTTGGCACGCGGGCCCTGGGCGCCGGCCCCACGTGCTTGACACGTGGGTGCTGGGCGCCAGCGCCCCCACGTGCTTGGAATGCGGACGCTGGGCGCCAGCTCCCCACATGCTTGGCACGCGGGCGCTGAGCGCCAGCAGGAAAAAGGGGCTTAGCCCCTACACTGAGAGTTGTACTCCAGATTGACTTTTGGAGTTGAACTCCTGAAAAAGAGGACAAAGGGACTTAGCCTCTACATTGGGAGTTGTACTTCTAAAATGAAAGATTTATTATATATATATATATATATATATATATGTGGAGTTAAACTCCTAAGATATTTTCGAAGATAATGAAAGGGGACCCCTTTCTTCTCCCTTGAGCCCTAGGTTTTCTCTTGAGCCTTGGATCTTCCTAAAGTGGGATTTTTGGGGACGAGTCTCATTCTTTCTCCTCTCCATTGGCTGGATCTTGGAGAAAAGAGGGTGAGATTTAAAAATCTCTCCTTTTGGAGATTTGATGGAAGATCCTCGTTCTCTTTCAAGACTTTTGTGGTGAAAAACTATTTCTTTTTGGAAAAGGAAGAGTGAAACTCTTGATTTAATTCAAAAAGGAGAAAAATGTTTAGAACCTTGAGCAAGGAGAAGGAGGCACAGAAACCCTAATTTTTGGGGAGAATGAATTCCTTTTTTTTCATTTCATCATCATGTTACCTTTTATAGGCTTACAAATTTATACATAGCCTCTTGGGCTTTACAAATTGGCATTTTGCCCATCCCATGCATCATGTGCTCATTTCTTTTGCACATGAGCCACGGGCTTTACAAAAATTTGGCTTTATGCCTATTTTTCTTACATTTATTCATAAAAATTACATCAAACTTATTTATTACATAATTTTCTTCTGGGCATGAGGGAGGCTGGCCTCTTCATGTTCGGGCTCGGCTGGGGCATGGGCCCACTTGACCTGAACTTAGGCCCGCTTACTTGGGGTTGACTTTGATTTTGACTTGGTCAACCGGGGTGTAATTTTTGACCCCAACAACTCTGTGGGCCCCTCTGAAAAGCCCATGATTCCAAAGAAGACCTTCTTCAAGCGTTTATCCTTTAGAGCGTTAACTACTATCCCTAAGGCTCCCAAGAATGCTTCCTCACCGAGACAGTCTGTCTTCCACGGGTTGGCCCCTCATGTCTTTACTGCTACTCCACCCAGAAAATCGGCCTTCAAGCGATTTTCATCTGCCGAAAGACAAGACCAACGCAGGGGGCAAATACAAGAGGCTCCTATAGCTGAAGAGGCTCCTGTTTCCAGAAATTCTCGACGTCGATACTAACGCCGAATAAGGTAAACCGGGGGCAGTTCTTCATCTAGACTGACCTCACCAGCTCCAACGATCTAGGCCTGTTCCAACTGGGAACAATTTCGAGGCGCTGAAAATGGTGAAGCGCAACACCCCAACTGCTATACTAAAGAACACTCCACCTCCCACCGAGATGTATGATGAGCCAAAAGTGGTTCGATCGGTGAAACGACTTTCCTCAACTATTCACAAGGTCTGGAAAGAAGTACAGGGGTCTGTAATAAAAAATGATTACTCTCCACGACTGATCGGTCATATTTATCACACATTTTTACGGTCATTTTCCCTACTATTATTAATTACTGAAATGTGTTATTTGTAATTTAAGAACATATGTGGGTTTATGTGTAAAAAGATTTTGTCATATGTTTCTTAATTTATAATTGATATAATTAGGGGAATATATGCATATCATATTTAAATAAAATATCCATGAGATTCTTAATTATTAAAATATGCATATCATGTCATATCAAATATTCTTAAGCATTATTATTATTAAGATATCATATCATATCATATCATATCAGTAATTTAATTAAAAGTGGTTGGAATATTATCTCAAATAAACCAAATACTACTAATGATTTGATTTGAGATATTGTGCAGGTATTAAAATAATATATTAGTTCAGGACTACGAATATAAGTAGGAGATCCACATCAAATAGAGTTAGCAAATCAAATCTGCCGAATATTAGGAGCAAATTGAATATTCTCGCAACTGCAGAGAGAGAAATGTATTTTTAAAATATATTCATCAGAAGGATCTCCAAAAATCAAGAAAAGAAAACACGAAAAATCTGGAGACACAACTCCACCAAACGGCGGCGGGTCCGCAGTGAAATGAGGTATATGGCAGCGGAACCGTGGTCACCTAATGGTCTTGGATGTGCAATTTCAGGGGCTTGATCGTCTTTTCAAATACTTTAAGATGACGTCTAGGGTTTCAAGTTCCAGAGCTTATATAAAGGACCGAGAGCAATTTAGGGTTATCTATCAATCCATCTATTGATCTAGATCTATCGAGCAAACTAGGGTTTGTAGTTTTTTTCAGCAATCAAATCTGTAATGCAAAAGTTTCAATAAAAGGTAGTTTTTGTTTTAATTTTGTCTCATTACTTTCCACACTTATTTTCTGTATTTACTTTCCGCACTTTTATTTTTTGTTATTTCTTATGGGTTCATTATTCTTCTATCTTTTCTCATTTACTTTGTTTTTCCCAATGAGCGAGTAAATTTTCGCTTGTTAGAGTTTGTAGGATAGGGTAGTATAATGGATGAAAAAAATCCCTTAATTTCTTCTTATATTTTAGTTTTTATAAATTTCAACAAAGAGAGTCTTAATCTTCTTATTCGAGCGTGCTATCGAGAAAAGAAAGCCCTATCTTTTGATAGTCCCGAGCAAACTATTTTATTTTATTTTATTTTTTAAAAGAAAAAAAACCTAGCACACTTTCGTAGGCAACACGATTGCACTTAGCTCGTGCAACAAGCCGTTAAACCTCTAGGTGTCTCTAGTTGAAGGGGTGTTGTCTCCTGAGGGTTTTCAGCGGATTACACCCACAAAATCCCAAAAATTAGAAAATAAAGGAAAGAAGATGAAAATTACATGCAAAGATAAGAAATATATAAAAGAAAAACTTGAAAATAAAAGTTTCAAACTACACTAGCTTTTTAGTTGTCACCAGCTCCAACGATCTAGGCTGTTGTTCCAACTGGGAACAATTTCGAGGCGCTAAAAATGGTGAAGTACAACACCCCAACTGCTATACTAAAGAACACTACCTTCGACCGAGATGTATGATGACCCAAAAGTGGTTCGATCGGTGAAACGACTTTCCTCAACCATCCACAAGGTCTGGAAAGAAGTACAGGGGTCTGTAATCAACAAGGATTACTCTCCCTGACCCAAGAAGCTGAATTGTTATGATAAACACTCTTTCCACCAACCCAAGGAGGCTCCTGCTATGATGGTTCCTCCGAAACCGGCTTCTCACAAAAGAGAGAGGTCGGAGAAGATTCAAAGGACTAAGGCAAGCTCCGAAGGTTAACACTCCAAACGCCTCAAATCTGGGGGCGTGGTAATTCATTCCGTTTATATGACGAACTCTAAAAAGGATGAAAGCAAGGCTTCCATCGCTCATAGACCAATCACACGGTATGTAACAAAAGGTCAACAGAAGCTGCAAGAATTGATGGCTCATGCAGCAGAAATTATGAGTCCTCCGCCCAATGCAAATCTGGACGAAGCTTCCGAAGAAAGAACGGAGCAGGAATATAATACTAAATATCTGAAACACATGCTACAGAAGTAGGATGAAAAGGCTGCAAAAATGGATGCCAGAATGGATAAGATGGCCCAATTATTCCAAAGTATGATCGGGATGATGACTCAGCCCAAACCACCAGCAGATGAACCGCCGGTGGTCATCATTAAAGATAAAGGAGAGACTTCCATTCCCCTCCAAGCCTCATCAGCGGCAAAAGATAAAATAATCTCCAAATCACAGCTGGACGAATATATTGCCCAGCAGTTCAAAGCTCACCTAGCCAGTGAAGCCGCTGACAAGTTGACAAAGACCGGTCGATCTTACACGGCGTGTTATGACCAAATACAGTACCCGTCAGGATATACGATCCCGACATTCCCCATATATAAAAGAACCGAAAACCCGAAGCAGCACATCACCCAGTTCAGGTCCAAATGCGGCAACACTGGGAGTAACGATATATTGCTCCTTCGACAGTTCATTGGCAGTCTAGCGGACGTGTCTTTCGAATAGTACTCAGAGATTCTTAATGACTAGATCAAAACTTTTGACGAGATGGAGCTCGTCTTTTTCCAGAGATTTGCTAGTTCGAGCGAGCGCACTACCGTGACTGCCTTGATCAACGAGAGGACCAGATCGAATGAGACATGGGTTCAATACGTGATGAGATGGAGAAATCATTGGTCCAAGTGCGAACAAAGAATAGATGAAGCTCCGGCCATAAGTATGTTCGTGAGCACTCTCGATAAAAAGACGCAAGTATTCCCATATCTAGCCCTTCTCATCCCAGCATCTTTTCAAGAGCTCATCGATAAGTTGGCTTAGCTGTTGTTCAGTTGATAAAACTGCACATTTGTTATTACATTTTTCCTACTATTTCTATATTAGAAAAGGTGTTTATTATAATATATGATACATATGAGGGTTTATCTGTAAAAATACTATTTTCATGTGTTGATATATTATATGTAACATTTGGTAGGAAAATATATGCAAAAATACCATTGATCAAATCTTAATGGTGAAATTAATATCTCAATAAAACAAAACTCCACTAATATTAATTTTTGAGATTGTGCAGAATTTTTCAGGGCTAAAAATCAAGGGAATCAAAGTTGTTAAGCGCAAACCTGCCTAATTAAGAAAGCAAACTAAGAAATCAAGACTAGCAGCAACAAAGAAAAGATTTCCAATTTCTAGAGGTTCCAGAGATCGCTACGTGTCATAATAAGAAAAGCCCAGAAGAGAAAATCAAAAGATCCCTCTACTTGGCCGTGGATCCGTGGCCAAACCCCCCTATTGGCCGCGGATCCGCCGCGTGCCAGATGGGTTAGGAGCTGTGATTTTTCTGTTGAATCTTAACTGTTGGCTTCAAAATTTGGAAGCTAGGGTTCTGGCTTTTGGAGTATAAATAAGGACCGAGAGCCTCTTGGAAAATCATTAAGTCGACGAGATCACGAAGTCCAAGACGGCTCACGCATCCAGGCTGATCATCAACGGTTCATCTCCCTCCTTAGAAGAGATCGAGAAGCAAACTAGTATTTGTAATCATTTTCTAAGAAAACAAAGTGTAATGAGTTTTGTTGATTAATAAAGGTAGTTCTTTTTCTTATTCTATTTCTTTGTAGTTTCATTATGAATTCTCTCTCCATCTCTTATCTCTCAACATGCGCGAGTAATTCTCCGCTTGTTAGGGTTCATAGGATTAGGGTGGGTTCATAGGATTAGGGTAGGTTAATAGATGATGAATATCCTTAAACCCTTTTTACGCCCTATAAAATTTATAAACTTTATCGAAAGAATCATTAACATCCTAATCGGGCGCACTACCAATTTATTGTTAGTCTCGACCGTGATTAGAGATTAGATTAATGATTGTTTTGGTAAAGGCTAGATATGAACGGAGTTTCGTGTCGAGATAGGGGTTAAGAGTGGGAACCCTTTTCCCTCCAGAAACCCTAATCTACATGCATCACTGTCGTTCTAGTTTTAAATCTATTAAAGGATAGAAAGAGTAATCTTTAATTAATCATCTATTACTACTAAATCCTAATGAACTCTACAAACCCCCTTTTTATATAAACTTATCTCCGTAGTTAATCTAGACCTATATTTTGCATTCGTGTTTAACGTAGATCTAGATCCTACAACCATTCTACAATATTCTTTATCCCTCCTCTTTTTCTCAACACATCTAAAGTAAGATTAAAATATTCAACGTTTCCCTGAGGACGGCCCGTACTCACCTCGGTCTAGCTACGCGCGACACCGTTCTGATTGCGGTTAAACTACAAAACACTTTTTTTTCAAATCAATCAAATGGCATCGTCGCCGGGATGGACGGTACTCCATCAGATTATAACACTACGCTTCCACCGCCCGTAGGTGTGCAGAATCCACCTCGCATCTCTCTCCAAGAGAGATGCTATCCTATCCGTGGTCCCCTTCCTACTTGTTTATCCATTCCACCAGCCAACGGGGATAATTTTGAAATTAAACCCCACTACATCAATCTGTTGCTCAAATTTCACGGGCTTGAATCTAAAGACGCGTACGTTTTCATCACTAAATTTGAAAACGTATGCGTAATGATGGGTACTTCACAATTGACTGTGGATGCTATGCGCTTGCGTCTTCTCCCATTCACTCTGTGCGACTTGGCAGAAAAATGGCTTTATAATACCGTCACACACTCTACCACTAATTGGGATGAATTCATAATAGCATTTCTTAAGAAGTTTTACCCAAACCATAAGACCGCCCGTGTTAGGAGCGAGATCAACCAGTTTACCCAGCTTCCCAATGAACCATTTTGGAAGTGCTTTGAACGTTTCAAGGATCTGCTTGTCCAATGTCCTCACCATGAAATCAATAGATGGGATTTATGCCAAATTATAATGAGGGCATTAATCCATCGACAAAGCAGATGCTTGAAACAAATTGTCAATGCAATTTCATGTCTAAAGATGATGGCGAAGCTTGGAAATATGTGGAAGACCTTGCTGAAAACACTTTGCAGTGGGAAAGCGTAAGACCACCTTCATCTAGGGGAGGTATTCATCAACTCGATATTTCCATCGCAGTAAAAGCCGAAATGGCAGCGATGCAGAAGAAACTCGACGCTATTGAGAACAGATTCTCACCAGTCTCCCTAAATCATGTCACGCTACCCAAGACCGTGTGTGGTTGCTGTTCTGATCCTTCACACTTGACGGAAGAATGTCCTATGAATGCATCGTTTCAAGGTCACGAGCAAACTGATGCTGCTTTTCAGTAGCGACCTAGAAACGATCCTTATTCTTCCACGTACAATCAAGGATGGAGGAATCATCCTAACTCTGCTTGGAACCAAAACCAACCCCAAAATCAAAACCAGTTCCAAAGCAATTATCAAAGACCTCCTCCACAGCAACCACAACCACAAAGTCAGCACCCTTTTCAGTCACAAAATTTTCAAAATCCGGCCAACACTTCTACACCACAATTGGCCAGTACCGATAACTCTTCACTCGCACAAACTTTGGATTTGTTTATGAAACATTCCATGCAAATGTCTGCTGATATGAAATCTTCTATTGATACCCTAACGAAAGACTCCGCCTCCTACGGTGAGAGTATTAAATCAATAGAAAACCAAATTGCACAGTTGAACGCCGCAATGAATGCGGGAGAGAAAGGGAAACTCCTATCTCAACCCATACCTAATCCTGGCCACTTATAAAGTTATAATGTGAGTGCTGTTACTACGTTGAGATTAGGAAAAGTGCTGAACAACCGACTGGGTGAGCAATGTGATGATGTTAGTGACACCAATGATACCCCAGCTTCTTCTTCTTCCCCTAATTCGTCTAGTCTCCCACCTTCATCCGAGCCTATTCTCCGTTTTCCCCAAGGCTCGAACCCTTCGCCCATTTCCTCGAATCTACCTAAAACGATCCCCACTCCAATTCTGGGATCCACTCCATCCCCACAATCCTCTCCAATGTTGGACCAAACCCTTATTGATAAAGCACCTTATCCAAACAGGTTAAGGGGCAACAGACCAAGTCCACAAATGGAGAAGATTGTGGAAATTTTTAAGCAAGTCAATATAAACATTCCTCTCCTAGATGCTATTCAACAAGTTCCGTCTTATACGAAAATCCTAAAGGACTTGTGCACTAGGAAGAGAAAAGTTCAAGTACCTAAAAGAGTTTTCCTTGCGAGTAATGTGAGCACTGCTTTTACACAACAACTACCCAAGAAATGAAAGGACCCCGGAAGTCCTATAATTTCTATTTCCATTGGGGGTAAAAATATCAATCGTGCTCTACTCGATTTAGGTGCTAGTGTTAACTTGCCTCCATATTCTGTTTATGAGCAATTGGGGATCGGAGAGTTAAAATCTGCACATTGCACTCTTCAGATGGCCGATCAATCTATCACCCAGCATAAGGGTGAGCTAGAGGATGTGTTAATCAAGGTCGGGGAATTCATATTTCCCGTGGACTTTATTGTTTTAGATACACAGCCTGTGGCAAACCCACGCAATCAAATCCCGGTGATACTCGGTCAACCCTTCCTAGCAACTTCCAACGCAGTAATCAATTGTAGAAACGACTCTATGACCCTATCCTTTGGAAAGAAGTCAATTGAGCTTAACATTTACAAGTTAGGAAGTGAACCCTCCGAATCCTATGCTCATATGTGTTCTGTCGAATTAATGGATGTCGACAGCAGCGAATTTGATCAACCTCATGATACTGACTCTTTTCAGATGTTGTTGTTTGACCCAACCATGTATTATACATACACGGACTCTTCCACCGAGTTGTCCGGGTCAACATCTAACGATGATGAGGAACTTTTTATAGAGTCTGACGATCACCCCATTTTTTCTGATGACATTATTCTTCGAGGTATCGATGAAAGCTTTGAGGAAATTTTCGCTGATGAACTCGCATTTTTAAAAGACACGGGTGTTGAGATGAATCAACTCTAAGATAAAGAAATTGAACCCCCACCCTTTCTTCTGGACAATCATGATAATGCGAGTAATCCATCATTACTATCACTGTGTCGTCTCTCCAAATTGAGACGCAATCCTTTTCCATTACATCTCTTATCCCCTCCCCACTTCTTCACGTCGAAAGGTGACATGTTCTTTCACCGACCTTGGTGCTTTATCGATAAAATTTTTGAATGGTTGGTGTTGACTTTCGGTCTTTGCAAAGCTTGGTATTGACCAATAACCTTGACCCCCTCGTGTGATTTTAAAAAGATTAACATTGTTTAACTCAAATTTGGGGGGGGGGGGGTTATATTTTGGCTCTTGAAAGAAAAAGAATTTTTATAAGATTGTGAGCCAAAAATAAGTTTGGGGGAGGATTTCACTTGTATTATTTCTTGTCCCCTTTTTTCTCCCAAGTCTATAGGTTTTTGAGCTTAACAGATGATATCAGTGAGGACACTGTTGTAAACAGGTTTGGGGGAGGTTTGTGCTTATTTACACATCAATTTGCATCATATTTTGCATAAGCACAACATTTTCAAAAAAAAATTTAAATTTTTTTCTTTTATAACAAAAGAGTAGAAAGTGAAAAATTATATCCAAAAGATATGAATAATTTAAGAAAAACCAAGAAAATTAGAAGTTTTCTTAAACGAACTAGTAATAAGTAGTTATGAGCTGTTGTCCCAAAGGTTAGTAAGATGAAGGAAGTCACTAATCTGAAGATAAAAATAAGTCTGAAAAATAGTTTCTATTCTGGAAGCTAAACAATTGAATGTTGATACCCTACTATATGCACTTACACACGTTTTGAAGCTCGGGATAGTAAAGGATACCTTGAAATGCTCTTGTCTAAAAGCCAAAGTATGAAGGAAATAAATAAATGAAGAAAATATATAAATGGTGAAAAGAAAAATGAACACTGGTATTGTTATCGCCAAGGCAGCAATAAAAAAATATAGCAAGGGTGCTTCATCACCTAGTGCCTTAGACCAACTGGTTTGTGAGTCACTGCTAAGCCTTAGGTGGTGCAAGACAAGAAAAATACTAATCAGCAAGCACATGAGTAATCGGTCGGTTAGTACCTCAAGAAGTATTAACAGTCGCATGAAAATGTGTGAGCAAATCTAAATATTCATTAAATTAAAAAGTACTGAGGTAGATGGACAAGAGTATGATAGCTTGAATTGAATTCTCCGAGTGTAGGGATGTTCTATTCACACACGTAGGGGTATATGATCGATGTTTGGATGAAAGGTAGGAATGAAGAATAAAGACGATATTTTATTGAGGGATGAAGTTAATTCTAACATTTTTTCATGACTATTAAAATATGGCTCATGACAACTGAAAAGCTAGTGTAGTTGGAAACTCTAAATTTTCAAAGTATTTCTTTTATGGTTCTTATCTTTATATGTAAATTTCACCATCTCTCTTTTATTATAGGATTTTGTGGGTGTAATCCGCTGAAAACCCTCAGGAGACAACACTCCTCCTACTAGGGACACCTAGAGGTTTAACGGCTTGTTGCACATGCTCAGTGCAATCGTGTTTGCCTACGAAAGTGTGCTTAGTTTTCTCCTTTCTTTTCCTCCTTCTCTTGAATAAACTAGTTTGCTCGGGACGATCAAAGATAAGTTTGGGGGTATTTGTTCAGTTGATAAAACTGCACATTTGTTATTACATTTTCCCTACTTTTTCTATATTAGAAAATGTGTTTATTATAATATATGATACATATGAGGGGTTATCTGTAAAAATACTATTTTTCATGTGTTGATATATTATATGTAACATTTGGTAGGAAATGTATGCAAAAATACCATTGACCAAATCTTAATGGTGAAATTAATATCTCAATAAAACAAAACTCCATTAATATTAATTGTTGAGATTGTGCAGAATTTTTCAAGGCTAAAAATCAAGGGAATCAAAGTTGTTAAGAGCAAACCTACCTAATTAAGAAAGCAAACTAAGAAATCAAGGCTGGCAGCAACAAAGAAAAGATTTCCAATTTCCAGAGGTTCCAGAGATCGCCACGTGTCATAATAAGAAAAGCCCAGAAGAGAAAATCAAAAGATCCCTCTACTTGGCCGCGGATCCGCGGCCAAACCCCCCTATTGGCCGTGGATCCGCCGCGTGCCAGATGGGTTAGGAGCTGTGATTTTTTCTGTTGAATCTTAACCATTGGCTTCCAAATTTGGAAGCTAGGGTTTTGGCTTTTGGAGTATAAATAAGCACCGAGAGCCTCTTGGAAAAATCATCAAGTCGACGAGATCACGAAGTCCAAGACGGCTCACGCATCCAGGCTGATCATCAACGGTTCATCTACCTCCTTAGAAGAGATCGAGAAGCAAACTAGTATTTGTAATCATTTTCTAAGGAAACAAAGTGTAATGAGTTTTGTTGATTAATAAAGGTAGTTCTTTTTCTTATTCTATTTCTTTGTAGTTTCATTATGAATTCTCTCTCCATCTCTTTTTCTCCCAACATGCGCGAGTAATTCTCCGCTTGTTAGGGTTCATAGGATTAGGGTAGGTTAATAGATGATGAAGATCCTTAAACTCTTTTTACGCCCTATAAAATTTATAAACTTTATCAAAAGAATCATTAACATCCTAATCGGGCGCGCTACCAATTTATTGTTAGACTCGACCGCGATTAGAGATTAGATTAATGGTTGTTTTGGTAAAGGCTAGATATGAACGGAGTTCCGTGTCGAGATAGGGGTTAAGAGTGGGAACCCTTTTCCCTCCAGAAACCCTAATCTACATGCATCACTGTTGTTCTAGTTTTAAATCTATTAAAGGATAGAAAGAGTAATCTTTAATTAATCATCCATAACCACTACTACAAAGAGGGGTTGCCCCTACGGATTAACCTGTAGGGGTAAACCACTGCCTCTACGGATATGTCCGTAGGGGCAAGAAAATAACCTGTAGGTGCAAACGCCGTAGGTGCAAGTTGAAGCCCTGAACTTGCCCCTACGGACAAAAAACCGTCCCTACGGATTTCACTGTAGGTCCTGTAGCCCCTACGGAGTAGGCCGTTGGGATAAAAACATTATTTTATTTACGGGTTTTTTAAATATAATATTTGTACCTACGGATTACTCCGTAGGTCGAAGTCCTAGCCCCTACGGATACATGCGTAGGTACTGATCCGTAGGGACAAAATATCAGAAATCCTGATATTTTGCCTCTACGGATATATCCGTATGGGCTATTGTTTGCCCCTACGGATATATCCGTAGGGGCACTCCTAACCCCCTGATACTGAGATCAGGGGGGAAAATATTAGTTAATGCTGATATTGTGCCCCTACGGTTAAATCCGTAGGGGCAACATGTGTACCTACAGGTTAATCCGTAGGTACATATTATCTGTTTTTTTTAAAAAAGGGCTGCCTGATTTTTTCTCGCCCTGTGCACAATAATATATACATCAATCAAATATAAAATTAATCATCACACAACATATATCGCAGTATTCATAATCACATCTCACGCATATAATATACAAAAGAAACCAAAATATCCAATATTATGATATAAATATAAACCAATATCAATATCAATATCGTTTCAAAATGTAGTACAATATATATCATATAAATAAATACATGTTTAAGAAAATAAGAATAAAAAAGCTACCCTAACTCGGTCCAGCTCCACCTCTGATAAATGCTAGAATCTGGCATGCCATCCCTTCGGTCAATAAACCATGCAATTCGGCGCATGCGGGAGTCTGAACGGCCTGTGGAGCTGGTGATGTAGTCTGCGCAGCCGCTGTCAAGATAGTAGCTTGCGGAGCCACGGCTGCGGGAGTCTGAGCGGGCGGTGGAGCTATAGGAGCTGTCTGCGGAACCGCAGCCGATGTAGTGGCTTGCGGAGCCGCAGCCGAAGGAGATGCATGTGGAGGCTCGGCCGATGTACCCTGTCGCGTCTGGACCTAACGTGTGTAATAAGCGTGTAAGAACTGTGTATTATTCGAACTCGTATCATTATCAAGTTATTTCGAAACCCCATTTGGATATCTAGTTTGGAAAACTGTTGTTTATTTTAATTAAATATGTATGTATGATTAATCAAACCTAAGTCTATAACCAAATAAGCTCAGGCTACGTACTAATTATGGATATGTTGATATCTATAATATGACATGATATTTTACTATAAAGTAGTATACATGCCAGCATCTCCTTCAACTCCTGAACGGTGGCCCTCAAGCTCTCCAGTTCCTGCTGGACGCGTCGCTCACTGGAGACAGAGGAAGTAACCGCCGGGGTGGAGTCCAACCTCATATGGGCCCTGCTAGGGCCCAGTCCCCGGCCTCTCTCCCAACCTCCGTGGTGCCCTCCGTGTGCGGTGTCCAGGGCTGGAGTCAGCAGCCTCGGATCGCTCTGTCCGGTAAAATCGATCCCCGATGCCTCGGCCTGCTTAACCACCCGCTCCTACTCCCACATTAAGCAGTAAAGTATAAAGTATAAGTATAAAATTTAAATTTGAACCTTCCAAAACTAAAATTTCAAATATGGGTAGAATAAATATTAACACTTACGCAATACTCCTGGGTAGCAACGTCGGGATATCGAAGCTCGCCCGTGGCGGAATCTGTCGAGGTTCCGTGGACGGTAAGATATGCGGACATCACGCTCGGTGTACCACCTTGCGCCACGGTCTGAGCTGTCTGCAATATTAGAAAAAACTCTTAATATTAGAAATATTAGAAAATAACTCTTAATATTGCAGAATATCATAAAGGTCGGTCTATTGTAATTTACCGATAACTCCATGGCTCGAGTAATATTCCTCGAGCTACCTGTGTAAGTAGGGCGTCCCCTCTTCGCCGACTTCCTGTTCTCTGTATTCTGAGCGGCCTGTTTCTGTACAACGCATTAACATTTAGTTTTCTAATTAAGGAACACAAAAAAATAAATTATATCCTAAACAATGAATTACATTTAAAAAACATACATGTTTGCGTTGGGAGTCGAAATATTAGCACAATAGAGGCCATATCTCTACGTCGACTCTCGCAAACACCGGAGTAGATAGGAGGGCCGCTCTCTCTGCCTCGGGGGTCGCCATCCACAGGGAGTAGCAGTCGGCCTTCAGCTCATTCCTGTTGTATCGGACCTTGGTCTGCATGTTCTTCATCAGGCCATTGTACAGAGCATGAAGGTCGAGCACCCTTCCAGGATGATCAGGGTCGGGTACAAGCTGAAAATCGTAATCCGACTGAAAATACAAAAAAAAATTGTTATTAGATTGCAAGTGTTAATAATAAATATATTGGAGAAATCAAATGAAAATATATATTAATATGTACCCGAGCCTGATCAAAGAAGATGGCGAATGAGCGCATTAGACAATCATTAAAAGTATTGACTATATATGTATAGAGCGTAAAATGTGAAGTAATAATATAACATTACTGATAACCTTTTTCGTTTCGTGGGCGCATTATACATATCTACTTGGATTTCATCGTCGATGTCATTTCTAACCCACGTAACTTCATGATCGGTCGAAGACAACCCGTCCTTCGAAATAGACGGTCGGAGCACTTTAAGCATTTTCTCTTCTTCGTCCTCATCGTTGTCCTCGAATTCTGGGACATCGTAGACATCTCTGGGTTTCTATCGGCATACAACACTCCATCCTGGATGCTTCAAACACTGTGAGTAGTATACTTGGAACGCTTGGTTCGGAAAGATAAACGGATCTTTCTGACTGTAAAATCGAAGTGTGTTCACACTGGTCAATCCATATTCATCTTTCCTAGTCCTAAGATTGCTTCTCCACTTGTCCGTATCGGTTCGCGTATCGTACCAAGTACACTGGAATATATAGAAGGGTTCTGATCGTCCGGGATAGTGGATGCCGAGTATACAATTTAAGTACCCATAATAAATCACACCGTCCGATCCTACCATCGCAATCCCACTATTCTGAGTGGTTCTAGATGTTTCTATGTCCTTAACTTCGAATTTGTATCCAAGGACACCAAATCCTTTGTAATATGCAACCTCCATACTAGGAAATTGAGCTAGACATCTTGTATCCAAGGACAGCTAGATTCACCTAAGGCAGCCTCTACCATATCCTCCATTTGTTCTGATGGAAATAAATTACCGTCTTCTCCTTCTGCCGCATTACCGAATTCTTCTTCTTCTCCTGCCGCATTATCATGTTCTCCTTCTTCTTCTGTCGCAGTACTGCATTCTTCTCCTTCCTCGTGATATTTCCAAGTTGTATAAAGTCTAGTAAACCCATATTTTACAATATGAAGCTCTGCCAATTCTACCTTCTGCCAGTACTTATTGCCACATCTATCGCACGGACAGAGAATCTTCTCTATTATGATCTTATTATGTGCGCGTGCAAATTCAAGGAAAGCAGCAACTCCTACGACAAACTTAGGTTGCATACGTTGTTTCCAATCCACATACTTCCAGTCCTTAACTCTGACGTACTCATGGGCCATGTTAGATTGTATAACATATAAATTGTAGGTTATGCTGACTATATTGAGAAATATAAGAACGGGATAGTTACTGACAAAGGAGAAAATCCGTGTATATGCTTTGTGTGTGCGTTTGTCGTTGAAAAGAATAAATTATCGCACGTATGTTAACCGATAGACGGGGACTAAGTGGCGCTTTTAGTTTCATATATGAGTATCGATGAGAATATGAAGGTTTCATATTATCATCGAGAATCATATATTGGTTTTAACTTGAACATCTCGAATCACTCTCTAATTATGCGTTTGTTGTGCATTCTTATTGTATGTGTGTATTCCGGCTGTCGGGGGTAGGCTTCTATCCCATTAAGAATGTATAGAGCGAACACCCATCACTTGTGCTTTCAACCGTTTCGAGTAAATTTCGGCAGCACCTCCCCGCTGTTCTCCGAGTACACTGTAATAGAATAGATAATCATTTCAAAGCTGTGAAACAACGTTGAAATGAATATCTAATCTATCTTTGTACACGGAGAACCAGCGGAAAGGTAGCGACGAAATATCTCGAAACGGATGAAAACACAAGTGAATGAAGGCGTTTGCTTTATACATTCTTAACTTGTCCACACGAGACAAATCTATGGGTTGCCATACGATTGAATTTTCTCGTCGCGTAGACTATACGACGGTTGTTAGTATCGAGCTATACCGTCTGATATTTAACAACCTTCGTACAGTTCTATGTCACGACGAATATCGCACGTATGTTAACCGATAGACGGGGACTAAGTGGCGCTTTTAGTTTCATATATGAGTATCGATGAGAATATGAAGGTTTCATATTATCATCGAGTATCATATATTGGTTTTAACTTGAACATCTTTAATCACTCTCTAATGATGCGTTTGTTGTGCATTCGTGTTGTATGTGTAACATGATTTTAAACCATTGAGATCAAAATTGATAGAACTGATCATCCTACATTGTAATGACATTCATCTACCAAAAACTATTATTGCAATGACATTCATCTATAACAATCAACAATTAAAACTACAAATATAGGATGCTGATATTATAAAGCGTTATATGCAAAATATGAATTCACATGACTGAAACATGCATCAAAAAACATGTTCATCCAAAAGAAAGGTCACTGTCAACAAATATAGACAAAGGATTATTATATTAACTATGAAACATATTAGAAAAAGGATAGAAGTTAAAGATGTTAATAACATGATAATAATCAAAGCAGTTGCGTACAGATGCTAAAACCGAATATGTGACACGATATTCTTGTAAAGATAGACATGTATTAAAAGAGGAGACACCCAAGTAAAATCCATAACTAAATTCCTATCTTGCCCTTCCTTTTCTTCAAATCAGAAATGTGTCTTTTTTGCAATTATATATAGCTAAAACAAAGAAGTTCCTACAATTCTAAGCATTTCCAATTACAACGGCCCAGCCTCAAAATCCAGAATCTTATAAGCATCTTATGCAATTAGCAAACATATTCAACCCAACATGCCCAACGGCTAAAAGTTCAACAAAACAGTCTCCGTTTCCAAGAAAATTTGAGAATGACAAATAAAATTATTAATTAAACTGGGCTTTACCCACATTATTAGTCCAGTTTCCAACACCTTCTCAAACTAGACACATTTTCCTCTTATGATCATCATCAACATTTCAATTAACGAGCTTAATGCTAATTAGAATGGAAATTAACTTAGACCCTGAAATCCAAAACCCCAACCCCAACCCTAACCCTAACCCTAACCCCAACCCTAACCCCAACAACAACCCCCTGCCGAACCCCAACCCCAACTGTAGCCCCAGCCCCAGCCCCAACCCTAACGCTAACCGCAGCCCGAGCCCGAGCCCGAGCCCTAACCCCAACCCCAACCACAGCCCTAGCTGCAGCCCGAGCCCGAGCCCGCAGCCCCGCCCTAGCCCCAATCAAGAAGTGCTCAGGGATACCCAACCCCAACCCCAACCCTAACCCCAACCGCTACCCCCTGCCGAACCCTAACCCCAACCGCAACAGCAGCCCCCCAGCCCCACCCCTAACCCTAACGCTAACCTCAACCGATGCCTACCCAAACCATGAACCATAGACCTAAAACAATCAAAAATTTGTTTAATTGAAGATTTCCTAACCTGTGCAGGCGGTGGCGACGACGAATCGGTGGCGACGACGAATCGGCCGTAGGTTGAAGAAGCAGGCGATGGCGATGACGAACGGAGATGAGAAAGAAGCAGGCGGTAGCGACGACGAATCGGCTGGCGCTGGCGACGACGAGAACGGTGTCGACGAGAACGGCGATCGGCGGGAACGAGGGTTTGGAGATTTGGGTTCGCGCGCAAGAGTGATAAGAGAATAAGAAATAATCAGCGTAGGGATCGATCACTTAAATCTCTATTTAGATACCCCTACGGATACGCCCGTAGGTGCTTGGTTTGCGGCTCCGTAGGGGCAAACAACACTTTAAGATTTAATAATTTTTAAATAAATATGGAAGGACCGTAGGGGCAACCGTTTGGCCCTACGGAGTAATCCGTAGGGCCAAATTAAATCTGCCCCTACGGATGTTGTTATCCGTAGGAGCAACCCCCTATTTTAGTAGTGAACTACTAAATCCTAATGAACCCTACAAGCCCCCTTTTTATATAAACTTATCTCCGTAGTTAATTTAGATCTATATTTTGCATCCATGTTTAACGTAGATCTAGATCCTACAACCATTCTACAATATTCTTTATCCCTCCTCTCTTTCTCAACACATCTAAAGTAAGATTAAAATATTCAACGTTTCCCTGAGGACGACCCGTACTCACCTCAGTCTAGCTACGCGCGACACCATTCTGATTGCGGTTAAACTACAAAACACTTTTTTTCAAATCAATCAGCTGTATGCGATGAACCATGGTCCTGCCTCTTCTAATGGAAATTCGCAAAACTTTAAGGGCAAGGATAAGACAGCATTTGTCTCTAATAAGCAACAACAGCCGAATGATCCTAAAGCGTATGATCGTAAAAATAACAACCGCACGGGATCCACTCTTGAAGAAAGGATGGGACAAGAATATTCGTTCCCACGTGATAAAATAAGTAGCTTTCTAACTTTGCCCGAACCACGGCGACCGGCCCAAGCCAATGACGTCAAAGTCCAACTTATTGCCTATATCATCGGGTGGTAAGTCATCCAATTGAAGATTGTTACGTTTTCAAGAACTGGGTCGAGAACCGGTATAAACAGGGTAGGCTCATGCTCTCCGATAAATAGAAAGTGAGTCCTTCTCAGAAGCATATCTCTAAAGGAACCAATACGTAAGGGGCATCTTGCTCGTTCATTGAAGAAACCTCATGGGAGGTGATGCTGTCTCCCAAAACGAAGAGAATGTTAAAAGATCTCCAAGCATGTCCTGTGATCAGGTGGAAAAGCCTGCTTGAACCGGAGATCATAGAAGGGATGTTGAAGCCACGTCCCACTCCGAAGGCTATTGATAAAGGGAAAATCCCCGAAGTCAAGCAGCCTTCTAAGAAGAAAAATTAGAAGAAAGTGAAGAAGCCTATGCAGCCAGCCGAGCATGTCGACAGCCGTACAAATATCCAAAAGTATATTGACGTGCTAGAAGAATATAATCAGAAAATTTGTTCGCCCTTTACTCTTGAGGAATTTATCAAACACATCCTTGAAAATAGTAGAGAGAATGGGGATGATGACTCAGAGGAAGAACTTAAGTATATGTCGCATGTTCCTTATTCTAGTGCGGTGGGTAGCATTATGTATGCTATGCTTTGTACCCAACCCGACATTTCACATGCAGTTAGTGTTGTTAGTCGCTATATGGTATCTCCTGGTAAAGACCATTGGCAAGCAATGAAATGAATTTTATGATACCTACGAGATACGTCTGATGTAGGTTAAGTTTGGAAGGAACAGTGACAGTTTGGTTGGTTTTAGCGATTCTGACTATGCAGATGACCTCGACAGGCGAAGGTCGATCACTGGCTTTGTATTCTCTTTAGGGGGATATGCCATTAGTTGGCGTACTTCGTTACAGCCTATGGTAGCGTTGTCTACGATGGAGGCAGAGTATATGGCCATTGTTGAGGCCGTTAAGGAAGCAATCTGGTTAAAGAGACTATTTTCAGAACTTGGTATCCAAAAAGATACCATAATAGTCTATTGTGATAGCCAAAGCGTGATTCATTTGACAAAGGACCAGATGCATCATGACAGAACGAAGCACATCGACGTTCGGTATTGGTTTGTTCAGGATATCATTGAAGAGAAAGAGATAATCGTAAAAAATGTCGGCACGACGGATAATCCAGCCAAATGTTCACTAAGTCTCTTTCGTTTGTTAAGTTTGAGCATTGCTTGAAATTAATTGGAGTGTGTCGCACTCATTGAGCCTTTTAGGGGTTTTGTGGAGAAGGTGAAGCTATTGCTAATATTATGGAGGGGTTTTATGGCGAATACGATGCAGAGTGGAGATTTATTGAGTTTACCTCGTATTCTCTGATTCCTGGAAGTTGAGCCGGCTCACAAGTTGTTTGGAAACATCAATTGTTCTTTGTTTGTAAGAGACGACTCATGACAATTTTGAGCCGGCTTGACCTAATGGTGAGACGGTTTAAGTGAAGTATGAGACGGCTCATAACATGTCTAGAATTACAAATTTTTCTCTGTTCGTATGAGACGGCTCAAGGTAAATTTGAGCCGGCTCAAACTCTATTGGGCCGAATTCTGGGCTGTTTCGGGAATCCTATTTCTAATATGATTTGCCTCATGCTATATATATTGTAGTTTATAACCCTGATTGGATTACCAATTTTGTAATCAAAATTAAGATAGAGAAGGCTAGAGTTCTTTATTAGGGATTTTGTGAGAGTTGATCCAATGTTGTAATCCTCCATATTTGTTCAATTAGTAAACCTTCTTCTTCGCCCGTGGTTTTTCCCGTATGTGTTTTCCATGTAAATCTTGTGTCTTTTGGTTTGTGCTTTATTTCTATCACTTTTGATTATGTGTTTCTTCTCTTTATCATTTGTTTAGTGCTTCGTGATCGTATTTGCCGCAACACCCTTAATAAGCATCTAATCTCTGTCAATTGTGCCTTCACATCTTGCATATCGACGCTAAGAGTCTCAACTTTGCTGTCAAGGACGTCTACTTTTCTACTAAGGGTGTCGTGCTCCTCACGGGTTACGTTGCGGGCTCTCGTCATGATGGAAGATGAAGATCGATAAAGAAGGGAAGAAGAAACGCTGCTGCGGAAGTTGAGGTGCTGGTGCAGCGCAGGTGCGGTGAGGGTGCGGCTATTGTGCGGTGCTAGTGCAGCAAAGGTGCGGTTAGGGGGTAGTAAGGGTGCAGCGAGGGTGCGGTGCTAGTGCAACGAAGGTGCGGTGCTAGTACAAGGGTGCTTGAGGGGGAGACGAAAGGAGGCTCTAATACCACCTAACGCGACAAGGTATCCGAAGAGTACCGAACTACGTATTGGGATGCGGAAAACTGTTAAGTTCCGCAAGCCCGGATAACTGAACGCGCCACTGTTAAGGGCAAGACGACAGGACCGTAGAGTTTGGTCGAATCTGCGACCGTGCCGAATCCACGGGAAAGAGAGAAACTCAAATTTTTATTATTTTTCAAGAGGCCATATGCTTTATTTATAGGTAAATACCGTCTTGAGAAGCAAGTCGGTTTAAAGGCTAAAAAATAATTAGGAATAAAAACAATCCTAATCTAGTAAGGAAAAAATTCAAAAATAAATCTAGCCTAATAAAAGTAAATCAGACTAATCAATTATGATATATCTAAATATGGAAATATAGATAAATCCTAATTGATTGAAAATCTAATTATGATCTATCCAATCAATTATGATCTATCTAAATATAGATAAATACAAATTAATTGGGAAAAAAATCCTTGATTTGGCTCCCAGCTGCTCGATCTTGGGACATCGCGCTCGTATCGTGATGTAAGGATTAATGTGTGCTACATCATTTTTTGCCGTTTGTAACAAAGAGAACTGGAAGCTCTGGCTCTTTGCTTTGACTCGATGTCTAATTGACCCTTATATCTTTGGCTTGCCCAGGCATAACAACAAATGGCTAGAGCTTTTAAATGCATGGGATTTTTTTAGTGATTGGGCATGAGGCTATAATTGCATAGGTTAATTTTGCTAGGCAGCAAAGTGAAAAAATAATTAGCTAATCAAATCACCTCACGAGCGCATGGCTCCCATAATTGAATCGGTGCATAATGATGCTTCCATTCAATCCGATAGAAAAGTCCATGGTAGTTTACAGATATTAAATGTTATATTTGGGATTTCCTTTATATATATACATATATATATATATATATATATATATATATAATGGAGGAAAGAGGCCATAGGAGAGAATTTCCTCTTATGGCGTCGAAAAAACACACCCACCATCGTGTTTTCCGACGATCGGAATGCATCATTTTCATCGTTATCATCTAAGATGTGGATACATCAAATTTCATGTGATTCTACATTTTTTTCACCGTTGATTTAGCAATGTAAAAAGTTCTATTGTCGGTAAACCGTTAATTTTGAACCTACTAATTCAACGGTGAAAAAGTTGTAGAATCACATGCAATTTGGTGTACACATATCTTAGATGATAACGATGAAGATGATGCATTCCGATTGTCAGAAAACACGATGGAGGGTGTGTTTTTTCGACGCCATAGAAGGAAATTCCCTCCTATGGCATCTTTCCTCCATTATTCTCATATATATATATATATATATATATATATATATATAATCCTAGAAATCTTATTTGCCCTGAACTTCGCCGTTTCTAGATCAGTGTTAAACTTTGCTTCCTCTGTTAATACAATAATGGAAAATGAGTATCATTTCCATTTAAAAAAAATTCTTAGCATTTCTCACAAATAATATACAAGAAATATATTTTATATCAACTTCATTAAATTGTCGTAGTTTCAAAAAATTTATCATTTTTATAATCCATTTCGTTATATATTATTTCATTCTGCCTAGATTTGCCCACGAGAGTGCTGAGGGCATTGAATTGGAACTCGATTTACCCACAATTATAAAGATTTGAAGATTAATTAGTTAAACATAGGCGATGGTATTTAGCAATGAAAATAATAGGTAATGTTAAAAAATTGGAGATAAAGTTTAGTCAAACACATGCTATGGTCTTTAGCAATGAAAACTATAGGTAAAGTTAAACCAATGAGCCATAGCTCAGTTGGTATGGACATTTCCTCTCGGTATAGACATTTGCTCTTTTGGGGAGAGTGCAGGGTTCAAATCCAAGAAGGGGAGGTGGACACAAATTAACGCTTTTGGGGAAAATTCGTGGGTTCCCGGGTGCGCGTGTGTGGGTGTGTTTATGTGTGTTGTATGCATAGATTAGAGCTTACGGGTTAGTGCAAAATAACAATAAATATGTAAAGCTAAAATTCATTTGATAATAAATAAACAGTTTGATAAATTAAACTAATTAATGCCTTTTTTTAACATCCATTCTGACGCAAAGGGTTTTTTTCAAACAAATATAAGGGGGAATATATATAATGGTGTTCAAAAACTACTAAAAATAGTACTTTCTTTTGTTAAGATTTGGTAGAATTAGCTTGCTCTAATTTTGATAAATAAGATTAAATAATTTTTGCTCAATTTTTTAATAATACTAAAATACCTTTTAACATGAAAATTAATTTTAGACTAGAAAATTTCATGAAAAGAAATTTATAGATTACTGCAACAATCTCATCAATGAGCTACTAAAAAATGTCAAGGGCTAGCTAGAACATTGAAATTTCTTATGTATTTACCTCATGTTTCCACAAGTAGATCAAGATATTAATTTATTGTTGCAGGGATGAAACCATACGGGATGTGCCACAAGCTTTAGATGATAAATATGGAGGGTTTATTGATCGGCAAATTGTGTAAGCATACACCTTAATTAATCATGATTATTTCATTGTTGTTGCATGAATGCACTTGTCTATCTTTTTGCAATTCTTATGTAATAACAAGGGTTATCTTTTGTTTACTGGGAATGATTTCAAGGATTATGCTAACATATTGTACCAACGATTTGGAGATAGAGTTTAGCATTGGATCACATTAAAGGAACCATGGACATTTAGTAGCTTGGGTTATGGCCTTGGGCAGCATGCGTCTGGGCGTTGTTCTAAAATGTTGGGATGTTCGGTTGGCAACTCTGTCACGAGCCATACATTGTTAACCTCATATCAGCACATTGTTAACCTCATATCAGCACATGCAGTAGCTACTAGACTTTATAAAGACCATTTCCAGATACAACAGAAGCACGTACACATGTAAAATTTTATAACCGCAACTGTTTAGGCATTCCTCATGTCAACTTTGATGCACAACTAAAGTAAAATTAATAGATATATGGTATGAATTATCCTATTCAAAAAAATCAACTATAATAAATAAAGAACTTCAATTTTACAATAAATATTTGCTTTTCAAAAAGGAATTTATTCAAATTAATCGTAATTACGACGGAATTATTAACATTTTAACGGTACAATGGAGAATACCGTGAAAGCATATTCCTAATGCAATGCTCAAGAAGATTGCCATACCATATTTCGTAGGATAAACATTGTATTTACCTATTAAATAATATTCACATCCTTTGAATACTATTTAGGTTTTTAGAGAACATAAAGTTCTTTGAGCCTTAACATGCTTCATTTTTTTTTTGTGAATGATAACCGAAAGGTTCCTAGTGCCCTCGCTGCTAACCCGCGGCTAATGCAGAATTCAAAAATGAAAAAATTCGTTGCACTAGAAACCTAAAACCAATAATCTACTCCAAACACTTAAAACTAGCAAGCACAAAAAGATAGAAATTATAACTTTTGTAGCGTCTTCATTTGCTCCAATTGGGTTGGACTCTAGCATGCTCTCAAGAGCTCCAGATCACGCTTGCAAGCCAGTCCTCCTACGCCGAAGATGATCCACCCGAGAGAACCAAGTTCAAGGTTCAACTTCATCAATGAAGTAACTAAAGATCCTATCAATGAAGTAATTAAAGATCCTAGATTGCTAATCTAGGATATTTAGTGATGTGTGTGAGTGTTCTAGTATTTTTCTTTCTCTTTATCTTCATAATTCTCAACTCATAAGAGGGTTGAAGATGAAGAAGAAGAAGAAGGAGCCATCGAAGAGAGAGAAGCTAAATGGTAGAATGAAAAAGCCGTCCACAAATTCAAGCATGCTTACATTGTTTTGTTAAAAGAATTTTTACCATTTTAAAACTAAAACCATGCTTGAATAGTATTTGCAAATGAATTAATAATTCATTTGCCTATACCCTCCATCATATCTCTTTTCCACTTCATTTCATAATTTCTTTAAAAGAAAAACCTAGAAATGAGGTGTCCTTCTTCTAAAAATATTCTTGTATAAATACAAGAATACGTCCCCGCAAATATATACACATATTAGTATCAAAATATGAATACCCAAGAGATAGAAAAATACAATGAATATAATACTAGAATATACATATCGAAATATATATGTGTAAATTATTAAATCAAAACTGGATTTAATAATCCGTCTTAATCCTAAGCCGGCTAGTATTATTATCTGCCTGATTAAAATCCGTATGGCTAGCACACATACCTAATCGGAATCATGCACGTATCAATATACGACCACTACATCATTTTTCCTGAACCGGCAAAACCCTCTGTGTGGGAGTCTAAAGACTCATCAATACGCCGGCAGTGGGTTTAACCACAAGCACGTCAGCGGCACTAGCTGTACGTAACAACTACCTAGGTATTGAGCGAAAGAAAGACCGACGAGCAAACTCATCCGTACCCCTACTGAGCCTGTCTGTGACAATCTCCATATAGTCCGATTTTTTTGTCTAAAATAATTGCATGCCGGGTCTAGGGGGTAAATAACGTTAGACCCCTACTAACTCGATAAGTCATGCCAGTCTGGAGCTCATCACTCACTGAGAAACTACTGATATCACATCGGTAAATTTCATCCACATTGGCCAAGGATTTCTGGTGATGGCTGATCCAACACAGCGCGACATCGACTTCCAATATCGGGAGAGATGAATCCCTGACGATCGTTCACTGCCTCCATGTGGTTCGGGACTGTACCTAACTAAAACCTGTTTGCACGACTCCTTTGAGTCGTGGTAGCATAGTAATCTGAGTACCTGGGAACTCACACGAGACAAATGAAAATCTCAGGTAAAAGGACTAACATGTACTCATGCTATAAGAGAACTTCCATCTGACGATAGGTATAATATCATCTAGAAGTTATCGGCAAGTCCGTCCGGTGTACTCACCTCCACTGAGCAGCTGTATACTATCTTAGGTGACTTAACACCAATGGCTTATAATACCTTGCCACCGCCCCTCACCGGGGTCTCGAAGCGTATACACTAGCTAACTCCGGAGTATCGATATCCAGTCTCGACACTTTCTCGACTAGGGACATTTAAGCATAAGCTTATGGACTACCCAGCTACCACATATATGATCCCCATAATGCTGGTAGTCAAGCAATAATCCAATGGGCTTTATGAAAACGTATACACATAATGATAAAGATAAACTAGATAGCATCCTATCATCTCGAGTAAGACTGTTCTACTGTAGCACCTTAAAAACGCGATTAGAGTTAAGTAAGCGATATAATGGGGGTTTTTGATAAATTTAACTAATAATTATTTTTCACATATTTTATTATAATTAATTAATAATTTATTTAATTATATATGTACTTTTTGTAGTTATGCACACACATGTGCATGCTAATCTAAGGTTAAGGATGTGCTAACCATGTTTTCCTGCCATGGCACATTAACCATTTTATTATGTTATATATACATATATTAAAAGGTTTTATTTTTTTAAAAAAAAAGGGAAAAAGGAAAAGAGTAAAATATGAAGGCATGGGGGAGAATGGGGAGCATTTAATGAAGAGAGAGAGAGAGAGCAGGCTCTCAAGAGCCATCTCTCGTCTCATTCTCTCATACTCTCTTCCTCTCATTCTCTACTTCTTCTTCTTCTTCCACAAAAAATCCCTCTCTTGAGATTTCCCCACCTCACACTTCAGCCTAAACCAACATCAAACCTTACTAAACCATCAACTAATCATATTTAAACCCTATTGAGATGTCTTAGAGCTTGCATGGCTAGGGTTTCATCCAAGTTTTGGTGAGGTAAAGATCTTGAACCCTTAATTAGGCTCTAGGGGAAGTTCTTGTGTTAACTAGTTCCACTAAAATACCTTAATGTTTTAGTTTAGTGTTAATATCGTATTTTGTTAAACATGGGTCTCTGTTTTAAATCTGCTATCGACCTAGATATTCTTTTGAGAAGTTGTCACTACAGAAAGATAGTCTAGAGGCCTAGAACCTACCCCCAAAA
This sequence comes from Agapanthus africanus, assembly GCA_030015575.1. Classification (NCBI taxonomy): domain Eukaryota; kingdom Viridiplantae; phylum Streptophyta; class Magnoliopsida; order Asparagales; family Amaryllidaceae; genus Agapanthus; species Agapanthus africanus. The sequence goes on from CM057337.1 coordinate 725,456,795, forward strand.
CCTAAGCCTTTTCCCTCACTTCGTGGCCGCAGACTTAATCAATCTGGCCGCAAATTGCGGGCAGTGTAGGGAGTTAGGGTGTGGATCTTCGTCGTGGGTTCTCAAGGGCTATGTGTAGGCTTATGACATGTTCAACTTTCTCTAATTTCTTGTGTGGGAAAATTTGGGACCGTTTTGCTATAATTTAAGCATTTCGATAATGTGCGATGCAGATTTATCTGACTCTCATTTAGGTGTTTCATACGATAAGCAGCCATAGAAGTTGTCTAGGATGTCGCTGCACGCGATTAGCTCGCTAGGCTAACACTTGATAGCTTGTAGGAGTTTGTTCATTAGCTTAGTGTGTGTGTCCGTGTCTTATCGGAAAGTTATTAACATCACGCGTTATGGTTTTGTGTGATGCTAGGATCACTTGCAGGGACTTCGGACGCTACTAGGAAGGGGAAAGAAGTGGTCGGATTCAGTTAACTCGAGATCGTCCGGTGAGTAAATTTAACATTTATGGGGGAATCGCCTGTATGGCGTTAAGCGCCGATGGATAGAACAATACCTTGTGCTATATGTTTATATGTTGTGACTTGTGCATGCGTATTGTATTGTGCATCCTATTACCTATTGTACATTGACATATTATTAATAGGAGCATTGCACCATTACCATGTTACACGAGCACTGATTTATATGCCCACACACACCGTTGGTAATTGCCATGTCACACACACTATAGAATTTGCCATGAATAACTATATTGTATTACATTCATAAATGGTATTTATACTCTCATTATTGTACAAGTATACATCATGTCAGGATCATACATACATTGCTATTAGCACTATGTTCTCATATGATGTTTTCATGAGCTTTGCGGTTTTCTTGACATGATATTTCGTTTCCACCATGGGTTTCTCGGTTCTGAGTTATGAGTATACCCGATTCGAGGAGTGAGGAGGAACCGTCTGCGGGTACATGGTGGGCCCGGTAAGGTACTCTGGGGCAAGAAGATCGTGGAGTAGACGATGAGCCTGGCAGGGGAGCACTATCTATCGGTGACTGTATGGAAACTCAGTGGATATGCAGAGGATACCGTTCGGAGTTATGTGATGAGATGGATATGAGGGCCGATCAGAGTAACGTCACCTGAGATATTAGGATTTTGGGGTATCATTGATGGACACCGGATTTCTATGATGATGATTTATTGAGGATGGCTCTATTTTATCCCACACTCAGGACTTATTATGACATGCTTTGTTCATGTAGTTATTGTACCCTGATGTTGTACCTTGATCATGATTTATGTTGGATATCCATACTGTTATACATATGCCATCATGACTGCATATTTCGGATTTGTCGCTTTTTCGTGAATGCTTGCAATTACTCGTATGATGTTATTTACTATTCATGAGCTGGAAACTCACCCCCGTTGTGCCGCAGTGTTTTGCAGGGTTGATCCTCAGTGTAGTCGCGGCAGGGACTCTATTTCACCTACTTTTGTGGATATCGCTACTTTTGGGCATGAGATATTTCTGTAGGTGTGTTGTGCGAGTATCCATATGCCTCCACTTGTATATCTTATTTTGTATCTAGTACTCTCCATCTACCACCTGTATGTAGTTGACTTAGAGACGAGACTGAGAGACTCGATATTTGTATATTATGTGACTCTGGGTGTCGTGCTCGTGTGAGCCGGCTTTTGTTTTATGTTGTGATATTAATTTACTTCTTATTTGCTTATTTCTTCGTCTACGTCGTCATATACATATATGTTGTAGTTGTGTTCCACCTTTAGGCGTGAGATTGCTCCTAATTGGGGATGCCTTTTATATACTATGTTTTGTATCCGTTTTGGACTAGTTTTTACAAGGAGATACTGCCGAAAATTTTGTAATAACTTGAGATTTTAAAAAGAGATGTGATGTTTTGAAACAAATGTTTTACCACTCTACTCCTTTTCGTGGTTTAGATTTCTGGGTTTCGGCTTACTTGAATTACGTTACGCTTTTAGACGTTGCGTGATTTAAGTGCCAGTCGCGTTCCTAAATTGGGTCATGACATCTACCTATATAGGTCTTTTTTCAATTATCATAATCGCCTACCTGTAATTACAATAATTGCCTTGAAGGCACTATATCCAACAATCTCCCACTTGCACTTAAGGCTAATTATTGCGATATCGCATACTCACAGCTTGTGTGCTACCAACTACCCAACTTCTCTTCTAGTCAGTTTCTCAAAACTCGTTTTGAGAAACTTACGTATTCGAGAAATAGCTTCAGTGAGTGGATCCGCTCCAATGTTTCTATCTTTATCTCTCTATATCTCAACTTCACGGAGAAAAACTATCTTCCGAAATGAGCGATACTTGTTTTAGAACTTGTCTAGATATTTGATGGGACCTTATTCATAACATAAACACCAAATCCAACAAGTTTCTTAGACTATATCCAATGCTGATGTAATCAGCACCTAGCATCATGACTACCTCAGTATCCTGATTGGAAACCTATCTAACATACGGCACCTCAAAAGAGGGAAAACTATTAACTCCGACAGCCACTCTGTCATCCAGGTCATCTTGGAAGCCTGAAAATGGTAACTGCCTCCTTCAGGAGGCTGTCGTTACCATATACCAACACCATCTTCTTATATTCATAACTGCTTCCCAATGTTTCTTCAGGATTGGATTAATATATGTTTATTGCAGCCAGTGCAAAAGCAATATCTGGTGTGGTACTTGACATTTCATGATTAACTCAGTTGTCTAAGCAAGTGATGTGTCAATCATGTAAATCTCTCTCCTCATTATCTAGAAGATATCTCTTTAGTGAGGGTGACTCCATCACCTGTGGATACACCGCCATGCTAGGAGTCGTCCATTTTAAAACACTTTAAAATAGTGTCAAAGTACCCGAATTGGGACAATTCATAAATCTAGATCTGAAACCATAGATCTAGTCACCAGAATTCCTGATATTTTGTCCAGATCTTATATGGAGAAATATCTTGTGACAACCACAGTAGAACCGATTGTAGTATAGAAACATCACTTCCTATTAGGAATACGTCATCCAAATATCAGGACATCACTCCCTACTACCTTCTTAGTAGGTCCATCTGTTGTTTTGATGAGGTCAAACTATATGACTATCACATTAAGAACAGATGATTTATCTTCGCTATACTTGCTTTAGTCTATAATTAGACATAAGCTACTTGCCCACTACGCTTCTGCTGCTCCCACTGACTACAACAACCCTCTGGCAGAGTCATATACACATGCACTTCTAAATTCAATTTAGAATGGCGTTATAGTCATCCACCTGCCAGATCTTATAGTCAAGGACAACAGTAGTGGAAATCTTGGGTTATTAAAAACCTCCATGTCACTTTCTTTGAGGAGACCAAAATACCTCTCGGGCGGCTGAAGTTACCCACCAAATCTGCGGAGTCGCTAATAGATTGTCGAATCCAATTGGCGTCGTTGTAGTATAGTGGTGAGTATTCCCGCCTGTCACGCGGGTGACCCGGGTTCGATCCCCGGCAACGGCGCCATTTGATTGGAATTGTGTTTTGCGTGCGTGCGCTTTTTAAAAGATGAATCAAAAATATTTATAACTGCAATCAAGAACGGCGTCGCTTGGTAGCTAGCCGGTGAGTACGGGTCGGTCCACAGGGATTTTGTGTATTTCTTATTTGTTCTAACGAGTTAATTCCGATTGTTGTCAGATTGATTAAATCTAAAAACTAAGTTGATCTAGACTAAAATCTTGCTAGAGTTAGGTTTAGGTTAAGTTTGGAAATTGATGATTTCCTCACCGCTTTCTATGCCCTAATTTAGATCTCTTTTAGGTGTTATGGTAATAATTAATAAAGGGGATTAGTACCATCGAGAAGAAACGATATTTCTTCCTCTAGGTTCTTGTCCTTCCTTTCTTAATTCTTACCCTAACCTCCATGGAAAACACGCTCAACCGGTCGTTTATACTACGGTATCACCACTACCTCGTAGGATAAGGTGCCGCAGGGAGCGGTGTGCATGTATGCATGGAGTCCTATAAAAACGTGTGATGGGCAAGAAAGGGGTGAGAGATCTTCATCTTTCAAGTGATGAGACTACTCACTCATTAGGGAATTGAAAAACATTTTCTAAACTATCTAACTAGGGCAAAGAATAAAATTTAACTAGGACAGATAATAAAAATCTATACCAGGGCAAGAATTGAAAACTTACTCTAATTTGATGCACTCTTCATTCTTTACAGAAATTTACAGATCTGAATTTTAGATATAAAATGAGGCACAAGAAGAGGCATAACCTAAAAAAGGTTTTAGGGCTTCTATTTATAGATTCATAGAAACCCTAGGGTTACAGTCGACGCACATCTGCTTTTACAATTTTACCCCTTAAGAAACCTAACTAATGCACTGACGCACCGACACAGGATTTCTGCACCGACACGGGCACACCATGGCAGCGGATCCACGGCCAAAACCCCTGTTTGGCCGCGGTTCCGTAGCCATGGAGGGGGCTTGTGGGCTCAATTTTTCTAGGGTTCTTCTGTTGCATTTTTACTTCTATTTTCTTCAGTTTGTTTTTCAGAATGTCTTCTGGTTCTCTTCCAGATCTCCACAGTGAATAAAGTCGTAGAATTTTACCGCTTACTTCGTGTCAAAGTCTTGAACCTTGCACTGCATTTGTTCTTTGTAAAATCGTCCATTAATCTTCGTTTAGTTTTCAAACTGTAGGTATGATCAAGATCTTTCCATTTGTTGGTCGTAGTCTCACTTTTGTATCGCCTTTTCATCTTCTTCACTGTTTTTGTTCCGAGAACCTGTAACCTGCAACTATGTAGCAGACATGGGTCAAAAGCACATGTTTATTTGTAAACTGAATAAGAATGGGGAATTAAATAATGCAAAATTATGGTATGAATTGTCGAATCTAATTGAATCTCCAGATTCTACTAAATTTTTAGTAACCGTTTGTGGTTCTGGAATCACTCTCAGTTCTACTATACTCCCACTTATTTCTTTTGCAAAAAGATTGCTTTTATATAAAAAAAAAAGTGGCAAGTCAAGAACAAATCAACTTTTGATCTTAAAATGGTAGAAGTTTGTCACGACCCGAAAGAGCACGTGACTGGCCCTTGAACCATAAGAAGTCTATAGGACTTCCTCTGATCCAAGTAAGCCAAAAACCCAGAAATCTAAAACCATTTTTAAGAGTAAGTAAAGAAAACTGGTTTTTAAATAAGTGAAGGAAAAACAAGTTTGAAGTCAAGGTTTTTAAATAACTAAGCCGAATGTGCATTTTTAAAAGGTAAGGTCTTTTCTAAAAATTTCGACAGAGTTTCTTTTGTAAATACTGGCCCCGAACGGGGTACAACAATAATATATATATGCAATGATAAAAGGCATCCCCAAGCGGGAGCTAGCTCTTCGTCAATCGACGGTCATAACCACGCAAGCAATAATAATATACAACGCCGAAGGGCGAGGATCAAAACTCAAAATAAAACTCATAATAACATGAAAACCGTAATACTGCTAAGCGCGACTCTAAGGTCGAATAATACATCACTAAAGTCTAAGTCTGAAACAATATACAAGTTTTGGTTGATGGAATTCTAGATACAAAGAATAATACAAGTACAATAGTGGTTCTTGATGCAAAAGAACCCACCTACCAAATGCAATTCACCCGCAAGGAAGCAAAGTGCCAGAAATGCCGCAAAGGGACCTGTACGGCAGAACCTGCAAGAACTGTGGCACAACGGGGGTGAGTTGCCAACTCGTGAATAGAGAATATCTACAAGCAGAAACCGAAAGCAAGACATAATCCTAGGTCAATACGATCAGTATATAAAATCCTCAACATAACAAGCAGCCTATAACAAGGCTAGGGTAAATATCTAACCCGAGTGTAATCTCATGTGCCGTGTCAGTGCCTCAGGTAGCAATATATCATATGAATGAGATATGAATGCATGAAAACAGAATACATGTACATGAACAAACTGTTTTCATAAATTAGTGAGATTTCCTTTGTATTTTTAAAATGAGATATCATAATGAAATCAGCATAAAACTGTGCCTAGTATCGGCACAAAACGTAATCCCAATATCTCGATATCTCAAGTCTCAACCAGAAAATCTAGGACGCCGTCAGTCCAGACCGGCCCCTACCATCCATCTCAAGACCACAACGGTATCCTCCGGATATCCGACGCATCGGGTAAAATCACCGGTAGGTAGTGCTCCCCTGCCAGGCTCAACGTCATCACCACATTCATCTTGCCCCGGGGTACCGCACCGGGCCCACCATGTACCCAAAACGGTCCATCCGTCTTCTCGAATCGGGTTTCCAAATCCATCAGCAAACTCATGGTGGACGACTCATACATCATGGGAAAACCGCACTTTTTACTTTAAAAGAAAGAATGTTTATTTGTGTTTTTGCGGTTTTCCTCCAAATCCAGAAAATCTCATGGAATCCAAATCCAAAACCTCAATAGCACGTAAAATAGTGAATATATGCATGAGAATCCATGAATGCGGCATAACAATGAATAACAGTATGCATGAAATAGCAGGTAATAACTACAATGTCTAAACTATTAGCTAAAAGGCTATGTCAAGCAATAATATTTTCTAAGGTGTACGTGACATGGCAATTACCGATGAAGATGTGTGTGAGCCGGCAAGTAAGTGTACGTGGTACTTACGCATCATCGGTAATGGTGCTGGTGTCCTAACAGCATGATATCAATAATGGGGTATGAAACATAATATAAGAATGCGATGCAAAGCGAACCACAAAAATGAGTGGGAGCTGAATACTAGACGCAACTATAACTAATCTGCATTAATCTAATATAAGTCCTACAAATGGTGCCTTTTGAAATAACACGAATCATGGGGTTTTGAAAATAGGGGCTACGGTGTTTTTATGAAAAGATACGCTTATTGAAATATCCGTAGATCCCTTGACCTGTCTTTTAAAATACCCACGACCCGCTAGTTTTGAAATAGGTAGGAGTCCAATCTAATCTAACAACTACACTAAACTATACGGCTGAACTAACAAGCTGAGCTACAGGTAAGGAAACCGCCTAACATCTGAGTCGATATATATAGATATAATAGTCGGTGATTCCGCCTCAATAGTATCGCGTACGATACAGTAAATCATATGACATCCTCAAGTCATGAGTGCGGATCTATCATCAATGTATAGCTCATACGATAAATCGTCGTACGGCATCCTAATAGCTGGATACGGGTTAATATCACACTATCTCATCACATTTCAGGTATCACTTATCATCATATCATATAATCTGGGGTACTGATCTAACTCTAGTACAACTGATACCATCAAGATCCCGCGTGTGCAAGCACACGTCCCAAGGCCCGCTAGAGATCACGTATCGTATCCCCAAATACGAATCACATCAAATCACCGATCTCACGGCACCATGCCCAACATCATCGACTCATCTCCAATGTCATCCAATATCATCAAACACAGTGCAAGTATAATGACTATGCAAAGATGTGCGTGTAGGTGCAAATCTACTCTAGGGTTCGCGACTATGAACTACACTAGTCACTTCTAACCCTACACTATCCATAGTACACCTAGCTATCATATATATACTACGGACTGCGGGGGTGCTATACGCCATCCACCCGACTTCCCCCTGTAGATATAATCTACTCACCTGCGTCTTTATCTTTCGATGCCACCACGCGTTTGCTTGTCATCCCGAAGTCTTCATGTGGTACCTACACATCAAAGTGTCGTATATGCGCATTAAAACCAAATCAAAGCTAAAACGGCACACGAAATCCAAAACGATACGATAAGGGGCCTATAGGTTAGAACCTATGGCACGCCTTCAAAACCATCAATAAATTCTCTATATCGTCGTATAAACGCCAAATAGTCGAGGTAAATCATAAGACACAAATACAGAATTAAAAATACGGAATACGGAAACACGAATCCAAAACAGCAACTTAGGAAATATGTCCCAGATTTCACCCTAGGTCAGTTTATACAAATCTATATATACCAGGGGTCTAACATAAACATGTAGGAGCTACAGAACCAACACGAGCCAAAATGGTGGGACCCAGGCCGCAATTTGCGGCCAAATGGGATTAATTGGCGGCCTGGTAAGGAAGTTAGGGGATGGGGTCTTGGGGTTAGCTTCCTGGGTGCCTGCACATCCCACCGTCCACTCAATTTTATTTTAGGGTGTCTCGGGTGATAGCAGATTCAATATACCCTTCACAGATTCCATAAATTTTCCGATATCGGTTTCTAAATCCGTATTTCGGGTTTCAACTCTCAGGTTAGGGTCTCAATTCATGCACTAGGGTGTTGGTGTAGCCTCTACTGAGCTCAATTTCATATTACAACACAAAATTTCCTTAAACCCTAACTAGGTTTCCTTTAAGTCCACAGCACCACCCGATATCGATTCACTTTTAACATAGGGGTATAAGTAATGCAAAAACTAATCTAATGATCTAGAAATTACCTCATTTGGCAACTCAAGAAAATTCTTGAGTTACCCCTAGTGGCCAAAATCCTTGCTTCTTTAGCTCCAAGTGTAGATCTAGAGATTGTGCACACTTTTAATGAATGAGTGTGTGGTTTTGGTGTAGTTTTAGAGGTGTAGTGAGGAGTTGAAGAGGGGAGGGGGATGAAGGAGAGGCAGCAGCAGCAAGCAAGGGAGAGGGAGAGAGAAATGAGTGTTGAAAAAATGGAGGAGAAATGGCTAAGTCTAAGTCAAATGAAGCCCATACCTCTCTCTCTCACCCACTCTCCAATTCTTTATTCTTTTCTCTTTTCTTTTCTTTTTAAAACCCTTCTCACTCAAATAGTTAACCCAAATGAAAAAACATGGCAAGAAAATGCACAAGTGTAGGAAAAAGGATGTGTGCATGTTTTGCACAAAAAAAAAGCTAAAAACCGATTAGCGATTTTTAATCGCGATTAGCACTAAATTAGCATATAAATGATCATAAAAATCTAAAATATGCCATAATTCCAATAATTACCCAATTTTTAGAATTTTCCATAATTTTCCATAATTTTTCTCAATTTTTTTCCTATTTATTTGTATTTAATAATACCAAAATATTAAAATATTCAATAAAATAATATTAAATTATAAAAATTCCCAAAATTAATATTTTATCTTTTTGAAATGTTACAATCTACCCCCCTTAAAGAAATTCGGTCCCCGAATTTAAATTTAAACCCCAAATACTAAAACATTTCAGTAAAAATCCAATTTGTCGGGGCTCCGAAAACATCAATACGTAGCGAATATCATAAAAATGTACCGCTCTACTAGAAATCAATCCCCAAAATGCATATATAAAACTATCCTGTACGTCTGGTGCGCACGGAAATCAAGATCCATATATGGACACAAAACAACATCTAGGTGCAACGGGTGTGCACGAAACATCTGTCATAGGCAACGTGTGTGCCTGACAGCAACCAACTCATGTGCATGGGACATGCACGAAGAATCCCGATTTAGTGCATCTGGCGTGCACCAAAATCGTATATCAAAACACTAAAGGTGCATGAAAACTATGCTGGAAGTGTAAATCAAATCACTGTATAAGATAGGCGTGAAATCACAATCAATACCTCGAATGTAATAACTTATGCGCAAAATATAAATATCCAGTGGGTGCATGAAACAATATCATGAAACTTAGTCATCAAAATTAAATCATGCAATAGAACGCCCAAAATACCAAAATCTAAGATGACGGATACATGACAATCGAATCACAAAATCACAAATCATAAATACCGTCGTCGGTAATTCCTCCTTCAAGGTCGAGAAGGAGTCGGTGCATCCACTGCTAGCAGCGCAAGATATCTACTTGCCTCTTGCTCACGGTCCGGCGTCCTCTGACTCGGGGTTCTTATCTTTTCTGCGGATTACCTATCTCGAAATCAATCGGCTCATCGGCCCTGTCAGGTGTGCTAACGGGGACGATTCCGTTCTGGCACTTCTCTGGTCGTCTCTCGGTCATTCCTCACGACCACTCATAAAGCAGCATATCACTGGCGTCGGCCTCTGGCTCTCTGAATGCACATCACACATCTGATCCTGGGTGCAACATCATTGCAGCAATGCCCTGGAAGGAATCTTGCTCAAGGTCTCTTCCGATCTTGCCTATGCCGAACTGTACGAAGGCTGGCTCTCTTGCATAATCTCTTTTTGTTCAATGGACATCTGTGTCCTCAGCACAACATTTCTCGGAATCTGGTTGCATCCCAATGCCTCTGTAAGCATATCTGACCTCTGGTCTCGACGGGAAGCAATGACAGCTCGTCAGCGTCTCGCCCGAACCTCTGGTTCCACCTGTCTCTATCGTCGTCCACTATGACGTCACGCCATGCTATCTACGCACTGCACTGTTCTCGGCCACGGTCAATCTGAAGTCTCTCGCACGGACTCGAAATCGCGTACTCTGTAGCTTCATCATTCTGTAGAAGATGTCAGGCCGAACAGGTCCTCGGGAACACGTCCCAACCATCGGAGGAATACTCAAAATTCGTCCATCCTTGATCAATTCGCAACGCATCTGGGTGAGTTCCTTTATCCGAATCTAGTCAACTACCTCGACTCTGGCCTGCTGGGTGTGCGCAATCATGACCACTCCTGGGTCTAGGTCTTCTCGTATCGTATTCCAGAAAGGTCCTGTCGAGATTTCTCTCTCAAATCTCATTTCCTGCCGTATTGCCCGGAAGTCATCATCCATTGCTGAAGCTAATTCTTACTTCGGAACGGCTGCATACTTATCGCGCTTCTTTCTGGAAGATATATCCATATACCACGCCTCTGGGTGCGTACCACATCTCTGATGTCAGCGGAGTGGGACGTCATCTCGTCAAATCTCTTGCGAACTCTTTTCTTCACTCTGCTTCAATATCGACTGATTCGGACTCGTCTCATCGTGGCTGCATGGACTGTGCTCCAACGGCTATACTCGTATCTGGAGTCTCCCAAGCAGTGTCCCATCACATGATATCCGAATGATGTCGAATCGTCCGATCGGCTCGTCAGAACCTCACAATCCCCCAAGAGCTCAACATCTTGGGTACAGTTTAATAGTATCGAGTACATACCACAGCGTCTGTGGTCCAGCCGTAGAAGGGCAAACCCAAGCCTCACTAATGGCGCCGAGGAACTGCCGCAAACCCTAAGGTTCGAAGGCTTTCACACGGTCATTAAGTCGAGTTAGGGTTTCATTCTTCTAGAGGGTCCATAGAATCACCTGCATGTCTTTCCGTATACTTTAAACTTGGAAAATGGGCTCCTGACATTCGATCGTCTCTATCGACTCTCAACGAATCTGCGTGAAGTCGTCTCCAACTGGAAACAATCTATCTGATGACCTCGCATCGGTAACCGAACGGACCACATGTCCTAGTCATTAGTCCTCAGGTGACTAGCGACCGTCCATCATATCTCTAAGTATAAGCTCATGCTGCAGTAGTTCCAACCATCTGGGTGATATCTCGTCATTTGCAGCAACAACTGGCTCATTTACCTGTACGCCGAACAGCGCCTCAATCCTCCAGGAAAGGCAATACATTGGCGGTCATCTCTGAATCGGTCTGCTCTAGATCTGAGTAAGACTCTCCACACTGGAAACCTTCAACTCAACTGGGCCCGCTCCGGCGCATAAATCGGACGAATCACCTTCGTCTCTCAAATCGGGTAGACTAGCTATCATCTGTCTCATATCTGCCTGGAAGCTCCGACAATCTCAGCTCGTAAGCTTCGGATGCGACATCTTGTCAATCTCAGCAACAGCTGGTCCATCTGTCTGCACGGTAGGCGACACCATAATCTCTGAGGTATGCTGTACATCAACAGTCCTCTCCCAACTGGCAGCTCTAACAATGGCCCGATCATCCGGTGCAAAACCAAGCACTCGCCTCTACTAGAGGTCACAATCATCAATACCAACTCGAGATGTTCCCATGTCACCAGAAAACACAATGGTCGGCCCTCGTACCAGACGAGCTCGCACTGATCGTAACCCTAGCAGCAGCCCAAACTGCGCTCAAACATGGCGACAGGAACCTCAATCGAGTATCGAATAGAGTAGATCAATGGCAAGAAAGGAAACAACAGATCCAGAGTGGATACATGATCATAAGAAGGAACAGCATCAATAAAGGTATGATCATGAAACTAATAGAATCAAGGATCTCAAATGGATGTATAATCATGGATATGAAGAGAGTCACTGATCTCGAGAATATGTACATCCTAAGGTTCCTTAAGCGGAGTAGCGTGTCGTAAGTATGCCGCGGAACATACCCACGGTACGTCACTCTACTTTAGTCACCTATTCTATCAACCAAGGGTCATCCTACGGGACGAAAGTTCGGGTCTAATACCCCCCGACTAAGTCTAAGTTCCGTAAGGTCAAGCCTAAGTTCCGTATATAGGTAACGCCCTAGGCTCCACATAGTCAAACTTAGACTCGAACCAAGGTCAACCTAGCGCTCTGATACCAACTTTGTCATGACCCGAAAGAGCACGTGACTGGCCCTTGAACCATAAGAAGTCTATAGGACTTCCTCTGATCCAAGTAAGCCAAAAGCCCAGAAATCTAAAACCATTTTTAAGAGTAAGTAAAGAAAACTGGTTTTTAAATAAGTGAAGGAAAAACAAGTTTGAAGTCAAGGTTTTTAAATAACTAAGCCGAATGTGCATTTTTAAAAGGTAAGGTCTTTTCTAAAAATTTCGGCAGAGTTTCTTTTATAAATACTGGTCCCGAACGGGGTACAACAATAATATATATATGCAATGATAAAAGGCATCCCCAAGCGGGAGCTAGCTCTTCGTCAATCGACGGTCATAACCACGCAAGCAATAATAATATACAACGCCGAAGGGCGAGGATCAAAACTCAAAATAAAACTCATAATAACATGAAAACCGTAATACTGCTAAGCGCGACTCTAAGGTCGAATAATACATCACTAAAGTCTAAGTCTGAAACAATATACAAGTTTTGGTTGATGGAATTCTAGATACAAAGAATAATACAAGTACAATGGTGGTTCTTGATGCAAAAGAACCCACCTACCAAATGCAATTCACCCGCAAGGAAGCAAAGTGCCAGAAATGCCGCAAAGGGACCTGTACGGCAGAACCTACAAGAACTGTGGCACAACGGGGGTGAGTTGCCAACTCGTGAATAGAGAATATCTACAAGCAGAAACCGAAAGCAAGACATAATCCTAGGTCAATACGATCAGTATATAAAATCCTCAACATAACAAGCAGCCTATAACAAGGCTAGGGTAAATATCTAACCCGAGTGTAATCTCATGTGCCGTGTCAGTGCCTCAGGTAGCAATATATCATATGAATGAGATATGAATGCATGAAAACAGAATACATGTACATGAAGAAACTGTTATCATAAATTAGTGAGATTTCCTTTGTATTTTTAAAATGAGGTATCATAATGAAATCAGCATAAAACTGTGCCTAGCATCGGCACAAAACGTAATCCCAATATCTCGATATCTCAAGTCTCAACCACAAAATCTAGGACGCCGTCAGTCCAGACCGGCCCCTACCATCCATCTCAAGACCACGACGGTATCCTCCGGATATCCGACGCGTCGGGTAAAATCACCGGTAGGTAGTGCTCCCCTGCCAGGCTCAACGTCATCACCACATTCATCTTGTCCCGGGGTACCGCACCGGGCCCACCATGTACCCGAAACGGTCCATCCGTCTTCTCGAATCGGGTTTCCAAATCCATCAGCAAACTCATGGTGGACGACTCATACATCATGGGAAAACCGCACTTTTTATTTTAAAAGAGAGAATGTTTATTTGTGTTTTTGCGGTTTTCCTCCAAATCCAGAAAATCTCATGGAATCCAAATCCAAAACCTCAATAGCACGTAAAATAGTGAATATATGCATGAGAATCCATGAATGCGGCATAACAATGAATAACAGTATGCATGAAATAGCAGGTAATAACTACAATGTCTAAACTATTAGCTAAAAGGCTATGTCAAGCAATAATATTTTCTAAGGTGTACGTGACATGGCAATTACCGATGAAGATGTGTGTGAGCCGGCAAGTAAGTGTACGTGGTACTTACGCATCATCGGTAATGGTGCTGGTGTCCTAACAGCATGATATCAATAATGGGGTATGAAACATAATATAAGAATGCGATGCAAAGCGAACCACAAAAATGAGTGGGAGCTGAATACTAGACGCAACTATAACTAATCTGCATTAATCTAATATAAGTCCTACAAATGGTGCCTTTTGAAATAACACGAATCATGGGGTTTTGAAAATAGGGGCTACGGTGTTTTTATGAAAAGATACGCTTTTTGAAATATCCGTAGATCCCTTGACCTGTCTTTTAAAATACCCACGACCCGCTAGTTTTGAAATAGGTAGGAGTCTAATCTAATCTAACAACTACACTAAACTATACGGCTGAACTAACAAGCTGAGCTACAGGTAAGGAAACCGCCTAACATCTGAGTCGATATATATAGATATAATAGTCGGTGATTCCGCCTCAATAGTATCGCGTACGATACAGTAAATCATATGACATCCTCAAGTCATGAGTGCGGATCTATCATCAATGTATAGCTCATACGATAAATCGTCGTACGGCATCCCAATAGCTGGGTACGGGTTAATATCACACTATCTCATCACATTTCAGGTATCACTTATCATCATATCATATAATCTGGGGTACTGATCTAACTCTAGTACAACTGATACCATCAAGATCCCGCGTGTGCAAGCACACGTCCCAAGGCCCGCTAGAGATCACGTATCGTATCCCCAAATACGAATCACATCAAATCACCGATCTCACGGCACCATGCCCAACATCATCGACTCATCTCCAATGTCATCCAATATCATCAAACACAGTGCAAGTATAATGACTATGCAAAGATGTGCGTGTAGGTGCAAATCTACTCTAGGGTTCGCGACTATGAACTACACTAGTCACTTCTAACCCTACACTATCCATAGTACACCTAGCTATCATATATATACTACGGACTGCGGGGGTGCTATACGCCATCCACCCGACTTCCCCCTGTAGATATAATCTACTCACCTGCGTCTTTATCTTTCGATGCCACCACGCGTTTGCTTGTCATCCCGAAGTCTTCATGTGGTACCTACACATCAAAGTGTCGTATATGCGCATTAAAACCAAATCAAAGCTAAAACGGCACACGAAATCCAAAACGATACGATAAGGGGCCTATAGGTTAGAACCTATGGCACGCCTTCAAAACCATCAATAAATCCTCTATATCGTCGTATAAACGCCAAATAGTCGAGGTAAATCATAAGACATAAATACAGAATTAAAAATACGGAATACGGAAACACGAATCCAAAACAGCAACTTAGGAAATATGTCCCAGATTTCACCCTAGGTCAGTTTATACAAATCTATATATACCAGGGGTCTAACATAAACATGTAGGAGCTACAGAACCAACACGAGCCAAAATGGTGGGACCCAGGCCGCAATTTGCGGCCAAATAGGATTAATTGGCGGCCTGGTAAGGAAGTTAGGGGCTGGGGTCTTGGGGTTAGCTTCCTGGGTGCCTGCACATCCCACTGTCCACTCAATTTTATTTTAGGGTGTCTCGGGTGATAGCAGATTCAATATACCCTTCACAGATTCCATAAATTTTCCGATATCGGTTTCTAAATCCGTATTTCGGGTTTCAACTCTCAGGTTAGGGTCTCAATTCATGCACTAGGGTGTTGGTGTAGCCTCTACTGAGCTCAATTTCATATTACAACACAAAATTTCCTTAAACCCTAACTAGGTTTCCTTTAAGTCCACAACACCACCCGATATCGATTCACTTTTAACATAGGGGTATAAGTAATGCAAAAACTAATCTAATGATCCAGAAATTACCTCATTTGGCAACTCAAGAAAATTCTTGAGTTACCCCTAGTGGCCAAAATCCTTGCTTCTTTAGCTCCAAGTGTAGATCTAGAGATTGTGCACACTTTTAATGAATGAGTGTGTGGTTTTGGTGTAGTTTTAGAGGTGTAGTGAGGAGTTGAAGAGGGGAGGGGGATGAAGGAGAGGCAGCAGCAGCAAGCAAGGGAGAGGGAGAGAGAAATGAGTGTTGAAAAAATGGAGGAGAAATGGCTAAGTCTAAGTCAAATGAAGCCCATACCTCTCTCTCTCACCCACTCTCCAATTCTTTATTCTTTTCTCTTTTCTTTTCTTTTTAAAACCCTTCTCACTCAAATAGTTAACCCAAATGAAAAAACATGGCAAGAAAATGCACAAGTGTAGGAAAAAGGATGTGTGCATGTTTTGCACAAAAAAAAAAAGCTAAAAACCGATTAGCGATTTTTAATCGCGATTAGCACTAAATTAGCATATAAATGATCATAAAAATCTAAAATATGCTATAATTCCAATAATTACCCAATTTTTAGAATTTTCCATAATTTTCCATAATTTTTCTCAATTTTTTTCCTATTTATTTGTATTTAATAATACCAAAATATTAAAATATTCAATAAAATAATATTAAATTATAAAAATTCCCAAAATTAATATTTTATCTTTTTGAAATGTTATAAAGTTAAACCCTCGCCGAAAGCCTGGAATAACCTACAAACCACCATTACAGAAACGTACCTTGAGTTTGTTCGGATTCAACTTTTAAACAGAAATCGGATAAACCCATATCTAACATTCTTAAGATATGCAACTATTTTATGTCCGCATAGAAACAAAGGCACTGATTTAGATGGAACCATATTCAATTGTTATGCAACTGTGTCCAGTGCATATCCCATATGGAAAAAGGCTATGCAGCATTACTTATCAAGGAGCGCACCCACAGATGAGTAACCTGAGAGAGAAGAAAATTCTCAAATATTACTATGATGGAATACCTAGCATAAGTATTTACATCTTTGATTACCTCGAAGAATCTTAATACTTCCAACTTATAGTTCTCTACTTTATTCTTATATCTATAACTTCTCAAAATTTGGATCTTGTATTTCAACAAAATACGTGTCTAAAACCAGAGAAATCATAAGTAAACGGAATATAGTACGAGTACCAACCTCTTGTCTTAATGGAGATCAGACAACATACATTACCATGTATAAGTTCTCAGAGTTTACTAACTCAAATTCCGTGTGTTGTAACTTGAAAACTGTATTTTGCTTAAGAGTGTCTAGACCGTTATTCAATACACCTTATCTTATTCTTAACTGATAAAGATAAATGTTTAAAATGCAATTCTTAAAATTTATATCTCACTTTATAAAATAAAGATACAGATATTCAATTTTAAAAATTGGTGCAAAATAACGGTTATTCAAAACCAAATATTTGCCGTAAGGCAAACCCAAATGATTTTCTCAAATATCACCAATTACAAAGAATTCTGATATCGAGGATCTAATTACCCAATTCTAAATATTCTACTCCCACTCAGTATCTGTAACGCCATACAGATGTGAAATGAAGTCTAGTAAATACATACCCTGAAGTCAGAATCAAATTGGGAAGTCGGTTTTCAATTAACACAGCACAGGAAAATTGAAATATGAAAATATTTTGAGGGATGGGCCGAGTATTCCTAGTAATGCATCTTCCACTATCCAAATTCATAACAGTAGTCGCAAATTTCCTTGCCCTCACTGTAACTCCTTTATATGTCTTTACTTCTTACCTTTTGTACACCACACTTAGGATAATTGATTTTCTTCTTTCCCTACCATTCATCACTAGTTTAAGGTTTGGAAGAAGACTATCTAATAAGCATAATAGGTGTACTCTCCTGATACTAGGAGCCCTCACAACCTGAGAGAAGGTAAAAATAAATGACAACCGAATAATCCTATTCAATTTCTCCAGAACCCGTGGCCATCCTCGAACTGAAACAAGTTTCTTTGAGTTCATATGTAACTATACAAGATGGCATTTCTAAACAATATGGATCTCCTTAGTGATACAGAGTGTTTTGGAGAAAAGCAAAGGGAAAGTAGGAGTGGCAGGGATATATGCGACTTTGTCGTGAATCATGACAATCCAAACCAAAGTGTGTAAGATGGTTCGGTTGACTTAGTTTAGGAGTTTTAGTGTAAGGTAGGTCATGGTCGCAAACTAAAGAGAGAAAAGAAACACTCAACATATACTCTAACCTAAATTATATTGGTTAATCACTTTATCTAATTAGGATGGATCCCACTGTTTCCTCGAATTCTCCTTCAAACACTAAAAGGAGAATTAGTTGGGATCATATGAAAAATCAGCCGAGGAGTTACACCTACTCATCTGTAGAAATCGGGACCCAACTATCATTATGTGATAACTTTGACAGAAGCCGACCAAACTCATCACACTCCAAAAGGTATGCGCAAACATGGAATGTTTTCCTTATATTTGAAACTCCCGATATGGTTATTTCCCTTAGGACACAAGGATCTTGACGAATGATCAATAAATCAAGAGTCCCAGTCAAGTTCAACCTGTCACTATCTTGATTGCGTTAAACCCACCCACACGACCCTTGACTAATGATCAACAAAGTCGTACAACTATCCTAACCAATCCTGTAACAACCCTAACTTTCTGTACGAATTTTTTTTCAAAATACAGAAAGGAACACCTAAGTCTGAGCACGAATTATAAGTTTGTTTTGCTTTTGAACAGCAAGAAGGAGCTTGTAGCTCATTGGTAAGACCTTGCACTGCTGAGACATAGCACCTGAGCTCAAATCCCATCAGCCACACATTTTTTTTATTTAATTTTCATTTAATCTTTTTATAAGCCCAAGGGTCTATACGTGCACTACACGTAAACTGAAAAGACACTGATTATTTAAATATATGCACGAGGGAATATGAATCGTGAGGGACACGTGGCGAAATTTTGGAGCTCCTCCACCGGTTTCCGACCGGCGAAACCGTCAGAAATACCGGCACCGCCGAGCCCCCCGTACCCAATGCTCCCCAATTTCCTCCTTTGGCACCTCTTCAGCTACCCCACTAACCCCTTATTGCTTGTTTACTCTGAATTTATCCAGAGTGCAATAAAATGCCCCTTTAATCCAATTTTAGTGCATTTCCTTCACCCCCTAAACCCTAATTTTTCCTATAAATACCACACCTCATTTCACACATCCTCACCAGAATTTCATTATCAAAACAATACAAAATTCCTAAGTCCTAACTGTATGCAAGTGGAGTTAGCAAAGGGTGAAGTTCCGGCAACAATACAAGGAGATTCTGGTGACGAAACAACGCCCCGAAGCCTTCTTTAGCTCCCACTCTCCCTTTTCTTATCTTAAAGCCAGTAAGTCTCCTTCCCCCCTGTTCCCCGCCGAAAACCGGGAAGACAAACGTCTTGCCTGAATATGGGGGCAGATGCTAATTGGTGCTATCCGTCCACCTTTCCGAAGATGCTAAGTTGATTTATGATACCACGTATCGAAGGTTTAAATGGATGCGGCCGATGTAGCAGACTTCATCAGATTCCACCTCATTTGAGGGGGTTTTGATTGTGGGGACGCTCTTCCCTGCAGGCGCAAGCCCCTGCAGTTAATTACGCTACCGAATCGCGGTAACAACTTTCTCCTTCTCCAGATGGTCACTTCGTGTCGTGGGTGTTTGTTTTGTTTTTGGTTGCCCGTGGATTGTATACGGAGACTAATTTATGTTGTTGCCCGTAGGGCGTGGTTTAGTCCAAATCCTTATATTCTTAGATTTGGGTTTGGGGTTGTGTTTAAGGATACGTTAGTCTCATTTGGGACTAAGATCAACTTAAACGTATGTTAAGGATACGTTAGTCTAATTTTTAGACTAAAATCAACTTAACAGGATCGTTTAGATCCAACAAAAGAGCATTTGAACTCTATTGTTTAGTTTAGGGACATCTCGGTCGATTGTTAGTTTAAGGACATCTCGGTCCAATGTTAGTTTAAGGACATTTCGGTCCAAGGTTAAGGACATCATAGTCCATGGGTTTTATGGGACCCCACAGTCCGAGGTTAAAGATATCATAGTCCGTGAGTTTAAAGACCTCACAGTCAAGGTTAAGGACATCATAGTCCGTGAGTTTAAAGACCTCACAGTCAAGGTTAAGGACATCATAGTCCATGGGTTTAAGGACCCCATAGTCCAGTTTAAAAACGTCATAGTCTATGAAATGTATGGTTGTCGGGATCCGTCACCTCTCTGAAGACGTTGAAAGATTACAACGATAAATATCAGAGGGGTTCAGAGATGTACCCTTGAATCAAAGTTGATTGGAAGATCTATAGTCCAATTTGGAACTAAGATCAATTAATTAGATTATGAGCACATTGGCTCAGTTAAATCTGAATTGAGGACTTATGGCCAATTTGGGCTAAGTCCAATTAAGTTTGAAATGTTGACCCTTTGTTGGGCTATTGGACATTTGTCTGGGTTCAAACCCTTATTATTTAGCAATGCTAAACAAGAGTTTGAGGGCTCTGATAACACTTTGTCTTTGGCTGAGCATTAAACACTATAGCTCTGGATTTTAAGGCTTATTTGAAGAGGAAATTTGCTTCTGGAAAACTTAGCCAATTTAGGCTAGGCCAGTTTTAAAGTAGTGTTAAACACTAGAGGACATCTGGCGGTCATGTGTCCTCACGTGATGTATTTAAAACAGTGTTAAACACTGGAGACGAAATGCTTAAAATAGTGTTAAACACTAGAAAGGAGGGGATCACGTGGGGGCACGTGAGGGCACCCAAAGGTGGGGCCAGACCTCCTTTATTTTGTTCTCAGAACTGCCAATAAGTGTTAAACACTTTTGATCTTCTGGTCATCACGTGTTGGCATGTAATAGGTATCCGTGCATTGATTATTAAAGCGTTTATTAGGGGTCATGTGAAGACACGTGAGAGCGCCCAAAGCCAATACTGCCTTTGCTTTTGTTCCCTTTGTTTTGGAAGTCACGTGGGAGCACGTGAGGCATTGCCTCTAAGCTTTTTGTTTTTCATTTTAGGGGATCTGTTTAGGGGTCACGTGGGGGCACGTGACATAGTTTTGTTCTTTCTTTTCTGATCACTGAGGATTGGGGTCACGTGTCACCACGTGACCAAGTTCTTTACGTGCATGGAGAGCTTTCAAGTCTTTTTGTTTTAAGAATTAAATTCTCTGTAGGGTTAAACCCTAATTCTGTTTTAGAGAAATTAAATTCCTATGTATGTGGAAGAATTAAATTCTTATGTAGGGTTAAACCCTAATTTCATTTAGATGAATTAAATTCTTATGAATTTGAGAGAATTAAATTCTCATGCAGGGTTGAACCCTAATTTTATTTGGAGGAATTAAATTCCTATGAAATTGAGAGAATTAAATTCTCATATAGGGTTAAACCCTAGTTTTATCTTGAAAGAATTAAATTCCTATGAATTTGGGAGAATTAAATTCTCATATAGGGTTAAACCCTAATTTTACTTGGAGGAATTAAATTCCTGTGAATTTGGGAGAATTAAATTCTCATATAGGGTTAAACCCTTGTTTTACTTGGAGGAATTAAATTCCTATGCATTTGGGAGAATTAAATTCTCATATAGGGTTAAACCCTAGTTTTACTTGGAGGAATTAAATTCCTATGAATTTGGGAGAATTAAATTCTCTAAACTCATTTCTCCCTCTAAGTTTTGGATCTGCATGGCAGAATCTGCCCGATGAGAATTAAATTCTCAACTTGTAGGGAGATTTGCTTCTGCAGATTTTCAACCAGAGGAAGAACTAAGTTCTTTTGCAGAAGAGTTAAACTCTTAAATTGAGAATTAAATTCTCCTTTTGTTTTATGGAGCTTAAATCTCTTTCTCCTTTCTCACCTAGGGTTTCTTTTCTTGAGAATTAAATTCTCCTCTCTTTTCTCTCCGCTGTTGTCTTTTCCCCAGAAAATCAAAATTCCAAGATCCAAAAAATCATCCCTTCTCTCCTCTTCTTGGCTCCTATTTGTAGGAGAAGGAAAAGAATCAATTTGTTTAGTGAATTTTTCATTGAAAGATTTTGGTTATTTTTGTAACTAACATAATCTTTTAGATCACTCAGTGCATTTTATTCATCATTGGATTTTTAATCCAAAAGATATTATGTTTGTTATTTTTGGTGCATTTCAGGGAAATCTTTCCTTGTATAAAATCTTTCCATAAATTGGTGAGTTATAATCACCATTGGATTTTTAATCCAACGGTGCTACACTTTACAGAGCATAATCCTTTTTTTTTATTTAGAAGGATTTAAAGAAATACTTTCCCAGTTAAGGTCTTTGATTTCCCTTAATTAGAATTTAATTCTATTAATTTAGAAGGCTTTTAAAGCCCTCACGTGTTGGCACGTGATCCCAATGTTTGATCATTGAAAAAGAATTTAACTCTATCAATTAAAGAGCTAAGCGACCTGTCACGTGTTGGCACGTGACTCTCTTTTATTCAGAATTTAATTCTTCCTTTTAACAGAGCTAAGGAATCATCACATGTCAGCACGTGACCATTGGTCACGTGTGAGCACGTGATCCCCCATTGGGGTCTTTCCTTAGCTGTTTTGTTACATTTTTGTCTGATTAGAATTTAATTCTATAAGGTAGAGATCACAGGAAACTATCGCGTGTCAACACGTGATCCTTGGTCACGTGTGAGCACGTGATACCTCATTGAGGTATTTCCTGATATTTTATCAGGGAACAAATGCCCCCACATCGTTGTTCTCACGTGTCTGCACGTGAGTGCAACGCTGTCACCTTTGTGACCGCTGGATCTGTCTAGGGAATAGGGGAGATGAACCGTTTCCCATCACATCCTATAAATGCAAGAGTCCCTTCAGAAGCGCCTCCACTTTATTTATCTTCTTCTTTGCTTGCTTTTTCTCTGAGAATTTAATTCTTTTTCCCAGAGCTTAGTTCTCTGTTTCAAAAACTTCTAGAGTTTAACTCTGTTAACAAAACATTCCCTTTTTTTAGGTAATGATCTTGAACGGCCGAAGAACTTTTTGTAGAAATCTTCGTTGGATTTTAAATTCATACCGAGGATTTTTCCCTTTAACAAGAACCCATTTTTTAAGTTCTTTAAAAAGAAAACTACTCAATCTTTAAACAATAAATCTCTTAGGGATTCTCTGATCTTCAGGGATCGATGGCGATGCTTGTCTTTTCTCTGGAATTTAATTCCATTCTAAAGAGCTTTGGCTCTGAAAAATATTTCTTGGAATTTAATTCCCCTGTTCGAAAGGAATTCAATTCCTCTAAAGAACTTAGTTCTTTAAAAGAAGATCTCTTGGGATTTTTCTTTCTGAGTTGTTCTTTGCAACAAAAGAAAAGATTTGCAGTAGGGTTCTCTGGGAATTTAATTCCCTTGTTCTGCTTGATTTGTGCAGAGTCCAAGATGGATTTCTTTTTGGGGGAATGTGTAGAGTCATTTGAAATCCACTGTTCGTTTATTGAGAATCTTCCTTTTGTTCTCATAATGATTACTTTGCCTCATCATTAGTAAGTCGCCATCTTGATTTTGTGGGACCCATGCGTTTTGTAACCAATGGTCCCATAAAATAAGTCCTCTGTCACTTTCTTCCATTTTCTTTTATATATATACATTTATAAACATATATATATACACACACACACACATGTTGGCTTCGCTTAACAGTTTTCCCTTCTTTTATTTCAGGCATAATGACTTCTGTTCCATACTTCCCTTTCACGTGCTCGGAGGCTGCCTTTCCTCAGTCACCGTCTGACGAAGAGGTGATGGCGATGATCAAGGCTCATGACCCGAATTGCACCAATTTACTTTTATGGGGGAACTGGTACGGTCACATCATCCGTGGTGGCCACAGTTTCCTTTGCGAGATACCGACATAGCCTACCTATCCATTCCTGCCGATGAATCTTCCACGGACCGCCTTTGCTGTGGAGATGCTGAATTACACCCCTATAGGACGGCTTGAGCCTTCAACAACTGGTAATCCAAACCATCCGGTGCCAGCTATAGACATTTTAGGGCGCCGCATTTTCCATGGCGAAGCCCAGCCATGGGGACAGATTTACAAGGTAGGGCTTACTCCTCGACATCCCACGGGCTACCTTCTCTGGGCCCGTTGTATCCTGTCCGCCCATCGTGCGCGACTACAGAGGGTCGGACTCTATCAAGCGATATATGCATCTCTTTTTCACTAACAGTCTCCCCATGTCTGGTGGGTTAAGGCCTTCTTAAACCAATGGAATCTTCCCACCAACACCTTCCTTCTAGGGGACCGCGAAGTTTCAATTTCTCTAGAAGAGTTTCGCGAGATATCAGGGTTGCCGGTCAGGAGGACGCTCTATGAAGAACTGCTGCCTCCCGATGAATATGCCTTTGAAACTGAGCCTGCCATGCTCGACGGCCTGTCGATAGAGAATGTCGTTCGCCATAAGCGCTCAAGTTTGATCAAGACTCTGAGCATTTTTGAGAAGTTATTCGCAGAGTCAGAGGAGCAGGGCGTCACTTTCAAAAGCTTTATCGCATGCTTCCTTCGCGAAGATGTCTTATCAAAGACGGCTACGAAGTTCACGAACATTAACGACCCTTTTGGGTTCGGTTTAAATAAGCGGCCGATTAAAGAAGAGGACTTGCCGCAGTACTACATTCCTGTCATATCAGCGGTATCTTTCGAGTCGATTGCAGCTCCTGGTATGGATGATGAGACTTTCTTTGTGGGCTTCATCAGTGTTTGGCACAGTTGGTTCGCCATTCCCATGCATCGCCATTTCATGAGAGCCTCGGTTATTTACCCTTCTCATCGCATTGCTGAGGGAACGCGACTGGCCGTGGGCATTGCAGGGCTAGCGCATCTATATCATGGGTTAAGCACCGCGGCCAATACCTCAACTCCAGGTGTAGATGTGGTAAATTTCTCTCTTCATTACTTTACGTCCTGGATTGAGATGCACGTGCTGGGGGCATTTGCTGCGCACAAAAGACCCAGATTTTATGACGCTTACACTTTTTCGCGACTTATGCGGCTGGTGGACGCTTCTGCTCCTGACCCGACTCAGTCTGGGGCTATTCGCGTGCTGGTTAATCCCTATGACAATACAGGCTGGATGGTATTCAACGACCGAGTTCTCTCTGCTCCCTCAGGACCGGTTCAACGGCTCTGCGACTTGTCGAAAGAGGGGGTACCTTCTTTGAAGCCCAGGGAAGCCATGCACCTATATTCGATCAGACCAGGTTATCTGGTATTTCGTCAGAACGGTGCGGCCCTTTTTATGCGGTATGACCCACACCGCTTTGCTCGGCAACTTGGATATGACCAAGGCGTCCCCTTTGAGGCATTTACAGTGGCGCCTAACCTATTGCCAGAAGTTGTTCATGACGTCGTTCATCATTTCATGCGGCTGAACACTGGTTCCCGCTTCATGATTCCTGAAGCTGATCATATTCCTCGATGTGTGGGGTCATTCACGGGTTGGTACCTCCACCGAGTCAGTCCAATCATTGCCGAGGAGAGGAGGGTACTCCTCGGGTATAGGGCTTCTACTCCGATCCAAGCTACGGGAGTTCCGCCGCAACCGCGCGCAACGGTTCGCCCTCTCTTGAGGGATACCAGCGTCGTGCTTATTCCGGAGGCGGTGGAAGTGGATTTAACTCCCACAGCTGGTATGCCACTGCGTACTAGGGCTCAATCAAGGGCTAATAGGGCGCCAGTAGCAGTGTCATCGGCCGCGGCGTCAACAATGGCCGTGTCGTCATCGGTAGCACCGCCGAGCGAGGACATTGAAGGCGAAGTGGGTCAACGCTGTACCAAAGCTCTATGGGGAAGGAAATGATCGACTTCGGTGGTTAGTTCTGGGCCCATGAGGCGGAGGAAGACGGTCACCAATCTGCTCGACTCTTTAATAGAGTCTGAGCCTATTCTTCAAGATGGACCACTAGCCATGCAAGAATTGGATGGTGGTCTACTTTTCCCGGGTTCATCTGCCGAGGAAGCCGCACAATTGGCTGAGGCTATAAGACGTTCGCAAGATGAATCCAAGAATGTAAGGATCCCGAAGAGGCCTTACCCTGCAGTCATTTTTTATGAAGACCCTCCATCGATACGGCGGCTATTCATAGGCCCTTTGGAAGAATGGGGTGAGAGGGCCCTTAAACAGGCTGTTTCGGCCGACGCCGAGGACACACTTTCATTGTAGACCGGTGGCCACGAGTCTACTCTCGAACCTCGGCGAGCATATCTCCTCAGGAAGGAGAGTCGGCTTGAACAAGCCATATTAGAGGCTCCCTTGCGCATCGGTATGTTCATGTATCTCCTTGTAATATTTTGTATTGCTCGTATACATACATACATACATATATATATATATATCCTTATCTTCGTACAAACTTTGCAGGGACTTCGGCGATGGTGGAGGATCTGAATTTGAGTCACGCTTTGACTGTAGACTCTGTTGATATCCCCAATGAAACACTAATCAGTGTGGAGAGGGTCGATGCAACCGTTCTCCTGCAATGGAGCCTCCCTTGGTGACTCCCGCTCCCTAAGCGCTTGCTCCTCCGGGAGAGGCATCTTTGTTGGTCTCCGATCCGATGGATCTTTCTTGGGGTGGCCCGGAGATTAGGGGACAGGTAGTCGAGGCTACCGTCCTTCCGCTAGAGCCTGCAGTGGCGGCCACTGTTCCTCACTCGGAAGTTTTTACATTGGCCCACGTCCCCGATGATGTGCCTGGAGGCACGGAGGAGGCCGCTGAAGCTGCTATCCCTCGAGCCCATAATGGGAGAAGCATCGAAGGTAGCCTTCTATATTATATATTAATGGTCTCTCCATTATCTGAACCCTTCTGTCTTTTCAGAATTGCACGGATTAGCGGCGTCTATTGCCGATTTGTCTCCCAGGAAGTATTTTTATCGCTTGTTGGAGATGGCCGCTCCGCAGGAAATATCTCCTCAACGCATCGTCCTCTCTCCCGAGCAAGGTCAGTGTCTTTTGCCCTCTCCTCACTGTGTTATTATTATTTCATATAATGACATTGAAGTCTTCTACAGTTCTGGAAGCTGATGACGAAGTTGAAATTCTTGATGGGCCTGGAGAGCCTTCAGACCCCTCTTGCATGGCTGTGGGTAAGTAAAGTCTCACCGTCGTTCCATTTGTTCTTTACTTACAAGTCTCGCTGACTGTTTATAAATATGAACAGCTTTGCCAGTTCTTACCAAGTTAGAGTCTCGCATCGTCATGCCACCCGGACCCTATGCTCTACGTACCTCAGAACGGATGGCAAAGCTAAGCCTCTACTCCCTGTCAGCCCTAATTGAGGATCCTCACGCTGGCAGTCGAATCACGGCCGAAGCGTTTGCTGCTGAAGCCAACGACTCTCTTTCCTTTCTTGCCACCTACCATAGTGAAACATTGGTGCAAGTCTGGGTTGAGTTTTGTCGGCAGGTGGAGGCTTGCTTGCATGTTCTTGAATGTACACGCCTTCCATTGGAGGTTGTGGCCGCAAAGGCGAGTTTACAGGGGTTTATTGAGCGGTGCGCTGCGAATATGATATCATGCGAGAAGAGGCTCAGCCGCAAGTTATCGAAGAGGGAGATGGCTTCCAAAGCGCTGAGAGAGCTTCAAGCCAGCCTTACGACCAAGACCACTAAAGCATATGAACTTTGGCGGATGCTTCAATAGGCTATCAAGGAGGTGGTAGCTATTGATAAGGCCGCCGTGTTTACTCGTGAAATGGTCGAATCCCATAAGGTTACTGAAAAGGAGCTTGAAGGCCGGCTTGCCTCATACCAGGCCCAACAGGCTCAAGCGGAGGCTCGTTTTTTGACGATAATGAATCATGAAGCCGAGGCCCAGCGGAAAAGGGGTGAACTGGCAAATCTACTAAATCGCCCGCCGACTTGAAGAATTGTATATATATTTTTTCATTATTCTTTTGTACATACTCCTGAATGAGAGTATATTTTTTTTGTTCTTTCGTAAATTGTACTTTGTATTCATTTTGATTCATGAATAAAAGACATATTTTTCTTCATGATGGTGTGTCCCTTTTAGTAAGCGTATTCTGTGGATAGTCTATTTCGATTTCTTTGCAGGACAACAATGGCTTAGGATTCAGGGTTAAGATCTGCCTCCTAAGACTTTTCAACTTTATAAGCCGTGAGGGTCTCATAAAGAATTTTCTCCCTACAGGTCGAGAGGATCCCGTAGGTGTTATTTCTCCTTAAGAATCGTGAGGATTCCTAAGTATGTTTTCTCTTAAAAGTCGTAAGGATCTCACAAGAGAGTTTGTTCCCTAACGAATCGTGAGGACTCACAAGTGATGGGTGATGTAACTATTATCTGCAGTTCACGGAGTCAGGAGTTGCTCTGGATGCTTCCCATGGGGTCGGTTTGACATGGTCGTGTTTTGCGAGGACCAGGCTCCGCTCTGGATGCTTCCCACGGGGTCGGGTTGACATAGCCGTGTTCTGCGAGGACCAGGATCCACTCTGGACATTTCCCACGGGGTCAGGATTGACATAGGCCATGTTCCACGTGACCAGGAATTTTGCTCTGGATGCTTCCCACGGGGTCATAGCCATGTTCTGGGAGGACCAGGCTCCGCTCTGGATGCTTCCCACGGGGTCATAGCCGTATTCTGCGAGGACCAGGATCCGCTCTGAACGTTTTGGTCAGGATTGACATAAGCCGCGTTCCACATGACCAAGAATTTTGCTCTGGATGCTTCCCATGGGGTCATAGCCGTGTTCTGCGAGGACCAGGATCCGCTCTGGACGTTTCCCACGGGATCAGGATTGACATAAGCCGCGTTCCACGTGACCAGGAATTTTGCTCTGTATGCTCCCCACGGGGTCATAGCCGTGCTCTGCGAGGACCAGGCTCCGCTCTGGATGCTTCCCATAGGGTCATAGCCGTGTTCTGCGAGGACCAGGATCCGCTCTGGACGTTTCCCACAGGGTCAGGATTGACATAAGCCGCGTTCCACGTGACCAGGAATTTTGCTCTGGATGCTTCCTACGGGGTCATAGCCGTGTTCTGCGAGGACCAGGCTCCGCTCTGGATGCTTCCCATGGGGTCATAGCCGTGTTCTGTGAGGAACAGGATCCACTCTGGACGTTTCCTACGGGGTCAGGATTGACATAAGTCGCGTTCCACATGACCAGGAATTTTGCTCTGGATGCTTCCCACGGGGTCATAGCCGTGTTCTGTGAGGACCAGGCTCCGCTCTGGACGTTTTCCACGGGGTCAGGATTAACATAAGCCACGTTCCACGTTACCAGGTATTTTGCTCTGGATACTTCCCACAGGGTCATAGCCGTGTTCTGCGAGGACCAGGCTCCGCTTTGGATGCTTCCTACGGGGTCATAACCATGTTCTGCGAGGACCGGGATCCGCTCTGGACGTTTCCCACGGGGTCAGGATTGACATAAGCCGTGTTCCACGTGGCCAGGAATTTTGCTCTGGATGCTTCCCATGGGGTTATAGCCGTGTTCTGCGAGGACCAGGCTCCGCTCTGGATGCTTCCCACGGGGTCATAGCCGTGTTCTGCGAGGACCAGGATCCGCTCTGGACGTTTCCCACGGGGTCAGGATTGATATAAGCCGCATTCCACGTGACCAGGAATTTTGCTCTGGATGCTTCCCACGGGGTTATAGCCGTGTTCTGCGAGGACCAGGCTCCGCTCT
The DNA here is from genome assembly GCA_030015575.1 of Agapanthus africanus. NCBI lineage: Eukaryota > Viridiplantae > Streptophyta > Magnoliopsida > Asparagales > Amaryllidaceae > Agapanthus > Agapanthus africanus. Next base: position 725,486,574 of record CM057337.1, read on the forward strand.
GGATACTTTCCACAGGGTCATAGCCATGTTCTGTGAGGACCAGGCTCCGCTCTGGATGCTTCCCACGGGGTCATAGCCGTGTTCTGCGAGGACCAGGATCCGCTCTGGACGTTTCCCATGGGGTCAGGATTGACATAAGCCGTGTTCCATATGACCAGGAAGGGTTGACTTTATCCGCATTTCACGAAGTCGGGGTTTGACTCTCGGTCATCTATGCACCGCCGAGTCATGGAACTGAGAGTTGCCGCGGTTCCGCTTTGCTTGATGTTGTGTCTGTTGTAATAAGACGAATGTTGTGATGATCTCCAGGCTATCTGTGAACCATTGAGATTTGGCTTCTTCTTCTGATGAAGCCTGGGGAGGAAAGGTGTGATTCCCTCTTTGTTTGTGCTCCTGGATTGTATACAGGGATTGATGTGATATCACCTGTAGGGCATAAATTTTTTCATTTCTTTCCGCGATACTCTATCATTTCAGCTTTTATTTCGCGAAGGTCGCAATTGCCCAATCATTTCGGCTATTTTTCGCGGTGCCCAATCATTTCGGCTATTTGTTTTATTTTTACTCGCTGTTTTTTATTGCGAGTTGCCTAATCATTTCGGCTATTTCGCATGCATATATTTTTACTTGCTGATTTTGTTTGCACGTTGCCCCATCATTTCGGCTGTTTCGTATGCATGTGTAACTCGCTAGCTTTTTTTTTGCTGCAAGCTTGGAATTAGACCCTGATTTCGGCATCAGCACCGCTACAACTGGGATATTACCAGGAGCGAATCATCATTTGCCTCTGTCGATGACGAACAAAGGTGGCTTAGTAAACAGGGTTAAGATCCTGTCGACTAAGGCTTTTGACTTCATGAGCCGTAAGGTTCTCATAAAGGTGTTTCTCCCTGCTAGTCGTGAGGATCTCGTAGGTGCATTTTCTCCCTAGGAATCGTGAGGATTCCTAAGTTCATGATCTCTTATAAGTCGTAAAGATCTTACAAGAGTGCTTTCTCCTTATAAGTCGAGAGGGCTTATAAGGGGTTTCACCGTGCAAACATATCCCTAGTCACGGATGGGACTTTGTTAGGGAAATGTTTATTCACGCCCGTGGATTGTATACAAGGGTCAGTATTGAGCCGCTTGTAGGGCAGAATTGCAGGTTGTGGTGGCCGCTTAAAAACAGGTTCAGATCCTTGTGGCTTAAGACTTTTGAATCTTATGAGCCGTGAGGGTCTCATAAGAGGGTTCTCCTTACGAGTCGTGAGGATCTCGTAAGTGTAATTTCTCCTTAGGAATCGTGGAGATCCCTGAGTGTGTTGCTCCCTTGTGAGTCGTAAGGATCTCACACAGGTGGTTTCTCCTTACAAGGCGAGAGGACCTTGCAAGTGTCTTGTAACGAGGTTGCGCCCTTTCGGGTTTTCACAAAAGCTCGCCGGTAGCCCTGCCGTTTTTACTCACGGAGCCCTTTCGGGTTTTCATCCGTGCTCATTTTGCTTATAGACATACCGTTTTCTTTTTTCTTTCTTTTTATTCTTTTATTCTTCTTCTTTTGTGTCAACCTTGGGATGCTGCAATCCATAGTAGTTTATCGACGTCTCGGTCAACGGCTAATTTTTGGACATAGTGGTCCATTGTTAGTTTAAGGATGTTTCGGTCCATCGTTAGTTTAAGGACGTATCGGTCCGTTATTAGTTTAAGGATGTTTCGTTCCGACATTAGGAAGCCGGCTACTACTTACAGAGTTTAGGCTTAGGAAGATAGCGAGCGGACATAGACGTCGTCACTTATCGTTGACCTAGGTCGTGACTCGTCAGGCGTAGTATTTTTTCAGGAATCGACCATTTATTGGCCGGCAAGGTCTTTCACCATGCATGTCCATGAGTAGGTAGGCTCCACCCTGGTAAACTTTGTCTATGATATACGGGCCTTCATAGTTCGGCTCGAATTTCCCCCGCTTGTCATGATTGGGATCATAGATCTTTTAACTACTAGCACGAGTTCGCCTTGGTGGAACGTTCTCGGCCTAGTAAATTTTTCATATGAGCGCGTCATCTTTGCTTTATAGGCCTCTAGATTTTGCTGCGCCATGAACCGGGTTTCATCAAGGGCATCGAGCTCCTTAAGTCGAAGGTGAGTATTTTCTTCGTCTGTTAGCTCGTAGTGAACTACCACTCGCAGAGAGGGTAACTCTATCTCGAGGGGGAGTATCGCTTCTGTGCCGAATACCAATGCGTACGGCGTTGTGTTCGTGGCCGTTTTGAACGTAGTTCGATACGCCCAGAGAGCTTCATGCAGTCTCTCGTGCCAGTCCCTCTTATTTCGAGACACCGTCTTTTTCACGATATTCGTCAAGGTCTTGTTAAAAGCCTCAGCTAGACCGTTAGCTCGGGGATTATAGACCGATGAATATTTCCAGTCTATGTTATGCTGTTGTGCGAAGCGGCTGATCTTGTGGCTTCTGTAGGCTGGCCCGTTATCAGAGATAATCCGTCGCGGAGTGTCGTACCGATAAATGACGTGAGTCTTGAAGAAATGGAGTATATTTTCCATCTTCACTTCCCTCATTGGTTCTGCTTCTGCCCATTTGGAGAAGTAATCAGTTGTCGCCAAAATGAACCGATGTCTTCTGGACGATACTGGTTCGATGGGGCCGATTATGTCAGTCCCCCATATTTCGAACGGCCAACTAGCCACTGTCGGATGTAGTGGATTCGGATGCTGGTGGATAAAGTCCCCATGGATCTGGCACGAGTGGCATTGCTTTGCGTATTCGAGGCAGTCCTGGATCATCGTAGGCCAATAGTAGCCCATCCTTTTGATCTTTAGCTTCATCTTTGGCCCGGCTTGGTGAGAACCGCAGAGTCCGTCGTGAGTTTCTTGGACGACTCTTTTTGCTTCTTCAGGTCCCAGGCATCTTAACCAGAGATAATCAAATGACCTCTTGTATAGAGTATCATTGACGAAGGCAAAAGAAAGAGCTCGTTTCGTGAGCTGATGTCTTGAGGATGCATCTTCGGGTGTTCGACGGGATTTGAAGTAGTCTATAAAGACTTCTCTCTAATCCTCAGCCTTTTCCTGGTTTTTTACTTGCAGATCTATTTGCTCGGTCGGTCCCTCTTCTTTGGACGACTTCGGAGATATTTCCGCCGGTGCACGGATCCGACAGCTCTGCATAATGATCCTCACGTCATCGAGGTTTTCGTCAGCCAGTTCTTTAGCGAGTTTGGCTAATGCATCCGCTTTGCTATTTCAGCACGCAGTTTTCTTTCCAAGGTGTAAGAAGGAATTTGAGTCAGCAGTTGTTGTACTTTCTCACCGTACTTCACTAACTCTGGCTTGCAGGTTTGATAGTCGCCATTTACTTGACTAACGACCAGTTGGGAGTCTCCGTATATGAGAAGATTTTCAATTCCCATGTCGATAGCGATCTCGAGACCTGCTATCAAAACTTCATATTCGGCTTCATTGTTTGTCCTTGGCTCTGTTAAGGAGAAGGCAAAGCGCATTATCCCTCCGTGTGGAGTCACAAAGATGAGGCCTACCCCTGATTTGATTATAGGGATACTTTGTTTGTGCTTCTTCATGGAAGATGCTCCGTCAAAATAGAGTTCCCACCAGGTATCATTCTCTCTTCTTTTCCCGTCGATTGTGTCAAACGCGTGTTCGTCTGGCAATTCGTAGTTCAAGAGAGAGTCGGCAGGTATCGGATTCTCAGTGAGGAAGTCGGCGATGGCCTGGCCTTTCACTGCCTTAAGAGGCTGATACGTTATCGAGAACTCCATTAAGAGCAGGGCCCATTTAGTGAGCCACCCCGTCAATATAGCCTTTGACATCAAATACTTGAGATGATCTATCTTTGATACGAGATGGACCTCATGTGCCAATGCATAGTGTCTGAGCTTCGTTATCGCACAGATCAACGCCATGCAGTGTTTTTCGATGGGGGAATAGTTGCTTTCTGCCCCCAGTAGAACTCGACTCAGATAGTAGAGAGCTCTTTATTTTCCTTGGTCGTTCTCTTGTGCCCACGGCGCGCCTAAAGAACCTTCGAGGGCTGTTTTGTACAGGACGAGAGGTTTTCCTTTAACGGGAGCGGCCGGTACTGGGGGATTTTGTAGGTATTGCTTGATTTCCTCCAGTGCGCTTTGGCATTTGTGATCCCAGATGAATGGGGTTCCCTTCTTCATTAAGTGACTGTAGGGGCGGCACTTGCCTGAGAGATTGGCTATAAATCGCCGGATATACGCGAGCCTCCCTTGAAGAGACCGCAGTTGCTTGAGAGTCCTTGGCGGAGGCATTTCCATGTTCGCCTTGATCTTCGACGGATCTATCTCGATGCCTCGGTGTCGGACAATGAATCCCAAGAACTTACCTGAGGAAACTCCGAACGCGTATCTGAGAGGGTTCATCTTCAAGTTGTATTGCCGAAGGCGTTGAAATACGATCTTCAGATGTTCCTCGTAAGATTTGCTTTTAACTACGAGGTCGTCGATATAACATTCGACGATTTCATGTATGAGGTCATTGAAAATCTTCGTCATGGCCCTCTGATAGGTGGCACCGACATTCTTTAGATCGAAAGGCATCACCTTGTAGCAGAATATGCCCAAAGGGGTCCGGAAAGCGGTGCGCTTCTGGTCCTCAGGATGCATCTTTATCTGATTGTATTCTGATGATCCGTCCATGAAGGAGAAGACTTTGTGAGTGGATGTGTTATCTATCATCAGCTCAGTGACCGGTACTGGGAAGTCTTCCTTCGGGCAGGCTTTATTGAGATCCCGAAAGTCCATACATATGTGCACCGTCCCATTTTTCTTCTTCACCGGGACGCTGTTGGCGATCCAGTCAGGGTATTGAACTTCTTGGATGAAGCCGGAGTCGATTAGCTTCTTGACCTCGGCGTTGATTCTCATTTCAAGCTCGAGCCGCATTCTTCTCGGTGCTTGTTTGATCGGTTTGACGTCTGGAGAAATCGCCAATCTGTGGACAACAATCTCTTGATCGAGTCCCGGCATCTCTGAATAGTTCCATGCGAAGCAGTCTTTATGCTGCATGAGCACGTCCTTTAGCGTAGCCACCCTTTCTTCAGACAGCAGCTCACTGACGAACGTCGTCCGCGGGTCACTTGCCGTCCCCAAAACAATTTTCTTGAGGTTATTTGCGGTAGTATGTATTCCATCTTCCAGCTCTTTTGGCGCCGGTGGAAACTCTGAGATTATCTCGTCATCATTATTTTCGAAGCACTAGGGGAGGTCATCCATACTCTCAGGCTGTTCTTCTGACAGTGTTATCACGTGGCACGTACGAGATCGTTTCCAAGATCGATGTTGATATGGTTCTATTCGCGCTATACACGCCGCTTTTGGTTCATGCTTCTGTGGCGGGCTTACCTTCCAGCTGCTGGATAGAGCGAACCTGCCTTGTTTATATTGGTCTTCAACCTAGTTCTTGAAGGTGAAGCAGTCTTCGAGAGGATGCCCTATTGCTTGGTGGTAAGAGCAATTGTCTGGGTGAGAGACCCCGTTCGCTTGCTTGGGGTGCTTGGACTCCAGGAGTGTCATCATCTGATGCTTTATGACGAGATTGAATATCTTCTTTGTCTTATCTTGGGGAAAAGAATATTCTCGACCCATCTTCTTTATAAGGGACGGATCCCGACTGCTCGATTCTTGCTTGCGTGACTTCTTAGACCCGCTTGGCTGCTGTCGAACGTTTTTTCCGTTCTTTGGTTTATTTTTGCCTCTGCGCCGGGTCTTTTGTATGACGGGCTGGTGACGAGGAGCATTGTCATTCTCCATGGCCTGATGAAGGAGGCGCTGCATCCTGGCTTTCTCGTAAATGGCCATCTCGCGGTTATGGTCATCCCGGACCTTTTGACCCGCTTGCCTGATCAATTTGTCTATCCGTTCTTCAAACGACAGACTCGGTGTTTTGATGACAGGACCTTATTTTGGTTCAGGATCAGCGTCTTTTAACAGAATGTCTCCTTCCTCATCGAAGTCATGTATGACGTAGCTGCCATGGACTCGTTCTCGTTCCTTGGATTGGACATATCCAAGCCCAACCGTTTCCACTTTCCCGTTGGGCAACTTTCGCTGAGTTTCGGGGACGTCCCAAATCCTGTTGTAGAATCGAGCTTGTCGAGTAGTTTGTCTGAAGGGTACCCTTTGAAGCTTCAATAGCCTTTTCAAGCCTTCCGTGTAATATCTAGGCAGACGGATGGGCTGGAGTCTGTTGAGCGTAGAATCGGTGCCATGCCAGATTTCTTTCTCCACTTTGGTTTCCTCGGATCGGTAGAATAGGATCGCCTTTTCATCTCTTTTCCTGGGAGGGACGTAGAATGTTTGCAGTTCCTGCACACTATAAGTTTCAAGAGCGTCGAGATCTTTGTAATGCTCCCGCGGAACCATGGAAACTTGCAAACTTTGATCTTCAACAGCGAAGGCTTGTATTGATGGCCGGGAAGAGAATACGGCATTGACCTCATCTTCCGAGTCGCTGCCGAAGATCAACATAGGAGTGGACGGTTCCGGCTTGTTGCACTGGGGCGGACCTGAATAAACTATTTCTTTTTCCTCCTCGGTATCACTCCTGAAGACCGGAATAGTAGTGATGGCTTTGTTCTTCGGTTTGTGACATCTTTCTGTGTCCTCAAAATCTGGTAAAAAGTATTTTGCATCCTCGTATTTTCGGACTTCGATCACGAAGAATGGGTTCAGCTCTCCTGTTACGGTATACTCAAGACCATCCTTAAAATACTTCATACACTGATGTTGTGTAGAAGGGATAATGTTGTACTAGTGTAACTAAGGCCTGCCGAGCAAAGCATTGTAGCATGTTTTAGCGTCAATGACATGAAACTTAACGTCCGTGACAAGCAGCCCAAAGCGTAGTGTCAATATTACAGATCCAAGCGTTCGTGATGACTGTGAGTCAAATCCGGAGATGGTGATTTTATCACGAGCGAGGTGTTGAACGCTCATGCAGATTTCCTTCAACACTCTCATATTGAGGAGATTGATGGAAGGCCCATTGTCAACCAGAATTTTGCCTATCTTGATGTCATGACAGTGTCCGGAGACATAAAGGGGACGGTTATGCTCACACGTCCCAAGGAGGAGGTCTTTATCGCCGAAGATGATATCGGCTGTGTGCACTTCTTCCAGCTCGTCCTTTATCTTTTCTTCGACGAGGAAAGCTTGGAATTGCTCTGGCTCTTGTAGTGCCTTGATCAATGAATCTCTTGCCTCTTTAGATAGCAGAAGGGCGTCGAGAATGCTTAGCTGCGAAGGTAGCTTTCTCAAGCGTGCCAGAATGTTGTAGTCCACCTTACTTTTCTTTGGCGAGTCCTTGGCTGTCAGCTTTTCGATGGCTTGGTCATCAAGGATGATATCCTCAGGGACCATTTCTTTTCCCTTATCTTTTCTATTCGACCCACTATTCGAGGGTCTGAGATTCTTTTCGGGCAGCGTACGATTGCGCAGCTGAATATTCTCACAGCTCTTCAGTTCTTCCTCTTTTCCTGAGGTGGATTCTTTAAAAAGAGGACCAAAAGTCATTTCTTCATTAGAGTCGCTCCCAAAGGTGAGAACTTGTGATCCCCCATAGTCAACCATATGATATTTGCCGGCAGTTCTTTTGCACTCCTCGGCCGTATTTCTTTGCTCCCGACCAGTTTTTTGTTTCATTCGCTTGAAATGTTGCCGGTGGGCAACATATCCCTGCCACCATCTTTTAAAAGCGTTGCACTCTTCGGTGAGGTGCGCAATCTTTCGATGATATAAGCAGTAGCTAGGATGTATTTCCTCTTCACCAAGAATGTTTCCTTCGGAGGGTAGCAAATTCATTCCCATCGATATAGCTTTGGCGAACCTCTTCCTCGTCTTGAACCTGCTTTTATTTGCAGCGGATGTACTTGGGTCTGGCGGGGGTGTTTCAACCCTTTCGTCCAGTTGCCGGCGTTTGGCTTTTCTGAATATGGCCATCTCACGCTCTCGATCGGCTTTGCTTTTAAGAAAAGCTTCGTTCAGGAATGCATCAATCATTTCGTCTGATGGCCCTAGAAGTTCCGGCTCAGGACCTGCTCTCAGTTTCTCTGCGTAAGGAGCTTCTTCATCGTCTATCGACGAGTGAGAGATCACATGGCAACTTGCTACGTAATCTTCAGATTCATCCGACGAGTCTTCTCCATCATCTCCGTCCTCAAGGACGTGACTGAGAAATTCTTGGAGTGTGATTGGAGTCCGCGTCTTCTGGTTATACTCTTCCAGCGCGTCAATCTGCTTTTGCAGGTCCGTGCGCCTGTCACCAGGCTTCACGGGTTTTTGGTCTTCTTTTTCTTCTTCAAAGACTTTGACGGCTGGGTGTGAGCGCTTTGAATATCACCACCAATTTTTAGAGTTGGGCGCGGTTTCAGCATTCCCTTGATAATCTCGGGTTCTAGAGTATTCTTCTACCTGATCGCCGGGCATGTTTGGAGATCGTTCAGCATTCTTTTAGTTTTGGCTGAAAGAGCGACCTCCCATGGAGCTTCTTCTATGAAAGAGTATGATGTCCCCGGTGTATTTGTCTTCTTAGGAGGGTGTGGCTGTGGTGGGTTCACCTTCCAATTCTCGGACCGCGCGAACTTGCCTTGTTGGTATTGGTCCTCGATCCATCCCATAAAGACGAAGCAATTTTCAATTGGATGGCTTACCATTTGATGGTAAGGGAAATAACTGGGACTATTAGCCTCGCCGGGTTGCAATGGTCGTTTTGGATTCGGCAGATTGATGAGCCTGTTGCGCACCGCCAGTTCGAACAGTCTCTTCGTTTTGTCCCGAGGGAATGAATAAGGACGCTTCATTTTCTCATTATAGTATCGGCGTCTCTCTTCTAGTTGATCCGTTATTTTTGGGGCACTGGGCTACTGTTGAGTATTCGCAACGAATGCCGCCTTTACTTTACCCTTTTCGTTCCGCGGCTCCGGCTTTGAAGGAGACAGTCTATGACCCATCTGGTCCATTTGGGCCAGTTTGTCGATCAAGGCCTGAAACGTGGTCGGCTTGAAGAACATCCTGAATTAGGAAATAGTTGCCTGAGGGTCCAGAGTGCCCACGAACATGTCCACTGCCGGCCTCGATGCGCTGCTCACATCTTGACCATAAATTTCGCCACCGTATTGCGTATTGTACCCAAGTTTCGCCTGGCTTCACCCTGGCGTTAATTAATGCGGTAATCAGGGTACGCTTGCTAGCACTCGCGAATCAATGCGTAAACAGCAGTTCCATCTCCGCAAATGTCTTGACAGAGTTGTTTGGAAGTTCAGAATACCACTCGAATGCCGTCTCCGACAAGCAACCAACAAACTGGCGGAGCAGAAGTTTATCGTCACCCCCGGTGTTGCCGCACAAGGCTCTGAATTGAGCGACATGCTGATGTGGATTCCCCGTCCCTTTATATACATGAAATTTAGGGATCGTATATCCCGGCGGGTACTTTATTTGGTCAGACCTGTTAGTAATATGTATGCCCTAGAGGCCATTACTGTACATACGATGTATATTGTAGTGGATGCTTGGACATATATATGGAGGACTTTCTTGCTCGACATGATAGTATGCTATCCGGTTGCTCTTTATCTTAACATGTACTTTGATAGTCTCTATGTTACATGTTGATAAAGCCCTTAGGATGAGTAATTGACTACCAGGACTATGATGCAGATCATACTAGTGGGGACAGTGTAGTCGCTAAGTACATCCTTCAAATTTTCTTAGTCACAGGTGTATCAAGACAGGGCATCGATATACCAGAGTAGACTAGCGTATGCTTCTTGACCCATGTAGATGGGCGATGGATGATCCCATATCCATTGATGTTTGACATCAGAGATAGTATACAGGTGCTCAGTGGAGACTGGGTACACTGGACGGACTCGCCGAGAACTCCCAGATGGTATTATACCTCACGTCAGATGGCAGTTCTCTGGTGACACTGGTACAGGTTAGTTTGTAGACCCGAGATCATCATAAAGTCTTGTGTGATTCCTACTGTGCTTTGATTTCCATCATACCACGTCCAAGAGGGCGTGCAAAACGGTGGCTTTTGGGTACAGTCCCGAATCGCATGGAGGCAATGAGCGATAGGAGGGGTTTCGTCTCTCCCGGTATAAGGAGTTGATATTGCGCTGTGTTCAATTGGCTATAACTGGAAATCCCTGGCCAGGGTTGCTGAGATTTACTGGTAAGTGTTATCAGTAGTTTCTCAAACTATTATGGACCTCATATCGACACGACTTATCGGTTACTGGGGTCTGACGTTTACCACCCCTAGACTGGATATGCGACATATCAAACGAAGAGACCGGACTGTACGGGAGTGTTACTGATTGGATTCGCAGGAGAATGTACAGGCTTGTTTGTTGATCTTCTGATTACTCAATACACGGGTGCCTGTTATGTTTAGCTGACCGCTTGCAGCTTGTGGGTGTTTTGATATGATCATCACCTACTGCCGGCGTATTGACGATTCTTTAGAGTCCTACACAGAGGTTTCCTAGCTCAGGCAAAATGGAGTAGGAGTACATATGTGATATGTGCGGGACCGAGAATAGTGCGTGTATGCGATACTGTATTAGATTCTCGTGATATGTGATATCGGCCGGGTATATGTGATATAGCCGGGTCATCAGATCAAGTGTTGATTCGATGAACTGATACTTGTTATATTAGTCGGTTATATGCGATATAGCCAGATTATTGGATCAAGTGTTGATTCGATAATTTAATGTATAATTATATATGTGATATATTACATTACATTAACTAATATAAGCTCACTTAAAGATTCTTTTTCTCACATGGATAATACATTGATATATATGAGATATATGTTAATTGTATTATTTTCTTTTGTTACTATATATATTATATATGTGATATATAATATTGTAACATGTTAGGGTTAAAATTGCAACTAAGGTTTTGAGAATAAAACATGTTAGGGTTTGGATTAGGGTTAATGTTATGGATGAGCTTTATGGAAGCTTCTTGAAGCTTTGACTTTAGTCTTCATCTTTTGATATTTTGTGAAGATATTTGTTAACCCAATCCAAACCTCAACCCATGGTTTATTCTCTACAAGGGTTAAGGATGCGATCTTTAACCCATGGTTGCAATTCTAACCTCACACAATAATTCATTATTCATCACAAATGAAATTCTTCTTATTCTTCCTCTTGAAAAAAGCTTTCTAGATTTTTGTGATGTAATGAAATAAAGTGAGAAATTGAAAATAAAAGAGAGCAAAATTCCTACTTCATCATCCTCATCTATTCTAGCCACTTAGATTAGGGTGTTTTCCTTTACTAATACTTGATTAGTGAAGCAAGAGCTTGGGTTTGAGTTTCTTCAAGGTAGATCATCTTAGTTGTTGAAGATTGGAAGCAAGCTTGCATTTTTCTCTTCATGGAGACTCTCTAGACTCCGGATACTTGATGATCATAGCAAAGAGACATCAACTCGGAGCTTATGAAGCGAAGGAACAGACTACAAAGGTTGTAATCCCTAACTCTTAGAAGTAAAGTTGTTTACTTGTAATGTTTACCCTAATTCTCTAGTTAAGATCTTGGTTAGGGTTACATAGCACCCCAAATTTTTATTAAATGGCATGTGTGATGCCTTGCTAAACCTTGTTGTCGTGCTATACAACCCTACAGTGGTATCAGAGCCAAGCTAGAGCATTAGGCGTTGTCTAGACGAAGTTTAAAGTTCGATCGAACTCCGAAACCCCGAAAAATCCCAATTTCTGGAAAAAATTTCAAAAGTTGGAATTTTTCATATTAAAAATACTCAGAAAATCATGAAGGGAATTCTAAGGATTACTGTGAAGTACGAAGCCATAACTCGATCAAGTGACCGCTGAACCGCGGCCAAACCATGCGTTTAGCGGCGGTTCCGCGGCCAACTTTGGGAGTTAGGGGCTAATACTTCAGGGTATTATTCTTGGGTACTTTTTCATACTTCTGAGAATTTTTAATTCTACTCAAGTGTTGATCTTTCTGGGAAATATTGGGAACTCGTTGATTCGATCGGAAGGTTTAACTAAGTTTAAGTTTTCCGGATAATTTAGAACGTGTTAAAATGTTTGAACGAATATCAATAACTCGCTTTTTCCACTGACGGAAAACTTTCAAGTGTTGGATTTTTCCTGAGTTTAAAACTTTCAGAAAATCATGCAAGCGAATTTGTGGACCCTCTAGAAGAACGTAATCTTAACTCGATTATGTGACCGTCAAAACCGCCACTGAACCATATGATTTGTGGTAGTTTAGCGTTGCCATATGTGAGGCATTGGTTTGACCCTTCTACGGCTGGTTCATAGTGGCTGTGACATATTCTGGGACTTTTTGAACTCCGCTCAAGTGTTGAGCTATTTGGGAAATCTTGGGTATTTATTTTTTCGATCGGAAAGTTTAACATTGTCTATTTATCTGGAATGTGATACAATATGTGGAATTCATATAGTTAGGCATGAAATGCGAAATATGTGATATTTCGGATTTAAGATGTCTAAAGTGATTGTGGATTGCAAATGTTGTAGTTTTTCACTTTCTTTTCTGCGACCGTAAGTGTAATATGTGGTGTATCGCCAGTTTCGGTGCTATATGTCAACGACAACTGGGATACGCATATTTACTTACGTTGATGATATGTGATGTTATGTGTTGTTGTGATATGTTATATTGGATCGTCGTGTTTTGAATAGCCGGGGGTTTTATTTGAGATGAGAGTTTTTCTTTTTCATTCATGTAAAATTCAATTGAATGTAATATTCTTTTATTGGGACACTTCCGGGTGGAGGATGATGTCACCATTGTATATTATTTACTTTTCCGTATTAGGATAGATCCAAGACGGGGAGCACAAGTAACCGGGTTCTAGGGTCCAATGAAAGACCATCTCGAGGAGTCGAGATTGGGTCTCCTAACTCTAGAATTGGTAGGGTTGCTTGCCGCTCTCGTAGGGGTCTAGGGATATGGGTTTGGCTATTCATCGCGACCGTGGAATCCGTGTTTTATACTGGCTTAACTTAAAACACGGAATTCCTAGAATATCCAATATTTCATATTTGTTTCTTCTGCTGCAATGTTCTGTGATGAGATCATATTACTGCCTGAGACGAATGTTTATATTATATATATGAGATATATGTTATATTGCTGATTTTGTTTCAAATGTGATGCTTGTGAAGCATAATAAAATGGGACTTCATTAATGAGATTAATGAAATAAAAGAAACCTAAAGATGTTGTAGAAACTTGTTTAAAAACTGGTAGCTCTAGTTCTTACTTTGCCTAGCGGTATTCCTTGTAGAATATCCAGCACCTTATTCAATAAGGAAAGAGCCGAGATCCCTTCACCGGGAGTGACCTCTTTAATGAAAACTAGCAGATGCTACAAACACGGTTTGTCTTTTGATTGCTTTTATAGTTTTTGCTTTGCATAGTGGTATTTGTGAAATATCCTGCACCTTATTCGATAAGGAAAGAGCCGAGATCCCTTCACCGGGAGTGACCTCTTTAGCAAAACTAGTAAAAGCCTAAAAAACACTCCTTTTCAAAATTCACTCGATTCTACAAAGATATCAAGTTCATTACGCAAAGGGTTTTCTTAAAAACCTGACGTAGCCCTCTGTCATTTCAGATAAGTAATAGTTAGTATTCGTGCTGTGGTAGTTTGGCCTCCGTCTGGCGTAGTGTACGGTAGATGATTAGTGCTTATATGCAAGCATATGATGCGATTGGATTAGGGATTTGTATGGCGTAGTTTGGCCTCCGTCAAGGGTCGTGCGGGTGGGTCTAATTCATTCAGTAAATGACGGGTTGAACTTGACTAGCGGACTATGAGTAGTTTGGCCTCCGTCAAGGTCATAGGGCGCTAGGGGTAAAATATTATTGAGAATTTCAAGTGTTGAAATTTGCAATGAGATTGCATACCTCCTATGAGATAGTTGGATCCTGATACCCGCTGCGAGTAAGAGTTACTCCTGGGAGAGTTTTACACATTACAATTAGCCGATCAAGTAGGTGTCTAGAAAGGTGTCAACGGGGTTAAGCCTATGGGAAAACGAGGTTTACTTTAATTAGGTCCGTGCGAAAGCTCGGGGAACCTCCCTCAAAGTACCGGCACTAGCCTGGCTGAAAGATTGGCGAACTTATAGCGTGTAATTAATCCCGGCTAGTCTTTCCTTTTAGGGTTTGAACGAAGATTTGACTAAAACAGTGGGAGCCATCCTGATTAGATATTATCTTTGTGATATGACTGGCAAGTTTTACATCTTGTGAAACTTGCCAGTCATGTCACAAAGATAAGATGACCATAGCTCTGTTTATTAGAAACAGAGAAAGAGTTAGTGAACTCTTGAGATTGATGCATAATGATGTATGAGGTCCCCTGTCTACAAATGCCAGGACTGGTTCTTTGTATTTCAGAAGTAGAGAACCAAAATGGGTATAAGTATTATGTCCTTTGATGTGATCAGGGAGGAGAATACTAGTGCACGGGATTCCTGGACTATTCTAAAGGAGAATGAGATTCTCTCTCAACATTACTCCTCCGTATACACCACAGTACGTTGGTACATCGGGGCAGAGCAATCGCACCATATGTGATATGGTGTGCTCTATGATGAGTATTATTGAGTTGCCTATTTCCTTTTGGGAGTTATGCGCTTGTGAAGCTGCATACCTATTGAATATGGTTCAAATCAAATCGGGTGCCTACCACTTCATATATGATATGGTATGGGAAGCCATCTCTTAATGATGTTAAGATTTGGGGTTGTCCGGCCTATGTCAAAAGAAAAATCCGGACAAACTCGAGGCAAGGTCAGTTCTGTGGAAGTTTGTTGGATATCCTAAGCATTCGCAAGGGAATATCTTCTACCGAACTGAGAAACAAAAGGTGTTTTATTTCTCAGCATGCCACCTTTTGGAAAGGGAATTTCTTATGAAGGAATTAGTGGTCATGAGGTAGAACTGGAAGGAGTTCCATCTATACAAACTACAGCTGATGATTTGATAGAACCGGAGGATTCAATAGATCCCAACGAACCTCAGCCTCTCCGCCGATCTAGTAGGGTTCCTCATCCACCTGAGAGTTATCTCGGTTTCTCTATGACAGTGGGAGCAGGGATTGCATAATGAGATGATGACCCAACTAGTTTGGAGCAGGCCATCAAGAGTGGGGACTCTGTGTAGGTCCACCGTAGCGCCTCGGCCGTCTAACAGATGCCAAATGCAGAACAAAACTTTTTACAACTGGCGCTATCGCATACTATAACCCGGATCTGCCATTAAAGCTAAACTAACAAACTACAAAGTGGGTAGAAATGTAATACCGAACGATCCGAGTCCTTCGGTCTTCAACCATCATCCCACGCTTTGTTGCGGCTGCTCCGATCTCCTCGATCTCCAGTCTTCTCGTCCATGTGGCACCACGTCGACGGATCTTTAAACGGGCTCCCGCCTCTGAACCGAGGCAACTCGATCATCAAGTTTGCTAAAAGAGATGACCAAGATTGATGTATAGAATAAGTAGAACACTTTGTCTCGCTTCGTCCAAAACTATGGACGAACGGTTAATGAAGTTGCCTTTTGGATCGGGTGAAATGAGAATTGAGTATACTAATTTCCTTGAAGCCAAAACCATAGTCTTTTTCTTTTTGCAATTCCATCAACTCTCAAAAGAGAGGGCCGGCCACTTAAGGAGAGGGGAGAGGTGAGTGTAGGAGAGGGGGGTGACCACAACATTAAATAAGATGAATGATTCATCTAAACACCTTGCACTAAACATTAAAGCATACAATGAATCATAACACTTAGTCATCCATTCATTAAATGCTCCATTAATGCACCCATGAGTCACTAATCCTAGTCACCATCTAGAAGTATCTAGAAACTTCCACACACTCATGACTCACCTCAAGAAAAGATAAATCCGTCTTTAACCGAATATTAAAGACGGGCGATAGAAAACTGGAAACTGGCAACTTCCAAAAGCGATCCTGAAACGAATTTCAGGATAACCCCGTAACAGTATAAACATACCCGCATTTGTATTACGACTGAATACAAATGCAACTGAGACAAAGATATTATATCTACACAATATAATACTTGGATCCGGCTTAAACCAAAGCCCACCAGTATTATCTGCCTGAAAAATGACACGTGCGAAAACACAAGTGCATTTTCCGAACCCTGCCATAAAACCATACGGCCTCTACAACGTTTCGCCCGAACTTGGGAAATTGTCTGTGGGGGACTCTAATGACTCATCAACACACTGGCACTGGGTATAACCTCTAGCATGTCAGAGGTACTAACTGTACATAACGGTTGCCTATGTATTGATTGGAAGGGAAGCTGACGAGCGAACTCATCCAGAAACCCTACTGAGCCTAACAGTGACAATATAGATACAGTTCGGTCCGTTCGTCTATGAGTATCGCATATCGGCCTAGGGGACTGGTAACGTCAGACCCCCAATAGCGGTATAAGTCGTGTCAGAGAGTAGCCCAGAACACCCTGAGATACTACCGGAGTACCTACCAGTAAATCTCCTGGCTTGGCCGAGGGCTTTGTGTAATGTCTCTCTTAGACACAGCGCGATCTCACCCCCAATACTGGGAGAGACGAATCCCCTGCCGATCCGCTCACTTGCCTCCATGTGGCTCGGGACTGTACCCAAAAAAGACTTGTTTGCACAACTCTTTTGAGCCATGGTAGGGTAGAAATCAAAGCACAGTGGGAACTCACATGAGACAAATGATGATCTCAGGTCGATGAACTAACATGTACACATGTCACCAGGGAACTGCTATCTGACACTAGGTATAATACCAACTAGCAGATTCCCGGCGAGTCCTGTCCGGTGTACTCATAGCTCAATGAGCACCTGTATACATCTTAGGTGAACCAACTGACACCAATGGCTTGTGAGACCGGCCACCGCCCCTCGTCGGGGTCTCAACTGTATACACTAGTCTACTCTGTAGTATCGATGCCCTGTTTCGAAACTCCTATGACTAGGGACACTTTAAGGATGTGCTTATAGACCCCAGCTCCCACGTATATGATCGCCATCATACTGCTGGCTGTCAAGCAAGAATCTTATGTGCTCTATCAACATGCAATAGTGAACTAAAGCATGTATACGATGATAAAGACAAACCAAATAGCATACTATTATCTCGAGCAAGACTGTCATATCGGTATAGGTCCTGCCTCAATCATTGTAATCACGTACCTGCGATCCAATAATTGACTTTGAGGGCACTATATCCAACAATCTCCCACTTGCAATTAAGGCTAATTATTGCGATGTCGCATACTCACAGCCCGTGTGATACCGAACACCCAACTCCTCTACTAATCAGTTTCACAAAGCTAGTTTGTAAAACTCTTGTGTTCGAGAAATAGCCTCAGTGAGTGGATCCGCCCTGATGTTTCTTTCTATGTCTCTCTTAATCTCAAGTTCGCGGAGAAAGCCATCTCCCGAATCGAGTAATACCTGTCTTAGAATATGTCTGAATATCTGATAGGACCTAGTTCATAAATGAACTTCAAATCCAAACTTCTTAGACTTTATTGATAACTAAACCTAATCAGTATCCAGCACTATGCCTCCCACAGTATCCTCTTGGACCACCTGTCCATAATACCGTCCCTCGTCAGAGGGAAAACTATAACTCTGACAATCACTCTGTTATTCATGTCACCTTGGAAGCCTGGAATGATAACCGTCTCCCAAAGGAGCTGCCGTCATCAAATCCGTAGAACATACACTTATGTTCTAAAACTGCTTCCTTATGTTTCTTCAGGATTGGATTAATATAAACTTATCGCAACCAGTGCAAATTCAACATCTGGTGTGGTACTTGACATCTCACGATTGACTCAATTGCCTGAGCAAGTGATCTGCCAATCATGCACATCCCTCTCTCCTTTAGTCTGTAAGACACCTTTAGAGAGGGTGACTCCATCATCTGCAGATACACCACCATGCCAGGAGTCATCTATTCTAAATACCATTAGAATACTATCAAAGTACCCAAATTGGGAAACTACCCAATTCTAGATCTAAAACCATAGATCTAGTAACCAGAATGTTTAATATTATATCCATATCCTTTGTGAAGAAACAACTGTGTGACGACCACAATACAACCGATCGTAGTTTAGGAATTTTACTTCCTACTCTGTGTATGTCATCCAAATATCAGGACATCACACCCTACTACCTTCTTAACAGATCCATCCCCTATTTTGATGAAGTCAAAGCCATGACTGTCACATCAAAATTAGATGATCTATCTCCACTATATCTGCTCAAGCCTATAAATAGACATAAGCTACTTGCCCACTATGCTTCCGCTGCTCCCACTGACTACAACAACCCTCTGGCAGAATAATATATACGTGTACTTCTAAAACTAGTTTAGAACGACGCTATACTTATCCTTCTGCCGGGTTTCATAGTCTGGAACAACAGTAGTGTCAAGTCTGGGTAAAGTAGAATCTCCCTGTCACCATCTTTGAGGCTACCGGAGTACCTCTCGGGTGTCTGAGGTTACCCACCATGTTTGCGGAGTGGCTATTTGAATGTCAAACCTGATTGAATATATAGGTTCTATTAAATTTTCCGTAATCGTTTGCGGTTCTGGAATCACTTCCAGTTCTACCATACTCTCACTACTATTTTCTGAAAAAATTCATTTTAATAAAACTGTGGCAAGTCAAGAACAATATCACTATTGATCTTCCAGATGGTAGAAAGTCAACCCTCGTCAAAGCCAGGGTCAACCCACAAACTGCCATTACAGAAACGTGCCTTGAGTTATCCAGTGTCTGGTTTTAAGCATAAGCTGGACAACTCCCCTTACCTTAACATCGTTAAGATATGAAGCATTCTATATCCAATATAGAAACTTTGGCACTTATTTAATTGGAACCAGATTCAAATTATGCAGCTGTCTCTAGTGCATATCAACTTAATGGAGAGAGGCTAATCAGTATTACTCAACTTAGGAATCCATCCAATTATGAGTAACCTGAAAGGGAAACAAGTTTCTCAAAACCGTTACTATCAACTAAATACAAATCATAAGAATCTACATCTTCGATTTCTTTGAAGAATCCTGATACTTGCGATACCTGGTTCTCTACTTTATTCTTATACCTACAACTTCTCAAAACTTAGACATTGTATTTCTACGAAACACTTGTCTAAAAACTAGAGAAGTCATAAGTAAACAGAACATAGTATGAGGACCTACCCCTTTGTCCTGAAGGACACTGGACAACATACAATACTCTGTATAAGTCCGCTGAGTTTAATAACTCAAACATGTGCGTCGTAGGTTGAAAAACTGTACCCAGGCGATTTCCTTAAATATCACCAATTACAACGAATTCCGATATAATGAAGATGATCACCTAATTCCCAATAACTTACTCCCACTCATCATCTGTAAAACCATACAGATATGAGAATGAAACCTGGTAAATACATACCTTGGAGTAAGTATCTAATTGGGAAAACAGTTTTCCTTTAACAATGCACTGAAACATGAAAATGTTTCGTAGGGATATCCTGGTATTCCTAGTAATGCCTCTTCCATAATCCTATTTATGACTTTAACCGTATATTTCTTTGCCTTCTCTCCAAATCCCTTTATTTGTCTTTAGTCGTTTCCTTCTGTACACCATCGTTAGGCTAAATGGTTTTCTTCCTTCCCTACCGTTCGGCACCAGCCTATGGTTTTGGAAGAAGACTATCCAGTAAGCATAATAGGTGTACTCTTCTAATCCTAGGAGTACTCGCAACTTGAGAGAAGGTGATGATAAAAGACAACTGAATAATACCTTATTCTATTTCTCCCGAACTGGGAAAAAAGCAAAGGTAAAATAGGAGTGGCGATGAAGTACGTGGTTTGGTCGTGAATGATAGTAGTCGCAGTTTACTTTGCCCTCTTTCTAATCCCTTTATTTTGTCTTTAGTTATTACCTTCTGTACACCTGCTTAGGCTAATTGGTTTTCTTCATTTCCTACCTTTCGGCAGTTGCCTATGGTTTGGAATAAGACTATCCAATAAGCGTAATAGGTGTACTCTCCTAAACTAAGGAGCCATCGCAACCTGAGAGAAGATGATAATAAAAGACAACTTAATAAACCAATTCTATTTCTCTTGAACCTTGATCCATCCTTGAAGAAGTCCCTTCGAGTTCGTATACAACCATACGATGGATCTATCCAATGGAAGTGGATGTCCGTAGTAATACGGGGTGTTCTGAGAAATACAAAGGGTAAAAGAAGGAGCGGCAATGACTCATGCAACTTTAGACAATCCAAAAGCCATTATTTTAAGAAGGTTCGGTCAGCTTGGTCACCGAGTCATAGTCTAGGGTCGGTCAAAGGTCGCTGCCAAAGAGAGAGAAAAGAATAATCTGCGTGCACTCTAACCTAGATCAGAATGGTTATCACTTTATCTAATCAGGAAACCTCCCACTGTAATCTCAAATTCTCCTCCAAACCTGAAAGAAGAATTAGTCGGGATCACCCGAAGAGTAAACCAACTTATCAGTGGGAATCGGGATCCAACTCTCATCGCATGATAACTTGATGGAATCCACTCGCGTTATCACACTCCAGAAGGTATATGCATACTTGGCAAGTTTCAGTTTCTTTAGAAACTCCCGATATGATTTTTACCTCATGCTCTTATGACCTTGACGAAGGCCAACAAATCATAAGTCACATGTCAAGTTCTACCCATCATTGTCCAGGTCAATTTGAACCCACCCGTACAAGCCCTTGACGAAGGCCAACAAGGCTATACGACTGTCCCAAACCAACGCATCAATCTATGCAACAAATGAATACCCCAGCAGCTACCAAGCACTATGCCTTGACGAAGGCCAATAAACATAGCTTGAATACTACTGACCATCCATAAGAAATGACGGAGGGTTACGGCTGATTTTTGGCAAAAAACCTTTAACGTAATGAACTTTATCTCGTTGAAGGAACTTGATAGCTTTTTATAAAGATATAGTGGCGAAAACCTTTTGCTAAAGAGGTCACTCCCGGTGAAGGGATCTCGGCTCTTTCCTCGTGGAATGAGGTGCAGGATATTCCAACTGAATATCGCGATGCAAAGCAACTTGTAATCGACTATAATGAAGTTATTACCCTGACGCAAACTTCTGCACAAGGGGTCTCTCCCGGTGAAGGGATATCAGCCCTTGCCTCGTCGAATGAGGTGCAGGATATTCCAACTGAATATCACTATGCAAAACAAAAGGAAACGTCTTTGTAATAACACTTTTTAAAATTGGTTCCAACAACATCAAATATAGCTTTGTTTTATCCTTGCATTGATAAGAATCAATGCAGTCCCATCAATTAATCACACCAGAAAAGAACGAAAATATAATGTACGTATATGCCATCCGCATTCGCCACTGGGTCCCGTCATCACCCGTTAGGTTACTTAACTAACGACAGAGCGGGGACTGGACTAGCGCGGGTGTAAAACATATACAACATCTAATAGTATATATACCAATATACAATAATCACTCCAGGCATGATAATATGCAATATTGCAGGAAAGTAATAAGCATCTCAGAACAATACAGATAATCTGGAATCCCCGGGTTTCACATAGACTCTACTGAAACCCAACGTTCCCCTGGTCGTGTGGATAGCCTGGGCATTGAAACCTAGACCCCTACGGGTTCGGCAAGTTACTCGCCAAAACCTGAAGCGAGGCATCCTCCTACAGCAAAGTGAATGGACCACCCGGCACTTCACGGAATCTGGTAACTTGAGCACCCCTCCTTGGGTCAACCTGTACCCTCTATGAGTGCGGCGAATAGTCTGTCAATTCTAGAGTGAGGTCCCTCTGCCTCTCAAAGCCATGAGATACGGACCCGTTGCCCTCCAGAACCCGGCTATCCGTGCACTCCGTCGCGGGGTAATCCTAGTACAGAAAAGAAAAATATATACAACGGGTACATCGACCTCAGCCACGTCATGCTCCAAAAGAATATTATACAAACAGGCAGTGACGGCAGTCCACATGTTGGACGCTCGCCCCGCAATATCAAATGTATAATTAAATCCAAACTGCACTACCATTGCACACTGCTATCCACCACGACATATCCGCAACATCACAGCACAACACAGAACATCAACGCGAATGTCATGTTTGCAAAGCCGTCTAAAAGGACTATAGCAATTAGACGCGGTTTACCGCTCGAATGACATTCACGGTCGGAGATATAAAGTAAGTACTGTAAACTAACACGTTTAAATGTCGATCGACAAAATTTCCCGAAGTGGGCACCACGTACATCTGCAGCACAGTAAAAAATCTAGGCCCAAAAGAAATTTACCAAAAACCACAGTTTCCCATGTGAAGCTCTCTGGGAAAAATTGGAGCACTGTTCCCACATACTGGCCGCGGTTCCGTGGTCAAACCTTAGCTTTGATCGCGGATCCGCGGTGGTACTGTGGGATCAGGGGCCCAAATTTTCCCAGAATTCTTGAAAAACCCTGCACAATTTTCTGTGATATGCAAAATAATTTTTAAACCAGATTTAAAATCGACAGAAACATTGAACAGAAAAATTGCAGTTTTTGAAATTCGGTTCGATCGATATTTTAAACGCGTTAGCACAAGTTAGTAAAGCTTAATGGCGAGGCTCTGATACCACTGTAAGTCCACGGTACCACTGTAAATCCTTGTCACATGAGACAAATGATGATCTCAGGTCGATGAACTAACCTGTACACATGTCACCAGGGAACTGCTATCTGACACTAGGTATAATACCAACTAGCAGATTCCCGTCGAGTCCTGTCCGGTGTACTCATAACCCAATGAGCACCTGTATACATCTTAGGTGAACCAACTGACACCAATGGCTTGTGAGACCGGCCACCGCCCCTCGTCGGGGTCTCGACTGTATACACTAGTCTACTCTGGAGTATCGATGCCCTGTCTCAAAACTCCTACGACTAGGGACACTTTAAGGATGTGCTTATAGACCCCAGCTCCCACGTATATGATCGCCATCATACTGCTGGCAGTCAAGCAAGAATCCTATGGGCTCTATCAACATGCAATAGTGAACTAAAGCATGTATACGATGTTAAAGACAAACCAGACAGCATACTATCATCTCGAGCAAGACTGTCATATCGATATAGGTCCTGCCTCAATCATTGTAATCACGTACCTGCGATCCAATAATTGACTTTAAGGGCACTATATCCAACACTCTGTGAGAATGGCTGGATACTAATGAGATCTGAGATGGAATCTATGTACACCAACAAAGTATGGACTTTGTTTGCTTTATCTGAAGGGTTAAATCCCCATCAGAAGCAAGTATATCTTGAGAAGATTACTTGGTGTACATGGAAAAGTTGAGACTTTCAAAGCTATGCTTAAGTCCATCCAGATCCTACTTGCAATTGCTACATACCATGACTACGATATCTGGCGGTTGGGTGGCATGACTGCTTTTCTAAATAGTGATTTAGAAGAGAGCATCTATAAGTACACAGCCAGAGGGCTTCGTAGACAGTGGGAGCAGCGAAAACGTATGCAACTTTATGGGATAAAGCAGGCATCGCGGAGTTGGAACGTCTGTTTTGATGTGGTAGTCAAAGAGTTTGACTTCATCAAAGTGGTAAATGAACCTTGTATACATAAAAGGGTAGTAAAGAGTATGGTAGTGATCCTCGTATTGTACGTGGATGACATACTCTTGATAGGAAAGGAGTTTCCTATGCTACACTTGGTCAATCTCCTCTTATCACAAGGATTCTCTATATAGGATCAAGGTGATACTTCATAAATCCTGGTTTTGGATCTATGAGATAGATCTAATTGGATGTTAGGATTCTCACTAGATGTAGTGTGATGGTATCAATCGATCCTGGGGAGAATCACTGGAAAGCTTACAGGGTGGTAAGGTCGACTGAATGTCAGTCACAGTCAATGTCTTTACCCTCAGTGGAGGGACGGTATGTTGGAAGAGTTCCACGCTAGATACCGTGACATACTAAACGATAAAGGCAGGATAAATCGCTACCAAGGATGCTACCAAAGAAATAGTCTGGATGTACACTAGTTCATGAGATGAACTTCGTTCCTACCATTGTATGACAATGGAGTTTTGGCTTTTGCCAAGAAAACCCCGTCCCATCTGTGACCCAGACATATTCTGAGGTAGTATCACCTGATCATGGAGATGGTTGATCCCCAGGGAGATCGAGGTTAGGAAAGTGGACACAGAAGACAACAGCGCGGATCCACTCACAAAGGCCTATTTCGTAGTAGAGACTTTTATGGCATGGTTGAGTATGAAATACTTCAACCACACCTGATTGTTGGTTATGAGATTCTTCCCTGATTAAAAATCAGGAAAATATTTAGAAGAGGCATCACGTGCTCACACGTGATGGTTAAGCAGCGGCAAGAAGAAGAGCGCAGAAGAAGAGAAGCCCAGAGGTCATGTGCGCACACGTGACCAACGGTCACGTGGCCACACGTGACTGGGTTTAAAAGCCTTATTCTTTAACAGAATTAAATTCTGAGGAAAGATCTTTCAAATCTTTCCAAAATGGAAAAGAATTATCTGAAACCGTTGGATTAAAAATCTAAAGGTGATTAAATATCACCAATGGATGGAAAAATCTTGGACTTGGAAAGATTTCCCCTTAAATCTAACTGAAATAACAAAGAGATATCCTTGGATTTAAAATCCAATGGTGAATAAAATTCACCTAATAATCTAAAGGCCCAGATTAATGATGAATAGAAATCAAATCTTTCAATAAACAAATCAAATCTTTCGATGAGAGATCCACTAAAACTGTTTGATTCTTTTCCTTCTCCTATAAATAGGAGCCAAAGGAGAGAGTTTGAGAGAGACAGAGACGAAACAGAGAGGGAGAGATATAGAGCCTTGGAATCTTGAAAATTCAGAAGGAAGATTTTGATTCTCTGCAAAAGAAAAACCCTAGGTAAGAAAAGAGA
Source organism: Agapanthus africanus (assembly GCA_030015575.1). NCBI lineage: Eukaryota > Viridiplantae > Streptophyta > Magnoliopsida > Asparagales > Amaryllidaceae > Agapanthus > Agapanthus africanus. The sequence continues at coordinate 725,511,660 of CM057337.1, forward strand.
GGCTTCAAAAGAGAATTTAATTCTCAAAAGAGTTTAACTCTTATAAAAAAAGAAGAAGAACTTAGTTCTTTCTCTAGTAGAGGATCTGCAAAGTGCACATCTCCCCACGAATTGAGAATTTAATTCTCATTGGGTTGAGATCCTGCCATGCAGATCCAAAGCATAGAAGAGGAATTGAATTTTGAGAATTTAATTCTCACAGAATTATAGGAATTTAATTCTTTTGAGATAAAATTAGGGTTCAACCCTATGTTATAGGAATTTAATTCCTTCAAAATGGACAGAACTAGGGTTTAACCCTAATTGAGAATTTAATTCTCTCAAAATCACAGGAATTTAATTCCCTTAAAAAAGAAGAAATTAGGATTTAACCCTATGTTAGAATTTAATTCTCTACATATATGAGGAATTTAATTCCCACAGAAAAAATTAGGGTTTAACCCTATCTAAGAATATAAATTCTTCAGAAGAAAATAGGAACTTAATTCCTCTAATGTTTAGGGTTTAACCCTATGAAGAATTTAATTCTTAAAAAGATAAACACAGGCAAAGAAGCAGGGTCACGTGTTACCACGTGACTCCTGTAAAGATCCACAGAGAGGAGCTTTGAGGCAACGCCTCACGTGCCCCACGTGACCCCCAAAGCACATAAAGAAAAAGCGAAAGAAAAGAAGCTCTGGGGCGTCCTCACGTGTCACCACGTGACCCCTAATGAACATCCTAACAGATCAAAGCGTGAGCCCCCATCACGTGCCTACACATGATGGCTTTCAAAATTAAAGGTGTTAGATGCTTGTCTGTAAAACAAAATGAAGGGAACCTGACCCCACCTTTTGGGATGCCAGCACGTGCTCCCACGTGATCTCTTCTCTGACAATATTTGACATCAAACTGATGATTTGCTCCCAGTGTTTAACACTGGTCTTCTTAGTGTTTAACACTAGTTTGAAAACTCCATTTCCAGTGTTTAACACTGATTTTCTTAGTGTTTAACACTAAATTGGAAAACTCTGTTCCCAGTGTTTAACATTGATTTGCTTCAGTGTTTAACATTAATTTGAAAGCTCTGTTGCTAGTGTTTAACATTGATTGTCTTTTAGTGTTTAACACCAGCTTGTTAATCTTATTCCCAGTGTTCAACATTGTTGGTCTTTAGTGTCTAACACTAGGTTTAGCCCAATTGGCTAAGTTTCTAGAGGTAAAGCCTCCCTTTCAATGAGCCAACAGAGGGCCAATACTATAAACATGATTGGACTTAGCCCAAGATGGCCATAAGTTCTCAATTCAAACCTAACTGGGCTAATAGGCTCATAATATAATTAATTGGTCTTGGTTCTAAATTGGGCCAAAGATCATTTAATCTACCTTGGTTCAAGGGTACATCTCTTCACTCCTTTGATACTTGGCGTTGTAATTCCTCAACGTCTTCAAAGAGGTGACGGGTCCCGATGGCCACACATTGATACGGACTGTGGGTTCCTTAAACTCATGGACTATGAGGTCCTTAACCTTGACCGGGATGTCTTAAAACTAACAACGGACTATGAGGTCCTTAACCTTGACCGGGATGTCTTAAAACTAACAACGGACTGTGGGGTCCTTAAACTCATGGACTATGATGTCCTTAACCTTGACCGGGATGTCTTAAAACTAACAACGGACTATGATGTCCTTAACCTTGACCGTGATGTCTTAAAACTAACACCGGACTGTGGAGTCCTTAAATCCTCGGACTATGATGTTCTTAACCTTGACCGCAACGTCTTAAAACTAACATTGGACCGCAATATCCTTAAACTACCTATCGACCGTAATGTCACTAAACTAAACAACATGGCTCCCTTAATTGCTCTCTTGCTGGATCTAAACGATCCTGTTAAATTGATCTTAGTCTAAAACTAGACTAACGTATCCTTAACAAACGTTTAAGTCGATCTTAGTCTCAAATGAGGCTAGCGTATCCTTAAACCCAAACCCCTAAACCCAAATCTAAGATAATACGGATTTGGACTAGTCCACGCCTTACGGGCGACGACATAACTCAGTCTCCGTATACAATCCACGGGCAACCAAACACAAAACAAACACACACGACACGAAGTGACCATCTGGAGAAGGAGAAAGTTGTTACCGCAATGCGGTAGCGTAATTAACTGCAGGGGCTTACGCCTGCAGGGAAGAGCGTCCCCACAATCAAAACCCCCTCAAGCGAGGGGGAATCTGACGAAGTCTGCTACATCGGACGCATCCGTTTAAACCTTCGATGCACGGTGCCATAAATCAACTTGGCATCTTCGGAGAGGTGAATGGATAGCACCAATTAGCATCTGTCCCGAATTTTAGGCTAGACGTCTGTCTTTGCGCGTCTTTTGGAGGGGAACAGATTCTGGCATGCCCGGTGGGACCTTTTCCTCTTTCCACTCCACACTTCATGTGTCGTGATTCGCGAACCAATCGCGGTTCGCTAATGGTTGCCTTTGGGTTTCGAAGTACTAAGATTTGGTGTTTCGTTTGCTGCAGAAAGCAAAAGGATCAATGGCTGGCAACTGCTCAAGCTGCTCCAACTGCAAAAGCAACTGACGCTCCGCCTCATCTGCAGGTGTAGCCTATGGACCGCAGGCTGCTTCCCTGTTTACTATGCCTGTGGAACAGGTGACTCAAGCTACCACCGGTCTGTTCTTTGGGACCATGTTCCCGCCGGTGAACGTTAACATCCCAATGCCCATACCGGAAGCTTCAAAGAAGTCGGTCTTTGATCGACTTGCTACTCCCACGGCCCCTCTCAACGGGTCGTCCAACTCCTCAGTCTTCACCAGACTGAGCCTGAAGTCCAAAGGGCCTGCCAAGAAGCCCGTAATCCCTGAGATGGCCATCCTAAAGAATACAGCTGCTTCCGAAGTCGTCAAGGCGGCTTCTACTGCCAAAGAGTCGGTCTTTACAAGAATGGCTGCCCCAGCTCCCGCTCCGGCTCGAAGGTCTGTCTTTGACAGATTAGACACCGCCACTCAAAAGATGTCAGTCTTCAAGAGGCTGGCACCAGCGACGTCTCATCTAGATAGAGAGCAAGACGAAACCATCCTCGTAACCAAATCAGCCCCAACAGCTCGACACGCTCGACGTCGTCACTGGCGCCAAGTAAGGAAGGCCGGGGACAACTCTCCCTCAGGGCTAACTCCACCGGCTCCAGTGGTGGAAGTTAATGCTGCTATTCCAACTGGAAACAGCTTTGAACTGCTAAGGAGGGTATGCAAGAACTCTCCGACTGCCACGCTAAAAAGATCTCCTCTACCTGCGGAGAGTGTTACGGATGCAAAGCCAGAGCAGCCCCTCAACGGCTATCCTCCAAGATTTATAAAGTTTGGCGAAGGGTTCAAGACTCCGTAATTGACCAAGGTCACTCTCGTCAGCAGAAAAGGGTGAAAGTGCAGGAAGAGAAGGACCGTCCAATCAAACAGCAAAGGACGACAATCACCAGGGTGCCCGCTGCAACGGCCCCTTCAACTTCAACGGCCCAAAAGAGAAGGAGGCCAGAGAAAATTCCCACGCCCGCAGCAAATGCCAAAGGCGGTGAGCCCAAACGCCCTAAGTCCAGGGGCATCGTAGTCCATACTGTATACATGGCGTCGGGAAAGGAGGACAGCCGTGCATCTACAGGTCATAGACCGCTTACGCTGTCAGTGACCAAAGCTCAGGAGCAATAGCAGAAGCTCCAGGAAATGATGAACGCGATGGCCACACTCACTGGGCCAAAAGAAAGCCCCGAAGCGTCTTCGGATCAATGCCAGGAGCAGAAAACTGACGCTGAATTCCTTCGCCGGATATTGGAAAAGAAGGATAAAGAGGCTGCTGAACAAGCAGCTAATATAAAACGAATGGCCCTTCTGTTCCAGGACATGGTGGGTATAATGATCCAACAAGATCCTCCTGCTGAAGATCCTCCGATCGTCCTTGAAGACGACAAGGGAGAAATGTCAAATCCTCCACCAGCTCTGTCAATAGCCAAGGAGGAGACAATCTCCAAAGCTAACTTGGACGAATATATAGCTCAGCAGATACGGGTTCATCAGGCGACTGAGGCAGCCGGTCAGGTCGTAAAAACGGGGCGACCATATCTGAGCTGGTATGATCAGATCAAGTACCCGCCGGGCTATACAATACCGAAATTTCACGTCTACAAGGGGACGGGCAATCCCCACCAGCATGTTGCCCAGTTCAGGGCCCTTTGCGGCAACACCAGCGGTGATGATAAACTGTTGCTTCGCCAGTTCGTCGGTAGCTTATCGGATACAGCATTCGAGTGGTACTCCGAGCTCCCAAACGACTATATTAAGACATTTGCGGAGATGGAGCTGCTGTTTACGCAGCGATTCGCGAGCGCCAGCGAACGCACCCCGATAACGGCGTTGATTAATGCCAGGGTGAAACCAGGCGAGACGTGGGTCCAGTACGCTATACGCTGGCGAAACTTGTGGTCAAAATGCGAACAACGCATTGAGGAAGCGCCCGCGGTAGGCATGTTCGTGGGCACCCTAGATCCTCATGCAACTATCTCCCAGTTCATGATGTTCTTTAAGCCAACCACATTCCAGGCTTTGATTGACAAGTTGGCCCAGATAGACCAGATGGGTCACAGACCGTCTCCCCCGAAGCCAGAACCTCGAAATGACAAGGGTAAAGGGAAGGCAACCTTCGTTGCGAACGCTCAGCAGCAACCCAGTGCCCCAAAGCTGGCAGATCAACTGGAAGAAAGACGACGGTATTATAATGAGAAAATGAAGCGCCCCTACTCATTCCCGCGGGATAAGACGAAGAGGCTATTCGAGCTGGCAGTACGCAATAGGCTCATCAACTTGCCAAACCCAAGGCGACCGCCGCAACCCGGTGAATAACCCCAATTACTGCCCTTACCATCAGACGGTAAGCCATACGATTGAGGATTGCTTCGTCTTCAAAGGATAGATTGAAGATCAATACCTACAAGGCAAGTTTGCGCTGTCCGAGAAATGGAAGGTGAACCCGCCACAGCCGCATACTCCTAAGAAGGCGGATACATCGGGGGCAACCTGTTCTTTTATTGAAGAAGCTCCATGGGAGGTTGTGCTATCAGCCAAAACAAAGAGGATGCCGAGTGATCTTCATGCATGCCCGGCGGTCAGATGGAAGAACTCGCTTGAACCTCAGATCATTGAAGGGATGCTGAAGTCGCGCCCAATTCCTAAGATCAGTAGTGATGGCCTGATTGCTCACACTCAACCATCGAAATCTTCAAAGAAGAAGAAGAAGAAATCCAAGAAACCCGTGAGGCCTGGAGACAAGCGCACGGACTTGCAGAAGCAGATTGACGCGCTGGAGGAGTACAATCAAACGGCGCGGACTCCCATCACACTCCAAGAGTTCTTCAACCACGTCTTCCAGGAGGAAGATAATGGAGAAAGCTCGTCGGATGAATCCGAGGGATATGTGGCGAGCTGCCATATGATTTCCCACTCGTTTGCGGATGATGAGAAAACTCCTGGCACTGAGAAACTGGGGGCACAGCCTGAACCAGAACTAGTGTGGCCGACAGACAAAATGATCGACGCCTTTCTAGACGAGATTCGTTTGAAAAGTAAAGCCGATCGGGAGCATGAGATGGCCGCATCGGAAGGAGCCAAACGCAGGCGTCTAAACGAAAGATGCGAAGCACTTCTGCCAGATCAAAAAACATCCGATGCAGATAAAAACATATTTAAGACGAGGAAAAGGTTTGCCAAAGCCATGTTAATGGGGATAAAGCTACCACCCTTAGAAGAAAACACGCTCAATGGGGCGGAGAGGCACCCTAATTACTGCTCATATCATCGGAAGATTTCACACCCTACTGAGGAGTGCGACGCTTTTAAGATATGGTGGCAGGGATATGTTGCTCACCGGCAACATTTTAAGCGCATGAAACGCAGAACTCATCGGGAACAGGAAAGTACAACCGACAGGCACAAAAGAACTACCGGCAACTGTTACACGGTCAACGCCGGAGGATCACAAGTTCTCACCTTTGGGAGCGACTCTGATGAGGAAATGGCTCTAGGCCCTCTCTTTAAAGAATCCGTCTTTGGGAAAGAGGAAGAACCAGAGGCCTGCGAAAACATTCAACTGCGCAATCGCACGATCCCGGAAAAGAATCACGGACCCGCAACTAGAAAAGATAAGGGAAAGGAAAAGGTTGCTGAGGATATTGCCTTAGATGACCAAGTCATGAAAGTGCTGACCGCCAAGGACCCGCCCAAGAAGAGTAAGGTGGACTACAACATCCTAACGCACCTAAGGAAGCTACCTTTGCAGCTTAGCATTCTCGACGACCTCTTATTATCAAAAGAAGCGAGAGATTCGTTAATCATGGCGCTACAAGAGCCCGAGCAATTCCAAGCCTTCCTCACCGAAGAGAGGATGAAGGATGAACTGGAAGAGGTGCACACGGCCGATGTCACTTTCGGTGATGAAGACCTTCTCCTTGGGACGTGCGACCACAACCGTCCCTTATATGTCTCTGGATATTGCCACGATATCAAGATAGGAAAAATTCTGGTTGATAATGGATCCTCCGTCAATCTCCTGAATGTACGGGTGTTAAAGGAAATCTGCATGAGCTTTCAGCACCTCGCTCGGGACAAAATTACCATTTCCGGTTTTGACTCCTAGTCATCACGGACTCTTGGATCTGTAATACTAACATTACGCTTCGGACTACTCGTCACAGACAATAAGTTTCACGTCGTTGGCGCCAAGACCTGCTACAACGCCTTGCTCGGTCGTCCTAGGTTACACGAGTACAACATCATCCCTTCTACACAACATCAGTGTATGAAGTATTTCAAGGATGGTCTAGAGTATACCATAACAGGTGAGCTGAACCCATTCTCCGTGAACGAAGTCCGCAAGTACGAAGATGCAAAATACTTTTTGCCAGATTTCGAGGACACAGAGAGGTGTCGCAAACCGGAGAACAAAGCCACCGCCACCATTCCTGTTTTCGGGAGTGATACCGAAGAAGAAGAGATAGTTTACGCTGGGCCATCTCGACGCAACAATCCGGGACCGTCCGCCCCCATATTGATCTTCGGAAGCGACTCGGAAGATGAGGTTAATTCTGTGTTCTCCAGTCGGCCATCAATACGAGAATTCCCTGGTGGTGATCAGAGTTTGCAAATTACCATGATTCCGCGGGAGCACTACAAAGATCTTAACGCACTTGAAGCTTACAATGTGCAAGACCTACAGACGTTTTATGTCCCTCCCGGGCGAAAAGGCGGTCTTATTTTACCGATCCACGGAAACAAGGGTGTAGAAAGAGATCTGGTATGGCGCAGATTCTACACTCGATGAGCTTCAACCCATCCGTTTACCCAAATATTACATAACGGACTAAAAAGGCTATTGAAGCGCCAAGGGGTACCCTTAAAACAGACTATTCGACAAGCTCGGTTCTACAACAGGATTTGGGATGTCCCTGGGACTCAGCGCAAGTTGCCCAATGGGAAAATGGAAACGCTTGGGCTTGGATATGTGAGATCCGGGAAACGGGAGCGAGTCCATGGTAGCTACGCCATATATAATTTCAATGAAGAAGAAGATAACCTGTCAGAAAACGCCAAACTAGATCCCGCAATCAAAGTGCCAAATCCGTCATTTGAAGAGCGAATGGACAAGCTTATCAGGAAAGCGGGTCAAAAAGCTCGGGACGACCATAATCGCGAAATGGTCATCTACGAGAAAGCCAGGACGCAACGTATTCTTCAACAGGCTGCAAAAGATGAAAATGCTCCTCCCTGTCAACCTGTTGTGCAAAAGGCCCGACTCAGAGGCAGAAGTAAGTCAAAAAGCAGAAAATGGATTCGACGACGACAACACGGGATCAAAGAGTCATGTGATTGGGGATTGCGTAGTCCGGATTTGTCCCTCATAAAGAAGATGGGTCGAGCGTATTCTTTCCTTCAAGAAAAGACGAAGAAGATACTTGATCTCGCCGTAAAACATCGAATGATTACACTTCCGGAGTCTAAGCACCCTGAGCAAGCTAACGAAGTCTCTCATCCGGGTTATTGCTCTTATCACCGAGCCATAGGACACCCTCTCGAAGACTGCTTCACCTTTAAGAACTGGGTCGAAGACCAGTACCAGCAAGGCAGGTTTGCTCTATCCAGCAGCTGGTGGGTAACGCCGCCACAAAAGCATGAACCCAAAGCCACAAGAGCAGAACTAGATCCACATCGGTCTGGGAAGCGAGTTCGTACTTGTCATATGATAACAATATCAGAAGAAGAACCCGAGAATATGGATGACCTTCCGTGGTGCTTCGAAAGCAATGACGACGAGGTAATCTCAGAATTTCCACCAGCACCGAAAGAGCTGGAAGATGGCATACACACTACCGCAGACAACCTCAAGAAGATTGAGTTGGGGACGGCGAACGACCCGCGACCGACATTTGTTAGCGAATTGCTATCTGAAGAAAGGGTGGCTGCGTTAAAAGACGTGCTTATGCAGCATAGGGATTGCTTCGCATGGAACTATTCCGAAATGCCAGGACTAGATCCAGAAATAGCTTTCCATAAATTGGCGATATCACCGGACGTCAAGCCAGTCAAACAGGCGCCGAGAAGAATGCGGCTCGAGCTTGAGATGAGCATCAACGCCGAAGTCAAGAAGCTGATCGACTCTGGGTTTTTCCAGGAAGTTCAGTATCCCGATTGGATCGCCAACATCGTCCCAGTAATGAAGAAGAATGGGACAGTATGCATATGCGTGGATTTCCGGGATCTCAATAAAGCTTGCCCGAAGGACGAATTCCCAGTACCAGTCACTGAGCTGATGATAGATAACACGTCCACTCACGAGGTTTTCTCCTTCATGGGCGGCTCATCAGGATATAATCAGATAAAGATGCATCCCGAAGACCAGAAGCACACCGCTTTCCGGACCCTTTTGGGTATATTCTGCTACAAGGTGATGCCCTTCGGTCTAAAGAACGCCGGTGCCACCTATCAGAGGGCCATGACAAAGATCTTCGATGACCTTATACATGAAATCGTCGAATGCTATATCGACGACCTCGTGGTGAAAAGAAGATCATACGAGGAACATCTCGAACATCTGAAGACCGTATTTCAACGCCTTCGACAATACAACTTGAAGATGAACCCTCTCAAGTGCGCGTTCGGAGTTTCCTCGGGCAAATTCCTAGGTTTCGTCGTCCGACACCGAGGCATCGAGATAGATCCGTCAAAGATTAAAGCGATCATAGAAATGTCACCGCCAAGAACTCTCAAACAATTGCGGTCTCTCCAAGGGAAGCTCGCGTACATCCGGTGATTTATAGCCAACCTTTCAGGTAAGTGCCGCCCTTACAGTCACCTGATGAAGAAGGGAACCCCGTTCGTATGGGATCACAAATGCCAAGGCGCACTAGACGAGATCAAGCAATACCTGCAGAACTCGCCGGTGTTAGCTGCTCCAGTCAAGGGAAAGCCCCTTATTCTTTATACCACAACCCTCGAAAGTTCCTCAGGCGCATTATGGGCATAAGAGAACGACCAAGGGAAGGAGAGAGCGCTCTACTATTTAAGTCGAGTCCTACTGGGGGCAGAAAGCAATTATTCCCCCATTGAAAAGCACTGCCTGGCGTTGATCTTCGCGATAACGAAACTCCGGCACTATGCATTGGCGCATGAAGTCCGTCTTATATCGAAGATGGACCCCCTCAAATATCTGATGTCAAAGGCCATATTGACAGGGAGACTCGCTAAATGGGCCCTGCTCTTGATGGAGTTTTCAATAACCTATCAGCCTCTTAAGGCAGTGAAAGGCCAAGCCATCGCTGACTTCCTCGCTGAGCATCCAATACCTGCCGACTCTCCTTTGAATTGTGAGCTGCTAGACGAACATGTATTTGACACGATCAATAGAAGTGGTACCCGGTGGGAACTTTATTTTGACGGAGCATCTTCCATGAAGAAGCGCAAACAAAGCACACCCATAATTAAATTGGGGGTAGGCCTCATCTTCGTAACTCCACAAGGAGGGATAATGCGCTTTGCTTTCTCCTTAACAGAGTCGAGGACGAACAATGAAGCCGAATACGAAGCTTTGATAGCAGGCCTTGAGATCGCCATCGACATGGGAATTGAGAATCTCCTCATATATGGAGATTCTCAACTGGTCGTCAGTCAAGTAAACGGCGATTACCAGACGTGCAAGCCAGAGCTGGTAAAGTATGGCGAGAGGGTACAACAACTGCTGACCTAAATACCTTCGTACATCTTGGAAAGCATACTACGTGCAGAAAATAGCAAAGCGGACGCACTAGCTAAGCTCGCTAAGGAACTAGCCGACGAGAACCTCGATGATGTGAGGATCGTGGTACAAACCCGTCGAGTACTTGCCCCAGCAGAAATATCTCCGGAATCACCCGAAGAAAGGAGAGCAACTGAGCAGACGGCCCTGCAAATAAATGACCAAGAGAAGGTTGAAGATTGGAGAGAAGTCTTCATAGACTACTTCAAATCCCGTCGAACGCCTGAAGATGCGTCGTCAAGACATCAGCTTGTGAAACGAGCTCTGTCCTTCACCTTCGTCAATGATACTCTGTACAAGAGGTCGTTTGATTCTCTGTGGTTGAGATGTCTGGGACCTGAAGAAGCAAAAAGAGCCGTCCAAGAAGTACACGACGGACTCTGCGGTTCTCATCAAGCTGGCCCAAAGATGAAGCTGAAGATCAAACGAATGGGTTATTATTGGCCTATAATGATCTAGGACTGCCTCGAGTATGCGAAGCAATGCCACTCGTGCCAAATTCATGGGGACTTCATCCACCAGCACCCAAATCCTCTACATCCAACGGTGGCTAGCTGGCCGTTCGAAATGTGGGGAACTGACATAGTCGGCCCTATCGAACCAGCATCATCCAGGGGACATCGTTTCATCCTAGCGACGACTGATTACTTCTCCAAATGGGCAGAAGCAGTACCGTTAAGGAAAGTGAAGACGGAGAATATCCTCCATTTCTTCAAGACGCACGTCATTTATCGATTTGGAACTCCGCGACGGATCATCTCCGATAACTGTCCAGCCTACAGAAGCCACAAGATCAGTCGCTTCTCACAACAACACAACATAGACTGGAGATATTCCTCAGTTTATAATCCTCGAGCTAACGGTCTAGCTGAGGCTTTCAACAAAACCTTGACAAAGATCGTGAAGAAGACGGTGTCCCGAAACAAAAAGGACTGGCACGAGAGACTGCAAGAAGCTCTTTGGGCTTATCGGAATACGTTCAAGACGTCCACGAACACAATGCCATACGCGTTGGTATTTGGTACGGAAGCAGTACTCCCTCTTGAGATAGAGCTACCTTCTCTACGAGTGGCAGTCCACTACGAGCTGATGGACGAAGAAAATGCCTACCTTCGGCTTGAGGAGCTTGACGCCCTTGATGAAACCCGGCTCATAGCGCAACAAAATCTGGAGGCTTACAAAGCAAAGATGACGCGCTCATATGAAAGATTGACCAGGCCGAGGACATTCCGCCAAGGCGAACTCGTGCTAGTGGTCAAAAGACCTATGATCTCCAATCGCGCCAAGCGGGGAAAATTCGAGCCGAACTATGGAGGCCCATATATCATAGACAAGGTCTACCAGGGTGGAGCGTATCTGCTCATGGATATGCACGGTGAGAGACCTTTCAGACCAATAAACGGACGCTTCCTGAAGAAATACTACGCTTGACGAGTTAAGGCCTAGGTCAATGATAGATGACAACGGCTATGTCCGCTCGCTATCTTCCTAAGCCCGAACTTTATAAGTAGTAACCGGCCTTCTTCAACAACGGACCGAAACGTCCTTAAACTAATAAGGGACCGAAACGTCCTTAAACTAACAATGGACCACTATGTCCTAAAACTAGCCGTCGACCGAGATGTTGATAAACTACGGTGGATTGCAGCATCTCAAAGCCGATACAAAAAAAATATATAAAAAAATATAATAAAAATAATAAAAACGGTATGTCCATAAGCGAAATGGGCACGGATGAAAACCCGAAAGGGCTCGATGAGTAAAAACAGCAGGGCTACCGGCGAGTGTTTATGAAAACCCGAAAGGGCGCAACCTCGTTAAAGGACACTTGCAGGGTCCTCACGACCTTGTAAGGAGAAACCACCCGCGTGAGATCCTTACAACTCACAAGGGAGCAACACACATAGGAATCCTCACGATTCTTAAGGAGAAATTACACTTGCGAGATCCTCACGACTCATAAGGAGAACTCTTTTATGGGACCCTCAGGGCTCATAAGATTTGAAAGTCTTAAGTTACAGAAACCTGAACATGTTCTTGAGCAAAATCCCCCTACAACCTTCGACATTGCCCTACAAGAGGCTCATACTGACCCTTGTATACAATCCACGGGCGCGAATAAACATTTCCCTAACTAAGTCCTATCCGTGACTAGGGATATGTTCATATAGTGAACAACCCTTGTAAGTCCTCTCGACTTATAAGGAGAAAACCCTTTTGTAAGATCCTTACGACTTACAAGAGAACATGCACTTAGGGATCCTCACAATTCCCAAGGAGAAAACACACCTACAAGATCCTCACGACTTGTAGGGAGAAATACCTTTGTGAGACCCTTACGGCTCATAAAGTCAAAAGCCTTAGTCGACAGGACCCTTAACCCTGTTTACTAAGCCACCTTTGTTCAACATAGACAGAGGCAAATGATGATTCACTCCTGGCAATATCCCAGTCGTAGCGATGCTGATGCCGAAATCGGTGTCTAAATCCAAGCTTGCGGCGAAAAGCCAGCAAGCCACACATGCATACGAAATAGCCGAAATGATGGGGCAACTTGCAATAAAAAACAGCAAGTAAAAATGTATGCGTGAAAAATAGCCGAAATGATTGGGCAACTCGCAATAAAAAGCAGCGAGTAAAAATAAAATAAATAGCCGAAATGATTGGGCACCGCGAAAAAATAGCCGAAATGATGGGGCAATCGCGACCTTCGCGATATAAAAGATGAAATGATAGAGCATCGCGGAAAAAGAAATAAAATAAAAATGAAATTCTTGCCCTACAGGTGATGTTACATCAATCCCTGTATACAATCCAGGGGCGCAAACAAAGAAGGGAGTCACACTCCTCCTCCCCAGGTTTCATCATAAGAAGAAACCAAATCTCGACGGGCCACAAGTGACCTAGAGATCGTCTCAACACTCGTCTCGTAACAACGGACACAACTTCAAGCGAAGCGGAACATCGACAACTCCCAGTTCCATGGCTCGGCGATATACAGAACACCAAGAGTCAAACCCTCATTCTGTGAAATGCGGATACAATCAGCAAAATTCCTAGATACATGGAACGCGGATAACGTCACTCTTTGACCCCGTGGGAAACGTCCAGAGTGGATCCTGGTCCTCGCAAAGCACGGCAGTGAACCCGTGCGAAGCATCCAGAACGGAGCCTAGTCCTCGCCGAATACGGCAGTGAACCCGTGTGAAGCATCTAGTGCGAAATTCCTGGTCACGTGGAACGTGGATAACGTCACTCTTTGACCCCGTGGAAAACGTTCAGAGCGGATCCTGGTCCTCGCAGAGCATGGCAGTGAACCCGTATGAAGCATCCAGAGTGGAGCATAGTCCTCGCCGAACACGACAGTGAACCCGTATGAAGCATCTAGTGCAAAATTCCTGGTCACGTGGAACGCGGATAACGTCACTCTTTGACCCCGTGGAAAACGTCCAGAGCGGATCCTGGTCCTCCCAGAGCACGGCAGTGAACCCGTGTGAAGCATCCAGAGCAAAATTCCTGGTCACGTGGAACGCGGATTGTTGGGTTCCTAGGCACTCTTGTGAGGGTTCAAAAGGCATCAAACATGTCCGAATAAAATTTTAGACGTGCCGAACAACCCAAAGCCGGGATCTTTGCTAGATTATTAGGGTTTAACATGCAAGTAAACATCTTTACTACTAAGTGTGAGGGATTACAACCTTTGTAGTCCGCTCCTTCACTTCATAAGCTCCGAGTAGAAGTCTCTTCGCCGCGATCCATGATCTCCCGGACTCAAGAGAGGCTCCACGACTCGAACGATCCATGCTAGCTTGTAGTGTTCCATTTCTCCGATGATCTACGTCGAAGTTGCTATAACTTAAGCTCTCTCACTCTAATGATGTGAACACCCTAATCTAATTAGCTAGATTAGATGAGGATGATGGAGTAGTGTTTATGCTTTCTTTTATATCAAATTCTCACAAGAAATCATCACAAAAGGAAAAAAAATAAGCTTTCTCAAAGCTTAAGAGAGAAGATGATGATGGAAAAGGAGTTAAACCTTTGTGATGAATAATGAAAAGTATATATGAATTAATAATGTAACCATAGTTTAGTATGACAAGGATAACCCTTGTAGAGAATAAACTAAAGCTAGGGTTTGGTTAGGTTAAAGAATGAGTCATGGATAAATATCAACCATAATATCTTAACCAAGACGAAAGGAATTCCTTCTAGAATGTGCAAGAAGGAGCTAACCTTAATCAAACCCTAACCTTGTTTAATCTTCACTAAACATGTTCCATTATTAATCATATCATGTCACAATAATATATATCACATATATATTATATATTTCCAACAAAAGAAAATAATACAATTAATATATATCGCGTATATATCAATATATTATCCGGTGAGAAAATGAAATAATAAAGCGAGCCAATATTAGATAATGTAATACAATATATCATATATATTATTATTGTAGGATTCCTAGGCACCCTAGTGAGGTCTCACAAGGCATCGAACATGCCAATATAAAAATTTATGGGTGCCGAGAGACCCGACTACGGATCGTTTGCTAGAAAACTAGGCGAAAAAGCTAACTAGTTAACACTTAACTATAAGAATCGGAAATACAACCTTTGTAGATCCGGTGCTCCACCTCCATAGCTCCGCAATGAAGTCGTCTCCGCTGTCCAAAATGAATCCGGGCTCTAGAGTCGGCTTCGTCGGATGAAAAGCGAGCTAGGTCGTCGATGTCCATGCCGAAGATGATCTACGTCGAGGCATCGCTAAATCAAGCTCCAACTTCACCAAGTCCAAAAAATTGTGAAGGAAACACACTCTACTACTTGGCAAGAGGTAGAGGATGAAGAAATAGGAAGTGGGTAGACTTTAGATTTGGATTTCTCACTTGTTTGCTCAATTCACCATTGATGAAGAAAGCTTTTTCTTCTTGAGTTCAAGGAAGAAGAAGAAGAAATGTTATGATAAGTTAATTAAAAAGAAAAAGTAAATCAATACTTATCATACATTCAACCTTAGTTAAGTGTAGAGAAAAGACCATGGTTAATGGAATGGTTAGGGTTAAGGATAAGAACAAAATGGTCACTTGGTCAAAGTCTTCAAGAAGCTTCAATATGAAACAAAATTAGCCACCATTTTCTCTTTATGCCTTTTCTAATTATTTCCAAAATGAATAAAAAGATAAATAAATAAGAAAAGGAAATAAAACCCTAATCATATAAATAACCATGGTTTATTCTTAACATACACTTAAACTATCATGTATCATCAAACATGATACAAGCAAATGTACAAATGTATATCACATATACAATATGCACAATACAAGTGAGAAAATCCATATAAAGTGAACCAATACTAGTTAACGCAAAGTAATATATCATATATATAATTATGCATTAAATCATTAAATCAACACTTGATTTAACGATCCGGTCATGTCGCACACAACCGACTAGTATACAATGTATCGGCTTATCGAATCAACGCTTGAATCGATAACTAGGTTATATCGCATACAACCATTCGATACATTCATCGCGAGAATGGAATACGGTATCACATACACGCATTATTCTCGGTCCCGCACATATCTCATATGCGCTCCTATTTCGTTTCGCTTGAGCCAGGAAACCTCTGTGTAGGACTCTAAAGACTCGTCAATACGCCGGCAGCAGGCGATGATCATATCAAACACCCACAAGCCGCAAGCGGTCTGCTAAACGTAACGGCTACCCGGATATTGAGCGATCTGAAGATCGACGAGCAAGCCTGCTCACACTCCAGTGAATCCGACCAGTAACACTACCGTACAGTCCGGTCTGATCGTCTGATATGTCGCATATCTTGCCTAGGGGTGGTAAACGTCAGACCCCAATAGCTCGATAAGTCGTGTCGATATGAGGCTCATAACGGGTCGAGAAACTACCGGTAACACTTACCAGCAATTCTCTGAGCAGCCCTGGCCAGGGACTTCCTGTTATAGCCAATCGAACACAGCGCAACATCAACCCCCTATACCGGGAGAGACGAATCCCCTCCTATCGCTCATTGCCTCCATGTGACTCGGGACTGTACCCAAAAACCACCGTTTTGCATGCCCTCTTGGACGTGGTAAGATGGAAATCAAAGCACAGTGGGAACCACACAAGACTCTATGACGATCTCGGGTCAACAGACTACTCTGTACCAGTGTCACCAGAGAACTGCCATCTGACGTGAGGTATAATACCATCTGGGAGTTCTCGGCGAGTCCGTCCAGTGTACCCAGTCTCTACTGAGCACCCGTATATCATCTCTGATGTCAAACACCAATGGATATGGGATCATCCATCGCCCATCTGTATGGGTCGAGAAGGTACACGCTAGTCTACTCTGGTATATCGATGCCCCGTCTCGATACACCCACGACTAGGGACTTTGAAGGATGTACTTATGGACTACCATGTCCCCACTAGTATGATCCGCATCATAGTCCAGGTAGTCAAGCACACATCCTAAGGGCTTTACCAACATGTAACAGAGAGACAATCAGTATACACGTTAAGGTAAAGTTCAACCAAATAGCATACTATCATGTCGAGCAAGAAAGTCCTCCCTATATATGTCCCAGCATCCACTACAATATACATCCTATGTACAGTAATGGCCTCTAGGGCATACATATAACTAACAATCTCCCACTTGCACTAGGGCCATCTGATAGCAGTGGTTGCAGTATCTCATACTCAACCATCCCATAAAAGTCTCTCTCTGGGAACAGGCCTTTGTGAGTGGATCCGCTGTGTTGTCCTCTGAGTCTACTCTCCAAACCTCGATCACCCTGGAGATCAACTATCTCCATGATAAGGTGATACTGCCTTAGAATATGTCTGGATCACTGATGGGACGGACGTTCCATAGCATAAGCCACAACTCCATTGTCACACAATGGTAGGAACATAGTTCATCTCATGAACCTTTATACACCCAAACATCCTCTTTGGTAGCATCTTAAGTAGCGATGTATCCTGCCTTTATCGTCTAGTATGTCACGGTATCCAGCTTGGAACTCTTCCAACATACCGTCCCTTTACTGAGGGTAAAGACAATGCCTGTGACTGACATTCAGTCGTCTTTATCACCCTGGAACCCTTCCAGTGATTCTCCTCAGGATGGATTGACACCACCTCACTACATCTAGTGAGTTTCCTAACATCCATTTAGATCTATCTCATAGATCCAAAATCCAGGATTTAGTAGGTATCACTTTAATCCTATATGGAGAATCTTTGTGATAAGCGGAGATTGATCGAGCGTAGCATAAGAAACTCCTTTCTTATCAAGAGTATGTCATCCACGTACTCTACGAGGATCGTCACCATACTCCCTACTACCTTTTTGTATATACAAGGTTCATCTACCATTTTGATGATGTCAAACTCTTTGACCGCTTCATCAAAACAGATGTTCCAACTCCGCGATACCTGCTTTATCCTATAAAGCATCTTGCACACGTTTCCGCTGCTCCCACTGTCTACGAAGCCCTCTGGCTGTGTACTTATAGACGCTCTCTTCTAAATCATCATTTAGAAAAGCAGTCAAGACACCCAACCACCAGATATTGCAGTCATGGTATGTAGCCGTGGCAAGTAGGATCTGGATGGACTTAAGCATAGTTACTTGAAAAGGTTTTAACATTATGATCCATATCTGGTCAATGATGCAAACCTTTAACAAGTCCAGCTTTGAAAGTCTCAACTTTTCCATCTACACCAAGCAATCTTCTCAAGATATACTTGCTCCTGATGGGGATTTAACCCTTCAGATATTGCAACCAAAGTCCATACTTTGCTGGTGTATAAGGATTCCATCTCAGATCGATAAACATCCAGCCATTCTTACAGAGTCTCACTCCTGATGGCCAGCTCGAAACTAGTTGGGTCATCATCTCATGATGCAATCCTCGCTCCCACTGTCATAGAGAAACCGAAGTATCTCTCAGGTGGGTGAGGAACCCTACTAGATCGGCGGAGAGGCTGAGGTTCGTTGGAATCTACTGAATCCTTTGGTTCTATCAAATCATCAGCTGTAGTTTGTATGGCTGGAACCTTTCCAGTTCTACATTACAGACCTTGCCTCGAGCTTGTCCGGATTTTGCTTTTAGACATTAGCCGGACAACCCCAAATCTTAACTAGCTTAAGACATGGGCTCTTCCCTTTCCATATCACATATGAAGTGGTAGGCACTGATTTGATTTGAACCCTATTCAATAGGTATGCAGCTTCTCAAGTGCATAACTCCCTAAAGGAAATAGGTAACTCAGTAGTACTCATCATAGAGCATACCTTATCATATAGGGTGTGATTGCTCCGTCCCGATATACCATCGTGCTATGGTGTATACAGAGGAGTAATGCTGAGAGAGAATCTTATTCTCCTTTAGAATAGTCCAGGATTTCTGTGCTCAAGTATTCTCCTCCTTGATCTCATCATAGGACATAATACTTATACCCATATTGGTTCTCTACTTCTAACTTATATTCTGTGAATATCTCAAAAGGTTCGGACTTGTGTTTCAACAGGAACATATGTCTGAATCTCAAGAGATTATCAGAGAATGTAATGAAATATAAAGAACCAGTCTTGGCATGTGTAGACTGGGGACCTATATACATCAACATGTATCATCCCAAGAGTTCAATAACTCTTTCTCTGTTTCCAGTAAACGGAGCTATGGTCATCTTATCTTTGTGACATGACTGGCGAGTTTCACAAGATGTAAATTCAAACTAATTTAAATATACATCTAAATGTAACTCTAGCTAGTCGGGTCACATTGATCTGACCTAGTCTACAATACCTCAAGAAGAATCCATTCATTTCTGAACTCTTCCTCTTGTGTGTGTTTCGTATACTAAGAACTGTAGTTTGATTTAGAACATCAATGCTTTTAGATAACGTACCTGAACTGATCAACTTTTGATATAGGAAATGTTCAAAACATTATCCAACAATACAAAATTTTATCATTTCTTTACTAATAAAGAGACTGATATGATTTTGTATATCAGGTTCGGTATCTAATAACATTCGTTCAGAATCAATGTATTCTGGTAATACAGGGTGACAGTGACCAACAGACTTGGCTGCAACACTTGCCCCGATTTCTGCCTCATGAAACTTATCACCCGTTCTCAGTTTTTCTACCCTTTTGTAGCCCTATGTAACAGATTACATAATTGGGATCCTGATCCGGTATCATATACCAAGGATGCGGAGGATACTGAGAAACAGTTCTGTATAATGAACACACCCGAAGATGATGCATCAGCATGCACTCTCTTCGTTTGGGCGGCATGGGAAATCTGGTATTCCCCAATTTCCTGCTCTGTCTTATAACAATTATAAGTTGGAGCGGGACCAACGTTCCCCAGCTCAGTATAACAAGCGGGTTCAGTCAATATTCCGTATTATTATCTTGATTAAGGCGTGATATGGTCGCTACCAGGAGAGAGAGAAGAAAACACTCAGCGTGCGCTCTTGCAAGAATAGATTGGTTATTATTTTATCTAATCAGGATGGCTCCCACTGCTTTTTATCAAATCTTCCTTCAAACCCTAAAAGGAAAGACTAGCCGGGATTAATTACACACTACAAGTTCGCCAATCTTTCAGCCAGGCCAGTGTCGGTACTTTGAGGGAGGTCCCCCGTGCTTTCGTACGAACCTAATTAATGTAAACCTCGTTTTCCCAGAGGCGTAACCTCGTTGGCACCTTTCTAAACACCTACTTGATCGGCTAATTGTAATGTATAAAACTCTCCCAGGAGTAACTCTTACTCGCAGCGGGTATCGGGATCCAACTATCTCATAGAAGGTATGCAATCTCATTGCAAATTTCAACACTTGAAATTCCCGATAATTTTGCCCCTAGCAGCTATATGACCTTAACATAGTCAACAAATCATAAGTGCTAGTCAAGTTCAACCCGTCATTTCCCGATTGAATTAAACCCACCCGCACGACCCTTAACATAGTCAACAAAGTCGCACAACTACCCTAATCCAATCACATCATATGCTTATGCAGATAAGCACTAATTAGCTACCACACACTACGCCTTAACATAGTCAACAAACGCAGCACGAATACTAAACAGGATTTATCTGAAATGACGGAGGGCTACGTCAGGTTTTTCTGAAAACCTATTGCGTAATGAACTTGATATCGTTGTAGAATCAAATGATTTTAAAATGGAGTGCTGTGGAGGCTTTTCTAGTTTTGCTAAAGGAGTCACTCCCGGTGAAGGGATCGTCGGTCCTTTCCTCGTCGAATGAGGTGCGGGATATATCGTATATATCACTGTGCAAAGCAAAAACTCTTAAAAGCAATCAAAAGACAAACCGAGTGTGTAGCATCTGCCAGTTATTGCTAAAGGAGTCACTCCCGGTGAAGGGATCTCGGTCCTTTCCTCATCGAATAAGGTGCAGGATATATCGCATATACCGCTGTGCAAAGCAAGAACTGTAGCTACCTGTTTTATTTTGAAATTTGATTCTACAACATCTTAGGTTTCTTTTATTTCATTAATCACATTAATGAAGTCCCATCATTTAAGTACCTAAACATCACAGATAAATACGACGTACACTTATGCCATCCGCATTTGCCTCGATGTCCCCTCGTGCACCGTTAGGTTAGGTAACAAACGACAGAGCGGGGCAGGGCTAGCGCGGGTGTAAAACATAAGTAACGTCTATATAATATATCATATATACTATATACTGTATCTATCAAGGAACATCACATGATCACATCACAGATATCGCAGCAGAAGAAACATATGAAATATTGGATATACTAGGACGTCCGTGTTTTCAATACGAGCCAGTATAAAACACGGATTCCACGGTCGTGATGAATAGCCAAACCCACACCCCTAGACCCCTACGAGAGCGGCAAGCAACCCTACCAATTCTAGAGTTAGGAGACCCGGACTCGACTCCTCGAGTTGGTCTCCCACTGGACTCCAGAACCCGGTTACTTGTGCTCCCCTCCTTGGGTCTATCCTAGTGCGGAAAAGTAAATAATATACAAAAGGTGACTACTTCCGCAACCTGGAAGCGCCCCAATAAAAGAATATTACATACAAGTTTTTACATGAATGAAAATGAAAAACACTCATCTCACATAAAAAACCCCGGCTATTCAAACACGACGATCCAATATAACATATCCAGTAACACATAACATCACATGTCATCAACGTAAGTAAATATGCGCATCCCAATTGTCGTTGACATATAGCAACGAAACCGGCGATATCACATATTACACTTACGGTCACAGAAAAGAAAGTGTAAAACTACAACAGTTGGAATCCGCAACCACCTCAGACATCGCATGCCTGACCAAATGAATTACTTAGACATCGCATGCCTAACAATTATAAACCCCGCATTTTAGTCTCAAAATCGAAAACACTTTTCAATATCAAGTCGGGGAATTCAATAAGATTCCCGACATCCTGATCGAATGCTCGTCGCAAACTTCAGTAGGCGGCCGCACCCCCGGTACCGTCGACGAAGTGCACCAAGGCGGAACACCGCTACCGCGAGCACCCGAACGGATGCTTTCGGCGACGGGGTTCTCCTACAGTCACTTGGTCGGGGCTATGGGGTGAGGCTGTCTATTAAGTTTACCCGGCGAATATCCGCGTACGCTACGTGATTGCGACGGATTTTTGATCACATCAAAATTCCGTGGCAACCGATCAAGTAAGACTAAAGTGCTATGTTTATATCATTCATTCAGTTATCTCATAACTATTTGTGAATTCCAATTATTGTATCCCATTCCAGATAATTAGAAAATGTTAAACTTTCCGATTGAACATTCGAACACCCAAGTTTTCCCGAAACAGATCAACTCTTGAAATAAGTCTAACAACATTCAGTTCGTGCCTCAGTACCAACGGTCCAGCCGTAGAAGGGTCAAGCCAACGCCTCACATGTGGCACGCCGTACTGCCCCAAACCCGAAGGTTCAAAGGGCAGTTCAAGACGGTCACATAATCGAGTTAAGGTTTGTTGTCTTCTAGAGGGTCCATCGCGTTACTTGCACTACTTAGAACGTCGTTAAACTACGGAAAAATCCAACACTTGGAAATTTCCCGACAGGGGAAAAATTGGGTATTTATATCCGGTCGAACTTTTTAACATATTCTAAAAATTATCCGGAAAGCCACAAAAGACGAAATTTGATAATCCGATCGAAATACCGAATCCCCAAAACAACCCTGGAAAATTCAACTCTTGAATAAGTATTAAAAATTTCCAGAAAATCCAGCAATATTAAATATGAGTTACTGTGTAAAATATATAAAATATGGTGGCCGTACGGCCGCGGAACCGCCGCACGAGCCATGCTCGTGCCGCGGATCCGCGGCAGTTCAATGGAATTAGGAAGTCGAATTTTATAGGAACTCTTATAATCACCTGCTGAATTTTTTGCATATTTTTAATGTTGAAAAATCACAGTTTTTGAAAATTGGACAGAGAGCATGATCGGAATTGGGTTTCGGGTTCGTTCGGACTTCAAATTCCGTCTGGACTTCGCCTAAGGCTCTAGCTAGTCTCTGATACCACTGTAGGATTCCTAGGCACCCTAGTGAGGTCTCACAAGGCATCGAACATGCCAATATAAAAATTTATGGGTGCCGAGAGACCCGACTACGGATCGTTTGCTAGAAAACTAGGCGAAAAAGCTAACTAGTTAACACTTAACTATAAGAATCGGAAATACAACTTTTGTAGATCCGGTGCTCCACCTCCATAGCTCCGCAATGAAGTCGTCTCCGCTGTCCAAAATGAATCCGGGCTCTAGAGTCGGCTTCATCGGATGAAAAGCGAGCTAGGTCGTCGATGTCCATGCCGAAGATGATCTACGTCGAGGCATCGCTAAATCAAGCTCCAACTTCACCAAGTCCAAAAACTTGTGAAGGAAACACACTCAACTACTTGGCAAGAGGTAGAGGATGAAGAAATAGGAAGTGGGTAGACTTTAGATTTGGATTTCTCACTTGTTTGCTCAATTCACCATTGATGAAGAAAGCTTTTTCTTCTTGAGTTCAAGGAAGAAGAAGAAGAAATGTTATGATAAGTTAATTAAAAAGAAAAAGTAAATCAATACTTATCATACATTCAACCTTAGTTAAGTGTAGAGAAAAGACCATGGTTAATGGAATGGTTAGGGTTAAGGATAAGAACAAAATGGTCACTTGGTCAAAGTCTTCAAGAAGCTTCAATATGAAACAAAATTAGCCACCATTTTCTCTTTATGCCTTTTCTAATTATTTCCAAAATGAATAAAAAGATAAATAAATAAGAAAAGGAAATAAAACCCTAATCATATAAATAACCATGGTTTATTCTTAACATACACTTAAACTATCATGTATCATCAAACATGATACAAGCAAATGTACAAATGTATATCACATATACAATGTGCACAATACAAGTGAGAAAATCCATATAAAGTGAACCAATACTAGTTAACGCAAAGTAATATATCATATATATAATTATGCATTAAATCATTAAATCAACACTTGATTTAACGATCCGGTCATGTCGCACACAACCGACTAGTATACAATGTATCGGCTTATCGAATCAACGCTTGAATCGATAACTAGGTTATATCGCATACAACCATTCGATACATTCATCGCGAGAATGGAATACGGTATCACATACACGCATTATTCTCGGTCCCGCACATATCTCATATGCGCTCCTATTTCGTTTCGCTTGAGCCAGGAAACCTCTGTGTAGGACTCTAAAGACTCGTCAATACGCCGGCAGCAGGCGATGATCATATCAAACACCCACAAGCCGCAAGCGGTCTGCTAAACGTAACGGCCACCCGGATATTGAGCGATCTGAAGATCGACGAGCAAGCCCGCTCACACTCCAGTGAATCCGACCAGTAACACTACCGTACAGTCCGGTCTGATCGTCTGATATGTCGCATATCTTGCCTAGGGGTGGTAAACGTCAGACCCCAATAGCTCGATAAGTCATGTCGATATGAGGCTCATAACGGGTCGAGAAACTACCGGTAACACTTACCAGCAATTCTCTGAGCAGCCCTGGCCAGGGACTTCCTGTTATAGCCAATCGAACACAGCGCAACATCAACCCCCTATACCGGGAGAGACGAATCCCCTCCTATCGCTCATTGCCTCCATGTGACTCGGGACTGTACCCAAAAACCACCGTTTTGCACGCCCTCTTGGACGTGGTAAGATGAAAATCAAAGCACAGTGGGAACCACACAAGACTCTATGACGATCTCGGGTCAACAGACTACTCTGTACCAGTGTCACCAGAGAACTGCCATCTGACGTGAGGTATAATACCATCTGGGAGTTCTCGGCGAGTCCGTCCAGTGTACCCAGTCTCTACTGAGCACCCGTATATCATCTCTGATGTCAAACACCAATGGATATGGGATCATCCATCGCCCATCTGTATGGGTCGAGAAGGTACACGCTAGTCTACTCTGGTATATCGATGCCCCGTCTCGATACACCCACGACTAGGGACTTTGAAGGATGTACTTATGGACTACCATGTCCCCACTAGTATGATCTGCATCATAGTCCAGGTAGTCAAGCACACATCCTAAGGGCTTTACCAACATGTAACAGAGAGACAATCAGTATACACGTTAAGGTAAAGTTCAACCAGATAGCATACTATCATGTCGAGCAAGAAAGTCCTCCCTATATATGTCCCAGCATCCACTACAATATACATCCTATGTACAGTAATGGCCTCTAGGGCATACATATAACTAACAATTATACATTAAATCATCGAATCAATACTTGATCCGACAATCCGGCTATATCAAATATAACCGACTAATATATCATGTACCGATTCATCGAATCAACACTTGATCCGATGTCCCGGTGCATATCTAAATATCGCGAGAATATAATACGGTATCTCATATCACATTATCCTCGGTTCTGCGCATATCACATATGTGCCTCTACTCCGTTTTGCCTGAGCCAAGAAACCTCTGTGTAGGACTCTAAGCAATCGTCAATACGCCGGTAGCAGGTGATCATCATATCAAACACCCACAAGCTGCAAGCGGTCAGCTAAACGTAACAGCCACCCAGGTATTGAGCGATCAGAAGATCAACAAGCTAGCATGTACGTTCTCCTGTGAATCCAATCAGTAACACTCTCGTACAGTCCGGTATGTTCGTCTGATATATCGCATATCAAGTCTAGGGGTGGTATACGTCAGACCCCAGTAACCGATAAGTTGTGTCGATGTGAGGCTCATAACGGGTCGAGAAACTACTAGTAACACTTACCAGTAAATCTCTATATCAGCCCTGGTCAGGGACTTCCAGTTATAGCCATTCGAACACAGCACAACATCAACTCCCTATACCGGGAGAGACGAATCCCCTCCTATCACTCATTGCCTCCATGTGATTCGGGACTGTACCCAAAAGCCACCGTTTTGCACGCCCTCTTGGACGTGGTAAGGTGGAAATCAAAGCACAGTGGGAATCATAAAAGACTCTATGACGATCTCGGGTCTACAGACTACCCTGTTCAAGTGTCACCGGAGAACTGCCATCTGACGTGTGGTATATCACCATCTGGGAGTTCTCGGCGAGTCCGTCCGGTGTACCCAGTCTCCACTGAGCACCCGTACACCATCCTTGATGTCAAACACCGTTGGATATGGGATCATCCATCACCCATCATATGGGTCAAGATGCGTATACTCTAGTCTACACTGGTGTATCGATGCCCTGTCTCGATATACCCTCGACTAGGAACAATTATAGGATGTACTCATCGACTACCGTGGCCCCACTAGTATGATCTCATCATAGTCCCAATAGTCGAGTACAGATCCTAAGGGCTTTATCAACATGTGAGAGAAAGACAGTAAACCAATACAAGTCAACATGTTAAGATAAAGTGAAACCAAATAGCATACTATCATGACGAGCAAGAAAGTCCTCTCTATATATATCTAAGCATCCATCATAATATACATCATATGTACAACAATGGCCTCTAGGGCATATACATAACTAACAATCTCCCACTTGCACTAAGGCCAGCTTCTGTAGTATCTCATACCAAGCAACCCGAATAATCTCTCAAACTGTATCTGGGGAATGGCCTTCGTGAGTGGATCCGCAGTGTTGTCCTTCATATCTACTCTCCTGACCTCGATCTCCCGGCGATCAACTATCTCCCTGATCAGGTGATACCGCCTCAGAATATGTCTGGACTTTTGATGGGACCTGGGTTCCTTGGCCAAAGCCACAGCTCCATTGTTATCGCATTACAGAGGTATTGGATGCTCAATGGATGGAACCACACCAAGTTCACTAATGAACTTCTTTATCCAGACAGCCTCCTTGGCAGCATCGTTGGCAGCGATGTATTCAGCCTCCATCGTCGAGTCTGCAACGGTATCCTGTTTGGAACTCTTCCAACATACCGCCCCTCAATTGAGGGTAAAGACAAATCCCGAGTAGGACTTAGAGTCGTCCTTATCACTTTGGAAGCTGGAATCGGTAAAGGACTCCACCCGGAGCTCTCCGTTACCATACACCAAGAACATGTCTCTAGTCCTTCACAAGTACTTGAGAATGTTCTTCACAGCTGTCCAGTGACTCTCTCCAAGATCTGCTTGATACCGACTCACTACACTTAGTGAGTATGCTACATCGGGTCTGGTACATAGCATCGCATACATGATAGAGCCTACTGCCAAAGCATAAGGTATCCCTAGCATGCGAGCTCTCTCCAAATCAGTCTTGGGAGACATCTCTTTAGAGAGAGTGAGTCCAAAGATCGTGGGTTGGTTCCCACGCTTGGATTCTTCCATACTAAATCTCTTTAGTATGGTGTCAATGTACCTGGATTGGGACAATCCCAGTATCCTCTTGGATCTATCTCTATAGATCCTAATCCCCAATATGAAGGAGGCATCACTTAGATCTTTCATTGAGAATCTTTGTGATAAGAAGAGCTTGACTGATTGCAGCATAGGAATATCATTTCCTATCAAGAGTATGTCATCCACGTACAATACGAGGAAGACAACCTTACTCTCTGCTACCTTCTTATAGATACAAGGTTCATCTATATTTTTGATGAAGTCAAACTCTTTGATTACAACATCAAAACAGATGTTCCAACTCCTCGATGCTTGCTTTAACCCATAAATGGATTTAAGCAGCTTGCACACCTTTCCGCTGCTCCCACTATCTATGAAGCCCTCTGGCTGAGTCATGTACATGCACTCTTCTAAATCACCGTTTAGAAATGTGGTCTTAACATCCATTTGCCAGATTTCGTAGTCATGGTATGCAACAATGGCAAATAAGATCCGGATGGACTTAAGCATATCCACTGGTGAAAAGGTTTCGTCATAATCCAGACCAGGTCATTGACGAAAACCCTTTGCAACAAGTCTAGCTTTGAAAGTCTCAACTTTTCCATCTACACCAAATTTCTTTTTAAAGATCCACTTGCTCCCAATGGGTTTTACCCCTTCAGGAGCATTTTCCAAAGTCCATACTTTGTTGGTGTACATGGATTTCATCTCAGATCGCATTGCATCCAGCCATTTCACAGAGTCACCACTCGTGATGGCCTGCTCGAAACTAGTCGGGTCATCATCTTCCATGATGCAATCCTCGCTTCCACCATTAATGAGAAAACCGTAGTATCTTTCAGGTGGATGAAAAACCCTGCTAGATCGGCGGAGAGGCTGGGGTTCGTCGGGTACTACTGAATCCTCTGGTTCCACTAAATCATCTGTTGTAGTTTGTTCTGCTGGAACTTCTTCCAGTTTTACCTTAGAGCCACTAATCTCTTTTGCAAGAAATTCCTTTTCTAAAAAGGTGGCGTGTTGAGCAACAAACACCCTTTGTTCCTCACTGTGGTAGAAAATATACCCTCATGAATGCTTGGGATATCCAATAAACTTACATAAAACAGACCTTGCCTCGAGTTTGTCCGGGTTTTGTCTTTTGACATAGGCCGGGCAACCCCATATCTTAACAAAATTAAGATATGGTCTCTTCCCTTCCTATATCTCATATGGGGTGGTAGGCACAGATTTGGTAGGAACTTTATTCAGTATGTATGCCGCTGTCTCAAGCGCATACCCCCAGAAGGAAATAGGCAACTCAGCATTACTCATCATAGAGCACACCATATCTAATAGGGTGCGATTCCTTCGCTCCGATACACCGTTGTGCTGTGGTGTATAAGGAGGAGTAAGCTGAGAGAGAATTCTATTCTCTTTTAGATAATCTAGGAACTCATTGCTTAAGTATTCACCTCCTCGATCAGATCGAAGAATCTTAATACTTTTGCCCGTTTGGTTCTCTACTTCGTGCTTATATTCTCTGAATTTCTCAAAAGTTTCAGACTTGTGTTTCATCAGGAACATATGTCCGAATCTTGAGAGATCGTCAGTGAATGTAATGAAGTAGGAAGAACCGTTCCTGGCATGCGTAGACATGGGACCGCATACATCACTATGTACCAGTCCTAAGAGTTCGGTAACTCTTTCTCCGTGTCCACTAAACGGAGCTTTGGTCATTTTACCTTTGAGACATGAATGGCAAGTATCATAAGATGATAATTCGAACGGATTTAAATATCCATCCTTATGTAACTTAGCTAGCCGTGTCGCATTGATATGACTAAGTCTACAATGCCACAAGTAGGATTCGTTCATTTCTGAACTTTTCCTCTTGTGTGTGTTTTGTATATTGAGGACAGTATTTTGATTGAGAATGAATATGCCATTATGTAACGAGCCTGATGCAATCAACTTTTGATCTAGGAATATGTTCATAACATTATCCTTTACTACAAAATTATATCCTTCTTTACTTAATAAAGAAACTGATATAATGTTGCACATCATGTTCGGTATATAATAGCATTCATTTAGAATCAGTGTATTACGACTTGGTAATACTAGGTGATATTCGCCAACTGCTTTGGCTGCAATATTTGCACCATTCCCTACTTGAACGGAATGATCACCTCTTCCCAGTTATCTACCTTTCCGTAGCCCATGTAACAATTTACATATGTGGGATCCTGATCCGGTATATAATACCCAGGACGTAGGGTGAACTGAGAAATAGTTCTCAATAACTAACACACCTGAGGAAGATGTATCAGCATGCATGTTCTTTTGGGCGGTGTGAGAATCCAGATATTCTCCTGTTTCCTGTTCAGTCTTATAACTCTTATAAGAAAGAACGGGTCCAACGTTCCCCTGCTCAGTATAATAAGCTGGTTCAGTCAATACATCCATATTATTATCTTGATTTTGGCCTGACATGGTCGCTACCTGGAGAGAGAGAGAAGAAAACACTTTAGCGTATGCTCTTGCAAGATTAGATTGGTTATTATCTTATCTAATCAGGATGTCTCCCACTATTTTTATCAAATCTTCCTTCAAACCCTAAAAGGTAAGATTAGCCGGGATTAATTACACCTTACAATTTCGTCAATCTTTCAGCCAGATCAGTGTCGGTACTTGAGGGAGGTTCCCCGTGCTTTCGCACGGGCCTAATTAAAGTAAACCTCGTTTTTCCAGAGGCGTAACCCCGTTAACACTTTTCTAGACACCTACTTTATCGGCTAATTGTCCTGTGTAAAACTCTCCCAGGAGTAACACTTACTCGCAGTGGGTATCGGGATCCAACTATCTCATAGGAGGTATGCAATCTCATTGCAAATTTCAACACTTGAAATTCCCGATAATATTTTGCCCCTAGCGTCCTATGACCTTGACGGAGGTCAACAAACCATAGGCTACTAGTCAAGTCCAACCCGTCATTTCCTGATTGAATTAAACCCACCCGCACGACCCCTGACGGAAGTCAATAAGGTCGTACGAATATCCTAATCCAATCTGCATCATATACATAAGCAGATAAATACTAACCAGCTACCGTACACTATGTCTTGACGGAGGTCAACAAACGTAGCACGAATACTAAGTAGGACTTATCTGAAATGACGGAGGGCTACGTCAGGTTTTTTCTGAAAACCTATTGCGTAATGAACTTGATATCATCGCAGAATCTAGTGTTTTTGAAAAGGAGTGTTTTTTTTGGCTTTTCTAGTTTCGCTAAAGAGGTCACTCCCGGTGAAGGGAACTCGGCTCTTTCCTCATCGAATAAGGTGCAAGATATATCATATATACCGCTGTGCAAAGCAAGAACTATATAAGCCGTCAAAAACTAAACCGCGAGTTTGTAGCATCTGCCAGTTTCGCTAAAAAGGTCACTCCCGGTGAAGGGATCTCGGCTCTTTCCTCATCGAATAAGGTGCAGGGTATATCATATATACCGCTATGCAAAGCAAAACTGTAGCTACCCTTTTTATAAAGTTTTGATTCTACAACATGTTTTAGGTTTCTTTTCTTTTATTAATCTCATTAATAAATCTCATCAGCTTATGCTTCCTAAGTATCACAGAAGAAACGAAAGCAGTAATATTTATATGTCAGCATATATATATAGTATAAGCATTCGTCTCAGGCAGTAATATGATCTCATCCCAGAACATTGCAGCAGAAGTACATATATGAAATATTGGATATACTAGGTTTTCCGTGTTTTCAATACGAGCCGGTATAAAACACGGATTCCACGGTCGTGATGAATAGCCAAACCCACATCCCTAGACCCCTACGAGAGCGGCAAGTAACACTGCCAGTTCTAGGGTTAGGAGACCCGGTCTCGACTCCTCGAGATGGCCTCCCACTGGACCCTAGAACCCGGTTACTTGTGCTCCCCTCCTTGGGTCTACTTAATGCGGAAAAGTAAATAATATACACTGGTGACATCAACCTCATCCCGGAAGTGCCCCAATAAAAGAATATTACATACAAATGAATTTTACATGAATGAAAATAAAAACCCTCATCTCACATAAAAACCCCGGCTATTCAGAACACGACGATCCAATATAACATATCACAGCAACACATAATATAACATATCATCAACGTAAGTAAGTATGCATACACCGATCATCGTTGATGTATAGCAATGAAGACCGGCAATACAACTACATACTACACTTACGGTCACAGAAAAGAAATTGTAAAACTACAACATTTGGAATCCACAATCACTTTAGACATCGTAAATCCGAAATATCACATACTTCGCATTTCATGCCTAACTATATGAATTCCACATATTTTATCACATTCCAGATAAATAGACAGTATTAAACTTTCCGAACAGATAATCAAATACCCAAAATTTCCTAAATACCTCAACACTTGAGCGGAGTTCAAATAATCCCAAAATCTATCACAGTACCGATGATCCAGCCGTAGAAGGGTCAAGCCAACGCCTCACATGTGGCACGCCGTACTGTCCCAAACCCTAAGGTTTAGAGGCAGTTCAAGACGATCACATAATCGAGTTAAGGTTTGTGTTCTTCTAGAGGGACCGCCGCGTTACTTGTTCGTTTTTCCGAAAGATTTAAACCCGATAAAAATTCAACACTTGAAAGTTTTTCGTGCCGGGAAAAAGTGAGTTAATGATATCCGTTCGAACATTTTAACAGTTTCTAAATATCCGGAAATAATAATGAATTTAAATTTTCCGCTCGAATCAACGATTACAAAATAAACCCCAGAACACTCAACACTTGAGTCAATTTAAAAATACCCAAAAATTATAACTAACAGAAGTAGATATTACTGTGCAAAAAGATAAGTTAAACACCACTGTACGGCCGCGGATCCGTGGCCCAAGCAAGGATTGGCCGCGGTTCTGCGGGGGTCCGTACGTATTAGCCTGTCGTTTTGCACCATAATTCTTATAATTTCCTGCTGTTATTTTTAGGTATTTTTAATTCAGAAAAATCACAGTTTTTGAAAAATATCCAGAGAGGGGTTCATTTCGTAGTTTCAGGGTTCGTTCGAAGTTTTAACTTCGTATACACGTCTCCTAATGCTCTAGCTAGGCTTTGATACCACTGTTGGGTTCCTAGGCACTCTTGTGAGGGTTCATAAGGCATTAAACATGCCCGAATAAAATTTTAGACGTGCCAAACAACCCAAAGCCGGGATCTTTGCTAGATTATTAGGGTTTAACATGCAAGTAAACATCTTTACTACTAAGTGTGAGGGATTACAACCTTTGTAGTCCGCTCCTTCGCTTCATAAGCTCCGAGTAGAAGTCCCATCGCCGCGATCCACGATCTCCTGGACTCAAGAGAGGCTCCACGACTCGAACGATCCATGCTAGCTTGTAGTGTTCCGTTTCTCCGATGATCTACGTCGAAATTGCTATAACTCAAGATCTCTCACTCTAATGAGGTGAACACCCTAATCTAATAGGTTAGATTAGATGAGGATGATGGGGTAGTGTTTATGCTTTCTTTTATATCAAATTCTCACAAGAAATCATCACAAAAGGAAAAACAAGTAAGCTTTCTCAAAGCTTAAGAGAGAAGATGATGATGGAAAAGGAGTTAAACCTTTTGTGATGAATAATGAAAAGTATATATGAATTAATAATGTAACCATAGTTTAATATGACAAGGATAACCCTTGTAGAGAATAAACTAGAGCTAGGGTTTGGTTAGGTTAAAGAATGAGTCATGGATAAATATCAACCATAATATCTTAACCAAGACAAAAGGAATTCCTTCTAGAATGTGCAAGAAGGAGCTAACCCTAATCAAACCCTAACCTTGTTTAATCTTCACTAAACATGTTCCATTATTAATCATATCATGTCACAATAATATATATCATATATATATTATATATTTGCAACAAAAGAAAATAATACAATTAATATATATCGCATATATATCAATGTATTATCCGGTGAGAAAATGAAATAATAAAGCGAGCCAATATTAGATAATGTAATACAATATATCATATATATTATTATACATTAAATCATCGAATCAACACTTGATCTGACAATCCGGCTATATTGAATATAACCGACTTATATATCATGTACCGATTCATCGAATCAACACTTGATCCGATGTCCCGGTTCATATCTAAATATCGCGAGAATATAATACGGTCTCTCATATCGCATTATCCTCGGTCCAGCGCATATCATATATGTGCCTCTACTCCGTTTTGCCTAAGCCAAGAAACCTCTGTGTAGGACTCTAAAGAATCGTCAATACGCCGGTAGCAGGTGATGATCATATCAAACACCCACAAGCAGCAAGCGGTCAGCTAAATGTAACAGCCACCCAGGTATTGAGCGATCAGAACATCAACAAGCTAGTCTGTACGTTCTCCTATGAATCCAATCGGTAATACTCCCGTACAGTCCGGTCTGTTCGTCTGATATGTCGCATATCAAGTCTAAGGGTGGTATACGTCAGACCCCAGTAATCGATAAGTCGTGTCGATGTAAGGCTCATAACGGGTCGAGAAACTACTAGTAACACTTACCAGTAAATCTCTATATCAGCCCTGGCCATGGACTTCCAGTTATAGCCAATCGAACACAGCACAATATCAACTCCCTATACCGGGAGAGACGAATCCCCTCCTATCGCTCATTGCCTCCATATGATTCGGGACTGTACCCAAAAGCCACCATTTTGCACGCCCTCTTGGACGTGGTAAGATGGAAATCAAAGCACAATGGGAATCACACAAGACTCTATGACGATCTCGGGTCTACAGACTACCCTGTACCAGTGTCACCGGAGAACTGCCATCTGACGTGTGGTATATCACCATCTGGGAATTCTCGGCGAGTCCGTCCGGTGTACCCAGTCTCCACTGAGCACCCATACACCATCCTTGATGTCAAACACCGATGGATATGGGATCATCCATCGCCCATCATATGGGTCAAAATACGTATACGCTAGTCTACACTGGTGTATCGATTCCCTGTCTCGATATACCCTCGACTAGGAACATTTATAGGATGTACTCATCGACTACCGTGGCCCCACTAGTATGATCTCATCATAGTCCCAGTAGTCGAGTACAGATCCTAAGGGCTTTATCCACATGTGAGAGAAAAACAGTAAACCAATACAAGTCAACATGTTAAGATAAAGTGAAACCAAATAGCATATTATCATGACGAGCAAGAAAGTCCTCTCTATATATATCCAAGCATCCATCATAATATACATCATATGTACAACAATGGCTTCTAGGGCATATACATAACTAACACGGATAACGTCACTCTTTGACCCCGTGGGAAACGTCCAGAGCGGAGCCTAGTCCTCGCCGAACACAGCAGTGAACCCGTGTGAAGCATCTAGTGCAAAATTCCTGGTCACGTGGAACGCGGATAACGTCACTCTTTGACCCCATGGAAAACGCCCAGAGCGGAGCCCGGTCCTCACCGAACACGGCAGTGAACCCGTGGGAAGCATCCAGAGCGAAATTCCTGGTCTCGTGGAACGCGGATAACGTCACTCTTTGACCCCGTGGGAAACGTCCAGAGCGAATCCTGGTCCTCGCAGAGCACGACAGTGAACCCGTGCGAAGCATCCAGAGCGGAGCCTGGTCCTCGCAGAACACGGCAGTTAACCTGTGGGAAGCATCCAGAGCAAAATTCCTGGTCACGTGGAACGCGGATAACGTCACTCTTTGACCCCGTGGAAAACATCCAGAGTGGATCCTGGTCCTCGCCGAACACGGCAGTGAACCCGTGGGAAGCATCCAGAGCAAAATTTCTGGTCTCGTGGAACGCGGATAACGTCACTCTTTAACCCCGCGGAAAACGCCCAGAGCGGAGCCTGGTCCTCCCCGAACACGACAGTGAACCCGTGTGAAGCATCCAGAGCAAATATCGGACTGTAGAGTCCTTAAAGTCCATGGACTATGATGTCCTTAACCTCGACCGTAATGTCTTAAAACTAACTATCAACCACCATGACAGATTTTACCTTGGTTCAAGGGTACATATCTTCACTCCTTTGATATTTATCATTGTAATTCCTTAACGTCTTCAAAGAGGTGACGGGTCCCGGTAACCACACATCGGACTGTGGAGTCCTTAAATCCACGGACTATGATGTCCTTAACCTTGACCGTGATGTCTTAAAACTAACATCGGACTGTGGAGTCCTTAAATACACGGACTATGATGTCCTTAACCTTGACCATGATGTCTTAAAACTAACATCGGACTGTGGAGTCCTTAAATCCATGTGCTATGATGTCCTTAACCTTGACCGCGATGTCTTAAAACTAACATCGGACTGTGGAGTCCTTAAATCCACGGACTATGATGTCCTTAACCTTGACCGCGGTGTCTTAAAACTAACATCGGACTGTGGAGTCCTTAAATCCACGGACTATGATGTCCTTAACCTTGACCGTGATGTCTTAAAACTAACCTTGGACTGTGGAGTCCTTAAACCCATGGACTATGAGGTCCTTAACCTTGACCGTGATGTCTTAAAACTAACCTTGGACTGTGGAGTCCTTAAACCCACGGACTATGAGGTCCTTAACCTTGACCGCGATGTCTTTAAACTACGGCACCCTAGAAAAGATCCCAAAGCAACCCCTGACCCCGTGAAATACGAATAAGGGCGATCGCACCCAGCACTTACGGGTCCTCACGACCCGTGATGAAGCAAATTCTCTTGTGAGATCCTTACGACTTTCAAGGGAAAATCCGCTTAGGAATCCTCACGATTCCTAGGGAGAACTTACACCTACGGGATCTTCTCGACCTGTAGGGAGAAAAACTCTTTATGAGACCCTCACGGCTCATAAAGCTCAAAAGTCTTAGGAGGCAGACCTTAACCCTGAATCCTAAGCCATCGCTGCTCTGCAAAGAGACTAAGATAGATTGTCCGCAGAACACATTCAATAAAAGGAGACACACCATTGAGAAGAAAAATATGTCTTTATTCATAAACCAAAACGGATACAAAGTACAATTCATGAAAGAGCAAAAAGAAAATACTCTCATTCAGGAGTATGTACAAAAAGAAAGGAAAAGATACAAGTTTCAAGCCGGCGGGCGATTTAGCAATTTTGCTAGCTCATCCTTCTTCTGCTGAGTCACGGCTTCATGATTCAAGATCGCCAGAAGACGGGCCTCCTCCTGAGCCTGCTGGGCCTGATACGAGGCGAATCGGCCTTCGAGCTCTTTCTTGGTAGCCTTGTGAGCTTCCACCCTTTCACGAGTAAACATGGCAGCTTTGTCAAGAGCTACCACCTCTTTGATAGACTCTTGAAGCACTCGCCAGAGTTCATACGCTTTGTTGGCTTTGGCTGTAAGGCTGGTTTGGAGCTCGCTCAGTGCCTTAGAAGCTAGCTCCCTCTCCGAGAATTTGCGGCCGAGCCTCTTCTCGCACGACCCCATGTTCGCCTCACACCGCTCTATCAGCTTCCGTAAGTCCGCTTTTGCAGCGATAGCCTCTGAAGAAAGGCGGGAACACTCAAGTGCATGCAAGCAAGCCTCCACCTACTGACAGAACTCCACCCAGACTCGCACCACCTCTTCGCTATGGTATATGGCAAGAAAAGGAAGAGAACCGTTAGCCTCGGCAGCAAATGCTTCAGCTGTGGTTGCGCTGCCAGCACGGAGCTCCTCGATCAAAGATGAGAGGGAGACAAGGCTTAATTGGGCCAAGCGTTCTGAGGCTCGCAAAGCATAGGGGCCGGGCGGCATGGCGATACGCGATTCCAGCACTATGGGGGACGGCAAGGCTGTTCAGTTTTGAAAGATGTCAGTAAAACTCTTAAGCAAAGGAACAAGTAGGACTATATTGAAATGTCACTTACCTACGGTCATGCAAGTAGGAGCTGAAGGTTCCCCTGGCCCTTCGAAGACCTCAACCTCGTGATCAGCCTCCAGAACTGCAAAGAACATCAATGTTATTCCGCAAGGTAACAACAATACCATAAGAGATGGCGAACGACACTAACCTTGTCCAGATGAGAGGACGATGCGTTGAGAGGATATCGCCTGTGGAGCCGCCATCTTCAGTAGACGCTGGAAGGATTGCCGAGGAGACAGATCAGCAATAGAGGCTGCTAACCCGCACAATTCTAAGAAAACAAAAGAGTTCAGACAACAGAAAGATTGCTAATTTAAAATGTAGAGGGTTACCTTCAACGCTCTTCCCATTTTGAGCCGGGGGGATGGCAGCTTCAACGTCCTCCGCCGGGACCTCGGGCTCCAACAAAGGGAGGGTAGTCCCGACTACCTCCATCCTAGCCTTTGTGCCGCCTTCAGGAAGATTAATTGGAACGGCGACCACCAGAGGAGCCTCCACCAAAGGAGCGAGTGCCCCGTGATCAAAAGCCGCCACCGGAGGCTCTATTGTAAGAGGAGCAGCCTCGCCAACCCCCTCCACATCGAGCAATGTTTCATCGGGAATGTCAACAGGCTTAATCTTCAACAAGCCCGTAGGAACCTCCCTCACCGCCGAAGACTCTGCACAATTCGTGCAAGAATAAGGACACGCACATACAGGTATAGACGATCTGAAATTCTGCAAAGAAGTATAAAAACATACCAATGCGCAGGGAAGCCTTCAATATGGCTTCTTCAAGCCGATGCTCCTGTAGGGTTCCTAGGCACACAAATGAGGTCTCACAAGTGATCAAACATGGCCAAATAAAATTTTACAAGTGCCGAGAAACCCTAATACGGATCGTTAACTAGATGTATAGGTGATGCGAAGCAAGTAAACAACTTTAACATAAAGGAAAGAAGCTACAACCTTTGTAGATCCGGTCCTCCACCTCCTTGGCTCCGTGATGACGTCCCTCCGCTGTCCAAATCGAATCTTGGACTCTTGCATCGGCTTCATCGAAGAAAAGGGTGGACTTGGTCGTCGGCTTCGATGCCGAAGATGATCTACGTCGAGGCATCACAAGATCAAGCTCCAACTTCACCAAGCCATGAAAACTTGTGAAGGAAACACCCTATACTACTTGGCAAGAGGTAGAGGATGAAGAAATAGGAGGTGGGTTCACTTTAGAATTGTATTTCTCACTCATTTGCTCAAGTTGCCATTGATGGAACAAGATTTCTTCATGTTGATGATGAAGAAGAAGAAGAAAAAGAATTATCATATCATTTTCTAAAATAGAAAATCATATGAATACTTATCATATAGAAACCATAGTTAGGTGTAAAGAATAAACTAAGGTTAGTTGAATGGTTAGGGTTAAGCATGAGACAAGAATGGTAAACTTGTTCAAAGCTTCAAGAAGTTTCAACAAACAAACAAAGAAAGCCACCATGATTTATTTATCTTTCAAAAAGAAAAATAAATAAATAAATGAATAAGTAAATAAAAAAAAACCCTAACCACTCATATAACCATGGTTTAATTCTTTACACTAACCCAAGCTTGCATGTATCATCAAACATGATACAATCTTGTGCACAAAAATATATCACATATACAATGTGCAATTCAAGTGAGAAAATCCATTTAAAGTGAACATATACTAGTTAATGCAAAGTAATATATCAAATATATAATTATGCATTAAATCATTAAATCAACACTTGATTCAATGATCCGGTCATGTCGCATATAACCGGCCAGTATCCAATGTATCGGCTTATCGAATCAATCCTTGATTCGATAACTAGGTTATATCGCATACAACCATTCGACACATACATCGCGAGAATGAAATACGGTATCACATACACGCATTATTCTCGGTCCCGCACATATCTCATATGCGCTCCTATTTCGTTTCGCTTGAGCCAGGAAACCTCTGTGTAGGACTCTAAAGACTCGTCAATACGCCGGCAACAGATGATGATCATATCAAACACCCACAAGCCGCAAGCGGTCTGCTAAACGTAACGGCCACCCGGGTATTGAGCGATCAGAAGATCGACGAGCAAGCCCGCTCACACTCCTGTGAATCCAACCAGTAACACTTACCGTACAGTCCGGTCTGTTCGTCTGATATGTCGCATATCTCGCCTAGGGGTGGTAAACGTCAGACCCCAATAGCTTGATACCGGGAGAGACGAATCCCCTCCTATCGCTCATTGCCTCCATGTGACTCGGGACTGTACCCAAATACCACCTGTTTGCACGACTCAGTAGAGCCGTGGTAGGGTGGAAATCAAAGCACAGTAGGAGACACACAAGACTCTATGACGATCTCGGGTCAACAGACTAAGCTGTACCAGTGTCACCAGAGAACTGCCATCTGACGTGAGGTATAATACCATCTGGGAGTTCTCGGCGAGTCCGTTCAGTGTACCCAGTCTCCACTGAGCACCCGCATACCATCTCTGATGTCAAACACCAATGGATATGGGATCATCCATCGCCCATCGCATGGGTCGAGAAGATATACGCTAGTCTACTCTGGAACATCGATGCCCCGTCTCGATATTGCCACGACTAGGAACAATGAAGGATGTACTCATTGACTACCCAGGCCCCACTAGTATGATCTTCATCATAGTCCTGGAAGTCGAGCACACATCCTAAGGGCTTTATCAACATGTAATCAGAGAGACAGAGAGTATACATGTTAAGATAAAGAGCAACCAGATAGCATACTATCATGTCGAGCAAGAAAGTCCTTCCTATATATGTCCCAGCATCCACTACAATATACATCCTATGTACAGTAATGGCCTCTAGGGCATACATATAACTAACAATCTCCCACTTGCACTAGGGCCATCTGTAGCAGTGTTTGCGGTATCACATACTCAACTATCCCATAAAAGTCGCTCTTTGGGAAAAGGCCTTCGTGAGTGGATCCGCTGTGTTGTCCTCTGATTCTACTCTCCTTACCTCGATCACCCTGGAGATCAACTATCTCCATGATCAGGTGATGCTGCCTTAGAATATGTCTGGGTCACTGATGGGACCAGGGTTCCAGGGCCAAAACCACACTTCCATTGTCATACAATGGCAGGAACCTAGTTCATCTTATGAACCAATATACACCCAAACTGCCTCTTTGGTAGCATCTTTAATAGCGATGTTACCAGCTTTTATCGTCTAGTTTGCCACGGTATCTAGCTTGGAACTCTTCCAACATACCGTCCCTTTACTGAGGGTAAAGACAAAGCCTGCGACTGACATTCATTCGTCCTTATCACCCTGGAACCCTTCCAGTGATTCTCCCCAGGATTGATTGATACCATCTCACTACTTCTAGTGAGAATCCTAGCATCCAATTACATCTATCTCATAGATGAAAACTCAGGATTTAGGAGGTATCACTTTGATCCTATTGGAGAATCCTTGTGATTAGCGGAGATTGACCGAGCGTAGCATAGGAAACTCCTTCCTTATCAAGAGTATGTCATCCACGTACTCTACGAGGATCACCACCATACTCCCTACTACCTTTTTGTATATACAAGGTTCATTTACCATTTTGATGATGTCAAACTGTTTGACTAACTCATCAAA
Source organism: Agapanthus africanus (assembly GCA_030015575.1). NCBI lineage: Eukaryota > Viridiplantae > Streptophyta > Magnoliopsida > Asparagales > Amaryllidaceae > Agapanthus > Agapanthus africanus. Next base: position 725,552,477 of record CM057337.1, read on the forward strand.
ACAGATGTTCCAACTCCGCGATGCCTGCTTCATCCTGTTAAAGCAACTTGGACACGTCTCCGCTGCTCCCACTGTTCACGAAGCCCTCTGGCTGTGTACTTATAGACGTTCTCTTCTAAATCATTATTTAGAAAAGCAGTCATGACACCCAACCGCCAGATATCGTAGTCATGGTATGTAGCCGTGGCAAGTAGGATCTGGATGGACTTAAGCATAGCCACTAGAAAAAGGTTTCATCATTATCCATGCCTGGTCGATGATGAAAACCTTTAACAAGTCTAGCTTTGAAAGTCTCAACTTTTCCATCTATACCAAGTAATCTTCTCAAGATATACTTGCTCCTGATAGGGATTTAACCCTTCAGATATAGCAACCAAAGTCCATACTTTGTTGGTGTATAAGGATTCCATCTCAGATCGCTAAGCATCCAGCCATTCTTACAGAGTTCCACTCCTGATGGCCTGCTCGAAACTAGTTGGGTCATCATCTCATGATGCATTCCTCGCTCCCACTGTCATAGAGAAACCGAGGTATCTCTCAGGCAGGAGAGGAACCCTACCAGATCGGCGGAGAGGCTGAGGTTCGTCGGGGACTATAGAATCCTTTGGTTCTGTCAAATCTTCAGCTGCAGTTTCATATAGCTGGAACCTTTCCAGTTCTACAGAACTGACCTTGCCTCGATCTTGTCCAGATTTTGCTTTTGACATAGGCCGGACAATCCCAAATCTTAACTTACTTAAGAGATAGGCTCTTCCCATACCATATCTCATATGGAATGGTAGGCAGTGATCTGATTCGAACCTAATTCAATAGGTATGCAGCTTCTCAAGTGCACAACCCCAAAAGAAAATAGGTAACTCAGTAATACTCATCATAGAGCACACCATATCTAATATTGTGCGATTGCTCCGCCCCGATACACCGTTGTGCTGTGGTGTATTCAGAGGAGTAATACAGAGAGAGAATCTCTTTTTCCTTTAGAATAGTCCAAGGATTCCATGCACAAGTTATTCTCCTCCCTGATCTTATCATAGGACATAATACTTATACCCGTATTTTGGTTCTCTACTTCCTGCTTATATTCTGTGAATACCTCGAAAGGTTCGGACTTATGTTTCAACAGGAACATATGACTGAATCTTAAGAGATTATCAGAGAATATAATGAAGTATAAAGAACCAGTCCTGGCATATGTAGACAGGAGACCTTACATACATCATCATGTATCAGTCCCAAAAGCTTACCAACTCTTTCTCTGTTACCAATAAACAGAGCTGTGGTCATCTTATCTCTGTGACATGACTGGCAAGTTTCATAAGATGTAAATTCAAACTGATTTAAATATGCATCTTATATGTAACTTCAGCTAGTCGGGTCGCATTGATATGACCTAGTCTACAATACCTTAAGAAGAATTCGTTCATTTCTGAACTCTTCCTTTTATGTGTGTTCCATATACTAAGAACTGTAGTTTGATTTAGAACATCAATGCTTTTAGATAACGTGCCTGAACCGATCAACTTTTGATATAGGAAATGTTCAAAACATTATCCAACAATACAGAATTTTATCATTTCTTTACATTGTAAAGAGACTGATATGATTTTGTATATCAGGTTCGGTATCTAATAACATTCGTTCAGAATCAATGTATTGGTAATACAGGGTGACAGTGACCAACAGACTTGGCTGCAACACTTGCCCCGTTTTCTGCCTCATGAAACTTATCACCCGTTCTCAGTTTTCTACCTGTCTGTAGCCCATGTAACAGATTACATATCTGGGATCCTGTTCCGGTATCTAATACCCAGGACGTAGAGGATACTGAGAAACGGTTCTTTATAATGAACACACCCGAAGGAGATGCATCATATGCACTTTCTTCGTTTGGGTGGCACGGGAAATCTGGTATTCCCCAATTTCCTGCTCTGTCTTATAACAATTATAAGGTGGAGCGGGACCAACGTTCCCCAGCTCAGTATAACAAGCGGGTTCGGTCAATATTCCGTATTATTATCTTGATTAAGGCGTGACATGGTCGCTACCAGGAGAGAGAGAGAAGAAAACACTCAGCGTGCGCTCTTGCAAGAATAGATTGGTTATTATTTTATCTAATCAGGATGGCTCCCACTGCTTTTTATCAAATCTTCCTTCAAACCCTAAAAGGAAAGACTAGCCGGGATTAATTACACACTACAAGTTCGCCAATCTTTCAGCCAGGCCAGTGTCGGTACTTTGAGGGAGGTTCCCCGTGCTTTCGCACGGACCTAATTACAGTAAAGCTCGTTTTCCCAGAGGCGTAACCCCGTTGACACCTTTCTAGACACCTACTTGATCGGCTAATTTGTAAAGTGCAAAACTCTCCCAGGAGTAACAATTACTCGCAGTGGGTATCGGGATCCAACTATCATATAGAAGGTATGCAATCTCATTGCAAATTTCAACACTTGAAACTCCCGATAAAGATTTTTACCCCTAGCACCTATGACCTTAACTATGGTCAACAAATCATAAGTACTAGTCAAGTTCTACCCGTCATTTCGTGATTAATTAGACCCACCCACATGACCCTTAACTAAGGTCAACAAAGTCACGCGACTGTCCTAACTAATCGCATCATTTGCGGTGTAGGAAGACATCACTTAGCTACCGTACACTGTGCCTTGACTATGGTCAACAAACACAGTACGAATACTAAGTACTCTACTTCCTAAAATGACGGAGGGTTGCGAATGGTTTTTGTGAAAACCTTTAATGCTTTGAACTTGATCTCGTTGCGGAATCAAATGGTTTTTAAATGGAATGTTTTTGAAGCTTTTCTAGTTTTGCTAAAGGGGTCACTCCCGGTGAAGGGATCGTCGGCCCTTTCCTCGTCGAATGAGGTGCGGGATATATCATATATATCACTGTGCAAAGCAGAAACTATAGAAGCAATCAAAAGACAAACCGAGTGTGTAGCATCTTCCAGTTATTGCTAAAGGAGTCACTCCCGGTGAAGGGATCTCGGTCCTTTCCTCATCGAATAAGGTGCAGGATGTTCTAAAAGGAACACCGCGATGCAAAGCAAGAACTGTAGCTACCTGTTTTATTTTGAAATTCGATTCCACAACATCTTTTAGGTTTATTTTCTTTCATTAATCTCATTAATGAATATCCCATCATTTAAGTCCACCTAATCATCACAAATAAATATAACGTACGCTTATGCCATCAGCATTCACTTCGATGTCCCGTCTGCACCGTTAGGTTAGGTAACTAACGGCAGAGCGAGGCAGGGCTAGCGCGGGTGTAAAACATAAGCAACGTCTATATAATATATCATATATACTATATACTATATCTATCACAGAACATCACATGATCACATCACAGATAATGCAGCAGAAAATATCATATGAAATATTGGATATACTAGGACGTCCGTGTTTTCAATACGAGCCAGTATAAAACACGGATTCCACGGTCGTGATGAATAGCCAATTCCACACCCATAGACCCCTACGAGAGCGGCAAGCAACCCTACCAATTCTAGGGTTAGGAGACCCGGACTCGACTCCTCGAGATGGTCTCCCTCTGGACCCCAGAACCCGGTTACTTATGCTCCCCTCCTTGGGTCTATCCTAATGCGGAAAAGTAAATAATATACAAATGGTGACAACATCCGCAACCTGGAAGTGCCCCAATAAAAGAATATTACATACAAGTTTTTACATGAATGAAAATGAAAAACACTCATCTCACATAAAAAAAACCCCGGCTATTCGAACACGACGATCCAATATAACATATCCAGCAACACATAACATCACATGCCATCAACGTAAGTAAATATGCACATCCCAATTGTCGTTGACATATAGCAACGAAACCGGCGATATCACATATTACACTTACGGTCACAGAAAAGAAAGTGTAAAACTACAACAGTTGGAATCCGCAATCTCTTTAGACATCGCATGCCTAATCAAATGAATCCCTTAGACATCACATGCCTAACAATTATAAACCCCATATTTTAGTCTCATTACCGAAAACTCTTTTCAATATCAAGTCGGGCAATTCAACAGGATTCCCGACATTCTGATCGAATGCTCGTCGCAAACTTTAGTAGGCGGCTGCACCCCCGATGCCGTCGACAAAGCGCACCAAGGCGGAACACCGCAGCCGCAAGCACCCGAACGGATGTTTTCGGCGACGGGGTTCTCCTACAGTCACTTGGTCGAGGCTATGGAGTGAAGCTGTCTATTAAGTTTACCCGGCGAGTATCCGCGTACGCTACGTGATTGCGACAGACTTTTGATCACATCAAAATTCCGTGGCAACCGATCAAGTGAGACTAAACTGCTATGTTTATAACATTCATTCAGTTATCTCATAACTTTTTGCGAATTCCAAGTATTGTATCACATTCCGGATAAAATAGAAAATGTTAAACTTTCCGATCGAACAATCGAACACCCAAGTTTTCCCGAAATAGCTCAACACATGAAACAAGTTTTAAAACATTCACTTCATGCCTCAGTACCAACGGTCCAGCCGTAGAAGGGTCAAGCCAACGTCTCACATGTGGCACGCCGTACTGCCCCAAACCCGAAGGTTCAAAGAGCAGTTCAAGATGGTCACATAATCGAGTTAAGGTTTGTTGTCTTCTAGAGGGACCATCGCATTACTTGCACTACATAGAACGTCGTTAAACTACAGAAAGATCCAACACTTGGAAATTTCCCGACAGGGGAAAAGGTGGGTATTTATATCCGGTCGAAGTTTTTAACATATTCTAAAAATATCCGGAAAAACACACAGACAAAATTAGATAATCCGATCGAAACACCGAGTTCCTAATTCAACCCAGAAAATTCAACTCTTGAATAAATATTAAAAATTCCCAGAGAAACCAGCAACAAAATATAAGAATTACTGTGCAGGAAAAAATGTCTGAAGAGACCAAGTTGCCGCGGAACCGCCGCATTAGGCATGCCAATGACGCGGTTCCGCCGCACTATTATCGATTCATGGGTCCCGTTTTATACAGTAATTCTTAGAATATTCTACTGAGTTTTCTGCATATTTTTAATACTAAAAAAACCACGATTTCAGAAAATGTCCAGAGAGCCGTTTTGAGTTAGGGTTTCGGGTCGATCAGACTTCTAACTCCGTCTACGCATCGCCTAAGGCTCTAGCTAGGCTCTGATACCACTGTAGGGTTCCTAGGCACACTAATGAGGTCTCACAAGTGATCAAACATGGCCAAATAAAATTTTACAAGTGCCGAGAAACCCTAATACGGATCGTTAACTAGATGTATAGGTGATGCGAAGCAAGTAAACAACTTTAACATAAAGGAAAGAAGCTACAACCTTTGTAGATCCGGTCCTCCACCTCCTTGGCTCCGTGATAACGTCCCTCCACTGTCCAAATCGAATCTTGGACTCTTGCATCGGCTTCATCGAAGAAAAGGGCGGACTTGGTCATCGGCTTCGATGCCGAAGATGATCTACGTCGAAGCATCACAAGATCAAGCTCCAACTTCACCAAGCCATGAAAACTTGTGAAGGAAACACCATATACTACATGGCAAGAGGTAGAGGATGAAGAAATAGGAGGTGGGTTCACTTTAGAATTGGATTTCTCACTCATTTGCTTAAGTTGCCATTGATGGAGCAAGGTTTCTTCATGTTGATGATGAAGAAGAAGAAGAAAAAGAATTATCATATCATTTTCTAAAATAGAAAATCATATGAATACTTATCATATAGCAACCATAGTTAGGTGTAGAGAATAAACTAAGGTTAGTTGAATGGTTAGGGTTAAGCATGAGACAAGAATGGTGGACTTGTTCAAAGCTTCAAGAAGTTTCAACAAACAAACAAAGAAAGCCACAATGATTTATTTATCTTTCAAAAATAAAAAAAATAAATGAATGAATAAGTAAATAAACAAAACCCTAACCACTCATATAACCATGGTTTAATTCTTTACACTAACCCAAGCTTGCATGTATCATCAAACATGATACAATCTTGTGCACAAAAATATATCACATATACAATGTGCAATTCAAGTGAGAAAATCCATTTAAAGTGAACATATACTAGTTAATGCAAAGTAATATATCAAATATATAATTATGCATTAAATCATTAAATCAACACTTGATTCAATGATCCGGTCATGTCGCATATAACCGGCCAGTATCCAATGTATCGGCTTATCGAATCAATCCTTGGTTCGATAACTAGGTTATATCGCATACAACCATTCGACACATACATCGCGAGAATGAAATACGGTATCACATACACGCATTATTCTCGGTCCCGCACATATCTCATATGCGCTCCTATTTCGTTTCGCTTGAGCCAGGAAACCTCTGTGTAGGACTCTAAAGACTCGTCAATACGCCGGCAACAGATGATGATCATATCAAACACCCACAAGCCGCAAGCGGTCTGCTAAACGTAACGGCCACCCGGGTATTGAGCGATCAGAAGATCGACGAGCAAGCCCGCTCACACTCCTGTGAATCCAACCAGTAACACTTATCGTACAGTCCGGTCTGTTCGTCTGATATGTCGCATATCTCGCCTAGGGGTAGTAAACGTCAGACCCCAATAGCTTGATAAGTCATGCCGACGTAAGGTCCATAACAATCGTGAAACTACTGATAACTCTTACCAGTATATCACTGCAACCCTGGCCAGGGATTTCCTGTTATGGCCAGTCGTGCATAGCGCAACATCAACCCCCAATACCGGGAGAGACGAATCCCCTCCTATCGCTCATTGCCTCCATGTGAATCGGGACTGTACCCAAAAACCACCTGTTTGCACGACTCAGTAGAGCCGTGGTAGGGTGGAAATCAAAGCACAGTGGGAGACACACAAGACTCTATGACGATCTCGGGTCAACAGACTAAGCTGTACCAGTGTCACCAGAGAACTGCCATCTGACGTGAGGTATAATACCATCTGGGAGTTCTCGGCGAGTCCGTTCAGTGTACCCAGTCTCCACTGAGCACCCGCATACCATCTCTGATGTCAAACACCAATGGATATGGGATCATCCATCGCCCATCGCATGGGTCGAGAAGATATACGCTAGTCTACTCTGGAACATCGATGCCCCGTCTCGATATTGCCACGACTAGGAACAATGAAGGATGTACTCATTGACTACCCAGGCCCCACTAGTATGATCTTCATCATAGTCCTGGAAGTCGAGCACACATCCTAAGGGCTTTATCAACATGTAATCAGAGAGACAGAGAGTATACATGTTAAGATAAAGAGCAACCAGATAGCATACTATCATGTCGAGCAAGAAAGTCCTTCCTATATATGTCCCAGCATCCACTACAATGTACATCCTATGTACAGTAATGGCCTCTAGGGCATACATATAACTAACAGCTCCTTCTCAAGGAGGCGTGCTCGCCGGGGTTCGAGGTTGGACTCGTGGCCGCCAGTCCATACGGAAAGCGCGTCCGCAGCATCCTCCGAAGCGGCCTGCTTCAGTGCCCTTTCTCCCCACTCCTCCAAAGGGCCAATGAACCGCCGCCGGATCCATGAGGGGTCTTCGTAGAAGATCACAGCAGGATAAGCTTTCTTTGGAACCCTTGCGTTCTGAGACTCATCTTTAGAACGCCGTATGGCCTCAGCCAACTGTGCGGCTTCCTCGGCGGCCGAACTCGGGAAAAGTAGTCCAGCATCTGATTCCTGCGGGGCCAACGGTTCATCGTCAAGAATAGGCTCGGACTCTATTAAAGAGTCGAGCAAATTGGTAGCCACCTTCCTTCGATGCTTGGACCCAGAGCCAGTCGCCGAGGACGACCGCTTCCATCCCCGCGGAGCCTTAGTGCGGCGCTGGCCCACATCGCCCTCAACACCTTCATCCCTGTCACCCTCACCCGGTACCACAACCGGGGATGACACTGCCATTGTCGATTCCATGGGGGGCGGTGCTGCCTCGGGTGGTAGTGCCGTTACCGGAGCCCGTCTACCCTGTGACCGAGTACCCAGGGACATACCAGCTGTTGGAGTAAGAGCTACCCCCGACTCCCCCGGAGTAAGCGCGGTGCCGATATCCCTCAGAGGAAAGCGGACGAGGGCGCGCGGTCGCAGCGTAGCTCCCATGGCCAGAACCTGGGTAGGGGCACCGTGACCAAGAAGTACCCTTCTTTCCTCAATAATAATCGGGTTGACTCGATGGAGATACCAGCCCGTGAACGACCCCATGCATCGAGGCATGTAATCACCATCGGGAATCATGAACTGAGAACCGGTGTTCAGCCTCACAAAATGATGGGCGGCATCTCGAACGGCCTCGAGCGAAGGAACCGGCGCGACTATGAAAGCTTCAAATAGGACGCCCTAATCGTAGCCAAACTGCCGGGCAAAGCGATGCGGATTGTACCGCATGAAGAGGGCCGCGCTATCCTGATGGAATACCAGGTAACCCGGTCTGATTGCGTATAAGCGCGCGGCCTCCGGGGGCTTCAAAGTGGGCGAGTTATCTATTGACCGGTCATAAAGTGGCTGGGCTGAACCCGCGGAAGAAGATAAGACCCGATCATTAAATACCAACCCGCCAGCAGTAGCGTAAGGAGAAATCAACGCTCGAATAGCCCCGAATTGAGTCGGGTCAGTGGCAGAAGCATCCACCAATCGCATAAGCCGAGGGAAAGTATAGGCGTCGTAGAATGCAGGCCTTTGATGCATAGCGAAAGCACCCGAGACGTGCATTTCGATCCAAGACGTAAAGTAATGAAGCGAAAAGTTTACCACATCTACGCCAGGGGTGGAAGTATTAGCTGCAGCGCCCAGCCCGTGATAGAGATGCGCCAGTGCCGAGATGCCAATGGCCAGCCGCGTTCCCTCAGCTATACGGTGAGCCGGATAGATGACTGAAGCTCTCATAAAGCGGCGATGCATTGGGATGACAAACCAGCCAAGCCAGACACTGATAAACCCAACGAAGAATGTCTCCTCATCCATGCCGGGAGCTGCGATGGATTCGAAAGACATCGGCGACATTATGGGGATGTAGTATTACGGTAGATCCGATTCATTAGTCGGCAGCTTCTTCGGACCAAACCCAAAGGGGTCTTTAATGTTTGCAAACTTCGGAGCTGTCTTCGATAAGACGCCCTCGCGAAGGAAATAGGCAATGAAGCTCTTGAAAGTAACGCCCTGTTCCTCAGATTCGGTGAACAATCGATCAAAGATACTTAACACCTTGATTAAGCTAGGACGTTTGTGGCGAACGGCGTTCTCGACAGACAAGCCGTCAAGCGGTGCGGGCTCGGGTTCAAAGACATATTCATCAGAGGGCAGCAACTCCTCATAAAGCGTCCCTCGAATTGGCAGCCCCGAGATCTCATAAAATTCCCCCAAGGAGATCGAAACCTCTCTGTCCCCCAGGAGAAAAGTGTTGGTGGGGAGATTCCACTGATTCAAGAACGCCTTAACCCACCAGACATGCGGGGATTGATAATGGAAGAGTAACACATATATCGCCTGGTAGAGTCCGACCTTTTGCAGCCGCGCACGATGGGTGGTGAGGATATAGCGAGCCCAGAGGAGATAGCCCGTGGGGTGTTGAGGAGTGAGCCCTATCTTATAAATCTGTCCCCATGGGTAGGCCTCACCCTGACAAATGCGTCGTCCCAGGATATCTATAGCAGAGATCGGGTGGTTCGGGATACTGGTTGTTGAAGGCTCGAGCCGTCCCGTTGGAGTCCAATTTGGCATCTCCATAGCGAAAACCGTCCTCGGAGGGTCCATCGGCAAGAACGGGAAAGTAGGCTCTGTCGGCACTTCACAGAGGAAACTCCGACGACCTCGGATGATATAGCTGTACCAAGTTCCCCATAGAAGTAAGCTGGTGCAGTTCGGGTCGTGAGCCCGGATCATCGCCATTGCTTCCTCGTCGGATGGTGATTGAGGAAAAGCAGCCTCTGAGCGAGTAAAGGGAAAGCACGGAACAGAAGCCAACGCACTTGAAACAAAGTAAAGGAAAACTGTCAAAAGTGAAGCCAGGAACACACACACACACACACACATATAGATATATATATGAGCATAAATATATGAAGACGGTTGAAGAAAGCGACAGAGGACTTGTTTGGTAGGACCATCAGTTACAAAATATGGGGGTCCCACGAAATCAAGATGGCGGCTGGTTAGTGATGAGGCACAGTAATTACAATGAGACAAAGGGAATATTCTAATTAAATAAACAGTGGACTTCAAATGACCCTACACACTCCCTAAGAGAAATCCACCTTGGACTCTGCAACAAATCAAACAGAATCAAGAGAATTAAATTCCCAGAAAAGACATCATTGCAAGCTTCTTCTTCATTGATTACAGAAGGACAACATAGGGCAAGAAAGCCATAAGAAGCCTCCATGTGAAGAACTGAGTTCTTCATAGGAATTAAATTCCTTATTAAGAGAAGGGAATTAAATTCCCAAAAACATTTTCTTCAAACGGAATTAAATTCCTTAGAAAAAAAGGAAACGGATCTCATCATCTCCCTAAAGATCAAATGAACCCTAGGAGATCTACTGTTCGAAGATTAAATGCTTTTCTATTTTCGTTGATAAATTTGAAAAAATGGGTTCATGTTAAAAGGGGTGAAACCCTTGCTATGGATTTAAAATCCAGAAGGACATGAAAGTTCATCGTTCGTTCAAGAGCATTACATGAAGAAAAGAGTTATTTTTGAACAGAGTTAAACTCTGAAAAATTTTCAAGGCAGAGAACTAAGCTCTGGAAAGGAGAATTAAATTCTCAGAAAGAAAAGTATGCAAGGAGGAAGATGAAGAGTGGAGATTCTTCAGAAAAGACATGGGCATTTATAGGATGGGATGGAAAACGTTTCATCTATCCTACTCCCAAGGCAGATCCAACGATCACAAAAGTGACAGCGTCGCACTCACGTGCAGACACGTGAGAGCAATACTGTGGGGGCATTTGTTCCCTGATTAAAAATCAGGAAAAGATTCAGAAGAGGCATCACGTGCTCACACGTGATGGTTAAGCAGAGGCAAGAAGAAGAGCGCAGAAGAAGAGAAGCCCAGGGGTCACGTGCGCACACGTGACCAACGGTCACATGGCCACACGTGACCGGCTTTAAAAGCCTTATTCTTTAACAGAATTAAATTCTGAGGAAAGATCTTTCAAATCTTTCCAAAATGGAAAAGAATTATCTGAAACCGTTGGATTAAAAATCTAAAGGTGATTAAATATCACCAATGGATGGAAAAATCTTGGACTTGGAAAGATTTCCCCTTAAATCTAACCGAAATAACAAAGAGATATCCTTGGATTTAAAATCCAATGGTGAATAAAATTCACCTAATAATCTAAAGGTCCAGATTAATGATGAATATAAATCAAATCTCTCAATAAACAAATCAAATCTTTCGATGAGAGATTCACTAAAACTGATTGATTCTTTTCCTTCTCCTATAAATAGGAGCCAAAGGAGAGAGTTTGAGAGAGACATAGACGAAACAAAGAGGGAGAGATATAGAGCCTTGGAATCTTGAAAATTCAGAAGGAAGATTTTGATTCTCTGCAAAAGAAAAACCCTAGGTAAGAAAAGAGAGGCTTCAAAAGAGAATTTAATTCTCAAAAGAGTTTAACTCTTATATAAAAAAAAAAGAAGAAGAACTTAGTTCTTTCTCTGGTAGAGGATCTGCAAAGTGCACATCTCCCCACGAATTGAGAATTTAATTCTCATTGGGTTGAGATCCTGCCATGCAGATCCAAAGCATAGAGGATGAATTGAACTTTGAGAATTTAATTCTCATAGAATTATAGGAATTTAATTCCTTTGAGATAAAATTAGGGTTCAACCCTATGTTATAGGAATTTAATTCCTTCAAAATGGACAGAACTAGGGTTTAACCCTAATTGAGAACTTAATTCTCTCAAAATCACAGGAATTTAATTCCCTTAACAAAGAAGAAATTAGGGTTTAACCCAATGTCAGAATTTAATTCTCTACATATATGAGGAATTTAATTCCCACAGAAAAAATTAGGGTTTATCCCTATCTAAGAATATAAATTCTTCAGAAGAAAATAGGAACTTAATTCCTCTAAAGTTTAGGGTTTAACCCTATGAAGAATTTAATTCTTAAAAAGATAAACACAGGCAAAGAAGCAGGGTCACATGTTACCACGTGACCCCTGTAAAGATCCACAAAGAGGAGCTTTGAGGCAACGCCTCACGTGCCCCATGTGACCCCCAAAGCACACAAAGAAAAAGCAAAAGAAAAGAAGATCTGGGGCGCCCTCACGTGTCACCACGTGACCCCTAATGAACATCCTAAAAGATCAAAGCGTGAGCCCCCATCACGTTCCTACACGTGATGGCTTTCAGAATTAAAGGTGTTAGACGCTTATCCGTAAAACAAAATGAAGGGGACCTGGCCCCACCTTTTGGGATGCCATCACGTGCTCCCACGTGATCTCTTCTCTGACAATATTTGACATCAAACTGATGATTTGCTCCCAGTGTTTAACACTGGTCTCCTTAGTGTTTAACACTAGTTTGAAAACTCCATTTTCAGTGTTTAACACTGATTTTCTTAGTGTTTAACACTAAATTGGAAAACTCTGTTCCCAGTGTTTAACACTGATTTGCTTTAGTGTTTAACACTAATTTGAAATCTCTGTTGCCAGTGTTTAACATTGATTTGCTTCAGTGTTTAACACTAATTTGAAAGCCCTGTTACTAGTGTTTAACATTTATTTCCTTTTAGTGTTTAACACCAGCTTGTTAATCTTATTTCCAGTGTTCAACATTGTTGGTCTTTAGTGTCTAACACTAGCTTTAGCCCAATTGGCTAAGTTTCTAGAGGCAAAGCCTCCCCTTCAATGAGCTAACAGAAGGCCAATACTATAAACAGGATTGGGCTTAGCCCAAGATGGCCATAAGTCCTCAATTCAAACCTAACTGGGATAATAGGCTCATAATATAATTAATTGGTCTTGGTTCTAAATTGGGCCAAAGATCATTTAATCTACCTTGGTTCAAGGGTACATCTCTTCACTCCTTTGATACTTGGCGTTGTAATTCCTCAACATCTTCAAAGAAGTAACGGGTCCCGATGGCCACACATTGATACGGACTGTGGGGTCCTTAAACTCATGGACTATGAGGTCCTTAACCTTGACCGGGATGTCTGAAAACCAACAACGGACTATGAGGTCCTTAACCTTGACCGGGATGTCTTAAAACTAACAACGGACTGTGGGGTCCTTAAACTCATGGACTATGATGTCCTTAACCTTGACCGGGATGTCTTAAAACTAACCACGGACTATGATGTCTTTAACCTTGACCGTGATGTCTTAAAACTAACACTGGACTGTGGAGTCCTTAAATCCTCAGACTATGATGTCCTTAACCTTGACCGCGATGTCTTAAAACTAACATTGGACCGCAATGTCCTTAAACTACCTATCGACCGCAATGTCACTAAACTAAACAACAGGGCTCCCTTAATTGCTCTCTTGCTGGATCTAAACGATCCTGTTAGGTTGATCTTAGTCTAAAACTAGACTAACGTATCCTTAACAAACGTTTAAGTCGATCTTAGTCTCAAATGAGGCTAACGTATCCTTAAACCCAAACCCCCAAACCCAAATCTAAGATAATACGGATTTGGACTAGTCCACGCCCTACGGGCGACGACATAACTCAGTCTCCGTATACAATCTACGGGAAACCAAACACAAAACAAACACACACGACACGAAGTGACCATCTGGAGAAGGAGAAAGTTGTTACCGCAATGCGGTAGCGTAATTAACTGCAGGGGCTTACGCCTGCAGGGAAGAGCGTCCCCATAATCAAAAACCCCTCAAGCGAGGGGGAATCTGACGAAGTCTGCTACATCGGATGCATCTGTTTAAACCTCCGATGCACGGTTCCATAAATCAACTTAGCATCTTCGGAGAGGTGAACGGATAGCACCAATTAGCATCTGCCCTAAATTTCAGGCTAGACGTCTGTCTTTGCGCATCTTACGGAGGGGAACAGAGATACTACAACAGATGGCCCTAGTGCAAGTGGGAGATTGTTAGTAATATGTATGCCCTAGAGGCCATTACTATACATGCGATGTATATTGTAGTGGATGCTTGGACATATATATGGAGGACTTTCTTGCTCGACATGATAGTATGCTATCCGGTTGCCCTTTATCTTAACATATACTCTGATAGTCTCTATGTTACATGTTGATAAAGCCCTTAGGATGAGTACTTGACTACCAGGACTATGATGCAGATCATACTAGTGGGGACAGTGTAGTCGCTAAGTACAATCTTCAAATGTTCCTAGTCACAGGTGTATCGAGACAGAGCATCGATATACTAGAGTAGACTAGCGTATGCTTCTTGACCCATGTAGATGGGCGATGGATGATCCCATATCCATTGATGTTTGACATCAGAGATAGTATACGGGTGCTCAGTGGAGACTGGGTACACTGGACGAACTCGCCGAGAACTACCAGATGGTATTATACCTCACGTCAGATGGCAGTTCTCTGGTGACACTGGTACAGATTAGTCTGTAGACCCGAGATCATCATAGAGTCTTGTGTGATTCCCACTGTGCTTTGATTTCCATCATACCACCTCTAAGAGGGCGTGCAAAATGGTGGCTTTTGGGTACAGTCCCGAATCGCATGGAGGTAATGAGCGATAGGAAGGGTTTCATCTCTCCCGGTATAGGGAGTTGATGTTGCGCTGTGTTCGATTGGCTATAACTGGAAATCCCTGGCCAGGGTTGCTGAGATTTACTGGTAAGTGTTATCGGTAGTTTCTCGAACTGTTATGGACCTCATATCGACACGACTTATCGGTTACTGGGGTCTGACGTTTACCACCCCTAGACTGGATATGCGACATATCAAACGAAGAGACCGGACTGTACGGGAGTGTTACTGATTGGATTCGCAGGAGAATGTACAGGCTTGCTTGTTGATCTTCTGATTGCTCAATACACGGGTGGCTGTTACGTTTAGCCGACTGCTTGCAGCTTGTGGGTGTTTTGATATGATCATCACCTACTGCCGGCGTATTGACGATTCTTTAGAGTCCTACACAGAGGTTTTCTGGCTCAGGCAAAATGGAGTAGGAGCACATATGTAATATGTGCGGGACTGAGAATAATGCGTGTATGCGATACCGTATTAGATTCTCGTGATATGTGATATCGGCTGGGTATATGTGATATAGCTGAGTTATTGGATCAAGTGTTGATTCGATGAACTGAGACTTGTTATATTAGTCGGTTTTATGCGATATAGCCGGATTATCGAATCAAGTGTTGATTCGATAATTTAATATATAATTATATATGTGATATATTACATTACATTAACTAATATAAGCTCACTTAAAGATTCTTTTTCTCACATGGATAATACATTGGTATATATGAGATATATGTTAATTGTATTATTTTCTTTTATTACTATATATATTATATATGTGATATATAATATTGTAACATGTTAGGGTTAAAATTGCAACTAAGGTTTTGAGAATAAAACATGTTAGGGTTTGGATTAGGGTTAATGTTATGGATGAGCTTTGTGGAAGCTTCTTGAAGCTTTGACTTTAGTCTTCATCCTTTGACATTTTGTGAAGATATTTGTTAACCCAACCCAAACCTCAACCCATGGTTTATTCTCTACAAGGGTTAAGGATGTAATCTTTAACCCATGGTTGCAATTCTAACCTCACACAATAATTCATTATTTATCACAAAAGAAATTCTTCTTATTCTTCCTCTTGAAAAAAGCTTTCTAGCTTTTTGTGATGTGATGAAATAAAGTGAGAAATTGAAAACAAAAGAGAGCAAAATTCCTACTTCATCATCCTCATCTATTCTAGCCACTTAGATTAGTGTGTTTTCCTTTGCTAATACTTGATTAGTGAAGCAAGAGCTTGGGTTTGAGTTTCTGCAAGGTAGATGGCATGTATGATGCCTTGCTAAACCTTGTTGTTGTGCTATACAACCCTACAATACCAGCCTGGATATGGTCGTCCAGTTTTAACAATTTGGCCGGCCGCTTCATTCGTCTGGTGAGCTCGTATTTGCTGAGCAATGTAGTCATCCAGAGCGGTCTTGGAGATGGTTTCCTCTTTGGCTGCTGAGAGAGCCGGAGGAAGGTTCGATGTCTCTCCTCTGTCGTCTTCAATGATGATCGGGGGGTCTTCAGCTGGAGGTTTCGGCTATAACATCATCCCAGCCATTTCTTGAAATAAAAGAGCCATTCGTTTTATATTGGCTGCCTGCTCCACAACCTCTTTTTCTTTCCTCTCGAGCATTCTTTGAAGGAATTCAGTATCAGTTTCTTGTTCCCGATGCTGCTCCGAGGTCTCTGGATTTTCTTTTAGCCCAGTAAGTGCGGCCATTGCAGTCAGCATCTCCTAAAGTTTCTGCTGCTGTTGTTCCTGAGCCTTCGTTATCGATCGGGGAAGCGGTCGATGACCTGTGGAAGCACGACTTTCCTCTTTTCCGGAAGCCATATAAACAGTATGCACTATCATGCCCCCAGACTTGGGGCGTTTAGATTCAGTGTCTTTGCGGTTCGCCGTGGTCACATGGGCTTTCTTTGGCCTCCTTCTCTTGTGAGCAGTTGAAGTCGAGGGAGCTGTTGCAACGGGCACCCAGACGGCTGTCGCCTTTTGTAGCTTGACAGGATGGTTTTCTCCTTATCGAGCTTTAAGCTTCCTTGATCGGCGAGAGTAGTCCTAGTCTATCACCGATTCCTAGACCTGCTGCCAGACTTTATAAATTTTGGAGGACAGCCGCTGAGGGGGCTGCTCCGGCTTCTTTTCTGTGGTAATCTCCATAGGTGGAGGGGATCTCTTTAGCACGGCGGTCGGAGAGTTCTTGCGAACCCTCCTAAGCGGTTCAAAGATTTTCCCAGTTGGAACAACATCATTGATTTCCACTATGGGAGCTGGCGGAGTTAGCCCAGAGGGGGAGTTGCACCGGCCTTCCTTACTCGGCGCTAGTGGCGACGTCGAGCATGTCATGCGGATGGGATTGTCTCAGCCGTAGGGGCGACTCCCTCATGCCTCCTGTGTTGGTTAGAAGTTGTTGTTATCAGTCTATTGAAGACTGATGTCCGCTGAGTGGGAATAGCCAGTCTGTCGAAGGCAGACCTCCGAGTAGGGGAAGCAACCTTGACTATTTTGCCTGGAACAGGAGCTGAAATAGTCAGTCTTGTGAAGACCGACCCTTTGGTAGGAGAACCTGCCTAGACGACTTCGGAAGAAGGGATGGCTATCCTTTTTGGGATAACCCTTTCTGGTATCGCGGGCTTCTTCATGGGCCCAACTGAGCTTTGGCCTAGTCTATCAAAGACTGAGGTGTTGGAGCTGGACGACCCATTGAGAGGGGCCGCAGTAGTTGTAAGCCGATCAAAGACCGACTTCTTCTGAGCTTCTTGTGTTGGTACAGGAGCGCTGAAGCTCGTTGGCGGGAGCATGGTCCCGAAGAACAATCCAGTGGTGGCCTGAGTGACCTATTCCACTGGCATAGCGAAGATGGAGGCCGCTTGGGGCCTATAAGTCACTTTTCCGGACGGGACGGAGCGAGAGTTGTAGTTGCAGTTAGTGCAGGTTGAATCCATTGATCTTCTATTTTCTGCACGGAGCAAGACATCAAATCTTAGTACCTCGAACCCAAGGGCAACCATATCAATCCGCGATTCGTTCGTGAACACGACACACAAAGTGTGGAGTGGAAAGAGGAAAAGGTCCCACTGGGCATGCCAGAATCTGTTCCCGCCGAAAACTGGGAAGACAAACATCTTGTCAGAATTTAGGGGCAGATGTTAATTGGTGCTATCCGTCCACCTCTCCGAAGATACCATGTTGATTTATGACACCACGTATCGAAGGTTTAAACGGATGCGGCCGATGTAGCAGACTTCGTCAGATTCCCCCTCATTTGAGGGGTTTTTGATTATGGGGATGCTCTTCCCTGCAGGTGCAAGCCCCTGCAGTTAATTACGCTACCGAATCACGGTAACAACTTTCTCCTTCTCCAGATGGTCACTTCGTGCCGTGGGTGTTTGTTTTGTTTTTGGTTGCCTGTGGATTGTATACGGAGACTAATTTATGTTGTCGCCCGTAGGGCGTGGATTAGTCCAAATCCGTATATTCGTAGATTTGGGTTTGGGGGTTGGGTTTAAGGATACGTTGGTCTTATTTGGGACTAAGATCAACTTAAACGTATATTAAGGATACGTTAGTCTAATTTTAGACTAAGATCAACTTAACAGGATCGTTTATATCCAACAAAAGAGCATTTGAACTCTATTGTTTAGTTTAGGGATATTGCGGTCGATTGTTAGTTTAAGGACATCTCGGTCCAATGTTAGTTTAAGGACATCTCGGTCCAAGGGTTTTAAGGGACCCCACAGTCCGAAGTTAAGGACATCATAGTCCGTGAGTTTAAAGACCTCACAGTCAAGGTTAAGGACATCATAGTCCGTGAGTTTAAAGACCTCACCGTCAAGGTTAAGGACATCATAGTCCATGGGTTTAAAGACCCCACAGTCCAGTTTAAAGATGTCATAGTCTATGAAATGTATGGTTGTCGGGACCCGTCACTTCTCTGAAGATGTTGAAGGATTACAACGACAAAAATCATAGGGGTTCAGAGATGTACCATTGAACCAAAGTTGATTGGAAGATCTATAGTCCAATTTGGAACTAAGATCAATTAATTAGATTATGAGCACATTGGCTTAGTTAAATCTGAATTGAGGACTTATGGCCAATTTGGGCTAAGTCCGATTAAGTTTGAAATGTTGACCCTTTGTTGGGCTATTGGACATTTGTCTGAGTTCAGCCCCTCATTATTTAGCAATGCTAAACAAGAGTTTGAGGGCTCTGATAACACTTTGTCTTTGGCTGAGCATTAAACATTATAGCTCTGGATTTTAAGGCTTATTTGAAGAGGAAATTTGCCTTTGGAAAACTTAGCCAATTTAGGCTAGGCCGGTTTTAAAGTAATGTTAAACACTAGAGGACATCTGGCGGTTACGTATCCTCACGTGATATATTTAAAACAGTGTTAAACACTGGAGACGAAATGCTTAAAATAGTGTTAAACACTAGAAAGGAAGGGGTCACGTGGGGGCACCCAAAGGTGGGGCCAGACCTCCTTTATTTTGTTCTCAGAACTGCCAATAAGTGTTAAACACTTTTGATCTTCTGGTCATCACGTGTTGGCACGTAATAGGTATCCATGTATTTATTATTAAAGCGTTTATTAGGGGTCACGTGAAGACACGTGAGAGCGCTTTTTCTTTTTCATTTTGGGGGATCTGTTTAGGGGTCACGTGGGGGCACGTGACCTAGTTTTGTTCTTTCTTTTCTGATCACTGAGGATTGGGGTCACGTGTCACCACGTGACTAAGTTCTTTACGTGCATGGAGAGCTTTCAAGTCTCTTTGTTTTAAGAATTAAATTCTCTGTAGGGTTAAACCCTAATTCTGTTTTAGAGGAATTAAATTCCTATGTATGTGGAAGAATTAAATTCTTATGTAGGGTTAAACTCTAATTTCATTTAGATGAATTAAATTCTTATGAATTTGAGAGAATTAAATTCTCATGCAGGGTTGAAAACTGGTTTTATTTAGAGGAATTAAATTCCTATGAAATTGAGGGAATTAAATTCTCAAATAAGGTTAAACCCTAGTTTTATCTTGGAGGAATTAAATTCCTATGAATTTGGGAGAATTAAATTCTCATATAGGGTTAAACCCTAGTTTTACTTGAAGGAATTAAATTCCTGTGAATTTGGGAGAATTAAATTCTCATATAAGGTTAAACCCTAGTTTTACTTGGAGAAATTAAATTCCTGTGAATTTGGGAGAATTAAATTCTCATATAGGGTTAAACCCTAGTTTTACTTGTAGGAATTAAATTCCTATGAATTTGGGAGAATTAAATTCTCTAAACTCAATTCTTCCTCTAAGTTTTGGATCTGCATGGCAGAATCTCCCCGATGAGAATTAAATTCTCAACTTGTGGGGAGATTTGCTTCTGCAGATCTTCAACAAGTGGAAGAAATAAGTTTTTTTGCAGAAGAGTTAAACTCTTAGATTGAGAATTAAATTCTCCTTTTGTTTTATGGAGTTTAGATCTCTTTCCCCTTTCTCACCTAGGGTTTTTTTTCTTGAGAATTAAATTCTCCTCTCTTTTCTCTCTGCTGTTGTTTTTTCTCCAGAAAATCAAAATTCCAAGATCCAAAAAATCATCCCTTCTCTCCTCTTCTTGGCTCCTATTTATAGGAGAAGGAAAAGAATCAATTTGTTTAGTGAATCTTTTAGATCACTCAGTGAATTTTATTCACCATTGGATTTTTAATCCAAAAGATATTATGTTTGTTATTCTTGGTGAATTTCAGGAAAATCTTTCCTTGTATAAAATCTTTCCATAAATTGGTGATTTATAATCACCATTGGATTTTTAATCCAACGGTGCTCCACTTTACAAAGCATAATCCTTTTTTTGTTTGGAAGGATTTAAAGAAATACTTTCCCAGTTAGGGTCTTTGATTTTCCTTAATTAGAATTTATTTGTATTAATTCAGAAGGCTTTTAAAGCCCCTCACGTGTTGGCACGTGATCCCAATGTTTGATCGTTGAAAAAGAATTTAACTCTATCAATTAAAGAGCTAAGGGACCTGTAACGTATTGGCACATGACCCTCTTTTATTCAAAATTTAATTATGCCTTTTAACAGAGCTAGGGAATCATCACGTGTCAGCACGTGACCCTTGGTCACGTGTGAGTACGTGATCCCCTATTGGGGTCTTTCCTTAGCAGTTTTGTTATATTTTTGTCTGATTAGAATTTAATTCTATAAGGTAGAGATCACAGGAAACTATCACGTGTCAACACGTAACCCTTGGTCACGTGTGAGCACGTGATACCTCATTAAGGTATTTCCTGATATTTTATCAGGGAACACGCCCTCTCTTCTTCTTCTTTAATAACTTGCGATTCTAAAACCCGACGGAAGCGGAGTTAATCCGACTTCCGATTCGGTTTTTCTTTAAACCGTCACTTTTCTTAATCAATAAAATACCATACTCTCATATCATGTTTAAAAAACATTAATAAACACTTTAAAACAACTTTCATCTCAAAATATTCTTTATTATAATTTTTATCGTAGTTTTACAGTAAAATACCACAAACTTCACTCCCGATATAAAACAACATAATACCTGTTTTACCTGTAAATAGTTCACGAGGTAATGACCTACCTCATCACAATACACATCTCTATCATAGCACGATGAAGTTTTGGGAATTTATTGTTGGGATAAAACGACTTTACAAATAAATACCTTCAACTTATAAAACCATTTCTATAAAAATATGTATTAAACATTTCCATGCAATTACGCCTTTACAACCCACTTTTGGGGATCTCGGTCGGGATGGTGTGGATTATCACACATCCTCGGGCCTAGTAGAGCGAGATGCAGACTTCCGAAAGGAGCATTCGATCTCGATGGAATTTTTATGCATTTTTCTTTAGAAAATGAGATTTCTACATGAAAATAAATAAATTATTTTCATTAAATATATATATATATATATATATTGTCAAAATATCTATTTTAATTATATAAATATTCCTAGTTTTCTAAATCAAAAGAATCACTATTACATGAAAAAACCATCCAAATACAACACAATTCCAATATTACAAGAAAATACCATATATTATGAAATTAGGTTTTACTCACTAGAAATTTCACATTTATAAAATATACATCTATGGAAAATCTAAATACGATAATTAAATATTTGAGGTGTATTTTGAAATTATACCAAAACTATTTTTACATAAAACCCCCTCAAGTTATACTAAATTACAATATGGACCCTAGTAAACATAAGTTTAAGCGGGACCAGTCTCTTGAGCCTCAGGGAGCCGGAGATATAGGTGCTTGCCTATTTAAGGTAGACAATTTAACAAACGGTGTTATCAACATAGTAATTATCTTGGAAAAAGACAAATCCTGCTGTCCATGTGCAGCAATTACCGATAACATCAAAACAATCAGGATTTCAAGTTCGTTTTAAAAGTGTCTGAATCAGACTGAGTCTCAATCTGATTTGAATGTGATTCAAGTATATGTTGGGTTACGGCAACGCCCCGGCCATTAAACCGTGGCCAAATGCGGAACAAAAATTTACTGAACTGGCGCTACCATTACCCGATGCCCGGATCTACCCTAAACCCTATACTAGCAAGCAAATAAAAGGAGTTAGGAATGGTTATACCGAGTTGATCCGTGTCCTTCGGTCTTCAATCATCTTCCCAAGCTCCTAGAGGCTCCTTGATCAAGCTTGGTCGTCGATCTCCCTCCATCGATGATGATCCACCCGAGTGATGTAGTTGTGGCTCTAACTTCACATAATGGATGCAAGTGAAGCAACTAGAGTTTCTAGGATGCTACTCTAGAAAGTCTAGGATGTAGTGAGTGTAATCCAAGTGTTAGTCTATCTCATCTCACCTCCTCTCATAATTCTCAACACATGAGAGGGTTGAGAGGAGGTGGTGAGTGAAGGTGGAGGCAACCATGGAAAATCAAGAGAGGAGCGAAGCACAAATGGTGATGAGAACAAAACATGCTCAAGAGAAAACCAACCATATCAAAATAATGAAGCTCTCATCAGAGAGAAAATCAAGCATGCTAGGTTTTGTAAAACAATCCTTCATTTTAAAATACCACCCATACTTGAATAGTATGCACAAATGAATTAAAAATTCATTTGTGCACACTACGTAAGCATGGTCACCACCATACTCCCCATTTTCCAATTTCCACCTCATTTACAATTTTCCAAAAAATGGTCAGATCCAAAAATACCACCATACTCCCCATTTTCCAATTTCCACCTCATTTACTATTTTCCAAAAAATGGTCAAATCCAAAAATGAGGCGGCCACCTTCTAGATTGTTTTTCGGATAAAATACGGATTACATTCTACTGTATATACATACCTGCATTCGTATCGAAATACGAATACCCAAAGAGATAGAATAACACAAAGAACATAATTGTAGAATATACATATCGAAATACATATTAATAAATTATTTAATCAATATATGAAATAATAATCTGGCTCAAATCCGAGCTGGCTAGTATTATCAACTGTCCTATCGAAAGTCCGGGTAAAAAGTACATCAATCGATCGGAACCCTGCACGTATCCAATACAGCTACTACATCATTTCGCCAGAACCAGGGAAACCCTCTGTGTGGGACTCTAAAGACTCATCAATACACTGGCAGTGGGTTTAACCACAAGCACGTCAACGGCACTAGCTGTACGTAACGGCTACCCAGGTATTGAGCGAAAAGGAGGCCGACAAGCAAACTCATCCTGAACCTGACAGTGACAATATTCGTACAGTCTGGTCTGTTCGTCTAAGAGTATCGCATATCGAGTCTAGGGGGTGGATAAGTTCAGACCCCTAATAACGCGATAATTCATGTCGGTATGAAATCCATCACCATACGAGAAACTACCGATCCTAGATCGGTAACTCTCGACTATCTTGGACAAGGATTTCTGGTGATGGCCACTCGTTCACAACGCAACATCAACACCTAATACCGGGAGAGATGAATCCCCGACAATCCGCTCACTGCCTTCATGTGGCTCAGGACTGTACCCAACTAAAACATGTTTGCATAACTCCTTTGAGCCGTGGTAGGGTAGTAATCAAAGCACAGTGGGAACTCACACGAGACAAATGACGATCTCAGGTCGACAGACTAATCTGTACACATGTCACCTGGGAACTGCTATCTAACAATAGGTATAATACCAACTAGCAGGTTCCCGGCGAGTCCGTCCAGTGTACACATAACCCAATGAACACATGTATACTATCTTAGGTAAACAAACTAACACCAATGACTTGTGAGACTTTGCCACCGTCCCTCGTTGGGGTCTCGATCAGTATACACTAGTCTACACTGGAGTATCAGTCTCGAAACTCCCACGACTAGGGACATTTAAGAATTTGCTTATAGACCCCCAGCTCCCACATATATGATCGCTATCATAATGCCGGTAGTCAAACAAGAATCCTATGGGCTCTATCAACATATACATGTGTTAGTTGCATGTATGCCCTAGAGGCCATTATTGTACATGTGATGTATATTATAGTGGATGCTGGGACATATATAGGGAGGACTTTCTTACTCGACATGATAGTACGCTATCTGGTTGCTCTTTATCTTAACATGTATACTTACTGTCTCTCTGTTACATGTTAATAAAGCCTTTAGGATGTGTACTCGACTTCCAGGATTATGATGCAGATCATACTAGTGGGGCCTGGGTAGTCCATGAGTTCATCCTTCAATGTTCCTAGTCGTGGGAATATCGTGACGGGGTATCGATATTCCAGAGTAGACCAGCGTATATCTTCTCAACCCATGAGATGGGCGATGGATGATCCCATATCCATTGGTGTTTGACATCAAAGATGGTATACGGGTTCTCAGTGGAGACTGGATACACTGAACGGACTCGCCGAGAACTCCTAGATGGTATTATACCTCACGTCAGATAGAAGTTCTCTGGTGACACTAGTACAGACAGTCTGTCGACCCGAGATCGTCATAGAGTCTTGTGTGTCTCCCACTATGCTTTGATTTCCACCCTACCACGGCTCTATTGAGTCATGCAAACAGGTGGTTTTGGGGTACAGTCCTGAGTCACATGAAGGCAATGAGCGATAGGAGGGGATTCGTCTCTTCCGGTATTGGGGGTTGATGTTGCGCTATGCTCGATTGGCCATAACTGAAATCCCTGCCCAGGGTAGATGAGATTTACTGGTAAGTGTTACCAGTAGTTTCTCGCCCGTTATGGACCTTAGATCGGCATGACTTATCAAATTACTGGGGTCTGACGTTTACCACACCTAAACTAGATATGCGACATATCAGACGAACAGACCGGACTGTACGGTGAGTGTTATTGATTGGATTCGAATGAGTATGAGCAGGTTTGCTTGTTGATCTTCCGATCACTCAATATCTGGGTGGCCGTGACATTTAACACGCCTCTTGCGGCTTATGGGTGTTTGATATGATCATCACCCACTGCCGGCGTATTGACGAGTCTTTAGAGTCCTACACAGAGGTTTCCTGGCTCAAGCGAAACGGAGTAGGAGCACGTATGTGATATGTTCGGGACCGAGATTAATATGAGTATGCGATACCGTATTCTATTCTCGCGATTGGTATCATCGATCGGTTATATGCGATATAGCCGGGTTATCGAATCAAGTGTTGATTCGATAAATTGATACACATGATATTTGTCGGTTATATGCGATATGACCGGATCATTAAATCAAGTGTTTATTTAATTATTTAATGTATAATTATATATATTTGATATATTACTTTAAATTAACTAGTATTGGTTCACTTAAGATTGTTTTTCTCACTTGATAATGTATTATGTATATATGTGATATATACAAGTGTACATGTTTGTATCATGATTAATGATACATGCAAACATGAGTGTGTGTGTGACATACACCATGCTAATTATAATTTAGGTTTTTATTTAACTTAATAATTCAAAATTAGTGAGCATTTTGTCATGCTTGGTAGCTTGGAGAAGCTTGAAGCATCTTCGACATAGTCCACTTGTTTTGTCTCACTTAAGATATTTATTAATCAAACCATTAGAATTAGCCATGGTTAAGTCTCTACAATAGTTAGTGCATGATACTAACTCACCCATGGTTGCAATTCACCACTTGATTCATTTTCATTCTGTAGGGTTCCTAGGCACTCTTGTGAAGGTTCATAAGGCATCAAACATGCCCGGATAAAAATTTAAAAGTGCCGAACAACCTAAAGTCGGGATCTTTGCTAGATTATTAGGGTTTAGCATGCAAGATAATATCTTTTTATCTAAGTGTGAGGGATTACAACCTTTGTAGTCCGCTCCTTCGCTTCACAAGCTCCGAGTAGAAGTCCCTTCACTGCGATCCATGATCTCCCGGACTCAAGAGAGGCTCCACGACTCGAACGATCCATGCTAGCTTGAAGTGTTCCGAATCTCCGATGATCTACGTCGAAGTTGCAATAACCCAAGCTTCCTCACTCTACAGAGATGAACACCCTAATCTCATGGGCTAGATGAGATGAGGATGAGAGAGTAGTATTTATGCTTTCTTTTTAATTCACTTTCTCACAATTTATCATCACAAATGGAATTACTAGTGAGCTCAAAATCAAGAGAGAAGAAGATGTTAATGGAAAAGATAATTCCTTTTGTGATGAATAGAAAGAAATGTATATGATTGATATATCAACCATGGTCAAGGATGAGTGGCTAACAGTTTGTAGAGAATAAACTAGAGTTAGGGTTTGGTTAGGTTAAGTTATGAGTCATGTAAAAATATCAACCATAATATCTTAAGCATGACAAAAACAAAGCTTCTAGAAGGTGCAAGAAGAAGCTAACCCTAATCAAACCCTAATCCCATTTAATCATCCTTAAACATGTTTAATAATAAATTATATCATGTCACAATAATATATATCACATATATATTATATATTTGCAACAAAAGAAAATAATACAATTAACATATATCGCATATATATCAATGTATCATCCAGTAAGAAAATGATATAATAAAGCGAGCCAATATTAGATAATGTAATACAATATATCATATATATTATTATACATTAAATCATCGAATCAACACTTGATTCGACGATCCGGCTATATCGAATATTACCGACTAATATATCATATACCGATTCATCGAATCAACACTTGATCCGATGTCCCGGTTCATATCTGAATATCGCGAGAATATAATACGGTATCTCATATCGCATTATCCTCGGTCCTGCACATATCACATATGTGCCTCTACTCCGTTTCGCCTGAGCCAAGAAACCTCTGTGTAGGACTCTAAAGAATCGTCAATACGCCGGTAGCGGATGATGATCATATCAAACACCCACAAGCTGCAAGCAGTCGGCTAAACGTAACAGCCATCCAGGTATTGAGCGATCAGAAGATCAACAAGCTAGCCTGTGCGTTCTCCTGTGAATCCAATCAGTAACACTCCCGTACAGTCCGGTCTGTACGTCTGATATGTCGCATATCAAGTCTAGGGGTGGAATACGTCAGACCCCAGTAACCGATAAGTCGTGTCGATGTGTGGCTCATAACGGGTCGAGAAACTACTAGTAACACTTACCAGTAAATCTCTATATCAGCCCTGGCCAGGGACTTCCAGTTATAGCCAATCGAACACAGCACAATATCAACTCCCTATACCGGGAGAGACGAATCCCCTCCTATCGCTCATTGCCTCCATGTGATTCGGTACTGTACCCAAAAGCCACCGTTTTGCACGCCCTCTTGGACGTGGTAAGGTGGAAATCAAAGCACAGTGGGAATCACACAAGACTCTATGACGATCTCGGGTCTACAGACTACCTTATACCAGTGTCACCGGAGAACTGCCATCTGACGTGTGGTATAACACCATCTGGGAGTTCTCGGCGAGTCCGTCCAGTGTACCCAGTCTCCACTGAGCACGCGTACACTATCTTTGATGTCAAACACCGATGGATGTGGGATCATCCATCGCCCATCATATGGGTCAAGATGCGTATACGCTAGTCTACTCTGGTGTATCGATGCCCTGTCTCGATATACCCTCGACTAGGAACAGTTATAGGATGTACTCATCGACTACCATGGCCCCACTTAGTATGATCTCATCATAGTCCCAGTAGTTGAGTACAGATCCTAAGGGCTTTATCAACATGTGAGAGAAAAACAGTAAACCAGTACAAGTCAACATGTTAAGATAAAGTGAAACCAAATAGCATACTATCATGACGAGCAAGAAAGTCATCTCTATATATATCCAAGCATCCATTATAATATACATCATATGTACAATAATGGCCTCTAGGGCATATACATAACTAACAATCTCCCACTTGCACTAAGGCCAGCTGCTGTAGTATCTCATACCTAGCATCCCGAATAATCTCTCAAACTGTATCTGGGGAATAGCCTTCATGAATGGATCCGCAGTATTGTCCTTCGTATCTACTCTCCTGACCTCGATCTCCCAGCGATCAACTATCTCCCTGATCATGTGATAGCGCCTCAGAATATGTCTGGACTTCTGATGGGATCTGGGTTCCTTGGCTAAAGCCACAGCTCCATTGTTATCGCAATACAGAGGTATTGGATGCTCAATTGATGGAACCAAACCAAGTTCACTAATGAACTTCTTGATCCAGACAGCCTCTTTGGCAGCATCATTGGCAGCGATGTATTCAGCCTCCATCGTCGAGTCTGCAACGGTATCTTGTTTGGAACTCTTCCAACATACCGCCCCTCCATTGAGGGTAAAGACAAATCCCGAGTGCGACTTAGAGTCGTCCTTATCACTTTGGAAGCTAGAATCGGTAAAGGACTCCACCTGGAGTTCTCCGTTAACATACACCAAGAACATCTCCTTAGTCCTACGTAAGTACTTGAGAATGTTGTTCACAGCTGTCCAGTGACTCTCTCCAGGATCTGCTTGATACCGACTCACTACACTTAGTGAGTATGCTACATCGGGTCTGGTACATAGCATCGCATACATGATAGAGCCTACTGCCGAAGCATAGGGTATCCCTAGCATGCAAGCTCAATCCAAATCAGTCTTGGGAGACATCTCTTTGGAGAGAGTGAGTCCAGAGATCGTGGGTTGGTTCCCATGCTTGGATTCTGCCATACTAAACCTCTTTAGTATGGTGTCAATGTACCTGGATTGGGACAACCCCAGTATCCTTTTAGATCTATCTCTATAGATCATGATTCCCAATATGCAGGAGGCATCACTTAGATCTTTCATTGAGAATCTCTGTGATAAGAAGAGCTTGACTGATTGCAGCATAGGAATATCATTTCCTATCAAGAGTATATCATCCACATACAATACGAGGAAGACAACCTTACCCTCTGCTACCTTCTTATAGATACAAGGTTCATCTATATTTTTGATGAAGTCAAACTCTTTGACTACAACATCAAAACAGATATTCCAACTCCGCGATACTTGCTTTAACCCATAAATGGATTTAAGCAGCTTGCATACCTTTCCGCTGCTCCCACTATCTACGAAGCCCTCTGGCTGAGTCATGTACACGCTCTCTTCTAAATCACCGTTTAGAAAGGCGGTCTTAACATCCATTTGCTAGATTTCGTAGTCATGGTATGCAGCAATGGCAAGTAAGATCCGGATGGACTTAAGCATAGCCACTGGAGAAAAGGTTTCGTCATAATCCACACCTGGTCGTTGACGAAAACCCTTTGGTACAAGTCTAGCTTTGAAAGTCTCAACTTTTCCATCTATACCAAATTTCTTTTTAAAGATCCACTTGCTCCCTATGGGTTTTACCCCTTCAGGAGCATTTTCCAAAGTCCATACTTTGTTGGTGTACATGGATTCCATCTCAGATCGCATTGCATCCAGCCATTTCACAGAGTCACCACTCGTGATGGCCTGCTCGAAACTAGTTGGATCATCATCTTCCATGATGCAATCCTCGCTTCCACCATCAATGAGAAAACCATAGTATCTCTCTGGCGGATGAGAAACCCTGCTAGATCGGCGGAGAAGCTGGGGTTCATCGGATACTACTGAATCCTCTGCTTCCACTAAATCCTCTGTTGTAGTTTGTTCTGCTGGAACTTCTTCCAGTTCTACCTCAGAGCCACTAATCCCTTTTGCAAGAAATTCCTTTTCTAAAAAGGTGGCGTGTTGAGCAACAAACACCCTTTGTTCCTCACTGTGGTAGAAAATATACCCTCGCGAATGCTTGGGATATCCAATAAACTTACATAAAATAGATCTTGCCTCGAGTTTGTCCGGGTTTCGTCTTTTGACATAAGCCGGGCAACCCCATATTTTAACAAAATTAAGATATGGTCTCTTCCCTTCCCATATCTCATATGGGGTGGTAGGCACAGATTTGGTAGGAACTTTATTCAGTATGTATGCCACTGTCTCAAGCACATACCCCCAGAAGGAAATAGGTAATTCAGCAGTGTTCATCATTGAGCGCACCATATCTAATAGGGTGCGATTTCTTCGTTCCGATACACCGTTGTGCTGTGGTGTATAAGGAGGAGTAAGCTGAGAGAGAATCCCATTCTCTTTTAGATAATCTAGGAACTCACTGCTTAAGTATTCACCTCCTCGATCAGATCGAAGAATCTTAATACTTTTGCCCGTTTGGTTCTCTACTTCGTGCTTATATTCTCTGAATTTCTCAAAAGCTTCAGACTTGTGTTTCATCAGAAACACATGTCCGTATCTAGAGAGATCGTCAGTGAATGTAATGAAGTAGGAAGAACCGTTCCTAGCATGCGTAGACATGGGACCACATACATCACTATGTATTAGTCCTAAGAGTTTAGTAACTCTTTCTCCGTGTCCACTAAACGGAGCTTGGTCATTTTTCCTTTGAGACATGAATGGAAAGTATCATAAGATGATAATTCGAACGGATTCAAATAACCATCTTTATGTAACTTAGCCAGTCGTGTCGCATTGATATGACCAAGTCTACAATGCCACAAGTAGGATTCGTTCATATCAGAACTTTTCCTCTTGTGTGTGTTTTGTATATTCAGGACTGTATTCTGATTCAGAATGAATATGCCATTATGTAACAAGCCTGATGCAATCAACTTTTGATCTAGGAATATGTTCATAACATTATTCTTTACTACAAAATTATATCCTTCTTTACTTAATAAAGAAACTGATATAATATTGCACATCATGTTCGGTATATAATAGCACTCATTTAGAATCAGTGTATTACGACTTGGTAATACAAGGTGATATTCGCCAACTACTTTGGCTACAATACTTGCACCGTTCCCTACTTGAACGGAATGATCACCTTTTCCCAGTTCTCTACCTTTTCGTAGCCCATGTAACAATTTACATATATGGGATCCTGATCCGGTATCCAATACCCAGGACGTAGGGTGAACTGAGAAACAGTTCTCAATAACTAACACACCCGAAGAAAATGCATCAACATGCATGTTCTTTTGGGTGGCGTGAGAATTCAGATATTCTCCTGTTTCCTGTTCAGTCTTATAACTCTTATAAGAAAGAACGGGTCCAACGTTCCCTTGCTCAGTACAATAATCGGGTTCAATCAATACATCCATATTATTATCTTGATTATGGCCTGACATGGTCGCTACCTGGAGAGAGAGAGAGAAGAAAACACTTTAGCGTATGCTCTTGCAAGATTAGATTGGTTATTATCTTATCTAATCAGGATGTCTCCCACTGTTTTTATCAAATCTACCTTCAAACCCAAAAAGGTAAGATTAGCCGGGATTAATTACACCCTACAATTTCGTCAATCTTTCAGCCAGATCAGTGTCGGTACTTTGAGGGAGGTTCCCCGTGCTTTCGCACGGACCTAATTAAAGTAAACCTCATTTTCCCAGAGGCGTAACCCCGTTAACACTTTTCTAGACACCTACTTGATCGGCTAATTGTCCTGTGTAAAACTCTCCCAGGAGTAACTCTTACTCGCAGTGGGTATCGGGATCCAACTATCTCATAGAAGGTATGCAATCTCATTGCAAATTTCAACACTTGAAATTCCCGATAATATTTTGCCCCTAGTGTCCTATGACCTTGACGGAGGTCAACAAACCATAGGCTACTAGTCAAGTTCAATCCGTCATTTCTTGATTGAATTAAACCCACCCGCACGACCCTTGACGGAGGTCAACAAGGCCGTACGACTATCCTAATCCAATCTGCATCAAATGCATAAGCAGATAAAAAACTAGTTAGCTACCGTACACTACGCCTTGACGGAAGTCAACAAACGTAGCACGAATACTAAATAGGACTTATCTGAAATAACGGAAGGCTACGTCAGGTTTTTCTGAAAACCTATTGCGTAATGAACTTAATATCGTCGTAGAATCGAGTAGTTTTTGAAAAGGAGTGTTTTTGAGGCTTTTCTTAGTTTCGCTAAAGGGGTCACTCCCGGTGAAGGGATCGTCGGCCCTTTCCTCATCGAATAAGGTGCAGGATATATCATATATACCGCTGTGCAAAGCAAACTCTAAAAGCAATCAAAATACAAACCGAGTTTTGTAGCATCTGCCAGTTTCGCTAAAGAGGTCACTCCCGGTGAAGGGATCTCGGCTCTTTCCTCATCGAATAAGGTGCAGGGCATATCATATATACCGCTGTGCAAAGCAAAACTGTAGCTACCCTTTTTATAAAGTTTTGATTCTACAACATGTTTAGGTTTCTTTTCTTTTTATTAATCTCATTAATAAAATCCCATCAGCTTATGCTTCCTAAGCATCACAGAAGAAACGAAAGCAGTAACATTTATATATCAGCATATATATATAGTATAAGCATTCGTCTCAGGCAGTAATATGATCTCATCACAGAACATTGCAACAGAAGAACATATATAAAATATTGGATATACTAGGACGTCCGTATTTTCAATACAAGCCTGTATAAAACACGGATTCCACGGTCGCGACGAATAGCCAAACCCACATCCCAAGACCCCTACGAGAGCGGCAAGTAACACTGCCAATTCTAGGGTTAGGAGACCCGGTCTCGACTCCTCGAGATGGCCTCCCACTGGACCCTAGAACCCGGTTACTTGTGCTCCCCTCCTTGGGTCTACCTAATGCGGAAAAGTAAATAATATACAACGGTGACATCATCCGCAACCTGGAAGTGCCCCAATAAAATAATATTACATTACAAATGAATTTTACATGAATGAAAATAAAAACCCTCATCTCACATAAAACCCCCGGCTATTCAGAACGCGACGATCCAATATAACATATCACAGCAACACATAATATCACATATCATCAACGTAAGTAAATATGCGCATCCCAATTGTCGTTGACATATAGCAACGAAACCGGCGATATTACATATTACACTTACGGTCACAGAAAAGAAAGTGTAAAACTACAACATTTGGAATTCACAATCACTTTAGACATCGTAAATCCGAAATATCACATACTTCGCATTTCATGCCTAACTCTATGAATTCCACATATTGTATCACATTCCAGATAAATAGACAGTATTAAACTTTTCGAACAGATAATCAAATACCCAAAATTTCCTAAAGTGCTCAACACTTGAGCGGAGTTCAAATATTCCAGAATATGTCACAGTACCAGTGATCTAGCCGTAGAAGGGTCAAGCCAACGCCTCACATGTGGCACGCCGTACTGCCCCAAACCCGAAGGTTCAAAAGGCAGTTCAAGATGGTCACATAATCGAGTTAAGGTTTGTTGTCTTCTAGAGGGTCCACCGCTTAACTTGTACAATTTTTCCGAAAGATTTAAACCCGAAAAAAATTCAACACTTGAAAGTTTGCCGTGCCAGGAAAAAGTGAGTTAATGATATCTGTTCAAACAGTTTAACAGTTTCTAAATATCCGGAAATAATAACGAATTTAAATTTTCCGATCGAATCTACGATTACAAAATAAACCCCAGATTAAACAACACTTGAATCACTTTTAAAAATACCCAGAAGCATCAACAAGCACCTACGGATATTACCATGAAATCCACGTGTCCTAATTCCAAAATTCCGCCGCGGAACCGCCGCGAAAAGCATGTTTTCGCCGCGGTTTAGTGGAGTTGTGGGCCCGTGTTTCATGGTAATTCTTAGAATTCCCTGCTATTTTTTTTAGGTATTTTTAATTCAGAAAAATCCCAGATTTTGAAAAATTTCCAGAGAGGGGGTTATTTTCGTCGGTTCGGGTTCGATCGGAGTTTTAACTTCGTAAACACATCGCCTAATGCTCTAGCTAGGCTCTGATATCACTGTAGGGTTCCTAGGCACTCTTGTGAAGGTTCATAAGGCATCAAACATGCCCGGATAAAAATTTAGACGTGCCGAACAACCTAAAGCCGGGATCTTTGCTAGATTATTAGGGTTTAGCATGCAAGATAATATATTTTTATCTAAGTGTGAGGGATTACAACCTTTGTAGTCCGCTCCTTCGCTTCACAAGCTCCGAGTAGAAGTCCCTTCGCCGCGATCCATGATCTCCCGGACTCAAGAGAGGCTCCACGACTCGAACGATCCATGCTAGCTTGAAGTGTTCCGAATCTCCGATGATCTACGTCGAAGTTGCAATAACCAAAGCTTCCTCACTCTAAAGAGATGAACACCCTAATCTCATGGGCTAGATGAGATGAGGATGAGGGAGTAGTATTTATGCTTTCTTTTTAATTCACTTTCTCACAATTTATCATCACAAATGGAATTACTAGTGAGCTCAAAATCAAGAGAGAAGAAGATGATAATGGAAAAGATAATTCCTTTTGTGATGAATAGAAAGAAATGTATATGATTGATATATCAACCATGGTCAAGGATGAGTGGCTAAGAGTTTGTAGAGAATAAACTAGAGTTAGGGTTTGGTTAGGTTAAGTTATGAGTCATGTAAAAATATCAACCATAATATCTTAAGCATGACAAAAACAAAGCTTCTAGAAGGTGCAAGAAGAAGCTAACCCTAATCAAACCCTAATCCCATTTAATCATCCTTAAACATGTTTAATAATAAATCATATCATGTCACAATAATATATATCACATATATATTATATATTTGCAACAAAAGAAAATAATACAATTAACATATATCGCATATATATCAATGTATCATCCAGTGAGAAAATGAAATAATAAAGCGAGCCAATATTAGATAATGTAATACAATATATCATATATATTATTATACATTAAATCATCGAATCAACACTTGATTCGACGATCCGGCTATATCGAATATTACTGACTAATATATCATGTACCGATTCATCGAATCAACACTTGATCCGATGTCCCGGTTCATATCTGAATATTACGAGAATATAATACGGTATCTCATATCGCATTATCCTCGGTCCTGCACATATCACATATGTGCCTCTACTCCATTTCGCCTGAGCCAAGAAACCTCTGTGTAGGACTCTAAAGAATCGTCAATACGCCGGTAGCGGGTGATGATCATATCAAACACCCACAAGCTGCAAGCGGTCGGCTAAACGTAACAGCCACCCAGGTATTGAGCGATCAGAAGATCAACAAGCTAGCCTGTGCGTTCTCCTGTGAATCCAACCAGTAACACTCCCGTACAGTCCGGTCTGTTCGTCTGATATGTCGCATATCAAGTCTAGGGGTGGTATACGTCAGACCCCAGTAACCGATAAGTCGTGTCGATGTGTGGCTCATAACGGATCGAGAAACTACTAGTAACACTTACCAGTAAATCTCTATATCAGCCCTGGCCAGGGACTTCCAGTTATAGCCAATCGAACACAGCACAACATCAACTCTCTATACCGGGAGAGACGAATCCCCTCCTATCGCTCATTGCCTCCATGTGATTCGGTACTGTACCCAAAAGCCACCGTTTTGCACGCCCTCTTGGACGTGGTAAGGTGGAAATCAAAGCACAGTGGGAATCACACAAGACTCTATGACGATCTCGGGTCTACAGACTACCCTGTACCAGTGTCACCGGAGAACCGCCATCTGACGTGTGGTATAACACCATCTGGGAGTTCTCGGCGAGTTCGTCCAGTGTACCCAGTCTCTACTGAGCACCCGTACACCATCTCTGATGTCAAACACCGATGGATATGGGATCATCCATCGCCCATCATATGGGTCAAGATGCGTATACGCTAGTCTACTCTGGTGTATCGATGCCCTGTCTCGATATACCCTCGACTAGGAACAGTTATAGGATGTACTCATCGACTACCATGGCCCCACTTAGTATGATCTCATCATAGTCCCAGTAGTCGAGTACAGATCCTAAGGGCTTTATCAACATGTGAGAGAAAAACAGTAAACCAGTACAAGTCAACATGTTAAGATAAAGTGAAACCAAATAGCATACTATCATGACGAGCAAGAAAGTCATCTCTATATATATCCAAGCATCCATTATAATATACATCATATGTACAACAATGGCCTCTAGTGCATATACATAACTAACACATTCTTCATTTTTTCATCTTCTTCCTCTAGCTCTCTAGCTCCAAGGAAAATGGTGATATCAAGTGAGAAACTAAAATCTAAAGTGAGCCCACTTCCTACTTCATCATCCTCTACTACTTGTCATTTAGTTTAGGGTGTTCTCTTCACAAAGTTCATCACCTAGTGAAGAGTTAGCTTGGGTTTGAGTCTCCTCGACGCAGATCATCTTCGGCTTCAAACGCATCGAGCAAGCCCGTCCATTTCTTCGTGTGAACCATCACTAGAGTCTGAGAGTTCGATGATCGCAGCGAAGGGATGACTACACAGAGCTTTAGAAGTGAAGGACCGAGTCTACAAAGGTTGTATTCTTGTTCACTTCTTATATAATGTTTGATTACATTGTTTTGTTACCCTAGTTTTCTAGTATGAATTCTTGGATGTTTTCTTAGCACCCCCTTAAAATTTTGTTGTGGCATGCTTGATACTTGCAAACCCTAGGCTTGGTGCTGAGGAAACCCCAACATGGTATCAGAGCCTAACTAGAAACTTAGACGATGTTAGATTAATACGAAACCGAAACAATTCCGTAATACAATTTCTGCAACCCTGCTAATATGCTCTCTGTTGTTTTTTCAAAGTTCTAGAAAAAAAATTCAAACAACTGCAGAGTTATGTATATGATACATATAGTGCACAGAACAAAAACGAGACCATTTGCTCGGATTTCACCCGAGCACTCTCCCCAAATTTCCGAGGAGGCCGGCCCCTGAGGCTCCAAATAGTGTCGGTTTTGTTTTATGCTCTGGTCTGCTTATTTTGGGGTTTCAGGTATTGTTTATTTAGTCCAAAATTGCATGTGATGTAAATTTTGATAAAGGACTAAAACGGAGTGTTTCGTAATCGTATAATTTAATATTGTAATGGTAACTTAGGCTATGTTTAACAGTTCGAACGAACTTTAAACATCATCCCATGACCCCCTCTGAAATTTTCCAAGAGTTGGAATTTTCTAAGTTAATTATATTCGATGGTCGTGCAAGTAACTCTATGGACCCTCTAGAAGAACAAAAACCTTAACTCGATTCTATGCCCTCGGAACCGCGACTTGAACCCTAAGGTTTTCCGTAGTTCCGCGGTGTCATAGATGAGACATTGGTTTGACCCTTCTACGGCCGGATCATAGGTACTGTGGCACGTTTTGGATACTTTAACTTTGCTCAAGTATTGAGCTAATCGGGTGATGTGTGTGTTGGTTGATTCGGTCGAAATGTTTAACATCGTCTAGTATATTGTGATACAATAATTGGAATCCACAATATTTGAATTTTATAAATCTAGCAATTTAGTCTCATTTGATCGGTTGCCACGGGATTTTGATACGATCAAAAGTCCGTCGCAATCACGTAGCGTACGCGGATACTCGCCGGGTAACATTATTAGATAGCTACGCCCCATAGCCCCGACCAAGTGACTGTAGGAGAACCCCGTCACCAAAAGCATCCATTCGGGTGCTCACGGCAGCGGTGTTCCGCCTTAGTGCACTTCGTCGACGGCATCGGGGGTGCAGTCGTCTACTAAAGTTTCCGACAAGCACTCGATCAGGATGTTGGGAATCTTGTTGAATTGCTCGACTTGATATTGAAAAGTGTTTTCGAGATCGAGACTAAAATGCGGGGTTTATAATTATTAGGCATGCGATGTCTAAGGAATTCATTTGGTTAGGCATGTGATGTCTAAGGTGGTTGCGGATTCCAACTGTTGTAGTTTTTCACTTTCTTTTCTGTGACCGTAAGTGTAATATGTAGTGTATCGCCGGTTTCGTTTCTATACGTCAACGACAATTGGGATACACATATTTACTTACATTGATGACATGTGATGTTATGTGTTGCTGTGATATGTTATATTGGATCGTCGTGTTTGAATAGCCCGGGGGTTTTATGTGAGATGAGAATTTTTCATTTTCATTCATGTAAAAAACTTATATGTAATATTCTTTTATTGGGGCACTTCCGGGTTGAGGAAGATGTCACCGTTGATATATATTATTTATTTTTCCGCATTAGGATAGACCCAAGGAGAGGAGCATAAGTAACCGGGTTCTACAGTCCAGTGGGAGACCATCTCGAGGAGTCGAGTTCGGGTCTCCTAACTCTAGAATTGGTAGGGTTGCTTGCCGCTCTCGTAGGGGTCTAAGGGATATGGGTTTGGTTATTCATCACGACCGTGGAATCCGTGTTTTATACAGGATCAAAATAAAACACGGACATCCTAGTATATCCTATATTTCATATGTTGTTTTCTGCTGCGATATCTGTGATGTGATCATTTGATATGATGAGATAGATACTGTATATAGTATATGTGATATATTATATAGACGTTGCTTATGTTTTACACCCGCGCTAGCCCTGCCCCGCTATGTCATTTAGTTACCTAACCTAACGTTGCATGATCGGACATCGAGGCAAATGCGGATGGTATAAGCGTACGTTGTATTTATCTTTGATCATTAGGTAACTTAAATGGTGGGACATTCATTAATGAGATTAATGAAAGAAAATAAACTTAATGATGTTGTGGAATCGAATTTTCAAAAACAGGTAGCTCCAGTTGTTGCTTTGCATAGCGGTGTTCCTTGTAGAACATCCTGCAGCTTATTCGATAAGGACAGAGCCGAGATCTTTCCACCAGGAGTGACCACATTAGCAATAACTGGCAAATGCTACAACCTTCGGTTTTTTCTTTTGATTGCTTTTCTAGTTCTTGCTTTGCAAAGTGGTATTGTGAATATCCTACACCTTATTCGACGAGGAAAGAGCCGAGATCCCTTCACCGGGAGTGACCTCTTTAGCGAAACTAGCAAAAACTTCAAAAACACTCCATTTTAAACCATTTGATTCTACAACGATATCAAGTTCAAAGCGTTAAAGGTTTTCTTAAAAACCATCCGCAACCCTTCGTCATTTTAGGAAGTAGAGTACTTAGTATTCGTGCTGTGTTTGTTGACCATAGTTAAGGCACAGTGTACGGTAGCTAAGTGATGTTTTCCTACATAGCATATGATGCGATTAGTTAAGACAGTCATGTGATTTTGTTGACCATAGTTAAGGATCATGTGGGTGGGTCTAATTAATCACGAAATGACGGGTAGAACTTGACTAGTGCTTGTGATTTGTTGACCATAGTTAAGGTCATGAGCCACTAGGGGTAAAAACAATTATCGGGAGTTTCAAGTGTTGAAATTTGCAATGAGATTGCATACCTTCTATGAGATAGTTGGATCCTGATACCCACTGCGAGTAATTGTTACTCCTGTGAGAGTTTTGCACTTTACAATTAGCCGATCAAGTAGTTGTCTAGAAAGGTGTCAACGGGGTTACGTCCCTGGGAAAACGAAGTTTATTTTAATCAGGTCCGTGCGAAAGCACGGGGAACCTCCCTCAAAGTACCGGCACTGGCCTGGATGAAAGATTGGTGAACTTGTAGGGTGTAATTAATCCCGGCCAGTCTTTCCTTTTAAGGTTTGAAGGAAGATTTGATAAAAACAGTGGGAGCCATCCTGATTAGATAAAATATATAACCAATCTAATCTTGCAAGAGCGCACGTAAAGTGTTTTCTTCTCTCTCTCTCCAGGTAGCGACCATGTCATGTCTTAATCAAGATAATCATATGGATGTATTGACCGAACCCGCTTGTTATACTGAGCTGGGGAACGTTGGTCCCGCTCCAACTTATAATTGCTATAAGACCGAGCAGGAAATAGGGGAATACCAGGATTCCCATGCCACCCAAACGAAGAAAGTGCATGTTGATGCATCTTCTTCGGGTGTGTTCGTTACCGAGAACTGTTTCTCAGTATCCTCTATGTCCTGGGTATTTGATACCGGATCAAGATCCCATATATGTAATCTGTTACATGGGCTACAGAAAGGTAGAGAACTGGGAATAAGTGATATGCCTCTAAGTATAGAGATCGGTGCAATTGTTGCAGCCAAGGTGTTGGCAGATATCACCTTGTATTATAGAATACATTGATTCTGAACGAATGTTATTAGATACCGAACCTGATATACAACGTTATATCAGTCTCTTTATCATGTAGAGAAGGATATAACTTTGTATTGTTAGATAATGTTTTGGAACATTTCCTATATTAAGAGTTGATCGGTTCAGACACGTTATCTAAAAGCATATATGTTCTAAATCAAATCACAGTTCTTAACGTACAGAACACACAAGAGGAAGAGTTCAGAAATGAATGAATCCTGCTTATGGCATTGTAGACTGGGTCATATCAATGCGACCCGACTAGCTAAGTCATATTAAGATGCATATTTAAATCAGTTTGAATTTGCATCTTGTGAAACTTGCCAGTCATGTCACAAAGATAAGATGACCATAGCTCCGTTTATAAGAAACAGAGAAAGAGTTGGTGAACTTTTAGGACGGATACATGATGATGTATGTGGTTCCCTGTCTACACATGCCAGGACTGGTTCTTTATACTTCGTTATATTCACTGATGATCTCTCAAGATTCGGACATGTGTTTCTGTTGAAACACAAACCTGAAGCTTTTGAGAAATTCAATGAATATAAATCCGAAGTAGAGAACCAAAACGGATATAAGTATTATGTCCTTTGATGTGATCAGGGAGGAGAATACTTGAGCATGGAATTCTTGGACTATTCTAAAGGAGAATGAGATTCTCACTTAGCATTACTCCTCCGTATAAACCACATCACAACGGTGTATCGGGGCGGAGCAATCGCACCCTATTTGATATGGTGCGCTCTATGATGAGTACTACCGAGTATCCTATTTCCTTTTGGGAGTTATGCACTTGAGAAGCTGCATACCTATTGAATTGGGTTCCAATCAAATCAATGCCTACCACTCCATATATGATATGGTATGGGAAGAGCCCATGTCTTAAGCGAGTTATGATTTGGGGTTGTCCGGCCTATGTCTAAAAGCAAAATCCGGACAAGCTCGAAGCAAGGTCAGTTCTGTGGAAGTTTGTTGGATATCCCAAGCATTCGCAAGGGAATATCTTAAACTATAGCTGATGTTTTGGTGGAACCGGATGATTCAATAGTTCCCGACGAACCTCAGCCTCTCCGCCGATCTGGTAGGGTTTCTCATCAGCCCGAGAGATACTTAGGTTTCTCGATGACAGTGGGAGCGAGGATTGCATCATGAGATGATGACCCAACTAGTATCGAGCAAGCCATCAAGAGTGGGGACTCTGTAAGAATGGCTGGATGCTAAGCGATCTGAGATGGAATCCATGTACACCAACAAAGTATGGACTTTGGTTGCTATATCTGAAGGATTAAATCCCCATCAGGAGCAAGTATATCTTGAGAAGATTACTTGGTGTACATGGAA
Organism: Agapanthus africanus; assembly: GCA_030015575.1. Taxonomy (NCBI): domain Eukaryota; kingdom Viridiplantae; phylum Streptophyta; class Magnoliopsida; order Asparagales; family Amaryllidaceae; genus Agapanthus; species Agapanthus africanus. Next base: position 725,594,071 of record CM057337.1, read on the forward strand.
AAGTTGAGACTTTCAAAGCTAGGGCTTGTTGCAAAAGGTTCTCGTCATCGACCAGGTGTAGATAATGATGAAACATTTTCTAGTGCCTATGCTTAAGTCCATCCGGATCCTGCTTGCCATTGCTACATACCATGACTACGATATCTGGCGGTTGGGTGTCATGACTGCTTTTCTAAATGGTGATTTAGAAGAGAGCGTCTATAAGTACACAGCCAGAGGGCTTCGTAGACAGTGGGAGCAGCGGAAACGTGTGCAAGTTGCTTTATGGGTTAAAGCAGGTATCGCGGAGTTGGAACTTCAGTTTTGATGTGGTATTCAAAGAGTTTGACTTCATCAAAACGGTAGATGAACCTTATATATACAAAAGGACAGTAGAGAGTAAGGTGGTCTTCCTCGTATTGTATGTGGAAGACATACTCTTGATAGGAAAGGAGTTTCCTTATGCTACACTCGGTCAATCTCCTCTTATCACAAGGATTCTCCATATAGGATCAAGGTGATACCTCCTGAATCCTGGGTTTTGGATCTATGTGATAGATCTTAGTGGATGTTAGGATTCTCACTAGGTGTAGTGAGAGGGTATCAATCAATCCTGGAGAGAATCACTGGATAGCTTCCAGGGTGGTAAGGACGAATGAATGTCAGTCACAGGCATTGTCTTTACCATCAGTGGAGGGATGGTATATTAGAAGAGTTCCAAGCTAGATACCGTGGCAAACTAGATGATAAAGGCTAGATACATCACTACCAAAGATGCTACCAAAGAGGCAGTCTGGGTGTATATTTGTTCATGAGATAAACTAGGTTCCTACCATTGTGTGACAATGGAGGTATGGATTTGGCCTAGGAACCCCGATCCCATCAGTGACCCAGACATATTCTAAAGCAGTATCACCTAATCATGGAGATGGCTGATCTCCAAGAGATTGGGGTTAGGAGAGTAGACTTAGAGGTTAACACGGCGGATCCACTCACTGAGGCCTTTCTCGCGAGAGACTTTTATAGGGTGTTGGGTATGCTATACTACAACAACTGGCCTTAGTGCAAGTGGGATATTGTTAGTTATATGTATGCTCTAGAGGCCATTATTGTACATGAGATGTATATTATAGTGGATGCCGGGACATATATAGGGAGGACTTTCTTGCTCGACATGATAGTACGCTATCTGGTTGCTTTTTATCTTAACATGTATACTTACTGTCTCTCTGTTACATGTTAATAAAGCCCTTAGGATGTGTACTCGACTTTCAGGATTATGATGCAGATCATACTAGTGGGGCCTGGGTAGTCCATGAGTTCATCCTTTAATGTTCCTAGTCCTGGGAATATCGAGATGGGGCATCGATATTCCAGAGTAGACTAGCGTATATCTTCTCGACCCATGAGATGGGCGATGGATGATCCCATATCCATTGGTGTTTGACATCAGAAATGGTACACGGGTGCTCAGTGGAGACTGGGTACACTGAACGGACTCGCCGAGAACTCTTAGATGGTATTATACCTCAAGTCAGATAGCAGTTTTCTAGTGACACTGGTACATGTTAGTTTGTCGACCCGAGATCGTCATAGAGTCTTGTGTGTCTCCCACTTTGCTTTGATTTCCACCCTACCATAGCTCTATTGAGTCGTGCAAACAGGTGGTTTTTGGGTACAGTCCCGAGTCACATGGAGGCAATGAGCGATAGGAGGGGATTCGTCTCTCCCGGTATTGGGGGTTGATGTTGCGCTATACTCGATTGGCCATAACTGAAATCCCTGGCTTGGGTAGATGAGATTTACTGGTAAGTGCTACCAGTAGTTTCTCGTCCGTTATGAACCTTACATTAGCATGACTTATCAAGTTACTGGGGTCTGACATTTACCACCCCTAGACTAGATATGCGACATATCAGCCGAACAGACCGGACTGTACGGTAAGTGTTATTGATTGGATTCGCAGGAGTATGAGCAGGCTTGCTTGTTGATCTTCTAATCGCTCAATACCCGGGTGGCCGTTACGTTTAGCACGCCTCTTGCGGCTTGTGGGTGTTTGATATGATCATCACCCACTGCCGGCGTATTGACGAGTCTTTAGAGTCCTACACAGAGGTTTCCTGGCTCAAGCGAAACGGCGTAGGAGCACATATGTGATATGTGCGGGACCAAGATTAATACGAATATGTGATACCGTATTTTATTCTCGCGATTAGTATCATCGGCCGGTTATATGCGATATAACCGGGTTATCAAATCAAGTGTTGATTCGATAAATTGATACACATGATATTTGTCGATTATATGCGATATGACCGGATCATTAAATCAAGTGTTGATTTAATGATTTAATATATAATTATATATATTTGATATATTACTTTACATTAACTAGTATTGGTTCACTTAAGATTGTTTTTCTCACTTGATAATGTATTAAGTATATATGTGATATATACTAGTGTACATGTTTGTATCATGATTGATGATACATGTAAACATGGGTGTGTGTGTGTGATATACACCATGCTAATTATAATTTAGGTTTTTATTTATCTTAATAATTCAAAATTAGTGAGCATTTTGGCATGCTTGGAAGCTTAGAGAAACTTGAAGCATCTTTGACAAAGTCCATTTGTTTTGTCTCACTTAAGATATTAATTAACCAAACCATTATAATTAGCCATGGTTGTGTCTCTATAATAGTTAGTGCATGATACTAACTCACCCATGGTTGCAATTCACCACTTGATTCATTTTCATTCTTCATTTTTTCATCTTCTTCCTCTAGCACTCCAGCTCCAAGGAAAATGGTGATATCAAGTGAGAAACTAAAATCTAAAGTGAGCTCACTTCCTACTTCATCATCCTCTACTACTTGCCATTTAGTTTAGGGTGTTCTCTTCACAAAGTACATCACCTAGTGAAGAGTTAGCTTGGGTTTGAGTCTCCTGGACGTAGATCATCTTCGGTTTCGAAGTTATCGAGCAAGCCCGTCCATTTCTTCGTGTGAACCATCACTAGAGTCTGGGAGTTCGATGATCGCAGCGAAGGGATGACTACACGGTGCTTGAGAAGTGAATGACCGGGTCTACAAAGGTTGTATTCTTGTTCACTTTTTATGTAATGTTTGATTACATTGTTTTATTACCTTAGTTTTCTAGTATGAATCCTTGGATGTTTTCTTAGCACCCCCTTAAATTTTTGTTGTGGCATGCTTGATACTTGCAAACCCTAGGCTAGGTGCTGAGGAAACCCCAACAACATGATGATAAAGACAAACCAGATAGCATACTATCATCTCGAGTAAGACCGTTCTATCGGTATAGGTCCTCTCTCAATCATCATAATCACCTGCCTGCGACTATGATAATTGCCTTAAGGACACCATAGCCAACAATCTCCTACTTGCACTTAAGGCCAATTATTGCGGTGTCGCATACTCACAGCCCGTGTGATACCGAACACCCAACTTCTCTACTAATCAGTTTCGAGAAATAGCCTCAGTGAGTGGATCCGCTCCAGTGTTTCTATTTTTATCTCTCTATATCTCAACTTCGTGGAGAATACTATCTCCCGAAATGAGCAATACATGTCTTAGAATATGTCTGGATATCTGACGGGACCCAGTTCATAAATGAACTCCAAATCCAGGAAACTTCTTAGACTGTATCATCCACTGAATTTAATCAGTATCCTGAGCCATACCTTCCATAGTATTCCGCTTGGACCACATGTCCAACATACTGTCTCTCAAAAGAGGGAAAACTATAACTCTGACAGCCACTCTGTCATCCAGGTCACCTTGGAAGCCTGAAATGATAACCGTCTCCCGAAGTAGGCTGTCGTTATCATATCACAAGAACATCCATTTATGTTCATAAACTGCTTCCTTACATTTCTCCAGGATTGGATTAATATATGTTTATTGCAGCTAGTGCAAAAACAACATCTGGTGTGGTACTTGACATTTCATGATTAACTCAATTGTCAAAGCAAGTGATATGCTAATCATGCATATCCCTCTCCCCTTTAGTCTGTTGAACACCTTTAGATAGGGTGACTCCATCACCTGCAGGTACACCACCATGCTAGGAGTCGTCCATTATAAAACACTTTAGAATAGTATCAAGTACCTAAATTAGGATACTTCCCAAATCTAGATCTAAAACCATAGATCTAGTAACCAGAAACCCTGATATTATATTCATGTCCTATGTAGAAAAACAATTGTGTGACAACCACAGTATAACCGATCGTAGTATAGGAATTTCACTTCCTATAAAGTGCAGGTCATCCTAAATACCAGGGCATCACACCCTTCTACCTTCTTACCAGATCCATCTCCTATTCTGATGAAGTCAAAGCCTATGACTGTCACATAAAAAATAGATGATCTATTTCCGCTATACCTGCTTTAGTCTATAAATAGACATAAGCTACTTTCCCACTATGCTTCCGCTGCTCCCACTGACTACAACAACCCTCTGGTAAAATCATATACACGTGCACTTCAAAAGCTAGTTTAAAACGACGCTATACTCATCCTCCTGCCGGGTCTTATAGTCTAGAACAGCAGCAATGGCTAGTCTGGGTAAACAAGAACCTCCCTGTCACAGTCTCTGAGAAGACCGAAGTACCTTTCGAGTGCCTGAGGTTACCCACCAAATCTGCGGAGTGGCTAATGGAATGTCAAATCCAATTAAATTCTCAGGTTCTATTAAATTTTCAGTGATCGTTTGTGGTTCTGGAATCACTTCCAGTTCTACCATACTCCCACTTTTGTTTTCTGAAAAAATTCATTTTACTAAAACTGTGGCGAGTCAAGAACAATATCACTATTGATCTTCCTGATAGTAAAAAGTTAACACTCGTCAAATCCCGGGATAACCCACAAACTGCCATTACTGAAACGTGCCTTGAGTTTATCCGGATTCTGGTTTTAAGCATCAGCCGGACAACTCCTTATATCTTAATATCGTTAAGATGTAAATTGATTCTATATATATCCAATATAGAAACAAAAGTACTAATTTAATTGGAACCAGATTCAAAATCATGCAGCTGTCTACAGTGTATATCAACCAAATGGAAGGAGGCCATTCAACATTACTCAACTAGGAGTGCATCCATATATGAGTGACCTGAAAGAGAAGCAAGTTCTCAAAACCATTACTTACAACGGAATACCTAGTACAAGTATCTACATTATCGACTACTTCGAAGAATCCTAATACTTCCAATAAATGGTTCTCTACTTTATTCTTATACCTATAACTTCTCAATATCTGAACCTTATATTTGAATGAAATACGTGTCTAGAATTAGAGAAGTTATGAGTAAACAAAATATAGTACGAGTACCAACCCCTTTGTCCTAATGGACACTGGACAACATACAATATTTTGTATAAGTCCCCTGAGTTCAATAACTCAAACCCTGTGCGTCGTAAGAATTACACCGCTGTTGAATTCACCTTACCTAGCCATCAACTGATATAGGTAAATGTCACAGACATAATTTCAAAAAGTTATATCTCACTTTATAAAATAAATGTACAGATATATTAGTTTGAAAATGTTGCATAACTACGGATATTCAAAACCAAAAATTTGCCGTCAGGCAAAACCCAGATGGTTTCCTCAAATATCACCAATTACAACGAATTCTGATACAATGAAGATCTAATCACCCAATTCCCAATATCTTACTCCCACTCACCATCTATAATGCCATACAGATGTGTGAATCAAACCTGGTAAATACATACCTTGGAGTTAGATTCCAATTGGGAAAACAGTTTTCAATTAACATTGCACAGTGCAACTGAAACATGAAAATGTTTCAAAGGGGTTAACTGGTATTTCTAGTAACGCCTCTTCTACTATCTTGATTCATGACAGTAACCATATATTTACCTGCCCTCGCACCAATCCCTTTATTATGTCTTTACTTATTACCTTTTGTACACCTCCTTTAGGCTAATTGGTTTTCTTCCTTCCCTACCCTTCGGCACCAGCCTAAGGTTTGGAAGAAGACTATCCAATAAGCGTAATAGGTGTACACTCCTTATGCCAGGACCCCTCGCAACCTGAGAGAAGGTAATTAGAAAAGACATATGAATAATCCTATTCTATTTCTCCTGAACCGGAAACCATCCTCGAATCTGAAAAGAATTCCTTCGAGTTCGTATGTAACTATACGAGGACATGTCCAAGCATTATGGACGTTCGTAGTGATACGAAGTGTTCTGGAGAAATCCAAAGTGGATGTGGGAGTGGCATGGGTATACACGGTTTTGTCGTGAATGATAGCAGTCGCAATTTTCTTTATTCTAATTCCTTTATATGTCTTTACTTATTACCTTCTGTACACCACCTTTAGGCTGATTGGTTTTCTTCCTTCCCTACCTTTCGGCACCTGCCTATGGTCTGGAGGAAGACTATCCAATAAGCGTAATAGGTGTACCCTCTCCTAATCCTAGGAGCCCTCACAACCTGAGAGAAGGTAAAGGGAAAATACAACCGAATAATCATATTCAATCTCTCCAGAACCAGAATCCATCCTTGAATCTGGAACAAGTACCTTCGAGTTCGTATGTAACTATACGATGGATTTATCCAATAGGAGTGGATGTTCGTAGTGATACAGGGTGTTCTGGAGAAACGCAAAGGTGATATAGAAGTGGCAATGACATATGCGACTCGGTGACATTCCAAAGTGTTTTAAGAAGGTTCGGTTAACTTGGTTCATGAGTTTTAGTCAAGGGTCGGGACATGGTCGTTACCAAAGAGAGAGAGAAAAGAAACACTCAGCGTGCACTCTAACCTAGATCAGAATGGTTAATCACTTTATCTAATCAGGATGGCTCCCACTGTTTCCTCGAATTCTCCTCCAAACCCATTAGGAGAATTAGTCGGGATCATCTAAAATCACCCAAGGAGTAATCATACTCATCAGTGGGAATCGGGATCCAACCATCATCGCATAATAACTTTATGGAAGCCACTCAAGTTACCACACTCCAGAAGTTATGCGCAAGCCTGGCAAGTTTTCTGTATGTTTGAAACTCCCGATGTGATTTTTACCCCTAGAACCCAAGTGACCTTGATGAATAATCAACAAATCAAAAGGTCCTAGTCAAGTTCAACCGATCATTATCTTGATTGTGTTAAACCCACCCGCATGACCCTTAACGAATAATCAACAAAGTCGTACGACCATCCTAACCAATCCACATGTCTATGCGACAGAAAAGCATTACAGAGCTACTGCACACTATGCCTCGGCGAATAGCAACGACAAACGTAGCGTGAATACTAAGCAATACTAATCTGAAATGACGGAGGGCTACGGCTGGTTTTTGGCGAAAAACCTTTAACGTAATGAACTTGATATCGTTGAAGGAACAGAGTGGTTTTACAAATATATAGTGGCAAAAACTTTTGCTAAAGAGGTTACTCCCGGTGAAGGGATCTCGGCTCTTTCCTCGTCGAATGAGGTGCAGGATATTCCAAACTGAGTACCACGATACAAAGTAAAAGGAACAACAATAGTGAAGTTATTACGCTGACGCAAACTTTTACCCAAGGGGTCACTCCCGATGAAGGGATCTCGGCCCTTGCCTCGTCGAATGAGGTGCTGGATATTCATAACCGAATACCACTGTGCAAACCAAAAGCCAACGTCTGTAATGTCAGTTTTTAAAAAACTTGGTTCCAACAATATCACGTAGGTTTGTTTTATTCTTGTATTGATCAGAATCAACACAGTCCCATCAATTAATCATACCGGAAAAGAACGAAAATATATGATGTACGTATATGCCATCTGTATTCGCCACTGAGTCCCGTCATCACCCGTTAGGTTACTTAACTAACGACAGAGCAGGGACTGGACTAGCGCGGGTGCAAAACATATACAACATCTACTAGTATATATAAATATATATAACAATCATCCCAGGCATGATATAAAGCAACCTCACAGAACCATCACAGAAGCAACACAGAATGGTGGATAATCTTGGAGCCCCGGGTTTCACTTGAGCCGCAAGTGGGACCCGACGTTCCCCGTCGTATGGATAGCCTGTGCAATGAAAACCTAGATCCTTACGAGCGCGGCAAGTTACCCGCCAAAACCAGAAGTAAGGCAACCCCCTTCAACAACGTGAATGGGCCACCCAGCACTTCTTAGAATCCGGTAACTTGGGCACCCCTCCGTGGGTCAACCTATACCCCCTACGAGTGCGGCGAATAGCCTGCCAAATCTAGAGTAAGGTCCCCTCCATCTCAACGCCATGAGATGCGGACCCGTTTCCCTCTAGAACCCGGCTATTTGTGCACTCCACCGCGAGGTAATCCTAGTACAGAAAAGAAAATAATATATACAAGGGTGACATCGACCTCAACCCGGTCGTGCCCCAAACAAATAATATACAAACAGGCAGTGACGGCAGTCCACATGTCAAACGCTCGCCCCGCAATATCAAATGTACAAATGAAACTAAACAATACTAACATTGAACCCAAGCTGTCCACCACGACGATCCAACCACAACACAGCATAACACAGAACATCAACGTGAATGCCACGTTCGCAAACCCGTCTAAAAGAACATATAGCAATTAGACGAGTTATACCGCTCGAATGACATTCACGGTCGCAGATAGTAATGCATGTACTGATAAACATTTAAACAGTGTTAAATTATCGACTTCGAAACACCCTGAATTTCCCCAGAACAAAAGATAACATAATATCCAAAATTGGCAAAACAAGTAATACCACTGAACCAATATTCCAAAGACTAGACCACCCTACAAAATTTAAGTCCAAACTCCAACATTGGACCGACCTCACCCGTTTTTTAAGCAATCTCGCTGGGTCAAATTCGGCGGTTTGGGCTCGTTTTTGTAGGGTGTTCTAGTGGTCACTCAAGTAGTCTTCTGCAGTTGCTTAAAAATTTTTTTGAAGAATTTGAAAATTCGACAGAACCTGGAATATGCAGTGCACTGTTTCGGGGTCATTTCGGTTTCGATACTTTAATATTGTCTAAACAAGCTTGCTAAGGGTTTAAAGGTTAGCTCTGATATCATGTTGGGTTACGGCAGCGCCCCGGTCATCAAATCGTGGCAAAATGCGGAAAAAAATTTACTAAACTGGCGCTACCATTACCCGATGCCCGGATCTACCCTAAACACTATACTAGCAAGCAAATAAAAGGAGTTAGGAATGGTTATACCGAGTTGATCCGTGTCCTTCGGTCTTCAACCATCTTCCCAAGCTTCTAGAGGCTCCTTGATCAAGCTTGGTCGCCGGTCTCCCTCCATCAATGATGATTCACCCGAGAGATGTAGTTATGGCTCTAGCTTCACATAATGGATGCAAATGAAGCAACTAGAGTTTCTAGGATGCTACTCTAGAAAGCCTAGGATGTAGTGAGTGTAATCCAAGTGTTGGTCTATCTCATCTCACCTCTTTCATAATTCTCAACACATGAGAGGGTTGAGAGGAGGTGGTGAATGAAGGTGGAGGCAACCATAGAAAATCAAGAGAGGGGTGAAGCACAAATGGTGATGAGAACAAAGCATGCTGAAGAGAAAACCTACCATCTCAAAATAATGAAGCTCTCATCAGAGAGAAAATCAAGCATGCTAGGTTTTGTAAAACAATATCTTTCATTTTAAAATACTACCCATACTTGAATAGTATGCACAAATGAATTAAAAATTCATTTGTGCACACTATGCAAGCATGGTCACCACCATACTCCCCATTTTCCAATTTCCACCTCATTTACCATTTTCCAAAAAATTGTCAAATCCAAAAATGAGGTGGCCACCTTCTAGAATGTTTTCCGGATAAAATACGGATTACATTCTACTGTATATACATACCTGCATTCGTACCGAAATACGAATACCCAAAGTGATAGAATAACACAAAGAACATAATACTAGAATATACGTATCGAAATACATATAAGAAAATTATTAAATAAATATCTGATTTAATAATCCGGCTCAAACCCGAGCTGGCTAGTATTATCAACTGTCCGATCGAAAGTCCGGGTACAAAGTACATCAATCGATCGGAACTCTGCACGTATCCAATACGGCTACTACATCATTTCGCCAGAACCAGGGAAACCCTCTGTGTGGGACTCTAAAGACTCGTCAATATGCTGGCAGTGGGTTTAACCACAAGCACATCAGCGGCACTAGCTGTACGTAATGGCTACCAAGATATTGAGCGAAAGGGAGGCCGATGAGCAAACTCATCCTGAACCCCTACTGAGCCTGACAATGGCAATATCCGTACAGTCCGGTCTGTTCGTCTAAGAGTATCGCATATCGTGTCTAGGGAATGGATAAGGTCAGACCCCTAATAATGCGATAATTCGTGTCAGTATGAAACCCATCACCACACGAGAAACTACCGATCCTAGATCAGTAATTCTCGACTAGCTTGGCCAAGGATTTCTGGTGATGATCACCCGTGCACAGCGCGACATCAACCCCCAATATCGGGAAAGACGAATCACCGACAATCCGCTCACTGCCTCTATGTGGCTCGAGATTGTACCTAACTAAAACCTGTTTGCACGACTCCTTTGAGCCGTAGTAGGGTAGTAATCAAAGAACAGTGGGAACTCATACGAGACAAATGACGATCTCAGGTCGACAGCCTAACCTATACACATGTCACCTGGGAACTGCTATCTGACAATAGGTATAATACCAACTAGCAGGTTCCCGGCGAGTGCGTCTAGTGTACTGTCACGCCCCGCTTCCCAGAGTACGCTAAGATAGGCATGTGACATAGCCAATCATGCTACCTATGGAGAGGAAAGATCCCTCCATAGTCACATTACGGCTGTAGAGATATCAAGAATAGGAAAGTAAACTAAACTATCTAGTACATGTTCATAAGCCAGAGTAAATGAGTCAAGAGATGATATAATATGCGGAAGCAAAAGATCCAATAAGTAAACACCTGGAAAGTAAAACTGGATACCAATAAGATCTTCACCGCTCGGTCTAACAGCGGCAGTACTCCTGATCAGTCTGCAACAAAGGTAGAGGATCTGGGCCATGCAAAACCCAGACGCCAGTGCGTCATAATATCAAGCAATACTAGAAACAGTGGTAACAAGATATGCAGGTATGAGTATAAATGGTAAAATAGGTATAACAGTGATATAAGTGAGGACAGTGAGGGTAATGTGTAGTGAGTAATCTAAACTGGTCTACTGTTAACTACTCTAAAGTCTTTGAAATCAATTTGATGAATCATCGATATAACTCAATAGTATCCTGTACGTGCCCGGGATCACGGTCTATGACTCTCGGGCTAAATCCGAGACGTGCCGCAAGGCAGTAAAAGGGTAGTAGGTAATGACGAGTGATGTCAGCAGCATCACCCCGGGGCTGGCCTAGCTCGTAAGACTGATCAGAAAAGCTGTCGAACTGTCGAGTTACAAGTCAGGTTTCATCATTGATTTCCCTATACCCCCAAGTTATATATGTTCAAGTCAGGTATTAAATAATCTGGAGCTAATGCCAACACAGGATCAGGCAGGTATAGGTTTGTCTGGATAGACAACAGCAAATGTCCGTAGGGGTAACAAGTCAGGTTTGTTGGCATTAGTAACAAGATCAGGTAACAGGTAAAACCATGGTACATCAGGTCAAGTCAGGTAGTATATAGGTATCATGTCATGTCAAGAAGTGCATGGTATCACATCGTGTCAAGTAATAGGTGTATCAAGTCATGTCGGGGGTGCACAACATGTCACGTGGGTGCTTATAACCAAACTAAAAATAAGCATGGGTATACAAAACAAGTATGGGGTACTAATGGAACAATAAAATGGAACATTGTCATGTGATAAACAGTCAGGTACAGATTAAGGCATATAGATGCACAGTTATGAGTAGGGTTAAAGTTAAAGTTCCAATACTAATTAAACTACAATTTATCAAATGTGGAATGTTAAATTTACAATATTATATAATCAAGTGATCTATGGATGCGACTGTATAAATAATAGGCTTGATGGATGCAAACGGCGTCCGAAAGGTTTTAAACTATTAAAAGAGTACTATGGGCTATCCAACTAAGCAATCTGTGATTCAATTATGGATATGGGTACAATGGATTGTAATCCAATATGCAACATGATATATTTCAAGTCTTAGATCTAAAATGATGTAACGGGACATCGAAATGTTAAAATGGAAATTATGGTATTAGATTTAAACTACAGGTTTAATGTGCATTCAAATAAGTATATAATAAGTTAAATAGCATGTAGCAAGTTTTACTTGCCTCGAACAGAACGAGAACGGATGTGTACAGAACGTCCTACGTCGGCGAAATATCGCGACGCGCGCACGGTACACGGAACGGGTCCCAATAACACACGAGGGTGATCACACAGGTCAGGTATGTCGTCTGGATCGTCGGCGTCACATCCGGCTCCGGCGATTGCTGGAAATACAGAAATCAAGAAAGTGAAGAAAAGGGAAAAGGAAAGAAGAGGAGAAAGAAGAAGAGGGAATGTTTCTTACTGGGGTTGTAGGTGCACAGGGTCAGAAGAGGCGAGAGGACGACGATGAGATCAACGGATCTCTGGCAATAGGGTTTTTCCGGCGAGGCATAGGGATTCTTGATTAGGGTTTACTTGACGTCAGGGCATTGGAGTGGTGTAGAAAGGATCTGGTGTTGATGAAAAGAGAGTGGAGGAAGAAGAGGAGAAGGTAGTGATGATGAGGTACGGTCGACGGCGAGGTGGTTTGACCTCCGGCGAGCTGTGGGGGAAGTAAGGTATAGGTTACTGGGTTCTTGGTTGTGAGGTTTGGTGTGCAGGGTTGGGTTCTGGGTTGGCCGAGAAAGGAGAGGAGGCGGAGGAGATGTCGAGGTGATAAGGACGGTCGGAGCTAGGGTCAAGGTTAGGGTTTCGGTGGGATCTCGTCACGGGGTGCAGGGTGCTCGGTGACGAGGGAAGGTGTGGGGTTTCAGGGTTGGTGTCGAAGTGGAAGTGGAGACGAAGGTGATGATGTCGGGGAGATGGCGAGGCGGCGATGGGAGTGACGACGGCTACGAGGAGGAGAGCTGTGGTTTTGGGTTCGCGAGAAAGAAAAATGAGAGGTAGGGAGGAAGAAATAATATATATGGGAGAGAGAGAATAAGAGAGAGGAGAGAGAGAGATTCATAGAGAGAGAGAGGAGATTGAGAGAAGAGAGAGAGATGCGTGAACAGTGAGGAGAGATAGATTTGGCGTTTAGTGGAAAAGAGAAAAAAGGAGAGGGGAGGAGAGAGAGAGAGAGGTAAAGAAAACAGAGAGAGAAAGGAAGAGTGCTATGTTAGGTAATTCATGATATATAAATATATTATATATTATATATAATAGAGATGGAAAGAGAGAGAGAGATACGAGTGGTAAGAAATAGGTTAAGAAAAATATAATATGCATGCAAACAGTTAAGAGAGAGAGAGAGAGAGAGAAGTGCAGTTAGTATTTTGAAAATATATTTGAACTGTTAGTGTTAATTTTGGTGATGAAATATAAGGAATATATTTTAATTTTATAATATTAAATGAATATAATATTAGTCCGTTTTGAGATTTTGGCAAATACAAACTTACTCCAAAATATGCCCGGGTCAGGTCTTAAAATCCGGTTTTAAAATATGAAAAATATATGCGACTTCCAAATTTCAAAATAAATGCTCAGGTAACGAAAATATATACCCCTAAGAACGGATGCACGTACGTGCGCGTAGCCATCCAAACACGTCCGTTTCACTGAACGATACGAGAACAAGATGTGCGTATGCTACTACGGGGTTAGGGGTATCAAGCAGGCTATGAAATGCAATTTTAATTTATTTTTCCGTGACTTAAAATGTTATATGGTAAAAGATGCCATGCCAGATAAAATGCCAGTATGCAATAAATTTAAAATGCACAAGTCTACATAATAAGTCAGGGTGATTCATAACTATGAATCAAACAAGTTTCAAGCAAGCGGGTCGGGTCGAATGCAATGTAAATTGTAAAATACCATTCGCACTCAAAATATGTTAAATCAAGAAATATCATGAATAAAGGAATACGATAACTGGAATTGGTATAAATGAACTCGAGTGTTACATTATACCCAACTACAAAAAGAATTTCTTCCTCGAAATTCCAAGAACAAGAAAGGATAAACAATCAAGAAAATACAAAAATAGATGTGGAAACTTCTGTCGGATTTCATCTTCTTGTTCCCAAGTTGATTCTCCATGCGAGCGATTTCCCCAAGGAATAAGTACAAGAGGGATAACCTTGTTCTTAAAAACTTTTTCTCTTCGATCCACAGTCAACATCGGTCGCACCTCAAAAGTTAAATTTTCTTGTACAATCAGCTCCGAATGATCCAGCACGTGTGTTTCATCTCGAACATTCTTACGGAATTGAAATACATGAAATACGTCATGAACATTCGCCAAAGATTGCGGTAAATCCAAACGATACGCCACTTCTCCAACACGCTGCAAAATTTCAAAAGGTTCAACAAATCGAGAACTAAGCTTTCCTCGACTTCCAAAACGAATCACCCCTTTTATCGGTGATATCTTCAAGAATACCAAAACACCAACGGCGAACCCTAGAGGTCTTCTCGATATATCTGTCCAACTCTTTTGTCGGTCTTGTGCTGCTTTCATATGATTCCGAATAATATTAACCTTCTCAACTGTCTGCACAACCAAATCTGGTCCCAACAATCTTCGTTCACAAATATCGTCCCAACAAATAGGTGAACGACACTTGCGACCATATAAAGCTTTGAATGGAGCCATCTGAATAGTCGCCTGGAAACTGTTATTGTAAGAAAACTCCACCAAATGTAGATGATCCTTCCATGAACCCTTGAAGTCTAACATGCAAGCTCTCAACATGTCTTCAAGAGTTTGGATCGTTCTCTTCGGCTGGCCATCTGTTTGAGGGTAATAAGCTGTGCTTGTGTTAAACTTCAATCGAGTCCCCATTTTCCTGTAAGCTCCTCCAAAAGTGTGATACGAAACGAGTGTCACGGTCGGACACGATGCTCACCGGTACTCCATGCAATCTTACAATCTCCTGCATGTACCGTTCTGCCAAAGTTTCTGTTGATTGACCAACTTGAAAAGGTATGAAATGAGCTGCCTTGGTCAATCGATCAACAATCACTCAAACTGTATTATTGCCTTTTTGGACTCCGCGGTAAAGCCGTCACGAAATCCGTGGTTATATGTTCCCACTTCCATTGAGAAATCGGAAGTGGTTGCAATAAATCAGCAACCCTTTGGTGTTCAGCCTTAACTTGCTGATACACCAAGCACTTTGCCACAAAGCGGCAATCTCCCATTTCATGTCTTCCCATCAGAAATGTTGTCGTAGATCTCGTTACATCTTTGTGCCACCTGGATGTACGGAATACGCGGAACTATGTGCCTCTTTCATAACTTCTTCGTGAATATCCTTTTGGCACACACAAACGGCTACCATATCGCAACGAACCATCTTCATGAATTAACAAGTCCGTTCGAAGTCCAGTTTCAACCTGTTCTCGAAACTTTTGCAATCTTGGGTCCTTCGACTGCTCTGCTTTAATACTCTCGATCAATGACGACTGTACTTGCAGCTGCATCAACTGTCCTGAAGAATGCGGTAGCACGATCTCTAACTCGAATCTCCGAAAGTCTTCCATAAGCTCTTTCTGTGCAGTCAACATCTGAATTGCTGGCAACCGAATAAGCGCATCCGGTACAGCATTAACTTTCCCCGGATGGTACTTAAGATCAAGATCGTAGTCAGCCATCAGCTCCAACCATCTATGCTGCCTCATATTAAGCTCTTTCTGTGTGAAAACGTACTTCAAGCTTTAGTAACAAGATCAGGTAACAGGTAAAACCATGGTACATCAGGTCAAGTCAGCTAGTATATAGGTATCATGTCATGTCAAGAAGTGCATGGTATCACATCGTGTCAAGTAATAGGTGTATCAAGTCATGTCGGGGGTGCACAACATGTCACGTGGGTGCTCGTAACGAAACTAAAAATAATCATGGGTATACAAAACAAGTATGGGTACTAATGGAACAATAAAATGGAACATTGTCATGCGATAAACAGTCAGGTACAGATTAAGGCATATAGATGCACAGTTATGAGCAGGGTTAAAGTTAAAGTTTCAATACTAATTAAACTACAATTTATCAAATGTGGAATGTTAAATTTACAATATTATATAATCAAGTGATCTATGGATGCGACTGTATAAATAATAGGCTAGATGGATGCAAACGGCGTCCGAAAGGTTTTAAACTATTAAAAAAGTACTATGGGCTATACAACTAAGCAATATGTGATTCAATTATGGATATGGGTACAATGGATTGTAATCGAATATGCAACATGATATATTTCAAGTCTTAGATCTAAAATGATGTAACGGGACATCGAAATGTTAAAATGGAAATTATGGTATTAGATTTAAACTACACGTTTAATGTGCATTCAAATAAGTATATAATAAGTTAAATAGCATGTAGCAAGTTTTACTTGTCTCGAACGGAACGAGAACGGATGTGTACAGAACGTCCTGCATCGGCCAAATATCGCGACGCGCGCACGGTACACGGAATGGGTCCCAATAACGCACGAGGGTGATCACGCAGATCAGGTACGTCGTCTGGATCATCGGCGTCACATCCAGCTCCGGCGATTGCTGGAAATACAGAAATCAAGAAAGTGAAGAAAAGGGAAAAGGAAAGAAAAGGAGAAAGAAGAAGAGGGAATGTTTCTTACTGGGGTTGTAGGTGCACAAGGGTCAGAAGAGGCGAGAGGACGACGATGAGATCAACGGATCTCTGAAAATAGGGTTTTTCCGGCGAGGCAGAGGGTTTCTTGATTAGGGCTTACTTGACGTCAGAGTATTGGAGAGGTGTAGAAAGGATCTGGTGTTGATGAGAAGAGAGTGGAGGAAGAGGAGGAGAAGGTGGTGGTGATGAGGTACGGCCGACGGCGAGGTGGTTGGACCTCCGGCGAGCTGAGGGGGAAGTGAGGTGTAGGTTACTGGGTTCTTGGTTGTGAGGTTTGGTGTGCAGGGTCGGGTTCTGGGTTGGCCGAGAAAGGAGAGGAGGCGGAGGAGGTGTCGAGGTGACAAGGACGGTCGGAGCTAGGGTCAAGGTTAGGGTTTCGGTAGGATCTCGTCGCGGGGTGCAGGGTGCTCGGTGACGAGGGAAGGTGTGGGGTTTCAGAGTTGGTGTCGAAGTGGAGGTGGAGACGAGGGTGATGATGTCGGGGAGATGGCGAGGCGGCGATGGGAGTGATGACAGCCACGAGGAGGAGAGCTGTGGTTTTGGGTTCGTGAGAAAGAAAAATGAGAGGAAGGGAGGAAGAAATAATATATATGGGAGAGAGAGAATAAGCGAGAGGAGAGAGAGAGATTCATAGAGAGAGAGGAGATCGAGAGGAGAAAGAGGGAGACGCGTGAACAGTGAGGAGAGATAGATTTGGCGTTTAGTGGAAGAGAGAGAAAGGGAAAGGGGAGGAGAGAGAGAGAGGTAAAGAAAACAGAGTGAGAAAGGAAGAGTGTGCTGTGTTAGGTAATTCATGATATATAAATATATTATATATTATATATAATAGAGATGGAAAGAGAGAGAGAGAGAGATATGAGTGGTTAGAAATAGGTTAGGAAAAATATAATATGCATGCAAACAGTTAAGAGAGATAGAGAAGTGCAGTTAGTATTTTGAAAATATATTTGAACTGTTAGTGTTAGTTTTGGTGATGAAATATAACGAATATATTTTAATTGTATAATATTAAATGAATATAATATTAGTCCGTTTTGAGATTTTGGCAAATACAAACTTACTCCAAAGTATGCCCGGGTCAGGTCTAAAATTCCGGTTTTAAAATATGAAAAATATATACGACTTCCAAATTTCAAAATGAATGCTCAGGTAACGAAAATGTAAACCCCTAAGAACGGATACACGTACGTGCGCGTAGCTATCCAAACACGTCCGTTTCACTGAACGAGACGAGAACAAGATGCGCGGATGCTACCATGGGGTTAGGGGTATCAAGCAGGCTATAAAATGCAATTTTAATTTATTTTTCCATGACTTAAAATATTATATGGTAAAAGATGTCATGCGAGATAAAATGCCAGTATGCGATAAAGTTAAAATGCACAAGTCTACATAACAAGTCAGGGTGATTCATAACTATGAATCAAACAAGTTTCAAGTAAGCGGGTCGGGTCGAATGCAATGTAAATTGTAAAATACCATTCGCACCCAAAATATGTTAAATCAAGAAATATCACGAATAAAGGAATACGAGAACTGGAATTGGTATAAATGAACTCGGTTGTTACATGTACTCATAACCCAATGAGCATCTGTATACTATCTTAGGTGAACAAACTAACACCAATGGCTTGTGAGACTTTGCCACCGCCCCTCGTCGGGGTCTTGATTAGTATACACTAGTCTACACTGGAGTATCGATGCCCAGTCTCAAAACTCCCATGACTAGGGACATTTAAGGATTTGCTTATAGACCTCCAGCTCCCACATATATGATCACCATCATAATGCTAATAGTCAAGCAAGAATCTTATGGGCTCTATCAATATATACATAATGATAAAGACAAACCAGATAGCATACTATCATCTCGAGTAAGACTGTTCTATCGGTATAGATCCTCCCTCAATCATCATAATCACCTGCCTGCGACTATGATAATTGCGTTAAGGGCACAATAGCCAACGGTATAAACTACAATTCAACATGAATCCGTCTGTACAATCTATTTCAATATACAACTTGACTAAACCGAACCATGGATATACTCCATCTACATGACTTTCCATTTATATCCATTCCATTTACTGATATTATAGTTCCGGCAAGTCATCCATCTATATAACAAACAATACAAACAATACACTCAAGAAATCGCGGGGTTTATAAGGAGTAGATTAGTACGGAAGGTATTAAAAGTGGCACGAGACTGTAACCATAATACACCTAACCTGAATATCAATTGCCGTTGTACCGTGGCTGAACGGTTCCATGTGCTCCGTATAGCTTAGTCTCCGGAATAGTGGACTCCTCTCGTATACACTGGCATTTTCTGTACCAAGTTACAAACAACAGCGTTAACAATATAATCAAATATTATAAGATATACACTCTTTCTCTGTCTACTCTATCTCTATTTATCTTTGGGACTTACCGAGCGATTGTTCGCTGACGACATTCCTTCTCTTCTTTCTTTGGAATGTTGTCAGGTGGATCGGACCTTCTGGAGACAGATCCCAGCAGCAAAGATTTGGATCAGATAGCCTTCGACCCAGAGCTCTAGATTACTTGTACATATTTTCATTTCTGTTATTCCATTGTTTAGGCATTGCTTTCATTCCATGTATTTACATTTCAGCTGTATTGTAAAAAGAATTTCATTTACATCTTGTCTCTTGTGTATTTTACTTTATATTGCTTAGATACGCTTAACATGTTTACTTCTGAGTAAATGCGTCGTGTGATCCGTCGTGTCCTTTGCCCGTACACCGGGAAGTAGGGCGTGACAGGTTTTGTTGGCGGCCCATGCAGGTCTGCTCTGTATGGACATGCGGATTAGTTCTGCATGGACATGTGGGTTAATTCTGCATGATGTCCTAAGTAATATAACATAAGAACCAGCAACTAAAAACATTCTTTACATATTCCTTGAATCTTATTCCTTAAATCTATCCCAGCCCTATTTTTCATTCAAGGTTATGGATTCCCCGAACAACACCAGCACCAATGTCAACAACAAACCTCCACCTCTACCGCTTATTCCTACCATAGCTTCTCAGATCAATGAGAAGACGGTATTACATGAGGCAATCCGAAGCCTCCTGGAAGGACTGCAGCAGTAGACTGCTATATTATTGAACCGTCCAAAAGCGGAAGCAACCGGAATGAAGCAAAATGCTACAGGGAATTGTCTAACCCATGACATAGCTGCCCGTAGATATGAGGCAGTAGTGAAGATGAAGGGCAGACCCCAATCTGCCGGAGTGAAGCGCCATGCCACCCAGATGGCAGGAGGAGCCTACAATGCCATCATTTGTACCCAGGAGAACGGAAGAAATAATTAATCAGCCAAGTTTAGATTTTTGCTTCTATTGCAAGAAGGAAGGACACTTATGGAAGGACTGTAAGCGCGCAAAAGGCATGTGCTTAGTTTATGGCGCATCCAATCATGAAATTGGAACATGTCCTTATAGACGCAACCCAGCTCACACATCTACCAACTACCTGCAGCGGCAGCTATCCAGGCTCCTGCATCTCGTCTTGCACTCCCAGCTCCACCACCTACATAGCCTACTCGCCAATTCCAACAGGCACTGAGGAACATGCCTCGAGGGCAGAGAAACATGCCCCAAGAACAGAGGAATATGCCCGTAGCTAGGAGGAATAAACCACGGCGCCAGGCTTTCACATTAGCAGCCGTAGAAGCCGAGACTGTAGACCAAGATAACCCTGGTAATTCCCTCACATCTTTTTTTCAATCCTACCAAAACTTTTGCATTCTTTCGTTCTTCCAAATATTTATCATGCACTACCAAAAGTTCTATCACCAAAGTTTTCTTGAATCTGTTACACTTTTCTTTTACAAATTTCGAGGACGAAATTTTTATAAGGAGGGTAGAATGTAACAACCATAACTTTCTGTACGAATTTATTTTCAAAATACAGAAAGGGACACCTAAACCTGAGCACGAATTATAAGTTTGTTTTGCTTTTGAACAGCAAGAAGGAGCTTGTAGCTCATTGGTAAGACCTTACATTGCTAAGACATAGCACCCGAGTTCAAATCCCATCTGCCACACATTCTTTTTATATAATTTTCTTTTAATCTTTTTAGAAGCCTAAGGATCTACACGTGCACTACACGTAAACTGAAAAGACACTGATTATTTAAACATGTGCGCGAGGGAATATGAATCGTGAGGGACACGTGGCGAAATTTTGGAGCTCCTCCATCGGTTTCCGACCAGCGAAACCGTCGGAAAAACCGGCACCGCCGGGCCCCCCGTACCCAATGCTCCCCAATTTCCTCCCCTGGCACCTCTTCAGCTACCCTACTAACCCCTTATTGCTTGTTTACTCTGAATTTATCCAGAGTGCAATAAATGCCCCTTTAATCCAATTTTAATGCAGATTTTAATGCATTTCCTTCACCCCCTAAACCCTAATTTTTCCTATAAATACCACACCTCATTTCACACATCCTCACCAGAATTTCATTATCAAAACTATACAAAATTCTCAAGTCCTAATTGTGTGCAAGTGGAGTTAGCAAATGGTGAAGTTCCGGCAACAATACAAGGAGATTCCGGCGACGAAACGACACCCCGAAGCCTTCTTTAGCTCCCTCTCTCCCTTTTCTTATCCTAAAGCCAGTAAGTCCCCTTCCCCCCTCTCTTCTTCTTCTTTAAAAACTTGCAATTCTAAAACCCAACGGAAGCGGAATTAATCCGACTTCCGATTCGGTTTTTCTTTAAAACGTCACTTTTCTTAATCAATAAAATACCATACTCTCATATCATGTTTAACAAATATTAATAAACACTTTAAAACAAGTTTCATCTGAAAATATTCTTTATTACAATTTTTATCGTAGTTTTACAGTAAAATACCACAAACTTCACTCCCGATATAAAACAACATAATACATGTTTTACCTATAAATAGTTCATGAGGTAATGACCTACCTCATCACAACACACATCTTTATCATAGAACGATGAAGTTTTGGGAATTTATTGTTGGGATAAAACGACTTTACAAATAAATACCTTCAACGTATAAAACCATTTCTATAAAAAGATTTATTAAACATTTCCATGCAATTACGCTTCTGCAACCCACTTTTGGGGACCCCGTTCTGGTTGGTGCGGATTATCGCATATTCTCGAGCCTGGTAGAGCGAGATGCAGACCTCCGAAAGGAGCATTCGGTCTCAATAGAATTTTTATGCATTTTTCTTTAGAAAATGAGATTTCTATAAGAAAATAAATAAATTATTTTCATTAAATATATATATATATATTATCAAAATATCTATTTTAATTATATAAATATTCCAAGTTTTCTAAATCAAAGGAATCACTATTACATGAAAATACCATCCAAATACAACACAATTCCAATATTACAAGAAAATATCATACATTATGAAATCAGGTTTTACTCACTAGAAATTTCACATTTATAAAATATACATCTATGGAAACTCTAAAGACGATAATTAAATACTTGAGGTGTATTTTGAAATTATACCAAAACTATTTTTACATAAAACCCCTCAAGTTATACTAAATTACAATAAGGACCCTAGGTAACATAGCTTTAAGCGGGACCAGTCTCTTGAGCCTCAGGGAGCCAGAGATATTGGTGCTTGCCTATTTAAGGTAGACAATCTAACAAACGGTGTTATCAACACGATAATTATCTTGGAAAAAGACACAAATCCTGCCGTCCATGTGCAGCAGTTACCGATAACATCAAAACAATCAGGATTTCAAGTTCTTTTTAAAAGTGTCGAGTCCCAATCTAATCAATCTGACTTGAATGTTATTCAAGTATAAACTATAATTCAACATGAATCCGTCTGTACAATCTATTTCAATATACAATTTGACCGAACCGAACCATGGATATACCCCGTCTACATGAATTTCCATTTATATCCATTCCATTTACTGATATCATGGTTTCGGAAAGTCATCCATCTATATAACAAACAATACAAATAATACAATCAAAACATCGCGGGGTTTATAAGGGGTAGATTGGTACGGAAGGTGTTAAAAGTGGCACGAGACTGTAACCATAATACAGCTAACCAGAATATCCATTGCCGTTATACCGTGGCTGAACAGTTCCTTGTGCTCCGTATACCTTAATCCCCGAAATAGTGGGACTCCTCTCGTATACAGTGGCATTTTCTGTACCAAGCTACAAACAACAGCATTAACAATATAATCAAATATTATAAGATATACACTCTCTCTGTCTACACTATCTCTATTTATCTTTGGGACTTACTGAGTGATTGTTTGCAAATGGCATTCCTTCTCTTCTTTCTTTGGAATGTTGTCAGGTGGATCGGACCTTCTAGAGACAGAGCCCAGCAGCGAAGACTTGGATCAGATAGCCTTCGACCTAGAGCTCTAGATTACTTGTACATATTTTTATTTCTGTTATACCATTGTTTAGGCATTGCTTTCATTCCATGTATTTACATTTCAGCTGTATTGTAAAAATAATATTTAATAAATAAAGTTATTGTTCATTTACATCTTGTCTCTTGTGTATTTTACTTTATATTGCTTAGATACGCTTAGCGTATTTACTTCGGAGTAAATGCGTCGCGTGACCCGTCACGTCCTCTGCCCGTACACCGGGAAGCGGGGCGTGAAAAATCCACAAATTCATGCGACAGAAAAGTATTACAGAGCTACCGCACACTATGCCTCGGCGAATAGAAACGACAATCGTAGCACAAATACCAAGCAATACTAATCCGAAATGACGGAGGGCTGTGGCTGGTTTTTAGAAAAAAATCTTTAACGTAATGAACTTAATATCGTTAAAGGAACTCGAGTGGTTTTACAATGGAGTGGTTTAGGCTCCGCTTTTAAAACTAGCAATATAAACTTTTACTTAAGAGCAAACTCCCTGTGAAGGAATCAAGCCTCTTTTCTCATAAAATGAGGTGCAGGATATTCCTAACTGAATACCACTATGCAAAGCAAAAGAATACGACTATGGTTTTGAAGAAAACCGAATAGTTTTAAAAATTGGTTCCGACAATATCATTTAGATTTATTTTTCTTACATTAATCAGAATTAATGCAGTCCCATCAATTAATCATATCATACCAGAAAAGAAACGAAAATAGGCATGCACATATATGCCATCCGCATTCGCCACAGGGTCCTGTGTCTTCACATTAAGATTACTTAATTTACGGCAGGGCGGAGACAGGACTAGCGCGGATGCAAAACATATATAGTAACATTCGTTTTACGCATGATATCAAGTAACATCACAGAAGCATCATAGCAGAAGCAAACACAGTTTGGAAATACGGATAATCTAGGAAAAGTACATTTCAATGGAGCCAAATATGAAATGCAATTTTCCCGGTCGTGTGGATAGCCCACAATATTGGATCCTAGACCACTACAGGTGTAGAAATCCACCCGCCAATCCCAGAAGCGAGGGAACCCCAATCAACGAAATTAGTGGGCCACCCAGTACTGACAAAATCCGGTAACTTGGACACCCCTCAACGGGTCGGTCTTATACCCCCTACGAGGGCGGGGAATAGCCCGCCAATTCTAGAGTAAGGCACCCCGGTCTCAACGCTATGAGATGGAGGCCCGTTGCCCTCTAGAACCCGGCTACTAGAGCACTCCGTTGCGGGGTAATCCTAGCGTATGTAATGAAAACCTGAATATACAACGGTGACTACGTCCACAACCAGGACGCACCCCAAAGAATAATACAAGCCGCGATAACGGCAGTCCACATGTCCGACGCTCGCCACGTAATATGAATATACATTACATCACAGAGAATAGCATCTAATACTACATAGGGCTATCCATCGCGACAAATCCAACACAACCATAACCAACAAGCAATATCCATCACAGAACATGCAAACTTGCGAGTATCAATTCCGTAACCCCATCTAATTGATACGTATAGCAATTAGACGACGTTTTACCAAACGTTATGATACATGCAACCATCACAAACATAGAAACTATTACTATAGAACTCATCATAAGCGAATGTACACATGAAATTCCAAACGACGAAAATCAAGCGCACGTCAACATCCAAAAACCCAAACTTTTTGCCAATACCAAGAGTCCGAACGACCCGTCCAAACCCCTCAGGAACTCCCCGGGGTTCCCCCGATCCACCTCGCGGGTTCTTGGTCCGAACCAAGAGCCCACGAGGATCACAAAAAATGCAAATAAGTTTAGTTTGGGACTATTTTGGACAGCCTTCAAAAATCAGTTTTGAGCATGGAAAAACAGCGACTAAACCCTATAAAATTTTGAAAATTTGGCTTCTTAACACTCTACGGGTCACCCACGATCTCCTACGGAGTCCCCGTTACAAAAAGAGAGCTCCAGGGATCGAGAACAAGCATAAAAAACTCGGTTTAGGGGCTGGAATTTGCTACTGAAAACTGCAGTTTGAAAGCGACGAAAACGATGGAATTCTTTGGTCATAGAAGCTGGTTTAGGCGTATGGATTGGCTCTGATACCATTGAAATGTTCCTAGTGCTCTCTCCGGTAACCCGCGACCAATGCGGAAATTTCGTGGCACTAGAAACCTAAAACCAAGAATCTACTCCAAACACCTAAAACGAGCAAGAACAAAAGGATAGAAAACAACCTTTGTAGCGTTTTCATTTGCTTCAATTGGATTGGACTCTAGCATGCTCTCTAGAGCTCCAGATCATGCTTGTAAGCTGGTCCTTCTACGCCGAAGATGATCCACCCGAGAGAACTACGTTCAAGCTTCAACTAAAGATCCTAGGTTGCTAATTTAGGATGCTTAGTGATGTGTATGAATGTTCTAGCATTTTTTCTTTCTTTTTATCTTCATGATTCTCAACTCATGAGAGGGTTGAAGATGAAGAAGAAGAAGGAGCCATGGAAGAGAGAGAAGCTAAATGGTAGAATGGAGAAGTCATCCACAAATTCAAGCATGCTTACATTGTTTTGTTAAAACAATTTTTACCATTTTAAAACTACAACCATGCTTGAATAATATTTGCAAATGAATTAATAATTCATTTGTCCATACCCTCAACCATTTCTTTTTTCCACCGGATTTCATAATTTCTTTAAAAGAAAATCCTACAAATGAAGTGTCCTTATAGAAATATTCTTGTATAAATACAAGAATACATCCCCGCAAATACATACTCGTATTTGTATCAAAATACGAATACTCAAGAGATAGCAAAATAAAATGAACATAATACTAGAATATACATATCGAAATATATATATGTAAATTATTAAATCAAAATTTGATTTAATAATCCGGTTTAATTCTAAACCGACTAGTATTATTATCCGCCCGATTAAAGTCTGTGTGGCTAGCACATATACCTAATCGGAACCCTGCACGTATCAATATACGACCACTACATCATTTTTCCTGAACCAGAAAAACCCTCTGTTTGGGACTCTAAAGACTCGTCAATACATTGGCAAACCACAAGTACGTCAGCGGCACTAGCTGTGCGTAACGACTACCCAGGTATTGAGCGAAAGGAAGGCCGACGAGCAAATTCTTCTTTACCCCTACTGAGCCTATCTGTGACAATCTCCGTACAGTCCGATCTTTTCGTCTAAAGATAATCTCATACCGGATTTAGATGGTGAATAACGTTAGACCCCTACTAACCCGATAAGTCATGCCGGTCTGAAACTCATCACCCACTGAGAAACTACTGATATCACATCAGTAGTTTCTCATCCACCTTGGCTAAGAATTTCTGGTGATGGCTGACCCAACACAATACGACATCAACTCCCAATACCGGCAGAGACAAATACCCTACGATTGTTCACTGCCTCCATGTGGCTCGGGACTGTACCCAACTAAAATATATTTGCATGACTCTTTTGAGCCGTAGTAGGGTAATAATCTAAGTATAGTAGGAACTCACATGAGAAAAATTTAAATCTTAGGTCAAAGGACTAACCTGTACTCATGCCATAAGAAAACTTACATCTAACGATAGGTATAATACCATCTAGAAGTTCTCGGCGAGTCTGTCTGGTATACTCACCTCCAGTGAGCACATGTATATTATCTTAGGCAACTCGATACCAATGGCTTGTGAGACCTTACCACCGCCCCTCATCGGGGTCTCGAAGCATGTACACTAGCTTACTCCGGAGTATCGATGCCCAGTCTCGATTCTCTTCCGACTAGGGACATTTAAGGATGTGCTTATTGACCATCCAGCTCCCATATATATGATCGCCATCATAATGCTGATAGTCAAGCGATAATCCTACGGGCTTTATCAAAACGTATACCCATAATGACAAAGATAAACCAGATAGCATATTATCATCTCGAGTAAGACTGTTCTACCTGTATAGGTCATTGTTTAATTATCATAATCGCCAACTTGCAATTACAATAATTGTCTTGAGGGCACTATGTCTAATATAACATGCACAAATTCACTTATTCCTTATTACCATATTGTCTTCTAATTTCAGACTTTGTAAAAAGGAGAGGTAGGAATTACACTTGTTAGTAAATGGTTTAAGCCCTACTCAGAATCATTTGACAATAAAGAAGCAGTTGAAAGATCTATAGACTTTATGCTTGGATGGTTAATTAGCCAAATAAAACAATATATATGTTTCTACTCCATATGTTATATATACGTTTCTATATCTAAATATTTATTTGGATTCAGGTACATGGATCCACTAGTGAAAGAAGATTATCCATTCATTATGAGACCATTGGTCAAAAACAAATTGTCATACTTCACAAAGGAGGAGTCGGAGATGATCAAAGGACCCTACGACTTTATTGGACTCAATTATTACACCTCATATTATGCACGTTCTGTTCCAATAATCACGAATTACACGCCGACACTTAACATTACCGATTCTTATGCCGACCAATTAGGTATGTTCAAACAAGTAACAAATATTTTATATTTTAAAAGATTCAACAAGCTTTAGCTACTCAAATAGTTATTGAATATATGTTTTATCTTTGAACGTTTTTTATGGAAGAGGCAAAGGATGGGGTCTCAATTGGAAAACCGGTAAGAACTGCACTGTATTCTCTAATTTTATTTAAACTTTAATTTATTTATTTTACTTTATTTTATTTTGTTTTGTTTTGTTTTATTTTGTTTTATTTAAACTTTATTCTATAATTTTATTTAAACTTTAATTTATTTCATAGCTCATTTTCTGATCATAATTTATTCAATCAAGGTCATGTTGAACCAAGGCCATAGCTTAGCATTTAACCTTCTTAGCTTATTTAATAACATAAATAAGGTGTTTTCTTGGTAACATACATGAAAGAGATATATTTGATGCCATAGATAATGAGGCAATCATGAAACACTTTCAAGATACGCCGCATTAGAAAAACAAATATTATTTTATGTTTGTTATCAAAGTAGTTTAAGAATCTAATCGTCTAGATTAAAGGGTTTTTATATGTTATTTAGTTTTACTAGATCTTGAAATAACTTTGTGTCCCCACTGACCGAAATTTTATGTCCACCACCATTTAGTTTAATATGATAGCATTTTCATCATGTTAAATCCTCTCTTATGCATATTCTTTCCTATATTGCAGGAAGGTTCTTGGATTTATGTATATCCAATTGGAATGAAGGACACACTAGTGTATATAAAGAAGAAATACAATGATCCTAAGATCTATATCGCAGAAAATGGTCAGTATTCTAACCTGACCCGTTCAAACATTTTAAATATTTATCTTGTCTTACAAAAATTTTCCAAAACTTTTTGCAGTTACCGTTCAGCTCGGCGACCAAATCTCGTCACTGGAACTGGGACTCTCTAACAAGGACAGGATCATTTACATGACTCTTCATCTTTCTCAAGTTTGTGCCGCCATACTGTGAGTTATCAATATTCAAAAAGGTGTTAAATAATTTACGTATAAACATTCAACAGTTCTGAAAAGGATTTATTTTGCTTGCAGGGAGGGGGTTCAAGTGAAAGGATACTTTGCATGGTCGTTGACGGATAACTTTGAATGATACCCGAAACATTCCGCAAAATGGTACATGAAATTCCTGAAGTCCTAAGCGACCATGCCATCCATTGCCCAAGTGTGGAGTAGCTTTTCGAAACAGCACAACTTGATTGATTTAGTTTGTTTTCTTTGGATGTAATTATTTGCTCTAGCTAGCCTTTGTTTCAGATTTTTTAATTGTGTTTTCAAGCGCAACGAAAACCAACGGCCCGTATGCCTCTCTTCGAAACATTAAATGAGAGACCCCGGATTCGATCCCGGATCCCTCTCTCCCCAAACTCCTATTGCCCATCATTGGGCTATGTGCCGGCACAGATTTTATTTTTTTTACAGATTTTTTTATTGTTGATTGCTACTTTTTTTCATAATTATTTTGTGACAATAAAGTTCTTCAATAATATATATAAATTATTTTGTGACAATAAAGTTCTTCAATAATATATATATATATAGAGAGAGAGAGAGAGAGAGAGATTAATGGAGGAAAGTGGTCATAGGAGGGGATTTCCTCCTATGGCGTGGAAAAAATGCAACCTCCACCATTTTTTCCGGCGATCGGCACCCATCATCATCATCGTTATCATCTAAGATGTACGTACACCAAATTTCATGTGATTCCACAACTTTTTCACCGTTGATTTAGTGGGTTCAAAATTAACGGTTTACCGACAATAGAACTTTTTACATTGCTAAATTAACGGTGAAAAAGTTGTAGAATCACATGAAATTTGGTGTACCCACATCTTAGATGATAACGATGAAGTTGATGGGGGCCGATCGTCGAAAAAATTGGTGGAGGTTGTATTTTTTCCATGCCATAGGAGGAAATCCCCTGCTATGGCCTCTTTTCTCCATTATTCTCATATATATATATATATATATATATATATATATATATATATATATATATATATATATAATGAATGAAGGAAAGAAGCCATAGAAGGGAGTTTCCTCCTATGGCGTCGAAAAATTACACCCCCATCGTATTTTCCGACGATCGGAATCTATCATCTTCATCGTTATCATCTAAGATGTGGGTACGCCAAATTTCATGTGATTCTACAATCTTTTCATCGTTGATTTAGCAATATAAAAAGTTCTATTGTCGGTAAACCGTTAATTTTGAACCCACTAATTCAACGGTGAAAAAATTGTAGAATCACATGAAATTTGGTGTACTTACATCTTAGATGATAACGATGAACATGATGGGTTCCGATCGTCGGAAAACGTGACGGGGGGCATATTTTTTCGACGCGATAGGAGGAAATTCCCTCCTATGGAATAATGTAAAAAAGATGTCCTAGGAGGCTTTTCGTTAGTTGGCGTTAAAAAAATACACCCTTCATGATTTTTTTCGACGATCAGCATCCATCGTTATCATCGTTATCATGTAACATGTAGATACACCAAATTTCATGTAATTCCACCATTTTTTTCATCGTTAAATTAGCAATGTAAAAAGTTATATTTTCGGTAAACCGTTAATTTTGCACCAACTAAATCAACGGTGACAAAGTGATGAAATCACATAAAATTTGGTGTATCCGCTTCCTACATCATAACGATGATGATGGTGGATGCCGATCAACGAAAAGAATCATAAAGGGTGTATCTTTTCGACACTATAGAAGGAGATTCTCTCCTATCGCACATTTCCTCCATTATGCTCATGTGTGTGTGTGTGTGTATATGTATGTATATATATTAATCTTCTTTAATTCTTGTTTAAGATTGCAAAATCAATATGCTTAAATTAATTGTTCATCAAGATTCCCTTCAAAAAAAAATCCCACGTTTTTTTAAGTTATTGAAATTTTGCATTTTGTGATCATTCAACTAAAGATTGACATGGGTTGAACTTGAAAATGTGTAGAAGTGTCTTCTCAAGATAGGTTCCTTTTTCATCTCATAATACTTCTATTCTCTTTGTTATCATAAAGTACTAAAATGCTTACCAATAGGAGGTTGTGTTAGGGAGAGGAAAGAAGATTCGTAAGAGTTTTGAGAACTTCAGGCACAGAATGGATTTGACCACAAGCACGAATCGGTTGGTCATAGCACTTTCTCTCTTGGGAAGGGTACCGGGATCCATCTATAGAAGAGAAAGTGCTCATAATTTAACGTGTTCGACGCAAATCTGTGGAACCCTGGATACGTGTGCGTGATGTGTGCTTAGGTTAGATGTACGGGCCAATTCCCCCCAAAACAAAATAGAGGCACAAAATGGATCGGGTTTATGAGGAACATAGGAGAATCAGAGTTTTTTTATAAAGATTACAAAGGAAAAATTATGCTTAAGATACGGTTATTATTTGGGTTTTAAGAGAGGGAAACACATAGGTTGAGATTGGAGTTGGGGTTTATCTGAAAAAGATGATGAAGAAAAGAAGAAGAGAAAATCCAATGCCATTTAATTTAGGATTAAGGGTAGTATCATCCAAAATAAGTCATGTAATACGCATATGGGAATATGCCATAGAAAGTTATTGTCACGTCCTGCTTTTCAAAATACGGGATACGAGGGTAACTGGATCAGTCATGCTCCCACGATCAAGGAATAATCATGCCGTAGTCACACTACGGTTTCTGGCAGTACATGATAGCAGTAATAATCTAACACAGATAATTAGATAATACAATCACTAAAAGTATCAGGTAAAAAGGAAACTGAGCGCAGCAGATACAAACACTAATCGGTAATAATAAAAGGAAAGATAGGACCAGCTCACTAGTCTAGATATCCACGATCTCCTTAAAATCAAACGGGTCCACTTCTTACTCTGAACATGCATACTCATGTCATCAAAGCGATAAAATAGTAATATATGATACGTGTAATAATAATAATTATGAAGTAGTAAGCATAGGTTAAAGACATGAGCATGACATAGCATGCACAGGTAAACACTATGGCATGAGTATCAGATCAGTAAATCGATGCAAGTCCATATTACTAATCATATCAATCTCTAGGTCTCAATGTCCATATTACTATTTTATCGTCAGCTTGAGCGTAAGAGTCAATCATTGGAAAAACAGAACCCTCTCCTGTAATCAGTAACAATTAGTAACACACTTTCACGTAATGGGACCCTAAGGGGCCCTATCCTGTAATCAATACACGCTCATGTAATGGGATCCTAAAATTCTGTTGACCGAACTCACACTCAAACTAACCCAACACCCGTGGTCTATATCAATGTCCAACCACGAATCAAAATACCGGTTATCCATAACAAATCTACTCGAGAATTGGAGACCGGTCTCTATCAAGCATGACTAGACCAGTACTTTATATAAGTGGGTAGTCCCGAATGTTTTATCTATGACACTAATATAAGTGTTTTCAAAACCCGTCTCATTCTACTTATATACGTCCCACAAATATCGACAATGCAATAATTAAATGGTTGCGCTGATTGTGTATAAGTACGCGTCATAATCACTATTCGTTCACTCTTTTACGCTAATGTACTTGCCACAATCTAATCACTAAAGCTTCGGTAATCTAAAAACAGTCGTTAGGGTATCGATGCAAATGATCACTAATTACATATGGTGTAACAGTCATGCAACATGATAGAGATGCAGTAAAATACATTACTAATAATATATGAGCAGCCGGTGTTGTTTGGATTAGAAAAATCGCATTAAATCACACATGCATAACTTGGCAAAACATTATAAAATACATATGAAGTATACTTGATTATCAAAGCAGAAAAATTAGTTTCATATCAATAGGCATTCAGGTTAAAGATTTATCATCATTTTAAATCAGCGATTAGTTGCTGGAATTCCGGTTTCAGAACTGAAAGTCCAACTTCACGTGCAGTTTATTACAGATTGTGTTTAGATTCAAGTGTTTCTCAGCTGAATAAAACCTAGCTTTATCAGTTAGGTTTCTAGCGTATCAAGTGGATCAGTAATATCCTCTATTTACTAGGAGATATGTTCAGTGTAGTGTCGAAGTGTATAAACTGTCACGGCAGAAAACTGCAGGATATGTCGACGATCTAAAATATATTTAAAATATCAAACGACAATAAAATTGAATGAGACTAGAACCATAAGTTAGATAATTTAATTATCTACGCGACGATATAGGACTCCGCGTATTTTCAGTTTTATGTAGGGATGTACAGGCGATTAAATTCAGGTATCAACATGAAAAACTGCAGAAATTGGCCGTATACATCGATAATATAAATTATGTTAAAATATCAAACAATGATGTAGTTCAGTGGAACCAGTGGCGTAAGAAATCTAACTCGATTTTCTACCTATCTATATAGGGTTCCGCACATTTGCGCATTCGAACAATGAGTTACAGGTGTTTGATTTCAGCTATTCGTAGAGACTTATGTTCTGAACTGCAGTCTAGAGCCACAAATCCCTTCAGTTTTCGCTATCTAAATGATATGATATTCAGTAAAAATCACCGTAGATTCTTAGGTTATCTAGTTCTCTTCGCAGCGAGCCTAAGAACGCTACGATCCAATTTTTTTACGATTTATTATGAATTTTACGGGATGTCATGTACGGGAAAAACCAGATTTCATATCGGTTAGCGGTGACATCACTTTATGTGTGAAATCTTATTATTTTACATCCAAATTTCTACACTATATTCGTTATCTGTAAAGGAAGTTATTTACCACAAGTTTCGCTATTTTAAATGGGTTTTCGTCTATGGTTCGCATCACAATTCCAAGAATAGTTACGATCTAAACTTATTTATATACATATCTATTTATTATAAAATTGTTCAGCTAATCGTTATTATAAAACTACAGAAATTGGCCGTATACATCAATAATATAAATTATGTTAAAATATCAAACAACGTGTAGTTCAGTGAAACCAGTGGCGTAAGAAATCTAACTCGATTTTCTACCTATCTATATAGGATTCCGCATATTTGCGCATTCAAACAATGAGTTACAGGTGTTTGATTTCAGCTATTCGTAGAGATTTATATTCTGGACTGCAGTCTAGAGCCACAAACCCCTTCAGTTTTCGCTATCTAAATGACACGATATTCAGTAAAAATCACCGTAGATTCTTAGGTTATCTGGTTCTCTTCGCAGCAAGTCTAAGAACGCTACGATCTAATTTTTACGATTTTTTATGAATTTTACGGGATGTCATGTATGGGAAAAACCAGATTTCGTATCGGTTATCGGGGACATCACTTTATGTGTGAAATCTTATTATTTTACATCCAAATTTCTACACTATATTCGTTATC
Source organism: Agapanthus africanus (assembly GCA_030015575.1). Lineage (NCBI taxonomy): Eukaryota > Viridiplantae > Streptophyta > Magnoliopsida > Asparagales > Amaryllidaceae > Agapanthus > Agapanthus africanus. Next base: position 725,628,231 of record CM057337.1, read on the forward strand.
TGTAAAGGAAGTTATTTACCACAAGTTCCGCTATTTTAAATGGGTTTTCGTCTATGGTTTGCATCACAATTCCAAGAATAGTTACGATCTAAACTCATTTATATACATATCTATTTATTATAAAATTGTTCAGCTAATCGTTTAAAATAGCATGATAACAAGTGAAGAATTTCACTTGCCTTCGAGTCGCTGGAGCGGGGTGATGAGAAAACATGATGACCACGAAGAAGGCGCGAAGACAACGACAGTCGTAACGGGGATCGGACTCGGACTTGGTGGCTTCAGCTCGCAACAAATCTCTTGGCCTCAGTTCTGGTGGCGTCGGTGAAAGCAACAACGGTGGCGATGGCTATGGCTTGCTCTGTTTGGAAGATCGGCCCAGTTGTTGTCGGCGGCAATGGAGGGCTCTGCTTCATGGAGAAGAGGAGATGGAGTAGGGGAAGCTCGGCTCGTGGTAGTTGCAATGGTGGCTAGCCGGAGCAGCAGACTGTGGTGGCGACTCAGCAAGGTTGGCGGTTTCAGGTGAAACTCCGGCTAAGGATGGCAGCGAGGGCTCGAGTTGTGGCTTGGAGGTGGGTTGTGGAGGTTGTTGTTGGTGTTGGCGGTGGTGTTGGGAAGCTCTTCGACGGTGATGGTGGTCGGGGCTTGGTCGCTGAAGGAGGAGGAGAGGACGGTGTTGCGGTTGGTGAAGGTGACTAGGAGCTCGTCGGGTATTTGTTATGTTGTTCTAGCATCGGAAGCATGGCTAATACACATCTAGTGCAAGGCGTGCAGAACATTTCGGTTAGCAATTCGGTTTTCGAAGAGAGGAGTCAAGACATAGGCAAAACCCAGTAACGGAATTATAAATGGTGTGTTTTATCAAAATATCATGATGAAAAATGTACAGTGTACTATCTTTATCAATCAACGTTATTGTTCCGATGATGTAATTAATTGCCTCAAAACCGTAAGCGCCCTCCAAAAAACACTATATTATTTCTCTTATGGAAAAAATGGGTACGTGAATGTTTGAACATGTGAACATGAACATAACCCTGGAATGGATGCCTCATTTAACTTAAACCATGGGCACGCCAACCATGAAAAACCTCTTTTGGCTTGAATGTTCACAGCCGAATATTCAGAGCTAGCTGCATTAACCTCTTGTCTTGTCGTAGAAATTTTGTTTTAATAAATTTGTTAATTTGTTGCATGCAGGAATCTGGGATTCAAATAAATAAGGTGGAATATTATAAGAACATTGTGGGGTCCTCTACTGAACAAGTAGGAATGCGTTTTGAGTGTAGCCAAACAAATCCATTATGCAAGGGAATAAAAAGTGGAGGGGAATATTGATATCATCATCTACTACCAAAACAACCAGAGCGCACAGTCTTCTTGTATGTACGTATGCTCAAGTGAACACCTCTGGGCTTGTCAATACACCAACTTGTCCTCAAGATTAATGATGTACGTTGTCAATTAATCATTTTGGTTCCTTTTCTTTCTTTTCTTTCCTCCTTTTTAGTTGTTGATGATGTTAATTGTGCATAAATATTAATTATATGTGATTTCAATTGTAAGGCGCTGGATCACACACCAACTTCTTTTGCTTGGATATTGCTAAAATAAGAGAGATTTCTATAATAACGTAATTAAGAAGGTTGGATTTTACATTGTGTATCCTTGCGATTACAGTAAATAGGCACCTATTTCTATTTCGACGGCAAAATAACGTCGAAATAGGTCTATTTCGTCGGATGACACCAAATAGCCATGAAGAAATGCCGACGCATTAAGTTGTGTCGCAATAGATTATTCCGACAGCTAAAGTTCGTCGCAATAATTTAAACTATTTCGACGGCTAATTCCCGTCAAAATAGTTTTTTTCTCGACGGGTAATTTCTGTTGAAATATATAAGATTTTTTAGTTAAAAAATTGTTTCATGAATCATTTAAAAACCCCTTTCTATATTTCGACGGGAAATTGCCGTCGAAATAAATCTATTTCGACGGGCAAGTTGTGTCGAAATAGTCTATTTCGACGGAAATTTCCCGTCCAAAAAGAGTGAATTACGATAAAAAAAAATTTAAACAGCCAAAAAAATCTCCAATCCAATCTATTTCAATTTAATATCGATTCCATTCCAGTCAAATAACGATTCTAATACAAATTCTATTCCATTCAAATATCGATTATCCAAATATGATTACAATACATATTACACATTCTTTTGAAATCTTAATATCATAAATTTACAAAAATGAAAAATAAAAATCAACGGAGGACGAAAGGTGGGAGCGTTGATCACGAAGAAGACGCTCATGGATTTCCTAGGTAAAGCCTCTGCGATTAAAAGTTTAAAATACATGAATTAGTATAGATATTTTATATTAATCAAACGCGTGCGCGCACTACTACAAATAAGGGTTGCCCCTACGGATTTGTCGGTAGGGGCAAACCACTGCCCCTACGGATATGTACGTAGGGGCGAAAATAGATCCCGTAGGTGCAAAGGCCGCAGGTGCAAGTTGAAGCCCTGAACTTGCCTCTACGGGCAAAAACTTGCCCCTACGGAGTTCTGTGTAGGGTCGGTTGTATCTACGGAGTAGGCCGTAGGGTAAAAAAAGTTATATTATTTACGGTTTTTTTTAAATATATTACCTGTACCTACGGATATAGCCGTAGGGCCACGTAATATCTCCTACGGATATATGCGTATGTACTTATCCGTAGGGGTAAAATATCAGGATTTCTAATATTTTGCCCCTACGGATAAGTCCGTAGGGGAGAAGCAATGGCCCCTACGGATAGGTCCGTAGGGGCACTCCCAACCCTCCTGGTATTGAGATCAGGGAGGAAATATCAGTTACTGCTGATATTGTGCCCCTACGGATATAGCCATAGGGCAACAGTTGTACCTACGGATTAATCCGTAGGTACACATTATCTTTATTTTTTTTAAAAAGGGGCTGCCTGATTTTTTCCCGCCCTGTGCACAATAATATATATAACAATAAAATATAAAATTAATCATCACGCAACATATATCGCAGTATTCATAATCACATCTCACGCATATAATATACAAAAGAAACCCAAAAACTGAATATGATATAAATATAAACCAATATCAATATCAATATCGTTTCAAAATGTAGTACAATATGTATCATATAAATAAATACATGTTTCAAAAAATAAGAATAAAAAAGCTACCCTAGTTCGGTCCAGCTCCACCTCTGATAAACGATAGAATCCGGTGCGCCTGCTCCTCGGTCAATAAACCATGCAATTCGGCGCGTGCGGGAGTCTGAGCGGTCTGTGGAGATGGCGATGTAGTCTGCGCAGCCGCCGTCGAGGTAGTAGCTTGCGGAGCCGCGGCTGCGGGAGTCTGAATGGGCGGTGGAGCTATAGGAGCTGTCTGCGGAACCGCAGCCGATGTAGCGGTTGAAAATAATACAATTGCATAACCTTAAGAAAAACAACCACCCCTTTTTTAATGAATTTGGATGGGTAATTATCCCAAATTTTTTTAAAACAAAAGAAAAACAGTGACCTATATACAAAATGGGTAAATGTCGTGATCAATAAATTACTTACCATTTGCCGAGACATGTATTTTTGCAGCATCCATACATCCTTTTCCTCTTCTTCGATGCCGTATTCTCATTATCTTCGTCTAATCCATCTGAATCTGCAATTAAGTTTAATTAAACCAAATAAAATCAAAAATTAAAATCAAACAGCAACAACAAAATCAATGAAATTTATAGCCTACCAGAGTCTTCAAGAATATCCACATATGAATCCTGGGCCTTCTTCGTTTTCTTCAAAGATCTTTTAGAAGCAGAGAATTTTGTTTTCTGGCAAGTGCTTTGAAGCTAAACACCATATTGCCTTTGTATTTGAAAACCAAAAAATGCCCAGTTTGCAGATTATTGGCTACTGTAAATTCATGCCACCCATCTCCACTCATGGAAGCAACTTTGTTCTCGATGTGAAGATCAACATGCCATATTTTGCCATTGTGGCTCACTAGGTTAGCCTTTTCTCTTCTCTTGACCATCTTGCTAATCTACTTGGTAAATTTATTCGGAATCGACTGCGAAGACATGCATAAGAAAGGAAGCTAAAATACAGATATATAGCATACCGATATATCGAAACTTCAAAATTGCGATGACAGTCCAGAGATATTTATCTCTACACACGTGGTGCACGTGCGAATGCGTCAGGCATCATGAACAAATATTTGAGAACATGGAAAGTATTATTAGTATAAAGTAATTAAAGTTTTTAAACACCTTGGGTAGATATTTTCTTAGTTGATGCAATCATATCATGATGACTAAATTTAAGCTATTATATATATGCATATGTATTTTTCTAATCTAATATATTACACACACATACACACACACAGAGAGAGAGAGAACCAATTTGGTAGAAAAATCAGGTAGCAGAACTCTGAAGAAATGGAGTCCATAGTATTGCTCATCATCATCATCCATGATCCCTTTGAAGAAATATTATCAAAAGGGGAGAATAAATTGTTACTGCTAGTTAATGCTTGCAAGATTTATTCTCCCATTTTGATAATATTTCTTTAAAGGGATCATGGATGATGATGATGAGCAATGCTATGGACTCCATTTCTTCAGGGTCCTGCTACCTAATTTCTCTACCAAATTGGTGTTCTCTCTCTCTCTCTCTCTCTGTGTGTGTGTGTGTGTAATATATTAGATTAGAAAAATACATATGCATATCTATAATAGCTTAAATTTAGTCATCATGATATGATTGCATCAACTAAGAAAATATCTAACCAAGGTGTTTAAAAGCTTTAATTACTTTATAATAATAATACTTTCCATGTTCTCAAATATTTGTCCATGATGCCTGACGCATTCGCACGTGCACCACGTGTGTAGAGATAAATATCTCTGGATTGTCATCGCAACTTTGAAGTTTCGATGTATCGGTATGCTATATATCTGTATTTTAGCTTCCTTTCTTATGCATGTCTTTTAATGATTCGTAACCGGTTCCGAATAAATTTACCAAGCAGATTAGCAAGATGGTCAAGAGAAGAGAAAAGGCTAACCTAGTGAGCCACAATGGCAAAATATGGCATGTTGATCTTCACATCGAGAACAAAGTTGCTTCTATGAGTGGAGATGGGTGGCATGAATTTACAGTAGCCAATAATCTGCAAACTGGACATTTTTTGGTTTTCAAATACAAAGGCAATATGGTGTTTAGCTTCAAAGCACTTGCCAGAAAACAAAATTCTCTGCTTCTAAAAGATCTTTGAAGAAAAAGAAGAAGGCCCAGGATTCATATGTGGATATTCTTGAAGACTCTGGTAGGCTATAAATTTCATTGATTTTGTTGTTGCTGTTTGATTTTAATTTTTTATTTTATTTGGTTTAATTAAATTTAATTGCAGCTTCAGATGGATTAGATGAAGATAATGACAATACGGCATCGAAGAAGAGGAAAAGGATGTATGGATGCTGCAAAAATACATGTCTCGGCAAATGGTAAGTAATTTATTGATCACGACATTTACCCATTTTGTATATAGGTCACTGTTTTTCTTTTGTTTTAAAAAAATTTGGGTGTGCTATTCTACTATCTACAATTTAAAAAAAAGGTAGACATAAAGATCAAAGTGCAATTTTTGAAATGAGTGTGCTATTCTACTATCTACAATTTCTATTTTCTTCTCTCTATTTCTTTTATAATCAATCTCCATGACTATTACCATGACTCTCGACTAACAAATGTGGCTTTTCGTCCTCGGTAGCTTGATAATTGATGGAGGATATAAACTTTTGATGACACCTAACGAAAAGTGGACCCTCTTTTCTTCATTAATTCACTCCCTGTGTGTGTGTGTTTTTTTTTTGAATTAAAGGTCATTGATTTTAGAAAGACCTGATGATATATTTGTTGAATATATGTAGGGTGATATGCATGATCACAAGAGCTTGGTGGAGGCAATAAAAAAAGTTGATGTGGTGATCTCTATGCTAGGCTACAAATATCATGAGCAGTTGGTTGATCATAAGTGCATGCTGCGTGAATAAATATTGTGTTAATTCCAAACTAAATACAAATATAACAAACTTATCAATTATATAGTATTCAATTTGATTTCAAACAAATACCAAATAAGAATTTATTGTACAGGTCCACGACTTACAATCATTCCCGCATGCGAGCACATATAAAAATCATAGTTTCTAGGATGACAAATTTTATTGTCAACTACTGTCACCGCCTACAGCTAGACAATAATAAAATTACTATCTAAATAAGAGCAAAAGGAATGTGTGTATATTTATGATATAGCATTCTAAATTAATATACATGCACTATATGATATATAAACATACCTGGAGGAGCGGGGGTGGCCTATGTCCCTGATATGGACGCATCACCAACAACTAGACAATCAAACATTGACAATATAAGTAATTTTGACATAAACAGGCATGAATATCTATAATATTACATTCAAAATGGATATTAGAGAGCGCACCTGCAGTGAGAAGTGGTAAAAGTATCACCCAACTAGGGTGTAATTTACAGAATCAGTTGAAACTCTTGAAAGTCATAGAAGAACCTGACCTGCACAAATCTGATGTATACTTTCCATTGGACACTAAGAAGTCTCTAAAAGGAAAAGCCAATGTGAAATCCATCATTAGTTCATATCAGAAGATTGATGCTGAAACAGAGAATAAGGAATGTCATTTTTTTCTTCTTCTGCCACATTACTTTCTTCTCCTTCTTTTTTTGCCACATTACTGTCTTCTCCTTATTATTATGTGCGTGTGCAAATTCAATGAAAGCAGAAACTCCAGTGACAAAATTAGGTTGCATACGTTGTTGCCAATTCACATACATCCAGTCCTTAACCCTGACGTACTCATGGGCCATGTTAGACTGTATCATATAAATTATAGGTTATGATGACTATATTGAGAAATCTAAGAACGAGATGGTTACTGACAAAGGAGAAAATCCGTGTATATGCTTTGTGTGTGCGTTTGTCGTTGAAAAGAATAAATTATCGATAATTAAAGTTAGATTTGAGGATACCCATGTATGAGTTGTATTCTATATATGTGTGTTTCGATTTATGATTTCGCTTAAGTGTAGGGTTGTTTTTACTTAAAGAAGTATCACCATCTACTATATATCAAAAAATGTAGCAAACTAGGACTAGAACTCATTTAACATTATCAGCTAGTGAGATTTCAATGTCGAAAACTCCCTAAAGAGGAAAATTACTAAAAGGAAAAGACTCTTTGAACAAAACGCATCCACTAGCAATAAAAGAGATTGTATCATACTTTAGTACCAACACACAAGCACCTACATCTTGCTATGATCATAACAACATCATGATGATTTGTCAATTGCCTTGCTCATATTATGAAATTATGAACACCAAAACTCTAATCAAATTTCCATCTCAATAATTAAGCCGACAAAAGGAAAAATAATAACCAAAAAGAGGAGAGAGTCTTAATTTGCATGCCCAAAGTTTCATGATAGACAGAGACCAGGAGAAAAGGAGAGAGAGGAGAGAAAATATCACAAGCAATGAAAAAAGTTGGGAAGGTGTTGAACATCATCTTTGTAACTTGTAATATGTGGCCATTTATCATCGATATCTAAGCTTTTCTTTATCAATATAGAATCATTGAGTTTAGAAGAAGATTCAAAATTAATATACTTTAAGAAGTTTTACCACCGGCTATTCGTCTAACGTCCAGTCTTTGGTGTCACACAAAATTCTTGAATCAATATGATCCTGAGACTCGATCAAGATTCTCTGGACTAAAAAATTCCAAGGAATTGCTATTTGAATTACGTTAATTTGGAACACGTTTGTATGATTGAAGCTAAGAAACAAATATATTTCCATATTATATCATGCATTGTTTTATTAAAAATAATTTTATCGCATACCTAGCTATGTGCTGAAGTAGGCTATATATCTCTACAGAGAGAGAAATTTATAACCAACATGCCACGAATATTGAGATTGTATATATATATATATATATATATATATATATATATATAAGTAGACATTTGAATCTAGACAAATAGAAAACAAAACTTTATTGCTCCCTTGTCTCTTATCAAAATCATTAGAAATGTTCATTTTTAGGGGGCTCAAAATTTCCTTCACAAGCTTTAAAAGAAACGTAGAAAAATTCTCACCCCCTGCCGCAACCCCCTGCCCCAACCCTAACCCTAACCCCAACCCCAACCCCAACCCCCTGCCGAACCCCAACCGCAACCGCAACCCCAACTATGAAACATATTAGAAAAAGGATAGAAGTTCAAAATGTTAATAACACGATGATAATCAAAGCAGTTGCGTACAGATGCTAAAACCGAATATGTGACACGATATTCTTGTAAAGATAGTCATGTATTAAAAGAGGAGACGCCCAAGTAAAATCCATAACTAAATCCCTATTTTGCCTTTCCTTTTCTTCAAATCAGAAATGTGACTTTTTTTTTTGCAATTATATATAGCTAAAATAAAGAAGGTCCTACAATTCTAAGCATTTCCAATTACAACGGTCCATCCTCAAAATCCAGAATCTTATGAGTATCTTATGCAATTAGCAAACATATTCAACCGAAAACACCAACAAAATTTCCACCAAACTACAAATCCTTTGCATACTCAAACCCCAACCAGATCAAATTAAGGGACTACTCAGACCCACAGTTTAAATCAATCAAAAATATCTAAAATCAGACCCGGGGTCTTTGGATACCTACCAAATGCCATGTCCGATGACTCCAAAAACAAAACCCCAACATGCCCAACGGCTAAAAGTTCCACAAAACAGTCTCCGTTTCCAAGAAAATTTGAGAATGACAAATAAAATTATTAATTAAACTGGGCTTTACCCACATTATTAGTCCAGTTTCCAACACCTTCTCAAACTAGACAAATTTTACTCTTATGATTATCATCAACATTTCAATTAACGAGCTTAATGCTAATTAGAATGGAAATTAACTTAGACCCTGAAATCTAAAACCCTAACCCCAACCCTAACCCTAACCCCAACCCCAACCCCAACAGCAACCCCCTGCCGAACCCTAACCCCAACCGCAGCCCCAGCCCCAACCCCAACCCCAACCGCAGCCCGAGCCCCAACCCCAACCCCAACCACAGCCCTAGCCGCAGCCCGAGCCCGAGCCCCAACCCCAACCACAACCCTAGCCGCAGCCCGAGCCCGAGCCCCAACCCCAACCACAGCCCTAGCCGCAGCCCGAGCCCTAGCCCCAACCCTAGCCCTAGCCCCAACCCCAGCCCTAGCCCCAGCCCGTAGCCCCAGCTCCACCCCCAATCAAAAATTTGAGTAATTGAAGAATTCCTTACCTGTGCAGAGGCGACGACGAGAACTCCGATGAGCCGGCGCTGGCGACAACGAAAGCAGGTGGTGGCTACGACGAAAGCAGGCGGTGGCTACGACGAATCGGCGGCGCTGGCGATGACGAGAACGACGATCGATTGGCGGGAATGAGGGTTTGGGAATTTTTTGTTCGCGCGAGATTTGGGAATAATGAGCGTAGGGATCGATCTGAGCTTTTAACTTAAATCCCTATTTAGATGCCCCTACGGATAAGTCCGTAGGTTCTTGGTTTGCAGCTCCGTAGGGGCAAACAACAATTTAAGATTTAATAATTTTTATATAAATATGTAAGGACCGTAGGGGCAACCGTCTAGCCCTACGGATTAATCCGTAGGGCCAAAATAAATCTGCCCCTACGGATTTCACTATCCGTAGGGGCAACCCCCTATTGTAGTAGTGGCGCGTTTGTTTATGTGCGCATGTGTATGTATGCTTGTGTGCATGCGCATGTTTGTTTGTTTGTGTGTGTGCTTATGCACGTGCATGCCTGTTTGTGTCTGTGCGTGTATGCATGTGAGTGTGTGCACGCGTGTATGTATGCATGTGTGTATGTATGTGATATGTGCGTATGTATGTATATGTGTGTATGCATGTGTGTATGTGATATGTGCGTATGAATGCATGTGTGTTTGTGTCTGTGTATGTATGCATGTGTGTGTGTATGATTGTGCGTGTATGTATGCATGTGTGTGTGTGCATGTGTGTATGTGATATGTGTGTATGTATGCATGTGTGTGTGTATGATTGTGTGTATGTGACATGTGATATGTATGCATCTGTGTATGTGATATGTGCATATGTATCTATGTGTGTGTGTATGCTTGTGCGTGTATGTGTGTGTGTATGCATGATTGTGTGTGTTTGTGATATGTGTGTATGTGTGTATATATGTAAGGGTTATCAAATTTACAGGAGGTACGGGCCTCCCAGCCTGGACGTACGCGTCGATAAGATTAAGTCTCTGCTCGAGAGTCCAACCAGCAAATAGATCGGTAGCGGGAGTGGGAGCAGCAGTGGGAGCGGGAGCGGGAGTCGATCGGCGTGAGAAACCGCCGGATTCCGGCGTCTGCTCCTGGGGTGATCCATGAAACACAAGGGTCTTGGTCCTAGAGGCTCTGCTTTGTATCGGCATCTCCGAAGGTGCAACGACTCTGAAATCACTATACAGGAATTCTTGTTATTATACAATAAAAAGGTATTACAGCCTGTGTAAGAGTTAAAAATTATTTTTATTAAATAAAAGCAAGAAGTAACTTGTAGCTCATTGGTAAAGCCTATGCACTGTCATGACATAACCTGTGTGTTCGATTCTCAACAAACCCAATTATTTTTAAGATTTTTCTTTTTAATTTTTCGGAAACCCAAGAGTTGCACGTGCATACACGGAAAAACAAAAAGTTTTAAAAAAATCAAACATGCGCAATGAGGTGTACACACCCAACTTGACAGGTGGCACAAATCTCGAGACAAATCAACAAATCCCGACCGCCAGTTTCCTTGATATGGCCGGCGCCGACGGTCATGATGAAGCCAAACCCCTCCGTGCTTTGCACACTTGTCTCTTCAACTCCCCTGCACTGTTTGATTTTCCTGATATCAGATAGAGACTTTTTAATTCACCATTTAATACCATTTAAATTCTTTTAATCCATATTTTTAATTCTCAAACCATAATTCTTCACTATAAATACCACCCCTTGCCCCAACTCTTCCCAATTCTGAAATTTCTAGCAAAAATTCTCTTAAACTCTTTAAGTACCAAGTGGAGTTAAACACCCCAAGTAGCGTACCCAGCCAAACTCGACGTCCGGAACATTTCCAATGACGCCACGACACCCAAAAACTTCCTTTCTCTCTTGCTAACCACCTAAACACGCAAGTCCATTCATCTATATTTTTTCCACCTTAAAACAAAACTTTAAAACAAATCGACAAAATTAGAGTTATTTCCGATGTAATCTTCTTTTTAATTTTTGTATTCCATTTGATAAGCAACTTAGATCAAACTAATATCCTATATTAATCTTAACTTCATTTCCCATTATTTAGTTTTTAGTTTAACAAAATTTTCATGTGAAACAATAATATAATGGACTTTTTCATTAAAATACCATGAACTTTAGTATAACCCTTTTCAATAATTGTTTAAAAATACCTTTAGGAAAACATCACGGGGTAACAACTTATCCCACACGCATACAATGGTTCCATAACACGGTATTCTAAACATATATCTAATTTAAAGAATAACATTTTCATTAAAATACCACACCTTTACAAAACGGGTTTCTTTTAATCGGTATTTTAAAATCCTTAGCAATTATGCCTCTACAACTCTCGTTAGGAGACCCGCTAATTGTCATGATCTAAAGTTTAGATGTGACTGGCACTTAGATTATGAGATATCTCAAGATGTCGACATAATCTGAGTAAGCCAAAAACCAAGATCAAACCCCTTTTTGCGGAAGTTTAGAATTTTTCAATAATTAAGTAAAAGAATAAGGTAGCATGTCGAAAGGTTTTTAAATAATGGAAATATAACAACTGCTTTTAAACTTTCGACAGTGCCTATCTTTTTAGTTATTAATATAAAACCAATTTAAGTTATGTAATTAAATTGCATCCCTAGTTGGGAGCAACAATACCAATTAGCGGAAATCAATACACAATCATAGTACAACACTCAAATTGAAGAATTTCATGCAAGATTAAATAAAGCATAAGATAACATAACTAACTATATCACTCAGTCTACATAATATACAATATATTTCGTTCTAAGTCAATATACATGGTCTGATGGAGATATTCTAGATTCAATATATAATACCAAAAGAGGAGGTTACTACATATGTAAACCACCTAGCAAAAAGAGCGGTAAAAACTGGTAAGTAGATTTGTCCTGCTGCTAACCGTCTACTTGACTCCTGCAAAGAACTGTGGCACAACGGGGGTGAGTTGCCAACTTGGTGAATAAGACTAAAATATATCGGCTGATAATATAAGTACTAGAAATACTATCAACGGTAATGAATGTGATGCATGATAACAGGTGGAAGAATGAATATGTACTACTCAATGTATAATTCAAAACTGAAATCTCATCAATTATTTTCCAAATCAGGTTCATTTTTCCGTGTCTAACATCGATACAAATCTTCGTTGTTTCATCAGGTATCGTTTCTCGAACGATTCTGTTTCTCAATAACACCGGTCGATATCATCTAGATATCCACCGTGTTCACAACTGTCTCCAGTATCGAGTATTCTCGTTAGGCTCCCTGCCTAAAATGCGACTATCCTGCCCCTCGGTCTCGACCGGATCCACCATGTATCCAACTGTATGCCCCCCAACTCAGTCTGGATAAAATTGTAAATCCGCAACCGTATGACCTCCAACTCGGTTTGGAATGAAACCAAATCATAAAAACGACATCTCATAGTGGACGTGACCCATAATCATGAAAATCACTGATTTTACGCAATAGTATATGAAAACTTAAAACCATAAATTCTCGAAAATACAAATGCCACTTATATCAACTTCTAACACTTGAATATGAAACATGATGTCGTTTGTGCAAAGTACTTATAATTTTGATGTTTAAGGTATGATAGGAATCATATTTAACAGGATAAATACTAAGTGTGAAAGTGACATATAATATCGACGAGGTGTAGTGTAACATATAGGTACGTGCATGTGCAGCATGACTCGTCGATAATTGTGCAGTGTTCTAACAATTATTAACATGACAATAGATATATATGTATGAATGCATATGTTCAAGTTATATGTAAAAGCACATTTCATTTAACTTAAATTACGGGCGTATCACGCCATCCACACAAGATCCCCCGGTAGATATTTAGTCTACTCACCGGAATACGTCGTACTACTCAGAAATCGCCAATCATTTTCCTTTCCTTGCGGCCTCCGAAGTTTCCGTATTTGAATCTAATATTGAATTTAACTTGTATAAGAAACGGCTAACTCCGATACGGCGAAAATATGAAATTACAAGTTGTACGTACTAACTATACTACGTACAACTATTGCAAACTATCTAACACTTATTTTAACTGGAATTTAACCAAACGCTGTTTCGTAACAGAAAACAGAACGCGTTACGAATTACCCGTGTCGTATTTTAAACGTTTTAACCCCATTTCAGATATTAACTCCCAGATTTCATATACTATTAAAGTAACTTAAATAAATTATACCAAACAGATTAATCCACAGATATAGATCTACCATGAAAACCACATGCTCCAAATCGCCAAGAAATCCGGCGACGCCGGAATTTGCCTAAGCCTCGCCGGCCAAAATCCGAGCCCCCTTGTTCGTATTCTTATGATTGATTTTAAGTCTAGTCTATAAGATTTAGGTACTGTTTTGTCAATTTAGTTATCATCTAAACTATAGCAGATCTTTACAGAGTTAATTTTTGCCTAAAATACGATATTCGATTTCTAAAAATTTAAAGTTTACAGAACTTGATCCTATTGTGTTTAGAGATTATACCTACAGAGATGATTGAAAGGCTTCCTCCAAAAAATACAAGTCCTTAGCTCCCAGCTTGATGGTGGAAATCCTTAGCACTAGTTCTTCTTCTCTTCTCTTTCTTTTTTTTTCTTCCTATTTTCCTTTGTGTTTGTTCAAATTTTTTTTTCTTTTCTTCTAAACCTTAGTAGAATGGTTTTCAGTTTAATATATCAACTGAACTAATTAACAAGATAAGAGTATAGAGATGGTAGGGCTAGTAGGTGGTGTCACCACGAAAAGGGTGGTGAATTCATGTAGGGTTGAGGTAGTGTGCATGAGGTGTGCATGCAAGTAGGATGTGTTCATACCTTATCACTACAAATTGCGTTGACTTGTGATAATTTCTGAACTAAAACATTATCTAACCCCTTTTTCACTTACACCCTCAACATTTCCAAGTTTGCACAATTTCCTAAATTTTACACAAAGACCCTTCACTACCTATGCTATTATATAACAACATTTTTATTAAAATGAAACTAAATTTCACACTAAAACCCTTATAATTTATTAATGTTACACACTAAAATTTCAATTTAATTTGTTTCACATACTATTTATGAAAATGTCCTATTTTGTTTTAATAACTTTTTAAATCAACATTTTATTATTTAATTAATTAAATTTATTTATTTTCTAAAATTTTCAAATTGTTATAATATTCCCCCTTAAGAAAATTCGGTCCTTGATTTAAAAACTCAACTAAACATACCTTCAAAAAGATGTAGAAATTTCTTTCGCATCGCATTCTCGGTCTCCCAAGTGATCTCCTCTCGATTCGTTCCTCGCCAAAGAACCTTTACAGATGGAAATACCCTTGATCTCAGTTTTTTTGCCTGCCGGTCTAGAATAGCTACTGGCTACACTATATAGGATAAATCCGGCTCAAGCTGTAAGGTCTGATGTTGGATCGCGTGAGAGGGATCGTAAAGATACTTGCGAAGCATAGAAACGTGAAATACCTGATGCACATCGGGAAAACTGGGTGGAAGTGCTAAACGATAATCTATAACACCCATTCTTTCCAGGATCTTTTAGGGTCCGACATATCTGGGGCTGAGCTTCCCCTTTTTCCCGAAACGCATCACACCCTTCATCGGAGATACATGAAGGAACACATGATCTCCCATAACAAACTCGAGTCTACGACGGCGTTGATCGGCATATGATTTCTGTATGCACTGTGCCGCTCTCATCCGGTCCGGTATCAACTGGATCTTTTCTGTAGTTTCCTGTACTATCTGCGGTCCCAACACGCTACTCTCGCTGAGTTCTGTCCAGCAAACGGGTGATCGACATTTCCTCCCATACAAAACTTCAAAGGGTGCCATCTGGATCGCCTCCTGAAAACTATTATTGTACGAGAATTCTATCAAAGGTAAGTGACGATCCCAACTACCACCGAAATCAAGGCTGCAAGCTCGAAGCATATCCTCTAGAGTCTGAATGGTCCACTCTGACTGACCATCTGTTTGTGGGTGAAAAGCTGTATTAAAACTCGGTCGTGTACCTAGAGCCTCTTGGAGTTTCTGCCATAGCCTTCTGGTAAACTGTGTACCCCTATTGGACACAATGCACTTCAGAACTCCATGCAATCGTACGATCTCATCAACATAGATCTGAGCATACTGTGCGTACCCATAAGTCGTCTTCACCGGAAGAAAGTGAGCAGTCTTCGTCAATCTATCTACAATCACCCAGATGGAATCATACCCTCCGCTAGTCCTGGGTAGACCCACAACGAAATCCATGGAAATCTGCTCCCATTTCCACTCTGTAATAGGCAAGGGCTGCAACTCTCTTGCCGTCTTCTGGTGCTCGGCCTTGACTTGTTGATAAGTCAAGCATCTCGAAACAAACTCAGCGACACCTCTCTTCATTCCTTCCTACCAATAGACCTCCTTCAAGTCATGATATATCTTGGTGGAACCAGGATGAATACTATATGATGACCGATGAGCCTTCTCTAAGATCTCACGTCTCAGTCCTTCCGAATCCGGCACACAAAGACGAGTCCCAAAACGTAATACTCCACGGTCATCTATCACGAACTCACATTCTCTACCATGTCTCATCTGATCTATAATCTTGTCTCACTTGATCCATAATCTTCGACAAGTGAGTGTCCAAGGGTTGTGCCTCTCTAATACGATCCAGTAACTGAGGATGGGTGCGAACATGAGCTAACTGCCCTCCTGTGGATGTGAACTCAAAATGTATACGGCTATCACATAAAATCTACCAGTCCGCAGAAGACTGTCTTTGCAAGGTGCGCAAATAAGATAAGCTACCTCCAGGCCTCCGACTCAAAGCATCTGCTACCACATTCGCTTTTCCTAGATGATACAGAATCTCGCAATCGTAATCCTTCACCAGTTCCATCCATCGCCGCTGCCTTAGATTCAGATCCCTTTGCTGAAAAATATACTTCAAGCTCTTATGATCTGTAAAAATCTGGCAAAACTCTCCATACAAGTAATGCCTCCAAATCTTCAGTGCGAATACCACAACAGCCAACGCTAAATCATGAGTGGGGTAGTTCTTCTCGTGCCTCTTCAACTGCCGAGAAGCATAAGCTATGACCCTGCCGTGCTGCATCAACACACAGCCTAAACCCACTCGAGAAGTATCACAATACACAACAAAACCACCTGACCCAGAAGGTAAAGATAAGACTGGTGCAATCGTCAAGCGAGTCTTCAACTGCTGGAAACTCCGCTCACATGCATCTGTCCAAAGAAATGGAACTTCCTTCCTAGTCAATCCAGTCAATGGTGCAGTGATCCGAGAAAAATCCTGCACAAAACGTCGGTAATAACTAGCAAGACCCAAGAAACTACGAATCTCTGTAACTGACACAGGTCTGGGTCAGTGCTGTACTGCTTCGATCTTCTTTCGGTCCACACGTATACCATCTCTTATAACTACGTGACCCAAGAAATCCACGCTATCCGGCCAGAAAGAACACTTGGAGAATTTAGCGAATAGCTGATGCTCCTTCAAGGTCTGCAATGTGATACGCAAATGCTGCTCGTGCTCCTCCCGGCTCCGAGAATAAACAAGGATATCATCAATGAATACTATAATAAACTGATTAAGAAATGGCCTAAAAATACGGTTCATCATATCCATGAAAGCCGTTGGGGCGTTGGTGAGTCCGAACGATATCACCAGAAACTTGTAATGCCCATATCATATGCGAAAAGCAGTCTTCGGAATGTCATCCATCCGAACTCTCAACTGGTGATACCCTGACCGCAAATCAATCTTTGAGAAGTAGCCAGCTCCCTACAGCTGATCGAACAAGTCATCGATACGAGGTAGTGGATACCTATTTCATACATTAACTCGATTCAGCTGCCGGTAGTCGATGCACAGTCTCATGCTGTCGTCCTTCTTTTTAACGAACAAGACTGGAGCTCCCCACGGTGATACACTTGGACGAATAAGTCCTCTATCCAACAACTCTTGCAACCGACCTTTGAGTTCTTTCAATTCCGTCGGGGCCATCCGATAAGGTGGTATAGAAATATGCCCCGCACCCGAAATCATGTCGATACAAAATTCAATATCGTGATCAGGCGGTAATCCTGGAAATTCGGCAGGAAACACATCCGGAAATTCTCGCACAATCAGAACTTGGTCCAATGGGACTTCAGCAGTTCCTATGTCATGAACAAACGCTATGAACCCTCGACAACCCTTCTTTAAGAGTCGTCCCGCACAAAAAGCAGAAATCATGTTGGCAGGAGTTACACTACAGTCTCCCTGCACAACAAAGATCGGTTCACCTGAAAAACAAAATCTGACCGCTTTCTCCCGACAATCTACATAAGCATGACAAGTGGCCAACCAATCCATACCAAGAAGTATATCAAAATCTAACATATCCAGGAGAATCAGATCAACTAATGAATCCCTATCACCAATACGTACTGAACAAGACCTGAATACATGCCGAGCTACAAAAGAATCCCCCACCGGAATAATCACAACTAGCGGTAATTCTAACAACGACGATTCTCTCTCCAGAGAAAGTGCAAAGCGTGAAGATACGTAAGAATGCGTAAAACCGAGATCAAATAAAATATGTGCATCTAAAGAACATACTGCAAGAGTACCTGTCATATCTGCATTGGATGCCTGGGTATCCTGTGGAGTCAGTGCAAAAACCCATGCCTGGCCCCTACCCGCATCCTGTCGTCCTCTCCCTCGATCTCCTCGGCCTCTTTGAAAGCGTCCTGCAAAGCCCCGACCTCGTAGTGCAACAGCCTGGCGCATAGTGCCAACTGGGGGAGGAAGTAAGGCCATCGAAGTAGAAGGTGGAGGGGGTAAAGCAGCCTGCGGAACAACAGTCCCTCCATGGCGTGTACACTCTCTAGCCAGATGCCCTGGAAGTCCGCAATTATAACATGTAAATGGAGGCATCTGCCCCACGGGGTATGAACTGAACATCTGGCCCTGAGTCCAACCTCGACCAAAATCGCGATCTGGAGTGTGCCTGCCTCGTCCTCTACTAAACTGCCTAGTAACAGACTCAATGGGTCTAGTCCTCTTCGGCTCTGGAACAATCACTGCCTCGCTCAGATGCTCTTCCACTCGCATAGCTGCATCCATGGCCTGCGCATAAGTATTGAAATGCTGGGAGCCTATAGCAAGAAACAACTGCGTATCCAGACTCTTTATGAACCTCTTCACCTGAAGCTCCTCCATAAAAACTAAGTATAGAGCATAGCGTGATAACTGGGTGAATCGTAAATCATAATCTGCCACCGACATATTCGAAGATTTCCGCAATGCCTCAAAACTGCTAGCTCTGGCGTCCCTCACACTCTGTGGAAGAAATCTGGCAAGAAAGACCTCAAAAAACTCGGCCCACAACATCGGAGGAAGACTAGCAGCTCGCCCTCTCTCCATCGACTCACACCACTCCTGTGCAAGTCCCGCCAACCGAAAGCTAGTCAGCTCAACCGACCTCGCATCAGAACATCGCAATGATCTGCCGATCCTCGCCATCCTATCAAGAAAGGACTGAGGACCCTCTGCTATATCGGTCCCAGTAAACATCGGAGGTCTCAACCTCATAAACTCCGAAAGGGATACCTCCATCACCCTCGTGTCTACAAGTGCGACTGTCTGCACGGGCTGTACATCGGGCTCTATCATGGTCGGTGCCTGGTCCTGTCTCTGTACTCTGGTGGCCTCAGCCAACTGTCCCACCACCTGCTGCAATCCTAACATGCCCTCCTCTATCCTAGTCAATCTATTTGGAGGAGGAGGATCGACATGCTCATGCCTTGCCGGAATGGCCGGTGCGCCAGTCGCCGTCACAGGAGGATTTGCCCTAGCTGCGTCCCTGGCTGCGGCATGCCTAGCTCGCGTAGCCATAGCAACTGGAACAGAAAACGAGAGTTGATTAGGTATACGAATAGGAGTAGAAAAAATAGGAAGTCAAAGGAAGGATTAAACAAGATGTATATATCCTAAGGTTACTTAGGCTGAGTATCATAGCGTAAATATACCACGGAACATATGTACGATACTCTACTCATCCTAATTCACCTACTCCATCAACCAAAGGTCATCCTACATAACGAAACTTAAGTTTACTTATTCCAATTCTCTAATTGGTTTCGTAAGGTTAATCCTAAGCTCTGATACCAACTTTGTCACGACCCAAAATTTGGATGCGACCGGCACTTAGATTATGTAATATCTCAAGATGTCGACATAATCTGAGTAAGCCAAAAACCAAGATCAAAACCCTTTTTGCGGAAGTTTAGAATTTTTCAATAATTAAGTAAAAGAATGAAGTAGCATGTCGAAAGGTTTTTAAATAATGGAAATGTAACAACTGCTTTTAAACTTTCGACAGTGCCTATCTTTTTAGTTATTAATAGAAAACCAATTTAAGTTATGTAATTAAATTGCATCCCTAGTTGGGAGCAACAATACCAATTAGCAGAAATCAATACGCAATCATAGTATAACACTCAAGTTGAATAATTTCATGCAAGATTAAATAAAGCATAAGATAACATAACTAACTATATCACTCAGTCTACATAATATACAACAAGTTTCGTTCTAAGTCAATATACATGGTCTGATGGAGATATTCTAGATTCAATATATAATACCAAAAGAGGAGGTTACTACATATGTAAACCACCTAGCAAAAAGAGCGGTAAAAATTGGTAAGTAGATCTGTCCTGCTGTTAACCGTCTACTCGACTCCTGCAAAGAACTGTGGCACAACGGGGGTGAGTTGCCAACTCGGTGAATAAGACTAACATATATCGGCTGATAATATAAGTATGACGAACTAGAAATACTATCAACGATAATGAATGTGATGCATGATAACAGGTGGAAGAATGAATATGTACTACTCAATATATAATTCAAAACTGAAATCTCATCAATTATTTTCCAAATCAGGTTCATTTTTCCATGTCTAACATCGATACAAATCTTCGTTGTTTCATCAGGCATCGTTTCCCGAATGATCCTGTTTCTCAATAACACCGGTCAGTATCATCTAGATATCCACCGTGTTCACAACTGTCTCCGGTATCGAGTATCCTAGTTAGGTTCCCCGCCTAAAATGCGGCTATCCTGCCTCTCGGTCTCGACCGGGTCCACCATGTATCCAACTGTATGCCCCCCAACTCAGTCTGGATAAAATTGTAAATCCGCAACCGTATGACCTCCAACTCGGTTCGGAATGAAACCAAATCATAAAAACGACATCTCATGGTGGACGTGACCCATAATCATGAAAATCACTGATTTTATGCAATAGTATATGAAAACTTAAAACCACAAATTCTCGAAAATACAAATGCCACTTATATCAACTTCTAACACTTGAATATGAAACATGATGTCGTTTGTGCAACGTACTTATAATTTTGATGTTTAAGGTATGATAGGAATCATATTTAACAGGATAAATACTAAGTGTGAAAGTGACATGTAATATCGACGAGATGTAGTGTAACATATAGGTACGTGCATGTGCAGCATGACTCGTCGATAATTGTGCAGTGTTCTAACAATTATAAACATGACAATGGATATATATATATATATATATATATGTATATATGCATATGTTCAAGTTATATGTAAAAGCACATTTCATTTAACTTAAGTTACGGGCATATCACGCCATCCACACAAAATCCCCTGGTAGATGTTTAGTCTACTCACCGGAATACGTCGTACTACTCAAAAATCGCTAATCCTTTTCCTTTCCTTGCGGCCTCCGAAGTTTCCATATTTGAATCTAATATTGAATTTAACTTATATAAGAAACGGCTAACTCCGATACGGCGAAAATATGAAATTACAAGTTGTACGTACTAACTATACTACGTACGACTATTGCAAACTATCTAACACTTATTTTAACTGGAATTTAACCAAACGTTATTTCGTAACAGAAAATAGAACGCGTTACGAATTACTCATATCGTATTTTAAACGTTTTAACCCCTTTTCAGATATTAACTCCCAGATTTCATATACTATTAAAGT
This sequence comes from Agapanthus africanus, assembly GCA_030015575.1. Lineage (NCBI taxonomy): Eukaryota > Viridiplantae > Streptophyta > Magnoliopsida > Asparagales > Amaryllidaceae > Agapanthus > Agapanthus africanus. The sequence goes on from CM057337.1 coordinate 725,649,769, forward strand.
ATCTTAAATAAACAATACCAAACAGATTAATCCACAGATATAGACCTACCATGAAAACCACATGCTCCAAATCACCAAGAAATCCGGCGACGCCGGAATTTGCCTAAGCCTCGCCGGCCAAAATCCGAGCCCCCTTGTTCGTATTCTTATGGTTGATTCTAAATCTAGTCTATAAAATTTAGGTACTGTTTAGTCAATTTAGTTATCATCTAAACTATAGCAGATCTTTACAGAGTTAATTTTTGCCTAAAATACGATATTCGATTTCTAAAAATTTAAAGTTTACAGAACTTGATCCTATTGTGTTTAGAGATTATACTTACAGAGATGATTGAAAGGCTTCCTCCAAAAAATCCAAGTCCTTAGCTCCTGGAAATCCTTAGCACTAGTTCTTCTTCTCTTCCCTTTCTTTTTTTTCTTCCTATTTTCCTTTGTGTTTGTTCAAAAAAAAAATTTCTTTTCTTCTAAGCCTTAGTAGAATGGTTTTCAGTTTAATATATCAACTGAACTAATTAACAAGATAAGAGTATAGAGGTGGTAGGGCTAGTAGGTGGTGTCACCATGAAAAGGGTGGTGAATTCATTCAAGGTTGAGGTGGTGTGCATGAGGTGTGCATGCAAGTAGGATGTGTCCATGCCTTATCACTCCAAATTGTGTTGACTTGTGATAATTTCTGAACTAAAACATTATCTAACCTCTTTTTCACTTACACCCTCAACATTTCCAACTTTGCACAATTTCCTAAACTTTACACAAAGACGCTTCACTACCTATATTATTATATAACACCATTTTTATTAAAAGGAAGCTAAATTTCACGCTAAACCCCTTATAATTTATTAATGTTACACACTAACATTTCAATTTAATTTGTTTCACATACTACTTATGAAAATGTCCTATTTTGTTTTAATAACTTTTTAAATTAACATTTTATTATTTAATTAATTAAATTTATTTATTTTCTAAAATTTTCAAATTGTTACACTAATGGATAGTACGGATTATCGCACATCCTTGGAACAGTAGAGCGAGATGCAGAACTCCTCACGGAGTATTCGGTCTCGAAAGGAAATAAAAATATGGTTTTTAAGAAATGCGACTTTTCTAAATAAAAACTAAATTTTGGAAAATTATATAAAACTATGAGTTCGTATTTTCAATAAAAACATATTATGAAACTATATTTTTTTAAAATCAAAATGTTAGAATTCTTAATAAAATACCACCAAGTTTCCAAAAGTGGTAGTTTTCACAAAAGTACCATAAACTTGCAAAAAACTAGATTTTATCACCAAAACACCACAACAATTAAAATACATGTTCATGAAAACCCTAAATATTATAAATCACCCTCGAGATTATTTTTAAACAATATTAATATATATTTTTCATAAAACCCTATCGAGATATGCAAATAATATTTTAAGGACTCTAGAATTAATATAGGTTTAAGCGGTATCATTTCTCTTGAGCCCCAGGGAGCCGGAGAAAGTGAGTACTTGCCTATTCAGGTTAGACAACTTAACGGAGTTATCAATGGCAATTGTCTTGAAAAAAACACAAATTCTGTCGTCTATGTGTAGCAGTTGCCAATTTCTCCTAAACATAAGATTTTTAACAATTTACATCAATTATTATGAAAAAGACATGAACTCGAATCTAAACTTGAACTCAAACTTGAACACAAGCTCGAACTCTAACCTAACTTGAATTTAAACTCGAATATGAACTCGAACCCAAACTACTCGAACCAATTTGACTCGAACCAAGTTTGCAATTGTCATGACTCGTATATTACTCGACCCACTCGATTACATTCCACCCCTTTTGCAATCTATGGTTTCGATCAAGACATGTTAATCAATTAATTAAACCAATTAAGTGTATTAACCAGTTATATATATTATACTTGGGGTGTTTGGGATGGTTTCTTGTGTGAATCCAACGGAGCCCCGTATTAACCTCTTTTTTATTTTACTCGAATATCAGTCGGGTTAACTCATCCATAGCCTAGAGCCCCGATACTAACATAAGAAATGGGCCCGTGTTTCCTTACTCCTGTGGCCCCGCTCTTGAGCTCATAAATATTTCTACGGCTGCGTTGACCTTCACACTTGAAACTTAACGTTAATAAAGTGACCATATGGAGACTTATAGAATATATTTACCCATGATCATATACTCTTACTTGTCATATAAATATTCTACAATTGTCATTTTCTTTACTCTTATTAATCTTTGGGACTTACCGAGTGCTAGTTCGTTGACGGGCATTCTACCCACTTTTCTTCTCTTGGAATGTTCGTCAGATACGGTCGAGACGGAGTAAGTGGAGGCCACCGAGGAGGATTACAACAGGATTGCTCCACAGGATTAGCCTACTTTCACTTTTTTTTTTCAGTTTATGTATGCCATTTGTTGAGGCATTTTCCTTATTGTATTTACTTTTCAGCATAAACTCATGTACTTGTAAATATTGGAAGTTGAATGTAAATAAAGATACTTGTTGAAAAATTTTACAGTCTCTATTTATTCTTGTATTGTGTATTATTATTTCAATACGCTTAGTATATTTATTTAGGGAATGACCTTCTCTGAATAAATATGTCGTGGGCTTACTACATTACCGTTTCCATCTACGAGGAAGTGGGGTGTGACAGAAGGCGATTCGTCAGCCGGCTGAAACCTAGGAGGTGGATGCCCGGTCGGCTGGAAAGGAGTGTTATACTGACGTGGAGTGATCTTGGAGGAAACACACAGTGCACTCCCATGACGATCTGGCCTAAACGTCATGAAAGCCCTATCTACGATGAATATTCTTTGCACGTCATCAACTGGGTGTTCTTGCTCCGCCTCCATCGCCTGGATCAATCAATCTCTCTCAACCGCTATAGCCGCCTGTTTATAGAAGAAATGTATTGCTGTCATTCTAAAAACTACACAATAATTATTCTGAAATAATTAAGAAGCTCGGCATATGTAGATTCTTACATATATCTCATGTGCCTCAATTGATGCAGGCGCGCCATCATCCCATACAAATTAAGCTTGGTAGATTTCGATACGATCAAGGGACTCTCCACCATGACTTTCTTCCTGCATATAACATTTAGAAAGTTCATACATAAATTTCTAAAATAATTTTAACGTATTAATATCAAATACGATACTTACGTGTTTGATGGCAACCTGCTGGGAACTCTTGCTCCTACCCCTATAAACATCGTGCAGCTGAGCTCGAGATGCTTTTCCTCGCTCGCTCTTCTCCTGTAGTTATATCAAATATTGTTTACCGAGTTACTATAAAATATTAAAAAGATATAATCAAAGACATACCCTAAACTCTTCGGACAAGAAATGATCGACCAAGCCATGCCAGTATTCGTCGGACCAATCTGGATCCGGCTTAATCGAATACATCTCATCCGGTGAAGCACAGTTTTCAAGCTTTCTAAAGATTTTGTTCTTATAGCCTCTCCAATTCTTCGCCATATGACTACACATCTTATCATAAACTGCACGTTCATCACAAACACCCTGAGGGCACTCTACGCCAACCCACCGGAACTCGAACCGAGCCTTCGAAATGGGATAATTCATCATTGTATGGGTATTTTATAGTAATTTAGTAAATGTGTATGTATATGTGTGTGTGTATGTTTGTGATATAGCGTATGTGTGTGTACATGTGTGCATATCAAAAAAAAAGTGTTGTATTGAATTGTATAAAGAAATCTAACCATCATCTTCCATATAGCGACTTGTTTCTTTAGCCCTAACGCTTCATTGTCCCAATCTAGGATCTCCCACTCGTCATCTTCGTCTTTCAACAAATGAGGCATGTGGTCCTCACTGTTCACTATCGACGACATCATTTTTTTCACTTCTTTACTAGCTCTTGTCACCACGTCCCCTGTGAACGCAAGATATACAATCGGCTTGCCAGGAGCATATGGCATCCTCCTCCATATATCACTGGCCTGTGTGGGTCCTCTCCCAGTCCGTTTCTTTTTCTGAGAGGACTGCCCCTCATCCCCGGTAGAATGATCGGTCCTGCTTTCTGAACCTGACATATCTAAAACAACTTCACATGATATAGTTTAATATTTTAGATAAAAAAATAATAGTGAAAATTATTGCTGAAAAGAATATCATACATGAGCAATAATGGTGGAAATAATATGCAGGGGAAAAAATGAAATGCAGAAATAATATAAATTAACTTGAAAATCCCTGTACATTAGAAGTCAAAACTGTAGGAGATAATATGCGGAAAAAAATAAAATGTATGAAATAATATGCGTAAAGAAAAATACAATAAATTGTAAGTTTCACATTACTTAAGTTATGAGTATCATACAAGAGCGAGTTAATATATCAAGATATTTAAAGTCTTAATTAGACTTCTGGTTCTACAATTGCCGATGGCACATTAGAGGCTATTTCTGGCTTTATGTCTGTTCTTGATAAACCGATGTTGAACTGATAGGAATAGCATCATCTTGTATAACCAGGATTGTAGAAAAACTAATCTCGCTTACATCACTTTCACCTATGTTGTAATAGTCTTATGGATTCGTCATATCAGCAATATCCCACTAGGCATCCCTAGGGTCTGCAACATAAAAGTATTGAGGGGCTTGGCTGGCGGGAATATAAGGCTCCTCACCAAAAGCGAGTTTCAATGAATTGAGTAAAAATATGCCATTTTCAACTTTGAACCCAGTATGTTCATGATGGATATCGTACCATAGACACTTGAACATAACAACCGTCTGTTCATGATAACGCACCCGAATTATTTTTTTAAGCACCCTCTAATAGCTCAATTTTCCCGTGGTTGGATTTGAATCTCTAAAAGATGAATATCCAGTAACGGTGGAAGACGCCGTAATTCTGAAATTTTTTATTTTGATCTCTTTTTCTGGTGTGAAATCTAAACCTGTTAATAACGTAACCGAAGAGGTACCCAGCTTGTTCATCTGGATCATACGCTAGCGCTTTTATATCTTCTGAAACATGTCTATCATTGTGATTTCTTTCAATCTCTTAGGGTAAAATGGATTAAATTATGTGTGTGTGTATGTGTCTGTGTCAACAAGAGTTGTAGTTTAGTTTTTATAGCTTACAACTTACACGTGATTTCAACCAAGCAGGAAAGTGTTTATGTCGCTCCTTATCGATATCTCATTGCCGAGTTCGTTTAGTAGGTGGACGGTATTGAGCATTCCAAACGCTGTATATATCGAAAATAAATATTTAATTTTGATTTGAAGATATTCTATAATCATGTTAAGAAAAAAGTAATAAATACTTACTCGATAAAACTGTGCACATCTGAACAGCTAAATAAAACGTAACGGTGAATCATGTCGAGCTGCTCAGATGCAGTATGACCCGACTTCACTTTACCCAGTCCTTTTCCTTGGGCCCGGAAGATAAATATTACAGGTCTATTGTCAACCATATTCTCATTACGCCTCGGCCTATTAAATGCAGTCTCAATACCCTTTAGATACATAGAATAGAACGTCATACATTCCTCGGCAAAAAAACCTTTAGGGATCGACCCTTCAGGCCGACTCCTGTTATGGATGTACCGTTTTATTTTATACATGAACCTGATGAATGCAAACAAATTTAATTCATTTTATTATAAATATTCGATTTATTATGAACAGTAAAGAGTTGTTATATAAGTTTTACTTCTCGGACCGATACATCCACCGATAATTCACGGGACCACCTAAACGTGCCTCTTGAGCAAGGTGAACCGTGAGATGCAATATTATGGTGAAAATAGAAGCCAGAAACAACATCTCCATTCTACAAAGTATGCGAGATATTTTATTCTCCAGGGTTCTAAAATCGTTTGCCAAGTAATTTTTAGAGCATAACTCTCTGAAGAAATGACACAAATCAGTCACAACTAATACAACGTCATTATCCGGTAACGTCCTAACAGCAATGGGAAGCGATTGCTGCATGATCACCTGACAGTCATGACTTTTCAGGCCGACGAGAGTTTTCTTTTTCAAGTTTATGCATTTACTAATGTTCGCAGAATATGCATCTGGTATCCTTACTTGTTTAAGTATTTTAAGAAAACTCAGCTTCTCATTATCGAACATCGTGTGCTTTGTGGTGGAATAGCCCATTTACCATTCTCTTTCGGATTTGGATGCAATTCTGGCCGCAAATTCTTTGTATCAAACTATTGTCGTATCGCTAATGTGTCTTTGTTCTTGAATTTGGTATTCAACAGGGTATCCAGCAAGAGCTCACAGACATTCTTCTCGATGTGTATGATGTCCAAGTTATGGCGAAGATTAAGAAAACACCAATACGACAAATCATAAAATATAAATCTCTTTCTCTAGTTATTTGATATCTTATTCGGAATAGTATGCTTATGTTTCTTACCGAAAACAACATTGATGTGCTCTAGTCCACAAATGCCTTTATCCCATTTGGCTCAGGAGGAAGGGGCCGATTCTCCTGCTCACTATAGAACTTGATTCCATTGCGTCGATAAGGATGATCAATATCTAGCCAACGTCGATGTCTAGTGTAACAGAAAATCCAATTTACTGGCGTTTCACAGACGGCGTTCTGTTGACAACAGGGGTAAGTACGATGACTTTTTGTATTCCATCCCGACAACATGGCATATGCCGGGAAATCGTTTATTGTCCAAAGTAACGCCACGCGCAGTGTGAATCTCTCCTTTTTGTGGACATCATAAGCAACGATGCCGGTCTCCCACAGCTCATTCAACTCATCGACCAACGGTTTCAAATAAACATCGATATCAATACCAGGAAAGTTGCTTTCAGGGATCAACAGAGGCATTTTGGATGTATGATTGTTTCATACTCATCCACGGCGGGAGGTTATAAACTACTAATGTTGTAACGACTCTAAATTTCTTGTACAAAAATTTCTTGTTATTGTACAGAAAAGGGTATTTTAGCCCGTGTAAGAGTTATAAATTAAATTTGTTTGATAAAAATAAGAAATAACTTTTAGCTATTGGTAAAGTCTCTACACTACTGCGACATAGCCTGCGTGTTTGAATCTCATCAAACTCAATTATTTTTAAGATTTTTCTTTTTAATTTTTCAGAAGCCCAAGAGTTGCACGTGCAATTCACGGAGAAACAAAAAATTCAGAAAAATCAAACATGCGCAAAAAGGAGTAAACCCTGACTAAACCACATGGCATGAATCTCGAGGCAATTTCCTAAGATTCGACCTTCCATTCTTGGGTTTTGGCCGGCGCCGACGGTCATGATGGCTCCACTTGCCTCCGTGTTTTGCACACAAGTCCCTTCGACTCCCCTCAACTCGCCTGCACTGTTTGATTTTCCTGCAATTAAACAGTGGCCTTTAAATTCATCATTTAATACCATTTTAATTCTTTTAATTCAAATTTTTAATTCCCAAACCCTAATTCTTCATTATAAATACCACCCATGCCCTAGTTCCCCTCCATTCTGAAAATTTCTATCAAAAATTCTTTCAAAAGTTCTAAGTGCAAGTGGAGTCAAGTAGAGTTAGCAACCAAGCTCTTTTCGTCCAAATCGAAGTCGTTTCCAGAGCTACTACGACGCCATGGAGCCCCCTCTCTTTTCCTCACTCCTTTCTCGAAATTATAAAGTCGTAAGTCTCTCTTCTCTTCCATCCTTTCATCTCAAATCATCTTCTAAAAACATATCGGTAAAGTGAAGTTAACTCTGATATGTGTAATTTTAACATTTGTACTCCCCTCATTAAGCAAGATAGGTCAAACTAACTTTCTCACACCATTCGTAATCGTATTTGAAATCATTTAGATTTTATTTTAATGAATTTTTCATGAGAAATAATCAAATAATGAACATTTTCATTAAAATACCATGAACTTTAGTATAACCCTTACTTCGATAATTATTAAAAATACCTTTAGAAAAACTTCACGGGGTAACGACCTGCCCCATACGCACGCTATGGTTGCATAGCACGATGTTCTAAACATAAGACTAATTTAAAGAATAAGTTTTATATTAAAATACCACATTTTTCAAAACGGGTTTCTTTTAATTAGTATTTTTGGAATTCTTGGCAATTACACCTCTACAACCCTCATTAGGAGACCCGTTAATGGATGGTTCGGATTATTGCACATCCTTGGAAATAGTAGAGCGAGATGCAGAACTCCTTATGGAGTATTCGGTATCGAAAAGAAAAAAAAATGGTCTTTAAGAAATACGACTTAAATTTTGGAAAATTTATATAAAACTATGAATTCGTATTTTCAATAAAAACATATTATGAAACTATATTTTTTAAAATGAAATATTAGAATTGTTAATAAAATACCATTAAGTTTCCAAAAGAGTTAGTTTTCATAAAAATACCATAAACTTTCAAAAAGCTAGGTCTATCACTAAAATACCATTAAAATTAAAATACATGTTCATGAAAACCCTAAATATTGTAAATCACCCTCGAGGTTTAAATTTTAAACTATATTAAAGTATTTTTCATAAAACCTGCTCGAGATATTCAAATAATATTTTAAGGACTATAGAATTAATATACGATTAAGCGGTATCATTTCTCTTGAGCCTCGGGGAGCTGGAGAAAGTGAGTGCTTGCCTATTCAGGCTAAACAACTTAACAGAGTTATCAAATGGTAATTGTCTTGGAAAAAGATACAAATCCTACTATCCATGTGCAGCAGTTGCTGATTACTCCCGAGCCTAAGAATTTCAAGAAATAAATCCTTTCATTAGATTCTGACTTCAACCTGAATCCAAACCCAAACTAGAATCCAAAATCTAACACGGACTTGAATATTTGATCATGAACCAGAACACTCGAATTCAAATATGAAACTCAAACTTGAATACTTGATACGACTTGACCGAACCATAGTTATAATTTGACATGGATGTTTCCCCCAATCAGAGCAAAGCTCTGTTCAAATTTTCAAAATTTGAAATCAAGCAGCGCTTCATAAATGCGCCAACAAGCAGCGTTCACGTGCAAAGCACGGGTGCGCTAGCGCTAAGAGCGTCAGCGCTCTAAACCAGCGCTCACGTGCAGAGCACGAGTGCGCTCGCGCTAAGAGCGCCAGCGCTTTGAAGCAGCACTCACGTGCAGAGCTCGAGTGCGCTAGCGCTAGAACTAAATGTTCCCCACCGTTGGATCAAAGATCCAACGAAGATGATAAATCATCAAGTTACCAGAATAAAATTCTGTTAAGAAAACATTCTTCAGAATCTTTCCAAACAAAAAGATTTTGCTCTGTAAATCAGAGCACCGTCGGATCAATGATCCAATGGTGATTAAAAATCACAATGGTGCAGAATAAATTCCGCATGAGAACAAATTTCCCAATCTTGTTAAAAACAAGAAGATTACCTTCTCTAAAACTGAAGCCCTAGGATCAAAGATCCAACGGTGGGGAAATCCCCAAATCAATTAGAGAAAAGATCTCTTCAACTGATTCAACAAATCAGCTTGCCCTATATAAAGGCTCCAAGACTTCAAATATGATATAGAGGAACCACCGCATAAGCTTTGAGAAATTTTAAAGAAAAGAGGAAGCTCTGAGAAGAAGAACTTTTCTTCAAGGTAAAAAACAGAGAGATCAAACCATCTCATCAGAAAAAGAAGTTAGTTCTTTTGACAGATCATAGATCTTTAAGACAAATTGTCTTTCACAAAAGAGATTATAACATCTCATTATAAAAAGGAGGGAGAATAATTCAATTCTCTTAAGATCACAGATCCATAAAGGCAAAGCCTTTCACCAAGAACATAAGAGATTGAAACATCTCCTATAAAATAAGAACTTTGTTCTTAGATCCATGAGACAAAGTCTCTTATAAGAGAGAATTTAATTCTTAGAGCGCAGAACTGCCTAAAAAGAGCCTTAGCGCTCTAAGTTTAAAAAAGCGCATCAACGCTCCAAATCTAGCGCACAGCGCTGCAGAGCCTTAGCGCTCCAAATTTAAAAGAAGCGCTTTGCGCTCATGATCTGGCGCTCAACACCAAGCGCACCACGTGCTTCTTACGTGTGCGCTACTTCACCAGAAGCGCTCTGCACTCATGATCTGGCGCTCAGCGTCAAGCGCACCACGTGCTCCTTACTTGTGCGCTACTTCACCAGAAGCGCTCTGTGTTCATTGACTGTCGCTCAGCGCTAAGCGCGCCACGTGCTCCACACGTATGCCTACCTAAAAAGAAGCGCTCTGCGCTCATTGACTGGCGCTCAGTGCCAAGCGCACCACGTGCTCCTCGCGTGGGCGCTAAGAGAACATAAATTGTTCTTTAAACAATAAAGCCCCAGAGCCATAATGAGTGCTCGGCACTCAATAAGAGACAAAAATAATTTTCAGAACTCAAACCAATGCTCAATATTGTTAAATGTTTAACATTTTGACTGAATGGGCCGAGCCCAAGGTGGCCACAGATCCCTAATTCGGATTAATTGAGCCCATATGCTCATAAATCTTTGATCTTAGTCCCAAATTAGACTACAGATCTCCCAACCAATATTGGTTCAAGGGCACATCTCTTCACTCCTCTGATATTTGTCGTTATAATCCTTCAACGTCTTCAGAGAGGTGATGGATCCTGACAACCAGACATTTCACGGACTGTGGGGTCCTTAAACTCATGGACTATGATGTCCTTAAACTTTACAGACTATGATGTCTCTAAACTACTACGGACTGTGGGGTCCTTAAACTCATGGACTATGATGTCCTTAAACTTTACAAACTATGACGTCTTTAAACTCGACCGCAAAGTCCCTAAACTAAAACAATAGAGCCCAAATGCTCTTTTGTTGGATCTAAATGATCCCGTTAAGTTGATCTTAGTCTAAAATTAGACTAACGTATCCTTAACAAACGTTTAAGTTGATCTTAGTCTCAAATGAGACTAACGTATCCTTAAACTTAAACCAAAACCCAAATCGAAGAAAATACGGATTTAGACTAATTCACGCCCTACGGGCGACAATATAAATTAGTCTCCATATACAATCTATGGGCAACCAAAATAAAACAAACACACACGACACGAAGTGACCATTTGGAGAAGGAGAAAGTGGTTACCGCGATGTGGTAGCGTAATTAACTGCAGGGGCTTGCGCCTGCAGAGAAGAGTGTCCCCACAATCATAAACCCCTCAAATGAGGAGGAATCTGACTAGTTCTGTTACAACGGCCGCATCCGTCTAAACCTCTGATACACGGTGCTATAAATCAGCTTGGCATCTTCGGAGAGGTGGACGGATAAAACTAAATAGCATCTTTCCCCAAATTCAGACAAGACGTTTGTCTTCCTGGTCTTTCGGCGGAAAACAGATTCTGGCACACCCGGTGGGACCTTTTTCTCTTTCCACTCTACACTTCGTGTGTCGTGTTTCGCGAACGAATCGCGGTTTGACATAGTTGCCTTTGGATGTGAAGTACTAAGATTTGGTATCTTGCTCTATGCAGAAAAAAGAAGAACAATGGATTTTAACTGCTCCAGCTGCAACAATTACAACAACTCCCGCTCCGTCCCTGTCGGAGGAGTGACCTATGGGCCTCAAGCGGCCTCCCTTTTCACGATGCCGGTGGACCAGGTGACGCAAGCCACCACTGGGCTGTTCTTTGGGACCATGCTCCCACCCATGAGCTTCAATGCCCCGATGCCGTTGCAAGAAGCTCCAAAGAAGTCGGTCTTTGATCGGCTTACAACTGCCGCGGCCCCTCTCAACGGGTCGCCCAAATCCAGTGCCTTGGTCTTCGACAGACTAGGACAAAGCTCAGGTGGGCCCGTGAAAAAGCCTGCAATACCAGAAGGCATTACCCCAAAGCGGATAGCCATTCCTGCTCCTGAAGTCCTCAAAATGACTTCTCCTGTTAAGGGGTCGGTATTCACAAAACTGGCCGTTCCGATTCCCGCTCCAAGCGAAATCGCTAAGATCGCTTCCCCTGGTTGAAAGTCGGCTTTCACAAGACTGACTATCCCCTCTCAACGGATGTCAGTCTTTGACAGGCTAGCGCCAATAACAGCCTCTCCTCAAAGCAGGGGACATGAGGAAGCTCATCCAACAGCAGAGGTGATCCCGGCCGCACGACATGCTCGACGTCGCCGCTGGTGCCGAGTGAGGAAGGCTGGGGGCAGTTCCCCTTCTGGACTAACACCGTCAGCTCCAACGATAGAAATTGCTTCTGCTGTTCCAACTGGGAATATCTTCGAACCACTCAGGAGGGTGCGCAAGAACTCTCCGACGGCCGTGCTGAAGAGATCTCCTCCACCTGTGTAGAACGCTATAAAGGCGAAGCTGGAGCAGCCCCCTCAGCGGCTGTCCTCCAAAATTTACAAGGTCTGGCGATAAGTCCAAGACTTCGTGATTGATCAAGACTACCCCCGCCGACAGAAAAAGATGAAAGTTCGGTGAGAAGGGGATCACCCTGTCAAGCCACAGAAGGTGTCATCTGTTTGGGTGTCCGCTGCAACGGCTCCCTCAACTTCGACCGCCCACAAAAGAAGGAGGCCGGAGAAGATCCTTGCGTCTTTAGCAAATCGCAAGGACACTGAATTTAAACGCCCTAAGTCTGGGGGCATGGTGATGCATACTATTTATATGGCTTCTTGAAAAGAGGATAGCCGTATCTCTACGGGTCACCGACCACTTATACGGTATGCGACTAAGTCTCAGGAGTAACAACAACAAAAGCTCCAAGAAATGCTGACAGCCATGGCTGCACTCACTGGACCAAAAGCAGGCCCGGAGACATCTTCGGAGCAGCGTCATGAGAAGGAAACGGATGTCGAATTCCTTCGGAGAATGATTGAGAAGAAGGACAAAGAGGCTGCGGAACAAGCGGCCAACATAAAACAAATGTCCCTTTTATTCCAAGATATGGTAGGCCTGATGATCTAGCCGGACCCTCCAGCCGAAGATCCTCCAGTAATAATTGAAGATGATAGAGGAGAGATATCAAATCTTCTGCCAGCTCTGTCAGCAGCCAAGGAGGAGACCAACTCCAAAGCCATGCTCGATGATTATATAGCTCAGCAAATATGAGTTCATCAAGCGAATGAAGCAACCGGCCAAGTCGTCAGAATTGGACAACCATATCCAGGATGGTACGATCAGATAAAGTACCCGCCAGGATACACAATTCCTAAATTCCATGTGTACAAGGGGACAGGCAATCCCCATCAACATATCGCTCAGTTTAGGGCTCTCTGCGGCAATACTGGAGGGGATGATATGCTACTGCTTTGCCAATTCGTCGGCAGCTTGGTGGAGACGGCATTTGAATGGTACTCAGAGCTTCCCAACGACTCCGTCAAAAATTTTACGGAGATGGAATTGCTGTTCACCCAACGTTTCGCCAGCGCTAGCGAGCGTACCCCTATCACCGTGTTAATTAACGCCAGAGTGAAGCCAGGCGAAACATGGGTGCAGTATGCGATGCGGTGGCGGAATCTATGGTCGAAGTGCGAGCAGCGCATCGAAGAAGCGCCTGCGGTAGGCATGCTCGTAGGGACTCTCGACCCTCAAGCGACCATTTCACAATTCATGATATTCTTCAAACCAACTACTTTCCAAGCCTTGATTGACAAACTGGCCCAAATGGATCAGATGGGTCGGATCATAGGCCCTTTTCTTCAAAGTTGGAATCTCGAAACAAGAAAGGGAAAGGGAAAGAGACCTTCCTCACCAATACTCAGCAGCAGCCTAGTGGTCCAAAGCCAACTGATCGCCAAAATGAAAGACGGCGATTCTTCAATGAGAAACTGAATCGCCCTTATTCATTTCCCCGGGATAAAACGAGGAGACTGTTCGAGCTGGCGGTGCGCAACAGGCTCATCACTTTGCCGGATCCAAAATGCCCATTGCAACCCGGTGAGGCCAATAATCCCAATTATTGCCCCTATCACCAAGTGGTAGGCCATCCAATCGAAGATTGCTTCGTCTTCAAAGGCTGGGTTAAGGACCAATACCAACAGGGAAAATACGCACTGTCCGAAAATTGGAAAGTAAGCCCGCCACAGCCGCACGCTCTTAAAAGGGGGGACACACCGGGGGCATCATGCTCTTTTGTATAAGAAGCTCCACGGGAGGTCTCTCTTTCAGCCAAGACGAAAAGAATGCTGAAGGATCTCCAAACATGTCCGGCGATTAGGTGGAAAAATCCGCTGGAACCCGAGGTCATCGAGGGAATGCTGAAGCCGCGCCTGACTCCAAGAATTGGTAGCGATAATCAAAACGCTCAGGCCCAGCCGTCAAAGTCTTCGAAGAAGAAGAAGAAGACCAAAATGCCCGTGAAGCCTGATGACAAGCGCACGAACCTGCAAAAACATATTGACGCGCTGGAAGAATACAACCAAAAGGCACGAACCTCGGTCACACTCCAAGAGTTTCTCAACCACATCCTTGAAGACGGAGATAGCGACAAAGATAAGGGAGAAGACTCATCAGACGAACCCGAAGATTATGTGGAAAGCTGCCACGTGATCTCTCACTCGTCAGTAGATGGTGAAGAAGCTCCTGATACAGAGAAACTGGGGGCAGATTCCAAACCGGAACTCCTAGGACCGTCAGACGAGATGATTAACGATTTCCTGAATGAAGCTCTTCTGAAAAGCAAAGCTGATCGAGAATGCGAAATGGCCATATTTGAAAAAGCCAAACGCCGACGACTGGACAAAAGGGTTAAAACACTCCCACCATATCAAAGCACATCCGCCGCAAATAAAAGCAAGTTCAAGACGAGAAAAAGGTTCGCCAAAGCCATATTAAAGGGAATGAAGCTGCCACCCTCTGAAGTAAACACTCCTGATATGATACACCTTAACGAAGAGGATGCACATCCAAATTACTGCTTATACCATTGGAGGACCACACACCCTACTGAAGAATGCAATGCCTTTAAAAATTGGTGGCAAGGATACGTTGCTCACCGGCAACATTTCAAGTGGATGAAGCGCAAAACTCGTCGAGAACAAAGAAGCATGACAGATGAGCATAAAAGAACCGCCGGTGAATGTCACATGGTTAATTCCGAAGGATCACAAGTTCTCACCTTCGGGAGTGATTCTGATGAAGAAATAGCCCTCGACCCTCTCTTCAAGGAATCCATCTCTGAAACAGAAGAGATGAAGACCTGCGAGAATATTCAACTGCGCAATCACACGCTACCTGAAAAGAATTTGGGACCCGCAAACAAGGGATCGAACAAAAAGGAAAAGGGGAAAGAAAAAGTCCCTAAGGATATCGCCCTCGATGATCGAGTCATCGAAGAGCTGGCAGCCAAGGACCCACCCAAGAAAAACAAGGTGGATTAAAATGTTCTGGCACACCTGAGGAAAATACCCTCGCAACTAAGCATTCTCGATGCCCTTCTGCTATCCAAAGAGGTGAGAAATTCTCTGATCAAAGCACTACAAGAGCCTGACCAATTCCAAGCTTTCCTTACCGAAGAAAAGATGAAAGACGAGCTGGAAGAAGTGCACACAGCTGACATCACTTTCGACGATGAAGATCTCCTCCTCGGAACGTGTGAGCACAACCGTCCCCTATATGTTTTCGGGAATTTCCATGACATTAAGATAGGGAAGATCCTAGTTGACAATGGATCCTCTGTCAATCTCCTAAATGTGAGGGTGCTAAAAGAAATCTGCATGAGCGTTCAACACCTCACTCGAGATAAAATCACTATCTCCGGGTTCGACTCCCAGTCATCACAGATGCTCGGGTCTGTGATACCAACGTTACGCTTTAGGCTGCTTATCACTGATATCAAGTTCCATGTCATTGACGCCAAGACTTGCTACAACGCTTTGCTCGGTTGGCCTTGGTTACACGAGTACAACATTATCCCTTCTGCACAGCATCGGTATATGAAGTACTTCAAAGATGGACTTGAATACACTGTGACAGGGGAGCTAAATCCGTTCTCCGTAAATGAAGTCCGAAAGTACGAAGATGCAAAGTACTTCTTACAAGACTTCAAAGACACGGAAAGGTGCCATAAGCCGGAGGATAAGCAAAAATCTATCACCACAGTTCCGGTCTTCGGGAGCGATACCGAGGAGGAAGAAGAGATAGTATATTTGGGACCTCCCCGATACAACAAACCGGGACCGTCTATCCCAATTCTAGTCTTTAGTAGTGACTCTGAAGATGATGTCAACGCAGTTTTCTCGGCTCGTCCATCAGTGCAAGCCTTCATTGGAGATGACCAGGGTTTGCAGATCGTCATGGTTCCGCAAGTGCATTAAAAAGAGCTCGACGCACTTGATACCTACAGTGTGCAAGAACTGCAGACGTTCTACGTCCCTCCCAGGCGGAAAGATGAAAAGGCGATCCTCTTTTATCGATCCTCGGAAACCAAAGTGGAGAAAGAAATCTGGCATGGCGCCGATTCTACGCTTGACAGGCTCCAGCCCATCCGTCTGCCCAGATACTATACAGAAAGATTAAAAAGGCTGTTGAGGCGCCAAGGCATACCCTTCAAAAAGACTGCTCGACAAGCTTAGTTCTACAACAGGATCTGGAGCATCCCCGGAACTCAGCGGAAATTGCCCAACGGGAGAATGGAAACGATCGGGCCTGGATATGTTCAATCCAAGAAACGGGAGCGATTCCATGGCTGCTACGTTATATATGACTTTGATGAAGAAGGAGATGCTCTATTAGAAAACGCTAACCCTGAACCAAAATGAGGTCCTGTCATAAAAATACCAAGTCTGCCGTTCGAAGAACACATGGACAAGCTAATAAGGGAAGCGGGTCAAAAGGTCCGAGATGACTATAGCCGCGAAATGGCCATTTACGAGAAGGCCAGAACGCGGCGCCTCCTTCAGGCTACGGAAAATGACAATGCCCTTCATCGCCAGTACGTCATGCGGAAGACTCGACGTGGAGGCAAAAACAAACTGAAGAACGGAAAAAATGTTCGACAACAGCAAAGCGGGTCCAAGAAACCACGGGATCGAGAATTGCGCAGCCTGGACCCGTCTCTTATAAAGAAGATGGGTCGAGCATATTCTTTTCCCCAAGACAAGACAAGGAAGATATTCGATCTTGTCATAAAATATCAGATGATGACACTCCCGGAATCCAAACACCCCGAGCAAGCAGGCGAGGTCCATCATCCGGATTATTACTCCTATCACCAAGCGATAGGACATCCTTTCGAAGACTGCTTCACATTCAAAGACTGGGTAGAAGACCGGTATCAGCAAGGCAGGTTTGCTTTATCCAGCAGTTAGAGAATAACCCCAACATAGAAGCATGAACCAAAAGCCATATATGCAGCAAGAGTAAAGCCGGATCAACATCGGTCTTGGAAGCGATCTCGTACCTGTCATGCGCCCTGTCACGCGATAACGCTGTCAGGAGAAGGAGTACGCGGGGATATGGATGACCTCTCTTGGTGCTTTGAAAACGAGGACGATGAAGTGATCTCAGAGTTTCCATCGGCACCAAAAGAGCTGGAAGATGGGATACATACTACTGTAGATAACCTCAGAAAAATTGACTTGGGGACTACAAACGACCCACGGCCGACGTTCGTCAGTGATCTATTGTCTGAAGAAAATGTGGCTATGCTAAAAGACGTGCTCATCCAGTATAAAAACTATTTTGCATGGAACTATTCCGAAATGCCAGGATTAGATCCAGAGATAGCCGTCCACAAATTGGCGATATCTCCGGACATCAAGCCAGTCAAACAAGCATCGAGAAGAATGCGGCTCGAACTTGAAATGGGCATCAATGCCGAGGTCAAGAAGCTAATCGACTCCGGCTTCATCCAAGAGGTTCAGTACCCTGAATGGATTGCCAACATCGTCCCAGTGATGAAGAAAAATGGGACAGTGCGTATCTGCATGGACTTTCGAGACCTCAACAAAGCTTTTCCAAAGGATGATTTTCCTGTACCGGTTACCGAGATGATGATAGACAACACGTCCACTCACGAAGTTTTCTCCTACATGGATGGCTTATCAGGTTACAATCAAATAAAGATGCATCACGAAGATCAGAAGCATACTGCTTTCCGGACCCCTTTGGGCATATTCTGCTACAAAGTGATGCCTTTCGGTCTGAAGAACACCGGCGCTACCTATCAGAGGGCCATGACGAAGATTTTCGATGACCTGATTTGTCTGTCAAAAATATTTCTAAACCGCAATCAAGAACGGCGTCGCAAGAAGCCAGCCGGTGAGTACGGGTCGATCCACAGGGATGTGTAATTTTCCTAAGTGTTCTTACGAGTTGATTCCAATGGTTGTTTGGTTTTGTTGATTGATTCTAAAAACTAATTTGTACGATGGTTAAGGAACTTGCTAGGGTTAGGTCTAAAGTAGGGTTTGATAAGATTAATATCAACACCTCTTTCAATGCCCTCGATTAAATCTTTTTAGAAGTTATAACAATTATTAGTAAAGGGGATTAGGATGATTAGGAAGAAACGAAGTTTCTTCCTCTAGATCCTTGTCCGTCCTTTCCTATTAATTGCTATAACCTTCATGGAAGTCATGCATGTCCGGTCCTTTATACTACGGTTTCACCTTTACCTCGTGGGTAGGGTGCCGTAGGGAGCGGATCATGCATGCGTGCATGAAGTTCTAGTTGTTACAAGTTATTGGGCTTGAAAGAGATGAGAGATATTCATCTCTCAACCCCTCCCTTATTCCTAACCCTAACAAGCGAGGAAATTACTCGCTCATTAGGGAATCTTTTAAAAATAGCATTTTTGTTATGTGTATTTTTTAGATCTAAAGGACTAATTATCTACTGCAGATTAAAAGGTTCTACACAAGATTAAACTAGGGAAAGAGATTAATTAATCTAAGGCAAGTAACTAATTCTAAAGCTAGGGCAAAGAATGAATTATAATTAGGGCAGAAAATTGTAAAAGGAAGTTACAAGAAAATGATGCTCTTCAATCCTCAAAAGATCTGAATTTTTATTAATTGAAAAGAGGCATCCCATTACAATATTTTGATTACAATTTTATAAGGAAACAGGGAAATTTAGGGTTACGGGATTCGCACATGTGCGATTACAAAAATACCCCCGAAAAATCCCAACAAAGTCACCGACGCACCGCCACACAAAATTTGCACCGACACGTGCATTAAATGGGCGTGGAACCGCGGCATAAGTGGGGTTAGGGCCGCGGTTTCGCGGCCCTTTGGTGAGAACACTGTGTCAATTTTTGTGGGCTTCTTCTATGCTGATTGGGCCTTTCATTTATTTATTTCTTTTCTCCTTTTGGCTTCTGGTGCTTCTCCAGATCTTCAGTGAAAACTTGTATTGGTCTTTTAACAGTTTCACTTTGACATTTTTGGACCTTGCGTTGCCTTGTACCTCAGTGAACTGTTATTCGTCTAAGCTTGACTAGGATCCGTCTACTTGTTGGTCAAAAGTCCCTCTTTTGTATCAACTTTTGTCTTTTTTACTGTTTTCGCTCCAAGAACCTATATCCTGTAATATGTAGGCATGCGTCAAAAGCACCTGTTTAGTTATAAAACGAATAAGAATTGGGGAATATGAAATGGAATATTATGATATGAACATGACCTCATACATGAAATCGTTGAATGCTATATCGACGACCTCGTGGTTAAAAGAAAATCGCACGAGGAACATTGGCAGCATTTGAAGATAGTGTTCCAACATCTTCGGAAATACAACTTGAAGATGAACCCTCTCAAATGCACGTTCGGAGTTTCCTCGGGCAAATTCCTAGGATTCATCGTGCGACACCGGGGCATCGGAATAGACCCGTCGAAGATCAAGGCGATTATGGAAATGCCTCCGCCGAAAACTCTCAAGAAACTGCGGTCTCTCCAAGGGAAGCTCGCGTATATTCGGCGGTTCATAGTCAATCTCTCCGGCAAATGCCGTCCCTACAGTCATCTAATGAAGAAGGGAACTCCGTTCTTCTGGGATCGCAAATGCCAAAGTGCACTAGACGAAATCAAGCAATACCTGCAGAATCCTCCGGTGCTGATCGCTCTGCCCAAGGGAAAGACTCTCATTCTCTAGGTGCATTATGGACACAAGAAAACGACCAAGGGAAGGAGAGAGCCCTCTACTATTTGAGCCGAGTTCTCCTTGGGGCAGAAAATAATTATTCCCCTATCGAAAAACATTGTCTGGCGTTAATCTTTGCGATAATAAAGCTTCGGCATTATGCTTTGGCGCATGAGGTCCACCTCATATCAAAAGTGGATCCTCTCAAGTATTTGATGTCAAGAGTCATACCAACAAGACGACTCGCTAAATGGGCCTTGCTCTTAATGGAGTTTTGGATTACTTATCGTCCGCTCAAGGCAGTGAAAGGCCAGGCCATTGCCGACTTCCTCGCTGAGCATCCGATACCTGCCGATTCACCCTTAAATTGCGAATTGCCAGACAAGCATGCGTTTGACATGATCGATGGGGAGAAAGGAGAGAGTGACACCCGATGGGAACTCTACTTCGATGGGGCATCTTTTATGAAGAAGCGGGAGCACAGTACCCATAATCAAATCTGGGGTAGGCCCCATCTTCGTGACTCCACAAGGAGGGATAATGCGCTTCGCCTTCTCTTTAACAAAGCAAAAATGAACCCGAATATGAAACTTTGATAGCAGGTCTTGAGATCGCTGTCGACATGGGAATTGAAAACCTCCTCATATACGAAGACTCCCAGCTAGTCGTTAGTCAAGTAAATGGCGACTATCAAACGTGCAAACCAGAGTTGATGAGGTACGGTGAGAGAGTGCAACAATTGCTAGCTCAAATTCCCTCCTATGCCCTGGAAAGAATACCGCGCGCGGAAAATAGCAAGGCGGATGCATTAGCCAAGCTCGCTAAAGAACTGGCTGACAAGAACCTTGATGACGTAAGGATTGTTGTGCAAAGCCGTCGGGTTTTTGCACCGGCAAAAATATCTCCTGAGTCGTCTGAAGAAAAGGGAGCGACCAAGCCGACGACCCTACAAATAAAGAACCAGGAAAAGGCTAAGGATTAGAGAGAAGTCTTTATAGACTACTTCATATCCTGTCATACACTTGAAGATGCGTCCTCAAGGCATCAGCTCATGAAAAGAGCTCTTTCTTTTGCCTTTGTCAATGATACTCTATATAAGAGATCGTTCGACTCTCTGTGGCTAAGATGCCTAGGACCTGAAGAGGCAAGGAGAGTCATCCAAGAAACTCACAACGGACTCTACGGATCTCATCAAGCCAGGCCAAAGATGAAACTGAAGATCAAAAGGATGGGCTACTATTGGCCCACAATGATCCAAGACTGGCTCGAATACGCGAATCAGTGCCACTCGTGCCAGATTCATGGGGACCTTATCCACCAGCATCCAAATCCGCTACACCCGACAGTAGCTAGCTGGCCGTTCGAAATGTGGGGAACTGACATAATCGGGCCCATCGAACCAGCATCATCCAGAGGACATCGGTTCATATTGGTAACAACCGATTACTTCTCTAAGTGGGCAGATGCGATACCGCTGAGAGAAGTGAAGACGGAGAACATCCTCCATTTCTTCAAGACACACGTCATCTATCGGTTCAGCACTCCGCGACGGATTATCTCCGATAACGGGCCGGCTTACAGAAGCCACAAAATCAGCCGCTTTGCACAACAACATAATATAGACTGGAGATACTCTTCGGTCTACAATCCCCGAGCTGCTGGTCTGGCTGAGGCTTTCAACAAGACCTTGATGAAGATCGTGAAAAAGACGGTGTCCAAAAATAAAAAGGACTGGCACGAGAGACTGCATGAAGCTCTCTGGGCATATCGAACTACGTTCAAAACATCCACAAACACAACGCCGTATGCATTGGTATTCGGCACTGAAGTAGTGCTCCCCTTAGAGATAGAACTACCCTCCTTACGAGTGGCGGTTCATTACGAGCTAACAGACGAAGACAATGCACATCTTCGGCTTGAGGAGCTCGACGCCCTTGATGAAATCCGGCTCATGGCGTAGCAAAACTTGGAAGCTTACAAAGCAAAAATGACGTACTCATACGAGAGATTGACTAGGCCGAGAACATTCCGTCAAGGCGAACTCGTGCTAGTGGTCAAGAGACCTATGATCCCCAATCATGCCAAACGGGAGAAATTCGAGCCGAACTATGAAGGCCCGTACATCATAGACAATGTCTACCAGGGTGGGGCTTACTTGCTCATGGATATGCATAGCGAAAGACCCTTCAGGCCAATAAACGGCCGTTTCTTGAAGAAATACTACGCCTGACCAAGACGTCTATAAACTACTACGGACCGTAGCATCCCAAGGCTGACGCAAAAAATAAAAAAAAGAAAAAAACGGTACGTCCATAAGCGAGATAGGGCACGGATGAAACCCGAAAAGGCTCCGTGAGTAAAAACAGCAGGGCTACCGGCGAGTTTGTGAAAATCCGAAAGGGCGCAATCTCGTTAAAAGACACTTGCAAGGTTCTCTCGACCTTGTAAGGAGAAAATACCTGCGTGAGATTCTTACGACTCATAAGGGAGCAACACACTTAGGGATCCCCACGATTCCTAAGGAGAAGTTACACTTACGAGATCCTCATGACTCATAAGGAGAATTCCCCTTTGAGACCCTCACGGCTCATAGAATTCAAATGCCTTAAGTTATAGGGATCTGAACCTGTTCTTAAGCCATCACAACCCACAGACTGCCCTACAAGCGGTTCCATATTGACCATTGTATACAATCCACGGGCATGAATAAACATTTCCCTAACAGATTCCCACCAGCGACTAGGGATATGCTCACACGGTGAACAAACACTTGTAGGTCCTCTCGACTTGCAAGGAGAAAACACTCTTGTAAGATCCTTACGACTTATAAGAGAACACACACTTAAGAATCCTCACGATTCTTAAGGAGAAAACGCACCTACGAGATCCTCACGACTCATAGGGAGAAACACCTTTATGAGACCCTTACGGCTCATGAAGTCAAAAGTCTTAGTCGACAGGATTCTAACCCTATTTGCTAAGCCATCTTTGTTTAAATCGGCAAAGGAAAATGATGATTCGCTCCTGGCAATGTCCCAGTTGTAGCAATACTGATGCCTGAATCGGAATCAAATTCTAAGTCCTTTCAAGGCAAATGATGATTCGCTCCTGGCAATGCCCCAGTTGTAGCGATACTGATGCTTGAATCGGAATCAAATTCCAAGTCCTTTCAAGGAAAATGATGATTCGCTCCTGGCAATGTCCCAGTTGTAGCGGTGCTGATGCTTGAATCGGAATCAAATTCCAAGTCCTTTCACGGCAAATGATGATTCGCCCCTGGCAATATTTCAGTTGTAGCGATGCTGATGCTAAGACTGGCATCAGATTCCAAGTTCCATACTCATGATAAAAAATCAGCGAGCCAAAAATGCATATGAAATAGCCGAAATGATAGGGCAACTTGCAACAAAATCAGCAAGTAAAACATATGTACACAAAATACCCGAAATGATTAGGCAACTCGCAATAAAAAGCAGCGAGTAAAAAGAAAAAATAGCCAAAATGATTGCGAACCACGAAAAACAGCCGAAATGATTGGGCAATCGCGACTTTCGTGATACAAAAAGCTAAAATGATAAAGCATCGCGGAAAGAAGAACAAAAAATTATACATATAAAATGAAACTTTTGCCCTACAGGTGAGATCATATCAATCTCTGTATATAATACATGGGCACAAACAAAAAGGGAACCATATCATCCCACCAGGCTCCATTAGAAAGAGAGCCAAGTCTCGATGGTAACATCTACAACCTAGAATCAACAATGGCATTCCTTCTCATTCCAACCGGAAGCAGATACGACGTCAACAAACGGAGCCGTGGAAAAGTCCCCTCGTTCCAAATCTCGAAGGGTCACAGACAGCCTAGAGACTATCTCGGAGCCACGGCAGAGTCTCTAGTTCCAAGTCTCGACGGTCGCATCTACAACCTGGAGACCCACAACAGCGTTCCTCCTCATTCCAGCATGATTCGGATGCGACAATCAATGCGGAGCCACGACAAAGTTTCCAGTTCCAGGACTCGGCGATGCACAGATGTCGCGACCTAAGATTTGGATGTAACCGGCACTTAGATTGTATAATATCTAAAGATATCTACACAACCCGAATAAGCCAAACACCAAGATCAAAACCCTTTTTGCGGAATTTTAGAAAATTTAGTTTTTAAGTAAAAATCACAGTTTTAAGTATTAAATTTGGTTGCATTCCTAGACGGGATCAACAATACCAACAGCGGAAACCATTATACAATTATATACGACATCAATAAGAATCTCAAACATAAGTAAAAGAAATATCATTTGACATAACTAAACGATCTTATTTGTCAAGATAATATACATACAACCATGTCTCGTTCTAAGTCATAATACAGGGTCTGATGGAGATATTCTAGATTCAATATACAATACCCAAATGAGGAGGTTACTACATAGGTAACCCACCTAGCAAAAGATGCGATAGAAGTTGATAAGTGGATCTGCACTGCTGCTAAACGTCCACTCGACTCCTGCAAGGAACTGTGGCACAACGGGGGTGAGTTGCCAACTCAGTGAATAAAACTAATACATATCGGCTGATAATGTAAATATAACGAACTAGAACTAATATCAACAATAGTGAATGTGATGCATGATAATAGGTAGAAGAATGAATATGTAATACTCAATGTATAATTCAAAACTGAAATCTCATCAATTATTTTCCAAATCAGGTTCATTTTTCTGTGTCTAACATCAACAAAAATCTTCGGTGTTTCATCAGGCATCGTTCCCCGAACGATCCTGTTACTCAATAACACCAGTCGGTATCATCTAGATATCTGCCGTGTTCACAACTGTCTCCGGTATCGAGTATCCTCATTAGGCTCCCCGCCTAAAATGCGGCTATCCTGCCCCTCGGTCTCGACCGGGTACACCATGAATCCAACTGTATTCCCCCCGACTCAGTCTGGATAACTTGTAAATCCACAACCGTATAATCCCCAACTCGGTTCGGAATAAAACCAAATCATAAAAACAACATCTCATGGTGGACATCTCACATCAATATGAAGAATCACTGATTTTACACAATAGTATATGAAAACTTAAAACCACAATCCTCAAAAATACAAATGCCACATATATCAACTTCTAACACATGAATATGAAACATGATGTCATTTATGCAATGTATCAATAGTATTGCTGTTTAGGTATGATAGGAATCATATTTAACAGGATAATTACTAAGTGTGAAAGTGACATGTTAATATCGACGAGGTGTAGTGTAACATGTAGATATGTGCATGTGCGTCATAACTCATCGATAACTGTGCAGTGTTCTAACAATTAACATGGCGATGCATATATGTATAGATGAATGCATATGATCAATTTAACATACAAAAGCCTATTTTTTATTTAACTTAACTACGGGCGTATCACGCCATCCATACAAAATCCCCCGGTAGATGTTTAGTCTACTCACCAGAATACGTCGAATCAATTCAGATCACCAATCTTTTCCCTTTACTTGCGTCCTCCGAAGTTTCCGTATTTGAATCTAATATTGAAATTAACTTGCATAAGAAACGGCTAACTCCGATACGGAAAAATATAAAAACACAAGTGTTAAGTATTAGCTATACCACATACAACTATTCTAAACTATCTAACACTTATACCAACTGAGATTTAACCCCTCGATGTTCGTAACAGAAAACAGAATCGAGTTACGAAACGACCGTGTCGTGTTTTAAACGTTTTAACCCCATTTCAGATATTAACCCCCAGATTTCATATACTGTTAAATTGACATAAACAAATAATACCAAACATCATAACACCTACACAGAGACCTACCCTGAAAACCATAACCCTCAACTCCTTCAAAAATCCGGCGAGATCGGATTTTTCATGAATGTCGCCGGCCAAAATTCGAGCCCCTGGTTCGTATTCCTATGATTGATTCTAAGTCTAGTCTATAAGGTTAAGGTACTGTTTGATCAATTTAGTTATCATCTAAACTATAGCAGATTTTCACAGAGTTAACTTTTTCCTAAAATACGATATTATCGATATTCGATTTCTAAGATTTAAAGTTTACAGAACTAAATCCTACTGTGATTAGAGATTATACCTACTGAAGATGGTTGAAAGGCTTCCTCCAAGATGCCCAAGTCCTTAGCTCCTAGCTTGATGGTGAAATTCCGTAGCAACTAGTTCTTCTTCTCTTCTCTTTTCTTTTTCTCTTTATGTGTGTTCTAATTTTTTTTCTCTTTTCTTTTTCTATTTCAGTTGATTTCCTAATTTCACAATATATATGAACTGGACCCTATAAAGTGAATGAGTAAAGGTATTAGGAAGAGGTGTCACCAAAAGGGAGGTGATTGTTTCATGCAAGGGTGAGGTGTGTGCACAAAAATGGTGGGGTTTTCATGCAAGGGTGAGGTGTGTGCATGAGATGGAAATGTGTAAGAATGAGGTGTCTCATGGTGGTATGGTATACCAAGGGTTTAACTTAATCTAAACCAATTCCTACCCCTTTTTGCATAACAACCCTTAACAAATTCCAATTTGCATAATGAAACTAACCTTTTCACATAACCCCCCATACTATATCATATTACACATGAAGCTAATCTTTTCAGTAAAACCCTTGTGATTCATTAAAATTACAAACTAACTTTCAACTAAATTAGATTCATATACCACTTATGAAATATCCTAATTTGTTTCAATAACTTTTTAAATTAACATTTTATTATTTAATTAATTAATTTTATTTATTTCTAAATTTTCAAAATGTTACAATATTCCCCCCTTGAGAAAATTCGGTCTCCGAATTTAAAACTTAACTATACATACCTTCAAAAAGATGTGGAAATTTCTTTCGCATCGCATCCTCGGTCTTCCAAGTGATCTCCTCTCGATTCGTTCCTCGCCAAAGAACCTTTGCAGATGAAAGTACCCTTGATCTCAGTTTCTTTACCTGCCGGTCTAGAATAGCTACTGGCTGCACTGTGTTGGATAAGCCCGGCTCAAGCTGTAAGGTCTGATGTTGGATCGCGTGAGAGGGATCGTGAAGATACTTGCGAAGCATAGACACGTGAAACACCGGATGCACATCGCGAAAACTCGGTGGAAGTGCTAAACGATAAGCCACAGCACCCATTCTCTCCAGAATCTCATAGGGTCCGACATATCTGGGGCTGAGCTTCCCCTTTTTCCCAAAATGCATCACACCCTTCATCAGAGATACACGAAGGAACACATGATCTCCCATATCAAACTCGAGTCTACGACAGTGTCGATCGGCATATGATTTCTGTCTGCACTGTGCCGCTCTCATCCGGTCCCGTATCAACTGGATCTTTTCTGTAGTCTCCTGTATTATCTGCGGTCCCAACACGCTACTCTCACTGAGTTCTGTCCAGCAAATGGGTGATCGACATTTCCTCCCATACAAAGCTTCAAAGGGTGACATCTGGATCGTCTTCTGAAAACTGTTTTTGTACGAGAATTCTATCAAAGGTAAGCGACGTCCCAACTACCACCCAAATCAAGGCTGCAAGATCGAAGCATATCCTCTAGAGTCTGAATGGTCCGCTCTGACTGACCATCTGTCTGTGGGTGAAAAGCTGTACTAAAACTCAGTCGTGTACCTAGAGCCTCTTGGAGTTTCTGCCATAGCCTGCTGGTAAACTGTATACCCCTATCGGATACTATGCACGTCAGAACCCTATGTAATCGCACCATCTCGTCGATATAAATCTGAGCATACTTTGCAAAACTATACGTCGTCTTCACCGGAAGAAAGTGAGCGGTCTTTGTTAATCTAGCCACAATCACCCAGATAAAGTCATACCCTCTGCTAGTCCTGGGTAGACCCACAACGAAATCCATAGAGATCTGCTCCCATTTCCACTCCGGAATAGGTAAGGGCTGCAACTCTCCTGCCGGCCTCTGGTGCTCAGCTTTGACTTGCTGACAAGTCAAGCATCTCGAAACAAACCCCGTGACATCTCTCTTCATTCCATCCCACCAATAGACATCCTTCAAGTCATGATACATCTTGGTGGAACCAGGATGAATACTATATGATGACAGATGAGCCTCCTCTAAGATCTCACATCTCAGTCCTTCCAAATCCGGCACACAAAGACGAGTCCCAAAATGTAATACTCCACGGTCATTTATCAAGAACTCACATTCTCTACCCTGTCTCACCTGATCCATAATCTCCGACAAGCGAGTATCCAGGGGCTGTGCCTCTCTAATACGATCCAGTAACTGAGAACGAGTGCGGATATGAGCTAACTGCCCTCCAATTGATGTGAACTCAAACTGCATATGGCTATCATATAAAATCTGCCAGTCTGTAGAAGACTGTCTCTGCAAGGTGCGTAAATGAGATAAGCTACTTCCAGGCCTTCGACTCAAAACATCTGCTACAACATTCGCTTTACCTGGGTGATAAAGAATCTCGCAATCATAATCCTTCACTAGTTCCATCCATCGACTCTGCCTTAGATTCAGATCCCGCTGCTGAAAAATACACTTCAAGCTCTTGTGGTCTGTAAATATCTGGCACGACTCTCCGTACAAGTAATGACTCCAAATCTTCAGTGCGAAAACTACAGCAGCCATCTCCAAATCATGAGTGGGGTAGTTCTGCTCGTGCCTCTTCAACTGCGGAGAAGCATAAGCTATAACTCTGCCGTGTTGCATAACCACACAGCCTAAACCCACTCGAGAAGCATCACAATACACAACAAACTCGCCTAACCCAGAAGGTAAAGATAAGACTGGTGCAGTCGTCAAGCGAGTCTTCAACTGCTGGAAACTCTGCTCACATGCATCTGTCCAAAGAAATGGCACTTCCTTTCTAGTCAATCCAGTCAATGGTGTAGCGATCCGAGAAAAATCCTGCATAAAACGTCGGTAATAACCTGCCAGACCCAAGAAACTTCGAACCTCTGTAACCGACACAGATCTGGGCCAGTGCTGTACCACTTCGATCTTCTTTGGGTCCACATGTATCCCATCTTTCGCAACTACGTGACCTAAGAAATCTATACTATCCATCCAGAAAGCACACTTGAAGAGTTTAGCGAACAGCTGATGCTCCTTCAAGGTCTGCAATGTGATGCGCAAATGCTGTTCGTGCTCCTCCCAACTCCGAGAATAAACAAGAATATCATCAATGAATACTATAATAAACTGATCAAGGAATGGCCTAAAAATACGGTTCATCATATCCATGAAAGCTGCTGGGGCGTTGGTGAGTCCGAACGACATCACCAGAAACTCATAATGCCCATAACGTGTGCGAAAAACAGTCTTCAGAATGTCATCCTTCCGAACCCTCACCTGGTGATACCCTGACCACAAATCAATCTTTGAGAAGTAGCCAGCTCCCTGCAGCTGATCGAACAAGTTATCGATACAAGGTAATGGATATCTATTTCGCACAGTAACTCGATTCAGCTGCCTGTAGTCGATGCACAGTCTCATACTACCGTCCTTCTTCTTAACAAATAAGACAGGAGCTCCCCACGGCGATACACTTGGACGAACAAGTCCTCTATCTAACAACTCTTGCAACTGGATTTTGAGTTCCTTCAATTCCGTCGGGGCCATCCGATAGGGTGGTATAGAAATAGGACCCGTACCCGGAATCAAGTCAATGCAAAATTCAATATCGCGATCGGGCGGTAATCCTAGTAATTCAGCAGGAAACACATCCGAAAATTCTCGTGTGATCGGAACCTAATCCAACGGGACTTCAGCGGCTCCTAAGTCCTGAACAAAAGCTAAGAACCCATGACAACCCTTCTTTAAGAGTCGTCCCGCACAAAGAGCAGAAATCATGTTGGCAGGAGTTATACTATAGTCTCCCTACACAACAAAAATCGGTTCACCTGGAAAACAAAATCTGACCGCTTTCCTCCGACAATCTACATAAGCATGACAAGCGTCTAACCAATCCATACCAAGAAGTATATCAAAATCTAACATATCCAGGAGAATCAGATCAACTAATGAATCTGTATCACCAATACATACTGAACAAGACCTGAATACGTGTCGAGCTATAAAAGAATCTCCCGCCAAAGTAATCATAACTAACGGTGACTCTAGCAACGACGACTCTCTCCCCAGAAAAAGTGCAAAGTGTGCAGATACATAAGAATGCGTAGAACCGGGATCAAATAAAATATGTGCATCTAAAGAACATATTGCAAGAGTACCTGTCACAACTGCATTGGATGCCTGGGCATCCTGTGGAGTCAGCGCAAAAACTCAGGCCTGGCCCCTACCCGCATCCTGTCATCTTTTCCCTCGGTCACCTCGGCCTCTCTGAAAGCTTCCTGCAAAGCCTTGACCTCGTGGTGAAACAGCCTGGCGCATAGTGCCAACTGGGGGAGGAAGTAAGGCCATCGACGTAGAAGGTAGAGGGGGTAAAGCAGCTTGCGGAACAACAGTCCCTCCATGGCGTGTACACTCTCTAGCCAGATGCCCTGGAAGTCCGCAATTATAACATGTAAATGGAGGCCTCTGCCCCACGGGGTATGAACTGAACATCTGGCCCTGAGTCCAACCTCGACCAAAATCGCGACCTGGAGTGTGCCTGCCTCGTCCTCTACTAAACTGCCTAGTAACAGACTCAATGGGTCTAGTCCTCTTCGGCTCTGGAACAATCATTGCCTCGCTCAAACGCTCCTCCACTCGTATAGCTGCATCCATGGCCTGCGCATAAGTATCGAAATGCTGGGAGCCTATAGCAAGAAACAACTGCGTATCCAAACTCCTTACGAACCTCTTCAACCGAAGCTCCTCTGTAGAAACTAAGTATGGAGCATAGCACACCAACTAGGTGAATCGTAAATCATAATCTGCCACCGACATACTTGCAGATTTCCGCAACGCTTCAAAACTACTAGCTCTGGCGTCTCTCACACTCTTTGGAAGAAATCTAGCAAGAAAAACCTCAGAAAACTCGGTCCACGACATCGGAGGAAGACCAGTGGCTCGCCCTCTCTCCATCGACTCACCACTCTTGTGCAAGTCCCTCCAATCGAAAGCTAGTCAGCTCAACTGACCTTGCATCAGAACATCACAATGATCTGCCGATCCTCGCCATCTTATCAAGAAAGGACTGAGGATCCTCTGCTGCATCGGTCCCGGTAAACACCGGAGGTCTTAACCTCATAAACTCTGGAAGAGATACCTCCATTACCCTCAGTTCTGCCAGTGCGACAGTCTGCATAGGCTGTTCATCGGGTTCTACCATCGTCGATGTCTGGTCCTGTCTCTGTACTCGAATGGCCTCAACCAACTGTCCTACCACCTACTGCAATCCTAACATGCCCTCCTCTATCCTAGTCAATCTATCTGGAGGAGGAGGATCGACATACTCATGTACCGCCGGAATGTCCGGTGCGTCAGTCGTCGTCACAGACGGATTCTCCCTAGCTGCATCTCTGGCTGCAGCTCGCCTATCTCGCGTAGCCATAGCAACTGGAATAAGAAACGAGAGTTGATAAGGCTTACTAATAAGAATAATTAATAATAGAGAGTCAAAGAAAGGATAAATCGAGATAGACATCCTAAGGTTAGTTAGGCTGAGTATTGTAACGTAAATATGCCGTGGAACATACGTACGGTACTGCACTCATCCTAATTCACCTACTCCATCAAACTAAAGGTCATCCTACGTAATGAACTCAAATCGACTTATTTTAACTCACTACTCAATTCCGTAAGGTTAATCCTAGGCTCTGATACCAACTTTGTTACGACCCAAGATTTGGATGTGACCGGCACTCAGATTGTATAATATCTAAAGATATCTACACAACCCGAGTAAGCCAAACACCAAGATCAAAACCCTTTTTGCGGAATTTTAGAAAATTTAGTTTTTAAGTAAAAATCACAGTTTTAAGTATTAAATTTGGTTGCATTCCTAGATGGGATCAACAATGCCAATAGCGGAAATCATTATACAATTATATATGACATCAATAAGAATCTCAGACATAAGTAAAAGAAATATTATTTGACATAACTAAACGATCTCATCAGTCAAGATAATATACATACAACCATATCTCGTTCTAAGTCATAATATAGGGTCTGATGGAGATATTCTAAATTCAATATACAATACCCAAAAAGAGAAGGTTATTACATAGGTAACCCACCTAGCAAAAGATGCGATAGAAGTTGATAAGTGGATCTGCACTGCTGCTAAACGTCCACTCGACTCCTGTAAGGAACTGTGGCACAACGGGGGTGAGTTGCCAACTCAGTGAATAAAACTAACATATATCGGCTGATAATGTAAGTATAACGAACTAGAACTAATATCAACAATAATGAATGTGATGCATGATAACAGGTAGAAGAATGAATATGTAATACTCAATGTATAATTCAAAACTGAAATCTCATCAATTATTTTCCAAATCAGGTTCATTTTTCCGTGTCTAATATCGACACAAATTTTCGGTGTTTCATCAGGCATCATTCCCCGAACTATCCTGTTATCAACAACACCAGTCGGTATCATCTAGATATCTGCCGTGTTCATAACTGTCTCCGGTATCGAGTATCCTCGTCAGGCTCTCCGCCTAAAATGCAGCTATCCTGCCCCTCGGTCTCGACCGGGTCCACCATGTATCCAACTGTATGCCCCCCGACTCAGTCTGGATAACTTGTAAATCCGCAACCCTATGACCCCCAACTTGGTTCGGAATAAACCAAATCATAAAAATAACATCTCATGGTGGACATCTCATATCAATATGAAGAATCACTGATTTTACACAATAGTATATGAAAACTTAAAACCACAATCCTCAAAAATACAAATGCCACTTATATCAACTTCTAACACTTGAATATGAAACATGATGTCATTTATGCAATGTATCAATAGTATTGCTGTTTAGGTATGATAGGAATCATATTTAACAGGATAATTAACAAGTGTGAAAGTGACATGTTAATATCGACGAGGTGTAGTGTAACATGTAGATATGTGCATGTGCGACATAAATCGTCGATAACTGTGCAGTGTTCTAACAATTAACATGGCGATGTATATATGTCTAGATGAATGCATATGATCAATTTAACATACAAAAGCCTATTTTTTATTTAACTTAACTACGAGCGTATCACGCCATCTATACAAAATCCCCTGGTAGATGTTTAGTCTACTCACTGGAATACGTCGAATCAATTCAGATCACCAATCCTTTTCCTTTCCTTGCGGCCTCCGAAGTTTCCATATTTGAATCTAATATTGAAATTAACTTGCATAAGAAACGGCTAAATCCGATATGGCAAAACATGAAAACACAAGTGTTAAGTATTAGCTATACTACGTACGACTATGCTAAACTATCTAACACTTATATCAACTGAGATTTAACCCCTCGCTGTTCGTAACAAAAAACAGAATCGAGTTACGAAACGACCGTGTCGTGTTTTAAACGTTTTAACCCCATTTTAGATATTAAACCCCAGATTTCATATACTGTTAAATTGACTTAAACAAATAATACCAAACATCATAACACCTATACAGAGACCTACCCTGAAAACCACAACCCTCAACTCCCTCAAAAATCCGGCGAGATCGGATTTTTCATGAATGTCGCCGGCCAAAATCCGAGCCCCCTGGTTCGTATTCCTATGGTTGATTCTAAGTCTAGTCAATAAGGTTAAGGTACTATTTGATCAATTTAGTTATCATCTAAATTATAGCAGATTTTCACAGAGTTAACTTTTGCCTAAAATACGATATTATCGATATTCGATTTCTAAAATTTAAAGTTTACTGAACTAAATCCTACCGTGATTAGAGATTATACCTACTGAAGATGGTTGAAAGGCTTCCTCCAAGATGCCCAAGTCCTTAGCTCTTAGTTTGATGGTGAAATTCCTTAGCAACTAGTTCTTCTTCTGTTCTTTTTTCTTTTTCTCTTTATGTGTGTTCTAATTTTTTTATCTTTTCTTTTTCTATTTCAGTTAATTTCCTAATTTCCTAATATATATGAACTGAACCCTATAAAGTGAATGAGTGAGGGTGTTAGGAGGAGATGTCACCAAAAGGGAGGTGATTGCTTCATGCAAGGGTGAGGTTTGTGCACAAAAATGGTGGGGTTTTCATGCAAGGGTGAGGTGTGTGCATGAGGTGGAAATGTGTAAGAAGGAGGTGTCTCATGGTGGTATGGTATACCAAGGGTTTAACTTAACCTAAACCAATTCCTACCCCTTTTTGCATAATAACCCTTAACAAATTCCAATTTGCATAATGAAACTAACCTTTTCACATAACCTCCCATACTATATCATATTACACATGAAGCTAATCTTTTCACTAAAACCCTTGTGATTCGTTAAAATTACAAACTAACTTTCAATTAAATTATATTCATATACCACTTATAAAATATCCTAATTTGTTTCAATAACTTGTAAATTAAAATTTTATTATTTAATTAATTAATTTTATTTATTTCTAAATTTTCAAAATGTTACAACAGACAACCGAGAGTCCACACCTGACCCCGTATGGCTAAAGTCAATCCTGACCCCGTATGGCTAAAGTCAATCCTGACCCCGTATAGCTAAAGTCAACCCTCCGACCCCGTGGAACACGGCCAAAGTCAATCCCGACCCCGTGGAAAACGGCCAAATTCAACCCTCGACTTTCCCGTCAAAGCAATGCTTTGATTCGGGTGCAGGTCAACTCATCAATCACTTATGAGTCCTCTCGACTTGTAAGGAAGAAAATTCTCTTGTGAGATCCTTATGACTCTCAAGAGAAAAGCACACTTAGGAATTCTTACGATTCCTAAGAAGAAAGTACACCTACGAGATCCTCTCGACTCGTAGGGAGAAAAGTCTTTGCGAGACCCTCACGGCTCATAAAGTTGAAAAGTTTTAGGTGGCAGATCCTAACCCTGTTTTCTAAGCCATCACCATCCTGCAAAGAGTCCAAGATGGACATCTACATACTATCTACAGGCCACACTTGCTAAAATTATATAGCAACAACATAGCAAAGGAAGAAAGCAACAGTGGGAGATACAAAAATGTTTGTATCTTTTATTCATGAATTCAATTGAATACAAGACGAATCATACAAAAGAATAAAAAATGGATACATGTTATTCAAATATTACAAACGTTTAATTGATACAAAGGCAGCTACTGAGAAGGAAGCGTTTTCAATAAGTCAGCCAGTTGCTCACGCGCTCCTCTCAGCTTCTTTTCATGGTCAACCGCTACGGCCAGCTCCGCTTCGACTCGAGCCCGTTGGTCCAAGCCAGACGAAAGTTTCTCATCGATTTCCCGTTGAGCAACTTCGTGATTCCGCTTGTCACGACCTGAAAGAGCACGTGACTGGCCCTTGAACCATATGAAGTCTATAGGACTCCATCTGACCCAAGTAAGCCAAAAGCCCAGAAATCTAAAACCATTTTAAGGGGTAAGTAAAGAAAACTGGTTTTTAATAAGTAAAGAAACATGTTTTGAAGTCAAGCTTTTTAAATAACTAAGCCGAATATGCATTTTTAAGATGTGTAGTCTTCTCTGAAAATTTCGGCAGAGTTTCCTTTGTAAAAACTGGCCCCGAACGGGATACAACAAGAATAATATATAAATGCAGTGATAAAAGGCATCCCCAAGCGGGAGCTAGCTCTTCTTCAATCGACGGTCACAACCACGCAAGCGATAGAATATACAATGCCGAAGGACGAGGATCAAAACTCAAAAGAAACTCAAACAGCCTGAAAACCGTAATACTACAAGCGCGACTCTAAGGTCGAAATAATACATCACTGTGTTTCTAAGTCTGAAACAATATACAAGTTTTGGTTAATGGAATTTCTAGATACAATGAATAGTATAAGTACAATGGCGGTTCTGATACAAAAGAACCCACCTACCCAAGCAAGTCACTCGTATGAAAGCAGTGTGCCAGAAAAGCCGCTATGAAACCTGTACGGCAAAACCTGCAAGAACTGTGGCACAACGGGGGTGAGTTGCCAACTCATGAATAGAAAATATCTACAAGCAGAGATCGAATGTATGACCGATCTTAGGTCAATACGATCAGATATATATAAACCTCAATATGAATAAGTCTGAAGCATGCTAAAGTGGCAATGTAATCTCTATACATGAGTGTAGTGCCAAGTGCTCGTGTCAGTGCCTCAAGTAATAACATATCATAAATATGAGGTATGATTAATATAACCAATCTACATGTACGTGGATCCCATCCACTCGTCACCCAATGACAATAAGCATCATGCATGTAAATGTCATAAACATATGCATGGAAAATATGAGGATATAACTAAAAGCATGGAACCTGAGTGCCTAGCATCGACACTAGAAAACATCATGAAAACCTGTGCCTAGCATCGGCACGTAAATCCTCATATATCGGGCATCCGTCAGTCCGGGTCAGCCCACTCTCTCATATATCGGGCATCCGTCAGTCCGGGTCAGCCTTCTCTCAATATATCGGGCATCCGTCAGTCCGGGTCAGCCCTCTCTCAATATATCGGGCATCCGTCAGTCCGGGTCAGCCCTCGCTCAATATATCGGGCATCCGTCAGTCCGGGTCAGCCCTCTCTCAATATATCGGGCATCCGTCAGTCCGGGTCAGCCCTCGCTCAATATATCGGGCATCCGTCAGTCCGGGTCAGCCCTCGCTCAAAACCAGAAATATCATAGAAACAACATATCTCAATGCGCAAATCAGAAAGCATGATGTATGTGACATATAAATGAAATGCAAGTAACAATATATCCTGCAACATGGAATAATAGTATGCACATACAAGGTCATATCCCGATGCGATAATTCTACTGTGTAGTGACATAGCAATTATCGATGATAAAGTGTGTGAGCCGGCGAGCAGTGTACGTAGAACATATGCATCATCGATAATGGTGCTGGTGTCCTAGCAGTATGATAGTAATATATCAATGCACACAAGCAATGCAATGCAAATAGCATGAATATGCGAAATCAACTAATCGACGCAACAGTGAAGAATCTACCTCAATAACTATATCATGCAGCCTTGCCTTTTGAAATAAGATGAATCAGGGTTTTCGGTAAAATAAGGGCTACGGTGTTTTAAGAAAAGATGTGTCGTTTGAAAATATCCGTAGAATCCCTTTTTGCCTATCTTTAAAATATCCCCGATTCGTTAGTTTTGAAATAGGTATGACTCGGGTCTAGTCTAACACCTACTGTGCGAACTACGGACCCAACTATCAAGCCAATCAGGAGGGGTATGGAAATCACCTAAATCTGAGTCAATATACACATATAAATATAATAGTCGGTGATCCCACCTCAATAGTATCACAACGATATAATATCCTCGAGTCACGAGCGCGGATCTATCATCAATATAGGCTCGTACGGTAAATCTTCGTACGGCATTCCAATAGCGGGGTACGGTCAATATCACATTATCTCATCACATATCAGGTATCACTACAATCATATCACATAATCTGGGGTACAGATCTAAGTCTAGTACAATCGATACCATCTACATAAGTATGAATGCGGGGTTAAACACATGCCCAAAGGCCCGCTAAAGCAACCTGTCGTATCTCCCATGCGAATCCTGTCGTATCGCCGATCTCACGGCCTCAAATCGAATCTCATCGACTCAACTCACATCCCAAGTACTATCCTCATAATCCAGTATATGTACACACAGTCCCATACCCGTGTGAACACATACAATTATATATATATTCCCATATACACATGCGAAAGAAAGTATGTATGCAAGTGTGTGCGAGCGGGTGTGTATGGGTGCAACCCCTAGTCTAGGGTTTCGCACTATACTAAACCAATCCATCTTATCATTGATAATCCATTATTACCATCAATAATCTTAAACAACACATAATAAATATACGTGTGTATACGTATCCGTATACATCACCACGGACTGCGGGGATGCTATACGCCATCCACCCGACTTCCACCGTAGATAAAATCTACTCACCTGGTCTTCGCTCGCCGAAAACGATGACGCCGTGCTTCTTCACCTCGGAATCCTTGCGAGGGTACCTATAATAATAAACAGTCGCAATACGTATTAACATCGAGACAGAAAACCGATACAGCGCACAGTATGCTTATAGGTTGGAACCTATGGCCTAAACGTGCAAATCAATCAAACAATCCCTGTTGTCGATATACGAACACCCGACAAACAAATACAAATCCAAATATCACGAAAGTGCATTTTAAAATACGGAAAACATAGCCTAAAACACACCAAAATGCTCCCAGATTTTCCCCAGGTGACAAATAGCCAAAACTGCATATAGGAGGGGTCTATTTTAGTGCAAAAGGAGCCCTAGAACAAAAATGGAACAATTCTACCCTACCCTGGCCGCAAATTGCGGCCAGAATGATTAAATCTGCGGCCATGGGTTAGGGTTTGGGGCTCAGGTCTTGGTGGTAGCTTCCTAGGTGTTAGTGTATATGCCCTAGAGGCCATTACTGTATCATACTAGTATGTATATTACTTGATGGAAGCTTGGGATATTCACAGTTGTATAGACAATCTTGCTCGAAATGGTAGTATGCTACTTGGTTTGTCTCTGCTTTAATGTGTACAAGTGTTTCTTTTATTATATCACCTATACGCATTAGTGGAGCCCTTAGGATCTTTGCTTGATTACCAGCGTTGTGATGGCAGTCACACTCGTGGGGGCTGGGTAATCTACAAGCACATCCTTATTTACACATCCCTGGTCGTGGGATTATCGAGACAGGGCATCGATACTCCGGAATAGACTAGCGTATGCGCTTCTCATCCCAGCACGGGAGACGGCCTGTCCCACAGCCGTCAGTACGTCGTACTTGAGATAGTATGCGGGTGCTCGTTGGGTTACGAGTACACTGGACAGGACTCGTCGGGAACTGTTGGTTGGTATTATACCTATCGTCGGTTATCAGTTCCCAGGTGACATGAGTACAGCTTAGTCCGCTGACTTGACACTGTCACTTCGCCTCAAGTATGTTCCCACTGTACTTTGATTACTACCCTACCACGGCTCAAAGGAGTCGTGTAAACAGGTAGTAGTTGGGTGCAGTTCCGAAGCACTTGGAGGCAGTGATGGTTAGACATGATTCGTCTCTCCCGGTATTGGGGATTGGCATTGCGCTGTGTCTAGGAGAGCCATTACACAAGTAGTCCCTGGCCAGGGCAAGCGTGATATACTGGTAGGTTTCCAGTGTTATCTCATGGTATTCTGGGCTACACTCCGACACGACTTGTACCGCTATTAGGGGACTGACGTTTTATCGCCCCTAGGCCCGCCATGCGAAGTTATCAGACGAACAGACCGGACTGTACGGAGACTGTCACATTCAGGCTTAGTAGGAGTTCAGATGGTTTACCTCGTCAGTCTTCTTATCGGCATCTACCTGGGGACCGTTACGTACAGCTAGTGCCACTTGCGGTCTGTGGTTAAACCCACTGCCAGCGTAGTGTCGAGTCTTTAGAGTCCCACACAGAGGGTTATTCGCCTTTAGGCAAAATGAGTAGAGGTCGCATGGTTTTGCGACGGGTTCGTTCACATTCGCGCACTTGTACACGTTTTGTGTCCGGACAGCTTATACTAGCGGGCTTTGGTTTAAGCCAGATCCTAGTATATGTTTTGGGATTGGTTTTATCTCATTGTATTCGTGTTCCTTGGAACACGGATATGGGTGTCTATGAACAGTTGACTGAGGGAGAGGCAGAGGACTTTCATTAGGGTTGATTACCATTGTCATTTTCTTAACCCTAATGGTTATGTATGAAATATGATTTATTGATATTAGTTAATTATAATTGTGCATGGTTAGGGTTGTTGACCATTTGACTTTATTTGACTTGTTGACCTAGGTTGACAACTTGACCATAATCATTTCATAAGAAAGATGCTCTTTGATTCTAGCAAAAAGCATTTAATATGAAATGATAATGGTCATTTCTTGATTAAACCATGACAATTATATTTAGCTAATTATCTATTTTCATAATTCACACATATATGCAAGAAGAATGGTTTATTTCTTCTCATTCTATCATTTTGATTCTCTCTCCTCCTCTTCCTCTCTCTCTAGCTCTCCCCTCTCATGAGTTGAGAATCCCTTGAGCTTGAGATAAATCCTTCTAAAATACTCTCTACTCTTTCTAAGGTTCTAGGATTAGCACTCCAAGCATCTTAGTTACTTCTAGTTTGAAGTTGAAGCCAAAGGTTGAGGCCCTCGGGTGGATCTTTATTCGACAAGAGAAGGCGACAAGGAGATCCCTTTCTTTCACTCCAAGGAGCAAGAAGAGAAGGACTTGAAGACCTAGGTATAACCCCTTAACCGAGTAGCTAACTCATTTAGCTTTGTTAGTTAGTTTTGTTTAGCAAAGATCCCTCCTTTAGCAAGTCCATGTTGTCTAGTGTTGTAAAAATCAAAATTTTCATAACGTTTCCGCCTCCCCGCAAGCACCGGGGTAGGCAACGTGGACTTACAGTGGTATCAGAGCTTAGCTAAACATAAACTAGCTAGTTAGTAAAGTGTATAGAACTTCGATCGCAAAAATCGCAAAACTTTTTTTTCCGAAACCCTAACTTTCTTCCAATTTTTAAACCTGGTTTAAATATAATAAATCATATCTTAAAAATCGGCTCAGGCTTTTTTAAGTACAGGCAAGAAAAACGACCCACTGAACCGACCAACTCGCCGCGATTCCGCGGCCGAGTTGACTCGGCCGTGGATCGTTTTTCATGCAGTTTACTTCTGGGGCTGTTTTGTGATTTTTGACATAGTTTGTTTCCACCCAGATTTTCCAGAAAACAAGTTGGTTTTTGGGGTGGTCACAAATCCGTTTTTTTGATCGAA
Organism: Agapanthus africanus; assembly: GCA_030015575.1. Classification (NCBI taxonomy): domain Eukaryota; kingdom Viridiplantae; phylum Streptophyta; class Magnoliopsida; order Asparagales; family Amaryllidaceae; genus Agapanthus; species Agapanthus africanus. The sequence goes on from CM057337.1 coordinate 725,690,754, forward strand.
CTTCTTTACACTTTGGCTAATGGGTTATATCTATGATGTGATATATGTATTGAACGTCCGCTAATCGCTATACGTCGATTAGTGGGGGTTATACATATCTGTGATCTGTAATATTGATGGTTTGTGTATATGAACTCGTTGGATTGTCGCGGATGAATAGCCGGGGGGTTGTGAGATGAGAGTTTTCTTATTCTTTCAATTCTTGTAATATGTAATTTGATGTAATATTATTTGTATGGCCGCACAACCGGGTCGGGGTTGTAGCCGTCGTTGTATAATTTCTTTTTACTGTTTTTGCTCCTAGGATAGACCCAAGGTGGGGTGCACAAACTACCGGGTATCTCGAAGTGCCGAGTGGCCTACTCACGGGGTTAAGGGAGGTTGCTTCGCTTCGGGTACTTGGTGGGTAGTTTGCCGCACCCGTAGGGGTCTAGGGTGGGGTTTGGCTATTCATCGCGACCGTGTAATCCGCTTTTCGATGCAGGCTCGAACGAATCACGGATTCCTAGTATATCCAAAGTGTTCATCTGTGATCTGGATTGACTATCATTGCTATATATCTATATACGATATCTATTTAGACGTTGCTTATGTTTTGCATCCGCGCTAGCCCAGACCCCGCTCTGTCGTTAGTTAAGTAACCTAACGGGTGATGACGGGGCCCCGTGGCGAATGTGAATGGCATAAGCGTACGTCATATTTTGGTTGTTTTCTGCATTGGTAGGATTAAATGATGGGACGCATTGGAATTAATGCAAGAAAATAAACTAAGTAAAAGTCGTTGGAACACTTTCAAAACTACTCGGTTCTTTTCAAAAACCAACTTTTAAATGCGGAGCTTGAACCACTCCTTTTAAAAGCTATCTCGTTCCATCGATTATATCAAGTTCACTACGTTCACGGTTTCGCCAAAACCATTCGTAGCCCTCCATCATTTCAGTTAAATATTCGGTAGTATTCAAGCTATGTATTTTGACCTCACGCCAAGGCATAGTGATTGGTAGCTGCCGGATATTTATCTGTTGCATAGATAGAATGCGTTGATTTGAGACAGTCGTACTGCCATTTTGGCCTACGTCAAGGGTAGGTATGGGTGGGTTCAAATTAACCTGGATAATAATGGGTAGAACTTGACATGTGACTTATGACATTTTGACCTCACGCCAAGGTCATAAGAGCATGGGGAAAAAATCCACATCGGGAGTTTCATAAGTACTGAAACTTGCTATCGCTGCATACCATTTGGAGTGTGATAATTCTGGTAGGATTCCTTCAGTTTTGTCACGCGATGATATTTGGATCCCGATCCTACTGTGAGTATATGCTACTCCTCGGGAAATTTCTCACTTAACGATCAATGCTATAAACCTAGTAGGTGTCTAGAAAGGTGTTAGCGGGGCTACGCCCCCAGGGAAAAGAGGTTCTTAAATTAAGGAACTTCACGAAAGCGTTGGAAAACCTCCCTCGAAGTACCGATACTGGCCTGGCTGAACGGTTAAGCAAGTATTGTACGGTGAGATTGATCCCGACTAATTCTTCCTTTATGGTTTGAGGAAGGATTCGAGAGACAGTGGGAGCCATCCTGTTTAGACAAACTAAAAACCACTCTAAACTTGCAAGAGCATCATGCTAAAGTGTTTCTTTTCTCTCTCCTAATTGCAGCGACCAATCAAGATGACCGGACTTAAGTTATACTAGATAAAAACATACTGACAGGGTCAAACTACAAAGATTGGCTCAGGAATGTCAAAATGGCAATCACTTACGACAAGTTGGGGTATAGACTTACCACCAAAGCTCCCCCTGTCCCAGGTCCCACCTCCAACGTCGCGGATATAGAAATCCGTAAGACATGGGAGATCGATTGCGCGAAGGCCAAGTGCCTCGTGCTTTCCTCTATGGACAATGAACATCAGAGGAGGCATGAGAATATGGACCTAGAGTCCATATTTCTTCATACAAAAGAACTGTATGGAGAGCAGTCTTGTATCGCCAGATACGAAGTGTCGATGAAGCTGTTTTTGGCAAAATTGGCCGTCGGATCATCGGTAACGGAACACATGCTTAAGATGATTGGCTACATAGAGGAGCTCGCGGACCTTGGGACCACGTTGGAGAATGAACTCTATACTGACTTGATTCTCCAGTCCCTTCCTTCCACTTACGCCCAGTTTATCCTAAACTTCAACATGCAAGGAAAGGACGTTGAACTTTCCGAACTTCTGAACATGTTGAGGAGTGCTGAAGACACCCTACAGAAAGGTAGGGAGACATCCACTTTGTTTGTAGGAGGATCTTCCTCTTCTAAGTCCAGGGCGAAAGCCAAGGGAAAGAAGAAGAAAGCCCCCGCCAAACCAAGGGGCGGTGTTAGTAAAGTGGATACGAAGGGAAAGACAAAAGCAACAAAGGTAGCGGGGAAGCTTGTGGATAAGGAAGAATGCTTTTACTGTCACAAGAGTGGACACTGGAAGAAAGATTGGAGGGCTTGGAAGGCCAGAACACAGGATCTGAAGCAGGTTGTGGCTTCGGCTTCAGGTGTGTATGTTATTGAAAACTGTCTATCAATAAACTCTACTTCCTGGGTATTGGATACCGGATCAGGATCTCATATCTGTAATTCTTTGCAGGCGTTGAGAAAGCGTAGGTTTTTGAAAGCAGGTGACATGACCCTCAGAGTTGCAAACGAAGCTAGCATGGATGCTGAGGCCGTGGGGGACTATCACCTGGGGATGTCAGATGGATATGTTTTGGTTTTACGTAATTGCTTTTTTGTACCCAATGCAACTTGTAATATCATTTCTGTATCTTTAATATCTAAAGAAGGTTATGAATTTGCGTTTGTAAGTAATGTTGTGAACATTCACCTTAATCAAGTTCTGATTGGGTCAGGTACATTAAGCAATGGTATATACGTATTGAACCAACCACAGATTTTCAATGTCCAGAATACACACAAAAGAAAGTCTCCAGATATCAATCAGGCTTTCTTATGGCATTGTAGACTGAGTCACATCAATGAGAGAAGATTGACGAAGTTACATACTGAAGGATATTTGGATCCGTTCGAATATCAATCATATGCAACTTGTCAATCCCGTCTCAAAGAAAAGATGACAAAAACTCCGTTCACTAGACACGGAGTAAGAGCGAGCGAGCTCTTGGGACTCGTACACAGCGACGTGTGCGGTCCAATGTCTACATATGCGCGAAGCGGTTATTCTTACTTCATTACTTTTACGGATGATTTTTCAAGGTTCGGACATGTCTTCTTAATGAAGCATAAATCTGAAGCCTTTGAAAAGTTCCAGGAATACAAGAATGAAGTAGAAAAACAAACAGGCAAAAGTATCAAGACACTAAGATCTGATCGAGGTGGTGAATACTTGAGTGCCGAGTTCCTGGATTACCTAAAAGAGAATGGAATTCTCTCTCAGCTTACTCCTCCATACACTCCGCAACATAACGGTGTATCGGAGAGACGGAACCGAACCCTATTGGATATGGTACGGTCCATGATGAGTAACGCTGAGTTACCGCAATCATTCTGGGGATATGCGCTAGAATCAGCCGCATACCTTTTGAACCGAGTTCCAATTAAGACTGTGCCTACCACACCATATGAGTTATGGAGTGGGAAGAAACCCTATCTTCAATATATGAAGATCTGGTGATGTCCAGCTTTTGTCAAAAAGAATCATGCGGACAAACTCGAGGCATGCTCAGTACTGTGCAAGTTTGTGGGATACCCAAAGAACACCAGGGGGTATCTTTTCTACCACGCAGAGGAACAAAAGGTCTTTGTTTCTCGTAATTCCCACTTTCTAGAACACCAGTTCTTGGAAAAGGAAATTAATGGGAGCGCAGTAGAATTGGAAGAAATTCCATAACTACAAGCTATTACTGAAAGCTTAGTAGAACCAGAGGGTTCGAAAGATCAGGACATTCCTACGCCACTCCGCAGGAGTAGTAGGCAGTCTCATCCGCCCGAGAGATACTACGGTTTTCTCATAGATGGGGATAGAGAGGATTGCATCATTGATTATGATGAGCCTACTAGCTTCCAACAAGCCATTCAGAGCGTTGACTCGGTAAAATGGCTGGATGCAATGCGGACCGAAATGGAGTCCATGTACACCAACAAAGTATGGACGTTGGACATTGCTCCAGATGGGGTAAAACACGTAGGATGCAAGTGGATCTTCAAAAGGAAGATTGGTGTAGATGGACAGGTTGAGACCTATAAAGCTAGACTTGTTGCGAAGGTTTTTCGTCAAAGACCTGGTTTGGACTATGACGAAACCTTTTCTCCAGTGGCTATGCTGAAATCCATTCGGATCCTTCTTGCCATTGCTGCCTTCCACGATTATGAGATTTGGCAGATGGACATAAAGACCGCTTTTCTAAATGGAAATTTAGAGGAGTGTGTCTATATGGACCAGCCAGAGGGTTTCATTCAGAGTGGGAGCAGCGGAAAAGTGTGCAGGTTGCTTAAGTCCATCTATGGACTAAAGCAGGCATTGCGGAGTTGGAATATCTGTTTTGATGAGACGGTCAAAGAATTTGGCTGTATCAAAAATCCAGATGAACCATGCATCTATAGTAGATTTATAGCAAGAACTGTCGTATTCCTCGTTTTGTACGTGGATGACATTCTGTTGATAGGAAATGACATTCCTATGCTACAATCTGTCAAGGGGTTCTTGTCATACAGGTTCTCCATGAAAGATCTGGGTGATGCCTCCTACATTCTGGGGATCCGGATCTATCGTGATAGATCCAAGAGGATATTAGGACTTTCGCAGTCCAGGTACATCGACACCATACTGAAAAGATTCAGTATGGAAGATTCCAAGCGCGGTAATCTACCGGCTTGTCATGGGATCACCCTCTCCAAAGAGATGTCTCCCAAGACTGATTTGGAAAAGGATCGCATGTCTATTATACCCTACGCTTCTGCGGTAGGCTCTATAATGTATGCGATGTTGTATACCAGACCAGATGTTGCTTACGCACTGAGTGTGGTAAGCCGGTATCAATCAAACCCTGGGGAGAAACACTGGATAGCGGTAAAGAACATTCTCAAGTACCTGAGAAGGACTAAGGAGATGTTCTTAGTGTATGGAGGAAAAGACCTCCAGATCGAGGCCTTTGCTGACTCCAGCTTCCAGAGTGACAAGGATGATTCCAAGTCTATGTCGGGCTTTGTCTTTACCCTCAATGGAGGGGCGGTGTGTTGGAAGAGTTCCAAACAGGAAACCGTTGCTGACTCGACTATGGAAGCGGAATATATCGCTGCATCTGATGCCGCAAAAGAAGCCGTCCGGATTAGGAAGTTCTTGAAAGAACTTCAGGTGGTTCCGTCCATTGTTGATCCGATACCTCTGTATTGCGACAACAACGGGGCTATAGCTTTAGCGAAGGAACCCAGGTCCCATCAGAAATCCAGACACATCTTGAGGCGGTATCACCTGATCAGGGAGATCGTGGATCGCCAGGAGATCGAGGTTCGGAGGGTTGCTTCAGAAGATAACACTGCAGATCCATTCACGAAGGCCTTACCCCAGACTCAGTTTGAGCGGCTGATCGAGATGATAGGTCTTCGATACGCCAGTACATGGCCTTAGTGCAAGTGGGAGATTGTTAGTGTATATGACCTAGAGGCCATTACTGTATCATACTAGTATGTATATTACTTGATGGAAGCTTGGGATATTCACAGTTGTATAGACAATCTTGCTCGAAATGGTAGTATGCTACTTGGTTTGTCTCTACTTTAATGTGTACATGTGTTTCTTTTATTATATCACCTATACGCATTAGTGGAGCCCTTAGGATCTTTGCTTGATTACCAGCGTTGTAATGGCAATCACACTCGTGGGGGCTGGGTAATCTACAAGCACATCCTTATTTACACGTCCCTGGTCGTAGGATTATCGAGACAGGGCATCAATACTCCGGAGTAGACTAGCGTATGCGCTTCTCATCCCAGTACGGGAGACGGCCTGTCCTACAGCAGTCAGTACGTCGTACTTGAGATAGTATGCGGGTGCTCGTTGGGTTACGAGTACACTGGACAGGACTCGTCGGGAACTGTTGGTTGGTATTATACCTATCGTCAGTTATCAGTTCCCAGGTGACATGAGTACAGCTTAGTCCGCTGACTTGACACTGTCACTTCACCTCAAGTGTGTTCCCACTGTTTTTTGATTACTACCCTACCACGGCTCAAAGGAGTCATGCAAACAAGTAGTAGTTGGGTGCAGTCCCGAAGCACTAGGAGGCAGTGACGGTTAGACAGGATTCGTCTCTCCCGGTATTGGGGGTTGGCATCGCGCTGTGTCTAGGAGAGCCATTACACAAGTAGTCCCTGGCCAGGGCAAGCGAGATATATTGGTTGGTTTCCAGTGTTATCTCAGGGTGTTCTGGGCTACACTCCGACACGACTTGTACCGCTATTAGGGGACTGATGTTTTACCGCCCCCTAGGCCCGCCATGCGATGTTATCAGACGAACAGACCGGACTGTACGGAGACTGTCACATTCAGGCTCAGTAGGAGTTCAGATGGGTTTACCTCGTCAGTCTTCTTATCGGCATCTACCTGGGGACTGTTACGTACAGCTAGTGCCGCTTGCGGTCTATGGTTAAACCCACTGCCAGCGTAGTGTCGAGTCTTTAGAGTCCCACACATAGGGTTATTCGCCTTTAGGCAAAATGAGTAGAGGTCGCATGGTTTTGCGACGGGGTTCATTCACATTCGCGCACTTGTGCACGTTTTGTGTCCGGACAGCTTATACTAGCGGGCTTTGGTTTAAGCCAGATCGTAGTATATGTTTTGGGATTGGTTTTATCTTATTGTATTCGTGTTCCTCAGAACACGGATACGGGTGTGTATGCACAGTTGACTGAGGGAGAGGCAGAGGACTTTCATTAGGGTTGATTACCATTGTCATTTTCTTAACCCTAATGGTTATGTGTGAAATATGATTTATTGATATTAGTTAATTATAATTGTGCATGGTTAGGGTTGTTGACCATTTGACTTTATTTGACTTGTTAACCTAGGTTGACAACTTGACCATAATCATTCCATAAGAAAGATGCTCTTTGATTCTAGCAAAAAGTATTTAATATGGAATGATAATGGTCATTTCTTGATTAAACCATGACAATTATATTTATCTAATTATCTATTTTCATAATTCACACATATATGTGAGAAGAATGGTTTATGTCTTCTCATTCTATCATTTTGATTCTCTCTCCTCCTCTTCCTCTCTCTCTAGCTCTCCCCTCTCATGAGTTGAGAATCCCTTGAGCTTGAGATAAATCCTTATAAAATACTCTCTACTCTTTCTAAGGTTCTAGAATTAGCACTCCAAGTATCTTAGTTACTTCTAGTTTGAAGTTGAAGCCAAAGGTTGAGGCCCTCGGGTGGATCTTTCTTCGACAAGAGAAGGCGACAAGGAGATCCCTTTCTTTCACTCCAAGGAGCAAGAAGAGAAGGACTTGAAGACCTAGGTATAACCCCTTAACCGAGTAGCTAACTCCTTTAGCTTTGTTAGTTAGTTTTGTTTAGCAAAGATCCCTCTTTTAGCAAGTCCATGTTGTCTAGTATTGTAAAACTCAAATTTTTCATAACGTTTCCGCCTCCCCGCAAGCACCGGGGTAGGCAACGTGGACTTACACTAGGTGCCTGCACGACTCCCAGTAAACCCAAAATCATTTCTAGTGTCCCCGGGTTGCTCCAGATTCCAAAATACCCTCTAAAATCACACATTTATCCGATGTCGGGGTTTCTAAATTCGTGTTTTAGGGTTTCAAGTCTCAGGTTTGGGTCTTAATTTAAGTACTGAGGTGTTTGTTCAGCCTCTAATGAGCTCAATTGCTCACCACAACTCACAATTTCCTCAAATCCTAACTAGGTTTTTCCCTTGTTCACAAAATTACCCGATATCGATTCAATCTTAACATAGGGTTAAAAGTAATGCTAAAACTAAGCTAATGGTTCGGTAATTACCTCATTTGGCAACTCAAGAATTTTCTTTAGTTGTCCCTAGTGGCCAAAATCCATGCTTCTTTAGTCCAATGTGTAGATCTTGAGCTTGTGCACACTTTTAATGAAAGGAATATGGGGTTTTGGTGATGTTTGTGAGATGATTTGGGGCTTGAAGAGGGGATGTGAGGTGAGGTGCAGGAGCAGCAGCAGCAACAAGAGGGAGAGGGAGAGAAATGAGTGAAGGTTGAAGAGGAAATGACTAAGTCTTTTGGTCAAAGAAGCCCATACCTCTCTCTCTCACACCATACCTCATATAATAATCCCTTTTCCATTTCTTTTTCTTTTCTTTTTCTCTAATTCCTTCTCACTCAAATAGTGAACCCAAACAACATGGTAGAAAATAAAACACAAGTGTAGAAAAATGATATGTGCATGTTTTGCACAAAACACCCCCAAAATCCGATTAGCGATTTTTAATCGCGATTAGCACTAAATTAGCATATAACTAATCATAAAAACTTTAAAATGGCATAATTCCCTAAAATACCCTATTTTAGAATTTTCCATAATTTTTCCCATTTATTTGTATTTAATTATACCGAAATATTAAAATATTCATTAAAATAATATTAATTTATAAAAATTCCCAAAAATAATATTTTATTATTTTGAAATGTTACACCGCTTAACCCACTCCATAAGGTCGAGCTTTTGCCTTAGTGCTAGTCCGTCCGAAATGCATTGTCGCAAATTGTCAAAGACAACCCTCAATTGCGCAGTGTTTGCTTCAACTTGGACACGGAGCCGGGCGGATTCACTTGAAGCCTCCTCGCATTCCTTTCTCCTTAAGGTCGCTACTTGTTTGAAATGGCGGAAGAAATGAACGCTCTGCTCAACCCATGCGGCCCGTTGAGAATTCGAAGCCAACATTTCTGGAACGGGACGCCTGAGCTCAATCTTATGCAGACAGGCCTCGATCTTCCTGCAGTAGTTTACCCAAGACTCGACAACGCCCTCGCTATGGAAGTTCACGAGCATCGTCAACATGAGATTAACTTCAGCGGCAAAATCTGCAGCAGATGCAAAAGCCTCGGCGTCAAGGTCCTCGACGAACTCGCTTAACATCTGCAGGCTATTCGCAGCACCCCTGGAAGAAGGGCATTTAGCAAAAGGCCCTACCGGCATGGGAATATGAGACTCGAAGGGAGATGGATTCGGTGTGATTGCTGCGAAACAAATCATAGTCAGACATCGGTTTAAGAGACAAAGAAGATGCAAGAGCGGTGAAGGCTACTATACCGGTTACGACAGGTGGCAGAGCTTGGAGTACTGGTGGCACGACAATTCTCTCATCCCCTCCTTCAATTTGTAGTGCTGTAATTAGTTTACAGTTAGCATCAGCAGGGGTCATCCGTTAAAGAAAAGAAAATACGTCGGTTAGAAAAGATACCCACCGGCACCAGCAGGCAGACTAATTTCCGACTGGAAGGAGAAGTGCGGGTTCAGTACTTGATACAAATGATCAAAGAGAACTCCTGCAAGGTTACGATAATACATGGTCAGTACATGAAAGACGCTATCCTCGATTTAAATTAAATCACAAACCCATACCTTCCAGCATTTGAGAGGACGCGAGAGAATGCGAAGGGTCGGCGACCGCCCGAGCGGTAAACGACGACGCTTCTTCTGGTAGCACGACCTCAATACTCACCACACCTGCATTAGAAACAAAAGAAATGCCGTCAAAAGGGATTGAAAGGGATTGTGGAATAAAAAAGGAAAACAATGACTCAAAATCTACCTAATGAGTCGCCAATCGAAACTGCAACAAGAGCATCATTAGGCGCAGCGACGCCTTCGCTCTCCTCCATTGGAAGGGTTTCGGCACCAATGGCTTCATCCCTCGATTCTATAAGAGCCGTCGTGACACTCGTAATGCCAGGCGATGGCATGGAATCGCAAGGTGAAAGAGTAGCAATTGGGGCAGTCCCGGACTCCAGATAAAGAGTGGCCACTTCAGGATCGGTGGTTGCCGTCATCTAACCTGCCACTTCCTCATCAGGACATGGCCCTACAGGGTATGATATATGAGAATCTAAAGATCAAACTCTAATAAAAGGACCCAGTGTTACGTTACCTTGGGATGGCCTTTCAATTGCCTCCCTAGCCGCTTGTACCGCCTATCTATGAGCGGTAGACATGGCGGCCGGAGCTCCTGCTAGAGAAATAGGGATAGGGAAAGTAGCGCTTGAGCCTGCACCTACAGCTAAGGTGGCGTTATGTTCTTTTGCTGCACGCCTCCTGCGCTTCCTTTCTGCCTGGGCCATGAGAGCTGATCTTCTTAAAACCTCCGCCAAGGAGACGTCATCGTCCGAGCCAGGAGCTACCTCTGGAGCCGTTATGGCGTCCGTCATCGGTTGCTTAATTGAAGCCTCTTTTGGCAATACTAGTGAAGCTGGGACTTCAGTAGCCGGCCTTGGAAGCGTCTCCACACCACCCTGCGAAATCGGCACTGCACTCGGGATAACTCGAGTCGAAGTAGTCCCTGCGATAAGATGAAAAAGGAGGGTCAGTCTACCCATAAAAAAGGGAGGGAAAGAAGGCACAATGAGCCGAAATATACCGAGGCCCAAGAAAACGCGAAGCCTCTCTTCCTTTTCAAAAGTTTTGAGAGAAGCCGCAAGAGCCTCTTCTGTGGAGATGCCTGTTGAAAAAGAAGTGTCAGTCAAAGCATAATAAAAAAATGTGTGTGATGTAACCACGCAAAGATACGGCGGAAGTATACTTAACTGTGCGAGGATGATCAGTCCTGCTTTGTTGCTAGCTAGTCGCTCGGAAGCTACGATTGCAGCCTCTAGATCAGTATCATCTGGCGCCATGAATAAACCCTCATTGGTCCCGTATTCGCTTAAGCCTTCGCTATAAAGAGCATGGGGATCCTGGCCGAATACGACGTCTGTAGAAAGAATCGACTTCTTCTTCTTCTGCGGGCGAGTACCGGCCACCGGTAACACGAGCTTGCGTTTAGCAGGCAATTTCGGGCGGCGAGTCCCGATCTCCGCACCCAAGCCGGACTCAGGAGATGCCACAGCTACCACTTCGACGGGAGCATGGGGTAGCGGCAGCTCAGGCATCTCACGTAGCACCACAACTGCAGTAACCTCTCTCAAAGGAGGATGAACGACGGTCCGTTGCTTCAAAGGAATAGCTGGATTACCAGCAGGGGCTGAACCTTTACGATCAAGCAACAACTTCTTTTCCTCCCTGATGACGGCACCTATCGCGTGCTGGTACCACGCCACGTACACATTCAACACCTTCGGGATGCAGCCTGGCTCACTAATAAAGAAATTAGACCCGGTGTTGAGCCTCATGAAATGGTGTAGCGCGTTGCGGATGCCTTTTTCTGTGGCAATCGGCTTAGCTAGAAAGGTCTCGAGTGGAACACCGTGATTATAGCCAGATTGTTGGGTGAAACTATGCGGGTTGTATCTCATAAACAAAGCCGCATCATTTTGCCTAAACACCAAAAAGCCCGGCCTGATTGAATATAGATGAAGAATCTCCCGAGCTTTCAAGGTAGATGCGCCGTCTTTAAAGGTGTCCCGCAGCGGTTGCATCGTCTTTGCGGATTCTTTACCGATATTTAAGACCTTATCAATGAAGGTTATGCCATCCCCGATGGTACGCGGGCGAAGGAGTAAGCCACGAGCCTCTCGCGGAGTCGGTTCCAAAATGGAAGCGTCAACTAGCCGCAGCAAGAGAGGAAAGTTATATCTTTCATAAAAGGGGGGCCTTTTGTGAACTCTAAAGGCACTAAGCACATGCAACTCGAGCCACGAGGTGAAATAATGTATCGAGAAGTTTATGGGATGCACCCCCAGTTGGGTAGTATCTGCCACTAGGTTGAGGCCGTGATACAAATGGGCTAACCCAGCGACCTCATCAGCCACTTTCACCCCAATAACCATTCGGTGAGTTGGGTAGAAGAAGGACGGCCTCATACGGCGAGGGTGCATCGGAAGCGCAAACCAGCTTAGCCATAGCCCGAGAAACCCCAAAAAGAACACTTCTTCGTCGATCCCAGGAGCTGCAAGCTCTGCAAAAGAGACGACCGGGGTGTCGGGGAGAAAGAAACTCTTCTGATCCGCCTCTGCCGTCGGCAGGTTGCCCAAGCCTAAGCCAAAAGGATCGTCGAGTTTGGAGAATTTCGCGGCTTCCTTCGACAGGACTTTCGGGCGGATAAAACGAGCGATGAAGTCTGTGAAATTAACCCCACGGCTCCCAGATTCAAGAAATAAGCCCCCGTAGATATTCAACACCTTAATCAAACTTGGGGATTGATGTTGAATGGCATTTTCTGGGGTAAAGCCCATCATCACCGACCTGGAAGCAAAGATGTACTCATCATGAGGAAGTAGTTCCTCATAATGCTCCCCTCTGACAGGCAAGCCAGAGATCTCCGCGAACTCTTCTAGAGAGATTGAGACTTCCCGATCCAATAAAAGGAAGGCGTGAGTTGGAACGTTCCATTGTTCCAAAAAGGCTTTTACCCACCATGTAGGAGGCATGGAGTACTGAAAGAGAGAAACGTAAATCGCGGGATACAACCCAAGCCTCAGCAACCGCAACCTCTTGGCGGACAAAATGTATCGGGCCCACTGCAAACATTTGGCTGGGTGACGGGGAGTTAATCTTATGTTATAAGGCTGTCCCCAAGGGCGTGGCTCACCTTGACATATACATCGCCCCAAGATATCCAACGCCATTAGAGGCTGTACGGGTATCGCAGCCAAAGAAGGATGAAGGAGACCATCTGAAGTCCAATTGACCTCCTCCACGGTGTAGTTCACTAGGGGTGGGTCGGCATAAAAGATCGCTGAAATGGGCTCCGAGGGTGTCGCGCAAGAAAAGCTCCGTCGGCCCCTGATAATTTGATTATACCATGTTCCCCATAGATGAAGATTCTTGTGCTCTGGGTCATGATCTTTTATCAGCGTGAAGACTTCCCTATCCACAGGCGCTTCGGGGAATCCGCCTTCCGAAGGGACGAACGGGAAAGAAGTGTCGAAAGACATAGTACCTGCGTGGAAAAGAACAAAATTTTCAGCCGTCAATGCTACAGTTTAAGTTCTACCACTAGGTACTTTAAATTCGTACCGCACTCAATGCAGTAAAAAAGGACCAAAGGGGACCCACTCAATCTAGATGACAATTCATCATTAATAAAACAGTCTCATCATTTGATGAGACTGTCATTAAATGAGGAAATTCTCAAAGGATTCTTATTTAATGAGGGCCCCTCGGGTTAAGAAGTAAATCTCCCATTGAGAGCAACGCTCTACAACAGAGTGACATCTGTCAACTCTGATGATGAAAGGAATAAAATTCCTCAAAAAAAAATTCTGAAGAGCCATGCTCTATAAAGATGATGGAATAATCCATCAGAAAACTTAAAGTAAAGTTTTTAATTCTGAGATCTTCAAGATCTATGAATAAACTCTAAGAGTACTTCATGGAAGATGAACAGTATTTCAGTTCATGGGTTAAAATCGCCCTAAAAAAGATTATACTTTTAAGATCTATAATCTAAAGATGAGCATGGCTCTGTTAATGGGTAAAACCCTAAAATTATTTTTAGATCTATGATCTGAGAAGAGCAAAGCTCTAGTAATAAGTTTAGATCTTACCAAAAAATTGGGCAGGGTTTTGACTCTTAAGAATTCTTAAGACAAAGAGTTATACTTTGAAGGAGAATTAATTCTCAGAAAACAAGAAGAAGATGAACAGAGATCATCTCAAGGGCCATAGGCCCTATTTATAGGCACTGAGAGCCGTTTCAACTTCTAAGTTGATCTAAGGGCACAGATGCTGCCACCGCTGCACTCACGTGTAAGCCACGTGAGTGCAACGGTGGGGGCATTTGTTTCCCCCAATCAGAGCAAAGCTCTGTTCAAATTTTCAAAATTTGAAATGAAGCAGTGCTTCATAAAAGCGCCAGCAAGTAGCGCTCACGTGCAAAGAACGGGTGCGCTCGCGCTAAGAGCGCCAGCGCTCACGTGCAAAGCACGAGTGCACTAGCACTAGAACTAAATGTTCCCCACCATTGGATCAAAGATCCAACGAAGATGATAAATCATCAAGTTACCAGAATAAAATTCTGTTAAGAAAACATTCTTCAGAATCTTTCCAAACAAAAAGATTTTGCTCTGTAAATCAGAGCACTATCGGATCAATGATCCAATGGTGATTAAAATTCACAATGGTGCAGAATAAATTCCGCATGAGAAAAGATTTTCCAATCTTGTTAAAAACAAGAAGATTACCTTCTGTAAAATAGAAGCAATAGGATCAAAGATCCAATGGTGGGGAAATCCCCAAATCAATTAGAGAAAAGATCTCTTTAACTGATTCAACAAATTAGCTTGCCCTATATAAAGGCCCCAAGACATCAAGTCAGATATAGAGGAACCCCCCCCCCCCAAGTTTTGAGAAATTTCAAAGAAAAGAGCAAGCTCTGAGAAGAAGAACTTTTCTTCAAGGTAAAAAACAGAGAGATCAAACCATCTCATCAGAAAAAGCACTTAGTTCTTTTGCCAGATCATAGATCTTTAAGACAAATTGTCTTTCAAAAAGAGATTATAATATCTCATTATAAAAAGGGGGGAGAATAATTCAATTCTCTTAGGATCACAGATCCATAAAGGCAAAGCCTTTCACCAAGAACATAAGAGATTGAAACATCTCCTATAAAATAAGAACTTTGTTCTTAGATCCAAGAGACAAAGTCTCTTATAAGAGAGAATTTAATTCTCAGAGCGCAGAACTGCCTAAAAAGAGCCTTAGCGCTCCAAGTTTAAAAAAGCGCATCATCGCTCCAAATCTAGCGCCCAGCGCTGCAGAGCCTTAACGCTCCAAAATTAAAAGAAGCGCTTTGCGCTCATGATCTGGCGCTCAGCGCCAAGCGCACCACGTGTGTGCTACTTCATAAAAGTGCTCTGTGCTCATGATCTGGCGCTCAGTGCCAAGCGCACAATGTGCTCCTCACAATGTGCGCTACTACACCAGAAGCGCTCTGCGTTCATTGACTGGCGCTCAGCGCCAAGCGCGCCACGTGCTCCACACGTGTGCGCTACCTAAACAGAAGCGCTCTGCGCTCATTGACTAGCACTCAGCGCCAAGCGTACCACGTGCTCCTCACGTGGGCGCCAAGAGAACATAAATTGTTCTTTAAACAATAAAGCCCCAAAGCCATGATGAGTGCCCAGCACTCAATAAGAGACAAAAATAATTGTCAGAACTCAAACCAATACTCAGTATTGTTAAATGTTTAACATTTTAACTGAATGGGCCGACCCAAGGTGGGCACAGATCCCTAATTCGGATTAATTGAGCCCATATGCTCATAAATCTTTGATCTTAGTCCTAAATTGGACTACAGATCTCCCAATCAATATTGGTTCAAGGGTACATATCTTCACTCCTCTGATATTTGTCGTTGTTGTAAGTCTATGGTAGCGCCCCGGCCGTCAATCCGAGGCTAAACGCGGAAACAAAAACTTTTTACGAAACTGGCGCTAACGCAGACTTTCACCTGGATCGTACCATTAACACTAAACTAACTATCTACAAGAAGTTAGAATGGCTATACCGATCGATCTGTGTCCTTCAGTCTTTAGCCACCATCCCTAGCTCCTCACGGCATCTCCGATCTCGCTCGATCCGGTCTCCTCCTCGTCGAAAAGGCACCACGTCAAGAAGACTTTTTACGGGCTCCCGCTTCATATCGAAGCAACTCGGACATGAAGTTTGCTAGCCGACATGTCCAAGGTGAAGTAAAGAATGTGTGTGATAGCTTTGTCTCTATACACTCAATGAATCTCAACACATAAGATGGGATGAGTGGAGGTTGAAGAAGAAACCATTGATGGAGGAAGTTGTGAGCTAGAGAAGAAGATGAAGAAGAGGCTTATTGTTATTGTGAGAGACGATAATGTGAGAGTGCTAGAATTCACAAGAGCTCACCCCATAAATATGTGGTTGCCCTCTCTCTCCTCCCATCACAATCTCACCCAATAATCAATCAATTAAAATGACATAGCTCCAAAAACAAGACTGTTCCCCGCCGAAACACGGAGACGCGGCCGCGCGGGTCCGTCTTGCCTGAATTTCGGGGCAGATGCTAATTGGTGCTATCCATCCACCTCTCCGAAGATGCCAAGTTGATTTATGGCACCGTGTATCGAAAGTTTAAACAGATGCGGCTGATGTAGCAGACTTCATCAGATTCCCCCTCATTTGAGGGGTTTTTGATTGTGGAGACGCTCTTTCCTGCAGGCGCAAGCCCCTGCAGTTAATTACGCTACTGCATCGTGGTAACCACTTTCTCCGTTTTCAGATGGTCACTTCGTATTGTGGGTGTTTGTTTTATTTTTGGTTGCTCGTGGATTGTATACGGAGACTAATTTATGTTGTCGCCCGTAGGGCGTGGATTAGTCCAAATTCGTGTCTTCTTAGATTTGGGTTTGAGGGTTAGGTTTAAAGATACGTTAGTCTCGTTTAGGACTAAGATCAACTTAAATGATTGTTAAGGATACGTTAGTCTAATTTTAGACTAAGATCAACTTAACATGATCATTTAGATCCGACAAAAGAGCATTTATGCCCTATTGCTTAGTTTAGAGACTTTGTGGCCCATTACCAGTTTAAAGACATGGTGGTCCAATGTTAGTTTAAGGACATCTCGGTCCAATGTTAGTTTAAGGACATCTCGGTCCAAGGTTAAGGACATCATAGTTCATGCGTTTAAAGACCTCACAGTCAAGGTTTAGGACATCATAGTCCAAGAGTTTAAAGACCTCACAGTCAAGGTTAAGGACATCATAGTCCATGGGTTTTAAAGGACCCCACAGTCCGTGGAATGTTTGGTTGTCGGGACCCGTCACCTCTCTGAAGACGTTGAAGGATTACAACGACAAATATCAGAGGAGTAAAGAGATGTACCCTCGAACCGATGTGAGTTGGTTGAAAGATCTGTAGTCCAATTTGGGGCTAAGATCTGTTAAAATATTTATGAGCATGTGGGCTCAATTAATCTGAATTTGAGGACTTATGGCCAATCTTGGGCTAAGTCCAATCAAGTTAAAATGTTTTAACATTTATTTTGGGCTGTTGAGCTTTTATTTGGGCTTAGCCCTTTTAACAATGCCGAGCATTGATTTATATCTTGATAATGTTTTGTCTTTTATTGAATGCTGAGCATTCATTATAGCTCTGGGCTTATTAAAGAACAATTTATGTTCTGTCAGCGCAACACATGGTGCGCTTTGCGCCAGTCAAAGAGCGCAGTGCGCTTCTGCCACGTGGCGCATACGTGAAGGACACGTGTCGCGCTTGGCGCTAAGCGCCAGATGATTGGCGCATTGCGCCAGTTTATGAGCGCAGAGCACTGGTTCATGAGCGCATTGCGCTTTCAGTTTAGTGGCGAACACGTGAGTGACACGTGGTGTGCTTAGCGCTGAGCGCCAGCCTATGAGCGCGGTGCGCCAGAAGCGCAAGGCGCTAGTTGTTAAGCAGTACATGCGCGATTGACACGTGGCGCATTTGGCGCTGAGCGCCAGTCCAGAGAGCGCAGAAGCGCGGTTCAAGAGCACAAAGCGCATCTGATCAATTTTATGATCTGAGGAACAATTTATGTTCTATTAAAAGAGACTTTGTCTCAGGATCTAAGAACAATCGTTCTTATTTTGATTCAATCTCTTATATTGATGAAAGGCTTTGCCTTTATGGATCTATGATCCTTAAGAGAATTGAATTATTCTCCCCTCCTTTTTATAATGAGATGTTCATGATCTCTTTAAGAAAGACTTTAGTCTTATAGATCTATGATTGGTGAGAAGTAAGTTCTTCTTTTATTTTATGATAAGATCTTTTGATCTCTTTATGAAAGACTTTTTGTCTTTGTAGATCTATGATCTTTTTAAAGAAATGAATTCTTCTTTCTTAATCATGGGATGATTTCATCTCTGTGTTCATCATCATTCATTCTTACCTTGAAGAAAAATCTTCTTGCAAAAGCTTGCTTTTTGAATTTCTCTAAGTTTTTTGGGGAGGTTTTTCTCTCTTTCTGTATCTGTATCTCTGAGACTTGAAGTCTTGGGGCCTTTTTATAGGGTAGGCTGATTTGTTGAATCAGTTAAAGAGATCTTTCTCTGATTGATTTAGGGATGTTTCCCCACCATTGGATCTTTGATCCTCGGGCTTCTGTTTTACAGAAGGCAATCTTCTTGTTTTTAATAAGATTGGAAAATCTTTCCATACAGAATTTATTCTGTTTTTTTTTGGTAATTTTTATTTACCATTGGATCATTGATCCAACGGTGCTATAATTTACAGAGCACAATCTTGTTATTTGGAAAGATTTTGAGGAATCTTTCCTTGACATAATTTAACTCTGATTAATTAATAATATATCATTATTATTAGATCTTTGATCTAACGGTGGGGAGCTTTTATTTCCAGTGCTAGCGCACCCGTGCTCTGCACGTAGTGCGCTGCTTGAAGGGCAGCGCACATTGCGCTAGCGCACCTGTGTTTGACACGTAGTGCGCTGCTTGGAGCGCAGCATACCTAGCGCTAGCGCACACGTGGCATGCTGCTTAGAGCGCAGCGCACATAGCGCTAGCGCTTACATACTTTGCACGTGGTGCGCTACTTAGAGTACAGCGCACTTGGCGCTGCATCTGAAGTGTTGCTTCATTTCAAAAATTTGAATTTTAAACAGAGCTTTGCTCTGATTGGGGAAAACAAATGCCCCCCCACCATTGCGCTCACGTGGCCCACATGTGAGTGCAGCGGTGGCAGCATCTGTGCCCTTGGATCAACTGAGAAGTTGAAATGGCACTCAGTGCCTATAAATAGGACTTTTGGTCCTTAGGATGATTTCTGTTCATCTTCTTCCTTATTTTCTGAGAATTTTTATTCTCTCACAGAGCATAGCTCTCCATCTTAAGAATTTTCTTAAGGATAAAAACTCTGTCAAAATTTAGGTAAAGATTAAATCTTTTAATAATCTAAGGTTTTACCCATTAACAGAGTCTTGCTCTTCATAGATCTTTGATCTAAAAAAAACCCTTTTAGGGTTTCATTAACAGAGCTTTTACTCTCTTCAAATCATGAAGAACTCTTAAGAGTTTGTTCATGGATCTTGAAGATCTCAGAATTTTTTTAAATTCGTATATATATATATATATAATTGTTTTTAATTTTCTTGATGGATTATTCCATCATTTTCTTCCAGAGCAAGACTCTTGAAGAATTTTTATTCCTTCATGATCAGAGTTTGACAAGTGTCACTCTGTCACAGAGCACTGCTCTCAAAGGGAGATTTACTCCTCTGCCCGAGAGAGATCTCATTTAATGAGAATTTCCTCATTTAATGACAGCCTCATCAAATGATGAGGCTGTTTTTATTAATGATGAACTGTTATCTAGATTTTGTGGGCCTCCTTTGGTCCCTCTTCACTGCATTGCAGTGTGGTACAAATTCTAAAGTACCAAGTGTCAGAATTTAAATTAAATTACAGCACTGACAGTTGACTTTTGTCCCTTTTCGCGCAGGCGACATGTCTTTCGACACTTCTTTTCCGTTCATCCGCTCAGAAGGCGGATTTCTTGAGGCGCCCATAGACCGAGAGGTTCTTGCGTTGATCAAAGACTATGACCCGGAAAACAAGAATCTTCACCTATGGGGTAGATGGTATGATCAAATTATCAGAGGCCGCTGGAGCTTTTCTTGTGCGACACCCTCGGAGCCTATCTCTGTGATCCCTTATGCAGATGCACCCCCGATCAATTATACTGTAGAGGAGGTAAATTGGACTTCATAAGGTCTCCTTCGGCCTTCTATTGCCGCAGTACCCGTGTAGCCGCCGGTGGTTTTGGACACCCTAGGACGGCACATATGTCAGGGTGAGTCGCGCCCTTGGAGATAGCCCAACAACATCGGACTAACTCCCCGTCATCCGGCCGGATACTTGCAGTGGGCCCGATATATCTTATCGACAAAGAAATCGCAGCTGCTGAAGCTTAGCTTATACCCTGCGATCTACGCTTCCTTGTTCCAGTATTCTGCACCTCCCACATGGTGGATCAAGGCATTTTTAGAGCAGTGGAACATTCTGACCCATACCTTCCTCCTATTGGATAGAGTGGTTTCCATTTCCTTAGAGGAATTTTCCGAGGTTTCTGGTTTTCCAGTTTGGGGGGAGCACTACGAGGAGCTGCTTCCTCCGGATGAGTTTGTTTTTGTCACCAAATCGGTGGTAATGGGTCTTACCCCAGAGAACGCCATTCAGCACCAGTTCCCAAGTCTGATAAAGGTGTTGAACATGTATGAGAGCCTCTTTCTTGAATCCGGAGGCCGGGGGGTCAGCTTTGCGGACTTCACTGCCCGTTTTCTTCGCCCAGAAATTATGTCGCGACAAGGTGAAAAGTTTGCTAAACTTGATGATCCTTTCGTCTTTGGCTTGGACCGTCGGCCAATATTGGAAGCCGATCAAAAGGATTTCTTTCTTCCCGACGTCGCGATCGTCCCCCTGTCAGAAATCGCCACTCCGGGCATTGATGAGGAAGCGTTCTTTCTCGGGTTCCTCAGTTTATGGTTAAGCTGGTTCGCGCTTCCTATGCACCCTCGTTACATGAGGCCTTCTGTCTTCTACCCTTCGCATCGCATGGTTGCCAGAATACAAGTGGCCATTGGGATCGTCGGGTTAGCCCACCTATATCACGGCCTCAGCTTGGCAGCGGATACCACTGAACCAGGGGTGCATCCCGCCAACTTTTCAATGCATTACTTCACTTCATGGCTAGAGTTGTACGTGCTTGGGGTCTTCGGTATCCACAAAAGACCTTCTTTTTACGACAGATGCAGGTTCCCTCGGATAATGAGGATGGTTGATGCCTCCCTCGTAAGTCCGTCACTGCGGGAAGTTAGGGGTTTGCTTCTTCGTCCGCGCACAGTTGGAGATGGTATGTCTTTCACCGACAAAGTCTTGACCGTCGGCCAGGAAACTTCAAAAGCGGTGCTGCCATTGCAAGACATCTTTAAAGACGGGGCCTCTGTATTGAAAGCTCGGGAGATTCTTCATCTGTACTCCATCAGGCCGGGCTTTCTCGTATTCAGGAAAAATGATGCGGCGTTATACATGAGATACAACCCGCATCGTTTCGCCCAGCAGCTGAGTTACAATCATGGCGTTCCACTTGAGGCTTTCTTGGCAGAACCTGCTGCTACCAAAGAGGGAATGCGGAGCGCGCTGCATCATTTCATGCGCTTGAACACAGGGTCCAACTTCTTTATCAGCGAACCGAGCTGTGTCCCGAAGGCCCTTAATGTGTACGTGGCGTGGTATCAGCATTCAATGGGCGCCATCATCAGGGAGGAGAAGCGATTGCTGCTCGATCGCAAAGGTGTACCCCCTGCTGGTGATTGAAACGTCACTCTGAAGCGATAGACCATTGTCCCACCTCCCTTAAGAGAAGCTGTGGTGATCGAAGTCTCGCATGACAGGCCTGAGCTATCGATACCCCAGGATCCTTTAGAAATGGCGACTGTAGCTTCCCCCGATTCTGGCATGGGTTCAGATATCGGGACTCGTCACCCCAAGGTGCTCACTAAACGTAAACTTTTGCTTGCGGTGACCGGAGCTCTCTCGCAGAAGAGGAAGAAAAATTCGATCCTTTCTGTCGACGTTGTACTCGGCCAGGAGCCTCACGCTCCTTATGGCGAGGGCCTGAGCGAGTATGGGACAAATGAGGGTCTATTCATGCCGCCAGATGATACTGATCTGGCGGCTGCCATTGCAGCTTCTGAGCAATTGGCAAGCCACGAAGCGGGACTGGCCATCCTCGCGCAATCAGGTAACCATCAGCCGTATCTTTCGTCATTGCATCATATTTTTGTCATCATGTTTTGACTGATACTTTTCTCCCCCCCCCACCCTTTTTAACAGGCATTTCCACCGAAGAAGCTCTCGCAGCTTCTCTCAAGACTTTTGAGGAAGAGGAAAGATTTCGAGCATCCTTAGGCATCGGTATATTTCGGTTCATCGTGTCTCCGCTCCCGTTTCTTATGGGTAATCTGATCCCTTCTTTTCATCTTATTACAGGAACTAGCTCTACTCAGGTTATTCCAGGCATGGCACCGACTTCGCAGGGCGGTGCGAAGACGCTTCCCGGGTTGGCTATCGAAGTCTCCGTTCCGCTGGTATTGCCGAAAGAAGCTTCACTTAAGCAACCGATGACGGATGCCATAACGGCTCTAGAGGTAACTATTGGCATGGACGATGACATCCTGTTGACAGAGGTCTTTAGAAGATCCGCCCTCACAGCCCAGGCGGAAAGGAAGCGTAGAATGTGCACGGCAAGGGAGCGTGCCGCCGCCTTGGATGCGGGTGCAAGTCCAAGCGCTGTTGCCCCTGCCCCTACTCCTTCAGAGGATACTTCGGCTGCCTTGTCTACCGCCCACAGACAGGCAGCACGTGCGACTCAGGAGGCAGTCGAAAAATCGACCCAAGGTAACGTGACATTCGGTTCTTTTGTCAAAATTTTGATTTTCAGGTTCTCATATATCCTATCCCGCAGGGCCGAGTCTTGCCAAGGAAGTGGTGGGTGACGTGGCGGCAACCACCGAACTTGAGGTAGCGGCAGGTGAGACAGCCATAATTGTCGAGCCCGAGGTAGCGGTAGGTGAGATGGCTACAATTGCCGAGCCCGAGGTAGCCACTCTTTCTCAAGAGTCGGGCACTGCTCTAATCATCGCTCTTTCCCCCTACGGCTCTTTGCTGTTGCCGGGCGCTGTGAGTGTCACGACGATTCTTGTGGAATCGGGAGACGAGGCTACGGGTGGCGAGACCGTTCCGATGGAGGAGGGTGAAGCATTCGCTGCATCCACTGACGCCCTTGTCGCGGTCTCGACCGGCGATTCACCGGGTAGATTTTGGGTCATTACTCTCCCCTTCATTCTGCAATCTCTTTCAATTTCTTTTGACAGCGTTTCTCTTATTTCTAATGCAGGTGTGATGAACGTTGGGGTTATGCCTTCCGAGGAAGCGTCTCCAGTTGCTGCTTTGACGGTGACCGCTTCTTTACCTTCTCTCGTACCTTCCCAAATGCTGGAAGGTGCGAATTTGTGACCCATCAGCTTCATTGTAGGCAGTATACTTTATGTACTGACATTGCATTATTATATCCTTGCAGGAGTCCTTTTTGATCACCTGTATCAGGTGCTACATCCACACTTCTCCTTTCAGTCTGGGATTGCCTCTTCTAGCGAAGCCGGTGAGTACAGCCTTTAGCTAACGTCTCTTCTGTTCTTTTACGGGTAGTCAAATCATTTCTAATTCTCCTTTGTTTTAATTGTAGCCCTACAGATCGAAGGAGGAGACGAAAGAACAGTTGTACCGCCGGTACTCCCGGTCTCGCCATCTGCCACTGCCGGTATAGTAAACTCCGTTGTTCATGAACCTCCCTTATTTCTTGAACCGTTATTTGACTATGATTTGCTTTGTAGCTGTGACACTGACTTCAGCTCTGTTTGAGTCTCAAGTCATAATGCCAGAAGGCCCCTTCTCTCGACGCCCCTCCTCCAAAGGTGCTGTGAATAGCCTACGCACGTTGATCGATCATCTCGAAGAGCTTGATGCGGAGACTCCTGCCCTTGCTGCAGATTTCGCTGCTGAGGTTAATCCCATGCTGGCGACGCTTGTGCACTTTCATAATGAAGGCGTCGTGGATTCCTGGGTTAATCATTGCAGAAAAATCGAGGCCTGTCTGCATGAGCTTGAGTTTAGACGTCCTGTCCCCGAGGTCTTGGCTGTGAACTCCCAGCGGGCTGCATGGGTCGAGGAGAGTACCCCTTACTTCCGTCATCTTGAACAAAAAGCGGCTT
Organism: Agapanthus africanus; assembly: GCA_030015575.1. Taxonomy (NCBI): domain Eukaryota; kingdom Viridiplantae; phylum Streptophyta; class Magnoliopsida; order Asparagales; family Amaryllidaceae; genus Agapanthus; species Agapanthus africanus. The sequence continues at coordinate 725,714,700 of CM057337.1, forward strand.
TGAGGCGTAAGGAGCGCGAGGAGACTTTAAGCGAATCTGCTCGTTTGCATGCTCAAGTTGATGCAAACGCTGCACAGCTGAAAGTCATTTTTGAAAGCCTTCTACAATGTATTTCTGACGGGCTAACACTGAGGCAGAAACTTGACCTCATTGAACGAGATGAACAAGGTCGTGAGGTAGCTCAACGGGTCGTTGACGAGCAACTTTCATCTTATCTGCAGCAACGAGCTCAGGTTGAAGCAGAGTTGGCCGTGGTAGCTGTTCATACCATAATTTTTCATTCTTTTAGACCCCATTCTTATTCATTTTACAAATAAACAGGTGCTTTTGATCCATATCTGCTACATAGTTGCAGGTTACAGGTTCTCGGAACAAAAACAATGAAATTGACGAAAAGATGATACAAAGTGAGACTACTACCGATAAATGGTGGAATCTTGATCGTACCTACATTTTAAGGGACAATGAAGATCAATGAACAAGTTCACAAAAGTACAAAGGCAGCACAAGGTTCAAAACTTCGACACGAAGCAATGGTAAAAGTCCACTACAATTATTCACTGTGGAAATCTGGAAGAGAACTAGAAGACATTCTAAAGAACCAACTGAAGAAACAGGAAGACAAATACAACCAGAAGAAGCATAGAAAAAATAAGCCCACAAGCTCTCCACTTGGTCGCGGAACCGTAGCCAAACCTGGCCTATGGCCGCGGTTCTGCAGCCGTGCTAAGCCCGTATTGATGGAAATTTTCTGTAGCGGCTGGCGGCGCGTTGACTAGTCTTCTTAGGGGTATATTTGTAAAAGCAGATGCGACGCGATTGTAACCCTAGGTTTTTCTATGCTATATAAATAGAAGCCCTAAAACTTGTTTTAGGTTATGCCTCTTTTCATTGAATAAAATTCAGAATTTTTATCAAGTTTTGAGAGTATCAATTTTGTAAGTAGTTTCTTTTATTTTTGCCCTAGTTCTTAATTCTTCTTTCTGCCCTAGGTTAAATTTATTCTCTGCCCTAGTTTAATTTAGATTAGAACTTTTTATTAATCTGCAGTAGTTAGATAATTAATCTCTTCAATCGAAAACTCAAATAAAAATCATGTTTTTCATAGATCCCCTAATGAGCGAGTAGTTCCTCGCTTGTTAGGGTTAGGAATAAGGAAGGTTTGAGAGATGCAAATCTCTTACCTCTTTCTTGCCCATCACATATTAATAATTAGGACTCCATGCACACATACACATACCGCTCCCTACGGCACCCTACCCACGAGGTAACGGTGATACCGTAGTATAAAAGACCGGATGTGCATGCTTTCCATGGAGGTTAGGGCAAGGATTAAGAAAGGACGGACAAGGAACTAGAGGAAGAAACATCGTTTCTTCCCGATCGTCCTAATCCCCTTTATTAATAATTACCGTAACACCTAAAGAGATCTAATTTAGGGCATTGAAAGCAGTAAGAAATCTTAATTTTCCAAACTTAACCTAAACCTAGCCCTAGCAAGATTTCTAATCCTAGTCTAAGTCAATTTAGTTTTTAGTGATAAAGATCCAAACACCATTTGGAATTAACTCGTTAGAACAATTAGGAAATACACAACATCCCTGTGGACCGACCTGTATTCGCCGGCTAGCTACCAAGCGACACCGTTCTTGATTGCGGTAACATATTTTTGATCGTAAAATCTCTATAAATCAGCAGCTGACCATGAAAAGGGGCTGAGGGAAGTGCGCGAGCGGCTAATTGGTCTATTGAAAACGCTTCCCTTTCAATAATTGTTTTTGTACCATTTGTAATTTTGAATAAAATGTATCCATTTTTTTTATTCTTTCATAAGATGTATTTTGTAACCAATTGAATTTATGAATAAAAGATACATTTCTTTCGCAATGTCTTATGTCATCTCTTGGCTTCCTTCTTTTCTTTGTTATTACCATGTCACTTTAGTAAGCGTAGCCTGCCGATGTTAAAAAGAGCATTCCGTTTTGAATTCTTTGAGAGGTAGTGATGGCTTAGAAAACAGGTTTAGATCTGCCGCCTAATACTTTTCAACTTTATGAGCTGTGAGGGTCTCATAAAGACTTTTCTCCCTACGAGTCGGGAGGATCTCGTAGGTGTATTTTCTCCTTAGAAATCGTAAGGATTCCTAAGTGCGTTCTCTTATAAGTCGTAAGGATCTTACAAGAGAGTTTTCTTCCTTACGGGTCGAGAGGACCCATAAGTGATTGATGGTGTTGCCATTATCCGCATTTCACGGAGTCAGGAGTTGCTCTGGGCATTTCCTACGGGGTCAAGATTGACTTTAGCTGTGTTCCACGGGACCAGGATTTTGCTCTGGATGCTTCCCACGGGGTCGGATTAACATAGCCGTATTCTGCGAGGACCAGGCTCCGCTCTGGATGCTTCCCACGGAGTCAAGATTGACATAGGCCGTGTTCAGCGAGGACCAGAATCCGCTCTGGATGTTTCCCACGGGGTCAGGATTGACATAGGCCGTGTTCCATGAAACCAGGATTTTGCTCTGGATGCTTTCCACGGGGTCAGATTGACATAGCCGTGTTCTACGAGGACTAGGCTCCGCTCAGGATACTTCTTACGGGGTCAGGATTGACATAGGCCGTGTTCAGCGAGGACCAGGATCTGCTCTGGACGTTTCCCATGGGGTCAGGATTGACATAGGCCGCGTTCCACGAAACCAGGAATTTGCTCTGGATGCTTCCCACGGGGTCTGATTGACATAGCCGTGTTCTGCAAGGACCAGGCTCCGCTCTGGACGTTTCCTACGGGGTCAGGATTGACATAGGCCACATTCCACGAAACCAGGAATTTGCTCTGGATGCTTCCTACGGGGTCTGATTGATATAGCCGTATTCTGCGAAGACCAAGCTCCGCTCTGGACGTTTCCTACGGGGTCAGGATTGACATAGGCCATGTTCCACGTGACCAGGAATTTGCTCTGGATGCTTCCCACGGGGTCTGATTGACATAACCGTGTTCTGCGAGGACCAGGCTCCGCTCTGGATGTTTCCTACGGGGTCAGGATTGACATAGGCCGTGTTTCACGTGACCAGGAATTTGCTCTGGATGGTTCCCACGGGGTCTGATTGACATAGTCGTGTTCTGCGAGGACCAGGCTTCGCTATGGACGTTTCCCATGGGGTCAGGATTGACATAGGCCGTGTTCCATGTGACCAGGAATTTGCTCTGGATGCTTCCCACGGGGTCTGATTGACATAGCCGTGTTCTGCAAGGACTAGGCTCCGCTCTGGATGTTTCCCACGGGGTCAGGATTGACATAGGTCGTGTTCTACGTGACCAGGAATTTGCTCTGGATGCTTCCTACGGGGTCTGATTGACATAGCCGTGTTCTGCGAGGACCAGGCTCCGCTCTGGACGTTTCCCACGAGGTCAGAATTGATATAGGCCGTATTCCATGTGACCAGGAATTTTCTCTAGATGCTTCCCACGGGTCATAGCCGTGTTCTGCGAGGACCAGGATCCGCTCTGGACGTTTCCCACAGGGTCAGGATTGACATAGGCCACGTTCCACATGACCAGGAATTTGCTCTGGATGCTTCCTACGGGGTCATAGCCATGTTCTACGAGGACCAGGCTCCGCTCTGGACGTTTCCCACGGGGTCAGGATTGACATAGGCCGTGTTCCACATGACCAGGAATTTGCTCTGGATGCTTCCCACGGGGTCATAACCGTGTTCTGCGAGGACCAGGATCCGCTCTGGACATTTCCCACGGGATCAGGATTGACATAGGCCGTGTTCCACATGACCAAGAATTTGCTCTGGATGCTTCCCACGGGGTCATAGCCGTGTTCTACGAGGGCCAGGCTCCGCTCTGGACGTTTCCCATGGGGTCAGGATTGACATAGGCCGTGTTCCACATGACCAGGAATTTGCTCTGGATGCTTCCTATAGGGTCATAGCCGTGTTCTGCGAGGACCAGGCTCCGCCTTGGACGTTTCCCATGGGGACAGGATTGACATAGGCCGTGTTCCACGTGACCAGGAAAGGTTGACTTTATCCGTATTTTATGGAGTCGGGGTTTGACTCTTGGTCATCTGCGCTCCGCCGTGTCATGAAACTGGGAATTGCCGCGGTTCCGCTTTGCTTGATGGTGCGTCTGTTGTAATGAGACGAATGTTGAGATGATCTACAGGCTATCTGTGAACCGTTGAGATTTGGCTTCTTCTTCTGATGGAGCATGGGGAGGGAAGGTGTGATTCTCTCTTTGTTTGCGCCCCTGGATTGTATACAGGGATTAATGTGATATCACCTGTAGGGCATAAATTTTATTTTTTTATTTCTTTCCACGATGCTCTATCATTTTAGCTTTTATATCGCGATGGTCGCGATTGCCCAATCATTTCGGCTATTTTTCGCAGTGCCCAATCATTTCAGCTATTTGTTTTATTTGCTCGCTGCTTTTTATTGCGAGTTGCCCAATCCTTTCGGCTGTTTTTGTACGCATACTTTTTTTTACTTGCTGATTTTCAAGTTGCCCAATCATTTCGGCTATTTCGTATGCATTTGTGGCTCGCTGGCTTTTCGCTGCGAGTTTGGAATTAGACACCGATTTCAGCATCAGTATCGCTACAACTGGGATATTGCCAGGAGCGAATCATAATTTGCCTCTGTCGATGTCGAATAAAGGTGGCTTAGTGAACAGGGTTAGGATCCTGTCGACTAAAGCTTTTGACTTCATAGGCCGTAAGGGTCTCATAAAGGTATTTCTCCCTGCGAGTCGTGAGGATCTCGTAGGTGCGTTTTCTCCTTAGGAATCATGAGGACTCCTAAGTGTATGGCTTCTCGTAATTCATAAGGATCTTACAAGAGTATTTTCTCCTTCTAAGTCGAGAGGACTTACAAGGGCCGTTCACCGTGTAGACATATCCCTAGTCACGGATGGGATTTTATTAGGGAAATATTTATTCGCGCCCGTGGATTGTATACAAGGGTCAGCATTGAGCCGCTTGTAGGGCAGCATTGGAGGTTGTGGTGGCCACTTAAGAACAGGTTCAGATCCCTGTAGCTTAAGACTTTTGAATTTTATGAGCCGTGAGGGTCTCATAAAAGGATTCTCCTTATGAGTCATGAGGATCTCGTAAGTGTAATTTCTCCTGAGGAATCGTGGGGATCCCTAAGCGTGTTGCTCCCTTGTGAGTCGTAAGGATCTCACACAGGTGGTTTCTCCTCACAAGGTCGAGAGGACCTTGCAAGTGTCTTTTAACGAGGTTGCGCTCTTTCAGGTTTTCACAAAAACTCGCCGGTAGCCCTGCTGTTTTTACTCACGGAGCCCTTTCGGGTTTTCATCCGTGCTCATTTTGCTTATGGACATACCGTTTTCTTTTTCTTTCTTTTTTTTATTCTTTCTTTTTTTGTGTCAGCCTTGGGATGCTGCAGTCCACGGTAGTTTATCGACGTCTCGATCAACAGCTAGTTTTAGAACATAGTGGTCCATCGTTAGTTTAAGGACGTTTCAGTCCGGACCGGCTACTACTTATAGAGTTTGGGCTTAGGAAGATAGCGAGCGGACATATTCATCGTCATCTATCGTTGACCTAAGCCGTGACTCGTCAGGCGTAGTATTTCTTTAGGAAGCGACCGTTTATTGGCCTAAAAGGTCTTTCACCATGCATGTCCATGAGTAGATAGGCTCCATCCTGGTAGACTTTGTCTATGATATGCGAGCCTTCATAGTTCGTCTCGAACTTCCCCCGCTTGGCACGATTAGGGATCATGGGTCTCTTGACCACTAACACGAGTTCGCCTTGGCAAAATGTTCTGGGCCTAGTCAATCTCTCATATGAGCGTGTCATCTTCGCTTTATAAGCCTCTAGATTTTGTTGCGCCATGAGTCGGGTTTCATCAAGGGCGTCGAGCTCCTCAAGCCGAAGGTGAGCATTTTCTTCGTCTGTTAGCTCATAGTGAACCGCCACTCGTAGATAGGGTAACTCTATCTCGAGGGGGAGTACCGCTTCTGTGCCGAACACCAATACATATGGCGTTGTGTTTGTAGCCGTTTTGAATGTAGTTCGATATGCCCAGATAGCTTCATGCAGTCTCTCATGCCAGTCCTTCTTATTTCGAGACACCGTCTTTTTCACGATCTTCGTCAAGGTCTTGTTGAAAGCCTCGGCCAGACCATTAGCTCGGGGATTATAGACTGAAGAATATCTCCAGTCTATATTATGCTATTGTGTGAAACGACTGATCTTGTGGCTTCTTTAGGCTGGCCCATTATCGGAGATAATCCGTCGCGGAGTGCCGAACTGATAAATGACGCGTGTCTTAAAGAAGTGGAGCATATTCTCCATCTTCACTTCCCTTAGCGGTACTGCTTCTGCCCATTTGAAGAAGTAATCAGTTGTTGCCAAAATGAATCGATGTCCTCTGGACGATGCTGGTTCGATGGGGCCGATTATGTCAGTTCCACACATTTCGAACGGCCAGCTAGCCACTGGTGGATGCAGTGGATTTGGATGCTGATGGATAAAGTCTACATGAATCTGGCACGAGTGGCACTGCTTTGCGGATTCTAAGCAGTCTTGGATCATCGTGGGCCAATAATAGCCCATCTTTTTTATCTTCAGCTTCATCTTCGAGCCGACTTGGTAAGAACCGCAGAGTCCATCGTTAGTTTCTTGGACGACTTTTCTTGCTTCTTCAGGTCCTAGGCATCTTAGCTACAGAGAATCAAATGATCTCTTATACAGAGTATCATTGACGAAGGCAAAAGATAGAGCTCGCTTCATGAGCTGGTGTTTTGAGGACGCATCTTCAGGTGTTCGACGGGATTTGAAGTAGTCTATAAAGACTTCTTTCCAATCCTCGGCCTTTTCCTGGTCTTTTATTTGCATAGCCATTTGCTCGATCGCTGCCTTTTCTTCCGACGACTCCGGAGATATTTCTGCCGGTGCAAGAACCCGACGGCTTTGCACAATGATCCTCACATCATCGAGGCTCTCGTCAGCCAGTTCTTTAGCGAGCTTGGATAACGCATCCGCCTTGCTATTTTCCGCACGCGGTATGCTTTCCAGGGCGTAGGAAGGAATTTGAGTCAGCAGTTGTTGTACTCTCTCGCCGTATTTCACCAACTCTGGCTTGCATGTTTGATAGTTGCCGTTTACTTAACCAACGATCTGAGGAGGTTTTCAATTCCCATATCGATAGCGATCTCAAGACCTGCTATCAAAGCTTCGTATTCGGCTTCGTTATTTGTCCTCGGCTCTGTTAGGGAGAAGGCAAAGCGCATTATCCCTCTTTTTGGAGTCACGAAGATGAGGCCTATCCCTGATTTGATTATAGGGGTGCTTTGTTTGCGCTTCTTCATGGAAGACGCTCCATCAAAATAGAGTTCCCACCGGCTATCATCCTCGTCGATCGTGTCAAACGCATGTTCGTCTGGCAATTCGTAGTTCAAAGGAGAATCGGCAGGTATCGGGTGCTCAGCGAGGAAGTCGGCGATGACCTGGCCTTTCACTGCCTTAAGAGGCCGATAAGTTATCGAGAATTCCATCAAGAGTAGGGCCCATTTAGTGAGACACCCCGTTAATATGGCTTTTGCCATCAAATACTTGAGAGGATCAATTTTTGATATGAGATGGACCTCATGTGCCAACGCGTAGTGTCTGAGCTTCGTTACCGCGAAGATCAACGCTAAGCAGTGTTTTTCGATGGGGGAGTAGTTGCTTTCTGCCCCCAGTAGAACTCGACGCAAGTAGTAGAGGGCTCTTTCTTTCCCTTGATCGTTCTCTTGTGCCCACAGTGCGCCTAAAGAACCTTCGAGGGCTGTCATATACAGTACGAGAGGTTTTCCTTTAACAAGAGCGGCCAACACTGGCGGATTCTGTAGGTATTGCTTGATTTCGTCCAGTGCGCTTTGGCATTTGTGATCCCAGACAAACGGGGTTCCCTTTTTCATTAAGTGACTGTAGGGGCGGCACTTGCCGGAAAGATTGGCTATGAATCACCGGATATATGCGAGCTTTCCTTGGAGAGATCGCAGCTGCTTGAGAGTCTTTAGCGGGGGAATTTCCATGATCGCCTTGATCTTCGATGGGTCTATCTCGATGCCTTGATGTCGTATGATGAATCCTAGGAATTTGCCCGAGGAAACTCTGAACGCGCATTTGAGAGGGTTCATCTTCAGGTTGTATTTCCGAAGGCGTTGAAACACAATCTTCAGATGCTTTAAATGTTCCTTGTATGATTTGCTTTTTACTATGAGGTCATCGATATAGCATTCGACGATTTCATGTATGAGGTCATCGAAAATTTTCGTCATGGTCCTCTGATAGGTGGCACCGGCATTCTTTAGACCGAAAGGCATCACCTTGTAGCAGAATATACCCAAAGGGGTCCGGAAGGCGGTATGCTTTTGGTCCTCGGGATGCATCTTTATCTGATTGTAACCTGACGAGCCGTCCATGAAGGAGAAAACTTCATGAGTGGATGTATTGTCTATCATTAGCTTGGTAACTGGCACTGGGAAGTCGTCTTTTAGGCAAGCTTTGTTGAGATCCCGAAAGTCCACACATATGCGCACCGTCCCATTTTTCTTCATCACTGGGACGATATTGACGATCCAGTCAGGATACTGAACCTCTTGGATGAAGCCGGAGTCGATTAGCTTCTTGACCTCGGCGTTGATGCTCATCTCAAGCTCGAGCCACATTCTTCTCGGTGCTTGTTTGATCGGCTTGACGTCCGGGGATATTGCCAATTTGTGTACAGCAACCTCTGGATCTAGTCCTGGTATCTCAGAATAGTTCAATGTGAAGCAATCTTTATATTGCATGAGTACGTCCTTTAGCGTAGCCACCCTTTCTTCAGACAACAGCTCACTGACGAATGTCGGTCGCGGGTCACTTACCGTCCCCAAATCAATTTTCTTGAGCTTATCTGCAGTAGTATGTATCCCATCTTCTAGCTCTTTCGGCGCCGGTGGAAACTCTAAGATCACCTCGCAATCATCGTTTTCGAAGCACCAGGGGAGGTCGTCCATATTCTCGGGTTCTTCTTCTGACAGCGTTATCATATGACAGGTGCGAGATCGTTTCCAAGACCGACGTTGATCCAGCTCTGCTTTCGTGGCTTTCGGTTCATACTTCTGCGGCGGGGTTACCCTCCAACTGCTGGATAGAGCGAATCTGCCGAGTTGATACTGGTCTTCAACCCAGTTCTTGAAGGTGAAACAGTCTTCGAGAGGATGTCCTATTGCCTGGTGATAGGAGCAATAATCTGGATGATTAACTTCACCTTCTTGCTTAGGGTGCTTGGACTCCGGGAGGGTAATTATTTGATATTTTACGGCAATATCAAGTATTTTCTTTGTCTTGTCTAGGGGAAAAGAATATTCCCGACCCATCTTCTTTATAAGGGACGGATCCCGGCCGCTCGACTCTTGTTCGCGTGGCTTCTTAGACCCGCTTGGCTGCTGTCGAATGTTTTTTCCGTTCTTTGGTTTATTTTTGCCTCTGCGCCGGGTCTTTTGTATGATGGGCTAGCAAACAGGAGCATTGCCATTCTCCGTGGCCTGCTGAAGGAGGCGCTGTGTCCTGGCTTTCTCGTAAATGGCCATTTCACGGTTATGGTCATCCTGGACCTTTTGACCCGCTTCCCTTATTAGCTTGTCCATTTGTTTTTCGAACGACGGACTTGGTATTTTCACGGCGGGAGCTCGCTCTGGTTCAGGGTTAGTATCTTCCCATAGAGCATCTCCTTCTTCATCAAAGTCATGTATGACGTAGTAGTCGCGGAATAGCTCCCGTTTCTTGGATCGAACATATCCAAGCCCGATCATCTCCATTCTCCCGTTGGACAACTTTCGTTGAGTTCCGGGAACATTCCAGATCCTGTTGTAGAACTGAGCTTGTCGAGCAGTCTGCTTAAAGGGTACGCCTTGGCGCCTCAACAGTCTTTTTAATCCTTCTGTGTAATATCTGGACAGACGGATGGGGTGGAGCCTGTCAAGTGTAGAATCCGCACCATGCCAAATTTCCTTCTCCACTTTGGTTTCCATGGATCGATAAAAGAGGATCGCCTTTTCATCATTTCTCCTGGGGGGAACGTAGAATGTCTGCAGTTTCTGCACACTATAAGCATTAAGTGCATCGAGCTCTTTGTAATGCTCTCGCGGAACCATGACAACTTGCAAACTCTGATAGTCATCAGCGAAGGCTTGAATTGACGGCCGAGCGAAAAATACAGTGTTGACTTCATCTTCCGAGTCACTGCCGAAGATCAATATAGGGGTGGTCGGTCCTGGCTTGTTGTATTGGGGTGGCCCTGAATAAACTATCTCTTCTTCCTCTTCGGTATCACTCCCGAAGACCGGAATAGTGGTGATAGCTTTGTTCTTGTCCTCGGGTTTGCGACATCTTTCTGTGTCTTTAAAATCTGGCAGGAAGTATTTCGCATCCTCATATTTGCGGACTTTGTTCACGGAGAATGTGTTTAGTTCCTTTGTCACCGTATACTTGAGACCATACTTGAAATACTTCATACACTGGTGTTGTGTAGAAAGGATGATGTTGTACTCGTATAACCAAGGCCGGCCGAGCATGTTGGAGATAGTGCCCTCAGAGTCAATTATTGGATCACAGGCACGTGATTGCAATGATTGAGAGAGGAACAGTCTTACTCAAGATGATAGTATGCTATCTGGTTTATCTTTATCATCGTATACTGCTTTAGGTGACCTTACAGGTCACTATTGCGCGTTGATAGAGCCCTTAGGATTCTTGCTTGACGGGCAGCAGTATGATGGCGATCATATACGTGGGAGCTGGGGTCTATAAGCACATCCTTAAAAGGTCCCTAGTCGTAGGAGTTTTCAAGACAAGGCATCGATACTCCAGAGTAGACTAGTGTATACAGTCGAGACCCCGACGAGGGGCGGTGGCCGGTCTCACAACCCACTGGTGTTAGTTGGTTCACCTAAGATGTATACAGGTGCTCATTGGGTTATGAGTACACCAGACAGGACTCGCCGGGAACATGCTAGTTGGTCTTATACCTGACGTCAGATAGCAGTTCCCTGGTAACATGTGTAAAGGTTAGTTCATCGACCTGAGATCGTCATTTGTCTCGTGTGAGTTCCCACTGTACTTTGATTACTACCCTACCATGCTTAAAGGAGTTGTGCAAACAGGTTTTAGTTGGGTACAGTCCCGAGCCACATGGAGGCAGTGAGCGGATCTGCAGGGGTTCGTCTCTCCCGGTATTGGGGGTGAGGTCGCGCTGTGTCTAGGAGAGCCATTACATGAAGTCTTTGGCCAAAGCAGGAGATTTACTGGTAGGTATTCCAGTAGTATCTCAGGGTGCTCTGGGCTACACTCCGACACGACTTGTACCGCTTTTGGGGGTCTGACTTTTACCAACCCCCTAGGCCAGCCATGCGATGCTCATAGACGAATGGACCGGACTGTACGGATATTGTCACTGACAGGCTTAGTAGGGTGTCAGGATGAGTTCGCTCATCGACATCCCTTTTGGTCAATACCTGGTAGCCCGTTACGTATGGCTAATACCTCTGACGTGCTAGTGGTTAAATCCACAGCCAAGGGGTTGACGAGTCTTTAGAGTCCCCCACAGACCGTTTCTCAAGTTTCGGGCGAAACGCTGTAGAGGCTATATGGAGATATGGCAGGGTTCGATCATATACGTGCTATATTGCACGGATCATGATCGGACGGATAATACTAGCGGGCTTTGGTGTAAGACGGATCCTAGTATTGTAGAGTGTAGATTTTGTCTCATTGCATTTGTATTCGGTCGGAATACAAAAGTGGGTATGTATATACAGTCGCGGGGTTTTCCTATAATTTATTACCGGATCAGTTTTTTGAAGTTGCCAGTTTGCATTTCGTTTCGGCCATTTTTCTTCTGTTCCTTCTTTGGCTGAAAAATTGGTGGAGAAGGGTTTATTTGCAAATGTGCAATTCATCATGGTGAAGACTTTTTATGATTAGTTTGTGCATCATCACTTGCTTATGGAGATGGGTTATTCTTTTGACTTGATTGTGATCATTGTTTATCATCATTACCCACTTTTCCTTATGGTCACCTTGCACTAGCTTGTGCTCACCCCCCTTGACTTCCCCCCCCCTCATTTTTCACAAGTTTGGCCGGCCACATATTGTAGGTGGGCTGTTCATATTTTTAGGAGAGGGATTTTGTTCTTATATGCTTGCAAAAAGTTCCTTAGCCATCAAAAAATTCACATCTTCTTTCCCACTTCCAATATGGCAACTTCTTTAAACCCTTGAGACAAAGAGTACTACACTTAGCCTACAGTATTCTTGGACATGTCGACTAGCCAACTTCGTGCCCGAGTTACCTCGGTCCCGAGGTGGGAGCCCATAAAAGAACCCGGCGATGTGGTGCCCTTCCGACGAGGAGATGAAGACCGGAGATTTCGCGGGGAGATCGGGATGACGACGAGAAGACCGAAGGACACGGATCGCTCGGTATATCTCTCTACCCTTTCTCTAGTTTGCTAGGATTAGGTTAATGGCCCGATCTGGGTTTCAAAGTCCGCGGTAGCGCCGGTTCTAGTTTATAGAAAAGTTTTTGATTCCGCATTTTGGCCTCGTTCAGACGGCCGGAGCGCTGCCGTGCACTTACAATGGTATCAGAGCCACGCCATTAACCTAGACTAGCTTGCTCTAACATGTTTACAAGTTCGATCGAGCGGATTTTCCAAAACCGCATTTTCAAAGTAACAGTTTCTGTTGATTTTATTTTGTGCTCCAAAAATTTTTCTGGGCATGTCAAAATATCGTGCAGGGTTTTTGGAGAATACTGTAGAAATTTGGTCACATGACGTCACTGTATCACCGCGGAACCGCGGCCCTAACCCCCTTTTGGCCGTGGTTCCGCCGCAGAACAGTGAAGTCACTGTACCAAATTTCTTGCAGTGATTCCTGAGTTGAAAATGGGGTTTTTGGTATATTCTTTTTGGGCCCAGATTTATTTTGAGTGCTACAGTAGTGCTTCGGGCCCACTTCGGGAAATTTAGTCGATCGAAAATTTTAAACATGTTAGTTCACAGTATTTACATTATATCTGCGACCGTGAGTGTCACTTGATCGGTAAATCCGGTCTAACTGCTATAGCCCTTTTAGACGGATTTGCGAACGTGACATTCATGTTGATGTTCTGTGTTGTGCTGTGATTTTGCGGATTTGTCGTGGTGGATAGCCTGGTTGCAATGTTAGTACAGTTTGGTTTTTTATGTACATTATATATTGCGGGGCGAGCGTCCGACATGTGGACTGCCGTCACTGTCTGTTTGTATATTATTCTTTTGGGGCACGACCGGGCTGAGGTTGATGTACCCGTTGTATATTTTACTTTCTGTACTAGGATTACCCTACGGAGGGGTGCACGGGTAGCCGGGTTCTAGAGGGCAACGGGCCCGCATCTCATGGCGTTGAGACGGAGGGGGCTTCACTCTAGAATTGGCGGGCTATTCGCCGCACTCGTAGAGGGTGCAGGTTGACCCAAGGAGGGGTGCTCAAGTTACCGGATTCCGTGAAGTGCTGGGTGGTCCATTCACGTTGCTGAAAGGGGCTGCCTCGCTTCAGGTTTTGGCGGGTAACTTGCCGCGCCCGTAGGGGTCTAGGATTTCATCGCACAGGCTATCCACACGACCATGGGAACGTCGGGTTTCAGTAGCGGCTCTATGAAACCCGGGGATCCCAGATATCTGTATTGTTCTGTGATGCTTATTACATTTCTGTGATGTTGCATATTATCACGCCTTGAGCGAATATTATATATTGATTTATATACTAGTAGATGTTGTATATGTTTTGCATCCGCGCTAGTCCAGTCCCCGCTCTGTCGTTAGTTAAGTAACCTAACGGGTAATGACGGAACCCAGTGGCGAATGCGGATAGCATATACGTACATCATTATTTTCATTCTTTATTGGTGTGATCAATTGATGGGACTGCGTTGATTCGGATCAATGCAAGCTAAACAAACCTATTCTGATGTTGTTGGAACATTTTTCAAAAAGCTGTTATTGCAAGGACGTTCTCTTTTTTTTTTTGCACAGTGATATTCGGTTATGAATATCCAGCACCTCAGTTGACGAGGGAAGGGCCGAGATCCCTTCACCGGGAGTGACCCCTTGGACAGAAGTTTGCGTCAGAGCAATAACTTCACTATAGTCGATTACTTTTGCTTTGCATCGTGGTATTCAGTTGGAATATCCTGCACCTCATTCTACGGGGAAAGAGCCGAGATCCCTTCACCGGGAGTGAACTCTTTAGCAAAGGTTTTCGCTACTATATTTTTATAAAAGCTATCCGGTTCCTTCAACGATATCAAGTTCATTACGTTAAAGGTTTTCGCCAAAAATCATTCGTAGTCCTCCGTCATTTCAGTTAAATGTTCGGTAGTATTCAAGCTATGTATTTTGACCTATGCCAAGGCATAGTGATTGATAGCTACCGGATATTTATCTGCAGCATAGATAGATGCTTTGGTTTGGGACAGTCGTACTGCCTTGTTGGCCAAAGTCAAGGGTAGGTACGGGTGGGTTCAAATCAACCTGGAGCATGACGGGTAGAACTTGACATGTGACTTATGATATGTTGGCCTATGTCAAGGTCATAAGAGCATGGGGCAAAAATCACATCGGGAGTTTCTAAAGAAACTGAAACTTGCCAGATATGCGCATACCTTCTAGAGTGTGATAACGTGAGTGGATTCCATCACGTTATCATGCGATGATAGTTGGATCCCGATTCTCACTGATGAGTTGGTTTACTCCTCGGGTGATCCCGACTAATTCTTCTTTCAGGTTTGGAAGAGAATTTGACGTTACAGTGGGAGGTTTCCTGGTTGGATAAATTGATAACCATTCTGATCTAGGTTAGAGTGCACGCTGAGTGTTTCTTTTCTCTCTCTCTTTGGTAGCGACCATGACCCGACCCTAGACTATGATTCAGTGACCAAAATTAACCGAACCTTCTTAAACACTGGCTTTCGGATTGTCAGAGTTGCATACCTCATTGCCACTTCTACTTTTACCCTTTTCTCCAGAACACCCCGTATTACTACGTACGTCCACTTCCATTGGATAAAATCATCGTATGGTTATATACGAACTCGAAGGAATTTATTCGAGGATGGTTTCCGGTTCTGGAGAAAACAAATAGGACTATTCAGTTGTCTTTTCCTTTTACCTTCTCTCAGCTTGCGAGTGCTCCTTGGATTAGGGGACAGTACACCTATTACGCAAATTGGATAGTCTCCTTCCAAACTATAGGCAGGTGCCGACCGGTAGGGAATGAAGAAAACCAATTAGCCTAACGATGGTGTACAGAAGATATTATGTAAAGACAAATAAAGGGATTAGTAAGAGGGCAAAGTAAACTGCGACTGCTATTCACGACCAAACCAAGTATTTCTTCGCCAATCCTACATCATCTTTGTATTTCTCCAGAACACCCCGTATCTCTACGAAGATCCACAGTTATTTGGATACTCCATCGTATGGTTATATACGAACTCGAAAGGAACTTGTTCCAGTTCGGGGATGGATTCTGGTTCAGGAGAAATAGGAATAAGGTTTATTCAGGTGTCTTTTATCTTTACCTTCTCACGTGTTGCGAGTGCTCCTAGGATTAGGACAGTACACCCATTATGCTTATTGGATAGTCTTCTTCCAAACCATAGGCTGGCGCCGAACGGTAGGGAAGGAAGAAAACCATTTGGCCTAAAGGGGTGTGCAGAAGGTAACGACTAAAAACATATAAAGGGATTTGGAGAGGTGGCAAAGAAATATACGGTTACAGTTGTGAATCTGGATAATGGAAGAGGAATTACTAGGAATACCCGGATACCCCTACGAAACATTTCAATGTTTCAGTTTTACTGTGTATTGTTAAAAGAAAACTGATTTCCCAATTAGACACTTGCTCCAGGGTATGTATTTACCAGGTATGATTCTCACATCTGTATGGTTTTACAGATGATGAGTGGGAGTAAGTTATTGGGAATTAGGTGATCATCCTCATTATATCGGAATTCGTTGTAATTGGTGATATTTGAGGAAGTCACCTGGGTTGTTTGCCGGACGGCAAATATTTGGTTTTGAATATCCGCTGTTATGCACCAATTTCAAATTGATACATCTGTACGTCTATTTTTATAGAGTGAGATATACCTTTTTGAAATTATGTCCATGACATTTACCTATATTAGTGGATGGTTAGGTAAGGAGCATTAAAGAGCGGTGTAATTCTTCTTAACCATAAGTACAGTTTTCAACCTACGACACACAGGGAATGAGTTATTAGACTCAGGGGACTCATATAGAGTATTGTATGTTGTCCAGTGTCCATTAGGACAGAGGGGTTGGTCCTCGTACTATATTCGGTTTACTTATGACTTCTCTATTTCTTAGACAAGTGTTTCATAGAAACACAAGGTCTGAGTTTTGAGAAGTTATAGGTATAAGAGTAAAGTAGAGAACCAGGTGTTGCAAGTATCGGGATTCTTCAAGGTGATCGAAGATGAAGATTCTTGTGTATGGTATTCAGATGATAGTAATGATTAAGAGAACTTGCTTCTCTTTCAGGTTACTCATAATTGGAAGCATTCCTAAGTTGAGTAACGCTGATCGGCCTCCTTCCATTTAGTTGACATGCACTGGAGACAGATGCATGATTTGAATCTGGTTTCAATTAAATCAGTGCCTCTGTTTCTGTATTGGATATAGAACAGTTCATATCTTGACATTGTTAAGGTACGGGGAGTTGTCCAGCTTATGCTTAAAACCAGACTCTGGACAACTCATGGCACGTTTCTGTAATGGCTGTTTGTGGGTTGACCCAGGCTATGACGAGGGTTGACTTTCTACCATCTGGAAGATCAATAGTGATATTGTTCTTGACTCGCCACAGTTTTAATAAAAATGGATTTTTTCAGAAAACGGTAGTGGGAGTATGGTAGAAATGGAAGTGATTCCAGAACCGCAAATGATTACTGAAGATTTGATAAGAACCTAAAGATTCAATCTTGTTTGAAATTCCATTAGCCACTCCGCAGATATGGTGGGTAACTTCAGGCACCCGAAAGGTACTCCGGTAGCCTCAGGACGGTGACAGGGAGGTTCTTGTTTACTCAGACTTGACATTGCTGTTGTTCCAGACTGTGAGACCCGACAGGAGGATGAATATAGCGTCGTTCTGAACTGGCTTTAGAAGCGTACAAGTATATGACTCTGCCAGAGGGTTGTCATTGTCAGTGGGAGCAGCGGAAGCATAGTGGACAAGTAGCTTATGTCTATGGACTAAAGCAGATATAGTGGAGATAGATTATCTATTTCTGATGTGACAGTCATAGGTTTGACTTCATCAGAATAGGGGATGGATCTGTTAAGAAGGTAGTAGGGTGTGATGTCCTGGTATTTGGATGACACACACAGAGTAGGAAGTGAAATTCCTATACTATGATCGGTTATACTTTGGTTGTCACACAGTGGTTTCTCCATATGGGACTTGGATTTTATATCAGACATCCTGGCTACTGGATCTATGGTTTTAGATCTAGATTTGGGTAGTTTCCCAATCTGGGTACTTAGACAGCATTCTAAAGGTGTTTTAGAATGGACGACTCCTGGCATGGTGGTGTACCTGCAGGTGATGGAGTCACCCTCTCTGAAGGTGTCTTATAGACTAAAGGTTAGAGGGATGTGCATGATCGGCAGATCACTTGCTTAGGCAATTGAGTTGATCATGAGATGTCAAGTACCACACCAGATGTTGTTTTTGCACGAGCTGCAATAAGTTGATACTGATCCAATCCTAGAGAAACGATCGGAAGCAGTTTTAGAACATAAGTGGATGTTCTAGGGATATGATAACAACAGCCTCTTTTAGGAGACAGTTATCATTCCAGGCTTCCAAGGTGACCTGGATGACAGAGTGACTGTCAGAGTTATAGTTTTCCCTCTGACGAGGGGCAGTGTTTTGGACAGGTGATCCAAGAGGACACTAAGGGAGGCATTACGTAGGATACTGATTAAGTTCAGTTGACGATACAGTCTAAGAAGTTTGGATTTGGAGTTCATTTATGAACTAGGTCCCATCAGATATCCAGACATATTCTAATACGGGTATTGCTCATTTCGGAAGATGGTTTTCTCCACGAACTTGAGATTAAGAGAGACATAGAAAGAAACATTAGAGCGGATCCACTCACTGAGGCTATTCCTCGAACGCATTAGTTTCGCAAGCGGGTTTTGTGAGACTGACTAGTAGAGGAGTTGGGTGTTCGGTATCACACGGGTTATGAGTATGCGACATCACAATAATTAGCCTTGAGTGCAAGTGGGAGATTGTTGGAGATAGTGCCCTCAGAGTCAATTATTGGATCACAGGCACGTGATTGCAATGATTGAGGGAGGACCTATACCGTTAGAACAGTCTTACTTAAGATGATAGTATGCTATCTGGTTTACTTTATCATCGTGTACTGCTTTAGGTGACCTTACAGGTCACTATTGAGCGTTGATAGAGCCCTTAGGATCTTGCTTGACGGGCAGCAGTATGATGGCGATCATATACGTGGGAGCTGGGGTCTATAAGCACATCCTTAAAAGGTCCCTAGTCGTAGGAGTTTTCGAGACAGGGCATCGATACTCCAGAATAGACTAGTGTATACAGTCGAGACCCCGACGAGGGGCAGTGGCCGGTCTCACAAGCCACTGGTGTCAGTTGGTTCACCTAAGATGTATACATGTGCTCATTGGGTTATG
Source organism: Agapanthus africanus (assembly GCA_030015575.1). Classification (NCBI taxonomy): domain Eukaryota; kingdom Viridiplantae; phylum Streptophyta; class Magnoliopsida; order Asparagales; family Amaryllidaceae; genus Agapanthus; species Agapanthus africanus. Next base: position 725,733,492 of record CM057337.1, read on the forward strand.
AGTACACCGGATAGGACTTGCCGGGAACATGCTAGTTGGTATTATACCTGACGTCAGATAGCAGTTCCCTGGTGACATGTGTACAGGTTAGTTCATCGACCTGAGATCGTCATTTGTCTCGTGTGAGTTCCCACTGTACTTTGATTACTACCCTACCACGCTCAAAGGAGTTGTACAAACAGGTTTTAATTGGGTACAGTCCCGAGCCACATGGAGGCAGTGAGCGGATCTGCAGGGGTTCGTCTCTCCCGGTATTCGGGGTGAGGTCGCGCTGTGTCTAGGAGAGCCATTACACGAAGTCTTTGGCCAAGGCAGGAGATTTACTGGTAGGTATTCCAGTAGTATCTCAGGGTGTTCTGCGCTACACTCCGACACGACTTGTACCGCTTTTGGGGGTCTGACTTTTACCAACCCCCTAGGCCCGCCATGCGATGCTCATAGACGAACGAACCGGACTTTACGGATATTGTCACTAACAGGCTCAATAGGGTGTCAGGATGAGTTCGCTCATCGACATCCCTTTTGGTCAATACCTGATAGCCCGTTACGTATGGCTAATACCTCTGACGTGCTAGTGGTTAAATTCACAGCCAAGGGATTGACGTGTCTTTAGAGTCCCCCACAGACCGTTTCTCAAGTTTCGGGCGAAACGCTGTAGAGGCCGTATGGAGATATGGCAGGGTTCGATCATATACGTGCTGTATTGCACGGATCATGATCGGACGGATAATACTAGCGGGCTTTGGTTTAAGCCGGATCCTAGTATTGTACAGTGTAGATTTTGTCTCATTGCATTTGTATTCGGTTGGAATACAAATACGGGTATGTATATACAGTCGCGGGGTTTTCCTGTAATTTATTACCGGATCAGTTTTTTAAAGTTGCCAGTTTGCATTCCGTTTCGGTCATTTTTCTTTTGTTCCTTCTTTGGCTGAAAAATTGGTGGAGGAGGGTTTATTTGGAAATGTGCAATTCATCATGGTGAAGACTTTTTTATGATGATTAGTTTGTGCATCATCACTTGCTTATGGAGATGGGTTATTCTTTTGACTTGATTGTGATCATTGTTTATCATCATTACCCACTTTTCCTTATTGTCACCTTGCACTAGCTTGTGCTCACCCCCCCTTGACTTTTCCCCCCCTCATTTTTCACAAGCTTGGCCGGCCACATATTGTAGGTAGGCTGTTCATATTTTGAGGAGAGGGATTTTGTTCTCATATGCTTGCAAAAAGTTCCTTAGCCATCAAAAAATTCACATCTCCTTTCCCACTTCCAATATGGCAACTTCTTTAAACCCTTTGAGACAAAGAGTATTACACTTAGCCTACAGTATTCTTGGACACATTGACTCGCCAACTTCGTGCCCGAGTTGCCTCGGTCCAGAGGTGGGAGCCCGTAAAAGAACCCGGGGATGTGGTGCCCTTCCGACGAGGAGATGAAGACCGGAGATTTCGCGGGGAGATCAGGATGACGACGAGAAGACCGAAGGACACGGATCGCTCGATATACCTCTCTACCCCTTCTCTAGTTTGCTAGGATTAGGTTAATGGCCCGATCTGGGTTTCAAAGTCCGCGGTAGCGCCGGTTCTAGTTTATAGAAAAGTTTTTGATTCCGCATTTTGGCCTCGTTCAAACGGCCGGGGCGCTGCCGTGCACTTACAGAGCAAAGCGTTATAGCAGGTCTTAGCGTCAATGACGTGAAATTTAATGTCTGTGACAAGCAACCCAAAGCGCAGTGTCAATATTACAGACCCGAGCGTCCGTGATGACTGGGAGTCAAACCCGGAGATAGTGATCTTATCCCGAGCGAGGTGTTGAACGCTCATGCAGATTTCCTTCAACACTCTTACATTGAGGAGATTGTCGGAGGACCCATTGTCAACCAGGATCTTGCCTATCTTAATATCATGACAGTATCCAGAGACATGAAGGGGACGGTTATGCTCGCACGTCCCGAGGAGGAAATCTTCATCGCCGAAGATGATATCGGCTGTGTGCACTTCTTCCAACTCGTCCTTCATCTTTTCTTCGGCGAGGAAAGCTTGGAATTGTTCAGGCTCTTGTAACACCTTGATCAGCGAATATCTCACCTCTTTGGATAGCAGAAGGGCGTCGAGAATACTGAGCTGCGAGGGTATCTTCCTCAGGTGTGCAAGAACGTTGTAATCCACCTTACTTTTCTTGGGCGGGTCCTTGGCTGCCAGCTCTTCTACGACTCGATCATCAAGGGCGATATCCACAGGGACTTTTTCTTTCCCCTTATCCTTTTTGTTCGAGCCCTTATTTGCAGGTCCGAGATTCTTTTCAGGTAATGTGCGATTGCACAGCTGAATGTTCTCGCAGCTCTTCGGTTCTTCCCCTTTTCCCAAGGTAGATTCTTTGAAGAGAGGGCTAAGAGCTATTTCTTCATCAGAATCGCTCCCAAAGGTGAGAACTTGCGATCCCCCATAATCAACCATATAGCAGTTGCCGGCGGTTCTTTTGCGCTCCTCGGTCGTATTTCTTTGCTCCCGACGAGCTTTGCGTTTCATCCGCTTGAAATGTTATTGGTGGGCAACATATCCCTGCCACCATTTTTTAAAAGCATTGCACTCTTCAGTGTGGTACGCAATCTTTCGATGATATAAGCAGTAGCTAGGATGTGTTTCCGCTTCACCAAGAGCGTTCGCTTCGGAGGGTGGCAGCTTCATTCCCATCGATATGGCTTTGGCGAATCTCTTCCTCGTCTTGAACCTGCTTTTATCTGAGGCGGACGTACTTCGATCTGGCGGGAGTGTTTCAATCCTTTCGTCCAGTCGCCGGCGTTCGGCTTTTTCAAATATGGCCATCTCACGCTCTCGAGCAGCTTTGCTTTTAAGAAGAGCTTCTTCCAGGAATGCATCAATCATTTCATCTGATGGCCCTAGAAGTTCCGGCTCAGGATCTGCCCCCGGTTTCTATGTGTAAGGAGCTTCTTCATTGTCTATCGACGAGTGAGAGATCACATGGTAGCTTGCTACATAACCTTCAGATTCATCCGACGAGTCTTCTCCATTGTCATCATCTCCGTCCTCAAGTACGTGGCTGAGAAATTCTTGGAGTGTGAATGGAGTCTGCGCTTTTTGATTATATTCTTCCAACGCGTCAATCTGTTTTTGCAGGACCGTGCGCTTGTCACCGGGCTTCATGGGCTTCTTGGATTTCTTCTTCTTTGAAGACTTTGACGGCTGGGTGTGAATGCTTTGGCTATCACCACCAATCTTTGGAGTTAGGCGCGGTTTTAGCATTCCCTCGATAATCTCGGGTTCCAGTGGATTTTTCCACCTGATCGCCGGGCATGTTTGGAGATCCTTCAGTATTCTTTTCGTCTTGGTTGAAAGAGCGACCTCCCATGGAGCTTCTTCAATGAAGGAGCATGATGCCCCCGGTGTATCCGTCTTCTTGGGAGCGTGTGGCTGTGGTGGGTTCACTTTCCAGTTCTCGAACAGGGCAAACTTGCTCTGTTGGTATTGGTCTTCGATCCAGCCTTTAAAGACGAAGCAATCTTCAATTGGATGGCTAACCGTTTGTTGGTAGGGGCAATAATTGGGACTATTAGCCTCGCCGGGTTGCAACGGTCGTTTTGGATTCGGCAGATTGATGAGCCTATTGCGCATCGCTAGCTCGAACAATCTCTTCGTTTTGTCCCGGGGAAACGAATAAGGGCGCTTCATTTTCTCATTATAGTATTGCCGTCTCTCGTCTAGTCGATCAGTTAGTTTTGGGCCACTGGGCTGCTGTTGAGCATTTGCGACGAAGGTGTCTTTCCCCTTGCCCTTTTCATTCCGTGGCTCCGGCTTTAAAGGAGACAGTCTATGACCCATCTGGTCCATTTGGGCCAGTTTGTCGATCAAGGCCTGGAACGTGGTCGGCTTGAAGAACATCATAAATTGGGAAATAATCGCTTGAGGGTCAAGAGTGCCTACGAACATGCCCACTGCCGGCGCTTCTTTGATGCGCTGCTCATATTTTGACCACAAATTCCGCCATCGTATTGCGTATTGAACCTACGTTTCGCCAGGTTTTACCCTGGCATCGATCAATGCCGTTATTAGGGTGCGTTTACTAGCACTCGCGAAGCGCTGGGTGAATAGCAGCTCCATTTCTACAAAAGTTTTGACGGAGTCGTTGGGAAGCTCCGAATACCACTCGAACGCCGTCTCTGACAAGCTACCAATAAGCTGGCGGAGCAGAAGTTTATCATCACCTCCGATGTTACCGTACAAGGCTCTGAATTGAGCGACGTGCTAATGCGGATTTCCCGTCACTTTATATACATGAAATTTAGGGATCGTATATCCTGGCGGGTACCTTATTTGGTCATACTAGCCTGGATAAGGTCGCCCAGTTTTAACGACCTGTCCAGCCGCTTCGTTCGCCTGATGAGCTCGTATTTGCTGAGCGATGTAATCATCCAGAGCGGCCTTGGAGATGGTTTCCTCTTTGGCTGCTGAAAGAGCCAGAGGAGGGTTTGATTTCTCCCCCTGTCGTCTTCAATGATGATCGGGGGGTCTTCAGCTGGAGGTTTTGGCTGTAACATCATCCCAGCCATGTCTTGGAACAAAAGAGCCATTCGTTTGATATTGGCTGCCTGTTCCGTGGCCTCTTTTTCTTTCCTCTCGAGCATTCTTCGGAGGAATTCAGTATCAGTTTCTTGTTCCCGACGTTGCTCCGAGGTCTCTGGATTTTCTTTTGGCCCAGTGAGTGCGGCCATTGCAGTCAGCATCTCCTGAAGTTTCTGTCACGCCCCGCTTCCCAGTGTACGGCGAAGTGGACGTGACAAGGCCCGCTACGTATGTACTCAGAAGTACATACGCTAAGCGTAACTAAGCAATATAAAATGAATCACAAGAGACGAATAATAGAAATAACAGCAACTTTTATTAATAACATTCTTTATACAATGCATGAAATGAAAATACATCTGAAATGAAAAAAAGCAATGCCTAAACAGTGGCATAACAATAAAAGGAAATACTGGAAAGAACAAGATACAATGTCTAGAGCTCTGGGTCTTCCTGGAACTGCTCCAAATCTTCACTTGTGGGCTCGGTCTCAACTTGGTCCAACGCACCTGACGACATTCAAAGAAGAGAGAAATAGAATGTCGTCAGCGAACAGGTCGCTCGGTAAGTCCCAAAGAAGAATGAAGAATGAGAGTGACAGAGTATAGTATTTTCTAAAGTATTGTATTGTAGAATATTATGAAATATTGTTTAACGTAATTGTTTGTAGCTTGGTACAGGAGGATGCCAGTGTATACGAGGGGAGTCTCTATATGCCAGAGACTAAGGGCACGTATAGTACAAGGAACCGTTTATGCCACGGTACAACAGCAACGGAATATAGGTTAGGTGTCTTAATCTGACCACCTCATTCCACTTTTAACATCTTCCGTACCAATCTACCCCTTTAAACCCCGCGATGTCATGTTTGTATTGTTATCTTGTAAACTTGTAATGATTGCTTGATTGACTTGATTAACTGATTGACTTACCGAAACCATGATATCAGGAAACGGTTATAACCGTAGAGTCATGTAAATGGAATACTGGGAATCATGTAAAAGGAATATCCATGGTTCGGTTCGGTCAAGTTATATAGATTGTTAACTGGAATCTGGAATTCATGTATTCATCTTGAGTTGGAATATAAAAGAATATAGATTGACTTGAAACATATTCAAGTTTTGTAGCTTGGTACAGAAGGATGCCAGTGTATACGAGAGGAGTCTCTATATGCCAGAGACTAAGGGCACGTATAGTACAAGGAACCGTTTATGCCACGGTACAACAGCAACTGGATTCATGTTAGGTGTATTAAATCTGACCACCTCGTGCCACCTTTAACACCTTCCGTACCAGTCTACCCCTTAAACCCCGCGAAGTCTTATTTGTATTGTTATCTTGTAAATTGTAGTAATTGTAGATTGATTGACTGACTGACCGAAACCATGATATCAGGAAACGGTTGTAACCGTAGAGTCATGTAAATGGAATACTGAGAATCATGTAAAAGGAATATATCCATGGTTCGGTTCAGCCAAATTGTATAAATTGATAATTGTATTCATGGATTCATGTGTTCATTTTGAATTGGAATCTTGTAGATTATAGGTTGACTTGAATCAGATTCAAGTCAAGTTAATCAGACTCAAACCCGAGTCAGACAATCAGAATTATGAATCGTGGTCTTATAATTGTTAGGGTCCTTAGGGTAATTTATAAACTTGAGGGGGTTTTATGTAAAAATATTTTTGTATAGTTTTCAAAATATAACTCAAGTATTTAATTATCGTCTTTAAGTACATACAACAATTTAATGATCAAGATAAATATGTATACATGTTCGAATAGCATGAAATGAGTCAAGTATATTATTCGAGTAACTACCATAAACAATGCTGTAAAGAAATATTATGTACGACTAATTAATCAAGTTGAATGAATGCGAAATATAAAAAGAAATATGGCTCTAAATGTTTTGCATGCGTGAGTTCCAGTTTTACCTAAATATGACTACCGGTTTGAGAGATATATATGTTTTCGTATCGTCGCGCAAAACAGATCAGAATATATTCGGCACCGTCACATATTTTTAAAACGCAGTTTGAGTTAATTTGTATCAGGTTTCAGGTTACGAAAATTATTAGAAAATTGTAGGTATTTCGATGTACTTATCGAAAACACCAAGATTCACATGATTTGGATTTCTAAATCTCTAGTTATGATCATTTTAATGTCAGCATTTAAAACAGAAATTCAGATTTCTGGACAGCAACTATATATTCTATTGCAAAGCCTATATCAGGTTGTTTCATGCATTCCTAAGTAATATAATATACATAAAATTATAGTTCTATCAATGGTGCATCTACACATCTAAATTTTGTCACAAACGGACATCGGGTGTTCGAGTTATGTCCAATTTAAAAACAGTGTGCGAATCGGAACAGATTCTGTCCAGATCCGTCACTTAATATTGTAACGCAGTTTTCTTTATCTTAAATGGGTTTTCAGTAAAACTATAAAACTAATAAAATATAGATCATTCGATGTAGATATCAAAAACACCTGAGTTTGCTCAATTTGGATACCGGTATACCAAGTTATGTGTCCTAGAAATTGACCGATAGCTACAGTTTTCTGTTTTACGATCAGTGAATAAATACGATGTAATTCCTAAACCGTTATGCGGATCGATCTAAAATTTTTACAGAGTATATAAAATAATATATTCTATTATATGTAAATTTCATTAAATTTTCAGAATTAAAAATTAATTTATAAAAATTATTTTAAAACTAAAGGTATTGATATGTCATATGTGAGAAATGAGAAAACCATGGTATTTATTCGTAACTTCATTTTTTTTTTATACAAATTTTAAATAAAGAGATTTAAAATAAAACAACAAACATGCAATCCTAATTGGTCACTATGAAATCTTAACATGTGAATTGGGAGTAATGAAAAAGACTTTACAAACAATATATGTGTGTATGTTTGTGTATTCATTATTTATATATGTATCCGTTTAATTAATTATTTAGGAACAATGATATGTCAATGGAAGTTTTTCATGGTAATATAAAACAAGAGAAATATAAAGAGAAGAAGAAAGAGATGGAGGGAAGGAAGGAGAGAAGGGACTTACATGCACAAGCCGGTATTGTCACCGGGCTTGTCTATCCGCCGATAGCCTCGCGTTAGTAGCGAGACCTTCTTGAACACTTCTTCATGTTCTTCTTTTTGAACTTTAGGTGAAGAGGGAGAAGTGAGAGATAGAAAATGTGAGGAAGGAAAAGATAGAGGAGGACAATAAAGATGGTGTAATGGTGAATTATAATATATGCATTTAACATGAGAATTAAAAGAGAAATGAAAGGTCACCATTCATTTTGGAAATGAAAGGTCTCATTTGTAGGTTATGAGAAGAATAAAAAAAATGATAAAAAATAATTGCAAGAATGGGGATTTGAACATGTGACTTATGGAATAACAATGCAAGGATTTAACCAATGAGCTATAAGATTGTTCATGCATATATTTAATTATAATTAAATATATGATGTTGCTTAAAAAGAAAATGGGCTTTTTAGATGGGCTGTAGAGAATAAGAATAATGGATTTGGGTTAAATATTTATGAAAGGAAAAATAAGAATGAGAAGTTAAAAACTTAAATATAAGAAAAAAATTGTACCTAGAAAAAAAATACATAATAGATTGAGGAATAAAATAATAATAAATTTAATAGAAAAAGGAAAATACCAAGTACAAATAAATACGGTATATTATTGAAGAGGGATAATACAAATGTATAAAGATTTTGGGGTCATTACAGTTTCTGCTGCTGTTGTTCCTGAGCCTTCGTTATTGATCTAGTAAGCGGTCGATGACCCGTGGAAGCACGGCTTTCCTCTTTTCCGAAAGCCATATAAACGGTATGTATTACCATGCCCCCGGACTTGGGGCGTTTAGATTCAACGTCCTTGTGGTTTGCCGCATTCACAGGGGCTTTCTCTGGCCTCCTTCTCTTGTGAGCAGTTGAAGTCGAGGGGGCCATTGCAGCGGGCACCCAGACGGATGACATCTTCTGTGGTACCACGAGATGGCTATTTTCTTGCTGAGCTTTAAGCTTCTTTGGCCGGTGAGAGTAGTCTTGGTCAATCACCGATTCCTGGACCTGTCGCCGGACTTTATAAATTTTGGAGGACAGCCGCTGAGGGGGCTGCTCTGGCTTCTTTTGTGTAGTAATCTCCATAGGTGGAGGAGATCTCTTCAGCATGGCGGTCGGAGAGTTCTTGCGAACCCTCCTAAGCGGTTCAAAGCTGTTCCCAGTTGGAACAGCAATATTGATTTCCACCATGGGAGCTGGCGGAGTTAGTCCAGAGGGGAGGAGTTGCCCCCGGCCTTCCTTACTCGGCGCCAGTAGCGACGTCGAGCATGTCGTGCGGATGGGATTATCTCAGCTGTAGGGGTGACTTTGTCATGCCCCCTATGCTGACGAAGGGTTGTCGCCGATGTCAGCCTTTTGAAAACTGGTGCTCGCCGAGAAGTAACGTCCAATCTGTCAAAGACAGACCTCTAGGCAGGGGAAGTAGCTTTGGGAACTTCGCCTGGAGAAGGAGCCGGAATGGCCAACCTTATGAAGACTGACTTCTTGGCAGAAGAAGCTTCTGCGATGATTTCGTCCGCTTGAACCGGGATGGCTATCCGCTTAGGGGTGGCTGCTTCAGGTATCACAGGCTTGTTAGCGTCCTGGCCCAGTCTGTTGAAAACTGAGGCAGTGGAGTTGGGAGACCCATTGAGAGGGGCCGCGGTAATGTTAAGTCGATCAAAAACCGACTTCTTTGGGGCTTCTTGCGACAGCATCGGGGCATTGAAGCTCATGGGTGGGATCATAGTCCCAAAGAATAACCCAGTGGTGGCCTGAGTTACTTGGTCCACCGGCATTGTGAACAGGGAGTGTAAGTCTACGGTAGTTCCCCGGCCGTCTTTCTGACGCCAAATGCGGAACAAAAACTTTTATAACTGGCGTTATCGCATACTATAACCCGGATCTTGCCATTAATGCTAAACTAACAAACTACAAAGTGGGTAGAAAGGCTATACCGAACGATCCGAGTCCTTCGTTCTTTAGCCATCATCCCACGCTCCCTTGTGGCATCTGCGATCTTGCTCGATCTCCGGTCTCCTGGTCCAGGTGGCACCACGTCAACGGATCTTTATACGGGCTCCTGTCTCTGAACCGAGGCAACTCGGACATGAAGTTTGCTAGCCGACATGTCCAAGATTGATGTAGAGAATGAGTAGAACACTTTGTCTCGCTTCATCCAAAGCCATGGATGAACGGTTGATGAAGTTGCCTTTTGAATGGAATGAAATGAGAAATGAGCTATCAAATTTCATGAACCAAATCACATAATCTTTTTAATCAACAACCATTCTTACTTTTCAAAAGGGGCCGACCACTATATGAAGGGGAGGGAGGTGAGTGTAGGAGCAAATAGGGGGTAACCATAATGGAAAAGATCTTAATCAAGAACAAAAGGGATTAATGTAAAAGGGTGACTCATTTAACACCTCATCAAAACAATAAATGCAAACAAATGAGTCACTAACCTAGTCATCAACCAATTAATGCAATGAATGAGTCACTAATCCTAGTCACCAATTTAGAAGCTTCCACACTCATGACTCACCCTCAAGAAAAGATAAATCCGCATTAAACCGAATGTTTAAGACGGGTGATAGAAAACTGGCAACTTCCAAAAGCGATCCCGAAACGAATTTCAGGATAACCCCGTAACAGTATAAACATACCCGCATTTGTATTACGACCGAATACAAGTGCAATTGAGACAAATATATTATATCTACACAATATAATACATAGATCCGGCTTAAACCAAAGCCCACCAGTATTATCTGCCCAAAATATGACACGTGCGTAAACGCACATGCATTTTCCGAACCCTGCCATAAAATCATACGGCCTCTACAACGTTTCGCCCGAACTTGGGAAACATTCTGTAGGGGACTCTAATGACTCATCAGTACCCTGGCAGTGAGTTTAACCACAAGCACGTCAGCGGTACTAGCAGTGCGTAACGGCTGCCCATGTACTGACCTCAAGGGAAGCCGATGAGCGAACTCATCCTGGAACCCTACTAAGCCTAACAGTGACAATATACATACAGTCCGGTCCGTTCGTCTATGAGTATCGCATATCGGGCCTAGAGGGCTGGTAACGTCAGACCCCCAATAGCGGTATAAGTCGTGTCGGAGACAAGCCCTGAACACCCTGAGAAACTACCGGAATACTTACCAGTAATTCTCACCTCCCTTGGCTAAGGACTTGGTGTAATGGCTTTCCTAGACACAGCGCGATCTCACCCCCAATACCAGGAGAGACGAATCCCCTGCCGATCCGCTCACTTGCCTCCATGTAGCTCGGGACTGTACCCAAAAAATACATGTTTGCACGACTCCTTTGAGCCGTGGTAGGATAGAAATCAAAGCACATTAGGAACTCACACGAAATAAATGACGACCTCAGGTCGATGAACTAACCTGTACACATGTTACCAGGGAGCTGTTATCTGACGATAGGTACAATACCAACTAGCAGGTTCCCGGCGAGTCCTGTCCGGTGTACTCATAACCCAATGAGCACCTGTATACATCTTAGGTGATCCAACTGACACCAGTGGCTTGTGAGACTGGCCACCGCCCCTCGTCGGGGTCTCGACTGTATACACTGGTCTACTCCGGAGTATCGATGCTCTGTCTCGAAACTCCCACGACTAGGGACCACTTTTAAGGATGTGCTTATAGACTACCTAACTCTCACGTATATGATCGCCATCATACTGTTGGTAGTCAAGCAAGATCCTAAGGGCTCTATCAACGTGTAATAGCGAACAGTCATCTGAACCTATACACGACTGATAAAGGCAAACCAGATAGCATACTATCATCTCGAGTAAGACTGTCCTACCGGTATAGGTCCTCCCTCAATCATTGCAATCACATACCTGCGATCCAATAATTGACTTTGAGGGCATTATAACCAACAATCTCCCACTTGCACTTAAGGCTAATTATTGCAATATCGCATACTCATAGCCCGTGTGATACCGAACACCCAACTCCTCTACTAATCAGTTTCACAAAGCCCGTTTGTAAAACTCTTGTGTTCGAGAAATACCCTCAATGAGTGGATCCTCCCCGATGTTCCTTTCTATGTCTCTCTTAATCTCAAATTCGTGGAGAAAGCCATCTCCTAAATTGAGTAATACCTGTCTTAGAATATGTCTGGATATCTGATGGGACCTACTTCATAAATGAACTCCAAATCCAAACTTCTTAGACTGTATCGATAATTGAACCTAATCAGTATCCTGTACCATGCCTCCCACGGTATCCTCTTGGACCACCTGTCCATAATACTGCCCCCTTCGTCAGAGGGAAAACTATAACTCTGACAATCAATCTGTCATCCATGTCACCTTTGAAGCCTGGAATGATAACCGTCTCCTGAAGGAGGCTGCCGTCATCAAATCCGTAGAACATCCACTCATATTTTAAAACTGCTTCCTTATGTTTCTTCAGTATTAGATTAATATAAACTTATCACATCTAGTGCAAAAACAACATCTGGTGTGGTACTTGATATCTCACGATTGACTCAATTGTCTAAGCAAGTGATCTGCCAATCATGCACATCCTTCTCCCCTTTAGTCTGTAAGACACCTTTAGAGAGGGTGACTCCATCATCTGCAGGTACACCACCATGCCAGGAGTCAACTATTCTAAAATACTATTAGAATACTGTCAAAGTACCCAGATTGGGAAACTACCCAATTCTAGATCTAAAACCATAGATCTAGTAACCAGAATGTTAGATATTATATCCATATCCCTTGTGGAGAAACAACTGTGTGACGACCAAAGTATAACCGATCGTAGTATAGGAATTTTACTTCCTACTCTGTGTATGTCATCCAAATACCAGGACATCACACCCTGCTACCTCCTTAACAGATCCATCCCTTATTCTGATGAAGTCAAAGCCATGACTGTTACATCAAAATTAGATGATCTATCTCCGCTATATCTGCTCTATTCTATAAATAGATATAAGCTACTTGCCCACTATGCTTCCGCTGCTCCCACTGACCACAACAACCCTCTGGCAGAATAATATATACGTGCACTTCTAAAGCTAGTTTAGAACGACGCTATACTTATCCTCTTGCCGGGTCTCATAGCCTGGAACAATAGTAGTGTCAAGTCTGGGTAAACAAGAACCTCCCTGTCACCGTCCTTGAGGCTACCGGAGTACCTCTCGGGTGCCTGAAGTTTCCCACCATATCTGCGGAGTGGCTATTGGAATGTCAAACCTGATTGAATCTTTAGGTCCTATTAAATTTTCCGTAATCGCTTGCGGTTCTGGAATCACTTCCAGTTCTACCATACCCCCACTACTGTTTTCTGAAAAAAAATCCATTTTACTAAAACTGTGGCGAGTCAAGAACAATATCACTATTGATCTTCCAGATGGTAGAAAATCAACCCTCGACATAGCCCGGGTCAACCCACAAACTGCCATTACAGAAACGTGCCTTGAGTTATCCAGAGTCTGGTTTTAAGCATAAGCCGGACAACTCCCCGTACCTTAACATCGTTAAGATATGAACCATTCTATATCCAATATAGAAACTTTGGCACTTATTTAATTTGAACCAGATTCTAATCATGCAGCTGTCTCCAGTGCATATTAACTTAATGGAGAGAGGCTAATCAGCATTACCCAACTTAGGAATCCATCCAATTATGAGTAACTGAAAGAGAAACAAGTTTCTCAAAACCATTACTTGAATACCAATCACAAGAATCTACATCTTCGATCTCTTTGAAGAATCCCGATACTTGCGATATCTGGTTCTCTACTTTATTCTTATACCCACAACTTCTCAAAACTTAGACCTTGCATTTCTATGAAACACTTGTCTAAAAACTAAAGAAGTCACAAGTAAACAGAACATAGTACGAGGACCATCCCCTTTGTCCTGATGGGCACTGGACAACATACAATACTCTGTATAAGTCCGCTGAGTTTAATAACTCAAAACCTATGCATCGTAGGTTGAAAACTGTACTTATGGTTAAGAACTACTCCGTTGTTCAATGCTCCTTACCCAATCGTCAACTGATATAGGTAAATGTCTCGGACATAATTTCAAAAGGTTATATCTCACTTTATAAAAATAAACGTACAGATATATCATTTTGAAATTGGTGCATAACAACGGAAACTCAAAACCAAATACATGCCGTCCGGCAAAAACCCAGGCGATTTCCTCAAATATCACCAATTACAACGAATTCCGATATAATGAGGATGATCATCTTATTCCCAATAACCTATTCCCACTCATCATCTGTAAAACCATATAGATGTGAGAATCATACTTGGTAAATACATACCCTGGAGTAAGTATCTAATCGGGAAATCAGTTTTCCTTTAACAATGCACAGTGAAACTGAAACATGAAAATGTTTCGTAGGGGTATCCTGGTATTCCTAGTAATGCCTCTTCCATAATCCAATTCATGACTATAACCGTATATTTCTTTGCCATCTCTCCAAATCCCTTTATTTGTCTTTATTCATTACCTTCTGTACACCATCGTTAGGCTAAGTGGTTTTCTTCCTTCCTTACCGTTCGGCACCAGCCTATGGTTTGGAAGAAGACTATCCAGTAAGCATAATAGGTGTACTCTCCTAAACCAAGGAGCACTCACAACTTGAAAGAAGGTGATGATAAAAGACAACTGAATAATACCTTATTCTATTTCTCCTGAACTGGGGAAAAAAGCAAAGGTAAAATAGGAGTGGCGATGAAGTACGCGGTTTGGTCGTGAATGATAGCAGTCACAATTTACTTTGCCCTCTTTCTAATCCCTTTATTTTGTCTTTAGTTATTACCTTCTGTACACCCTACTTAGACTAATTGGTTTTCTTCATTCCCTACCTTTCGGCACCTGCCTATGGTTTGGAAGAAGACTATCCAATAAGCGTAATAGGTGTCCTCTCCTAAACCAAGAAGCCCTCGCAACCTGAGAGAAGGTGATAATAAAAGACAACTGAATAAACCAACTCTATTTCTCCTGAACCTGGATCCATCCTTGAAGAAGTCCCTTCGAGTTCGTATATAACCATACGATTCCAATGGAAGTGGATGTCCGTAGTAATACGGGGTGTTCTGAGAAATACAAAGGGTAAAAGATGGAGCGGCAATGACTTATGCAACTTAGACAATCCAAAAGCCAGTATTTTAAAAAGGTTCGGTCAACTTGGTCACTGAGTCATAGTCTAGGGTCGGTCAAAGGTAGCTGCCAAAGAGAGAAAAGAAACACTCTGCGGGCACTCTAACCTAGATCAGAATGGTTATCACTTTATCTAATTAGGAAACCTCCCACTGTACTGTCAAATTCTCCTCCAAATCTGAAAGAAGAATCAATCGGGATCACCCGAAGAGTAAACCAACTCATCAGTGGGAATCGGGATCCAACTCTCATCGCATGATAACGTGACGGAATCCACTCACATTATCACACTCCAGAAGGTATGCGCATACCTGGAAAGTTTCAGTTTCTTTAGAAACTCCCGATGTGATTTTTACCCCATGTTCTTATGACCTTGACGAAAGCCAGCAAATCATAAGTCACATGTCAAGTTCTATCCGTCATTATCTTGTCAATTCGAACCCACCCGTACATATCCTTGTCGAAAGCCAACAAGGTAATACGACTGTCCCAAACCAACTCATCTATCTATGCAACAAATGAATACCCCAGCAGCTACCAAACACTATGCCTTGACGAAAGCCAACAAACATAGCTTGAATACTACTGACCATCCATAAGAAATGACGGAGGGCTACAGCTGGTTTTTGGCAAAAAACCTTTAACGTAATGAACTTGATCTCGTTGAAGGAACCTGATAGCTTTTTATAAAAATATAGTGGCGAAAACTTTTGCTAAAGAGGTCACTCCCGGTGAAGGGATCTCAGCTCTTTTCTCGTGGAATGAGGAGCAGGATATTTCAACTGAATACCGCGATGCAAAGCAACTTGTAATCGACTATAGTAAGGTTATTACCCTGACGCAAACTTCTGCCCAAGGGGTCACTCCCGGTGAAGGGATATCGGCCCTTGCCTCGTCGAATGAGGTGCAGGATATTCCAACCGAATACCACTGTACAAAACAAAAGAAAACGTCTTTGTAATAACACTTTTTAAAACTGTTCCAACAACATCCAAGCAGGTTTGTTTTCCTTTGCATTGATCAGAATCAACGCAGTCCCATCAAATAATCACACCAGAAAAGAACAAAAATAAAATGTACATATATGCCATCCGCATTCGTCACTGGGTCCCGTCATCACCCGTTAGGTTACTTAACTAACGACAGAGCGGGGACTGGACTAGCGCGGGTGTAAAAAATATACAACATCTACTAGTATATATACCAATATACAATAATCGCTCCAGGCATGATAAATGTAACATTACAAAAAAGTAATAAGCATCACAGAACAATACAGATAATCTGGGATCCCCGGGTTTCACAGAGCCGCTACTGAAACCCGACGTTCCTCTGGTCGTGTGGATAGCCTGTGCAATGAAACCTAAACCCCTACGGGTGCGGCAAGTTACCCACCAAAACCTGAAGCGAGGCAGCCCCCTACAGCATAGTGAATGGACCACCCTGCACTTCAGGGAATCCGGTAACTTGAGCACCCCTCCTTGGGTCAACATGTACCCCGTACGAGTGCGGCGAATAGTCTGCCAATTCTAGAGTGAGGCCCCTCTGCCTCTCAAAGCCATGAGATGCGGACCCGTTGCCCTCCAGAACCCGGCTATCCGTGCACTCCATTGCGGGGTGAACCTAGTACAGTAATGAAAAATATGTACAACGGGTACATCGACCTCAGCCCGGTCGTGCCCTAAAAGAATATTAAACAAACAGGCAGTGACGGCAGTCCACATGTTGGACGCTCGCCCCGCAATATCAAATGTACAAATAAATCCAAACTGCACTACTATTGCACACTGCTATCCACCATGACAAATCCGCAACATCACAGCACAACATAGAACATCAACGCGAATGTCACGTTCGCAAACCCGTCCAAAAGAGCTATAGCAATTAGACGCGATTTACCGCTCGAATGACATTCACGGTCGGAGATATAATGTAAGTACTGTAAACTAACACGTTTAAATTTCGATCGACAAAACTTTCCGAAGTGGGCCCCACGTACATTTGCAGTACAGTAATAAAATCTGGGCCCAAAAGAAATATTCCAGAAACCATAATTTTCTATGTAGATCCCCCAGAAGAAATTTGGCCCACTGAAGCACCAAGACGGCCGCGGATCCGCGGCCAAAGCTAGATATTGGCGGCGGTTCCACGGCTGTACGGTCGAGTCAGGGGCTCAAATTTATACTGTGTTCTTAAAAAAGCCTGCACGATTTTCTGAGATGCTCAAAATAATTTTTAGACCAGTATTTAAAATCGACAGAAACTTTAACATAGAAATTGCGGTTTTCGAAAATCCGTTCGATCGATATTTTAAACGTGTTAGAACAAGTTGGTAAAGCTTAATGGTGTGGCTCTGATACCATGAAAGTCTACGGTAGCGCCCCGGCCGTCTTTCTAACGCCAAATGCGGAACAAAAACTTTTATAACTGGCACTATCGCATACTATAACCCGGATCTTACCATTAACGCTAAACTAACAAACTACAAAGTGGGTAGAAAGGCTATACCGAACGATCCGAGTCCTTCGTTCTTTAGCCATCTTCCTACGCTCCCTTGTGGCATCTGCGATCTCGCTCGATCTCCGGTCTCCTCGTCCAGGTGGCACCACGTCAACGGATCTTTATATGGGTTCCCGCCTCTGAACCGAGGCAACTCGGACATGAAGTTTGCTAGCCGACATGTCCAAGATTGATGTAGAGAATGAGTAGAACACTTTGTCTCGCTTCATCCAAAGCCATGGATGAACGGTTAATGAAGTTGCCTTTTGAATGGAATGAAATGAGAAATGAGCTATAAAATTTCATGAACCAAATCACATAATCTTTTTAATCAACAACCATTCTTACTTTTCAAGAGGGGTCGGCCACTATATGAAGAGGAAGGAGGTGAGTGTAGGAGCAAAAGGGGGGGGGGTAACCATAATGGAAAAGATCTTAATCAAGAACAAAAAGGATTAATGTAAAAGGGTGACTTATTTAACACCTCATCAAAACAATAAATGCAAACAAATGAGTCACTAACCTAGTCATCAACCAATTAATGCAATGAATGAGTCACTAATCCTAGTCACCAATCTAGAAGCTTCCGCACTCATGACTCACCTTCAAGAAAAGATAAATCCGCATTAAACCGAATGTTTAAGACGGGTGATAGAAATATGGCAACTTCCAAAAGCGATCCCGAAACGAATTTCAGAATAACCCCGTAACAGTATAAACATACACACATTTGTATTACGACCGAATACAAATGCAACTGAGACAAAGATATTATATCTACACAATATAATACATGGATCCGGGTTAAACCAAAGCCCACCAGTATTATCTGCCAGAAATATGACACGTGCGTAAACGCACGTGTATTTTCCGAATCCTACCATAAAATCATACGGCCTCTACAACGTTTCGCCCGAACTTGGGAAACTTTCTGTGGGGGACTCTAATGACGCATCAGTACCCTGGCAGTGGGTTTAACCACAAGCACGTCAGCGGCACTAGCAGTGCGTAACGGCTGCCCATGTACTGACCTCAAGGGAAGCCGATGAGCGAACTCATCCTGGAACCCTACTGAGTCTAACAGTGACAATATACATACAGTCCAGTCTGTTCGTCTATGAGTATCATATATCGGGCCTAAGGGGCTGGTAACGTCAGACCCCCAATAGCGGTATAAGTCGTGTCGGAGACAAGCCCTGAACACCCTGAGAAACTACCGGAATACTTACCAGTAATTCTCACCTGCCTTGGCCAAGGACTTGGTGTAATGGCTTTCTTAGACACAACGTGATCTCACCCCCAATACCGGGAGAGACGAATCTCCTGCCGATCCGTTCACTTGCCTCCATGTGGCTCGGGACTGTACCAAAAAAATACCTGTTTGCACGACTCCTTTGAGCCGCGGTAGGATAGAAATCAAAGCACATCGGGAACTCACACGAGATAAATGATGACCTCAGGTCGATGAACTAACCTGTACACATGTCACCAGGGAACTGCTATCTGACGATAGGTACAATACCAACTAGCAGGTTCCCGGCGAGTCCTGTCCGGTGTACTCATAACCCAATGAGCACCTGTATACATCTTAGGTGATCCAACTGACACCAGTGGCTTGTGAGACTGGCCACCGCCCCTCGTCGGGGTCTCGACTGTATACACTGGTCTACTCCGAAGTATCGATGCCCTGTCTCGAAACTCCCACGACTAGGGACCACTTTTAAGGATGTGCTTATAGACTACCCAACTCTCATGTATATGATCGCCATCATACTGTTGGTAGTCAAGCAAGATCCTAAGGGCTCTATCAACGTGTAATAGCGAACAGTCACCTGAACCTATACACGACTGATAAAGGCAAACCAGATAGCATACTATCATCTCAAGTAAGACTGTCCTACCGGTATAGGTCCTCCCTCAATCATTGCAATCACGTACCTGCGATCCAATAATTGACTTTGAGGGCACTATAACCAATAGGAAGGCCTCATGGGGCCCGTAAGTTACATCTCCAGATGAGGCAGAACGGGAGTTGGAGTTGCAGCTGGAGCATTTTGTGCAGGTAGAAGCCATTGATCTTTCGTTTTCTGCACGGAGCAAGACACCAAATCTTCGTACCTCGAACCCAAGGGTAATCATATCAAACCGCGATTCGTTCGCGAACACGACACATGAAGTGTGGAGTGGAAAGAGGAAAAGGTCCTACCGGGCGTGCCAAAATCTGTTTCCCGCCGAAACACGGAGATGCGGCCGCGCAGGTCCATCTTGCCTGAATTTCGGGGCAGATGCTAATTGGTGCTAGCTGTCCACCTCTCTGAAGATGCTAAGTTGATTTATGGCACCATGTATCGAAGGTTTAAACGGATGCGGCCGATGTAGCAGACTTCGTCAGATTCCCCCTCATTTGAGGGTTTTTGGATTGTGGGAACGCTCTTCCTTGCAGGCGTAAGCCCCTGCAGTTAATTACGCTACCACATCGCGGTAACCACTTTCTCCTTCTCCAGATGGTCACTTCGTGTCGTGGGTGTTTGTTTTATTTTTGATTGCCCGTGGATTGTATACGGAAACTAATTTATGTTGTCGCCCGTAGGGCGTAGATTAGTCCAAATCCGTATTTTCTTAGATTTGGGTTCGGGGGTTGGGTTTAAGGATACGTTAGTCTCATTTGGGACTAAGATCAACTTAAACGTTTGTTAAGGATACGTTAGTCTAATTTTAGACTAAGATCAACTTAACAGGATCATTTAGATCCGAAAAAAGAGCATTTGGGCCCTATTGCTTAGTTTAGGGACTTTGCGGTCCATTACCAGTTTAAGGACATGGTGGTCCAATGTTAGTTTAAGGACATCTCGGTCCAATGTTAGTTTAAGGACATCTCGGTCCAAGGTTAAGGATATCATAGTCCGTGAGTTTAAAGACCTCACAGTCAAGGTTAAGGACATCATAGTCCGTGAGTTTAAAAGACCTCACAGTCAAGGTTAAGGACATCATAGTCCATGGGTTTTAAAGGACCCCACAGTCCGTGGAATGTTTGGTTGTCGGGACCCGTCACCTCTCTGAAGACGTTGAAAGATTACAACGACAAATATCAGAGGAGTAAAGAGATATACCCTCGAACCGATGTGAGTTGGTTAAAAGATCTGTAGTCCAATTTGGGGCTAAGATCTGTTAAAATATTTATGAGCATGTGGGCTCAATTAATCTGAATTTGAGGACTTATGGCTAATCTTGGGCTAAGTCCAATCAAGTTAAAATGTTTTAACATTTATTTTGGGCTGTTGAGTTTTTATTTGGGCTTAGCCCTTTTAATAATGCTGAGTATTGATTTATATCTTGACAATATTTTGTCTTTTATTGAATGTTGAGCATTCATCATAGCTCTGGGTTTATTAAAGAACAATTTATGTTCTGTCAGCGCAACACATGGTGCGCTTGGCACTTTGCGCCAGTCAAAGAGCGCAGTGCGCTTCTTCCACGTGGCGCATACGTGAAGGACACGTGTCGCGCTTGACGCTAAGCGCCAGATGATGGACGCATTGCGCCAGTTTATGAGCGCAGAGCGCTGGTTCATGAGCGCATTGCGCTTTCAGTTTAGTGGCGCACACGTGAATGACACGTGGTGCGTTTGGTGCTGAGCGCCAGTCCATGAGCGCAGTGCGCTATTTCAGAAGCGCAAGGCGCTGGTTGTTAAGCAGTACATGCGCGATTGACACGTGGCGCATTTGGCGCTGAGCGCCAGTCCAGAGAGCGCAGAAGCGCAGTTCAAGAGCGCAAAGCGCATCTGATCAATTTTATGATCTGAGAAACAATTTTTGTTCTATTAAAAGAGACTTTGCCTCAGGATCTAAGAACAACCGTTCTTATTTTGATTCAATCTCTTATGTTGATGAAAGGCTTTACCTTTATGGATCTATGATCCTTAAGAGAATTGAATTAGTCTCCCCTCCTTTTTATAACGAGATGTTCATTATCTCTTTGAGAATTATAGATCTA
Organism: Agapanthus africanus; assembly: GCA_030015575.1. Lineage (NCBI taxonomy): Eukaryota > Viridiplantae > Streptophyta > Magnoliopsida > Asparagales > Amaryllidaceae > Agapanthus > Agapanthus africanus. The sequence goes on from CM057337.1 coordinate 725,754,842, forward strand.
TGATCTGTGAGAAGTAAGATCTTCTTTTATTTTATGATGAGATCTTTTGATCTCTTTATGAAAGACTTTTTATCTTTGTAGATCTATGATCTTTTTAAAGAAATGAATTCTTCTTTCTTAATAATGGGATGATTTCATCTCTATGTTCATCATCATTCATTCTTACCTTGAAGAAAAATCTTCTTGTAAGAGCTTGCTCTTTGAATTTCTCTAAGTTTTTTAGGGAGGTTTTTCTCTCTTTTTCTGTATCTGTATCTCTGAGACTTGAGGTCTAGAGGCATTTTTATAGGGTAGGCTGATTTGTTGAATCAGTTAAAAAGATCTTTCTCTGATTGATTTCGGGATGTTTCCCCACCATTGGATTTTTGATCCCAGGGCTTCTGTTTTACAGAAGGCAATCTTCTTGTTTTTAACAAGATTGGAAAATCTTTCCATACATAATTTATTCTGTTTTTTTTAGTAATTTTTATTTACCATTGGATCATTGATCCAACGGTGCTCTGATTTACAGAGCACAATCTTGTTATTTGGAAAGATTTTGAGGAATCTTTCCTTGACAGAATTTAACTCTGATTAATTAATGATATATCATTATTATTAGATCTTTGATCTAACGGTGGGGAGCTTTTAGTTCCAGTGCTAGCGCACCCGTGCTCTGCACGTGGAGCGCTGCTTGAAGGGCAGCGCACATTGCGCTAGCGCATCTGTGTTTGACACGTAGTGCGCTGCTTGGAGCGCAGCGCACCTCGCGCTAGTGCATACGTGGCGTGTTGTTTAGAGTGCAGCGCACCTAGCGCTAGCGCTCCCATGCTCTGCACGTGGTACGTTGCTTAGGGCGCAGCGCACTTGGCGCTGCATCTGAAGTGTTGCTTCATTTCAAAAATTTGAATTTTAAACAGAGCTTTGCTCTGATTGGGGGAAACAAAGACCATGAGTCACCAAATTGTACATGCCACATTAATTGCTCTTCTTAATGACTTAAGCTCACAATTTCCACATAATTAAACATTTAAACCAAAATGTTTAATCCAACAATAGAATGGCAACATCTAAAGTAAACTCGTGACGGATCACAAGGATACCCCTCACCTGTATATACATACCTGCATCTGCATTCCGACTGAATGCAAATGTAATGAGACTAAAATAATCCAACAAATCTAATACTAGGATCCAGTTTAAATCAAAACCCACTAGTATGATCTGTCTGATCATGATCCGTGCACAAGTGCACGTATATAATCGAACCCTGCCATAATACCATACGGCCTCTACAACATTTCACCCAAATTTGGGAAACTTTCTATGGGGGACTCTAAAGACTCGTTAATACGCCGGCAGTGGGATTAACCATAAGCACGTCAGTGGTACTAGCTGTACGTAACAGCTACCCATGTATTGACCAAAAGGGAGACCGATGAGCGAACTCATCCTGAAACCCTACTGAGCCTATCGGTGACAATATCCGTACAGTCTGGTCCGTTCGTTTATGAGTATCGCATGTCGGGCCTAGGGGCTGGTAAACGTCAGACCTCCAAAAGCGGTACAAGTCGTGTCGGAGTGTAGCCCAGAACACCCTGAGCAACTACTGGAATACCTATCAGTAAATCTCACTTGTCTTGGCCAAGGACTTCGTGTAATGCCTCTTCTAGACACAACGCGATCTCACCCCCAATACCGGGAGAGACGAATCCCCTGCCGATCTGCTCACTGCCTCCTTGTGGCTCGGGACTGTACCCAACTAAAACCTGTTTGCACGACTCCTTTGAGCCATGGTAGGGTAGTAATCAAAGCACAGTGGGAACTCACACGAGACAAATGAAGATCTCAGGTCGATGAACTAACCTGTACACATGTCACCAGGGAATTGCTATCTGACACTAGGTACAATACCAACTAGCAGGTTCCCGGCGAGTCCTGTCCGGTGTACTCATAACCCAATGAGCATATGTATACGTCTTAGGTGAATCAACTGACACCAATGGCTTGTGAGACCAGCCACCGCCCCTCGTCGGGGTCTCGATCCGTATACACTAGTCTACTCTGGAGTATCGATGCCCTGTCTCGAAACTCTCTCGACTAGGGACCTTTTAAGGATGTGCTTATAGACCCCAACTCCCACGTATATGATCGCCATCATACTGCTGGTAGTCAAGCAAGAATCCTATGGGCTCTATCAACGTGTAATAGTGATCTATAATATCACCTAAAGCATATACATGATGATAAAGATAAACCAGATAGTATACTATCATCTCAAGTAAGACTGTCCTACAGGTATATGTTTTCCCTCAATTATTGCAATCACGTGCCTGCGATCCAATAATTGACTTGAGGGCACTATAACCAACAGTTGTAATCCTTCAACGTCTTCAGAGAGGTGACGGGTCCCGACAACTAGACATTTCACGGATGGGGTCCTTAAACTCATGGACTATGATGTCATTAAACTTTATAGACTATGATGTCTCTAAACTACTACGGACTGTGGGGTCCTTAAACTCATGGACTATGATGTTCTTAAACTATACAGGCTATGACGTCTTTAAACTCGACCGCAAAGTCCTTAAACTAAAACAATAGAGCCCAAATGCTCTTTTGTTGGATCTAAATGATCTCGTTAAGTTGATCTTAGTCTAAAATTACACTGACGTATCCTTAACAAACGTTTAAGTTGATCTTAGTCCCAAATGAGACTAACGTATCCTTAAACCCAAACCAAAACCCAAATCTAAGAAAATACGGATTTGGACTAATCCACGCCCTACGAGCGATAACATAAATTAGTCTCCGTATACAATCCACGGGCAACCAAAAATAAAATAAACACACACGACACGAAGTGACCATCTGGAGAAAGAGAAAGTGGTTACTGATATGCGGTAGCGTAATTAACCGCAGGGGTTTGCGCCTGTAGGGAAAAGCGTCCCCACAATCAAAAACCCCTCAAATGAGGGGGAATCTGATGAAATCTGCTACAATGGCCGCATTCGTCTAAACCTCTGATACACGGTGCCATAAATCAACTTGGCATCTTCGGAGAGGTGGACGGATAAAACCAAATAACATCTACCCCCAAATTCAGGCAAGACGTTTGTCTTCCCGGTCTTTCGGCGGAGAACGATGAACTTGAAATGAATACCTGAACACATGATTATATCTTGAACATGAACCTGAACATTTTATATCTATGGATTCGGCCAAGACCTGTAATCTTAATCTATACAATACAATATACGGGGATAAATGGGTAGATTGGTACGGAACATATATCGTGGCACGAAAGGTCACTTTAAAAGATACATACATGAATTCACGTGCCGTTGTCCCGTGGGTTATGACGGGGCCTTGTACTATATATTACCATAGTCCACGGGTTAAGATAAACTCCTCTCGTATACATGAATACATTTTTTTTATCAAACTACAAACAACCACGTTAGAATATATATCCTATACCTATAAGTGAACATGTTTAGATACTCTCAAATACAACCCTATCTGTTTACTTTTACTTGGTTTCTATTCACATCATATACCATTTAGTCTTTTTCTATTACTTCTTTTGGGGACTTACTGAGCGCTAGTTCGCTGACAACATTCCTCTCTGTTTCTCTCTTGGAATGTTCGTCAGGAGGATCGAACTCTGAGGAGATAGAGCCGAGCCTGGAGTACTTGGATCAGTTTACCGCTCATCCTAATTACTAGCTCCTGCCTGCACTTACTTTTAGTATGCCAATGTTTAGGCTTTCGTTTTTCTTTTTAATCATTGTATCTTTTTTATTCCAGACAGTTGTATGTAAAATTGAATATAAATAAAGTTGCCGCTTTATTTTATTACTCTTGTTATTATTGCACATTATTATATTGCTTAATTATGCTTAGGGTATTTTCTTAGTAAATACATTGCGGGCTTACCACGTCACTGTTTCCGTCTACTGGGAAGTGGGGCGTGACAAGTGTAACGGACCATACACTGTGAGATGCACCTCTTTTAAACGGTTCCAATCCATCAGCCGATAATCTAAGTCTCACATTACGAGCTTCCGCAGCGAACGCAGGAAATTGAGCATTAAATTTTTGCCACTCTTCACCCTTAGCGGGATGCCATAAGACTCTATCCTTCCTGCGACCATCTGCATGCCATATCATATGTTCGGCGCTTTTAGACGACATAAATAATCTTTGTAGTCTTTTCTTAATACAAGAAAAGCGCAACACTTTCACAGAAATTTTTGTAATTGACTCCTCATCCATCGGCGGCTTTTTAGGTAATATCCATGTCGATTCCCCACAAGTTCTACACTTATTTAAGTTCCTGTCATCATCTGTCGTGAATAACATGCAGTCATTTGGACATGCATCGATTTTTTGATAACTGAAACCGATGTCGGCAATAATTTTCTTCATCTCTTGAAAATTTGCAGGAAAATCAGAATTCGGGTAAGCCTTCTTCTCTATCTTTAGAAAGTCATTGACCGACTTATTGCTCCATAAGTTTTTCACGAACCATCCAATCCAAGTTCGTCATTGTCACACCCTCGTAAAGAGGTTTCTTAGCATCCTTCATATACTTAAAAAAAACTAGCATATTCGGAATCTAGAACTGCATCATCCATAGGGGTATCATCGTTCATGCCATCATCTAACTCGTCCATCGTATCATTTAAATCGGCGATTGATGGGTTCTTATAGGTGGCGATAACAGACGATGTGCACCAAATCTATAGTCCACGACCTCTCCATGCAAGTGACAGACAATGTAAGCTTCACAAAATCTGTTAGCAAGTATATGCAGTCGAATCGTCCCTTGACTATCACTTCTACCATTACAACATTTCCTACAGGGACAGGGGATCCGACTACCATCCACTCTTGACGAGAATTGCAAAAACTCTTCTACACCGATTTTAAATTCAGAGCCAAACTTGTTCTTATTTATCCAAGTCTTATCCATTCTTGTCCGATACGTAAAACATAATACAGTTCACAATCAATTATTATATCATAGCAAATATTTTACAATCATACACGATATTAACAATTCTAACCCGCAGTGAGAAAGCTAAAAACGAGATGGTTATAAACAAAGAAGATAATGACAACAATGTCTTGAAAATACATTTGAGTGATTTATCATGGCTGGAAATAATATCAACGCTTCTATCTTGGATATCAATGGGTAACAGCTGTCGAGGGTAAGGCTTCTACCCCATTAAAAATGTATAACGCATACACCCTCTGAATTTATGCTTTCATTCGCTTCGAGAAAATTTCGGCAACACCTCCCCGCTGTTCTCTGAGTACACTGCAATAGAAGAGATAAACATCTCAATACTATCAGTATTGAGATGATCATCTCAACTATATTTGTATATGGAGAACAGACGGAAAGGTATCGACGAAACTCATCTCGAAACGAATGAAAAGCATAAGTATGCAGAGAAGTGTATACGTTATACATTCTTAATTTGTCCAAAACGGGACAAATCTATCGGTTGTAGTACGACTAGTATTCTCGTCGTATAAACTACGAGATGGTTGTCAACGAAGAATGATTAACGTTCGAGATTGACAATACAAGCGTAGTTTTATATCATAAAAATAACCGTATGTATATAACTGATAGACATGTTCTAAGCCGCGGTATTTTTTCAATGTGAGATACTCGATGATGATATGTATCGGTTTACTTTTTTTCATCATCGAGTATCATGCACTTAAATAGATTGGTTTTGATGGTTATTATTTCAGTATCGTCGGTTATTTAATTATTTTTTTAAGATTTTGGAATTTTCAGTTTAAATGGTAAATTCTCAAACAATTGATATTATTAACGAAACATCTACATTCATTAAAATAAACACGCATCCATATAGAAAATTACATAAACGTGAGTCCCACACACACCGTCTCTCACATACACAAACACAAACACGTGTCTTTAGGCTAATTTTAGTATGTATAAAGCTAATTGGTTTATGACATGTCAAGTATCTTTATTTTCGGTTTAATTAATATTTAATTGGTGACTTAATTTAGGTATGGTCACTTAGGCTAATTTTAGCATTTAAGAATTAAAAGTGATAAAGTTGTGTACCGGAAACTGGCGTATATAGAATGCGAAGAAACAGGAGCAATCACACCGACGTCAAATTTACAATCACACAAAATTTTAGTTACATATGCTATACATCTCTATAAATAACAACAACAATTTACACACACACACTCCTAATTATAATTAACTAAAATTAGCAACCTAACTCAAATCCTAAACCTAAAATTAACCCTAATTAGATTAACCCTAAAATGTGTACACACACACAAACAAGCGTGCACGCGCACACAAATTATCTTAAAATTAACCCTAATCCTAAAATTACCACTAACCCTAAATAAAAATAAGCCTAACATTAACCATAAAATTAATTAAAATTAACAAATTATTAACCCTAACCCTAAAATTAATCCCAACCCTAACTCTAACCCTATAATTAATCCATCCCCTAAACCTAAAATTGACACTAAGCCTAAAATTAATCCAAACACTAACCATAAAATTATTTACTATTAACAAAAACCCAACAAATTAACTAAATTAATATAACTCCTCACGGATTTTGACATCGAAGACGGTAGAGAGGAAGCTGGGGCTGAGAGAGGAGCGGGCTGGAGGCGAAGTGGTGGTAGAGGAGGCGGATCAGGGGGCCAGCTCGGATGGATGGAGGCGTCGGAGGTAGAGGGCTCGGATGGGTGGAGATCGGAGGTGCGCGCGAGCGGAGAATGCTCGGAGTGGGAGACCGAATTTGAGGCGCGCGCGAGCGGAGGAGGCAGGGGAAAAATATCGGGGGTGGGGGGGGGAGAGGGGAAATAATTTGGGAGAAAAAAAGATATTGGGTAAAGTTTGGATGGAGGGTCAAGAGGTTATTCTGTTTTCGACGGAATAATTTTTTTTTGACGGAATAATTCCGTCGAAAAAATTGTTGACCAAAATCAACAAAATTTCAACTATTTTCCACTTATTTCGACAGTCTATAGCCGTCGAAATAAGTGACAAATAAACAACCGTCGAAATTTCCCCAATTTAATTGTAGTGTTGATCTTCTCTTAATATTATGCTTTCTTGATAGAGTATATATACATTGTCAGTATAGAAATTTTCTACAGTTACGTGATATGTGGTGGCATTATGCTATTCAATGATCTTGTGCAACTTTATTTTGCGAATAAAACAATCCTTTAGATCAGAATGGAAAGTGGTAAAGAGACGTACGAATTAGTGAACAATATGTTGTTGGCTTTTAGGAGAATAACCGAGGAAAGAGGCCATGGGAGGGAATTTCCTGCAATGGCGTCGAAAAAATACATCTTTCATCGTGTTTTCCAACGATCGGAATCCATTATCTTCATCGTTATCATCTAAAATGTGGGTACGCCAAATTTCATGTGATTATACAACTTTTTCACCGTTTATTTAGGAATGTAAAAAGTTCTATTGTCGGTAAACCATTAATTTTGAACCCACTAATTCAACGGTGAAAAGTTATAGAATCACATGAAATTTGGCGTACCCACATCTTAGATGATAACGATAAAGATGATGGATTCCGATCGTCGGAAAACACGATGGAGAGTATTTTTTTCGGCGCCATAGAAGGAAATTTCCTTCTGTGGCATCTTTCCTCCATTATTCTCGTTTTTTAGTCTATTTGTATAGCAGCAGTATATATAAGAACCGAACAGAACTTAATACAAGCTTATAGAGAAATTGCCCCCAAAACTTTCGAGGACAGTACAGATCCCAATCTCTTGAGTTTCTCCTCATCAAAATGTTGAAAATGTTGTATGCCACCAACTAATTCCTGAGTTTTAGCTTCCATATGCCTACATATTGGGGAAAAAAAATCATATGGAACTTATCTATAAAATTTTTTATAGGAAGGAGCTGAAACCGTACACATGGCAGATTGGGTGTGAATCTCAAAAAAGGCCAATGTCTTTCACACAACTAATGGTATGAATTATTTGACCCATTTCCTTTTTAGCTTGGCCTTTTTTGAGATTCACGCCCAATCTGCCACGTGTACGGTTTCACCTCCTCCCTATAAAATTTTTATAGATAGGTTCCCATATGATTTTTTTTCACATATTAGGTAGGATATATTTCTATTATCTGAATATATTTTTTCTTTTTCTTTTTAGACGCAAATATCTCCTTTTATTTAAGATTTGCATCAGATCAGTTGAACATGAATAATAATTGTTTTGGCACAAAAAGTTATCCTTCACATATCTTTGGAGTTATATGACTAAATAATTTTGTCCTAATTTTGAACTCAACTTCTTTTTACATGCAACACATAATTTGAAAATAAACATTTTTTTGCCCCTAGCTCTAAACAGAAGTCTAGTTGGTTTCCTCCATGAATAAACTCCATTTCCTCTTTTAAATAATATAAGCTAGCCTATCTTTTATGTATAACACAAGCTTTATTAGGAGGAAATAACAAAAAAGAATTAGTGTTGCAAGCATTTTTATAAGAGATATGCTATAATCCTACCAGTAGGATTTACCTATTTCTTAATGTTTGATATGCTTTGGGATTTGTGCTGTCAATCATGTGATCAATAAGAAAAATGAATGGTTCTCTTCATAATTGTTAGCACAAATCCCTGAACAAATCCAACTTTTTATACTACATGAGAGAACCTATTTATATATGCAAAATAGCTTAGTCTTATAAGATGATGCAGGAGAAAACCTATATGTTTTAAGATGTCTTTGTTTCAGTCACTTTCAACACAATCACTAAGAGGAAATGCTAATTTCTAAAGTTCCTGAGAATGTGGTAATGTTTGAATTATGGATCCTCATCTACGCATTTCTATGCATTGGGCCTCAACCCTCTCAATTAAATTATATATATTTATCATCAATGGGGTCCAGTGGGATGCAAGAGTTGTAAAAGCAATCTAGAAAAGTTTGGTCAAATCTGTATACCTGTCAACTGGGTATTCTGGATATGATTTGTTTCATTATTCAATGTTGGCCGACCATGTGCAATAAACATGTTTTTACCTAAAAATATCATATGAGATGAGAGTTATCCAGGAATCTTAGTCACCTAAATTTATTAAATATAGAAAATGGTTTTGAAATAATCTCTACTTTTATAATCTCAATTCCAGGTGTGCACTCAATGTTTTATTTTTTTTATTAAGATATATAAAAAGCAAGAAGAATTCCCAAGGAATTCTATCATCTTAATCTATCTATATCATCAACTATTCAAATTTTAAATCCACCAATCACACAATACAAATTTCACCAGTAAATCGTAATTCTTGCGGTGAAACTATCTTTTCTAGAATGTGAGGTAACCGGTTTGAATCCCAAGGACGGTCTAACACCCCAAAAAAAAAATACAAATTCCAAAAGGATCTACATAGATCATTTCTCTTCTTATTTAAAATTTTCAATTGGATCTAATTTCAACCATCCTATTTATTCTCTCTCTCTCTCTCTCAAACAAATGTAAAATATATAAAAATATTTATCACATGCATCCCAATCCCAAGTGCAAAAACAACTGGTTTGTGTTAATTAGACGATAAAGTGCAAATTATTTAGTATCATGAAGGATTATCTGCTATTTAATCAAAGATCTGAGGGTAATCAATTACATGTCAGTCATTACCTAACTATTTTTGGAAAATGTCAATCAATTAGTACAAATTTTTAAAATGTAGATAATCAGTCTATTATTCCTCACCTGTCATTCACTAAGCAACTTTTTTTTGGTGAATAGTGATCCAGTGACCCTTTGAAAATGATGCTTGACATATCATGCATTGACAATTCCATGCCCAACCAATTTGAGCTGCCCCAGTGGTTGCTTAACAAAAAGGCTAATATACATTAAATTATCCTCAACCTACCATTGTTTTTCACTTAACTACCTTTGATTTAATTATTATTTTATATTAACCTCGCTTTGATGTGCTCCATTAGTGCGAAAACTCCCTTAAATTTAACGTTGAAGAGATTTTACTGTAACAGTAGAAATAAGATAGTTTAGTGAAAAATGACGTCTGTTAAGATATATAGTTTACTATATTTCAACCTCATCCGTTGAATCAATTGGTGAAAACCGTCTGAAATATGAACATATCGGGGTTATTTATTCTCAAGATTACGTGTCAACTTGAGATTTAGTCCAAACAACACTCATTTTCTTTTAGTACGAACCAATCATCTTTAATCAAAGGAAAGAATGAACATCATTTTCGAGCACCATAAAAAAAACGATGTCGGCACCTACTTGACTCTCAAGATAAAAAGAACTTCCAGTGGGCCCCACCTTAAATTATTGCTTTGCTTCGAGTGGGAGAAGGAAGCGACCTTGACCTTTAGATTTGGAGACAACTAAATATGCATTCCTTTCTAAAAAGACTTGGCCCGAAAAAGGTCGGTCTTGTTGTAGTCCAGGTAATGGATAGTTCCGATGTGTTTGTGAAGTTGTATGCATCCAACTAATAAATAAATTTTCATTCTGCTCAAGATTTGATCACATGGTTTGAGGTTGATAGATAAGTTTAGCAATCGAATTTGAAAGATTTCTACGTATCAAATAAGAAGACATTAGACAGAAAATCCGGATGCATCCAAAACCAATATAACCGATTTCTATGTCAAAAGATAATGCAGGGCAAACGAAAAGAGGGATTTCATATAGAATTTTTCCTGAAAAATACATTGTTAAATTTTTACTTCTAGATGGAGTGAGATTTTTCCTTTAGGCAAAATAATACAAATGGCTTGTTTTTTACACAAGGGCTAACTTTAATTTGTGCTATGCTTAGTTGATCTTGTGTGCTTAAAAACGGCTGAAAGAAAGTAGCCATTTCTTGTTCATGATCTTTTTATTTGCTGAAAAAATTGAGTATATCGATTGCAAGTTTTAAAAAAGCTTAATTCATCTAATACTAAAGATACTTACTTGTAATAGCCTAGAAGATTTAGTGATGATACTCATAAGTGGAGATTCCCCGGACTGTGGCACGTAGCAGGTGACGTGTCGTCCATGTATGCTCACTAGATTCTTGGAGGTCATGTGGAGTTGGAATAGGTATGATGCAATGGGGACATTTCTCGGCGCCTCGCCTCCGAGATAGCACCCGACTTTTTGAGGGCCTCCCCTGAGTACGTTCCCTTTTCTCCTAACCACGAGCCAGTAGCTCTCCTTCGAGCAATCATAGAGTTGAGCATCCACAACTTTCATGCTCGTCTCCAAGCTATCGTATAGCTGAGATTTCTCAGCGTCCCTGTTTGGCCGGGAGCATGGAACATGAGTGTCCTCATAATGGCTCCGTGTATCTCGCCATGACGAGATCTCCGCCGCTCCACGTCCTGCATCCCCTGCTAGCGTATCTCCCCATTAATAGGCATATCCCGCCATCAACGCGAAGGTAATGCAGGGCGTAACGAACGACAAGAATCTCACATCGACTCGCTCCAATACGACCCTTATATAAACCCTTCCTCCAGACGATTCAGGTAACTCAAATTGAATCCAATACGTCACTACCCTGTCCAATTATTCCACGGTACTTACTTGATCGTTGGAGGATCCTACGGTGGTTTCCCACTTTGGGACTTCTTTTGCAGGTAGCTTGGCGTCAACAACAACTAACAAACCCATTGAGATCCACACCCAACCTCCACCACAAATCTCAACCGTTCAGCCCCGCTGGCCATAAGATCGACGGAGGACAACATCTGAGGGAGATTCCGACCGCCATCAGTTGGCGTCGTCTGTGGGAAAACCATTTTCCACCCCAAAAAAGTTGATCTTTTGTTTTCAATTCGATAGCCAGCGATCATCACAACGAAGACCCTAGCACGATCCATCCCGTCCTCCGCAACGGATGCGGGGGTGGTTCCACTCCTCCTCCCAACATCGTCAAAATCTTATCGGCACAGATCGACCGACTGACAGCGTTGGTGGATGCGCTCGCTTGTGTCCAAACTGCCAGCCACTCTCGGCAAACCGCCGCCCCTGCTCCTCAGAACGGCGGCGTGCAAGAGGCAGCAGAGGGACGCGTTTAGGTCCTCGGCCACGCTCGTGCCAACCACGACACCACGGAACATCGGCGTGCCAAGTCCGGCAGTCACAGCCCCCATACAAGAAATGATTCCATGACTCTTTGGGCGCCGAACAACCCAACTCCGAGGTCTCAGGACTAACCACATGGTCGCTTCAATGCTCGCTGTGTTCCCTTGCCCTCCTAGGCGGCATCGATCAGATCACCTGATTTCAGGAAAGACCGGCGTCACCATAATCATCGTGGTCGTATCCAGGGCACACGTCGGGGGAAGCCACGAAGGGTTCACCCCGAAGATCTGAGGAACGTGATAGAGCGAAGCCGAAGCCACTCCATTGCCCAGGCCCGAAACAGGGACAGCAGGCAGTCCGATTATGGAGAATCGTCGGGGTACCAGCAGCGAGTCGAAGTCCTCGAGAAGAAAATAGAAGGCATGCGGCTCGCCGCCCGTTCTCCCGGCGTGTCGGCGAGATGCTCCGCAGACTCTCTCACGAAACCCTTCACTGAGCAATTACTGAAGAAGCGGGTCTCATTCCGGAACAAACCGCCCAAAGTGGCTCTATTTGACGTGAAGTCTAACCCGAAAGACCACTTGGACGCGTTCACCGCGGGCATGAGCTTTCAAGATAACTCGGATGCGGCTCTGTGTTGAGCCTTCCTCACCACTCTCATCCGGGCTGGGCGAGACTAGTTCTGTGGTCTGACTCCATGCTCAATCTCAACTTTCGACAAGCTGGCTACCCAGTTCCTTGACCACTTCGTCGGCAACCGACGATAGAAGAGTAGGTCGACTACCTATTCACCATCAAGAATGAGGACAGGGAATCTTTCAAGGGCTATATCACCCGATTCTATAATGCTCTCCTGGAAGAACCTGAGCACCGGGACGAGATGGTCATCACCTCATTGAGATCCGGTCTTATGCATAAAGAGTGGCTCTGCTCTTTCTCTTTGGCGCAACCTAAGACCATGGTCGAGATAAAAGTCTGGACTGAGCGGGAAATCCAACTTGAGTCTGAGGTGAACGCTAACCTTCCCCGTGGAGACTGGACGGACCGAATGAAACGGGACCGAGAGGAGAAGAAAAAGACCGATCGTCTGAAACCCTTTAATCTGAGGTTTCACGAGTACACTCCTCTGAATGTCTCTCAGGCCGAGCTGCTATAGGAGAGTGAGAGATTCTTCAAACTCCAGTCGATGATACAAAGGCTGGGCAAGTGACTTCGCGACCCATATTGTGCCTTTCATCGGTCACTGGGACACCCGACCGAGAACTGCAAACAGCTCCGCGATTATATCGAGCAGCTGATCTGCTCCGGTCACCTAGTAATAAGTACCCGCGAGACAAACGTCAAGCAGATAGGGAGCAAGCAGACCAACCTCCAACCGGAGAGTTGACGGTCGAACAGATCATGGTCGTCTCCATTGGCTCGACTCCGAGCAACGAAGACACCGGCTGTTTCCGGCCGGTCATGACCTTAAGTGCTCCCCCTCCAAGAAGTGAAAGAAGGTTGCTCTCATCACTTTCACCGATGAAGACCTTCATGGCATATGCATCCCGCACAAGGACCCCCTGGTGATCATGGCCTAGGTGAATCGGTATGAAGCCAAGAGAATCCTCGTTGACTCAAGAAGCTTGGCGGATATCCTATTTTACGATAGCTTCCAGCATATGGGATTAAACACGTCCAATCTCTAACCAACCTCACGCATTCTCTCCGAGTTTACTAACCACTTCGTTCAAGACGAGAGAATGATCACTCTCCCTTTCAACATTGGGGAGGCCAGAAGGACCCAAACAATATCGGTGAGTTTTTTCGTCTCCCGAGTTCCTTCATCTTATAGCATCCTCTTGGATCTCTCCATCTTAAACGCCCTTCAAGCTTATATCTCGACCTACCACCTCATGCTTAAGTTTCCTCACGGAGATCAGCAAATCGCTAGGATGTGTCTCGCTATGACGGAACCTGAGGAGAAAGAAGTTGATTTGTCCGAGGGACCATGCGATCCTCGGGAATCACTGGATACACGTGATGACAAGAAGATGATCCAGGGTTTCCCAGTAGAGGCCTTGTCCGATGTCTTCCTCAAGGAAGGAGACAACAGCTGAACTGTCCAGATTGTCTTTTTCTTGACCGGGGAAACTCAGGACAACCTTATCCAGTTACTCTGAAACAACTCCGACGTGTTTGCTTGGAATCCCACGGACATACCGGGGATCGACCCCAAGGTGATCTACCACAAGCTTGGAGTTGACTCAAAATCCCGGCCGGTCCGACAAAAGAAAATAAGCTTCGCGCCTGTCAAACAGAAGGCGATTGAGGAGGAAGTGGACCGACTACTCACGGCAGACTTCATCAGGAACCTGGAATACTCGGCCCGGCTATCCAATGTAGTCATGGTCAAGAAAGCGAATGTAAAGTGGCGCATGTACATTTATTTTACCGATCTGAACAAGGCCTGCCCAAAAGACAATTATTCGCTCCCTTGGATAGATCAGCTAGTGGACAGCTTGGCCAATCACGAGCTGCTGAGCTTCATGGATGCCTTCATCAGTTAGAATCAAATCTGGATGAACTCGACCGACGAAGAGCTCACCGCCTTCACCACCGATCGAGGGGTCTATTGCTATAAGGTAATCCCCTATGGTCTCAAAAACACTAGGGCAATATATCAACGGCTGGTCAACAAGCTGTTCAAGCCACAGATCAGGAGGAATATGGAAGTCTACATCGATGATATACTTGTGAAGGACGCCCAGTCAGCCGGGCATACCACGGACCTTGGTGAGACCTTTGAGGTCCTGCGAAATTACAAAATGAAGCTGAATCCATCCAAGTGTGGTTTCGACGTCACGGGCAGAATGTTTCTCGGATTCATGGTCACCCACCGAGGAATCAAGGAAAACCCGGAGAAGATCAAGGCCAGCATTGACATGACGATGCCCAAGAGCAACACAGAGATTATGCGACTCACGGGCAGAGTGGCCGATCCGAGTCGATTCATGTGCAGTTCCGGCGAAAAGTGCCAACCTTTCTTCAAAGCCTTAAGGAAGATCCCTGAGTTCAAGTGGTCCGAGGAGTGTCAAGTCGCCTTCGAGCAGCTCAAAACTCATTGTCAACGCCACCGCTTCTCACCCTACCAACCGAAGGAGATGAGCTGTTGTTTTACCTGTCCATCTATGATCAGGAAGACAGCTCCATGCTCATTAAAGAATTCGAGGGAATATAGAGGCTGGTTTACTACATCAGCCATATTTTCAAAGACGCGGAGACTAGGTAGGCGGCCATCGAAAAGATAGTCCTGGCGCTCGTCGTCGCCTCCAGGAAACTTCGGCACTATTTCCAGGCTCATACAATCATCGTTCTTACCGACCGACCCCTGGGGACATCCTCGGTTCCCCCAAGTCGTCGGGCCTCTTGGAGAAGTGCATACAGGAGTTGTCACAATTTGACATCCGATACCGACCAAGGAAAGCCATTAAAACCCAAGCCCTCGCCAATTTCGTGGTCAAATGCACCATTCCCAACAGAGAAGAAGCGCAGACACGAGATCCAAACCCAGTTTATTCGATTGAAGAAAAGCTCGGTCCAATCCTGGACTGGGTACTCTATATGGACAATTCTTTCATAGAGGAAGGAAGTGTGGCGGGGTTGGTCATATGATGCCCCAACTAAGCCGAGATAGAATATTCTCTGCGGTTCAACTTCAAGGCCTCGAACAATGCTGCGGAATATGAAACCTTATTGGACGGCCTACGAATCACCTCAGGGTGGGGCTAAAGAAAATTAGAGTTCGCAGCGATTCCTCATTGATCGTTGGACAAGTGACCGAACGATTCATAGCCCGAGAACCCCTAATGATGAAATACCTTGCCGAGGTGAAAAGGCTACAGAATTTTTTTGATGAAGTTCAAGTGGAGCAGGTTCCCCGGAGAATGAACGTCGAAACCAACGCCATGAGCAAGCTCACCTCCTCCTATTCAGCCAATCATAAGAGGAATATCCTCTTTGAAATCCTTCCGCGACCCAGTATCAAAGATACGGAAGTGATACACTAGGTCTACACCACTCAAGGGAGTATCCCAGATTGGAGAAAGCCCATAGTGGAATTCCTCAAGGATGTAACGCTCCCTGAGGACCGAATGGAAGTGCGCCAGCTCCGCATGAAAGCTCGCCACTTCATATGGAGCAAAGGTAACTTGTACAAAAAATCGTACACCCAAACTCTACTTAGACGCGTCGATTCCGACGAAGCTGAGTATGTTCTCCAAGAGATACACAAAGGATTCGGAGGCACACATCAGGGGGCCCGCAATCTAATTCAAAAGACACTGTTATAGGGGTATTATTGGCTGACTATCCACAGCGATGCAGAAAAGCTTGTACGAAGATGCAAGGCGTGCTAACTCTTTGGCAGCGTTCCTCGGTTACCAGCCATAGAGCTAACACTGCTGAGCTTCCCATGTCCATTCGCACAATGGGGAATGGTCATGATTAGACAACTCCCATTGGCATAGAGGGCACAAATATATCCTCACCGTAGTGGACTGCTTTAAAAAATGGGTCGAATCCACGCCGATTAGAAAACCGGATGCCGCCTCCACGGTGAAGTTCCTGTAGAACAACGTAATCTCCCGATTTGGAATTCTGAGGTGCATCAACACCAACCACAGAAACAACTTTGAAAACGACAAAGTCAAAGAATTTTGCAGCGACTACCACATACTACTAAAGTTCTCCGCGGTCGATCATCCCCAGTGCAACGGGCAAGTTGAGGTAGCGAATCGGGGTATCATCCAAGCCTTAAAGCCGGCCTGGAAAGAAGGCAGGGAGGATGGGACAAAGAAATGCCCGGGGTACTGTGGGCATTGCACACATCGGAGAAGACACCCACGGGGGAAACCCCGTTCAGTCTCTGTTATAGCATCGAGGCAATGGTCCCCACAGAAATCGGTCTACCTAGTTATCAAGTCAAACACTTCGACGACGAGGCCAATATCTTAGCTCTTCGAAGCAACCTGAACATCCTGCTGGAGAAGAGAGACCAGGTGCAAATAAGGAAGACCGCATATCAGCAACAGACCGCCCGGTATTACAATGCTCGGTCAAACACCGAGCGTTCAAAACAGGAGACTTAGTCCTTCGATGCAACGAATTTTAGGACCAAGGGAAGCTGCACAAGTTCTCTCCAAAGCGGGACGGATCTTTCTTCGTGACCGAGGCATTTCCCAGAGGAGTGTACCGCCTCTAAGACTTCTTGGGAGAAGCCCTTCCGCGACCGTAGAACACCGAAAAGCTTAAATTGAATAGATGAACTTGTACCCTCTTGAATAATGAGATTTCTGCTTTTCTGTCATTCGAACTTGCTTTTGTTTCCAAACTAAGCCCCCACATGGGTAGATTCCTGCTCGGTTCTAAGGCCGGCCGATAGCTTCTTGCCCGTCGCATCCATTCACGGCGGGCAGATTCCTGCCCGGCAAAACCCGTGAATCCTAAGTCCTCTCATGAGCCAACATGCTGTCTCCATCTCGGCTCAAAGGCAAGGGGAGTACCCCAGGCCAGCCTCTTACTTAGGTGAATAAAAATCCGTGGTGAAGGATTGGAGGAGGGGCACCGATCTACCTACACTTGGAAAAATAAAAGCGAGAAAGTGCGACGTTCTAACATTCCGAGCAAAGAAAAATTTATTAATAAGAGATATTCTTGGCTTCTCAGCCTTACAAAAGTTCCCGGGGGCTCGCAAAAGAAAAAGAAAAAATACTTCTTAATGATTATAGCAAAGGAGGAAAAAGGTCTTAAAAGTATTGATCGTGGTACTCAAAACAGAGATCTGACAGCCGAGCCCAGGTAGCGTCCCATCGCTCCCTTTTTCTATGCCCGTGGACCCGAGCAGCTATGATTTCATCAGGAACTCCCGCCTTCGAGCATGAAGTTATGATCAAGCTCTGTTGGAAAGATCAACACAGGATATCTATCGAGCGATCTAGCATGCTCTTCGAGATCAGGCCCAACTCATGGGTCGTGCGCATCTTGTCAATGGCCTCCTCCAGTGGTTGTTAGGACAACGCCCTGAAAAGGCCCGGGGAGGATCTCCAGACCGCGTAGATGAGCACCTGCAAGATAGAAGATTGGCATGGGAGTAACCTCCCGTAATAATGCTCCAGCGAACCTACCACAGCCTCATATGTCACCTCAGAACTGCCAAAGTCGTAGTGGTAGACGTCATTGCATGTTACGATATCTCGGATATTGTACGTATTGTTGGCCATCTGAAAACAATTGACTACGGAGATCGGACAAAAGAAAAATGGGAGGAGACAGAGACAACTAAAAGCAAATCGACAGGAATGCCTAAGAGGGGGCCATGGCTCCTCTATTTATAGCTTCAACGAAAATTTCCCTACGATCGAGATACTCTCCCGTTAAGGCACGAATTGTGGAGTATCGTATCCATCGGATAAGGTGGCGCCACGCGGCACCCGGCCATTGGCCGCCTCCCTTTCACGTGGATTTGGGAAGATTGAACGATGCTGTCAGGAGATTCGCGTGGATCTCAAGATATCTACCATGCACCACGTGGCACCGGAAATTAGGAAGGCGCAAATATCGATGTCATGGCAATCCTACCTTCCATTGGCCAATTCACAGCGAGTAGACTCCTGCTCGATCCAAACTGTGAATCGGAAGCTCTCTCACGAGGCCTCTGGGTAGCTTCCTGCCAGACCAATTCACAGCGAGTAGATTCCTGCTCAGAAGCCCTCTCACGAGGCCGCCGGATAGTTTCCTGCCCAGCAAATTCACAGCGAGTAGACTTCTGCTCGGCCCAAACTGTGGATTAGAAGCCATCTCATGAGACCGCTGGGTAGTTTCCGGCCCGGCCAATTCACAGCGAGTAGAATCCTGCTCGGCCCAAACTGTGGATCGGAAGCCCTCTCACAAGGCTGCTGGGTAGCTTTCTGCCCGGCCAATTCATGGCAAGTAGACTCTTGCTTGGAATCCCTCTTATGAGGCCGTCGGATAGTTTCTTTCCCGTCTAATTCATTGCGAGTAGACTCCAGCTCGGCCCAAACTGTGGATCAGAAACCCTCTCACGATGCCGCTGGGTAGCTTCCTACCCGGCCAATTCACAGCGAGGAGACTCCTGTTCGGCCCAAACTGTAGATCAGAAGCCCTCTGAAGAGGCCACCGGGTAGCTTCTTGCCCGGCCTAAACGGTGGATCCTAAGATCTTGCATTAAACCAGCAGGTAGACCACTACCCGGCGTGCATATTTGAAGTAGGCAAACTCCTGTATGGCCCAAGTAAAGAAAGCTCGCCTACGGTCGATAGCCGGCCTAACTCTAATTCCGCTCAAATCCGAAGAGGGGATAACACCGAGCTTTGCTAAAATCAGTCCGAGTTCCTAAGAGTTTCTAAGAGTGCACCGGTCTATCTACACTTAGAAAAGTAATCCTAGTGTTCGCTCAACTCTCGTTACCTCGTCTCCCGGGTGAAGGGGGACACCGGTCTATCTACACTTGGAAAAGTAAGCCTAGTGTTCGCTTGACTCCCGTTACCTCGTCTCCAGGGTGAGGGGGGACACCGGTCTATCTACACTTGGAAGAATAAGCCTAGTGTTCGCTTAACTCATGTTACCCCTTCTCTGAGGTAAGGGGGACTCCGACCTATCCACACTTGGAAAAATAAAAATAAAAACGAGACTTTCCAATCAGACACATCGCATACGAGCAAAAATACTTCATTAAATTCGAAATTATGTACAAAATATTATGAGCTCCTCAGTTGTACAAAATCTCTACGAATTTCCCGGTGGCTTACAAAAAAGAGAGAAAGGGCGGGGAGAACGACGACTTTAAGTCATCTTCTCGGCCAAGGTCTCTTCGCCGTCCTCCTGCTCGGCGCCTCCGACAACCTGCTCGGCGCCTCCACCCTCTGGCTATTCCTCCAGGAGGGGGTACCTCATGCGGATCTCACGGTTATCGAACCCTTGCATCATCTTCTTAACGACATCGAGAGCGTTATGCTACCCAACGGCCGCAGAGTCAGCAAGGTCGACGTAGAACTGGTCGGACATCTTGTAGTCCTCCACAACCTTCTTCGCCCTCTCCTCAGCCTTTTTCGCCGCCTTGTTGACCGCCCGAGAATCCTCTTTGAACGAGTCTCTTTGCTTACTCATACCATCAAAGTGCTCGTTGACTTCGTCGACCTGGGCATGGAGGGCCCGGTTAGATTCGGTCAGGGCCCGATGGGACTCCTTCAGCCTCATGGCCTTCATACCCTTCAAGACCAGCCGTGACTCGAGGGAGGCGACGTTATCCTCGGCCTCCTTCAGTTTGACAAGAAGCTCTTCCTCACGCGAAGAAGTCTTCTCGGCCTTTTTGATCGCCAGGACAACTTTTTCGACCTCCATCGCGGTTAAGAGGGCGCGGTGTTAAAGGACCTGCAGAAAGAAAGCAAACAACATTCATCAGGGATTGAACAGGGGAAAAATTACTTGGAAATTTGAGGAAAAATCACAAACTTGGACGACCTCCTTGTTTGATATTGGTGCCCTCAAGGCAATTTTTGTAGTTGCGTGAATGCAATTACTGAATTCGAGGAGGGCCTATACCAAGAATAGTCTTACTTGAGATGATAGCGAGCTATCTGATTTGTCTTTATCTATCATGTTAATGCGAGTTACTAGTTATCGCGTATCGCAAACACATGAGATAAAGCCCAAAGGATATTTTCTTGACTACCAGGATTGTGATAAGGATCATACTAGTGGGGCCTGGTAGTTTATAAGCGCACCCTTAAATGTCCCTAGTCATAGGAGTATCGAGACAGGGTATCGGTACTCCAGTTTAGACTAGTGTATATGTTTCATGACCCTGTACGGGGCAATGGCTAATCCCATAGCCGTTGGTGTTTGACAGTGATGATTGTATACATGCGCTCATTGGATGAGTTACACTGGACAGACTCGCCAAGAACTCCTAGTTGTTATTATACCAATGTCAGATAGCAGTTCTCTGGTGACATGAGTACATGGTAGTCTCTAGACCTGAAATCGCCAAAGTGTCTCGTGTGTGTTCCCACTGTACTTAGATTATTACCCTACCATGGCTCTATTGAGTCATGAAAACAGGTTTTAATTGGGTACTGTAGGGTTACGTAGCGTGGTAACAAAGTTTCAGGAGGCATCGTCCATGCCAATTTCAAAAAATTGCCGTGCTAAACAACCCTAACTCTAGAATCTTAACTAGAGATTTAGATGAAACAACAATGTAAACAACTTTACATTTAAGTGAATGAGGAATAAAACCTTTGTAGACCGGTCTTTCACTTCTAAAGTTCCGTGTAGTAGTCCCTTCGCTCCAAGTAGTGAACACCCGAATTCTAGTAAGGGTTCACATAAAGAAATGAACAAGCTTGCTCGAAGTCTTCGAGGTCGAAGATGATCTACGTTGAAAAGACTCAAGCTCATACTACCTTTTCACTAATGGTGGATTAGTGAAGCAAACATCCTAAACTAAATGTCTAATATAGTAGAGAATGATGAAGTAGGAATTTTGCTTACTTTAGATTTATTTTTCTCACAATATTTCTTCACTTTTAGAAAAGCTAGCAAGCTTTCTCATGAGGAAGAAGATGAAGTGGAGATGAGAATGAAACTCATGAGGTGAGAATAGAAACCATGGGTGATTTAGTGTCATACACTAACTCATGTAGAGAATTAACTATGGCTAAACAAGAATGGTTAGGTTAATAAATATCTATAAGTAAAACAAAATTAGTAGACTTGGTCAATGGTTCCACAAGCTTCTCCAAGCTTCAACCATTAAACCAATTTCCATCTAATTTTGATTAACCGTAAATAAATAAAAACATTCATTATATCAAGCATGGTGTGAGTCTCATATACCCATGAAGCATGTGACATCAAGCATGACACAAATAAAATGTACATTAATATATATCACATATATACTATATGCACGCAAGTGAAAAAAAGAAATGCTTAAGTGAGATAATATTAGTTAATGTAATTCAATATATCAAATATATAATTATATATTAAATTATTAAATCAACACTTGATTTAATAATTCAGCTATATCACATACAACCGGCTAATATCAAATGTAACAACCTATCGAATCAGCACTTGATCCGATAACCCGGCTATATCACATATAACCGACCGATATCACATATCGCGAGAATAGAATGCAATATCACATACGCGCATTAATCTCGATCCCGCACATATCACATATGTGCTCCTACTTCATTTCACATGAATTAGGAAACCTCTGTGTAGGACTCTAAAGACTCGTCAATATGCCGGTAGTAGGTGATGATCATATCAAACACCCACAAGCCGCAAGCGGTCTGCTAAACGTAACGGCCATCCAGGTATTGAGCGATCAGAAGATCAACAAGCAAGCATGCTCATACTCCTGCGAATCCAATCAGTAACACTACCGTACAGTCCGGTCTCTTCGTCAGATATGTCACATATCACAGCCTGGGGTGGTATAACGTCAG
Source organism: Agapanthus africanus (assembly GCA_030015575.1). Lineage (NCBI taxonomy): Eukaryota > Viridiplantae > Streptophyta > Magnoliopsida > Asparagales > Amaryllidaceae > Agapanthus > Agapanthus africanus. The sequence goes on from CM057337.1 coordinate 725,777,484, forward strand.
ACCCCAATAGCCTGATAAGTCATACCGATGCAAGGTCCATAACGGTTCGAGAAATTACTGATAACACTTACCAGTAAATCTCAGAAACCCTAGCCAGGGATTTCCTGTTATGGCCAATCAAGCATAGCGCAACATCAACCCCCAATACCGGGAGAGACGAAATCCCCTCCTATCGCTCATTGCCTCCATGTGACTCGTGATTGTACCCAAAAACCAATGTTTTGCACGATCTCTTGAACATGGTAAGGTGGAAATCAATGCACAGTAGGAATCACACAAGACTCTATGACGATCTTGGGTCGACAGACTAACCTGTAGTAGTGTCACTAGAGAACTACTATCTGACGATAGGTATAATACCATCTAAGGGTTCTCGGCGAGTCCGTTCATTGTACCCAGTCTCCACTGAGCACCCGTATACCATCTCTGATGTCAAACACCAATGGATATGGGATTATCCATCGCCCATCATATGGGTCAAGAAGCGCATACGCTAGTCTACTATGGAGTATCGATACCCCCACGACTAGGAACAATTGAAGGATGTACTTACCGACTACCTCAGCCCTATCAGTATGATCTGCATCATAATCCTGGTAGTCAAGTACTCATCCTAAGGGCTTTATCAACATGTAATAGAGAGACAATAAGTGTACATGTTAAGATAAAGAGCAACCGGATATCATACTATCATGTCGAGCAAGAAAGTCCTCCCTCTATATGTCCAAGCATCCACTACAATATACATCACATGTACAGTAATGGCCTCTAGGGCATACATATAACTAACAATCTCCCATTTGCAATAAGGCCATTTGTTGTAGTATCTCATACTCAACGTCCTATAGAAGTCTCTCTAGGGAAAGGCCTTTGTGAGTGGATCCGCCGTGTTATCCTTCGCGTGAACTCTCCTGACCTCGATCCCTTGGAGATCAACCATCTCCCTGATCAGATGATACTATCCTCAGAATATGTCTGGATCGCTGATGGGACCGGTTTTCCTAGGCTAAAGCCACAACTCCATTGTAGTCACAATAACATTTATTGGACGCTCAATGGTAGGAACCATGTTCATCTCATGAACAAGAAATGTCCAGACAGCCACTTTGGTAGCATTGTTGGTAGCGATGTATTCAGCTTTTATCGTCTAGATTGCCACGGTATATAGCTTGGAACTCTTCCAACATATCGTCCCTCCACTGAGGGTAAATACAAAACTTGTGACTGACTTTCAGTCGACCTTATCACTCTGAAAGCTTGAACCAAGAACATTCTTTTAGTGCTTCTCAAGTACTTAAGAATGTCCTTCACAGCTGTCCAGTGATTCTCCCTAGATCCAATTGTTTCCTGATCACCACACCTAGTGATTTAGCTACATCTGGTCTGGTACATAACATCGCATACATGATAGAGCCTACTGCAGAAGCATATGGTATCTCTTGCACGTGAATTCTCTCCAAATCAGTCTTGGGAGACGTCTTTTTGGAGAGAGTGATTCATGAGTAAGTGGGAGAACCACCACGCTTAGAATCTTCCATACTAAACCCCTTTAGTACGGTGTTAATGTACCTGGATTTGGGACATTCCCAACATCCACTTAAATCTATTACCATAGATCATAATCCACAAGATATAGTAGGTATCATCCAGATCTTCTATTGAGAATCCACATGATAAGAGGAGCTTGACCGAGTGTAGCATAGGAAACCATTTTCTATCAAGAGTATGTCATCTACGTACAATATGTGTAAGACAAGCTCACTCTCTACAACCTTCTTGTATATACAAGGTTCATCTGCCATTTTGATGAAGTCAAACTCTTTGATCGCCACATCAAAACAGATGTTCCAACTCCGCGATGCTTTCTTTAATCCTGATGGATTTAAGCATAGCTTTGAAAGTCTCAAATTTTCCATTTACACCAAGAATCTTCTCAAGATCTATTTGCTCCTAATGGGTTTTACCCCTTCAGGTGTAACATTCAAAGCCATACTTTGTTCGTGTACATGGATTCCATCTTTGACCGCATAGCATCCAGCCATTTCACAAAGTCTCCACTTGTGATGGCCTGTATGAACCTAGTTGGGCCATCATCTACCATGCTGCAATTCTCGCTCCAACTGTCACTGAGAAGGCCGTAGTATCTCTCAAGTGGATGAGGAACCCTACCAGATTCACGGAGAGGTTGGGATTCGTTGGAGACTATTGAATCCTTTGGTTTCACCAAATCATCAGTTGTTAGTTTGTCTAGCTAGAACTCCTTCCAGTTCTACCTCATGACCACTAATTTCTTCACAAGAAATTCCTTTTCTAAAAAGGTGGCATGCTGAGAAACAAAACACCTTTTGCTCCTCAGTGTGGTAGAAGATATTCCCTTGCGAATGATCGGGATATCCAACAAACTTATACAGAACTGACCTTGCCTCGAGCTTGTCCAGATTTTGCTTTTCAACATAGGCCGGACAGCCCCATATCTTAACTCGTTTAAGACATGGTCTCTTCACATACCATATATCATATGGAGTGGTAGGCATAGATTTGGACGGAACCCTATTCAATAGGTATGCAGCTTCTCAAGTGCATAACTCCAAAAGGAAACAGGCAACTCAGCAATACTCATCATAGAGCGCACCATATCTCATAGAGTGCGATACCTCCGTCCCGATACACCGTTGTGCTGTGGTGTATATGAAGGAGTAAACTGAGAGAGAATCCCATTCTCCTTTTAGAAACTCCAGGAACTCCATACGCAAGTATTCTCCTCCTTGATCACATCGAAGGACTTAATACTTCTACCCGTCTGGTTCTTAACTTTAAGCTTATATTCCTTGAATTTCTCAAAAGTTTCATACTTTTGTTTCAACAGGAACATATGTCCGAATCCTGAGAGAAGATCAGTGAATATAATGAAGTACGAAGAACCAACCTTGGCATTTGTAGACATAGGACCGTATACATTATCATGTATCCGTCCCAAGGGTTCAGTAACTCTTTCTCTGTTTCGAGTAAACGGAGTATATGTCATTTTACCTTTGAGACAAGACTGGCAAGTATCATAAGATAAAAATTCGAACAGATTCTCATATTCATCCTTATGTAACTTAGCTGGTCGTGTTGCATTGATATGACCTAGTCTACAATGCGACAAGAAGGATTCGTTCATCTCTGAACTACTCCTCTTTGTGTGTGTTCTATATACTTTGTGTCACGACCCGAAATTTGCCCGTGACGGCCCTAATACTACGCAACGCCTAAAGACGTAACGCAGTAAAAGAAAGCCAAAACCCAGAAATCTAAACCATAAAAATACGGAAAAAGATAATACAGGTTTTTGAAACATTTGAAATCGCAACCCAAATTCTTTAAAAGTCCTACTTTATTTCTTTAAAATTTTGGCAACACCCCTTTTTGTAAAAATTAATCCAAGATGAATACAACACAAAAATATGATGCCGTAGCGAAGAAATAAAGACAATAGAGAGAAAGCTGTATATAAAAGACAACAAGTCCACAAATAATATACAATATCGTCCTCACCAAGTCTCTAAGTCAACAACATACTAGTAGATGGAGAGTACAAAATACAATGAAGGTACAATATGAAATACAGATAACCACCAACCCACCTAAGCAAAATAGTACTGTGAACTGATGCGGTATCTGGAGCAAAAGATGATAGCTGAAAAGCGGAATAGCCTGCATCGACTACTCTGGGGGAAAAACCTGAAACACCTATGGCACAACGGGGGTGAGTTGCTAACTCGTGAATAGTAGATAACATATGCAGGTAATCGCAGGAATGTACGTACAACATGAATTTAAGATATGCGATTACAGTAATAACATGTCATGCAAATGCTGAATAAAGGAAAGTACAGTAGCAGGTACAATCAATATGTGAAGCAATAATAACACGACAATAGTATGCAATAACCATGCAATAGGGATATGAGAATGTAGATATACAACTATCATAAGGGTACACTAACAGGTACTACCAATATATGAAACTGTGCATAAAATAGATAAGTGTGAGGTATAGGGTGGAATATGTCATTTCCATGGAAACCTGACATCGTGGTAGGATCACAATCCATCAAGACACTCAAATCCCAAATCCTCAAATCAGCCCCCAAACTGGGCTCTCACATCATATAAGTCTCACATCACCTCAATATACAATATCGAGTAATCTCCTATATCTCGAATGTACAAATCAACAATCTCTTTCATATCCAATATCCAATCTCAATGAATCACCTATATCCCAAGTCGAATCTCAAGTAAGTTTCTAACATACATACATACATACATATATATATATACATACATATATATATATATATATATATATATATATATATATATATGCAGAAATAAATATGATGGGGGAAATACATATATATTAGCGTCCCATTCCACTAATATTGGTGTAAGGGTATATATAACAACGGCTAATCCCCTGTTATATATACAAAGGTGTTTAAAAGAAATATCATGAAAACAATGTGCCAAGCATCGACACAGAAATCCTGATAGATACGTATCATACGCTGTCCCGAAAGCACGAGTGCCTAACTCTGACCCTCGCCTTTCGACGTATGCATACGTGCATGACTCCCAACGGTGTCTCCATGACCCCCGCCGAGTCATTAGTACTGTCACCGGTAGGTACTAGCCTGCCTCCAGGCTCAATCGGCAAAATCCATCGATCTTCTTGCCGAGGGGAACCATACCGGGCCCCACCATGTACCCTCATACGGCAACCACACCTCGTATGGAGTATATAATCAGAACCGATAAATCTCATGGTGGCTGCGCAAATATCATATCAAGGAAACCAGGTTTTTCAATGTATGCATAATTTCATGAATTCCCGCGGTTCCCAAATCCAGAAATCATCATGTGAAATCCAAATAACAATGCGCAAATCCAGGAATAAATATATGCGATATATCTGAAATGCGAGCATATAAATGAGAATATGTAGCTGAAACCAGATGTATGCGAAACCAATAAGGTACAGCTAAGTAACATCAGTAAAGGCAAATGTATAACCGCAACTGAATATGTGTGTAACATACAGGTGTAGCAATGCATAGGTACTACCTATAAGAACGGATGTCGTATACTCCCTTGGGTATAAGAAAATATGAGTAAGGTATACCTGTAGATGTATCGTAAAGGGTATGTGTACCTATCACTAATGGTACGATACTCTATAGGTATATAGGTATGGTAATGTCATATGTGATAAGCAATACGAATCAATGTCACAACGTCCCTAACCAAGCAATATAATGTCTATAATGGTTTGTGTGTGACATGACAATTATTGACGGTGTGTGTGTAGCATACAATCCGTGCTCGTGCAACATGAACCGTCAATAATATGTGCAGTATCCTATGGCTGCTAGTCACAGTATAACTATATCTAAGTAAATAGGTAAAGGCGCAATTCTAACAATGACGTAGAATATGCGACAAGTATTAGAATTCTAGCCCAGACGCATAACGCCATGCGGGCGATTCCCCTGTAGATGTTAAATCTACTCACCTACTCTCCACGCTAGGTGAATCCTACCATCTGCTCCCCCCTGTAGTAGTGTCCGTAGTCCCTGCCTGCAAATCTGCAAATAAGACATGGAAATCATATATAAGCCAAATATTCCGCGAAACGCGATATCGAACCAAAACGAGAAACTCGCGTCGCGAACTAAACGCGCGTGTGCACGATACGCTAAAACGTGTATGTACGCATCTAAAACCATCGCGACACGCCGCGACACGCTGGATCACAGAACTCACTCACGTATCGCGCAAACAAACGGGCACCAAATACGATATATTGCCCCAGATTTTTCTACAGGTCAAATCTTGCAAAACTAGACATGCTAAAACACTAGACAACACAGCAGAGAGCCCTACACAAAACCCCAGCACCCATGTCCCCTACTTGGCCGCAAATTGCGGCCAAACCAAATAAAACTGCAGCCTGGGTAGAGAATTAGGGGGTCATGCTCAGGTGGTGGTATCTAGACCTAGTGTACATGCTCCAGTTTGCTCAATTTTGTTCTGTAGGGTTCGGGTCAATAGCAGATCTCAGATACCCAATATATCACTTTAAAAACACCAAATTGCACAATTAGAAACCTTATGGTATTTTAGTGTAATCCAGGGCTAAGCTCAGTTTAAGTGACCCTAATAACACTTAAATGGGTAGGGTTTACCAACACGATCATCAATTTGCCACCACACTCACAAATCACCAAAACTAGCACAAAACTAGCTAACTAACACTAATCGAAGCTAATCGATGCAAAACATAACCAACTAGGAGATTGGGTTAAGAAATTATACCCTAAAGAACCCTAGAAAGCAGGTGAAGAAGTGAAAGGAGCTGCTGCAAGTAGCTGGAGCTCCTGCTGCTGTTGTTGATGCCTGCTGTTGCTACTGCTGCTGCTTGCTGATGTTGCTGTTGTTTCTGTTGCTGATGCTGATGATGCTGCTCTTGCTGCTGCTGAAGCCTTCTGCTGCTGCTGGAGCTTGTGTGTATGTGAGAGTGTGAGAGAATGAGAGCAAGGAAATGAGAGGGAGAAATGAGAACAACAACAAAGACCCTTTCTCATTCTCTCTCTTCATTAAATGGGCATGGCTCATGCCATGTTGCCCCATGCCCATCTCTCTCCCAAGTCAACCATTCAACCAAATAAAAATTCCATTTTATTTAAAAGCAACCATACACATTATTAAACCCAAAACTCCTAAACAATTAATAAAATAAGCTTAAAGGAAAATGGTTAGCTAACCATGATTGCCAATCATGATTAACCTCCCAATTAGCACCCTAGTTATCATGCACAAGTGTGTGTGTGCCTAGAAAAATTCTAATAAAATACTCAATAAATAAGATAAAATATTTGAAACTTAATTTGGTAAACTTTTTATTAAAAACCATACATTAAAATATAATTAGCTACAAACACATTCTAAGATGTTACACTTTGAACTGTAGTTTGATTTAGAATGTATATGCTCTGATCCAATCAACTCTTGATACAGGAAAATGTTCACAACATTATCCTCCAATACAGAATTATATCCTTCTTTAACTTAATAAAGAAACTGATGTAATGTTGTATATCAGGTTCGGTATCTAATAACATTTGTTCAGAATCAATGTATTAATAAAAGGTGATATCTGCCAACTGATTTGGCTGCAACAATTGCACCATTCTCTAACACTTAGAGACATATCATCCAATCCCAGTTCTCTACCTTTCATTAGCCCATGTAACAAATTACATATGTGGGATCCTAATCCGGTATCTGATATCTAGGACGTAGAGAATACTGAGAAACAGTTCTTGGTGATGAACACACCCATAGAATATGCATCAACATGCTTATCCCTCGATTGGGCCACATGGAAATCCAGATATTCCCCTATTTCCTGCTCGGACTTATAACAATTATAAGATAGAGTGGAACCAACGTTCCCCAGCTCAGTATAATAAGCAGGTTTGGTCAATGCATCCATATTATTATCTTGATTAAGGCGTGACATGGTCGCTACCAGGAGAGAGAGAGAAGAAAACACTCTGCGTGCGCTCTTGCAGGATTAAATTGGTTATTATTTTATCTAATTAGGATGGCTCCCACTGTTTTTATCAAATCTTCCTTCAAACCTTAAAAGGTAAGACCGGCCGGGATTAATTACACCTTACAAGTTTGCCAATCTTTCGGTCAGGCCAGTGTCGGTACTTTGAGGGAGGTTCCCTGTGCTTTCGTACAGACCTAATTAAAATAAACCTTGTTTTCCCAGGGGCGTAACACCGTTAAAACCTTTCTAGACACCTACTTTATCAGCTAATTGTAATGTGCAAAACTCTCCCAGGAGTAACTCTTACTCGCAGTGGGTATCGGGATCCAACTATCTCATAGAAGGTATGCAATCTCATTGCAAATTTCAACATTTTAAATTCCCGATAATATTTTTGCCCCTAGCAACTTATGACCTTAACAAGATCAACAAATCATAAGCGCTAGCCAAGTTCAACCCGTCATTTCCTGATTGAATTAAACCCACCCGCACGACCCTTAACATAGTCAATAAAGTCGTACGACTACCCTAATCCAATCGCATCATATGCTTAAGCAGATAAGCACTAATCAGCTACCGCACACCACGCCTTAACATAGTCAACAAACGTAGCATGAATACTAAGTAGTACTTATCTGAAATGACGGAGGGCTACGACAGGTTTTTAAGAAAACCTTTTGCGTAATGAACTTGATATCGTTATAGAATCGAGTGATTTTGAAAAGGAGTGTTTTGAGGCTTTTACTAGTTTTGCTAAAGAGGTCACTCCCGGTGAAGGAATCTCGGCTCTTTCCTCATCGAATGAGGTGCTGGATATTTCATAAATACCTCTATGCAAAGCAAAAACTATAGAAGCAATCAAAAGACAAACCGAGTGGGTTATAGCATCTGCCAGTTTCGCTAAAGAGGTCACTCCCGGTGAAGAGATCTCGGCACTTTCCTTATCGAATAAGGTGCTGGATATTCTACAAGGAATACCGCTATGCAAAGCAAGAACTAGAGCTACCAGTTTTTATAACAAGTTTCTACAACATCTTTAGGTTTCATTTTCTTTCATTAATCTCATTAATGAAGTCCCATCAATTATGCTTCCTAAGCGTCATAGAAGAAACGAAAGAATCAATAGTTATTATATATCACATATATAATATAAGTATTCTTCTCAGAATATCAAGTAATCACATTACAAAATATCAGCAGCAGAAGAACACATATGAAATATTGGATATGCTAGGAATTCCGTGTTTTAAATTAAGCCAGTAAAAAATGCGGATTCCACCGTCGCGATGAATAGCCAAACCCACATCCCTAGACCCCTACGAGAGCGGCAAGCAACCCTACCAATTCTAGAGTTAGGAGATCCAGTCTCGACTCCTCTAGATGGTCTCCCACTGGACTCTAGAACCCGGTTACTTGTGCTCTCCTTCTTGGGTCTATCCTAATGCGGAAAAGTAAATAATATACATCAATGATGACATCATCCTCAACCCGGAAGTGCTCGAATAAAAGAATATTACATACAAGTTTTTACAAGAATGAAAATGAAAAACTCTCATCTTACATTAAAAAAACCCAGCTATTCAAAACACGACGATCCAATATAACATATCATAGCAACACATAACATCGCATGCCATCAACGTAAATAAATATGCGTATCCCAATTGTCGTTGACATATAGCAACGAAACCGGCGATACACCACATATTACACTTACGGTCGCAGAAAAGAAAGTGAAAAACTACAACAATTGGAATCCGTAACCAATTTAGACATCATAAACCCAATGTATCATATACTTTGGATTTCATGCCCAACCAAATGAATTCCTTAGACATCACATGCCTAACAATTATAAACCCCGCATTTTAGTCTTGATAATGAAAACACTTTCCAATAACCAGTCGGATAATTCAACAAGATTCTCGATAACCTGATTGAATACACGTCGGAAACTTTAGTAGACGTCCGCACCCCCGATGCCGTCGACGAAGTGCACTAAGGCGGAACACCGCGGCCGCAAGCACCCGAACGGATGCTTTTGGCGACGGGGTTCTCCTACAGTCACTTGGTCGGGGCTATGGGGTGTGGCTATCTAGTAAGGTTACCCGGCGAGTATCCGCGTACGCTACGTGATTGCGTGAGACAAAATTGCTAGATTTATAAAATTCAAATTAGTTATCACATAACTAATTATTGTGGATTCCAAGTATTGTATCACAATCACAGATAGCTAGACGATGTTAAACTTTTCGATCGAATAAGTAAACGCCCAAAATTTCCCAAAGAGCTCAACACTTGAGCAGGGTTTAAAAAGTACCCAGAACTGCACAGCACCTATGGACCAACCGTAGAAGGGTCAACCCTTGCCTCATCTATGGCGCCGCGGAACTACCACAAATCCTAGGGTTTGGTGGTGGTTCCGACGGTCACAAAATCGAGTTAGGGTTTCGTTCTTCTAAAGGGTTCACAGAATCACCTGTATGATTTTCTGAAGATTTCAAACTCGGAAAAATCCAACTCTTGGAAAATTTCCAGCAAGGGAAAAATTGGGTTATTGATATCCGTTCGAACTTTTTAACGTCGTCTAAACAAGCCGAATAGATGTTAGAATTACGATTACGAAACACTCCGAATTGCCTTTACAGAAAGTTAACATCTCATGTAATTTTAGCAAAAACAAGCAACACTTGAAATACCAAAACCCAGAGACTGGAACACACTAAAAAATTCAACCCAGAACAAGACAACAAAACCGAGCAGGCCGGTTTTTCAAGGTATGTGGCCGGCCAAAATCCGGCGAGGGGGGTTGAATTTTCTACTGTGTTCATGTTACATCTCATATAACATTCTGCAGTTGCTTAAAAAAAATATGACACTTTAAAAATTTCGACAGAAACTATATTTTGATTTCATGTGTTTCGGAGTTGTTTCGGTTTCGCAATTCTACAAAAAACGTCTAATTCTCTAGCATGGCTCTGATACCACTGTAGGGTTCCCTAGGCAGCCGCTAGGTTTCGGGAGGTATCATCCATGCCAATTTCAAAAAATTGCCGTGCTAAACAACCCTAACCATAGAATCTTAACTAGAGATTCAGACGAAACAATAATGTAAACAACTTTACATCTAAATGAATGAGGAATTTTCGGGAGGTATCGTCCATGCCAATTTCAAAAAATTGCCGTGCTAAACAACCCTAACCTTAGAATCTTAACTAGAGATTTAGATGAAACAATAATGTAAACAACTTTACATCTAAATGAATGAGGAATACAACTTTTGTAGACCGGTCCTTCACTTCTAAAGCTCCGTGTAGTAGTCCCTTCGCTCCAAGTAGTGAACACCCGAACTCTAGTAAGGGTTCACATGAAGAAATGAACAAGCTTGCTCGAAGTCTTCGAGGCCGAAGATGATCTACATCGAGGAGACTCAAGCTCATGCTAGCTCTTCACTAATGGTGGATTAGTGAAGCAAACACCCTAAACTAAATGACTAATATAGTAGAGGATGATGAAATAGGAATTTTTCTCACTTTAGATTTATTTTTCTCATAATATTTCTTCACTTTTAGAAAAGCTAGCAAGCTTTCTCATGAGGAAGAAGATGAAGTGGATATGAGAATGAAACTCATGAGGTGGGAATAGCAACCATGGGTGAGTTAGTGTCATACACTAACTCATGTATAGAATAAACCATGGCTAAACAATAATGGTTAGGTTAATAAATATCTATAAGTAAAACAAAATTAGTGGACTTGGTCAACGGTTCCACAAGCTTCTCCAAGCTTCAACCATTAAACCAATTTCCATCTAATTTTGATTAACTTTAAATAAATAAAACCATTCATTATATCAATCATGGTGTGAGTCTCAGACACCCATGAAGCATGTAGCATCAAGCATGACACAAATAAAATGTACATTAATATATATCACATATATACTATATGCACACAAGTGAGAAAAAGAAATGTTTAAGTGGGATAATATTAGTTAATATAATTCAATATATCAAATATATAATTATACATTAAACTATTAAATCAACACTTGATTTAATAATCCGGCTATATCACATACAACCGGCTAATATCAAATGTAACAACCTATCGAATCAGCACTTGATCAGATAACCCGGCTATATCACATATAACCAACCGATATCACATATCGCGAGAATAGAATGCGGTATCACAAACGCGCATTAATCTCGGTCCCGCACATATCACATATGTGCTCCTATTTCATTTCGCATGAACCAGGAAACCTCTATGTAGGACTCTAAAGACTCGTCAATACGCTGGCAGTAGGTGATGATCATATCAAATACCCACAAGCCGCAAGTGTTCTGCTAAACGTAACGGCCACCCGGGTATTGAGCAATCAGAAGATCAACAAGTAAGCCTGCTCATACTCCTGCGAATCTAATCAGTAACACTACTGTACAGTCTGGTCTCTTCATCAGATATGTCGCATATCGCAGCCTGGGGGTGGTATAATGTCAGACCCCAATAGCCTGATAAGCCATGCCGATGCAATATCCATAATGGTTTGAGAAACTACTGACAACACTTACCAATAAATCTCAGCAACTCTGGCCAGGGATTTCCTGTTATGGCCAATCAAGCATAGCGCAATATCAACCCCCAATACCGGGAGAGACGAAATCCCCTCCTATCGCTCATTACCTTCATGTGACTCGGGACTGTACCCAAAATACACCGTTTTGCACGATCTCTTGAACGTGGTAAGGTGAAAATCAAAGCACAGTGGGAATCACACAAGACTCTATGACGATCTCGAGTCGACAGACTAACCTGTACCAGTGTCACCAGAAAACTGCTATCTGACGATAGGTATAATACCATCTAGGAGTTCTTGGCGAGTCCGTTCAGTGTACCCAGTCTCCATTGAGCACCCGTATACCATCTCTGGTGTCAAACACCAATGGATATAGGATCATCTATTGCCCATCATATAGGTCAAGAAGCACATACGCTAGTCTACTCTAGAGTATCGATACTCACATGACTAGGAACAATTGAAGGATGTACTTACCGACTACTTCAGCCCCACTAGTATGATCTGCATCATAATCCTGGTAGTCAAGTACTCATCCTAAGGGCTTTATTAACATATAATAGAGAGATAATAAGTGTACATGTTAAGATAAAGAGCAACCGGATAGTATACTATCATGTCGAGCAAGAAAGTCCTCCCTATATATGTCCAAGCATCCACTATAATATACATCATATGTATGGTAATAGCCTCTAGGGAATACATATAACTAACAGGTACAGTCTCGAAGCACATGGAGGCAGTGAGCGGTCGAGAGAATTCGTCACTCCCGGTATTGGAAGTCGATATCGCATTGTGCAAAACACGACTATAGCAAGAGGTCCATGGCCACGGCAGTAGAGATAAACTGGTAAGTGTTACCAGTTGTATCTCTTTGTTTATAAGTCCTCTATCAGCACAACTTATCGGGTTATTGGGGGTCTGACAGATTCCATTCCCTAGACCCGGTATGCGATACTCCTTGACGACGAGATCGGACTGTACGGTGACTGTCACTTATAGACTTTGTTGGGTCCGGATGAGTTCGCTCGTCGACCTGCCTTTATCTTGCTCATACCTAGGTAGCCATTACGTACAGCTAGTGCCACTGACGAGCTTGTGGGTTAATCCGAAAGGGGGTTGAATCTGAATGTGTTTCAGATTCAATCAGATACGATCATGTATAACCTACTACTAGCGTATTGGAAGGTCTTTAGAGTCCCGCGACGAAGTGCATGCCCGGGCAAAATGCGATGTGACGTACGCATAGGGATACGTACATAAGTTCGATAAAACATGTATATTGGATATACATGTTCAATCGGACGACTTTTATACTAGCCGCTTTCAAAGCCGGAATACCAAGTCAAGTGTTGACTTGATAACCGTATTAATGATATGGTTTCTAGTATAGTGTATATGATACACACACTCTCTACAGTATATGATACTGGGAAGATCTTGATGGCATTTCGTGTATGTGATACATGATGTGTACGTGTATATGATACATGTACTGATGCTTATTTAATATATTATTTGATATATATATATATATATATTAATTCCAACCATTATGAATTAAGTATAAATAAATATACAAATAATTATATATATGTAAATGTATATATATCTTTTTATATATATATATATTAATGTGTATATATATATATTATTTATTTAATAAATTTGATTAGGTGGTGGGGCCCACCCTCTCTCTTATGTGTTGACACACACATGAGAGAGAGTGGGGGATGAGGGTATGTGTCATGATATATGACATGGTTGATAAAAGAATATGTCACAATTGTTTTTAACATTACAATTCCATTCTTTATCAAGCCATCTTCTTCTTCCTCAAAAACAAGAGCTTGAGCTCGCTTGAAAAATAGCAAGTGTTGCCATGGTGAGTCTTTGCAAAAAGTAAAGAGCACCCATCGCTCTCATCGCCTTCTTCCACGCCCAGCAAGTCTCTGGAGGAAGTTCCTCCGACCGGTGACGGAGTTGGAGCTCGGGCAGCCCGCTTTCAACGCGGATCATCTACAGCGAGGCAGTCAGCTTGCAGATGCATTCGGGAGCACACGGAGTTTAGACGGGGTTTTCAGGGATCAGCTGGACACGCTACAAAGGTTGTAGCATCTCTGAACTTTTCTTTATGCTCTTTAATTTTAGCTAGAAACTAGTGTTTGGACGATTTTGGCGTATGGTCGATCGCGCTCCTACGGAATTTTCGTTCTCCGTCCCCGCTTCCGCTGTGTGCACATGTGGAGCGCGCCCGTCCTTATACTCCTGAGCCATCGTCGTGACCTGTGCCTTCAGGATGCCCAGAGGTATATTGGCCCCTGCCGCTTTCTCTATATCCACCAGCAAGCTTTCGGCCCCGGATAGCCCCGACGGCACCTCGAGGCGGAAATCACCCTCCTGCACATGTATCCCAGCCAGAGGCAGCTGGGAAACCACCTTCTTGAGCCTCATGCCCGAAGACTCAGTAGAGGAAGGCGCCTCCGGCCTCACCCGGGGAACCGTTTCGGGGCTTGTTTCTGACTTCTGCTCCTGCGCTCCTCGGGGAAGGCAGAGTGGCGGCGACGTTTGCTGAGAGACCCTGGTGAGGCATCGTGCCTGACGCGGGCTTAGATGAGCTGCTGTTGCTGCCCTTCTTTTCCTGTACCTTGGCGACCAAGACGGCCATGATCTTCGACCGGTCCATGGGCTCTGCGGAAGGAAACAAAAAGGGTTAGCGACAGAAGCAGCAAAATATACCAGGTATAAATTGATTGGCTAAGACCTAACTTACCTATGAAGCTCGTGAGCCTAAGTCCCGCCCAGCTCAGGGCCTGCTCGGAAAGTAAGGTGTCGGCACGCTAAATTGGCTCCCACTGGGACACTACCGCCACTTCTGAGGCATTTGATTGCTTGGCCTTCGAGCAATCTGTCCTATGCCACTTGGTGGGCACCGGCCACTCCTCTCCCTTCGGAGGACCGATAAAGACGAACTTCTTCTTCCACTCATAGATGGAAGAAGGGACGACTACTACCCCGACCCAGCCGCCGTCTTACCTTTATGTTTTTTAAAGGAGAAGTAAACCCAATTTAGCTCATCCTTACGAGTACCCGGATAGTTCTTATAGAAGAGAAAGGACAGGAGAGGGCTTAGGCTAAAGGGGATCCGATCAATTTTAAGCCTGATCAGGAATCCGAGAAGAATCCTCCATGAATTTGGTGCTAGCTGTCCCGAGGCGAGTTGGAAACAATGAAGGACGACACAAATCTCGGGTGAAAAGTGCAGACGCATCCCTGCTCGGAATGCTTCCAAGTACAGGGCAATCTCATTACCCTATACCAGGTCCGCCCGTTAACCCTCCCTGACCAGATGGAGCATATAGCCAGAGAGAATATGGAAACGAGCCCGGATGTCGGAAAGCTCGCCTGACCTGTCCAGCATCGAGGCAGCGTCATGAGTATTCTCGATGTAGGTAGACGCTCGTGCTCATGCCGCAAAATAGCGGCGTGTGCGGAATACAAAACGAAAATTTTCTAAACAAGAGCACGAACACTACAACCTAGAATTGAATCCAAACACTAAACTAGAAACTAAAAAGAAGGAGTTAACTACTAGGTTTGTGATTACAACCTTTTTAGTCATGTCCTTCGTCTTCTTTCCGCTTCCTTAGCTCCTAGGTTGTCGGGAACGAGTTTGGGAGTCGGTCTTCCTTTTCGAAGATGATCTACCTCGAAAGAAGCCTAACTAAGGCTCTAGCTTCACAAGTGAAGCAACTAGTGATCAAGACTTGCTAAGAATTGATCACTAGATGATATAGTGGCTAATCTCTAGTTGTTCTCTCATTTTCTTTCGTCGTTCTCAACTTAGAAATTTCTAAGAGAGGATGAAGAAGAAGACTTGGGTGTGTGAGCAAGTGAGGAAGCATGCATGGCAACTTGTTCACATCAGAATATTGCATTTAATACCGCTCATTCTTATGCACATTTGTATATAGATAGGTTCTTTTGATCCGTGTTTGCTATATGATTACAGATTACAGGTTCTCAGTCCAGAACAACGAAAATCACGCACATTCTCTACAGTTATGATAAATTCAGAACAACTACCAAAAACAGATAAAATCCGGGTTCCATCCATCCACATCTGTCAGGTGCCGCTTACCAGTACAAAGGACAAGATCAAACGATGGTCATTCGTGTTTGGGACAAGCACAGAGCACGAGGGATGCAGGACAAGGATCAAAGTGGCAACGTGGAGCTCGAGGGAGATCAAAGCACAAAATACAATAAGAGTTGCCATTTTGGACTGTTGCAAATCTAAGAATATTTTGGAATTATTTTGCAAATTTGAACCTGCCAAACAAAAGAAGAAAGCAACACGAGAACCCATAAGAAATACAAAACGCCAATTCCAAAATAGGATCGCGGATCGGCGAAGTTATGGCCTATTTGGCGGCAGATCAGTAGTCGTTCCGTGGCCAAATGTGACGAATTTTCATGGGTGTTTTGGTCATTGTGTAAAGGCTCGTAATATTGCCTTAGGGATTCATTTCACTTCCTATAAATACTCCAGTTCAGAGGCAAAGTGGCATGTATATTTTTCCAAGTTTTAGTTATAATTTAGTGTAAACTTCTTCTTCTTCATCTTTTCTCCATTAAAAATTCTATGAGAGCTTTTTGAGTGGATGATAAATGAAGTTGAGATTTTTTATGTTCTTATGCACATTTGTATATAGGTATGTGCTTTTGATACGTATTTGTTTCATGATTACATATTACAAGTTCTCAGTCCAGAACAACTGTAACAACCCTAAACTTTCTGTATAGAATTTTTTTCAAAAATACAGAAAGGAATACCTAAGCCTGAGCACAATTTATAAATTTAATTTGCTTTTGAACAGCAAGAAAGCACTTGTAACTCATTGGTAAAGCCTTGCACTGCTGTGACGTAGCCTGTAATCCCTCCAGCCACATATATTTTTAATTGATTTTTCATTTAAACTTTTAGAAGCTCAAAATTTTGCACATGCACTGCACGTAAAATGAAAAGTCACAAACTAAAAAAACATGTGCACTGAGTTATACCAAACGACACCAACACGTGGCAAGCATCCCAACCCCATCCCATCGGTTTTGGCCGGCGAGATGCGCATAGGAGGCCGGCACCGCCGGGCTAATCCATAGGGGATGCCTCCAATTTTTAACCCCAGAACCCCTTGGCCTACCCCACTACCCCCATGTTGTTCTATTTCTCTGTAAATTAACAGAGAGATAAAATTCACCTTTTAAATCCAAACTTTAATGCATTTTTTTAATTCATTCTTCATACCCAAAACCCTAATTTTTCCCTATAAATACCACACTACATTTCACCCCTCCTCATTTAGAAATCCCATACAAAAACTCTCTAAAATTTCAAAGTCCCAAGTTGTACAAGTGGAGTTAGCAAAGGTCGAAGTTCCGGTGACGTTTCGGAAAGATTCCGGCGACAAAACGACTTCCCGACGATTCCAATAACTTCCTCCATCCCCCCTCTTTATTTTTAACCTGTAAGTTCCCACTTTCCCCATTCTCTTCTGTTAAAACGAAATCACTTTTCAAAACTAGTAGATAGCGGAATTAATCCGACTTCCGATTCTATTTTAACTAAAAACACAATTTTTCTTTAGAACAAAACCACCATATTTTTGTATATTGTTTAACAAACATAATACAACATTCAAAACAAGTTTCATCTTAAAATAATATAAATTGCAATTTCTATTCCATCTTTACGGTAAAATACCATCATGTTACAAATGACATTGTTTATTCAATTTAACCGTATTACCTTTAGAAAACTCATGAGGTAATGACCTATCTAATCACAACACATATTTTTGATATAGCACGATAACTCTTGGGACATTAGTTTATGGGAAAACACGAGTTTACGATTAAATACCATAAAACATTCAAAAACTGTTTTCTTTAAAAATGTGTTATTTAATTCCTTGTAAATACGTCTCTACAACCCATTTTGGAAAACCCTGATCGGGATGGTTCGGGTTATCGCACATTCTCGGGCCTAGTAGAGCGAGATGTAGACCTCCGCAAGGAGCATTCGATCTTGATGGAATTTTTAATGCAATTTTTAAGAAAAATGTGATTTCTAGTTAATAAATAAGTTCTACACACACACACACTATCAAAATATCTACTTTAAGTATACAATATATATATTTCATGTTTTCTAAATCAAAGGAATTACCAATTTTATGAAACTACCATTACAATTCAATACAATTCCAATATTACACTAAAATACCATATACAATAAAATTTAGGTTATATCCACTAGAATATTTCACTTTATAAAAAATTGCAATTATGAAAACCCTAAAGAAAATAATTAAATACTTGCGGTGTATTTTGAAAATATATATCAAAAGTATTTTTCATAAAATCCCCTCAAGTTATATTAATTTACAATAAAAACCCTAGTAAACATAGGTTTAAGCGGGACTAGTTCTCTTGAGCCTCAGGGAGCCGGAGAATATGGGTGCTTGCCTATCTAAGGTTGGCAACCTAAAAACGGTGTTAGCAATACGGTAATTGTCTTGGAAAAAGACACAAATCTTGCCGTTCATATACAATAGTTACCGATAACTCCAAAATAATCAGGGCTTCAATTCTGCTTAAAAGTATGACTCAGTTCGAGTCATGGTCAAATCTGAATACAATCTGACTTGAATTCAATTCAAGTATAACTACAATACAATATGAATCCATGAATACCAGAATACAATCCATATCAACATGACTGAACCGAACCATGGATATACTCTGATTACATGACTATCCATTTATATCCATTTCGTTTACTGATATCATGGTTTCGGCAAGTCTTCCATTTACTACAAGACAATATAATACAATCAGTACAATCAATACAATCAATACAATAAACATTATAGAGTTTATAAAGGGGTAGACTAGTACGGAACATGTTAAAGGTGGCACGAGGTGGTCATTAAAAGACGTAATTACATTCATGCCGTTGTTCCGTGGTATTATCGACGGAGCCTTGTACTACGGGTTACCAAAGTCCACGGTGTAAGTTGGACTCCTCTTGTATACACTGGCATATTCTGTACCAAGCTACAACAACTACGTTAGTATAACAAATATTACATTATCTAATTCACCAATTCTATTCTCTGTCTATTCTTCTCCTTCTTTCTTTGGGACTTACCGAGCGATTGTTTGCTAACGACATTCCCTTTCTTCTTTATTTGGAATGTTGTTAGGAAGACCCGACTCCGAGGAGTTCGAGACCAGCCAGGACCACTTGGAGCCGACCACTGAGTAGCACGACCATTAGGCTTTACTTGTACATACTTTTTATTTCAGTTATTCCATTGTTTAGGCATTGCATTCCAGACTTGTATTTACTTTCCAGTGTTGTATTGTAAAGAAATGTTGAATAAATAAAAGTTGTTGTTCATTTATATTCATGTCTCTTGTGTACATTTTACTTTATATTGCTTAGATACGCTTAGCGTGTTTACTTCTGAGTAAATACGTTGTGTGGCCCGTCACGTCTCCTTACCGTACACCGGAAAGCGGGGAGTGACAACAACTCAAATCACGCATATTCTCTACAGTTATGACAAATTCAGAACAACTACCGAAAACAGATAAATTCCGGGTTCCGGCTATCCACATCTATCAGGTGCCGCTTACTAGTATAAGAGACAAGATCAAGCGATGGTCATTCATGTCTGGGACAAGCACAGAGTACAAGGGAGGTAGCATAAGGATCAAAGTGGCAACGCGGAGTTCGAGGAAGATCAAGGCACAAAAGAAAAAAAGAGTTGCCATTTTGGACTATTGAAAATCTGTGAATACTTTGGAACTATTTTGCAAATTTAAACCTATCAAACAGAAGAAGGAAGCAACATGAGAACCCACACGAAATACGAAGCGCCAATTCCAAAAAAGGATCGCGGATCGACGAAATTTTGGGCCTATTTGGCGGCGGATCAGCGGTCGTGCCGTGGCCAAATGTGACGAATTTTCATGGGTGTTTTGGTCATTATGTAAGGACTCAGAATATTACCCCAGAGTTTCATTTCACTAGTTATAAATGCTCCAGTTCAAAGGCAAAGATGCATGCTTTATTTTCCTAGGATTAGTTCTAGTTTAGTATAGTTTTCTTTTTCTTCTTCATCTCTTCTCCATTAAAATGTAGTGAGAGCTTTTGAGTGGATGAATAATGAAGATGGGAGTTTTTTCTACCTTGTATCTTTATTTTCTTGCATTGTCTTTTAATTCTTAGTATAACTTTTATTACTTGTTTGTTAAAGTAGTTGTTAGTTTTATTGTTCTTCTTTTCTTCTCTTCTATTCTCTATTTTTAAGCTATGATACTTAATGGATTCCCTTACTTAGGTGAGGGCCCAAATAGTTAGCTTGTTGTTTTTTGATCTCATTGTATTCTTCCATTCTTTCTTCTCTTTTTCTTGTTTTATTTTCTTTTCATATGTGAATAATTAGGGTTAAGAAAGGGTAGTATGAGGGATGGAAAAATCTCTTGTGCTTCTCTTTGCAAACAACTTGAAAATGAATCTAGACCAAACAAACATAACCCTCTCCCTTAAATGCACCATCGTGACATATAGTCGCGACCCAAATTGAGAATTCCTTTAGGCGTACTACAACGTGACATGTAGTTGCGACCTAATTGGAGACTTGTTGTGTATGTTTCGCTTAGGGTTGGAAATAAGAGAATGGAACGAATGGACAAAGGACACTTGAATTGGATTTAACGTTGGAAAGCTTGCTTAAACTCGCAAATACCATTTCTATGTCCTCCTACTCCCCGTTACTTCCGATTACTCTAACATCATTTCAATGATGGCAAAAAGACAAGCACACGAATAATTTTTAACTCTATGAACCAACCCTAACCCTAACAAGCTCTCTTGAACATAAATATACACAACACTTAGGATAGAATTGAACAAATTTGGACATTTTTTAATTAACTCGTTTAAAACAAGAACGGAAACACTTACCATTTCTCTGTGGATCGACCCGTACTCAATCGGCTAGCTACCAAACGAAACCGACATGATTACTGTAAGTAGAACAAGTAGAACGCATATCATATCCCGAAATTTTCTACCAATCAAATGGCGCTGTTGCCTAGGAGACGGTAGCGTATTTCTTTCTTATTACTCGGGTTAATTTGTATATAAAAAACAAAAAAACCCATAAAAATCCATCTTATTATTATTTGATTCTTTTTGTGCGAGTGTGCAGAATAGGGAGAAGAGCAAGTTCAGTGCCAAAGCCGTGGGAAGTTTGACCCACATCTCGCGGCTACACCGCGGCGGATCAAGGCAAAACCGTAACAAAATCTGGAACCAATATAGTGATCCAATCATGAAACGGAGGATGCAAAATAGAAGACCAAAACCAGAAGAGAGCACCCAAGAAATTTGGAGTCCAAACTCTAAATTTCTACCGCGGTTCTGCGGCTTAAACTTTGCTTCAGAGCCTAAATTTTTTTGTGAGTACTTCAATCTTCAAGAAACACCCTCTGAATTTCACTGAATTGCCTTTTCTGCAGTATTCTTTGCGCGAACTCTTTCTCCCTTTCCAATAAACTGTTTTGTGCAGAATTCTTTACGCCACCGCCAAATATTTTTTATTTTTTTTAGATTTTAATTGTTTTATCGCTTTGCATACAATAATACAAACATTAAGGGGCTATAATACCAATTCAGATTGGGTGGGGATTTCATCACCCTTTATAGTATCCCAAAAAATCACAAAAAGCATATGCATTAACTTGAGTTGATTTAAAAAAATCTAGACCAAACCTATAAGGACTTATAGCGCTCATTTAGGACAAGTGAAGGTTGAGGAGAATCGGTCGTTTATCTAAACTTGAGTTTGTGGTGCCTAAGCGAGATAAGTGAGGAGGTAATTTTAAAAGGCCCGTCTTACGGTGATTCATGAGCATAACCCTCCTTACCTCATTTGTGCTTACCTTGCCACAATTGGCAGTGAAAAGGCGATTTAAAAGTTATCCTGCAACTTATCTCTTGAAAGTCTAGAAGCGGTCTAGTTGGACTTTGATGACTCTAGCTCTAGGTGTTTCTTGTGCATATTGTGATTTTGATTGTGATTGTTTAAAATTTAGTCCTATAATTCCATATTTTAAAAAAAAACCAAAAAAAATTTCAAAAATTAAAAAATCCAGAAAAATGAAAAAAAAAAAAAATCATAAAAATTCGCCCACCTTCCAACCTCTCTACTTTTCACTCCTATCATGGGTACCCCTAACCGACCTACTCTTTTCGAAATTTGGTACTCTCAACCAGATATTTCATCACACGGTTCTTACTTTGGTAGAACTTCTAACGATATATCCATACCAAAAATTTCTTTGAAAGATCGCAAAGACGCTTCTAGAAAAAATAATTGGACACCGCAATCCACTTCATTTCAACCATTTCAAACTCTCACACCTTCTTACGTTGATACCCCTTCTCAGAGTCATGTTGCGACTCTGAAACCCATGTCCATTTCTGAGCACATTGAACAATCCTGTAGCCGATCTTTTACTCCTTTCACCACTCCAAATTCTTTAAAACAACAATTCCAATCATCTTTTTATCAAAGTGTTGATCCTAATCATATTCTATGCATCCATTCAATTCTTATCAATACTACCCGACTTTTATACCTTCTTTAGACATTTCTTCTGAACATCCATTTGGGAGTTTCACGTATCTAAACGAATTCGAATCTTTTATTGAAAACCTTTCACAAACTATGTCTAGTCTTGAAAGAACATTGGAAGAATTTTGGGTAGCTTCATGTCAAAAAATTGAGGAATTGAATGAATCCATGGCCGCACTCATACAACCTAACGAACCAGAAGACAGTTTCCAACTAGCTCAAAATTTTACAATGTGTGATGAGGCGATAGGACAATTTGATGATTTGAATAGTGAAAGTGAGCAATCCACCCTTCAAAATCAAACCTACCATTCCTAATTGAATTCCATGGCTCCAGTTACGAAAATCTATCGAGTTCACCAAATGATTCACCAATTGAGGATAGAATATTTAATGAGTTGTGCGACTACTGTGTGTTTGATTTACCCGATTGTGAAGGAACCCGTTCCCCTCCGAAAGACGGCGCACAAGACTGCAATGTCCTGACGCTGAGATTCGGGGCAGATGCTATTTGGTTTTATCCGTCCACCTCTCCGAAGATGCCAAGTTGATTTATGGCACCGTGTATCGGAGGTTTAGACGGATGCAGCCGATGTAGCAGATTTCGTCAGATTCCCCCTCGCTTGAGGGTTTTTGATTGTGGGGACGCTCTTCCCTGCAGGCGCAAGCCCCTGCAGTTAATTACGCTACCGCATCGCGGTAACAACTTTCTCCTTCTCCAGAATTTCACTTCGTGTCGTGTGTGTTTGTTTTGTTTGTGGTTGCCCGTGGTTTGTATACGGAGACTGAGTAATGCCGTCGCCCGTAGGACGTGGATTAGTCCAAATCCGTATTTACTTAGATTTGGGTTTGGTGTTTTTAGTTTAAGGATGCATTAGTCGCGTTGCGGCTAAGATCAACTTAAACGTTCGTTAAGGATACGATAGTCCTGTTTGAGACTAAGATCAACTTAACGTGATAATCCATTTAATATCTGGCCATCGGGACTCGTCACCTCTCTAACGTCGTTGAAGGATTACAACGGCAGATGTCAGAGGAGTTCAGAGATGTACCCTTGAACCAAGGTTCATTTGGAGTTTTATAGTCCGTTTGAATGTTTAAGGATACGTTAGCCGTTTTTGGGGGCTAAGATCAACTTAAACGGGATCGTTTAGATCCGGCAAAAGAGCATTTGGAGGTTCTATTGTTCCAGTTTAGGGACGTAGTGGTCCATAGGTAGTTTAGGGACATTGCGGTCCATGTTCCAGTTTAGGGACGTGGTGGTCCATGTTCCAGTTTATGGACGTGGTGGTCCGACATTAGTTTAAGGACGTTTCGGTCCAACATTAGTTTAAGGACGTTCCGATCCACGAGTTTAAGGACCCCGCAGTCCGTATTGATGTGTGGTCGTAGGGACCCGTCACCTCTCTGACGTCGTTGAGGAATTACAATGATAGGTGTCAGAGGAGTTCGGAGATGTACCCTCGAACCGGATGTAAATTGATTTAAGAGAGCAGCTGTGCTCAGTCAATTTAGTTTGAGGACTTACGGCCATGATTGGGCTAAGTCCAGTTTCAACATATTTTGTCTTTGGCCTGTGCTAGGGCTTTACCCCTTTTTAGTAATGCACTGCATTATTCTTGTTTTGGTTGGGCTCTGCCCTTTTATAAATGATGCAGAGCATCTATTTTGTTTGGGCTCTGCCCTTTTTAAAATGCATGGCATTTTTTATTAGGTCTTTTAATTGGGTTCTGTCCCTTTTCTTTAATAATGCAAAGTATTAAATACTCTGACAGTGCCCCACGTAGCTTGTCAGGCGCTTTGCGCCAATTAACGAGCGCAAGCGCATGTGGTGGTGACACATGTCACGCTCTGATGAGCGCAAGCGCAACAGCGCAATGCGCTGTGTCAGTGCGCTGCGCTGCTGACACGTGGCGCTCCCTGGTGGCTTGCGCCAACACAGGAGCGCAACAGCGCAGCTCTTTTGCAAGTGCAGAGCACTGTTTTATCTTTCGATCGATTTTAAATCAAAAAAAAACAAGTTTTTCTTGTTTTCATAGAACCGGTGGTTCATAAGCAAGTGCAAAGTACTATTATTAGTTATTTTTCTTTTTTATTGAAGATCATTGATCTTGTTCTTAGATCAATGATATGTTTTTAAGAGAATTTTCTCTTTTTCTAAAGGTTTTTACCTTTTTTGTTCTTGAGGAATTCTCTCCAATTCTTCAGAGTTCTCAATGATGATGTTCATTCTTCTTCTCTTTTTTTTATTTTAGAAAGAAGGATCATTGGTCGTTGGGACCCACCACCTCTCCGACGACACTGAGAGATTACAGTGCCATATATCGAAGGTGTGGAGGGATGTACCCTTTGAACCATGTCTCATTCATTAGGGAGGAAGAACAGGCTGGAGCTTAGGCTTCTCGCTGCTGAAAAAGGCTTCTTTGCGTTCGCGTACGTGCGTCACACGTGTTGGGCCCTCATATTTGCACGTAGCGCACATGGATCTTACGCATATGCGCATTATGGGGGGAGCAAGCTCCTATGGAGAACGAGTCTCCTTTTAATTGAATATTCTCATGTGGTGCGCACATGCGTTGCACGTGGTGCGCACGAGGCGGGCACACGTGCGTTGCACGTGGCGCACATGCGCATTATGAGGAGAAGCAGAGCTTCTATATATAGAGAACAAGCTCCCTTTAATATTATTAAATGTTTTCATTTGGTGCGCACGTGCGTTGCACGTGGTGAGCGCGTGGCGAGCACACGTGCGTTGCACGTGGCGCACATGCACATTATGAGGAGAAGCAGAGCTTCTATATATGGAGAACAATTTCCTTTTAATATTATTAAATGTTCTCATTTGGTGCGCACGAGCGTTGCACGTGGTGCACGCGTGGCGAGCACACGTGCGTTGCACGTGGCGCACATGCGCATTATGAGGAGAAACAGAGCTTCTATATATGGAGAACAAGCTCCTTTTAATATTATTAAATGTTCTCATCTGGTGCGCACGTGCATTCCACGTATTGCCGCATGGCGGGCACACGTGCGTTGCACGTCACGCATATGGCGCTTGCGCATATGCGCATTATGGAGGAGCATGCTCCTATCTTGGATAACTAAGCTCCTTTGGAGAACTAAGCTCCTTTGAGTATTGAATCCTTTGAGGATTTAACTCTACCTTTCTAAGAGGTATCCCCTCTTATTTATATGGGAGTGGTAGAGAACCCAGCCCTCCTTTTCCCGATGTGGGACTAAAAAATGCATTCCCCATGTAGTAGAGCATTACTTTAGATTACACGTGTATAACACATTTGCTCATAACTTTTGATCTCGGATGAATTATGAGGCCCATAATATATCAAATCGAAGGTCTTTTCGAGATGCTTTCAATATCATCAGAATTTAGCCATTTCTCATTCCGGAGTTTGTCAAAATACAGCTCGGAAAATACTGGTTCACATCTTCTTCCTTAGATCACATGTGCATAGACATTTGCTCATAACTTTTGATCCCGGATGAATTATGAGGCACATGATATATCAAATCGAAGGTCTTTTCAAGATGCTTTAAATACCATCAGAATTTAGCCATTTATCATTCTGGAGTTGGTCAAAATACAGCTCGGAAAATACTGGTTCGCATCTTCTTTCTTAGATCACATGTGCGTAACACATTTGCTCATAACTTTTGATCCCGGATGATATATGAGGCCCATAATATATCAAATCGAAGGTTTTATTGAGATGCTTTCAATATCATCATAATTTAACAGTTCCTCATTGGGGAGTTTATCAAAATACAGGCCGGAAGATACTGGTTCGTATTTTCTTAAGCGTATCGCTGCCATTTGATACCTTGGACTCTTTTGCACAGAAATTTTTGGCGGGAACAAATGCCCCCCACTACTTTGCCCACGTAAGTATATATGTGGGTGGAGTAGTGCAGAGTAATTCATAGCGTATGACCAGTTTCGGGTTGGTATATAACTTTCAGAATCTTGATCTGAAAAGATAACGAGCGGACACAAGTGTCGTCATTTATCATTGAATCAAATCTCGACTCTTAAAAGATATAGTTCCAGACTCTCAATTCCATGAGCCGCACCCTTCTATTTCTTTATGTTTTACTCTGGTGTGAAGTAGTTTATACGCTCATGAGTAACTTCTCCATTTCAGTGGCATGTAGCTTTAGCAAGTGTGGCTCATAGATGGTCTATCTTAACCTCTTTGTAGGGCAGTAATGGCTTAGAAGACAGAGGTAGGATCTGCCACCTAAGACTTTCAACTTTATGAGCCGTGAGGGTCTCATAAAGACTTTTCTCCCTACGGATCGAGAGGATCTCGTAGGTGTATTTTCTCCTTAGGAATCGTGAGGATTCCTAAGTGCGTTTTCTCTTATAAGTCGTAAGGATCTTATAAGAGAATTTTCTCCCTTACAAGTCGAGAGGACTCGTAAGTGGTTGGTGAGTTGACTTGTTTCCGAGTCGAATTATTGCTCTGACGGGGAGGTCGTTGGCTGACTTTTTTCCGGGTCGGAGCGTTGTTCCAACGAGGAGGCCATTGGCTGATTTGTTTCCGTGACGGAGGTCATTGGCTGACTTGTTTCCGAGACGGAGGTCGTTGGCTGACTTGTTTCCGAGACGGAGGTCGTTGGCTGACTTGTTTCCGAGACGGAGGTTCTTGGCCGTGAGAACTCAACGGGCACCATGGCTCGAGCAAAGCACTTCTCATATCCACCATTTGGAACAAGAAGCAGCTTTAAGGCTGAACGAGTGTTAGGAGTCTTCAAGCGAAACTGCTCGCCTACGTGCTGAAGTTGAGGCGAACGCTGCTGAGGTAAAGGCTGTCTTCGAGGGCCTTCTGGAGCATATCTCAAATGGGCTGAACTTGAAGCAGAAACTTAACGCTGCTGAGCGTAATGCCCAAGGCCGCAAAACCACTCAGCAGGCCGTTGGGGAGAAGCTTGCATCTCTCTTGCAGGAAAGGGCTCAGGTGGAGGCAGAACTGGCGGTGGTAGCAGATCAGGAAAAGGCGTAGAAGGAAGTGCGTGAACAATTGCTAAAGCTATGTAAGACGCTTCCTTCCCAGTAGTTCTCCTTGTATCCATATACTTGTAAAATTTTTCCTTTTCAAATAACATGTATCCATTCTTTATTCCTTTGTACAATCCACCTTGTACTTGACTGAATTAATAAATAAAGATATACATTTTTTTCTTTTCAATGTCTTGTATGCCCTTCTGCTTTCTCCTTTTCTCTTATTATCAGTATATTGTCACAATTAGCAGGTAATAGAGCAAATATCTTGATTTCTTCATGAGATAGCGATGGCTTAGGCCGCAGGTTCAGATCTTCCGCCCAAGACTTTTCAATTCTATGAGCCGTGGGGGTCTCATAGAGACTTTTCTCCCGACGGATCGAGAGGATCTCGTAGGTGGTTTTCTCCTTAGGAATCGTAAGTATTCCTAAGTGTGGTTTTCTCTTATAAGTCATAAGGATCCTACAAGAGAATTTTTCCCTCTTATGAGTCGAGAGGACCTGTAAGCGGTTGTTTCCCTCCTTGTCGAAACTCGACTTTGGAGAGTGAGACCCGTGAATAGTATGCAAGAGACCGTTTTAGATTGACTTGTAGGGTCCCATTGTTCAGGAAGCAAGTTTTTTCAATCCCTGCTGCCTGAGGCTTCATCTTGCAAGTTGAGACGAATCGGGAATTTTCCCGCGGAGACACTGGTTTCTCTGCGAGCCGACGCGAATCAGGAGGCTCTCATCAAGGAGTGTTTGTGTCCGTGAGTCGAGGAGTTTGCTAGGGATTATTTGTTTCCCAAGCGCCAAGGATTATTTGTTTCCTTGGGGTTTAAAACGAGTCGAGGATTTCCCACGGAGGCACTGGTGGCTCTGCGAGTCGACGCGGATCAGGAGACTCTCGTCAAGGAGTGTTTGTATCCGTGAGTCGAGGAATTTGCTAGGGATTATTTGTTTCCGAAGCGCCAAGGATTATTTGTTTCCTTGGGGTTTGAAACGAGTCGAGGATTTCCCACGGAGGCACTGGTGGCTCTGCGAGTCGACGCGGATCAGGAGGCTCTCGTCAAGGAGTGTTTGTATCCGTGAGTCGAGGAGTTTGCTAGGGATTATTTGTTTCCCAAGCGCCAAGGATTATTTGTTTCCTTAGGGTTTGAAACGAGTCGAGGATTTCCCACGGAGGCACTGGTGGCTCTGCGAGTCGACGCGGATCAGGAGGCTCTCGTCAAAGAGTGTTTGTATCCGTGAGTCGAGGAGTTTGCTAGGGATTATTTATTTCCCAAGCGCCAAGGATTATTTGTTTCCTTAGGGTTTGAAATGAGTCGAGGATTTCCCACGGAGGCACTGGTGGCTCTGTGAGTCGACGCGGATCAGGAGGCTCTCGTCAAGAAGTGTTTGTATCCGTGAGTCGAGGAGTTTACTAGGGATTATTTGTTTCCCAAGCGCCAAGGATTATTTGTTTCCTTGAGGTTTGAAACGAGTCGAGAATTTCCCATGGAGGCACTGGTTGCTCTGCGAGTCGACGCGGATCAGGAGGCTCTCGTCAAGGAGTGTTTGTATCCGTGAGTCGAGGAATTTGCTGAAGACACTGGTTTCTTCGGAGTTGGACTGAACCGTTGAGATTTGGCTTCGTCTTCTGGCGGAGCCTGTTGGGAAAGTATGGTTCCCTCTTTGTTTACGCCCTTGGATTGTATACAGGGATCGATGTGATCTTAACTGTAGGGCCAAAGTTTTATTATCATTTTTTTTTATCTCCGTGATGCTCTATCATTTCAGCTTTTATATCGCGAAGGTCGCGATTGCCCAATCATTTCGGCTATTTTTCGCGGTGCCCAATCATTTCGGCTATTTATTTTATTTTTACTTGCTTCTTTTTATTGTGAGTTGCCCAATCATTTCGGCTATTTATTTTATTTTTACTCGCTGCTTTTTATTGCGAGTTGCCCAATCATTTCGGCTATTTTGCATGCATACATTTTTACTTGCTGCTTTTTATTGCGAGTTGCCCAATCATTTCGGCTATTTTGCATGCATACATTTTTACTTGCTGCTTTTTATTGCAAGTTGCCCTATCATTTCGGCTATTTCGTATGCATGTGTGGCCTACTGGCTTTCTGTCGTAAACCTGGAATTAGACACCGATTTCGGCATTAGCACCGCTACAACTGGGATATTGCCAGGAGCGAATCATCATTTGCCTCCGTCGATGTCGAACAAAGGTGGCTTAGCGAATAGGGTTAAGGCGCTGTCGACTAAGGCTTTTAACTTCATGAGCCGTAAGGGTCTCACAAAGGTATTTCTCCCTACAAGTCGTGAGGATCTTGTAGGCGTATTTTCTCCTTAGGAATCGTGAGAATTCCTAAGTGCATGTTCCTCTGTAAGTCGTAAGGATCCTACAGGAGGGTTTTCTCCTTGTAAATCGAGAGGACTTACAAGGGTCGCTCACCATACGAACATATCCCCAGTCACGGATGAGACTTGGTTAAGGAAATGTTTATTCGCGCCCATGGATTGTATACAAGGGTCAGTATTGAACCACTTGTAGGGCAATATCGAAGGTTTTTTGGGGTTTGCTTAAGCACAGGTTCAGGTCTCTGTAACTTAAGACTTTCAAATCCTATGAGCCGTGAGGGTCCCATAAGAGAGTTCTCCTTACGAGTCGTGAGGATCTCGCAAGTGTATTTTCTCCTTAGGAATCGTGGGGATCCCTAAGTGTGTTGCTCCCTTGTGAGTCGTAAGGATCTCACGTGGGTGGTTTCTCCTTACAAGTTCGAGAGGACCCTATAAGTGTCTTTTAACGAGCTTGCGCCCTTTCAGGTTTTCACAAACACTCGCCGGTAGTCCCGCTGTTTTTACTCACGGAGCCCTTTCGGGTTTTCATCCATGCCCATTTTTCTTATGGACATACCATTTTTTTTATTCTTTTTATTTTTATATATATTTTTTATTTTTTTTACGAGGTCGCGCCCTTTCGGGTTTTCACGAACACTCGCCGGTAGCCCTGCTGTTTTTACTCACGGAGCCCTTTCGGGTTTTCATCCGTGCCCTTTTTGCTTATGGACATACCGTTTTTATTTATTATATTTTTTTATTATTTATTTTTTTTATTCATCTCGTCAGCCTAAGGATGCTGCGGTATTAGTTTAAGGACGTTTCGGTCCGCTATTAGTTTAAGGACATTTCGGTCCGACTTTGAGAAGGCTGGCTATTGCTGATAGAGTTTGAGCTTAGGAAGATAGCGAGCGGACGTAGTCTGTGGCTCATTAAGCGTAGTATTTCTTTAGGAAGCGACCGTTTATCGGCCTGAAAGGCCTTTCACCGTGCATATCTATGAGTAGATAGGCCCCGCCCTGGTAGACCTTATCTATGATGTACGGGCCTTCATAGTTTGGCTCGAATTTTCCCCGTTTGGCGCGATTGGGGATCATAGGGTTTTTGACCACTAGCACGAGTTCTCCTTGGCGAAATGTCATCAGTCGGGTCAATCTTTCATATGAGCGCGTCATCTTTGCTTTATAAGCTTCCAAATTTTGCTGTGCTATGAGCCGTGTTTCTTCAAGAGCATCAAGCTCCACAAGCCGAAGGTTAGCATTTTCTTCGTTCGTCAGTTCGTAGTGGACCGCCACTCGTAGAGAGGGTAACTCTATCTCGAGGGGGAGTATTGCTTCTGTCCCGAATACTAACGCATATGGTGTTGCGTTTGTGGCCGTTTTAAACGTAGTTCGATATGCCCAGAGAGCCTCTTGCAGTCTTTCGTGCCAGTATTTCTTATTTCGCGACACTGTTTTCTTCATGATCTTCGTCAAGGTCTTGTTGAAGGCCTCAGCTAGACCGTTAGCTCGCGGATTATAAACCGAGGAATATCTCCAATCTATATTGTGTTGCTGCGTGAAGCGACTGATCTTGTGGCTTCTGTAGGCTGGCCCGTTATCGGAGATGATCCGTCTTGGCGTTCCAAACCGATATATGATATGCGTCTTGAAGAAATGGAGGATATTCTCCGTCTTTACTTCCCTCAGCGGTACCGCTTCTGCCCACTTAGAGAAGTAGTCGGTCGTCGCTAGGATGAAACGATGTCCTCTAGACGATGCCGGTTCGATGGGGCTGACTATGTCAGTCCCCCACATTTCGAATGGCCAGCTAGCCACCGTTGGATGTAGTGGATTCGGATGCTGATGGATGAAATCCCCATGAATTTGGCATAAGTGGCATTGCTTCGCATATTCGAGGCAGTCCTGGCTCATCGTGGGCCAATAGTAGCCCATCCGTTTGATCTTTATCTTCATCTTTGGGCCCGCTTGGTGAGAACCGCAGAGTCCGTCGTGAACTTCCCGGACGACTTTTCTCGCTTTGTCAGGTCCTAAGTATCTCAGCCACAGAGAATCAAATGACCTCTTGTATAGAGTATCGTTGACGAAGGCAAAAGACAGAGCTCGTTTCGTGAGCTGATGTCTTGTGGACGCTTCCTCAGGTATTCGGTGGGACTTAAAGTAGTCTATGAAGACTTCTCTCCAATCCTCGGTATCTTCCCAATCTTTTACTTGCAGGGTCGTCTGCTTGCTCGCTCCTTTTTCTTCGGATGATTCCGGAGATATTTCTGCTGGGGCAAGCACCCGACAGCTTTGTACCATGATTCTAACGTCATCGAGGTTTTCGTCAGCCGGTTCTTTAGCAAGTTTGGCCAATGCGTCTGCTTTGCTGTTTTCCGCGCGTGGTATGTTTTCCAAAGTGTAGGAAGGAATTTGGGTTAACAGTTGTTGCACCTTTTCACCGTACTTCACCAGCTCTGGCTTGCACGTTTGGTAGTCGCCATTTACTTGACTAACGACCCGTTGAGAATCTCCATATATGAGGAGGTTTTCAATTCCCATGTCGATGGCGATCTCAAGGCCTGCTATCAAGGCTTCATATTCGGCTTCGTTATTCGTCCTCGGCTCTGTTAAGGAGAAGGCGAAGCGCATAATCCCTCCTTGTGGAGTTACGAAGATGAGGCCTATTCCCGATTTGATTATAGGGGTACTTTGTTTGCGCTTTTTCATGGAAGATGCTCCGTCAAAATAAAGCTCCCATCGGGTATCACTACCGTCGATCGCATCAAACACATGTTCGTCTGGAAGATCGCAATTTAAAGGAGAATCGGCGGGTATTGGATGCTCAGCGAGGAAGTCGGCGATGGCCAGGCCTTTGACTGCCTTGAAAGGTTGATACGTTATCGAGAACTCCATCAAGAGCAGGGCCCATTTAGTGAGTCACCCCGTCAATATGGCCTTTGACATCAAATATTTAAGGGGGTCCACCTTCGATATGAGACGAACTTCATACGCCAATGCATAGTGCCTGAGCTTTGTTATCGCGAAGATCAACGCCAGGCAGTGTTTTTCAATGGGAGAATAGTTGCTTTCTGCCCCCAGTAGAACTCGACTTAAGTAATAAAGAGCTCTCTCTTTCCCATGATCATTCTCTTGCGCCCATAATGCGTCTAAAGAACCTTCGAGGGCGGTTGTGTAAAGAAGGAGAGGCTTTCCCTTAACCGGAGCAGCCAACACTGGCGGGTTCTGCAGGTACTGTTTAATCTTGTCCAGCGCGCCCTGACATTTTTGATCCCAGACGAATGGAGTTCCTTTCTTCATCAGGTGACTGTAAGGGAAGCACTTGCTAGAGAGGTTGGCTATAAATCGCCGAATATATGCGAGCTGTCCTTGGAGAGACCGCAACTGTTTGAAAGTTCTCGGCGGAGGCATTTCCATGATCGCCTTGATCTTAGACGGATCTATTTCGATGCCTCGGTGTTGGACGATGAATCCCAGGAATTTACCAGAAGAAACTCTGAATGCACACTTGAGAGGGTTCATCTTCAAGTTGTATTGTCGAAGGCGCTGAAATACGGTCTTCAGATGCTCGAAATGTTCCTCGTATGATTTGCTTTTAACCACGAGATCGTCGATATAACATTCAACGATTTCGTGTATGAGGTCATCGAAGATCTTCGTCATGGCTCTCTGGTAAGTGGCACCGGCGTTCTTTAATCCGAAGGGCATCACTTTATAACAGAATATTCCCAAAGGAGTCCGAAAAGCGGTGTGCTTCTGGTCTTCGGGGTGCATCTTTATCTGATTATACCCTGATGAGCCGTCCATGAAGGAGAAAATCTCATGAGTGGACGTATTGTCTATCATCAGTTCGGTGACTGGCACTGGGAAATCGTCCTTCGGGCAGGCTTTATTGAGATCCCGAAAGTCTACGTATATGCGCACCGTCCCATTTTTCTTCATCACCGGGATGATGTTAGCGATCCATTCAGGATATTGAACCTCCTGGATGAAGCCAGAGTCGATTAACTTCTTGACCTTAGCGTTGATGCTCATCTCAAGCTCAAGCCGCATTTTTCTCGGTGCCTGTTTGACCGGCTTGACGTCTGGGGATATCGCCAATTTGTGCACAACAACTTCTGGATCTAGTCCCGGCAT
Source organism: Agapanthus africanus (assembly GCA_030015575.1). Taxonomy (NCBI): domain Eukaryota; kingdom Viridiplantae; phylum Streptophyta; class Magnoliopsida; order Asparagales; family Amaryllidaceae; genus Agapanthus; species Agapanthus africanus. Next base: position 725,811,849 of record CM057337.1, read on the forward strand.
TTCGGAATAGTTCCATGCGAAGCAATCTTTATGCTGTACAAGGACGTCTTTCAACGCAGCCACCCTTTCTTCGGATAACAGCTCACTGACAAATGTCGGTCGCGGGTCATTTAGCGTCCCCAACTCAATTTTCTTGAGGTTATCCGCGGTGGTATGAATTTCATCTTTCAGCTCTTTTGGCGCTGGTGGAAATTCTGAGATTACCTCGTCGTTGCTGCTTTCGAAGCACCAGGGAAGATTGTCCATATTCTCGGGCCCTTCTTTTAATATTGTTATCATGTGACAAGTGTGAATTCGCTTCCAATCCCAATGTGGAGTTAGTTCTGTTCTTGCGGCTTTGGGTTCGTGCTTCTGTGGCGGTGCTACCCTCCAGTTGTCAGACAGAGTGAATTTGCCAAGCTGATACTGATCTTCAACCCAATTCTTGAAGGTGAAGCAATCTTCTAGAGGATGCCTTATTACTCGATGGTAAGAGCAATAATTTGGGTCAGAGGCTTCTCCTGCTTGCTCGGGGTTCTTGGACTCCGGCAGCGTAAGCATTTGATGTTTTAGAGCAAGATCAAGTATCTTCTTCGTCTTGTCCCGAGGAAATGAGTACGCTCGACCCATTTTCTTCATGAGGGATAGATCAATAACGCTCCTCCCGTTTACGTGGCTTCTTAGCTCTTCTTTGTTGCCGTTGAGCGTCTTTTTGGCTTTTCGACTTGTTTCTGCCTCTGCATCGAGCCTTTTTTATAACAGGTTGACCGGAGGCGGCACTTTCATCTTTGACGGCCTGTTGAAGGAGGCATTGCGTTTTGGCTTTATCGTAGATGGCCATTTCACGGTTATGGTCATCTCGGATTTTTTGACCAGCTTCTCTTATAAGTTTTTCCATTTGTTCTTCGAACGACGGACTGGGCACTTTTGCATCTGGAGCTTTCACTGGTTCGGGATTAGCATCTTCCCATTGAGCATCCGCTTCTTCATCAAAGTCATACATAACGTAGTAATCGTGTAGTAGCTCCCGTTTCTTTGACCGGATGTATCCAAGCCTTCTTGTTTCCATTCTCCCGGTAGGCAGTTTGCGTTGAGTCCCGGGAACGTTCCAGACTTTGTCGTAGAACTTGGCTTTTCAAACGGTCTGCTTGAAGGATATCCCCTGGCGTTTCAGCAACTTTTTCAAACCTTCCGTATAATATCTGGGTAGGCGGATGGGTTGAAGTCTGTCCAGCGTAGGATTTGTGTCATGCCAAATTTCTTTCTCCACTTTGGTTTCTTCGGAGCGGTAGAATAGAATTGCTTTTTCGCCTTCTCGCTTGGGAGGGATATAAAACGTTCGTGGCTCTTCTACATTGTAGACATCAAGTGCATCCAATTCTTTACGGTGTTTAGGCGGCACCATGGCGACTTGTAGACTTTGTTCTTCGCCAACGGACGTTCGTATTGAAGGTCGAGCAGAGAATATAGTAGAGGTCTCATCTTCCGAGTCGCTACCAAAGATCAACGTAGGAGCGGACGGCCCTGGCTTGTTGTGTTGGGGCGGACCCGAATAAACTATCTCCTCCTCTTCTTCAGTATCACTGCCGAAGACAGGGATGGTGGCATTAGCTTTGTTCTCCGGCTTGTGACACCTCTTCGTGTCTTCGAAATCCGGTAAGAAGTATTTGGCATCTTCATATTTGCGGACCTCATTCACAGAGAACGGGTTTAGTTCCCCTGCCACGGTATACTCGAGACCATCCTTAGAATACTTCATACACTGATATTGTGTAGAAGGGATGACGTTGTACTCGTGTAACCACGGTCGGCCGAGCAAAGCGTTGTAGCATGTCTTGGCGTCTATGACGTGGAACTTAATGTCCGTGACGAGTAGCCCGAAGCGTAGCGTCAGTATCACAGACCCAAGAGTTCTTGATGACTGGGAGTCGAACCCGGAGATAGTGATCTTGTCCCGAGCAAGGTGCTGGACGCTCATGCAGATTTCTTTTAACACCCGCACGTTGAGGAGGTTAACGGAGGATCCATTGTCGATCAGGATTTTGCCTATTTTTATATCGTGACAGTATCCTGAGACATAGAGGGGGCGATTGTGTTCGCACGTTCCAAGGAGAAGGTCTTCATCACCAAAAGAGACATCGGCCGTGTGCACTTCCTCCAATTCATCCTTCATCTTTTCTTCAGCCAGGAAAGCTTGGAATTGCTTCGGATCCTGCAGTGCCTTGATTAATGAATCTCTCGCCTCCTTTGGTAACAAAAGGGCGTCAAGAATGCTGAGCTGTGAGGGCAGCTTCCTCAGATGCGCTAAGACGTTGTAATCCACCTTATTTTTCTTCGGCGGGTCTTTGGCAGCTAGCTCTTCCATGACTTGGTCATCTAGGGCAATGTCCTCAGAGACCTTTTCTTTCCCTTTATCTTTTTTGTTTGGGGGTCCGAGATTCTTTTCGGGCAGCGTCCGATTCCGCAGCCGGATGTTTTCGCAGACCTTCGGCTCTTCTTCTTTTCCCGAGGTGGACTTTTTAAAGAGAGGGGTAAGTTCCAGCTCCTCATCAGAATAGCTCCCGAATGTAGGCACTTGTGACCCGCCGGTGTTAACCATGCGACAATCGCCGGTAGTTCTCTTAAGCTCTTCGGTCGTATTTTTCCGCTCCCGACGAGTTTTGCGCTTCTCCCGCTTAAAGCGTTGTCGATGAGCAACGTATCCTATCCACCATCTATCGAAAGCTTTGCACTCTTGAGTGGGGTGCGAAATCTTTTGATGATATAAGCAATAGGAGGGGTGCGTTTCCATTTCACCGGTGATGTTTCCTTCGGAGGATGGTAGCTTCATGCCCATTGATATGGCCTTAGCAAACCTTTTCCTCATCTTGAATTAGCTCTTGTCAGTAATGGAGGTATTTTGCTCTAGCGGGATCGTCTCAGCTCTTTCATCAGGTCGCTAGCGCTTGGCCCTTTCAAATATGACTGCCTCACGTTCTCGATCAGCTTTACTTTTCAACTGAGCTTCGTTAAGGAATATGTCAATTATCTCATCTGATGGCATCGGAATTTTTGATTCGGTATCTGCCCCTAGCGTTTCAGTATAAGAAGTCTTCTCATCGTTCATGAACGAATGAGAAATCACATGACAGCTCGCCACGTGTTCTTCAGACTCATCATATGAACTTTCTCCCTCATCTTCCTCTTGAAAGATATGATTGAGGAACTCTTGGAATGTAATAGGAGTCCGTGCCCTCTGGTTGTATTCCTCCACCGCGTCAATTTGTTTTTGCAAGTCCATGCGCTTGTCGCTAGGCTTCACGGGCTTCTTAGATTTCTTCTTCTTCTTTTTCGAAGATTTTGACGGCCAGTTGCGAGTGCCTGAGCCACCACCATCGGTCTTTGGAGTTGGACGTGGCTTCAACATCCCTTCAATGACCTGCGGTTCCAACGGGTTCTTCCACCTAATCGCTGGACATGTCTGAAGATCGTTTAGCATCCTATTTGTCTTGGCTGATAATACAACCTCCCAAGGAGCTTCTTCAACAACGGAGCATGTTGCCCCCGGCGTATTCGTCCCCTTAGAGGTGTGAGGCTGCGGGGGATGCACCTTCCATTTATCAGATAACACGAATTTTCCCTGTCGGTACTGGTTTTCAAGCCAATTTTTGAAAACGTAACAATCTTCGATCGGATGGCCCAGTACTCGATGATAAGGACAGTAGTTGGGCTCGTTGACATCACTTGGTTGCAACGGATGTTTTGGATCCGGCAGATTTATGAGTCGGTTGCGTAACGCCAGCTCGAATAACCTTATCATTTTATCGCGGGGAAAAGAGTAAGAACGTCCTAGCCTCTCTTCCAGGGCTACGTACGGACGCACATTATTTTGACGAACAACCGGCTTCGAGTCGCTCGGTTGTTGTTGAGCATTAGCGACGACGATCGCTTTTCCCTTCCTTTTGTCATTTCGGGAGTCTGTCCTTGGAAGAGGGGGTTTATGGCCCATTTGATCCATTTGCGCTAGTTTGTCAATCAAGGCCTGGAAGGTAGTTGGCTTGAAAAACATCATAAATTGTGAGATGGTTGCTTGTGGATCAAGGGTTCCCACAAACATACCCACTGCGGGAGCTTCTTCAATGCGCTGCTCGCACTTTGACCATAAGTTCCGCCACCATATAGCATATTAAACCCACGTCTCGCCTGGTTTTACCCTGGCGTTAATCAGTACCGTAATCGGGGTGCGTTCACTGGCGCTTGCAAAACGCTGAGTAAACAGTAGCTCTATCTCTGCGAAGGTCTTGATAGAGTCGTTTGGGAGTTCAGAGTACCACTCAAACGCCTTATCTGATAAACTTCCAACAAACTGGCGAAGCAACAGCTTGTCGTCACCGCCGGTGTTGCCGCAGAGTGCCCTGAACTGAGCAACATGCTGGTGAGGATTGCCCGTCCCCTTGTAGACATGGAATTTGGGAATTGTGTAACCTGGCGGGTACTTGATTTGGTCGTACCAACTTGGATATGGCCGTCCCGTTTTTACGATCTGGCCAGCTGCTTCAGTCGCATAATGAACCCGTATTTGTTGGGCTAAGTACTCGTCCAAATCAGCTTTAGAGATTGTATCTTCTTTAGCCGTGGACAGAGTTGGTGGAGGATTTGATGTCTCTCCCCTATCGTCTACAAGGACGATCGGGGGCTCTTCAGCCAGAGGATCTTGTTGTATCATCATCCCTATCATGTCTTGGAAGAGGAGGCCCATACGCTGTATGTTGGCTGCTTGTTCAGCAGCCTCTTTGTCCTTCTTCTCCAATATCCGACGAAGGAATTCGACGTCGGTTTCTTCCTCTTGGCGTTCATCCAAGGACGTTTCAGGGTTTTCTTTTGGCCCTGTAAGTGCGGCCATAGCGTTCATCATCTCTTGGAGCTTCTGCTGCTGCTCCTGTGCCTTGGTCACTGATCGCGTAAGCGGTCGATGACCCGTAGATATGCGACTGTCCTCTTTAGCAGACGCCACATAGACGGTATGAACTACAATGCCCCCTGACTTAGGGCGTTTGGGTGCACCACCTCTGATATTTTTCGCCGGCGCGGGGGTTTTCTCTGGCCTCCTTCTTTTGTGGGCCGTTGAAGTTGAAGGGGCCGTTGCAGTGGGCACCCTAGCGATCATTGTCCCCTGCTGTTTAATAGGATGGTCTTTTTCTTTTTGCACCTTTGTATTCTTTTGTTGACGAGAGTGATCTGGGTCGATCACGGAGTCTTGAACCCTTCGCCAAACCTTGTATATTTTTTAGTACAGCCGTTGCGGGGGCTGTTCCTGCTTCATTTCTGGAATTTTCTCCGCAAGTGGAGGAGATCTTTTTAGTGTAGCGGTTGGAGAATTCTTACGTACCCTCCTCAGCAGTTCAAAGATGTTCCCAGTTGGAACAGCAGCGTTGACTTCCACCACTGGAGCCTATGGAGTTAGCCCTGAGGGGGAGTTGCCCCCTGTTTTCCTCACTCGTTGCCAGAGGCGACGTCGAGCATGACGAGCCGTTGGGACTGGCTCGGAGATTGAGACAGCTTCTTTTTGCCCCCTGTCTGAATGAGGCGCCGCCGCTGTTAACCTCTTAAAGACTGAGGTTGTCTTTTGAGGGGTGATATTCAACCTGTCGCAGACGGATCCTCGAGTAGGGGCAGGAGCAGGAATCGTCAGTCTTGAAAAGACTGACTCTTTGATAGGGGAAGCCGCCTTGGTGACTTCTGGAGCAGCAGTTATTGCCTTCCTTGGGACAGCCAATTTAGAGTTCTGATCCAGCCTGGCGAAAACAGAGGCTGTTGGTTTGGTAATGGGCGACCCGTTGACAGGGGCCGTCGTGGCAGTCAGCCGGTCGAAAACCAACTTCTTGTTCACTTCCGATGCAGGTATTGGCATAGAGAAGCTTGTAGGCGGGATCATGGTCCTGAAAAATAGGCCGGTGGTGGCCTGGGTCACCTGGTCTACTGGCAGAGCGAGGAAGGAAGCTGCCTTGGGCCCATATGCTACACCTCCGGGGGAGGTGGTGCGTCCGTTGCAGCGGCACTTCGAGCAGTTGGTGCAGTTAGAGGCCATTGATGTTTGAGTTCTGCGCCAGGCAAAAGACCAAATCTTAGTAACTCGAAAATCCGAAGGCAACCATTTAACAAACCGCGATTGGTTCGCGAAGACGACACACAAAGTGTAGAGTGGAAAGAGGAAAAGGTCCCACCGAGCGTGCCAGAATCTGTTCCCCTCTGAAAGACGGCGCACAAGACTGCAATGTCCTGACGCTGAGATTCGTGGCAGATGCTATTTGGTTTTATCCGTCCACCTCTCCGAAGATGCCAAGTTGATTTATGGCACCGTGTATCGGAGGTTTAGACGGATGCGGCCGATGTAGCAGACTTCGTCAGATTCCCCCTCGCTTGAAGGGTTTTTGATTGTGGGGACGCTCTTCCCTGCAGGCGCAAGCCCCTGCAGTTAATTACGCTACCGCATCGCGGTAACAACTTTCTCCTTCTCCAGAATTTCACTTCGTGTCGTGTGTGCTTATTTTGTTTGTGGTTTCCCGTGGATTGTATATGGAGACTGAGTAATGCCGTCGCCCGTAGGACGTGGATTTGTCCAAATCCGTATTTACTTAGATTTGGGTTTGGTGTTTTTAGTTTAAGGATGCATTAGTCGCGTTGCGGCTAAGATCAACTTAAACGTTCGTTAAGGATACGATAGTCCTGTTTGAGACTAAGATTAACTTAACGTGATAATCCATTTAATATCTGGCCATCGAGACTCGTCACCTCTCTAACGTCGTTGAAGGATTACAACGGCAGATGTCAGAGGAGTTCAGATATGTACCCTTGAACCAAGGTTGATTTGGAGTTTTATAGTCTGTTTGAATGTTTAAGGATACGTTAGCCTTGTTTGGGGGCTAAGATCAACTTAAACGGGATCGTTTAGATCCGGCAAAAGAGCATTTGGAGGCTCTATTGTTCCAGTTTAGGGACGTAGTGGTCCATAGGTAGTTTAGGGACGTTGCGGTCCATGCTCCAGTTTAGGGACGTGGTGGTCCATATTCCAGTTTAGGGACGTGGTGGTCCATGTTCCAGTTTAGGGACGTGGTGGTCCGACATTAGTTTAAGGACGTTTCGGTCCAACATTAGTTTAAGGACGTTCCGGTCCACGAGTTTAAGGACCCCGCAGTCCGTATTGATGTGTGGTCGTTGGGACCCGTCACCTCTCTGACGTCGTTGAGGAATTACAACGATAGGTGTCAGAGGAGTCCGGAGATGTACCCTCGAACCGGATGTAAATTGATTTAAGAGAGCAGCTGTGCTCAGTCAATTTAGTTTGAGGACTTACGACCATGATTGGGCTAAGTCCAGTTTCAACATATTTTGTCTTTGGCCTGTGCTAGGGCTTTACCCCTTTTTAGTAATGCACTGCATTATTCTTGTTTTGGTTGGGCTCTGCCCTTTTATAAATGATGCAGAGCATCTATTTTGTTTGGGCTCTGCCCTTTTTAAAATGCATGGCATTTTTTATTAGGCCTGTTAGGTCTTTTAATTGGGTTCTGTCCCTTTTCTTTAATAATGCAAAGCATTAAATACTCTGACAGTGCCTCACGTAGCTTGTCAGGCGCTTTGCGCCAATTAACGAGCGCAAGCGCATGTGGCGGTGACACGTGTCACGCTCTGATGAGCGCAAGCGCAACAGCGCAATGCGCCGTGTCAGTGCGCTGCGCTGCTGACACGTGGCGCTCCCTGGTGGCTTGCGCCAACACAGGAGTGCAACAGCGCAGCTCTTTTGCAAGTGCAGAGCACTGTTTTTTCTTTCGATCGATTTTAAATCAAAGAAAACAAGTTTTTCTTGTTTTCATAGAACCAGTGGTTCATAAGCAAGTGCAAAGTACTATTATTAGTTATTTTTCTTTTTTATTGAAGATCATTGATCTTGTTCTTAGATCAATGATATGTTTTTAAGAGAATTTTCTCTTTTTCTAAAGGTTTTTACCTTTTTTGTTCTTGAGGATTTCTCTCTAATTCTTCAGAGTTCTCAATGATGATGTTCATTCTTCTTCTCTTTTTTTTATTTTAGAAAGAAGGATCATTGGTCGTTGGGACCCACCACCTCTCCGACGACACTGAGAGATTACAGTGCCATATATCGAAGGTGTGGAGGGATGTACCCTTTGAACCATGTCTCATTCATTAGGGAGGAAGAACAGGATGGAGCTTAGGCTTCTCGCTGCTGAAAAATGCTTCTTTGCGTTCGTGTACGTGCGTCGCACGTGTTGGGCGCTCATATTTGCACGTAGCGCACATGGATCTTACGCATATGCGCATTATGGGGAGAGCAAGCTCCTATTGAGAACGAGTCTCCTTTTAATTGAATATTCTCATGTGGTGCGCACGTGCGTTGCACGTGGTGCGCGCGAGGAGGGCACACGTTCGTTGCACGTGGCGCACATGCGCATTATGAGGAGAAGCAGAGCTTCTATATATAGAGAATAAGCTCCATTTAATATTATTAAATGTTCTCATTTGGTGCGCAGGTACGTTGCACGTGGTGAGCGCGTGGCGAGCACACGTGCGTTGCACGTGGCGCACATGCACATTATGAGGAGAAGCAGAGCTTCTATATATGGAGAACAATTTTCTTTTAATATTATTAAATGTTCTCATTTGGTGCGCACGTGCGTTGCACGTGGTGCACGCGTGGCGAGCACACGTGCGTTGCACGTGGCGCACATGCGCATTATGAGGAGAAGCAGAGCTTCTATATATGGAGAACAAGCTCCTTTTAATAATATTAAATGTTCTCATCTGGTGCGCACGTGCGTTGCACGTGGTGCCGCATGGCGGGCACACGTGCGTTGCACGTGGCGCACATGCGCATTATAAGGAGAAGCAAAGCTTCTATATATGGAGAACAAGCTCCTTTTAATATTATTAAATGTTCTCATGTGGTGCGCACGTGCGTTGCACGTGGTGCCGCATGGCGGGCACACGTGCGTTACACGTGGCGCACATGCGCATTATGAGGAGAAGCAAAGCTTCTATATATGGAAAACAAGCTCCTTTTAATATTATTAAATATTCTCATGTGGTGCGCACGTGCGTTGCACGTATTGCCGCATGGCGGACACACGTGTGTTGCACGTAGCGCACATGGCGCTTGCGCATATGCGCATTATGGAGGAGCATGCTCCTATCTTGGAGAACTAAGCTCCTTTGAGTATTGAATCCTTTGAGCATTTAACTCTACCTTTCTAAGAGGTATCCCCTCTTATTTATATGGGAGTGGTAGAGAACCCAGCCTTCTTTTTCCCGATATGGGACTAAAAAATGCATTCCCCATGTAGTAGAGCGTTACTTTAGATTACACGCATATAACACATTTGCTCATAACTTTTGATCTCGGATGAATTATGAGGCCCATAATATATCAAATCGAAGGTATTTTTGAGATGCTTTCAATATCATCAGAATTTAGCCATTTCTCGTTCCGGAGTTTGTCAAAATACAGCTCGAAAAATACTGGTTCGCATCTTCTTCCTTAGATCACATGTGCATAGACATTTGCTCATAACTTTTGATCCCGGATGAATTATGAGGCACATGATATATCAAATCGAAGGTCTTTTCAAGATGCTTTAAATACCATCAGAATTTATCCATTTATCATTCTGGAGTTTGTCAAAATACAGCTCGGAAAATACTGGTTCGCATCTTCTTTCTTAGATCACATGTGCGTAACACATTTGCTCATAACTTTTGATCCCGGATGATATATGAGGCCCATAATATATCAAATCGAAGGTTTTATCGAGATGCTTTCAATACCATCATAATTTAACAGTTCCTCATTGGGGAGTTTATCAAAATACAGGCCGGAAGATACTGGTTCGTATTTTCTTAAGCGTATCGCTGCCATTTGATACCTTGGACTCTTTTGCACAGAAATTTTTGGCGGGAACAGAACCTTTTCAAGTGAAACCACCACCACTCCTATTGTTCTCTACATCTCCGATCTAGAAAAACAACCGATTGACAACCAAAGTTTTGATGAGATGTCTGAGAAATTAAAGTTTGACTTTATTGAGGATATTGATATTGGGGTTAATTTTGATGATGAACCCACGGTCTTGGATGAGTTTTTCTCACCAATTCAACACTTTCCTTCAGATCCGTGTGGACATCATCCCGAACCTTTCACTGTTTTTGCCGAACCCCATTTGCTTCTGGATATCATTGATGATGATTTGATCGATTGTATGGATGAGCTTAATTTTGTGGAGAATTTTGAGAATATCTTTGAGAATGAACTCGTTATTTTGGATGAGTCGGATATTCCAATTCATCATGTCCCTTCTACTGACTATGAATATTCTCCTGAACACTTAACCGATACCATTCCTCAATGACTTCCTTCCTTCTCTCTCGTCGTTGCCAAATTGCAAGACAACTTGTCAGTTCACCCGATTCACCAAGTTTAGTAAGCCCATGTTTTCTTGCAAATCTTGAGATGTTTGATCCCATTTCACAAAGTGTTGATAGATTAGTACACTCTAGTTTTACACTTTGATCATTACAGACTGTACTAATTTATTCAATCAATTTTCAATCACAAGTTCGTGCTCCATTTCTTTCTCCCCTTCGTTCATCTTCTCATCTACCGAGACCGTATCACATTTCCGTCTACACACGGTCTTACGTATTCTTCATTCTCTTCCTCCACGCGTTCTGTCACCAACCCTGGTCTCATCACGATAAAATTTTTGAATGGTTAGGATTAACTTTTGGTCTGTGTAAGGCCCTGTATAAACTAACGATTTTCGCTTCCCCCTAATTTTGAACTTCGATGCTTAACAGTAGAAACAACGTTTCACTTAAGTTTGGGGGGACCTTTTTGTGTGTATATATTTTATTTTCTTTTTCTTGAATTAAAACAAAAACAAAAAAAGAAGAAGAAAGGAACTGACAAATTTTGACCCCTCAACAATTTTAACACTCTTTGTATGGCATGACAGTGAGGGCACCGTCAAGTTTAAGTTTGGGGGTGTGCTCGGTAAGATTTCGATCTTTGCATTCATGTGTATATTTTGCATTTGCATACTTATTTGAAAACCCATAAAAAATAAAAAAAAATCCAAAACATAAAAAACTTTGTCATCAAGTTAGCTAGTAGGGTAACATAGATTTTATTCTGAAAATTTAGCTTTATAGGTTTGAAATAACTAAATCTTAGGCTTAGGAATTGAAAAGCCTAAAAATAACCCTCATTGAGTTTAACCGTAATAAATATACGTCCTTGCAGTTTTTTTAGAAGTAATCTTGATTTCAGTTCTTGAGTTAAGTTAAGATGAAAGGAAAGTATTGAATGCTTTATTGAAGGTTAAGTCTGAAAAATAGTTCATATTCTTGAGTCCAAATTCAGAAAATATATAACCTACAAACTGCACGTACACCCACCATGAAACTTAGGATAGTAGAGAATACCTAAAAATACTCTTGCATGAAAGCATAATATAAAAGAAAAATGGTATTTATAGCCAACCACCATAAGAGCGTCACTAAAAAAATATATCCGGTCTTAAAAAAAGAAAAGGAAAAAGAAAAAATATATTGCAAGACATATAAACTTCTATTTACGCCTTAATAAGCTCACACATTCGGTAATCGGCTGATTATTGCCTCAGAAAGCAGTAGTAGTCACATGAAAGGCGTGTGAGCGAATCCGCCCATCATTAATAAAAAGAAGTAATACTAGGTATTAGGGCAAGAGTACTATAGCTTAAATTGAATTCTTGAGTGTAGGGATGAAATTTACACACACGTAGGGGTATATGATCGATATTTGGAGGAGAGATAGGAATAAAGAATAAGTTTTATGTTTTCCGTAAAGATGATAAAAATTTCGGATTGGAGACTACGCTTTAAAAGGAAAACTCAAGAGATACTGAGGTTTTTATAAACCGACAAAATGTTTAGGAGCTTAAGTTAAATAAAGAGTGAGGAGTGAAAAATAAGGGTTAGATATTTCTAACTTAAGATAATAGAGTTCTAACTTAGATGCTAAACCGTAGAATTAGAGTCGATGTTAACTTATGAAACTGGCTTGACGAGATTTTGTGGATGGTATCCACTGACAACCCTCAGGAGACAACACTCCTCCTACTAGAGACACCTAGAAATTTAACGGCTTGTTGGACAAGCTAAGTGTAACCGTGATACCTATGAAAGTGAGCTTAGGACTTTTTGAAAATAAAACGGTTTTTGCTCGGGACGAGCAAAAGATAAGTTTGGGGTATTTATTCACATCACAATATTGCATTTAATACCGCTCATTCTTATGCACATTTATATATAGGTAGGTGCTTTTGATCCGTATTTGCTACATGATTACATATTACAAGTTCTCAGTCCAGAACAACACAAATCACGCACATTCTCTAAAATTATGCAAATTCAGAACAACTGCCGAAAAGAGATAAAATCCGGGTTCCGGCCGTCCACATCTGTCAGGTGCCGCTTACCAGTATAAGGGATAAGATCAAGCGATAGTCATTCATGTTAGGGACAAGCACATGGCATGAGAGAAGAAGCACAAGGATCAAAGTGGCAACGCGGAGCTCAAGGGAGATCAAGTCATAAAAGACAAAAAGAGTTGCCATTTTGGACTGTTGAAAATCTGAGAATACTTTGGAACTATTTTGCAAATTTGAACTTACCAAACAAAAGAAAAAAGCAACACGAGAACCCACAACATATACGAGGCACCAATTCCAAAAAAGGACCGCGGATCGGCGAAATTTTAGCTTATTTAGCGGCGGGTCAGCGGTCGTGTTGTGGCCAAATGTGACGAATTTTCATGAGTGTTTTGGTCATTGTGTAAGGGCTCAGAATATTACCCGAGGGTTCCATTTCACTGCCTATAAATACTCCAGTTCAGAGGCAAAGAGGCATGCTTTATTTTCCTAGGATTAGTTCTAGTTTAGTGTAGTTTTCTTTTTCTTCTTCATCTCTTCTACATTAAAATGTAGTGAGAGCTTTTGAGTGGATGAATAATGAAGATGTGAGTTTTTTTATACCTTATATCTTTATTTTCTTGAATTGTCTTTAATTCTTAGTATAACTTTTATTACTTATTTGTTAAAGCAGTTGTTAGTTTTATTGTTCTTCTTTTTTCTCTTCTAATATCTATTTTTAAACCATAATACTTAATAGAGTCCCTTACTTAGGAGAGGGCCCAAGTAGTTAGCTTGTTATTTTTTGTTCTCACCGTATCCATCCATTCTTTCTTCTCTTCTTTTTGTTTTATTTTCTTTTCATGTGTGAGTAGTTACTCACTTGTCAGGGTTAAGGAAGGGTAGTATGAGAGATGGAAAAATCCCTTGTGCTTCTCTTCGCCAAATAACATGAAAATGAACCTAGACCAAACAAACATAACTCTCTCCCTTAGGTGCGCTATCGTGACATATAGTCGCAACCTATGTTGAGAATTCCTTTAGGCACACTACAACGTGACATGCAGTTACGACCTAATTGGAGACTTGTTGTGTATGTTTCACCTAGGGTTGAAAATAAGAGCATGGAACTGACGGATAAGGGGCACTAGAATTGGATTTAGCGTTGAAAATCTTTCTTAAACTCACAAATACCATTTCTTTGTCCTCTTAATTCCCATTACTTCCGATTACTCCGACATCATTTTAATGATGGCAAAAAGACAAGCACAAGAATAATTCCTAACTCTACCAACCAACCCTAACCCTAACAAACTCTATTGAATATAAATATACACAACACTTAGGATATAATTGAACAAATTTGGACATTTTTTAATTGACTCGTCTAAAACAAGAAACGAAACACTTACCATCTCTCCGTGGATCGACTCATACTCAACCGGCTAGTTACCAAGTGAAACCGACTTGATTGCGGTAAGTAGAACAAGTAGAACGCATATCATATCACGAAATTTTCTACCAATCACAACTCAAGAATATCCTTCATCAATCTTTTTTCTCTCTCTTCTTTATCTTTTATGAATGGGCGGGTTGTGACTCACCATGGTGAGTCACAAGCCCACACCATTCATAAAAGTTCAAGAAGAGAGAAGAAGAAAAAGAAATGCCACCTCATTGTACACATATACATATGTATGTGTATATATCTAAATATATACAAATACATGTTTCCCCCAATCAGAGCAAACCTTTGTTGAAATTCAAAATTCAAATTTTGAAGCAACGCTTCAAATCCCGTGCGCTGCGCACAACGCGCCACGTGTCAAAAGCTGATACGTCAGCGCAGCACCCAAGGCAGTGCGCCCAATCAGAGCAAAGCTCTATTTAAAACAAAATTAAAGGAAGCAACACTTCAGTTGCGCTGCACTGTGCGTTGCGCGACACGTGTCAGCGCAGTTGCGCTGCGCTGTGCGCTGCGCAACACGTGTCATGCGCTGGGGCATTTGCGCCAAACAGAATTAAAATTTTAAAGAAATCTTTATGTTCTTGTTAAAATGAGAAGATTTTCTTCTGTAAAACAGGAGCCCTTAGATCAAAGATCCAACGTGGAGAAAATTCCCCAAATCACTCAGAGAAAGATCTCTTTAACAAATTTAACTAATTTATGGGCACTATAAAAAGGACGCTAGACCTCAATTCAAAGGCATCAACATTGGTGAGAAATCAAGAACTTCAAACATTGAGAACTCTGAAGAATTAGAGAGAATTTCTCAAGAACAAAAAAGGTAAAAACCTTTAGAAAAAGAGAAAATTCTCTTAAAAACAGATCATTGATCTAAGAACAAGATCAATAATCTTCAATAAGAAAGAAAACTAACTAATAATAGTGCTTTGAACTTGCTTATGAACCATTGGTTCCTTGAAAACAAGAAAAACTTGTTTTCTTTGATTTAAAATCGATCAAAAGATAAAACAGTGCTCTGCACTTACAAGAACTGCGCCGTTGCACTCCAGTGTTGGCGCAAGCCACCAGGAAGCGCCACGTGTCAGTAGCGCACCAGCGCAGCGCACTGACACAGCGCACTGCGCTGTTGCGCTTGCGCTCACCAGAGCATGACACGTGTCACCACCATAGGAGTTTGCGCTCATTACTTGGTGCAAAGTGCCTGACAAGCCACGTGGGGCACTGTCAGAGTATTTAATGCTCTGCATTATTAAAGAAAAGGGACAGAGCCCAATTAAAAGGCCTAACAGGCCTAATAAAAAATGCTATGCATTTTAAAACGGGCAGAGCCCAAACAAAATAGATGCTCTGTATCATTTATAAAAGAGCAGAGTCCAACCAAAACAAGAATAATGCAGTGCATTACTAAAAAGGGGCAAAACCCTAGCACGGTCTAATAGGCCAAAGACAAAAGAATGTTGAAACTGGACTTAGCCCAATCATGGCCATAAGTCCTCAAATTAAATTGACTGAGCACGGCTGCTCCCTAAATCAATTTACATCCGGTTCGAGGGTACATCTTCGAACTCCTCTGACACCTATCGTTGTAATTCCTCAACGACGTCAGAGAGGTGACGGGTCCCAACGACCATACATGAATACGGACTGCGGGGTCCTTAAACTCGTGGACCGAAACGTCCTTAAATTAATATTGGACCGAAACGTCCTTAAACTAATGTTGGACCGAAACGTTCTTAAACTAATGATGGACCACCACGTCCCTAAACTGGCGATGGACCACCACGTCCCTAAACTGGAACACGGACCACCACGTCCCTAAACTGGAACAATAGAGCCTCCAAATGCTCTTTTCTCGGATCTAAACGATCCCGTTTAAGTTGATCTTAGCCCCAAACACGGCTAACGTATCCTTAAACATTCAAACAGACTACATATTCCCTAATCAACTTCGATTCAATGGTACATCTCTGAACTCCTCTGACACCTATCGTTGTAATCCTTCAACGACGTCAGAGAGGTGACGAGTCCCGACGGCCATATATTAAATGGATCACCACGTTAAGTTGATCTTAGTCTCAAACAGGACTAACGTATCCTTAATGAAAGTTTAAGTTGATCTTAGCCTCAACACGGCTAACGTATCCTTAAACTAAAACACCAAACCCAAATCTAAGTAAATACGGATATTGACTAATCCACGTCCTACGGGCGACGACATAACTTAGTCTCCGTATACAATCCACGGGCAACCACAAACAAAACAAAAACACACGACACGAAGTGAAATTATGGAGAAGGAGAAAGTTGCTACCGCGGTACGGTAGCGTAATTAACTGCAGGGGCTTGCGCCTGCAGGGAAGAGCATCCCCACAATCAAAAACCCCTCACTATGAGGGGGAATCTGACGAAGTCTGCTAAATCGTCCGCATCCGTCTAAACCTCCAATACACGGTGCCATAAATCAACTTGGCATCTTCGGAGAGGTGGACGGATAAAACCAAATAGCATCTGCCCCGAATCTCAGGCAAGACGTCCTCACGTTGCGGCCGTCTTTCGGAGGGGAACAGATTCTGGCACGCCCGGTGGGACCTTTTCCTCTTTCCACTCCACACTTCGTGTGTCGTCTTCGCGAACCAATCGCGGTTTGTTAACGGTTGCCTTTGGATTTTAAGTTACTATGATTTGGTCTTTTGCCTGGCGCAGAACTCAAGCATCAATGGCCTCTAACTGCACCAACTGCTCGAAGTGCCACCGCAACGGACGCTCCACCTCACCTGGAGGTGTAGCATAAAGGCCCAAGGCAGCCTCCTTTCTCGCTCTGCCGGTAGAACAGGTAACCCAGGCCACCACCGGCCTGTTTTTCGGGACCATGATCCTTCCTACAAGCTTCTCTATGCCAATACCTGCACCAGAAGCGAAAAAGAGGTCGGTCTTCGACCGGCTCACTGCTATGACGGCCCCTGTCAACGGGTCGTCCATTACCAAGCCAACAGCCTCTGTCTTTGCGAGGCTGGATCAAAACTCTGAGGGGCCCGCCAAGAAGCCTGTGAATCCCAAGGTGGCTATCCCAAGGAAGGCAATAGCCGCTGCTCTAGAAGTCGTCAAGGCGGCTTCCCCTGTCAAAGAGTCAGTCTTTTCGAGACTGACTATTCCTGCTCCGGCCCCTGCTCGAGGATCTGTCTTTGACAGATTGAATATCACCCCTCAAAGGACAACCTCAGTCTTTAAGAGGTTAACACCAGCGGCGTCTCATTCAGACAGGGGGCAAAAAGAAGTTGTCTCTATCTTCAAGCCAGTCCCAACGGCTCGTCATGCTCGACGTCGCCATTGGCGACGAGTAAGGAAGGCAGGGGGCAACTCCCCCTCAGGGCTAACTCCACCTGCTCCAGTGATGGAGGTCAACGCTGCTGTTCCAATTGGGAACAGCTTTGAACTGTTGAGGAGGGTACGTAAGAACTCTCCAACCACTACATTGAAAAGATCTTCTCCGCCCGCGGAGAGAGTTCCGGAAACGAAGCAAGAACAGCCCCCTCAATGGCTGTCCTAAAAAATATACAAGGTTTGGCGGAGGGTTCAAGACTCCGTGATTGACCCAGGTCACTCTCGTCAACAGAAAAAGGCGAAGGTGCAAGAAGAAAAGGATCGTCCTCTTAAACAATAAAGGACAACAATCACCAGGGTGCCTACTGCAACGGTCCCCTCCATTTCAATAGCCCACAAAAGAAGAAGGCCGGAGAAAACCCCCTCGCCCGTGGCAAATGCCAAAGGTGGTGAACCTAAACGCCCTAAGTCTGGGGGCATAACAGTTTATACAGTATACATGGCGTCGGGAAAGGAGGACAACCGTGCATCCACAGATCATAGACCGCTCACACGGTCAGTGACCAAGGCTCAGGAGCAACAACAAAAGCTCCAGGAGATGATGACCGCGATGGCCACACTCATTGGGCCAAAAGAAACCCCTGAAACGTCCTCGGATGAACGTCAGGAACAAGAAACTGATGCCGAATTCCTTCGTCGCATACTGGAGAAGAAGGATAAAGAGGCTGCGGAACAAGCAGCCAGCATAAAGAAAATGGCCCTCCTGTTCCATAACATGGTGGGCATGATGATTCAGCAAGACCCTCCTGCTGAAGATCCCCCGATCGTCCTTGAAGACGATAGGGGAGAAACGTCAAATCCACCGGCTCTGTCAACAGCCAAGGAGGAGGCGATCTCCAAAGTTGACCTAGACGAATATATAGCTCAGCAGATCTGGGTTCATCAAGCGACTGAAGCAGCGGGTCAGGTCGTAAAAACGGGGCGACCGTATCCGGGCTGGTATGACCAGATCAAGTACCCGCCAGGTTATACAATACCAAAATTCCATGTGTATAAGGGGACTGGCAATCCCCACCAGCATGTTGCCCAGTTCAGGGTGCTTTGCGGTAACACCGACGGTGATGATAAATTGTTGCTCCGCCAGTTCGTTGGTAGCTTATCGGATACAGCGTTCGAGTGGTATTCCGAGCTCCCGAATGACTCTATCAAGAACTTTGCTAAGATGGAACTGCTGTTTACCCAGCGTTTCGCGAGTGCCAGCAAGCGTACCCTAATAACGGCATTGATCAATGCTAGGGTAAAGCCGGACGAGACGTGGGTCCAATATGCTATACGGTGGCGTAATTTATGGTCAAAATGCGAGCAGCGCATAGAAGAAGCTCCTGCAGTGGGAATGTTTGTGGGAACCCTCGATCCGCAAGCAACCATCTCTCAATTTATGATGTTCTTCAAGCCGATCACCTTCTAGGCACTAATCGACAAGCTGGCGCAAATGGATCAGATGGGCCATAAACCTCCTCTTCCAAAGCCGGACTCCCGAAATGAGAAGGGGAAGGGGAAAGCGATCGTCGTCGCTAATGCTCAGCAGCAACCGAACAACTCGAAGCCGGTCGTTCGTCAAAATAATATGCGCCCGTACGTAGCCCTTGAGGAGAGAATGGGACGTCCTTACTCGTTTCCCCAGGATAAAACGAGAAGGTTATTCGAGCTGGCGTTGCGCAATCGACTCATAAACCTGCCGGATCCAAAACGTCCGTCGCAACTAAGTGACGTCAATGAGCCCAATTACTGTCCTTATCATCGAGTACTGGGTCATCCGATCGAAGATTGCTACGTCTTCAAAAATTGGCTTGAAGACTAGTACCGACAGGGCAAGTTTGCATTGTCCGACAAATGGAAGGTGAATCCACCACAGCCCCACACCTCTAAGGGAATGAATACGCCGGGGGCAACATGCTCTGTCGTTGAAGAAGCTCCTTGGGAGGTTGTATTATCAGCCAAGACAAAGAGGATGCTAAATGATCTTCAAACATGCCCAGCGATCAAGTGGAAGAACCCGTTGGAGCCGCAGATCATTGAAGGGATGTTGAAACCTCGTCCAACTCAAAAGATCGATGGAGGTGGCCCAAGCATTCACAACCAGCCGTCGAAATCTTCAAAGAAGAAGAAAGAGAAGTCAAATAAGCCCTTAAAGCCTGGCAACAAGCGCACGGACTTGCAAAAACAAATTGACGCGCTGGAGGAATACAACCAGAAGGCACGGACTCCCATTATATTCCAAGAGTTCCTCAATCACGTTTTTCAAGAGGAAGATGAGGGAGAAAGTTCATCTGATGAATCTGAAGAATACGTGGCGAGCTGTCATGTGATTTCCCATTCGTTCATGGACGATGAGGAGACTCCTTGTACTGAAACGCTGGGGGTAGATCCCGAACCAAAAATTCTGGGGCCATCGGATGAAGTAATCGATGCGTTCCTCAATGAAGCTCTCTTGAAAAGTAAAGCTGATCGGGAGCACGAGGCGATTATATTCGAAAGGGCCAAACGCCAGCACCTTGACGAAAGAATTGAGATACTCCCGCTGGAGCAAAGTATACCCACTTCGGATAAAATCAAATTCAAGATGAGGAAGAGGTTTGCTAAAGCCGTGTCAATAGGTATGAAGCTACCATCCTCTGAAGGAAGCGTTACTGGTGAAGCGGAAATGCACCCCTCCTATTGCTTGTATCATCGGAAGATTTCGCACCCCACTGAGGAGTGCAAAGCTTTCGATAGATGGTGGAAAGGATATGTTGCTCACTGACAACAGGTTAAGCGGGAGAAGCGCAAGACTCGCCGGGAGCACAACAGTGCGACCGAAGGGCTTAACAGAACTACCAGCAATTGTCGCATGGTCAATGCCGGAGGATCACAAGTACTCATATTCGGGAGTGATTCCGACGAGGAGCTGGAGCTTGGCCCTCTCTTCAAAGAGTCCACTTCGGGAAAAGAAGAAGAGCCAAAGATTTGTGAAAATATCCGGCTGCGTAATCGCACGTTGCCCGAAAAGAATCTCGGACCCCCAAACAAAAGAGACAAAGGGAAAGAAAAGGTCTCTGAGGACATCCCCATAGATGACCAAGTTATAGAAGAGCTAACTGCCAAAGACCCGCCGAAGAAAAATAAGGTGGATTACAACGTCTTAGCACATCTGAGAAAGCTACCCTCCCAGCTCAGCATTCTTGGCCCTCTTACTATCAAAAGAGGCGAGAGATTCATTAATTAAGGCACTACAAGACCCGGATCAGTTCCAAGCTTTCCTGGCTGAAGAAAAGATGAAGGATGAATTGGAGGAAGTGCACACTGCCGATGTCACTTTTGGTGATGAAGACCTTCTCCTTGGGACGTGCGAACACAATCGCCCCCTCCATGTCTCAGGATACTGCCATGATATAAAGATAGGCAAAATCCTGATCGATAACGGATCGTCTGTTAATCTACTCAATGTGCGGGTGTTAAAGGAAATCTGCATGAGCATTCAACACCTCGCTCGAGACAGGATCACCATCTCCGGGTTCGACTCCCAATCGTCAAAGACTCTTAGATCTGTGATACTCACGCTACGCTTTGGGCTGCTCGTCACGGACATTAAATTCCACATCATAGATGCCAAGACATGCAACAATGCTCTGCTTGGCCGACCATGGTTATACGAGTACAACATCATCCCTTCTACACAGCATCAGTGTATGAAATATTTTAGGGATGGTCTCGAGTACACCGTGACGGGAGAACTGAATCCGTTTCCCGTAAACGAAGTTCTCAAATATGAAGATGCCAAATACTTCTTGCCGAATTTCGAAGACACGGAAAGGTGTTGCAAGCCAGAGAACAAAACTAATGCCACCATCCCTGTCTTCGGCAGTGATACCGAAGAGGAAGAGGAGATAGTTTATTCGGGTCCCCCCAATACACCAAGCCGGGACCATCCGCTCCTACGTTGATCTTTGGTAGTGATTCGGAGAATGATGTCCATGCTGTATTCTCTGCTCGACCTTCAATACGAGTTTCCGCTGACGAAGAGCAAAGTCTGCAAGTAGCCATGGTGCTGCTTAAACATTATAAGGAACTAGATACACTTGACATCTACAGTGTAGAAGAGCTGCGGACGTTCTATGTCCCTCCCAGGCGAAAAGGTGAAAAAGCAATTTTATTCTACCGCTCTGAAGAAAACAAAGTGGAGAAAGAAATCTGGCACGGGGCGGAACCTACGCTGGACAGGTTTCAACCCATTCGTCTACCCAGATATTATACAGAAGGCTTGAAGAGGCTGTTGAAGCGCCAAGGGATACCCTTCAAACAGACCATTAGAAAGACCAAATTCTATGACAGGGTCTGGAACGTCCCCGGAACTCAACACAAGCTGCCTAGCGGGAGGATGGAGACAATCGGGCTCGGATACGTTCGCTCCAAGAAACGAGAGCTGCTCCGCGACTGTTACGTCGTGCATGACTTCAATGAAGAAGCAGATGCTCGACGGGAGGACACTAATCCTGAACCAGTAAAAGTTCTTGACGCAAAAGTGCCCAGTCCGTCGTTCGAGGAACAAATGGACAGGCTTATAAGGGAAGCTGGTCAAAAAGTCCGAGATGATCACAATCGTGAAATGGCAATCGACGAGAAAGCCAAAACGCAACGCCTCCTTCAACAGGCTGTGAAAGACGAAAATGCCGCCCCCTGTCAACCTGTTATAAAAAAGGCTCAATGCAGAAGCAGAAACAAGTCGAAAGGCCAAAAAGGCGCTCAACAGCAACAAAGCGGGGCTGGGAAGCCACGCAAACGGGAGTCGAGCGTTATTGATCTATCCCTCATGAAGAAAATGGGTCGAGCGTACTCGTTTCCTCCGGACAAGCCAAAGAAGATACTTGATCTTGCTCTAAAATATCAAATGCTTACACTGCCGGAGTCCAAAAACCCCAAACGAGCAGGTGAAGTCTCTGACATAAATTATTGCTCTTACCATCGAGTAATAGGGCATCCTCTTGAAGATTGCTTCACCTTCAAGAATTGGGTTGAAGATCAGTATCAGCTTGGCAAATTCGCTCTGTCTGACAACTGGAGGGTAACGCCGCCACAAAAGCACGAACCCAAAGCCACAAGAACAGAACCAACTCCACATTAGGATTGGAAGCGGATTCGCACTTATCACATGATAACAATATTAAAAGAAGAGCCCGAGAATATGGACAACCTTCCCTGGTGCTTCGAAAACAACAATGATGAAGTGATCTCAGAATTTCCGCCAGCTCCGAAAGAACTGGAGGATGGAATACATACCACTGCAGATAACCTCAAGAAAATTAAGTTGGGGACGGCAAGTGACCTACGGCCGACGTTTGTCAGCGAGCTACTATCTGAAGAAAGGGTGTCTGCATTAAAATACGTCCTTGTACAGTATAGAGATTGCTTCGCATGGAACTATTCCGAAATGCCGGGACTAGATCCAGAAATTGCTGTGCACAAATTGGCGATATCCCAGGACGTCAAGCCAGTCAAATAGGCGTCAAGAAGAATGTGGCTCGAGCTTGAGATGAGTATCAACGCCGAGGTCAAGAAGTTAATCGACTCTGGCTTTATCCAGGAGGTTCAATATCCTGAATGGATCGCTAACATCATCCCGGTGATGAAGAAAAATGGGACGGTGCACATATGCGTGGAATTTCGGGATCTCAATAAAGCCTGCCCGAAGGATGATTTCCCGGTACCAGTCACCGAACTAATGATAGACAATACGTCCACTCATGAGGTTTTCTCCTTCATGGACGGTTCATCAGGGTATAATCAGATAAAGATGCATCCCGAAGACCAGAAGCATACCGCTTTCCGGACCCCGTTGGGAATATTTTGTTACAAGGTAATGCCCTTCGGTCTAAAGAATGCCGGCGCCACCTATCAGAGGGCCATGATGAAGATCTTCGATGACCTTATACATGAAATCGTTGAGTGCTATATCGACGACCTCGTGGTCAAGAGCAAATCATATGAGGAGCATCTCAAGCATCTAAAGACCGTATTTCGACGTCTTCGACAATACAACTTGAATATGAACCCTCTCAAGTGTGCATTCGGAGTTTCTTCGGGCAAATTCCCGGGATTCATCGTCCGACACCGAGGCATCGAGATAGATCCGTCAAAGATCAAGGCGATCATGGAAATGCCTCCGCCGAGAACTCTCAAACAGCTGCGGTCTCTCCAAGGAAAGCTCGCATATATTCGGCGATTTATAGCCAACCTCTCTGGCAAGTGCCGCCCTTACAGTCACCTGATAAAGAAGGGGACTCCATTCGTCTAGGGATCAAAAATGCCAGGACGCGCTGGACGAGATTAAACAGTACCTGTAGAACCCGCTAGTGTTGGCTGCTCCGGTTAAGGGAAAGCCTCTCATTCTTTACACGACCGCCCTCGAAGGTTCTTTAGGCGCATTGTGGGCGAAAGAGAATGACCAGGGGAAAGAAATAACACTTTACTACTTAAGTCGAGTTCTACTGGGGCCAGAAAGCAACTATTCACCTATTGAAAAACACTGCCTGGCGTTGATCTTCGCGATAACAAAGCTCAGGCACTATGCGTTGGCGCATGAGGTCCGTCTCATTTCGAAGGTGGACCCTCTTAAATATTTAATGTCAAAGGCCATATTGACAGGTCGGCTCGCTAAATGGGCTCTGCTCTTGATGGAGTTCTCGATAACATATCAACCTCTCAAGGCAGTGAAAGGCCAGGCCATTGCCGACTTTCTCGCTGAGCATCTGATACCCGCCGATTCTCCTTTGAATTGCGATTTGCCAGACAAACATGCGTTTGACGCGATCGACGGTGATGATACCCGATGGGAGCTTTATTTCGATGGGGCGTCTTCCATGAAGAAGCGCAAACAAAGTACCCCTATAATCAAATCGGGGGTAGGACTCATCTTTGTAACTCCACAAGGAGGAATAATGCGATTTGCTTTTTCCCTAACAGAGCCGAGGATGAATAACGAAGCCGAATATGAAGCTTTGATAGCAGGCCTCTGTTGCGCCACGGCAGCGTCCCGGCCGTCTATCCGAGGCCAAAATGCGGAATCAAAATTTTTCCTTAACTTTAAACTGGCGCTACCGCGGACAATATACCCGGATCGTAACCATTAACCGATACTAGCTAACAAGCGAAAGGGTGAGAGATATACCGAGTGATCCGAGTCTTCCGGTCTTCTCGTCGTCGTCCCGATCTCCCGCGGAAACTCAGGTCGTCGCATCCTTGCCGGAAGGGCACCACATCGTCTGCATCTTTTACGGGCTCCCGCCTCAATACCGAGGCAACTCGGGCACGAAGCTGGCTAGTCGACATGCCCAAGGTTTGCTGTAGATTGTAGTGTAGAAATGCTTGTCTTATTTGGGTAGTGAAGTTGCCATTGGATAGAGGGAAGTAATGAACAAAATGGAGATGAACTTTGGTGTATCAAAATGAGATGATAATTTTCCCCACTTCACAAAATGAAAACCCCTCCTCTAATCTTGTGGCCGGCCCCCCCTTTCTCCAAATGGTGGAGAGAAAAATCACAAAACAAGAAGGAAGGTAAGTGTAGAAAAAGAGAATGGGTGACCACATCCAAAAGGTGAACCTCACATCAAAAACCAAATCAATCTTAATCCTTTCTAATCAACAAAAAGCAAAGGATAAGAAAGAAAAAGGATCTCATGATGAATAACTATCATGATGCCACCAATATGCAAGAAACCCCTCCTCAAAAAGTTATTTGCAAACTTGCAAATAACCCCCTCCATCGGAAAAGTCCGGCCGGGAAAGAACAAAGGAAAACCGGCCGGAACGGAATGCAAACTGGCAACTCCAGAAAACTGGTCCCGTAATAAATTACAGGAAAACCCCAATACTGTGCACACACACCCGCATCTGTATTCCGACCGGATACAAATGCAATGAGACAAAATCTACACTGTACTAAACTAGGATCCGGCTTAAACCAAAGCCGGCTAGTAATATCCGTTCGATCCTGATCCGTGCAATACCGCACGTATCTGATCGAACCTTGCCATATATCCATACGGCCACAAGTACAAACCGTCCGATCCTGATCCGTGCAATACCGCACGTATCTGATCGGACCCTGCCATATCTCCATACGGCCTCAACAGCGTTTCGCCCGAAAGCTTGAGTAACTGAAAGTGTGGTGGACTCTAAAGACTCGTCAATACTATGGCTGTGGATTTAACCACTAGCACGTCAGAGGTATAAGCCAATACGTGACGGGCCACCAGCTATTGACCAAAAGGGACGTCGATGAGCGAACTCATCCTGACACCCTACTGAGCCTGTCAGTGACAATATCCGTACAGTCCGGTCCGTTCGTCTATGAGTATCGCATGTCGGGCCTAGGGGGTTGGTAAAAGTCAGACCCCCAAAAGCGGTACAAGTCGTGTCGGAGTGTAGCCCAGAACACCCTGAGATACTACTGGAATACCTACCAGTAAATCTCCTGCCTCGGCCGAGGGCTTTGTGTAATGGCTCTCCTAGACACAGCGTGACCTCACCCCCAATACCGGGAGAGACGAACCCCTGAAGATCCGCTCACTGCCTCCATGTGGCTCGGGACTGTACCCAACTAAAACCTGTTTGCACGACTCCTTTGAGCCATGGTAGGGTAGTAATCAAAGTACAGTGGGAACTCACACGAGACAAATGACGATCCCCGGGTCGATGAACTAACCTGTACACATGTCACCAGGGAACTGCTATCTGACGTCAGGTATAAGACCAACTAGCATGTTCCCGGCGAGTCCTGTCTGGTGTACTCATAACCCAATGAGCACCTGTATACGTCTTAGGTGAACCAACTGACACCAGTGGCTTGTGAGACCGGCCACCGCCCCTCGTCGGGGTCTCGACTGTACACACTAGTCTACTCTGGAGAATCGATGCCCTGTCTCGAAACTCCCACGACTAGGGACCTTTTAAGGATGTGCTTACAGACCATCAGCTCTCACGTATATGATCGCCATCATACTGCTGGCAGTCAAGCAAGAATCCTAGGGGCTCTATCAGCGTGTAATAGTGACCTGTAAGGTCACCTGAAGCAGTACACAATGATAAAGGTAAAGCAGATAGCATACTATCATCTCGAGCAAGACTGTCCTCCTGGGATAGGTGCTCCCTCAATCATTGCAATCACGTGCCTGTGATCCAATAATTGACTCTGAGGGCACTATCTCCAACAATCTCCCACTTGCACTCAAGGCTAATTATTGCGATGTCGCATACTCACAGCCCGTGTAATACCGAACACCCAACTCCTCTACTAGTCAGTCTCACAAAGCTCGTTTGCGAAACTATTGCGTTCGAGGAATAGCCTCAGTGAGTGGATCCGCTGTGATGTTTCTTTCTATGTCTCTCTATATCTCAAGTTCGCGGAGAAAACCATCTCCCGAAATGAGCAATACCTGTCTAAGAGTATGTCTGGATATCTGATGGGACCTAGCTCATAAATGAACTCCAAATCCAAACTTCTTAGACTGTATCGATAACTGAACTTAATCAGTACCCAGCGCCATGCCTCCCTTAGTATTTCCTTGGACCACCTGTCCAAAATACTGCCCCTCGTCAGAAGGAGAAACTATAACTCTGACAGCCACTCTGCCATCCATGTCACCTTGGAAGCCTGGAATGATAACCGTCTCCTAAAAGAGGCTGTCGTTATCACATCCCTAGAACACGCACTTATGTCCTAAAACTTCTTCCGATTGTTTCTCCAGGATTGGATTAATATCAACTTATTGCATCTACTGCAAGAACAACATCCGGTGTGGTACTTGACATTTCATGATTGACTCAATTGCCTAAGCAAGTGATCTGTCAACCATGCGTATCCCTCTCCCCTTTAGTCTGTAAGACACCTTTAGAGAGGGTGACTCCATCACCTGCAGGTACACTACCATGCCAGGAGTCGTCCATTCTAAATACTCATAGAAT
This sequence comes from Agapanthus africanus, assembly GCA_030015575.1. Taxonomy (NCBI): domain Eukaryota; kingdom Viridiplantae; phylum Streptophyta; class Magnoliopsida; order Asparagales; family Amaryllidaceae; genus Agapanthus; species Agapanthus africanus. Next base: position 725,839,059 of record CM057337.1, read on the forward strand.
GCTGTCAAGGTACCCAGATTAGGAAACCACCCAAATCTAGATCTAAAACCATAGATCTAGTAACCAGAATGTCTGATATAATATCCAAGTCCTGTGTGGAGAAACCACTGTGTGACAACCAAAGTATAACCGATCGTAGTATAGGAATATCACTTCCTACTCTGTGTATGTCATCCAAATACCAGGACATTACACTCTACTACCTCCTTAGCAGATCCATCCCCTATTCTGATGAAGTCAAACCTATGACTTCACATCAGAAATAGATGATCTATCTCCGCTATATCTGCTTCAGTCTGTAAATAGACATAAGCCAACTGTCCACCAATGCTTCCGCTGCTCCCACTGACTACGACAACCCTCTGGCAGAGTCATATACACATACACTTCTAAATCTAGTTTAGAACGACGCTATACTCATCCTCCTGCCGGGTCTCACAGTCTGGAACAACAGCAATGGCAAGTCTGGGTAAACAAGAACCTCCCTGCCACCGTCCTTGAGCATACCGAAGTACCTCTCGAGTGCCTGAGGTTACCCACCATATCTGCGGAGTGGCTAATGGAATGTCAAGCCAGATTGAATCTTTAGGTTCTTATGAAATCTTCAGTAATCGTTTGCGGTTCTGGAATCACTTCCAGTTCTACCATACTCCCACTACTGTTTTCTGAAAAATCCATTTCTTTTAAAAATGTGGCGAGTCAAGAACAATATCACTATTGATCTTCCAGATGGTAGAAAGTCAACCCTTGTCATAGCCTGGGTCAACCCACAAACAACCATTACAGAAACGTGCCTTGAGTTGTCCAGTGTCTGGTTTTAAGCATAAGCCGGACAACTCCCCGTATCTTAACAATGTCAAGATATGAACTGTTCTATATCCAATATAGAAACAGAGGCACTGATTTAATTGAACCAGATTCAAATCATGCAACTGTCACCAGTGCATGTCAACTGAATGGAAGGAGGCCGATCAGCGTTATTCAACTTAGGAATGCTTCCAATTATGAGTAACCTGAAAGAGAAGCAAGTTCTCTCAATCATTACTATCAACTGAACACCATGCACAAGTATCTACATCTTCGATCACCTTGAAGAATCCCGATACTTGCAATACTTGGTTCTCTACTTTATTCAAATACCTATAACTTCTCAAAATTCGGACCCTGTGTTTCCACGAAACAGCTGTCTAAAAACTAGAGGAGTCATAAGTAAACCGAATATAGTACGAGGACCAACCCCTCTGTCCTGATGGACGCTGGACAACATACAATACTTTGTACAAGTCCCTTGAGTCTGATAACTCATTCACTGTGTGTCGTAGGTTGAAAACTGTACTTATGGTTAAGAAGAATTACACCGCTGTTCAATACTCCTTACCTAACCATCCACTGATATAGGTAAATGTCATAGACATAATTTCAAAAAGGTATGTCTCACTCTATGAAAATAGACGTACAGATATATCAATTTGAAATTGGTGCATAGCAACGGATATTCAAAACCAAATATTTGCCGACCGGCAAACAACCCAGGTGGCTTCCTCAAATATCACCAATTACAACGAATCCCGATATAATGAGGATGGTCACCTAATTCCCAATAACTTACTCCCACTCATCATCTGTAAAACCATATAGATGTGAGAATCCAACCTGGTAAATACATACCCTGGAGCAAGTGTCTAATTGAGAAATCAGTTTTCTTTTAACAGTACACAGTGAAACTTGAAACATTGAAATGTTTCGATGGGGTATCCTGGTATTCCTAGTAATGCCTCTACCATTATCCAGATTCACAACTGTAACCGTATATATCTTTGTCATCTGTCCAAATCCCTCTATATGTCTTTAGTCATTACCGTCTGCACACCCCTTTAGGCCAAATGGTTTTCTTCCTTCCCTACCGTTCGGCACCAGCCTATGGTTTGGAAGAAGACTATCCAATAAGCATAATGGGTGTACTGTCCTAATCCTAGGAGCACTCGCAATGCGAGAGAAGGTGAAGATAAAAGATAACCGAATAAACCTTATTCCTATTTCTCCTCAACCAGAATCCATCCCCGAATTGGAACAAGTTCCTTTCGAGTTCGTATATAACCATACGATGGAATATCCAATAAACTTGGGATCTTCGTAGTGATACGGAGTGTCCTGGAGAAATACAAAGGTGATTTAGGATTGGCGAAGAAATACTTGGTTCGGTCGTGAATAGCAGTCGCAATTTACTTTGCCCTCTCACTAATCCCTTGCTTTGTCTTAACTTAATACCTTCTGTACACCATCGTTATGCTAATTGGTTTTCTTCATTCCCCACCGTTCGGCACCTGCCTATGGTTTGGAAGAAGACTATCCAATTTGCGTAATAGGTGTACTATCTCCTAAACCAAGGAGTACTCGCAATGAGAGAAGGTGAAAAGAAAAGACAACTGAATAATCCTATTCGTTTTCTCCAGAACCAGAAACCATCCTCGAAGTCCTTCGAGTTCGTATATAACCATACGATGGTTTTGTCCAATGGAAGTGGACATTCGTAGTAATACGGGGTGTCCTGGAGAAAAGAGTAAAAGTAGGAGTGGCAATGAGGTTTGCAACTCTGACAATCCAAAATCCTGTGTTAAGAAGGTTCGGTCAACTTGGTCACTGAGTCATAGTCTTAGGGTCGGGTCAATGGTCGCTGCCAAAGAGAGAGAGAAAAGAAACACTCAGCGTGCACTCTAACCTAGATCAGAATGGTTATCACTTTATCTAATCTGGAAACCTCCCACTGTAACCTCAAATTCTTCCCCAAACCTAAAAGAAGAATTAGTCGGGGTCACCCGAGGAGTAAACCAACTCATCAGTGGGAATCGGGATCCAACTATCATCGCATGATAACGTGACGGAATCCACTCACGTCACCACACTCCAGAAGGTATGCGCATGTCTGGCAAGTTTCAGTTCTTTTGAAACTCCCGATGTGATTTTTACCCCAAGCGGTTTATGACCTTGACTAGGTCAACAAACCATAAACCGCCAGTCAAGTTCAACCCGTCATTATTCTGGATTGCATTAAACCCACCCGTACGTGCCCTTGACTAGGTCAACAAGGCCGCACGACTGTCTTAACCAATCCCACTTATGCAACAAACAAGTACCACTTAGCTACCGAACACTACGTCTTGACTAGGTCAACAAACGCAGCACGAATACTAAATAATACCTGTAGGAAATGACGGAGGGCTACGGCTGGTTTTTGGCGAAAAACCTTTAACGTAATGAACTTGATATCGTTGAAGGAACTGCATAACTTTTTATAAAAATATAGTGACGAAAACCTTTGCTAAAGAGGTCACTCCCGGTGAAGGGATCTCGGCTCTTTCCCCGTAGAATGAGGTGCAGGATATTCCAACTGAATACCACGATGCAAAGCAAAAGTAATCGGCTATAGTGAAGTTAATGCCCTGACGCAAACTTCTGTCCAAGGGGTCACTCCCGGTGAAGGGATCTCGGCCCTTGCCTCGTCGACTGAGGAGCAGGATATTCCAAATGAATACCATGATGCAAAACAAAAGTGAACGTCCTTGCAATAACAGCTTTTTGAAAAGTGTTCCAACAACATCAGAATAGGTTTGTTTAGCTTGCATTGATCCGAATCAACGCAGTCCCATCAATTGATCACACCACAAAGAACGAAAATATACTGATGTACGTATATGCCATCCGCATTCGCCACTGGGTCCCGTCATTACCCGTTAGGTTAGCTAACTAACGACAGAGCGGGGACTGGACTAGCGCGGATGCAAAACATATACAACATCTACTAATATATATATACCAATATATAATTTTCGCTCAAGGCGTGATAAAATGCAACATCACAGAAAAGTGCAGCATCACAGAACAATACAGATATCTGGAAGCCCCGGGTTTCACAGAGCCGCTGCTGAAACCCGACGTTCCCCTGGTCGTGCGGATAGCCTGTGCAATGAAATCCTAGACCCCTACGGGCGCGGCAAGTCACCCGCCAAAACCTGAAGCGAGGCAGCCCCCTTCATCACCGTGAATGGACCACCCAGCACTTCATGGAATCCGGTAACTTGGGCACCCCTCCTGGGTTGACCTGTACCCCCTACGAGTGCGACGAATAGCCCACCAATTCTAGAGTGAAGCCCCCTCCGTCTCAATGCCATGAGATGCGGGCCCGTTTCCCTCTAGAACCCGGCTATCCGTGCACCCCTCCGCGGGGTAATCCCAGTACAGAAAGTAAAATATACATACAACGGGTACATCGACCGCAACCAGGTCGTGCCCCAAAAGAATAATACAAACAGGCAGTGACGGCAGTCCATATGTCGGACGCTCGCCCCGCAATATCAAATGTACATAATACAACAAAACTGTACTAACATTGCATCCAGGCTATCCCCCACGACCGATCCGCAACATCACAGCAAAATCACAAGACATCAACGTGAATGTCACGTTCGCAAATCCGTCCAACCGGGCTATAGCAGTTAGACAGGATTTACCGATCAAGTGACATTCATGGTCGCAGATATAATGTAAATACTGTGAACCAATGTGTTTAAAATATCCGATCGATCAAATTTTACTAAGTGGGCCCCAAAGCATTACTGTAGCACTTGCAGAAAATCTGGGCCCAAACAGAATATTCCAAAACCCCCATTTTCAGCCCAAAAGCCCACCACAAAAAAATGGTAAAATGAAGCTAACAAATTGCGGCGGAACCGCGGCGAAATAGGGGTCATTGCCGCGGTTCCGCGGTCCTATGGGAGGATCAGGTTACCAAATTTTTGCAGTTTTCTTATAATTCCATGTACATCATTTTTCTACAACCTGAAAAATTTTTCGAGCCCGGAAAAAATCGACAGAAAACTGATGTGAAGAAAACGCGGTTTTGGAATTTTTGTTCGATCGGAAAAGTAAAACACACTAGAACAAGCTAGACTAGGTTAATAGCGTGGCTCTGATACCATGTTGCGCCACGGCAGCGCCCCGGCCGTCTATCCGAGGCCAAAATGCGGAATCAAAATTTTTCCTTAACTTTAAACTGGCGCTACCGCGGACAATATACCCGGATAGTAACCATTAACCGATACTAGCTAACAAGCGAAAGGGTGAGAGATATACCGAGTGATCCGAGTCCTCCGGTCTTCTCGTCGTCGTCCCGATCTCCCGCGGAAACTCCGGTCGTCGCATCCTTGCCGAAAAGGCACCACATCGTCTGCATCATTTACGGGCTCCCGCCTCAATACCGAGGCAACTCGGGCACGAAGCTGGCTAGTCGACGTGCCCAAGGTTTGCTGTAGATTGTAGTGTAGAAATGCTTGTCTCATTTGGGGTAGTGAAGTTGCCATTGGATGGAGGGAAGTAATGAATAAAATGGAGATGAACTTTGGTGTATCAAAATGAGATGATAATTTTCCCCACTTCATAAAATGAAAACCCCTCATCTAATCTTGTGGCCGGCCCCCCTTTCTCCAAATGGTGGAGAGAAAAATCACAAAACAAGAAGGAAGGTAAGTGTAGGAAAAGAGAATGGGTGACCACATCCAAAAGGTGAACCTCACATCAAAAACCAAATCAATCTTAATCCTTTCTAATTAACAAAAAGCAAAGGATAAGAAAGAAAAAGGATCTCATGATGAATAACTATCATGATGCCACCAATATGCAAGAAACCCCTCCTCAAAAAGTTATTTGCAAACTTGCAAATAACCCCCTCCATCGGAAAAGTCCGGCCGGGAAAGAACAAAGGAAAACCGGCCGGAACGGAATGCAAACTGGCAACTCCAGAAAACTGGTCCCGTAATAAATTACAGGAAAACCCCGATACTGTGCATACACACTCGCATCTGTATTCCGACCGGATACAAATGCAATGAGACAAAATCTACACTGTACTAAACTAGGATCCGGCTTAAACCAAAGCCGGCTAGTAATATCCGTTCGATCCTGATCCGTGCAATACCGCACGTATCTGATCGAACCTTGCCATATATCCATACGGCCACAAGTACAAACCGTCCGATCCTGATCCGTGCAATACCGCACGTATCTGATCGGACCCTGCCATATCTCCATACGGCCTCAACAGCGTTTCGCCCGAAAGCTTGAGTAACTGAAAGTGTGGTGGACTCTAAAGACTCGTCAATACTATGGCTGTGGATTTAACCACTAGCACGTCAGAGGTATAAGCCAATACGTGACGGGCCACCAGCTATTGACCAAAAGGGACGTCGATGAGCGAACTCATCCTGACACCCTACTGAGCCTGTCAGTGACAATATCCGTACAGTCCGGTCCGTTCGTCTATGAGTATCGCATGTCGGGCCTAGGGGGTTGGTAAAAGTCAGACCCCCAAAAGCGGTACAAGTCGTGGCGGAGTGTAGCCCAGAACACCCTGAGATACTACTGGAATACCTACCAGTAAATCTCCTGCCTCGGCCGAGGGCTTTGTGTAATGGCTCTCCTAGACACAGCGCGACCTCACCCCCAATACCGGGAGAGACGAACCCCTGAAGATCCGCTCACTGCCTCCATGTGGCTCGGGACTGTACCCAACTAAAACCTGTTTGCACGACTCCTTTGAGCCGTGGTAAGGTAGTAATCAAAGTACAGTGGGAACTCACACGAGACAAATGACGATCCCCAGGTCGATGAACTAACATGTACACATGTCACCAGGGAACTGCTATCTGACGTCAGGTATAAGACCAACTAGCATATTCCCGGCGAGTCCTGTCTGGTGTACTCATAACCCAATGAGCACCTGTATACATCTTAGGTGAACCAACTGACACCAGTGGCTTGTGAGACCGGCCACCGCCCCTCGTCGGAGTCTCGACTGTACACACTAGTCTACTCTGGAGAATCGATGCCCTGTCTCGAAACTCCCACGACTAGGGACCTTTTAAGGATGTGCTTACAGACCACCAGCTCTCACGTGTATGATCGCCATCATACTGCTGGCAGTCAAGCAAGAATCCTAGGGGCTCTATCAGCGTGTAATAGTGACCTGTAAGGTCACCTGAAGCAGTACACGATGATAAAGGTAAACCAGATAGCATACTATCATCTCGAGCAAGACTGTCCTCCTGGGATAGGTCCTCCCTCAATCATTGCAATCACGTGCCTGTGATCCAATAATTGACTCTGAGGGCACTATCTCCAACAGCGTCGAGATCGCTATCGACATGGGAATTGAAAACCTCCTCATATACGGAGATTCTCAACTGGTCGTTAGTCAAGTAAACGGTGACTACCCAACGTGCAAACCGGAGTTGGTGAAGTACGGCAAAAAGGTGCAACAACTGTTGACCCAAATTCCCTCCTATACTTTGGAAAGCATACCACGCGCGGAAAATAGCAAAGCGAACGCGTTAGCTAAGCTCTCTAAAGAACTGGCTGACGAGAACCTCGATGACGTCAGAATCGTGGTACAAAGCCGTCGAGTGCTCGCCCCAGCAGAAATATCTCCAGAATCATCCGAAGAAAAGGGAGCGACTGAGCAGACGACCTTACAAATAAAAGAACGAGAAAAGGTTGAGGACTGGAGGGAAGTCTTCATAGACTACTTTAAGTCCCATCGAATGCCCGAAGATGCGTCCTCAAGACACCAGCTTATGAAATGAGCTCTGTCTTTCGCCTTCGTTAACAATACTCTGTACAAGAGGTCGTTGGATTCTCTGTGGCTGAGATGCTTAGGACCTGACGAAGCAGAAAGAGTCATTCAGGAAGTTCATGACGGAATCTGTGGTTCTCACCAAGCGGGCCCGAAAATGAAGTTGAAGATCAAACGGATGGGCTACTACTGGCCCACGATGATTCAGGATTGCCTCGAATATGCGAAGCAATGCCACTCATGCCAAATCCATGGGGACTTCATCCACCAGCATCCAAATCCACTACATCCAACGGTGGCTAGCTGGCCGTTCGAAATGTAGAGAACTGACATAGTCGGCCCTATCGAACCAGCATCGTCTAGAGGACATCGTTTCATCCTGGCGATGACTGATTACTTCTCCAAATGGGCTGAAGCAGTACCGCTGAGAGAAGTGAATACGAAGAATATCCTCCATTTCTTCAAAACGCACGTCATTTACCGGTTTGGAACTCCACGACGGATCATCTCCGATAATGGGCCTGCCTACAGGAGCCACAAGATCAGTCGCTTCACGCAACAACACAATATAGACTGGAGATATTCTCGGTTTATAATCCGCAAGCTAATGGTCTAGCCGAGGCCTTCAACAAGACCCTGACAAAGATCATGAAAAAGACGGTGTCCCGAAATAAGAAAGACTGGCACGAGAGATTGCAAGAGGCTCTTTGGGCATATCGAACTACGTTCAAGACAGCCACGAACGCAACGCCATATGCGTTGGTATTCGGTACAGAAGCCGTACTCCCCCTCGAGATAGAGCTACCCTCTCTACGAGTGGCAGTCTACTACGAGTTGACAAATGAAGAGAACGCTCACCTTCGCCTTGAGGAGCTCGATGCCCTTGATGAAACATGACTTATAGCGCAATAAAATCTGGAAGCTTATAAACCAAAGATGACGCGCTCATATGAAAGATTGATCGGACCGAGGACATTCCGCCAAGGAGAACTTGTGCTAATGGTCAAAAGGCCTATGATCCCCAATCATGCCAAGCGGGGAAAATTCGAGCCAAACTATGAAGGCCCGTACATCATAGATAAGGTCTACCAGGATGGAGCCTATCTACTCATGGACATGCACGGTGAAAAGCCTTTCAGGCCAATAAACGGTCGCTTCCTAAAGAAATACTACGCTTAACGAGCCACAACTTAGGTCAATGATAGATGACGATGACTATGTCCGCTCGCTATCTTCCTAAGCTTAAGCTCTATAAGCAGTAGCCTGCCTTCTCAATGAAGGACCGAAACGTCCTTAAACTACTATCGCAGCATCCGTTAGCTGACGAGATGAATATAATATATATATATATAATAAATAAAAACGGTATGTCCATAAGCAAAAGGGGCACGGATGAAAACCCGAAAGGGCTCCGTGAGTAAAAACAGCAGGGCTACCGGCGAGTGTTCGTGAAAACCCGAAAGGGCGCGACCTCGTAAAAAAAAAGAGAAGAAGAAAATAAAAAGAATAAAAAAAACGATATCTCCATAAGCAAAATAGGCACGGATGAAAACCCGAAAGGGCTCCGTGAGTAAAAACAGCAGGACTACCGGCGAGTGTTTGTGAAAACCCGAAAGGGCGCAACCTCGTTAAAAGACACTTATAGGGTCCTCTCGACCTTGTAAGGAGAAACCACCCACGTGAGATCCTTACGACTCACAAGGGAACAACACACTTAGGGATCCCCACGATTCCTATGGAGAAAATACACTTGTGAGATCCTCACGACTCGTAAGGAGAACTCCCTTATGGGACCCTCACGGCTCATAAGATTTGAAAGTCTTAAGTTACAGAGACCTAAACCTGTGCTTAAGCAAACCCCCACAACTTTAGATATTGCCCTACAAGTGGTTCAATTCTGACCCTTTGTATACAATCCATGGGCGCGAATAAACATTTCCCTAATCAAGTCCCATCCGAGACTGGGGATATGTTCGCATGGTGAACAACTGTCACGACCCGCAGGGTACGGAACGTGACTGGCACTTAAGTTTACGAAACGTCTCAAGGCGTCCGTAAAATAAGTAAGCCAAAACCCAGAAACCAAAACCAAATAAGCAAAAGAGTGAAGAGAACCAAATCAATTGAAAATGAGTTTATCAATAAGTCACATAAAAACCTTTTTTAAAAACAATGCAAATTTTTCCGAAAATTTCGGCAGAGACTCCTTTGTAAATACTGACCCCCAAAATGGGTACAACAAGAATATGTATGAATCCAACAAATAAGGCATCCCCAAGCGGGAGCTAGCACTTTGCCACAAGGCGGTCACAAATCCCACGCAATATAAAGCAACAATATGCGAAATAATCATAAGGAAGCATAAGAAAAACAGCATGTCGACTCAAGTGAGCTCGACCCCAAAATACAGCATAAAAAGTCCACAAATCTCACAGTCTCATCTCTAGGTCAATATACAACAATACTGATAGAAATAATAGATGGAGTACACTAGATACAAAGAATATACAAGGTGGTACAAAAATAATGATATAACCCACCTAAGAGCAAAACCTCGAGTCCGAGCAAAAGAGGCAAGTGCGCCCGCCGCTACTGTACTGACGGAGCGGACCTGCAAAAGGCTGTGGCACAACGGGAGTGAGTTGCCAACTCGTGAGTAATAAATAACATCTACACAGGCTATCGAATGCATGCACACAAGCATCCTAGCATCTAAAATACAGGTATGACGGGATGCACTAGCAGGTGTGTATACAACATCAGTGTACTAGCAGGTGTAGGTATGCAACATGAATATCTAAGGTCTCAATAGGTATATATAAGAAATCTTTTATCTCTTTTTGTTTTTGAAACTCTTTTTAAAATGCCAGCATAATACTCATAGAATCGACAATAATCTGTGTCCAGCAACGACACCTAAAAACTGTCTCAAATCTCATAAATCCATGTCATAGTGTCTCTGGCCTCAGCCATCCGGCTGACCCATCTCAATATCAATATCTCAGCCTCTCGCGGTCCCGGTCGGTATCCTCTGGATATCCGCCGTGCCCAATGAAGTCACCGGTAGGTAATCCGTCCCCTGCCAGGCTCATCGTCAGCACCACGAGCTTCTTGCCCCGGGGTACCCTACCGGGCCCACCATGTACCCGAGACGGTTCATCCAACTCCTCGAAACGGGTCTCGAAAACCACAGCAAACTCATGGTGGACGACACTTACATCACTAGAAAACCGCAATTTACATATTTTAAAAATATAATAAGTTTAGAAATTTTGCGGCTTTTCCCCGAAATCCAGAAATATTATAAAATCTCAAGAAATCCTCATAAGTGCATAGGTCAATGATAATGAATGCATATGGTATCAATAATCAAGTTGCAATGTGTGATTAATAGATTAGGCATGAACAAATAATATGATGAAGCACATGCACATGAATAGCAATCCTACGATTTCATTTTAAGGAATTAAAGTAATAGCGCGAGTTTAAGTATCAATTATAGTAAAAGGTTTCAATTTAAAGGTTATCTAGTGTGGTGGCATGGCAATTACCACGGTGTGTGTGTAAGCATGAATAGTGCTCGTGCTGCATATAAAAACCCTGGCAATGGTGCAGGTGTCCTATAAAATGGTTTCGCATAGGTATGTCAATATAGGGCATGAATGTAGCAAATAATCATACAAGTATTACACCCCTAATTACTAACATTACTAAGAATCTTTTAAGTTACTAAAACTATCGGGCGGCTTGCGCCATCCAACGATAGTCCCTTGTAGATGTTACATCTACTCACCGGAATCCCTAGCTAGTCACGTCCAATCACCGCTTTCCCCTTTCGTGCCGCGTCTGATGTCTCCGCGACCGAACCTGGAATTACATCAATACCAAACATAAGGTTACATATTAGGAACGACGCAAATCCCAAACGAAGATACTAACGTTCACAAGCTAGGTACAACGTGCACAAGGTGCGCGGAACACAAGCGAAAATCGCAAAAACTGCAAAAATCGCCGATTTGGTCGCCCGGCAAAACTAAAACCCGACTACTCAAAAATCAGCACTCGCGCATCCTAAATGTCATAGGATAAGCCAACAATATAATCTAGATATCGCAACTAAATCGCCACAATAATATAATAAAAACCTAGTAAACTAGAAGTTTGCAAATTTGGTCCAAACATCGACAATTTGCGACAAAGTGCACACATTATCAGACAAATATCCAAATTAAACCATTAGAAAGCCACTACAATTAAAGTAACCCCTTTACCATGCATCAAAACCCACATTGCATACACAAACCTTTTCTTGATTTTGATAATTAGCAACCTTAATGAAAATTTCACACAACTTTAACATAGATTAGCCTAATATGAAGCCACTTAAGCAAAGTAACCATATAAATTGGTTAAGTAAACAACTAGGTTAATTAAAAAGACTTAATTGACTAAAACATGGTTTCAAGAAACCCTAGTTTAATTTTCAATCATTAACTAAAAAAAACTAGATTAGGATTAACACTAAAATTAACACTAAGCAACTAGATTAAAGTATTCTAACAATAAGAAATTAAAAGAGTAGAAATTATACCTCAAATCTATGGATCTAGCAAGAAGAAATTTGCCTCAATGATGGCCTCCTAGCACCATGATTCCAAGCAAGAGAGGTGAAGGAAAAAGGGATGAAGAATGGGGTTTTAATTTGTGAGTTTTAGCTTGAATTTTGGAGCAACTTGATGAATTTTTGAACAAGATGAAAAGAAAAATGATGAAGAGGGGAGGGGCTGCAGATTTCGGCCAGAGGAGGGAGAGGGGAGTGGTGTGGGTGTATGGAAAAAGTCATGGTCAACCCCTCTCAAAGTCAAAGCACCATACCTTCAACATACAATATTTTAAACATACACATTCAACTCAATTCATCCTTAACAAAAGAATTTTAAAACAAAAGAGAGAGGGGGAATTTTCTACAGTTTGGGACAGCCAAGGAGATGTGAGGATGTGTGTGTAAGAGTGCACAAAAAAAAATTTGCAAAAAGACCCCCTACAAGTCCAAAATTGCAAGTTTAAGCTTAATTTCAATAAATTTCGTTTTCCATCTTAAAAATTAGTTAAAACTTAAAATAAAATACTAAAAATTTATGTTACAACTAGATTTTAAATAACATGATTTTAAAGCTTAAATTTAGCCCATTTAAATTTGTATTATCGCTAATTTAATGTATTTTCTTACCGGCTTAAAATAATATTAAAAAATTGAAAAATAGGGAAAATTTTTTAAATGACCAAAATTTAATAAGTAACACATTAGTTACTAAAAATAAGCAATTACCTACCCATTTTAGGTATAACTAGTCCTAAACTACAAAATAACAAAAAAGACGGTTTTCGGAAAAATACCGAATTTTCACCGATTTTCAGGAAAACTCCAAAACGACTTTTCAAGACGCTACAATCTTCCCCCTTAAGGAAATTCGGTCCCCGAATTTAAAAATATAACTACGCGTACCTGTAAAGAGATGAGGGAATTTCTTCCGCATCTCTCCCTCGGCCTCCCAAGTGATCTCTTCGCTGCTCGGGCTGCGCCAAAGAACTTTCACGGATGGCAGAACCTTTGATCGAAGTTTCTTCACTTGCCGATCCAAAATCTCAACTGGCTCCACGGCGAACGAAAGGTCGGGCTCGAGCTGAACTGTCTGATGCTGAATCGTGTGGGAAGGGTCATAAAGATAACGGCGTAGCATCGATACGTGGAAGACGGGATGAACATCTGAAAAACTGGGTGGGAGAGCCAAACGATACGCAACAGCGCCGACACGCTCGAGGATCTCGAAGGGACCTACGAATCTAGGGCTAAGCTTCCCCTTTTGCCCAAAACGCATCACGCCCTTCATCGGAGAGACTTTCAGAAAAACATGATCGCCAACTGCGAACTCTAATCTGCGACGGTGCCTGTCTGCATAGGATTTCTGTCTGCTCTGAGCTGCCCTCATCCGGTCTCGGATCAACTGTATCTTCGCTGTCGTCTCCTCAACAAGCTACAGCCCCAAAATACTGCTCTCGCTGAGCTCTGTCCAACAGACGGGCGATCTGCATCTCCTCCCATACAATGCCTCGAAAGGTGCTATCTGAATAGTATCCTGGAAGCTGTTGTTGTAGGAGAACTCCACTAGAGGTAAATGATGATCCCAGCTACCGCCGAAGTCTAAAACACACGCTCTGAGCATGTCCTCGAGAGTCTGAATGGTCCGCTCTGACTGTCCGTCGGTCTGCGGATGAAACGCTGTGCTGAAGCTCAAACGAGTGACCAAAGCCTCCTGAAGTCTCTGCCATAGTCGGCTGGTAAACTGAGTGCCTCGATCTGACACGATACAAGTCGGTACGCCATGTAATCGCACGATCTCGTCAATGTAGAGCTGAGCATACTGAGCGAAGCTGAAAGTGGTCTTCACTGGTAGGAAGTGAGCCGCTTTCGTTAATCTATCCATGATCACCCAGATGGAGTCGTACCTTCGACTGGTCCTGGGTAGACCCACAACGAAATCCATCGAAATCTCCTCCCATTTCCACTCCGGAATGGGTAACGGCTGCAGCTCTCCTGTGGGCCTCTGGTGCTCGGCCTTGACTTGCTGACAAGTCAGGCATCTCGAAACGAACTCCGCAATGTCCCTCTTCATCCCGTCCCACCAGTAGGTCTCTCTCATATTATGGTACATCTTGGTGGAACCGGGGTGGACACTATACACTGATCGGTGTGCCTCCTCAAGAATGTCGCGCCGTAATCCATCAGCATCTGGTACGCACGGTCTAGATCCATATCGTAAAATCCCCTGATCATCAATCACGAACTTGGAAAATCTGCCCTGTCCCATCTGTGCCATGATCTCTGAGCAACAGTCGTCTCTGCGTTGTGCCTCATATATACGGTCAAGCAACTGTGGGCGGGCACGAACATGCGCGAGCTGCCCCCCTGTCTGAGTGAACTCGAACTCAACTCGGCTGTCGCATAAAATCTGCCAATCTGCTGACGACTGCCTCTGCACTGTGCGCAAAAAGGATAGACTACCCCCGGGCCTTCTACTCAAGGCATCTGCCACCACATTCGCCTTGCCTGGGTGATATAAGATCTCGCAGTCGTAGTCTTTCACCAACTCTATCCAACGACGCTGTCTGAGGTTCAGGTCTCGCTGCTGAAATATGTACTTTAAGCTTTTATGATCAGTGAATATCTGACACGACTCGCCGTATAGGTAATGTCGCCAAATCTTCAGTGCAAAGACCACTGCAGCCATCTCCAAATCGTGAGTGGGGTAGTTCTTTTCATGCTTCTTCAGCTGCCGAGAAGCATAAGCGATCACCCGGCCATGCTGCATCAATACGCATCCTAATCCCACTTGCGAAGCATCACAGTAGACCACAAATCCGCCTGATCCCGAAGGCAAAGATAATACCGGCGCCATAGTCAAACAAGTCCGTAGCTGCTGAAAACTGCGCTCGCACTCCTCTGTCCAAACAAAAGGAACTCCCTTCCGGGTCAAACCGGTCAAATGTGCAGCTATACGGGAGAAGTCCTGAACAAAACGCCTGTAGTAGCCCGCCAGGCCTAGAAAACTACGGATCTCAGTAACCGATGTAGGTCGAGGCCACTGCTGAACAGCTTCAATCTTCTTCGGGTCCACACATATGCCGTCTCTCGTAACCACGTGACCCAAGAATCCCGCCAGAATGCACACTTGGAGAACTTTGCGAACAGCTGGTGCTCCCTCAGAGTCTGTAACGTAATCCGCAAGTGCTGCTCGTGCTCCTCTCTGCTCCGGGAGTACACCAAGATATCGTCGATAAACACGATGATGAACAAGTCAAGATACGGCCTGAATGTACGGTTCATCAAATCCATGAATGCTGCTGGGGCGTTGGTGAGTCCGAACGACATCACCAAAAACTCGTAGTGGCCGTAGCGCGTGCGGAAAGCTGTCCTCGGTATATCCTCCTGTCGAACTCGCAGCTGATGGTATCCTGATCGCAAGTCGATCCTCGAAAAATATCCCGCACCCTGAAGCTGGTCGAACAAATCATCAATGCATGGCAATGGATATCTGTTCCGAACGGTAACTTTGTTCAGCTGGCGGTAGTCGATGCATAAGCGCAAACATCCATCTTTCTTCTTGACAAACAGGACCGGAGCACCCCACGGAGAAACACTAGGTCGAATAAGCCCCTTATCTAACAATTCCTGCAACTGATCCTTCAGCTCTCGAAGCTCTGCCGGGGCCATCCGATAAGGCGGTATAGAAATAGGCCCCGAGCCGGGAATCAAATCAATGCAGAACTCAACGTCGCGCTCAGGTGGTAGCCCAGGTAGCTCATCAGGGAAAACATCAGGGAACTCACAAACAACCGGGACCCGGTCCAACGGAACCTCTGCAGCTCGAGTATCACAAATATACGCTAAGAATCCCTGACATCCCTTCCGCAAGAGCTGACCAGCGCGAAGAGACGAAATCAAGCTGGGAAGGGTGACGCTGCGGTCTCCCTGAATAACAAGGACTGGCTCCCCCGGAAAGCTAAATATGACTGCCTTCTCACGGCAATCCACCGAAGCATAACAAGTGGGTAGCCAATCCATGCCCAGAAGCACATCAAAGTCCAACATATCGAGGAGAATCAAATCAACTGATGAATCCCTCTCCCCGATACGAACGGAACACAATCGAAATACAAAACGAGCGACAAACGACTCGCCTACCGGAGTAATAACAACAAGCGGATGATCTAACGACGACGACTCACGGCCCAACATCGGTGCAAAGTGTGTAGATACATACGAATGTGTGGAACCTGGGTCGAACAATACCCGTGCATCGAAAGAGCAAACTGGCAAGGTACCTGTCACAACGGTATTGGATGCCTGCGCATCCTGCGGTGTCAAAGCAAATACTCGGGCCTGTCCTCCACCGATAGCGGGCTGACCTCGACCTCGGCCTCTGCCTCCTTGTCCTCTCTGAACAGGACCGCCGCGTCCACGGCCTCTGGGTGCACCTAACCGGCATGGAGCATCACCGGTGGTAGGAAGTAGGGCTCTCTGAGGAGGGGGTGGTGATGGTGGTAGGGTCACATGCGGAACTGTCGCTGCTCCCTGTCGTCTCGCCGGACAATCTCTGACAAGATGGTGTGGACTCCCGCACCCAAAACACCCTGGCGACGGCTGCTGTCCCTGGGGATAAGAACCATATAACTGTCCCCGTCCAAATCCTCCGCCAGGCCTATCTCTCGGAAAGAATCTGGCGCCCTGCCTCTGAGACGGTACATCGGTGCGAATCCTCTTCGGCCCAGAAACGGCCGAAGTCTGCGATATGCGTGCCTCCATCCGTAATGCCGCATCCATAGCAGCTGAATAAGTGTCGTAGTGCTGGGCGCCAATGGCAAGATATAGCTGGGCATCAAGTCCCTGTACAAACCTCTTCACCATCTTCTCCTCGGTATCCACCAAATACGGAGCATATCTGGATAACTGTGTAAACTGGATGTCATACTCAGACACCGTCATCCCAGGTGTCTTGACTAAAGCCTCGAAGCTACGAGCTCTGGCTTCACGAACGCTCTCTGGGAGGAAACGAGCTAGAAAGACCGCTGTAAACTCGACCCAAGTCATAGGCGGTAGACCTGCAGCATGACCTCTCAAGACTGACTCCCACCATGTCTGCGCGAGACCCTCTAGTCGGAAACTCGCAAGCTCTACCCATCGATCATCCGAACATCTCAGCGAACGGCAGATCCTGGCTAAACTGTCAAGGAACGTCTGTGGGTCCTCCGCTGCCTCGGTGCCGGTGAATACTGGAGGTCTCAGCCTCATGAAATCCTGTAGCGAAACCGGAATGGTCATGGTGGTAATAGTAGGAGCATGTATCATAGTCGTCTGTGATGTAGTAGGTGCGTCATCCGGCCTCGGTGTACGACTGGCTGCAACTAGGGATCCTACCATCTGACGTAGTTCCTGCATACTCCCCATCATCTGTCGCAACTCCTCCATACCAGCCTCAAGCATATCCATACGGCCTGGGGAAGGGGGATCGGTCTGTCCCTGCGGCATAGGCATACCACCCTGCTCAGTCCTAGTCTCGGACGAGCCAGCTCGAATCTCGTCTCGGGCGACAGCCCTTTGTGCCCTCGTAGCCTTCGGTGGCATAGTGGCTGTTACAGGAAAACGGATAGTAAGAACAGTGCAATAGGATCATAGGATACACGGAATTGAAGAAGGAATTTTCAAGCAAGTATATCCTAAAGTCACTTAGGCGGAGTACCGTATCACAAGTATGCCGCGGACATACACACGCTACGTTACCCTACTTAAGTCACTTACTCCATCTACCAAGGGTCATCCTACACTCAAAAGGTAAAACCTATCGCTCTGATGCCAACTTTGTCACGACCCGCAGGGTACGGAACGTGACTGGCACTTAAGTTTACGAAACGTCTCAAGGCGTCCGTAAAATAAGTAAGCCAAAGCCCAGAAACCAAAACCAAATAAGCAAAAGAGTGAAGAGAACCAAATCAATTGAAAACGAGTTTATCAATAAGTCATATAAAAACCTTTTTTAAAAACAATGCAAATTTTTCCTAAAATTTCGGCAGAGTCTCCTTTGTAAATACTGGCCCCCAAAATGGGTACAACAAGAATATATATGAATCCAACAAATAAGGCATCCCCAAGCGGGAGCTAGCACTTCGCCACAAGGCGGTCACAAATCCCACGCAATATAAAGCAACAATATGCGAAATAATCATAAGGAAGCATAAGAAAAACAGCATGTCGACTCAAGTGAGCTCGACCCCAAAATACAGCATAAAAAGTCCACAAATCTCACAGTCTCATCTCTAGGTCAATATACAACAATACTGATAGAAACAATAGATGGAGTATACTAGATACAAAGAATATACAAGGTGGTACAAAAATAATGATATAACCCACCTAAGAGTAAAATCTCGAGTCCAGGCAAAAGAGGCAAGTGCGCCCGCCGCTACTGTACTGACGGAGCGGACCTGCAAAAGGCTGTGGCACAACGGGGGTGAGTTGCCAATTCGTGAGTAATAAATAACATCTACACAGGCTATCGAATGCATGCACACAAGCATCCTAGCATCTAAAATACAGGTATGACGGGATGTACTAGCAGGTGTGTATACAACATCAGTGTACTAGCAGGTGTAGGTATGCAACATGAATATCTGAGGTCTCAATAGGTATATATAAGAAATCTTTTATCTCTTTTTTTTTTTGAAACTCTTTTTAAAATGCCAGCATAATACTCATAGAATCGACAATAATCTGTGT
Source organism: Agapanthus africanus (assembly GCA_030015575.1). Lineage (NCBI taxonomy): Eukaryota > Viridiplantae > Streptophyta > Magnoliopsida > Asparagales > Amaryllidaceae > Agapanthus > Agapanthus africanus. The sequence goes on from CM057337.1 coordinate 725,858,015, forward strand.
CCAGCAACGACACCTAGAAACTGTCTCAAATCTCATAAATCCATGTCATAGTGTCTCTGGCCTCAGCCATCCGGCTGACGCATCTCAATATCAATATCTCAGCCTCTCGCGGTCCCGGTCGGTATCCTCTGGATATCCGCCGTGCCCAATGAAGTCCCCGGTAGGTAATCTGTCCCCTGCCAGGCTCATCGTCAGCACCACGAGCTTCTTGCCCCGGGGTACCCTACCGGGCCCACCATGTACCCGAGACGGTTCATCCAACTCCTCGAAACGGGTCTCGAAAACCACAGCAAACTCATGGTGGACGACACTTACATCACTAGAAAACCGCAATTTACATATTTTAAAAATATAATAAGTTTAGAAATTTTGCGGCTTTTCCCCGAAATCCAGAAATATCATAAAATCTCAAGAAATCCTCATAAGTGCATAGGTCAATGATAATGAATGCATATGGTATCAATAATCAAGTTGCAATGTGTGATTAATAGATTAGGCATGAACAAATAATATGATGAAGCACATGCACATGAATAGCAATCCTACGATTTCATTTTAAGGAATTAAAGCAATAGCGCGAGTTTAAGTATCAATTATAGTAAAATGTTTCAATTTAAAGGTTATCTAGTGTGGTGGCATGGCAATTACCAGGGTGTGTGTGTAAGCATGAATAGTGCTCGTGCTGCATATAAAAACCCTGGCAATGGTGCAGGTGTCCTATAAAATGGTTTCGCATAGGTATGTCAATATAGGGCATGAATGTAGCAAATAATCATACAAGTATTACACCCCCAATTACTAAAATTACTAAGAATCTTTTAAGTTACTAAAACTATCGGGCGGCTTGCGCCATCCAACGATAGTCCCTTGTAGATGTTACATCTACTCACCGGAATCCCTAGCTAGTCACGTCCAATCACCGCTTTCCCCTTTCGTGCCGCGTCTGACGTCTCCGCGACCGAACCTGGAATTACATCAATACCAAACATAAGGTTACATATTAGGAACGACGCAAAACCCAAACGAAGATACTAACGTTCACAAGCTAGGTACAACGTGCACAAGGTGCGCGGAACACAAGCGAAAATCGCAAAAGCTGCAAAAATCGCCGATTTGGTCGCCCGGCAAAACTAAAACCCGACTACTCAAAAATCCGCACTCACGCATCCTAAATGTCATAGGATAAGCCAACAATATAATCTAGATATCGCAACTAAATCGCCACAATAATATAATAAAAACCTAGTAAACTAGAAGTTTGCAAATTTGGTGCAAACATCGACAATTTGCGACAAAGTGCACACATTATCAGACAAATATCCAAATTAAACCATTAGAAAGCCATTACAATTAAATTAACCCCTTTACCATGCATCAAAACCCACATTGCATACACAAACCTTTTCTTGATTTTGATAATTAGCAACCTTAATGAAAATTTCACACAACTTTAACATAGATTAGCCTAATATGAAGCCACTTAAGCAAAGTGACCATATAAATTGGTTAAGTAAACAACTAGGTTAATTAAAAAGACTTAATTGACTAAAACATGGTTTCAAGAAACCCTAGTTTAATTTTCAATCATTAACTAAAAAAAACTAGATTAGGATTAACACTAAAATTAACACTAAGCAACTAGATTAAAGTATTCTAACCATAAGAAATTAAAAGAGTAGAAATTATACCTCAAACCTATGGATCTAGCAAGAAGAAATTTGCCTCAATGATGGCCTCCTAGCACCATGATTCCAAGCAAGAGAGGTGAAGGAAAAAGGGATGAAGAATGGGGTTTTAATTTGTGAGTTTTAGCTTGAATTTTGGAGCAACTTGATGAATTTTTGAACAAGATGAAAAGAAAAATGATGAAGAGGGGAGGGGCTGTAGATTTCGGCCAGAGGAGGGAGAGGGGAGTGGTGTGGGTGTATGGAAAAAGTCATGGTCAACCCCCCTCAAAGTCAAAGCACCATACCTTCAACATACAATATTTTAAACATACACATTCAACTCAATTCATCCTTAACAAAAGAATTTTAAAACAAAAGAGAGAGGGGGAATTTTCTGCAGTTTGGGACAGCCAAGGATATGTGAGGATGTGTGTGTAAGAGTGCACAAAATTTTTTTTGCAAAAAGACCCCCTACAAGTCCAAAATTGCAAGTTTAAGCTTAATTTCAATAAATTTCGTTTTCCATCTTAAAAATTAGTTAAAACTTAAAATAAAATACTAAAAATTTATGTTACAACTAGATTTTAAATAACATGATTTTAAAGCTTAAATTTATCCCATTTAAATTTGTATTATCGCTAATTTAATGTATTTTCTTACCGGCTTAAAATAATATTAAAAAATTGAAAAATAGGGAATTTTTTTTAAATGACCAAAATTTAATAAGTAACACATTAGCTACTAAAAACAAGCAATTACCTACCCATTTTAGGTATAACTAGTCCTAAACTACAAAATAACAAAAAAGACGGTTTTCGGAAAAATACCGAATTTTCACCGATTTTCAGGAAAACTCCAAAACGACTTTTCAAGACGCTACAACAACCCTCGTAAATCCTTTCGATTTATGAGGAGAAAACCCTCCTGTAGGATCCTTACGACTTACAGAGGAACAAACACTTAGGAATCCTTACGATTCCTAAGGAGAAAATATACCTACAAGATCCTCACGACTTGTAGGGAGAAATCCTTTTATGGGATCCTTACGGCTCATGAAGTCAAAAGCCTTAGTCGACAGGACCCTAACCCTGGTCTCTAAGCCACCTTTGTTCAACAACAACGGAGGCAGATGATGATTCGCTCCTGGCAATATCCCAGTTGTAGCGGTGCTGATGCCGAAATCGGTGTCTAATTTCAGATTTACGGCGAAAATCCAGTAGGCCGCGCATGCATATGAAATGGCCGAAATGATGGGGCAACTTGCAATAAAAAGCAGCAAGTAAAAATATATGCATGAAAAATAGCCGAAATGATTGGGCAACTCGCAATAAAAAACATCGAGTAAAAATAAAATAAACAGCCGAAATGATTGGGCACCGCGAAGAATAGCCGAAATGATTGGGCAATCGCGACCTTCGTGATATAAAAGCTGAAATGATAGAGCATCGCGGAAATAAAACAAAAAAAAATGATGATAAAACTTTGGCCCTACAGTTGAGATCACATCGATCCCTGTATGCAATCCAAGGGCGCAAACAAAGAGGGAACCTTACTTTCCCAACAGGCTCCGCCAGAAAACGAAGCCAAATCTCGACGGTTCATCCCAACCCCGAAGAAGCCAGTGTCTTTGGCAAATACCTCAACTCAGGGAAACCAGCATCCTTGACGAGAGCCTCCTGATTCGCGTCGACTCGCAGAGAAACTAGTGTCTCTGCGGGAAATTCTCGATTCGTTTCAACACCAGGGAAACAAATAATCCTTGGCAAATACCTCAACTCAGGGAAACCAGCATCCTTGATGAGAGACTCCCGATTCGAGTCGACTCGCAGAGAAACCAGTGTCTCCGCGGGAAATTCTCGATTCATTTCAACACTAGGGAAACAAATAATCCTTGGCAAATACCTCAACTCAGGGAAACCAGCGTCCTTGATGAGAGCCTCCTGATTGGCATCGACTCGCAGAGAAACCAGTGTCTCCGTGGGAAATTCTCGATTCGTTTTAACACCAGGGAAACAAATAATCCTTGGCAAATACCTCAACTCAGGGAAACCAGCGTCCTTGACGAGAGCCTCCTGGTTCGCGTCGACTCGCAGAGAAACCAGTGTCTCCGTGGGAAATTCTCGATTCGTTTCAACACCAGGGAAACAAATAATCCTTGGCAAATACCTCAACTCAGGAAAACCAGCGTCCTTGACGAGAGCCTCCTGATTCGCGTCGACTCGCAGAGAAACCATTGTCTCCGCGGGAAATTCTCGATTCGTTTCAACACCAGGGAAACAAATAATCCTTGGCAAATACCTCAACTCAGGGAAACCAGCATCCTTGATGAGAGCCTCCTGATTCGCGTCGACTCGCAGAGAAACCAGTGTCTCCGTGGGAAATTCTCGATTCGTTTCAACACCAGGGAAACAAATAATCCTTGGCAAATACCTCAACTCAGGGAAACCAGCATCCTTGACGAGAGCCTCCTGATTCGCGTCGACTCGCAAAGAAACCGGTGTCTCCGTGGGAAATTCTCGATTCGTTTCAACACCAGGGAAATAAATAATCCTTAGCAAATACCTCAACTCAGGGAAACCAGCGTCCTTGACGAGAGCCTCCTGATTCGCGTCGACTCGCAGAGAAACCAGTGTCTCCGTAGGAAATTCTCGATTCATTTCAACACCAGGGAAACAAATAATCCTTGGCAAATACCTCAACTCAGGAAAACCAATGTCCTTGACGAGAGCCTCCTGATTCGCGTCGACTCGCAGAGAAACCAGTGTCTCCGTGGGAAATTCTCGATTCGTTTCAACACCAGGGAAACAAATAATCCTTGGCAAATACCTCAACTCAGGGAAACCAGCGTCCTTGACGAGAGCCTCCTGATTCGCGTCGACACGCAAAGAAACCGGTGTCTCCGCGGAAAATTCTCGATTCGTTTCAACACCAGGGAAACAAATAATCCTTGGCAAATACCTCAACTCAGGGAAACCAACGTCCTTGATGAGAGCCTCCTGATTCGCATCGACTCGCAGAGCAACCAGTGTCTCCGTGGGAAATTCTCGATTCGTTTCAATACCAGGGAAACAAATAATCTTTGGCAAATACCTCAACTCAGGGAAACCAGCGTCCTTGACGAGAGCCTCCTGATTCGCATCGACTCGCAGAGAAACCAGTGTCTCCATGGGAAATTCTCGATTCGTTTCAACACCAGGGAAACAATTAATCCTTGGCAAATACCTCAACTCAGGGAAACCAGCGTCCTTGACGAGAGCCTCCTGATTCGCATCGACTCGCAGAGAAACCAGTGTCTCCACGGGAAATTCTCGATTCGTTTCAACACCAGGGAAACAAATAATCCTTGGCAAATACCTCAACTCAGGGAAACCAGCATCCTTGATGAGAGCCTCCTGATTCGCGTCGACTCGCAGAGAAACCAGTGTCTCCGTGGGAAATTCTTGATTCGTTTCAACACCAGGGAAACAAATAATCCTTGGCAAATACCTCAACTCAGGGAAACCAGCGTCCTTGATGAGAGCCTCCTGATTCACATCGACTCGCAGAGCAACCAGTGTCTCCGTAGGAAATTCTCGATTCATTTCAACACCAGGGAAACAAATAATCCTTGGCAAATACCTCAACTCAGGGAAACCAGCGTCCTTGACGAGAGCCTCCTGATTCGCATCAACTCGCAGAGAAACCAGTGTCTCCGTAGGAAATTCTCGATTCGTTTCAACACCAGGGAAACGAATAATCCTTGGCAAATACCTCAACTCAGGGAAACCAGCGTCCTTGACGAGAGCCTCCTGATTCGCGTCGACTCGCAGAGAAACCAGTGTCTCCGTAGGAAATTCTCGATTCGTTTCAACACCAGGGAAACAAATAATCCTTGGCAAATACCTCAACTCAAGGAAACCAGCTTCCTTGACGAGAGCCTCCTGATTCGCGTCGACTCACAGAGAAACCAGTGTCTCCGCTGGAAATTCTCGATTCGTTTCAACACCAGGGAAACAAATAATCCTTGGCAAATACCTCAACTCAGGGAAACCAGCGTCCTTGATGAGAGCCTCCTGATTCGCGTCGACTCGCAGAGCAACCAGTGTCTCCGTGTGAAATTCTCTATTCGTTTCAACACCAGGGAAACAAATAATCCTTGGCAAATACCTCAACTCAGGGAAACCAGCGTCCTTGATGAGAGCCTCCTGATTCGCGTCGACTCGCAGAGAAACCAGTGTCTCCGTGGGAAATTCTCGATTCGTTTCAACACCAGGGAAACAAATAATCCTTGGCAAATACCTCAACTCAGGGAAACCAGCGTCCTTGATGAGAGCCTCCTGGTTCGCGTCGACTCGCAGAGAAACCAGTGTCTCCGTGGGAAATTCTCGATTCGTTTCAACACCAGGGAAACAATTAATCCTTGGCAAATACCTCAACTCAGGGAAACCAGCGTCCTTGATGAGAGCCTCCTGATTGGCGTCGACTCGCAGAGAAACCAGTGTCTCCGCGGGAAATTCTCAATTCGTTTCAACACCAGGGAAACAAATAATCCTTGACAAATACCTCAACTCAGGGAAACCGGCGTCTTTGATGAGAGCCTCCTGATTCGCGTCGACTCGCAGAGCAACCAGTGTCTCCGTGGGAAATTCTCGATTCGTTTCAACACCAAGGAAACAAATAATCCATGGCAAATACTTCGACTCGAGGAAACAAGTGTCCTTGACGAAGAAAATCCTGATTCGCGTCGGTTCGCAGAGAAACCAGTATCTCCGCGGAAAATTCCCGATTCGTCTCAACTTGCAAGATGAAGTCTCAAGCAGCAGGGATTAAAAAACTTGCTTCCTGAACAATGGGACCCTGCAAGTCGGTCTTAAATGGTCTCTTACATACTATTGATGGGTCTCACTCTCCAAAGTCGAGTTTCGACAAGGAGGGAAACAACCGCTTAAGGGTCCTCTCGACTCGTAAGAGGGAAAAATTCTCTTATAGGATCCTTAGGACTTATAAGAGGAAACACACTTAGGAATCCTCACAATTCCTAAGGAGAAAATACACCTACGAGATCCTCTCGATCCGTAGGGAGAAATGTCTCTATGAGACCCTCACGGCTCATAGAGTTGAAAAGTCTTAGGTAGCAGATCTGAAACTGCGGCCTAAGCCATCGCTCTTTCTTGAGGAAACCTAGATTATTACTCTATTATCGGTCAAATGTGTTTATCAAGACAGCATGCTGATAATAAGAGAAAAGAAAAAGCAAAGAAAATAGTACAAGACATTGCAAAGAAAAATGTGTATCTTTATTGGATGTAATCAAGTACAAGGTGAAGCGTACAAAAGAATAAAGAATGGATACATATTGTTTAGAAAAGAAAATTTTTACAAGTATCTAGATACAAGGGGAATTATTGGGGAGGAAGCGCCTTGTATAGCTCTGTTAATTGTTTATGCACTTCCTTCCACGCCTCCTCTTGATCTGCCACCACCGCCAGTTCTGCCTCCACCTGAGCCCTTTGCTGCAAGACAGATGCAAGCTGCTCCCTGACGGCCTGATGAGCAGCTTCACGGCCTGAGGTGTCACGCTCGGCGATATCAAGCTTTCGCTTCACGTTTAGCCCATGAGAGATGCGCTCCAGGAGACCCTCAAAGATAGCTTTCACTTGGGCAGCGTTCGCCTCAACCTCGGCACGCAGACGAGCCGTCTCGCTCGAGGTCTCTTGGCATTCCCTTAGCCTCAAAGCTGCTTCTTGTTCCAAGTGGTGGACGTAAGAAGCGCTTTCCTCGATCCATGCTGCTCTCTCATTGCTCGCGGCTAAAGTCTCGGGGGCGGGACGTATCGACTCCAGCTGATGAAGGCGAGCCTCGATCTCCCTACAATGATTAACCCAAGATGCGATGATGCCCTCATCATGGAAATTCACGAGTATCACCAGCATCGGGTTAACCGCCGTGGCGAAATCCGCCGCAGACGTAGGAGTCTCAACGTCGAGCTCCTCGATGTAGTCGCTAAGCATATGCAAACTGTTCGCGGCGCCTTTCGAGGATGGACGTCTCAGGAAAGGACCTGCCGGCATTGTGATGCAAGGCTCGAAGGGTACCGAGACAGGAACAACAGCTGACAAGAAACAAGATATGATCGGATAACAATTCAAAAAAAGGGGGGAGAGTTATCAATGTGATAGTCGCTATACCAGCTGAGGCAGGTGGCAAGGCCGGAAGGATCGGTGGCGCAACAGATCTTTCATCCCCTCTTTCGATTTATAGCACTGCAGTCGAGACAAAAAAAGTTAGAAGTAATTCCATCAATAAAAAAGAAAGATATCAATGGAAATCATACTCACCAGCGCTACCAGAGGAAGAAGCGAGTTCAGATGGGAAGGAGAAGTGTGGGAGCAACACTTGATAATGATGGTCAAAGAGTACTCCTGAAAAGACACGACAGTACGACTTTAGTACACAAATTATACGTCTGAAAGATAAGATTAATAAATTGCAAACCCATACCTTCCAACATCTTCGATGGTATGAGAGAGGGTTGAGAGGTGACCACCGCCAAGGCAGTCGTTGAAGGCGCTCCCTCGAGCAGTGGGGCATCGGCGCTGGCTGCACCTGCGTTATGAGCAAAGGTGAACTTGTCAGAAAGGATTGTAAGGTAAAGAAAGACAGCAACTTGGGATTTACCTGATGAGCTGCCAGCCGAGACAGAGACGTCTCCCTCCTCCAGCGACATGAGTCCACCACCTGTGGCCTCATCCCCAGACTCCATGGGGGTCGTCTTCGTACTCGCGCGGCCAGGAGACGGCGGAAGACCGTAGACGGGGAGGGCAATGATCAGATCATTGCCGGACTCTTAAGAAAGAGCGGCTAGCTCTTCCCCAAGAGTCGTGGCCATCTCATCCGCTACTTCTTCGGGCTCGGCGGTCTCCATCGGTTCATCCGCCGTCACCATGAGGTCGCCGGTCTCAAGTGCCTCATCCGCCACTACCCTGGGCTCAGTTATAACGATCATCTCATCTGCCGCCACTTCAGGCTCGGCATCAATAACCTTCTCGGCTGCAGATCCCTCAACCTCCATCTCAGGCTCCGCAGCCCCAGCGACGTTGCCCACCATTAGCTCGGGTTCGGCAGTTGCCACCTCCTCTGTTTCCTTGGGTTCAACGATCTCCGCCTCCTTCTCGGTCGGACTTGGCCCTGCAGGATAGAATATATAAGAACCGATAGCTTTATAAGCCTTACAACAAAATTCTGAAAGAAGTATTACCTGAGGTAGACTTGTCGTTAGCCTCCCTATTGGCGTGAATCGCCTGTCTATGAGCTGTAGACAGGACGACTGGGGGCTCTTCTGACGGGGTATCGACACGAGGAACGGTGCTGGGCCCGCTCCAATGGCCAAGGCAGCCCTGCGTGCCTTTACTTCGCGCCTCGACCGCTTCCTTTCCTCCCGGGCTGTCGTGATGGATCTCTTCGACGCTTCCTTCATCAAGGCGTCGTCGTCCTCGTTCAGAGATGCCTCCAGAGCCTTTAAGGCATCTTTCATCGGCTCTTCAAGCCGGACCTCCCGTGGTAGCCCTAAGGAGGCAGGAATCTCGGCAGCTGGCGGAATATCCGCCTCACTTGGCGGAAACGGAATTGAGGTTCCTGCGATAAAAAGGGAGAGGTTAGATCGACCATAATGCAAGGAAAATGAAAACTTGATGAATTGAAGCTTACTAAGGCCTAAAGACGCTCTAAGGCGTTCTTCCTCTTGGAAGGTCTTGAGGGAAGCGGCAATGGCTTGTTCAGTTGTGTTGCCTGTTGGAAGAAAAGAAGGAAAAATGTTAATCAAAGGAAATAATAAAGATATGATGCAATAGAAAATGCGACTAGTGATTACCTGATGCCGCAAGCTTAGCCAGCCATGCGTCACGCCTCGCTAACCGCTCCGAAGCTTCGAGGGCGGCCACCAAATCCGTGTCATCCGGCATGACTAATCCCTCGTTAGTCTCGTATTCACTCAGGCCCTCGGCATAGGGAGCGTGGGGTTCTTGACCAAACATGACATCAGCGGCGAAGAGCGACTTCTTTTTCTTCTTTTTCCCCCCAATCCTAGGTGCCCCCGGGATCGACTTACGCTTGGCAGCCACCTTGGGGCGGCGGGTCCCAATGTCCGCACCCACGCCGGACTCCGGCAAGACTACAACCACTGTCTCCACTAGAGCACAGGGCGCTGGTGGTGCATCCGCAATATCAGGGAGCGGCAATTCGCGTGGGGGACTCTGTACACGCGATGGTCCGGCTCTAGCATCTTTTAGAGGGGGAACTACCGGGGTCCTCGGCACCAAAGGAGCGTTGCGGTCGCTACCTGGAGGCACACCCTTACGGTCGACCAGCAATCGCCTTTTCTCTTTTATGACGGCTCCCGTCGAATAACTGTACCATTCTTTATATACATTGAGGAGTCGTGGAGCGTAAGCCGGCACACTGATAAAAAAGTGAGAACCCGTATTCAGGCGCATGAAATGATGCAGCGCGTTCTCCATCCCTTCTTCAGTGGCAGCAGATTCCAGTAGGAAAGCTTCCAAGGGTACCCCTTGATCGTATCCCAGTTGTTGGGCGAAATGATGCGGGTTGTATCTCATGAAAATCGCCGCACCGTTCTGCCTGAAGATTAGGAAGCCCAGTCTAATAGAATATAAGTGGAGGGTCTCCCGGGCCGTCAAAACTGAGGCTCCATACTTTAAGGAGTCTTGTAATGGTCGCACTGCAATGGTGGACGCCTTTCCAAGTCAATACCTTGTCAATGAAGGACATCCCGGCTCCAACGGTGTGAGGGCGAAGGAGTAAACCCCCGGCGTTCCACGGTGATGGGGTCACAATTGATGCGCCGATCAGCTGTATAATGCGAGGGAAACCGCACTTGTCGAAGAACGAGGGCCTTTTGTGCATGCCGAAGACACCCGCCGTGTGTAGCTCGAGCCACGATACAAAGTAGTGCATCGGTAAGACCACGTGCTGTACCCCAGGCTCATTAGCATCCGCTGCTCGACTGAGGCCATGATATAAGTGTGCCAAGCCGGCAATCCCAACGACCACTTTTACCCCGATGGTCATCCGGTGGGCTGGGTAAAAAACAGAGGGCCGCATATGGTGAGAGTGCATTGGGATTGCAAACCAACTCAGCCATAATCCAAGAAATCCTAAGAAAAATGCCTCCTCATCCATCCCAGGGGCTCCAATTTCTGCAAAAGACGTGGTCGGGAAGTCTGGAAGGAAAAAACCCTTTTGGTCTATTTCCTTCGCCGGCAGGTTATCCAAACCTAGACCGAAAGGGTCATCCAGGGTAGCAAACTTGGCAGCTTTTGATGAGAGGACGCTCAGGCGAAAGAACCGAGCGATGAAATCCTCAAAGTTAACTCCGCGACCCCCATGTTCGATGAAAAGGGCCTCATAGATGTTCAACACTTTAATCAAGCTTGGGAATTGGTGTTGAACAGCATTCTCCGGCGTGAGCCCCCTTACCACCGGCTTAGCACCGAAGACGTACTCGTCTGTCGGGAGCAAATCCTCATAGTGTTCCCCTATAACCGATAAACCGGATACCTCTGTGAACTCCTCCAGAGAAATTGACACTTCCCGATCCATGGAGAGGAAAGTGTGGGTAGGAATGTTCCATTGCTCCAAGAAAGCCTTGAACCACCAGGTGGGGAGCGTCGGATACTGGAAGAGGGAGACGTAGACCGCTGTGTACAACCCTAACCTTATCAATCGTGACTTCCTCGTCGACAGGATATACCGAGCCCACGGCAGATAGCCGATCGGGTGGCGGGGGATCAGACCTATGTTATATGATTGCCCCCAAGGTCGTGCCTCGCCTTGACAGATACGGCGTCCCAGGATATCCAAAACCATAGGACGCTGAACCGGAATCGCATCTATGGTGGGATGAAGAAAACACTTCAAAGTCCAATCAACCATCTCCGCGGCATACTGCACCGGGGGTGGGCTGGCGTAATGAATCGCCGTGATGGGTTCTGACGGTACTGCGCATGTGAAGCTCCGTCGACCCATAATAATTTGATTGTACCATGACCCCTAAAGGTGGAGACTCTTATGTTCCGGGTCGTGGTCCCTAATCATGGCTAACACTTCGTGGTCCAAGGGTGCTTCAGGAAACCCCTCCTCCGAACGAGCGAACGGGAATGAAGTGTCGAAAGACATAGTCACTGCAAGAGAACAAAATTAGCCGTTAGTGCTGAAATTCCGATGCTTGGCGTTTAAAAACTTTTAATTAACTGAATTTAAAAATTAATTAAATTAAAATTAATCACACCACACTGCAGTGCAGTAGGTAGGGGGCCAAATGGGGACCCACAAAATCTGGATGAAAGTGCCTCATTTAAAAAGATAGCCCCATCATTAGGTGAGACTGTCAATTAATGAAAAGATCCTCAAGAGAATATTCTCATTAATGGGAAATCCCTAGAGATAAGGAGAAAATCTCCTCTTTCAGAGCAAAGTCTGTCACAGAATGACACTTGTCAGATTCCGGTCTCAAAGGAATAAAATTCCTTAAAAAGAGCTTAGCTCTGTAATAGTCCATCAAAAAGAAAATTTTAATTTTTTAAAAGGAAATTTAAAATTAAAATTTTTGGGATCTTGAAAATCCAAGAAAAACTCTTAAGAGTTCATCATCAGAAGATCCAAAGATCTATATTCTGTCAATGAGCAAAGCTCTGTTCATGGGTTAAGAAACCCTAAAACAAATTCTTGAGAGCAAAGCTCTGTTTATGAAACCCCAATGGAGATTTCTTTAGATCAAAAGATTTATGAGAGCAAAGCTCTAAATTAATTTTATTTAAATTAATTATTACCTAAAGTTTCCTAACTTTGGAAAATGAGAGCAAAGCTCTAGAGTTCTGAAAGCAAGAGCAAAGCTCTGAAATTCTTAAGCAAGAGAAAACCTCTGGAAATCAAAATCTAGAAAATGGTAAAGATTTTTCTAAGGGCCAGGGGTCCTATTTATAAGGCGCTTGCGCCCCTTCAGCTCACCCATTGATCTAACGGTCAGGATCTTGCCACCGCTGCACTCACGTGCGCGCCACATGAGCGCAACGGTGGGGAGGGCATTTGTTTCCCCCAATCAGAGCAAAGCTCTGTTGAAATTCAAGATTCAAATTTTGAAGCAACGCTTCAAATCCCATGAGCTGTGCGCAACGCGCCACGTGTCAGAAGCTGATACGTCAGCGCAGCACCCAAGGCAGTGCGCCCAATCAGAGCAAAGCTCTATTTAAAACAAAATTAAAGGAAGCAACGCTTCAGTTGCGCAGGCGCTGCGCTGCGCGACACGTGTCAGCGCAGATGCGCAAACGCAGTTATGCTGCGCTATGCGCTGCGCGACACGTGTCAGCGCAGATGCGCTAGCGCAGTTGCGCTGCGTTGTGCGCTGTGCGACACGTGTCAGCGCAGTTGCGCTGCACTGTGCGTTGCGTGACACGTGTCATGCGCTGGGGCATTTGCGCCAAACAGAATTAAAATTTTAAAGAAATCTTTCTGTTCTTGTTAAAACGAGAAGATTTTCTTCTGTAAAACAGGAGCCCTTGGATCAAAGATCCAACGGCGGAGAAAATTCCCCAAATCACTCAGAGAAAGATCTCTTTAACAAATTTAACTAATTTATGGGCACTATAAAAAGGAGACCTCAATTCAAAGGCATCAACATTGGTGAGAAATCAAGAACTTCAAACATTGAGAACTCTGAAGAATTAGAGGGAATTTCTCAAGAACAAAAAAGGTAAAAACCTTTAGAAAAAGAGAAAATTCTCTTAAAAACAGATCATTGATCTAAGAACAAGATCAATGATCTTCAATAAGAAAGAAAATTAACTAATAATAGTACTTTGCACTTGCTTATGAACCATTGGTTCCTTGAAAACAAGAAAAACTTGTTTTCTTTGATTTAAAATCGATCAAAAGATAAAACAGTGCTCTGCACTTGCAAGAACTGCACTGTTGCGCTCCTGTATTGGCGCAAGCCACCAGGAAGCGCCACGTGTCAGTAGCACAGCAGCGCAGCGCACTGACACAGCGCACTACGCTGTTGCGCTTGCGCTCACCAGAGCGTGACACGTGTCACCACCATATGAGTTTGCGCTCATTACTTGGCGCAAAGCGCCTGATAAGCCACGTGGGGCACTGTCAGAGTATTTAATGCTCTGCATTATTAAAGAAAATGGACAGTGCCCAATTAAATGGCCTAACAGGCCTAATAAAAAATGCTATGCATTTTAAAAAGGCCAGAGCCCAAACAAAATAGATGCTCTGCATCATTTATTAAAAGGCAGAGCCCAACCAAAACAAGAATAATGCAGTGCATTACTAAAAACGGGCAAAGCCCTAGCACAGTTCTAATAGGCCAAAGACAAAAGAATGTTGAAACTGGACTTAGCCCAATCATGGCCATAAATCCTCAAATTAAATTGACTGAGCACGGCTGCTCCCTAAATCAATTTACATCCGGTTCGAGGGTACATCTCCGAACTCCTCTGACACCTATCGTTGTAATTCCTCAACGACGTCAGAGAGGTGATGGGTCCCAACGACAACACATGAATACGGACTGCGGGGTCCTTAAACTCGTGGACCAAAATGTCCTTAAACTAATATTGGACCGAAACGTCCTTAAACTAATGTTGGACCGAAACGTCCTTAAACTAATTATGGACCACCACGTCCCTAAACTGGCGATGGACCACCACGTACCTAAACTGGAACACGGACCACCACGTCCCTAAACTGGAACAATAGAGCCTCCAAATGCCCTTTTGTCGGATCTAAACGATCCCGTTTAAGTTGATGTTAGCCCAAAATACGGCTAACGTATCCTTAAACATTCAAACAGACTACATATTCCCTAATCAACTTCGGTTCAAGGGTACATCTCCGAACTCCTCTGACACCTATCATTGTAATCCTTCAACGACGTCAGAGAGGTGACGAGTCCCGACGGCCATATATTAAATGGATCACCACGTTAAGTTGATCTTAGTCTAAAACAGGACTAACGTATCATTAACGAACGTTTAAGTTGATCTTAGCCTCAACACGGCTAACGTATCCTTAAACTAAAACACCAAACCCAAATCTAAGTAAATACGGATATGGACTAATCCACGTCCTACGGGTGACGACATAACTTAGTCTCCGTATACAATCCACGGGCAACCACAAACAAAACAAACACACAAGACACGAAGTGAAATTCTGGAGAAGGAGAAAATTGCTACCGCGGTGCGATAGCGTAATTAACTGCAGGGGCTTGCGCCTGCAGGGAAGTGCGTCCCCACAATCAAAAACCCCTCACCATGAGGGGGAATCTGACGAAGTCTGCTAAATCGGCCGCATCTGTCTAAACCTCCGATACACGGTGCCATAAATCAACTTGGCATCTTCGGAGAGGTGGACGGATAAAACCAAATAGCGTCTGCCCCGAATCTCAGGCAAGACGTCCTCACGTCGCGGCCGTCTTTCGGAGGGGAACAATACACTAACAAGTATATGCTAGAAATACATACACCCGTATTCATATCAAAATAAGAATACCCGTATTTGTACTAATGATACAAATACACATATTAATATCAAGACACAAATACGTGTATTTATACAAATACTCGTATTCGTATAAATACTGTATTCTGTCAAAATATGAATACCGAAATGAGAGATACTAAAAGAGATATATAATACTAGCTCACATTTAATCCAAAATGTGATAACCTGGCTATCTTTCAAACCGGCTAGTATTAATAAAATTGTTCGATTAAAAATACGTGTACAAAAACACGTATTTAATCGAACCCAAATACGTACACTACATCGTTTCGCCCGAGCTGGGAAACCCACTGTGTGGAACTCTAAAGACTTGACAATACGCTGGTAGTTTGTTTAACCACAAGCACATTAGCGGCACTAGCTATACGTAACGGCTACCCAGGTGTTGAACGAAAGGAATGCCGACAAGCAAACTTGTCTGTATCCCTATTGAGCCTGAAAGTGACAGTCTCCATACAGTCTGGTCTGTTCGTCTTAGTGTATCGCATATCGGGTCTAGAGGGTAGATAAAGTCAGACCCCTAATAACACGATAAGTCGTGTCGGTGTAAAGCCCATCACCCACTTACAAATTACTGATCCAAATCAGTAATTCTCGTCCACTTCGGCCGAGGATTTCTGGTGATGGCAACCCGTGCACAACACGACATCTACTCCCGATACCGGGAAAGACGAATCCCCGACGATCCGCTCACTGCCTCTATATAGCTCGGGACTGTACCCAACTAAAACCTATTTTCACGAATCAGTAGAGCCATGGTAGGGTAATAATCAAAGCACGGTGGGAACTCACACGAGACAAATGACGATCTTAGGTCGACAGATTAACCTGTACTCATGTCACCAGAGAACTGCTACCTAACACTAGGTATAATACCATTTAGCATGTTCCCGACGAGTCCATCCAGTGTAACTCATAACCCGATGAACACCTATATACTATCTTTGGTGACTAACTGACACCAATGGCTGTGAGACCGGCCATCGCCCCTTGTCGGTATCAAGAAACGTATACACTAGTCTATTCTGGAATATCGATACCCAGTCTCGATATTTCCACGACTAGGGAAATTTAAGGATTTGCTTATAAACTACCCAGTTCTCACAGGTGTGATTGCCACAATAACCCTGGTAGTGAAGCAGAAATCCTAAGGACTCTATCAATATGTAATAGTGATCCATAATACCACATAGTGTATGTACATAAAGATATAGATGAATCAGATAGTATACTATCATCTCGAGTAAGACTGTTCTACCCGTATAGTTCATCCTTCCATCATTATAACCGCCTTCCTGTGATTATAATAATTACCTTGATGGCACTATACCCAACAATCTCCCACTTGCACTTAAGGCTAATTATTGCGGCGTCTCATACTCACAGCCCATGTGATACCGAACACCCAACTTCTCTACTAATCAGTTTCGCAAAGCATGCATGCGAGACATTTGTGTTCGAGAAATAGCCTCAGTGAGTAGATCCGGTCCAATGTTTCTATCTTAATATCTCTATATCTCATCTTCGCAGAGAATGACTATCTCCCAAAATGAGTGATACATGTCTTAAAACTTGTCTGGATATCTGATGGGACCAAGTTCATAAATGAACTCCAAATCCAATAAACTTCTTAGACCGTATCTTCCACTGAATTTAATCAGTATCTTGCGCCATGCCCATCTCAGTATCTGCTTAGACCACTATCCAACATACTATCTCTCAGAAGAGGATAAACTTTAACTCTGACAGCCTCTCTATCATCCAGGTCTTCTTGGAAGCCAGAAATACACCTCCTGAAAGAGGCTGACGTTACCATATACCAAGAACATTCTCTCATGTTCATAATTGCTTCCCTTTCGTTTCTCCAGGATTGGATTAATATCCGCTTATTGCATTTAGTGCAAAAGCAATATTTAATGTGGTACTTGACTTCTCATGATTGATTCAATTGCTTAAGCAAGTGATATGTTAATCATGCAAATTCCTCTCTACATCTGTCCAGAAGACTTCACTTTAGAGAGGGTGACTCCATCACCTACGGGTATACCACCACGCCAGGAGTCGTCCATTTTAAAATACTTTAGAATAGTGTCTAAGTACCCGAATTGGGATACTTCCCAAATCTAGATCTAAAACCATAGATCTAGTCATCAGAACATCTGATATTTTATCTAGATTTTATGTGAAGAAATACTTGTGACAACCTCAGTTTAACTGAGCATATTATAAGAACAACACTTCCTATCAGGAGTATGTCATCCAAATCCCAGGATAGTACTCCCTACTTAACCTTCTTGCCAGGTCTATCTTTCATTTTTGATGAAGTCAAATACTATGACTTTCACATCAAGAATAGATGACCCTTCTTCGCTATACTTGCTTTACTCTATAAATAGACATAAGCTACTGGCCCACCACGCTTCCTCTACTCCTACTGACTACAACAATGCTCCGGCAGTGTCCTATACACGTGCACTTCTAAATTCCTGTAACGACCCTAAAATTCTTATACACTTTTATTGATCCAATGATAATAAAAGAGTGTATATCTGTTCTGGTTTCGAGTTAGAAGTTATTATTGATAACTTATGTACAAGAAGCAATTTGTAGCTTACTGGTTAACCTTCTCCACTGCTGTTCTTTAACCTGCATGTTCGGATCCCATCAGTCCCAATTATTTTTAATATTTTTCTTTTTAATTTTTTCCGAAGCCCAAGAGTTGCACGCACAATAAACTGATAAACGAAAGGTTTCAGAGAAAACAAACACTATAAATGATACATAAATCCCCGGATGAATGCACTACACGAACCCCGAGGCAATTGCTTCTTTTTGGACCGCTAGAAAACCACCACCGGCGGCCCGTTTAGCTCCAAATTTCTCCATCCTTTACACGTGCACCCCTTCAGCTCCCCACTACTCGTTTTTCCTATTTGATTTTCTTACAATTAACCATAGAACCCCAGACCTTTCATCTACACCTTTTACCCTCACTTTTAGTACATTTTTATTATCTTTTTAATTTCCTATACACCTATATTTTCCCCTATAAATACCTAATCTTTCTCCTTAGTTTTTCTCCTAGATTATTCTGAAAATACCACTCAAAATTCTATCTCTCAATCCTCACTCTAGTAAAGGAAGTCAAGAGCATAAGTCCAAGCCAACTCCGTCGCTCAAATTCGTTCCTCCGCACGTTAGCTACATAGAGTTCGTTCTTGTACGCGTAATCGAACCCAAGCTCAAGTCTCCACGCACCGTAGGTCTTGGTTTCTCAACCGAGGCTTCTTCTCTTCTTTTTCTTACTTGTACGAGTTTAAGCGGAAACTATAAGTCCTCTAATCCTCTCTTCTTTTCCCTTTTGTATACTCTCTTCTATTTTCCACATCAGCACTCCACATCACTTGGACTACGCTAAATCCTCTCTCTACTTCCCACTTTTTTTGCTTCTCCTCTTACATCGACGCGAAAGAATACGCTATTATAAACAAGTTTAATTAAAAATATATTCATTGTAATTCGACATGTTCATCATAAATTTTCATGTCATGATGTCAAGAAAATACGAATTTACAACTCTATCCATGTATCACAATTTTAATGCGATGTTTGTTATGTTAAATAATATGAAGATTACAAATAACGAATAAATACCATGAACTTTAAAATTACCCTATTATCGATAGCTAGAATATATACCTATAGAAATTCATAGGGTAACGACCTACCCCACCACATACACTATGGTTTCATAGCACGATATTTTATATGTATGTTTAATTTAAAAAATATGGTTTATAAAAAATACCATTGTTTTTATAAATACATGTTTTTAATTGATATTTTTAAGACCTTTGCAATTGCGCCTCTATAACCCTTTTAGGGAAACTCATCTACGGATGGTGTAGGTTATCTCACGTCCTTGAATTAGTAGAGTGGGATACAGAACTCTTTACGGAGAATTCGGTCTCGAAATAAAATAAAAATACAGTTTAATGAAATATGACTTTTTAAAACAAATTAAAATTTTGGAAAGTCGTATTTCATTAAACCGTATTTTTATAAAAATACCATAAACTTTTAAAACTAGGTTACATCACTAAAATACCACTAAAACTAAAATATATTTCCATAAAAACTCTTAATATTATAAATCACCTATGAAGTTTTTTTTTTACAATATTAAAACATTTTTCATAAAATCCCTCAAGAAATGCAAACAATATAAACAACAAGAATAAATCTTTAAGGATCCTAGATTAATATAGGTTAAACGGTATCATTTCTCTTGAGCCCCAGGGAGCCGGATAAAATAAGTGCTTACCTATCCAGATTAGACAACACTCTAAATTAACGGAGTTATCAATGACAATCGTCTTAGAAAAAGACACAAATCCTACCGTCTATGTGTAGCGGTTGTCCGATTATTCCTGAACTTAAGAATTTACAAGGTTAAAGCAGCTCAAAAGATTTAAATTTAGTAATATGAAATGATTATACCTCGAATACAAACTCAAACATGACTTGGATATGAATTTAAACTCGAACTAGCAATTGAACATGAATCTGAACTTGGTACTTGAACTTAACATGAATACCTGAACCCAATGTCTACTCTTGAACTGACTTGACTTGAACCATGAATACAACTTGACATGAATACATGAACACTTGACACGAATATTTGATCTTAACTTAAACTCAATCTTGCAAATTGATGTATTCATGAATTCGAGCAAAGATTATAAGTTTAACTATAATCTAGAATACACGGGGTGTTAGGGTAGTTCAAAGTGCGAATCCAACGAAATCTCAGGAGTCTCCATAGATCATGAATCTATGTCTACTAACATAAACAATCTATCATGAGGGCCCGTGTTTCCTTACTCTCGGATTATAGCTTGTCGAGTTTGGAATACTTCATACTAGGTTGAAGTCCCGTTACTAACACTTGATTCGGGCCCATGGTTCCTTACCCCTGGATTACAGCCTGTTGGGTTCAAGAACACTCTTAAGATTGATTAACATTCACCATTGAACTTACATTAAATTAGTTTACCCTTGTAGAGACCTTTTAGGACGCATGCATGCACTTCATGTTCGCTATACCTACACTTCATGGCCATGCAATACTATACTCATATTACTTTGCCATGATATATAGAACTGCATGTTACATAGAATTTCCATGTTTATATTAAATAACATGTTTACATACCATATCTCCTAGTCCATTGCTTCATGATATCCATTTCCAACTTGTCATTATATTTTTATACTTCACATCATTCCTTGGAGACTTACCGAGCGAAAGTTCGCTGACGGGCATCCACCCATCTCTTTCTTCTTTTGGATGTTCTTTAGGTAGTCTTGAGAATAATGAGATAGAAGAGACTGCACGGGATTACGACCAGACCACCACTCAAGCTTAGCTTAACTCATCTTTTCTTTCTGTTTATGTATGCCACCTTTTTAAGCATTTATGTTCTTGTATTTTCTTTTCAGTTGAACTCATGTATTGTAAATATATCAAGTTTGAATGTAAATAAAGTTTTTGAAGGTTAAATCTCATGTTCATTTCTTGTCATTTTATATTGCTCAATTATGCTTAGCGTATTTATTCTAGAAAATGACCTTTTTGGAACAAATACGTCGCGGGCTTGTCATGTGCATGTTTCCGTCTTCTGGGAAGCGAGGCGTGACAATTCACATTTAGAAAGACGTTATAGTCATCCACCTATCAGATCTCATAGTCATGAATATCAGTAGTGGCAAGTCATATCTGTATGGATTTCAGCACAAAAATTGAAAAAAAGTTTCGTCACAATCCACAATGGGTATTTGATGAAAACTCTTTACTACAAGTCTCACATTATTAGGTTACTGACTTTCCACATGTACTGATCTCGAAAGATCTACTTGCTCTTAATGGGTTTTACCCTTTCATGAGCTCCCGGCAAATTCGATAATTTGCTGAAGTGCGTGGAGTCCAACTTGGATATCTGGCATCTGGCTATCATTCGGAAGTCACCACTTTCGATCGCCAGCTGACAACTACTAGGGCCATCATAACCATGATGCAAACCTCCCTGTCACCGTCTATAAGGAAACCGAAGTACCTCTCGAGTGGCTGAGATTACCTACTAAATTTGCGGAGTGGCTAATGGATTGTCGAATCCAATTGAATCCTTAGGTTCTATTAAATATTCAGTAACTGTTTGTGGTTCTGAAATCACTTCTAGTTCTACCATACTCCCATTAATGTTTTCTGAAAAGAATTCATTTTACAAAAAGGCGGCGAGTCAAGAACAATATAATTATTGATCTTGCGGATGATAGAATGTTAACCCTCGTCTAAGCCCGAGATAATCCATAAACTGCCATTACTGAAAACGTGCCTCAAGTTTATCTGGATTCTAACTTTAAGCATAAGCCAGAAAACTCCATACACCTTAACATCATTAAGATATGAATCCATTCTATACCCAATATACAAACAAAGGCACTAATTTAATTTGAACCAGATTCGAAAATTATGCAGCTATTTTCAGTGAATAACCAAAGAGGAAAAGGCCATATAACATTACTCATCAAGAAGCGCACCCACGGATGAGTAACTTGAGAGAGAAGCAAGTTTTCAAATGTATTACTTACAACGGAATACCTAACATAAGTATCTAAATCTTCAACCACTTCAAAAAATCCTGATACTTCCAATGTATGGTTCTCTACTTTATTCTTATACTTATAACTTCTCAAAATTTTGACCATGTATTTCAACGAAATGCGTGTCTAAAATAAGAAAAGTTATAAGTAAAGCGAATATAGTACGAGTACCAACCCCTTGTCCTAATGGACATCGAACAATATACAATACTTTGTATAAGTCAACTAAGTTTAATAACTCAAACCATGTGTGTCATAGGTTGAAAACTGTATTATGGTTAAAAAGAATTACACAGTTTATTGAATGCACCTTACCTAGTCATCAGCTGATAAAGGTAAACGTTATAAACAAAATTTCAAAAAATTATATCTCACTTTATAAAATAAACGTACAGATATATCGGTTTGAAATTGGTGCATAATAATGGATATTCAAAACCAAATATTTGCCGTTAGGCAAAACCCAGGTGATTTCCTCAAATATCACTAATTAAAAGAATTCTGATTTTTTAGGATCTAATCATCCAATTCCCAATATTCTCCTCTCACCCAGCATCTATAACGCTATTCAGATGTGAGAATCAATTCCGGTAAATACATACCCTAGAGTCAGAATCTTATTAGGAAAAACAGTTTTCAATTAATACCGCACAGTAAAACTGAAACATGAAAATATTTTGAGGGGGTGGCCAGGTATTCCTAGTAATGCCTCTTTCAATACCAGGCTCATGACATTAATTACAATTTTCATTTTCCTTACTCCAATCCCTTTATATGTCTTTACTTCTTATCTTCTGTACACCTTACTCAGGCTAATTGGTTTTCTTCTTTCCCTACCTTTTGACATATGTCTAAGGTTTGGAAGAAGACTATCCAATAAGCGTAATAGGTGTACTCTCCTAATGTTAGGAGCCCTCACAACCTGAGAGAAGGTAAAAAGAAAAAACAACCGAATAATCCTATTCTATTTCTCTAGAACCGGAATCCGTTCTCGAACTGAAATAAATTTCTACGAGTTCGTATGTAACTATACGTGATGCTTTTATCCATTCTATATGGATCTTCGTAGTGATACAGAATGTTCTGGAGAAAGCAAAGGGTAAAGCAGGAGCGACATGGATATATGAGGTTTTGTTGTGAATCGTGACAAAACAAAGCCAGGTTTGTAAAAAGGTTTCGGTCAACTTAGTTTACGAGTTTTAGTTTAAGACGGGTCATGGTCATTACCAGAGAAAGAAAAAAGAAACACTCAACGTGCACTCTAACCTAGATTAGATTGGTTAATCACTTATCTAATCAGGATGGATCCCACTGTTTTCTCGAATTCTCCTTCAAACCCTAAAAGCAGAACTAGTCGGAATCATTTACACCTTACAAGTTTGCTAACCGTTCAGCCAGGACAGTATTGGTACTCCGAGGGATATTCCCCGTGCTTTCGCACGGACCTAATTAAATAACCCCGTTTCTGCAGAGGCCTAGTCTCGTTAACACTTTCTAGACACCTAATAGGTTTGCTAATTGTGAAGTGAAAATCTCCCGAAGAGTAATACCTACTCTCAGTAAGAATCGGGACCCAACTATCACCGTGTAATAACTTGATGGAATCCATTAAAGTCACCACACTCCAGAAGATATGCGCATATCCGGCAAGTTTCCTTTATGTTTGAAACTTCCAATTTGGATTTTTACCCCAGGTGTCTTATGACCTTGACGAAGGCCAAAATATCATAAGTCGTAAGTCAAGTTCAACCCGTCATTGTCCAGATTAATCTACACCCACCCGTACTAACCCTTGACGAAGGTCAAAATAGTTGTATGACTGTGCTAGATTAATGCATCTCTATGCAGCAGAAAGTAACACATAGCTACCATACACTGTGCCTTGACGAAGGCCAAAATTCATAGCATGAATACTAGGCGCTACCCATCTGAAATGACGGAGGGCTACGGCTGGTTTTTGGCAAAAAACCTTTAACGTAATGAACTTGATATCGTTGAAAGAACCCGAGTGGTTTTGAAAAGAAGTGGTTTAGGCTCCGCTTTTAAAACTAGTAACATAATTTTTTTCTTAAGAGCGAACTCTATGTGAAGGGATCAAGGCTCTTTCCTCATAGAATGAGGTGTAGGATATTCCTAACCGAATACCTCTATGCAAAGCAAAAGAATATAACTTTGGATTTGAAGAAAACCGAGTAGTTTTAAAAATTGGTTCCAACAACATCAATTAGGTTTGTTTTCCTTCATTAAAACTATAATGTGATCCCATCAATTAATAATATCACACCAAAAAGAAACGAAAATAGGCACGCACGTATATGCTATCCGCATTCGCCATAGGGTCCCGGGTCTTCACCGTAAAGTTACTTAACTTACGACAGGGCGGGGACAGAACTAGTGCGGATGCAAAACATATATAGCATCTACTAGATATATATATAAATATATATAGCACCATTCATCCCAGGCATGATAATATATCGCAAACAAAGAATCACAGCAGAAGCAAAAACTATGAAATAGAGGGTATACTAGAATTTCGTGTTTCATTTAAGCCACGGATGAAACATGGATTCCACAGTCGTGTGAATAGCCAAACCTTAGTCCCTAGACCCCTATAAGTGCGGCAAGAAGTACCGCCAATTCTAGAATGGGATGACCCGTTCTCAACTCCATGAGATGGCTATCCGTTGCCTCCTAGAACCCGGCTACTTGAGCACTCCTCCTGGGTCTATCCTAGGTACAAGAGATGAATCAAATATAATATATAGGTGACACAATCTCAACCAGGAAGTGCCCCTCAAAAGAATATACATCAAGCAGTGACTGCAGTCCACAAGCCGGACGCTTACCCGCAATATAAATATACAAATGTAAATATAAAACTCTCATTTCATAAAAACCCCGGGCTATTCACGACGACACCACAGCTATTCCAAACAAAATAAGCATCACAGAGCTAACAAGTATTTGCAACCCCGCCTAATCGACTGTTCACACCATAATATTGCATTATTATATTCGCCATTCTTGTTCGTTTTATAAATAAACAGGTGCTTTTGACGCATGTCTGCTACATATTACAGGTTACAGGTTCTTGGACAGAAAACAGTGAAAACGATGAAAAGACGAAGCAAAAGTGGACTTTGACCAACAAACAGAAGACTCTTGATCAAGCCTACATCAAAGATAAAATTCACAAAGTACAAGGCAATGCAAGGTCCAAGATTACAAAGCGAACGGTTAAAAGTCCACCGCAATTATTCACTGGAGATCTGGAAGAAACATATAAGCTATTTTAATAAAAAAAACAAATAATAAGGAAGCCCAAAGACAGAAGAGCCAACAAAGGATATTTCAAGGCCCAATACTTCCTTTTAAAGAGACAGAGACATAAAATTTTACCAAAGCTTAGAGTCTACTTTGACTAGGTCTTCCTAAGGATATTTTGGTAAATGTAGACGTGCGAATCAATTGTAACCTAGGGTTTCCTATCCTCTATAAATAGAAACTTTAAATCATTGTAAAGGCTATGCCTCCCTATGCCTCTTTTTATCAATAAAATTTATATTTCTTTTGGAGAGCATCGATGCCTCTTTTCATTTCAGAAATTCAGATCTGACAAGTCTTGTGTTGATGTTTGGAGAGAGCCATCTGTAAAGTAAGTAATTAATTTCAATTCTTGCCCTAGGTAATCTTTCATTCTCTGCCCTAGTATAAATTTAATTCCTTGCCCTAGTTAGATAGTTAGATCTTTAATTCAATTGCCCTAGATTAATTTAGTTTTTAGATTTAATTAATCCATTCACACCGTTCGGAATTAACTCGTTAGCGCGATTAGGAAATTCACAACATCCCTGTGGACCGACCCGTATTCACCGGCTAATTGCAAAGCGACGCCATTCTTGATTGCGGTAATTATATTTTTGATCGTTAAAATCCTACTCTAATCAAATGGCGCCGTTGCCGGAGATGGCGTGTTATTTCCTTTTTGCAATTTCGGGTTAATCTAAAATTAAAAAATCATAACAATCTGAAAAATCATAAAAAATATAAAAATATATCATCTGTTATTTTTGGAAAGGGTATTTTTTGTGAGAATTTTGCAGGATCTACGCACAATTTCGGATCTGGAAATCTACAGAAAGCTAAACAGGAAAAAAACAGATCGGAACAACAGAAGATCATAACAACCGAGGAACAGAAGATATTTGGAGGACCGAGTCTACAAGTCAACCGCGGTGATCTGGTGACAAAAAAAACCTGCTGAAACGTCCAACCGGCCGCGGAACCGCCGCTCGACCCCCCTTCTGGCCGCGGAACCGCCGCGGTCTGATCGATCAGGGCTTCAAAAAAAAAAACTCTGTAAGTCTTCTGATCTCCTCTTCTGCAAATCTCGATATATCTTCTGTAAAATCTCCTGCAGGATTCTTTGCGCTTATAAAATCTCCCCCCTTCTCAATAACAAATCTTGTGTAGGATTCTTTGCGCCGCGCATAAAATAAAAAAGATTTGATTGCAAGTGATTTTTCTGTTTTGCATATCTTTAAAACTGACTTTAAGGGGCTTTTGACCAATTCACATTGGGTGGGGATTTCATCACCCTTCTCAGGACCCCAGAAATCACATAAGGCATTTGCATTGACCATATCTTAATTAAAAAATACTAGACTCAGCCCTAAGGACTTCAAGCTCAACAGGACAGAAGACTAGTTATAGGCATCGGCCGTTAATCTAATCTGACTTTGCGGTGTCTGGGCAAGTGTGTCCAAGGAGAGTGGTTACTTAATTAGGACCGCTACTTGTAGCGGGGAGCCTCCCACTCACCAGACACTTACCTGGCCGCAATTGGCGGTGAAGAGGCAGTTTGAGGTCCTATTTCTAACCCTTTGGAACAGTTAGGAGCTGTCTAGCTGACCTAGGTGACCCTAGATCTAGGCCTGATTGTGCATTTTTGGTTGATCGAAAGTGTGTCTTAGCCCTTTATCGAAAATCTTTTTTGCAAATAGTTCCAAACAAATAAAGAAAAGGAAAAAGGAAAAATCTTCTAAAAAAACTTGCAAAATTTTTCCGCAAAGAAATCCTTGCACCTCCTACCTTTTTTCTCTTCTCATTCTCCTATCATGGGTACCCCACATCATAAATCTCTTGCCGAACTTTGGTATCCCGAACCTAACTTTGCTTCATACGTCAATTGTTTCGGTCGATTTAAAGACGATCCTTCCATGCCTAAAATATCTTTGAAAGATCAAATAGAAGCGTCTAGGAGAAACAGTTTGACATTGCAACCCACTTTGTGTCAACCGAGTCAACCTTTACCACCTTCGTATGTTGACACCACTTTTTTAAATCCTGCTGTCACTCCTAAGCCGATGTCCATTACTGAGCATATTGCTCAATCTCGCAGCCGATCTTTCACCCCTCTCCACACATCTAGTTCTAGGGATCAACAAGCCCATTCTCCTTTTTATCCACATGTTGACCCTACCCCTGTCCAACCACCCACTTCCTACCAGTCCTACCCGACTTTACCACTGTCACTAGACACTGTTTCTACACAGCCTTTTGGGAGTTTCACATATCTAAACAATCTCGAATCTTTTACCAAAACCCCCTTATCACCTAAGTCTAGTTTGGAACAGTCGTTGGAAGCTTATATTGCAGCAACAAACAAAATGACTAGGAATGTGGAAGCGTCCGTGGCCGCCCTTATGCAACCTAGTGAACCGGTAGCTAGTTTCCTGCTAGCTCCAAATTTTTCAATGTATAAGGAGGCGGTTGGACAGAATGAGAATGTGAGAGGATGTACAAATCAAACCTACCCATACTCAATTGAATCCAACAACTCCAATTTTCAAACATGTGTCCAAAATGATGAGTTGTGCGACTTTGTAGTGCTTGATTTGCCAGATTATGAGGAATCCCTTTCGAGTGAAACCGCACCTAATACGTTTGACCTTTACACCTCCACTCTAGAACCTAAATTGATAAATATCCATGCTTTTGATGAGGTGTCTAAAGAAATTGATTTTCACTTGATTGAGGATATAGATGCCGGGAATATTTCGGATGATGAACCTGTCGATTTGCTTGAAATTTTATGTCCAATTCATCATCCCGAGTCATTAAATGTTTCTCCCGAACCTCATATGCATCTTGATTTTGATGATAATGGCATGGATGAGTTGAATTTTGAGGAGAATTATAAGGATAGTATTGAGGATCATATTGAGGTTGAGCCATTTTTGTTTGATGTGTCGGATTTTCCAATTCATCCTCTTGAACGTTTAATTAAATCACCCTCCCTCCTTTCCATTGTTCCGACCACGCCTAATATCACGCTTGAAGACTGTGAGCTTGAAAAATTTTCCTTTGAATCTGACACAGTTCTCACAGCCGATAACGCCTACGAGTGTTTCACTTTTTCGGACGATGTTGATATCTCACCGCCCGAGTTTGAGTCCTTTACATTTTCAGATGAGTTAGTTGAACCGTCAGACTCGGTTGCTTACAGTCATTTCGAACCATTGATGGAATCTTTCAAGTTCGAAACAGTTTACTACGGTGAGAATGAGACTATCCCTACTTCACTCCCTTTCGTCCGTCCTATCGTTCCGACCGTACAAAAGACCGTTGCGCTTTCATCTCCAATACCAAGTTCGGCGTACCCATGTTTTCTTGCGAATCTTGAGGGATTTGACCCCATTTCTCGACGGGTTGATAGGTTAGTACAATCGCTTTTAACACATCGGTCATCACAAATTGCGCTAATTTATTCACTCGATTTACACCCTCAAGATCGTACTCGACTTCTTTCTCCTTTCCGCCATTCTTCTCCACCACCGAGACCATATTCTACCTTTCTTCCCACACGGTCTCGTGTGTTTCTCATTTCTTTCCTCTACACCCCATTATTTCACTAACCCTACCATTACCACGATAAGATCTTTGAATGGTTGGTGCTAACCTTTGGCTTATGTAAGGCCAAGCTTAAGTTTGGGGGGAACCTTGTTGTATATATGTATATATATTTTTGTTTTCTTTTCCTATAAAAAATAAAATATAAAAATATTATTTAAAAAATTTATAAATAAATAAACATGGGAGTGCCGACATTTTGACCCTCTGGGTGTAGCATGACAGTGAGGACACTGTCAAGTTTAAGTTTGGGGGTATGCTCGGTAAGTCTTCTTCCTCCGCATTCATGTGTATATATTTGCATTTGCATACTTATTTTGAAAACCCATAAAAATTGAAAAATTTCGAAAATTATAAAAATTATTGTATTCAATTTTGGCCTAATTGACTTGAGTTTGACAAATAGGTTAACTATCTAGGAACAACTAGATCTTAGATTTAGTAAATTAAAAACCCTAAAAATAACCTTCCTTAAAGTTTAACGGTGGAAAGTATATGTTTTTGTAGTTTATTTAGAAATAGCCAAATTTTGAGTTCATTTCTTGGGCTAAGTCGAAACGAAGGAAAAGTATTGATATTTTTATTAGAGTATAAGTTTGAAAAATAATTCCTAACTTAAGTCTAGATTCTGAAAACGTATACCCTACAATTTGCACAATCACGCACCTTGAAACTTGGAATAGTAGAAGAGACCTTGAAATGCTCTTGTCTAAAGTCCTTAGTACAATGAAAATAAAAGAAAAGAAAGTGAATAAAGAATAAAAAAAATGAACACTGGTTTTTGTGATTACTTAAGGCTGCAAAAATAGAAAAATATTTAGCGAGGGTGCTTCATCACCTAGTGCCTTAGACCAACTGGTTTGGGAGTCACTGCTAAAGCCTTGGGTGTTGCAAGATTAGGAATTACGCTTTAATGTACAAACACATCTTGTAATCGGTCGTTGGTACCACAAGAAGTATTAACGATCGCATGAAGGATGTGTAAGAAAAATTCATTTAAAAATTCACCAATTAATAAGTACTTTGGACAACGGACAAGGGTATGATTGCTTGATTTGAATTTCCAAGTGTAGGGGTGATTTATACACACACGTGGGGATATGTGATTAGAGTTTAGATAAGAGAATGGAATGAAGAATAGAACTTGTATCTTTAGTAGAGTTGATAAAAATTCCTAAGTGGAGATGGAACCTAAAAGGAAAACTTAAGAAATGCCAAAAGCTAAGTCAGTCTATAGAACATATATAATCTTAAGTTAAATGATGAGAAAGTGTGAAGAACATGGGTGGAAAATTTACAAGTCGAAGATAATAGAATTCCTTGCTAGAAAACCTAATTGGAGAATTAAAGTCGAAAAAGCCAAATCGATAGGATTTTGTGGGTGTAATCCGCTGAAAACCTTCAGGAGACAACACTCCTCCTACTAGGGACACCTAGAGGTTTAACAGCTTGTTGCACGAGCTCAGTGCAATCGCGTTTTCCTGTGAAAGTGCGGTTAGGTTTTTATCGAGAATAAAAAAATAAGTTTGCTCGAGGACGAGAAAAAGATAAGTTTGGGGGTATTTGTTCACACCATAATTTTGCATTATTATATTCCCCATTCTTATTCGTTTTATAAATAAACAGGTGCTTTTGACGCATGTCTGCTGCATATTACAGGTTACAGGTTCTTGGACATAAAACAGTGAAAACGATGAAAAGATGATGCAAAAGTGGACTTTGACCAACAAACAGAAGACTCTTGATCAAGCCTACATCAAAGATAAAATTCACAAAGTACAAGGCAATGCAAGGTCCAAGATTACAAAGCGAACAGTTAAAAGTCCACCGCAATTATTCACTGGAGATCTGGAAGAAACATAGAAGCTATTTTAATTTAAAAAAACCAAATAATAAGAAAGCCCAAAGACAGAAGAGCCAACAAAGGATATTTCAAGGCCCAATACTTCCTTTTAAAGAGACAGAGACATAAAATTTTACCAAAGCTTGGAGTCTACTTTGACTAGGTCTTCCTAAGGATATTTTGGTAAATGTAGACGTGCGAATCAATTGTAACCTAGGGTTTCCTATCCTCTATAAATAGGAACTCTAAATCATTGTAAAGGCTATGCCTCCCTATGCCTCTTTTTATCAATAAAATTTATATTTCTTTTGGAGAGCATCGATGCCTCTTTTCATTTCAGAAATTCAGATCTGACAAGTCTTGTGTTGATGTTTGGAGAGAGCCATCTGTAATGTAAGTAATTAATTTCAATTCTTGCCCTAGGTAATCTTTCATTCTCTGCCCTAGTATAAATTTAATTCCTTGCCCTAATTAGATAGTTAGATCTTTAATTCAATTGCCCTAGATTAATTTAGTTTTTATATTTAATTAATCCATTCACACCGTTCGGAATTAACTCGTTAGCGCGATTAGGAAATTCACAACATCCTTGTGGATCGACCCGTATTCACCGGCTAATTGCAAAGCGACGCCATTCTTGATTGCGGTAATTATATTTTTTATCGTTAAAATCCTACTTTAATCATCGACCTATAGCAATTAGGCGATGTTCACAAACACAAAGAAATAAACGATGCAAAAGTTTCGAGTTTAAAATGTTATGTATTGCTCGAATGCAAAAATAACACCAAGTGAAATTAGGGCAAAAAAGAAGTTTACCAAAAATCCCCATTTTCAAGACCCAAGACACTGTACGAAGAAGGGCCAATTTGGAGCTGGGATGGCCGCAATTTGCAGTTTTCAGCAATATTTTGACGGTTGAAAAATCTCCAATTTGTCTCATTTTTGTACAGTGTTATATATATGGTTCTATCATTTCTCTGCAATATGCAAAATAATTTTTAGAGACCAAAAAAGTTTTGACAGAAACATGGAAAATGGGTTTTGAAAATATAGAATTTTGTCGGTTCGAAACTTTAAACATTGTCTAAACTAGTTATAGTGTTTCGGTAGCGCTGATACCATGTAGGTAGACGCTTGTGCTCGTGCCACAAACTAGCGATGAGTGCGGAATACAAAATGAAAATTTTCTAAACGAGAGCATGAACACTACAATCTAGAATCGAATCCAAACACTAAACTAGAAGCTAAAAAGAAGGAGTTAACTACTGGATTTGTGATTACAACCCTTGTAGTCGTGTCCTTCATCTTCTTTCCACTTCCTTAACTCCTAGGTCATCGGAAACGAGCTTGGGAGTCGGTCGTCCTTACTGAAGATGATCCACCTTGAAGGAAATCCAACTAAGGCTCTAGCTTCACAAGTGAAGCAACTAGTGAGCAAGTGAGGAAGCATGAATGGCGACTCAAGAATATCCTTCATCACTCTTTTTTCTTGCTCTCTCTTCTTTATCTTTTATGAATTAGCGGGTTGTGACTCACCATGGTGAATCACAAGCCCACACCATTCACAAAAGTTCAAGAAGAAAGGAGAAGAAAAAGAAAGGTCACCTCATTGTACACACATACATATGTATGTATATATATCTAAAAAAATATACAAATATACTAATACAAGTATATGCTCCAAATATATACACCCGTATTCGTATCAAAATACGAATACCAGTATTTGTACTAATGATACAAATACGCGTATTTATATTAAGACACAAATACACGTATTTATACAAATACTCGTATTCGTATAAATACCGTATTCTGTCAAAATACGAATACCGAAATGAGATATACTAAAAGAGATATATAATACTGTCTCACATTTAATCCAAAATATGATAACCTGGCTATCTTTCAAACAGGCTAGTATTAACAAAAATGTCCGATTAGAATGTAACAACCACAAATTTCCTGTACAACTTTATGTACAATTTTTTCAAAATTTAA
Source organism: Agapanthus africanus (assembly GCA_030015575.1). Classification (NCBI taxonomy): domain Eukaryota; kingdom Viridiplantae; phylum Streptophyta; class Magnoliopsida; order Asparagales; family Amaryllidaceae; genus Agapanthus; species Agapanthus africanus. The sequence goes on from CM057337.1 coordinate 725,890,676, forward strand.
AGAAAGGGGTACTTTTGCCTGAGCACAAGTTAAATATTTGTTTTACTAATTAATTACAAGAAGGAGCTTCTAGCTCATTGGTAATACCTTGCACTGCTGAACCAAGCCACCAGAGTTCAAATCCTATACCCCACATTATTTTTAATATTGATTTTTTTAAAACCTTTAGAATACCAAGGGTTTACACGTGCATATCTCACAAAAACCCCACTACACCCTAAAATGTAACTATACCATACGATAGACCAGCCGTCGGGAGAGGTTTCCGGCCGCCTAACTCGGCCGGAATCGGCCGGCAAACGGCCGACTCAGGCTGCCGGCCGAGTCACGGCCGAGTCGGCCGATTCCGGCGACGACCCCAACATGAAAAATGTGTCTTTTCATCTCCCCTGCACACCTGTATAATTTATTTCCTCAGACCATTTCCAGAGCTCTTTTAAAACACCAATTACTCCACTTTTAATACATTTTTCATTTTAACCTTTCACCTACCCTAAAACCTAGCCTAACCATATAAATACAACCCCTAAACACTACCCTCTCACTCCAAAATTCTGATCAAAACTCTCAAGAAAACTCAAGTGAAATTGTGTACAATTTAAGTTAGCAAAAGGGCGAAGCTTCGGTGATTTTCCGACGACAACCTTAGGAGCTCCCGGCGACGAAACGACGCACCGGCGCCTCCTTCAGTTCCCCCTCCCTTTCTCCTAACATCTAAGCCAGTAAGTCCCACTTCTCCCTTTCTCTACTCTTTTCTAAAATACGTATCTCTAAAATCCGACGGAATCGGAGCAAATCCGATTTCCGATTCGGTTTTTCCTAAAACTCACACTTTTCTTTAATAAAATCAAATTAAACCATTACATGTTGACTATTAAAACATTAACAAATATGTTGAACAAGTTTCATGACAATATATTTTATTTTGTAACTTTTACCGCTCTTTTTCATTAAAATACCATGTAGTTTCATTTCGACATTTAAACCATCACAAACTTGCTATACCTTTAAGTTAGATCATGAGGTAATGACTTACCTCCTCACAACACTCATATAAAACATAGCACAATACTTTCAAGTACCTAGAATACGGGAAAACGAAACCTTTCAAATAACTACCACTTATTATCAAAAAACCGTTTTCTAAAAGATTAAGTATTTTACAAATCTTTGCAAAGCGCCGCGACAACCCATTTGGGGAACCCATTCGGGATGGTACGGATTATCGCACATCCTCGGGCTTAGTAGTGCGAGATTCATACCTCCGTAAGGAGCATTCGGTCTCGAAGATTTAAAATATAATATCTTAAGAAAATGGGATTTCTAGAAATATAAAATATATATTAAAATTATTTTTATATAAATATATATATAAGTAACATTAAAATATCTATTTTGTAATAATATAAATATTCCAACTCTTTTCAAAACTCACAAGATTCATATTATATTAAAATACCATGAATTCCATACAAGTTCAATATTATAATTAAATACCTTATATTATTAAATTAGGTTATTTTCACTAGAAATATCACAAATATAAATCCTACATTTATTACAACTCTAAAGACGATAATTAAACATTGGGGTGTATTTTAAAAATTATACAAAAGTATTTTTACATAAAACCCCATCAAGTTCTATAAATTACCTTAAGGACCCTAGTAAATATAGGTTTAAGTGGGACCAATCTCTTGAGCCTCAGGAAGCCGGAGAAGTGGGTGCTTGCCTATTTAAGATAGACAACTTAATAACGGTGTTATCAATACGGTAATCGTCTTTGAAAAAGACACAAATCCTGCCGCCCATGCGCACCGGTTACCGATAACATCAAAACAATTAGGACTTCAAATTATTTTGTAATTATTCTGACTCAGACTGAGTCTCATTAATAATCTGACTTGAATATTGATGGAGGGTGGAATCTCCTTCAGATGTTGCTTCCCGTTGATCTGCTGATGGCAGCGATGAGTGGCTGAGATTTGATCTGGAGGCAGACTCCTGAAGCGTGTGGATCTCAATGGGTTTGAAGTTGTTGAGCCGAGCTACCTGCAAGGAAGTCCCGGGGTGGTTGGACCACAAAGGACCCTCTGACGATCAAGTTAGTAGGGTAATCCGAGGAGAGTAACGGCTTAGTGGATTAGAATTGGCTTACCTTGATCATCTGAAAGAGGGGTTTAAATAGCGGTGGCAGCAGGTGCAGTAGGCTCGAGAATCACGCCGTCCGTTACGCTCCCGACGTCACGCCCGCAAGATGAGTGGGACCACCCATTAACGGCGAGACTGGCTTGTTAATGGGGGATCGTGGTGGCGTAGAACGCGGGATGTGGCCGGCGGAGATCTCGTGCATGGCAAGATTCACAGGATGGCGGTTACGCCGGCAAGCGGTGCCGTTGGTCGGTCGATGGACCGAGGAAGATGACCCCGGCGGGAGAGCTCGCGGGCGAGCAGGAGAGCCGATGCATCTTGTTTCTGCGGTAGCTTGGGGACGAGCTGTGAGGCCGAGGATGCAAATTGTGCTGGGGCTCGGAGGCGAGCCAGCCTCATCGGTAGGACGGGCATATGAGCAGTCTGGTCGGCCCCTGTAGGTCCTTTCTTGCACGCTCTGGGACAAGTCATCTGCCACGTGTCATGATCTGGGAGATCACCGATATCGAGCATCATCATTATCCCCCCACTCTCATCCCGACCAGCTGACGGATCGGGTCGAGAGTGGTCTGTCGGGTCACTCGAGGTAAGCTCTCTTACGAAGATATCGTCGAACGTGTCCCCAGGCAATCCGTTGTCTTTTCCTGGATGACGCCAGCGAATCATGGCGAGATCTTCTGCATTAAAGAGGGGCGCCGGATCGTGCGCACTTTCGACGAGGCGGTGGCCCACGTGTCGAGCATTGATTGGCGGACACGACGGGCCGTAGGCGTTTGGCGTCTGATGGCCAGGTGGAGCGATCCGGGTCGTCGAATGTGAATGGTTGTTTTTGGCAGGAGTCGACGGTCGCCGTTGGATGGGGGCGCCGGAGGCTATAGGTAGAGGTAGGGCCCTCTTCAGGGCCCATCTCTTTTCATATTTCCCTTGTTCCTGATCTTGTAAGCTCGGCACTCTCATCTTATGTCGGATCTTCTGCTTTCCCGAGGGCTTCTCAATCAGGTTAGATGTCTTCTCTTGGGGAGTCTGTAGATGTCGTAGGGGAAGATTCCAGGGATTCTCCCGCTGAGTTAGGGTCTTCCCGGGGAGATGGGGTCAGATCCTCTCCCCGTGGTCGGGTGTCAGGGGCGGATCCCCAAGTAGAGGTGGCGGAAGCCCCCGGCGTGCCTTCCTTGGTGAGATACGAGGGAGATCTTGCCACCGCTCTAGCCCGCTTCCATATCCCTTCTCTCTATACTCTGCGTTTGGCCGTAGAAGGAGAGATGGCAGATCAGGTGCGGGGTAAAGTGATTGCCCTGTACCTGAAATCCTTTTAGGCCAGAATGTGCTTACCCTTCTCTCCCAAGGTCGCTGCAGCACTGTCATACTTCGGGTTAGCCCCGGGCCAGTTAGTGCCGAACTCCTGGAGGATTCTCCGTGGGTTTCCGGTCCGCTTGAAATTGCAGATGGTCCCTTTCGGTCTGTACATCCTTGCCTCCTCTCTCATCTATAAAAGTCACCCTGGCTCTCATGCTGGCGACCCGAGGTAGGTCTATCTCTCCTTTAGGAAACGTCGGGAGAGTGCGCCCGGGTCGGGAGTCGTCGTCCTGCCTTCTTCCATCAACGACTGGAAGAAGAAGTTTTTCTTCTTCGGGCCGCCAGAAGGTGAGGACTGGCTCGTACTCGTCCAGTGGTCTAGGAATAAGTGTTGGCAGGGGAACCCGTCCAATGACCCCGACGTGGTGAGAGTAGCGGTGTGAGAGCCCATTCCTCGGGTCGATGTGTTGCTTTCTGAGCGGGCCCTTAGTTGGGTCGGGCTCAGCCCTGCCCAGTTCGTCGGTAAGTTAAGATTGTATTTATTTTGATTTTTTCTTGTGTCGTTGACCCCATTTTATCTCATCTTGTGCAGAACCCATGGATTTAAGCCACCTTCGAGCGACTATGCACAAGCCGAAGAAGGGGTCAAGGGCTGGAGGGGCCAGCTCTTCCCACCAGGGGCCGACCCCGGCTCCTCCGGTAGCCGTCCAGCACCAGCGCTCGAGCGCGGATCGGGCCCTGGAGCCCAGCAGGGCGCTGACCCGAAAGAAGGCTTGGGGGCAGGAATCCCCAGTTTCGGAAGCTGAGACCAGTCCGCCACCGCCGGCTCTCAAGAGGTTCCCCACGCAGCCCCGCAGAACCCGACCTTCCCGATCTTGGTGGACGATGGGGAGCTCCACTTTGAGGTGCCCTCGGGGCTCTCCATCGCCGACAGCCTTCTGCACGACATGGAGAGGTCGGCCGGGGGCAGGATCCCCGAGAGGAGTCTGAAGGGGCAACTGGCGTCCATCGCCCAAGAGGCCGTGCAGGTTTGTGCTCGTACTTTGCTCATTTCGTCTTTCACGAGACTTGGTGATCCTTCTCCTTTATGACCCCTTTCTTGTTTCCCAGGTCCTCCACCATGTCGCCCTTGCTATCCGGATGGAGGAGGAGGAGATAAGCCCGGCGGTCTGAGGGAGAGCTCGAGGAGGGCGCTGGAGGCGACGACGGCGATGGTCGCCGCTCTCGAGGCCGAGGTGGTGGCCCGGAAGCAGGAGCTAGCAGCAGCGAAGCAGGAGGTGGCGGATGGGAAGCAGGAAGCAACGGTGGCGAAGCGGAAGGCTGCCAGCCTCCGCAAAGCCACCCAGGCTGCCGAGGCCAAGCTTCAGGACTCCAAGGCGCTCGTTGGCACCATGAAGAAGTCAGTGAGAACCCTCCAGAAGGAGCTGGGGGAGGCGGCGAAACGAGCCGACCTCTTGGCGGCGAAGGCGGTGGAGAACTTCCAGAAATCGGAAGAATTTTACACCGTCCTAGCCTCGGCTGTTCCCCTCCGAATGACGGCGACGACTGAACGTCTTGCCTGAGATTCGGGGCTGATGCTATATGGTTTTATCCGTCCACCTCTCCGAAGATACTAAGTTGATTTATGGCACCGTGTATCGGAGGTTTAGACGGATGCGGCCGATGTAGCAGACTTCATCAGATTCCCCCTCGCTAGAGAGGTTTTTGATTGTGGGGACGCTCTTCCCTGCAGGCGCAAGCCCCTGCAGTTAATTACGCTACCGCATCGCGGTAGCCACTTTCTCCTTCTCCAGAATTTCACTTCGTGTCGTGTGTGTTTGTTTTGTTTGTGGTTGCCCGTGGATTGTATACGGAGACTAAGTAATGCCGTCGCCCGTAGGACGTGGATTAGTCCAAATCCGTATTTACTTAGATTTGGGTTTGGTGTTTTAGTTTAAGGATACGTTAGCCGTGTTGAGGCTAAGATCAACTTAAACGTTCGTTAAGGATACGTTAGTCCTATTTGAGACTAAGATCAACTTAACGTGGTGATCCATTTAATATATGGCCGTCGGGACTCATCACCTCTCTGACGTCGTTGAAGGATTACAACGATAGGTGTCAGAGGAGTTCAGAGATGTACCCTTGAACCAAAGTTGATTTGGAGTTTTATAGTCCATTTGAATGTTTAAGGATACGTTAGCCGTGTTTGGGGCTAAGATCAACTTGTCGATTTAGAGTTTTATAGTACATTTGAATGTTTAAGGATACGTTAGCCGTGTTTGGGGCTAAGATCAAGTTAAACGGGACCGTTTAGATCCGGCAAAAGAGCATTTGGAGGCTCTATTGTTCCAGTTTAGGGACGTAGTGGTCCATGTTCCAGTTTAGAGACGTGGTGGTCTGTTGCCAGTTTAGGGACGTGGTGGTCCATTATTAGTTTAAGGACGTTTCGGTCCAACATTAATTTAAGGACGTTTCGGTCCAACATTCCCATTTTAGGGCAAATATTAGTTTAAGGACGTTTCGGTCCAATATTAGTTTAAGGACGTCTCGGTCCAACATTAGTTTAAGGACGTTTCGGTCCATGAGTTTAAGGACCCCGCAGTCCGTGGTATGTGTGGTCGTCGGGACCCGTCACCTCTCTGACGTCGTTGAAGGATTACAACGATAGGTGTCAGAGGAGTTCGGAGATGTACCCTCGAACCGAAAGTAAATTGATTTAGGAGAGCAATATTGCTCAGTCCATTTAATTTGAGGACTTACGGCCACGATTGGGCTAAGTCCAATTGAAAAATGTTCGACACTTTTATTTGTCTTTGGCCTGTACTAGGGCTTGGCCCATTTTTAAATAATGCATTGCATTATTTTCTATTTCTGGTTGGGCTCTGCCCATAAAGGATGCAGAGCATCAATTTATTTTGGGCTCTGCTCATTTATGAATGATGCAGAGCATCAATTTTACTTGGGCTCTGCCTTTTTATAAAAGATGCAGAGCATCAATTTTACCTGGGCTCTGCCTATTTATTGCTTTGCAATTTAATTAGGCCTACTAGGTTTTTTTGATTTGGGCCTGGCCCTTTAGGAAATGCATTGCATTTGTCAGGCGCTTTGCGCCAATCAGAGAGCGCAAGCGCTTGTGGTGTAGACACGTGTCACTCAAGCGCAGTGCGCTGCGCCAATGCGCTGCGCTTGCGCTGCTGACACGTGGCGCGCTCTGGTGAGTTGCGCCAATTCCAGAGAGCAATGCTCTATTTCAAAAGGGCATAGCGTAGATGGTTCAGATGTTGACACGTGACGCTCTCTGGTGGCTTGCGCCAATCCAGGAACGCAACAGCGCAGTTTGCAAGTGCAAGGCACTATAATTTGGAAATCTTTTAGAACCAATGGTTCAAGAAAAAGTGCAAAGCACTGTTTGTTTTCTTTGATTTAATTAGAATCAAAGAAAACAAGTATTTCTTGTTTTTCTTGTTTTAAAGAACCAGTGGTTCATAAAAAGTGCAAAGCACTGTTTATTATGTGAAGATCATTGATCTTGTTCTTAGATCAATGATCTACTAGAAGAAATTTCTTCTATTTTATGAAGGTTTTTACCTTTTTCTTGAAATTTCTTCAGAGTTTTCTCTGTTTGAAGTTCTTGATTTCTCACCAATGTTGATGCCTTTGAATTGAGGTCTAGGGTCCTTTTTATAGTGCCCATAAATTGGTTAAATTTTCTAAAGAGATCTTTCTCTGAGTGATTTGGGGAATTTTCCCCACCGTTGGATCTTTGATCCAAGGGCTTCTGTTTTACAGAAGAAAATCTTCTTGTTTTAACAAGAACAGAAAGATTTCTTTAAAATCTTCATTCTGTTTGGCGCAAATGCCCCAGCGCGTGACACGTGTCGCGTAGCGCACAGCGCAGCACAGCTGTGCTGACACGTGTCGCGCAGCGCAGCACTTGCGCAAAAGCGACTGCGCTGACACGTGTCGCGTAGCGCAGCGCTTGCGCAACTGAAGCTTTCCTTCCATTTACTTTTTTAATAGAGCTTTGCTCTGATTGAGCGCGCTGCCTTGGGCGCTGCGCTGACGTATCAGGGCCTGACACGTAGCGCGTTGCGCCCGGGATTTGAAGCGTTGCTTCAAAATTTGAATTTTGAATTTCCAACAGAGCTTTGATCCGATTGGAGGAAACAAATGTCCCCCCCACCGTTGTGCTCACGTGGCGCGCACGTGAGTGCAGCGGTGGCAAGCTCCTGACCGTTGGATCAAGAGGTGAGCTGAAGGGGCGCAAGCGCCTTATAAATAGGACCTATAGCCCTTAAAAAATCTTCACCATCTTTTTTAAGATTTTGATTTCAACAGAGCTTTGCTCTTGCTTAATAACTTCAGAGCTTTGCTCATTTCCAAAGTTAGAAAATTTAGGTAAAATTAATCTAAATTAAACTAAATTAATTCAAACCAATCTTAAACCAAAGAGCTTTGCTCTCACAGATCTTTTGATCTAAAGAAATCCCCATTGGGGTTTCATAAACAGAGCTTTGCTCTCAAAAACTTATAGATCTACAGAGATCTTGTTCATGGGTTCTAACCCATGAACAAAGTTTTGCTCTTGGATCAAATGTAGATCTTTTAGATCTGAAAAATGAAGAACTTATTATAAGTTTTCGTGGATTTTTAAAGATTCCAAATTTTTTAATTCTTTTAAGTGTTAAAATTTTTGTGATGGATCTTTCCATTATTACCACAGAGCTATACTCTTTTAAGAAATTTTATTCCTTTGAGACCAGAATTTGACAAGTGTCATTCTGTGACAGAGCTTTGCTCTGAAAGAGGAGATTTTCTCCTTGTCTCTAGGGATTCCCCACTGATGAGAATATTCTCTTGGGGATCTTTTCTTTAACTGACAGTCTCACCCAATGATGAGGCTGTCTTATTAAATGAGGCATTTTCATCTAGATTTTGTGGGTCCCCATTTGGTCCCCTACCCACTGCACTGCAGTGTGGTGTGATTAATTTTAATTTAATTAATTTTTAAATTCAGTTAATTGTAAATTTTTAAACGCCAAGCGTTGGAATTGCAGCACTAACAGCTATTTCTTGTTCCTTTGCAGTGACCATGTCTCTCGATACCTCGTTCCCGTTCGCCCACTCGGAGGAAAGGTTTCCTGAAGCGTCCTTGGACCGTGAAGTTCTAGCCATGATTAAAGACCACGACCCGGAATGCAAGAGTCTCCACCTTTGAGGGTCGTGGTATAATCAGATTATATGGGTCGACGGAGCTTCACCTGCACAGTGCCGTCGGAACCCATTACGGCGATTCACTATGCTACCCCACCCTCGGTGCAGTATGCCGTGGAGATGGTTGATTGGACCTCGAAGGGCTTTCTTCATCCCGCTATGGATGCGATTCCGGTCCAGCGTCCTATGGTTTTGGATATCCTAGGACGCCGTATCTGTCAGGGTGAGGCGCGACCTTGGGGGCAATCATATAACATTGGTCTGATCCCCCGCCACCCGATCGGTTATCTGCCGTGGGCCCGGTATATCCTGTCGACGAAGAAGTCGCAGTTGATAAGGTTAGGATTGTACACCGCGGTCTACGTCTCTCTCTTCCAGTATCCCACGCTCCCCACCTGGTGGTTCAAGGCTTTCTTGGAGCAGTGGAACATTCCTACCCCCACTTTCCTTGCCATGGATCGGGAAGTGTCAATCTCTTTGGAGGAGTTCATGGAGGTATCCGGTTTACCAGTCATAGGGGAACACTATGAGGAGTTGCTCCCGACAGACGAGTACGTCTTCGTTGCTAAGCCGGTGATAAAGGGGCTCACGCCGGAGAATGCTGTTCAACACCAATTCCCAAGCTTGATTAAAGTGTTGAACATCAATGAGTCCCTTTTCATCGAACATGGGAGTCGAGGAGTTAACTTTGAGGATTTCATCGCTCGGTTCCTTCGCCCAAGCGTCCTCTCATCAGAAGCTGCCAAGTTTGCTACCCTGGATGACCCTTTCGGTCTAGGTGTGGATAACCTGCCGGAGAAGGAGATAGACCAAAAGGGTTTTTTCCTTCCGGACTTCCCGACTATGTCTTTTGCAGAAATTGCGGCCCCTGGGATGGACGAGGAGGCCTTTTTCTTAGGATTTCTCGGGTTGTGGCTGAGTTGGTTTGCGATCCCAATGCACTCTCACCGTATGCGGCCCTCTGTCTTTTACCCAGCCCACCGGATGGCCATCGGGGTAAAAGTGGCCGTTGGGATCGCCGGCTTGGCACACTTATATCATGGCCTCAGTCGAGCAGCGGATGCTAATGAGCCCGGGGTACTGCACGTGGTCTTCCCGATGCACTACTTTGTATCGTGGCTCGAGCTATACACAGCGGGTGTCTTCGGCGTGCACAAAAGGCCCTCGTTCTTCGAAAAGTGTGGTTTCCCTCGCATTATACAGCTGATCGGCACATCAATTGTGACCCCATCACCACGGAACGCCGGGGGTTTACTCCTTCGCCCTCACACCGTTGGAGCCGGGATGTCCTTTGTTGACAAGGTATTGACTATTGGAAAGGCGTCCACCACTGCGGTGCGACCATTACAAGACTCCTTTAAGGATGGAGCCTTAGTTTTAACGGCCCGGGAGACCCTTCACTTATATTCTATTAGACCGGGCTTCCTAGTCTTCAGGAAGAACGGTGCGGCGATTTTCATGAGATATAACCCGCATCGTTTCGCCCAACAACTGGGCTACGATCAAGGGGTCCCCTTGGAAGCTTTCCTACTGGAACCTGCTGCCACCGAAGAAGGGATGGAGAACGCGCTGCATCATTTCATGCGCCTGAATACGAGTTCTCACTTTTTTATCAGTGCACCGGCTTACGCTCCACGACTCCTCAACATATATAAAGAATGGTCAGGTGGCACCTCGCATGAATACCATTCTTTATATATGTTGAGAAGTCGTGGAGCGTAAGCCGTTATAAAGGAGGAAAGGCGATTGCCGGTCGACTGTAAGGGTGTGCCTCCAGGTAGCGACCGCGACGTTCCTTTGGTGCCGAGGACCCCGGTAGTTCCCCCTCTAAAAGGGGCTAGGGCCGGACCATCGCGTGCATAGAGTCCCCCACGCGAATTGCCGCTCCCTGATATTGCGGATGCACCACCAGCGCCCTGTGCTCCAGTGGAGACAGTGGTTGTAGTCTCGCCGGAGTCTGGCGTAGGTGCGGACATTGGGACCCGCCGCCCTAAGGTGGCTGCCAAGCGTAAGTCGATCCCGGGGGCACCTAGGATTAGTGGGCAAAAGAAGAAAAAGAAGTCGCCCTTTGCCTCTGACGTCGCGTTCGGTCAGGAACCCCACGCTCTCTATGCTGAGGGCCTGAGTGAATACGGGACTAATGAGGGATTAGTCATGCCGGATGACACGGATTTGGAGGCCGCCCTCGAAGCTTCGGAGCGGTTGGCGAGGCGTGACGCATGGCTGGCTAAGCTTGCGGCATCAGGCAATCACTAGTCGCATTTTCTATTGCATCATATCTTTATTATTGCCTTTGATTAACATTTTTCCTTCTTTTCTTCCAACAGGCATCACAACTGAAGAAGCCATCGCCACTTCCCTCAAGACCTTCTAAGAGGAGGAACGCCTTAGAGCGTCTTTAGACCTTAGTATGTTTAAATTCACCAAGTTTTCATTTTTCTTATGTTATGGTCGATCTAACCTCTCCCTTTTCATCGCAGGAACCTCAATGCCGTTTCCGCCAAGTGACGCGGATATTCCGCCAGCTGCCGACGTTCCTACCTCCACAAGGATACCGCGGGAGGTCCGTCTTGAAGTGCCGATGAGAGATGCCTTAAAGGCTCTGGAGACATCTATGAACGAGGACGAAGACGCCTTGATGGAGGAAGCGTCGAAGAGATCCATCGCGACAGCCCAGGAGGAAAGGAAGCGGTCGAGGCGTGAAGCAAAGGCACGCATGGCTGCCTTGGCCATTGGAGCGGGCCCCAGCACCGTTCCTCGTGCCGATACCCCGTCAGAAGAGCCCCCGGTCGCCCTGTCTACAGCTCATAGACAGGCGATTCGCGCCAATAGGGAGGCTAACGACAAGTCTACCTCAGGTAATACTTCTTTCAGAATTTTGTTGTAAGGATTATAAAACTGTCGGTTCTTATATATATTCTATCCTGCAGGGCCAAGTCCGACCGAGGGGGAGGCGGAGACCGTTGAACCCAAGGAAACAGAGGAGGTGGCACCTGCCGAACCCGGTGGAGAAACATTGCTGGGCAACGTTGCTGGGGCTGCGGAGCCTGAGATGGAGGTTGAGGGATCTGCAGCCGAGAAGGTCATTGATGCCGAGCCTGAAGTGGCGGTAGATGAAATGATCGTTATAACTGAGCCTAGGGCAGCGGCGGATGAGGCGCTTGAGACCGGCAAGCTCATGGTGACTGCGGATGAACCGATGGAGACCACCGAGCCTAAAGAAGTAGCAGATGAGATGGGCACGACTCTTGGGGAAGAGCTAGCCGCTCTTTCTCAAGAGTCCGGCAATGCTCTGATCATTGCCCTCCCTGTCTACGGTCTTCCGCCGTCACCTAGCCGCGCGAGTGAGACGACAGCCCCCGTGGAGTCTGGGGATGAGGCCACGGGTGGTGGACTCATGTCGCTGGAGGAGGGAGTCGCCTCCGTTTCAGCTGGCAGCTCATCAGGTAAATCCCAAGTTGTTGTCTTTCTTTACCTTATAGTTCTTTCTGACAAGTTCACCTTTTTGTAACGCAGGTGCAGCCAGCGCCGATGCCCCACTACTCGAGGGAGCGCCTTCAACGACTGCCTTGGCAGTGGTTACCTCTCAACCCTCTCTCATACCATCGAAGATGTTGGAAGGTATGGGTTTGCAATTTATTAATCTTATCCTTCAGACGTATAATTTGTGTACTAAAATCGTACTGTTATATCTTTTCAGGAGTGCTCTTTGATCATCTATATCAAGTGTTGCTCCCACACTTCTCCTTCCCATCTGAACTCGCTCCTCCCTCTGGTTGTGCTAGTGAGTATAGTTCCCGACTGATACCTTTCCTTTCGACGATGAAATTATTTCTAACTTTTTCTCGTCCTGACTGCAGTGCTACAAATCGAAGGGGGAGAAGAAAGATCGGCCACACCACCGGCCCTTCCGGCCTTGCCACCTGCTTCGACTGGTATAGTAAACTATCTTATCAATGACTTTTTCCATATTTATTGAATCATCATCTAATCGCATTTTGTCTTTCCATCTATCGTTCCGGTCTTGGCCCCCTTTGAGTCTCATATTATAATACCGGCAGGCCCTTCCCAGAGACGTCCGTCCTCGAAAGGTGCTGCGAATAGTCTGCGTATGTTGAGCGACTACATCGAGGAACTCGACGTCGAGGCTCCTACGTCTGCTGCGGACTTCGCTACGACGGTTAACCCGATGCTGGTGATATTTGCCAATTTCCATGACGAGGGCATCGTCGCATCTTGGGTTAATCACTGCAGAGAGATTGAGGCTCACCTTCATCAGCTGGAGTCAATGCGTCTTGCCCCCGAGGTTTTGGCCGTGAGTACTCAACGGGGAGCATGGCTCGAGCAAAGAACTTCTCATTTAGTCCATTTGGAACAAGAAGCAGCTTTGAGGCTGAAGGAGTGCCAGGAGTCTTGAAGCGAAACTGCTCGCCTACGTGCTGAAGTTGAGGCGAACGCCGCTGAGGTAAAGGCCGTCTTTGAGGGCCTTCTGGAGCGCATCTCAAATGGGCTAAAACTGAAGCGGGCACTTGACGTTGCCGAGCGTAATGCCCAAGGCCGTGAAGCCACTCAGCAGGCCGTCAGGGAGCAGCTCGCATCTCTCTTGTAGCAAAGGGCTCAGGTGGAAGCAGAGATGGCGGTGGTAGCAGATCAGCAAAAGGCGTGGAAGGAAGTGCATGAACAATTAATAAAGTTATGCAAGATGCTTCCTTCCCAGTAGTCCTCCTTGTATCCATATACTTGTAAAAATTTTCTTTTCCTTCTTCGAATAACATGTATCCATTCTTTATTCTTTTGTACGGATTCACCCTGTATTTGATTGAAGTCAATAAATAAAGATACATATTTTTTTCTGTAATGTCTTGTATACTCTTTTGCTTTCTGTCTTCTCTTATTATCAGCATGCTGTCACAATTAGCAGGTAATAGAGTAAGCATCTTGATTTCTTCACGAGATAGCGATGGCTTAGGCCGCAGGTTCAGATCTGCCGCCTAAGACTTTTCAACTCTATGAGCCGTGAGGGTCCCATAGAGACTTTTCTCCCTACAGATCGAGAGGATCTCGTAGGTGGGTTTCTCCTTAGGAATCGTGAGGATTCCTAAGTGTGTTTTCCCTTATAAGTCGTAAGGATCCTATAAGAGAATCTTTCCCTCTGACGAGTCGAGAGGGCCCATAAGCGGTTGTTTCTCTCCTTGTCGAAACTCGACTTTGGAGAGTGAGACCCGTGAATAGTATGCAAGAGACCGTTTTAGATCGACTTGCAGGGTCCCATTGTTTAGGAAGCAAGTTTTTTAATCCCTGCTGGTTGAGGCTTCATCTTGCAAGTTGAGACGAACCGGGAATTTCCCGCGGAGACACTGGTTTCTCTGCGAGCCGACGCGAATCAGGAGGCTCTTGTCAAGGATGCTTGTTTCCCTGAGTTGAGGTATTTGCCAAGGATTATTTGTTTCCCTGGTGTTGAAACGAATCGAGAATTTCCCACGGAGACACTGGTTTCTCTGTGAGTCGATGCGAGTCAGGAGGCTCTCGTCAAGGATGTTTGTTTCCCTGAGTTGAGGTATTTGCCAAGGATTATTTGTTTCCCTGGTGTTGAAACAAATCGAGAATTTCCAACGGAGACACTGGCTTCTCTGCGAGTCGATGCGAATCAGGAGGTTCTCGTCATGGATGTTTGTTTCACTGAGTTGAGGTATTTGCCAAGGATTATTTGTTTCCCTGGTGTTGAAACGAATCGAGAATTTCCTACGGAGATATTGGCTTCTCTGCGAGTCGATGCGAATCAGGAGGCTCTCGTCAAGGATGTTTGTTTCCCTGAGTTGTGATATTTGCCAAGGATTATTTGTTTCCCTGGTGTTGAAACGAATTGAGAATTTCCCACGGAGACACTGGCTTCTCTGCGTGTCGATGCGAATCAGAAGGCTCTCGTCAAGGATGTTTGTTTCCCTGAGTTGAGGTATTTGCCAAGGATTATTTGTTTCCCTGGTGTTGAAACGAATCGAGAATTTCCCACGGAGACACCGGCTTCTCTGCGAGTCGATGCGAATCAGGAGGCTCTCGTCAGGGATGTTTGTTTCCCTGAGTTGAGGTATTTGCCAAGGATCATTTGTTTCCCTGGTGTTGAAACGAATCGAGAATTTCCCACGGAGACACTGGTTTCTCTGCGAGTCGATGCGAGTCAGGAGGCTCTCGTCAAGGATGTTTGTTTCCCTGAGTTGAGGTATTTGCCAAGGATTATTTGTTTCCCCGGTGTTGAAACGAATCGAGAATTTCCCACGGAGACACGTGTTGCTCTGCGAGTCGATGCGAATCAGGAGGCTCTCATCAAGGATGCTGGTTTCCTTGAGTCAAAGGATTTGCCGAAGACACTGGTTTCTTCAGGGTTGGGATGGACCGTCGAGATTTGGCTTCGTTTTCTGGCGGAGCCTGTTGGGAAAGTATGGTTCCCTCTTTGTTTGCACCCTTGGATTGTATACAGGGATCGATGTGATCTCAACTGTAGGGCCAAAGCTTTATCATCATTTTTTGTTTTATTTCCGCGATGCTCTATCATTTCAGCTATTATATCGTGAAGGTCGCGATTGCCCAATCATTTCGGCTATTTTTCGCGGTGCCCAATCATTTCGGCTATTTATTTCTTTTTTACTCGCTGCATTTTATTGCGAGTTGCCCCATCATTTCAGCTATTTCGTATGCACGTGCGGCCTACTGGCTTTTCGCCATAAACCTGAAATTAGACACCGATTTCGGCATGAGCACCTCTACAACTGGGATATGTCCAGGAGCGAATCATCATCTGCCTCTATCGATGTTGACCAAAGGTGGCTTAGCAAACAGGGTTAGGGTCCTGTCGACTACGGCTTTTGACTTCATGAGCCGTAAGGGTCTCACAAAGGTATTTCTCCCTACAAGTCGTGAGGATCTTGTAGGTGTATTTTCTCCCTAGGAATCATGAGGATTCCTAAGCGTATGTTCCTCTGTAAGTCGTAAGGATCCTACAAGAGGGCTTTCTCCTTATAAGTCGAGAGGACTTATAAGGGTTGTTCACCATATGGACATATCCCTAGCCACGGGTTGGACTTTGCCGGGGGAAATGTTTATTCGCGCCAGTGGATTGTATACAAGGGTCAGTATGAGCCGCTTGTAGGGCATTGTTTAAGGTTATGGGGGATTTTTCTTAAGCACATGTTTAGGTCTCTGTAACTTAAGACTTTCAAGTCTTATGAGCCATGAGGGTCCCATAAGAGAGTTCTCCCTGCGAGTCGTGAGGATCTCGCAAGTGTATTTTCTTCTTAGGAATCGTGGGGATCTCTAAGTGTGTTGCTCCCTTGTGAATCGTAAGGATCTCACGTGGGTGGTTTCTCCTTACAAGGTCGTGAGGACCCTGCAAGTTTCCTTTAACGAGG
This sequence comes from Agapanthus africanus, assembly GCA_030015575.1. NCBI lineage: Eukaryota > Viridiplantae > Streptophyta > Magnoliopsida > Asparagales > Amaryllidaceae > Agapanthus > Agapanthus africanus. Next base: position 725,906,719 of record CM057337.1, read on the forward strand.
TTGCGCCCTTTCGGGTTTTCACAAACACTCGCCGGTAGTCCTGCTGTTTTTACTCACGGAGCCCTTTCGGGTTTTCATCCGTGCCCATTTTGCTTATAGACATACCTTTTTTTGTATTCTTTTTATTTTCTTCTTTTTTTTTACGAGGTCGCGCCCTTTCGGGTTTTCACGAACACTCGCCGGTAGCCCTGCTGTTTTTACTCACGTAGCCCTTTCGGGTTTTCATCCGTGCCCTTTTTCCTTATGGACATACCGTTTCTATTTATTATATTTTTCTTTCTTTCTTTATTTTTTTTATTCATATCGTCAGCCTAAGGATACTGCGGTAGTAGTTTAAGGACGTTTCGGTCCGTTATTAGTTTAAGGACGTTTCGGTCCGCTCTTGAGAAGGCTGGGTACTGCTTATAAAGCTTGAGCTTAGGAAGATAGCGAGCGGACATAATCGTCGTCATCTATCATTGACCTAGGCTGTGGCTCGTTAAGCGTAGTATTTCTTTAGGAAGCGACCGTTTATTGGCCTGAAAGGCCTTTCACCGTACATATCCATGAGTAGATATGCACCACCATGGTAAACTTTGTCTATAATGTACGGGCCTTCATAGTTCGGCTCGAATTTTCCCCGTTTGGCACGATTGGGGATCATAGGCCTTTTGACCACTAGCACGAGTTCGCCTTGGCGGAATGTCCTCGGTCGGGTCAATCTTTCATATGAGCACGTCATTTTTGCTTTATAAGCCTCCAGATTTTGTTGCGCCATGAGCCGTGTTTCATCAACGGCATCGAGCTCTTCAAGGCGAAGGTGAGCATTCTCTTCGTTTGTCAACTCGTAGTGGACTGCCACTCGTAGAGAGGGTAGATCCATCTCGAGGGGGAGTACTGCTTCCACACCGAATACCAACGCGTATGGCGTTGTGTTCGTGGCCATCTTGAACGTAGTTCGATATGCCCAAAGAGCCTCTTGCAGTCTCTCATGCCAGTCTTTCTTATTTCGGGACACCGTCTTTTTCATGATCTTCGTCAGGGTCTTGTTGAAGGCCTCGGCTAACCCATTAGCTCGCGGATTATAAACCGAAGAATACCTCCAGTCTATATTATGTTGCTGTGCGAAGCGACTGATCTTGTGGCTCCTGTAGGCAGGCCCGTTATCGGAGATGATCCGTCGTGGAGTCCCAAACCGGTATATGACGTGCGTCTTGAAGAAATGGAGGATATTCTCCGTCTTCACTTCTCTCAACGGTACCGCTTCTTCCCATTTGGAGAAGTAATCAGTTGTCGCCAGGATGAAGCGATGTCCTCTAGACGATGCTGGTTCGATGGGGCCGACTATGTCAGTTCCCCACATTTCGAATGGCCAGCTAACCACTGTTGGATGGAGTGGATTTGGATGCTGGTGGATGAAATCCCCATGGATTTGGCACGAGTGACATTGCTTCGCATATTCGAGGCAATCCTGAATCATCGTGGGCCAGTAGTAGACCATCCGTTTGATCTTCAACTTCATCTTTGGGCCCGCTTGGTGAGAACCACAGATTCTGTCATGAACTTCCTGAACGACTCTTTCTGCTTCGTCAGGTCCTAAGCATCTCAGCCACAGAGAATCGAATGACCTTTTGTACAGAGTATCATTGACGAAGGCGAAAGACAGAGCTCGTTTCATGAGCTGATGTCTTGTGGACGCTTCTTCGGGCATTCGGTGGGACTTAAAGTAGTCTATGAAGACTTCCCTCCAATCCTCAACCTTTTCCCGGTCTTCTATTTGCAAGGTCGTCTGTTCAGTCGCTCCCCTCTCTTCGGATGATTCCGGAGATATTTCTGCTGGGGCAAGCACCCGACGACTTTGTACCACGATTCTAACGTCATCGAGGTTCTCGTCAGCCAGTTCTTTAGCGAGCTTAGCTAATGCGTCTGCTTTGCTATTTTCCACGCGCGGTATGCTTTCCAAAGTATAGGAGGGAATTTGGGTCAACAGTTGTTGCACCTTTTCGCCGTACTTCACCAACTCCGGTTTGCACGTTTGGTAGTCGCCATTTACTTGACTGACGATCAGTTGGAAGTCTCTATATATGAGGAGGTTTTCAATTCCCATGTCGATGGCGATCTCGAGGTCTGCTATCAAAGCTTCATATTCAGCTTCATTGTTCGTCCTCGGCTCTGTCAAGGAGAAAGCAAAGCGCATTATCCCTCCTTGTGGAGTCACGAAGATAAAGCCTACCCCTGATTTGATTATAGGGGTACTTTGTTTGCGCTTTTTCATGGATGATGCTCCATCGAAATAAAGCTCCCATCGGGTATCATCACCGTCGATTGCGTCAAACGCATGTTCATCTGGCAAATCGCAATTCAGAGGAGAATCGGCAGGTACTGGATGCTCAGCGAGGAAGTCGGCAATGGCCTGGCCTTTCACTGCTTTGAGAGGTTGATACGTTATCGAGAACTCCATCAAGAGCAGGGACCATTTAGCGAGTCGTCCCGTCAATATGGCCTTCGACATTAAATATTTAAGAGGGTCCACTTTCGAAATGAGACGGACTTCATGTGCCAATGCATAATGCCTAAGCTTTGTTATCGCAAAGATCAATGCTAGGCTGTGTTTTTCGATAGGGGAGTAGTTGCTTTCTGCCCCCAGCAGAACTCGACTTAAGTAGTAGAGTGCTCTTTCTTTCCCCTGGTCATTCTCTTGCGCCCATAATGCGCCTAAAGAACCTTCGAGGGCGGTTGTATAAAGAATGAGAGGCTTTCCCTTAACCGGAGCAGACAACACTGGCGGGTTCTGCAGGTACTGTTTAATTTCGTCCAGCGCGCCTTGGCATTTTTGATCCCAGATGAATGGAGTTCCCTTCTTCATTAGGTGGCTGTAAGGACGGCACTTTCCAGAGAGGTTGGCTATAAATCACCGAATATATGCGAGCTTCCCTTGGAGAGACCGCAACTGTTTGAGAGTTCTCGGCGGAGGCATTTCCATGATCGCCTTGATCTTAGACGGATCTATTTCGATACCTCGGTGTCGGACGATGAATCCCAGGAATTTGCCCGAGGAAACCCCGAATGCACACTTAAGAGGATTCATCTTCAAGTTGTATTGTCGAAGGCGTCGAAATACAGTCTTTAGATGCTCGAGATGCTCCTCATATGATTTGCTCTTGACCACGAGGTCGTCGAGTTTGACGATTTCATGTATGAGGTCATCGATGATCTTCGTCATGGCCCTCTGATAAGTAGCACCGGCGTTCTTTAAACCGAAGGGCATCACCTTGTAATAAAATATCCCTAGAGGGGTCCTGAAGGCGGTGTGCTTCTGGTCTTCGGGATGCATCTTTATCTGATTATACCCTGATGAACCATCCATGAAGGAGAAAACCTCTTGAGTGGATGTATTGTCTATCATCAGTTCGGTGACTGGCACCGGGAAATCATCCTTCGGGCAGGCTTTATTGAGATCCCGAAAATCCACGCATATGCGCACTGTCCCATTTTTCTTCATCACCGGGACGATGTTGGCGATCCATTCAGGATATTGAACCTCCTGGATAAAGCCAGAGTCGATTAGCTTCTTGACCTCGGCGTTGATGCTCATCTCAAGCTCGAGCCGCATTCTTCTCGGCGCCTGTTTAACTGACTTGACGTCCGGGGATATCGCCAATCTGTGTGCAGCAACTTCTGGATCTAATCCCGGCATTTCAGAATAGTTCCATTCGAAGCAATCTCTATGCTGTACAAGGACGTCTTTCAACGCAGCCACCCTCTCTTCAGATAGTAGCTCACTGACGAACGTCGGCCGTGGGTCACTTGCCGTCCCTAACTCAATTTTCTTGAGATTATCTGCCGTGGTATGTATTCCATCCTCCAGTTCTTTCGGAGCTGGCGGAAATTCTGAGATCACCTCATCATTGCTGTTTTCGAAGCACCAGGGAAGGCTGTCCATATTCTCGGGCTCTTCTTTTAATATTGTTATCATGTGACAGGTGTGAATCTGCTTCCAATCCCAATGTGGAGTTGGTTCTGTTCTCGTGGCTTTGGGTTCATGCTTTTGTGGCGGTGTTACCCTCCAGTTGTCAGACAGAGCGAATTTGCCGAGCTGATACTGATCTTCAACCCAATTCTTGAAGGTGAAGCAGTCCTCGAGAGGATGCCCTATTACTTGATGGTAAGAGCAATAATTTGGGTCAGAGACTTCGCCTGCTTGCTTGGGGTGCTTGGACTCCGGCAGTGTAAGCATCTGATGTTTTAGAGCAAGATCAAGTATCTTCTTCGTCTTGTCCTGAGGAAACGAGTACGCTCGACCCATTTTCTTCATGAGGGATAGAACAATAACGCTCGACTCCCATTTGCGTGGCTTCTTAGCCTCGCTTTGTTGCTGTTGAGCGCCTTTTTGGCCTTTCGACTTGTTTCTGCCTCTGCGTCGAGCCTTTTTTAGAACAGGTTGACAGGGGGCGGCACTTTCATCTTTCACGGCCTGTTGAAGGAGGCGTTGCGTTTTGGCTTTCTCGTAGATTGCCATTCCACGATTGTGATCATCTCGGACTTTTTGACCAGCTTCCCTTATAAGCCTGTCCATTTGTTCTTCAAACGACGGGCTGGGCACTTTTGCATCAGGAACTTTTACTGGTTCAGGATTAGTGTCCTCCTGTTGAGCATCTGCTTCTTCATCAAAGTCGTGCACGACGTAACAGTCGCGGAGCAGCTCTCGTTTCTTGGAGCGAATGTATCCGAGCCCGATCGTCTCCATCCTCCCACTAGGCAGCTTGTGCTGAGTTCCGGGGACGTTCCAGACCCTGTCATAGAATTTGGCCTTTCTAACGGTCTGTTTGAAGGGTATCCCTTGGCACTTCAACAGCCTCTTCAAGCCTTCTGTATAATATTTGGGTAGACGGATGGGTTGAAGCCTGTCCAGCGTAGGATTTGCACCGTGCCAGATTTTTTTCTCCACTTTGTTTTCTTCAGAGCGGTAGAATAGAATTGCCTTCTCGCCTGGACAGGACATAGAACGTCTGCAGCTCCTCTACACTGTCGGTATCGAGCGCATCCAATTCTTTATAATGTTTAAGCGGCACCATGGCGACTTGCAGACTTTGCTCTTCATCAGCGAAAGCTCGTATTGAAGGTCGAGCAGAGAATACAGCATGGACTTCATCCTCTGAATCACTACCAAAGATCAATGTAGGAGCAGATGGTCCCGGCTTAGTGTATTGGGGTGGACCCGAATAAACTATCTCCTCTTCCTCCTCGGTGTCGCTGCCGAAGACAGGGATGGTAGCGTTAGTTTTATTCTCCGGCTTGTGACACCTTTCCATGTCTTCGAAATTCGGCAAGAAGTATTTGGCATCTTCATATTTGCGAACCTCATTCACGGAAAACGGATTCAATTCTCCCGTCACGGTATACTCGAGACCATCCCTAAAATATTTCATACACTGATGCTGCGTAGAAGGGATGATGTTGTACTCGTGTAACCATGGTCGGCCGAGCAGAGCGTTGTAGCATTTCTTGGCATCTATGACGTGGAATTTAATGTCCGTGACGAGCAGTCCGAAGCATAGCGTCAGTATCACAGATCCAAGAGTCTTTGATGATTGGGATTCGAACCCGGAGATGGTGATCTTGTCTCGAGCAAGGTGTTGGACGCTCATGCAGATTTCCTTTAACACCCGCACATTGAGTAGATTAACAGACGATCCGTTATCGATCAGGATTTTGCTTATCTTTATGTCATGGCAGTATCCTGAGACATAGAAGGGGCGATTGTGTTCGCACATCCTGAGGAGAAGGTCTTCATCGCCAAAAGCAACATCGGTCGTGTGCACTTCCTCCAACTCATCCTTCATCTTCTCTTCAGCCAGGAAAGCTTGGAATTGCTCCGGCTCCTGTAGCGCCTTAATCAACGAATCTCTCGCCTCTTTTGATAGTAAAAGTGCATCAAGAATGCTGAGCTGCGAGGGTAGCTTCCTCAGATGCGCTAAGACGTTGTAATCCACCTTATTTATCTTCGGCGGGTTTTTGGCAGTTAGCTCCTCCTTAACTTGGTCGTCTAGGGCAATATCCTCAGAGACCTTCTCTTTCCCTTTATCTTTCTTGTTTGAGGGTCCGAGATTCTTTTCAGGTAGCGTCCGATTGCGCAGCTGGATATTTTCGCAAACCTTCGGTTCTTCTTCTTTTCCCGAAGCGGACTCTTTAAAGATGGGGCTAAGCTCCAACTCCTCATTAGAATCGCTCCTGAATGTGAGTACTTATGATCCTCCGGCGTTGACCATGCGACTATTGCCGGTGGTTCTGTTAAGCCCTTCGGTCGTACCGCTTCGTTCTCGGCGGGTCTTGCGCTTTTCCCGCTTAAAATGCTGACGGTAAGCAACATATCCCTGCCACCATCTATCGAAAGCTTTGCACTCTTTGGTAGGGTGCGAGATCTTCCGATGATATAAGCAATAGGAGGGGTGCATTTCCACTTCACCAGTAACACTTCTCTCAGAGGATGGTAGCTTCATACCCATTGACACGGCTTTAGCAAACCTCTTCATTATCTTGAATTTGATTTTATCCGCAGCGGGTGTACTTTGCTCCAGCGGGAGTATCTCAATTCTTTCGTCAAGGCGCTGGCGTTTGGCCCTTTCGAATATAACCGCCTCGCACTCCCGATCAACTTTGCTTTTTAAGAGAGCTTCATTAAGGAATGCGTCAATTACTTCATCCAATGGCTCCGAAACTTTTGGTTCAGGATCTGCCCCCAGCTTTTAAGTACAAGGAGTCTCCTCATCGTTCGTGAGCGAATGGGAAATCATATGACAGCTCGCCACATATTCCTCGGATTCATCCGATGAGCTATCCCCCTCATCTTCCTTTTGAAAGACGTGGTTGAGGAACTTTTAGAATGTAATGGGAGTCCGTGCCTTCTGGTTGTATTCCTCCAGCGCGTCAATTTATTTTTGCAAGTCCGTGCACCTGTCGCCAGGCTTCATGGACTTCTTTGATTTCTTTTTCTTCTTCTTTGAAGATTTCGACGGCTGGTTATGAATGCTTGGGCCACCTCCATCAATCTTTTGAGTCGGACGAGGCTTCAACATCCCTTCAATGATCTGCGGCTTCAACGGGTTCTTCCACTTGATTGCTGGGCAAAATTGAAGATCATTTAGCATCCTCTTTGTCTTGGCTGATAATACAACCTCCAAAGGAGCTTCTTCAACGACAGAGCATGTTGCCCCCGGCGTATTCATACCCTTATAGGTGTGGGGCTGCGGTGGATTCACCTTCCATTTGTCGGACAATGCAAACTTGCCTTGTCGGTACTGGTCTTCAAGCCAATTTTTAAAGACGTATCAATCCTCGATCGGATGACCCAGTACTCGATGATAAGGACAGTAGTTGGGCTCATTGACATCACTTGGTTGCGACGGGCATTTTGGATCCGGCAGATTTATGAGTTGGTGGCGCAGCGCCAGCTCGAATAACCTTCTCGTTATATCCCGGGGAAACAAGTAAGGACGTCCCATCCTCTCCTCAAGGGCTACGTACGGACGCATATTATTTTGACGAACGACCGGCTTCGAGTTGTTCGGTTGCTGTTGAGCATTAGCGACAACGATCGTTTTCCTCTTTCCCTTCTCATTTCGGGAGTCCGGCTTTGGAAGAGGAGGTTTATGGCACATCTGATCCATTTGCGCCAGCTTGTCAATTAGTGCGTGGAAGGTGGTCGGCTTGAAGAACATCATAAATTGCGAGATGGTTGCTTGCGGGTCAAGGGTTCCAACAAACATTCCCACTGCAGGAGTTTCTTCTATGCGCTTCTCGCATTTTGACCATAAATTACGCCACCGTATAGCATATTGGACCCATGTCTCGCCCGGCTTCACCCTGGCATTAATCAATGACGTTATCGGGGTACGCTCGCTGGAACTCGAGAAACGCTGGGTAAACAGCAGTTCCATCTCAGCAAAGGTCTTGATAGAGTCGTTCGGGAGCTCGGAATACCACTCGAACGCTGTATCCGATAGGCTACCAACGAACTGGCGGAGCAACAATTTATCATCACCGCCAGTGTTGCCACAAAACGCCCTGAACTGGGCGACATGCTGGTGGGGATTGCCAGTCCCCTTATACACATGGAATTTTGGTATCGTATAACTTGGTGGGTGTACTTGATCTGGTCGTACCAGCCCGGATATGGTCACCCTGTTTTTACGACCTGACCCGCTGCTTCCGTCGCTTGATGGACCCGGATCTGCTGAGCTATATATTCGTCTAGGTCGGCTTTGGAGATTGCCTCCTCCTTGGCTGTTGACTGAGCCGGAGGAGGATTCGACGTTTCTCCCTTATCATCTTCAAGGATGATCGGGGGATCTTCAGCAGGTAGGTCCTGTTGAATCATCATACCCACCATGTCCTGGAACAGGAGGGCCATTTTCTTTATGCTGGCTGCTTGTTCTGCAGCCTCTTTATCCTTCTTCTCTAATATGCGATGAAGGAATTCGGCGTCAGTTTCTTGTTCCTGACGTTCATCCGAGGAGGTTTCAGGGGTTTCTTTTGGCCCAGTGAGTGCGGCCATTGCGTTCATCATCTCCTGGAGCTTTTGCTGTTGCTCCTGAGCCTTGGTCACTGACCGTGTAAGCGGTCTGTGACCTGTGGATGCACGGCTGTCTTCCTTTCCCGACGCCATGTATACTGTATAAACTGTTATGCCCCCAGACTTAGGGCATTTAGGTTCATCATCTTTAGCATTTGCCGCTGGCGTGGGGATTTTTTTCGGCCTTCTTCTTTTGTGGCCGTTGAAGTGGAAGGGGCTGTGGAAGTGGGCACCCTAGCGATTGTTGTCCTCTGCTGTTTAATGGGACGGTCTTTTTCTTTTTGCACCTTCGCCTTTTTCTGTTGACGAGAGTGATCTGGATCAATCACGAAGTCTTGAACTCTCCGCCAAACCTTGTATATTTTTTAGGACAGCCGTTGAGGGGGCTGTTCCTGCTTTGTCTCCGGAACTCTCTCCGCAGTTGGAGGAGATCTTTTTAGTGTAGCGGTTGGAGAGTTCTTACGTACCCTGCTCAACAGTTCAAAGCCGTTCCCGGTTGGAATAGCAGCGTTGACGTCCACCACTGGAGCAGGTGGAGTTAACCCTGAGGAGGAGTTGCCCCTGCCTTTCTCAGACGTCGAGCATGACGAGCCATTGGGACTGGCTCAGAGATAGAGACGGCTTCTTTTTTCCCCTTGTCTGAATGAGGCGCCGCTGGTGTTAACCTCTTAAAGACTGAAGTTGTTCTTTGAGGGGTAATATCCAATTTGTCAAAGACAGATCCTCGTGCAGGGGCCGAAGCGGGAATAGTCAGCCTTGAAAAGACTGACACTTTGGCGGGAGAAGCCGCCTTAACGATTTCCGGAGCAGCGGCTGTTGCCCTCCTTGGGATAGCCATTTTAGAGTTCACAAGCTTCTTGACGGGCCCTTCAAAGTTTTGATCCAGCCTCGCAAAGACAGAGGCTGTTGGCTTGGTAATGGATGACCCATTGACAGGGGCCGTCATAGCAGTGAGCCGGTCGAAGACCGACATCTTGTTCACTTCCGGTGCAGGTATTGGCATAGAGAAGCTTGAAGACGGGATCATGGTCCCGAAAAACAGGCCGGTGTTGGCCTGGGTCACCTTTTCTACCGGCAGAGCGAGGAAGGAAGCCGCTTGGGGCCCATATGCTACACCTCTAGGTGAGGTGGAGCGTCCATTACAGTGGCACTTCGAGCAGTTGGTGCAGTTAGAGACCATGGATGCTTGACTTCTGTGCCAGACAAAAGACCAAATCTTAGTAACTTGAAAATCCAAAGGCAACCGTTAACAAACCGCGATTGGTTCACGAAGACGACACATGAAGTGTGGAGTGGAAAGAGGAAAAGGTCCCACCGGACGTGCCAGAATCTGTTCCCCTCCGAATGACGGCGACGGCTGAATGTCTTGCCTGAGATTCGGGGCAGATGCTATATGGTTTTATCCGTCCACCTCTCCGAAGATACCAAGTTGATTTATGGCACCGTGTATCGGAGGTTTAGACAGATGCGGCCGATGTAGCAGACTTCGTCGGATTCCCCCTCGCTAGAGAGGTTTTTGATTGTGGGGACGCTCTTCCCTGCAGGCGCAAGCCCCTGCAGCTAATTACGCTACCGCATCGCGGTAGCCACTTTCACCTTCTCCAGAATTTCACTTCGTGTCGTGTGTGTTTGTTTTGTTTGTAGTTGCCCGTGGATTGTATACGGAGACTGAGTAATGTCGTCGCCCGTATGACGTGGATTAGTCCAAATCCGTATTTACTTAGATTTGGGTTTGGTGTTTTAGTTTAAGGATACGTTAGCCGTGTTGAGGCTAAGATCAACTTAAACGTTCGTTAAGGATACGTTAGTCCTGTTTGAGACTAAGATCAACTTAACGTGGTGATCCATTTAATATATGGCCGTCGGGACTTATCACCTCTCTGACGACGTTGAAGGATTACAACGATAGGTGTCAAAGGAGTTCAGAGATGTACCCTTGAACCAAAGTTGATTTGGAGTTTTATAGTCCATTTGATTGTTTAAGGATACGTTAGCCGTGTTTGGGGCTAAGATCAACTTGTCGATTTAGAGTTTTATAGTACATTTGAATGTTTAAGGATACGTTAGCCGTGTTTGGGGCTAAGATCAAGTTAAACGGGACCGTTTAGATCCGGCAAAAGAGCATTTGGAGGCTCTATTGTTCCAGTTTAGGGACGTAGTGTTCCATGTTCCAGTTTAGGGACGTGGTGGTCTGTTGCCAGTTTAGGGACGTGGTGGTCCATTATTAGTTTAAGGACGTTTCGGTCCAACATTAGTTTAAGGACGTTTCGGTCCAACATTCCCATTTTGGGGCAAATATTAGTTTAAGGACGTTTCGGTCCAATATTAGTTTAAGGACGTCTCGGTCCAACATTAGTTTAAGGACGTTTCGGTCCATGAGTTTAAGGACCCCGCAGTCCATGGTATGTGTGGTCGTCGGGACCCGTCACCTCTCTGACGTCGTTGAAGGATTACAACGATAGGTGTCAGAGGAGTTCGGAGACGTACCCTCGAACCGAAAGTAAATTGATTTAGGAGAGCAATCTTGCTCAGTCCATTTAATTTGAGGACTTACGGCCACGATTGGGCAAAGTCCAATTGAAAAATATTCGACACTTTTATTTGTCTTTGGCCTGTACTAGGGCTTGGCCCATTTTTAAATAATGCATTGCATTATTTTCTATTTTTGGTTGGGCTCTGCCCATAAAGGATGCAGAGCATCAATTTATTTTGAGCTCTGCTCAATTATGAATGATGCAGAGCATCAATTTTACTTGGGCTCTGCCCTTTTATAAAAGATGCAGAGCATCAATTTTACCTGGGCTCTGCCCATTTATTGCTTTGCAATTTAATTAGGCCTACTAGGTCTTTTTGATTTGGGCCTGGCCCTTTAGGAAATGCATTGCATTTGTCAGGCGCTTTGCGCCAATCAGAGAGCGCAAGCGCTTGTGGTGTTGACACGTGTCACGCAAGCGCAGTGCGCTGCGCCAATACGCTGCGCTTGCACTGCTGACACATGGCGCGCTCTTGTGAGGTGCGCCAATTCCAGAGAGCAAGGCTCTATTTCAAAAGTGCATAGCGCAGATGGTTCAGATGCTGACACGTGGCGCTCTCTGGTGGCTTGCGCCAATCCAGGAGCGCAACAGCCCAGTTTGCAAGTGCAAGGCACTATAATTTGAGAATCTTTTAGAACCAATGGTTCATGAAAAAGTGCAAAGCACTGTTTGTTTTCTTTGATTTAATTAGAATCAAAGAAAACAAGTATTTCTTGTTTTTCTTGTTTTAAAGAACCAGTGGTTCATAAAAAGTGCAAAGCACTGTTTATTATGTGAAGATCATTGATCTTGTTCTTAGATCAATGATCTATTAGAAGAAATTTCTTCGATTTTATGAAGGTTTTTACCTTTTTCTTGAAATTTCTTTACAGTTTTCTCTGTTTGAAGTTCTTGATTTCTCACCAATGTTGATGCCTTTGAATTGAGGTCTAGGATCCTTTTTATAGTGCCCATAAATTGGTTAAATTTGTTAAAGAGATCTTTCTCTGAGTGATTTGGGGAATTTTCCCCACCGTTGGATCTTTGATCCAAGGGCTTCTGTTTTACAGAAGAAAATCTTCTTGTTTTAACAAGAACAGAAAGATTTCTTTAAAATCTTCATTCTGTTTGTCGCAAATGCCCCAGCGCGTGACACGTGTCGCGCAGCGCACAGCGCAGCGCACAGCACAGCGCAGCTGCGCTGACACGTGTCGCGCAGTGCAGCGCTTGCGCAAAAGCGACTGCGCTGACACGTGTCGCGCAGCGCAGCGCTTGAGCAACTGAAGCTTTGCTTCCATTTACTATTTTAATAGAGCTTTGCTCTGATTGGGCGCGCTGCCTTGGGCGTTGCGCTGACATATCAGCGCCTGACACGTAGCGTATTGCGTCCAGGATTTGAAGCGTTGCTTCAAAATTTGAATTTTGAATTTCCAACAGAGCTTTGCACTGATTGGGGGAAACATCGGCCACTACCGCCATCTGGCATGAGGCCCTTGATGCCGTCAAGACCCGGGTGCCGGACTTCGCCGACCAGGACCTCCAAGCTGAATATTCTCACGGGGGCGATGAGCAGGGGGAGGACCTCGGGGCCGAGGCTGAGGAGGAGATACCCGGTGAGGGCAATGTCGAGGCCCCTGCCGCGGTCGCTGAGCTTCCCGGGGATGCTCCCGGCCTTAAGGCCTGAGACCCGTCGTCTTTTTTATTTTCTTTTATCTTTTTATTTGTTTCCTCGGGAGTTTTGTAGGCCTCTGGGCATTTTGTAAGGCTGGGGAGCCCACAATACCTTGTGAAAAGCTTTAACTTTCGTAAATAAAGGTATTTTTCTTGCAGTCTTGTTTGCACGCGTATTTTTCTTCTTGTTGTGTGAACACTTGTATCTGCGTAGGATTGCCTTATGGTCAGCATGTTCATCGTTTAGCGATTACTCGTCAACTTGACTCTGATCATTTGCCGAGTGTACGAGGACCGGCGGGAAGACGATGTCTCCATGGCCCTGAAGTCGAAGTGTAGATCGCTAAGACGTTGATAGACTGGATACCTCTTGTTGAGTTCACGTTCCTTAGTTGTTGGAGGGGCCGTAATTGGCGAACTGAGGATGGAGCCGAGCAGGGTAGCTGCTCGGTGTCTCTTGGCGAGGGCTTTGATTCTCTGCGCGGGAGAAGCCGTGAGAAGCCTGCTAAGGATGGCCGAGCAGGGTAGCTGCTTGGTGCCTCTTGGCGAGGGCTTTGATCCTCAGCGCAAGAGGGTCCATGAGGGGCCTGCTAAGGATGGCCGAGCAGGGTACCTGCTCGGTGCCTCTTGGTGAGGGCTTTGATCCTTAGCGCGGTAGGGGCCGCGAGGGGCCTGCTAAGGATGGCCGAGCAGGCTAGCTGCTCGGTGCCTCTTGGCGAGGGCTTTGATCCTTAGCATTGGAGGGGCCGTGAGAGGCCTGCTAAGGATGGCCGAGCATGGTAGCTGCTTGGTGCCTCTTGGCGAGGGCTTTGGTTCTCAGCGTGAGAGGGGCTGTGAGAGGCCTGCTGAGGATGGCCGGGCCGGGTAGTTGCTCGGTGCCTCTTGGCGAGGCCTTTGATCCTTAAGGATGCCCGAGCGGGGTTGCCGCCTGGTGCCTCTTGGCGAGGGCTTTGATCCCTGGTGGGGTGCCAGGGATAACCGAGCACGGTTGGTGCTAAGCGGTTGCCTCTTTCGAGGGCTTTTCATCCTTAGTGTGGGAGGGACGTAGGAGGCCTACTAAGGATATCCTGATGGTGTTGCCGCCCGGTGCCTCTTAGAGAGGGCTTTGATCCTTGGTAGGGTGCCAGGGATAACCGAGCACGGTTCGTGCTAAGCGGTTGCCTTTTTCGAGGGCTTTTAGGTCCTTAAGGATGGCCGAGCAGGGTTGCTACCCAGTGCCTCTTGGCGAGGGCTTTGATCCCTAGCATCATGGGGTAGGGAAGCTACCAGCCAGGGATAGCCGAGCAGGGTAGCTGCAGGGCTGCCTCTTGGTGAGGGCTTTGATCCATGGCATCGTGGGGTAGGGAAGCTACCGGCCAGGGATAGCCGAGCAGGGTAGCCGCTCGGCTGCCTCTTCGTGAGGGCTTAGATCCCTGGCGTCATGGGGTAGGGAATCTACCGGCCAGGGATAGCCGAGCAGGGTAGCTGCTCGGCTGCTTCTTGGCAAGGACTTTGATCCCTGGCCTTGTGGGTAGGGAAGCTACTAGCTAGGGATAGACGAGCAGGGTAGCCGCTCGGCTGCCTCTTGGTGAGGGCTTTGATCCCTAGAGTTGTGGAGTAGGGTAGCTACTGGCCAGAGATAGGCGAGCAGGGTAGCTGCTCAGTTGCCTGTTTGCGAGGCTCTGTCTGATCTTCCCAAGGTGAGCACCGAGGAGTAGGACAGTCGTGGGGACACGTGTCGCAAGTGCGCTGTGAAGGCAAAGCGTCAGGGTCACGTCATTTCGGTTTCACATGGGGAGGTGCAACGCTTAACGCGTGGCGCCTGCGTTGCGGGTGAAACGGGCGACTGTTGGATTCCCAGGCGTCGTTGGCTATAAAACGGAGGGATTGTTGTTTGCTTCCTCCTCACACCCGAAACATGAAAAATGCAGGACTTCCCCTTCACCATCGAAGACATGGTAAGGTTCGAGGATGTCTACCTCTATGACTCGTACTGCACTGAGGATATGGTGCAGTTGGTAATAGGCAGGATCGAGGACCACTTCGGTCAATTTCTTCCCCGGCTGTCCTCCTTCCTTCAGCTTCTAATGTACTCCATCTGGAGGGCGTCGCTGGGGCTTTACAACCCTTTATCCGAAATGTTGTTCGACGAGGCCATAGGCAGTCTTTGAGGCGCTTCGGCCTGATCTCCGCGAGTCGGCTAGACCGCTCGGAAGCGCTCGTCCGTGAGTGCTACCAGTTGAGGCTCAGCGTCGAAGCTTACGGGGGAGGGGGGATCGGAGGCAGAGGTTAGACGCTACGAGGGCTCGACTGGAACAGATCTGCTCAGAGTACCACGAGCAGTGCTCTCTGCACCCCATTCCCCCGCTGTTGTAATAGTAATTTTTTCTTTTTTGTATACGGCTGAGGAGCCTATAGTACCTTTTGAATGAATAAGATTCTTTTTATTTTCTGCAATGCTCTATTGATCCTTTTATTATATAAAAAAAATATCTTAGGAAGATGGTACATTACTTTGGAAAGAAAATACATGCCCGTAGATGCTTTTATTCATGCATCTTGAGCCCCCATACGTCTGTTGGTATCTGTGCTCGGCACGGGGTACCGAGCTTCAGGGGGACCAGACGCATGCTCCGCTGACACTACATGATCTGGCCGATGGTCTTCTCGGCTGGAGAGGGACGATGTTCCTGCTCGCGGTCAGCTTGTCGCTTATCCTTCAGGTATGCTGCGAGGTGCCCCGGACGAATGAGCTCTTCAATATAATCTCGGAGTTGTTTGCAGCTATCTGTTTAGTGGCCCAGTGACCTATGAAAGCCGCGGTAGGGGCCCCGGGTTCACTTTGAAGCCGAGCATGGGATGGGGGGAACTTAAAGAACCCTTCGCCCTTGGCCTCCTCGAGTAGCACTGTCTGGGAGACATTAAGCGGCGTGTACTCCTGAAACTTTGGGGGATAGGGCTTTTGCTATTCCGGTCCTCTTATCTCGTCCCTTGCTCTCTTTTTCTGGTCGGCTTGTTCTGCTCGGGGGAGGCTTGCGTTCACCTCGGACTCGAGCTGGACCTCGCGCTCAGTCCAGGCCTTTACCTCGGCCATGGTCTTAGGTTGCTTCAGTGCAAAAGAGCGTAACCACTCCTTATGCCTAAGACCAGACCTTAGAGCCGTGATGATCGTTTCGTCCCGGTACTCTGGGACCTCGAGAAGGGTGTTGTAGAAATGGGTGACGTAGGCCTTGAATGTCTCCCTGTCCCCGCTCTTGATCGTGAAGAGGTGGTCGACTGTGCGTTTCTGCTGTCTGTTCCCGACGAAGTGGCCGAGGAATTGTGTGGCTAGCTCGTCAAAGGTTGAGATTGAGCACGGCTCGAGTCCGCGGAACCAGTTTCGCCCGGCATGGATGAGAGTGGCCGGGAAGGCTCGGCACTGGGGGTATCGGAGTGGTGTTGGAAGCTCATTCCGGCGGTGAACGCATCCAAGTAGTCCTTCGGGTCAGATTTGCCATCGAAGAGGGAGACCTTTGGGGGCTTGTTACGGGAGGAGACGTGGACGACGAGAAGCTCCTCGGCGAACGGTTTTGTGAGCGAGTCGGCGGCATACTTAGCCCCGTCGCTCGAACGGTGACCTTCGCAATGCAGACTCTCGATCTTCTTTTCGAGGGCGTCGAGTCGGCCATGGTACCCCAATAACTCGGCGCATTCTGATCCCAGGCCCCTGCTGTTGGCGGCTTGCGTCTGGCCTCGGCCGTGATTCCTCTCAATGAGGTTCCTCAAATCCCTGGGCGAGGTGGCCCTTGAGCTGCCTTGACGAGCCCAGTCTGCGCGGCCCCGTCGGGGGAGGGTGTGTCGGTCATACCTAGTGATAGGCGAGCTGACCGACATTTCCTCAGGAGGGACAGGCGTGCGAAATACCTCGGGGCAGGGCGCTCTAGTGACGAACCTCGGTGTCGAGCTGTGGGCACCCAGTGGGTCGCAGAACATACTATCCCAGGGGATCCACGGCCGTGGGAGGTAGCAAGGCGGCGGTCGGCCGTGCCGACATGGGCTGATTCTTCTCTTCCCCCGTATGGGTCCTGGTCCTGAGGTGGGGGAGTGGCGACTTGAGGATTTTGCCCCGCCGTTTGGACGTGGACGAGCGCCTCCACGAAGGATGCGAGTCAGTCTATCTGGCCGGCGAGGGCATTGATGGCATTCGGCGGAGGAGGCTCTTCTGTGCCTCCGTTAAGAGGGAGGCGACAGTTGGCATTTGGATCGTCTTGATGATCGCTCTCCATTGGAGTGAGATCAGGCGGCGAACTTTTGTTTTTGTGGAATCAAAGTTTTCCCGCAGACGGTGCCAGCTGATGGAGGGCGGAATCTCCTTCAGATGTTGCTTCTTGTTGATCTGCTGATGGCGGCGATGAGTGGATGAGATTTGATCTGGAGGCAGACTCCTGAAGCGTGTGGATCTCAATGGGTTTGAAGTTGTTGAGCCGAGCTACCTGCAAGGAAGTCCTGGAGAGGTTGGACCCCCGAGGACCCTCCGACGATCAAGTTAGTAGGGTAATCCGAGCAGAGTAACGGCTTAGTGGATTAGAATTGACTTGCCGTGATCATCTGAAAGAGGGGTTTAAATAGCGGTGGCAGCAGGTGCAGCGGACGCGAGAATCACGCCGGCCGACGTTACGCCCACGTGATGAGCGGGACCTTCCATTAACGACGAGACAGGCTCGTTAATGGGGGATCGTAGTGGCGTGGAACGTAGGATGTGGCCGGCGGAGATCTCGAGCATGGCGAGATTCGCGGGATGGCGGTTATGCCTGCAAGCGGTGCCGTTGGTCGATCAACGGACCGAGGAAGATGACCCCGGCAGGAGAGCTCGCGGATGAGCGGGAGAGCCGAGGCATCTTGGTTCTGCGGTAGCTCGGGAACGATATGTGAGGCCGAGGAGGCCAATTGTGCTGGGGCTCGGAGGCGAGCCAGCCTCATCGGTAGGACGGGAATAGGAACAGTCTGGTCGGCCCCTGTAGGTACTTTCTTTCACGCTCTGGGACACGTCATCTGCCGCGTGTCATGATCTGGGAGATCACCGATATCGATCATCATCAAATATGATTCAAGTATCCAAACTAAAATTCAATATGAGTCCATGAATCTATATACATATATATATATATATATATATATATATATATATATTCAATCTATCAACCTATACAACTTGACCGAACCGAACCATGGATATACTTCCATTTACATGATTCTCTAGTTATATCCATTTACATGATTCTCCAGTTACATCCATTTACTGACATCATGGTTTCGGCAAAGTCATCTATATAATTTTCAAGACAATAGAATACAATACCATCAGTACAATTATTACTAACAATACAATAAATACACGGGGTATTGGGGTAGTTCATTCGTGAATCCAACGGAATCTCAAGAGTCCCCCTAGATCATGAATCCGTGTCTACTAACACAAGCAAGCTATCATGAGGGCCCGTGTTTCCATGCTCCTGGATTACAGCCTGTTGAGTTTTGAATACTTCGACGATGGTCGAAGTCCCGTTATTAACATTTGATTCGGGCCCACGGTTCCCTACCCCTGGATTACAACCTGTTGGGTTTGAGAACACTCTTGAGATTGGTTGATATTCACCCTTGAACTTACGATAACAAAAACATTAATACTAATTACAACGGTATAACAATATAATACAACTTTAAAAGCTACACTCTCCCTTTCTCTCTCTGTCTATTCTATTTCTCCCTTCTCTTTGGGACTTACCGAGCGATTTGTTCGCTGACGACATTATCTTTCTTTCTTCTTTGAATGTCGTCAGGTGTTTCGGACCTTCCAGAGATCCAGCCGAGCATCGAAGACTTGGACCAGTTTTCCTACGACCCAGAGCTCTAGCTACATTGTACACTTTTATTTCGGTACTTTTCCTTTTCTGTTATGCCACTGTTTAGGCATTGTTTCTTTCAGATGTATTTACTTTTCCATGTATTGTACAAAAAGAATGTGAATAAATAAAGTTGCTGTTTTATTATATCTTGTCTCTTGTGCATTTTTCTTTTATAATGCTTAGATACTCTTAGCGTATTTACTTCACCGTAAATATGTAGCGGCCCCGTCGCGTCCCCTTCGCCGTATACCGAGAAGCGGGGCGTGACATAAAAGTATGTGTACAAAAACACGCATTTAATCGAACCCAAATACGTATAAAAATACGTACATTACATCGTTTCGCCCAAGCTGGGAAACCCTCTGTGTGGGACTCTAAAGACTCAATAATACGTTGGCAGTGGGTTTAACCACAAGCACGTCAGCGGCACTAGCTATACGTAACGGCTACCCAGGTATTGAACAAAAGGAATGCCGATAAGCAAACTTGTCTATGTCCCTACTGATCCTGAAAGTGACAGTCTTAGTACATTCTAGTCTGTTTGTCTTAGAGTATCGCATATCGGGTATAGGGGTGGATAAAGTTAGACCCCTAATAACGTGATAAGTCATGTCGTGTAAAGCTCATCACCCACTGAGAAACTAATGATCCAAATCAATAATTCTCGTCCATCTCGGCCGAGGATTTATGGTGATGGCAACCCGTGCACAGCGCAACATCTACCCCCAATACCGGGAGAGATGAATTCCCGACGATCCCCTCACTGCCTCCATATGGCTCAGGACTGTACCCAACTAAAACCTGTTTGGACGCTCAGTAGAGCCGTGGTAGGGTAATAATCAAAGCATAGTGGGAACTCATACGAGACAAATGATAATCTCAGGTCGACAGACTAACATGTACTCATATCACCAGAGAACTGCTACCTGACACTAGGTATAATACCATCTAGCATGTTCCCAGCGAGTCCGTCCAGTGTGACTCATAACCCAATGATCACCTGTATACTATCTTTGGTGACTAACTGACACCAATAGCTGTGAGACCGGCCATCGCCCTTCATCGAGGTTAAGAAACGTATACACTAGTCTACTCTGGAACATCGATACCCAGTCTAGATATTCTCATGACTAGGGACATTTAAGGATTTACTTATAGACTATCCAGTTCTCACAGGTGTGATCGCCACAATAATCCTGGTAGTCAAGCAGGAATCCTAAGGGCTTTATCAATATGGAATAGTGATCCGTAATACCACATAATACATGTATATGAAGATAGAGATGAACCAGATATCATACTATCATCTCGAGTAAGGCTGTTCTACCTGTATAGGTCCTCCCTCAATCATCATAATCGCCTGTCTGCGATTATAATAATTGTCTTAAGGGCACTATATCTAACACTCGATACGCACCTTAGGGGCCTTCTTGGCCCCCCGACGATAGGGAACAAGGGAATCACCACCCTTTGGGGGAGAACCCGACTCGAAGGAGGAAGAACTTTCTCAGCTATCAGAAGACGAGGAAGACCCACTAGACTCGGCTTCATAAGTCGAAACCTCATCACCTGACTCTACCCTAACTACATCTACTAGAGGATCAGAGGATGACATCTGACCGGATTCAAGGGAAGAGGAGCTGAAGAAGAATTTAGACTGAGGATCCGACCTAAGAGCGGGAGCACCGATCAATCCACAGACATCAAAAGGCACATGAAGCAAAGGTGTTTCCTAGAGATAGGCCTTCCCTATTTATATACACGGCAAAGGAAATCTAACGGCCCAAATCCGCTCCCACCAAATCAAAGCGTCGTGCCCGACGGTCCCGATGGCGCTGCGCGGTAGCCAACTATTGGGCACTTCCCCCTCATGCGGATCCAATCGGCAGAAGCGACATCTCACAATCCGCCACCCGATCGTAGCTACGTGGCATAAAATCGACGGCCGACCTGTCGCCACGGTGCCCCAAACATGCGAAACGATGTCTCCATTATGGCTCCGCCCTCTCGGTGATCCGCTAACGTCATCGGGAATACGCGTGAAAATTAAGACGCACGATAAAATGCCATGTGGACTATGAGATCGAAGAGACACAACAGCCAAATGCCACGTCGTTCCCAGACAATCCACCACGTAGAATCCTCGGCACCAAGATAAACAGAGAAACCAAGCAGAACGCTCTCGACCCGACCCATAAATAGGTCGGAATGAGAGTAGGGGGCTAATGATGATACTCATATGTTGATTTAGCAGGTAGCATGGCATCACGTATTCTCAATAGATTCCTGGGGGCTATGGAGCTGGAATATGTATTATGCAATAGGGACATTCATCGGCGCCTCGCCTTCGAGGTAGCTGTAACATTTCATAAAAATTTAAAATATTTATTTTTGCATTTATTTAATAATAAAATGAATTTTTATATTTGAGACAACATTTATCTTTTTTCAAAATATTTTTTTCATGTGTCATGGCAAAAACATGTTGTTGTCATTTGAGTTTGGTTAAAATCTCTTTATTTTGAAAATGGAAAGAGTGGAATATATTAGGCTAAGTTATACCTCACTCTCACCACATCTTACCATACAAATATCTAACATATATCATATATATCATATTGTTATGGTTATCCTCTCATTCTCTATTTCTTTCTTCCTAAACACTTAGGAATTTTCTAAACTCTCCTTCACCCTCTCTCTAACCTAACTTCCTCCATCAAAATTCATCATGTTTCTTGAGAGTTTCTTCTTATAGAATGATCACGATACCAAGATAAGTCCTTGTCTCTTCTAATATCTTCATTTAGATACCACTAAAGCTTGGATCATTTCAATATTCTTTAAGGAGGTAAAAATCCAATTTTTATTCTTATTGTGTTCTTATCTTACCTAGTTTATGTGGTTTTATGAATAATTTCTACTATTTTAGGAAAAATAAAAGTGTTTTAGTACTTGTAAACTAAGTTTTTAAGTTTTTGAACTAAGATTTTAGTGTTTGTGGTACTCAAGTGATATCTGCTATAATTTGTGAACTCTAAAAAATATTCTAAGAGTTTTCAGAGATTGTGAGCACAACTAGAGATCACACCCCAAGCCCGTACCCATCTAGACTTTTCTTGGTTGCGGATTTATTAGTTTGGGTCACAAATGTCGGTTTTGGTTTTGAGTTAGGGTCTGGAGTTTTTACCGTAGCTCCTAGACATCCCAAATTAGACTATTGTATACTTAGTTTTGTCCCGGGTTACTTGTATGAAAATCTGGAAGACATATTCTATAAAAGCTTAAGGTTTTACATTTTAAATACTTGAGTTTTGATTTCGTTATTGACAGGGGGTAGTTCGATATTGATAGCATGCGTTAAAATACGTCGATCGTACGTTCTAGTCTATATGCGTTGGAAATGTAGTAACATTTGTGTTTCGATTCTTATTTATACGCTTGGTTTAATGTATATGATCTGTCGTGGAGATGTCCGACACGGCAAAGAAGAGAAAAGTAATCACGACTACCACGTGTCGATTTTAGGTGAGTAGGGGGACATTTACAAGTGGGAACTCAGGCGGATGACCTATAGCACCCCGACTACCAGAAACTTTATAAAACTCCATATTGTTTTTTTAAAATACTTTAGCGATACTTTATCGCATTTCTATGTCATATACATTATATTGAGTACCATGACATCCCTAGT
Organism: Agapanthus africanus; assembly: GCA_030015575.1. Classification (NCBI taxonomy): domain Eukaryota; kingdom Viridiplantae; phylum Streptophyta; class Magnoliopsida; order Asparagales; family Amaryllidaceae; genus Agapanthus; species Agapanthus africanus. The sequence goes on from CM057337.1 coordinate 725,929,009, forward strand.
GTACAATTATATTTGATAGAATAGATACTTTGTATAGAACAAAAGCACAATACTAATGATTCAATGTTGCACAATTAACATACTCGCATTCTACACCACACATCATTAGTACTGCTTTGACACGTAGAATTTCTATGTTTAACAGTATTACCATGTTTCATGATAGTATTAGTTGTTATTTACCATGTTCCATTATTCGAATACTATAGTCCGTATAATTACATGTTATAGTCACCAGATTTTGCATGAATGAATCATTCACTGTTGATATCATAGATTTAAGAAACCACAGGTATCTTTTACAAACGGATTATGTTTTCAAAAGTGCGGTTTCACGTGATATGATGATTTGACGTCCACCATGGGGTTGGGTTTTCATGATGAGATATTTGAATCGAGGTAGGGGTTAACCGATTACGGATACATGGTGGATCCGGTACAACTCCAAGAGGTAGGAAGACCGTAGGAAGGTACGGGGAGCTTAGCGATAATGATCGATACCGAAGGTGATTGTTCACCGCCGAAATACCGGACCAAGACGTTTAGACGTCTGGACTGAATTTGGGGGCAGATGCTATTTGGACTTATCCATCCACCTCTCCGAAGATACCAAGTTGATTTATGGCACCATATATCGGAGGTTTGGATAGACGCGACCATTGTAGCAGACTTTATCAGATTTCCCCTCATTTGTGAGGGGTTTTTGATTGTGAGGACACCCTTCCTTGCAGGCACAAGCCCCTGAACTTAATTACGCTATCGCGTTGAAATAACCACTTTCTTCTGCTCCTGCGGTTCACTTCGTGTCGTGTGTATTTTTTTATTTGGGTTTCCCGTGGATTGTATACGAAGACTAGTTTATGTCATCGCCCATAGGGCGCGGATCAGTCCAAATCCATATATTTTAGATTTGGGTTTGGGTCAAGGATTTGCTTGACGGGGATTTGAACTTAGGTTTTATATTCCTACAGTTTAAAAATATTTTTGTTTTATTTAAAGGTCATTAATTTAATTTGAGATTAAAATCAACTTAAATATATAAGTGAACATTTGGGCTCAATTTATTTTTGCTAAGGATACATTAGTCTTATTTGAGACTAAAATCAACTTAACAACATTTTAGGATCATTTTTATTTAAGGTCCAGCAAAAAAGCATTTGGGCTCAGCTACAAGAAAATATCATAGACTTAGCCAATTTCGGTTTGGTCTGCTTAGTCTTTTTTTTCTAAAAGTGCTAAGCACGTATTTGGGCTCTGTTTTTCCACCCCCTTTTCGTTTTATGTAAAAGTGTTAAGCACTTATTTGAGATCTGGCGCTCACATGTATGTCGTGTGAAGCATTCAGTCATGGGCGCTGCCCAATGAGTGTTGAACACTTTAATCGTTTTGATTAATCATGAAATGCTAAGCACTTTTTATGGCGTCCACATGAGGTGCACGTGTGGCGCTGGGCGCTGCCCAATCAGTGCTAAGCACTCAGCCGTTTTGGCTGCATATGAAGTGCTAAGCACTTTAATTCATCGCTCACATGTATTTCACGTGAGGCGCTGACCTTCTATTTTGAGCACCCACGTGGGAAGCACGTGAGGCGCTGGGCCCTTTGTTTGAGGACGCACACGTGGGAAGCGCATGAAGTGCTGAGTCTTTTGTTGGGGGTGTCCACGTGAGGAGCACGTGCGGTGCTGTCTCGTTTATTTTAGTCTTGCACCCACGTGTTTTTCACGTAAGGCGCTGGGCGCTGCCCAATCAGTGCCGAACACTTAGCCATTTTGGCTGTATATGAAGTGCCAAGCACTTTAACTCAGCGCTCACGCGTATTTTACGTGAGGTGCTGGCCTTTTGTCTTGGGCGCCTACATGTTTTTCACGTGAGACGTTGAGTTTTTTATATGGAGATTTAATTTCTGTTGATATTTTTCAGAGAGGTTAAACCTCTGTCAATGGTATTTTGACCATTAACAATCACCAAAAATCACTATTTTTGAGGATTTTGGGTTGTGTTTTTAAAGAACTAAGTTCTTGATTTGAAGGAACTAAGTTCCTGGAGTATTATGGACTCCATCTTCTTTCTTTTTAAACTTATTCTTCCCTGAATATTTGATTCTCAAGAACAAGATCTTTCCGATGATAATTAAATTTTTAACTTATGGGAGACTTGTCTTGTAGATCTCAGATCCAGAGAAAGAACTAAGTTCTTTTAAAAGAGTTAAACCTTTAGATGTGATATGATAAGTAAAAGAGATATTTTAATCTCTTCTTTTTTCTTTACCTAGGGTTTTGAGAAGGAATATCTTCTTCTTTGAGAATTAAATTTTCTGTTCTTTTTGAGAGCTCGCTGTATTTTTGCAGAAACTTATAGGGGTTCCGTCCATTTGAGACTTGAAGTATCGGGTCCTTTATATAGGAGAGGCAAGTTTGTTAATTAATTTTGAGAAAATCTCTTATTGAGATATTCCAATTGATTTAATTGGTCTCAAAATTGATTTGGGGCATTTTACCTACCGTTGGATCTTTGATCCAAGTATTTTTGTTTTACAGAATTTGTTTTCTTGTTTTTAACAAGATTAAGAAAATATTTTGATTTTTAATCACCAGTGGATTTTTAATCCGAGGGCTCTCTATTATATAGAGCACATCTTTCTTTGTTTAGAAAGATATAAGGAAATATTTTTCCATCTTATTGGATCTTTGATCTAACAATTTTTGTTCATTTAGAAAGAATTTTATTTTATTATTTGACAATTTATCATCACCATTGGATCTTTGATCCAACGACTCTATTTAATAGAGAGTATTCTATTTTAATCCTACTTGATTTTAACTTGGGCGCCGGCGCTCACGTGTGGGCGCCACTTAAGAATTAAATTCTTATTTATGATAGGCGTTTCTGTGCTTTGCACATTGGTACCCACGCGAGGAACACGTGCGGCGCCATATAAGAATCTAATTCTTATATAATAAGTGCTCCTATACTTTGCACATTGGCGCCCACATGAGGAGCACGTGCGGTGCGATATAAGAATCTAATTCTTATATAATAAGCGCTCATGTGCTTTGCATATTGGCGCCCACGTGAGGAGCGCGTGCGGCGCCATCATAGGATTTAATCCTACAAGATTGGCGCTAGCGCCCTCGTAAAGAGCACGTGAGGCGCTGCCTCATTAAAATTCAACAGAGCTTAGCTCTTTTTATATTGTTTAAATTTTAGGGGAACAATGATATTGGAGCACGGCGGATATCCGGAGGATTCCGACCGTGGCTGAGTTGATATCTGGAGAGGATCGATCGGTTAGACGGTGCCTATGATATCCATATTTTTAGTGTCGATGATGGACACGAGTTGATGAGGATTTGATGATAATTGATATTTTTCTTATATGACTTCATCTATATCGCGCTTGCATTCATTACTACGCATATCATAGCATATCTTATGATGTATACTTCTATTCACTGAGTTAGAAACTCGCCCCCATTGTGCCTTAGCTTCTAGCAGGACGGACAGCATGGAGACTTAGCGACGTCACGGACACATACTTTAGAGTTCATCGCATCAAGAGAGCAACATACTTTTGAAGTAGGGGTTTGGTTTAGCTCACTAGTTTTTTCAAAACTCCATGGTTCACATCACATGTGAGGGGTGGGAGTTTTGATGCATAAAGATGAGGAGGAAGAAGAGGCAGAGAGCTCAAGAGAGCAACACAAGAAAAATAACACAAGTGAAGAATGAAGTGAATATGACTATCCCCTTGACCCTCACTCATTCAAGCATGGAGTAAATTGCAATATAAAATTGCAACCATGCTTGAATAGTGAATCAAGAGAAATAAAAAAAAAATGCCATGCCTCACCATACTTCCAAATTTTCCACCTCTTTTTCTACTTTCCAAAAATAGAAATTCATGCCATACTTCATTATATATATATATATATATATATATATATATATATATATATAAAATACATATATATAACAAAATAATTAGTGAGCTAATAATATTAGTTAAGATATAATTATATCAAATATAATATATATATCACATTATTAAATCAACACTTGATCTAATAATCCGGTCATATAACCGACTAATATCATTTATCTGTATATCACATTATCAAATCAACACTTGATTCGATAATCCGGTTATATCACATATAACTCGACCGACATCAGATAACTGCCAGATCAGAATACAGTATCACATACACGTATTTAATCAGGCCCCCGTACATATCACATGTGTGCCCTACATCGTTTCACTTGAACCAGGAAACTTCTGTGCGGGACTCTAAAGGCTCGTCAATACGCCAGCGGTAGGTGATGATCACATCAGTCACCCACAAGCCGTCAGCGGTACTAGCTGGATGTAACGACTACCCAGGTATTGAGCGATTAGAAGATCAACAAGCAAGCTTGTCCATACTCTCCATGAAGTCTATCAGTAACACTTACGGTACAGTCCGGTCTCTTCGTATGATATGTCGCATATCGAGTCTAGGGGTGGTAACGTCAGACCCTAGTCACTTGATAAGTCATGCCGATGTATGGCTCATAATGGTTCGAGAAACTACTGGTAACTCTTACCGGTAAATCACATCAGCATCCCTGGCCAGGGACTTCCAGTTATAGCCAATCGAGCATAGCGCAACATCAACTCCCAATATCGGGAGAGACGAAACCCCTCCTATCGCTCATTGCCTCCATGTGACTCAGGTCTATACCCAAAATCCACCTGTTTGCACGACTCCTTTGAGCCGTGGTAGGGAGGAAATCAAAGTACAGTGGGAGCCACACAAGACTTTATGACGATCTCGGGTCTACAGACTAATATGTACCAGTGTCACTAGAGAACTGCTATCTGACGAAAGTTATAATACCAACCAGGAGTTCTCGGCGATTCTTGTTCGGTGTACCCATTCTCTAATGAGCACATGTGCACAATATTTGATGTCACACACCAATGGTTATGGGATCAACCATCGCCCCATACAGGGTGAAGAAACGTACACAATAGTCTACTCTGGAATATCAATGCCCTGTCTCGATATCCCCTCGACTAGGAACTGTTTAAAGGATGTACTTGTGGACAACATTAGCCCCACTAGTATGATCTGCATCATAGTCCTGGTAGTCAAGTACATATCCTAAGGGCTTTATCAACATGTAAGAGAAAGACAGTATAAGAATACCAGTCATCATGTTAAGATAAAGAGTAAACAGATAGCATACTATCATGTCGAGCAAGAAAGTCCTCTATATATATGTCCAAGCATCCACTACAATATACATCAATGTACAATAATGGCCTCTAGGGCATACATATTCCTAACAATCTCTTGCACTAAGGCCATGTGTTGTATCTCATACCCAATATCCCAAAAAGTCTCTCAAACTGCGTCTGGGGGAGGGCCTTTGTGAGTGGATCCGCTACGTTGTCCTTCGTGTCAACTCTCTTGACCTCGATCTCCTGGCGATCTACTATCTCCCTGATCAGGTGATACCGCCTAAGAATATGTATGGATCTCTGATGGGACCAGAGTTCCTTTGCTAAAGCCACAGCTCCATTGTTATCACAATACACAGGTATCGGATGCTCGATGGAAGGAACCACACCAAGTTCAGCTATAAACTTCTTTATCCGGACAGCCTCTTTGGCAGCATCGTTAGCAGCGATGTATTCAACCTCCATTGTCGAATCTGCTATAGTGTCTTTCTTGGAACTCTTCCAACACACCGCCCCTCCGTTGAGGGTAAAGACAAAACCCGAGAACGACTTACTGTCGTCCTTATCACTCTGGAAGATTGAATCGGTAAAGGACTCCATCTGGAGTTCACCATTACCATACACCAAGAACATTTCTTTCTTCTTTCTCAAGTACTTAAGAATGTTCTTTACAGCTGTCTAGTGGTTTTCGCCAGGATCTGATTGATACCTACTCTCTACACCTAGTGAGTAAGCTACATCCGCTCTGGTACATAACATCGCATACATGATTGACCCGACTGCCAAAGCATGGGGTATCCCTTCCATGCGAGCTCTCTCCAAATCAGTCTTGGGAGACATCTCTTTGGAAAGAGTGATTCCTGAGCAAGCGGGTAAATTACCACGCTTAAAATCTTCCATACTAAATCTTTTTAGTATGGTGTCTATGTACCTAAATTGGGACAATCTTAACATCCTTTTAGATATATCTCTGTAGATCTTAATCCTCAGAATGCAGGAGGCATCACCAAGATCTTTCATAGAGAACTTGTGTGATAAGGAGAGCATGACCGAGTGTAGTATAGGAACATCATTTCCTATCAAGAGTATGTCATCCACGTACAATACGAGAAAGACAACCTTACTCTATACAACCATCTTGTATATACAAGGTTCATCTATGTTTTTGATGAAGTCAAACTCTTTGACAGCTTCATCAAAATAGATGTTCCAGCTCCGCGATGCCTGCTTTAATCCATAGATGGATTTAAGCAGCTTGCACAAGCTTCCGCTGCTCCCACTGTCTACGAAGCCCTCTGGCTGTGTCATGTACGCACTCTCTTCTAAATTACCATTTAGAAAAACGGTATTGACGTCCATCTGCCAGATTTAGTAGTCATGGTATGAAGCAATGGCAAGTAAGATCCTGATGGACTTAAGCATAGCCACTGGAGAAAACTTTCATCATAATCGACATCAGGTCATTGACAAAAACCTTTTACTAGAAGTCTAGCTTTGAAAGTCTCAACTTTTCCATCTACACCAAGTTTCTTCTTAAAGATCCACTTGCTCCCAATGGGTTTTACCCCTTCAGGAGCAACTTCCAAAGTCCATACTTTGTTGGTGTACATGGATTTCATCTCGGATCATATAACATCCAGCCATTTCACAGAGTCCCCACTTGTGATGGCCTGCTCGAAACTAGTTGGGTCATCATCTTCCATGATGCAATCCTCACTCCCACTATCAATGAGAAAACCGTAGTATCTCTCAGGTGGATGAGGAACCCTACTAGATCTGCGGAGTGGCTGGGGTTCATTGGGGACTATCGAATCCTCCGATTCCACCAAATTGTCAGTTACAGTTTGCGCAGCTAGAACTTCTTCCAGTTCTAACTCATGACAACTAATTTCTTTCACAAGAAATTCCTTTTCTAAAAAGGTGGCATGTTGAGAAATAAACACTTTTTGTTCCTCAGAATGGTAGAAAATATATCCATATGAATCCTTTAGATATCCCACAAACTTGCACAAAACAGACCTTGCCTCAAGCTTGTTCGGATTTTATTTTTTTAATATAGGACGGACAACCTCATATCTTAACTCGTTTAAGAGATAGTCACTTCCCATTCCATATCTCATATGGAGTGGTAGGCACAGATTTGGTCGGAACCCTGTTCAATAGATATGTGGCTGTCTCAAGCACATAACACCAAAAGAAAATAGGTAACTCAGCAGTACTCATCATAGAGCGAACCATATATAATAGGGTGCGATTCCTCCGCTCCGATACACCGTTGTGCTGTGGTGTATACGGAGGAGTAAGCTGAAAGAGAAACCCATTCTCTTTTAGATAATCTCGGAATTCCTGTTCCCGCCAAAATTTTCGGCCAAGAGTCCTCAAAATTTGGACTCACGTGTAAAACACGTGATTGCTCATATTCAAAGCGTATGAGCGCTGAATAAAAGAATTAAGGGCCAAACAGGCATCACGTGTTAAACACGTGAGCGCTCATATGCAAAGCATATGAGCGCTGAATAAAATAAACTTAAAGGCCCAAACAAGCCTCACGTGTAAAATATGTGAGCACTCATATGCAAAGCATATAAGCGCTGAACATAAATCACCAATGGCCAAACATGCCTCACGTGTAAAACACGTGAGCGCTCATATGCAAAGCATATGAGCGCTGAACATAAACAGGCTAAAACCCACAGCAGGTGTCACGTGTTAAACACATGAGTTCTCTTGCCTCTCACATGCAAAGCATGTGAGCGCTCCAATTTAAAATGCTCCTATCAAATTCTAGAATTAAATTCTATTTTGGGAAATATTTTTCTGATTTTCTCAAACTAAAAAGATCTTCTCTGTTAAACAGAGGACCTTTGGATCAAAGATCCAACGGTGATCATCTGGTAGAATAAAGTTCTATCATAGGAAAATATTCTCCTAATCTTTTTAAATTAACAAGATATTCATATGATCAAAATTCTATGTTAGAATAAAATTCTAATCTTATTAAACTAACGAGATATCTATATGATAGAATTAAATTCTATATTAAGAAAATATATTTCTGATCTTGTTAAACTAAAAAGATATGATAAAATAAAATTCTAATCTTGTTAAAACTAACAAGATATTCAAAATCTTGTTAAACAAACGAGAAATCTTCTCTGTTAAACAGAGAGCCTTTGGATTAAAAATCCAACGGTGAATAAAATTCACCGATTGATCTAAAAGATTCTGAAATCAATCACGATCTCTCAATGAGGGATTCCCTTAACAAATTGATTCTTTTTCTTCTCATATAAATAGGAGCAAGGAGAGGAGGAAAAAACATACACACAAAGAGAGGGGAAGAAAAATATATAGAGAGAATTTAATTCTCTAGAAAGAAGAGGAACCCCTCCCAAAAGCTCCCACATAACAAAAACAGAATTTAATTCACAAACCAAGAGTTTAACTCTTCTAAAAGAACTTAGTTCTTCCTCTGGCTAAGATTTGTAGAAGCAGATCTCCCCACAAGTTGAGAATTTAATTCTTATCGGGGAGATTCTGTCATGCAGATTCAAAACCTAGGGGAAAGAACTTAGTTCAAAAGAGTTTAACTCTTATAAAACATATGGGAATTTAATTTCTCTGAAACTAGGGTTTAACCCTTTAAAAAGAATTTAATCCCTGCAAAGAACAAAAGGAGAACTTGATTCCTCAGAACCATAGAAGAACAGCCTGATAATTCATTAGCATTTAAACTCTACGTAACAGATCACGTGTTCCCACGTGTGCACCTCTGAGGAACAAAAAGGAACAACCGACATCGAGTCACATGATCCCACGTGACCTCCTAATAGTTCTTAGTACTTTCAAAACGAAAAGGGGAATAAATCAAAAACAGTTTCCATTTTTGGGCGCCTCACATGATCCCACGTGACCCCCTAACAGTGCTTAGCACTTCTAAAAGGAAAAGGGAATAAATCAAAACAGTTCCTATTTTTGGGGCGCCTCAGGAGATCCCACATGACCCCTAATAGTGCTTTGCACTTACAAAAGAACAAGGGAATAAACCCAAGTGCACAACGCCAACTTTCAAGAGCCTCACGTGCCACACGTGAGCCTCCCCCAAATTTCAGTGTTTAACACTGCCTTGGAGTCTCACATGGGAGCACGTGAGCACTGAGTATACATTAGTGTTTAACACTATAAGAAGCCAACTCCAACTCCAAATTGGCTAAGTCTCCCTGAGGATTAAAACATCTTAGATTTCCTAATAGACCGAGCCACTATGTTCATGACTTTCCAAACTGATGATGATTCCTCAATCTCCTAAGTTAATCTTAGTCTCTCAAAAATGACAAATGATTCTCGGACGGGCCACTATGATCTTTCCCCTCAAATCTGGAATTTGGTTCAAGGGTACATCTCTCTATACCTCTGATACATGTCGTTGTAATTCTTCAACGTCTTCAGATAGATGGAGGGTCCCGACAACCAACAACACTTTGGTGCAACCCAAAACCCATGAGCACATCACTATGGACCGCAACGTCCTTAAACTAGCTATGGACTGCAACGTCCTTAAACTACGACCTCACCGCCAAATGGTGATCTATAGACCGCAATGTCCTTAAACTAGCTGTGGACCGTAACGTCCTTAAACTAAACCCTCACACTAAAAATGGTGATCTATAGATTGCAACGTCTCTAAACTAAACTCTATGGACTATGATGTTGTTAAACCCAATAGACCGCAACGTCCCTAAACTAAAATCTATGGACTATGATGTCCTTAAACCAACGACGGACCGCAACGTCCTTAAACTACTGTGGACCGAAAATGTCCTTAAACTAAAACAATGGACCCCAAACACTCTTTTCATTGGATCTGAATGATCCCAAAATCCTGTTAAGTAGATCTTAGTCTAAAATTAGACTAACATATCCTCAACAACCATTTAAATTGATCTTATTCTCAAACGAGATTAATGATCCTTAAACCAGCCCAAACCCAAATCTAAGAATATACGGATTTGAACTAATCCCCGCCCTACGGGCGACAGCATAAATTAGTCTCCGTATACAATCCACGGGCAACCAAAAAGAAAAAAACACACACGACACAAAGTGACCTTCTGGAGCAGGAGAAAGTCGTTATCGCTACGCGGTAATGTAATTAACTGCAGGGGCTTGCGCTTGTAGGGAAGAGCGTCCCTACAATCAAAAACCCCTCATAATGAGGGGGAATCTGACGAAGTCTGCTACAACGGCCGCATCTGTTTAAACCTTAGATACATGGTGCCATAAATTAACTTGGCATCTTCAGAGACGTAGACAAATAAAACCAAATAGTATCTGCCCCCAAAATTCAGTGCCAGACGTCCTAACGTCCCGGTCGCGTTTTTCGGCGGTGAACAATTCCGTGCTCAAGTATTCTCCTCCCCGATCAGATCGAAAGATTTTAATAATTTTACCCATTTGATTCTCAACTTCGTACTTATATTTCTTGAATTTCTCAAAAGCTTCGGATTTGTGTTTCAACAAGACACATGTCCGAACCTTGAAGGATAATCGGTGAATGTAATAAAGTACGTGAAACTATTCCTGGCCTGTATAGACATAGGACCACATACACCACTATGTATTAGTCCCAAGAGTTCACTAGCTCTTTCTCCGTGTCGAGTAAACGGAGTTTTGGTCATTTTATCTTTGAGACACGACTCGCAAGTTTCATAAGATGTAAGTTCGAATGGATTCAAATATCCATCTTTATGCAATTTAGCCAGTCTTGTCGCATTGATATGACCTAGTCTACAGTGCCACAAGAAAGCTTCATTCATTTCTGAACTCTTCCTCTTGTGTGTGTTCTGTATGTTCAGAACTATACTTTGATTCAGAACGTATATACCGTTACATAACGTACCAAACCCAGTCAGCACTTAATTTTGGTAAATGTTCATAATATTATCTTCTAATGTGAAATTATATCCTTCTTTAGTTAGCAAAGAAACTGAAATAATATTACACATCATCTTTGGTACATAGTAATAGTCATTCAGAATCAATGTATTACCTGTTGGTAACACAAGGTGATATTCGCCAACTGCTTTGGCTGCAACAATTGCACCATTCCCTACTGTTAGAGATTTATCACCTTTTCCCAGTTCTCTACCTCTCTTTATCCCATGTAACAAATTACATACGTGGGATCTTGATCCGGTATCCAATACCCAGGACGTAAAGCAAACTGAGAAACAGTTATCGGTAACAAACACACCTGAAAAAGATGCATCATTATGCTCCTTCTTCATTCGGGTGGCATGAAAATCCGGGTATTCCCCTATTCCTTGCTCAGACTCATGACAGTCATAAAATAGAGCAGGACTGATGTTCCTTAGCCCTGTGTAAAAGGCGGGTTCAGTCAATACATCAATGTTATTATCTTGATTAAGGCGTATCATTGGTCGCTACCTGGAGAGAGAGAGAGAAGGAAACTCATTAGCGTGCGCTCTTTGCAAAATTAGATTGGTTATTATCTTATCTAATCAGGATGGCTCCCACTGTTTTTATCAAATCTTCCTTCAAACCATAAAAGGTAAGATTAGTCAGGATTAATTGCATTCTACAAGTTCGCTAACCGGTCAGCTAGGACAGGGTCGGTACTCCGAGAGAGGTTTCCCGTGCATTCGCACGGACCTAATTAAAATAAACCTCGTTTTCCTATAGGCATAACCTCGTCTACAACTTTCTAGACACCTACTCGATCAGCTAATTGTAAATTGCAAAACTCTCCCAGGAGTAACTTTTACTCGAAGTGGGTATCATGATCCAACTATCTCATAGAAGGTATGCAATCTCATTGCAAATTTCAACACTTGAAATTCCCGATAATTGTTTTTACCCCTAGAGACTTATGACCTTGGCTATGGTCAACAAATCATAAGCGCTAGCTAAGTTCGACCCGTCATTTCTTGATTGAATTAAACCCACCCGTACGACCCTTGGCTAAGGTCAACAAAGCCATACGACTACCCTATTCCAATAGCATCTCATGCTGCGGATAAGCATTAATTAGCTACCGTAAACTACATCTTGGCTATGGTCAACAAACGCAGCACGAATACTGCTGGGTTCCCTACGTCGCCGCTGGGTTTCGGGAGGCATCGACCATGGCATTTTAAAAAATCGGCGCGCTAAAGAACCCTAACCTAGAATCTTAACTAGAGAATTAGACGAAACTAGAATGTAAACACATTTACATCTAAGTGAACAAGGAATACAACCTTTGTAGACCGATCCTTCACTTCAATAGCTCCGTGTAGGAGTCCCTTCGCTCCAAGTAGTGAACTTCCGGACTCTAGAAAGGCTCCAAAAGATGAACAGAACAAGCTTGCTTGAAGTCTTCAAGGCCGAAGATGATCTATGTCGAGGAGACACCAACACAAGCTACCTCTTCACTAATATGGAATTAGTGAAGCAAACACCATAAACTAAATGGCTAATCTAGTAGAGAATGATGAACTAGGAATTTTGCACACTTTATAAATATTTTTCTCACTCATTTTCTTCACCTCCCAAATTGTAAGAGAGCTAGAGGAAGGAGATGAAGAAAAGCAACTGTGGAAAAAATCAAGTGAAAAATGAATCAAGTTGTGAGAATAGCAACCATGGGTGAGTTAATATCATATATTAACTCATGTAAAGACTAAACCATGGCTAAACAATAATGGTTGGGTTAATAAATATCTTCAAGTAAAACAAAATTAGTGGACTTGGTCAATGGTTCCACAAGTTTCTACAAGCTTCAACCATGTGACAATTTCCAACTAATTTGATTTACTTTAAATAAACAAAACCTTACATTATTATAAGCAAGGTTTGAGTCTTATACACCCATGTAGCATGTGGCATCAAGCATGACACAAAAGATGTACATTAATATATATCACATATATACTAAGTGTACACTAGTGAGAAAAAGAATACTTAAGTGAGCTAATAGTTAATGTAAGATAATATATCAAATATATAATTATACATTAAATTATTAAATCAACACTTGATTTAGTAATCCAGTTATATCACATACAACCGACTAATATCAAATGTATCAACTTGTCGAATCAACACTTGATTCGACAGCCCGGTTATATCACATATAACCGACCGATATCACATATCGCGAGAATAGAATACGGTATCACATATGCGTATTAATCTCGGTCCCGCACATATCACATATATGCTCCTACTTCATTTCGCCTGAGCCAGGAAACTTCTGTATAGGACTCTAAAGACTCGTTAATACGCCGGCAGTAGGTGGTGATCATATCAGTCACCCACAAGCCGCAAGCGGTCTGCTAAACGTAACGGCCATCCGGATATTGAGCGATTAGAAGATCAACAAGCAAGCCTGCTCATACTTCTGTGAATCCAATCGGTAACACTACTGTACAATCTGGTCTCTTCGTCAGATATGTCGCATATGATAGCCTGGGGTGATATAACATCAAACCCCAATAGCCTGATAAGTCATGCCGATGTGAGGCTCATAACGGTTCGAGAAACTACTGATAACACTTACCAGTAGATCTCAGCAACCCTGGCCAGGGATTTCCTGTTATGGCCAATCGAGCATAGCGCAACATCAACCCCCAATACCGGGAGAGATGAAATCCCCTCCTATCGCTCATTGCCTCCATATGACTCAGGACTGTACCTAAAAACCACCGTTTTGCATGATCTCTTGAACGTAGAAAGGTGGAAATCAAAGCACAGTGGGAATCACACAAGACTCTATGACGATCTCAGGTCGACAGACTAACCTGTACCAGTGTCATCAGAGAACTGCTATCTGATGATAGGTATAATACCATCTAAGAGTTCTTGGTGAGTCCGTCCAGTGTACCCAGTCTCCATTGAGCACCCGTATACCATCTCTGATGTCAAACACCAATGGATATGGGATCATTCATCGCCCATCACATGGGTCGAGAAGCGTATACGCTAGTCTACTCTGGAATATCGATGCCCCGTCTCGATACTCCCACGACTAGGAATAATTGAAGGATATACTTACCGACTACCTCTGCCCCACTAGTATGATCTGCATCATAATCCTGGTAGTCAAATACTCAACTTAAGGGCTTTATCAATATGTAATAGAGAGACAATAAGTGTACATGTTAAGATAAAGAGCAGCCAGATAGCATATTATCATGTCGAGCAAGAAAGTCCTCCATATATATGTCCAAGCATCCACTATAATATACATCACATGTATAATAATGGCATCTAGGGCATACATATAACTAACAATCTCCCACTTGCACTAAGGCCATTTGTTGTAGTATCTCATACCCAACGCCCCATAAAAGTCTCTCTAGGGAAAGGCCTCTGTGAGTGGATCCGCCGTGTTATCTTTCGCATCAACTCTCCTTACCTCGATCCCTTGGAGATCAACCATCTCTCTGATCAGGTGATATTGTCCTTAGAATATGTCTGGATTGCTGATGGGACCGGCGTTCCTAGGCCAAAGCCACAACTCCATTGTTGTCACAATAACAGTTATTGGACGCTCAATGGTAGGTTCCATGTTCATCTCATGAACAAGAATTATCCAGACATCCACTTTGGTAGTATCGTTGGTAGCGATGTATTCATCCTTTATCGTCTAGTTTGCCATGGTATATAGCTTGGCACTCTTCCAACATACCGTCCCTCCACTGAGGGTAAAGACAAAGCCCGTGACTGACTTTCAGTCAACTTTATCACTCTGGGAGCTGGAATTGGTAAAGGACTCCCACTGAAGTACCGTTACCAAACCCCAAGAACATTACTTCAGTGCTTCCCAAGTACTTAAGAATGTCCTACAACTGTCCAATGATTCTCCCAAGATCCGATTGATTTCTGATCACTAAACCTAGTGAGTCGGCTTCATATGATCTGGTACATAATATCGCATACATGATAGAGCCTACTGCCAAAGCATAGGTTATCCCTTGCACGCGAGCTCTCTCCAAATCAGTCTTGGAAGACATCTTTTTGGAGAGAGTGATTCCTGAGTAAGTGGACGAACCACCACGCTTAGAATCTTCCATACTAAACCACTTTAGTACGATGTTAATATACCTGGATTTGGGACACTCCCAACATCCACTTAGATCTATCACCATAGATCATAATCCACAAGATGTAGTAGGTATCATCCAGATCTTCCATGGAGAATCCTCATGATAAGAGGAGCTTGACCGAGTGTAGCATAGGAAACCATTTTCTATAAAGAGTATGTCATCTACGTACAATACGTGTAAGACAACCTTACTCTCTACAACCTTCTTGTATATACAAGGTTCATCTACCTTTTGATGAAGTCAAACTCTTTGACTGTCACATCAAAACAGATGTTCCAACTCCGTGATGCGTGCTTTAATCCTGATAGACTTAAGCATAACCTCTGGAGAAAAGGTTTCATCAGAAACCACACCTGGTTATTGACGATAGCCTTTTACTACAAGTCTATCTTTGAAAGTCTCAACATTTTCATTTACACCAAGAATCTTCTCAAGATTCTCTTGCTCCCGATAGGTTTTACTCCTTCAGGTGCAACATGCAAAGTCATACTTTGTTGGTGTATATGGATTCCATCTTTGATCGCATAGCATCCATCCTTTTCAATGAGTCCCTACTCGTGATGGCCTGCCTGAACCTGGTTGGGTTATCATCTACCTTGATGCAATCCTCGCTCCCACCGTCACCGAGAAAACCGTAGTATCTCTTAGATGGATGAGGAACCCTATCAGATTCGCGGAGAGGCTGAGGTTCGTTGCAGACTATTGAATCCTTTGGTTTCACCAAATCATCAGCTGTTAGTTTGTCGAGCTGGAACTCCTTCCAATTCTACCTCATGACCACTAATTTCTTCATAAGAAATTCCTTTTCTAAAAAAGGTGGCATGCTGAGAAACAAAACACTTTTTGCTCCTCGGTGTGATAGAAGATATACCCTGGCAAATGTTCGGGATATCCAACAAACTTACAGAACTGATCTTGCCACGAGCTTGTCCGGAATCTGCCTTTCAACATAGTCCGGACAACCCCATATCTCAACTCGTTTAAGACATGGTCTCTTCCCATACCATATCCCATATGGAGTTGTAGGCACTGATTTGGATGGAACCCCATTCAATAGGTATGCAGCTTCTCAAGTGCATAACACCAAAAGGAAACAGGCAACTCAGCAATACTCATCATAGAGCACGCCATATCTCATAGGGTGTGATACCTCCATCCCGATACACCGTTGTGCTGTGGTGTATACGAAAGAGTAAGCTGAGAGAGAATCCCATTCTCTGTTTTGAAAGTCCAGGAACACCATGCGCAAGTATTCTCCTCCTCGATCACATCAAAGGACTTTAATACTTCTACCCGTCTGGTTCTCAACTTCAAACTTATATTCCATGAATTTCTCAAAAGTTTCAGACTTGTGTTTCAATAGGAACATATGTCCGAATCTTGAGAGATGATCAGTGAATATAATGAAGTACAAAGAACCATGCCTGGCATTTGTAGACATAGGACCTTATACATCATCATGTATGTGTCCCAAGAGTTCAGTAACTCTATCTCCGTTTCCAGTAAACGGAGTATTGGTCATTTTACCTTTGAGACAAGACTGGCAAGTATCATAAGATGAAAATTCAAACAGATTCTCATATTCACCCTTATGTAACTTAGCTAGTTGTGCTGCATTGATATGACTTGGTCTACAATGCCACAAGAAGGATTTGTTCATTTCTGAACTAGTCCTCTTGTGTGTGTTCTATATACTTTGAACTGTAGTTTGATTTAGAACATATATGCTATTATATAACGTGCCTGATCCAATCAACACTTGATTCAGGAAAATGTTCACAACATCATCCTCCAATATAGAATTATATCCTTCTTTAACTTAATAAAAAATTTGATGTAACGTTATATATCAGGTTCTGTATCTAATAACATTTGTTCATAATCAATGCATTTACCATTTGTTAATAAAGGGTGATATTTGCCAACTGATTTGGCTGCAACACTTGCATCATTCTGTACAATTGGAGACATATCACCCATGAAAGGTTATGCTAGTGCCCCGGCCAACTTCCGTGACCAAATGTGGAACAAAAAATTTTCTAACGATTAAAACATGGCACTAGATTAACTTTTATTCCGTATCTTACCATAAACCTAACTAGCAAAACTAAAGTAGTGATATCTACTATGGAAACAATTCTCACCAAGCGACCCAAGTCCTTCCGTCTTCTTTCCTCGTCATGTGCTCCAAGTGGCCACCTTGAACTTGTTTGATCTCCATTCCCGGCTCAATCGGTCCTCCGGGATCGAGCTTGTTCTCCAGCTCTTCTTTGTCATAGATGATCCACCCGAGGGATGTGATCCATGGCTCTAGCTCCTAACTAAGTAACAAAATGAGCAACTAGAGAACTTGGGGTGCTAATCCAAGTTTTCTAGGATGTATTATGAAGATCTATGTATTCTACTATCTCTATCTTACCTCTTCACTTATTTCTCAACTCATGAGAGAGTAGTGAAAGGGGAAGATGATGAAGGTGGAGGAAAATGAAGAGGAGGGAGGAGATGAAGAAAAATGGGAGCTCAAGAAATTAATGAAGCATCCATGAGGGAGAAAATCAACACAAATGTTTTGTGTATGAATTTCTTGAATAAAAAATCAACAACCATACTTTAATAGTAACTCCAAATGAATTAAAAATTCATTTGTTAAATATTGAAGCATGGTTGTTGCCATTCCTCCCATACCTCACACTTTACACCTCATTTTCCATTTACAAATAAAAGGAAAAAGCATAATGAGGTGGCCACCTTCTAGAAGGTAATCTGTAATAAAATACGGATTACAGTCTGCTGTATATACATACCTGTATTCAGATAAAAATACGAATGCCTAAAGAGATAGAATAACACGAAGAACGTAGAATATACATATCGAAATACATATATGTAAATAATCAAATCAATACCTGATTTAATTATCCGGCTCAAACCCAAGCCGGCTAGTATTACCAACTTTCCGATCGAAAGTCCGGTCGGAACCCTGCACGTATCTAATACGGCTACAACATCATTTTGCCTGAACCAGGGAAACCCTCTGTGTGGGACTCTAAAGACTCGACAGTACGCCAGCAGTGAGTTACTGGATAAATCCATAACCACAAGCACGTCAGCGGCACTAGCTGTACGTAACGGCTACCAGGGTACCTATCGAAAAGGAAGGCCGACGAGCAAACTCATCCGGATTCCTACTGAGCCTATCTGTGACAATCTCCGTACAGTCCGGTCTCTTCGTCTGAGAGTATCTCATACCAGGTCTAGGGGGTGGTAAACATCAGACCCTGACAACCTGGTAATTCGTGTTGATGCGGCTCATGACCAATCCGGGAAACTACTGATCAGCCTATCAGTAAATCCCAACTGCCTTGGCCAAGGTCTTATAGTCCTGACCAATCGAACACAGTGCGATATCGACTCCCTATACCGGGAGAGATGAATCCCCGACAATCGCTCACTGCCTCCATGTAGTTCGGGACTGTAGCCAACCAAAACCTGTTTGCACGACTCAATAGAGCCGTGGTAGGGTAGTGATCAAAGCACAGTGGGAACTCACACGAGACAAATGCTGATCTCAGGTCTAAAGATTAACCTGTACTGATGTCACCTGAGAACTTCCACCTGACGATGGATATAGTACCATCTGGAAGTTCTCGGCGAGTCCGTCCGGTGTACTCACCCCCAGTGAGCACCTGTACACGATCTTAGGTCTAAATACCAATGCTTGCGGGGCCAAACCATCACCACTCTTCGAGGTCTAGAAACGTATACACTAGTCTACTCTGGAATATCGATGCCCAGTCTCGAAACTCCCATGACTAGGGACCATTTAAGGATGTGCGTACCGACTACCCAGCTCCCACAAGTATGATCGCCATCACAACATAGGTAGTCTAGCAATAATCCTACGGGCTTTATCAATATGTATAAAAGATATGTAAAAGCAAGTAAAACATGCGCATGTTAAGATAAAGTCAAACCAGATAGCATACTATCATATCGAGCAAGACTGTCCTGTACATATATATGTCCAAGTATCCATATGTATACATATACAATAATGGCCTCTAGAGAATACATATCCAACAACCCATTCCCTGTTCTCTACCTTTCTTTAGCCCATGTAACAAATTACATATGTGGGATCCTGATCCGGTATCTCATACCTAGGACGTAGAGGATACGGAGAAACGGTTCTTGGTAACGAACACACCCGAAGAATACACATCAACATGCTTTTTCGTCGATTGGGTGGCATGGGAATACGGATATTCCCCTATTTCCTGCTCGGACTTATAACAATTATAAGATTGAGCGGAACCAACGTTCCCTAGCTCAGTATAATAAGCAAGTTCGGTCAATGCATCCATATTATTATCTTGATTAAGGCATGACATGGTCGCTACCAGGAGAGAGAGAGAGAGAGAGAAGAAAACACTCAGCGTATGCTCTTGCAAGATTAGATTGGTTATTATTTTATCTATCAGGATGGTTTCCACTGTTTTTATCAAATCTTCCTTCAAATCCTAAAAGGTAAGACTAACCGGGATTAATTGCACCCTACAAGTTCGCCAATCTTTCGGCCAGGCCAGTGTCGGTACTTTGAGGGAGGTACCCCGTGCTTTCGCACGGACCTAATTATAATAAACCTCATTTTTTCAGGGGTGTAACCCCGTTAACACCTTTCTAGACACCTACTTGATCGGCTAATTGTAATGTGTAAAACTTGTTGGATATGTATGCCCTAGAGGCCATTATTGTATAGTACTAGTTTGTATAATACATTTTGGAGGCTTGGAATATATATACCGGTTTACGACAGTCTTGCTCGATATAGTAGTATGCTACTTGGTTTGTTTCTATCGTAATATATGTATATGTTTCTTTTAACATATCGCTAATACATGTTGATGGAGCCCTTAGGATCTTTGCTTGACTACTAGCGTTATGATGGCGATCACACTAGTGGAGGCTGGGTAGTCTATAAGCACATCCTCATTTTGGTCCCTAGTCGTAGGATTATCGAGAAAGGGCATCGATACTCCAGAGTAGACTGGTCCATACGCTTCTCTTTCCAGCAGGGAAGATGGTCTGTCCTACAGCCATCAGTACGTCGTACTGGAGATAGTATGCAGGTGCTCGTTAGGTTACGAGTACACTGGACAGGACTCGTCGGGAACTGTTGGTTGGTATTATACCTATCGTCAGTTAACAGTTCCCAGGTGACATGAGTACAGCTTAGTCCGCTGACTTGACACTGTCACTTCGCCTCGAGTGTGTTCCCACTGTTATTAGATTACTACCCTACCACGGCTCTACTGAGTTGTGCAAACAGGTAGTAGTTGGGTGCAGTCCCGAAGCACTTGGAGGCAGTGACGGTTAGACAGGATTCATCTCTCCCGGTATTGGGAGTTGATATCGCGCTGTGTCTAGGAGAGCCATTACACATTATCGTCCCTGGCCAGGGCAAGCGAGAATTGCTGGTAGGTTTTCCAGTAGATTCTCAGGGTGTTTTGGGCTACACTCCAACACGACTTGTACCGCTATTAGGGGACTGACGTTTACCACCCCCTAGGCCCGCCATGCGATACTCTCAGACGAACTGATCGGACTGTACGGAGATTGTCACATTCAGGCTCAGTAAGAGTTCGGATGGGTTCACCTCATTAGTCTTCTTGTCGGCATCTACCTGGGGACCGTTACGTACAGCTAGTACCGCTTGCGGCCTGTGGTTAAACCCACTGCCAGTGTAGTGTTGAGCCTTTAGAGTCCCACATAGAGGTTTACTCGCCTTTGGGCAAAACAGAGTAGAGATCGCATGGTTTTGCGACGGGGTTCGTTCACATCCGTGCACTTGTGCACGTTTGGTGTCCGGTCAATTAGTACTAGCGGGCTTTGATTTAAGCCAGATCCTAGTATTCGTTTTGGGATTGGTTTTGTCTCAGTGTATTCGTGTTCCTCGGAACACGAATGGGGGTGTGTATGCACAGTTGACAGAGGCAGAGGCAAAGGGTTCTCATTAGGGTTGTTAACCATTTGGCTTTGGTTGACTAGTTGACCGTTGTCTTTTCTAAACCCTAATGAGAATGAGAAATATGATTAATAATATTAATTAAGGATTATTGTGCCATGGTTGAGTTGAACATTTGACTTTTGTTGACTTGTTGACTTTGTTGACCGGTTGACCATTGTGGACTTGTTGACCATCATCATTTCATTTCTATGACTTTTGTTTACTTGTTGTTCTTTACAAAATATATTAAATGCATGAAATGATAATGTTCATTAAAACTAACCATCACAATTCTTAATTATTATTATTATCATCATTATTCTTGCTTTTGTGAGCATGGTTGCATTATGAGAGCTCATTCTATCATTTTCTTTCTCTCTCTTGAAAGAAAGCTCTCCCTCTTCCTCTCTCAAAGTTCAAGTGTTCCATGAGCTGGAAATCATGAACCTTTGGAATAAAACCACCATTACTCTTCTCTACTCATTCTAAGGTTCTAGGTTTAGCAAACCAAGCACCTTAGTTATCTGTAGGTTGAGATAGGAGCTCAAGTTCGAGGCCCTCGGGTGGATCTATCTACGGCAAAGAGGAGACTAGGAGGAGGAGCCGTTCAAACCGCTACAAGGAGAAAGCAAGGAGGAGAACCACAAAAAGGAATAGAAGGAGTTCAAGACCTAGGTATAACCATTCTACATAGTAGCTAAAACTTGTAGATTATTTGTTAGTTTTTGTTTAGCAAAGATCCTTCATGGATGGTCCATGTTACCTATTGAGGAAAAGTTTGGTTTTTACCTATTCCGCCTCCCCGAAAGAACCGGGGTGGGTAACGTGGACCTAACAGTGGTATTAGAGCCTAGATAAGCAACAACTAACTGTTAGCAAAGTGTTTAGAACTTCGATCCGGAAAAAATCCCGAAAACACACCGAAAAATTGTATTTTCTGTCGATTTATAGAACAGGCTAAAAATATTTTAACTGACATGAAAAATACAAGCAGGGTGTTTTGAGAAAACTGCAGAAATTTGGGCGCCTGAGTCCCTCAGATGACCGTGGATCCGCGGCCGATCCAAGCGATCCGCCGCGGTTCCACGGCCGAGTCGACTCGGCAGCGCACCAAATTTTTCCAGGGGTTCTCCGTTTGGGTTTTGTGATTTTTAAGATGTTTTGTTTCTGCCCAGATTTTCCAGAGAACGATGTTATGTTTGGGGTAGTTACAAATTGGTAATTTGATCGAAGTTCTATAAACTTTAGCTATATGGTTATATCTGTGATGTGATATGTGCACTGAACGTCGGCTAATCGCTATACGTCGATTAGTGGGGGTTGTGCATATCTGTGATCTGTAATGTTGTTGGATTGTGTATATGAACTTGTTGGATTGTCGCGGATGAATAGCCGGGGTTTTGTGAGATGAGAGTTTCTTTATCTTTCATTTGATGTAATATGTAAATTGATGTAATATTATTTTTATGGCCGCACATCGGGGATGAGGTTGTAGCCGCCATTGTATATTATTTCTTTTACTGTTTTTGCTCCTAGGATAGACCCAAGGTGGGGAGCACAAACTACCGGGTACGTTGAAGTGCTGAGTGGCCTACTCACGTTGTTGAGGGAGGATGCTTCATTTCAGGTATTTGGCGGGTAGTTTGCCGCACCCGTAGGGGTCTAGGGTGGGGTTTGGCTATTCATCGCGACCATGTAATCCGTCTTTCGTTGCAGGCTCGAACAAAACACGGATTCCTAGCATATCCAATATGTTCATCTGTGATCTGGAATGGCTATCATTGCATCTGACGAATGTATATATCTATATATGATATCTAGTAGGCGTTGCTTATGTTTTGCATCCGCGCTAGCCCAACCCCCGCTCTGTCGTTAGTTAAGTAACCTAACGGGTAATGACGGGGCCCCGTGGCGAATGCGGATGGCATAAGCGTACATCATATTTTCGTTGTTTTCTGCAATGGTAGGATTAATTGATGGGACGCATTATATTAATGCAAAGAAAAAACAAACCTAAAAGACGTTGTTGGAACAATTTTCAAAAAGCTGTTATTGTAAGGACGTTCTCTTTTGTTTTGCATAGAGGTATTCGGTTATAAATGCCCAGCATCTCAGTCGACGAGGCAAGGGCCGAGATCCCTTCATCGGGAGTGACCCCTTGGACAAAAAGTTTGCGTCAGGGTAATAACTTCACTATAGTCGATTATTCTTGCTTTGCATCGAGGTATTCAGTTTGGAATATCCTGCACCTCATTCGACGAGGAAAGAGTCGAGATCCCTTCACAGGGAGTGACCTCTTTAGCAAAAAGTATTCGCCACTATATTTTAAAAAAAGGCAATCATGTTCCTTCAATGATATCAAGTTCATTACGTTAACGGGTTTTTCGCCAAAATCCCAGTCGTAGCCCTCTGTCATTTCGGATTGGTATTATTTAGTATTCGTGCTGCGTTTGTTGACCTAGTCAAGGCGTAGTGAACGGTATCTAAGTGATATTTTTCTGTGCATTGCAAATGTGATTAGTTAGGACAGTCGTGCGGCCTTGTTGACCTAGTCAAGGGCACGTACGGGTGGGTTTAATGCAATCAAGATAATGACGGGTAGAACTTGACTGACGGTTTATGGTTTGTTGACCTAGTCAAGGTCATAAACCGTTAGGGGCAAAAATCCACATCGGGAGTTTCTAAAGAAACTGAAACTTGCAGATTTACCATACCTTCTGGAGTGTGGTGACTAGAGTGGATTCCATCTAGGTCATCGCACAATGATAGTTGGATCTCGATCCCACTGATGAGTTCGATTACTCTCGGGAGATTATTTCACTTAACAATCAATGCTATAAACCAAGTAGGTGTCTAGAACGGTGTTAGCGGGGCTACGCCTCCAGGGAAAAGAGGTTATTTAATTAAGAAATTTCGCGAAAGCGTTGGAAAACCTCTCTCGAAGTACCAACACTAGCCTGGCTGAAAGGTTAAGCAAGTATTGTGACGTGCGATTAATCCTGACTAGTTCTTCTTTTAGGGTTTGAAGAAGAATTTGATGAAACAGTGGGAGCCATCCTGATTAGATAAATTAATAAACCAATATAATCTTGCAAGAGCGCACGCTGAGTGTTTCTTTTCTCTCTCTCCAGGGAGCAACCATTTCACGCCCTAATCAAGATAATAAAATGTATCGCTTGACCGATCCGAATTCTTATTCGGCGCTGGGGAACGTCGGTTCGGTTCTAACTTGTGAGAAAAGTCATAAGTATGAGCAAGGGAAAGAGGATTGTATGGATTCCAAGGATACCCAGTTGAAGAAGAAGTATAGTTTTGCATCTACTTCAGGTGTTCTTGTAATTGAGAACTGCTTTACGGTCATCCCTACCTCCTGGGTACTTGATACCGGATCAGGATCTCATATCTGTAATCTATTGCAGGGACTGAGAAAAAGTAGGAAAGTTGTACCTGGTGATATGTCGCTCAGGATAGCGAACGGAGCACAAGTTAATGCTGCAACCATCGGTGAATATCACCTAGTGTTGCCAAACGGCAATACTATGATTTTGAACGATTACTACTATGTACCTTCCATGGTTTGCAACATGATATCAGTTTCTTTACTTGATAAAGATGGATATAACTTTGTTCTTGATAGAATATCATGAACATCTACCTTCATAAGGTACTGGTTGCAGAAGGTACACTGTGTAATGGTATCTACGTTCTAAATCAGAATACAGTTCTCAATGTACAAAACACACGCAAGAGGAAGAATTCAGATACAAATGAATCCTACTTGTGGCATTGTAGACTTGGTCATATCGGAGAGAATAGACTAAGTAATTTGCATAAAGATGGACTCTTGAATACGTTTGATTTTTCATCTTATGAAACTTGTCAGTCTTGTCTCAAAGGAAAGATGACCGAATCTCCGTTCACCGGACATGGAGAAAGAGCAACAATGCTCTTGGGACTCATACATAGTGATGTATGTGGTCCAATGTCTATACATGCAAGGGGTGGGTTCTCGTACTTCATCACATTCACTGACGATCTCTCTAGGTTCGGATATGTGTATCTGATGAAACACAAATCTGAAGCTTTTGAGAAATTCAAGGAATTCAGAAACGAAGTAGAGAACCAGACTGGCAAAAGTATCAAGATCCTCCGATCGGATAGGGCAGGGGAGTACTTAAGCGTGGAATTCCTAGATTACTTAAAAGAGAATGGTATTCTCTCTCAGCTTACTCCTTCTTATACACCACAGCATAACGGTGTATCGGAACGGAGGAATCGTACCCTATTGGATATGGTTCGCTCCATGATGAATAGTGCTGAGTTGCCTCTTTTATTTTGGGGACATGCGCTTTTAACAACAGCATATCTATTGAATGATGTTCCATCTAAATCAGTGCCTAAGACTCCATTCGAGATATGGAATGGAAAGAGGCCATATCTTAAAAGATTTAAGATATGGGGTTGTCCGGCTTATGTTAAAAAACATAAACCAGATAAGCTGGAGGCATGGTCAGTTTTATGTAAGTTTGTGGGATATCCAAAGAATGGTTATGGATATCTGTTCTACCACACCGAGGAACAGAAGGTGTTTGTTGCTCAGCATGTCGTTTTCTTAGAAACGGAGTTTCTTGCAAAAGAAATTAGTAGGAGCACGGTAGAATTGGAAGAAATTCAGCGACCACAAACTGAAACTGAAGATTTGACAGAACCTCAGGATTCAATAACCCCAGACGAACCTTAGCCACTTCGCAGATCTGGTAGGATTTCTCATCCACTCGAGAGATACTACGGTTTTCTCATAGACGGGGATCGAGAGGATTGCATCTTGGAAGAAGATGACCCTACCAGTTTCAGGCAGGCCATTATCAGTAGGGACTCTGATAAGTGGCTGGAAGCAATGAAATCCGAAATGGAGTCCATGTACACCAATAAAGTGTGGACCTTGGATATTGCTCCACCTGGGGTAAAACCCGTTGGATGCAAATGGATCTACAAAAGGAAACTTGGTGTAGATGGGCAGGTGGAAACCTATAAGGCTAGACTCGTTGCAAAAGGTTTTCGTCAAAGACCTGGTGTGGACTATGACGAAACTTTTTCTCCAGTGGCTATGCTCAAATCCATTCGGATCCTACTTGCCATTGCTGCCTTTCATGACAATGAAATCTGGCAGATGGACGTTAAAACGGCTTTTCTAAACGGCTGTTTGGAAGAGTGCGTTTACATGGATCAGCCAGAAGGTTTCGTAGACAGTGGGAGCAGCGGGAAGGTATGCAAGTTGCTTAAATCCATTTATGGATTAAAGCAGGTATCACGGAGCTGGAACATCTGTTTTGATGAGGCAATTAAGGAATTTGATTTCATCAAGAACGAAGATGAACCTTGTATCTATAAGAAGATTGTAGGACGAACTGTCGTGTTCCTAGTCTTATACGTGGACGACATTCTTTTGATAGGAAATGACATTCCTATGCTACAATCGGTCAAGCTATTCTTATCACAACGGTTCTCCATGAAGGACCTGGGTGATGCCTCGTACATTCTGAGGATCAA